>CM066194.1:8490667-13490667 GCA_033675215.1 Rhodiola kirilowii
GGAATCTGGCCGTGTCCTGACTCGTAATCCATTTTCAGCTTTAAAACTCCTTTTTAGCTCGTATCATCTCTAGACCTCGAAATAGCTTGTAGAACAAAAGTGGAACTAACAAGCAAAAGTTAAATAGACAAAGAGTCTAATTTGGTGGGTTTAACTGTCTTAATGAATCATATAAATATGGTCCATCAGATACTGGGGGTGATAATGAAGGCATTTCTAGAGTCACTAGATGACCTGGCTTAGAAAGCTATTGAAAAAGGTTGGACACACTCTGTAACAACTGGAGCTGATGGTAAGGTTTGCCAACTATTGAAGATCAGTGGACTGAGGAACAACGAAAAGCTGAAGCACAAAATGCGAAAGCAATGAATGTAATATTCTCAGCCGTCGATGGAAAGAATTTCAAAATGATCCCAAACTACGAGATTGCTAAAACGGCTTGAGATATACTACAAATTGTGTATGAAGGTACGGCTAAAGTCAAGATTTCTATAATGGAGATGATCACATCAAAATTTGATGAACTGAAGATGAATGAAGATGGGATCATAGATGACTTCAACTCAAGGGTCCTTGACATCTCTAATGAATCGTTTGCACTTGGAGAGTCTATCAGTGAAGAGAAACTGGTGAGGACTGAGATCACTAACACAATAATATGCCATGAAGGCAATTGATATTAAGGAAGCTCACGATGTAAAGACTATGAAGCTCGATGAACTGATGTGATCTCTGCAGACTCATGAGCTGGAGATGCACCAGGATGAACAACGTAAGAAGGTTAAGAGTGTTGGTCTGAAGTACGAAGTAACTAATGTTTAGACTTATTTATTAACGCTCAGACTTATTTACTAATGTTCAGACTTATTTGATTTATAATTTTTTATATTTAAATGTATTTTTATTTGATCCAAAGCCTTACATCTATTCACAAGATAATTATACATACTCACATCTACCAGAAGATATGGTTGACTATTAATCCATAACCGTAACATCATTGATACGTGAGAGGTTTTTTTCCTGTGATAATGGGTGGGTACAACAACTCAAAATATTACAATGCAATGACGCCCTATCATCTGATACATATATATTGATCTGCATAGCTCTAGAAAGGCATCTTGATCCAATCCAAAATAGTGAAGAAAAAGGCGACGCCTAGGCGCTCGTCTCTCGCCTAGGCGACCGGGCAACCAGCAAAATGCCTATTAGGGCTTCAGGCGGGCGACATCCTTAAGGCGAGCGCCTTTTACGCCTAGGCGTGGAGGCGCGCGGGCAAAGATACGAGCGCCTTTCGGCTGAAATGAGTTTTATTTATTTTTTTAAACAATGTGTTACTAAACGACATCATTTAGCATAAAAGTTATATTTTAATATTAGTTTTATGGATTTAAGATAAGGCTAACTTAATAACTAAAAGGACATAAGTGGAACATTCATTTTACCTCCAGCTACCCTTCCTTTTTAACTTTTCTACCTTTATTTTGTTTCTGGTGTGTCGATCAATTAAAGAAACTTTCCAATGGTCTCACCCAGCGTACTGTTTCCGGATTTTGAGGTTTATTGTGTGGAGTTTTAGAAAATGTCATCATGTTTGTTCTATCTTCATGTGCGTGTTTTATCTTCTATGTGATATAACTTTGTTTTTGCCTGAACTTATATGTTTATTTGTTGATTAATGATTATAGTTAAATAATACTTAATTAGATAGCTTTAGAATGACACTATTTTGGCCTATAAAGAAAGAAATGCACAAAGGATCGCCTTGATCCAAAAGGCGTTCGCCTCTCGCCTATGCGATATTGCTCATTTCGCCTTTGCTCGCCTTTTGCCTTTTTCTTCACTAATCCAAAATCATCTGGTATATTTTCTCCACTTCTGAAGCGCATGCCACGTTTGACACCTTTTACCATGCATGGATCCGTACATCCACATCCCAAATCACTGGTATATTCTTCGACACTTGGAACGCATGACACCTTTACCGTTGCAAGATTCGGCATGTTCATCTTGACAACCGCACAGCAGGCATCATGCGCGAGATTGAAGAGGAAGCATTAACGAGGGATGTAGGAAGCATCACGCGCGAGACGTGAAGAAGAAAGCATCCACGCGCAAGACAGGACGCAAGGACGGACCCAGAAATTGGGATAGAGGGTGGCGAGTTCAATTATATTAAAAAAATAATATTTTTGTATAGCACGATAATTATCTATTATTGAATTTCTACTAAAAATTTTACTAATTCTTTGTCAATATTGACATCCAAGCAATCTGATAAAAAATTCATCGTCCACTTGTTTCCATTCAACTAAAACTAATATAAGCTCTTCGAACATCGTCAAGCTTGTTAATGAGATACTTCCATATTTTTACTGTAAATCGTGTCACGTTCCAAAATCATGATTAGTTTGAGGCCTTTATAATTTTGGAGCATAATGTTATTCACTATGTAAACTATCTTGTTCTAAAGTTCTAATAATTGTTCTTTTTTAGAACTTGAGAACGCACTCTGCACCATTACAAGTGCATATATTCATGTTATCGTCTTCTTATTTGTACTAGGTTTTTCCTAATGGGACACACACATATGAGTTGGGAAAGGTACAAGACGTGCGAGATGAGATCGCTGCCTACTTGTACAACTACTTGTTTGAACATAGTGTTTACATGTGAATTGTTTATGTGAAGATGTATAAATCAGTGTATGACTTGTATAATGATTTGGTGGTACATAATTCATTGTATGAATGGTTGTATTCGAAGTGAAATGAAAATATTTCGATGTTTGTAAACGTGTAACAGCAGGGTATTAAAATTTGTTTAGAATGTTCAAATTTTCAGGTGGATTTGAGCTGAAAAAATAGCTAAAATCTGCTCGAATATTTTGATGTTTTACACAACTGTTAATTAAAACAGTTGCATAATGTCACGGAATTAAGCAACGGGTCAACCAACAAACCGTTGTATAATATCATAACATTATGCAACGGTTCTATTTATAACCGTGGCATAATAGTATGATATTATGCAACGGTAGATTATGCAACGGATGATGAACCGTTGCATATGGATCCTCAGAACCGTTGCATAATCTCTTCTCTGTAGTAGTGATTAAATCATTATAGTGGTAACACGTGTTCCACATGCATAATTCGGGTTCGAACCGTCGACCTCCTAATCATTCAACCAAGGCTATGACCACTAGACCACTACATATGCATAATTCAAACTTGCATTTTTTCCATATTCCATTCCGAAAATTTCCTTTCTCCATGACCAAAGAGGTTGTTAATGAAGCATGCATGTGTTGTGCCACAGTAATAACTCAAGCATGCTGGCTTGTATTTATAGCCCTAATCATCTCCAACTTCTCAATGCATATTTCCTCCTTTAAATAGAGAACTATAAGGTGGAAGGTAAGATACAATTGTTAATAATACCGGAAAAAACATGTTTTTCAAGTCTAAATCTCCCAAATCATCAAAAACTACCCCCAACGCTAGGGATGCACAACCGGTCCTGACCGATGGACCGGAATTTTTTAAAACTTTGGACCGTAGACCGGACCGGGGTATATATGGACCGGACCAAATACCCTTAATTTTACGTAAAAAGTGGACCAGATCGGACTGGATTTTGTGTAAAAGGTGGACCGGACCAGATCGAATACCCTTAATTTTACAGTTCGAACCGGAATTTTACGATCCGGGTCAGACCGATGGACCGGAATTTATGAAAATTATGGACCGTGGACCGGACCGGAATTTTTACGGTCCCGTCTTGGACCGACTCGTAAAATTCAGTTCGGTCCGGTCTCAAATTGTGCATCCCTACCCAACGCATCTGGTAAAGTAGCATCCGCATCCCAAAGTAGCAATGCTCCTCCGCCTAGAAGCAGTACTGTTTGTGGTCAAATGGAAATCCACAAAAGCCATCGTCGCGACCAGCGCCATCCGTAGTTAACTCGAGCAAAGGTTGTCAAGCTGGAAATGGATTGCCCTATAATCAGTGTTCCAAAAAACGTTAAGGGGGCATCGGGCGGAAAGGGTCTTCAAGGATTAATCGGGGATTAATCGTGGCCTAGGCGGGGATTAATCGGTTTTGAATTTTTAATATTTTTAAATATATAATTATATATACATTATTTAATATACAAATTTCTTCCTCCATATTCTCCAAAATGTAGACTTTTAATCAATTCATGGGTTCAAACACATTGCAAAGAAGTATGAACATTTAATCAAATCCAAATTATGAAAAATAAAAAACATGCAGCAGAAACAATACAAATTGAAGTATTGAAATCTAAATCCCTAATTTCAATAAGTTAATTTTTAAAAATTAACAAATAAGCCCTTCAAGTTTGACTATTGACATGTAGTTGACCATTCCGCCTGGAAATCGATTTAGACCGCCCCGAAGCCGATTTAACAGCCCTGGACCGCCCTGGCGCCGTCCAGGACTGCCCATCCGCCTAATTGCATAAAACGAAACGGATTCTAAAAAAGGCCGCCTAAGCAGCCGTTTTTAGAACACTGCCTATAATCCCGATTACAATCAACAAAAGAGAAAGCCCAAATTATCATCAGCCGAAAGACATGCTGCATGAGATGGAGCTGGATTGTTATAGTTGTGGATATACCCGTTTATTTGAAAACTAAACATTTATCATTATCATATGACTATTTCTTCATTCAAAATTCGTAACTAACTTTGAAATAAATATGCAGGTTCTTTGATTTAAAAAGTTACAAAGAATTACTTTCCATTGAGTGAAAAAAAAGTACAAAAATGTGTTTTTTACTTAGGTCTGAATTTAACGATTTAATTGAATTTAACTATAAAATGAATGGACGAATTGAATTTACTACTTCTTTATGGTGGATAGGTACAACCATTCATAACAATTCATACATATCATGATAGCCTTATCATTTAGTACATTGTATATATAGATTATGATCTTCAAAGCTGTATCAAGGCATTTCGATGAGATTTTGAAATTATTGGTACGCATCTGAAGCAAAGATCTTATCCGACACCTTTATTATGGATTTGCACACGACACACATCCACCCCGAAATCATTGGATATATTTACCATCGCAAGATACAACACGTCCATCGTGATGGCCGAATAACACCTTCACAATGGAGGCACAACATATACACGTGAGGGAGAGCAAACGGTAATTTACCGTTTACCGAAATGTAAAATTATATTCCGTTTACCGTTACCGATTAACCGTTTTACCGAAATTTATTATATTTCTAATTTTTAAATATATATTATAAATCTTATAAATATATATGTTGATTTTTAATATATATAAATATTTTTTAATTTTTTCTTTATAATATATAATTTATTTATGAGTGCGGTTCAGGTACAAACCAAATTTTATATAAAAACTACAAACCGAATTGTAAGCTGACACGTGTCCCATTTAGTCCCGAACAAACACACGGAGGGGTATTATAGTCATTCCACACGGAGGTGTATAAAACTAATAGTGTTATTTTCAATTTAGTCCTCGAATTGTTAATGATCAGACTTAAACTTGGAAATGATTAGACTTAAAAAACGGCAATGATCAGACTTAAAAAATAATGATCGGACTTAAAAAAAACAATGATCAGACTTAAACAGTTAATGATCATATTTTAAAAAACAATGATCAGACACAGTTAATGATCAGAGTTAAAAAAACAATGATCAGACTTAAACAGTTAATGATCAGACTTAAAACAGTAATGATCAAACTTAAAAAAACAATGATCAGACTTAAACTGTTAATGATCAGACTTAAAAAAAACAATGATCAGACTTAAACTGTTAATGATTAGACTTAAAAAAATAATGATCAAACTTAAATAGTTAATGATCTGACAGTAATGATCTGACTTCAATGATCAGACTTAAACTATAAATGATCAGACTTAAAAAAAATTATGATCATACCTAAACAGTTAATGATCAGCCTTAAACAGTTAATGATCAGACTTAAACAGTTAATAATCAGATTTAAAATAACAATGATCAGGCTTAAACAGTTAATGATCAGACTTAAACAGTTAATGATCAGACTTAAAAACAATAATCAGACTTAAACAGTTAATGATCAGGCTTAAAAAAACAATGATCAGACTTAAACATTTAATGATCAGACTTAAAAACAGTAATGATCAGACTTAAAAAACAATGATTAGACTTCAACAGTTAATGATCAGACTTAAACCAGTAATGATCAGACTTAAAACAGTAATGATCAGACTTAAAACAACAATGATCAGACTTAAAAACAATAATCAGACTTAAACAGTTAATGATCAAACTTAAACCAGTAAATGATCGGACTTAAATTTGATGTTTATGCGTCTGTGTCAGAATTTGATGAACACCTAGTGTTTTTGGGTGAAAACAACATTCTGAGCAAAATTCATTGCTTTGCCATGAGCTCGGCATTTTTAAGGCAAATTTCTTCATCTAGAGGGTCAAATTTGCGTTTTACTCTTCTGATCATTATTGGTTTAAGTCTGATCATTATTGTTTAAGTCTGATCATTGTCGGTAAGTCTGATCATTATTTTTTAAGTCTGATCAATACTGATTTAAGTCTGATCATTAACTGTTTAAGTCTGATCATTATCAACTTTAAAGCTGATCATTACCAATTTTAAGTCTGATCATTATCCATTTAAGTCTGATCATTACTGGTTTAAGTCTGATCATTATTTTTTTAAGTCTGGTCATTGTTTTTTAAAGTCTGATCATTGTTTTTTTAAGTATGATCATTACTGGTTTAAGTCTGATTATTGTTTTTAAGTATGATCATTACTGGTTTAAGTGTGATCATTGTCTGTTTAAGTCTGATCATTACTGGTTTAAGTCTGATCATTACTGGTTTAAGTCTGATCATTACTAGTTTAAGTCTGATCATTGTTTTTTAAGTCTGATCATTGTTTTTTTAAGTCTGATCATTACTTGTTTAAGTCTGATCATTGTTTTTTAAGTCTAATCATTACTGATTTAAGTCTGATCATTGTCTGTTTAAGTCTGATCATTACTGGTTTAAGTCTGATCATTATTTTTTAAGTCTCATCATTGTTTTTTTAAATCTGATCATTGCTGTTTTTAAGTCTGATCATTTCCAAATTTAAGTCTGATCATTACTATAGCAAATTTTAGGACGATTATACCCCTCCTTTTTTTTATGTATTTTTAAATAAGTCCGCGTGTGTGTTTTTATTTACAAAAAGAACCCCGAACGGGATGAATTCTGATTGGTCGATATTTACACGTGGCAGTATTTTTATGGGTTTGTAGTTTTTATTTATAACCGTGGTTTGTATTTGATCCAACTTTTTTATTTATTTATATTTTTTGGTAAAATGGTAAATTTATCGATTTCAGAATTTATTCCATCTATCGACTTATTTTTACCGTTTTACCGAACCGAATTGATTCGGTAACGGTAAATTCAATTCGGTAAACGATAATTACCGAATTTTGCTCTCCCCTACATAAACGCGTGAGACGGGAAGAGGAAGACGTTCACGAGGATGGATGAATCATCTACGCGCAAGCCGGATCAAATAAGAGGGAAAAGAAGATGAAGAACGAAAATTTTCATAAAATTATGATAAGATTGATGATCTCAAGAGTGAATCCGGGATAGCATGTGGGGTTGTAGCCGAGTTGGCTCACCACTTGGCTTTAGGAGGAGCTTCTCTCCCTCCGCAGGAGGTGCTCGAGGTGGCTTCGCCTTTGCCACGCCTTTGAATAAAAGCTTCGCCCGTGATGCAGTTGATTGCTCGGAGATATGCTTCGAAGTGGATGAGTAAAGACGCCGCAAGGCTTGCGCTTCAATGGAGATTAATGTACTAGATTAGCTTAAGAATTTCAGTAATCTTGTACAATACATGTATACATTCCATTAAAAAAAGTGAATTCGCGATATAACAAACTCTTTAACTATGAGACACCACCCAAAATGTAAAACCCTTGAATTTGGTAATTTAATCTAAATAATCGATTATAATTTTTAGCTTCTCAAGATAAGAAGAAAAAAAACATGCATGTTGGGTTCTAGTTATGTTGGCTGAACCCTTGACTTTATAACCAAGTGGTCATGAGTTCAATCCCACAAATGCATCATTCCCACCAATATTTGGTGAGGAGTTTCCTCCCCTCACAAGGAGGTGTTCTTCCTCCCTTCACAGGGATGAGTCTCCCTTCACAAGGATGAGTCAAGACTCAAGACGACGCATGACTTGTGCTTCAATAGATATAAATATACTCGATGGTTTGCTTAGAAATGCGGGTTAATTTTAGGCATGCCTTGTTTTGAGTTTCGTATTTCACAAATGCCATAGGTTTGAGTTTTATTTCACCCATGCCATACCTTTCATTTTTTTGGTGATGTGTATGCTGACTGGGATAAAAATGGGCCACATGGACCATAAATTTGATGATGTGGCAATGAAGTGGAAAAAAATTAATATAAAAATTCAAAAAATTTATAAAAAAACAATTTTTAATAAAATGAATATAAATTATTTGATAAATAAAAATTAGAAATTTTTATAAAAATTAAACACAAAATGAAAAATAATTTTAAATTTTTTTGCAAATTTCCCCTACAATTTTTTTTAAAAGGTAAGACTTCGACAATACTAGATGGTTGAATAAAAAGTAGTTTAATCATTTGATGTGAATCTCAAATTTTTTTACATAATACCCTTATATTGTTCAAACTAGATAGGAACAATAATTAATATTTTCTTTATTTGTAGGGGAAGTTTGCATAATGACCTGGATAAAAATTAATAAACTAAAATAAAAATTCAAAAACTCAAAAAAATTTATAAAAATATAATTTTTAATAAAAATGAATAAAAATTATTTGATAAATAAAAATTAAAAACTTTACAAAATTTTAAACACAAAATGAAAAATATTTTTCATTTTTTTTGTAAATTTCCCCTACAAATAAATTTTTATTTGGACATATTCCTTTTTAAACATCAAATTTAAACATATTCCTTTTTATTAAAAATTGTATTTTTATAAATTTTTTGAGTTTTTGAATTTTTATAATTTCTAATTTTCCATTCCATTCCACTTTATTAATTTTTATAAAAATTTCTAATTTTATTTATCAAATAATTTATATTCCTTTTATTAAAAATTATTTTTTATAAAATTTTTGAATTTTTATATTAATTTTTTTCCACTTCATTGTCACATCATCACATTTATGGTCCATGTAGCCCATTTTTATCCCAATCAGCATACACATCACCAAAAAAATGAAAGGTATGGCATGAGCGAAATAAAACTCAAACATATGGCATTTATAAAATAAGAAACTCAAAACATGGCATGCCTAAAATTAACCCTAGAAATGCATTGATCTTGTATAATGGTAAAAATCCTCATCAAAAAAAATAAGAAAAACATTTCCTTGAATTTAATTCTGCTGAAATTGAAGTTCTTTTTTTTTTGATTAAACTTAAATTGAAGTTCAAAAGCAATCAAATTTGTCACTCTCGGGGTTTTTTTTTGTTCATCATGGAAGCCGAAACTCAAATCGATTCCGCGCCACTCGTAGAAGGTAGAACTAAAGAAGATAAAATAAATAATCTAATAAATAAATAAAAAACAGAATTTCCAGAAATCGAACCAGAGGATCGGAAATGGCGTCCAGCATCCTAACGCCGCCACTCTCATCCATACACCCTTGTAGCTCTCGTCTCTTCTCATCCCTCAACAGTACCAATACAACAACCGCAGCTCAGAACAGTCGGACCAAATCGAGCTCAGTCGTCGTATTGTTGCAGTTCCGGCGGAGGAGATCGATGGCGCTGAAGGCGTGCGTGAAGCAGGAGGATATGAGTGAAGGGAGTTCGTGGGGAAAGGTGTCGGCGGTGCTGTTTGATATGGATGGCGTTTTGTGTAACAGTGAGGATCCGTCGCGGCGAGCGGCGGTGGATGTGTTTGCCGAGATGGGAGTGGAGGTGACTGTGGACGATTTCGTACCATTTATGGGAACTGGTGAGTTTGTTTCGATTGGAATCAGTTTGAATTTCGTGCTGAACTGTTGTTTGGAGTTGGGGGTTTTGTGTAGGGTTTGCTGCAACTGCAAATGCTTATCAGTTGAGATGAAGGCTGTTTTTTGTAGCACTATGAATTTATTTTCTTCTGAATTTCATTGATTGGGAGGATTTTTGTGATCCACTATGATTGATCGATGTTAAATGTAATGTGGTGTGAAGATATCTGAAAAGTAGATTGTATGGAAATTTAAAAAAAAAATGATCAGGCAATTCTACGTGAGCAATGTAGCCATTTCATGATTATTCGGATGCAATCTTAAGCTTTGACATATTTTCTTGTGTTCCTGGTGTGTTTGTTATTATATTGGATGCTTAATCCATGATGGTAGATAACAGGTATCATATTATTTAGTTGTATGACTTCATGCGACATAGAAAAAATTGAAATGGTTTGCGATTTCATCATTAGAATTTAGGTATGCTATTTTTATTAAGGTAACCGGGTATGACTGTATGAATGACTGTGATTGTTCGCATCGTAGCTGCATCATTGACTCTTACCTACATACTTTTCGTAAATCAACAGGTGAAGCAAACTTTTTAGGAGGGGTCGCATCTGTTAAAGGAGTGAAAGGTTTTAATACTGAGGAAGCTAAAAAGAGATTTTTTGAGATTTATCTGGATAAGGTATTGATCTTTGATATCTACTAACTTTACTCATTCTATTGGATTTATCGGGTTTGGATACTGTCACATACGTGCAGTGTTCCAGAAAACGGCCGCCTAGATCGCCTAGGCGGCTCCTAGGCGGCCATTTTCTTTAACCCGTTCCGTTTTGATCAATTAGGCGGTTTCTGGGCGGCGCCTGGGCAGTCTAGGTGGCTTCTGGGCGGTCTAATCGGCTTCTGGGCGGTCTAAATCGGTTTCTAGGCGAAATGGTCAACTACATGCCAATATTCAAACTTGAAGGGCTTATTTGTAAAATTTAAAAATTTAACTTATTATTGCAACTAGGGATTTGGATTGTATTGTTTATGCTGCTTGATTCTTTTTTCCATAATTTGGAATTGTTATGTGGATGAAGCCATTACAATGTTCATATTTATTTGCAATGTCAATGTGCTTGAACCCATGAATTGATTAAAAGTCTACATTCTGGAGAATATGGAGGAAGAAGTTTGTATATTAAATAATGTATATATAATTATATATTTAAAAATATTAAAAATTTAAAACCGATTAATCCCCGCCTAGGCCCCGATTAATCCCGATTAATCTTTAGAGACTCTTTCCGCCCGATGCCCGCCTAGCGTTTTCTGTAACCTTGCTTACGTGTACTTGTATTGTATGTAGTATGCAAAGCCAAATTCTGGAATTGGATTTCCAGGTGCCCTTGAACTGATTAATGAGGTAGGTTATTGAATTTCCAGGTTACTGAAAGATTGTGTCTGGTGACTGGTATACATGTCTTGCTCATGTACTTTGATTTCCTTGGTTTCATTTGGCAGTGTAAAAGTAAAGGCCTGAAGGTTGCTGTTGCATCCAGTGCTGACCGAATCAAAGTCGATGCTAACTTAGCTGCTGCTAGCTTACCTTTGTCACTGTAAGCAACTCACATATATAAGCATATTAGCAAGTACTTAAAAGATTTTACTGGCCTAATGCAAATCAATCCTTCAATTATGTCAAGTTTGTGCATACATGCCAGTACTGATTGTTTTTCTAGAAGTTCAGATTAATACTAATTTTTTTGCCTAAGAAATTTGGTACAGGCAATTTAAGCTAGACTTGTACCTGTGGCTGTACAGATATCTTGAATGATATTTAGTAGTGCTCTTACAGTATTGTGTGTGTTTTGTGCTATAGAGTAATTTTAGTTAGTTAACTTTAATGGTCACTGCTACTGTCCTCTAATATTTTTGCTTCACCTGATATTATAATTATTCATTGCAAGTATTACTTTCTACTAATTTTCCATCATCTGTGCTTCAATCACTTTGGTGACTTAAGTTTCTCGTTGTCAGGTTTGACGCAATTGTGTCAGCTGATGCTTTTGAGAATTTGAAACCCGCTCCTGATATTTTCCTAGCTGCCTCTAAGATCTTAGGGGTTCCTACCGATGAGGTATTGGCGCAACAACCATGATGCTTTATGTTTTACAGTTTGTAACAATGGAAGTGAACAGTTGCTTTGAAATCAAATAATGCGTGGATTGGTATCACTTTGGATCCTCTGGAGCTTTCACTCTGGTCATGGTGACATGTTTTGTGTGTCTTGCATTTGATAGTCTACTTACTGGCCGAAGACTTGATTTATTAGCATCAGTTGTGCACAAACATATTTCAAACTTCATCATGAATATTTCACGCAATGGTACACTGCGCCATAACAAAAGAACTTTTCCGTAAGCTGCCAAGAGGAGATGTCTGGAATCTGGATTCTGGAACCTTAAGCTATTGACTTATTCACATTCAGATTATTTTTCTGGTGATGCAATTCCTATTACTTCTCACAGTGTATTGTAATCGAAGATGCATTAGCTGGAGTTCAAGCTGCCAAAGCTGCACAGATGAGGTAAATGCCTCATGTTCCTCATAATCAGCATTCAGTGTAGATCTTTTCATAATAGTTCCTTGATGCTTATAGATTATATTAGTCAGTCTTGTACGCTTGGAAATATCATTTACCAGCTTGCTTTGTGTGCACTTAGTTTTTTTAACTTGTCAAATCTCTTTTTACTGAATTTATTCTGGATTCTTGGGCTTTTTTTAATATCCCGTGTTATCGGTTTAATGATGGCAGCTTCGGATGTGTACTTATGTTTTCATTTAAGAAATATTTCTGCTCGTTACAGATGTATAGCTGTGACAACGACTTTATCAGAAGAGAGTCTCCTACCAGCTGGTCCAACACTCATCAGAAAAGATATTGGAGATATCTCAATACATGATGTCGTTAGTGGTGGCTCCTCTCGCAGTAGTATGTAGTCTAAGAAATTATGAAACTTTATTTGGTATAATTCCTGACACATGCCATGAATGTCAGTGTTTTTATTTGTATTTCCGAATGGACTGGAATTTCTGTTCTATTTTTTGAAGTATTCAAGTTTTTATTGTTTTCATGACAACAGAACTTACAGTTTTGAAAGTACTAAATGGTACACTGCCCCTGATATCTTCAGTTACTATGGGTCTGATGTTTTTATTTCACGTTCTTGACGTTTGCTTTAAACATGTGTATTCTGCTCTATTTTCAGTGAGACTTTTTTCTTTCATGAGTAAAATTGGTTCTAATAGAAGTAGTCTGCTGCAGATGAAAGGTCTTGGGACCCTCCATTCCTTAGTGATTCTGCCACATCCTCACAAATAAAGCTTGATGAGAGACTAGATAATGGATCAGCTCAAGCTACAGGCTCCACTCAGAAGATACTGTCAATAGGGTTGGTAAGACAGGTTCTCTTTTCAGTAATTTACATCTGATCCCTAAAAACTTTATAACTTATGCATATAGATGGTAAGCAATTGAGACTCTAGTCCAGTAAATATTAACCCATAACCTAAATTTGTGAGGATAATCATTGTATTTGACCCTCCATCTACGCCGGTGGCTACTTATATATGCAATTGTTCTAGTCAGGAAACATTTATTGTTTCGAGGTTGTGCTTGGAACCATGTCAAGATTAGAAAGTAAGAGGGAATGTTCAGAGAGAGATGTTTCAGAGTTTGTGTTTAAATGGGATTAGAGAGCTTTCTCCACAGATGGTACGGCGGGAGACTTGGATGTGGTAGGAAAAAGTCCCAAAAAACAACGCTGGTCCCTAGTCGGATTCATGGCACTGCGACTTTCACTTGTTTTAGTACTTGATTATAAATTTTTTTAAAATAGAATCCCAATTGGTAACTTTCACAGGAAAAAATAATCCCCATCATATTAAACATTACCAGGTAAATCCAATTCGCAAGATTCATCAGATAATTATCCTAAGGGGAACCAAATTGTGTTATTAACATATTACTTGCTCAATTATGAGCACATTTATATCTTGTGTTATCTTGCTGCTTAAGATACTGTCAATAAATTGAACTCCAAATGATGTGTTCAATTATTAAGAAGAGAAAAATCATGCTTTTTAGTGACTCAACATATTGGTTCAAGGATTTTGATTGTGAAAAGGTCGAGGGTGTGCCGACTTTATATGAGATCTCAGAATAATTTATGGACTGGTTTCAGGGTTCTAGGCGTGATATCTTGAAATATGGAAGTTTAGGCATTTCAATATCTTGTCTTGTCTTCACTTTCGCTAACAGAAAGGTAAAAACATTATTATCAATATATTTACGTACCACATTGCATTTATGTTGCAATATATTGCCTTGATTTTATATGTAATGCAGTTAGTGCACATGCACAGCAGGCAATGCAATATGCTTCTCCTAAAGCTCTATGGAATATGTTATTTGGAGTAAATCGCTTTACATTTAACCAGAATAAAGGTACTGAGAAGATTGGTTGGTGTCTGTAGAGCACTCTCTTCCCTTCTCTCTCTCACTTTTGTATTTATTATTTTCATTCTGCGAAAATATAATTATCAACCTGATGCTCCTGGGGCTTGTACATTCGTGGTTATACGAGGCCTCAAAGAAATCTTTTATAGCCCTACAAATACAAGCATACACACACAGACATATACGGTCACTAGAAAATATGCATAAAAATAGGTAGCACGAGGCTAATATCCTTTGTCTGTGTAGATATGCCCCACAATATTTGCAGATGGATCTTATTGTCATGGAAAGATTAGATATACGAAACCAAGAAATTCATTTTAGAACACTCATTATTGATGGTGTATTCTCCTTAACTTAGATAAACTGACCTTAATTGCTGTTCTAAAAGTTCTATTAGCTCAGTTAAGTTCAGGTCATAGGTATCTCACTTTTAATGTCCATTTAATTACAGATCAGTCAACTCAATTCAATTTCATTCGAAAACAACACACCATTAAAAACTGCCCTGCAAATATCATATGCTACAAAGAATTCAATCATAGTGTTCTTTTGTAATTTTGGCATATGACATTCAGGAGATGACCGAGTTCAACAGTTTGTGGACTACATTTCGGGTCTAGAAACCAGGTACAAAAGTTCATAAAGCGTTGTGTTTTTCTTTTTATTATCAGACAACATTAAAAATAAATCTAAGGTTGTCATCATGCATGTATTTTCATCTATTATTATCTCTACTTAAGGTCCCTGTATGATACTGCTATAGGTTCACACTACTATTTATACTCTTAACTTCCGTTTATTGTCTTCTGCTTATTGAAGAGGGAATGCTTCTGTAGTTCCAGAGTTCCCCCCCAAGCTTGATTGGCTGAACTCAGCTCCATTGCATTTAGGCAAAGTAAGCCAAGATGTTATATGATCATATGGCTTCGTTACTCTGTGAAAGAGACTAAAAGAAATAATATTAATTATTAAGTGCATTCTAATGTTTATATCATGTGCTAAAAAGGTGTAAGCTTGTTTACCTATCTCGGATTTCTCATAATCTGTTTATTTTTTAAAGTTAGATGTTGATTTAAAAACTTCCTTGCCGTGCTGCTCAACTTCCTCATGAAGCACGCTACTAATTTTTTTTCTTTCTTAGAGAAAAAAATATCAATATAAATAATCACTTTGAAAATATAATATGTATACAGTGAAATGTCTTTTTGACTGAGTAAAAGGTCCCTGAACCATGGTGAATGTCATTTATGAATGAGACGAGATAATCTTAAGTGTGAATTTTTCGGACTTCCTGACCCATAAATTGCTTTGCTTATAGGAACTCAGGGGAAAGGTGGTCTTGCTAGATTTCTGGACTTACTGTTGTATAAATTGCATGCATGTACTGCCAGATCTAGAGTATTTGGAGAAGAAGTACAGAGACTCCCCGGTATAGATAATAATTTCTTAGCATCTTGATGCGGTCTCCATTTCAAATTTAGAGTAGGTTTCAGGTACTTAATTCACTTTATACAAAACAGAACTCTACATGAGTACGAAATTTGAAGGTTGAAGCTTTGCATTTGACCACCCGAATGGGTCAATTTATTGTTAATTGAAAGGAGCCTTTATATTATAATTGCTGCTTAAAAAAATAATCTAATGCACGCTCGTCTGATCTTCACCTTTGTATATCTAGTTTGCAGTTGTGGGTGTCCATTCAGCAAAGTTTGACAATGAGAAAGATTTAGAAGCTATCCGCAATGCCGTCTTACGTTATGATGTTACTCATCCTGTAAGTTTGAGTTAGGACTGTACATATCTGCTATATAAAAAATTATGTCGGTGGATGTAACACTGTTAATTTTACCCGCACTCATCCTTTCGTTTTGGCAATAAACATGCGCTGCCTGTGCCTGTTCAACAACATATTTTTTGGATAGGTTGTGAATGATGGAGACATGTACATGTGGCGAGAGCTAGGTGTCAGCTCATGGCCTACCTTTGTTATAGTTGGGCCCAGTGGTAAAGTCCTAGCCCAGTTATCTGGGGAAGGCCGCAGAAAGGTACATCTGGTTCTTCAAAACTTATGTCCATTATATATTTTTCTCTCTTTCTTCTGTTGTTTTAATTTCATAATTAATATTAGGTGACATGCTTGGCTTTGTAGATAAGTTTCACAAAGTTAAGAGATGTTTTTCCATTCTAGGATCTTGATGACTTAGTGGCGGCAGCTCTTCTGTTTTATGGTCAAAAGAAGCTGTTAGACAACACGCCTTTACCATTGAGTCTCGAAAGAGATAATGATCCTCTCCTTCTGGCTTCCCCATTGAAGTTTCCTGGGAAGCTATTTGTGGATGCCCTCAACAACCGCCTTTTCATTTCAGACAGTAATCATAACCGCATTGTAAGTATCATTCATTCTCCTTAACTCACACATGCACATGGCTAGTATTTGCTTGTGAAACAGTAAAGTGTAGTTCAATATTTATCTTCAGTTGTAGGGGGGTTGTCTAAGAACTAAGAAATGTTTGTTACTGTATCTTCATCGACTAAACAGATCTTTTAATCTATATTTATGATCGGTTTGTTACTGTATAATTCTCGATGGTCGGGGAATGTAGGTGGTAACTACTTTGGACGGCAACTTCATTGTCCAAATTGGAGGCACGGGGGAAGAGGGGTTGCAAGATGGTACTTTTGATGATGCCACTTTTAATCGCCCTCAGGTAATAAAAAGATCTTAGAATGCGCCCTTTCCATAATTTGGCCCCTTTAATTTATAAGTCTGCTGCTTTATTTACATATCATGAAACCAAAACTACATTTAGAGTGATTTTCTTTCTTAACTTAAGCAATGGACCAATGTGCAGGGTCTAGCATACAATGCGAAGAAAAATATCCTGTATGTTGCAGATACTGAAAACCATGCTCTAAGGTAGTGGTTAATGTTAATTGTTTCTAAAAGGGTTAATTGCAAAAACATAGCCTAGACTACCGGCTGATTTCAAATTGGGCACCGTACTTTTTTAATTTTCAATTTAGTGATTTTTGCATCAACTTGCATACATTTTGTTTACAAATTCGATGTGTTTTTGAGGAATTAAGGTCGAAAACTTATGAATTTGGTTTTATGTTTAACAAATTTGGTCAACTTTATTTTTATCATAGTTGGAGATATGATCAATATGATTGAAACATGTGGGAAGTGATACCAAAATCACTAAATTGAAAATTGAAAAAGTCTGGTACCTAATTTGAAATCAGGTGGTAGTCCAGGAAATATTTTTGTAATTTACCCTTTCTAAAATATATACTCTTTTGAAAATCTCACGATGCTATACATATCAGTCTTCCTTTACACCCTTCTTTTCATATTACATTCGCATAGTTAAAATCTTCCCTTGTGTGCACAATGATATAGTTTCCTTATTCGAGCAACGTCCTTACAAAACTGATCACACTTTATCAAGTAAATTTGCATTTTCTAAATATTATAAATCTGGCGTCACAGGGAGATTGATTTTGTCAACGAAACAGTGCGCACTCTTGCTGGAAATGGGACCAAAGGGTCTGATTATAAAGGGGGAAGGAAGGGGAGCATTCAGGCAAGTTGAAAATGATTGGCAGCTCGATTGATGCTTCGTACCACCTATAGTTGGCCTGATTGCATGTGTGATATTTTACTATCAATTGATTTGGTACCGCTGATTCTGTAGTCATAAACAGTGTCTGACTAAATTGTTCTTTCTATCCTAATAACACTTCCATAGCATGTTATTTCAGCTCCTCAACTCTCCATGGGATGTGTGTGTTGATCCAGCTAACGAAAAGGTTTATATTGCTATGGCTGGCCAGCATCAGATATGGGAACATGACACAGTAGATGGAGCTACTAGAGCCTTCAGTGGTGATGGATACGAGAGAAACATGAATGGATCCAGGTAATAAACATCATGTAGTAGACTGTGGGGAGAACCTATTGTTTTGAACTTTTTGCATTGACAATAGATACATGTGGTCATCACATCGTGAATGAACTTTGACTTTGTTGTTGTCTTTCATAATTTACAGCTCTACTAATACATCATTTGCACAACCTTCAGGCATATCTTTATCACCTGGTAAGTTGTAATCTATTAATTTGGAACTTCATTGTGAATTGTGATTCTATGTTACATAGTTAATACATTGTAGCTCATACCTAGAGGTCCCATGCAGATTCAAAGGAGTTATATGTTGCGGACAGCGAGAGTAGCTCAATACGAGCTGTTAATCTCAGAACTGGGGGTTCAAGATTGTTGGTTGGTGGTGATCCTCTTTTTGCAGAAAATTTGTTCAAGGTGCCTCATGTTTATCGATATGAAAGCGCACGTGCTATGTCCAGTGCATCCATAATATTGACATTTTGTGGTTATTGCTTCCCTGAATTTTGGAATGATCCCAGTTTGGGGACCACGATGGTGTGGGTTCGGAAGTACTTCTTCAACATCCTCTTGGAGTTCTCTGTGGAGATGGAAGTCAAATTTATATAGCAGATTCTTATAATCATAAGGTACTGCTTCACCGTTTATCATGGAATTCATTACTAAGCCAAGCTGATACTTTCTGCGTTGATGCAAATAAATCCTTCTAAATTTCAGATCAAGAAGCTAGACTTGATGAGTAATAAAGTCACGACAATAGCTGGAACAGGGAGAGCTGGTTTCAAGGATGGATTAGCTACAACAGCTCAGGTTGGAGTAGAATGTTTTGGCTTTCAGCATTAATGATTAAAAAAATGAAAAGTAGTGTCATTATCATTATACGAGGCTTTACTTCAAACAAGATATGTAACAGCGCAGTCTGCTGATCATAGTTTCTGATCTATTATGCGTCAATCAAAATATCCCAAAATCTCTGTTAGCAAAGACTAGCCAAGTCCTTAAATATCGAATGCCAGGTATCATATATTTGAGGTCAATACTCAATACTAATCTATGTTTGAAGCTTAATGTCAGGTCCTATCAGTTATAAGTACATAGTTACAAAAGACTTAATTTTTACATGATCCTGCATACTTTAGATCATGTTTTGTAATACCTGGATATGATTTTGACAATGAAATGCAACTTCTTGAAATATCAGCTTTCGGAGCCGGCTGGACTAGTTCAAACCCCGAATGGTAATGAAAGATCTATTGCTTAATTGCTAACTTCATAGAAATCAGTTGAAGTATGTTCCCCATGAATCGAATCTGTGTAAAGATGTGCTTTAGTTTTCTAAAAAAACTGAAATCTTCGGATGGCCCATGTGACATGTGAGGACAATATACCATGGCTGGTGCAGCATATATCATGTTGTGAGGTTAAATTGTTGTTGTGCAGGAAGATTATTAGTAGCCGACACAAACAATAGCATCATCAGGTATCTCGACCTGAACAAGAAAGATCCTGAACTTCTGACCCTCGAGCTTAAAGGGGTTCAGCCTCCAGCACCAAAACCTAAATCTCTTAAGCGTCTCCAGAGACGCTCATTGGCTGACACTCAGATCATTCGAGTTGATGGGAGTTCGTCCAATGAAGGTGACCTGTCTCTTCATGTATCTCTTCCAGATGGCTTCCATTTTTCGAAGGTCCCACTCTATCTCTCACATGCACACACATTTCAATATCCATTCATGCAACATATTCTCAAGAGTACCGAGATGATCAACATTCAACACTCTGCTTTTTTTTTGTGAAGTGAAGAATTACTGTTAATATTCAGTTTGTTGTGTTCATTCTTTAACTTAAATTCTATCTGTAGGAGGCTCGCAGTAAATTTAGTGTTGAAAATGAACCCGAAGATTCAATAGTTATTGAGCCCTATGAGGGGAATCTCAGTTCAGATGGCTCTGCAACTCTTCATTATAGAAGAAAATCTCCAGCAGCCACGGTGGGGAAAGTATACTGCAAGGTATGATTTTAGCGAGGAATCCATGAGTGATTTTATAGGATTATTGTCAGTGTTTAGTTTAATAGGCTGAGAATATATCATGTAAAATAGATAATATACTGGGTCAAATTGTCTTAGAAATACCTCGTCGCTATAGAATTATCTTATCCAAATGTTATCTGGTATGAAGCTGTTGACCTGGAGGCTGGAAGACTGCAGTTGATACAAAATAACAAATCTAAGTTCTAACCTAACAAGTCTGCGGAGCACATGAGTATATGACCAAACGTGAATTGCTTTCCAGGTTTATTACTGCAAGGAAGATGAAGTGTGTTTGTATCAATCTCTGGCTTTTGAAGTATCATTTCATGAAGTTGCCCCAAACTCCAGTCCAACACAAATCAATCTTTCGCATATCGTGATGCCCAAGACCTCCATCAATAACAGCTTACCCCTACTGGTTTCATAGTGAAGTTGCATAGCGGGTATATGGTAAGATACTACTACCGTTCTTGGAATTGAAGCTCTATTCGCTGAATTATGTCAATTTACAGCTGGTAGTAGTTAAGTGTTGCACTTGCACACTTAGGATATGGTAATTTAAGATGTCGGTGGGGTACTTGCCAATGCAAATTTTGACATTCATTATCATTATTGGAATCTTTCTAGAAGCCAGGTATTAGAATGCAGCAGTTTGAATTTCTTCATGAACTTACTGTTATAAAACTGATTTGGCTGACTGCCCCTAAAGGAAAATTTATCCTTCATGACTTGAGCTAGAAGTGTGAAGGACAGGGAGACAGAGACGGCCAATATTCACCTATAATTATTGTGGAAGCATCCCCATTTTAGGGGTCAAAGATTTACAAGTCCCCAGGCCATATGTACGCTTTAAGTAAGTACTACGTAGCACTTACTGTCTCATCATGCACTAGTTAAGCTTTCGCTACTTAAAACCCATTTTTTGTGGATTCGAAATCTTAGTTTATTATAAGAATGAAAAGGGCGCGTCCACTTTAAATCTTAGGTCGGAGACAGTTTTGCACCTGGTTAATATAACGCCTAATATTTTTTTTAGATTATGATATGGCACCTTTTGCTTTATACATTTCTGTTCAGATTTTTAAATAAGCTGCTATAGGCTTTCATGTCATTAACTAAACGGCGTACCCACATGGCTTTTGGCGTAGTTTATACATGCATGATGCCCACCGTGTCTCTCCGCTGCTTGCCTGCTCTAGGTAAAGACCTAATATGCATATTATAATCTGGTAGGAATGTGATTTTTCATGATTAGCATCATGGTCATGACCACCCTTGAAAGATAAGCAAATGTTTGATGGATTGCTTGTCAAGTCATTTCCTCGTGCATTCATGTTACTTATATGTTTGAATATGCATAGGTAGCCAATAATTCCAGACTAGATAAACTTTTTCTTGTTTTTGCAGTTGAGATATAGATGAGGCTAAGCCGCTTAACACACCCCACAAACTGTGTAGGATAGGGTTATTATTTTATTTTGCGGCACAGTGACGCCCCTAAAATGTTAGTAACCACAAATAATGTTAGGGATCAATACCTTTTATTAATAGCATTTAGTCCTCCATAATATGTTTCAATAATGCAGCATGACAGCGGTAAAATGTGGTGTTCCTACCTTATCATATGCTTATCATCTAATAGAAAAAAATTTAGGAGATTCAACTCCTTGAAACACATTCTGGCAGCGAAGCTCATTTACTTTCTTTTATGTCAAGATTACTTGAGACTTGGTGCTTGGAGATGTTTAAATTTATATTAGCAGTTGGATTCAGCGGCCATGTGTGTTAATTACTGAGCAAACCAAACTAAAAACACTTCAAAGCTGTGCCCAGAAGGAAGGTAAAGATTAATACTTAGGTCAAGGTATTAACTATTAATTAGCCAGTTTTTTTTGTACCCTGTTGATCTTAAAATCCTTGGGAGTTTCATGCAACTTTGTTTGCTATATCATTAAAAAAAAAGCACCTCAGAGATGAGATGAAAACAAATGGAGAGACAGCTTGCACATGAGTTTTTTTTTTTGATGCATGCACATGAGTTGAAAACCCTATAAAAATCCCATGATATATATTTTTGTCCAGCTCTGCCCCTGTGTTTGGTTCTCAGACCCCATGTTAGGGAGCAGATCCTTTACCAGTGTCATTTGTCTCTAAGCCTTATCACATTACTTAATACTCAGCTTGATTTCCTTTTCCTCTGATAGATACAATTTCTGACACTCATTTGTTTACTTAAATCGTTTTCCAGCATTACTTAAAATTTAAGTTAGCAGACTGGACACATTTGAATGACAGATAGGATAAGAGACTCTGAATTAGGACAAATGGGTATTTTCAGGGTCAAAAACTCAAAAAGTTAGGAGAAGGGGATTGCCTATTGGTGAGATTATGTTGTTGACTAAGCTTTGCTGTTATGTTACCATGTGATATGCTTTAAAGATAAGAAGAGACAAGTATTGGGAGGTGTTGAAACAGACAAACAGTGACTTCTCTTCTCTGGGTGTCCAACTACAGTAGTAAATTGAAGTCCATAATTGTGTACTGGTGAAGATATTAATGCTGCAATCTGAATAAGATATGAAGAAAACACTGTTCATACATTTGCTGTGCTGTTGTTTTACTGTTGTTTGTCTGTTGAAGTGCACTACATTATTATAGACACAGTACTATGGTTACATAACTATATGTCTGTCTACCCATACAATGTTTGCCAGTTTTTGCAGCCTTGAAATAACCTGATTTTTTTTTAACTTGAGCAATCACCTTGAAATTGTGTTGAAGTGTTTTCCCCCCATCCATGTAATTTTGACCTATGTTTATGGGTTATCTGTTTGATTATCTATAGAAGCATTGCATGATTGTGCAAGTTTTTGCTTCTGGTATATTCTCTTGATGACACTTGCTGCTTTTATAACAACAAAACAAGTATTCTATCACGTCAATCAGCACCTTGTTAATTACTCCATTTGTCCCATTTTGTTTGTCCATTTTCTTTTTTGAGCGTCCCCTAATGTTTGTCCACTTTCCCTTTATATACAACTCAATAATCATATCAATCATCTCTTTCCTACCAAATATATTTATTTTTATTAAAAATTTGTACTTTCAATCATAAAAAAGTAATAATTCGTGTGTGGGATCCACCTCCACATACACTCCCATCATTTTTTTCATTCTCTTACCGTCATTTATTTACTTTTCTTAATTAGCGTACCGATTGTCCTTTTGGACAAACAAAATGGGACGGAGGGAGTATTATCCAAGTAACTCTTTTGCGCAAAATTGGCTTGTAAGTAGTTTTTTTTTCATTTCATGATTTAGATTAAGGGGCAATTATGGATGGGGATTTGAGAGAAGGGATTTGTGGACAATTATGTACGGGAGACATTGAGATTGGTGACATTGAATTTGGCGCATGTTTCATATAAGGTGACAAACCTCACTGTCAAGTGTCAACCCATTCCATTCCCCTCAGTCACCCGGATTCTCTCTGCTTCTTTTTTTTTTCTCTTTTTTTTTTGTAGTCTCTTCTTTCTTTCATGTTAGTACTCCGTATTATGTTTTTGAAAACACATAGTAATAAACAGTGAACTTAAACTCAGAATTTATCTTCTTACTCCACTTGCATTTTTTTTAAAATTAAATTCCATTAATATTGGCAAGGAATGTACAATTTCCAAACTCATATCATTAGATGCATTTGAAGAGGTTTGAACCGTCGACCTCCTGATCATTTAACCAGGACTATAATCGATAGACCACTACTTCATATGCTACTTGTCATTTATAAGTAATAAGTAGCCTATACTTCATGTTGTTGCTGAATCACCTGTAAGTACCATCATTTCTTTTTTAGGCTACCAGCGGCAACCAAGTTGTTTACTCAAAGCGGATACTCCACTGTATCTCTCAATTCTCATTTGCACCAGAAAGTAATTTAATCACTAAAATGATATGCCAAAAATGACACTTAAAAAAAAGGGGTCAAAACTCCTAATTGGATTCCGGTTTCATCCGAATGTTTGAGTGGTTGACTCTATTTTTGCCACCGGGCTGGGGCTACGTTTTTGCTGTGTAAAATATGACATCAACGCCACACACTAATCATCAAATTACGCATTAAAAAAATATATACCAAAGTTGAAAATATATTTTATATTCAGTAATCTTTTTATGTTCCAAGTCAAATTTTATAAAATGTAGGATAAAGAAACGTTGATATTTGAAATGATATGAAAGAGTTCTAAATTTGTTACTGTATTTGAAATGGTTTAATGTTTGTTATCAATTAAAATGAGATTTTATATTAGACATTTTAATTTTAATGTTTCATAAATTTCGTGTCAGTGAAAAATGAATATGAATGAAATGACTGAGATAGCCTGTAGGCTGCGACCATGTGGGGGAAATGATGAAGGACAAATTTTGCTTTTTGGGCAATTAAACAACGCATCTTCTGAGGTTGGGTCACATGGGATTGTTATTTTGTGATTTTCATTTTTTTGCTCTCTTATTTGTAAACTCTTATTTTATTTTCTTTATTTATCACTTTATTTTTCTTCTATCATATGCTACATAGCTTTGTTTCTTTTCATTATTAGTGATGAATTGAAATTTCGAAAATAAATTATACAATTACAAAAGAAATAAATAGAAGGGGCCGGAATAATGAATAAAGTGAAGTTAAAGGGTATAAGAGTAAAAAAGCAATAAATGTGACGAAGAAAGTGACGCGTGGTATCTGATGAGTCCCTTTTTAAAGGCATCCTCTTTCCCCCACTCTTCCTCTCTCCTTCATACCTCTCCTTTCCTTCTTCTTCATCATCTTCGTCTCTCTCTCTCTCTCTCTCTCCCTTCTTCCACGTCAGCATCTCCTCTCCTCTGCGACTGCAACCAATCCTTCTCTATCCCGCAGCCATCCCCGATCCAATCGACTCGGATTCATTCTGATTCTGGAAAGCCGAATTGATTTGATTCGAATCGGTGACTTTTGTGCAAATGTCGAATCATATGGAATCAGCGACGGCGCTGGGAGGAGAATCGAGGAAGCGTAAGAGACGACAGGTCGAGAAACTCGTCGACGATCGGAGCAGATGGAGATCCGAGTCCGAGCAGCGGATCTACTCCACAAAACTCCTCGACGCGCTTCGCCTCGTTCGTCGCCAGGACGACGAATCCGCCTCGTCTCCCGCTCATCCGCGCAACGTCCGCGCGGCCGCTGACCGAGTCCTGGCTGTGGCTGCCAAAGGAAGAACGAGGTGGAGCAGAGCGATTCTCAAGAGCCGTCGTCTCCGGTCCAGAATCCTCAAAAAGGTAAGTAAAAAGAATCCGAATAAATTGACGGCGTCCACGAGTAGATGCTGTAGCTCACGGCCGGAGAAGTCGCCGGAGGTGGAGAAACGAGTCCGAGTGCTGGGACGCTTGGTTCCTGGTTGCCGTAAATTATCGTTTCCGAGTCTGTTGGAGGAAACGACTGATTACATAGCGGCGTTGGAGATGCAGGTGAGAGCGATGGCGACGCTGGCTCAGTTTTTGACCGGCGCCGGCGTTGCGCCCAATTTGACTTCCACTGGCTAACGTAAGCCGTTGCTTAGTTGTAAAAGAGAAACAAACTCTCGTTTTCTTTTTATTTTCTTTATTTTAAAAAAAAAATCGTGTTAATTAAATGATTTTCTTTGTATACAAAATTTTCTTTGATCCAATCTTAAATTTTGCTTTAACTAATTCCTGAATATGATAGAAAAATAGTAAGTATAAAAAATTGTAAAATCTGATTAAATTATTTACTCATTGTTGCCGGAGATGGAGTTAGTTATATAGCAGATCCGTAGCTGGCTGCAGCATTGCCAACAAATAATACAGTACTTAGATAGCATGCCTCATATTGCAGACGTATTCATCATTGATGACATCCCTGCAGGCAGGCACGCAGATAATGTCACCATCCTCATACTTTGTAGTACCACTAGTAGTAGTAGGAGTAGCAGCCCATAACTTTCTCCATCAAACAATGTCTTATGAGTATCATGGTAAATGATACCATCCCAATACTACTACTACAACATTCAATCATTATATATCCCATTTGTCTCTTCACTCTCTTCCACTTCCGCATCCATCATTTTCAAACAAAGATTTCTTTTAAGAACACAAAGCTAAGCTGGATTTGAAATGTTATGTATCGTTTTCTTCGGATTAATTTTATACATGTTTATTAATTAAAAATGAAACACACCACCACACTTGCATGACGAAAGTAATCACAATGGCAAATAGTACACACATCATGGTATGGTATGGTATGGTATGGTATGGTGGCCGAGACAACGGAGGATTCCATGTGCATTCTTATAACTGTCATATCTAATAAAATGAAGTATATGCTTCTAAAATCAAGGTGAACTTTGTAATATATATATATATATATATATATAAAGAGAAAGACACGACAAACTTTCGATTAAATGATCAAAAGATTGATAGTTAGGTGATCACTATATCTCCGTTACGGTTAAGATGATCTTGTCTGCTTGATTTTTATAGGCGAATGATCTAAACACATTATGAGTTTTGATATCAAAAGGCCTAGTGACAAGATCAAGGGGTTGATCCTTAATTACCGGGACATATATATGGTTCGAGTCTTACCATTTTTTTAAAACCAAAATATGGGATGATAAATTTGGTCTAGTTGAATTGTAAAAAGCCCAAATTTCAAGTTCTGATAATAAAAATTCAATATGAATTCCATTATACTGTATATTGTTATTGTTATTCTTCTTTCTTTGGGAAATGTTTGTTGGCAGGTAGTGAGGCAGTGAGCTGCAGCTGCTTTAGCTAAGAACCCAAAGCCATATGCATGCACATGTGCCTTGTTGTATTCAAGACCCTACACAACTTCTTCCTTTGCCCCCCCCCCCCCCAAAAAGTCATTTTGTGTATGTACTACACTACACCCAAGTCTCATTCACTCACTCACAATCAAATAAACGCACCATATATGTTTTGCTTAATCCCCATTATGTCATCGGTCTTATATCTATAAGATCGTTATGAGATCAGAGAAAACGTGATAATAAGAATCAATCTCTCGAGATCCTGGGTTCGATTCGTGAATGGGATCAAAGCTATGATTTTAGTAGCTAGGATTAATGGTGGCCGAGGTGGAGAAATCAACACTAATTAACCATTGAATCACATGATATAAATGATTAAATGGTTGCAAGACACAAGAACAAAATGCAAAAGTGGGACATGCATGGTTATATAAAAGCTAGCCAGATAGTACACACCAACATGCTGGGGCATGTGCTCACATGCTTTCATGTGCCTCCCTCTTAAATGAAAGCTATAGCCATCACGCTCTGCTCTATCCCTACAATAAATGAAACAAAATCAATCAAATATCTGCACATGCTTCTTCCATTCATTCTTTCAAACATTTCTACTTGGAGGGAAAAAATGGAAACCTTTTTCTTCAACAAAAAAAAAATATATTTTTTGTTATAGGAAAAGGATCCGGTGTAAAGTTAATTTTTTGGTACAAAATACAAACTAATCATAGCCTTTGATCTTTTGATTTGAATGGATGAGATTAAATCTTGATTTTTTGGTATTTTTCTTGGTGACGAATTATAAAATGAAACTTACGAACTATGTCGTCTTTTCATTTTTCGGCTCGAAAAGTGACAAATTATAAAATAATTTTGACGAATTTTGTATTTTGTACCAAAATTTGTCTTTGTACCTGATCTTGACCCTTTTGTTATATACAACTTATGGAGTAAAGATCAGGTACAAAACATATTTTTGGTGCAAAATGTAAAGTTCGTCACGAATAATTTATAGTTCGTCACGAATAATTTATAATTCGTTAACAAAAAAACTAACCATAAACGAGATTTAATATCATCCGTCCAAATGACCAAATCAAGATTGTGATTAGTTTGTATTTTTTACAAAGACTTTGGATCAAATAAAAACCACATTTAAATATAAAAACTATAAACCACCGAAAAAATTCGACATGTGGCTCTCTCGACCAATCATAATTCGGGGTGCTTTTGTAAATAAAAAAACTAAAACGGACTTGTTTAAAAATACATAAAGATGCGAGGGTATAAATGACCTAAAAATTATCCAGACTTAACAGATGCACAAGTTAAGTCTGATCGGATTTAACTTGGACACTGTTAAGTAGGAGTGGGCGTCCAGACCCGAAGACCGAAAAAAAACCGAACCGAACCGAAAAAAGACCGAACGGGTCGGTTTTTATCGGACCGAAAACCGGACCGAAAAATACCCGAACCGATTATCAACATTCGGTTCGGTCTCGGTTTTGATTTTTCCTCGGACCGAAAGCCCGAATCGAACCGAATATATGTTTTTTCTGTCAATTTATAGAGAAAGACCGAAAACCCGAAAAAAGACCGAAAAATCGTGAAAAGCCCGAAAAAGGACACCAAAAAAAGACCGAAAGAAGACCGAAAAAGACCGAACCGACCCGAAACCCGAAAATCGGGCTTTTATCGGTTTTCAATTTCAAAAAGACCGAACCCGACCCGAACCGAATTTTCGGGTTTCGGACCGGTTTCACAAAATTTGGGCCCGAACCGACCCGAGCCCACCCCTATTGTTAAGTCTGATCGGACTTAACTTGGACATTGTTAAGTCTGAATTGAAATCCGGGTTATGTGGAATGACTATAATGCCCATCCGTGTTATATCCAAAGATTTCTACGAAATTGGACACGTGTCAGCTTGAAATTCAATTTTTAGTTTTCATATATGATCATGGTTTTTATCTAACCGTACTCTTTTACAAAAATATACCCTTTACACAGAATCTTTTTCTTACTTATATGGCTTTTTTGTTTGTTAAGCACAATGTGAACTGTTTTTGTTATTTCGAGTTTCAACTTCATGCAGTAAAACAATGAATGAGGTATTAATGATATGATGAAAGAGTCATTTCGTACTTTTTTGGCTTGTACTATAACCTCATTTATACCATATATATTTGTAATTTTGAATGAGAGTGATGTAAGACGAGTGGCCTTCTGTACTTTCGTACCCCACAAAATATAATACTCTTATCTCACCAATTCTTTTCTCATCAGACAGACATAATCAAAATCTATGTTTTTATTTCATAATGTCTATGGTTCAGGCAAAGCCTTAGAAATATAGTAAAAATTGCCAAATTTCCATTCCCTGAATATTGAAAATATCACAAGTTGCTGAAAAATTATGGCTCTCAACGAATGAATTAATTACAAGTTACAACTGACGGTTGAGCGTCTATAAAATATAACGAATTCGAATCATATGTGACAGCTCATACATTAAAATGCATTTGAGACTATATGTACAAGTATCCCCCAATTTGAATAAAAATGTGTTTCGGAGTTCATTCATGTAATTTCCCGAATTTTAGATGAATTATTTGATAATTTAAGTGGGACTAAAAATTAAGTGTATTTTTACCACATCAATGTTTGTTTGTCTGGTACAAAACCGCATTTTAGACTACAAAAAATGGGCGAGGGGCTTTTGAGCTGTCCAAATCCAAAAAAAAAAACATACCTACCAAACGACAGTGGAACACTAAAAATCAAATCAATCCCGGCCCCTGGGGAATTCAATTTCCATAAGAATTTGAATAAAAACAAAATACTGCTAAAATGTAAAGCTTCATTTTCGATCATATATTGCTTGTGTTGTGGTAACTGCAAAATCGTGGCATCAACAAAGAGCACACAAATATGTTTCATAATTGAATTCGATCGGAAAGAGATCATTCAACAGGACAGGATGTATTTGAATTAATGTCTAGGAGACATGCCATATGTGTTTGTCGAGTTTTACATTTTAATTATATGGGGGGAAATCTAAAAATTATACAGTATCATTTTGATTATTATTCCCTCCGTTTCAAAATCTAAGTTCATGTATAAATTTCACACATGTTAAAAAATGAATTGAATATATTTTCACCCACATTTAGTGTAATAAATTTCATTAAATATATATATGAGAGGTAAGGATTGAGATTTCATGCATGTAGTCAAGCTAAAAATAGTAATTTGAAGATAAAATAAAATTGCATAGTTTTAATTCAAAACTGTGTAGTTTTAAAAAGTGTTCAGATATTAGTTTATTGTTTATATTAATGAAACGACATTGTTTTAGTATTATTTTATTAAAAATTACGTCGTTTTTGAATGATTGTTTTAGGCTTGGCTGCAATGGATATGAATTTGAGAGATAATCTATAATTTTAATGAGGTGTTTATGGGTAAATTTGGTAATATGTGTATAATTTTTAATATAGTATGTGGACATGTAAAGAAATTCAACAAATTAGAAAAATTCAATTGAACAAATTAGAAACCAATTTGATCAAATTCAACAAATTAGAAAAAAAAAATTCCGGCATTGTGTCAATTGAAGCAAAAGCCATAAGACACATCTTACTTGAAACAACACTTGTAGGAAACAATACGTCCATGCCAGGGCGAGACGAACAACACCTCCACGAGGGAGGAACAACACAACACGTCCACACCAAGGCGGGACGTAAAACTCCTATACAAAAGTAAGGAGTATTATGTTACTCGAGGGAATCGAACCCTTGATCTCTTGACAAATTGTCAAAAGTTCAAGTCACTCAACCAAACCTCTTTGGCCTGGACATATTAGACATGAAATGTATCGTTAGATGGCCCAAAGAAGAAGATGGGCTCAGCCTTGAGGCCAACCAGAATTTGGGCCTGGACCAGCTCAATATTTTGTATAGAAAATAATACCAATAGAAAGAAGAAAACTGTCTCTTCAAAACTTTTTCTCTTGTTGCTCTGCTGCCCGACTTGCTAGTCGCTAACATGAACATGAACTTGATCTTTGGTTTGAGTTTTAAAATTAATGGAAAAGTAAAAAAATTAGAGTTCTAAAATATCGTCTCTTTTCAAAATACGATAGTTCACGATCTCGGTTTGTATTTTTCACTAGAGTTTGTTTGTTTTTAAATATTGAGACAAAGAAGGATTTTCGTGTTATAAAAAAATTAACCATGATTTGCATTTTTATAATCTCATCAAATCTTAATCACGAGTTATTATATTTTCATTGATCGTGAATTTCATGTACTGTCGAAATTGATTAAGCATGCCAATCTAATCATCTTCGCATGTGACAAAAAACTATATAAATGAAAACCCGAGCAATCCATACTTCCATCACAAATTCAAATGACCGAAACAACAACCATGTCTAAGCCGCGCATTGTCCTCTTAAACGGAAATGCCATTGTCACCACTGTCACAAATCAAGCGGATGAAGTAACCTAATGGCTGGCTGAAAACACAACCACCTCCGCCGCAGGGCCAACATATGTAGGCCTCGACGTCGAATGGAAGCCAAACAACGTCAAACGTAGGATGAACAAGGCTGCGACGCTGCAGCTCTGCATCAACAACAAATGTCTGATCATACATCTCCTGCACATAAAATATATCCTAAAAAGCTTGATTGATTTTTTGAAGGACCCTAATGTTACGATATTCTAAGAGCAAAGATTAGGCTTTATTGAATAATCAAGCAAACATACAAGCACGAAGATACAAATCGGTCTCAATGATCACACAAGCACAAATCCTACTCTTAAACTGTCTTATACAATCAATTGAACGCACTCAATCAATAAGACAACTAATAAGAGTATTGGAGGGATTCAAGCCCCCTCCGATAGCCCCTGGATATCGAGAATCGACGAAGCCCTGAACTGGTCTCGTCCGTCCGCCGCTCGTAGCAACCAGCGAAGTCTCGCAGCAACTGAACCAATTTGTGGAGAAGCAAACCACGTAGGAAGTTCTTGCAGCTCGAATCGCACTACCTTACAGAGTAAACTTGATGTCGTTCTTGGAGAGGATTGGAATCGCATTCGAATTTGGGAATTTTCAGGATGAACCCTAAAATCCCAAATCCCAGCTCTTATATGCTTGTCTTCAACTCGCGTCAAAACAACATCGTTTCACCCAACGGTCAAATTGGTTAGCTCCCGCTTCGCGTGAAACTGCGCCGTTCCACTAAACTTCGGAGTCTCCCGCTTCAAGCAAAACACAGCGTTCTGCTTCCAACGGTCATAACCGATTTCCGCGCCTTGGCCATACGTTGTCTTTCCTTTAAAGCTCCCCGCGCCTTCTTGGAACGCTGTCGTTTCGAGCTAGCTCAAGCCAACTCAAAAAATGGCTAAGTACCAGAAACCAGGGACTATCCTACCATGTTCATGACCTAAAACCGACCTGTTTCAGACTCTATTGTGCTTGTGCCTTTAGTATCAAGTAGAATACATGACTTACAATTTGCCCTCCTAATCTACTTGAGCTTGACATCTCTTAATCAACTCGGCCTTATCAGCAACAGCCTCAGTCCTTCAGCTTCTTTGCCCTTTTTCTCTGGTCAGCTACTAGCATCAAGTCACATTGCCCACATTCAGGGCTTTCCTGCAATACTCAAACTTGATTTAAGGCACTACTTTAATACCAAAATCAACAGGATTTTTATCACAAAGAATCTCATCAATTCTAATAACACCTTTGTCAACAATATCCCTAATGAAATGAAGCCTGACATCAATATGTTTACTTTTTTCATGGTAGACAGGATCTCTACAAAGATGCAATGCACTCATGCTATCAAAATGTATCAAAGGCACATACACACATTGTTCAATTTCAGACAACAAGCCCTTAAGCCAAATAGCTTCTTTTGCTGCCTCAGTAGCAGCAATGAATTCAGCCTCAGTAGAGGACAATGCAACAACAGATTGAAGTTGAGACTTCCAAGATATACAATTGCCAAACCAAGTAAAGAATAACCCAATTGTTGACTTCCTATTGTCCCTATTACTTGCATAGTCTGAATCTACATAGCCAAACAATTCATTCTTATTCCCATGAGCAGCATAAACAAGTCCCAAGTTCTTAGTGCTATTCAGATATTTCAGCAAAAATTGCATAGCATTCCAATGGGTTTCTCCTGGATTAGACATAAAACCTACTCAATACACTTATTCCAAAGGCAAGATCTGGTCTAGTGCACAACATACAATACATGACAGAACCCACTGCAACATCATAAGGAATCAAAGCCATTTTCTTCATATCTGTTTCAGTTTCAGGACAATCAGTTTTACTTAGCACCAGATGCCCTCATAAGGGTATAACAGCAGATTTAGAGTTTTCCATATTGAACCTTTTAAGGACTTTGCCTATATAATCAGATTGGGACAAGAACATCTTTTTATTATGTCTGTTTCTAACAATGTTAATGCCTAAGATCTTCTTAGCAATTCCCAGATCCTTCATGTCAAAGTTTGAGCTCAGTTCCTTTTTGATCTTAGTTATCTCAAGTTCAGAATTACTCATGATCAATATGTCATCAACATACATCAATAAGTATAGGATCAGGCCAGATTTAGGTCTCTTCAAATACAAGCAAGTATCATACTTACTCCTAGTAAAACCAAGAGACAACATGCACTCATTAAACTTAATGTTCCATTGCCTAGGTGACTGTTTTAAACCATAGATATATTTCTTGAATAGACAAACATGATTAGGCTTACTGCTATCCTCAAATCCTATGGGTTGAGACATGTAAATTGTTTCATTCAGATTTCCATGAAGAAAAGCAGTTTTTACATCCATTTGTTGTAAATGCCAATCATAAACAGTTGTCATTGCAAGCAAGAGTCTCAATATTTTATACTTAACTACAGGAGCAAATATCTCATTGTAGTCTATCACCTCTCTTTGGCTAAAGCCTTTGGCACACAGCCTGTCCTTAAACCTTGGAGGATCATCTAGATTATCAGCTTCTTTAATCCTAAACACCCATTTAGAACCAATTATTTTAGCCCCTACAGGTTTAGGAACTAACTCCCTAGTACCATTGTTAAACATAGACTCAATCTCTTCACACATGGCTAACTTCCACTTATCACTCTCTTTACTTTTCATTGCATCAGCATAAGTATCAGAAATCACAAATTTAATATTTTCAGCAACAGTCAAGGCATACTCAGCAACATTAGCAAACTCAGTCACATTTGCATATCATTTTTTTGGAATCTTAGTCCTAGGTGCTCTATCTCTTGTTAATACATAATCAGATAATTCAGTATCATCATGTACTTCTCATCAGTCAAACCAGCATTCACAACATTAGTTGTGCCTCTCTCACTGTTGCTTAGAGAGGCAATAGGCATAATATCAGTATAAGCACTAGCAACATTAATAGTTCTAGCAGAATTATTTCTAATCCTACTAGAGTATTGGTTAGAAGAACTTAGCTGATCCCCATCAGTTTGTTGATGGGGGAAGTCATTCCCATTGTTGCTAGCCTCACTCCCACCACGGTCTTGGTTTCCCAAGCTTACCCGAGGTGGGGTGGCTAAATCCATATGCCCTCCTGATCCTTGTGAATCCCCTGCTGTGTCAGCACTTTCCCTTGCCTCATTCCTATCAGGGCTGCCTTAGTTTTCCAGGAAGTAGCCTGGAGGGATGAAGGTGGTGGATTCATAATTACTTCCTGAAACATGGATATCAGAAGTTGTTAAGTTCTTATAATGAAAATCCTTCTCATTGAAGGTGACAGATCTAGACTTAATAACTTTGTATCCTCCAGGTTGAATAACAAGAAGCTTGTAGCCCTTCACACTGGGATAGCATAACATGACAGATTTAACAGCCATAGGTTCTAATTTCCCTTCAGAAACTTTAGCTTGTGCAGTGCAACCAAAAGGCCTCAAATGATACAAACTTATTTTCTTTTTCAACCACATTTCCTAGGTAATTTAAAATCAATGGCAAAGCAAGGAGACCTATTAATCAAATAACTAGCAGTCATTACAGCCTCTCCCCACATAGAACTCTTAAGACCAGAACTCAAAAGCATACATGTAGCTCTCTCTAAGAGTGTCCTATTCATTCTTTCAGCAATGCCATTTTGTTGGGGTGTACCAGGAACTGTTAGATGCCTCTTAATACCATTTTTAGTGCAAAAGTCATAAAAACTTTGTTACAATACTCAAGACCATTATCAGTTCTCAAACACTTCAATTTCAAGTCAGTTTCAGATTCAACAGACAATTTCCAAGCCTTAAAGTAGTCAAACACTTCAGTTTTTGATTTCAGCAGATAAATCCACACTTTCCTTGAATAATGGTCAACAAAAGAGATAAAATAATTCCTACCACCAACAGTTTGAACGTGGACAGGGCCCCATAGATCACTATGCACATATTGCAACCTTTCATTCACAACCATTTTAGATTTATTAAAGGCATGTGCAGTTTTCTTCCCTAGCATACAAGTTTCACAAAAATCAATTTCACATGGCTTTTTCTTAAGCAATCCATTTTTAAACAGATGAAACAAGCCATTGTTTCCAATATGTCCAAGCCTAGCATGCCATAACTTAGTTTCATCAAGATTATTATCACTAGCATGCATAACATTCAACTCAAGGGATAATGAAACATGATACATGCCTCCTAGCTTCATGCTTCTAATCACAATATGGTCATCTCTAGTAACCTCCCTAATTCCATTCTTAGAAATTATTTGACAGCCTTTATCTTCCAAAGCAGATTCTGAAATTAGATTTCTTCTCAAGTTGGGTACCCAAGTAACATTCTGCAATATTCTAATTCTGCCATCAAACATTTTTAATGGAACAGTGCCAGCTCCCATGATTTTTAAAGTAATAGTATCCCCTAGTTTTACTTCACCACCATCACAATGTTCAAGTCATCAAACACAGATTTATGAGGGGTAGCATGCATAGTACATCCAGAATCTAGAAACCAAGCATTCACACTTTCAAAGTTAGCAACAACAAGGATTTCAGGCTGATATTGAGTTTCACTGACACTTGTGTAATCTGTTTTACCAGTTTCAGGTTTCTTATTATCTTTCTTCTTTCTCTTAGGGCATCCATTCATATAATGGCCCATCTCACCACAGTGAAAACACTTCACATTCTCAAGGTTCTTATTAGACTCTTTGCTATGGGTTTTAGGCTTTTGGGACTTGTTGGATTTGGGGTTAAACTTAGGCTTTGTCTTAGCATACATAACCTCACTTTTAACCTCCTGTTTTGTGCTATTTTTCTGCTTAAAGACTCTCAAAGATTCATTCTTCTGAGTAACGATCTCAGTGATTTTAGTTAGTGTTAAATCCTCTCTTCCAAATTGAATTACATCAATAAGGGTATCAAACTGATGTGGCAGGGAACTAAGGAGAATCACAGCTTGGTGTTCCTCTTTAATGGCATCCTCACACCTCTCTAAGTCTTGGGTCATCCTAAGGAAAATGTCTAGGTTTTCTTGGATACTAAGGGATAGGTCCATCTTATAGGTGAAAAGCTTCTTAAAAAGGAATATCCTATTAGGTAGAGACTTAGGTTGATAGGTGGCCTTAAGGGTGTCCCATAAATCCTTAGGATCTGTTATTTTCATCAAAGGTCTAGCTACATCATCTGTTAGTCTCATCATAATCTCAGCTAGAGCAACTTCTTTAAGATCTTTCTTAGCCTGGTCTGAGGTTGGGCACAACCATTCCTCACTAATAGCCCTCCAACATTTTTCCTTAATCAAAATACCCTTCATTCTCATATTCCACATAGCAAAGTCCATCTGCCCATCAAAGGCCTTAAGTCTAATGTCATTCATGATGAAAAAAAAGAGCAGACAAATAAGAAGATTCAATATCACCAATCACAGAAGCAATAACTCAGCCACACGCCATAGTTTCTCAAGGAACACAATCTTAGACCAAAGTTCATGCAAGATAGCATACAGAAATATGATCTGGTGCCAGTCCGGGCTCAACAAGCCACAATGCGGAGTGACAATGACACTAGACGCAATCAATGACCAAAGATTAACCGTTGTTCACCAAAATCAATAGATTGATGAACAAATTTGCCCTGATACCACAATGTTACGATATTCTAAGGGCAAAGATTAGGCTTTATTGATTAATCAAGCAAACATACAAGCACGAAGACTCAAATCAGTCTCAATGTTCACACAAGCACAAATCCTACTCTTAAACTATCTTTTACAATCAATTGAACGCACTCAATCAATAAGACAACTAATAAGAGTATTGGAGGGATTGAAGCCCCCTCCGATAGCCCCTGGATATCGAGAATCGATGAAGCCCTGAACTGGTCTCGTTCGTCTGCCGCTCGTAGCAACCAGCGAAGTCTCGCAGCAACTGAACCAATTTGTGGAGAAGCAAACCACGTCGGAAGTTCTTGCAGCTCGAATCGCACTACCCAGCAGAGTAAACTTGATGTCATTCTTGGAGAGGATTGGAATTGCATTCGAATTTGGGGATTTTCAGGATGAACCCTGAAATCCCAAATCCCAGCTCTTATATGCTTGTCTTCAACTCGCGTCAAAACAGCACCGTTTCGCCCAACGGTCAAATTGGTCAGCTCCCGCTTCACATGAAACTGTGCCGTTCCACTAAACTTTGGAGTCTCCCGCTTCAAGTAAAACGCAACGTTCTGCTTCCAACGGTCATAACCGAGCCTTGGCCATACTTTGTCGTTCCTTTAAAGCTCCTCGCGTCTTCTTGGAATGCTGTCATTTTGAGCTAGCTCAAGCCAACTCAAAAAATGGCTAAGTACCAGAAACCAGGGGCTATCCCACTATGTTCATGACCTAAAACCGACCTGTTCTAGACCTCTATTGGCTTGTGCTTTTAGTATCAAGTAGAATACATGACTCACACCTAATTTCGTATTCGTTGACATCAAAGTTAAGTCTGATGCGCAGCAGCTGAGTAAGGATTATGGTCTGTATTATGCCCAAACTCTGGATGTTATGGAATTAGCTAAAGAAAAGTGGCCAGAGAGGTTTGGACAAATCGGACTGAAGGATTTAGCTAATGACGTTGTGAGACTGGTTATGGAGAAGCCTAAAGATGTCACTTCGAGTAATTGGGAAGCAAAAATTCTCAGTAAGGAGCAGGTTGAGTATGGCTTGATTGACGCCTTTGCTTCGTATAAAATCTAGTACATCCTCCAGCATTCCAACTGATTACTCAAACCATTGATCAACGACGACCATCCTGTTTCATTTTCCTCTACTGTCAAATAATAAAATCTCATTGAAGGTTAAAGAAATGTTATAACCACTCCTCATTTGATACTGTTGGAGATTTTAAGGTGATTGTTGTACTAAACATGTATGCACCCTGTTAAGATTGTTTTGTGAATAAACAAAACAATTCCGAAGTCATTTGAGCTCATTTCGAGTTTTTGACCAGTGTGATTCGCGTCCAGCCGTGACATTAGGGGGCGCGTCCAGTGTAGACATTAACACGTTAATGTCTATTGTGAACTCGACGAGCTAATGTAGCTTGTGGGCGCACGACGAATCGAGTTATCGCGTTCTATAGAGATGTTAGGGCTGCGTCGCGTCCAGCGCCTAATGTCTCTATCGGACGCGACACTAATGTCTAAGACGTACGCGTGGCATGTCAATTTCCTATTTTGAATCGAAAGTTTATCTGTTTGAAAACGGTAGATTGTGGGATTGATCGGACTCGTTCTTTGATGTAAAAAGGATCAGATGAGAGAGCACCTAATTACAACATGTGATGTTTCCTTGAGTGGCATGTATTTGGCAAAACGTCTTTAGACAGTTCGAGCAGGAGTTCAGGGGGAGTTTGAACACATTCTGGAACTAAAGTACAGCGTGGAGCAGACGCAGGAATGCAATCCAGAATGTTCTAAAGATCAAAGATCTTTTCGAACTGAAGTCGGCCAGCGAAGTTTTCAAACTTCAGATATTCAAACGAATATCCTCTCATCCGTTTGAAGAAGAATGGCTGACTTGTCGTGGAAGAATTATCAAGATCTTCCCAAAGATTGGTTTAAGATATACATGCGATTGATTTCGCCAAGCGCATCCGTTTATGTGCGAGCTTGGCGAAATCTGGAAAAAGGGGTGGGCATGCGAACGCATGAAGGAGTTCGTGCGAGCGCAATGAGCTGGGCCGACGCATTGATTTGGTGTGCGTGCGCAACAGGTCATGCGAGCTCAACACTTAGAATTTTAAACGAAAATTTTTCTTGTAATGCGCACGCACGAATGAGACTGTGCGAACGCACAAATGGGTGCCGAAGCATAAAAACCGAGTGCGAGCGCACGAGACTATGCGAGCTCAACGAAATGAGGAAAAAGGCTTGCTATGCGAGCGCACAAAGAGGCTGTGCGAACGCATGGATTTGGGAGCAAAGTTTCTAAGCCAAAATCAAATCGTACATCGACACTCTTGCACATAATTTTAACACCCCACACTTATATCCTATCAAGGCATCAAATTCACCAAGCATATGTTATGAAGACATCGTGCTCAAAGCATTTTAATTGCACATAGATCAGCAAACACAAGCATTCGTGCATGCAAGTTCACATTCTCAATTCTTGCACATGGCAATTGGAATCCAATCAAAATAGATTGACTTTGAAGATAATGGGAGAAACACTCACAAGCCTAGTTTAACGTCTTGGCTAAGACGGAGCCAATTCTTTTCATGTCAAGAAGCACACTAAGAGAAGTCCCAAGCGGGATCCCTTCTCTAGCGGTATTGTGTATAGCATTCACGAGGGTGCTTCCAACATGTCTTGGTTTCCATCGGCGGCATGATAGATTTTAACTCTCTGCCCATTTGCCTTGAATAAATTCCCTTGGTTGTCAACTAGCTCTAGATGGCCATCGTCGAAAACTCTGTGAATTCTATATGGTCCAAACCATCTAGACTTGAACTTCCCGGGAAATAACTTGTATCTTGAGTTGAATAGCAAGACTTTGTCTCCTACCGAGAACTGCTTCTTCAGAATGAGCTTGTCATGCCATCTCCGAGTTCTTTCCTTATAAGTTTTTGAACTTTCGTAGGAGTCCAATCTGATTTCATCTAACTCATTTAGTTGAAGGAGTCTCTTTTCTCCCGTAGCCTTAACGTCAAAATTTAGCTCTTTGATAGCCCACATGGCTTTGTACTCGAGCTCTACTGGGAGATGGCAAGGTTTGCCATATACTAACCGGTATGGAGACACTTCAATGGGCGTCTTGAAGGCGGTTCTATATGCCCATAAGGCATCATCAAGCTTCAACGCCCAATCCTTCCCGGACTTCCCAACTGTCTTTGTCAAAATGTTCTTTATCTCTCGGTTTGACACTTCGACTTGCCCATTCGCTTGGGGATGATAAGGAGTAGAACATCTATGGAATATCCCGTGCTTCTTAAGCATAGATTCGAATCTTCTCTCCTTAAAATGGGAACCATTGTCACTTATCACCGCTCTTGGCATTCCAAATCTTGGGAAGATAATTTTTTTGAACATTTTGATCACTACTTTAGCGTCACAAGATGGGGAAGCTATGGCTTCAACCCATTTAAACACGTAGTCTACCGCTACGAGAATAAAGCAATTTCCTTGTGAAGAGGGTAGAGGTCCCATAAAATCTATGCCCCATACGTCGAATACCTCAACCTCTAAGATGCCTTTTTGAGGCATTTCATCTCTTCTAGCAATGTTGCCCATTCTTTGACATTCGTTACAAGCTTTGACGAATTGATACGTGTCTTTGAACGCATTGGGCCAATAAAATCCCGATTGAAGAATCTTAGCCGTGGTCTTGGAGGCGGAACCATGACCACCATAGGAAGATGAATGACAACAAGCTATAATTCCTTTCATATCCTCTTCGGGCACACACGTTCTATAAATGCCGTCCGGGCATAGCTTGTACAAGAAAGGGTCATCCCAAAAATACCTCGAGACGTCGTGCAAGAACTTCCTCTTTTGGTTATGGTCAAGGTCGTTCGGTAGAATGTTGCACGTCAAATAGTTCACGTAGTCCGCGTACCAAGGGGCATTCTCTTCTATACTAAGCAAATATTCTCCGATAAACGAGTCTCCTATAGGTGACGAGAATTGTTTTGAATCATGAAGCTCAAATCTTGAGAGATGGTCCGCCACTACATTTTCGACCCCCTTTTTGTCTTTGATTTCAATAGCGAACTCTTGCAAAAGAAGGATCCATCGAATAAGTCTTGGCTTCGCATCTTTCTTTGTCATCAAATACTTGATAGCGGCGTGATCCGTGTAAACGATTGTCTTGGATCCAACAAGGTATGGTCTGAATTTTTCAAAGGCATATACCACGGCTAGCAACTTTTTCTCGGTGGAAGTGTAGTTCATTTGAGCGTTATCTAGCACCTTGCTCACATAGTAGACTACATGGAGTCTCTTGTCAATTCTTTGTCCCAAAATGGCCCCAATAGCATAATCGCTTGCATCACACATAAGCTCGAATGGAAGATCCCAATTCGGTGGTCGCACTATGGGTGCCGATACAAGGGCTTTCTTGAGATTTTCAAATGCCTCTAAGCAATCTTCATCAAATTTGAATTGCACATCATTACATAGGAGATGAGTTAGCGGCTTGGCAATCTTTGAGAAGCCCTTAATAAACCTCCGGTAAAAACCGGCGTGCCCTAGAAAACTTCTAACTCCTTTTTGGTCTCTTGGTGGTGGTAGTTGCTCAATAACTTGAACTTTTGCTTTATCAACTTCAACACCCCTACTAGACACTAAGTGCCCAAGCACGATTCCCTCTTGAACCATAAAATGACACTTTTCCCAATTTAGCACCAACCCCGTTTCAATGCACCTAGCAAGAACATGAGAAAGATTTGTTAAACAATCATCGAATGAAGTTCCATGAATAGAGAAGTCATCCATGAAAACTTCCATGCATTTCTCAATGTAATCACTAAAAATAGACATCATGCATCTTTGAAACGTTCCCGGTGCATTGCATAACCCAAAGGGCATGCGTCTAAATGCAAAAGTTCCGTAAGGACATATACATGTAGTTTTTCCTTGGTCATTAGGCAAAATGGGAATTTGGTGAAATCCGCTATAACCATCTAGGAAACAAAAGTATTCATGTCCCGCAAGTCTTTCAAGCATTTGATCAATAAAAGGTATGGGAAAGTGATCTTTCTTAGTTGCTTTGTTCAATTTCCTATAATCAATGCACATCCTCCATCCATTTACGGTTCTAGTAGGGACCAACTCTCCCTTGTCGTTTTGCACAACCGTAAGTCCTCCCTTTTTGGGGACGACATGGATGGGGCTTACCCATTCCGAATCCGGGACCGAATAAATGATTCCCGCATCTCTTAGCATAGTAATTTCTTTAAATACAACTTCGCTAAGGTTAGGGTTCAACCTCCTTAAAAACTCCCTAGAAGGTTTTGCATTCTCATCAACATTTATCCTATGCATGCACAACGAAGGGCTAATTCCCTTAAGATTATCAATAGAGTACCCCAAAGCTTTTCTATTATTTTTCAAGACATGCAAAAGTTTGGACGTTTCATTCACATTCAAGGTTGCACCCAGTGACGGATCCAGGAGCTAATTGGAGGGGGGTCCCAAATATGGATACCAATAAAAAAATTTTTGATAAATGGTAGTCAAGATTAACTAATGCGTATACAAGTTTTAGTGCAATTTTTTTTTAAAACTAAACATATATTAATAAAGTTTCAAACTTCAAGGGTCAAAGCAAAATTTTTAAAAATTGGACTACTATTCATCATCTTCTCCGTGAAAGAACCCTAAATTGGCAGGCAATTTACTCAAATCCAGCAAAAACCTTCTCACACTGATCTGAACGAAAAGGAAAAGCAAAAGGAGACGATTCAAACGAAAATTTGATGCTTCAGACTACTAATTTGACCTGTGGAAAATACTATATTTTTTCAAAAAAAAATTTATACTAAAATTCGAGAGGGGTCCCAGGACCCCCCTGGACCCCCCTGTATCCGTCCCTGGTTGCACCAACTATAACCGGATGCGTAGAATTAGACCCAAGAAACTCATACCTTAGATTCGAAGGTAGAGGGTTTAACTCTCCTTCGAATTCCTTACCTTTTGGCATTTGGTTTTCTTCACCTTGATAAGCATCAAACTATTTCTCTCCTTCGGCCAAAGTCAAGTCATACATTTCCTCATCTTCCATGTCCATTAGTGAAGTAAAAAGCAAACTAGAATCATCTAAGTCTATGACTTCACTTTCAAAAGATGTTAGCTCAAGATTTTCACATGATATATCAAGCAAATTGCATTCAAAAGATGAAGTGGGAGCTTTCATGGCATTTTTCATAAAAAATTTCAAATTTTCATCCCCTATTTTCAATTCAATAGACCCTTCTCCACATCTAATGACCGCCTCAACGGTGTTAAGAAAAGGTCTACCAAGAATAACGGGCATTTCTTGCTCAACATCCATTTCTAGCACATAGAAGTTTACGGGAATAAAGAATTTACCAACTTTAATAGGCACATCCCTAAGAACTCCCCTAGGGATTCTAGAACTTCTATCGGCTAGTTTCAATGATATAGTAGTAGGATGGAGTTCACCAACATCAATTTTCTCAAACAATGAATAGGGGATTAAAGAAATGCTAGCTCCCAAATCACATAAAGCCCTATCAATTTCAATCTTTCCTAAAGAGATAGGAATCGAAAATGATCCATGATCTTGCATTTTCTTAGGCATTCTACTTTGCACAATGGCACTACACTTAACATTCAATGCTACCATGCTAGATTCTTCAATAACTCTACGACTAGACACAATATCTTTCAAGAATTTTGCATAAGTAGGGTTTTGAGTGATTACCTCATGGAATGGAAGCGTGACATACAACTTCTTCAACATCTCCACAAATCTTTGGAAGTGGGCATCTAGCTTGCTCTTTTTTAGCCTTTGAGGGAAAGGTATCACGAGCACGTATTTTCTCATCAAAATCGGCTCTTCCTCTTTTTCTTTTTCTTCCATTGGAGCTTGAAGTTCAACTTCGGCATTTTCGTTAGCAACCTCCTCTTCTATCTCCTTAGAATTAAGATTAGGCTTCCCTTGAGGGGTGGGCAAGACTCTTCCACTCTTTAATGTGATGGCATTGATATGTTCGGTGGAATTTACATCCGGTTGAGAAGGTAGCTTCCCAAAGTGCTTCAATGCTATGGCTTGATGAGCCACCTGATTCTCGAGCATCTTGTTATGGGCTTCCAATTGCTCCATTCTCTTGTTGGTCTCTTTTTGGTTTTCTAGCATTTGAGCCATCATAGACATCATAGTGTTCTCTCGAGTGTTGGAAGGGGCTTGTCTTTGTGGATTGGAGGTTCCTTGATCATTCATTGGAGATTTGCCTTGATAAGGCCTTTGAGAATTCCCTTGAGAATATTGAGAGTTTTGGGTGGAACCTTGACCTTGAGTAGAATAAGAATTTGGCCTTTGATTTTGGTTAGAGCCATACCCTTGTCTTTGGTAGCCCCCTTGATAAGAATTTTGCCCTTGAGGTCTAGGAGTGAAATTGGAGTCATTGGCCATTCTTCTTTGCGGGGGCTCATAATTTCTTGTGATGGGATTAGAATTTTGAGCATAGTTTCTTTGTTGATTTACATAGTGTGCTTCTTCATACCCGTCATCATCATCTTCATGTCTCTCATCGGGACAAGCTTTCGTAGAATGCCTCGTACTAGAGCATATGAAACAAGGTTGTTGGACCGAAGTCTTCTCTTTTTCATTCTTTGGTTTAGACACCTCCAAAGCATTTACCATGCTTATCATGGTTTCCATCTTCTTTGTCAAATCACTAAATTGATCTTTAGTCACATAATTTGAAGAATCCTCTCTAGACTTAGCCATTTTTCTTGTGATCCACCCCTTGATATCTATCGGAATTTGTGGTGATCTTCTCTATGACTTTAAATCCTTGGTTTGTCGGTAATTCCATGATTGCACCACCACTAGCCGTGTCCATTTGGCCTTTGGCCTCTTTGCTCATGCCAAGATAGAAATATCTCATAAGATCCGCTCTTCGAAAGTTATGGTGAGGGCATTCCTTTAAATAATGCTTGAATCGATCATAGGCTTGATGAAATAGCTCATTATCCCTTTGAGAGAACGTCAATATAAAATCAGTGAATTTCTTTGTCCTTGATGGTGGAAAGAATTTGGTGAGAAAAGCATTTGCTAGCTCTCTCCAAGTCCTAAAGGATCCCGGCTCTTGGTTTTGCAACCATTCTTTCGCATCTCCGTATAGTGAAGACGGGAAGAGATTTAGATAGACATATTCCACGGGTACATCCCTTGGCTTATAAGTGCGGCAATATTCTTGAAAGCTTGCTAAATGGGTAGAAGGATTCCCAACTCCTTGGTATTGATCATGAGTCACCATATGAACTAGGGAAGACTTCACATCAAAATCAAATGCATCTTCATCCGGGGGCATAATAGCCGAGCCATTTCCTTCAAGAGTAGAAGTCATATAATCCCCAACGGGTCTCTCATCATCCTCGTCATCATATCTATAATTTCTAGCGTTCCTTTGAGGAAAGGGAGGATTCCGTATGGGATTTCGATCATCGACATTGTTCCGTCTAGCGGGAGGATCTTCTTCTTCCCTATCCTCCTCCATTCTAAAGTTTCGGTTGTTTCTTTGAAGAACGGAAGGGTTCTCTATCTCATCTTCCATTCTAAATCCCGGTGGCAAGTAAGGTAGTGGGTTTAGGAGTGGGGGTGGACAAGGTCTTGGGCCTTGGAAAGCCGGAGGAGCAATAGGATCAAGGGGAGGAGGGTTCTTGCGAGGTCTTCCTCTTGGTTTCTTGACGGTTGGTTGAAGGGGGTGGGAAGAACTTGATGTTGAACCGATCACTACGTGCTTTTGCCCTTTAAACCTTGTGTTCATTCAAATGCCTACCAGAACAAAAGAAAATTCTTAGCGATGAAATGCAAGAGAAATAAACACAAGTGCGCTCAAAGCAAGCAATGGCTATCAAGCAAGGAAAAGTAGACAACTAAACAATCTATTAGCACCTAGTTGATTAACTTATCCCCGGCAACGGCGCCATTTGATTGTTTGCAAATATAGCTAAGTATTCGAATAAATCCAAACACTATTGCTAAGTCACGTCAATCAAAACATTTATAGTGACTCGGGTGAACCGAGGTCGAACCCAAAAGATAGGTGATTAAACTAATGGTGCTAACAATATGATTAGAATGTCTATTGTTTGGGGGGTCTATTTTTCAATCCAAAATGAGATTAAACTTGCAAAAAGGGTTAACTTCCAATTAAAAGATGACTAGGGATTACTTCACCACCAAGACAATTATCGTAACAATGGAATGATATACCAATGATGAAATCACATGCACACGTATAGAATTTAGCTCATGCAACATTAATACTAGGTTCAACTCGCGCTACAACCTATTATCAAGAGGTTACATCTCGCATAGCACCTCACACTCGCGCTCTATTAGTACTATAGAACATGAATTTCTAGCCTCACACTTGCGCTCTATTGGCTAAATAAACATGTTCTTGTTAAATCCAAGCAATTCTCATTAGGTTAATGAATTATCCAACTAACTCAAAAGTCCTAATGCTCCTTCATTTAGTTCATTGAAGTCATGTTGATCAACGTGAGCTACATCAAACATGAGATCAAGCAAAGTTCCCATTGGGGATATTTCACAAACACCTTATAGGCAACTTGAAACATTAAGTTCAAATGAAGAAGATTCATGTGCAAACTCATTCATCAATGGCATATAGTGTTCACAATGTCACAACATGTCAAGTGGATCCATAATCCCCAATCAAAGTACTACTCACTCATGGTGAGATTACAATCAAAACAAATGAAATAGATGGAGTTTAGGAGTCTAAAACCAATATGAGATTGAAGATGTATGGAGGATCCTTGTTGATGGTCTTGTTCTTCACCCAAGCTAGCTCGAAATCAGTGTCTTCTACCTCGGGATTCGTGCTGGTCGTCCTCAAATTTCGTGCCCAAAAGTCCCCCTCGAAAACCTAGAAAAATTCGGGTTTTATAACTGCGACGGCATGCGTTTGCATGCTTTCGGTCATGCGCGCGCATGACCTCCTGCGAGCAAAGGAGTTGATAGGATGCGAGCGCATCATGTTTTCATGCGTCGGCTCCAGCTTGTGCGTTCACATGAAACGGGCTGTGCGAACGCATAAGCGAGGCGAAGGCTAGCGACGCGACGAAGAAGGTGTGCATGCGAACGCATGCTTCGACTTATGCGCGCGCACTCTTTGGTTCATGCGAGCGCATTCTTTGAGAAGTTGCGCTCCGACTTTCAATTTGTGCTTCCTTGCTCCAAAACCACTGCCAACTTGCGTTCTCCGCTTAAACTCTGTGATTTGCCTGAAAAGAACCGCAAAGCATCAAATAGCACATGAAATCGTAATAAAATGACCAAAACATTAAGCATAGAAGTCGCCTAAAATGCATGTATTTTAATGCTATCAGTACTGACCAAAAACAAGTAGACCTTTCGATGGACGTCTTATCATCTAGTTTTGCTATGAAAGATATGGGAGAAGCGGATGTGATTCTTGGGATTAGAATCAAGCGTGAGAACAAGGGTCTAGCACTATCACAGTCTCACTACGTTGAGAAAATGCTAAAGAAATTCAAATGTTTGAATTGTTCTCCGGTTAGCACTCCAATGGACCCAAGTGTGAAACTTTTGCCTAACACGGGTGAAGCTGTTTCACAGCTTGAGTATTCTCAAGTTATTGGTTGTCTAATGTATGCAATGACGAGTACAAGGCCTGATATAGCTTATGCAGTGGGAAAATTGAGTAGATATACTAGTAACCGTAGTAATCTTCACTGAGAAACTATTAAGCGGGTACTCAAATACCTTAAGGGAACCATGAATTATGGCTTGGTGTATGCTGGTTTTCCCTCGGTCTTGGAGGGATATACCGATGCAAGTTGGATTACCAATTTAGAAGATTATTCTTTTACAAGTGGTTGGATATTCTTGCTTGGGGGAGGTGTCATATCTCGGGCCTCAAAGAAGCAAACTTGCATCACCAGCTCGACTATGGAATCTGAATTTATAGCCTTAGAGGCTGCCGGTAAAGAGGCAGAATGGCTAAGGAATTCGGTGCATGAGATTCCATTGTGGCCAAAACTGATAGCACCTATTTATATCCATTGTGATAGTAAGGCAACTTTGGATAAAACTTATAGCCAAATGTACAATGGTAAATCGAGAGACCTGGGCGTTAGGCATAGCGCGGTTCGTGAACTGATCACTCACGGGGTGTTTTTCGATTGATTATATCCGGACATAGCAAAATCTAGCTAATCATTTTACGAAAGGATTAGCTAGGGACTTGGTGCACAAGTCGTGTTTAGGGATGGGCTTAAAGCACATCTGAATCACTTATCGTAGGACACCTATATTTCCTCTTAGTATGATACTAAGAGCTGAATTGTGAAAAACCTATTCTGAGAGATTTGAAGCACATGGTAATATCCATTCCAAAGTTATGCTTGTTTCCTGCAGAGAAAGGGAGGATGAAGTTTATCTTCTTAATGGATCTTTTGGAAAACTGCATTGCAGGTGCATGCGAAAAGAATCCACCTATGTAAGTGCGAAGTGAGCTGTTTCAATTAGCTTGTGCTTGGCTAAGTATGCACTTATGAATGGATAGGGACACATGGCTAAAATAGTGACAAGTTGTACTTGGAATAGTAGTAAACTTGTTTTTGTTTTATTTTCCCGTATTCAAATGGGTTCAATGGTTCAATTCATAGAACACCCTGATTCCCGAGTATTGGAAAATGCTACACTATATGAAGTTCAAACGTATGAATGTTTTGTTCGGTATGAATGTTTTTAGTGTTCAAGAGTATAACCCTAAAATGGGGGAGGATTGTTAGAGATTTTAGGGTGATTGTTGTTCTAAACATGTATGCACCCTGTTAAGATTGTTTTGTGAATAAACGAAACAATTCCAAAGTCATTTGAGCTCATTCCGAGTTTTTGATCAATGTGATCCGTGTCCAGCCGTGAACGCGGCGAGCTAATGTAGCTTGTGGGCGCGCGGCGAATCGAGTTATCGCGTTCTATAGAGATGTTAGGGATGCGTCGCGTCCAGCGCCTAATGTCTCTATCGGACGCGACGCTAATGTCTAAGACGGACGCGACACAGGTCAGTTTCCTATTTTGAATCGGAAGTTTGTCTGTTCGAAAATGGTCGATTGCGAGATCGATCGGACTCGTTCTTTGATGTAAAAAGGATCAGACGAGGGAGCTACTAATTACAACAAGAATGGTTCCTTCAATCTGAACGATTAAGCTCGATTGTGTCATACTCGCCGATTTCTTATTCCGGTGCAAAACGTTTGTCTTATCTCAATTCAAGTATATCGGAAAATCCCTACTTGGATGAAATATTGAATTAGGAAAGCGAAGCGACTTTATGATTCATTTAATATCCAAATTTATTATCATCTGAAGCATCAACAGGAGACCCAGGCAACTACAGATACAAGCAGCTAATTTGCTGCACTTTACCACACCTTTCATCAATCAATTGGTTCTCAAGACCTTTTTAACTGTCTTTATATTAGGTATGGAGTAAAAGATCATGTCTTGTGCAGTCAGACACCTCGTACCATGAGCATAAAAGCAACATCGTTTCAATTTAAACGATGTCATTTTATTTAGCATAATTTTGGATGAAATGATATATAATAGCTGTTAACTATGTCACAAAACATTTACAAATTGATTAATAAAATAAAATTGAAGAAATGAAGTTAAGCGATAAACCAACTAAATATGGTTTCCAATTTAGAAGCCTTCAGAAACTTAAATCGACAACGAAAACATTTACAAATTGATTAAAAAACAATTAAATTTAAAATTAAAACAATCCGATATCTAATACTAATGACTATATCTATCAAAAAAATAATACTAATGACTACAGTATAAAATGACCTAAATGTTACACGAACACGAGTGCGGTTCAGGTACAAACCACACTTATAAATGAAAACTAAAAACTGCATTTCAAGCTGACACGTGTCTCATTTATTAGAAATCTCGGAAAAACACGGAGGGATATTATAGTCATTATGCATAATCCCTTTATTATCGTAATCAGTTTTAGTTTCAATTTAGCCCCTAATTTGGAAACTCTGTTAAGTATTCAATTCGAATTGGTAATGATCGGACATAAATAAAAAATGATCAAACTTAAAATTGGTATTGATCAGCTAAAAATTGGTAATGATCAGACTTAAAACTGATAATGATCAGACTTAAAGAAATAATGATCAGACTTAAAATAGTTAATGATCAGACTTAAGAGACAATGATTAGACTTAAACTTCAATTGATAATGATCAGACTTAAAGAGACAATGATCAGACTTAAAGAGACAATGATCAGACTTAAAATAGATAATGATCAGACTTAAAGAGACAATGATCAGACTTAAACTTCAATTGATAATGATCAGACTTAAAATAGGTAATGACCAGACTTAAAGAAATAATGCTCAGACTTAATATAGATAATGATCAGACTTAAAGAGACAATGATCAGACTTAAACTTCAATTGATAATGATCAGACTTAAAACACAATGATCAGACTTAAAAAGACAATGATCAGACTTACATAGATAATGATCAGACTTAAAGAGATAATGATCACACTTAAACTTCAATTGATATTGATCAGACTTAAAATACTTAATGATCAGACTTAAACGACAATGATCAGACTTAAACGACAATGATCAAACTTAAAGAAATAATGATCAGACTTAAAATAGATAATGATCAGACTTAAACTTCAATTGGTAATGATCAGACTTAAAATTGATAATGATCAGACTTAAAAGAAATAATGATCAGACTTAAAAATAGATAATGATTAGACTTAAAGAGACAATGATCAGACTTAAACTTCAATTGATAATGATCAGACTTAAAATAGGTAATGATCAGACTTAAAATAGGTAATGATCAGACTTAAAGTTGATAAATGATCAGACTTAAAAGACAATGATCAGACTTAAAGAAATAATGCTCAGACTTAAAATAGATAATGATCATACTTAAAGAGATAATGATCAGACTTAAACTTCAATTGGTAATGATCAGACTTAAAAATAGATAATGATCAGACTTCAACTTCAATTGATAATAATCAAACTTAAAAGACAATGATCAGACTTAAAGAAATAATGCTCAGACTTAAAATAGATAATGATCATACTTAAAGAGATAATGATCAGACTTAAACTTCAATTGGTAATGATCAGACTTAAAAATAGATAATGATCAGACTTCAACTTCAATTGATAATAATCAAACTTAAAAGACAATGATCAGACTTAAAGAGGCAATGATCAGACATAAAATAGATAATGGTCAGACTTAAAGAGACAATGATCACACTTCAAATAGGTAATGATCAGACTTAAAATAGGTAATGATCAAACTTAAAGAAATAATGCTCAGACTTAAAATAGATAATGATCAAACTTAAAGAGACAATGATCAAACTTAAACTTCAATTGATTTTTTGTTTGTTCTTTTTCGTTTTCCGCTGTATGTTTAATTCAAACGTACTATAACGTCGTTATAACAGACTGGCATTTTTACCCCTCGTTTATTTTTTGTAATAAAAAACACGTCCAATTTAATTTTCCATATTTAAAAAAAATCCATTAAATTTTTAATTTTTATTTATATCTGTGATCCGAAACCATGTTACACATGATATTCTTTTTAATTTATCCTAAAATTTGAAGTCATATACCACGTATTAAATTTTGAAATGAACTTTACTTATTACTGTACTTCCAAACAATACTTCAATCATTATATCATTGTTTTTTTTTCTTGCAAGGCACGACCACGACAATCATTTTCGTATAATATAAGATAAAAAGTAGTATAAAAACTTTCAACGTTGCCTAGACGTCTTTGCGGCATTTCGTCGAACATTGACAAAAGCCCTAGCGCGTGCACCTAATCGTAGCCCGCCGACCGACCCAGATCCGAGGTCGGAAGCAGCAGTCATGTCACTTCGCCCCACTTCTCGGACTGATGTCCGCAAGAAGTCCTACAAGATCGGAGTAGACGCCGACGAGGCGCGACGGAGGCGGGAGGACAATCTTGTCGAGATTCGTAAAATCAAGCGTGAAGATAATCTGCAGAAGAAGCGTAGGGAGGGGCTTTCGCAATCTCAGCAGGTGTTTCCGTCTGCTGCTGCTATTCAGTCTGATGTTGGGAAAAAGGTAATTGGGAAAAACAATTGTCGATCTTTGTTTCTTTGCTTGTTGAACTGTGTTTACTTGATTAAATGTGGCCGAGTCTTTGATTTCATTGATGGAATATTATACCTCAATTTTGATGTAAGGTGAAAAAACAAAATCATGTCTTTGCGTTACTTGGAATCTTTTAGCTATTCCATGTTACTGATCTACCTGAATCTTTCAGAATTATATTTTTTCATAGATAAATGGGTAAGAAAAACAGTACATTAACTGTATGAAAAAATCAAACTGTACATTAATTTTTTTACTTCGGTTTAACCTTTTTATCTTTAAATCTCGTAACTGTTGCTGTATGATAGCTGGAAAGCATTCCTCTGATGGTGCAAGGAGTACGGTCCGATGACCCTGCTATGCAATTAGAAGCAACCACACAGTTTAGGAAGTTGTTATCGATAGGTAGTCTCTTGACTATCTCATGCTATATATACTCATGGTCATTGCATCCATAAATCATGTTGACTATTCATTTTTCTGGAGCTGCAGAGAGGAGCCCCCCAATCGATGAAGTTATCAAAGCTGGCGTCGTACCGCGATTTGTGGAATTTCTTCAAAGGCATGATCTGCCACAGCTTCAAGTAGGAACTTCTCGTGAAACCTTTCCTCTTTTCTTTTAAGTGATTACCTTTTTTTCTTACTTTTTTTCTTTCCACAGTTTGAAGCTGCTTGGGCATTAACCAATGTTGCATCTGGGACGTCAGAGCATACAAGGGTTGTTATTGAGCTTGGCGCTGTTCCTCACTTTGTGCAGCTTCTGAGCTCTGCTGCTGATGATGTTAGAGAACAGGTCGATCTTCCACCCCTTTACTATTTAAAATTTATTTAGCTTCCTTAGGCAGTTTGTTTTTAAAGTCCATATCCCGGACAGTTGTACAGGCTAGTGCTCAGGTTGTCCTATTAATGTGTGATGGTAGCATATTCTCTGTCAGGCACCAAAAACTGAAAAGTCGTGCATTTTTATTTCTTGTTTTCTTATCTTAGTTCTTAAACCATGGTGGCTCTTTATCAGGCAGTTTGGGCTTTGGGCAACATTGCTGGTGACTCTCCAAATTGTAGAGATCTTGTTTTAGCTAGTGGCGCACTAGTGCCATTACTCGGCCAGTTGAATGATCGTTCTAAATTGTCTATGCTTAGAAATGCAACATGGACCTTGTCTAACTTCTGTCGTGGTAAACCGCCTACGCCTTTTGAACAGGTAACTGAAAACATTTTAATGGTCTCAGATATTCATTAATTTAAGGAGCTATTCCTTATGAATTTCACTACACAGAAATGTCAAAGCATGTCTACTTTTTTCCCTGTCACAGGTGAAGCCTGCCTTACCAGTTCTTCAACAACTTACCCACCTCAATGATGAAGAAGTGTTAACAGATGCTTGCTGGGCTCTATCTTATCTTTCTGATGGCCCTAATGACAAAATCCAGGCTGTGATTGAGGCAGGAGTATGTCCACGGATCATAGAGCTTTTGCTGTAAGTTCTTGAGTTTCTATAATTTTGTTTTCCTTTTAATTTATTAAAAAGGGAAGAAGAATATGTTAGGCTAATGAGAGGAATCTGACTGATCTTAATGAGTCAAAATTACCTGAGGCTCAAGTCGAGTGGCAAATTGATATGTGTTTGTTCTGTAGTTCTTTTTTGTGCTGGAAAACTTTCTCTAATGGACTACGGCACAAATATTGTAACAAAAACAGATATGATGTCATTGCTACAGTTCCTCATCTCATTGTCTTGAAGTTGTTATTTCATTTAAGTAGATTTTTTGTCATGCATGTATAGACACGGATGAGATATCAGTCTAAAATAGTATCGTCTTTGCATGCAGACATAGTAAAAATTTCTCCTTTTCATCTACAATGATTGTTTTTGGAAACTGAATAGTTATATCTGTTTATTCTTCTAGTCATCCTTTACCCACAGTTCTCATACCTGCCCTTCGGACAGTGGGTAACATTGTGACTGGTGATGATTCTCAGACTCAGGTACATATCTTTCGTATAGTATTAGGTTTGTCTTTGTACTTTTGCCTTTTTTAACAACATCAATCAAATTAACGGCATAGATGTCCAATAGTAATAACATCTGAATACATGAAAAAGAATTCCTTTTTTGTAACTATTGTGATTGCGTATATGAAATGTCTCTTTTACTATTTTAAGTTTTTTCCAGTTTTGATTCCCATTCAAACTCGACAGTGTTTTAAAAAATTGCATTAAATTTCATGTGGAAAGCTTTCTGGTCGGTGAAACATTACTGAACTGTCAGTTTAACGAACAACATTAATGAACATTTAACTGATTTTCAGTTTGTCATTGACAATGGAGTGCTCCCTTACCTTCATCAACTTCTCACTCAAAATCACAAGAAAAGCATAAAAAAGGAAACTTGTTGGACAATATCAAACATCACAGCCGGCAATAGGTCACAAATACAGGTAAAGTTTTATCCTTCACTTGTCTTATTGTTTGACTGATACATAACCTAATTTAGAAGTACATACTACATAATCAGGCATGCGTCGTTTTGCACAAAAATATAATAATCACAATGTTACTTTATTTCCTTCACCACATGATCTTAACTGTCGCATCTCAGTTCACTTTGCGTCATAATATATTTTCCCGTATATTCATTTGTATGAATATCTGGGTTTTATTGTTTCTCTCTATTAAAATTTGACTTACTTCTAATCATTTTTATTGGAAATATTTTTTCATTGAGAAACACAAGCTTCTATATTGTACTTCCATGGGCCATGGAGCTGCCTTTTCTTTTGATTTTGGAATTATTTGCTTCGAATGAGAACATATGAGAATTGTTATACAAACTCAGTACTCTGTCATCTTTTGTCTTCCTAAAAATTACTAAGTTTCAGCTGGAGATGCACTCAGTACTCTGGCAAATAAATTTGACAATATTGAAACTTGATCTTCTTCTTTTTTTTTTTCCGTTGCACTACTGCATTTGGCTATCGATGAATTTTTCCTAAGGATTTTTCCATATTCACGAAACAGGCTGTTATCGATGCCAATATTATTCTACCACTTGTCAACCTACTTCAGAATGCTGAATTCGACATCAAGAAGGAAGCATCATGGGCTGTCTCAAATGCGACATCTGGAAGTTCCCCGGATCAGATAAGGTACACTCCCGTCTCCTGTGCGACATTGACGTGGAAATTGAACGCAGTAAGCTGTCAACTCCGAAAGCAAATCTCTGATTTTTTTTTTATGCTGCAGATTTTTAGTCAGCCAAGGTTGCATAAAGCCGCTTTGTGACCTTCTAATATGTCCAGATGCAAGGATTGTCACGGTCTGCCTTGAAGGACTGGAAAACATTCTAAAGGTGGGTGAAGCTGACAAAGAGCAGGGAATGAATGATGGAATCAATATCTTTGCCCAAATGATCGATGAATGCGACGGACTGGAAAAGATAGAGAATCTTCAAACCCACGACAACAATGAGATTTATGAAAAAGCTGTCAAACTGTTAGAGAGATACTGGGCTGAAGATGATGATGATGAACTACAAAACGGCCAAGATGTCATGGATGGCACTCAAGCCTTTAACTTCACCAATACCGAGCCCAACCTCCCCACAGGCGGCTTCAAGTTTGGATAAAGCCCCATATCTTTTCTAATCTTTGGAGCCAATGGGGACCTTTTTTTTTTGGGGGTGTGCGCTTGCCTATTTCATTTGCCAAATATCATTGGTTCTCTAAATTATCAACTTGCTCCTGGAGTCATGCGATTTCTGTGTTCTGCACCCGGTTTTACTTTTATACAAACTACAGTGTGTCAATCAGTTCGATATGCAGAAAAAGGCTGTGGTCGAATGACTATTAGGGCTGTTTAGTCAGTTTGGTGTTATGCACTTAATTCGAATGATCCGGCTGTTTTAATCCAAAAGAAATTGTAGCTCTATTTCTCTGCTGGCAGTTTGCAAAGTGTAACACGGTACATTTAAAAGATCATGCACAAAATCTAAAACTGATAGAAGCTGTTGAAAAGCAGGTAGAAATGTAAACGAGCAATACTCATGAGGAATGTGCATTTATTATTGGGAAGAACTGCCAACTGGTACCAGTTATCTGGCTGAATATTAGGGTTTGATTTAAATGGGGTTTAGACTTTGTTAGAAACACCAATAAGATAGATGTTGACATCACAACTGCTACTTGGGACTCTTTCACAAATATGAGATTGACCTGCTCTAAAGGTAAAATGCCATCACTAAATTAGTCGAGCACCACCTATGATACTATCGCGCATCTTTCTTTGGCGTCTTTCAACTACAGGATGTGTTTTCAGGAAAATGGGCGTTTCGTCTATAAAGATAAATGATTTGTGAAAGGCATTGTTGGAGTTTGTTCATTAACAGAGGCATTTCCCATGTTTAACTGATAAAGATTTTATTTCGTCACTGAAATCTGCAGCACATAAGACAAATGAGTTATTGTAACCGAAAGTTTTAATTAGTTTTGCAGCAGCTTCTGATGAACTTTTATGACACCATGAAATTGGTGAGCAACATAAAGATTGACGAAAGACATACAACCACTACCCCCCATGCTGTAGCTGTACTATTAGGGGAGAGCAAACGGTAATTTACCGTTTTACCGTTTACCGTTTTACCGTTTACCGATTTACCGACATGTAAAATTCTATTCCGTTTACCGTTACCGATTTACCAATTTACCGATATTTCGGTAAATCGGTAAATCGGTAAATTTCGGTAAATTTACCGAATTTACCGAATTTACCGAAAATTATTATTTTTCTAATTTTTTAAATATATATTATAAATCTTATAAATATATATGTTGATTTTTAATATATATAAATTTTTTTGTAATTTTTTTCTTTATAATATATTATTTATTTATTTATTTATTTATATTTTCGGTAAAACGGTAAATTTACCGATTTCAGAATTTATTCCGTTTACCGACTTATTTTTACCGTTTTACCGTTGGTAAATTTACCGATTTACCGTTTTACCGATTTACCGAACCGAATTGATTCGGTAACGGTAAATTTACCAACGGTAAACGGTAATTACCGAATTTTGCTCTCCCCTATGTACTATAATTCAGTGACTTTATTTTGCACCAAGTTTTTGAATTTCAAATCTCACATTTAAATGTGTCACTTGGAAACTGTCAACCAGATATATGACACCTGCAACTTGGTTTTAATTTCCCCCAACTACAATTTAACCAACAATATGATCCATCCATCAAGCACACTACAGCTACACACTCTCCATCTTTTTTATTCCTTGTAAATACTGCACTTGCATTCATAAGTACTGGATAAATGACTAGTAAAATAGTGCAATGATTAATTTGCTCAGCTTTTGTTGCATACACCAAAAAGAACAAGCCAATGGTCTACATGTAAAGACCTGACTGTATAAAATTAAGTATTTTAGTATCACCATGACTTGATAGTGTAAAAACCTGACTGACTGTATTTAGAAAGTCAAACATTCTAGTCCGATCGTGACATATTCACGATATTTTTTCCCGAACATTACTTGCTCAAGAAGACTAGAACACCAAATTTTAAAGCAATAAATAATGGCAATATTGTAAATATAAAAAGAACCAAGGGCAGTCTTATACATATCAAACTATATAAGCCACTACTAGCCACTTCCTCATCAAACCAACCCAACATCATCCATTGATCAAAAACATGTCGTCCCTAGTCACTGAAGAGATCAGAGCAAAGGCAACTGAGGTCTACCACGGCGATGAGATCGGCCAAGAGAAGACTAAGCTGTTGCTCAAGGAAGTAGGCCTGCCTAACGGTCTTCTCCCACTGCGCGATATCGAAGAAGTTGGGCGCGTGGAGGAGACTGGCTTTGTGTGGTTGAAGCAGAAGCAGAAGGTGTCTCACACGTTTGAGAAACTTGGGAGGCTGGTTACATATGGCCCTGAGATCACTGCCATTGCGGACCGCGGCAGCGGGAGGATCAAGAAGCTGACCGGTGTTAAGAGTAAGGAGCTTTTGGTGTGGCTTACTGTGACCGAGATTTGTATGGACAAGCCGCCAAATGGGAAGATCACGTTCAAGACTCCGACTGGACTGTCGAGGACTTTCCCGGCCTCCGCTTTTGAAGTGGAGGAGAAGGAGGAGGTGAAGAAGGTGGAGGAGAAGAAGGATGAAGTGAAGGAGGAGGAGGAGGAGGAGAAGGTGGTGATGGAAGGTAAGGAGGTTTTGCCTGTGAAGGAAGCCATTGCTGTTAAGGATGTTTGAACTTAAGTGATCACTAAAGAATAATGTCAGGCAGCATTTGATGTGATGCTCTACTATATTTCTCTCTAAAGTTGAAATTCAAATAAAAAGTTTTTGTAAGTTGAGCAATCAAATAACTTTGAATGATGCATAAAAACATCTCTAATCATCCGATCACATTTTGACTCACTAGTTGAATATTTCATACGTGTTTCGAAATCAAAATCAGGATTATGAAATCTTAAGGCAAAAATACAATCTCTTTCTTTTTTGCAAGTCTGATTAATCAAACCAACAGAGCAATGGTTTAGTGGTGTGAAAATCTAATTCATAGTTACAAGGTCTGACATATTTAATGTTTGAATCGAGGGTTTTGTTTCCTTACCAAATTTTGTTGTTGTTGAAAAAACAATCGGATTGATCAAGCTACTTAATATCTAATTATTTCATAAACAATTTTTTGTTAAAAAAGAAAAATCTTTAAGCTTCTCTGCCATGACCATGAATGGAAGTAATGGAAGGTTGAAGCTGTACCCAAAATGGGGAGTACGTAGGTAAGTTATCAAGGTTGGATAACAACAGTAACCTGACCAGTCGAGCAATTTGAGCCTTTTGATGACAAAGGATAAGACATGAAACAATGGTTTTGTTTCAGCTTGTGGGGTAAATCTAATTAACTTCTACTAAAAGACTGTTACTCAGAACCTTAACAGTCAATTTATGAGGTGTGAAGCAAAACAGGAAATCATGAAACTAACAATTAAGTGAAGTATATAGCACATATATGATATGACAATGAAGTGGTGTTTGAAAGCTCTGAGTCTGAGAGATGTTACCTGAAGAATGAATACCATTGGCTGCTTAATTGCTCAACCACTTGCTGTGGAAGTAGTTGACAGTTATGAGAAAGAGATGGGACTGCAAAATGAATGCACTTGGGAGCAACCACTTTTGTAGATAGTAAATTAAAGCAAGCATGCTATCTTTCAAGGGCTTAGTGCAGGGCCGGCTCAAGTTACCAGGGGCCTGAAGCGAATTTTTTTGTGTGGCCTTTTAAACCCTTCTTTGAAAATATGAGGCCTTTTTGTTCTTAAATAAAGTTCATTTGAAGGATTTGTGACCCTTTTTTTTCTTCAAAATTGGGCATTTTTTCATCAAAATATGGCATTTTTGTATCAAAATGGGGACTTTTTTAAAACTCAATTTCACTAACTAAAAATATCAACATTTGGTGAGGACTTCAGTTGCCCCAAGGATGAGCCGGCCCTTGGCTTAGTGATAGGAATAGATTTTTTCATAGAAAGGATATAAAAATTATAAATCATTTAAGAATTCGACATGTGGCACTCTCGATCAATCATAATTCTGAACATTTTTTGTAAATAAAAAAATTTAAACGAACTTATTTAAAAATACATAATATATGCGAGGGTATATGCATCCGAAAAAATAACGTTTAGTCTGAAAATTATCAAATAACTCTGAACGTTATCAAATTTGAAAATTATCAGATAGCTCTGAATATTATCAAATAACTGAAAAAAACTCTGACCATTATCAAATAACTCTGAATTATATGCTTTCAATTAACTGAATTAAAATTAATTAATTACGAAATACCCAAAGACTATTTTGCCCCTCCGTGTTGGATTACGAAATTCCGCCAAATACATCACATCTCAACTTTTGAGGAGGTTTATAGTTTTTATAAATAAATAGAGTATTTACCCAATCTCTACTCTTCATAGAGAAATTAATCTAAATTTATGTTTGATATAACCCAAAACAATGTCGAGACCAACCTTTGTATTCGGGAATTGGAATTGACCACAAAACCTGGTCTGTCTACTGAAACTACACTCTACAACTTCTTTTATAGTACAGTTAAATTAAGTTATATACAGTAAAATTTAGTTCAAAAGAACGGCCCCTAAGTCAACAAGATTTTCTTTCCTCTTGCTCTTGATTTCACTTTTCGTTATCGGATTTGGCTGACTTCTTGGTGGAGATAGGGTTTTGGGATTGAGGGTTGGATGCTGGAACCTTTTAAGTATCAATTTAGACTATGTTATGAACAATGCTCAAGTTAAAAATGTCACATCAGCATATTAACTCAGTTTCGTATTAAGTACAAAAGGACACTAGGATGCTTAGACATTGTTCCCAACCGCACCTTAGGAAAAATAAATATTTTAGGAAATTGTCTGGGTGAGTAAATTGTAAAAGAATTTGCTCAATTTGAGGGTTTTGAAATTTTTTGCTCAATAATGATCTAATAAATAGAATTAGTTGAGAGATCCCATGATAAGCTTCAGTTAGGAGTGAAATGAGAATTTATCTCACAAATCCATCTTAATAAATCTAAGGCTAAGATTAAACGAAAATTATTTAAAAATATAAAATTATTTCACGATTAATACATCATTAATCAAAAAAATTAGTGAATCGATTTGCTCTCTAGAATCTCTCATGGCGAAATATACTGCTTTGATGCTTTTCGCCGCTCTCTTCACTGTCATTATCGCGATGGTGTCTGCTCATAACGAGGCTCCTGCTCCCAACTCTGACTCTCTCGCCTCTGCTCTTATTCCATAGGCTTTCGCAATGGTTTTCACTACTTTTGGCGCATTCGTAATGACTCGACCCACAAATTGGGCTGTATAAAAAAATTTGAACCCAACCCAATCCACAAGTCGTAAGTGAACCATCATAATTGCGAAGGATCAAGCTAGGTCGGTGGGTTGGGTCCAACCCACGGATTTGACTCATGGGTTGGATCCATAAAGTATTATTTTTAATTAATATTTTAAAATACTCAATTTATTAATATTTTTTTTATGTAAATTATATTTAAAAGCAATCATCATCTAGTGAAAAAACAAAAATTAATATTTCATTTTAAAATTAAACGGGAGCCAAACTTCTTCTTGACTTGCTCGCAAACTTTACAAATGGTTCAAGTATACACCTAAGGTTAATTCTAACGGACATAATAAGCAGGGTTCTAGTCAATGAACAATGAAAAATACTCAAAAAATAAAAGATAGTGATAGTGAATAATCATTATAATGGTTATACTTTGATTTCAAACGGTTATATTTTTGAATATATGGGTGGATCGATCTCGTGGGTCAAACTCACGACTCACGAGTTAAACTCGTAAATTGGATCCATGGATTGATATAATTTTAATTTGTGAGTCGGGCTGGGTCGGAGTGAGTTGATCAAAATCCAACCCAACCCACAAGTTGAACCCAGCATCTTGGACCCACGAGTTGAACCCAGCATCTTGGACCCACGAGTTGGGCCGCACGGATCGGACTACATCGGACCATTCCACAATCCCGCGGGCCAACCCACGAATTTCGTAACCCACTTCCATCGCACGTGGCCATGTGAAGCACTTTTCATGACACGTATGCACACTGGAGTTCACTTGAGTCCAACTAAATGACTTAGATAAAAACGTTGTTGCTAACGACGCTTTGTTACGCACTGTTGGTAAGGGATTAGTTAAAAGTGAGTAAATTGGAAAATAATTTCAGCGATTTTGTCTTCTTTCTCAACATCCATTTTGTATATTTGCAGCCATCGCCAAAAACCCAAAGGTCTTTCTTCTCTGAGGCAAATTTTCATGAATATAAAACATCCACAAAAACCAAACAAGAACAGACATTTGGCTCAGAGACTCAGTAAACCTCAAAAGTTCCAAACGATTCTCCTAACATAGCGATTGAATTATGCGTTTCTACTCTACAAGATCAAGCAGAAGGAACCAAGTAGAAACCCAGCTTAAATAAGAATCACAGACCCAGATATGGGCATTGTGTTTACACCTCCCCTTAGCAAAGCACACTTTCAATCACAGTTTTAAAGCCTGACAAGGGAAAAGGAACAAACAACAAATTATCAAGTAATCACAAATTCTAAACCATTGAAACGAAGAAGAGCAGGAGTTTTAATTATTGAGTACGATGTAAAGGTTCAGTAACATCTTTTAAAGGAGTAGAAGTAATGAAAAGTTGCAGTTGTTTGTCTCAATGCTGGCATGTTATGCCTTGCATCAAGATATGCGGATTTAGCTAAATTTCTGGGTTCTTACTGTTTGTAAGATTAGTGACCGAACATATGAAGGTCTGCCTCAGTTATTTATTGATTGGTTTGCGGGTGGGTTTATATTAAAATTTATCATATGACGTTGGCCTAATCATAACCGAAACAAACAAATAGATAACAGATATGTTTTGGACAGCGTACCTGGAAAGTCACAGTCCACTTGCCATCGATCCATTCTTGATGAACCCTCAAATCAGAATGATCAAACTTCAATTCTTCGTTTGTACCCCTGAAAAATACCAAATATGTAGACCCGGAATAAACTTTGGAAATAACACCCGCCCACCATCCATCACTGTACGATGCATCAACTTCTTCATACATCCTGTATGAATCAACCTTCATGATATCCGGAGGGGCCGGTCTTATGTGAAGAATATCCACTTCTTCTTTAACGAACTCTTTGTCATCATCTGTTTTCAGGTTCTTGTATTCAATCAAAAATTTATCATTTGATAACACTTTAAGAACAGTAGCAGAAAACCAAGCTCCTTGGAAACCATCTTCATCACTTTTTACTTCAACGTCTGATCCTTTAACAAAGTTCTCCTTCACAGCTCGTTTTTCATTAGTCGAAACAAATTTAGATGGCTTTTCAGTTTCACATGCCATAGTGGCCTCCGATGGTTTGTCAAGCGATGAAGAAACTTCAGATGGCTTTTCACGCAACACAGAAGCCGATGATGGTTTCTCAAGAGCAGGGGAACTTTTAGATTGTTTGCTGCGCTTGGACCTTGATGGTTCTTCGTCATCACGTGCCGTATGGGCCTCATCCTACATTCCAAGTTGGACATGAAACATTATTAATACATGATACTGCGCATATTCCATTAATACATAAGGTCAATCACATAACAATCTACAAGTGCTATTCACATAGAGATTTGTACAAACAGATCAACCGTTTGTGTTTTCATACCTAGTAGACATTTCTTATTCCAATAAAGATAATCACCTCCACTCTCTACCTACGCGACATTCATTTCTGGCCTCTAAATTGACACAAAAAACTGAAAATTTTCAGACAACATACTTCAAGACAAACATATATGCCTGGAGAACATGAAAAAGTTCCCAAAAAAACCCTACTCATTCAAAAAAAAAAAATCAAAACCACAAGCATCATTCTGCCATTCCACAAATCAGCATTAACAACCATGGTTAATTCTTTCTTACAACATCGGTTCCAGCACAAGGAAAGCTGTTAAGCAGACGATTCTCAGAACTGCACCTTGCAACTAAAGCTAAATCCTTTAAAGATGATCTTCACAAAAACGGGCCTCATCGAATCAAGTCTCACGCCAAAAACATGAAATAACAAGCATTCTATAATATGCTCCAATAAATCTATTTCCACCAAACTCTATAACCCCTACTCCACAAATTCATCAACTAAATGAAAAACTACAAAACTCACATCATCACATCCAAACTGTGCACATAGATTCATCACAAAAACCAAACAAAAAATGATCTCAGCCAGAAATTAAAAAACGAAAGAGGAAAAACAATAGAAGAAAAATACATTTACATCCTTGACTAGGGGAGGGTTCCAATCCCCATTAACCCACTCCCAATGAATTCTCAACTTCTCCTCCTCAAACTCGATCAGCTCCTTCGTAGCTCTAAAATAAACCTTAAATCTCCTACCCTCCAACATATTAACAATCACTCCTTCCCACCACCCATCGTTGTAATAAGCATCAACAAAATCATTCTTCTTGAACTCCACTTTCGCTTCCCGCGGAGGAACAGGCCTAATCTGAACCACGTCCACCTCTTCTCTATAGAACTCTTTGTCATCATCTGTTTTCAGGTTCTTGTATTCAATAAAAAATTTACCGTTTGATAACACTTTAAGAACAGTAGCAGAAAACCAAGCTCCTTCGAAACCATCTTCGTCATTTTTTACTTCAATGACTGATCCTTTACCAAAACTCTCCTTCACAGCTCGTTTTTTAATAGTCGAAACAACTTTAGATGGCTTTTCACATGCCTTAGTGGCCTTTGATGGTTTGTCAAGTGATGAAGAAACTTTAGATGGCTTTTCAAGCAACACAGAAGCCGATGATGATTTCTCAAGAGCAGGGGAACTTTTGGATTGTTTGCTGCGCTTGGACCTTGATGGGTTTTCATCATCACGTGCCGTATGGGCCTCATCCTACATTCCGAGTTGGATAACGAAAAATTATTAATACATGATACTGCGCATTTTCCAATAGTACATAAGGTCAATCACATAACAATACAGATTAACTGTTTCCATTCCTAGTAGACATTTCTTATTCCAGTACAGATAATCGCCTCCACTCTACGTACACAAAATTCATTGACGGCCCCTAACTTGCAACAACAGAAAATTTTCACACAACATGAAAAAAAAATTCACACAGTAAAACATATAAACCCAAATCATTCAAAAAAAAATCAAAACCAAAAGCACCATTATGCCATTCCGAAATCTGCATTAAAAAACATGGTCATTTCTTTCCTACAACATCAGTTTCGGCACAAGGAAAATTGTTAAGCATACGATTCTCATAACAGCACCTATGCAACTAAAGCTAAATCCGTTCAAGATGATATTCACAGAAACACCACCTACGGGCATCATCGAATCAAGCTTCAACCCTCACGCCATAAACATGAAATAACCAATAATATGCTCTAAAAAATCTATTCCACAAACGCTAAAAACAAAACTAATTTATCACATCCAAACCGTGCACATAGATTCATCACAGAAACCAAACAAAAAAAATGATCTCAGCCAGAAATTAAAAACGAAAAAGGAAAAACAATAGAAGAAAAATACATGGTCATCCTTGATTAGGGGAGGATTCCAATCCCCATAAACCCACTCCCGATGAATTCTCAACTCCTCCGCCCCAAACTCAATCAGCTCCTTCGTAGCCATAAAATAAACTTCAAATCTCCCACTCTCCGACACATTAACAATCACTCCTTCCCACCACCCATCGTTGTAATAAGCATCAACAAAATCATTCTTCTTGAACTCCACTTTCGCTTCCCGCGGAGGAACAGGCCTAATCTGAACCACGCCCACCTCTTCTCTATAAAACTCTTTGTCATCATCTGTTTTCAGGTTCTTGTATTCAATAAAAAATTTATCGTTTGATAACACTTTAAGAACAGTAGCAGAAAACCAAGCTCCTTCGAAACCATCTTCGTCACTTTTTACTTCAATGACTGATCCTTTGCCAAAATTCTCCTTCACAGCTCGTTTTTTAATAGTCGAAACAACTTTAGATGGATTTTCACATGCCATAGTGGCCTTCGATGGTTTGTCAAGTGATGAAGAAACTTTAGATGGCTTTTCAGGCAACAAAGAAGTCGATGATGGTTTCTCAAGAGCAGGGGAACTTTTAGCTTGTTTGCTGCGCTTGGACCCTGATGGTTTTTCATCATGACGTGCTGTATGGGCCTCATCCTACATTCCAAATTGGATCATGAAACATTATTGATACATGATATTTGAATAGTACATAGGGTCAATCACATAACAATCTGCAAGTGTTATTCACATAGAGATTTGTACAAACAAATTAACTGTTTCCATTCCTAGTAGACATTTCTTATTCCAATACAGATAATCGTCTCCACTCTACCAACACGAAATTCATTGCTGGCCTCTAAACCGCAACAAAAAAAATCACTTGTAGACTGAAAATTTTAAGACAACATACTTCAAGATAAACATATGCTTGGAGAACATGAAAAAATTCAACAACAACAAAAAATACCCTAATCATTAAAAAAAAATCAAAACCACAAGCATCATTCTGCCATTCCGAAATCCGCATTACAAACCTTGACCTTTTCTTTCTTACAGCATCAGTTCCGGGACAAGGAAAACTGTTAAGCAGACGATTCTCATAACAGCACCTATGCAACAAAAGCTAAATCCTTTCTAGAACATATTCACAGAAACACCACCTACGGGCCTCGACGAATCATGTCTCACGCCATAAACATGAAATAACCAACATTCTATAATATAGTCCGATAAATCTATTTCCACCAAACTCAAAAACCCTTACTCCACAAATTCATCAACTAAATGAAGAACTACAAAACTCACATTATCACATCCAGATCGTGCACATAGATTCATCGCATAGTTCTCTTTTTGTTCTCAGCCAGATATTTAAAAATGAAAAATGAAAAACAATAGACTAAAAATACATTCTCAACCTTGAATAGTGGAGGATTCCAATTCCCATAACCCCACTCCCGATGAATTCTCAGCTCCTTCTCCCCAAACTCAAGCAGCTCCTTCGTAGCCCGAAAATAAACCTCAAATCTCCCACTCTCCAATATATTAACAATCACTCCTTCCCACCATCCATCGTTGTAATAAGCATCAACAAAATCATTCATCTTGAACTCCACTTTCGCTTCCCGCGGAGGAACAGGCCTAATCTGAACCACGTCCAGTGTCTCCCTCACCGGTTTATTGCTCTGCTCGTCTTCCATCAAGTCCTTATACTCAATCGTCACTTTATTCGAGCCGCCGTCCGCGGAGGAGGCATTCCGAGTGCGGCGGGTGGTGGTAGAGGATGGAGGCGGCGTGATGACGGTGGCGGCGAACCAGGATCCGCGGAAGCCATCATCTTCGGTGCTCACCTCGACTTCCGTGCCAGCAGTGAAGTATTGAGGTTGAGCTTCTTCCTCCTTCGCCATTGCTTTTTCGTTATTTTTGATTATTTTTCCCCCTTTTGATTCAACAAAAAGGTATTTATTTATTTTAAGCAAAAAAAATTCATGATTTTGTTTTCATTCGGATAATAATTTGAAATAAAATTCATCACTTGATATACAAATTTAGAAGGTTTAAAGTGGTTAAACATAGAAGTAGAACTACAAAAATTAGAGAAAATTACGGAGAAGAATGGTGTAGGTGCAGCCAAATGACATGAGTGGTAAATTGGTGTGGTTTTAAATAAAACGACATCGTTTCGATTGATATATTCGTAAAATATATTTGTAACGATCTGATCGGAGTAGTCGATCCAAGCCGTTATAAGTCTAGCATGTCCTAACTGTCATGTCATCGCCCTTCACTAGGTGAGCTAGTAGACTAACTTATCAGGCTAGCAAAACACTACTACTGCTCGATGTGAGACAATAGTCGTTCAAAGTTCGAAGGAGTTACAGTCACCTACTGTGGAGGTTCGGCTCTGATACCATCTGTAACGATCCGACCAGACTTGCCGATCCGAACCGTTAAACGCCTAGTCTGTCCTAGCTGTCATGTCATCACCCTCCACTAGGTCACCACAACCTAGAGTCTATCACAAAAGACCACGATAGATTGGTGACATGAGAGCTAGTAAGCTAGCACAAACACTACTCACACCCGATGTAGGATAATAGTCGTTAAGAATTTGTGGTGTTACAATACTGAAACGACGTCATTTTGACAATTGCAGCATTCTACCGCGCTACACCGGATCCTAATCCAAAAACTACATTATAAATCCAACTTATCAACTCTTTTATTTAATAAAATGTTGAAAACTATCATCATATAATTTTCTGTTTATGGGATATAGGGTTCAGATCTGGTGAGAAGTGACTTTAAGATGAGAAATGAGAATTTATCTTGTCCATTAATTTTTGATAATCAACAGCTACGATTTGTCTAAAATTTTAACCAAAAACACGTCGTATTACGCATACAGGGGCAGTATCGTCCCAAAAAAATCCAAAACTGCTATCGTTGGTTACGAACCAAACCCTAATCACTTGTGTTTCGTAATACAAGCTACGGACGACGCAAACCTCCGCAATCGATTCGCAAAACCCAAACCAACTTGTGCTTCGAAATAGAAGCTACGGACAACCGCACAACCGCCGCCGTCGATTCGGAAAACACGACGAGGATGGTTCGAAAATCGGCGTCCGAACACCAGAAATCACGACGAGGATGGTTCGAAAATCGGCCATCGATTCGAAAAACATGACGAGGATGGTTCGAAAATCGGCGTCCGAGCATTATCCGTATTTTCCACAGCATAGTCCGTAGAAATCATTGCATTATCCGTATATATCAAAGCATAGTCCGTAGTAAACACAGGGATTGATCAACTTAGGTCGGGTAGCCGATCAGGTAGCCGATCGGGTAGCCGAGCTCACAATCATAGCATTATCCGTAATTTCCACAGCATAGTCCGTAGAAATCATTGCATTATCCGTATATATCACAGCATAGTTCGTAGTAAACACAGGGATTGATCGGGTAGACGATAGGGTGCGAGCAACTTAGGTCGGGTAGCCGATAGGGTACCCGAGCTCACATTTTTACGAACTGAATCTGAATCTGATTGGGGACGACTGAACGTAGATTAATTTTTACGAACTGAATCTGATTGGGGAGGACTGAACGCTAGGGATGCGGCACGAATTGGTACGCGAACAAGGAAAGATCTCAATCCTGCGAACAAACAGTACGAGGATTTGAAACGGGAAAGACGCATACGAATGGATTGCGAACAATCAGAAACGAATCAGTCGATACCACGATTGATGCAAAATTGAATTACAAATATACCCTTTAACCGTATTAAACATTAAATATATTCTAAATATTCTATTTAATCACCACTATTGGATCTTTATAATCAATGGACACGATAAATTCTTATTTCTAAAAAATATGCATACTTCTCACCTGATCTTTTTTCATGGGATATATACCATCCGTATAAGAATTATTCGTCTATACCACATTTTTAAAAAATTGGTGTAGCCAATAATGGTTCTCGAACTCACATGATCCAGTCAGCAACAAGAGAGCAAACACTAAGCGATTATTACATCGCTCAACTGGAAAAGCAAATCGCCCCTCTAAACCGTCATCAAATCATCACTTCAAACCACCCGAACTTCGATTCCCCCTTCTAGTCGACACCTTTTAATCACTTACTTCAACTCCATTCTCACCATAATGTCAACTCAACCGTCGGTCTCAGTCAATCGATTCGCGTCGCCATAGCCGATAGCGCTCAGGACAATCCCTCTTGCAACCAGATCGCCGCCGCGCTCGTTTTTGCTTCTCGACTTCCTGTTGTGTAAAAGGTTTCGGTGGAAACGCGCTTCTACTGCCTAATTCTAATTAAGTCATCGTATCATTACATATATTCTGCGTTGAAGAAAGCGATGCCGAAGTTTTTGGATAGCAAACGGGTTGGGCCATGCGCATTTGAACCGGTTTATGCATGGATGTTTTGAGGAATACGGCTGGTGGCCATGAAGTAGATGGATTCTTGACCGTTCCGAGTGGAGAAGAAGTTTAAGTGCGAGCTTTTGGTGACGGAGAAGTCTGAGTGATGAATACGGTTCAACATATTTACTAAAAGCAGTCGATATTGGTGTCAACTTCTTTCCCCACATTAGTGATTCTCCTGCCACGCCAGTGCTAATTAATTGGATTGGAGTGAATTTGATTTTGAGTGAAAACAGCGATCGACATCAACGGTTTTTTAAAAATGTGGTATGTATCAAATAATTTTAGTACCCGGGGAATATTTCCAAATAGAAAATTCATGGTGATAGTTTCTTTTATTTGTGTTTGAGCTTTTAAATATTTCATAACGTACATGTTGAATAAAATTCTATATGTTTTTCCTCTTACAACTATTCACTAATAAGGGTTAAGAACTAGTGAGAAGTTGACTTATGGTGAGAAATAAGAATTAATACAGGTCATTGATCTTTCTTAATCAACGGCTTAGAGGGGTAATCTAGTCATAAACAAATTCTCTCAAACCTCCGATCCCGTTGATTGTGAAACTTGCGAAACGGAATCCTCCAGACCTCCATCCCGTCGAAACTTGCAAAATTCACTGTCAATCAAACAACAACACCTCGAGTCTCAAGCCGCGTGATCAGAAACTGCGGATCGCATCACCGATACTACTACACCAGAGTTTTGATCGATGTGGAGGACAACTAATCGCGACTACGATTGTGTAATGGACTCCGATTTTGATTCTGATTCCGATTCTGAATTTGGTATTGGTTGATCGCTGAACTGCGATGAAGCAGAAACGAAGATTTGGGAGTTTCGGAAAACCCAAAAAAGTGGGAATCGGAAGAAATCGATTTGGGAAATTAGGGCTTTCCTCTGTTTATTTGTTTTTGTTGTTCAATTGGGACTTAAAGTTTCTAACAGGTAAAGTTTTTAGTGAGTGATGATGATGATTTTGAATTTTCCTAGGTTTTAATCTGACTCTTCCTGTTTTTCGTTAAGAATCAGTTCTTTGAAATTCTAATGATGGTTGGAATAGGCTCAGTTGGAATAGGCTCAGTTGGATCTCAGGTATTTTCATTAACTGCTTCTATGCAATTATTAACAGTGTTCACTGTGCACATTACACAAATTTGATTATCTTTTTTTCTTTTTCTAAGCTCGTTGTGCTTCCACTTATGAATCCACTGGTATGAGACAAAGTCATTCTTTGCATAGGCTTGCTGGCCGCAATAGTTTATGTAAGTTTCTCTTGTGTCTCACGGTACACAATTAATAGAAAGCCACTTGTATCAGATAATTGGAATTTCATGTACTGATACCGAGTATATGATGCATGCATTGCTATATGATGTCGGCATAGCAATAGGCATTGCTATATGATGATTTTGAATTTTCTTAGGTTTTAAAATAACATACTGTATCATGATTTGTAACATGCTGTATCATGATTCGTAGCATACTATATCATGATTCGTAGCATGCTATATTGATCATAATTCGTAGCCATAATAGGTAATGTGTCATAATTCGTAGTATATTAATCATATTAATCACAGTTGTTACGTATTATAATGCATAACTGATGCGTCTTATAAAACAGTTGTTACGTATTATAGTGCATAATTGCTACGTATTATAACACAGTTACTACGTATTAAAACAAAGTGCATAACTGATGCGTCTTATAACATAGTTGTTACGTATTATAGTGCATAACTATTACGTATTATAACACAGTTGCTACGTATTATAACACAGTTGCTACGTATTATAATCTATTACTGGTGTGTATTATAATGCAGATGCTACGTATTATACTGCATAACTGATCTTATGTTTTATCACTCTTTTTCATTAAAGAATAGACAGAAAGCTCAGAATCCAGCTGGTTAGCTCATTGTGTTCTCTTCTTGGTGATTGAGCAATTTGTGATTTGATTGATTGAGGTTTATAACTTGTAGTGTTGATTGAGTAGGGAAGATTACTGTTGTGGGTGGATGTAGAGAGTATACTGGGGCTCCTTATTTCTCGACTATTTCTGCTTTGAAGATTCTGAGATTGCTTATTTATTTTCAGAGTTTTGACTTTTATGTGATGTAATTTGATTATTGAGATTACAATATGGACTGATGGAAATGGGAAAGCTGATGGACCATAATTATACGAATCATAAACACAGTTAAACCCACCAAATTAGACTGTTTGTCTATTTAACTTTTGCTTGTTAGTTCCGATATTTATCTACAGGGTATTTTGAAGTCTAGAGAGAATACATGCTAAGGAGGAGTTTTAAAGCTGAAAATGAATTACGAGTCATTCCAGGTCACGACCAAATTTCAACTTTCAAGAACCGACTTGGAATCACTCAAATATGCTAGAACAGTCGGCATTTGGACAAGAACGCAATGCAAAGGCACCGAGCCCGATAAAGGCCAAACAAGGGCAATTTCAGCCGATTTGGGATTTCGACCATGTTCCAAGCAGAATTTGGCTTAGGTTCCTTCTTGAGATCATCTTAGAATGATATTTTCATTCAGAATACACTCTCCAAAATCCAAGAAGCTCCGGCCAAAGCTCCGGCCAGATTCCGGTCAAACCGATGGCTTTTGTGAAAAGGTCACAAGGTTCTAGAAGGCTAAGGGGATGCTCCTCCTCACTTGGGCGGCTTTTGGAGGCCAAGCCACCCTCCTCCTCCTCACATGGGCGGCTATCTTGCCCTCCACTCCTCTCCATGGCTTTGTGACAAGCGTCTCCTTCTCCTCAACATCTCCTCTCCTCATTGTATCCATCATCCCAAAATGTGGAGAGCTTCTCTCTCTACAAATTCCAAAATCCTCAAATCCATAAGTTACTTATCTCTCTAGATTTTGGGCACTATTATAAACACTTGTTTTAAATCTATAATACTCTTGTTGGTTCTTGAGTATTCTAGTTTGTTCTTGAGTACTCTTGTCGGTTCTTGTAGTACTCAAGCTTGTCTTTACTTTTCACTATTTTTGAGTACTCTTGTCGGTTCTTGAAGTACTCACCCCTTTCCTTTACTGTCTTTTACTTTCAAAAACTTTCCTTTACTGTCTTTTACTTTCGAAACCTTTACTTTCCTGTCTTTCAAAACTGCAACTTTACTTTCCTTGTCTTTACTTTCAAAACAGTTACTATTCCTGCCTTTCAAAACCTTTACTTTTTAAGTACTTAGCTATGATGTCCTCATCCATGGATAATCGTAGCTAAACCCTTCATTCGGTTGAAGGGGTGTACTTGTATCATCAAATGTTTTAGACCCTACTCTTAGTGCATCTTTGTGTTCAAAACTTGTTCTATGTGCCATATATTAGGTTAGAACTTCCAAGGTTAAGTGGATGCTTTAACGGGCAAAGCTCTTCCGTGGGGTTCGTGAATATACTCGGGTAAGTGGATGCTTTAACGGGCAAAGCTTATCTGAGGAGTTCGACTTATCTAAAACACCATTTGGTTGATCGTAACTGAAAGATCAAATGGATGCACATAAGGCTAAGATACTTCGAAAGGAGGAATTAGTCTAAATAGAACAAGTGTTCTAAACGATGTTGCAAGTCTTGTGCTAGAAATAGTCTCGATTCATCTTTGAACACTTAGTATGATCATTAGCGGTCAATGATAAACGACTATGATACAAGGCCCCTAAGACCGAATACTTTCCTTAAATTCAAACACCACCTGCATTTACTTTCTTAGTATAAACTGCTTCATCAACTCCTGACCTCCCGGAAGACTTGCCGATCACGCAACAACCGCTATAAGTCTTCTCTTTTATTTTCAGTATTTACTTTTCAGTCATTTACTTTTCCGCACTAAAAACCAAAACCAACCAAAAAAACACTTACTTTTCTGCACTAAAACCTCAATCAACCTAAAACACGCTCCCTCCCTGTACGATCCCTCAAAGAACAACTTATCCCCCTAATTCCCTTGGGTTCGACCCCTACTTACCACTTGCTACCCAGTAGTGAAGTCGCGAGTAGCGGACTTATAAATTAATTTTGTACACATTGCCTCGCGACAAGGCAGTGCTGTAAAATTGGCGCCGTTGCCGGGGAATTTAGTCGTCGGATAAGTTCTTTGAATCAATACTCGCTTCAAAACAACCATGTCTCGCGAAGGAAGCCACCATAATTACCAGGATGACAACGAGATAAACCTGTACGACCGAAATGCAGCTGGTCCAGTGCAACAACCCCCTAGATATCCACCACCCCCTCAACCTCGACAAATGCCAAGACAAGAACCTGTCTACAATAACTACTATGGGGATGTCAACTACCGTGCACCTACTATGGGAGAACTCAATGCCCCAGAATTCGAAACGCAGCCGTGGTGCATTCGCCAGGGCCTTGAACTAGAAAACATTGTCGTCGACATGTCCGTGGTCCACAATTTGCCAAAGTTCTCAGGAACTAATGGAGAATCAGCAATGACTCATCTCCAGCGCTTACATGGTATTTGCCAAAACTTAAAACCGAATGGCGTAAATATAAACGACTTCAAGTTAAAGGCGTTCTATTTTTCCCTCATTGACTCGGCAAACGACTGGTTCCTTTCATTGCCTTCGGGAAGCATCAGAACATGGGTTCAGATGCAAAGGAAATTCATGGACAAATACTACCCAGCAACAAGAGCGATGCAAGTAAGAAGGCAACTGCAGGATATAAGGCAGGGACCTAATGAAACCATGTACGACTACCTGGAGAAATTCAACCACCTGGAGAGAAGCTGCTGCACTCTTGGACTACCCGAGAAGCTCATCATCGAGTACCTAATTAATGGACTAACTGAGTTAGACAAAATGCTCCTGAATGCCTCAGCTGGAGGATCCATGATGAATCTATCATTAAGTGGCATAAGGGATCTCATCACCAACGTTGCTGAAAATGCTCGGTTTAGAAAGGAGACTACTCGTCAAGATGAATTCTTCCAAACAAAAAACGTATCACAAGCCGAGACATCAGTAAACTCCATGCCAGAAGAGATGAGACAAATGAAGGAAACGATAATGCAGCTCTTACAAAAGCAGACAGTTCAAGTAAGACCTTGCGAGTTTTGTGGCTCTACAAACCACAAGACTGATGCATGCCCAACTATGATAAAAGTCAACCCGGTGGAGGCCAATGCAGTGGGAGGATACCCAGGGTACAACAACAACAAATCCGTACCCCAACCAGCTCAGACGTTCTACCAATCTCCCCACAAGCAGTACAACCAGAACGCCCCACCAACGAGCCAGTATCAACTAAGGGGACCAAACCAGTACCCGACAGGCCAATATTAACAGAAGGGACCAAATCAGTACCAACACCAAGGACCGGGAGTTTATCAGAACAGGCTGAGCAATAACCAGCCCGGATCGAGTCAGCCAAGTACAAGCCGGTCGCTTGAGGACATTATGAAAGAACTAGCCGCCAGCCAAGTACGAACGCACGCTAATTTACAGCAATATCAGGCCGAGGCAAGAGGGGAAATGGCAGACATTAAGAAGCAGCTGACTCAACTAACCACGGCGGTATCCGAGCTTAAAAAGGAGTCCGGACGGCTCCCCTCCCAAACCATCCAGAACCCGAAGGGAAATGTGAATGCCGTAACTCTTAGGAGTGGAAAAAAGCTAGTCGTTGCACCCATGGAACGAGAAGAAGACGAAAGCCCGGAATTGCCCAAGGAAAGCGAGGACGCACCAGAGGAAGAAGAAAATGCGCCTGAGGAACACAGGCCAGGCCCGGTACCAGCGACCAGCCCAGTGCCCATAACTGAGACCTCCAAAATCAGTGCCTCTCTTCCATTTCCAGTACCAGCCCGAGCACCAAAACAACATATCATGGATAAGGACATATTTGAGTTGTTCAGCAAAGTCGAAATCAACATCCCCCTCTTGGAAGCCATCAAGCAAATTCCTCGTTATGCTAAGTTTTTAAAAGAGCTTTGCACCAACCGGAGGAGGAGTGATAGATATGATCAAGAGCTAATGAGTAGAAACGTGTCGGCTGTCATACAAAGAAAGGTGCCCCCCAAATGCGGAGATCCAGGAACCTATACCATTCCATGCACAATTGGCAACATCCGGATCGAGAACTGCATGCTAGATCTTGGAGCATCAATCAACGTCCTTCCCTTCTCTATCTACTCATGCCTCAGAATTGGACCGCTCGAACCTACCGGCCTCACTATTCAACTGGCAGATCGATCGTGCAAACAACCCGAGGGCAAAATAGAAGACGTCTTGGTTCAAGTAGGCGAATTGGTGTTTCCAGCAGACTTCTACGTCTTAAAAATAGAGAATGACGGGCCAACAGACCATGCACCCATCCTTCTCGGCCGTCCATTTCTCAAAACATCAAAAATGAAAATAGACTGCGGAAGTGGGATGCTATCAATGGAAGTAGAAGGAGAGGTCTTCAGCTTTGACATATTCAGAGCAATGAAGCATCCCATGGAGTTCGAGGAAGAAGAAAGGCACGTAACCAAATCATTTCCAGACGAGCACCTATACGCCGTCTCAACCAAGGTGCCGTGGTATGCCTCAATCGTCAACTACCTTGTAGGAGGTACATTTCCTCCTTCTTTTACTAAAGCACAATGCATGAAACTTAGGCATGATACTAAACATTACTTATGGGATGATCCTTATTTATGGAAAATAGGAGCAGATCAAATACTTAGGAGATGCATCCCCGATAATGAAATAGCTTCTGTTATTAGCTTTTGCCATGAGTTTGCATGTGGAGGACACTTCGGGCCTAGGAGAACCGCTAGAAAAATCCTAGATAGCGGCTTTTTCTGGCCAAGTATATTTAGAGATGCATATGAAAAGTGTCAAAAGTGCGATAGGTGTCAAAGGGTAGGAAATGTGTCAGCTAGAAATGAGATGCCTCAAGTACCCATAATGGTCAACGATGTTTTTGACATTTGGGGCATTGATTTTATGGGACCATTCCCAATTTCATGCGGGTATACTTACATTTTAGTTGCTGTAGATTATGTGTCAAAATGGGTAAAAGCTAAGGCCACAAGGTGCGACGATGCAAAGACTGTCATAGATTTTTTGCGCACTAACCTGTTTTGTAGATACGGGGTACCCAAGGCCATAATCAGCGACCAAAGAACGCATTTCTGCAACCGCATGATGGCTGCCACCTTGAAGCGCTACCATGTCCACCACCGAACATCCACGGCATATCATCCCCAAACCAATGGTCAAGCGGAGATCTCCAACCGCGAAATCAAAGGTATTCTAGAAAAGATGGTGAAACCGGGTAGGAAAGATTGGAGTCAGAGGCTAGACGAAGCTCTTTGGTCTTATCGGACGGCATACAAGACGCCAATTGGAACCTCCCCCTTTCGGCTTGTTTATGGGAAAGCATGCCACCTTCCGGTGGAATTAGAATACAAAGCCTATTGGGCACTCAAGCAGTGCAATCCAGATTTAAAAACTGCCGGACTAGATAGGAAGCTTAAGCTATGCGAACTTGAAGAATTGCGACTTGAGGCTTATGAAGGGCAAACAGACTACAAGGCGCGGACGAAATTATATCATGACAAATTCATCCTCCGGCGCTCATTTGAGGAAGGACAACAAGTACTACTCTTCTCCTCACAGTTGAAGTTTATGCCAGGCAAACTGAAATCAAGATGGACCGGTCCTTATACCGTGACTAAAGTATTCAACCATGGGATGCTTGAGTTGGAAGGCATGAACAATGGAAGCAGATTCACGGTAAACGGGCAGCGAGTCAAACATTACCACGGCAAAGTCGACTTAGCCCCACAACACTACGACCTAAGCCACCCATGGGATCCAAACCAGTGATCCAGGAATGAGGTACTGTCGAGCCAATGACGTTAACCAAAGGCACTGGTCGGGAGGTAACCCGACACCTATCTTACTTTCTGTCTTTTATTTTTCTGTCATTTAGTTTTTCCGTAAGTCGCTCTCACCCACTTGGTGCATAGAAGAAATGACTATTCAGGAATCGGACTTGGGTGCAACATTAAGCCAGCCAGGCCTACGCCAAGAGTTCAAGGCCTCAGCCGAACTCCCTCGATTATCCAGCCTCATGCCATGTCATTCACTCGACACTTTAAAGGGAGTTCTGTTCTTCCCTTTTTCCTTGATGTCATTTCCTTCTCGTACAATATCTGCTTGCATGGCTTTTGAACTAAGTTGTGCTGAAAGGCACGCCTTCGTTCAAAAGTGTGGGGTGAGATCCACCTTTGTAAATAAATAACATGTTTTTCCTTTTCCCTTAATAATTATCTTTTTGAAAATATGAACTTAAGAATGTGAAAAAGATAGATCATAATTCATGCATTAACCTTGTGAAAATTCAACTGTTTAAAAACTTAGAATGTAACTTCTCATTTGTCCCTTTGTGCTGAGATAAACTAGGGATGTGGAGTTGACATCAACTGCCCTAGAGAGGCTTGGCAAGCAATCGAAGGACTGAATTTCGCTATATGGTTTTCGAAGTCAGTGGAGGCTGCACTTCGGGTTTCAGTGAAGATTGAAGTCATCTCCGCCATGCAGTGTTTATGCAAAAAGAAAAAAAGGCGAGGACGGGAATCAGACCGTCCTATCTCTAGTCAAAGTAGCCGAGAAAATAGATGAGCGACCCTCATCTTGACCCGCGCGAAACGGCAAGGATGAGAGGAGCGGGGAGGTATTTCCATATGCTCATGGGCGACGATTGGACCTCCCAAAAAGGCTTGAGAAAATGGACTAGCAAGCCACAAAAAGGCAAAAGCTCAAAGAAGCAAATCAAGAGGCCAAAGGCCCAAAATTGTGAAGGTTTTAACCGAACAAAAAGTGAAGTACTCAAAGAGTCAAATCAAAGGCCAAAGGCCGATTCAATACAAAAGCTGTCCCTCGCCAAAAGAAAATCAAAGACCAAACCATTGAAACCCGAACCGAATCACGTGCTAGAGAAAGCTACAAGAAAACCATATAGTGCGAGACGGCCCGAGAATGCAGTCCAGGAGCCTAAAAGGGCTATCTCCCGAAACATTCAAAATGATTTGCATCTCAGCACGGAGGTACAAGTATCAAGTTTCTTCAATTTATTTACACGGTTTAATTTGGTAATAAGTAAGTAATGCATGAATTAGGATAAATCTAGTCCCACAGTCTCACTTTCATATTTTAAAAGCTTACTTAGTGTGCCGCCCTTTAATAGCATTGTTCGGGACGAACAACTAAAAGTGTGGGGTAATCTGATGGACCATAATTATACGAATCATAAACACAGTTAAACCCACCAAATTAGACTGTTTGTCTATTTAACTTGTGCTTGTTAGTTCCGATATTTATCTACAGGGTATTTTGAAGTCTAGAGAGAATACACGATAAGGAGGAGTTTTAAAGCTGAAAATGAATTACGAGTCATTCCAGGTCACGACCAAATTTCAACTTTCAAGAACCGACTTGGAATCACTCAAATATGCTAGAACAGTCGGCATTTGGACAAGAACGCAATGCAAAGGCACCGAGCCCGGTAAAGGCCAAACAAGGGCAATTTCAGCCGATTTGGGATTTCAACCATGTTCCAAGCAGAATTTGGCTTAGGTTCCTTCTTGAGATCATCTTAGAATGACATTTTCATTCAGAATACACTCTCCAAAATCCAAGAAGCTCCGGCCAAAGCTCCGGTCAGATTCCGGTCAAACCGATGGCTTTTGTGAAAAGGTCACAAGGTTCTAGAAGGCTAAGGGGATGCTCCTCCTCACATGGGCGGCTTTTGGAGGCCAAGCCACCCTCCTCCTCCTCACATGGGCGGCTATCTTGCCCTCCACTCCTCTCCATGGCTTTGTGACAAGTGTCTCCTTCTCCTCCACATCTTCTCCTCTCCTTGGCCTATAAATAGAGACCTCTCCTCATTGTATCCATCATCCCAAAATGTGGAGGGCTTCTCTCTCTACAAATTCCAAAATCCTCAAATCCATAAGTTACTTATCTCTCTAGATTTTGGGCACTATTGTAAACACTTGTTTTAAATCTATAATACTCTTGTTGGTTCTTGAGTATTCTAGTTTGTTCTTGAGTACTCTTGTCGGTTCTTGTAGTACTCAAGCTTGTCTTTACTTTTCACTATTCTTGAGTACTCTTGTCGGTTCTTGAAGTACTCACCCCTTTCCTTTACTGTCTTTTACTTTCAAAAACTTTCCTTTACTGTCTTTTACTTTCGAAACCTTTACTTTCCTGTCTTTCAAAACTGCAACTTTACTTTCCTTGTCTTTACTTTCAAAACAGTTACTATTCCTGCCTTTCAAAACCTTTACTTTTTAAGTACTTAGCTATGATGTCCTCTTCCATGGATAATCGTAGCTAAACCCTTCATTCGGTTGAAGGGGTGTACTTGTATCATCAAATGTTTTAGACCCTACTCTTAGTGCATCTTTGTGTTCAAAACTTGTTCTATGTGCCATATATTAGGTTAGAACTTCCAAGGTTAAGTGGATGCTTTAACGGGCAAAGCTCTTCCGTGGGGTTCGTGAATATACTCGGGTAAGTGGATGCTTTAACGGGCAAAGCTTATCTGAGGAGTTCGACCTCTTTTAAAAAACCATTTGATTGCTCGTAACTGAAGATCAAATGGATGCACATAAGGCTAAGATACTTTGAAAGGAGGAATTATTCTAAATAGAACAAGTGTTCTAAACGATGTTGCAAGTCTTGTGCTAGAAATAGCCTCGATTCATCCTTGAACACTTAGTATGATCATTAGCGGTCAATGATAAACGACTATGATACAAGACCCCTAAGACCGAATACTTTCCTTAAATTCAAACACCACCTGCATTTACTTTCTTAGTATAAACTGCTTCATCAACTGCTGACCTCCCGGAAGACTTGCCGATCACGCAACAACCGCTGTAAGTCTTCTCTTTTATTTTCAGTATTTACTTTTCAGTCATTTACTTTTCCGCACTAAAAACCAAAACCAACCAAAAAGCACTTACTTTTCTGCACTAAAACCTCAATCAACCTAAAACACGCTCCCTCCATGTACGATCCCTCAAAGAACAACTTATCCCCCTAATTCCCTTGGGTTCGACCCCTACTTACCACTTGCTATCCAGTAGTGAAGTCGCGAGTAGCGGACTTATAAATTAATTTTGTACACATTGCCTCGCGACAAGGCAGTGCTGTCAAAAGCTTATGTGGTTGAAGCGATGAGAGTGTTATTTTGTTGCGCAGGGTGCAGATTTGTCCCATGTTTTTTTTGTAGTAAGGATGTTGCTCAAGTTATAAAAAGCTATAGCCCAGAATTGATTGTGCATCCCGTGTTAGAAGAAACATACAGTGTCAGGTGATTGGATGCTAGATAAAAGTATTTGGGTTGTTTATTTACTTGGGATTCTTCTTTTAATATCTAGTGTTTCCAGGAAGGAGGAAAAGGATATTGTTTCACGCAAGGTTCTTGCTGAAGTGGATAAGTGGATGGAACAATTTGATTGCCTTGTTGTTGGACCTGGTCTTGGACGAAACCTCAGTTTTTTCCAACCTTCACCAGATCAATAATTCTATAGAAATCTCATTGATCCGAGCATGATTACTTTGAAGGCTTTTAGTTTTAAAGATCAACTGTTTCTTATTTATCTAGTCAGTCTGAATTTTTTCAACCAGCTTGTACTCACAACGATCATCCAGTAAAGACGTGTAAACATTTTTGTAAGAGGGTACGAATTATGTGTAAGAGGTTATGAATTATGTAATATAGCTACGAATTATGTATTAAATGATGTTGCTACGTAATATAATACACTTTGAAATATACTTGTTTTAGTCAAGACGAGTTCCAGATGGTGTTCGAAGTGCGTCTCGAACACTTGTTGTACAGTTTCAGGTTGTGGTCAAATAGAGGCTGGAACACCTTAGCAGACAGTACCGAAAACAGAACAAACAGGAGCACACACGATATGATAACCCAGTTCGGCTTCGCCTACTCTGGAAGGTTTCCCACACCCGAAAAAGGGACACAAATCTTATTACGAGTTTAGAGCTATTCGTGGACTTACACTTACACAACACCTTGTTTGTAATAGCCTAGCCTCTAACACTATGTCTCTCTGATTTGCAATCTTGGTTCACCGCAGCTCCCCTCGATCCCCTATGGGTAGGACGAGACTTCCCTCTCGGCCTAGTCTTGGACCTCCCAGAAGTCCAGTCGCCTTCTCTCAAAGACGTATCTTGAGCACCGTGTGTGTGTGCGCGCTTTGTTGTTCTTCAGGAACAGTCTTAACAGCACACTGAACAGACTGTTACTTCCCCGTTGATATTCCGGTGTGGAATAGTCAGTTGGCGGCCGCTTCTCCTCCAATCTCACGAACTCTCGTGTTTTTCTTTTCTCTCAGGAAGCGACGCAGATCTGGTTGCCATAGCATTGTATTTATATGCATAGGCGAATGTCCAAATCTGTTCCAAATATCCTCATCAAATATTTAGGAAATATTCCTAAATATTCGATGGATATTTCCAATCCAATCTTAGGGAAGATTCTGATTTCTTCCTCGACAAGTCAGCCATTCTGATCTTCAATCCGAAGAGATGATATTCGTTTGAATATCTAGATCTCGACTTCTTCGCTGGCCGACTTTACTCGAAAGATCTTCGATCTTTAGAACCTTCCGAATTAGGAAACGTTCTTCTTTCCTCCAATCTTCAAGAAGATCTCAATCTTTCTTTCTCACCAAGACATTCCGAATCTTCTTCTAAATAGATATGAGAATATCTATTTGAATATGTGATCTTCTAATTAATCGCTGGCCGACTTCAACCGAACAGATCTTCGATCGTCCAGATTAGGAAACGTCTTATCTTCAGATTTGCTGTATGCGAGTTCCAGTAGTCGGTTGAACACTCCTTGAACTCTTGCTCGAACTGTCTAAAGCCGTTTTGCCAAAGCCATGCCATTCATGGAAACATCAATCTCCCCCTTGGCATTTTGGCAAAACCAAATCTACGCTTTAGACACAACTTGAGGAACCAGAACAGTTACCTCAAACCACTCCCCCTTTTTGCCACAAACTGACAAGGGGTCCAATCGAGCAACCTGGTCTCTTCGGAAACTGGAGTCTTGTCAACTCCCCCTCGAACATAGCCTGGGACAGTGACGCATACTGTGAGTCTGTCGAACCATGGTGTCTCAGCAGCTGTTTGACCACAAGTCAGCAACGGATAGGTTTTTGATGATCTGGTTTCCTCCATCAGATATTCTTGGTCCACGTTCACACTCTCCATTCTCATGTCATCCTTGGAGTATTGTTCTGCTGCAACTTTCTGCGCACAGTGAAGAACTCGTGACACCTTGGCTTGATGTGCCCCTTCTTGTGACAGTACCCACAGGTTCTTGAGTCTCGTCTCCATTCACCGTTAGAACTCTTCATGTTGGCCAGAGGGTACCTATTCATCTCTCTGTTCACCGACTGTTCAGCTTTGACAAACTTAGTCTTTCCTGAACTGCTCCCATCAGTGTATCCAATGCCTCTATGTCCTCCACTCATCCTCCGAGACTTCAGAATCGTGTCTAGGTCTTTTGATCCAGAGTTTAACACCTTCACTAATGTCTTGACCTGATTCAGACTCGTCCTTGACGCTGTTCCACTCTTCAGATACATCAGTCTTCAGAGCAACACATTTTTCTATCCTTCTTCAAAGATCATCAGAAAAATTCATCTCAAATGTCCTTAGTGACCCCATGAGCTCGTCAAGCTTCATCTGCTTCATCATCATTGGGATATCGCAGAGTGTACACCAGTGAATGATTCTTGACATCTGCTCATGTTCGGCCTCCAATATGATCTCCACCTCCTTTAGTAATTATCCGCGTTCAGCTCGGGACAACTTCTCACCAGCAGCTCTCCTTATGGAAGACTCAGGTGCATCCTTCCTCTTCAGCCCAGGGTCCTTCAGATCATTCTTATGTCGACCCTTGAACAGCTTGTGATCAACTACCAACTTGAACGAGCACTTGACAGTCAGTCTTCAAATCTGGATACTCATAGATAAATGATGGGAAAATTATCTGGTGCAGAGACTTTGTAGAATGGCGTGTTCTGTAATCTGGTCAAACATAATTCTTCCCATGTCAATGAGCATCATATTTCCAATCTGGTAAAGCAGCTGTCCCTTCTCCTTGTTGATCGTGGTTCTATGAGATGTAGGCTTCCAGTTGACTATGGTGGTGAAGAACAACATGGAGTAGAATAGAGTCAGATCTGCAACTGGGATGGAACTGTCTTCTCATTAAGCAGCCTTTCAGGGATGATCTTTCTTTTCTGCACTGCCTTCCACTTGGTTGCTGCTTCTTTTCCTCTTCTTAGACGCTTTTGCTCCCCCTGCGTTTATGTTCCCATTCATCTTTATAGTTCCCTTAGATGAGCATGCTTGGAATGTCACTTTCTTCTTGGGATTCTTCTTTTCAGCTTTCTTGATCTCAGCCAGTAAAACTGTATCCTGATCCTCTGACGGAGCCCACCGCACTGTCGTTAAGGTGCGATGTTCTCTGTGCAAAAATAAATTTATATCTCCGATACTCGCGACTTAACTATTTTGGGTAGTCAGTGGTAAGTACGGGTCGAACCCAAGGGAATTAGTGGATTAATTGTTCTTTCGAAAAGGGGGGATTAAATAAAACAGTTGGGGGGTTGGTTTTTGTTTTTAGTACTGAAAGGTAAAGTAACAGTTGATATTACAATTAAAGGAAAGATTCGGTTTCAGGGGCCTTGTATCATAGTCTGTTTATCATTGACCTCTAATGATCATACTATGTGTTCAAAGATGAATCAAGGCTATTTCTAGCACATGACTTGCCACATCATTTAGAACACTTGTTCTATTTAGACTAATTCCTCCTTTCGAAGTATCTTAGCCTTATGTGCATCCATTTGATCTTCAGTTACGAGCAATCAAATGGTTTTTTAAAAGAGGTCGAACTCCTCAGATAAGCTTTGCCCGTTAAAGCATCCACTTACCCGAGTATGTTCACGAACCCCACGGAAGAGCTTTGCCCGTTAAAGCATCCACTCAACCTTGGAAGTTCTAACCTAATATGTGGCACATAGAACAAGTTTTGAACACATAGAGGCACTAAGAGTAGGGCCTAAAACATTGTATGATACAAGTACACCCCTTCAACCGAATGAAGAGTTTCGCTACGAATATCCATGGAACAGGACATCATAGCTAAGTACTTGAAAAAGTAAAGGTTTTTGAAAGACAGTAGAGTAAAGTTTTCGAAAGTAAAGACAGGAAAGTAAAGTTGTTGAATTGAAAAGACAGTAAAGTAAAGAAGAGAGGACTTACAATAACCGTTGAGAGTGCTAAAGATCAAGCTTTGATTCCAAAGTAAAGTGATTACATGATTGTGCTCTTAATCTAGAGAGATAAGTGACTTGTGCTTCTTGCACACAAAATGAGATGATTTACAAAGGCAATGGAGGTCTCTATTTATAGGCTTAGAGGAGGAGATGGATGTGGATGAGAGGCATGACACTTGTCAAATGGGGGGAGGAAGAGCAAAAGCCATCGGGGTGAGTCACCATGGCCAAAAGCCGCCGACCACATGGAGGAAGGGGAGAGGTGGAGTGGCTTAGCCGCCGGCCACATGGAGGAAGGAGAGTGATGGAGTGAGTTTGTGATCTCATCCCAAAAAGCCATCGGTCCTTTTAACTCCGGACTGACTCTGGTTGCTCTTCGGTTGGACTTGTTTCGAGTGATTCCACGTCAGGTTCTTGAAAGTCAGAATTTGGTCGTGACCTGGAGTGACTCGTAATTCATTTTCAGCTTTAAAAACTCCTCCTTAGCCTGTATTCTCTCTAGACTTCATAATACCCTGTGGATAAATATCGGAACTAACAAGCAAAAGTTAAATAGACAAAGAGTCTAATTTGGTGGGTTTAACTGTGTTTATGATTCATACAATTATGGTCCATCATCCTCCTTCTGAGTGTTCTCGTTCTTAGCCTCTTCTTGATATGATAATTGCATCTCTACATCTGTATTAGCTGGACGTTCCAACTCAGTCGGCATAGCTGGTGCATCAGATGCTATTTCTTCAACATGTTCATTTTTTGATTGTGCTGCAGACACAAGCAAACACATCTCCTTCCTTCTGTCTTTCTTTGCCTTCCTTAGTTCAGAAAGAGGGACAAAGTCCTGAGCATCCTTCATAAAAAAATCAAGAATAGCTGGGGGATCCACCACCACATGTGCATTGACAGCACTGCCTTGTCGCGAGGCAATGTGCAAAAATAAATTTATATTCCGCTACTCGTGACCTTACTACTGGGTAGCAAGTGGTAAGTAGGGGTCGAACCCAAGGGAATTAGGGGGATAATCGTTCTTTGAGGGATTGTACAGCGAGGGAGCGTGTTTTAGGTTGTTTGAGATTTTAGTGCGGAAAAGTAAGTGATCTTTTTTTGGTTGTTTTGGTTTTTAGTGCGGAAAGTAAATTACAGAAAAATAAATACTAAAAAATAAAAAGAAAGACTTACAGTGGGTGATGCGTGATTTGCGAGTCCTCCGGATGGTGAGTGCAGTTGATTAAGGCAGTTATACTAGGAAAGTAAATGCAGGTGGTGTTTAAATTTAAGGAAAGCATTCGGTTTCGGGGGCCTTGTATCATAGCCTGTTTATCATTGACCTTTAGTGATCCTTCTAAGTATTCAAACGTGTATCAAGGCCATTCCAAGAACTCGATTTGCACACACTGTCTAGCCCATTCCAAGGTCGTAGAGCACTTGTTCTACTTAGACTAATACCCCATTCCAAGGTATATTAGTCTGTGTGCACCCATTTGACCAGTCATTCCCGACCAACCAAATGGTGTTTTAGAAAGGTCAAACTCCTCAGATAAGCTTTGCCATTTCAAGCATCCACTTATCCGAGTATGTTTACGAACCCCACGGAAGAGCTTTGCCATTCCAAGCATCCACTCAACCTTGGAAGTTCTAACCTAATATATGGCACATAGAACAAGTTTTGAATACAAAGAAGAGGCACTAAAATATGGCCTAAAACATTTTATAATACAAGTACACCCCTTCAACCGAATGAAGAGTTTAGCTACGAATATCCATAGAAGTGGATACCATAGCTAAGTACTTACGGTTTTTCAAAGACAGTAAGTAAGGGAAAGGGGTGAGTACTTCAAGAACCGACAAGAGTACTCGAGAATAAAGAAAATCTTGAGTACTCAAGAACCAACAGGAGTACTCAAGACCGAACTATAATACTCAAGAACCAACAGGAGTATTATATATTGAAAACCAAACTTACAAATGCCAAACTTTCTAGAGAGATAAGTGTATGATTTTTGGGATTTGAGGATGGATACAAATGAGAGGGGAGGGCTCTTATTTATAGCTATGGGAGGAGGATAAGATGTGGTGGAGGAGGGGACAAGTGTCACAAAGTTGTGGAGAGGAGGGGAGGAGGTGGAAGCCGCCGGTTGTGGGTGAGAGGAGGAGGAGGGGAGGTGACTTTGGTCACCTCCTCCCAAAAGCCGCCGGTCTTCATGGATAAGGATGAGTTTTTGTGTGAGTTTTGTGATGTTTTCACAAAACTATCAGTCCAATTTTGCTTCGGTCTGATTTTGGTTGTTGCTCGGTTGGATTTGTTTTGAGTGATTCCATGTCAGGATCTTGAGATTTCTGCATTCATCGTCTGATCGTGACCTTGGACTGACTCGTAATATCTTTTCAGCGTAAAATCCTCTCCTTAGCGTGTTTTCTCTCTAGAGTTCAAAATACCCTGTAGAAATATATCGGAACTAACAAGCAAAAGTTAAATAGACAAAAGGTCTAATTTAGTGGGTTTAACTGTGTTTATGATTCGTATAATTATGGTCCATCAGATCACCCCACACTTTTAGTTGTTCGTCCCGAACAATGCTGTTAAAGGGCGGCACTAAGTAAGATTTTAAAATATGAAAGTTAGACTGTGGGACTCGATTTATCCTAATTTATCCATTACTTACTTATTACCAAATTAAACCGTGTAAATAAATAGAAGAAACTTGATACGTGTACCTTCGTGCTGAGATGCAAATTATTTTGGATGTTTCGGGAGATAGCCCTTTTTAGGCTCCTGGACTGCATCCTCGGGACTGTCTCGCACTATATGGTTTCCTTGTAGCTTTCTCTAGCACGTGATTCGGTTCGGGTTTCAATGGGTTGAGCCTTTTTGATTTCTTTTTTGGTGAGGGACAGCTTTTTTGTAGTGAATCGGCCTTTGGCCTTTGATTTGACTCTTTGAGTACTTCACTTTTTGTTCGGTTAAAACCTTCACGATTTTGGGCATTTGGCCTCTTGATTTGCTTCTTCGAGCTTTTGCCTTTTTGTGGCTTGCTAGTCCATTTTCTCAAGCAATTTTGGGAGGTCCAATCGTCGCCCGCGAGCATATGGAAATACCTCCCCGCTCCTCTCATCCTTGCCGTTTCGCGCAGGTCAAGATGAGGGTCGCTCATCTATTTTCTCGGCTACTTTGACTAGAGATAGGACGGTCTGATTCCCGTCCTTGCCTTTTTTTCTTTTTGCATAAACACTGCATGGCGGAGATGACTTCAATCTTCACTGAAACCCGAAGTGCAGCCTCCACTGACTTCGAAAACCATATAGTTTGATTCGATCCTTCGAGTGCTTGCCAAGCCCCTCTAGGGCAGTTTAGGTCAACTCCACATCCCTAGTTTATCTCAGCACAAAGGGACAAATGAGAAGTTATATTCTAAGTATTACTACGACATCTCCTGCCAACAAAAGGAGCTCCGGCCAGCTTGTTATGCTACCTAGATTGACCTGCTAGACTGAGCATAAACAATATATGAATGTGAATATGAGAGTGTGATCCCAGCAAGTTGTGGTCCTCTAAATTTTATGGACATTTGACAGCCCAGGAACAATCAGATATAGACCTTTGATGATGTGTCGAATGATCTGTATATTTTTTGCTGTCAATGTTGTCCACATCTCAGACGACACTTGTTCGTTAATGGCTCATTTTTGAAGCTGTTGGGGGCCTGTTTCTGGTTTGAAGTTGAGCCATGATAAAACCATGGATGACAAGTTTCCTGGTGAGCCCAAGTGAAACACTACACTTGGCCTGAAATATTCCAATGGGGGCTGGCTGCTTCCCATCTGCACCGGTCACTGTTTGTCCAGCAGTTTTGGAGCATCATTGAATCCTCTCCTGCTCAGATTTCTTTAGAAACCAAAAACCAGCATCAGGTGGATGCAGAATAGACACAAATCAAGTCTGACAAGATCAGGCTACCATCATCTTCACCATCATCTTCAGGATTGCACCATCTCCGAAGAAATCAAGCAGGCTACCATCATCTTCACCATCTCCGCTCACAATCGCCTGACAAGATTAGCGGGATTGCACACGATTGACGAGATCGGTTAACGAAAAAATAGGATCGATCAGCGGGATTGCGCATGGTTGATTATTTCTGTACCGATTCTATCCTTTAATCATAATTATTGTTTAATTAAAAGCCTAATCTGTTGATTATTATAAAGCGTTGGATCTTAAATTTAATGGCTGAGTTTAATTCCTATTTCTTACCATAACACCCACTTCCTACGTGATCTTAACCAATGTGTTAGAATAAAATTATTAAAAATATTATTCTGAAAAGAACTCAGAGCAAATAAAGTTAAATAAAGCGAAAAATTACGAACAACGAAATTTAACGAAGTGGGATGATTAAATTACCTGCGATTTTTGATCCATCGACGACTTTCACCATCTTCAAAAACGTAAAAGAATATAAGTTTTAGATAAATACAAATTGGAAGGTGAAACTTATTTTTATAGCTGCAAAACTACGCTTCGACCCTTATTATTATTATCGATGTGGGACTAAAGTGGTTCAGAAAACAATTTTTCAAACTTCGATTGAGAAATGATATCGCAACCTCAAATTTGGAGGATGTTAGTCAAATCCAAATACTGTTTAAATTTGATTGTCGTCATTGTGGGAAAATTTTCCAAATTACACATCTTTTTAGATTCAATTCCTATTCTACACATGTTTTAGATTGGTTTTCCAATTTACACTAATTTTCTAAACCGCCGTTGTCAACGTTGTCTTAATATTAAGATGCTCTTGTCAACGGCGTCTTAAGCTTAGTGGCGTTTCTGCGCCAAAATAAGCAATTACGTGACATAATATTGCCAAATAAGCCTAAACCGCTGTCACCAACAGCGTCTTAACTTATCAACAGAAAACACAGGCCACATCCGCTACACTTGGTCTCTCTAGCAACAATATAACCTTACTAATTTTGTCTTTTTGTTCATCAGTTGGTACATCCATAACAGCCCACATATAACCAGTCAAATAGATCCGAATGACAATACAAGGTATAGAACTTTGTGCAGTCTGCAGATTAGTAGATGTGCAGCTTTTTTGATTATTATTATTTTGTCTGCATTATTAGTTCCTATAGAGACCACATGCTTCAAATCAAAGTTAATGCAAGTGTGGCCTGTGTTTTCTGTTGATAAGTTAAGACGCTGCTACCAACAGCGTCTTAACTTAAGACGCTGTTGGTGACGGCGGTTTAGGCTTATTTGGCCATAAAAATCTCACCATGTCTGGTATTTGGGGCGCAAAAGACCACCTCAGCTTAAGACGCCGTTGACAAGAGCGTTTTAATGTTAAGACGCCGTTGACAACAGCGACTTACAAAACTAGTGTAAATTGGGAAACCAATCTAAAACATGTGTAGAATAGGAATTGAATCTAAAAAGGTGTGTAATTTGGAAAATTTTCCTCATTGTGTTGGTCATTATATTTGGTAGGATCCTCTCACACGAAATGCTAGTGAACGTCAATGTGTTTCGTACGAGCATGATAGATTTGATCTTTGTTAAACGGATAGCATTTTAGCCGTCACAAGACACCTTAACGTGCTTCTGACCAATTCTTAAATTTTCAAGCATATTTGAAATTAAATACATTTGTTCACAACGTTTGCCATACATACTCTTTCTCTGTAATCTGTAAAGTGTATAAGCTTCTTTCCGGTCTCCTCAATACTCGCCTTGCCATGATCCTCCCTTCTATTATTAGCCAGGAACAGGCTGGTTTTATGTCTGGCTGGGGCACCATTGAATCCGTAACTCTTGCCCACGACCTTACCTGTCACATCAATAATGGGAGAGCTGGCGGAAATGTGGTAATGAAAATTGATATGGCGAAAGCCTATGATAGGGTCTCCTGGCTTTTCTTACATCGCATGATGAGGGCTTTGGGCTTCAGTTCTCAATGGTGTGATCTTGTTTATCGCACTATCTCCGGCTGCTTCTACTCGGTCCTCTGGGATGGAACTGCTTATGGCCGTTTCAAATCTAACAGGGGCGTTCGACAAGGAGATCCTCTCTCTCCCAGTCTTTTCATCATTTGCATGGAATCCTTCAGCCGACTGTTGCATCGTCATATTTCTGATGGGCTGCTCCAGCCTTATTTTGTAAAGACGGGTGCTCTCCAAGTGAACCACTTGCTCTATGCCGATGATTTGCTGCTTTTCACCAATGGTACTGAACAATCTATCAAAAACCTGATGCACATGATTAACAGATTCTGCACTTGGACAGGTCAAGCCCTTAATAGCTCGAAGAGCAACATCTTTTTCCCGCAAGCCATGGATACAGAGCATCGCCAAGATCTCCTCCAAGCCACTGGTTTCTCTGAGGGTAAATTCCCTACCACGTATCTAGGAGCGCCTTTGTTCCCCGGCCGCGTCAAGATTGAATATTTTCAGAAGCTGGAAGATCAGATTCGTGGTCCTCTCCCTTGGTGGCAGGATTACCCTTGTGGAGACAGTTCTGAACTCTATGGCGATTCATGTCCTTGCCAGCCTTCCGACCCCGGCCGCTGTTATTAATCGCATCAACAGTCTTCTCGCTAACTTCATCTGGGACAGTGGTGGACAGAGTCGTCGTCATTGGGTCAGCTGGCCGGATATTTGTAGAGATAAGAGAGCAGGGGGGCTGGGCATCAGGAACCTCAATGACATTCGGAAAGGCTTCCAATACAAACTAGCATGGCGCTGCATGGACCCTTCATCCCTTTGGGGACGTTTTGTTCGCTCCACCTATAAAGAAGGCCATCATGGTTCCCACATTTGGACGTTCGTCAGTAAAGTTTTACCTGATCTCAGAAACCAATGTCGCTGGAATATTGGGCGTGGTGATTTAACTGTCAGTGACTTCTGCTGGTTATATCAATCCTCTCCTCCGCATGCCTTGCAACAGGTTCCTCTCCACACTATAGTCTCTGATCCGAACCTTCTTGCTACCGTTTCCGCGACCCTCCCTCCTCATGGTCAACAGGAGCTGCAGATGATTTCTATATCGGACCAAGCAGACTGCCTGGAGTGGAGGCGTAGTGTGACAGGCATGTTCACCACCAAGGAATTCCGTATCGTCACCTCGACGCCTAGCCCCCTAGACAAGGCTCTGTCCACAGTCTGGCATCCATGGATCCCCCCCAAGATCAGTGCTTTTATGTGGCGCCTGAAGCATCGCGCTATCCCGACAGATGATCGTATCAAAAGCTGCGGCATCCATATTGCTTCGGCATGCCTCTGCTGTACAGCTCCTCACGAGGAGACTGCAGCACATCTTTTTGTTGATGGGGAGGAGGCCACTAAGATCTGGACTCTTGGGAAGAATCTGTTGGATGTCCCTCAGGCCGGTACCCTCAAACAGCTTTGGGACTTCCTAATCAGACTCTCTATAAACCCGGATTACATTGATGGCCTAAGGATAATCTGGATTTGCTGCAGTCTCTGGGAGCTGTGGGTTTTGCGGAACAAGTTCCTCCATGAGGGTAAACATCACAATGTTGCTAATGCAGTCCGGATCTGGATTCATCGTCTTGCTCCTCATATCCCGTTCAGATACACTCACTGCCTCCTTCACATGACCATTCTTTAAGCTTTGTTTTTGCCCACGCCTTATAACCCAAAGGCTAGGTGGAAGAAGTGGACTCCTCATCCTTCAGGTCTCACCCTGAACGTGGCCTGGTACCAATCGGACGAGGGCCTGCGCGGGGCTTATATTCTTTGGACTAACACGGGCGCTGTAGTCCACTGCAGCGTCACCCTCCATCTCCCTACTACCACCGGTTTGGCTCACACCGTCCGGTCTTTGCGTGCTAAGGGTCTTACAGTCCAAGCATGCCAGTCCTGCCATCCAGACATCTCCAGCCACAAGCCTCAGAATGGTCGGCACGCTGCACTGCATGGCATTTTATTTGCAAAAATTTGTCGAGCCGCTAACACTCCTGCCTTCATCCTTGCATCCGCCAATGTTCCCACTTCTGCGCCTGAACTCAAAAAGGCCCTTAAGGGGGATCGGCTTGGTCTCCCATCTGAATGTCATCGCTGTCCTTTTCATGACATATAGCCTCTTGCTTTTCTGGTTGTTTTTTAGCCCTCTGTTTGGCACCTCGTTTAGTCTGTTCGGCGTTTTTAAGGGGTTAGGTATTATAACTAACTCCTGGCGCTTGAGGACTCTTTTTGTAGCCACGGTTCAGGCTATTTGAACCTTTTATCATCAATAAAGGCGCTGGCACCGTCCAGTTAAAAAAAAAAAGTAATCTGTAAAGTGTAAACAGACAAAACATTTATAGATTGTAAGGTACACTTTCATCTGGCTTGTACCTTTAGTTAGAATGAACACATAACTAATAATCGACCTTTGCATATCAAGATCAAGTACATAATCCGAATCAATATTTAACTGCACATGTACTAGTCGTACTATCGTGCTCAAAGACTAGACTAATATCTATGATATATACAACGTGGGATGTACGGTAGACTTCATTTCACATCAATCAAATGTCCTTCACATATACCCATTTACAACATACCAACTACTTGTGAAATTGTAACATCTCAAATTCTGTCCCATATTGGTAGGAATTCCGAAGTATGTGAAGTTTGATAAACTAGTCTACTAATTATCATGTTACAAATCTACCATGCTCTTTTGTTACAGACTATAGGTTGTGGTGACCTAGGGCAAGCCGGTGACGTGAGACAGTTGGGATATGTTAAACTTATAATAACGATTCGAATCGGGTCCTCTGATCGATCGTTACAGAAATGCCGTCTATAATACACATTGTTGTATATATCAAACTGGCCGTGACACTTGTATGTGAAAATACCATAGACACCAATGACCAAAAAAAATTGGTCATCTCTGTCTCTCTACCACTTTCTCTTTCATCATCAAAAAATTTGTCATGTTTCTGGACCAATTTGATCAAGAGCATGTCACCAATGGGACAAGAGAAAAAGTCATCATCGTTTCTTCTCTTACATTTAACAAAAAAATAAATTATTATAAAAAAATATCAAAATGGATGTATATTTATAGAACATGTAAAAATACAAAAATTGGTAGTTCTTTTAATTTTTTAAACTTTGTAAATTTTAAGTTACAACTATTTAAGATTTTTATCTAATTTGTAAAAGTTTTCATACTTTACACTTGGCGCACTGTGATTCGTCTATGCTCATGACCAAAAACAAAATATGTCCAAACTCGTTTGGGTCATTTTTAAAAAAACCCAAAATTCTAACCGATGAATGCTTTTTTTATATGATTGATGGGTTACAATTTATGCCAATGTTCCTAAAGCTCAAAATGTTGAGTTGATAGAGGTCAAGAAGAGGAAAAGTGCTAGAACTATAAAGTTCCCAAATTCAAAAAACTCCAAACTATCCCATTTGATGCATCAGGAAGATTCAGGGGAAGGTTTAGTGAAGGGTGATCCAAATACTAAACCACCAGGGTTGGATAATGAGATAGAGAATGGAGCTAACCTCGAGCATAACCTCGAGCCTGTATCACGTGTCAATATGGACCTGGTTGTTATGCCTTCGAGATCCCATGCCCAATTGCAAGCTGTTTTCACTGAGCCTAGTCAAGAGCTGGAGGCGGCTACATATTCATCGGTGGAATTGACTGATACTAACACTGAAGTGGTTATCGTCCCAACTGATACTATTGTTCACAATGTGGTTCCTGGGGAAATTGATGGTAGTGAAGAGCACAATGAGGAAATGCAAAATAGTGATTTGCAATTATCGGAAGAAATTGCTCAAAAAATTTCTTCTTATGGTAGTAAGCTGTTTTAAAAATTTCTTCTTATGGTAGTAAGCTGTTTTCTTCTTGAGCAGCTTACTAAAAGCTTAAAGATAGATAAGAAACTCTTCTTGAAGAACACACGGAAGTCGGATGCTGATGATTCTGACAATTATCAAGGAATACTAAAGTCCAACATGAAAGTGACCTTAAAGAGGTCCGGGTCATTTCCAGCAGCAAATAAGTGTTCCATTAGTTATGGAAGCTTGGCTCCAAGTAAGCTAGAAGATAAGCTCACTGAAGTATGGCCGTCCTCGTCATCTTCGTCGTCCTCCTCCTCCTTTCATAGCTCAGAAAATATGCTTCCACGCAGCCGGTCCATGGTATATAAATCGCCAATGGACTTACTTGGAGAGCTGATACCTGATAAATCTTCACAAGATGGAAGTGAACATAATGCTGGTGACTACGCTGCAGACGTTAGGAAATACAAACTCAGTCGCATCAGAAGGACCTCATCCTTAAAAGAGTCACTGGAGAGATACACTCAGTTGTTTGAAACTAGTTTCAGGAGGGATGCAAAGCTCAACAATTCAAAGAGTCTCAGACTCTCAAATGAAGTTGAAGTTGGTCCCTTCCTATCTGACTCAGTGTTCTTGAGAAAGGTGCACTCAATGCGTGAACCTCTTCAGATAGAAGGCTGTGACAGCATAGAATTACACAAGGTGCCAAATGAATCACCAACCTTTATAACTGAGAGTTGTCCTGATGAGCAATCAGACTCAGTTAGCGGAGATGAATCCTGTGCAAGTTTTGAGCACCAACTCGGTTGCGCTAGTACCTTGGAACCTATTCTCCTGGATGAGGCTCAGAAAAAGTCGGATTCTGAACCGAAATCATATTCTCAACAACATTTAAATGCAGAAGATACTAAAGCAGCAGACAGCAACCCGGATGATGATTTCTTCATGGACAATGCTCTGGCCAGTGGCCACTGAGGATAGCATCGAATTCAGACACGTGCAAAATGCTCTCAACCAACTTGAAGGAATCCTCAGAACAAGTCATTCTCTGCACAAGTCAACTGGGCTCAACAATGATATAGACGAGCAGCTTCTTTCTGATCTAGTAGACGAGGCAGTACTCAATTACCATGACGGATATCACGCATACTGGCCAACCGTATTATGCTCAAATTGCCATATGCACCCTCCGCCTCCCACTGAACAACATGTTTCCCAAAAAGTTCAGTTGAGGATCCAACGACTACATAGCTTCACCCTCAAGCCTAGCAACACCTTGGATAGTATCATTGCTTACGACTTAGCGCATACTGATGGCTGGATGAACCTACAAGCAGATGCAGAAAGCCTCGGATTGGCATTAGACGAAATGATCTTTGATGAACTCATAGAAGAACACTACACCAGTTGGTCGATTATGTGACACTCTTTGTGTCAGTGACATAAGGATCAGTCGCATAAGTATTCTTGAGCGACTGAGAAAAACAGGTTGGTCATATAAGTATTCTTATGCGACTGACACCTATGTAACTGACATAAATATGTTACTTAAGTGTACTTAAGTGACAGAATCTTATGTAACTGACATAAATGCGTTACATAAGTGTACTTACGCGACATAGTCCTATGTAACTCACTCAAACTCCGCGACATAAGTATTCTTATGCGACTCAGCTTCGTTTAACCGAAATAGTATGTCGCGTAAGTATAATACATAAAGTGCCACGTATTCTCCGATATTTGAAATCGTTGACTATCTGACGTTTGACCATCGTACAATTGTCTTTAAATGCACTGGTACAACAACTATACGCTTAAGCGACAGATATTGTCAAAGTGAGTCGCGAAAGTAATGAAGCATTTAATGAAGAAACATAAACTATTTTCACCAACTTTTGTACCACCTTTGTACTTTCATCTCTCCCACTTCTCCTCCCCCACGCACGACAGAAACCCCACAGCTCCTCCATTGGAAATTGACAAGGTAAATTTGCTTTCATTTATGTTTCTAGTTTACATTTGTTAGTTGCAAAGCACCATATGTTGATTTGCTTTAATACTATGTTGATATTGGTTTTATATGATTATGAAGGTGGAAGTTGACAATGGATAAAAGTTGGATAGAGTTGGAAAGGGGTGATTCACGTTATATTCAAGGACTTATTGATTTTGTTGAATTTGCAAAGCAAACCGGAGAAAAGACACATTTGTGTCCTTGTAGAAAGTGTTTGTTGGTTAGAGGAAGAATTTCTACGAATGAGATGGTTGTCCATTTGATTAATAACGATATGATGAATAGTTACACTACATGGACGTCACATGGTGAACGGAGTATTGAACCTTCGGCATATCAATTGAGACAAGAATGGCTTAAGGAGAGGTACGGAGAAACAAGTAGTGCTACACATCAGCAAGCAAACCGGACCTTGGAGATTCTTCATGATCAATTTCCCTTTCGACATATCCATGAAGAGGATCATATGAATATGAATGCAGAGAATGGTGATTCAGATAGTATATTGGCTTATGATAGGTATACCAATCTTGTAGGTGAAGCCCAGACTCCGTTATACAAAGGTTGTGACCATACCGTACTTGAAACTATTTTGAGGGCAATGCAAATGAAAGTTGAGAGTCGACTGTCGGACAAGGGGTTTGATAAAATGCTACATAACACCAAAAAAATTCTTCCACCGGATAACAACTACCCCGGTTCTTATAAAGATGTGAAGAAAGTTTTGAGAAATATGGGGATGGGTTATGAGACGATACATGCTTGCGAGCATGGATGTGTGTTATACTACAAAGAGTTCAAAGATCAACTTAGTTGCCCCGTGTGTGGCGAGGCAAGATACACCCAATTTGGAAGTAAAAGCAAAGTTCCAAAAAAGACTGTGAAGTACTTCCCCTTGACTCCAAGATTGCAGCGTCTGTATATGTCACCCCATATTGCAAGCCAAATGAGGTGGCACGCCAATAGAAATTAAACTGATCCAGAGTACATTAGGCATCCTGCAGATGGGGAATCATGGCAAAATTTTGACAAGAAATTTCCAGAGTTTGCAAGTGAGATCAGAAATGTACGACTGGGTTTGGCCACCGATGGTTTTAATCCTTTTGGAGCATCAGGCCTATCTCACAGCACATGGCCTATTGTTCTTATTCCCTACAATTTGCCACCTCATATATGTATGAAGAAGGAGTTCAACATACTAAGTTTGCTGATATCAGGCCCTAAGTCTCCTGGGAAGTGCTTGAATGTCTTTATGAGGCCGCTTATTGATGAGCTTAAGGTGTTATGGGATGAGGGATGTTGTACATTCGATCGACATGTTGGGTCACCATTCATTATGAAAGCGGCAGTGATGTGGACTATAAGTGACTTTCCGGGTCTAGGCATGTTGGGAGGCCTTAAGACAAAAGGGTATAAAGCTTGCCCCTTATGTCTAGATGAAATCGATGCTACTCATATATGGGGGAGAATGTCTTACCAGGGCCACCGAAGATGGCTCCCTAGAAATCATGAGTGGAGGTTTGCAGCTCATAGATTCAACGGCCGGATCGAGATTAGGGACCCCCTACATCATTTTCGGGTCCTCACATATTCAACCAAATAATGGCTCATGATTACCCCACTGTCAGCTTGCATCCGCGGTTTAAGCGTAGAGGAAGCGCTGAGAAACTTTGTTGGACACACGTGTCTATCTTTTATGACTTGCCATATTGGGAATCGATTTCTCATCCTTATTCGCTTGATGTCATGCATATAGAGAAGAATGTTTTTGATAACATAATCGGAACCATACTTGGGCTTGAAGGTAAGACCAAGGACGACATCAAGGCTAGAAAAGGTTTGGAAGAACAAGGGGTACGAAGACAGTTATGGTTCAAACCATCCGGGTCAAAGAAAGAGAAGGTGAGTAAAGCACCATACACAGTAACTCCGAATGAAAAGGTAGAAATCCTTGAGCTTATGAGGGACGTTAAGTATCCCTATGGGTACGCAGGAAGTTTGCGAAATAAAATTAATCTTGATGACAAAAAATTTATTGGACTGAATACACATGATTGTCACGTGATGTTGCAACGCCTGTTACCGGTTTTCATTCGACCTTATTTGCCATTCAATGTGGCGGGCCCTCTTATATCATTATCGCACTGGTTTCGAAGACTATGTTGCAGAGAGTTAGTAAGGAAAGAGGTGAATGACATGAAGTTGGAGATAGTTAAGATTCTTTGTCAACTAGAGAGAATATTTCCACCGGCATTCTTCACAATAATGGTACATCTCATGGTCCATCTACCTGATCAATTAATCTTAAACGGGCCTGTTCACTATAGTTGGATGTACCCCATGGAAAGGTATGCAAATACCACATTAATTAACAGATCATCATTTATATTATAGCTAACATTTTGTATGTTTATTTACTTTATGCAGACAACTTGGAGAGTACAAGAAATATGTGAGGAACACACGTTATCCGGAAGGTTGTATTGCAGAACAATATGTTGCTCACGAGTGTGTCATGTATTGTAAGTTGTACATGGGGGAGATTGATGATGGAACGGCAGATCAAGATGATGAAGACCCTTGGGACATGTCAGTTACGTCACATGTTATCAAGCCGATGGGGTACATTAGAAGGATGCAACTCGAAAGAGATGAGATAGATGTTGCTCATTGGTCAGTGATGGAAAATTGCGAAGAGGCAAGGAAGTATATTTACAAGCATGCGAAGAAATACTTCAAGGAAAACCCCTCCGGTGATAATGATTCACGGATTGAAGATTTTCACATCTATTTGGTTGATCTGGTAACTTGTTACATCATCAATTTCATATATTAATTGGTTGTGTTTTATTAACAACTACACTAATTGTATGTGTTTTCCTACATGAAGATGATTGATTTAGGCAGCAGAGGATCTGACAAGTATTGTAAACCACTTCACGTTTTGGCTAGTAAGCCACAATGTCACAGTTTCTACACACATTGCCTTGTTAATGGCTTGAAATTTGTGATTTGGGATAAGGACCAGCATATGAAAACCCAAAACAGTGGAGTGTTGGTTTTGGCGGGTAAGTGTGTTTTTTTAGACTTATACATACAAGTAGTGCATTTCATTTATCCTCACATTATTTGAAAATTTTGCTGTTTATTCAGGAGATGTTAAATACTACGGAGTTTTGCAAAATGTCATCGAACTTAAGTATGCCGAAGGAATGCCAGTCATCATATTCAAATGCAAATGGTTTAACACCGATCCGTTAGAGGGAAACATAAAGACGGACCATGGAATAGTCTCGATCGACACTTCCACAACATGGTATGATGATGCTCCTTATTGTCTTGCAAAACATGCGCAACAAGTATTCTATCTAGAAGATCCAAAATTAGGCGATAATTGGAAAGTTGTCAATGTGGTTGCTCAAAGAGGCACTTATAGTGACTCTTGTATATCTGGCGATTCAAGTTCAAATGTTGTGGAGCAAGCATACCAAGAAGATGAAACCACAAATATCCCCCCTTTTCACATGTCCAATGAAACTGATGAAGATGATGCCATTGATGAAGGATTACAGACTCCACGCACATTTCCTTCTTTATACCACGATGTACAAACAGGTGACGACCCAATGGATATGGAAGAAAATGAAGATGAGTTTGCAGATGACTATGAAGAGGATGATGACATTGAACTTGAATATATAAGTGACAATTATGAAAGTGATGATGAGGTTGACGATGAGGTGGATGTGGGTGACCAAGAAGATGATTAGTAGTTCTACCCCATCATTTTGGCAATGTTTGTTGCAGGTGGCATGTATAATTAATGGTGTTAGGGATAATATAATGCTTGTTGTAATGAAGACATTGTTTTCAATTCTGAAGCCTCTTACGCGACTGAATATATGTTTATGAGTTACGTAAGGTGGTCAGATTTATAGGGGGAAATGACTATTTGCTGGGCGGGACAAATTGAAATCTGTAGAGGGAAAAAATATATTTCATTTTCAAAAAATCTTCCTTATGCGTCTATTTATCAATGTTAGTCGCCTAAGGGGTAAATAATTCTAGCCGGACACGTGTCCAATCTGAACCACGTGTGCGTTGTTCAGAAAACAAACTCGTTTTACTTAGGGTTTGTTTCTCATTTCTTCACTTCATCATCCGCCGCACACCAAAATCTCTCTCCATCTCCATTCGACATCTCCCCACAACCGCCATGCCACCGAAGAAGAAGTCCCTCTCCGAAGTCGCCAACGCCACCAGCATAGGTCCGATGAAGCTCCGATCTCCTAATAGTCGGAAACCGACCAAGATTCACACGCCCGAGCCGGCTCCGAAGAGAGGTGGACCGGCCAAGGAGAACAAGAAGAAAGCGGCTGCGAAACCACCATCAAAGCCTCCATCGAAAACCCAGTCAGCCACCGAACAACGACCCGATGACATCGTCATACCAACCGAGCTCGACGTCATACCGACCCGTGAAACTGCTGTGCATGTTACTCCGAAGAAGAAGTCGTCCATCCAACTACAAATCCGCCGTAGCCCTAGAAATTCGGCAAAGCTTAGAGTCCACAAACCTTCAGATTACCCTGTGACCGAAACCCTAAATCTTCCTCTGCAACCTTCAAAATACCCAGCTCGTACCTTAAGCACTTCATCACTTCACCGTTCAACTGCTAGTGACCTATACCCATCCCTTACACCCTCGCCCCAAGCATCTGACAAAGAAGAAGAAGATGGTGCAGATGCTGACAAAGAGGATGCTGCCGATGACGATGCTGACAAAGGAGACGACTTTGCTTATGATATGGCGGAAGATAATAATGTTGCTGACAAAGCAGTGGATCCGGAAGGCTCTGGGGGTGCCTCTCAAGAGGCAGATGGTGTTGAAGTTTCTGATCAGAATGTTGAGGCTGATAATACTGAAGAAGAACCTGCTGATGAAGAACCTGCTGATGACGAACTGCTGAGCATAAGATGCAACAATTCCGTGCGAGCAGGTATGATGATCGATCTCTATATATTGTCATCTCACTATGATATTTGTCAGTTATTGATATTTGTTTTGTTTTAGATGGATTACATTTGCTTTTTAATATCACTGTGTAATTGTTGGAGCAGATTCCCCTGATCAACCAGCAAAAAAGCGCAAGCGTAGAGGAGTTGTCTGTGGTGCCAAGTTGGCGGACTTGGTGTATAGATTGGGATCGAGGATAAAGGTGGAGTGCAGCTTTGAGGCAAATGGCCCAGTTAGCGACAAAATACGGAGCATGATGACCCATCAAATTGGGAGTTGCGTAAGGGAGAAAGTGCCGATGTTAGCCCCAACCTACTCTGAATTGGACCCGAAGCATTGGAATATAGTCACCAATTACTTAAGTGTAAGTTCTAATTGTTTACTCATGAGCATTACAATGTTTCTTATTGCATATATGTAAAAGTTATTGGACTACCATGATTTTTTTGGGTTGGTCCACAGCCTCATTTCTTCTTGCCCGAAGAAGACACTATGTTATGGGAGTATATAACTAGGCAGGCCAACTCTCGCTTCAAAGACTGGAAATCTGATTGTCGCGCCCACTATGTGGCTCATGGTGACAAAATACCCAAGGAATTCAAACACAGAGAAGGAGAATGGAGATGGCTCGTGCAGCACTTTCAAGAGCCTGCTCAGCAGGTGATGTTACATTATAAGTGACGGGTTTTTCCATTATCTGACATATTTGGCTAATGTTTTACTTTGTTATGTAGGCAATATCAGCTAGAATGAGAGATGCAAGGAAAAAGAAAATGAACCACCATTCAGGCAAGACTCCATTCACCATCAGAGCGGTGAAGCACATGGAAAAGGGACATAAGGCACCCTATGTTGCTGCATTTGAAGAGGTGTACTCCCAGGAGCCAGAGAGTCTTCCCTTAGTGGTAATGTTCCAAGTCCATATTGTTGCTGGTATATGTTTATAAGTGTTCAATTGCATTAAATCTTGCATTTCAGCTGTTTAAGTATAAATGTTTGTGTTATGTATGTGTATGCTAGTCCATATTGTTTACAAGTGTTCTGTTTTATTTTCTGCATTTCAGCTCTTATTTGTAAAGTATCTTGATGATGATTGTATCTATATTCATATAGTACATTTCTGTTATTTGTTTAATTAATTACGTTATTTTTTGTTATATATAGGAGCAAATGAATTGTGCTGTCGATTTGCTTACCAGAGATGACCATGAAGATTCCGATGACCCCAGCATGGTTGTCCAGCGTGATCCCCTCCCGACAAAGATACAGCTAGACATCATTTACAAAGCTGTCGGGCAGAAGAAAGGGACTGTGGTGTCCGGAGTTGGTGGAAATCTTAAGAGGCCTCCTCGCCCTAGAGGCGGGGCATCTAACCATGTGCTCAAGGAAGAGCTGATCAAGGCAAAGGAAGATGCAGCAAAAGATAAAGCTGAATTCGAGGGTAGGCTCAGGGCTATTGAGGAGATGCTGAAGGGGGGGCTTATGGAAATGGTGGCAATGTTTCGGATGGTGCTTCATTTGGTTTGGGGACTCTGTGAACTTTGGTTGTTTCGTAACTTATGTTGGTGACTGTGAACTTGTTGAACTTTTTGTTGCACCTGTTGGTTAACTTTTCAGTGCACCTGTGAACTTGTTGAACAAGTTCTTTTTGGAACTTTTAGGTGACTCTTTTGTGTAATATATCATGGGTTTCTGAATGTGCCAAAATTCCAATATTGATATTTACAGCTGCCTTATGCGACTACAGATCTTAATAAAAATTTAAAACTTATGCGACATATTCGAACACAGATACAAAACTTATGCGACTAAAAAAGCGAGAACATTCACTTAGGCGACTGCTTATAATTCCTTACGCGACTAGACAATGGTATCATACCCACTTACGCGACCGACTAAATCACAGTATAAAATATACTAACGCGACTGATATTGGAAATTTGTACTTAAGCGTCTAACTCAATAAGTAAAACGTCAGGAAATACATAATCTAATGCGACTAACGTATTTCCTAGCGCAGCCAACAAAGGTATGTCGCTCAAGTGGTCTTATGTGACTGATGTCCATAAGTGAGTCGCATTTTTACTTATGTCACACCCTTTAAGCGACTAGTCCTTATGTCACTGACCTCAGTCGCATAAGACCTTAAGCGACTGAAAACGTCCTTACGCGGCATTTTTTGGTCAGTGACATAATTGACCAAATGGTGTAGTGGAACTCATGTATGAATAAAAGACAAATTTAGGCAGGTTATTTTGCATATTGAGAGATTCTTACACAGCTTGAATTCAAGTATGCAACAGTATCAGATTCTTTGCTTTGTCACACAGCCTTGAGCCTTCTCTCTTTTGGCTATCTCACACAAAACTTTTATCTCGCGAATGATTCAAACTCAACGACAAAGCATGATAATTAATGCATTTTCTACTATAAAAATCCAATAAAGATGAGTACATTAAGCTCCTTCCCAATCCCAAGTCACAAATTAAAGAGATAAAATTAACCCTAATTTAATCTAATGTGATCTCCAATCATCATTTGGTTCTAAGCCACATAAGTACACGCTTCATAACCTGTGAAGAGAAAAAAAAAAACCCATCAACTAAAGTACCATCAATTTGACCTCAAACTACCAAAGATCAATACTTCAGTCCAAAACACTCACTCGGATCAGAGTCAGTGATCATCCCAGTTCCAGCAAAATCACAATTGAACTCATGGCGACCGTTCGCTTGATAGTAAGCGTTCATAGCGTAGGCCGCATGCGACCGCACCGTATTTGGGCTGAAACACGGCCCATTAACTTGAATCGGCCCACATTTCAGCCCACTAGACCCGCAGACGTAATCTATGTTCCGTTGCAACGCGTCATCGCTCGCGTCACCTTTCGGCACGCACCACTTTCTTCCATCCGACGGCCCCTCCGCCTGTCCATTATTCAATAAACCACATCCAACGGTCAGAATCAGAGAACTATCAGATTATCACACATCGGATAGTTCTCAAATGACCATGTTACCCTTCTTTAATGGTAAATTACGATTTTACCCCAGTATGTTATAAGAGATTACCGGGGAGTTTTTGAGGATTCCAACGTCGTAAACGGGCGAGAAATCGGGTCGGAACAACCCGAAATTGCGTTCGGATTCGGACTCTTTCAGATTCTCATTGAACAGGGAGAAGACGTACGTTTCAAACCTTCGATTCGGCATCAATGGCGTGCCTTCACCAGAATTCACATGCTTGATCAGATTCCCATTATACAACACAGCATTAGCTAAATTGACATACGGCTGATTCGGATCTCCAGCAGACGGCCAGCCGGTTTCAGCAACCACGATCTCCACGTCACCATACCCCACTTTCCTCATCGCCGAGTAAACCGCGTCGAGCTGCGCGTCGAACATGTTCGTGTAGGTCAAGTTCGTAGCTTTATCCAAAACGCCGTCGTTTGGTTTGAACAGAGCGTAGTTCAGCGTCTTGTCGGTGAAGCCGAAGTACGGATAAGGATTGACCATGAACGGCGTTTTGGTCCGCCTGTGGTAGTCCAAAATCGGAGCGAAGATCGCTTTATCGTACCCTTTACGGAACCTTCCAGAGCTAGGCGACTCTGAAGACGAGAGGATTCCGAGCGAGTGAGGGGTCGAGACCTGGACGTCTGTAACATTAGCCAGATGCAGTGCTGACGTCAGCGTTTCCATGGCGCGGAGGAGATTAGCGATCAAGACTCGATCTTTGTTGTGGATAATCTCGTTGCCGACTGCGATACGGTTGATAATTGTTGTGGGATGGAAAGGGAGGATGTTGGCAGCGACCCAGGCTTTAGCTCCGTCCAGCTTCGTCAACTGTAAAACGTCGCCGTTTCCTACAGTGACTGTAACTGCGATGCCGGTGTTGGCGAAAGCAGTTAGGATTTCTGGGTTGCAGTCGAAGATCTTGACTTTGTTGATTGTGGTTTTGGTTTTGAGAAAGGTGGCGACTTGGGATGGCGGTGGGAGATTGTTGGCGACAGTGCCGTAGTTGACTCCGATTGGGTAAGTAGCTGCAGCTTCGATGCAAGTACATAGTAACAACGTTAGAGAAACAAACACGAACTGGACTCGTTTCGGAACCTTGGAGACAATTTTCGTCATTCTCGGAGACGGAGCTGAAGTAAAAATGCAACCTTTATCTACTGTAATTGGAAGGGTGGTGAAGCTCTTTAAATACACATTAATTGCGGACGCCGAAATAAGATGAGAAGTGCAAGCGACAATTTTTATAACGTCTATTGTTGACTGAGTGGTCCAAATGTAAATATATTTTAAAGAAAAATAAAAAAAATGGCTCTAAACTATTATTTCTTTTCAATTTGAGATTCGAACTATCATAATTTTCAAAGAGGTGGCAAAATTAAAAAAATCTGTTAAAATTTAACGGTCAAAATTAACCCCGTTAGTCAAATTACAATTAAATGTCATTTACTTTAAAATTAAAGTAAATAATATTTAATTATAATTTGACTAACAGGATTAACTTTGACCGTTAAATTTTAACAAATTTTTTAGTTTTGCCCCCTCTTTGAAAATTATGGTAATTTAAACCTCAAATTGAAAAAAAAGGTGTTAGTTCAATCTGCCTTTTTATACTTTTCCCTATATTTTATTAGATTCTTTTCTGGTCATTAGGTTTTGAGGTGTTGGTTTATTCAGTTGAGATGCTTTATTCTTGGTGGGGGCGATATCCTCCTGTTGGTTTATTCATTTTGATTGATAAAAAAATGTAGTAGACAATGCCTACATTATATGTAGTAATTCTATTCAAACTTGTAATTACCTATCAATCAAAAAATAGATTATGTTGATCAGTTTTTAAACTGTGAAGCAGATTGGAAGATAAGGTGCAAAATGCTGATAATGTATCCTACAGGCTACAGCTCAAGTTAAGGGACCAAGGCCAACCTTGCCTTAAGGGGCGGCAGACAAAGCTTTGTGTATCACATTCTAAAACCTTCTATCGCTTTGCTGCACTAATTGGAGAGAGAAAGGACCTTATGACATTTGGCATTGGGCTTCAACCTAACTGTTGTGAAATAGCGCAGGCATCAAGTAAAAGCTTAGAAGTGGCTATACACGACGATCCAAGAAAGCTGTAACATGTAAAGAGGTCGCGGGGTTAGGGTTTTAGCAGTTAGCTGTGATGGAAAAAGTGTTGAAGATCGTGAAAGTACCAGGAACAGCGTGAAAGAAGCAAAAAGACCTTCCTGTAGAATGGTCGCATGACCACCAAAATCCTCTTCATCCACTTTTAAAATCAACCCGTAGTAGCTGTATACTATGGCTGACGACAACGTCAAGAATCTGCAAGCAAGATATAAACCCTCTTTAGATCACGAAAATTGGAGAGTCATGTGAAATAGCTCAATTTTTACTGCATAATCAAGTGATTAAAATTGTTTTTTTAATCATAAGCATTCTCTCCCGTATTGTTAAAATGTTTCACACGTGAAGAGATATTAAGATTCTAGGAAATAAAGTTTACAGATAAAGCTTCAAAAAGCCTTAGAATTCCCTGGGATCAATTAGAAGAACAAAAATAGGACTTGAAACTAGCCTGGAGGACATACCATAAAATTAAAACAACAAAAAGTAGCTTGGTGGATGCACGTGGATGTAAAGTAAAACTAGGAACCAAATTCAACCAACTTAGTGTGGGAGTTAGCGACACGGAAACACATAAGTTACCTGGTAACTGGTAAGTGCTTAATCCAACTGCAATTCCACGACATATAGAAACAAATGTAAATATCAAACAAATTTATCAATGCAAGAGCATTCACATGACGAGTTTACTCATGATATGACGATTCATACCTTGCCTACCACCCTAATCCCCGTTATATAAATTTCATCCGAACCAAAATTCAAAAGATCAGATAGGTTTTACAAGTAGTAAGATCCCACACTTTAATAACTCACACAAGAATCCATATGCCCCCGGTCAAAGGGATTGCACCACACAATAGCCCAAAGGTAAGTGCAACTACTTGTCTTATCCAATGCAACACATCTCCCAGTTGATCCTGCAGCATACAACCAAATCAGTAACAAGCATCAGCCAAGATCCAACTTTCCCAACATCCAATTCCGAGCCTTAAAATTACACCACTGCAGTTCCCATACAAATTTCTACCATGAAATTTCACAAAAACTAAGGCTTCAAATCAGCTCCACACAAACATAGGATTACAATAATACTATGCCAATAAGACTCACTTAAGCTTCACTGGAGCAGATTTATAGCTAAAATTCAAAAGTACTAATTATTAAATTCACTTGCTTTTCATAATTTTGCTCAGCACGCATTGATCAAATTAGCTGCAGATCGATTTCAACAAACACTAACACAAAGAAGCAAATCGCAATAACAAACCTTGTCCCAGGAAGCTTCCGAATCGAACAAATTCGCCAGCTTGAACGGCGAGATGTGCTCATTTAGATGTTGGTCGATGACCTTCGACGACTTCGATTGCTTCATACTGCAACTTACACTCTGCGATCCACGCCGAAATCGATTCGACAGCAAGAGAGTGATTCAGATACAAGCAGCGGAGAAAATAAAGCGAAGTAAGAGTTTTTTAGGGTTTATAGATTCGTAGATGATGAAAGTGTTAGATGAATTTCATACCCAGGGAAACTGGATATTACTCAATCGAGGAGTTGAATATTGAATTCGATTTTCAAGATCGATGATGACGACTCTTAATTGCTTCGCTGAGGATCCGAAAGCCGTAGATTTCCGGATCGATGAGATGAGGTTGAGCAATTTCTTATGGTCCTGATTTATTGTATTTTGTTTTGTTTTTCCTTTCTAATAAAAAGTTTCTTAATAAAAGGTTACAATTTATACAAGATCATTGAAATTTATAATTATAGGACAAATCATCGAGCACATTTATCACAAGAAGCTGAAGCACAAGCCATCCATGACACACTCGACTTGACTCATCGCAATTCTTGAAGTAGATCTTCAACGAATAAGGCTTACGCACCGTCAATCTCATGGGTAACTCATGATCCTGCAAAGGGAAGGGAAATGCAAAGGAAAAATGATAGGTAAAGGGAAAGGAAAAACCTCGCTATCGCGGGGCTAGGAAAGGTTTACACATAAAGTGGGACTAGGAAAACTCCATCTAAATTAGGTGAAAATTATGCTATTTAGGGGAATTGAACCATTGACCTCTTAATTTATAATCAAAATTTCAACCATCTCAACTATAACGCTTTTCGCTTCTAACCGAGGAATGCTTAATCGGCGGGAAAAAAAATTATTATAAATTTATAATCAATTCTTGTATCCAACATTATCTTTGTTAATAAATATTCTTTCTTTGCAAACATTTATTTGTACCCAATTACCTTCTTACCCTTAGGTAGTTGCGTCATTGTCTTATTCTTTAAAGCGACGACAATTCTTCATTCATGGATCCTTCCACCTTTTAACTTCATACGACTTTCAAATGTTGGATTTGGATCCGGTGCAGCGAAATAATTTTCTGTGAGTGCCGAAACAATAACGTTTCAATCAAAACGGCGTCGTTTTCATTGAAATAGAATTTATAATAGAACAAAACGACATCATTTTGATACTCGCAACAAATAGCTGCGTTGGTACTACTTTCCATATCCTTACTTTATCAAAAAAAAAATAAAAAAAAATCTGTCCATATCCTTGAACCGAGTAGTCACATTGATATTTTATAATCATGGCGTGTCAACTGTAATTTTTTCTTGTTGTCGTGAAGGTTCTCGAGCTAAAATGACATCTTTATTTTATTCTTCTTCTATGATCAGTAGACAGTAGAGGATCAACTTACATATTTTCTCTCCGCCAACTGAATCAATAATTCATACTTCAAGTAACTGTCACTATCATAAGTACATTACGTATCATGAAACCAAAAATGGTTCTCCAGTAAGTTTAGTAATGTGATGAAATATTTGCCTATAAACCTGTACAGGAGATGTGTGGATGGCAGCAAAATCAGACAAGCACCTGAGACTTGGCCACCCCTCGAGAACAACGCTTTCTCCCACTTTTTGTCAGAGCGCATACGCACATCTCTAGGAGTTCATAGTCCTCCTCCCACAGTAATGAGGCTGCCATTTCAGGATTCTCAAGTAGAATTTTAGAAGTTAAGAATCCTGCAACTGTCCAAGTCTGGTACAGTCGCGATTGCTTCCCAATGAACTTCCCTGTCGGTGTGTCGTAGTATTCTGGCCAGTGGTCGCGCGGGAGCCTCTTCTCAGCTATGGCAATGGCCTTCTCGGCCAGGTCTGTTCTCCCCATTTTAAGGCAAGCTAAGGTGAACTTGACATGAAAAAGGACAAAAACATACAGAAATATCATCAGCTAAAACTTACGAATATAAAATCGGAGATGAAATGATCATTTTCGTTAATGTGACCGATATTTATGAAAAATATACCTGCCATAGAAGTGTTGGCCAAGATCCACCATTGTGATAAGACCAAGGGCTGAAAGAACTGAAGTTACTATCAGCTTGGTAAACAATTTTTGTTTAAACAAATGAAAAACGTTGAGCGCGTAGAAATAAGGCTCACGTATTCTTGGGATCACTTCCAGTGATAATACGCCACCTCTCACGATCAAATGCAGGATAACATATCTTCAGTGGCATTTGCCCCACAAGATCATCCCATTTCTCCTCCATCAAGTTTAATATAGCTTCATTCTGCTTAGGAGTTCCCAAAGACGAAATAATTGACCACAGATTTCCGAGTGTGAAGAACCTGAAATCCATATGAGCTGGCTGTAAATTACCGATCAGGTATCCACCTTCCTCTGGCATCCACTCCATCAGCCAATGAGGGACTTGTTCCGGGTAGATATTGAATTTATTTGTGGCATCCGTAGAGTACTCTTCAGTTTTGTAACGATATATTTCATTAATCTTCTTCATATCAACCCAGTAATATTCTCTGATGTGGAATGATATCGCACTAAGCCTGTTGTTGATGGCTGTGATCAACTTCTTACAACCATCGTTGGCCACAAGCATCTCACGGGAGCAACGGAGAGCTGAGTAAAATAAGGCCTGAGAAATTCATTCAAAGTAAGATGATTGCAATGAGCTAAGTTATCGGTGTCAGCTATTTTTTGACAGGTGAAATCATTAAGATCATAAATCCATAACTTACTTGGATTTCAAGAGGATGGCCGTGAATACCCATCCGTCTATCGATCATGCAGGATCCATCAGTGACTAAAAGTGACGGGAACATATCAAATCCATCTGTTAAACACAAATTCAGAATCAGCTTTATGCCTGTCTGGACATCAATTCTTTCCTGTAACGCATAATCACCGGTGATCTTCCCGTAGGCTCTCAATAAGATAATCCACCATAGTCCTGAACAATAATTTAGCAGAGCCATTTTGAAAACAGCAGAAGAAAAATATATACAATTGGAAGATAAGTGCCTCAGCCAATTTCATGATGTAATAGCATATACCAACTATACCATCTTGTGTATAAGAACTATTGAAATTAATTGGCAAAAGGGATTGAGTTTTCTTGCCAGAATCTACAGGAGCTACACGGCCAATGGCAGACTCGCCAAAATCCGGATCAAGGACTTCCTCGTGTTGGTCCCCTTCATGAGGTATTATTCTAACTTTGAAACTCGCTGGCATCAGTCCTTGCCCGGGGCTGTAACAGTCTACAGTTTTCTCCCAACTCTGAATAAATGTAACAGAAGAAACTCAGTGATCCGAAATTTATAGTACAAATTTAACTCTATGCAAATTGTTATGCAGCCATATGTAGCGATCCGAAACAGGCAACCAACATGATATTGCCTCCTTTTATATCCATCATGCAAAGACGATGTAAAACATGAGTCATTAACAAATAAAATAACAAGCAGAGTAACGAATTGGAGCAAATAAACGGGGAAACATAGGCAAACAAAATCACCTGTAATTGTAATGTGTGGAGAAGAAAGTTCTTAACAATCTCCTTTTCACCTCTGAGCAAGAAAGCAAGAGCTGCAGGCACAAAATCCCTGATAAACACCTGATCATAGTTCAGCGGCTGCTTATCGTTCGGATCATGAGCAGCAACAGTCCCAACAGGACTCCCACAGTATTTCACCACAGCATTTCTCAGCAATCTCCATGCCTCTTTCTCTATATCTGAATCCTCCCTTTTCACCTTACGATCTTCCACATTTCCACCTTCCGGTTTCACCTTCTCACCCTCGGTTTCAGAAGTTTCAACTTTTTCATTTTCATTTTCATCAACTGTTCCTACCACAACAGGCCTCACATTCATCCCACCACTACCTTTAACCAAAACCCTCTCAAATTCCTTCCCATTAATATGACTAATCTCACTCGAGGAGTTATGATTACTCCTTGCATTGCATCCAATTCCACCGATCAGAAAACCCCTCGTACCCACATAATCACAACACCCGAAAAACCCCTTAACTATTTTAGAACTGTAATCTTTACATCTAACATCCAGATTTTTCACAGCATGGACATGAAAGGGATGAAACCTGGCACCGGAACTTGTTGCTACAGCCAATCTCTCATGTGGGGTTTTGCAGAAATGTGCACTTCTGCAAGAGGTTAGACAATTTGTGGAAGATGATCTCATGAGAATTTTTGTGATTAGGTTATTCATAACAACAAAGCAAACCTGGAAACATAACAATCACTAAAACATATGAGTAAAATTATGAAGGATCTTGTTCTCTTTCACAAAAAATGATAGAAGAGGGTTTGTTTATCTATTGGAATGAATCTAGATAGAAGCAAAATCTGATTGATGAGAATTTTCAGGAGTGAAATGAGGAGGAGGGATGGTTAAAATTTGAGGCGCCTATTTTAAACATATTTTGTGGCTGTAAGTTGTGTGGTGCAATGTCTGCGACCCTAATTCTGTAGAGTATATTTTTACCTTAATTTTATCAGATTAGATTTTGTTGAAATGTACCAAATGAAGTCCTCAGTGTCTGAAAATCTTGAGCCTGTAAGAACTTCGAATCCACCCAGTTGGCTGATATTTTTTATTTCCCCAATATTTGATCACAGACCATGTTAGACCACTTTGGTGAGCACCTGTTACTCAACTCCTGTTGTCCATGAACCTTGTGCACTCCGCATCAAGTCTAGTCCACGTACTCCTCCTTGTTCTGTCCCAATGAACCAGAAAATCAGCTCCAACATTCTCCTCGCGCAACACATTCCAGACTTTATGACTTTCCAGAATAGCACAACACTGCTGGAGGAACTGTGACCCACCTCTAAGTTTTGCCGCCCCTTTATACACTGCCTCAATAGAATCTGATAGTAATACCGCATCTGGGACCTCTAACTTCATCATCAACATTAATCCTTGCGAAATAGCATAAATTTCCGCCTCTAGCGCATTAGAACATGAAGTCTTCCAACCTGCATAAATCACTGAAATTACAGAGTTTGACAGTTCTTAAGAGTGCAAACCCCATAGTATTATCATTGTTATCAAATGACGCATCACAATAAAGCTTCCTTTGTCCTGCCTTACGCTGACAGATTCCCCACAGACCCTGCAACATTCTATTTCTTCCTCGCATCCACATATCGCATCCATACAAATATGATCTGATTTTAAGCACTCTCCCCAACAATTTAATCCCCTTCATCCATGCCTCAACTGATTCCCTATTGAACCATAGCCACCAACACCCAAAAACTACCATCCGGAACTCCTCCAAATTCAATTCTTGGGTGCAGACCCATACCCAATCAGCTGGTTGAATTATGTCCACCTCTACCACTATATCACACATACCCAACTCTCTCCATACATACTTGGCATACCAACAATTTTTAACCACATGTAGAATATTTTCAGTTCACAAATATAACAACCAGAATCCACAGGGCACTGTTTTCTCAATAAATTCTCAGCATCAGCCAACCCATTATAAAACAATCTCCAGAAACTATTTTTACCTTATTAGGGAGCACTAGCTAGTTTCCATATATTCTTCCAGAAATTTATCATCTTTTCCTTATCCCAGCATTCCTCTGCATTGTTAGCATTTCTCATCAAATCCAAATTTATTACATTATAAGCTTTCTTACACGAGAACTCCCCGGAGCTGGCTAGCAAGGCAACATTATTATTATTCCCATCCCCTCTGCTACCAGTCTCAGTGCATAGATATTTCTTTACATTATAAATACTCCTCCACGCATGTGATGGTCTAGACCCCAGCCAGGCGTCCATTAAGTCTCCTGATCTGAAATACTTTGCCTTAAAAATTCTGCTCATCAGCAAAGCAGGCTCACGTAACATCCTCCAGGCTTGCTTCAGGTTCAATGCCATATTAAAAACTTCAATGTTCCTAAAACCTAGACCACCACTAAAGACTGTACAGTGCTCTTAATCAATATCTCTCTTCCTGCCACTGATAATAATTTATATTTCCAATGTGAGATTTTCATTCTTATTCTTTCTTCAACTTCTTTAAACACCTCTCATTTATTTAACCCTATTATCAGAGGGAGACCTAGGTATTTACTATGTTTACTCACTGTTTTTATTCCCCAATATATCCTGCAGTTCCACCTTAAGATCCTCCCTAATATTTATTACTCATGACCATTTCAGATTCATCCAGGTTGATTTTTTGGCCAGCAATAAGCTCATAATTCCTCAAAACATTTTTAATCTCCTCTGCTTCACTCACCTCAGCTATCATCGGCGAATAAAAGATGCGACACTGCAGGTGCTCCTCTCGCTATACACACTCCCTGAATTCTATTTTGTTCTCTCACCATCTCCAATTTTTTCGACAACCAGTCTGCACAAATTATAAACAAGTATGAGGATATAGGATCCCCTTGCCTTAGTCCTCTACTTGGCACTATATTATTCGTAAAGAATTCATTCACCCTCACTTTATATACCACTTATGTCACTATATTCATTACTAAACCTATCCACACATCTGGGAACCCATATTTCCTAAGCATCCTCTCAATCCTATCATACGTTTTACTCATGTCTAGTTTCAACGATAATACCTCATCCTGCCCACATTTCCTATTCTTTATAAAATGACTAATCTCATGGGCAATTAACACATTATCAGTAATTAATCTACCTCTTATGAAAGCACTTTGGGAATGTGATATTACCTGATTAAGCAAGCCTTGGAGTCTGTTTGCGAGAACCTTAGAAATAACCTTCATCGGTGTATTGCAAACACTAATTGGTCTGAACTCTTCTATCTTCCGTGGGCTCTTACATTTGGGCACAAGGGCAACTCTGGTTATGTTCAATCTTTTATCCTGCACACCTTCGTTTAAATATCTGAGCACCTCCGCACACAGCTGATCTCCCACCAAAGACCAATTATGTTGATAGAATAAGGCCGGGAAACCATCTACACCGGGAGACTTTGTTGGGGCTGTAATAATAGGATTCACCTACTGACTCAATTCAAACACCAAAAATTTAAGCACAAACCAATTCTTGAGTTGCTTTTAGTTCAATTAGCCAATTGTCAATTTGCGGAAATATGACCTAAGCTAATGACACAAGGGGCAATGCCTACTCCTCGGTTGAGCCTCTTGGCGACTCGAGAACAATTTTATTATGCGCTTTGGTATTTCGGATTACACAATTCCTAAATGCAAGATTTGGCATATCTACCCCAATCCAACGAACGGTGACTTAATCAACCAAGAAGTAACACGGAGTAGAATCAGATGACTTCCCTGAATAGTAGAGAAGACTGAGCCGCGTCGGAAGTCGTCCGGATTAGCCAAACACCGGAGAGCTCCTGACGTCGGAAGCACTGCCAGTGCAGCGCCTCAATCCTGATCAATCGAATGCCAATTAAGCTTCAACACGGTCGCACGGGAACACAGAAGGCTCGGGGAACTTCAATTGCGGATGATCACTCGAATATCGCTCTCGTCAATCGCATTAGCCCTAAATCTTCGTATGAACCCTAAATTCCCAGGAGCTGGACTTAAGTACCGAACCCAGCTTTGCGTCGAAACGATGCAGTTCCATACACATCCAAATCCTTCTCGCGCTTGTCCAAAACGGTAGCGTTCCACTTGAGTCCAAAAACGTTTGTCGTACACGACGACGACATCTTGTCCGAAGTTCAAACTCTCGCGCCCAACGCAAACGACACTGTCCAACTTACCTGGACTTTGCGCCTTGAAGAAACAACCGCGTTTTTATCTGAAGTCCATTCCCTCCTGAGTAAAACGGCTGCGTTTTGCCCTGCTGTTTTAGACCAACCTGTCTTCTTCTCCTCAGCTCCTCCTCCAAGTCCCAGCTGCTCTAACCTAGACCTAGATTACATATGGGAGCTCAAGCTCGACTTGCCAAGCCTTGCACTAGACGTACATTAGGGTTACTTGCTATTCTACAATTACCCTCCTAAGCCTAATGTGCAATCCTGTTCTACTAAGCGCATAATAATCTAGTTCTCAAGAGTTACCAGTCATCGGCCCATGGATCTTCTTCAACTGACCTTTCCAATATGGAGTGATCTCCTGCAAAAATCAAACTTATTAAATGGCACAACTTTGGTACCAAAGTCAGCAGGATTTTATTACCCAATATCTTCTCAAACACAAATTCTTTAGATTCAACCATGTCCCTAATGAAATGATATCTAACATCAATATGTTTAGATCTTTCATGGTAAACAGAGTCCTTACACAAGCACAAAGCACTTTGATTGTCCATGAATATCACAGGCACAAACACAACACCTTGAATCTCATTTAGCACACCCTTGAGCCAGATTGCTTCCTTGGCTGCTTCAACAACAGCTATGTACTCTGCCTCAGTTGAGGACAGTGCAACTATGGACTGCTATTGAGACTTCCAAGTAATGCAGTTTCCAGCCCAAGTAAAGAGGAAAGATGTAGTAGATTTCCTAGTGTCTTTGTTACTTACATAATCAGAATCAACATATCCAGTTAGGTTGGTTTTACTAGCATGTTCACTAAATATTAAGCCCAGATTTTTAGTACCAGATAAATATCTTAACAAGTACTTCATAGCCTGCCAGGGTTTAGGTCCTGGATTAGCCATATATCTACTCAAAACACTGATACCAAAGCCTAAGTCTGGTCTAGTACAAAGCATGACATACATGATAGAACCACATCAACATCATTTGAAATTTTGTCCATTTTGGTCAGTTTTAGGGCAGTCATGCTTAGATATATCTAAGTGCCCTCCTAAGGGTACAACCGTAGGATTAGAATCTTTCATAGAGAATTTAGTTAGAACTTTATCAATGTAGTCCACTTGTGACAATAGAATTTGTTTGTTCTTCTTATCTCTTATGATTTTTACCCCTAATATTTTCTGTGCTTTACCTAAGTCTTTCATGTCAATTTTTTTTTCAAATTATCTTTCAGTTTCATGATGACAGGTAAAGAAGGACAAATCAGCAAGAGATCATCCACATATAGCACAACATAGAGAGGAGTAGCAGACTTAACATCTTTCAAATAGAGACATGAATCATACAGACTTCTTATGAAACCCAAAGACAACATACAAGAGTCAAATTTCCTATTCCATTGTCTAGGTGACTGCTTTAAACCATATATAGATTTCTGTAAAAAACAGACATGCTCAGGTTTTTGTTTATTAATAAAGCCAATAGGTTGTTTCATGTAAAGTCTTTCATCTAAGTCCCCATGCTAAAATGCATTCTCAACATCCATTTGCTCAAGTTCCTAGTTAAACACAACAGTCATGGCTAATAACAGTCTCATTGTATTTAACTACAGGAGCCAAAAAGTCATTGAAGTCAATACCCTCTCTTTGTGAAAATCCTTTGCCAACCAATCTTGCCTTAAAACTAGGGGGCTCACCACTGTCATTACCCTCTTTTATTCTGAAGATCCATTTACAGTCTATGGCTTTTACATTATCAGGTTTGGGAACTAATCTCCAAGTTTGATTATCATGCATTGACTGTATTTCCTCATTCATAGCTTTCAGCCATAATTTAGACTCTCCAAGTTTGAGTGGAGGTTGCACCGAAGGCATCTGACACTTGCAGAAATGCACCAACGTTTTGCGTAGGAATTTTAGCATTTTGAAAATGAATGAGTAATGACTTGATCGCTCTCCAATTTATAGAGCTGTCAATTTCAGATGTTTAGTTTTAATTTTTATTTTTTTATGGGTTGGTAGGGTTCGACTGCGGCCTCTCTAAATAACGAGACTCAGGCAGTGCTCGACTTCAAGAGGTAGCTCAAGAATACACACAATGTACTATTTTGGTGGGTTGAGTCTGATTCACCTTGTGAGATTTGGTGAGTAAAGTGTGTTTTGGGGAAGGTAACTAAGATCTCGCTTGACTATCAATGGCTCACCTATCACCTGCTGAAAGGTATTGAATCTCTTGTTCTAACATACCAGCGGGTATACTTCCAACAGAGCTAAAAAATTGTCGCAATCGGAGAGTTCTGAATGTGAGTGGAAATAGCATGGTTGGGGAACTTCCTGACTTCTCTGCATTACATGGGTTGTAAATTCTTGATCTTATCGAAAATAATTTTTCTGGCTGGTTTCGGCATGGGTTGTAATTTGACTGGTCTGTGTCGGATTAGTTTTGCATTAAATAATTTTGATTAAGGAAAGGCTTAGGGTGTTGAGTTGCGCAGCGTACAAAACAACAATTTATTATTGGATGGAGAAACTCTTACAAGATGATTCTCTCACACCTCACACTTCACTCACACTTTCTTACTCAAGTGCATACAACACTAACTCTCACCCCTATTTATACTACACTACTATTTGAATTAAAGGCTGGGATCATTTTGATCCAATGGCTATAAAATAAGGTTATAGGAAATTCTACATAAATATCTTATCTCTACTCTTTTCCATAATCTTCTAGATTTCTCCATATTCTTCTCCATTATTCATTCATCTTCTTTGGGCTGTTACTTGATCCATATTCTTTATTTTGAGCTTATTCTTAAGTTTATTTTTTAAGCCCAATTTAGACATTGCTCCCCCTCAATGCCTAAATTCTCTTCTCCCGTTGGTGGTCTTTGATGTTTGCTCCAATGTCAAACTTGTCATGCGTGTCTTGATCATATCATATTTCTTCAATCAGCATCTCTTGAATCTTTGACTCGTTTGAAGAACTTTGTTCATTCTTTGAAGAAACTTGCAGCTTTGAAGGCCTCCTGGAATGTTCTAAGATCTCCCGATCATCACATGACTTTCTTATCTTCTTTTGGGACATATAGTTATCCTGCAATATCAGCTCCCCCTGCTTCTTGATTATGTGATCTATAGACTTGTCGAATGCTAAAATTCATTTCTCTATGTCAGTGCTCTTCTAAATACCTACAGGCGTGTCCTCGGTATTATACTTTATCACACCTGCATCCATGCATCCATCAACAACTCTCGCACATTAGGTTATGTAGCCACCAGCTCTATCTCTTTGTGACCTAACACAAATTCAGGAATCATCCTTTTTCCATAGTCTTCTTGCTTAGATAGGTCACCACCATGCTTTTCAACCTCTTGTTCCGCGACCATCATACTTGCTGCTATCTCGGAACCTTCATCACTCTCCAAGTCTTCAATCCAAAAGTCATTGACATTATGCTCGTTAAGATCTGATGGACCATAATTATACGAATCAAAAACACAGTAAAACCCACTAAATTAGACTGTTGGTCTATTTAACTTTTGCTTGTTAGTTCCGATATATTTCTACAGGGTATTTTGGACTCTAGAGAGAAAACACGCTAAGGAGAGGATTTTACGCTGAAAAGATATTACGAGTCAGTCCAAGGTCACGATCAGACGCTGAATGCAGAAATCTCAAGATCCTGACATTGAATTACTCAAAACAAATCCAACCGAAGGGCAACCAGAGTCAGACCGGAGCTGAAAGGACCCGATGGCTTTTTGGATAAGCTTGGATGCATACACATCTCCTCCCTTTAAGCTCATCCAAGCCACACATGTGGCTCCTCCTCACCAAAGCCGCCGGCGGCTATGGAGCTTCCATGGGAGCTTGCCATGTGTTGGCTTCCTCTCCGCATCCTTGCTCCTCCAATCATCTTGTGCCAAGTGTCATCTTCTCCTCCATCCTCCATGGCTATAAATACATGCCTCCCCTTCACTTGTAATCCATCCCAAAATCACAATTCACTTCTCTCTCTAAGTTTGGCATTTGTAAGCTTTGGTTTGAAATAATACTCCTGTTGGTTCTTGAGTATTATAACAGTTTGAAATAATACTCCTGTTGGTTCTTGAGTATTATAACGGTGTTAGAGAATACTCCTGTTGGTTCTTGAGTATTCAGTAGGATTTGGGAATACTCCTGTTGGTTCTTGAGTATTCCACCCCCTCTCTTCTTACTGTCTTTTAAAAACCCCCGAGTATTTAGCTATGATATCCTCTTCCATGGATAATCGTAGCTAAACTCTTCATTCGGTTGAAGGGGTGTACTTGTATTATAAAATGTTTTAGGCAATTCTTAGAGCCTCTTCTCTGTATTCAAAACTTGTTCTATGTGCCATATATTGGGTTAGAACTTCCAAGGTTGAGTGGATGCTTGGAATGGCAAAGCTCTTCCGTGGGGTTCGTAAACATACTCGGATAAGTGGATGCTTGGAATGGCAAAGCTTATCTGAGGAGTTTGACCTTTCTAAAACACCATTTGGTTGCTCGGGAATGACTGACCAAATGGATGCACACAGGCTAATATACCTTGGAATGGGGTATTAGTCTAAGTAGAACAAGTGCTCTACGACTTTTGCAAAAGACTAGACGGTGTCGCAAGTTGAGTGCTTGGAATGGCCTCGATTCACTAACGAACACTTTTGCAAAAGACTAGACATTGTGGCAAATTGAGTGCTTGGAATGGCCTTGATGCACGTTTGAATACTTAGAAGGATCACTAAGAGCCAATGATAAACAGGCTATGATACAAGGCCCCCGAAACCGAATGCTTTCCTGAGATTCAAACCCCCTTGCATTTACTTTCTTAGTATAAACTGCTCTATCAACCGCTCACCTTCCGGAGGACTTGCCAATCACACATCACCCGTTGTAAGTCTTCTTCCTTTTATTTTCAGTATTTACTTTTCTGTAATTTACTTTTCCGCACTAAAAACCAAAACCAACCAAAAAAAGGCACTTACTTTTCCGTACTAAAACTCAATCAACCTAAAAAACGCTCCCATCCTGTACAAATCCCTCAAAGAACAACTTATCCCCCTAATTCCCTTGGGTTCGACCCCTACTTACCACTTGCTACCCTGTAGTAAGGTTACGAGTAGCGGAATATAAATCAGCTTTTGCACAGAGAACACCGCACCTTAACAACAGTGCGGTGGGCTCCGTCAAGATCCCACTCATCTTCAGATACATCTTCTTTAGTTGGATATATTGCATCGAAGTCTCATTCTTCTTCTTCGGACATGTCTTCATCATCTCCATATGTTGCCTCGAAGTCCCATTCCTCCTTGCTTGGAACATCGTCCTTGTTTGTCTTGATGAAATTATTGTGAACCGTATTTACAGACTTGCAATCTCTCGCGTAATGACCTTTACGACCACATTTATAATACTCTACTCTTTTGTACTTATCATGTGTCAATGATGCTCTTCTCGATCAGAATCAACTTCATACTCACTATCTGATTTGTGACCACAGTGTCTGCACTTACTTCTCCTATGCTCTCCATTAGTGTCTGTTGTGACAGAAGTGATTCGACAACAAAGATGCAGAACGAATAATAAGAAACGACACAGGAAATTTAACGTGGTTCACCAACAGTGTGTTGGCTAGTCCACGGGCAAGAAGAGGCAGCTTTGTATTCAGATTTGGAGAGTATGATTTACAGCATGACTAGTAGGGTTTATATATTGTCTACTACAAAAAAACCCTAACCCTAGCCAAACATGGGCCTTAAGCCCACTTCAGATTCAAGGCAGCCCAACAAATCTCCACCTTGACTTGAATCCCCGGACACCAGATGCACCTTAATGCGCCAGAAATACTCAGATCCTCTTCTTGCCTCAGATGCCCCTAAGGGCCTTCAACAGCTTAAAACATTGAGCAAGTCCAAACAATGCTTGAACTTGCCATGTGGAACCGGCTTGGTGAACATATCAGCAGGATTATCAGCAGTGCCTACTTTCATCACCTTAATCCTCTTCTCACCGCGTAAGAAATGATATCTGACATCTATGTGTTTAGTCCGCTCATGATGGACTTGATCCTTGGCTAAGCATATTGCACTCAAACTGTCACAATATACAATAGCCTGATCATGATGAAGACCAAGATCACTGACTAATCCCTTTAACCATATCCCCTCTTTAGCAGCTTCTGTCAACGCCATATACTCTGCTTCAGTAGTAGACAAAGTAACCGTAGGCTGTAAAGTTGCCTTCCAACTAACAACAGAACCGCCAAGAGTAAATACGTAACCAGTCATGGATCTTCGACTATCAACATCTCCAGCATAATCAGAATCTGTGTAACCAGTCACCAAACACTGTGAATCACTCCCATAAATGAGACCCACATCAGATGTACCTCTAAGGTATCTGAAAATCCTCTTCACCGCTTGCCAATGTTCCTTCCCAGGCTGACCCATAAATCTGCTGACAACACTAACAGCATGGGCAATATCAGGTCTAGTGCAGACCATGGCATACATCAGACTTCCTACTGCACTAGAATATGGGACTCGAGACATATACTCCTTCTCAGCTTCAGACTGAGCTGCAGACACTGAAGACAGACGAAGATTAACAGCACTGGGTGTATCTATAGGTTTAGCTGAAGACATTCCAAACCTGGATAATATCTTCTGAATATAACTCTTCTGTGATAAGAAAAGCTTCTTCTGACTTCTCTCCCTGTAGATTTCCACACCCAATATTTTCTGCGCAGCACCCAAATCCTTCATCTCAAACTCAGCACTGAGAAGACCCTTCAACTTCTTAATATCAGACTTGGACTTTGCAGCTATAAGCATATCATCGACATATAACACCAGATAAATCATCGAACCATCTCCAAGTTTGTTATGATAAACACAACAATCATATGGACTTCTGTTATAGCCTAGCTCAATCATATAGTTGTCAAACCTTTTATACCACTGCCTCGGAGACTGCTTAAGTCCATACAAAGACTTCTTTAACTTGCAAACATAATCTTCTTTTCCTGGAACTTGAAACCCCTCTGGCTGAGTCATATAAATCTCCTCTTCCAACTCTCCATGTAAGAAAGCTGTCTTGACATCTAGTTGCTCCAGCTCAAAATCCTGATGTGCTACTATTGCAAGTAGCACTCTGATAGAAGTGTGTCTGACCACTGGCGAGAAAATCTCATTATAGTCAACCCCTTCTCTCTGTGTGAATCCTCTGGCAACAACTCGAGCTTTATACTTAATCCCCTCAGCTGGCGATATTCCTTCCTTCTTCTTGAAAACCCACTTACAAGTAACAATCTTTCTCTCCTTAGGTCGTTTGACAAGATCCCAAGTCTGATTCTTGTGAAGTGACTCCATCTCATCTCCCATTGCAGCAAGCCATTGTGTAGATTCACTACCAGAAATAGCTTCTTTATAGGTACACGGCTCATGAATATCCACCTCTTCAGCAACCTGTAGTGCATAACAAATCATATCCTCAAAACCATACCTCCTTGGAGCTCCAACACCCACTCTTCTAGCTCTATCAAGAGCTATGCAATGCTGGCGTGTTTCTGAGGGTTGAGGATCATCTGATTCTGGCGTATCAGCTTCAGTGATAACGTGTTGATCTTCTCCACCTTGGTGCTGCATTTTACTCTGCTCCGGAGTAATTTGCAGCTCCACCTGTTTATCAACACTACCACTTTCCTGTACAATAGTTGACTTCAATGTAGAGTTAAGCATAGAACCTTCATCAAATATTACACTTCTGCTAAGTATAACTCGCTTCTCAGACGGTGACCAAATTCTATATCCCTTAACTCCATCCCCGAAACCAACAAATATAGCCTTCTTGGCCCTTGGTTCTAGTTTACCTTCATTAACATGATAGTAAACAGTGCAACCAAATACTCTCAGCAAAGAATAATCTGCAGGCTTACCAGACCACACCTCATAGGGTGTCTTCCCGCCAATACCTGTGTGAGGTCCACGGTTAATCAGATAGCACGCCGTGCTTACAGCCTCTGCCCAGAACCTCCTAGGTAATCCAGCATTAGAGAGCATGCACCGCGCTCTCTCCAACAGAGTCTGATTCATACGTTCTGCCACCCCATTTTGCTGCGGCGTGTCTCTCACAGTGTGATGCCGCGCAATCCCCTCAGTCTTGCAGAACTCATTGAACTCAGCTGAACAAAATTCCAGCCCGTTATCAGTTCGAAGCCTTTTGATCTTCTTTCCAGTCTGATTTTCCACTAAAGTTTTCCACTGCTTGAACTTGTTGAAGGCTTCACTTTTGTGCTTCATCATGAACACCCAAGTCATGCGAGAATAATCATCAATAATTGACACAAAATATCTGTTACCTCCAACGGATTCAACACGAGCAGGACCCCAACAATCAGAGTGGATATAATCCAGCGAGCCTTTTGTTCTGTGAACACCTTTTGGGAACTTGCTGCGATGTAGCTTCCCAAACACACAATGCTCGCAAAAATCAAGGCTTTTAACCTTGTAGCCATCAAGAAGATCCCTCTTCGACAAAATTTGCATCCCTCTTTCACTCATATGACCAAGCCTCATATGCCACAGCTTAGTCATATCCACTTTGTAAGCCTCAGACGATGCCACAGCTGCATAACCTGTCACTGTAGACCCTTGCAGAAAATACAAAGTTCCACGCTTCACACCTTTTAAAATCACATCAGAACCCTTGCAGACATACAAAACTCCACCTTCACCTCTGAAACTGAAACCCTTGCTGTCTAGTAAACTCAGCGATATCAGGTTCTTTGTCATCAGTGGAACATGTCTGACCTCGTTCAATGTGCAGAAAGAGCCATCATGCGTGCGTATTCTGATTGAGCCAATTCCAACAGCTTTGCAGACAGCACTGTTGGCCATGGATACATTGCCTCCGTCTATCTGCTCATAAGTTGAGAACCACTCCCTGCGCGGACAAATATGATAAGATGCCCCAGAATCAAGAACCCAAACATTCTTGTAGTGTGGTTGTTCATTAGCTACCAAAGCCAAATCCTCTTCAGAATTGACATCATGTTCTGCCACAGCTGCAGAACCATCTCCTTGCTGCTTCTGCTTCTTGGGACACTCGTTCTTCCAATGTCCTTTCTCCTTACAATAGTTGCAGACATCATTAGCTTTAGAACCATTTGACTTGGACTTCTTGTAATTCGCCTTCTTCTTAACAATTTTTCCATGTCCTTTATTCCCGATAACAGCTAACCCTGATGCCTGATTTTCAGTAACTGAACCAGAAGCTTTATGGCGAACTTCTCTGGTGTGAAGGGCTGATCTGACTTCTTCCAATGACAAGCTATCTTTCCCAACAATAAACGAGTCCACAAAATTCTCGTACGACATGGGCAAAGATACCAATAAAATCAAAGCAGCATCCTCATCATCAACCTTAACATCAATATTACGCAGATCCAATAATATTGAATTTAATTGATCAAGGTGATCTCTCAGAGGTGTACCTTCCTGCATACGCAGACTGAACAGACGTTGCTTCAGAAGCAACTTGTTGGTTAAAGACTTCGTCATATAAAGACTCTCCAGCTTCAACCACAGACCAGCAGCAGTATCTTCATCAGCGACTTCAGTGATGACATCATCAGCCAGACACAGCATGATTGTTGAATGAGCCTTCTCCTCCAGGCTATTCAATTCTTCGTCATCAGCATCCGTTTTCTTCTTCCCGGACAACGGCGCCCACAGACCCTGCTGCTTCAACAGAGCTCGCATCTTGATCTGCCATAACCCAAAGCTGTTCCTCCCTGTAAATTTGTCGATCTTCACGTTCATAGCAGCCATCTTTGATGTTGGAATTACAAACCCTAGCAGCAGCGGCAAAACCCAGCTCTTGATACCAGTTTGTTGTGACAGAAGTGATTCGACAACAAAGATGCAGAACGAATAATAAGAAACGACACAGGAAATTTAACGTGGTTCACCAACAGTGTGTTGGCTAGTCCACGGGCAAGAAGAGGCAGCTTTGTATTCAGATTTGGAGAGTATGATTTACAGCATGACTAGTAGGGTTTATATATTGTCTACTACAAAAAAACCCTAACCCTAGCCAAACATGGGCCTTAAGCCCACTTCAGATTCAAGGCAGCCCAACAGTGTCTTTCTTACGTCCATGACTTAATCTCCTAGCACTGAACAAAGCCTCCTCTATCTCCGATTTGATTGTTATTTTTGACATTTGTTGTGCTAGGGCCTCTTGATTATCCAATAGATTTTCTAACTCTACTAGCGATGGTTGCTTGGGCCATCCTTGTAGCGCCACTATGAAGCTATTATACCCGGGCCTTAGTCCATTAATTATAATTCATCTTATTCGATCATCTCCGAATTTAGCTTCACCGTCTAACTGTTCTATCTGGCGGCACAAATTCTTTATTTTGAAAAAATACTTGTTGATAGAGAGCGTACCTTCAGTCATATTCATCATGCTCCTAAAGGAAAGTCCATTGTAGACTTGATGGGAGGAAATTCAAATGGGACTTAAAGGTGGATTGACACGCCAAATCCAAGGCCCCGTGAGAAGGGATCCTAGCAAAGGACTTCTCAACGAGTGATTCTATGGGGCGCTTTGCCAAGACGGGAAAAACTAGGCCCTCACGGGAGGTAACCCGGTTTGTAAGTGTTTCCTTCTTATTCTTTTATATGTTTAAGTGTTTGGCATGATCTTGAGTAGCTAAGGCTCTAAAGTGTGGAGTGTGATACGTATGATTAGTGGGTAAAATTTTAAGTGTGGAGTGAGTATTCCACTTTACACCGCCACACCCCTCTAACTTTCCCTTGATCTTTCTATGCTTAATGATGTTGCCCATAGTGCTCATGTACCTTATTGGAGTCTACTAGAGTGGAACTATATTATTATGTCATGCTATGACTCTAGTTTGACATTTTCTTGGCACTTAAGATACCTTATGCACATTATGGAGAATGTAGGTCAACTTCCTTGTTTGAATTCTTTGAAACTTGTGCCATGCTGTTATTATGTGACTTGTGATGCTATCTTGCTCATACTTGAGTTTTGCATAACCTTGTATGTCACTTGTTGCTTTTAACCTCTCATGTGTTCTTGTCATCAAGGAAGTTATTTGCATCATGTACAATCAAGCTTAGCACAATGGCGTCTTTTCTATTGGTGGGGCACATCTACAAACGAGGTGAGTTCCTATGCACCTTTTCTCATTCTCTTTATTGTTTGCGATTAGGGACTAAGTGACATTTTAAGTGTGGAGTGGGTAGCCGCATAGTTCAATCATATTATGCCATGCTTATCATTTTAGAATGGACACTTGCATTCATGTGTATTCTATCCCTAACATGAGAGTTTTAAAACCACATAGGCTCGTGACTATTAACTCTAAATCCCTATAAATCACATCTAGCCTACTTGTCACATTTATTGGATCTTGAACTTAGAACCGACCTAGTCCCTTGAATGTGCATTCTTGTGAATCAATATCATTGATATCCCTTGTGTATCTAATTTTCTAAGTATTTTTGTTGAAATACCTTGGATTAAGTTTTAGCAAGAACTTCTTAAAATTTTCACGAAAAACTTAGACCTCTTGTATGCTCATTGGTGACTCGAGTTCTTTCTGATTTAGTGCCTTGCTTATGATTGTTTTCCACGCATTCCATACACTCCTTGAACATATTGTCAAGTTTTAAGTGTGGAGTAAAAAACAAAAGAGGGCGAAAAATAGGCCCCAACAAAAAATGCTTCATTTTCATGGTCAAAAGAGGGCAAAGCCCCGACTAAAAACTTTCTCCAGTACTAGAAAAGTTTTGATCTTAAACATACAAATGTCGGGGGTTAGGAAGAAAAGTTCCCCCTCGAAAGCATTTGTAGGCCAAAGGCCATTTGAAAAAGAAAATAAGGAGCACTTAAAACTTGACTTAATGTTCTTCCATCATTCTACTTTTGCGCGGGTGCATCATTTGTATTGTGTGCTAGTTAGATTAACTCTTGGACGACCCATGTGCTTGCACGGGAACTATCATTTGGTCTTTGCTTGTTTTATAAGAACTCTAGTGTCAAAGTCCTCTTCCCTTATGGATTATGGCTTAAGCATTAAACTTGGGAATGAGTTCCATGTCGTGAACCCATGGACTAGCCCTAGCTAGCATAGGTGAGCGGTTGACACTCTTTTGTGCAAACAAAACTATGACTTCATTGTATTGCCTTGAAAATGAGTAGATCATTGGATGAGACTTTTGATAGCTCTAGTTTTGATGATCTTGAATGCACAACCTCATGGGTACTCAAATGGTTCAAAAGTTCTTTTGATGATATTGTGATGGTAGTCCTAGTTTGGGGTGAGGGATTTGTTTTGAGAAATCCTCGCCTTGGTTGAGCACTCTTGCATTCATTCTCATGGGATAGGTGCATATGGGATTTGTGAGTATTCCCTCTTCTGAAAACTCTCACGAGACTATAACTCGTCCACTAGGGTAGCCTAGGGGTTCAAAGGCTTAATGCATACGCTAAATGCATTCGTAACGCCTACGAAAAAGAGCTAGTTAGATTGTACATACTTGTCATTTACCTTTCAATAATATGTTTAGGAATAGTGATCGAGACCTTGTGAAATCTAGCGAGGCAGATAGACGAAAAACATAGCACCACTAGCATTTCGACATTTGCATGACCTTGACATATTTTCATACTTTGTTCGGGACGAGTTAAGCTTCAATGTGGAGTGTTGATCAGTCGAGTTTTCGACTGATTTATGGCCATTCTTCAGTATAGTTTTGGGTTGTTTCCGACATTATTTTGATGTCATTTGACCTCTATCTCTACATTTCAGGTAGAAAACAAGTATCCCTCAAGTTCGAAGCCTAAATACGAAAACTCGGGGAAAAACCAAAGATTTAGAGCAAAATAGGGCAGATTGACCTTTCCGGCTTATTCTGAACGTTCAGATCGCATACGGTGTCCAAATTGGTTGATCCAACTCTTGTTGGAAAGCTAACTCAAAGGGCTACAACTTTGTAGATGACGCCAAGACGAAATTCGGACGTTAAGACCATCAAAAAGCCCAGGGAAGTGTCAGCCGGTCGGCTGAAATCAGTCAGCCGAAGGAAGCTTGCCCACGGCCATAGCCAGCCGACCGACTGAAAGTCCAGCCAACCGGCTGGACTCTTCTGCTTCAAAAAGTCCCACCGAGCCTATAAATAGAAGGAGGGCTTTTGACCTAAGGTGTGGAGGTTTTTAGGGAAAAGAAGATTGGAAAAGAGGCTCATCCAAGGTCATCAATCATCAAAAGATCCAACTAAGGGGAAGAAGAGAAGACTAAAGGGAGTTCAAGGATTGACAATCCTCCTTCCTCTACATCTTTTCCGTTCTACTTGTTGTATGCTAAAAACCCTACTCACACCATGTTGTCTTACATGATGTGTGAGTAGTGATCTTGTGTTTTGAGGGTCTTATGACTCTCCTTGGTACTCTTTGATCACAAATATACATTTATATTCATATGGATGATTGTTGATTTCATTTTCTCGTGTTATGAATGTTATGCACTCTAGGTGTTTGTTAAAATGCCTAAGTGACAACTTAGACTAAAACTTGAACCTATGCATTGGAAAAGCTTGTGGATAGTTCTAGGATGGAGAAAATGATCATATCTTAAGCATGAAAGTGAACCTTATGATATGATGCTTGACTAAGGATTGAATGTTTATTTCATTGGAGCTGGTCAATTAGCAAATCATCAATTAATCCCATTAAATGGTGTCAAATTCATGTTCACTAAGCTCTTTATACATGCCATACTACTAAGTGTTTGATGAAATTCCAAAGTAACATGTTGAATCTTAAAACTAGACTTAAGAATCGAATGACCTTAGGGATAGTTTGGATGTAGTAAATATGATCATTTCCAAGGATATGAAGTGAACTAGGTTCAATACTATTTGACTACCATGAAATGTTTGAATATCATGTATGTGATCATTGGGAAATCGCCAAGGAGGGGAGTAACCCCTCGAAACACCTCATATCTATCTTTTATCCTTAATTACTCGCCACATAGGATGTAGAATATACACCTTTACACATTTTTTGTTAGAATAGCCGAACGGAAACACAATCTTACATAGTGCATGTGCTTGGCTTGCTCCTTTGGGTTCGACCCGGTCTTACCAGTCTTTATAAATGTTTTTGACCAAATAGAGATTCTAATCGCATTCATTTACGTTTGAAAATCTACAGCGTTCAAACAACACAGGCTGAAATTCACCAGTGGAGTTCACTCAAGCAAGACAATCTTAGAGTATTTACATGCTGATTTGTGGGGACCAGAGTCTAATAAAACTCATGGTGGAAATAAATATTTTCTGAGCATTGCTGATGATTACTCTAGGAGAGTTTGGACCTTCTTACTGAAAACTAAAGATGAGGCATTCACTAAGTTTAAAGAGTGGAAACTGTTAGAGGAAAATCAAACTAATAAAAAGGTTAAAGCATTGAAAACTGATAATGGTTTGGAGTTCTGCAATGCTGAGTTTGACAATTTTTGCAATGAGCATGGTATTTTGAGACATAAGACAGTTAGATTGACTCCACAGCAAAATGGAGTGGCTGAAAGAATGAATAGAACATTGCTTGAAAAGCTGAGTTATTTATTGTTCACTTCTGGTTTACCTAAGTCTTTTTGGGGTGAAGCTCTTTATACGGCTACTTATCTTGTTAATAGAAGCCCTAATAGGATGCTTCATTTTAAATGCCCTATGGAACTGTGGAATGGTAGAAAGCCTGACCTTAGGGAATTAAAAATCTTTGGATGTGTTGCATATGCTCATAACTGGGAGGGGAAACTAGACCTTAGATCAACCAAGTGTATCTTCTTAGGTTATCAGAGGTCAATGAGTACTAAGGGATATAGGTTGTGGGATATGAATGCCAGGGGAATTAAAATACTTATTAGTAGAGATGTTATTTTTGATGAGAACACACCCCATATAAAAATAATAGTGAAACCAATACCGAGAGCTCCCCTGCACCTCAATCTGATAGAACCTTATTTGATTTAGATCCCCCTGAAACCATGAACAACCTGACCCTATAGAGCATCAGTTAGAGCAAGATATGCCCCAACCAGAACCAGGCAATGATCAGAATGAACATAATGAACAAGCTGAGAATGTAGATCAGGTGGAGGAATATGAAATAGCTATCCAGGATGTGTTAGCAGATGGGCAACTTGCCAGAGATAGGCCTAGAAGAGAGCCTAGGTTACCCAATAGATACTCCCAAGCTGATCTAGTATCTACTGCCCTAATAGCTGCTAAAGAAATAAAGAATGAACTTGATACCTATCAGGAAGCCATTGAGGGTAGAGATAGTGAAAAATGGAAGGCTTCCGTGCTTGATGAGATGGAGTCTCATAAGACTAACCAAACCTGGGTTCTGGTCAAAAAGCCAGAAAACCATAAACTGGTTGATTGCAGGTGGCTATTCAGGATCAAGGATGAAGATCCATGATGAGTCGTATTTATACGACTCGTCGAGTCAACTAATCCCATTTATTTCGATACTTTTATATGCGCACAGTTACTTTTTAGTATGGTTTTGCATTTCAGGTGTTTCGGAAGCTCTAGGAGGAAACATGCATAAAAGACGGCATTTTATGCCGAAAACATCACAATGGCAGATCAGACCTCTGGACGTTCGGCGGAGCGCTGGGAATGGACCGTTGATCATAAAAATACGAGCTACATGGCGTTGCGTAGCTGACTCGATTCCCTACAACTCTCTAGTTCACACCGAGAGCATCCAAGGTTGTATAGAGGGTCAAATCTAGAGTCAAAGTCAGAATTGGCGCGCAGAAGGAGAACCGCAACTCAGACCAGATCGCGGATACTGTTCATTTTATGAACAGTGACCACGGACGCTAAAGTGAATAGTGTCCGCGGATGAACAGTATTCCGGTCGTGAACAGTATTTCCGGTCATAAACAATGTTTCGGGCTTATTTCTTAATTGCGTTTTTGGCCTAGAAATTGATTTAGAAACCCTAGAGCATATATATTTAGACCAGAGGCAGGTTTCTAAAATCATCTCATCATCCATCAACCAAGACGGCTCTTGAGGAGAAGATGAAGCTTTCGACGAGAGAGAAGAGATTTTCTACTTTTAATTATGCGTCTTTTCATAATTATGTGTAGCTAAACCTTCTATTCGGTTTAGGGTTTTAATATATTGTGACGCAGTTTTGAGATTCCATGCTTAATGCTATTTTTATTTTCTACTAGTTCTTGTGCATAATTACCTTGGATTGAATTGTGAAGCTAAGTGGATACTTGGAATGGTAAAGCTTAACCGAGCAATTCAATTCTCTTATTCGCTGATTGTTTGATACTAGACCGTTAGAACGAGTAGTTGCACTAAATCTAATATAACCTGGAACGAAGTATTAGGTTAGCTAGAACTAGAAGTCTATAACCTGGAACGGAGTAGATTGTGGCGTAGGTGCTTGGAATGGCCTTACCTTAGGTTATAACCTGGAACGGAGTAATCACACTTAAGAACATAGAATTAGATGTTTAGAAATCAATGATAAACGAAGTCACAATAGAAAAACCCTAGACCGAATATTTTCTCTGATTGATATCTCTCGCTTTACTTCCTTTTATTACACTTGTTTCCAAATCACTCACAAACCCCCAATTGCTTTATTTTACAGAACAACAAGTAACCTCACCAGCTCCCTTGGGTTCGACCCTTGCTTGCCACTACACTAGTTTCTCGCAAGGAAAATTATAAATTTAAATTTGCAGGTCAAACGACGCCTGTCAATCCACCAAGGTACAAAGCAAGGCTGGTTGCCAAGGGTTTTATCCAGAAAGAAGGTATTGATTACCATGAGATATTTGCACCAGTTGTTAAGTTTAAGACTATTAGATCATGCTTGCATTAGTTGCTATAAATGACTTAGAACTTGAACAACTTGATGTTAAGACTGCTTTCCTTCATGGAGAGTTAGATGAGCAAATATACATGAAGGAAACTCCTGGTTTTGTAGATAAAAAATATCCTGAACATGATTGTTACTTGAAAAAAATCTTTGTATGGCTTGAAACAAAGTCCAAGACTGTGGTATAAAATATTTGATTCATATGTGCTTAAACTGGGTTATGTAAGAAGTAACTTTGATCCATGCTTCTATTATGCATCTGTGGATGACTGCCCTGTGTATATGTTGTTATATGTGGATGATATACTGCTGATAAGTAAGTCAGTTGATAAGGTTAAGGTGCTGAAATCATTGTTAAGCTCAGAATTTGACATGAAAGATTTAGGAAAGGCAAAGAAAATATTGGGCATGGTTATTGATAAAGATAGGAGTAAATTTTTTCTAAAACTACATCAAAGACCTTACTTCGAGAAAATAGTATCTAAGTTTAGTAGTCTTGACTGTAAACCTGTGCAAGTGCCATTAGCTCCTCACTTTATACTGTCCAAGTCACAAAGTCCTAAATCTGATACTGAGTTTGCTAAAATGTAACAAGTGCCTTATGCTAATGCTATTGGGTCAGTCATGTATGCCATGATTAGTTCTAGACCTGACCTGTCTTATGCCATATCATTGTTAAGTAGATTTATGTCAAACCCAGGACCTGAACATTGGTTGGCTTTGAAACATGTATTTGCCAAGGTTACAGAATTCGCTAATCGCTAATCGTTCGGACAAGGTGCTGGAGGATTAATCGGGGATTAATCGGTTTTTTATTTTTATCCTATTTTTATGTTTATAATTAAAAAATAGTTATATAAATGCTTTCTATAGATGCATTTGTTGACCTGTAATCAAAATAAAACAGGATGCATGTCAAACCTAAACAATCCATACTACTTCCATCCAATACATAACATGACACAACTCAAACACAAGTCATAGAAATTAAGTTAAAGTTAAAAATACATAAACAAGTCAATAAAGCAAGTCTACTCCTCAAATTCTTCTTCTCCATATCCATCAAGCACTTCCTCATTTTCGGACTCAAATTCAAAGTTCAAAGCTTCTTCTTCCTCTTCGTCCGAGATGAATTCTTCTTCAAGCTCTCTCATTTCTTGGGTCGTAGAAGTTTCCCTTGATTCAAGATCTTCGTCATGTGACAAAGTGCCATCATCACATCCATTAACAATCCATCCTTGTGCATTTGTGGCTTCGTTAGACAAAAGAACAGGGAAATTTTCCAAATTGCACAAAATTTGAGTTTCAATTCCAATTGGACACATTTTTTAGATTGGTCCCAATTTACACTAGTTTTGTAAGATGCCGTTGCCAACGGCGTCTTAACATTAAGACGCTCTTGTTGAGGGCGTCTTAAGCTGAGGTGGTCTTTCACGCCCCAAATACCAGACATGGTGGCATAATATTGCCAAGGAGGCATTAGCCGCTGTAGCAAACAGCGGCCAAAGCTAAGCCGCTCTACGTAAGAGCATTTTAATGGATTGCAATCTCTCAGTGGGATGGGTTTTTTGGTTGTTTAGTACAGGACTAAACCGCTTCTACTAACAACGTCTTAATATTAAGACGCTGTGAGCAACAACGTTTTAATGGTTTTGAATCTCAGTGGGGTTGGCTTGTGGGTCGTGTGATTACAGGACGAAGCCGCTGCTACTTGTGAGCAACGACGTTTTAATGGTTTTAGCTCAAGACGCCGTCCATGACAGCGTGTTAGCCTAAAATATTGGCATGTAAAGACTGTTTCAATTCAAAACCCAATAAACCTGCACAAAATCCACTTAAAAAAAAAATCCACACAATCCATCACCGGTGCACCAAATTCCCCATCAAACATAAGTGAGGAATCAAAATGGCATGACAACATGTATCATGTATCAAAATACATCAACGATCCGTTTTAACATACAACCCTATCTAGTTCCCAGAGTGAAACGCTGTGTTGTCTTTCTAGCTCGTGTCGACACCCTCCGCAATGGACTCCTTTGTGACTGTGCTTGAGTCACTTGAGAAGGACCAACATCAAAAGTATCATGTGGCAAGTCAAGATCTTCATCCGAATCTACATTTAATTGAAAATAGTCAGTTAAAATTAAGATGCATGAAATAAACTTAAAAAATTAAGAATAGCAAAATTATACCAATAAGTAGATGAATCTGTGTGTCATCAACATCTAATGCTCGACCCGCTCCAATTTTTAACAAATCGGCACGATTTGCATGAAACATATCATGTAGTTGTCTTTTAACTTCTTTGTCGGTCGTCTTAAAGAACATATTGGCACTCATCTTGCAAGTGCGCACTAATGACGCGACCTATATGAATCATTAAAGTGCATTTAGTTACACATTTCATAAAAAAGAACACGTACAATATGAGCAGTTATGATGCTTACCAACAGATAATGCTCATGTCCTGATGGACAATATGGCTCTGGTGTATACAACAGTGGCTAAATACACTTGCGTGTGACGGTATTGAACCATGAGTAGTACGGTTTCAGATATGATCTATCTGTGTCTGCCTCACCGGTAACAATGTGCGTTGCACGATTATCCCAAAGATTTATGTAACCTTGCATTACATCATCGACAAGGTGCGCAGTTCTTCGGATATGCGTGTGCATCTCTTTATGACTTGCAGGTGGCAAAGCTGGTTCCGGCTATCCCCATCCAAACTGGTGAAGAACTCGAGATGGATATTGCCACTCATCTATATGGAAACATATGAGTGGAACCTCAGCCCTCCATGACTCTCTGCTATCTAAACATATGGGATTAAGTGGGGCCAATATCACATCCGTATACGTAGTCCATACGACATCATTGGCTTCTTGTCGATCCAACAGATCACGATACAACATCCGTATACTTTTTTCATTTAGGTTTGTTCTATTGAATTTGAAGTTCATGTAATCAAGTGTTTGAAATCTGATTTTGTTATTGAAAGTTCAAATGAATTCCACTTAACTAGATTAAGATGGCAGGTAGTCTGAGTGAGTTTGTTTCTAAATATGCTATTGGGCATTGCCAATATTTCTAATTACTGACTTTTATAATTTGATAGAATGGAGCCTACAATAGAGTCCGCAAATGATAATTTGGAAACTGATGGAGATCAGCTTTTTCAAGATACTCAATGCAACTCAAAAGGAAAAAGGCTCAAATCAAATGTCTGGGAAAATATGACTAGAATCATGACGCCTGACAGTATCGATGTAGAATGCAATCACTGTAAGAAATGCTTCAAAGCTAATCCAACAAATGGTACGTCTTATTTGAAAAGGCATATTGATAAGTGTGCAGCTCGTAAATATCATGACATGAAAAATTTCTGCATTACCGGATCTGGGTCTACTACTGCTTCAGATTCTGAAACTGCTAATCCTATGACAATGCATAAGCTTGCACCTAATTTAGATGCAATTCGTGAGGCAATTGGTGTTTATTTTATATCTTGTGCACTCCCTTTTAGCCAAGTTGAGTCCGCTGGTTTTAAATATTTTATGAGTGTGATTACACCACAGTGGAAACCATTGAGTAGAATGACAATTCAGAGAGATGCTATGCAGTATTATAATAATCTAAAACTTGATGTTGCTAAAGAATTGCAAGATGCTCCTGGTAGTATTTGTTTCACTACTGATAATTGGAGAAGTGAACACAATATAGATGAGTATATGTGTTTGACAGCCCACTGGATTGATAAAAAATGGAAATTGCAAAAGAGAATTATCAAGTTTGCCGCTTTGACATCTCAACTTGATGGAGCTTCTCTTGCTGATGAAATATTACTGTGTTTGGGTGAATGGAAGATCAGTGAAAAGGTGTTTAGTTTCACTCTTGATAATGCATCCTATAATGACACAATGGTTGCATCTCTTCGAAGTCATTTATTGAGGAAACACTCGTTGGTATTGAATGGGGAATTTTTTCATATCCGTTGTTCTTGTCATATTATTAATTTGGTGGTGCATGCTGGTTTGAAAATCATTGATGATGCTGTGGTTAAGATAAGGAGGGTTGTCACATGCTTAAGACATTCATTGCCTAAGAATAAGAAATTTTATGAAGTTGCTTCAACAAATTTTGGTTTGAGCACTGCTATGAAACTTCGATTAGACACACCTACTAGATGGAATTCTACATATACTATGTTGGATCGTTATATATATTTTTGAGATGCTATTGATAGTTTTCTTGCTAAGGATGTGGAATTGAAAATGTTTCGTCTTACAGAAGCAGAATGGGATAAGGTTATTCAGTTGAGAAAGTTTTTGAAAGTGTTTTATGATGTGACAAATGATTTTTCAGCCTCTAAGACACCTACTTCAAATCTCTATTTTCATGGACTATGGAAAATTCATAAGATGTTGACACAAATATCGAAGTGGCCTGCTTGTATTCTGTCTAGCATGGTGAATGAAATGCAAATCAAATTCGAGAAGTATTGGGAAGAATATAATTTGCTTCTTTTTGTGCTGCTGTGTTAGATCCTCGGATGAAGCTGAAAGGAATCGGTTTTCTTTATGAGAAAATGTTTGGTGATGTTTATGCTAAAGAAATGGTTCAGAAAATCAAGTGCACCTTAACTGATTTGTTCGAAGTTTACAAGATTAAATATGCTGATATTGGTGGTAAGGATGGTAATAATGAAGTGGGAGTCCATTTTAGAGATGTCGGTTTTGATGATGATTCAGATGACCACGATTTGGATGCCTTTATGAATAAGGAAGCTTCGTCAGATATTTGCTCAGAACTTGATCTTTATTTGAATGAAAAGCCCTCTAAAAGGGAAGAGGGTTTTGATATTTTGGGATTTTGGAAGTCCGCATCTCGATTTGTTGTTCTTTCAGCTTTGGCTCGTGACCTTTTATGTGTCCCTATCTCTACAGTACCTTCAGAATCAGCATTTAGCATGGGGAAAAAATTATTACTTGTTGTAGGAGCTCTCTTGCATCCTAACCTGTTGAAGCACTTGCTTGTCAAGAGGACTGGCTTCGTTCAAAAGGATTAGATCCAGGTAACTTCTAGTTTATCATAGTAATTTTACTATTTTAATTTCTTATCTCTAACTAATATGTTCTTTTTGAAATTGTTAGGTCCACATAGTTGTTTCATCATCGGTTCTCGTGCTGAAAATGAAGAAGATACTAACATTTCCGAAGCAATTAGAGAAGGTATTTAAGGTATGTTTTAAAAAAGTTTATTAGTGTTATACATTACTGCTTTAATTCCGTTGTTACTTCATACAGTTGATGATGATGATGATGATGGAGCATTATGTAGTTGTTGTACAAATACAACATGCTTTCTCATTTACTATATTGTGAAATTTGCTTAGGCTAATTGGATTGTTTATTGATGCAGCTCAATGTTTTTTTCATGTATTTTTCACAAGTGGTGCTGGCCTGCTAGGGACTGCTAGATCAAAATGTTGGCTGTCAGACACAATGCACCAACCTCCAATTCAGGACTCCATGGCTGTTTCATAAGCTAATGTCGCCTCCAGCATTCCATTTTGGCACACAGTTGCAGGAGTTTTTATACATGGACATTATTTTGTCTATCAAATTTTAATACATCAAAAATCAAAATGTCTATCAAATTTTGATTCATGGACAATATTTTGTTTTGTTAATGTTTTGGTTAATCTATTATGATACATCATTATTTATTAGACATAAAAATGTATTGTTTTTGTACAGGGAATTGTTTATTTTTGTTCAACTTATATAGGAAATTTAAATATGTATTTAAACATATTTGTACCGGGCTGGCCCGATGGGTAACCCGGTCCAGTAAATGGGCGGGCTTGGACACAATTTTGAGCCCGAATTGAACGGGCGGGTTTAGCCCGGCCCGATTACATGGACTATAAAATGGCAAATAGCCCGGCCCAAACCCGCATTTGTGCAGGTCTACTTGGGCACATGGTAAGTCGATTTCTCGACTATCTTTCTCCCACCTTTACTAGATGTTTTGATTCGTTCTGAGTCTCTTTCGATGTCATTTCACCCTCGTACTTGCTATTTTAGGTGAAAAACCTATTCTATGGTTCTCGGACCTAAGATTATCAGTTCTCGAAGAAAACTGAAGTTTCGAGCCAAAATGGAGGAAATCCCATGCAAAGTACCAAACGCCCGCCCGAGCCAAAAGCACTCTCGCCCGAGCGCCATTCTTCAAGGCCGAGACCCGCCCGGGCGTCGATAGATCTGGCCGGGCGAAATGAGAAACCTGCTCGGGAGCACCAGACGCCTGCCCGAGCCCTATCTGTGCGGGCCAAGTCCTGCCAGCCACCAAGGCCAGCACCCGGCCGAGCACGAGATGACCCACCCGAGCGTAAAATGTGCCTTGCTCGGCCAAAACATAAGCTCGCCCGAGCGTACCGACCGCCCGCCCGAGTCTCCTCAATCCATTCGAGCCCCAGCTCATCTCCACGGGACGCTCGGCCGAGCATTCATAAGGCCCGGGCGAGTCTTCCCTGAAAGCTCAGATTTTTATCGTTGGCTATAAATAGAAAGTTTCTTTTTTTTGGCGGATCTATCGAGGGTTTTGAAGGGTTTTTGGAGAATACAAGGGTTTGGGAGATCATCAATCAAGCTTGGAGCCACTCTAAGGATAGAAGGGAGATTTTTGATCCTAGTTCTTCACCTTCTTTGTTTCCTTTCCATCATCTTTGTAAACAAACTACTCTTGATCAATATTGAATATTTCTAGGGTTCTATGAACCTCTTTGGTGTGTAATACTCTATCATCTATTGATCATATGTATGAATGAAGATTTTGTATGGTTGTGAATCTACTTGGATAACATGTTAACTCTATGCCCACTAAGTGTTTGATAAAATGTCTAAGTGGTCTAGAAATATGAACTTGAAGTTGAGTATTCTAGCAAATGAGATTGAGAGTTCTAGAACGAAAGTAGATTCACCTTTGCTAAGCAATGATCACTAGCGTGACTCATCTTAGCATTGAGATAGGCTTGGTCTTAAACCGCTCATTTGATATTGATCATTCAACTAGCGTTGATGATTGAGAAATTTGAGTAGGACGTGAGCTAAAAACATCGAGAGATTGAAGCTCACGTGCGAGGTGCCTCTCCTTTAAATCAAAGAAGTAATATAGGGATGGAATTTGATTTAATAGTCGCACACCTTAATCTAACCATTATATTGTTCGTTCTTGCATGAAATTGCAGAGTATAGTACACCAAGGAGGGACGTAGCGCCCTAGTAATGCCTTTTAAAACCTTGAAAACAACCCTTTCCTTTCATTTATTCACTTAATATTTGACAATCAACAATTTGAACCATCAATTAAGAAATAGACTTATTTAGTAAAATCAAATAGTGATCTTAGATTTACAATTGCTCCTTGGACGACCCGGTATTTACCGGTCATTATAAATTGTTTTTGACTATACAATATTACAAGTGTCAAAATGGCGCCGTTGCTGGGGAGCAACGCATTAACCTAAGGAATTAGAGTGGATTTTACAAGATTCGGACTATTTCACTTGATTTTCTTGCTATTACTTGTGTTGCATTTGTGACCTAACGATTTCTCTTGTTTTTGTAGGCTTCGGTTGAAAGCTAACGAGGTCCAAAAATAAGAAGAAAGTGAACGCTAATTTTGATCAAACTTTGCAACAATACTTGGACCAAAAGAAAAGTCAAAGGTCAAGGGACTCGGAAAAGGGGCAACCTCGCAAACAAGGACCACCACCCATGGCACAATTACCTCGCAACGAGGAGCCCAACGGGGAAAAGCCCTAGAAAGACTATTCCACTCCGAGCCTAACCGGTTTCCAATCACCGATAGATCCCCCGGGAGTCAATGCTCCTCAATTTGAGCTTAAGCCGGCTTTGATCAACATGGTGGGCAACAATGCATTCACCGGGATAGGAAATCCCAATGCCCACTTGACCTCCTTCCTCGAGCTATGTGAGACTTTTAAGATCAATAATGTACCGAAGGAGTCCATATATCTTAGACTCTTCCCCTTCTCTCTAATGGGGAGGGCTAAGGATTGGTTGTGGAGCCATGACGTGAATACTTTCACGACATGGGATGAATTGGCTCAAGCTTTCCTTCTCCAATACTTCCCACCGGCGAAGACTCAAAGGCTAATTTTTTTGATAAACTCATCTGAGCAAGGGGAAGTTGAGACGTTCTATGAGGCATGGGAAAGATTCAAAGAGCTTCAAAGGGAATGCCCCCATGACGGAGCCCACTGCACTGTCGTTAAGGTGCAATGTTCTCTGTGCAAATAAATTTATATTTTCCGCTACTCGCGACTTCACTACTGGGTAGCAAGTGATAAGTAGGGGTCGAACCCAAGGGAGTCAGGTGAATAGTTGTTCTTTGAGTTGGACAGTTGGGAGTTGGTTGTGATTTTAGGACTTAGAGTAGCGTGGGTTGGTTGTGATTTTAGTACTGAGAGGTAAAGTTCTAGTGGATATTACAATTTAAAGGAAAGCATTTGGTTTCGGGGGTGGCCTTGTATCATAGTCTGTTTATCATCGACCATTAATGATCATACTAAGTGTTCAAAGATGAATCGAGGCCATTTCTAAGCGCAAGACTTGCAACATCGTTTAAAACACTTGTTCTACTTTAGACTAATTCCTCCTTTCGAAGTATCTTAGCCTTGTGTGCATCCACCTGATCTTTCAGTTACGATCGAACGAGTGGTGTTTTAGATAAGTCGAACTCCTCAGATAAGTTTTGCTTGTTACAGCTTCCACTTACCCGAGTATGTTCACGAATCCCCACGGAAGAGCTTTGCTTGTTACAGCTTCCACTCAACCTTGGAAATTCTTACTATATATGGCACATAGAACAAGTTTTGAACACAAAGCGACATTAAGTGCAGGGTCTAAAACATTTTATGATACAAGTACACACCTTTAACCGAAAAGAGTTTAGCTACTACTATTCATGGCACTGGACATCGTAACTATGAACTTGGAAAAGCAAGGGTTTTGAAAGACAGTAAAGTAATACGAAAAGACTTACAAAACCGTTGAAGCGCCAAGGATCAAGCTTCGATTCCAGAGTAAGATTATTACAATAGTAGTGCCCAAACTCTAGAGAGAAGTGAGAGCTTCTCTCACTAACTATGGTGGAGGATGTTTTTGGAATGAGGATATGTTACAAAGGTGAAGGGTTGTCTCTATTTATAGCCAAGGGAGGAGAAGAGATGTGGAGGAGATGAGGACACTTGTCACAAAATCCATGGAGCTTCACAAAGCCATCATCTCCTTGTCTTTTTTGCCCTTAGCCGCCCCCCATGTGGAGGAAGGGGAGTGGTGGAGTGAAGTTGTGAGGAGAAAGCCACCGCCCATGTGGAGGAAGAGGAGTGGATGTGAGTTTTGTGATGTTTTCACAAAACTATCGGTGTATTTCAGCTCCAGACTGACTTTGGTTGCTCCTCGGTTTGATTTGTTTTGAGTGATTCAATGTCAGGATCTTGAGATTTCTTCAGTCGGCGTCTGATCGTGACCTTGGAATGACTCGTAATATCTTTTCAGCGTAAAATCCTCTCCTTAGCGTGTATTCTCTCTAGAGTCCAAAATACCCTGTAGATAAATATCGGAACTAACAAGCAAAAGTTAAATAGACAAATAGTCTAATTTAGTGGGTTTTACTGTGTTTATGATTCGTATAATTATGGTCCATCACCCCATCACAACATTGACAAACCGACCCTCATTCAAATATTCTACCAAGGCATGGATCCCGAATCGAAAAGACAAATGGATCAAGCCGCGGGAGGTGAATTTATGGAGCTCCATCCCACTAATGGAGGAGCGATTATAGATAAGATTTCAAGAAATTCCTACCATTGGGGGAGCGATAGGAGTTTTCCCAAGGGGAAGAGCAAAGCAAGGGAGGTTGACGAAGTGGATTCAAGAGAAGACGTGCGTGCTCTCAATAAGAAGATAGGCGCCTTAGCCACTTCCCTAAGTGTGCTCCATGTGCAACAATCTCATAAGCAACCTCGGGTATGTGCCATTTGCATAAGCTCCTCGCATAAGGAAGATGATTGCCCTCACACTTTCCCTCAAGAAGAAAGTCGGGATGACAAGGACGTTAATTTCTTGCAAAGAAATCAACCAAGCTATGGGAGAGACCGGGATCATCCTAACTTTTCGTACAAGACTACCGAGCCAATTAAGTATGAAGCTAATTGGCGTCAAAAGAGCAACCCTCCTCCCAGTTTTACTCAAAGGAACCAAGACCATCAAAGGCAAGGGCAAGGGCAAGGGCAAGGGTATTAAACACAACCTTATCAAGGGCAATCTAGCCAACATCAACAAACTCAAGTGCAACCACCGCCAAACCCAATGGAGGACTCTACTATGGCTCAAATATTAGCTACGCTCGTTGCGGGGCAAACCAAGACGACTCAAGACAATAACCTCATGTTTCAAGCATTAAACCAAAAGATTGACCGATTGGCCGCTCAAAACCGAATGCTAGAGATGCAAGTTGCACAACAAGCTAGTTCATCTTCAAGGCAACAAGGGAAGTTGCCCTCAAAGCACGATGTGAATTCTACCGAGACCTTAAATGTCATCACCTTGAGAAGTGGAAAAGAATATGAGCTCCCTCAATCCAAAACCAAGGCACCCAAACCACGAGTTGAGGTGGAGATTGAAGAGGAAAATGGGGAGAATGAGCAAAGAGTAGAGAAAGCAACCGAACCCGTGGTTGAGGCTCCAAAACAACCAACAAAGGAACTTCCCCTTTACAAGCCTCCCGTGCCATTCCCACAAAGATTGCTCAAGAAGAAGAATGATCAACACTTCAACAAATTCGTGGAAATGCTACGTAAGCTCAATATTACTTTGCCCTTCATCGAGGTACTCACTCAAATCCCTTCTTATGCTAAATTCTTAAAAGACATTGTCTCACATAGAAGGGATATTAGTGAACATAACACGGTAGCATTGAATTTGGAATGTAGTGCTATAATTCAAAAACCCGTTGCCTAAAAAGCTAAAAGATCTGGGTAGTTTCTCTATACCTATTATGATTGGTGATATATGCATAGAAGATGCTTTGTGTGACCTTGGTGCTAGCATATCCTTGATGCCATATTCTTTGTGTAGAAAGCTTGACATGGGGACTCTAACTCCTACCGCCATTTCCCTACGCCTCGCGGATCGTTTTTCTAGGGTTCCTAAGGGTATTTTAGAAGACGTTCCCATAAAGGTAGGAAATTTTTATATTCCTGTTGATTTCTTCATCTTGGAGATGGAGGAGGAGAAGGAGACCCCTATTATCTTGGGTAGACCTTTCTTAGCCACGGCGGGAGCCGTGATTGATGTTAGAAGTGGATCATTGGTGTTAAACATTAGTAATGAAAAGATTGAGTTCAACTTGGCTAAAGCATGTCGTAGTCCTAGTTTCTCCATGGATTGCAATTTTGAAATTCTGTAACCTGTTCAAGCTACTGTTCAAGATTCAAGGTGTAGTTGGAACAGACCTTGAACTCCTTTCTCAATAGTTCAGCAAATAGAACGAAAACAGAAGCACACATGGAATGATACCCAGTTCGGCCTCGCCTACTCTGGGGGGTTTCCCACACCCTAAAAGGGACACAAATCTTTATTACGAGTTTAGAGCTTACACGTGGACTTACGCTTACACTTTGTAATCGCCTAGCTTCTAATACTCCGTCTCTCAGATTTGCAACCGTGGTTCACCGCAGTTCCCCTCGATCCCCTTCATCCGAACCTTCTGTCCGAACGTTCTCGGTCTTCTCTTGAAGTTTGGTCGCTTTCTCTCAAAAGCTGGTTGGTCTTTGTTGTGTGCGGCAGTAGGATGACTTTAGATAGTCTAAGTTGCACACTGATCAGACCGTACTTGCATCGATGAATTTCCTGTGGGGAAAAACAAACGGCCGTCGCTTTCTTCTTCTCCAATCGGTAGTGTATACTCGTGTGTATTTGATTGTGAAAGTGATGCAGATTATGGATGCCCTAGCTATGTATTTATATGCATGGGCGCCATCCAAATCTGCTCTAGATATCTCATCAAATATTTAGGAAATATTCCTAAATATTTCGATGTGTATCTTTATCAAATCGGTTGGGAGATTATTCGAAAGCTTCCTTGCCAAGTCAGCCACGCCGCCTTAAATCTGATATGAAGATATTCATTCGAATATCTGAGGCTCGAAGTCTTCGATGGCCGACTTCAGTTCGAAAAGATCTTCAATCTTTAGATACTTCCGGAAAACATCCTTGCGTCTGCTCCACGCTGTACATGAGTACCAGGATGTGTTCGAACTCCCCCTGAACTCCTGCTCGAACTGTCTAAAGACGTTTTGCCAAATACATGCCACTCAAGGGAACATCAATCTCCCCCTTGGCATTTTGGCAAAACCAAATCTACTAGATCTATCTAACTATCTAGACTTTAGACATATTTGAGGGAACAAAAATTGGTCACCTCAAAATACTCCCCCTTTTTGCCGCAAACTGGCAAGGGGTCCATTCTAGTTCAAACAACAAATCAAACTGTGCCAGAACAAGCACAAACAGAACGAAAGTTTAATTGAAACAGAGTTTAGAGAGTTTGAAATCAAGGACCTTCATGCAGATGACTCATCATCCGAATCACCTTCAGACTCCACATCATCAGTGTCATCTTCACTTGGGTAGCTGAGGGCACGAGCAAGCTTGTTGATTCGCCTGCGCTGTTCCTTTTCAGCTTCAATAATAGCATTCAGATCCTTGAGCAGCTTACTCCTCTCGTCACGACCCATCCTCGCTCCTCCTTGTTTTGAAGGTTCTGGGACATCCTTCCCATTCTGACTAGACTTCTTAAGATCATTCACATGTCGGCCTTTGAATAGCTTGTGATCAACAGTGAACCTCTGAGGTGTCTTTGTGAGACGATCACTCGAGGCCTTCAAATCAGGAGCTTGATAGATGATCAACTCATATATCAGGGAAGGGAAGCAAATCTGGTGGAGAGATCTCTTCGAGGTAGCGTGGTCGGCAATCTGTTTGAACATAACTCGTCCCAGATTGAACTTCAACTTGTTCCCAATCTGATATATCAATTTGGCCATATCTCGGTTGAATGTGGACCGGTGAGTTGAGGGTCTCCAGTTGAACACGGTGATGAAGTACAACATTGAGTATAACGTTGAGAGGTCAACTGTATGCACCACGGTGTCAGGCCGCCAACGAACTCAGCCAGCAGTAATGGTGTCCACAATCTTTGCAAAGGCAGATTCCTCTTCATCAACGGCCGGGTCATCCATGGAAAAATACACATTGATGAGTTCGGGATCAATCTTGATCTTCCTTCTTCGGACGAAGAAAACACCACATTCTGAGTCTCCAAGATCCCCCAAACTTAGGGGGAAGGTTTGCAATGGTCTCTCGAACCAGTTGTTCGTTGAAAGGCTTACTCCTGTCCACCGTCCAGAATAAGTCAGATTGCTTCAGAACACACGCCTCTCGAACCCATTGTACCGGGACTCCTCTAGGACCCTTTCTGGGATAATCTTTCTTTTCAGAACACACGCCCATTTTCTCGCAGCATCTCGATTTAAAAACCAAATTCCCTTCTTGACCACGCCAACTGGAACAGTATGTGAACCAGGAGATGGGACTTCACACCTTCCAGCATCCTCTGAAATAGGAATCGGGACTTCACGCTTCCTCTTTTTGGATGAATCAGCTACCCCTGCACTAATGCTCACGTCTGCATCCTCCCGTGCTGAGCCCTTGGCAGATTTTTCAAAGACCACCTTCTTCTTTCCTTTGTCCATCTTTGCCTTTTTGAGAGCAGCGAGAGGGACGAAGTCTTGGTCCTCATCAGAAAGAGTTACCTCCTTTACAGCTGACTGAGAAGCATCCTCCATTACTGAGTCACGAACGGATGAGAAATCTACCTTCACATGATCACTACGATGAGCATCTTGTACATCGTCTGGGTTGACCTTTGTCATCTCAACTGCAGCTGCCTCCGGTGCACCAACTGTCTCAACACCTTTCTGAACACCTGGTTCCTCTGTTGGAACATTTGCCTCTTTCACAGCATCAGAATTGAGGAAAGGTGCAGAGTCTCCAATCCCTATAGCCTGGGCTTGAGAAGACTGTTCTGAACTTATTACAGCAGATGAACGAAACTTCTCCTCTTGCAAATCCTTGACTACTTCATCAATATCCCTCTAGATACTGTCCAGATCTTTATCTTTTTCAGCACGCTCAGATTCTTCGGCCAGTGCATCATTCAACTCGACATCCTTCTCAGACGTAATAGCCTCCTTGGTCATAGTCTCATCTTGCTTTCCGTGATGTTCATCAACAGACCCATCAAGGTTTTCACCAGACTCGTCAACAGATGCTTCATCAATCATCAATTTCCTCTTCCCCGAGGACTCAAGAAACTATTCTATCTCCTCATTCGACATTGCAGTGAGACGACCTCTAACAGCACAAATCTGAGCAAGATATTTCTTCGGAGAGCCACATGCACGTCTACCACGCTTTCTGTGAGCGCCGGATGGACGCACATATCCAGAGGCATGGATCTTCTCCCTCCATGCTCTTGATCCTCTTGCAACTTTGGACACAGCCTTGCTGGGTTTCCCTTCATTGATTTTAACAGCTTCTTCAAAAATCACAGCCCTCCTGGCTTCACCAATCTCCTCATCCATAATTTTTACTCCCTCTTCTATCATAATATTTTTAACAACACCTACTTTCATAGCGACAGGAGAAACAGTATGAGATTTAGGGATTACCTCAGGGAGGGGACAATCCGGTGGAGGAACTACACTTTTTGATGATGAACTAGCATCAGTTTGTTTAGATGAAGCCTCCGCGGTAGGCGAGGGCACCGTCTTCTACTTTGCAGCAGGTTCTGGTCCATTCTTCTCCACCGCTCCGGAAGGAGGGTTTTCTGACGCAGCTCTGTCAACAACGATCTTGGCTTCAGGAAAGATTACAGAGTTGGCAAGTAAAGGTGACGCCTTTTTCACTTTTGTAACCTTTGATTTCGGAATTCTGGGCTTTGCCGCCAGTGCCTTGGAAGCCTGCATGTTCTCCTTCTTCTTCTCAGCGGATTTGGCACCAGATTTTGAGGATTTTCTGGTGTTCACCATTGTCGCCGAAGGATGAAGCTTTGGATGAAATTTCGAGGGACGGTTGCGTTAGGGTTTTGGAAGAGAGAGCAAGAGTGACAGACAAAGTGATTTTGATTTTCAAAAACACGTTCAGCCTTTTCAACTTCCCAAAACGAGCCTTCGAGAGAATCTCCTCTTTCCTCATAACGGCACGAAAAAGATTTCCAAAAATATTGAGAAAATATTCCTCTTTAAACAGTGTACCTTATGTTCCAGCTCTCTTTCTTAGGTGGTCAGTCCAACTATTTTGCTGGAATTTCAACTCTGACTGACCACCGTTGGGCGCACTTAGTGTTTGACAACACCTAGACCCAAGGAGGGTCTGAGTGTCTCAACCTGTGCAGTATCAGACAGTACGAACTCCTTCTGCATCTGTACCACAAAATTGTCAACATGGATTTGTGTGATGCAAAAATCTGACCTTGTGCATTTCACTAGAGGGGTCTTTTTCACTCCCCCTCGCACACATCCATGATGGACGAGACACACAGTGGGATGCGGGTGACCGTGTATCTGGAGTGGTCGATTCAACTATCCCGGGTTCCCGTGCAACAGCGTCGGTACACTTGATTGTTTGTTGAACTCGGTTGGTGTAGCAACTGGTGTAGCAACAGTTGTAGAACCTGTTTCAGTAGCCTCAAGGAGATACCCATTATTGGTTGTCCGGTAGCCTCTCATCATGATGCCTTCTTCCTTATTCCACAAGTGACAAGAGTCGCGAGTGAAGCTAGCCTGATATCCATCACCACACAGCTGACTAACACTGATAAGATTTATTTTCAACCCTTCAACAATGAGGATATCCTTGAGATCAGGGAGATCCGGAACCTTCAATGTCCTACAGCCGATCACCTGACCCGTTCCTCAATCTCCAAAAGTGACAACCTGTTTGTTTGAAATAGGTCGAATGTGTGTAAGGAGTTTTGGATTACCTGTCATGTGAGCAGAGCACCCACTATCGAAGTACCAGTGATCTCTCTCTATGTGGGTTGATAAACTGAACGCAGCCATGCATACTGTCTTGCTTTCCTTTGGAACCCAGACTTGTTGCATTCGAGGTTTACTCTTGTGTCCCACGGCTCTTTGCTCTGTAAGAAACAAGCTGCACCTTGATCTGATATGTCCAATCTGGTAGCAGTACCAGCATGTGCGGGAATCTTTCCTCTGATTAGAAGCTGAACTGAAGTGAACTTTGTGAGTCCTTTGACCACCTTTGGATTTTTCTTGGGACAGATCCACTTTCCGTCTAGGGTGCTGTCTCACTTTCTGTGCTAGATTCTGTTCAGACACTGGTTTTGTTTTAACAAACGTTGTACCTTTTGAGCTGCCTTCTCCTGTGAACCCCAATCCTCTATGTCCGGACTCCATCCTCTGAGCTTTGAGAATCTCATTCAAATTTTTTGAGCCAGAGTTTAACATTCTTACCGATCCTTCTCAGCTGTTGAGCGATCCATCTTTTCAGATTCCAGCTGAAGCTCTAGTGACTCCACCTTCTTAAGCAGGAACACCTCCTTGCGTTTTAGATCAGTGATCATTTTCCTTAGTCCAGCCATTCCTACAGGATGAGTTTCACGATCTTTCTCCATGTCGACTTTCAGAGAAGAGACAGTGCACAGGAGTTCCATTTTTTGAGCAAGCAGACATGACCTTTCCTGTTTCATTTCAGTCATTTGAGTATTTAGGAAATCTACCTTGCCTTCGAGCTCCACCTTATGTGTAAGCAGTATCTCGACCTCCTGCCATACTTTATCTTTCTCCATAGTCACGCTCGCAACTGTGTCGTTCAGCTTCTTGTTGACCTTGATCAGCAGCAGCCACTTTTCATACAGATCTTTATATGCTTTAGCTAGAGTCTCCTGTGTGAGTTCTTCATCATCACTGTCTGAGAGGTCGTTGACAGGGTGTTCCACCTGAGGTGGTACACTTTCACTGGTGTTGCTGCATTCTCCTAGGGTTGTTACGAAAGCCACAAAGTTGGTGGTTTCACTTCCTCCCTTTTCCTCGTCTGACTCACTGTTGCTGAAGCTAGCTACCATTGCTTTCTTTTTCATGAGTGCATTTGCGCATTGTGCTTGGATGTGACCAAAACCCTTGCATTCATGGCACTGAATCTCATTCCCTTTTTCAGAAGCATCATACCTCATATCGCCGGTCCTTGACTTACCAATTTTCCAATTGTGAAAATTATTTGATGAATACTGACCTTGTTCTGGACCACGTCTATTGATCTTGCGTACCATCCTGCCGAAGTTCTGAGCCATCATAGCAAGTTGCTCAGTGGTGCAGTCGGATTCTGGTATGTCTTTGGATACTTCCACTTTAAGGGCAATTCCCTTCACATCTTTGGGTTGGACATTGTGATTCATCTCATACGTTCTGAGAGAGCCCATCAGCTCGTCCAGTTTCAGCTTGGCCGTGACCTTCATGTCAAATCTCGGAGGGAGCGCTCTCAGAACTTTACTTGCCATTCTCTCTTCATTAATAGGTTTCCATAAAGCAGCAGCCTCATTTGACAAATCCAGAACTCTAGCGTTGAACTCAGGGATGGTTTCACTATCCTTCATCTTCATCTCCTCGAACTTGGTTGTCACAATCTGCATCCTTGAGTTGTGAACTTTGTCCGTGCCTTCATAAGCCATTTGAAGGATATCCCAGGCCTCCTTTGCCACTTCACAGTTGATGATCAGCTTCATCACGTTTTCATCTACTCCAGAGAAGATTGCATTCATGGCCTTAGAGTTTCCCATAGATGCTCTGTCATCCACCTCAGTCCATAGAGCTTCTGGTTTCGGAACAACTTCTCCAGTGAGATTTTCCATCGTAGGTTCAGTCCATACAGTCAAGACTACCTTCCAAGCCCTTTCATCAAGAGATTTGAGAAAAGATTTCATCTTGGGCTTCCAGGAGGCATAGTTTGTTCCTTCAAGCAGTGGGGGTCTGGTGGTGCTTTGTTCTTCTTTCAGAGTCATCTTGAACAGTTCAGGATCCCACTTAGTGTGTCGAGTGATCTGCTCTGATACCAATTGAAATTCTGTAACCTGTTCAAGCTACTATTTAAGGTGTAGTTGGAACAGACCTTGAACTCTTTTCTCAACAGTTCAGCAAATAGAACGAAAGCAGAAGCACACACGAAATGAAACCCAGTTCGGCCTCGCCTACTGACAAAACCGCTTATCGTCAGAGCGATTTGTGCAAATAAATTTATAATAGTCCGCTACTCGCAACTATACTACTAGGTAGTACTTGGTAAGTAGGGGTCGAACCCAAGGGAATTAGGGGAATAGGTTATTCTTTTAAGGGATTTGTCTAGCGAGGGAGCGTGTTTTAAGTTGGTTGAGGTTTTAGTGCTAACAACTACGTGACTTTTTAGTTGGTTTTGGTTTTGAGTGTTGAAAAGTAAATTACAGAAAAGTAAATACTGAAATTAAAAGCGAAGACTTACAGTGGGTGATGCGTGAATTGCAAGTCCTCCAGATTGTGAGCGGTTGATGGTTGCAGTTGATTGAACAATAAAAGTAAAGACAAAGGGGATTCTGTGATTGCAAGAGAAGTATTCGGTCTTGGGGGCCTTGTATTATATCCTGTTCATTCTTTTAGTAACCCTTCTAAGTATTCAAACGTGTATCGAGGCCCTTTCGTAGCGCTCAATTTGCCACACTGTTTGTAAACCCTTGTTCTACTTCAGACTAATTCCTCCTTTCGAAGTATCTTAGCCTTTTGTGCATCCATTTGGTCCCTTTGGTCCAGTTTCCAAATGGTTTTAAAGATAGATCGAACTCCTCAGATAAGCTTTGCCCTTTCGTAGCATCCACTTACCCGAGTATGTTCACGACTTCCCACAGAAGAGTTTTGCCCTTTCGTAGCTTCCACTCAACCTTGGAAAGTCTGACCTTATAAATGGCACATAGAACAAGTTTGGAATACAGAGAAAAGAAACTAAACGAAGTAAAACATTTTATAAAACAAGAACTCCCCTTCAACCGAATGAAGAGTTTAGTTACGAATATCCATAGAGTTGGACATCATAACTAGGATATTGAAGAGAATACTCAAGAACAAACAGGAGTAAAGAGAGAAGAGAAAGAGATTACTCAAGAACAAACAGGAGTAACTCTTGAACTGTAACTGAAAGCTTGAGTACTCAAGAACAAACAGGAGTACTCAAGATCGAACTAAAGTATTTGAGAACAAACTGAACTTTTATTGATATCAAAACCAAACTTTACAAAGTAACAAACTTAGAGAGAGAAGTGTTTTACACAATTTTGGGATGTTTTGAAATGGGAAGGATGGCTTGGTATTTATAGGCTAAGGGGAGGGGAATGGAGGGCCAAGATGAGGGCATGTGGTTTGGCATCCAAGGGTGGAGATGGGGGGAAGAGGAGAGGAGGACAAGTGTCACAAGGGGAGAGGAGGAGGGCAAAGCCGCCGGCGGCTTTTGGGAGAGGGGAGGAGAGGTTGACATGTGGAGGAAGGGGAGAGGAGGAGGAGTGGATGTGAGGAGGTAGCCGCCGGCCCATGTGGCAAGGGGAGAGTGGTTTGTGAGTTTTGTGCAGTTTGCACAAAACTATCAGTGTATTTCAGCTCCGGATTGCCTTCGGTTTCTCTTCGGTTTGATTTGTTTTGAATGATTCCAAGTCAGGATCTTTAGATTTCTTCATTCAGCGTCTGATCTTGACCTTGGATTGTCTCCTGATATCTTTTCTGTGCAAAAAGCTCTTCCTTAGCGTGTATTCTCTCTAAGCTCTGAAATACCCTGTAGAAATGTATCGGGACTAAAACATCAAAGTTAGATAGACAAACAGTCTAATTTGGTGGGTTTAACTGTGTTTATGATTCATACAATTGTGGTCCATCACCTACTCTGGGGGGGTTTCTGACGGATGCACAGTCGTAGTGTGCAAAAGTCAAGAATAAATTTATAAGTCCGCTACTCGCGACTTCACTACTGGGTAGCAAGTGGTAAGTAGGGGTCGAACCCAAGGGAATTGGTGGATTAGTTGTTCTTTAAAGAAGCTTATGCATAAATTAAATGCGATTGGTGGTGTGCTTTGAGAACTGAAAGTAAATTACAACAGTTGATAATGGACTGTAAGGAAAGGATTCGGTTTCAGGGGCCTTGTATCATATTTTTCGTTTATCATTGACCTCTAATGATCATACTAAGTGTTCAAAAGTGAATCAAGGCTATTCCTAGCACATGACTTGCCACACCGTCTAGTCTTTTGCAAGACAAAGAACTCTTGTTCTAGTATGTGCATCCATTTGATCATCATTCCTGATAAACCAAATGGTGTTTTAAAGAGGTTGACTTCCACAGATAAGCTGTGCTCTTCCGAGCCTCCACTTATCCAGGGAAGATCACGAACCCATGGCAGATCTTTGCTCTTCCGAGCATCCACTCAACCAATGGAATTCTGACCTAATATAAGGCACCTAGAACAAGTTGAACACAAAGAGGCACTAAGAGAAGGGTCTAAAACATTTTATGATACAAGTACACCCCTTCAACCGAATGAAGGGTTTAGCTACGAATATTCATGGAATGGGACATCATAGCTAAGTGCGTTGAAAAGTAAAATACTTTAAAAGACAGTAAAGTAAAGAAGAGAATACTTACAAAAACTGTTGAAAGTGCTAAAGCTTCGATTCCAAAGTAAAGTGATTACATGATTGTGCTCTCAATCTAGAGAGATAAGTGATTTGTGATTTTGGAATGTGTAGAGAGATGAGCTCTCCACACTTTGGGATGCCTTACAAAGGGAAGGGAAGATGTCTATTTATAGGCTAAGGGGATGAAGAGATGTGGAGGAGGAGGAGACACATGTCAAATGGAGGGTGGAGGACACAAGAGCCGGCGGCGGCTTTGGCTTCAAGGGGACACATGGGCGGCTAGATGTGCTTCAAGGGGGGAACAAGGGTGGCTTGTATTCATCCAAGCCATCCACATGGAGGAGCTTTTCCAAAAGCCGCTGGTTAGGTGGAGTAGGTTGGGTGAGAGATGTGTGTTTGTGATCTTTCACAAAAGCCATCGGTCCTTTCAGCTCCGGTCTGACTCTGGTTGCTCTTCGGTTGGACTTGTTTTGAGTGATTCCACGTCAGGTTCTTGAAAGTCAGAAATTAGTCGTGACCTGGAATGACTCGTAATTCATTTTCAGCTTTAAAACTCCTCCTTAGCCTGTATTCTCTCTAGACTTCAAAATACCCTATAGATAAATATCGGAACTAACAAGCAAAAGTTAAATAGACAAAGAGTCTAATTTGGTGGGTTTAACTGTGTTTATGATTCATACAATTATGGTCCATTAGTTTCCCACACCCTAAAAGGGACACAAATCTTTATTACGAGTTTAGAGCTGACAAGTGGACTTACGCTTACATTTTGTAATCGCCTAGCCTCTAATACTCCGTCTCTCAGATTTGCAACCGTGGTTCACCGCAGTTCCCCTCGATCCCCTTCGTCCGAACCTTCTATCCGAACGTTCTCAACCTTCTCTTGAAGCTCGGTCGCTTTCTCTCAAAAGTCGGCTGGTCTTTGTTGTGTGCGGTAGTAGGATCACTTCAGACAGTCTGAGTTGCACACTGATCAGACCGTACTTGCACCGATGAATTTCCAGTGGAGAAAAACAAACGGCCGTCACTTTCTTCTTCTCCAATCGGTAGTGTATACTCGTGTGTATTTGATTGTGAAAGCGATGCAGATTATGGACGCCCTAGCTATGTATTTATATGCATGGGCGCCATCCAAATCTCCTCTAGATATCTCATCAAATATTTAGGAAATATTCCTAAATGTTTCAATGTGTATCTTTATCAAATCAGTTGGGAGAATATTCGAAAGCTTCCTTGCCAAGTCAGCCACGCCGCCTTAAATCTGATATGAAGATATTCATTCGAATATCTGAGGCTCGAAGTCTTCGCTGGCCGACTTCAGTTCGAAAAGATCTTCGATCTTTAGAACCTTCCGGAAAACATCCTTGCGTCTGCTCCACGCTGTACATGAGTACCAGGATGTGTTCAAACTCCCCCTAAACTCCTGTTCGAACTGTCTAAAGACGTTTTGCCAAATACATGCCACTCAAGGGAACATCAAATTTCATTGATGTTTACGACATGTTTGATTATGATGAACTAACCCATGATGCACTTGAAATTTTTGATGATGATAATTGTGAACCGTGCCCCGCACTCCTTGAAAATATTTGTGTTATTGAGGACGAAAAAGATGGCGAAACCGCCAAAGGTAAGGAATCTTGTTTGGTAGAGCTAAAACCTCTACCAATAAGTCTAAGGTATGAGTTTTTGGGACCCCGACTCTACCCTTCCGGTTATTATTAATGCCTCCTTGAATGATGATGAAACGTCTAGACTTTTGCATGTGTTAAAAAATATAGGGGAGCTATTGGACATACAATTGATGACTTGAAAGGAATTAGCCCCGATATTTGCATGCATAGGATCACATTAGAAGATGAATCTAAACCATCTAGAGAAGCCTTAAGGAGATTGCACCCAAAACTTGGTGATGTTGTATTTAAAGAGGTGACTAAATTGAGAGATGCGGGTATCATATATGCTATCCCCGATTCGGAATGGGTGAGCCCCATCCAAGTAGTGCCTAAGAAAGGGGGGTTGACCGTTGTTAAAAATGATAAGAATGAATTAATCCCTACAAGAACCGTCACCGGTTGGCGTATGTGTGTAGATTATAGAAAACTTAACAAGGCAACCAAAAAGGATCACTTTCCCCTCCCCTTCATTGATCAAATGCTTGAAAGATTAGCCAGCCATGAATATTTTTGCTATATTGATGGGTATAGCGGGTTCTTTCAAATCCCTATTTACCCTCAAGATCAAGAGAAAACCACCTTTACTTGCCCATATGGAACATTTGCCTACCGGCGAATGCCCTTTGGACTTTGTAATGCACCCGGAACATTTCAACGATGCATGATGGCTATTTTTCTGATTTTATTGAGAAAATTATAGAGGTTTTCATGGATGATTTTTCTGTTTATGGCTCATCTTTTGATTCTTGTCTAGGAAACCTCACTCGGGTCTTGGAAAGATGCATAGAAACCGACCTTGTGCTAAATTGGGATAAATGCCACTTCATGGTAAAAGAAGGCATAGTATTGGGACATTTGATCTCTAGCCGAGGAATTGAAGTGGATAAAGCCAAAGTTGAAGTTATTGAGAAGTTGCCTCCTATTAAGGACGTGAAAGGCATAAGAAGCTTTCTTGGACACGTCGGTTTCTATCGACGATTTATTAAAGACTTCTCAAAGATTGCTAGGCCACTTACAAACCTCCTTTGTCAAGATGTGGATTTTAAGTTCGATGAACCGTGCCTCAAAGCATTTGAGAAGCTAAAGAGTGCTCTAGTCTCGGCCCCTATCATACAACCACCAAATTGGGAGTTTCCTTTCGAGTTGATGTGTGATGCTAGTGACTACGCTATCGGAGCGGGTTTGGGACAAAGGATAGACAAGAAATTACATGCCATTTACTATACAAGCAAGGTTCTTGATAATGCTCAAGTCAATTACTCCACGACGGAGAAGGAGATGCTTGCAATAGTCTACACCTTTGAGAAATTTCGACAATACTTGATTGGATCAAAGACTATAGTTTACACGGACCATGCCGCAATCAAGTACTTGGTCTCTAAAAAAGAAGCCAAGCCCCGGCTTATTCGATGGATCCTCTTGCTATAAGAATTTGATATAGAGATAAAGGAGAAGAAAGGGGTAGAAAATTTGGTAGGCGATCATTTGTCTCGTCTTGAGTCACAAGAAGAAGATCTCGCAAAGAAAGAGCCTATAAGAGACACATTCATTGGAGAAGAGCTACTAGCGGTGAAAGAGGAGTCCATCCCATGGTATGCGGATTTTGTTAATTATCTAGCATGTGAGATTATTCCTCCCGACCTCACTTACAATCAAAGGTAGAGATTTCTCCATGATGTGAAGTCCTACTTTTGGGATGAGCCATATTTATACAAGTTGTGTTTCGACGGCATCTATAGGACTTGCGTGGCAGAAAGAGACCAAGAGAACATTTTACACCATTGCCATGCATCACGATATGGTGGACATGGTAGTGGAAACAAAACCACCGCCAAGGTACTCCAATGCGGTTTCTTTTGGCCTAGCCTCTACAAGGATGCATACAAATTTGTCCTCATGTGTGATAGATGTCAAAGAATGGGAAATATATCAAGAAGAGACGAAATGCCTCAACAAGGGATTCTTGAAGTTGAAATATTTGATATTTGGGGGATTGATTATATGGGACCTTTCCCATCATCTTTTGGGAACCAATACATTTTGGTAGCGGTGGACTACGTGTCAAAATGGGTTGAAGCAATAGCTTCCCCTACTTGTGATGCCAAAACAGTGGCTAAGATGTTCAAGAAAATCATTTTTCCAAGGTTCGGGGTGCCTAGAACGGTTATAAGTGATGGAGGATCAAATTTCAAGGAAAGAAACCTAGACGCCCTTCTTAGGAATTATGGAGTCAAGCACAAGATAGCCACCCCATACCACCCTCAAACAAGCGGTCAAGTAGAAGTTTCTAATCGGGAGATTAAATCCATCTTGGAAAGAACGGTGGGGACCTCTAGAAAAGATTGGTCCTCAAAGCTAGACGACGCACTATGGGCTTACCGAACCGCATTCAAGACTCCTATTGGCATGTCCCCCTATCGACTAATTTTTGGCAAGCCATGCCATCTTACGGTAGAGCTTGAATATAAAGCCATGTGGGCGGTGAAGGCCCTAAACTTTGATCTGAAAACCACGGGCGAGAAACGACTATTGCAACTTCAAGAGCTAGAGGAAATTCGTTTGGATTAATATGAGAATGCCCGCATTTATAAAGACAAAACCAAACTTTGGCATGACAAGAGGATTTCGAGGAAAGACTTTAGGGAAGGAGACCAAGTATTGCTATATAACTCAAGATTGAAGCTATTCCTGGGTAAATTGAAGTCTAGATGGACTGGGCCTTTCGAGGTACAAAGAGTGTTTGATGATGGGCACGTGAACTTATTCAATAAAAAAGGAGAAATATTCATGGCGAATGGCCAACGACTCAAGCTCTACCATGGTCCACCTCACGACACTTCGAGCACCACAATCTCCTTGCACGATGACGAGTCGTCGTTGGGACCTTGCAAATTTACAATTTATGAGTCCACTACCTTAGGCTCCCTATGAATTAGTAGAGCGGCAAGTAGGGGTCAAACCCAAGAGAATTAGTTCAACTACTTGTTGTTCTTATACAATGTAAAGTAAAGTAAAGTAAATGACAATGGGGGTTTTGGAAATGGATTTTGAAAGTAAGTGCATGAAAGTAATGACAATGGATTGTGATCAAGAGAAGGATATTCAGTCTAGGGGCCCTTTATTATGGCTCAACTCATCATTGACCTCTAATGATCTATCCTAGCGCCCATAAGTGTGGCCATTCTATTTCAAGAAATGACCCAAGTAAGAATCGTTTCAAACACTTACTCCATGATCTACTCTATTTCAAGAAATAGATCACTAGTGCGAACAAGACTAATACCCTCTTTCAAGGTGTACTAGGCTAGGTGCGATTGCTTGTTCCACTTTTCAATGAGAACAAGCACAATAGAGGACTTGAACCCACGCGGCTAAGCCTTGCCTTTGCGAGCATTAGCTTTGCCTAGGTATTCATTCCGAAGCTATTGGCACATGACTAGCAAATGGGTCACAAGGTAGCATTAAGAACAATGGTCTCAAAGCCTTGCTACAACATTAAGGAACCCCAAACCGAATAGGAAGGGTTTAGCTACTCATATTCATCATGAGAATACAATAGCCAAAGGCAAAGTAAAGAAAATACAATGGTTTCTTTCTATTGCCAAGAGAGAGAAGGGGTAGAGAGAGAAAGGGATTACAAGCCACAATGAGAGTACAAGTGTGGAATTTTTGCTAGATTTTTTTGGACTCTTTTTCCTTGCTCTAATAGGTTGTATTTATAAGCATGAGCTAGGGTTTCTCTTGTCTTGGGCTCCAAGTTTGGAGCGGCACAAGTGGATTGGCATGAGCCAATGATGAGATGCTTCTAGAATCATCAAGGCACTCTTGCTCTGAAAGTAGTCAAAATGGATTGGCATGAGCAAATGATGAGATGCTTCTAGAATCATCAAGATTTTGCAAGTGGGCTAGCTTTGGCTTGGAACTCAAATGTGGCCCAATAATGCCTTGTGGTGATTTTGGCATAAACGCCCTCCTTAAGCCCGATTCCTCTTTAGGCTCCAAAAGGCCCTGAAATGCAAAACGACATTAACAAGCACATGTTCTTTTGATCAAATGTCGTATTTGGTGGGTTTTATTGACTCGATGAGTCGTATAAATATGACTCATCACACGACTTACCCACTTGAGGAGGGATCTTTGCATAAGACTCCTCAAGTGTGCTTCTAATTATTATGAGGAGAATCGGCCCCGTCTTTGCCAAGACGTTAAACTAGGCCCTCTCGGGAGGTAACCTGTTGTAAGTGTTCATTTGGTTCAAAAACGTTAAAATGCTTGGTCTGTGTGGGCTCAATGTGATTGGTGTGCTTAGAATTGCTAATATGGTGGTTTCATGTTTTGGAAGAGTGCGCAAATTTTCTAAGTGTGGAGTAGAGTTTCAAGCTAAATGGCTCTTCAAGGCCTCGCCCGGGCTCATGAACGCCCGCCTGGGTCTTTTCTGCATTTAGCTCGGAGTCTCTCACACGCTCGCCCGGTCATCTGAAAGCCTCACCCGGGCATTTCTTGCGTCTCTCTCGGACAAACCCAACGCTCGCCCGAGGCCTTCTCTCGCCCGCCCGAGTCTTTCTTGCATTCACTGCCGTTAGCCCAAGGCTCGCCCGGACCGTACCAGACTCGCCCGACTAATTTCCGCACCTCGCTCGGATAGATCCAACGCTCGCCCAGTCTCCTCGTACGCTCACCAAGCGTTTCTCGCGCCTCACTCCAGCTCTCACCCAGCGCTCACCCGGGGCTTTTCCAGGCTCGTCCGGGTCTTTTCCTGGCTCGCCCGGGGCTTTTCCTGGCTCGCTTGAGCCCCTATCGTGCCCTGCTCGGACAACTTAAGAGCTCGCCCGAGTCCAATGAACGCCCGCCCGGGTTTAGACTGCAACTCACTCGGATCAACCATATGCTCGCCCGAGTCCTCCAGACGCCCGACCGAGTCCCATCCTGGTATAAAAGCAAACATCATCCTCCCCCAAATCTCTAAACTCGATTTTGCCCTAAATTTCTTTCTCCTCTCCAACCGCCGCACTCTCCTCTTCTGTCCACCGTCTCCAGCCTTCACCCAGCCTTCGCTCGCCTCTCAATCCGTCACCCACCTGTCTCGACCCTCGCTCGAGCTGCTCAGTCGCCCAATCTGTGCCCTAGCCGTCGATCTCGCCTCCTCTTCCATTCGAATCCCGACAATGGCAAGAACAAAAGGGCTTGAGAAAGCCATAGAGAAGGAGAGAGAAGCCACTCCATCTCAATTCAATCCCCCACCTCCCAAGCCAAAGAAAAAAATTGCCAAACTTAGCCATGAGACCCCGGCGGGAGGGAAGGCAATTGTGGCTTCGTCCAAGCCATCAAAGAAGTCTAGAAAATCCGTGGTGAGCTCTACCTCCAGCAAGGACGACCATTTGGACCCCCCCATTCGAGGAAGAACCTCCCCGACCATCCAAGAAATAAAAGTCCAAGGCCTCCACCATTCCGAGCGAACCTGCCCAATCCTTGGCATTGGCATTGCCTCCAGCACCTCTACCTGAGCCCACATCACCGAAACCATACCCTTTCGATGCGGAGTTGGCATTCACTAATGCAAAGCACACGGACAACTTGGCATCGATCACCAAGAAGGGCAAGGCACCATGGCCATACTTTTCCCTCACGTGAAGACCCTCACCGACTTGGGATTACATGATGAGGTACATTCCCGGCTCTCACACTCCGGTTTAGATATATTGTTCATTGATGATCCCGGAATGTACGCGAGGGTTGTGCAAGAGTTTCTATGCTCGTTTGAAGCGGTGAGGAATGCGGAGAAAAAGATCACTCATTGGATATTTGTGCTAGGGGGTTCACAAAACAGGATTGCTAAGGACATAATATGTGAATGGTTGAGGCTTCCTTTGAATGGGGTTGATGTGCCCAAATATTCCGATTTCAAATTATATTACTTTTGGCACAAGATTTCGGGTCGAGATGAATGGTTCGCTTCGGAGTACAATTCTGCAACAATCAAGGACAAGCTTTGGAAGATTATGCATCGATTTGTAGCTTTGGCTATTAATGTTCGTACGGATGGGGCAAGAATGGTGACTATACCAGATTTAACTATCATGCTTGCCATAGACAATGGCCTCGTTCTTGATTGGTTCACCACTTTGGGGAAGCATTTTGAGGAGTATTTGAAGGAGACCTCGCAAGTGACTTCGTTTGGTGGAGGCTCATTCGTGACTCATCTTGCTCTAAGGTGCGGTTTCACATTTGATCACGATGGTTTCCCACCTTCGGTGAAGAGCGCCCTCAATGTGTAGGCGTTAAGGGGCATGAAACTCATTAAGAAGGACGGCAAAACTTGGACCCCCCCCCCCCACAGTGAGGCACCCCACAAGGGACGATTGCGAAAGGCGACTAAGCAAAAGATGAATAAATATTTCCAAGCCAACCAAGACGCTCCGGACTTTGACATAGCCCTTTCCTCTCCGACCGAGTCCTCCGATGAATCTGAAGCTCCATCTCATAAGCCCTCGGTCCATAGTGCTTGACGGAGCGCACCACACCGTCGTTAATGTGCGATGGCTCTGTGCAAAAATAAATTTATAAGTCCGCTACTCGTTACACTACTATTGGGTAGTAAAGCAGTAAGTAGGGGTCGAACCCAAGGGAATTAGTGGATAGTTGTTCTTTCGAAAATGGAAAATTAGACAGTGAGGGGTTGGTTGTGATTTTAGTACTGAAAGTAAATAACTGAAAAGTAAAGTGCTGGAACAGTCAAGTTCAATATCAACCGCAAACACACTTTTGGTTTGTCGCACGCTGTGTCTCAAGCGTGTTGCGCGCCAAAGTTGTGATGGATTAATGTTGAACAGGTCTGTAGTAAAAGTAAAGTGCGGAAAGTAAATACTGAAAGTAAATGCTTGAAGGACAAGACTTGCGGAAAGTAAATGCTTGAAGGACAAGACTTGCAGAAATTAAGCAGTTGATATAGAACTGAAAGTAAGTGACAGGTGATGTTTAATTAAAGGAACGGATTCGGTTTTAGGGGCCTTGTATCATAAATCTGTTTATCATCGACCTCTAATGATCATACTAAGTGTTCAAAGATGTATCAAGGCTATTTCTAGCACATGACTTGCCACATCGTTTAGAACACTTGTTCTATTTGGGCTAATTCCTCCTTTCGAAGTATCTTAGCTTATGTGCATCCATTTGATCTTCAGTTACGATCAACCAAATGGTGTTTTAAAGAGGTTGAACTCCACAGTTAAGCTGTGCCCTTTCGAGCCTCCACTTAACCACGAAGGTTCACGAACCCATGGAAGAACTTTGCTCTTTCGAGCATCCACTCAACCAATAGTGTTCTGACCTAATATATGGCACATAGAACAAGTTTTGAACACAAAGAGGCACTAAGAGAAGGGTCTAAAACATTTTATGATACAAGCACATCCCTTCAACCGAATGAAGGGTTTAGCTACGAATATCCATAGAGGTGGATATCATAGCTAAGTACTTGGAAAAGTAAAGGTTTTTGAAAGACAGGAAAGTAAAGGTTTTTGAAAGACAGGAAAGTAAAGGGGAGAATACTCAAGAACCAACAGGAGTAAACTCAAGAACAACGAAAAGTAAAGGAAATGCTTGAGTACTTCAAGAACCGACAAGAGTACTCAAGAACAAACTTGGAGCTTCAGTATCAAAGTGGTGTGTTTACATGGATTGTGCCCAAACTCTAGAGAGATAAGTAACAAGTGACTATGGACTTGTGGTGTGTGATGGATTGAGGATGATTTACAAAGGAGAAGGAGCTTGGTATTTATAGGCAAGGAGGAGGAGAGGGAGGCCAATACATGGCATGAGGGGAGTGGAGGACCTCAAAGCCGTCGGCCATGAGGTGGCAAGGCTCAAAGCCGCCGGCCTAGGTGGCAAGAGTGGAGAGGAGGAGGGGATAGCCGCCGGTGGTGAGGTGGAGGAGGGGTGAGTGTGAGTGTAATGAGATCTTTCCCTCCCAAAAGCCATCGGTTACATCCCAACTCCGGTTAGACTTTGGTTGCCCTTTGGTTGCTTCTTGGTTGCTTCTTAGTTGACATCAAAAGGTGAGGAACTTAGACTTGGCTTTTCACGTGTGTTCTTCATCTTTGTTGGAATAAGTCATTGGGACTTAGTTGTGGCTTGATCGGAGTATGGCCAGTTCTGACTTGTAATCCACTTTTAGCGTTAAGAACTCCATTTTAGCTCGTTTCATCTTTACTCCTTGAAATAGCCTGTAGAACAAAAGTGAAACTAACTAGTAAAAATTGTCAAGATAAAGCGTCTAATTTGGTGGGTTTAACTGTCTTAACGAATCATATAAATATGGTCCATCAGTGCTCCTCCACCGAGGAAGGTAACCTTGGGGGGCAAGATCGCCACCATTTCCTCAGACCTTGCCGGCTTGAAGACCTCAATTTCCACTATTCATGGGCAAGTGGGGAATTTAGAGGAGTTTGTGCGTGAGAACTCTAGATGGATGACGTCTACATTGATGGATATATGACGTGCCATGAGCATCACGCCTTCCACTGCACCTCCCTCATTCCCGGGGTATTCTAGTCCCCCTCCCGTTGCCCCCTCGCCCACTATTCCTCCATCCACTAATGCCCCTCCACCCACTACTACTGAGGAACCGCCACACACCATAGCAGAGGTTGATGAGGGAGTCATTGCTCATGTGGAAGTCGACGAAGAGGACACTAGAGCCGAAGATGGTACTACACCACTTGGAGATGGAGATGGAGATGCCTCATAAGCCACCATGTTATTCACTTTCAAACTTTTGTTATTTTGATGCCTTATTTTCATATTTGACATTTTGATGTGGCATGAATGTTAAAGTCGCCTTGGTGCGCAATTTTGGATGTTTGACTCTTATTTGTACCTTGCTTGGATATTATGTTTTACGCAACAAGGTTGTTATTTGTCATTTGTGCCATCTTACTACTTTTGTACTCATATTCACGCTAGTGCACATTGACTTTTCCCCTTGTTTCACATTACCATCAAGGAATATTCGTCTTTGCCAAGAGTCAAGTAATTGGGGGAGATTTACATTCTACAAACGAGGGGAGTTCCTATGCGCCCTTACCTTTGTTTTATTATCTTTTGTGCTTAGGGACTTAGCTTCATTTAAGTGTGGAGTGTTTGGGTTAGGCGCATAGTTCACATGCTTATACCATGCATATCTCTTGAAAATGAGCACTTGCATCATGCTTTATCCCAACTTTTCTTGAGTGTTATACTACCAAAGGCTTGTGACTATCAATGCTCAACTTCTATAAGTCACATCTAGCTTGCATTTCCCTTTTACATGATTTAGAGTCCAAAACCAAACTAGCTCTATTGAATGCACATTCTCGTCAATCAATTTTCATTGCTATCTCGTGCCTATCTAGAAATCTAAGTATTTTTCACGCATGCTTTGAAAAGTTTTTAGCAAGCACACTTCAAAACCTTCATGAAAACTTAAACCTCTCGATTGCTTTTAGACGACTTTAGTTCTCTTTCCTCGTGCCTTGTTTGTGGTTGTTTCTCACACATTCCATATTCACATTGGGCATATTGTCAAGTTTTAAGTGTGGAGTCAAAAGAGGGTGAAGCCCCATTCGGAAAAAAAAATCTTGGTCAAAGAGGGCAAAGCCCCAACTAAAAACTTCCTCGAAGTACAAGAGAAGTTTTGCTCCAAAAGCATATAAATGCCGGGGGTTAGGAAGAAAAGTTCCCCCCTCGAAAGCATTTGTAGGCCAAAGGCCATTTCAAAAAGAAATAAACACTTAAACTTGACTTTATGCCCTTCCATCATCTCCTATATGTGTGAGTTCACCATGTGCATTGTGTGCTAGCAAGTTGACAGAACCGCTCGTCGTCAAAGCGATTGTGCAAATAAATTTATAGCCCACTACTTGCAACTATACTACTGGGTAGTACTTGGTAAGTATGGGTCGAACCCAAGGGAACTAGGGGAATAATTGTTCTTCGGGGGGAATTACGCAGCGTGGGAACGTGTTTTAGGTCGGTTGGTTGGTTTTAAAGCTACCAGCTATTTTGATTGATTGATTGGTTGGTTGGTTGATTTTAATACTGGAAAGTAAATTACTATTTTAATGATTAAGAGAAATGTTCGGTTTCAGGGGACTTGTATTATATCTTGTTTATCATTGACCATTAGTGAATCATCTAAGTATTTAAACGGTGAATCGAGGCTAGTTACAGCTCAAGACTTGCAACACCGGTTTAAAGCAACTCCTGTTCTATTTCAGTCTAGCGCCAATACCCTAAGGTATGCTAGCCTGGGTACATCCACCTGATCTCACAGTTACGCTCGACCAGATGGGATTTAGGATGAGTCGAACTCCTCAGATAGCTTTGCTTGTTACAGCATCCACTCAACCTTGGAAACTCTGACTATATATGGCACATAGAACAAGTTTTGAATACTAAGACTAAACACTAAGTTAATAGTCTTAAAACATTTATAATACAAGTGCGCCCCTTAGACCGAACTACTAGTTTAGCTACTATTCATCGCGCTAAACATTATACTAAGAAAATTAAAGACAACAGTTAAATAAATTAATACTAAGAGAAACTTACAACCGTTGAAGCGCCAAGGGAGCTTTCCTTTATTTCCAAAGCAAGATTACAACATTACAAATATTACAACTTCTAGAGAGATAAGTGAATTTGAGATTTTGTGTGTGAAATGAGGAGGATGAGCTCCTCCTTTTATAGCCCAAAGGGGAGGAGATGGGTGGTGGAGATGGGTGGTAAGTGTTGCATTGTGATTGGAGGAGAAAATGGATGGAGGAGATGGCCACACATGGAGGAAGAGGAGTGGTGGAGGAGGAGGAAGGTGGTGGTGACATGTGGAGGAGGGGCAAAAGCCGCCGGTCACCACCACCAAGAGCCGCCGGTAGGCGGTGGCCAAGGAGGAGGAGCTCCTCCCTTGGCCACCACTTCTTCAAGTGGCCGGTCATCCTTGTCCAATGTGAGATTTGTACAGTTTTGTGCAGTCTTTTCACAAAACTGTCAATGTGTTTCTTCTCCGGGCTGTCTTGACTCCACTCCTGATTCTTCTGATTAATTTGTTCTGGTCAATTCAACGTCAGGATCCTTGATATTTCTTCAGTCGGCATATGATCTTGACCTTGGATTGACTCTTGTTATCTTTTCAACTTAAAATCCTCTCCTTAGCGTGTTTTCACTTCAGTCTCTAAAATACCCTGTGAAAATATATCGGGACTAACACGTAGACGTTAGATAGACAAACAGTCTAATTAAGGGGGTTTTACTGTGTGTCTGACTCGTATAACTTTGGTCCATCAGATTACCCCCCACTTTTAGTTGTTCGTCCCGAACAATGCTATTAAAGGGCGTAAGTTCTAATTTTGGCTTTGGAATATGAAAATTAGACTGTGGTACTCGATCTATCCTAATTCATGCATTGCTTACTTATTACCAAATTAAACTGCGTAAATAAATAGAAGAAACTTAATACTTGTACCTCCGTGCTGAGATGCAAATTATATTGGATGTCTCGGGAGATAGCCCTTTTTAGGTTCCTGGACTGCAACCTCGGGATCGTCTCTTACTATATGGTTTTCTGGTAGCTTTCTCTAGCACGTGATTCGATTCGGGTTTCAGTGAGTTGAGCCTTTTTGATTTTCTTCTTTGGCGAGGGACTGCTTTTTGTTGTTGTAGTGAATCGGCCTTTGGCCTTTGATTTGACTTTTTTGAGTGCTTCACTTTTGCTCGGTTAAAACCTTCACAATTTTGGGCCTTTGGCCTCTTTTGATTTGCTTCATTGAGCTTTTCGTCTTTTTGTGATTGCTAGTCCATTTTCTCGAGCCTTTTTTGGGAGGTCCAATCATCGCCCGCAAGCCTATGGAAATACCTCCCCGCTCCTCTCGTCTTTGTCTTTTTGCGCGGGTCAAGATGAGGGTCGCCCATCTATTTTCTCGGCTATTTTGACTAGAGAGAGGACGGTCTGATTCCCATCCTTGCCTTTGCATAGATGCTTCATGGCGGAGTTGACTTCAATTATTCACTGAAAACCCGAAGTGCAGCCTCCACTGACTTCGAAAACCATATAGTTTGATCTGATCCTTTGATTGCTTTCCAAGCCTCTCTAGGGCAGTTTATATCAACTCCACATCCCTAGTTATCTCAGCACAAAGGACAAATGGAAAGTTACATTCTAAGTTTTTAAACAGTTGAATTTTCACAAGGTTAATGCATGAATTATGATTTATCTTTTTCACATTCTTAAGTTCATATTTTCAAAAAGGTACTATTACTAAAAAAAAACAGCTGCATGTTATTTATGTACACAGGTGGTTCTCACCCCCCACTTTTGAACGAAGGCGTGCCTTAGTTCAAAAGTCATGCAAGCTTAAAACTAAATACTGAATTTAAATGACAGAAATTAAAGTGCGGAAAAGTAAGATAGTGTCGGGTTACCTCCCGGCCAGTGCACTTGTTTAACGTCGTTGGCTCGACGATACCTCGTTTGTGGTTCATTGGTTTGGGTCCCATGGGTGGCTGAGGTCGAACTTCTTGATTCCACCGACTTTGATTCTTGCGGTGAGTCTTCCTGATTTTTTAGCAGATGACGGGTTTGGGTCCAGTTCTGATGGTATCTCCTTCCAACGTCTCTGAGAAGGCGAGGGACCTTTCACTATCAGCTTCTTGAACTGGGTGTTCTCCTGTTTAGGGCTGCCTTGTCCAGTTATGGCGAAAGCGTGCTCCATGTAGGAGTCATTCTGCTCGGGCCCTTTTCCCATTCTCCTTTGAGCTTCTTCTTGGATCGCATAGTTCGCGGCGACTTGCTCATTAATTAAGTGGAAAAGTCGGGAAGGCCTCATGAGGCTCGGTTCTGCCTCGTAATGTTGGTTCGTGAAGAACTGATCGTAGATAGTCTCAGCTGCCTGGGTAATGATAGTCGGGTATGGAATAGGCAGTTCGTTGGTGGTATTCTGGACTTCTACTTCGTTGCTTCCGGTGCTTTCCATGTCTGATTCCTCAGATGATTCGGGAGTCTCTTCTAACGGCTCTGTGGTTTCTTCTTTGTCAGCCTCAGGGTCAGCTTCTTCTGTCTGCATTTCCTCGTCAGTGTGAGGAACTCGTCTTGTGGCAGCGGCTAGGCCAGTTATCAGGTACCACATGTCTGCAATGGTGAGGTTTGCGGCAGACCTTCTCATAGCTTCGTTGACTCTTCCCAGCTCTTCGAACCTCATCCCACGAAGAAATTTTTGGAGAAGAATTTTCTTCGTAAATCCATGGTGCGGATAGCTTGAGACGATGGCATCGAATTTTATGTAGTATTCGTCCAAAGGCTCATCCCGGGATTGTTGAAGGTTCAGGATCTTCTCGCGGGTTTCTTGGCGTAAGGAAGGTGGGGAGAATTCTTTCAGGAACGGAACGCAGAGGTCTACGAAACGTTCTGCACTGCAAGCGGTGGATGTGTAGTACCATATCGTAGCGAAGTCGGTTAGAGAGAATTTAAAGCATTTCAGCTTAAATTCCTCTAACACTTCGTTTTCAGGTTTGATGTTGTGGCAGACTTGGTGGAAGTTTCGGCAGTGCTGTACAGGGTCTTCTCCCTCCGTTCCTCCGAACAGGGGCAGAATTCGCGTTGTCCATGCATGCGTGACAGGTAATGACATAGAGAGATGAACAGAAAAGAAAAAGGGGAGGGAAGAACAGTTATCCGATGACTAGTTCCCCGGCAACGGCGCCAATTTGACAGAACCCCTCGTCGTCAAAGCGATTGTGCAAATAAATTTATAGTCCACTACTTGCAACTATACTACTGGGTAGTACTTGGTAAGTAGGGGTCGAACCCAAGGGAACTAGGGGAATAATTGTTCTTCGGGGGGAATTACGCAGCGTGGGAACGTGTTTTAGGTCGGTTGGTTGGTTTTAAAGCTACCAGCTATTTTGATTGATTGATTGGTTGGTTGGTTGATTTTAATACTGGAAAGTAAATTACTATTTTAATGATTAAGAGAAATGTTCGGTTTCAGGGGACTTGTATTATATCTTGTTTATCATTGACCATTAGTGAATCATCTAAGTATTCAAACGGTGAATCGAGGCTAGTTACAGCTCAAGACTTGCAACACCGGTTTAAAGCAACTCCTGTTCTATTTCAGTCTAGCGCCAATACCCTAAGGTATGCTAGCCTGGGTACATCCACCTGATCTCACAGTTACGCTCGACCAGATGGGATTTAGGATGAGTCGAACTCCTCAGATAGCTTTGCTTGTTACAGCTTCCACTACCTGAGTATGATCACGAATTCCCACAGAAGAGCTTTGCTTGTTACAGCATCCACTCAACCTTGGAAACTCTGACTATATATGGCACATAGAACAAGTTTTGAATACTAAGACTAAACACTAAGTTAATAGTCTTAAAACATTTATAATACAAGTGCGCCCCTTAGACCGAACTACTAGTTTAGCTACTATTCATCGCGCTAAACATTATACTAAGGAAATTAAAGACAACAGTTAAATAAATTAATACTAAGAGAAACTTACAACCGTTGAAGCGCCAAGGGAGCTTTCCTTTATTTCCAAAGCAAGATTACAACATTACAAATATTACAACTTCTAGAGAGAGAAGTGAATTTGAGATTTTGTGTGTGAAATGAGGAGGAGGAGCTCCTCCTTTTATAGCCCAAAGGGGAGGAGATGGGTGGTGGAGATGGGTGGTAAGTGTTGCATTGTGATTGGAGGAGAAAATGGATGGAGGAGATGGCCACACATGGAGGAAGAGGAGTGGTGGAGGAGGAGGAAGGTGGTGGTGACATGTGGAGGAGGGGCAAAAGCCGCCGGTCACCACCACCAAGAGCCGCCGGTAGGCGGTGGCCAAGGAGGAGGAGCTCCTCCCTTGGCCACCACTTCTTCAAGTGGCCGGTCATCCTTGTCCAATGTGAGATTTGTACAGTTTTGTGCAGTCTTTTCACAAAACTGTCAATGTGTTTCTTCTCCGGGCTGTCTTGACTCCACTCCTGATTCTTCTGATTAATTTGTTCTGGTCAATTCAACGTCAGGATCCTTGATATTTCTTCAGTCGGCATATGATCTTGACCTTGGATTGACTCTTGTTATCTTTTCAGCTTAAAATCCTCTCCTTAGCGTGTTTTCACTTCAGTCTCTAAAATACCCTGTGAAAATATATCGGGACTAACACGTAGACGTTAGATAGACAAACAGTCTAATTAAGGGGGTTTTACTGTGTTTCTGACTCGTATAACTTTGGTCCATCACAAGTCGAGCTTTAGGATGACCCTTGTGATTTCACGTAAGCTATTGATTGGTTTATGCTTGTTGTTGAGAACTCTTGTTATCAAACTCCTTGACGGAGCCCACCGCACTGTCGTTAAGGTGCGATGTTCTCTGTGCAAAAACAAATTTATAATACCGATACTCGCGACTTAACTATTTTTGGGTAGTCAGTGGTAAGTATGGGTCGAACCCAAGGGAGTTAGGTGAATAGTTGTTCTTTCGAAAAGGGGGGGTTAAATAAAGCGGTTGGGGGGTTGTTTTTGGTTTTTGGTACTGAAAAGTAAAGTAACAGATGATATTGCAATTAAAGGAAAGATTCGGTTTCAGGGGCCTTGTATCATATTTTCATTTATCATTGACCTCTAATGATCATACTAAGTGTTCAAAAGTGAATCAAGGCTAATCCTAGCACATGACTTGCCACACCGTCTAGTCTTTTGCAAGACAAAGAACTCTTGTTCTAGTATGTGCATCCATTTGATCATCATTCATGATAAACCAAATGGTGTTTTAAAGAGGTTGACTTCCACAGATAAGCTATGCTCTTCCGAGCCTCCACTTATCCAGGGAAGATCACGAACCCATGGCAAAGCTTTGCTCTTCCGAGCATCCACTCAACCAATGGAATTCTGACTTAATATATGGCACCTAGAACAAGTTGAACACAAAGAGGCACTAAGAGAAGGGTCTAAAACATTGTATGATACAAGTACACCCCTTCAACCGAATGAAGAGTTTAGCTACGAATATCCATGGAACAGGACATCATAGCTAAGTACTTGAAAAAGTAAAGGTTTTTGAAAGACGGAAAATAAAGTTTTCGAAAGTAAAGACAGGAAAGTAAAGTTGTTGAAATTAAAAGATAGTAAAGTAAAGAAGAGAGAACTTACAAAAACCGTTGATAGTGCTAAGGATCAAGCTTCGATTCCAAAGTAAATTGATTACATGATTAGTGCCCAAAATCTAGAGAGATAAGTGACTTGTGCTTCTTGCACACAAAATGGGATGATTTACAAAGGCAATGGGGTGTTCTATTTTTAGGCTAAGGGAGGCAATGGATGTGGAGGAGAAGCCACCACATGTCACAAGATGGGAGGAGGTCTCAAAAGCCATCAGAGTGAGTCATCACTCCAGAAGCCGCCGGCCACATGGAGGAAGGGGAGAGGTGGAGTGGCTTAGCCACCGGCTAGGTGGAGGAGAGAATAGAGTTTGTGAGTTTTGTGAGCTCATCCCAAAAAGCCATCGGTCCTTTCAGCTCCGGACTGACTCTGGTTGCCCTTCGGTTGGACTTGTTTTGAGTGATTCCACGTCAGGTTCTTGAAAGTCAGAATTTGGTCGTGACCTGGAATGACTAGTAATTCATTTTCAGCTTTAAAAACTCCTCCTTAGCCTGTATTCTCTCTAGACTTCAAAATACCATGTAGATAAATATCGGAACTAACAAGCAAAAGTTAAATAGACAAAGAGTCTAATTTGGTGGGTTTAACTGTGTTTATGATTCATACAATTATGGTCCATCAGATCACCCCACACTTTTAGTTGTTCGTCCCGAACAATGCTTTTTAAGGGCGGAACACAATCTAAGTAAAAACTTTTAAATATGAAAGTGAGACTATGGGACTAGATTTATCCTAATTCATGCATTACTTACTTATTACCAAACTAAACCGTGTAAATACTTAGAAGAAACTTGATACTTGTACCTTCGCGCCGAGATGCAAATTAATTCGGATGTTTCGGGAGATAGCCCTTTTTAGGCTCCTGGACTGCATTCTCGGGATCGACTCGTACTATATGGTTTCCTTGTAGCTTTCTCTAGCACGTGATTTGGTTCGGGTTTCACTGAGTTGAGCATTTTGATTTCTTTTTGGCGAGGGACAGCTTCTGTAGTGAATCGGCCTTTGGCCTTTGGCCTTTGATATTGAGTTGGAGTTTCTTCACTTTTGTTCGGTTAAAACCTTCACAATTTTGGCCTTTGGCCTTTGATTAGCTTCTTTGAGCTTTTGCTTCTTTGTGACTTGCTAGTCCATTTTCTCAGCCTTTTTGGGAGGTCCAATCGTCGCCCGCGAGCATATGGAAATACCTCCCCGCTCTTTCTCATCCTCGCCGTTTCGCGCGGGTCAAGATGAGGGTCACTCATCTATTTTCCCGGCTACTAGGACTAGAGATAGGACGGTTTGATTCCTGTCCCGCCTCTTTGCATAAACGCTGCACGGCGGAGATGACTTCAATCTTCACTGAAACCCGAAGTGCAACCTCCACTGACTTCGAAAACCATATAGTTAGATTCGATCCTTCGAGTGCTTGCCAAGCCTCTCTAGGGCAGTTTATATCAACTCCACATCCCCTGTTTATCTCAGCACAAAGGGACAAATGAGAAGTTACATTCTAAGTTTTTAAACAGTTGAATTTTCACAAGGTAAATGCATGAATTTAGATCTATCTTTTTCACATTCTCAAGTTCATATTTTCAAAAAGATAATATTAAGGGAAAAGGAAAAGAAAAAGCATGTTAATTAACTATGTACACAGGTGGTTCTCACCCCACACTTTTGAACGAAGGCGTGCCTCACAGCACGACTTAGTTCAAAAGTCATGCAAGCAAATATATACAGGAAAGGTGAGAATGAAAAAACTAAATGACAGAAATTAAATGATTGAAAGTAAGATAGGTGTCGGGTTACCTCCCGACCAGTGCATTTGTTTAACGTCGTTAGCTCGACCGTACCTCATTCCTGGATCATAAGGTTGGGTCCCATGGGCGTGTGAGGTCGAATTTCTTCTCGGCTGCCCTTTTGCTCCGAGAGGGTGAGGCTTCATTGACCATAGCTGCTGGTCCAATGATTCGTGCTCGCTTGTTACTCCTTCCGGGTTTCCATTCTTTCGGCCCATGTCTTTGCCGCTTCTTCATGTTTGAATAGTTGGCACCTTTGCGAGTTTGGAAGTTTGGTTTTGTGCCATTAAATGTAGGCGACATTAAGCATGCGCCTCTGCCAATCCTCTTCATTGTGGCAGTGATGGATGGTTGTCTTGGAACGAGTGAGTTTTCATGCGGTTTTCCTTGGCTTGTGACGAGTGAGAGTTCCTTTGTCGGTTTTTTTGGCTCATGCTCCTCCTCTAACTCCCCTTGCACCTCATCATTATTGATTATATGATCTTCGGTGGCTATGATCGGCATAAAACACGAAGGGTTAAGTTTGGGCACTTTGACCATGAGGACTGGGTCTGTTTCAGGTGCTCCGACAGTGAGGACCAGGTCTTTCTCGGACAGTTCGGCAATGAGGTCCGGGACTTCCGTTGGCTCGGCAGTTAGGACTGTGATTTCCTCGGATGGATTGGTGATAAGGACCGGGCCTGATTTGGGCAGTTCTTCTTCTAACTCCCAGGGATAATCTGAATGGAGCTCTTCTTCAGGCAACCATGGGTCCTCATCCTCGTCATTCATATGGTCTCCGGGGGAAATCATACTGAGGTCTGGGGTCTGTTTTTGGCAGTTCGGCACTGAGGTCTGGGTATGTCTCGAGCAACTCTTTAGTTAGGATCGAAATTGATTTGGGCAGTTTGGCAATACGGTCCCAGATCAGTTGTGTAGCCGCCCAAAATTCCTCATTTTCGACCTCGTCTTGATGTATCGGGGCACTCATTTGCTGAATGCTAGCTGCCAATTCTTCCTCCTTGTCCTTGAGTGGCTCGACAATGTGGACCTGGGCTTCCTCGGGCATTTCGGAAATGTGTACCGGTGCTGATTTGGGCAGCTTGTTAATGAGGTCCCAGAGCTGGTTTGATGCTTCTTTTTGAGCCACCCATGATTCATCGCTTTCGACCTGGATTTGGTGTACCATGTTAGCCAACTGCTGGTTGCAAGATGCCAGCTCCGTTGTAACGTCCTCGAGTGGCTCGGCCTGATCTTCTCTTGGTCTTGACCTCGCGGCGAAATCGTTTATCAATTTCCAAAGATCATCCATGTTTAAGTTATTTATCGAGCCTCCTGCCGCGTCATTAAGGCAATTCCACTCATATGGCATCATCCCATCGAGAAACCTTTGAAGAAGATCTGAGTTGCTGAATCCATGGTGCGGGCAGCTCATTACAATGGAATCGAAGTACCATAAGTACTCGTCTAATGTTTCATCCCGGGATTGCTCAAGGTGGTTGATCTTCTCGCGGATTTCAAATTCGAAGGATGGTGGGAAAAACTCCTCATCGTTCCAAGGCTCGTTTTGATAGTACATTGACATGGTGGTTTGTAAAAAATAAAAAGAACAACTACTCCGATTTATAAATCCAACTCCCCGGCAACGGCGCCAATTTTGACGGAGCCCACCGCACTGTCGTTAAGGTGCGATGTTCTCTGTGCAAAAACAAATTTATAATACCGATACTCGCGACTTAACTATTTTTGGGTAGTCAGTGGTAAGTACGGGTCGAACCCAAGGGAGTCAGGTGAATAGTTATTCTTTCTAAAAAGGGGGGGTTAAATAAAGCGGTTGGAGGGTTGTTTTTGGTTTTTGATACTGAAAAGTAAAGTAACAGATGATATTGCAATTAAAGGAAAGATTCGGTTTCAGGGGCCTTGTATCATATTTTCGTTTATCATTGACCTCTAATGATCATACTAAGTGTTCAAAAGTGAATCAAGGCTATTCCTAGCACATGACTTGCCACACCGTCTAGTCTTTTGCAAGACAAAGAACTCTTGTTCTAGTATGTGCATCCATTTGATCATCATTCCTGATAAACCAAATGGTGTTTTAAAGAGGTTGACTTCCACAGATAAGCTGTGCTCTTCCGAGCCTCCACTTATCCACGGAAGATCACGAACCCATGGCAGCGCTTTGCTCTTCCGAGCATCCACTCAACCAATGGAATTCTGACCTAATATATGGCACCTAGAACAAGTTGAACACAAAGAGGCACTAAGAGAAGGGTCTAAAACATTTAATGATACAAGTACACCCCTTCAACCGATTGAAGAGTTTAGCTACGAATATCCATGGAACAGGACATCATAGCTAAGTACTTAAAAAGGTAAAGGTTTTTGAAAGACAGAAAATAAAGTTTTCAAAAGTAAAGACAGGAAAGTAAAGTTGTTGAATTGAAAAGACAGTAAAGTAAAGAAGAGAGTACTTACAAAAACCGTTGAGAGTGCTAAGGATCAAGCTTCGATTCCAAAGTAAAGTGATTACATGATTAGTGCCCAAAATCTAGAGAGATAAGTGACTTGTGCTTCTTGCACACAAAATGGGATGATTTACAAAGGCAATGGGGTGTTCTATTTATAGGCTAAGGGAGGCAATGGATGTGGAGGAGAAGCCACCACATGTCACAAGATGGGAGGAGGTCTCAAAAGCCATCGGAGTGAGTCATCACTCCAAAAGCCGCCGGCCACATGGAGGAAGGGGAGAGGTGGAGTGGCTTAGCCGCCGGCTAGGTGGAGGAGAGAAGAGAGTTTGTGAGTTTTGTGAGCTCATCCCAAAAAGCCATCGGTCCTTTCAGCTCCGGACTGACTCTGGTTGCCCTTCGGTTGGACTTGTTTTGAGTGATTCCACGTCAGGTTCTTGAAAGTCAGAATTTGGTCGTGACCTGGAATGACTCGTAATTCATTTTCAGCTTTAAAAACTCCTCCTTAGCCTGTATTCTCTCTAGACTTCAAAATACCCTGTAGATAAATATCGGAACTAACAAGCAAAAGTTAAATAGACAAAGAGTCTAATTTGGTGGGTTTAACTGTGTTTATGATTCATACAATTATGGTCCATCACTCCTCTTTCCTTATGGATTACGACTTTAGCATCTAAAACTTGGAAATGAGTTCATATCGTGAGCCCATGGACTAGCCCTAGCTGGCATAGGTTATCGAGCGACGTTTTTATGCAAAAAGCTTTAACAATTTTTCAAAAGCCTTGTTTCAAAAATGAATAGACTTCTAGGTTAGGCACTTGATAGCGCTAGTATTGACCTCCTTGAATGTGCACCCTCATGCGAACTTAAACGGTTTGAGAACTCTCTTGAAATGTATAGTGATTGTGATGCTAGCTTGGGATGTGAAGTAGGATTTGAGAAATCCATGCCTTAATTGTTAAACACTCTTGCTTTCACTCTTACGGGATAAATGCATGTGGGATTTGTGAGTATTCCCTTTTCTGAAAACTCTCACGAGACTATAACTCGTCCACTAGGGTAGCCTAGGGGTTTAAAGCAAGGTTGTCAAAATCTTGTTTTAAATCGTAAAATCGTACAATTTTACGTTTCTAAGCGTGTATTTCGTGTTAACTCGTAGCTGGACTCGTTTTTGGCTAAAATCGGAGCTTAAAATGATTTTAAACGATTTTACACGGTGTAAAATCGGTGAACTCGTGTACACTCGTGTAAAATCGTCCCAATTACAGCCCATGAGCGACAACATAAAGGAAGGCGTGGCGAATTTGGTACCTGGAAGAAGCCGAAGGTGGAGCAGGCGTGGCGAATCTGCTCAACGATCAGTGCTCTATTTTCGCAGCCGAGGTCGATTATAGGGACGTTGTCGATTTAGGAGACTTCTGAGAGTCTGGATCTGTCGAGATCTGGTCTGACGTAGCTGCTAGGTATGGATTTGTGTGGGATGCCGGTGGACAGGACCTTGACCTCCATGGATTCCGGCAAGGCGGAAAATAGAGGAGGAAGAGACAAATGAAATATTTACAAACTCTGAGCACTGTTTTGTAAATATTTGCTTTGTCTATCTCTCTTCAAGCAGTTTCCACGAAATTGAGGTGAGATGTGATAACAGAAAGCGGAAATTTCATAATTGGGCCAGGCCGGGGCTGGCTATCCCATGAGCCAGTGTATTCTATATTCAAGGTATATAATATTATATATAATAATTGATGAATTCCAATTTCTTGTCTCCTAATGCAACATTTAATTTAAATATATATATATATATAATATATAATATTATTTTAATAAAAGGTAAACTCGACGATTTTACGATTCGATTTTATGTTTCGATTCTATCTAGACAAAACGAGTCAAGGTAAAAACTCGATTCTGACAACCTTAGTTTAAAGGCTTGGTGCATACGCTAAATGCACCCGTAACACCTACGAAAAGGAGTTGATTGCTAATAATTGAGTGTTGCTATGGAAAAACTTATCCTCATCACCCTTGTTGCTCTTGACTTGTTCTTATTGTTTGCTCGGGACGACCAAACTCTAAGTGTGGAGTATTTTGATAAGTCGATTTCTCGACAATCTTTCGGACCTTAACTAGATGTTTTGATTCATTCCGAGTCTCTTTCGATGTCATTTAACCCTCGTACTTGCTATTTCAGGTGAAAAACCTATTCTATGGTTCTCGGACCTAAGATTATCAATTCTCGAAGAAAACTGAAGTTTCAAGCCAAAATGGAGGAAATCCCATGCAAAGTACCAAATGCCCACCCGGGCCAAAAGAACGCTCGCCCGAGCGCCATTCTTCAAGGCCGAGACCCGCCCGGGCGTCGATAGATCCGGCCGGGCAAAATGAGTAACCTACTCGGGAGCACCAGACGCCCGCCCGGGGCCAAAGCACACCCGCCCGAGCCCTATTTGTACGGGCCAAGTCCTGCCAGCCACCAAGGCCAGCACTCGGCCAAGCACGAGAAGACCTGCCCGAGCGTAAAATGTGCCTTGCTCGGCCAAAACATAAGCTCGCCCGAGCGTACCGACCACCCGCCCGAGTCTCCTCAATCCATCTGAGCTCCAGCTCATTGATGGCGCGTATTTATACGATTCATCGAATCAGTTAAACCCACAAATTAGACATTTGATGATACGAACAAGTGCTTGTTAATACCATTTTGTGTATACAGGCTATTTTGGGGTCTAAAGAGGAAACACGCCTAAAAAGGGAGAATTGTGCCAAAAAGCCAGCCAAGGCCCGAGGACCTCAGCCAGGGACCGAGAAACTTCACCCGGGTACCGAGAGCCGTACCCAGGCCCATCTGAGAATGCCAGGTCCCTGTCCCGGGCTCGTCCGAAACCAGGTCCCCGCCCAGGCATCGCCCAGGCCACGCCCGAGCTGTCTAGCTCTGAATTCAAGTTGCCCGAGCAAACGAGCTGATCTGACGAATCTACCTCAAGCAAAGTGATCAAAATGGAAAATAAGGTAGACAATGTCAGAAAACCAAAGGCACCGAAACCAAGCCCGGGCAGATTGGCAGTTGGCCCAGTTCCAAAGCAAAGGCCTCGCGCGCATAGGCACCGAAACCAAGTCGCTCGACCAAACCATGGAATCTGGCAAATCTGGCTCAACCAAAGTGTTTTAAATGCCTAATAACTCGGACAATCTCACTTCCCAGACAAAACGCCCGAGTGGAACCAGCTCAAGCCCGCTCAAAGCCAAACTAGGGCAATATCGGCCGTTTTGGGATTTCGACCATGTTCCGGACAAAATCTGGCTTAGCATCCTTCTTGAGATCATCTTAGAATGACTTTGTTGTTCAGAATACACTGTCCAAAAGCCAAGAAGCTCCGGCCAAAGCTCCGACCAGATTCCGGCCATATTCCGGCGAACTCCGGCCAACCTCCGGTGATGCTCTGATCAAGCTCATATCCTCACCACCATGCTCCGGTCATTTCTTGCTCTGGTCACATTCCGGCGAAGTCCAACCAAAACCAAACTACTTCATTTCCGGTTGGACATACTATTTACTTTGGTTGACCTTTGGGAAGAAACTAAGCTTCAACCAAGTCCAAGTGACTTGTCCCAAGCCTCAACGAAGTCAAGTGGTTGCCCTTTGGCTTCAAACCAAAACCAATTCGTGGCTCATGGAAGAGATAAGAGCAAATGGTGGCTTTGGCTTGAAATATCCCAAGCCAAACAACTTTGGGATATTTCTCATCTAAGCTTAGCCTCCAAGTCTTCTCTAGTCTATAAATAGAGGCTTATGCCTTAGAAGTCCTTGACCTTCGAAATCCCATGTTACCTTAGAGAGAAGAGAGCTTAACTCTCTTTCTCTTCACTTTCAATGCAAACACACTTTGTTCTTGATTTCCAAGCTTTGTTCACTTGTTCTTGAGCTCCAAGCTCTTATTTTCCAGCAGCCTCTCTTTACTTTTCTTGTCTTAGATTTACTTGTTCTTGAGTACTCTTGTTGGTTCTTGAGTACTCTTGTTGTTCTTGAGTTTTTACTTTCCAAAATCCTTTACTTTTTTGTCTTTCAAAACCAAAAACCTTTACCTTTTTTGTGCACTTAGCTATGATATCTTCTTCCATGGATACTCGTAGCTAAACCCGTCATTCGGTTGAAGGGGTGTGCTTGTGTCATAAAACCGTTTTAGACCCTTTTTCTTAGTGCTTCTTTGTGTTCAAACTTGTTCTATGTGCCATATACTAGGTTAGAACATTCATGGTTGAGTGGAGGCTCGAAAGAGCAAAACTCTTCCATGGGGTTCGTGAACATACATGGTTAAGTGGAGGCTCGAAAGAGCAAAGCTTTTCCATGGAGTTCAACCTTTTTAAAACACCACCTGGTTGATCGGAAATGATTGATCAAGTGGATGCACATGGGCTAAGATTCTTCGAAAGGAGGAATTAGCCTAACTAGAACAAGTGCTCTATGTCTTGAAAAGGACTAGACGGTGTGGCAAGTCGAGTGCTAGAAATGGCGTTGATACATCTTTGAACACTTAGAACGATCATTAGAGGTCAATGATGAACGAGTTGTGATACAAGGCCCCTAAACCGAATCCTTCCATTAATCAAAATATCACTTGTCACTTTACTTTCAGTCTCAATATCAACTGCTTACTTTTCAGTACCCTTTACTTTTACGCACTTTACTTTTACGCACTTTATTTTCAGCACTTTACATTTCAGTACTTTACTTTACGCAATTTACTTTCAGTCTTTACTTTTCCGCACTTTACTTTTCAGTCATTTACTTTTCCGCACATTTACTTTCAGTACGCTTACTACAGACCTATTCAAAATTAACCCAACATAAGTTTGGTACGCATTGCGCTTGAAATATAGCGTGCGGCCAGTACCAAAAGTATGTTGTTTGGTTGATATTGAATTCGACTGTTCCAGCAATTTACTTTCAGCATTTACTTTCAGTCATTTACTTTTCGCTTACTACAGACTTGTTCAACATCAATCCAACATAACTTTGGTACGCATTGCGCTTGAAATATAGCGTGCGTCCAGTGCCAAAAGTATGTTGCTTGGTTGATATTGAACTCGACTGTTCCAGCAATTTACTTTTCAGCACTTTAATTTCCAGTACTTACTTTACGCACTTTATTTTCAGCATTTATTTTCAGTCATTTACTTTTCAGTCATTTACTTTCAGTACTAAAACCACAACCAACCCCAATTGCACTTAATTTTCTATACAAATTCCTCAAAGAACAACCATTCCACCAATTCCCTTGGGTTCGACCCCTACTTACCGCTTTACTACCCATTAGTGAAGTCACAAGTAGTGGACTTATAAATTAATTTTGCACATTGCCTCACGACAAGGCTCTGTCAGTGAGCGACCCTCAACTTGACCCGCGCCGAAACGACTACAATAAGAAAGAGCGGGGAGGTATTTCCATATGCTCTCGGGCGATGATTGGACCTCCCAAAAGTGAAGAAAAATGGACATGCAAATCTCATCAAAGGAGCAAAGCTCAAAGAAAGAAATCAGCCAATATGGTGAAACAAAACCGAAGCAAAAGTGAAGTACTCAAAGAGTCAAATCAAAAGCCGAAGGCCAAACCTCACTACAAAAAGCTGTCCAACCACGCAAACAAAGAAAAAGAGCTCAACCCATTAGCTCGAATCAATCACGTGCTAGAAGAAGCAAGTAACATAACCATATAGTAAGATCGGATCCGAGAGTGCAGTTCAAAGGCCTAAAAAGTGGCTATCTCCCAATCATCCAAATTGATTTGCATCTCGGCGCAAAGGTAACAAGTATCTAGTTACCTTCATATGTGAGCATGATTTCATTTGGAAGCAAGTAAGTTATGCATGCTTAGGTGAAGTCTAGTTTTGCATCTCACATTCATATTTAGGACTTAGGGTGTTGTTCCTCTCTTTGACTAGACTTGTTCGGGACGAACAAGATTAAGTGTGGGGGTATTTGATGGCGCGTATTTATACGATTCATCGAATCAGTTAAACCCACCAAATTAGACATTTGATGATACGAACAAGTGCTTGTTAATACCATTTTGTGTATACAGGCTATTTTGGGGTCTAAAGAGGAAACACGCCTAAAAAGGGAGAATTGTGCCAAAAAGCCAGCCAAGGCCCGAGGACCTCAGCCAGGGACCGAGAAACTTCACTCGGGTATCGAGAGCCATACCCGGGCCCATCCGAGAATGCCAGGTCCCTGTCCCGGGCCCGTCCGAGAAACCAGGTCCCCGCCCAGGCATCGCCCAGGCCACGCCCGAGCTGTCTAGCTCTGAATTCAAGTTGCCCAAGCAAACGAGCTGATCTGACGAATCCACTTTGAGCAAAGTGATCAAAATGGAAAATAAGGTGGACAATGTCGGAAAACCAAGGTGAATGCCCGGGCAGATTGGTAGTTGGCCCAGTTCCAAAGCAAAGGCCCCGCGCGCATAGGCACCGAAACCAAGTCGCTCGACCAAACCATGGAATCTGGCAAATCTGGCTCGACCAAAGTGTTTTAAATTCCAAATAACTTGGACAATCTCACTTCCCAGACAAAATGCCCGAGTGGAACCAGCTCAAGCCCGCTCAAAGCCAAACTAGGGCAATATCGGCCGTTTTGGGATTTCGACCATGTTCCGGACAAAATCTGGCTTAGCATCCTTCTTGAGATCATCTTAGAATGATTTTGTCGTTCACAATACACTGTCTAAAAGCCAAGAAGCTCCGGCCAAAGCTCCGGCCAGATTCCGGCGAACTCCGGCCAACCTCCGGTGATGCTCCGATCAAGCTCATATCCTCACCACCATGCTCCGGTCATTTCTTGCTCCGGTCACATTCCGGAGAAGTCCAACCAAAACCAAACTACTTCATTTCCGGTTGGACATACTATTCACTTCGGTTGACCTTTGGGAAGAAACTAAGCCTCAACCAAGTCCAAGTGACTTGTCCCAAGCCTCAACCAAGTCAAGTGGTTGCCCTTTGGCTTCAAACCAAGACTAATTCGTGGCTCATGGAAGAGATAAGAGCAAGTGGTGGCTTTGGCTTGAAATATCCCAAGCGGTGGCTCTTATCCTCTTCCACAACCCATGTGCTTTGCTTTTGGGTAAGCCAGTGAGAGTGACTTGCTTTTGGGATATTTTCCAATGCAAAACTTAGTCCCCAAGTTTCCTCTTCTATAAAAAGAGGCTTAGCCTTAGATGTAGAAGTGCCACAAACTTAGGGAGTTGAGAGCTTATCTCTCTTCTCCACTTCATTTTCAATACAAACACACTTTTGTTCTTTGTTCTTCACTTGTTCTTGAGCTCCAAAGCTCTTACTTTCCAGCAAGCTCACTTACTTTCCCTTGTCTTGATTTGGAGCTCATCTCCTTTACTTTCTTGCACAAAAGCCACGGATTTCCCTTTACTTTCTTGTTGCTCTCGGTCACTTGTTTTACTTTTTCTTGTTTTCTTTACTTTCGTAAGTATGGTGCTTGTATTCCTTACCATGATTACAAGTAGCTAAGCATATTCGGTCAAGGGGTGTTCATACTTGTGTATGCATCTTGAGACTAGAACTTAATGCTATTTTGTGTCAATTAGTTCGGTGCCATTATTCGATTGAACGACAAGGCTAAGTGGATGCTCGAAAGAGGAAAGCTTAGCCGAGTAGTTCAATCTTGATTAGACAACTAGGCTAAGTGGATGCTCGAAAGAGCAAAGCTTAGCCGAGTAGTTTACTCTTCCTTAAGTCGCTTGGTTGATCGTAACTGAAGATCAAGTGACTGCACTTAGAACTAGAAGTCTATGTCTTGATTTTGGAGTAGATTGTGGTGTAAGTGCTAGAAATGGCCTTACTTTAGGGTTATATCTGGACCAAGGAATAACCCACACTTATGAACACAAAGTAAGATCTTTGACGTTCATGATGGTTGTCTCACAAGTAGAGACCCTAGACTGAATATCTTTCGTCCTTACTTACCTGTCATTTACTTTCAGTACTTTACTTTTCTGTCATTTACATTTCAGCACTTTACTTTTCTGCACTTTACTTTACGCACTTTACATTTCAGTCTTTATTTTACGCACTTTACTTTCAGTATTTACTTTACGCAATTTACTTTCCGCACTTTACTTTCATTACAGACGTTTTCAACATCAATCCAACATAACATTTGGCACGTATTGCGCTTGAAATACAGCGTGCGACAAACCAAAAGTGTGTTGCGGTTGATATTGAACTCGACTGTTCCAGCACTTTACTTTCCACAATTTACTTTCAGTTTAAACCACTCAAACCCAACCTGTCTTTACTTTATTTTTCTTTTCTCTTTAAAGAACAACTAATCCACACTGACTCTCTTGGGTTCGACCCCTACTTACCGCTCTACTAATCCAATAGTGAGCCACGAGTAGTGGAACTATAAATGTAAATTTTGCAGCGCACAACGACGTGCTGTCACTCATCTCCAAGGGACGCTCGGCCGAGCATTCATAAGGCCCGGGTGAGTCTTCCCTGAAAGCTCAGATTTTTATCGTTGGCTATAAATAGAAAGTTTCGTTTTTTTGGGTAGATCTATCGAGGGTTTTGAAGGGTTTTTGGAGAATACAAGGGTTTGGGAGATCATCAATCAAGCTTGGAGCCACTCTAAGGATAGAAGGGAGACTTTTGATCCTAGTTCTTCATCTTCTTTGTTTCCTTTCCATCATCTTTGTAAACAAACTACTCTTGATCAATATTGAATATGACTTGTGAGTAGTCCCATTAGTTTCTAGGGTTCTATGAACCTCCTTGGTGTGTAATACTTTATCATCTATTGATCATATGTATGAATGAAGATTTTGTATGGTTGTGAATCTACTTGGATAACATGTTAACTCTATGCCCACTAAGTGTTTGATAAAATGCCTAAGTGGTCTAGAAATATGAACTTAAAGTTGAGTATTCTAGCGAATGAGATTGAGAGTTCTAGAATGAAAGTAGATTCACCTTTGCTAAGCAATGATCACTAGCGTGACTCATCTTAGCATTGAGATAGGCTTGGTCTTAAACCGCTCATTTGATATTGATCATTCAACTAGCGTTGATGATTGAGAAATTTGAGTAGGACGTGAGCTAAAAACATCGAGAGATTGAAGCTCACGTGCGAGGTGCCTCTCCTTTAAATCAAAGAAGTAATCTAGGGATGGAATTTGATTTAATAGTCGCACACCTTAATCTAACCATTATATTGTTCATTCTTGCATGAAATTGCACCTATAGAGAGTATAGTACACCAAGAAGGGACGTAGCGCCATAGGAATGCCATTTAAAACCTTGAAAACAACCCTTTCCTTTCATTGATTCACTTAATATTTGACAATCAACCATTTGAACCATCAATTAAGAAATAGACTTATTTAGTAAAATCAAATAGTGATCTTAGGTGTACAATTGCTCCTTGGACGACCCGGTATTTACCGGTCATTATAAATTGTTTTTGAATATACAATATTACAACTGTCAGCACATTCCATCTACAAATGTAAAAAATAATAGTTAGACAAGTTTGGAAAGAGTGAATTATAAACACGTAAGAAAATGACAATTCACTTACTTGTATCCTAGAGCAGGAAGCCGTGCAGGATCAATAACTGAACCGGGAGGTTGAGTTGGCAGAGCAAGCTTCCTCGGTCTACCAGTAATCATATGTTCCCAAACCCATAGCTGAAGGAGAATGACACACCCGCTGAGTTGCGTCGCCTTCGATTCGCACGCATTGCACAAACTACGGTAGAGGTATGCTAACACAGCACCACCCCAACTATAGCTCGAAAGAGAGTCGAGATCCACCAGCAGTGGTAGAAAGTGGAGGGATATCTCACTTCCTGAAGAATCCGAAAAGAGTGATGACCCCAACATGGGAAGAATGTACACCCCCGCATATCTCTGAACCTCTGCGTCTGTGGCATCTGCTGGCACGATCTGCATATGCTCTCTAAGCCACGTACGTCTAACGGTGGTAGGTCTCTTCCCGTGCGGGATCACTCCTAACGACACAGAGGCCGAATGCCCAAAACACTCTATTTATGCTTTCATTGCCACTATCAAGCGTTGATTTGTCCCAATAAACAATACTATCGGGATTGGTCTCTTTTAGCACACCCATATGAGTTGGTAATTTTGCGAACGATTCTTCCCACTCTCCAAATAAATAAACGAATGCTTTTTGGCACGCTTTTATGTAACTTATCTTGTATCCATACTTTGATCGCATCAACTCCCTCACTTGCTTAGGACTATATCTCAAATCCTCTCGAATTAAATCTTTTATGTCCATTCCAATAAAGTGTTTGTTGAAATGGACGTTGTCAGGGCGGATAATATCAACCTCACATGTATGATCTCCGCTGTATGTAGTGATTCTCCACATATCTTCCTTCTTCTTCTTTGAAGCTCGTAATTTCGATTGACATTTATCCTTGCCTCTGCGACATTCGAGTAGCAATCGTTTTGTATCTGAATATCTAACGCCATACTCACGACGTTGTTTAATGGAATATCTCTGACAAGCATATATAAGAGACTCCTTGATCAAAAATAGTCCATCTTTGCGCAGCTCCTTCGTATTAAACTGTTCATTGTGAGACCCATGGTCGTCTATCGCTGGATGGTTAATCCAAGTCGAAACATTATTGAACGGTGGGAAATCCCAAAGGGAGTTATTATCTTGAACAACGCCGATGGGTACTTCCATATACCCTTCCTCACTATCAATATCAAGACTCTCTAGATAATCTCTATCAAACTCGTCTTGTGTTGGAATTTCAAATACTTCTACAGTTGATAGTGTCGTTTCATCGATTTCATCACTATCCATTGCTAAAAAGATAGAATAAAACAACAACTTAGCCGAGACATGTATAGTTGAAAACTAAATCGAGAAAACAACTCCAAACAATGAACCAACTAAATACAACATGAAACATAACACCACATTGATTTTCAATTCAACAAACACCATACCAAAATCAACAACCAATCAAACACCAAGAAGAGCTCACATTGATTATCAAACACAATAACAAAATACAACATTGTGTCAAGGAGCTTACTGGAGATGGTGGAGTACAAATAAGCAATGGAGCAGAGAAGTTGGATGAGGGCAATGGAGCGGTCGGACGGAGCAGCGCTGAGTCAGATGGAGCAGAGCCAAGTCGGACGAGGGAGCGGCTGTCGGACGAGGGAGCGGCTGTCGGACGAAGCAGAACCGAGCAGTCGGACGATGTCGATGGATTGATCGATCGGTTGGACGATGGCGATGGATCAGTGGGTCTGTCGGACGATTCAATTTTTGGAAGAACAGAGCGAGGAAGAGAACAGTTAGGGCTCGCAACTTAGATTAGACTAAGCCGCTGTTGGTAATGGCGTCCAAATTAAAAAATAAATTCAAATCATCCACATCAGCCTGCTGACTCATTTAATAATCCACCTCAGCTTAAGACGCCCTCAACAAGAGCGTCTTAATGTTAAGACGTCGTTGGCAACGGCGTCTTACAAAACTATTGTAAATTGGGAAACCAATCTAAAAAATGTGTACAATTGGAATTGAAACTCAAATTTTGTACAATTTGGAAAATTTCCCAAAAGAACATCTAATTTATTTGAATTTAGTGGGTCAGCTCTTATTGCATACTCCCATCCTACATCATCTGATTTGGCTTTCAAAGTTGTCTCGCTTTGGTTGTTTAACTCTGTTGCTGAAGTAGATGCAACGAAAGAAACAGTGCCAGCCATGTCTACAACAATTAACAACTGAATAAGTTACAAGAAAATAAAAATAAAACAATCAATAGCAAAACAGTCCTAATAAGGATCTTTACAATTACATAATTTGTGAGTAAATTTTAGATTCACAAATCACAATCAATATTCAATACTCAGTAGCAAAATACAAACAAACAAAAGGAATAAGAATAAGGATTGAAACAACAAGTGATATTTCAGATATAATTTCCAAAACAGCAGCAAATGGAAACAAAACATTCTTAATTGTACATGACATTTTACCGAAAGAAACATCAACCTTCAACGATGAATGGGATGAATTACGGAACGAGAAATGAGAAAACAGAACGCAGCTTGATGAACGCAGGATGAGTTACCTACCTTCAATCGCGGAAGAAAGAACAAGAAACAATGATGAACTCGGAATCTCGGATGAAGAACCCTAAAGCGCAGGATGAAATATGAATACGGCTTGGAAGATGATGTTTTTTGTTCAACTTTTACGAAGGACTATCGCAAACCCTAATTGGAGCTTTTGTTTTAATTTTCAATTTCATTTAAAAAAATTTAATTATTACAAAAAAAGTCCTCTAAATTTATTCCTTAACATTTAGTTGCCCAGCCCGATTAATCGCCGATTGGTCCGATTAATCACCGATTGGTCCGATTAATCGGACACCGAATCGGTTCCCTGATTTTTCTATCCGATTAGGGTAAAATCGGATTGGCTTCGAGAAATCAGCCGATTAATCCCTGATTAATTGACCGATTCGGTCGATTTCTGAAACACTGGTATTTGCATATATCAGGGGTACACTAGATGTTGGTTTTTGCTATAAAAGAAGACAGGATGAGTTAAAACTGACTAGGTATGCTGATGCTGATTTTGGTGGAGGTAGGGACACTAGAAAATCTACAACTGCTATATATTATACTCTTGGTGATTGTTGTGTTTCCTGGAAGTCACAACTTCAATCTATTGTTACCATTTCATCTACTGAATCTGAATACATTGCATTGTGTGATGCTGTGAAAGAGGTCATGTGGTTGCAGGGTATGCTTAGTGAAGCTAAACTGTTTAATGGGACTGCTGTTATTAAGTGTGATAGTCAGTCTGCCATCTGTTTAAGTAAAAATCTTGTTTACCATGAGAGGTCTAAGCATATTGACATGAAGTATCATTTTGTTAGAGATAATGTAGAAAATGGTGATGTTGTGTTGAAAAAGTTGGCACTGAATATAACCCTGCTGATATGGGAACCAAAATAGTCACTTACACCAAGTTTAAGCTTTGCTTGAAACTTTCGCATTTGGAGTAATCTGTTTTGCAGGCTGAGCAATGAAAGAGCTCAGTTTGAGATTCACTATGTCAGTGTTTTCGGGATTAAGTAGAAGGCCTAAAGTGGCTTGAAGGATAAGCTGATTTAGGTGGAGGATTGAAGGATTTAAAGCAGCTGTTTCTGCTAAGTTCTGAAGGTCGTCTTTGAAGGGTCAAGGAAGTTGTCTCCAAAAGCTAGAGGAAGCTGTCGCTAAAGGCGCGTTCAAACCAGGCGGGAATAGATGTCGTCGCTGAAGCTACATGAGTCATTGTTGTTGCTGGCTGAGGTCGTTACACGCAAGTGAAGGCCGTTGCAGTCCGTTACGGGGAGGACGAACGGGAGCGCGACACGTAGGACGGATTCGTGGCGTGAGTTGGATTCGAATTGAACGTACGAGATTAGACGCAACGAACGGTTGTGATGCAATCTGGAAAAACGCATATAAGGGGTGTTATTCGAGCTGGATTAGGGTTCTTCACTCCCAATACGCGTTTTGATTTCGTTCGAGAAATTGGTTGAGGGCTTCAACTCGCACGGTGATTCCGCTCAGTTCGGCGTTCGATTGGGTGGTAAAGCTTGGTCCATAGAGAGATCAAGGCTTGTTGGCTCGTAGAGCTTGTAATCGGATTCCGTGTACTCCGGCGGCGATTTGGCCGATTCCGTGCGTTGACATAGTGAAGTTCAACTGAGCTAGTGAGCTCGAGTGAAGTAGCCTCTCACCTAGAGGTGAACCAACTATAAAATCGTTGTGTCATTTTTCTTTTCGCAATTTCTCAATCGTAAATTGAATTTAGGGCTTCCGCAATTGAATCTTAACAACGAATTGGATTAAAGTAATTAGTCCTGAGTTACAACAGTATCACATTTCTGGAGAAGACTCCCTCCTGCATGCACTTGGATCTCTGGAAAGGTATATAGAGTACGAATGTAGCTCGGTCACCACACAGAAACTTGAAAGTCACTTATTGCTAGTATTTCTCTGATTTTTTGTTCTTTTATGATGACAGCGCTTAATAATTCCTACCGATTTAAAAAGAAGAAAAAGATAAGGTATCCTGAAATGATCAGAAACAATTAGACTTCATCCTGAACTGTATTTGGTGAGTTCATTGTACAAATATCAGACAAACAAACAATATATCATCATTGTTTTATATGCAAGATTGGCCACCCTACTGAGTTTAAATTCTCTAGATTCTACTTCTGCAGTGAGGTACCTGCAGGGGACCAGTTATGGACCATAACTTATGGTGAAAGTGATGGCAGCAATATGGAGGTCTCGCAAGTTTTCACTTGAATCATAAAACTCTCAAGTCTTACATCTTGTTTGGCTCATAGCTCCAAGTGGACACGCGTAACTGTGTTCAAACATGAACTCGATAAAATCCCTCCCAACAACGAGGCTGTGCGTGATTATACCTAGCAGTTACCATAAAGTCTTCATCTAGTTTCGGAGTGCTCAAATCCTATAGGATGACCGCTATTTTCAGTGTATTGTGTTGATGTATAGGAGAGGAGTTATGCATGCACAGTTGAGTACTATTATAAGTACTACAATGTAATTGACTGTTTGTGCGTAAAACAGTTCCCCTGCTGTGTTGTAGCACACATCTAACAATGATGGGAATTCTCGGCCTGTCTCTGGTTTTTGTACACCTTGTTTTGGTGCATGGTACTGTTTTTCAGGACTATCAGCTGTCTCAAATCTCACTGCCGCCTTCTCCTGCACATGAGCCATCAGTTTATCCATCCGACATCAGGAGTAAACCAAATGTTACTTGTTTCAACGTGAAGTCATTTGGTGCTGTTGGAGATGGTGTTAGTGATGATACACAGGCTTTCAAGATGGCTTGGGATGCTGCTTGTCAAGCTGTTTTGTCTTCCTCGCTGATCGTGCCTCGTGGCAGTTCATTTATGATCCAGTCCACAATCTTCACTGGCCCTTGTCGAAATAGCATCACATTGCAGGTATCATTTTTATTTAAACACAATGTCTAACAAACCTTCTGTATGTAGATAAAGGCGTCAGGAGTAATGATGCAACCAGTGATAGTGTTTTCTTTCACAGATTGATGGAACTGTCATGCCGCCGGATGGACCTAATTTGTGGCCAATGAGGAGTAAACGACGACAATGGTTAGTCTTTTACAGGATCAATGGCATGACAATGCAAGGTGGAGGTCTTTTAGATGGCAGAGGAGAAAAATGGTGGAATCTACCCTGCAAACCTCACAAGGTATATATACTGACTGATCTCCTACAATCATCTGCTTATATGCAGGCATAAAATCAGATGGAAAAAAATGCCTTCACACTCTACATTTTTTTGATCCAGCAGGGTACTACCATGGCTGGACCTTGTGATAGTCCCGTGGTAAATTCTAACTATTATTAATCTTGTGTGTATAATATCTAAACTAAATATAGTAGCCCGAATATATCTCTAACACTAACAACCAAACAACATGATATACCTTCTGGGTTGTGTGGGTTTTCAAGTAAGGTATTTCGCCTGACTAGTGATTCTGTGCAGATGATTAGGTTTTTCATGAGCTCGAACGTCACTGTTAGAGGACTCAAAGTCAGGAACAGCCCTCAGTTCCATTTCCGGTTTGATGGATGTCAGAGGGTGAAAATAGATTCGATCAAGATCAAATCTCCTCATTCAAGTCCTAACACAGATGGGATTCATATTGAGAACACCAACGACGTCAAGATTCACAATTCGATCATTTCAAATGGTAATTTCCTTTCACGAATATGCACCCCATACCTTATAAACTGCAAGTAAATAAACACTCTTGTTGTAGGTGATGATTGTGTTTCTATTGGGGCTGGCTGCTACAATGTTGACGTAAGGAATATTACTTGTGGTCCAAGTCACGGCATAAGGTATAACTTGGTCACTCATAAATGCAAATACGATTTATTTGGGTAAGAACTGATTGGTTACATCTATGCAGCATCGGGAGTTTAGGTCTTCGAAATACTCGAGCTTGTGTCTCCAATATTACTGTCACCAACTCGTTGATCAAGAACTCAGACAATGGCCTGAGGATCAAAACCTGGCAAGGTGGCTCAGGCTCTGTCTCTCGTGTCACATTTACCCATATCCGCATGGACATGGTGAAGAATCCAATCATCATCGACCAGTACTACTGCCTCACCAAAAACTGCCCAAACCAAACCTCAGCAGTCTACATAACTGACATCTCATACAAAAACATAAAGGGTACATACGATACCCGGGCACCCTCAATGCGCTTGGCCTGCAGCGACACAGTGCCCTGCACAAACTTGACAATGTCCAAAGTTGAGCTCCTTCCTGCTCAGCCTCGGAAAAGTGTCCTGAAACCCTTCTGTTGGAACGCTTTCGGTAGTTGGATGACGACGAGGACTGTCCCACCTGTTTACTGTTTGGTTTACAGAGACCCATTGGCTATGCCTAGCAGTGACTTAAACTTTTGTTGAATGTGTGGATTGCTTGACTTTCAAGTCAAACAAAGTAGAAAAAGGGCGGTGTTGCGTACGTAGTAAAGCTAGTTTGGGACCAGTTTGCAACCTAGTGTTCATTGTTGCTGACAGTGGTGCTTGGTCCTTATTGCCTCCTTGTAAAATGAATTCATTATTACCTTATGCCTATTATAGTTTAAAATCAAGTCGATTCGGTTACTCACAAAGAACAAATGTTAGTTATGTCTATTACAGTATTTCATTCGATTCAACTGATTCTATTTACAACGATTACAGTCCAACGGACTTCAGTTTCATTCAAAAGGAATAAATTTTTTGTAAGTCTATTATAATTCAAGAAAGTAAAATTTTGTGAAAAGGAATAAATTATAAGTAAAATGTACCTCTCGCATCAATAATGAACAAGACGAAATTTGAATTAACTTCCATACTATGTCATGTACATTGACTTGAGCAACAAGGAATTGACTCTTGTTATAGAAGTTAGAATAGAAGATATCATTTGTGATGACAGAATGAATACTTGAATGAGCATGGGGTGGCTAGCAAAGGATGTAGCCCTCTTCACGCGCAGGCTACCTCTTGAAGTGTCCTACAACTACAAAGCAAAGAAATTGGGGTGGGGTGTCCTTTTGTAGGACAACTTGCCCAAATCTGCAGCTGCAGAAAGAACAAAAAGAAATGTTATGGGAGAGCACCACCCTATAAACTGGTCACCTCCATCCTTAGGAAAGCCTTAGTGTTAAGAACTAGAACGACGTACACAAATATTGAAAGATAAGTACAAATTGTTATAAATGGTCTGCACACAAAAGTTGAAAAATATGTCATGTGGGACTCACATGTGGGGCTCACACCAAAGAAAATGAGAGGTAAAATGAGTGAAATACGGATGTATGTTAGATAAGTGTAATATAAATTGAGACGTTCGGGTGAAGGAGAATACACACCTTCACCTCCTCCTTCTCTCTAGTTATTCAATAACATTTCAGTACATTTAAGTTCTAACGAGTCCCAAAGTTTTCCATATTTTCCAAGGTAATTATAACACGTTATCAGCACGAGGTTCTAACCAATTGAGATACCGTAAGTTTCGAACAAAGATTCGATAAAAGGTTAAGTATTTTTCCTCACTTGTCTCTCAACTTCCGCTTAGTTCTTCATCTGTTCTACTTGGATATCATAAGGGGTTCACTACCTCAAAGGGAGCTCTACTCTCCCTCTTTCACAATTCCAGATTGTGACTTGATATCTGGGTTTTTTGAATGAATAAACTAAGAATTCCTTTACTTTTTTGCTTTGATTGGAATTCGATCCTATTACGGCGACGGTTATGTATGTCTTACTACTTCTTACAACTTGTTTTACTTTCTTAATGTATAACATATATTATTATGATGTGCGGATTACCGTCCCACAGTAAAGTGTTGTGATCTGTAAAGTAACTATCTTTACTTTAAATACTTCATTTTCTTTGAATCATATTTGCATAATTTATTTGTTGCTAATACATTGTTAATTTACCATTTTACCTTTAGTGCTCAACGGTAATAAATGGTAACACAGTGCTCAACGGTAACAAAACAACGGCTATTTTTTCCTCTATAAATTCGATTTCATTCACCATACTAAATCACATTTTCTCTTCTACTTCACACTTCAAGCACACTCAAAATTTCTAAAGCAATAAAATGTCTAGCTTACTATTAATCTTTGTTGCAACAATTATTGTAGTACTCACTATTTGTAATTTCACCGGGGATCTAACACCGGATGAATTTTATAATTGTTTAGCAATGCTAGGATTCATGTATGTCTTTTTCTTCTTTACACTATTTGTAGACTTGTATATCTTGAATTAATAAAAAAATTACTTGTTTTATTTTAGTTGACATCGTGACAAACTTGGTGAAACTAGACTTCAGTCCCCTTGACATTGCTGGGACCAATTACATGTCCTGGACAATGGACATAGAAATACATTTGCAATCAATGAGTCTCATTGAGACAATCAAGGAGGGAAATGAACCCTCGGAAATAGACATGGCAAAATCTTTGATTTTCATTCGCCGTCATCTACATGAGGATCTAAAAATGAGTACCTCACAGCGAAAAAACCATGTGAACTGTGGAAAAATCTCAAAGAGAGATATGACCATCAAAAGGCTGTGATGCTCCCAATTTACCGCGATGAATGGACCGCTTTACGGTTCCAAGACTTCAAAAAAGTCAGTGAATACAACTTTGCAATGTTTAGAATTGTAACCCGTTTGAGGTTCTGCGGAGATATAAAAACAGATGATAGGACTATGTAATCTCCTTTTGGGAATGAAGCCAAGTTGTCCGATGTTTATCTGCATGTTTTCTTTTAAGATCTGAAATAAACTAGTACAATGTTTTATTCCATTACCTTTCTTAACATATTCTTTGTTTTTATTTAAAGTTAAAATTGGGAAGTGACGAGGCCAAGCAAAGAATTAATATTGAAGAAGCTTGCATACTCGATTGTGGAACAACACATACAATCCTAAAGGATGAAAGATTTTTCTCAAAAATAAAACCAACAGAAACTGTTGTGAATACAATATCCGGTCCAGTAGACCTGATTGAAGGAACAGGCATGGCAAACTTCACATTGCCAAATGGCACGATGTTTAAACTAAGCGATGCATTATATTCGCCAAGATCCAAAAGAAACTTATTGAGTTTCAAAGACGTATATCATCATGGATTTGATATTCAGTCTGCAACTGAAGGTGCCAGGAAGTATATGTTACTTACAACAGATAAATCTGAAAAAAGCACATACTTAAAAAAACTACCAATGCTTCCTACTGCATTGGCATTATACGCATATATATGCGATTGAGTCAAATGTGGTAGTTGCCAAACCTTCAATGTTAACCTTGTGGCATGACCGATTGGGTCATCCGGGTACAACAATGATGCGAAGGATTATTAAAAATACAAATGGACATTCATTAAAGAATGAAAAGATCCATCTAAGTAATAATTTTCCATGCAAAGCTTGTTCTCTTGGAAAGCTAATAGTAAGACCTTCACCGGGAAAGGTTGAAAAAGAATCACCTGCGTTTTTAGAACGTATTCAAGGTGATATATGTGGACCTATTCACCCACCTTGTGGACCATTTAGATACTTTATGGTACTAATAGATGCCTCAAGTAAATGGTCACATGTATGTCTGTTATCAACCCGGAATGTGGCATTTGCTATACTGTTTGCTCAGATAATAAAATTGCGAGCACAGTTCCCTGATCATACAATAAAGAAAATTAGACTTGACAATGCTGGTGAATTCACATCCCTGGCATTTGATGATTATTGTATGTCAGTGGGGATAAGTGTTGAACATTCTGTTGCTCATGTTCACACGCAAAATGGTCTTGCTGAATCATTGATCAAGCGCCTTCAGCTTATTGCTAGGCCACTTGTAATAAGAACAAAGCTTTCCACTTCGGTATGGGGCCATGCAATATTACATGCTGCGACATTAATTCGCATCAGACCAAGTGCATATAATGATCACTCTCCAATGCAACTTGCATTCAGACAAGTGCCAAATGTATCCCATCTGAGGATTTTTGGTTGTGTCATTTATGTGCCTATTGCACCGCCTCAAAGAACAAAGATGGGACCACAAAGAAGTCTTGGGATTTATGTTGGCTTTGAAAGCCCATCCATTGTTAAATATCTTGAACCTCAAACTGGCAATATTTTCACAGCTCGTTTTGCTGATTGCCATTTTAATGAGGAAAATTTTCCAACATTGGGGGATGAAAGAAAACAGCTGGAAAAGGAAATTACTTGGTTTGTACCAACATTAATGCATCTTGATCCTTATACAAGGGATTGTGAAAGACAAGTTGAAAAGATTTTGCATTTACAAGAAATAGCAAATCGACTTCCTGATGCTTTTACAGATACAAAGAGAGTAACAAAATCTCATATACTAGCTGTGAATGCTCCAATTCAGATTGAAATTCCAAAGGAAAAATTTGAAAACAAAGTGAATCATGAAATCACAACACGCCCAAAGCGTGGGAGGCCACCTGGTTTTTAGAATAAAATTCCTCGCAAAGTTATAGCAACAGATAGGCGAGATGACTCTGTAATGGAGGAACAAATTTCTGTAGAATTACAGGACCAGGAAAATCAAGAAATCTCGATAAATTATGCTAGTACAGGCATTATATGGAACCGAAATGAGAATATTGATGATACATTCTCATATAACGTGGCTACTGATATCATGAATGAAAATAATGGAGATTTCGAGCCACGGTCGATTACTGATTGTAAAAGTCGACCTGATTGGATTGAGTGGAAAAAGGCAGTTGAAACTGAACTAGACTCGCTTAATAAGCGTAAGGTTTTTGGGCCTATAGTACTCACACCTGAAAATGTGAGACCTGTTGGATACAAATGGGTATTTGTAAGAAAGAGAAATGAGAAAAATGAAATTGTGAGATACAAGGCTAGGCTTGTTGCACAAGGTTTTTCTCAAAGGCCTGGTATCGATTTTGAAGAAATGTATTCTCCTGTCATGGATGGAATCACGTTTAGATACCTTATAAGTCTAGCAGTACATGAGAAACTTAATATGCATCTCATGGATGTCGTTACAGCTTATTTATACGGATCACTTGATACTGAAATCTACATGAGATTTCCTGAGGGTTTTAAGATGCCTGAAGCATCAAGTTCAAAACGTAGGGAAAGATATTCAGTAAAGTTGGAAAGGTCCTTATACGGATTAAAGCAATCCGAACGCATGTGGTATAATCGATTAAACGAATACTTATCACAAAAGGGGTATGTTAACGATCATCTTTGCCCTTGCGTTTTTATCAAGAAAATGACATCTGGATGTGTAATTATCGTTGTCTATGTTGATGATTTAAATATCATTGGAACAAATGAGGAGATTCACGAAGTAATCTCTTATTTGAAAAGGGAATTAGAAATGAAAGACCTTGGGAGAACAAATTACTGTCTCGGTTTACAGATTGAACACTTGCAGAGTGGAATACTTGTCCATCAATCAAACTACACGAGAAAGATCATAAAGCGGTTCTATATGGATAAATGTAATCCATTAAGTACCCCAATGGTCGTAAGATCCCTTGATGTTAATAAGGATCCATTTCGCCCTTGCGAGGACTCTGAAGAAATTCTCGGGAAGTACCTTACTTCAGTGCTATTGGAGCACTAATGTACCTTACAAATTGTACTCGCCCTGATATATCTTTTGTAGTTAATTTATTAGCGAGATTCAATTCCGCTCCTACGAAAAGACACTGGAGCGGAATCAAGCATGTGTTTCGTTACCTTCAAGGAACGATTGATTTAGGATTATTCTATCCTAACAATGCAAAACCAGTTTTGATTGGCTATGCAGATGCAGGTTATCTGTCTGACCCACACAAATGAAAATCACAAACCGGGTATGTAATCACGTGTGGAGGAACCGCAATCTCTTGGCGTTCACAAAAGCAGACGGTAGTTGCAACATCATCAAACCATGCCGAAGTCATCGCATTGCACGAAGCAAGTTGCGAATGCGTGTGGTTGAAGTCCATAACACAGCATATTAGAGTCACAAGCGACCTCTCTTCAGTGAATGATCCAATCACTCTTTATGAAGACAACGCTGCGTGTGTTGCTTAAATGAAGGAAGGATTTATCAAAAGTGATAGAACAAAGCATATGCATCCCAAATACTTTTCGTTCACCCAAGAGCTGGAAAAAGACAAAGTTATCAGCATACAATATGTTCGCTCTGATGAAAATTTAGCAGATCTTTTTACAAAGGCTCTCCCTACCACAACATTCTGAAAACATGTCAACGACATAGGAATGCGAAAGTTGCAAAATTTATGAGCACATCACGCATGCCAATATGAGGGGGAGCTTCGCGTCGCTGCACTCTTTTTCCCTTAAGTTGGTTTTTATCCCAATGGATTTTTTCCAACTAAGGTTTTTAACGAGGCAGCCTAAAACGCTTAATGTGCATCCCATGGGGAGTGTTATAAATGGTCTGCACACAAAAGTTAAAAAATATGTCATGTGGGACCCACATGTGGGGCCCACACCAAAGAAAATGAGAGGTAAAATGAGTGAAATACGGATGTATGTTGGATAAGTGTAATATAAATTGAGACGTTCGGGTGAAGGAGAATACACACCTTCACCTCCTCCTTCTCTCCAGTTATTCAATAACATTTCAGTACATTTGATTTCTAACGAGTTCCAAAATTTTCCATATTTTCCAAGGTAATTATAACACAAATCATATTTAATTATAAATCAAATATCCTGATATATGTCTAATATTTAGAACATCCGTAATCCAAATCCCAGCAAAGAAAAAACATCTATCTCTAACAAATGTAAACTTATATACGTACAACGAAATGTGACTTTTCCGGACTGATGAACAGTACTACCAACTAATCAATAATGAGCCTAAGTTTGACGCAAATAGACGAGTTTGAAAATAGTGTGACCGTGAGGATACTAATCATCACCACACCGTGTTTTGGAGCGGATACACCCATTTTGGTGGGTTGGATTGATTCCTAACTTGAATTAATTTATTATTCAAAGTTATTAGACTCTTTAGTACAATAAAATAAAAAAGTTAGTCTCTTAAATAATGTATCAATAAGATTTATATGAAGCAAAAGGGGTTTTGGTCGAGTGCCTTGATCTCTTGACAAAATATCAAAAATTCAAATGTTCGATCTTTTGAGCTAAATCGTAAAATTTTAATTTAAATAGGGGAAGTACAACTTAATTCAAAGTACATGACTATCAATATTTTAACTAAATTAAATACTTAAATTTAAATACATGTCATAAATTAAGTATTGAAGTGAACAAATTAAATAAAGTTCAACATAAGAGACCTTTAAGGATATAGGGACTTTCAGCTACAAAAGATAGTTCAGAAATTGAGGAAAAATAAAGAGAGTGCATCATCGTATGTATGTCTGCACTGACATTTGCTTCACAGGAATGCATTTACTTTGTTTCAATTTTTGACATATTTTGTCCCACACACATACATTTTAACATTTACCAGTCCAAGGAGTTATGTTATAGCAAATGACAACAATACAAAGCACACAAGAGATCAATTATGGCCTGATGACTCTGAGTTTGTCGGGACCAGCTAAGGTTGCAACATTAATAGAAAGAGGCCAGTACCTCCAGCAAGGAAGCTACAAACTGCATTTGTGTTTCCTCATATATGGTTAAAAAGAGAGGTACATGGACGAACAATGACTTGATATTGTTTTTCTCGGCAAAATAGAGTGACTGGTAGTACACATAGTTGCAAACAAAGCGGCCTGCATCATCAGAGGTTGACACATCATACCCCATTTGTGCTAAGGATTTAGATATCTCGTCCACAGGGAAAGCAGTCTGCAAAACACAATGAACTATCAAGATCTGTGAAAATACATGAAGAATAAGAGAAAGCACGGGTAACTCTCATCCGCCAAAATCACATGGTAGTTATGTACAACATTACCTTTCTGGTTTTCGTAATCGGTCCATCTGCTGGGATAATGGGAACTCTCTATGATTAAAAAAGCACAATTTTTGTTTGTTGAATTAATCACTCAAAAGTGGGGGACATGCTTAACATAAATCAGAATGATTTAATAACAAATATATAACCTCACCTGAGGTTTCCATCCAAACTCATCGGGGCACCGGAAAGTGGCTTCATTGACAGCCTTGTGTTCAATAGCGAATCTTGATGCACCACTGTTGACTCCAAAGTGCAGCTGAGATGAAATACATTTACTTAAATCAGACAAAAATCTTCAAGGAATCCAACCAATTCTTACTTCACCTGAATTCTAGTCCGGGATTTTTTTTTTACAAAGTCCATCCTATTATTACTACATATCTGTCATCATACAAGTTCATATTACTCGCAGTATATTTGAGGTGACACTCAAAAACCAAGACTACCATTCAAAAGTTCTTGTTTGAGGATGACCAAGCGTCCGAGCCAAACAACATGTGCATCATGTTCCCATGCATGAATATGGAATTGTTGGCAATTAACTTACCCACAAAATTCTTGGCAATGAACTTGTCAGTTCATTATCCTTTTCAAGAGCAGATTGCAAAGTCTGAAAAAGGGCATCAAGAGCACCTTGCCCTGCCGTCTCAAGAATGTTGCAACTTCCGAGAATGAGGCCTTTTGATGTCCCCCTTTTAACCATGTATTCTTTTAAGTTTCCTATAATGGTTTCCGTTGGATTTTCAGCCACTCCATGGAATTTCTTGAAACCGGTCACATGAATTGTCACAGCTGAAGGGCCTTCGGAACCCATCTTCGTGCAGATTCAGGAACTTACAAAGATGGCAATAATAATTAAAGTCAGCTTTCAACACCTGCAGTGAAAATTTTACATGAATATATGAGTAGAAATATAAAAAATTTATTGAATTGCAAGACCAGGAAACTAAAATTAGTATAACAAGAGAGATTAATGTCATCAGTGTGAACCAAATTCAGATTTTATTTAGCAACATGCGAAAGAGGTAAACAAAACATAGCTAAAGGGTCGCCTCATATTAATAATCAAAGAAGTAAAGGGCAGCAAACCAACTCAAGGATCAGTCTGTAGTTTAGAAAAGCTGTTCCTGGCCACATTTTTCATAATTATAATTGGAAAAGAAAAAGCATAATTCATGAGTGAATGAAGGACTGCTAACGCTAAGTTTGAGGATGTTATGTTTTCACTTAAAAGTTTTCTTAACCTTGTTTATTTTGTCCTCCTTATACTTATTCATTCATACATTTGTAGCTCCATTGACCTCAAAAGAACTCCAACATATGACAACAGATGCGATGTCCATCTTCATCAAGGGGTACAACTCATTACTGTTATGAACAAGTAGCGAGCGAAGAGCTCAAGTTCCACTCAAAGGAACTACAACCTCAACTGAGCCTGGAAACTCTAGCTCTAAGAGTTTGTCCAAGGCCACGCAACTCTTCCTAGAACTCAGAAATAAGAGCACACGATAAGCTTAGCTGTTGGGAAATATGTAATGCATACTTTTGACTGAATACTTAGAAATGTACGAATCACCAAAGTTAAAGATCAATTCAGTTAAAGGATCATCCAAAGAGTCAACTCAACCCAATCTCCATAATTCCCAATAACATTGAAACCCCTAATAGTTGAATCTTGAATCACATAAAGAAAAATAAATGCAACCCCAAATGTTCCAAATCAAGAACTGAATGCATACCCGGTCAAGTACACATCAAAACCTTAGCAAATAGCAACTGTAGCAACAACAGCAAATAAATCAATGGCCATCTACAGGCAGCATCAAATCAATTTTTTTAAAAAAAACTTAGGAAACCAGATCAATCAGTGAAATTGAAGTAAAAAAACCAACACACAAGCTTAAACACTATTCCCAAAACCCAGTTGCGAAATGAAGTGACGAGACTAAAATCTAAACAATTCTTACCTAGAAAACTGGATTGAACAAAACTGGGAACTGGGTGTTGGGTTTGGAGGAAAAAGATTGGAGCTTTGCGTACCTGATTCCATCAGACAGTCAATTAGTCCACTTGAAAATTGTAATACTAAAAAATGATGAAATTTTTAAAGAAAACGGGGATGAATAGCCACCGGGCTTATCTGGACGCATCGAATGATTTGCCTCTGATTACGATTTACGATGCCTTTAGTTTTATTAATTGATAATTTAAGTCAACAAAAACAAAACAAAACAAAGTAGACTTCAATATTTTTTTGATGGGAATTTTACAAATTGTACAAGATTAATGTATTTCTCAAGTTAAGCATATCATCTATTATATTTATATCCATTAAAGTACAAGTTATGTGGCGTCTTGACTTATCCATTTTTGAAGCATATCTTCGAGCAATTGACTTGCTCAGGGTCGAAGTCTTCTCTAGCACCATGGCGAAGGCGAATCCATCTCGAGCACCTCCTGCGAAGGGAGGAAAGACAAGTCCTCAAGTTTTTCTTGAAAGGACATGGAAATTCCTAACCAAATATTGGTGAGAATGATGCATTGTAGGATTGAACTCATGACTATTTGATTACAAAATCAAAGGTTAAGTCAACTCAACTACAACCCCAGATAGCTTCAATGTTAACTGTATGAAAAAAGGGGTTAATTGTATTGTATATTTGTATGACGAACGTGGTAGTGAATGGACGTTTTCTGACAACAATGAGATCAATATATTCTTTCCATACATTTACAGTTTAGGCACATTTTACAATACATTTTTTAAAATGGGATCAAATCTAAGCAAAAAAAAAACAAGCCACAATGCACAAATAACTATCTCCCACGTGAAAAGCTTTCACCACACCACACTACAACTTTAATTACTGTTATATGTCCTAGCAGAAAAGTCAGGGCTTACGCAGCAGAAGGGATAGCATAACACTCAGCCACACTCTCAGCCGCCTTGGCCAGCGCCCCCTCCAGCAGAGGCTGGTGCGCATCTGCTGCATCATCTCTCATATTTTTATAGTCCAACGACTCGTCGTTGTAAATGTCCCTCCATTTTTCGACCAGCATCTTGATGTCCTCCCGGTCCATGTTCGTCTCCTCGCCCGTGTAACGCCACGGCTTTGACCCCGCGGCACAGTAGTGCACCACCTTCACCTTCTCCAGCTCCACATTTTCCGGATGACGCCAAAGCATGGCTAACACCAGGTTGTATTTGTTTGAGATTGGCTTGTACACATCATTGAAGTACATGTTTAAGAAATCCTGTAACATATACCAAAAAATGTTATCTTTTAGTTTCCTGCTTGATTTTTCTTTTCTTTTCATTCTATACTTAATTATTCTAAAGTGATTCTTGAGAAATTAATTCTTATGACATCTTGATCAGACCATATAGACTTTATCTGCTCTCATATTAATATAAATTTCCACCGAGCTAACAATAATTTTTATCTCCATCCATGCCAAGTGTTTAGTAGTAATTAATCGAACCTTGTTCGGGCCAATTGTGTGCCCACACCCAGTCAGCGACCAAGTATATTGACATTCTTTGTAAACTTAATAAGTGTACGCACAATTTTTTTAATCAAAACGTAATAGTTTTTTAAAAATATATTCTAAATTATGATGATAGTAAAAATAAAATTGACCAAATGGATTGTTATTTTGAAATTTTTAGCTTACCTGTTCGGCGAAAGGGGTAGGGTGAGTGACTTTGAGCTTGGCAAGGAGATCGGAGTAAGTAGACAAACTGGGCTCATAAACAAACATTCCAGCGTTGAAATAAAATGGTGGCTCGGGACACATTATTTCGGCCGGCCAGGTCACCTTGTCAGGGCACTGCTGGCAGTAGCCCATCTCGTACTGCAAAGTGTGCGACCAGGTCTTCTCGCAAAAGCAGTCCTTGACCGCATAGAACTTCCCACTTCGCATGTCTAACAAGTGATCAATGTTCCCAAACACTTGGATGTCCCCATCTAGATATATTATTTTCTCGTACTCCACGAACTACAAAAAAAAAAAAGGGTTATCACCTCGAATCAAACAATGCTTCATTGTGGGTGGAGTTGGCTTGAATTCTTGATAAATTATCAAGAAGTTAAGGGTTCGACTCCCTTAAATAGCATATTTCTCCTCAACTTAAAAATAAACTGTGCCTCATAAATGTTAGTATTAAATTTGGAGTTAGTATCATGTATTTTTTCACGCAAAATATTAGGAGTGCAATCAAAATTGCTAGTATTAAACAATGCCATTTTAAATATATATTTTTTAAAAATATAACGAAACGATGGTTGTTTAATTAACATTGGCATCATTTTGTTATCCTGCATCATATCCGAATCCATTGAGTTTTTGGATTTGAAATGTTTTTGGAAGTTAACTTTTACGGACCACCGTGAGCTAGGCACAAGACTATCATTATTATATGATTAGTCCGGTCACCGGTGTGAGTTGTGACAACTAGAATTGAGAAAATTGTTACCTCCCATATGCGGAGCTTGGAGTAGTTGATCACATAATAAGGCATGGCGAACTGGGTCTGGTTGGCCGGGGGATAGACTGGTGTGATTTCTCGAACAATACACCCTTGCTCTATCAGGATGCGACGATGCTTAGCTGGAACGTCAGGAAGCACCGCCACGACAAGTGGGTATTTGGACTTGACCTTCCTCAGTCCCTTTGCCAACCCAACCACGCCCTTCACGTAGTCTCCTGTACCGGCTAGAAAGGTGACGTAAGCTCTAGCCCGACTGGTTTCTGACATGGGCTTGGTTGTAAGCGCGATCAACTCAGGAGCCATGATGTCAAACGCAACGTTTAGGAGATGAAGGAGGGATGAAATGTGTCGGAACGGTGCAGTTTTGTTAAGTGTTGCTTTTGTGTTGGAATGGAGAGAACGGGACGGGGGTTTTACTTTTATAACGTTGTGATGTTATGTCGTGGTTGAGCAAATGACTAGAATGCCCGTAGATATTAAGACTAATTGATATATTATTTAATTGTTACTGTCGGTACGGTGTATGGTCGGCATTTGAATTAAAACAGAAGAACGACGTCGTAATTATACCATTGGTTGGTATTTGGTGCTTCATTTTGATGTTCGATGTAATGAGGGCCCGGGGTCTGATTTGGAGAGATATGTTTGGTTTCTTTTAGGAAAGATATATTTATTTAGGAAAGACATGTGTTTTAGGAAATATCTTGTAACCCTACATCGTGTCTTTTTTTTAATAAGGCTAACAAGCCATTCAGGTTACAGAGAAATCATAATTGGGCAATAATGATTAATAAAAGAAAAACATATAATCTGATCCATTTTCATTTCTTCAATCTATCTACTTGGAAAGAAAGTCTGCAGCAATGAAGACTTCTCGCATGAGAAGATGAACAATTCTTATTTTGCAGGCATCATGATTATGGCAAATAATCCGAACCAATACTAGTTCCACAGCACCTTATCCAACATGCACTGGAATAAAATCAGTCAGGACGAACCCGACAAAGAGAACAAAACCAGACAAAAGGCATAACAAATAGTCAGGACAAACTCAACATAGAGGACTCCCATAAACATAGAGACAGAAGCACATCCGGAGAACACAAAAAAGGTACTAATACATATAAAAAAAATTCAGTATATTTTAAACTATATTCAGCCAATGACTTCAAACTATATTTTAAACTCAATATATTCTTTCCATAGTAAATTTAAGTATCCTAATTCCTAACAAAGATTAAACGTTCCATTTTTTCTGGGAAATGGAATACATTTACAGTTTAGCCAGATTTTACATTGCATTTTTCAACTTGGATCAAAATGCAAGCAAACAAATAAGCCACAAGAATGCACAAAGATCCATCTCCCACATGAAAAGCCTTGGAAGATGTTTCACCACACCCGCACTACAAGTTACTGTTACGTGTACTAGCAGAAAATAAGTCAGGACTTGAGCAGCAGAAGGGACAGTAAAACACTCGGCCACACTCTCAACCGCCTTGGCCAGTGCCCCCTCCAGCAGCGGCTGATGCCCAAAACCACCATCCGCATCTGATGCATCATCTCTCATATTTTTATAGTCCAACGACTCGTCATTGTAAATGTCCCTCCATTTCAATCTCCAACACATCTTGATGTCATCCCGATCCATGTTCGTCTCCTCGCCCGTGTAACGCCACGGCTTTGACCCCGCGGCACAGTAGTGCACCACTTTCACCTTCTCCACCTCCTCCACATTTTCCGGATGGCGCCAAAGCATGGCTAACACCAAATTGTATTTGTTTGACATTGGCTTGTACACATAATTGAAGTACATGTTAAAAAAATCCTGTAAAATATACACACACAAAAATGTCACATATCACTTTTCTGTCTGGTTTTTTTTTCTTGTTATTCAATATTTGTTCTATTAAACCCTCGACTTTGACCGTATAGGAATTCAATTTTAGTGATTCTCAAGAGATTAATTCTTATGAGATCTCCCATTTCCATCGGATCACACCCAGATATACCATCTCTACTCTCATATAAATATTTTCTTAAAAGTTACTTTTACCTCTTTTATCCTATCTAAAGAGGAAACTCATTCTAACTCCACCCAGGGACAAGCCAGAATCTAAATCTATGTAGGGCTAAATTTTTTTATTGTTGCTGACTGACTAATTTCCAAATTTTGGGTAGAAAAATTGATTTGGGCTAAACTAATAGGAATAAAACCCAAACTTCATCTTGTTGCATAAGTGAACAAATTTGGTATAAAAAAACTTTTGTCAAAAACAAAAACAAATAGGTCTACAGCCCAAGTAAATTGTGGCTGCCTCCGTCCCTGACTCCACCGGGATTCGAACTCAGCACTTTTGGGACTCGATTTTCTTACGTTGTCTCCATCACTTGAGATGGCTCTGTTGGGCTCTCATATCAATATAAATATCCTTGTAAACTTAATAAGTTTACTATCTATTTTTTTCATCAAAAAATAAATTTAAAATTGTGATGAAATGGGATGATGATGGTAAACTTAAAATTGACCAGATGGATTGTTACTTTGAAATTTTTAGTGTACCTGTTCGGCGAAAGGGGTAGCGTGAGTGACTTTAAGCTTGGCAAGGAGATTGGAGTAAGTAGACAAACTGGGCTCATAAGCTAACATTCCAGCGTTGAAATAGAGAGGTGGCTCGGGACACATTTTGGCCGGCCAGATCACCTTGTCAAGGCACTGCTGGCAGTGGCGGATCAAGAGCTTCATCCGAGGGGTCCCAAATTTTTTTTTTCCGAACATAGTCGAATCCGGCAAAAAAAAAGATCCGCTAATGATTCGACGCTTTTTTTTTCGAACACACTACTACAGAACATGCATTATGCATCGGTTCAAATAATTACAATAGGCATCGGTTCAGCTTTATGCATCGGTTTATAATGAAACCGTTGCATATGGTAACCATTATGCAACGGTTTTATGTGAACCGATGCATATTGTTACTTTATGCATCAGTTTTTAGAAGCCGTTGCATAATTTGTACCATATGCATCGATTCTTATAAAACCGTTGCATAATGGTTACCATTATGCAATGGTTTTATAAGAACCGATGCATATGGTACAAATTATGCAACAGTTTTAGAAGAATCGATGCATAAATTTCGATAAAAAGACTTAGGTTTTTATTTGGAAATTTCGTCAGTCCGCCTACGCTCCTCCGACTTCAATTCGTTTCTCGACGCCTCTCAGTCGCCTCCGTTTCACTCCGTCGCATCCGTCTCACCTCCGTCGCCTCCGTCAGTATCCATCCAGTCGCACCTCCGTTGCCTCCATCACACATCTCCAGCAGTCGCACATCTGCGACTCGCTCTCGGCTTCCATCGCCTCCGTCCTCCCAGGCTCACTCGCCTCGGCACCTGCTATTCCTCCACTCGCCTCCGATTCAGCAGGTTAGGGTTCTCAATTTCCACCATGTCTCTTCCCATTTTTAATTTTTAGTATGTAATTGTTAGGATTATTTTTCAGTTGTATATCCGTAGTTTGTCTCCATCAAAATCAATCATTGTATATTTCATTCAGTTTTGGCAATGTGATTGTTTGGATATATGAAGGTGTATTTATAGTAACATGTTATTGAATCGATGTGTTCTTAATTTCTAACTTGTGTTCGTTAACTACTTGTAGTCATTGTTAGTCGATTTGCAAGAGAAAGCTTCCTCGCCAACTTGAATTTGTTAGGTGAATCTTTTTTGGCTACTCGGCTTGGTTAGAGGTTTGTAATCCATTAACCTTCTGAAGCTCATAAATGTGTCATCCGATGTCCATTGAAGATGATCTACATATGGATCGAAAGCTAATTGAATGTTCTATAACTTTCATGTTTAACTCAAGATGAAATTCGGAGGTTAAGCTGATAAAAACAACGACCAAAGATACATGATTAATTGAAATTTGCTGAAATTTAGGGGGTTGAGTCAATCTTCTAAAGCTCATAGACGCGCCATTCGGTGTCCGTTGAAGATGATCCATTTATATATAGAAATCTAATTGAATGCTCTACAACTTTCATGTTTACTTAAAGATGAAATTTGGAGGTTAGGCTAATAAAAACAATCACTAAAGATGGATGATTGATTGAAATTAGCCGAAATCGAGGGGGTCCGAACAAACCTTCAAAAGCTCATAGAGGCGTCATCCGGTGTCCGTTTAAGATATTTTTTATTTGGTTAGAAAGCTAATTGAATTTTCTATAACTTTTATGTTTACTCCAAGATGAAATTCAGAGATTAAGCTCACAAAAATAGTGACCGAAGATAGATGTGTGATCAAAATTTTCAAAAAATATATATAATTTTATATCTAAGTTTTCTTTTCACCAAAATTGAGAGGGGTCCTGGCCCCCCAGGCCTCCCTGCGACCGCCACTGACTGCTGGCAGTAGCCCATCTCGTACTACAAAGTGTGCGACAAACACTACGCCATTTTTCAGATTAGGATACCTTTTTTTCCCGTCGCATAAACCCCTAAATAAGTCGCATATAGTTTATACGACCACCGTAAAGTCGCGTAAAAGAGGTCGCAAAATCGAAGTAGCGTAAAATCCGTGCGACCAAAAAATGACAAAAAGTTGTGTTAACTGTAACTCTTATGCGACATTATTTTTTGTTTGTCCCAAAAACAATGGAACGAGTTCGAGTCGTTGCAAGGCATATGCTACATTTGCAATCCAATTTAGGCCGGGTTAACTGACTTACGTGATCGAATTTACAGTTGGTAGGTTCCCAATTCGTCTTGTAAATGTTTATATGCTTCAAACAGTTACATCTTATTGTCGTATAAAACTACATACGCTTAGAACTTTAAATATACTGTTGTCGTATAAACACCCTTACATTACAAACGTGAAAATATATTTGTCCCTTTAGGGAACATACGCGTATAATATAAAATACATTATTGTCGTATAAACATCCTTACGTTACAAACTTGAAAACACAATTCTGGTATTTCCTGCTTCTGTGTAATCTAAATAGCAAGAAGTGAGTGAAAACACTGAAAAGATGAGGCTGTCAATTCATGGAGGCCGGTGAGGATTCCGGGAGGAATGAGGTTTGATGAAAGGAATGCTTCCAGATATCACATGAACGCTTGATGTGGCGGTCAGAGGAGCAGAAGAAGCATTGTAAGCATTCATCCCGAACTCTGATGGCACAAATCTCTGCAATCAGCCCATTCACACATCAGAATCCTAATAGCCAGCAATCAACCACAACTCAAAAACTCGGGCTCACACAATCTTCTCATCTAAACTTATCAGCTCTTGTTAGTGATTTTAGGGTTTTTTGGTCTGTGCGACCGCAGGAGGAGAACCGTGCGAATGCATGAGATTTCTATGCGACTGGTCGAGGTTGTGCGATCGCATGAAGTGATCTATGCGAATGCACATGGCTACAAAACAAGGCTAAACTCGCAACGTTTCACTAGTATGCGAACGCATGACAGCAACAGGTGCGACAGCTCAGTTTGCAGTCGCATCTCCTGCTCATACCCGATTGTCCCTCTATAAATTGAGATCGATTTCTCAATCATAGGACACGAAATTATGATGTGCAATTGCTGGAAACATCACAATCCTTTCTCTTGATTTGCAAGACACCCAAACCCTAAGTTTGCTTTGTTATCTTTGCTTAGAAACAAAGTGTTTTCAACAATTTGGATTGTATCCCATATTCAAATTTCCTGCAACCCAAGGCATAGTATAGGGTGGAAATATTGAATTCGGACAGCGATTACGTGGTTCAAATTGCTATCCAAGTACTATTTCATCACACAAGAAGGAAGAAATTAGCATTCGACCGAAGCTCATAGCCCGCATCGAAGACTCTAACCGAGACTTGTTGCTGCAAAGTTAAGGAACAAGTCAACCCAGCAACTACAAACGAATTCTCTATGTTCCTATCAATGGCGAGCATGAGATAAGATGGAAAATTTGAAGGAATGAAATTTTCGGATTTGTCAACGTATTGCTGCAATTGGAGAAAGGTGAAGTTGAAGAAGAGCAAGTTCCAGAAATCGGAAAAGGATGAAGGAATGAATTTTCAGCATGGTCCAAAATGTTGCTGCGTATGGGAATTGAAGGAGTTGAAGGAGCAAATGGATATAGTGGCTGAAAAGGGATTCTGCTGCAAGACGTTTGAAGCATTGGCTTGAGAAGTTGCAGACAACTTGTGGCCTGATGCTTCTCAGAGACATTCCCGCTGGAGGCACTAGAAGGGTTTGATTAAATTAAATTTGATTTGAGGAATAAACTTGTTTAACTGTGTAACTGTGTTTTATGGACAGGAGGTTGCTATACAAGTTTGGCCGACATTCAAACAATGATCTGACGAATGGGTGTGAGTTGTGACGAATGCAAATTTTGTTAATTGATACTCTAAACCCGGTTCGTCTAAGTGGATGAAACAGTGTGTCTTGCGGCATCCTGATTCACTCAGAAACACAAATGATGGGTTTGAATTCATTGGACAAACATATGACCACCATGTTTCCAATTGGGATGGAATCCCATGTTGGGTTACGGCTGAATGAAATGAATCAGTCTGGGTTCATTGTCTTAGTTCTAATCTTGTTGTGTTCGCATCTTGGTATAAGGCACGCTCAGTTGTCAAGATGAGATTCAGGCAAGTAAATTGCTTAGCAGGAGTGATGGGGCTTGTTATACCATCATTCCGGTTCCGACAAGGTCATGGTTGGGCACGGCGATAAAACCGTTACGTGAGGCAATTGCTTGCCAATTCGGTTGATTAGGAAATCTTGATTGGCAAAATTGGCAGTGACGGTGTTGTTGGAACTAAAGGTCGCGATTGTACTTTTAGGGCATATGAGGACCGTCGAGTGTTTGGAAGAGGTGGATTCAGTAGGACCTGCTTGAGTAGCGAAGTCTTTTTCAGTCTTGCGGGCACATTGTCTTATGTCTCGAAACTCTGACGGTCCTGTGCAAACTTAAATGGCTGTAGCAATCTTCCAGAGTACTTTCAGAGATGATTACCATGAGAGCAATCAGTTGGTCTCGAATCAATGGAATAAAACAGTTTGGTTTGATTCAGATCAGACCAAAGATTGATTAATCGAATTCTGGCTTGATCTATTAAATGAATGCAGTCAAATTCAGATTGATACCATCATGATGAATGTTGAGTGCCCTGGATTTATACAAAGGGCGTGCCATGCGTTTGGTTATATCGGTTTGATATGGTTTATGACCAAAGCGGGAGCATGAACATCGAATATGCAAATAAAAGTGATGGTGCCACCGTTATTGATGATGAATCCAAAACTATGAAAGACAAAGCTGGATTACAGAGGCGATTTCTACGATTTTCTTAAAGTGGATCCGCTTCAGGTGAATTGAACTATCATATTCTGGTTCAATAAGGTACGGTTCTAATTTCATTAAAATTTTAATATTTTGTGTATTCTATTAAGTCTGGTTGATTTTAATTGGGATTGATTCAAGTTAGATTAATTTTGATATTTTGGTATATTTAATAAGTATATGATCAGTTAGATCTTGATGATGCGTATGATATTGAAGCATGTGGCTTTGATGGATTTAACAATGATTTTCATTAGATGAATTTTCTAATATGCTATTCTAGTCCATGAGTATGTAAGTTTTCACAATGATGTAACTTGATTAGTGAAGTTTATGATTGCATATTATCACTGAATTCATAGTTGTTTCGGTCTCTTATGAGAAACTTTAGTGAAAGTAGCACATGCATAAAAAGATCACTTTAGCCATGTTTATGCATCTGCTTTTAGATTATGCTTACTAATGGTGTTGATTCATCTAGATATTGATATGTTTATTTAAATCGAGAAGTAAGTATTGAATCTAGATATGCAATGTTGCTTTTGTTCTGATCTTGGTTTTGCTATGTAATGATATTGCAATCATACATGTTAATGGCCTCATTCAAACTCTTTTGAAAAATGAGAATATGCTTCTCATATGAAGTTAAAGTTTCCGAGGGAAAGGTTAACTTAGACTGGAAATTGGGTTGACTGTTAATATTGAAGATTTATTTCCTTACGTGATAAATCTGATATTATGAAGTAGAGGCATACTTTAGGCTAATACCTTGTTGTGTATGTGTTATGAATTATGATATATATATATGTGTGTTGATGGTTTTGACCAGAATAAAATTAGAAGGATTTTCTAATGTATAACTCCTGTAACTATGCTTGTAAGTTTATCATGTGGATAAGCTTGATTGGTGGAGTTTGTGGTTCAAATATCACTGAGTTAGTGATTACTTAAGTTTCTGGTTTGAAATATTCACTAAGGTTTATGTTAGTGAAGGACACCTTGATATAAGTACTGGTTGAATACTAAACTGAAAAGGGTGTTATCTAACATGTCGGAAAACTGTGTATTGAATCAAATACAAGTTTTGGTATGGGATTCTGATTGTGATTCTCCATGTGTGACTTGCATGTTGAACCTAGAATAACATATATATTTGTATAATTCTCGTATACGCATGTTACTTGGTTTATGCTTGCGTATCATGGTTTATTGATTGCATAAGTAACATGTGGTGTAAATTTCAAAGGTTGAATTTTGAAATGAGAACACTTTGATATTCAAGTTGCGAACTTGGAATATGCATTCTTCTCTTGGTTCCTTCAAATTTTATAATAGAATTTATAAGAGTGGAACTCTTGATACATTTGGGGCTTATAATAGTGAAGTTGAAAGTTGAGAGAGAACATTAATCAAAGTGTTGATTTATGTTATGATATATGCTAGACCTGACATCGCACTAGCGGTGGGTAAGTTTAGTCGATATACTAGTAACTCAAGTATGCAACATTGACAAGCGGCTCATAGGGTATTTAGGTACCTTAAGAGGACAATGAATTTTGGTCTTGCATGTTCTTATTTTCCTTCGATAATAAGAAGGATTTTCTGATGCATGTTAGATTTAAATGAGGAAGGACATCCCTATACAAGTAGAAGGGTAATTTTACTCGGGGAAGATCATTTAATGGGAATCTAAGAAATAAACTTGCATCATAAGTTTAACAATGAAATGTGAGTTTGTTGCTCTAATCGGTGCTTCAAAAGAAGAAGGATGATTAGAGAACATGATATATGAAATTTCATTGTGGGGAAAGACGGATATCACCAATATCGATACATTGTGACAGCACTGATACATTGGCTAAAGGATTTAGCCATGTATACAATGTGGTCTAGACACTTAGGTGTTAGACATAGTGTAGTAAGTGAGCTGATTATGCACGTGGTGATGTTTGTGAATTTTGTTTGGTTATAACAAAAGGTAGGCTAATCACTTGACGAAGGATTAGCTAGAGACTTATTTTTCGAGTTGATAAAGGGGATGGGACAAAACCTATATAATCATCTAGTCGTGGGACACCCAATTCACATCTATGATAGCACTAGAATACATGCATTTTAGGCAACCTTTACGCTTATTGTTTCGGTCATTCCTCTACGATTTCACTTGCTATTTGATGCTTTGTGGTTCATTTCAGGCCTATTGCAGAGATTTAGCTGAGATCACAAGCAAGCAGTGATTTTGGAGCAAACCGAGCTTTTTGGAGCGAAAAAGGGCTAAATGGAAGTCGGGGCACAAATCTTTCAAGGGCATGCGTTCGCATGACCTTGACCAGTCGCATGAGAAAGCCGTGCGCTCGCACGATAGGCCTCCCAGAGCTCGCATAGAATACCAGACGCATCATTTATCCATGCGATCGCATAGACATACCATGCGATCGCATAGCCAAGACCAGACGCATCATTTATCCATGTGGTCGCATGAAGGATCCGAGAGCTCGCATAAGAATCAACTTCTTCCAAGACCATGCGTTCGCATGGAGCGGACCAGTCGCATGAAATGATCATGCGACCGCATCCTCCAGAGTCGAGAAAGCGCGAGACCGAGCATCCAGGCAGTCATACAAACGCATGATCCATTCATGCAAACGCATGACGTCATAAAGTTGCGATTTTTACTGAAACTATAAATAGAATGGTAGGGTTTTTCAGCCCACGAACTCTTGGATTTCTGGATTTTCTGCTGGGTTTTTGGAGAAAAGATAGCTTGGAGAAGAAGAAATACTTTTCTATCATCATCAACAACTCGGATCGTGGATCGTCCTTCACACTTATTGCTCCATATTGGTTCTAGACTCCAACACTCAACTTTCTACATGTTTTTCTGTTCATCTACTATTTTTATGGATTGTAATCTCACCATGAGTGAGTAGTGACATTGGTTGGGGGTCTATAACCCCCTAGACATGTTTGTGACATTGTGAATGATATGGATGCCATTGATGAATGATTTTACACACGATTCTTCCTTATTTGAACTTAATGCTTTGGAATTACCTATGACATGTTTTTGACAAGTTAGAAATAGGAATTTTGCTTGATTTCATGCTTGACGTAGCTAACCCCTGAAAAGTATGATTTCAATTGAACGAAATAAAGAAGCATTAGGGTTTTTGTGTTACATGGCGATGCTTTAATCCTAATGAGAATGGCATGAATTTAACAAGTGCATGATTTATTTAGTCAATAAAGCGCGAGTGTGAGGCTAGATAAATCATGTCATATAGCACCAATAGAGCGCGAGTGTGAGGTGCTATGCGAGATGTAACCTCTTAATACTAAGTTGTAGCGCGAGTTGAACTTGGTATTAACGTTACATAGCTAAATTCTAAACGTGTACATGTGAATTCATCAATGGTGTCCCAATTTATCATCACAATAATTGTCTAGGTGGGGAAATAGATCCCTAGTCATCTTTGAATTGATTGTTTACCCTTCTCGTTGATTTAATCTCCATTTAAGATAGTAAAACTTTGCTATCAACCTCTTACGAGGAACAAACCCCCAAACCACAAACATTCCACATTTATTCGGTAGCACTATTAGTTTAATCACCTATCTTTTGGGTACGACCTTGGGTTTCCCGAGTCATTATAAATTGTTTTGATTAATCGTGACTAGCAATAGTATTTGAATTCTATTCGAATATTTCCGCTAAATTACAACCGATCACATGGCGCCGTTGCCGGGGATAGGTTAATTAACTAGGTGCTATTTGATTATTTAGTTTGTTTGCTCCGTCTTTAATCGTTATTTATTGCTTGTTTTGCACCTAAATTGTGGAATAGTTCTCTTGCCTTTCATTGCTAAGGACCTCCGTTGTTCTTGCAGGCTATTGAATGAACATAAGGTATCAAGGGAAAAAACACGTGGCTATCGGTTCTTCTTCTAATACTTCTCTCCCAACCGCCAAGAAACCAAGGGGTAGACCTCGAAAGAACCCTCTACCTCCTATTCCTCCTATTATCCAAGACCAAAGACAAGAACTTATTATGGAAGATGAAAACGATAACCGTCCGGTTCTTCAAAGAAATGTCCAAAATCGTAGAGTTGATGGGGATGAAATAGATGATCCTCCGGCTAGAGATGATAATGATGGTGATAGACGTCCCCTTCGGAACCCTCCAATTCCTCAAAGAGAAAATCGAAACTATAGATATGATGAAGAGGAAGAGGATGAGAGGCCCGTGGGAGATTACATGACTCCCACCCTCGAGGGAAATGGTTTGGTTATTTTGCCTCCCGATGAAGACGCCTTTGATTTCGATGTGAAATCATCTCTAGTGCACATGGTTACGAATGATCGATTTCAAGGGGTCGGAAATCCGTCTACTCATGTAGCCAGTTTTTAAGAATATTGCCGGACCTATAAGCCAAGGAATACACCCGTTGAGTACGTCTATCTAAAGCTATTCCCTTCTTCGCTATATGGGGATGCCAAAGAATGGCTACAAAATCATGAACCGGGGACTTTTCGTACTTGGGACCATTTAGCTACCGCTTTTCTGAATAAGTTCTTCCCTCCATCTAGAACCAAGAAGTTCACGGACTTTATTCTAACATTCTCCCAAAGGGACAACGAGTTGTTCCACCAAGCATACGATCGGTTCAAACACTATTTGAGGGAGTGCCCTCACCACAATTTTAGAAAGGCCGATCTAATGCGTTATTTCTATTTGGGGATGAGTAAGGAGGCTAAGAATCAGATGGACACGGCTAGTGGAGGCGCTATAATGGAATTACCGGCAAGTCAAGGTTTCAAAATTGTGGACAAAATTGCTATAAACTCCGATAGATATCAAGGAGTGGACCACAAGAAAATGGCTAAGTCAAGAGACGACTCCTCGAATTCTGTACTTAAAGATCAAATGGCTGATTTGATAAAGAAAGTAGAGAATATGATAAGTATGGTGAACTCCGTTGAGGCAACTAAGGCCAAAGCTGAAAAAGAGAAAGTCTCGGCGCAACAACCTTGTTTCTTATGTGCTAGTACGAGACATTCTACCAAGAATTGTCTTGAGGGGAAATATGAGGACGATGATGATGGTTATGAAGAGGCACACTTTGTAAATCCACAAAGGAGTTACACTCAAAATGCTAGTCCTATTACTAGAAACTACGAGCCTCCTCAACGAAGAATGTCTAATGATTCATATGTCCCTCCAAGGCCTCAAGGGCAAAACAATTATCAAGGGAATTACCAAAGGCAAGGATATGGCTCTAACCAAAATCAAGGGCAAAACTCTTATTCAAACCAATGGCAGAATTCGTATTCAAATCAAGGCCAAGGCTCGAATCAAAATTCGCAATATTCCCAAGGGAATTATCAAAAGCCCTATCAAGCCAAGTCCAACATGAACGATCAAGGGAATTCTTCTTCTAACTCTCAAGATAGCTCTATAATGTCCATGATGGCGCAAATGATGGAAAGTAACAAGGAGAGCACTAGAAGAATGGAAGCAAAGATGGATGAAATAGTGGCGGAGAACAAGAGACTTGCTAAAGAGAATACTCAATTGAAGCAAATAGGGAAACTTCCCTCCCAACCGGACGTGAATTCCATAGAACATGTTGAAGCCATCACATTGAAGAGCGGGAAAGTTCTATCTACCCCTCAAGAGAAATCTAGTCTCAATGGCAAGGAAGTGGAAGGAGGAGTGGCCAAGGAAAGTTTGGAAGATGAACCTCAAGCCCCTACCGAGGAAGAGAAAAAGGAAGAAGAGCCAATTCTAATGAGGAAGTACGTGCCAATGGTTCCTTTCCCACAAAGGTTAAACAAAAGCAAGCTTGATGCTCACTTTCAAAGATTTGTTGAGATGCTAAAGAAATTGTACGTCACGCTCCCATTCCACGAGGTAATTACTCAAAACCCTACTTATGCTAAATTTTCGAAAGATATTGTGTCAAATCGTAGAGTCATTGAAGAATCTAGCATGGTAGCTTTGAATGAGGAATGTAGTGCAATTGTGCAAAGTCATATGCCTAGAAAAATGCAAGACCAAGGATCATTCTATATTCCTATCTCCATAGGAAAAATTGAAATTGATAGAGCTTTATGTGATCTAGGAGCTAGTATTTCTTTGATTCCTTATTCATTGTATGAGAAAATTGATATGGGTGAGCTCCATCCCACCACCATTTCTTTGAAACTAGCCGATAGGAGTTCTAGAATTCCTAATGGAGTCCTAAGGGATGTGCCTATTAAAGTTGGAAAATTCGTCATCCCCGTAGACTTCTATGTGCTAGATATGGATAGTGAGCAACAAACACCCGTGATCCTAGGTAGACCTTTTCTGAACACCATTGAAGCGGTCATTAAATGTGGTGAAGGGTCTATTGAATTGAAGATAGGGAATGAAAAACTTAAATTTTTTCTGAAAAATGCCATGAAAGCTCCTACTTCGTCATTTGAATGCAATATGCGTGATATATCTTGTGAAACTTTTGGGCTAACCTCTTTGAGAATGAAGTTATGGAGTTAGACAACACGAGTACACTTTTTGCTTCATTAATGACTATGGAAGACGAGGATATGTGCGACATAACCTTGGATGAAGGTGAGCAAGAGTCGAATGCTCATGAAGGTAAAGAAGACCCGGTGCCAAAAGGTAAGGAATTCGAAGGAGAGTTAAAACCTCTACCTTCGAATCTAAGGTATGAATTTCTTGGGTCTAATGCTACCTATCCCGTTATTGTTGGTGCAACTTTGAATGAGGATGAAACATCCAAGCTTGTGCATGTTTTGAAAGCCAATAAAAAAGCCCTAGGCTATTCCATTGATGATATAACGGGGATTAGCCCTTCTCTTTGCATGCATAGAATTAATCTAGAGGAAAATGTGAAACCTTCTAGGGAATTGTTGAGAAGATTGAATCCTAAACTTAGCGAGGTGGTTTTCAAAGAAATCACCAAGTTAAGAGATGCCGGCATTATTTACTCCGTTCCGGACTCGGAATGGGTAAGCCCCATCCATGTCGTCCCTAAAAAGGGAGGACTCACGGTCGTTCAAAATGAAAAAGGGGAATTAGTCCCTACGAGAACCGTGAATGGGTGGAGAATGTGCATTGACTATAGGAGACTAAACAAGGCAACAAAAAAGGATCACTTTCCTATCCCATTCATAGATCAAATGCTTGAAAGGCTAGCGGGACATGATTATTTTTGCTTCTTAGATGGATATAGTGGTTTTTACCAAATTCCCATTTTGCCAAATGATCAAGGAAAAACCAATTTCACATGTCCATATGGAACTTTTGCGTTTAGGCGCATGCCTTTTGGTTTATGTAATGCACCGGGGACTTTTCAACGTTGTATGATGTCCATTTTTAGCGACTATATTGAGAAATGCATTAAGGATTTCATGGATGATTTTTCTATTCATGGATCCTCTTTTGATGAATGTTTAGCTAATCTCTCTCATGTTCTTGCTAGGTGCATCGAGACGAATTTGGTGCTAAACTGGGAGAAATGCCATTTTATGGTGCAAGAGGGAATTGTGCTCGGACATCTAGTGTCCAAAAGAGGAGTGGAAGTGGATAAAGCAAAAATTCAAGTTATTGAGCAACTACCTCCTCCGAGGAATCAAAAGGGAGTGAGAAGTTTTCTGGGCCACGCCGGTTTTTACCGAAGGTTTATCAAGGATTTCTCAAAAATTGCCAAACCGTTGACTCATCTCCTTTGCAACAATGTGGATTTCAATTTTGATGAAGGATGCCTTGAGGCATTTGAAAAACTGAAGAAAAACTTTGTATCGGCACCTATAGTGCAACCGCCGAAGTGGGATCTTCCCTTCGAGCTAATGTGCGATGCAAGTGACTATGCCATTGGGGTAGTTTTGGGGCAACGGGTCGAGAAGAAGCTCCATGTGATATACTACGTGAGCAAGGTGCTCGATAATGCCCAAATGAACTATACAACCACCGAAAAGGAGTTGTTAGCGGTAGTCTACGCCTTTGAAAAATTCAGGCCTTATCTCATTGGAATGAAGACTATTGTTTACACGGACCACACCGCTATCAAGTACTTGATGGCGAAGAAAGATGCTAAGCCGAGGCTTATTCGATGGGTCCTCCTTCTACAAGAGTTCAACATTGAGATTAGAGACAAAAAGGGAGTGGAGAATGTAGTAGCGGATCACCTCTCAAGAGTCGAGCTATATGATTCAAAATGGTTCTCGGCACCTGATGGACCAAAATTATACGAATCAAAAACACAGTAAAACCCACCAAATTAGACTGTTGGTCTATTTAACTTCTACTTGTTAGTCCCAATTTATTTCTACAGGGTATTTTGGCGCTTAGAGAGAAAACACGCTAAGGAGAGGATTTTACGCTGAAAAGATGTTACGAGTGATTCCAAGGTCAAGATCAGACGCCGAACGAAGAAATCTCAAGATCCTGACGTTAAATTACTCAAATCAAATCCAACCGAAGAATAATCAAGGACAGCCCGGGGTGAAATTGGACTGATAGTTTTGTGAAAACTGTACAAAACTCACAAAACTCCCTCATTTCCTCAAGTGACCGGCGGTTTTTGGTATTTGGATGACTCATGGGTGGCCAAAGCACCTCCCTTCTCCTCCATGACCGGTGGCTATTGGGAGGAGGTGAGCTTGAGGAGAAAACCGCTCCATTTTGTTACCTCCAACCGGCGGCTTTCCAAGCTCCATGGAGAGCTTGCCATGTGGTGGCTCCTCCACCACATCTTCATCTCCTCCTCCTCCTCCCTTGGATGCAACACCACATGCCACCATATCCACCCTCCATTCTCCTCCCCTTGTGGCTATAAAAGGAGCTCTTCTCCTCCTCATTTCAACATCCACAAATTGTAAAAACACTTCTCTCTCTAAGTTACTTTGTAAGTTTGGTTTGGTTTTGGAAATAATACTCCTGTTTGTTCTTGAGTATTATACTGATTGGAAATAATACTTCTGTTTGTTCTTGAGTATTATACGCTTTGAAATTATAATACTCCTATCGGTTCTTGAGTATTATAATACTGTAGAGAATACTCCTGTTGGTTCTTGAGTATTCAGTAGGAAATTGGGAATACTCCTGTTGGTTCTTGAGTATTCCACCCCTTTCCCTCTTACTGTTTTCAAAAACCCCCGGGGATTTAGCTATGGTATCCACCTCTATGGATATTCGTAGCTAAACTCTTTATTCGGTTAAAGGGGTGTTCTTGTATTATAAAATGTTTTAATTCTTTTAGTTTCTTTTCTCTGTATTCAAAACTTGTTCTATGTGCCATATATTAGATCAGAACTTCCAAGGTTGAGTGGATGCTTGAAATGGCAAAGCTCTTCCGTGGAAGTTCGCAAACATACTCGGGTAAGTGGATGCTTGAAATGGCAAAGCTTATCTGAGGAGTTTGATCTCTCTCAAACACCATTTTGGGTAAATCGGAAAAGACAACCCAAAATGGATGCACATAGGCTAGTATACCTTGAAATGGGGTGCTAGTCTAAATAGAACAAGGGCTTTACGTTTTTTGCAAAAGAATAGACAGTGTTGCAAGTCGAGTGCTTGAAATGGCCTTGATTCACTTTCGAACACTTTTGCAAAAGACTAGACAGTGTGGCAAATCGAGCGCCGGAATAGGCCTTGATACACGTTTGAATACTTAGAAGGGTTACTAAAACAATAAACAGGCTATGATACAAGGCCCCTGAAACCGAATACTTTTCCTTGAATTACAAAAAACCCCCCTGTATTTACTTTTATAAACTGCTCGATCAACTACAACCATCAACCGCTCATCTACCGGAGGAATCGCAATCACGCATCACCCATTGTAAGTCTTCTTCCCTTAACTCCTTTATTTTCAGTATTTATTTTCTGTATTTACTTTTCCGCATAAAAACCAAAAAAAACCAAAAACAGTAGCTTAGTTAATCGCGCTAAAATCTCAATCAATCTAAAAAACGCTTCCATCATGTAAAAATCCCTTAAAGAACAATGTATCCCTCTAATTACCTTGGGTTCGACCCCTACTTACCACTTACTACCCAGTAGTGTAGTTGCGAGTAGCGGAAAATATAAATTTATTTTGCACAGAGAACATTGCACCTTAACGACAGTGCAGTGGGCTCCGTCAGCGCCTATCCAAGACTCTTTTGTCGGCGAATATTTGATGAGTGCCGAAGATGATGCCCCGTGGTATGCGGATTACGTGAACTACTTGACGTGCAACATTCTCCCTGAAGGCCTTAGTTATAATCAAAAGAGTAAATTCTTGCATGACGTCTCGAGGTATTATTGGGATGACTCGTTTTTATACAAACTATGCTCGGATGGGATATACAGAACATGTGTGCCCAAGGAAGACTTCAAGGAAATCATAGCTTGTTGTCACTCTTCTTCTTATGGTGGACATGGTTCGGCTTCAAGAACCACGTCCAAAATTCTTCAGTCGGGATTCTATTGGCCAAGCATGTTTAAAGACACGTATGAGTTTGTCAAGGCTTGCAATGAATGTCAACGAATGGGAAACATAGCTAGAAGGGAGGAAATGCCACAGAAGGGCATATTAGAAGTGGAGATCGTTGATGTTTGGGGCGTGGACTTCATGGGACCCCTACCTTCGTCACAAGGGAATGCATTTATTCTAGTAGCGGTGGACTACGTGTCCAAATGGGTTGAGGCAATAGCTTCCCCATCTTGTGACGCTAAAGTGGTGATTAAGAAGTTCAAGAAGATAATATTCCTGAGATTTGGAGTCCCAAGAGCAGTAATCAGTGACAACGGCTCTCATTTCAAAGAAAAGAGATTTGAGTCCATGCTAAAGAAACACGGGATCTACCATAGGTGTTCGACTCCTTATCACCCTCAAGCGAATGGTCAAGTCGAAGTATCTAACAGAGAGATAAAGAACATCTTGACAAAGACAGTTGGAAAGTCGGGAAAAGACTGGGCGTTGAAGCTTGATGATGCGTTATGGGCGTATAGGACCGCCTTCAAGACACCAATTGGGATGTCGCCTTACAGGCTAGTATATGGCAAATCATGCCATCTTCCGGTGGAACACGAGTATAAGGCCATGTGGGCGGTCAAGGAGCTAAATTTTGACACAAAAGCTTCGGGGGAAAAGAGACTCCTTCAACTAAATGAGCTAGACGAAATCCGATTGGACTCCTACGAGAGTTCAAGAATTTATAAGGAGAAAACAAGGAGATGGCATGACAAGCTCATTCTGAAGAAACAGTTCTCAGTTGGGGACAAGGTTTTGCTATTCAACTCAAGATACAAGTTATTTCCCGAGAAATTCAAGTCTAGGTGGTTCAGAACATATAGAATTCATAGAGTCTTCAACGATGGCCACCTAGAGCTAATTGACAACCAAGAAAATGTCTTCAAAGCAAATGGGCAAAGAGTTAAAATCTATCATGCTGCCTACGGAAATCAGGACCTATTGGAAGCACCCTCGTGAATGCTATGCGCAATACCGCTAGAGAAGGGATCCCGCTCGGGACTTCTCTTAGTGTGCTTCTTGTTATGAAAAGATTCGGCTCCGTCTTTGCCAAGACGTTAAACTAGGCTTGTAAGTGTTTCTCCCATGATTTTTAAGATGTCTTAGTTGATTGGACTATTGTTTGCTCCAGTAATTGTGCTTTGCATGAGTGAAATTGAAGTTTTGATATGTGTGTGTGCGAGTGCCTATATCTAATTGTCGATGAGGGATTGGACCACTTCCACGATGTCGTGCTTGGTGAATTTGATGCTTTGATAGGACATAAGTATGGGGTTTTGAAATCAATTGCATGGGTTTTATAGATCGATTCCAGTTTGGTTTGGAAATTTGTGCCAGGAACTCCATGCGTTCGCATAGCCCTTTCATGCGTTCGCACGTTATCCAAACTCTTCGTTCCTTCAAGCTTGCATGAACCCATGCGTTCGCATGACAATCTCATGCGTCTGTCCAGATCCATGCGTTCGCATGATTTCGATTCATGCGTCCGCATAACACCCTTCATATTCATTTTTGCCAAGCTCGCATGCCATTCATGCGTTCGCATGAGTTTTCTATGCGACTGGAAAATTCCATGCGATCGCATACCCTCAAATCATGCGCTCGCATGCCAGCTAAAAATCCGTCATTTCTCAGTTCATGCGATCGCATAAACTTGTTCAGTATTTAATCAAATTTTCAGAAATTCAGATTTTTCCAAAAACCCTAAAAACCCAAAAATCCCGACTGCGCCTCCTCCGTCGATTTCAGCCGAATCTTCGTCGATTTGACCTCCGCAAGCTCCGTCAAGCCTCCGCTAAAGCTCGCCGACCGTCCGCCTACTTCTCACCGTCCGTTTCCAGCCATTTCAACCCGTCGGAATTCCCAACCCCAAATTTTGAATCCGAAATCCCTGAACCACCGAAATCCCCAAAATCCTCCACTTCTCCTCAAATTCAACCATGGTTAAAGTCAGTATTCCCTCATCCTCTCAACCTCCCAAAAATCCACTGAAAAAGTTGGAGTTTCCAAACCCAAAGTTTCAAGGGCCCCTACGGTGAGAAAGAGCAAAAAGACCGAAATTCGCTATGTGAAGTCCACTCATTCGGGTCAACATTATGGGTGTTCTTCATTGGAGGACACGAGGCACATCATGGCACCCAGTTCGGCTAGCAGAGCCGATGGGGATTTGGAGAAGGACTCACCTCCACCGTCGCCTCGTCGGGACAATGACAACAAGTTCAACAAGTCCAAGCCATACGAGTTCGATGGCCAGCTCTGATTCGGTTATGCTAAGGACGCTGCACTATACACCGCACTTACGGACAAAGGTAAATGGCCAATCCCTCTCCTTTTTCCCTTTATTGAAGACTTGAAGACATTAGAAGTCTTAGAGGAGATTAGGGATTTGGTTGTGAGTAGTGGGATGAACTTTGTATTTAGAGAGGATCCTGGTTCATTTCATGATATGACCATGGAATTTATTAGTTCATTTTATCCGATGCATGCTCCTATTATGGATGGGGGAGATAGTGGAGAAGGGAAAGTTATGGCTTGGAGGTTTGCTTTGGGAAATCTTCAATGGGAAGTTAAAGCGGAAGTCCTATGTGATTGGTTGAGGTTACCTAGGGATGGCGATATTCCTGAGATAGTTGTTGAGGATATTAAGGAATTTTGGAAGCGGATTTCAAGGTGTGGTTTCACTAAGGATGATCAGCGCAAATCCACCGGTATCTGAGTGCCCAAATGGAACGTCATCCACAAATTGTTAGGAGGGATTGTGTTCGTGCGCACTGATTACGGTAGGCTTGTGAGCAAAATGGAGTTAGCAATTATGCTAATGATGGAGAAGGGGGAGAAGATTGATTGGTTATGGTGCATCACCAATGGGATTCAAGGGAATCAATCTTTGACTTCGAAGAACATGGGATTGGGTGGTGGTTCCTTTGTGACGTGGATTGCGCGGAAGCTCAATTTCACATTCGGGGACAAAAGGAGCGAGAAGCTAGAGCTTGGTATAAAGAAGATGCGTTATATGCGCATTTTGGGTAAAGGGATGAAATGGGCTAATGATGAGAAGGAGGCCGAAGATGGAGCTGAAGAAGAGCTGAACACGGACGAAGAGAGTGACGGGTTTGAACACCCCGATGCGCCATCCTCCTCTCGCGCCGTGCCTCCTCCTCCCCCTGCTGACCCGAGCTCCGCACTGATTCTGTCGCGCTTGGACAGTCTAGCCACTTATGTCACACAGCACAATCAGTGGCAGGAGACGACCCTGCTCACCATCGCCACTCACTTTGGGATCGCTTCTAGCGTCGGTCCGCCCCCGAGGTCCCCGTTCGCGCCCAGTTCACCTCCACATCCACCTCCGCCTGTGGATCCTTCCGCTAAGGGCAAGGAGAAGGAAGGCGAAGCCCCTCGCGCTCCGAGTGCAGATGATGAGACAGAGACCTTTGATTTAGAGGAGAGCCTTTGATTAGCATTTCTACATGCTTTGTACTCGTTTGTTCACTATGATGATTATTGATACATTTTGGATCCCTTGATGATAATTTCTTAATGCATACCTTTTTGATCATTTCAATGATACATGTTACATTCTTGATGCATTTTGAAAATTGTATGATCATCATAGCTCGAACAAATCCATTAGGTTCAGTTTTTTTAGGTCGCATAACATTCATGCGCTCGCATGGGAACCTTATGCGACTGCCCGACATCATGCGTTCGCATGATCTCAATTCATGCGGTCGCATGAACGTTCAAAAACCCTCTTTGTGCCAAGATCGCATGAACTCATGCGTTCGCATGCATTATCCATGCGACTGTCTTCAGTCATGCGAGCGCATAGCTGTTTCATGCGATCGCATACGGGCATTTTGTGATTAAAATTTTGAGTTGCCTTGTTCGATATTGACATATTTACGATAATGATCCTCCCTACTTCGTATGCTTAACACTCTCATTTTCAGTTTCACACCTCATAAAGACACAAAGGAGTATCATAAATCGAATCTTTTGAGCAAGTTCAACTCGGCGAACAAAGCAACATCTCGTTCATTGAAACGGCTACCTCCAAACGAGAGAAGTTTCTCTTAACTCTCTCTTTGCTTTTCATTCTATCCATTGCTTAGGGACTAAGCAATTGCTAAGTGTGGGGTGGTCTATGTTTGACATTGTCTTGACTACATGAGATGCTTGTGCTTGCTTGATATGCCTTCACGTTTAAAATCTAATCAACTTATGTTTAAGAGGAAAACACTTGCACTACCGCACAATTCATCCAAAAATTTTGAAATATTAATGAAAACAAAAAGTCTAGGCAAGGCTATACTTTCGAGAGAAAGGAAAGAAAAGAAAAATCCCATTCCAAATTCAACTAGTCGTGCATGATTTCACTTGATTGATCCTTTAGATGACTAATGGACTGGATTGTTGACTTTCATTCTTGAGGATCAAAGCATCTACTAGCACTTCTTTATCTTTTATTCTAAGCTTTTTCTCATTGAGGCTAAAGAGTTGATCTTTGAAAGCATAAAATCGAAAAAAAATTTAATTTCGAAACCCTTGCACGCCATGATTGCCTTTAGGTGACCTTAGTGACCTTGCTTATCTAGTGGATTTTGTCTCGTTGGTTTGTCATGCTCCATTTTTAACACTTAGCCCTTTGTCAAAGTTCTAAGTGTGGGGTCAAAAGAGGGCGAAAAATGGGCCCCAACAAAAAAATATATGCTTCATTCTTATGGTCAAAAGAGGGTAAAGCCCCGACTAAAAACTTTCTCAAAGTACAAGAGAAGTTTTGATCAAAGTATACAAATGCCGGGGGTTAGGGAGGTAAGTCCCCCCTCGAAAGCATTTGTAGGCCAAAGGCCATTTGAAAAAAAAAGGAGAAAAAGAAAAAAAGAAGCACTTAGACTTGACAATCGGCTATTCCACCATCCTCTAGCATGAAAACCAATGAGACATTTGATACTTCTTAGCAAGAATTCACTAAGGGACGAGCCTCGTATTCCTTTATACTTAGGCATGATATGATTTGCAAGCGTTTACAAAAGCTATAATGTTGGAACTCCTCTTCTCTTATGACTAAGTGACCATTGCGTCCTAGGCTTGAGAATGAGTTCTAAGCTCACAAGCCAATGGACTAGCCTCCTTGCTAGCATTTGTGAGTGATCCAACACGATTTCTTTGCAACTATTTGATCATTTTCTTGAAGTCGCTAACATAGAAAATGACTAGAATCCTTGATTAAAGATTTATTAGTCTTTGCTTTGATTTGCTTGAATGTCCTAATTCATGAATTTCCATAAGGATTCGAAAAGGTCTCATGTAGTGATTGAAATGCACATATCTAGTTGAATACAAAAATGAACTTCATGAAAAACGCCTTGCCTAGTACTTTGAAAATTGTGAGTTTAAAATGCCTATTTGGATGATTGTTCTCTTCATGGGATTTGTGAGTATTCCCGTGTCTGAAAACTCTCAGGAGACTATAACTCCTACACTAGGGTAGCCTAGGGGTTTAAAGGCTTGGTGCATTCGCTAAATGCACTCGTGTCACCTACGAAAGTGGTTTATCAAGAGTAGCTTTTGCTTTTTAGTATTTTTGGTTAGTTTTAGAAACCGTATGGAGTTTTCTTTGGACAGATCCTTAGTAGTTGAACTTGCAATATTGTTGATGATCTGTATGATTAGTTTACTCGGGACGATCAAACGTTAAGTGTGGGGTGATTTGATAGCACTAGAATACATGCATTTTAGGCAACCTTTACGCTTATTGTTTCGGTCATTCCTCTACGATTTCACTTGCTATTTGATGCTTTGTGGTTCATTTCACGCCTATTGCAGAGATTCAGCTGAGATCACAAGCAAGCAGTGATTTTGGAGCAAACCGAGCGTTTTGGAGCGAAAAAGGGCTAAATGGAAGTCGGGGCACAAATCTTTCAAGGGCATGCGCTCGCATGATCCATTCATGCGTTCGCATGACCTTGACCAGTCGCATGAGAAAGTCGTGCGCTCGCACGATAGGCCTCCCAGAGCTCGCATAGAAGACCAGACGCATCATTTATCCATGCAATCGCATAGACATACCATGCGATCACATAGCCAAGACCAGACGCATCATTTATCCATGCGGTCGCATGAAGGATCCGAGAGCTCGCATAAGAATCAACTTCTTCCAAGACCATGCGTTCGCATGAAGTCAGACCATGCGTTCGCATGGAGCGGACCAGTCGCATGAAATGATCATGCAACCGCATCCTCCAGAGTCAAGAAAGCGCGAGACCGAGCATCCAGGCAGTCATGCGAACGCATGATCCATTCATGCGAACGCATGACGTCGTAAAGTTGCGATTTTTACTGAAACTATAAATAGAAAGGTAGGGTTTTTCAGCCCACGAACTCTTGGATTTCTGGATTTTCTGCTGGGTTTTTGGAGAAAAGATAGCTTGGAGAAGAAGAAATACTTTTCTATCATCATCAACAACTCGGATCGTGGATCGTCCTTCACACTTATTGCTCCATATTGGTTCTAGACTCCAACACTCAACTTTCTACATGTTTTTCTGTTCATCTACTATTTTTATGGATTGTAATCTCACCATGAGTGAGTAGTGTCACAAACATGTCTACTACCAATGGCATCCAACCAATGTCACTACTATTTCTCGTGTGTAAAATCATTCATCAATGGCATCCATATCATTCACAATGTCACAAACATGTCTAGGGGGTTACAATCCATAAAAATAGTAGCTAACCCCCAACCAATGTCACAAACATGTCACAAACGTGAAGTTTCTGGTCGCTTCATGAGAGATCGGGTTTAATCTCAATACGTTTATGAATGGATAGGGACTCAAGGGCCATTAAGAGTCAAGTTAACTTAACGGTTAGTGAAATAACACATGCGTGTGTCGCCGTCAAGTACCCAAATGAATTGATTGGTTCAATCCGTAGTGACACCATTTCAATTCGGGTATTTTGTATGCGTGATTACACTACGCGGAAATTCAATCCGTAGTGACATTTCCGTTTATGAGTGTTTTACTTAAAACAAAGGTACTTTGTGACTCAAAAGAAAACCCAAAAATGGGGGAGGATTGTTAGTGATTTTAGGGTTTTTGGTCTGTGCGACCGCATGAGGAGAACCGTGCGAACGCACGAGATTTCTATGCGACTTGTCGAGGTTGTGCGATCGTATGAAGTGATCTATGCAAACGCACAAGGCTATAAAACAAGGCTAAACTCGCAACGTTTCACTAGCATGCGAACGCATGCTATGAACCATGCGAACGCATGCTATGAACCATGCGAACGCATGACAGCAACATGTGCGACTGCTCAGTTTGCAGTCGCATCTCCTGCTCATACCCGATTGTCCCTCTATAAATTGAGATCGATTTCTCAATCATAGGACACAAAATTGTGATGTGCAATTGCTGGAAACATCACAATCCTTTCTCTTGATTTGCGAGACACCTAAACCCTAAGTTTGCTTTGTTATCTTTGCCTAGAAACAAAGTGTTTTCAACAATTTGGATTGTATCCCATATTCAAATTTCCTGCAACCCAAGGCATAGTATAGGGTGGAAATATTGAATTCGGACAGCGATTACGTGGTTCAAATTGCTATCCAAGTACTATTTCATCACACAAGAAGGAAGAAATTAGCATTCCACCGAAGCTCATAGCCCGCATCAAAGACCCTAACCGAGACTTGTTGCTGCGAAATTAAGGAACAAGACGACCCAGCAACTACAGCTCTCTATATAAACCTACTCTATTCCAAAATGCAAGAAATAAATTGTTGTAGATTAAAGAATACCTTAATGCATCCAGCTTGCTTGATTACTTGAATCAGCAGCTTATGGTCAAGTGCATGCTTTGCCGCCACAACACATATGACCACATCCACCAATTTAACAACTTCCATCAGCTTCTCTTCATCTTGCAACGATCCCCAAATTTACAACTCACGAAAAAAAAAACTACGAAAACGCAGAGTGTGAATCAAACAAGCATATGGATGAAAGATGGTTTGAAATGCCAAACCTTGAGAATCCGAACGCCGGCATCCGTGAGCGTCTGAAGCTTAATCCCCAAATGGTAGATCGCCCTCTTTACTCAGCATTCAATTTTCTTACGTTTACGCGACATTTTATGCAAACAATGTCGCATAAGACACAGACGGTAGGTCGACCTCTTAAATGCCCGAGTCAATTTCAAACAAAACATAGGTGAGTCATGCAATTCCAAACAAAGCACAGGCGCAATCACTCTACTTTTCATTATTAAGTGACAAATTTTGAGTTGTCCCCGTATAATAATGTCGCGTGAACGTTGTTACGAGACATTATTTCACGTTGTCTCTTATACAGAGTCGTGTAAAAGAGTAAAATAGACTTAATTTAGAAGTCGTGTATAAGAATGTCGCGTCAAGATTTTTATGAAACATTACTTTTGTGTCACTAAAAGACACGTCGCAAGCCACTGTTTATGAGACATAGTTATTGGTTTCACATAAAGTTTTATCGCATATGCATGCCATTGCGACAAACATGTGAAAGTCATGTTGTATAAATGTCCTTACGAAACAAATCTATTGCGACAATTTTCAAATTAGTTTGTCTCGTAACATATAAAATGGCGGAGTGCAGGTCTTCTCACAAAAGCAATCCTTGACGGCATAAAACTGCCCCTTGGCATGTCTAGCAGGTGATCCATGTTCCCAAACACTTGGATGTCCCCATCCAGAATCCAGATATATCATTTTCTCATACTCCACGAACTACAAATAAAAAGGTTATGATCGACCTTCAATCAAACAATGCGTCTTGGTAATTTCGAATGGATTCATAACTTGATACTAAACTTTATAAGTAAATTACATATGACGCAGGGGTCATGCCTGCGTGCAGGGGTTCTGTAGGTGTTTTGTTAGCCGTTTTTTGTGGTTTGTACAGCGGGCGTTTCGTCCCTTTTTGATCTATGAATTCATCTCATTTTTCAAAAAAAAAATTACATATGACGCACAGTGAATAAATGTTGTATATATCCATTAATGGAAAACAATCCTCAGCAGAACACAAGTTTTATGAGTCTCAAAACAGTATTATTTCAATAAAAATGACATTGATTCATTGATTGTTCTTTGAAATACAATAAGAATTATCAATAACAAAAATAATTGTGATCTAGCGATCATAGTGTTGATTGAATGATTATGGGGTCGAATGTTCAAACTCTCTGAACGCAACTCATGGCATGAGTTTATAGTGAAATTTAATTAAAAAACATATATGAAATAGAAAATTTACATAAATTATAAGTTAACTGGGTCCAAAAATCGAGATAGTTCAAGGCAAAATGGTTTGACTTCACGACGCATCACAACTTTGTTATGTGAAAAAAAATGTTCATTAGAGTACGGATTTGAGCTGTTATAAATCTAGTATGTTCATTTATACATAATACTATCATTATTATTGTTTTTGGATACATACTATCACTATTATTTGATTGGTGATGAGTGACGACGATTGGAATTGAGAAAATTGTTACCTCCCATATGCGGAGCTTGGAGTAGTTGATTACATAATAAGGCATGACGAACTGGGTCTGGCTGGTCGGGGGATAGACTGGTGTGATTTCTCGAACAATACACCCTTGCTCCATCAGGATGCGGCGATGCTTAGCTGGAACGTTAGGAAGCACCGCCCCGACAAGTGGGTATTTGGACTTGACTTTCCTCAGTCCCTTGGCCAACCCAACCACTCCCTTCACGTAGTTTCATGTACCGGCTAGAAAGGTGACGTAAGCTCTAGCCCGGCTGGTTTCATACATGGGCTTGGTTGTAAGCGCGATCATCTCAATTCTCAGGAGCCATGATGTCAAACGCAACGTTTAGGAGATGAAGGAGGGATGAAATGTGTCGAAACAGTGCAGTTTTGTTAAGTGTTGCTTGTATTGTTAAGTGTTGCTGGTATTTATTTAAAAAGATTAATTATAACTTGATAAATTAATCGAGATTTCCAATCACATTTTAACTTAATCGACTTGCGACAATTGACATGTGTATACGTTTAGGCTGTGAAAATCTCAAATTTGTATACTATCCTTTGAATTATTAGATTAGATTTCCTATAATATTTTGGACCAATCATTATGCGACACGTATATTTGATTAGATTTTCTGAAATCCAAAAATTTCTATATATAATAGACATATAAATATTCTATACTCGCACCATCTCCCACCAGATTTCTTAGTCTTTTTCTCGAGCAAAAGATTACTGGTGCTATACGAATGTTGGCATGTGTATAGTGTGCAGATCAATGTGTCGAACTTATAAGGATGGGTGAGTCAACAACACTCAAATGTATGAAGAAGTGGTGTGCAAAATTTATGAATTTCTAGGATGACTTTCGGGTGTAGAAAAGTTGAGATCTTCAATGCTAACATTTGGAGACTCTTCATTGGCGACAGGACTAGCTTCATATGTGTAAGTTGTGGGAGTACTACGTACTTTCGATATCAAAAAAATTCAATGATCATTCACTACTTCCCAATATAGAAAATTTATGAATTCATTCTTTTTCTTTGAGACGTACATTATTTGTGCTTTTCTTATTTACCAATCAATTAATTAAACAATACAATTATACAATATAATTCAAAATATAGAATTTAATATATATATATATATACACGCTCAAAGGAGACCCCCTTATTTTTTCGAGAACCCCTTATATTATGACATTTTTGCTTTTGACTTTTTTGAATAAGAAATTGAACTAGTAAAATTCAACTAAAAATAATGAATTTTTTTCCAATTTTTTCTATGCCATCATTCTCTTACATAAATAAAAGTCAGATTATTGGTTAATAAATAAAATACAAATTAATTTAGAATTTGCCTAATGTTAAAACAATAAATGCTAGGAGGAAATAACATCCTTGTTTGTTGTTTTCATGCATCTAGATTTATTCGGATTAAAACCAACCATTAAATGAGTTAATAGTATTAGATGATAATCTGCTACGTCAAGTAGAATTATCAATTTAGAATTTTTTTTTTTGATAAAAAAAAGTAGAATTATCAATTCTTAGAGTCAACAAATCATTCTCTGAAAGGCGACTGCTCTAGGAAGGCGTGTAAAGTTTAATGGCATTAAGATGAGGGGCGGACACATAATGAGGGCAGCTGTGTTGAGTCCCGAAAAATAAAAGTAGACGGAAAGATGGAAGATGTTATTGATACAGAAAGATGGTGAGTAGCAACAGCAATAACCCCTAAATGATCCTTGTAACACGGATCAAAGAGAGGAGTCTAAGGCAAAAAAAAATAAGAATAATATCGAGGATCCAACTACTCTTGAGAGAGATTTTCTTCTTCAATTGTTGGATGATCAGAATGAATGCTGATGGTTGCCTTATATAGTCTTCTTGGATGGCCTTTGGAGGGAAAAGCATTAATGACATGAATTGGCGAGAAATTAAAGGCCTTGATGTTTGGAGCCATTATGACGCCTTTAGGGGGTGCTGGTGCCCAAAAATAGGTAGCTTGTGCCTTGAGTCAGCAAGTGCATGAGCCCCCTATTGAAGATGTCTTGCCATTGTGCTGGTTACTATTTTTAGCCTTTTGCCTTGATATTTTGGCTCCTTGATGCATGTGTTAAGGTTCTATCTTTAGTAAGCTTTGGGATCTAGAAATCATATGGAACTTGTGGGGAAATAGAAATCATATGGAACTTTTGGGATCTAGATATTTTGGCTCCTTGATGCGCAGCAAGTGCATGCGCCTTCTTTGGACTGATGGAAGAGTAGGTGGGCTTGGCTGGTTGGTTGGGTTGTAATCTTAAAGGCTTTTGTTGGGGTGAAGGCCCAACATTACTCCCCTCCCGAAGAACGACCTTGGCCTCAAGGTCGAATGCCGGGAACTGCCTTGCGAACATATCCATATGCTCCCAAATTGCATCATCTTCGTGGAGTCCGACCCACTTGATCAAAACTTCCTTGCCACTTGTTCCACTTCGTACCCATAGCACTTTTCCCGAAAAGAAGTTGGCCTGTTCCCTTGGACAAGGGCTGGGCAGTGGTGTTTTTGTTGGTGCGAGGGGACCTTTGGCTGGCCTTAGCTGTGACACATGAAAGAGCGGGCAAATCTTTGATTTCTTAAGCAGCTTGAGGCGGTAAGTGTTGAGTCGTATTTATACGACTCGTCGAGTCAACAAGTCCCATCAATTTCGACACTTTATTATGCGAACAGTTACTTCTTAGTATGGTTTTGCATTTCAGGTGATTCGGAAGCTCTAGGAGGAAACTAGCTTAAAAGCCCACATTCTAGGCCAAAATATCACAAAGGAGGTTCGGAAGACCAGGCCGTGTTCCAGGCCTCGTTCCATTAGTCGGACAGACCAGGTCGCCACTCGGCCATGCCCGGACACCAGACGGACAAACCAGGTCACCACTCGGACATTCCCGGACATCAGTTGGCCATCCCGGTCTTTAATCAACCAGCCCGGTCGAGGAAGCCAGGCCCGATCGTAACCACCGAGTTCTCGGCTCATCCCATGGTGTGGCAGTATCAATCTCGGCTCATCCGAAGGGTGTGGAAGAACCAATCTCGGCTCGCCCTCAGCGTGGCGGTCCAAGGCATTTTCCTAATCTCGTCCAAGGCCAGCTCGGACGCATGGACGAAGCAGTCTCGGTAGCGCCCGGTCCGTGGCCGAAGCAGTCTCAGACGACCCGGTCGCGTGGCCGAGCCAGACCTGGTCTAGACAGGCGAGGCGGTGGTTTCTCGGCTCGTTCCAGGCCAAGTTGGTGGAACCAATCCGTGTTGGCCAAGTTTACTTGCAAGCCAAGCAAAAGTCGGTTGAAGAGATTTGGGCATGTTTCCTAATTCAATTTTGGACGTGCCCCAAATTTGGACTTGGAAACCCTAGGACTTTTGCTATAAATAAGACCCTTGGGTCAAGGCATAAACATCTCATTCCAACATCTCGTTCTCTCATCGAGCAGCAACAATTACGGAGCTCTCTTCTTCATTCAGCCGTGCCAATCTTCGACGAGAGAAGAATTCCTCTACTTTCTTTCATAATTGTTTTTGTTATTTTCCATGGACATGAGTAGCTAATACCTTCATTCGGGCTAGGGTTTATATATTGTGACGATTGTTTTGAGAGTTGGTTCTTAATGCTATTTTATGTTCCACTAGTTCTTGTGCTATTTATCTCGAATTGAATTGTGAAGCTAAGCAGATACTTGCAATTGTAAAACTTAGCCGAACAATTCAATCCCTATCTTCGCTGCTTGTTCGATACTAAACCGTTAGAATAGTAGTTGCACTTAACCTAATATAACCTGAAACGGAGTGTTAGGTTTGCTAGAACTAGAAGTCTATAACCTGAAACGGAGTAGATTGTGGCGTAGTGGCTTGAAATTGGTCCTACCTTAGGTTATAACCTGAAACGGAGTAATCACACTTAGGAACACGAAATCAGATTATTAGAAGTCAATGATAAACAAGTCACAATAGAAACCCTTGACCGAATGCTTTCTCTGATTGAATTACCTTCCTATTATTTTCTCTTGCACTTTTAACAAACTGCTCACACAAACCCCAAATAATTTGTTCACATGACAACAAGTAACCTCACCAGCTCTCTAGGGTTCGACCTCTACTTGCCGCTTTATTAGCTCTTGTAGGGAAATTATAAATTTAAATTTGACGAGTACAACGACGCTCGTTCAAATTTTGGCGTCGTTGCCGGGGAGCTGTGCTTCGGTGAAGTTGTCCTTAGTTTTTTGTTTTCTATTTTTTCTTTTTAGTTACTTTTTATGCTTTCTACTTGTTTCACCATGTCTCACACAGATAGTCAGTTCGGCGATGACGAGAACAACAATGAGGTCAACCCGGTCATTCAAAACAACGAGGTGCCCCCTCCATTTTCTGGTGCGCCCTCCGTAGGTGTTGCTTGAGCTCCCCCAATAATTGATCTCGATTGACCAGCTCTTGCTCCACTTGGTTGACGGGCACAGTTCCCTGACAAGCATATTTTTAACCCTTTATAGTTGTCAAAGTATGAGTTTTGGGGGTTCAATTGCAGTCAAACAAAATTTATAAACCTTGGTAAGCCAAGGGTCGATCCTAGGAGCAATGCGTGTGAATACTAGCAAACAGTGTGACCTATTTAGCTATTCCGAATGACAAAAGGTTTTGTGGTGTTGAAACAAGTAGAAATTAAATAGCAGAAAATAAATGGTTGTATTAAATCAGAGAAAGAATCCCAGAATCCGTACTTCACCCGTGCTAACCCCACTTATCATGCAATCATTCTACGTTAATTATTCATGCTATCGAATATGGAATATAACCGAAATAACACTAGACAAGCCGCCCATCCACGGATCATTGTCTAGATTAATCTCCATCGTTGAACGCCGCCCATCCACGGATTATCAACGATTTCGATTTATTAAATTAAAGGTTTTCCTATTAAATCATGTAAACATGACCTAACATCAATTTCATGCGAATCCGGTTAATCCCTAGGGCCCATCCACCTTTCGGCATATAACCTAAATATGTTCTATCAATGTAAACATACCCTTTGATGTAAATACATGCATAGAACGATAAAATTAAGCACACAATGAAATTGAATATTCAAATCGCATAAATAATAACTTTAATTGATCACATGAGAGTTAGGGTTACATAGCATGGGATCCGTAGGATCCCGGAATAAGGAGACTACTCACTATTCATGGTAGATTTACCAAAAACAGTGTATAGAGAAATAAGAACGAATAACCGTAAAGACGCGGTGGCTCGTTAAATCTCTCACGATGAAAGCTTCGTCTTCTCCAAGCTAGGGTTTCCTCTCCAAAATTGCAACAACATTTAATTCTGGTCGAGCCCCTCTATTTATAGCAACATTCCCAAAGTTTCCTAAATAATCCCGTGATTTCCAAAAACTGAGTTCGAGTAAGTCCCGTGACAGCCGATCCATCACGGGCTGTCACGGGCATGGAGAAATACACCGCTACGGCTGAGTCCCGTGACAGAGGCATTGTCCCGTGATATCAACTTCGTCACGGGCTGTCACGGGCTCTTGGATTTGCACTGCTACGGCATGGTCCCGTGACGGATGCATTGGCCCGTGATGAGTGGAGTTGTCACGGGGTCTGGGTCAGAAATTGCTTTTTAGATTGATTTTCTTCATCTTTTCGTGTAATCAGTTCCATATCGAGTCATCGTGTAATTCAAACCTGAAACACTAGGAAAAGAGATCAAATGATAACAAAGTGTTCGGGAAACAAACCTAATCCATCATCGAATGAGGTGAATAATAGGTCAAGAACTTGACCGATCATTCCCACTTCATATGGTACAATTAATGGAGTTTTTTTGTGTGTGATGAAAGGTCAACTAATGGAGTTAACTACATTCGTTAACTTTAACAAAATCTTTAATTTTACCCCTAATTATAAAAATTAATAGTTCAACTTTCAATTTAAGAAATATTAATAGTTTGGATCCCATTTTGTAGTTCCTAACCTTGAAAAAAAAATTCTTTTTTGTCTCTCCCCATTTGTTTCTTAGGGTGCGGTTCGGATACAAACCAAATTATAAATAAAAACTACAACCCGATTCTTAAGCTGATACGTGTCCCATTTTAGTCGAAATCCCGGACAAAACACGGAGGGGTATAATAGTCATTCCACACGGAGGGGTATAAACCTAATAATGTTATTTTCAATTTAGTCCAAAAGTTGTTAATGATCGGACTTAAAAGACTTAATGATCAGACTTAAAAGACTTAATGATCAAACTTAAAAAATAGCAATGATCATACTTAAAAGACTTAATGATCAGACTTAAAAATAGACAATGATCAGACTTAAAATGGTAATGATCAGACTTAAAAAGCAGCAATGATCAGACTTAATGATCAGACTTAGAAAACTTAATGATCTGACTTAAAAAGCAGCAATGATCAGACTTAAAAGACTTAATTATCAGACTTAAAAAACTTTATGATCAGACTTAAAAGACTTAATGATCAGACTTAAAAATAGACAAAGATCAGACTTAAAAATAGACAATGATCAGACTTAAAAGACTTAATAATCAGACTTAAAAATGGTAATGATCAGACTTAAAAAGCAGCAATGATCAGACTTAAAAGACTTAATGATCAGACTTAAAAATACACAATAATTAGACTTAAAAGACTTAATGATCAGACTTAAAAGACTTAATGATCAGACTTAAAAGACTTAATTATCAGCCTTAAAAAACTTAATGATCAGACTTAAAAAAGCAGCAATGATCAGACTTAAACTTAGAAATGATCAGACTTCAAAGACTTACTGATCAGACTTAAACTTGGAAATGATCAGACTTAAAAAGCAGCAATGATCAGACTTAAAAGACTTAATGATCAGACTTAAAAATAGACAATAATCATTCTTAAAAGACTTAATGATCAGACTTAAAAAACTTAATGATCAGACTTAAAAGACTTAATTATCAAACTTAAAAAACTTAATGATCAGACTTAAAAGACTTAATTATCAGACTTAAAAATAGACAATGATCAGACTTAAAAGACGTAATGATCAGACTTAAAAATGGTAATGATCAGACTTAAAAAGTAGCAATGATCAGACTTAATGATCAGACTTAAAAGACTTAATGATCAGACTTAAAAGACTTAATTATCAGACGTAAAAACTTAATGATCACACTTAAAAAGCAGCAATGATCAGACTTAAAAAACTTAATGATCAGACTTAAACTTCGAAATGATCAGACTTAAAAACCTGCAATGATCAGACTTAAAAGACTTAATGATCATTGTTTTTTTAAGTCTGATTATTGTTTTTAAGTCTGATCATTGCTTTGTAAGTCTAATCATTAATGGTTTAAGTCTGATCATTAATGGTTTAAGTCTGCTCATTATTATTATTTTTTGATATAATAAAGGACCTTGGAGGTCATGAGGCATTAGCCAATTACACTTAGAACACTGGGAAAACCGACATAACACTGAGTTTTTACCAAAACTTTGCCTACTGATTGTAAACAATAAGACGTTCTCCGTCACTCAGAATAGTTGTATTTCACTTCTTCTTGTGCTCTCCTCCTTCACTTTCTACCGACTGCGCCTCACCTCTTCGATACATCTCGTTATGGTAGTTAAGGAGTATGGACTCCCTGAGTTTCTGAATTTAATCCACCAAGCAAGTCTAGTCTTCACCATCTCTACGGCCTCCTCTATTGATCGACACTGATTAGAGAAGCATCTCTTGTTTCGTTCTTCCCAAATTGTCCAGATTATCGCATAGCTTAGTGTTTTCCAAAACCGCTTGTAAGTCTTCGTAGTTCTTGGTATCACCCATCCTTGAAGTAATTCTCTCATTGTACGTGGAGCCACCCAGTAGCTTCCCCACCATAAAATACACCACGACCACAGTTTCCAGCTCCAACTGCATTGCAATAGTAAGTGATCTGCCGACTCCACATGATGATCACATAGGTCACACTTCAGGTTATGATTTGCATCCAACACTCCCTTTCTGGATAAGCTTTCCTTTGTTGGCAAACTTTCATGGTATAAACGCCATACTAGCAGTTCCACTTTGGGTGGAGCAAGGCCGGACCATACCTGGAAAGACAGTGTATCCCACTTGTTCTTTGATCTCTTGATCTCTAGTGCCTCCTTCATCAATGAATTCACTCTGAATCTTCCATCCTCCGAATGCGTCCAGCCTATTTCATCCACCTCCTCATTATTATTATTAGTCTGTTCATTGTTTTTTAAGCTGATCATTGTTTTTTTAAGTCTGGTCATTAATGGTTTAAGTCTGATCATTGTTTTTAAGTCTGATCATTACTGGTTTAAGTCTCATCATTATTTTTTAAGTCTGATCATTGTTTTTTTAAGTCTGATCATTATTTTTTAAGTTTGGTCATTAATGGTTTAAGTCTGATCATTGTTTTTAAGTCTGATCATTACTGGTTTAAGTATCATCATTATTTTTTTAAGTCTGATCATTATTTTTTTAAGTCTGATCATTGTTTTCTAAGTCTGGTCATTACTAATTTAAGTCTGATCATTGTTTTTTTAAGTCTGATCATTACTGTAGCAAAAGTCAAAATTTATTCTAAATGATCAGACTTAAAAACGTACTGTAGCGAAAGTCGAATTTTACTGTAGCGAATTTTAAGACGATTATACCCTCCTATCTTTTATATATTTTTAAATAAGTCCACGTGTGGTTTTTTTTGTTTACAAAAAGAACCCCGACGGGATGAAAGTTTGGATGAATTTTGATTGGTTAATTTTGACACGTGTCAAATTTTTTATGAATTTGTATTTTTTATTTATAATAGTAGTTTGTATTTGATCCAAACTCTTGTTTATTTTTTTTTGAATGTTAAACAAGGGAAACAACCAACTACAACCAAGCAGAGACAACCAGCAAGAAAAAAAACAGAATCAACAACAGACTAATGCCACAGGGCGACTGGGAGGTCACTTGGAATCTCCTGCCCCTGCTGCCAGATCCATTTGCTAGTACGCGCTTTCCTCGCAAGCCAGTCTGCCACACAATTCTGCTTCCTTGGGATGCCTCTAAGCTGCCAATTAGGATGATCATCTAGATGCTGCAAACACCTCTCGATCCAACAAAGACTCACTCCATCCTTCCAGGCTGCTAGGTTCAGTGCCCACAAAGCCTCCCGAGAGTCTGAGCAGAAGACAGCAGTCTCGAACTGTTGCTCCTCAGCCGCCTCCAGACCGAGAAGGATCGCCCTGCATTCCGCATCCAGAACGGAGGAACAATTATCTTCCCAGCCCGCTCTCACCAAAGCTAACTGGCCTTCTTTGAAGACAGCGACACCAAACCCCGCTCTCCTCAACTCTGGGTCATACGCTCCATCACACAGAATAGTTGGAGTCTTCGAGGATAGGCTAACTTCCTCCCGCGCTACCTCCTGAAGGTTGCTGCTACTGCTGAATTCCTTGAGCAAGAACTTCAACTTGAGTTGTAAAGACACAATACTTTGACCACCTTTACCATGAGCAATTTCATTTCTATTTCTCCAACCCAACCAAAGACCACACACCAACGTTCTGAACTGTTCCTCAGTGCAAGTTTTTGCAGCTAACCACAACCAATACCCAGGGGAATCACACAAATTACTCCAAACAGCCACTGGAAGATCAAAACAATTTAGGAGACTTCTCATCCACCAACAATTCTGAAAAACATGTACTGCATTTTCTCCTGGGCTGTCACAGAGGTAACATTTATCTATCACCTCACAACCTCTTATTAGCAAGTTCCTCATTGTGGGTAAACAGTCGTAGTAAAGTCTCCAAACAAAGATTTTTACTCTAGCAGGTACCTTGAGACTCCACAAATTCTTCCAAAAGCCTTGAGTATCCCTGTTATTCGACTGTTCCCCCTCTGATAATTGCTTCATGCTCTGCAATTTGACCGCCATCTTATACGCACTCTTGACTGTGAAGGCTCCAGAACTCTCCCCTTTCCACAAATACTTATTCTCCGAATCGCTCCACCATCCTCCGTATCTGAGTAATTTTAGAGCCTCAAAAATTCCTCTCCACGCGTAAGAGGGCCTTGCTCCCATCACTGCGTTAAAAAGATCAGAGTTGGGAAAATATTTTGACTTAAAAATCTTGCTTACCAGCAGTGATGGTTCAGTTAGGATCCTCCATCCTTGCTTAGCCAGCATAGCTACATTCATAAGATTCAATCTTCTAAAGCCCAGACCTCCCAGCTGCTTCTCCATAAAAAGAGTGTCTGCCTTCAACCAATGAATTCCCCGACTGGAGGATGATCCATTCTGCCACCAGAATCCCATAATGTATGAAGCAAGCCTCTTACACAATGTGGTTGGGACTTTGAAACATGACACCGCATATAAAGGGATAGCTTGAAGGACTGCTTTTATCAACACTTCGCTCCCTGCTCCCGACAGAATCTTCGATTTCCAGTCCACTATCTTCTTTGATATTTTCTCCTCAATGGCCTTAAACATTACCTTCTTTTTGTGCCCAAAAATTAATGGCAAGCCTAGATACTTTGAGTGCGCCTGAACCCTTCTCACTTGCATCACTTCAGCCATCTCCGTCATCAAGCACTCCGGGATGTTCTTGCTGAACACCATCTCCTATTTGTTAAAGTTTACTTTCTGGCCTGCTATTGTCTCATAGTTCATCAAAATGTTCTTTATATGCATCACAGCTTCCTTACTTGCCTTGCAAAAGATGAGACAGTCATCTGCGAACATCAGATGAGAGACAACTGGTGCTTCTCTGTTGATTTTAATCCCTTCCACAAGGCCTAGCCTCTGAGAATCGTTAATAGCATAAGTCAACCACTCAGCACAAAGGAGAAATAGGTAAGGTGATATTGGATCACCTTGTCTCAATCCTCGTTCTGGCCTGATGATCTCTGAAATGCTCTCATTAATTCTGATTCTGTAGGAGACTGTTGAGATGCACAACACCACTTTCTTAATCCAATCCTCCGCAAACCCCATTTTTAGCATCATCTTCTCAATGAACCTCCACTCCACTCTATCATAGGCTTTACTTAAGTCTAACTTCAGAGAAAGATATCCAGATTTCTGCTTTGATCTACCTTGGATAAAGTGCGATATTTCATGCGCCACTAGGATATTGTCAGTAATTAGCCTCCCTTGAATAAAAGCACTTTGATTCTGAGATATGATATTAGGAAGGACTGTCTTGAGTCTATTTGCAATAGCTTTAGTGATAATCTTCATAGTGACATTACATAAGCTGATTGGCCGTAGATCTTCCACTCTCTCCACCTTCTTCACCTTTGGAACCAACACTATGAGAGTTTCATTGATAGCCACATCCAGGATACCTTCATTGAGACATTTTAGGGACTCATTGATGATATCTCTCCCAACCGTGTCCCAATTACTCTGATAAAAAAGAGCTGGAAAGCCATCCAAACCGGGAGCTTTTGTTGGGTGCATTTGGAATAAAGCCCTCTTGATCTCTACTTCTGAAAAAGGAGCCGTCAACATTGCATTCATTTCATCCGTTACTATCCTCGGGACTATTTCTAACACCTCGTCCCACTTATCCTCTTGAAGACTTACCTGCGATTGAAAGATTTGAGAGAAATAGTCAGTAATAATAGAGGTGATATCATTAACCGCACTGCGAATCTCCCCTGATGCATCACGCAGGCCTTCTATATGGTTCGCCTTCCTTCTTTGAGAAGCTTTGGCGTGAAAAAAGGCGTGTTCCTGTCCCCAGCTTTCAGCCACTCTGTGCGAGATCTTTGGCGCCACCATATCTCTTCTCTTTCCAAGTATTCATCCAATTCATCTGACAAGCGAGCTTCCTCTAGTGTAGTCTCCTCATTCCTCGGAGAGCTTCGCAGCTTCTGAATTTCCTCCTTCAGCTTGTCAATCCTTCTCTTAACATTCCCAAAAGTTGCTCCACTCCATTTGTATAGCTGCTGCATACAGTAGCTTAGCCTCTCCTTCGTAGGACACTCTCTTGGTAGAGCATTCCAGCAGTTTCTAACAATCTCCTTAAACTCACCATGTCGGATCCACATAGGCTCGAACCGCAAGATCCTTTCCTTTGTGGCTCTCCTCTTCTTCACTGTGGACAGGAGGATAGGAGTATGGTCTGACGAATTAGCAAAAATATGCTTAACTCCAGCATACGGAAACATCTCTCTCCAAGCCCTATTGGCCACCGCCCTATCTAGCCGTGCTTTAACCTCCCTGTCCCCTACACGCCTGTTTGAGTATGTGTACTTGCCACCGTTAAAGCCGAGATCCGTCAGCTCGTAATAATTGAGGCAATCCTTAAAGTTATTCATTTGCCAGGCCTGTCTTTCCCTCCTACTATCCATTTCCCAGCTGAAGGAGACTTCGTTAAAGTCTCCCATGACCACCCAGGCTTGCTGGTCACTCCTTCTCAACTTCCTCAGAAGCTCCCAGCCAATATACCTATCCTGAACCCTCGGGTTCCCATAAAACAAAGTGAGCCAAAACTCCAACTCACCTTTCACCTTCACATCAATGTGTTGATACGAATAGCTCTGCAGGATTACTTCAACATCCTCACTCCAAAGGATAGCTAGACCCCCTGACTTACCTCTACTCCTAACCGCAAAACAACCTTTATAACCTAGTCTGCATCTGATAGATTCCCAATCACCGTCTGCCTTCTTCGTTTCCACTAGCCCTAGGATGGAGGGGCGATGTGTGGTAACCACATCGCGAATCGAACGAACTGCCCGGGGTCCTCCTGCCCCCCGACAGTTCCAACTGATAAGCCTCATGGCTATCGGTGGGGCCGTTGCACGACCTCCGCCGCTGGTTCAACTTCATCATCACTCCTAGGTCTCTGCTGGTTCCCCTATAAGATTAACCCTTTCCCCCCTGATGTACCGCCCCCGTCGCTGCAGACAGATTTCCTTTAGCTCGATAAGGATGGAATCTCATGTTCGTGCCCTTCCTTCTGTCCTTTTCGTCTACTTTTCTTCTCATCCCGACCAAACCTTTGCTACTCCATTCTCCATCTCTCCACAACACACATTCTGTGAACGGGCCAATTATTTGGGCTTGTTTTTCTCCGGATCCAGGCCCAAAATACTCTAAATATGGCTTTGACTGCACCATATGTACCTTCTCCTTTTCAGCTCTAGGGTTTTCTAGAACATCTTTACCTTTTTGCCGCCTAGACAACCAAGCTCTGTTAGGCTCCTCGAGGATCTCAACATCCATCAGATTTTGCCAGTCATTATCCAGCTGCGTTTTTGCTGACCTTTCTTTTCCATTTCCGTTTTTGTGTTTTCCTTCTGCCCCAAACTCTGGTAACGCCTCTGAACCTGTCATAGCTTTGGCACCTCCCTGCACCTTTTTGTCTGTTTTAGCTGCAAGTTGTGTACCTCCATGTTCCCGGTCAACGACAGCTGGCTGTGACATATTGTTCCCATGACCACCATTGCTCCGTCGACTACCGGCCGCCACATCCGTTTCACTTGAGTCCTTCTGTCCAGCCACCAGGCTCATGGTGCCACCCCCGTTTTCCCCTAACTGCACTCTCTCTTCTGCCTTGCCTTCCTCCACCAGTCTGTCACAGTCCTCCGAGACATGGGTAATCCTGCCACACTTGGCACATCGACTTGGAAGCCTTTCATATGTCACTGAGATCCATAATGGGTCTCTTCTCTGGCGCCTAAGGTAGAATCCTTCCACTACTGGCTTATCAATGTCCAACTCCACCCGAACTCTGATGTACCGCCCTTTCGTTTCCTCCGTTTCTGCCTGGCTCACCCTTATAAACCACCCAATGTACACTGCCAGTCTCTCCCCTATCTCTCTGTCATTTAGCACCGCACCCACTGGGAGGTTGTGTAGTTGTGCCCATACCCCTAATTTGTTCATCACAAACTCCTCCGGGGCCAACTCAGGGCACCACTCATGCATTATAGAACCACTGTATCCATACAATGCCACGGGCCCCCTTCCTTGATCCTGACTAGGCCCTGTCCACTTTGACTTGTTTTTTTGACTTGTAAGTTAAGATAAGTTAATATCAGTTAAGATAAGTTAAGATCAGTTAAGATAAGTTAATATCAGTTAAGATAAGTTAAGATCAGTTAAGATAAGTTAAATTACTTTTAACATACCACCATACTATTTATCATACCATCATACTATTCACCATCATCATCATACTATTCATCATCATCATCATACCATCATCATCATCATACCATCTTCATCATCATACTATTCACAATCATCATACCATCATACTATTCATCATACCATCATCATCATCATACCATCATCATCATACTATTCATCATACCATCATCATCATCATACTATTCATCATACCATCATACTATTCATCATACCATCATCATCATCATATTATTCACCATCATCATACCATCACACTATTCATCATCATACCATCATCATCATCATACTATCATCATCAGACCATCCTCATACTATTCATCATCATACCATCATCATCATCATACCATCACCATCATCATCATACCATCATACTATTCATCATACCATCATACTATTCATCATCATACCATCATCATCATCATACTATTCATCATACCATCATCATCATCATACTATTCATCATACCATCATACTATTCATCATACCATCATCATAATACCATCATCATCATCATACTATCATCATCATACCATCCTCATACTATTCATCATCAAACCATCATCATCATCATCATACCATCACCATCATCATCATACCATCATACTATTCATCATACCATCACCATCATCATCATACCATCATACTAGATCAGTTAAGTTTCAGTCAAAGTGGACAGGCCCTAGGTCACTTTTGAATTTGAACCTCGCTAACACCATATTATTGGCCAAATCCTTGAAACATACCTTCATCATACCATCATACTATTCATCATACCATCACCATCATCATCATACCATCATACTAGATCAGTTAAGTTTCAGTCAAAGTGGACAGGCCCTAGGTCACTTTTGAATTTGAACCTCGCTAACACCATATTATTGGCCAACTCCTTGAAACATACCTTCACTTTGTTCTTCCACATTCCAGATTTTACATAGTACCTTCGATAGTCCTGTGAGATTAAACGCCATACCATTTGCTAGTTTTAGGACCAGCGCCCTATCGCTATCCACTGCCATTTTCTCCCAGGCATCCTCCTCTAGCGACACCATTAACTTGCCCTGGAAGTTGTCCGTAATTGACTCCACCTGCTCGTCCCACCGCACCCTGCCTTCTCCACGAGACTCTAAATCCCTTCCCTGCTTGTACTCACCATTTGCTTCACCTAGATCCACTTTCCAAGCGCCAGTAAAACTACCTCCACTAATCCCTCAGATTGAAAGTCACAAACGAAAGCACTCCTAAGATGTATTCTTAGAAGAAAGCACTCTCAATAGGTTTCAAGTTCCCAGCAAAACTCTTGTTTCTTAAGCGGGCTTCAAACGAGCCTGCAAAATGTTCAGAGGCCGCCAAAACAAACAAGCCCTAGAATTTCAAAAAGTCTCTCTCTCTCACACACACCACTCTCATTAACCAACGTTCCCTTTCTGACGAGACGTGACGAGACTTAGACGCGGAACCGGATCAAACTAATCCACTAACATATCACCAGCGCCACACTGCAACTAGCCGTCCATGGAACACGGATCAGGTCTGGAAGAATTTGAAGTAAAAATCTTAAATTTCTTTCATGTTTCCTTCAATTTGATTTTGAGGTACGATCTGAATGAAGATTATCTATGCTCGTTTGATTTAGGTCGCAATCTGTGGTCGCAAGTTATAGCTGAAGAAGAGGCTGTGGTGGAGGAGGAGGAAGAGAGGAGGCAACCGCGTCACCTGGGGGTGACTTACAGTAGAAGAAGAGCTGGAGGAGAAACCAATTCATATCCTGTTGATAAGTGTGTCAATGATTTAGTATTTCTTATAGAAGTTTGTGTAATGTTTCAATTACTTTACTTTCAAGTTATAGTTTAAGTGGCTCTGATTGATTTTATTAGGAATGTGATTGGTGTAAAGTTCTTGGTTTTCAGGGTTCAGGTGAATGTGGTTAATCGAAATAGGCAAATTGTGTCCAATACTGGTATTGTCAATAGAGTCAGTTGGAACCGCTCACTCTCAACCAGGTATTGCAGTTTTGGCCCAAAAGTTAGTGTCTTTTCATATGGATTTGCTTAATTGATTTTGTTGTGGATCAGTGGACTCTGATTTTAGTTTGATTGATAAGTTGGATATTTTGGGACTTTTCTAGCAGCTTAGTGAAGTAGTGGTTATGAAGTGGAGGGCGAGAAAGCTTGCAATAATTCTGATATCTTCATTGCCACTACTATCTTTCCTTTAATCTATATACCATTTATCGTTTATGTATCAGAGGGAGGTCAAGTATAGCCGCTGCTGCATATGAGGATTACCATCCTGGGGAAAAGAAGCAAAGAAGAAGAGCAAGACCACCTCTTCCAAAAGTAAGTTAACTCTATTCTCAACCTTGTGTGTTCTTTATACTTTTGAATTTCTATAATTATCCTCCACTTCCTTCTATGGTGAAAAGTAAGACATCCAGAACGTATAAAATGGTGGAGGCCTAGAATTCAGAAGCTTTGGCTAATCAATAGTAGTGTATGTTAACCTCATGATTTTATTGTTTGTAATGTTTGCTTTGCTATACTTTCTTCCTAAAATGGCATGCTTTTTTTCAGGGGAAATCAGCAGTAAATTTAAATTTTGACAAGGAGAAAGCATATTTTGAGGTGGTGGATTCTTGTGAGTTGTTGGAAGAGAGTCCATCTCCGAAGAACTTCGGTACGTGGATCATGGGAGGTAAATGTGATGACATGCACATTCCACATTTTTCTACAGTCTTGGAGAAGTCCTCCCTCCTCGAGAAGTGGTTGCGATTCAAGAAGTTAAGTTCGAGATGTGGGCCATCCGGCCCGCTTCTCCAGATTGAAGAACTTCAGCCAATGACGACTGGAAATGACCTCGACACTTGGATGATGAGAACCCCTGATAAAGTTTCTCAGAAAATGCACTCGGTACTGCATTCTATACGATCGAAATTCCATTTGAATATGTTGGAAGAAGAAATGTTGGAGAGACATATATCTTCAGTAATGAGCAATCAGGAGCCTCTTATTTTGGGTGATGATGAACTTGGAAAGATAGAAGATGCCATCAGGAAACTATCTCTAACATCGTGTGGGGACCCTTTCTCAGCCTTGCTGTCTGTGTGCAACCAGTCAGCTCCTTCAACACTGATGGATGTACTATCCAAATACTGGTATATCAAGCTTGTTACATTTTATACGAATTTATAGAGTTAAGTGTTGTGCCGTTGACCTTTTATGCCAGATGATTTTATACGTGCAGTGAGCCAACCAATATTGTAAAACTTGGCGAAGGCACATACGGAGAAGCTTTCAAAGCTGGGAATACTGTATGCAAAATTGTTCCAATAGATGGGGATTTGCTTGTCAACGGTGAAACACAGAAGGTAAACTTTGTGATAGTTGTTTGGCTTTTTGGATTGTTTATAAGCATGACAAGCTTGTGAGAGGTTGAACCTCAACAGTAAGATCTCTTTGTTTAAGTTTTTTTTTCTTACTTGACTCAGAAATCAGATGAGCTGGTTGAAGAGGCTGTACTCTCACGAACCTTAAATCAGTTAAGAGGGCATGCAGGTCAAGTTCAGAATGTTACCTCAAGCTTCATTGAGACTCTGGAGTATGTATCAATCGAAAACTTTCTGATTTGCTTTGTTATTCTTGTGATTGGCCACAAATACTGCATGTTGGATCAATTAGTTGCATCGAGATTATTATCTTTCATTGCACACTAGTCTGGATTACAATGCTTCTTAAAATGAACTTGTAATGCCCCGAATTTTGAATTGACTATTATTCCACATCGAGTGGGAGCAGTGTTTGTGCTAGCTTGATAAGCTAGCCTACTAGCTATCATGTCACTAATCTACCATGGTCTTCCATGATAGACTCTAGGGCCCTAGGCTGGGGTGACTTAGTGGAGGGCGGTGACATGACAGCTAGGACATGCTAGGCTTGTAACGGCTCGGATCGGATCCTCCGGTCGAGTCATTACAGACCCCTAAGTGGGTTAGGGCTTAACTTTAGTAACAAGGACTGCTGCACCTAATAGAACTTGGTCTAAGCCACTTTTGTTATGTAAAGAGTACTCCAGTAGCAACCTAAGAAGCTCAATACATGTATGAGGAAACACATTAGGGTTCTGAATCCACCATCTTTGGGTTGGTCTGTAAAAGCTGTTTGTTTAATTAGGCTTCAATGAACATGAATTGTGCCACACAATGGAAATTTATCAAATAAGCTGCCATGGCACCACTGTTGACCCATGAAACTTCATATATTGTGTTGCTATTTTTTTTCTTCTCTTCATTGCTTGTCTGAATTTCCAAATGCGCTGAACCTTGAAACCAGATTTATGCGGTCATATCTTTATATGAACTGCGTCTTGTTATAGCTTTGACATACATATATTAAGGCAGAGTTGATGTTATATTTTGGTGTATTTGTGTCACAGCATACAAGTGTGCGAAGGCCCATATGATGAAACCTTGATTAAAGCATGGGAAGATTGGGATGAAAAGCATGGGTCTGAAAATGACCATCCAAAGGAATTTCCAATATACCAGGTCCATATCTATCCTCTATATGTAAACTTGTTGAACCACTTTATCCTGTCATCTTACCTATTCGAATTGACTAGTAATAGATGTCTTTGTCAATAGAATTTACTTTTTAAGAGTCATGAAAGTCGAAGTTTATAGCGTCACATCCGTTTTGGGGTGTGTTCCCTAGTTTTTGTCACAATAAATATTTTGTATTTTGAACTTGAAACATGTAATGAGAAATATTTGAATTAAATTATACTAACCAAAATACAAAATATCACCGGAAACCAGTTTCGTATGATCCCCTGTATAGAAATGGGGCACCAAAATATTCATCGTCGTGAAATGGATAAACGAAATCCACTATTAGAGAATAGGATCAAATTAGAGGCTGTTATACAGATGATGCTCCTCAATTTTTCGTGTTTAATTTGGTCTTTCGGATAATTCTGCTCAGCGTTATGTTATCTTTGTTCTGGAGCATGGTGGCAAAGATCTTGAAAGATTTGTTCTTATGAACTTTGACGAGGCTCGTAGTTTGCTTGTTCAGGTAATCATACATCTCTCTTCTTATATGAAGTTATATTAGAACCTTGCCTCAACATAGTGTGTTATTTGCATTTTTGCAGATTACAGCTGCCTTGGCTGTGGCAGAGGTTGCTTTTGAATTTGAGCATCGAGATTTACACTGGTATTTTTTCCTTAAATATTATTTTATTCGATGAAAAAAATCTGGATTAACTTTCTCTGCTCGTATAACAACTTTATTTTTCACAGGGGAAACATCCTTTTAAGTCGGAAAGAATCTGAGATGCTTCAGATTGTGCTGGAGGGAAGGCAGATACTTGTACATACATACGGACTACATGTTTCCATCATCGATTTCACATTGTCAAGAATCAACACCGGTAGAAATACACCTCCAATCCTCATGTTCGGTGAATTCTAGAGTTCATGCTATGCTGAGCATACTTTTGCATTTGTTAACAGGTGAAGATATACTTTTTTTAGACTTGTCCTTGGACCCGGAACTTTTTCAAGGTCCAAAAGGAGATAAACAGGTATACAGAACAAGATTAATTATGAAACCAATTGTATGATCATGCACACAAATGATAATTTGTATTCAAATGCAGGCAGAAACGTACCGTAAAATGAAGGAAGTAACTGCAGATTGCTGGGAAGGAAGGTGTGATCTCTAATATCCTTATAAGTTATCAGAGGAAAATCTAATTTTCATATTTTGATACATAGTAAGAAAAATCAGGCTATACAAAATGAGTGAAATGGTTCATAATGCAACAATATAATCACATGATCGTTGAACTGTTAATGAACATCTTTTAGCCTCATCTGAGATATTGATCCTTCATATGGACATTTTATTATGAGTTGCGCATATAGCAAACTCAGGAAATCATCTCTGCCTCTCAGATACTCAGAATTTGTGCATGGATATGTTGTTTATTCATGGAGATATTTACTTACATATTGTGTTAATGCAGTTACCCCAAAACAAATGTATTGTGGTTGCAGTATGTCGTTGATATCTTGCTCCTAAAGAAAGCATTTGTAAGCTTCTTACACTTGTGAAGGCTTCATTGTATCCATGATCATTTCTTAATATTTGATTCATCTCTTGCTGACCCTATATTGCAGAAGAGAACCACAAAAGATGAAAGGGAGCTAAGGTCACTGAAGAAACGCTTAAACTCATACAAATCTTCAAAAGAAGCTTTACAAGATCCCTTCTTCAAGGACATGCTTGTTGATAAGTCCATGTAAAAGAAGACCTGCCAATCTGATTTGTCAGCCAGCGGTATAAGTTCTTTTCTTTCGGGTTGTCATTTCCATTTATGAAAGCAATGTATTGGTTGCTAGTCGTGGAAGGCAATGTATATGCTGCAAAAAATACATCAACAAGAGGATGCAAAGGTGTATACACGTGACATGTTTAAATAGATCGTCAGTTTAATGTGCCTGGCTGCCTGCATACACTTTTCTTTTCCTGGCAATGCACCATCGCAGCAAACACTTACTTGAGCAGTAATATCCAAATCCACTACTTGGCATGTCTTGCTGTTTTAACTGCAGAATTCTCATCAGAACTTAGTTTTACGATATATACCGGATAAAGCAAGTAAGTGGAGTTCAGAATGTCTCGAAAGATTAGATCAAATGCTTTCAGTATATTGTCTGACTTGAAATTTGTGTGACCTGTTCCAAAAGCCCTATACATAAAGCTCTCTATTCATTGCCATTTGCTTACTTAAATATATCTGCATGTGAATTTCCTTCCAAAAGCTTTGAGCATAAAGCTGTTACTATTAGGATGATGCCACCATGTTTATCTAATGCGCCGGTGCCCTTGCTTTAATCTTCTTTTGGCATTAGTTTATGACGATCCTATTAAATCTTCAAACCTTTAAGCTGAATTTCAAGATCATGTATACAATTTTGTCTATTGCTTGGTCAGAAAAAAATGTGCTTTTGGCTAGTTTTTCAAAATACAAAGAAGAATAGGCAAATGCAGTCCACATGGGCTTTGCTGGTTTACTTTTCAAAAGATGAGTTTATTGATTTGGGTGTGCTGAGGTTGGACATTATAAAGCTTTTGTGTGTCAAATATCGTTTGTAGTCTTGTAGATATCTACTTGCTTTCTTATCCTAAAATTAGCACTTGTTGGAATTAGCAATAGGGTTCAGTTTCTAATAGGAGCAAGAGCAATGGTCTGTGTTTGAGGTCTTCAGCAAGTAAAGCAAACATTTTGACGATTTTAGTTGATTACAATGTATGAAGGTTTTTGATGATATGTTAACTCCTCCATCAGTGTATATTCTTCAGTGAAGTCTCTCTGCCTTTTGTTTCTGAAGTTACGAGGAGAGGTAATGTTCTTTGTTTTAATGTCAGTTAAAAGATGCTATTGTACAATCATCGTATTTGTACAAGACCCTTATCTACGAATTTGGTCAATGGGAAATAGTGGGATGTGATCTAGTAGGAGACTCCGTCTTCAAAAGTTAAAGAGTATGGATATGCTCTCTGGCATCATATGCGAGCTTACAAATTATATATGTTTAAGGTATAGTTGCTTAATTTCGTGAGATCGGGAATTGAACTTAAATTCTCATAATTGCTGAGCTTGGGGTTCGAACCGTCGATCTCCTGATCATTTGATCAAGATTATGACCATTAGATCACTACCCTTCTGAGGCAAAGTGATTAGCCCAGTGGTGGGCAATCCACCTGCGTCCCAAGTGGCCCAGGTTCAAGTCCTCACCCCTCCAAAAAGGAGCAGATACTAATTCTAACCCACTAACCCCCATAAAAAAAAAAGATCACTACCCTTCTGCAACTTTGTTATAATTAGCAGAATTTACTTACGTCACTCAAAAACGAGTTTTACACAAGCTATAAACGAGTTTCGAGACTTACAAACGGGTCTACAAATAATTTGTTGAGGAAATCAAAGAATCGGGCGCCCTTTGCTTGTATGTGTTTCGGAATTGTGTTTTTTCATCTTCTCGATAAACATTTTTCAAAAATAGAATGAATTTGAATGCAACGGTTACTATCACGAATGTGATAGTTAGGGAAGATCTTGATGGATCCTAACTGTTTTCCAATCCTTTGTTTTGTTCCACTTAAATTATGTCATCCTAACCCCAAAACAGCTCTAAAGTATTCAAAATTGATCTCCTCTCATGTGATCAGTCTCAAGCAAAAGTGTGTGTAAAAAGCATAAAACATATAAGCAAATGTCTACTCACCAAAGCAACTAACCGAGTCAGTACATGCCATTCTTTATCACCCCATGTTATAATCCCTGTAAACAATTCAAAAGATGCAGCAGCAGAATGGGCTTTTGATTCTTTTGAGTGTCTGTTCATGCTCATCATCCTAAGCTTCTTCACAAAGTAATCAATCTTCTCCAATTTCAAATCTGAATCTATCTTAACTTTTTTTTTGTCTAATAAGTAACTTTTAGGCTTCTTTTCCTCTCTTCTTTTCTTTTTTTCTTTAAATATTCTTATTTAGCATCTTTATCTTCATCACCACTTTTTTTACCATTTTATGTGCTGTCGTGTGTCCTCTTTAAAACACACACATTGTATGAGCTAGTGAGTTTAAGAGATCAACGAAAATTTTAGTGGGTATTTTCTGAAAACTCAGTTTGAAAACTCTCTCTCTCTCTCACTCATATTCATGGCAAAAGCAGCTTCCTTTGGCTTGTTGGTGATCCTTTTCTCAGGACTCACTATCTGCAGTTCTGGTAAGAACCCAGTTGTATAATTCAACTGCTAAATTGTTTTTTTTTTTTTTTTGAGTTGAGATCTCTCATAGGATTTGAAAGCTTTCTGTTCAAGTGGGTGAATAAATTCTGATTTTTTTTGTCATGATTTGGGTATTTCTGATTCTGCAGTTTTGTAGATTTGTGCTAAAGTGCCTATGTTCTAACTATTGCTTTGGTTTATCATTGATGAATGTTCTTGCTATATTACAGTTACAGCTTTTTGATTCATTTGTTGATTGTTATCGAACTCAGGGACAGTGTTAGGGGTTTTCTTTGATGCAAGGAGGAACAGTGAAGTTTTATCAGTTGCTGAAACAGTTTCATTGTTGAAGCTTAAGGGGGTGTCACCATCTAACATAAGAGTTTTGGTGAACCATCCAGATGAGTTGCGGACACTGTCGAACACTGACGTGAACATTGATTTGTTTTTCGAGAGGGATCAGATGAAAAGTTTCCATCTTTCGGAAATGAAAGCCACTTTCATTGCTTCGTTTCCCCATGTGAAGAAGCTTAAGAGCATTGTTTTTGGTATCAAGAGTTGCGAATCACAGGGATGCATTGGATTGCATGAGCTTCATTCTCATCTGAGATCAATTCATTCTGCGTTGAGTGGCCTTGGTTTAGACAAGAAAGTGAAGGTTTTCGTCGCTTTGCCAGGGTCATTTCTGAATGGAAAGTATCGGAGACAGCTGCAAAGAGTCATGACGATTTTAAGTGAAACAAGGTCCTCGTTAATGGTACATGTGAGCGTCAGTGGAAATTCTGGCTCAGTGGATCAATTTGCTAAAAGTGCAGTGCCAGTTCTTTCTCTTTGTTATCAATATAACTTGTTGATGTCTTTGATAGTCAAGAAAGCAGCGGGTTATAGTCCAACAGAAGCAACTGAGTTTGATCTCGAGCGCTCTCTAGAGAAATTAAATTTGATTAATAAATCTGAAGTTATGGACAACCTGGAAGGCTTGTATATAGAAGCCACCGATGAGAAAGAACCAAAGCACGTCGATATTGCTAGTACAGATCATCAAGTGTTCCATCTTAATCACAGGAAGCTCGTCAGCATTGTATCGCGTGATATTTTCCCTACAGCACCAGTCACAAATCCCACATTATCACCTGTCACGAATCCCACAGTATCACCTGTCACAAATCCCACCGTATCGCCTGTTGTTATGCCTCCTGGTGGTACAGCACCAATGATTGTGACGGTACCTGGTACAGGTTCTTCCCCGCTGACACCCACACCTGTGGTCACTAATCCACCCATTGAGCCTATCACGCCTGTCCCCGACCCAAATCTCACGCCAGTGCCATTCTCTACTACGCCTGTAACAGGATCACCGGTAATAGCTGGAGGAACTCAACCAGTTACAAACCCTGCGACAACCCCAGCACCAGTAGTAAATAATCCTGTCACAGCCCCGTTTAACCCTCCAACGACAACTAGTCCTCCAGTAGTTTCAGGACCAAGTACAGGACAAACATGGTGTGTTGCGAAAACTGGGGCACAGCAGAGTGTGATTCAAGCAGCGTTGGACTACGCATGTGGGATTGGAGGCGCAGATTGCGCAACCATTCAACAAGGCGCAACCTGTTACAGTCCAAACACCCTTCAGAATCACGCTTCATACGCATTCAACAGCTATTTTCAGAAAAATCCAACACCGACCAGCTGCAACTTCGGAGGGGCTGCCATGCTAGTTAACACCAATCCAAGTAAGCGGAATTTGAATTTTCACAGCTTACATTTTATGCTGTTGTTATTAAGTTAATTCATAATACCATTATATCGAGCTGTTTTTTATTCTTTATGATAAATGAACAGGTAGTGGCTCATGCATTTACCCAGCATCATCGTCGTCAGTAGGAGTCCCATCGACGAGCACTCCATCCACAGTCCCAATCACCGCTCCAACAACTGTGCCAGTGCCAGTGCCAGCAACATCATCATCAAACGGAGGAATGGTACCAGGGGCATCAATTGGAGGATTTACCCCAGGGTAAGTGTAATAATAGTATTTCTTCGCAAATTTGATTAACTATAAAACATCCAATGCCTCATTGCTAATCTCGTATATAAATTTTTTTTCTCTCTTGATTCACATTTTGCAGAACTGCTACATCTCCTCCGATGATCGTGAATCAAGGAGATCCAGGCTCGCTAAACCCCGCCATTTATGGTTCAGACACCCCTCCAGCCGCCGCCACGTCAACTGGCCCGAAACTCGTCTTGGACTACATACTCTTGGCAGCCTGTTTCCTACCATTGGTATTCATCCTCCACACATAAACTCACACTCGCCACCATGACGTCATCATCAGTGTATATATCTTTTGACTCGCGCATAGAAGTAAGTAATCGAAACAACAGGGACTCAGTGCAGGACATCTCACAATCTGGTATGTTATAACTAAGATGGGTGTGATCCATTAGTCAAGCTTTTTGCTAGTATAGTTATTAGATTTGTAAGTCTGAAGATCTCATCTTTTTAGTGAAGAAGTTTTATCCAAGTTATAAAGAATGAGTGTGCTTTAGGCTCAATTTGGTTGACAAAAAATTTATGGGATGGAAAGAAAATTTGGAGGAAAAAAATAATTTCATGTTTGGTTACTTATTGAAAATCTAACCAAAACAAAATATAAAATTTTCCTAGTCAATTTTTCGTGGGAAAATGGCTTTCCATAAATTTTCCATTTTATTTTAGATAATAATCCGAATTCCAATCTAGCCTAACCCGGAACTAGCTACTACCATTAGTACCAAATTATCGAAGAGTAAAAGGCGTAATTGTCATGTAAACAGGTGAGTCACTCGTAACTCAAATGTAACAATTTACACAAGAGGTGACCGCAAACGCCGGAAGTGCTTATATGGTCTTGCATCCGTGTGAAATTAGGACAGAGATTCAATGCCACAAGCTTGGAATTTATTGGATTTTTATCTCTTGAAGGGGAATCGTTACCGTTGGTGCTGCAAATTCACCCTCCTCTAAGGAATGACCCCTTGTCATAGGCAGCGATGTTTTGAGGCTCACACTCAGGGCTGAGGAGGCGAACCAGTAGAGCTGTGCTTGAACCCACTGTTAGAGATCCACAAGCAGCCCATCGAAGACTCCTGGGTAATGTGATCCGAGTACCTGTACAAAGGAGACCCAAGTGTCGCAAAAACTGATCTTAGTGAAATATGAGTGATTCCCCCCACAACAAAGATAATAAATTCACAACATAGCCAATCATCGCGAACGAATAAGACTTCATACAACCTCTGGATTGTCAAAATCCAGATAAATAATTTATTTGCATAGACTCATATGAAGCGGAGTACAGTCAATATCAGATAGTTAATGCTAAGGTTTCAATTGTTCATATACAAAAATCAAATGCCTGGAGTAGATAGCTAAACTTTCATATAAAACAATAACTTCCGAGTAAAATTTAATTGATTTGCAGTCTAGCTGGAACCCAGTAGGTGAAGTTTGAGTTGTAACACAAGTGCTTATGGGTTTCAGTATATTAATTTGTAAAACTGAAGATCTCTTCAACAGAAAATCAATACCACAGTCAATCATCTAAACACACACAAAATGAGATGACAAAAAACGACAGTGAATAAGCAAAAAAAAAACCAACCGTAGTGCAGCCTGCAGAGAACCCAAAACGCCACTCCTCCGCCGAAACTCCAAATGCCAGCAGTCTGTCTCATCAAACGAGAGCAGGTTTTGCAATCTGACCTCATCAGGTCACCCTCAGACCAGCCGAGTTTCTGCCTTAACGCCATGAATTCCTGCACAGGACACAGTAACAAAGTTGAATCCAAGGCTTCCATAACTTCTGCTAGGCATTTCATCAAACATGGAGTCTGCATATAACTATTTTTCTTTATTGAAAATCCATATCAATTTTCTTTGATTGATGGCATCCAGCAAATTCAGAAACTCCATAAGTACTGGACACCTCAAATTATAGTAACCAAGATGAATATGAAGACATGATATATTCACAGAACTATATGAATATGAGGAACTGTATATAAGCATAAAAAAAATTAAGACGAAACTGAACCAGTCAAAACCCTAATTTCAAACACGGACAATTGGCTGAGGCGGAGCGTCTGAGATGACCTGAATTGCAGCAGGTGGACTTATAGTGCGGCAGCGGCAGCGGCAGCGGCAGCGGCAGCGGCAGCGGCAGCGGCAGCGGCAGCGGCAGCGGCAGCGGCAGGGAGCCGTAGTCGTATAACGCACTTCCTAAAAAATAAAGAATTTTTGAATGAATTTAAAAAAAAATGCAGTTTGAGTTCCAATCAACGAAACCTATGTTTTTCCCGGGTGAACAGGGTTCAAGTCCTACCTAACACAACTAAGTACTAACCCTTGTACACAACAAAAAAAAAAAAAAAAAAAAAAAAAGCAAGCCGACCGAGTTTGAAAATGCAGAGATAAGATAATGATGTTATTTCACACTGACAAATGGGCTTCTTCGTCATCCTCGCACTAGCTTAAAAAAAACTATTGGGCCAACATTCTACCCGGGCCGCAGCCGGGTAAGCCCACCAATCATAATCATATCATGGTGTCACTTGTCAATTTGGTCAACACTTGCACTTGTACTTGTTCGCTTCTTCTCACAAATCCTGTGAACCGGAATTCTCCCCAGGCCATCCACTATCTTCGCAGTCAACTTCGCTGCACTTTCACTCGACATTATCAGAAACTTTGTTCGTGGAAATTAAGGTTGTTGTTTTTAAGGTTGAGTGGTTGACTTCCGACAGTAGCAAGCATTAAGGTATGCATTCCATGGATTTCAATGAGATTCGGGATAAGCTATCGACGCAATTCACGCCGTGGCAACGATCCATACAATTCTGGGTTCGAGCTGCCGATATCTACACTGGCTACAAGGTTTATTTATTTATCTATTCTCTTGAAAATTAGAAAGAAAAAAAATTGATTTCAAATTATATCCCGGAAGCTGGATATGTGGGTTTATGTTTCGATTTCTGATGCATGAAGGAAACTTTTTTTGAAATTGGGATTTTTATTTATTTATATATAGGTGGTACAAGTTAAGGCGAGTTTTGTGAAGGATGTAGATAAGCGGGAGGCAATGTGGGAGACTCAGCACGAAGTAGCTGCTGATAAGATTTATAGTATGTGCACAGATCTTGGTGGCTTTTTTCTCAAGGTAATTCCTTGCACATTTTATTCTGGTTAGTTTCTTCCTGTTGCCTGGAACTGGAATTTATATGTTATCTGTGTTTATGGTGATGGTGGTAATACGCAATATAGGTGGCACAAATTGTCGGGAAACCTGACTTGGCTCCAGCTGCGTGGGTGAGAAAACTTGTTACTTTGTGTGATCAAGCCCCTCCAACTCCATTTGATACCGTGAAACTAGTGTTGGAGAACGAATTGGGTCGGGACGTTGACGAGTTGTTTGAGAGATTCGACAAAGTTCCAATTGGTTCTGCTTCAATAGCACAGGTTTTGAATTTTTTTTATTGTTATAAAAACTAGGAATACAAAAACGCCTATAGTAATTCGAGATACTTTAGAGCAAACTTGTCGGCCGATTTGAAGATATTTACTATATATAGGAAATGTTGTGGTGATGATAGGATTGCTGTAGTTAACAAGCTATTTTCTGCCTCTGCAGGTTCATCGGGCAAGACTAAGAGGTGATAAAATTGATGTGGCTGTCAAGGTGAGATAAACTGCATAACAGCATTACAAAAAGGGAAGAAAAAAAAAACTCATATAGCAGAAGCAGAAGGACACTAATTCCAGATTGTGGTATTCAATAGGTGCAACATCCTGGTACACAAAAGTTGATGATGACAGATCTCCGTAACCTGCAAGCTTTTGCATTATATTTGCAAAAGACTGACGTTGCCTTTGATATGTTTTCTGTCACTAAGGAAATGGAGAAGCAGGTACAGTGCCCCTGCCTCTGCTTTTCCCTGTAGCAACTTTCACTAGGGATATGTTTGGTCCTTAGAAAAAAATATGAGGGAAGTAAAAGATTTCTGGAAGAAGAATTAGGTTTTGTTGGAGGCAATTGTAATAAAATTGTAATTGTATTGTTTTTCCTTATCTTGTTCTAGATTTTCAGGGTTAACAGAACACAAAATATGTTTTTAAGGATACGAACTGAAAATCATTTAGCCTAAAGTTTTCATCAGGCTTTGCCTCAGAATCTGTTTCCATAACTGATATTGCAAATGCTAAATTTGTCTTTTCGAATATCTGGTGCAAGATCGGATACGAATTTGACTTCTTGAGGGAGGCTAATGCTCAGGAAAGAATACGGCGATTCTTATATGAAAACAACAGAAGGCCTCCAGTTTTGGTGCCAAGAGTCAAATGGCCCTTGGTCTCTAGGTATGCACAGATACCCATGACGCTAGAAATTGAAAATTGTTCATTGGTTATGTGTGTCGTGTGAGATTGCACAAGTCAAACTTCAAATCCTGCTACGCATATCCTCTTTGATAACCACGTAACATTTTACTATTCAAATTAGCATTTTTTTGTTGTGTAGGAGAGTCTTGGTGATGGAGTACATTGACGGAACTCCAATTTTGAAACTTGGGGATGAGATGAAAAAAAGAGGCATCAATCCTGCTGGTAAGATAGCAGCGGCAGCAAAGCAGTAAGGGTTTGTTCTTTGAATTTAAGTTTTTATTAATAAGTAGAGTCAAGTCTGCTCGTTTTGATCAAGTTATCAAGTTCTATCATTTAAGTTGAGCATTTAAATTGAGTTAACCTAATTTACTTCAAAATATTTTAGTTCTACTCTGCATCGTGCAGCTCTATTAAGGTCTCTTCATTAATTCTTGAGGATTCGGCTCCATCCAGTGTATAGCCCAATCAAGCTCACCTTGATTTCATCTCAAAAGTACAGACCCATAATTTGCAATAGAAATAGTTAACTTATCAACCTGAACACATCCATCAATTTCTTGCATAAACTCGTCTTCAACATTATTTTACTTTTATTTTCAGTAAATACGAAGTGTGTTTTTCAAATACTTGATAATTCATTAGGAAAAAAAAACCAATTTCAATCAAGTTAAGTACTTCAATGAAGTTTGTAAGTTGAGATAAAATAATGTTAAGTTGGCTCAAATTTATTGCTTAAGTACGTCAATTCAAAGAACATGCCCCAAGTCCGTATTCCATAGAGTAAGGAGTTCTCCCCTGAGCTCATGTGCTTCCCTTTTATTCACTTACTTGTTAAATACTTTTAATAATCGCCTCGCTAAGCAATCCATTTAAGGTGTTCTTGACTCTTACTGAAATCAGTTGTTCCATTACATTTTTTTTATTTGAAGTAGTTGCTAAACATTTCCTACATCGGTACAGGAAAATTCTCAAGAGTCTAACAGAAGCATATGGACAAATGATTTTGAAGACTGGTTTTTTCCATGCAGATCCTCATCCTGGAAACATAATGGTCTGCAACGGCTCAAAGGCACGCTCAAAACTTTATTTTTCGTTTGATAAAGTAATCTATTTCTGGAAAAATTTACCTATCAAGTGGTTTATGCTGAATACTTTGTTATGCATGGATATCTCTAACTATCGCCTGGTTATATTGAGCTTAGGGTTTCAAGTCGTTGTCCGATACCTATTTACTGTCTACTTGTTTCAGGTTGCCTTGCTTGACTATGGCCAAGTGAAGGAGATGTCTGATGACATGAGGCTTGGTTATGCGAAACTTGTTATTGCTATCGCTGACAAGGACCCTGTTCTGGCAGAAGAGAGCTACAGGTAAGAAAGTCTCTTGATGCTCTCTGGTGTATTTGCTAATTTGCCGACATAAAAGCAATTTCATTATCTATATGCAAGATGTTGCTTGCATATAACATGATACTCACATAAACTACTACTTCAACATTTTCCAAGAACTGGTGACGGGTGTCTGACATAGCAGGCCGATGATACCGGCTTCGCTTGAAATCTGTTCAATTAGTTTTTTTTATTTCTTGGCATAAAGGCATGCCAATTCTTAATGGGTTCAGGGAATTGGGAATAAAAACAGTTTACAATTGTGAAGATGAACGCGGGGAAATTGTGAATTTGGCCTTTGCAATGTTCGACACCAAGTTGCCACCTGGGATGACCCAGATGACCCCTTTCTCCGATGATTCCTCGATAAAAAAGATCGGTGTTCAGGTTAGAAAAATATTAACTTAGCAGCTACTTTCCTTCTTTTTTTCCTTTCTCTTTGACGCAACTATAGACCGCACAACACTTACAGGGACAAAGTCTAACTCGTTGTGTATGGATTCTACTGTCTTTGTTATAGGCATTTCCTGAGGAATTATTTTCTGTTCTTCGGAGTATCCATTTATTAAGAGGACTGAGCCTAGGCTTGGGAATCAACTATTCATGTTCAGAGGAATGGAGGCCAATAGCAGAAGAAGTTTTGCGTCGTGCTAAAAGGTGTGTTACATCAGCATTATTCCTTTTTTGTACGTTTGAGTTTTCTCACGCTAGTTATTGAATACAATTTTGAACAAAAATACAATTTTATGATTTCCGTCTTTCACGCTAGTTCTTGAATTATGATTATTTCAGTTACAGAGACCTGTAGAAGGAGCTTGTTGAGCAGAATTCTCAGACGGGGCTGAGAAATTTGGATGATGATGGCAGGTTTCGTCCCATGTGTTTTAGGATCAACTTCTCCTTGCTCTGCTACATTTGAATTAACTTCTCTTTTAGTGTAGATTCTGTTTGTCATCTCGAAGCCAGACGTTTTCAAGAGCCTGACTTGAGATACCTATATAACATTTTTTTTTTGGGTGAGGCTAAGATTGAGGATCTGAGCTCACTACTTCAAACACAGGCAGCTTTTATTTTGTGAATATTTCGAATATACGAAAATACTGCATTCGAGAGGTTGTCCCAGTAATATTGTGAGTACTGATTTTTATTTTGTGAATAATGCTTTTATTTTGTAAATTTTACTTTTATATTTTGTCAATATATAATATACGTAATTAACGTGGTGGTCAAAGAAGGCCAAATCAAAATCATTTTAAGGAAGTTGTTAGTATAGGTGGTCGATGGTTGAATATTTGTCTTGCTTTCACAAGGTTAAGGATTCAAATGTTATCGTGGTATATATTTTTCTTTTATAATTTTGTAAAATTTTTCTAGTCGTGGAATTTTTCTTTCATTATTTGTGGATGTTTTCCTCTTCTTTCCATTCCTCTTCCTCGTCCATTGTGGGTGTTTACATGTACTATTCTTTCGCGGAGGCATGCTTAAATACTACTAAGATTCTTCCACGGAGGTGTGTATTGATTCGTGGATTTCAAAGTTAGAGGTGGCGAGATGTTTTGCGTTTTATCGAGTGATTGAAGTTCAAATCTGGATCGGTACCCTTCATGTGGTTATGATTCAAATGATATGGAAATATATATGTACTAGAAAAATATCATGTACAAGATGTATTCTTTTGGCCAGATCTGATGCAAAGTAAATTTTTGGTACAAAATATAAAATTCGTCAGTTTTATTTTATAATTCGTCAGTGTTATTTTATAATTCGTCAAAATTTGAGCCGAAAAATGAAAAAGACGACATAATTTGTCAGGTTTAATTTACAATTCGTCACACATAAAAAAGTCCATAAAATCAAGATTTAATCTCATTCATTCAATCACAAAATCAATGGCTATGATTAGTTTGTATTTTGTACCAAAATATTAACTTAGCACCGGATCCTTACTCTTCTTTGATATGTCTGATGTGTAAAATCATTATTAAAAAAATCATTTTAGGGAGTTCATAATCAATTATTCGCCTATAATCATACCAACTTAAGAAAAAGATGGGTAGTATTGCGTGTCGACCGATCAAACAAAATACGTAGAAACTTGGATGATTAATTTCAAAAGTGGATTATTTGATTAATTAACAGCTATAATTGCTTTAAGTATCTTGTACTTAGAAACACAAGCTGTACGTAATTGGCTAATTGCTATATATGGTCCGTTTATATTACTTAGTGAATAAAAACAGTGTTGGCAAAGATGCTTGCTTACCATCAAAAGGTACTTTAATTTTGTGTCATCGGATTTACAGAACTTGGCTCCTTGTCTGGCCATCCCTAATTTAACTTATCGCTTCCAAGTTCAGTGGACAAATTAAGTGAGCATACCTTGAATTTTTTTTGTTTGATGGGAGCATACCTTGAAATTTAGATGCAATAATTAAATCGATAAATATCTCATTTCTAGGGGTTTGTAATGTGTTTCATTTCATTTCCCAGATTTAATGTTCTTAGAAATATCACTGCTGGGTTACACAACAACAGATAAGTTGGACAAAATTCATAATTAAGAGCCTTCAAGAAATTTCAACATAACTTTATTCTATCGGGTCGACAGGCTTTTATACATATATCAAATGCAAACATATTGCTTAAATCTTTCCATCCATTGAGTACTTTCGGAAACTAAAGTTCAATGAAAGGGATTGTTAAATGTGGGCATTGTGAATAAATTATCAGTATTTTTTAAATTACAAAAACTAAGAAGGAACCCTAATCAATACTAGACACCAAGGCACGGACCCTATTATTATTCCAAAAAGTAGTGTCCTTTCCTTTGTACATATCGATCTTTTGAAATGGAACTCCTTTCAAGCAGATTATATGTAATACCATATATCCTTGTAAAACCATTAATTATTGTAAGATTTGTTTTTGGAATCTCTCAGCCTAGTCGCCTAAATAGAAATTTCATTCATAAAAACGTGTTTTCGGACTCAAATATAATAATGTATTTTGATTTATTTATATAATTAGCAAACATCGCGTAAACTATAAGCTTATTTATTAGCTAATACTAACTATTTAGATTAAAATAGGAAGATGTGAAAAGACGTACAGTTCATTTTGTAATAACTGATAAATGAGGAAAAATTTCAGCAAGAAATTGAATTGACAGATTGGACATTGGAGAAACTTGAAAGCAATATATGCATGTTAAAGGCATCCGTAGTAAGCGAGCAATGAGCTTTAAGCAAAAATAGCATTTTCTCATAAAAGTCATGTAGCAAAGCAGAGCTAAACGCAATGAGCAAAAATGACTCTTTGCTCTATATATTTTAACGCATCAAGAGAGAAAAAAGCAAAAAACTATACTCATAACCATTCAATTATCCGAAATTATCACTTCTATTATTTCATTTTTTTTATTTTGTCCCAAGATTCTTTAATTTTTTTTATTTTATTTTTGTTTTGTCCATCTAACGTTCATTTTATGACATTTCTGATTTTTAGTTCTTTCAAAACCAACAAAATGTAATTTCTTTTTGTTTTTCTTCATACATATATGTGGGCCCCACTTATTGCTTTCCTATCCCACACCCTCTCCATTATTGCTCACCTATCAAGCATTGTTTTTTGCTCTTTTTTTTTGCTCACTTGCTACATGAGAGCAATAAGCAATAAAATCTCTCTATTATTGTATATTGCTTCACTTGCTGTGGATGCCTAGGAGTCAATATGTGAAAAAGAGAGGACTAGAAATTAGTTCCCTTTTCCTCTCCTGCTCCCCTCTTGTTTTACTAAGTCAGTTCATTTCATTCACTGGAGACCATAGATTTTAGTTCTCAAGCCTAGTCCTTAAAGTTGGGCTAATATTCTCTCTAAACGAAGAATAGCCATAACTACTAGCACACACACATTCCTCCTATAAAAAACTTCTCAAGCTCATTGTGCATTTCCATATCGACATAACCCAAAGCTCCGACAAGTTACACTACACACACATTTATCTTAATTACACACCTTGTTTTCTTCTTGATTCTCACATTTCCAAGTTCGGTTAGATCGATAAATGGGAGGAAACAGGAGGCAACAAAGGAAATCATCATCCTCGACGTTTTCTCTTTTTGGCTTTCTTAAGTCTAGAAGGCCTCAAAAAGTTTATGAAGAAAGCTGGGATGAAGCTGTGGCAGCCAAGAAAATATGGCCAAGCGACGAAGACAAGTACAAGTGGGTGGCTGACCCAAAGATCAACATTAAGGCGACTGCTTTCATTGATAGGTTCAAAAATCGCGTCTCTGAGTCAGAGCATCAGACTGTGGCAGCAGCTTATCCATGAGGATATTGAGCATAATTAAACAGTTAAACTACATCAATGTTTGCTTTTTAAATTCTAGTTTGTGAATTAATTGGATTATATACGTATTTCAATGAAATAAAAAGAAAATTTTATTTGTATATATAACAATCTTAATTAATCACCTCATCTGTTCCAAGTTTGTGTACTGCTTGACTTAGGATCTGTTCTGTAGAGCTTAAATTTCATGTTTTTAAGTTCAGTAAAGTTAAATAAAGTTCTGTACAGTTAAATTAAGTTAAAGTTAAATTAAATTAAATTAAGTTAAATAAAATTTTCAGATTTTAATTTTGTAGTTCAACATGATTAAAACTTAAATTAAACACCTTTATTCAAAAAAAATTACTTTTTTTAAGTTCAGTAAAGTTAAATAAAGTTAAGTAAAGTTAAATAAAGCTAAATAAAATTCAGTACAATTAAATAAAATAAAATTAAGTTCAGTAAAGTTAAATTAAATTAAATAAAGTTAAATAAAGTTTTTTCAGCTCTATCAAACAACACCTTACTAGTTATTAATTACTACATGCACTCAAAATACAACAATATATTCAATATAATAAATTCGATAATATTTTGGCATTTGAATCGTCAGGGTTGATTCATATGTAATCAGTACCGTCATGATGAATACTGAATACTAGACTTCATCGACTCAAGTCAACGATTAAGGTTGATTTATACAATGGCCTTCCATTCAGTAGGGCTTGGCTAGAAGTAATGAAGAAGAAGGATATGAGGTAACAATGAAGGTAATTAAAGCATTGAAGATTTGGCATTTTCAGGAGATTTTTCTCCTCTCAGTCTTAATTTAATAGTTCCTCTCCAGTGTCTTAAATTTTGATACCCCAATAAACAGAAAAAATATGTTCATTCAACTTACTTTTTTAGGTGAAGGACTATGCCCCACGCAAGGTTAGGCTTATGTGCACTTTGGATGGAAGAACTTTTTGATACTTGGATTATTAGGGTATATATTAGCTATAAGGAGTGTTGAAATAATTCTTCGGTGAATTCCTATATCCCGTACATACATTTAGTGCAAAACGCGCAAGGTAGCGCCTTTTTGTCATGTAGTGCTCGTCATTTTCGTGTAAAACTACGTAAGCGCACTATGAAATTGCTACAGTATCATGTGCAATAATTAGTATAAAACGCGTGCACTATGTGATTGTGCACGCATTTTACATTAAACGCCCATAAAGGGATGTGAGATTCATGATCATCTTGAGGATGTAACATATCATATATACCCTATCATTAGCTATTAGTTTTACTTTAAGCAATATCTTATCTCAGGTTTATGACAATAATCTATGTTTAACATGCATGGGATCTAGTGTTGCAAGATTTTCCATCTAGAAAGAATAAAAAAAGTACTTTTAAGCATTACCAAATTTCATTGAGTGCTTAAGCACATTCTAATCTGGGATGATTATTGGATGCATGAGTGTTCTCTATTATCTACCGTTTGTAGAAAAAGGAAAAGAAATAATATGCCCCTTTTATATCAAAAGAAATACACGCATATACCATATTTGTAAGGTTTTTCACTGGAACACATTGAAAATTTCATAAAGTTAAATGCACGTTTAATTTAGAAAATGCTCAAAGATTACCAAAGTGGTATATTTTTTTTTTGATTATGAAAAGTGGTATATGATCGATGACAAATATTAAGTAGTGAGATTTTAATACACGGTCAATTCGCGACAATATTTACAATGATCTAACACTGAATTGAAAAACTTCATAGATTGAAATGAGAGTTGTGAATATATTTTAGGGTAAATTTCAGAAATATTACTTGGATTATATCCACTCGTTTCAAATTAGATAGCGGACTTCACTAATTTTTATTTTAATGATTTTTGTATCAATTTACATACATTTTATAAACTACAAATTTTGCAAAAATTTCCGTCTCAAAATTCCGTCACTAAAACGTCACCAGAAACGCAGACGGAAAATGTTTCGTTATTTTTTCGGCAAAATTCTGTCAACATTCCGTCACAAAAAAATATCGTTGTATTTCCGTCAACAATATTCCGTCTCAAAATTTGACGCGGAAAATCGACGGAATTTTATTGACGGAAAGTTGATGGACAATGAGCGGAAATATTGGCAGAAATATTTTCGTGACATTTCCCCCTAGATTCCGTCATTTCTTATACCGTTATATTTCCCCCTCGATTCCGTCATCCAAGAATTTCCGTTATTTTTCTCACTTCATTCCGTCATCCGACACATAAATTTCTAGTATTTATTTTTAGTTACCTTTCATTGAATATTTGAAAATTTACATCAATATTCCATCACATTTCCGTTGACGTTGACGGAAATTTTGAAAAATTACATCAATATTCCATCACATTTCCGTTGACGTTGACGGAAATTTGAGGGAATATTGACGGAAATTAATTGACGATGATTCTATCTGATAAAAAAATTAAATTGCCCAATTCCCTCCACATTCCATCACCATTCCGTCACCTGTAAATGGTAGAAATATTTTTCATTTTTTCCGTCTCATTTCCGTCACTCACTACAAGAAAATATATTATAAGCTACGATTTAAATCCAACGGAATATATTTTGTTGATAATATGTATAAAACTTTGAAAAAGTTTGTGGGAAATAAATCCGTTGGAAATTTATGAATTATAAGCGACGAATTAAATTCAACGAAAATATGTTGTTGATAATATATTTAAAACCTTCGAACTTTGGCTGAAAATAAATCCGTCGAGATTTATATGTTATAAGCTACAAATTAAATTCGACGGAAAATATGTTGTCAATAATACATACATAAAACCGTCAAAATTTGGTTGGAAATAAATCCGTTGAGATAGTACGTGTTATAAGCTACAAATTAAATTTGACGAAAAATATTTTGTTGATATTATATATATAACCTTCAAACTTTGGTTGGAAATAAATCCGTTGCAATTTATGTGTAACTGTAGCTACAAATAAATCCGTTTACTACAAAAAATAATTCATTTACAAAAAATAATCACACAAAATTAAAAATCACTTGTTATCAACTAGTATGATGACCAAAATAAAATAGATTTGTCATATAATTAATTATCTTATGTTCTATTTAAGACAGCGCTTGTAACCAAACGATGTCTTATGTTCTATTTTAGACAGCGCTTGTAACCAAACGTTGTCTTATGTTCTATTTAAGACAGCGCTTGCAACCAAACAATGTCTTATGTTCTATTTTAGACAGCACTTGTAACCAAACGCTATCTTATGTTCTATTTTAGACAGCGCTTGTAACCAAACGCTATCTTATGTTCTATTTTAGACAGCGCTTGTAACCAAACGCTGTCTTATGTTCTATTTTAGACATCGCTTGTAACCAAACGCTGTCTAAAGTCCACATTAGACATCGCTTTTATAGAAAAGCACTGTCTAATGGTCTGTTTTTAAAAATGATTAAAAATGGTTGTGTCTGGTTTTAAAAATGATTAAAAATGGTGGCAAATTAAAAATGTTTTTTGGAAGATGGAATAGTGACGGAAATGAGACGGAAAAATTAGTAAAAAAACTTAATTGATTTTAGTTCCCCGCCCAACTCAGTCGACTGTTTTCATTTCACCGCTTTTTTTGGGAAAGAATTTCACCGCTTAAGTCCTTAGCCAAATTTCATTCATCATTCGTTCCATGTGTTTTCTGAAAGATATTTTTAAGTCATTCGTTCCTCGGAACCGGCTGCTCCTTCCTTTTTACTCAGACTGCCGGCTGTCCAGCCGATCCGAGTGTCGGTACTCACTCTGCAAACATATCAGTAAGTCTCATTTTTCAGCGCCCCTGAGATTGAGTTGATTTGAGGAGTTGATTGTTGGCTGGAATTTGGGGTTTTATATGTATGTTTTTTTCTAATGGTATTGTTGATTGGTGTTTGTGCAGCAATGGAGGAAGATGGTTCTAGAAGAATGTCTAGTAGGACGCAAAAGGTTGCTTCCAAGATGACTGCTGCTCTTCAAAGTAGTGATAATAGAGCTCAGGTGATTCATATGAATTCATTGCATTCTTTGTTCTTGTAACAAAGAATTTTGTAGTGCTGTCAATTTAAATGATAAGGTAAAGGTTTCATTTTTGTTTTGGAAGATAATCTGATGTGCTTCTTACAGGCGGCACTTGCTCGACTTGATGCTCTAGAGAACGACAATGCTGGGTTGGAGACAGTTGAGGTTAATGATGATGAAGAAGCTTCTCCTGGCAAGTTCGAGGTTGGCTGCGTTGGCAAGGTCATCAAGCTTGAGAAACTCGTGGACGATTGATTCAACCTGATCTGCAAAGGGCAGGAGCGAAAATGACGATAACCGCAAACATTAGACTTTTTAAATTGTGTATTTTAACTATCGTTGTGTATTTTATTATTAATACATTTTTTTGAAAAGAATACATTTACTTTTGAAATTTGTCTTTTAAAATTAAAAATGCAATTCACATGCAAAAAAATAAAATTATAAATGCATTTACTATTAAAAATGCCCCCAATTAATATTTATATTTGTAAAGACAATATTGGTGACGGAATTGTGTTGGAATAATGATGGAAAATTTGTTGACGGAATTTGGTGGGATTTGAGATGGAAAATATTGGTGACGAAATTTTGTGGGAATACGGATGGAAAAATTGGTGACGGAATTTTGTGGGAATTTAGATGGAACATATGGGTGACGGAATTTTGTGGGAATAAGGATGGAAAATATAGATGACGGAATTTTGTGGGAATTTACACGGAGAATAACTACGGAAAGAGGCTGGAAATTAGAGGGAATTTTGGGTGACGGAATTTAGACAGAATAGTGATGTAAAATTGACGGAATTAAACAACGAAATGATGACGGAAAAGTTTTACCTTCGGGAAAATTTCCGTCATCGACTTCGTTGCAGGAACGTTGACGGAAATTCAGTTTTTTCCGTCAGCTTTCCGTCAGTTTTCCGACATTTTATTGATGTCGGAAATTTTTCCAAAATTAGTAGTGATATTCAAATTTGAATTTTTGAAAAATTTTAAGGTCTAACACTTATGAATCCGATTATATAAGCTTTAACTTAATTTGATCGAATTTATTTTTATTATTATGGTTGGTGATACGATTAATAGGTTGAAACTAGTGGTAATGATCTCTGCGCTAATTCGTTTTATAATTAAAGATACTATATATACCAAACAGCTAGCTGTTCCATCCAGTTAATAACGTACATAGCATTTTAAATTTTGGAAAGCATTCATCTCAATATTCTCTCAGACCCGGTTTGAAGATTTTAATGCTTGCTAGCTAGCTTCTGGTGTTATGGTAAATATATATATATAGGGGCGCGCTCAAATATTATTATTTCTTAGAGTGTTATCGTGTTACTCGAATGTGATTGGTTGATAGTAGCGCATAGTGTCGGAATAGTGGATTTTGGGTAGTGGGTTTTACTGTTTGCTTTTTGAATAGTGCAGGATTTTGGTAGTGAGACACGTGTCGCACCCACAAAGCACGGGGGGTTTGGATGTGTAGCTTAGATTGGAGTAAGAGGTAACATGCTAAGATGGGGTAACATTTGAGCGCTTCTCTATATATATATAGGGAACACTCTATTGAGGCAGGGTTGGTAGAATGAGGCACGTGAGGCACGATCTGGGCCACTCATTGTGACACGTGGTGAAGCCACGTTCACAGCCGCCATTTTTGTGTTCACACTACTATTGGTAGTGGGTTTACTATTTGCCACGTGGCGCGCCCACAAAGCACAGGGGGTTAGATGAGTGGCTCAGATCGTACCTCACTTGCCTCATTCTAATTTTGGTGCCTCATTTGATCGCTCCTATATATATATAAAGGAGTGCTCAAATGTTACACCTATCTTATGGTGTAATGTGTTACACCAATCTCAGCCTTTTGATCTAAAGGTGCAAAATGAATCTCAAAAAGTCAAAAAGTGACAAAGTTGTTTGTCGTTTTGCACTTTTGTCTTTTACCTAAAAGACAAAAGTGCAAAATGAAATCTGGACCTTTAGATCAAAAGATCTAAAGGTGCACAATAAAGTAACACATAACACTTGAACGCCCCAATATATATATATATATATATAGAGATGCGCTCAAATGAGAATGCTCCAACCAATCAAATGGTGCCACATAAGCACTATTCACAAGGCACATGCAACTCACATGCCAAACCCCCCATGCTTTTGAGGTGGCGCAATGTGAGCCACTCATTTCAACAAAATGAGTGGCTCACAATGGTTCTCATGTTCTTTGAGTTACACTAGTTCTCATTTGAGCGCGCCCCTATATATATATATAGGGGCGCGCTCAAATGAGAACTCTTCTTAGGCTAAGAACATGAGAATTATTTTGCACCTTTGGATCAAATGATCTAAGGGTGTAGATTGATTCTGCACTTTTGTCTTTTAGGTAAAAGACAAAAGTACAGAATAGTAAAAGTAGAAAGTGCTTAGTAAAAAGCAGAAAGTGCATAGTAGATGACGTGGTGCATTTTGGACCACTCATTTCAACAAAATGAGTGGCTGAGAATGATTCTCATATTCTTAGCCTAAGAGGGTGTTCTCATTTGAGCGCATCTATATATATATATATATATATATATATATATATATAGGGGCGCGCTCAAATGAGAACTAGTCTTACACAAAGAACATGAGAACTCATGTGAGCCACTCATTTTGTTGAAATGAGTGGCTCACATTGCGCCACCTCAAAAGCATGGGGGGTTTGGCATGTGAGTTGCATGTGCCTTGTGAATAGTGCTTATGTGGCATCATTTGATTGGTTTGAGCATTCTCATTTGAGCGCATCTCTAGATATATATATATATATATAGGGGCGCGCTCAAATGAGAACTAGTGTAACTCAAAGAACATGAGAACCATTGTGAGCCACTCATTTTGTTGAAATGAGTGGCTCACATTGCGCCACCTCAAAAGCATGGGGGGTTTGGCATGTGAGTTGCATGTGCCTTGTGAATAGTGCTTATGTGGCGCCATTTGATTGGTTGGAGCATTCTCATTTGAGCGCATCTATATATATATATATATATATATATATATATATATATATATATATATATATATATATATAGGGGCGCGCTCAAATGAGAACTCTTCTTAGGCTAAGAACATGAGAATCATTGTGAGCCACTCATTTTGATGATGTGGCAGAGAATAGTGCAGAAATAGTGTTTTACTTTTTACTGTTTGGGTAGTGGGTTTTACTGTTTGCTTTTTAAAAAATAGTGGGTTTTACTATTTGGACACGTGGCGCACCCACAAAGCACGGGGGGTTTGCTATTTGGACACGTGGCGATCAAAATGGCGCCGTTGCCGGGGAACTAGTCATTTGTTTATTTTCTGTTATTATTTTTGTTTATTACATTAGTACACTATCTGTTTAGTACTCGCTTTTAATCTTTCCTTTGTCTGTTGATGCAAACCAGAAGCAAGACGAAGAGAGGAAGGAAAGCTAAAGGAAAGATGGAGAACCATCACAACAATCTGGTGAACGTTGCTGTTCAGCAGAGGGAGCCTACTGTGGCAGATTTCATGATACCATCAACCCATACTCAAGGAAATCCCATCCAGATGCCTGAAGGAGGAAATATCGAATGGAGGTCCGGCCTCATACAGATGATAACTAGTAATGCCTACAATGGGATGACCGGTAATGCTCACCATCACCTGGATCAATTCAAGGATTTATGTGCAACGTACAAGCCAACAAATGTGGACTTGGAAACGATGTACCTTCGTCTGTTCCATTTGTCACTAAGGGACCGAGCCAAGGAATGGCTCAAGAACCATCCACCAAACACCTTCACCACCTGGGACCAGTTATCTAGTGCATTCATGATGCAATTCTTCCCACCAGCAAAGACTAAAGAGCTTAGAGAAGCAATCAGCAAATTCACTCAAAAGATGTGCGAGGACTTTCATGAGGCTTATGAAAGATTTAAAAGATTACTGTGGGAGTGCCCACATCATGGAAACTCAGCCTGGCAGCTGCTGTATTCCTTTTACAATGGAATGGATAAGGAAGCCCGACATCTGATGGATAATAGTGGAAAAGGAGCCATTAACAAGCTGCCACCAACTGAAGCTTTCCAACTGATAGAAGAACTGGCATCAAACTCACTACAGTTTGGCAGTGGACGCAACAATTACCCTAAGGACAGAGACTTCATCAGTGGTGCTGTTGCAACCAAGGACGACATTCAACGCCTCACCACAATGTTCGAAACAATGATGAAGAATCAGAGTCCTAGCGTAGCACAAGTGGGAATGGAATACAATAACCAGTACGCTGCTCCACCACCACCTGGAGTCCTTCCTCAGCATCCAGTACCATTACCACCCATGCCTATGCAAGTTGAAGAAGATGTGAACTTCGTACGGAATCAGCCCTACAACAACAACACCAGACCTGCATATGAAGCTAATAGGAACTACCAGCGTCAACCATGGAACAACTATCACAATAATCATCAGAACAATCAGATGCCTCAAACAACCTATGCAGCCCCCGCCCCGAAGCCATGGAATGCCAATCCTGTTACACCTGTTGCTCCCAAACCTCAAAACACTCACCCAGGTAATGTGGCATCATCAAGCAATTCTAATCCGACTGACCTATCTTCTATTGTTGCACAGCTTGCAGCTACACAACAACAGATGATGCAGCAGCAGCAACAGAGTCAGCAGATGATGCAGCAGCAGCAGCAGGAAAGCCAACAAATATTGCAGAAGCTTAACGAACTACAGAAACATAATGCAATATTGGAGAATCAAATAGCTCAGCAAGCATCTGCATCTAGATTTCAGAGTCAATTACCAGCTCAAGCCGATGTAAAATCAACGGATATCAATGCTATCACTTTAAGGAACGGGAAGGAATTACAAGGAGCAAACAAGCTACCAGCCGACCTCATGTCCGAGCGGGTACACGATCGCACAGCCGAGCAAAACGCTCGCACCTCCGAGCGGGTACACGACCCAGTAGCCGAGCGCACCTCCGACCAAGTAAACGAGCCTTCTTCAATTAAAAATTTTGCTAACTTATTTGAATCTTTGCAGAAACAAGATGCTGAAACAGAAATAGACAAAAGGAAGCATGAGATCAAGGAGAAAATACCCTTTCCCCAGAGATTGAAAAAGCGGAACGACAATTCCCACATTCAAAGGTTTGCTAAACTTCTTAGCAACCTTCAGGTATCAATGCCATTCACTGATATAATACTTCAAATGCCTGGTTATGCAAAATTTCTGAAAGATATTGTCACAAACAAGAAAAAGTTAGACAGTGATCATGTTACGCTTGATGCAAATTGTAGTGCCATTGTACAACATGCCATGCCTAAAAAGTTAAATGATTTTGGTGCATTTTGTATTCCCATTACAATAGGTCCTGTTAATGTGTCTAATGCTCTATGTGACTTGGGTGCTAGTATTTCATTGATGCCATTTTCTCTGTACAAAAAGCTTGATGTAGGAGAATTAACGCCGACACCCATTAGCCTGAGATTAGCTGATAGAAGCTCTAGGTTGCCTAAAGGTATTTTAGAGGACATGCTCATTAAAATTGGTGAACTTTGGGTGCCTGTTGACTTCTATGTTCTAGAGATGGATGTTGAGAATGAAACTCCAATCATACTAGGAAGGCCATTTTTGAATACGGTTCAAGCTGTCATTGACTGTGGTAATGGAACTATTGAGATGAATTTAGGCAGTGAGAAAGCGAAGTTCTTTCTGAAATCTATGATGAAAGCACCTATGGACTCTTTAGACTGTGCTTGGCTTGATACTTATGATGATCCTAACGATTTCGATGAGCTGCCTAATTTCGAAGATGAGCTACTAAGCAGTGACGAAGAAGCAGGTGCACTTATGATGCTGGCAGAGTGCGAAGCAGTTGAAGAAGCTAATGAGGACAGTGAATCAGGTGACGAAATTGATGAAAATTTAAAACCACTTCCATCAAATCTCAGGTACGAATTTCTTGGACCAAACTCCACATTACCTGTGATAGTTGATGCCTCCTTAAATGACCAGCAGACTGCAGAATTATTACATGTGCTCAAGAAATATAAATCTGCTATCGGGCACTCTATTGATGATATTAAAGGGATTAGTCCTAGCATCTGCATGCATAGAATTCACTTGGAAATTGATGCTAAACCCAGCAGTGAGCGTTTGAGGAGATTAAACCCAAATTTGAATGAAGTTGTTTTTAAAGAAATTACCAAGCTTCGTGATGCAGGGATAATATACTCGGTTGCAGATTCAGAATGGGTGAGTCCCATTCATGTGGTGCCAAAGAAAGGAGGACTGACTGTAGTAACAAACAACAAAGGAGAGCTGGTTCCAACAAGAACAGTGACCGGACACAGGATGTGTATAGACTACAGGAAGTTGAACACAGCTACGAAGAAGAATCACTTCCCCATCCCATTCATCGACCAGATGTTAGAGAGACTAGCCGGGCACGAATATTTTTGCTTTTTGGATGGCTACAGTGGATTCTTCCAAATCCCCATACACCCTGACGACCAAGACAAAACGACATTTGTATGTCCATTCGGGACATTCGCCTACAGGCGTATGCCATTCGGACTGTGCAACGCACCAGGGACCTTTCAACGATGCATGACTTCAATTTTCTCCGAATTTTTGGAGAAATCCATGGAAGTTTTTATGGATGATTTTTCCGTTCACGGTTATTCATTTGATTCATGCTTGTCTAACTTATCTAATGTGCTTGCCAGGTGTGTTGAGGTCAACCTTGTGCTTAACTGGGAAAAATGCCATTTCATGGTAAAAGAAGGGATTGTGCTTGGACACAAAGTAACGAAGGAAGGGATAGCAGTGGACAAAGCAAAAGTGGAAGCAATCGAAAAACTACCAATTCCCAACAATGTAAAAAGCATCAGGAGTTTCCTCGGACATGCAGGCTTCTACAGACGCTTCATCAGAGATTTTTCAAAAATAGCTAAGCCCCTCACTAATTTACTTTGCACTGATGTTGAATTTAAAATTACTGATGAGTGTGTTATAGCTTTTGAAACTCTGAAGCAATCTCTAATTACTGCGCCAATTATTCAACCTCCTAACTGGAGTCTACCATTTGAGCTGATGTGTGACGCAAGTGACAACGCAATCGGAGCAGTGCTAGGTCAAAGGGTCGATAAAAAGTTGCATGTGATTTACTACGTCAGTAAAGTCTTGATTGCAGCCCAAGTAAATTACACAACAACTGAGAAGGAGCTGTTGGCAGTTGTTTATGCGTTCGAAAAATTCAGACCATACTTAGTCTGCTCGAAGACAATTGTGTATACTGACCATGCGGCTATCAGGTATTTAATGACAAAGAAAGATGCAAAACCTAGACTAATACGTTGGATACTTCTTTTGCAGGAATTCGATATTGAAATCAGGGACAAAAAAGGAGTTGAAAACGTGGTAGCCGATCATCTGTCAAGAATACAATTTGATCCTACGGAAATTTCTGCTAATGCGCCAATTCAGGATTCGTACACGGGTGAAGATTTGATGAGCATAGAAAAAAATTCAGCACCTTGGTATGCGGATTTTGTGAATTATCTAGCATGTGGAATCCTGCCAGGAGATATGGATTACAACAGAAAGAAGAAGTTTCTGCACGATGTGAAGAGGTATTACTGGGATAATCCATTCTTGTATAAACTGTGTGTCGATGGCATCTACAGGACGTGTGTTATAGAGGGAGATCAGCAGAGTATATTGGAGCGTTGTCACTCATCCCCATATGGTGGGCATGGTTCGAAAACAAAGACTGCAGCTAAAGTCTTACAAAGTGGATTCTACTGGCCGACGTTGTTTAAGGACGCTTACCTATTCACGAAGAGCTGTGATTCATGCCAACGTACTGGGAATATTTCAAAGCGCGATGAGATGCCGCAAAAAGGAATGTTAGAAGTCGAGATATTCGACGTCTGGGGAATAGATTATATGGGACCACTCCCATCTTCATACGGAAATCAGTACATATTGGTTGCAGTGGATTTTGTGTCAAAATGGGCAGAGGCTGTAGCAACCAAAACGTGCGATGCTAAGAGTGTTACAAGCTTATTCAAGAAAATAATCTTTCCAAGGTTTGGAACTCCGAGAGCAGTGGTAAGCGATAATGGAAGTCACTTTCGAGAAAAGCAATTCGGAGCTATGTTAAGAAAATTCGGAGTCTACCACAAATTTTCTACACCCTACCATCCACAGACAAATGGACAAGCTGAGGTAACCAATCGAGAACTCAAGAAAATCTTAATGAAGACAGTAAATAACTCGAGGAAGGATTGGTCGTCAAGGTTGGAGGAAGCTCTATGGGCATACAGAACCGCCTTCAAGACGCCTATTGGGATGTCACCCTATAGGCTGGTGTATGGAAAACCCTGTCACTTACCAGTGGAGCTGGAATTCAAGGCTATTTGGGCAGTGAAGAAGCTGAACTACGATATGAAAGCAGCCGGAGAAAAACGAATGCTAGATTTACATGAGCTGGAAGAAATTCGCATGGAGAGCTATGAGAGTGCCAAGCTGTATAAGGAACGTTCGAAAAAATGGCACGATAGGAAATTAAGAGTTAAACACTTTTCTGTTGGAGAAAAGGTGTTACTGTACAAATCCAAGCTTCAGCTATTTCCAGGAAAGCTCAAGACAAGATGGGGAGGACCATACACAGTGAGCAAGGTCTTTGACGATGGACACTTAGAACTCTTAGATGACAATGGCCAAGCTTTCAAGGTGAACGGCCACAGGGTAAAGGAATATTTCGGATACAAGCCTAACAACCTGGAGGACTACAAATTTGAAGAGGCTGGATAAATCTACCTGCAAACTCAGCATTTAACAATCTCAAAGAGCAGCTCCGTCTTGGCCAAGACGTTAAACTAGGCCGGTAAGAACTTCAATGTTATATTTTCTGCAAAAGTTTGTTCACACTGAATATGGGACTAGTCGGCCAACTAGTCGCATGCTCGACCGGTTGCCCGAGGAGCAAGGCACTCGCACACCCGATCGGTCGGCCTGGCCCAATTTTACTAATATTTGTTTCTTTATGCAGATTTGGCTAAATCAACTTTAAAATATTCAAATTATCAATTTAGCTAAATTAATTTTGCTAACCTAGCTGCTTATAATTGAAATCCTCATATTCAGCCGTGGCTAACTAAATACAGCAAAATAGGGTTTACGAATCAGCCGACCAACAGCCGCTCGCACATCCGTTCGACAGCTTCTCGGACAGCCGGCCGAGCATCCGACGCTCAAGCTTCTCACGCACAGACGTTCGCGCATCCGACCTGCAATCATCACTCGCCCGTTCGCACATCCGAGCATCCGACGCTCAAGTCCTCGTCCGCCTCTCTTCCCATCCAATTACTCAGCGCAACTTCGGTAAACAGTTCTCAGTGAATTAAATTGCAAATTGTTTGGTGCGTGGCTTGCGAATTGGTGCCTTGATATATTGATATTGGTGATTTGAGATTTGGTGCCGTAGTTCTTCAAACTATTTTGTTGCTATGGCAAAGACTAGGGGAGGTGAGGGTACTAGTGAAGGGGGATCAAATGAGAAAAAGAGGAAACGAATAGGGGTTGCAGACAACAAATTTCCATTGCCACCGGACGACACTGTGCGTTTAAGCGCTACAGCACCTCCTAAGCCGTCTGAAAAGCCTGCAGGAGAATCCTCCCGTGTTCAAACCGCACCTGTTCCTCCTCCTAAGCCGCCACAAGTGCAAAATCCTCTTACTGCAGCTCATCAGTCAGTACTGTGGAAATACATACCCCCTGGTACACCACCAAAAGAGCCGGACTATAACTTTGACAACACCTACAGGATCATGCTCGCAAGGGACACTGAAAAGTTGTTGAAAATCAAGAATGCTAAAGCTGCAAGCCCGTTGTACCCAGTGCATGGTGATCTAGGGATAATGAAGATTTTTGATAAAGTAAGCTCCATTCTGAGAGACGGAAATCTGGAGTTCTTAATGTGGGATGACCCTGGCACTTATCAGAAGCTGGTCACTGAGTTCATCTCAACATTTGAAGTAATATGGGCATCTCGGGACGGACCAGAGAGCTGTAGGAAAGCAGGATCAAAGAGGTGGGCGCACAGGTGGATTTTCCAGATCAATGGGTATTTCCATACTTTGACTGAGGGAGAATTTGAAAAGATTTTCAGCTACGAAGGGAAAGATACCTCATTCACCAACACATCTACAGATGAAGACGCCGAATTTTGGAGGTACATTACTGAAAACAACACTATCACTTTTGCTACTAACTCATCATCCAGCTTGATCAGATTGCCAGAGTGGAAGATTATCCACCGCCTTGTTGCTGAGAACTTGGTTACTCGAGTTGATAAGGGAAGTAGAGTGAATCATAGAGACCTGGAAATTATGAGAACCCTGCACAGAGGCACAGGGAATGGAGTGCAGCTTATGACTGTTTTATTAGATCTCTTTGAAAAGTGTTTATCTTCTAGTGTGCTTCCAGGAGGGTCAATAATCACGCTTATTGCTAAGAGCCTAGGCTATAATCTGGATAAAGGGAAGCCTCTGCAGCCAAACAAGCTAAGCCTGGCAAAGATGAAACATAGCGGGATGGTTGATAAGGAGAATAATTGGGCAAAGGAACCTCCGGCATCGCAAAGCAGCAAGAAGAAGAATTCAGACACCCAAGCTGCCATTGATGATGGAGATGTTGAGGCGCGGCTAAAAATATTAGAGGAAGGTCAAGCTGAAATAAAAGGTAAGCAAGCTGAAATGGACACTAAACTGGATAACATTTACTTGATCTTACAGACCATTCTGGAACGCCTGCCTGCCTCTACTCCTCAAGAGTGACTTAGCTGGAACTAAAAGAAAAATTTGCTGCATATCACTTTTGAACAGCTTCGTCTTGGCCAAGACGTTAAACTAGGCCGGTAAGTGCATCAATCAAATAATATTTATCTACCCTGCTTGCTCTTTATTTACGCTAGAATGCTTAGGGACTAAGCATGTTTCAAAGTGTGGGGTGGCTGACGTTTATTTGATTATATCTGATTGATGATTGCTATGTGTGCTGAAAATAATAATTTGCAGAAGAATGATTGAGTGTGCTTACAGATACTTGCTCAAAATATTTGCTGAAAACACGTTGAATGATGAACATGTTAATCTCTGATGCTACGGCTTTGCTGCTCTGAACTCATGAATTTGTTAGCATCTGATTTCTGATTTTCCTTGTGATATGAAAGTTTATGTAAATAGACGATTTCATGCTAGCTTAGTTCAGCATATTGAATTCGTTTAGACCCTTGGAAAAATCATGGTGAACGAACTTTTGCAAACAAGTTTATTTTTCAGATGGGCTCTTAGGTGACTTCAAAAATGCTGTGGCTGTGTTTCTGTGCTACACATTATTATGGTACACTGTCAATTTCAAGTGCGGGGTTAAAAAAAAAAAAAGATTAGTGTAGATGGCGGGGGTTAGGAAGCGGTAGATATGGGTAATCCCCTGAACCAGGTCTTCCCCTTCGAAACCATCCTACACTAAAGTAGTGTGAAAGTCGTTTCAAAAAAAAAAAAAATAATAGAAAAAAATCCCCTGCTTGAATCGTGACTTTGTACCATATTTTGTGCACTAACATATTCACAGGTATTGTTTGAGGAAAGACCCTTGCAGATTACTGCGTGAGCCTTGAAGAGAATTTACAAGTTTCGTGTAAGTGAAATTCTTCTTGACGATCCAATTGACTAAACTGACTTTTCGATTAGTCTGAATGAATGCTAGCATATTTGAGTCAAATTAGCATAAGCTGAACATCATATTGAAATGAAGAAATCTTTTGTCTGTTTTAAAGTGAGTGATATTGATGCAGCACTGCCTGAACTAATGAGTTATCATGTTTATCACTGTTTTAAAAGTTCATTCCTAACTGAGCAAGTATCACGGGATTTGTGAGTATTCCTATTCTGAAAACTCTCACTAGTTTTATTTGTTATTTTATTTCCTTAGTTTTAAGATGTTCTGGGGTGATGCTTCTGTTTCAGTGTGTTTGTTCGGGACGAACAAAGTTCAAGTGTGTGGTATTTTGATAAGCAATTATTTGCATGATCTTTGATGTAATAATTCACACATTTTGAGCTCCATATTTATATAATATTGCGCAGATTTGATGGTTTTACTTAGTGTTTCAGTGACAAATCTATTTGGGAAGTAAAAAGCAAAAATCGACCAAATTCCCTTGTACGCACGATCGGCCATCCGAGGGGCCAGCCGACCTCTTCAGCTCGTGCAGCCACTCGGCTGCCCGACCTCCCCACGCTCGCATGGCCGCTCGCACACTCGACCAAATTCCCTCGGACAGCCGCTCGCATGACCGACCGTGCAATCACTCGCATACCCGACCTGAAACCCTAGAACTTGCGCATTTATTTCCATTCATCGAACAATGTGAGTTTCATCGAGACGCAAAGAGGCCATCGAAGATTGAAAAGCCAGCATTGAGAAACACAAAGTTATGGCAACAACACTATAGAAAGAACACATCAGTGAATAATCGAGCATCAGACCTAATCAGAGAAAACCACAGAAGATCAGCGACAATAGCATCAGACCAGAAGAAGTTCAACAATCAGGGTTTCTCTTAACCTTCTTGTACTTCAATTTTATTCAGCTGTTGTTATGTATCAACTCACCATGAGTGAGTAGTCCACTTATTGGGATCCAATGCATCCCCAGAAACATCATCAGGCGCATCCTCATTGGTGTTCTCATGTTCTTAGAGTTAGAAGGTGTTCTCATTTGAGCGCTTCTCTATATATATATATATATGGGGGCGTTCAAATGTTATATGTCCTTAGAGTGTTATGTTTTTAAAGTGTTATATCGATTTTGATTGGTTGATGAAAAGAAGGAACCAATCAGAAGCGAGAAACACGGGGCTTACGGTGCACCAGCAAAGCATGGGGGGTTGTGTGGGTGAGGGTGCACCGTAGTTACAGTGTTCCTCGCTTCTGATTGGTTCCTTGTTTTTCATTAACCAATCAGAATCGACATAACACATAACACAATAAGAAGCACATAACATTTGAACGCCCATCTATATATATATATAGGGGGCATTCAAATGTTATATGTCCTTAGAGTGTTATGTTTTTAAAGTGTTATATCGATTTTGATTGGTTGATGAAAAGAAGGAACCAATCAGAAGCGAGGAACACGGGGCTTACGGTGCACCTCCAAAGCATGGGGGGTTGTGTGGGTGAGGGTGCACCGTAGTTACGGTGTTCCTCACTTCTGATTGGTTCCTTGTTTTTCATTAACCAATCAGAATCGACATAACACATAACACAATAAGAAGCACATAACATTTGAACGTCCATATATATATATATATAGGGGCGCGCTCAAATGAGAACACTTCTTAGGCTAAGAACATAAGAACCATTGTGAGCCACTCATTTTGATGATGTGGCAGTGAATAGTGCGGGAATTGTGTAGTGGATTTTACTGTTTGCTTTTTGAAAAGTAGTGGGTTTTACTATTTGGACACGTGGCGCACCCACAAAGCACGGGGGGGTTGGGTAGTGGGACACGTGGCGTAACCTCATTGGTGTTCTCATGTTCTTAGAGTTAGAAGGTGTTCTCATTTGAGCGCTTATATATATATATATATGGGCGTTCAAATGTTATGTGCTTCTTATTGTGTTATGTGTTATGTCGATTCTGGTTGGTTAATGAAAAACAAGGAACCAATCAGAAGCGAGGAACACTGTAACTACGGTGCACCCTCACCCACACAACCCCCCATGCTTTGCTGGTGCACCGTAAGCCCCGTGTTCATCGCTTCTGATTGGTTCCTTCTTTTCATCAACCAATCAAAAATCGATATAACACTTTAAAAACATAACACTCTAAGGACATATAACATTTGAACGCCCCCTATATATATATATATATAAAAGAGCGTTCAAATGAGGCAGAAAAATTAGAATGAGACTGTGAGGCACGATCTCGTGCGTCCATCAAACCCTCCCGTGCATTGTGGGCGCGCCACGTGTCACAGCCGCAGTAATAGTAAATTTGTGTTCACACTGCTTTTACTATTTGGATACTATTTGCGCCACGTGTCAAGCCACTACTCGTGCCTCACTGCCTCATTCTACCAACTTGTCTCAACCGTGCTCCCCATATATATATTATGTGCTCTGTCCTTTGCACCATTGATGGCTTAGAGCTTTCTGACTCCATTATTGGAACTAGCTAGCTAGAGGTATCTTTCTAGGGCTCTTGCCTATTTTTGTACTCCGTGTACTCTATTACTCCTACAACGCTTGCATTACAAGCTTTAGCTGTGAAGGACAACTTTGTGCAAACCGGCAAAGATTCTCGTAATCTCAATATAACTAGAAAACGAGCCTAACAAATTAAACTATAATATCTAATTATTGTTACGTGTCAAACTGATCCTACAAAATACGAAAGAAACTTCCACAATTTATTATTATATATATTCAAAAGTTGATATCATACCAAGTGATTAACAGCTATACAATGGCTTTAAGCATCGTGCTTTGAGACTCATAATGTAATTCGGGTTTAGCTAGAATAGTTAATGACTAAAAGTGTTGGCAAAGGTGCTTAATATTACACTCAAAAAGGCAATGACCATACATTGAAATTTAAAGTGTGTAAGCTAAATGTGGTGTTACCAGATAAAAAATCTTATATTTTGTAAAAATTAAACATGCACTGGTACCGCGCGCCTACAGATTAATACTAATAATCAACAAGAAACGCCTAGTAAAAAACAAGAAAAACTTAGGTCTATTATAAGTAATTAACTAGTCACGAGTCTTAGTTAGAGTACATAGAATGTGTATAAGTTGAATAACTTTATACACTTTCAACATCAAAGAAAAAACCGATGCATAATGTCTGGGATTATGCATCAGTTTTCATCGAACCGATGCATAAGCTCGAGCTTATGCATCATTTGTAGCCCCAACCGATGCGTAATGTCAAAAACGATGCATAAAGTCGAACACAGAACCGATTCATAATGTCCTGTCTGTAGTAGTGATTTTCAAAGTATGACTTGTTAACCTACAAAGTACACATTGTGAATAAATAATTATCAATACACATGATCTGTAAAATTAAGAACCCTGATCAACATACTAGACACTGCAATCTACTTAATACGGAGTATTATTGACAGAAACCGTACCGGGTACTTCATCTTTTGAAGTGGAACTCCTTTCCATATGCGAGCTATATTTCCTTGTTATATTATTTTAAGGCTTTGTTTTGGAATCTCTCATTTTATTTTTTATTTTTTATTTTTTACTTTTTTTGGTAGGGTGTTTTGGAATCTCTCATTAGTCTAGCAATGAAAAGAAGGGCTGGAATGTATTGCAAGCTAAGCCTAGTCGCATAAATAGAAATTTCATTCATAAAACGTGTTTTCGAACTCATATATAATAATGTAATCGGCTATTTACAAACATAGATAGCGCGTAAACCTTAAGCTTATATACACATTTGTTAGCTAGCACGACCTAAAAATAAAGTCGGAGTCATATAAATGAAATGCTAGAGATAAGGTAAAAATAGTCTTTTTATATAAACCTCCTCAAAACTTATCTATGTTTTATTTATTTATAAAAACTATAAATCTCCTCAAAAGTTATTTCTTAATGCTTAATCCAACAGAGGGTAAAATAGTCTTTTTATATTTTTATAATTAATTAATTTTAATTCAAAGCATAATGTTCAGTCTTAACAAAAAGTTCAGGTTTAACATAATGTTAAGAATTGTGTGATAATGTTCAGACTTAATGTTATTTTTTTATATGTTTATACCTCGCATTTGTTATATATTTTTAAATAAGTTCGTTTTAATTTCTTATTTACCAAAAGTGCACGAATTATGATTGGTCGATAGTGCCACCGTGTCGAATTCTTAGGTGATTTATAATTTTGATATTTTGAATGTGAGTTTTATTTGATCCAAACCCTTCTTATAAGTACTTCTCATATGTATTATTATTCATTCCATATCAGAGCATAAACACAAAGCTTGGAGGAGATACCACTAGACACATTATCACACACCTGATCTGTTCGATTTCTTATCTTCATTTTCATCGGTTCTACGTTTTGTTTGATCGATAAACAAATGGGAGGAAACAGGAGGCAACAAAGGAAACCCTCATCCTCTGGATTTTCTGTTCTATTTGGCTTTGTGAAGTCTACAAGGCCTCAGAAAGTTTACGGAGAGAGCTGGGATGAAGCCGTGGCTGCCAAGAAAATATGGCCTAGCGACGAAGACAAGTATAGGTGGGTGGCTGATCCAAAGATCAACATTAAGGCGACTGCTTTCATTGACAGGTTCAAAAATCGTGTGTCTGAGTCTGAGCATCAAACTATGGTGGCTCATGATCCATCAGAATATTGAGAAGTATACTCAACCATTAGTTTTATGCAATTCTACTGGTTTTTTTTTTTACATTGTAGTTTGTGAATAAATTCAAAGAATTATTTTACTGAAATAAAAATCATTATTTATTTTGTAAAGATCGATTATATGAATTGTACTTAGTCGAACCTTATTCTTTATTAATAATCGGGACCAAATGTTAGGTTTACAAACAAGAGATTGACTCAATCTCAAAACCAAAACAAGTACAAGCAATTAATCCAGTCCAAACACCACTGTTATCCAAGTAACAAGTTTCAGAACTTCCCTGGTGATTGCCGCTTGAAAACCTCGCTCAGAACACGTCCCAGTCGTCCAGTCTCGTTCACCAATGGCTATCCGGAGCGTTCGACCCTCAGCACTTGGAGTCGAACCACTGCACAGCTATACCACGATCCACGGACACCAAAGAACTATGCGCAGGCTTCTTCTTCACTCAATTTCAGTAGGAGAAGATGAAATCGGAGAATCGCCAGAGAGAAATTGGATTTCGAACTGATGCCCTAAACCCCCAAATCGAGCTGCTTATGTATTGAGCTGATAGATGCGTTGAAACGACGCCGTCTCGAGCTCGTAACGATATTACCGAACTCTCGCGCGTCCTCAGAACGACAACGTTCAATTAAAGCGAAGATTCCCGCTTCAGTCAAAACGACGCAGTTTTGCGGGAGAGGCAACTGATCGCATACACGCTCGGAGGTCCACTCGGAGGTCCGAGCTCAAGAGCTCGGAGGCACGCTCGGAGGCACGAGCTCAATAGCAAAAAAAACCAGTATTTTTCCTGCAAACTCAAACTGAACATATGGACTGGAAAAACAGCATAATAAGGTCCCAATAATCATCACAACATACACAACTGGGATTATAAACTTAACAAATGCCCTCCTAAGACTAGTTGTGTAAATGAATGAAGAAATGAATTGAGATGGATACATCTAACCTCAATTAATGGTTCAACACAGCCAGTTTAGGCTCAAGACTTGCTCTGGCCAGACTTTCATCCAACCTCATCAATATGCAAGCTTTCCCTGCAGAAAACAAACTTATTAGCAGGTACAATTTTAGTTCCAAAGTCAGCTGGATTTTTCTCTCCAAGGATCTTGTTTACACTTATGGTTTGGGTCTCCACTAGGTCTCTAATGAAATGCATTCTCACATCAATATGCTTTGACCTCTCATGGTATACTAGATCCCTACACAAACATAAGGCACTTTGACTATCCATGTAAATCCTAGGAGGCTCACTAATCCCACTAATCTCCTTCACTATCCCACTTAACCAAATGGCTTCTTTTGCTGCCTCTGTGGCAGCTATATACTCTGCTTCTGTAGATGATAAGGCAACTATGGGTTGCAACTGACTTTTCCAAGACACACAATTTCCATTCCAAGTGAAATAGAAAGCTGTGGTGGATTTCCTATTATCCCTATTGCTGGCATAATCTGAATCTACATACCCTACAATTCCTGCTTTTGGTTCATGGTCTTTATATACTAATCCTAACCCTTTAGTCCCTAACAAGTACCTTAACAAATATTTCATGGCTTCCCAATGCTTTATGCCTGGGTTAGACATATCTACTAAGAACACTAATAGAGAAAGCAAGATCAGGCCTTGTACATATCATACCATACATAATGGAACCAACAGCAACATCATATGGCACATTCAGCATTTGTTTCTTTTCTTGCTCAGTTTTAGGACAATCTTCCTTAGAGAAAATAAGATGCCCTCCTAAGGGTATAGCATTAGACTTAGCATTCACAATAGCAAATTTATCTAACACCTTAGCAAAGTATTCAGATTGGGATAAACAGATTTCTCCATTTTTCCTATTTCTGGTTATCTTTACTCCTAAGATCTTTTGAGCAATTCCTAAGTCTTTCATGTCAAAATGTTTTTGCAAACCAGACTTAGTCAGTTTTATATCATGCAATGAGGGACTAATCAGCAATAAATCATCCACATATAGCAGCACAAACAATGGAGCATTTTTCACTCTTTTCAGATAAAGGCAAGTATCATATTTGCTTCTCAAAAAACCTAAGTCAAGCATGCAACTGTCAAATTTCTTATTCCACTGTCTAGGTGATTGTTTTAATCCATAGATGGATTTTCTAAGCAAACAGACATGATCTGGTTTCATTTTATCAACAAAACCTTCAGGTTGACACATATGAATTGTTTCTAACAAATCACCATGTAAGAATGCAGTTTTCACATCCATTTGTTCAATATGCCAATCATAAACAGCAGTCATAGCAATAAGTAATCTCAGAGTTTTATACTTGACAACATGAGCAAATATCTCATTAAAATCAATGCCCTCTCTTTGGTGAAACCCCTTAGCCACTAACCTAGCCTTAAACCTTGGTGGATCATTAGGTGAGTTACCTTCTTTAATTCTAAATATCCATTTACATGCCAAAGGTTTAACATTTAGAGGCCTAGGTACAAGTTTCCAAGTATTGTTTTCATGCATGGATTGAATCTCTTCTATCATGGCATTTTTCCATTTTTCAGATTCATTACTAGACAAGGCTTGCTTATATGTATCAGGTATTACATATTTAATTTTTTCAGCAGCCATTAGAGCAAACTCAACAATATTACAGCACTTTCCATCATTGTTCTCATCATACTCAGCTATGTTGGCTTTATATCTAGGATTAACCTTTCTAATTCTAGGTTCCCTGTCTCTAGTCAATTGATAATTAGCTAGACTAGGCTCAGTTTCATGCACAGGGGACTCAGAAATAGTAGGCATAGCACCAACATTTTCATGCACATTTTCAGGCACATTCACACTATGATCAACATATAAATCATCAGGCAGATTTGGCAAATCAGATATAGCAGCAGAAGAAAGGTTCATGCCTAAATCAGATGATTCAATAGCAACATTTTGATCACTAGTGTCCATAGTATTTGAATTTAAAGCTGAGTTAGATGGACTTACAGTGCTAGCTCCCCCACCTAATTGGTGAGGTGGCTCATTACCTGAAACAGCAGGGGAATTTGACCCCTCATCTGTTGTTACCTCCTGCAGTCCATTGCTTAAATCCAGTGACTGTCCCATCTCAGCTGCTTGATCTCCATTATTTCCATCATCATTTCCCTAGTTTAAGTTAAAACCTGGTGGAATAAAACTGGTCACACCTTCAGGTGTGCCATGAGACTCAATAGCATGGTTTAGTTTAGACTTAAAGTGGAAATTCAGTTCATCAAAGGTAACAGAATGTGACACTATGACTTTGTACCCTCCTGGTTGTATCATTAACAGTTTATAACCTTTAACTCCTTCAGGATACCCAAGCATAACACATTTAACAGCCCTAGGCTGGAGTTTACCCTCAGAAACCTTGGCATAGGCTGTACAACCAAAGGGTCTAAGGTGGGATAGATTTGGAGGTTTCCCAGTCCAAAGCTCTTGGGGAGTTTTGAAGTGTATGGCTGAGGAAGGACATCTGTTTATCAGGTAAGCAGATGTAATCACAGCCTCTCCCCAAAGAGTTGGTTTAACTCCAGCACTAATCATCATGCATCTAGCTTTCTCTAAAAGGGTCCTGTTCATCCTCTCAGCAGTTCCATTCTGCTGGGGAGTACCAGGCACAGTCAAGTGTCTCTTAATCCCATTTTCAGTGCAAAATTCATTAAAGGCCTTGTTACAAAATTCCAACCCATTATCTGTTCTTAAGCATTTAACTTTAAGTTCAGTTTGACTCTCAACCATGATCTTCCAATTCTTAAACTTTTCAAAAGCCTCATCCTTGGTTTTTAAAAGAAAGACCCATACTTTTCTAGAGTATTGGTCAATGATAGAAAGGAAGTATAATCTTCCTCCTATTGTAGAGACCTGGGCAGGTCCCCACAAATCAGAGTGAACATACTCCAAAGGTTTTTTGACAACAAAAGAAGATTTGCCAAAAGGATGAGCAGATTTTTTACCAAAAACACAAGTTTCACAGAATTTCAGATCAATAGGTTTACAATCAATCAAACCATGTTTAGACAGATAATGCAGTCCTTTGTTCCCTATATGTCCAAGCCTTGAATGCCACATTTTAGTGTCTAATAGAGTTTTATTTTCATCAGAAAGATTAATTTCAGAAGAAGAAATCAGATGGTATAAACCTCCTTTTTCTACACTTCTCATTACAACTCTATTATCCCTCATTACTTCTCTAACTCCCTTAAAGGTTGTTATCTTGCATCCAAGTTTATCCAAGGCAGATTCTGACAGTAAACTCCTCCTTAGATGGGGAACCCATCTAACATTTTGAAGAATTCTCACAACACCATCAAACATCCTTAAGGGAACTGAACCAATTCCCTTAATTCTTAATGATGTGTGATCACCAAGCATGACCTCCCCACCTTCACAAAGCTTCAGTGAACTGAAGAGATGTTTGTGTGGAGTGGCATGCATGGTGCAGCCAGAATCAAGGATCCATGAATCATCCTCATGCCCATTAGACATGAGGAACAATTCATTTCCATATTGGGGATCATTTTCACAAATGTTGGACTGTCCAGATTGTTGGTTATCTTTTCCTTTACCCTTTTTATCTTCAATTCTTTTATAACAAGAGCTAGCATAATGGCCCAACTTGCCACAATAATTGCACTTGACAGGGGTATTTTTCTGAAAGTTGTTGTTATTTTGAGAGGATTGTGAAGACTTATCAAAGGATTTCTTTTCATGTGAATCAGTGTTATTCTGAGATCCATTGTGGTTCTTTCTCTTTGGTTTAAATTTATTCTTCCCCTTAAACATCATTACCTCAGATTTTACTTCAGTTTTAACACCATTTTTAGTCTTAAAAACTTTTAGGCTGTCATTCTTAGAAGTAATAGCATCAATGATCTTGGTGACTGTTACTTCATCATTCCCATACTGAATAACATCCCTAAGGGTGTCAAACTGTGGTGGGATTGAATTTAGGAGAATGACACAAAGGTGTTCTTCCTTAACTTCATCTTTACACTTTTTCAAATCCTGAGTTATTTTTAAGAAAATGTCTAGATTTTCCTGCAGACTCATATTCACATCCATCTTGAAAGTGAACAATTTTGTTTGCAAAGAAATTCTATTGGGGAGAGTTTTAGCCAAATACATTTTATCTAATTCATCCCACAATGTTTTAGGTTCAGTGTATTGCATTACCTTCCTAGCAACATCATCTGTTAATCTCATCATGATTTCAGAATAAGCAAGTTCTTTCATGTCAGATTTCTGCTGATCAGAGGTAGGAGCAATCCATTCCTCTGTCACAGCTCTATAGCATTTTTCCTTAACTAGTATAGCCTTCATCCTCATCTTCCACATTGTGAAATCAGAGGTCCCATCGTAGGGCTTGATTTTCATGGCATCAGCTATCCCAAAAGAAAATCAAGTCCAAAGGAAATTAACAAAGAAAAGGTAGGCAAGCACAAGAGATGATCAAGATGACTCAAGATCAATCAACAAGGCTCTAGATACCACTTTGTAAAGATCGATTATATGAATTGTACTTAGTCGAACCTTATTCTTTATTAATAATTGATAGCACTAAAATATATGCATTTTAGGCAACCTCTATGCTTGTTGTTTCGTTCATTTTATCACGATTTCACTTGCTATTTGATGCCTTGTGGTTCATTTCAGGCGAATTACAGAGTTTAAGCTGAGAACACAAGTGGACATTGATTTTGGAGCAAAACTGAGCATTTCGAAGCAAAAACATGGATTTTTGGACAATCGGGACAAACCGACCTCTCCGGAGTATTCTGGACCTATAGATCTCATTTGGTGCCCGATTTGGTCGATTCAAAGCTTGTTGGAAAGCTAACTCAAAGGGCTACAACTCTCTAGTTGACGCCGAGACCAAATTCGGAGGTTAAAGTTGCCAAAAAAGCCTTGTGCGTTCGCACAGTCCATTCCATGCGAGCGCACAACCCAGAGCCGACGCATGGAAATCTCATGCGTTCGCACGCGAGGCCCAACCTTGCCGGAGTATTTTGGACGTCCAGGTCGTTTCCGATGTCCGATTTAGCTGATTTTTGGCTTGTTGGAAAGGTAATTGGAAGGGCTACAACTCTCTAGTTGACGCCGAGACCAAATTTGGAGGTTAAAGTTGCCAAAAAAGCCTTGTGCGTTCGCACAGTCCATTCCATGCGAGCGCACGATGTCGTAAAAATCAGATTTTTACTGCTGGGGTATAAATAGAAACTTAGGGTTTCTAAACAATGGGGGGTCGATTTGCTGGGTTTGTGGAGCAGTTTTTGGAGGAAATCTGGGATTTTAAAGAGAAGAAAGAACCTCAACAACATCTTGAATCTCCATATTGGTTTTGAAGTTCTAAACTCTACTTCCATATTGTTGTTTGCATTTCTACTATTGATTTTGTTTGTAAACTCACCATGAGTGAGTAGTGACTTTGATTGGGGATTATGGATCCCCTTGACATGTTATGACATTGTGAACACTATATGCCATTGATGAATGAGTTTGCACATGAATTTTCTTCATTTGAATTTAATGTTTCAAGTTGCCTATAAGGTGTTTGTGAAATATCCTCAATGGGAACTTTGCTTGATCTTATGTTTGATGTAGCTCACGTTGATCAACATGACTTCAATGGACAAAATGAAGAAACATTAGGACTTTTGAGTTAGTTGGATAATTCATTTACCTAATGAGAATTGCTTGGATTTAATAAGAACATGTTTATTTAGCCAATAGAGCGCAAGTGTGAGGCTAGAAATTCATGTTCTATAGTACCAATAGAGCGCGAGTGTGAGGTGCTATGCGAGATGTAACCTCTTGATAATAGGTTGTAGCGCGAGTTGAACCTAGTGTTAATGTTGCATGAGCTTAATTCTATCCGTGTGCATGTGATTTCATCATTGGTTTATCATTCCATTGTCACAACAATTGTCTTGGTGGTGAAGTAATCCCTAGTCATCTTTTAATTGGAAGTTAACCCCTTTGCAAGTTTAATCTCTCTTTGGATCGAAAAATAGACCTCCCCCACAATAGACATCCTAATCATATTGTTAGCACTATTAGTTTAAGCACCTATCCTTTGGGTTCGACCTCGGTTCACCCGAGTCAATATAAATTGTTTTGATTAACCGTGATTAGCATAAGTATTTGAATTCTTATTTGAATATTTACACTATATTATCGAGCGATCAATAATCGGGACCAAATGTTAGGTTTACAAACAAGAGATTGACTCAATCTCAAAACCAAAACAAGTACAAGCAATTAATCCAGTCCAAACACCACTGTTATCCAAGTAACAAGTTTCAGAACTTCCCTGGTGATTGCCGCTTGAAAACCTCGCTCAGAACACGTCCCAGTCGTCCAGTCTCGTTCACCAATGGCTATCCGGAGCGTTCGACCCTCAGCACTTGGAGTCGAACCACTGCACAGCTATACCACGATCCACGGACACCAAAGAACTATGCGCAGGCTTCTTCTTCACTCAATTTCAGTAGGAGAAGATGAAATCGGAGAATCGCCAGAGAGAAATTGGATTTCGAACTGATGCCCTAAACCCCCAAATCGAGCTGCTTATGTATTGAGCTGATAGATGCGTTGAAACGACGCCGTCTCGAGCTCGTAACGATATTACCAAACTCTCGCGCGTCCTCAGAACGACAACGTTCAATTAAAGCGAAGATTCCCGCTTCAGTCAAAACGATGCAGTTTTGCGGGAGAGGCAACTGATCGCATACACGCTCGGAGGTCCACTCGGAGGTCCGAGCTCAAGAGCTCGGAGGCACGCTCGGAGGCACGAGCTCAATAGCAAAAAAAACCAGTATTTTTCCTGCAAACTCAAACTGAACATATGGACTGGAAAAATAGCATAATAAGGTCCCAATAATCATCACAACATACACAACTGGGATTATAAACTTAACATATTTATTGTGACACAACAAAGCTATTACTTCGTAATTACATTTTCTTCTTTAATGCTTGGCTAGTATTTAAACCATGTTTTATGACTGCGTATTGAAGAAAAGCTAAATGGTATTATATGTTCTTATTTACACTATGATTCCAATAATTACAAGCATACTTTGAGACTTCAACTTTTCATTGATGATTTAGGACTGTCGAAGTTGAATAAAGAATGACTTTGATCCAACGAAAGCAAGAACAAATAAGTAAACTACACTAACTTTTTTTGTCAAGACTTTAACACATCATTCTGCCCGGGCCTCGTCTTATCTCTCATTCGCTTGCTTTACGCTTCGATGGACACCCTAACTGAATATAGAAATGTTACTAAAATATAAATATCTTTGCTGATTTGACACCATACATAGTTTATTATGATTTTCAGGCGTTAAATTGAACGACGAACAATAATAGGTGATTACATTAACATTTCCTAACAAATGGAAAAATTATGTTCATTTAATTTAGTTTTGTGATGAAGGACCTATCTATACCCCACACAGGGTTAGGCTTATGTGCACTTCAGGATTAGACTACTTATAATAGGCTGTTGAAAAAATAATGCAACTGTTGATTGCTAGCAATGATATGTTGAAAATAAGTGCTTAATATGGATTAATTGGAGTTGAAAATATTCAACAGTTGAATTAATGGAGCTGAAGAGGACAGGCTGACGCGTGACGCGTTTTGATTGGTTACTGTGATTTTTATTTATTTTTATCACATCCTACTTATTTGGGTCAATTATTTCATAGTAAATTAATTTTTTAAAAGTTTTTTTATTACCAAAATTCATCATTTTTTGTACTCTATAAATAGAGACTTGTTTCATTTGATTTGGACACAGAAAAAAGACGTCCTTTATTAGTTGAATGGTTGTTGGAAGGGTGTTGAATTTTATAAACAAAATTATTGTAGAGTGTAAAAGTTGAATGATTGTTGAATTATTAGGTGGAAGAGAGAGAAAATGATGTGGAATGTTGGAAAGTTAAAATGTAGGGTGTTGAATGGGTGAACGGTGAACCATTGTAGATAGTCTTAGTGTTTTTTGTCAGAACCCAGTCAAATATAAGGTATATATTAAGTGACACTAATTGATAAAAGTATAGGACCTAATGTTGCTAGATTTTCTATCTATCTAGAAGAATACCGACGTTCAAGAGCGTCCAACTCTTGGAGCGCCAACACAATCGTGATCTAGCGGTGTGAACTTACTAAATTTATAAAGTTAAGGGTTCAAGAGTTCGAGTTTCACTATGACATATTCACGGTATGACTATGGATTATTCTGTCCAAGTTTTTTTTTTATGTTTTTGTTTGAAGTTGTCCATGCTTGATTACTTAATCCAGGAATTTAATTTCTTCTTACAAGCCTTTGCAGCCTCTACTTTCAAATTCTGCAACATTTTAATCCAACACTGTAAAGAAATTTTTGATTCTCAGTCTGAGACAAATTATATGTAGTGTTCATGGTCTCTGTACACACCCAAACCTTAACACCAGAAATGAGTAGGCCAAAGAAAAGCAAACCATGATGCGACCAGGTAACACTTGCACAATTTGTGCCACAAACTATGACACACTGATGCAGAAACAAAACATGGAATCACACATGTAATACTATATACTGCAAAGTCTCTAGGCTGCATACCATTTACTTGACTTTAAGATCTTCATTGGTGACTGGAGGGTTCTTCGAGCTTGGAGATTTTCTGAGGATTGCTTTCTTGGCTTTCACAAGCGACTTCTTCACCTTTGACAATAGATTGTTGGACTGCTTTGGAGCTGTCTTTGTTTCGGCTTCTGCAGGGAGGGTCCCATCTGTTTTTGTGTCTTCCTCAGGTTTGGATGCCTCCACGATTGGTTCGGCTGACTTTGTAGTCTCCTCAACCTTTTCTTCAACTTTCTCTGCTGTGGTGGGCTCTTTGTCTCTTGTTTCGAGCTTGGACTTGAGAGACTCCTGGACTTGTTCGCTGCCTGTAGTTTTCTCTTCATTGAGCTTTTCAGCTAAGGTTCTGCCAGTGCTGGTTTCCACTGGAGATGGTGTCTCATCCAGCTTTGTCTCTGTAATGGGCTCCACGTCAGTTGAGGTAATGCTGCTGATGACATCCTCGACTTGTGCCAGCTCACTTGGCACAGCCTCTTCAGCCTTCACAGGCTCAATAACATCAGCAGGAAAAACTGCTTCTTTGATAGTCTCTGTGACTAAAGTAGTTGGAGGCTCAGTTTCTTCTTTCTTCTCGTCAACCACAACAACTGGATCCACTATGTTTTCCTCCACTACGGGTACTTCTGGCTCTACAACGGCTGCAGGAACGGCCTCGTCTGGTTGTTCGACAGAGAAGTCCAACGATCTTTCGGACTTCTCAACTACTTTCACTGGAGTCTCAACTGGTTTTTCAGCAGGCTCAGAGACGGCTGGTTCGGGAACAGCAGGAGTAACAACAGCTTCTGGTGCCACTTCAAGTTTTTCTTCGACAACAAGAGCATCAGCCTTAGCAACCACTTCAGTGATAAGAGCAACAGCGGGTAGCGTCTCCTGTATTAGTGGCTCAGCCGTTTCTTCAACTTGTGGAGCTGGTACCTGCTTGTCCTCCTCAACGGGAACATTAGTCTTTGCGACTTCTTCAACTGGAGGAGCAGCGACTGGTATTGCTTCTTCAATTGTTTTAGTAACAACTTCAACGGGCTTCTCCTCTTCCACCAGTGCAGCATTGTCCTCAATCTTGGTAAACTCTTCTACGGCAGGAAGAGTAAAAGTCTTCTCTTCCTCAACAGGTACACTGACATCCTCGGTTTTGATAACTTCTTCAACTACTGGAGCAGCCACTGGCTTCTTGTCTTCTACTATTTCAGCTAATTCCGTAGTTTTGGTAACTTCTTCAACTGCTGGGGCAGCCACTGGCTTCTTGTCTTCTACTATTTCAGCTAATTCCGTAGTTTTGGTAACTTCTTCAACTGCTGGGGCAGCCACAGGCTTCTCGTCTTCTACTATTTCAGCTAATTCCGTAGTGTTGATAACTTTTTCAACTGCTGGAGCAGCCACAGGCTTCTCTTCTTCAACTGGCGTGACTTCTTCTTCAGGCTTCACAGCTTCCTCAACAGATGGTGCAGCCACGGGCTCTATAACTGGTTCAGGAACAGGTACATCTACTGCTGTAACTGCCACTGGCTTCTCGTCCTTAACAAGTTCGGGTGTCCTAGTAACTTCTTCCACTGGAGGGACTACCTCGAGCCTCTCCTCTACAACAGACTCAGCAGCATCTTCAAATTTGGCAACTTCCTCAACTGTCGGAATGCCTTCGGGTTTTTCCTCCTCAAAATTTTCAAGTGCTTCAACAAAAGGAGTCTCAACAGTCTTCACAGCTTCTTTAACCACTGGAGCTACAACCGGCTTCTCCTCCTCAACGACAGGAGCAGGAGCCTCGAGTGGTTTTTCTTCAGATGTTGGAGGAACAGGTTCAGCAGGCGTCTCAACTTCTTTATCTGATGGAGGCACTATCTTCTCTTTTATGTCATCTGGTTTAACCTCTTCAATTACCTTCTTCTCGACTTGCTGCATTTATGAAACGCGTTCAAGATTCAGACAGGTACAAGTCATGAAATAAATAAGCACATTTCAACAGAGTCAAATGGCTTTAAAATTATGCGCAAAGAAGTGCGTTTCAGCAAAGATTATGCACTAGACAATTAATCTGACACGAACCAATCAGCCGTCAAATTGTGCAATGACCAGTTCATGATGTCTCTTACATTGTTTGACAAAAACTTGAAACTATAGCACCTCGAAAAGCAGGTCCTAGGTCCTAATATAGATTTCAAACACAATATCAAAAAGCCCATCAAAGAAACTAGCAGATAAAAATCATTGAGTTCATCCTGATTGTAAGGGGGTTCTCATTCGCTAATGAATTATTCCAGATATGCAGAGTCCGAGAAATTTCAATGTCGTTATGGACAGCAACATGAAGTTAAGCCAAATCTATCTCTGATGTGGTTGTAGACTCTGCTAAGTGCTATATACTAGAGTCCACCTGATAAACTAATAATTTGTAATAAATAACTTCCCTTATTTGACCGAACGCCAAACAATTATATACATGTAAGACGTAACCAGTTCTACACTTATTGACTTAGACCTGAGTTAGATCTTCCAATGAACATGCGGAACAGCACTTCAAAAACTGAATCGAGTATTGGAATTCCAGCACCAAAGAGACTGAATCCAACCTGAATATTTCCAATTGTTCAACCGAGGTATCATAGATCGTCCATTATGTGTTCCAGCTAACAACGTCACCCAAAAAAACACCTAAAACTAGACTCAAAATAGAGATAGGTGTCATCAAAATCCTTAATTTCCCCAAGCCAGGAGGTCAGACATACTCAAACCCTCACATACCCAGAACCAGAATCATCATTTACAAGCACACACAGCACAGCACCTATCCATCCATCCACAACTACATATGCCCTCCAAAATCAATCTTTAAAATCCACTTGAAACTTAAGTAAACACAACCCAGAAACAACATACAAATCACTAAAATTCCACTGAACACATGCTTCATCTGAATCTTGGTATGAGTAAACTATAGAAAGTATAAAGAGGCAAATACACAAACAGGTGGCGTGCAGGATTTGCTGAATTGAAGCTTTCATTTACCTTATCAGAAATATCTGGATGTGGAACAGCAACAGCCTCACTAGCCATAGGAATGGTTATACTAGAGATTGGAGCTGAGAAAAAAGTTTAGCGGAAAAGAAAAAAGAAGATATCAGAAGAGAATGATATGGCTGGCAAACACTAAACAGCTAGACACTGATACACAAAGCCCAGATGAGAGAGAGAGTCTGAAAATGAAACTCCAAAAACCAACAAAGCAAAATAAAATATGGGAAAATTCATTAGTTTAGTTTACTTTCTAAAATGACGTCAGAATATTTCGTCAGTTACGTGTTTTGTATGATTTAAATATTTTAAAATTATTTTTAATTATTAATTTTTATAGTTCAAATTGTAATTTATCAATAAGTAAATAATTCATATCATTCTTTATTATTTTACCTAAAATCAATCCAAAACAATAAATATGAATATAAAAATTGGAGAAAACTGTATAAAGATCAAATCTTTTGAATTGAAAGAACAGGGTGGCAGACCATCAAATGATCTGGTGTGGGGCTGATGATTGATGAGTAGTTTTGCTTACAAAATTTTTAATGGTATTTTCATTTCATTTTTTTTGAAATTAAAGAGCTGTTTTTTTTATCAAAAATTAAAGAGCTGTTTTTCATCACTGGCGTTAAGGAAAGTGACAAACTTTATTATGGGACCATGTCAAAAAAATTGTATACATTTTTTCTTCGTAATTGAGAACCCTATGCAGAAAATGAAACTCAAAACATCATATTTAATGCATCCATGACCAATAAAGGATTTTTTCCCAAAAAAAAACTTTAAAACCCAAATTAAATTCTGTAATAAATTGTTAATCATATTACGTCGAACTGAATTAGATTCTTTGAGCCAAATCCAAATATGTAGTCAATAGAGGAGCGCTCAAATGAGAATTTTTTTTCTTTTTTTGAGAATCTTGAGAATTTTCTTTATGCATTTTCGTTTTTGCCTAAGTGCACTTTTCGAAACTTGAAAATGCATCTAGGCAAAAATAATACTCGAAACTGTACAATGAATGAAAAAAAGTAGAGTGGGATACGTGTCAACACCACATTCAAATATGCAACTTGATCCAATGGTGAGATTTGAAGTCTCAGGTTCTCGAATTTTTAGGAGTTCTCAACCGAGCGCTCCCCGTAGTCTACATATCTAAAGTGTAATGCAATGCCCATTAGGAGTCAGATTATCTAGATGAAGGATAAGGCGTAAAAAATCGAGTTTCGGAGGTGTTGGGTTCGAATGCTGATAGGATCAAAATGAATTTCTTCGGGTGAATAAGATTAGTGGATATAAAATAAAATAAAGTGTAATACAAAGAGTAGTATACCAAAAACATGGATTTGTTGCTTTATGTGTTTTTTTTATCGGGATTTCTTACATCTCATACATATCAATCATCATACGAATATATCTTAATACATATTGCATGAGAACTTAATCAGGTCAATACGAAGACTTTACTTGTTGGAGCACAGGCCACGCACGGCACCAACTCGGATTTGATACTTGAATTGCGTCCACCAAAGCACAAGTCATAAGTCACCTCTAATTTGAAACCCACGAGCATAAGCTTGAAACTCAGCACCTCCACGCGCAATGGAAGGAAATGATGGGACAGCAACTCCTACAACACATCCACGATGGACAAATAACACCTCCGCTAGGGAGGGAAATGGAAGGAAAATACATCCACAAGGGATGAAAAACACTCCTACACAAATGAGAGGAGAAAATGCTACTTGACTATTTATTTGTCAAGAGTTCAAACCACTCAACCAAACCCCTTTTCGTGTTGCTTTATGTGTTCTTTAACATGCTAAATTATTTCTAATTTATTCATTATGTATAATCAAGTATGTGTAAGTTGTAATTACTTATTAATTAACATATGCTTTATGTATTCCTTATGTGCTATAATATAAGATAATGTGATCTATTTTTAGAAATTGATGACTAGTTTGGTAACATGGGATGGAATTTGAATTCTTTTTCTTAAGAGTCACATTTGATAATTATCTAAATTATAATTGTGACATTAAAATATCCATATATGACAGCCACAAGGATGTATCTGTCAAAATTGCACACAACACAAGACCCTGTATTTTCTTCAATCCAGACACATCCCCTTAAATTAGAGGCATACATTATAAATGCCAAATCACAATGCAAATATACCTCCCATGCAAAATGGGACAAACCACACATGAAGTATGTAAAAACCTTCAGCTAAATATGGTCGAGTATCAAAACAAAACTGATACTAATGCCGAATGGAGACATACACAAGCTATATATGCCACAATATTGTGCTCACAGCTTCAATGACAGATGAATTGTAATTCCTAGTTGCCCGAATCGCTTGGCAAACCCAATGAGACAGATGAAGAATAGGTTGGAAATATATACGCTACCTCCTGATCATTTGAACTTCAAATCGTGACATGTTTTGTCACATGGGTAAGGACAGTCGATGATCTTTGTCACTGCTCTATCGAAATACCAGTCGCCCACTGCTATTGCAATCGCCTGCATGCATTAAATGTTCTATAAAAAAACAAAACATGTTCGAGCTGGCTGTTGTGGAGATTGGGGGAATTATGGGTTTCAGGAGATGGGGTAGCGGTGTAGCGGTCATAGTTTTGGTCAAATGATCAAGAGATCGACGACTCGAACATTTCCAGATGCATATTATGGCATGAGTTTGGGGATTGTCCACATTTCATAATGGAATTAATTTTAAAAAAATTATGGGTTTCGGGAGTCTGAATACCTTATTGCCTATTCGCGGAGAATCATCAGCAAACCATGTATCTTGTCGCTCAGTTTGGCAGTGAGCAAAGCATGAGTTTATGAAAAGTCCGTTTCGTTCATTTTCAGAGAATGTCTTGATAACCTCCAGCATCTGGCCCCTAAAATCTGCGAAGCCAAGGAAAATAATATGGGGTCACTTCATCTTTGCCATGGACTTGCGTCCTGATAATTGTTTACCCGGCTTACCTTGGAAAAACTGGATCTGTTCTGGAGTACATTCCTCATGGTTCGATTTGCATTTGGTCCATGCACCTTGCGGATCTGCAGAACTAGGTGCTAAACTAGCCTGGACCTGATTTTGACCATGGAAGCGAAGAGAAGTTATGTTCACAAGTCTCCGTGAAATACAGAATGGTTAAGATCATGAATGGAACTTTACCTGCCACGAGTCATATGCGGCATTGAGCAGAAACGTAGGGGTTTTGATGTCTGCAATCACGTTCTGAGGAAAGAAGCACTGAAACAAGACAGGTGACCGCTCATGCGGGACGGTGAGTATCAGTAGGATGACAACCGAAGACTCCTCAAACTTAACACGACAGCACTTATTTGTTTCTGTTTGCATGGCAATACCGAAAACTGAAACTTGGGTTGCGACATACCGAAACTGGATCAAGACGACTTCTGCAAGTGATCGGCAAGTTGTTCTGTAATGCCTGTAATTATAACCGAATATATTCATATGTGGAGCGTAAAGAACAAAAGCGAGCTGAGGTTGTTTAAAATGATATATAAAAGATAGAAAGAAGAAAAAGAAGCTACATATAGTACCAAATACCATACCTGAACATTGACAACACCGTTGAACATATTTCTCAAGCTGCGCCCACCTGCTACATCGATCCTGCATTTTCATATAGGATTCATGATAAACTACTTTCAAGATGGACCCTTTTAGTAAACAATAAACATTCAGCGAAAATGTGACATGCAACTCATTAGTCATTACGCGTCAAGAAAAAGTCCAGCATCGCTCAAGCACTTTACTTTTGTACTTCCAGGGAACAAAGCCTTGAACTCGTCACAGTGCAATATGGTAGCTAGACCGCCAGCAGAACAGCCAGAGAGAAGGGCCTGAAACCAAAATAAGTTAAGCTGCAAGGCAGAAAGAAACAGGAACAAATAAAAGACACCAGATGGATGCTCGATAATCAATAACCTGCATAGCTTTGCTCATTCCCTTGGACATCAACTCTTCCATCGCGACTGACCAAATGCGCTGTCCTCTGAACTCAAGTTGATGCACCTGCATAAGAGTACTACGCTATGAACTTCTTTCACACATCTATGAGAACAATGTTCTAACTATGAATTCCAACAGACTAATGGACGTGGAGAATTTACTGGATCAGAGCTGTCGCCGGTGAATGAGGCACCATCACAATACCGGAGCTTGACTCTGTTCCAGTTGAAAAAATCTAAAAACCACAAAACGGGTATATAAGAAATTTCAATATTCACAGAGTTGTCGATCAGTTTGCCATGAAACAAGCGAACCTGGATTGCGTTGTGGATCATTGCTCAGTATGCCCTCAAAAGCAAGCTTCTTCTCCATGTGGTTTGAAGAACCACGCCTTGACGTCTTGCGGTAAACACAATTTCGGACAGTGTTACACCATCCTCCACCCTGCGAAGCAGTGTATGTTTATTGAAATTTAATACCAAGATGTTGGATCAACCAACTATACAACTCCAAAAATACAAAATCTTTCAAAAAACCTCCAACTGGATCAACCAACTGTTGGCTCCTGATCCAAACCCTGGACTGAAGTGGTACCCAGGCAAAGTTCCGTCCAAACACACTGCAACAATAACACAAAATCAGAACTCAAGTCTGTAAACTGTAAATTGCGCTATGATAAATGAATACAATACAAGAAAGAACGCATACACGGTTGTTTTGCTATAAAACCAAACAACCGGGAAGTTTCGGGAACCAGTACTAATTTTATCGTATAAATGTTGCAATGGAACCAAAAGACTCATACACAGACAGCCATTAGTTTTCAAAAACTTAACATGTCCAACAAAAACAACAGATGCCAAATACAATTCAATAAATTTGAGGCTAAAGAAGGACCTGCGCCCTTAGCATCAGCACCAGGTATCAAGGTAAGATCCACAGTCAAAACATCAGGAGGGGAAGCTACTTTGCTCTGACTGATGCCATTAAAATCCATGATGTACTCAGTCAAGTTGAACATCTTGACATCATTAATCAAAAATCCATCAACACATCCACAAATCACAAACCCCAACACAATCCCAACACAAGCAGCAGCCCTCATCGTTCTTCCCTCTCACTCCCCACCACCACCTCAAAAACTCAATAAAGTTGCAAATTTGAGAATGCTTTTTTGAGCTCACTTTGGCATTCAAATGCGAAATGGGTTCAAAGCATTAAAGGGTGGAGAGAGTTGAGGATCGTTTGACAGATGGGGGGAAACGGTGGAAATTTGTGGGAGTGAAAGTAGGGGCTTTTAGGACGAGGGGTGTGGACAGGAATTTGAGAGTTGCTCGAGGGAAGTGTATGACTTGTTTTTTCTTTTTCTCTTTTACATCTTAATTTAGATTATTTTGAATGACATGATTATGGTTTTCAATGATCGATTAGTGATTAAAGTCATCATGAATAGATTGATGTTCTGATTTTTTAAGGTTAATTACAAAAAGAAAATTATCTGAATTATATGGTGATTTCAAATAAAGCACGGGACTTTTCTAAGTTTTAATTCCGTTATTTTTAGATCAATTTGCATATCGGTGTGGTTCAGGTAAAACACACTTTATATATAAAAATTAAAAATTCAATTTCAAGCTGATACGCGTTTCATTTAGTCGAAATTCCGAACAAACACACGGATGAGTATTATAGTTATTCCACAAGGAGGGGTATAAAATTAATAATGTTATTTTCAATTTAGTCCTCGAGTTGTTAATGATCAGACTAATACTTGGAATGATTAGACTTAAAAAACAGCAATGATCAGACTTAAAAAACAGCAATGATCAGACTTTAAAAAACAATGATCAGACTAATACGTGGAATGATTAGACTTAAAAAACAGCAATGATCAGACTTAAAAAACAATGACCAGACTTAAAAAAATAATGATCAGACATAAAACAACAATGATCAGACTTAAACCAATAATGATCAGACTTAAAAAACAATGATCAGACTTAAAACAAACAATGATCAGACTTAAAATACAATGATTAGACTTAAACCAGTAATGATCAGACTTAAAAAACAATGATCAGACTTAAACCAGTAATGATCAGACTTAAAATACAATGATCAGACTTAAACCAGTAATGATCAGACTTAAAAAATAATGATCAGACTTAAACCAGTAATGATCAGACTTAAAAAACAATGATCAGACTTAAAACAAACAATGACCAGACTTAAAAAACAATGATCAGACTTAAACCAGTAATGATAAGACTTAAAAAACAATGATCAGACTTAAACCAGTAATGATCAGACTTACAAAACAATGATCAGACTTAAATAAGTAATGATCAGACTTAAAAAACAATGATCAGACTTAAAAAGCAATGATCAGACTTAAACCAGTAATGATCAGACTTAAAAAACAATGATCAGACGTAAAACTATTATTGTAACATGATCAGATTTAAACAGTAATGACCAGACTTAAAACAACAATGACCAGACTAAAAACAAAAATGATCAGACTTAAAACAAAAATGAACAGACTTAAAACTATTATGATTAGACTTAAAACTATTATTGTAACAATGATCATACTTAAAATAAAAATGATCAGACTTAAAACTATTATGATCAGACTTAAAACTGTTATTGTAACAATGATCAGACTTAAAACAACAATGATCAGACTTAAACTACAATGATCAGACTTAAAACAATAATGATCAGACTTAAAACAGTGATGATCAGACTTAAAACAACAATGATCAGACTTAACTATTATGATCAGACTTAAAACTGTTATTGTAACAATGATCAGACTTAAAACTACAATGATCAGACTTAACCTATTACTGTAGCAAATGATCAGACTTAACATTGTTACTGTAGCAATTTTTAGGACGATTATACCCTCGCGACTATTCGACAACCCAGAGTTCATCGACTATTCGACTCGATGCTTTCAATTTATCCAGAATACTTTTGGTGATTTTTCATCAGTTACGCGATCGTGATCGTTGCCTATTCCCTTGGATCCGATCGACTCGTGGCTGTTGTGTGTGGCCATTAGTCGTTACTTTATTTTTTAAGAGGAGATCAGTTGCTGGCACTCAACAAGTAATTGAAGATTGGGTGGTGCTTAACGATTTGATTGGGGTGTCTGCGATCATGGTTTGGTCACTAAGAGATGTTAATAAATTGTGGTAGGGGTTGCGACTTGCGATCGGGAACGATGCTATGCTTAGGTGGTTCATGTAGTTTTCAAGACTTCACAGGAACTTATCTCTAATGTGGATGCATCGCTTTCTGATGATTTGATCAGCTTTTGATCTTCAAATTGGCCTGTCATGACGGACGCACAGTCGTCGTGTGCAAACGTCAAGAATAAATTTATAAGTCCGCTACTCGCGACTTTACTACTGGGTAGCAAGTGGTAAGTAGGGGTCGAACCCAAGGGAATTAGGGGGATACGTTGTTCTTTAAGGGATTTGTACAGCGAGGGAGCGTGTTTTAAGGTTGATTGAGATTTTAGCGGTTATTACTAAGTGACTTTTTTGGTTGTTTTTGGTTTTGAGTGCGGAAAAGTAAATTACAGAAAAATAAATACTGAAAAGTAAAAAGAAAGACTTACAGTGGGTGATGCGTGATTTGCGAGTCCTCCGGAAGGTGAGTGCAGTTTGATTAAGGCAGTTATACTAGAAAAGTAAATACAAGGGGGTTTTGTAATTCAAGGGAAGCATTCGGTTTCGGGGGCATTGCATCATAGCCTGTTTTATCATTTTAGTAATCCTTCTAAGTATTCAAACGTGCATCAAGGCCATTTCAAGCGCTCGATTTGCCACACTGTCTAGTCTTTTGCAAAAGTGTTCGAAAGTGAATCAAGGCCATTTCAAGCACTCGACTTGCAACACTGTCTAATCTTTTGCAAAAAACGTAGAGCCCTTGTTCTACTCAGACTAGCACCCCATTTCAAGGTATACTAGCCTATGTGCATCCATTTGGATTGTCTTTTCCGATTTATCCAAATGGTATTTGAGAGAGATCGAACTCCTCAGATAAGCTTTGCCATTTCAAGCATCCACTTACCCGAGTATGTTCACGAACTTCCACGGAAGAGCTTTGCCATTTCAAGCATCCACTCAACCTTGGAAATTCTGATCTAATATATGGCACATAGAACAAGTTTTGAATACAGAGATAAAACACTAAAATAGTCTAAAACATTTTATAATACAAGTACGCCCCTTCAACCGAATAAAGAGTTTAGCTACGATTATCCATGGAAGAGGATATCATAGCTAAATACTCGGGGGTTTTTGAAAGACAGTAAGTAAAGGGGAATACTCAAGAACCAACAGGAGTATTCCCAAATCCTACTTGAATACTCAAGAACCAACAGGAGTATTCTCTAAAACTGTTATAATACTCAAGAACCAACATGAGTATTATTTCAAACTGTTATAATACTCAAGAACCAACAGGAGTATTATTTCAAAAACCAAACTTACAAATGCCAAACTTTCTAGAGAGATAAGTGAATTGTGGATTGTGGGATGTTTTACAAGTGAAGGGGAGAGCTCTTATTTATAGCCATGGGAGAGGAGAAGATGTGGTGAGGAGGAGCAACACTTGGCATCATCTCCATGGAAGCTCCATGGAAGGTAAAAGCCGCCGGTTGAAGGTGGGAAGGAGGAGGAGGGGAGGTGACTTTGGTCACCTCCTCCAAAAGCCGCCGGTCTTGGATGGATAAGGATCAGTTTTGTGTAGTTTTCACAAAACTATCAGTCCATTTTCGCTCCGGTCTGACTTTGGTTTTTTTCTTCGGTTTGATTTGTTTTGAGTGATTCAATGTCAGGATCTTGAGATTTCTTCAGTCGGCGTCTGATCTTGACCTTGGAATGACTCGTAATATCTTTTCAGCGTAAAATCCTCTCCTTAGCGTGTTTTCTCTCTAGAGTCCAAAATACCCTGTAGAAATAAATCGGAACTAACAAGCAAAAGTTAACTAGACCAACAGTCTAATTTAGTGGGTTTAACTGTGTTTATGATTCGTATAATTATGGTCCATCATGCCACTATGTAGAAAATTGATTCCAGGGTGATCGACGATGTTGCAGTGTGACTGATAACTTGATCGAAAATAATGAAGAAGACGAGAGAAAAATATATGGAGGAAGATTCTGTATATTGAGTGAGTGAAGAAAATGATGTACAAATCCAGTCTGTTATAAGACTGTTAGGATTGTAGATTTTTACAGTTGAGTAATTCTAGTTCTACTCTATACAATCTCGACCCTCATAAGTACAATAGACTCCCTTAGTAAATCAAAATTGCACATTTGACCCAAATTCAAGTTTGCCCTAATTCCGGCATTGTCGACACAGTCCTTCACCACTTGGTTGAGATTCACTTCAATCAATTACTCAGACGAGCTTGGAACTCAATCGGGCTCAATATTCTCATCACCCCCTTCAAGCTCAGCATATGTAGCAGATTGGAGACGTTGAGCTTGGAACTCAATCGGGAGAGATGATCAGCGGATAGGGGTTTAGTGAAAAGGTCTGCCGGCTGTTCAATGGACTTAATGAATCTAAAGTATAGGAGTCCCGAGGCGATATACTGTCGAACAATATGGCAATCAAGTTCCACGTGTTTGGTTCGTTTGTGAAATATAGGATTGCGTGCGATGTGCATTGCCGCATTGCTATCACAGTAAAGAGGAATGGGTGTCGACACAGTGATTTGAAAATCACTAAGAAGACAAACCAGCCAAGCCAGTTCGCAAGAGGTTTGGGCCATAGCACGATACTCAGCTTCGGCCAAAGACTTGGAGACCACTGGCTGCTTTTTAGTCTTCCAGGTAATGAGAGAAGTGCCCAGAAGAATTGAGTAGCCGGTTACGGAACGCCTTGTGATGGGGCAAGCCCCCCAGTCAACGTCACAAAACGTAGTTAGATGGAGCTCTTGGTCACTGGGATAAAAGAGGCCTTGAGTAGGAGGCATTTTCAGGTACCTTAATACTCTATGCGCTGCTTGTAAGTGGTCATCTGTAGGACTGACCATAAACTGATTGAGTATGTGTACTGAATAGGTAAGGTCAGGCCTTGTTACGGTAAGGTAGATTAGCTGTCCAATGAGTCTTCTATATGAGCTAGGGTCAACTAGTGCAGGTGCAGTAGATAGAGCTAGTTTATGTTTAGTGTCCATAGGTGTGGTAGATGGTTTGCAGCCCAAAAGACCAGCTTGGGAGATGAGGTCTAATGCATACTTTCTTTGATTGATAAAAATTTCACTGTGAGATCTTGCAACTTCTATGCTTAAGAAGTAGTGTAACTGTCCTAAGTCTGTCTTAAACTTGGAATGAATAAATTCTTTGATAGAGTGTATAAGATCGTTGGAAGTCCCAGTGATGATAACATCATCAATATACTAGGAGAGCCATGTAGATGCCTTTCTTATTGTATGTGAATAGGGAATAGTCGTTGAGACTTAGAAGAAATCCAAACTGAATTAAGGCATCACTGAATTTGGAAAACCATTGTCTTGATGCTTGTTTTAAACTATAAATGCTTTTGTTGAGTTTGCAAACTTTCCCTTGTGATTTCTCTATTTTATAAAAACCAACGGGCAAGGTCATGTACACTTCTTCATCAAGATGTCCATACAAAAATGCATTGTCAACATCTAGCTGATAAAGGGGCCATCCTTTAGATGATGCAATGGCTAGAAGTGTCCTGACAGTGTTCATCTTTACCAGTGGGGCAAATGTCTCATGGTAGTCAAGTCTCTCTAATTGAGTAAAGCCACGAGCAACTAGTCTTGCTTTGTACCTTTTTATAGAGCCATCTGATTTACGTTTAACTCTGTAAATCCATTTGCTGCAAACAAAATTTTTGCCAGGAGATAAGTCAGTGATATGCCAAGTATTATTGTTCTGTAAGACATTTATTTCTTTCTCCATTGCTTGAACCCAGTGAGGGTGTTTGATGGCTTAGGTATAACTTGTTGGTTCATCATCACTGAGTAACTGAAGGGCATAACGCTGAAACTGAGGTGAGCACTTTGAGTAATTTATGTATTAAGATAGAGGATAGGTGCGTGTACCAGAAACTACTATGTTGCATATAAAATCTCTTAATAGTACTGATGGTTTGGTTTGCCTGCATGATTTTCTGATAGGTGCAGCCTTGGTAATAGTAATTGATTGAACAAAGGAGTCACCCCGCTGGTGGAATATAATCAATATCTTCAGGTTCTGCACTTTCCGAAAATTGTAATTCAGGGATATCTTTAGTTTTATTGAATGCATTTTGACATTGAGGTAATACTGGTATTTCATGCGTATCCTTAGTAGATAATGTAGAAAAGGAAATTTGTCTTCTTTAAAGATAATATCCATGTTGACAGCAGTAGTATGAGAATGTAAGTCATATACCTTGTATCATTTTTGACCAAAAGGGTAACCAATGAAAATGCAAGCCTTTGCTCTAGGATCAAATTTACTATTGTGAGCTGCAACATTGGTAATGTAGCATAAACAACCAAAAGTTCTCATGTGATGATAATATGGAGGAGAACCATGAAGTATCTCATAAGGTGACTTGTTGTGCAGGACTATTAAAGGCAATATGTTAATGATGTACGCAGTAGGGGTGAGCGTTGGACGGGTTGGGACGGGTTGTACCTGTTCCTAACCCGACCCGAAAATGTGACCGGGTCATTTATTTGAACCCTAACCCGACCCTAAGTACCGGGTCAATTATGGTAACCCAAACCCGACCCGAGAAAGCAAACTAACTGAAGCCAACGATGGATGATAGATACTGGATCAATAAACATTAATTTGAACTCAAGAATGGTGGACACCGGGTCTTTTCATTCATCATAAACAATAAAGAGAGTATAAGAACAACTCTTGGCAGATTGGAGCCTGAGCTGCAACATTTACAAAACACATAAATTTAAGACACTAGAGCCTGCGCTGCAACATCTACAAAATTAGAGCCTGAGCTGCAACATTGATCGGTTGTGAATATAGCGGAAGATATTCGAATAAGAATCCAAAAACTTATGCTAAGTCACGTCAATCAAAACATTTATATTGACTCGGGTGAACCGAGGTCGAACCCAAAAGATATGTGATTAAACTAATGGTGCTAACGATAAGATTAGAATGTCTATTGTGGGGGGGGGGGGGGGTGGGGGTCTATTTTTCAATCCAAAGAAAGATTAAACTTGCAAAGGGTTAACTTCCAATTAAAAGATGACTAGGGATTACTTCACCACCTAGACAATAATTATGACAATGGAACGATATACCAATGATGAAATCACATGCACACATATAGAATTTAGCTCATGCAACGTTAATACTAAGTTCCACTCGCGCTACAACCTAGTATCAAGAGATTACATCTCGCATAGCACCTCACACTCGCGCTCTATTGGCACTATAGAACATGAATTTCTAGCCTCACACTCGCGCTCTATTGGCTAAATAAACATGTTCTTATTAAATCCAAGCAATTCTCATTAGGTTAATGAATTATCCAACTAACTCAAAAGTCCTAATGCTTCTTCATTTAGTTCATTGAAGTCATGTTGATCAACGTGAGCTACATCAATCATGAGATCAAGCAAAGTTCCCATTGAGGACATTTCACAAACACCTTATGGGCAACTTGAAACATTAAGTTCAAATGAAGAAGATTCATGTGCAAACTCATTCATCAATGGCATATATAGTATTCACGATGTCACACACATGTCTAGGGGATCCATAATCCCCAATCAAGGTCACTACTCACTCATAGTGAGTTTACAAACAAAAGCAAATAAGGGAGATGGAGTTTAGGAGTCTAAAACCAATATGAGATTCAAGAGTATGGAGGATCCTTGTTGATGGTCTTGTTCTTCACCCAATCAAGCTCGAAATCAGTGTCTTCTACCTTGGGATTCATGCTGGCCGCCCTCAAATTTCGTGCCCAAAAGTCCTCTCGAAAACCTAGAAAAATTCTGGCTTTATAAATGCGACGGCATGCGTTCGCATGCTTTCGGTCATGCGTTCGCATGGCCTTCTGTGAGCTAAGGTGTTGAGAAGATGCGAGCGCAACGTGTTTTTATGCGTCGGCTCCGGCTTGTGCGTTCGCATGAAATGGGATGTGCGAACGCATAAATGAGGCGAAGGCTGGCGACGCGACGAAGAGGGCGTGCATGCGAACGCATGCTTTGATTTATGCGCGCGCATTCTTTGGTTCATGCGAGCGCATGCTTTGAAGAGTTGCGCTCCGACTTTCAATTTGTGCTTCCTTGCTCCAAAATGTTCATTTTTGCTCCAAAATCACTGCCAATTTGTGTTCTAAGCTTAAACTCTGTAATTTGCCTGAAAAGAACCACAAAGCTTCAAATAGCAAGTGAAATCGTAATAAAAAGATCGAAACATTAAGCATAGAGGTCGCCTAAAATGCATGTTTTTTGGCACTATCAAATCACCCCACACTTAACGTTTGATCGTCCTGAGCAAACTAATCATAGAGATCCATCAACAATAATGCAATTCATCGTTCAGTTCAAAGAAAAACTCCATATGGCCACGAAGACTAACTAAAAACTTTAAGACACAAATCTACCTTTAACTAACCACTTTCGTAGGTAACACGAGTGCATTTAGCGAATGCACCAAGCCTTTAAACCCCTAGGCTACCCTAGTGGAGGAGTTGTAGTCTCCTGAGAGTTTTCAGACAATGGAGTACTCACAAATCCCACAAAGAGAACAACCATCCAAATAGGCATTTTAAGTTCACAATTGTCAAAGTACTAGGCAAGGTGTTTTTCATGAAGTTCATAATGTCTTCAACTAGATATGTGCATTTCAATCACTACATGAAACCTCTTCAAATCCTTATGGAAATTCATGAATTAGGACATTCAAGCAAATCAAAGCAAAGACTAATAAATCTTTGATCAAGGATTCTAATCACTTTCTATATTAGTGACTTCAAGAAAGCAATCTAATGGCCGCAAAGAAATCTTTTTGGATCACTCACCAATGCTAGCAAGGAGGCTAGTCCACTGGCTTGTGAGCTTTGAACTCATTCTCAAGTCTAGGACGCAAAGGTCACTTAGTCATAAGAGAAGAGGAGTTCCAACATTACCGTTTTTGTATAGACATGCAAGTCATATCATGCCTAAGTATAAAAGAATACGAGGTTCGTCCCTTAGTGAATTCTTGCTAGGAAGTATCAATTGTCTCATTGATTTTCATGCTAGAGAATGGTGGAATAGCCGATTGTCATGTCTAAGTGCAACATTAAGGGGGAAGAATGGCCTTTGGCCGTACTAAGCACTTTCGAGGGGGAACTTACCTTCCTAACCCTCGGCGCTTATCACAAACTTCTTTAAATTCACTTCCTAATGGTGGTTAATCATAAGGAAGGAACTTGGGGCTTATTTCATATTTTCTTTCTTTCTTTTCTTTTTCTCTTTTTTTTTCTTTTTTTTCTTTGCCCTCTTTTGACCCCACACTTAGAACTTTGACAAAGGGCTAAGTGTTTAAAATGGAGCATGACCAACCAACAAGACAAATCCTCAAGATAAGCAAGGTCACTAAGGTCACCTAAAGGCAATCATGGCATGCAAGGGCTTTTAAATTATAAATCACTTCGATTTTATGCTTTCAAAGATTAATTCTTTAGTCTTAATGAGAAAAAGCTTAGAATAAAAGATAAAGAAGTGCTAGTAGATGCTTTGATCCTCAAGAATGAAAGTCGACAATCCAATCCATTAGTCATTTCAAGGATCAATCAAGTGAAATCATGCACGACTAGTTGAATTTAGAGATGAAGTTTTTCGAAAATGTAGCCTTGCCTAGACTTTTTGTTTTCATTAATAATTTGAAAAGTTTTTGGATGAATTGCATAGTAGTGTGAGTGTTTTCCATGAAACATTCGAGTTGATTGGATTCCACACATTAAAGCACGTCAAGCAAGCAAACACATCTCATGTAATTAAAACATGTCAAAACATGGGCCACCCCACACTTAGAAATTGCTTAGTCCCTAAGCAATGTATAGAATGGAAAGCAAAGAGAGTGTTAAGAAAAGCTTCTCTCGTTTGGAGGTAGCCATTTCAATGCAAGAGATGTTGTTTCGCGCGCCTAGTTGGCGATTGATCTTGCACAAAAGATTCGAGCAATGATTCCCCTTTTTCTTCTTTAAGACACGAAACTAAGAATGTGAGTGTTAATCACACAAGGTAGGGGAAATCATCATCGTAAACATGTCAACATCATGCAAGTCAACTCAAAATTTTAACACAAGATAGCATTAGAAGGGCATGCGAGCGCCTGCATGAGTTTGTGCGAACGCATAGAAGCATAAAACGCTGAGAAGGACGAGCATGCGAACGCGCGAACTGCCCTGTGCGAACGCACGAATGAAGGCCGACGCATAGATTTCGCATGCGAGCGCATGAACTCATGCGACCGCAGCAGAAAAGGAGGTTTTGGCCGCGCATGCGAACGCATGAATGCGATGTGCGAACGCACGAATGGACAATGAAGAATTTAGGCCCGAAGATCCTTTTCACCCAAAGAATTGATATGCATTTAGATGATCATACAATTTTCAACACATATCAAGAATGTAACATATATCATATGAGTGATCAACCATGTGTACATCCAAAGAGATTTTCATCAAAAAGTTCATCACAATCCACAAGTCAATCAATACAAAACAACAAGCACTACAATCATGTATGAATGCTAATCAAGTGCTATCATTTGCTAGGTCCATCTCAACTGACGTAGAGCAGTCTTCATCTGAGGAAGTGGTGGCATTGGAATCTTCGACTCTCACATCGCTAGCCTGATCTATCTCCTCAATAGCGACACCAAGCTTAACCTCCGGGGCAACTCCAAGATCACCATGGGGTACAACAATGAACTGATCGACAACAATGTCTTCATCATCCAAATCGAAGCTGTCCTCATCTCCACTCTTTTCAACGGTCTCACCCATGGGAATTTTGCTCACCGAATCCAAGACTTGTCGTAGACTAGCCTCCACACTTTCCTTATTGAGCATAGGGGGATCACCGACTTTTTCTTTCCCTTTGGCACTAAGAAACAAGGGTGGAGAAGGAGGCGAAGGGGATCTAGGGACGAATGGGGATCGGGGGGCAAATCGATGCTAGAGAATAAACCCAAATGATCGGTAATGGCAAGTAGGGTCTTCTCCTCCCATTTGTAGTGCTTCGAGACATAAGAGGCAAGGAGGCCTTGATCTCGCGCTAATTTATCTTGCACTGAGGCAATGGCATCCAAGTGCGATAAGATGAGATCGAACTTTGCATCACTAGAGGGAGGAGGCACGGCATGTGAGGAGGAGGGAACATCATGGGCAGCAACCCGGTCAACCTCGTCGTCAAAATCATCTTCTTCCTCACCCTCATTATCTTCCTCACAATCCTTCCATTTCAGCCCTTTCCCCAAAATATGTCTCGATCTCATTTGCTGAAGATTAAGCTGTAGCTTATCACTCGCCACACCCTCAAATGTGAAGTTGAGCTTCCTTGCAATCCATGGTACGAAGGAACCACCACCCATTCCTCGGTTCTTTGAAGACAAGATCTGATTATCCCTAATTCCCCTCGTGATGCACCATAACCAATCCACTTTTTGTCCTCTCTCAATCATAAGCATGATCGTCAATTCAAGCTTCGACACAAGTCTACAATAATTAGAGCGAACAAACACAATACCCGCTAAAAATTTGTGAATAACTCTCCATATTGGTATTCGAATACTAGTGGACTTGTGCTGAACTTCCTTAGCATAATCATTCCCCGAAATCATCTTCCAAAACTTAATCACATCATCATCAACTACCTTAGGGGAAAAACCATCCCTAGGTAGCCTAAACCAATCACACAGCACATCGGCATCCACTTCCCACTGATAATTACCCATAGCAAACCTCCAACACTTCACCTTTTCCTCCCCCTCATCCTCAATAATCTTATGCACAGGGCTAAAAGAACTAAGGAATTCCATAGTGACTTCATGATATGATCCCGGATCATCTCTAAATATAAAGTTCAAGCCACTAGTCCTAAGCAACTCCTTAATCTCATCAATAATTTTCAACTTCCTCAAAGCTTCAATTTCGGGAAAAATGAGAGGGATGGGCCATTTACCTTTGTTGGAAAGCGTCGTATGCAATACCATATCCTTCTTATTGCGGAACCGGATGGGGCTCTCAAAGTCGTACGGCTTTGGCATCGTGAATACATTAGGATCATCGACGCTTGGCGAAGTCGGAGGTGTATCCCTCTCCAAGTCTCCATCGGCTCTACTAACTGAGCTGGGAGCCATGATGTACCTCGTGGGATCCTCGGAAGTGCGTCCATAATGTCGTCCCTCGGAATCGGACTTCACGAACAAAATCCCTCTTTCCTTGCTCTTCTTCCCTTTTCCCATGGGCGGTTTGGAGATTGGTGGCTTGGAGATTGCTAAGCTCTTTGAAGGGCTTTTGGAAGGTGGTTTTGAAGAGGGAAGCTTGACTTTAACCATTTTAGAGGATTTAAGAATTGGGGATTTCGGGTATTTAGGGCTTTTGGGGGAAATGGCGGATGGGGGTCGAATGACCGGTCAGAATTGGTCGGGGAAGGTGGCAAAAGGCTGGTGGGGGCTTGACGACGGACGGACGGAGGTCACGGCGGCTGGAATCAACGAGAGGTTGGAGGGGACGGTCGGAGAAGACGGAGGCTCGGTCGAATTCGGAATAGGGTTTGAAAATGAAAATGAAATTTTGATTTCGAATTTATACTGTAGTGACTCATACGAACGCACAAAAGGGGTTGTGCGAACGCATGATCTGGGAATTACGGGCTTTTCAAAGAGGTGTGCGCTCGCATGAACCAGACTATGCGAGCGCAGGGTTCTGGGCCGACGCACTAAATTTGTATGCGAGCGCAAGAGATTGTGCGAGCTTGGCAAACTCTGGAAAAGGGGTGGGTATGCGAACGCATGAAGGAGTTTGTGCGAGCGCAACGTGCTGGGCCGACGCATTGATTTGGTGTGCGTGCGTAACAGGTCATGCGAGCTCAACACTTAGAATTTAAACAAAAAATTTTCTTATAATGCGAACGCACAAAAGGGGTTGTGCGAACGCACAAATGGGTGCCGAAGCATAAAAACTGAGTGTGAGAGCACGAGACTATGCGAGCTCAACGAAATGAGGAAAAGGCTTGCTATGCGAACGCACAAAGGGACTGTGCGAACGCATGGAATTGGGATCAAAGTTTCTAAGCCAAAATCAAGTCGTACATCAACACTCTTGCACAAAATTTTAACACCCCACACTTATATCCTATCAAGGCATCAAATTCACCAAGCATATGTTAAGAAGACATCGTGCTCAAAGCATTTTAATTGCACATAGATCATCAAACACAAGCATTCACGCATGCATAGTTCACATTCTCAATTCTTACACAAAGCAATTGGAATCCAATCGAAATCGATTAGCTTTGAAGATAATGGGAGAAACACTCACAAGCCTAGTTTAACGTCTTGGCTAAGACGGAGCCGATTCTTTTCATATCAAGAAGCACACTAAGAGAAGTCCCGAGCGGGATCCCTTCTCTAGCGGTATTGTGTATAGCATTCACGAGGGTGCTTCCAACATGTCTTGGTTTCCATCAGCGGCATGATAGATTTTAACTCTCTGCCCATTTGCCTTGAAGACATTCTCTTGGTGGTCGACTAACTCTAGGTGGCCATCGTTGAAAACTCTATGAATTCTATATGGTCCAAACCACCTAGACTTGAACTTCCCGGGAAATAATTTGTACCTTGAGTTGAATAGCAAGACTTTGTCTCCTACCGAGAACTGCTTCTTCAGAATGAGCTTGTCATGCCATCTCCGAGTTCTCTCCTTATAAATTTTTGAACTTTCGTAGGAGTCCAATCTGATTTCACCTAACTCATTTAGTTGAAGGAGTCTCTTTTCTCCCGTAGCCTTAATGACGAAATTCAGCTCTTTGATAGCCCACATGTCTTTGTATTCGAGCTCTACTGGGAGATGGCAAGGTTTGCCATATACTAACCGGTATGGAGACATTCCAATGGGCATCTTGAAGGCGGTTCTATATGCCCATAAGGCATCATCAAGCTTCAACGCCCAATCCTTCCCGGACTTCCCAACTGTCTTTGTCAAAATGTTCTTTATTTCTCGGTTTGACACTTCGACTTGCCCATTCGCTTGGGGATGATAAGGGGTAGAGCATCTATGGAATATCCCGTGCTTCTTAAGCATAGATTCAAATCTTCTCTCCTTAAAATGGGAACCATTGTCACTTATCACCGCTCTAGGCATTCCAAATCTCGGGAAGATTAAATTCTTGAACATTTTGATCACCACTATAGCGTCACAAGATGGGGAAGCTATGGCTTCAACCCATTTAGACACGTAGTCTACCGCTACAAGAATAAAGCAATTTCCTTGCGAAGAGGATAGAGGTCCCATGAAATCTATGCCCCATACGTCGAATACTTCAACTTCTAAGATGCCTTTTTGAGGCATTTCATCTCTTCTAGCAATGTTGCCCATTCTTTGACATTCGTTACAAGCCTTGACGAATTGATACGTATCTTTGAATGCATTGGGCCAATAGAATCCCGATTGAAGAATCTTAGCCGTGGTCTTGGAAGCGGAACCATGACCACCATAGGAAGATGAATGACAACAAGCTATAATTCCTTTCATATCTTCTTCGGGCACACACGTTCTATAAATGCCGTCTGGGCATAGCTTGTACAAGAAAGGGTCATCCCAAAAGTACCTCGAGACGTCGTGCAAGAACTTTCTCCTTTGGTTATGATCAAGGTCATTCGGGAGAATGTTGCACGTCAAATAGTTCACATAGTCTGCGTACCAAGGGACATTCTCTTCTACACTAAGCAAATATTCTCCGATAAACGAGTCTCCTATAGGTGACGAGAATTGTTTTGAATCATGAAGCTCAACTCTTGAAAGGTGGTCCACCACTACATTTTCGACCCCCTTTTTATCTTTGATTTCAATATTGAATTCTTGCAAAAGAAGGATCCATCGAATAAGTCTTGGCTTTGCATCTTTCTTTGTCATCAAATACTTTATAGCGGCGTGATCAGTGTAGACTATAGTCTTGGACCCAACAAGATATGGCCTGAATTTCTCAAAGGCATACACCACGGCTAGCAACTCTTTCTCGGTGGTAGTATAGTTCATTTGAGCATTATCTAGCACCTTGCTCACATAATAGACTACATGGAGTCTCTTATCAATTCTTTGTCCCAAAACGGCTCCAATAGCATAATCGCTTGCGTCACACATAAGCTCGAATGGAAGATCCCAATTCGGTGGTCGCACTGTGGGTGCCGATACCAGAGCTCTCTTTAGCTTTTCAAAAGCTTCTAAGCAACTTTCATCAAAGTGGAATTGCACATCATTGCAAAGAAGGTGGGTTAGTGGTTTGGCAATCTTTGAGAAGTCCTTAATAAACCTCCGGTAAAAACCGGCGTGCCCTAGAAAGCTTCTAACTCCTTTGTGATCTTTTGGTGGTGGTAGTTGCTCAATAACTTGAACTTTTGCTTTATCAACTTCCACACCTCTACTAGACACTAAGTGCCCAAGCACGATTCCCTCTTGAACCATAAAATGACACTTTTCCCATTTAGCACCAAACCCGTTTCAATGCACCTAGCAAGAACATGAGAAAGATTCGTTAAACAATCATCAAATGAAGTTCAATGAATAGAGAAGTCATCCATGAAAACTTCCATGCATTTCTCAATGTAATCACTAAAAATAGACATCATGCATCTTTGAAATGTTCCCGGTGCATTGCATAACCCAAAGGGCATGCGTCTAAATGCAAAAGTTCCATAAGGACATATAAATGTAGTTTTTCCTTGGTCATTAGGCAAAATGGGAATTTGATGAAATCCGCTATAACCATCTAGGAAACAAAAGTATTCATGTCCCGCAAGTCTTTCAAGCATTTGATCAATAAAAGGTATGGGAAAGTGATCTTTCTTAGTTGCTTTGTTCAATTTCCTATAATCAATGCACATCCTCCATCCATTTACGGTTCTAGTAGGGACCAACTCTCCCTTATCGTTTTGCACAACCGTAAGTCCTCCCTTTTTGGGGACGACATGGATGGGGCTTACCCATTCCGAATCCGGGACCGAATAAATGATTCCCGCATCTCTTAGCTTAGTGATTTCTTTAAAGACAACTTCGCTAAGGTTAGGGTTCAATCTCCTTAAAAACTCCCTAGAAGGTTTTGCATTCTCATCAACATTTATCCTATGCATGCATAACGAAGGGCTAATTCCCTTAAGATCATCAATAGAGTACCCCAAAGCTTTTCTATTATTTTTCAAGACATGCAAAAGTTTGGACGTTTCATTCTCATTCAAGGTTGCACCAACTATAACCGGATGCGTAGAATTAGACCCAAGAAACTCATACCTTAGATTCGAAGGTAGAGGTTTTAACTCTCCTTCGAATTCCTTACCTCTTGGCATTTGGTTTTCTTCACCTTGATAAGCATCAAATAATTTCTCTCCTTCGGCCAAAGTCAAGTCACACATTTCCTCATCTTCCATATCCATTAGTGAAGTAAAAAGCATACTAGAATCATCTAAGTCCATGACTTCGCTTTCAAAAGATGTTAGCTCAAGATTTTCACAAGATATATCAAGCAAATTGCATTCAAATGATGAAGTGGGAGCTTTCATGGCATTTTTCAGAAAAAATTTCAACTTTTCATCCCCTATCTTCAATTCAATAGACCCTTCTCCACATCTAATGACCGCCTCAACGGTGTTAAGAAAAGGTCTACCAAGAATAATGGGCATTTCTTGCTCAACATCCATTTCTAGCACATAGAAGTCTACGGGAATAAAGAATTTACCAACTTTAATAGGCACATCCCTAAGAACCCCCCTAGGGATTCTAGAACTTCTATCGGCTAGTTTCAATGAAATAGTAGTAGGATGGAGTTCACCCACATCAATTTGCTCAAACAATGAATAGGGAATTAAAGAAATGCTAGCTCCCAAATCACACAATGCCCTATCAATTTCAATCTTTCCTAAAGAGATAGGAATAGAAAATGATCCATGATCTTGCATTTTCTTAGGCATTATACTTTGCACAATGGCACTACACTCCACATTCAATGCTACCATTCTAGATTCTTCAATAACTCTACGATTAGACACAATATCTTTCAAGAATTTTGCATAGGTAGGGTTTTGAGTGATTACCTCATGGAATGGAAGCGTGACATACAACTTCTTCAACATCTCCACAAATCTTTGGAAGTGGGCATCTAGCTTGCTCCTTTTTAGCCTTTGAGGGAAAGGTATCACGGGCACATATTTCCTCATCAAAATCGACTCTTCCTCTTTTTCCTTTTCTCCTATAGGAGCTTGAAGTTCAACTTCGGCATTTTTGTTAGCAACCTCCTCTTCTATCTCCTTAGAATTAAGATTCGGCTTCCCTTGAGGGGTGGGTAAGACTCTTCCACTCTTCAATGTGATGGCATTGATATGTTCGGTAGAATTTACATCCGGTTGAGAAGGTAGCTTCCCAAAGTGCTTCAATGCTATGGCTTGATGAGCCACTTGATTCTCAAGCATCTTGTTATGGGCTTCCAATTGCTCCATTCTCTTGTTGGTCTCTTTTTGATTTTCTAGCATTTGAGCCATCATAGACATCATAGTGTTATCTTGAGTGTTGGAAGGAGCTTGTCTTTGTGGATTGGAGGTTCCTTGATCATTCATTGGAGGCTTGGCTTGATAAGGTCTTTGATAGTTCCCTTGGTTGGAATATTGAGAGTTTTGGTTGGACCCTTGGCCTTGACTAGAATAAGAGTTTTGCCTTTGATTTTGGTGAGAACTATATCCTTGCCTTTGGTTATTCCCTTGGTATTCATTTTGGCCTTGAGGCTTAGGAGGGAAGTTGGTATCATTGAACATTCTCCTTTGAGGAGGCTCATAATTTCTTTGAGGAGTGGGCTCATAATTCCTTGTTGGAGGATTAGGATTTGAAGCATAATTTCTTTGTTAATTGACGTAGTGCGCTTCTTCATAAGCATCCTCATCTTCTTCGTATCTCCCATCGGGACAAGCATTAGTGGAGTGTTTCGTGCTAGAGCATAGAAAACAAGGTGGTTGGATGGAACGCTTCCCCTTGTCGTTCTTTGTTTCGGACACATCTAAAGCATTAACCATACTTATCAAACCTTCCATTTTCTTGGTCAACTCACCAAATTGATCTTTGGTCACATAGCTAGAAGAGTCTTCTCTAGATTTAGCCATTTTCTTGTGATCTACTCCTTGGTATCTATCAGAGTTCGTGGCAATCTTGTCTATTACCTTAAATCCTTGGTTTGCCGGTAACTCCATGATTGCACCACCACTAGCCGTGTCCATTTGGCCTTTGGCCTCCTTGCTCATGCCAAGGTAGAAATATCTCATAAGATCCGCTCTTCGAAAGTTATGGTGAGGGCATTCCTTTAAATAATGCTTGAATCGATCATAGGCTTGATGAAATAGCTCATTATCCCTTTGAGAGAACGTCAATATAAAATCAGTGAATTTCTTTGTCCTTGATGGTGGAAAGAATTTGGAGAGAAAGGCATTAGCTAGCGCGCTCCAAGTCCTAAAGGATCCCGGCTCTTGGTTTTGCAACCATTCCTTCGCATCTCCGTATAGTGAAGACGGAAAGAGCTTTAAATAGACATATTCCACGGGTACGTCCCTTGGCTTATAAGTGCGGCAATATTCTTGAAAGTTAGCCAAATGGGTAGAAGGGTTCCCAACTCCTTGGTATTGATCATGGGTCACCATATGGACTAAGGAAGACTTCACATCAAAATCAAATGCATCTTCATCCGGGGGCATAATAGCCGAGCCATTTCCTTCAAGAGTAGGAGTCATATAATCCCCAACGGATCTCTCATCGTCCTCCTCGTCATCATATCCATAATTTCTATTTTCTCTTCGAGGGGCGGGAGGATTCCGAATGGGGCGTCGATCATCAACGTTGTCATGTCTAGCGGGAGGATCTTCTTCCCTATCCTCTTCCATTCTATAGTTTTGGTTGTTTCTTTGAAGGGCGGGAGGATTCTCTACCCCATCTTTCATTCTTGGGCCTTGGAAAGCCGGAGGAACAATAGGAGCGGGAGGGGGAGGGTTCTTGCGAGGTCTACCCCTTGGTTTCTTGACGGTTGGTTGAAGGGGGTGGGAAGAACTTGATGTTGAACCAATCACTACGTGCTTTTACCCTTTAAACCTTGTGTTCATTCAAATGCCTACAAGAACAAAAGAAAATTCTTAGCGATGAAATGCAAGAGAAATAAACACAATTGCGCTCAAAGCAAGCAATGGCTATCAAGCAAGGAAAAGTAGACAACTAAACAATCTATTAGCACCTAGTTGATTAACCTATCCCCGGCAACGGCGCCATTTGATCGGTTGTGAATATAGCGGAAGATATTCGAATAAGAATCCAAAAACTTATGCTAAGTCACGTCAATCAAAACATTTATATTGGCTCGGGTGAACCGAGGTCGAACCCAAAAGATAGGTGATTAAACTAATGGTGTTAACGATAAGATTAGAATGTCTATTGTGGGGGGGGGGGTCTATTTTTCAATCCAAAGAGAGATTAAAATTGCAAAGGGTTAACTTCCAATTAAAAGATGACTAGGGGTTACTTCACCACCTAGACAATAATTATGACAATGGAATGATATACCAATGATAAAATCACATGCACACGTATAGAATTTAGCTCATGCAACGTTAATACTAAGTTCCACTCGCGCTACAACCTAGTATCAAGAGATTACATCTCGCATATCACCTCACACTCGCGCTCTATTGTCACTATATAACATGAATTTCTAGCCTCACACTCGCGCTCTATTGGCTAAATAAACATGTTCTTATTAAATCCAAGCAATTCTCATTAGGTTAATGAATTATCCAACTAACTCAAAAGTCCTAATGCTTCTTCATTTAGTTCATTGAAGTCATGTTGATCAACGTGAGCTACATCAATCATGAGATCAAGCAAAGTTCCCATTGAGCACATTTCACAAACACCTTATGGGCAACTTGAAACATTAAGTTCAAATGAAGAAGATTCATGTGCAAACTCATTCATCAATGGCATATATAGTATTCACGATGTCACACACATGTCTAGGGGATCCATAATCCCCAATCAAGGTCACTACTCACTCATAGTGAGTTTACAAACAAAAGCAAATAAGGGAGATGGAGTTTAGGAGTCTAAAACCAATATGAGATTCAAGAGTATGGAGGATCCTTGTTGATGGTCTTGTTCTTCACCCAATCAAGCTCGAAATCAGTGTCTTCTACCTTGGGATTCATGCTGGCCGCCCTCAAATTTCGTGCCCAAAAGTCCTCTCGAAAACCTAGAAAAATTCTGGCTTTATAAATGCGACGGCATGCGTTCGCATGCTTTCGGTCATGCGTTCGCATGGCCTTCTGTGAGCTAAGGTGTTGAGAAGATGCGAGCGCAACGTGTTTTTATGCGTCGGCTCCGGCTTGTGCGTTCGCATGAAATGGGCTGTGCGAACGCATAAACGAGGTGAAGGCTGGCGACGCGACGAAGAGGGCGTGCATGCGAACGCATGCTTTGATTTATGCGCGCGCATTCTTTGGTTCATGCGAGCGCATGCTTTGAAGAGTTGCGCTCCGACTTTCAATTTGTGCTTCCTTGCTCCAAAATGTTCATTTTTGCTCCAAAATCACTGCCAATTTGTGTTCTAAGCTTAAACTCTGTAATTTTCCTGAAAAGAACCACAAAGCTTCAAATAGCAAGTGAAATCGTAATAAAAAGATCGAAACATTAAGCATAGAGGTCGCCTAAAATGCATGTATTTTGGCACTATCAAATCACCCCACACTTAACGTTTGATCGTCCTGAGCAAACTAATCATAGAGATCCATCAACAATAATGCAATTCATCGTTCAGTTCAAAGAAAAACTCCATATGGCCACGAAGACTAACTAAAAACTTTAAGACACAAATCTACCTTTAACTAACCACTTTCGTAGGTAACACGAGTGCATTTAGCGAATGCACCAAGCCTTTAAACCCCAAGGCTACCCTAGTGGAGGAGTTGTAGTCTCCTGAGAGTTTTCAGACAAGGGAGTACTCACAAATCCCACAAAGAGAACAACCATCCAAATAGGCATTTTAAGTTCACAATTGTCAAAGTACTAGGCAAGGTGTTTTTCATGAAGTTCATAATGTCTTCAACTAGATATGTGCATTTCAATCACTACATGAAACCTCTTCAAATCCTTATGGAAATTCATGAATTAGGACATTCAAGCAAATAAAAGCAAAGACTAATAAATCTTTGATCAAGGATTCTAATCACTTTCTATATTAGTGACTTCAAGAAAGCAATCTAATGGCCGCAAAGAAATCTTTTTGGATCACTCACCAATGCTAGCAAGGAGGCTAGTCCACTGGCTTGTGAGCTTTGAACTCATTCTCAAGTCTAGGACGCAAAGGTCACTTAGTCATAAGAGAAGAGGAGTTCCAACATTACCGTTTTTGTATAGACATGCAAGTCATATCATGCCTAAGTATAAAAGAATACGAGGTTCGTCCCTTAGTGAATTCTTGCTAGGAAGTATCAATTGTCTCATTGATTTTCATGCTAGAGAATGGTGGAATAGCCGATTGTCATGTCTAAGTGCAACATTAAGGGGGAAGAATGGCCTTTGGCCGTACTAAGCACTTTCGAGGGGGAACTTACCTTCCTAACCCTCGGCGCTTAGCACAAACTTTTTTAAATTCACTTCCTAATGGTGGTTAATCATAAGGAAGGAACTTGGGGCTTATTTCATATTTTTTTTCTTTCTTTTCTTTTTCTCTTTTTTTTTTTCTTTTTTTTCTTTGCCCTCTTTTGACCCCACACTTAGAACTTTGACAAAGGGCTAAGTGTTTAAAATGGAGCATGACCAACCAACAAGACAAATCCTCAAGATAAGCAAGGTCACTAAGGTCACCTAAAGGCAATCATGGCATGCAAGGGCTTTTAAATTATAAATCACTTCGATTTTATGCTTTCAAAGATTAATTCTTTAGTCTTAATGAGAAAACGCTTAGAATAAAAGATAAAGAAGTGCTAGTAGATGCTTTGATCCTCAAGAATGAAAGTCGACAATCCAATCCATTAGTCATTTCAAGGATCAATCAAGTGAAATCATGCACGACTAGTTGAATTTAGAGATGAAGTTTTTCGAAAATGTAGGCTTGCCTAGACTTTTTGTTTTCATTAATAATTTGAAAAGTTTTTGGATGAATTTCATAGTAGTGTGAGTGTTTTCCATGAAACATTCGAGTTGATTGGATTCCACACATTAAAGCACGTCAAGCAAGCAAACACATCTCATGTAATTAAAACATGTCAAAACATGGGCCACCCCACACTTAGAAATTGCTTAGTCCCTAAGCAATGTATAGAATGGAAAGCAAAGAGAGTGTTAAGAAAAACTTCTCTCGTTTGGAGGTAGCCATTTCAATGCAAGAGATGTTGTTTCGCGCGCCTAGTTGGCGATTGATCTTGCACAAAAGATTCGAGCAATGATTCCCCTTTTTCTTCTTTAAGACACGAAACTAAGAATGTGAGTGTTAATCACACAAGGTAGGGGAAATCATCATCGTAAACATGTCAACATCATGCAAGTCAACTCAAAATTTTATCACAAGATCGCATTAGAAGGGCATGCGAGCGCCTGCATGAGTTTGTGCGAATGCACAGAAGCATAAAAACGCTGAGAAGGACGAGCATGCGAACGCGCGAACTGCCCTGTGCGAACGCACGAATGAAGGCCGACGCATAGATTTCGCATGCGAGCGCATGAACTCATGCGACCGCAGCAGAAAAGGAGGTTTTGGCCGCGCATGCGAACGCATGAATGCGATGTGCGAACGCACGAATGGACAATGAAGAATTTAGGCCTGAAGATCTTTTTCACCCAAAGAATTGATATCCATTTAGATGATCATACAATTTTCAACACATATCAAGAATGTAACATATATCATATGAGTGATCAACCATGTGTACATCCAAAGAGATTTTCATCAAAAAGTTCATCACAATCCACAAGTCAATCAATACAAAACAACAAGCACTACAATCATGTATGAATGCTAATCAAGTGCTATCATTTGCTAGGTCCATCTCAACTAACGTAGAGCAGTCTTCATCTGAGGAAGTGGTGGCATTGGAATCTTCGACTCTCACATCGCTAGCCTGATCTATCTCCTCAATAGCGGCACCAAGCTCAACCTCCGGGGCAACTACAAGATCACCATGGGGTACAACAATGAACTGATCGACAGCAATGTCTTCATCATCCAAATCGAAGCTGTCCTCATCTCCACTCTTTTCAACGGTCTCACCCATGGGAATTTTGCTCACCGAATCCAAGACTTGTTGTAGACTAGCCTCCACTAAAATGCATGTATTTTGGCGCTATCAAACATCTACAAAATTAGACACTAGAGCCTGTGTTGGTTATTTCATTTCTTCTTTTGAGACACTAGAGCCTGAGCTGCAACATCTACAAAAACACATAAATTTGTTAAACATAATTTTATTTATACAAAGATTTTCTAAGAGATAAATATAGTACAATAAAAAAAGAGATAAATATAGTAGCATACTTGATGGACCATAATTATACGAATCAAAAACATAGTAAAAACCACTAAATTAGACTGTTTGTCTATTTAACTTTTGCTTGTTAGTTCCGATATATTTCTACAGGGTATTTTGGCACTTAGAGAGAAAACACGCTAAGGAGGAGTTTTTAAGCAGAAAATGAAGAACGAGTCATTCCAGGTCACGACCATGCTACACTCAAAATCAGCCTTAACATCCTTCATGGAACGGACTTGGAATCACTCAAATATTCTAGAACCGTCGGCAAATGGACAAGAATGCAAGGAAAAAGCACCGAGCTCGGTAAAGGCCAAACAAGGGCAATTTCATCCGATTTGGCATTTCAACCATGTTCGGGGCAGAATTTGGCTTAGGTTCCTTCTTGAGATCATCTTAGAATGACATTTTCATTCAGAATACACTCTCCAAAATCCAAGAAGCTCCGGTCAAATTCCGGTCAAACCGATGGCTTTTGGAGGATAAGGATAAGGATGACTCACCCCCTCCTCCTCTTCTAGAAGGGGCGGCTCCTCCCTCACATGGTGGCTCCTCCACTCTCCTCCCTCCACTTGGCGCCTCCTCCTCTCCTCCTCCCAAAGCCGCCGGCGGCTAAATGAGCCACCATGAGAATGTGACAAGTGGAGGCTCCTCCTCCACATGCTCCTCCCCTTCTCCTCCACCCTTGGATGCTCCTCCACATGCCACCATCTCCACCACCCATCCTACTCCTCCTTGGCTATAAATATGAGAGCTCCTCCTCATTTGTAAATCATCCCATATCCCATACTTGTACACACTTTAGAGAGAGAGGGCTTAACCCTCCTCTCTTCATTTTCAATAAAATTGTTCTTCGCTTTGGAAATAAAGGATAGCTCCCTTGGCGCTTCAACGGTTGTAAGTATTATTTTTAGTATTTATTCAACTGTTTTATTTCCTTAGTTATAATGTTTAGCGTGATGAATAGTAGCTAAACTAGTTATTCGATTGAAGGGGTGTGCTTGTATTATAAATGTTTTAGACTTTACTCTTAGTATACCTTTGTGTTCAATACTTGTTCTATGTGCCATATATCAAGTCAGAGTTTCCAAGGTTGAGTGCCTGACAAGCAAAAAGCTCTTCCGTGGGACTTCGTGAACATACTCGGTAAGCGGAAGCTATAACAAGCAAAACTTATTGAGGAGTTCGGCTTATCTTAAAAATCATTTGGAAACTGGACCAAAGGGACCAAATGGATGCACTTACCGCTAAGATACTTCGAAAGGAGGAATTAGTTTTGCTTAGAACAAGTGTTTTAAATGATGTTGCAAGTCTTGTGCTAGGAATAGCCTCGATTCATCTTTGAACATTTAGCATGATCATTTCAAGTGTTCTACACGACGTTGCAAGTCTTGTGCTAGGAATAGCCTCGATTTTGAATGCTTGGTATGGTCATTAGCGGTCAATGATAAACAAATATGATACAAGGCCCCTAAAACCGAATACTTTCCTCACAGTCCATTATCAATTATTGTAATTTACTTTCAGTTCTCAAATCACACTCAAACCCAACCCCAATTGCATTTAATTTCTGCATAAGCTTCATTAAAGAACAATTAATCCACACTGACTCCCTTGGGTTCAACCCCTACTTACCACTTGCTACCCAGTAGTAAAGTCGCGAGTAGCGGACTTATAAATTTATTTGCACAAATCGCTTTAACGACGAGCGGTCTGTCAAATTGGCGCCGTTGCCGGGGAGTTGTGAATCGGAATAGTTGTTCTATTTTGTTTTTTTCTTTTTCTTTTTCTTTTATCATGCAATTCACCAAGTCATACTACTACGGAATGGAACCTTGGAACAATACGAAGTTTTCCCCACCACCCTTCAAACTTGAAATCCGCGAGAAGATCAACAAAATAACGCAATCCCGGGACGAAACATTGGATGAGTACTTATGGTACTTCGATTCCATTGTGACGAGCTGCCCGCACCATGGATTTACCAACTCCGATCTTCAAATAAAATTTCTCTGTGGAATATTGCCACATGAGTGGGACCAGCTAAATAATGCAACAGGAGGATCAATGTGGGACTTAACCGTGGATGATCTTTGGATATTAATCAATGATTTGGCCGCAAGGTCAAGACCAAGCCAAGATCAGGCCGAGCCACTCAAGGATGGTATAACGGAGCTGGCATCTAGCATCCAGCAGTTGGAAAACACAATGCAACAAATCAGAGCTAAAACTGAATTATGGGCGGCAGAAAAGGAGCTGGCAGCTAACACCCAACAATTGGCCGCAAACATGCAGCAATTGAGTGCCGCGATGCACCAATTCACGGCTGAAACCGATTCAGGAGCAACAGAAAGGACGGCTAAACCCGAGGAACCGACTGAGGATGAGGACCCGCAAATAACCAAAGAAGAACCACCCCAATCAGACCCAGTCCTTATCACCAATCCATCCGAGGAAATCACTGTCCTAATTACCGAACCAACAGAAATCCTGAACCTCACTGCTGAAGCGGCCGAAGAAATCAAGCCAGGCCCGGTCCTTGCGCTCGGAGCACCTGAGGAAGTCCCGGACCTCATTGCCGAACTGTCCGAGAAAGCCCCGGTCCCACTCACCACGACTCAACAAGAAAAACCGCCTGAAAACTCACTCGTTCCAAGAAAACCATCCATCACTGCCACAATAAAGAGGATTGGCAGAGGCGCATGCTTGATGTCGCCTACATGTAATGGCACAAAACCAAATTTCCAAACTCACAAAGGTGCCAACTATTCCAACATGAAGATGCGGCAAAGACATGGGCCGAAAGAATGGAAACCCGGAAGGAGTAACAAGCAAGCACGACGCATTGGACCAGCAGCTATGGTCAAGGAAACCTCACCCTCTCGGAGCAAAAGGGCTGCCGAGAAGAAGTTTGACCTCACTCACCCTTGGGATCCGACCTTATGATCCATGATTGAGGTACTGTCGAGCCAACGACGTTAAACAAGTGCACTGGTCGGGAGGTAACCCGACACTATCTTACTTTCTGCACTTTATTTTCTGTCTTTTTATTTTCTGTCTTTTAGTTTTTATCAATAAGTCGCTCTCACCCACTTGGTGCATAGAAGATTTGACTATTCAGGAATCGGACTTGGGTGCAACATTAAGCTAGTCAGGGCTACGCTAAGAGTTCAAGGCCCCAGCCGAACTCCCTCGATTATCCAGCCTCGAGCCATGTCGTTCACTCGACACCATAAAGGGAGTTCTGTCTTTCCTTTTCCTTAATATCATTTCCTTCTCGTATAACAACTGCTTGCATGACTTTTGAATTAAGTCATTTCGTAAAAAGAATGCCTTCGTTCAAAAGTGTGGGGTGAGAACCACCTGTATATATTAGTTAATAAATAATATCTTTTTGAAAATATGAACTTAAGAATGTGAAAAAGATAGACCAAAATTCATGCATTTACCTTGTGAAAATTCAACTGTCTAAAAACTTAGAATGTAACTTTCCATTTGTCCTTTGTGCTGAGATAACGAGGGATGTGGAGTTGATATAAACTGCCCTAGAGAGGCTTGGCAAGCAATTAAAGGATCAGATCAAACTATATGGTTTTCGAAGTCAGTGGAGGCTGCATTTCGGGTTTCAGTGAAGATTGAAGTCATCTCCGCCATGCAGTGTTTATGCAAAAGGCGAGGACGGGAATCAGACCGTTCTATCTCCGGTCAAAGTAGCCGAGAAAATAGATGAGCGACCCTCATCTTGACCCGTGCGAAACGACAGTCAAAGTAGCCGAGAAAATAGATGAGCGACCCTCACCTTGACCCGCGCGAAAACGGCAAAAACGAGAGGAGCGGGGAGGTATTTCCATAGGCTTGCGGGCGATGATTGGACCTCCCAAAAAGGCTTGAGAAAATGGACTAGCAAAGCCACAAAAAGGCGAAAAGCTCGAAGAAGCAAATCAAGAGGCCAAAGGCCCAAAATTGTGAAGGTTTTAACCGAACAAAAAGTGAAGTACTCAAAGAGTCAAATCAAAGGCCAAAGGCCGATTCACTCCAAAAAGCAGTCCCTCGCCAAAAGAAAATCAAAGTACTCAAACCAGTGAAACCTGAACCGAATCACGTGCTAGAGAAAGCTACAAGGAAACCATATAGTGCGAGACGATCCCGAGGTTGCAGTCCAGGAGCCTAAACAGGGCTATCTCCCGGGACATCCAATATAATTTGCATCTCAGCACGGAGGTACAAGTATTAAGTTTCTTCTATTTATTTACACAGTTTAATTTGGTAATAAGTAAGTGATGCATGACTTAGGATAAATCTAGACCCACATTCTAACTTTCTTATTTTAAAAATTTTACTTAGTGCCGCCCTTTAATAGCATTGTTCGGGACGAACAACTAAAAGTGTGGGGTGATCTGATGGACCATAATTATACGAATCAAAAACACAGTAAAACCCACTAAATTAGACTGTTTGTCTATTTAACTTTTGCTTGTTAGTTCCGATATATTTCTACAGGGTATTTTGGCACTTAGAGAGAAAACGCGCTAAGGAGGAGTTTTTAAGCGGAAAATGAAGAACGAGTCATTCCAGGTCACGACCATGCTACACTCAAAATCAGCCTTAACATCCTTCATGGAACCGACTTGGAATCACTCAAATATTCTAGGACCGTCGGCAAATGGACAAGAATGCAAGGAAAAAGCACCGAGCTCGGTAAAGGCCAAACAAGGGCAATTTCATCCGATTTGGCATTTCGACCATGTTCGGGGCAGAATTTGGCTTAGGTTCCTTCTTGAGATCATCTTAGAATGACATTTTCATTCAGAATACACTCTCCAAAATCCAAGAAGCTCCGGTCAAATTCCGGTCAAATTCTGGTCAAACCGATGGCTTTTGGAGGATAAGGATAAGGATGACTCACCCCCTCCTCCTCTTCTAGAAGGGGCGGCTCCTCCCTCACATGGTGTCTCCTCCACTTGGCGCCTCCTCCTCTCCTCCTCCCAAAGCCGCCGGCGGCTAAATGAGCCACCATGAGAATGTGACAAGTGGAGGCTCCTCCTCCACATGCTCCTCCCCTTCTCCTCCACCCTTGGATGCTCCTCCACATGCCACCATCTCCACCACTCATCCTCCTCCTCCTTGTCTATAAATATGAGAGCTCCTCCTCATTTGTAAATCATCCCATATCCCATACTTGTACACACTTTAGAGAGAGAGAGGGCTTAACCCTCCTCTCTTCATTTTCAATAAAATTGTTCTTCGCTTTGGAAATAAAGGATAGCTCCCTTGGCGCTTCAACGGTTGTAAGTATTATTTTTAGTATTTATTCAACTGTTTTATTTCCTTAGTTATAATGTTTAGCGCGATGAATAGTAGCTAAACTAGTTATTCGGTTGAAGGGGTGTGCTTGTATTATAAATGTTTTAGACTTTACTCTTAGTATACCTTTGTGTTCAATACTTGTTCTATGTGCCATATATCAAGTCAGAGTTTCCAAGGTTGAGTGCCTGACAAGCAAAAAGCTCTTCCGTGGGAATTCGTTAACATACTCGGTAAGTGGAAGCTGTAACAAGCAAAACTTATTGAGGAGTTCGCCTTATCTTAAAAATCATTTGGAAACTGGACCAAAGGGACCAAATAGATGCACTTACCGCTAAGATACTTCGAAATGGGGAATTAGTTTTGCTTAGAACAAGTGTTTTAAATGATGTTGCAAGTCTTGTGCTAGGAATAGCCTCGATTCATCTTTGAACATTTAGCATGATCATTTCAAGTGTTCTACACGACGTTGCAAGTCTTGTGCTAGGAATAGCCTCGATTTTGAATGCTTGGTATGGTCATTAGCGGTCAATGATAAACAAATATGATACAAGGCCCCTAAAACCGAATACTTTCCTCACAATCCATTATCAATTATTGTAATTTACTTTCAGTTCTCAAATCACACTCAAACCCAACCCCAATTGCATTTAATTTCTGCATAAGCTTCATTAAAGAACAATTAATCCAAACTGACTCCCTTGGGTTCGACCCCTACTTACCACTTGCTACCCAGTAGTAAAGTCGCGAGTAGCGGACTTATAAATTTATTTGCACAAATCGCTTTAACGACGAGCGGTCTGTCAATACTCACCATCAACCACCTCCTCAGTGATCTCAAACTGATCAAAATCTTTAACGTCAACCAATTTTGAGCACAAATGAGAGCTTCAACCATTCGAGGCGACAAAGAACTGCGAAAGACATCAAGCACACGTCCACTGGTGCTAAAACAAGACTCTGATGCAACAGTAGATACTGGAATAGCAAGTACATCACGAGCCATAACAGAGAGAACTTTATAATTTTGAGAATTTGCCTTCCACCAATTCAAAATATCAAAATCAGAGTTGTCAATTTCATCAACGATATTATCTTCTAAATACCTCTCAAGATCTGATTTTTTCAGAGGTTGTTCTCTGAGTTCTAAGCCTTTTCCATGCTTGCTTCCTATTATCGGTGCCAAATTTGGCACTAGCTGACCTTTTAAGACTCTCACATGTAAGACAAATTTTGATTTGAAGTCCAACAATCTGTTGTCAAACAAATACGGTTGCATGACTTCCCAAACAATGCCTTTAACTTTTTCTTTTCATCCAAAAATAACTGGCAGCAATCTCTTGCAATTGTACGTCTAGATGGCACTGTAAACCTTGGCTCTAGTTGATCCATCATTTTATGAAATCCACGCCCTTCTACAACTTTAAATGGCATCTTGTCACAAATAATAAATTCAGCCACGGCCCTTCTACAGTCCTCTAGGTTAAATCCAGGATAAGGTTTTCCATCTAATTCCTCTCCCTTTTCAATCTTTGTCATATAACCATGAATGGTTTGCTTCTTTCCCACTTTATTGAATATCCATTGATGCACCCTGTGTAAATGTTTACTCATGGAATTTGTGCCATGTTTGTTTGGGTGACACATATATACGGTTCGACAATGATTACATCTAGCTTTGTGTTCACCTTGAGTCTCCTTGAAGGGAAGTTTAGTGAAATGATCCCAAACCATGGATTTTTTGCTCTTACTACCTTCTCCATCAACCTCGTTTTGCTTGGACATAGTCTCCTCAGGTGAAATGAATGTACCCTCAACCTCAAGGTTTGATTCACTTATTCCAGTCATATTTGTTTCCATTTCTTTTTACCTGAAAAGCTATTAGTAAAATAGATATCACCAATATGGTCATGGTAAACAACAAAACATCTAGTCAAATAACAGAATAAGAACAAATAAGCAAGTTCACGACATAGTGTTTTAGTTAAAAATTGACATTTCTCGGGTAAATAAACATCTATTCAAAATTCAAATAACTGATTTATTTATATGAACTTACTTGAGATTGATGATTTTGTTTCTTCTTTTGCAGTAAGAATGAATCGAGTGAAACCTCAGGATCGTTCTGGCTCGCGCTCGCCTCACAAATTGACTCTCGTTCTTAACTTCAGATTTGTGAATCACGATTGTAACTTGTAACTTTGAGTTTTACTGTGTTAGGGTTTTATTTGTGAATGCAAATCTATTATTTATTCAAATGTAATGTGAAACTGACCAAATATATAAATAGGCAAGCTGGTAAAGTGGTCGTAGTTAGCATGCAAAGGTCCAAGGTTCGAATCTAAGCAAAATCACAATTTTTTTATATGATTATCGGGTCGGGTAACCCGATTCGAAACCCTAACCCGATCCGAGTCTTATCCGGGTTGAACCAAACCCTAAAATATGTTGGACGGTCCGGGTCGGGTTACCGGGTCGGGTCGGGTCCTGTCCACCCCTAGTACGCAGCAGTGAGCACACACTCACCCCAAAGTGGGTAATGTATCAAGGGTGGCCTGGGTTCGAACCCTACCACCAACAACCTGCAGGAATAATTAATGAAGTACTCATTAATTCCTGAGAGTTGGTTGGGGTGTGCGGCATGCAGGCCTGTTGCATGGGATTAGCCTGCGGGCTCTGGTCCCATCGGTTGTGCGGACCATGGTATCTCCGGCAACCGTGGTTGTGAAGTAAAGCCCTAAAAAGGGGTGGATAGTCCAACCTGCATCAAATAGCATCAACCTTAGTAGGAAGTAGAAATACCCAAGTAGCTCTTGATAAATCTTCCATAATGGTTAGAAAGTATCTAACAGAGTTGGCGTTTTGTAAGGGCCTCATATATCTGCATGGATCATATCAAATAAGGAACTGCTAATAGAGTTACTATCATAAAAAGGTAATCTCCCTTGTCTGGACAAAGGGCAAATGTCACAGTGCAATGACTGAGAATTACAACTTAAATTGGGTATGAGAGTCTTTAAATTGTTTGACAACTTATGGAATTGAACATGGCAAGTCTGTTGTGCCATAACATGGTGATATCTCTCCCTTCTTGAACTGAAAAACAAATGCTGGAATTGTTAGACTTGAACTGATATAAGCCTTGGCTTGCTTTACCAATCCATAGAGAACTCTGTCTTGCTTGGTCCTGAATACAATACCCTTTGTCAGTAAATTGAACCACTAGATGTGAATCATTCACCAACTTTGAAACACTGATCAAATTAAATCTGATAGAAGGAACTAATAGGACACCAAGTAGAGTTATTGTTCACTTAGCGCAAGAGATTAGGAAAGATTTCCTAATGATAGAGGCGGTTTAGTTTAGGAATCCTTATTGTTTTAGGGTTTCTACCGCTCTATATAAGGAAGACTAACGCTTAGGTATTAGTCAGCACTTACGGAGATATTAATCACGCTCATACTCATTGAAGGGAGGAGGAGGCAAACGGCGGTGAACTAATCGTAACTGGTTATTCACGACGCACGTAATCGGCTGGAGAACTAACCGTCACTGGTTACTCGAAGGCGCTCAGATCAATCTACATTGGTGCTCAACAGATTGATCGAAGGACGAAGCTGAAGGCTCGCACACTGAAGTTCTGTTTACTGCGCATTCAGGAGAAGGCGCTGATTCTCTCGGAGAATCATTCTGGTGGATACGGAGCGGGAGCAAAGATCTAGGGGGAGACCTAGATTGCAATTACTAGAGTGTCCGAGGCTCAGGTTGTTTAAGAGGGATTCTGTAAACGGTAAACCCTGTACTCGCAATACTCAATAATAGTGAATTGTTGTCCACCGGGCTAGAAAACGCCCCCCAGATGTAGGCTCGTTAGCGCCGACTGGGTAATAACTTTGCGTGTCGTTTTTATTTACGTATTACTTGTTTTAGCGCATAAGTTGTTTTAGGATTTGCTCTGGATCTCGACCAGAACAACATCTCATCTACCAGGAGAAGATTTCAATTGGTATCAGAGCAAATACTCGACACACAGAGTAAGATCCGAAGGCTGGTGAGATGGACTTAAGAGAAGGACAGAACATCACGAGACCTCCTCTGCTCGAAGGAAACAAATATGGCTACTGGAGGGTACGAATGAAGGCGTTTCTAAAGTCTCAAGACGAATCAGTCTGGGAAGCTGTTGAACAAGGATGGACTCACCCAGTGGCTACCGACGAAGAAGGTAAGGTTAGCCTTCTTGCTAAAGACAAGTTGACTGAGGTTCAAAAGAAAGCTGAAGCGGCGAACTCTAAAGCAATGAATGCCATATTCTCTGGAGTTGATGGAAAGAATTTCAAGATGATCTCTACCTGTGAGATTGCAAAGACGGCTTGGGACGTTCTACGAACTGCTCATGAAGGAACAACCAAAGTTAAAATCTCTAGAATAGAGACGGTCACATCAAAATTCGAAAATCTGAGAATGTAGGAGGATGAGACCATTGCTGACTTCAATACTCGAATTCTTGACATCTCTAACGAAGCATTTGCGCTAGGAGAACCAATGACTGAGGAAACACTGGTGAGAAAGGTGTTGAGATCTCTCACAAAGCAGTTCGCCATGAAAGCTCTTGCCGTCAAGGAAGCCAATGATGTGAAAACCATGAGACTAGATGAACTGATGGGTTCCCTACAGACCCATGAGATGGACATGAATGAAGAAGACCGTCTCACAAAAGTTTCCAGCGTCGGTCTAAAGACTGAAGTTGTTAAGGACAAGACAGACGACGCGTCAGAACAACAGTATGCCATGTTTGCCAATAACTTTGGGAAATTTATGAGGAGGCAGTACGGTAAAGGGACTGAGTCCAGTCAGTCATCTAAGTCAAGATTCCAGAAGAATGACAGAACTTTTAAGAGGAACCAATCTGAAGACTCCGATATTAATAACAAAGGCAAAGGGATACAATGTAGAGAATGTGAGGGCTATGGACATATTCGGGCTGAATGTATCAATACGCAGAAGAAGAAGAATGCATATGCTGTCAGTTGGAGTGATAGTGAATCTGATCAGGAAGGTGAAACTAATAACTTTGTCACCCTAGCTTCCTATGTTAACAATGAAGGAGAGACAAGCAACGAGGTTGGGTCAGAGTCATCTTCGGAAATTACCACACAGTACTCAAGCTGCAGTAATAATGAAGAAATCATTGACGAAGACTTTGCTATCAAGTACAAGGAGTTGTTCCAGGAATGGCTGAATGAAGTTGAGCAAAACAAGATACTCCACAACAATCTAACAGACTTGACAAAAGAAAAAGAAAAATTATGGGAAGATGCTGCAGTTCTTGTCACTCAGAAGGTAGAACTTCAACAAACTATCACCGACCTTCAGGCTCAAGTAGTTAAAGTAAAAGATGAGCGAGATGGTCTGTATGCTCAGAAGGCTGAACTCCTTGCTGCTATCTCATCCCTGAAGGCACAGATCGAAAGGAGTCAAGGTGATCATCCAGAAGACATGTCTAATCTAAAGAAGAAGAATGCCGCATTAAAACGTCAAGAGGTAATTCTACTTAACACTATAGATGCGTTGAAAATTGAGATTGAGACAGACAATAAAGCCCCTATCAAAACCCTGGAAGATCTAAACAAATCTGGGTCTAGCTCACGGGTTGTTCCAGATGAACTTCCCCCACAAGGAGTTTTGGATGGTTTCCGCTCAAAGAGGCAAGACAAAAGAAGGTGTTTCAACTGCAACCAAGTGGGACACCTCAAGTCAAGATGCCCTGAACTCCACAACTTTCTCAGGAGGATGGATCAGCTTCATGAAGTGTCAAGACCACCCATGAAGCAAATCTGGAGAATTAAACAAAAAGAAACATGTCTCGCAGCTTTCAGCTCAACGTTTCTTCCAGAAAAGCAAAGATGGTATTTCGACAGTGGATGTTCTAGACATATGACTGGAAACCCTGGGTTTCTAACTAAGATAGAATGGATAAAGGGCAAAACTGTGACTTTTGGAGATGGAATAGAAGGCAGAGTTGTCGGAAGAGGAACATTGAAGGTTCCAGGTCTACCTAGATTAACCGAAGTGTTTCTTGTTGAAGGCTTACAGGCAAATCTGATCAGCATTAGCCAGTTGTGCGATGGGAATAACCAGGTCCAGTTCACTCAGGACAAGTGTATCGTACAGAACATCCAGAATCAAATTGTTCTCACTGGAAGGAGAGCCTCAAACAACTGCTACTTAGTTGATTTTGGTCTACCCACTGCCATGACCCCATATATGCTGAGTAAAGACATAAAGACTCCAGTCATTCATATGCAGTCTCATACTCTGGGTAGGTGCACTTGTGTCCCAGCCACTATGAAGTCGTCTCTCTTCAAGTATGTTAGACGAAGGGTCATGAACTGCTGTCATCGTGTGAAGACATCCACAGCATGGGTTGATTGCCGCAACCGTGGCTTTGTTCGAAGGGAACACAACATGAAGGGATCTCACTTTGAGAGTTGTTATACCAAGATGTTGTGGAAGAAGATGATACTGAGAGAAGATGATATTGAGGGTTGTTACACCAAGAAGCTGTGGAAGAAGTCAATTCTGGAACAATACAGACTGGAACAAGAGATGATGAAGCAGCAATCAGAATCCTTCATCAAAGGCTTGAACAACATGTGGTTTCGGACACCTAGATCCTCTCCGGGTCTGTGTGTCACCAACAACTAAGTTGTTCCAGCTCAAGTCCGTCAGCCAGAGCCAGAAGGTGATATGTTTAGGGCTGACGTGGAGGAAAGGTGCTGGTCCAAGAAGAAACGTTCGGTCTTCCAGAAGTATTCAAAAATATTCAAATATTCTTTTTATATCGTGTATGTGACGTGGCAGCCAGGGGAGTCTCCAGAAGCTGTATGGGTTGCCAAAATCTGAATTCTATTTCCAAAAATTATTTGCAGAATCAACTGTTCGTATCTCGCTGCTTTTCTCTCCCGATAAAACCCTAGACGAAGCTTGACAAAGTTCTATAATGGTGGCCACAAGGAAGAACAAGGTCTCCAAAGCAGCGTCAGTTGATGCATCATCAAAATCGGTTGTAGCACCCAAGATTATCAAAGAAAACCCTAAATTGGCGAGTGACACAGTTCCCACAGGAAAATCAACATCTGATGTCGTAGAGAAGACGACTGTTCCAAAGATTCCTAAAGTTCCAGTTCCTGGGAAGAAGAAGTTGGACAAATCGGTGAAAGTGATGGAAACCGTTGTCCAGGCAAAGGAAAAGAAGATCCCTAAAAGCGTTCCGGAGGAAGTCTCCAAAAAGGCGTCTGCTTTAATGCCGGCTTTAGCCAAAGAACCAGCAAAGAAGTCGACCCAAGAGGTACGTTCAAATACTCCCAAATCTGTTAATACGAGTAGTCCTAGTTTGCCTGGTGTATCTGTGGTTGGCTCAGTAGTTGTTGGAGAAAAGCCAGAGGTTATAGCTGGTGTGCTAGAAAAGAGCTCTCCTGTGATGAAAGGTACAAGGGTTAAGATGGTTGGTTGTAAGAAAACTCCTGTGAAGGAGAAGTTTAGGATTGTGAAGCGTAAAGTTATCGTGTCTGAGTCTGATGATGAAAAATCTAGAGAACAAGATGAGGTTGTTGGTAATGAAGAGGTTGCCGTTGATGAACACCAAGATTCTGAGTCTGAAGAAAAGGAAGTGAGTCAAGACAAGCAGAGTATAGCGTCTGCTGGAAATTCTGGTGAAGATATTCCAGAAGTTGCTGAGAGTTCCAGTGTAGAGGTGCAAGCTGAGCCTGCAAAAGAAGATGCCGAAGTGTCGGTCGATGAAGAAGAAGAGGCTTCTCAGAAGGAGTCTGACAAAGTTGATGAGTCTCTCCAAAGTCTGTTTGATGCTGTTGAGCAATATGTTGAAGAAGAGTTCTCTTCTAAAGTTGCTGAAGAAGGTGAGACCAATCAACCAGATCTAGTTGCTGAGAATGAAGAAATGGAGAAGCAGAGTAAGGAATCTGGAGATGGTTCTCTCAAGTTGTCAAAATTGCTAAAGAAAGTTCAGAAGGATGTTCCAGCAAGTAAGGAACAAGTAGCCAAGTCAAATCTCGCTGTTAACACAAAGGCCGCTGTGCCAAAGAAGAGAAAGGTCCCTACTCATGCAGCTGTCAAAGAATCAAATAAGGCTAAAGAGTCTGGTTTTGAGAAGGCTACTTCACCAGTTGCTAAGAAAGCAAAGTTATGCTCTCCTGTTGTCAAAAGGAAAGAAAAAGGGAAGAAAGTCCAGTTTGAGTCTGGAGTAGTGATGAATGGTGTGTGGTTTGTGTCAGAGGATCATGCTAAGAAGTGGGGCCTTGTTCAGAAGAGGAAGATCGTGGCTGAAAGGGTGTTGGATGCTGACAAGTATGCTGCCAAGGAGATAGTTAGTCTGATCAAAGGAGTGGATTTGTGGCCATCATTAGCAATGGCTAAACCTTTTGCAGCAAGTCTTGTGAGGGAAGTTATCGCTAATCTACCAGAAGGATTTGCAGATATTGAAAACTCTGCTTTTGGAATGGCAAGTGTGAGAGGCAAGAAGGTGGTCATTACACCAGATGGTATCAATGATTATTTTGGGATTGAAGCAGCAGCTTTGAATATTGGAGAAAACCCTAATTGGGACAAGGTTGCAGCTGCTCTTACTGGCGGCGCTCGTTCCAGGTGGTTCACCATGACTTTCTCGGTAAAAGAACTGTCCTCGAAGCACTCCTTGCTTCACAGCATTGCTGTTCATAACTGGCTGCCGAATAATCATCATACTACTCTTGGTCATACAATGGGTGCTATTCTAAAAACCCTTGGAGCTGGGAAGAAGATTGATCTTGGACGTCTTGTCTTCGATCAAATTGCTAGCCATGCATCTTCTGTTAAAGTCAATCATCCGATTGGATTCCCCTCGCTGATTCACCAACTTGTGGTAGGACAACATCCAGATATCTTAACTCGTCAGGACAAGTTGACTGGAGATACAAAGGTGTTCCTTGCTGATCACAAGCACTTTTCTGGTTCACATATTGTGGATCTGGAGTTAGATGCCCCTATCAAGCCTAAGAAGAAGTTGTCTGGGCAATCTCTGGATGAATCAAGTGGTCATGTTCCTGCTGCCTCCCGGAAACGGATGATTACCCACCTTGAAGAGGAGTTAGCTGATGCGAATGAAAGAATGGTGCTGCTCATGGCTAGAAAGAAAAAGATCACAAAACAATTGGTGAGCCTGCGCTACCCCGAGGAAGAAGATGATGGTGACTCGGCCTGTGATGAAGCCAGTGATGAGGAGTCTGACTACTAGTTCTGGTGATGCACTCTATTTCCCCCTACAAACATTTCTATTTTTGTTGAACTCGTGCTACTGTTTTTTTTGCACTCCCTTGTCACTTTATGGCAAAAAGGGGGAGTAGTTTTGGAGTTTGAAAGCTCCTTAAAAGATTCGGTTGTGCTAGATTGTTAGACATGTTTGGAGTTTGAAAGCTCCTTAAAAGATTCGTTGTGCTTTTATTGTGTTCGGAATTTAAAATCTCCTCAAAGATTCAGTTGATAGCTTAGTTCGTAGCACAGCTAGGGAGTTTGAAATCTCCTCAAAGATTCAACTGTATTGGTAGTACAGGTAGCTTCAAATAGGTAGTTTTGCCAAAAATGCCAAGGGGGAGATTGTTAGTTTTATGGCATGGTGTTTGGCAAAACTTAGTATAGTTGTTCTAGCTGTTGTTCAAGACTGGAAGAGACAACTGTCCTGGAACAAGTTGAAGCAGATGGAATGTTTCCAAATTCAGATTTGGAAACATAGTCGACCGTTGGAAGATTAAGGCGGTTGCAGGTGCATGGACAGAAGTTGGATATTTCCAAATTCAGATTTGGACACTTGTCTCAGCCGACTTAGCACAACTCAGACGCAGCAGTGAATATCCGGAAACGGATTTGGCAAGTCAAGTGCTTATGGATAATTGGAGATATCCTTGGAGTCGGCTGCTTGCGCTTGAAGCTATCTTAGTCGAGAAGATAATCGAAGGTTGCCTAATCTAGATTGAAAATTCAAACGGAGGATTATCTACAAGAGGTATGCGCAAGAGATTAGGAAAGATTTCCTAATGATAGAGGCGGTTTAGTTTAGGAATCCTTATTGTTTTAGGGTTTCTACCGCTCTATATAAGGAAGACTAACGCTTAGGTATTAGTCAGCACTTACGGAGATATTAATCACGCTCATACTCATTGAAGGGAGGAGGAGGCAAACGGCGGTGAACTAATCGTAACTGGTTATTCACGACGCACGTAATCGGCTGGAGAACTAACCGTCACTGGTTACTCGAAGGCGCTCAGATCAATCTGCATTGGTGCTCAACAGATTGATCGAAGGACGAAGCTGAAGGCTCGCACACTGAAGTTCTGTTTACTGCGCATTCAGGAGAAGGCGCTGATTCTCTCGGAGAATCATTCTGGTGGATACGGAGCGGGAGCAAAGATCTAGGGGGAGACCTAGATTGCAATTACTAGAGTGTCCGAGGCTCAGGTTGTTTAAGAGGGATTCTGTAAACGGTAAACCCTGTACTCGCAATACTCAATAATAGTGAATTACTGTCCACCGGGCTAGAGAACGCCCCCCAGACGTAGGCTCGTTAACGCCGAACTGGGTAACAACTTTGCGTGTCGTTTTTATTTCCGCATTACTTGTTTTAGCGCATAAGTTGTTTTAGGATTTGCTCTGGATCTCGACCAGAACAACATCTCATCTACCAGGGGAAGATTTCAGAGTGAGTGAAGAAAATGATGTACAAATCCAGTCTGTTATAAGACTGTTAGGACTGTAGATTTTTACAGTTGAGTAATTCTAGTTCCACTCTCTACAATCTCGACCCTCATAAGTACAATAGACTCCCTTAGTAAATCAAAATTGCACATTTGACCCAAATTCAAGTTTGCCTTAATTCCACCATTGTCGACACAGTCCGTCGCCACTTGGTTGAGATTCACTTCAATCGATTACTCAGACGAGAGCTTGGAACTCAATTGGGTTCAATATTCTTATCACACTATGCCTAAATGACGTGAATTCCTTACTGAATGAAGTTGTCACTAACTTTGGGGATTGAATGGTTTTTATGCTCCAACAGACCAAGACTGAAGAATGATTACATTTGGTTTCAGGAGACACATATTGATTCTTTCTTTTCCTCATTGCATTGTTTTCCATTTCGGCAATTCATGTACTGATGTGCTTTTCCTCCATTTACTTGCATTGAAATTTCATAGTATATGGTGGTGCTTAATAATTCCGGAACAGATCCTCCAAGGGTGATTTTTCTTGTTCACATTTACCATGTTATGAGTTGTTGACTATTGTTCGTATGAGCGATTGATGGGATTTTTCAGTAACTCAAATAGTTGTATCAGCGTGGAAGTTTGGTACTTATATACTAAACTATCGTGTCTTGGAATGGAAGTAGGAAGGAGTCATAGAAAAGCACATGTTATGTGGAAATATTTTGTCACTCGCAGATATGATTACAAGAAGTATTTGTCTGTGTGCCAGTCTGTGCAGAAGGTTGGTGCATCTATTGAAGCAGTGTGATGCAAGGGGAATGGGTCCTTATCAAGTCCAGTTAACTGATTTGCTATTTGATAAGTGAAATTCTGATGTCTGTTCAAGACCAGATCCAGGTGGTATTCAACCGGAGACTTGAACACCTTAGGAGACAAATTGGGACAGAATACGAAGAGGACACGTAATGTAATTCTCAGTTCGGCAACAACCTACTCTGGGGGGGGGGGTTCCCACGCCTAAAGGGATGCAAATCTTTATTAAATAGTATAGAGCTACACGTAGACTTACTCTTACAATCTCCCGAATGTAAATGCCTAGCATCTATCACTACTTCACTTAGATTTGTGATCTCGGATCCCCCTCGATCCCTTCGGTTCGAAACTCCCTTTGAAACGTGCTCAATCTTCTCCCGAAGCTCGGAAGCTTTCTCCCGAAAGCGTGTGATGGTCTTCTGAGTGTGCAGCGGTTAGTTCAACAAGACCAGTCTGATCAGCACATTGAACAGACTGCTTCAGCGCCGTTGATTTTCCAGTGGGGAAAACTCAGCCGGTCGTCGCTCTTCTTCTTCCCAATCTCACGTATGCGCTCGTGTGTTTTTCTCTCAGAAAAGCGATGGAGATCTAGGACACCCTAGCCTTCTATTTATATGCTTCTGTGAGTCCAAATCTTTCCAAGATAATTTGTCAAATATTTAGGAAATATTCCTAAATATTTGCTAGATATCTTTAATCCAATCTTTAGGAAAGATTTTGAGATTTCTTCCACGCCAAGTCTTCTAAGCGCCTTCTAATAGATAAGAAGATATTCTTCGGAATATCTGATCTATTCAGTTCATTGGCCAACCTCAATCTGATCGGATCTTTGATCTTTAGAAACTTCCGGTTTAGGAAACATCCGTGCGTATGTTCCACGTTGTATTTCTGTTCCGGTCTTCGGTTGAACTTTCTTGAACTCTTGCTTGAACTCTCTAAAAGTGTTTTGCCAAATCATGCCATTCAAGGGAACATCAATAAGTTGTATAATTGTGGGGTGACACCAATCAAGAAAAGTTTGGAAAGTTATTAGTTTCCTCATTTTGCAGGTGAAGACTGTCAACCATCCTAGTAAGGATGAAATTTGCTGAAAGCTTGAAAGAGGCGTTGCATTGAGCAAGGACACATTCGTGTCAGAAATATGGAAGATTTTACAATTTGGGTTGATTCATCAAATATCGAAAGGAAGTTGCTTAAGTACAATGACAAGCCCAATGATTATGGTCTCATAAATTAAGGCTTCCTCATCTACTTGAGATCCATTGACACTGCCAGGCAATTTTGTGCTTTTGGAATTTCACTTTGCGCAACTGCTATTTTATCAAATATATTTTATTTCATACCCTTAAAAAATGTTAGTGTGAAAAGATTTCATGGCATGGATGAGTTGGTTGAGTACTTGCTTGGCAATATACAAGGTCTTGTGTTCAAACCCCACCGTAACACTTTTTCTTTCCACAATTTTGTGGAATTTTCTTAGTCCCACCTATAGTGCGGACTCTTCCTACCTCCTTGTGGATGTTTGTCGACTCGTGGGTTTTCAAAGTTAGAGAAGCCAAAATGGCCTGCGCTTCATCAAGTGACTCAAGTTCAAATCCGAGTGGTGCCCTTTACGTAACTGTGCTCAAATAGGCTAGAAATATACATGTATCCGAGAAATATCTTGTATGCGATGTATTCCTTGCTATGTCTTAAATGAGATGTGAACCCACTATAAAAAAGAAAGATTTCACGGCGTTTGTGATATAAACTTTTTATTATTTCAGTTTGGTCCGTTGGTACTGGAATTGTGAAAATTATTAGTTCGGTACTTGATTTGAAATGGAATGGTAGTTCGGATAATAAAATTGTACTTTTCCCTAAGGAAAAATAACAAGTGCAAATGTACAAATTACAAACCGACGAACTATGGTACAATTCCTACGAATTATGTTATAGTTCGAGACAGTGTCCTATAATTTGTTTGGATAAAACCATGACATAATTCATAGAAAATGTAACATAATTCATCGATTTGTAATTTGCATCAAAAATCAGATTTACCCCCGATCTTGACTCTTATTCTCAAGTTAAAGTTTCAAGAGTCTGAAATCAAAACACGATTTCATTTGGGCATAGGGTTAATTTAATTTGTTAAATTTATTTTTAATGTGTTTTGTGATATCATTAACATGATAAAATATTAACCACTTAATTTCTCGTTAGTGGGGATATTAACTACTTTTTTTTTCTAGGAGGTAATACTTTTTTAGATCGATCTGTTACCAGTTGGTATCAAATCAAACCATATAAGCGATGTTTAGTAATACTCTCTATCAGTTTAGGCGCATATCACTCACATCAAACTATTATTCTCATTTAAAAGTTAAGATTTCAACAATGTATTAATGTCAACAACACACAATTCTAGAACTTCACTATGACCATCAAGTCTTGAGATGACACACCTACACAATAGCATAATAGAAGATCTATGAGTAAAAAATAAGTAATTGAATGAATAAAAATAACAGAAGTCAACAATGAAATTGGTGTAGTCATCCGAATCAAACACGAAACTTGAGACATTATCAACCAATACCACAACTATCGAGCAACCATCATTATGATTATACCGGATAATATTAGAGGACAGAGTGATGTAATTTATTTAATGTAATAAATAACATTTTTACTTATAATTAAGATTAATTATATTAATTATCGAACTTGATTTTTTTACTAAATTAGATTTTGTAATTAATTGTGTTATACCAAATTTGATGATAAATGACTTTGTTGCTAGATTTTATTCTCGGTGATAGAATCGTGTGCCGTCGAATATATTTATTATTTATTTTATTTTTATTAAATATTAAATCACTTTTTATATATATTCAATTCGATGCAATTGAAAAATAACGCACTCTAAAGTCTAACCTATCAAATTTTGGAAAAATTTCAAATATGCTCAAAATTGAAAATTGAGTTCGGTTTCTACTTATCTCCCTTATTGGTTTCTTTTTACTTACTTTTTGTAAGACACTATTTGCCGCATCGTTTTAAGTCTTAGAAGTTGTTGCCAACCGCACCTTAGACCTCATGACTTTTTTACGCATAAAAATTAGTGAGTCAACAAAATACATCCACATAACCTAAACCATCTTAGGTTAGAATAATCTTCTATCAAGCTAATCAGATTTGTTGGGGCTAGGGATGCGAGTGACATCACCAATTGAGCCAATAATTAGCTGAATCGACCTCATGTTTGGACCACCCCGTATAGAGGTCCACTGAAACATGCCATCACCAATTTGTTGGGCAATTGAACTGATTCGATTTACCAGAAAGTTGTGTTTCCACACTCTACTGCCTCCAATTGTACCCTCACATGATCTTTTTTTTTCTAACTGCTGGTCTGGGCCAGCGACTTTATTGAAAAAGTTCAAAAAGCCAGAACCATGGCGAAAACAATGAGGAGCCAAGCAGAGGTTATGAAGAACAGCAAGCCCTCAAGTGTCCTGAGATGGTTATAGTATCCAAAACTCAAGGACACCAAACAGGTTGTACAAGGGCCTGGATACGCTATGCGCAACCAGCTAGAAAAAACACCCTAGGAATGTAAAAAGAAACTTGAAACACTCAGGTAGAGGAATAAAACACTGGGAGATTTTGGAGGTCGCCAACCACTGCTCGCTGGACTACTCTGGGAAGCTCTGAGAAAGCATTGAAGGTGCAAAGATGTTGCCCCTTGTGGTATGCAAGGATTCTAGCTGCAAGGTTCACCTCAAGGCGAATTTTGAAGACTGGAGTGGGCCCTAGCTGAGCTCTGGCCGATCGCCATCTGTCAAAGGAGTCCCAGCGGCCTGAGAACACCTGAGAATTAAGCAAACTCACATCGGGGCTGGAACAATGAATGGCGTCAATCGTCACCTGATGTTGGCTTATAAGTTGCATGGATGTTGCAACAGCTAGCAAGAAACAATCTTCTACAAGGGGAATCATTGCACCAAAACTAAAGTTGCCATGGTTGTCGCGAATGATAACCCCACATTGACCGTAGTGACTCGCCACGTTCATGGTGAAACCAGACGGATGAGGGAGCCATTTCAGCCAAACTCCTCTTCTGATCTTTAGATTTGGGCACCTAACATGTAAAGCCAGGATTGCTATTTAGTTTTGAAAGGATGGGTGGAAGTAGGCACCTGAGATCTAAGGAGAAAGAAGAGCAGCCCAGTGTCTGATCTTAGGGAGGAGGAGGTTGTAAGATGTGTTGGAGCCATGGATAACGTTGTTCCGAAAGACCCAGACTTCCCAAAGACAGCAACAAGCTAGAGCCAAGGCGAGACAGTCCATGAAGCACCTCATATTAGCAGAATAAAACCAATCTAAATCAACCTTTGTCGAGAACGAGGAGCATTTTTCCCAAAAACTGATGCAAGGAAACGCCACAGAGGGGCAGCTACATCACTCGATAAAAACATGTGGTCTGCAGATTCAACTTGAGGGGACTCACAGCAAACGCATTTTAACGCAATTGGAATGCCCAAAGAAATCACAGCATCATCCGTAGGGGTAACTTTATGGAAAAATTTCCAGATGAACACACTAATCTTGGGAGGGATCCAGGTCTGCCAAATGTTTTTAAATATCAACTTGTGAGGCCCTGCGGTGCGTCTAGCCAAAAGGACATTTTTAACAGTAAGAATTCCCGACGCAGCCCCTTTCCAATGGAGCTTGTTTGGATACTCTGACATGTGAATGTCCTGCAAAATACCCCGATCACCCGGAGGAATGAGCTCCATCAAACCAGCAGCCAATTCTTGATTGCTGACAATGTCCCTCATGGGTCTGTCGCACACATCAGCAGGTGGCCAGTATATCAAGTCATTCGCAAAAATGACTCACTCTTGTGTCGCCTTTGCCAATAGTTCAGCAGCTTTCACTCCTGAGTTATTGGATAAGGGGGAAGATAATAGTCCATATGGCTGAGCCTTTGGGCCTGTTTTTAAATTGGTTGCGCGCATACGCTGCCCAAAGGGAAGAGTTCAACATGAATCTCCATGCAAGTTTAGAGAGCACTGTATTTTTCACATCCAAGAGAGGTTTAATGCCTAGACCCCCTTCAAGTTTAGGACAGCAAACCTTTTGCCAACTGACCCAATGCCGACGACTATTCTGTCCGCTGTTCCATAAGAATTTAGATAAAAGCGATTGTGTGCGCTTGATGCAGCCTTTGGGAACTGGAAGAATAGATAGAGTGTGGATATGTATGGAGCCCAAAATAGAGGAGATAAGCGTAGCTCTACCCCCATAGATAGAAAACAAAAGAAGCGCTGAAACAAAAGAAGAGATGGCATTAGGGCTCATCATTTGACCCTAGGGTCAAAATGTCTATAGGGAAGCCCTGACTCTTACCTTACCATGTTCGGTCTTTTACTCTATATGTACCATGCTCTGTAAGTCTTAGGCAGTGTAAGGATCATAGGAAAAAAAAATCATACCCTATCCTTCTACCCTGCCCTCCTACCTTATTATCCTACTCCTACCCTGCTCTTGTACCCTGTCCTACCCCTATCTTACCTTACCATTTTCATTCATATTATAATTTTTTTTCAAAGTATGCTTAAATTGCCCTACTTGACCCTACCTAGCCGACCCAACCCTACCCTACCAGAATATTATCCTGTCCATGGGTACCCTACGGGCTTAGAAAAATTGATCTACCCTGCCCTTACCCTACCACTGTTCATAGGGTCAAGAAAAAATAGTTTTACGCTGCCCTTACACTGCCCTTACACTGCCCATTGCCGACCCCCAGATGGCATGTAGTTGTGAGTGGGATAATGTGAGGCTTTGCGCTCAACATCTGACTGTTGCAATTCCAACTGCCTCCATAGGCAGATCAAGGATGGCGAGTGTGTGTCGTCAGATTGGTCACGGTCTAATTAAGACCTGGTTTGATACCGAGATACACTTGTTGAAATTGGGAATTATCTCTCCATATTGAGACTTTTGAGTAAATGATTTAGTCATCAAATATAATCTAGCAATTCTTCTTCTCCCTTAGCAATATGTAACAAATTTTTTTTTCATGCACACCATTCCCCTAAATTGGAGAAACTTGAGAGTCGATTGAAATTTGGATCGAAGGCTATTTTTAAGACGCTGTTCTTAACAACGTTTTAAGCTTATGTGGCTATATTTTGCTGACTGAGCAAGTTTTATGAGTATAAGAGGCACGAGGCATAAATCGATGTTGGCAACAAGGTCTTAAACTTAAAACGCTGTTGTTTTAGAAAAAATGAGTAAAAATGGAAACTAATTTCTTATATAAAGAAGGCAGAAAAAATAAAAAAGTGAAGGGTTTCAGAATTTAAGCAACACAAAATAAAACATAACACATGAAGAGAAACTTCTGGCTATGACCCAGCGGCACAAAGAAAATCAGGGCCCTCATTCGCAAAAGAAGAGATAATTCATTTTCTCTTGCGGGATGTGAAATAATAATGTAGGAAATGCATCATCATCTCTGGCATACAAGATTATCTGTTATGTCGATATGGGATTGTAATGAGCGGCGCTGGCTTTTAATTCCACGAAACTCAATATTGACCATAAGTCATGAGTCATCCAGTTTAGCCCGCATTTCATCAGTCGTTCTTGCGCTCTTTTCACGCCATAACCTTCAGTAAACTCTAGCATAAACCCTAAAAAAATAAAATAATAACTTCCCATGAAATTTTGCGAAATAGTAAAACATAAGTTACATGTACAAATACAACCCTCTTTAGGGAAAAGCCTGTCAGAAAAACATCATCGTAAATATTAGCTACTCAAGCGAGGGAGTGACGGACTTTGAGTTGAGTTGAGCTGGATGAGTTTTAGGCAATAGATGCAGCAGCAGCCAGTTCGATAGAGATGATGAAGGTTGATCTGTCTGCTTCTCTTAGATACTGCACGTCTCCGTTCATGAGCCTTACCAGCTTCCTGCTGATTAGGAGACTGATGCCTTCCTCGGATGACCCTGTCTCCCCTCCAAACATCTGGCTCAGAAGGCCCTCTGGTATCCCAACACCAATGTGCGTGATCCTGGTTCAGATACACAGATGTTAAATATATAGCATATGACAATGTTACAGAGATTTTCAGACTACTGTGTCAATAACAGTATCTAATGAGGAGAAATGAGTCCAAAACTAACCATAATTAATGAATTTTCAATCCCATGCATTTTTTTGTTTGTGAAAATGCATCCTGTTCTTTTAAAATGCTTCTGAAATATTTTGAACTGCTGAGTTTCTACCAAGTCGGGTTATTCGGAAACATTTATGAAAAATGAGGCAAATCAAATGTCTTCACAAAATGAAATCAAATCTGATCATTTCTTAAAACACTATTGAATGTATGAATTGCAACTGAACCTGATTTCCATATGGACAAGATGAATTGAATCTGCCAGTTGATCTTTGGTCATTTTGGCCGCAATATTGAGTTGGCCTCCGGGAACCGTACAGTTTACCGATGTGAGCAAGAAATCAGCCAGGATCTGTTGCAGCCGGACTCTATCTCCATATAATGTTACTGACATTAATTCATCAGATGCATCTCGAACCAAGTGAATCCCTTTTTCATCGATTTTTATCATTGATTGGCTGATTGATGCAACCAGTACCTCTTGCAATGTGAACTCCACCATCTCCAAATTGCAATACCTGTCGCAGTTAAATGTAGAGAAATATGGCTTTTAGTTTGAAGTTTCAGTGAAAACTGCAATAAATTGGGAAAAAACATACCCTTCGATAATACTGTCAAGATCTGTGTCGTCTAGAACTTTATTGAGCTGACGTTGGCATTGAGCGCTGGTATCAAGAAGCTGTTTCTGTTCTTCATCCAACACGGTATCTTCCATCATCTTGCGAGAGAATGTAATGCCCGATAAAGGATTTCGAATTTGGCGCTTTATGTAAGACAACGTTTTCAGCCTCTTCAAAGCAGTTTGCTCGGAAAGACGCTGGATATGAAGTGATTGCTGCAACTCTTGGCTCGCAAGTTGCAAGAAGCAAAAGACGCCGGTAACTGTGCCCTCAGCATCCAACTTCTTGTTGACTGAAAGAAGGCATTCTATGTACCTTCCAGTTCGAGAGAAGAACCCAAACTGAACTTTCTCTGACTGCTGGCCACTGATTGCACTGTTGAGAACGACCCCGAGACCCACAAAGGCCTCTTGGTTCTTAAGCCGGCAGCAAGCATTGGAACCCCCGAAAACCTCACCAAGAAGCATTTTGTCTATCACTTCTTCTCTTTGACACCCGGATAGTTTTATCATTGCTGCGTTCCACTCAGAGCACCACCCGAATTCATCCGTGCCAAATATTGGAGGGATCAATGGGCTTGGACTTTGTACAAGAGCCTTGTAGTCACCTTCAATGCGTGTGAACTTGTCCATGACTGTCTTCTGACTCGTAATATCCTGTGCCACAAAACAGACACCCACGACTTTTTCTTGGAGGTCCCGGCTGGAGCAAGCATTCACCAGTAAGCTGATGGATGGCGAATCTTCTCTGGAACCGTGAGTTTTCATCTCAAATTCCACATTTTGTTCCTCAGTTCCTGCAAGTCAGAACGATTGAAAGTTCTCTTTTTCAGAAGCGTAGACTAACAAATACAAATACGAAAGATTGAACAACTAAATAAATCAAATCAATCACGAGAAATCATTAATTACATTACCTTGAAGAGCCAACTCAAGCATCGTCTTCACTCTATCTAGAGATGAATCTTCCACTAGACTGAGCAAATGCTGCCCAACTGCGCTGTCACCTAGTAAACCTGTTAACTCGGCAATTTTAGAGTTCCAACCATTAACCAACCCGTTAACATCAACAGCCAAGATTGGCACACTAGCTGTTTCTATCAAACGGACCATTTCACTTGTCACTGCCTCAATTTCCTGCATTCCTTCTAATTTAAGATCATTGAGCTTGGATTGGATTCCATGAGAGCTCATATCCACACTTTCTTTCTCTTTGAACGAATTCCGGAGAATTAGCTGCAAAGAGTGAATTGCGTCCATTTCAAATTCCTTCCACAGCAAACTCCTTGACCTGACAACTTCAAGAAACGCCATGAAAGATGACCTAGGATGCATCCGCTTTCCATCGTCTTTTTCACCCAACTCATGCTTTGCTCCACCCCAGCGGATTTCTAAAGCAGTGTGGGACCGAAACCAGAAAAGCATGTCCTTCTCATTTATCCGGACAGCAGCCATTCCACAGACAATATTTCCAAGAGAACGAGCACCTGGGAACCCTGCATCATGCAAGCTATCTGTACTGAGACCGGTAGAGTCCATGTGCTCATCACGCAGCCACATGGCTATATCCAGCAACTGCGCGTCAGTTGGAGCGACTCCCATTCTCCATATCTTGTCCTTATACAACAATGCAGCCCCATCACACTTCACTAGGTCCATAACATTTGGGCTCTGGGACACAATTCCTAGTGGTGCATCCCGCATGAGCATGTCACACAAAAGTGTTTGAGTTCGCAGAATATTTTTCTCGAGAATCTGATTTTGTAACTCTAACTGTTTACTGACATGAATTGCAAAAACCTGAGCAAGAAACTCACAGGCATAGCGAAGAGGAAATGGGACAAACCTGGGTGACCTGTGATGACATACAACTAGTCCCCAGAGTCGTTTCCTCTTCAGCGCAGTACTATTAGATTCTTCCTCTTCCTCATTAATTACAACTGCCATAACTAATGAGGCAATAGATGTCATGTTCTCCATATACTGCAAATGGCAGCTGTGAGGAGCCCTCAAAGATGAGCCACACAGAGTTAGTTCAAAAGGAAGTTTCTCGTCTTGAAGCACTTTAACGTGTCTGGCACGACAATCACAAATCATGCGGACTTTATTCTTCATAAACAGAAAACGTGCAGCTTGCGGTATATCTGTGGCCGGATAATGCAAACCGAGATACGGATCCAACCCTGGCACTGTCATTTCAGATATGACCTCACCATGATCATCATCATGAAATTTATAAGCCATGACCCTATCATATCCAGTGAGCTCAAAAACCTCTTGAACCATCGTATCGCAAAGCCTCTCCAAGCTGCCACTGGGTAAAGCCTGAAGTCGTGTTATAGCTTTGGCTGCTAGCTTGTATGACTGCAATGCCCCAGCTGCTGTCATTGGGACTTCATAAGGCTTGACAGGTTCAAAATCAACAATCAAACTACCGGTGACCCTATGAACAATTGCATAAAAAGGCTTCCCAGATGTCTTGCAGTGGACTAAAATTGGATTCAAGAGCGAAACTTCCCCAAATCCCAAGGCCTTGTACAACGCTGAAGCACTTGGAGAAGTGAATATGGCTCTTACATCAGTTCCGATTCCAAGAACTGAATGTTCACCGAAACTTGGGACTGCGTGACTTACCATAGTAAGCATCTCTGGAGCATTCTCACTGTAAGCGATGACTTTGAAAGTTTTTTCATCAAGGGCTAACAAACACCCAAATGGCTGAATTAAGTTTCCCTTTTGTATGTGATGAAGATATGCTGTCGTAACTTTTTCAGATTTGGGTGGTTGGTCTCCAGCAGAACTAGTACCAATGCGGACAGAACTTGAATAGTCAAATGAACTTCCCGCTTCTTCATAGTCAGCATGAATTTGTGCATCCACGGTTGTCTGAGCAATAATCCTTGCACTGTGTCTAGAATGGCCCGTGTTTGTGGAAGACTGGCTGGGTCTTGATGAAGACATTGGAAAACCAAGCAAGCTGCAGTCCATAAGTCAGATTACCATTAGTCAAGAGTAGAGTAGAATACAGATACGACATACTTGACAGGAAAGCCCTCGCCTTCACTGCCCATTTTGAAGACCATCAGGATCAGCTCTAGCATTCATTTTACAGTAGCATATCATGCCAATGAAATTAAGAGCGTGTACATGTGATGGCAATAAGTGGTCAAAACAAAAAACCACCACAGATAACACAGCAGAGAATATATTAAAACCATGATATGGAGAGTAAATGAAGGGAACAATCAGGATCATCTTGCGATGGATATAAGCTAATCAATCTATCTCTATCTTAACTTCCACAATGAAGACAACAATTCTAATTTCTCTTATCAGTAACAAGGACAACATAACTGGCTTCTATCTGCTACCTTGCCGGTTATCAGTACCATGAAATTGGTATCAGCTACGAAACGAAAAGGATAACCAGAACAACAAAACTACAGTGGTTAAACTCATGTCTAAAAGCCACATATCAACGCCCACAAAGAGTCTATTTCAGATGAAACTCAACCCAGTTTGTTTAAACTCATGTCTAAAAGCCACTCAAAAAAAAAAAAGGGCCACATATCAACGCCCACAAAGAGTCTATTTCAGATGAAACTCAACCCAGTTTTCCATGAAGAATCATCCAAGTGACAAACTCGCAATGCTAAAATCTTGTTTAAGATCGGCAATGATTATGTAATAGCCACAGAAAAACTTTCACTAAAAGGAAAGTAAAGAGTAAAAGACAAGGGCGATAACAAAAACAAGACACTCACATACGTTCCAACTTGTATACAGCAACAAGTGAAATGAGGCAAGCTTTATAAGGAAAGCTACACCACCGAGCGCCAACAGATCGCCAAATACCAGAATCCCTATAAATGAATTACACTAAACCTCAGCAGTGGCCAAATGTAGAGGGGACCACAAACACACCAATGAATTTCCTGACAGGATGAAATATGAAATTGACCTTGGGGCTGTCCAGATTCAACCTCTTTTACAGCAATCAACCAGTCCTCAAAGCAATTGCTTACAGAAAATCCGACATCCCACGATGGTGTATGACAGAAATTGGAACTGTGTTGAACCTAAACCAGTGCCAGAAATGAAAAACACAAGACACAGTTAACAAAAAAGAATAATGGGGTCATGCTTGTACTAGGTAAAACAGTAGAAGTAGAAGAACAAACCTTTCATAAAAAATAAGTAACATTATTTACAGACACTCAGGTACCATAATCTCATCTTTTTGTGTAAGATAATAGTTTTGAGGTATAGTGGGCATCATGGGTGGCTCATCAGGTCACTGCTCAGCATCTTGGGAAAAACTATATAAAATTTGTCAAACAATCATAGGTGTGCAACAACAAAAAATGTGTCGCTGAAAAAGACAAAGAGACAAGGGATAGTGAGTCTGGATTAAAAAAATTACTAAATGGGGAAAGAAAGATTGCTTAAGTGGAGCCAATCCACCAAACTTGAGATTCTTCCTCAAAGTATGGGCTCGAACAGACTTTGAGTCCAGAATTTAAAAGCCCAGCTAGGTTAATCAATTAATGATTTTCAGTGGATGAGGTTTTTTGTCTTCTCTCATTGGATTTTGCTCAAAGGTAGCTAAGCTGTTACTGCTTATTTCTAAGAGTGATGGGACAAAATATGGGGGCAGTGGTGTCGTTTGGCTTGCCCCGACCATGTTGTCACCTTATAAATTACTATCAGTAGATGTGCCAGAAGGTAAGGCGACAGAGGCCTTGAGACTTGGGGCTGAGGCAGTGCTAGATTGATATCTCATTTACTACTGAGGGAGTTTTCAATACTAGTATGCTAGAGGATCTATCTGGCTTGTTCAAGACAAAGTCATCTGCAAGAAGACTTTTAACGCACTCATTACAGGAAAGATAGTAATGGAACGAACATTGAAACTCTGGATAACATTAACTTAAAAGTAATCCTTTTATCGGCAGGCAAGAAAAATAATGTTGTTTTAGGACCAATATACTTTCACAGGACACAGGAGGATGGGCCTGCAGGATTGTCAACGTATCACAGATATTGTTTGCTTTTCAGGTCCTTTTTACTAAGGTAGTTTTGTTCTCTTCCCGTGAGTGTGAAGTGTCCCTTAACATCATTTGGGTCAAAGTCGGGGGCTATTGTTTAGATTGTTCCCCCATAAATGTACTTACTTCAATACCTCTCCATTATTGATCTTTCCTTACATGAACAGAAAATCTAAGAGTTTTAAAGAAACCACTAGGATAGATACATCATTCCCTACATTCTTTAATGCAATGTCATTCATTTTGCTTACTGAAAAAAAAAGAAAAAAAAAGGGGGTTGCAGTTTCTATCTTATACGGATACATAGCCATCCTCATCTTCATGTGTACAGCAGCACTATATAAATTCAATTTCCTCACATTCAGATTAACACAATCAGGAGGAAGATATGATCCCGTTATGTCCCCCCCCAATTGTAACATCAAAGCTTCAAGCACAATTGAGATGGATCGTAGGAGCAGAAATTTCCACCACACCACACTGCTCCTACAGGCACTCCTAAACCGCTAACCAGGTACATTAGCAGGCTAAGATAAACTTATTGTTGTTTCATAGCAGCAGATATGAAGCAGTAGTAGTGATGAACACATACTGCATTTGAAGTATGAATTCTTCTCCAAATATAACCAGCAGAAAAGAATCAGATGTGTGTATAATCTTATATACGAAACTTGCCTTGCAGCATTCACAAAAAGACAAAAGGAAAGTATATAACCTGTGTAGAAGCTCTATCTTCAGGTCTAATGATTATCATCACTCGCCAGCAGGGCAGCAACAAGCAGCTGGAGCCTTCACGATGTTGCAGGCAAAAATCATGCCAAAAAAAATCTCCCAATGCAATTTGCAGGGGATTAGTATGATCATCATCAGCTCAATCAAATGTATGGATTGCTTTCTTTGCAATAGAAATCGTTACTCTCAATCAAAGTCCTCAGCATCTCAAAGCTGAAGCTCTCGCTGTTCGGATCGCTCGTCGGCGTCTCCGGACACTCATCCGTTTGCGGCTGCAAAAAACAAACGTAGCAACCAACACTTCTTCCTCCTCTCTCCGCCGCTGCCGCCAACGACGATGACAACTGCAATCTCCTGATCTCACTATCTGTTGTGTCCTTCTCCTTCATCCGCCTCTTCTTCTTCCTGCTAAACGAACGCTTGATTGCGTTCCTGAAATCCCTAGAAATTCCAAAAACTCCCGTCCTGCTAACCTCCCTCCTCCTCTCCTCCTCCACCACGCTCTCGCCCTCAACTCCGTTACAGCAACCAATTTCTCCATCATCGTCCTGCTTACTTCCTTCTTCATCTTCTTCGTCGGCTTCGTCGCCTTTTTCTCCATCGCAGAGTTCCGATTGCTGCTTCCGGTTTTCCGATTGCGACATGAAGAGGCTTCAGATGCCGGATTTTGGAGAGCCCTCAGGCGTAGTGAAATTTTGAAAAAATTGCGCCGAGAGATTTTTAGTTTGATTAATATTTGCAGTCGTGAGAGAAAGGAACACTAGACGAAGGAGTAGAAAAAGGAAGATGATGATGACAATGACGAGCAAAGCCAACTGCGTGTCCGTCGCTCAGTCAACTCGCTCTGCTTTCACGAGCCTTCTACCGAGTCAACTCAGCATTTAACAAATTACAAAAGTGAATGATTTTTGATCGTGATGTTATCAAAAATGACGTATTTGAATAAAGTGAATTTCCTAATAATAATAGTTTTAACTTAAGAATGTGCAAAGTCCAATAATTAAAATATTCATTTTGATCTTTTTATTTTGGATTTAAATTAAAAATTACTTGCAATATAAAATGATTATATCTTTATGTTTGAAATTTTTTGATAATTAAGAGCATGTATGTAAGACTACTTACAATGGGTTGTTGAAAAAAAAAATTAAACTGTTGATTGGTTGCAATGGAAAGTTGAAATCAAGTGTTGAATACAAATGGATTATTTGATATTGAATTAATTCAACAGGTTGAATAAGACAAGTGACGGCATATCAAAGGTGGGAGAAACACAAATGACAATGTGCATCTCTCAAGAAAGTGGATCAGATGAGAAACACAAAGGACAAGGTGCGTCTCTCAAGAAAGTGGATAGATCTGACACGTGGCGTCTTATGATTGGCTACTCTAACTTTTTTGATTTTTATTTCTATCCTAATTATTTGTGGTCAATTATTGCATAATAAATTAATTTTTTTAATTTTTTATATACCAAAATTCATCGGTTTTTGTACTCTATAAATAGAGACTAGTTTCATTTGATTTGGACACAGAAAAAAAATGTCTTCTTTTTCATATAATTAGTCTATTATCCCTCCATAAACTCTTTTTTCAAGTTTTCAACTTCTTTGAAATGGATCCTAACCATTTCAACACCCAAAATATCGAAAGATAAATTATTTAGTGTTAATTAATTATGATCAATAATTGTTATTATTATGTAATCACAAAAATATAAATTTAAAAATAAATAAGAATATGAAATAAAAGTGGTGGGGTATAGGTAATTAGTTGGAAGGGTGTTGAATTTTACTAAACAAAATTATTGTAGAGTGTAAAAGTTGAATGATTGTTGAATTATTAGGTAGAAGAAAGAGAAAATAATATGGAGTGTTGGAAAGTTAAAAAGTAAGGTGTTGAATCTATTTACCATTGTGGATAATCTAATTCATGTATAGTGACAGTACTTAACAAATGTCGTAAGTTAGGCTACTTAAAAATTGAGTATAAAATTTGTTTCATAGGAGTAGCTGTTGAAGTGACATTAACACGCACATACTCTAACATACGCAGGGTCGTGCCTGTCATTCCCGGGGCTTTTGGGCAAATAATTTTTGTGCCCCAACAAGATAGAAAATAACAAGAATTAAAAAAATGCATACTTGCTAGGTCTGATAATAATGAAAAGTTTTATTCAATTTTTCGTTAGCTTGATTTGTTTTCATTTTACACTCCTGAATACAAGGACGGACACAGAAACTTTGATAAAGGGTGACAAACTAAAAATAATTTGCATTACGAAAAAAGTACTATTATTCAAAAATAATTATTACACTAATTAAAAGAACGTTAGTTTTCATAAAACTAAAAATATAAAAATACAAAAAATATAAAAAACCTAAAAAAACTAGAATTCAAAAAACTAAAACAAATATTTACATACGACAAAAATCATTTTTGGGCCCCTAAACAATATTAGCCCCTGGCCTACGTCCCACCTGCCCCTATATCAGACACGGCCCTGAACATACGGAGACACGTTGGTGGTGTAAAAGCAAGTAAATGTGAATAGTGTGTGAAGTGACAATAAATTAAAAAGAATCGGTATACGGGGTTAAGATCAAGTACAAAATTAATTTTAGGTACAAAATATAAAGTTCGTCAAAATTATTTTATAATTCGTTAGTTTCATTTTATAATTCGTCACTTTTTGAGCCGAAAAATGAAAATGACGACATACTTCGTCAATTTCATTTTATAATTCGTCACAAAAAAAATACATAAAAAATCAAGATTTAATCGCATACACGGATTATAATTATTTTGTATTTTGTATCAAAAAAATTAACTTTGTATCTGATCATATTCCTCGATATACGTATATATTGCAAAACGTTGTGTCAGGCCTATGCTACGAAACTTTGAGAGGAATTCTTCGACGTTTTTTGTTTGTTTGTTTTCGGGTCGCTGAAATATTTGTTGTGAGTTCACATCAATGGGAATTTTTTTTTTGATGGATCACATCAATAGGAATTAATGCCAAATAAAAAAGACATCACATTATCAAAAAATATAATAATAATAAAAACGTCACGACTCATGACGGGCGAATATTACCTAAAAATGTTGAGGCCTCATATTTGATTGGACTCGGTCTAAATTCAATTATGGGATTTTGGATGTCTCTCACAAGTCACAATCTAATAATTTAAGACTAAGGGTGTCTGTAGGGTTTAAATTTCATGTTTTTTATTTTTGTAAAGTTAAATAAAATTAAGTAAAGTTAAATAAAGTTCTGTACAGTTAAATTAAGTTAAATAAAATAAAATAAAATTAAATTAGGTTTATTAAAATTAAATAAAATTTTTCAGATTTTAATTTTGTAGTTCAATATGATTAAAACTTAAATTAAATACTTTTATTCAAAAAAATTACTTTTTTTAAGTTCAGTAAAGTTAAATAAAGTTTAGTGCAGTTAAATTAAATTAAATTCAGTAAAGTTAAATTAAATTAAATAAAAAAATTTTCCAGCTCTATCAAACAACACCTAAAAGAGAGTTGCAACTTGCAATTTTTTTTTCTTTTTTGATAGTAAACATACAAGACAGAAACAACAACATACTGAAAAATCATAAAAAGAAAAAAAAAGAGTTGCATTTGAATAGTATATCATTTTCTTTTTTCGATAAGAAATAGTATATCATTTTCTAATTCGCCTTCACATTATAAGTGGGTCGGAGGAATGAGTTGGTTAGAATAGATTCTATGACCGTCAAGCACTTTTATTTTAAGAGAAAAGTATAAAAAGAGATTCTGAACTACTACTGATTTTTTAAGTTAGGATGCGAACTACAAATTTTTCTAATTAGGAAGCGAAATAAAAAATTTCGTTAAAGTTAACTTCATTTGTTTTACACATGAATCTTATATGACTCAACAAATCTATTTTTTGATTTGATCAACAACAACAAAATCAATCTATTTTGAAAGAACTTATTAAATAGTAATTTCATTCTTTTTTATAAAGAATTTGAATCAAGATTAAGTAAATTATTAGAATTTAGCAACAAAAACATGGTTAATATAATACAAGTAGTAAGAAAGGTTATTGATTTTACAATGATATACTTTCCGACATCCCTCACTTCCTATGTTCGAATTCCGTATCTATTAGTTTGGGTTTATGCCTTAAATTAAAAATCAAAAGCACAATTGATAGGACCGTGGTTAGTAGTCAAAGACTTCACAATGTTCAGGTACTGTTATGAACCTGACTTTGTGTGCAGATAAACAAGTAGATAAAGTACACAGCGGAATAAACCTAAATAGCCTTTTATTACTATTTAGTCTGTACAATCTTTACACTCAGTTTGTACAGAATTGCCTATTCAGTGTAGATCAAAACTAGATCAACACAAGCAAAACCTGACTACTTCCCTGACTGACTTCACGACGTCACAGTAGTCCTTGCACCACCGCAGCTTTCCGGTCACAGATCAAGAGTAACTCGATCACACGAATATCACACTCTGATATTCTCACACTGGGTACACCCACTTTGGAAAGCTCTAACGAATGAAGATGCACACCTTCTGAACAGTAACTGCCAGACTTATCTAAGTCTTTGAGATAACCGCCATAGATCATGGCTTGTAACCGTCACTCCATTATCTCCTTGTTAACCGTCATGGAGACGTGTGTATGCAGTCTGATAAGATCATCTTTAAGGGCTTGTTAACTCCATTATCAGCTTGTTAACCATCACTGCATGATCTCTTGACAACTGCTCTGTGACTCAAGCATTGACCAATCCTCAGGTTCTTGAGACTCAGCGACTTCCACAGGTACTTGAGTCCAACGTCAGGTTCTTGAATACTCCAGCAAGTTCCTAAATTACAAATACTCAAGCAAACCATTAAACCGGTTTGTCAACATCAAAAACATGTGAAGCCATTGCCTCAATAATTTCCTCCTTTTTGATGATGACAAACCATTAAGGGAAAAAAAATACCAAAACAACACTTAATAGATGTTAAACATGCACACAGCATCAAATGAGAACATATTCTCCTTGGGAACAAATTCCCCCTAAGTTCTTTCACACTCAGAACCTTGACCAACATCCTATTAAGTCAAAAACCTACACAGGTATTTCTAATCCTTCCCTTTTACTCAGGAACCTAGTTCAGTTTATATTCCCCCTCAGTTGATACTCCTACCCTTCCCCCTTTTGGCATCATCAAAGAAGAGTAAAATAACATACAAGGCAGTCATAAACACGAGGAAAACTTGAAATTGAGAGTAACTCATAAATGCATGCATAAACTTCAAAGTTAAAGTAGATAGTTATAGCATGCAAGCTGAACAAAAGTTTTTAACACTCGAAACAAAGAGGGAAAAGATATGGTGGGAGATCAAGGATAGGGAAATCCATAGTAGGAACTGATCATAGCATTCTCAAAGACAAAAGTGATCATCCCCAAGCTGAAGAACTTCAGAGCTTATCAACCAGAGCCAAGAGTGCATCTTTCACTCCTTTGATGTCCTCTTTGAACTCTCCTTTAAACTCCTTCAGCTCTGCTCTCACTGCCTTCATATCCTTCTTTACATCAGAAATATGTTCCCCCAGAACTTTCATCCAGTTAGCAACATCTTCTTCAAATTCAGCATCCTTCTTTTCCAAATCATCACCATCACCCTCATCATCCTTCAGTTCTGTTTTTGTCCCAAATCCAGGTTCTGGAACTGAAATTCTTATCCATCCCTCAACAGAATCTTTCACCAGATTCATTTTTCTGAAAACATCAGGATCAAACTCTTTTACATCTGGCTCCTCAACTCCAGAAACATTGTCATACAATTCATGTTCTTGAAGAACCTTCTTGATCACTCTAGAGAACCCAATCTGAGTCAAGTTTTTCTGATGATATATTTGATGGATCATGAGCTTTGGTAAGTTGATCTTTTCTTTCTTCAATAACTTGTCCAAAACCAGCAAATCCTGATGCTGAACATAGGATGGTTTGACTCCTCTTTGAAGAAAATTGCTCACAAGTAACTTGTGCAGAATCTTGATATTTTGCTCCATAAACTGAGTGCTGATACTTGAGCCCTTTGGAACTCTTTCCAACTAACAGATTCTTTTTACCAGTTCTTGTTTGTCTCCAACCTCCTTTGGCCACTGATTATTCTTACAAAACACATCAAATCCTTTGTGATCTAATCCCAAGGTCATAGCCAACTCCATACTGGGCAGAATAAATTTCTTTCCCTTGAACTTTACCTCCAAAGCAGGTATAGCTCCTTCAATGAAAGACAGATTCTTATAGAATTCTTGAACAGCTTCAGGGCACACATACTCCCGAGTCTCACATAACTTCTCCCAACCTTGAGCTTTTATTATTTCATACACTTCCATTAAGCCTTCATCCATAAGGAATTTCTCAGAGCATTCCATTTCATTCAGAATCTCTTTTCCTGACTTTGATCGTCTAGCTTTCTTAACTGAGCTCTTAGTGGTATTTTCTTCCTTCACTTCCAATTTTCTTTTACTCATCCTTACTGGTTGTTTTCTTAGTGGTTTGGGTCTGCTCAGTTTCTTCTTTGAAGTAGTAGAAGAAGTTTCAACAATCTCACAATCGTTATTATCATCAACTTCAACTTCTTGGAAGTTGGCAATATTGCCCATTTTCTCCAGGTCATCCGAAGTCTGATTCAGCTTAGACTTTTCAACCGCAACAGAAGGCTCATCAGTTTCTTTTGGAAGATCTTCTTTCTCTTGAGAACAGCCGAATAATAACTCTGTATTATCAGAGTCCACAACCCCTCCTGGGTTCTTTAACTCAACATTCTTCTCATCTGGAATGTCTACAACACTTGTTGTATTCACAGGAACACCGCCAGTCTTTTCAGAGCTCAATAAGCATGCATCAACCTCTTCTGGGTTCTTCAACACATCCTTAATACTTTCAAAGTTAAGGGGATCTAACTCTTCTTCTTCTGTATCAAGGCCAATACCAGAACTAATAACCCCTTCTGGGTTCACCGTCTCTTCTGTTACATTATCAACTCCCACACAATTCTTCAAGCCAATTGATACATCTATCTTCTCCTTATCACCACTACCACCAACTTCGGCACAATCTTCTACAGACCTAGTAGTTTTAGGGTTGAAAAGTACTACTTGCGAGTTCAGATCTGAAGAAGACTTACTTGACATTAACAAATCGGCGACTGCCTTCGAAACCTCATAACGAACATTCGAGATGACCACTGTCTCCATCTTTGCACCAGTGTTGTCCATGTTTGTCGCTGCGCTTGAGTTGGAAGCCATTGAGAGGAGCAGACTTGAGGATTTAAGGATTTTTGATTTGGGGTTTCAATTCGCAGAGAAGATGCAGGTACTGAGAATTAACTTCAACTCCTTTTTAAATACATAATCCCGTTATAATCTCCTTTAAAGTCGCATACATGAACCAACACGCAACCGTCCGACTTCTCATGTCTGTAACCACTGTATAGTCTTGTCAACATAAATGCACTCCAATCACTTCCTCTATAACTCAAATACCTCGTAAAGTCCTTCAGTCCTCAAAAACAATCAAACTCTTGACTGAGTGAATACCAAACCAGTTCCCAAAATATGGATTTTACACAAGGGGCATTGTGGTGGATCGGCTTACCATAAGGGTATAAAATGTAAAAATCACCACAATTCAAATCACTCAATCACACATAAAATACTCTAATCGTGCATGACCAGAAAATATTTAAAGGAGGTTCATTGGACAAAAACAAGATGAGACTAAGGTTAGGTGGCTTCATATACTTCCTTCATGAGGTTATTGGGCAACAAAAATCCGGAAGATATGTTAGGCATCAAGGAACAACATGTTCAGGTATGCATGTACTATATCAGCTTTAACCAAGAAGTAAAAGCACACAATGTACTTGTCACTCAAGAACTTCAAGAAGTTACTCATAACAATGACTAACATGCATGTTAAACACTCTATTTTTTTAGCAAATCATTGAGAGAAGGTTTAGAAGTACCTCACTGTGGACTCATTAACCCAAGCTCCATCCTCAATTTTTCAAAGGCATCCTTATGTAGGGACTTAGTGAAAATGCCAGCGACTTGGTCTTCACTCCTACAAAAATTAATGGTTACAAGTTCCTTTTCAACACAATCTCTAAAAAAGTGATGTTTGATTTCAATATGCTTAGTTTTTCCATGTTGTACAGGATTTTTTGCAATACTAATAGCACTAGTATTGTCACAAAAGATTGGAACTTGATCAAAATGAAGGTTAAAGTCACTTAGCTGGTTTTTGAGCCACAAAATCAGAGCACAACAGGCTGCTGCTGCAATGTACTCAGCCTCCGCTGTTGACAATGCCACCGAATTTTGTTTCTTTGATCCCCAAGATACTAAGCATGATCCAAGGAACTGAGCCATCCCGGACGTGGATTTTCTGTCAGTTCTGTCTCCTGCGAAGTCTGCATCTGTGTAGCCTTCCAACTTGAGGGACTTCACCCTCGGATACCATAAGATTAACTCAATGAAACCGGAACCGAATCACGTGCTAGAGAAAGCTACCACAAAACCATATAGTGCAAGACGATCCCGAGATTGCAGTCCAGGAGCCTAAAAAGGGCTATCTCCCGTGACATCCAATATAATTTACATCTCAGCACGGAGGTACAAGTATTAAGTTTCTTCTATTTATTTACACAGTTTAATTTAGTAATAAGTAGTAATGCATGAATTAGGATAGATCGAGTACCACAGTCTAATTTTCATATTCCAAAGCCAACTTAACATACCGCCCTTGAATAGCATTGTTCGGGACGAACAACTAAAAGTGTGGGGTGATCTGATGGACCAAAATTATACGAATCATAAACACAGTATAGCCCCCTTAATTAGACATTTTGTCTATTTAACTTTTGCTTGTTAGTTCAGATATATTTCTACAGGGTATTTCAGAGCTTTAGAGAGAATACACACTAAAGAGGAGCTTTTAAAGCAGAAAAGATGTTACGAGTAAATCCAAGGTCAAGATCATATGCCGACTGAAGAAATATCAAGGATCCTAACGTTGAAACACTCATAACAAATTAATCAGAAGAATCAGGAGAGGAATCAAGACAGCCCGGGACAAAACATATTGACAGTTTTGTGAAAAGACTGCACAAAATTGTACAAAACTCACACATTGGACCAAAGTGACCGGCCACTTGTTGAAGAGGTGACCAAGGGAGGAGCTCCTCCCCTTCCACCACCGGCAACCGGCGGCTCCTCCTCCCTTGACCGGCGGCTTTTGGCTCCTCCACATGTCTCCTCCTCCTTGCTCCTCCTTCCTCCTCCCTTGGATCAAAAGACATGTGGTGGCTCCTCCACCCTCCATTCTCCTCCTCCATGGATGGCCTCCACATGCAACCATCTCCACCCTCCATCTCCTCCTCCCATGGCTATATAAGGAGGAGCTCCTCCTCATCATCACACACACCTCAAAATCCAAATTTACTTATCTCTCTAAAGTTTTGTAAGTTGTAATATTTGTTTGGCTTTGGAAATAAAGGATAGCTCCCTTGGCGCTTCAACGGTTGTAAGTAATTCTTAGTATTTATTCAACTGTTTTTATTTCCTTAGTTATAATGTTTAGCGCGATGAATAGTAGCTAAACTCCTCATTCGGTAGAAGGGGTGGACTTGTATTATAAAATGTTTTAGACTATTAACTTAGCGTCTCTCCTTAGTATTCAAAACTTATTCTATGTGCCATATATTCGGTTAGAACGTCCAAGGTAGAGTGGATGCTTGGAATGGCAAAACTCTACAGCGGGGTTCGTAAACTTGTACGGATAAGTGGATGCTTGGAATGGCAAAGCTTATCTGAGAAGTTTGACTCATCTTAAACACCATTTGGTTGATCGGGAATGATTGATCAAATGGATGCACATAGGCTAATATAACCGGGAATGGAGTATTAGTCTAAATAGAATAAGTGCTCTACGTCCTTGGAATAGGCTAGACAGTGTACGCAAATCGAGTGCTTGGAATGGCCTTGATACACCGTTTGAATACTTAGTAGAGTCACTAAAGGTCAATGATAAACAGGATATAATACAAGGCCCCTGAAACCGAATGCTTTCCTTTAATTATAAAAATTGTTATTTACTTTCCTAGTATTAAAACCAACCAATCAACCAATCAATCAATCAATCACTTAGCTGGTTGCTTTCAAACCAACCAACCAACCTAAAACACGCTCTCTCGCTGGATAAACCCTTTCAAAGAATGACTATCCCCCTGATTCCCTTGGGTTCGACCCCTACTTACCAAGTACTACCCAGTAGTATAGTTGCGAGTAGCGGACTATTATAAATTTATTTGTACATTTGCTATGACGACAAGCATCTGTCAAATTGGCACCGTTGCCGGGGAATCAGTCGTTGGATAGTTGTTCTTTCCCTCCCCTTTCTTTTTCTTTCTTTTCCCTATGTCATTACCCATTACGCATGCATGGACAACGCAATTTCTTCCCCTGTTCGGAGGAACGGAGGGAGAAGACCCAGTATAGCACTGCCGAAACTTCCACCACGTGTGCCACCACATCAAACCTGAGAACGAAGTATTAGAGGAATTTAAGCTGAAATGCTTCAAATTCTCTCTAACCGACTTCGCCAGGATATGGTATTACACATCCACCGCTAGCAGTGCAGAACGTTACGTAGATCTCTGCGTTCCATTCCTGAAGGAATTCTCCCCACCATCTTTACGCCAAGAAACCCGTGAGAAGATCATGTGCCTTCATCAATCCCGGGATGAGACTTTGGACGAATACTACATGAACTACGATGCCATCGTCTCAAGCTGCCCGCACCATGGATTTACGAAGAAAGTTCTTCTCCAAAAATTTCTTCGTGGGATGAGGCCCGAAGAACTGGGAAGAGTTAACGAAGCTATGAGAAGGTCTGCCACAAACTTCACCATTGCAGACATGTGGTACCTTATAATCGGCCTGGCCGCTGCCACAAGACGAGTACCCCAAACTGACGAGGAAATGCAGACAGAAGAAGCTGACCCTGAGACTGACAAAGAAGAAACCACCGAGCCGTCAGAAGAGACTCCTGAACCGTCTGAAGAATCAGACATGGAAAGCACCGGAAGCAACGAAGTAGGAGTCCAGAACACCACTGACGAACTGCCCAATCCATACCAGACTATCATTACCCAGGCAGCTGAAACTATCTACGATCATTTCCTCACGAACCAACATAACGAGGCAGAACCAAGCCTCATGAGGCCTTCCCGACTTTTCTCCTTAATCAATGAGCAAGTCGCAGCGAACTGTGCGATCAATGAAGAAGCTCAAAGGAGGATGGGAAAAGGACCTCTGCAGAATGACCCCTCGATGGAGCATTGCTATGCCGCAACTGGAATAGACAGTCCCAAATACAAAAACTTCAAAAGGCTAGTAGTGAAAGGTCCATCACCCCCTCCGGGGTATTGGAAGGAAAAAATCCCAAAACAAAGGAGTCCTGACCCGAATACAACATCCGACAAGAAGTCAGGACGAGTCAAAGCAAGAAACAACACATGAGCGGTGGCGAAGTTCGACTTGAGCCACCCATGGGACCCAAACCAGTGATCCACAACGAGGTACTGTCGAGCCAACGACGTTAAACAAGTGCACTGGTCGGGAGGTAACCCGACACTATCTTACTTTCCGCACTTTTAATTTCTGTCATTTAAATTCAGTATTTAGTTTTAAGCTTGCATGACTTTTGACTTAAGGCACGCCTTCGTTCAAAAGTGGGGGGGTGAGAACCACCTGTGTACATAAATAACATGCTTGCTGTTTTTTTCTTTTTTAGTAGTAGTATCTTTTTGAAAATATGAACTTAAGAATGTGAAAAAGATAGATCATAATTCATGCATTAACCTTGTGAAAATTCAAACTGTTTAAAAACTTAGAATGTAACTTTTTAATTGTCCTTTGTGCTGAGATAACCAGGGATGTGGAGTTGACATAAACTGCCCTAGAGAGGCTTGGCGAGCAATCAAAGGATCAGATCAAACTATATGGTTTTCGAAGTCAGTGGAGGCTGCACTTCGGGTTTCAGTGAAGAATTGAAGTCATCTCCGCCATGCAGTGTTTATGCAAAAAGAAAAGAAAAGGCGAGGATGGGAATCAGACCGTCCTCTCTCTAGTCAAAGTAGCCGAGAAAATAGATGAGCGACCCTCATCTTGACCCGCGCGAAACGACAAAGATGAGAGGAGCAGGGAGGTATTTCCATAGGCTTGCGGACGATGATTGGACCTCCCAAAAAGGCTTGAGAAAATGGACTAGCAAAGCCACAAAAAGGCGAAAAGCTCGAAGAAGCAAATCAAGAGGCCAAAGGCCCAAAATTGTGAAGGTTTTAACCGAACAAAAAGTGAAGTACTCAAAGAGTCAAATCAAAGGTCAAAGGCCAATTCACTACAAAAGCAGTCCCTCGCCAAAAAAGAAAGAAATAAAAAAGGCTCAACTCAATGAAACCGGAACCGAATCATGTGCTAGAGAAAGCTTCCACAAAACCATATAGTGCGAGACGATCCCGAGATTGCAGTCCAGGAGCCTAAAAAGGGCTATCTCCCGAGACATCCAATTAAATTTACATCTCAGCACGGAGGTACAAGTATTAAGTTTCTTCTATTTATTTACGCAGTTTAATTTAGTATTAAGTAGTAATGCATGAATTAGGATAGATCGAGTACCACAGTCTAATTTTCATATTCCAAAGCCAACTTAACATACCGCCCTTGAATAGCATTGTTCGGGACGAACAACTAAAAGTGTGGGGTGATCTGATGGACCAAAATTATACGAATCATAAACACAGTATAGCCCCCTTAATTAGACATTTTGTCTATTTAACTTTTGCTTGTTAGTTCAGATATATTTCTACAGGGTATTTCAGAGCTTTAGAGAGAATACACACTAAAGAGGAGCTTTTAAAGCAGAAAAGATGTTACGAGTAAATCCAAGGTCAAGATCATATGCCGACTGAAGAAATATCAAGGATCCTAACGTTGAAACACTCATAACAAATTAATCAGAAGAATCAGGAGAGGAATCAAGACAGCCCGGGACAAAACATATTGACAGTTTTGTGAAAAGACTGCACAAAATTGTACAAAACTCACACATTGGACCAAAGTGACCGGCCACTTGTTGAAGAGGTGACCAAGGGAGGAGCTCCTCCCCTTCCACCACCGGCAACCGGCGGCTCCTCCTCCCTTGACCGGCGGCTTTTGGCTCCTCCACATGTCTCCTCCTCCTTGCTCCTCCTTCCTCCTCCCTTGGATCAAAAGACATGTGGTGGCTCCTCCACCCTCCATTCTCCTCCTCCATGGATGGCCTCCACATGCAACCATCTCCACCCTCCATCTCCTCCTCCCATGGCTATATAAGGAGGAGCTCCTCCTCATCATCACACACACCTCAAAATCCAAATTTACTTATCTCTCTAAAGTTTTGTAAGTTGTAATATTTGTTTGGCTTTGGAAATAAAGGATAGCTCCCTTGGCGCTTCAACGGTTGTAAGTAATTCTTAGTATTTATTCAACTGTTTTTATTTCCTTAGTTATAATGTTTAGCGCGATGAATAGTAGCTAAACACCTCATTCGGTAGAAGGGGTGGACTTATATTATAAAATGTTTTAGACTATTAACTTAGCGTCTCTCCTTAGTATTCAAAACTTATTCTATGTGCCATATATTCGGTTAGAACGTCCAAGGTAGAGTGGATGCTTGGAATGGCAAAACTCTACAGCGGGGTTCGTAAACTTGTACGGATAAGTGGATGCTTGGAATGGCAAAGCTTATCTGAGAAGTTTGACTCATTGATGGACCATAATTATACGAATCAAAAACACAGTTAAACCCACCAAATTAGACTGTTTGTCTATTTAACTTCTGCTTGTTAGTCCCGATATATTTATACAGGGTATTTTGGCGCTTTGGGAGAAAACACAATAAGGAGAGGATTTTACGCTGAAAAGATATTACGAGTCAATCCAAGATCACGATAAGACGCTGAATGCAGAAATCTCAGGATCATGACTTGGAATCACTCAAACATGCTAAATCCATCGGCATTTGGACCAGAACGCAAGGCAAAAGCACCGAGCCCGGTAAAGGCCAAACAAGGGCAATTTCATCGGATTTGAGATTTCGACCATGTTCCAAGCGGAATTTGGCTTAGGTTTCTTCTTAAGATCATCTTAGAATGACATTTTCATTCAAAATACACTCTCCAAAATCCAAGAAGCTCCGGCCAAAGCTCCGGTCAGATCCGGTTAAACCGATGACTTTTATGAAGAGGTTACAAGCTTCTAGAAGGGATGCTCCTCCTCACATGGAGGGACACATGGCGGCTCCTCCTCCCCTCCTCCCAAAGCCGCCGGCGGCTCACTATTCCTCCTCCATGTGGAGGCTTCTCCTCCACATGCTCCTCCCCTCCTCCTCCACCCTTGGATGCTCCTCCACATGCCCTCCATCTCCACCCTCCATTCTCCTCCTCTTTGGCTATAAATACAAGCCTCCCCTTCACTTGTAAAACACCCCAAAATGTGGAGAGCTTCTCTCTCTACAAAATCTCTCTAGCTTTTGTGGGCACAATTATGTAATATTACTTTGGAATAAAGAATCCCTTGGCGCTTCAACAGTTGTAAGTATCTCTTCGTATTTATTTATTTAACTGTTGTCTTTAATTCCTTAGTTATAATGTTTAGCGCGATGAATAGTAGCTAAACTAGTAGTTCGGTAGAAGGGGCGTACTTGTATTATAAATGTTTTAGACTTTACTCTTAGTATACCTTTGTATTCGATACTTGTTCTATGTGCCATATACTAAGTCAGAACGTCCATGGTTGAGGGGACGCTTGGAATGGCAAAGCTCACCATGGGGGTTCGTAAACTTGTACTGATAAGTGGATGCTTGGAATGGCTAAGCTTATTTGAGAAGTTTGACTCATCTTAAACACCATCTGGTTTGATCGGAAATGACGGACCAGATGGATGCACTTACGGCTAAGATACTTCGAAAGGAGGAATTAGTTTTGCTTAGAACAAGTGTTTTAAATGGTGTTGCAAGTCTTGCGCTAGGAATAGCCTCGATTCATCTTTGAATACTTAGCATGATCATGTCTTGCGCTAGAAATAGCCTCAATTCATCTTTGAACACTTGGCATGATCATTAGCGGTCAATGATAAACAAATATAATACAAGGCCCCTGAAACCGAACATTTCTCTTAATTATTAAATCTGTAATTTACTTTCAGTATTAAAACCAACCAACCAATCAAACAATCATATAGCTGGTAGCTTTAAAACCAACCAACCAACCTAAAACACGCTCTCTCGCTGGATAAACCCCCCAAAGAACAACTAATCCACACTGACTCCCTTGGGTTCGACCCCTACTTACCAAGTACTACCCAGTAGTATAGTTGTGAGTAGCGGACTATAAATTTATTTGCACAATCGCTTTGACGACGAGCGGTTCTGTCAAATTGGCGCCGTTGCCGGGGAGTTGTGCATCAGAATAGTTGTTCTATTTTGTTTTTTATTTTATCATGCAATTCACTAAGTCCTACTACTACGGAATGGAACCTTGGAACACTGAGGAAATTTCCCCACCACCCTTCGAACTTGAAATCCGCGAGAAGATCAACAAAATAACGAAATCCCAGGACGAAACATTGGTTGAGTACTTATGGTACTTCGATTCCATTGTGACGAGCTGCCCGCACCATGGATTCACCAACTTCGATCTTCAAACAAAGTTTCTCTGTGGAATGTTGCCACATGAGTGGGACCAGCTAAATAATGCAGCAGGAGGATCAATGTGGGACTTAACCGAGGATGATCTTTGGAAATTAATAAACGATTTGGCCGCAAGGTCAAGACCAAGCCAAGATCAGGCCGAGCCAATCAAGGACGGTATAACGGAGCTGGCATCTAGCATCCAGCAATTGGACAACACGATGCAACAAATCAGGGCCAAAACTGAACTATGGGCGGCAGAAAAGAAGCTGGCAGCTAGCACCCAGCAATTGGCCGCAGACATGCAGCAATTGAGTGCATTGATGCACCAATTCACGGCTGAACCCGAGGAGCCGACTAAGGATGAGGACCCACAAATGACCGAAGAAGAACTGCCCCAATCAGACCCGGTCCTTATCACCAATCCATCCGAGGAAATCACTGTCCTAACTGCCGAGCCTACAGAAGTCCCGAACCTCACTGCTGAAATGGCCGAAGAAATCAAGCCAGGCCCGGTACTTGCGCTCGAAGCACCCGAGGAAGTCCCGGACCTCATTGCCGAACTGTCCGAAAAAGACCTGGTCCTCACTGTCGGAGCACCTGAAACAGACCTAGTCCTCATGGTCGAAGTGCCTCAACTTAACCCTTCGCGTTTCATGCCGATCATAACCACCGAAGATCATATAATCAATGATGATACGGTACAAGGGGAGTTGGAGGCAGAGCATGAGCTAAAAAAGCCGACAAAGGAAATCTCTCTCGTCACAAGCCAAGAAAAACCACCAGGGAACTCAATCATTCCAAGACAACCATTCGTAGCTACCACCAAGAAGAGGCCTCACATGGGAACATGCCTGTGGTCGCCGATGTTTGAAGGCACAAAACCCAACTTCCAAACTCGCGAAAGTGCCAACTATTCAAACATGAAGAAGCGGCAAAGGCATGGGCCGAAAGAATGGAAACCGGAAGGAGAAACAAGAAAGCACGACGCATTGGACCAGCAGCTATGGTCAAGGAAACCTCACCCTCTCGGAGCAAAAGGGATGCCGAGAAAAAGTTTGACCTCACTCACCCTTGGGATCCGACCTTATGATCCATGATTGAGGTACTGTCGAGCCAACGACGTTAAACAAGTGCACTGGTCGGGAGGTAACCCGACACTATCTTACTTTCTGCACTTTTATTTTCTGTCTTTTTATTTTCTGTGTTTTAGTTTTTATCAATAAAGTCGCTCTCACCCACTTGGTGCATAGAAGATTTGACTATTCAGGAATCGGACTTGGGTGCAACATCAAGCCAGTCAGGGCTACGCTAAGAGTTCAAGGCCCCAGCCGAACTCCCTCGATTATCCAGCCTCGTGCCATGTCGTTCACTCGACACCTTAAAGAGAGTTCTGTCTTTCTTTTTCCTTAATAACATTTCCTTCTCGTATAACATCTGCTTGCATGGCTTTTGAACTCAGTCTTGCTGAAAGGCACGACTTCGTTCAGAAGTGTGGGGTGAGAACCACCTGTATATATTAGTTAATAAATAATATCTTTTTGAAAATATGAACTTAAGAATGTGAAAAAGATAGACCAAAATTCATGCATTAACCTTGTGAAAATTCAACTGTTTAAAAACTTAGAATGTAACTTCTCATTTGTCCCTTTGTGCTGAGATAACTAGGGATGTGGAGTTGACATAAACTGCCCTAGAGAGGCTTGGCAAGCAATCGAAGGATCAGATCAAACTATATGGTTTTCGAAGTCAGTGGAGGCTGCACTTCGGGTTTCAGTGAAGATTGAAGTCATCTCCGCCATGCAATGCAAAAGGCGAGGACGGGAATCAGACCGTCCTATCTCCGGTCAAAGTAGCCGAGAAAATAGATGAGCGACCCTCACCTTGACCCGCGCGAAACGACAGTCAAAGTAGCCGAGAAAATAGATGAGCGACCCTCACCTTGACCCGCGCGAAAATGGCAAAAACCAGAGGAGCGGGGAGGTATTTCCATAGGCTTGCGGGCGATGATTGGACCTCCCAAAAAGGCTTGAGAAAATGGACTAGCAAGTCACAAAAAGGCGAAAAGCTCAAAGAAGCAAATCAAGAGGCCAAAGGCCCAAAATTGTGAAGGTTTTAACCGAACAAAAAGTGAAGTACTCAAAGCGTCAAATCAAAGGCCAAAATGCCAACTCACTACAAAAGCAGTCCCTCGCAAAAAGAAAATCAAAGTACTCAAACCAGTGAAACCCGAACCGAATCACGTGCTAGAGAAAGCTACAAGAAAACCATATAGTAGGAGACGATCCCGAGGTTGCAGTCCAGAAGCCTAAAAAGGGCTATCTCCCGAAACATCCGGAATAATTTGCATCTCGGCACGGAGGTACAAGTATCAAGTCACTTCTATTTATTTACGCAGTTCAATTTGGTAATAAGTAAGTAATGCATGAATTAGGATAAATCGAGTCCCACAATCTAATTTTCATATTTTAAAAACCAAACTTAGTGCCGCCCTTTAATAGCATTGTTCGGGACGAACAACTAAAAGTGTGGGGTAATCTGATGGACCATAATTATACGAATAAAAAACACATTTAAACCCACCAAATTAGACTGTTTGTCTATTTAACTTTTGCTTGTTAGTCCCGATATATTTCTACAGGGTATTTTGGCGCTTAGGGAGAAAACACGCTAAGGAGAGGATTTTACGCTGAAAAAATATAACGAGTCAATCCAAGATCACGATCAGACGCTGAATGTAGAAATCTCAGGATCATGACTTGGAATCACTCAAACATGCTAAATCCATCGGCATTTGGACAAGAACGCAAGGCAAAAGCACCGAGCCCGGTAAAGGCCAAACAAGGGCAATTTCATCGGATTTGCGATTTCGACCATGTTCCAAGCGGAATTTGGCTTAGGTTCCTTCTTGAGATCATCTTAGAATGACATTTTCATTCAAAATACACTCTCCAAAATCCAAGAAGCTCCGGCCAAAGCTCCGGTCAGATCCGGTCAAACCGATGACTTTTATGAAGAGGTTACAAGCTTCTAGAAGGGATGCTCCTCCTCACATGGAGGGACACATGGCGGCTCCTCCTCCCCTCCTCCCAAAGCCGCCGGCGGCTCACTATTCCTCCTCCATGTGGAGGCTTCTCCTCCACATGCTCCTCCCCTCCTCCTCCACCCTTGGATGCTCCTCCACATGCCCTCCATCTCCACCCTCCATTCTCCTCCTCTTTGGCTATAAATACAAGCCTCCCCTTCACTTGTAAAACACCCCAAAATGTGGAGAGCTTCTCTCTCTACAAAATCTCTCTAGCTTTTGTGGGCACAATTATGTAATATTACTTTGGAATAAAGAATCCCTTGGCGCTTCAACGGTTGTAAGTATCTCTTCATATTTATTTATTTAACTGTTGTCTTTAATTCCTTAGTTAAAATGTTTAGCGCGATGAATAGTAGCTAAACTAGTAGTTCGGTAGAAGGGGCGTACTTGTATTATAAATGTTTTAGACTTTACTCTTAGTATACCTTTGTATTCGATACTTGTTCTATGTGCCATATACTAAGTCAGAACGTCCATGGTTGAGGGGACGCTTGGAATGGCAAAGCTCACCATGGGGGTTCGTAAACTTGTACTGATAAGTGGATGCTTGGAATGGCTAAGCTTATTTGAGAAGTTTGACTCATCTTAAACACCATCTGGTTTGATCGGAAATGACGGACCAGATGGATGCACTTACGGCTAAGATACTTCGAAAGGAGGAATTAGTTTTGCTTAGAACAAGTGTTTTAAATGGTGTTGCAAGTCTTGCGCTAGGAATAGCCTCGATTCATCTTTGAATACTTAGCATGATCATGTCTTGCGCTAGAAATAGCCTCAATTCATCTTTGAACACTTGGCATGATCATTAGCGGTCAATGATAAACAAATATAATACAAGGCCCCTGAAACCGAACATTTCTCTTAATTATTAAATCTGTAATTTACTTTCAGTATTAAAACCAACCAACCAATCAAACAATCATATAGCTGGTAGCTTTAAAACCAACCAACCAACCTAAAACACGCTCTCTCGCTGGATAAACCCCCCAAAGAACAACTAATCCACACTGACTCCCTTGGGTTCGACCCCTACTTACCAAGTACTACCCAGTAGTATAGTTGCGAGTAGCGGACTATAAATTTATTTGCACAATCGCTTTGACGACGAGCGGTTCTGTCACTCATCTTAAACACCATTTGGTTGATCGGGAATGATTGATCAAATGGATGCACATAGGCTAATATAACCGGGAATGGAGTATTAGTCTAAATAGAATAAGTGCTCTACGTTCTTGGAATAGGCTAGACAGTGTACGCAAATCGTGTGCTTGGAATGGCCTTGATACACCGTTTGAATACTTAGTAGAGTCACTAAAGGTCAATGATAAACAAGATATAATACAAGGCCCCTGAAACCGAATGCTTTCCTTTAATTATAAAAATTGTTATTTACTTTCCTAGTATTAAAACCAACCAATCAATCAATCAATCAATCACTTAGCTGGTAGCTTTAAAACCAACCAACCAACCTAAAACACGCTCTCTCGCTGGATAAACCCCCTCAAAGAATGACTATCCCCCTGATTCCCTTGGGTTCGACCCCTACTTACCAAGTACTACCCAGTAGTATAGTTGCGAGTAGCGGACTATTATAAATTTATTTGTACATTTGCTCCGACGACAAGCATCTGTCAAATTGGCACCGTTGCCGGGGAATCAGTCGTCGGATAGTTGTTCTTTCCCTCCCCTTTCTTTTTCTTTCTTTTCCCTATGTCATTACCCATTACGCATGCATGGACAACGCAATTTCTGCCCCTGTTCGGAGGAACGGAGGGAGAAGACCCAGTACAGCACTGCCGAAACTTCCACCACGTCTGCCACCACATCAAACCTGAGAACGAAGTATTAGAGGAATTTAAGCTGAAATGCTTCAAATTCTCTCTAACCGACTTCGCCAGGATATGGTATTACACATCCACCGCTAGCAGTGCAGAACGTTACGTAGATCTCTGCGTTTCATTCCTGAAGGAATTCTCCCCACCATCTTTACGCCAAGAAACCCGTGAGAAGATCATGTGCCTTCATCAATCCCGGGATGAGACTTTGGACGAATACTACATGAACTACGATGTCATCGTCTCAAGCTGCCCGCACCATGGATTTACGAAGAAAGTTCTTCTCCAAAATTTTCTTCGTGGGATGAGGCCCGAAGAACTGGGAAGAGTTAACGAAGCTATGAGAAGGTCTGCCACAAACTTCACCATTGCAGACATGTGGTACCTTATAATCGGCCTGGCCGCTGCCACAAGACGAGTACCCCAAACTGACGAGGAAATGCAGACAGAAGAAGCTGACCCTGAGACTGACAAAGAAGAAACCACCGAGCCGTCAGAAGAGACTCCTGAACCGTCTGAAGAATCAGACATGGAAAGCACCGGAAGCAACGAAGTAGGAGTCCAGAACACCACTGACGAACTGCCCAATCCATACCCGACTATCATTACCCAGGCAGCTGAAACTATCTACGATTAGTTCCTCACGAACCAACATAACGAGGCAGAACCAAGCCTCATGAGGCCTTCCCGACTTTTCCCCTTAATCAATGAGCAAGTCGCAGCGAACTGTGCGATCAATGAAGAAGCTCAAAGGAGGATGGGAAAAGGACCTCTGCAGAATGACCCCTCGATGGAGCATTGCTATACCGCAACTGGACTAGACAGTCCCAAATACAAAAACTTCAAAAGGCTAGTAGTGAAAGGTCCATCACCCCCTCCGGGGTATTGGAAGGAAAAAATCCCAAAACAAAGGAGTCCTGACCCGAATACAACATCCGACAAGAAGTCAGGACGAGTCAAAGCAAGAAACAACACATGAGCGGTGGCGAAGTTCGACTTGAGCCACCCATGGGACCCAAACCAGTGATCCACAACGAGGTACTGTCGAGCCAACGACGTTAAACAAGTGCACTGGTCGGGAGGTAACCCGACACTATCTTACTTTCCGCACTTTTAATTTCTGTCAATTAAATTCAGTATTTAGTTTTAAGCTTGCATGACTTTTGACTTAAGGCACGCCTTCGTTCAAAAGTGGAGGGTGAGAACCACCTGTGTACATAAATAACATGCTTGCTGTTTTTTTCTTTTTTAGTAGTAGTATCTTTTTGAAAATATGAACTTAAGAATGTGAAAAAGATAGATCATAATTCATGCATTAACCTTGTGAAAATTCAAACTGTTAAAAACTTAGAATGTAACTTTTTAATTGTCCTTTGTGCTGAGATAACCAGGGATGTGGAGTTGACATAAACTGCCCTAGAGAGGCTTGGCGAGCAATCAAAGGATCAGATCAAACTATATGGTTTTCGAAGTCAGTGGAGGCTGCACTTCGGGTTTCAGTGAAGAATTGAAGTCATCTCCGCCATGCAGTGTTTATGCAAAAAGAAAAGAAAAGGCGAGGACGGGAATCAGACCGTCCTCTCTCTAGTCAAAGTAGCCAAGAAAATAGATGAGCGACCCTCATCTTGACCCGCGCGAAACGACAAAGATGAGAGGAGCGGGAAGGTATTTCCATAGGCTTGCGGACGATGATTGGACCTCCCAAAAAGGCTTGAGAAAATGGACTAGCAAAGCCACAAAAAGGCGAAAAGCTCGAAGAAGCAAATCAAGAGGCCAAAGGCCCAAAATTGTGAAGGTTTTAACCGAACAAAAAGTGAAGTACTCAAAGAGTCAAATCAAAGGCCAAAGGCCAATTCACTACAAAAGCAGTCCCTCGTCAAAAAAGAAAGAAATCAAAAAGGCTCAACTCAATGAAACCCGAACCGAATCACGTGCTAGAGAAAGCTACCAGAAAACCTGATAGTGCGAGACGATCCCGAGATTGCAGTCCAGGAGCCTAAAAAGGGCTATCTCCCGAGACATCCAATATAATTTACATCTCAGCACGGAGGTACAAGTATTAAGTTTCTTCTATTTATTTATGCAGTTTAATCTAGTAATAAGTAGTAATGCATGAATTAGGATAGATCGAGTACCACAGTCTAATTTTCATATTCCAAAGCCAACTTAACATACCGCCCTTGAATAGCATTGTTCGGGATGAACAACTAAAAGTGTGGGGTGATCTGATGGACCAAAATTATACGAATCATAAACACAGTATAGCCCCCTTAATTAGACATTTTGTCTATTTAACTTTTGCTTGTTAGTTCAGATATATTTCTACAGGGTATTTCAGAGCTTAGAGAGAATACACACTAAAGAGGAGCTTTTAAAGCAGAAAAGATGTTACGAGTAAATCCAAGGTCAAGATCATATGCCGACTGAAGAAATATCAAGGATCCTGACGTTGAAACACTCATAACAAATTAATCAGAAGAACCAGGAGAGGAATCAAGACAGCCCGGGACAAAACATATTGACAGTTTTGTGAAAAGACTGCACAAAATTGTACAAAACTCACACATTGGACCAAAGTGACCGGCCACTTGTTGAAGAGGTGACCAAAGGAGGAGCTCCTCCCCTTCCACCACCGGCAACCGGTGGCTCCTCCTCCCTTGACCGGCGGCTTTTGGCTCCTCCACATGTCTCCTCCTCCTTGCTCCTCCTTCCTCCTCCCTTGGATCAAAAGACATGTGGTGGCTCCTCCACCCTCCATTCTCCTCCTCCATGGATGGCCTCCACATGCAACCATCTCCACCCTCCATCTCCTCCTCCCATGGCTATATAAGGAGGAGCTCCTCCTCATCATCACACACACCTCAAAATCCAAATTTACTTATCTCTCTAAAGTTTTGTAAGTTGTAATATTTGTTTGGCTTTGGAAATAAAGGATAGCTCCCTTGGCGCTTCAACGGTTGTAAGTAATTCTTAGTATTTATTCAACTGTTTTTATTTCCTTAGTTATAATGTTTAGCGCGATGAATAGTAGCTAAACACCTCATTCGGTAGAAGGGGTGGACTTGTATTATAAAATGTTTTAGACTATTAACTTAGCGTCTCACCTTAGTATTCAAAACTTATTCTATGTGCCATATATTCGGTTAGAACGTCCAAGGTAGAGTGGATGCTTGGAATGGCAAAACTCTACAGCGGGGTTCGTAAACTTGTACGGATAAGTGGATGCTTGGAATGGAAAAGCTTATCTGAGAAGTTTGACTCATCTTAAACACCATTTGGTTGATCGGGAATGATTGATCAAATGGATGCACATAGGCTAATATAACCGGGAATGGAGTATTAGTCTAAATAGAATAAGTGCTCTACGTCCTTGGAATAGGCTAGACAGTGTACGCAAATCGAGTGCTTGGAATGGCCTTGATACACCGTTTGAATACTTAGTAGAGTCACTAAAGGTCAATGATAAACAGGATGTAATACAAGGCCCCTGAAACCGAATGCTTTCCTTTAATTATAAAAATTGTTATTTACTTTCCTAGTATTAAAACCAACCAACCAACCAATCAATCAATCACTTAGCTGGTAGCTTTAAAACCAACCAACCAACCTAAAACACGCTCTCTCGCTGGATAAACCCCCTCAAAGAACAACTATCCCCCCTGATTCCCTTGGGTTCGACCCCTACTTACCAAGTACTACCCAGTAGTATAGTTGCGAGTAGCGGACTATTATAAATTTATTTGTACATTTGCTCTGACGACAAGCATCTGTCAACCTCCAAACCCGTACTTATTCACTACTTCACCCAAGTACTTTTGTTGTGAGATTTCAGTACCATTCTACAACTGTCTGACTTGAATACCTAGAAAGAACGTCAACTCCCAAACCATACTCATTTCAAACTCATTCTCCATGAGTTTAGTGAAAGACTTCACAAGTTCATTACTTGTGGATTCGAAGACTATGTCATCAACATACGCAGCACAACAAGTAAGTGTTTATCAGTTCTTAACAAAAATAATGTTTTATCCACTTTACCTCTCTCATATCCGTGAGCTAGCAGATACTCCGATAGACGCTCGTACCACGCCCTAGGCGCTTGTTTTAACCCATACACGGCCTTGTCAAGAACATATACAAAGTCCTGACGATCAGGATCCTCAAAACCTAGAGGCTGTTCTACATAGATTTCCTTCTTGAGGTACCCATTCAAAAATGCTGTTTAACATCCATCTGATGGAGTTTAAAACCAAACTGCACTGAATATGCTATCAACAATCTGATAGCCTCCAACCTTGCCACTGGCGCGAAGGTTTCCTCATAGTCAATGCCCTCCTGCTGGTGGTAGCCTTTCACCACCAACCTGGCCTTGTTCCTGACTATTTCTCCCTTGGAATCCAACTTGTTCTTCAAAATCCAGCGGGTGCCAATCACCTTCCGTTTCTCTGGCCTTGGAACAAGTCTCCAAACTTTGTTCCTCTCGAACTGATGCAACTCATCTTGCATCGCTTGGATCCAATCCGGGTCTTTCAGTGCTTCTTGAACTAATTTTGGCTCAATCAAAGACACAAAAGCATTCATGACTCTTCCCCCCTGAACTGCTGCATAGCATACATAATCACGAAGTGCAACACTAGGCTGTTTAACTCGTGAACTTCTCCTCAACTCAGTGACCTCCTAAGCCTCTTGTATTTCCTCAGATTCACCATGGACTTCACCAACTTCAGGGTCTTGTCCATTCACCTCAGCTTGCTCTCCAGGTTCTTCAACCTCAGTAACTTGACCATTGTCTTGCTCAATTGTTTCCAGATTCTCTGAATCAGCAACAACTGTATCATCCCTAGGACGAATCAGCACAAAATCTTCATCAACATCTGTAGCATGAATGTCAGGAACTTGTCCAGGGTCATTACCCATAGACTCCTCATCACAAATGACATGAACACTTTCCTCAATCTGTCTGGTTCTTTTGTTGAATACTTTGTAGGCTTTGCTATGCAAAACATACCCTACAAAAATTCCTTCATCGCTTCTAGGATCAAACTTTCCAAGCTGATTCTTTCCGTTGTTATGAACATAACATTTGCTACCAAACACCCGAAGATGTGAAATGTTGGGTTTCCTACCCTTTAACAACTCATAGGGAGTCTTATTGAGGATTGGCCTCAAATAACAACGATTGAGAACATAACTAGATGCATTCATAGCTTCTGCCCAGAAACTTCTTGCTAATCTACTTTCTATAAGCATTGTTCTGGTCATGTCTTCCAGAGTCCGGTTCTTCCTTTCCACTACTCCATTTTGCTGTGGAGTCCTCGGCACTGAAAAGTTGTGATCAATTCCCTGATCAGTACAGAAAGCGATGAACAGTCCATTCTCAAACTCGGTACCATGATCCGTTCTGATACTTCTAACTTTGAGACTAAATTTACGTTCAGCAAGCTTTACCCAAGTCTTGAAACATTCAAAGACTTCATCCTTTGATCTAATAAAGATCACCCATGTGTATCTTGAGAAATCATCCACTAATACATATACGTACCGATTTCCTTGTCGAGATTGAACCCTCATTGGTCCACACAGATCCATGTGTACAAGATCAAATGCCTTGGCTATACTAACCACATTCTTGGAATGGAATGATCCTCTAGTCTGTTCCCTTGTGTACAGGCACTACAGACTTGATCAAGTTCTTCACTTACTTTTGGTAATCCAATTACCAAGTCTTGATTGTGTAACCTCTTTAACAGTCTGAAATTTACATGTCCAAGTCTTCTATGCCATAGCTCAGACTCATTAGACCTTGAGGACAAACACAAATACTCCTCTGGATCAAATGTTGGATCCACGTAGTAAACTCTGTTAGCACAAGTTCCTCTCAGAAGTACCTGACCTGAGGAAACACACTTGACGTAACAGCCATCAGCAGTAAAAACAACTTTCTTTTTACCATGTCGACATAATTGAGAAACGCTAAGTAAATCAAATTTCAAGCCATGAACAAGATTTACATTATCTACACTAACTTTATTTGATAAATCTACTTTACCTGATCCAATGACCTTACCCTTACTTTTTTTACCAAAAGTGATGGAGCCACCGGAGTGATGTCGCAGAGAGGAAAATTGTTCCATCTTCCCGGTCATGTGTCCCGAGCATGCACTATCTACAAGCCACGAACATATCCCTCTTCTGACCTGCAGAAGGAAAAATTAGTTCTTAGCAACCCAAATAAGCTTAGCCTTTTTGGGTTTAGACTGTAAAGTAGATGAAGTATTAGAGTTAGAAATGTGAAGGCTTGAAAATTCTTTTGAGCAAGAAGAGTTCTTGACTACTCCGGAACTTGAAGGATTGCTGACTTCCCCAGATTTTCCATTCTTTTTGGAAACTGAGCAGATTCCTGACTCGAAGCTCGAGTTCTTTGAACCTTTCTTAGAGACGTTCTGCCTTTCTTTGCATTGTCTCCAACTATGTCCTTCTTTCCCGTAGTGAAAATAGACCTTTTGTTTTCTGAAATCTATCTTCTCGGACTCAGAAACCTTCTTCTTCTATTTCTCAAAATTAATAGGTATCGGACTGTTCCTTCGCTTATTTTTCTCCCAGATATGATAACCCTTTCCAAAGGTTTTGGCGTCATCTAAGTCCACCTTCTGTCTAGGAGTAGTCCTTGGTTGTCCCTGCCTTTGCATAGGCTTTGCAATAGACACTTCTCCATAACCAAAACCCGGCCTGGACTTTGACTTCTGTTTCTGCTTTCCCTTCGGTGAATCATAAAACCGATCACCAGAGTCAACTACCCTTTTTCCTGCTGCTTTATTCAGCTGTTGGATCGTTACAGCCTATTGATGATTCTCCTTGAACATCAACCCAATCTGTTCATCTTGTTCAGCAATGATAGTACTCAACTCCTCATTCTTGATGACCAATTTCTTTATAACTGCAATACATTCAGAACGTGAGTAATAACCAGATCGTGAATCATCTGAACTTACATCAGTGGATGATTCCTTTGAGGGTGTTTGCCTTGACGATGAAGATGATGAAGAAGTCTCTGAACTTGAAGAGCCTCCCTTAGCCACCAGACAAACATTTCTTCTTAAGTCTCCCAAATTGTTATCTTCATCTGAGTCCCCCCAGGCAAACATTGCCTTCTTTCCTTTGTCATTCTCTTTCTGGTTACGTTCTTTCCTAGCCTCATCATTCTTAAGTTTATAGCAGTCTTTTCTGTAGTGGCCTTTCTTCTTACAATAGAAGCACTCCACATTCTTCTTCTGGTCATTTCCTTTACTGGGTCTGCGACCTGAGTACCTGTCATCAGTAACTTTGAGAGCCTTGGTCATCACATTCAATTCCTCAGTCTTTAAGGTTTCCTTTCCTTTATTCCTGTGATAATCCTTTCCTTTGTATTTCTTATATCTAGAGCTCTCTCCAACCAGGGCAATTTGTCGAGCTGCCTTCTGAGGTTCCCGACTTTCTAGTTTAAAGTCTTTAATAGACTTGTTACTCACCAAACTTGCAACCAGTTCTTCCAGGGAATTATCCTTTGTATTTGGAAGAGCAGCTAATGTTCTTGAGATATCGTCCCACTCCGGACTTAATCCTTGCATGAATCTATGAGTGACTTCCCAATTCTTGTACTTCTTTCCAAGATTGTTAAGTGTAGCCAAACATCCTTGAAATCTGGAATGATAGTCATGTAATGACTCATTCTTCACTTGTCTCATTGAATTGAACTCAGACTGGACAGCAAGTATTCTGTTCCTTTTCACATCCTTGGAACCTTCATAAATCTTTTTAAGAGAGTCCCAAATATCACTTGGGTCCTTGAACTGTATAACCTTCTTGAAATCTCCAGGCTCCAAAGCACTGTGAAGAACCCGTAATGCTCTTGCATTTTTCTCCAGTTTCATAATCATCAGTAGTATACTGAATCCTTGGCTTAAGCTCTGTCTCACTACCCTCTAGATAGATATACTGTTTCCCTTGTTCGATGATTTGCCATACCTCCCCATCCAAAGCCATTACATGAGCTTCAAATCTTACCGCCCAGGTCTCATACTCGCCTGGCTTCAACTTAGGAGGATTTGAAAATGAATTTCTAGACATATCTGCAAAGCTAACCAAAATCTAGAACCTTGCGGCTCTGATACCAATTGATAGAACCGTGGTTAGTAGTCAAAGACTTCACAATGTTCAGGAACTTTTAGGAACCTGACTTTGTGTGCAGATAAACAAGTAGATAAAGTATACAGTGGAATAAACCTAAATAGCCTTTTATTACTATTTAGTGTGTACAATCTTTACACTCAGTTTGTACAGAATTGCCTATTCAGTGTAGATCAAAACTAGATCAACACAAGCAAAACCTGACTACTTCCCTGACTGACTTCACGATGTCACAGTAGTCCTTGCACCACCGCAGCTTTCCGGTCACAGATCAAGAGTAACTCGATCACACGAATATCACACACTCTGATATTCTCACACTGGGTACACCCACTTTGGAAAGCTCTAACGAATATGGAAGATGCACACCTTTTGAACAGTAACTGCCAGACTTATATAAGTCCTTGAGATAACCGCCATAGATCATGGCTTGTAACCATCACTCCATTATCTCCTTGTTAACCGTCATGGAGACGTGTGTATGCAATCTGATAAGATCATCTTCAAGGGCTTGTTAACTCCATTATCAGCTTGTTAACCGTCACTCCATGATCTCTTGACAACTGCTCTGTTGACTCGAGCATTGACCAATCCTCAGGTTCTTGAGACTCAGCGACTTCCACAGGTACTTGAGTCCAACGTCAGGTTCTTGAATACTCCAGCAAGTTCCTGACTTACAAATACTCAAGCAACCCATTAAACCGATTTGTCAACATCAAAAACATGTGAGGCCATTGCCTCAACAACAATAAAGATTAAAAAGAACGTCCGTATCCCACTGGTACAGAAACACTTATTTTATGTGAACTTTTGTACTATAATTCCAAAATGTGATGCTTCTATTGGTTTATGTTGCGATTTCATGATAGATACACTTGGTTGGTTGGCTGCCGTTGGTAACTTGGTAGTGGTACAATTGTTGAATGGGACCACGAAAATATAAGTTTTTGAGACTTCTTTTTAGTAATTCAGAGACTTTTGATGTCATTTAAAGTGAGAGTCGTGTTCGATTTGTTTTGTGTTGTGTGTTTTATTTTCGTTTTTTTGGCACGAAACGACAGGCTGAATTATACTAGCTTCATGCCCTTTTGGATACTTATTATATTGGCGTCTCTAACAATTTATGTTTTTTAATGGATGGTCTGAATTATTAACTTTCTCAATCAGTGTCAAAATAAAAATTAAATTAAAAAATTTTAAACGTCAAAATATTTGATATAATAATTACAGGCTGAACTATTTAATATGTTTCTATATAAATTGGTAAGAACTACACAGACTTTTAGTGAGATTCGAACATTGAACTTGTGATTATAAATCAGGTTTCACATCGCTAGACCACGACTCTGGCAGGATTATTTAACATCTATTGGAACACTTATCCTTATTCATTTTCAATTATTTTTATTTAACTTTTCTATATCTTTGAAGTTATCAAAAAATAAATTATGTACATTTTTAACATAAAGATTGATTGACACTTGACACGACCAGACCCAAAATGGGGAATGAGTTCGAGCCCAAACAACAAATGTCGGAGCTTGGTTAAGAAGAGGGGGCTTTAAATCCCTCCACTCTCGCCTCTACTGCTTTCGTTGATTGCTTGCTTAAGTATTTGTGTATAGACTGTTTTGGTGTTTTGTGCTTGATGAACTTTGGAGAGTTACTCCAATGCTTTGTATTTCTTAGATTCAATCACTACAAAACCTAATTCCCCTATACATTGTAGTAATGTTGTGGTATCAGAGCCCGTGTTCATCAATCATTATTGATCTTGGTGGACATAAGTGTGATCCTTGATAAAAAAAAACTTGAGTTTGGTATCATTATCGGCTCCTCCTATAGTAGTAGTAGCCCGGACTGTCACTAGACCTCATTCTGTGTGCTATCTTGCATTACTGTGATCTTGGATTGTGTTCTTGTGACCTGTGGTGTTGTGCCTGAGTACTTGCTTCTTGAACATTGATATTGAGTGCTATTTATTGCTGTTTTGTTCTTCTTCATGATGACTGATATTAGGCTTAAGCCCTTTGATGGGCAGATGGATTTTGCTATGTGGAATATGAGAATGAAGGGTATTTTGATTAAGGAGAAATGTTGGAGGGCTGTTAGTGAAGAGTGGTTGTGTCCAACCTCAGACCAAATGAAGAAAGACCTTAAGGAAGTAGCCTTAGCTGAGATTATGATGAGATTAACAGATGATGTAGCTAGACCCTTGATGAAAATAACAGATCCTAAGGTTTTATGGGACACCCTTAAGACCACCTATCAAACTAAGTCTCTACCCAATAGGATATTCCTTCTTAAGAAGCTAATCACCTTTAAGATGGACCTATCCCTTAGCATCCAAGAAAATCTAGATATTTTCCTTAGGATGACCCAAGACTTAGAGAGGTGTGAGGATGCCATTAAAGAGGAACACCAAGCTGTGATTCTCCTTAGTTCCTTGCCCCATCAGTTTGATACCCTTATTGATGTAATTCAGTTTAGAAGAGAGGATTTGACCCTAGCTAATATCACTGAGATCAGCACTCAGAAAAATGAATCCTTGAGAGTCTTTAAGTAGAAAAATGGTACAAAATAGGAGGTTAAAAGTGAGGTAATGTTTGCCAAAACAAAGCCTAAGTTTAATCCCAAATCCAACAAAATCCATAAGTATAAAACCCATAGCAAAGAATCTGAGAAAAAGCTTGAGAATGTCAAATGTTTTCACTGTGGTGAGATGGGTCATTACATGAATGGATGCCCTAAGAGAAATAAAAAGGATCATAAGAAGAAGGAACCTAATAAAACATATTACACTAATGTGTGTTAGACTCAATATCAACTTGAAATTCTTGTTGTTGCAAACTCTGAAAGTATGAATGTTTGGATTCTTAATTCTGGTTGTACTATGCATGCTTCTCCTCATAAACTGTTGATGATATTAAGCTCTGTGATGGTGGTGAGGTTAAGTTAGGGGACACTACTACACTGAAAATCATGGGTATTGGGACTGTTCCATCGAAAATGTTTGATGGTAGAATAAGAATTTTGCAGAATGTTGCTTGGGTGCGTAATCTGAGAAGAAACTTGATTGTTGAATCTACATTAGAAGATAAAGGCTGTCAAATAATTTCTAAGAATGGAACTAGTGATGTCTTAATAGATGACCATGTTGTGATTAGAAGCATGAGGCTAGGTGGCTTGTATCATGTTTCTTTGTCTCCTGAACTGAATGTTGTGCATGCTAGTGATAAGAATCTTGATGAAACTAAGTTATGGCATGCTAGGTTTGGACACATTGGTAATAAAAGCTTGTTTCATCTGTTTAACAATGGACTGATTAAGAAAAAGCCTTGTGACATTGAATTTTGTGAAATCTGTATACTTGGTAAGAAAACTGCACATGCATTTGGTAAATCTAAGATGACTGTTAATGAAAAGCTTGAATATGTGTATAGTGATCTTTGGGGCCCTGCCCAAGTACCAACTGTTGGTGGTAGGAGTTATTTTGTCTCATTTATTGATCATTACTCTAGAAGGGTGTGGATTTATTTACTGAAATCGAAAACTGAGGTGCTTGATTGCTTTAAGTCCAGGAAATTATCTGTTGAAAGTGAATCTGACTTGAGAGTTAAATGCTTGAGAACTGATAATAGCCTTGAGTTTTGTAACAAATTGTTTGATGATTTCTGTGCTGAAAATGGCATTAAAAGACATTCAAATGTTCCTTATACACCACAACAGAATGTAGTAGCTGAAAGAATGAATAGAACACTTTTAGAGAAGGCTAGATGTATGCTATTTAACTCAGGCCTTAAGAGTTCTATGTGGGGTGAAGATGTGATGTGTGCTGTATATTTGATTAATAGATCACCCTGTTCTGGTATTGATTTTAAAGTGCTCCTTGGGTTGTGGTTGAATAAGAAAATTCACTTAGACTATTTGAGACCATTTGGGTGTACTGCATATGCTAAAGTATCAGATGGAAAACTAGAACCTAGGGCCATAAAAACTATCATGTTAGGCTATCCTAGTGGTTGTAAGGGTTATAAATTGCTTGTGATACAACCTGGTGGTTATAAAGTCATTAGAGCAAGGTCTGTTACCTTCCATGAGAAGGACTTTCATTTTAAAAATCTAATGACCCCTACTCCACCTGTTTCAGGCACTACCCAAGACACCACAGACTTCATACCATCTGGGTATTTCTTGGGAAACCAGGGAAAACCAAATGGTGATGCAGCAGGGGAGGTTAACCCAGCAGGATCACAAGGATCAGGAGGGAACTTGGACCTGCACACCCCTCCTCAGGTAAGTTTGGGAAACCAAGAGGAAGGAGGGAGTGATCAAGAGGAGAACTATGGGAGTAACTTACCCCATCAAACAGATGGGGACCAGCTAAGTCTTCCTAGTTCTAGTATTAATAGGAATGCTAGCCATTTACCCGTTAGTCATAATGATATTAATGTGCAGGGTGCCTCCCAAAGCAACAGTGGTGGAGGCACCAATGTTGTTAGCACTGATCTTGTTGTGTATAATCCTGCTGAGAATGCTGCCATGTTTAATGACACTGCTAGTGCTAATGTTAATGCTGATTTAACTGACTATGTGCTAGCAAGAGATAGGGTGCCAAGACTAGAATTCCAAACAAGAAATATGCTAATGTTGCTGAGTTTGCTAACATTGCTGAATATGCTGTTAATGTTGCTGAAAAGGTGAAATATGTTGTGCCTGAAACTTATGCTGAAGCCATGAAAAGTAAGGATAGTGATAAATGAAAGTTAGCAATGAGTGAGGAGATTGAGTCCATGTTTAATAATGGAGTGATGAGTCGTATTTATATGACTCGTCGAGTCAATTAATCCTATTTATTCTGACACTTTTATATGTGAACAATTACTTTTTAGTATGGTTTTGCATCTCAGGTGTTTCGGAAGCTCTAGAAGGAAACACGCATTAAAGGCGGCATTTTATGCCGAAAACATCACAATGGCAGATCAGACCTCCGGACAATCGACGGAGTTCAGGGAATGGACCGCTTATCAGAAAAATATGAGTCATACGTATCGTATAGGTGACTCAATTCCCTGCAACTCTCTAGTTCACACCGAGAGCATTCGAGGTCATATAGAAGGTCAAATCCAGAGTTGAAGTCGTAACTGGCGCGCAGAAGAAGGAAACCAGCTCAGCGCTAACCGCGCCACATGAAGACATTAGCTCAACGCTAATGTCTAAAGGAGACGCGGCACTAAAGTATACACCAGACGCGGGATAATGTCTAAAGGAGGCGCGACCAGCTACGAGATGCTGACGTCAGCAACGCGTTTGATGACGTCAGCGAGTCGAGATTTGATAATTTTAGCCCAAAAAAGAGATTTGGAAACGCAGTTTAATATAATTAGAAAACGTGGGTTAGGGTTAGAACAGATCATCACATACGAAGACTGAGACGGCTTTGGAGAAGACGAACGTGAAGCTTTCGACGAGAGAAGAATTTCTATTCACTTTCATCCAAAAATATTTGTGTTTGTTTCCATGACAATGAGTAGCTAAATCTTTATTTCAGTTTAGGGTTTCGTACGTTGTGAACACGTTTTGAGATTTTCGTTCTTAATGCTATTTCATATTTCATATTTCACTAGTTCTTGTGCATACTACTAAGGATTGAATTGTGAAGCTAAGCTGAGACTTACCCGTAAAGCTTAGCCGAATAATTCAGTTCTTATCGTTAATTCTCGTTTGAGACTTACCCGTAAAGACGAGTAAGAACACCTAAGTTTAATATTGCCTTACCCGGATTATTAGATTTAGGAGAACTAGAAGTCTAATGCCTTACCCGGATTAGATTGTGGTGTATTGCCTGAAACGGAATACTTTGGGTTAGAGCCTTTCCCGGAATAACCACACCTTGAAATATAAAATTGATCATTAGATATCTAAGATAAACGTGTCACAATAGAAACCCAAGACTGAGTTTTCTCGATGATTGAATCCCTCATTATTATTCTCTTGTGTTTTTTAATATTCGCTCACACACAAAACCCCCAATTCATTTGTTACAGGACAACTGAACCACACCAGCTCTCTTGGGTTCGACCCTTGCTTGCCGCTACACTAGTTTCTCGCACGGAAAAAATATAAATATAAATTTGCAGGTCAAACGACGCCTGTCAAATTTTGGCGCCGTTGCCGGGGTGCTGCGCTTCGGTGAAGTTGTTTCTTTTTCTTTTTCTTTTTTTATTTTTCTATTTTATTTTTATTTTTTTAGTTATTTTTCGTGCTTGCTACTTGTTTCACCATGTCTCACGCAGGTAGTCAGGTTGGTGATGACCAGAACAACAACAACAACAACGAGCTTGCTCCGGTCGATGAAAACGTAGTTATACCTCCATTCTATGATGACCCGGAACAGCTTGTCTGTGCTCGCAACCGTGCAGTCAGGAAGGCTCGACAGCGGAATCAGAGGGCATCTGTTGCTCAGAATGGTGCTGGTGCGAGGCAGCAGCCTCCACCGCCACAATCACTACAGCCGCCAGCCCCAGCAAGACAACAACCACCTCCACCTCGGCAGCCTCACATCAGGGAAGAGTATGACGAAGAATACTACTACCAAGAGCCCACCATGGGGGAACTATCTGCTCCAAACTTCCGGAATCAGCCTTGGTGCATTTATGAGGGACCAGAACTTGAGGAAATAGCCATCAATTCGGCAGTCATCCATAACCTGCCCAAGTTATCGGGACGCCAGGGAGAGTCGGCCACCACACATCTTCAGCGTTTCCATGGCATCTGCCAAAATCTAAGACCATACGGAGTCGAAGTGGAAGACTTTAAATTAAAGGCTTTTTACTTCTCTTTAATTGATGTAGCTAACGATTGGTTTTTGTCTCTGCCTTCAGGTAGCATTCAGACATGGGACCAGATGCAAAGGAAGTTCCTGAACAAGTACTACCCAGCCGCTCGAGCATCACAGGTTCGCAGGCAGCTACAGGAGCTTAGGTAAGGGCCTAACGAGTCGATGTACGACTATCTCGAGAAGTTCAACCGATTGGAACAAAGCTGTTTCAACCTGGGTCTCCCGGAGAAACTCGTCGTCGAGTACCTTCTCGATGGCCTGAGACCGCTCGACCAGAAGATACTAGATGCCTCGGCTGGAGGCACGGACATGAGCCTGCCCTTGAGCAAAATTAGACAGATGATCACAGACGTGGCCGAGAACGCAAGGTTCAGAGAAGAAAACAGTCGATAGGATGAATTCAGCAGGACTAGGAATATCTCAAGGGCTGAAGCTACACCGATTTCGGACGAGGTGAAGGAATTAAAAGAAATGGTGAAGATGTTAGTCACCAATCAGATTGCCCAGGTCGCTCAGGTGAAAGCATGTGAATTCTACTCTGCCACTACTCACAAAACAGATGCGTGCCCTAGTTTACAGGAAGACGAGCATGGAGATGTTAATGCTGTGGGAGGTTATCAGCACTACGACAACCGCCCGCAGCAACAGAAATTCGGGCTAGCAGCTAACGGGTTCAGCTGAAGGAATGATAATCATGCCCCGAAGGAGCCAGCGCAGCAGGCTGCCCCTCAACAGTCCCAACAGCAGCAGCAGTACTATCGGCCTCCGTATCGTCAACAACAGGGCAGCTATAATAACTAGGGCCAGTATCAGCAGAGAGGGCAGAATCACAACCAGGCCGGCCCTAGTAATCAGAACAGCAGCAAATCTCTGGAGGACGTTGTGAAAGAGCTAGCAGCTAGCACCCAGCAATTGGCCGCTACAGTTCAGTAAAATCAGGCCAGGACCGATGTAGCGATTTCCGAGCTATCCAAGCAGATGTCCCAGATAGCCACTACATTTTCTGAGCTGAAGAATGATCCGGGAAGACTACCGTCGCAGACCATCCCAAATCCGAAAGGCAATGTCAATGCAGTAACACTCAGGAGCGGGAAGGAGTTGAAGAACAGCGAAAAGGAGCCTGCATCAGTGCCCACCGCGTCTGAAATAGACATTAGCACGGCGCTAATGTATAAACCAGACGCGGCAGTAATGTCCACACCAGACGCGGAGTTAACGTTAAGGCGAAATGCGGTTGGCACTGAGGCAAATTTAAAACACGATCTTCCACTTCCGTTTCCCATACAGGTAAAGGCCCCAAAGAAGCATATGATCGATAAGGATGTGTGGGAGCTATTTAGCAAGGTAGAGATCAACATCCCACTCCTCGAGGCGATCAAGCAAATTCCACGATATGCGAAGTTCTTAAAGGAGTTATGCACTAACCGAAGGCGACCCACTCGTGACGACCAGGAATTGCTGAGTAAGAATGTCTCCGATGTCATTCAGCGCAAGGTACCTCCCAAATGTGGTGAACCTGGTACATACACTATTCCCTGCACTATCGGTAACATTCGTATTGAGAATTGCATGCTTGACCTTGGTGCTTCGATTAATGTATTACCATATTCTATCTATTCCTGTCTTCGTATTGGTCCATTAGAACCTATAGGTCTTACCATACAGCTAACAGACAGATCATGCAAGTAGCCAGAAGGCAAAATTGAGGATGTCTTAGTGCAGGTGGGGGAACTTATGTTCCCCGCTGATTTCTACGTGCTTAAGATGGACAGCAGCGACCCGACGGATCACGCTCCTATTTTATTAGGTCATCTATTCTTGAAGACTTCAAAGATGAAGATCGACTACGACAGTGGCACACTGTCTATGGAGGTGGAGGGTGAAGTGATTCGCTTCGACATTCTTCAGGCCATGAAACACCCACCAGATTTTGCATCGGTGCACGCTCTAGATGCACTGGACGATCTTGTCTAAGACGTGAGACCGAAGAGGGGAGAAGATCCACTCGAGCTCGCATTGGAGAGAGCGGTTTACTCACATGAGGACTCATACGAGTTCACTAAGACAATTCTTGATGTACTATCTCAGCTGGAGATCGCGGGACCTCTCACACCCAGGTATGTAGTTAATGAGGTTTGTCTATTCAAATCTAACGTGTTTCTGCCTTCTACTGTGCAGGCACCCACATTGGAACTGAAACCTCTACCTGAGCACCTGAAATATGCATTTCTGGGTGAGAACAACACACTGCCAGTCATCATAAAAAATGGGCTAGAAACCGACCAGGAGAGACGATTGGTCGAGGTATTGAGTAGGCACAAGCTCGCTATTGGATGGACGCTTGCAGACATCAGAGGAATCAGCCCAACTGTGTGCATGCACCGTATCTTGTTGAAGGATGGAGCTAAGACTTCCAGAGAGCCTCAGAGGAGGCTAAACCCGATCATGATGGGGGTAGTGCAGAAAGAAATTCAGAAATTGCTGGATGCTGACGTGATTTACCCAGTTTCAGACAGTCAATGGGTGAGTCCAGTGCACTTAGTCCTGAAAAAGATAGGAATCACAGTTGAGAAGAATGCTGCGGGTGAGATGGTGACTACTAGGATCAAGAACGGATGGCATATGTGCATCGGTTACAGAAAACTGAATGCCGTCACGCGTAAGGATCACTTTCCTCTTCCGTTAATTGACCAGATGCTTGACAGGCTAGCAGGTAAGCCTTATTTTTGTTTTCTTGATGGATTTTCTGGTTATAATCAAATCCCCATTGCACCTGAGGACCAGGAAAAGACTACCTTCACATGTCCATTTGGTACGTTTGCTTTTAGACGTATGTCTTTTGGATTGTGTAACGCACCTGGCACTTTTCAGCGGGTGGTTACGAGCATATTTTCTGACATGATATGTACATTTATAGAGGTGTTTATGGACAATTTTACTGTGTATGGTGACACTTTCGATGCATGCTTGTCTAATTTGAGTAGAGTATTAGAACGATGTGTGTCTATGAATTTGGTGCTCAACTATGAAAAGTGTCACTTCATGGTTACTCATGGTGTGGTTCTTGGACATATTGTCTCACATGAAGGTATTAAGGTTGACAAAGCAAAAGTTGATTTAATTCTTACTCTTCCTTATCCTTCCACGGTGCGTGATATTAAGTCTTTTCTGGGACATGTTGGCTTTTATCGTAGATTTATAAAGGATTTCTTGAAGAAGGCTCTGCCTCTATCTAACCTTTTGCAGAAGGATGAGTTTATAGATTCATGTAGGGAGGCCTTTGACGAGCTGAAATTCGCCCTCACCAGTGTGCCTATTATTCGAGCACCAGATTGGGACCAGCCATTCGAGATCATGTGAGATGCCAGCGACTACGCTGTGGGAGCTGTGCTGGGCCAGAGAGTGGACAAAAAGCCAGTAGTGATTTACTACGCTTCAAGAACTCTGGATGCAGCCAAGCGAAACTACTCGACCACTGAGAAAGAACTATTAGCAGTAGTTTTCGCCTTGGAGAAATTTTGGTCTTATTTGCTTGGTACTAAAGTAGTTGTTTTCTCTGATCATGCAGCTATCAGGTACCTAATGACGAAGAAGGAGGCCAAGCCGTGGCTGATTAGATGGATTTTGCTGCTACAGGAATTTGACCTAGAAATCAAGGATAAGAAGGGGATAGAAAACACTGTAGCTGACCACTTGAGCCGATTAGTACGAGAAGAGGATGCGGGACAGATCACAGAGGCCTTCCCAGACGAGCACTTGTATGCTCTCACAAGTAAAGTACCATGGTATGCCTCCATCGTGGACTACCTGGTTGGAGGTAAATTTCCACCCTCTTACTCAAAAGCTCAATGTCTGAAACTAAAGCATGATTCGAAATACTATGTGTGGGATGACCCGTATTTATGGAAAATTGGTGCAGACCAAATACTTAGGCGGTGTATTCCCGATGATGAGATTGCTTCTGTGCTTAGTTTCTGTCATGAACATGCATGTGGTGGCCATTTTGGTCCCAGGAGGACTAGCAGGAAAATTTTAGATAGTGGTTTTTATTGGCCACATGTGTTTAGAGATGCCTACGATCATTGTAAGAGATGCGATAAATGTCAGAGGATAGGCAATATTTCTGCTAGGAACGAGATGCCCCAAGTGCCTATTTTAGTTAATGATGTTTTTGACATATGGGGGATTGATTTTATGGGTCCTTTTCCTGCATCGTTTGGCTATTTATACATTCTTGTTGCAGTGGATTATGTGTCTAAATGGGTAGAGGCTAAGGCTACTAGATGCGATGATGCTAAAACTGTTGTAGATTTTCTTCGCACTAACATATTTTGCAGATACGGAGTGCCTAAGGCCATAATAAGTGATCAGGGAACACATTTCTGCAACAAAATGATGGCAGCAACCTTGAAGCACTACCACGTTCACCACCGCACTTCTACAGCTTATCACCCCCAGACGAATGGGCAAGCAGAGATCTCTAACCGTGAGATTAAGGGGATTCTCGAGAAAATGGTAAAGCCGACTAGGAAGGACTGGAGTCAGCGATTAGATGATTCCCTGTGGGCTTACAGGACCGCCTATAAGACACCGATAGGTACCTCGCCTTTTTGGTTGGTGTATGGTAAGGCATGCCACCTCCCAGTCGAGCTGGAGCACAAGGCCTTTAGGGCACTCAAGACATGCAATTCCGACTTGAAGGCAGCAGGATTGGACAGGAAGTTACAGCTCTGTGAGCTTGAGGAGCTACGCCTGGAGGCTTATGAGAGCCAATCAGACTACAAGGCGCGGACCAAGCTGTACCATGACAAGTTCATTCTACGGCGCACATTTGAGATTGGCCAGCGGGTACTTCTATTTTCATCTCGTTTACGACTAATGCCTGGCAAATTGCGCTCTAGATGGACAGGTCCCTACACGGTGAGAAAGGTTTTTAACCACGGAGCACTTGAGCTCGAGCACCTGGCAACCAGAAACCGCTTCAAGGCCAATGGACAACGGGTGAAGCACTATCAAGGCGAAATCGACCTACCCGTTCAGCAATCTGAACTCGAGCCTCCTATTGAGACGTAAATGAGGTACCGTCGAGCCAACGACGTAAAATAAAGGCGCTCGCAGGGAGGCAGCCCGGCAAAATTTTTGTTTTTTTATAATTTAGTGTGTTTTGTGTCATGTTGAGTCTTATTTAGTTTTTGTTGTCTAACCAGTCTGTCTTGACTTGGTTTTGTGGAAAGGAAGTTGTTTAGCAGGCAAAATACAAGTGGAGCTCAGTGTCTAACGTGTCTGGTCCAAACATTACAACCGCGTCTCGTTTCTACATTGATACTGCGTCACTAGGCAACATTACAGTATTGACCAAATTTTATTGTCTACAGAAGACGCGGTCGTGCTTTGACCGGAGTAAAAACCCTAATTTTGAGTTTCTCTCCTCCATTCCAATAGACACCTCCCCTCTCACGCCTGCCTGACCTCCAATCGCCCAGCCAGATTTGGACTCCTCCACGCCTCGCTTCGGATCAGGGCTGTCAACATCATCGCCTCGTAGTAGATCAGCCAGCCTCGCTTCGAATCACCCGCAACAAAGGTAATCTAGGCTCGAGTAATTGCGTAGAGTCGGTTGTTGAATTCGGATTTTTGCATATTGGATTGTTGAAAGGAGTAGTGAAGGGGTTATCTTATGTGGATTTGTGAAGAATTAGTGTTATAAGTCGGAATTCGGGGTTAGATATCGGAAAACCAATCGGAGAAGAAGGGTTGCAGGATCCGCGTGTTTCCTCTCTACATTAGCTCACCGCGTTTCACCCTTACATTAAGATAATGTCTTAAGGTGACGCGGCCACGTAACGTCAAGGGGAGACGCGGTCAACGCTGATAATTTTTTTTGACCAAGTGGAATTCTTTCGGTTCTAAGCCACTATTCAACATGCCACCAAGAGAGCCACCGTTTGAGGTGCAATATACAAGACTTAAGGCCCGTAAGCAAATGCCGAGCAGATTTGTAGACGCTGAGTTTCTGCGTAACAATGGGTTCGAGGATCGAGTGCGAAGCATGTTAGAGGCCAGTGGTTGGCCGGGACTCCTTACCCTGAGCTACGAGACAGACATTGAGGATACATGCGAGTTCCTGGCTTCTTTTGTCAATGAAGGGAGACAGGAACACGAGGGGATTCATTACAGGCATCGAGGAGAGTTTTATCTCACTCGGCCAGCCCAGGTGAGAGACATTTTTAACTGGCCAGCCGATGGAGAGTGGTTACAAGACGATATGACACTATGCGATGCTTGGCGACGGCTTAAGGTGGACGACGCCCCTCCATTTGAGCCTTCTGAGTCCAGGGCGATGTGTATTAGAGACCCAGCACTATTTTATCTCCATAAGGTACTCGGAGGTACCATTTTTGCTAGAAAGAGCGGGGGCGACAAGATGACCTTCTCCGACATGCTCCGCCTAGATGCTCTACACCGAGGGCAACCGATAGATTTCTTCCATCTGGCTTGCAAGTTCTGGAAGAACCGCCCTTCGACAGGACCGCTCATGTGTGGGGGGATGATCACCTGTATGTTGCGCCATCTACATGGGCAGCCACGCATAGAGTCTCATGAGCACATGGGTCCAGCCTTCTGTGATTACCTACATTTCTCTAAGGCTATTCAGAGGCGTCCGCGCAGAAGAGAGCAGTATGCATGGACCTACCATGACGATCCGAGATACCACACTGCTATGCCTGCAGACAGGCGTCACGCACCTACAGCTGGAGACGGAGCTGAGTCATCATCAGCCGCTGCTCGACGACGCCGGACTCGGGAGGTTGGAGAGTCCTCGTCAGCTCGACAGAGACATGCCAGAGCGCTAGAGCCACCAGCAGATGCTCCTTCCAGAGACATGGCCTTCAATTTGGCTAGAACACTTCAGTTTTTTCTGCCATCAGGAACACAGCCAGTGCCAGCCCCACCAGGATGGGAGTTCGGAGATCCTATTCCTCCGGAGTTTGCTATTCCTCATCCAGCTTCATTGTCAGATTCTGACTAGGGGAGTACCTATTTTCCTTTCCTTTTTTCTTTATTCTTTTTTCTCTTTGTCAGAGTCAGTCTGCTATGTTTGCATTGTCTGTTGTCTTTGAATTAAAGGCATGCCGTGAGGACACGGCTTGATTCAAAAGTGTGGGGTGGTTTGGGAGAGTCAGTTTGTTGCGTCCGCACGTTTATTTTTTCTGCATATTGTACTGTGTCTGCACGTTTCGTTAAAAAAATATGATGAAGTATGAAATTTCTCTGTTTCTTGGATATGCAGTATTGAATTATGAGTATGCGAAACTTGTGATACCGACTACATGTATTTTCTCTCGTGAAATTTGAATTATGTGACTACATGTAAACTTAACCCACTACGTGTCCTTTTGAGTTGAAATAAACAGGGATGTGGAGTTGACAGAAATATCCTAGAGAGACTTGACAAAGCATTCAAAGGACCGAAATTCGAGCTATATGGTTATATGGACCTTGTGGAGGCTAGCACTTCGAGACAACATGGTCAAGAGTTTGCTCCGCCACTGCAGTCTCTATGCGGTCAGGTGGGACGGGAAAACAACACACCGTCCAATCTCTAGACCAAGTAGCCGGGAAAATAGACGAGCGACCCTCGGCTTGACTCGCGTCGAAAGGACGAGGATGAGTGAGAGCAGGAAGGTATTTCCATATGCTTGCGGGCGATGATTGGACCTTCAAAAGAATCAAGGACGAGCAGTTCACTATCAGTAGCAAAAGGAGAAAAATCAGTCAATTGTGAAGTTTTACACGTAAAAAAGTGAAGAACACCACTGTTACATCAAAAGCCAAGTCACTACAAAAGCTGTCCCAAAACAACTCAAAAACCTTGAAGCTCGAATGAATCACGTTCAAGAAAAAGCAACGAAGTATAACCATATAGCGAGAGTTCGGAACAGCGAATGCAGATCATGGGTCTAAAGAGGACTATCTCCCACTCATCCGAATTGATTTGGATTTCAGCTCAAAGGTAACATGTATCAAGTTAATTCCATGTTGAGCATGATGATTTTAGTAGCGATTGAGTTATGCATAGAAAAGTGAATCTAGACTAGCAACTCATATTCATGTAGCATTATCTAGGACGTCGAAGAAATTGTGGTGTTGCATCTATTTTCCTTCTATGACTTAGTTCTTGTTCGGGACGAACAAGTTAATTTAAGTGTGGGGTAGTTTGATGAGTCGTATTTATACGACTCGTCGAGTCAATTAATCCTATTTATTCTGACACTTTTATATGTGAACAATTACTTTTTAGTATGGTTTTGCATCTCACGTGTTTCGGAAGCTCTAGAAGGAAACACGCATTAAAGGCGGCATTTTATGCCGAAAACATCACAATGGCAGATCAGACCTCCGGACAATCGACGGAGTTCTGGGAACGGACCGCTTATCAGAAAAATATGAGTCATAGATCATCGTATAGGTGACTCAATTCCCTGCAACTCTCTAGTTCACACCGAGAGCATTCGAGGTCATATAGAAGGTCAAATCCAGAGTTGAAGTCGGAACTGGCGCGCAGAAGAAGGAAACCAGCTCAGCGCTAACCGCGCCACATGAAGACATTAGCTCAACGCTAATGTCTAAAGGAGACGCGGCACTAAAGTATACACCAGACGCGGGATAATGTCTAAAGGAGGCGCGACCAGCTACGAGATGCTGACGTCAGCAACGCGTTTGATGATGTCAGCAACGCGTTTGATGACGTCCGCGAGCCGAGATTTGATAATTTTAGCCCAAAAAAGAGATTTGGAAACGCAGTTTAATATAATTAAGAAACGTGGGTTAGGGTTAGAACAGATCATCACATACGAAGACTGAGACGGCTCTGGAGAAGACGAACGTAAAGCTTTCGACGAGAGAAGAATTTCTATTCACTTTCATCCAAAAATATTTGCGTTTGTTTCCATGACAATGAGTAGCTAAACCTTTATTTCAGTTTAGGGTTTCGTACGTTGTGAACACGTTTTGAGATTTTCGTTCTTAATGCTATTTCATATTTCATATTTCATATTTCACTAGTTCTTGTGCATACTACTAAGGATTGAATTGTAAAGCTAAGCTGAGACTTACCCGTAAAGCTTAGCCGAATAATTCAGTTCTTATCGTTAATCCTCGTTTGAGACTTACCCGTAAAGACGAGTAAGAACACCTAAGTTTAATATTGCCTTACCCGAATTATTAGATTTAGGAGAACTAGAAGTCTAATGCCTTACCCGGATTAGATTGTGGTGTATTGCCTGAAACGGAATACTTTGGGTTGAAGCCTTTCCCGGAATAACCACACCTTGAAATATAAAATTAATCATTAGATATCTATGATAAACGTGTCACAATAGAAACCCAAGACTGAGTTTTCTCGCTGATTGAATCCCTCATTATTATTCTCTTGTGTTTTTTTAATATTCGCTCACACACAAAACCCCCAATTCATTTGTTACAGGACAACTGAACCACACCAGCTCTCTTGGGTTCGACCCTTGCTTGCCGCTACACTAGTTTCTCGCACGGAAAAAAATATAAATATAAATTTACAGGTCAAACGACGCCTGTCATGGAGCTTGGAAACTTGTTCCCAAGCCTCCTGGGGTTAAAATCATTGGTAGTAAAAGGGGTTTTAGGATTAAAGAACCTATTTCCCCAACTGAGCCTCCTAGATTTAAGGCTAGGCTTTGTGCAAAAGATTTTTCACAAAGGGAGGGCATTGATTATAATGAGATTTTTGCTCCTGTTGTGAAATATAAAACATTGAGACTTCTTCTTGCTATGACAACAGTTTATGATTGACATTTATAACAAATGGATGTTAAAATTACTTTTCTACATGGTAACCTAAATGAAACAATCTATATGTCTCAAGCTGTAGGTTATGTAGACCATAAAATGCCTGATCATGTTTGTCTGTTAAGGAAATCCATTTATGGCTTGAAACAATCACCTAGACAGTGGAACATTAAATTCAATGAATGCATGATGTCTCTTGATTTTGCTAGAAGCAAATACGATACTTGTTTATACTTGAAAAGACCCAAGTCTGGTCTGATTCTTTATTTGCTGATGTATGTTGATGATATACTAATTATGAGCAATTCTGAATCTTAATTATCTAAGATTAAAAAGCAACTGAGTTCCAACTTTGACATGAAGGATTTAGGCATTGCTAAGAGAATTTTGGTCATTAACATTGTTAGGGACAGACCTAAAAGAAAGATGTATTTGTCTCAAGCTGAGTATATTGATAAAGTCCTTAAGAAGTTTTGTATGGATGATTGCCAACCTGCCATGATACCCTTAGGAGGGCACTTAGTCCTTAGTAAAGAAGATTGTCCTAAAGATGAAACTGCTAGGAAGAAAATGAGTTTGATTCCTTATGATGTTGCAGTTGGTAGTGTGATGTATTGCATGCTATGTACTAGACCTGATCTTGCTTATGGGATAAGTGTCTTGAGTAGATTTATGTCTAATCCAAGGGAAAGTCATTGAAATGCTATGAAATTTCTGTTAAAATACTTGAACCATACTAAGAACCTTGGACTTGTTTTTGCTGCTTATGGGAACAAATCTGATCTAATAGGCTATGTTGACTCAGACTATGCTAGCAATAGGGACACTAGAAAGTCTACAACTGGACTATTTTTTACTTGGCATGGTAACTGCGTGTCATGAAAATCCCAGCTGCAATCAGTGGTAGCATTGTCTTCCACTGAAGCAGAATACATTGCAGCCACCGAAGCAGCTAAGGAAGCTGTGTGGTTGAAAGGCTAGTTGTCTGAGATTGAACAATATTCTTATGTGCCTTTGATCTATTCTGATATCATGAGTGCTTTGCATCTTTGTAGAGATCCTGTTTATCATGAAAGAAGTAAACATATTGATGTGAGGCTTCATTTTATTAGGGATATCATTGACAAAGGTGTTATTAGAATTGATAAGATTCTTGGGGATGAAAATCTTGCTGATTTTGGGACTAAGGTTGTGCCTTATGTTAAGTTTGAGCTTGCAAGAAAGCCCTTAATGTGGGCAAGGTGACCTGAAGTTGATGATGGTCTAGGGGAATGGGACAATGGATGATGAAGTGCAGCTGTTGCAGAGCATGGGAAGGTTGAACAAAGGAGTACACGACCAAGTAGATTAGGAGGACAAATTGTAAGATTGTTAATCTACTTGATCGGTACATTTCAAGCACACATCATTAGGACTAGATAGGACTTAAGAAAGCTTGAAAGTGGCAGTATAGGCCCTGGCGCAAGACTTAGCCAATTTTTGGAAGAAGCAGAGGCAAGCTCGAAACGTCATCGTTTCAGGAGAGCGGGAGCTGCGTTTAATGGAACGACAATGTATTGTCCTGGTGCGGAAATCAGTTTGAAGCCGTTGAAGCCAAACGATGGCGTTTTGGGTGAAACGGAGTCTTCGGTTTTTAGTGGAACGACGTAGCTTCATTTGGGCGCGTAGTTGACCGGTTTGACCAAGAGGCAAAACGTCTCTGTTTTGAAGCTGGACAAAGCCAAGCTATAAGACTTCTGGGATTTGGGAATTAGGGTTCCTAATTTTCAAAATCTGAAATCTGAGCGATCGAGCGATTCTTCAAGAACATCTTCGAGTTCGTGTTCGAGTAGAACGATTCAAGTTGCCGAAGCATTGGGCGTGATTTGTTTAATCACTGAAGGCTCAATTGAAGCTTGGCTGAAGCTTGGAGCTGCTGGTAGTCATCGGACGAGACTGGTCGAAGCGTCGTCGGTCTTCCGTCGCAGGGGCTATCAGAGGGGGCTTTAAATCCCTCCACTCTCGCCTCTACTACTTTCGTTGATTGCTTGCTTAAGTATTCATGTATAGACTGTTTTTGGTGTTTTGTGCTTCATGAACTTTGAAGAGTTACTCCAATGCTTTGTATTTCTTTGATTCAATCAATACAAAACCTAATTCCCCTATACCTTATAGTAATATATCAGAATAACAGTGATCAAAAAGAATACGAGCGAAGAGGTGCAACTCATCTTCCATGGGTTTGCTATACCGAAATAAGAAAAATGTCAATTCGTAATGGAACAAAATATATTACCCAAGTTTCACACACCTTCGCTTCGGCAAACCCAATACGTGAACAAAAGAATATTTTCTTTTAGAAGGCTTGTTCTGAAATTACGAGATTAGATGGGACGAGATCGCGTGACTAATATGTACATCGACTAATATGCCTTTGATGAATGATATATTATAATTAAATTAATACTTTTATTGCTAAGGGAAAAGATCAGGAAGGAAGTAAGTGTTTTGGTAAGAAATAGGAATTTAAATTAGCCATTAGATCTAAGATCTGATGGTTGTTAATAATTAATATTTTTTGCATTTAATTAATTATTAATTATGATTTAAAGGGTATTAACGGAAGAACACAATCAAACCCTAAAACAATCGTCACTTCGTCTCTCGATTTCCATCTCACCACGACGCCGGAGCGGAGAATGCCGATTCAGCCAATCAGTCTCTCCATGAGGACCAGAACAGGCTTCTCCTATCCACACCTCGACGTCCATTGAGCTCATCTCCTACAAATTCACTTCCGTCCTCGGCGCATGCTCTTCCTCCTCGAAATCAGCCGCGGTAAGCAAGCGCATATTTTGATGGTGAAAAACAGGACTGATTCAGAGCCAGTGACCAAGACTGCGCTTATGGATTTTTATTCCAAGTGTGGGCATGTGGATGAATCTGTTATGGCGTTTGGTGAGATTGGTGTCAAGGATGTTGTGGCTTGTAATGCTTTGCTGTCCAATTTTTTAAAGAACGATTTGGTTTGGAGAGTGATTGGGGTGTTGGGGAAAATGAAGAGGGAGGAGGGGGTTCGGTTTAGTGAGTTTACAGTGTGCTCTGTGCTTAAAGCTTGCGCCTTGTTGAAAGGGCTTAGGCAAGGTAAGCAGGTTCATGGATTGGTGATGGTGATGGGTCGTGATATGACTGTTTTAGGTACTGCTTTGATTAATTTTTACTGTGATGTGGGGTTTGTGGATGAAGCTTTGAATGTGTACAGGCATCTTAGATTTTTGGGTGATGATGTGATGCGCAATTCTGTGGTTGCTGGATGTGTCAGAGGAGGATACAAAGTCTGGGCTTTGGCCGCCATTCTCCTCTTAGCTCTGTGGTCCATGTTTGCCTCAACCATCACCCTTAAACGCACTGCTGGAAGCTTGAACCTCAGCTCAGAAGAGATTGAGTCTGTTCTACGCAACGATCTTGACGTTCTGGTAATCCCGATTCTGGCTTGCACACAGTCATGTGGGAGTTGTTAATTTTTGGATCTGAATTTGAGTTTGTTTTGTTTTGTTTTTTTAGGTGGAGGAGAGGGAGAAGGTTGTTAGGCATATGTGGGATGTTTATACCAACAGTAAAAGAAGAAGCAGCAGCAGCAATCTGGGGTTGCCTAGGTTTTGGCAGGAGGCATTTGAAGCTGCTTATGAGTATCTGGTCAGTGATGATCCTGGTGTTAGGAACTTTGCCGTTTTGGAGATTGCCAAAATGTCTATGATGTCTAATGACCTTGAATCTTCTCCATCTACTGATTCTCAGTCCCAGGTTAGCATTTGATCCTGTCGGCAGACATATATTGTTTCTATAGATTTTTTTTTGCAATCTAATGTGTGAAAAAAACTGAGGAATTATCCATCTTTTATCCACCAAACTGTTTTGGACATATATTGTTTCGTTTGGAATGTGGCATCTTGGTTTTTTAGGTGATGATGTGATGCGTAATTCTGTGGTTGCTGAATGTGTCATGAATATGAAATATATGGAGGCATTTTGTGTGATGGCTAAAATGAGCCCTAATGCAGTTGCGCTCACCAGTGCTCTTGCTGCTTGTTCTGAGAATACGAATTTGTGGATTGGAAGGCAAATACATGGCAGGGCAGTGCGTTTTGAGTTCTTGTATGATACCCAGTTATGTAATTGTAATACTTTAAAGGCTGTAAGATTTAACTTCTACAATATTTTTATTCAAGCTTACTGAAATGTTCAGTTTGCAATTGATCGTATCCTTGTTTCTTTGGCATTTTTTTATTTAGTTGTTTCTTTTTATTCAATGGGTAAAAAGTAGCCCCTTTGCCCCTTTCACAATTGTATATAAAAGTTTTGTTTGGTTATTAAGTCATGTCAATTGTTAACTGTGCGACGGATTATGCTTATAATGCTACGGATAATGATTACCGTGTTAAGGATTATGATTACAATGTTACGAATTATACATACGGATTATGTTTACCCTCTGTGATACACATTAACTTAACTATTATAACTTACGGATTATGATTTCAATGCTACGGATTATGATTTCAATGCTACGGATTATGATTTCAATGCTACGGATTATGATTACAATGTTACGGATTATGATTTCAATGCTACGGATTATGATTACAATGTTACGGATTATGATTTCAATGCTACGGATTATGATTACAATGTTACGGATTATAATGCACATGAATAAAATATGGTTTCAGGCTCATTTTCATTTTGAATTAGAGCAGCTGAACAAAGCTGTAAGCATAAAACCAAGTAGAGAATTCATAATGATTATGTGTGCGATATAATCCGTAACACGGTAGTCATGTGAACTGTTAACTGTGATACGGATTATGCTTATACTACGGATAATGATTACCATGTTACGGATTATGATTACAATGTTATGAATTACACATACGGATTATGTTTACCCTCTGTGATACACATTAACTTAACTATTATAACTTACGGATTATGATTTCAATACTACGGATTATGATTACAATGTTACGGATTATGGTCACAGTGCTACGGAATATGATTACAATGCTACAGATTATAATGCACATGAATAAAATATGGTTTCAGGCTCATCTTTATTCGTACCCTGTAATACATATTTTGTCACCTCTTACACATATTTCGTACGATGTATACATAATTCGTACTCTCTTACAAAACTGTTTAAACAACTTTACAGGATGAACATTGTGAGTACAAGCTGGTAGAATAAATTCATAATGACTAGATAAAATTCAGATAGAACACGTTTGGTTGAGTCCCAAATTCTACTCGAAGTTCCACTAGGTTCTGCAAATTTCCACGTCTGAGGGTAAGGACCAAGTGAATTCATTCGACTGCAAATTTCTGAAACCTTTCAGTGCTGACCTATAGATGTTTCTGCAAAGAGGAATTGAACAGTGTTAAAGCATTAAAGATCAAATTTGACAGCAAGAAACCAACAAGAGTGACACATTACACTATCATAACTCTAGTCATGCTCAGGAAACTATTCATAACTATATCAATGCACACACAATTTTTGTTAACAAATCACAACCTCCAAAATCATGCTCTACACTTTCAGGACACTGATATTCGCCTCAGAAGTCAGAACAACCAACTTGGAAATCAGGCTTTACATTTTCCTATCAGGAAGTCAGAACAACCAACTTGGAAATCAGAACATCCAACTTGGAAATCAGGCTTCACTGTTTAATCACATATTTATCCAAGCCTCGCCTACTGAAAACACCATAACACAATCACAAAATGATACAAATAAATTCCAGCAAACAAAAGACAGCTGTAAATACACCAACCTACCGATTGAGCGTGGTCGGATCATGCCTTTCCCAGAAAACATCCAACAACGTATCAAAGCTACACTCCTTCGGATCATACTACGAATAATGATACGAATTACCCACATGACTACGTAACTAATCTCTCCACACAAAAACTTGACAGTGTGGTACGCATCTTGCTGGTGCACTACGTATTATGCGAATTAACTTGAGCTCCTTCAATCATCCAAATTTCAATCAATTCTAAACCTCACAATTCTCTACCAGCAGCACAATTAGGCCTAATAAAACCAGCACACCCCATGACAGTGATCCTAAACAATACACCAGCATATCACACATCAATATCTAGTAACCATCTAAAAAAGAAACCAAAACCAAACCCCCCTAAATCTTTTATCCACCCAACCGTAATCATCAGACACCAATCATTGCATCAACAGACCACCTCAACAACCTGAAACATCAAAGCTCAAACTTTGGCGACTCTCATCTGTATCCAAACATCCTCTCCGACTATCTGGTGCGTTTTCTTTGGCCGAGCGGTCGTCCGGTCGTCCATGGCCGTCGAATTGAGAGAACACTGAACAGCATCCTTTCCGACTCCAAATCTCGCTGCTCCGACAATCTCATCGCAGCCGACTCTCATCTATATACACACCGCCAACGATCGTTGGATTAGTCGCCAAAGTCAGCGTCGCGCGTCCCGATTAGGTCTGGAGGTTCGCAATTTCTGTTTCGATTAATTATGTTTTTGGAGAAATACGTGTGACTAATTTACCCCAGAAGCCTCTGTTAGATTAATTTTAACATGATTTGGTGTTGAATCTGGGCGGTTGATTAAATAAGATCAATGGATCCAATTAATTCTTATTTCCTATCATAACATCACTTCTCACCGGCCTTAACCCTTATTGCTAAATTTAAAGACCGTGACTAAATTTAATCGAACAAAGAAGGAATGTTCTTTTTTTTTTGATAGAATGAATAAGGAATGTTCTCAAGTCATCACAACATCCACTCATTCTTTTTTTTTTTGATATCGAAATCCACTAATTATATATGATCTTTTTCCTTCCCATTAATAATACAGTAGTTCTTCAAAAACATTTTTGTTGTCCTTCTCCTTCATCTATAAAAAAAAATTGTTGTCATTATCGGTGTGCTGTCCCTTGGCCAATCTCTCCTTGGTCATTAAACTAATGAAACTAACGGGCAACAGCAACATCTCATATTCCATATACACGTCAACATATTTATAATATATATTTGTAAATTTAATACAAATTGTACAACCTACCTGTCTTCCCCACCTACAAAAAAAAATCGTACCTGTAAGTGTCCTTATCCACCATTGAACGGCTAATATTCGATACTGATCACTTTAAACAACATGTCACCTCACCATTTGGACTAAGACCAAAAAAAAACTTTAGGATAGCCTGAGGCGCGAACAAGCCCTAGTGCACCCGAACTCAAATAGCAGCTCGACCCGGCTTATGTAGGGTAGGGTTCAGGCTTTCATTTCAAAATCCGATCAATAAAATCAGCCCGAAATACTAAACCCTACATGCATTCAATTTCGGATACTCTGTTGAAACACATTGCATAGTTTTATACTTTATAATCACATATCACTTCTTCTATTGATGGCAAATTCGCCGATGTATGATACTTTGTGTTGGAGTATGATACTCCTAGAGTAGGCATACGTCTGGAGGATGGATACTCTAGTGTGTTTTGATGGACAAACATCCTGCTGATGTGTTACTTGAGTGCACAGGTTTAAGTACAGGTACTCTGGAAGTAACGGCTACTTGAGTGTGCAAGGCATTGCGCTGATCTCTGAGAAGTAGCAGTACCTCGGTTTGAGGACGAGAATATTTCCATAAATATTCTCGGTGGATCTTTGGCTCCCAAGATCGGTTCCAGCATTGATATGCTGGAAGATTCCCCAAGATCAATTTTAGATGTTTGTAACGAGATTTGGAATTGGTTTTGATATGGGAATATTGCGTGAGAGATTTTAGGAAACTTAATCTCAATCGCATATCCAATTAGATTGGAATGGGATGATTTAATTGGAAGGCTGATGAAGACATTATGGGATGGACGAATCAGCTGGACTATTTTGTGCAAACTTGTCGTGCAAGATAGAGAGATTTTCTCCAAGGAAATCTAGGGCTACCCAGTTCAAGTAGAGCTATATAAAGGATACTACGGCTACCTTTCAGTGCGTGTCTTAAACTGGAAATCCTTGGCTGCGTGATTGCTGAAGCGAGAACAACCTGAGATCACAGATTCGAAGGAGTTTTGAATCAGAGGTTCAAGAGCTACTTCGGAGGGAGCCAGTCTGCAGTCTGAGCCAGAAGGGGAACATTGCTTGTGGTGCGCTTGCAACTGAAATACACCATCACTAAGACGCGTCTGAGAGAATGGCGGAATACCACTGAGTGTGGTTTGGGTGAGCGGTGTAACTCATTGTAATCGATAGCATCAATACAAGTGCTCGTTCCGAAATCCTTCTAGGAAACTAGAAGGTAGTGGTTTTTCCTAGATACTTACTTTGAGTATCTGAGTTCCACTCTATATTGCTATCTCGTACTTACTCTTACGCTTCTTACTTACATCCGCTGCATACATACTTAACACGTATCAGTACTTTGCAAGTACAACTAACTAACGATCCTAACAATTAGTATCAGTGCTCGGTCTCTAGATTCTTAGTTAACTTTGCAGGAAAGATGACAATAATTAACGACTCCTTCTGGAAGCCTCCGCAGCTAAAGCCTGGAGAGTATGATTGGTGGGCGGAGCAGTTCGAGTCACACATATGCTCCCTGGATGGACAACTATGGAAGGTAATCAAACAGGGACCGATACCTATCCTGGATCCCATGATGTTAGAGAAGAAGCAGGATGATTATGATGACAATGACTACAAAGTGCTAGAAAAGAATAGCAGAGCAAAGAAGGTCTTGCACTCTGCGCTTGGTCCGGGTGACTTGAAAAAAATGCTCCGCTACAAGACTGCTAAAGATATATGGGACGCACTGAGGAGACTGTACTCCGAAAGTGAGGACGTAAAGAAGAACTGAATCTTGGCAGCAATGAAGGATGATGAAAACGCCATGCAAGGGAAGAATGAGACTTTGGAAGAATTCCACTCACGGTTCCAAAGCTATGTCGGCCAACTAGAGTTTCTCGGAGAAGAGATTAACGAATGGAAAGTCACTAACCACTTTCTTCAATCACTAAACCAAAAGTGGGATGCTGTGACCTTAGAACTCCAAGCCCAAAAGGACATAAGTCTCGAAGAACTTGTCGCTAGACTTCAGAACAATGACAGTATCCAACAAAGGAAAGCTGCCAGGCGTGCCCCTGAGAAGGATCAGTCCCTGACACTGAAGGTTGAGAAAGCATTTGAGCTCACCCAGACTGATGAAACTGATGAGATAGTGGATGAGGACACTGCACTAGTAACTAGAGCTCTCAGAATGGCAGGAATTGGAGGGATGGGATCCGTCAAAGGGACGAAGTCACTAAAGGATGTGATTTTCTACCACTGTCAGAAAAAGGGACACATGACTAAAGACTGCTTCAATAAAAGAGCAGGACAGCCTCCGGCTCAGAAGAGCACCAAGGCCATGCTCGCAGCTTGGGGTGAATCAGAAGGAGAAAGTGAAGGAGAGGATTCAAGCGACACAGTGTGCATAATGGCGAATGATGAGGTAATGAATCTAAGTATTGTTACTACCTTATCTGACCTCTCAAATAGACAGGTACTGGACCTACTGAAGAAGCTAACTGAGAGGAATGAAGAGCTGAGCACGAGCTTAGAGGAGCAGGAAGAACAAATTGCTGGTCTTGAGGAGAATGGGAACCAGTGGTCAGAGAAAGCAATAAAACTTGAAGAGGAGCTATGCAAAACTGAGTACAAACTAAAGAAAAGGATTCGCTCCTTAGAAGGACAACTGTCAAAGCTTCAGATAGAGGAAGTTATCCCTCATGCAGAGAAGCTCACAGAAATGGAAGAAAAGATAGCAATCCTAGAATCTGAAAATGCCAAGTTGCTATCCAAACTGGAAGCTATCAAGACCACTAAGGAAAATGATAGAGAAGCCATGCTAAAGGAAATCAGGGAGGAGAAGCTCAAGGATATCAAAGAAGACTTCCCGAGAAGGTTTGTGGCTAAACAAGGGTTAGGATACGAATCGGGAAGTACTGATACGACCTCAGGAAAGGAAGAGATAGCTAAGGAAGCAAGTGAGCCAACAAAGTGTAAGTGTCAATGCATGAAGAATTTGCATCTGGATATGGAAACAACAGTACCCTTCAATGGGAAGAAGGCCTACGCATTATGGCTCAAACAGGTCAAGAGTACAAAGCCATCTCATATTGACTTTGCCTCACAAAAGGTCAAGAACTCTATCCCTCCACCAGGATGAAGCAAGTACGTTGATCTTAAGCACCACAAGGTATGCTGGCATTGTGGACAGACTGGACACCTCTACAGGGACTGCATACGTAGAAAACACGAGGATGAGAGGAACCAAGCCAGGTATGGCACACCAGCACTAGTATGCTGGCACTGCAACCAGAAAGGTCACCCTAGGAAACACTGTCCCCACTGGAAGAAGCTCAAGGGTGACACTCCAAAGAAAAGTGGGTTGGCAAAGAATAATGCCAAAAGAAGATCTGAAAACAAGAACTCCAAGGATCAACAAGCAGGACAAAAACCAAACAAGCCTAACCTTGTTTGGGTATGTAAAAACTAACATATCTTTACTTGCAGGTGGAAGAAGGAGCGGTCCCTGGTACATAGACAGTTCATGCTCCATTCATATGACAGGGAATGCAGGATGGTACACCTCCCTTCGACCCCACTCAGGCGGACCAGTCACTTTTGGAAACAAAAGTGGAGGTAAGATTATATAGGAAAGGTAAAACTTAACAATACAATTCGTATCAATGTTGTGAGTTTGGTAGAAGGTATTCGTTATGATCTGCTCAGTGTTTCCCAATTATGTCAAAACTAAAAGAATCGAGTACTGTTTACTACTAATGAATGCTATGTTGAGTGCATTAGTACAGGGAAGACACTTCTGAAAGGAAAGCGAACTGGTAACATCTACACAGTTGATCCATCCTTTATCCCTGAGATGGAGCTGTGCCTTGCTTCAAAATCAGAAGATACAGGGATGTGGCACAAGAGATTTAGACATGCAAGTGTACGCCTCCTCTTAAAGCTACATCAGATGGAGTTGGTAAGCGGACTCCCACAGGTAGAAGGTGAACTTGAGAGTACTTGTGATGCATGTGTAAAAGGTAAGCAGGTAAGGTCATCCTTCAAGTTCAAAACTGAGGTAAGTTCCACCCAACCTCTTGAGTTAATTCATATGGACTTGTGTGGACCTATGAGGACTAGATCCCATGGAGGTAATTGCTATGTTTTCGTAATTGTTGATGACTATTCAAGGTATACTTGGACTATCTTCATCACCTCTAAAGATGAAGTGTTTGCAGAATTTGAGATCTGGATGAAGGCTGTGGAAAGAAAATTAAATCTATCCCTATCAAGTATGTGTACTGACCATGGAACAGAGTTTGATAACTCACAATTTTTATGCTTGTGCAGGTCCAAGGGAATCAATCACAACTTCTCTGCACCTAGAACACCCCAACAGAATGGGGACATAGAAAGGAAGAATAGAACTCTAGAAGATATGACGAGGACGCTGTTACTAGTTAGTGGTCTTCCGGGAAGCTTCTGGGGAGAGGCTCTCAACACATCATGCCATGTTCTGAACATAGCCTATCTCAAACCTATTTTGAACAAGACCCCATACGAACTGCTAAGAGGAAGAAAGCCTAATGTCTCTCACTCTTTGGTTGTAAGTGCTACATCCACAACAATAGAAAATTGAACATTGGAAAATTTGATGCAAGAAGTGAGTAGGGTGTGTTCGTGGGTTACTCCATCCACAACAAGGCGTACAAGGTGTACATTCCCCAGAGCAAAAAATAGAAGAAAGCATCCATGTGGTATTTGATGAAGGAGTAATGGCAAGCGAGATAAGCCGAGATGATGAGGCACCTGCCTTTGGACAGAACAAAGACTTCAATCTAAATGAAGGGAGGAATGGTACTCAACCTCCCTACATGGATCCCGAAGGACATGATCCCCCAGTAAGCACCCCAGGCGAACAAGACACCAGTCCTGTAGATAGCGACCCTGCATCGGTTGACAATGGACGAGAGGCACTAGAGGTTACTCAACAGGTGGTCACATAAGAAGAGGACCAGCAGAATGATGATACGGGGCCTACCAGACACAGTAATAGGAACCACTCCAGACCCATATGGCATCAGGACTATCACTGCTACAAAACTGTGGACTCGAAACAAGAAAATCAGGTTACATCTCCTTCAATTAATAGTCATGCATATACTGATTTTGTTTGTTTAACTGAGCCCAGGAACGTTGAAGAAGCCTTGAAAGATCCAGACTGAGTGAAGGCTATGCATGAAGAGCTACATCAATTCGAAAGAAACAGAGTATGGAGACTAGTTCCACGTCCAGCCGGAAGAACTATTATTGGAACCAAGTGGGTTTTCAAAAACAAATTGGACGATAAAGGGCAAGTAGTAAGGAATAAGGCACGACTGGTAGTGAAGGGGTACAATCAACAAGAAGGGATAGACTACGATGAGACATTTGCCCCAGTAGCACGGTTGAAGGCAATCAGGCTATTGATTGCCTACTCGGCGTACCATGGAATCAAGTTGCAGCAGATGGACGTAAAAAATTCTTTTCTGAATGGCGTACTTAAGGAGGAAGTATACGTCACTCAGACCCCCGGCTTCGAGGATGCATCACGTCCCGACCACGTATACATCCTTGACAAAGCTCTATACGGTCTGAAGCAGGCCCCTCGAGCCTGGTATGACAGATTATCTTAGTTCCTCTTATCCCATGGATATGTACGAGGACAGGTGGATAAGACATTGTTCCTGCTCAAGGAAGGAAAGGATACGCTCGTAATACAGGTATATGTCGATGATATTATTTTTGGTTATACTAACAAGTCCCTTGGCAGGAAATTCACCAAACTCATGGAAAGCGAGTTTGAAATGAGCATGGTCAGCGAACTCCAATTCTTTCTAGGACTGCAAGTGGCTCAGGAAAAAGACGGTACCCGAATTCACCAATAGAAGTATCTTCGTGAAATGTTGACCAAATTTGGAATGAAGGATTCCAGCGCCATGGCCACGCCGATTTCCCCAAATGACTCCCTTGGAAAGGATGAGACCTCACCAAAAGTGGACCAAACGCTATACATGGGAATCAGACCTGCACAAATGCGGGTTCGGGCCAGGCTATTTGCTATTTTATAGTCCATACAACCGGGTCGGGCTAAACCCGCCCGTTCAATTCGGGTGCAAAATTATGTCCAAGCCCGCCCATTTACTGGACCGGGTTACCCGTCGGGCCAACCCGGTACAAATATATGTTAATACATATTTAAATTTCTTGTATAAATTGAATAAAAATAAACAATTCCATGTGCAAAAATATTACATTTTTATGTCTAATGATGTATAATAATAGATTAACCAAAACATTAACAAAATAATGTCCATGATTCAAAATTTGACAGACTCACAATACAAATGTATCAAATTGTGTATCATAATAAAACCACAGTCTGTGTTTTAGTGTTTAGTGTTTATTTTTCTTTTTCTTTTTTGTTCCTTTTCTATTATGATACACAATCAGATTAAACACTAAAAAATAATAATCATTAGGTTTAATTTTTTTTTTGCGGGTTAACGGGCGGGCTTTTTAGCCCGATCGGGCTAAAATAGGTGTCCAGGCCCGGCCCTAATAGAAATATGATCCGGGTCGGGCTGGTCCGTCGGACTATAATGTATGTCCAAGCCCATCAAAATGACCAGGCGAATGGGTCGGGCCGGTCGGGCTGACCCGGATTTGTGCAGGTCTAAGGGGAATGATTGGTTCACTTCTCTACCTTACTGCTAGTAGACCTGACATTATGTATAGTGTGTGTCTATGTGCTCGCTTTCAGGCTGATCCAAGGGAGACACACCTCAAAGCAGTGAAGCAGATTCTACGGTACCGCAAGGGTACTGATACCCTGTGCTTATGATACCCAAGGAATGGGGATATTCGACTGGTTGGATATACCGATGCTGACTTTGCAGGGAACAGAATGGATAGAAAATCCACATCGGGTATGACACAATTCGTGGGATCGTGTCTAGTGTCTTGGGCCTCAAAGAACCAAAACTCAGTGGCACTATCCACGACAGAGGTAGAGTACATTGCAGCTGCAGCCTGCTGTTCGCAGTTATTATGGCTCAAACAACAACTAAGTGATTATGGTATTACTTTTGGTTCCGTACCTATACTCTGTGACAATACTAGTGCCATAAATATCTCTAAAAACCCAGTACAACACTCTAGGACAAAGCATATTGAAATTAAACATCACTTCCTAAGAGACTGTGTAGAAAAGGGTATGGTATGCATGGAGTTTTGCAGGACAGAAGATCAGATCGCTGACATATTCACAAAGGCACTTAACAGGGAACCCTTCGAAAAGCTTCGTATGGAGCTGGGGATGATTTCCCTCAACTGACACTGCCTCCTCGAAAGACCCCCCGATGATTGGTGAGAAATATTTGACCTGTGTTTAAGTGCATGATTATGTTAAGGTATTGGCTTGGTCTTATTCAGTCTCACCTATGAATATATTCGTGAACATGCACGGTATAAGCTGATTGATTGTGTGACTTATGTTACACTAACATACGGATGAAAAAGCTCTTATTTTCCTGCCCAAAAGAACCTTCTGGATGTTTTGATCCCTCATTACAAGCCCATATGATGGAAGGTATCTACAGCCGTCCCTAGCCTACTCGTGGTGGAACACTCCTATGAGCCCCTAGCTATTTTCCATATACTGCATGTGATCCCCATGAGGTACAATATATTCATTTCACATATGTAGCTATTTGTTTTCGTGTTTGATGCCTTGTCTCATACCATTCGGGTAAATCTATCGCATCACACCACCCCTTGAAAGACCACGGGGATTTATGAAAGAAATCTGTATCATGGGAAAGGGTGTGGGACTACGTGCTTGGGCAACTGTACGGGGGAAGTCATTAATGATGAACAGATGTGATGAAGGACCACTGAGAACACACTATGTACCAGGATAGTTGGGATACTAGAAGGATGGGAATAGTAGCAACAAAGAACTTATATTGAAGCACTAAAGCCATACACCAAATACAGAGAATCAACGAAGGATATCTCAACCGTCAAATTCGATTGATCCACGCCTATTTGGTAAGGAGTGTTACCCTCAGTGAACAAGTGGGGAAAATCATCAGGGACTGCATCCTGCTAAACATGTCAATCAAGAAAGAGTTGCTTAACCTGCACACAATAGTGATTTAGCATATGGATTATAATGGCTCCATTGAGGTATGCTGTCACCCGTACCCAGATTCCAAAAAAATGGGAATTAGGGTACGGAAAGAAGGATGAAGTGTATACTCAAAGAGAACAAGGATGCAGTGGTATGAAAGCTGTTCATGCTAATGAGGAAGTGTGGACTAGATCCTCTTTGGTGAAAACTCAGGAGGAAATCAATACGGAAGTATGTTGTTGCTTACTATGAGGGTGTTGCAGCAAAGGGGTGACGAGCTGGCTGAAGGAGATTCTCCAACCCAAATACATGCTCCAGATGTCCAGTATACCCTCAGTAAGAAAGGGTAAGTTACGGCGCCTGGAATCTGTTGGCTGCACACTGTTCCTCAATCCCATACCCCTGCTGCACACGCACTGAGTACTGTTCCCGTGGTCAGCCCCTTCTTGACTTCCTAGCACATCAATCCTATTTCTTGGCAATTTTTTTGTGTGTGCTTTTTCAATCGTGATGCTCTGTGTTCGTTTCTCATACTTTTGATTTAGTGAATGCAGTGCTTTGTTTCAGTATGTTTTGATGGTTTAATGAATTTGCCGATTCACTGCTTTGCATACTTGTGACCTAACAACACTTGTCGAGTTTTTGATGATGCCAAAAGGGGGAAGATAAGAGGAATCATATTCTGAGGGGGAATGATATCAACGCCCATTACTTTGCTGATTAAAAGAGTAAACTGGACAAGCACTGAATGGATAGTTAGTGAACTGTGATTACTGTTGCATGCATAGAGGTAGACTATACATGTGAGGGGGAATTACGCTATACATGTGAGGGGGAACTGCATTACATATGTAAGGGCGAACTGCATATCCAAAGGTAATCTGGGAGTTTGAAATATCCCTCATCAAAGATTCATTAGCTTAAAATGTTGATATACAGTAAACTGGAAATGTGCTGCTTTATTGGACTAGGTTGGGAGTTTGAAATCTCCCTCATCAAAGATTCGTTAGCTTAAAAACTGTGTAGAGGTTAATATATACATGTCCTTCATGCTTTTATTATCTCTTGTGAAGAGGATGTTTGTCATCATCAAAAAGGGGGAAATTGTTGAAGTACGATACCCCTGGAGTTTTTGGTTCACACGACCCCTTGCCGCAAATGCTTGCCAAAAAGCATTTGTAACTAACCGTATCAGGGATTTTGGTTTATTATTAGGAATTTTAGGTCTTTATTGGATAACAGGCGTACGTCTGGAGGACGGATACTCCACTGTGAAATCTTCCCCTGGTAGATGAGATGTTGCTCTGGTCGAGATCCAGAGCAAATCCTAAAACAACTTATGCGCTAAAATAAGTAATGCGGAAATAAAATGACACGCAAAGTTGTTACCCAGTTTGGCGTTAACGAGCCTACGTCTGGGGGGCGTTCTCTAGCCCGGTGGATAGAAATTCACTATTATTGAGTATTGCGAGTACAGGGTTTACCGTTTACAGAATCCCTCTTAAATAACCTGAGCCTCGGACACTCTAGTAATTGCAATCTAAGTCTCCCCCTAGATCTTCGCTCCCGCTCCGTATCCACCAGAATGATTCTCCGTGAGAATCAGCGCCTTCTCCCGAATGCGCAGTAACAGAACTTCAGTGCGAGCCTTCAGCTTCGTCCTTCGATCAATCTGTTGAGCACCAATGCAGATTGATCCGAGCGCCTTCGAGTAACCAGTGACGGTTAGTTCTCCAGCCGTATACGTGCGTCGTGAATAACTAGTTACGATTGATTCACCACCGTTTGCCTCCTCCTCCCTTCAATGAGTATGAGCGTGTATTGTATCTCCGTGAGTGCTGCTAATAACCGAGTATTAGCACTCCTTATATAGAGCGGTTGAAACCCTAAAACAATAAGGATTCCTAAACTAAACCGCCTCTATCTTTAGGAAACCTTTCCTAATCTCTTGTGCATATCTCTTGTAGATAATCCTCCGTTCGAGTCTTCAAACTAGATTAAGCAACCTTCGATTATCTTCTCGACTAAGATAGCTTCAAGCTTAAGCAACCGACTCCAAGGATATTTCCAATAAACCATAAGCACCTGACTCAACAAAGATGATTTAGGAAATTCAGTGCTGCGTCAGAGTTGTGCTAAGTCGGCTTAGACAAGTTTCCAAATCCGAATATGGAAACTTCCAACTTCTGTCCACTGATGTGCAACTGCCTTGATCTTCCAACGGTCGACTAGGTTTCCTAATCTGATTTAGGAAACACTTCTTCTGCTTCAACTTGTTCTAGGACAGTTGTCTCTTCCAGTCTTGAACAACAGCTAGAACAACTATACTAAGTTTTGCCAAACTACATGCCATACAAACTAACAATCTCCCCCTTGGCATTTTTGGCAAAACTACCTATTTGAAGCTACCTGTACTACTATTACAGTTGAATCTTTGAGAAGATTTCAAACTTCCTAGCTATGCTACAAACAAAGCTACCGATTGAATCTTTGAGGAGATTTCAAACTCCAAACACAATAAAAGCACAACGAATCTTTTAAGGAGCTTTCAAACTCCAAACATGATAAACACTCTAGCACAACTGAATCTTTTAAGGAGCTTTCAAACTCCAAATTTACTCCCCCTTTTTGCCATAAAGTGACAAGGGAGTACCACGACTTCACAAGATGCAGATAATATGAAATACCTTGAAAATTCTTTGAAACTCATTCTATCCATACTGCCTCCAGGTCAACCTATCACGTATAGATAAGAGAGAACCGGTTGACCACCCTGATCCGAAACCACTTAGTTGTCAATGACACACAGACCCAGAGAGGATCTAAGTGTCTCAAACTGAAGATTGTCCAAAGCCTTTGTGAATATGTCTGCAAGCTGTTTCTCCGTTGATACGTGGGTCAGGGTGAGAGTCTTCTTTTCTACAAGTTCCCGAATGAAATGATGCCTGATATCGATATGCTTTGTTCTAGAATGTTGTACTGGATTCTTAGATATATTGATGGCACTCATGTTGTCACAGTAGAGAGTCATCATACCTTGTTTTACCCCGTATTCCTCTAGCATCTGTTTCATCCATACCATTTGGGTACAACAACTTCCGACTGCAATATATTCTGCTTCAGCGATAGATAAGGATATACTATTCTGCTTCTTACTGAACCAAGAGACCAGATTATTTCCTAGAAAGAAACATCCTCCAGAGGTACTTTTGCGATCCTCTGCATTCCCAGCCCAATCTGCATCACAATAGCCTACCAGACATGCGTTAGTATCCTTGGTATACAATATACCAGAGTCAGCTGTTCCACAAACATATCTGATAATTCTCTTCACATTCATCAGGTGACTCTCCTTGGGATTAGCTTGATATCTGGCACAGACACCAACTGCATGAGCAATGTCCGGTCTACTGGCTGTTAGGTATAGAAGACTGCCAATCATGCTTCTGTACAAGGTTTGATCCACCTTAGTACCAGCATCATCCTTTGTGACCTTCACATGAGTTGCAGCAGGGGTTCTCTTATGAGTTGCTTTCTCCAGATTAAACTTCTTGATAAGGTTCCTTGCATACTTGCTTTGGGAGATAAAGATTCCATCTGCCTTCTGTTTAACTTGTAACCCTAGGAAATAACTCATCTCTCCTACCATGCTCATATGGAATTTGCTTTTCATTTGTTCAACAAATTTGTCCACCAGCGTCTATCTGCTAGAGCCGAACACAATATCATCCACGTAAATCTGAGCAATGATGAAGTCTGACCCTGTGTGCTTCACAAACAGCGTCTTATCTACTCTTCCTCGCACATATTCATGAGAGACAAGGAACTCTGTAAGCCACTCATACCAGGCCCTGGGCGCCTGTTTAAGACCATATAGAGCCTTCTTCAGGTGATACACATATTCCGGGTGATGAGGATCTTCGAATCCCTTTGGTTGGGCTACATAAACTTCTTCATTTAGCACCCCGTTGAAAAAGCACTCTTTACGTCCATCTGAAACAACTTGAACTTCATGTGGCATGCAAGAGCTAAGAGCACGAGCAACAGGGACAAATGTCTCATCAAAGTCTATTCCTTCAATCTGAGTATAGCCTTGAGCCACAAGTCTTGCCTTGTTTCTAGTGATGTTTCCTTGCTCATCAGACTTGTTCTTGAAAATCCACTTCGTGCCAATAACATTTACATTATCAGGACGTGGAACAAGGTTCCAAACATCATTGCGCTGAAATTCACCAAGTTCTTCTTGCATGGCAACAACCCAGTATTCATCATTGATGGCTTCCTTGACGTTCTTGGGTTCGATAGAAGATATGAAGCATGCAAAGCCAGCCAGATCTCGAAAGTTTACTTGTTTACCTCTAGTAATGATGCCTTCATTTAGATCACCAATCACCTCGCTGATGGGATGATTCTTCTCGATGGCCCTTGAGGGATGAAGGACACGAGGGGAATCAGGAGACGTTGTATCCGGATCATTATCTTCTTCTGGCTGATTGTCATTCGAGGTTGGAAGTTTGGGATCTGTGTTAGAAATGACAGTTGTGTTGGGACAATTGATTCCCAATTGGTCTGGAAGGGACGGAGTATCATCATCATCTGCAGTATGTGTCTCAGGAGCTTCTGGCACAACATCTTGAACAACCACATTAATGGATTCCATGACGACTCCAGTGCGCTTGTTGTAGACACGATATGCCCTGCTGTTAGTAGAGTAACCCAGAAAGATCCCTTCATCACTTTTAGGATCCAGCTTCTGCAGATACTCTCGATCTCTGAGAATATAGCACTGGCTTCCGAAGACATGAAAGTACTTTACTGTAGGTCGTTTACCCTTCCATAACTCGTAGCAAGTCTTCTCTGTTCCGGATCGAATCGTCACTCTGTTAATGACATAGCAGGCTATATTCATTGCTTCCGCCCAAAATTTTAAAGGCACCTTCTTTGCGTGAAGCATAACTCGAGTCATCTCCTGAATAGTTCGATTCTTTCTCTCCACAACTCCATTCTATTGAGGAGTGATAGGAGAAGAGAATTGTTGTATAATCCCTCTTTTTGAACAGAAATCAGCAAGAGCAGCATTCTCAAACTCTTTCCCATGATCACTTCTGATTTTTACTATATGCTCGTCTTTATCTTCTCTTTCGCGTTCCAGTTGGGTGCACAGCTGAACAAATGCCTGAACTGCATCTGAATTTTCTCTCAAAAAACAAGGCCAGGTGAACCTTGTGAAATCGTCAACACAAACAAGAACATACCTTTTGCCAGAATAACTTTCCACTTGCATAGGCCCCATTAGGTCAATATGAAGCAGTTCCAGGGGTCTTCTTGTATTAATCTGAGTGGTGCTCTTGTGAGGGACTTTGATTTGTTTTCCAATCTGACAGTCTCCGCAAATGATGCTAAGTTCTCCTCGAACTCTGGGAATGCCTCGAACAAGCCCCTCTGAAGTAATCTTCTGTAACGTTCTAAGGTTCACATGTCCCATTCGCTGATGCCATAAGTTCATCTCTTCAGTACGGCTCAGTAAGCATGTAGTTTCAGCATTGGGTTTACCTAGGTTGAGAAGATAGCAGTTATTTGACGACCTTCTTCCTGTGAGGACTGGTTCATTCTTCTGGTTTAACACCACGCATTCATCCTGGAAGAATTGAACATGATGCTCTCCATCGCACAACTGACTTATGCTGATAAGATTGGCCTGTAAACCTTTGAAAAGAAGAACTTCTTTCAATCTGGGTAGACCTTGAACATTTAGGATTCCTTTCCCAATGACTTTGCTCTCTACACCATCACCAAAAGTCACATTAGAACTTCATTTGCATTCTTCTATACTGGTTAGAAACTCGGGATTGCCAGTCATATGTCTCGAACATCCACTGTCAAAGTACCACTTTTCTTTCTTCAGATGACTGGACGAACTGAATGCAACATAGCACACTTCACTTCTTTGCTTAACTCTCCAAACTTGCTTCATTCGTGGTTTCTGAACTTGTTTCACCTTTCTGAAGGACATATGAAACTCATGGCATCTTGCCTTAATGTGTCCCATTTGATTACAGAAGAAACATCTTCGTCTGTCTCGCTGTCTTGTGAGATGTCATGTGGTAAGCCAAGATAATTTTCTTTGTGGGAAATGATTGGCTGGAACAGTTTCCGGTTCTGGCTTAGCAAAAGATCTTCTTTGAGTACGATGTTCAGCTGGAACAAGTTGTGGTAGTAGTTGTGGCACAGCATTAACAAAAGCCGTCTTTCCGGAGCTTGATCCTCGAGTAAATCCAAGCCCTTTATGACCACCCCCTATCCTTTGTGCTCCCAGAATAGAGTCTAGATCTTTTGTTCCGGAGTTTAGCATTTTGACTGTCTTTTTCAAGTGATTCAGCTCTTCTATTGTCGCCTCATGAGCAAGTTTGCCTGTTTCGATTTCACATTTGAGGGAATCAATAATATCAGTAAGATTTACCTCTCTTCTTTTCAGAGTATCATTTTCTTGCTTTAGGTCATCTGTATCTCCTGAATGATCTCCTTGGTAGTTGTTACTTCGAAGTTTCAGGGAGGATATAACTGCCAGTAACTCCGTTTTTTGGGAGCTTAGCTCAGCTCTTTTGTTTGTCGCTGCCATCAACTGGGCTTTGAGATCAGTAATAGTCTGCTGATAATTTAGTTTTAAGGTGCTAACCTCTTTCTTGAGCTTCTCCTTTTCTGTAGTTAGATCTTCTAGAGAGTTCTGTAGATCTGTTTTTCGCTTGATATCAACCAGCCATTGTTGATATAGATCTTTGTAGTTGTTAGCAATTTCCTCGTCAGTAATTTCATCATGGTCACTGTAGCTAGAATATAGAGTGTGATCTTCAGGTGATTTCATGGTCTCCTCTTCTATGCTTTGGTCCTTTGTGGGTTTGACACATCCGGTAAGAGCAACAAAGTTGTTGGTTTCCCCCTCAGAGTCACTATCACTCCAATTCACAGCATATGCATTCTTTTTCTTCTGTGTGTTAATACATTCTGCCCGGATATGACCAAAGCCTTCACATTCTCTGCATTGGATCCCTTTGCCCTTGTTCTCGGATAAGGAGTCTTCAGCACTATTTTTCTTGTGATTTTTTTCTTCTTTCTGAAACTTGGTTCTGTTATTCTTCTGGAATCTTGAGTCAGACGACTGGCTGGACTCAGTCCCTTTACCGTACTGCCTTCTTATAAATTTCCCAAAGTTTTTGGCAAACATGGCATACTGTTGTTCTGACGCATCGTCTGCCTTGTCCTTAACAACTTCAGCCTTTAGACCAACGCTGGAGACTTTTGTGAGACGGTCTTCTTCATTCATGTCCATCTCATGGGTTTGCAGGGAGCCCATCAGTTCATCTAGTCTCATGGTTTTCACATCATTGGCTTCTGACAGAACCGCTCGTCGTCAAAGCGATTTGTGCAAATAAATTTATAATAGTCCGCTACTCGCAACTATACTACTGGGTAGTACTTGGTAAGTAGGGGTTGAACCCAAAGGAACTAGGGGAATAATTGTTCTTCGGGGGGATTACGCAGCGTGGGAGCGTGTTTAAGGTCGGTTGGTTGGTTTTAAAGCTACCAGCTATTTTGATTGATTGATTGGTTGGTTGGTTGATTTTAATACTGGAAAGTAAATTACAGTTTATAATTAAAGAGAAATGTTCGGTTTCAGGGGACTTGTATTATATCCTGTTTATCATTGACCTTTAGTGACTCTCCTAAGTATTCAAACGGTGTATCAAGGCCATTCCAAGCACTCGATTTGCGTACACTGTCTAGCCTATTCCAAGGACGTAGAACACTTATTCTATTTAGACTAATACTCCATTCCCGGTTATATTAGCCTATGTGCATCCATTTGATCAATCATTCCCGATCAACCAAATGGTGTTTAAGATGAGTCAAACTTCTCAGATAAGCTTTGCCATTCCAAGCATCCACTTATCCGTACAAGTTTACGAACCCCGCTGTAGAGTTTTACCATTCCAAGCATCCACTCTACCTTGGACGTTCTAACTTAATATATGGCACATAGAATAAGTTTTGAATACTTAGACTAGACACTAAGTTAATAGTCTAAAACATTTTATAATACAAGTGCGCCCCTTAGACCGAACTACAAGTTTAGCTACTATTTATCGCGCTAAACATTATAACTAAGGAAATAAAACAGTTGAATAAATACTAAGAATTACTTACAACCATTGAAGCGCCAAGGGAGCTTTCCTTTATTTCCAAAGCGAAATTACAACATTACAAATATTACAACTTCTAGAGAGAGAAGTGAAAATGAGATTGAGGTGTGTTTTTGGAGGAGGAGGAGCTCCTCCTTTTATAGCCCAAAGGGGAGGAGATGGGTGGTGGAGATGGGTGGCAAGTGTTGCATTTTGATTGGAGGAGAAAATGGAGGGAGGAGATGGCCACATGTGGAGGAAGAGGAGTGGTGGAGGAGGAGGAAGGTGGTGGTGACATGTGGAGGAGCTCCAAAAGCCGCCGGTCACCACCCCTCAAAGCCGCCGGTAGGCGGTGGCCCAAGGGGGAGGAGCTCCTCCCTTGGCCACCACTTCATCAAGTGGCCGGTCATCCTTGCCCATATGTGAGTTTTGTACAGTTTTGTGCAGTCTTTTCACAAAACTGTCAATGTGTTTATTCCCCGGGCTGTCTTGACTCCACTCCTGATTCTTCTGATTAATTTGTTATGGTCAATTCAACGTCAGGATCCTTGATATTTCTTCAGTCGGCATATGATCTTGACCTTGGATTGACTCTTGTTATCTTTTCAGCATAAAATCCTCTCCTTAGCGTGTTTTCACTTCAGTCTCTAAAATGCCCTGCAAAAATATATCGGGACTAACACGTAGAAGTTAGATAGACAAACAGTCTAATTTGGTGGGTTTAACTGCATTTATGTTTCATACAATTATGGTCCATCAGATCACCCCACACTTTTAGTTGTTCGTCCCGAACAATGCTATTAAAGGGCGTAAGTTCTAAGTTTGGCTTTGGAATATGAAAATTAGACTGTGGTACTCGATCTATCCTAATTCATGCATTGCTTACTTATTACCAAATTAAACTACGTAAATAAATAGAAGAAACTTAATATTTGTACCTCCGTGCTGAGATGCAAATTACATTGGATGTCTCGGGAGATAGCCCTGTTGAGGCTTCTAGACTGCAATCTTGGGATCGTCTCGCACTATATGGTTTTCTGGTAGCTTTCTCTAGCACGTGATTCGGTTCAGGTTTCAGTGGTTTGAGTACTTTGATTTTCTTTTGGCGAGGGACTGCTTTTGTAGTGAATCGGCATTTGGCCTTTGATTTGACTTTTTGGGTTCTTCACTTTTTGTTCGGTTAAAAACTTCACAATTTTGGGCCTTTGGCCTCTTGATTTGCTTCATTGAGCTTTTCGCCTTTTTGTGTCTGCTAGTCCATTTTCTCGAGCCTTTTTGGGAGGTCCAATCATCGCCCGCAAGCCTATGGAAATACCTCCCCGCTCTTCTCGTTTTTGCCGTTTTTGCGCGGGTCAAGGTGAGGGTCGCTCATCTATTTTCTCGGCTACTTTGACTGTCGTTATCGCGCGGGTCAAGATGAGGGTCGCTCATCTATTTTCTCGGCTACTTTGACCGGAGATAGGACGGCCTGATTCCCGTCCTCGCCTTTTGCATTGCATGGCGGAGATGACTTCAATTTTCACTGAAACCCGAAGTGCAGCCTCCACTGACTTCGAAAACCATATAGTTTGATCTGATCCTTTGATTGCATGCCAAGCCTCTCTAGGGCAGTTTATGTCAACTCCACATCCCTAGTTATCTCAGCACAAAGGACAAATGGAAAGTTACATTCTAAGTTTTTAAACAGTTGAATTTTCACAAGGTAAATGCATGAATTATGACTTATCTTTTTCACATTCTTAAGTTCATACTTTCAAAAAGATATTATTTATTAACTAATATATACAGGTGGTTCTCACCCCACACTTTTGAACGAAGGCATTCTTTTTACGAAATGACTTAATTCAAAAGCCATGCAAGCAGTTGTTATACGAGAAGGAAATGATATTAAGGAAAAGGAAAGACAGAACTCCCTTTAAGGTGTCGAGTGAACGATGTGGCTCGAGGCTGGATAATCGAGGGAGTTCGGCTGGGGCCTTGAACTCTTAGCGTAGCCCTGACTGGCTTAATGTTGCACCCAAGTCCGATTCCTGAATAGTCAAATCTTCTATGCACCAAGTGGGTGAGAGCGATTTATTGATAAAAACTAAAACACAGAAAATAAAAAGACAGAAAATAAAGTGCAGAAAGTAAGATAGTGTCGGGTTACCTCCCGACCAGTGCCTTTTTTTAACGTCGTTGGCTCAACAGTACCTCGTTGTGGATTACTGGTTTCGGTCCCATGGGTGGCTGAGGTCAAACTTTGCCACCGTTCTAGTGTTGCTTCTTCCTGACTTCTTGCTGGATGTTGTGTTCTGGTTAGGACACCTTGGTTTCGGGATCTTTTCTTTCCAATACCCCGGAGGGGGTGATGGACCTTTCACTACCAGCCTTTTGAAGTTTTTGTATTTGGGACTGCCTAGTCCGGTTGCGGCATAACACTGCTCCATCGAGGGGTCATTCTGCAGAGGTGCTTTTCCCATTCTCCTTTGAGCTTCTTCTTGGATCGCATAGTTCGCGGCGACTTGCTCATTAATTAAGGGGAAAAGTCGGGAAGGCCTCATGAGGCTTGGTTCTGCCTCGTTATGTTGGTTCATGAAGAACTGATCGTAGATAGTTTCAGCTACCTGGGTAATGATAGTCGGGTATGGCTTGGGCAGCTCGTCAGTGATGTTCTGGACTCCTATTTCGTTGCTTCCGGTGCTTTCCATGTTTGATTCTTCAGATGGTTCAGGAGTCTCTTCTGACGGTTCGGTGGTTTCTTCTTCGTCTTCCTGGTAGTCATGGTGACTTTCTTCGCGAGACATGGTTTGTTTTTGAAGCGCGTAACGGTTCAAAGAACAGTTATCCGATGACTAGTTCCCCGGCAACGGCGCCAATTTGACAGAACCGCTCGTCGTCAAAGCGATTTGTGCAAATAAATTTATAATAGTCCGCTACTCGCAACTATACTACTGGGTAGTACTTGGTAAGTAGGGGTCGAACCCAATGGAACTAGGGGAATAATTGTTCTTCGGGGGGGATTACGCAGCGTGGGAGCGTGTTTAAGGTCGGTTGGTTGGTTTTAAAGCTACCAGCTATTTTGATTGATTGATTGGTTGGTTGGTTGATTTTAATACTGGAAAGTAAATTACAGTTTATAATTGAAGAGAAATGTTCGGTTTCAGGGGACTTGTATTATATCCTGTTTATCATTGACCTTTAGTGACTCTCCTAAGTATTCAAACGGTGTATCAAGGCCATTCCAAGCACTCGATTTGCGTACACTGTCTAGCCTATTCCAAGGACGTAGAACACTTAATCTATTTAGACTAATACTCCATTCCCGGTTATATTAGCCTATGTGCATCCATTTGATCAATCATTCCCGATCAACCAAATGGTGTTTAAGATGAGTCAAACTTCTCAGATAAGCTTTGCCATTCCAAGCATCCACTTATCCGTACAAGTTTAGGAACCCCGCTGTAGAGTTTTGCCATTCCAAGCATCCACTCTACCTTGGACGTTCTGACTTAATATATGGCACATAGAATAAGTTTTGAATACTTGGACTAGACACTAAGTTAATAGTCTAAAACATTTTATAATACAAGTGCGCCCCTTAGACCGAACTACAAGTTTAGCTACTATTTATCGCGCTAAACATTATAACTAAGGAAATAAAACAGTTGAATAAATACTAAGAATTACTTACAACCGTTGAAGCGCCAAGGGAGCTTTCCTTTATTTCCAAAGCGAAATTACAACATTACAAATATTACAACTTCTAGAGAGAGAAGTGAAAATGAGATTGAGGTGTGTTTTTGGAGGAGGAGGAGCTCCTCCTTTTATAGCCCAAAGGGGAGGAGATGGGTGGTGGAGATGGGTGGCAAGTGTTGCATTTTGATTGGAGGAGAAAATGGAGGGAGGAGATGGCCACATGTGGAGGAAGAGGAGTGGTGGAGGAGGAGGAAGGTGGTGGTGACATGTGGAGGAGCTCCAAAAGCCGCCGGTCACCACCCCTCAAAGCCGCCGGTAGGCGGTGGCCCAAGGGGGAGGAGCTCCTCCCTTGGCCACCACTTCATCAAGTGGCCGGTCATCCTTGCCCATATGTGAGTTTTGTACAGTTTTGTGCAGTCTTTTCACAAAACTGTCAATGTGTTTATTCCCCGGGCTGTCTTGACTCCACTCCTGATTCTTCTGATTAATTTGTTATGGTCAATTCAACGTCAGGATCCTTGATATTTCTTCAGTCGGCATATGATCTTGACCTTGGATTGACTCTTGTTATCTTTTCAGCATAAAATCCTCTCCTTAGCGTGTTTTCACTTCAGTCTCTAAAATGCCCTGCAAAAATATATCGGGACTAACACGTAGAAGTTAGATAGACAAACAGTCTAATTTGGTGGGTTTAACTGCATTTATGTTTCATACAATTATGGTCCATCAACTTCCTTGACGGCAAGAGCTTTCATGGCGAACCGCTTTGTGAGAGATCTCAACACCTTTCTCACCAGTGTTTCCTCAGTCATTGGTTCTCCTAGCGCGAATGCTTTGTTAGAGATGTCAAGAACCGAGTGTTGAAGTCAGCAATGGTCTCATCCTCCTGCATTCTCAGATTTTCGAATTTCGATGTGACCGTCTCCATTCTAGAGATTTGAACTTTGGTTGTTCCTTCATGAGTAGTTTGTAGTATGTCCCAAGCCGCCTTGGCAATCTCACAGGTAGAGATCATCTTGAAGTTCTTTCCATCAACTCCAGAGAATATGGCATTCATTGCTTTAGAGTTCGCCGCTTCAGCTTTCTTTTGAACCTCAGTCCACTTGTCTTTAGCAAGAAGGCTAACCTTACCTTCTTCGTCAGTAGCCACTGGGTGAGTCCATCCTTGTTCAACAGCTTCCCAAACTGATTCGCCTTGAGACTTTAGAAACGCCTTCATTCGTACCCTCCAGTAGCCATATTTGTTTCCTTCGAGCAGAGGAGGTCTCGTGATGTTCTGCTCTTCTCTTAAATCCATCTCACCAGCCTTCGGATCTTACTCTGTGTGTCGAGTATTTGCTCTGATACCAATTGAAATCTTCCCCTGGTAGATGAGATGTTGTTCTGGTCGAGATCCAGAGCAAATCCTAAAACAACTTATGCGCTAAAACAAGTAATGCGGAAATAAAATGACACGCAAAGTTGTTACCCAGTTCGGCGTTAACGAGCCTACGTCTGGGGGGCGTTCTCTAGCCCGATGGATAGCAATTCACTATTATTGAGTATTGCGAGTACAGGGTTTACATTTACAGAATCCCTCTTAAACAACCTGAGCCTCGGACACTCTAGTAATTGCAATCTAGGTCTCCCCCTAGATCTTCGCTCCCGCTCCGTATCCACCAGAATGATTCTCCGTGAGAATCAGCGCCTTCTCCCGAATGCGCAGTAACAGAACTTCAGTGCAAGCCTTCAGCTTCGTCCTTCGATCAATCTGTTGAGCACCAATGCAGATTGATCCGAGCGCCTTCGAGTAACCAGTGACGGTTAGTTCTCCAGCCGTATACGTGCGTCGTGAATAACCAGTTACGATTGATTCACCGCCGTTTGCCTCCTCCTCCCTTCAATGAGTATGAGCGTGTATTGTATCTCCGTGAGTGCTGCTAATAACCGAGTATTAGCACTCCTTATATAGAGCGGTCGAAACCCTAAAACAATAAGGATTCCTAAACTAAACCGCCTCTATCTTTAGGAAACCTTTCCTAATCTCTTGCGCATATCTCTTGTAGATAATCCTCCGTTCGAGTCTTCAAACTAGATTAAGCAACCTTCGATTATCTTCTCGACTAAGATAGCTTCAAGCGCAAGCAACCGACTCCAAGGATATTTCCAATAAACCATAAGCACCTGACTCGACAAAGATGATTTAGGAAATTCAGTGCTGCGTCAGAGTTGTGCTAAGTCGGCTTAGACAAGTTTCCAAATCCGAATATGGAAACTTCCAACTTCTGTCCACTGATGTGCAACCGCCTTGATCTTCCAACGATCGACTAGGTTTCCTAATCTGATTTAGGAAACACTTCTTCTGCTTCAACTTGTTCTAGGACAGTTGTCTCTTCCAGTCTTGAACAACAGCTAGAACAACTATTCTAAGTTTTGCCAAACTACATGCCATATAACCTAACACACTGTGTTTTGATGGACAAACATCCTGCTGATGTGTTACTTGAGTGCACAGGGTTAAGTACAGGTACTCTAGAAGTAACGGCTACTTGAGTGTGCAAGGCATTGCGCTGATCTCTGAGAAGTAGCAGTACCTCAGTTTGAGGACAAGAATATTTCCATAAATATTCTCGGTGGATCTTTGGCTCCCAAGATCGGTTCCAGCATTGATATGGTGGAAGATTCCCCAAGATCAACTTTAGATGTTTGTAACGAGATTTGGAATTTGTTTTGATATGGGAATAGTGCGTGAGAGATTTTAGGAAACTTAATCTCAATCGCATATCCAATTAGATTGGAATGGGACGATTTAATTGGAAGGCTGATGAAGACATTATGGGATGGACAAATCAGTTGGAATATTTTGTGCGAACTTGTCGTGCATGATAGAGAGATTTTCTCCAAGAAAATCTAGGGCTACCCAGTTCAAGTAGAGCTATATAAAGGATGCTACGGCTGCCTTTCAGTGCATGTCTTAAACTGGAAATCCTTGGCTGCGTGATTGCTGAAGCGAGAACAACCTGAGATCGCAGATTCGAAGGAGTTTTGAATCGGAGGTTCAAGAGCTACTTCGAAGGGAGCCAGTCTACAGTCTGAGCCAGAAGGGGAACATTGCTTGTGGTGCGCTTGCAACTGAAATACACCATCACTAAGACGCGTCTGAGAGAATGGCGGAACACCACTGAGTGTGGTTTGGGTGAGCGGTGTAACTCATTGTAATCGATAACATCAATACAAGTGCTCGTTCCGAAATCCTTCTAGGAAACTAGAAGGTAGTGGTTTTTCCCAGATACTTACTTTGAGTATCTGGGTTTCCACTCTATATTGCTATCTCGTATTTAGGTGCTGTTCTTTTGAACTTAATTTAACTGGAATTTTATTGTACTAAACTTAATTAAACTGTACTGAACTTAACTAAACTGTACTGAACTTAATTAAACTTTATTGAACTTTATTAAACTGTACTGCACTTAATTTAACTGTATCGAATTTTATTTAACTTTACTGAACTTAATTTACTGTATCAAATTTAATTTAACTTAACTTTACTGAACTTAATTTGCTGAAATTGAAAATTTATATATATGTGTGGTATATTTATATATGTGTGTATTTGTCATCATTTTTTCAAAAAGATAAAATTATATAATTCATTAATTAACTTGCTCAAAAAAGTTTCATCATTTTTTCAAACTGATAAATATATATGTATTTTTTTCTTTTTTTAAAGGGAAAAGTACAAAATGAGGGTCTGAACTACCAGCCATTTCCAATATGAGGTCCGAACTATTAAATTTTCCAAAATGGGGACGAACTATCAAATAAATTTCCAAACTAGGTATTCCGTCCAACGGTGTTAGAATTTCACTAACACCGTTAGAGTTCAGTTAATTTTTACTTTTAATCAAACCGAACCAAATCATTTGAGGGTTGAAATTAAAAATTGAACCAAACCATTTTTGATTGTTTGATTTCAGCAACCCCAGTCGCTGCTTCTGCGTCTGCTTCATTTTTTATTTTAAACAAACCCTATTTTGATTGTTTGATTTCAGCAGTGATTCATTGATCAGTTAATTGATGGCGTCTCAGAACAAGAGGCCGCTGATCGATGCGGAGACGGAGAGCATCGGCAACAAGAAAAGAAAAAACAATCCTAGCAGCGGCGATCCGTATCCACTCGTCGAGTAATCCAGCTTAATCTCCTCTACATTCTTCCTGACTGCGATCCGTATCCACTCGTCGAGTAGAGACTTCATACCACAATTATTTATGCAAATCGAGAACTTGTCGATCTTGGGCATTTGAAAGTGATGAAGGCTGTGGACAATCAAAATAGGGTTTATTTGAAATAAAAAATGAAGCAGAAGCAGAAGCAGCGGCTGGGGTTGCTGAAATCAAACAATCAAAAATGGTATGGTTCAATTTTTAATTTCAACCCTCAAATGATTTGGTTCGGTTTGATTAAAAGTAAAAATTAACTGAATCTAACGGTGTTAGTGAAATTCTAACACCGAAATTCATTTGATAGTTCGTCCCCATTTTGGAAAATTTAATAGTTCGGACCTCATATTGGAAATGGCTGGTAGTTCAGACCCCCATTTTGTACTTTTCCCTTTTTTTAAAAACTATACAGCTAAAAAATTGCGTGAAGCCCTCATAAATCTTTGGAAGAAGTACCTCCGAAGATACTGAACAACAGCATGTATTCACCTTATTTTACGGTAAATTATTTTATGAAATAAAAAATTGTCACTATGTTTTCATCGGCAAATTATTATGTTTATTGTGCTTAGGATTGTATTGGAGCATTGGATGACACTCATATTCAAGCAAATTTGGCAGATGACAAAGGTAATCAATATCGAGGTCACAAAGGAACAAAAACTTGGAATGTTCTTGCGTGTTGCTCGTTCGACATGATTTTTTACATGTTATGTTTATTTCCACATGTTCTTTAAATTCATATAAAGTGCAACAAAGTTTACTTCCATTTTAAAAGGGATGCAATAGTTTCCGAAGAGGTGTGGACACAACTTAAAAACTGTTAGATCATATATGTCTTATGCTTTTCTAAAAAATATTTAAAAAATTAAAAATAAATTAAAATTTTGAATAATTGGGTTGGAAACTATAAAAAAACTGGAATGACTTGAAAAAAATTATATTACATTTTTTAACTTAAATTAATTTAAGTATATTTAACTGTACCGAACTTCATTAAACTGTATTGAACTTAATTTAACTGTACTGAACTTTATTAAACTGTATTGAACTTAATTTAACTGTACTGAACTTTATTAAACTGTTTGAACTTAATTTAACTATACTGAACTTTATTAAACTGTATTGAACTTAATTTAACTTAAATGAACTTAATTAAACTGTATTAAAGTGCAAAAGAACAGAGCCTTACTCTTACGTTTCTTACTTACATCCACTGCATACATACTTGATGCGTATCAGTACTTTGCAAGTACAGCTAACTAACGATCCTAACACTTTGAATAGAGCAACATGACCTGACAATGTTGAATCCAATTAAAGAATTCCATCATCCTCCACAATTAAAAAGAAACTTAGCAAAATGCCAACTATAAATGTCCATGTACAACCACTTTTCTTTACTACGAAACACTGATTGAAACTAGGCCTGAGCGAAAAAACCCGAAAACCCGAAGCTCGGACCGAACCGAACCGAAAAAGCCCGAAAATAGACCGAACCGATTGGACCAGTTCGGTTCGGTCTCGGTCTGTATTTTACCAAGGACCGAAAGCCCGAAAATAGACCGAAGCCCGAAAAAAGCCCGAAAAAGCTCGAAAAAGCCCGAAAATAGACCGAAGCCCGAAAAAAGCCCGAAAAGCCCGAACCCGGCCCGAAGCCCGAAAATCGGGTTTTACTCGGGTTGGTGTTTTTAAAAGCCCGAACCCGAACCGACCCGAAAGTTCGGGTTTCGGGTCGGTTTTTGGAAATTTTCGGCCCGAACCGACCCGAGCCCAGGCCTAATTGAAACTATCCACTACTCCTTTACTTATAATCCTATAACTCCAAACTAAAACATGTTTGTCTCTTGTATGTGGGATACTTACAAGTTACAAAGACCTCTAGTGGTCCTCTATTGGTTTGCTAGAATATTAAGTTGGATGTAATATCTCGAGCATTAAAAATCATATTTGAGCTTGGTAGAATTAGTCACACTAGAGATGGGGGTACAATAGCTTGACATCAAACACATAAAAAAACAACTTTCCTCAAAATTCAAATTAACCCTAGTATCATGCTACGTGGGAGAAAGCTTGCAGATGTAAAATTTTTTAACGCTTTTCACTTGTCCCACATCGGTAGACATTCGGAACATCCCAATGAGACTTGCTATAAATCAAAGCATTCAGAAAGCAACCAACTATGAAATCATAGACTTATGAGTTTACACGCCATCAGCCGAATTGGCATGAGGAGTATAATTCTACAAGAATTGTGTTCCTTTTCCATAATGGTAGTTATAGCCTGGGTACCAACGTTTGTTGCACACTGTCATCAATGGCCAATGGGTACCTATTGGTTGACAAGGGCTTCAATAGGGTTATACCCTACCTGGAAGGGTCGGTCGACCACGGGTCCACGGCCCATTTGCTCTTATCACTGCCAAACGTATTTATCCAACATTATCATCTGATCACATTCCATGATCCGTACTCACAAGATTTCAATCTTTTTTCATGAGGATTTTATATAACTCTACTCGTTTAAATAAATTTTATAAGATGAAAGGAAAATACAAATAGAATGATATAAATGCCATTAAACCGAAATAATTTGTGTTTCTTCATTCGGACAAAATCGATCAAAAGCAAGAAGAGAAGCAAAGGGTGGATCGATTTCCCAAGGTTATAAGTTGTATTCCCTTGTGAACACTGTATTTGATCGAATTTGTCAAACCGAGATATAGTGATCGTGCCTAATTGGCGCGAGCAGCGACCGATTCTTCTTATTGGTAAACATATGTAGTGATTCGGAGGACCGTAATCGAACGTTAGGAATAAGGAGGAGACACACATGATCGTTCTATCATTCCAGAAGCAAACATAATAGATACATGATCGTCCTGTCATTCAGTGATCGCTCAGAATCACCTACTGCGTGGTTTGGATTTGATATCGTCTGTAACGATTCGAAAAGAGGACCAAATCCTAGACTTTATAAGTCTAACTTTTCCTAAATGTCTCATGTAACTCTATTCCCCTAAGTCACTACAACCTAAACTCCACAAAAGACCTTAATGAATAGGTGACATGATGGTTAATATGCTACCTTATCAAACCTCAGAAGTTCACATAGGCAAAATTCTCACCCATACAAGACTGGGTAAGGTACTATTAAAAAAAAGACTGGGTAAGGTGTTACACATATTTGTTTTTTTTATATTTGTTGTAGTTATTTAAATTGATGGAAACATGTATCTCAATAAAAATAAGGGAATAAACTAAAGGAAAAGTACACATTGGTGCTTCGACTTACACCGTTTTTCAGACTACAGTCCAACTATTAAAATTTTCAGTCATCGTCGAGAATCCGTGATTAAATTTCTTACTCAATTATATAAATTCCGTTGAAAATGATCCGACAATTTCATCATAACTTTTATAATGTACTGAATCGATATTTCTTCTCTACCATCTAAAGACCTTTTTATTGACTCGTTATCGACGAAGTTTATTGATTGAGTTATTAATTTAACCACAGGGTTGGTGAAATGCTTGATGTTCAAAAATTCGTCAATTTAATTTTTATTTAACGTCAAATTGAAAATTTGTAGCGTGGTTTAAAAAAGAGTAATTTCACATTTCAGAGATGAATATAAACCAAATAAAAAAAACAAAAACAAAAACAAAAGAGACAGAATCTTATCAGAATCCAAACCCCATCGCTGTAAAGCCACTCACCCTCCCCTCCAACTCCCCAACTCTTCCCAAAACCAAGCCCTTCATCAACATTAAGAGTCAAGACCCAGCCAGCACACCTCCACCTCCACCTCCACAGATCACTGATCATCAACAATGCGGAGGATCTACTTAAAGGCGTGGTGGAGCATCATCCCCTGCTCAGGCAGGAAATGCCTCAAAACAGAGTCCCAAAGGGACATCGCTGAAATACTTCAATCAAAGCTATCAACCATCATCGAGGAGGATACCGAGGGATTGCTGCTCACGCCATTCAATGAACTCACTCATCTCCGGACGCACGAGCAGGTGGATTCACAGTCCAAGCAGAGCGTCAAATTGGGTAGATGTTTTAAATCTGAGCTCAGCCTTAAAGACCTGTACGAGGTGGTTGTAACTGGGTTTTCAAACAAACGGAGCTTCGCTGTTGCAAGGCTGATCAGAAACTGAAGTGCTGCTATAAATGTGAATCTGAAAATGGGTCTGTTCTGTTTGGGTTTTGTTCTTTGCTTTTTCAGATCAAGATCGCATCTTTACTGGTGATTTGTTTGAATTCGAACGTTACTGTGAAAACCCAGTTACTAATTTCTACTGGGGTGATGTAAATGAAATCTATTTTATTTTCATGATATTTTATAAGTATTTAGGATATGTCAACCGCTGACGATGAAACAGAGCAGCAACGTCTATATATTCTCTCCAGCCGGTTTTAAAAATATTTATCTGAAGTGGCGTAATTGGATTTCAAAGCCAGCAATGTCCATCAAATTGATATGACTTTATCTGTGCTGGGATTTAGAGACAAAATGAGAAAGTAAAAGTAGGACATGTTTTTTCTTGCTCCATGCTTTGTTCCGCTGCAACGATTCAAATTTCAAACATTCCACTCTTTCAATTTTTCAAAATTCAAAGTCTCAACTTTCAAGTATTTTTTTTAAAAAACTCTATAACTCGACGATTTTAGAAGAATAATGTTAAACATTTCAGAAATAGGGTGTAACGATCAACTCGTGCAGTCATATGTCAATTTTGGTTTAATTGAATTTTGTTATCTCTAATGTAACAAAATGAGTTGATTATTAGCCAGGCAGTGGTACTCGAGTGTGACCCAAGTAAATGGGCAAGTGTGTCGCTTGCCTAATTTGAATATTAATTATGTACCTTGAAAAGCAAGAAACTATAGCTTAGATGCATCAAAGACTTTGCTGGAAAAAGACACTGGAAAATTTTCACATGGAGACACTCTGGTCCTAAGAATGCACAGGTTATTAAGATACACACGGAAATATGAGCTACAATACAAGCCTCATGTTGCATGTTGTGCCCAAAGGCAAACATTCTGTATATTTTTTCTATAATGACGATTTTTACAGAAAGAAAGAAAAAACTACCAATCAGATAGAAACCTGTTGCTAGTAACTCTAACTAAACACTAATAACGTATGTACCTGGGGAAATATGATGCTTCTTTCCAAGAATTGGACTTCAGGTACTAATTAGGTGTTCGCTACCACTCTTGCCCAATAACATCTTATCATATTGTATTGGAATCTTTAGTTGCGCCAGGAGGCTTGGTGGCGTAAATGGGTATGTGCCGAGGAATAGACGATCTCATCCCTTCTGGATGTCCAGAAACTGAACGCATAGGAGTGTTGCTAGCCGATGATGGTGGGGTCGATAACTGTATATCGTTTACCTTGTTGGTAACAGCATCCATTTCGTGGCCAGTAGGCACAAATGTGCGTGAACGGTATTTTGTTGGCCCCTCGTTGCCTTTGTCCCCATGATTGTAAAGGACATAATCATGGTATGTGGGTGCAAACTGCAAGAATGGATTTTTAGAAATTATGTCTCTCATCCTCAACAAGCTTACAATTGGTCAAATAACTTTTTTTTTAGCTCAACTAGACTCGTCCAAATTGATAACAGGAAAGACTTACCTGGTGGACTGTGTCATGATAGAAGTCATTGATACTTAAAGCATGAGCCAAACTTCCTGTAAAACTACTAGACCTACCAATATTTGCTCCAGCATATTCTTTGTACGAGAAGGCATAAAAGTGTCCCAAAGCCGCAAGAAGCATTTCCAAACATATTTAAAATCTTGGAATTCAGCAGCTTCATCTGCATCCTTTATAAATCCAGTCTTCGCAGCAAGAAACACAATAACATCCTGGACATGCAGATAAAAAAGGTTGAGTAACCGAAAATATCCCAGGAGTAAATTGTAACGATAATCAATATAGCATCCTCACTGCAGCAAGGTTAATGTTACCAGATAAGAGAAAAGGTGGCATATCCATGAATATAGATTAAGCTATCACGAGCTAATTATAAAACTATGAGACTAGTTTCATAGAAAATCAAGTTTTCCCAATACTTATGTGAACTGGGATCATGGTCGATATTAAGAGACAGGTGAAACAATATGCAAGCAAAAACTCGACTCCATTGATTAGAGACAATAAGTTCAAGAGAAAATAACAAAGAGGGGGTACGAACTACCACTTATTGAAAATCATGGTCAGAACTAATGAAAATGACAATCAAGGGGCAATTTTAAAATATTTTAATTGACATATAACAATTTCTAAGTGGCAATTTCAGCTCATAGTTGACTATTAAAGGGCGATTTCAACACATAATTGATGCCCTAATTTTTATATGCTAGTTAATTTTTATATGCCAAACAATTTTTTTTGAAATTGCCTCTTAATTGTTATTTTCAATAGTTCTGACCGTGATTTGTCAATAGGTGGTAGTTTATACCCCTTCTTTTGTCATTTTCTTTAAGTTCAAAGAGTTATTTACCTACCAATAAGTTAAAAAGACAACAGATTTAATTAAGATGAACTTCGGAACGTGATTAAATGGTTTAAGCAGGTCACGGCAATCGAATAGAACAATGCCAAGGCATACAGAGCCATTGAATATGAGATGGTGTAGATGAATGTGATATAAAGGTAGCCTTGACTTGGAATGAAATTCCCATCTTTGTATTTCCCCTTTGCATAAAGTATCAAAGTGATAGCAACTAAGATAGGCTTCAAAATCACAAACTGCAAACATCCTTGCTTGCATCTCCGTATAAAACATCTGTATTGAAATAACCACATATATCAATCATGACCACCAGGACTACGTCAGAAAACCTTCAGTTTCAAGCTGCAGATGTTCGTGCTTTACAATTATCACGCCTCCAGCGATGGCCGATATGGGTACACGTTTACATGCTTAGGTTTATTTAAAAAGTTTGCCAGCATTACCTCAAAAATAAGTTGCATGGTTCATGTTCCAGATGTCACATATAATCAACCATCAAGAAAATAATCTCCATCATAAAGCACTTACCCATCTAATGGTAAAACAGGAAGGCAACAGGTCATAAGAAATCATGATGGTTTCAATGATCTGCCACTCAAGCTAAGCATAACAGCTCCCGGGCCACCAACCCATGCTAGGCAGAGTGACAAAAAATTGTAGATCACCCACGCTTCATATCTGCAAGGTTGTATAACATATCACACCAGACAGAGATGGTTCAACAACAGTCAACAAGTACAAAGAGGAACAGACACTTAACAGAATGATGTATCAACGAAAATATTCAGCATCTTCAGCTATGTCCATAGCTTGCAGAAGTTCAAGACCTTACAAACTCAATACAAGCACAATTTTAGACTATAGTGGACAAAATGTTAAAGAAACACTGAAGATCATCATAAGAATAGGAACTTGGAACACGGTGAACTACAACAAGGTAGCACGTTAAAGAATACTGGCATGGTCTCCTTAGTGCCATTATGATACACACAATAAAAATACAAGAGCCCACTCTTTTGATGTAAAAAACAGGAAATGAAGTGAACTCCAAATGAGTCTTCAGTCCAGATGCCAAAGGTGAAGTGGTAGGCCATACAAATTGTTGCAAAGATTATGTAGATAAGGTATTAGTCAAACCAAAAGGCACCAATATGAGGAGAAAGAATAGTGCAAAAATAATATCGCAGAACTCAAAACAAAAGTTATTTTCTGGACTGATATATTCTAGATGAAAGCTAAAAATATGGATAATATATAGTCATATAAATATGATTGAGCCTAACTACTCTCTACCCAAAATAAATTGAGAGCAACACAACACTTACATTTCTCTAGCTGACCGGAAGTACATGGGAGTGTCAGGGAACACGAGCGATAAGAAAGACGTAAGTGCGTAAACCTGTCATTTATGTGAAGTTCGTTTAAACAAATTAGTTGCTTGATTAGAAGTAAATAACTAACTAGAACTAAAAAAACAACATACAAGAGAGCTCAACTACAGTCAAGTATCACACTAACAATGAACTTTGGACTCGGTTCAAAAAGTTAACAATGACGTCTCCAGCTGCAGATCCAAGAGAAAAAGTAAGTGCTATGAAAAAGATTGAGCAACTGGCCACTACTAATCACTGTTCAGTTAGACGGCTTATACACAAGTCCGCTATAACTAGAGGTTCTTACACTTCTTAACTTGGCCATAAATAATAGTTGCAAAGCTTCACATCACAAGGTCTCTCGTTGAAACCATATAACTCTAAACATCACAATAGCCATAAACACATCAATGAAAAAGATGGTGACTTACCGGAACCATAAACACAATTCGAACTATATATCTCTGGTAAGTGGGCTTGGTATAATTTAAAAGGTGCTTGTAGATGTGCAGAATGGCCAAGGAAATAGCTCCAGCGGTACATAGAAATGCAATGATATCGATGTAAATAGGCACCGCAAGCCCCATCTGAGGAACTCGCCAAATTCAACACCTTCAGAGAATATGAACAATAGCAATTCAGGTAAAGTTTTACCAGATAGAGCAAACAAAAGCAAAGCAAAACACAAGTAATAAAATAAACAGAAAAGCCAAAACATACAATGCAAGACCTCTGATGGAACTCGGGCTAATCAAGCTAATGAAGACCATATAACAACCCAAGCTTCAGTAGCACAATCCCTTGAGCTCCAGTTTCCACCTCCTGCTTATTTTCAATTTTCAGAAGAAACAGCGTCAATAACAAAAAAACCAAACCTTAAAAAATCAGCTATACACATACTAAAAACACAGTAATTTGCGCGTAACCGTCCGTCCCAGTTCAAAGATTCGTCGATTGATCACAGAAATTGATGAAAAGGGGGTCGCAAAAACGGCTGGATGTGCGCGGTGCAGGAGACGTAGAATCAACTGGACTGGAAGGTCGCGGGCAGGGTTGGAAAAATTCTCGATCAATCCACTACGCAATAATACCCACTATCAGCCTACAGTTTTTATTTTTTGAAAATAAAAGAAAAACGGAGACAGCAGTGTGACTTCGACAAGTGAGAAAGAAAATAATTAATTACAACCTTCTTCTTGTGTAATGTTGTTTTCTTTGATTAATGGAGATATGAAGACAAAAGACAAGCCTAGGACTACAACAAACATGGTATGAAGATTTAAATTTTGATGGAATTGTGTCAATATTGTTTTTGCCTTTCAAAATTTTTTTTGATACAACAAGACATACAAAGACTAAGAACATCTCCACAAATGAAAATAAACAACAAGACTGAAATTATAACTAGCAAACACAGAAAATTTGGCAACGTATTCTGTGTAAAGCTCATCCAGTCGCCAACTGATGCAGTATCTTCACAAACAGAGATGCAACAAGATCCATCGTACGTCAAAGTGGCCAAACAGTTGAGGCAGCTCGGAAACCACCATCAAACCATCACTGAAGTGCCGACCACGTTTCTACAAAGAATTCCAGCAAAGACAGGAGCCTGCCACTCTAGCTGGAAATAGCCCATCAACAGCACATAAAGGCAGGAGGAAACCATTTCCTAGGTACAAGCTAACAAGCCGGACCAGGCCGACCAAGCTACTAACCGAAGCATACCCTAATGGAGACTCCGGTAACAAAAGGCGAGTACATAAAATTGTTAGAATAATTCATACTTCAGGATCGTAATACCCATATTCGTATTAATAGAACGGTGAATTGATCTGACCTGAATCCATGATGAACTTGAGACTTCACTGGACTTTAATTGCTTCACAGTGGTGCTTCCAATCTTTTCGCACGTTCCTTTTCCAGAAATATTTGAGAGAGAAATAAAACTGAGAACAGTACGCAAGACTGGGGACCACTGCCAATTTATATAGTTGTACAGAATCTCTATAGTTTCAATATTTACAAATCCTTCCCCTCAAAAGATATGTAATTATTGACTGGCATCTACACAGTTAAATATTCCACGATCGCCTTAATTCATATACTCTAAAGTCAAACGTATAATAGATCACATTATTATTGACTTATAATCCATGATAACATACACATCTTAAACTGTTTATATTATGATCCAATATATTTGATTATACAAAATAATCTACCAATCTCCCACTGGATCATGAATGTAAATCCTACTAGATGTGTAACCTTAGTGATATCAAATGTGCTATCATATAGAGTATATCCGAAAACAATCTCGTCCATCAATTATACTAACATAGGATCAAGCCATCATTTGTAGCATTAATCGTTACGGGACCAAACTTGTCACGTATATTAGTACAACCAAATGACACAGATCAATCATGGATGTGTAGCATGGAAATTACATGAACTGTGATCTACACATGCCTATTTCCAACTGGTCACCTTTACTTTACGGAGATCAATCTTTAAACCAAAATATAACAGAGTGCAATGTACACTTTATTTCTGCAGAACTTAAATGTATAGGATCCATATACAGCATAGAGCAAAAAATAATCACAACACAAACTCCCACTAAATCCGGATGTTCTCAAATTTGATTACACCCATATAAGCAGTATGCTAGTGAAAGACCTTGGGTGCTAATCATGGAGTTTTGTCTCAAAGTGCTCTATGGAAATATGACCACTCTGTACTTTAATGGAATATACTACCTCCTTATTGTCACAATATCCTTAATGGTCTTTCAATACCTTCTATAAAGTGCAGTCTTGTGACAAAATTTTGTAGTCATATTCCCTAATTAGATGCCTCACAACATGACATGGATCTCTCACCAAATAGGCATCCTCTGAAATTGCAATCGTAATACATAATGATCTCCTACCGATCCGATTTCCTTTATGTGAGCATGTAGTCTCATGTTCTCTTTAAGAACCCAACAATTTTCTTGACTGATACCCAATGATCCACCAATGGGTTGCTTATATGTCTGCCAGACATACCAACAATGTACTCAATAACCAAATTCGTACATACCTTAGTATATAAAAAATCTCTATATAGCTGAAGAGTAAGAGATTTTTCTACATTCCTAAATTTCCAGAGTACGCATTAACTAAGACTGAATTGTCTCCTTTAGCGATCGGGGGTGTGAGAACTTAAACCTTACTCCCACTGAACTTGTGATACACACATTCATCCATCAAGATTGTCTCAAAATCATACAAGACTATCACTTGATGTAACTTAAAGTACCACCAACGAGAATCTTCCATAAATCCATAATGGACTTCCTTATTTATACATTTGAAAAGGTTGTTGAGTTTGTACTTCAGAAATAGTGTTCTGATTCTCCGTCTGGGTTGAACAGTATTTTTAACTTGTATTCTCCCCCAAACTCAATATCCTTAAAATGTTACGATTCTTGTCCAAAACTTGACTTAATAATGGGATCGCCAAACTTAGTTGGTACCTTATTAAGGATATAAGCTGCTGTCTTTAGTGCTTCACCCAGAGTCCTTCTGGTAAGTTGGAATGACTAATTATAATCCTTACCATGTCCTTATGAGTTTATTTTACACTCCTCTAGGTGTCTAGTGAATAGTCATGTAACGTTGTTCACTTGATGGTCATATCTATTGTGATATTCACCACCGCAATGAGATACAACACCCTTTATTCTTTAGTTGATTTGAACACGTTTAATGACTCAAGACTCATGTCTCATGTAGGGATTTATTACATGACAGAACAAATTCCAACATATACAGATTATTATAAACACTATGCATATCGGTCCCAAATTTTTTTTGTGGAGTTTAATAGATGAAGTAAATTTACTATTACCAAATGAACAAGAATAACCGAATTTGCTCAATATGGAAATATAAATTTAAGTTTCGCCTGATCGACGATAAACGAATGTCTGTTAAATCCAAACAAAATGACCAAATGCTAATAATCTGAAATTCATCACTGCCTCCTCTACCGCATGACCTATTCCCAAATAGATGCATCTTTCAGTGTCAATAGGTCATCGGCAACTCAGACAATCCCCTTTTAACTCGCCAAGCGATATACTTAGCCCACTTGGGACATTTCTTCTTCACGTGTCCAGTTTCCTCACAAAAATGACATGTAACCTGAGTATTGAAAACTGTAGCCTTTGAATTAGCAGCTTTATCATACTTAAGCATCTCCTCTTCTTCCACACAAAACGAAATGACCTCATTGAGAGTCCACTTCTCCCTCTGACAGTTATATGAAATCCTAAACTGACTGTACTCTGAAGAAAGAGAGATTAACACCAAATGTACGAGTATGTTCTCAGATAACTCGAGCTTTAAGGCCTTTAGTTTTGATGCAAGTTGAGACATTTCCATAATATGCTCCCTGACATTACCCTTGCCGGAGTACTTCATTGAAATCAAGTTTACTAAAGGCTCACTTGTTTTTGCCTTATCGTTTTTAACAAAATGCTTTTCGAATTCCGTAAGGTAATCTTTGGCACTGGAAATCTCATCAGGCAATATACCCCTGAAAATCTCTGGAATGCCGCGACGAATGCTCATCAAGCTCAGCCTGTTCGAATGCTCCCATGTTCCCTTATAGACTTGACCGGATTCACTGCTAGTCCCAGTGATAACATCCGGCTTAGGCTCCCTTAATGCCAAGTCATGATCCATGCAGCCTAAGAGAATCATAATATTCTCTTTCCAGTCCTTAAAATTTGTCCCATTTAGCATGAGAATCTTATTGAGGTTGGCAGCAACTGAAGTGGCAGACATGTAAGCTAAAAGAGAACAAGACAAAAATCATCTTTTAATGCTCACATAATGCATAAATAAATATGACATATCAAGATACCCAGCACGACATTAACAGCAAATCTTGGGATAGTACTGCTAACTGTAAGTGGTACTCTTGTTGTATTAATCAAACATTGATGATAAACGGTGTCAAATAAATAGCCATCTTTTGATGTACTAATTATTCGGAATGGGATCCAGTGCTGCACAGCGACTGTGCAGCGAGATCAAAACGACACAGTTTTACTAACTATAATATTACATTTACCTTTTTAGCCACAACACTTTTTCATTCTCTCGCCCCCATCACTCCAACCCCCAAGTCTTCATTCTTCTCTCTGCGTAATGCCAACAAATCCCAAACAGTTTTCTCATACATCGAATTCGCACAATTGTTTATATACTATCGTTGAGAAGTTATTCAATGGAACTTCTGGTGGCGAGGCATATAAAAGATTTGGAGGTGAGCAATGTAAAACCCAACAATGGTTCCTGTCGATTCGGTTCCGGTGATGGAAAAGATTCAAAAAGCTTACACCTTTTGGAAATGGGGTGCTGTGTATTGACCATTACTGACAATTCTGAACCATATTTTCCTCACCAAGATCAGATTCATGATTCTCAACTATTATCGTAACCGGATGCCGGATTCTGTAGCTTCGATTAGCTTGGATTATTTGAGCAGATTTTGATGATGTGGGTTCTGCGATTTGGACTATGTATAGATGATGTGCCTCTTGAATCCGGCGTAAGAGGCCTAATCGAAGCTGTAGAGGTGATTGTATGGCGTGACATATTCTTTGGCATGCCTAAAATAGTAAATGTAAAATTATAAGTTGTCAAACACTGTCGTTTTGATCTCGCAGCACAGTCGCTGTGCAGTACGGGATTCGATTCCTAATTATTCACACAAAGTTCATCTTGACAATCATCACATGTCATTACCACATATATGTATGTAATTACAGTAGATGATAATTTTCCTTGGGGCCAATTAATTATCCAAGTAAATTACATACATATTCCTATCCAACACTCGTCATGTAATAACCTACACATAAGAGGTCACTTTTGTGACAATTATGCTTCAATTAATACACTCTAAGTGTGGCCCCAAAAAAAATTAAAACATATTTCATATATGTATGTACACTTTAGTTTTCAGTAATACACCCCAATTTAATTAAATCAAAATATATTTAATTAGTTAAGTGTTACTGAACCAAGATTGAATTGGACCACATAACCAAATTGGTCAAATTCACTTTAATTGAACCACAGACCAAACTGGCTCAAATTACTTTACTTGAACTTGATTCAATTGGACCGAGTAACAAAAAAATGGACCACATTGAATTAGTTCACATATAGAACCAAAATCAAATCAGTTCTCATTAAACCGATTCTACACATAATTCAAACCAAATCATATTTGATTTGAACCATACTAGTTCAGTCTGATTGAACCGCAGATTGAATTGAGCAGTATTTAGCATATTTGCTCAAATCACTTTAATTGAATCAAATTCAGTTGGACCAAATAACCATAATTGGACGACAATGAACCAATTCCCATAATGAACCGGAACCAAATCAGATTCTTATTGAACCGCAAACGATTCCAACTTAAATGAATCGTAACTGGTTCAAACCTAACTGAACTGCAACCAGTTCAAATTCACATTAACTTGAAACCATTAGGGTTTCCTGTTATACATGTTGAGCCACAAAACTAAACAATTAGTTAAATAAATAATGGCTGCTTTTCACGATTGTTGATGCAACAATGTCCTCAACACATACTGGCCAAATTCCTTTAAATTGAATCGCAAAACCAAATTGGTCCAATTCATTTTAATCGAACCTGATTCAACTGGACCTAATAACCAAAATGGGCCACATTGAACCAAACTAAAATGAGATTGCAGCTGAACCAAACTGGGTCAATCTGATCTAAAACCGATTCAAACAAAAAATGAACCGTACACTCCCCAAAATGAACCAATTCTCCAAAACAAAACCGAACCGAATCAGTTCAAGATAACTAGGCCAGTTTGTTCAAAATTGAACCCAAAAAATGATTTGAACTGCATAACTGAACCCGTACAAATCACTTTAATTGAATCAGATTCAATTGGACCAAATTACAAAACTGGACCACATTGAACCAAATTCTTGTATTGGACCAAACCAAATCAATTCCAAATGAACCAAATTAGTTTGATCCCAATTGAACCGCAACCGGTTCAATTCTTTAACACAATTAAGGTTTTGTGATATATATAAAATGAAACCCAAAAGAATCAGCCCATTAATTTAAGCCCATGTCATTTGAAACTTACACAAGATTGTAAGAGAAGAACATCCAAAAGGAAGATCACTCCCCACCGGCCAAAGCTCACCAAGCACAGGCATGGCTAATCACCACCCACAACCCCAACACCACCTCAACAGCCTCCCGAGCTCCAAATCGCACCAGCAGCGCTGGCCGACGGGAAAGAGGACTAAGGGGAGGAGGGGACTGAAAAGCTGGCTGGAAAAGCCACAGAAAGTTCTAGTGTGAAGAGGTAGCCGTGCGGAGGGCGGAGGGGAAGGACGGCCGTAACGCAGAGAAAAACAGAGGCCGGTGACGAGCTGAAGAAAAATCGCCGAGAGGATTCGAGAGAGATCTGATGTAAGATGTTGCCACGCAAAGTTTTGCCTTTCAAATTTCAAATTCTCCTGTTACTATCATTTGTCATTTCCTAGATTAAGAGTTTAGACATTTAAATGCCTAAGGTCCTGTCCACTTTGACTTATTTTTTTGACTTATAAGTTACTATACGTTAAGATAAGTTAAAATCAGTTAAGTTACTATTCACATACCATCATACTATTCACCCTACCATCATCTTCATACTATCATACTATTCATCATACCATCATCATCATCATCATCATCCTACCATCATCATCATACCATCACACTATTCATCATCATACCATCATACTATTTATCATACCATCATCACCATACCATCATACTATTCATTATACCATCATCATCATCATACCATCACCATCATCATCATTATCATCATACTATTCATCATACCGTAATACTCATCATAGCATCATCATCATACTATTCATCATCATCATCATACCATCATCATCATCATCATATCATCATCATCATACTATTCATCATACCATCATCATACTATTCATCATCAGCATACCATCATCATCATACCATCATACTATTCATCATCATCATACCATCATACTATTCATCATACCATCATCATCATACTATCATACTTTTCATCATACCATCATACTATTTATCATACCATCATCATCATCAATATCATCATACTATTCATCATACCATCATCATCATCATCATCATCATACCATCACCATTATCATCATATCATCATACTATTCATCATACCATCATCATCATAATATTACTATTCATCATCATAAAATTACTATTCATCACCATCATCACCCCCATTGATGAGCCGTATTTATACGACTCATCGAGTCAACAATTCCTATCAATTCCATTACTTTATTATGCAAATAGTTACTTCTTAGTGTTGTTTTGCATTTCAGGTGTTTCGGAAGCTCTAGGAGGAAACATGCATTAAAGACGGCATTTTATGCCAAAAACACCACAATGGCAGATCAGACCTTTGGACGCTCGACGGAGCACTGGGAATGGACCTTTGATCAGAAAAATACGAGCTACATGGCGTTGCATAGCTGACTTAATTCCCTACAGATGCGCAGAATGGATGAACAGTACTTTCGGCGTGAACAGTAACTTCCGCGCGTGAACAGTAACTTCCGGTGTGAATAGTGTTTTTTGGGCCATGAACAGTACTCCGGTCGTGAACAGTAACTCCGCCCGTGAACAGTGACTCCGGCCCAAATCAATGTGAAATTAGGGCAAATTCAAAAGCTAGGGTTTAGGAATATTCTAGAAGATCAAGGTGGCTTGAAGATAAAGCAAAGATTATTTTGGAAATATTTCCATGATTATCTTTTGGCTTATTTTGGGAACTTTAGGGTTTCTCAAAACTCTATATAAGGAGGAGCATACAAGACCTAAAAATCATCCCTCATACTCTACTCGAGTCCTCTCCTCTCTCACACGTCCAAGCCTTGCTCCTCCGCCACTCACGGCTGCTCAGCCCGCTCGTCCGCCACTGCTCCATCGTCCTCAGCCGTGTACGGCCAGTCCTCCTCCACTCACGGTTTTTAGTGAAGTTAATCGTTCCTTTTTATTATTGCATTGTTCTTCATGAGTATGTGTAACTAAACCCGTTATTCGGGCTAGGGTTTGAATAATTGTGACGAATGTTTTGAGATTCAGTTCTTAATTATTGTTCTTGCATTCTATTAGTTCTTGTGCAATTATATTAGTTCGAATTATTAGGTTAAGGGGAGATCCGAAAGGGTACAACTTAACCTAGTAATACTTACTCTCTATTTACTGCTTATTTGATACTGACCCGTTAGAATAAGTAGATGCACTAAACCTGATATAACCTGACCAGGAGTATTAGGTTTATTAGAATTAAAAGTCTATAACCTGATCAGGAGTAGATTGTGGCGTAGTGACTTAACGGTCCTACCTTAGGTTATAACCAGATCAGGAGTAACCACACTTAAGAAAGCAAGAATAAATACCTAGAAATCAAGGATAAACTAAGTCACAATTGATCGAACCCTAGCCTGAATATCTCTCTCTGATATTTACACACTCGTTTATTTCGTTTGTATTGCACTGTTTCCTAATCTCTCACAACCCCAATTGTCTTTCTTTTCTTCTTACAGAACAAAGTAGTAACTATCTAGCTCCCTTGGGTTCGACCCTTGCTTGCCACTGTACTAACCCACAGTTCAAAGTAAGGAAAATATAAATTTAGATTTGCAGGTACAACGGCGACCTGTCAAATTTTGGCGCCGTTGCCGGGGAGCTACGCACGGTGAAATTTGTTTTCTCTTTCCTTTTTCGTTTATTCTGTTTTAATTTCGGTTATTTCCTTATTCGGTGATTGCTATATTCGAACTCTGTTTTTATTTTTATTCTCGATTTCTTGTTTTCCGGTTATTCGATTTCCAATTTCTAGCTCTCAGAGGGTTCTGTCACCAAGACTTACGAGTCTAAGGAAATTGGGTTTTAAGTGAGACCGCTGTGACTCCTCCAATCTCCTGGGGACCCTTTGCTGCTAGTCTGTTCTTGCTATTTCGGTGTATTGCTATTCGGTGCTTGCTATTTCGTGTGCTATGTCTCGCGCAGGTAGTAGAGTTGGTGATGGAGAACAATACGAGGATGAACAGTTTGAGGTGGAAAACCATGACAACCCCCCAATAATCAACAACAACAACAACTTCGGAGAACAAGTGATCTACGACGATTCGGAACAGCTAATCCGTGATCAAAGGCGAGCACAACGAGAAGCAGCCCGGCAAAACCAAGCAGCAGCCGGAATACAACTACAAGGAGGACCGGTCCGAGAACAGGTCCCAGCCCGACAACAACAAGTCCCAGCCCGACAAAAGGTTGCAGCTAGACAACCAGTCAAACAACAAGTTCTGGCTCGACCACAGGTCCGACCACATCAACAAGTTCAACATCAGGTCCAGCCCCAACCGCCCATCAGACGACTCAGACAGCCGGTGTACGAGGAAGAAGCTTATTATCACGATGAGGAGCCATCCATGGGAGAGCTCTCGGTCCCCGACTTCAAAGACCAGTCATGGCCCATCTATGAAGGACCAGAACTCGAGGAAATAGCTATCAGCACCTCAATCGTCCATCACCTTCCCAAATTCTCAGGAGCAAGGGGAGAATCAGCTACAGGGCACTTGAAACGCTATCATGGCAGTTGCCATAATCTCAAACCCTACGGAGCTTCAGTGGATGACTTCAAACTGAAGGCATTCTACTTCTCACTCACTAACTCCGCTACAGACTGGTTTTTATCTCTGCCCTCAGACAGCATCTATACATGGGAGGAGATGCAGAGACAGTTTCTCACCAAGTACTACCCAGCAGGACGGGCCATGCAAGTCCGAAGGCAGCTTGCAAGAGCTTAGGCAGGGACCAAACGAGACCATGTACGAGTACGTGGAGAAATTCATCGCCTTGGAAAAGAGCTGCTGCAACCTAGGCCTACCAGAGAAGTTGCTCGTGGAGTAAATGCTAGACGGTCTTCGCAAGCTCGACAGGAAGCTCTCAGACGCCTCAGCTGGAGGCAATCTTATGGACTTATCCCCAGCCGGAGTCCGATGAAAGATAATGGCAGTGGCCGAGAGCGAGCGGTTCCAAGATGAGTCCACCAAAGAAGAAGAATACACCCGGACCAGGAAGGTCTCAAGGGTCGAGCCTCCATCCAATACCATGGCCGCTGAGATCAAGGAGCTTAAGGAGCTGATGCAGCATGTCATCCGAAGGCAACAAGTCCAGACCAAGCCAGGCGAGTTCTGTGCAGCTACAGACCACAAGACAGACGAGTGCCCTACCTTAGTAGCAGATGACCAAGCTGATGTCAATGCAGTGGGCGATTATCAGAGTTATGGCAACAGACCAGGGGCAGTCCGACAATATGGCGCAGCCACGACCAATCAAGGAGTCAACGGACAGCCCTGGAAGAGCAATAATCAGCAACATCAGGCACAGAGAGAGCCGGTACGACAGAATGCGCCTCAGCAGAATCAGCAGCCCTACCAGCCTCCTTATCGTCAGTACCAGCAAAACGGGCCTAGTCAGTACCAACACCGAGGACCGATCAATAATCATCCAGGCCCGAGCAATCACAGCTCCAACAAACCTCTCGAAAAGATAGTAGAAGAACTGGCAGCCACGACCAAGGGAGACATTGCAGACTTAAAGAAACAGATGTCCCAGCTTACTACGCTAGTCTCGGATCTCGCAAATAGTGTGAGCACAGGACGACTTCCCTCACAGACAGTTCAAAATCCAAAAGGGAACGTCAGCCAAGTGGAGGTGATAAATGTGAATGCAGCATTCGAGGAGCCCACCAAACTGACAGAGGAATTCGGCCAGCTCTCACCTGAGGAAGCACCGGCCCTAGTGACCCAGAACACCATCACTCACGGTTCCTCTTATGCTATGCAGGTAGTTGATCCCGAAGGCCATATGGCTGAGAAAGCTGAACCAGAAACAAGATTGGTGGTAAGGTCAAACAGAACGACATGATGATGAGGCACTCACCCATTGCGAGCCATGAGACACCGCCAGGAAAGAGTAAGGACCCAGGGGCCTTCACGGTCACCTGTGGTATCGGTGAGACCCAAATACATCACTGCTTAATTGACTTGGGTGCTGCTATTAATGTTATGCCTTACTCTCTATATTGCTCGTTGGGTCTTGGCCCATTGAAACCACCTAGGCTGTCTATAGAATTAGGGGATAGATCTTGTGTTCGCCCTACTGGATTACTTGAAGATCTAACCCTTCGAGTAGGAGATCTTGCTGTTCCTGCAGATTTCTATGTCTTGCAGATGGAAAGAACCAGAAATGGCGAGCCACCAGGGCTAATTTTGGGACGACCATTCCTCCACACTACCCAGACCCAAATTGACATGGGCATAGGCTTACTGTCATTAACATTCGGTGGTAAGAAATCAGACTTCTATGTCTACGAGGATGCGAACCGTCCATGCACAAGAAAACCGCCAGACATAGTACACACATCAGACTACGATACCCTAGTTCCAGACCCACCTGAGCAGACCATACAGACTACTAGGCCAGCAGCTATGGCCAGGACACCCTCACCTTCTCGAGGATATGTGAAGAAGAAACCGCCTGATCATTGGAGAGCAGGACCGAGTGAACAGCTAGATGAGCATGTTAGGCGAACTGAAGGAGCAGCTGAGAAGAAGTATGACCTCACACGTCCATGGGATCCTAACTTGTGATCCCTAAAGAGGTACCGTCGAGCCAACGACGTAAAACAAAGGCGCTCGCAGGGAGGCAGCCCTGCACCTTTTGCTTTTCAGTTTATTTACTTATTATGTTTGTCTGAGTCTTGAGTCTTATTGTCACATTGTACTTGGGAAAGAAGATGATTTTCATGCAAGGGCAGAGGCGGACGTATCCAAGATATTGCATAAGACTGTATCCAACGCGAGTAGTTCACACCTTGAATAAATTGTGTCAAGAAACATGAGCGTTTAAAGATTCTGTCACAAAGACTTACGAGTCTAAGGAGGTTGGGTTTTAAGTGAGACCGTTGTGACTCCTCCAACCTCCTGGGAATCTTTTATTCGTCTTAATGTTATTGACGCAGCCCTTTCATTATGTGACGAACTCACATTGCGATACAAGCTCCAATGGTGCTCTTCGAGGACTCGTAGGAGAATAATCAGTTGTTTCTGATCGTCACGCACCGCACGAGGGAAGTGCCTGTCCTTACTCTCTTCTTATTTCCCTTTGTTTTATTTATGCATGCATTGTGAGTCTAGATTTGAGTCGTGCCGTGAGGACACGGCTTATTTCAAAAGTGTGGGGTGGGAGAGTCAGTCAGTGAGTCAGCACGTTTATTTACTGCACCCTGCACAGAGTCAGCACGTTTCCCATGATTTTTAAATTTTTTTGTACATGATACTTCACTACTTCCTAGACTTGCAGTATTGGATAATGATATGGTGAAATAGATAGAGCCGATTACATGCATGTCTTTAGTGAAAATTGATTTTGTGCGACTAACATGTGATTTTAAAACTTTGCGTGCCTTTGTTAGTTGAGATAAACAGGGATGTGGAGTTGATAGAAATGCCCTAGAGAGACTTGACAGATCATTCAAAGGTCAAACTCAGGATATATGGTTATGTGGAGCTCGTGGAGGCTAGCACTTCGAGGCAACATAGTACAAGTCTGCTCCGCCACTGCGGTACCCTTTGCGGTTGGTCGGGACGGGAATACTTCACACCGTCCAAACTCTAGTCCAAGTAGCCAGGAAAATAGACAAGCGAACCTTGACTTGACCCGAGTCAAAAGGACGATGATGAGTGAGAGCAAGTAGGTTCGAGCAAGTAGGTTCGAGCAAGTCACAATCCGCACTACAATGCAACAAATCCACCATCATTGTGATATTCCACACGAAATCAAGTGAAAGCATCATTGAAATATCAGATCCGATGACACTATAGCTGGCCGAAAAGCACTCAAACACTTTGAAGCTCGAATCAATCACGTGCAAGAAAAAGCGGCAAAGCATAACCATATAGCAGCGAGTTCGAGTCCGAGAATGAGGTTCATGGGTCTAAAAAGGACTATCTCCCGATACATCCAAATTGATTTGCATCTCGGCCCAAAGGTAACACGTATCTTTAACCCATGTTTTCGCACAACGATATTAGTAACGAGCATGCATAGACGGCAGGATCTAGAGTAACCGATTCATGTCCATGTAGCACGTCTAGGATGACCAAAGCATTGTGGTGTTTACATTATTCGTTCCTCTTATGACCTAGTTCTTGTTCGGGACGAACAAGTTTAAGTGTGGGGTGGTTTGATGAGCCGTATTTATACGACTCATCGAGTCAACAATTCCTATCAATTCCAGCACTTTATTATGCAAACAGTTACTTCCTAGTGTTGTTTTGCATTTCAGGTGTTTCGGAAGCTCTAGGAGGAAACGTGCATTAAAGACGGCATTTTATGCCAAAAACACCACAATGGCAGATCAGACCTTTGGAGGCTCGACGGAGCACTGGGAATGGACCTTTGATCAGAAAAATACGAGCTACATGGCGTTGCGTAGCTGACTCAATTCCCTACAACTCTCTAGTTCACACCGAGAGCATCCGAGGTCGTTTGGAAGGTCAAATCGAGAGCCGAAGTCAAAACAGATGCACAGAATGGATGAACAGTACTTCCGGCGTGAACAGTAACTTCCGGTCGCGAACAGTGTTTTTTGGGCCGTGACAGTAACTCCGCCCGTGAACAGTGACTCCGGCCCAAATCAATGTGAAATTAGGGCAAATTCAAAAGCTAGTGTTTAGGAATATTCTAGAAGATCAAGGTGGCTTGAAGATAAAGCAAAGATTATTTTGGAAATATTTCCATGATTATCTTTTGGCTTATTTTGGGAACTTTAGGGTTTCTCAAAACTCTATATAAGGAGGAGCATACAAGACCTAAAAATCATCCCTCATACTCTACTCGAGTCCTCTCCTCTCTCACACGTCCAAGCCTTGCTCCTCCGCCACTCACGGCTGCTCAGCCCGCTCGTCCGCCGCTGCTCCATCGTCCTCAGCCGTGTACGGCCAGTCCTCCTCCACTCTCGGTTTTTAGTGAAGTTAATCGTTCCTTTTTATTATTGCATTGTTCTTCATGAGTATGTGTAACTAAACCCGTTATTCGGGCTAGGATTTGAATAATTGTGACGAATGTTTTGAGATTCAGTTCTTAATTATTGTTCTTGCATTCTATTAGTTCTTGTGCAATTATATTAGTTCGAATTATTAGGTTAAGGGGAGATCCGAAAGGGTACAACTTAACCTAGTAATACTTACTCTCTATTTACTGCTTATTTGATACTGACCCGTTAGAATAAGTAGATGCACTAAACCTGATATAACCTGACCAGGAGTATTAGGTTTGTTAGAATTAAAAGTCTATAACCTGACCAGGAGTAGATTGTGGCGTAGTGACTTAACGGTCCTACCTTAGGTTATAACCAGACCAGGAGTAACCACACTTAAGAAAGCAAGAATAAATACCTAGAAATCAAGGATAAACTAAGTCACAATTGAAGAACCCTAGCCTGAATATCTCTCTCTGATATTTACACACTCGTTTATTTCGTTTGTTTTGCACTGTTTCCTAATCTCTCACAACCCCAATTGTCTTTCTTTTCTTCTTACAGAACAAAGTAGTAACTATCTAGCTCCTTTGGGTTCGACCATTGCTTGCCACTGTACTAACCCACAGTTCAAAGTAAGGAAAATATAAATTTAGATTTGCAGGTACAACGACGACCTGTCACCCATCATCATCATCAGTATATTACTATTCATCATCATAAAATTACTATTCATCACCATCATCACCCCCATCATCATCAGTATATTACTATTCATCACCATCATAAATTTACTAATCATCATAAAAATTACTATTCATCATCATCATAATCATAAAATTACTATTCATCATCATAATATTACTATTCACAACAATCATCATCATAAAATTACTATTCATCTTCATCATAATCATAAAATTACTATTCATCCTCATAAAATTACTATTCACAACCATCATCGTCATAATATTACTATTCATCATCATCACAACCATCATCATCATAAAATTACTATTTATCATCATCATCATAATATTACTATTCATAAGTTAATATCAGTTAAGATCAATTAAGATCATTTAAGATAAGTTAATATCAGTTAAGATCATTTAAGATCATTTAAATTTCAGTCAAAGTGGACACATTCTAAGACTATGTACACCAATGACTAAAATAAGTTGGTCATTCCCTCTCTTTCTATAATTTTCTAACTCAACTTGTCATATTCATGATCATTTTAATCATGGTAGCCCACTAATGACTACGGAGTAATGAAGAGGACAAAAAAAGGCTCATCACTCATTCACTCTACCTTAAGTACAAGGGAATCAATTATAATTTTTTTTTTAAAGTATACATAAATATAGCAAGATGCATCTCTATTTGTACATCTCAAAATATTATAACTATTGATATTTTTTTCAAATTTTTTTGATTCATATTTCGTAAGTTATGATAGTTATAACTTTCAAATTGCAATTTATCACAGGACATATGTCACTGTCCTATTAGTTGTCGTTCATAACCTTTTCATGACCAAACTCCAAATTTGATCACCGGACCTTCATTCAAAAAAAAAATTGATCACCGGACCAATTTTGAGTTTTATCATCTCTTATGCTCAAAAAAATCATTAGTGGGATGTTAAGAACATCCGCACCCGTTATCTCATTGAGACGGACCTCACCCAGAACTTCCTCACGAATAGTGATAAATGAGCATAAAAAGTTTGTATTATGTTGTAGGATGTTGTATGAGAATGCTAGCATATACACCCACCGTCTCATTGAGACGGACCTCATGGAGAACTTCCTCTCTCGATTCTCGCACCCACTCACAAAAAGTTTGAGGAAGTTTGAGAGCGCTAGAATCTATAAGGAAAAGACAAAAAAATGGCATGACAAAAGAATCATTCGTCGTGAATTCAAAAAGGGAGACAAGGTCCTACTTTTCAATTCTAAGCTCAAGCTCTTTCCTTGAAAATTAAGGAGCCGATGGAGTGGTCCTTTCATTTTCCACAAACCTTACAAATATGGCCATGTAGAGTTGATCAATAATGAAGGAGGTATCTTTAAGGCAAATGGACAAAGGCTCAAACACTATTGTGAACGAACTCGAGACGAGCGTGGTGCAAGTTATTCTTCGACCGACCCATGAAAAGGCTACAAATCCGCTTGAGGAGGGATCCTAGCAAAGGACTCCTCAAGTGTGTTTCTTGAAAAGAGATTCGGCTCGGTCTTTGCGAAGACGTTAAACTAGGCCCTTACGGGAGGTAACCCGGTTTGTGAGTTGTCCATCCATGACTAGTAATTCCATTTATGTTTGGCATGTGTACATTGAACTTTGAATGTGAACTTGGTGCTCGTTCATTTTTTGTGGAGTGAAAAGTTTTAAGTGCAGAGTGGGAAAATTGCTGAACTCCAGAATCTAACCGGTCGGTTGGAAATTCATTTTGTTCATCCAACCGATTGGCAGTTCCCATTGAAATTTAATCAAATCGCTCGGATTCAGTCGGCGGCTGAAATCCCAGCTAACCGGCTCACCCTTTTCCTTTGATTTCCTTACCTCTCGCACCATTTCAACCGGTCGGCTGAAACTTGACCCAACCGGCTGGAACTCCCACTCATATTGAATTCAATTCGCACCATTTCAGTCAGTCGGCTGACGAATCAACCGATCGGCTGGGAATCGCTTATCCAAATAACCCAATCTTCTTTTCCAATTCATTCCTAGCCGATCCCAAACCTCTCAGCCAACCCCGACTCTCGTCCGACCTCGACCCCTCCACCTGTCCGATGTCCGCCCTCCGCACCCATCCATTCCATCGACGTCACCTTCCCATCCAAGCCGTCGCAGATACCCCAGCTGCATCTCCACCCGTCAACGCACACACCTCACCGTCCGATCTCTTCTATCCGTCACTAAAAACGCCCACACAACCGCTCAATCCACTCGATATACTCCCTATAGCAAACCCCAAGCATCGATTTCGTCTACCGAGCTGAGTCCAACCATCCCGATTTCTGCTCAAATTGCCTCCTCAGTCGACCGGCTGAAAACTTGCAATTTACCCAGTCGACCGGCAGAATTCTGTGCTCCTAAAAATCTTAGTCCTCCTCTCCATTCCAATCATGCCTCAATGTGGTTCTTCATCCAAAACCAAGGCTAAGGGCAAGGAAATCGACCAAGAACCCTAAAGGAACATTCGCATTGAAGAACCGTACGATAGCGATGAGGAGGACATGCCCCTCGTCACTTAGAAAAGGAAGCCAATGAAGGCTTCACTAAGAGATTCTAGCTCGATCAAGGAAATGGACTCTCCTCCGCCTTCTCCTAGCCCACCGCCTAAGAAAAAGAGCAAGTCTTCAAAAGGAGCCTCCTCCACAACCAAGGCATCAAAAGAGAAGAATGCCCTGGCTCCTCCTATTCCTCGAGTGCCTTCGCCAACTCCTAGTGCTCCTCCCACTACTGCACTTGTGCCCATCTTGGTGAGTGATGGCCCATTGGAAGGTCCATTACCGTTTCCTACCCCTTATCCCATTTCCAAGCCTCTCACATTCGCAAACGCCAAACACAAAGAGAATCATGAATGCATCAAGCGGAAGGGAAAGGAAGCCATAGCGACTCTCCACCCCGATATGAGTATCCTCGAGGAACGTGAGGTGGCCAACGAGGTACGTATGAAATTGCTTCGTAGTGGACTCGATTTTGTATTTTTAGATGATCGGGGGTCCTACCAAAGGGTAGTGGAGGAGTTTGTATGCTCATTTGAGAAATGTAGAGATGTGGAGGGTTATCATGTTTGAAAGTTTGTATTGGGGGGTAAGGAATTCCAAATTAAGGAGAATATGGTGCGGGATAGGCTCAAATTCCCTATCCATTTCAATGAGCCTCATCGGTACACCGAGCACCAAAAAGCAAGATTTTGGAAGATGATTTCAGGGCAGCAAGAGTGGTTTACTCCTTATAACTCTTTCACGATCACTGCTCCGGTTTGAAAGGTTATTCACCACATTATCGCCATCGAGATTAATACCCGTAAGGATCTAGCTCGTTTGGTAAGCAACCCCGACCTTGTGTTAATAAAAGACATTGAGAATATATTCTCTCCTAATTGGCTTGACATCCTTGCCTCTCGATTTGAGAGTTGTGTTAGCGAGACATTAAGAAATCTTGCTTTGGGAGGAGGTTCTTTGATTACTTTGATCGACATGGGTTGTCACTTAACCTTTGGCTATGAGGGATGCCCCAAGCCATCCAAGAAGGTCCTTGATATACCTACCATGAAGCATATGCACCTTCTCAAGGCGGATGGAGTTACTTGGGAGGAGGACAAAAAGCCTCACAAGAAAGAACTTCGGGATGCAGCAAAAAGAAAGAGAGAGGCTTACAAAATAAAGAACAGCCGCTATTCCTGAACCAACCTCACACCTTCCCCGCCTTCCTCTCCTCTTCTTTCACCTCCCACAGCTACTGATCACGAGGGCCCCATTAATGAGGAGTTACCCTCCGAGGAGCCTGCTGTTGAGAGTGCTCCGTGCTAATGGGGATTGGGCCGAGTGCCGAGAACGAGTCTCCTCCGACATTGCTAATTTGAGGAGTGGTTTAGCCCGACTTGATGATTTTTCTAGAGAGGTAGACACGAGAGCTCGCCAGGAGTCGGAGTGGCTCCGTGCTACATTGTTATCCATGATCAGAGGCTCGAGTGCTTCCGTTGACGCTCCTCCAGTTGATCCAGGGCCTTCTGTCCCTCGTGCCGCCTCCCCCTTGCCTTCCACGCCATTTACTTGACCCGAGAAGGCGGGCATGCCTTTTCTTGATGCTATGGAGGAGGTTGATGGAGCCACCACTCCGAGAAGCGATGATGCTACATCATGAGTCCATGCTTCATTTTGTTTTCTCATATGTATCACTTTGTTGACTTGTTGCATTGGATGATGTTTTTAGATGTTAAGTCGCCTTTTGGCGCAATTTTGGATGATGTATGCCATTTTGGTCATATACTCTTGACTTGTCTTTGGTTGTATGCTACATTCCTATGATATTGAAGGTGTTTACCATTTATGTTGTTCACTGTATAGGATATACATCTACATATTCTTCTCATGTCGAAAATTCAACTTCTTTATCTACATTTGCAACCAAGAGAATACTTCTCATTTCTCAAGAGTTATATCATTGGATTTTTAACCCGTTCTTCGAACGAGGGGAGTTCCTATACGCCTTTGCCTTTATTTTATCATTCTTTGTGCTTAGGGACTAAGCTTGAATTAAGTGTGGAGTGGGTTAATGCGCATAGTTCACATGCTTTCATGCCATACATATCATTTTTAGATGGACACTTGCATCTTTTGCACCTTATCCCTAACATGAGAGTCTTTTTTTAACCACATAGGCTTGTGACTATCAACTCTAAATCCATATAAATCACATCTAGCCTATTTGTCATATTTATTGGATCTTGAAATTAGAACCGACCTATTCCCTTGAATGTGAATTCTTGTAAATCAATATCGTTGCTATCTCTTGTCTGTCTAATTTTCTAAGTATTTTTGTTGAAATACCTTGGACTAAGTTTTTGCAAGCACTTTTAAAATTTTCACGAAAAACTTAGACCCTTTGAATGCTCCTTGGTGACTGATGGACCATAATTATATGAATCATAAACACAGTTAAACCCACCAAATTAGACTCTTTGTCTATTTAACTTTTGCTTGTTAGTTCCGATATTTATCTACAGGGTATTTTGAAGTCTAGAGAGAATACAGGATAAGGAGGACTTTTAAAGCTGAAAATAAATTACGAGTCATTCCAGGTCACGACCAAATTCTTACTTTCAAGAACCTGACGTGGAATCACTCAAAACAAGTCCAACCAAAGGGCAACCAGAATCAGACCGGAGCTGAAAGGACTGATGGCTTTTGGGGAAAAGATCTCAAACTCACTCATCCTCTCCCATCATGCCACATGGGCGGCGGCTAAGCCATCCTCCACTCCCCTTGCGCCACCTAGGCCGGCGGCTCCCCTTCCACACCCAAAGGACCGGCGACTTTCTCCTCCAAGCCACCTCATCCGGCGGCTTTGTGCTCTCCACTCCATCTCATGCCATGTGTTGAGTCTTCTCCCCCCATGTGACAAGTGTGTGGTCTCCATTGCTCCCCTTAGCCTATAAATACCCAAGCCATTCTCATTTGTAAATCATCCCATTTTGTGTGCAAGAAGCACAAGTCACTTATCTCTCTAGATTTTGGGCACTACTCTTGTAAACACTTGTTTTAAATCTATAATACTCCTGTTGGTTCTTGAGTATTCTAGTAGTTCTTGAGTTTACTCCTGTTGGTTCTTGAGTATTCTCCTTTTACTTTACTGTCTTTCGAAAACCTTCAAGTATTTAGCTATGATGTCCTGTTCCATGGATATTCGTAGCTAAACCCTTCATTCGGTTGAAGGGGTGTACTTGTGTCATAAAATGTTTTAGGCCCTACTCTTAATGCCTCTATGTGTTCAAAACTTGTTATATGTGCCACATATTAGGTTAGAACTTCCAAGGTTGAGTGGATGCTTGGAATGGCAAAACTCTTCCATGGGGTTCGTAAACATACTCGGATAAGTGGATGCTTGGACTGGCAAAACTTATCTGAGGAGTTTGACCTCTTTAAAACACCATTTGGTTGATCGGGAATGATTGATCAAATGGATGCACATAAGGCTAATATACCTTGGAATGGGGTATTAGTCTAAATAGAACAAGTGCTCTATGTCTTGGAATGGACTAGACAGTGTGGCAAATCAAGTGCTTGGAATGGCCTTGATACACTTTTGAATATATAGTATGATCATTAGAGGTCAATGATAAACAGACTTTGATACAAGGCCCCTAAAACCGAATACTTTCCTTAACTTAAAACATCACCTGCACTTTACTTTCAGTCTCAATATCAACTGCAATATCAACCGCTTACTCTCCGCAAGACTTATCCTTCAAGGATCCCACTTGCTGTAAGTCTTCTCCTTTTATTTTCAGTACTTTACTTTCTGCACTAAATTCACAACCGACCCACTTACTTTTCTGCATTAAAAACCAACCAAAAAGACACTTACTTTTCAGCACTAAAACCTCAATCAACCTAAAATCACGCTCCCTTTCTGTACAAAGAACAACTATCCCCCTAATTCCCTTAGCTTCGACCCCTACTTACCACTTGCTACCCAGTAGTGAAGTCGCGAGTAGCGGACTTATAAATTTATTCTTGACTTTTGCACACGACGACTGTGCATCCGTCAAAATTGGCGCCGTTGCCGGGGAGTTAGCAAATGGATAGTTGTTCTTTTTTCTGTTGTACATAATTCGCCATGTCTTCATACTACGACATAGAGCCTTGGAATGATGGAGGCAGGAACCTTATGTTTAAAATGCTTGACTGTCTCTCCCAATTCGGAGGTACCATTGAAGAGGACCCTGTGCTTCATTGCCAACATTTTCACCACATCTGCCGCCAAATGAAACCTGAGAATGAGACGTTAGAGGAATTTAAGCTGAAATGCTTCCAATTTTCTTTAACTGACTCGGCAATAGATTGGTATTACTCATGTGCAACTTATGAAGGCGAATATGGGGATCTAAAAACCAAATTTCTAGAGGAGTTTTGCCCTCCATCTCTCCGACCTGAAACCCGCGAGAAGATTCTCAACCTTGAGCAATCCCGGGACGAAACTTTGGACGAGTACTTGGCGTACTTTGACTCCATTGTGACGCGCTGCCCGCACCATGGATTCACACCCTACAATCTTATTCAAAGGTTTCTTGCTGGAATGACACCCCTTGAGTGGAAAAGACTTAACAATACAGCGGGAGGCTCAATCATGAAGTTAACCATGTCTCAAACCTGGCGCCTCATAGACGATTTGGCAGAAAGCACAAAACAAGGGCCGATGTACCAAACTGATGATGAAGCACCGACGATGGAAGTGGACTCAGTGCAGAACGAGCCCGACATCATGCCCATTGCAAGCCTTCCCACAGCAAACCCGGAAAGAGACATCAGTACAAGGGCAGTAATGGACGTGGAGGCGGCACTAGAGGAGCCTACGTGGGATCTCACTCCCGAGCCACTCCAGGACAAGGAGGAAGAATTGGCAGCTAGCATCCAGTAAATGAGTGCCCTGATACACCAAGACGAGGCCGAAAATGAGGAATTCTGGGTGGCTACACAACTGATCTGGGACCGCATTGCCAAACCGCCCAAATCAATTTCGGTCCTAACTGAAGAGCTTCCCAAAACAGACCCGGACCTCAGTATGATTGCCCCCGGAGACCATATGAATGACGAGGATGAGGACCCATGGTTGCCTGAAGAAGAGCTCCATTCAGATTATCCATGGGAGTTAGAAGAAGAACTGCCCAAATCAGGCCTGGTCCTTATCACCAATCCATCCGAGGAAATCACAGTCCTAACTACCGAGCCAACAGAAGTCCCGAACCTCACTGCCGAAGTGGCCGAAAAAATCAAGCCAGGCCCGGTCCTTGCGCTCGGAGCACCCGAGGAAGTCCCGGACCTCATTTCTGAACTATCCGAGAAAGACCTGGTCCTCACTGTCGGAGCACCTGAAACAGACCCAGTCCTCATGGTCGAAGTGCCCCAACTTAACCCTTCGTGTTTTATGCCGATCATAGCCACCGAAGATCATTTATTCAATGATGATGAGGTGCAAGGGGAGTTGGAGGCAAAACATGAGCCAGAAGAGCCAAAGATGGAGCACTCACTCGTCATGAGCCAAGATAAGCCGGCTGAAAACTCACTCGTTCTAGGATGGCCAATCATCTCTGCCACAAAGAAAAGGCTTGGCATGGGAACAAGCTCAAGGTCGCTCGTGTTCAATAGCACAATACTAAACTTCCAGAATTGCAAAGGTGCCACCCATTCAAACATGAAGAAACGGCCAAGACATGGGCCAAAGGAATGGAAACCCAGAAGGAGAAGCAAGAGAGCTCGACTTGATGGACCAGCAGCTATGGTCAAGGAGTCCTCGCCTTCTCGGGGATATGTGAAAAAGAAGCTTCCAGATCAAGGGAGAGCAGAACTGAGCCCGCTGCCATATGTGTTCTTTGGGCAAATCAAAAGAGCTACCGAGAAGAAGTTCGACCTCAAGCACCCATGGGATCCCTACTTATGATCCAGGAGTGAGGTATCGTCGAGCTAACGACGTTAAACAAATGCACTGGTTGGGAGGTAACTCGACACCTATCTTACTTTCAGTACTTTTCTTTTCTGTCATTTTGTTTTTACCGTAAGTCGCTCTCACCCACTTTTTGTATAGAAGGAATGTCTAACATGTAGGAATCGGTTTTTAGAGCAAGATCAGATCAGCCAGGCAGCTTCCGAGAAATTACCGGGCCCGTGCTGAGAGTTCAAGGCCCCAGCCGAACTCCCTCGATTATCCAGCTCAAGCTATGACGTTCCACGACACGACACAGTAAAAGGGAGTTCAGTTCTTCTCTTTTCCTTAATGTCATTTCCTTCTCTTGTATATATTTGCATGACTTTTGAACTAAGTCGTGCTGAAAGGCACACCTTCGTTCAAAAGTGTGGGGTGAGAACCGCCTGTGTACATAGTTAACATGCTTTTTCTTTTCCTTTTCCCTTAATATTATCTTTTTGAAAATATGAACTTAAGAATGTGAAAAAGATAGATCTAAATTCATGCATTTACCTTGTGAAAATTCAACTGTATAAAAACTTAGAATGTAATTTCTCATTTGTCCCTTTGTGCTGAGATAAACAGGGGATGTGGAGTTGATATAAACTGCCCTAGAGAGGCTTGGCAAGCACTCGAAGGATCGAATCTAACTATATGGTTTTCGAAGTCAGTGGAGGCTGCACTTCGGGTTTCAGTAAAGATTGAAGTCATCGCCGCCGTGCAGTGTTTATGCAAGAGGCGGGACAGGATTCAAACCGTCCTATCTCTAGTCCTAGTAGCCGGGAAAATAGATAAACGACCCTCATCTTGACCCGCGCGAAACGGCGAGGATGAGAAAGAGCGGGGAGGTATTTCCATATGCTTGCGGGCGACGATTGGACCTCCCAAAAAGGTTGAGAAAATGGACTAGCAAGTCACAAAGAAGCAAAAGCTCAAAGAAGCTAATCAAAGGCCAAAGGCCAAAATTGTGAAGGTTTTAACCAAACAAAAGTGAAGAAACTCCAATTCAACATCAAAGGCCAAAGGCCAAAGGCCGATTCACTACAGAAGTTGTCCCTCGCCAAAAAGAAATCAAAGTGCTCAACTCAGTGAAACCCGAACCGAATCACGTGCTAGAGAAAGCTACAAGGAAACCATATAGTGCGAGTCGATCCCGAGAATGCAGTCCAGGAGCCTGAAAAGGGCTATCTCCCGAAACATCCAAATTAATTTGCATCTCAGCGCGAAGGTACAAGTATCAAGTTTCTTCTAAGTATTTACACGGTTTAGTTTGGTAATAAGTAAGTAATGCATGAATTAAGATAAATCAAGTCCCACAGTCTCACTTTCATATTTTACTTAGAGTGTGTGCCGCCCTTAAAGCATTGTTCGGGACGAACAACTAAAAGTGTGGGGTGATCTGATGGACCATAATTGTATGAATCATAAATACAGTTAAACCCACCAAATTAGACTCTTTGTCTATTTAACTTTTGCTTGTTAGTTCTGATATTTATCTACAGGGTATTTTGAAGTCTAGAGAGAATACAGGCTAAGGAGGACTTTTAAAGCTGAAAATAAATTACGAGTCATTCCAGGTCACGACCAAATTCTGACTTTCAAGAACCTGACGTCGAATCACTCAAAACAAGTCCAACCGAAGGGCAACAAGAATCAGACCGGAGCTGAAAGGACCAATGGCTTTTGGGGAAAAGATCTCAAACTCACTCATCCTCTCCGCTCATGCCACATGGGCGGCGGCTAAGCCATCCTCCACTCCCCTTGTGCCACCTAGGCCGGCGGCTCCCCTTCCACACCCAAAGGACCGGCAGCTTTCTCCTCCAAGCCACCTCATCCGGCGGCTTTGTGCTCTCCACTCCATCTCATGCCATGTGTTGAGTCTTCTCCCCCCATGTGACAAGTGTGTGGTCTCCATTGCTCCCCTTAGCCTATAAATACCCAAGCCATTCTCATTTGTAAATCATCTCATTTTGTGTGCAAGAAGCACAAGTCACTTATCTCTCTAGATTTTGGGCACTACTCTTGTAAACACTTGTTTTAAATATATAATACTCCTGTTGGTTCTTGAGTATTCTAGTAGTTCTTGAGTGTACTCCTGTTGGTTCTTGAGTATTCTCCTTTTACTTTACTGTCTTTCGAAAACCTTCAAGTATTTAGCTATGATGTCCTGTTCCATGGATATTCATAGCTAAACCCTTCATTCGGTTGAAGGGGTGTACTTGTGTCATAAAATGTTTTAGGCCCTACTCTTAATGCCTCTATGTGTTCAAAACTTGTTCTATGTGCCACATATTAGGTTAGAACTTCCAAGGTTGAGTGGATGCTTGGAATGGCAAAACTCTTCCGTGGGGTTCGTAAACATACTCGGATAAGTGGATGCTTGGAATGGCAAAACTTATCTGAGGAGTTTGACCTCTTTAAAACACCATTTGGTTGATCGGGAATGATTGATCAAATGGATGCACATAAGACTAATATACCTTGGAATGGGGTATTAGTCTAAATAGCACAAGTGCTCTATGTCTTGGAATGGACTAGACAGTGTGGCAAATCAAGTGCTTGGAATGGCCTTGATACACTTTTGAATACATAGTATGATCATTAGAGGTCAATGATAAACAGACTTTGATACAAGGCCCCTAAAGTCGAATACTTTCCTTAACTTAAAACATCACCTGCACTTTACTTTCAGTCTCAACATCAACTGCAATATCAACCGCTTACTCTCCGCAAGACTTATCCTTCAAGCATCCCACTTGCTGTAAGTCTTCTCCTTTTATTTTCAGTACTTTACTTTCTGCACTAAAATCACAACCAACCCACTTACTTTTCTGCATTAAAAACCAAAACCAACCAAAAAGACACTTACTTTTCAGCACTAAAACCTCAATCAACCTAAAATCACGCTCCCTTTCTGTACAAAGAACAACTATCCCCCTAATTCCCTTGGGTTCGACCCCTACTTACCACTTGCTACCCAGTAGTAAAGTCGCGAGTAGCGGACTTATAAATTTATTCTTGACTTTTGCACACGACGACTGTGCATCCGTCAGTGACTTGAGTTCTTTCTAATTTAGTGCCTTACTTATGAGTGTTTTCCGCGCATTCCATACATTACTTGAATATATTGTCAAGTTTTAGCGTGGAGTCAAAAACAAAAGAGGGCGAAAAATAGGCCCCAACAAAAAAATGCTTCATTTTCATGGTCAAAAGAGGGCAAAGCTCCGACTAAAAACTTTCTCGAGTACTAGAGAAGTTTTGTTGCAAAATATAAAAATATCGGGGGTTAGGAAGAAAAGTTCCCCTTCGAAAGCATTTGTAGGCCAAAGGCCATTTGAAAAAGAAAATAAAAAGCACTTAGAACTTGACTTTATTCTCTTCCATCATCTTACATTTGCGCGGGATGCATCATTTGTATTGTGTGCTAGTTGGATTAACTCTTGGACGATCTTTGTCCTTGCACGGGAACTATCATTTGGTCTATGCCCATTTTCTAAGAACCCATAGCATCGAACTCCTCTTCCCTTATGGATTATGGCTTAAGCGCCTAAAACTTGGGAATGAGTTCCATGTCGCAAACCCATAGACTACCCCTAGCTAGCATAGGTGAGCGATTGACACTCTTTGTGCAAACTAAGAACTTTACTTCTATTGTATTGCCTTGAAAATGAGTAGACTTTTGAATGAGACGATTGATAGCTCTAGTATTGCTGATCTTGAATGCACAACCTCAAGGGCACTCAAATGGTTCAAAAGTTCTTTTGATGATATTGTGACGGTAGTCATAGTTTGGGGTAAGGGATTTGTTTTGAGAAATCCTCAACTTGGTTGAGAATTCTTGCATTCATTCTCATGAGATAGGTGCATTTGGAATTTGTGAGTATTCCCATTTCTGAAAACTTGGGGGAAAACCAAAGATTTGGAGCGAAAAATGGACAAAAATTATCACAGCCGACCGGCTGGGAATCTCCCCTAAACCAGGCGGCTGGCTGGATAAAGGATCCATACGTTATGGCAATTGTCCACTTTGAGTCGAGCGGCTGAAAACCCAGTCGACTGCTTGGATGAAAGACTTATGGATGCTCACGACCGCTCACTTTGAGTCGGTCGGCTGAGTGTCCAACCGGTCGGTTGGAGTAGATCTATCCAAATGCTTACCCTCGCACAAAATGAGTCGGTCGATTGGGCCAATCAGCCGATCGGCTGATTAACGGAGCAAAACTTAATGAGAATCGCCAACTTGAGTCGGTCGGCAGGGCCAGACAATCGATCGGCTAGGAGAAGATTTCAGATGCCTTGCCCAAGCGCTCAGCCAGCCGACCGACTAGATTTTCACCTTCAGTTCAGCCGACTGGCTGGGATCTGCTACAGTACCGAATTTCTACCAGAGGCTATAAATAGAAAGTGGCTTGTTTGACCTAAGTTGCTGGCATCTTGGGGAAAAATTTCCAGAAAAAGAGGGTGAATCAAGGTCATCAATCAACATCCAACAAAGGAGAAGTGAAGATCAAAGGGGACATTAGGATTAACCATCCTACTTCTATCCATTTTTTATTTGTTATGAACCCTACTCACACCATGTTGTCTTACATGATGTGTGAGTAGTCCCCTTGTGTTTTGAGGGTTTTACAACCCTGCTTGGTACTCTATGATCATGTATACACATTGAATATACAATTTATGGTGTTGATTTCATTTTCACTAAATGCTTCATTTATGACATGTTACCAAGTGTTTGATAAAATGCCTAAGTAACATGTTAGGCTCTGTTCTTTTGAACTTAAGTTCACTGGAATTTTATTGTACTGAACTTAATTAAACTGTATTGAACTTTATTGAACTGTACTGAACTTAATTAAACTGTATTGAACTTTATTGAACTGTACTGAACTTAATTTAACTGTATTGAATTTTATTTAACTTTATTGAACTGTACTAAACTTAATTTACTGTATCAAATTTAATTAACTTAACTTTACTGAACTTAATTTAGTGATATAATTACAGTTACATTCACTATGCACAACTTCATTCGCATGCATAAATTTTCAATACCCATTTTAGCTAATGAGATCGTGCCGGGAAGAGCAGATTCAAATTTATTTGATCAACAGCGAAAAGAGCAGATGAATCAAGTACGCGACATGATAGCGTTTCAAATTATTGAGGATTGTCCAGATGATGTAGTGGAAATGAACATAGATGAAGATGCTGATATGTAAAATTACAGTTGAATGCTATTCATCTTTAAATTCATATCAAGTGCAACAAAGTTTACTTTCATTTTAAAACAGATGCAATATTTTTGAAAATGTGTGGACACAAACTTGATTGAAAAACCGTTAGATCATATATGTTTTATGCTTTTCTAAAAATTATTTACAAAATTAAAAATAAATTAAAATTTGAATAATAAGGTTGGAAATGCAAACTATAAAAAATCTGGATTCACTTGAAAAAAAAATTATATTACATTTTTTTAACTTAAATTAATTTAAGTATATTTAACTTTACTGAACTTCATTAAATGTATTGAACTTTATTGAACTGTACTGAACTTTATTGAACTGTATTGAACTTAATTTAACTGTACTGAACTTTATTGAACTGTATTGAACTTAATTTAACTGTACTGAACTTTATTAAACTGTATTGAACTTAATTTAACTTTACTGAACTTAATAAAACTTTCTTGAAGTGCAAAAGAACAGAGCCTTAGTCTTAGAATTTGATCTAAGTATTGAAAAAGCTTAGTGATGGTTTGGATATGGTGGAAATGATCACATCTAGTGTTTATGAGAGTAAATGCATGGATGTGAGGTTAACTAGAGCTTAATGCCTTTAGCATTTATTACCTTGGGAGATGTTCCAAGGATAATAGTGCTATAGAACGAATCAATATCTTGATAAAGTGAGCTTCTAATAAGGAAGGCTTGACTAGGAATAGATTCATATGATAATTGATCTATCTTAGTCTAAGCTAGGTTCTAAACCAATTAACACCTAAAAATATTTGAATATTGTGTATGTAATCATGGAAAATGCCGAGGAGGGGAGTAACCCCTCGAAACTCTCTTTGAACTGATATTATACCCCTTGAATCCATTCCATTGCTAGTTGTTGATTGAAAATCATCTCATCATTGAATTTGTAGGAATAGCCAAGTTGAAAACTTGATTCCCCTAGCGCATAATTTAATTGCTCTCTTGGGTTCGACACCGGTCTTATCAATGAAATATAAATTGTTTTTTACTATACAAAATTTACAATTGTCACCTAGCCCGCGCAAGTGAGGTGATTCCTTTCCCTTTTCCTATCGTTCTTCCTTTGCTTTTCCCTTCCCTTTGCAGGAACATGATTTGCCCGTGAGATTGACGGTGCATAAGCCATATTCGTTGAAGATCTACTTAAATAGTTGTGATGGGTCTAGTCGAGTGTGTCATAGTTGACTTGTGCTTTAGTTGCTTGTGATAAATGTGCTCGATGATTTGTTATAGAATTATAAATTTCAATGATCTTATAACCCATCAATCAACAACAACAAAAAGTTCACAATTCTGTAAATATACTCTAATGACCTCATTATTAGCATTATATGAGTATCAAATCTCATTTAAATCGAAATAATCATACCAGTTAAAGTTTTTTTTAAATATGATCCATATTAAAAAGGGAAAAAGGAGTTATATTTGCATTGGTGGCTCTTAATTACAAATCAAGGGGTTAAGAGTTTAAATTCCCAATTAACAAAGGGATTAAGAGTTTAAACCCAAAAAAACATATTTCTAAAATGAAATGAAAAGAGATTAGTAAAAAAAAGAACCAACACCATGATCACCCTATTCTCATTAAATTGAAGAAAAATACATAATATGCATGGAACTTCATAATTAGTTCATAAGTATTAAATATCTATATATCAATATATTTGATATATTAGAGTGACGTAAGCAACCCGTTAACACAGCTTTTGGAAACTTCCAAAAATATCTATAAGAAGGAAAAAAAACTCTTATCTAAAACACTCTCAGAAGCTCCATGGAACCTGCATGCCATCCCAATCCTTAAATTCATTCACATACAAAAACTCACCACCACTTCCCTCTCCACCTCCACCCTCAAACCCACCCATAAACGCCGTCGTTTTGCGGAACCCAACCTCACCATAATTCCCACTTCTACTTTTACTCCCACTGCTGGAAGCCGTGTCTAATGATCTTCCACCACCACATTTATTATTATTATTATTATTATTCTCATGATGCTGATGACGTGGCAACAAGTTGAGCTTCGCCGCCGAGCCATAGAGCTTCAAAGCTGCGCTATCGTACGCTATCGCGGCCTCTTCGGATGTATTGAACGTACCGAGCCACAGCCTTGCGCCACGGTTCGGCTCACGGATCTCAGCAACCCATTTGCCCCATGTTCGCTGCCTGACGCCTCTATAGCTGCACATAGCGTTCTCCGGGCCGCCTTTCCCCTTCATGCAGCCCTTCCTCGACCGCCCCTGGTCGGACGACGTCGTTTTAGCTTTGTTAGCCGTTGTTTGATCCATGTTTAATTTTATATGGCCGGATATGTAAAAGAGTGATATGAGAGGTTGATTTCGGGGGTTTGGGGAGGATTAATTACGTGATGAAGGGTTTTTAAAGAGTGCGGAGGTTGTTTTAACGGGAGGAGGAAAGGCGTCACGACACGTGGGAATTGAGGAATGATGCCAAGTCATTTGGAGCAGGTGGTGACACGTGCCTATACACATGTCTTGCTCTCTTTATGTGCTGAGTAATGTGTGTGAATCTTAGGATCGATCTCCAGTTGTAAGGTAAGGGGTGTGTGACTGTTGAAAGCGTTTTATTATGTCGTCGTGGTCGTGCCGCCCAATTCTAATTAGATTTTATCAAATGTTTTTAGACTTTTTTTAACATGAAAAATCTTATCAGCCATATAAAAAGGTCTAAAAAGGTTTGATGATAAATTTGCTGGGTTTTAAGGTCGAAGGATTAAAATCTACGTAGAATTCCTTATCGAATGTTGGATCGTTAGGTTAGCCGTCTATGTGAGGGAGATCACAGAGTGGTATCCCTCAGACAGATGGCACTGGCAATTATCTTGAGTACAGGAAATAGTGCGGAAATTAAATGCTCACAGATTTATAGTGGAAACCTTATTGCAATCCTTGCAACAGGCTGAAAATCAATTGCCTTCTGGACAGTTCCAGTAGGGCTTCAAGATCGATATTATTACTTAACGAATATGCTTGTAGAATGTTACAATCTGTCTCACTCAGTGACAGTTAACAGTTCTACTCAATTCGAACACCAAATAATTCGATCTTGCTCTTGTCCGCACACAGCAACACTTCGTCAGCTCCGGAATTGATCACGCTTCAATCTCCGATTGCTCTCTCCAAAAAGCCGAACTTCAAACTGAAGACTCCTCCTCCTTTTATAGTCGTCTTCAATCGGCAGAATTGATCTCCATCACAGATCCGATCTCAATCTTTCAGATGTGATATTTCCATATCTTAACCACATCACTTATTCCCTTTCCATATCCGGCTCGTATCTTCCCACATATATATTGAGTCGTATATCTTTTGTATATATCGACATTAATATTTCTCGTCAAATATCCCGCTTATATACTCGTATATCTCCGATTCGTATCGAGTATATCTTTGCTGATCTGATCTCGTCACATGTCGGTGCATCCCTCACGCAGATCTCGTCTCTCTCGCAACGCCAAGCTCTCTCAGAAACGTCCAGTTATCGTTTCTGTCAGACAGTGTGATTTCTGCAAACTTGACTCAAATATTAGCTAAGTGTTTGTTATCATCAAAACACAAAGGGTCCAACAAATTCCCCCTTTTTGATGATGACAAACACTTCTTCACAAATGAGAAATCACACACAGCAGTGACAAGGAAATCCCAACTATAATTCCCTACAGCAGCTAGTTAATTCCGATTTAATTCAATCGATTCTCATTTAAGTCTAGCAAGCGTAGTTCCCCCTCAGATAGACATCCACTTAAACTTTGGTACTGATTTTCCCCCCTTAGTGAATGTACATATATCTTCCCCTTTTGACATCATCAAAAAGATTTGCAAGTAAGGACATAGAGCAATGGAAAGAAAAACATTTCATTCACGCCGGCAAGTAAGTGTGTCACGCAGACACCACACATGCAGGCAGAGAAATCAAAATGCACCGAGATATTAAACATGAAATTTAAAAAGAACAGGTTTTTTTAGAAAAACACAGGGATAGAGTGGGTAGGGTTGGCAAAGGGGGGGCCAAGAGACAATCCAGACTAATTATCATTCTGGAGCGGAACCTTTATCTGTTCCACGATCTCTGTGGCAAGGCTCTTGATCTGCATTGGGAACCCTTCAACTGCAGTCGTCACAGCACCCGAATAAACCTCCACTGCCACCTCCAGGGCAACCAACTTCTCCTTGACATCCTTCAGCTCAGACTTAGCTTTCCTAAACTCAGACCTAACCTCCTTCAACTTATAATGAACTTCCTTCAATAAAATCAACACTTCACCCAAACCATCAGCAGTGAAAATAGTTACTTCTCGCACAGGATCAGCCACTGGAGACATCTCAACAACTACTGGCTCTGTAGGCGGTGGCGACTGAACGCGATGTGTAACCCATCCCTCATTGGCAGCATACTCCAGCTCCAGCTTGAGGATCTGCTCTTCTCCAAAGACAGAAGAGAGGGCTTTCTCCGAGGTAGGGTGGTAGATCTCCCAGTACTTCAGGATTTCCTTCACAAACTGTGGGAAGGGCAGGCCATTTGAGGGGTTCTCCTTGTTGTACTCCATGTGACGCATCACCTGAAACGCCAAATTGACTTGCATCCTCTGCATGATCTGGTCCACGAGCAGCATGTCCTGGAAGACAACCAGATTATGCTTGTGCCTCCTTGGAGTGATGTTAGACACCGAGATTCTGTGGAGAATCCTTGGAAGCACATCCATGATATACACCTCCCTCAGCCCTTTCGCAGCGGGATCCATCCCCAGCCGGTCGAACACCTCCGACTTCACCACGGAGCTCGGCCATGTGCCCTTGGTGTACTCAGCGTACCCACCTTTCGACACCTGCAAAATAGTAGCCAGCTCCCTTAGACTCACTATAAACAGGTCTCCTCCCATGACCACCAACAACTCCAGATTTCCTTTTCCTTTCTCCACCAATTTCAACTTCTAGTAGAACTCTTTAACCAACTTGTCATCCACGATGACAGGCTTCTTAAACAAACCGCCCCACCCCTGGGCCATCAACATCTCCTGAATCTCCCTGAGCTTGAACTCCATAAGCCAGTCATGATCAATCACCAACTCCTGAACAATAGCCTTCCCTGCCTCCTCAAATTCCTCTGCGCTCCCATCCGACTCGCCGTTCTCTTCAACCAACAGAGCAGTCTGACGAGTCGGTATGTTGCTCTTTTGGGCCGAGGGAGGAGCGGACTGCTTCGAGCGCTTGCCAGCGGACCGCTCAGCAATGGATGAGCCTTTGTGGACACGGCGCTAAGAGTGGGAGTCCTCCAGAAGCTCGTTGAGCATAACAACATCTCCAGCCACTGCCGAGTCCATTGGAGTAGAGACGGACGGAGTGGCGGACTGGAGAATGGTCTGCAGACTATGAACATTCACTCCCTGCGCAATCAACTGTGCAGCAAACTCAGCGCGATTGCGGGTGAGAGGCTGCAACTAGGGTTTGAAGAAGCCATCAAAAATTGCAGCACTTTGATTTGGGTGAGAGTGAAGATAATTGTCTGAGATTGATGAGGCATCACATTCGACCTCCTCTCTTCTTATACCCGCTGCAAACCCTAGAAATTCTTTCTTCTTTTATTTCAATTGAATCCCCAAATGATGCCTCTTTTACCTTTTGGCAGTAATTGCCTCACACCAGATTTTTCCTTAATGTCGAACGATGCGCCCCTTCCAAAAACGGTTCCAACACAAAAAACTTTCCAAATTCACCCAACCGCACGAAACTTGCCCCACACGGAGAAGGCTGCACGTGTCCCCATCTGGTGGCGTGCGTGTCGCGCCATATATGCCACAGACGGGACAACTGCCTGCTATACGGACGTTCCACTTTTCAGTTCTGATTTAGCTCTTCTTAATGCTAAATCACCTTTATCGGATAGCACAGATTTCCCTATCTCCACAACTGTCACAAAGATTGTTTCCCAGCCAAAGTTTAACCGTCCATAGTGATAACTCAATCTGACTTGTCTCATGGGTGCTCAAGGTTTTGGTATAGTGTGCTAACTTTATCCAAATGGTACAAATAACACCACACACAATCAAGAAAACATGAATAAAATCAACCAAACACATTTATCATCTTCTTACCTCATGTGGAATAGCTCCAGAAAACAACACATCAACGGGCTCATAGGAATAATCCACATGAAGATAGGCCAGGGTTGGTCTAGAGTACCTCCTGGGCTTATAATGTGAGATCAACTATGGAGGTCTCTTTTGGGCAGAAAGAATTCAGAATTTCATGTTTTCAATCTCTAATGCAGTCATCAATCACATAGCTAGCATGCATAGATACAGTGTGAACACAGCCTACTTTTTCACTAGCACATAACATCCATTTTAAATTCACTATCAGACGTGACTTGCATGCATCTAGTCTGGCCAATCATCGAGGGAGCAACATATGAGCATAGCTCTAAGGAAGAGAAACCATACCTAGTTCAAGCCTCAGCTTCTCATAGGGTTCTCTGTGCAATGCCTTTGTGAATATGTCTGCTATCTGTTCCTCGGTTCTGCAATATTCCATTTCTATTGTTCCCTTTTCTACACAGTCACGTAGAAAATGATATCGAATCTCTATATACTTAGTACGTGAGAACTGCACTGGATTTTTAGAGATGTTAATAGCACTAGTGTTATCACACAAAATTTTAGTACAATTAGTAATAATACCATAGTCACTTAGCTGTTGCCTGATCCATAGCAGCTGCGCACAGCAAGCAGCAGCGGCGATGTATTCTGCCTCAGCGGTGGAGAGTGCAATTGAAGACTGCTTCTTTGAAGCCCAGGAGATTAGACATGGTCTAAGATATCGAGCCATCCCTGACGTGGACTTTCTGTCTGTCGTGCAACCAGCATAATCTGCATCAGTGTATGCTGCCAGATGTAATTCTCCTCCCCTTGGGTAGAACAGGCATAAATCATCTGTTCCCTTCAGATATCTCAGTATCCTCTTTACTACTTCCACGTGGGTTTCCCTGGGATCGGCCTGAAACCTTGCACACAGACAAACACTGAATAGGATATCAGGTTTGCTAGCAGTAAGATATAACAGTGAACCAATCATTCCCCTGTACAGAGTTGGATCCACCCGTGGTGAGGTCTCATCCTTTGCCAGGGTGTCATTTGGAGATATTGGTGTGGCACACGTCTTGGCGGACTCCATCCCAAACTTCTTCAGAATCTCCTTTACGTACTTCTGCTGATGGATTCGGGTGCCATCCTCTCCTTGAGCAACTTGAAGTCCAAGAAAGTACTTGAGTTCTCCCACCATGCTCATCTCGAACTCGCTCGACATCAACTCTGTAAAATTCTTGACAAGTTTAAGATTAGTTGAACCAAAAATGATATCATCTACACAACCAAGGTGTCCTTCCATTCCTTCAGAAGGAAGAGAGTTTTGTCCACCTCTCCTCTGGCATATCCGTGGGATAGTAGAAACTGTGACAGTCTTTCATACCAGGCACGTGGTGCTTGCTTCAGCCCATACATCGCCTTCTCAAGGATGTGGACATGATCAGGGTGAGTGTGATCCTCGAACCCTGGTGTCTGGCTCACATATACCTCCTCTTTCAGAACTCCATTCAAGAAGGTCGTTTTCACGTCCATTTGCTGCAGAGTGCAACCATGGTAAGTTGAATAAGCAATTAATAGTCTGATTGCTTCTAACCTTGCCACTGGGGTGAATGTCTCATCGTAGTCTATTCCCTCTTGTTGGTTGTATCCTTTGACTACCAGGCGGGCTTTGTTTCTCACAACAACTCCCTTATCGTCCATCTTGTTTCTAAAGACCCACTTTGTCCCTATTACATTCTTGTCCTCCAGCCTAGGAACCCATCACCGTACCTTGTTCCTTTCAAACTGATGCAGTTCTTCTTGCATGGCATTGACCCATTCTGGATCCTTCAATGCGTTCGCTATCGTCTTTGGTTCTGCATGAGAGACAAAAGACACAAATCCACAGAAATGGCACAAATTATCCATACTTACCTGATCCTGCGATGTATAGCACTGGTAGTCCCTCATCCTAGATGGGGGCTGAATAACTCTCCCGCTCCTTGTAGTTCTGGGTTCCTCCGCAGTGCCTGTAGGAGGAAGATTGTTAGCAATCTCTTCCTCGTTGGGGGGGTCAGCGTTGATGTCTGTCACTGGGACATCAAGGACATGCTCTTGAGCTAACATCTCAGTCTGAGCATCTTCAGCTGGGGTCTCGATGGGTTCCTGACCAGCTATCTGAGCGACCTCTTGAGCTGGTTCTGTGGCTCCACTTGGAGTAGGTTCCCAGTCGGGGTCAGATCTGTCAGCAAACTGAAGTTCTCCATCATCCTGTGAGGAGGGATTTTCACTAGGTGTCCAGTCATGGCGCGCTCATCAAAGGTTACGTGGATGCTCTCCTCAACACATTCCATTCTCAGGTTGTACACCTTGTAGGCTCTGCTATGACTCGAATATCCTACGAATACCCCCTCATCACTCCTCGGATCAAACTTTCCCAGATTGTCCTTTTCGTTGTTATGCACGTAGCACCTGCATCCAAATACTTTTAAGTGAGCAATGTTAGTTTTTCTTCCCCGCAGCAGCTCATATGGCATTTTCCCTATCAAAACTCGTAGAGATGCTTGGTTTTAAATGTAGCTGGCGGCATGTACAGCCTCTGCCCAGAACCCCTTGAGAACCCCACTGGCGATCAACATTGTCCTGGACATATCCTCCATTGTCCTATTCTTTCTCTCTATCACGCCATTCTACTGAGGTGTCCGTGGTGCTGAAAAGTTGTGATCTATACCACCTGTCCTGCACAGGGAGAGAAACTGGGAATTTCGGAACTCAATTCCATTGTCAGTGCAAATAGAAACCAACTTCTTGCTCAATTTATTTTCAATCAGTTTCAACCATGAGACAAACTCGGAGTAGGTTTCATCTTTAGAACTCAAGAAAATGGTCCACGTGTACCTGGAGTAGTCATCCACGATAACCAATACGTACATGTTTCCTCCGCGGCTGACGACGTTCACTGGACCGTACAGATCCATGTGGATCATGTCCAGAGGACCTGCAGTACTTACTGATTGTTTTGACTTAAACGAAGTACGTACTTGCTTACCAGTGGCATAGGCACTGCACACCTGATCAAATGAGCTCTCCACCTTGGGTAGACCGACCACCAGCTCATTTTGGTGAAGCTTATGAATCAGTCTCATGCTTGCATGCCCAAGCCTTTTGTGCCACAGCAATGTGTTGTCAGTAATGCTTGAGAGACACAACTCCTCGTCAGGAACGAACTCTGGGTCTACTGTGTATATTTGGTTTTCACGGACGCCTCTGAGAATTATTTTTCCTGTCACAATGCACCTTACAACACAGTCATTAGAGTTAAATATCACCTGATTTCTTCCATGTTGACACATTTGTGATATACTCAGTAAGTTGTATTTCAAATTTTCAACCAGACTTACTTGTCGGACTTTGATAGTCTCTGAAATTCTTACCTCTCCTGTAGCTACAACCGTACCTGAACTCTTGTTTTCGAAGATGATGCTATCTCCGGAATAGGCTTGGAGTGAGATGAACCATCCTGGATCTCCTGTCATATGTTTGGAGCATCCGCTGTCCAGATACCATGGTTTGCTCCTCACTCCATCATGCAAGAAAGAAATCAGTTTTTACGAACCCAGACATGCTTAGGCTTACTAGGTTTTGGGACAGTTTCAACAACAGGAGGAAACTTTAAAGGACGGGAATCATTATCATCAGCGAGATTGATTCTCCTCCTGGGAGTTCTTCTGGGTCATCCGTAGATGGCTGTGTCGTGGTGAGGACGAGCCCATTCACCTCTGTCTTCCCTTCTGTGGGGAGGAACTTTTCTCCTGGGGACATGGGCAGTACTGGCTTTTCTCTGATAACTGTGATTCCTCTCGTTGGCTTCTTCTAGTTTCTTACAGTCTGATCTGTAATGGCCAGAGTGACCGCAGTGCCAGCAGACACGATAGTAAAGACCACCAGTTTTCTTGTTTATTTCTAAGGGCATAGGTTTCCTGTTTCTCCGTGCATGAAAGTCAATCGAGAAGGGTTGACGTTTGGAGCTCTGCTTCTCTCAGATTTCAAAGGCTTTCCTAGTCTTGAAAGGCACAGAGTCACTGTTGTGGAGATGACTTTCCTCCGGAGATGTGGCTACTCTTCCCGACTGTCTCGTGGCTTCTGGCTTTTTCTCCTGATGGGAGCTCTCGCCGACTTCAATCATTTATCCCTTTCCTTTGGCAGTCCTTTAATTTGTTGCCATTTCTTCTGTGTCCTTCATCACCTCAACATATCCAAGTCCTGGTCCAGCAAATTTTTTTCTGTAGTCTTTTCTTACTTCTTCAACCTTCTTGGCCTCAAGTTCTCGCATCCAGATTTCCTTTCTCTCAGCCTCTCCTCGTCTGAGATCTGCCACAATCTGACGTAGCTCATCATTATCTAACTGGAGCCTGGCCAACTCTGCATTTGACTCTTCCATTCTGATGTCTATTGACTTGGCGTCGTCAATTTTCAAGCGCCTCAGTTCGTCACTTAAGACATTGATTTGTTTGTTCCTTCCGTCACATGTGGGACACTTGCAGACATGCTCCTTCATTTCTTTCTCAAGTCGCATGGCTTTGGTTGACCATAGATAATTGTTCTCCATATCGTCTTCGTGTTCATCTTGCATTATCTGAAGCTATTCTTTAAGACTTATAATCTTCTTTAACAGTTCGGCAATAGTCTCTGCAAAATCAGATTCACTAAAGACTTCATCAATAAAGGAGTCGGTTTCATTTACCTCACTAGAGATGCCTCGCACCATCAGACATGGCTCCTTAACTCCCTTTCTATCGCTGCGATCCGCATCTGAGTCACCCCAGGCAGCGATCATGGCTTGAGCTTCCTTTGGTGCAGGTGGTTCACCCTTCTTTTTACTGTAGCAGTCTCTAGCGAGATGTCTCTTTTTTTGGCAGTGATAACAGGTTCTTTCCTCCTTTGCTCCTGCCTTGTCAGAGGTGACTCCTTTATTCCCCTTCTGATTTCTTCCTCTGTTGAAGTTTTGCGACCTCCCTGTGTTTGCCATCTTGAAGGCTTTTGAGAGAAGAGAGATCTCCTCATCCTCGCTTTTAGAAGGCAGACTCACCTGTGCAATATCCAAGGCCTTCTCAACTTTCAGTGCTATAGCTTGAGATTTGCCAGCTTGCCTCCTAGCCATTTTTCTCTCTGTTATCCCAGCTTGGCTTTGCAGATTCGCCACAAGTTCTTCCAAAGTGACGTCTTTAATCCCCTTCTGAGCCTGGAGAGCCGTGGTCACTGTATCCCAGCTAGAGCTAAGAGCTTGCATGAACTGATGGGTTATTTTCTACTGTGGAAGCTTCTCATCCAGAGAGTTCAGCTGTGCGACGATTACTTGAAATCTTGTGTAGAAGTCCTCTAGAGATTTGTCCTTTCACTGTTCAACTGTTTCATAGTCCTTCATGGCCGCTAGAATTTTGTTCCTCTTTATATCCTCGTTTCCCTCGTACAGTCTAGCAAGGCCATCCCACTGTTCCTTCACAGTTTTGTACACAGCCATCTTCACCTGATCTCCTTGTGAGAGAGCCATGTACAGAACCTTCTTGGCCCTGGCATTCTGTTGGAGAGACTTGTAGCCAGCTTTGGTGTACTTATTTTTCTCCTTTTCTTTCAGATTGGCGGGATCTGTCACATCCAAAATAGGGAAGTTACCCTTTTCAAACACACGCCACAGCTTCCCATCCAGGGAACAAACATGAGCTTCGAACTGATCCTTCCACCAGTCATACTCTCCTGGGCTGAGCACAGACGGCTTCCAGAACAAGTCGTTTCCGCCTGACATGATTTCCTGTAAAGGCTAACACAAAATCTAGAGCCTCGGCTCTGATACCAACTGTTGGATCGTTAGGTTAGTCGTCTATGTGAGGGAGATCACAGAGTGGTATCTGATGGACTAAAGTTAGACGAGTCAGAAACACAGTAAAATCCCCTGAATTAGACTGTTTGTATGTCTAACATCTACGTGTTAATCCCGATATATTTCCACAGGGCATTTTAGAGACTGAAGTGAAAACAAGCTAAGGAGAGGATTTTAAGCTGAAAAGATAACAAGAGTCAATCCAAGGTCAAGATCATATGCCGACTGAAGAAATGTCAAGGATCCTGACGTCAAATTGACCAGAATAAATTAATCAAAAAAATCAGGAGTGAAGTCAAGACATCCCGGGGAAGGAACACATTGACAGTTTTGTGAAAAGACTGCACAAAACTGTACAAAATCACACATTTGGCAAAGATGACCGGCCACCATTCAAGGAGGTGGGCAAGGGAGGAGCTCCTCCCCCTTGGGTGACCGGCAACCGGCGGCGCCACCCTCCTCCACCAAAAGCCGCCGGCTCCTCCTCCTTGCGCCACTTGTCTCCTCCACAAGCTCCTCCTTCTCCTCCCTTGGATCAAAAGACATGTGCTTCCATCTCATCCATCCATTCCTCCTCACTTTGGCTATAAATACCAAGCCAAACCTCATTTGTAAAACACACCAATTCTCAATTTCACTTCTCTCTCTAGAAGTTGTAATACTTGTAACGTTGTAATCTTGCTTTGGAAATAAAGGATAGCTCCCTTGGCGCTTCAACGGTTGTAAGTATCTCTTAGTATTTATTTAATCAACTGTTGTCTTTAATTCCTTAGTATAATGTTTAGCGCGATGAATAGTAGCTAAACTAATAGTTCGGTAGACGTGGTGCACTTGTATTATAAAATGTTTTAGACTATTAACTAGTGTCTCGAATTAGTAATCAACACTGATTCTATGTGCCATGTATAAAAGTTAGAATGTCTAAGGTATAGTAAACCATTTGGGAATGTGACCATAGGGGTCCAAATTCGTAAACTCTTCCTTAGATATTCGTGATCACACTCGGATAAATAAACCATTTAAAAACTGGGCCAAGGGGATTAAATGAATAAACTATTCGAAGAGGTCGACTATTAGAAAAACCATTTGAAAACTGGGCCAAAGGGATTGAATGGATGCACATAGGCTAATATAACCGGGAATGGAGTATTAGTCTAAATAGAATTAAGTGTTCTACGTCCTTGGAATAGGCTAGACAGTGTACGCAAATCGAGTGCTTGGAATGGCCTTGATACACCGTAGAATACTTAGACGATTCACTAAAGGTCAATGATAAACATGATATAATACAAGCCCCCTGAAACCGAACATTTCTTTTAATTATAAACTGTAATTTACTTTCCAGTATTAAAATCAACCAACCAACCAATCAATCAATCAAAATAGCTGGTAGCTTTAAAACCAACCAACCGACCTTAAACACGCTCTCCCGTTAAACAACCCCCCTCAAGAACATCTATTCCCCTGATTCCTTTGGGTTCGACCCCTACTTACCAAGTACTACCCAGTAGTATAGTCGCAAGTAGTGGACTACTATAAATTTATTTGTACAAATCGCTTCGACGACGAGTGGTTCTGTCAAATTGGCGCCGTTGCCGGGGAATCAGCCATCGGATAGAGTTCTTTGAATCGTTACGCAACCATGTCTCGCGAAGAAAGTCACCATGACTACCAGGACGACGAAGAAATAAACCTGTACGACCAAAATGATGAGGTACCTTTTCCATTCGTCGACGATCCGGAACAACTCATCAGAAACAGAAGAGCTCGTGACAGGGAAGCTGTCAGAAGAAACCAAGAATTACCCGAGGACCGAAATGCAGCTGGTCCAGTACAACCTCCTATCCAGCCCCCACGACCACAACCTCAACCTCGATACATGCCAAGAAGAGAACCTGCCTTCGACGACTACTACGGAGATAACTACTACCGTGAACCGACGATGGGCGAGTTAAACGCCCCTAATTTCGAGACACAGCCGTGGTGCATCTATGAGATCCCTGAATTAGAAAATATAACCATCAACGCATCAGTGGCACACAGCCTGCCAAAATTCTCAGGATCTCAAGGAGAATCTGCCGCAACTCACCTCCAACGCCTACATGGCATTTGCCAGAATCTAAAGCCCAATCGAGTGAATATGGACGACTTCAAGTTAAAAGCGTTCTATTTTTCCCTCACTGACTCGGCAAGCGACTGGTTCCTTTCATTGCCTTCCGGAAGCATTAGAACATGGGTTCAGATGCAGAAGAAATTCTTAGACAAATACTATCCGGCTGGAAGAGCAATGCAAGTAAGGAAGCAATTACAGGAAATCAAACAAGGTCCAAATGAAACCATGTACGATTACCTGGAAAAATTCAATCACCTAGAAAGGAGCTGCTGTACCCTTGGACTGCCAGAGAAACTCGTCATCGAGTACCTCATTGATGGATTAAGACCATTAGACAAAATGCTCTTGGATGCCTCAGCGGGAGGATCTATGATGAATCTATCATTGAGTGGCATAAGGAATCTCATCGCCAATGTTGCTGAAAATGCCCGATTTAGAGAAGAGACCACTCGCCAAGATGAATTCTCTCGATCAAAAAGGGTAGCACAAACCGAGGCATCAGTAAACTCCATAACTGAAGAGATGAAACAGTTAAAGGAGATGATGATTGAGATCATACGTAGACAGCCAGTTACGGTAAAACCTTGCGAGTTCTGTGGTTCTACGGACCACAAAACGGACTCATGCCCAACATTAATAGAAGAAGAACCGGCTGATGTGAATACAGTGGGAGGATATCAAGGATACAACAACGTCAGAACTGGACAAAATAGACAATACGGTCAAACGTCCAACCCAGGCTGGCGTAACAACAACAGCTATCCTCAGAAGGAGACACAACCAGCTGTCCCTCAACTAGCACAGTCATTCTACCAACCTCCCCACCGACAATATAACCAGAACGCTCCGTTGGCAGGTCAATATCAGCAAAAAGGACCAAATCAGCACCAAGCCAGCCCGAGCAATCAGCAGGAACCAAGCAAGTCGCTCAATGACACGATGAAGGAGCTCGCGGGAAGCATTAATCAATTAGGAACTTCGCTACACCAGTACCAGGCAAAAACTGACGGGGCAATTTCAGAATTGACCAAACAAATGTCCCAGCTCGCCACCGCCATGTCAACACTAACTACTGAACCTGGCAGACTCCCTTCACAGACTGTCCAAAATCCAAAGGCGAACATAAGCATGATAAGGAGGTCAAACATGAAGGCTACGCTAGGAGAAGTAGCACGGTCCCCAACCTACAGACTTACGAACAATCACTTCAACCGTAGGCGTCGACCTGATTGGAATCAAGAAGAAGACCGACCCAAGGATGGCAAAACATGGGTTACACATGCTGACAATGGACGATACGCGTTCACTGTTTGCATAACACCGCCACCAATCACACACTTTGACATACCAGCATCTGGTTGGGACTCCCCAACTAATACTTGTGCTTATAGCCCGACAAAAGAAAGAGCCCTCACTGCAGATCATGAGCCACAACCGGAAAGAAATAAAGACCCGGGGGCCTTTACAATCACCTGCGGTATTGGTGAAACCCAGATCCACAAATGCTTAGTCGATCTTGGGGCTGCTGTCAACGCCATGCCTTCCTCCTTGTATTACTTACTAGGGCTTGGTCCATTGAAACCACCCCGGTCGAACATCAAGTTAGGAGATAAATCATGCATCCGCCCGGTTGGAGAACTGGAAGATGTAATACTCTATGTGGGAGAACTCGTCGTTGCTGCAGATTTCTATGTAATACCAACAGAAGAGACATGCGAAGACGACCCACCAACAATAATATTGGGACGACCATTCCTCTTCGCCACTAAAGCAAGAATCGATGTGGGCAAGGGCTCATTATCACTTAAGTTCGGCGGCAAAATTGCACACTTCTACATTAATCAGAGCCGCCCGGACATAAAGAAACCACCTGACATAACACCTATCTCAGATCACTGTGCACAGTTTTCTGACCTGTCATTAGGGACGAAAAAAGTATCAAGGCCAGCAGCTATGGTCAAAGGTCTCCCACCTCATCAGAGATATTGGAAGGAAAAAATCCCGAAACAAAGGAGTCCTGACCAAAACACAACATCCGGCAAGAAGTCAGGAAGAAACAACACAGGAATGGTGGCAAAGTTTGACCTCAGCCGCCCATGGGACCCAAACCAATGAACCACAAACGAGGTATCGTCGAGCCAACGACGTAAAACAAGTGCACTGGTCGGGAGGTAACCCGACACTATCTTACTTTTCCGCACTTTAATTTCTGTCATTTAACTTCAGTATTTAGTTTTAAGCTTGCATGACTTTTGAACTAAGGCACGCCTTCGTTCAAAAGTGGGGGGTGAGAACCACCTATGTACATAAATAACATGCAGCTGTTTTTTTTCTTCTTTTTTAATAAGTACCTTTTTGAAAATATGAACTTAAGAATGTGAAAAAGATAAATCATAATTCATGCATTAACCTTGTGAAAATTCAACTGTTTAAAAACTTAGAATGTAACTTTTCAATTGTCCTTTGTGCTGAGATAACTAGGGATGTGGAGTTGATATAAACTGCCCTAGAAAGGCTTGGCAAGCAATCAAAGGATCAGATCAAACTATATGGTTTTCGAAGTCAGTGGAGGCTGAACTTTGGGTTTTCAGTGAATAATTGAAGTCAACTCCGCCAAGAAGCATCTATGCAAAGGCGAGGACGGGAATCAGACCGTCCTCTCTCTAGTAGCCGAGAAAACAGATGAGCGACCCTCATCTTGACCCGCGCAAAACGACAAAGACGAGAGGAGCGGGGAGGTATTTCCATAGGCTTGCGGGCGATGATTGGACCTCCCAAAAAGGCTTGAGAAAATGGACTAGCAGTCACAAAAAGACGAAAAGCTCAATGAAGCAAATCAAAAGAGGCCAAAGGCCCAAAATTGTGAAGGTTTTAACCGAGCAAAAGTGAAACACTCAAAAAAGTCAAATCAAAGGCCAAAGTCCAATTCACTACAAAAGCAGTCCCTCGCCAAAAAAGAAGAAAATCAAAAAGGCTCAACTCACTGAAACCCGAATCGAATCATGTGCTAGAGAAAGCTACAAGAAAACCATATAGTGCGAGACGATCCCGAGGCTGCAACCCAGGAACCTGAACAGGGCTATCTCCCGAGACATCCAATATAATTTGCATCTCAGCACGGAGGTACAAGTATTAAGTTTCTTCTATTTATTTACGCAGTTCAATTTGGTAATAAGTAAGCAATGCATGAATTAGGATAGATCGAGTATCACAGTCTAATTTTCATATTCCAAAGCCAGACTTAGAACTTACGCCCTTTAATAGCATTGTTCGGGACGAACAACTAAAAGTGGGGGGTATTCTGATGGACCAAAGTTAGACGAGTCAGAAACACAGTAAAACCCCCTGAATTAGACTGTTTGTATGTCTAACATCTACGTGTTAGTCCCGATATATTTCCACAGGGCATTTTAGAGACTGAAGTGAAAATAAGCTAAGGAGAGGATTTTAAGCTGAAAAGATAACAAGAGTCAATCCAAGGTCAAGATCATATGCCGACTGAAGAAATGTCAAGGATCCTGACGTCAAATTGACCAGAATAAATTAATCAGAAAAATTAGGAGTGAAGTCAAGACATCCCGGGGAAGGAACACATTGACAGTTTTGTGAAAAGACTGCACAAAACTGTACAAAATCACACATTTGGCAAAGATGACCGGCCACCATTCAAGGAGGTGGGCAAGGGAGGAGCTCCTCCCCCTTGGGTGACCGGCAACCGGCGGCGCCACCCTCCTCCACCAAAAGCCGCCGGCTCCTCCTCCTTGCGCCACTTGTCTCCTCCACAAGCTCCTCCTTCTCCTCCCTTGGATCAAAAGACATGTGCTTCCATCTCATCCATCCATTCCTCCTCACTTTGGCTATAAATACCAAGCCAAACCTCATTTGTAAAACACACCAATTCTCAATTTCACTTCTCTCTCTAGAAGTTGTAATACTTGTAACGTTGTAATCTTGCTTTGGAAATAAAGGATAGCTCCCTTGGCGCTTCAACGGTTGTAAGTATCTCTTAGTATTTATTTAATCAACTGTTGTCTTTAATTCCTTAGTATAATGTTTAGCACGATGAATAGTAGCTAAACTAATAGTTCGGTAGACGGGGCGCACTTGTATTATAAAATGTTTTAGACTATTAACTTAGTGTCTCGAATTAGTAATCAACACTGATTCTATGTGCCATGTATAAAAGTTAGAATGTCTAAGGTATAGTAAACCATTTGGGAATGTGACCATAGGGGTCCAAATTCGTAAACTCTTCCTTAGATATTCGTGATCACACTCGGATAAATAAACCATTTAAAAACTGGGCCAAGGGGATTAAATGAATAAACTATTCGAAGAGGTCGACTATTAGAAAAACCATTTGAAAACTGGGCCAAAGGGATTGAATGGATGCACATAGGCTAATATAACCGGGAATGGAGTATTAGTCTAAATAGAATTAAGTGTTCTACGTCCTTGGAATAGGCTAGACAGTGTACGCAAATCGAGTGCTTGGAATGGCCTTGATACACCGTAGAATACTTAGACGATTCACTAAAGGTCAATGATAAACATGATATAATACAAGCCCCCTGAAACCGAACATTTCTTTTAATTATAAACTGTAATTTACTTTCCAGTATTAAAATCAACCAACCAACCAATCAATCAATCAAAATAGCTGGTAGCTTTAAAACCAACCAACCGACCTTAAACACGCTCTCCCGTTAAACAACCCCCCTCAAGAACATCTATTCCCCTGATTCCTTTGGGTTCGACCCCTACTTACCAAGTACTACCCAGTAGTATAGTCGCAAGTAGTGGACTACTATAAATTTATTTGTACAAATCGCTTCGACGACGAGCGGTTCTGTCAGTATCCCTCAGACAGATGGCAGCGGAAATTATCTTGAGTACCGGAAATAGTGTGGAAATTAAATGCTCACTGATTTATAGTGGAAACCTTATTGCAATCCTTGCAACAGGCTGAAAACCACTTACCTTCTGGACAGTTCCAGAAGGGCTTCAAGATCGATATTATTACTTAACGAATATGCTTGTAGAATGTTACAACCTGTCTCACTCAGTGACAGTTAACAGTTCTACTCAATTCGAACACCAAATAATTCGATCCTCCTCTTGTCCGCACACAGCAGCACTTTGTCAGCTCCGGAATTGATCACGCTTCAATCTCTGATTGCTCTCTCCAAAAAACCGAACTTCAAACTGAAGACTCCTCCTCCATTTATAGTCGTCTTCAATCGGCAGATTTGATCTCCATCACAGATCCGATCTCAATCTTTCATATCCGGCTCGTATCTTCCCACATATATATTGAGTCGTATATCTTGTGTATATATCGACATTAATATTTCCCGTCAATATCCCGCTTATATACTCATATATCTCCGATTCGTATCGAGTACATCTTCGCTGATCTGATCTCGTCACATGTCGGTGCTTCCCTCACGCAGATCTCGTCTCTCTCACAGCGCCAAGCTCTCTCGGAGATGTCCAGTTATCGTTTCTGTCAGAAAGTGTGATTTCTGCAAACTTGACTCAAATATTAGCTAAGTGTTTGTTTTCATCAAAACACAATGGGTCCAACATCGAGGAAAAAAAATCTACGTAGAATAATTTCCTGGGTTTGAGATTTACCTTATTTTTAAATTAGATGTTAGAACATACGATTGATGTATTTGATGGTGTGCTGGATTGGACTGATAAAAGAAATGACACGAGGAAAATATATATATCCGTTCCAAAGTACCGTGGGCCTTGTAGTACCATTATATTGACACAACTAATTTTACGAAAAATTTGAAAAAGACAAAAAATTCGGCAAAATTCCGTCACCAACCCAGATGACGGCATTTTTCCTGGCGGAAAATTGATTTCAGCAAAATTCCGTCATCATTTTCCGTCACAGTTGCATATACATTCCGTCTAAATTCCGTCACACAAAACTCCGTCACACGTTCGTCAATTTTCCGACGTAAATTTCCGTCTATTTACCCACAAAAGTCTGTGATGCATAATTTCCATCATAATTCCATCTGTATTCCGTCACCAATTATTTTCCCTCATTATTCCCATAAGTTTCCATCATAGTTAATTCCATCATTATTCCGGTACATTTCCGTCATAAATAATTTTCGTTTTTGTTCCTGCAAAATTCTTTCACGAAATATTTCCCTAATTTTCCCACACATTTCCGTCATAAATAAAATGCGTCATTATTCCTATAACATTCAATCACCAATTAATTCTATCATTATTCAAACAGAATTTCGTCATCAATAATTTCCATCGTTTATTCGCCAAAATTCCGTCATCGATAAATATGCGTCGTTATTCCAATAACATTCAGTCACAAATTAATTCCATCACTATTCCCGCACAATTCCGTCATATAAAATTTCCATCACTTATCCTGCAATAATCCGGTAGCCTAATTTTCCATCAATATATCGGCAAAATTCCGTCAATAATAAGATGGCGTTTTGTAACTAAGCGCTGTCTTTTTGGAAACATACGACAGCGCTTTTTTGGAAGTGCTGCCTTATATGTAACATATAACGGCGTTTTTAAGATGAGCGCTGCCAATAATGCCCATCAATATTCCGGTGTAAATCCTACACAATTCCGTCACCAGATACCATTTTCAATTTAATTTTTTTTTGATACAACATTTTCAATTTAACTAAAAATTACACTAATTGCATTTTGAAAAACAATTTAATTGCATTTTAAAAATTATTATTCGAAAAACATATACAATATTATTTTGAAATTGATTAGTAATTTCCCCTCTAGCCCTAACGACGTCCCCGATTCTCTTCATTCGATCTCTGAGTAGGCTGACCGCGGTTATTTACGTGCAGACTTTGACTTGGAGGCAGAGGATATGTAGGAGTTAACATCCTAAGCATTTCAGATTGCATTTGCATCATTTGCATCAATCGCTCTATGTTTCCCTTCATATCTCTGATTTCATCCTCCTGTCATGACTGAGAGCTATAAAGCTCGTCCATGCGCTCCAATCGCGGCCTCACCTCCTGAGATATCCACTCGTTCGATTCTTGGGACCTTGATACGTGTGAGCTTGCGCTTGACTGACTGCCGGTTGTGGAGAACTTGTCTGATATTAATGTCGTCGATGGACCGTACAAATACGGTATCCCAGACCTGGGGTTAACACCCATGACAGTTGCAGCGGCCTCTACTAGCTCCTCCTCTGGTACCCTTTTGTCATGTTTCCCTAGGACCACATCTTCAGCATCCTCGAGCTCTTTCTGTACATTATCCAATAAACATAAAAATGTTTTGTTACGAAATAAATCAACTATTTAGGATATTCAATCCTAACAAAAACATGAATTCACACATCACATTTTGATTGACATTATATTCATAGTCAAAGTAGTGATGCGGAGACATAAAATTAGGTCATCACATACCCTTTTCTTTTCCGCGTCTTGTATCAAATATGTCCCATCCTTCTGCTTGAATTTCCGATCAAACATATCATTGGGCAACACTTGTCGTTGATTACTCTTTCCCTGAACATATAACAAATGTTGATAGTGTATTTGATAATATAAATTAAAGTGCTTTCAATATTTGTATTACCATATTCGCATGGTGAAAATGTGCTGGTCTCGACCCAAAGGCGTGCAACAACGGCCCGTTTCTAGCATGTCGGGCCAAATATGTTTGCTTTTTCTGTTCACTCCGGGCCTTGAATACTGGATCCGTGTCGAAGCGCACTTTTGCTGCAAGCCGGTGATCATTTGTCAACCACTTCGGTCCTTTAGTCGTCCCCTTTCGCATGCCTTTCCAAGCATCTTGGAGTATCTTCCCCGCCTTCTTTCTGAAGTTGGCCTCAATTTGATCATTGTGCATTGGATCCCACCGGTATAAGCTCAGCATATTTGCGTTACGAAAGTTGTAAAATTATCTTACTATGTATCCCAATACGAAATGACTCAATATCGGAACAAAAAAATAGACATTGTTATACAAATTTAATACCATTTACCTTAAAATGTCGAAACCATTTCACCGACGCATCTGGATCACACGTGCCAATTGTCGTCCAACCAACCTTAAAACCAGGGGCGATACATTGCAACCCGATTTTTTTAACAGCTGATGGTGGGTCAAAGCTGAAAAAATTACACGTGGGTAATGTACAATATTATTAGTAATGCAATGTCAATTAGTATATGCAAAAAAATATCCTTACTTGTCATCACCCGCTGGAACAATCCACGGTCGACCATCCTGTGCCATCACACCTGTCCGTGTCAGCTCCTCTACTCCATCACTGCCCGATGTCACCCTTATATTAAATGTCGTCTGCGGTGTCTGCCAGGTCATCGTCGGTACCTGCAAATCTAAATTTATAATTCCTTACTCTAAACTGTGGGTTAGTACAGTGGCAAGCAAGGGTCGAACCCAAGGGAGCTAGATGGTTACTATTTGTTCTGTAAAAAAGGAAAGAAAAGACAATTGGGTTTGTGAGCAATTAAGAAACAGTGCAAAAATAAGAAATTAGGCAAGTGTGTATCAATGAGAGAGAATATTCAGACTAGGGTTTTCGATTGTGACTTGTTTTATCCTTGACTTCTAATAATCTAATTCATAGTTTCTAAGTGTGGTTGTCCCGACAAAGGTGACTTCCCAAGTAACCCGACAAAGGTGTTACGCCACAACTTAACCCGACAAAGGTGTTAAGCTTCTAATTCCCCTAAGTTAAATAACCCGACAAGGGTGCTATTTACCTTAGATGTGCTATCTACCCAAACGACAAAGTAATAGGCAGATAATAATGATAGAAATATTGATTAACTAAGCTTTGCGACAAAGCATCCACATAGTCTCGCAATAATTCAGAATAAGGCACGAGAATTAGTAAAACATGAATAGCATTAAGAACTAAGTCTCAAAAACGATCGTCACAATGTACAAACCCTAGCCCGAATAACGAGTTTAGCTACACATAGCCATGGAAACAAGACAATAACAAAAGAACAATGTAAACTTCTCAATAATGCCGAGAGGGAGGATGAACGACCAGGCCAGGAGGGTTGTGTGCGCCGGACGATTTCAGCCGAGAGGAGGAGAGGTGAGCTCGCTCGTGAGGAGGAATGCTCGAATTTGGGATGTTGTAGAGAGAAGAGCTGATGGGATGCTTTGAAGGGCTGAGGAGAGCTCTTATTTATAGTCTAAATATGGGCCAGGCCTGATCTCGTTTGTTTCCAAATACGGTTTGCTTGGTATGTAAGCTAACTTGGGGAGCAAGTTAACTTAGATTGTACGCTAACTTGGCCAACAAGTCTTCCAGATTCTTCCAGGAGGTTCTAGGAGCCTCTAAACCGCCAAGGACGAAATTGGGAAATTTCCCGAAGTCACTGTTCACAACCTGAAATATTGTTCATCCCAGACACTGTTCATCGAACATTGTTCACGCCAGAATTACTGTTCACGAGACGAAAAATACGGTTCACGACGCTCCTCTAGCTTTGTTCTTCAACTGCGATGCTTCTGGCATGAAAATGACGTCTTTTAAGCGTGTTTCCTCCTAGAGCTTCCGAAACACCTAAAATGCAAAACAACACTAAGAAGTAACTATTTGCATGATAAAGTGCCGAAATCGGTGGGATTTGATGACTCGATGAGTCGTATAAATACGGCTCATCAGTGTCCCATCTCCATCGTCATCATTCCCCGAATGATCCTGGGCTCCCTCATTATCACACTGGTTGTTGCCTTGTCCCTCTGCCTGGAATGCGGCTTCATTGTAATTCATAAGTTCGTCCAACTCGTATTCATTAGTATGTGGGAATGTTCTCTCCTCGTCCATTTGAACAGGTATTGGAACCTCCGGTACATGCATGGTTGGTCTGTACACTTCCGAGCCCTGACGTCCGTCGCCTGTTGATGGTGTTTGATGCTGTCTTTCCAGGCTCATTGATCTCATTTGGCGCAATTCAGTTAGCCTGGTTTGTGATAAACCAGGCAGACCTCTACCAGTGCCCATATTCTTTTTACCACATCTGGTACGCTTTAGTGGTGCCATATATATAACCTGTACAACAACCCACACTCCATGTTCACACATTAATTCAACTCTGAGTAATTACTGTAAATGAAATCAAAAGTTTACTAGATATTTATGACATTAACTCTACCGGAATCAAGCGGTATGGAATCAAAAAACATATATTTTGGGTGAAGTGTACAGAACATAATACAATGTGTTACCGACAAATCAACATGAATGAAAGACGATTTTGGAATGACCTTACCTGGGTTAATAAATAGGCGTGTTCTAAAGCCAGCAGGTTGTAAAAATGTGGACGGGAGATAACGGTCGACCTTCTTCGACGACAGCTGAGTTTAGAAGAAAGATGATGGTTTCCAGTAGTAGATCTGAGATTCTGAGTTGTGTTAAGCTTTAAGGTGTTACATAGACAGCGCTTTCATAGAAAGCGCCGAATAAAAAAACAAATATATAGCGCTTCCCATATAAGCGCTGTCAAACATGTTATATGACAGTGCTTTAACGAAAAACGTTGTCTTATATAGCACTTAAGATGGTGCTTTTTAACTAAGCGCTGTCTTTTGGGAAATATACAACAGCGCTTTTAAATGGAAACGATGTCGTAAATGTAACATAAAATGGCGTTTTAAAGAAGAGCGCTGTTAAATATATATATACAACAGTGCTTTATTTGGAAGCGCTGTCATTTTTGTTAGTAGCGTCATCAAAAAATTTTACAAGACGCCTTTTATTTCATTTTCGTTTCTACACGCCTTTTCTTTCCATTTTATTTACACCTCAAATCTTTAATTTAAAACTGAATCAACATTCATTTTATCTTATTACCTTACTTTACTACAGTGTCACATTACGTTTTCAGTTCACTTACACGAACATATTATACATTTTGTCCATATGTTTTCCCTGTTTTGGACACTTTCTTTTTACAATGACATTTGATTACATTAAAAAGGATAGTGTAATTACATTACAATGTCTTCAGTAAAATTAGAAATTTATGAGTTCACGATGATTCGTCGGAATCATCGGAATCATATTGGATATCTACAATATCATCAGTTAAGTTATCTTCGTTGACGTCTTCTTCGGTGTACTCGTAAACTTCATCATCAGCGAGGTTCCCATATGAACCAACAACGGTCGACTCCCGAGGCACAAGAAATTAGGGCGAAGAACATTGATCGAGCGAAATCTAACCAGTACCTGCACACTTTGTCTCGTGGCGGCTACAAGAAGGCAAAGGCGGAGCTTCTTACGGAAAAGAAAGCGCAGATGGAGGAGCAAGGTTTGATATCTCCAGGGGAAGAGCCTGTCATCCACATTGAGAGGCATGAAGTATGGAAGAAAGGCCACCAAAGGAGGAATAAGGAGTACGTAAACGACTCGATACGGATGGTGGCTGAAAAAATTGTAAGTTAGTAATTTAATATATAATACGTTAACTAGTGTGATTTTGCTAAACTAAATATATGTTATTTACAGGATGAATTGCAAGACTTGGCCAGTGAAGGATGATTTACGTCACGGGGACGGAGAGACATACTGACGGAGGCGACGGGGAAGGACGAGTACCCGGGCCGCACACGAGGGGTAGGGAGTTTGGTAGGTTGGATTGATGTATTCGGTAAGCAGTCTCCTTTGTACAGCACATGCTCTGCTGTTACTTCGCACGCGCCTACCCTGCAAAGCCATCATAGTGGGTCGAATCCATGCCCGTTTACAGATATACCCGAGGTTTTATGAATTCATTTCATATTTTGTCCACAAATAGCAATGTAGTTAATTCAAATTGATATAATAATGTTATTTCATCATCTGAACAGATTGGGAAAAAATGCATACTCCACGTCCATGGAGGTTTGGAGACTGGCAAAGAAATCGTTGCACTTGGCAAAGTGATGCCAGGACGAATCGTGTGTTATCAAGAGTTGGACGATGACATGGTCAAGGTGATTATAGACGATGCAATCGTACTATCTGCTGAGTTGCCACAAAAGTTCGGATACATGGAGAGTGTATCGGATGCATTACATGCCTTTGTGGGATGGCCGAAATGTCTAGTAGACGTTGATGAAGAGGTACCTCACACAATTTGTTTTTATCACGATACACAAACATGGGGTTTTTTACTCATGTGATATACAATTTGTTTGGTCAGCGATATGACGAGGCCCGCTTCTTTAAACTCCAATGCTCCAGTTTCGAAGACGAAGATATGAGCAGAATGAGTATGGCCTGCCGTTTTCTTTACGAGCACGCTTGCGGGATGGACAAGTCAACTTTGTACTCGGTGTACATCAGTAGAGAAGTGTTTGGTGAGGATTGCTTTGTGGACTTGAACAATAATTGCATTAAGGAGTTCACCACCTTCCAAGCTGTCGGTGCATCGTCAGTCGAAGTGTACATAAGGTAATTCGTAGGGATTGTTACAATATTGAAACAAATTTCACTAACTTCATCATATGGCCACAGGTTTCTCCACGATAAGCTACGACCGGGCGTTCGTTTTGGATTCTTCAGACCGAGCTATATGACGCCATCACAGGACTTCGATACGAGGGTCGAGTTCTTCCAGAGGAGATTGAAAAATGCCCGACTACGATCGTAAATTATGCTACTTCCTTCCTTACATCAATGTCAAGGCGTAAGTGGATTTTATAATTTACGTTTCGTATTTTTCATTAAATGTGTATTATTATTTTATACATTGTGTGAAACGTTTGTTAGGTATCATTGGATGCTGATTGTGATCTTTCCTAAAAAACGACTGGTCCTTTGGCTTGATCCTTTGGCGAAGGAGCCCTTCACTGATGCGGTTAACTTTGTTAACATGTAATGAATTATTTTACTCCACATTTCTGTTCTCCGTACAACATTAGCTACAACCTGTTGATAGTACTAACGTTTGTATTGTAGTAGCATGTGCATGTGCTTAAACATCTCGTCAGCAGATGACATAGAGTGGAAGATTGTCACGGTATTCACATAACAAATATAAAACAATTCCAATTTGAGCCACTAATGAAATGATACGCATTTTTTCATTGAAAGAAGTATTTTTTGCAGTGCCCGAGCCAGCCTATACCGTCCGATTTATGTGGTTACTATGTCGTGCAATATATTCACGAAATAATCAAATTTGTTCAAGATACATCGCTCGAGAACGACATCGGACAAGTAAGTATAAACAAAGATAAAATTTATTATTATAGTCTCTCTGCATTTTTTTGTTGATAAATATTAATGAAGTCACTCTTGTCCTTATACATTGCAACACTTAATTTGTTTTACAGTGTTTCCCCTGAGGAGTACAATCATATCATAACACTGTGCTTGACGGTATTAGGGATGAGTTTGCAAATGGTTTGATTGCGTACTTGCGGCAAGTGTATCATATTTTATAAATATCCCTTATTTCGTATCAATTGTTGTTTCATCTCTATGTATAATGACCAATGTTGTCAAATTTCAATTTCGTTTATGGACCATACCTTACAAACATAAAACAGTCGAAATAGGGCAAGACGGTGGAAATCAATTTGCATTACAAATGCGCTTTCAAAACATAAATGGTATATAAATTAATTGTATTGAAACAGTGCAGTTGGTTTTTCATAAAATTTCCAGTAAAATTGCGAGTTGGATACGTAAGTGCAATAGGAAAAGTACTTAAACATTGTCAGCTGTTGTGCCTCAATAAGTTACGTTATGCACAGAATACAAAGATGTTACTTTTTGACTTAAAACAGCACGTCAAATAATTTAGGGGTGAGTTGACTGTGGGGAACGTGAAATCCTTCTTCTCCTGAGCGTAAACAATGCGTCATTGACAATCATATGACATCTTTCATAAAATTACGTCGAACGCGTCTTTCTTCATCAGCATCCCAGGTAGCTATATTCTTCAATCAAAAACATTTTGCAACCCGATTTTAGCATTGTAAACAATATTTCATTGTTTACACTTTTTGAGGTAACGCTTTGTACCTGAAACTCCTCGTACCAATTTTCCTTAGCATTTTGTGGGATGATGCTCCATGATCTCCACGTTGAATCCCAGCATTTTGATATGCATTCTCGAGCATCCCTTTGATAAACATCGAACGGGAAGAAACTAATACAAATTTTGGATCACAAAAATAGTAAATTTATCAAAACCAACAAACTGAATGTTACAGTAAGTTCTCACCTGTTTCCTGCAACAGGATAACATGCTGTCTACGGTTGACATAATGTTCACTGAAACTGACACGATCAAATGAAGGAGACATGTATATGCAAAATACTGAATTGCAACGTACTACGTTCTGATCAGAATTTTGTTGGTTAATTGTTGTAAAAGGTGTGTCATATATATAGGGGGGAACTTTGAAAAAAATTTAATATTCAACGGTCCACAAATAACGGTAATATAAATGCAACGGCTAAATGGCGTAACTGAGAGGAATCAAATTGAAAATATGTTGGACATAAGACAGCGCTTCAAAATTTAAGCGCTGTCTTATTTGTCTTTTTCCACAACGCTTTACAAATAAACGCAGTTAAAAATACAATGAGATAGCCCTTTCCTTATAAGTGCTGTCTTCTTTATCGTTTCAGACAGCGCCTTCCTTTTAAGCGCTGTTAATAATATTTAAGATAGCCGTTTTATGAAAAGCGATGTTTTATACTTAACATTTTCACAGCACTTTTACTAAAAGGGCTGTAATATATTAACATTAGACAGCGCTTTCTTTGTAAGTGCTGTCCAATTAAAGTAATCAATTTTTTAATACGTATGGTCCTCAAAAAATTTCGTTGTTGTTCCATTACATTTCCATTTAGGATGACGGAATTGTGAAGCAACATTAACGGAATTTTTCAATTATTCAACCGAAGTATTACAAATTTGTGACGGAATAAAGCGTGAATATTGGCTGAAATTTTTTGATGACGGAATATAGTGGTACAACTAATGGTAATAAAATGACGGAATATAGCCGGATAAGGCACGAAATTAACACTCCCAATTTTTCCCTTTATTTTACCTCAACATTCCATCTACTGAATTCCGGCAACATTCCACCTCAATTCTGAAGACGGAATATCTGTTAACGAAAATTTGATGGAAATATAACGAATATTATTTGAATGCCGGAATTGTGTCGGAAATATAACGATTACTTTCCATCAACGCGTTAGGTAATGTTTTAGTGACGAAAAATGGAGACGGTAAAATCCCGAAAATTAGTAGTGTGAAAAGGTAAACTGCGGGTGCGGATGTGCCCCTTGGGATTTCAAACTTAAGCTCATCTGTGACTTCAGTTCGTCCATATCTACTTTCACTAAATGTCACCGTGTAATGAATTACTTGTAATAAGTAAAATAAAGATAAGTACAGTCACTGCTGCAAGTATTAAATTGATATTGTCTTAATTTAAACGATGTTGTTTTTTTATTATGTTATAAATTTTATTTGAAAAAAAAAAGTTTTTTGATTGATACGACGTTTCCACATTTACACCATTTTGCTATGCTCCATTGAATCCGAACTACAATCCATTGATGTAAATAGACCCACAGTTATGTGTACTTTGAATTGATCATTTAACATATAACTCTCAACTACTTGTTGCGGCTGATAAATATAGTGACCATGTGGTACTTGGTACTGACAGTTCTTCTGCTCAGGACTTAATGTCAACTTTACCTTTTGGCTTTGTCTGCCCTCACTTTCCGATAAACAATCATCAGATCAGGATGCAGTAAAACCCATCATTTTCCTATCATGCGTACACTGTTAGAAAATAATAGTACTAGGATACATTGTCAATAATTAGAAAATAAACCCGCATAATCCGATGATATGATTATAGGAAATTGATAGGTTATAAATTCACAAAAAAGGAAAAAAAGAAGAGGATATGTGATCAGTCTCATTCATGCTAAGGACAATCTGAAATATGTGTTATTTTAAACATTTAATTTATGAAACTATGCAATTTTTGAAAAGGTCATAAAACAGAAATTCAGTATTAGAAAATACTAACAGAGTTACACATAATAAATTTAATACCATATTGTTTTAAGAAAAAAAATTTCAATTTAGGCAAAATCCTAATTTCATTTCATATTGTAGCTAGACACTCTTCAAAATTACTAAAATAGACACGTTTCCTTTTGCGCTCATGAAATTTGTCCTTTATTTTTCCAATTTTTAGGATGATTATTATTTATCATCCTGTATTCATAAATTTGTTTATATAAATGGGAAGTAATACACAAAAAGAAATAAAATTTAGTATAAGAAGCAGAGACAGATGTGTGGCAGTAAAAGACAATTTCTAAATATAGAAAGGCTTGAGGTAATGTCAAAATCAAAAAGCATTACATTTACAGAGAAAAGATCACATAGGAAGTGTGTGTTTTGGTAAGAAATAATAAGTAATCTCATCCAGTGGCGGATCCAGAGCTTCATTTGAGGGGGGTCCTAAATTTTTTTTCTTCTAACAATAATGATATAAGTCGAAACGGGCAAAAAAAAAGTCTACTAATCATCCGACGATTTGTTTCGAACAAAAAGATTCGATAATGATAAGCCAACCTTCTGAAGCTCATAAATGTGTCATCTGATGTCCATTAAAGATGATCTATATATGGATCGAAAGCTAATTGAATGTTCTATAACATTCATGTTTAACTCAAGATAAAATTCGGAGGTTAAGCCGATAAAAACAACGACCAAGAATAGATAATTAATTGAAATTTGCCGAAATTGAGGGGTCCTTAGCCAATCTTCTAAAGCTCATAAAGGCGTCGTCCGGTGACCGTTGAAGATGATCCATATATGTATAGAAAGCTAATTGAATGTTCTACAACTTTTGTGTTTACTTAAAGATGAAATTTGATAGTTAAGCTGATAAAAACAGTCACCAAAGATGGATAATTGATTGATCGAAATTAGGCAAAAACGAGGGGTCCGAGCCAACCTTCGCAAGCTCATAGAGGCGTCATCCGGTGTCCGTTTAAGATGTTCTTTATATGGGTAGAAAGCTAATTGAATGTTCTATAACTTTTAAATTTACTCCAAGATGAAATTCGGAAGTTAAGCTCCCAAAAATAGTGACGGAATATACATGTTTGATCAAAATTTTCAAATTATATATATATATATGTAAAAAAAATTTCACAAGAATTGAGAGGGGTCCTGGCCCCCCCCCCCCCCCCAGGGCCCCCCTATATCCGCCTCTGATCTCATCCATTCATTTTTGTCATTAATGGCTACGATTAATTTACATAATGCGTAGCTTTTCAAAGGATAATCCGTACATTACATAATTTGTAGCATTTCAAAGGATAATCCGTAGCTCTTATATACATACTGCTACGGATTATCCTTTGAAAAGCTACGAATTATGTAATGCTACGGATTATCCTTTGAAAAACTACGAATTATGTAAATTAATCCTAGTCATTGATGACAAAAATGAATGAATGAGATTACTTCTTATTTCTCACCAAAAGTACACTTCTTACCGGAACCTAACCCTACATTTACAACGTAACGTCGAAGAGTGTACCATATCAGCCTTGATGATGAAATTTAACACAGCCGCATATATTAGATGAAAATTTAAATGGTAACAATAATAACGATATGTGGGGGGGTCAATATATATACCCAGTTTGGGGCATAATTGAATGAAAACTTTTTGATGCTTTCTTATCTTGCTTACATTATTGCATAGAAATTTATGAATCAGTACTTTACTTCATCTACCTTTTACCAATCCCCCCCCACCAGGCCACTTCCCTTATTCGCCTCCTCTCCCAGTTCAATCTGCAGTTAGAACTTATACTGCCATTGAATCATCAGCTGGCTCTGAATATGTGAAATGAAATTGGAAAATGACATTTACAAAAAGGTATATCACAGTACATTTTCTTGAAATATATGAGCAAGTCGGTTGACGATTCCATAATATTCGAAATGCTCAGTGAAGTAATATAAGTTGTTCAGGTTAATTTGGAAGTAAAAATGTTTCTTGTACGTACGTACGTTACTCTTTTGCTAGCTGTTATATTTATCTGTCTTCTTTTGTTAGGGTTAATTTGTGAACTATTCATTATCACTCTAGCTAGCTAGCTGGCAAAGTTAAAATTTATTGGTATGTTTGTTCATAAAAATATAAAAAGCATGTGCAATTCATGATATTATCATTGTAAACCTATAGCTACCCTTTATGATTCACATGGCCGGGTGTGCGAGATCAATCAATTTGTTTCCTAGTTATAAGTTTCCTTAGCTTATATTGAAAAATGAAAGAGAGCAGAACTGTATTTTGCCTGCTAATCAAGTCAGACTTAACTGTGTTGAGTATGAGACGATTTAAAAATGGCTCTAGCAGAAGAGATAAGTGGTATAGCTTGCTTGTGTATCATATATTATTCATTATAACTTGGGCTCTTGAGTTTGAATAGGACTATATAATCATATATGAACTAACGAAATTCTTCGAATAATCAGTAACTTTCAGCCACATGTTTTTTCTTATAAAAATATAGACAACGTTTTCGGTTATAGCCGTTGTCTTTTGAACTACTACCTAATTAATGAGATCACCTGGGGTTTTGATCTTCACAAAACCAAATCCGCATCCCAACAACCACACATTGTCATCCAACAACATTGATCAAACATGATTTTGCTTTGGTTAATCCCAACTATGAAACAACTTAAGCTCGGAAACAAAGCAATATTGAGACCAAAGTTCGTGGTCCTTAAGATCTTATTTTAATGCTGTGGTAGGAAAACACATTAATTCACATGTCTCCCAAGCCTTTTCTAATTTCTAGTATATAAAAAACCTTAGTCTCAGTTCAATCTTTCAACATCCAAGATACATCAGCTTAGTCTGATCTCTAGCTAAGAACAACACAAGTCCTCAATTAATTTGTCAAGCTTTGACAAAGCCATATATTCCATCATCATGGAAATGTCCTTGTCCTTTTTAGTTCTTGCTATCTCTTTCTTCGCGTTCCAACTCAATCATGCCTCGCTCGTGGAAGCCAGGGCATTCTTTGTGTTTGGAGATTCCCTCGTGGACAGCGGCAACAATGACTTCTTGGCCACCACTGCTCGTGCCGATGCCCCTCCATATGGCATAGATTTCCCATCCCATCGTCCCACCGGTCGCTTTTCTAATGGCTTCAACATGGCTGATCTAATCAGTTGAGTCACTTTTTCATATATCCTAACTTTTATTGATCATCATTTTCACACCATAAAAAAATGAGTACTAATGTGATTAAATGTCATATCTCTCTAGGTCTCGCAATCGGGTCAGAGCCAACTTTACCATACCTAAACCCAGCTCTCAAAGGCGAAAGGCTGCTTATCGGAGCCAATTTCGCTTCTGCAGGAGTTGGAGTTCTCAATGACACTGGTTTTCAGTTTGTATGTTCTCAAAACATATATTTTGGTCTTCATAATGAAGCAGACGCATTATTAAGGTTTAGACAAAATAAATAATGATCAACAATAATCTAATGTATTTATATATTTTGCATGCAGGTGAATATAATACATATCTACAAGCAACTCAAGCTCTTCCATGACTATCAATGGAGAGTCAGCAAGCTGATAGGAAAGGAGAAAACTAAACAGCTGGTAAACTCTGCATTAGTGCTCATCACCTTAGGTGGGAATGACTTCGTCAACAACTATTACCTAGTCCCATTCTCGCTGCGATCAAGACAGTTTCGTCTGCCCGATTATGTAACTTATGTCATCTCAGAATATCGCAAAGTCCTACAAGTAATTCTCAAAACATTTTAATTTTGAACTTAAAAAAATATAGCAAGAAGTGTTATTAGGAAAAAAAGAAGAAAAAAAAATCTCTCTCATTCTCTTCTCTTGGATGATAATGCAGAGGTTGTATGATTTGGGGGCGAGGCGGGTTCTGGTAACAGGCACTGGACCGATGGGCTGTGTACCTGCAGAGCTAGCGCAACATAGTGTCAATGGCGAATGCTGGCCTCAGCTGCAGCTTGCTGCATCTTTGTTTAACTCACAGCTAGTGCAAATGCTAAGTAGTCTCAATAGAGACTTGGGCTCTGATGTCTTCATTGCTGCCAATGTCAATGATATGCATATGGATTTTGTCTCAAATCCTCGAGCATACGGTGATTTCAAAACTTCATTGATCGATAAAAGCGTTACATTTACATTACGTTACCCTATCGATCAAATGAAATTAATTTTGTTTTATCCTATATTTATTTTAACCCTAAATTTTGTTGGTACATTTTTCTAATTACGTAGGGTTTGTGACCTCCAAGATAGCATGCTGTGGTCAAGGACCTTACAACGGACTTGGGCTATGCACACCGACATCAAGCTTATGTGCGAATAGGGACACTTATGTGTTTTGGGACAATTTTCATCCATCTGAGAGGGCCAACAAGATCATTGTTCAGAGAATCCTTACTGGATCCTCCAAGTACATGAAACCGATGAACCTTAGCACTGTCATGGCCATCGACTCATCAAGGGTTTAAGTCATCTATTATAAAATCGTGCATTTCTATGGTTCAATAAGGGCATGGTGTCTTAAGGCCCTGGTGATTGTGTGTGTTGCTTAAGTATTAGTTAAGAATTAAGATGGTTGTGCGTTGCATGAATAATTTCTTTCTTTATGTGTTGTTGTTATGTTGGATGAGAGAATGTGTCACAGTGTATTTTAAAATGTGAGCTTTAATAATAAAATTTCCATTTCGAAGATTACGATTTTGTGGATTATTAATTACTTGTATATATATGGGAGATGAGCACATACAATATACAACAAGCATATATAATATATGTGATCAATCCGTTTTTTTAAGGTCCGCGGTCGCAGTTAAAAATTTTTTTACTGATATGAACCAGTTAATTAATATCGGACAATGGAATTGAAACAAAGACGACTTCATAACTTTTAGGGAAAATGACAAATAGGAGGTACGAACTATCATCCATTGACAAATCACGGTCCGAACTATGAAAATTGACAATTAAGGGCAATTTCAAATTTTTTTGATCATCATATAAGTATATAACACTTAATTGATGAAATATCATTTTGTCAATTAACAAAGTTAACTAAACAAATGAATTGAAAAAACAGTCTTGCCCTTAATTGTGAAATTGAACATTAAAATATTTTAAAATTACCCTTAATTGTCAATTTTCATAGTTCGGACCGTAATTTGTCAATGGGTGGTAGTTCATACCCCCTATTTGTCATTTTCCCTAACTTTTATTATATTATCAATACATTAGGTAACTTGAAATTCATATTGTACCTTTGATATTCAAAATGTTTTCTCTCGTATTGCTCACTTTATCTAAGTTCGATGATATTTCACTATTTTGTATTATGCACCTCCTTTTTGAATTTGACGCCAATAAAAGTGTCTTCTATAAAAAGTAAATGTTTGAGAACGAAACATATTAGCGTTATGTGCGTTCAAATGAGAAGTCTTTAAATTTTGAGAATTTGAGATCCCAATCTTCATCTTTCAAAATGCAAGATGCATTTTGGTGATGACACGTGTCCCATGTGCATTTTCCAAAATGCATTTAATGCAAAGTCAAAACCACATTTTTTGACTTTGCTTTTTGGACATGTGTCACATGCAGATTCAAAGATGCATCATGATCTAATGGTGAGATTTGGGTTCTCAAGTTCTCAAATTTTTAAGGATTTTCAACCGAACGCTCCCTTTAGCGTTAGTTCATAAAGAGTTTGGCCTAATATTTTAGTCGAAGTCCAACCGAACGTTGAGGGGCCGTTCTTACGAATTAACTTAAGTGCTTAACTTAATTGAACTTAATTTATATTGACTCGAGTGAACTTAAAGTGTGTCCATTTGAACTCTAACTTATAGTGTCTTATCTTATCTTAACTGAAAGTAACTTATAGTGACTGAAAGTAACTTATAGTAACTGAAAGTAATTTATAGTGACTGATATTAACTTAACTGAAACTTATATTAACTGATGAATAGTAATATGATGATGGTAAATAGTAATATTATGATGATGAATAGTAATATACTGACGACGATGATGATGGTGATGATGAATAGTAATATGATGATGATGAATAATAATATTATGATGATGAATAGTAATATACTTATGATGATGATGGTTGTGATGATGGTGATGAATAATAATATTATAATGATAACTAGTAATATACTAGTGATGATGGTTGTGATGATGGTGATGAATAGTAATATACTGATTATGATGATGAATAATAATATTATGATAATAAATAGTAATATACTGATGATGATGGCTGTAATGATGGTGATAAATAGTAATATGATGATGATAAATAGTAATATTATGATGATAAATAATAATATACTGATGATGATGATAGTTGTGATGATGGTGATGAATAGTAATATACTGACGACGATGATGATGATGGTGATGATGAATAGTAATATGATGATGATGAACAATAATATTATGATGATGAATAGTAATATACTTATGATGATGATGGTTGTGATGATGGTGATGAATAATAATATTATAATGATAACTAGTAATATACTAGTGATGATGGTTGTGATGATGGTGATGAATAGTAATATACTGATTATGATGATGAATAGTAATATTATGATAATAAATAGTAATATACTGATGATGATGGCTGTAATGATGGTGATAAATAGTAATATGATGATGATAAATAGTAATATTATGATGATAAATAATAATATACTGATGATGATGATAGTTGTGATGATGGTGATGAATAGTAATATAATGGTGATGAATAATAATATTATGATGATAAATAGTAATATACTGACGATGATGATGGTGATGAATAGTAATATAATTATGATGAATAGTAATATATTGAAGATGATGATGGTGATAAATATTAAGATAGTGATAAATAGTAATATACTGATGATGGTGATGGTTGTGATGATGGTGATAAATAGTACTATGATGATGATGATAGTATGATGATGATGTTATGATGATGAATAGTAATATGATGATGATGATATGATATGCTGATGGTATGCTGATGATGATGATGATATGATGATGGTATGGTATGATATGATGATAATGGTATGATGATGGTATGTTAAAAGTAACTTAACTTAACTTAAACTTATATTAACTTATAGTGACTGAAAGTAACTTATAGTGATTGAAAGTAATTTATAGTAACTGAAAGTAACTTATGGTGATTGAAAATAACTTATCTTATCTTAACCATCACAAAATAGAGTTCAAATGGACATGATCTTAATATATATCAACAGTGAGCTTAACTTAACATATTAAATGAAAGAACTTACAAATTTCACATTCATTTATGTCATACCAAACCAGAATTTCTTACTGCATAAATTCGTCGTTTATATATATATATATATAGAGGGCGTTCAATTGAGGACACCTCCAGAAATGAGGACGTGAGTACAACCAACCATAACGTGCCACGTGTGCAGAATAGTAAAACCCACTACTTTTTGCTTTTTGCTTTTTACTTTTGGTAGTGAATTTTACTATTTGGACACGTGGCACGCTCACAAAGCACGAGGGTTAGATTGATGATGATCTAATGAATGAGATTTGTCCCTACGTCCTTACAAAAAACACATGTCCTCATTTGAACACTCCTATATATATATATATAATTTTAATTTTTTTAACAAACATTTATATTTTCTAAATAAAAATATGTAGCTTCTCGAACAATTTAAGTAATAATAAAAGGTTTTCACATAGACTGTTTATATACACACAGACAGAAGCATAGCAGAGTAGAGAGGAACTTGAAACATACAAAGATTTAAACACAAAAGACTGGTTGTTAAGCATCAGCATGCAGACAAACAGAACAGTAGTCAAGGATAGAACACAGTGTGCAGCAACGCCATACCATATCATTAGCTAGGTTGTTTGATTATGACAGGCGTGTCCAGGGTATAACTTACAGAGCAGCAGAGACGCCATCAGGAGTGTCGGTGTCAACAGTTTCTCTGATGTTCAAGTTTTTAGTAGAAGGCAGTCCAGCGACAGGATCAGCTTCGATGCCACATTCATTAGTCCCACGTCGGATCTTGAATAAACCATCCTGGATAGAGAAAGTAATGTTAGTTACATACATTTGAAGGACATATCGGTAACTTTTTTTTTCTCTGATGTTGAAGTGCAGGAGGCTCAAAAACTATTGCAACACTGGAGCGACGCATGAATATTCTAATATTAAGTTATTATAATGAATATCTCATTTTCATATAAATTTAATTTTATATCATGTGAACTCACTGAGTCACACATCCGATACTAAACTAATATATGCAAAGAATATGGTTTATCTTAGCAAAAAGGCCGAGAAAAGTACGAGTTAGCTAAGCATCAGGGCTACGGCTAATAATTCATAACATACCTCACCCCAGCCCTTGTTCCACTGGTTAGCGATGAGCTGCAACAAGAAGATGAGATATCAATTTTATGTTCTTACAAGAAATTATTTGTAAATGGCGGCCAGCTAGTGACTAAACAACTTACCCAATAATCTTCACCATCTTCAGATGTTCCCCAACCGATCAATTTGACTGCATGTCCTCCCATAACATCACCTGTGATGTGTTTGTACACTCCGGATTTGTAGTGAGCAAAATCCTGCAAATAAAATTGGATTTAAGTTTTATAGGCAAGAAGAAAAATTTAAGAAACTAGCAAAAACTATAAATTTTTCCATTAAAAAAATATACAGTAAAAACTATAAAGTGAAATGTTTAGGATGTCTCGGAGTCAACCTGATTGGGATCTGAACAGATTTAGTCAATAGTAGTACTAGTACCTCATACACAGTGAACGCAACTTCAATAGGTCCATTCTTATACAATTCAGCCATGATGTCTTGAGGATCAGAGTTGATTCTGTAAGCGCTAACACTGTAATGCTTTGAGGACCGCCAGATCTGGTTCTTGTTCACACACTTCCTTACACACCTTGGAGTAGGATAGGCAGGTTCACATCCAGGGTGCGAGCAGCCAGTGTCGTCAAAGTAAGGATCACACTATTGAGTTTCAGAATTTGAAAATTGTCGTTCAAAAACAAACAGCAGTGCGAAGAAAATGAGAAATATAAACATCATCGAGAACTGAAGTTGTAATACCTCCTCAGTGACGACACCGTGATGCTTAAAGTATCGCCACGCAGCAATTGGATAGCCACCATTACAGCCACTACCGCACATAAATCCACAGCAAGCTAAGAGATCGTTGACTGATAGAGACATGTTCTGTAATGGAGACAAGGAGAAGATATGAATACAAAGATTTTCCAGCACAAGAAGTCTCGCAACAGTATGTAATAGTTAATAGAACCCCGAGATACCGTTCCAAACTGGATACAAAAACGATCAGACAGTGATTCAACAGCAGCAAAGGCCCAGCAAGAACCACAATGACCCTGATCTGTTAAGTCGCAATCCACTTTCTCAATCAGTTCACGAAAAAATGATAGGAAGCAGCTAAAACCTGAATAAGAATATTTCAGGAACTAACCAAGAATTCTGCTGATGGTGCCGCACTGGGACCAAGCAGTTCGAGCATCAAACTCAGTTGGCAACTTAAGTGACCTGTCATGACTCACAACAGGAGTAGAGTCTAATAATGATCGAGGTGCTGGTTTTACTCCAAGTATGTGTTTAAATTGGCTAACCTGTAAACATACGAACAATAAGTACATACTAAGGAAACACGCAACGGAATCACACTAATGATAAGATTAAGTACAAAAATTACAGTACCGTGACCACGACAAAAGACAAGGCGCCAATTATGATTAATCTAAAAAGAAAGGGAACTCACAGTGTAATCAGAGAACTTGGGGTTGATTGCAGCCTTCCAACCAGCATTAGGGTGTTCATTTATCGTCTTGACAATATCATCCTGCACAGCCACAACAGTAGCCGATATCATGAAATAAGCTTGGAACAAATATGCAGCCCAGCACGTATACACATACTCAGCCACTCAGGTTCAGGTCCTGTTACCATTCAATAGAGAGAAGAAACACCTGGTACCTGAAGTATGCGCGAATTAAGCTTGAGCTGTGATTGTGGCCCAGAAGCTTCAACCTGCAGACACGGTGAAAATTCTTATGAGTACTAATCATACTCAAAATTAATAGATTAACTTACAAAGGTACAACTCTTCAGCCCTTCCATGAATCTGACAAATCAGCATAACTATAACTACATGAAATCCAAATCCACCACATTGTCCGAACCAGGCCAACACTACAGTTAACTAAAAACTCAAAACTTGAAGTCACAAATCATCAACTGTTAACAGATAACAACAAGTCAACAACAATATTCAGAAACATCTAATTAAACCAATAAGCTTCCAACACATCAGGTACCACAAAACTGGCCAACAATTTTCAATCATAGAATGAGGAAACTTTTGATTAAATTAAAAAGATAAATAAATAAAACCATTGAAACAACACCACCAGATTCAGTAACAGAAAGAAAGAAAGAAAAAAGAAGCCAAATCGAGCAAAACCCATCACCGTTTTCTGCACATGGAACACATCACACAAGCTGACGAACAACAAAACCGCCACACATAGGCGCTTCCTCTGCTGCTGTTGCTGCCCCATCTCTCAACGGATCCGATCCGATCACCACCAAAACTAAAAGCACAGAACCGCAGCCAAAATACTCAAGGGAAGGGACGCTGATAAAACCCCAAATTCGTCGGATGGTCGTCGACGCAACAACGCAAAGGTAGAACCTTGAAACGGATAAAGTGTTGATTTTCGTCGGCTTGTTGGGGAATTTGCATCGAATAGTGTGCAAAAAATCATTTTGTTTTTATTATTGGTTCATTATTGGGTTTGTGACTGTAATTAGGACGTCATCATATAAAACCAATCAAAATATGACACGTGTGATCAGGAACAGTTGTAAAACAATGTGTCATATGTTTGATAGGTTTGCTTGTGGTGTCAGGCTTCGCGGGATTCTATTGAGCCGAATCTGCACGTGGGCGGTTTTAAAATAACTGTGCACGTTGTGCTGTTGTTTAATGAGCCGGCCTAAGTATATCGGCCCATGTCTTTGTTGAGGTTTGAACAGTGCTTGTCGTTCTTTTATATTTTTAACATTTTCATTTACATGTTTTTGAAATAAACTGGTAAGCGTTCAAATGCTTCGAGCGAGCACAAAAATGTTGTCGTTTAAAACAAAACAATATTTGATATATTTAAAAATTTGCTCTAACCATCACATGATTATGCTCACTACAAGGAACTCTAAGCAGCGCTTCCCTTTAGGCTCTCCTTCCTTCATCGTTCTGATTGACTTTAGTAGTCAACTCAGCCACCTACTTTGTCAAAGCAGTCAGGGTTGCATTAAAATCCGCAATAATCCTCTCTTATGTCATGTTTATTAGTTGATCTATCATACTAATCTAGATAAAAGAGAAACAAGGAAATACCTGCTCTGATAAAATGTGTTGTTTTGACTTGAACAATATCATTTTCACACTAATACCATTTGACCGCATTTGATCGGACCTTTTTCTTCCAAATTTGGGGCTTGCATGTCAAAATTTCTCAAAAAATTGGGCATGAGAATATGGCAAAGAAACGTAACAAGATATTTATTTTGAATATGAAAGGTACGGTTAAGTGTTATATCAATGGATGAACAATCAAAATTTTAATTTAAGTACTGAAAAAAAAATCTTCAATTTAGGTTTTTTTTGATGGGTCAATTTAGGTATTTGACTATATACCTGACATTTTGTGAGTGGGGGAATTGGCCAAATGATTTGAACGTCCATAGGTAAAGCCTTTTTTTTGTGTGTGTGATAAGAAATAGGTTAAGCTTTTGACTCCTCCTTAAAGCCAAATGATTTCTTCAATCGCAGTAAAAAACCACCTAACATCTTAGAGGTATCTAATGATTCAATGAACGACATGAAATTTAAATTAATAATACTTATCACCATTAATTTAAATATTAAGTGAAACAATAACTTGTGATACTTTTTTATCCGAAAATATGACAAAAGGGTAGGGATCATATACAAACCTCATTTATTTATGTAAACTACAAATTACTAGAATTTTTGACAAAATTCATATATAAAAACAACTTTACGAGATGAACCGACCAAAATACTAAAAATCGTTACTTTTCGCTTCAATTCATCGAAAATTCACAAAATACATGGACAGTTTGAAATTTTTTTACTGGACAGTGTCTAGTAATATGGAACATTTAGCCAAACTACGTGAAAACCTTGAAAAAGCAAAATGTTCAGTGATAAGGCAAAAATGTTCAGTGAATAATTTTTTTGATGAATTGAAGCGAAAATTAACGATTTAGCCATATCATTGAACATTTTGCTAAATCAATAAACCCAGAAATTGGAAAAGATCATATTAGCTCCTGGTTTGTAGAATTGTATTTTGTATAAAAAGATAGAGTTTGTATATGACAAAATGAGTAAATATTCACATGAGATGTCCCAAATAATATTCAAAAAGTTTACTTGTTGTTAATAAAAAGATAGAATTTATTCTGGATTTACGGATGAAAAAAAGACTATAGAGTAATATTTGAGAAATATCTCTCTGGAGGGTGTCACTCTCTAATAGTGAATTGTCATACATTCATCGATCTGCTAAGTCAATCAGAATGGGGGAAGAGAACGTGGAAGCCATTTCTGAGAGTTTCAGCGGCAAATTAATAATGTTGACGTTGAATGAGGAGGAATGAGAAAAATCTGGAAGGAAGTTCTCAAAGGCGCTAATGTTGAAGCAGATGGCGGACAGTAAATACAACTACAATGGAATTGTGGCGTTTCTGAGGAACAAAGCTTGGATTTTGAAGGGAAAGGTTTCGTTTGGATCAGAAGCGAAAGGAAATAGAATTATTGCGAGGTTCGAAAGAAGCGAAGATATGGAAAAAAAATGTTCGATGGTGGCCCTTGGACTTATGGCGGAAGTGTGATAATGATGAGTAAGTGGGGAGCGTGGTCCTTGCGTCAAGGAAGAGACTGCCAAGAGTTACCTTTGCATCAGATAATGTGGAAGTCATTCAGAAGCTAATGAGATATGCAGCAGCTTGTGTAAATTATAAAGGCAAATGGATACGTGAGTGTTGCAGGCTGTTAGAGGCATACAAGAAATGGAAGCTGGAGCATGTTTTCAAGGAAGCCAACTCTGTTGTGGATCATTTGGCTCATAAAGGGAGGGAGGGAGGAATCTTGGGAGTCGTCTTATATGAAGGTTGTTCGGTGGTAGGAATTCATATGAATTCTGCTGTAAAACCATTGAATAATACGACATCCAGCAAAAATGCAATGGTTTTTTTTATCCCCGTATTTTAGATCACCGCATAAAATTTTACAACGGTTTTACAGTGACGTTACGTCGGTATTATGCTGTGGTTTTTCAGTAGTACTAATAACCGCAGGACTATGATGGAAAACTCAATGCATTACCACTGAAAACTTGAGAAAAGTTGTTCAAATAATGCCGTGGTTTTGCAGTGATTTATCGACAAATAATAAATTGATTTATCTAGTGCTGGGTTCGGTTCAAAAACCGAATCGAACCGACAAAAACCGAACCGAACCGAATTATCGGTTTAGTGAAAAATGAAACCGAAAACCGAACCGATTTTTCGGTAAACCGACATTCGGTTTTGGTTCGGTTTCGGTTCGGTTTTACCGAAATTGTCGGTTTCGGTTCGGTTTTGTCGGTTTTTGTCGGTTCGGTTTGTCGGTTTTGTCGGTAATTGTCGGTTTTGTCGGTTTCGGTTCGGTTTCGTCGGTAATTGTCGGTTCGGTTTGTCGGTTTCGTCGGTAATTGTCGGTTTTTATCGGTTTCGGTTCGGTTTTGTCGGTTCGGTTTTTGTCGGTTCTCAAAATGAAAACCGAAACCGAACCGAAATAAATCGGTTCGGTATGATAAATTGAAATTCGGTTCGGTTTGAAGTCGGTTCGGTTTCGGTTCGGTTTCGGTTTTCGGTACAAAAACCCAGCCCTAGATTTATCTATATTTAAACAAATATTTAATTCATTAAATTAATAAATTCATTGCAAATTAAATTTTAAAAATAAACAAAAAATAAAATGGAAAATCATTCATATTTTAACTCAAAATGTTTTAATTTTATTATTTAAAATAAAACACTACAAATGTTAAAACAAAACAAAACACTTAAAATATTTAAACATCTGAATTCGCCCTCTTCCTCCCCACGTGTGGAGGTAAACTTGTATCCGTAGTCGAACCACCGTGCCTTCACGACCTCATGTGGGAGTCTTACCCTTGGCTGAGCCACCTCCACAATCACCAGGAAAATCCACAACTACAATAGAAATAAATATGAGTCAAAAACAGAAATGAAAAAAAAAACAAGCAAATGCTCATGAAACAAATAGTAAGGCATACATTTAAAAGGAAACAAAAAATCACATGTACACATGAGAGTTGAGACTACACAAGCAAGAGCTTTAACTTTAACCATACCCTCAACAGCATTTGTATCCTTCGGATTCCTATGACATCCTTAAAAACATCAGTAAAAACAACATAATTTTATACTTTGTGATGAGAGAGCTTAATGTTCAATTCTTATACTTAGTGAAGCTATAAAAAAACTAGCACTGACATGCATACACACAAATGATGCTTGATAAACGGGTTCATCATTTCCATGCCTTAATTCCTGTAAATATTTAGCAATTAAACGGTGCTTAAGCAGTGCACAGTTCACAAATGATGCTTTATACCTCATGTCCTTATACTAGTTGGATTACAATGTGCATTCATTGTCCTTATACTAAAAATGTAATCTGTAAATAAGCATGACTAAAAAGTAACAAGCTTGACAATGTAAACATGCTTATAAACATGTAAATCTGCCAGACATGTAGATCTCGTCACAAATAAATATGACTATAAAAAAAGTAGATATGATCACAATGTAAGCGGATCACAAAAGCGACAAAATTGTAAATCTGATCACAATGTAATCTGATTGCAATGCAACTACACAAGCATCTACGAGCATGACAGTTAAACATATGAATCTCATCACAAGTAAATATGACTAAAAAAATGTAAATCTGATCACAAGATGGTTAATTCAATGCATTTTGTTGGATTGTTAGGTTAGCCAACTATGTGAGAGAGATCCTAGAGTGGTATCCCTCAGACAGATGGCAGCGGAAATTAACTCTCGTACAGGAAATATAAGACAGATATGCTCACGATTTAGAGTGGAAATCTTACTGCAACCTTTGCAGCAGGCTGAAAACCACTTGCCTTCTGGACAGTTCCAGAAGGGCTTCAAGATCCGTGTTATTGATAAAGGAATATGCTTGCAGTTTGTTACACTTGTCTCACGCAGTGACAATTTACAAAACTACTCAATTCGAAGGATCAACTAACACGATCGTCTTGTCCGCACACAGCAGCACCTTGTCAGCTTCGGAATTGATCACTCTTCAATCTCCGATCGCTATCTCCAAAAAGCCGAGCATCACTCTGAAGACTCCTCTATTTATAGTGGTCTTCAAGTCGGCTGGAACTCGTCTCCATCAGATATCTGACTGCATCCAGCAGATATGATATGGTTAAGATATTTCCATATCTTAACCATGTCACATATTTCCCTTCCAAATATGGCTTCAATCTTTCTATCGTATATACAGATTCATATATACCGATATCAATTCTTCTCGTCAATTATCCAGCATATATACTCATATATCTTCTGATTTGTGTCGAGTATATTTCCTCAGATCCGATCTCGTCACAAAGTCGGTGTGTCTTTCACACAGAGCGCATCTCTCTCGCAGCGCTGCTCTCTCTCAGAGATGTCCAGTAACATTACTGTCAGACAGTGATTTCCGCATACTCAAGTAGATTATTAGTTAAGTGTTTGTTATCATCAAAATACAAAGGGTCCAACAAATTCCTCCTTTTTGACGATGACAAACACTTCTTCACAGATAAGAAATCACACGGCAATCACATCTACATTTCCCTAGGACATCCAGCTATTTCAGAATTGTTCACACCAAAATAATTTTTACTTTAAAGTCTAGCCAGCATATTTCCCCCTCAGATAGACATCCGCTTAAATTTCAGTACCGGTTTTCCCCCTTAGTGTATGCACATATAGTTCTTCCCCCTTTTGGCATCATCAAAAAGATATGCAAAACAAGAACACAGAGTAATAGAAAGAAAACACTTCATTCATGCTGGCATATTATAAGCGTGCCATTTAGACACCACACATGCCGCAGAAAATTCAAAAACAACACAGGAAACTTAAACATGAAATTCAAACGAAGGCAAACAAAAAAATAGGGGTGGATGTGGGAGGGTGACAAGGAGGGGGGTCTGACAGATGCTTGTCGTCAGAGCAAATGTACAAATAAATTTATAAGTCCGCTACTCGCGACTTCACTACTGGGTAGCAAGTGGTAAGTAGGGGTTGAACCCAAGAGAGTTGGTGTGGATTAGTTGTTCTTTAATGAAGCTTATGCAGAAATTAAATGCAATTGGGGTTGGGTTTAAGTGTGCTTTGAGAACTGAAAGTAAAGGAACAGTGATATCACAATTAAAGGAAAGATTCGGTTTTAGGGGCCTTGTATCATATTCTGTTTATCATTGACCTCTAATGATCATACTATGTATTCACAGATGAATTGAGGCTATTTCTAGCACAAGACTTGCGACATCATTTAGAATACACCTCTAATGATCATGCTATGTGTTCAAAAATGAATCGAGGCTATTTCTAGCACAAGACTTGCAACACCATTTAAAACACTTGTTCTACTTAGACTAATTCCTCCTTTCGAAGTATCTTAGCCTTATATGCATCCATTTGGATTATCTTTTCCGATTTATCCAAATGGTTTTTAAGAGAGGTCGAACTCCTCAGATAAGCTTTGCCCGTTAAAGCATCCACTTACCCGAGTATGATCACGAACTCCACGGAAGAGCTTTGCCCGTTAAAACATCCACTCAACCTGGAAGTTCTAACCTAATGTATGGCACATAGAACAAGTTTTGAACACAAAGGTACACTAGGTGCAGGGTCTAAAACATTGTATGATATAAGTACACCCCTTCAACCGAATAAAGAGTTTAGCTACTACTGTTCATGGCACTGGACATTATAACTATGAATATGGAAAAACAAGGGTTTTGAAAGATAGTAAAATAAATACGAGAAGACTTACAAAACCATTGAAGCGCCAAGGATCAAGCTTTTATTCCAAAGTAAAGTGATTACAATATTAGTGCCCAAACTCTAGAGAGATAAGTGATTTGTGATTTTGGAATTTGTAGAGAGAGAAGCTCTCCACATTTTTGGGATGATTTACAAATGAGATGGAGGCATGTATTTATAGCCAAAGGAGAGGGGAATGGAGGGTGGAGATGGCTTTCATCCAAGGGAGGAGAAGGGAGGAGTGGAGAGCAAGTTTGAGTGGAGGAGTGGAGGTCAAGTTAGCCCAAAAGCCGCCGGTTGCAAAGTTGCAAGGTGGCTTTGCCACCAAAAGCCGCCGGTCATGGATGGATAAGAGTGAGTTTGTGAGTTTTGTGCAGTCTTTTCACAAAACTATCAGTCCAATTTTGCTCCGGTCTGACTTTGGTTGTTCCTCAGTTGGATTTGTATTGAGTGATTCCACGTCAGGATCTTGAGATTTCTTCATTCAGCGTCTGATCGTGACCTCGGAATGACTCGTAATATCTTTTCAGCGTAAAATCCTCTCCTTAGCGTGTATTCTCTCTAGAGTCCAAAATACCCTGTAGAAATATATCGGAACTAACAAGCAAAAGTTAAATAGACAAAGAGTCTAATTTGGTGGGTTTAACTGTGTTTATGATTCGTATAATTATGGTCCATCAGATCACCCCACACTTTTAGTTGTTCGTCCCGAACAATGCTATTAAAGGGCGGCACACAATCAAGTAAAAACTTTTAAATATGAAAGTGAGACTGTGGGACTTGATTTATCCTAATTCATGCATTACTACTTATTACTAAATTAAACCGTGTAAATAAATAGAAGAAACTTGATACGTGTACCTTCGTGCTGAGATGCAAATTATTTTGGATGTTTCGGGAGATAGCCCTTTTTGGGCTCCTGGACTGCATTCTCGGGACCGTCTCGCACTATATGGTTTTCTTGTAGCTTTCTCTAGCACGTGATTCGGTTCGGGTTTCAATGGTTTGGTCTTTGATTTTCTTTTGGCGAGGGACAACTTTTGTAGTGAATCGGCCTTTGGCCTTTGATTTGACTCTTTGAGTACTTCACTTTTTGTTCGGTTAAAACCTTCACAATTTTGGGCCTTTGGCCTCTTGATTTGCTTCTTTGAGCTTTTTGCTTCTTTGTGACTTGTTAGTCCATTTTCTCAAGCCTTTTTGGGAGGTCCAATCATCGCCCACAAGCCTATGGAAATACCTCCCCGCTCCTCTCATCCTGGTCGTTTCGCGCGGGTCAAGATGAGGGTCGCTCATCTATTTTCTCGGCTACTTTGACTAGAGATAGGACGGTCTGATTCCCGTCCCTTCTTTTTTTCTTTTTGCATAAACACTGCATGGTGGAGATGACTTCAATCTTCACTGAAACCCGAAGTGCAGCCTCCACTGACTTTGAAAACCATAGAGTTTGATTCGATCCTTCGAGTGCTTGCCAAGCCTCTCTAGGGCAGTTTATGTCAACTCCACATCCCTGGTTTATCGCAGCACAAAGGGACAAATGAGAAGTTACATTCTAAGTTTTTAGACAGTTGAATTTTCACAAGGTAAATGCATGAATTTTAGATCTATCTTTTTCACATTCTCAAGTTCATATTTTCAAAAAGATAATATTAAAAACGGAAAAGAAAAACATGTTATGTACACAGGTGGTTCTCACCCCACACTTTTGAACGTAGGCGTGCCTTTCAGCAAGACTTAGTTCAAAAGCCATGCAAGCAGATGTTATGAGAAAGAAATGACATTAAGGAAAAGGGAAGAACAGAACTCCCTTTAAAGTGTCAAGTGAACGACATGGCATGAGGCTGGATAATCGAGGGAGTTCGGCTGGGGCCTTGAACTCTCAGCGCAGGCCCGGCTGGCTTAATGTTGCACCCAAGTCCGATTCCTGAATAGTCATTTCTTCTATGCACCAAGTGGGTGAGAGCGACTTATTGGAAAAACTAAATGACAGAAAAAGTACTGAAAGTAAGATAGGTGTCGGGTTACCTCCCGACCAGTGCCTTTGTTTAATGTCATTGGCTCGACAGTACCTCACTCCTGGATCATAAGTAGGGATCCCATGGGTGCTTGAGGTCGAACTTCTTCTCGGTAGCTCTTTTGATTTGAGAGGGTGAGGCTTTATTGACCATAGTTGCTGGTCCAATGGGTCGTGCTTGCTTGTTACTCCTTCCGGGTTTCCATTCTTTCGGCCCATGTCTTTGCCGCTTCTTCATGTTTGAATAGTTGGCACCTTTGCGAGTTTGGAAGTTTGGTTTTGTGCCATTAAATGTAGGCGACATTAAGCATGCGCCTCTACCATTCCTCTTCATTGTGGCAGTGATGGATGGTTGTCTTGGAACGAGTGAGTTTTCAGGCGGTTTTCCTTGGCTTGTGACGAGTGAGAGTTCCTTTGTCGGCTTTTTTGGCTTATGCTCCTCCTCTAACTCCCCGTGCACCTCATCATCATTGATTATATGATCTTCGGTGGCTATGATCGGTATAAGACACGAAGGGTTAAGTTGGGGCACTTCGACCATGAGGACTGGTTCTGTTTCAGGTGCTCCGACAGTGAGGACCAGGTCTTTTTCGGATAGTTCGGCAATGAGGTCTGGGACTTCCTCGGGTACTCTGAACGCAAGGATCGGGCCTGGCTTGATTTCTTCGGCCGCTTTGGCAGTGAGGTTCGGGACTTCTGTTGGCTCGGTAGTTAGGACAGTGATTTCCTCGGATGGATTGGTGATAAGGACCGGTCCTGTTTTGGGCAGCTTGTTAATGAGGTCCCAGAGCTGGTTTGATGCTTCTTTTTGAGCCACCCATGATTCTTCATTCTCTGTCGGCTCCTCGGGTTCAGCCGTCTTTTCTATTGCCCATGATTCGGTTTCGGCCGTGAATTGGTGCATCGAGGCACTCAATTGCTGTATGTCTACGGCCAATTGCTGGGTGCTAGCTGCCAGCTCGTTTTCTGCTGCCCATACTTCGATTTTGGCCCTAATTTGGTGCATTATGTCGTCTAGTTCTTCGCTCCGCATGGCTTGATCTTGTCTTTGTCTTGACCTTGCGGCCAAATCATCTATTAAGTTCCAAAGATCATCTATGTCTAAGTTGTTCACCGAGCCTCCCGCTGCATCATTTAGCCAATTCCACTCTTGTGGTATCATCCCATTGAGAAACCTTTGAAGAAGATCGTGGTTGGTGAATCCATGGTGCGGGCAGCTTATCAACATGGAGTCAAAGTACGCTAAGTATTCGTCCAAAGTTTCATCCCGGGATTGTTTTATGTTGTTGATCTTCTCGCGGACTTCAAGTTCGAAAGGTGGTGGGGAAAACTCCTCATTGTTCCAAGGTTCCATTCCGTAGTAGTAGGACTTAGTGAATTGCATGATAAAACAAAAAAAAGAAAAAACAAAATAGAACAACTATTCCGATGCACAACTCCCCACCAACGGCGCCAATTTGACAGATGCTTGTCGTCAGAGCAAATGTACAAATAAATTTATAAGTCCGCTACTCGCGACTTCACTACTGGGTAGCAAGTGGTAAGTAGGGGTCGAACCCAAGAGAGTCAGTGTGGATTAGTTGTTCTTTAATGAAGCTTATGCAGAAATTAAATGCGATTGGGGTTGAGTTTAAGTGTGCTTTGAGAAATGAAAGTAAAGGAACAGTGATATCACAATTAAAGGAAAGATTCGGTTTTAGGGGCCTTGTATCATATTCTGTTTATCATTGACCTCTAATGATCATACTATGTATTCACAGATGAATCGAGGCTATTTCTAGCACAAGACTTGCGACATCATTTAGAATACACCTCTAATGATGATCATGCTATGTGTTCAAAGATGAATCGAGGCTATTTCTAGCACAAGACTTGCAACACCATTTAAAACACTTGTTCTACTTAGACTAATTCCTCCTTTCGAAGTATCTTAGCCTTATGTGCATCCATTTGGATTGTCTTTTCCGATTTATCCAAATGGTTTTTAAGAGAGGTCGAACTCCTCAGATAAGCTTTGCCCGTTAAAGCATCCACTTACCCGAGTATGATCACGAACCCCACGGAAGAGCTTTGCCCGTTGAAGCATCCACTCAACCTTGGAAGTTCTAACCTAATATATGGCACATAGAACAAGTTTTGAACACAAAGGTACACTAGGTGCAGGGTCTAAAACATTGTATGATATAAGTATACCCTTCAACCGAATAAAGAGTTTAGCTACTACTATTCATGGCACTGGACATTATAACTATGAATTTGGAAAAACAAGGGTTTTGAAAGACAGTAAAATAAATACGAGAAGACTTACAAAACCGTTGAAGCGCCAAGGATCAAGCTTTTATTCCAAAGTAAAGTGATTACAAGATTAGTGCCCAAACTCTAGAGAGATAAGTGATTTGTGATTTTGGAATTTGTAGAGAGAGAAGCTCTCCACATTTTTGGGATGATTTACAAATGAGATGGAGGCATGTATTTATAGCCAAAGGAGAGGGGAATGGAGGGTGGAGATGGCTTTCATCCAAGGGAGGAGAAGGGAGGAGTGGAGAGCAAGTTTGAGTGAAGGAGTGGAGGGCAAGTTAGCCCAAAAGCCGCCGGTTGCAAGGTGGCTTTGCCACCAAAAGCCGCCGGTCATGGATGGATAAGAGTGAGTTTGTGAGTTTTGTGCAGTCTTTTCACAAAACTATCAGTCCAATTTCGCTCCGGTCTGACTTTGGCTGTTCCTCGGTTGGATTTGTATTGAGTGATTCCACGTCAGGATCTTGAGATTTCTTCATTCAGCGTCTGATCGTGACCTCGGAATGACTCGTAATATCTTTTCAGCGTAAAATCCTCTCCTTAGCGTGTATTCTCTCTAGAGTCCAAAATTCCCTGTAGAAATATATCGGAACTAACAAGCAAAAGTTAAATAAACAAAGAGTCTAATTTGGTGGGTTTAACTGTGTTTATGATTCGTATAATTATGGTCCATCAGGGTCCCATGAGACAGTTAAGACGAGGTTTCAATTGTGAACGAAGCTTTCATCTGTTCAACAATTTCCGCGGCAAGGTCCTTCATCTGATCTGGGAACCCTGCGACTGCCACCGACATGGCACCCGAATCAACAGAAATCGCCAACTCCAAGGCACTCATCTTCTCCTTCGTCCACCAACTCGGTCTTTGCCTCCACCAACTCTGATCTTACCTCCTTCAGCTCACTCTTTAACTCCTTCATCTCTGCTCGAAGCACTTTCAGCAGCGCCAGCATCTCACCTGAGCCCTCAGAGGGGGGTGCCTCGTCACCACCGACAGGAGAAGCAACATTAAGAGGAGTCACTTCAATGACATCCTCATCATCAGCTACCTCTACCACAGCAGGAACTGTCCATCCAACTCCCTCAGAGAACTCCAAACCCAGTTTGGTAATATGCTCATCACACAGTGCAGACGAAAGCACTCTCTCCGACTCAGGAAGGTAAATCTCCCAATACTTCATTATCTCCTTCACAAACCCTAGGAAGGGTAGTCCATTTGACGGGTTGTCCCCGTTGTTCTCCATATGCTTCATGATCTGAAATGCCAAGTTCACTGGCTTCCTCTGCATAATTTGATCGACCAACAGTAGATCCTGGAAGGTCACTAGATTGTGTTTGTGCTTCCTCGGGGAGATATTTGAGACGAGGATTCTGTGTAAAATCCTAGGGAGCACATTCATGTGAGTGTTTTCCCTTTGGCCCTTTGCCGTGGGGTCTAGCCCGAGTCGCTCAAATACCTCTACCTTTGCCACGGTGCCTGGCCACGTACCTTTGGAGTAGGTGGCATACCCACTGATGGACCATAATTATATGAATCATAAACACAGTTAAACCCACCAAATTAGTCTGATTGTCTATTTAACTTTTGCTTGTTAGTTCCGATATTTATCTACAGGGTATTTTGGAGTCTAGAGAGAATACAGGCTAAGGAGGAGTTTTTAAGCGGAAAATATATTTTAAGTCATTCCAAGGTCATGACCAGATGCCGACTGTACAAATATCATGAACCTGACGTGGAATCACTCAAAACAAGTCCAACCGAAGAGCAACCAGAGTTAGTCCGGAGCAGAAATGAACCGGTAGTTTTGTGAAAACTTCACAAAACTCACAAACCACTCTCCTCATGCCACCTAGCCGGCGGCTCCTCCCTCACAAACTCCTCTCCTTCTCTCCTTGCAAGCCACATGGGCGGCGGCTAAGGAGGAAAACTCCAAGAGGACCGGCAGCTTTGAGCTCCTCCATGGATCTCATGCCATGTGTTGAGTCTTCTCCCCCCATGTGACAAGTGTTGTGATCTCATGGCTCCTCCATGCCTATAAATACAACCTCCCCTCCTTTGTAATCTTCATCCCATCCACAATTCCATCTTCACACAACACATCACTTATCTCTCTAGACTTTTGGGCACTTTTGTACGCTTTTGTTTGAAATCTATAATACTCCTGTTGGTTCTTGAGTATTCTAGTAGTTTTTGAGTTTACTCCTGTTGGTTCTTGAGTATTCTCCTTTACTTACTGTCTTTCAAAAACCCTCGAGTACTTAGCTATGGTATCCACCTATATGGATATTCGTAGCTAAACTCTTCATTCGGTTGAAGGGGTGTACTTGTATCATAAAATGTTTTAGGCTATACGCTTAGTGCCTCTTCTTTGTATTCAAAACTTGTTCTATGTGCCATATATTAGGTCAGAACTTCCAAGGTTGAGTGGATGCTTGAAATGGAAAAACACTTCCGTGGGGGTTCGTGAACATACTCGGATAAGTGGATGCTTGAAATGGCAAAGCTTATCTGAGGAGTTCGATCTCTTTTAAACACCATTTGGTTTAATCGGAAATGATTGATCAAATGGATGCACATAGGCTAGTATACCTTGAAATGGGGTGCTAGTCTGAATAGAATAAGTGTTCTACGACATTGAAATGGGCTAGACAGTGTGTGCAAATCGAGCGCTTGAAATGGCCTTGATACACATTTGAATACTTAGTAGGATCACTAAAGGTCAATGATAAACAGGCTATGATACAAGGCCTCTGAAACCGAATGCTTTCCTTAGATTTAAACACCACCTGCATTTACTTTCTTAGTATAAACTGCCTTATCAACTGCTCACCTCCCGGAAGACTTGCCAATCACGCAACTACCGCTGTAAGTCTTCTTCCTTTTATTTTCAGTATTTATTTTTCTATCATTTACTTTTCTGTACTAAAAACCAAAACCAACTAAAAAGACACGTACTTGTTAACACTAAAACCTCAATCAACCTAAAAACACGCTCCCTCGCTGTACAATCCCTCAAAGAACACTTATCCCCCTAATTCCCTTGGGTTCGACCCCTACTTACCACTTGCTACCCAGTAGTGAAGTCGCGAGTAGCGGACTTATAAATGTATTCTTGACGTTTGCACACGACGACTGTGCATCCATCAAAATTGGCACCGTTGCCGGGGAATTAGCCGTCGGATTAGTTGTTCTTTCCCTTTTCCTTCTCATCTCTTCATCACACTATGTATGCATGGACAACGCGACATCTTCCTCTGTTCGGAGGTACGAATAGAGAAGACCCAGTACAACATTGTCGAAACTTTCACCATATTTGCCGCCACATAAAACCTGAAAATGAAATGTTAGAGGAATTTAAGCTTAAATGCTTCAAATTTTCTCTAACTGATTTTGTGACAATTTGGTATTACACATCAACCGCTAGTCGTGCAGAACATTTTGTGGATCTTTGCGTTCCATTCCTGAGGGAATTCTGCCCCCCATCCTTACGCCAAAAAACCCGTGAAAAGATCATGTGCCTTCAACAATCCCGGGATGAGACTTTGGACGAATACTACACGAACTATGACACCATCGTCTCAAGCTGCCCGCACCATGGATTCACGAAGAAAGTTCTTCTTCAAAACTTTCTTCGTGGGATGAGGGCCGATGAGCTGACAAGGATTAACGAAGCAATGAGAAGATCAGCCGGGAACTTATCCATGGCAGACATGTGGAACCTCATAGATGACCTGGCCGCAGCCACAAAATGAATACCCCAAGCTGACAGAGGAATGCAGATAGAAGAGGCTGGTCCAGAGACAGATGAAGAAAATACTCCCGAGCCATCGGAAGAATCAGACATAGAAAGCATCGGAAGCAACGAGGAAAAACCCTCATGGGAACTCGAGGCGGTGCCAACAAAAGAAGAAGTCCAAAACACCACTGGCAAGCTACCTGAGTCATACCCAACTATCATTACCAGAGCAGCAGAGACCATCTACGACCAAATCCTCACAGATGGACGTGACGAGGCAGAACCAAGCCTTAAGATGCAAGCTTCCCCACTTTTCCCCTTGATCAATAAGCAAATAGCAGAGAACTATGTGATCCATGAAGAGGCTAAAAGGAGGATGGGAAAAGGGCCTGAGCAGAACGACTCCTCGATGGAGCATGTTTTCACCATGACTGGACAAGGCAGCCCTAAACACCAGAAAACCCGATTCAAGAAACTAGTAGTAAAAGGTCCCTCGCCTTCTCAGAGACGTTGGAAGGAGAAACCACCAGAACCATGGGAACTGGACCCAAGCCCATCATCCCCCAAAACCCAGGAAGAGTCAAAGCAAGAATCAAGGTTGGCGTAACACAGCAATATGACCTGAGCCACCCATGGGATCCAAACCACTGATCCAGGAATGAGGTACTGTTGAGCCAACGACGTTAAACAAAGGCACTGGTCGGGAGGTAACCCGACACCTATCTTACTTTCAGTACTTTTATTTTCTGTCATTTAGTTTTTACCAATAAATCGCTCTCACCGACTTGGTGCATAGAATGAAATGACTATTCAGGAATCGGTTATGGGTGCAACATCAAGCCAGCCAGGCCTATGCCAAGAGTTCAAGGTCCCAGCTGAACTCCCTCGATTATCCAGCCTCATGCCATGTCGTTCACTCGACACTTTAAAGGGAGTTCTATTCTTCCCTTTTCCTTAATGTCATTTCCTTCTCATAATTGTCTGCTTGCATGGCTTTTGAACTAAGTCTTGCTGAAAGGCACGCCTTCGTTCAAAAGTGTGGGGTGAGAACCGCCTGTGTACATAACATGTTTTTCTTTTCCTTTTCCCTTAATATTATCTTTTTGAAAATATGAACTTGAGAATGTGAAAAAGATAGATCATAATTCATGCATTAACCTTGGGAAAAATTTAACTGTTTTAAAAACTTAAAATGTAACTTCCCATTTGTCCCTTTGTGCTGAGATAAACAGGGGATATGGAGTTGATAGAAAATGCCCTAGAGAGGCATGTCAAGCAATCGAAGGACTGAATTTCACTATATGGTTTACGAAGTCAGTGGAGGCTGCACTTCGGGTTTTCAGTTGAGTCAGAGTCATCTCCGCCATGCAGCGTTTATGCAGAAAAAAGGCGGGACGGGAATCAAACCGTCCTATCTCTAGTCAGAGTAAAATGAGCGACCCTCATTTTGACCCGCGCAAAACGGCAAGGATGAGAGAGAGCGGGGAGGTATTTCCATATGCTCGCGGGCGATGATTGGACCTCCTAAAAAGGCTTGAGAAAATGGACTAGCAAGCCACAAAAAGGCAAAAGCTCAAAGAGCAAATCAAGAGGCCAAAGGCCCAAAATTGTGAAGGTTTTAACCGAACAAAAATTGAAGTACTCAAAGAGTCAAATCAAAGGCCAAAGGCCGATTCACTACAAAAAAGCTGTCCCTCGCCAAAAAGAAAATAAAAAAGGCTCAACTAATCTGTGAAACCCGAACCGAATCACGTGCTAGAGAAAGCTACAAGGAAACCATATAGTGCGAGACGGTCCCGAGAACGCAATCCAGGAGCCTGAAAAGGGCTATCTCCCGAAACATCCGAATTAATTTGCATCTCGGCACGGAGGTACAAGTATCAAGTTTCTTCTATTTATTTATACGGTTTAATTTGGTAATAAGTAGTAATGCATGAATTAGGATAAATCTAGTCCCACAGTCTCACTTTCATATTTTAAAAGTTTACTTAGATAGTGTGTGCCGCCCTTTAATAGCATTGTTCGGGACGAACAACTAAAAGTGTGTGGTGATCTGATGGACCATAATTATATGAATCATAAACACAGTTAAACCCACCAAATTAGACTGTTTGTCTATTTAACTTTTGCTTGTTAGTTCCGATATTTATCTACAGGGTATTTTGAAGTCTAGAGAGAATACAAGCTAAGGAGGAGTTTTTAAGCGGAAAATATATTTTTAGTCATTCCAAGGTCACGACCAGATGCCGACTATACAAATATCATGAACCTGACGTGGAATCATTCAAAACAAGTCCAACCGAAGAGCAACCAGAGTCAGTCCGGAGCAGAAATGAACCGATAGTTTTGTGAAAACTTCACAAAACTCACAAACCACTCTCCTCATGCCACCTAGCCGGAGGCTCCTCCCTCACAAATTTAATATTTGTAATTTCCTTGCGAGAAACTAGCGTAGTGGCAAGCAGGGGTCGAACCCAAGGAAGCTAGACGGTTACTACTTTGTTCTGTAAGCGGGGGAAAAGACGATTGGTGAGAGTAAACAGTTTAGGAAATAACAATAAGTCACGAAAATAACTGGAAAGTGTATCAATCAGAGAAGATATTCAGGCTAGGGTTTTCTTCAATTGTGACTAAGTTTATCCTTGATTTCTAAATGTTTATTCTTGTCTTCTATGGGTTACTCCTGGTCAGGTTATAACCGTTTAATTCTAGCAAACCTAATACTCCTGGTCAGGTTATATTAGGTTTAGTGCTTCTACTTATTCTAACGGGTCAGTATCAAATAAGTAGTGAATAAATAGTAAGTATTACTAGATTAAGTTGTACCCTTTCGGATCTCCCCTTAACCTAATAATGCGAACTGATAATTTGCACAAGAACTAAATAGAATGTAAGAATAATAATGAAGAACAGAATCTCAAAACTTTCGTCACAATTATTCAACACTAACCCGAATAATCGGTTTAGTTACACATACTCATGAAGAACAATGCAATAAGTAATAAGGAACAAGAAACTTCACTATGTAACCGAGTAAACAAAGGACTGAGTTCGAACGAGTCTCGGCCGAGTCACGGTGGTGCACGCCTGGAGCAAGGTGGCTGATCGGGCGGAGGAGAGCTTCGTGTGGAGCAGAGAGAGATGTGATGAGGGATAATTTCAGGTCTTGTATGCTCCTCCTTATATAGAATTTTGAGAAACCCTAAAGTTCCCAAAATAAGCCAAAAGATAATCATGGAAATATTTCCATAATAATCTTTCTTAATCTTCAAGCAACCTTGATCTTCTAGAATATTCCGAAACCCTAGCTTTGTGCGTTGCCCTAATATGACAATGTGTTTTCGGGCCACACGGTGGGCTGGACTCGGTGGCAACTCGGCGTGACTCGGCCTGCATTGGTGTGGACTCGGCTGCTCGCTCGGACATCAGGATGGACTTCGGCTTGGACGCCCGGTCGTGGGTCAGACTCAGCGCACTCGAACGTCCGCTCGGCTGGATGGGCTAGGCGCTCGGACGTGGCTCTCGGATGCTCGATCGGGCGCACGGGCGCTGGAGGTCGGATGGCCGATGGCATGGAATGCCCGGATGGAAGCTCGGACGCCCGCTCAGACGCCTGCTCGGACGCGCGCTCGGATGGCCGGGCTGGAATTCCCACACGGACGTCTCCTGCATTTCGAGCCCGCGGACGTCTCTTGCATTCCTGAAATTTGTTCAGACGTCCGCGCCCTTTATTGTTGAGGCCTCCGCGGAATGCGCTGTTGAAAACTCCAAAGTCATTTCTTTCCGCGCCAAACTTCGTCAAATGTACATAAGCTGGTCAAGAACTCCTTGTGATGTTTTTGGCTCCAAAAGCCGTCTTTTGAATGTGATTCCTCTTAGAGCCTCCAAATTACTTGAAATGCGAAACAACACTAAGAAGTAACTGTTTGCATATAAAAGTACTGGAATTGGTGGGATTTTATGACTCGATGAGTCGTATAAATACGGCTCATCAAACCACCCCACACTTAAACTTGTTCGTCCCGAACAAGGAGTAGGTCATAAGAGGAAATAAATGAAGTACGAACATCACAAAGCTTCGGCATCCTAGACATGCTACATGAATATGATTTGGCTAATGTAGATTCTACCTTTCTATGCATGCCTGTTACTAATATCCTTGTGCGAAAACATGGATTAAAGATACGTGTTACCTTTGGGCCGAGATGCAAATCAATTCGGATGTATCGGGAGATAGCCCTTTTTAGACCCATGAACCTCATTCTCGGACTCGAACTCGCTGCTATATGGTTATGCTTTGCTGCTTTTTCTTGCACGTGATTGATTCGAGCTTCAAAGTGTTGAGTGCTTTTTGGTCAGCTATAGTGTCTCGGTTTTGATGTATCAGTGGTACTCTTCACTTGTTTCGGTGTAAACCTTCACAATGATGATGGATTTGAGCTTTTGTGGTGCAGATTGTGACTGCTCGAACCGTGATTTCTTCTCCTTTTGACGCGAGTCAAGTCGAGGGTCGCTCGCCTATTTTCCCGGTTACTCGGATTAGAAACCTTCCTGCTCTCACTCATCCTCGTCCTTTCGACACAGGTCAAGTCAAGGGTCGCTTGCCTATTTTCTCGGCTACTTGGACTAGAGATTGGACGGTGTGATGTATTCCCGTCCCAACCAACCGCAAAGGTGCCACAGTGGCGGAGCAGACTCGTACTATGTTGCCTCGAAGTGCTAGCCTCCACAAGCTCCACATAACCATACATCCTGAGTTCGGTCTTTGAATGATCTGTCAAGTCTCTCTAGGGCATTTCTATCAACTCCACATCCCTGTTTATCTCAACTAACAAAGGCACGCAAAGATTTTTAGATCACATGTTAGTCGCACAAGTCAATTTTCACCAAAGACATGCATGTAATCGGTTCTATCTATTTCACCTAATCATTATCCAATACTGCAAGTCTAGGAGATAGTGAAGTATCATGTACAAAATTTTTAAAAATTATGGGAAACGTGCTGACTTTGTGCAGGGTGCAGTAAAACAGACGTGCTGACTCGATAACTGACTCTCCCACCCCACACTTTTGAAATGAGCCGTGTCCTCACGGCACGACTCAAATCTAGACTCACAATGCGTGCAATAAATAGATAAGGGAAGGAAAAGGGTAGAATTAAACTCCCCTGGGATGTGGTCGGCTGTCGACTGAACTCGGGCCAAGTCCGGTCTTAATAGGGCAGACCCGGACTAGTCTCGGATGAAGGGTGCTCCTGGCGGCTAAAATGCATAGCGCCGCAAGAAAAATGCGTAACTCCACAGGCAAAATGCGTAGCTCGCAATGTGAAATTCCGGCTAAGTCCAATCCCTGCAAAATGAAACCAATTCCCTTCCAAGGTACAATGTGACAATAATGACTCAAAACATAAATAAACATAGTAAGTAAATGAACTGAAATGCAAACCGTGCAGGGCTGCCTCCCTGCGAGCGCCTTTGTTTAACGTCGTTGGCTCGACAATACCTCCTCTATGTGTCAGGAGGCTCGGCTAGGTCAAACTGATGAACGGACAGGTCGGCCTCTCCATGATAATGCTTCACTCGCTGTCCATTGACCCTGAATCGGTCTCCTCCTATCGGGCTCTCAAGTTCGACTGCTCCATGATTAAAGACCCGTGTGATGGTGTAAGGGCCGGTCCATCTGGACCTCAACTTCCCGGGTATGAGTCGTAACCGAGATGAGAATAAGAGCACCTGCTGTCCGACTTCAAACGTGCGCCTGAGTATGAATTTGTCGTGGTAGAGCTTGGTCCGTGCCTTGTAGTCTGTTTGGCTCTCATAAGCCTCGAGGCGCAGCTCCTCAAGCTCGCACAACTGTAATTTCCTATCTAGCCCAGCTGCCTGTAAGTCTGGATTGCACTTCTTCAGTGCCCAATATGCCTTGTGTTCTAGCTCGACTGGTAAGTGGCACGCCTTCCCATAGACCAACCGAAAAGGCGATGTGCATATCGGTGTCTTGTAGGCTGTCATGTATGCCCAAAGAGCCTCATCTAACCGCTGGCTCCAATCCTTCCTGGTCGGTCCCACCATCTTCTCCAAAATTCCCTTAATTTCGCGGTTGGAGATCTCCGCTTGCCCATTCGTCTGGGGATGATATGCTGTGGAAGTCCGGTGATGAATGATGAGTCGAATTCTTGACTCATTTACATACCCATTTACGAAGAGATTTGATCCATTCCCGATGCTATTTCGATGCCATATGACTCGTTTCCTTGCATTTCAGGCTTGGATCAGCCATCCATTGAGCTCAGGGCCTTAGCGCAAAAAGTCGGGGAAAATCCGAAGATTTGAGCAAGTTTTGGCGAAAAGGAGATCCAGTCGACCGACTGGCAAAGCTCTCCTGCGCCAGTCGGTCGAGAAAGCCAACCATCAGATGGCCTGCTCAAGCGCATCATTCGAGTCGGTCGACTCGCCATCCAGTCGACCGACTGAGAAAGTGCTTAGAGAGCTCAAAGACCTCCAGTCGACCGACTGGGAAGCCTCCCCTGCGCCAGTCGGTCGAGTCGCTGAACTTCCAGATGGGCCTGCAAAACGACTCTATCGAGTCGGTCGACTCGCCTCCCAGTCGACCGACTGGGCGTTCCCTTCATCGACCACATTTTCTACGCCAGTCGACCGACTGGGAAAGCCAGCCCACGCCAGTCGACCGACTGGAGCTACAGTTCCGGAAAACCCTAACTTTGTCTATAAATAGAAACTTTTTGGGGTTTTCAAAGGGGGGGACTTCTTGGGAGCTTTTTGGGCGATTTTGGAGAGGAAACTAGGGATTCTAGAGCCATCAACAACACAAGGATTGGACCATCCATTGGTTCTATTGCTCCTTATTGGTTTTGGATTCCTAAACTCATTCTCCTTCATTTGCTTTTGCTTGTACACTCACCATGAGTGAGTAGTGACTTGATTGGGGATTATGGATCCCCTAGACATATTGTGATGATGTGAAATACATTGATGTCAATATTGAATGAGTTTGCACATGAATCTTCTTCATTTGAACTACATGTATAGAGTTGCCCATAAGGTGTTTGTGAAATGTCCTCAATGGGAACTTAGCCTAATTTCATACTTGATGTAGCTCACGTTGATCAATATGACTTTAATGGAATGAATGAAGAGGCATTAGAGTTTGTGTGTTACATGGCGATGCTTAAGTTCTAATGAGAATAGCTTGAGTTTAACAAGAACATGTGTACCTAATCAATAGAGCGCGAGTGTGAGACTAGAAATGCATGTTCTATAGGGCCAATAGAGCGCGAGTGTGAGGTCCTATGCGAGGTGTATCCTCTTTATCATAGGTTGTAGCGCGAGTGGAACTTAGGGTGAATGTTACACGGCTAAATTCTATTCAAGTGCATGCAAATTCATAATTGACATCTAATATCATCATCACTATAATTGTCTAGGTGGGGAAGTAATCCCTAGTCATCTTTGATTGATCGTTTATTCGTTTCTTTGCTAGAATCTCTCTTTTTGGATAGTAAATCATTGCTATCAACCTCTTTCGAGGCATAAACCCCCCCAAACCATTAGACATTCCAAATTAATCCTTAGCACTAATTAGTTTAATCACCTATCTCTTGGGTACGACCTTGGGTTTCCCAAGTCAATATAAATGTTTTGATTAATTGTGACTAGCATAAGTATTTGATTGTCTTATCGAATATTTACCGCTAAATTACACGCGATCAATGAACATGGTAGCGCTTCAGTGTGGATGCCATCATACGGTTGCAGAAGTGCGTCCCCTGATCACTGATAATGGCCTTAGGTACTCCGTACCTGCAAAAGATGTTAGTGCGCAAAAAGTCTACGACAATTTTAGCATCAGCACATCTAGTGGCCTTGGCCTCTACCCACTTGGACACATAATCAACTGCAACTAAGATAAAAGAAAAACCACATGAAACAGGAAAAGGACCCATAAAATCTATCCCCCAAATGTCAAACACATCATTCACTAGTATGGGGACCTGTGGCATCTCCTGTCTGGCCGAAATATTACCTACTCTCTGGCATCTATCACATCTCTTACAATGATCGTAGGCATCTCTAAAGACATGCGGCCAAAAGAAACCACTATCTAAAATCTTCCTAGCTGTCCTCCTAGGGCTGAAATGGCCACCACACTCTAACTCATGGCAAAAACTGATAACTGAAGCAATCTCATCATCGGGGATGCACCGTCTAAGAATCTGATCTACACCTATTTTCCACAAGTACGGATCATCCCACACATAGTATTTAGCATCATGCTTCAGTTTCAAACACTGTGCCCTAGAATATGAGGGCGGGAACTTACCTCCGACCAGGTAGTTCACTAGAGGAGCGAACCATGGCATCTTACCCGAAATAGCATACAAGTGCTCATCTGGAAACGTCTCGGTAATCTGCCCGGCATCCCCCTCTCTGACAAGACGGCTCAAGTGGTCGGTCACTGTGTTCTCTATGCCCTTCTTGTCCCTGATCTCCATGTCAAACTCCTGTAGGAGCAGGATCCACCTAATGAGTCTCGGCTTTGTCATCAAGTACCTAATAGCTGCATGGTCAGAATAGACAACAACTTTAGTACATAGCAAATAAGACCTGAATTTCTCCAAGGCAAAGACCACGGCTAGCAGCTCCTTCTCTGTGGTCGAATAGTTCTTCTGGGCCACGTCTAGTGTCCTCGAAGCGTAGTAGATCACCACGGGCTTCTTGTCCACCTTCTGACCGAGAACTGCTCCTACAGCATAATCACTCGCGTCACACATAATCTCAAAGGGCTGTGTCCAGTCCGGAGCTCTAATGATGGGCGTGCTGGTGAGGGCCTCCTTTAGCTCGTCAAACGCTGCCCTGCACTGATCTGTAAACTCAAAAGGAACATCTTTCTGCAAGAGGTTAGATAAAGGCAGCGCCTTTTTAGAGAAATCCTTTATGAATCTACGATAGAAGCCAGCATGCCCTAGAAACGACTTAATATCACGGACTGTGGAGGGATATGGCAGAGTAACAATCAAATCTATCTTAGCTTTGTCTACCTCTATCCCCTAATGTGAAACTATGTGACCGAGCACGACTCCATGAGTAACCATAAAGTGACACTTTTCATAATTGAGTACCAAATTCATCGAAACACATCGTGCTAAAACTGTACTCAAATGATCTAAGCATGCATCAAAAGTGTCACCATGCACAGTAAAGTCATCCATAAACACCTTAATAAATGAACCTATCATGTCATAAAAAATACTAGTAACGACCCACTGAAAAGTGTCGGGTGCGTTACACAAGCCAAAAGACATCCGGCGAAAAGCAAATGTACTGAATGGACATGTGAAGGTCGTCTTCTCCTGATCCTCGGGTGCTATGGGAATCTGATTATAGCCTGAAAATCCATCTAGAAAACAAAAATAAGGCTTACCTGCCAAGCGGTCGAGCATCTGATCAATGAATGGAAGAGGAAAGTGATCCTTGCGCGTAACGGCGTTCAGCTTCCTGTAATCTATGCACATGCACCATCCATTCTTGACTCGAGTCGTGACCATCTCGCCCTCGGCGTTCTTCTCCACTGTGATCCCTGTCTTCTTCGGTACAACATGTACCGGACTCACCCACTGACTATCTGAGATCGGGTAGATCACATCTACATCCAACAACTTCTGAATCTCCTTCTGGACAACCTCCATCATAATCGGGTTCAATCTGCGCTGAGGCTCCCTCGAAGGTCTAGCTCCATCCTCCAACAATATCCGATGCATACAAACTGCCGGGCTGATTCCCTTGATGTCGGCTAGCGTCCATCCAATGGCCAGTTTGTGCTCGGTGAGCACTCCAATAAACCTGCGCTCCTGATCTGCCTCGAACCCGCTCTTAATGATGACTGGAAGCGTGCTATCCTCCCCTAAGAATGCATACTTCAAGTGACTAGGTAGAGGTTTCAATTCTACTGTAGGTGCCTGCACAACAGAAGGCAAACACACTTGTGATTTGAATAAACGAACTGCATTAACCTCGTACCTTGGGGTGAGTGGCTGGGCAATCTCGAGCTGGTCTAGTACGTCTAAGATGGCCTCTGTATGCTCATATGAGTCCTCTGGTGAGTACACTGCCTCCTCAATTACCTGCTCTAGTGGGTCGGTCCGTCTCTCCGGATGTACCTCCTGGACAAGGTCGTCCAAGGTGTCTAAGGCATGGACCGCCTCGTACTCTATAGGATGCTTCATGGCCCTGAAGATGTCAAAGCTGATCCTCTCGTCCTCAACCTCCATGGTCAACGTCCCAGTGTCACAGTCTATCTTCATTTTTGACGTCTTGAGGAATGGCCGGCCGAGCAGGATCGGTGCATGGTCTGTCGGGCTGCTGTTCTCCATCTTGAGCACATAGAAGTCTGCTGGGAATACTAGCTCGCCCACCTGTACTAGCACATCCTCAATCTTGCCCTCGAGCTGCTTGCATGATCTATCCGCCAGCTGTATGGTAAGACCTGCAGGCTCAAGAGGGCCAATACGCAGACAGGAGTATATAGAGTACGGTAAAACATTGATAGAAGCACCGAGATCTAGCATGTAATTCTCTATCCTAATGTTACCGATTGTGCAGGGAATGGTGTATGTGCCTGGGTCACCGCATTTCGGTGGCACCTTGCACTGAATCACCGCTGAAACATTCATGCTCATGAGCTCCTCGTCTTGCTGGGTTCCTCTTCGTCTGTTTGTGCACAACTCCTTCAGAAACTTCGAGTATCTCGGGATCTGCTTGATGGCCTCAAGGAGTGGGATGTTGATTTCCACCTTACTGAATAGCTCCCACACTTCCCTGTCCATCACATACTTCTTCGGAGCTCGAACCTGCACAGGAAAAGGCAAGGGTACCTGAACGTTAGAATTCTCGATGATGGGTACCTGAACTGGCCGAGAGGCCTCTACTGAAGGGATCAGGTCTGGTCCAGGCTCGTCCTGGGGCAAGGTACTCGGTTCGGCTGTCTCATCCTCGGGCTCTGCTGGTCCCGCTGCTCTTCGTCCACTCCTTAATGTCACTGCACTGACGTTCCCTTTCGGATTCTGAATGGTTTGTGAGGGAAGTCGTCCAGCGTTGTCCTCGAGCCTCAAGACTGTCGTAGCAATTTGGGACATCTGCTTCTGAAGGTCGGTTATTGCCCCGTCGATCTTGGCTATGTACTGGTTCAAGGTTGTATTGATCTGCTGGTTGCTAGCCATCATCTCCTTCATCATGTCCTCCAGGGATTTATTTTGATTGCTCGGGCTCGGCTGATTGTTGTTCGGCCCTTTCTGCTGATACTGCCCAGGTGTACTCTGTCGAAACTGATGATGTGGGTGCTGGTAGGGCTGCTGGGTCTGCTGAGGTATATTCTGTCATACTGGCTGCTGTTGCTGATTGTTGTTCCTCCAGGTCTGTCCGTTGACCCCTTGATTGGGCGCTACTGCGCCTTACTGTCTGACTGGCCCTGGCTGGTTACCATAGTTCTGATAGTTGCCCACTGCATTGATATCAGCCTGGACGTCTGTTACTAAGGTAGAGCATTCATCTGTCTTGTGATCTGTAGCTGCACAGAACTCACATGGCTTGACCTGGATTGGTTGCCTTCGGATGACATGTTGCATCAGCTCCCTCATTTCCTTCATTTCTGCGGCCATAGCACTGATTGAGGGCTCAACTTTCGACACGTTCTTTGTTCAGGCATACTCGTCCTCCTTGGTTGACTCATCCTGGAAGCGCTCACTTTCTGCCACTGATATGATCTTCTGCTTTACTCTGGCTGGCGTCAGGTTCATGAGATTACCTCCAGCTGAGGCTTCCAATAGCTTCCTTTCTAGCCTGCGCAGTCCATCGAGCATATACTCGACGATGACTTTCTCTGGGAGCTCGAGGTTGCAGCAACTCTTTTCCAAGGCCAGGAACTTCTCCACATACTCGTACATAGTCTCATTCGGGCCTTGCTTGAGCTCTTGTAACTGCTTCCGGACTTGCGCTGCACGCCCAGCTGGATAGTATTTACTGACGAATTGCTTTTGCATCTGGTCCCATGTGTAGATACTATCGGGGGGCAAGGATAGAAACCAATCTGCGGCAGCGTCTGTAAGTGAGAAGTAGAATGCCTTCAGCTTGAAAATTTCGACGTCGGCTCCGTGTGGTTTCAGGTTTAAGCATAACCCGTGATAACGTGTCAGGTGAGATGTAGCAGACTCTCCCTTGGTTCCAGAGAACTTGGGTAGATGATGGACGACTGAGGTACTGACTGTTATGGCTGCGAGGTCCGGTCCTTCATAAATAGGCCATGTCTGGTCTCTGAAATTGGGAACCGAGAGCTCGCCCATGGTGGGTCCTTCATCTTCGTCCTCCTCATCGTCTCTGACTACTGGTTGGCGTGGGGGTCTCTGAGGTGGTGGGTATGGATGATGTGGATGGTATGGTAGTGGTGGGTACTTTGGTGGGTATTGGGGGTATGGCGGTTGTGGGTACTGTGGATACGGTGGTGGTGGATACTGCTGATATGGTGGTGGATACTGAGGGTACAGTGGATATTGCGGTTGGTTTTGGTTTTGTTGTTGTTGAAATTGTCCCGGGATAGCCCCTCGGATTTCTCCATTCTGTACCTGTTCGACTTCATTATTTTGACTGTTGTCACCAACTATACTTCCTGCATGAGACATGTTGCAAGAAATAGCAAGCACCGAGATAGAAAACACCGAAATAGCAAGCACAGACTAGCAACAAAGGATCCCCAGGAGAGTGGAGGAGTCACAACGGTCTCACTTAAAACCCACACTCCTTAGACTCGTAAGTATTGGTGACAGGATCCTCTAAAAGCTAGAAATTGGAAATCGAAGAATCGAAAAACGAAATCGAGACAGTTGAAAATAACGAATTAGGAAATCACCGAATAGCAAGAAGTACGAAATAACCAGAAACAAAAAAGAAATAAACGAAAAAGGAAAGAGAACAAAATTCACCATGCGTAGCTCCCCGGCAACGGCGCCAAAATTTGACAGGCGTCGTTTGACCTACAAATTTAATATTTATAATTTCCTTGCGAGAAACTAGCGTAGTGGCAAGCAAGGGTCAAACCCAAGGAAGCTAGACGGTTACTACTTTGTTCTGTAAGCGGGGGAAAAGACGATTGGTGAGAGTAAACAGTTTAGGAAATAACAATAAGTCACGAAAATAACTGGAAAGTGTATCAATCAGAGAAGATATTCAGGCTAGGGTTTTCTTCAATTGTGACTAAGTTTATCCTTGATTTCTAAATGTTTATTCTTGTCTTCTTAGGGTTACTCCTGGTCAGGTTATAACCGTTTAATTCTAGCAAACCTAATACTCCTGGTCAGGTTATATTAGGTTTAGTGCTTCTACTTATTCTAACGGGTCAGTATCAAATAAGTAGTGAATAAATAGTAAGTATTACTAGATTAAGTTGTACCCTTTCGGATCTCCCCTTAACCTAATAATGCGAACTGATAATTTGCACAAGAACAAAATAGAATGTAAGAATAATAATGAAGAACAGAATCTCAAAACTTTCGTCACAATTATTCAACCCTAACCCGAATAATCGGTTTAGTTACACATACTCATGAAGAACAATGCAATAAGTAATAAGGAACAAGAAACTTCACTAAGTAACCGAGTAAACAAAGGACTGAGTTCGAACGAGTCTCGGCCGAGTCACGGTGGTGCACGCCTGGAGCAAGGTGGCTGATCGGGCGGAGGAGAGCTTCGTGTGGAGCAGAGAGAGATGTGATGAGGGATAATTTCAGGTCTTGTATGCTCCTCCTTATATAGAATTTTGAGAAACCCTAAAGTTCCCAAAATAAGCCAAAAGATAATCATGGAAATATTTCCATAATAATCTTTCTTAATCTTCAAGCAACCTTGATCTTCTAGAATATTCCGAAACCCTAGCTTTGTGCGTTGCCCTAATATGACAATGTGTTTTCGGGCCACACGGTGGGCTGGACTCGGTGGCAACTCGGCGTGACTCGGCCTGCATTGGTGTGGACTCGGCTGCTCGCTCGGACATCCGGATGGACTTCGGCTCGGATGCCCGATCGTGGGTCAGACTCAGCGCACTCGGACGTCCGCTCGGCTGGACGGGCTAGGCGCTCGGACGTGGCTCTCGGATGCTCGATCGGGCGCACGGGCGCTGGAGGTCGGATGGTCGATGGCATGGAATGCCCGGATGGAAGCTCGGACGCCCGCTCGGACGCCTGCTCGGACGCGCGCTCGGATGGCCGGGCTGGAATTCCCGCACGGACGTCTCCTGCATTTCGAGCCCGCGGACGTCTCTTGCATTCCTGAAATTTGTTCAGACGTCCGCGCCCTTTATTGTTGAGGCCTCCGCGGAATGCGCTGTTGAAAACTCCAAAGTCATTTCTTTCCGCGCCAAACTTCGTCAAATGTACATAAGCTGGTCAAGAAATCCTTGTGATGTTTTTGGCTCCAAAAGCCGTCTTTTGAATGTGATTCCTCTTAGAGCCTCCAAATTACCTGAAATGCGAAACAACACTAAGAAGTAACTGTTTGGATATAAAAGTACTGGAATTGGTGGGATTTTATGACTCGATGAGTCGTATAAATACGGCTCATCAGCTAGTATACCTTGAAATGGGGTGCTAGTCTGAATAGAATAAGTGCTCTACGACCTTGAAATGGGCTAGACAGTGTGTGCAAATCGAGCGCTATAAATGGCCTTGATACACATATGAATACTTAGTAGGATCACTAAAGGTCAATGATAAACAGGCTATGATACAAGGCTCCCGAAACCGAATGCTTTCCTTAGATTTAAACACCACCTGCATTTACTTTCTTAGTATAAACTGCCTTATCAACTGCTCAACTCCCGGAAGACTTGCCAATCGCGCAACAACCGCTGTAAGTCTTCTTCCTTTTATTTTCAGTATTTATTTTTCTGTCATTTACTTTTTCGTACTAAAAACCAAAACCAACCAAAAAGACACGTACTTGTAAACACTAAAACCTCAATCAACCTAAAAACACGCTCCCTCGCTGTACAATCCCTCAAAAAACACTTATCCCCCTAATTCCCTTGGGTTCGACCCCTACTTACCACTTGCTACCCAGTAGTGAAGTCGCGAGTAGCGGACTTATAAATTTATTCTTGACGTTTGCACACAAGGACTGTGCATCCATCAAAATTGGCGCCGTTGCCGGGGAATTAGCCGTCGGATTAGTTGTTCTTTCCCTTTTCCTTCTCATCTCTTCATCACACTATGTATGCATGGACAACGCGACATCTTCCTCTGTTCGGAGGTATGGATGGAGAAGACCCAGTACAACATTGTCGAAACTTTCATCATATTTGCCGCCACATAAAACCTGAAAATGAAATGTTAGAGGAATTTAAGCTTAAATTCTTCAAATTTTCTCTAACTGATTTTGCGACAATTTGGTATTACACATCAACCGCTAGTCGTGCAGAACATTTTGTGGATCTTTGCGTTCCATTCCTGAGGGAATTCTCCCCCCCATCCTTACGCCAAAAAACCCATGAAAAGATCATGTGCCTTCAACAATCCCGGGATGAGACTTTGGACGAATACTACACGAACTATGACACCATCGTCTCAAGCTGCCCGCACCATGGATTCACGAAGAAAGTTCTTCTTCAAAACTTTCTTCGTGGGATGAGGGCCGATGAGCTGACAAGGAATAACGAAGCAATGAGAAGATCAGCCGGGAACTTATCCATGGCAGACATGTGGAACCTCATAGATGACCTGGCCGCATCCACAAAACGAATACCCCAAGCTGACAGAGGAATGCAGATAGAAGAGGCTGGTCCAGAGACAGATGAAGAAAATACTCCCGATCCATCGGAAGAATCAGACATAGAAAGCATCGGAAGCAACGAGGAAAAACCCTCAAGGGAACTCGAGGCGGTGCCAATAAAAGAAGAAGTCCAAAACACCACTGGCAAGCTACCCGAGTCATACCCAACTATCATTACCAGAGCAGCAGAGACCATCTACGACCAAATCCTCACAGATGGACGTGACGAGGCAGAACCAAGCCTTAAGATGCAAGCTTCCCCACTTTTCCCCTTGATCAATAAGCAAATAGTAGAGAACTATGTGATCCATGAAGATGCTAAAAGGAGGATGGGAAAAGGGCCTGAGCAGAACGACTCCTCGATGGAGCATGTTTTCGCCATGACTGGACAAGGCAGCCCTAAACACCAGAAAACCCGATTCAAGAAACTAGTAGTAAAAGGTCCCTCACCTTCTCAGAGACGTTGGAAGGAGAAACCACCAGAACCATGGGAACTGAACCCAAGCCCATCATCCCCCAAAAACCCAGGAAGAGTCAAAGCAAGAATCAAGGTTGGCGTAACACAGAAATATGACCTGAGCCACCCATGGGATCCAAACCACTGATCCAGGAATGAGGTACTGTCGAGCCAACGACGTTAAACAAAGGCAATGGTCGGGAGGTAACCCGACACCTATCTTACTTTCAGTACTTTTATTTTCTGTTATTTAGTTTTTACCAATAAATTGCTCTCACCGACTTGGTGCATAGAATGAAATGACTATTCAGGAATCGGTTATGGGTGCAACAGCAAGCCAGCCAGGCCTATGCCAAGAGTTCAAGGCCCCAGCTGAACTCCCTCGATTATCCAGCCTCATGCCATGTCGTTCACTCGACACTTTAAAGGGAGTTCTGTTCTTCCCTTTTCCTTAATGTCATTTCCTTCTCATAATTGTCTGCTTGCATGGCTTTTGAACTAAATCTTGCTGAAAGGCACGCCTTCGTTCAAAAGTGTGGGGTGAGAACCGCCTGTGTACATAACATGTTTTTCTTTTCCTTTTCCCTTAATATTATCTTTTTGAAAATATGAACTTGAGAATGTGAAAAAGATAGATCATAATTCATGCATTAACCTTGTGAAAATTCAACTGTTTTAAAAACTTAAAGTTTAACTTCCCATTTGTCCCTTTGTGTTGAGATAAACAGGGGATGTGGAGTTGATAGAAAATGCCCTAGAGAGGCTTGGCAAGCAATCGAAGGACTGAATTTCGCTATATGGTTTACGAAGTCAGTGGATGCTGCACTTCGAGTTTTCAGTTGAGTCAGAGTCATCTCCGCCATGCAGCGTTTATGCAGAAAAAAGGCGGGACAGGAATCAAACCGTCCTATCTCTAGTCAGAGTAGCCGGGAAAATAAATGAGCGACCCTCATTTTGACCCGCGCGAAACGGCAAGAATGAGAGAGAGCGGGGAGGTATTTCCATATGCTCGCGGGCAATGATTGAACCTCCCAAAAAGGCTTGAGAAAATGGACTAGCAAGCCACAAAAAGGCAAAAGCTCAAAGAGCAAATCAAGAGGCCAAAGGCCCAAAATTGTGAAGGTTTTAACCGAACAAAAAGTGAAGTACTCAAAGAGTCAAATCAATGGCCAAAGGCCGATTCACTACAAAAAAGCTGTCCCTCGCCAAAAAGAAAATAAAAAAGGCTCAACTCATCTGTGAAACCCGAACCGAATCACGTGCTAGAGAAAGCTACAAGGAAACCATATAGTGCGAGACGGTCCCGAGAATGCAGTTCAGGAGCCTGAAAAGGGCTATCTCTCGAAACATCCAAATTAATTTGCATCTCGGCACGGAGGTACAAGTATCAAGTTTCTTCTATTTATTTACACGGTTTAATTTGGTAATAAGTAGTAATGCATGAATTAGGATAAATCTAGTCCCACAGTCTCACTTTCATATTTTAAAAGTTTACTTAGATAGTGTGTGCCGCCCTTTAATAGCATTGTTTGGGACGAACAACTAAAAGTGTGGGGTGATCTGATGGACCATAATTATATGAATCATAAACACAGTTAAACCCACCAAATTAGACTGTTTGTCTATTTAACTTTTGCTTGTTAGTTCCGATATTTATCTACAGGGTATTTTGGAGTCTAAAGAGAATACAGGCTAAGGAGGAGTTTTTAAGCGGAAAATATATTACGAGTCATTCCAAGGTCATGACCAGATGCCGACTGTACAAATATCATGAACCTGGCATGGAATCACTCAAAACAAGTCCAACCGAAGAGCAACCAGAGTCAGTTCGGAGCAGAAATGAACCGATAGTTTTGTGAAAACTTCACAAAACTCACAAACCACTCTCCTCATGCCACCTAGCCGGCGGCTCCTCCCTCACAAACTCCTCTCCTCCTCTCCTTGCAAGCCACATGGGCGGCGGCTAAGGAGGAAAACTCCAAGAGGACCGGCGGCTTTGAGCTCCTCCATGGATCTCATGCCATGTGTTGAGTCTTCTCCCCCCATGTGACAAGTGTTGTGATCTCATGGCTCCTCTATGCCTATAAATACAACCTCCCCTCCTTGGTAATCTTCATCCCATCCACAATTCCATCTTCACACAACACATCACTTATCTCTCTAGACTTTTGGGCACTTTTGTACGCTTTTGTTTGAAATCTATAATACTCCTGTTGGTTCTTGAGTATTCTAGTAGTTTTTGAGTTTACTCCTGTTGGTTCTTGAGTATTCTCCTTTACTTACTGTCTTTCAAAAACCCTCGAGTACTTAGCTATGGTATCCACCTCAATGGATATTCGTAGCTAAACTCTTCATTCGGTTGAAGGGGTGTACTTGTATCATAAAATGTTTTAGGCTATACGCTTAGTGACTCTTCTTTGTATTCAAAACTTGTTCTATGTGCCATATATTAGGTCAGAACTTCCAAGGTTGAGTGGATGCTTGAAATGGCAAAACTCTTCCGTGGGGGTTCGTGAACATACTCGGATAAGTGGATGCTTGAAATGGCAAAGCTTATCTGAGGAGTTCGATCTCTTTTAAACACCATTTGGTTTAATCGGAAATGATTGATCAAATGGATGCACATAGGCTAGTATACCTTGAAATGGGGTGCTAGTCTGAATAGAATAAGTGCTCTACGACCTTGAAATGGTCTAGACAGTGTGTGCAAAACGAGCGCTTGAAATGGCCTTGATACACATTTGAATACTTAGTAGGATCACTAAAGGTCAATGATAAACAGGCTATGATACAAGGCCCCCGAAACCGAATGCTTTCCTTAGATTTAAACACCACCTGCATTTACTTTCTTAGTATAAACTGCCTTATCAATTGCTCACCTCCCGGAAGACTTGCCAATCGCGCAACAACCGCTGTAAGTCTTCTTCCTTTTATTTTCAGTATTTATTTTTCTGTCATTTACTTTTCCATACTAAAAACCAAAACCAACCAAAAAGACACGTACTTGTAAACACTAAAACCTCAATCAACCCAAAAACACGCTCCCTCGCAGTACAATCCCTCAAAGAACACTTATCCCCCTAATTCCCTTGGGTTCGACCCCTACTTACCACTTGCTACCCAGTAGTGAAGTCGCGAGTAGCGGACTTATAAATTTATTCTTGACGTTGGCACACGACGACTGTGCATCCATCAAAATTGGCGCCGTTGCCGGGGAATTAGCCGTCAGATTAGTTGTTCTTTCCCTTTTCCTTCTCATCTCTTCATCACACTATGTATGCATGGACAACGCGACATCTTCCTCTGTTCGGAGGTACGGATGGAGAAGACCCAGTACAACATTGTCGAAACTTTCACCATATTTGCCGCCACATAAAACCTGAAAATGAAATGTTAGAGGAATTTAAGCTTAAATGCTTCAAATTTTCTCTAACTGATTTTGCGACAATTTGGTATTACACATCAACCGCTAGTCGTGCAGAACATTTTGTGGATCTTTGCGTTCCATTCCTGAGGGAATTCTCCCCCCATCCTTACGCCAAAAAACCCGTGAAAAGATCATGTGCCTTCAACAATCCCGGGATGAGACTTTGGACGAATACTACACGAACTATGACACCATCGTCTCAAGCTGCCCGCACCGTGGATTCACGAAGAAAGTTCTTCTTCAAAACTTTCTTCGTGGGATGAGGGCCGATGAGCTGACAAGGATTAACGAAGCAATGAGAAGATCAGCCGGGAACTTATCCATGGCAGACATGTGGAACCTCATAGATGACCTGGCCGCAGCCACAAAACGAATACCCCAAGCTGACAGAGGAATGCAGATAGAAGAGGCTGGTCCAGAGACAGATGAAGAAAATACTCCCGAGCCATCGGAAGAATCAGACATAGAAAGCATCGGAAGCAACGAGGAAAAACCCTCATGGGAACTCGAGGCGGTGCCAACAAAAGAAGAAGTCCAAAACACCACTGGAAAGCTACCCGAGTCATACCCAACTATCATTACCAGAGCAGCAGAGACCATCTACGACAAAATCCTCATAGATGGACGTGACGAGGCAGAACCAAGCCTTAAGATGCAAGCTTCCCCACTTTTCCCCTTGATCAATAAGCAAATAGTAGAGAACTATGTGATCCATGAAGAGGCTAAAAGGAGGATGGGAAAAGGGCCTGAGCAGAACGACTCCTCGATGGAGCATGTTTTTGCCATGACTGGACAAGGCAGCCCTAAACACCAGAAACCCAATTCAAGAAACTAGTAGTAAAAGGTCCCTCGCCTTCTCAGAGACGTTGGAAGGAGAAACCACCAGAACCATGGGAACTGGACCCAAGCCCATCATCCCCCAAAAACCCAGGAAGAGTCAAAGCAAGAATCAAGGTTGGCGTAACACAGAAATATGACCTGAGCCACCCATGGGATCCAAACCACTGATCCAGGAATGAGGTACTGTCGAGCCAACGACGTTAAACAAAGGCAATGGTTGGGAGGTAACCCGACACCTATCTTACTTTCAGTACTTTTATTTTCTGTCATTTAGTTTTTACCAATAAATTGCTCTCATCGACTTGGTGCATAGAATGAAATGACTATTCAGGAATCGGTTATGGGTACAACATCAAGCCAGCCAGGCCTATGCCAAGAGTTCAAGGCCCCTGCTGAACTCCCTCGATTATCCAGCCTCATGCCATGTCGTTCACTCGACACTTTAAAGGGAGTTCTGTTCTTCCCTTTTCCTTAATGTCATTTCCTTCTCAGAATTGTCTGCTTGCATGGCTTTTGAACTAAATCTTGCTGAAAGGCACGCCTTCGTTCAAAAGTGTAAGGTGAGAACCGCCTGTGTACATAACATGTTTTTCTTTTCCTTTTCCCTTAATATTATCTTTTTGAAAATATGAACTTGAGAATGTGAAAAAGATAGATCATAATTCATGCATTAACCTTGTGAAAATTCAACTGTTTTAAAAACTTAAAATGTAACTTCCCATTTGTCCCTTTGTGCTGAGATAAACAGGGGATGTGGAGTTGATAGAAAATGCCCTAGAGAGGCTTGGCAAGCAATCGAAGGACTGACTTTCGCTATATGGTTTACGAAGTCAGTGGATGCTGCACTTCGGGTTTTCAGTTGAGTCAGAGTCATCTCCGCCATGCAGCGTTTATGCAGAAAAAAGGCGGGACGGGAATCAAACCGTCCTATCTCTAGTCAGAGTAGCCGGGAAAATAAATGAGCGACCCTCATTTTGACCCGCGCGAAACGGCAAGAATGAGAGAGAGCGGGGAGGTATTTCCATATGCTCGCGGGAGATGATTGAACCTCCCAAAAAGGCTTGAGAAAATGGACTAGCAAGCCACAAAAAGGCAAAAGCTCAAAGAGCAAATCAAGAGGCCAAAGGCCCAAAATTGTGAAGGTTTTAACCGAACAAAAAGTGAAGTACTCAAAGAGTCAAATCAAAGGCGAAAGGCCGATTCACTACAAAAAAGCTGTCCCTCGCCAAAAAGAAAATAAAAAAGGCTCAACTCATCTGTGAAACCCGAACCGAATCACGTGCTAGAGAAAGCTACAAGGAAACCATATAGTGCGAGACGGTCCCGAGAATGCAGTTCAGGAGCCTGAAAAGGGCTATCTCTCGAAACATCCAAATTAATTTGCATCTCGGCACGGAGGTACAAGTATCAAGTTTCTTCTATTTATTTACACGGTTTAATTTGGTAATAAGTAGTAATGCATGAATTAGGATAAATCTAGTCCCACAGTCTCACTTTCATATTTTAAAAGTTTACTTAGATAGTGTGTGCCGCCCTTTAATAGCATTGTTCGGGACGAACAACTAAAAGTGTGGGGTGATCTGATGGACCATAATTATATGAATCATAAACACAGTTAAACTCACCAAATTAGACTGTTTGTCTATTTAACTTTTGCTTGTTAGTTCTGATATTTATCTACAGGGTATTTTGGAGTCTAAAGAGAATACAGGCTAAGGAGGAGTTTTTAAGCGGAAAATATATTACGAGTCATTCCAAGGTCACGACCAGATGTCGACTGTACAAATATCATGAACCTGGCGTGGAATCACTCAAAACAAGTCCAACCGAAGAGCAACCAGAGTCAGTCCGGAGCAGAAATGAACCGATAGTTTTGTGAAAACTTCACAAAACTCACAAACCACTCTCCTCATGCCACCTAGCCGGTGGCTCCTCCCTCACAAACTCCTCTCCTCCTCTCCTTGCAAGCCACATGGGCGGCGGCTAAGGAGGAAAACTCCAAGAGGACCGGCGGCTTTGAGCTCCTCCATGGATCTCATGCCATGTGTTGAGTCTTCTCCCCCCATGTGACAAGTGTTGTGATCTCATGGCTCCTCCATGCCTATAAATACAACCTCCCCTCCTTTGTAATCTTCATCCCATCCACAATTCCATCTTCACACAACACATCACTTATCTCTCTAGACTTTTGGGCACTTTTGTACGCTTTTATTTGAAATCTATAATACTCCTGTTGGTTCTTGAGTATTCTAGTAGGTTTTGAGTTTACTCCTGTTGGTTCTTGAGTATTCTCCTTTACTTACTGTCTTTCAAAAATCCTCTAGTACTTAGCTATGGTATCCACCTCTATGGATATTCGTAGCTAAACTCTTCATTCGGTTGAAGGGGTGTACTTGTATCATAAAATGTTTTAGGCTATACGCTTAGTGCCTCTTCTTTGTATTCAAAACTTGTTCTATGTGCCATATATTAGGTCAGAACTTCCAAGGTTGAGTGGATGCTTGAAATGGCAAAACTCTTCCGTGGGGGTTCGAGAACATACTCGGATAAGTGGATGCTTGAAATGGCAAAGCTTATCTGAGGAGTTCGATCTCTTTTAAACACCATTTGGTTTAATCGGAAATGATTGATCAAATGGATGCACATAGGCTAGTATACCTTGAAATGGGGTGCTAGTCTGAATAGAACAAGTGCTCTACGACCTTGAAATGGGCTAGATAGTGTGTGCAAATCAAGCGCTTGAAATGGCCTTGATACACGTTTGAATACTTAGTAGGATCACTAAAGGTCAATGATAAACAGGCTATGATACAAGGCCCCCGAAACCGAATGCTTTCCTTAGATTTAAACACCACCTGCATTTACTTTCTTAGTATAAACTGCCTTATCAACTGCTCACCTCCCGGAAGACTTGCCAATCACGCAACAACCGCTGTAAGTCTTCTTCCTTTTATTTTCAGTATTTATTTTTCTGTCATTTACTTATCCATACTAAAAACTAAAACCAACCAAAAAGACACGTACTTGTTAACACTAAACCCTCAATCAACCTAAAAACACGACCAGATGCTGACTGAAGAAATATCATGAACCTGACATAGAATCACTCAAAACAAGTCCAACCGAAGGGCAACCAGAGTCAGACTGGAGCTGAAAGGAGCCGATGGCTTTTAGGGAAAAGATCTCAAACACACTCCACCATTCCTCCTTGGACATGTGGCCGGCGGCTCCCTCCTTGGTGACTCACCACCGGCGGCTTTTGGAGGATGAAGCCACATGGGGTGGCGGCTAAAGCCTCCCCCTCCCATCTCATGCCATGTGTTGAGTCTTCTTCCCCCATGTGACAAGTGTGTGGTCTCCATTGCTCCCCTTAGCCTATAAATACCCAAGCCATCCTCATCCAAAAATCATTCCACCACAACACAATCACTTATCTCTCTAGATTTTGGCACTTTTGTAAGCTTTTGTTTAAAATCTATAATACTCCTGTTGGTTCTTGAGTATTCTAGTAGTTTTTGAGTTTACTCATGTTGGTTCTTGAGTATTCTCCTTTACTTACTGTCTTTCAAAAACCCTCGAGTACTTAGCTAGGGTATCCACCTCAATGGATATTCGTAGCTAAACTCTTCATTCGGTTGAAGGGGTGTACTTGTATCATAAAATGTTTTAGGCCATACTCTTAGTGCCTCTTCTTTGTATTCAAAACTTGTTCTATGTGCCACATATTAGGTCATAACTTCCAAGGTTGAGTGGATGCTTGAAATGGCAAAACTCTTCCGTGGGGTTCGTGAACATACTCGGGTAAGTGGATGCTTGAAATGGCAAAGCTTATCTAAGGAGTTCGACCTCTCTTAAACACCATTTGGATTGAACGGAAATGATTGTTCAAATGGATGCACATAGGCTAGTATACCTTGAAATGGGGTGCTAGTCTAAATAGAACAAGTGATCTACAACCTTGAAATGGACTAGACAGTGTGGCAAATCGAGCGCTTGAAATGGCCTTGATACACGTTTGAATACTAAGTAGGATCACTAAAGGTCAATGATAAACAGGCTATGATACAAGGCCCCCGAAACTGAATGCTTTCCTTAGATTAAAACACCACCTGCATTTACTTTCAATTTTAGTATAAACCGCAATATCAACTGCTGACGTTCCGTAAGACTTGCCGATCACGCAACAACCGCTGTAAGTCTTCTCTTTTATTTTCAGTATTTACTTTTCTGTCATTTACTTTTCCGCACTAAAAACCAAAACCAACCAAAAAAACACTTACTTTTCCGCACTAAAACCTCAATCAACCTAAAACACGCTCCCTCCCAGTACGATCCCTCAAAAAACAACTTATCCCCCTAATTCCCTTGGGTTCGACCCCTACTTACCACTTGCTACCCAGTAGTAAAGTCACGAGTAGCGGAGATATAAATTTATTTTGCACAGAGAACACCGCACCTTAACGACAGTGCGGTGGGCTCCGTCAAATTTGGCGCTGTTGCCGGGGAGTTAGCCATCGGATTAGTTGTTCTTTCCCTCCCCTTCTCATTTCTTCATCACGCTACCCACTATGTATGCATGGACAACAAGACATCTTCCTCTGTTCGGAGGTACGGATGGAGAAGACCCAGTACAACATTGTCGAAACTTTCACCATATTTGCCGCCATATAAAACCTGAAAATGAAATGTTAGAGGAATTTCAGCTTAAATGCTTCAAATTTTCTTTAACTGATTTTGCGACGATTTGGTATTACACATCAACCGCTAGTCGTGCAGAATATTTTGTGGACCTTTGCGTTCCATTCCTGAAGGAATTCTCCCCCCATCCTTACGACAATAAACCCGAGAGAAGATCATGGGCCTTCAACAATCCCGGGATGAGACCTTGGACGAATACTACACGAACTATAACACCATAGTCTCAAGCTGCCCGCACCATGGATTCACGAAAAAGTTCTTCTTAAAAAATTTCTTCGTGGAATGAGGGCCGATGAGATGACAAGGATTAACGAAGCAATGAGAAGATCAGCCAGGAACTTCTCCATGGCAGACATGTGGAACCTCATAGATGACCTGGCCGCAGCCACAAAACAAATACCCCAAGCTGACAGAGGAATGCAGATAGAAGAGGCTGGTCCAGAGACAGATGAAGAAGATACTCTTGAGCCATCTGAAGAATCAGACATAGAAAGCATCGGAAGCAACGAGGAAAAACCCTCATGGGAACTCGAGGCCGTGCCAATAAGGGAAGAAGTCCAAAACACCACTGGCAAGCTACCCGAGTCATACCCAGCTATCATTACCAGAGCAGCAGAGACCATCTACGACCAGATCCTCACAGACGGACATGACGAGGCAGAACCGAGCCTTAAGATGCAAGCTTCCCAACATTTCCCCTTGATCAATAGGCAAATCGCAGAAAACTATGTGATCAATGAAGAGGTGACAAGCGTATTTTTAACCCTTTATAGTTGTCAAAGTGTCAGTTTTAGGGGTCAAATTGCAGTCAAACTATATTTATAAACCTTGGTAAGCCAAGGGTCGATCCTAGGAGCAGTGCGTGTGAATACTAGCAAACAGTGTGACCTATTTAGCTATTCCAATTAAAAGAGGTTTGTTTGTTTGTAAATTGCAGAATTTAAATGGCAGGAAATTAATGGTTGTATTAAATCAGAGAAAGAATCCTAGAATCCGTACTTCACCCGTGCTAACCCCACTAATCATGCAATCATTCTACGTTAATTATTCATGCTATCGAATATGGAATATAACCGAAATAACACTAGACAAGCCGCCCATCCACGGATCATTGTCTAGATTAATCTCAATCGTTGAACGCCGCCCATCCATGGATTATCAACAATTTCGATTTATTAAATTAAAGGTTTTCCTATTAAATCATGTAAACATGACCTAACATCAATTTCATGCAATCCGGTTAATCCCTAGGGCCCATCCACATTTCGGCATATAACCTAAATACGTTCTATCAATGCAAACATGCCATTTGATGTAAATACATGCATAGAATGATAAAATTAAGCACACAATGAAATTGAATATTCAAATTGCATAAATAATAAACTTCAATTGATCACATGAGAGTTAGGGTTACATAGCACGGGATCCGTAGGATCCCGGAATAGAGAGACTACTCACTATTCATGGTAGATTTACCAAAAACAGTGTATAGAGAAATAAGAACGAATAACCATAAAGACGCGGTGGCTCGTTAAATCTCTCACGATGAAAGCTTCGTCTTCTCCAAGCTAGGGTTTCTTCTCCAAAGTTGCAACCCCCATCAATTCTGGTCGTGTTTCTTTATATAGATCATCCAAAAAGGCCAGAAAGCCCAAAATCGATTTTTGGAAATAATCTGATAATTCTTCTCGAAGGTGCCGTGATCTACCGTGACCTATGGACTGGTTACGGTAGGTCACGGCAAGGGCTGAATTCCACTAGGCAAAAAAGGTGTCGTGACTGCCGTGATCTTGATTATGGTTACGGTAGGTCACGGCCAAGGCTGAAATCTTCTGAGTAAAATACTACCGTGACAGGCCGTGATGTCCAAGAGGGTTACGGCAGGTCACGACAGGTCTGGTTTCACCTGATTTCCTCTGTGCAAAAACCTACCGTGATCTACCGTGACCCATAGACAGGTCACGGCAGGTCGCGGCAGGGCTGAGCCCTTTTCTTGCCTTTTGTCTATCTTTTTCGTTCTTTTGACATTTCAAGCCTAAGGAGCGATGATATGCCGATTTAACCTGAAACACTAGAGAAAAACATCAAATAGAGACAATTTGCCGGGAGAATGAACCCAATCCTTCATCGAATGTAGCGAATAATTAGTCGAAATATCGACTGATCAAAACACTCCACACTTAGGATTTTTTCGTCCCGAACAAATGTCGAACACATGGCAGAATACATACATGAGAGGATGCAATGCCTGACGGCCATAAGAGCTACCCTACTCAAGTGACATGTGATCAATTCTAACTAAGCATGAAATTAAATAGATAACTCACTGTCGTAGAGGACACGAATGCATTTAGCGTATGCATCAAGCCTTTAAACCTATAGGCTGCCCTAGTAGGACGAGTATAGTCTCGTGAAGGTTTTCAGGAATGGGACTAACTACAAATCCCCTATACAACTAACTAACGTGTATGCATGAAATGATGCTCAATGAGTCACAGTAAAGTCATGTCATCCCTCGAATTCATCATGTTACCTTAACTTCAAGTCAAACATCTTCATCAAAGTTTTCAGACAATCATAGATCAAACGAGTTATGCGTTCAAACGGTCAATACACACGGCTAGCAATCGACTAATCACATGTTCTAAATAGTTCTATAGCAACGTGATAAGAACATGAATAGTTACACAAAACATGCTCGCCATTCACCTATGCTATCTAGGGATAGTCCACGAGCTTTTGGCGCAAAGCTCATTCTCAAGTGCCAAGGACTAGGCAATGACCCGTAAGAGAAGAGGAGTCTGGCTTAAGAATTTCCTGGAAAATAGTACGAAAATTTGCATCAACAATTCAGTGCAAGCACAAGGATCATCCCTTAGACTATAGTATATGAATTCTCAAGATATGCTATGATTTGCACGCAATGAAAAGGTGGATTTACACTACGCCAAGCAGAAGGGGGCAAAAATTGTTTCAAGAGTGTTTTCCATATACCAGGGGTGACTTTTCTCACTAGGTCCTTGGTATTTTCTGCTTTTGTAGAATCAACAAAAGCATTTTGGTTTCTTTTTTTTCTTTTTTTTTCAAACTGGTTTTCTTTCAAAAACAACTATGCTCGGGGCCAATGTTTCACCCACTTTCCAGAATTGAGAACTTTGTTTTTGAGGGGAAAACTTGAAGGTCAATTGTCTAACTCCACACTTAAAGCTTGACATAGTGTATGAATAAAGTCGGGTGCATGCAAATCACGATGAATGTAGAGAAACACATACTAGTACTAAGGTCACCTAGAAAAAGAGATGCAATTTAAGTTTTTGATATTTTTGAACCGGTGCCTACTAATTTCAAGTCTCAAACATGCTTTAACCGATGATCTGGTGGTGGGAAGCCTCGAGGTGTGTGAGACGCTCCTCGACTGTCAACTGGGGCTGGTCAGCAGAAGGCTATGGCGGAGCTGCTGGGGCGGGAGGTGGATCCATCCCATTAGGCGCAGCCATGTGATGCTCCTGGGCTTCGTCCATGACATCATCCTCGGGTGGAGGAGCATTGTCCCGAGCATGTCCAGTAATCCTCTGTCGGCGCTCAACTCGGCTGTGCTTCTTCCCGCTAGGAAGCACGGAACGATGCTGCCAAACGCGGTCCCGATTAATCATCCTAATGTCCACCATCTTTTCCAAATCGAGCTTCGAAGTTTCTGGCTTGAGCTCACCGAAGTCCCATCCGAGGGAGGTAGCAATGATGGTGACAAAGAGGCCGCCTCCTAGAGCCATGTTCTTGTCCAAAACTGAGCCCCAGGAAATCATCTATTCAGTGAGGATCTGGAAGAAATCGACAAGGCGGCGTCGATGCATAGAGAGCATAACATCGAGCTCGCGGTTACCAATGTTAGTTGCACCTTCCGCTCGGGGAAATATACTCATAGCGACCAGACGGTGAACAATCTTCCATATATGGTCCTTGATGCAGGAGGAAGGCCAACTGGACAGGAAATAGCAATCAAAAGTGGAAATTTCCCTCCAGAACTCATAACGCTCCGCGTCCGAATACTGACCACAAAACCCTTCTAAAGGAAATCCCAACAAATTACAAACTTCGGCCTTAGACATGGTATAATTCCTTCCACCAATAACAAACGTCCAATGAGTAGCCTGATCGGAGCTTCCTAAATAGGCAAAAGAGACTAGGAATTCCTTTAACAGTCTGTGATAAGTCGGTACCGATTGAGCAAATAGAACATCAAGGCCTGAGGCCACAAATAATTCACGGCAAATATCCAAATAATGAACATCATCCAAACGACGAAATGAACGTAAAGCACCATGATCAGGAACTAAGGTGGTTTGAGCTTTTTTACCGAAATGATGTCATTGTACTGGGTTGTCTGGGCCAGAGAAAGAAATGTAGGGTGCCGGTCTTTGTAAATCCGCCGGCGAGTAGGCTGGTCGGCTGGAGGTGGGGAGGAGGAGGGAGCTGCGGGATTAGGTCGGCGGTTTCGAGCCATGGAAATCGGCGACGAGAGAGGTTGCAGGTGGCGGTGGGTGAGGATACCGGCGGACGAGATAGGTTGCAGATGGTTGAGGCGGGACCGGCGGATAGCAGACGGTTGAGGCGGACGGATGAGGGTGGGCGGACGGACGTTGGAGGGAGGCGTGCGGCGGAGACCTTGGAAGTTGATTTTGCGAAATTAGAAAACCTGATTGACCTAATTTGATTTCAATCAATTTTTGTCCTGCCGTGACCTCTTGTGGGTACCGTGACGTTCAGGAGGATTACGGAAGGTCACGGCCCACCTGATATCCCTCGGGTAGAAAACCTACCGTGATGTGCCGGGATGCCCAGGAAGATTACGGCAGATCACGGGACACCTCAGAAAACTCTGTCAAAATAACTGCCGTGATGCGCCGTGACGTTCAATAGATCACGGTAGGTCGCGGCCCCTTTGATTTCAGCTCCAATTTTAAGTCATTCCGAACTGTTTCTGCCTGACTTCGATGCACTCCACACTTGGATTCCTGCAAGGGTCACACGCAATGTACAAAATGCAACTAACTAATACTTACAGTGCGGGTTACTCCCCGAAGAGACCTAGTTTAACGTCTTGGCAAGACACGGGAAAGGAGGTAGGACTAGAAGCATTCTCGGGAAGTCCCTTGCTGAGATCCCTTCCCGAGAAGTAGGTTGTCATCAATTCCGTCAGGAGGTGCTAGATGCTTAAGAACGTGATAGTGCTTGAGGCGTTGCCCGTTGACTACCATTGTTTTTCCTCCTTCAATGCTGATTTCCACATGCCCGTCTGGATGTGCCCTTTCTACTATATATGGGCCGCTCCATTTAGTGCGCAATTTTCCAGGAAATAATCTAAGGCGGGAGTTGTAGAGAAGAACTCGCTCGCCCTCGTTGAATTCTCGGCGCACTATCCTCTTGTCATGCCACTTCTTTCTTTGTTCTCTCCTTATAAATCTGAGCATTCTCATAAGAATCTAGTCTAATTTCATCGAGCTCGTGTAGTTGTAGTATTCTCTTTTCACCGACTGCCTTTATGTCCATGTTCAGCTCTCTAATATCCCATAATGCCTTGTATTCAAATTCGACTGGCAAGTGGCAGGTCTTTCCATAGACTAGTCTGAACGGACTCATGCCGATAGGTGTTTTGTATGCAGTCCTGTATGCCCACAGTGCGTCATCTAGCTTGGACGCCCAGTCCTTCCTGTGGCTCGAGACGGTCTTTCCCAGAATGCTCTTGATCTCTCTGTTAGAGATCTCAACCTGTCCACTAGTCTGACGATGATAGGGAGTGCCAATCTTGTGGTAGACACCATACTTCCTCAATAGAGTTTCAAAATTTCTCTCTTTGAAGTGAGAACCACCGTCACTGATAACTGTTCTGGGCACTCTGAAACGAGGGAAGATCACCTTCTGAAACATTTTGATAACTACCTTGGCGTCGCAAGTAGGAGTAGCGACTGCTTCAACCCACTTAGAAACATAGTCGACTTCTACCAAGATATACTGATTACCGTAAGAAGATGGGAATGGTCCCATTAAATCAATCCCCCATACATCGAAAAGATCGACTGCGAGAATGCTCTGCTGGGGCATCTCCTGCTGCTTCGAAATATTACCGGTCCGCTGGCACTGATCACACGTTTTGACAAATTCGTGCGCGTCCTTGAATAGTGAGGGCCAGAAGAAGCCGGACTGTAGAACCTTTGTAGCTGTTTTCGAACCAGCCCCATGCCCACCGTATTGTGAGGAGTGGCACCGTTCCAGAATAAACGGGATCTGATCCTCATCGACACAAGTCCAAGAGACCGTCAGCACATAATCGATACAAGAAAGGATCGTCCCAGAAGTACCTTTTAACGTCGGAGAGAAATTTCCTCTTCTGGTTGTGCGAGAGGTTGGGAGGGAGGATTCTGCAGGCCAGGAAGTTATCGAAATCTGCGTACCATGGGACATTGTCCACATCAATGTGCAGCAGCTGTTCGTCCACGAGAGAGTCATTTATCGGGAGCTTGTCCTCTTCGTGGTCGAGCTCTCCTAGCTCGAGGCGTGACAAGTGATCTGCAACCAGATTTTCTGCACCCTTCTTGTCCCTAATCTCAATGTCGAATTCCTGGAGGAGGAGGACCCATCGGATAAGACGAGGTTTGGAGTCTTTCTTCGACAGTAGATACTTGATAGCAGCATGATCAGTGTATACTATGGTTTTCGAACACAGTAGGTACTGCCTGAATTTCTCGAAAGCATAGACAACGGCTAGCATTTCTTTCTCGGTGGTAGTGTAATTGACTGCTGCTCCAGCGAGGACCTTACTGGCGTAGTAAACTACGTGTAGTTTCTTGTCGATGCGCTGCCCCAAAACTGCTCCTACTGCAAAGTCACTAGCATCACACATTAGTTCAAACGGCAACTCCCAATTGGGAGGTTGCACTATAGGAGCGGAAGTAAGAGCAGTTTTTAGACTGTTGAAAGCATTTAAACAAGAATCAGTAAATTTAAACTCAGCTTCCTGATAAAGAAGATCAGTGAGCGGCTTTGCTGTCTTCGAGAAATCCTTGATAAATCGCCTGTAAAAGCCAGCGTGCCCAAGAAAGCTCCTGATTCCTTTCACATCTTTCGGTGGGGGCAGCTTTTTAATCACCTCTACCTTTGCGCGATCAACCTCGATGCCTCTGTGAGAGACCATGTGTCCTAGTACTATACCTTCCTACACCATAAAGTGACACTTCTCCCAGTTCAAAACCAGGTTAGTGTCAACACAACGACGAAGAACATCAGTAAGGTTAGATAGGCACGAATCAAACGAGGAACCATACACCGAAAAATCATCCATGAATACTTCCATGGTGTGTTCCAACAAATGAGAAAAGATGGCCATCATGCAACGCTGAAATGTGGCTGGCGCATTACAAAGACCGAATGGCATACGTCTATAAGCAAAAGTGCCGAAAGGGCAAGTGAAAGTAGTTTTCTCCTGGTCCTCGGGGTGTATAGGGATCTGGAAAAATCCACTATAACCGTCGAGGTAGCAGAAAAATTTATGCTTTGCAAGACGTTCTAACATTTGATCAATAAAAGGCAACGGAAAGTGATCCTTAAGAGTAGCCTTATTCAATTTCCTATAATCAATGCACATACGCCAACCAGTCACAGTACGAGTAGGAATCAATTCATTATGCTCATTGCGTACAACAGTTAAACCTCCCTTCTTAGGGACTACGTGCACAGGACTAACCCACTTACTATCAGCAACAGAATAAATGATGCCGGTATCTAGTAATTTCAGAATTTCTTTCTTTACCACATCATTCAATTTGGGGTTCAAACGTCTTAAGGCATCCCTACTAGGCCTAGCATCGTCCTCAAGGTTAATTCTATGCATGCATAAATCTGGGCTAATCCCCTTGAGGTCGTCTATAGAATATCCTAGGGCTGGTCTATGTTTGCGCAAGACATCAAGCAATTTCTGGGTCTCTACATCAGTCAAGGACGCATTGACAATCACCGGGTAAGTGGAGTTAGGGCCCAGAAATTCATACCTGAGACTTGCAGGTAGAGGTTTCAATTCTACCTTGCAAGATTCCTTACCTGCGTCTCCTACGGCATCAGCTGCGTCCGCGCCCTCTATGCTCATGGCGTAGACATCCATCGGTATAGGGCAGCCCGGTACAACCTTGTAAGACTCAATAGAAGTTAGTGAAATTGGCTGATCAACATCAGCAGAGTCTAGCACATCACAATCAGCAAGAAGACTAGGAGTTCTGCACATGTCAGGTAAATAAAAGACAACACGTTCACTGCCTACTCGCAAAGCAATAGAACCCCTATCCATATCAATAACAACCCTAGCCGTGTAAAGGAATGGTCTACCAAGAATAATTGGGATATCAGTGTCCTCTAAAATCTCTAGCACGATAAAATCAGCAGGGATATAAATATTCTTCACCTTAACGGGTACGTCCTTCAGAATCCCTTTCGGGAGTCTACAAGAACGGTCCACAAGGCGAATGGAGATGTTAGTAGGACAGATATCACCCAGGTTCAGTTTAGAATACAGAGAATATGGCATGATAGACACACTAGCACCTGAATCACACAATGCACGACGAATAGTAAGACCACCAATATCACAAGGAATAGAAAAACTCCCTGAGTCCTTAAGCTTAGGTGGCATGGGTATGTGCATGGCAGCGCTACACTCCTCACTTAGAGCCACTGTCTCGGTTCCGTCCATCTTCCGTTTCCCAGTCATAATCTCCTTCATGAATTTGGCATATGTCGGAATCTGCGGATTGCATCTGTGAAGGGCATAGTGATGTATAGAGTGCGAATCTTATCCACGAACTTCATGAATTCTTTGTCTCTCCTAGCACCCTTAAGTCGCTGAGGGTATGGGACTGGAGGCTTGTAAGGAGCTGGCTCCACTATCTATGCAGAATTTTCTTCTCGGTTTTCAGCTTCTTTTGATGTTTCTTCTTCATCAAGTGTAGAATTTAGTGCTGATTTTGCTGCAGGATTCGAGTGGTTTGAGCTGGTATCATTTCGAGTTGCTTGCCACCTCGGAGTGTGATGGCATTGACCGATTCCCTAGGATGATGCTCTGGTTTTGAAGGGAGTTTCCCATGTTCCCTTGTTGTTGAATTTGCTTGCTGAGCCACCTGAGTTTCCAGCATTCTGTTCTGAGTGACTAGCTGGTCGATCGTCTTCTGGAGTTCTTGCACTTTCTTTTCCTGCTCTGCCATAAAATAATCCATCATGGCTCCATGCTAGAGGAGCTGGCGGACTCCTGCTGCTTGGGCTGTTGCGGCAAGTATGAATAATTCCCTGGATTCTGATTCTGTTGCCCTTGGGACTGATTTTGATACTGGTTATTATACTGATTCCTTGGCTGGTAGGAATTGTTGTTCTGCTCCTGAGCTCGAACGTTATATTGCCCTTGTGGCTGGTACGGCGCATTGCCTTGCTGCTGTTTGTACGGGGGATTCGGAGCTGCCTGATTCTGGGGTTTGTAAGATAGGTCGGGGTGATTTCGGTTGGGGTTATCCCACCTGTTACCGGCTGATCCGTTCCCGAAACCAGTCCCTTGATTATTCTGCCCAACAAAGTTGGCATCCTCCTGATTCCCGCTGCCATTATCGGATCCAATCACTGGGCAACCGTCTGCGTAGTGAGAAGGAGAGCCGCAAATCGGATAGTACATTCCTATGTTAGCAACGTCCGAGGGCTTCATACTGTTAGCTAGCTTCATATTCTGAATTTCGTTTGCAAGCAGCTTCACAGTGTCAGTCAACTTAGCGATGTCATTAGAGCTCTCAGCTTGGCATAAATCTTGCACGCCCTTCCTGTCCCTAGGGTTGCCTCGATCACTGGTCCAGAGGTGGTAGTTTTGAGCTGCCCTTTCAATAATTTCATAGGTGTCTTCCAGCGGGACTTGGTTCAGTCCCCCACCTGCTGCTTGATTGATTAGGGTACGCATCCCTTGATCGATCCCCTGATAGAAGGTGTCAATAATCTGCCACTGCTCTAGATTGTGGTGTGGGCACATCCTTGTCAGCTCTTTGTACCTCTCCCAAGCGTCGTAGAGAGTCTCACCATCAATAGAGCGAAACGATATAATCTTGTTCCTGAAATTGGCTGTTTTTTATGGTGGGAAGTACTGCTGGAGGAAAGCTTCGGCCAGCCTATTCCATGTAGTAAATGTACCCTCTGCGTGGCTATCTAGCCATCTGCTGGCTTTGTCGGACAGTGAGAACGGGAATAGTCTGAGGTAGTAAGACTCCGAAGGGACCCCATTGGTCTTCACTGTATTGCACATCTGAATGAAACGCTTGAGATGCTGGTGAGGGTCTTCATTTATCCTTCCTGAGAACTGATTATTCTGCACCATCTAAATGAGACCGGTTTTCAGTTCCCAAGTATTAGCTTCTATTCCGAGCGGTGCAATAGCGGACTGGAATCCAGTGACGCATGGAGCAGTGTAATCTCCAAGAGTTCTACGCACTGGTTGTTGCACTCGTGGTTGCTGGTCGTCCTCGACTCTTCCATTCAGCAAATTCTGATTCAAAGCCATTGCTGCGTAGTTTCGGTTCAGTGCTCGTAGCTGCCGAGCTTCGTTTTGGGCCTGACGATTGAATTTTTGTTTGTCTGGTGTTTCGTCGTCTGAAATCTGAATCTGCTTTTTCTGTTTAAGCGCTTTCCTTGGCATGAACTAGGTAGAACCTGCAAAGACCAAGAAAAATTGTGAGCGAAGAAATCACAACAGAAAAATCAAAAATCAAGTGAGGTGGAATAGTCTAAACTATACGAGTTAGATCTAATATCACACTAAACGCTGCTCCCCGGCAACGGCGCCATTTTGACAAGCGTATTTTTAACCCTTTATAGTTGTCAAAGTGTGAGTTTTAGTGGTCAAATTGCAGTCAAACTATATTTATAAACCTTGGTAAGCCAAGGGTCGATCCTAGGAGCAGTGCGTGTGAATACTAGCAAACAGTGTGACCTATTTAGCTATTCCAATCAAAAGAGGTTTGTTTGCTTGTAAATTGCAGTATTTAAATGGCAGGAAATTAATGGTTGTATTAAATCAGAGAAAGAATCCCAGAATCCGTACTTCACCCGTGCTAACCCCACTAATCATGCAATCATTCTACGTTAATTATTCATGCTATCAAATATGGAATATAACCGAAATAACACTAGACAAGCCGCCCATCCACGGATCATTGTCTAGATTAATCTCAATCGTTGAACGCCGCCCATCCACGGATTATCAACGATTTCAATTTATTAAATTAAAGATTTTCCTATTAAATCATGTAAACATGACCTAACATCAATTTCATGCAATCCGGTTAATCCCTAGGGCCCATCCACCTTTCGGCATATAACCTAAATACGTTCTATCAATGCAAACATGCCCTTTGATGTAAATACATGCATAGAACGATAAAATTAAGCACACAATGAAATTGAATATTCAAATTGCATAAATAATAAACTTCAATTGATCACATGAGAGTTAGGGTTACATGGCACGGGATCCGTAGGATCCCAGAATAGAGAGACTACTCACTAATCATGGTAGATTTACCAAAAATAGTGTATAGAGAAATAAGAACGAATAACCGTAAAGACGCGGTGGCTCGTTAAATCTCTCACGATGAAAGCTTCGTCTTCTCCAAGCTAGGGTTTCTTCTCCAAAGTTGCAACCCCCATCAATTATGGTCGTGTTTCTTTATATAGATCGTCCAAAAAGGCCAGAAAGCCCAAAATTGATTTTTGGAAATAATCTGATAATTCTTCTCGAAGGTGTCGTGATCTACCGTGACCTATGGATAGGTTACGGTAGGTCACGGCAAGGGCTGAATTCCACTGGACAAAAAAGGTGCCGTGACTGCCGTGATCTTGATTATGGTTACGGTAGGTCACGGCCAAGGCTGAAATCTTCTGAGTAAAATACTACCGTGACAGGCCGTGATGTCCAGGAGGGTTACGGCAGGTCACGGCAGGTCTGGTTTCGCCTGATTTCCTCTGTGCAAAAACCTACCGTGATCTACCGTGACCCATAGACAGGTCACGGAAGGTCGCGGCAGGGCTGAGCCCTTTTCTTGCCTTTTGTCGATCTTTTTCGTTCTTTTGACATTTCAAGCCTAAGGAGCGATGATATGCCGATTTAACCTGAAACACTAGAGAAAAACATCAAATAGAGACAATTTTCCGGGAGAATGAACCCAATCCTTCATCGAATGTAGCGAATAATTAGTCGAAATATCGACTGATCAAGAGGCTAAAAAGAGGATGGGAAAAAGGCCTGAGCAGAACGACTCCTCGATGGAGGATTTTTTTCACCACAACTAGACAAGACAGCCCTAAGCATAAGAAAACCCAGTTCAAGAGACTAGTAGTAAAAGGTCCCTCGCCTTCTCAGAGACGTTGGAAGGAGAAACCACCAGAACCATGGGAACTGGACCCAAGCCCGTCATCCCCCAAAAACCCAGGAAGAGTCAAGGCAATAATCAATACAGGAACAGTGGCAAAATACGACCTGAGCCACCCATGGGATCCAAACCAATGATCCCCATGCGTCGAGCCAACAACGTTAAACAAAGGCACTGGTCGGGAGGTAACCCGACACCTATCTTACTTTCTGTCAATTTTATTTTCTGTCATTTAGCTTTTTGCTCTCACCCACTTGATGCATAGAATGAAATGACTATTTAGGAATCGGATTCGGGTGCAACATCAAGCCAGCCAGGCCCATGCCAAGAGTTCAAGGCCCCAGCCGAACTCCCTCGATTATCCAGCCTCATGCCATGTCGTTCGCTCGACACTCTAAAGGGAGTTCTGTTCTTCCCTTTTCCTTAATGTCATTTCCTTCTCATAAATAACTGCTTGCAAGGCTTTTAAACTAAGTCATTTCGTAAAGAATGCCTTTGTTCAAAAGTGTGGGGTGAGAACCACCTGTGTACATAGTTAATAAACATGTTTTCTTTTTTCTTAATATTATCTTTTTGAAAATATGAACTTGAGAATGTGAAAAAGATAGATCATAATTCATGCATTTACCTTGTGAAAATTCAACTGTCTAAAAACTTAGGATGTAACTTCTCACTTGTCCCTTTGTGCTGAGATATACAAGGGATGTGGAGTTGACATAAACTGCCCTAGAGAGGCTTGGCAAGCAATCGAAGGACTGAATTTCGCTATATGGTTTACGAAGTCAGTGGAGGCTGCACTTTGGGTTTTCAGTTGAGTCAGAGTCATCTTCGCCATGCAGCGTTTATGCAGAAAAAAGGCGGGACGGGAATCAAACCGTCCTATCTCTAGTCAGAGTAGCCGGGAAAATAAATGAGCGACCCTCATTTTGACTCGCGCGAAACGGCGAGGATGAGAGAGAGAGGGGAGGTATTTCCATATGCTCGCGGGCGATGATTGGACCTCCCAAAAAGGCTTGAGAAAATGGACTAGCAAGCCACAAAAATGCAAAAGCTCAAAGAGCTAATCAAAGGCCAAAGGCCAAAGTTGTGAAGGTTTTAACCGAACAAAAGTGAAGTACTCAAAGAGTCAAATCAAAGGCCAAAGGCCGATTCACTACAAAAGCTGTCCCTCGCCAAAAAGAAATAAAAAAAGGCTCAACTCAGTGAAACCCGAACCGAATCACGTGCCAGAAAAAGCTACAAGAAAACCATATAGCGCGAGTCAGTCCCGAGAATGTAGTCCAGGAGCCTGAAAAGGGCTATCTCCCGAAACATCCAAATTAATTTGCATCTCGGCGCGAAGGTACACGTATCAAGTTTCTTCTAAGTATTTATACGGTTTAATTTGGTAATAAGTAAGTAATGCATGAATTAGGATAAATCTAGTCCCACAGTCTCACTTTCATATTTTAAAAGTTTACTTAGATAGTGTGTGACGCCCTTTAATAGCATTGTTCGGGACGAACAACTAAAAGTGTGGGGTGATCTGATGGACCATAATTGTATGAATCATAAACACAGTTAAACCCACCAAATTAGACTCTTTGTCTATTTAACTTTTGCTTGTTAGTTCCGATATTTTTCTACAGGGTATTTTGGAGTCTAGAGAGAATACAGACTAAGGAGGAGTTTTTAAGCTGAAAATATATTACGAGTCATTCCAAGGTCACGACCAGATGCCGACTGAAGAAATATCATGAACCTGACATGGAATCACTCAAAACAAGTCCAACAGAAGGGCAACCAGAGTCAGACTGGAGCTGAAAGGAGCCGATGGCTTTTGGGGAAAAGATCTCAAACACACTCCACCATTCCTCCTTGGACATGTGGCCGGAGGCTCCCTCCTTGGTGCCTCACCACCGGCGGCTTTTGGAGGATGAAGCCACATGGGGTGGCGGCTAAAGCCTCCCCCTCCCATCTCATGCCATGAGTTGAGTCTTCTTCCCCCATGTGACAAGTGTGTGGTCTCCATTGCTCCCCTTAGCCTATAAATACCCAAGCCATCCTCATCCAAAAAGCATTCCACCACAACACAATCACTTATCTCTCTAGATTTTGGCACTTTTGTAAGCTTTTGTTTGAAATCTATAATACTCATGTTGGTTCTTGAGTATTCTAGTAGTTTTTGAGTTTACTCCTGTTGGTTCTTGAGTATTCTCCTTTACTTACTGTCTTTCAAAAACCCTCGAGTACTTAGCTATGGTATCCACCTCTATGGATATTCGTAGCTAAACTCTTCATTCGGTTGAAGGGGTGTACTTGTATCATAAAATGTTTTAGGCCATACTCTTAGTGCCTCTTCTTTGTATTCAAAACTTGTTCTATGTGCCACATATTTGGTCAGAACTTCCAAGGTTGAGTGGATGCTTGAAATGGAAAAACTCTTCCGTGGGGTTTGTGAACATACTCGGGTAAGTGGATGCTTGAAATGGCAAAGCTTATCTGAGGAGTTGGACCTCTCTAAAACACCATTTGGATTGATCGGAAATGATTGTTCAAATGGATGCACATAGGCTAGTATACCTTGAAATGGGGTGCTAGTCTAAATAGAACAAGTGATCTACGACCTTGAAATGGGCTAGACAGTGTGGAAAATCGAGCTCTTGAAATGGCCTTGATACATGTTTGAATACTTAGTAGGATCACTAAAGGTCAATGATAAACAGGCTATGATACAAGGCCCCCGAAACCGAATGCTTTCCTTAGATTAAAACACCACCTGCATTTACTTTCAATTTTAGTATAAACCGCAATATCAACTGCTGACGTTCCGCAAGACTTGCCGATCACGCAACAACCGCTGTAAGTCTTCTCTTTTATTTTCAGTATTTACTTTTCTGTCATTTACTTTTCCGCACTAAAAACCAAAACCAACCAAAAAACACTTACTTTTCCTCACTAAAACCTCAATCAACCTAAAACACGCTCCCTCCCTGTACGATCTCTCAAAGAACAACTTATCCCCCTAATTCCCTTGGGTTCGACCCCTACTTACCACTTTCTACCTAGTAGTAAAGTCACGAGTAGCGGAGATATAAATTTATTTTGCACAAAGAACACCGCACCTTAACGACAGTGCGGTGGGCTCCATCAGTCTGCAATCTATTCCTCAGTTCTATAATATTTCATCTCAATTGTTCCCATTTCTACACAGTCACGTAGAAAGTGATACTGAATCTCTATATGCTTGGTACGTGAGAACTGCACTGGATTTTTTGAAATGTTAATAGCACTAGTGTTATCACACAAAATCTTAGCACAATTTGTAATAACACCGTAGTCACTTAGCTGTTATCTGATCCACAGTAGCTGCGCACAGCAAGCAGCAGCGGCGATGTATTCCGCCTCAGCGGTGGATAGCGCAATTGAGGACTGTGATGGACCATAATTATACGAATCAAAAACACAGTAAAACCCACCAAATTAGACTGTTTGTCTATTTAACTTTTGCTTGTTAGTTCCGATATATTTCTACATGGTATTTTGGAGACTAGAGAGAAAACGCGCTAAGGAGAGGATTTTACGCTGAAAAGATATTACGAGTCAGTCCAAGGTCACGATCAGACGCTGAATGCAGAAATCTCAAGATCCTGACATGGAATCACTCAAAACAAATCCAACCGAGGAACAACCAAAATCAGACCAGAGCGAAATTGGACTGATAGTTTTATGAAAACATCACAAAACTCACAAAACCTCCACCTTTCCTCCTTGTGAGCGGCGGCTTTGTGCAAGAGGTGGCCAAAGCCACCTCCCCTCCTCCTCCATGATCGGCTACCCGGTGGCTTTACCTCCTCCTCCTCCTACCACAACTTTGTGACAAGTCTCACCCTCCTCCACAACATCTCCTCCTCCTCCCCTCCTATAAATAGAAGCTCCTCCCTTTGTATTTCATCCATCCTAAAATCCCAAAATCACAACCACTTCTCTCTCTAGAAAATTGGCACTTTGTAAGTTTAATTTTCAATATATAATACTCCTGTTGGTTCTTGAGTATTATAGTTCGGTCTTGAGTACTCCTGTCGGTTCTTGAGTACTCAAGCTTTTCTTTATTCTCGAGTACTCTTGTCGGTTCTTGAAGTACTCACCCCTTTCCTTTACTTACTGTCTTTCAAAAACCGTAAGTACTTAGTTATGGTATCCACCTCTATGGATATTAGTAGCTAAACTCTTCATTCGGTTGAAGGGGTGTACTTGTATCATAAAATGTTTTAGACCCTGCACTTAGTGCCTCTTCTTTTTATTCAAAACTTGTTCTATGTGCCATATATTAGGCAAGAACTTCCAAGGTTGAGTGGATGCTTGAAATGGCAAAACTCTTCCGTGGGGGTTTGTGAACATACTCGGGTAAGTAGATGCTTGAAATGGCAAAGCTTATCTGAGGAGTTCGACCTCTTTTAAACACCATTGGTTTTGATCGGAAATGACGGATCAATGGATGCACATAGGCTAGTATACCTTGAAATGGGGTGCTAGTCTAAATAGAACAAGTGCTCTACGACCTTGAAATGGGCTAGACGGTGTGTGCAAATCGAGTGCTTGAAATGGCCTTGATACACTTTTGAATACTTAGAAGAATCACTAATGGTCAATGATAAACATGCTATGATACAAGGCCCCCGAAACCGAATGCTTTCCTTAGATTTAAAAAACCCCTCGCATTTACTTTCTTAGTATAAACTGCTCTATCAACTGCTCACCTTTCGGAGGACTTACCAATCACGCATCACCCGCTGTAAGTCTTCTACTTTTATCTTTCAGTATTTTACTTTTCTGTCATTTACTTTTCCGCACTAAAACCAAAACCAACCAACCAATCACTTACTTTTCCGCACTAAAACCTCAATCAACCTAAAACACGCTCCCTCGCTGTACAAATCCCTCAAAAAACGACTATCCCCCTAATTCCCTTGGGTTCGACCCCTACTTACCACTTGCTACCCAGTAGTAAGGTCACGAGTAGCGGAATATAAATTTGCTTTTGCACAGAGAACACCGCACCTTAACGACAGTGCGGTGGGCTCCGTCAGACTGCTTCTTTGAAGCCCAAGATATGAGACATGGTCCAAGATATTGAGCCATCCCTGACGTGGACTTCCTGTCTGTCTTGCACCCAGCATAGTCTGCATCAGTGTATGCTTCCAGGCATAATTCACCTCCCCTTGGGTAGAACAGGCATAAGTCATCTGTTCCCTTCAGATATCTCAATATCCTCTTCACTACTTTCACGTGGGTTTCCCTGGGATCAGCCTGAAACCTTGCACACAGACAAACACTGAATAAGATATCGGGTCTGCTGGCAGTGAGATATAACAGCGAACCAATCATTCCCCTGTAGAGGGTTGGATCCACCCGAGGTGAGGACTCATCCTTTGTCAGGGTGTCATTTGGAGACATTGGTGTGGCACATGTCTTGGCAGATTCCATGCCAAACTTCTTTAGAATCTCCTTGACATACTTCTGCTGATGAATTCGGGTACCATCCTCTCCTTGAGCAACTTGAAGCCCAAGAAAGTACTTGAGCTCTCCCACCATGCTCATTAATGGACCATAATTATACAAATCAAATACACAGTAAAACCCACCAAATTAGATTGTTTGTCTATCTAACTTTTACTTGTTAGTCCCGATATATTTCTACATGGTATTTTGGCGCTTAGAGAGAAAACACGCTAAGGAGAGGATTTTACGCTGAAAAGATATTACAAGTCATTCCAAGGTCAAGATCAGACGCTGAACGAAGAAATATCAAGATCCTGACATTGAATTACTCAAATTAAATTCAACCGAGGAACAACCAAAGTCAGACCGGAGCAAAATTGGATTGATAGTTTTGTGAAAAGACTGCACAAAACTGTCAAAACTCATCCATGGACCAAGGTGACCGGCAACCTTGCTTGGAGGTGGCCAAGGGAGGAAACCACCCTCCATGGTGACCGGCCACCGGTGGCTTTCTCCTCCCCCAACCGGCGGCTTTCCTCCCCCCCCCCCCCCCCCCATGTGGCGCCTCCTCCTTGCTCCTCCTCCTCCTCCTCCTCCCTTGGATCAAAACCACATGCCACCCATCTCCACCCTCCATTCTCCTCCCCTTAGCCTATAAAAGGAGAGCTCCTCCTCATTTGTATCATCATCCAAAAATCAATATTCACTTCTCTCTCTAAGTTTGTGTTACTTTGTAAGTTTGGTTTATGAAATAATACTCTTGTTGGTTCTTGAGTATTATAACGGTTTGAAATTATAATACTCCTGTCGGTTCTTGAGTATTATAATACTGTAGAGAATACTCCTGTTGGTTCTTGAGTATTCAGTAGGAATTAGGAATACTCATGTTGGTTCTTGAGTATTCCACCCCCTCTCCTCTTACTGTTTTCAAAAACCCCCGAGTATTTAGCTATGGTATCCACCTCTATGGATATTCGTAGCTAAACTCTTTATTCGGTTTAGGGTGTGTACTTGTATCATAAAATGTTTTAATTCTTTTAGTTTCTTTTCTCTGTATTCAAAACTTGTTCTATGTGCCATATATTAGGTTAGAACTTCCAAGGTTGAGTGGATGCTTGGAATGGCAAAGCTCTTCCGTGGGGTTCGTAAACATACTCGGATAAGTGGATGCTTGGAAAGGCAAAGCTTATCTGAGGAGTTTGACCTTTCTAAAACACCATTTGGTTGCTCGGGAATGAAAGACCAAATGGATGCACACAGGCTAATATACCTTGGAATGGGGTATTAGTCTAAGTAGAACAAGTGCTCTACGACTTTTGCAAAAGACTAGACGGTGTTGCAAGTTGAGTGCTTGGAATGGCCTCGATTCACTTTCGAACACTTTTGCAAAAGGCTAGACAGTGTTGCAAGTCAGAGTGCTTGGAATGGCCTTGATTCACGTTTGAATACTTAGAAAGGTTACTAAAATAATAAATAGGCTATGATACAAGGCCCCTGAAACCGAATGTTTTCCTTGAATTACAAAACCCCCCTGTATTTACTTTTATAAATTGCTCGATCATCTGCAATCACCAACCGCTCATCTACCGGAGGACTCACCAATCACGCCTCACCCACTGTAAGTCTTCTTCCTTTAAATTCAGTATTTATTTTCTATAATTTACTTTTCCGCACTCAAAACCAAAAACAACCAAAAAAGTCACTTAGTCATAACCGCTAAAATCTCAATCAAACCTAAAAAACGCTCCCATCCTGTACAAATCCCACAAGGAACAACGTATCCTCCTAATTCCCTTGGGTTCGACCCCTACTTACCACTTGCTACCCAGTAGTGTAGTTGCGAGTAGCGGAAAATATAAATTTATTTGCACAGAGAACATTGCACCTTAACGACAGTGCAGTGGGATCCGTCAAATTGGCGTCGTTGCCGGGGAATTAGCCATCGAATAAGTTGTTCTTTCCCTTCCATGTCCTCATGACGCAACCCCCTTCATATGCATGGACAACAAGACATCTCCCTCTGTTCGGAGGTACGGATGGAGAAGACACAGTACTACACTGCCGAAACTTTCACCACGTTTGTTGCCACATAAAACCTGAAAATGAAATGTTAGAGGAGTTTAAACTTAAATGCTTTAAATTTTCTTTAACTGATTTTGCAACAATCTGGTATTATACGTCAACCGCTAGTAGTGTAGTACATTTTGTGAACCTCTGCGTTCCATTCCTACGAGAATTCTCCCCCCCCCCCATCCTTATGACAAAAAACCCGAGAAAAAATTATGAGCCTTAAACAATCCAGGGATGAGACTTTGGACGAATACTACACGAGCTACAACACCATCGTCTCAAGCTTCCCGCACCATGGATTCACGAAGAAAGTTCTGCTTCAAAAATTTCTTTGTGGGATGAAGGCCGATGATCTAATAAGGATTAACGAAGCAATGAGGAGATCAGCCAGGAACTTCTCCCTGGCAGACATATGGTACCTCATAAATGACCTGGCCGCAACTACAAAACGAATGCCCCAAGCTGATAGAGAAATGCAAGAGGCTGGTCCAGAAACAGAAGGAGAAACTCCCGAGCCATCAGAAGAAACACCCGAGCCATCAGAAGACTGGGATATAGAAAGTATCGGGAGCAACGAGGAAGTGTCCGCAATGGAAGAAGTCCAGAATACCACCGACATGCTGCCAATTCCATACCCAGCTATCATCACCCAAGCAGCCGAAACCATCTATGACCAATTCCTCACAAACAGACACGACGAGGCAGAACCGAGCCTTAAGATGCAAGCTTCCCGACTTTTCCCCTCGATCAATAGACAAATCGCTGAAAACTATGTGATCCATGAAGAGGCTGAAAAGAGGATGGGAAAAGGGCCTGAGCAAAACGACTCCTCGATGGAGCATGTTTTCGCCATGACTGGACAAGGCAGCCCTAAACACCAGATACCCAGTTCAGGAAGCTAGTGGTCAAAGGTCCCTCGCCTTCTCAGAGACGTTGGAAGGAGAAATCACCAGAACAACGGGAACTGGACCCAAGCACATCATCTCGCAAGAAATCGGGAAAAGGCAAGGCAAGAAGCAACACAGGAACGGTGGCGAAATACGACCTAAGCCACCCATGGGACCCCAACTAGTGATCCAGGAATAAGGTACTGTCGAGCCAACGACGCTAAACAAGTGCACTGGTCGGGAGGTAACCCGACACTATCTTACTTTCCGCACTTTAATTTTTTGTCTTTTATTTTCTGTATTTTACTTTTTCAATAAGTCGCTCTCACCCACTTAGTGCATAGAAGATTTGACTATTCAGGAATCGGACTTGGGTGCAACATTAAGCCAGTCAGGGCTACTGATGGACCATAATTATACGAATCATAAACACAGTTAAACCCACCAAATTAGACACTTTGTCTAGTTAACTTTTGCTTGTTAGTTCCGATATATTTCTAGAGGGCATTTTGGAGCATAGAGAAACTACAAGCTAAGGAGGAGTTCTTAGAGGCAAAATGGAGTACAAGGCAAATCAGGCCACTTTGGCCCAAGCAGGACCTGGCCACGCCCAGCAGAGTCCTAGGCCCCAGTCGAGCCACCAAGGACCAATAGCAAGTCGCTCGAGCAAACAACCTTATTTAATGAATCCACCTCGACCAAAATATTCCAAATGACAAATAAGGTGGACAATGTCGAGAAACCAAGAAGCAAGCTCGAGCCGATTGAGAGTTGGGCCAATTCCAAAGCAAGGTCCCGCGCGCATAGGCACCAAGTCCAAATTGATCGACCAAACTTTGGAATATGGCAATTATGGCTCGACCAAAGTGTTTAAAACACCTAATAACTCGGTGAATCCCAAATTCCAGACAAAATGCCCGAGTAGATTCATCAGTGGCCGAGAAGACCAAGTCCCGTCCGAAGAACCAGGCCCGCGCCGAGAGCCAGTCCAAGACCTGTGCGCACGCTGAACTTCAAATCAGGCCCAGACCTAGTTCCGGCCAAATTCTGACAAAACGGTCTCGACCATTAGTCTTAGAATTGCTTCAACTTTCAGAATCAGCTGTTCAAATGCCAATGACCGTCGGCTCATTTTCTGGCCAGAATTCCGGCCAAGCTCCGGCGAGCCTCCGGCGAAGCTCCGACCAGGTGAAACTCCGACCAAGTCCAGGACAACTCCGGCAAGAATTCCGGCAGAACCACCGGCCAAGTTCACTATTGCGGTTGGCTTTTTCCGGCGACTCAAGGGAAGCTTCCACAAGCTCCTCCTCACATGGTGGCTCCTCCACTCTCCTCCCTCCACTTGTCACAACCACCACCCTCCTCCAAAAGCCGCCAGCGGCTAGAGCTCCTCCATGGAAATGATGACATGTGGAGGCTTCTCCTCCACATCTCCTCCCCTTCCTCCTCCACCCTTGGATGCTCCTCCACATGCCCACCATCTCCACCCTCTATTCTCCAAAACTTGGCTCCCAAGTCTCCTCCCATGGCTATAAAAGGAGGCTTCCCCTCCTCATTTGTACACCATCCCATACTTGTACACACTTTAGAGAGAGAGAGAGGGCTTAACCCTCCTCTCTTCATTTTCAATAAAATTGTTCTTCGCTTTGGAAATAAAGGATAGCTCCCTTGGCGCTTCAACGGTTGTAAGTATTTCTTCGTATTTATTTACTGCTTTTATTTCCTTAGTAATAATGTTTAGCGCGATGAATAGTAGCTAAACTAGTAGTTCGGTAGAAGGGGCGTACTTGTATTATAAATGTTTTAGACTTTACTCTTAGTATACCTTTGTATTCGATACTTGTTCTATGTGCCATATACTAAGTCAGAACGTCCATGGTTGACGGGACGCTTGGAATGGCAAAGCTCACCATGGGGGTTCGTAAACTTGTACTGATAAGTGGATGCTTGGAATGGCTAAGCTTATTTGAGAAGTTTGACTCATCTTAAACACCATCTGGTTTGATCGGAAATGACGGACCAGATGGATGCACTTACGACTAAGATACTTCGAAAGGAGGAATTAGTTTTGCTTAGAACAAGTGTTTTAAATGGTGTTGCAAGTCTTGCGCTAGAAATAGCCTCGATTCATCTTTGAATACTTAGCATGATCATGTCTTGCGCTAGAAATAGCCTCAATTCATCTTTGACCACTTGGTATGATCATTAGCGGTCGATGATAAACAATTATAATACAAGGCCCCTAAAACCGAATACTTTCCTTACAATCCATTATCAACTGCTGTAATTTACTTTCAGTTCTAAAAACGCACTCAAACCCAACCCCAATCGTAATTAAATTCTGCATAAGCTTCATTAAAGAACAATTAATCCACACTGACTCCCTTGGGTTCGACCCCTACTTACCACTTGCTACCCAGTAGTTAAGTCGCGAGTAGCGGACTTATAAATTTATTTGCACATTTGCTGTGACGATAAGCATCTGTCAAATTGGCGCCGTTGCCGGGGAGTTGTGCATCGAAATAGTTGTTCTATGTTCTTTTTTCTTTTTTCTTTTATCATGCAATTCACCAAGTCATACTACTACGGAATGGAACCTTGGAACAATACGGAGTTTTCCCCACCACCCTTCGAACTTGAAATCCGCGAGAAGATCAACAAAATAACGCAATCCCGGGACGAAACATTGGATGAGTACTTATGGTACTTCGATTCCATTGTGACGAGCTGCCCGCACCATGGATTCACCAACTTCGATCTTCAAACAAAGTTTCTCTGTAGAATGTTGCCACATGAGTGGGACCAGCTAAATAATGCAGCAGGAGGATCAATGTGGGACTTAACCGAGGATGATCTTTGGAAATTAATAAACGATTTGGCCGCGAGGTCAAGACCAAGCCAAGATCAGGCCAAGCCAATCAAGGACGGTATAACAGAGCTGGCATCTAGCATCCAGCAGTTGGACAACACGATGCAACAAATCAGGGCCAAAACTGAACTATGGGCGGCAGAAAAGGAGCTGGCAGCTAGCACCCAGCAATTGGCCGCAGACATGCAGCAATTGAGTGCATTGATGCACCAATTCACGGCTGAACCCAAGGAGCCGACTGAGGATGAGGACCTGCAAATGACCGAAGAAGAACTACCCCAATCAGACCCGGTCCTTATCACCAATCCATCCGAGGAAATCACTGTCCTAACTGCCGAGCCTACAGAAGTCCCGAACCTCACTGCTGAAGCGGTCGAAGAAATCAAGCCAGGCCCGGTCCTTGCGCTCGAAGCACCCGAGGAAGTCCCGGACCACATTGCCGAACTGTCCGAGAAAGACCTAGTCCTCACAGTCGGAGCACCTGAAACAGACCTAGTCCTCATGGTCGAAGTGCCTCAACTTAACCCTTCGCGTTTCATGCCGATCATAACCACCGAAAATCATATAATCAATGATGATGCGGTACAAGGGGAGTTGGAGGCAGAGCATGAGCCAAAAAAGCCGACAAAGGAAATCTCTCTCGTCACAAGCCAAGAAAAACCACCCGGGAACTCAATCATTCCAAGACAACCATTCGTAGCTACCACCAAGAAGAGGCCTCACATGGGAACATGCCTGTGGTCGCCGATGTTTGAAGGCACAAAACCCAACTTCCAAACTCGCGAAAGTGCCAACTATTCCAACATGAAGAGGCGACAAAAACATGGGCCGAAAGAATGGAAACCCGAAAGGAGCAACAAACAAGAACGACTCATTGGACCAGCAGCTATGGCCAAGGAAACCTCACCTTCTCGGAGCAAAAGGGCTGCCGAGAAAAAGTTTGACCTCACTCACCCTTGGGATCCGACCTTATGATCCATGATTGAGGTACTGTCGAACCAACGACGTTAAACAAGTGCACTGGTCGGGAGGTAACCCGACACTATCTTACTTTCTGCACTTTAATTTCTGTCATTTAAATTCAGTATTTAGTTTTAAGCTTGCATGACTTTTGAACTAAAGCACGCCTTCGTTCAAAAGTGGGGGGTGAGAACCACCTATGTACATAAATAACATGCTTGCTGTTTTTTCTTTTTTAGTAATAGTATCTTTTTGAAAATATGAACTTAAGAATGTGAAAAAGATAAATCGTAATTCATGCATTAACCTTGTGAAAATTCAACTGTTTAAAAACTTAGAATGTAACTTTTCAATTGTCCTTTGTGCTGAGATAACTAGGGATGTGGAGTTGACATAAACTGCCCTAGAGTAGCTTGGCAAGCAATCAAAGGATCAGATCAAACTATATGGTTTTCGAAGTCAGTGGAGGCTGCACTTCGGGTTTCAGTGAAGATTGAAGTCATCTCCGCCATGCAATGCAAAAGGCGAGGACGGGAATCAGACCGTCCTATCTCCGGTCAAAGTAGCCGAGAAAATAGATGAGCGACCCTCATCTTGACCCGCGCGAAAAAGACAGTCAAAGTAGCCGAGAAAATAGATGAGCGACCCTCACCTTGACCCGTGCGAAAACGACAAAAACGAGAAGAGCGGGGAGGTATTTCCATAGGCTTGCGGGCGATGATTGGACCTCCCAAAAAAGGCTTGAGAAAATGGACTTGCAAAACCACAAAAAGGCGAAAAGCTCGAAGAAGCAAATCAAGAGGCCTAAGGCCCAAAATTGTGAAGGTTTTAACCGAACAAAAGTGAAGTACTCAAAGCATCAAATCAAAGGCCAAAAGCCGATTCACTACAAAAAGCAGTCCCTCGCCAAAAGAAAATCAAAGTACTCAAACCAGTGAAACCCAAACCAAATCACGTGCTAGAGAAAGCTACAAGAAAACCATATAGTAAGAGACGATCCCGAGGTTGCAGTCCAGGAGCCTAAAAAGGGCTATCTCCCGAAACATCCAATATAATTTGCATCTCAGCACAGAGGTACAAGTATTAAGTCTCTTCTATTTATTTACGCAGTTTAATTTAGTAATAAGTAGTAATGCATGAACTAGGATAAATCTAGTTCCACAGTCTCACTTTCATATTTTACTTAGAATTGTGTGTACGCCCTTTAATAGCATTGTTCGGGACGAACAACTAAAAGTGTGGGGTGATCTGATGGACCATAATTATACGAATCATAAACACAGTTAAACCCACCAAATTAGACACTTTGTCTAGTTAACTTTTGCTTGTTAGTTCCGATATATTTCTACAGGGCATTTTGGAGCATAGAGAAAATACAAGCTAAGGAGGAGTTCTTAGAGGCAAAAATGGAGTACAAGGCAAATCAGGCCACTTTGGCCCAAGCAGGACCTGGCCACGCCCAGCAGAGTCCTAGGCCCCAGTCGAGCCACCAAGGACCAATAGCAAGTCGCTCGAGCAAACAACCTTATTTAATGAATCCACCTTGACCAAAATATTCCAAATGACAAATAAGGTGGACAATGTCGAGAAACCAAGAAACAAGCTCGAGCCGATTGAGAGTTGGCCCAATTCCAAAGCAAGGTCCCGCGCGCATAGGCACCAAGTCCAAATTGATCGACCAAACTTTGGAATATGGAAATTCTGGCTCGACCAAAGTGTTTAAAACACCCAATAACTCTGTGAATCTCAAATTCCAGACAAAATGCCCGAGTAGATTCATCAGTGGCCGAGAAGACCAAGTCCCGTCCGAAGAACCAGGCCCGCGCCGAGAGCCGGTCCGAGACCTGTGCGCACGCTGAACTTCAAATCAGGCCCAGACCTAGTTCCGGCCAAATTCTGACAAAACGGTCTCGACCATTAGTCTTAGAATTGCTTCAACTTTCAGAATCAGCTGTTCAAATGCCAAGGACCGTCGGCTCATTTTCTGGCCAGAATTCCGGCCAAGCTCCGGCGAGCCTCCGGCGAAGCTCCGACCAGGTGAAACTCCGACCAAGTCCAGGCCAACTCCGGCAAGAATTCCGGCAGAACCACCGGCCAAGTTCACTATTGCGGTTGGCTTTTTCCGGCGACTCAAGGGAAGCTTCCACAAGCTCCTCCTCACATGGTGGCTCCTCCACTCTCCTCCCTCCACTTGTCACAACCACCACCCTCCTCCAAAAGCCGCCAGCGGCTAGAGCTCCTCCATGGAAATGATGACATGTGGAGGCTTCTCCTCCACGTCTCCTCCCCTTCCTCCTCCACCCTTGGATGCTCCTCCACATGCCCACCATCTCCACCCTCTATTCTCCAAAACTTGGCTCCCAAGTCTCCTCCCATGGCTATAAAAGGAGGCTTCCCCTCCTCATTTGTACACCATCCCATACTTGTACACACTTTAGAGAGAGAGAGAGGGCTTAACCCTCCTCTCTTCATTTTCAATAAAATTGTTCTTCGCTTTGGAAATAAAGGATAGCTCCCTTGGCGCTTCAACGGTTGTAAGTATTTCTTCGTATTTATTTACTGCTTTTATTTCCTTAGTAATAATGTTTAGCGCGATGAATAGTAGCTAAACTAGTAGTTCGGTAGAAGGGGCGTACTTGTATTATAAATGTTTTAGACTTTACTCTTAGTATACCTTTGTATTCAATACTTGTTCTATGTGCCATATACTAAGTCAGAACGTCCATGGTTGACGGGACGCTTGGAATGGCAAAGCTCACCATGGGGGTTCGTAAACTTGTACTGATAAGTGGATGCTTGGAATGGCTAAGCTTATTTGAGAAGTTTGACTCATCTTAAACACCATCTGGTTTGATCGGAAATGACGGACCAGATGGATGCACTTACGACTAAGATACTTCAAAAGGAGGAATTAGTTTTGCTTAGAACAAGTGTTTTAAATGGTGTTGCAAGTCTTGCGCTAGAAATAGCCTCGATTCATCTTTGAATACTTAGCATGATCATGTCTTGCGCTAGAAATAGCCTCAATTCATCTTTGACCACTTGGTATGATCATTAGCGGTCGATGATAAACAATTATAATACAAGGCCCCTAAAACCGAATACTTTCCTTACAATCCATTATCAACTGCTGTAATTTACTTTCAGTTCTAAAAACGCACTCAAACCCAACCCCAATCGTAATTAAATTCTGCATAAGCTTCATTAAAGAAAAATTAATCCACACTGACTCCCTTGGGTTCGACCCCTACTTACCACTTGCTACCCAGTAGTTAAGTCGTGAGTAGCGGACTTATAAATTTATTTGCACATTTGCTGTGACGACAAGCATCTGTCAGCTACGCTAAGAGTTCAAGGCCCCAGCCAAACTCCCTCGATTATCCAGCCTCATGCCATGTCATTCGACACAATAAGGGAGTTCCGTTCTTTTCTTTTTCCTTAAGTCATTTCCTTCTCGTATAATATCTGCTTGCTTGACTTTTGAACTAAGTCTTGCTGAAAGGCACGCCTTCGTTCAAAAGTGTGGGGTGAGAACCACCTGTGTACATAACATGTTTTTTCTTTTTTCTTTCTTTAAAATTATCTTTTTGAAAATATGAACTTAAGAATGTGAAAAAGATAGACCGAAATTCATGCATTTACCTTGTGAAAATTCAACTATCTAAAAACTTAGAACTTAACTTCTCATTTGTCCCTTTGTGCTGAGATAAACTAGGGATGTGGAGTTGATAGAAATGCCCTAGAGAGGCTTGGCAAGCAATCGAAGGATCGAATCAAACTATATGGTTTTCGAAGTCAGTGGAGGCTGCACTTCGGGTTTCAGTGAAGATTGAAGTCATCTCCGCCATGCAGTGTTTATGCAAAAAGAAAAAAAGGCAAGGACGGGAATCAGACCGTCCTCTCTCTAGTCAAAGTAGCCGAGAAAATAGATGAGCGACCCTCATCTTGACCCGCGCGAAACAACAAGGATGAGAGGAGCGGGGAGGTATTTCCATAGGCTTGCGGGCGATGATTGGACCTCCCAAAAAGGCTTGAGAAAATGGACTAGCAAGTCACAAAGACGCAAAAAGCTCAAAGAAGCAAATCAAGAGGCCAAAGGCCCAAAATTGTGAAGGTTTTAACCGAACAAAAAGTGAAGTACTCAAAGAGTCAAATCAAAGGCCAAAGGCCGATTCACTACAAAAAGCAGTCCCTCGCCAAAAGAAAAATCAAAGTACTCAAACCATTGAAACCCGAACCGAATCACGTGCTAGAGAAAGCTACAAGGAAACCATATAGTGCGAGACGGTCCCGAGGTTGCAGTCTAGGAGCCTAAAAAGGGCTATCTCCCAAAACATCCAGAATAATTTGCATCTCAGCACGGAGGTACAAGTATCAAGTTTCTTCTATTTATTTATACAGTTCAATTTGGTAATAAGTAAGCAATGCATGAATTAGGATAAATCGAGTCCCACAGTCTAATTTTCATATTTTAATAAACTTACTTAGTGTGCCGCCCTTTAATAGCATTGTTCGGGACGAACAACTAAAAGTTTGGGGTAATCTGATGGACCATAATTATACGAATCAAATACATAGTAAACCCCACCAAATTAGACTGTTTGTCTATCTAACTTCTACTTGTTAGTCCCGATATATTTGTACATGGTATTTTGGCGCTTAGAGAGAAAACACGCTAAGGAGAGGATTTTACGCTGAAAAGATATTACGAGTCATTCCAAGGTCAAGATCAGACGCTGAACGAAGAAATATCAAGATCCTGACATTGAATTACTCAAATTAAATTCAACCGAGGAACAACCAAAGTCAGACCGGAGCAAAATTGGATTGATAGTTTTGTGAAAAGACTGCACAAAACTGTCAAAACTCATCCATGGACCAAGGTGACCGGCAACCTTGCTTGGAGGTGGCCAATGGAGGAAACCACCCTCCATGGTGACCGGCCACCGGTGGCTTTCTCCTCCCCCAACCGGCGGCTTTCCTCCCCCCCCCCCATGTGGCGCCTTCTCCTTGCTCCTCCTCCTCCTCCTCCCTTGGATCAAAACCACATGCCACCCATCTCCACCCTCCATTCTCCTCCCCTTAGCCTATAAAAGGAGAGCTCCTCCTCCTCTTTTGTATCATCATCCAAAAATCAATATTCTCTTCTCTCTCTAAGTTTGTGTTACTTTGTAAGTTTGGTTTATGAAATAATACTCTTGTTGGTTCTTGAGTATTATAACGGTTTGAAATTATAATACTCCTGTCGGTTCTTGAGTATTATAATACTGTAGAGAATACTCATGTTGGTTCTTGAGTATTCAGTAGGAATTAGGAATACTCCTGTTGGTTCTTGAGTATTCCACCCCCTCTCCTCTTACTGTTTTCAAAAACCCCCGAGTATTTAGCTATGGTATCCACCTCTATGGATATTCGTAGCTAAACTCTTTATTCGGTTTAGGGTGTGTACTTGTATCACAAAATGTTTTAATTCTTTTAGTTTCTTTTCTCTGTATTCAAAACTTGTTCTATGTGCCATATATTAGGTTAGAACTTACAAGGTTGAGTGGATGCTTGGAATGGCAAAGCTCTTCCATGGGGTTCGTAAACATACTCGGATAAGTGGATGCTTGGAATGGCAAAGCTTATCTGAGGAGTTTGACCTTTCTAAAACACCATTTGGTTGCTCGGGAATGAAAGACCAAATGGATGCACACAGGCTAATATACCTTGGAATGGGGTATTAGTCTAAGTAGAACAAGTGCTCTACGACTTTTGCAAAAGACTAGACGGTGTTGCAAGTTGAGTGCTTGGAATGGCCTCGATTCACTTTCGAACACCTTTGCAAAAGGCTAGACAGTGTTGCAAGTCGAGTGCTTGGAATGGCCTTGATTCACGTTTGAATACTTAGAAAGGTTACTAAAATAATAAACAGGCTATGATACAAGGCCCCTGAAACCGAATGTTTTCCTTGAATTACAAAACCCCCCTGTATTTACTTTTATAAATTGCTCGATCATCTGCAATCACCAACCGCTCATCTACCGGAGGACTCACCAGTCACGCATCACCCACTGTAAGTCTTCTTCCTTTAAATTCAGTATTTATTTTCTGTAATTTACTTTTCCGCACTCAAAACCCAAAACAACAAAAAAAGTCACTTAGTCATAACCGCTAAAATCTCAATCAAACCTAAAAATTGCTCCCATCCTGTACAAATCCCACAAAGAACAACGTATCCTCCTAATTCCCTTGGGTTCGACCCCTACTTACCACTTGCTACCCAGTAGTGTAGTTGCGAGTAGCGGAAAATATAAATTTATTTGCACAGAGAACATTGCACCTTAACGACAGTGCAGTGGGCTCCGTCAAATTGGCGCCGTTGCCGGAGAATACCCTGTCCTTAGCGTGTTTTCTCTCTAGAGTCCAAAATACCCTGTAGAAATAAATCGGGACTAACAAGCAGAAGTTAAATAGACCAACAGTCTAATTTGGTGGGTTTTACTATGTTTTTTATTCGTATAATTTTGGTCTATCAGATCACCCCACACTTTTAGTTGTTCGTCCCGAACAATGCTATTAAAGGGCGGCACTCTAAGTTTGGTTTTAAAATATGAAAATTAGACTGTGGGACTCGATTTATCCTAATTCATGCATTGCTTACTTATTACCAAATTGAACTGTATAAATAAATAGAAGAAACTTGATACTTGTACCTCCGTGCCGAGATGCGAATTATTCCGGATGTTTCGGGAGATTGCCCTTTTCAGGCTCCTGGACTACAAACTCGGGATCGTCTCTCACTATATGGTTTCCTTGTAGCTTTCTCTAGCACGTGATTCGGTTCGGGTTTCAATGGTTTGAGTACTTTGATTTTCTTTTGGCGAGGGACTGCTTTTGTAGTGAATCGGCCTTTGGTCTCTTGATTTGCTTCTTCGAGCTTTTCGCCTTTTTGTGGCTTTGCTAGTCCATTTTCTCAAGCTTTTTTTGGGAGGTCCAATCATCGCCTGCAAGCCTATGGAAATACCTCCCCACTCCTCTCATCGTTGTTGTTTCGCGCGGGTCAAGATGAGGGTCGCTCATCTATTTTCTCGGCTACTTTGACTAGAGAGAGGACGGTCTGATTCCCGTCCTCGCCTTCTTCATTTTTTATGCATAAACACTGCATGGCGGAGATGACTTCAATCTTCACTGAAACCCGAAGTGCAGCCTCCACTGACTTCGAAAACCATATAGTTTGATTCGATCCTTCGATTGCTTTCCAAGCCTCTCTAGGGCATTTCTATCAACTCCACATCCCTAGTTTATCTCAGCACAAAAGAACAAATGAGAAGTTACGTTCTAAGTTTTTAGACAGTTGAATTTTTCACAAGGTAAATGCATGAATTTTAGATTTATCTTTTTCACATTCTTAAGTTCATATTTTCAAAAAGATAATTTTAAAGAAAGAAAAAGGAAAAACATGTTATGTACAAAGGTGGTTCTCACCCCACACTTTTGAACGAAGGCGTGCCTTTCAGCACGACGTAGTTCAAAAGTCATGCAAGCAAATATATACAGGAAAGGTGAGAATGAAAAAACTAAATGACAGAAATTTAAAGTGCAGAAAGTAAGATAGTGTCGGGTTACCTCCCGACCAGTGCACTTGTTTAACGTCGTTGGCTCGACGATACCTCAATCATGGATCATAAGGTCGGATCCCAAGGGTGAGTGAGGTCAAACTTCTTCTCGGCAGCCCTTTTGCTCCGAGAGGGTGGGGTTTCTTCGACCATAGCTGCTGGTCCAATGAGTCGTGCTTGCCTGTTACTCCTTCCGGGTTTCCATTCTTTCGGCCCATGTCTTTGTCGCCTCTTCATGTTGGAATAGTTGGCACCTTTGCGATTTTGGAAATTTGGTTTTGTGCCATTCAATGTAGGCGACATTAAGCATGCGCCTCTGCCAATCCTCTTCATAGTGGCAGTGATGGATGGTTGTCCTAGAACGAGTGAGTTTTCAGGTAGTTTTTCTTGTTGCATCGGGGTGAGTGGGACTGGGGCTTTCTCGGACAGTTCGGCAATGAGGTCCGGGACTTCCTCGGGTGTTCTGAGCGCAAGGACCGGGCCTGGCTTGATTTCTTTGGCCGCTTTGATAGTGATGTTCGGGACTTCTGTTGGCTCGGCAGTTAGGACTGTGATTTCCTCGGATGGATTGGTGATAAGGACCGGGCCTGATTTGGGCAGTTCTTCTTTTAACTCCCAGGGATAATCTGAGTGTAGCTCTTCTTCAGGCAACCATGGGTCCTTATCCTTGTCATTCGTATAGTCTCCGGGGGTAATCACACTGAGGTATGGGTCTGATATGGGTAACTCGTCATTGAGTTCCGGGTATGTCTTGGCCGTGAAATGGTGCATCGAGGCATTCATTTGCTGCATGTCTGCGGCCAATTGATGGGTGCTAGCTGCCAGCTCGTTTTCTGATGCCCATAACTCAGTTTTGGCCCTGATTTGGTGCATTATGTTGTCCAGTTCTTCGCTTCGCATGGCCTGATCTTGTCTTTGTATTGGCCTCGCGGCCAAATTATCTATTAGGTTCCAAAGATCATCTATGCCTAAGTTGTTCATCGAGCCTCCCGCTGCATCATTAAGCCAATTCCACTCTTGTGGCATCATCCCATTGAGAAACCTTTGAAGAAGATCGTGGTTGGTGAATCCATGGTGCGGGCAGCTTATCAACATGGAGTCAAAGTACGCCAAGTACTCGTCCAAAGTTTCATCCTGGGATTGCTTTATGTTGTTGATCTTCTCGCGGATTTCAAGTTCGAATGGTGGTGGGGAAATTTCCTCAATGTTCCAAGGTTCCATTCCGTAGTAGTAGGACTTAGTGAATTGCATGATAAAATAAAAAAGAAAAAACAAAATAGAACAACTATTTCGATGCACAACTCCCCGGCAACGGCGCCAATTTGACGGATGCTTGTCGTCAGAGCAAATGTACAAATAAATTTATAAGTCCGCTACTCGCGACTTAACTACTGGGTAGCAAGTGGTAAGTAGGGGTCGAACCCAAGGGAGTCAGTGTGGATTAATTGTTCTTTAATGAAGCTTATGCAGAATTTAAATGCGATTGTGTTTGAGTTTGAGTGTGTTTTGAGAACTGAAAGTAAATTACAGCAGTTGATAATAGATTATAAAGAAATGATTCGGTTTTAGGGGCCTTGTATTATAATTGTTTATCATCGACCGCTAATGATCATACCAAGTGTTCAAAGCTGAATTGAGGCTATTTCTAGCGCAAGACATGATCATGCTAAGTATTCAAAGATGACTCGAGGCTATTTCTAGCGCAAGACTTGCAACATCGTTTAAAACACTTGTTCTATTTAGACTAATTCCTCCTTTCGAAGTATCTTAGCCTTATGTGCATCCATTTGAATTCTTTGGTCCAGTTTCCAAATGGTTTTTTAAGATAAGCCGAACTCCTCGATAAGTTTTGCTTGTTACAGCTTCCACTTACCGAGTATGATCACGAATTCCCACGGAAGAGCTTTGCTTGTTACAGCTTCCACTCAACCTTGGAAACTCTGACTATATATGGCACATAGAACAAGTTTTGAATACAAAGGTGTACTAAGAGTAAGATCTAAAACATTTATAATACAAGTATACCCCTGCGACCGAGTACAAGCTTTTAGCTGCTTGTATTCATGTCAAGGAATACAAGCAAACTAATGCCTTGCACAAGGGTACCGAATAATAAAATAACTTTACAGTAAAAACAAATAATACTGAAAGTAATTTTATACCTTACAATAAGCGGAGGAGAGGAGCTCCTAGACAAGATCCACGCAAGAGAAATAGCTCCACAATGAAGAACAAAATATTTATTGAAAGTGAAGAGAAGAGGGTTAATCCCTCTATCTCTCTAAAACATTTGTGAAGTGTGTATGATGATACAAATGAGGAGGGGTGAGCCTCTATTTATAGCTAAAGGGGAGGAGGATGGAGGGCCAAGATGGTGGCAAGTGGTGTTGCATCCAAGGGTGGAGGAGGAGGAGATGAGCTTGTGGAGGAGAAGCCACCACATGTCACATCCTTGTGGTGGCTCAAAAGCCGCCGGCTGCTATGAGGTGGAGGAAGGAGAGTGGAGGAGAGCTTATCCACTCATGGAGGAGGAGCATCCCTTTAGCCTTCTAGAAGCTTGTGACCTTTTCATAAAAGCCATCGGTTTGACCGGATCTGACCGGAGCTTTGGCCGGAGCTTTGGCCGGAGCTTCTTGGATTTTGGAGAGTGTATTTTGAATGAAAATGTCATTCTAAGATGATCTCAAGAAGGAACCTAAGCCAAATTCTGCTCGGAACATGGTCGAAATCGCAAATCGGATGAAATTGCCCTTGTTTGGCCTTTACCGGGCTCTATGCCTTTGCATTGCGTTCTTGTCCAAATGCCTACTGTTCTAGCATATTTGAGTGATTCCAAGTCGGTTCCATGAAGGATGTTAAGGCTGATTTTGAGTGTAGCATGGTCGTGACCTTGGAATGACTCGTAACATCTTTTCGGCGTAAAATCCTCTCCTTAGCGTGTTTTCTCTCTAGAGTCCAAAATACCCTGTAGAAATAAATCGGGACTAACAAGCAGAAGTTAAATAGACCAACAGTCTAATTTGGTGGGTTTTACTATGTTTTTGATTCGTATAATTTTGGTCCATCAGATCACCCCACACTTTTAGTTGTTCGTCCCGAACAATGCTATTAAAGGGCGGCACTCTAAGTTTGGTTTTAAAATATGAAAATTAGACTGTGGGACTCGATTTATCCTAATTCATGCATTGCTTACTTATTACCAAATTGAACTGTATAAATAAATAGAAGAAACCTGATACTTGTACCTCCGTGCCGAGATGCGAATTATTCCGGATGTTTCGGGAGATAGCCCTTTTCAGGCTCCTGGACTGCAAACTCGGGATCGTCTCTCACTATATGGTTTCCTTGTAGCTTTCTCTAGCACGTGATTCGGTTTGGGTTTCAATGGTTTGAGTACTTTGATTTTCTTTTGGCGAGGGACTGCTTTTGTAGTGAATCGGCCTTTGGCCTCTTGATTTGCTTCTTCGAGCTTTTCGCCATTTTGTGGCTTTGCTAGTCCATTTTCTCAAGCTTTTTTTGGGAGGTCCAATCATCGCCTGCAAGCCTATGGAAATACCTCCCCGCTCCTCTCATCGTTGTTGTTTCGCGCGGGTCAAGATGAGGGTCGCTCATCTATTTTCTCGGCTACTTTGACTAGAGAGAGGATGGTCTGATTCCCGTCCTCGCCTTCTTCATTTTTTATGCATAAACACTGCATGGCGGAGATGACTTCAATCTTCACTGAAACCCGAAGTGCAGCCTCCACTGACTTCGAAAACCATATAGTTTGATTCGATCCTTCGATTGGAATGTATTCAAAACTTGTTCTATGTGCCATATATTAGGTTAGAACTTCCATGGTTGAGTGGATGCTTGGAATGGCAAAGCTCTTCCGTGGGGTTCGTAAACATACTCGGATAAGTGGATGCTTGGAATGGAAAAGCTTATCTGAGGAGTTTGACCTTTCTAAAACACCATTTGGTTGCTCGGGAATGAAAGACCAAATGGATGCACACAGGCTAATATACCTTGGAATGGGGTATTAGTCTAAGTAGAACAAGTGCTCTACGACTTTTGCAAAAGACTAGACGGTGTTGCAAGTTGAGTGCTTGGAATGGCCTCGATTCACTTTCGAACACTTTTGCAAAAGGCTAGACAGTGTTGCAAGTCGAGTGCTTGGAATGGCCTTGATTCACGTTTGAATACTTAGAAAGGTTACTAAAATAATAAACAGGCTATGATACAAGGCCCCTGAAACCGAATGTTTTCCTTGAATTACAAAACCCCCCCTGTATTTACTTTTATAAATTGCTCGATCATCTGCAATCACCAACCGCTCATCTACCGGAGGACTCACCAATCACGCATCACCCACTGTAAGTCTTCTTCCTTTAAATTCAGTATTTATTTTCTGTAATTTACTTTTCCGCACTCAAAACCAAAAACAATAAAAAAAGTCACTTAGTCATAACCGCTAAAATCTCAATCAAACCTAAAAAACGCTCCCATCCTGTACAAATCCCACAAAGAACAACGTATCCTCCTAATTCCCTTGGGTTCGACCCTTACTTACCACTTGCTACCCAGTAGTGTAGTTGCGAGTAGCGGAAAATATAAATTAATTTGCACAGAGAACATTGCACCTTAACGACAGTGCAGTGGGCTCCGTCACTCATCTCGAACTCGCTCGACATCAAATCTGTAAACTTCTTGACAAGTTTAGGATTAGTTGAGCCAAAAATGATATCATCCACATATACCTGAACAACCAGAGTATCCATCCCTTCCTTCAGAAGGAAAAGAGTTTTGTCCACCTCTCCTCTGTCATAACCGTGAGACAGTAGGAACTGTGACGGTCTTTCATACCATGCACGGGGTGTTTGCTTCAGCCCATACAGCGCCTTGTCCAGGATGTGGACGTGATCAGGGTGAGTGTGATCCTCAAACCCTGGTGTCTGACTCACGTATACCTCCTCTTTCAGAACTCCGTTCAAGAAGGCCGTTTTCACATCCATTTGCTGCAGAATGAAACCATGGTAAGTTGAGTAAGCAATTAATAGTCTTATTGCTTCTAACCTTGCAACCGGGGCGAATGTCTCATCGTAAACTATCCCCTCTTGTTGGTTGTAGCCTTTGACTACCAGGCGAGCTTTGTGTCTCACAACAACTCCCTTGTCGTCCATCTTATTTCGAAACACCCACTTAGTTCCAATTACATTCTTGTCCTTCGGCCTGGGGACCAGTCGCCATACTTTGTTCCTCTCGAACTGATGCAGCTCTTCTTGCATGGCATTTACCCACTCCGGATCCTTCAACGCGTCTGCTATTGTCTTTGGTTCTGCAATAGAGACAAACGATGCAAATCCACAAAATTGACACAAATCATCCAGATTTACCTGATCTTACGAAGTATAGCACTGGTAATTCCTTGTCCAGGCTAGGGGCTGAATGACTCTCCCACTTCTTGTAGTTCTGGATTCCTCCGTAGTGCCTGTGGGAGGGAGATTGTCGGCAATCTCCTCCTCGTTTGGAGGGTCACCGTTGATGTCAATCACTGGGACATCAAGAACGTGCTCCTGAGCAAGCATTTCAATCTGAGCATCTTTAGCGAGGGCATCGACTGGTTCCTGACCAGCTGTCTGAGCAACCTCTTGAGCTGGTTCTCTAGCTTCACTTTGAGTAGGTTCCCAGTCGGGGTCAGATCTATCAGCGAACTGAAGTTCTCCATCATCTTGTGAGGAAGGATCTTTCACTAGGTGTCCTGTCATAGCGCCTTCATCAAAGGTTACGTGAATGCTTTCCTCCACCCGTTCCATTCTCAGGTTGTACACCTTGTAGGCTCTGCTATGGCTCGAATATCCCACGAACACCCCTTCATCGCTCCTCGGATCGAACTTTCCCAGATTGTCCTTTCCATTGTTATGCACGTAGCACCTGCAACCAAATACTTTCAAATGAGCACTGTTATGTTTCCTTCCCCGCAGCAGCTCGTACGGCGTTTTTCCTATCAGAAATCATAGAGATGCAACTACACAAGCATCTACGAGCATGACAGTTAAACATATGAATCTCATCACAAGTAAATATGACTAAAAAATGTAAATCTGATCACAAGATGGTTCATTCAATGCATTTTGTTGGATCGTTAGGTTAGCCAACTATGTGAGGGAGATCCCAGAGTGGTATCCCTCAGACAGATGGCAGCGAAAATTTACTCTCGTACAGGAAATATAAGACAGATAGTAAATGCTCACGATTTAGAGTGGAAACCTTACTGCAACCTTTGCAGCAGGCTGAAAACCACTTGCCTTCTGGACAGTTCCAGAAGGGCTTCAAGATCCGTGTTATTGATAAAGGAATATGCTTGCAGTTTGTTACACTTGTCTCACGCAGTGACAATTTACAAAACTACTCAATTTGAAGGATCAACTAACACGATCGTCTTGTCCGCACACAGCAGCACCTTGTCAACTCCAGAATTGATCACTCTTCAATCTCCGATCGCTATCTCCAAAAATCCAAGCATCACTCTGAAGACTCCTCCTCTATTTATAGTGGTCTTCAAGTCGACTGGAACTCGTCTCCATCAGATATCTGACTGCATCCAGCAGATATGATATGGTTAAGATATTTCCATATCTTAACCATGTCACATATTTCCCTTCCAAATATGGCTTCAATCTTTCTATCGTATATACAGATTCATATATACCGATATCAATTCTTCTCGTCAATTATCCAGCATATATACTCATATATCTTCTGTGTCGAGTATATTTCCTCATATCCGATCTCGTCACAAAGTTGGTGTGTCTTTCACACAGAGCGCATCTCTCTCGCAGCGCTGCTCTCTCTCTCTCAGAGATGTCCAGTAACATTACCTGTCAGACAGTGATTTCTGCATACTCAAGTAGATTATTAGTTAAGTGTTTGTTATCATCAAAACACAAAGGGTCCAACATATTTTTTAAATAACACAAGTAAAAAAAAGGAAACAGAGCACTCACACAAAAGCGACTAAAACAACGATCAAATGCTTCCTGCGGAACATTGTGCATTCCAGTCCACCCAACTCTGTGTTGAATCGTTAGGTTAGCCAACTATGTGAGGAAGATTCCAGAGTGGTATCCCTCAGACAGATGGCAGCGGAAATTAACTCTCGTACAGGAAATATAAAACAGAAAGTAAGTACTCACGATTTAGAGTGGAAACCTTACTGCAATCCTTGCAGCAGGCTGAAAACCACTTGCCTTCTGGACAGTTCCAGAAGGGCTTCAAGATGGATGTTATTGATGAAAGAGTATGCTTATAGATTGTTACACTTTGTCTCACTCAGTGACAGCTAACAATACTACTCAACTCAGAGTATCAACTAACACGATCTTCATCTTGTCCGCACACAGCAGCACTTCATCAGCTCCGAAATTGATTGCTCTTCAATCTCTGATTTCTTTCCAAAAAGCCGAGCTTCAAACCGAAGACTCTTCCTCCTTATACAGTTGTCTTCAAGTCGGTAGAGCCTGATCTCCATCAGGTATCTGATTGTTATCCAGTAGATATGATATGGTTAAGATATTTCCATATCTTAACCACATTACATATTTCCCTTCCAATTTGGGCGTGTACCTTCTCTTCGTACATATTCGATATATCTCCGTGTATATACTTGCATCAATATTCCTCATCAGATATTACACGCAATATTCTTGTATATCTTCAATATTGTCTTCGAGTATATATTCCCAGATTTGATCTTGTCATAAGTCGGCTTGTCCCTCACACAGAACGCATCTCTCTCGCAGCTCTGCTCTCTCTCAGAGATGTCCAGTAGCCTTACCTGTCAGACAGTGATTTCTGCAAACTCAAGTGGATTATTAGTTAAGTGTTTGTTATCATCAAAACACAAAGGGTCCAACACACTGTTATAGTACATCGGGCAGCAATCTCCCGTATTATCTCAATAATGAGGTTTAAAACTACATGGAAAAGACATATGAAGACATTTGTTAGTAAAAGACTTACAAAATATATATGAGACCCATACCTCTTCTTTCCGAGTGTACAATGAGAACCTTCTGTGAATCGTCATTGTTATTTGAACATACTTTTTGAAGGGGTGTCCATAGGGAGATTATTAATTCCACAACCTCGTGCAGGGGACTTACCCTTTGCCGATACGGGTCCACGACCTCTAGTAAGAACCATATCTGCAACAAAATAAATGACAATCTGTAGAGCATAAGCAGCTATAGTAATATTGACAAGATCTGAAACTTTCAGACACAAGTTAGGCTTCAACACAAGTATTGTGTTACGTATTGGAATATTAGGAAACTTGAGGGAGTCATTGCAATTGATGTAATATGTTTTGTATAAGAAAGACTTGTAATCAACGGGGAAGATTATGAATTGATGAAATTACTCTTCTTCGTTCTTCGTTCTTCTATTCCTCATCCTCTTCTTCTCTAAAACCCTACTCTCTTCCTCTATTCGGCATTCATCTATCTTTGTTTGTATCAATTTGGTGCTTTTTTCATCGAGAGTGACTAAATATGCCGGAGACCCAAAATCCAACAACAAATTAGGCGATCACTGCTATCACCAGTAGGGTATCCGACTTGAGTATCCGTACCCATATTTTGGAAGAAGTGGCTCACGCGCAGGCAGCTAAGCTTGAGAAACTAGCTCAAACCCAGGAGACTAAGTTTGAGCAGCTGATGCGTATGATGGAAAAGATGAATGGATTGATTTTAGATCTTCATCAGTGCCCTAAACCAAGGCCGGACAAACAATCCATTCTCTCAAATCCACCACCATTCTCCCAAGGCTTTGGCGTGAAGGTTGAATTGGCTTTGGCGTGAAGGTTGAATCGGCTTCGGCTTCGACAGAGATTGTGTCAAAGATTGATGAAGCTGCAGAGTCAGGCGATGACGACTATGATTTGGATGTTCATCTTCACTTCGATCTGAAAATAGATGATGTTGTTGATTTCACTCAACCAGAGGTAACTCCTAACCAATTATCACATGACAATCATATAATTACAGTAACAAAAACTGATGAATATGCTGATTTGAAGGAAGAAATAAGGTCTGAATCTTCATTGGGTGATCTGATTAGTAGTTTCAGTTTTTGCACATCAACTGTTTGTAAAAATGCCTTAATGGATTGGTCTTCTTATTTTGTTGCAAATGGAACTGGTATTAAGGGTTGGTGTTCTCATCAGCCACATAAACATACTCCAGTTGATTTTAAATCAGTTTTGGTGCTTAAAGTTGGTGAAATAGGACATATGATCGAAGAATTAGAGCCTGGAACAGTTGTTAGAAGGAGATCAAATTGTTGTAGTGAACATGTTCGACAAAATGTTTGTGAGATATTGCGACTCTTACTACTGCCAGCTAAACCTCCGGATAGTATTTTAATGTGTGTTTCTACGGTTGAGAGCACTTGTTTTGAGGTTACGGCTGACTATAAATATTCAGATCAAGGATACTTGAATTCGAAGAATGTGATGGGTTTGATGTGTGTTCCATACTCATATGTGTTTAATCATCTCGCAAGATATATATGATGCCAGAGAGTAGTCAAAAAGGTGAATTGCATCTTTATCGAGCTCTTGACTTCCCATTGGAGTTGAAACTTGAAAAGGTCATCTTAAACAAGCCGCTTGTAGATGCGAACATCATTTTTCAGGGTGGGATGTACTGGCTTCTTGGTTCAGATCATAGAGGATATGGCGTACGGACGAATGGGGAGCTTGAGATTTACTATGGTAGCTCACCCCTTGGTCCTTGGAGGCCACACAAGAAGAATCCTATTTACAATGTAGATAAGAGCTTCGGAGCTCGTAATGGTGGCAGACCATTCATCTTCAACGGAAATCTATATTGAGTTGGACAAGATTGCAGTGGCTTGAAAGTTTGGCTGAATTTTGATGATTTTAAATCAACTGCACATATTATTTGTGTCATCCTTGATGATGTTGGATGCGGCAATTGGTATTGCACAGAATATTGGAGTTTAGCGCTCTCTTCAATCCAAAGGAATGAGTCACTGTTTTGAAGAACAATAAGAACTTGTGCAGGTATTTGTATGGTGGTGTCTAAGGGTTCATTGGATTGTTACCAAATATGTTTTCTGTCATGCACTTCTAGTTGCGGATGGTTACAATTCTATAGATGTCAAAGGTGCTTCTCTTGGTTTTATAAGTGGACTTGGACATGTAGTGTAATATCACCTCGCATATTATTTTGTAAGAGCAGTGGAGATGACAGACATTTAGAAGTGTGGAAAAGTAGTTGCTCTCTCAAGGAGGCATATGACACCATCCCAATATATGTTGGCATCGGATTTAGAAACAGTATATATGATGTCAAAATCTTCATCAGTGAGCATTATGCTCAACTCATCATACATCATCGTGCGAGATATAAAACATATCGACACGACATCATCAAGGTCAATCAGGGATTCCTATATATTGAAGATGTCATCGACACGGTTGAAGTGTGTAAATTTGGGCTTAGAAGAATTACAACACGACAAAACTGCCTTGAGATAAGAGTACCTTTCATTAAGCAAAAATGCAAGATTTTTGATTCAAGGAAGAGAAAGTCTAATATGACGAAATTGAAACTTACTGTTCATGATAAACAGACTTCTGTGTCATGTGTTTTGATTCTAGTTAAGAGATTGGTGATGATTTTTGGGGAGGAACGAGTGCATCATGTACATTTTGATGGTGCTTCTTCAGTTAGGTGCCCTAGGGTAGCTATAACAGAATTTGGGGCTGACTTTTATATCAACAAGTTACATACAAGGGCTTTCTTAGTTGAAGTTTTGAAGTATAAACTTAAGATGACTTATGGTGAGGATGCAAAACAGTTCTTGTTGGATACTCATGTGTATTGTTGGCTTCACAAATCTGATGATGATGATGACAAACAACTGATTGAAAATTCGAAAACCTATTTTATGTTGAGCCATCACCATAGGACTGTGGTAGTTGATCATGAGACGCATAGTGAAACTTCAGACACTGCTCACCATGATGATTTTTATCTAATCAACTTTGAAGTTGTTCCAATTCAATATGAGAGGCACATGCTTCCTTGGCAGCAGGGTATTATATATCACAGAGAGATTCAAGCCTTACTGATGATGCGGCTCAATTCTTATCTCAAATTGGATGACCATGTCTTCTTGGAGCGCAATATCAACAAGTTCATCATGTTTTCATTGCCAAGACCACCGGAAGTAGGTGACCTTGAGGACAAGGTCAATTTTAAGGCAAGAGAAATGTTACGTATTGGAATATTAGGGAACTTGAGGGGGGTCATTGCAATTGATGTAATATGTTTAGTATAAGAAAGACTTGTAACCAACAGGGAAGATTAAGAAATGAATTAATGAAATTACTCTTCTTCGTTCTTCTATTTCTCATCCTCTTCTTCTCTAAAACCCTACTCTCTTCCTCTCCTCGGCATTCATCTATCTTCGTTCGTATCATATTGAAAATATCCGGGCAAGGCAGCGAAAGTCGAAAACAACCACATAGCAGCTTGAACATTGAGTACTAAGGAAAGTTAGCAAGTTTGATGCCCAACAAGTGGAATGTACTCAACCATGGGTAGTGTTCTAGCGGTCATAGTCTTGGTCGAATGATCAAGAGGTCGACGGTTCGAACCCCCTTGGATGCACCGGCATGAGTTTGGAGCTTGTCCATTCCTTGCTTATCATAGTGGAATTTAATTTTTTTTTTTAAAGATAACTAAAATCAACACCATATAAATCAACCTAGCTCTATTGGAAATGAACCTTAAAGCATCTCAGACGAACGAAAAACAACACAAAAACTTTGAATCATTGATGGGGTTCAAACCAACACACTTGCGATAACCTAATTCATACCTCCAAGGGATGAGCAAGATGTGGAAAGCATGGATATGTCAAGCGGAGCGGAGAAACGGTAGGATGGACAGAAAGGATGCAGATGATTGGGTTATCGCTCCGGTAGTTCTTCTGCTCGAGACGCACTCGGTGTCATACTAGGGCAGAAATTGAGGATTATATGATTTTTTGGGAGGAAAATAGGGAAATAAAAATAGTATTATAATTTGGTTTAGGATAATTTGGGCTCCATTTTACATTTACCGCTGTTTTCCCAAAAATTTTCGCCATTTCACATGGCAATATTTTACTGATATTATTTTTTCAATTTTGGGCTTCATTTTACCAAGCTTGGGCTTGATTTTTCCCACAGTTTTGCAGCGATAAAAACTGTGGAATAATATTATTACTGCAAAATTGTTGTAAATTTATCGCAACTTCTAGTTTTTGCGATGCCAATTACCACCGCATATATAGTTATCATCGCAAACTTTCTCGCAAAATCGCTGAAAATACCGCTGCAAAATCTTGTTATTCTTAAAACCGTTGCATTTTCAACATATTACCGCTGTATATATTTGCAGCGGAAATAAGACCACTACATAATTCCTCTGCATATTTGAACCAAATTTGTGGTGTTAGCAGGGTTGTTGTGATCTCTTCATATTGTTGGGCTTATGTGTTCAACCTTTGTATCAAAAAAAAAATCATGTTTTTAAGAGTTTGATTAGACATCCACACTTGCCCTTATTAATCTTCATATTTTAGAATGACGTTCACATTTAATTTTGTTTTTCTGCACAATATTCGAATAATACAAGGCATCCCACTCTTTTAGCCCACTTGGAATCTTCAAGGCTCTCTTAGAGTCTTAGTGAGACACCCACTTATTCCTTGTTTCGACCAAACCTCTCACATCTCAATCTATTCAAATATTTGAAATCATTAAAAAAAGATAAACAACAATAGTGTTATGTCTGCCAAAGACCAAATTGAAGTAAATAATAACCTAATGAAAAACATAAATCCAGGTTACAGTCCAAAACTCCATCAGGGACGTGGCTAGCGGTAAAGTAATGATTATTATTGTTTAAGATATGGGTTTAAATTCTGATGGGCTAGTTTGAATTTGTTCTGATGAATAGAATTGAAAGGTTAGAATAGTTATAAAGATTGAATCTGAGATTATCGGATTCTTTCTCTTAAAAAGAAGGTTATAGACTGAAAAGAAAATACATCTATCAAAGGATGATGCGTTCAACTGTTTGAACATGTGTACTTATATAAAGAAAAATAAATGAAATTTCCTCTTTAATTCGAAAAACATGTAATTTTGATTTGCATCACTCAAAGTGTGTTAGTGTGTCGTCACGTACTCCACTTGTATTTTTAAAGATGTAAACTTTGCCTTTGACAATACTATAATATCTTGATCATACACTTTAACAATGCGAAGAGTTTTTAACTTTTAAGTGACTTTCAAGGGAGTGCTCCTTCTTATGCACAAATGTGGATTTAAATTCGGTACAACTAGATAGTTAATGACAGTAATTATTAAAAAAATAGTTTTGATAAAAAAATTTATTCTTTGGAAAATTATGTCATCGACCTATTAATGAATGTCTTTTGCTTGAATGTATCAGATCTGATTTTTAAAATTTGATGAAACATAGAAAATGAACTTCATTTTGCGAATAAAGTAATCTGATTTGCTGGATAAAAGTGAAATCGAATTCTAAAAATATTTAAAGTTTTTATAATATTTTTAGAAAAAGATCAGGTACAAAGTTGACTTTTTTTTTGTAAAAAAATACAAACAAATCATAGTTTTTGATTTTGATCTTGTGATTTGGATGGATGAGAGTAAATCCTAATTTTTGTGTGTATTATCTTGGTGACGTATTATATAGAAAAGTGACGAACTATGTTGTCTTTTTCGTTTTTCGGCGACGAACTATATATCAATTTTGAAAAACTTTGTTGTTTGTACCAAAAATCAACTTGTAACTGATCTTAACCCAATATTCTTCTAAATAATAAAAAAAGAAAAAGAGAAGAACGTTGAAAAAGAAAAAATAATAAAAAGAAGAAAATAATATCAAGACATGATCCTGACATTTAAACTTGTCCATTTTTATTTCATCAAAAAAAAACTTGCCCATTTTTATTTGACATGAACCCCTGAAGTTTGAAAAGCTTGCAATTGGAGGCCCCGTGGACAACGTATCAAATGAAAACCTCGACCACGACCAGCCAAAAAACTCAACGACACACGAAGAGAGAGAAATTAAGAAACGCCAGCATCATCATCATCAATCAATCACTCACTCGGTTGATCCATCTATCTATCTCTCTATATATAAAAAACAATCGACAGACCAAAACTCAGTTTCTGATCCTCTCAGCAAACAAACCCCTGCAGAAGCTCAACCGACCCTCACATTCCATCCAACCGCACAAAATCCCAATCTTTTTCGTTCATGGCCAAGACCACGGACACGTCCGACACCGATCCGAGGAAGCGTGTCGGCGCAATGGAGCTGAAGCGTGAGTTAAAGAGACTGGTGGAAGCGATTGTCGGCGATGAGGAAAATGGCGATGATGTGGTTGTTGAAGATCAGGCGTTGAAGGTTCTGAGTGCTTTGAAGGAGATGAAGGCGAGGAAATCTGGGTCGATTTCTTTGGCCACTGTTTCGGTTCCTGAGGAGTTTCGATGTCCGATTTCGAAACAGCTCATGGGAGATCCTGTCGTGCTGTCCACTGGCACGGTTTGTGGCTTTGTCTTTCGAGGAAATCTGGGTTGATTTCATGAGTCTGATGATTTTGAATTCCGGGGTTTGAATATTTTTTGGGGGATTTGTTACCCTTAATTAGAATTTCTGGTTTGAGATTTATTCCTTTTTTATGTTTATATGAGTTCCTGGACTGAGAATTTTCGTCTGGAAATGATAGTAAATTTGGGAAGAAATGGATATTCTTTTTGTGTGTTTTCTTGCGATCAGATTGATGAACTGATGTTGCTGTTGCTGATGAGGATTGGTTTAAAAAAATTCTGGTTTTGGGTAATCTTGTTTAGGTGAGAATTGGTATTACTTATTTGTGTTTATGAACCGAGAATTATAGGCTGGAGATGATTGTGATTTTATGAAGAATCAGATGCTGCTTGTGTGTGTTTTCTTGTAGTCAGGCTGATTAACTGATGTTATTGTTGTTGCTGGTGAAATATGGTGTTGAGAAATTTTGATTTCAGGTAATCTTGAATGATGGTTTAGGTGAGAATTGAAGTTGGGAAATTCTGAACGGGTTACATTTTTATGTTTTGTAGACTTATGATCGACCGTTTATTCAGAAGTGGTTGAAGGAAGGGCACAGGACTTGTCCTCAGACGCAGCAAGTGCTTTCACATACAATCCTAACACCAAACCTTTTGGTGCGTGAGTTGATAGCAAAGTGGTGTGTGAAGAATGGGATGGCGCTTCCGAAGCCTGTGGTGGCTCTGGATGAGGAATTGGTTACTGATTCTGAACGCGACCGGTTGAGGTTGTTACTGGAGAAGATGTCATCATCGCTTCCTGTACAGAAAGAGGCTGCTAAAGAGATGAGGCTTCTTACGAAGCGGATGCCTTCTTTCAGGGCTCTTTTTGGCGAGTCAGCAGATGCTATTCCTCGGCTTCTGAATCCCTTGTCTCCGGGCGCTGTTGATACAGATTCTGATCTCCATGAGGATTTGATAACAACGGTTTTGAATCTCTCGATTCATGATAGTAACAAGAAATTGGTTGGAGAAAATCCGATTGTCATTCCTCTACTTATTGAGTCGTTGCGAGGGAAAACTGTGGAGATTAAGAGAAATGCTGCAGCAGCACTGTTCACACTGTCCGCTCTTGACTCAAACAAGCAAATTATCGGGAAACTAGGGGCAATGGAGCCGCTGATTGAACTTCTGGAAGAAGGGCATCCACTAGCTATAAAGGATGCCGCTTCTGCGATCTTTAATCTGTGCATCTTGTCCGAGAACAAGGTCAGAGCCATCCACAATGGTGCTATACAGGCCATCTTGAAAAAAATCAGGGATCAAAAACTCGTGGAAGAGCTCTTGGCTATTCTAGCTATGCTTTCAGGCCACCCGAAAGCTGTTGAAGTAATGTGCGTACATGGGGCCGTCGGATGCCTACTCAACATTTTACGAGAGAGCCAATGTGAACGCAACAAGGAAAATTGTGTTGTGATTCTCTACACAATCTGTTACTATGACCGCTCGAAGCTGAGACATATAAGAGATGAAGAGGATGATTACGCCACAATCTCAAAAGTGGCGCAACATGGGACTTCTAGGGCCCAAAGAAAGGCCAACGGCATACTGGAGAGACTACATAAAGTTAATTCCGTGACTCACACCACATAATCATTGTAGTGATCCCGTCAGGTATTAAGTACCATACTCTTGTACATTCTGTTTTCGCATCGTGATATTTCTATAGTTCTAGACCGACGGTCGCATACTGTCTGTCGTTTTCTGCTGTAAATTCCACGCTTTTGCATACTCTAGTTTGGTCATTCTTAAGTTCATATTAGGCCACTGCAGGATTAGGAGTACTGGATTTTCCCTTTTTCGTAAAAGAATAAAATCCACCCTATGCTTTTTTTTTTCTTTTCATTTTTGGCTAACCTTCGCCAGTAGTTAACTTTTGACTACACCGAACCTTTTTTTAGTTTTTGCTTTATGAGTGTGGGCATAAATCTTGACACGCATAATCCTTTAGCCCACTCGGTGATTAGTGGGTCGGTTAATGATTAATTTAGCTGGAGATAAGGACAATCACCTTGATAATGACTGGATTAACGCATTATACCTAATGTGGGTTTTGCTGACTAGTTATTTCATTAGCTGCCAATGTGTGGAATGCTACTCAGAACTAATATATCTTTTTTGTGGTAAGCAACTTGAATGAGTCTTTTCGTTATATTGTTTTTATTCATATTTATGCATATGTACCTGGATGGATGCGCAAGCTCCATGTACCTTGTTTCCATTTCAATTGTAGGTAGATATGATACAGCTATTACATCTACCAAATATTTACCTGTTTGAGGAAAATGTAGTGATCAATACGACACTAATAAGTATTGTCGGCAAGTTTTCGTGTTTTCACCTGTTTAGTATAGATTATCACAGTATGTAGAATTGTTGACAGGTGGTTCTTTTTTTTTTTTTGTCTCTAGAATTTTCAAAGGAGGTTGAAAATTAGAAAACAAGAGGAATGGTAATTAAAAAGGTGAAGAATTCGTTTGGTTGTCCCTTGAACTTTAAGAGGACTTGTTTATGTTCATGTCAAGGCTCGAGATATGGCCATCTCACCAACTAAGCTAACTGCGCGACTACTCATTAATGTCTTTAGTAGGTCCTTCGTGTTAAGCACGACTAGAACATCAATTTTTGACTTTTTTTTTTTGATGAGTAAAAAACGCAAACAGACGCAAGAACAAAGACCAGCAGCTTAAGGACATATCCCTGCTAAAGACATATCCCTCAGGATTGCTGAAGACAAGAATGTTGGAATGGCCTCCATCGATGTCCAACTCCATCTTCTTTCTCTAGCTCTGCTTGCCAACTGATCTGCCACAGTATTCGCCTCCCGAAAAACATGCTCTAACCTCCAATCTCGAGTGGATTCCATCATCTCACAGCACTCCTTTACCCAGCTCCACTCCCTTCGCAAAATTGATTTCGCTAATAGCGCACTAATTATCTCCCTTTGACTTTAAATATCTATTTTATGACCTGCACTCCTGATTTAAGTATATTAAACTTAATTTGAATGAAACAAAAAAAAATTATGCACAAGTGGAGACTTTTTAGAATTAGTTTTTCAATTAGTAATTGATGAGACTTCATCAATACTTTGTCGCAGTAGCTGTATCATTGCCTCGGGCACAAATTAGTAAAAAAGATGAGCCAGAGGAGGGCTCTCTCCATATGATGTGAAATGATTTTGGTGGTCCGTACGTTTTTTTAAAGAAAAAAAAAAGCGGAGTCAATTGATGGAGAGGTTTAGGTCAATTTTAGTTCCTTAAAATGACCAACATAGGGTCTAATTCAAGCTTTTGGTTGCATTTGAAAGATTAGATACAACAACCATACTTTTCTTCTTCTTCTGAAAACCTCTAGATTATTAGCTTGCGTATGCCTATTGCTCACATTTTTTATTGTGTTTACTTCATGTATGTTCTTCCTGATTGGAAACACTATTTTTTTTTTCTTCAATATGAAAATCATATAAGTACTTAATTACTTAGATAAAATTAGTTTCTTTATCCGAAAGGGCCGCACTTTCATTTAAAATTATCATTCGAACATTCATCTTATTTTAACTGTAAAGAAACAAATGAACTCCCTGGTTCCATCAGGGTAGTGAGTCACTTCTAACCGCCTTAATTTGCTGTAACTATTGACTATTATTAGGGGAAGTTCCTCGGAGCGGGTAAAAAGTATCCATATCCCATGTTCGGTAAATGGTTCTATCTTACTATCCCATTTGGAGAGTTAAAAGATACATGTGTAAAAGATGGGTCTCCTTTTTATCAATCTCAATTTTTTTGCCCATTCTTTACCTCTCAAGGACTATTGTTACATAAGGTTTTTGAAGTCATAGATTATCGTATGAAGTTAGGAAAACGTCGTAATCCTAATCAAGTACAGCAATGGGCTCTTTGTCGATTTCGATTAGCATGGTAATGGTGAATGCAGGAAATAAAGAAGAAGATGAAAGTAGGGTAGAAACTGTTGAGCAAGATTGATTTAGCTCTATTGGCGAATTGATTGGATTGTTTGTTATTTTCTTTCTTTTTGAATTTGGAATGTTGTGAGATACTTTCCATAAACATGAGAGGAATGTTTTTGGTTTCTTGCAAGTGATTATTATATTAATGGTGGTTGAGTAGCAATAGTCATATATATATATAGAGAAAAGATCACATGAGAAGTGTATGTTACGGTGAGAAATGAGAAGTCTTCATGACCATTAGATCTAAGATCCTATGGTTGTTAATAATTAATATATTTAATATTTAATTAATTGCTAATTATGATCTAAAGGGTATTATCGGAATAAATTTCTTTTTTTTGGGTTGGGTTTCAATCGAACCTCATATTCTCTCTCCTCCCGAAACTCATCAGTCACCGACGCCGATCGGTTCGATTGGCCTCTACATCTTCCACCGCCGCGACAGCATCTCTCATCAACATCTCCATCTCCATCAGCATCAGCATCCCTCCAAGTTTTTTTTCAGCGTCTGTGGAAGAAAAGGGTTCGAACGATAGCGATAGGGTTGTGGATGATGATGATGTATTCGGAAGGAGTGATGTAAATATGAATCGGAATGTAAAATCCAAGCGGAAGGTCCGGCGTGGGATGGAGGAGGAGGAGGAGAAGGGGAGGAGATTTGAGGATTGTGATTTGGTAGGGTTTTCGAGGACGGATGTGTGTATAATTGATTCCAGCTCTCCGTTGTGGAAATTTGATAAGTATTTGTTTAGGAAGAAGAATGTGTGGAAGGCTAGGGATTATTGGAATGTGAGGCCGCGGAATAACAACAGTGTTGCAATTGCAAGGAAGAAGAAAAGGGAAGCCGTTGACGATCAGGATGAAGGTGGCATTGTTGTTAGGAAGAAAAGTAAGAACTTTGGGTCTAGGAAGTAATGTGATAGGCAGCATCAGATGATCTCTCAAATGAGGTGAGTTCCTGACATGCTTTTCGTTGCGTCAATTAGGCATCCTTTTGGCTGCTGTTGCTGCTAATTCTAAGGACATTATCTTGAGTTCCGAGAGAGTCCAAATTGAAGTGACGGATGAGTAACCTGATGTGGTTGAAGATCATGTGCTCTTGTTAGTTGAGGAATCAAGCTGCTTGTGCCAGCCAGTCAGAGCTACTACATGTCCAAACTCATTTGTATTAATGATATACATGTCTTTTCATCTTTTTCATTGCATCTAGCTAGTTTTTCCCCATCTGTTTGGTATATATGAAATACAACACCTTCACTTTCACCATCAGTGAATTATCTTCAGTTTGCGTAATCGCATACTATTCCACGTTTTTCTGACACTTGTAGCTTCAGCTAGATGTGAAAATGTTGCTACTGTAAGGAAGGGAAGGGAAGCAATTGATAAAGGAAATCCTAGCTTCAGTCATTTCTTGGCCTTTTCATGGGCTTCCACCAATTTCTGAAATATAAGAATAAACTGTTATAGCAAGATGAAACAATATGCACTATATGTAAGCTGCAATTCAATACGAAAGATAAAACTGATAATACGAAAGATAAAACTGATACTACGAAAGATAAAACTGTTACTACAAATGATAAAACTGATATTACGAAAGATAAAACTGATAATACGAAAAATAAAACCGATACTACGAAAGATAAAACGGTTACTACAAAAGATAAAACTGATACTACGAAAGATAAAACTAATACTACGAAAGATAAAACTGATACTACGAAAGATAAAACTGATATTACGAAAGATAAAACTGATACTACGAAAGATAAAATTGTTACTACAAAAGATAAAACTGATAATTCGTGTGTGCATGTGATACCTGAATGTTCATTACAGTACGAATGATGCATAAGAGATACGAATAATAGTTTAAAAAGATGCAGACCTAGAAAATTACCAATAATAGTTTTGAATTCTACAATATTCGTAGCAATCACATACAATATTCGTAGCAATTACATACAATATTCGTAGCATATTATTTGTAGCTTTCAAATGATAATTCGCGTAGCATCTCAGGTGAGTCGAAAAATCTACGAATGTTATATACAGAAGCTACGATTTTTTTATGTACAAATCATTGTTGTTGGTGTTTTTTCCAATTTCATCACCGAAAAGCTCGGATAGTCTCTTCTTCCATCACTTGGGGATGCTACAGGAGCTATGTCGAGATTTTTTTCGGCGTCTAGTCTTTCGGTTGCTCGCACAACACTGCTTGGGTGGATTGGAGTATTTTCCACGCGAAGGCAGCATAAACCTCGGTGTTGAAGCCAATCTCGTCACCATTCTCATTTGTGCCAAAACCCCTTGGTTTCCCAAAATAAATTCCTGCTATTGTAAACACTGCTTTAGTATGAAGTAAATGCAATGGATCAAATAAATAACACCCAAGCAGAAGAAAACTAACAAAACCAGACTTCAATGACGCTAGACTAGACTGTTTCCTATCTGTTGACTTTCTGATTATATTAACATCAAAATTGTATGTCTGGTTGCTGCCTGCAACCTGTTTTTTTTTCGATTGGTAAAGCAACACCAGAAACAGAACACCCCACAAAGAAAACACTACACAAGAGCCACGCAGGGCACTAACACAAAGCAAGAAAAGAAAAGAAAAGAAAAGAGCTACGTTCTGGAAAATCATTGATCAGTAATAAAATACGTTCTGAAAAATCCAGCTAACCACAACGAAAGGTGTGAAGTCTACAAATTGTCATACGGTTATGAGCTACGAATTATGTTACAGAATGCTACGAATAATGCTACGAATAATGATATTATGTTGCTACGAATAATGATATTATGTTGCTACAAATTATGGTTATCCAAACACTACGAATAATGACACAGAAGGCTACGAATAATGATGCGTACCCACATAACTACGTAACTAATGACACAGAAGGCTACGAATAATGATCAAAAGTCACTCCATGTATCACAACAGCTACGAATGAATAAATCGATCGGACGGAATCGTAATGCTACATACCGTCCATATGCCGTCCATCGCCGTCGGAATCTAAGATGAATAGATCGCAGAAGACTTCTTCTTCTTATGCTTCGAGATGCCGTCCATCGCCGTCGTGGATTTGTGATTCGATTTTCAAATTGCCGTCGCTTGTCCATCGCCGTCGCTTGTCAAATCTTTGTCGCTTGTCCATCGCCGCAGTAAACTTATTCGTCGTGAGGCTTTCTGTCAGATGAATTTTCGAACAATTAGGTCGTGGATTTGTTATTCGATTTTTAGAAATATTATTCGGACTAAACTACCCCTAATTGGTATATTAGTAGACTAATTAGCGTGATTTGATTTTTATTTAGTTTTAATATGAACCATTAATTAAATGAAATGAAGGGATGAGATTAATTCTCATTTCTCATGGTAACTGCATGACACGCGTATTTTGAACCCTTTATAGTTGTCAAAGTGTGAGTTTTAGGGGTCAAATTGCAGTCAAACAAAATTTATAATCCTTGGTAAGCCAAGGGTCGATCCTAGGAGCAATGCGTGTGAGTACTAGCAAACTGTGTGACCTATTTAGCTATTCCGATTGACAAGAGGTTTTGGTGTGACAGAAATCGCAGAAATTAAATAGCAGAAATTAAATGATTGTGTTTTTATTCAGAGAAAGAATCCCAGAATCCGTACTTCACCCGTGCTAACCCCACTAATCATGCAATCATGTTACGTAAATTATTCATGCTATCGAATATGGAATCTAACCAAAATAACACTAGACAAGCCGCCCATCCACGGATCATTGTCTAGATTAATCTCAATCGTTGAACGCCGCCCATCCACGGATTATCAACGATCTCGATTTATTAAACTAAAGGTTTTCCTATTAATTCATGCAAACATGACTTAATATCAATTTCATGTAATCCGGTTAATACCTAGGACCCATCCATCTTTCGGTAATTAACCTAAATACGTTCTACCAATGCAAACATACCCTTTGATGTAACTACATGCATAGAACGATAAAATTTAGCACACAATGAAATTGAATATTCGAATCGCATAAATAATAAACTTCAATTGATCACACGAGAGTTGGGGTTACATAGCACGGGATCCGTAGGATCCCGGAATAAAGAAGACTACTCACTATTCATGGTGATTAACCAAAAACAGTGTAAAGAAGGGAGAAACGAATAAACCGTAGACGATTGGCTCGTTGATCCTCACGATGAAAGCTCTGTCTTCTCTCCCAAGTTAGGGTTTTTCTCCAGATAATCAACAACACAAACTAATCTGATCGTTGCTCTTTTATAGCTTTCCCAAAAAGGGCCAAAAGCCCAAAAACTGTTCTATTGCCAAAAAGGACCAGAACTTGCCAAAAACGGATTTTGAAGAAAGGCAGCAACTTCGGGTCGATTTATCATGGTCTTAACCTCCGAATTGGATCTTGGCCTAAACTACAAAGTTGTAGCCCTTTGAATTATCTTTCCAACGAGCTTTGAATCAACCAATTTGGACACCGTATGAGATCTCTACGTGGAAAATACTTTGACGGGGCCGTTACACCCGTTACAGCTGGGTGTAACGGCTGTAACGGGCTGAGCCCAAATCTCTGCCAAAATTCATGCCCGTTACAGCCGTTACAGCTCAAGGTGTAACGGCTGCTGAAGATTGTAACGGGCTGACTTCTTTTGCCTTTTTGGAGGTCTAAACCTTCGAATCTGCTCTTTGTGTCAACTACAAAGTTGTAGGGAATTGAATTAGCTTTCCAACAAGCTAAATTTCGACTCATTTGGACACCAATTGCGACCTGTAGGTGCAAAATACGTTGCAAAGGTCTGTCTGCCCTGTTTTGTCTTGTTTTTGCCCAAATCTGCACCGATTGCTTTGCTTTACTTCGGGTCAATCCAAAAGTATTAGATATATGATATATGACCTGAAACACTAGAAAAGAGATCAAATGACAATAAAATGTCGGGAAAACAAACATAATCCATCATCGAATGAAGTGAATAATAGGTCAAGAATTAGACCGATCAAAACACTCCACACTTAGGATTTGTTCGTCCCGAACAAACATTAAGCGCAAGTCGATAAATCGCAGAATAGTTACCCACTCAAGTATCATGTGATCAATCTTAACTAAAATGAAAATAAAAAGATAACTCACTGTCGTAGAGGACACGAATGCATTTAGCGTATGCATCAAGCCTTTAAACCTATAGGCTGCCCTAGTGGGACGAGTATAGTCTCGTGAAGGTTTTCAGGAATGGGACTACCTACAAATCCCCTGTACAACTAACATGCATGCATGAATGATGCTCAACGAGTCACAGTAAAGTCATGTCATACATCGGATTCATCGTGTTACCTCAACGTCAAGTCAAACATCTTCATCAAAGTTTTCAGACCATCATAGATTAAACGAGCTATGCATTCAAACGGTCAGTACACACGACTAGCAAGCGCCTCATCACAAGTTCTAAATAGTTCTATAGCAACGTATAAAGAACACGAATAGTTACACAAAACATGCTCGCCATTCACCTATGCTATCTAGGGATAGTCCACGGGCTCTTGGCGCAAAGCTCATTCTCAAGTGCCAAGGATTAGACAATGACCCGTAAGAGAAGAGGAGCTTGGCTTAAAGAATTTTTGAAAAATAGTACAAAAATTTGCATCAAAATTTCAGTGCAAGCACGAGGGTCGTCCCTCAGTCTCTAGTACATGAATTTGCAAGACAGGTCATGATTTGCACGCAATGAGAAGATGGAATTACACTACATCAAGCAAAAGAGGGCAGAATTGGTTGTTCAAAAAGTGTTTTCCAATACACAAGGGGCGACTTTTCTCACCAGGTCCTTGGTATTTTCTGCTCTCGCAGAATCAACAAAAGTATTTTTTTTTCATTTTCTTTTTTTTTTCGAACTGGTTTTCTTTCAAAAACAGCTATGCTTGGGGCCAATGTTTCACCCACTTTCCAAGATTAAGAACTTTGTTTTTGAGGGGAAAACTTGAAGGCCAATTGTCTAACTCCACACTTAAAACTTGACATAGTGTATAAGTAAAGGCGGGTGCATGCAAATCACAACAAGTATATAGAAACACATCCTAGTACCAAGGTCACCTAGAAAAAGAGATGCATATTTAAGTTTTTGGGATTTTTGAACCGGTGCCTACTAATTTCGAGGCTTAAACATGCTTTAAGAAATACGTAGAACATGTGATAGGCAAAGGCTAGCAATGATACTGACTCAAGAGAATACACACACGATTTTCACTATTTCAAGTCCTAGACTTCGAATCCAAAAGAATGTCAATCGGTCAAGGAGTATCGTAGAAAACGAGGATTTCAATCGCAATACATAGACAGTTGAGCATATGCAAGAGTGAATGTGAAATGCAATGCGTGTGACAATGCGCTACCCACTCCACACTTAAAAATCAGCTTAGTCCCTAAGCGAAGAAATAATAGAAAAGAAAAGGCGCATAGGAACTTCACTCGTGTGTGATGGCGCGATATCCATGGAGATTCAGCGATGCTCGGTGAGTGAAACACGACTTGTGAGCTGGTAGATTATTTAGATAAAAACGCAGAGCTTCACAAGTGATAGGTTAGCATCGAAAATCGTGGAGGGGCACTCCACACTTAGATTCCTGAAATGTCCACACATAATGCAAGTGAAAAATGCAAATAACAAAAACTTACAGCGCGGGTTACTCCCCGAAGAGACCTAGTTTAACGTCTTGGCGAGACTCAGCAAGGGAGGTAGTGTCAGTCCACCTTCAAATCCCATTTGAATTTACGTCCATCAAGTATGACATGAACGTCGAGCAGAGCATGCAGTCTCTTCAAAAATTTAAGACCCTTAAGAACCAAGGGGCTGCAGAAACTCCCAATCAACAGTTCCAAGACGTAAGGCAAGAACTGTCGAAACTTGTCTGGAGGCGGTGTGTCAAGATAAATATATTCAGCGCTAGCTCCAGTAAGAACACTTCCTTTATACTCTTTAGATAAGATTTCAAGTGCATATACTTCAGAGTATTCCTTCACCATCGTATTCAGGCGTATGCGAGGGCCCTCTTTAAACGAGCTCATGTACACATCAACAAAGTCTTCGTATCTATGATCCCCTGATGGCTCTTCAGCGCCCAAAGAAACTGGTGGAACGATGTTCTCCTCTGTCTGTTCATCTAAATGACCTGTAGAAGCGCTCGTAGTGGAGGGAGATGCATCTTCATATTCTGAGACGTCGTCAGTACAAAACTCATCATCCTCCAACTCAGTGTAAGCCTTGGCAACCATTCTAAACGCCTCAAAACCATCCTCACAAACAGGTTGTTCTGGTGTAGAGAGCATTCTCGTATCCTGATCATCTTCCACGTCGATTCGAAATAAAGCTGAAGATGAATATGCTTCATAGACTTGAACTTCTTGATGGTTGGACATTCCCATCTCAATGTCCTCGTCTTCGCATGCATTGGTGGCTGCAATGGCTTGTTGCTCTGGGTGATCTTTCAGTATCTTGTTCCGAATGGCTAGTTGCTTGCTCTGGATGCTAATCTGCTCAATTTTCTGCTCGAGTGCTGTCAGTTGCCTATCCTGCTCTTGAGCTCGCCTGTCTTGCTCCGCCAAGAAACTAGCCATCATGGACTCTATACGTGAGTATTCTCCAGTGTCCTGAGGTTGTTGCTGCTGCGAGTGATTCTGGTAGCTCTCATAATACGGATCATCTTGATAATAATGTTGATCATGGAGCTGATATTGTTGCTGCGAGTGACTCTGGCAACTCTCATAATAGTGGTCATCTTGATAGCATGGTCGATCGTAGAACTGATTTTGATTTCCTCTCCAATTTGTATCATATGAATATGTCTGACAGTAAGACTCTTCCCTTGGGTAGGCATCTTGATGACCAAAAGAGAACATCCTCGCAACATTCAAAATAAAAGTGATTAGTGAAGGTCAGGAGTATATAGAGTATGTACAAAGAGGTAATAAGAAAAGGAATAGTCTAAACTACACACGTTAAATCTAATATCACACTAAACGCTGCTCCCCGGCAACGGCGCCATTTTGACACGCGTATTTTTAACCCTTTATAGTTGTCAAAGTGTGAGTTTTAGGGGTCAAATTGCAGTCAAACAAAATTTATAATCCTTGGTAAGCCAAGGGTCGATCCTAGGAGCAATGCGTGTGAGTACTAGCAAACTGTGTGACCTATTTAGCTATTCCGATTGACAAGAGGTTTTGGTGTGACAGAAATCGCAGAAATTAAATAGCAGAAATTAAATGATTGTGTTTTTATTCAGAGAAAGAATCCCAGAATCCGTACTTCACCCGTGCTAACCCCACTAATCATGCAATCATGTTACGTAAATTATTCATGCTATCGAATATGGAATCTAACCAAAATAACACTAGACAAGCCGCCCATCCACGGATCATTGTCTAGATTAATCTCAATCGTTGAACGCCGCCCATCCACGGATTATCAACGATCTCGATTTATTAAACTAAAGGTTTTCCTATTAATTCATGCAAACATGACTTAATATCAATTTCATGTAATCCGGTTAATACCTAGGACCCATCCATCTTTCGGTAATTAACCTAAATACGTTCTACCAATGCAAACATACCCTTTGATGTAACTACATGCATAGAACGATAAAATTTAGCACACAATGAAATTGAATATTCGAATCGCATAAATAATAAACTTCAATTGATCACACGAGAGTTGGGGTTACATAGCACGGGATCCGTAGGATCCCGGAATAAAGAAGACTACTCACTATTCATGGTGATTAACCAAAAACAGTGTAAAGAAGGGAGAAACGAATAAACCGTAGACGATTGGCTCGTTGATCCTCACGATGAAAGCTCTGTCTTCTCTCCCAAGTTAGGGTTTTTCTCCAGATAATCAACAACACAAACTAATCTGATCGTTGCTCTTTTATAGCTTTCCCAAAAAGGGCCAAAAGCCCAAAAACTGTTCTATTTCCAAAAAGGACCAGAACTTGCCAAAAACGGATTTTGAAGAAAGGCAGCAACTTCGGGTCGATTTATCATGGTCTTAACCTCCGAATTGGATCTTGGCCTAAACTACAAAGTTGTAGCCCTTTGAATTATCTTTCCAACGAGCTTTGAATCAACCAATTTGGACACCGTATGAGATCTCTACGTGGAAAATACTTTGACGGGGCCGTTACACCCGTTACAGCTGGGTGTAACGGCTGTAACGGGCTGAGCCCAAATCTCTGCCAAAATTCATGCCCGTTACAGCCGTTACAGCTCAAGGTGTAACGGCTGCTGAAGATTGTAACGGGCTGACTTCTTTTGCCTTTTTGGAGGTCTAAACCTTCGAATCTGCTCTTTGTGTCAACTACAAAGTTGTAGGGAATTGAATTAGCTTTCCAACAAGCTAAATTTCGACTCATTTGGACACCAATTGCGACCTGTAGGTGCAAAATACGTTGCAAAGGTCTGTCTGCCCTGTTTTGTCTTGTTTTTGCCCAAATCTGCACCGATTGCTTTGCTTTACTTCGGGTCAATCCAAAAGTATTAGATATATGATATATGACCTGAAACACTAGAAAAGAGATCAAATGACAATAAAATGTCGGGAAAACAAACATAATCCATCATCGAATGAAGTGAATAATAGGTCAAGAATTAGACCGATCACTGCACTTCTCACAGGATCCGGACTCTATATATATATATATAGTGAATTGAAAATGTTGATGGTGGTCCACGTTTATGTTTTTTCAATAACTTATTGAACGATGTTTAGTAGAATTATTTAATTATAAGACAAATTATTAATCAGTTACTAAATCTTTTTTTGATGGGATGTTTACAAGTATTACGTCGAAGCGAAGGCGAAGCCATCTCGGACACCTCCTGCGAATGGAGGAAATTCCTCACCAAATATTGGTGGAAATGGTGCATTATGGGGGGGATTGAACTCATGATCAATTGGTTACAAAGCCAATGATTGAACCAATCCAATTACAACCCCAACCCCACATGCAGTTACTATTATTTAATTTATGTTATTTCATCAATTTAATTTTTAAAAATATATCCATCCCCTAATTTAATTTATCTGAATCTAATTACCTCGTATTGGATTTTTCGATTAACGAGAAAGGGAATTTTCCAGCTGCAAATGAATGCCTTCAATCACTCTCGAGACCAACATGCATGGCTTTAGCTTTCCTAACTTTCAATCTTTTTTCATAAGAGAAATTATGTTCCTTAAATCTGTAACATTGACCAAACCCTCAAATCACATTAGTAACATGTTTTCTTTTTCAGACAAGCCTAAAAAGGTTCATGCATGCTTCTTATGATCCGTTCACCAAAAAGTTCGAACTAATGTTATTTCATATTATACAGCTGCGGTGATATTATTTTCTATTATGTTTAATGAGATACAAATTGAATCAATCGATGCTTATATAAATAGGAAAATTACTGGAAATCGTAATCAGTTTGGATTCCAGAGTAGAAGTAACCCAATTCGACAGGCAACATTTTTGTGATGAATATATTACTTCACGCCATAGCTTAAGAGTTATCATTGTACGTATTTCTTATTTTGAGTACTATTTCTTCGATTGGTTTTGTAGAATGTCGATTTTAGGAGCGTGAGAGTTGACAATTGTGGTAACCAAAAAGATATGCAACCAAAAATCAATTGCAATGATGGATTTCCAACATTTGTTGAGATGGTGTTGGCAAGAATGTCAACAAAAGTAATTTGGAGGGTGAGTGCCATCATGACAAGGGCATGATGCTTTAATGGACAAAGCTTTTTAATTTGCAAGCCACCAAATTTGCTGCCTTTTCAACAAGTTGCTTTGGATACTGATGGTCTGTTTTTTTATTTTATTTGCCTGCTCGTCTTAAATTCAGTTAGTTCTATTTTTCTTTCCATTGATGATAACAAAAAAATCATTTCATAACATATGAAATTTCATTCTTGATTTTGTTTCCATGGTTGCCATTGCAGCCCAACAAATGCTATCCACTTTTTTTTTCTTTTTTTAAAGATAATTTTATTTATTGAGAAGGAAAATCAGCAACTAAATACAAGAAATTAAGACCAAACGAAGTTTGTGTCTTTCTTTTTAAGGCAAGTCCGTGTTGAAGACCGAGACCCCCCTTTTTTTCCGAGGACGAGTTCTTGGCATTGGGGAGGGATCAACATGGCCACATCACTCATTAGCACTATTTTGAATCACTCAAAATCTTTTTCAGAATCATCTAATGGAATACTCGAATCTTCTTGGAGGCCATAACCAATTTCCCTGGCAAATTTGGCAACAAATGCTATCCACATTATGGGCATTCTTCCTCTCATGGTCTCTTATTTTGATCCGAGCAATATCCTCGTACCACTTTAGTGTGGGCGCATTCTTCGTTCATCGATTATCCCTGCCGAACGTATTGAGTAGCGGCTTGGTTGTGGTAGTGATGACCTCCTTGAACAGTGCTAATAGTACATATGTATTGAGTTTGCATGTACGTAGTGTGCGATGATCCTACTGACACAAAATTAAAGTTTCAAAGACATTTTTCCCTGGCCAAGGTAAACAACAAGAGCTTCATCATTTGATGCATGTACAGTTTTATTTCTTATAGAATCCCCAACCACAGTTCAAATTTCCTAAAACCAGATTAACACAAATCAACCTTTTTGTAGGCATGGATGGATGAGCTCTTATAACTAATTAACTATGTTCATCAACTTGTCTAGCTTCTCTTTGTAGCGACGCTGTTAAGCCAAATTTCACCGAGAGGAGGCAAAACCTGATGTCTAAAGAAGTAGGACGTCAATCCCATAAGGATCCTCTCAAACTATTTATTCATTATTGCCTCTGAATTTCCATGCCGCAATTTCTATACTTGTTTCATCTCCTCATTCACTAGTTTAATTGAAGTTTGATTATGAAATATAACAAAGTTACTATTGTTCAATCTTGCTTCTCGAATTCAAAGGCTGCATTTACTATTTTTCTTTTTGTTTCAGTCACAGATAAATTATTCAGGATGAAATGGAATGTAGGAAAAAATTCATGAAGATTTATAAGAATAAAATAATTGAATAAAAATGAGCATAATTCCCTTTACTACAAGACTGCTGAGAAGACAGTCCTTATCTTCTTCCTACCCACACTGTTACTCACAATAACCACATTATACAATCAATCTATCGAACAATTGGTTGGTTGCAACTTCTTTTCTAGTATGCTATGAGGAAATTGTTTCTACAGTGCTGCTCCTGGATGCCGTGCGTTCTGTAGCCTGAATCGTAGGACCAAACTACAGCTTTTGGCCGGTCTGCATAAAATTGCCTTTTCCGAAACAGAGACACTAGAAGTTTGATTTCTTCTTGGTTTAGGACTTTGCCCAGTGTAGGACTCAGCATCGTCATCATTGCGTTGATGTTCAGCACATTTTGTATGATCATGATGGCTCAAACAATTAGAGTTGATGCTGCAGCTACCAACCGAAGACAAGCTGCTGTCTTCGTGTTCCAAATGTCGTGTTTTTCTCAGGGTTGCATTTGCAGCAGGTCGACGACTCAAGCCTTGGTGTTCCTTGGTGACTTTTGATCTCATTTCTGTTCCAGTGCAGAGTTCAGTCTTGTTGTGGTTGAGAGTGCAGGGCAATGTCTTTTCAGCAGTTCTGCTTATTTTTGTTGATCTTCTCCGCACTTCTGTCTGGTCTTGTGTGTCAGGGGCACTCCTTTTTATTGCCTTTGTAGACACTGTGTGAGGTTTATGTAGTGTGTTTCCCGTTGCAGTGAGGATATTGATTTTCCTTTGCTTAGCATGTGACTCTGTCATCTTCTTGCAATGGATAACTAGCCGTTTTACATCTAACTTTGAGGGGCCCTGGAAGAAAATAATCAAATTGTAAATAGTATTAGAACGCAACTAACTACAACGGTTTCAGATGGCATAAGAACATTCTGCAAACAGTCAGTTAAAATCTTCGTGATAAATGAACAGAAAGAGCTGCAGCATCAAACAAATATTATGATCTAATGTGAAGGAAATTACATCAATGAACAATGGAATAACAATAGCAAAATCACATAGTACATACCTTGCCAACAACAATCCACTGATCGCCTTGCCAGTAATGTCTGATTCTAATCCAAGCAGCATCAACAATCAGGTTCTTCATAGACCCAACAATACGAACAAGAAATTGGTTCTTCTCCAACACTTCCAGCACCGTGGCCAACATCCAAGCAGAATTGTGATAAACATGCACAAGGTCTCCACGGCTCCAGTTTGAAAATGCAACCACAGGAGGACGGGGTCTAATGCACTTCACAAACACCCTCTCTTCCACCACTCCATTCGCTTGTTCATCATACAGCACAGTGTAGACGTCTCCATGACCCCCAACTATCCGCGCAGGATGCCATGAATCCTCCAATGTTCCCTTCGTATTCTTAACTTCCACTTGATCTCCCTTCTCGTATTGCTTCATAACTACTACCATCTTTCGCACTAAACAACTTCTTCACAATCAGTGAATCAATTTATTGCTGCACAATCTGAAAAATACAAACATTAGTTACGGATCAGAACTGTATTCAGCAACGAGATGATCAAATCATTCGAACTCAGATAGAGTTTCTAAACAAGGAAACGAGTATTCTTAAAAAAAACTCGTAAATCTAAAACCCAATGCAAAAGAAATAACAAAGCAAGTAAAGCAACGTATTCAATTCAGTCAATGAATCATTTAAATTCTAACAAGCTTCCTCTAACATCAAACTCAAGCAACAAATTGAAAACAAGCAATTAACCCTAAAACTAAAACCTAATTCCACACAGGGACAACAATCAATCAGAACCAGAAAATTTTAGCAAATTCTACAATCTACATTCCCAGATAGATCATCGCCAACTCAGAAGCATTGACTAGAGTCAACGCTAATTCCCAAAACTCTACCTTTTTACTTCAGAAAAGACACAACGAAAACCTTACCATATTTTCAAATTCGAAACAAATACATCCGCTTGAAGCAATCAAACAAACACATACGATCGAACAAACGAATGCTGACGGAAATTTGCATCAACAGAATCGAATGGAACAAAAATGCTTAAAATTTTTGAGGAAAATTGCAGTAAAATACGGAGAGTGGAATTGATCGAATGATGAAGGCTTACCTGAAGACTGCGGGACGATCGAGAGGCGATGAGACGGAGCTCCTTCCCTCTTTGCTTCCTTGTTGGGAAAAGTAAGATTATGAACGTTGTTTGATTTCGTGATGTCTTCTAGGGTTTGATAAGGTAAACAAACTTTAAACATTAATGAATATTCAGATAAGAAAAGGATTTTATGTAATGTGGTTTTTTTTTTCGGTTTTGGGAAATATGTATGTAGTTTAATATGGTTCAAGAAAAAAGTCAATTTTGTTTCTAATTTATCATTTATATGATTATATTCCTAGGAAAAGGATTCGGTGAAAAGTTAATTTTTTGGTACAAAATACAAAGTAATCATAGCCCTTGATCTTGTGATTTGAATAGATGAGATTAAATCTTGATTTTTTGATATTTTTATTGGTGACGAATTATAAAATGAAACTGACAAATTATGTCATCTTTTTCATTTTTCGGTTCGTCTTTTTCATTTTTCGGCTCGAAAAGTGACGAACTATAAAATAAACTGACGAATTATAAAATGATTTTGACAAATTTTATATTTTGTACCAAAATTTAACTTTGTTCCTGACCCTATATCCATATTCTAAATTTTTTTTATAACCGTATCCCATAAGTAAAGCAATCATTTATGATGATCTTTTAATATTAAAAAGATCATCCACCTCCTCTTTCCACATATATCTTCTCTTAAATATCACCTTAGGTAGGATGTATCAAAAAAAAATATCACCTTAGGATCTTTTTTTCACTTTATCCTCTTAACAATGATCGATGAGAAAAAGATGAGCCGTAGACATGAAATTTCTTTTAGAGTAAATTAGTCGAATTGAAGAAAATAATTAATAAACATATGAAAAATGAATATCTAAATTATAAAGCTTGAAAAAAAGTAATTACTTGTATTTATTACATTTTTTCTTGCTCCACATATTTAAGACTATTTGAGTTTGGAAATTTATTGAACTACTTCGTTATATGAAACAATAAGTTATTCAGAGAGAAAAATATAAAATTAAAACAACCGTTGCAAGCATCAACACAAATTTAGGTTAAAATTGCAACAGTGGCGGAAGGAGCAACTCCTTTTGCAACACTATATATGCCTAAAAAAACTACCATGATTTTTTCAATCATAGAAAAGTAACATGAGACATGATAAAAAAAATTATGCATCCCCACCATGATCTTTTAGATCATAAAAAAGATTATCTCATGATCTTTTTTTGAGTTTTGATCATGAGCCATGAGCCAATCGCAACGCGACACGTGTCTTGTGTAAGAAATAGTACAGTTTTTATTTTGATCTTTCAACAAATATTTCTTCTAAATTACAAAGTAAAAAAAATCAAAATATATACCAATATTCATAATTTTTTGAGCTCTATAAAACGAGATACACTTTGATATATTTTTATTAATATTGACATTTATGAGCTATAATTTATGTAGTGATGAGAGAGACTGATCTTAAACTTTTTTTTGATCATGAGTGGGATGCATATGATTCATTTGATCATGAGGATGATTAGATGAGAGAGAAAAGGATGAGAGAGATGGATGACATGATTTTTTTTATCATGGTGAAGGATGCTCTAAGAAGGGCTAAGAGCATCCCACCATGATTTTTTCAATTATAGAAAAGTACCATGAGACATGATCAAAAAAACCATGCACCCCCACCATGATCTTTTTTTGGGTTTTGATCATGAGCCGTGAGCCAATCGCAACGCGACACGTGTCCTGTGTAAGAAACAATACAGTTTTTATTTTGATCTTGCAACGAATATATCTTCTAAATTACAAAGTAAAAAAATCAAAATAAATACCAATATTCATAATTTTTTGAGCTCTATAAAACGAGATACACTTTGATATCTTTTTATTAATATTAACATTTATGAGCTATAATTTATGTAGTGATGAGAGAGACTGATGATAAACTATTTTTTTGATCATGAGTGGGATGCATATGATTCATTTGATCATGGGGATGATTAGATGAGAGAGAAAATGATGAGAGAGATGGATGACATGATTTTTTTTAATCATGGTGGAGGATGCTCTAAGAATGGCTAAGAGCATCCCCACCATGATTTTTTCAATCATAGAAAAGTACCATGAGACATGATCAAAAAAACCATGCACCCCCACCATGATCTTTTTTTGGGTTTTGATCATGAGCCGTGAGCCAATCGCAACGCGACACGTGTCCTGTGTAAGAAACAATACAGTTTTTATTTTGATCTTGCAACGAATATATCTTCTAAATTACAAAGTAAAAAAATCAAAATAAATATCAATGTTCATAATTTTTTGAGCTCTATAAAACGAGATACACTTTGATATATTTTTATTAATCTTAACATTTATGAGATATAATTTATGTAGTGATGAGAGAGACTGATGATAAATTTTTTTTTTGATCATGAGTGGGATGCATATGATTCATTTGATCATGGGGTATGAATGTATGATTAGATGAGAGAGAAAAATGATGACATAGATGGATGACATGATTTTTTTGATCATGATGAGGATGCTCTAAGAAGGGCTAAGGATGGTAAATCACGAACGAACAATAAAGTGACTTTGTAAAAAATGAATACTTTATAGAGAGAAAGTCATGTAAAAAAAGATTTTTCATAAAAATTATATGGAAAAAGTTATATTTTGTCTTTTTCATTTTTTTTGTTGCAAGATAATAGCAAAGTAATACTTATTGACTAAGAGCATCCGCACCGGTGAAAAGCTCCAGCACCTCCTTACCTAGCACTTCCTTCATTTTAGCTTAAAATAAGCATAGAAATGCTCCAGCACTTGCTGAAGTAGAAGGTGCTGGAGCACCTCCTTCTAATTTTGTGCCTAATTTTTGAGAAGTGCTAGATGAGGAGATGCTGGAGCATTTCACCGGTGCGGATGCTCTAAAGTTTCAACTCTTTCAAATTTCAATAGATGAATTTAATAAAATTTAATGAGTAAAACTATTAAATCTAAGGCTCAATATAGTTCAACTCTCAAGCGGAGAAAATTTGGCGGTACATTACTCAAATTCAATACCGATGGGGGGGGTCTATATGAAACGAATAGAACTTTCGGGGCCATGGAACAGTTTTATTAATATCTGGTTTCAAAACCATAAAAGCCCCAAATTCAAAACCCTAGCTCCCTCGGCGTTTCCTTTATTCCTCTCTCACCGGAAATTGATGCTGTGCCGGAGTGTGATCGGGAATGCTTCGGACAGAGTAGGTAGGATGCGTACTTGAAATATTGGGGGAGTTGACAAAGAAGTAGAAATTGCTAACTATTTTTGCACTTAGGCGTATTTGGTATCACTAGAAAGAGATGTTGTCTGATCGAGTTTGTCTGATTGCTTATTACAATGCCATCATGCTTAGTTGGAAAGTTATAAATTTGTCACGATTTATGTCTTTGGATTAGTCTGAGGTAAACAATTCATTTCCATTTGTTGTTGAATCAGAAGCACGCTGAGCTGAGAGTTAACAACCGGTTGCATCGGTTTTTATTGATGTAGATTGCCAATGAACCAGTAAAAAATATTTCCGGGCATGTACGTTTATTGCCTAATGCGTATACATATACTTGATAAGTGTGGATTTTCATATTAGTGTGATGGATGGGTGATTTTTTTTAAAGCAGTTAAATTGATGAGAGAATGTGTAAAATCACAGAATTTCTTCGATAAGGAACTGGAAGTGTTATTATAACAATCTGGTCCGCCGAATCTTGGGTAAGAAAATATATGCGTTGGAGGCAACTAAGATGTCTGAGCATGCAAGGGCTCTAGTTAAAGCAAATAACTTAAAGGATGTGTGGTTGAACTTAAAGTGATTGAAGGGTACATCAAGAATCAAGATGTTACCTTGTTAGACCAGAAGCACTCTTTAGTTTTTCTATGTCAGTTCTCTAAAATGATTTAATGGTTTCAAAATAGTCCCAGTTCTTTGATTATTTTGCAATATCTGATTTCTTCTAGGCAAGCACGTGTTATCAACTTTAATGCGAATCTGCTAATAATACGTTTTCTGTTATTGCTCCTCTGGAACTGCGTGCTTGATCACATAATTGCTAGAACTTAGAAGATCAGTGTTCTTGGCTGAATGTTTGTCTAGTATCAACCGTCTCCGTAAGCTTTGTCATAAGTTTTTCTTTACAGGAATACAGTCAATTCTTTATTATTACGTCGCATTCTTGATGTCTTATGAAGTACTGTGGAACATGTTTCAGACTACAGTTTGGAGCATCTTCATCCGAATCAAGTCAGAGGCACTCCTGCGAATTGATTGCTCAACTGTAACCATGAGTGGGATCCTTGAAGTTAGATCGACCTTTTTTCTCCATTTTCGGGTATGCTTTTAACAACAGTTCGAGTGTGGACCAAGGAACGCATTGGGTCCAGCAGATTTGTATATCTCAACACAAGCTTAATTCAGTATATGTGAAAAAGATAACAAAAAGGCAACCAAGTTTACTTGTAGATTGATAATTTTTCATTGTTGTGGCCACTGATAGTTTATGTAAATTGCCTCTGTTTTAGTATCTTTTTTTGATCTATTAAATCATCGATCATCCTCTGGAAATGAATGCCTCAGTATTATGTTATTTTCAAGTTTTAAGTTGCCCAAGTGCCCTGAACTCTTAACTTCATTTTGAACCGACCTTATACACTTAACTGTGTTTCTATTTAATTAGTTGTAGAGATCAATACTGGGTTATTGTATTCCATTATTGTTGCTGCTTACTAAATATATTGTTCCTATTATACTATCTTCTATTGTTGTCTTTTTCATAAAATAATGCAGTTAGGCACCAGGACGCTCCCAAAATCCCAATGATGAGCAGCGTACGTGGAAGGCATATCAGCATGTACGCAACATCTAACTCTATTACATATTTACTAAAATTGCCGTCTCAGGTTTTCAATAATAGATCTGCGTCCTTATTTGTTAGTGCTTCATGACCCTCTATTTATCATTTTCCGCTATAAATGTGTAGTTGATCTTTGCCTACTTTCTAATAAGGCAGTCCACTACAATAGACTTCTCCACCATTTACTATTTTTTTTTTTCGTTTTCCAATTGATATAGGCAACTTGTTCGTATAAATGGTCAATATCTAATATCCCCACATGCCTATTTTTAAACTTTGTTGCTCATTGACTTCAGCTGGCACTTTGTTGTCAATCCAAACTTTTCTAATTCACACTATATATAAAATGGCATATGACAAGTTACATTTACAACCCTCTAAACTTTTTCTCTGATTTCCAGCTCCTGCAAGCCAGAAGAAGTTGTCTTCAGCTCACCGTCCGCCTTGGTTTGGTGAAGTTGCTGAACCAAAATGCAGAGATCTGCCAACGCAACGGCTCGAGCCTCTACGGACGATGTCCACGTTGACTTCCTGCCTGCAGCGAAAGCATACCAGTCAATGAACGGACTGGTTTCTTCTGAAGATCTCCCAGTTTACAGCCCTGTTGCTGTCGAAGATTTGAAGAAGGATATCATCGTGGGGCATCCTAGTCCTTCAGGAGATAATACAATACATTTGATTCCGATCATTTTGTTTACCTGTGCCTTCATTCTCTGGCTCTTCTCGCATCCCAGTAAAGTATGATTCAGCTTAAATCCGCATTTCTTTGGATTGGAACAGTTTCTGGCTTTTCTTGATCCCATAAAATGGAAAGATTGTTTTATTTATGTTGTAACAATAGCTAGCTATTTGTTTTCATGTGAAAAATGAGGTTGACCAATTTGATCCTAATCTGCAAGAAAAGTCAACCACTGCTAATCAGACTCCAATAAATACATGACGCGAAATTAGGGTAAGAATCTGCAACTTCCGCTATTTTTTAGTGCAACCTGCGAAAGTATTTTGCAGTTTATTCAAAATTTAATCATGTCTGTTGCGATTTGATAAATTTAATAATAACTTAAAATCGAGCCATTGACTCCACAATACAAATGCACATTAAAATATTTAATCAATACAAATTTTATCAGAGTATTTTATAACTCATCCGTGGTTTTTTATTGAAATTATATTTCACTAATATTAGTAATGAATGGACAATATCTCGTGTTGGAGATTTTTGGTTTATACATTATAAAACATGTATTAAATCTTGTAAAGATATTTTATGGATAAATAACTCTTTGGAACTCAATTTGAGCTTAGTTAATTTTTGGTTATGTTGTGATCTTTTCAGTCGGTCGACTGAAATGTTGGCTTTGAACTCAGTCGGTCGACTTGATGGATGGCCTCGAACTCAGTGGTGACCGCGTTTTGTAGTTACATTAGGAGTTGTGTTTTGTTCAGACATTAACTCGTTAATGTCTGTACAAAACGCGGTGAGCGTAATGTCCATTGTAGACGCGCGCGCGGCACATGCAGTTCCAATTTTTGAATCGAAAGTTTATCCGATCGAAACTGCCGATTAACTGATCTTAAAGGTTTGATTCTGGGTTCAAAACAGAGAGCGAAAGCAGCGAAGCTAGGGCTGGATTTTCTCTCCTTCAATTTGGCGATCGAATCAATTCGACGAGGTTAACTCACCGATTTCATTATTCCGGTACAAAAGACGTTTGTCTTATCTCAGTTCAAGGATTTCGAAAAACTCCTGTCTGGGTGAAATCTTGAATTAGGAAAGCGAAACGACTTCGTGATTCAAGCGATATCCAATTTATTATCTTCAAAAACAACTACAGACGACCCATGGACCTACACCTCGAGGGACAATGACTATGAACGCTAAACCACTATTCTGTCTGCAACTCATTCGTAGTTTAGAATCATTTGAATATATTTTTTTTACTAATTATTGGCAATTCCATCCTCACCCTATAATTTATTAATATTACAAATAAAAGGTTTATGTTACCTCAGCAAAATATTATTGAAATTTAATACAACATTCGTAGTTTTACTAATCCTAAAAAGGAAAATTCGATTAATCGAACCAGGAGCTACTCATCGTCGTCTTCTTCGATCATCGAGCAGTCTTCAGGTAAGCCGTCATCATCCCTTTCAGTATTTTTGGTTCAATTTTCCTGAATCATGTTTTTGTGCGATTCGATTCTGTTGATGCACAATGTTGTTTACGTTCAGCATTTGTTTCTCGATCGTTCTTGTTTGTTTGATTGCTGGAATCGTACGAGTTTAATCGGCATTTAATTAATAATCGAGTGGGATTTGGCTATGGCTTTTTAAAGTAAAAAAGCCAGTTCGGAATTTGCGTTGACTCGAGTCAAGGTATCTGAGTAGGCCAATGACTATTTGGGCATGTTGATGTTGGAAAAGTAGTCCCCTTCTTTGTCTGAGTTTGAGTGTTTTGATCATATATATTTAACTTAATCGCAGTGGTCGTAGCTCTGATATCGAAATATTGAGAAAACATTCGCTATTATCAAATAACCACCAATAGCTAGAGTGAATGATGTAAATAAAATTCCTTCTAGTTTTCTTAACCATTTATGAGCGGTTGATTATGTTTATGTTTTTATTTATGCAGCTATTCGTTGATTTTGATTTTGGAGAGATTTCTGTTGAGTGCGAGAATGGTAGTAGTCATGAGGCGATACGTGAAGGGAGATAAAGTGGAAGTTAAAAATACAAAGGAAACGTTGGAAAATTCATGGCATCCTGCACGGATAATTGGGGGTCAACCCATTGGAGATGTTTACAGTATTATGTATGAAGGTGGACATCAAAATGGGATGGTAGAGGGGAGGGTGTTGGTGATGCACATTAGACCTCGTCCTCCTGTGGTTGGGTTTTCAAACTGGAGCCGTGGAGACCTGGTGCATGTTTTTGATAACTTTGCTTGGAAGTTGGCCACGGTGCTGCAGGTGCTGGCGAAGAAACAATTTCTTGTTCGTGTGCTTGGGTCTATGAAAGACTTGATAGTTGGGGCTGCTTGGATTAGAGTTAGACATTGCTGGCAAGACAATCAATGGTTTATTGTTGGAAAGGTATGTAGTTTGTGATTTTGCTGTTGATTTCATGATCGTTTTTATTCTATCTGAATTTGTCGGTAGTTGAGTTTTAAGTCAATCTACCTTTGATTCTTTTGCTTCAGGGTCCTACAAAGTCAGAAAAACTACTATCTATCTTTCACAAAGTGGTTTCAGACGCTCAAGCTAAGCAAATGAATAAAAGTGTATGTGCTGCAAAAAGAAATACTAGACAGAATGCGCACATCGCATCCACTAAGGCCATCAAGAGGACTGCCCCAAGCACAATAAACCAGATGAAATCCCAGAGAAGATCAACAAAGATAAGCAGAACTGCTGAAAGGACATCACCCTGCCCTCTCAACCAGTACCAGATTGAAGCGTGCACACAAACGGGAATGAAATGGAAAGTGACTCAGGAACACCAAGGCACGAGTCGTCCACCTGCAACAAATGCAACCCTGAAAAAATCACAGCATGATAAACACGAAGACAGCGGTCCGTCCTCCGTTGGTAGCTGCAGTATCAATTATAGTTTCTCAAGCCATCACAATCGTACTAAATGCGCTGAACATCTTCGGAACGATGATGATGTAAGTGATGCTGAGTCGTGCACGGACCCAAGTCCTTAACTGAGAAATCAAGCATTAGTTTCTGAAGAGGCAATATGTATGTAGTATAGCTTGGTTATAGGATTACCGATACATCAACCATTGCTTTGAGAGTGACATCCGAGAAATAGTTGCTTACTCTTAGTCATCATACATTAGATGACAGCAGTGTATATAAAACTAGAAGAGATATATGTAACCACTGCTATATTAGTTTACACTAATGTTGTTGTTAGCAAGAAAATTATCGGATAGAATTGTTTGTCTCCCGTCTGTCTTCTTGGAGTTATGTTGAATTGGTCTTCGCATCGTTACGAATACGATTGGGCGCTAGCAACGCAGGCGGCGGAGTGGTAGGATTCTGCGGCGGAGTCGCAGTCGCAGGTGGCGCTGGCAACTAACATCGTGGTTGAATGCGCATGTGGCGCTGGCAACTAACATCGTGGTTGAATGCGCATTTGGCGCTGGCGACTAACGTCGAAGGCGCTGGCGATTAGCGTCGCAGGCGACGCTACCGGTTGGCGGCGGAGCCGGAGTCCCAAAAACTTCTTTTGAATGTATTTATTTTTCGAAATAATGAATGATTCCATTTAATGAGTCCAATTTTGTTTAAAAAATATTCGTGTTGCATTGAATTTATATATGGTGGTTATCACAGTCACACCTCACACTTTACTTGCATTTCTAATTCAAGTGCATACAACATATATGACACAACTGTATTTATACTATTCAATCTTTTGATTGAACGGTCGAAAGTATTCTAACCCTTTGGTGGAAAGTTACTATCTAAAAATCTCATAAATATCTTTGTTTTCACCATTCTGTATGATCTTCTAGACTTCTTCATATGAATAGGTTCTTGTACAAACAAACTTTATTTATATAAACTATAAACTACTTAAATTTACATGGTGACCAAAATTCACGTGACACATTAATGAAATTATGTAGTTTTGATCATCATGAAAATATTGACGAAACTCATATATAAAAACAACTTTAAGAGATAAATCTATCAGAACACTAAAAATCATTACTTTTCGCTTGAATTCATCAAAAAGAAAATTTTATTCAATGAACATTTTGCCTTATCACTGGACATTTTAGTAAAATCACTGAATATTCACAAAATTGTGTACAATCCATTGGACATTAAGCGTTGTCACTGAACATTCAGCTTTAACACTAAACATTTAATTTATCATTGAATATTTACTTAAAATCACAGAAAATTCACAATATACGCATACAATTTGAAATTTTTTACTGGACAATGTATAGTAACATGGAACATTTAGCAAAATACATGAACTATGGAAACATTGAAAAAGCAAAATGTTCATTGATAATGCAAAATATTCAGTGAATATATTTGTTTTAATGAATTGAAGCGAAAAGTAACGATTTAGTCACATCACTGAACATTTTGCTAAATCACTGAACAATAAACCAGGAAATTGGGAAAAATCGTATTGATTCCGTGGTTGGTAGTTTAGGGTTAAGATCAGGTGAGAAGTGGACTTAAGGTGAGAAATAAGAATTAAAACAGTCCATTGATCTTGCTTAATGAAGGGCTCAGATTACAATGAAATTATTATTCAAAATAACCATAATCGACGCTTCCGAGGGTAATTTAGTCCCAAACAATCTCTCAAAACTCCCGATCCCGTAGATTCCGAAAATTGCGAAACCGAAAACTCTAGACCTAATTGACGATCAAATTCGTCACATCCGAATCGACGACGGCCATGGAAGATCGATCGACCCCTCCGCCAAACAAATCGACTCAAGTATGGCTCCGGTGCTGCTACGGAGGATGAGAAGAAGCCGAATCGACGTCTGGCTACGGAGCTGCTACGGAGGATGAGAAGAAGCCGATGGAGCATCACATCAATCTGAAAGGTGACACCACTATTTCTAATGACGGCGCGACCATTATGAAGCTTCTCGAAATTGTACATCCTGCCGCGAAGATTCTCGTCGATATTGCCAAATCACAGGACTCAGAGGTAAAGTTTTGAAGTTATTAATGTTTGGCGTGGGTGTGTTTTTGTTAGTGATTCGAGTTCAGATCCGGGCTAGTTGAGATATTAGTTAAAGAATACATTGGGCAGTTTGAGTTAGCCTAACTGTGGATCTGAAGTGAGGCGTTGATACTTGATATTGCTTAATTATTTGATTGTTCGAATTTCTGAATATTATAATAATGCCTGAGTCTATTACCCGAAACTGGCTGTGGCCTGTGGGCTTCATCATTTCTGGATAGGTAGCTTTAATGTACAAAAGAGTCAGGTGTTCGATATTAAAGATGATGATTTTGGAGTTTGTGAAGGTTGAGTGCAAGGTTCAGCATAGGATTTGGGAATAAAAAACTAGGAACCACTGTTTATCATTTGAAGTAGTGCTATAGATTATTTCATGTTTGTCATATTTGAAGATGGAGATGTAATATATGCTTATGAAACCTAATTGGTTCAATGCAGGTTGGTGACGGGACGACAACAGTGGTTCTACTGGCAGGGGAGTTTTTGAAGGAAGCCAAGCCTTTTATCGATAGCATTAGAATCATAATCCGTAACCAATAGATTGGCACATTATCCGTAGCATTATAAGCATAATCCGTATCTAATGGATCATAATCTGTAGCGTTGTACACATAATCCGTATTACAGTAAACAGTTGACGTAACTTAATATATTAACTTCTTTGTAGCTGGTGCAAAAAAAACCCTCCAAAATGATCAAACCTTGCTGACAACCACAGACCGAATCGACGACCAACAAGCCATAAAATTAAACCTTGTCCACGGTATGTTTCCTATTTACGTTCTAGGGTTTGATGGTAATAAGCACTTATAGCAGAACAGTTAACATTTGTTGCCTAAAGATGACTAATTATATGTACTGTATTATAGCTGGTGCCAATAAGTCTCCCAAAAGATGCGCCAAAATACAGCAGAAAGTGATGACGATTTTGTGCCCGCAACTTCGCAAACAAAGCTCAAGAGCACTGACTGCTAGATGTTATGTTTTACGTATTTTGGCTAGTATGGCTAATTTGTATTGCAGATGTTATGTTCTACGTATATTGGATAGTATGTTGGTCAACCTCTTTTAATGTAATAATTAGATTCAGGGCAATGTATCTTGCTTATTTGTATCACACAGGGTATTTATAATTTGTTGCATCACGGTCATAGTCTGTAGCTTCACGGCCATAATTCGTAGCATCACGGTCATAATCCGTAGCATCGCGATCATAATCCGTAGCATCGCGATCATAATTCGTAGATGCATGATCATAATCCGTAGCATCACGATCATAATCCGTAGCATCACGATCATAATCCGTACCATCAAGGTCATAATCCGTAGCATCACGGTCATAATCCGTAGCATCACGGTCATAATCCGTAGCAGCATGATCATAATCCGTAGCATCACGATCATAATTCGTAGCGTTTGTAAACATAATTCGTAGCAGCACCTCATGAGAGTAGCAAATCGATTATGTATTTCCGCAATTAGATGATAAAAAATAAGAGAAGTTTATTGATATGAATCACGGATGTCATTCTACGAATTAAAAAGTCAAATGATGCATGTTTTGTCAAGTCAAGCAAAATTAACTCAGCTTGCTGCATCTTAGTTTCTATCAAAGTTATTGTTTCTGTACACTGCTTGTGCTGTACAACAATAACCACTTTCTCAGCTTGTAACTCAGCAAGTTCTTGCTTAAGTAGCTGGGCATCATTTTCAACGCATCCTGCTCGATCTTTGGTCTCTTTATCTGCCATCTCTTCACCCCCACCTCTTATTGCATGTTTTCCAAGCTTTTGCTGATATTGTCTATTGATTGATGGGAAGGCTTAATCAAGTTTCACTTCCAACTTTGGAGGCTCTAAGTCCAGATAGGTGTATGGCTCAGTCGGCTCCTCCCTAAAAGAATCAGATAACAGAAGAGTGTCAACATAAGATTTTGTAACAAACATTATTTGCAAAAGTTGATAAGAATATGTGGAAACCTGATGGTAACTTAACCATTTGAGTGCAAGTAACCATTTTACAAGGAAACATGAATGTGAGATTGAACACAATCCAATACATTACTCAAACAACAAGATCTAACCATCAATTTTTTAAGGCTGAACTTACTTTAAGTAAAATAAATGAGGAGAAAGAACAGATGACATACACTGGCTTAGATCTCATACAGCGCCAGAAGAGCTTTGAAAGGACCAAGAACAGTTTTGAATGGGTTTCCCTCAAAGCAAGCCTACAAGTAAGATTATGAATCATACTTGAGATACAGAAGGAAAAGTACAATGAACTATGATCATGTAAAAACAACAATTTAGTCCCAACCGTGTCTAATTATCGCACATAAATAATGTAAAGGCTTTGTAGTTGTACTTACCCTCACCATTACAAGATATTCTTCTTCATTCATCAATCGCAGCCAGCCAGTGACCTGTTAATTGTTGCGATCGACGACTGTTATGATAATAATTGTTCAACCACCACATGTGTGAGAGCCCAAATGTACAACAACGTTTTTTTCTGTTAGCAAACACAACAATAAATGTGCACAGACAATAAGTATGGCATTTTGCATGAAGGCCGGCCTAAATTGCTTACCGCCAAATGAGCAGTGATGCTAACCTTTCTCATATCTACATATGCAGGATCTTCATGACTTATTTTCTCATCCAGCCAATCCACTCGAGGCCATTGCCTTGTTACCTAAGAGTTTCAAACAAAGTAATCACCCCCCTAATCATAAAGCCCGCCTCAATGAATTACGCTGCACTGAAATTAAGAAAGTAATGTCATTTATACAGGAAGCTCAAAAAATTTAACAGTACCTGAAATTTCAGAAACTTGCATCCACCAAAACATATCCGTGAAGGCCATGACTAATTATATCAGTGAAAAAACAGGACTCAATATCATAGTACAAAAATATTGTGAAGGCTTTGAACTTATCCTCATCAGTACCTATGGGCTATTCCTTAGCTCTCCATGTAGAAATTATCCGCGTGTTACAACAAACATCCAAAGTAGATCAACAGAACATGAGACGAGAATCAATTAAACGTATGGATCAATCCGTCGGATGAGTGTACCTGGATGGAGGACGTCGACCATATGCATCGTGAATGGTAAAATTGTGATCAAACGACGGAGACGGAATGAGCGACCTGGAAATTCGTATCAGTCAATCGATATGCATCGTAGGGTTTAGCGCACGACCGAAACGAATTCCGTTTGCGAAAAAATAGGATCGAAATCATTCAATCTACTGATTATTCTTAAAAAAATCTGTTATTGAATATTCCGAACTTACCCTTTAGCCATAATTATCTTTTAATTATATTCCTAATATGCTTAAACAATCTGTTTAATATTAACCGTTCGATCTTAAAAATCAATGCACCAGATAAATTCTTATTTCTCACAAAAACAACCACTTCTCACCTCATCTTTTTCCTGGTAGTTTATACAAAAAGATGAGATTTGTATTTGAGACGCTCTCTTTTTGAAAATTTCCAATTTAGTCAAAATTCGAATTTCATTTCCCCTTGTACTCAATTTTCAAATTCGTTTTCTAAAATAGCCAAATTCCCTTAGGCGTTGTTAGCAACAGCGCCTAAGACGTAAGACGCTATTGTTAACATCGCTTTAGGCTACGTGTCACTATTACCCTATAATAAGTAATGTTGAGTCGGCATAATACTCCCACATAAGCATATAAGGTTATATTGGTAAAAATGACACGCAACTTTAGCATGATATTGGCACATAAGCCTAAGAAGCTCATATTAACATCGCGTGGCAGTATTATGCTGAGTCGGCATTACTTAGAAGGTAAGCCAAAGACGCTGTTGATAAGAGCGTTTTAGGCTTATGTGGCAATATCATGCTACAGCTGCGTGACATTATTGTGTCATACGTAGTGTTGAGTCCACATAATACAGCTGCCACATAAGCATAAGACGCTGTTAGTCCGCATAATACTGTCACATAAGCATAAGGCGATGTTGCCAACAACACCTTATGCTTATGTGGCAATATTATGTTGACTAAACATTACGTATGTGGTAATAATACCACGTAGCCTAAAGCGATGTTGACAACAGCGTATTACGTCTTAGGCGCCGTTGCCAGCTGCGTCTAAGGGAATGTGACTATTTTGAAAAATTTAAAAATTGAGTACATATAGAAATGAAATTCGAATTTTGATTAAATTGGAAATTTTTTCCTCTTTTCGTTCTTCTCCATTTTATTTTCATTTAAAATCCTATCTATCACTCATCTTTCTTACAACAATGCTACTGACAAATGACAATAAAGACATGGCACATTTAATTTATCCACAACTGGGTTGGAAGTAATAACAATTCTATGACTTGCTGACAGATGAAGATGACACAACAATTTCTACAATGCCACTCCGGGAACCACTGGGTCCTTTAGCCGGAATAGTAGGATCAAACTACAGCCTTGGGCAGGTCTGTCAAGTACAGCCTTTTCAAAAACAAAGATGCCAGACGATTGATTTCTTGGTTTTAGGCTTCTACTAGCGCGGGATTCAGCGTCACTGACATCATCATTGTGGCAGTGATTCTCATCACATTTTGTAGGATGGAGATGGCTTGAACATTTTGAATTGATGCTGCAGCTACCGGTGGAGGACAAGCCACTCCCTTCATGATTCTCAATGTCGATTTTTCTCAGGGTGGAATTTTTTGTAGGTGGCCGACTGCGACTCGTGCCTTGGCCTTCCTTGGTGACTTTTGATCTCATTCCTGTCCCATTGCAGGCATCAGTTCGGTTCTTGTTGGGAATACAGGGTGAATTCCTTTCAACAGTTCTACTTATTTTTGCTAATCCTCGCCGGGCTGTCGTCGGGACTTGTGTGCTAGGGGCACGCCTTTTAACTGCCTTAGTGGGTACATTGTGAGATTTCTGTCGAGAGCTTCTCCTTGCAGCCTGGACACTTGTATTCCTTTGCTCAACTCTGGAGTCTGAAATGATATTTCCATGGATAACTGGTCTGCTGCTTTTATCTGACTTTGATGCTCCCTGAAGGAAAAGAATCAAAAATTAGATTGAATTAGAGCACAACTATCATCAACGATTTCAGATAGCATTAGAAAAATTTGTATCCAATCATATAAAAGAAGAGCTGCAGCATCAAGTGCGTAGTCTGATAGAATGCGAAATAGAAGGCAGTTTCATAAAATATCCTACATGACGACAGTTCGTGATAAAGACATAGCTGAACTAGGAAACAGCAAAAGCAAGATCACAAACTACATACCTTCCCAACAACAGTCCACCGATTGTCTTGCCAGTAATGTCTAACTCTAATCCAAGCAGCCCCAACTTTCAAGTCCTTCATAGACCCAACAACGCGAACGAGGAATTGTTTCTTCTCCAACACCTCCAGCACCGTGGCCAACTTCCAAGCAAAGTTATCAAAAACATGGACCAGGTCTCCACAGCTCCAGTTTGAAAACTCAACCACAGGAGGACGAGGTCTTATGCACTTCGCCAACACCCTCTCCTCCACCATTCCATTTTCATGTCCTTCATACACAACAGTGTACACATCTCCAATGGGTTCGCCCCCAGTTATCCGTGCAGGATGCCATGAATACTCCAATGCCCCATTCGTATTCAGAACTTCCACTTTCTCTCCCGTCAAGTATCGCCTCATGACTACTACGATCCCAACACTCAACAGTAAAATTATTCCAAAATCAGTGGATCAACTTATAGCTGCACAAACAGAAAAAACAGTATGATCATAACATTCAAACTCAGAAAGTTTCTTTTCTTTAGAAGGAAAAAAGTACTAATCTTTAAGAACCTCACTAATCCAGTATTCAACACAGACAACGATAAGCAAGCGAGAACGCATGCAACCACATTCAATACAATCAACGAATCAGAAACAGTCTAACAAGCTTTAGTAAACAAACATCAATCTCAACCAACATATTTGAAAGCAATCTCCAACCTGGTTAGAAACAACCATAAATTAGAACAATTAATGTTGACAATCTGCATTCCCAGACAACATAGCCGACTCTCAGAAACCTTCGACTCAATTAACAACTCGGCTTTTACTTCAAAAAAAATACACCACCAAACTCCATTCATTATTTCTAAACATCCGAATAAACGAATCTGATTCCAGCAATGAAGCAAATACAACCGATCGAGCAACAAATGCTGAACGTGCATCAACAGAATCCAATCGAGCAACAAATGGTTACAAAATTCAGGAAATTTATAAACATAAACGGAAAGTAGAAATAGAATTGATCGGAGGATGATGGATTACCTGAATACAGCGGGACGATCGATTGAGGGCGATGAACAGAGGAGCTTCTTCGTCGATTTTCTTTGTTGCTTTCTTTTTCTGTAAAAACAAGATTGTTGTGTTCTATGGGTTTTGATGATGAACAATTAGCATTGATTTTTTTTTTTTATACTAGTATTAAATATGATTTTCATCAAACATTTTAGCATGCGGTTTCACTTATGTTTTTTTTTTCCTTCTTCTTTAATGTTACTCGGTGAGATTGTGAGAATTAGGCGTAACATTCTCATTGTATGCGTGAATCGTAATCGGTTGCAGTTTTAGGAGTAAGATTGTTTTTTTATATAATATTTCTCGTTATATATATTTTTCTAAACTAGCAAATGACATCAAATATGATTTAAATGAATCACTCGACAGATAATTTGAAATACGGTGATGTTTGAATCTTTAATCTTATTATTGCAAGATAAGTATTCGATTAACTCATTCACCATTTTATTGCCGGAAGTAGAGTGTTGAAGATGTCTATCAAATTATTTAAAGAAAAAAAAAACAATTAATCACAATAATTTTCAAGTTTATAAATTATTCAATAAAATACAACAAATTATTTTAAAAAATATAAAATTATTCAAGGGAAGTTCAAAAAAATGAAAAGTTATATTATAAAATAAAAAATTATTTAAAAATTGACAAATTATTAATAAATATAATTAATTATTCGAAATTCGTAACAATGTTACAAGAGATTTAAACGAAGAAGCGGAGAAGTATCCGACTACCTTTGCTTTGCAGCATTCAACAGAGGTTAGTAGTCTCGTCTCTTTCTTTCCATCAATCGCAACGCAATTCATCCGTCTCCGATCAGTAAATTCAATTCTCAACAGCATCATTATCTCTTCAATATCAATCACTCTTTCTGTACAGTTACTGCCTCTTAGGTTTCTGAAAAAAACTAACTAGTGCTCAATTGAAATCGAAAGATCTTCTCAAAGATCGATATTGATGTATCTATGAACAAGAAAAAACCCTAATTTGAGTTTGGGTTTCATGAAGAATGTTAAAAAAAGTAGACTTTCTATGTAATTCAATCTTGGTTGTGATTGTGAATTCTTTGATGCCATGGAACAGCCGGTCAGGAGTTTGAGTTGCGCTGAACAATGAAGTACCAGAAAGGGAGTAGGGTGGAAGTGTTGAGGAGCAGGGAAAGGCCAGGGGGATGTTGGCGTCTAGGGGAGATAATTGGTGGGAATGGAAGGTTCTACATTGTTCAATTTGATGGTATTGTGTGCTGTCGTAGCAGTAAAATTGTTCAGAGGGTGCTGCCTGGATCAATTAGACCATGTCCACCTGCTGTGAAGGTTCCGCAATTGAGGCGTGGAGACATTGTGGAGGTGTTAATTGATTTTGCTTGGCAAACTGCGACTGTATGGAAAGTTATGAAGAAGCGTTATATCTGGGTGACATGTGGAGCATGTGAGAAAATCAGGGTTAAGAAAGGTGATTTTCGGATTAAGCAGGCTTGGCAAAATGATGAATGGGCTGTAGTCAAACAGGTATAGAATTAGTTTTTTAATTGGATTTCTGTTAAGTGAAATCATATGCTTGAAATCATAAATTAGGCTATGCATTATATGCAATTAAAAATACTATACTAGTAATTTTGTTGTCAGGGGAACGTTCAGATTTTAGTCGCTTTGCTATCCAAAAACCTTTATATTTGAATTCCTTGGTTGATGTATCAGAGATGTCCGGTTGTATACTTTAAATAGGGGTATGCAAAAGTGGTCTTAACACCTAAATACTTGAAAATATGCTGAATTATGTGAAATCATTTAAATATCTTCTTCCTTTTCATATGAGCACTAATCATCTTTGTATATTGCTTCTTATTACAGAGATCTTATACTTCTGTCCATGGAAAGACAACGTCAACCATCAATTTTATTTGCGAATCCAAAAGCATACAAACAAATGGGCAGAACAATCAAAAGGCTTCTGATGGTGAAGCAGCTGCCAAAAAAACCAACAATATAACTCATGAAGCCAGATTGAAGAGAAAATCAACATATGTCTACAATCCTGAACCATGCTTGGAAGTAACAGAGAAGTTTAGAGCTATTGAGAAAGATGGCTTGGTATTTCGAGCCCCTACTGTTACTCTGTCACCTACGGCTGTGGATCCAGGCCTTAGATACCCCCTTAAAGAAACACAAGAAGAGGCACCTACATGCTCATTTTGGAGGAAAGTTTGGTTCCCTGGAGTGAATTCTGTTAAGGAAAATCAATTTGGTACTGATAAAACTCTGAGCTCTGTTGGTAGTTGCGGCATCACTAGCTCTGGAATTCATATCTCACACCGTCTTAGGCATAAACCTAAACACTCTGAGGAATACAACAGTTATGTTAGTGATGCTGAATCATCTTGTGGCCGTGGCTCTGAAGAAAACATTCATCTGCGGTCCACTAAAAATGCTATATCGGCAGAAGTTCAAAGGTGAGAATTCTAAGGCTTATTGTTATATAACTGAGGCATGACATGCAAAAGGCCCAAAGGCCCTTAACTTGGGAACAAAAAACCTGACTCCATATTTACACCTCTTCTTATTATTTTCTTTGCTGCTGATTGCATATAAGTGTTGATGGCCATTAACCAATATTTGTGTAGTCCTCTTTTAAGTAGTTATTTAAACTTCTTTGTTTCAGTTTGAAGCATATCATGTTTTTCATGACATTGACACTTCGAGTTGTATCTTTTGTATAAATATTATGTGTATCATGTCAATGTGTTAACATAACCTTGTCTATGAACAAGGAAACTAGCACTGTTTACCTTGTTATATAATTTTGAATGACAGTTTTATCTCTCTCGTTATAGGTGCAAATCAATAAGTTCTTTTGCACGCCCCTGTGATTTGTTCTTGAAGGTGATTCTTGTTTTCGCGGCATATGCAATGCTGCGCTGAGGAGTGCCATCGGTAAGCCGAGAAGTTCGCTAGCCCTCTCGGTCATTCTTTTAACGAACACTTCGGGTTCTTCAGGTATCCACAATTCTTTGCATACTTTGAAGCTGAGTTTCCTTTAATTCCGTCTGCTAATGGTATACTTCGACTCACTCACTACGAGAACTGGCTGATCAATCATAAAGTTTGTGGTGGTTGCATTTGTACATATGTGCAGATGTAGTTAATACTTGCGTATAATTTTTAGTTACTTGAGCCTCCAAGATTTTCATGGTATGAATGGGATGATAAAGCTAACTGGGCTAATTTTTAAGGGTTGTGGATGGACATAGTGAAAAGAGGCTGTAGCTGATAATGTGAGAGAGAGAGAGAGAGAGGGCATTGAATTAGAGAAGTTGGATTCTCACCAAAATCCTCTGCTATTGTCTCATTAGGATCTATTAATGATTGGATTTCGCCATGTGATCATGCTCCTTCATTTCCATGTATGCTTAATTGCTGCCAGCCCTACCCTTATCATTGTATTGCCCTATCCAACTGACAAGTTAGATCCAGTTGATTTGGATTTAACACAGTGGAACAACTTTTCAAAGTATATACAAGACATAAAACACATAATGCAATCAGACTGTGTCTGCTACCATTTTGTCAAGAAGCTTTCTATCATCAATCACTGGGTTGGGTTGCTAAGCTAAATACATATCATTGAAAATTGTAAGTTGGCCACGTTGTTGTGAAAATGGTTGATAACTGAAATTTGTAAGTTGGCCCGCTTGGGTTTTGGAGTTTTTCATCTTATCCCTCAATCACTTGCTACTTATGTTAAAAATAAGTGTACAAAAACTGCAAACTTAAGCTCTCTTTTTTTCATCGTTGGTTTACACGAATACATCACACACATAGTAGTACTGTTTGGGTAAATATTTATTTCTAGATCATTTGAAGCATAAGTCACGCAAAAGATATCAACCCGGATTTGAACTTGAATCATCCATTGAAAGTAAATCTGGAACCTGTAACTTTGAAATTCAAGAGTCGACACATAAATCCATGGAATGACCTTAACAATGTTCTTCTAAGCACGCTTCCACGAAAGGATAATATCCAAATAACATTTGCAAACGTTCAAATGAACGAGGAAGAGGAAGAGCTCCACACCTATGAATAGGAAAATTTCACACAAATTGCGGAAGACAAGTGTGGCACTATGTTCGAACCCATAACTTTATCATTAGAAGGTAAAGTGTTCAACCCAGTCAACAACATTAAACTTGGGCGAAGTGTTTTTCTCTTAAAATCTGACTTGCACTCTAAATTTTGACAACATATATACACGTAGATTCAGGAGCTTTCTTTAATGTGACGGTTACTAGCCATACATACTTTTTTTTATATCAAGAATTTTGGGTATACATACTTAATTAACACATACATTGAATATTAAATTTTCAATGAAATGTAGATACGTAGAATGCTAGACATAAATGATGATATGAAGTGACGATGACAGCTTGTGATTTTATTATATACTGTATAACAAATTATTGTAACATCTCAATTTACTACACACAAGGGGTCTGTTGCTCTAATTCCTGGGCTGGGCCATCTCAGACCAGACAAGCTCTTTCGCATTTAAACCCCAGAGATTTATAATTAATAGATCCGACAATGAGCTGCCAGCTCAACCGCAGGATTTGGCTCGTTAATTTGACAACATTTTGATAAGCTGAGACAACAATGTGAGATTATATCTGGGTTTAATTAACCTTACTTGTCTGCTTTAATTATTGGTTTTGTCTTGATCATTTATGGAGGTGCAATTATATGATCAAAGAGATGATGATGTCCATCAATGATTTTGACAGTGAAAACAAATGGAAAATCAAATATATATAATAATATAATAAATCTTGTATCTATCATAAGTAGGGATGAAGTCAGGATTGAAAATTATGTAGGACTAATATTTTATTTTTGAAATTATACTTGAAATTACCCGGAGTATTATGATCTGAAATTTGAATAAAAATGTTTATGAAAAATATATATCTTTTGAGATAACCTTTGAGTTATAGCCTAAGTTGCCCTCTATATGCCTCTGTCCCTAATTGTAAGCCTGTATAATCAATCATTTAACCGTAATAAGATTTTAGTTTTAGAATTTTTCAGCTGATCAGGATTGATAATTATTATTCTTCAAATATTTCTTTCTACCCTCTACCTCGTCTTTTGTCGTTCACAATTTCATAAATCACCCGACAATCATTAATTACCCTAACGAGCGATAATAATAATTCTTGATATTTTAGTCCCTAACTAAATTAATTCATCAAGCCTTGTGTATGGATTGTAGTCCTCAAATTTCACCATGTTACGTTGTCACGATGAGCATAATTAAAAATATCCAACCGAGTGAGGTCAAGATAAAAGACAACAAAGTTTTCACAGCCTTGTGTATCAAAGTTTCGAGATCACATTTGCCAAATACTCTAATTGTTACCAAGTAGATGCTTTATAATTTACATAGACATGCATTAATTAATTGATAACAATAATTGCATACTATATTGTCTTGTCTCTCATTATGTATAGGGTTTTTTTGTGTGTGTAATATGCATGTAGATTAGGTCATCAGACTAATCTAACTAGTCCTAATCATGAAAAATAATAAACTAAATGTAAGTGCAAAGAATGTTGTATTATTCTAATAGTTTTTGGCTTAGCGCGTGCTTAGACGACACAATTCATCTAAGCATATATAGGAGAAGAAACATCTTATATATAATAATTTCAAATCAGTGTCAGATTAAGATGCACATTATGGATAACTGCAAATTTATTGAATCGAAAAAAATAAGGTGTGATTGAATGTTCCATCACATGCGATGTTTTAGGCATGCTTGGGCTTCACTTTAACAAAAGATTAAGAGCACAAAGCTATACATGCTTTTTGGGGACCATTAATACTCCAATAAGGATTAGAGATTTTTTTAGTGTTTGATATGAAAGTATACCTATAACATGGAGAATGAGGAAAAGTTCATATCCAACAAAGCATGCTTGAAACAAGATATAAATGTAGATTGTAATTAAGATTTTGATGTATCATATGTTGATAAAGACTGCAAAATATATTAATTTTAGCAAATGAATTTCACAAAAAAAATATTTAAAGATTACTAGAAACCTTCAAGCACGAATAGTTGACTAAAAATCCTACTCTTTCACCTCATGTGCTGTTTTTCCCTTACAGCAACCGCTACACATACTCTTAATAAGTTCTTTCCAGTTCATCCAAATTTTCAATTACGAACCCTAATGAATACACCAGTAAAGAATTATTAAAAGACAAGGCTTAAGTCAACCTCATTTGATAGAGTTTGTTGCCCAATATGTTAAGACAAAGGAATTTGGGCAATAATTAATTGCAAAAACCTTACAAGGCATGAGGAAGAAAAGAACATTTGCATGTTGGGGAAGAGAAACGTGTACAGTGTCACACATATTTTTGAACAATAATTCACTTAAGAAACTCATAAATTATATTTAGGTTTTCAAAAAAAAATTCAAATTCCGAGGTATTAAAAACCCATAGAATGTGCTCTCGATCACCACCATGCACATATTATAATGCACTCCTTTCAATTGCATGTCATCATATATAATAAATATATATACTACCAGCTAGCTAGCGAATCAATATATATATATAGAGAGGGTTAAATTAGTTAACACAACACGACAACTAATGAAATCGAATAGCTGCAAACTCAAGACATTATTCGTGTTCAACATTCAAGAAAGGTGATCATCCCGCATTTCACGTCACTCATATATACAAACAAACAACCCTTCCCCCAGTTACTTATTTCTCATAACTAACTTTCCTTTGTCTTATCTCTCTATGAAAAGAATGAATGCAACAAAAGGGTACACGTTTATCGTGCAATTGGCATGGAAATGTATTTAAAATTTTAATTAGTTAATTTAAGGCGTGATTAACAGGCCGGTATATGGAGCTAGGATTGAAAATTTTATTTGGGCTCAAAAAATGCTAATATTATGTCTTAAATTACTTGGGCTACAAACCAACATTTCAAAAAATGATTGTAAATTTCACTTAAATTTTTTTATTTTTTTTGGGTATAAATTATACTTAAAATTTAAAAAATAATTTTTGAGTCTAAAACAACTTGTTTTGTATGTAGCTCCATCACAGGTGATTATGGTGTTGTTTTGAAATAAACAATATGATTAAAGTTAAATTGATCAATATGAGTAAAAACTCAGTTCTTAATTATGATGATATTATACTTTTAAGAATTTTTTAAAAAAACTTAAATCAAATACTTGATTTAAACAGTTTAAATGAAATTTTGAATTTTTTTTTTCGATTCTGAAATTCTGAAATTTTAAGTATTAAAGACAACAGACAGATTGATGGATTATCATACCCAAAATTCAGGTTTCATTTTTTAATTTCTATACATTTATTAGATGTGAAACGAACAGAAGGTCTTTGTTGAAAAGATTCGTGGAACACGATCAAAAGACTTCAACAAAATATCGACAAGATATATATTGGAAATTTAAACACATTAACGAACCAATTGAAATCGGGCACACTTAAAAAGTTAATTGTACCATTGAGAAAAAATTTGTAGATATTTTTGTAACAAAAGCCACATAGAGAGGTTAGAATGCAAAAGTTAAAATTAACAAGGACTCCTAAAAAATAACAAAATACCCTAACTCTCTACTGTCCCCCTATACACACTGTCAAAAGGGCATTTTCGTCATTTTTTAAATTTGAACACAGCCGTCAATCTTGATCTTGATCATAATCTAAACGTTCAAAAACGATCGGCGCGCCGTGCTGTGGATACAACATCATGAGCACGGTCGGCGCGTGTTGATAGCTCGAGCCGAGCCGAAAGGAGAACCGCTGCAGCATCATCGCCACCGTCAGCTTCGCCTGAAGCACGGCGAGATTCTGACCGATGCACGTCCGGACTCCAAGCCCGAATGGTATGAATGCCATCGGGTGCTTGGCTGCTCGCGCCACGCCGTCCGCAAATCGCGCCGGGTTGAACTCATTCGCGTCGTTGCCCCACGTCGCCTTCTCATGGTGCACTGCTAAAATTGGGATGAGGAGCTCCGTCCCACGTGGTACTTTGTACCCGCCGAGCTCGACGTCCGTCTTCGCTCGACGGATCGTCGCCACTGTCGGCGGATAAAGCCGAAGCGACTCGTTCAGAATCATCGTCAGCTGCGTTTACAATTACAACAAAATATTTAATTTAAATAATTATAAGTTCACAATCAAAAAAAATAATAATTATAAGTTCAGTGTCTTATAGAAAAGAGACACGTCACTGGGGAATACCGTTTTGAGCTTGACGACGTCGTCTTTAGTGGGGACGTCACGTGAGCCGCAGACGCGGAGGACCTCGTCACGTGCTAACACCTGCCAGTGCGGGTGCATCGCGAGCAGGACAGTCGTCCACGTCATCAGGTTCGAAGTGGTCTGTTTTCCAGCGAAGAAGAAGCTCTTGCACTCCTCCACAATGTCGCTGTACGTGATCGATGTGATTGGCTGATGATGACACATTGGTCGACCTTCGTTGACACTCGCTTGAATCATCAGACCCAGTAGATCCTTCGGACAATTCTCGTCAGCGATTTCGCGGCCGAGATTCTCGCGTCGGAGGTCAATCAGTCTGATGAGCGATTTCTTGATCTCCTTATCGAGTTTCCAGGACTTGAGGTTACTCCTGGTCGGCAGGAATCTGAAAGTTTGAAGCTTTGGAGTCAATAAGAAAGACGGAGTTTTTAACGGAAGTTTGATCGGCGCCGGAGAAGGGTATTGAATGAATTACCGGTAGCCGGGGATGAAGACTTTCTGAAAAGCATCTGACGCGAGAAGCATTTGCTGATTCTGCAATCTAAAAATGGCTTTTCCATCTTCGTAGCTGCTGCCGAAAGCTGTCCTGGTGATGACATCTTCCGTCAGGCTCTGAAACCATTCAGAGACTTCAATTTCAACGTTCCCCGGCTGTGAAATCTCGGACCATGTGTCAAGCATTTCGGACACTCTTCCCGCCACCACCGGCACCATCAACTGAACAAATCGCGAAAACCATTTTAATCAAATTGAGTAAAGATGACATCTTTTTTTTTATATTTTTATAGTGTTTTGGAGAAAGGCTGCTTACTTTGAGATTCTCCATGTGGAAAGCTGGATTGATGATTTTGCGATGACGAGCCCATTTCTCACCCTTGAGGCTCAAAAGTCCGTCGCCTTCCAGCTGCTTCATTTGCGGATGGGCCTCGCTTTTTTCGTAGAATTCTGATTTAGAGGCGAAGATTTCCCTGATCAAATCCGGGTCCGCCACCGTCAGCCGGACTGTTGACCCAAACCACACCAGAAATGTTCCACCTGATCAAAATCCAAAATTAAATTAAATTAAACAAAAAATGAGCAGTTGAGGTGAGTCCGCCATTAAATTCAGATTTCAGATAGAGTAGGACCACAAGAACAGAAAACAGAGCAGAGCAGAGCTCCAGCTAACAGGACAAAAAAGATGACAATTTTCAGATTTGAACGGACCATAAATCTTCTTCCAGTGGTGGTAAAAGGAGAGGACTCTGGGAAGGATGTTGTGTGAAAAAGGAGAGATGGGCTGAGAGGAAGCGTTGAGCATCAAGTCCATAAGCTCCTTGACATTGCCGATCAGAAACTTGTAAGGTGGACCTCTGACGCCTTGTTTAGCGAAATGGTCTTGGATTTTGCGAGGTCTGAGCCAGAGAACGACGACCACTTTGAGGAAGAAGATTAAGCTGATGAAGGTTAGGATGAGCAGCCTGAGGAGGAACCAGAGGAAGGCTTGGTGATTATCATCCATTTTGGGGAAGAGAGATGATGCTCTGTTTTTTTCTTTTTGGATTTGGAGGAGATGATGAGGTTTTAAGGAGAGAGATATAGCGTAGGGGCCGCCCGCCACTGGAGATGAAGATTCAAGGGTTTTATATAATAAAAAAAGGGTCAACGACTAATTATTTTCTACTTGTTAAGTATTAATTACTACAGTAATTTTTATTTTGTTGTCTTATTCTTCTATTGTTTTTTATTTTATTTTCTTACTTTTTTCAAACTCTCTCACCCAAAATCACTTTTTTGGCCCCTCCACTTTTGCTGCACATTTACTCCACCGTCATAATTTGGGTATGCGGAGGTTGCACGATGATTTTTTTTATACTAATGTTTGCCTTTAAAAAATAAAAACCATCGTCACCTTTCTATTTTGGTTTTTTATAGTGAATTTACATCTCTCGTATAAGGGAATACACTTTCATAAAATGGCTTTAGCGTTGTTTAACCACGCGTTCGTAAGAGGGAAGTACCTGCAAACGTTCACAAAGAACGAGGAAGAGGAAAACATCCCGCACTATTGGTTTGAAGATAAGATCTTGCATATTGCAAGACAAGTGTTCAACCAACTCATCCACCACTTTGTTGACAATTGAACCTTCCTATTTTGATTTTTAAAAAATAGAAAAATATTATGAAACTCTTAGAATTTTATTTTTATGCATAGTTAATTCCCTATCGGAAAAAAACATTTGATCCACGCTTTTTTTTTTGATGAAGTTGATTCACGCATTGATTGATGATTATTTTTAGAAATTTTTTTTGTTCACCATGTGAAATGTGATTAGGAAATAAATAATAAATAAAAAGTAATGCTCCCAGGACATTTGCAGTAGACTTGGAAAGTATGTTTGGGGTAGGATTCGATTGACTTTAATAGGGTCAAATAAAAAGTTTTGATTTTTTAAGATCAGAGGACTTCCTTTGAATCATTATAGCACGTACTTGAGTCGAATTTCGTTAGAAATAAACATATGACAGCGAAAATATATCAATTCAACAAAATCATTTTGACATGACTATAAAGAAGTTGTAACGAAGATCGAGTTTAAAACTAATAAACTTTTTTTGTTGATTACGCCACACAGGCTATAAAAACGAATCAGCTGTCCCCGAAGGAACACTACTCATAGAAAGGGCACGACCAAACATACATGCTTGAGATATTGTGGCGGGATTGATGGATGGGTCATATTACTATTAGAGGAGCTTTCTGTGTATTTAATTAGTTATGTGTGTTTCTGATTCGATGATTGACTATTTTGTCTTGTTTTCTGATTCATTTACCCTACATATAAATCTTGCCAAAAGACATTGTTTCTGGGACCAACCCTGTAAATGCAACTTGCCAAAATACATGTTTAATGTGTTGGGACATCATGAATTGAAACGGGCCTGAATATGATTAGGGTTTTGTTCCTGTCTGTTTTTAACCTGGAACCAAACTATAAAAGATCTCCCGGGTTAGCAGTGTGTGTTTTCGTTCTTTTCAATAAAGTACAGGTTAGTATACATGCGACGAGGATACCAACAACATAACATAACAAAGGAATTGTATCAAAGTAAGAGAATGCTTTCTCTCTAACATGTTATTTTGTTTGGTTACAACTCTCAAAACACTGCATGCTCAAGCTGATCATGTCTCATTGCCCTAATGGACTAGGACTCATGGCTCGATGAAGGGATCATTGCCAAAACTTATACTAAATTGTGTTTTTGAAAAAAAGAAAGAAAGATAAATATGCCAGTTGTAAACCTGGTGATTAATGTGTTTATCAAAGAATCATCAGGTTCCATATTTCAATTTTGTTTTTTTGCTTATATTGTGGTTATGTACTGCCTCCTGATTATGTGATGATAAAGTTCTATAACTGCGCATTATTGACGTTGATATATCACTTAGGTGTATAAACTTCACTATGTTAAATAATACTTTATGCGACTAGGACTGCGTTTATTAAGTGAACTCCATCTCCATCACATGGTGTCAATGCAAGTAGCTAGCTATATCGATTAAGCATTGTGGCACCAAAGAGAGATGGATGGAATAAGTACGTAAATGAAGGTGAAGGGGATGCAGAAGATGTGGGGGAGAAGTGGTTGTTTGGAATATTGCTCTTAAATCGAATCACATGGGGAACATTGATGTAGGGGGTTTGCTCTTGAGTGGGGGATTTCTGCCGCTGGTTTGTCCTACATTGGTGCCCACCATTTCCTTAATCTTGTCCTAATATCCCCAAGACACCTTGGCTCCATCCCACATCTCCCATTCAATTTTTATAACTCCCAAACCAAACCCTCTTCTTATTTTTCTCCACTTCTTATGTGCTTTTAAAGTGTGATTAATGGTATTACTCCAGTTGACAATTTAGCAGAATTTAAAATTAAACAAGTGTCAACTTTAATTTTATGTTTATGTAAGTGTAACGGTTCCAGATTGTTGAATTTTCACCGCTCATATAAGACTATAGTTCCATTATGATTCAAAAATTCAAGTTTGTGAAATATGGTTTTATAAAACTGTATAAGCCAATACTTTTCTTTTTTTCAAAACAATGTGAAACATGTACAATACTCAACGTACTACGTTGCATAACCAAAAGAAATAGAATATTCACATTTATAAGAAATAGGATGATATGTGTTTATTTATTTATCTCTTATTCATTAATTGTAAAAAAAAAAGAATTTAGAATCATAACGATTTTTTTAGTTTAATTGTTATTTATCCTCCATTTTTAGAGGGTGCTTATGGCAGAACTGTCTTTTATATGCTTCAGATAATTAACTTTTATTAGAAATATTTGGTTCTTCTTTTTTGTTTTTGTTTTTGTTTTGTTTTTGGATAAAGGTTCTTCTTTTTTTGTTTGTTTCAAATAAATCAGTCTTTTCAATTATTACACTATTCATTTGTTTTTAACAAACTTATTCATACATTCTTGCAATTATCTGAATCAAAAGAGTTGAATAATTAAAATAGTAACCTTTCAAATAAAAAAGATTGCATACTTTGTAATCTTTTTTTTTTGATGTATTAAAAAAAGAAGAAAAAGGACAAAGTAGAAAAGAATATGCAATGATCATCAATATATCAAGGTGTGCTGGAATTTTCGAAAATGACCAAAATGATCCAACCAAGAAAGCTGCCTCCCTCTTCTCAACTCACTTTATTACTCTTTCTAAATTAAAAATTATTATTAAAGGAGGCAGTGAGCTGAAATATTATTAGTTAATAAATTTAATTATTTATATTTCTATCTCCTTGAAAGGTTGCCAACTCTTGGAACTTTTTCAAGAAAAAGGGGTCGTTTTTGTCAGTTACTAAAGAGCAAAGTAGTAACAGTAATAATTGAAAGTTAGCTAAAGCTCCCTATCAGTATGGCAATTTCTCCATTTGGGTTCACAGCTTTTTCTTCAGGCTGGGTTAGTTAGTTAAAGATCTTTGAAATGGTAGATTAAAGGCGAACCCTAATAATTGATTGTGTGTCTATTATCAAAAGAGTGATTAATATAAAAATTGTTATGTCTAATCTCACCGACAAGAGACGAAAATCAAACATCATACTTTTCAAATGCGGATTTAGGTTTTTTGTTTGTTTGTTATGAACGTAAAAATAAAAACCCTAAACACCTCTGTCAATATATAAGAGAATATTAATATAGTCGGTGTTCGAGTGGGTGGACAGACAACTGTATGAGCAAAGTCTCATGTTCATTTGCTGGTAAATATAATACTTTCAAAGGGAATAAACCTTTGATAACTCTCGACAAGTGCGTCATCTTATAATGTGATAATCGCACTTGATTATTCTAATTTGTAGGCTATTAAGTCAACCATTAGAAATTAAAACCATTGTGAAAATAGTTTTTAAAAACAATCGGATCCTACGTAATATTTTGTTTCTCTTGTTTTGATAACAAATGGACCCTAAAACTTGACCATCGTTTTACTGTTCTTTTTTGACTAATATCATCAATGATTTGTCCACCGAAATGAATAGAACTGTTTTCTCATGTTATTGGGTCGGTTGAAAAGAGAAACGCGTTGATAAGTGATGACTGAAAATACGAGCGTATTGACTACGGAGATACACATTCAATGGTGTTACTTGCAATGTGAGAGTTTGAATGTGTGTGTGCTTGGACCTAACAATTAATGGGATTATTGGAGATAAGGGTGGTGGTTGGGTTACTTTCTAGTTTCTACCTATATTTGCCCTACACACAGAGATATATTATTGTGGCATATATTTATAAATTACCAGCAACGCTATGTTCCTAATTCAAGCATACACATTTATGCTTGAAATAGAAATATTAGTCATACAAGAAAGTGTAAAAGGCCGTGATTGATGATCATTTGAATTATTGACAAAGGAAAAAGTTGGCTGAACTTAAAAAATGATATAAAATTATTATATAAGTAGTCTTGCTTGTTCATCTGGTGTGTTGCATTCCACAAAATGTGTATCTTCTCCAAGTTGGATGAATATTGCTAAATTTTCGGGCCTTCATTCAACTGTGAATTTGTCAACTGTCGGGACATAGTATCTAATTATCTATCAATAAGAAACGCAATGCTTAGTTAATTGACATATAAATTTTGGAGTCAAGGAGAAGAGCGTCTTCGAGAGGGTAATCTTCACTATATATAATAAAGAAGCTATGCATTTGAACCACGTAAGAATCTAACATATATAGAATGAGCGCTTTATGTGATAAGGTAAGCAACCTAGGAAACATTAGATCCTAGTAAGTAAGTCAAATATGTTAATGCAGGCATTAGTGTCTTGTTCCTCTCATGGAACACCGACATAGGTTAATTTACATGACATGCAAGGTTGATGAAACCTCTCGCACACAACGTTGATGATGTCAATACCCCACTTTCTGAATGGGTCAAAATGACAAATTATGTCGTCTTTTTCGTTTTTCGGCTATGAACTATAGGTCAATTTTGACGAACTTTATCGTTTGTACCAAAAATTAATTTTGTATAGTACCCTTGTTTAAGATAATAGTTTTTACAAAAGAAACATATTAGTAATGTTATTACTATTATAACCTTAGATTGCCAAAGCCTCTTTTCTCCCATTAAAATATTGTGTAAAATGACAATAAAATGTAGCACCTTAATGGAAAAATACTATATTTATCTCCTTCCTTTGTGGAGACACCTTAACCAACTAATCACCTCCCTGTTGGCGATCATGTTTGTTTTAGGCAGCATAATTTTGGCGATCATGTGTCTCGAGGACACCATTTTTCTCACAATTTTGTGAAATTTTTTCTCTTCCTTTTCCTTTCACTCTTCCTCGTTCCGCCTTGCGTGGATTCTTGACACTTGAAGCTCAGGCCACCTTGGGCACCTTTACCTTTGTAAGACACGACACGTCCATCTTGGCGGCCGAAGGAAGTATCACGCGCGAGACGTGAAGAGGGACTCGAACTCGGAATATAAGGAATCGTATGTGATTCCTTAACCAACAGGCCACCTCCATGTTGGCGATCATGTTTGTTTTTAGGCAGCATAATTTAGTGTTATCACCGTCCTAAACTATTTGTAACTATATATGCATTATGCCTTGTTCAGCGGCTTTGGGACAAATTTGTCACACAACAACAAGAATACAGATGAGAAGTTAGGCAACTTTTTCTTTTTGAAATCTCTTTCTTATAGCAAACATTGTGTATTTTGACTAACAAATAATTAGTCGTCGTGAATTGATAGTAACAATAGCGCATTAACCTCACCTTAATTTTGGTCCAAGCGCATTTTCAGAGAGATAGGTTAGCTAACTGCAGTGGGTAGAAATGATTCACGCAAGCATCAAATACGTCAAGGAAGTCATCACAAGACAAATAATAATTGAGAAGGAAATACACCTTTGTAAATAAAAATACTTCATGATTGGAAAAACAAATAAATAATCTTAATGAAACCATCCATATACATATTTAATTTAAAAAAAAAAAGAAAATGAAATTGGGAATCATGTTTACAATGTGACGTTAAATCAATCCCTATCTTTGGCCAACTACTAAGTGAAGTTTCTTACCCCAAAAAAAAGAAGACAAAAAAAGCCTAGGCTTCTTACTCCCCGAGGCACTTTTCTCCACTGTTTGCCATATCTAATGAATGATCATAACACTGCAAAGCACAGGCTACACCGACGCCTTCAAAACAATTGCCACCTAGTTTTCCACATAAATAATTAATCATATACACCTAATAAACTTTTCCAAATGTTATTTAAGTATTCATTTAGAACTTACATCTCCAATAGTCGACATGAATTATTTTTATGTTATCACAAATTATATAGTAATATTTTAAGTCCGACACTGTTCTATAGATCATTCACATTTAAAGCATATTTAGGGGGGGACATGAATCTGACTTTTTTTCAATTAGTTTTATGATTAATTTATCATGCCATTTTCAAATTATGATAAATTACAAAAACATAGTCTGGACTATCATCCGATTTCAAATTAGGTACCAGACTTTTTTAATTTTTAATTTAGTGACTTTTGCATCAATTTGCATACATCTTGTCTTCGAATTCGACTTTTTTGAGGAATTTTAAGGTAAAAAACTTATGAATTTGGTTACATGATTAACTAATTTGATCAAATTAATTTTTTTATCGTGGTTGGAGATATGATTAATTGGATGAAACATGTGTAAATTGATGCAAAAATCACTAAATTGAAAAGTCCGATACCTAATTTGAAATCAGACGATAGTACAGAGCATGTTTTTGTAATTTACTCTATAAAATAAGAAGATTAAAAAAAATGATGAAAGAACATCAATATTTTTTTAAAAGATGGATTACGTTTAAAATTTGAATAGGAGCTTTCGTCCACGCAATCAAAGGTGTGATGGGTCCTCTGCAACCGTCTCTATTTCGGCCATGTCAAATCCGAAAATGCCACGTGTCGTCCAATCATTCAGATTGCTGACAGAACAATAATAAAAAAAAATAAAAAGATGGGATAAAATACAAAGTACTTAGTTAATACGTACAGCTTTTTACTATCTTGTCCACATTCTCAGCTTCTGGAAAGCAATCTGTTTGATTCTCTGTTACATCAGCTTTCTTACTCAGCCACCATTGTTGTGCCCATTCCTTCTCTTGTCCTCTTCTTCTTCTTCTTCTTTATTTTATTTACACATCTTCTTCTTATTTGTTGTGCGCATTGTTTTCACCACTCCGTAGAAGGCACGATGACTTAACAATCAATTTTGTGACCATTTAACTGAAAAATTAGCGGTTAGACCATGTGCATTCATAATAATTTCCAGCTCCAATACTTGTTGGAAATTGTCAAAAAGTTGCGCATGCTGTTAGTGATTTCAACACATATATACCTTTGATATGAATTAATTAAAAAAATATGATCAAAGTATTATTTGATAATGTTATGTCCAAAACTTTATCAAGGGGTTGGACGGGGATGGAGTTTTTAGTGTGGGTAGTTTTAAGAAATGCCACATTGGATGAAATTAGATCACATGAGAAGGACACTGTAGAGGAGTGGACTGCAGACGGGGGGCAGGTGGGATTGAAGGTGAGGTTATTTTTTGTAGGACAGTCTGGACAGTACTGTTAACTGTTCTGTCCTACATATATATAACAAATCCCCAAACTTGTGAAATAACAAAGTACATCAAAAAGGATAGGATGATAACTGATGTCACAATATTGAAATGTGAGATAGTAACATTTTGATCCGAATATCTGATTCCAATGCGTGTAGTTATTGTTAAATAAATAATTACAATCTAAATCACACTAGTGACTACCCAAAAAAAAAAAATATGCCCATCCCCATCATGATCTTTTTTATCATAGAAAAGTATCATGAGATATGATAAAAAAAACTTGCATCTCCATCATGATCCTTTTGATCATAGAAAAGTATCATGAGATATAATAAAAAAAACTTGCACCCCCGCCATGATCTTTTTTATCGTAGTTTTGATCATCCCATGATTTTTTTTGTAAAAAAGGTCATCTTATGATAAAAAAATAGATTTGATCATGAGTCATGAACCAATCGCAACGCGACACGTGTCATGTGTAAGAAACAGTATAGTTTTTATTTTGTCTTGCAACGAATATATCTTCTAAATTACAAAGTAAAAAAAATCAATATAAATACCAATATTCCTAATTTTTTGAGCTCTATAAAACGAGATACCCTTTTTTTATCGTGGGGATCCTCTTACGTCCTCAAGGCCGATCGAAACGAGAAAACTTTTATTAAGCATAGTTTTAAATGTGGAAATTGACTTTTCAAGTTCTCGAATATAAAAAAAATCTTATTTAAATACTCATATTTTTTTGATAATGAGGTACAACAACTCAGCACATTAGAATGCATATTACTAAAATTTTATCATCTATGCCACATATATATTGTTCTTTTAAAGCTCTGTGAAAAGTCGCCGGAGTGCCAATCGACGATCGCACGAGCTGATCCCGGATTTATCGAGGACGATCAGAGAACAGAAAAGGAATTAGGGTTTCGAATTAATTGTGGCATCTGGTGCCATTCTTCCCATTTATAAGTTCGTTATAATGAACTGAGTTTTAACAAAATACAAAACGTACCCACATGTTTACAAACTGAAACGAGTCAACAATTGATAATTACATGAATGCCCCAGTCGGTCGGCTTATGACTGACTAATACCTCAGTCGGCCGGCTGGGTTATCCTTAACACCCCTAACTGTTAATACCCCGCCTCAAGCTGGGTGTGTGCAGGAAATTCGTCATGCCTAGCTTATCAATGAGACGATGTAACACTTCAGCAGTTACAGCCTCCGTGAGGATATCCGCCAGCTGGTCAGCACCGGGAAGAAACTGCGGAGCGAGTAACTTGTTGTTGACATACTGCCGCACTTAGTGACAATCTAACTCATTATGTTTTGTCCGCTCGTGGAAGACAGGATTCCTTGCAATGTGTAATGCAGCTTTACTATCACAAAATAAAGGGATTGGAGTGTTGTGATTGACTTGGAGATCCTTGAGAAGACCAGAAATCCACATTAACTCACATGAGACATGAGCCATTGACCTATATTCACTCTCAGTAGAAGAGCGTGATATAGTGTGTTGCTTCTTAGTTTTCTAGCTGACAATGGCAGACCCCAAGCCTAACACAAAAGCCAGAAATTGAACGTCTTGTGACAATGCATGATGCCCAATCAGCATAACAATAGGCCTCAAGAAGTAGAGGAGTAGTAGCTGAGAAGAATAGACCTTGGCCTGGTGCAGCTTTGACATATCTCAAGACTTTGATGGCTGCCTGGTAAAGATCTTTTCGTGGATTGCACATGAATTGGCTAAGAACATGGACTGGATAGGAGAGGTCTGGCATGGTAACATTCAAGTATATTAGTTTACCTATTAACCTTCTATATTCAGTAGGATCATGTAGGAGTTCACTTGTAGAAAGACCCAATGTATGTTTACTGTCCATTGGTATCTTGGAAGGTTTACATCCCAATAGTCCAGTGTCTTCTAGTAACTCCATAGCATATTTCCTTTGATCGATGAATATGCCAGCAGAAGATCGAGCAACTTCAATGCCCAAAAAAATATTTGAGAGGACCAAGATCCTTGATGCTGAAACAAGAGTTGATGTAGGCTTTAACTGCTTCCATTTGTGGGATAGAAGTACCGGTCAGAATGATATCATTCACATACACCAATAGAGCCAAGAAAGTGCCATCCTTTGCAAATGTGAATAATGAATAATCATTCAAGCTTTGCTGAAAACCATATGTCAGTAGTGCATCTGTAAACTTACTGAACCATTGCCTTGAAGCTTGTTTCAAGCCATATTGACTCTTCAATAATCTACATACTTTGCCTTTGCTTTTCACATTTTTATTATAGCCTGGAGGGATCTTCATGTATACCTCTTCATCTAATGTGTCATGCAGGAGAGCATTATTCACATCCATCTAAAAAATGGGCCAAGACTTAGATGCAGCAATGGCCAGAATGATTCTCACTGAAGCCATCTTGGTAACTGGTGCAAAAGTTTTAGTATAATCTAAGCCTTCCTCTTGGGTAAACCCCTTTGCAACCAATTTAGCTTTATACCTTTCAATGGTACCATCTGACTTGTGCTTGATTTTGTACACCCATTTACATCCAATGGCATGTTTATGCAAAGGTAGATCACAGATTTCCCATGTATTGTTTTCAGCTAAGGCAGTCATCTCTTTGTTCATAGTTTCAACCCATTTACCATCTTTGGCTGCTTGTGTGTAACTTGTGGGCTCTTTACAATGAGATATGTTGGCAGCAAAAGATTTATAAGGCTGAGAGCAAGTAGATAGGCTCACATATTCTGGAATAGGATAAAGAGTAGTGATATTGCAAACATAATCTCTCAACTTCAAGGGGATATTTTTGTCCCTTATGGATTTCCTGACATGAGGAGCAGATATGGGCTGTGTATCACCATTATGGACAACATCATTTGTGCTTGAAGGAGAACCAACTTCAGTAGTAGAAATGTCAGGGTCATAATCAAAATCAGAATCAAAAGAGACTGGTATAGTAGGGACTGGAACTGTTCCTCTACCCTTTGCAGTCTGATTTATATCTTTTTGAATAAAAGGGAAAACTTCTTGATCAAACTTGACATTCCTGCTGATGATAAAGTTGTTGTACTCCAATTCAAGAAGTTTGTAACCTTTATGCCCATATGGATATCCTATGAAAACACATATTTTGGTTCTTGGATCAAACTTCAGTTAGGGGTGTTAAGGATAAACCAGCCAGCCGACTGAGGTATTAGTCAGTGATGGACCATAATTGTATGAATCATAAACACAGTTAAATCCACCAAATTAGACGCTTTGTTTATTTAACTTTTGCTTGTTAGTTCCGATATTTATCTACAAGGTATTTTGAAGTCTAGAGAGAATACAGGCTAAGGAGGAGTTTTAAAGCTGAAAATGAATTACGAGCCATTCCAGGTCATGACCAATTTCTGACTTTCAAGAACCTGACGTGGAATCACTCAAAACAAGTCCAACCGAAGGGCAACCAGAGTCAGACCGGAGCTGAAAGGACCGATGGCTTTTGGAAAAGATCTCAACTCACTCATCCTCTCTTCTCTTGCCACATGGGAGGTGGCTAAGCCTCTCCTCCTCTCCTCTCATGACACATGGGGGGCGGCTAAGGAGAGGATGACATCATCCGATGGCTTTTGTGCTCCTCCTCCCATTCCATGCCAAGTGGCTAGCTTCTCCTCCACATCTCTTCATCCCCTTAGCCTATAAATAGACATCTTCTCTTCTCCTTGTAATGCATCCCAAAGTGTGGAGAGCTCATCTCTCTACACATTCCAAAAACACAAATCACTTATCTCTCTAGATTGAGAGCACAATCATGTAATCACTTTACTTTGGAATCGAAGCTTTAGCACTTTCAATGGTTTTTGTAAGTATTCTCTTCTTTACTTTACTATCTTTCAAAGTACTTTACTTTTCAACGCACTTAGCTATGATGTCCTGTTCCATGAATATTCATAGCTAAACCCTTCATTCGGTTGAAGGGGTGTACTTGTATCATACAATGTTTTAGACCATTCGCTTAGTGCCTCTCTGTGTTCAAAACTTGTTCTATGTGCCACATATTAGGTTAGAACTTCCAAGGTTGAGTGGATGCTTGAAATGGCAAAACTCTTCCGTGGGGTTCGTGAACATACTCGGGTAAGTGGATGCCTGAAATGGCAAAGCTTATCTGAGGAGTTCGACCTCTTTAAAACACCATTTGGATTGATTGGAAATGATTGATCAAATGGATGCACATAGGCTAGTATACCTTGAAATTGGGTGCTAGTCTAAATAGAACAAGTGCTCTATGACCTTGAAATGGGCTAGACAGTGTGGCAAATCAAGTGCTTGAAATGGCCTTGATACACTTTTGAACACTTAGTATGATCATTAGAGGTCAATGATAAACGAAAATATGATACAAGGCCCCTGAAACCGAATCTTTCCTTTAATTGCATTATCAACTGTCACTTTACCTTTCAATACTAAAAACCAAAACCAACCCCAATCGCATTTAATTTATCCATAAGCTTCATTAAAGAACAACTAATCCACCAATTCCCTGGGGTGCTGATGAGTCGAGTTTTCGACTCATTAATGCCCATTTTTCACTGTAGATTTAGTTCGATTCCGACTACTATTTGATGTCATTTGATCCTCTCCTCGTGCGTTTCAGGTACAAAGCTAGATGTCTTAGTGTCAAGGGCCATTGGAAGGAAACTCGGGGAAAATCGGGTTTTAGAGCAAGAGTTGGCTGAATTTGGTCTCCAGTCGATCGACTGGGAAGCTCCCCTGCTCCAGTCGATCGACTAAATGATGTTTCAGGAGGTGCTGCAAATCGATCAGCGCCAGTCGATCGATTGACCTATTCAGTCGATCGATTGACCTATTCAGTCGATCGACTGAAGAGTCCCCTGCCCCAGAGCATGCAGATCACGTGACGCCCAGTCGATCGACTGGATCTCAGTCGATCGACTTAATGGACTAACAGGAGGTGCTGCAAATTGAGAATTGTCAGTCGATCGACTGGGAGCCTACCCTGTCTCAGTCGATCGACTGAGAACCTGCTAGCCAAACGACTTTTCTTCCTCCAGTCAATCGACTGGGCCAACAGCCCAACGCCAGTCGATCGACTGGACCTGCTACAGTACCGAATTTCTGACGAGCCTATAAATAGAAAGAGGCAAGTTTGACCTAATATCTGGGATTTTTCTGGAGAAGAAGACAAAGGAAAGTGATCAAATCAAGGGTTTCATCATCATCAAATCAAGGAGGAATCAAGATCAAGGGAGTTCACTAGGACTAATCATCCTACTCTTTCCCTCTTCTTTTCTCCTAGATTTGCTTGTAAAAACCTACTCATCATGTTGTCTTACATGATGAGTGAGTAGTCTCCCTTGTGTTTCGAGGGGTTCTATGACCCTCCTTGGTACTCAATGATCATTGTGAACACATTTGAATAGATCTATTGAAGTTGATTTCATTTTTACTATGCTCTTCATGTTAGACATGCCTCTAAGTGTTTGATAAAATGCCTAAGTGACATGTTTATGTTAGAACTTTGATCTAAGTCTTGAGGAAGCTTATGGATGGTTTTGATATAGTAAAATTGAACTTAACCTACATTTATGAGAGTAAATGCATGGTGAGAGGTGAACTAGAACTTTATGCATATAGCATTTATGAGAGTAAATGTTATAGAGTGGATCAACACCCTTTAATTAGTGAGATCCTAACTAAGATGGCTTGACTAAGATTAGATACGCGTAATAGCCTAATTCTTAGTCTAGGCTAGGTTCAAAACCTATCAACTCTTAATTAATTGAACTTTTGTTTGCATGATCATTGGGAAATTGCCAAGGAGGGGATTAATCCCTCGAAACTCGCTTTTAATTGAATTCAATCCCTAAAACCACTTCATTCTTGTCTTACAATCATTGATAACTCAACCAATTTGAATTTTAGGAATTAGCCGAGTAAGAAAACTTGATAGAACTAGCGTGTAGTCCATTTGCTCCCTTGGGTTCGACACCGGTCTTACCGGTTGATTATAAATTGTTTTTGATCAACGTACTAAAAATACACACGTCAAAATGGCGCCGTTGCCGGGGAGCAATAGCTAGATTACCCCTAGGAAAATCATTTAGTGCTCCGACTATTCCATGTTTTACTTTATTTTGCTTGTTGCTTGTGTTTCTTGAATCATTTCCCTACTCTTACTTGTTTTAATTGGGTTCCCTTGTAGGTTCACCTCTTTTATGCCACCAAAGACCAAGAAGCTTACTCATATTGTGGATAGAGACTTGAACCAACCTATTAGAGAGCTAGTTAACCCTCATCTTACAAGGAGTAAGACCAACAAAGACAAAGGATCAACTTCCACTACTCAAGTAGTCATGGGTGATAGGGATAATAGACTACCTCCTCCTCCGCCCCCTCCTCGTCAAGGAAACCAAGACAATCCTCAACAATTGCCCCTAGCTAGAAGGGCCCTCAAGGACTATGCCGTTCCTACGGCGTATGGCTACCGTTCTCCCATCCAACTACCTACGGTCGATAACCGGGACTATGACTTGAAGACGTCCACTATTCAAATGGTTCAATCGAACCAATTTTCGGGTAGAGACAACGAGGATCCCAATTCTCACTTGACAACGTTTCTTGAAGTATGTGCTACATTTAAAGTGAATGGGGTCTCGGAGGATGCAAAGCTATTGAGGCTTTTCCCTTTTTCTCTCACAGGAAAGGCTAAAGATTGGTTGAGGAGTCAAACTCCCGATAGCTTCACTACATGGGAAGAATTAGCCGTGGCTTTCTTGAACAAGTATTTTCCCCCTTCCAAGACGGCCTACTATCGAAACCAAATCACCAACTTCTCGCAATTGGATGGCGAAAATCTATATGAGGCTTGGGAGCGATACAAAGAATATCAAAGGCTTTGTCCTCACCACAACCTTGATGATCTTCAAGTCTTCCATACTTTCTACCACGGGGTTGATGGGAACTCTCGTCTTGCTCTTGATACCGCTTCGGGTGGTGCTATAATGGACTTAGAACCGCATGAAGGATATGCGGTAATAGAGAAGATTACCAACAACTACTTCATGTGGGGAAGCGAAAGAGGAAACCCGAGAAGAAGGCATGAAAGGCACGAGGTAAAAGCCGTGAGCTCTAGTGATTATGATGCTTTGAGGAAAGACTTTGAGAACCTCTCGGATGAGGTATTTAAGCTAAAACATCCGGAAAAGGAAGCTTCAACAAGGCAAGGATGTGACATTTGTGAGGTGTACGAGCATGAAACAACTTCTTGCCCCTTGGTTCAAAGGGATGTGCAAGGGCACGAGCATGGAGAAGTTAATTTTGTGGGAGGAAATCAAGGAAGGGACTATGGAAATAATGCCAATCAAGGGCAAAGCTCTCAAGCCAACTACACTACACCAAAGTTCTCTTCGGGATGGAGAAATCACCCCAATTTCTCCTACAAGACCACTAATCCTACTCGCCCCGATTTCGGATCCACACCTCCCGGATTCGGTCCTTGAACAGGCTGTCGTCGTACCTGTGCAAAAACAATTTATAATTTCCTCGCGATGAACTGTGGGTTAGCACAATGGCAAGCAAGGGTCGAACCCAAGGGAGCTAGATAGCTACTACTTTGTTCTGTAATGGAGAAAGACAAGAAACTAATGTGAGAGTAAAGGTTAGTGAACAAAAGCAAGGCACGAAAATAAGAGGGGGTTTTATCAATCAGAGAAGATATTCAGGTTAGGGTTTTATTCAATTGTGACTACGTTTATCCTTGATTTCTAAATGTTTATTCTTGCTTCTTAGGGTTACTCCTGGTCTGGTTATAACCGTTTTAATTCTAGCAAACCTAATACTCCTGGTCTGGTTATATTAGGTTTCGTGCAACTACTTATTCTAACTGGGTCGGTATCAAATAAGCAGTGAATGGATAGTAAGAATCACTAGGTTAAGTTGTACCCTTTCGGATCTCCCCTTAACCTAATAATTCAAACTGATAATTTGCACAAGAACTAAATAGAATGCAATAATAATAAGTAAGATCAGAATCTCAAAATAATAGTCACAATTATTTAACCCTAACCCGAATAATCGGATTAGTTACACATAGCCATGGAATAACAATACAATAAATAAAAGGAAACAAGGATTCTCACTAAAACCGAATGAAGAACAAGCTGGCCGTGCAAGGCTGAGAAGTGGCGGAAGCAAGGAGGAGTAAGGAATGAAGACCAGCTGTGCAAGGAGGAGCTCACGGCGGCTGATGGAGGAGATGGGCGGCGGACCAAGTTAGGTCTAGGGCACACGGCTAAGTGATGAATGGGATGGATTATGCCTTGCATTGCACCTCCTTATATAGGGATTTGAAAACCCTAAATCTTTGCTTGATGAGCAAGCTACTTGATCTTCTTGAAAACCCTAATATCACATGTAAATTGGGCCGGCTGCTGGATTTAGGGCTTGGACTTTCTTTTTCCGAAGTTACTGTTCACGGCCCGAAATCACTGTTCACACCGGAATCACTGTTCACGCCGGAATCACTGTTCATGTCGGAGTTACTGTTCACGAGCAGAAAAACACTATTCACGACGCTCCTCTGGCCTTGATCTTCAATTGCGATGTTTTGGGCATGAAATGCCGTCTTTTAAGCGCGATTCCTCCTAGAGCTTCCAAATCACCTGAAATGCAAAACAACACTAAAAAGTAACTGCTCGCATAATAAAGTGCTGGAATTGGTGGGATTTGATGACTCGATGAGTCGTATAAATACAGCTCATCAAACCACCCCACACTTAAACTTGTTCGTCCCGAACAAGAACTATGTCATAAGAGGAATGAATAATGTAAACACCACAATGCTTCGGTCATCCTAGACGTGCTACATGGACATGAATCGATTACTCTAGATCTCGCCTGTTATGCATGCTTGCTACTAATATCTTTGTGCGAAAACATGGGTTAAAGATACGTGTTACCTTTGGGTCGAGATGCAAATCAATTCGGATGTATCTGGAGATAGCCCTGTTTAGACCCATGAACCCTCATTCTCGGACTCGAACTCGCTGCTATATGGTTATGTCTCGCTGCTTTTTCTTGCACGTGATAGATTCGGGCTCAAGTACTGGAGTGCTTTTCGGCCAGCTATAGCGTCATCTGATTTGGCATTCTCGATGACGCTTTTCACATGTGGGACGTGTGGACTATCACAATGGTGGTGGAATTTTTCTTTGTGGTGCGGATTGTGATTTGTCAAACCTACTTGCTCTCACTCATCATCGTCCTTTTGACTCGGGTCAAGCCAAGGGTCGCTTGTCTATTTTCCCGGCTACTTGGACTAGAGTTTGGACGGTGTGAAGTATTCCCGTCCCAACCAACCGCAAAGGTGCCGCAGTAGCGGAGCAGACTCGTACTATGTTGCCTCGAAGTGCTAGCCTCCATAAGCTCCACATAACCATATATCCTGAGTCCGGTCTTTGAATGATCTGTCAAGTCTCTCTAGGGCATTGCTATCAACTCCACATCCCTGTTTATCTCAACTAACAAAGGCTCGCAAAATTTTAAGATCACATGTTAGTCGCACAAATCAATTTTCACCAAAGACATGCATGTAATCGGCTCTATCTATTTCACCTAATCATTATCCAATACTGCAAGTCTAGGAAATAGTGAAGTAATCATGTACAAAAATTTTAAAAATGACTCGAAACGTGCTGACTCTGTGTGGTGGGCATGCTGACTCGATAACTGACTCATAACTGACTCTCCCACCCCACACTTTTGAAATGAGCCGTGTCCTCACGGCACGGCTCAAGTCAAGACACACAATGCATGCAATAAAACAAAGGGAAATAAGAATAGAGTAAGGACAGGCACTTCCCTCGTGCGTGCGTGGCAATGAGAGATGGCTGATAATTCTCCTGTGAGTCCTCGAAGAGCACCATTGGAGCTTGTATCGCAGCGTGAGTTTGTTGCACACCGAAAGGTCTGCGTCAATGACATTAAGACGAATAAAAGATTCCCAGGATGTTGGAGGAGTCACAGCGGTCTCGCTTAAAACCCAACCTCCTTAGACTCGTAAGTCTTTGTGACAGAATCTTTAAACGCTCATGTTTCTCGACGCAACTTATTCGAGGTGTGAACTACTCATGCTAGATACAGTCTGTTGCTAACATCTCTGATACGTTCGCCTCTATCCCTGCATGAAGATCATTTTCTTTCCCAAGTACAATGTGACAATAATGACTCATAAATAAACATAGTAAATAAATAAATTGAAATGTAAAGACATGCAAACCGTGCAGGGCTGCCTCCCTGCGAGCGCCTTTGTTTAACGTCGTTGGCTCGACAGTACCTCCTGTAGGGATCACAAGTTAGGATCCCATGGGCGTGTGAGGTCATACTTTTGCTCAGCAACTCCTTCAGTTCGTCCATACTGCTCATCCAGCTGTTCACTCGGTTCTGCTCTCCAATAATCAGGCGGTTTCTTCTTCACATATCCCCGAGAAGGTGAGTGTGTATTGGCCATAGCTGTTGGCCTGGTAGTCTGTATAGCCTGCTCTGGTGGGTCTGGAACTAGGATGTCATACTCTGATGTGTGCACAATGTCTGGCGGTTTCCTTGCGCATGGACGGTTTGCATCCTCATAGACATAAAAATCAGCTTCCTTACCACCGAATGATAATGACAGTAAGCCTATGCCCATGTCAATCCTGGTCTGGGTGGTGTGGAGGAATGGTCGTCCCAAAATCAGCCCTGGTGGTTTGCCTTTCCTGGATTTTTCCATCTGCAAGACATAGAAATCTGCAGGCACAGTAATATCTCCTACTCGGAGGGTTAGATCTTCAAGCAATCCAGTAGGGCGTACACAAGACTTATCCCCTAATTCTATAGATAGCCTAGGCGGTTTCAGTGGGCCAAGACCAAGCGAGCAATACAAAGAATAAGGCATAACATTGATAGCGACACCCAAATCTATTAAACAGTGAGGTATTTGGGTCTTATCGATACCACAGGTAACCGTGAAGGCCCCTGGGTCCTTACTCTTTCCTGAAGGTGTCTTCTGGCTCGCAGTGGGTGAGTGCATTGTCATTTGATCGTTCTGTGTAGGCCTGACCACCATTCTCAGCTCTGGTTCAGCTTTCTCAGTCATCTGGCTTTCTGGAGCAACTACCTGCATAGCATAAGAGAAACCGTGAATGTCGGCGTCCTTGGCTGTAAGGGCCGGTTCTTCCTTTGTTGGTTCGGTGGTCTCCTCGAATGCTGCATCCACATTTATCACCTCTACCAGGCTGACGTTTCCTCTCGGGTTCTCAACTGTCTGTGAGGGAAGTCGTCCTGCATTCAGAGTGGCTGCGAGGCATGTGACTGTTGCAGTGAGCTGGGATATCTGTTTCTTTATCTCTTCAATGTCACTCTTGGTCGAGGCTGCCAGCTCTTCTACTACTTTTTCTATGGGTTTGCCGTGGTTGCTCGGGCCTGACTGAATGTTGTTCGGCCCTCTCTGCTGATACTGACTTGGAGCATTCTGTTGATACTGTCCGGACGCATTCTGTCGGAACTGATGATGAGGATGCTGGTAAGGCTGCTGGGTCTGCTGAGGTGCATTCTGTCGTGCTGGCTGGGCCTGATTCTGCTGGTTGTTGTTCCTCCAGGGCTGTCCAGTGGCTCCTTGTTTGGGCGCCGCTGCATTAAACTGTCTGACTGGCCCTGGCTGATTGCCATAATTTTGATAGTTGCCTACTGCATTGATCTCAGCTTGGTCATCTTCCACTATAGTAGGGCACTCGTCTGTTTTGTGATCTGTGGATGCACAAAACTCGCATGGTCTGACCTGGACTGGCTGCCTTCGAACGACATGCTTCATCAGCTCCCTCATCTCCTTGAGTTCTGTGACAATGGCACTGATAGAGGGCTCCACTCGTGATACATTCCGAGTTCTGGCATAGTCATCCTCCTTTGTAGCTTCATCCTGGAATCGCTCACTCTCTGCTACTGATATGATCATTTGTTTGACTTTGGCAGGGCTGAGGTTCATCAGGTTGCCTCCAGCTGAGGCATCTAGGAGCTTTCTATCTAATCTGCTGATTCCATCTTGCAAGTACTCCACCAGTAGCTTCTCCGGAAGCTCAAGGTTACAACAGCTTTTCTCCAAGGCAAGGAACTTCTCTACGTACACGGATAAGGTCTCATTGGGTCCTTGCTTGAGCTCTTGCAACTGTCTACGGACCTTCATGGCTCGTCCAGCTGGGTAGTATTTCGAAAGGAACTGGCGCTGCATCTCTTCCCATGTATAGATGCTGTCTGCGGGCAAGGATAAGAACCAGTCTGTAGCGGACTCAGTGAGTGAGAAGTAGAACGCCTTAAGCTTGAAATCATCCACTGAAGCTCCAAAGGGTCTATAATTGTGGCAACTGCCATGGTAACGCTTCAGATGCCCTGTAGCTGATTCTCCCTTGGATCCTGCGAATTTGGGAAGGTGATGGACGATTGAGGTGCTGATAGTGATGTCCTCGAGTTCTGGTCCTTCATAGATTGGCCATGTCTGGTCTTTGAAGTCTGGAACCAAGAGCTCTCCCATAGATGGCTCCTCATCGTGATAGTAGGCTTCCTCTTCGTATACCGGCTGTCTGAGTCGCCTGAGGGGCGGTTGAGGCTGAACCTGATACTGAATCTGTTGTCTTACTGGGGCCTGTTGTCGGACTTGTTGCTGGCCCTGGACTGGATTTCGAACTGGTTGTCTACCCTGAACTGGATTTTGGACTGGTTGTCTAGCTGCAACCTGTTGTCGGACTGGGGCTTGTTGTTGTCGAGCTGGGACCTGCCCTTGGATCGGTCCTCCTCTTTGTGGATCTGCAGCTGCCCCTTGGTTCTGATTTTGTCTAGCTGCATCTCTTTGTGCCCTTCTCTGATCACGGAATAGCTGCTCCGGATTATCATAGATTACTTGTTGTACTTCCTCGTTGTTGTCGATTTCTGGGCGGTTTTGGTTTTGGTTTTGGTTTTCGAGAGGTAATTCGAACTGGTCTTCTTCTTGGTCACTGAGGTTGTCATCTTCATATGGGACGTTTTCAGCAACTCTACTACCTGCGTGAGACATGTTGCAAGAAATAGCAAGCACCGGTCTAGCAAACACCGAAATAGCAAAGACAGACTAGCAACAAAGGGTCCCCAGGAGATTGGAGGGGTCACAGCGGTCCCACTTAAAACCCAAAATCCTTAGACTCGTAAGTCTTGGTGACAGAACCCTCTGAGAGCTAGAAATTGGAAATCGAAAAGAATTGAAAACAGAAATCGAACAGTTGAATGGGGAATCACCGAAATAAGCAGCTTTCGAAATAAACAAAAAACAAAGAAAAATAAACGAAAAAGAAAAGAGAACAAAAGTTCACCGTGCGTAGCTCCCCGGCAACGGCGCCATTTTGAACAGGCTGTCGTCGTACCTGTGCAAAAACAATTTATAATTTCCTCGCGATGAACTGTGGGTTAGCACAATGGCAAGCAAGGGTCGAACCCAAGGGAGCTAGATAGCTACTACTTTGTTCTGTAATGGAGAAAGACAAGAAACTAATGTGAGAGTAAAGGTTAGTGAACAAAAGCAAGGCACGAAAATAAGAGGGGGTTTTATCAATCAGAGAAGATATTCAGGTTAGGGTTTTATTCAATTGTGACTACGTTTATCCTTGATTTCTAAATGTTTATTCTTGCTTCTTAGGGTTACTCCTGGTCTGGTTATAACCGTTTTAATTCTAGCAAACCTAATACTCCTGGTCTGGTTATATTAGGTTTCGTGCAACTACTTATTCTAACTGGGTCGGTATCAAATAAGCAGTGAATGGATAGTAAGAATCACTAGGTTAAGTTGTACCCTTTCGGATCTCCCCTTAACCTAATAATTCAAACTGATAATTTGCACAAGAACTAAATAGAATGCAATAATAATAAGTAAGGTCAGAATCTCAAAACAATAGTCACAATTTTTTAACCCTAACCCGAATAATCGGATTAGTTACACATAGCCATGGAATAACAATACAATAAATAAAAGGAAACAAGGATTCTCACTAAAACCGAATGAAGAACAAGCTGGCCGTGCAAGGCTGAGAAGTGGCGGAAGCAAGGAGGAGTAAGGAATGAAGACCGGCTGTGCAAGGAGGAGCTCAAGGCGGCTGATGGAGGAGATGGGCGGCGGACCAAGTTAGGTCTAGGGCACACGGCTAAGTGATGAATGGGATGGATTATGCCTTGCATTGCACCTCCTTATATAGGGATTTGAAAACCCTAAATCTTTGCTTGATGAGCAAGCTACTTGATCTTCTTGAAAACCCTAATATCACATGTAAATTGGGCCGGCTGCTGGATTTAGGGATTGGACTTTCTTTTTCCGAAGTTACTGTTCACGGCCCGAAATCACTGTTCACACCGGATTTACTATTCATGCCGGAATCACTGTTCACGCCGGAATCGCTGTTCATGTCGGAGTTACTGTTCACGAGCAGAAAAAACACTGTTCACGACGCTCCTCTGGCCTTGATCTTCAATTGCGATGTCTTGGGCATGAAATGCCGTCTTTTAAGCGCGATTCCTCCTAGAGCTTCCAAATCACCTGAAATGCAAAACAACACTACAAAGTAACTGTTCGCATAATAAAGTGCTGGAATTGGTGGGATTTGATGACTCGATGAGTCGTATAAATACGGCTCATCAGTCCTAAACATACTCAATCCAATCAAGGGTTCCCACCTAGGAACCAATATCAAAGTCAAGGACCGACTTTGCTTCAAAGGAACCAAGGGCAACAATATCAAGCTCAAGCTCAAAGGCCCTATCAACAAGTTGAAGCCCCTCCACAACCTCCTAGTGAACTCTCCGGTATTGAGGCAATGTTTGCAAAGCTCTTAGCAAACCAAAATGAGATGAGGCAAGAATTGAATGAGGTTAAGCAACACAACAAAATGCTTGAAAGTCAAATTGCTCAACAAGCCGAGACATCTACAAGGGCACCGGGCAAGCTACCGGCTAGACCCGAACAAGGGAATAGAGAGCATTGTAATGCGGTAACCTTGAGAAGTGGGAAAGACTTAGAGGTAGAGCTACCTAAGAGGAAGAGAGTTACCTTTGATCTTGGAGGCCAAGCTAGTGCCGATATCGAAGAATTGGAAGAGGAGGTCCCTAGTCCTCAAGTTGAGGAGGAAATCGAGGTGGAAAAGGGGAAAGCCGAACCTAGAGTCTACACTCCTCCTATTCCATTCCCTCAAAGGCTAAAGAAGAAAACAAATGATAAGCAATTCTCCAAGTTCGCGGAGATGATGAGGAAGCTCTATGTGACAATGCCCTTCACCGAGGTAATAACTCAAGCTCCTTCATATGCTCGTTTTCTAAAAGATGTCATTACTTGTAGGAGGACGATCGAGGATGTCGATACGGTGTCCCTCAATGGCGAATGTAGTGCCATACTCCAACTTCGCATGCCCCCAAAGCTTGAGGATCCCGGTAGCTTTTCCATTTCATGCTTTATTAATGATATTAAGATTGAACGAGCAATGTGTGATTTGGGTGCAAGCATATCGTTGATGCCTTATTCTTTGTGTAAAAAGCTAAATATGGGTGAGCCTAAACCAACTAGCATGATTCTAAGGCTCGCGGACCGCTCCTCAAGATTTCCTAAGGGAGTTCTTAAGGATGTCCCGGTTAGAGTAGGGAATTTCTATATTCCGGGGGATTTCGTGGTGCTAGAGATGGAGGAGGACAATGAAATTCCCATTCTATTGGGAAGGCCCTTCCTCTACACCGCGGGGGCTATTTTTGATACGACTAAGGGGTCAATTACAATGAGGGTAGGAGATGAGGAAATTGAGTTTAATCTTGAAAAAGCACAACGAGGTCCTAATTCTACAATGACTTGTAATTATCTTGACCTAGTTGATACTTATGAATTGTATAGTGTGCCTAACCTTCTCATGAGTGCAATTGACCTTGACAATGAGCTTCCCGACATTGGCGATTGTTGGGCTATCCTAGAGGAGAAATGTGAAGAAGGAACTCTAAGCGACAAAGGTAAGGAGTTTTGTTCGGTAGAGCTTAAAGCTCTACCAACAAGCCTAAGGTATGAGTTCTTAGGCCCAAATTCTAGCTCGCCTATCATTGTGAACTCTTCTTTGAGTGATGTTGAAACCTCAAAATTGCTTGATGTGGTTAGGAAACATAAGGATGCTATTGGCTACTCTATTGATGATTTAAAGGGAATAAGACCTAATCTATGCATGCATGAAATCAACTTAGAGAGTGATAGTATGCCATCTAGGGAGAGAGCTAGGAGGTTGAATCCTATTGTGGGGGAGGTTGTTAAGAAAGAGGTCCTTAAATTGCTTGATGCGGGAATTATTTTCCCCGTTGCGGACTCTAAATGGGTGAGCCCCATTCATGTAGTGCCGAAAAAGGGGGGAATGACCGTTATTAAAAATGAGAAGAATGAACTAATCCCCACAAGAACGGTAACCGGGTGGCGTATGTGTGTGGACTATAGAAAACTCAACCAAGCCACTAGAAAAGATCACTTTCCCCTTCCTTTTATTGATCAAATGTTGGAAAGATTAGCTAAGCATGACTATTTTTGCTATCTTGACGGATATAGTGGATTCTTCCAAATCCCTATTCATCCCCAAGATCAAGAGAAAACGACCTTTACTTGTCCCTATGGAACATTTGCCTATCGGCGAATGCCCTTTGGACTTTGTAATGCGCCCGGTACTTTTCAACGATGCATGATGGCTATTTTCGGAATTTATTGAAAAGATTATGGAAGTGTTTATGGATGACTTTTCCGTTTATGGTTCCTCTTTTGATGATTGTTTAGCCAATTTGGCTAAAGTTTTGAAAAGATGTATTGAGACGAACCTTGTACTAAATTGGGAAAAATGTCATTTCATGGTGCAGGAGGGAATAGTTCTTGGTCACTTGGTCTCTAAAAGAGGAATTGAGGTGGATAAAGCCAAGATTGAAGTTATGGAAAATTGCCCCCTCCAAGAGATGTGAAAGGAATAAGGAGTTTCCTTGGTCATGCCGGATTTTATAGAAGGTTTATAAAGGACTTCTCGAAGATTGCAAAGCCATTGACAAATCTCCTATGCAATGATACCAAATTTCATTTTGATGAAGATTGCTTAGTAGCCTTCAAGAAGTTGAAAGAGGTATTGATTTCGGCTCCTATTATTCAACCCCCTAGGTGGGATTTGCCATTTGAGCTTATGTGCGACGCTAGTGACTACGCCATTGGGGCGGTTCTTGGGCAAAGGGTGGATAAGAAGCTTCACGCTATTCATTACACGAGCAAAGTTCTTAGTGGTGCCCAATTGAATTACACAACTACGGAGAAAGAGCTTCTTGCTATCGTGTACGCTTTTGATAAGTTTCGTCCATACCTTGTGGCTTCAAAGGTTATAGTATTCACGGATCATGCGGCTATCAAGTATCTCTTAGCAAAGAAGGACTCTAAGCCAAGATTGATAAGATGGATTCTATTGCTTCAAGAATTTGACATAGAGATCAAGGATAAAAAAGGAGTAGAAAATGTGGTAGCTGACCACCTATCAAGTCTAGAGGAAAATGAAGAGATTGAAGTGGATGCTAGACCGGTGAATGATTCATTTATTGGAGAGCAACTCATGAGAGTTGAGGCGGAGGCCCTTCCTTGGTACGCGGACTTTGTTAATTTCGTGGTTTGTGGGATTATTCCCCACGATATGAACCACCATCAAAGGAGGAAGTTCCTTTCCGAGACCAAGAGGTACTATTGGGATGAGCCCTACCTTTTTAGGCTTTGCGCGGATGGGCTATATAGAACTTGTGTCGCCGAGGAGGAAATGAGAGATATTCTTTACCATTGTCACTCTTCTCAATATGGAGGACATGGTAGTGGAGCAAAAACCGCGTCAAAAGTACTACAATGCGGCTTTTATTAGCCAACTCTCTTTGGCGATGCTTATGAATTCGCGAAAGCATGTGATCAATGTCAAAGGACCGGCAATATCTCAAAGAGGCACGAAATGCCCCAACAAAGCATCCTCCCAGTCGAGATATTTGACGTATGGGGCATTGACTATATGGGCCCTCTTCCTTCTTCATTTGGGAACCGATTCATATTGGTGGCGGTTGATTACGTCTCAAAATGGGTTGAAGCCATCGCTTCCCCCACTTGTGATGCAAAGGTGGTCACGAAACTATTCAAGAAAATCATCTTTCCGAGATTTGGGGTGCCAAGGACCGTTATAAGTGATGGTGGTTCGCATTTCAAGGAGAGACATTTTGAGGCCTTGCTTCGCAAATATGGAGTTAGTGATCGGTCGATAATATAGTGTAAATACTCAATAAGAATATCGAATACTTATGCTAATCACGGCTAATCAAAACAATTTGTAATGACTCGGGTGAACCCAAGGTCGAACCCAAAGGATAGGTGATTAAACTACTCGTGCTAAAGATTTACTTAGAATGCTAATGGTTTGGGGGGGGGGGATTGTTCCTTAAAATGGATGATAGCCAAATTTAACTATCCCAAATGAGTTTTGATTAAGTTCAAATGAAGAAAAATCATGTGCAAATCATTCATCAATAGCATCCATAATGATTATAATGTCACAAACATGTTTAGGGGATTCATAGATCCCCAATCAAGGTCACTACTCACTCATAGTGAAGTTACAATCAAAAGCATTCATGGATGAGTATGTAAACATGAAGAGGATGAGTTTAGGAATCTAAAACCAAAGTAGAAATTCAAGAGTATGATGTTGGTCTTCTTCTCCTTCACTCATTCTCCTCGAAATTCGTGCTTGATCTCCTCCAAATCCGTGCCAAAAAAGTCCCCTTGAAAAATCCCCAAAAGTTTCTATTTATAGACAAAGCTAGGGTTTTCCGGAACTGTAGCTCCAGTCGGTCGACTGGCGTGGGCTGGTTTTCCCAGTCGGTCGACTGGCGTTGAAGTGCGCCTTGATGAAGTGGACTCTCAGTCGGTCGACTGGGATGCGAGTCGACCGACTCGATAAGGTGGTAGGGCAGGTCCATCTGAGAGTTTGGCAACTCGACCGACTCGAGGATCTCAGTCGGTCGACTCGAGCACTTGAACTCTCCAAGCAGTTTCCCAGTCGGTCGACTCGCTGGTCCAGTCGACCGACTCGATTGACGCGTTTGAGGGGGCCATCTGAAAGTTTGCGTCTCGACCGACTGGCGCAGGGGATGTCTCCCAGTCGGTCGACTGGAGTTCCTTTGAGACAAAAACTGCTCAAAACTTCGATTTTTCTTCGTTTCTTCGTGCTAAGGTCCTGAGCTCCATGTATGGTTGTTCCAACCCTGAAACGCAAGGAAAAGAGTCAAATGGCATCGAAATAGCATCGGGAATGGATCAAAACTCTTCGTAAATGGGTATGTAAATGAGTCGAGAATTCGACTCTTCAAAACACTCCACACTTAGAGTTTGATCGTCCCGAGCAAACAATAAGGACAAGCCAAAGAGACACAACGACAAACTTTATTTCTAACTACTCTAACACATATTTACAATCTAACTCCTTTTCGTAGGTGTGACGAATGCATTTAGCATATGCATTAAGCCTTTAAACCCCTAGGCTACCCTAGTGGACGAGTTATAGTCTCGTGAGAGTTTTCAGAAAAGGGAATACTCACAAATCCCAAGTGCACTTATCCCATGAGAATTGAATTCAAGAGCGTTTAACGAAGGCCATGATTTCTCAAAACAAATTCCTCACCCCACGCTAGGACTATCATCACAATACCATCAAAAGGACTTTTGAACCACTTTGAGTACCATTAAGGTTGTGCATTCAAGGTCATCAACACTAGAGCTATCAATCGTCTCATCCAAATGTCTATTCATTTTCAAGGTAATACAATAGAAGTTGAGCTTTTAGTTTGCACAAAAAGTGTCAATCGCTTGCCTATGCTAGCTAGGGCTAGTCCACGGGCTTGCGATATGGAACTCGTTCCCAAGTTTTAGGCGCTTAAGCCGTAATCCATAAGGGAAGAGGAATTCGACACGAGAGTTCTTAACAAACAAGTCATAAACCAAATGAATACTCCCGTGCAAGCACATGGGTCGTCCAAAAGTCACTCCAACTAGCACACAAAACAAATGATGCACCCGCACAAGTGAATAATGATGGAAGAACATATAGTCAAGTTTTAAGTGTTTCTTATTTTCTTTTTCTCTCTCCTTTTTTTTCTTTTTCAAAAACTGCTCTCACTCATTATCGTCCTTTTGACGCGAGTCAAGGCGAGGGTTGCTCGACTATTTTCCCGGCTACTCGGACTAGAGATTGGACGGCGTGAGCCACCATCCCACCTAACTGCATAAGTACCGCAGAGGCGAAGCAGAAAATCCAGTTTTTTTTTGACTCCACACTTAAAACTTGACAATATGTTCAAAAAGCGTATGGAATGTGCGGGAGACATACATAAGCAAGGCACCGTGTTAGAGGACTCAAGTCACCAAGGAATAATCAAGAGATTTAGGTTTTTCACGAAGAATTTTTAAAAGTGCTTGCCATAGCTTGATCCAAGGTATTTCAACGAAAATACTTAGAGAATTAGATAGACGAGAGATGGCAATGATATTGGTTTTCAAGAATACACATTCAATGGACTAGGTCGGTTCTAAGCTCAAATTCCGATAAATGTAGCAAATAGGCTAGGTGTGATTTATAGGAATCGGAATTGATAGTCACGAGCCTATGTGGTTAACACTCTCTCATGTAGGGATAAGGTGCAAAAGATGCAAGTGTCCATCAAAAATGATATGCAAAGCATGCAATCATGTGAACTATGCGCACAAACCACTCCACACTTAACTCAAGCTTAGTCCCTAAGCGCAAAGAATGATTAAATAAAGTAAAAGGCGCATAGGAACTCCCCTCGTTTGAAGCACCGGTGACAAAACTCATGGGAGCGATAAATACCCTTTTGGTTGCAAAGGTGGATAAAGAAGGTGAATTTTGAACATTAGCAAAATATGGGTGCATATCCTGTAGAGTGAACAGCACAAATGGTAAACACCTTCAATATCATATCGAATGTAACATACAACCAAAAGCAAGTAAGGGGCATAGCACTCAGAACGGCATACATCATTCAAAATTGCGCCAAAAAGGCGACTTAACATCCAAGTACATGATCAAGACAAGCAAGCAGAGACAAAAGATATAACAATATGCTGAACAAGCTCAAGATGAAGCCTCATCGTCTCCTGGCCTGATGGGATCATCGTCCTAAAAAATGGGGTGTCCCGGCGATAGCGTGCCTCCAGCGTATCCTGCGCTCTCCTCTCTGATGGAGGGCTCTCTGATGGGCGTGGATGCGTCCCCGACTCTTGAAGCTGGTGTGGCAGGCAAGGGGGAAGCGCCACGAGGCATGGAAAACTCCGGAGCAGCTGGGCCACCCGAACCTCTAACCAAGGACATGACTGTGTCCCGGAGCCAATCCCACTCCTGACGAGATCTCTGCGCCTCAGCTCTCACAAAATCGTCCAGGCTAGCCAAACCACTCCTCAAATCGGCAATCTCAGTAGAGGTCCTCTGTCTCCACTCAGTCAGGTCATCTGTGGCAGGGGGCGGTCTCTCCACAGCACTATCAACGGGAGGCAGGTCCTCAGGATGGAGCGGCTCCTCAGGAATAGGGGCAGCAGGCTCGCCGGCTGGAGGAGGGGAACGGACAGGAGAGGCAGGAGGGGAAGGGGTAAGATGAGTCATGCAATACAAGTGGAACTCCCTCTTGAACACCGCCTTCCGATATTTCGCATTGGTCACGAGGTTTGGCTGATGAGGCTTCCTGTCGACCTTCCAGGTCTTCCCATCCCTCTTCACGATATGCATGCTCTTCATAGTGTCCAGATTAAGAGTGCTCTTGGATGGCTCAGGGCATCCCTCATGGCCGAAGGTGAAGTTACACCTAAGGGCGATCATAGTAATCAGAGATCCTCCTCCCAAGGCGCGGTTCCTCGCACCCTTCTTCACAATGGCCTCAAAGCGGTTGGCGAGAACGGCAAGCCAATCTGTGACTCCCCGCGGTCAATAGCGAGCATAAGCTCCATGTCGGGCATAGTGAACGACATAGCCTTCACCGTCCGAGTGTTTATCCCAATCGCAATAAGATGGTGGATGATCTTCCACACTGGGTCCGTAATAGCTGAGGAATTGTACGATGAGATAAACCACTCATTTCGCCCCGAAATCCTCCTCCAGAATCTGCTCTGGTCATGCTCAGTGATTCTCTGTGGATTAGCACTGTGGGGAGGGAATCCAAGCCACTCACGAATAACATCCTCTCGGATTTTGAAATCTCGGCCTCCCAACACAAATGACCAATAAAATACATGTGCGTCCCCCTCCTTCTCCTTTACCCATTCAAACGAGCATATAAACTCTTTCACTACCCTCTGGTAGGATCCCGGATCATCAGAAAATAAGAAACGCAAGCCGCTATACATAAGTCGTGAATGTACCTCATCAGCGACTGCGCCATCAATGCTTCGGATGAGCCCCATATCTAGATAAAGGTTGGCATGGGCTGTCTTCCCCTTCCTCGTGATCGTGGCGAGGTTGGTCCGGTGAGTCTCCTCTTTGAACTCCAAAGGCACCGAGAAGGGGTATGGGGTCGGTGAAGGCAATGGTCCATCAAAAGGTCCCTCGTGAGGAACAACAGGGACAAGGGCGGTGGATGGAATCGCCTCAGCAATGGGCGAGGGTGCTCGAGCTGGAGGAGAGGGTGCACGAGGCAATGGAGGAGATGGAGCTCTAGGAATGGGAGGCACTGGGGCTCGCCTCTTCGGCGCCGGCTTCTTCGGTGGAGGCCCTTTCTTCTTGGGCGGAGGAGTGGGAGAAACTGGCGCAGCGTCTGATTCCTCATCCGAGGATGAACTGGGGTCCGCTAATGAAGCTCTGAGCTGCTTCCTCTTGCGAGAGACGAGAGGCAAGTCATCGTCCTCGGAATCATGGACTGCATCAATCTGATCGTCAAGCGAGGGTTCATGGGCAACCTCCTTGCCTTTGGATTTGGAGTTGGACGAGGCACCGAGACGAGGCATGACTGAATTGAGAATGCAAATCGAAGATCAAACTGAGCAAATTTTGAGCACACTCTCACTGAACCTCAATCGACTGGCGCAGTAGGGAGATGCCAGTCGGTCAACTGGCTGGAGATTTCTAGGGCAAATCGGATTTCTCACCGGAGGGTCTGGCGACTCGAATCAACGATTGGGTTGTGTTGGCGAGGTGCTGGCGAGTCGTTTGGGAGGCTGAACGGAAGTTTCGACCGGCGGGTGAAGGAGATCGGCCGAATGAGCTTGTCCGATCGAAGGCGAGGATGCGGGTGGTTGCGTGGCTTGGCTGGCTGGCGGGGAGCGGCGACGGTGAGGCGAGGTAAGGGCGAAGGTCGGATGAAGGATCGAAGCTGAGGTGCTGGAGTCGGGCGAATCGGGTGAGGGGTTTGTGTGAGTCGAGCGAGAGAAATGAGATTTGAAAGGAAGAGTGGAGTTTTGGATAGGCGGATCTCAGTCGGTCGACTGGGGGGGGAGTCGACCGACTCGATTGAGAGGAAAAACAGCTCTCCTGAGAATTTTGGCGAGTCGACCGACTGGAAAATCGGTCTCCTCCCAGTCGGTCGACTGGGCTTTGAATTTCAATTTTTCAGATCTTTTCTCCTGCTGTGTTCCCAACTCCACACTTAAGATTTTTACCCCACATCACAAATAGCATCACACAATAATCATACAAATTCAATTCAATCCAAAGAAAATCATTAGCATAAACATGCTTTTTAACCAAATGCAAGCTAGGGTCAAAAACTCCACACTTAAGACATGACCATCACCAAGATAACTCATAAGAGCACAAAGTCACACCAAGCATACCAACTCATATAAAATCATGCATTTTGGATCAAGCAAGCACCAAGTTCACAACATAGTTCAATGAGCGCATGCCAAGCACATATATGAAATTAATTGTGCGTAAATGGACAACTCACAACCCGGGCTACCTCCCGGTAGGGCCTAGTTTAACGTCTTGGCAAGACCGAGCCGAATCTTTGGTGTGAAGAGAAGCACGCTAAGAGAAGTCCCGAGCGGGATCCCTTCTCTAGCGGCGATAGCACATAGGATTCAAGAGGGAGCTTCCAACATGTGTTGATCTCCATGGTCGGCATGATATATTTTGACTCTTTGCCCATTTGCCTTGAACAAATTCCCTTGATTCCCAATTAACTCTAAGTGGCCATCATCGAAAACTCTATGAATTTTGTACGGCCCAGACCACTTTGACTTGAACTTCCCGGGAAACAACTTGTATTTTGAATTGAACACCAGAACATTATCTCCTTCCGAGAACTCTTTCTTCACAAGAAGTTTATCATGCCACTTCCGAGTTCTCTCCTTATAAATCCTTGAACTTTCATAGGAGTCTAGCCTAATTTCTTCTAGCTCATTTAGTTGAAGGAGCCTTTTCTCTCCTGAAGCTTTCCTGTCGAAATTCAACTCTTGAATGGCCCATATGGCTTTATACTCGAGCTCCACTGGAAGATGGCATGCCTTGCCATATACTACCCGGTATGGAGACATCCCAATCGGCGTTTTGAAGGCGGTTCTATATGCCCAAAGCGCATCGTCAAGCTTTAATGCCCAATCTTTTCCCGACTTCCCAACTGTCTTGGTCAAGATATTCTTTATCTCTCTATTAGACACCTCGACTTGACCATTAGCTTGAGGGTGGTAAGGAGTCGAACATCTATGGAAAATTCCATGTTTCTTCAACATGGACTCAAATCTCTTCTCCTTGAAGTGGGAGCCATTATCACTGATCACCGCTCTAGGGACTCCAAATCTTGGGAATATGATCTTCATGAACATTTTAATCACCACCTTAGCGTCACAAGAAGGGGAAGCGATTGCCTCAACCCATTTGGACACGTAGTCCACCGCTACTAGAATGAAAGAATTCCCTTGAGACGAAGGTAGGGGTCCCATGAAATCTACGCCCCATACGTCAAAAATCTCCACTTCTAAAATTCCCTTTTGAGGCATTTCATCCCTTCTAGCAATGTTGCCCGTCCTTTGACATTCGTTGCAAGATTTGACGAATTCATACGTGTCTTTGAATATGTTGGGCCAATAAAATCCCGATTGAAGTACCTTAGATGTGGTCTTCGAAGTTGAACCATGCCCACCATAAGAAGAAGAGTGACAACAAGCTATAATTCCTTTTGCGTCGTCCTTAGTCACACACTTTCTATATATCCCATCGGCGCATAGCTTGTACAAGAACGGATCATCCCAAAAGTACCTTGAAACGTCGTGCAAGAACTTCCTCCTTTGATTATGATCGAGGTCATTAGGGAGGATGTTGCACGTCAAATAGTTCACATAATCCGCATACCATGGGGCATCATCATTGACACTTAGCAAATATTCTCCGAGAAAAGAGTCTCGTATAGGTGTTGAGAACCATTTTGTATCATAGTGCTCAATTCTCGATAGATGATCCGCGACTACATTTTCTACCCCTTTCTTGTCTTTGATCTCAATATTGAACTCTTGCAAAAGAAGAACCCAACGAATAAGTCTTGGTTTTGCATCTTTCTTAGCCATCAAATACTTAATAGCCGCGTGATCTGTGTAGACTATCGTCTTGGACCCAACAAGGTATGGTCTAAATTTTTCAAAGGCATACACCACGACTAGCAACTCCTTCTCGGTTGTGGTGTAGTTCGATTGAGCATTATCAAGCACCTTGCTCACATAGTAGACTACGTGGAGTCTCTTATCCACCCTTTGTCCCAAGACGGCTCCAATAGCAAAGTCGCTTGCATCGCACATAAGCTCGAATGGAAGATCCCATTTTGGTGGTTGTACTATAGGTGCCGATACAAGAGCTTTCTTGAGCTTTTCAAATGCTTCTAAGCATCCTTCATCAAAGTCGAATTTCACATCATTGCATAGGAGATGAGTAAGCGGCTTGGCAATCTTTGAGAAGTCCTTAATAAATCTTCGGTAAAAACCGGCATGCCCTAGGAAACTTCTAACTCCTTTTTGATCTTTTGGTGGTGGAAGTTGCTCGATAACTTGAACTTTTGCTTTATCAACTTCCACACCTCTACTAGACACCAAATGCCCAAGCACAATTCCTTCTTGAACCATAAAATGGCACTTTTCCCAATTAAGCACCAAACCCGTTTCAATGCATCTAACAAGAACATGAGAAAGATTAGTTAAGCAATCATCAAATGAAGTTCCATGGATAGAGAAGTCATCCATGAAAACTTCCATGCATTTCTCAATGTAATCGCTAAAGATAGACATCATGCATCTTTGAAACGTTCCCGGTGCATTGCATAACCCAAAGGGCATGCGTCTAAAGGCAAAAGTTCCATAAGGACATATAAAAGTGGTTTTTCTTTGGTCATCCAGCAAAATGGGAATTTTATGAAATCCACTATAACCATCTAGGAAACAAAAGTACTTATGTCCCGCAAGTCTTTCAAGCATTTGATCAATAAAAGGAATGGGAAAGTGGTCTTTCTTAGTTGCTTTATTCAATTTCCTATAATCAATGCACATCCTCCATCCATTTACGGTTCTAGTAGGGACCAACTCTCCCTTATCATTTTGCACAACCGTAAGTCCTCCCTTTTTGGGGACGACATGGATGGGGCTTACCCATTCCGAATCTGGGACCGAATAAATGATTCCCGCGTCTCTCAGCTTAGTAATTTCTTTAAAAACCACTTCGCTAAGATTAGGGTTCAATCTCCTTAGAAACTCCCTAGAAGGTTTTGCATGTTCATCCACATTTATCCTATGCATGCATAGCGAAGGGCTAATTCCCTTTAGATCATCAATGGAGTATCCCAAAGCCTTTTTATTGTTTTTCAAGACATGCAAAAGTTTGGACGTTTCATTCTCATTCAAGTTTGCACCAACAATGACCGGGTGCGTGGAATTAGATCCAAGAAACTCATACCTCAGATTCGAAGGTAGAGGTTTTAACTCTCCTTCGAATTCCTTACCTTTTGGCACTTGGTTTCCATCACCTTGACAAGCATCTAACAATTTTTCTTCTTCGGCCCAAGACAAGTCATACATTTCCTCATCTTCCATATCCAAAAGTGAGGAAAAATGCATACTAGAGTCATCTAAGTCCATGACTTCATTTTCAAAAGATGTTAGCTCAAGACTTTCACAAGATATATCAAGCAAATTGCATTCAAAAGACGATATGAGAGTTTTCATGGCATTTTTCAAAAAAAATTTCAACTTTTCATCCCCTATCTTCAATTCAATAGACCCTTCACCACATCTAATGACCGCTTCAACGGTGTTAAGGAAGGGTCTACCAAGAATAACGGGCATTTCTTGCTCCACATCCATTTCTAGCACATAGAAGTCTACGGGAATAAAGAATTTACCAACTTTAATAGGCACATCCCTAAGAACTCCCCTAGGGGTTCTAGAACTTTTATCGGCTAGTTTCAATGATATGGTAGTAGGGTGGAGTTCTCCTACATCAATTTGCTCAAATAAAGAATAGGGAATTAAAGAAATGCTAGCTCCCAAATCACACAATGCCCTATCAATTTCAATCTTTCCTAAAGAGATAGGAATAGAAAATGAACCATTATCTTGCATTTTTTTAGGCATACGACTTTGCACAATTTCACTACACTCCGCATTCAAAGCTATCATGCTAGATTCCTCAATTACCCTACGGTTTGACACAATATCCTTCAAAAATTTAGCATAGGTAGGGTTTTGAGTGATTACCTCATGGAAGGGAAGTGTGACATACAACTTCTTTAGCATCTCCACAAATCTTTGGAAGTGAGCGTCAAGCTTGCTTTTGTTTAACCTTTGAGGGAAAGGAACCATTGGCACGTATTTCCTCATTAAAATCGGCTCTTCTTCCTTCTTCTCCTCCTCCGCGGGAGCTTGAGGTTCATCTTCCAAATTTTCCTTGGCGATTCCTCCTTCTTTTTCCTTGCCATCGGGACTAGATTTCCCTTGAGGGTTGGGTAAAACTTTCCCGCTCTTCAATGTGATGGCATCCACATGTTCTATGGAGTTCACGTCCGGTTGAGAAGGAAGTTTCCCCATTTGCTTCAATGCTACGGCTTGTTGAGCCACTTGATTCTCGAGCATCTTGTTATGGGTTTCCAATTGCTCCATTCTCTTGTTAGTCTCTTTTTGGTTCTCTAGCATTTGAGCCATCATAGACATCATGGCGTTATCTTGGTTGTTGGAAGGAGCTTGTCTTTGTGAATTGGAGGGTCCTTGATCGTTCATTTGAGGTTTGGCTTGATAAGGCCTTTGGTAATTCCCTTGGTTGGAGTATTGAGAATTTTGGTTGGATCCTTGACCTTGAGTAGAATAAGAGGCTTGCCCTTGATTTTGGTTCGAGCCATATCCTTGTCTTTGATACGTCCCTTGATAATTGCTTTGCCCTTGAGGCTTAGGAGCAAAATTGGGCTCATTGGGCATTCTCCTTTGAGGAGGCTCATAATTCCTTGTTGTAGGGTTAGGATTTGAAGCATAGTTTCTTTGTTGATTGACGTAGTGCGCTTCTTCATACCCATCATCATCATCTTCATATCTTCCTTCCGGGCAATTCTTGGTAGAGTGTCTCGTGCTAGCACACAAGAAGCAAGCTTGTTGCGCCGGTATTTTCTCTTTATCGGCCTTGGCTTTAGTTGCCTCCACGCAATTCACCATACTTATCATGTTCTCCACCTTTTTTGTCAAGTCCGCCATTTGATCCTTAAGTGCACAATTTGAGGAATCATCGCGTGGCTTACCCATTTTCTTGTGGTCCACTCCTTGGTATCTATCGGAGTTTGTAGCTATCTTATCCACAATTTTAAACCCTTGGCTCGCCGGTAATTCCATAATTGCACCTCCGCTTGCCGTATCCATTTGATTCTTGGCTTCCTTGCTCATACCCAAATAGAAGTATCTCATAAGATCGGCTTTACGAAAGTTGTGATGAGGGCACTCCTTCAAATAATGCTTGAAGCGATCATAGGCTTGATGGAAAAGCTCATTGTCTCTTTGGGAGAACGTCAATATGTAGTCAATGAATTTCTTGGTCCTAGACGGTGGAAAGAACTTATTCAAAAAGGAATTTGCTAAATGATCCCATGTTCTAAAAGTTCCTGGCTCTTGGTTTTGCAACCACTCCTTAGCGTCCCCATACAATGAAGAAGGAAATAGCTTCAAGTAGACGTACTCCACGGGCACATTTCTTGGCTTGTAAGTTCGGCAATACTCTTGGAAATTGGCCAAGTGCGTGGAAGGGTTTCCTACTCCTTGATATTGATCATGGGTCACCATGTGGACTAAGGAGGACTTCACATCAAAGTCGAAAGCATCTTCATCCCGGGGCATGATAGCCGAGCCATTCCCCTCAAGGGTTGGAGTCATGTAGTCCCCTACGGGTCTTTCATCCTCATCTTCTTCATCTTCCTCCTCATACCTATTGTTTCGGTTCTCTCTACGATGAACACGAGGATTCCAGATAGGACGTCTCTCATTCTCATTATAATTGTCATTTCGAGCTTGAGGATCCTCTACTTCTTCCCCATCAATTCTACGATTTTGAACATTTCCTTGAAGAACCGGACGGTTCCCATCTTAATTTTCCATAATAACTTCTTGTCTTTGATTTTGGATGATAGGTGGGACAATAGGAACCAATGGAGGTAGAGGGTTCTTGCGAGGTCTACCTCTTCCTCTCTTAACGGTAGGTTGAGAAGGTCTAGAAGTACTTGAAGAAGAGCCGGTTGCTACGTGTTTCTTTCCTTCAAACCTTGTGTTCATTCAATTGCCTGCGAGAACAAAAGAAATTCTTAGCAATGAGCGGCAAAAGAGATACACACAACCAAGATCAACACAAGCAATGGCTACCAAGTAAGGAAAGGCAAACAAAACTAGATAATCTACTAGCACGATAGTTAATTAACCTATCCCCGGCAACGGCGCCATTTGATCGGTCGATAATATAGTGTAAATACTCAATAAGAATATCGAATACTTATGCTAATCACGGCTAATCAAAACAATTTGTAATGACTCGGGTGAACCCAAGGTCGAACCCAAAGGATAGGTGATTAAACTACTCGTGCTAAAGATTTACTTAGAATGCTAATGGTTTGGGGGGGGGGGATTGTTCCTTTAAAAAGGATGATAGCCAAATTTAACTATCCCAAATGAGTTTTGATCAACGAAAGGGGTTTTACAATCAATAAAAGGTGACTAGGGATCTAATCCTCCACCTAAACAATCATTGTGACGGTAAACTAGGACACCATTGATGAAATCACATGCACATGTTTAGAATATAGCCATGTAGCATTAGTACTAAGTTCAACTCACGCTTCAACTTAGCACAAAGGGGCTACACCTCGCATAACGCCTCACACTCACGCTTTATTGGCATTAAAGAGTCTAATTATCTAGTCTCACACTCACGCTTTATTGACTAGGCAATCACACTCTTGTTAAGTTCAAGCCATTCTCATTAGGTTAAGAGTGTCATCCAACTAACACAAAATCCTAATGTTTCTTCATTTAGGTCATTTGAAATCATGCTCTTCAACGCAAGTTACTTCAAACACGAAATCAAGCAAAGTTTCTCATTGAGGTATTTTCACAAACACCTTATGGGCAACTCTAATCATTAAGTTCAAATGAAGAAAAATCATGTGCAAATCATTCATCAATAGCATCCATAATGATTATAATGTCACAAACATGTTTAGGGGATTCATAGATCCCCAATCAAGGTCACTACTCACTCATAGTGAAGTTACAATCAAAAGCATTCATGGATGAGTATGTAAACATGAAGAGGATGAGTTTAGGAATCTAAAACCAAAGTAGAAATTCAAGAGTATGATGTTGGTCTTCTTCTCCTTCACTCAATCTCCTCAAAATTCGTGCTTGATCTCCTCCAAATCCGTGCCAAAAAAGTCCCCTTAAAAAATCCCCAAAAGTTTCTATTTATAGACAAAGCTAGGGTTTTCCGGAACTGTAGCTCCAGTCGGTCGACTGGCGTGGGATGGTTTTCCCAGTCGGTCGACTGGCGTTGAAGTGCGCCTTGATGAAGTGGACTCTCAGTCGGTCGACTGGGATGCGAGTCGACCGACTCGATAAGGTGGTAGGGCAGGTCCATCTGAGAGTTTGGCAACTCGACCGACTCGAGGATCTACGTCGGTCGACTCGAGCACTTGAACTCTCCAAGCAGTTTCCCAGTCGGTCGACTCGCTGGTCCAGTCGACCGACTCGATTGACGCGTTTGAGGGGGCCATCTGAAAGTTTGCGTCTCGACCGACTGGCGCAGGGGATGTCTCCCAGTCGGTCGACTGGAGTTCCTTTGAGACAAAAACTGCTCAAAACTTCGATTTTTCTTCGTTTCTTCTTGCTAAGGTCCTGAGCTCCATGTATGGTTGTTCCAACCCTGAAACGCAAGGAAAAGAGTCAAATGGCATCGAAATAGCATCGGGAATGGATCAAAACTCTTCGTAAATGGGTATGTAAATGAGTCGAGAATTCGACTCATCAGTTAGTCACAAGGTTGCCACTCCTTATCACCCACAAACTAGTGGGCAAGTGGAAATTTCAAATCGAGAAATCAAGGCAATCTTGGATAAAACCGTGGGGAGCTCAAGAAAAGATTGGTCATCAAAGCTAGATGACGCTCTATGGGCCTATCGTACGGCATTCAAAACCCCTATTGGAATGTCTCCCTATCGCCTTATTTATGGGAAGCCGTGCCACTTGCCGGTGGAATTGGAGTACAAGGCGATGTGGGTAATCAAAACGCTAAATATGGATTTACAAATGGCGGGAGACCATAGGGTGCTTCAACTCCATGAGTTAGAAGAAATAAGGAATGAGGCCTACGAAAGTGCTAGGATCTATAAAGAGAAGACCAAGAAATAGCACGACAAAAGGATACTTCGTCGTGAATTCAAGAAGGGAGAGAAGGTCTTGCTCTTTAATTCTAGGCTTAAGCTATTCCCGGGAAAATTGAGAAGCCGGTGGAGTGGTCCATTTATTGTCCACAAGCCTTATGAGGATGGACACGTAGAATTGCTCAACAATGATGGGACTACCTTCACGGCGAATGGACAAAGGCTAAAGCACTATAGAGAAGGATTTCGTGATGAGCAAAATGCCACATTCCCCTTGACCGACCCATAGAGTGCCTTAATCCGCTTGAGGAGGGATCCTAGCTATGGACTCCTCAAGTGTGCTTCTTAGTGAGAAAAGAATCGGCTCGGTCTTTGCCAAGACGTTAAACTAGGCACCTCACGGGAGGTACCCCGGTTTGTGAGTTGTCTATCTATGCACAAGTAACTTTCATAAATGTGTAGCATGCCTTTTGTGAACTTGTGATATGGTTTGGTGGTTCGGATAATTTCCTATGCATGATTAGGTGTGTGTGATGTGATATGACGCTTGCATGAATTTTCTTGATGATGGTGGCGTTTTAAGTATGGAGTGGCAATCCTAGCTTGGTTGCTTGAAAATCGTATGCTATGTGCTAGTGATTGCTTAGAAGGGGCGTGCCTTGATTATATGTGATATTTTGAGTGGTACCTATTCTTGATTATGAGTAAAAATTCTGAGTGTGGAGTTGGGATTCAATGAGAAGTACAAAATATTTTTTGCAGGAATTTGGGGTCCAGTCGATCGACTGGGAGGTAAGTGATAAGCCAGTCGATCGACTGGACAGAGATTCAGAGGGGCATGTAATTCGTGTTTTCCCAGTCGATCGATTGGGCTCCCAGTCGATCGACTGGGATTGTCCTATCCAAACCCTTCTTCCTCATTTCTTCATTCCATCCGAAACCCTAACTCCAAAATCCTTCAAATCAATCCGATTTCCAACTCCACCGATCCTCGCCGCTCAACTGCTATTAGCCGCGCCTTGCCACCGCCTCTCCATCGCCATCAAGCCGCCGCACCGACCGAGCCTTCAGCCGCCCCAAAAAAAAATTGATTTCCGACCGGAAATCTCCACCGCCGCCGATCTCCCTCCTCCGCCATCCGTTCTGTCCAATTCCACCAACATTCAACTCCTATCTACCCCGCCTACAAACCCCACCCATCAATTTCATTCGAAATTCCCTCCGGCGAAAAACCTCAAAACTGCCCTAATCCGATCGGATTTCGACCCTCAGTCGATCGACTGAGATATCGGTCCTCAGCCAGTCGATCGACTCGACCACAGTTCAGTGCCATTTTTGAGTTTTTGCTCAATTTGACTCAGGCCTCCATTTCCAAGTGCACTATGGGTCGTGCCGATTCATCTTCCAGTTCGAAAGCAAAAGGAAAGGGGATCGCTCACGAGCCCTCAATCGATGAGCAAATTGATGACTTCACGTTAGAGGACGGGGATGATAGACCTCTTGTTACCCGCAAGAGGAGGCTTTTGAGGGATTCTCTTGCTGACCGGAGTTCAGAGGAGGAGATTGAGGCAGCGCCGGTTTCCGCGCCGCCCCCAAAGAAGAAAAAGCCTCCACCGAGGAAGCCGGCGCCAAAGAGGAAAGCGCCAGTGCCTCCTGCCCCTAGAGTCCCTCCGCCCCCTGTGCATAGGGAGCCCTCCTCTGCTGCTGCACCTTCCTCCATGGCCTTAGTGCCAACCGAGCCTCATGAGGAGCCCTATGCGGGACCGATGCCCATTCCGGTCCCGTACCCATTCTCGACTCCCTTGGTCTGCAGGGACGAGAAGCACAGGACACATCACGCCACTATGGTTGCGAAGAAGATGAAGGCCATCCTGACATTGTACCTGGACATGGGCCTACTCCGCGGCATCGACGATGTTGTCGCAACTGAGGTACAATCTCGGCTCACTACTCATGGTTTATCTTTTATATTGCTGATGATCCCGGTTCCTACCAGAGGGTAGTTGAGGAGTTTTTATGCTCTTTTGAGTCGGTGAAGGAAAGAGTGGGGGAGGATGATTCCTCAGAGTATTACTGGGAGTTCGTTTTGGGGGGTAGAGATTTTCGGATCAGGGAGAGTACGATCCGAGAGTGGCTTGGGTTCCCACAGCCTACGGGCTCACCCCAGGTATTCACCGAGCACGACCAGTCCAGACTCTGGAAGAGGATCTCTGGTAGAAATGAGTGGTTCATATCTTCATATAATTCTTCGGCGATTGTTGATCCAGTGTGGAAGATTATGCACCACGTCATTTCTATTGGTATTAATACGAGGACTGAGAGGGGTAGGAAGGTGACCTTGCCAGATATGGACCTCATGGTTGCCATGGATCACGGGGAGATCATTGATTGGCTAGTAGTCCTTGCCAATCGGTTTGAGGCCGTTGTGAAGCCGACTGCGAGGAACAAGGGCTTGGGAGGTGGCTCCTTGATTACGCTGATAGCCCAAAGGTGTAACTTCACCTTTGACCACGAGGGTTGTGAGGCCCCTGCTAGGAGTTTGCTGGATATCACCTTGATGAAGAATATGCACATGGTGAAGCGGGACAGTAAGACATGGAGTAGTGACCCGTCGCCTCATGTGGAGACACTTGTGGCCGATGCTGCTGCAAAGAGGAGGGCCTTCAAGCAGAAGTTCCCCCTTTACTGTCTCGCCCACCTCTCACCCTCTCCCTCTCCTCCCGGTTCACCTCCTCCCCCACCGGCAGTCATCCCAGAGGCAGATGAGGAGTTGCAACCAGCAGAGCCAGCAGCCGATATTCCCCCTCCAGTTGTTGATGACACGGCAGAGTGGAGACAGAGAGTCACTTCAGATATTGCTGGCTTGACGACCGGCGTGGCAGACTTGAGGATTGGACTGACTCGCCTCGAGGACTTTGTCCGAGAGTCTGATGCTAGAGCCCGCCGAGAGTGGGAGTGGCTGAGATCCACGGTTTTATCATTCGGCAGAGGCCCCAGCACTTCAGTTGCCACTCCACTCGCTCCAGAGTTCTCAGCACCGCGTGGCGCCTCCCCACTACCCTTCTCGCCAGTTTCAGCATTTGGGGAGGCGGGCACTCCACTCCCAGGAGAGACGATCCCCTACATGGATTCTGCCTTAGGCGATAGCCCTCTCTTCCCCGGTGTCACGCAGCCGCTTGAGGATGACGGAGTCGTTGATTCAGCTAGGAGGACCCCTCCGGGAGACGACGAGGCTACATCCTAGTCCATGCTTCATTTCTATTTCCACATGTGTATTTTCCCTTATTTGACTTGTTGCATTGGATGTTGATTTGGATGATAAGTCGCCTTTTGGCGCATTTTTGATGATGTATGCTATTTTGGTGATATCTATCCTTTCTTGCCTATTGGTTGTATGCTATATTCTTATGATGATATTGGAGGTGTTTACCATTTAGATTGTTCACTCTACAGGATATACATCCACATATTCCTATCATGTCTAAAACATCCTCTTATATCTACACTTGCAACCAAAAGGCTATTTCTCACTCTTATGGATTATATCACCGGCACTACAAACGAGGGGAGTTCCTATGCGCCTTTGCCTTTATTTTATCATTCCTTGCGCTTAGGGACTAAGCTTGAATTAAGTGTGGAGTGGTTTTGATGCGCATAGTTCACATGATTGCATGCTATACATATCATTTCTAGATGGACACTTGCATACTTGCTCATTGTCCCAACATGAGAGTGTTTTTAACCGCATAGGCTTGTGATTTTAAATTCTAAATCCCTATAGATCGCATCTAGCCTATGTGCCACATCTACCGACCTAGTCCTTTAAGCATGCATTTTTGAGAATCAATGTCATTGCTACATCTTGACTATCCAACTTTCTAAGTATTTTCGTTGCAACACCTTGGATCAAGCTAGCAAACACCTTTAAAAATCGTTGTGAAAAACTTAGATCACTTGAATGCTCTTTGGTGACTTGAGTTCTCTAACATAGTGCCTTGTTCATGATGAATTCCCGCACATCCCTTACAACTTCTGAACATATTGTCAAGTTTTAAGTGTGGAGTCATTTAAAAAAAAGAAAAAAAAAAGAAAAAAAAAGAAAAAAAAAGAAAAAAAAAAGAAAAAAAAATAAAAAAATAAAAAAAATAAAAAAAATAAAAAAAAATAAAAAAAATAAAAAAAAATAAAAAAAAGAAAAAAAAGAAAAAAAAGAAAAAAAAGAAAAAAAAGAAAAAAAAGAAAAAAAAGAAAAAAAAGAAAAAAAAGACAAAAAGAAAAAAAAGAAAAAAAGAAAAAAAAAAGAAAAAAAAAAGAAAAAAAAAGAAAAAAAAAGAGAGAAGAGAAAGCCTGAATGAATGAGCAAATGCCGGGGGTTAGGGAGGTAAGTCCCCCCTCGAAAGCATTTGTCTCAATAAGAAAATGAGAATGTTCCTCCATCATTCTATATTTGTGCGGGATTAGTCGTTTCCATCGTGTGCTTGTTAGAATAATTCTTGGACGATCCTTGTGATTGCACGAGAGCTATCATTTGGTCTATGCTTGTTTATTAAGAAACATTGGTGTCGAACTCCACTTCCCATGGATTACGGCTTAAGCGCCTAAAACTTGGGAATGAGTTTCTTGCCGCGAGCCCATGGACTAGCCCTAGCTAGCATAGGTGAGCGGTTGACACTCTATTGTGCAAGCTATAAGCCTTACTTCTATTATGTTGCTTTGAAAATGAGTAGAATTTTGGATAGTCATTTCATAGCCCTAGTATTGACGCTCTTGAATGCACGTCGAAAAAGGTACTCAAAAGGTTGAGAAAGCTCTTTTTATGATATTGTGGCGCTAGTCTAGCTTGAGGTGAGGGATTGGTTTTGAATAATCGTAGCCTTGGTTGAGCACTCTTGCATTCACTCTTATGGGACATGAGCATATATGGGATTTGTGAGTATTGCCTTTCCTGAAAACTCTCACGAGACTATAACTCGTCCACTAGGGTAGCCTAGGGGTTTAAAGGCTTGATGCATATGCTAAATGCATTCGTCCCGCCTACGAAAAGGAGCTATTTAGATTGTATATACTTGTCATTTACTTTTCAATAACATGTTTAGAAATAAGGATCGAGACCTCGTTAAATCTAGTGTGGCAAATGCACGAAAAACATAGCACCACTAGCATTTCGACATTTGCACTTCCTTGGCATATTTGCATACTTTGTTCGGGACGAGCAAAGCTTAAGTGTGGAGTGTTGATGAGTCGAGTTTTCGACTCATTAATGCCCGTTTTTCACTGTAGCTTTAGTTCGATTCCGACTACTATTTGATGTCATTTGATCCTCTCCTCGTGCGTTTCAGGTACAAAGCTAGATGTCTTAGTGTCAAGAGCCATTGGAAGGAAACTCGGGGAAAATCGGGTTTTAGAGCAAGAGTTGGCTGAATTTGGTCTCCAGTCGATCGACTGGGAAGCTCCCCTGCTCCAGTCGATCGACTAAATGATGTTTCAGGAGGTGCTGCAAATCGATCAGCGTCAGTCGATCGATTGACCTATTCAGTCGATCGACTGAAGAGTCCCCTGCCCCAGAGCATGCAGATCACGTGACGCCCAGTCGATCGACTGGATCTCAGTCGATCGACTTAATGGACTAACAGGAGGTGCTGCAAATTGAGAATTGTCAGTCGATCGACTGGGAGCCTACCCTGTCTCAGTCGATCGACTGAGAACCTGCTAGCCAAACGACTTTCTTCCTCCAGTCGATCGACTGGGCCAACAGCCCAACGCCAGTCGATCGACTGGACCTGCTACAGTACCGAATTTCTGACGAGCCTATAAATAGAAAGAGGCAAGTTTGACCTAATATCTGGGATTTTTCTGGAGAAGAAGACAAAGGAAAGTGATCAAATCAAGGGTTTCATCATCATCAAATCAAGGAGGAATCAAGATCAAGGGAGTTCACTAGGACTAATCATCCTACTCTTTCCCTCTTCTTTTCTCCTAGATTTGCTTGTAAAAACCTACTCATCATGTTGTCTTACATGATGAGTGAGTAGTCTCCCTTGTGTTTCGAGGGGTTCTATGACCCTCCTTGGTACTCAATGATCATTGTGAACACATTTGAATAGATCTATTGAAGTTGATTTCATTTTTACTATGCTCTTCATGTTAGACATGCCTCTAAGTGTTTGATAAAATGCCTAAGTGACATGTTTATGTTAGAACTTTGATCTAAGTCTTGAGGAAGCTTAGGGATGGTTTTGATATAGTAAAATTGAACTTAACCTACATTTATGAGAGTAAATGCATGGTGAGAGGTGAACTAGAACTTTATGCATATAGCATTTATGAGAGTAAATGTTATAGAGTGGATCAACACCCTTTAATTAGTGAGATCCTAACTAAGATGGCTTGACTAAGATTAGATACGCGTAATAGCCTAGTTCTTAGTCTAGGCTAGGTTCAAACCGCTTCGGGTGGTGCTATAATGGACTTAGAACCGCATGAAGGATATGCGGTAATAGAGAAGATTACCAACAACTACTTCATGTGGGGAAGCGAAAGAGGAAACCCGAGAAGAAGGCATGAAAGGCACGAGGTAAAAGCCGTGAGCTCTAGTGATTATGATGCTTTGAGGAAATCTCGGATGAGGTATTTAAGCTAAAACATCCGGAAAAGGAAGCTTCAACAAGGCAAGGATGTGACATTTGTGAGGTGTACGAGCATGAAACAACTTCTTGCCCCTTGGTTCAAAGGGATGTGCAAGGGCACGAGCATGGAGAAGTTAATTTTGTGGGAGGAAATCAAGGAAGGGACTATGGAAATAATGCCAATCAAGGGCAAAGCTCTCAAGCCAACTACACTACACCAAAGTTCTCTTCGGGATGGAGAAATAACCCCAATTTCTCCTACAAGACCACTAATCCTACTCGGCCCGATTTCGGATCCACACCTCCCGGATTCGGTCCTAAACATACTCAATCCAATCAAGGGTTCCCACCTAGGAACCAATATCAAAGTCAAGGACCGACTTTGCTTCAAAGGAACCAAGGGCAACAATATCAAGCTCAAGCTCAAAGGCCCTATCAACAAGTTGAAGCCCCTCCACAACCTCCTAGTGAACTCTCCGGTATTGAGGCAATGTTTGCAAAGCTCTTAGCAAACCAAAATGAGATGAGGCAAGAATTGAATGAGGTTAAGCAACACAACAAAATGCTTGAAAGTCAAATTGCTCAACAAGCCGAGACATCTACAAGGGCACCGGGCAAGCTACCGGCTATACCCGAACAAGGGAATAGAGAGCATTGTAATGCGGTAACCTTGAAAAGTGGGAAAGACTTAGAGGTAGAGCTACCTAAGAGGAAGAGAGTTACCTTTGATCTTGGAGGCCAAGCTAGTGCCGATATCGAAGAATTGGAAGAGGAGGTCCCTAGTCCTCAAGTTGAGGAGGAAATCGAGGTGGAAAAGGGGAAAGCCGAACCTAGAGTCTACACTCCTCGTATTCCATTCCCTCAAAGGCTAAAGAAGAAAACAAATGATAAGCAATTCTCCAAGTTCGCGGAGATGATGAGGAAGCTCTATGTGACAATGCCCTTCACCGAGGTAATAACTCAAGCTCCTTCATATGCTCGTTTTCTAAAAGATGTCATTACTTGTAGGAGGACGATCAAGGATGTCGATACGGTGTCCCTCAATGGCGAATGTAGTGCCATACTCCAACCTCGCATGCCCCCAAAGCTTGAGGATCCCGGTAGCTTTTCCATTTCATGCTTTATTAATGATATTAAGATTGAACGAGCGATGTGTGATTTGGGTGCAAGCATATCGTTGATGCCTTATTCTTTGTGTAAAAAGCTAAATATGGGTGAGCCTAAACCAACTAGAATGATTCTAAGGCTCGCGGAACGCTCCTCAAGATTTCCTAAGGGAGTTCTTAAGGATGTCCCGGTTAGAGTAGGGAATTTCTATATTCCGGGGGATTTCGTGGTGCTAGAGATGGAGGAGGACAATGAAATTCCCATTCTATTGGGAAGGCCCTTCCTCTACACCGCGGGGGCTATTTTTGATACGACTAAGGGGTCAATTACAATGAGGGTAGGAGATGAGGAAATTGAGTTTAATCTTGAAAAAGCACAACGAGGTCCTAATTCTACAATGACTTGTAATTATCTTGACCTAGTTGATACTTATGAATTGTATAGTGTGCCTAACCTTCTCATTAGTGCAATTGACCTTGACAATGAGCTTCCCGACATTGGCGATTGTTGGGCTATCCTAGAGGAGAAATGTGAAGAAGGAACTCTAAGCGACAAAGGTAAGGAGTTTTGTTCGGTAGAGCTTAAAGCTCTACCAACAAGCCTAAGGTATGAGTTCTTAGGCCCAAATTCTAGCTCGCCTATCATTGTGAACTCTTCTTTGAGTGATGTTGAAACCTCAAAATTGCTTGATGTGGTTAGGAAACATAAGGATGCTATTGGCTACTCTATTGATGATTTAAAGGGAATAAGCCCTAATCTATGCATGCATGAAATCAACTTAGAGAGTGATAGTATGCCATCTAGGGAGAGAGCTAGGAGGTTGAATCCTATTGTGGGGGAGGTTGTTAAGAAAGAGGTCCTTAAATTGCTTGATGCGGGAATTATTTTCCCCGTTGCGGACTCTAAATGGGTGAGCCCCATTCATGTAGTGCCGAAAAAGGGGGGAATGACCGTTATTAAAAATGAGAAGAATGAACTAATCCCCACAAGAACGGTAACCGGGTGGCGTATGTGTGTGGACTATAGAAAACTCAACCAAGCCACTAGAAAAGATCACTTTCCCCTTCCTTTTATTGATCAAATGTTGGAAAGATTAGCTAAGCATGACTATTTTTGCTATCTTGACGGATATAGTGGATTCTTCCAAATCCCTATTCATCCCCAAGATCAAGAGAAAACGACCTTTACTTGTCCCTATGGAACATTTGCCTATCGGCGAATGCCCTTTGCACTTTGTAATGCGCCCGGTACTTTTCAACGATGCATGATGGCTATTTTTTCGGAATTTATTGAAAAGATTATGGAAGTGTTTATGGATGACTTTTCCGTTTATGGTTCCTCTTTTGATGATTGTTTAGCCAATTTGGCTAAAGTTTTGAAAAGATGTATTGAGACGAACCTTGTACTAAATTGGGAAAAATGTCATTTCATGGTGCAGGAGGGAATAGTTCTTGGTCACTTGGTCTCTAAAAGAGGAATTGAGGTGGATAAAGCCAAGATTGAAGTTATGGAAAAATTGCCCCCTCCAAGAGATGTGAAAGGAATAAGGAGTTTCCTTGGTCATGCCGGATTTTATAGAAGGTTTATAAAGGACTTCTCGAAGATTGCAAAGCCATTGACAAATCTCCTATGCAATGATACCAAATTTCATTTTGATGAAGATTGCTTAGTAGCCTTCAAGAAGTTGAAAGAGGCATTGATTTCGGCTCCTATTATTCAACCCCCTAGGTGGGATTTGCCATTTGAGCTTATGTGCGACGCTAGTGACTATGCCATTGGGGCGGTTCTTGGGCAAAGGGTGGATAAGAAGCTTCACGCTATTAATTACACGAGCAAAGTTCTTAGTGGTGCTCAATTGAATTACACAACTACGGAGAAAGAGCTTCTTGCTATCGTGTACGCTTTTGATAAGTTTCGTCCATACCTTGTGGCTTCAAAGGTTATAGTATTCACGGATCATGCGGCTATCAAGTATCTCTTAGCAAAGAAGGACTCTAAGCCAAGATTGATAAGATGGATTCTATTGCTTCAAGAATTTGACATAGAGATCAAGGATAAAAAAGGAGTAGAAAATGTGGTAGCCGACGACCTATCAAGGCTAGAGGAAAATGAAGAGATTGAAGTGGATGCTAGACCGGTGAATGATTCATTTATTGGAGAGCAACTCATGAGAGTTGAGGCGGAGGCCCTTCCTTGGTACGCGGACTTCGTTAATTTCGTGGTTTGTGGGATTATTCCCCACGATATGAACCACCATCAAAGGAGGAAGTTCCTTTCCGAGACCAAGAGGTACTATTGGGATGAGCCCTACCTTTTTAGGCTTTGCGCGGATGGGCTATATAGAACTTGTGTCGCCGAGGAGGAAATGAGAGATATTCTTTACCATTGTCACTCTTCTCAATATGGAGGACATGGTAGTGGAGCAAAAACCGCGTCAAAAGTACTACAATGCGGCTTTTATTGGCCAACTCTCTTTGGCGATGCTTATGAATTCGCGAAAGCATGTGATCAATGTCAAAGGACCGGCAATATCTCAAAGAGGCACGAAATGCCCCAACAAAGCATCCTCCCAATCGAGATATTTGACGTATGGGGCATTGACTATATGGGCCCTCTTCCTTCTTCATTTGGGAACCGATTCATATTGGTGGCGGTTGATTACGTCTCAAAATGGGTTGAAGCCGTCGCTTCCCCCACTTGTGATGCCAAGGTGGTCACGAAACTATTCAAGAAAATCATCTTTCCGAGATTTGGGGTGCCAAGGACCGTTATAAGTGATGGTGGTTCGCATTTCAAGGAGAGACATTTCGAGGCCTTGCTTCGCAAATATGGAGTTAGTCACAAGATTGCCACTCCTTATCACCCACAAACTAGTGGGCAAGTGGAAATTTCAAATCGAGAAATCAAGGCAATCTTGGATAAAACCGTGGGGAGCTCAAGAAAAGATTGGTCATCAAAGCTAGATGACGCTCTATGGGCCTATCGTACGGCATTCAAAACCCCTATTGGAATGTCTCCCTATCGCCTTATTTATGGGAAGCCGTGCCACTTGCCGGTGGAATTGGAGTACAAGGCGATGTGGGCAATCAAAACGTTAAATATGGATTTACAAATGGCGGGAGACCATAGGGTGCTTCAACTCCATGAGTTAGAAGAAATAAGGAATGAGGCCTACGAAAGTGCTAGGATCTATAAAGAGAAGACCAAGAAATGGCACGACAAAAGGATACTTCGTCGTGAATTCAAGAAGGGAGAGAAGGTCTTGCTCTTTAATTCTAGGCTTAAGCTATTCTCGGGAAAATTGAGAAGCCGGTGGAGTGGTCCATTTATTGTCCACAAGCCTTATGAGGATGGACACGTAGAATTGCTCAACAATGATGGGACTACCTTCACGGCAAATGGACAAAGGCTAAAGAACTATAGAGAAGGATTTCGTGATGAGCAAAATGCCACATTCCCCTTGACCGACCCATAGAGTGCCTTAATCCGCTTGAGGAGGGATCCTAGCTATGGACTCCTCAAGTGTGCTTCTTAGTGAGAAAAGGATCGGCTCGGTCTTTGCCAAGACGTTAAACTAGGCACCTCACGGGAGGTACCCCGGTTTGTGAGTTGTCTATCTATGCACAAGTAACTTTCATAAATGTGTAGCATGCCTTTTGTGAACTTGTGATATGGTTTGGTGGTTCGGATAATTTCCTATGCATGATTAGGTGTGTGTGATGTGATATGACGCTTGCATGAATTTTCTTGATGATGGTGGCGTTTTAAGTATGGAGTGGCAATCCTAGCTTGGTTGCTTGAAAATCGTATGCTATGTGCTAGTGATTGCTTAGAAGGGGCGTGCCTTGATTATATGTGATATTTTGAGTGGTACCTATTCTTGATTATGAGTAAAAATTCTGAGTGTGGAGTTGGGATTCGATGAGAAGTACAAAATATTTTTTGCAGGAATTTGGGGTCCAGTCGATCGACTGGGAGGTAAGTGATAAGCCAGTCGATCGACTGGACAGAGATTCAGAGGGGCATGTAAATCGTGTTTTCCCAGTCGATCGATTGGGCTCCCTGTCGATCGACTGGGATTGTCCTATCCAAACCCTTCTTCCTCATTTCTTCATTCCATCCGAAACCCTAACTCCAAAATCCTTCAAATTAATCCGATTTCCAACTCCACCGATCCTCACCGCTCAACTGCTATTAGCCGCGCCTTGCCACCGCCTCTCCATCGCCATCAAGCCGCCGCACCGACCGAGCCTTCAGCCGCCCCAAAAAAAAATCGATTTCTGACCGGAAATCTCCACCGCCGCCGATCTCCCTCCTCCGCCATCCGTTCTGTCCGATTCCACCACCATTCAACTCCTATCTACCCCGCCTACAAACCCCACCCAACAATTTCATTCGAAATTCCCTCCGGCGAAAAACCCCAAAACTGCCCTAATCCGATCGGATTTCGACCCTCAGTCGATCGACTGAGATATCGGTCCTCAGCCAGTCGATCGACTCGACCACAGTTCAGTGCCATTTTTGAGTTTTTGCTCAATTTGACTCAGGCCTCCATTTCCAAGTGCACTATGGGTCGTGCCGATTCATTTTCCAGTTCGAAAGCAAAAGGAAAGGGGATCGCTCACGAGCCCTCAATCGATGAGCAAATTGACGACTTCACGTTAGAGGACGAGGATGATAGACCTCTTGTTACCCGCAAGAGGAGGCTTTTGAGGGATTCTCTTGCTGACCGGAGTTCAGAGGAGGAGATTGAGGCAGCGCCGGTTTCCGCGCCGCCCCCAAAGAAGAAAAAGCCTCCACCGAGGAAGCCGGCACCAAAGAGGAAAGCGCATTAAGCCTCCTGCCCCTAGAGTCCCTCCGCCCCCTGTGCATAGGGAGCCCTCCCCTACTGCTGCACCTTCCTCCATGGCCTTAGTGCCAACCGAGCCTCATGAGGAGCCCTATGCGGGACCGATGCCCATTCCGGTCCCGTACCCATTCTCGACTCCCTTGGTCTTCAGGGACGAGAAGCACAGGACTCGTCACGCCACTATGGTTGCGAAGAAGATGAAGGCCATCCCGACATTGTACCTGTACATGGGCCTAGTCCGCAGCATCGACGATGTTGTCGCAACTGAGGTACAATCTCGGCTCACTACTCATGGTTTATCTTTTATATTTGCTGATGATCCCGGTTCCTACCAGAGGGTAGTTGAGGAGTTTTTATGCTCTTTTGAGTCGGTGAAGGAAAGAGTGGGGGAGGATGGTTCCTCAGAGTATTACTGGGAGTTCGTTTTGGGGGGTAGAGATTTCCGGATCAGGGAGAGTACGATCCAAGAGTGGCTTGGGTTCCCACAGCCTACGGGCTCACCCCAGGTATTCACCGAGCACGACCAGTCCAGACTCTGGAAGAGGATCTCTGGTAGAAATGAGTGGTTCATATCTTCATATAATTCTTCGGCGATTGTTGATCCAGTGTGGAAGATTATGCACCACGTCATTTCTATTGGTATTAATACGAGGACTGAGAGGGGTAGGAAGGTGACCTTGCCAGATATGGACCTCATGGTTGCCATGGATCACGGGGAGATCATTGATTGGCTAGTAGTCCTTGCCAATCGGTTTGAGGCCGTTGTGAAGCCGACTGCGAGGAACAAGGGCTTGGGAGGTGGCTCCTTGATTACGCTGATAGCCCAAAGGTGTAACTTCACCTTTGACCACGAGGGTTGTGAGACCCCTGCTAGGAGTTTGCTGGATATCACCTTGATGAAGAATATGCACATGGTGAAGCGGGACGGTAAGACATGGAGTAGTGACCCGTCGCCTCATGTGGAGACACTTGTGGCCGATGCTGCTGCGAAGAGGAGGGCCTTCAAGCAGAAGTTCCCCCTTTACTGTCTCGCCCACCTCTCACCCTCTCCCTCTCCTCCCGGTTCACCTCCTCCCCCACCGGCAGTCATCCCAGAGGCAGATGAGGAGTTGCCACCAGCAGAGCCAGCAGCCGATATTCCCCCTCCAGTTGTTGATGACACGGCAGAGTGGAGACAGAGAGTCACTTCAGATATTGCTGGCTAGACGACCGGCGTGGCAGACTTGAGGAGTGGACTGACTCGCCTCGAGGACTTTGTCCGAGAGTCTGATGCTAGAGCCCGCCGGGAGTGGGAGTGGCTGAGATCCACGGTTTTATCATTCGGCAGAGGCCCCAGCACTTCAGTTGCCACTCCACTCGCTCCAGAGTTCTCAGCACCGCGTGGCGCCTCCCCACTACCCTTCTCGCTAGTTTCAGCATTTGGGGAGGCGGGCACTCCACTCCCAGGAGAGACGATCCCCTACGTGGATTCTGCCTTAGGCGATAGCCCTCTCTTCCCCGGTGTCACGCAGCCGCTTGAGGATGACGGAGTCGTTGATTCAGCTAGGAGGACCCCTCCGGGAGACGACGAGGCTACATCCTAGTCCATGCTTCATTTCTATTTCCACATGTGTATTTTCCCTTATTTGACTTGTTGCATTGGATGTTGATTTGGATGATAAGTCGCCTTTTGGCGCATTTTTGATGATGTATGCTATTTTGGTGATATCTATCCTTTCTTGCCTATTGGTTGTAAGCTATATTCTTATGATGATATTGGAGGTGTTTACCATTTAGATTGTTCACTCTACAGGATATACATCCACATATTCCTATCATGTCTAAAACATCCTCTTATATCTACACTTGCAACCAAAAGGCTATTTCTCACTCTTATGGATTATATCACCGGCACTACAAACGAGGGGAGTTCCTATGCGCCTTTGCCTTTATTTTATCATTCCTTGCGCTTAGGGACTAAGCTTGAATTAAGTGTGGAGTGGTTTTGATGCGCATAGTTCACATGATTGCATGCTATACATATCATTTCTAGATGGACACTTGCATACTTGCTCATTGTCCCAACATGAGAGTGTTTTTAACCGCATAGGCTTGTGATTTTAAATTCTAAATCCCTATAGATCGCATCTAGCCTATGTGCCACATCTACCGACCTAGTCCTTTAAGCATGCATTTTTGAGAATCAATGTCATTGCTACATCTTGACTATCCAACTTTCTAAGTATTTTCGTTGCAACACCTTGGATCAAGCTAGCAAACACCTTTAAAAATCGTTGTGAAAAACTTAGATCACTTGAATGCTCTTTGGTGACTTGAGTTCTCTAACATAGTGCCTTGTTCATGATGAATTCCCGCACATCCCTTACAACTTCTGAACATATTGTCAAGTTTTAAGTGTGGAGTCATTTAAAAAAAAGAAAAAAGAGAAGAGAAAGCCTGAATGAATGAGCAAATGCCGGGGGTTAGGGAGGTAAGTCCCCCCTCGAAAGCATTTGTCTCAATAAGAAAATGAGAAGCACTTACGACTTGACCCTATGTTCCTCCATCATTCTATATTTGTGCGGGATTAGTCGTTTCCATCGTGTGCTTGTTAGAATAATTCTTGGACGATCCTTGTGCTTGCACGAGAGCTATCATTTGGTCTATGCTTGTTTATTAAGAAACATTAGTGTCGAACTCCACTTCCCTTATGTATTACGGCTTAAGCGCCTAAAACTTGGGAATGAGTTTCTTGCCGCGAGCCCATGGACTAGCCCTAGCTAGCATAGGTGAGCGGCTGACACTCTATTGTGCAAGCTATAAGCCTTACTTCTATTATGTTGCTTTGAAAATGAGTAGAATTTTGGATAGTCATTTCATAGCCCTAGTATTGACGCTCTTGAATGCACGTCGAAAAAGGTACTCAAAAGGTTGAGAAAGCTCTTTTTATGATATTGTGGCGCTAGTCTAGCTTGAGGTGAGGGATTGGTTTTGAATAATCGTAGCCTTGGTTGAGCACTCTTGCATTCACTCTTATGGGACATGAGCATATATGGGATTTGTGAGTATTCCCTTTTCTGAAAACTCTCACGAGACTATAACTCATCCACTAGGGTAGCCTAGGGGTTTAAAGGCTTGATGCATATGCTAAATGCATTCGTCCCGCCTACGAAAAGGAGCTAGTTAGATTGTATATACTTGTCATTTACTTTTCAATAACATGTTTAGAAATAAGGATCGAGACCTCGTTAAATCTAGTGTGGCAAATGCACGAAAAACATAGCACCACTAGCATTTCGACATTTGCACTTCCTTGGCATATTTGCATACTTTGTTCGGGACGAGCAAAGCTTAAGTGTGGAGTGTTGATGAGTCGAGTTTTCGACTCATTAATGCCCGTTTTTCACTGTAGCTTTAGTTCGATTCCGACTACTATTTGATGTCATTTGATCCTCTCCTCGTGCGTTTCAGGTACAAAGCTAGATGTCTTAGTGTCAAGGGCCATTGGAAGGAAACTCGGGGAAAATCGGGTTTTAGAGCAAGAGTTGGCTGAATTTGGTCTCCAGTCGATCGACTGGGAAGCTCCCCTGCTCCAGTCGATCGACTAAATGATGTTTCAGGAGGTGCTGCAAATTGATCAGCGCCAGTCGATCGATTGACCTATTCAGTCGATCGATTGAAGAGTCCCCTGCCCCAGAGCATACAGATCACGTGACGCCCAGTCGATCGACTGGATCTCAGTCGATCGACTGGATCTCAGTCGATCGACTTAATGGACTAACAGGAGGTGCTGCAAATTGAGAATTGTCAGTCGATCGACTGGGAGCCTACCCTGTCTCAGTCGATCGACTGAGAACCTGCTAGCCAAACGACTTTTCTTCCTCCAGTCGATCGACTGGGCCAACAGCCCAACGCCAGTCGATCGACTGGACCTGCTACAGTACCGAATTTCTGACGAGCCTATAAATAGAAAGAGGCAAGTTTGACCTAATATCTGGGATTTTTCTGGAGAAGAAGACAAAGGAAAGTGATCAAATCAAGGGTTTCATCATCATCAAATCAAGGAGGAATCAAGATCAAGGGAGTTCACTAGGACTAATCATCCTACTCTTTCCCTCTTCTTTTCTCCTAGATTTGCTTGTAAAAACCTACTCATCATGTTGTCTTACATGATGAGTGAGTAGTCTCCCTTGTGTTTCGAGGGGTTCTATGACCCTCCTTGGTACTCAATGATCATTGTGAACACATTTGAATAGATCTATTGAAGTTGATTTCATTTTTACTATGCTCTTCATGTTAGACATGCCTCTAAGTGTTTGATAAAATGCCTAAGTGACATGTTTATGTTAGAACTTTGATCTAAGTCTTGAGGAAGCTTAGGGATGGTTTTGATATAGTAAAATTGAACTTAACCTACATTTATGAGAGTAAATGCATGGTGAGAGGTGAACTAGAACTTTATGCATATAGCATTTATGAGAGTAAATGTTATAGAGTGGATCAACACCCTTTAATTAGTGAGATCCTAACTAAGATGGCTTGACTAAGATTAGATACGCCTAATAGCCTAATTCTTAGTCTAGGCTAGGTTCAAAACCTATCAACTCTTAATTAATTGAACTTTTGTTTGCATGATCATTGGGAAATTGCCAAGGAGGGGATTAATCCCTCGAAACTCGCTTTTAATTGAATTCAATCCCTAAAACCACTTCATTCTTGTCTTACAATCATTGATAACTCAACCAATTTGAATTTTAGGAATTAGCCGAGTAAGAAAACTTGATAGAACTAGCGTGTAGTCCATTTGCTCCCTTGGGTTCGACACCGGTCTTACCGGTTGATTATAAATTGTTTTTTATCAACGTACTAAAAATACACACGTCAGGTGCGACCCCTACTTACCACTTGCTACCCAGTAGTGAAGTCGCGAGTAGCGGACTTATAAATATATTCTTGACTTTTGCACACGACGACTGTGCATCCGTCAGTCAGTCATAAGCCGACTGGCTGGGGCATTAATGTAATTATCAATAGTTGACTCGTTTCAATTTGTAAACCTGCGGGTCCATTTTGTATTTTATTAAAACTTAGTTCGTTTTAACGAACTTATAAATGGGAAGAATGGCGACAGATGCCACAATCAATTCAAAACCCTAATTCCTTTTCTTTCCTTCCTTAGCATCATTGTTTTAGTTGATCTACAAGCTGGTCCAAGAGTACAAAGATCTTCTTAATCAAGACTCTCCTTATCTCCCCACAGTTTCCTCAACTTTCCAAAATAAGATGCTACACTCATATCTCCTTGAGTTAGCACAACAATATCTTTGTGCACATTGGTCAAAGCCAAGGCATTCGAACTACCAAACTGCATTTGTAGTTATGCCCATGCCTGTATACAATCCACAGAATGAACTAAGGAATATGCTATTTCCTTTGACACATAATTGATCAACCAAGAGTGAATCACAATGTTGCATTTGATCCATCTAGCTTCTTGGACTGCATCAATAGGACAAGGAAACTTACCTCGCACAAACCCTAGCTTCATCTTACCACTAAGAGCCATCTTTATTGCCTGCTTCCAAGGTATGTAGTCCATAGATCCTGTGAGTTGTGGCGACAATCGAGAGGATCCCAAAATGGAAATTGGAAGAATGACTCGAGTCAAAAATGAGAAGGAAATGACACAACCGAAGAACGACTAACCGATCGATACAGAAGAAGGCACAATCGCTGGCTCTAATACCATGTGAGAAGTCACCGGAGTGCCAATCGACAATCGCACAAGCTGATCGTCGGATTGATCGAGGACGAACATAGAATGGAAAAGGAATTAGGGTTCGAATTTATTGTGGCATCTGGCGCCATTCTTCCCATTTATAAGTTCGTTATAACGAATTGAGTTTTAACAAAATACAAAACGGACCTACGGGTTTACAAACTTAAACGAGTCAACTACTGATAATTACATGAATGCCCCAGCCGGTCGGCTTATGACTGACTAATACCTTAGCCGACTAGCTGGTTTATCCTTAACACCCCTAACTATTAATAAACTCTAGCAAGACATCTTGATCGGATCCAAAATTATCTGGTCTTGGACACTTAGAGCTCAAGCCACCAGAGAGGAAAATCACCTCCACGCGCGAGGCGTGAAGAGGAATGCATCTACGAGAGATGTAGGAAGGATCCACACGTGAGGTGGGACGAGGAAGAGGAAAAAGAAGAAAATCTCACCAAATTGTGGGGAAAATTGGTGATCAAGGATTCAAACTCGGGATATAAAGTGTTGAGGATTGTCTTCAAATAATGGCAGCATGAGAGTCTTCAAATTCACTAAAATAGTAGTGCAGCAAACAACTTCTTCTTCTTCTATACTTCTTTTGATGTAGTGATTCTCTGAGGAATCTTATTTGTCTGGATGTCACAATTGATCGCGTTGTCGCTTTCTGAATTCGATATTTCGACCCTGTATATTAGTCGAGGGTTGCACGAAATCCGAACGGGGATAATCAATTGGACAATTTCTATTCCTGAATCCTGACTAAGAATATAGAAATCAAAACTAAAGTCTGAGGTTTTAGGAAACAAAACGAGGTTTAGAGTCATAGAACGATTCTCTGTGTGCGTGAGTGGTTTTCTAGGTGTCATTCACAACAAGGACGACCTCCAATTTATAGGAGATCAAACGGAGACGAACAAGAGATGCGACTGAGCTTAGTGACGCGACTGTGCCTGTTCGCCGCGCATTCTGTTCAGACATTACGTGCCGCGCCCCGCTTAGACATTATGTCTATACAGACTGCGGTGACTTAATGTCTATATAGAACGCGGCATGCTCTCCGTGCGCCCTATATTGACGTTAGGAGCCGGGTCCAGTCTAGACATTAACGTAAAGTCTAGTTTGAACGCGCCCAACTTAATGTCTCTTGTAGGCGCGGTGCCCATTGAGTTCCATACTCAAACTTGCTCAATCAGTCTTCGAAACCTCTCATTTTATTAGGGTAAGCTCCCCTAACATGTTGGAACGTAATGCCAAGTCCAAAAACCCTAAAAGTACCAACAATCCTCTCCCATTTGAGGGTTTCCATTGTTTTTCCAAAAACCTTTATTTTTAAGTAAAACCCGCATAAACAGAAATGTCGCAACGTTTGAATTTCTGCTTAGCCTAGTTACACATTCAAAATTCTCGGAAATCATGGTGCTCGTAACGTTTGAACCAATCAATCCATTTGGGTACCTCAAGATAACACACACGTGAGTTACTTCACAAACTCTAAGTTTAATTTGACTCTTAATGGACCTTGAGTCCTAATCCCTTCGTGAACGTATTGAGATTCAACCCGAAATCTCATGAAGTGACAAGAAACTTCACGTTCATATAGGTAGATTCCGTAAGGGAAATACCACTCGAGTGTGCTCCTACAACCAGCACTTTGTCAAAGAACCTATTAAGAGGAGTCCCTCTTCAACCTGTTACTTGTAGGTCATGAACACATACTTGGGGATGTTTTAATTTGTTTTCATCAATCTTCTAAGAATGGGCTTTCCACATTGAATTCAGCTCTAACGCTAGTTAGTTGTGAATTGGGTGTCCCATGACTAGATGATTATATGGGTTTTAGTCTCATTCCCCTTACCGACTTTGAGACCAAATCTCTAAATGACTAGATGATTATATGATTAATCGGCTATCACAATTGGGTGTCCCATGACTAGATGATTATTTGATTAATCGGCTAAATTTTGTTGTGACCTTACAAAATCCACTGATATGACCCCATGCGTAATGAGCTCTAAACTATTTCTAACACCTAAGTGTCTAGACTTCCCATTGTATACATGGCTATATGCTTTAGTCAATGTTGCAGCGCTATCACAATGAATCGATATGGGTGATATCGGTCTTTCCCATATGGAATCTCATGTATCAAGTTCTTTAGCCATTCTGCTTCCTTTGAAGCGACGGCCAAAGCAACAAACTCAGATTCTATTGTAGAACTTGTGATACAAGTTTTTTTCTTGGATGCTCATGAGATGGCACCTCCCCCATGTAGAAATACCCATCCCCTTGTGGAAGAATGATCTTCCTCATTTGAGATCTAACTTGCATCCAAAAATCCTTCTATGACTGAAGGAAATCTGAATATACAAGACCAAAGTTCATAGTCCCCTTAAGGTACCTAAGGACCATATGAATTGCTTGCCAATGTTGCATACTAGGGTTAATAGTATATCGACTAAGCTTCCCTACAGCAAATGCGATATCTAGCCTTGTACTAGTCATTGCGTACATCAAACTACCTATCACTTTAGCATACTCCAATTGGGACTTAGGCTTTCCCGTATTAGGATACAGGTGAGTAGAGGAATCATAAGGAGTAGTTACTGGATACAATCCATATAATTGAACTTCTTTAACACATTCTCAATGTAATGAGATTGTGTTAAAGCAAGACCTCCTTCAACTCTCTTTATTCTTATCCCAAGGATAACTTCTGCCTCTCCCATGTCCTTTCATGGAGAACTTAGATGACAGAAATTCTTTGGTTTGATTTATACACTCTAAATTAGTTCCAAAAATCAACATGTCATCTACATATATACAAATGATAATTCCATTCCCCGAGTTGTCAAATTTGCTATATACGCATTTATCCGACTGATTCAAGATGAATCCATCGGATAGTATCACCTCATCAAATTTTTGATGCCATTGCATAGGTGCTTGTTTAAGCCCATATAATGACTTAACAAGTTTGCATTCCTTATGCTCTTGCCTGGGCATTACGAAACCTTCCGGTTGTTTCATGTAGATCTCTTCCTCTAAATCATCATTGAGGAAAGCAGTCTTTACATCTATTTGATGTACTAGCAACTTATGAATAGATGCTAAGGCTATCAACAATCTAATTGTTGAAATTCTTGCAACCGGTGCATAAGTTTTAAAGTAGTTCATACCATATTTCTATCTAAAGCCTTGGATTACTAATCTTGCTTTAAATTTATCAATGGTACCATCTACCTTCATCTTCTTTCGGAAGATCCACTTATTTCCCAAAAGTTTATGCCCTGGTGGTAAATCCACCAGAATCCAAGTATTATTTCCTATTATCGAGTCCATTTCATCATTTATGGCCTCTTTCCAAAATGATACATCTTGAGATTGCATAGCTTCATCAAATGTTTTGGGGTCACTTTCAATGACATGACAGTACATGTATTGTGAGCTAACCTCATCCCTACTTCCTTCCACTAGGTAGATGTGAAAATCATTTCCAAATGATTTTTCTTTCCTTGCTCTTTTACTCCATCTAATTTCAGAAATTTTGATTTGAATCTTGATTTGCACTGGGCACAAGATTCAGATCTTTAGGCAAGCTAATTGATGAAAATCTCTTTTCATCAAATATGGCATCTCTCGATTCAATGACTGTATGAATTGATACATGCTTATTAGGTTCTATGACATAAAACCTATAAGCCATGGGAGTGATGAGTATATCCTATGAATATACATTCAACTCCCTTTTCTCCTAAAGTCTTACGTTTCGGGATAGGCAGTCTCACTACCGTCCTACAACCCCAAACTCAAATATGATTCAAATTTGGTTTCTTATTGAACCAAATTTCATTAGGAGTAATGCTGCTCCTTTTATTAGGAACCCTATTCAATAAATAGCAAGCCGTTAACATGGCTTCTCCCCAAAATCCATCATTTAATCCCGAGTAAGAAAGCATGGCATTCATCATCTCTTTCAATGCTCTATTCTTCCTCTCTGATACATCGTTTTATTGTGGTGTGTAGGGAGCTGTGGTTTCATAAATTAAAAAAAAAACTTTGGAAATAACTTGAATTAAAGCATTCCCCACCTCTATCGGTGCGCAACTTCTTAATAGAAGTTCCCTTTTGAAGTTCAACTTCACTCATATAAACTTTAAATTTATCAAGACTCCATCTTTTGAATTCAACAAGTAAACATAGCAAAATCTAGAACAGTCATCAATTCATGTCACTACATATTTTTTGTTTCCTAGAGAAGGTGATGCATGAAAATCACACAAATCGCTATGTATTAAATCAAGTATGTTGCTTTCTCTTTCAATCTTATGGAATGGTTGCCTAGTAATCTTAGTAAGCATGCATGTTCTACAATTATCAGTATTCACATCAAATGAGGGAATTAAATCATGTTTAGACATTTCATGCAGTCTTTTGTAATGAACATGTCTTAAACGTGCATGCCAAAGAGTAGAAACATGATTATTCAAATTTGTAGAATTAATAGAAATATCATGCTCACAATTCATATAAAGAGAATAACCAACTTTATTTATACTAAGCTTGAACATTCCATTACACAAGTATCCTTTTCCGACAAATACACCACCTTTTGATAAAATAAAGTTATCAGCTTCATACACTTGCCGATAACCTAATTTATTCAATACAGTCCCGATACAATATTTTCCTAATATTTGGTACATATAGAACATTAGCAAGAACAAGATTTTTTCCCAAAGAAAATTCTAAATCTACTTGGTCTTTTCCTAGGATAGGGGCGGTCGACTCGTCTCCCATGTGAAGAACTCTTCCTTCACTCTTAGTGGCAAAGGACTTGAACATCTCTTTGTCTCTACAAACATGTGCCGTAGCACCGGAGTCAACCCACCATGAAATCTCATCATCTTGCATAGCAAAAATTTTAGAAAATTTGGAGACATAACCTACATTAGAATATGTATCTAACTTAGTTGCTAAACTTGAAACTAAACTTTTCTGACCTTGAGATTTCTGCTCTTGGTTTTTAGCACCAAAAGCATTACCTTGAGCCTTCTCGCTCTATCCCTTTCCTAAGCGACAGTCTTGCTTGAAATGCCCTGCTTTTTTTCAATTCCAACATACGTTTTTCTTTCGAAGGATGCTTCTTGTTTGGACTTTTGCTAGCATAATCATTAGGCATTTTCTTGCCTTTGTTCTTGTTCACCTTTTTAGAACTAGTCTCCAACAAATTCACCTTAGGTGAATTAGTGTCCACTTCCATCGTGTCCTTTTCTCGCACACAAAGTTCCTCTTCCATTCGCAATTCTTTTGCGAGTTCCACAAGAGACATCTCTTCCTTTTTGTGCTTCAAGGAATGTCGGAAGTCCTTCCATGCTAGTGGTAATTTGTCAATTATACTTGACACCGAGATGACTTCATCCATCTTCAAATTTCGTTGAGCAAATTGCCTCAAGATACACTGTGTCTCATGAAACTGTTCCATCACTGGCCGAGAGTCTACCATCTTGTAGTTGTTGAAATTACTCACAAGAAACTTAATGCTTGAAGCATCCTCAACCATGTATTTGGATTCAAGCGAATCCCATAATTCTTTTGCAGATTCAGCATTTTAATATAAATCAAATAAAGGGTCGGACATACCGTTGAGAATATGTCCTCTAGCGATGTAGTCGTCGTTCTCCCACTTGTTTCGATCACGAAAAGCCGTCATTGGTGCATCATCTCCAACTTCTGGGCATGGTGTAGATAGTAAGTACACCACCTTCAAATTAGTCAGCAAGAAGTGCATCTTCCTCCTCCAGCGCCGAAAGTCAGTTTCTTCAAATTTGTCCAACTTCTGAAACTGGTGCATCATCTCTCTCACGCTCGCCATTGAGTAGTAAAATATCGAATTTGTTTGTTGTGGATTGTCTTCAAATAATGGCAGCAGGAGAGTCTTCAAATTCACCAAAAGAGTAGTGCAGCAAAGTTGGCAGTAAACAGCTTCTTCTTCTTCTGTACTTCTTCTGATGTAGTGATTCTCTGAGGAATCTTATTTATCTGGATATCACAATTGATCGCGTTATCACTTTTCGAATTCGATATTTCGACCATGTATATTAGTCAAGGATTGCACAAAATCCGAACGGGGATAATCAATTGGACAATTTCTTTTCCCGACTAAGAATATAGAAATCAAAACTAGAGTCTGAGGTTTTAGGAAACAAAACGAGGTTTAGAATCATAGAACGATTCTCTGTGTGCGTGAGTGGTTTTCTTGGTGTCATTCACAACAAGGACGACCTCCAATTTATAAGAGATCAAACGGAGACGAACAGGAGATGCGACTGTGCCTGTTCACCGCGCATTCTGTTCAGACATTACGTGCCGCGCCCCGCTTAGACATTACAATAATGTCTATACAGGACGCGGTGACTTAATGTCTATATAGAACGCGACATGCTCTCCGCGCGCCCTACATTGACGTTAGGAGCCACGTCTAGTCTAGACATTAACGTAATGTCCATTCTGAACGCGCCCAACTTAATGTCTCTTCCAATTATTTATTTCATTTTTGTTATTTTATTTAAAATGCACGTATTCGAGAGTAAGTATTCGGTTTTGAAGTAAGTGAGAGGCTTGCTTGGCAATGGGTCAAGTGCCGGTCTCGGCCTAGATTTTGGGTCGTGACAAAGTTGGTATCAGAGCTTACGTCGGTCCCTATAGTACACGGAGCTAGGACTTGGTAGAATTTTGATTATGGTAGTGAAGCGCGCCACCGCCATAAACAACGTTCTGCTAGGACCTGTAGGGAAAATTCCTTTTTGATTCGGTTATGTCTTCCGTTTGAGTTCCCAATTCATATTGGTACAAATTCTTTCGTATAGGTTGTGATGGCACCAAACTCCCGTAGGTCAACTCGTGTTCGTAGTAGGGGCGCTTCCCAAAATGCTAGTGATGGTAATATTGGCAGAGATGGTGATACTCATGATAATGTAAGACACTTTAAAATTCGGGGACCGAATTTTTTTTAAGGGGGTAGAATGTAATATTCCTGAATTAATTATAATGTTAATTAAAGTAGTATAAATTAAGATTTTTTTTCTAGTAGATTATTAAAACTAGGTATTAGGAAATCGAATATGATTGTGAAAGATTAATGTAAACAAAATTTTAAAATATGTACAATAGAAGGTGAGACACGTATGTATTTAATTAAGTTGATTAAATCATCAATTTAGAAATTCAACTTATTGTTGAAAAAAAAAGACGTGTGTAGGTTTTAATAGATATGGATGTAGATTTATATGGTTTAGAGGTTGAGAATAATCGGAAAATTTGTTAAGCTTTCTTAAAGATAAACGCAGCGTGAATCTATATATAATCGAATGAGTTAGGGTTTGAAGAAGAAGAAAAAAGTAAATAAAAAGAGCAAAGGAGGCTGCCGCTGGAGAGAAATACAGAAGCTCAAAATAGGAAGTTGTATGTTAGTGGTTTCGTAGGAGTGCGCAGGTGAGTGAACTTGATTGTGTAAATTTTTATACTGTCGGTAGTGAAGATGATGAGTAGCAGTCAAAGATGAATAAGTCATTAACTGATGTTGGAGTTTGGGACAAAAGATTAGAATAGTTGTACAGTTAATTGCCACACTTTGAGTCATTGAGTTGCTGAATCAACATAATAGATTTATGTATATATTTAAGTCTATAATCATGAGATGTTACTGATATTTTTGTGTTTTAGACAATCGGTTGTGTAGAAAATATCTCATTAGGAACCGATCATGTACAACTTCAGTGGGATAGCATAAATCATGGTGGATTTAACTATCAATAGATAACCTAATGTTATGTGGTAATTGGAAATCAGAACAAATAAATCAAGTCGTATGGCATGAATGAAATGGTGTTTGTTAGATTTGTATATTGACATGTTATCTCGTTTAGGTGACATAAATCGTACATTGGGTTAGGCGGATTGGCGGCACCTGTGCATTTGAGTATCACATTGAGTTGGAGAACTTTGAGTGGTTAATATGCTTAATTATGATACGTTATTTATATGACATGTGATATTGAATTGTTTGGGTGATTATGAAAATGAAACCCCTCGTCTTGCGAAGACGTTAAATATAAGTGGTGTGTATTGACGTATGTTTGGTTGATATGATTACGTGATTTATGTGGAGTACTTTGATATGCTTATGTGCATCATTGCATACACGGCAAGCATATCATATTGACATGAGATGAGATCTGGCATGCTTCGACCCGTTTGTGGTTAATCTGGCGAGGTCCAGCCCTCTCGTGGTTATTCTGGTGTAGCTCAGCCCGTTTGTGGTTATTCTGACGAAGCTCAGCACGCTCGTAGTTTATTCTGGCGAGGCTCAGCGCAGTTGTGTTTTTCTGCTGTGGTTCAACTCGCTCGTGACAGGGTCCGGTGGACCGGCAGTGACGACTGCCCATCATAGTTGCATTTCACCCATTCATGCATTCATACATTATTGCATATGTTATTATTGTGATGTGAAACTTGGAGTATGTGATTGTGGACATGTGCTTATGAATATGGTTGTTGCAATTAAGTGTATTAATTATTCACCGAGTCTCCCCAGACTCACCCCCTCTTCCCCATCTTTGTCAGATAAGTGAGTCGTCAAGTTAGGAGTTGTCGATTGTGTTTGGAAGGGAGCTTCTCGTTTCGCGTATGGTGCCACACAACCAGTCATCCACTTTAAATTATTTTATTTTATTTTATTTAGTTATTCTATTTTCTGATAGACATGTCGCTCCATTGTACTTTGGGTAGGATGTTAGTTGTGAAACTTGTTAAAATATACTTCCAATTATTTATTTCATTTTTGTTATTTTATTTAAAATGCACGTATTCAAGAGTAAGTATTCGGTTTTGAAGTAAGTGAGAGGCTTGTTTGGCAATGGGTCAAGTGCCGGTCTCGGCCTAGATTTTGGGTCGTGACAAAGTTGTAGGCGCGATCCTCACTGAGTTCCATACTTAAACTTGCTCAATCAGTCTTCAAAACCTCTCATTTTATTAGGGTAAGCTCCCCTAACATGTTGAAACATAATGTTAGGTCCGAAAACCCTAAAATTACCAACATAAAGATCCATGACGGATTCCTTAACCAACAGTCCACCACCTCTATTGACTTAACACTCATATTAATTATATTATAATTTTAAATTTGTGATCCTCTCTCGCGAATCTTTCAACCTGTCACCGGTTGGGATCGAGGTGTGGATTTGTCGAGTCAAATTTAAAGACACCTTACACGATAATTTGGCCCTCACACTCTTTAAACACATTGCTGCCCATTCAATACAACCTACCATGAGCTAGCCCAATCACGCGTCTTCATGGTACGTTCTTCTGTCTTCACTTCACTTCAAATTCAATTGATTCATGTAAAGAACAAGGACCACACAAACAGTAAACCTTGCCTTGCCCTTCATTAAAATTTGAAGAAAAATGTAAATCACAGGTGTTCAAATAGCTAATTAGTACGATCGACAAACAAATGTGATAGAAGATGATTCAATTGTCATGCATTGAGATATGTAGTGCACTGGTGGCAAGGTGCTCAAAACATGCTCTCATTGTTGAGTGTTAGCGCCACACAATTTGGATGGAATTATGTGCCATTAATTGTTTTGCCCTCTAGCGTTGTCGGCTTTAAAGTTCGAATTTGAAGTTGTCCCATTAAAAAAAAAGGTTTGAAGTTCATATTGTTTACGTAAAGGATGAATGTTTAGTAAAAAAAAATAGTTTAAATTTGCGACATATATTTGTTGAAAGAAGCTCAAATAATTGCAAATAATGTCATTTTGGAAATTTCTAAGTCTTATAATTAGAAGTTTAGTTTCTCAGAGTTTGTCACTTGTCTGCATAAATTTGAAAATACGTTGTATTGAGAAGTTTTCGATTCTTTTACTTAAGCACTTCTTCGCTTAGGGTTATTTATTTATTTTGCCTAATCCTCACCCGCTAGAGCATTCATTCTAATCTCATCAAGAATACAATCCAGGACACTTGAGATATTTGACACTTTTTTTTCCCTCGGCCCTCTCTGATGAGATGGATTGAGTGTTAGAAAATAAAATAATTGAAATTCCGGCCGAATAGGAAACACACACACACAAAAACCATACGGCCTTGATTGTAAAGGGCGACAAGGACAAACTATATGAATGCTAAGGTTTCGGTTGTAAGAACAGTTGGGGTTTCATATGGTGTCATTTAAGGCTAAAACTTAGAGGGACATACGCAAATGGCAACACACCTTGTACAACTCACCAACACCATCTCCTTACAAACGCTCCTCCACATGACCATACATTAAATTCGACTCGACTCGGCCGTCCTTGTCACCTAACCAAAATGTCCGAAATAGAAGTTCAATTACTTTATTATGTTATTTAGTAAATTTAATGTTGTAGATTATGTATTCATAAAGAAAAAGGATCCGGTACAAACATCATATTTTTGTAAAAAATATAAATCAATGACAGTCATAGATTTGGTCATTTGAACGAATGAGGTTAAATCTCGTAGTACGACTGATTTTTTGGCGACAAATTATAAATTTCTTTTGACAAATTATGGCATACTTTTAGTTTCTCGGCGACTACTTATAATTCACTTTTAACGAATTTTACAGTTTGCACCAAAAATACGATTTGCAACTGATATTTTCCCATTTATAAATTATAATTGTATCCGGACCATTCAATTAAAAGAATTTTATTTTCATATTAAAATTTCTACAATTGTCTAAATCACATAACATATGAGGCCAGCCCAAATGTTATGGCGCGCCCATTTTTGGCTCGGAACTTTCTAACCGAAAAACCTGCTTACTGTTGGGTGGAGTTGCAAAAACTATTGTCGTTATTAATCAATATTATCTCATTGAAGTTATTTTCAGTCTTAATTATCATATTAAACTTTCTTTTTAACTTATTAATTTAGGGATAACTTTCATTGTCCTTTTCTGGTCCAATCGTTAGGTTGGATAAAGCTTTAGGCCCACTTTAGAACTGCGACACTGGGTTTTGAAAAAAAGTTGATGTTGGACCGAATCGAATTTGGGTCCACGGACTAACGGACCGCCCTCGAATTTTTGGACTCTTCTGACCATCTGGAGGTTCCCAGGAGTGGGCATTCATGGACGGAAATGGGGATAGCCCTTCCCACTTTTTTCAAACAATTTTTTTTAAATACATTTTATATCAATTACAGTCATTGATTTGGTTATTTAGAGGGATGAGATTAAATCTTGTCGTATGAATGATTTTTCGACGACGAATTACAAATCATTTTTACCAAATTTTACAGTTTGCACATGATCTTTATTCTTCTTTTTTTCAAACTTTTAATAACTATCTAATTTGTTCAATACTAGTAACATTTCTGCACCATTAAATTTAATATATGGCGCAATAACTGAAAACTATAGAAACTAAATCAGAATTTAAATTAGTTTTAAATATGTAGAAGTTTTCCATCAAAAAAAAAATATGTAGAAGTTTAACCAACTCCCACTCACCAGTAACATGCATGCACATGTGCGTTCGGTCCATCGCCCGCCCACACAAAAAACCAGCATGTGCATGCCACAACGGTTTGTCCAAAATTTAGCCTAATCGAGCCACACCAGGCCCAAACCAAGGTCCCCCACCGTAAGATAAGAGTCAAAAAGACACCTCCCTACAACATGGAATATTCTCTCACCAAAACCCTAATTTCAACGTTCTTGTCAAACCTAAACTGATGACCTGCTATTGTTGGACCAGTTTTCTCCTCCAGTCCATATTGTTCAACTAACCATCACGCGTGGAGGATGTAGAGATGGGTTTTTTATTTATTTAAAATGAGGTTAGGTGTGAAATAGCTATTTACCGACTAGGGGGTTTCTTCTCCCCATACCACAATCATATTTGACCTCTCGCTGGCTTGAACTGAAAGGTCTCAAGGTCTATGGACCCGCCTCCTTAAAGGTGACATCAACTTCGGATAAACACACTGATCTTCTCTCTGTAGGTGTTTTGGACAGATGGCTTCAAGTGGGCCAACCAAATATATAGCAACACTACAAATTTAGCAAAAATTTCGGATATCAATAAAATACCGGAAAAATGACGGAATGGTGACGAAAAAAGTTGAATTTCCGTCAACGTTCCTGCAACGAAGTCGATGCCGGAAAATTTCCCGACGGTAAAACTTTTCCGTCATCATTTCGTCGTTTAATTCCGTCATTGTGCCATCACTATTCCATCTAAATTCCGTCACCCAAAATTCCGTCACAAGTCCGGCCTCTTTCCGTAGTTATTCTCCGTCTAAATTCCCACAAAATTCCGTCATCTATGTTTTCCTTCCTTGTTCCCACAAAATTCCGTCACCCATATGTTCCATCTAAATTCCCACAAAATTCAGTCACCAATATTTTCCATCTCAATTCCCGCCAAATTCCGTCATTATTCCAACACTATTCCATCACCAATATTGTCTTTACAAATATAAATATTAATTGGGGGCATTTTTAATAGTAAATGCATTTATAATTTAATTTTTTTGCATGTGAATTGCATTTTTAATTTTAAAAGACAGATTTCAAACGTAAATGCATTAATAATAAATACAGAACGATAGTTAAAATACACAACATATTTTTAATTAATAATAAATGTACTGATAATAAAATACAGGTTCATATGTTCCTCAGTGTGAGCAAGATAACATCTTCTTATGCTCATCTTGCTGAATCTCAGTCTTTGCACATAACATCTTCTTACTCCTAGCAGCAACCTCAAAAACATGTCTGGTGATCTGCTTCTTACTCCTAGCAGCAACCTCAAAAGCTAACGAGAAGCCTTTTGAACAGGAACCACTGCTTGCAGTTAAATCAACTCCAATCTCACTAAAAGTAGAGAAGGCAGCACATACTTAAAGGAGTGGCAGTCACGCACTTCAATTAACATTTTTCAAAACGTCCGAAATTCCGCGTTAAGCGAAATTTTTGTCCAAACGTCTGAAATCCCGCTAAAATTAAATAACATTTTTCCATCAAAATTCCGTCATTTTTCCATCAATCCCGCTCACCATTTTTAAAACTAACCAGATGCAACAATTTTTAATAATTTTTAAAACAGACCATTTACCAGCGCTTTTATGGAAAAGCGCTGTTAAATGTGGACTTTAGACAGCGTTTGGTTACAAGCGCTGTCTAAAATAGACATAAGACAGCGCTTGTAACCAAACGCTGTCTAAAGTCCACATTTAACAACGCTTTTCCATAAAAGCGCTGTTAAATGGTCTGTTTAAAAAAGTATTAAAAATGGTTGTGTCTAATGTTAGACAGCGCTTGTAACCAAACGCTATCTAAAGTCCACATTTAACAGCGCTTTTCCATAAAAGCGCTGTTAAATGGTCTGTTTTAAAAATTATTAAAAATGGTTGTGTCTAATATTAGACAGCGCTTGTAACCAAACGCTGTCTAATGGTCTGTTTTTAAAAATAATTAAAAATGGTTGCGGAATATTGTTGACGGAAATACAACGATATTTTTTCTGTTGACGGAATTTTGCCGAAAAAATAACGGAACATTTTCCGTCTGCATTTCTGGTGACGTTTTAGTGACGGAATTTTGAGACGGAAAAAATGCAAAAATTGTAGTGCAAGGAACTACTTGTGAGATGATTACATATACATTACAATCATACACATGACATAAATGAGGTTACAATTTATATTTAGTTTCATCAATACGTAGTTTGGCTAGTTTACGTAGCAAAGTTCTCTAGTTTATCTGATTTTGAAAATAACACGCAATTTCATTTTCATGTCACACATAAATGAGGTCATATTGATTCTATATCACTATATTAATTAGCTAATACTTATTTATATTTCTTCAATTATACATGCTCAATACGGATATGAAAAGGCTACCTTGACGATTTTATGGAAAAGGCAGCTGCTAAATGCCGTAAGCACGAAAACAACATCATAAATAGTCCAAATGCAGTTGTTTTTATCAGTGACGGACCCAAAATTAGGGGTGAGCACGACTCGTCTAGATCCGCTAACCCGTTCCAATCCGATTGAAATTTGGACGAATATGAACCTGGCCCGGTACTAAATAAGTCGGGGTTCGGGTTAGTCATCGGGTTACCCGTCTCTATTGATATCAAATGAAATAAGAGTTGATAACTTTAATAATTTAAATTAAAAATAAAAATGTCCTAATAAAGACTTGAATCTGAGTTGAATCTTAGAATGATTAATATTAACAGTATTATAAGTTTACTTAATATTTTGTTTTAATTACTTGATATTAGGATGCACTTGAACTTGAGACTTTTGAGCTTATTTTGTTTTAGCTATTTGACACTTAAGTTATAAGTCTATTTTTAAGATGGATTTGAGTTATCAAATGCGATCCGATCAATATTTAGTGTCGGGTTAGGGACGAACCAAATCCGTCCCGCAATAGCCCCTACCCAGAATTTTATTAATGGGGGCAATATGGTAGTAGTGACTTTAAACCGTCACCAAAATGTACACATTGAGATATTTAAACTATATACTAATTGTAATAGATGTATGTTAGTTAGACTACAAAAATTATTTTAGTGCACAAATAATTATTTTAATTATGGTTGACAACAAAAATTAAAAAAAAAATTAACGTCATTTTAATTTTTTTCATATGTCTAACCAGTTATTTAAGTTTAAATTCAAAGATCAAATTGGAATCCCTTTAAACGATTCATTAAATTATTGAACCTTAAGTTTATTTTTAGACGATGAGTCAGAATGCTATAAATGATTGGGGCGAATTATTAAAATTGATAGGAATATTAAGATATTTTAATTATATTATTTCAATTCCCCCATAATCAATGGTGGCAACTGGCAACTGCTACCAATCTCCATAAAGTAGGTCCACCTTTGATTTTTATTTAGAATAATTTTTAAAATATATTAACACAATACCGATTTGAATGATACGATGCAGTTTTCATCCTCCAAGTATTTGAATGCGCAAAACCGGACACTAATTCGCATGCAATTTTTCGACATACTCATGAGACATCCACCTCTCGGAAATTCAAAGCAATCTCCCTTAACACGAATATGGAAATTAGGGCGAACAAGCTTGTTTGGGTTGCATACAAGTTGCAGAATGATGTAGAAGGTGATGCTTTGGTCCCATATGAATCGAACATGGGTCCATTGCTAAAGGAACCTCCCTCGAGTCCCAGCTCACAGCCTTTTCCATCTACTATATACTACCCTTTCTTATTACTCTACTTTTTAATTAGTACTACTTTATACAACGACCAATTTGACACTAAAAAGTGTTTTTATTAAGTGCAGGTGTCAAGAGTTAAAAGGCCACTTGCTTTGTAATAATTCTACTAGATTTCTTGTTCTAGTCGTTTAGGTAAATTAAAAGAAGCAACTCTAATTACGTCAACTTCCATGTGTTTTGAAAAACTAGCTTTAAAGACAAACTTCCATGTGTTTTGAAAACTAGCTTTAAAGACAAGCGCTGATAAACGAATCACATGACCGACCAGAGGAGACACCCGAAAATACACAAAAGGTGATTGATGGATTATCTATTATAATTTGTGCACATGAATCATGGTTTCATTACTTGTGTTGCAAATTTGACATTTCTTTCAATATATAAATCCTTGTTAGTTTTAGGTATGGGTGCTGGAATGGTCCAAAGGGCTCTAAAATTTCCATGACGACCCGAGACGGGTCAGACAGTTCATCAGATTCAAACAAAGACGGTTTTAGGGTTGGATTAGGATATATGACAAGTAAATTAATGGTATTTTTGTTTGGCTGCGGTTCAGGTATAAACTAGTATTATTTATAAAAACTAAACATCGAATTTTAAGCTGACACGTGTCCAATTTCGTCGAAATCTCGGATATAACACGGAGGGGCATTATGGTCATTTCACATACCTCGAAATGACCAGACTTAACATGGAATAATCAGACTTAAAACAACAATGATCAGACTTAAATTGAAATGATTAGACATAAAAATCAGACTAAAAACAACAATGATCAGACTTAAATTGGAATGATCAGATATAAAAATCAGACTTAAAACAGCAATGATTAGACTTAAATTGGAATGATCAAACATAAAAATCAGACTTAAAACAACAATGATCAGACATAAACAACAATGATCAGACTTAAACATCAATGATCAGACTTAAACATCAATGATCAGACTTAAATTGGAATGATCAGACATAAAAATCAGACTTAAAACAGCAATGATCAGAATTAAAACTATTACTGTAGCAATGATCAGACTTAAAACTACAATGATCAGACTTAAAATAGCAATGATCAAACTTAAAAATTACAATGATCAGACTTAAAACTATTACTGTAGCAATGATCAGACGTAAAACAACAATGATCAGACTTAAAACTAGTACTGTAGCAATGATCAGACTTCAAACAGCAATGATCAGACTTAAAACTATTACTGTAGCAATGATCAGACTTAAAACTATTACTGTAGTAATTTTTAGGACGATTATACCCTCGCATCAGTTATGTATTTTTAAAAATTCAACTATAGAATGAATACTTTGTCTTTACTCGATCCAAAAATTCGGTCAAGTCTGAACATAACCACGTACCCATAGTCTTATGATTGGGCTAGAGTTTTCAGTTTATAAAGCTCAAGAGCCCGACCCCATCACTCTAGTTTGGCTCTTCTCTGTTGATTTATATAGCCGGGACACGACTTCAAACAATGTGCCTGCAGACATGCACTCCAACCATTGACAAGTCCCCGAGCTCATGGCTTTGAACGACACTTTGGCCTTCGCACATGGCACAATTATTTAGGAAAACCTTGAGAGGTTGTTGGTGGGGGGAATTGAACCCTTGCCACCCTTTAACATGCACCTTAAGGTGACATGCTAACCATATGAGATGCAGCTATATAAATTAACATTCTCAATCCGTTCAAAGCTCGATCCTAAATTGGATTAGGATCGGCTCTGGACTGGTGAACACTCGGAGTTTTAGAGCTTCAGAGTTTATATATCAGAATATTCAAAATTATAACTTTTTTTACAAAATTAAAAAAATATAAAAAATCCTATCTTATTTTAATTGATCTAATCATTTTTTACACACGTGTTTCCCGAAATTATATTGTTGATGATTATCTTCTTGAGTGGTATTTTTTTTAATAGTGAGTGGATACAACAACTAGTAAAATTACAATGCATATGAGTTTTTATCATCTAATACATATATATTGATCTCAGTAGCTCTTAGCAAGTCATCTTGATCGGATCCGCAAGCATCTGATACATCTATCACTTCTGAAGCGCAGGCCACGTTTGACACCTTTACCATGAATCCACACACATCCACCCAAATTATCGGTACATCTTCGACACTTGGAGCTCAGGCCAACTTGGACACGTTTACCGAATAGCACCTCCATGAGAAAGGTAGAACACGAGGTAGGCCTCCACGAGGGAGGAAGAACACATCATGCGCGAGGCGTGAAGAGAAAGGCATCCATGTGCGAGGCGTGAAGAGGAAGGCATCCACGCGCGAAGCGGGACAAGGAAAAGGAATGAAAAAAAATTAGTGGCCCCGAGACTCGAACCCAGGGCGTAAAGATTCAATCATCTTAAGGTGGACTCCTTAACCAAAAGATCACCACCCTTGTTGGTATCTTTTTAAGTGGTCTTGATTATTATTTTTTTCAAGCAAAGAACACTTTATTAGAAAGGGACCAAAAGCCTGGACCAGGGCATACAAAAGAGGGGCGGACACACTAAGGAGACAGCGGAGGCTAGGCTACGCTTAGTGAAGAAAGCCTGTGGAGCTGAGCCAAGAAAGCCGAGTATCGAGGCTGGTGCCCTCAACGAGGTTGGCATTATGAGTGCGGGCTCTGCACCACACGGGCAGGTGCATGTAGTCCCCTATAATCGCCATACAGACTGGGAGGGGGAGGTCTCTGAAGACCGATGTGTTGCGAAAGTTGATGTCACTGAACAATATGGTAATGGCCACATTGTTTTTTTCAGGCTGAATCTCCATGATATGGGCGCCTTTCAGCTGATCTTTGACCTCCCTCCAGCGCCGAAAATCTTCCCATAGGCCTTTGAAGACATCAGTTTGGAGAAGGGGAGTCTGAGCATGGAAGCATTGGATACAAGGGAGACAGATATTGTGCGGTCGAATGATATCTACCACCTGCTCGAGGCCACCCAGGATGTTAGAATCCTTCATCTTCACGCGGCCCGCTAGCTGGAGAGTCCCTTTAGAGTCTCTAATGATATAGCCACAGTAACAGTCATAAATTGCAATTGAGATGGTATTTCCAAAGGGGTACGGATGCCAGCCCACCCAACAGCCTTTGATCCTGTTCACAGGGTTGCGGATGTGAAGCATATCCACGGCCAGTTGGCTGTCTAGATTAGCCCTGTAAGGTGCCTCAATCAGATGGGATAAGGAGCATGCCCAGCGCCGTAGGTTGGAGTGCATATCCCCTGGGGGTTGCCCACGGATAATTTTGTTACGGCAGCACCAGATCTCTCAAAGAGCACAGCAGGCGAGCGCTACTGCCAAGCAGTCCATAAAGCTTTTTTTGGTGATGCTGGGGAACCAAATTGCTGTCATCTGTGCAAACGTAGCTGACCTAGGTCTGCTGAAAACGGTGGCAATAAGATCCCAAGCTTGAGTAGCTATGTCGCTGTGAAGGAAGAGATGGGTTTGAATCTCAGCTGCTGGATGTTTACAACACCTACATCTAGATGTTTACAACACCTACGTTTTGAACAACGTCATCCGTCGGGATCACCTTGTGGAAGAGCTTCCAAAGGAAGCCACTGATCTTCGGAGGAATCCATTGTTTCCAGATAATGGTGAAGATACGCCGTCTACGCTGAGGGATACGCCTTGAGGCATAAAATTCCTTGACTGAGAAGTTGCCTGTGGCAGAGCCACGCCAAAGAAGTTGGTCTGGGCGATTATTCAGCGAAAACGAAACAATAAGGTTCTGAGCCGAAGGCGGAGAGTTTCTGTGAATCTGGGCCTAGTATTTGGATACCGGATGACTTGCTTGATAGTCCATGAAGCTGCTTCAGGAGGGACAGTGATGTCCAGCCACTCGCACAGGTGAGATATATAGGTATTCCCAGACCCTATAGCCCAGACGCTATCATTCCTCAGATCTTTTACTAATGGATTGATAACCCTCCATGTAGCTGAGCTTGAAGATCTAGATAAAAATCTCTGTCTCGCGTAGTTGGCCCATAAGGAATCCTTTAGGAGAAATTTCCAAGCCAGCTTAGCCAGGACTGCATTTTTCACACCTGAGAGGGTTCTGATGCCTAAAGCGCCCTCCACTTTAAGGGTACACATTGCCGACCATTTGATCTAGTGACGCTTTGAGTCCCATAAGAAGTTGGACATTAAGCTTTCCATCTTCTTAATGCATCCTTTGGGCACAGGGAGGATAGACAGGGTGTGAACGCTGAGGGAGCCCAGGACAGAAGATATTAAAGTGGCGCGACCACTGATGGATAGGAATTGTTTGGTCCATCCTTCAATTTTGTTCCTGATGTTGTCTTCAAGATGTTTAAAGAATATAATTTTTGGTCTGCCAGGGAATAAGGGAGCTCCCAAATAGTTTGTTGGGAAGGTGCCATTTTTGAACGAAGTAAGCTTGAGAAGATCCTTCCTTCTACAGTCACTGATGCTTTTAGCGAAGAAGAGCACACTCTTGTCCGGGTTTAGCATTTGCCCCGACATTGCACAGAAATACTTAATAATATCCAGTAACTTGCGAACAGAGTCTTTCCTGCCACTGGAGAAAAGAAGCAGATCATCTGTATAAAGAAGGTGGTGCACTGGGGGGATACCGGAGGCCACGATATACGATTTGATAGTGTTGTTCTGCACCGAGGTGTTGTACAGCCTACTAAAGTACTCCATGGCTAATATAAAGAGACTGGGGGAAAGCAGGTCTCCCTGATGGACTCCTCTGCTGGATTTAAAGCAATCAAAGCTTGTGCCACCCCAAATAATAAAATACCAGCAGTTGGATATATTGCGGTAGATAAGATCACACCATTGATGCGAGAAACCAAAAGCCCTCATAACTCGCAACAGAAATCTCCAAGAAAGCCTATCATACGCCTTAGACATGTCCAGTTTAATCATGATGTTACCTCCAAAAACTTTGTGGTTGATATCGCGGGCCAGATCGTGAGCAACTCCAATAGTCTCATGGATGCTGCGACCCTCAAGAAAACCTGATTGTTCTTTACTAATAATGCCATTAAGGACTTTCTTCAATCTGGAATTCAGAATATTGGAGATGATCTTATGCATAAAGTTACATAAGCTTATAGGACGAAGTTACTCCAGAGAGCAAGCTCTTTTAACCTTGGGGAGAAGGATGACATTAGTATCCGAGATGATTCTTGGGATTTACAACCCTTCAAAGAAGCTTTGGATAGCTTTAGTCAGGTCCTCTTTAATAATGGACCAACAGCCTGAGAAAAATTTACCTGTGTACCCGTCGGGGCCTGGCGCACTGTCGTGGTTCATCTTCATAATGGTGTCATAAATCTCTTCATCGTCTGGAGGTTGGCAAAGGTTCCTATTATCGGCCTCTGAGATGGAGGGGCTAATCTGGTCTTCCACCTCGATATCCTTGTGATTTGGGACTTCCCCAAAAAGCTTTTTGAAGTGCTCAGTCGCCGCCAAACCTATGACGCCCCCATCCTCCGTGTAGGAATCTTCCCCCAACTTTAGCCGAACATTGTTGCGAATCCGGCGAGCTTTGATCGACGCATGGAAAAGGGCTGTGTTACGATCACCATCGTGAATCCAATTGATTCTGGCTTTCTCTTCGAGGATGCTGTATTGGAACCTCAGGTAGTTGGCGAGGTCGGCTTTGGCGTTGGTGACCTCGATCTGTGTCTGATCGTCCCAGCCTTCCTGTAACTGGAGCTCCAACCTATCCACTAGGGTTTTCTTTTCCTTCACCAGCTTATTGACGTCACAAATGTTTCCTAATTCCAGGAGATCAGATGCGTTCTAAGTCTTTTGAGTTTAAGCCCAAAGTTGCACATGGGATTTTGGTGGGCCTGGCCGGCCCAGTGTCTAGCAACTAGAGCCTGGAGATCTTCATGGAGAAGCCATGCCCCAATAAACTTGAAGCCACTCTTCCTCTTTAGAGGCCTGGCCAAAGACAGGAGCAGGGGCCAATGATCTGAAGAAATACGGGACAGATAAGTTACCTAGAAATCTGGGAATTCCACAAGCGCCCTCCCATTTAGCAGAACCCTGTCTAGTCTCTCCCATATTCTGCTGTTACCTTGTTGGTTGTTCGACCACGTATACGGGCACCCAGAGTAACCAGCATCAGAGATCCCTGCTTGCATCATGAAGTCATTGAACTCCATCATCGCGCCTTGGTTTGGAGGGTTGCCTCCTTGTTTCTCAGCCCAAGTAGCAACTACGTTGAAGTCGCCAGCCAGGAACCAAGGGCCATCTATTTGAGGAGCCAGCGAGCACAACTTCTCCCAAAGGAATACTCTGGTGGTCTGGTCCGTGGAGGCATAAATGAAGGAACACGTGAACGTCACTTCCTCGTAACAAACTTTGGCGGTGATGTGCAGCATCGAGTGGGCGAGGATGTCAACCTGGAAAGGCTTGTCCCACAGCAGCCAGATATGGGAATTGGTAGGATTACAGTGAGAGAAGTAAGGGAACTTCAGAGAGAAGGCCAACTTCTCTATAGCGTTAGTACCTGATTTAGGTTCCAAAATGGCACATAAACCAAGCTTATGAGTATCTTTAAGTAATTTAAGATAATCTATAGTACCTTTATTGTTTGGCCCCCTCGCATTCCAACATAATATGGTGTGCATCATTGGTCCACCTCTTGTAAGCAGTACTTGCTGCTGTTAGTATCATTTGAGTTGTCTGCCACCAATGGTTCAGCTTTTTGTTCCTCAGTGAACGTGTTATGGTCTTTAATGACCTCTGCATTCTCTTGCTGGTCATCACTTTTTGTGAGGATGCGGCTATCTGATCGCTCGATAATATAGTGCAAATACTCAATAAGAATATCGAATACTTATGCTAATCACGGTTAATCAAAACAATTTGTAATGACTCGGGTGAACCCAAGGTCGAACCCAAAGGATAGGTGATTAAACTAATAATGCTATAGATTAAAGCTAGATTGTCTAAGGCTTTGGGGGGGGGGAATTTATTCTTAAGAGGGTGATAGCCATTTTGTACTATCCAAAGAGAGATGTGAACAACGGAAGAGTTTAACAATCAATAAAGGATGACTAGGGATCTAATCCTCCACCTAAACAATTATTGTGACGGTAAACTAGGACACCATTGATGAATTCACATGCACATATTTAGAATCTAGTCATGTAACATTAACACTAAGTTCAACTCACGCTTCAACTTAGCACAAAGAGGTTACACCTCGCATAACGCCTCACACTCACGCTCTATTGGCATTATAGAATCTAGTTATCTAGTCTCACACTCACGCTTTATTGACTAGACAATCAAACTCTTGTTAAGTTCAAGCCATTCTCATTAGGTTAAGAGTGTCATCCAACTAACACAAAATCCTAATGCTTCTTCATTTAGGTCATTTGAAATCATGCTCTTCAACGCAAGTTACTTCAAACACGAAATCAAGCAAAGTTTCTCATTGAGGCATTTTCACAAACACCTTATGGGCAACTCTAATCATTAAGTTCAAATGAAGAAAAATCATGTGCAAATCATTCATCAATAGCATCCATAATGTTTATAATGTCACAAACATGTTTAGGGGATTCATAGATCCCCAATCAAGATCACTACTCACTCATAGTGAGGTTACAAGCAAAAACCATAATAGAGGTGCAAACAACCATGTAAAAAGTAGAGTTTAGGAATTCAAAACCAATATGGAGAACTAAAAACAAGTGAGGATCCAATCTTTGTGTTGTTGTTGTCTCCCAAAATCGCCCAAAAGCTCCCCAAAATCGCCCAAAAAGCTCCCAAGAAGTCCCCCCTTTGTTTAGATCTCAAACATTCTATTTATAGGAAAAATTAGGTTTTCCGGTACTATAGCAGGCCAGTCGGTCGACTGGCGGGAGCTGGTTTTCCCAGTCGGTCGACTGGGATGTGCAAGATTTGATGAGCTCCTGAAGTTTAATCGAGTCGGTCGACTGGACTTCTCAGTCGACCGACTGGGGCCTTCCCGTCCGAATTTGGTCTTGGCTTCAACTAGAGAGTTGTAGCCCTTTGAAATACCTTTCCAACAAGCTTTGAATCAACCCAATCGGACACCAAATGAGCTCTCTAGGTCCAAAATACTCCGGAGAGGTCTGCACGTCCCGTAATGCCCGAAAAACCATGTTTTTGCTCCGAAATGCTCGGTTTTGCTCCAAACTCAATGCCCACTTGTGTTCTCAGTTTAAACCCTGTAATTAGCCTGAAATGAACCACAAGGCATCAAATGGCAAGTGAAATGATAATGAAATGATCGAAACAATGAGCATAGAGGTTGCCTAAAATGCATATATTTAAGTGCTATCAAATCACCCCACACTTAACATTTGATCGTCCCGAGCAAACTAATCATAGAGATCAACAACAACATGCACTTTTCTCATTCATGATCTGTTCAAAGAAACTCCATATGGTCATGAAAACTAACTAAAAACACTAAGAAACAAATACTACTTATGATAAACCACTTTCGTAGGTGACACGAGTGCATTTAGCGAATGCACCAAGCCTTTAAACCCCTAGGCTACCCTAGTGGAGGAGTTGTAGTCTCCTGAGAGTTTTCAGAAACGGGAATACTCACAAATCCCACAAAGAGAACAACCATCCAAATAGGCATTTTAAGCTCACAATTGTCAAAGTACTAGGCAAGGTGTTTTTCATGAAGTTCAAAATGTATTCAACTAGATATGTGCATTTCAATCACTACATGAAACCTCTTTGAATCCTTGTGAAAATTCATGAATTAGGACATTCAAGCAAATCAAAGCAAAGACTAATAAATCTTTAATCAAGGATTCTAGTCATTTTCTATGTTAGTGACTTCAAGAAAACAATCTAATAGTTGCAAAGAAATCTTGTTGGATCACTCACCAATGCTAGCAAGGAGGCTAGTCCATTGGCTTGTGAGCTTTGAACTCATTCTCAAGCCTAGGACGCATAGGTCACTTAGTCATAAGAGAAGAGGAGTTCCAACAATAAAGTTTTTGTAAATACTTGCAAACCATATCATGCCTAAGTATAAAAGAATACGAGGTTCGTCCCTTAGTGAATTCTTACTAGGAAGTATCAATTGTCTCGTTGGTTTTCATGCTAGAGAATGGCGGAATAGCCGATTGTCAAGTCTAATTGAAACATTAAAGGGGGTAGAAGCCGCACTAAGCACTTTCGAGGGGGAACTTACCTTCCTAACCCTCGGCACTTAGCACATACTTCTTTGAAGTTCTTCCTAACGGTGATCAATCATAAGGAAGGGATTTGAGGCTTATTTCACATATTTTTTTCTCTCTCTTTTTTTTTTCCTTTTTTTTCTTGCCCTCTTTTGACCCCACACTTAGAACTTTGACAAAGGGCTAAGTGTTAAAAATGGAGCGTGACAAACCAACAAGACAAATCCACAAGATAAGCAAGGTCACTAAAGTCACCTAAAGGCAATCATGGAATGCAAGGGTTTTGGAGTTATAAATCATTTCAATTTTATGCTTTCAAAGATCAACTCTTTAGTCTCAACGGGAAAAAGCTTAGAATAGAAGATAAAGAAGTGCTAGTAGATGCTTTGATCCTCGAGAATGAAAGTCAACAATTCAATCCATTAGTCATCTAAAGGATCAATCAAGTGAAATCATGCACGACTAGTTGAATTTAGAGATGAAATTTTTCAAAATGTAGCCTTGCCTAGACTTTTTGTTTTCATTGATAATTCGAAATTTTTGGATGAATTGCCGAGTAGTGTGAATGTTTTCCCTAAAACATACAAGTCAATTGGATTCCACACATTAAAGCACATCAAGCAAGCACAAACATCTCGTGTGGTCAAAACATAGGCACCCCACACTTATGCCCAATCAAAGCATCAAATTTACCAAGCACATCATGCAAGAAGCATTTCAATTGCATAAAGATCATCAAACAAAAGCATTCACGCATGCATAGTTCATATTCTCAATTCTTGCACAAAGCAATAAGAATCCAATCAAAATAGACATCTTGAAAGTCAAGGAAGAAACACTCACAAGCCTAGTTTAACGTCTTGGCTAAGACGGAGCCGATTCTCCTCTTAAGAGATAGGAAGCACACTTGAGGAGTCTTTTGCTAAGATCCCTCCTCAAGCGGGGCCTTGTACTTGATCGTGCCAAACCACCTTCAAATCCCATTTGAATTTCTTCCCACCAAGTCTACGATGGGCATCCAATTGCGATTTTGACCTCTTCAAACGTGAAAATCCCTTTATACCTAAGGGGTCATGAGAGCTTCTTCCAAATGATCTTGCAAAGTATGGCACGAAGCTCCCAAACTTGTCTCGAGACGTCGGAATGAAGAAAGAGTCTTCAAAGTTTGTCTCGAGCTTGATGGGCACACCTTCCTTTAATTTCTCAATAATTTCCTTGGGTGCCCACACCTCAATATCGCTCATTAAACTTCCATTTACTTGCATGCGAGGTGGCTTTCTCGTTTCTTCCATGTAGACCTCAACAAAGTCTTCATACCCATGAAGTTCTCGTGGCTTAATATCCTCTTCCTCGATTCCATCATCAACAAGAGAATCGGATTCACATTTATGCTCTTCAATAGTGGAAGGGAGGTCTTCTTCATCCAAAAGAGATATCTCTTCAATGCATGAGTCGTCATCGTCGAAGAATTCCTCATCGGAGAGCCAAGGTTTTGATGGAATGGTGAGCTCTTGTTCATTCTCGTCCAAACGATCTTGAGATGTGCTAGTAGTGAAGGATGCTTCACTCTTGCATTCCACCTCCTCTTCGTCACAAGATTTACTCTCCATCTCCTCATGAACGGCTTGGCGAACGGCTCTCATGAACTCATCCTCCCCTTCTTGATCCCTTTCTTCCCTTGAGGCATTAGGTTCAATAACTTCTTCTTCGGGTACCTCCTCCTCAACATCCATGTCTTCACATTCCATTATTTGTTGTGACCATTCGCTTCCCAAAACTTGGTGTTGAGCACCCATCTCCCTCAATTGAGCCCATTCGCTTTTTAACTCATGGTTTCGAGCCTCCAATATTTTCAACTTAGCGTTCATCCTCTCTTGGTTTTCAAGGAGAGTGGCAAACATGGCTTCACAATCGGAAGGCTCATTTGAAGGTTGAGGAGGTTGAGGGTATGGAGGGTAGGAGTCTTCAATTTCAAAACATTGACTATCATTCCAATTTTGAGTGTAAGTATGTGATGGATTCCAAGAGTTTTCCCAATAGCCGTTTGATTGCTCCTCTTCTTGGTCATGCCCATCCAAATTATAACGATTAGTTTGATAGTCATGCTCTTGGTAATTCCAATATGGTTGCTCCCCCTCTTGATAATATCCCTCATTAGAATAGACTTGTTGGCTTTGATTGTTCATCCAATAGTCTTCACAATGGGCATTTGGTTGACCATCTTCATAATAATCTTCATTGTCTTCATACTTCCTTTTGTCAACCAAACTCATCATGCTATCCACAATCTTTGTCAAATCAGCCAATTGATCTTCAATTGCATAATTCGAGGAGTCATCCTCTTCATAATAATCTTCATCGTGCATGGCTTGTTGGTTATAGTGGTCCATCCTCGCAAAACAAGATTAACGAAGTTAGTAAGGGATATGAGAGAAAGAGAAGAATATACAAGCATAAAAAAAAGAAAAATATTTACAAGACAAACTAAACTAATCTAATAGCACCTAGTTAATTAACCTATCCCCGGCAACGGCGCCATTTGATCGCTCGATAATATAGTGCAAATACTCAATAAGAATATCGAATACTTATGCTAATCACGGTTAATCAAAACAATTTGTAATGACTCGGGTGAACCCAAGGTCGAACCCAAAGGATAGGTGATTAAACTAATAATGCTATAGATTAAAGCTAGATTGTCTAAGGCTTTGGGGGGGGGGGGAATTTCCTCTTAAGAGGGTGATAGCCAAATTGTACTATCCAAAGAGAGATGTGAATAACGGAAGAGTTTAACAATCAATAAAGAATGACTAGGGATCTAATCCTCCACCTAAACAATTATTGTGACGGTAAACTAGGACACCATTGATGAAATCACATGCACATATTTAGAATCTAGCCATGTAACATTAACACTAAGTTCAACTCACGCTTCAACTTAGCACAAAGAGGTTACACCTCGCATAACGCCTCACACTCACGCTCTATTGGCATTATAGAATCTAGTTATCTAGTCTCACACTCATGCTTTATTGACTAGACAATCAAACTCTTGTTAAGTTCAAGCCATTCTCATTAGGTTAAGAGTGTCATCCAACTAACACAAAATCCTAATGCTTCTTCATTTAGGTCATTTGAAATCATGCTCTTCAACGCAAGTTACTTCAAACACGAAATCAAGCAAAGTTTCTCATTGAGGCATTTTCACAAACACCTTATGGGCAACTCTAATCATTAAGTTCAAATGAAGAAAAATCATGTGCAAATCATTCATCAATAGCATCCATAATGTTTATAATGTCACAAACATGTTTAGGGGATTCATAGATCCCCAATCAAGATCACTACTCACTCATAGTGAGGTTACAAGCAAAAACCATAATAGAGGTGCAAACAACCATGTAAAAAGTAGAGTTTAGGAATTCAAAACCAATATGGAGAACTAAAAACAAGTGAGGATCCAATCTTTGTGTTGTTGTTGTCTCCCAAAATCGCCCAAAAGCTCCCCAAAATCGCCCAAAAAGCTCCCAAGAAGTCCCCCCTTTGTTTAGATCTCAAACATTCTATTTATAGGAAAAATTAGGGTTTCCGGTACTACAGCAGGCCAGTCGGTCGACTGGCGGGAGCTGGTTTTCCCAGTCGGTCGACTGGGATGTGCAAGATTTGATGAGCTCCTGAAGTTTAATCGAGTCGGTCGACTGGACTTCTCAGTCGACCGACTGGGGCCTTCCCGTCCGAATTTGGTCTTGGCTTCAACTAGAGAGTTGTAGCCCTTTGAAATACCTTTCCAACAAGCTTTGAATCAACCCAATCGGACACCAAATGAGCTCTCTAGGTCCAAAATACTCCGGAGAGGTCTGCACGTCCCGTAATGCCCGAAAAACCATGTTTTTGCTCCGAAATGCTCGGTTTTGCTCCAAACTCAATGCCCACTTGTGTTCTCAGTTTAAACCCTGTAATTAGCCTGAAATGAACCACAAGGCATCAAATGGCAAGTGAAATGATAATGAAATGATCGAAACAATGAGCATAGAGGTTGCCTAAAATGCATATATTTAAGTGCTATCACTATCCCCTTGGCTGTTCAGCTGTCGTGCTTCTCTAAGGCGTTTAAGGGTGATGTGCATGCGTTGGATGGCCTCCTCTGTTAGGATCAAAGTGTTGGATGTGTTCTTTCTCTGTTTCAGAGCAGCTGTTGCCATCCCTTGCATAATTCTTGCCTCAAAACTGACCTCAACTTCCTGCATGTGACTGAGACTCTTGGTTCTGGCGAGGGCCTGAGGCTGGTCTACTTTATGCTTTGCTTGACATTTAACTATGTTGCTGCCTTGCTTTGTCTTTTGCTCCGAAGTTTTAGGCGAGGATGGAGCTTGGGCTTTGGGCCTTGAGGGCATCGCGATTAGCTTAATTGGCCCATCCGTAGCAATATTTTCTGCTTTTGCAAGCCCAGTTTTTTGAGCAATAGTGATAAGAGCGGCTCCTGCCTTAGGGTTTTTGTCCTTGTTACTTGGACCTAGAGCATGCCGTATGCTGCTCTGATCTTCTCTGTTGCTCTGATGTGTCTCCTTAGCTGAGAGTACACCATTTCCCTTGTTTATCCGCACAGGAGCCAGCTTCGCCTGCTGTCGATGTTTCCTCTTCTGTACAACTTGCCATTCCGAGTTTTGGTCAGCCTAGACTGTCGAGCCTTGTTCTGTCTGGAGCAGCGAGAGCGACTGGTCTCCTTCCTGTGGCACATGGGGTTTCGAACCCTTAGGTCTGCCCTTCGGCAGTCCATACTCGTCACGCGCCGCCCAGATTTTCTGTTCTTCCTCACGTCTCTGTTTTACTTTCTTGCAATTTTCTAGCTGGTGCCCGTGGAGCCGGCACTTAGTACAATATAGCAGCTTATTCTCAAAGAGTAACTTCAGCCAGAAACTTGTTTCCGATCCGGTGGCTATCCATACCTCGTCCGGGAGATCTTGGGACGTGTCCACTTCTATGCAGACTCTGGCGTGGCTCGGATTCGTGAAAGAGGATGTATTGTTGTCCAATGATAGAAAGTTTCCGAAAGTTGAAACTATGGATTCCATGTAGCTTGGATGGTACATTTCGGGCGGGAGGTTGACTAGCCGAACCCATGTTGTTGTTCTCGTTGGTTCCCGCTTAGTGCTGAAGTCCTTGGACCACCGGAAGATTCTGAACAATGAATGTCCCAGCTTCCTCACTGGGTGAGATAGGACCTTGCGAGCGTCGATGTCCGAATCTAAGACAATAAGAATGTGGCGAGCGTCCCATGCGCCAATGGAGCATGGACCACTTACTGCCCACATCCCTAGGAAAGCCTTACGAACCTCCTCTATTGGTGCTTGACCGCCAGCAAACTTCGCCACCAAGGAGTGTTTGAGATTGTCGATTCCGACTTGCAGCTCCGATGAGGTGATGGTGATGGCTGGCTTGCCGTCCTTGAGGCCATAGTGGCGCGCCGCTAACTGGATGGGTGGGAAACGCCTTATTACGGCTTTGGCCTTTGTCACTGCCGCGAACGACAGTCCGATCGCCGGTGTAGGAGGCACTTTCGTTGCTGGACCAGCCGACAGGGTTGTAGCTCCGTTTTCCACCTGGGTGTTTCCATTGTCTGGGGGCCGCGTATGGCCAGTCTCAGCCATATAGGATTTGTGGGCCAATATGGTAGTGGGTCCTCCGGAGAGAATTTTTAGAGAGAGGAATTGATATCTGAAAGCCTTTTAAGTGGTCTTGATTATTTATTTTTTGTGAGTTTTCTCATAACACCATATGACGACGCCTCAAGAATTAACCATTACTGAAGTACGTAAATGGAACAAATTTATGTGTTTATCATTCAAATTGAACTTTTTCTAATTTAAATAAGTATTATCTTTGTTGAATATTATATTTTTTCAATTGAAGAATATTTTATATTTTAATTTACAGTATAAAGGGATGATTGTTTATGTTTTAATTATTATCCAGATCAAACAGTGTAATTAATTTTTTCTGATAATAGGTGTGTACGAAAGCATCCACGAGGGATGTGTCAAGATGAAAGAAAACATTCACGATGGATATAGGAAGCATCCACGCACAAAGGTAAGTATATCTTATTATGAACTCCTGAACCAACAAACCACCACCCATGTTCATAAACAGTGTAATTAATTAGTTGTTCATTTTCCATACTAGAGATTGGATAATCTTCAATCTAAATAAGTCAAACTGAGATCATGGCACAACTATACTAGATTGGATAATCGTCAAGCTAGTCAACTATTGGTCTATTGCCGTTTTTATAGTTAGAATGCGTGGAGCTGGAGCTGACTTTAATTCAAAAAAAAAACATTTTTGAACATTAGTAGTACCATAATCGTTTTTGGAATAAAATTAATTATTTTCTTAGTGGCAACTGGGAAACTTAAAGAGTTGTGCCTAAAATTTGGGCGGTGGTTTGCATGAGATCTACTTATTGCTTTAACTTGAGGTGGCTTTAAAATTCGATTGACAATACAAAAGGCTTTCTATTTTATTTTATATAATGAATTGGTACAATTATTTATAACATTTCAGTACATATTTTCATAGTCTTATAATATAGGGAGTGTTCAGTTGAAAACTCTTTAAAATTCGAGAATCTGAGAACTCAAATCTCATCATTGGATCAAGTTGCATATTTGAATATGGTGGTGACACGTGTCCCACTAACTTTTGTCTTTCATTATGCAGTTTTGAGCATGCATTTTCCCTAGATGCATTTTAATTTTTTGGAAACTGCAGTTAGGCAAAAATTGGTGTATTTTCAAAAATGCATAACGAAGACCAAACTGCATAACGAAGGGGTTTTTGTTGAAATTGCTAACTCATATGAAATTACTTCCCCATATTGACTCAAAAGTCTAGGCTTGAGAGTCATGGTTTGTTAATCCAGTATACACTAGCATTTCTTCTTCCTCACTTAGCAATGTGAGACAGTTTCTCCAAGTGTACTATTCCCAATAATGTCCCCTCAATTGGAGAAATTGTGCATGTTTCCCCTCAATCAAACTCCGCTACACATCACAAGTAGCATCAAACTCGGCTACACTGTAGGCACCCCTTTGCGACTCACCCATAAAAGCTTAAACTAGGCTAGAGTGCCTTTTGCAACTCCCCTTTACAGGCTAAACCGGAGTACAACCCACCAAACGATTGAGGTATCTTCAAACTAGCACTCACTTTTGGCTAGGGATGCACAAATCTGACCCGGACCGGAAAACTGGACCGGACCGGTACCGGGTCGGTCCACGGTCCACATTTTTTTCATAATCCGGGTTCCGGGTCGGTCCGGTCCAGGACCGTTATTTTTCTGGGTCGGTCCGGTTTGGACCGTAATTTTCCGGGTCTGGATCGTAATGTTTAATACTCAATTTTTTTAATTTATTATTTTAATATTCAAATTGAAAAAACACAAAACACGAAAACAGCAGCCGAAGTCCGAACCCTAATTTCTTTTCACCAATCGCAAATCCTCTCAAACCTCCTCCCCTCCAGCCGTCGCAACTCGCAATTACCAGTCGTCCAGCGTCGCAACTCGCAGCCGTCCAGCGCAACTCGCAGCCGTCCATCGTCGCAACTCGGACTCGCCTCATCCAGCCGTCCAGCGTCGCAACTCGCAGCCGTCCAGCGCAACTCGCAACTCGCCTCCATCTGGTAATTTCATAGTCTGTGTAATCTCCTTACTCCTTTGACAGTTTCTGTCACATCTCATTAGTCTGGCATTCGATGAAATTTTTATGGATTGAAATCGAATTTAATCAGTTTTCTGATTTTCTCAATGTTCTCAATGAAGGCACATTTTATATTGCTTGATAAGAAGACTTGCAAGTGTTACTGAGGTAAGAAGACTGCTTGATTTAGTTTCAACATACAAGGATCAGCTAGGAAAATGCACCATGTATTATAATGCTGCTGTTATTACTGCTGTTGTTTAACATACAAGCTGCTGTTGACTGTTGTTATAATGCTCCATGTATCAAGTGCTGAAAAATGCTCCATGTATTATAATGCTGCTGTTATTACTGCTGTGTTGCTGTTCAACATACAAGCTGCTGTATCAACTTGATTAATTCTGCTGCTGATATTTCTGCTGCTCAACTTGATTATTTCTGCTGCTGTATTACTGCTGCTGTATGCCTGTATCAACATATTTCTGCTGCTCAACTTGATTATTTCTGCTCAGTTTTTGTGTGTGCCTGTAAATCAGTAAATGTAACTTGTATTGTTTGGTCAGTTTTTGGGTGTGCCTGTCAACTATCATATGTTTTCATTTAATCTTCCTACTTCACTGTTTAACCTTTACATTGATTGTTTTACTGCAGAATGGATTTTTGGAGTTGAAGAATGGAGAATGGATTTTTGGAGTTGAAGAATGCAGAATTAGAGAGTTGTTTTAATCTACTAAACTTTGTATTTAAACTTTGTACTGGTTTTTTTCCCAGAACATGTTCTCTGGACAGATTGCTTATTTGCTTTGTATTAGTATTACAACTTTTTTTTCCCAGAACATGTTCTCTGGAGTCTGGACAGAAGACAGATTGCTTATTTGCTTTTGTATTACAACTTTTTTTCCCAGAGTTGTTTTATTCCAAACAGAAAATAGATTGCTATGTTTTTGATATTTTGTATTTTTGGTCCGGTCCGATCCGGTCCATAGCTCTAACCCGACCCGGATATATCCGGTCCGGTCCGGTCCCCGATCTTCATTTCCAAAAAAATCCGGTCCAACGGGTCGGACCGGACCGTATATATCCGGTCCGGGTCGGTCCACGGTCCTGTTTTTCAAAAAAATCCGGTCCAACGGTCCAACCCGGACCGTCTGAATCCGGTCCGGTCCGACCCGGATGCACATCCCTACTTTTGGCATTGGTATTTCGGCACATATCCCACAACCATTGCACTTGGTCCGGATCGCAATTTGGGCTCTGATACCATGTTGAAATTGCCAACTCATATGGGAATTACTTCCCCATATTACCTCAAAAGCCTAGGCTTGAAAGTCATGGTTTGTTAATTCAATATAAGCTTGCAATTCTTGTCTTCACTTAGTGATAGCACTGAAATATATGCATTATAGGCGACCTCTATGCTTATTGTTTCGACTGTTCTATTATGATTTCACTTGCTATTTGATGCTTTGTGGTTCATTTCAGGTAAATTACAGAGTTTAAGCTGAGAACACAAGTAGGCAGTGATTTTGGAGCAAAGTCGAGCTTTTAGAGCAAAAAGTGCCCAAGGAGGAGATTCAACCGGCCGGCTGAAATATTGGCCCTGGAGCGAGCCGCCCGGTTGAAGTCAAGCCAGAAGGAATGAACTCTCTGGGGTATTGAATCGGCCGGCTGAACTTTGGTCTCAAATTGAACCGCCTGGTTCAAATGCTCAGAGAGTACCAGCTCAAGCCTCCCCTGCTCGAACCGGCCGGCTGAAATTCCTCCACGAAGTGAACCGCCCGGTTCAAAGGCTCAGAAAATTCCCTACCAAAGCTCCCCTGCTAGAACCGGCCGGTTGAGAATCCTTCACACCAATTGAACCGGCCGGTTGAGTCGTCAAGACAGGATTTTTACTGCTGGGCTATAAATAGAAACTTAGGGTTTCTGAACAAGGGGGACTTTTTGGGGGATTTTCAAGGTAGATTTTCTGGGTATTTGGAGTAGTTTTCTTGGAAAAGAAGCCAAAGATTTTGAAGTCATCAACAACACGAAGATCGGTTCATCTATTATTATTGGATCTCCATATTGGTTCTAGATTTCTAAACTCACTTCCCCATATGGGTTTTTGCACTTTTATTATTGATTTTGTTTTGTAAACTGACCATGAGTGAGTAGTGACCTTGGTTGGGGATCTATGAATCCCCTAGACATGTTTGTGACATTCTAAATACTATGGATGCTATTGATGAATGATTTGCACATGATTCTTCTTCATTTGAACTTAGATTTTCGGATTGCCTATAAGGTGTTTGTGAGAAGTCCTCAATAGGAATTCTGCTTGATTTCATGTTTGATGTAACTTGCGTTGAAAAGCATGATTTCAAATGAACTAAATGAAGAGGCATTAGGGTTTTTGTGTTATATGGCGACACTCTAATCTTAATGAGAATGGCTTGAACCTAACAAGAGTATGATTATCTAGTCAATAAAGCGTGAGTGTGAGACTAGACATTCATATTCTATAGTGCCAATAAAGCGTGAGTGTGAGGTGTTATGCGAGATGCAACCCCTTTGTACTAAGTTGAAGCGTGAGTTGAACTTGGTATTAACGTTGCAATAGCTAAATTCTAAGTATGTGCATGTGATTTCATTAATGGTGTCCTATTTTACCGTCACAATAATTGTTTAAGTGGAGAAATAGATCCCTAGTCATCTTTTAACTGATTGTTAACCTCATTAAGTTGATCAAATCTCTCTTTTGGATAGTAAAATTCTAATATCGTCCTTTTTAAAGGAACAACCCCCCCCCCCCAAACCATAGACATCCTAAGTAAATCGTTAGCATTATTTGTTTAATCACCTATCCTTTGGGTTCGACCTCGGATTTCCCGAGTCAATATAAATGTTTTGATTATCGTGACTAGCATAAGTGTTTGGATTTATTTGAATACTTTACTGCTATATTATCGAGCGATCACTTAGCAATGTGAAACTGTTTCTCCAAGTGCACTATTCCCAACAGTTCTTAAAGTTCTCGAAAAAAGAGGGGTTCTCATTGAGCGCTTAATATAGTACATATATTGTTGGTCTTCAAAATTCTATCAAATTATCTCGTTCAGATCCCGAAATCATTGGTATATATATTCACATCTAAAGCATAGGTCGGATCCTACACATTTACGATGCATATACTTCTCAAAACCATTGGTACATGCATTCATCGACTTCTCAATCAAAATTAAAATTTAATTTAGCAGAGCATGTAGTCTCTAAAATTCATAGTATTAGAATGATTTAAAATGAATAGTTTTATAGCCAACAGGGTGGTGGCATGTTGATTAAGGAGTCACATATGATTCCTTACATTCCGGGACCGAGTCCTGGGGACACTATTTTTCTCACAATTTTGAGAGATTTTTCCTCTTCCTTTTCCTCTCCCTCTTTCTCGTCCCGCCTCGCGCGTGGATGCTTCCTACATCCCTTGTGGATGCTTTCCTCTTCACGTCTCGCGCTTGATGCTTCCTTCGGTCGTTAAGATGGACGCGTCTCGTGTCTTACAATGGTAAAGGTGCCCAAGGTGGCCTGAGCTCCAAGTGTCGAGAATGTACCGATGGTGATTTGGGGTAGATGTGCGGATACATGCATGGCAAATGTGTCGAACCCAGCCTGCGCTTCAGAAGTGGAGATATGTACCCTATAATTTCGAATCCGGTCAAAATGCCTTACGAGAGCTTCAGATGATAAGACATCATATGCATTGTATTATTCTTAGTTGTTTTGCCTCACTATCAAAAAAACAAAATGAATAATTTTATCGACTCAGAATGAACTTTTGAATGACTAACCAAGGATTTCAGACTAGGGATGCACAAATGGACCGGACAGAAATTTACGGTGCGGGTCAGACCGGTGTACCGGAATTTTTCAAAACTTTGGACCGTGGACCGGACCGAACCGGGGTATATATGGACCGACCGGACCAGTAGACCGGATTTTTTGTGAAAATTGGACTGGACCCGAACCGGGCCAAAATTTTTACGGTCCAGTCCGGGTTTACGGTCCAATCCCAATTTGCGCATCCCTATTTCGGACTTCTAGATGTATAGTTATTTCTATAATTTGCATAAGAAAAAGACCGCAGCCCTAATCTCAATTTTGAAAATGATAAGCAAGTTGGATTTTATTCTTCAATTCAATGCTTTCAAAAAAAAACATGAGTTGTAGGTGATATTTTGCAAGTACATGTACAGGAAGCAAGCAATCCGTGAATTAATATATATAATTCACTGGTAAGAAAAAAAAACCATGTACGGAAAACATTTACCTGTGAAATTCTAGAAAGCAATACGTGGACGGTCCATATTTAATGGTATTTGCAGTCAAATGATTTTGTTGATATAAAAATGGTTTGTACTTGTTAAGTGAGAATCTCATGTGTTGGTAATTAACATTTATTTTATCATGTGGTTTGAAATTAAAACGTTTCGTGTGGCTAGTGTGAATGGTCAAATATTATGTCAGTAAAAGCAAGAAATAAAGAATAACATCATATTGGGAGGAATCAAACTCTTCAAAATCAAAAGAGTATAAATAAAGGGAGGAACGCTCAAATGAGAATTTTTTTAAATTTTGAGAATTTGAGAGCTTAATGTTCATCTTCCAAAATGTAAGATGCATTTTGGTGGTGACTCGTGTTCCATGTGCATTTTTCAAGATGCATTTAATGCAAAGTCAAATCCATTTTTTTACTTTATTTTTTAGACATGTGTCACATGCAGATTCAAAAATACATCATGATCTAATAGTAAAATTTTGATCTCGAGTTCTCGAATTTTTAAAGGTTTTCAAAAGAACTCTCACAAGAAAGGGGATCAACTTACATAGTGTAGATAGAAATGAGTATCAATTCTTTGATCTGGTTTGGTACCACAAATAATATTGTTCATATCAACAAACAAGAACTTTATTGTTAAAAGTTAAAAATAGTCAAAATGATATCAATGAGTAAAAATAGATACTCATTCTTTATTTGAATCAAAAGGGTGAGTAAAAATCAGTCCTTTGAACAATAAAAGGTTATCATTTTGACTATTTTTAATAATAATGTTCAAATATTGTAACACATGATTTTGGGGAAGTAACACATCACATTATATGGATGTCAAAGGTTTGATTGAGAAAAATCACGTCCTTGTATCACATTACATTATGGATAAGTAGAATATCACCAAGCCAAAGGATCAAATGTCCGATTCTCTGATGGTTTAAGTATTAATTTCGGATCAATACCTCTATGTGATTTATGAAATATATTCGTGTACAATTTGATATGTATAAGTTGCTAATTCACAATAATAAAAACATCACATCAATTTTAAGGAGAAATATGACATGTTCTAAAAATTCATGTCCCAATAATAAAGATTATTCTTGTAACTACTCACCACTTATTTAATTTCTCGTTTCATTCATGTCTGGGCACTGTCCCCCCTCCATGTCCAATTGAGACAAATTACTTCAATTTCAAGCTACATAGCACTCGACTACGTAACATATAAATACAGTAGTTAACTCTTGTCTTCAATTAATGCAATAACTCTTTCTTGAATTAATACTTAAAAAAAGATTCAGTCATTGACAGAAAGATTCAAACTACATAAATGCTTTATTTAAAATTTAAAAGATGAAATTTAATATTATTCGTTATTTAACCTTTTTTTTTGCAGATGGGTTTTTTTATGCGCAAATAGAAGGAATAGGTAAGACATCCACTTACAGCACACAACGGAGAAATTTGCTACTCGGAGGAATCGAACCCTTGTTCTCTTGACAAAATCAAACCATTCAACCAAAGCCTCTTTCGATATCCTTTATTTGACTTTAATACTTATTAATTTTAAGATAAATGTTTGTGATAATAAGATAAATTGTAATAGCTTAAGAACTGTATAATTATTTTCATATCGAGGTTGACTTTATGAAATATTTTATGATTGTTGTTGACGATATAATAGAACGATTAATAAAATTTTAATAAATATTGCAATTGCCATATTATTTATTATATATTAATTTTCAAAACTTTAGTAAGACATCTCGATTAAATTCTTAAATCATTGATACATATATTCACTAAAACTTTTACTACGAGGTATGTTTGGGAACCCGATTTATAAGAATCGAGGAAGGACCAGTAGACGGTGATCAGTACTATTATCATCACCTATTAAACCAAATTGTAAAAGAGAATCGTAATTATATAAGTAATTGAAAATGATCAAATGTATGTATTTACATATCGCGTGATTGTGTCTGTGTGTATTTATAGCAGCTGAATAATTTTGAACATGCACAACAACTCAACAGAGCTTAAGCAGAAGATCTAGTTAGGAGGTGAGGTGGGGGGATTGAATACAGACTTGCTTGAAGTTGCCGACAATGGCAGAAATGATGGGCGGAGGAGGAGGAGCGATGGTTATGAGAGCGCAATCACAAGAAGAGTTTGAGATGCTTTCCAGAGAAGGAAGTCAGTTCAGTCTCACCACCGGAATCCTCCCGCCGCTCGGTGCTCGGAGCACAAGAAGAGTCAAGCTCCGCCACTTCATTGTCTCACCACATGACCGCAGATACAGGTACAGTAGCTCGGTCCCTATTTTAATGGGTTTTGTCTGAAATGTTTGAATCTTTACTGGATTCTGAGTTTCAATTTCTTCACCGTACCTCTCTATTGGGAACCCTGAACCTGATGGGTAGAATAGTTTTCCATTTATTCCTTTGCTTTCTATTTTAGGCATCTGTGCGTGCCACAATTTTGGACCTGATTTGTGATCTGGTTGAAGGTTGTTCTAGTTTGAGATTAGTGCTTGGTCTGAGTCTTTAGATTGAGTTTTGTTGAGTCCAAGTTGGTGCAGCGCAGGTTCAATCTTCATTTGTCTTCTTCTTTAAGGTGTGAAAGGAAATTCATGGTGTCAAATATTTCCATTTCGTTTAGTCAAAATCGGGTTAAGAAATTTGGGTATTATCTCCTCCTATATGTTGAAGTGTTGGCTTTAGCTTGACTGTTGGGAAATATAATGCCTCCAAAATCAAGTTTTCTTTCTTCTTCTATGTATAATGTATTTAGATCGTTATTTGGACAGCTTTATCTTTCTTGCTTGTATATGGTTAAACATAAACTGAATAAAAAATGAAATTAGGTAAATGTAGTTTTAGATTCAAACTTGTAGATTATCGACAGTATGCGTACTGACCGAGCGTTGTAAAACTTGACATTGCAGGACCTGGGAAGCGTATTTGGTTATTCTAGTTCTGTACACTGCTTGGGTTTCGCCATTCGAGTTTGGATTCCTTAGTAAACCTGAAGGACCTCTGGCAATAGCTGACAATATAGTCAATGGTTTTTTTGCAATTGACATTATCTTGACTTTCTTTGTGGCTTTTCTCGACAAGAAAACCTATGTACTAGTCGATAACCGCAAGCTAATTGCTTGGAGATATGTAAGTTCATGGTTCATCTTTGATGTCATTTCCACAATTCCTTCTGAACTTGCCGTGAAGATCTCCTCTTCGTCTCTTGGTTCCTTTGGCCTGTTCAATATGCTTCGTCTCTGGCGGTTGCGCAGAGTTAGTGCCGTATTTTCGAGGTACATACTCTCATTGGTCAGAGTTTGTTCGACCCAAACTTTGTCTCGTGGTTGTGGGTCTCTCATACGTGCTGATTTTACAGACTGGAGAAAGACACTCACTTCAACTACTTTTGGGTCCGTTGCACAAAGCTAGTTTGTGTAAGTACTTTATTGAGCTGTGGTGGTGGTACCATTTGATGAAATATTCAACTCGGGAATCTGTTCTCTTACACAAATTTGTGACGTTGACAGGTCACAATATTTGCCGTTCATTGTGCCGGATGTTTCTACTATCTTATAGCCGCACAATATCCTGTCCCTGAGAGGACATGGATCGGTGCTGTGATACCTGATTTTCATACAAGAAGCATTTGGACTCGCTACGTGACATCCATATACTGGTCCATTACGACTCTCGCAACTGTTGGATATGGAGATCTGCACGCCCAAAATACACGAGAAATGATTTTTAGCGTCTTCTACATGCTCTTTAATCTCGGTTTGACTGCATACCTCATTGGAAACATGACAAATTTGGTTGTCCACGGAACTAGTCGAACCCGTAAATTTGTAAGTGTACATCACTTCATGATATTTACTAAGGTCAACCTTATGCTTACAGATCAGGATTCTCAATCTGCTTCTATTTTCTGCCTTTTCCTCAGAGAGATACAATTCAAGCTGCGACAAGCTTTGCTCAGCGGAACCAATTGCCACCACGCTTGCAGGATCAAATGAAGGCACACTTGTCTTTGAAATTTAGAACTAACTCCGAGGGGCTGCAGCAGCAAGAGACTCTTGAGGCTCTTCCCAAAGCCATCCGCACGAGCATTTCACATTTTCTTTTCTACTCGCTGGTGGACAAAGTGTACCTGTTTGACGGTGTTTCAAACGACTTGCTATTTCAGCTGGTAATCATCAAAACAGCAAATGAATACTAATTGTTCCTCTTCTCGCTTTCTGACTTAATCTATGGCGTGGTGGTATTGAAGGTGTCGGAAATGAAACCCGAGTATTTCCCTCCAAAGGAAGATGTTATCCTGCAAAATGAAGCTCCAACAGACTTTTACATACTCGTGAACGGTGCAGTGGTAAATATAACGGCCATTTGAGTCAGTATCTAGCTTATTCTTCTTTTGTGTTTAATGACTTTTCTTTCAATTTTTGTAAACAGGATTTGGTGGATAGTAAGACAGACAAAACAGTTGGAGAGGCGAAAACGGGTGACATTGTTGGTGAGATAGGAGTACTTTGCTATAGGCCGCAAGCCTTTACGGTGCGGACAAAGCGGCTCAGCCAACTGCTTCGTTTGAATCGAACTTCCTTCTTGAATATAATACAAGCTAACATTGGAGATGGGACAATTATCATGAATAATCTCCTTCGGGTAAACTACTTCAGAAAACCTCTCTTTGGCACTCTTTTTCTTCTTCTTCTTTTTTTTTGTAAAAAATAGGCTCGTTTCATTTCTGATTTGTTACATCCAAATTTTGATTATTTGAATAAGCTTTTTAATTGTGCAGCATTTGAAGGCGCAAAAGGATCCCTTTATGGAGCAAATGTTGGTTGAGACAGAGCACATGCTAGCTCATGGCCAGGTGGACCTACCGCTTAGTCTGTGCTTTGCCGCCATGAGAGGAGATGACTCATTATTGGGGCAGTTATTGAAGCGGGGTTTAGACGCGAACGAGTCTGATCGCAACGGGAGGACATCTCTTGTAAGTATAAAGTCAACATTGCAATTACTATGTCCTTTTATTCTTTATAAGAAATGTTTCTCACGCTATGGCGTTTACCTTGCAATTTGCATTTTCAGCATATTGCTGCTGCCAATGGATCAGAAAACTGCGTGCTTCTACTGCTAGATTATGGAGCAGATCCTAATAGCCGAGGTAACTTTTGCCACAATGTATTATAAAATATCTTCAAGAAGGAACACAAAAGAACTGAAGAATTTCATCTGCGTGCTAGTGGATTTTAAGTATTTCTTTACGAAATCCCTGCGTAGATCCGAGTCTGATAACCAATATAGGTTTAGTCAGTGAATGATATAAGGCAAAATACTTTCACGTTATAAATGAAATCTAACTATCGGAATATAATTTTTGTCCTATGCAGACTTGGAGGGAAATGTACCATTGTGGGAAGCAATATTAAATGGGCACAATGCTATAACGAAGCTTCTGATGGACAATGGTGCAACGTTAAAAAGTGGTGATGTTGGGAAATATTCATGTCAAGCAGTTGAACAAAAAGACTTGAATTTACTTAAAGAAATCGTGAGATGCGATGGAGATGTGACACAGCCCAAGAGCAACGGGACTACAGCCCTTCACGTTGCAGTTTGCGAAGAAAGCATAGACATTGTTAAGTACCTTTTGGCTCAAGGAGCGGATGTTGACAGACCAGACATGCATGGCTGGACACCAAGATGCCTAGCAGACCAGCAAGGACACGACGACATTAAAGCATTGTTCCAGTCTAACAAACTGGCTAAAAGTCAATCCATCATTTCAGTGTACGAGGAGCCTAGCAACAACAGAAACTTCCTAGGGAAATTCAACAGCGAGCCAGTAATGCTTCCCACAGAACAAGACGGTCCATCTTCATTTTTAGATGGGTCATGGAGTCAGACACGTCCTAGACGCAGAAATAATAACTTCAGCAACTCAATATTTGGGATTATATCCGCTGCTCATAGCGTAGACCGAGACTTGCTCTTACCGGTCGCAGAGTCTAAAATACCTGAGAGTGAGACCAGCTATCATGCTGCTAGAGTGACAATTAGTTGGCCAGAGAAAGGAGACCATGCAGGGAAGCTGGTCCTCCTTCCCGAGACATTCAACGAGTTGCTCGAGCTAGGAGCCAAGAAATATGGGTTTTTGCCCACCAGAGTTTTGACGAAAGACAAAGCTGAAGTTGACAGTATTGAATTGATTCGGGATGGTGATCATCTGATTTTCGTTAGCGATGAAGGGGGGCTCAAAGGTGAGTTTGGCCGATGAGTATATTTCTATAGATCATTGTATGTGCAGGTGATGATTCAATGTTCAAATTGAACAAAACTCCCACTAGTTTCCATCCAGCAATAACTGTGTAGTAGGTTGAAGCTGGGTATTATTTGTTGTTATAGTTTGATTTTTTTGTTGCTAAAAAATTATGGTTTTCTCAACTTGTAATTGTTGATAGTTTGAAGATATAGTGAATAAGAGGGGAAAAAAAAGGAATTGCATAATGTTGAGCAAATGTTGACAGTAGGCTGGCATCCTAAGAGGCGAAGGAAAGGTTGAGATTGTTGAATAGGCTACTGGAATTGTGCTTCAGATTCGGACTTGGGAAGATATCAGAGAAAATGCGTTTGGGATTTACATATACATTGCTAAAGTGTTGTAGTTGTAGTGTAGCAGTAAGCAACGAGCCTACCCAAGTATCTATAATCAAAATTTATAAAAGTACCTGTGCTTGTATTTACTTATAGATTACAAAGACTGATACACAGTCGGATTGCAGCTAATTTTCACAGCCATATCATGGTGAAAGGCGAGCAACAGCCATATCCAGTCAATTAAAACTCCAGTCGTACATTAGAACTACCTGAAGCTCACCATGCAATAGGCATGTATGCTGTTTATAGTTTTTCCTGCTACAATAACTTGAGCAGCTTCAACCGTTGCTCATGTTCAGGATCAAGCTTTGGTGGGCTGTAGCAGCCATGCAGATCCTCCACTATGTACTCCTGATCCATATAAAGCTCCGCATAAGTAAGGTCAATCAAGATGCCGAACAGAAACGAGGCAGGTTGTTTTCCTACATTACTATTGGGTCTACAAATAACATTTACATGACAAGACTACATGCTACCTGGACCACTATGAAGGCTGTCGCATCTCACATATGCAGATACTAACATGTGGAAGGAAAAGGAAATAAACTAACCTTTGTGAGCTCCCTTTTTGTAAGGATATGGTAGTGTTTCTGCCAAATTCGTTGGATACCCATGGTAGCCGCAAGGAAACCATAGGCAATCCCAAGGATGGCAAAGATGACTATAAAAACAATGACTAGTGCAAAGCATGCTTCCATCGATGCTGGAAAGCAATCCAAGATGCCCCATCCATAACAGCAATTTTGACAACCAGCCAGCCTAGGATCAATTGTGCTCATGGAGGAACAATGAAATAGCAAACCGAAAAAACCTATCACCACGAAGAAGAGCAGTACTCCTGAAATACTGGCTTGAATCAGTCACACAATTTTTATTATGTGAATTGGAAGTAATACTACACTAGAGTTCGACGATTCCAACCAAGATTAACATTCACAAGTGAGTTGGCTGAACGTTCACCTATACAGTAGTAAAATGGGAATGGATGTTTCGATAATATACGATCCCAGCCATCACTGAATGAGTTCCTAAATGTCCCATCTCCATCCATGACGTAAACGGAGCCACCCAGCGCTGCAATGAACTGTAAGTAAAAAAACACGCAGCTGTGTAAGTATTGAAATCATGAAAAATACATAGACAAAGCGAAAAGTCAGAGCTCAACATGCAATGCATATCCATCCAAAGAACTCATAAACAGCTTAAGACAAAAGTGCACCACATATTTCGATTTGTCTATTCCTGAAGGGAAAAAAAATCTTTTTATTCATGATAACATCCAGTCATATCCCGATTGACTTCATTGTCGAAGGTTGATTAATGGGTATGATATGTTTGATTGTACATCAACCTCCTCCAAATACAAGATTTATATGGTTAAACGCTTTATCAAGAAAGTCAATCTCAAAATTGATAATAGCATTTAACTTACGGTTTGCACTGCAAGGAATACTAGGAAGACATCCCTAGCAACAAACAGCCTGAACTTTATTTGGCGCCAAGAGTTGTCCTCGTACATTTCAACTCTTAGATGAAACTGGGCTTTGCAAGTTGTGCAATGAGAAAATGCAAATCCTTCCTGATATCGGGAAGTAAACAAAAATTAAATGTACATTAATTGCAAAAGACACAATCGCAAAGCAAAACAACATCCATTACTCCGTTTTGTTTTCGCGCTCATATTCAAAATTTCAAATAAGAAAAATAAGCAACAACAAAATCCTACCTTAACAGAACGCCAATGATCAAGGCATGAACGGTGAACAAATTGCTGGGTTCCTTTGCACATACACGGAGATATTAACGCATCCCCTGCTACAATAAACAACAGAGGGGATTCAGACTACAATCTGCATGTGAATAGATCACTAAGAAAAAGTAATATCAACAGAAAATGTGTGGGACGCAGCGGTAAGTAATGATGGTAAAAGAGAAACAAATTGATTCAATACGAAAGTCCACATTCTAAACTCTCGCATCTTATCATATTTAATTATACTCAAAAACGCTAAACAGCATTGATTGAAAAGATCACACAACTAGTTTGAAGTAGCAAAAAACAACAAAAACTTCTACCCTCAAAATCCAATTATATTATGAAACAAATAAAAAAAATTATAAATTGGGGAAATGCTAACCAAATTCGGATTCAGATTCAAGACAAATGCGGCAGGACGGAAGCAAACCGGCTTCCTCCTCAGCCGCAGCCTCTATGTGTATATCATCGCCGCCATCTTCGATCTCACTCGAGCTCGGCCTGAAAAGTCCACCTTTCTGATTCTCGAGCAGTGGATCGGAATCACTGGCGCGGATTATACCAGGCGGCTCCAATTGCACTTCTCCTCTCATCACTCAAACAAGGCCCTAATCCGAGACCATCAATAAATTCAAAAATCAAAAACAACTAATAAAAAATCCAACAAAAATAGAAAATAAGCAAAAATTAATTCAGTGAGGAACAAATTCGAGTGAACACCTTGAAATTGACTGATGGAGGTTCAGATTTTGAACAGTGGCTGGTGAGAGAAGACGTTTCTGTATTTAATGGCGAAGCGATGAGCATTAACAGTCGCAAGGGGGTTTGATCGTAAATATCTATAAAATGTACAAATTCAATTTTAGCCCCCTACGAACATGTATAAGTATAACTACTACTCGTACAACACTCCAGGCTCCAAGGGGCTTTATGATAAACTAATACTTTTTTGTCCAAAATTACTTCTATCTTCTTCTTTTTGTGTGTGTGGATATATTAGTTTTTTTTTTACATTTCATATATATCATCAATTACCATACGAATACATCGTATACATCATGTATAAAATTCTTTATCAGATACATGTGAATATTAGATTCTTAGAATACAGGCCACGCACGGCACCACCTCTGACTTTGAAACTCACAAGCATAAATTTAAACTCAGCACCCCCACGCACATTGAAAGAATAACACGTCTAAAATTGATACCCACGAGCATAAACTTGAACTCAGCACCTTCATGCGCGCATGGAAAGAATAACACGTCCAAAATTAATGAGAAATATGACACTCAAGGGGGTCCAACCGTTGACCTCTTGACAAATGACAATTGTCAAAAGTTTCCACTCGACCAACCCATCTTTCGCTATCTATTTTTTATTATTATTGAATTCTATCTGTTTCAAAACAAAAATAAAAGAGTGGTTATTGGTGAAAAGTTATCTTATGTTTTGACTAGTGTAATACATTTTTAATTAATTTCGTATTTTTTGAATAAGTTAGTATTTCCTAATATTTTGGTATATTTAGGACAATTTACTATATTTAATAAATAATTGGGTTTTCCCAACTATTGACATATTTCAAACAATTTGCTATTGAAGTTGTCACGTGACAACTTCGTGAGATTTTTTAAATTATTTTGCCTCGTTGTGAGTTGTAATTTCCAAACTATAGATGAGTTTCATCTCTTGATTTTGCCATGTTTTTTATAAAGGAAATCGATATGCGGAGACTGATCTTTTTGGATTTTCATAACAGACTGATGCCTGGTGTATCGATCTCTTATCAAAGTGTCATGTTGACTGTCAGTTTGACACATAGGAGACCGGTACCAATACATCGATTTTAAAGTGATGAATACCTAGTATACCGATCTCGTGTCAATTCAAATCTACATCTCTTTCTTACTCTTCTTTTTTTTTTCAAAATAAAAACACTTCCATAAGTGGACAAAAGATCATCACCGGGGATTTAGGTATTGTCGTTTAGGTTAGAGAAGTCGTCGGGGTGGGAGTCATCGAATAGGACATCGAAGGGGTTTTTAGATCAGGTAAATTTTCTATTAATCGAAGCACATGTTACTCATAGGATCTCGTCTTCCCATCCTAAGTTAGCGGTGTATCAACATTCACAATGCAACTACAGAACTCCATTATCATTATCAAAGTTTTGAGACGATGCACCTGTACGGCGGTGAAGAGAAAACTTATGGACCAAACCTGAGACTTGAGACATCAAAGACCAACACCTCAAACATTAGATCAACACCTTAAACATTTTGAATTTATTTTCAAGATTGACAACAAAAAATTGTTTAAATAACATAGAAAACAAACACCAAATTATTTTGATACAAAAGGGGCCGGATTGAATAAACGTCGGTCTTTTAAGGTCAATTCGTGAACTATTCATTCATTAATCCGGGCGAGTTCCAACATATCTTAACTTGCAGTATGACAACACCAAACACCCGACGCAAATCATACCGTAAAGCGCCAATCCAAATTGGGCCCAACTTGTACCAATACCCAATAACATTGGCCCAATAATCGCAAGCCTTCGGGTTTTTTTTATGAGATCCCAAGCCTTTGGTTGGACGTCTAATTTGTTTATATTTTTTTCGAGTACAACGTCAAACTGGCTACAAACAGGCTAACACGCCCAAGAAGGGAACCAGCCACGTCGATGAAATCCGTCACGCAACCGCCACCACCAGCGAACCCGCCAGCGCCATCCGAAAAAGACCGGCCAAAAAGCACTATGTACAACCGCTGCCCCCCAGCTCCACCACCCGCCAGAAGCACCACCCCACAAACACCTCCCATCCGCGACCACCCTCCAAAAGCTCCACCAGCAACAGCGAGAAAACCCGCCATCACAGATGGAAAAGGACAAGGGGATGGCTGGAAAGGAGGAAAAGGAAGGGATGGGCGGATAGGGGAACCAGAGGAAGCGAAGCGGCGGCAGGGCAGAGGCTGGAAAACTGGAAAACGGAAAAGGGTTTCGAGGGTCTTGGAGCTTCTAGAGAGAACTTGCACTTGATACACACCTAATTTGTTTATATTTGAGTTAGAATGTTTTTATAGTTCAATTTTCAATTTTGATGACCTGTCAGCTGCCACAGTGCCCATTTCATCCAAAATCCCTTACATGGCATGTCCATGCAATATAAGATGTGAGGCTGATACATGTAGGGGGAAAACGACATTGGCAGTGCCAATTCGGATAAAAACGCCACTATCAGTACCGATTTGGAAGAAAAAGTCACTGACAATGCCAATTAAAAACATCATGAAACCTTCCCCTGGTAGATGAGATGTTGTTCTGGTCGGCTGCAGAACAATATCTAGAACAACTTATGCGTCATTTAAAAGTAGTGCAGAAAATAAACGACACGCAAAGTTGTTACTCAGTTCGGCGTTAACGAGCCTACGTCTGGGGGGCTGTCTCCTAGCCCGATGGATAGCAATTCACTAATATTGAGTATTATGAGTACAGGATTTACCGTTTACAGATTCCCTCTTAAACAACCTGAGCCTCGAACACACTAGCAATTGCGCTTTAGGTCTCCGTTAGATCTTAGCTCCCGCTCCGTATCCACCAATATGATTCTCAGAGAGAATCAGTGCCTTCTCCCGAATGCGCAGATCAGAACAGTAGTGCGTGTTCCTTCAGTGTTGTTCCACGATCAATCTGCCGAGCACCAGAACAGATTGAATCCGAGCGCCGTGAATAATCAGTGACGATTAGTTCACCGGCCGTTTGTCTCCTCCTCCCTTCAATGAGTATGAGCGTGAATTATTTCTCCGTAAGTGCTGACTAATACCTAAGCATTAGCCCTCCTTATATAGAGCGGTAGAAACCCTAAACAATTAGGATTTCCAACTAAACCGCTTATAATCTTAGGAAACATTTCCTAATCTTTTGCGCATATCTTTCGAAGATAATTCTTTATTTGAATCTTCAATCATGATTAGGCAATCTTTGATTATCTTCTCGATTAAGATAACTTCAAGCGAAAGCAACCGACTTCAAGGATTTATTCGATTATCCATATGCACCGACTTGCCAAAACTGATCTCGGAAATATCTCCAGGCTAAGTTGTGCAACGTCGGCTGACACAAGTTTCCAAATCTGAATTTGGAAACTTCCAACTTCTGTCCATTGATGTGCAACCGCCTTGCTCTTCCGACGGTCGACTGAGTTTCCTAATCTGAATTAGGAAACACTCTATCTGCTTCAACTTGTTCCAGGACAGTTATCTCTTCTAGTCTTGAACAACAGCTTGAACAACTATACTAGATTTTGCCAAACTACATGCTATAAATCTAACACATCATACACAAAAAACCTCAAAATTTCAATAGAGCAAAAGTCAAGTGAAAATCTTCTTCAATTTAATGTTTTTTATACATCTATATTTTTATGGTAAATTTATGTTGAAACAAAAAGAAGATTTACGAAAGGTATCCAATCATTTTTCTCTCTGTAAAAGTGAGAGCCTGAGTTTCAGCGTGGGTTTTTTCCTAGATGCGTTTCTGATTTTTTCGAGTGTGTTTTCCTTCTGTTTTCTACAGTTGCTGTTCGTGTGGTGCGCTGGTTTCTAGTCTTTGCTTGTGCGTGGTTTCATTTTCTTCATTGGTAGATCAGACAATGGAGAGGGAGGTGGAGGTCCTTTCGGGGAAGTTAAAAGGTGAACTTGCTGTCTCAGTGAAAAAGGAGGTTCGGAAACAGGCAGAGGAGGGTTTCCGATGGGCGGTGGTTATAAGAATGAGTAATGGAAGGTCGGTTAATGCTCCTGCTCTGGTAGCGGCTATGGAGAAGGCTTGGAATACGAAGCCGAACCTGCATTTTCAAGAAATGGCGGATAATAGGGTCGTTGTCAAGCTCAACAATGAGGAGGAGCACAGCAGGGCTATTGAAGGAGGTCCGTGGACTTTCATGGGTTGGGCAGTTATAGTGGAGAAATGGAGAAGAGGAACTACGGCCAGCAATTTTAATTCATGGAACATAAGGATTTGGGTACAAGTGCACAACGTTCCAGTGGAGCTCAGAGACAGAGCTGTCCCAAAGGAGTTAGCGGAGCTGGCAGGTAAGGTCATTAAAGATGAAACTCAAGATAAGAACAAAGACAGTAGGAGAAGGAAGCATCCCAGGTTCAGGATTGAGTTGGACGTGACCAAGCCAATATTGCACGGGGTTTACTTGATGGATGGTGAGCCGGTTTGGATTGCGTTTAAATATGAGCGGCTTCCTTTTGTATGCTTAAGATGTGGACGGATGACTCATAGTGCGAATCAATGTGAGTTTGAGAAGGAGGAGCCGTCTAATAAGAAATATGGTGTGAGTTTGAGGGCGGAAGCTCGGAGTAATGAGGACAGTCTTACATGTTTAATGGAGGAGGAGCTACAATTGGATGAAAGTGTGACCGGAGGAGAGGACTCCCGATGCGGTGGTTTGGCAAGCGTTAAGTCACAGAAGGAGCCGGATGTTTCCAGAGCTCTAGATACGACAAAAGGTTATCCTGTATTAGAAAATGACTTGACAGTTTGTCAGGGGCAGCCGAAGGTGAGTCCAGTTTCAGAAATGTTAGATGTTGGCGCGCAAGAAACCCTAGCCATGTCGGTTGTGGGTGGCTCGAGGGCAGTAGAAAAGGTGGAGGTTGTGGGTCCATGCATAGGCCAATTGGGCTTAACTTTTGGGCCTACTTCGCAAGTGGACATGTTAAATGTTTGCTATGGACAGGATATGGGAAGGGGGTCTGCTTCTCTGAGGCCCACTAAACTTTGTAGCAGGCGTGGCAAGGCGGTGGAGAATGGCGACGATCGACAGATGGTTGCAGAGAAGAGGAGATTCCATCCGTATGATGAAGCTAGATGTGTTAGCAGAGTGGGGATGGGGGGCGACTCGCTACAAGGAGGCATGGAAGCTGAGATCTTTGAGAGTTTATCGGCGGAGGCTGTGGCACAGCCCCACCGGGAGCAATGAGGGCCTTCAGCTGGAACTGCCGGGGTTTGGGGAGACCTCGGACAGTTCGTGCCCTGGTGGAAGCTATCATGGTTTTTCATCCTCAAGTGGTGTGCTTATTGGAGACGAATAAAGGTAATGTTGGTTGGGATCAATTAAAGATGAAGTTAGGGTTTAGAAATTGTTTTACAGTAAGTTGTAGAGGAAAGTCTGGTGGATTGGCGGTTCTTTGGGCTGATGATGTGAATCTTAGCATTTGTAATTTCTCGAGATGGAATGTTGATATGGTGATTGCGGATGTTTCCCCGTTTCGCCTAACATTATTCTACGGAGATCCGGCTACAACCAAGAGGAAGTTCAGCTGGGATTTACTCCGGCGTTTGCGAGGTCTAATGAATCTGCCGTGGGCCGTCTTAGGGGACTTTAACGAAGTTCTCAGTTATGAGGAGATAAAGGGCTTGAAGTTGAGACATAACTGGCAGATGAATAATTTTAGGGAGGTGTTGGGAGACTGTGGTTTGTCGGATTTAGGGTTCAGAGGTTCCCCATTTACCTTCTCAAACCGCAGGGTGGGAGAAAAGGAGTTCAGAGCTCGATTGGATAGGGTGACTGCGGATGCTAATTGGAGGAGAATTTTTTATAGGGCCGTTGTGTCTCATGTGCACTTACACGCTTCAGATCATCAGCTGTTAGTGTCAGATACTCAGGGTTGGCTTTTCAATAAGAAGGGGAAGTTGTTCAGATTTGAAGCTATGTGGTTGGATCATCCGGATATGGGGAGGCTGATGAACGATTTCTGGAGTAGCAACAATAATGTGCAATCCAGTTGGTGTTCAAAATTGAAGGATTGCAAAAATATGCTTAGTGCGTGGAATAGGAGTGCGTTCGGCAATGTCCAACGGAGGATCAAGGATCTCAAGGTAAGGTTAGAGGAGGTCAAGAATGCAGATCGAAATTCTCAGAGTAAGGAGGAAGAGGAGAAGATATCGGAAGAGCTTGACCTTTGGTTGGCTAGTGATAGCTCTAGAATATACGCACTTTTGGCGGCCTCTATGCTTATTGTTTCATTCATTTTATCACGATTTCACTTGCTATTTAACGCCTTGTGGTTCATTTTAGGCCAATTACAGAGTTTAAGCTGAGAACACAAGTTAGCGTTGATTCTGGAGCAAAACCGAGCATTCTGGTGCTAAAGTGAGCAAAATAGGAGTCGGAGCGCAGAATTCACTTTTATGTGCGATCGCACAAGGACTTCTATGCGATCGCATAGAAAGTCCAGTCGCATAAAACCTTATGCGATCGCACACCCTGGAGCTACGGTCAGAACATGGGCAGTTGTGCGCTCGCACAAGCTAAAGTATGCGATCGCACAAGAAATCCAGTCGCATAAACTATTATGCGATCGCACACCCGGAAGCCAAAGTCGCAAATGCAGCAAAGGAAAGATATGCGCTCGCACAATCTCAAGTATGCGATCGCATAGAAAATCCAGTCGCACATAATTATGTTCGATCGCATCCCACCGACCACCAGAAAAGTTGTGCGATCGCACAATTGCAAATATGCGATCGCATAAGGCGGCAGATGTTATAAAACCCAGAATTTTTAGGGTTTCGGGTGGGCTTTTTGGGAGAGAAGTTCTGCACGGATTCCCAGGCGCCGACACTGATTTTGAGAAGGTTTTTGCATGGATTTCGAGGTGGAAAGTTGAAGAAGAAGACCAATCATTGATACTATCCATTACTCTTGATCCTCCATTGGTTTAGAAGCTCTAAACTCTACATCTCATATGGGTTCTTACACTTTTGTTATTGTTTTTGATTGTAACCTCACCATGAGTGAGTAGTGACTTTGGTTGGGGATCCATGAATCCCCTAAACATGTTTGTGACCTTGTAAATGCTATAGATGTTATTGATGAATGATTTTGCACATGATTCTTCTTCATTGGAACTTAATGTTAAGGGGTGCCTATAAGGTGTTTGTGAGAAGTCCTCAATAGGAACCTTAGTTGATTTCATGTTTGATGTAACTAGCGTTGAAAAGCATGATTTCAAATGAACTAAATGAAGAAGCATTAGGGTTTTTATGTTACATGGCGACACTCTAATTTTAATGAGAATGGCATGGTTTTTACACGTGTATGATTATCTAGCCAATAGAGCTAGGGTTTGAGGGTAGGTAATCTTACTTTATAATGCCAATAAAGCGAGAGTTTGAGGTATTGAGCGAGATGTGACCTCTTAATATTAAGTTAGAGCGAGAGTTAAACTTGGTATTAATGTTGCATGCCTAAATTCTAAGTGTGTGCATGAGAAGTTCATTAATAATGTCCTAATTTACCGTCACAATGATTGTTTAGTGGAGGATTGGATCCCTAGTCATCTTTTATTGATTGTTAATCCCTTTTTGTTAATCAAACCTTGCTTTGGATAGTAAACTTTTGCTATCAACCTCTTAAGAGACACAAATCCCCCCCCCCCAAACTTTAGACATTCTAGTTTAATCTTTAGCACTATTGGTTTAACACCTATCCTCTGGGTTCGATCTCGGATTCCCGAGCTTTTATAAATGTTTTGATCACGTGACTAGCAAATAGTATTCGAATTTACATTTGAATATTTCCTACTATATCACAACCGATCAAATGGCGCCGTTGCCGGGGATAGGTTAATTAACTAGGTGCTATTTGATTATTTAGGTTGTTTGCTTTTTCTTCAATCGTTAGTCATTGCTTGTTTTAAACTCGATTGTGTTTATCTCTTTTGCCGCGCTTTGCTAAGAATTTCCTTTGTTCTCGCAGGCACTTGAATGAACACAAGGTTTCAAGGAAAGAAACACGTGGCTCTAGGTTCAACATCAAGTTCTTCTAACCCTTCTCAACCAACCACAAAGAAACCACGAGGTAGACCCCGAAAGAACCCGATTGCCCCGATTGCACCTTTACCTCCGGTTATTCGTGCTATTCCCCCTATTATCCAAGAAAGACAACAAGTTATTATGGAAGAGGAGAATGAGAACCGTCCGGTTCTTCAAAGAAATGTCCAAAATCGTAGAATTGATGGGGAAGAAGTAGAGGATCCTCAAGCTAGAGATGACAATTATAATGAGAATGAGAGACGTCCTATCCGGAATCCTTATGTCCCTCGTAGAGAGGAGAGACATTATAGATATGATGAAGAGGAAGAGGACGAAAGGCCCGTGGGAGATTACATGACTCCCACCCTCGAGGGAAACGGTTCGGTTATTATGCCTCCGGATGAGGACGCTTTTGATTTTGATGTGAAGTCCTCCTTGGTGCATATGGTAACTCATGATCAATATCAAGGAGTTGGGAACCCCTCCACTCATTTGGCCAATTTCCAAGAGTATTGCCGAACTTACAAGCCGAGGAATGTGCCCGTTGAATATGTTTACTTGAAGTTATTTCCCTCTTCGTTATATGGAGACACCAAGGAATGGTTGCAAAACCATGAGCCGGGAACCTTTAGAACTTGGGATCATCTAGCAACTTCTTTTCTGAACAAGTTCTTCCCTCCATCAAGAACCAAGAAATTCACGGATTTCATATTGACTTTCTCCCAAAGAGACAATGAGTTATTTCATCAAGCATATGATCGTTTCAAACATTATTTGAGGGAATGCCCTCACCACAACTTCAGAAAAGCCGATCTTATGCGATATCTCTATTTGGGTATGAGCAAGGAAGCTAAAAATCAGATGGATACCGCTAGTGGAGGTGCTATCATGGAATTACCGGCGACTCAAGGATTCAAAATTGTCGACAAGATCGTGATAAATTCGGATAGATATCAAGGAGTCGACCACAAGAAAATGGGGAAGTCAAGAGATGATTCCTCAAATTTTGCAACGAAAGAGCAAATTAATGAGTTGTCAAAGAGGATGGAGTCTATGATGAGTATGGTGAATTCTGTGGAGGCAACTAAGCCTAAGGCCGATAAAGAGAGAACTTTGGCTCAACAACCTTGTTTTCTATGTGCAAGCACTAGACATTCTACCAAAAATTGCCCCGACGGTCGCTATGAAGATGATGATGATGGGTATGAAGAGGCACACTTTGTAAATCAACAAAGGAACTATGCTCAAAATGCTAATCCTATCACTAGAAATTATGAGCCGCCTCAAAGGAGAATGCCCAATGATTCGAATTTCCCTCCAAGGCCTCAAGGGCAAAATTCTTATTCAAATCAAGGAAGCTATCAAAGGCAAAACCTACAAGGGCAATCCAGCCAAGTTCAACAAAAACCTCCATATCAACCAAGGGAGAATTATCAATATCAACATGGGAATTATCAAGAAATGAGCCCTCAACAACCACAAGCACCAACTCATCGAATTACACAAGATCAATCCATGACCGATATCTTAGCAAGTCTTGTGGCAAGTCAAGAAAAAGCCGACCAAAGAATGGATCAAATGTTCCAAAAAATGGGCGAGATGTCTACTCATAGTAAGATGTTGGAGATGCAAATAGCTCAACAAGCCGAGTCCTCAACTAAGGCACAAGGGAAGCTACCGGCTCGACCCGAGCACGACAAAAAGGAATATTGCAATGCCGTCTACATTGAGGGATCATTTGAGGATGATTTTCTAGAGAGGAAGGAACATTGTGAGGCGGTGACCCTTAGGAATGGGAAGAAATTGGAGGGTGTTGCACCAAAGAAAGCCGTTCAAATGCCTCCAAAACCCGTTGGCCAAGCTAGAGCCGAAGAAAGAGAATTCAATGAAGAGGTCCCTAATCCTCCAACCGTAAAGGTGAAAGAAAGTGAAGAGAGAAAGAAAGAACTCAAGCCTTATTCTCCACCGGTCCCGTTTCCTCAAAGACTCATCAAGCCCTCAAAGTTGGATAAAGAGTATGAGGTTTTCACCAAGATGTTGAAAAAGCTATATGTCTACATACCATTTCACGAGCTCATCAATAAGGCACCTCTATACAACAAGTTTCTTAAAGAGATCTTATCCAAGAAGAGGACTATTGAAGAAGTTGAACCCCACCCCCTAAACCATGAGTGTAGTGCCCTCTTCTTGAAGCAAATTCCCCAAAAGATGGGAGATCCCGGAAAATTCACTATCCCTTGCTCAATAGGGGATATGAACTTCTCAAGTCCACTAGCCGATCTCGGGGCTAGTGTGAGCGTTATGCCTCTTGCCACCTACCGCAAGCTTGGGTTGAAAGGGGTAAAATCCGCCAAAATGACACTACAACTCGCGGATGGGACTACAAGGCAACCTTGGGGCCTAGTGGAGAATGTCCCAATCAAAGTCGACAAATTCTACATTCCATGCGACTTTGTGGTGATTGATATGGGGGAAAACTTCACTTCATCATTGATCCTTGGACGCCCCTTCTTGGCAACCGCCGGTTTTAAGGTTGATGTTGGAAAAGGGAAATTGACACTAAAGATTGGTGGAGAAAAGGTAAAGATAGAAAAGCCAAAAGAAGAACAAGTGGCTAGTATTGAGAAAAAGCTAGGGAAGGAGGGAGTCGAAGTTGCTAAGGGAGAGAAAGTTGATAAGAAAAAGTTGCACAACATGCTTGAACCCGATGAAGACCCTTCCTTTGATCAATATGAATCACCACCCGGCGACGAGCTGAAAAAGAACGGAAAAGCAAATATATCAAGGGGTGAGAAGCTACCACGTTGGAAAAAGGTTATTAAACAAGTTGCTTGCAACTCTTCAAGGAACCCGGATTGACTCCTCCACTTCTCAACAATACCGCTAGAGAAGGGATCCCGCTCGGGACTTCTCTTAGTGTGCTTCCTATTTTATTACAAGAAGACTCGGCTCCGTCTTAGCCAAGACGTTAAACTAGGCTCGTAAGTGTCTTTCTCCTATGCTCTTAATATTGTCTATGTTGATTGGATTTCCATGTGGAAAATTGAAAGGTTGAAGTGTGACTGTGCGTGAACCTCTATTTTGATGATTGATGAAGTTTGGGGCGTCCCTATGATAGTGTGCTTGATGGTTTGGATGTCTTAATATGACATAAGTGTGGGGTCTCAAAAATTTTGTGCAGGAGCGTTGATAATCGTTTTGAATTCAGCTTAGAATTTTCTCCAAGTAAATTTGTGCGCTCGCATAAACCCTTGTGCGCTCGCACAATAACCCTTCTTCAATTCGGTTAAGGTCGCACAAATCTTATGCGCTCGCACATGATTTTACTCCCCTGTCTTCTTTGTGCGATCGCACATATCACTTTATGCGATCGCATATTCCGGGAATTTCACTCATTTTCATTTCACTTATTTGTGCGATCGCACACTTGTACCTATGCGGTCGCATACCAAGCCCAAGTATCCGCTCTTCAAGCTTGCACAAACTTCATGCGATCGCATAAAAATTTGTGCAACTGTTTTCATTTGTGCGATCGCGCAGCCTCCTATTGTGATCTCTTGATGGAATTTTGAGTCGACTTGCTTAACACTTACACTTTTACGATGATGATTTCCCTACCTTGTGCGCCTAACCCTCTCATTCTTTAATGTGTGTCTCATAGAGTAAAAAGGGAGCTCATTAATCGAATCATTTGAGCAAGACCAACTCGACAAGCAAGCAACCTCTCTACTCTTGAAAGGGCTACCTCCAAACGAGAGAAGTTTTTCTTGACCCTCTCTTTGCTTTTTATTCTATCCATTGCTTAGGGACTAAGCAAATGCTAAGTGTGGGGTGGCCTATATTTAGCATTGTCTATACTACATGAGATGTTTTATGCTTGCTTGATATGCCTTCACTTTTAAAACCCAATCAACGCATGCTTAAGGAAAAACACTTGCACCATTGCACAATTCATCCAAAAATTTCAAATTATTAATGAAAACAAAATGTCTAGGCAAGGCTACATTTTCGAAAAAACTTCATCTCTAAATTCAACTAGTCGTGCATGATTTCGCTTGATTGACCCTTTAGATGACTAATGGATTGGATTGTTGACTTTCATTCTTGAGGATCAAAGCATCTACTAGCAATTCTTTATCTTTTATTCTAAGCTTTTTCTCGTTGAGACTAAAGAGTTGATCTTTGAAAGCATAAAGTCAAAATGATTTATAACTCCAAAACCCTTGCATGCCATGATTGCCTTTAGGTGACCTTAGTGACCTTGTTTATCTAAGTGGATTTTGTCTTATTGGTTTGTCATGCTCCATTTTTCAACGCTTAGCCCTTTGCCAAGTTCTAAGTGTGGAGTCAAAAGAGGGCGAAAAATAGGCCCCAACAAAAAAATTACTTTATTCTCATGGTCAAAAGAGGGCAAAGCCCCGACTAAAAACTCTCTCGATGATCACGAGAAGTTTTGTTTCAAAAACGATACTAATGCCGGGGGTTAGGGAGGTAAGTCTCCCCTAGAAAACATTTGTAGGCCAAAGGCCATTTAAAAAAAATAATAATACGAAGCACTTAGATTTGACAATCGGCTATCCCACCATCCTCTAGCATGAAAACCAATGAGGCAATTGATACTTACTAGCAAAAATTCATTAAGGGACGAACCTCGTATTCCTCTATACTTAGGAATGAAATGGTTTGCAAGTATTTACAAAAACCTTATTGTTGGAACTCCTCTTCTCTTATGACTAAGTGACCTATGCGTCCTAGGCTTGAGAATGAGTTCAAAGCCCACAAGCCAATGGACTAGCCTTTTTGCTAGCATTTGTGAGTGATCCAACAAGATTTCTTTGCAATTATTAGATCATTTTCTTGAAGTCACTAATATAGAAAATGATTAGAATCCTTGATTAAAGAGTTATTAGTCTTTGCTTTGATTTGCTTGAATGTCCTAATTCATGAATTTCCATAAGGATTCGGAGAGGACTCATGTAGTGATTGAAATGCACATATCTAGTTGAATACATTATGAACCTCATGAAAAACACCTTGCCTAGTACTTAGAAAATTGTGAGTTTAAAATGCCTAATTGGATGATTGTTCTCTTTGTGGGATTTGTGAGTATTCCCGGTGTCTGAAAACTCTCAGGAGACTACAACTCCTCCACTAGGGTGGCCTAGGGGTTTAAAGGCTTGGTGCATTCGCTAAATGCACTCGTGTTACCTACGAAAGTGGTTAGTAGTAGTATGTTTTGTTTCTTAATCTTTTGAGTTAGTTTTCGTAACCATATGGAGTTTCTTTGAGCCGATCATGATTGAGCAAAATGCCTTCTTCTTGTTGATCTATATGACTAGTTTGCTCGGGACGATCAAACGATAAGTGTGGGGTGATTTGATAGCTCTAGAATATACGCACTTTTGGCGGCCTCTATGCTTATTGTTTCATTCGTTTTATCACGATTTCACTTGCTATTTAACGCCTTGTGGTTCATTTCAGGCCAATTACAGAGTTTAAGCTGAGAACACAAGTTAGCGTTGATTCTGGAGCAAAACCGAGCATTCTGGTGCTAAAGTGAGCAAAATAGGAGTCGAAGCGCAGAATTCACTTTTATGTGCGATCGCACAAGGACTTCTATGCGATCGCATAGAAAGTTCAGTCGCATAAAACCTTACGCGATCGCACACCCTGGAGCTACGGTCAGAACATGGGCAGTTGTGCGCTTGCACAAGCTCAAGTATGCGATCGCACAAGAAATCCAGTCGCATAAACTATTATGCGATCGCACACCCGGAAGCCAAAGTCGCAAATGCAGCAAAGGAAAGATATGCGCTCGCACAATCTCAAGTATGCGATCGCATAGAAAATCCAGTCGCACATAATTATGTGCGATCGCATCCCACCGACCACCAAAAAAGTTGTGCGATCGCACAATTGCAAATATGCGATCGCATAAGGCGGTAGATGTTATAAAACCCAGAATTTTTAGGGTTTCGGGTGGGCTTTTTGGGAGAGAAGTTCTGCACGGATTCCCAGGCACCGACACTGATTTTGAGAAGGTTTTTGCACGGATTTCGAGGTGGAAAGTTGAAGAAGAAGACCAATCATTGATACTATCCATTACTCTTGATCCTCCATTGGTTTAGAAGCTCTAAACTCTACATCTCATATGGGTTCTTACACTTTTGTTATTGTTTTTGATTGTAACCTCACCATGAGTGAGTAGTGACTTTGGTTGGGGATCCATGAATCCCCTAAACATGTTTGTGACCTTGTAAATGCTATAGATGTTATTGATGAATGATTTTGCACATGATTCTTCTTCATTGGAACTTAATGTTAAGGGGTGCCTATAAGGTGTTTGTGAGAAGTCCTCAATAGGAACCCTAGTTGATTTCATGTTTGATGTAACTAGCGTTGAAAAACATGATTTCAAATGAACTAAATGAAGAAGCATTAGGGTTTTTGTGTTACATGGCGACACTCTAATTTTAATGAGAATGGCATGGTTTTTACACGTGTATGATTATCTAGCCAATAGAGCTAGGGTTTGAGGGTAGGTAATCTTACTTTATAATGCCAATAGAGCGAGAGTTTGAGGTATTGAGCGAGATGTGACCTCTTAATATTAAGTTAGAGCGAGAGTTAAACTTTGTATTAATGTTGCATGCCTAAATTCTAAGTGTGTGCATGAGAAGTTTATTAATAATGTCCTAATTTACCGTCACAATGATTGTTTAGTGGAGGATTGGATCCCTAGTCATCTTTTATTGATTGTTAATCCCTTTTTGTTAATCAAACCTTGCTTTGGATAGTAAACTTTTGCTATCAACCTCTTAAGAGACACAAATCCCCCCCCCCAAACTTTAGACATTCTAGTTTAATCTTTAGCACTATTGGTTTAACACCTATCCTCTGGGTTCGATCTCGGATTCCCGAGCTTTTATAAATGTTTTGATCACGTGACTAGCAAATAGTATTCGAATTTACATTTGAATATTTCCTACTATATCACAACCGATCAGCTAGAGAGGAGGTTTTGTGGCTTCAGCGGTCAAGAGCTCTATGGCTGAGCCAAGGAGACAAAAATACGAAATATTTTCATGCCAGAGCTAGTCATAGGCGGAAGAGGAATTGGATCACTGCGTTGAGGGACAGTCAAGATGTTCTGCAGTCCGACCAGAAGGTTGTTTTGGGCATAGCTGCTGAGTATTTTCAGAACCTCTTTCAAACCAGTGTTGATTCAGGTAGTAGAAGATGGGAGGAACAGCTGAACCCAATTGTCTCAGTTGTCACGGATGAGATGAATGATCTGTTGATTGCTGATATATCCGAGGAGGAGATTCGTAAGTCTGTCTTTGCGCAAGGGCCTTTGAAAGCTCCAGGAATTGATGGTTGTTCGGGCATATTCTATCAGAAATATTGGGATAAGGTCAAGGCGCATATTATCAGTTATGTGAGAAGATTTTGGATGGAAGGGATGCTGGACAAGGAAATGAATAAAACGCTTATTGTGCTTATTCCAAAAAAGAAGGATGCAGAGAAGATGGAGGATTGGAGACCCATCAGCTTGTGCAGCGTAGCGATCAAGATCATCACCAAGATCCTTGCTTCTAGATTGCAACCTATCCTTGATAGGATTATCTCTACCTATCAAAGTGCATTTATTAAAGGAAGGATCATTTCGGATAACTTTATTATTGCTCATGAAGTCTCTAATTTTCTCAGAAGATGCAAAAGGAGTAGTGTTTCTTATGCGTCGATTAAGCTTGATATGAGTAAAGCCTATGACCGTGTGGAGTGGAGTTTTTTAGAAGCTATTATGCGGAAGATGGGGTTTGCGGATAAGTGGGTGGATAGAGTTATGAGGTGTGTCTCCTCTGTCACATATTTAGTGAAGGTGAACGATCATCTATCAGATGTGATTTTTCCGCAGAGGGGTCTGAGACAAGGTGATCCCCTTTCTCCTTATTTGTTCCTTTTGTGTTCTGAATTGTTAAGCGCAAAGATCTCTGCTGCTGTGACATCTGGTAGTATCAGTGGCGTGAGGATTAGTAGAGATGCTCCAGTGATTTCTCATCTCTTCTTTGTGGACGACTCGATTTTCTTCATAAAGGCCAGGTCGGGGGAGGCTCAGTCTCTTAAGAGGATCCTTGTCCAATATGAGGAAGCTACAGGGCAGAAGATTAATTTTCAGAAGTCGGAGATCTCCTTTAGTCATAATTGTCCGGAGGTTGCGCGGTCTGAAATCTTGCAAATCTTTGACATGAAACAGGTGGATTGTCACTCTAAGTATTTGGGTTTGCGGCTGGTTATGGGCCAAAGGAAGGTGGAGATGTTTGGATGTATTACAGATAAAGTATGGAAGAAAATAAATGATTGGAAGTGTAAATTTTTATCGGCAGCCGGAAGAGAAGTGCTGATCAAGGCAGTACTCCAAGCGTTGCCTGTTTATATGATGTCGGTCTATAGGCTTCCAGAGAGGAGTATTCAGGAGCTATCCAGGCTTCTTCTTAAATTTTGGTGGGACAAGGGTGACAAGAATAGAGGCATTAGTTGGGTCAATAAGGAAACTCTGCAGAAAAAGAAGATGGAAGGTGGGATTGGCTTTAGAAATCTCAGATTTTTCAACGATGCAATCCTTACGAAGATTTGTTGGAGAATAGTGAAGTTTCCAAATCTCCTAGTCTCGCGTGTCTTGCTAGCTAAGTACTGTCCTGATGGCACCATATGGAGTGCTAGACTAATTCCAGAGGCATCCCATGTTTGGAGAGGAGTGATGAAAGTCATGGATTATTTCAAAGGGGCTATCTGGTGGGACGCTGATAGGGGGACAATCAGGTGGAAGTTTTCAAGCAATGGCGCATTTTCTGTGAAGTCGGCGTATGAACTAATAATGCAGCTAGAAGACAAGAAGAAAGGAGAGAAGGGTGAGCAATCGGATGCCAGTGGTATAATCAGATTCTGGAAGAGAGTTTGGAATTGCAAAGTTCCTAACAAAATCAAAATTCTGTGCTGGAGAGCTTATTATAACAGTCTGCCGGATGCTATGAACTTGCGGAAGAGAGGGATCCATATTGATTTCTGCTGCAAGATATGTGGATATAAGATGGAGTCGGCTATTCATGTTTTTAAGGATTGCTGGTGGGCCAATGATTTATTCTGCAAGATGGGGATTTCTCTGCCTTTGTTTGGAAATGCTGAATGGTCTAACCCTGCTGATTGGATATGGCTGTGTTCTTCATTTCTGAATGATGATGATTTTAGATCATTTCTAGTCTCGCTTTGGCTTTGTTGGAGAAATAGGAACTTGGTTTGGCATAACAAAGAGAGCTGGAGTGTGAGCCGAGCTGCTACTATTGGTAAGAGTTTAATGAAGCTCTCAGACTCTCTTTCTTGGTCATGTCCCAAAGACAGCATAGGCATTTTCGGAAGTGTGCACCATCAGGGAGATGATGTTACTAAAATCAGTGTAGACGGTTCTTGGGAGGTGGATGCGAGGAGGGCAGGCATGGGAGTAGTGGCTAGAGATTTTGAGGGGTGTATCTTGTGGGTGTGGGCAGGGTGGAATAGTGCCAGCTGCTGTGCTAGTGAAGCGGAAGGTATTGCTCTTCTACAAGGTCTCAGAGTTGCGGACAAGTTGAAGCTCATTAAGGTGTGCTTTGTGATGGATTCTGTGGAGGTTTACAAGGCTATTTCAACTGGCTATGGGCTGGAGGATTGGTGTGATTCGTGGCTGGAAGAATGCTTAGATATTCTGCGCCGTAACGCAGATTGGTCTGTCTCATTGGTGTATAGGGAGCTTAATAGCGTGGCAGATCTCTTGGCAGTAAAAGCTAGAAGGGAATGCTGGTGCTGGGACAATATTGATTCTATTCCTTTTTGTTTGGTCGGGTGTTGTTAGCTTTGTTTTTGCTTTGTTGTTTTGTTTCTGTTTTTTTTTTGTTTTTGTAATTCCCATCAAAAAAAAAGAAAAAAAGAAAAAATCACCCTCATGAATGATGAATGTTCTCACCGACACCCGCAACTTCCCCATTTGACCAGTTTCTCTCCTTTCTACACTCCCGATTCAGTTTTTCATCCTCTTCCGATCTTCTCCACTACACACAAATTGTGGCCGACTTACTTCTGCAACTCGGTATCGCATTTTGATTCATTAGGGTTCGAATCCATATATCCAGATCTCACCGACTAGCTAGATTTGTTGGCATAGTGACCACAACCGTTGAAATTGGCTGCTGAAGATCTGATTGATTTGTGTTTTTAATTAGAGTGGATTAGTTTCATCAATGACTTCGATTAGGTTAGATTCAGGCAAGCAATACTACGCCACCAGCAGCCTCGTGATCGGATATGCTTTATGTTCCAGCTTGTTGGCTGTGATCAACAAGCTCGCCATCACCACTTTCAACTACCCTGGCTTGTTGACCGCGTTGCAGTATCTGACCTCAGCTTTGGGGGTATGGATATTTGGCAAGTTAGGGTTTTTGCACCACGATGAGTTCAATTGGGAGACTGCTAAGAAATTCTTGCCTGCTGCATTTGTTTTCTACATGGCTATTTTCACTAACACAAATTTGCTAAGACATGCGAATGTGGATACTTTTATAGTGTTCAGGTCGTTGACGCCATTGCTTGTGGCCATTGCCGATACTACGTTTAGGAGACAGCCGTGTCCTTCGAAGCTGACATTTGCATCGTTGTTGGTTATATTAGGTGGTGCGGTGGGCTATGTTGCTACTGATTATGGATTTACTATCACTGCTTATTCATGGGCGTTTGCGTACTTGATTACTATTACTACAGAAATGGTGTACATCAAGCATATGGTGACGAACCTCTCGCTGAATACTTGGGGATTTGTGTTATATAACAATTTGCTGTCTCTTATGATGGCGCCCTTCTTTTGGGTTCTGACTGGGGAGTATGGTGAGGTGCTTTCGGCTTTGAGATCAAGTCCTGTTGTTGATAACAATGCTGTTTTTGCTGTGGGCTTGTCTTGTGTGTTTGGGTTGCTGATCAGCTTCTTTGGGTTTGCGGCTAGGAAGGCAGTTTCAGCTACAGCATTTACAGTGACGGGCGTTGTTAACAAGTTTCTAACTGTTGCAATCAATGTGCTCATTTGGGATAAGCACGCCACTCCTTTCGGCTTGTTATGTCTTCTTGTTACAATAGCTGGAGGAGTTCTATATCAGCAATCTGTTACTGGGCCTGCCCCATTGCAGAGAGAGTCTACTGCAGCCAAACATAGGGACAGTGAGAATGAAGGTGATGAAGACTTAGTTAGCCTTATTGATGGAAAAGGTACTTCAGGTAAACATGTTGGTGTATGAGGCCTGAGGGGGGTCTTATGCAACATGGCCTATTGGAAGTCATTCATTTTATGGTTTCTGCATTGTAGCTTCTCTAAGTCTGTATTACTTTTTGGGGAACTCACTTTTTTTTTCTTACATTTGCACCGTACTAAATTGATATGTTCCATACATACTACATGATAATCCTTTTTTCTTTCTTTCTATTATCACAAATATAGGTTTCCATTGATTGCTTGTGTTGGTATATACTTATCATATTTTAAACTATCTTTCTGTAGTCCTCAGTGGAACAAATCATTGATTAGGAACTAGCATTTTGATAAATTAGGGTGTTAGCTAGTATCATGATACTGTTTACTATTCTTGACAGGGCTTGAGAATTGCTTTTTGATCTTGTCCAAAGATCAACTAAGCAGTACTCACAAGTCACAAGTCCATAGGGATATGTCAGAAACTGCTCGCTAACCTATGTTTGTGTTTTTTTTTTCAATTTCTTGAGACAATACATTCTTTGGCATTGATTTTTGTTGATAATTTAACATAAAAATGACAAACGTCGTGTTATGAATGGATTTACGGTATTAATTATTGGAGAGTACAATTATAATTTGTTTGCATGTTGGATAAACACAATGTCAGATTGATTTCTACATAAAAGAGTTGATCTTTAAAGAGAAATGTATCCCTTGTTTGATCTAATCATGACATTGTTGGCTGATTCTCTTTAAAAAAATTACTTCGAAAATGTCGGGCTAAAATGAAATGTCGTTTCTTACAGAAGGTTATGAAGTCAACAAAGCTTCCCGTGTTTCAGGTAAGTGTTTTTTTTTCAAAAAGTAATATGCAACGCAACCATGTTGAAATAACTGAATAAAATTCACCTATGCAACTTTGTTTGTTTGGTCACAATTTATCTCACGGTAATCTGTATGTTATAGGTTCATTAAACTACTGAACATCCTTCAAATTTAAATATAGTTTGCTGCTGATAGTGCTTACTGTGTCATTTCATGATTTGTGAAACTGTCTTGAAAATGGGACTCTCTCATTATTTTTGGCAAGGCTCAGCATTACAAGATTACTTGAGATTGAAAGGCGATGCCGCCCTTTTCTGTCATCTGCGTCGTTTATAGATCCTGATAATTGCACTGCTCAATGTTTTGAAAGAGCTCTTGTTTCAGTTTGGGGACTGTGAACAGTAAGTCAGTGAATCACCATTGATGTTCTTGGATGATACACATACACTTGGTTTCTTGCTCAGCTGTGGAATGAAATTGGTTGATTTTGAGGTGGGAAATGTATGTCTCATCTGCCAATCATTAAGCATGGCTTGGGGAAAAGTTTGCACATGAATTGGAGACAGAACAAGCATTGATATCCGATCTTGCTATTCTTGTTAGGGAGAAATACTTTGCCTTAATTGCAACTATTGAGGACCTGATTGTGTTAAAAAGAGTAGCAGAAAATTTCAACGCCAGGCATTAATTGATTTTATCTGCTCTTCTGCTATCCTAAATATTTAAGCTTGACTACTAGAGTCTAGAGCACTCAAGGGCGAGACAAGGAGACCGAGTACCCCAGGAAGTGAACGATTACTCAGAACATGTTTGCAAATCAGCTCAACTGGTTTCGTACTCGAGGGACAATTTCAGTTCAGAAACCTCTAGCCAAGAACATCTTAGAACCTAACGGAGTGCAATCACACTATCTATGTCAGGGCGAAGTGGAGTGGTCTGGTGGAAGGTGCTCCCACCCGGCACAAATAATGTCCGGGTTCAAGTCCCTCTTACCTCTAACAACTAACCCCATCAATAAAAAAAAAAAAAACTTGGAGCTTCTGGCAAGAATAGCCTCTTAAAATAATGAACTAAAAATAAGCTTTAAATGGAGAGAGTTTTATTGCAACGAAATGTCTCGTACATGTGTATTCCACAATCACATACAAACCAATGGTGTCATTTTGTTTGTAGAAAAGAAAAAATGAACAAACTTTCCAAACCAATATCAACCGTCAGATCATATCATATCAACGGTGACTGAAACTCACCGCTCTCCACCAACTCCAACATCTTCACCACCTCCCCCATCTCCGGCCTTCTCTCCGGCACCACCTCAACGCACTTCATCGCCACTTGCAAAACCGCCACCATCTCCTCCTCCGCCCCAGCTCCCACCACCACTGCATCAAACACCTCCGCCCCCGAAACCGACTGTACCCACCTCGGCAAATCAATCCCATCCTCCCCAACCGGACCCACCTGATTCGGCGCCTTCCCCGTCAACATCTCCAACAGCACCACTCCGAAACTATAAACATCAGATTTGAAGCTCACCATACTTGCCTGCTGCTGCACTTCCGGAGCTCTGTATCCCGTCACCCGATTCGGCGTTGCAGACGGCCCGTATAGTGAGTACAAGCCGTAATCAGTAATGCAGGCTGTTAGAGACTTCGTTACCAAAATGTTGGACGATTTCATGTTGCCGTGCGGCGTCATAGCCACCCTGTGGAGGTAGTATAGTCCTCTCGCGGCGGTTAACCCGATTCTGAATCGGGTTATCCAGTCCAGCGGCGGTCGACCCGACCCTCTGCTTCCTGTAATCAATCAAACAACATGACATCAACTGCTATACGCTTATTATTAAACTACCAAAATACGCTTAATTAATATCGTTTCTTTTAACAAAAGGAATTACACAGAACCCTCAATTTATTTTTAAATTAAATGTTACAGACAGTTATTTAAAGAAATAAATTAAATTTTTATTGAATTTATAGGTGAGGTAATTTATATAAATTTAATTAAATAAAAAACTTGCAACGAATCGAAAATAATTTAAGAATTATATTTAAAAAAAGATTAGGGTTTAGAGGGGTACCGTGGAGAAGGGAAGATAAGCTGCCAGCGGGGATGTAATTGGAGATGAGAAGCTTCTCGTCTTTGGAATAATAATAAGCGATGAGTTTGACCAAATTTTCATGGCGGAGTTGACCGAGCAATGCCAGTTGGCTATCCAACTCTCTCTTCCCAGCAACAACTTCCTTCAATCTTTTAACCGCCACTATCGTCCCGTCATCCATCTCCGCCTTGTACGACGTCCCTGTGCTTCCCTTTCCTAACACCTCCGCTGAAGCTTTCAGAAGATCGTTCAGCTCGAAGTTGTATCTGTTTGGTTCGAAGAACACCAGCTTCTGCTTCGAGTTGCAGCCATGGGCTTCATCTTTCGAAGAAGCTTCGCTGGCCTCGGCCGCTCTATCCGCCGGGTACGGCGGATTAGATTGTTTGGTGTTACGACGGCTGCGTTTGAAGAAAAATAACACGACGAGTAGTAAGAGGAGAATGAGAGCGACGAGGACGCCGATTACGATGAGAATTACGATGGCGCAGGTGGATAGCTTGTGGTGGCGCTTCTCATCAGACGGAGGCGGAGGAGGAAGCGGAGCCGGATATGGAACTTCGACGCCGCAGGAAAGAAGTGGCTGGCCGCAGAGGAAACGATTGCCGGCAAAAGAAGATTCTGGAAACTTCGATAGGGATTCTGGAATCTCTCCTGTGAGATTGTTATTCGAAACATCAAATCCAACCAAACCAGACGTATTCAACGTCGCCGGAATATTCCCTGAGAATCTATTGTTCTGCAGAAACAGAGCCCGCAGAAACATATTACTGATCGACGCCGGAATATCCCCTTCTAATCGGTTATTCTGCAAATATAGACTCGACAAGGAAGTCAGGTTTCCAAAATCGGTCGGCAATGATCCAGAGATACCGTTGTTGCGGAGGCTGAGGACGCGGAGCTGAGTCAACCTGCCGATCGTGTCATCAGGTATTTGACCAAGTAGTCCAACGCCAGGAAGTCGAAGCTGGTAGACGTGCGTCTGAGTGGAGTCGCAGACGACGCCGGACCAATCGCATGCGGAGACCGATGGGTCCCATCTGACACGAGTTCTGTTGTAGCTGATTCTGGAGATGAAGTCGATCAGCGCTTGCTTGTCGGATGTCGGCTCCGCGCAGGAACGATGAGATAGAAACGCTGTCGCGATACAGATGATTAAAAATATATGAAAAAAGAAGCCTTCCCTCCTGAAATCCGCCATTGAGGAGCAAAGCCGAAGCTTTTTTTTGTTTCTGATTGTTTCAGAACAGAGCAGTGGTGGTGGTGGAAATTAGGGTTTGGGAGATGAAACGGATCGATGTAAGGAGTGAAACAGGCGAGGAGTTAATGCGATAAGAATGCGAAACATTGGAATGTTGAATATGGAGGATGATGACGATACAGAGGATGTGTTATATGCGATTCAGTTACTTCATCTGTGTTTGATATTTATTTAATTAAAATATTTATCTTTATTTCTGTTTAAGTTTTTTTTTTTAAATATCTATATTTGAATTTCTTGCTAGTTGACATGGAAAGAGATAATAAAATATCATTTTAAAATATATGTATTATCACCTTCTAAATGTGGTTGTGAAACTAACAATTATGTGTAAGTCACATGCTATAATTATAATAATTGTATTTGTCACAAATATTCATCAATTAATTGCTTGTTTAATGTTTTCCTTGATTTACTTTTATAATTTATATTTATAAAAATTTGTGTTTGATAGCTCCTATAAATGTATATGATTTTTCGTATTCATTATACAACATGCATGACTAATCCGGCCAATCAAAAAAAAAAGTCTTCTGAGTTGAGTCAAAATTTGCACGAAAATAAATAGGAAGATTTGATACTTGATTTTATGAGATGAAAATGGGCTGATGTCTATTTATATGCTCTTCTTCTTTTTTTTTGTATAGAAAAAGAGTGAAGAAAAAAATATGCCATCTCATCGTGAATTGTTTATTTTTTAATTATTTCTCAAAACCAAATAATATTCTATTTGGATAATTATAAAAGTATTGCATGTACTATCATGTGATCCACATCCATCACATAATAATAAGTGAATTATATATGTTTTGAACCATAAAGGTCTTAAAATATTTAACAGAAGATTAACCATGGATCAACATCCGTCATAATACTAATTTATTGATACTTATTTGTGAAACTTTTATCATAATATATATTTTCAAACAATTTTCTTATTGTACATGCTTACACGGAGTTACATGATAGTCTGATCAGACTTAAAAATAGCCAATGATCATACTAAAAATAGCCAATGATCAGACTTAAAAATGGTAATGATCATACTTAAAAAGAAGCAATGATCAGACTTAAAAGACTTAATGATCAGACTTAAAAATAGCCAATGATCATACTAAAAATACTTAATGTTCAGACTTAAAATTTGTAATGTTCAGACTTAAAAAGAAGCAATTATCATACTTAAAAACTTAATGATCAGACTTAAAAATAGCCAATGTTCAGACTAAAAATACTTAATGATCGTACTTAAAAATGGTAATAATCATACTTAAAAGAAGCAATGATCAGACTTAAAAACTTAATGATCAGACTTAAAAATAGCCAATGATCAGATTAAAAATACTTAATGATCAGACTTAAAAATGGTAATGATCATACTTAAAAAGAAGCAATGATCAGACTTAAAAGACTTAATGATCAGACTAAAAAATAGCCAATGATCATACTAAAAATACTTAATGATCAGACTTAAAAATGGTAATGATCATACTTAAAAAGAAGCAATGATCAGACTTAAAAACTTAATGATCAGACTTAAAAATATCCAATGATCAGACTAAAAATACTAAATGATCAGACTTAAAAATGGTAACGATCATACTTAAAAAAAGCAATGATCAGACTTAAAAGACTTAATGATCAGGCTTAAAAATAGTTAATGATCAGACTAAAAATACTCAATGATCAGACTTAAAAATGGTAATGATCATACTTAAAAAGAAGCAATGATCAGACTTAAAAGACTTAATGATCAGACTTAAAAATAGCCAATGATCAGACTAAAAATACTTAATGATCAAACTTAAAAATGGTAATGATCATACTTAAAAAGAAGCAATGATCAGACTTAAAAACTTAATGATCAGACTAAAAATACTTAATGATCAGACTTAAAAATTGTAATGATCCGACTTAAAAAGCAGCAATGATCAGACTTAAAAGACTTAATGAGCAGACTTCAAAATAGACAATAATCAAACTTAAAAGACTTAATGATCAGACTTAAAAGACTTAATGATCATACTTAAAAACTTAATTATCAGCCTTAAAAAACTTAATGATCAAACTAAAAAAGCAGCAATGATCATTGTTTTTTAAGTCTGATCATTGTATTTTAAGTCTGGTCGTTAATGGTTTAAGTCTGATCATTGTTTTTAAGTCTGATCATTACTGGTTTAAGTCTCATCATTATTATTTTTAAATCATTGTTTTCTCAAGTCTGATCATTGTTTTTTTAGTCTGGTCATTACTGGTTTAAGTCTGATCATTGTTTTTTTAAGTCTGATCATTACTGTAGCAAACGTCAAAGTTATTCTTAATGATCAGACTTAACGCATGATGATCAGACTTAAAACCGTACTGTAGCATTTCGAATTTTACTGTAGCGAATTTTCGGACGATTATACCCCTCCTATCTTTTATATATTTTTAAATAAGTCTATGTGTATTTTTTTTATTTACAGAAAGAACCCCGACGGGATGCAAGTTCGGATGAATTTTGATTGGTTAATTTTGACACGTGTCAAATTTTTTATGGGTTTGTAGTTTTTATTTATAATAGTGGTTTGTATTTGATTCAAACCCTTTAAAAATTTATGAAATAAATTATGGTACAGTTAGCAATTTATTGTATAAAATTTAGTAATTTAAAAATTTATCATTAGATCGAAACAAATACTTTATACCCAAATATATATATTTAAATTCGACCAAATACCTAATTTATACAAATGTTTTTGGTTTGGGTGTTTATGGCATTATTTGTAATTGCAATTTAGTCCATAAAGTAGAAATTGACTTTGTTTTGAAAATGTTGATAGTTTGGACAAGACTTTGTAAAATGATGGTAGTTCATACCACCATTTTGTACTTTTCCCTTGAATCAACTTACATACTTTTTGTTTTATAATTCGAGTCTTTGAGTACTTCTTGCCTAGAAAGGATATACATTTTGTTATATGCCTTATTTAATTTAATTTGGTCACATTTATTTACTTGTGTTTGGTGATATTTATAATATAACAAGATATGTTCAAACTGATTCAAAAGTAATTAAATTGAATATCGAAATAGTTCGACATCTAATTTGAGATCACATGTTAATTCTGATAATATTTTAACTTTATTCCAAACTACATAAATTTACAAATATACTATATGTAGAACAACTTAACTTTTTTATTTATTGAAAACTTGTGTCAATTTGTCATGTCATCATCTTATTTAGCCACATATCCGGTTTTTTTAAAGTAATATTGTCTGTGCCTTGTTTGTGTAATCATTGAATTATTTTTGTATCTTGAACAACCATGTGGAATTTTGTGTGTTTATTTTATTTGAGGTAATTTGTTCTTTTTTCTTTTTCTTCCTGGAAAACTAGCTTGCTGTTTTGAAAATTGAATAAAATTGTGTATGTGTGCGTATGAGAAGCGCTCAAATGTTGTATCCCAATTATTGAGAGATTGTGAAACTTCTTTTACTCTCTTAAATTAACTCAGAAAATATATATACTTTATAAATGATCTTAATTTGTATGATGAACATGACCTCTCAAAAAGTTCCTAATCTCCTGTGTCTTCCTATAATGAAGTTCCTAATCTTCCTGGTTCATCGACTCATGAGTCAAGCTACCACTCATTTGAAGACCTCGGTAATGCTAATCAAGTCCATGGCTGGATGGATAAATCTCCCGATGTAGCGGTTGTCATTGATAATGTGAATTAAGCTTATAATATGAATTATAGATGTTGATAGACTGATCGATGTATCGAATGAAAATGTTGGTCTTTGGGCAGTCGAAGTTGAGCTGTTATAGGGATATAGTAGTCTGATCAGATAGATTACCAGAAAAAAATTAGTTAGGTCTCTCCCGGTGCCAAAAGCAAGTTTGATCTTGGCAATAAACACCACCGTATAGCAGAAGCGAGAAACTTTTGGCCGGAGTTCAGTCAATTTTGATCAATTCTTAATTGGGGCTGAAATCAAAATTGGAGTTCATAAGTTAGAAAACTCGAGTTATCGATCTTGAGTGCTTATAACCAGACCAGATATCATCAATGACTAAATTGAGAGCTAGCAAAAGAAAATGGAAAAAAGATTCAGTGCCGCGCAGCAATTTGCTGCGAGTGGAAACAGCATTGTTTTGATCAATATGACGTCGTTTGTGTTTTCGAAAAATAACAAAACGATACTGTTTTGATAAAAACGACGTCGTTTTACTTCTCGCAGGAAAATGCATGGTAACTTTTTTGAGCCTTGAACAAATATTTTTTAAAAGTAAAGTGAATCAAAACAAATAAGAAGATGTGTTATATGGAGTTCTTTTTATCAGATAGAGGAGGAATGAAATAAAATTCTGATGAAAATTAATTAATTTCTTAAGGATAAAATAATTCAAAATGTTGAACTATCATTGCATTTTATTTTTGTGGGAGACAAATTGTGTTAAATTTCACACAGAGAGGAATATTTGGAAAAGAAATGTTTTTTTATGTCTCTTGTATTAAGTTGATTCAAATGTTACATATATAATGAGTAGTTGTAGTCAAAATAGAAATGCAATAACAACCAGTTTGAGAATGGAAAGCAAATAATCTCCAGGGAGAAACTTGAGAAGAGAATCATGCCAACACACAATCACAGTGTCTTGAGTCATGACATCAAAAATCTTTCAATTTGATTTATTTTCAATTTAATTCACTTCATGGGGAATCAAAGTGTTTTCCTTGTTCCCCGTCTAATTAACCCGTCCTAGCTTTAAAGTCCTATTCCTTGCCTTTATGGAGTTAAGGTGACTTCCTACCATTGACCGAAATTTGGTTTATTGCGACTACAAGTGTAGCTTCGTTTCGCTTACAAGGAAATTCGGCCGGTGCTTTATTGTCATTTTGAAGTGGGCTGCTGAGTCGCTTCTTCAGTTTGGCCGATTTGGCATGGATCGGTTTTGGAGTTTCCTTAAGGACTGACGATCGTATTCAGCGGATGACTCACCTCATAATGCATGGATTGCGGTTTTATGTTTACATGTTCTGTTCCTGTTGTTGTTAGTCGTTGCTTTTGTTGTAGTTGTTTGACCTTTTCTCCAAGTCGTTGTATGCCTTTCTCTTATAAAAAAAGTGTTTTCTCTTGTAGTTATAAGTCACAAATTTAGCTACTTGATTTGGTCTTTGTTTTCACATTGAAAATGTTTTATAGGTTCAACCGCAATATAGCTCAATAGACAAAGATAGAACGATTTGGGCGAGAAAAGTAGTGATGTAAGAGAAGTTTTCTGGAACATAATAGATGCAAGAGATTAAGCAACTTCTTTTTTTATAACAAATATTTTTCCGAATATATTACTAGTTCGAAAAAAAAGAAAAAAAAAGTAGTTTTGGCGATGTACCTAATATATTACTAATTCAACAAGTAGGTTGAATTATTAAATTTTCTAAAAATATGCGAACTAATAAATAATTTTCCAAAAGATGCATTGTCTGAACTGCGCTAACGATTTTAATACTTCGTTTGTAAAATTTTAAGAGATTGAATCAAATAAAAACCACATTTAAATATAAAAATTATAAACTACCTAGGAATTCGACACGTGACACTCTCGACCAATCATAATTCGGGGCACTTTTTGTAAATAAAAAAAATTAATATGGACTTATTTAAAAATACATAACATATGCGAGGGTATAAACGTCCAAAAAACGTCAAGTGTAAATATTATCAAATAACTCTGAACACTATCATATAATTCTGAAAAATAACTTTGAACATTATCAAATAACTCTGAACATTATCAAATAACTTCGAACATTATCAAATAACTCTGAAAATTATCAAATAACTATGAACATTATCAAATAACTAGGAATATTATCAAATAACTCTGGAAAATAACTCTGAACATTATTATATAGCTCTGAACATTATCAAATAACTCCGAATATTATCAAATAACTCTGAACATTATCAAATAACTCTGAAAAACTCTGAACATTATCAAATAACTCTGATATTTATGTTTTGAATTAATTGAATTAAAATGTAAAGCAAGTTATATGAACTAGGCCTTCGATTTTTGTTTCTCTAAATAGCATGCTAGCAAATATATACCTTCAATTTTTGCGCGCTCAGGATAACATTGTCATGCTCGCAAAAGAGAAAATAAAACAGAGAATTAGAACAATATTTCTATAACAATAATGCTGGCATGTTTATATTATGTTTGTTAATCAAGTTGTGGTAGGCACTTATGATTTCATCAATCAGAGTATCAGACATTGAAGTCAATAGAGGGTTTGATATTTGTAATTTTTTTTATTTGGGTTTACATCCAAATATATCTAAGAATACATCACATACATAACATGTCATTATTTCTGATTTGAACTGGACGAGGAAGAGGAAAACATCCGCAAATGATGAAGGAAAGGTACACATCATAGGTGGAACTAGGAAAATCCACATAAATTGAAGGAAAATATAAATGTCATGGGTGGAGCTTGAACCCTCAACCTTGCAATTCTACCACTAGACCACCCTTGTTGACGATATATGCAAATTTTTAATTGATATTAAATTTAACTGAACTCTGGAATGGTGTCTCTTAATTTCAGTGATGTGTCTCTTAATTGATAATAAATTTGATATTTGCAAATTTCGATTTTACAAGAGATTTAAAGCAACATCCTACTTTTTCTGCTGGACAATTTAGTGTTGTGAATTAGGATTCAGAGAACGTACAAGCAGAAATAACAATTCAAGTTTTAAAATTGCCTCTTCCTCTCCCGGACGTTTTCTCTTCCTCGTCCTTTGTTGACGTTTGTAGATGATTCCCTCTCGCGGAGGTGTGCTTAAGAAGCGCTAAGGTCCTTCCATGAAGTTGTTTGTCGATTCGTGGGGTTTCAAAGTTAGAGTAGCCAACATGGCATGCGCTTCATCGAGTGACTCAAGTTCAAATCCAGATGGTGCCATTTACGCAGTTGTGCTCAAATAAGCTAGAAATATACATGTACCCGAAAAATATCTTGTATGCGATGTATTCCTTGATATGTCCTATATGAGATATAAACTCACTATCAAAAAAAAAGTTTTAAAATTGCCTACTATTGAATACTACGAAATAACTACGGATAACTAGAAAACAGTTAAACAAGATCGATGCAAGGATCTATAATTTGGTAACGATTAACAAAATGTACACGTCACATCGAACACCTCTACTCATTCGCAACATCTTAACGACGTATTTAACCTCTACTCATTCGCAACATCTTAACGACGTATTTATCCACTAAAACATTAGCATAACTGATTCCATCATCAAATCAAATCGACATTCATATCCTCACTGCCAGTGAGTCACTGCGATGAGTAAAAACTGGCTCCAACATGTTAGGATCGAACAAACAGCGATGACGAGAGAAAATAAATAAATGATGCGAGGACACCAAACTTTGATACACAATTCGTCACTACACCGTGACTACGTCTGCAGGCACTACCGTCAGGGTTTTCTTCACTATAATGTTGGATACAATTACAATAATAGGGGTGGGTATAAATAAGGTAACATCTAAACCCTAATTATCTAATTAGGAAATGGAAACCCCAAGCCTAATTATGGGCTTCATACTCTCAGCTAGTCCAATTACCTAATCAGAGATCAGACTCCAAACCCAAAAATCTCCCACCTGAAGAATGATTCCAATCGTAATTGTCTTCGACTTGAACAACTCATGCATGCGGTAGTGTCAAGCCTTCAACTCACATGTTGAACCCAGTTGAAGAAATGCACAGCTTCAACTTCTTCTTCTTCAAAGTTTTGCTACCCTTCTGATTCATGTGACCACAACGACAGTGCCACATATTCGCATCCCCGCTCCCACCTGAATTAACGATGTCGTTCCAAACGTTCCTCACCTTGTACAAGGTTCTTTCCTTGAGCTATCACCCTAACTCCTTTTGCTATCTTCCCGTTCATGCAGCTGAAGGTTACAGCATAACCCATCGTCATCTAACTGCCCAACTGATAGCAAATTGTTCTTCAACCCAGGAATGTGTCTTACTCCACGCATCTGCAGCATAGATCCATCTGGTGTTTGATTCTAACATCTCCTTTCCCCACAATTCTAAAGGCTCAGCATCACCAAGATACACCTTCCCAAAATCTCCAGAGATGTAATTTTCCAATACGTTGCCACTACTGAACGAATGAAACGAAGCTCCACAATCCAACACCCATACCTCTGCTGGATCTTTGACACTTAAGATTAATGCATATGCAATATCTTCTGTGGTTGCACTCCCTAACATATCCCATGACGGTTCCTTACACTCACCCTTGTAATGACCAAACCTATCACAATTCCAGCACTTGACTTTGCTTATCTGTCACAGGTCACTCGTTCCCTCTAAACTTTGACCTGCCTCTGCATCCAACCTTCAAAGCTAATCCTGAAGTAGACTCCGACTCCTTGCAAGTTTCTTAACTCACTACCAAGTCTCTAACTTCATCAAGCTTAAGTTTCTCCTTTCCTGTTGTCGCACTTACTGCTGTAACCGTCCCTCTCCAACTCTCCGGCAAGGAAGATAATAAAATTAGGTTTGTACCTCCTCATCGAATTTAATATTAACCGAGCTCAACTACGTGATTATCATATTAAACTCGCTCAACTGTTTAGCCACCCCGCACCCTCTGCCATCCTGAGATTGAAAAGTCGTCACATCAGGTGAACCTTGTTTGCCGCGGATGGTTTCTTATACAACGCCGACAGCGTATCTAACATCTCCTTCGTCGTCTTGGCCTTGACCGTTTGATATGCTACATCTCTAGACAGCGACAAACGAACCGCGCTCATCACCTTCCTTTCCAACAGATACCCTATGGTTTCTTGTCGTCAATCGGTAGATGTAAATCATTACCATATCTTCCAGAACCCAAAATTCGACCCATCGAATTTCTCCAGCAGATGTATTCCATCTCTCTGCATGACTGCTACAACCCAAGCTCTTGATACCAGTTGTTAGGATCAAACAAACAATGACGACGAAAGAAAACAAATAAACGATGTGAGGACACCAACTTTGATACCCAGTTCGTCACTACACCGTGACTACGTCTGGGGCACTACCAAGCTAGTGTTTTCTTCACTATAATGTTAGATACAATTACAATAATCAAGGTGGGTATAAATAGGTAACATCTAAATCCTAATTATCTAATTAGGAAATAGAAATCATAAGCCCAATTATGGACTTCCTACTCTGAACTAGCCCAATTACCTAATCAGGCTCCACAACCTAACACAACACACATACATAAAAAAAATATGGCGTTCATGCCTAAGGCCCTGTCCATTTGAACTTATATTTTTGACGGTTAAGATAAGATATGTTACTTTCAGTCAATATAAGTTAATACAAGTTAATTTCAGTTAATATAAGTTACTTTCAGTCAATGTAAGTTAATATAAATTTCAGTTAAGTTAAGTTCGATTAAATAGTTTTGTTCCACCACCACCGGCCGCCGGCCACCGCCGGCCGGCGGTGGTGGTGGAACAAAACGATTTATAATACCAGTTAATATAAGTTAATATCAGTTAAGATAAGTTAATATCAGTCAATATAAGTTAATATCAGTTAATACCACTTAATACAAGTTAATATCAATTCAATACAGATAAATTAAGTTAAGTTTCAGTTCAAATGGACATGTCCTAAGTGGGATGAGTAAAAAGATCTACAAGCGAATCAAATGTTTAAAAAGAATAATGATAAAAAATGTTAAAAAGGAATAAATGTAGACATGGAGATGGAGACGTTCGTAGCTGCAGATAATAAACAAATTAATTTCCAATTTAGCATAAATTTCAATTTGATTTGTATATGTGGTCAATTTCTAACTTGGTTTTTCAAAATTGTAACATCTAAAAAAATTACCACATAAGCACGTGATTCAACATTACATTAAATAAAAAATAATATTAAAAGAATGTGACTATTTTGAAAAATCAATTTAGAAATTTGCACATCGGGAAATCAAATTTGGATTTAGCTAAATTGAAAAAAAAAATCGATAATAAATATGGTAAATGGGCGGCTCGTTTGGTAGATGAAGCTTGTCCATTGATTCACAAAATTCCGGGTCGTCTGGCAGCGTCAGCGTGTGAGGGAGCCGGGTCGAAACTAGATGCGGAACGGATGCAAAATCGGGTGCTGCGCTGCCGAATGCAGCCAATTGCAAACGACAACGTTTTCATTTTTTAAAATATAATTTCACTCCGGTCACGTGACCTTCTCTCATAAAACTTAACTTAAAAGTTAAAACCAAACCAAGGCAACCTGCTGCAGCTTTTTGACCTGCACAAATAAAAGCTTACAGTCTCTTCCAGGCCTCACAAAAAAAGTACAATAATGGTATACGAGAGGAGTCCCACCATCAACCATCCTAAATCACGCCCAATCTTCCCAGAAATTCCCTCCGAGTTCTACATACTCTGTTTTTCTGTTTAACTTCGTGATCTTGTTTTTTGTAGATTCTGGTTGAGATGGTTGTGTAACAGGAATTGGTTAGGGCTGGGGTTGGAACTGAGCATGAATTTCGATGCGTAAATGAGAGAGTATAAGAAGAAGGTTGTCAGTGATCGGAGAATACACTACTACAGAAGAGAGATTAGGCAACGGTTCAAATATTCGATTACGCAACGGTTGTTGTTTACGCAACGGTTCAATAAACAACCGTTGCATACGGTATAACTTAGGCAACGGTTCTAACGAAACCGTTGCATAGGTTATACCTTATGCAACGGTTGTTTAAAACCGTTGCCTAAGTAATACCTTATGCAACGGTTGTTTAAAACCGTCGCATAAGTTAGAACCGTATGCAACGGTTGTTTATAGAACCGTTGCATAAGGTTATAACTTATGCAACGGTTGTTTAAAACCGTCGCATAAGTTATAACCTTATGCAACGGTTCTAATATAACCGTTGCATAAGGTATAACTTATGCAACGGTTTCGTTAGAACCGTCGCATAAACGCAAACCTAAAATTAAAAAACACAAGTCTTCTGTGTTCTTTCTAATCCCGCTCGAAGAATTTGTCCATATCCTCCGCTCGCCAGTCGAACTCCGTCGCTCTCACCGTCTCCGCGCCAGTCGGTCCGTCGCTCTCAGCCCATTTCGTCGCCCCTCGTACCTCGTGTCACTGCCTCCGCTCCGCGACGTCGAACTCCCTCGCCCAGTCACTGCCTCCGCGCCGTTGAACTCCCTCGCCCAGTTCACTGCCTCCGCTCCCTCGCTCAATTGAATCTGAACGAATTCCGGTTAGTTCCCAATATGCCAAATGGTTCATATTTGTTAGAACAACTATACTAGTTTTATTGATTGCTTGTTTGTTGATTTGGCATTGTGAATAGCAAGATGAATTTGCGTACTAGTTGTATTACTTGTTAGCCGAATAGCAAGAGAAATTTGCGTACTAGTTGTATTACTTGTTTGGATATATGAAGGTGTATTATAGCAACATGTTATTGCATTGATTTGTCCTCAATTTCTTACCGATATTCGTTCACTACTTGTAGTACTTGTTAGCCGAATAGCAAGAGGAATCTTCACTGTTCTACGCAAGCTTCTATTTTAAGGTAAATTGCCCGATTAAACTAATTTCCTACTTATGTTTCCATTCAAATTGGATACTTGATATTTCTTCGTTTACTAACTTGTTGTTGTTATAACTTTACAGAGTCGACGCTGCATCCAACCTTTGGCTATTATCTCCGAGAAATTAAAGACAACACGAGATGCAGAGGAGAAAGCAGACTTGGTTGCATGGCCGAAGCACTTGGTTGAAATCAACCCAAGGGTAATAATATCAATTATTTGAACCATCTTTCCATTATTTAATTTATCAAATTTTATATGAATTATTTACTAACATTCGAAATTCAGGAATATACCATGCGACTATACTACCACTTGCCACCGGCCTCAAATGATGAAGTAGAGAATTATTCCATCGACTGTCGATTTCTACACGACATGTACTCTAACTTGGGCAGAGACGTTGTTAGAGTACGCATTGCTGACGAATTGTTCGGTGACGACTACACTTCCATAGTGGGCCCAGATGATGTCTGTGATATATTCGCATTGAAACCGTTGTCGAACTCACATTGTGATTTGTATATAAGGTAATACTCTTGTCATTAATTGTTCATCATTTCTTGCAGAAGGTCTAACTTTACATCTTTTTCATGTTGTAGTTCTTTATACGATCAAATGCTTGAATCAGAGGTTCGATTCGGGTTCTTCAATCACACGGCCGTGAGCCCTTCCAATGACGTAGATGAGAGGATTGAGTCGTTTGTATCAAGACTCAATATGCCAGACAAGGATCGCAATTATTGCTATTTTATGCCTTATATAAATGCTACGGAGTAAGTACATAAATTACTTGTACCATATAACCTATTTTTTGAAATATGGGTTTATGAATTTAGTGTGTTGATGTAGGTTTCATTGGATGTTGTGCGTTATCTTCCCCAACCAAGGTGTAGTCCATTGGTTCAACTCCTCAAAAGGCGCCACCGTTATACACCGCGATGCAAAAGCTTTAGTGGACTCGTAAGTTTCGAACTTACTATTAGTTTGTAACTTGCATTGACATTCACTAATTACGTATTGTTATTTATTTTAGGGGGTTGCAACGATACTATCAAGGATGTAATCCGAGGATTGATCGTCAAGTCGAATGGAAGATAGTGAAGGTACTATTTATAGAAAAACATTCCTTTACTATACTTGTAATTTTCATTAATAAAGTGTTAACTGAGTTTACTTATAATGCAGAGTCCGAAACAACCCACAAACTCTAATTTATGCGGTTATTATGTTCTGAGAAATATTCGGGACATAATGGAATTTGTTCGTGCTAATAACGGTGCATATGTGGAGAACTTTGACCAAGTAAGAATGCTAGTCTCGTCTTACTCTATTAGAATGTTGACAAATGTAGCTAGGTTGTGTTCTAAATCCATGTTCTAAATCCATGTTTTACTTATGTTTGTTCTAAATCCATGTTCTAGCTAAGTGTGTTCTAAATCTATGTTCTAGCTACGTTTGTTTCTAAATCCATGTTCTAGTTAGGCAAATTTGTTCTAACTCTATTTTTTTATATATTCATGTTAATCGTATTCTTATTTTTTATAGGTTTTTCCTAATGGGACACAATCATATGAGTTGGGGAAGGTACAAGACGTGCGAGATGAGATCGCCGCCTACTTGTACAACTACTTATTCGAACATAGTGTTTACATGTGAATATTATTTATATATGTGACGTTTGTATAAATCAATGTATATATGGATGGACTTGTATGAATGGTTGTATTTTGAGTAAAATGGAAGTGTTTCCATGTTTGGAAATGTGTAAAAGCAGGGTACTAAATTTGGTTTAGAATGTGTATTCAATTTTCAGGGGGATTTTGAGCTAAAACAGCTGAAACCTGCCAAATTTTTTCATATTTAGTGCAACGGTTCCATAAAAACCGTCGCATAAGAGCTACACTTATGCAACGGTTTGAGCACCAAAACGGTTGTATAATGGTTCATCTTATGCGACGGTTCTAACAACAAACCGTTGCATAAGTGTTCTCTTATGCGACGGTTCTAACAATAAACCGTTGCATAAGTGTTGCTCTTATGCGACGGTTCTAACAACAAACCGTTGCATAGGTGTTATGCTTATGCAACGGTTTCAGGAAACCGTCGCATAAGGTATGGACCTTATGCGACGGTAGCTTATGCAACGGATGAGAAACCGTTGCATAAGCTACGTCTGAACCGTTGCCTAATCTCTCTTCTGTAGTAGTGATAAGATGAAGGTTTCGATGCAAAAATTAATTTGCGGCTTTATGACTTATTGTTGCTGAAACACTCACGTTAGCGAGTTCGATTACAACTCCACTTGCTTCAAGCTTTTCATGTTAGAGCTTGAATCGAAATGGTGAGCTGGTTTATCGACATGGTGAGATTCTGTAAGCGAGTCAATCTCCCGATCTTGTTCGGATTGTCTCTGGTCAGGTTGCATCTCGCAAGTCCGATATGTTTTCAAGCTAATATTGAAAAGAAAGTTGGGAGATTGGGAATAGCTGAATAGAGTTTGTGAAATGAATCAGAGAGAAAGTCACGTGATCATATTTGCTAAAACTTTGGGGAAGCATAAAACGCTGTCGTTCCACTGCTGGCAGCATTTAACTGCTCAGCACTGGATCTCAACATGGTCGGGATCGGATCTTGGCCTGATTTATGAGCCGGATCGCGGCCCAGTTAATAAGCCGTAAAACGTATCAACCAAAATCGCGGGCCAGTATCATTGAATTATGTTCTTTATTTTTACACTTTTGTCCTTCATTCATGAATATGGATGTAGGCTTTTAGAAACTTTTTTCAATAATTCCATGCTGGCAAACAGATGCATTCTTTTAGAAACTCTTTTTCAATATGCTCAATTTCCGTAAACTAATTTCCTTTCTACTCTATTTAAACATTTATTTTTAATTTTTTCACTTTTTGATGCACTTGGTTGTAAATACTTTTCTTAAGACTTGAGCATGGTTACAAATAGTGCCACGGCAAGACTTAGCACTTACGATCGAGGATCGACGCACGTATGGCGCATGCTTTGATGGGATTAAATGAGTTCGCCCAAAACAAAAAATAAATAAATTGAAAGTGTTGTTACAAACGTTGTGTAAATGTGATAAGAACGTGCTCAATAAAAAGTGAACAAATTGAAGAAAAAAGTCGGACGTCTAAGATTAACTTTTGTCCTTTAGGGTTTGTGACTACTATTGAAAGACAAGTCACGCAAAGAGGTCGACAAAAAAAACACATATAAGTAGGATGAGTAACACTCCTACTCCAAATTGAGAAGGGAGATGTGAAATCTTAATGACAAATGAAGAACCCAAACAATTCAACTGCAGCCCTTTAACTATCATCTGTTTTATAATTGAGTAACATATTTTGAAATAGGGGACCTTAAAAAGTATACAAGTGTGTTTAAGGGTCGACAATGAGGTAGTGAGGCACGATCTGGGTCACTCATCTCAGCCGTCAAACGAACGTGCCGTTGCCATGTGTCTCACTCACTTGATCGCCTTCACACTACTTTTGTGAGTGGGACACGTGGCGCGTTCACAAAGCACGGAGTAGATGTGTGGCTCAGATCGTGCCTCACTGCCTCATTCTAATTTTGTCTGCCTCATTTGAACGCTCCTCTCTGTTGAATTATATTATTTATCATTATTTGAAAATTATACATAAAAATTTACTTAATTGACTAGTATATTATAATTTGATTTATTGAAAGTAAAATATGAAAGGGCTTATCGATAGGGCTTTTTTAGGTCGGGCCGAGTAGAGCATTGTTAGGTCGTAATTAGGTCGGGCTTTTTAGGCCGGACAGGGCCGGACTTTTTTAGGTCATAGTTAGGTCGGGCTAGAGGGCCGAACAAAGCTTTGAAATCACGGCCTTTGTTCGACTTTCAATCTTTAGGGCTTAGGACCCGAGGACTTTAACTCAGGACCGGACCGGCCCTAGACTCATAGATCGTAGAGCTTTGTTTAGGGCTTTTGAATCCTAGGGCCAAATGTTGACCCTAGCTGTGTCGCCATCTGAGGGCTCAGGGTGGGCATTGTGCTCATGGGATAATACGTCTGCATGACATATAGTAACACCCGTACTATATAGAATTATTAATAGAAATTAATGGAAAGCAATTGAAAGGCCGGCGCCGTTTATATAAACTAAACAATATTATTCATTGACGATGAACACGACATAATGCCGTTTTGTTTTTTCAGTTGGCAGTTTGGCAGAAAACGTTCCTCTTTTTCTCTATAAATACATAAACCTCTGCTAAAGTCTCTCATATAACAAAATACACAACAGTATTACAGTATCACATCAGTTATTCATTTCAAGCAATTTAAGGAATTGAATGGCTGGCCTTCAGTACAACTTCTTCCCCACGGATTTCTTTTACCCACGTCCAACTGCCACTACCACCACCATCGTCGTCGAGCCAGCAGCTATGGTCTTTGTTGCTCCGTCGTCCCAAATAGCAGTAACTGGTCATCAGGTAATTAAGCTTAAAGAAAGCAGCAGCCTGGCAATGGTCAATAAACTATCTGTGCCTATTAATGCTCAACCCTTGCACAAGTCGGCGTAAACAAAGTTGCCTCTAGTTGCCTCCCCCCTGCAATCTGCATGCATCTTTTGTTTTGGTTTAATATCAGATAACGGGGGCTGAACTTTTATCTCTAGCTAGTTGCCTCTCCTATATTGTAATTTCTTAATTACGCCGGCCGGCCTAGCCTGTGTATAGCTAGCCTTGTGTTTAATCTGTCCCCGCTCATGTGGCATGTCCTAATATATTAATATGGACCTTGTAATTTCTTTTATGTATTATCTCACTTTATTAATAGGAGTTCACAACACAAGGTCTCAACATGTCATACAAAATCGGATCAGACCCACTTTCTTTCCGGAATTAAACCAATAACTTGCGAGTGTTATTTTGTCACGATCGATCAAGTAGAGACTTAACAAAAATGTTCAGACAACAAAGCTCAACGCACACCTCAAAAAAAAAAAAAAAAAAAAAAAAGAAGAAGAAGCAACGTATGCCTCTTAAGTCTTAGACCAACGAATATACAATTGTAATATTCTTTAGTAAAAGGTGAAAATATAGTTCCACTATGCGTTCATTGTAGGGCTGTGAAGAGAGACTTTAGAACGTATGCACCGTTGAATAAACGGAGTAGCGCTGTTAGAGCAACAACGGTTATTCTAGCAACTGTTTCATTTTGAACCGATGCACATGACCTTAATACCCTTACAATTGGAGATAATTAATATTCATAATTGATTTTTGGATGCAACAATATGAAAAAGAAATTAGATTCATGTTAGTTTTTGAAGAAACAGGTCAAAATTCATGTACATATATGTTGTTAAATTAGATCATGGAAATAAGGTAACAAATTACTAAGAGCGTGTGGCTTTTAAGAGAAGTGATCGAAGCTTCAATTGGTCCAACTTTTTTGTTAAGCTAGTACTGTATAATTTTGTAGCAGTGGAACATTTTAACTTAACTGGCATGTCATCTTACTTCTAAAGTGGATTCCGGTCAACTCGAGGTTACTTTGATGTTTATAAATTAACTTATTCTGTGTTGCAGATGTATATATCTTTCTCTCATTAATGAGGATGTGTTGGAAATTGGAAATTGGAAATATTTGCGATAATATGCGGGACAATAATGTGATAAGCGAAACTATAGAACTCATGTGAAAATAATAATAATTAATTATAATAATAAGAGTAAATATCAATTACAAAGCATATATTATTTCTCAAAAAAAAATTACAAAGCATATTTTTTTTTTGCAAAAAGTAAAGTTCGTCAAAATTGGATTAAATTTAGTCGCCGAGAAACCAAAAATACGACATAGTTCATCACGAATCATTTATAATTAATTGACAAGCGTATTTTTAACATTTTATAGTTGTCAAGTTATGAGTTTTAGGGGTTGAGTTGCAGTCAAAACCAATTTATAAATCTTGGTATGCCAATGGTCGATCCAAGGAACAGACGCGTACGTGTATTAGTATGCAAGTAATGTGTTCAGCTACTCTTATAGGAAAAAGGTTTGGTTATTTCTAATTCATAAGTGACACTGAAATTAGGAAATGTTTGATTTAATCAGAGAAATAATTTCAAGATCAAACTTCACCCGTGCCTACCATACAACTCATATGATAATGTCATGCAATCCAATATGAAAATAAACCAAAATAACATTAGACAAGTAGCCCATCCACGGACCATTGTCTAAATTAACCTAGATCGTTGAACGCCGCCCATCCACGGATTATCAATAATTTTGATTTATTAAGCCTAGGGTTTTCCAAATGCTAAGTATTCCACTACGTACTTGTTATACCATCGCCGCTGATGCGCGCGCGTTGTACTTACAGATACCTACGTACTACCAGCGTAGCTATCGTAGTCTAGCGAAACAATTAATATTAACTCTCCTATTATGTCATATACTATCAGCATGAGGAGCGCTCAAACGATAACTCCTCTTTTTTCGAGAACCTTTGAGTACCTTCTTTATGCATTTTCGTTTTTACCTAAGTTCACTTTCCGAAACTTGAAAATGTATTTAGGAAAAAATAATGCCGAAACTACACAATGAAGGAAAAAAAGTGAGCGGGACACTTGTCACCTCCACATTCAAAGATGCAACTAGATCCAATGGTGAGATTTGGGGTCTCAGATTCTTGAATTTTTAGGGGGTTTCAACCGAGCGCTCCCCCTATCAGCATAGCTACTACAACCTAACATCATTCTACTTGATCTCGCTAACAACCTCAGACCCATTAATCTTTTTGGTGTTTAACCTAATTTCGTTCATACAAGAAAACATACATTCAATGTATAACGTGCAAGAACGATAAAATTCAGCGTAGTAAAATTGAATAACTTGGATGACATTAATGGGAAAACAATTCGATAAATCACATGAAGAGTTGGATACAAGCAAGGGATCCGTAGTATCCCGGGATAACACGACTACTCATGATTCATGGCTATCAACCACAAATACATATGAAAATCAGAGACTAGAAATGAGGAAACCTTGTTTTGATGAAGCGCTGCCTCGAATCTTGGTCTTTCTTGAGCTCTTAGTCGCCCTCCTCCAATTTAGGTCAAAATCAATCCCCAAAGTCAGCGTCCTTGAAATAGAACCCTAATTTCCTATCTATAATTGGAAATATCCGACTGGGTCATGACACCCGTGACATTCAAGTGTGTCACGGTATAGGCAAATTTGCACTGAGCTATTAGTGTGTCGTGACACCTATGACAGTCCAATATGTCACGGTTGTCACGGCAGTCTCGGAATCATTCTTGAATTTTGGGTAGCCGTGACACCCGTTACATCTGAAACTTGTCACTGCTGTTACGAATCCCACTGTGAGAAATATATGTTGTGACACCCATGAAACTAATGGGATGTCACGGCCCGTTGCTGGTGTAGAGTCTTTTTTGACCTTTTTCGTCGATCTTTCCGTTCTTTCAGTACTTCGAGCCTAAGGAGCCATGATATGTCTTTTTGTCCTGAAACACTCAAGGAAGACACAAAATAGAGACAATTTGCCAGGAGAACGAGTATTATCGTTTATCGAATGTAGCGAATAGTTAGTCAGAATATCGACTGATCATTAGTCACCGAGAAATTAACCATAAACCAGATTTAATCTCATCCGTTAAAATGACCTAATCAAGGTATGTGATTGGTTTGTATTTTATACATAAATATGTCCTTTGCACCGGAGGAAAAAGATCAGGTCAGAACCATCACTTTTCGTCAGAATCAAAACTTTTTATGTCAGTACAATTAAATCATCTGCGGTCCTTAGTTTAGCAAATACAATAATTATTTAATTACAATATGTGATGAAAGGGCATATTAGTCAATTGGAAGACAATTCACACGATCTTATATCAACAAAATCCTACGATTTTCGAACAAGATTTGATGACCTTGTACGTTCATCCGGTAACAGAATTATCCTCGTGTGATTATCGCAGTCGGCGGTCAACGACAACTGTTAACGTTATCAACTCGGAGTTCATAGTCGACTGATGAAAAGAAATTAAATAGAGCAAATATGAGATCGGAGTTTGTGAGATTGTTTCAAAATTTTAGGACTCGTAATATCTAAATGGATATTCACTCGATATTTCGAGGATTTTAAATTTAAAAAATACATTGTCATTTCCTAATATACCAATTTAACCATAAAACGATTAAAAAATTATTTAATTTGAATTGATCTTGTTTAATCTAAACCGTTCAGATTATCATATCAACGGATATTAAAAGTTTTGATTTCTAACCAAACTCGTGACTGTGACAAGAAATTAACTCTTGCAGCTGATCCTTATTAATAATAATAATAATAATACCTGTTTTAATTCTGTTAATGTAACATTGAAATCAACATCTAATAATTTTACAAAATTTCCCTCGAATTTTTGTCATACAATTTGCAATAAATATTGTGGTTAGACGTCAAAGTAATAAAGAAATATATATATATAGAGAAAGAGACATTAAAATCCAGACCCTCTGAACAACAAATTGAAAGCTGTAATTCCCAGAGCGTACCTAACTACTCTCACCAATTTTCTTCCCGATCGCCGTCGTAGTCTCCTCCGCCATGGACAGTGGCGCAGTTCAATCGGCGTGTGCTCTCGTGATTCCGTTCGTTGTGGCGTCTGGTGCGTACAAGAAGAAGTCGCTTGACTTGTCCGGAGCTTTGGCTGGCTTCTTCGTCATGGCGATTCACATTTGGGCTGATATTAGGTACTTCTTTTTGTTCCATGATTCGAACGAGGTTTCCGATTGTTTTCTCGACCTTTTTATGGTTTTGTTGTTCGATTGTAGATTTGGAGCTATGTTGCTGGCGTTTTTCTACTCTTCATCCAAGCTGACTAAGATTGGACAAGAGACGAAGCGATTGGTCGATGCTGATTTCAAAGAGGGAGGCCAGAGGAACTGGTAATCAATCTCCACTCATTTTCTTGTTGTGTAGAAGAATAATAAGTCAAAATGCATCTGCAAGTGAATTTGATTGTTTATATGTTGAATGGACTTTGAGAAAGGGATTCTTTTTTTTTTTTTTTATAAAAATGGTCGGATCTTGGAAATTGATGTTTAAATCGGAAATGGTGAAAATGTACCTATTGGTGTCATAACAATATCATACATGTATAATAATTAGGGACTTCATTCTTCAGTATTGTTGCTAGTTGAGTTTCAATGTGGCATGAAGCGTTTTATTCATCAGGATGCAAGTGCTGGCGAATAGTGGCGTAGCGACGATATTGGTAGTGGTTGTTTCGGTGTTGACAGATAGGAAGGGACTGTGTTTGGACTCTGGGAAATCAACTCTCATAACGTCGCTTGTTGGTGCGATAATCGGACACTACTCGTGTTGTAATGGAGATACTTGGTCATCAGAGCTTGGGGTGCTGAGTAAGGCGCAGCCACGATTGATAACGAATTTCAAGGTTAGTATTTTTGATTGAAGATATATTGAGTTCTAGTGGTTCTGATAAACTTCACACTTCCCTCGATGATATCCTGATTCAAAAGGTGGGAGGTGTTTAGCTAGCCCATCTAGCAATTGCTGAATTGCGACTGTTCGATTGTATTGGTCGCAGGGCAACATTATTGGCCTGTTAAACTTCAAATTTACAATATCAATATTATTAAGCACATCACACTGAATATCACGAAATAATGGATTTCTATAAGTTTCTATCTGGTTATTCTTACATTTTGCTTTCAGAAATGGTATTATCATTTTGCAGATGCAACATTTTTACGTATAACTTTGTATACGTTCTCTATTGAATAGCTCCAACCGAGTCTGAAATTCTTTTCATTGATCTATAAATGCATAATAGCCGGTCAGAAGAGGTACTAACGGTGGCGTGACGAAGGATGGACTTTTAGCAGCTGCTGCAGCTGGGAGTGTTATTGGTCTGACATTTTATGTAGCTGGGATATACACTAAAGAGTGCACTAATGTCGCACTTCTTAAGCAACTGTTGGTTATACCTGTTGCTGCACTAGCAGGCCTATGCGGAAGTGTAATAGATTCTTTACTGGGTGCCACACTACAGTACAGTGGATTCTGTAGCGTGCGGAATAAGGTTAGTTGTGCATCCTTGTGGTAAATTATCTACACATTTCAGCCATTGGCATCTCAACATATTCGTTAAAGGGGTATCGATCCTTTGGAGGGCATATCAGTTTCTTACATATTCATAGTTTCCTTACATAGAGATATCAATTGAAAATCGCGTACTTGAAACTTGTGTTTGTTTATGAAGGTTGTTTCAATACCAGGACCTACGGTCAAACACATTTCTGGGCGTAGGGTACTCGACAACAATGCTGTGAACTTTGTGTCCATTTTTCTGACCTCTGTGATCACTGCTTTTGTCTGTCAATGCGTCTTCTGAACCATTCATGCAAATCAATTGCGAACAGCTATGTTGTGAAACGGTCTTCAACAAGAAACAACAAGGAGCAGGAAAAACACATATGCAGAGACCATTAAGTCCTTGTAGAACTCTGTTCATAGACTTGAATCAATGTTTTGTGGTATCATCAGTCCATTTCATGTTGTAACAATTCTTTTTGATACTGGTTTTACCAATGTACATAACAGCACAGCGGAGTCTCGTTAGTCTGATACTAGCTTGACCCGCAGACATGAATCTGATATGAATGATGAATCGAATTACAAACTAGCGGAGTCTCGTTATGCCAAGTCATAACAACACAGAGTTATTGATTCTCATTTACAATTATCTAGCAGCTAAGGCACAGCCTCCATCACTTGAGCAAAACGAATGATGTGGGAGTGTTGTACAAGAACTGGGACGTCGCGTGCTGCAGGATAGACATTGGCTGCTGCCCTAAATACTCTGATCCCAATATTTTGTTTTTGATCTGCGCCCACAAACAGTTTCTCAATGTTAAGCAACAAATTGAGTACCATCTGGTTCCACTGATTCTTGGTGTTTTTCTCGACTTAAAAGTGCTGAAAAAACAACCATAGTAGGGTTGCCCCATTAGTAAACAAACTTTGATGAACTACTCTTTTGTTAGCTCATTAGTATTCTTTGATGAGCTTAAGTTTTCTTTGATGAACTTCTCTTCTTTTTAGTCTTCATTTAGTTAGCTCATGGTGGTACTGCAGTGAGGGACCTCATCTCTTTAGGAAGTTTTCCCTTCTTCTTTTTTTTTTATATATATTAATATTCCTATTGTCCAATTCAATAATAAAGTAGAGCGAATTTTATCATAAATATATGATTTTAGCATGTAGGTAAAACGTGGCTTATGGAGACTACAGTGACATGCTGCTATAAACTGACTCTGACCTAATGAGTAAGAGAAAAGAGACTTGGTGAAGTTAGTTTCAAAAGTAGATACAGATTCCAGAAATGAGGAAGATAAATAAACATATCCAAAATGTGTACTGTATTTTTTGGAAGAAAAATCATAGGCCTCTCATATTTATTCAAAATAAAGTAGGGTTTACTATTAAAAACATTGAAATCTGACGAGTACCAATTCTAATGAATTCTCTGATATTTTTTTTGTTGTGATAGATATACAGATTGAGTAGAATAGCATAGCCAAAAGGTTAACGAAGAGTTATTGGTACAAATCATAATCAAGCATGCTCTCGCTCTATAATATTTTAGTACGAGATGAAAGAAAGCATGTACTCTTCCATCCGAGTTTCGCAGTTTTCTTGCATCAGCCATTCCATTATGTTGCTCAGTTTCACAAACAAAACAATATGTAACCGACCACTGTTCAATTAATATAAAACTAATATCAGAATCACCATTGATCCAAAATACAAAAGATAGAAAAATAAAAGAAGTGAATAATATATACCACACATTAACTTTGCACCAGCTAAATTATCAACCGAAGATGAAACAGTTGCTGGAAACTACAAAAGCTTAAATCCTTTTCCTCTAGCTACATCCTATTTAAAACTTGATCAAATAATGTCAGCTTGAGCATATGATCTCTTTAATTCACACCATAAGCAAAACAACGCATCCAAAGCATCATTATCTTCGCCATTGCTTGGGCGGTTTGGTTCAGTCCTTGAAACTGAAATTACACCTTTTAACCATTCTTCATGGATGGATGAGAACTGTGATCTCTGTTCGCTAAACCGAAAGCTTTGTCCAATCGATTTCTTCATAGCCAGCCCAGCCTTTGTGGCAGCTTGAACAACTTGATTAGGGATCCCAGCCATGAGAGCCACTTGAAGCCCATAGCTCTCTGGACAGGCACCTGGTGCTAGCCGATAGAGAAAGACAAGTTCTTCATCAGATTTTGAGGGGGACTGCGATTTCCTGAATGTGCAGGACATGTGCTGGGATGACACATGTGGGTGGGAAGCAAATTCTTTTGTGAGCGGATGATAATGTGTGGCGAAAAGTAGTCTACATTTGACCTTCTCAATAAGATGACGGAAGACCTAAACAAATGAAAGGTAAGAAAATTTCTAATTATTGACTGTCATCTTTGCACTTCAATTGATAACAAAGTGCATTATTAACTACGCGACTGCAGAGAGATTGATATCTTACAGCATATGCTATGGCATAACCATCAAACGTGCTTGTTCCACGACCAAGTTCATCAAGCAAGACCAAAGAATATTGGGTGGCATGTTGAAGAACGGATGCAGTTTCTGCACATTCAACAAAGAAGGTACCTGCAAATGGGAAGCGGATTCAGGCACATGCGTGTACCAACACTGGTAGAGACAACAGGCTGCTAATTTTAGGGGGTTGGAAGTTCGCCATGATATGTAACAACATACAAGTAAAAAATGTTTTCTGAACTTAATATAACTCCATATGTTGATACAAAGATAAAGCTTACTCTCTCCTGTCATTATGCGGTCAGTAGCTCCGAGCCGTGTGAATATGGTATCCACAACAGAGAAAACACATATCTCACAGGGTACATATGCTCCAAGCTGTAATTAACACACACAAAAGTTGTCAGTAGAGAGGTAGCTTAACGGAGCAGCACACATTTAAATTATTATAAATGTATGACACTAGGTTCATTTATAGTAAACCTGGGCCAATATAACTGTCAAACATGTTGCACGAAGAAGCGTTGACTTTCCACCCATATTAGGTCCAGTTAGCAGCAAAGAGCGAGGATGATAACCATCCGTGCTTTGACCAAGATTTATGTTGTTTGGAACAGGAAGTTCTTCTCCATTAATTCCAATTGCATACGGGTGCCATAAGCCCTTCATTGTCAGAGTAGGTCCATCCTCTTTGCTAGGTAGCAAAACAGGTCTACACATGGCTCCACGTGAGGTGCTTCCAATAACAGCAAAAGATTGAAACACATCTATGCAACAGATCGCATGCATAAGCTGACACCATAAAGAGGATTTCTCCATGAACATTTCAATCAAAATTGAGAGAGTTTCAGCATCCGAGTCAGTAACATCATGGTCCTGGGCCATAAATACAAGCAGAGTTTATCAGAATTTTTTTTGGGTAAAGGTCAATTGAAGAACAAACATGCATTACAAAGCTAACCTGATAATTTGGGAAGTCACTGTCGACAGCAGCTTCAAACTGGGCAAGGTATTTGTCTAACCCATCATTGCCACTTAACAATGCCACATTTAAGAATTTGAAGAATTGGAAGTTGAGGTGCCCTTCTTGTTGCAGCAAAACCAGAAGATCCATGCCGATCCTCAAGCCCTTAACAAGAGATCCAAACGCTTTCACCTGTACCAGGTTACATGAGATATTAAACACTGGCTAATATATTTCATCCTCCGTATCTCGCCAAAAGACCTTGGATTTAAACAGTTGCAAAACTACCAATCATTTGATTTAAAATCTATTATCAGGTTCCACATCATTGTTCTAAACTGGAAGCAATTGAGTGCCACTTTAGAGGTGGGTGTATCGCAGTGAGCAAATAGAATTTTGAAAAAGGGGAAAACATTATTAGCGAGCACTGAGCAGACAAGCAAAGAACATACCCGCTGTTTCAACATCTTCATTCCAATAAGGGGAAGCATAAGTGAAGCAGAAGGGTCGGAACTGCCTTTAATCCTTCCAAGCAACCTTTCCAAGTCTGGAAGCTTCCGAAGTTGTTGACCAATGTGAGCAATAATTTCTGAGTGTTTCATTAAATTCTCGACAAGATCGAGTCTATTATTAATCCCATCAGTGTCTCTAAGAGGATGACAGATCCAGTTCCTTAAGAGTCTCTTACCCGAACATGTAATACAGTGATCAAGATATTTGTATAATGTACCTGAAAGTCAGGAAATTTTGTGAGGATATTGATCCATGATGTGGGCACTGAGCGGGTGCTAAAGTTAATTACTAGCCTGAACTTCCACCATCAGCACTGTTACTGAAAATTTCAAGATTGATGAGGGTCTGCCTATCCATTCTAAGGCTACCCGTATAAACTTGGTAAGGAATAATGTCTCCATTGCATAGTGTATCATTCAACTGTTAAGAATATGTAATCCATCAGTAACATCATCTCAAATTTATCATAGTAAGAAAGCAAGCCATGAAAGCTGCATACCATACCATTAATCGAGATAAATGACCAATAAGCCCACCCAAAGCACTTAAGGCTTTATCAGGATGTGCAACGCCATCAAGCACAATGTCCCATGAATCACACGTTCCTTTAAAGTACCCTTTTGATTTAATTAGGTTTCTCACTACGGATGCATCAGAGAAATCTGAGCATGGGAGCACCGGAGTCATGTCCAAAGGGCCGGTACCTGCAAAAGAATAGAGAATAGATTTATCTGTCATCGACAACAAGTATATTTATTGATTGATCATAATGTAACCAGTGTCATAGGAAACGCACAAGAGCTGGTTTAATGGCAGTCTACTTAAATAATATGTGAATTGTTCGTGTTAAAACAAAAAGGAGAGATTTGAGTAGTAATATCCTTACCAATCACAGAGTATTTCTTCAGTGCCTTTTGAGCTTCTCTTGAAAGCCCTGAAATTTTTTAGTCCATCCAAACAAGTTTCAATACAACCGGTTTCACTAAAAGATATTGTTGGACAATGATTGTGTGTTTCCGTGTATGTATATCATCTATTGCTATTTTACCTGGATTTTCATAAATCACTTCCTTTGGCGACACCTAAACATAAACCAACCAGATAATAAGACATTTTTAGATTATGAGCCTCAGTTGACCAATCACTTACAGAACAACACATACTTGCATCAGTAGAGCTCCCAATGCCGCAAAAGATGAATCATCAGTAATGGAGCCCACAAAAAACTTCATAGTTGCACAGTCAACAAATGCAAATCCATATACATTTGAACCACTTTCTAGATCCTGAATACGATCAAAGTGGCATGATATAAAATTGAACTTCGTCAAATATAAATGAGAAACTAGACCAGACGAAAATGTCAAACATATACATAGTAACATATAAGTAAGGCACCTTAATGTACAACAATGCACATAACATACAGACAAGATTGTGTTCATATGCATTAAGCGCAAAAAATAGAATCCAACTAGAATAAGCTTGGACAGACAAGAACCTCTTTGATAGCAAGAAGGTGAACAGCATCCGGCCCGATGTTACCATCAACTAATGTCGACGGCGTGAGAACACGGACTAGTTTTCTTTGAATTACCTGAAAAGTACATAATTTATTTTAACACATTGGCAAAACCGATGCATTTGAAGCATTGGTCCGGAAAGCCTTATCATGTTCTGACATCAATAATGATCTTTACCAACTATTACTCAAGTATAGCACCCTGATGCAAAGAGACACGAAGCTTATTTAAACAAATAAAATTTATCTTTTGTGTTCCTTCCAAGTGAATAGTTATGACACACTACTTGAGCAAGAGGAGTGTAGACAGCACATATTTTTAAAACCAGTAGACTAGTGTAGGTTGTAAGCAGATTCATTCATGCACTCCTACAAATACTTAAATAATGCAGGACAAGCGAAAATGGGAATAACAAAGATGCAGATCATGGAGGCCAAGTTTTATCAATAATTTCTTTAAATAAAATTTATTCTAATCCTTGTCCTTAAAAGTTCACTAGCGATTTAGGGAACTTACAGAGCCTGAGCCCCTAGATTTTGCCTGTTCTGATGTTTCCAGTTGCTCAACTCGTCCAACTTTGTACCTTAAGATAGTCAATCATACAATTCAGTAACCGAGGCACCAATACTGAGACATTGGTATGTAAGCAACTAGCCTACACTAGAGACTAGACTTGTGAGTTACTTGTTACAATCAACACAATTCCCACCTCAATATTGGAAAATAGGTGCCTTACCCACGGGCAAGCAACTTCTGGATAGCTTCATCAATCCCGCCCTCCGAAATGCCAACCTGGTTCATAAATGATTTTCACATACATATGGTTAAAAGAACTAAGCATTTAACAAAAACTGCATTACCTGTCGACACTTTCCTACACCACTTATTGTTATTTTCCAGCCAAACTCCTTGTGACCCGTCTCAGCATCTAGCTCGTAAAGCTCATAAAATTTTCCCTGCATATGAAATCAGTGTAATTGATGTCAAAAGTTAGCCGGATTTAAAACAATCACATGCACTCATAGGACAGAACAGAGGTTGGAACTGTAAACGGAAAAATTTGCCTGATTTGACTAACCACTTTGAAAAATATTAAGACATCCATGTATTGACATTTCACGGACCAATACTGCTTTTGAGAAGCTGACATGCTTTTTAATGCTTCAGGAGTTACGTAAAGTGTCTGCCTATCATAAAGAGGATCGCTAGGCCTTCGTCCATTGGCATCTCTGATTCGTGATGGGTGAAGCCATTCAAACTTGCTGGGCGTGCTAGCGTCTGGTGCATTCCCAAACATATCTTTGGCAAAGTCCAGATCCTGAAAAAACCTTACTCTTTTTTCTGATTGGAGCCCACTTCTGTTCTCAGAACTAGGACAATCTTCTTGAATTCGCTTCAATCTGGGAACAAGGGGTCTAGTACCTGGTGTCTCAGGCCCATATGCTTCTTCTTTGTTGTCAGTATCCACATATGTTGGATTCACCAGCTCACTGGATTTAAAATGAACATTTGACTCCTGAAATTTTGAGCCTGGTCCCACTTCCGAGTTAATTTCCACCTCACTTAAATTAGTTAATTTTTTGTTATAGTCTCTATTGGCCAGGTAACTGCAGACAAATTTCACAAATTAGTTAAAAACCATGGAGACACTCAAACCATTCAGAAACACAAGTAAAAGATTGCATTATGCAGTTTCCAAATGCAAGATCAGCATTACAGTGTAATGATATTAAAATTTGCTAGTTACATGGTACACATCTTCAGATAGACTGCTCATGTTGATTCTAATCTGTAGAGTCATTACATAATCAATTACATGATCCTACAAACACGAGAAGACTAAGGTGAACAAAATAACCATAAACCAACCAACCACACTCATCAGCAAATCAACAGATATGAAGAGTTAGAATTCTATTTAGCTTCTCAAAATCACACAATCTGCAACCCTAATTCATCCTTAGAACACTAAATAACTTCCAATCAACCAAACATGAATATCAATTCGTACAAGCCCTAAAAAGTACAGAAATCACCTCTGTGAAGCTGCTTTCTCACTTCCCTCCTCCTTCGAAAACTTATGCATAATGCTCGAAAACAAAGAAGGCCTTTCGCCATCACTACCAAAACAAGCCTCCGGCAGAACTCGTCGCGGTACCTTTTCCGGCGGAGTATCGATTTCGAGACACGAGTTGGATGACGTCACATCAACAGGCGGCTTAGCACCGATGACGGTGTTTTTGTCATCCAGCTTCTTCGATAACTCAGGAAATGACTGTCCGCCGTGCTTCAGAGCGGCGGAGGAGCCGCCGGTCCTTTGATTTCCTGGCGAGGGTTTCTGAAAGAAGGACAAAATCGACTTTTGACGCTGCATTTTTTCTCGAGACTGTGAGAAGAGGGGGGAAGAGAGTGTGTTGTTGTGAATTATTATAATATTCACAATTGGCGCCAAAATGAGCATTTGGCTCGTTTTGCGATTTCGAGATCGGTTTCCGTTTGATACCGCTGAACCATTTGGTCTAGAGAATTTTATTACAATAATCCTACATCCGGTCAGCCATCTAAATTGCTAGCGGGACAGTGGCATGTTGATTAAGGAGTCGTATTAAGATGGTTAGATATTTACGCCTTGAGTTCGAATTTTGACACATCCATGCATGGTAAAGATGTCGAATTTGATCTATACATCAAAAGTGAAAAAAATGTACCAAATAATTTAGTATCCGATCAATATATGTATTAGATGATAATGCGATCTTCAGATATAAAAATAAAATAGAACAGCCTTATAGAGATATATGAGGAATTTTATATTTAATTTTTATAAATTTATTTATATATCTCTAATAATTAGTTTGTTATACGCGAGTTTATGGATATTTTGGTCCTTTTATAAGACAGTAAGGAAAATTTTGGTGTATGTAGTAGGGATGCTCAAATTGGGACCGAAACGTAAAAAATTTGGTCCGGTCCACGGTCCATAATTTTCAGAATTTCCGGTCCTCCGGTCCGGGTTTGGTCCGGATCGTAAAATTAAGGGTATTCGGTCCGGTCAATTTTCACAAAAAATCCAATCTACGGTCCGGTCCCGGTCCATATATACCCCGGTCCGGTCCGGTCCAAGATTTTGAAAAATTTCGGTCCGGACCGGTTGTGCATCCCTAGTATGTAGTAGGATTGAGATCTCATGAGAAGTAACAAATTTGGTGAGAAATGAGAAATAATTACAACCATTCAATTTTTGTTCCAACAACTCTTATTTTTTGAATTTTTTTAATCTTAATATCTACATTATATGTTCATAAGGGCATTAGTGTAAATTTGTATCCATATAATGACCGATGTTACGAATTTTGTTATTTAAGTCTACGAATTTTGATCTTTAAGTTTTACTATTTTTATATTACAAATTTTATTTTTTATGTCTACGAATTTTGATTCTTTAAGTTTTATTTACATTACGAATTTTGTTCTTTAAGCACGAATTTTGATTACATCTCATTTCTTACCAAATTTGTTACTGCTCATATGATATTTTCCCGTATGTAGTATTACTCTTTTTATTATGTCTGATCAGATTTTTTTTCCCACTTCTTAGTTAACGTGTCATTTTTAAAAAATTACATTTAAATATAAAATTAAAATTATAAACTACCTAAGAATTTGACACGTGACACTTTCACCAATCATAATTCGGGGCGCTTTTTGTAAATAAAAAAATTAAAATGGACTTTTTAAAAAATACTTAACAGATGCGAGGATATAAATGTCCTAAAAAAATAACGTCGTTAACGACATATTAGACTTTTGATGATACAAACAAGTGACGGGAACAAACTAAAGATCCGATAGAGACGAGCTATACGTCATTGCGTAGCTAACTCAAAGATTTACAACTCTCTAGCTCATACCGAGAGCAGTAACGATCGTTTACAAGGTCGGTTACACTGGTGTCTGCCTTCTGCAAGTTTTTCGACCTTTTAAATGACCTCACCTGCTCTCAGTGTGAACCAAAGAGTTGTAGATCTTTGAGTTAGCTACGCAACGATATATCGTTTGCTTCTATTAGATTTTTCATTTGTTCCTAGCACTTAATTGAAACAACAAAGGTCTAATATGTCATTTGTGGTGCAAATTAAGTTTGAGCATTTATGAATCAAGTCTGAACATTAAGTTTTCACTCGCGTTTCAACCTTCTAAACGATCTCGTCTGCTCTCGGTGTGAACAAAATAGTTGTAGAGCGATGAGTTAGCTACGCAACGATATATAGTTTGTCTCTATCAGATTTTTCATTTGCTCCCAGCACTTAATTGAATCAACAAATGTCCAATATGTTAGTTGTGGTGTCATTTAAGTCCGAACATTTATGCATTAAGTGTGAACATTAAGCTTTCACTCATGTTTCGCCATTCTAAACAACATCTTCTGCTCTTGGTTTGAACTAGAGAGTTGTAGACCTTTAAGTTAGCTACGCAATGATATATAGCTTGCCTCTATCGGATTTTTCATTTGCTCTCAGCACTCAATTGAAACAACAAAGGTCTAATATGTCATTTGTGGTGCCAATTAAATCTGAACATTAAGCTTTCACACGTGTTTCGACATTCTAAACGACATCGTCTGCTCTCTGTGTGGACTAGAGAATTGTAGAGTTTTGAGTTAGCTACGCAACGATATATAACTTGCTTCTATCAGATTTTTCATTTGCTCCTAGCACTCTTTTAAAGTAGCAAATGTCTAAATTGAATTAAAATTAATTATGAAAAAAATGAAAGACTATATTATTGCCCATGGGGTTTAAATTACAAAAAATTAAAAGTGTATACACGTATCAATTATATAAAGGTTTATAATTTATATTTAAAAAGTTGATTTTTACCTGATCTCTATCCTTATTACTCTAATTCAACATGCACTTCTTGATTTTATTTTCAATGAATTCAAATCGAGTAAATTGGATAATTTTCTCAAACAAGATAATTAGTCACTCAGCTACTCCATTTTCACATAGACGTTGTTATCAACAGATTTCTAAGTTACTATCAAAAAAGTTTCTCCAACAATTTTAGTTTAACTTTCTTTCCCTTTCCGAGAGGAAACCTCTCCCTCCTTCATCTTTTCACCGCCTCATCTTCCGGCCCTTTCCTGCCACTTCCACGGACCACGCCTCATCTTCCGTTGTCCTTAATTCAAGTCATCATCTGGTTGCGGTGCTGAGCCGGCCTTGGTGAGTCAATTTCATCGTGAGGAGTGGTATGATTTAGATCGGATGGTTATGGAGATTCACAAAGACTTTTGTCGGGAGGAGTGTTTTGGTGCGACTTTGGAAGGGTGGAGGGCGAGAGTATGGGAGTCCTTTACATATTTGTATGTATGGGTTGATGTTTTCTCTCTAAGTACTCTCTGTTTAAGAGAGTCGTTTTCAGTCGACTTCGGTTAAACTGTTGTTTTGTGGTCGTCTTATTCGTATGATTCCAGCTGGTTTCTTCGTCGGGATAGGCCGTGTTGGTGATGTGTTGGCATCAGTTTTGGCCTTGTGTGAGCTGCAAAGCTGTTGATGTTTTCTCTCTAAGTACTCTCTGTTTAAGAGAGTCGTTTTCAGTCGACTTTGGTTAAACTGTTGTTTTGTGGTCGTCTTATTCGTATGATTCCAGCTGGTTTCTTCGTCGGGATAGGTCGTGTTGGTGATGTGTTGACATCAGTTTTGGCCTTGTGTGAGCTGCAAAGCTGTATGCCTGACTTCAAATAGGCTGGTGTATTTTCGTGGTCGTCATCATGTCTTTTTACTTTTCTGATGCTGTGAGTGTCAAGGTGAAAGGCTCACACCAAGTAGAGCAGTATACTACTTATCTATTCACGCAGACTTATTTTCATAGGAACTGATCACAACTGAAATTATTTTCAACTTTCAAAGTCCTCTGTATCACCTTTGTATCTACTACTTGCAATTTATCAAAAAAAAAGTCTTGATAAAAAAAGACATTACATTAAATAGCAACACAACACATATTGAAAACCCAAATTACTAATATTTATCACACAAAAAAATCCAAATTACTAATATAATAGATGCACATTTTTTCAAAAAGAATTTACAAGAAAAATACGTAAAAGTGTGTCAAGAAGGAGAGTGTGTGACAAAAAAGTAAATGGAGAGTGAGAATGTGTCATCACTCATCAATCATGTGTCAGATTGTATGCATAAAACAATCTGTATGAAACAATCATATTAGGCCTTAACATTTGGTCAAGGTTAAAATGAGCCCTAGACCGGCTCTGATTCGATCCTAGTTCAAGTCCGACTCTAGTCCTACACAAGCTCAATTATGGATTCGAAAAGCTTACGGTCGGACTAAGGGTCCGATTATTTGGTCCGATCCGAAATACGAGTCCGATTTAAAAGTACATATTCATTGATTTAAGGAAGTTATTGACATAAAAAGAATGTGTTTTTTCACATCCATCAAATCTCACACGTCCAAACTAGTAGCATTTGCGTTTAAAGAGTTATTTGTCGATTAATTAGTCATCCATTTAGGACCGAAATTAGCCCGGCCCTAGCTCGAAAAGTCTTATGAAATGAAGGGCCGATAAAGACTTTAGGGTAGATGAATTTTCTCAAGACCCGACCCGACCTTAATGTGTAAAGGGTTAGGACTAGGATTTACCAAAAGCCCTACTAAACCCGACTCGATAGGACTAGTGCTACCCGACCCGATAGGACTAGTGCTACTCGGCCCGGCCCTTTGCCGACCCCTAAGAGCATCCCCACCATGATAAAAAAAACCATGTCATTCATCTCTCTCATAATTTCTCTCTCTCATCTAATCATCCTCATGACCAAATCAATCACATGCACCCCACTCATGATCAAAAAAAGTTTATCATCGGTCTCTCTCAGCACTACATAAATAATAGCTCATAAATATTAAGATTAATAAAAATATATCAAAGTGTATCTCATTTTATCTCAAAAAATTACAAATGTTGGTATTTATTTTGATATTTTTTACTTTGTAATTTAGAAGATATATTCGTTGCAAGATCAAAATAAAAACTGTACTGTTTCTTACATAGGACACGTGTCGCGTTGCAATTGGTTCACGTCTCATGATCAAATCCATTTTTTGATCATGAAATGATTTTTTTTTACAAAAAATCATGGGGATGATCAAATCTATGATCAAAAAGATCATAGTGGGGGTGCATAATTTTTTTGATCATCTCTCATGACACTTTTGTATGATAAAAAAACCATGGTAAGGATACTCTAATAGGAGAGAAAATAAGCAAAATTGGCGTTTTGGCTTTTGCATAAACGTCACATCTTTACCTCCTTTGGCTCCTTGCACATGCATTTTTTTCACAATATTACTAACTTTTGCCACATATTCGAAACTCAAACTTAATTTCTTTGCCTTTCAGAAGTTTCCTAATCAGAAATATGTTTTATACTAGTATATTAACAATTTCATCCTATTAATTATTCTCCCGTGATCACCGAGCTGGCAGCCGTCTGGCATGGCTATAAAAACTATAGATGACTACAAAATTAATTTGTTAAAGTCCGTAAAATAAAAAATTCTCATCGTCTATATCAGCCTCGGCGATCCGCCAACGAAAATCGGCCACTTCAATCCGCATGTGACAATCAGTCTCCGCCATCCGATTGCAAAAATCAGTCTCCGCCATCCGCCAACAAAAATCAGATACTTCAATCCACCGGCAAGAACCGTATCACTGTTCAGGATGTGACTTCTGTCATAAACACAATCACATATCTTTATTCTACGGCTGCGCATGACAAAGATAAGCTAGACCAAGAAAGGCTAGTGGAAGGACGTCACAATCAATGGGGATGGAAGCCCAGAGGTCAATGCACAAGAAGATGAACAAGAAGACGACTGTCACTCGAGCTCTGATGGTCTCCCTCCGTGGCTTTGAGTAGGTGGGGGGTTTTTGACACGACTTTGACACGTATCAAGAGGTATGTTAGCGATATATAAATAAATACTTGAGAGCTGGCCTAGCTCCATTACGTATGTGTCTAGGAGTTTTTTTTGGGGATTGTGATGCGTCTAGATGCCTGAGTACTGAGTTGAGCGTACAAAACAATAATTTTCATCTGCGGAATGAAGAGCAATCATCCAATCTTCATCGAAGATCCCATATTATTTTGCTTCATCGAATTGTTGACGGTGCTCACAACTTTCTTTCTAAAATGCCCATTTCTTGTAGGAGAATACATATTTTTTTCGTTTGTAAATTTTATAAATTTTGGAACTAAAAAATTTAAAAGGAGTTTTCATATTTTTTTGGGAGGGTTAGTTTCTCATTAGGTTTCAAACCTCAAAATGATCAATCATATTATTAATTGTTGATTCTACCTAGTACTATTTGAATCCTGGCTCCGTCCCTGCTCACACCTCACACTTCGCTCACTTTTTCTAACTCAAGTGCATATAACATATAAGACTCACCCTTATTTATACTAAATCTCTCACTAAATAAAGGGCTATGATCATTTTGATCCAAGGCTACAATTAACCTCTCCAGAATAATCTCATAAATATCTCATCTCCATTCTTCTCCACATATCTCCATACTTCTCTAGAGAATTCTTTATCTTAAATGGACTTCTTCTTTGGTCATTTCTTAATTTGAGTTATCCCCTATTTTTTAGTTACCGAAAGATTTAGTCCAAATTAGGCATTACATCTTAACATTTCATACCTTAATCAAGCATTCAAGCTAGAGTTTTAGAAATCTGTCAGGATAAGCAGTTCAGACTTTGATATGTATTCGTCAATCTGTCAGGTTAATGAGTATTTTTTTGCTTGTTTGGAGTCGATGTTTAACACATCTCAATGGATCTGATCAGTCCGCCTAATGATAAAATTGAATTATCTAAAAAGGTTAATTTGACATTATAAAAAAGAAGAAGGTTGATTTGACACTTTGTGTGCTGCAACTAACCAGCAACAACTACTAGTCTACGGTCGATTTGGGTAGTTTTCTTAGGGGTAGGCATTTGACCCTAGGGTCAAAATGCCCTTAGGGCCATCCTTATCCTGTCCTATCCGTATCTTGTTCTGCCCTATCCTCGTACCTTAATATATCCAGTCATTCTACCCTAAAGTAGGGTAAGGGTTATGAAAAAATAGATCCTGCCCTGCCCTCCTACCCTGCCATTCTACCCTAACATCATACCCTGCCTTCCTACCCTATCATACCCTGTCTTACCCTACTATTTTCATTCATATTATGAATTTTTTCAAAATATGCTTAAATTTGTCTTTCTTCACTCTATCCTAACCGACCCGACCCTATCCTACCCGACCCTACCCTAATATTACACTGTCCATGGGTACCCTACGGGCTTAGAAAAATTGCTTTACCCTGCCCTTACCCAGCCCTGTACTGTTCATAGGGTCAATGAAAATGATCTTACCCTGCCCATTGCCGACCCCTAATGTTTTCTTAGCGAAACAGGTAAGTTGTAAATTTCAGCAAGTCATCAGAAATAAGGTCTGGAATTTTCAATAGTATATTGAGAAAAGATGTCACTTTGTACCTTTTCCGTTGAGAATGAAGTATTAAGAAGTTCGTATTCTGAATATTTGAGTTTCGGACGGTATATTTTTGAGATATCAGTTTCGAAAAGAGTAGAATATAGAGAGACTCACAAACAAGCAACAACTGAACCCAGGCAATTTGAGAAACGTGTTATCAGACTCTCTAAGCGTAATAGGTAAATTAATAAAAAAATTTGAAATTAATGAACATTAAATGTATGCTTTTCTGGTACAAAATACAATGAATGAACTACTTTTTATTCTCCTCTTCATCTTCTTTTCATTTGATGGTAGCATCAAACTTTATCTTGCATTTTTTGTTTTGTTTCAATTCCTAAAAAATGTATTATCAGCAATTTCGAAAGTAACTGATACTAATTTATGAAAATCCTTATACTTTTACATTGAGCAATCGAGAAGACTGTTGAACGCCGAGGCCAGAGCGTGCGTCCACCTTTGCAGCCCAGAATCACAGCACATGTTCGTTGCGGCGCTTCTCTACAAACCAAACCAAACCAAACCTGAACACCATTTTTGCCGGAACCCAAAAAACTGGTTGAGAGACCAAATCGGAATAAGCGCGTCGTATATTTGGGGTTCTGGGTTGAGGGATGCTTTTCGAAAAAATTTGCAACAGTCACAAATAAAATTCGTAACAGTCATTGTGACCAAAATTCGTAACAGTTACAAACAAAATTTGTAGCACTCACTGTGACCAAACTTCGTAACATTTACAAACAAAATTCGTAGCTGTCACTAATGACCAAAATTTGTAACAGTTACGAACAAAATTCGTATTAAGCAATACATAATTCCTAACATCGAACTTGTAAATGATGTTTTGCATGACATTCCCAATGTTGATTTAATTTTATCATTTGTAGTTTTATATACATAATTCGTAACCAAATGATCTTGTATGTTAAACATGCCACACCAGAGTTGACAAAATAGATATAGGAACACTATTTAAAAGGTAACATGGCGCATTACCAGTTTCAGTTACAAGAACTTGAAACTAAAAGAGATTGCGTACTTGCACTAAGGGAATATTGAAAATCTGTTTTGCTCTATAAATGATACAGTCGAACTATTTACAAAAGAGTTGTCCCCGAGGTCGTCAGAGTTAATTATAGGCACATCTCTTCGGGTGCTCTAAATCAAAAAGTGCAACCTAGTATGTGTTTCTTCATAGTTAAAGGAACAATGCACAATGGTGAAGGAACGTTTCACTTGCTCGAGAAAACAGGTTTGCGGTCCTTGTATCTCGGCTTATCAAATAACTCAGACAGCTTAGTAGGTTTCCCCAGACATCTTATCAAATAACTAGGACCGGATCGAAATTTGGACTCGGATCGTAAAAACCCCAATCCGATCCACGGTCCATAGTTTTGAAAATTTTCAATCCGGCCCACTTTTACCGAAAATCCGGCCCACCGGTTCGGTCCATATTTTTAAAATTTTCTGGTCCACCGGTCTGACCCGTACCGTAAAATTCTGGTCCGGGTCGGACCGATTATGCATCCCTACAAATAACCCAGACAGCTTAATAACTTTGGTAAAGGAACGTTTCACTTCTTTCGCTTGCGTTCTGACAAAGAAGAATTTAAAATATTTATTATGTCACAAATACAGTTCCATATATGTTGACTGACTATCCTGAAAAGTAACAGAAATCATAACGGTTGAAAAGCTACGTCTTTTTTTTTCTCTTTTTTTGTTTGTCTTTTGATACATTTGTTACTAATATTATGCTACGCATTTTGATTCAGTTACTACGCATATTATGCTTTCTAAGGTACAAATCATATAATCTACAAAGGGGCACACACTATTGTGAAAAACTAAAACTATACAAAAAAGGGAGCAACATAAATCATTGTGCTTGAAAAGCTACGCAATATTTTTTTACATTTGCTACGAATATCAGCTACGTATTTTGATTTAATTCCTACGAGTATTATGCCTTTGAACCCAACAAAATCGGTTACGTATAACCGAACCCAGCAAACACGCATTTTGAACCCATCAAACACGCATTTTGATTCAGTTAATACGAATCATATATTTGAGTCATGAGTATAAATAAAACCACTCGACAAACTATGCCTAATAAAGTACGAATAAAAGAATTAATAGAATATTAGTGAGACACAATATGAAGTTACGAATGATGCATAGTGTATTACAAATTTTAAGAATACAGTTTTGTATGTGCTGCTCTATTATGTGTATTACGAATTTTGAAACAGAAACAACAAATTCAAATCAAAAGCTATGAATGATGCGTAAGAGATTACGAATAATACATAACATATAGTCATTGAGGCCTAAAGATCCCTTATACGTATTTTATACTTCCATAGGTACCAATTTTGAAGCAGAAAGCTAGGAATAATGTAGAGACTACGGATAATACATAAAAACTACAAAAGTCATTAGATCGACATGTTTCTTCCATAAAACAAACTTCAGACAAAGTGAGCTTAAAATCAAAGAAAAAATTAGAAAAAGCTATGGAATTAAAACACTCACGCTCGTATTTCTTCTCAAACTCGCCAGTCAGATGGCGCTTCACGAAGGTAGTCTTACCTGCAAGAATTATAACACCGTAAACAGTATTCAAGCAATGAAAAATACGATCAAAGCCATACATATACAGATCTAAACCAATTGATAATTCCACACACAGTCGAGTATCAATTCAGTAATATATATAATCGCTCACAAGTACCGCCATCACCGACAATAACCAGCTTGAAGCTAGGGCAATGGACTGTTTGTTGGTTCGGCACCCAGGGCCGGCTCAATGGGAGAGGCGAGTGAAGCGGTGGCTTTAGGCCCCGCTTGATTTTAAGAGTTTTAAGTGTAAAACAAGGCCCCTTTTAGAGATAAATTAGGTCTCCACTTGATTTTAAGATTTTTTAAGTGTAAAAAGGCCCCTTTTAATGATAAATTAGGTCTCATATTAATCTCAATCTAATTAGAAAGACCCCATTTTATATGATATCTATACAAAGAAGGCTCATTAATTTATTTTGCTTGAGGCCCCAAAGTACTTGAGCTGGCCCTGTCAGCACCGCCTGTACAATATGCCAAACTCAAATCAACGACACCGATTCAAAATCGGAAAATCATATTCGCAAAACAATTGAACCCGACGAGAAATCATAAAGATGGATCTACTAATTACCATTGTAAGAGGAGTGAGTGATAGATCGCAGTCGAATCGAAGCAGTCGCTCGTGTTTGCTAAATCTGGTCATCGAATGTCCACAGTGGGCGATTACGAATACGAAATCAGCTCGGTTATCTAAATTATTCAGTGGACTAAACTGTCCCTCATACGTATATTAGTCGAGTGATAACGTGAAATTAAAATTAATCTTATCTAATCATGAACGTAGATTAATATAAATGGAGGGCTGGTACTAATTCTCATTTCCCACAAGAAATGGGCTTCTCATGGGATCTCCTCCCGAAATAAAATTATATGTTATCTTAACAATTTCATGTACCATACAATAACTTGTTATATTTGTGAATAATGTGGTATTTCCTAAATTATTTATTATGTTTCAAGTATAAATGAATAATTTGATATTAGTTCTTTTTTATTGGGAAAATTATAAAAAGACTACCTGGACTGTCAGGTGATTTCAAATCGCGATGTGGACTATTTCAATTTTTAATTTAGTGTTTTAAACCAAATTGCAAACAATAAACTAACGGCTGGACTATTTGAATTTTCAATTTAGTGTTTTTGAACCAAATTGCAAACAATAAACAAATGCCGTTAATTAACACCGTTTACAATTATTATCTATTTTAAAAATAGAAAAATTATGTAGGGTTTCAAATACAATTGGTTTCAAATCAATTGATTACCATCCTCGGCCACGAGAAAATTCAATCTCATCCACAATTGGAAGACATGTCCTCGCCCTCGACACAAGATGAAAATCGACCGTTTCCGATTATCATCAAGCAGGTCAACAACTCCCTCTACTCCTTCGCTCAAACCATGGCCACTGCACCACCCTTATCACCGGAGTTTCAATACAACTCGATGACCTATGGTACATCCACGATAGACTTGTCGAGTGAGGATGATGATGTTGAAGGTTCAAGCCATGAATTAACATACTTTTTTGATACAGAATACAACCTTAAACGTGAGGATTTATTTTGTGATGATGGGGACCGTCCTATGTGGTTAGATGAACAATTTAGCTTGTTAAAGCTAGTCAAGAAACTTTTCTTAGTCACCGTCATTATTTTCATACATTTTGTAAAAAGAATGTGTTACGTAACTATTAGACAATATTAAATTAGATGGGGACTTTTTTTATCAAAGAAAACATTATAACGGTGTTAGTTTATTGTTTGCAATTTGGTCCAAAAACACTAAATTGAAATAGTCCAGGCCGCGATTTGAAATCGTGCGACAGTCCAGGTAGTCTTTTTGTAATTTGCCCTTTTTATATGCATAATTTGATATTATTTCAAATAATAAAATTTCTAAATAATTTTAGATACAACTGAATAATTTAATATATTTGTGAATCATTTATTCATGAATAATTTATTATATTTCATACGCAACGGAATAATTTGATAGTATTTTGAATAATTTATTTTCTGAACAATTTCACATACGACTGAACGAATAATAAAACTTGTAAATAATTTAGTATTTCTTGAAATGATTTATTATGTTTCATATATAAATGGATAATATCTGTTCTGTATAGTTTGGACCAGTGTTATTAAAATTGATCCGGAATCGACCCGCTTAAATCATTGGGGTAATGGATCACTAGTATACTTCTGATCCTCACCCATTATATAGTAACTTCCACGAATATTGAGCCATTTTCCAACTATTTAAAATTCATAAATATGGTAATTTAGCTCTTATGTTTTTTTTATAAACTGTTAGCAGATACAAAGATGAACCAGATGACTTAGAAGCTAAAGAAATTCCAGTCGGGATCACTTCCAACAATACAAACTCGCGCGTACTTAAATAAATGAATTACTGCTCCGCTTGGCTCACGTCTCAGTAGACAGTGACGGATCCGAGAATTGTGATAGGGGTGACAAACACATATAACTTGTAGTACTAAAGAAACTAACATTCTTAAAAAAAATTATTTTGTTGTAATAAAAAGCGTCATGTTTCCATATTATATTGAATATGTGATAAACATTTATTGCAAAGTATGCTCTTTACAATATTCATTCTTGCAAAAGAGCGTACGGTAGAACTAGTGAAATCTAAAAGAATCTGAATAAGAGAAATCACCTTGTATAGCAAAAGAAACATTTTTGATATTCTTGTCCTGACTTATCATTGTTATACTTTAGAAATCTAGGTCAAAGATTAAATTTTGGAAGTTGTCTAACTAGCTCAAAGTGTTGAAGTTCATGCTCATCAGTGTCCTTCCATCCTTATCAAAATTGGATAAAATTGATTGGGTAGAATAATGTTTAAATTTAGGGTAAATTATAAAAATCATTGTCTGGACTATCGCCTCATTTTAATTTAGGTATTGACTTTTCGAATTTTTGGTTTAGTGATTTTTGCATCAATTTGCACATGTTCCATTATTATTCATATCACCAACCACAATAATAATAAATTCAACCAGATTATGTTAATCATATTTCCTAATTCATTAGTTTTCAACCTTAAAATTCTTCAAAAACTCTATTTTGGAAACAAAATGTATGCAAATTTGATGCCAAAGTCACTAAATTGAAAATTGAAAAAGTCGGTACCTAATATGAAATGAGGCGATAGTCCATGTAACACTACAAATCTTGTCCAAATATGCGACAAGATTATGCTACGGAATTTAAGTCGTCGCAAAAAGTTGCGACGGTTTTGCCACACATATGTGCCAAATAACTGAGTATGCGACCAGTTTGTGACGCAAATGCGACGGTTTTTGGTTTGTACTTGCGACAAAGCAGAATCATCGCAAAACGGTCGTAAAATGCGACGGTATTACTCCCGTACTATTGCGACGACCTTAGTTTTTGCTTTATTAAAATATTATTAATTTGTGACCAACTTGCTACAATTTTGTGACAACTCCAGCTTCACACTTTGAATCGCAGCTTAGCTATAGCAAAACAGTGGCATTATGCGACAACTTTGTAACGGATATGCGACGAATGTTTTTTCCATTTTGCGACGCAAATAAGTGCAAGAAATCCGTGGCTAAGCTGCGATTCAAAGTTGTCGCATAATGCCACTGTAGTAAAATATCACAAAGTTGTCGATTCAAATTTAATTCATAAATTATAATTTTTTATATTCAATTTCAGAGATATTATTAATTTTATAAAATGACAAAAAAATATAAAAAAAAAGAACAAATTTTTACCGTCCTAAAACAGTGGCATTACTGTGGGAAACAGGTGGTAAAATTATACCACGAATATGCGATAGTTTGGCAACTATTTATAGTGTTGTGGTAAATTCGTTATTAAACTATGGTAACATTTATACTACCGTTATGCGACGGTTTTTGACTATTTTCTTTCTCGTCGCATAATTGTCGCATAGTCGTGGCATATATCGTCGCAAATTCGTCGCAAAACCGTAGTAAAAGTTATGTGGCGTAGCTTTTTGCGACTAGTGGTGAATGGTCGCAAAAGTCGTCGCAAATCTTATTTTGCGACGATTCTGCCACTCGTTTCTCACACAATTTATCTGTGGTAAATTTGAGCAAAATTTGTAGTGTAATGTTTTGTAACTACCATTCAATTTAATATTATATGTAACAGATTACTAAATTTGAGCAAAATTTGTAGTGTAATGTTTTGTAACTACCATTCAATTAAATGATAATTAAAATTCAATTAAATGATAATTAAAATTCTATAAATTAATTGTACCATATTTATTTATTATTATTAATCAGAAAATATTCTATAATAATTAATAGTGAAAAATTAAAATTAAAATAAACATGTAGCAATTTTTTTAAAAATTATATTGTACTTGATTTTTTTTTAAATTTTAATAGAACTTATAATTAGGAGTGAGTGAGTAACTAAATAAACAAAATTTCCATTGTAGTAAAATATTATTTAGACAAATTTTTTTATGATTTATATTTATAAAATAGTTTCTTTTTATTTAGGGCAAATAATAATTTATTTCGTATAAGTAATAATTGATTGGGTGCCCAACATTAATTTGGATTAAAAAAACATGCAACAATGCTAAAAATAAATACATAAAAAAGTAGACATATCTAATCAATATTTCCTCCAAATTGTGCTCCTGGAGTCCCCGTGCTTGTGATTTCGCGCCATAAATCAGCACGTATCTTATATGAAGATGCCCATCATTTAGCTTCGTACGATGAATGATCCCACCACCACATTGGTACAGGTGGCACCGGATGATAAGGGTGTAGAAAAAGTTGCACGAAGTGATTGCCAACGTGTTCGATAGTTATTTCCATGCGCTCGTTGTCTTTAACCAGAGGGGATCTTAATGGCAAATGGGTAAAACAACTCCTATTAGTTCTACCAAATGTATGAAGTACAATGTTGTACCTTGATGCTATGACAATTCCAAAAGTCATAGACTCCATCCAATGCCTCTCAGGTGCCGGTTTCTCAAAATAATCTAGCAAAAATAGTAGATTGTCTGATGTACTGTTATCTGGAAAAATGACATCATATTGAGCCTTATTTTGCTGAATCTCATCAATAAGATCCTCTCGTACTTGCAGCCAACCCTCTTCACCGTATCCGATTAGTGCAGATATCGCCCTAAATCCACAATGACCACCTGGTGCAACGTCAACAATGTCAGAAATATAGTGATGCATAACCACATGTAATTGATCAATGTAGATATCATATGTACTCGGAACTCTAGAGTGGTCATTGGTTGATGAAGTACTACGAACCCCAGATCCCCTCTTATGTCGGCCTCTCTTTGGAGATGTTACACTTTTCTGATTGACCCCAGATCCTGAAGTGGATATATACACAAAAGAAGGCATGTGGCGTCTGTTTCGCTCGTCTTTGTCACTAAGTCGACCTTTACGCTCTATATTGTACGAAGGGACTCGAACTGTGCTTTGAGATGGATCTGCCATATCAAGAAACCGATCTATCATATGGTCCCGCATTTTTGGATTCATCTTATCTAATATCTCAACAACGTGAGATGTCCTATTTCGCCGTGATTCCTCATTAGGTTGGTCATATACGTGCATTGATAACCTCCTCCAATGAGCATGGATACTTATTTAAGGAATTGGAATAGAAAAGTGACGATAATGCGCAAGATTGTGCTTGCACGGCAGTCCATATATTTTTCTAATTGCACAGCTGCAGTTGCCCACTGATTCGTATGACGTATCATCACCACATTTCAGCTCGGCAGAAATAATTTCCATTGCCTCTAGCGAAATCTGACACCTCACTTCATTGAAAATATTGTCATGTAAATGTGCATGGCGCGGAATGTGGAGCGATCTCTCAAATGACTTTTGAATATCTCCGAATTGATTTGTCAACATCTTGTGTATTTTATCAAATGATGTATCTAGGGACGACATAGTATCTCCCAAATACATTTTCAATCTCGCATGACTCCCTTCCGCTCTGAAATATATATTATTCTTTGTCAATCACATATACTATAATATTTACAATAAAATAAAAATAACATTCAAAATAATAATTTAGTTGTACCTTTGGCTTGAATTGCTTCCAAGGTGCATAGATGCGTCAATCCATGCTGACAGAAACTGTTCTCGATGAGGGTGCAACCATGTCTCCCATAGGTATTTTAGGGCGCGCTAAAATCGTTGATACTCCTCGCACATTACTTTCCACTTTTGGTTATAAGACCACTCCGTCGATGAATTTATGAGGGAGTGCCATGACGAAAAAAACTGGTTCCACTCCAGACCAAGCATGGGTGTATATTTCTTCAGTACACACTGATTCATGTGCCAAATGCAAAGGATGTGATGCGACAAAGGAAAACATGTTCCAATGGCATTTATAAGCGCCAAATCTCGAACCGAAACAAATACAGATGGTAATGTCGCCCCTTTTTCAACCATCAGTCTCTTCAAAATGCTTAATGCCCATGTCAAATTTTCTACCCTCTCATGACTAAGATATGCGAACATAAGCGAGTAAGTTCGCATTGTGGACGTTATACCCACAACCTCCAGTAGTGGCGAGCGATACTCGTTAGTCTTATATGTGGCATCAATAATCAAAATAGATGAAAAATTGACATCAAGGGCTAGACTTTTTGGATGGACCCAAAGGATGTCAGTATTTCATTTGTATCTGGATTTGTGCAATAATCATGTAGGTATTCTTTTTTGATTAGTTGCTCCAATACATATTGAACTTGAGTTAGACCACCCCGTTTTGCAGATTTGTTTCTGCCAATTATATTGTAAAGGCTTTTTATCCCTGTACTGTTTGACAAATCTTTTTGTTTCAGAATACTAAGAATCTCACGAGGTGCAGTACTATTGGCCATGTCCAGCACAAGTTGTGTCTCCATTGGTTTTAACCTAGACGGGTACTCGTGGCCATCCATGAACTCTGATGCCTTATGGTTGTGAATACCACATATTACCCTCAAACCCCACATGACACCTTCTGGAGGTATTGGTCGACCTCTTAGCTCAAATGGACATTCACATTTTTTTGGTTCCGGTATTTTTTATTTGGGATGTCTCTTCAACTAGAAAGGGAGGCTTGTACTTCCCTCCTTGATGCGTTGTAATACTATGCACTTCAAATCTATGTGATTCGAAAGCAAGTTATTTGATCAAAAACAATTTATAAACCGGTAAGTACCGGGTCGTCCAATGAGCAAGTTTAAACTTATGCACTATTCGATTTCGTTCCGATAAGTCTATCCCAATTACGAAGGGTTGGTTTTGATGTGATTGCTAGAGCAAATGCATGTAAACAATCTAAGGAAACTAGAGATAGTGTCACTACCAAGGCAAAAGGTGTACTCTAGGGAACTACTTCACTCATGTGTGTTTTTAGACTCCAAGAATTCAATTTCATGCAAGAACAATCATGTTAGATGATTAGATTAAGGCGTGCTACTATTAAATCAAATTCAATCGCTAGATGTTTTTACTTGATTTAAGGAAGAAGCACCTCGCACGTGAGCTTCAATCGCTAGATGTTGTTAGCTCACGTCCTACTCAAGGTTCTCAATCATCAACGCTAGTTGAATGATCAATATCCAATGAGCGGTTTAAGAACAAGCCTATCTCAATGCCAAAATGAGTCACGCTAGTGATCATCACTTAGCAAGGGTGAGTCTACTCTCATTCTAGAACTCTTAGTCTCGTTCGCTAGAACACTCAACTTCAAATTCATGTTTCTAGACCACTTAGGCATTTTATCAAACACTTGGTGGGCATAGAGTTGACATTTCATCCAAGTAGATTCACAATCATCCAAACATGTTATACTAACATTGATTCATTATAGATTAGGAGTATTAACACACATAAGATCCATAGGACCTTAGAATACAAAACACTACTCACAAATCATGTTCATAGACAAACACAAATTGTATTGAGTACATAGATGAAAATACAATGGAAGGAATGAACCAATCTAGTGTAGATGATCTTCTTCCCCCTTTGGATCTTCAATCTTCAATGGATGATCCCCCTTGAAGTCTTGGTAGCTTGTTCTCTCTAGAAACCCTCAATTTCGTGCCCCAAAAATCCTAGCTCGAATCCCCCTTTGGAAACTAGATCTAGATCACATTTTATAGGCAAAAACTGTCCACAGAGCTCAACCGGCCGGTTCAGATTTGTGGGCATTTCCCAGCCGGCCGGCTCACTTGTTACAAGCTCACTGACCCTTTGAACCGGCCGGTTCAGATATAGGCATGTCCTTGAACCGGCCGTCTCAAAACCTCAGTCCCCTTTCGTCTCTTCTTAGTCCCAACTCCGAGTTCAGCAAACTGGTCTGACTTCCTGTGGCCTTTTCAAGGTCTTCCCGTCCGAATTTGGCCTTGGAGTCAACTAAAAAGTTGTAGCCCTTTGAGTTATCTTTCTAACAAGCTTTGAATCAACCAATTCGGACATCGTATGAGATCTGTACGTCCAAAATAAGCCAGAAAGGTCAGTTTGTCCTGTTTTGCCCGAACCACCATATTTTGCTCCGAAACTTCGGTTTTTTTAGAGAATTGATCTTTTTAAACCCGGGGACCGTAAGGTTGGTTTCTAACCTGAAATGGCAATCAAGATGGTCAAATGGCATCGAAAGAGACTCGGAACGGATCAAAACTCTTCGTAAATGGATAGATAAATGAGTCGAGAATTCGACTCATCACTCCTCTTTCACACGCAAGAATACACTTCGGCATCTTACCACCTTTTTTTTGCAGAATTTTTAATCACCACTACAATGCCATTTTTTTAAACCAACCCTCTTCGCCCAATTTAGCATATCTTCTCTATTTTCAAATATCTACACAAATGATGAACATTTATGATGAAATTTGCTATTTTTATAATTTTTTTCTTTCAAAATTAAATACTAAATAAGCATACAATAATGATACTAACCTGGTTTGTGGTGCGTTCGGATGTATAATCCCGATTCTTGTTGGATATACTTTCCTCACTGCGAACATCACTCCCGTATGACCGGCTATTTGAAAATCCCACAAAATGATCATTATCCATGATAGAGAGATATGGTAGTCTAAAAGAAGTGTGAGTGAGTAACTTGCTACTCATAAGTTTATCCATTATATGGACTAATTATTTATGTTTAAAAATTTTGTGATCCAAAAAGTTAGTGGACAAAAATAGATTTGACAATACATTACGAAACAAAAAATAGACAACTCACTGACTAGATTCTCTGGCAAAAGCAAATTACACTATTGATGGACCATAATTGTATGAATCATAAACACAGTTAAACCCGCCAAATTAGACTCTTTGTCTATTTAACTTTTGCTTGTTAGTTCCGATATTTATCTACAGGGTATTTTGAAGTCTAGAGAGACTACAGGCTAAGGAGGAGTTTTAAAGCTGAAAATGAATTACGAGTCATTCCAGGTCACGACCAAATTCTGACTTTCAAGAACCTGACGTGGAATCACTCAAAACAAGTCCAACCGAAGGGCAACCAGAGTCAGTCCGGAGCTGAAAGGACCGATGGCTTTTTGGGATGAGATAACAAAACACACTCACCCACTCCCTTGCCACCTATGGCCGGCGGCTAAGCTCACAAGCCACTCCTTCTCCTCCATGTGGCCGGCGGCTAGAGAAGGGGACACCTCACCCCGATGGCTTTTGCTCTTCCTCCCCCCATTTGACAAGTGTCATGCCTCTCATCCACATCCATCTCCTCCTCTAAGCCTATAAATAGAGACCTCCATTGCCTTTGTAAAACACACACATCCTCAATTCCAACATCCCACAAACATCATCCATCACAAAGCTCTAGCTTCTCTCTAGATTTTGGGCACAATCATGTAAGCACTTTACTTTGGAATCGAAGCTTGGTCTTGAGCACTCTTATCGGTTTTTGTAAGTACTCTCTTCTTTACTTTACTGTCTTTTCAATTCAACAACTTTACTTTCCTGTCTTTACTTTCGAAAACTTTATTTTCTGTCTTTCAAAACCTTTACTTTTCAAGCACTTAGCTATGATGTCCTGCTCCATGGATATTCGTAGCTAAACCCTTCATTCGGTTGAAGGGGTGTGCTTGTATCATACAATGTTTTAGGCCCTACTCTTAGTGCCTCTATGTGTTCAAAACTTGTTCTATGTGCCACATATTAGGTTAGAACTTCCAAGGTTGAGTGGATGCTTTAACGGGCAAAGCTCTTTCGTGGGGTTCGTGAACATACTCGGGTAAGTGGATGCTTTAACGGGAAAAGCTTATCTGAGGAGTTCGACCTCTTTTAAAAACCATTTGATTGCTCGTAACTGAAGATCAAATGGATGCACATAAGGCTAAGATACTTCGAAAGGAGGAATTAGTCTAAATAGAACAAGTGTTCTAAATGATGTGGCAAGTCATGTGCTAGAAATAGCCTTGATTCATCTTTGAACACATAGTATGATTGATGGACCACAATTATACGAATCAAAAACACAGATAAACCCCCCAAGTTAGACTGTTTGTCTGTCTAACATCCACTTGTTAGTCCCGATATATTTCCACAGGGCATTTTAGAGATTAAAGTGAAAACACGTTAAGGAGAGGCTTTTAGCACAGAAAAGATATAAGGAGTCGATTCAAGGTCAAGATCATATGCCGACTGAAGAAATATCAAGGATCCTGACGATGAATCACTCATCACAAATTGTGCAGAGATGGAATCAAGTCAACCCAGTGCTAAATTACACTGACAGTTTTGTGAAAAGACAGTGCAAAACTGTACAAAACTCACATATGGGCAAGATGACTTGTGACTTGGAGAAGAGGTGGCCAAAGAGGAAAACCACCCCAAAACCACCACCCACCACCGGCGGCTCCTCCCTCCTCCTCCATGGATGACCGGCTCTCCTCCGCCCAATGAGCCGCCGCCATGTGGTGGCTCCTCCACCACATGTTCCTCTTCTCTCCTCCTTGGATGACTTGATGACTTGCTTGGGAGGTGGCTTCCACCACCATTTGCTCCTCCACCACAACCACCCACCGGCGGCTGCTCCTCCACCACTCCTCCGCCGCCAAGTGGCGGCGCCTCCTTGGCTCCTCCATGCCTCATCCTCCACCCTTGGATCAAATCAATCCTAGCCCTCCATTTCCTCCCATTTCTCCTATAAAAGGAGGCTCACCCCTCCTCATTTTATCATCCAAAAACCATTCCATACACAATCACTTATCTCTCTACATTTTGTAATATTTTGTAAGTTGGTTTGGATCAATAAAGTTACGATATTTGGCTAGGCGCCCTCCTCCATGGACAGGCGAGGCTAAACTCCTCATTCGGCGGAAGGTATAATCTTGTATTATTTAATGTTTAATTAGCTTAGTTTATTTTCTTAGTATTCAATACTTGTTCTATGTGCCATATAAAAGTCAGAATGTCTCTAAGGTAGAGTGAACGATTTTGGGAATGTGACCATTAGGGGTCCAACTTCGTAAGTTCTTCCTTAAGATATTCGTGATCACACCCGGATAGGGGAGGTCGTAATAGACAAAGCTATCTGAAAGAGGTCGACTATATTTAAAAAACCATTATGGGAAACCGTAACAGGAGAGCAGGTGGATGCACATAGACTAGCGTACCTAACTGGTACTGGCGCTAGTCTAAATAGAACAAGTGTGATTTAGCCGATGTTGCAAGTCTTGAGCTATCGCTAGCCTCGATTCATCGTTTGAATACTTAGAAGATTTACTAAACTAATAAACATGTGATAATACAAGAATACCTGAAACCGAATACGCTCTTTCAATTGCAAACACCCCCTGTATTTAATTTCCTAGTATAACTGCTCAATCAAACACAACCACCAACCACTCACATACCGGAGGAATCAACAATCACGCATCACCCACTGTAAGTCTTCTAACCCTCAACTCCTTTATTTTCTGTATTTAATTTCAGTATTTATTTTCTGTATTTACTTTCCGCACAAAAAACCCAAAAAACCCAAAAACAGTAGTTTAGTAATTAGCAGTAAGTCCACACTCGACCTAAAATCACGCACCGTGTAAGCCGTAACGAACAATCTATCCCCCTAATTCCCTTGGGTTCGACCCCTACTTACCCTTACTACCCAGTAGTTAAGTCGCGAGTAGTGCATTATAAATTTATTTGTACGAGACGCATTGCACCATAACGACAGTGCAACCGACGCTCCCGTCAAATTGGCGCCGTTGCCGGGGAATTAGCCATCGGATAGTTGTTCTTCACCTCACATGACCTCATGACTCAACCACCCTCGTATGCATGGACAACACGGCACCTTCCACTGTTCAAAGGAACGGATGCAGAAGATCCAGTACTACACTGTCGAAGCTTTCACTACGTTTGCTGCCACATAAAACCTGAGAATGAAACGTTAGAAGAATTTAAGCTTAAATGCTTTAAATTCTCTCTAACGGATTTCGCAACAATTTGGTACTACACATCACCCGCTAGTAGTGCAGCACGTTTCATGGACATCTGCGCACCATTCCTAAGAGAATTCTCCCCACCATCCTTACGCCAAGAAACCCGCGAGAAAATCCTGAACCTTCAACAATCCCGGGATGAGACCTTGGACGAATACTACATGAACTACGATGCCATCGTCTCAAGCTGCCCGCACCATGGATTCTCAAAGAAAGTTCTTCTCCAAAAATTTCTTCGTGGGATGAGATCCGAAGAGCTGGGAAGAGTAAACGAAGCAATGAGAAGATCAGCCGAGAACTTCACCATTGCGAGCATGTGGAACCTTATAATTGGCCTGGCTGCAGTCACAGAACGAACATCCCAAACTGACGAAGAAATGCAAACAGAAGAAGCTGACCCTGAGGCTGATCACGAAGAAACTACCGAGCCGTCAGAAGTAACTCCTGAACCATCTGAAGAGTCAGACATAGAAAGTATCGGGAGTAACAATGAGGTGTCAGCAATAGAAAAAGTCCGGAATACCGCTAACATGCTGCCAGAACCATACCCAGCTAGCATCACAAACAAACACGACGAGGCAGAATCGAGCCTTAAGATGCAAGCTTCCCGATTTTTCCCCTCGATCAATAGGCAAATCGCTGAAAACCATGTGATCAAATAAGAGGCTGAAAAGAGGATGGGAAAAGGGCCTATGCAGAATAATTCTCCAATAGAGCATTGTTACGCCATAACCGGACAAGCCAGCCCTGAACACCAGAAAACTCGGTTCAAGAAGTTGGTAGTAAAAGGTCCCTCACCTCCCCTGAGACGTTGGAAGGAGGCACCACCAGTACAAGGGGAACGGGACCCCAACCAGTCATCTGCTCAAAAATCAGGAAGACTCACCGCAAGAATTAAGGTCGGTGGAATCAAAAAATTCGACCTAAGCCACCCATGGGATCCCAACCAATGATCCAGAACAAGGTACTGTCGAGCCAACGACGTTAAACAAGTGCACTAGTCGGGAGGTAACCCGACACTATCTTACTTTCTGTCATTTTAATTTTCAATAAGCGCTCTCACCCATCTTTTTGTCCAGAAGAAATGTCTTACATGTAGGAATTAAGTTTCGGAGCAAGGATCAGATCAGCCAGGCAGCTTCCATGAATTTACCGGGCCTGCGCTGAGAGTTTAAGGCCCCAGCCGAACTCCCTCGATTATCCAGCCTCATGCCATGTCGTTCACTCGACACCTTAAAGGGAGTTCTGCTCTTCTTTTTTCCTAAAGTCATTTCCTTCTCCTATATATATTTGCATGACTTTTGAACTAAGGCTTGCCTTCGTTCAAAAGTGGGGGGTGAGAACCAATGCATGTTTTTTCTTTTTTTTTAAAAAAAAGTATCTTTTTGAAAGTATGAACTTAAGAATGTGAAAAAGATAGATCATGATTCATGCATCAACCTTATGAAAAGGCAAACTGTTTAAAAACTTAGAATGTAACTTTTCATTTGTCCCTTTGTGTTGAGATAACCTAGGGATGTGGAGTTGATAGAAATTGCCCTAGAGAGGCTTGGCAAGCACTTAAAGGATCAAATCAAACTATATGGTTTTCGAAGTCAGTGGAGGCTGCACTTCGGATTTTCAGTGAACAATTGAGTCAAACTCCGCCAGGAAGCATCTATGCAAAGGCGAGGACGGGAATCAGACCGTCCTCTCTCTAGTCAAAATAGCCGAGAAAATAAATGAGCGACCCTCATCTTGACCCGCGCGAAACGACGAAGACGAGAGGAGAGGGGAGGTATTTCCATAGGCTTGCGGGCGATGATTGGACCTCCCAAGAAGGCTGACAAAATGGACTAGCAAGTCACAAAGGAGCAAAAAACTCAAAGAAGAAAATCAAAAGAGGCCTAAGGCCCAAAAAATTGTGAAGGTTTTAACCGAGCAAAAGTGAAGCACTCAAAAAGACAGAGGCAGAATCACTACAAAAAAAAGCTAGTCCCTCGCCAAAGTAGAAAAAAAAGAAAATCAAAAAGGCTCAACTCACTGAAACCCGAATCGAATCACGTGCTAGAGAAAGCTACAAGAAAACCATATAGTGCGAGACGGTCCCGAGGGTGTAGTCCAAGAGCCTAAAAAGGGCTATCTCCCGAAACATCCGGAATAATTCGCATCTCGGCACGAAGGTACACGTATCAAGTTACTTCTAATTATTTTTACAGTTTAAATTGGCTATAAGTAGTAATGCATGAATTAGGAGAAATCGAGTACCGCAAACTTAATTTCATACTTGAAACCAACTTACATAGTGACGCCCATATAAAGCATTGTTCGGGACGAACAACTAAAAGTGGGGGGTGATTTGATGGACCACAATTATACGAATCAAAAACACAGATAAACCCCCCAAGTTAGACTGTTTGTCTGTCTAACATCCACTTGTTAGTCCCGATATATTTCCACAGGGCATTTTAGAGATTAAAGTGAAAACACGTTAAGGAGAGGCTTTTAGCACAGAAAAGATATAAGGAGTCGATTCAAGGTCAAGATCATATGCCGACTGAAGAAATATCAAGGATCCTGACGATGAATCACTCATCACAAATTGTGCAGAGATGGAATCAAGTCAACCCAGTGCCAAATTACACTGACAGTTTTGTGAAAAGACAGTGCAAAACTGTACAAAACTCACATATGGGCAAGATGACTTGTGACTTGGAGAAGAGGTGGCCAAAGAGGAAAACCACCCCAAAACCACCACCCACCACCGGCGGCTCCTCCCTCCTCCTCCATGGATGACCGGCTCTCCTCCGCCCAATGAGCCGCCGCCATGTGGTGGCTCCTCCACCACATGTTCCTCTTCTCTCCTCCTTGGATGACTTGATGACTTGCTTGGGAGGTGGCTTCCACCACCATTTGCTCCTCCACCACAACCACCCACCGGCGGCTGCTCCTCCACCACTCCTCCGCCGCCGCCAAGTGGCGGCGCCTCCTTGGCTCCTCCATGCCTCATCCTCCACCCTTGGATCAAATCAATCCTAGCCCTCCATTTCCTCCCATTTCTCCTATAAAAGGAGGCTCACCCCTCCTCATTTTATCATCCAAAAACCATTCCATACACAATCACTTATCTCTCTACATTTTGTAATATTTTGTAAGTTGGTTTGGATCAATAAAGTTACGATATTTGGCTAGGCACCCTCCTCCATGGACAGGCGAGGCTAAACTCCTCATTCGGCGGAAGGTATAATCTTGTATTATTTAATGTTTAATTAGCTTAGTTTATTTTTTTAGTATTCAATACTTGTTCTATGTGCCATATAAAAGTCAGAATGTCTCTAAGGTAGAGTGAACGATTTTGGGAATGTGACCATTAGGGGTCCAACTTCGTAAGTTCTTCCTTAAGATATTCGTGATCACACCCGGATAGGGGAGGTCGTAACAGACAAAGCTATCTGAAAGAGGTCGACTATATTTAAAAAACCATTATGGGAAACCGTAACAGGAGAGCAGGTGGATGCACATAGACTAGCGTACCTAACTGGTACTGGCGCTAGTCTAAATAGAACAAGTGTGATTTAGCCGATGTTGCAAGTCTTGAGCTATCGCTAGCCTCGATTCATCGTTTGAATACTTAGAAGATTTACTAAACTAATAAACATGTGATAATACAAGAATACCTGAAACCGAATACGCTCTTTCAATTGCAAACACCCCCTGTATTTAATTTCCTAGTATAACTGCTCAATCAAACACAACCACCAACCACTCACATACCGGAGGAATCAACAATCACGCATCACCCACTGTAAGTCTTCTAACCCTCAACTCCTTTATTTTCTGTATTTAATTTCAGTATTTATTTTCTGTATTTACTTTCCGCACAAAAAACCCAAAAAACCCAAAAACAGTAGTTTAGTAATTAGCAGTAAGTCCACACTCGACCTAAAATCACGCACCGTGTAAGCCGTAACGAACAATCTATCCCCCTAATTCCCTTGGGTTCGACCCCTACTTACCCTTACTACCCAGTAGTTAAGTCGCGAGTAGTGGACATTATAAATTTATTTGTACGAGACGCATTGCACCCTAACGACAGTGCAACCGACGCTCCCGTCAATGATCATTAGAGGTTGATGATAAACAGACTATGATACAAGGCCCACTAAAACCGAATACTTTCTTTTAATTGTAATATCAACTGTTATTTTACTTTCAGTACCATATCAACTGTTTATTTTCTGTCAAGACTCGTCCATCAAGCACTTTACTTTTCAGTACTAAAACCAAAACCAACCCCCCAACTGCGTAATTTAACTCCCCCTTTTAGAAAGAACAACTATCACCTAATTCTCTTGGGTTCGACCCGGACTTACCACTGACTACCCAAAATAGTTAAGTCGCGAGTATCGGAGATATAAATTTGTTTTTGCACAGAGAACATCGCACCTTAACGACAGTGCGGTGGGCTTCGTCAAAACTGGCGCCGTTGCCGGGGAGTTAGCCTTTGATTATCTGTTCTTCTCTTTTTCTTTTCTCTTTCGAACTCGCTTCTGCACAACCATGTCTCGTGAAGGAAGCAACCATGACTATCAGGATGACGACGAGATGAATCTGTTCGATCGAAATAATGAAGCGCCGCCACAATTTGTCGATGATCCGGAACAAATCATCCGAAACCGAAGAGCTCGTGATAGGTAGGCCATCCGAAGAAACCAAGGACCACCTGAGGACCAAAATGGAGCTGGTCCAGTACAGCCCCCTAGATATCCCCCACCCCCTCAACCTCGACAAGTGCCAAGGCAAGAACCCGTCTTCGATGATTACTATAAACAACTTCCGTGAACCTACTATGGGAGAACTCAATGCCCCAGATTTTGAAACACAGCCATGGTGCATTTACTAGGGCCCTGAACTAGAATACATTACCATCAACGCGTCAGTGCCCCACAGCTTGCCAAAATTCTCAGGAGCTCATGGAGAATCTGCAACGACTCATCTCCAACGCTTACATGGCACTTGCCAAAACCTAAAACCAAATGGCGTGAACGTAGACGACTTCAAGCTGAAAGCGTTCTACTTTTCCCTCACTGACTCGGCGAACGACTGGTTCCTTTCATTGCCTTCCGGAAGCATCAGAACATGGGCTCAGATGCAGAAGAATTTCTTAGACAAATACTACCCAGCAGGAAGAGCAATGCAAGTAAGGAGGCAACTGCAGGACATCAAGCAAGGGCCCAATGAAACCCTGTACGACTACCTGGAAAAGTTCAATCACCTGGAGAGAAGCTGTTGTACACTTGGACTGCCCGAAAAACTCATAATCGAGTACCTCATTGATGGATTAAGGCCCTTAGACAAAATGCTTCTGGATGCCTCAGCTGGAGGATCCATGATGAATCTAACACTGAGTGGCATAAGGAATCTCATCACCGACGTTGCTGAAAATGCCCGATTTAGAGAAGAGACAACTCGGCAGGAAGAATTTTCCCGAACGAAGAATGTGGCAAAGGTTGAAACACCGATGAACTCTATGCCAGAGGAGATGAAACAAATAAAGGAAATGATGATTCAAATCCTACGAAGGCAGCCAGTTCAGATAAAGCCTTGCGAGTTTTGTAGTTCTACGGACCACAAGACTGACGCATGCCCGACATTAATAGTAGAGGAACCGGAAGAAGTAAATGCAGTAGTAGGATACCAAGGATACAACAACAACAGCAACGACAGAGCTGGACCAAACTGACAGTATAATCAAGCGACCAATTCAAGCTGGCGGAATGACAACCATCCTCCAAGGGAGACACAACAAGCCGCACCGCAATTAGCTCAGTCATTCTATCAACCTCCCCACCGGCAGTATAACCAGAACGCTCCATCAGCAGGACAGTATCAGTAAAGAGGACCAAATCAATACCCAACAAGTCAATATCAACAGAAAGGACCGAACAAGTCGCTTGAAGACACAATGAAGGAACTCGCAGGAAGCGTGAATCAATTGGGTAATTCATTTAACCAATTCTAGGCAAAAACTGACGGGGCAATTTCAGATTTAACCAAACAAATGTCCCAGCTCGCTACCTCAATGTCCGCACTCATTAATGAACCTGGCAGACTTCCTTCACAAACCATCCAAAACCCAAAGGCAAATGTCAGCATGATAAGGAAGTCAAACATGAAGGCAGCACTGGAAGAACCAGCACGATCCACAACTTACAAACCTACGGTCAAGAACTTCACCCGTAGGCACCGTCCTGATTGGAATTAAGAAGAAGACCGACCCAATGATGGCAGAACATGGGTCACGCATGCTGACAATGGACGTTATGCATTCACGGTTAGCATGACACCTCCACCGAGTACACACTTTGACATACCGGCATCTGGCTGGGATGACAATGACTCTAATGGTCTCAGATGGGATTCCCCAACTAACATCTATGCATCAGAGCAAAACATTTACCTAGAAGATCAGGAGTCACAACCGGAAAGGGATAAGGACCCAGGGGCCTTCACAGTCACCTGTGGTATTGGTGAAGCCCAAATTCACAAGTGCTTAATCGATCTTGGGGCTGCCGTCAATGCCATGCCTTACTCCTTATATTACTTATTGGGGCTTGGCCCATTGAAACCACCAAGGTCAAATATCGAGTTGGAAAATAGTTTCATTTTATTTAGGGCGAATAATAATTTATTTCGTTCAATTAATAATTGATTGGGTAGCCCAACATTAATTTGGATTCAAAAAAAACATGCAACAATGCTAAAAATAAATACATAAAAAAGTAGACATATCTAATCAATATTTCCTCCAAATTGTGCTCCTGGAGGCCCCGTGCTTGTGATTTCGCGCCATAAATCAGCACGTATCTTATATGAAGATGCCCATCCTTTAGCTTCGTACAATGAATGATCCCACCACCACATTGGTACAGGTGGCACCGGATGATAAGGGTGTAGAAAAAGTTGCACGAAGTGATTGCCAACGTGTCCGATAGCTATTTCCATGCGCTCGTTGTCTTTAACCGGAGGGGATCTTAATGGCAAATGGGTAAAAACAACTCCAATTAGTTCTACCAAATGTATGAAGTACAATGTTGTACCTTGATGCTATGACAATTCCCAAAGTCATAGACTCCATCCAATGCCTCTCAGGTGCCGGTTTCTCAAAATAATCTAGCAAAAATAGTAGATTGTCTGATGTACTGGTATCTGGAAAAATGACATCATATTGAGCCTTATTTTGCTGAATCTCATCAATAAGATCCGCTCGTACTTGCATTCAACCCTCTTCACCGTATCCGATTAGTGCAGCTATCGCCTTAAATCCACAATGACCATCTGGTGCAACGTCAACAATGTCAGAATTATAGTGATGCATAACCACAGGTAATTGATCAATGTAGATATCATATGTACTCGGAACTCTAGAGTGGTCATTGGTTGATGAAGTACTACGAACCCCAGATGTTTCGCTCGTCTTTGTCACCAGGTCGACCTTTACGCTCTATATTGTACGAAGGGACTCAAACTGTGCTTTGAGATGGATCTGCCATATCAAGAAATCGATCTATCATATGGTCCCGCATTTCTGGATTCATCTTATCTAATATCTCAACAGCGTGAGATGTCCTATTTCGCCGTGATTCCTCATTAGGTTGGTCATATACGTGCATTGATAACCTCCTCCAATGAGCATGGATACTTATTATAGGAATTGGAATAGAAAAGTGACGATAATGTGCAAGATCGTGCTTGCACGGCAGTCCATATATTTTTCTAATTGCACAGCAGCAGTTGCCCACTGATTGGTATGACATATCATCAACACATTTCAGCTCGGCAGAAATAATTTCCATTGCCTCTAGCGAAATCTGACACCTCACTTCATTGAAAATATTGTCATGTAAATGTGCATGGCGCGGAATGTGGAGCGATCTCTCAAACGACTTTTGAATATCTCCGAATTGATTTGTCAACATCTTATGTATTTTATCAAATGATGTATCTAGGGACGACATAGTATCTCCCAAATACATTTTCAATCTCGCATGACTCCCTTCCGCTCTGAAATATATATTATTTTTTGTCAATCACATATACTATAATATTTACAATAAAATAAAAATAACATTCAAAATAATAATTTAGTTGTACCTTTGGCTTGAATTGCTTCCAAGGTGCATAGATGCGTCAATCCATGCTGACAGAAACTGTTTTCGATGAGGGTGCAACCATGTCTCCCATAGGTATTTTAGGGCGCGCTAAAATCGTTGATACTCCTCGCACATTACTTTCCACTTTTGGTTATAAGACCACTCCGTCGATGAATTTATGAGGGAGTGCCATGACGAAAAAAACTGGTTCCACTCCAGACCAAGCATGGGTCTACATTTCTTCAGTACACACTGCTTTATGTGCCAAATGCAAAGGATGTGATGCGACAAAGGAAAACATGTTCCAATGGCATTTATAAGCACCAAATCTCGATCCGAAACAAATACAGATGGCAATGTCGCTCCTTTTTCAACCATCAATCTCTTCAAAATGCTTAATGCCTATGTCAGATTTTCTACCCTCTCATGCCTAAGATATGCGAATGACGGAGCCCACTGCACTGTCGTTAAGGTGCAATGTTCTCTGTACAAATAAATTTATAATTTCCGCTACTCGCAACTACACTACTGGGTAGTAAGTGGTAAGTAGGGGTCGAACCCAAGGGAATTAGGGGGATACGTTGTTCTTTAGGGGATTTGTACAGCGAGGGAGCGTGTTTTAAGGTTGATTGAGATTTTAGCGGTTATGACTAAGTGACCTTTTTGGTTGTTTTTGGTTTTGAGTGCGGAAAAGTAAATTACAGAAAATAAATACTGAATTTAAAGGAAGAAGACTTACAGTGGGTGATGCGTGATTTGCGAGTCCTCCGGTAGATGAGCGGTTGGTGATTGCAGATGATCGAGCAATTCGTAAAAGTAAATACAGAGGGGTTTTGTAATTCAAGGAAAACATTCGGTTTCAGGGACCTTGTATCATAGCCTGTTTATTATTTTAGTAACCCTTCTAAGTATTCAAACGTGAATCAAGGCCATTCCAATCACTCGACTTGCAACACTGTCTAGCCTTTTGCAAAAGTCTTCAAAAGTGAATCGAGGCCATTCCAAGCACTCAACTTGCAACACCGTCTAGTCTTTTGCAAAAGTCGTAGAGCACTTGTTCTACTTAGACTAATACCCCATTCCAAGGTATATTAGCCTGTGTGCATCCATTTGGTCTTTCATTCCCGAGCAACCAAATGGTGTTTTAGAAAGGTCAAACTCCTCAGATAAGCTTTGCCATTCCAAGCATCCACTTATCCGAGTATGTTTACGAACCCCACGGAAGAGCTTTGCCATTCCAAGCATCCACTCAACCTTGGAAGTTCTAACCTAATATATGGCACATAGAACAAGTTTTGAATACAGAGAAAAGAAACTAAAAGAATTAAAACATTTTATAATACAAGTACGCCCCTTTAACCGAATAAAGAGTTTAGCTACGAATATCCATAGAGGTGGATACCATAGCTAAATACTCGGGGGTTTTTGAAAACAGCAAGAGGAGAAGGGGTGGAATACTCAAGAACCAACAGGAGTATTCCTAATTCCTACTGAATACTCAAGAACCAACAGGAGTATTCTCTACAGTATTATAATACTCAAGAACCGACAGGAGTATTATAATTTCAAACCGTTATAATACTCAAGAACCAACAAGAGTATTATTTCATAAACCAAACTTACAAAGTAACAAACTTAGAGAGAGAAGTGAAATATTGATTGTGGGATGGATCAAATGAGGAGGGGGAGCTCTCCTTTTATAGCCACAAGGGGAGGAGATGGGTGGTGGAGATGGTGGCATGTGGCTTTGCATCCAAGGGTGGAGGAGGAGGGGAGGAGCATGTGGAGGAGAAGGCACCACATGGCAACTTCTCATGGCTCACAAAAGCCGCCGGTTGCATTGGGAGGGGAGGGAGGAAGCCGCCGGTTGCAAGGAGGAGGGGAGGAGGAAGGAGGGGGTGAGTCACCCCATGACTCACCTCTTCCTTAAAGCCGCCGGTCACCTTGGCAAATGGATGAGTTTTGTAAGTTTTGTGCAGTCTTTTCACAAAACTATCAGTCCAATTTCGCTCCGGTCTGACTTTGGTTGTTCCTCGGTTGGATTTGTATTGAGTAATTTAATGTCAGGATCTTGAGATTTCTTCGTTCAGCGTCTGATCTTGACCTTGGAATGACTCGTAATATCTTTTTAGCGTAAAATCCTCTCCTTAGCGTGTTTTCTCTCTAAGCGCCAAAATACCCTGTAGAAATATATCGGGACTAACAAGTAGAAGTATAGACAAACAGTCTAATTTGGTGGGTTTTACTGTGTTTTTGATTCGTATAATTATGGTCCATCAGCGAACATAAGCGAGTAAGTTCGCATTGTGGACGTTATACCCACAACCTCCAGTAGTGGCGAGCGATACTCGTTAGTCTTATATGTGGCATCAATAATCAAAACAGATGAAAAATTGACAGCAAGGGCTAGACTTTTTGGATGGACCCAAAGGATGTCAGTAATTTCATTTGTATCTGGATTTGTGCAATAATCATGTAGGTATTCTTTTTTGATTAGTTGCTCCAATACATATTGAACTTGAGTTAGATCACCCCATTTTGTAGATTTGTTTCTGCCAATTATATTGTAAAGGCTTTTTATCCCTGTACTGTTTGACGAATCTTTTTGTTTCAGAATACTAAGAATCTCACGAGGTGCAGTACTATTGGCCATGTCCAGCACAAGTTGTGTCTCCATTGGTTTTAACCTAGACGGGTACTTGTGGCCATCAATGAACTCTGCTGCCTTATGGTTGTGAATACCACATATTACCCTCAAACCCCACATGACACCTTCTGGAGGTATTGGTCGACCTCTTAGCTCAAATGGACATTCACATTTTTTGGTTCCGGTATTTTTTATTTGGGATGTCTCATCAACTAGAAAGGGAGGTTTGTACTTCCCTCCTCTTTCACACGCAAGAATACACTTCGGCATCTTACCACCTTTTTTTTTGCAGAATTTTTAATCACCACTACAATGCCATTTTCTAAACCAACCCTCTTCGCCCAATTTAGCATATCTTCTCTATTTTCAAATATCTACACAAATGATGAACATTTATGATGAAATTTGCTACTTTTATAATTTTTTCTTTCAAAATCAAATACTAAATAAGCATACAATAATGATACTAACCTGGTTTGTGGTGAATTCGGATGTATAATCCCGATTCTTGTTGGATATACTTTCCTCACTGCGAACATCACTCCCGTATGACCGGCTATTTGAAAATCCCGCAAAATGATCATTATCCATGATAGAGAGATATGGTAGTCTAAAAGAAGTGTGAGTGAGTAACTTGCTACTCATAAGTTTATCCATTATATAGACTAATTATTTATGTTTAAAAATTTTGTGATCCAAAAAGTTAGTAGACAAAAATAGATTTGACAATACATTACGAAACAAAAAATAGACAACTCGCTGACTAGATTCTCTTGAAATTCGTCCTGCATTTTCTATATAAAAAAATTTCAAATAAATTGGTTAATTTTCTCAAATTCGAAAATTTATCAATGAATAACTCCATTTTCACTTAGGCGTCCGTCGTTATTGGCAGTTTTCTTTTCTAAACTGGAATCATCAATTTTCAATAGAAGCACGGTGAGAGCTAAAGCGTTATTGTTTTTTTTTTTATGGATAAAGTAGTACAAAAATTGGACAATGACAGAGTCAATGATTCAATTCTGTACCTAGAACAACTGAAGCGCAGGCCAACAACAGCCTCCCCATCAACTGCATCAACAGATGCATAAGAGAAACAGGAGAACACCTCCTGAAGTTAAAAAAACTACCAACTTAAAACTCAGACCGCTAAGTGGCTGAGGAAAACAACTCAGACCGGACACCCGACTGAGACAGACTAAGCTAACAACTAAACCTAACCTATAACCAAAACCAAAACCAAAACAATCACCGGCATCAGGGCCGGCCCATCCCCATGGCAAAATGTGCAATGGCACAGGGCCACAATTTTTTTTTGAAATTTTTTGATTAAACATCTATCTTCGATTGCTATTTTTCTGAGCTTAACATTCTAATTTCATCTCGGAGTAAACATGAAAGTTATAGAACATTCATTGAGCTTTCTATCCATATATAGATCATCTTCAATGGACACTACATGATGCCTCTATGAGATTCCGAAAGTTGGCTCGGACGACCCCCTTTATTTTGGCAAAATCAAACATCTATTTTTGGTCGATGTTTTTATCAGCTTAACCTCTAAATTTCATCTTTAAGTAAACATGGAAGTTATATAACATTCTATTAGCTTTCTATACATATATGGATCATCTTCAACGGACACGAGATGACGCCTCTATGAGCTTTAGAAGATTGGCTCGAATCCCCTCAATTTCAGCAAATTTCAACTAATCATCTATCTTTGATCGTTGTTTTTATCAGCTTAACCTCCGAAATTCATCTTGCATTAAACATGAAAGTTATAGAACATTCAATTAGCTTTCTATCAATACATAGATCATCTTCAACGGACACCGAATGATGTCTCTATGAGCTTCAAAAGGTTGGCTAATCATTAGCGGACTTCAAACATATAGCCTGTTTCGACTTAGTTTTCGGTCACCTTAACATTATACTTGTGTCTAGATGTTAGCATAGAAGTTGTAGCCCTTATTGTTAGCTTCATGAGCAAGGTGATTGATTTCTCAAATGGTGCTCAGTCCACCTGTTATATGTTAGCAAGTTGTTAAGGTTACATGTTGAAATTGCTACGCGTGAGATGAGCTCAACTGTACCAGCACGATGTTGGACACACTGTGGTACAGTTGGTTGCACAGAGTAAAGTAAATGAAAGTAAAGTGCAAAGCAGTAAAGGACACAGAACACTTGGTGACCCAGTTCGGCTCAATGTAGCCTACGTCTGGGGGACTTCTCCCAAGTCCAAGGAACAATTCACTATCACGGTGTATAGTACAGATTGACGTTCGAACAGCCTTCCAAACTACTGATCCCCTATACTTCCCTTAGATCCAGCGACTCCCGTCTGTATGATCAGACCTCCTCCCGAGACTGATGTAGTTGAATCCAACTCGTAGATTCAGATTATGGTTGGTCGTCGTCTGTGATAGTCAATCTGCTAGACCAGTGTGGTACTAAGCAGCGACAACACCTTCTTGAACTCTGGGCGTGATAATGCGCAGCAACAAATATTTGAGTTTAAGAAACAAACAGAGCAAGTGTTTACCGACTTGCAGCTTCAATCCTTCAGTGAGAGCTTGACGACCAGAAGCTCCAAGGTTTATGATTTCAGCGTACGGATTGAATGCTCTCCACACGGCGTCTCTCTCAAGTGTTGCTTCTTTTCAGAAACTAAATTCTGCTCTTCTATTTATAGCTGGCCGTGTGGTTCGAAAATCAGAACAAACCCTAGATCTGATTTTTCTAAACCTAGATAAGATGAATATATTTCTTGTTGCCAAATTCAAATAATATATTCTCATCTCTATCTCTTCAGTGGCGGTTTGGTGATGAGGCGGTCGAGAATATCTAGTTGATATCTTTCTTTCCTAAAAGTGAGTAACTGTGCTGATTTTTCGGAACTGGTCGGAACTGAAAGATATACCTTGCACAGATGCTAGCACAGACCAATTCGAGTACTTCTTGTACAGATTTGTGTTTTGCCTATATGGCACTTTATGCTCCAACAATCTCCCCCTTGACATGTGAGGCAAAACACTTCTTCTGCATGACCTGATTCATTCCAGTCTTTGCATCGTTCGCAGCAGAAAACACCATCAACAAGAACGCCCACACAAAAAACCACCACATTGCAGAGTTCTCCCCCTTTTTGACTCAACAGTGGCAAGGGACTACTCCTCTTCATGTTCATCTCCACGACAATACCCTCTTCAAGCCTTTCTACATCAGCACTGAAGATAAATAATACTGCTCCGGCTAACTGATCCAGGAGCTTGCACAGTTTGATTGAAAAACAGCTCCCCCTTACTACATGGCACGTCAGCTCCCCCTTGAAAAACAGTTCTTATAATAGTTCTGCTCAGCTGATTGCCCCTGATGTCAAGGCCTTCTAGTTCTTCATAACACAAAGGCCAAGTGCATACCTTAGTGTCTCAAACCTCTCAGCGTTCAACGGCTTTGTCAGAATATCTGCTAGGTGTTTCTCTGTTGGCATGTGGAACAGACTGATGAGTTTATCTTCAACTAGCTCTCTAATGAAGTGATGTCTGATGTCAATGTGCTTTGTCCGCAAATGCTGTACTGGATCCTTAGAGATGCTGATTGCACTCATGTTGTCACAGTATAACGTCATGGTATTCTGCTCCAGTCCTACTTCCTTGAGCATCTGCTTCATCCAAAGCATTTGAGCACAACAGCTCCCCGCAGCCATATACTCCGCTTCAGTAGACGATAATGAAATACTGTTCTACTTCTTGCTAAACCAAGATACAAGGTTATTGCCCACGAAAAAGCATCCACCAGAAGTACTCTTTCTGTCCTCGATGTTACCAGCCCAGTCTGCATCAGAGTATCCAACAATACAACCACTTGTATCTGTACCACAGACCATAATCAGCAGTACCACTTACATATTTGATGATCCTCTTCACCTGCAACAAGTGACTGTCCTTCGGATCTGCCCGATACCTGGCACAGACTCCCACTGCTTGACAAATATCTGGTCTGGAAGCAGTCAGGTATAGCAGACTCCCGATCATGCTTCTGTACAAGGTCTGGTCCACTGAAGCTCCTGCATCATCCTTGGTGATCTTCACATGTGTAGCAGCTGGAGTTCTCTTGTGGGTAGCTTTGTCCAGTCCAAACTTCTTCACTAGATTTCTCGCATACTTGGCCTGAGTCAAGAAAATCCCTTCCTTCGACTGTACAACCTGCAGCCCCAAGAAGTAGTTCATTTCACCCACCATGCTCATTTGAAACTCGCTTTGCATCTGGGCCACGAACTCATCCACCATCTTCTGAGAATTGGAACCAAACACAATGTCATCGACGTAGATCTGTGCAATGATAAAGTGTTTGTTACCCTTTTTCACGAACATAGTCTTATCTATTCCTCCTTGAGTGTATCCCATGCTCATGAGGAATTGTGTCAGCCTTTCATACCAAGCTCTAGGGGCTTGCTTTAGTTCGTACAAGGCCTTCTTCAGTTTGTAAACATGATCTGGATAGTGAGGGTCCTCGAATCCTTTAGGCTGTGCTACGTACACTTCCTCAGACAACAGACCGTTCAAGAAGGCACTCTTTACGTCCATCTGGAACAGTTTGAACTTCAAGTAACATGCAACTGCGAGCAGAAGTCGAATAGCTTCCAAGCGTGCTACTGGGGCGAATGTCTCCTCAAAGTCGATCCCCTCGATCTGAGTGTACCCTTGAGCAACCAGCATGGCTTTGTTTCTCGTAATGTTGCCGCTTTCATCTGTTTTGTTCTTAAATATCCACTTTGTGCCAATGATATTTACTCCAATTGGGCGAGGAACTAGATCCCATACATCGTTGCGGGTGAATTCTCCCAACTCTTCTTGCATGGCAGTGATCCAATGATCATCTTTCAAGGCCTCCTTTACATTCTTTGGTTCCACCTTCGACAAATAGCAGCTATGATTAATCATCTCTCTGTAATTAACATGAGATTTACCTCTAGTCTTGATCTTGTCTTGAAGGTTCCCAATAATACTTGTGAGAGGATGATTCTTCTGGATTCTGCTTGATGGTTGTATGCTTGAGTCACCACTTCTTGAACCGGCTTGGTTCACCTCACTACCTTCTGCTTCATGCATGATTATATTAGTGTTCCCCTTGGCAGACTCTGGCACAGTTTCTGGCACCCTTTCAGAGTCTTCATCTGGTTCAGGCCTTTGAGCAGACTCAGATCGGGAGGCTTCATTGTTTTGCATTTGAACGTCACCATCCTTTTCGATTGATTCGTCCACAGTTTCAGGCACAACTTCATAATTCGCATCTGGAACATACTCTTGGACAGGCTGATGGAAAGTATCTTCAGAATCTTGTATATTTGCATCATCATGCTTCTCTGCTGAATCTGGCACCGTTTCAGGCACAATTTCGGAATTTGCATCTAGTACAGACCCTTGTATAGGCTTAGGACGAGTATACTGAGTCTCCATATCATCATCTGATTCTTGCCTTAGGTGTGAGTCCTTGGCATCATCGATTACAACATTGATTGACTCGATCACTATTCTGGAACTCTTGTTGTAGACTCGATAGGCTCGGCTGTTTGGAGAGTAGCCCAGGAATAGGCCTTCTTCGCACTTTCTATCCAATTTCTGCCTTTGCTCCCTATCGGTCAACACATAACAAGTGCTACTAAACACGTGGAAGTGCTTAACTGTGGGCTTTCTTCCTTTCCAGAGCTCATAGCTGGTTTTGTCCATCCCTGGTCTAATCAGAACTCTGTTCAGGACGTAGGTAGCGGTTGACATAGCTTCGGCCCATAAGTGCAGAGGGACGTTCTTTGCATGTAGCATGACTCTTGCCATTTCTTGCACAGTTCGATTTCTCCGCTCAACTACTCCATTTTGTTGCGGTGTGATGGGAGATGAGAATTGATGTACAATACCTTGCTCATCACAGAACCGGGCAAACTTCTCATTCTCAAATTCCCTCCCATGATCACTTCGAATGGACAAAATATTTTCTCCACGATCTCTCCTCTCATTGATCAGATGTGTAGCAAGTTGTATAAAAGCTTGCACAGTCTCAGATTTCTCACGCAAGAACATGATCCAAGAGTATCTGGTATAGTCATCTATACATACGAATGCGTACCTCTTTCGACCGAGACTCTCCACCTGCATAGGTCCCATCAGGTCCATATGCAGTAGCTCCAGCGCACGCTTTGTGTAAACTTTATCCACCTTTTTGTGTATTGTTCGAGTCTGCTTTCCTGCTTGACAATCACCACAAATAATTTGCATATCACCTCTGATAACAGGAATACCTTCAATCAACTTCTCATTGGAGAGAAATTTCAGAGATCTGAAGTTGATGTGTCCCAGGCGTTGATGCCAAAGATGTATTTAATCGCACCTACTCAGCATACAAGTAACTGCTCCTGGAGTTGCAGCACGGCTTAGTAAGTAGCAGTTGTTGCTTGCACGGTCTCCTTCCATTACGCAAACTCCGTGTTTGTTGTAAACATGGCAAGAATTTCTTGAGAACTGTACCTGATTACTATTATCGCACAGTTGACTGATACTAATCAGGTTGGCTTTTAACCCGTCAACCCAGTAAACATCATCAAGGCGTGGCATGCCTGGCACATTCAGTGTTCCCTTGGCTAGAACTCTTGCTCTTTTTCCGTCACCAAAGGTCACATGGTGGCCGTTGATCGGTCTCAGATTGGTTAGGTATTCTCGAACTCCAGTCATGTGTCTTGAGCAGCCGCTGTCAAAAAACCAGCTCTCTTTATCTTCCCTGTCAGTTGAACTGTACGAGACACAGCAGTATTGATCATTCCTTGGTCTCCACACCATTCTGCCTCGTCTCCTTGTTGGTTCGTTGTACTGGCTGTCACGTCTATAATGATAGCAATGACATTTAATGTGCCCTGGTTTGCTGCAGTAGTAGCACACCCTAGCACGTTGCCATTCTTCAGCTCTTGGGACACGATACCAACTGTCACCTTCTCTGGCACAGACAGACTCATCAGTTGTCTTGTGCTTGTTGTCTTTAGGAACAGTGCCACTGGCTTTCACAGACTTTGTATCACCACTTTTCTTCTCCCCAGTGAATCCAAGCCCTGTAGTATCTTTCATTCTCTTCTGCATAGACAGGATCTGGTTCAGATTTCTGGACCCCGTGTTCAGGCTGTTCAGGACCTTCTTGAATGAAGCCATCTCCTCCAAGAGCTTCTTCGATTCTTGTTTGTCTCCTTCAGCCTTTTGTTTCAGATTTTCTACTTCTTTCTCCAGATTTTCTTTCTCCTGTGCAAGGGTGTCGACTTTGGATTTCAGTTCCTGCTTTTCCAGCTTCAAAGAGATAACACCTGCATTTAGTCTCCTGTTAATGTCTACCAGCTCAGTCCACTTTGAGAACAATAGTGCATATTTCTCAGCGATGCACTCATCAGTGATTTCTTCTCCATCACTTTTTTCAGCTTCACTCTCTTCAATATTGGAACCATCTTTGTGATCAGTGCTGGCACAGTCTGTGACACAGTCTATCATGCTTGTCAGTGCAACAAAGTTGCTTGTCTCTTCCTCCTCTGTGCTGTCCTCAGTCTCGTCATCACACCAGCTGACATTCAGGGACTTACTATTCTTCTTTTTCAAGGTGTTGGCACACTCTGCTTGTATGTGGCCAAATCCTCCGCATTCCCTGCACTGTATTCCTTTGGTCCGTCCACTGTTGCCTTTTTCCTTCTGGTCAGACTGTCTCTCCCGTGGTTGAAAATCCACTCTCCTGGTCTCTTGATATTTAGACTGATTCAGGCTATTCTGACCAGCACCCTTACGATTGATCTTCTTCAACAGTTTATTGAAGTTCTTTGTGAGTAATGCTAGTTCCTCGCTTAGTCCATTGGTGGATTCATCCTCATGCATCTTTAGCTCCTCAAATCTGGATGTCAACATCTGAATTCTGGACTGTTTCACCTTGTCAGTTCCTTCAAAGTGAGTGGACAAGGTATCCCATGCCTCCTTAGCGCTTTCACAGTTCAGGATGAGTTTGAAAATTGACTCGTCAACAACTGAGAAGATGGCGTTTAGAGCATTAGCATTCCCCATTGCGAGATGCTCTTCTAGTTCAGACCATTCTGTTTCTGGTTTGGGAACAACCTTACCATCATCAGTCGCCAGCAAGGGAGGGGTCCATCCAGTTAGCACAGATCTCCATGCTTTTTCATCCACATTTTTGATAAACGCCTTCATCCTGGCTTTCCAGTAGCCATAATTAGGCCCTTCTAATAGCACCGGGCGAGTAGTGCTTTGTCCTTCCTTGATGCTCATCTTAAAGCAGTAGCTAGCTTCCCAAGATCCAACTCCGTATGTTGAGAACCTGCTCTGATACCAATTGAAATTGCTACGCGTGAGATGAGCTCAACTGTACCAGCATGATGTTGGACACACTGTGGTACAGTTGGTTGCACAGACTAAAGTAAATGAAAATAAAGTGCAAAGCAGTAAAGGACACAGAACACTTGGTGACCCAGTTCGGCTCAATGTGGCCTACGTCTGGGGGACTTCTCCCAAGTCCAAGGAACAATTCACTATCATGGTGTATAGTACAGATTGACGTTCGAACAGCCTTCCAAACTACTGATCCCCTATACTACGTTACAAGTAAATTGCGTGATCTAAGCTTCCCTTAGATCCAGAGACTCCCGTATGTACGATCAGACCTCCTCCCGAGACTGATGTAGTTGAATCCAACTCGTAGATTCAGATTGTGGTTGGTCGTCGTCTGTGACAGTCAATGTGCTAGACCAGTGTGGTACTAAGCAGCGACAACACCTTCTTGAACTCTGGGCGTGATAATGCGCAGCAACAAATATGTGAGTTCAAGAAACAAACAGAGCAAGTGTTTACCGACTTGCAGCTTTAATCCTTCAGTAAGTTGCTTGTCTCTTCCTCCTCTGTGATGTCCTCAGTCTCGTCATCACACCAGCTGACATTCAGGGACTTACTATTCTTCTTTTTCAAGGTGTTGGCACCGTGTGGAGAGCATTCAATCCGTACGCTGAAATCATAAACCTTGGAGCTTCTGGTCGGCAAGCTCTCACTGAAGGATTGAAGCTGCAAGTCGGTAAACACTTGCTCTGTTTGTTTCTTGAACTCACATATTTGTTGCTGCGCATTATCACGCCCAGAGTTCATGAAGGTGTTGTCGCTGCTTAGTACCACACTGGTCTAGCAGATTGACTGTCACAGACGACGACCAACCACAATCTGAATCTACGAATTGGATTCAACTACATCAGTCTCGGGAGGAGGTCTGATCGTACAGACGGGAGTCTCTGGATCTAAGGGAAGCTTAGATCACGCAATTTACTTGTAAGGTAGTATAGGGGATCAGTAGTTTGGAAGGCTGTTCGAATGTCAATCTGTACTATACACCGTGATAGTGAATTGTTCCTTGGACTTAGGAGAAGTCCCCCAGACGTAGGTTACATTGAGCCGAACTGGGTCACCAAGTGTTCTGTGTCCTTTACTGCTTTGCACTTTACTTTCATTTACTTTAGTCTGTGCAACCAACTGTACCACAGTGGGTCCAACATCGTGCTGGTACAGTTGAGCTCATCTCACGCGTAGCAATTTCACATGTGATTGGCTATGTACACTTGTTATGCGTTCTTACTTTACGTATGTTTTTGGTTGCTTAAACGTCTGATTGATATCTTGATATCAATTGAAGAGTCGTAGGCCGTCATATTATCTCTCCAATGATATATATCTCGATCTTATAGGGTAATCACCATGTCTTATATGACCTCTTAAAGTTAGATCATCAATAAACATTATATGAATTCAAACTTTGATATTTTACTAGAAAATAGCTTATATACCGAAATTTTTTTTTGCCGAATCCAACCTATGCCCTTATTCATCAAAAAAAAATTTGGGACCCCCTCACACGAAGCTCTGAATCCGCCACTGTAGGGGCCACATTTGATATCTCGCACAAGGCCTCCAAAGACAACGGACCGGCCCTGACCGGCATGCCAACCGGGAGCTTCCAACCGGTCCGAAACCGCGACTCAACCAACAAGCAAACCCTAAAGCGTTATTGTTAAGCGCTAGTATACAAATGACTTTTTATTTGATTGTCAAGTAAAAAAGATAAATGGATAACGATATTTTGGATTTTTGTAGAAAAGTGATTAATTGGCCAAATTGAGCATAATTGTTCATTTTCTATAGGTCTTGGCGTTGTTGTTACAATTCTGAATTTCTGATTTAAGAATCTAACCTGGTGACACTAAATATCTTCTTTTTAAAATAGCAATTTATCAATTATCTTACTAGAAGGAACAATTGAATTTTTTTTCAACATTTTACACAACATGCTTGATGGAGACTAGTAACTGATTATAAAGATATAAATTCAACTTAGGGATAAATTTTAAATTACAATGTACAGAAGCTAAAAAAATCCAAATCGCTGACACTAAAATGGCCAAAGCCAGAGCAGGAAATACCTGATGCCAATTCCTACCAGGACTCCCAAAAGATGTGGCATGAGTGACCCTGATGCACTCTTCACTGTCATGATCGGGAATAGGCACTGGCCGTCGGACGGATCGGTGTCAGTGACCACGGCTAACCCCGAAAAATCGCAATCCAAGCTCTGCTGATCATTTACCTGATAGTACATATTAAATGCATAAGAAGCATTTTCCAATGCACTCAAGTGATTGCAAGATGAGCCATATCCTAAAGCTGTGCAATCCGAAAGACTACAAGCATAGTCCACATTATCAGCCAAGTCCTCCAAATCATCAGCATTTCGGTTCAACACACACCATCTTTTCGGCATGTATGCAACTCCCTCGACCGGGACAAGTCCCTTCTGTCCGTTCAGCTTCGACATGTCAAGCTCGTACTTAGGCTTACCATCATACTCGAAAACTCCCCAATGCCGCTCGAAACTCCCTGGTTCGATACTCTTTTCATTCTCGTCGAGCAGGCTAAATAAGTACACATCGATATCACCTTTTCTTAGAGGTGTTCCATATCCACTTGATACATGGTCGAGTAGTCCTTGGTTAAACCTTCGCGCATTCTCGATATTAGCGCTTCTATCCCCGTCGGTTGGCCACCCGACTTCACCCACAATGATCTTCATATCGCCGTATCCAGCCTTGTCCATAGCCCAAATCAACGTGTCTAAATTTGCATCGAACACGTTGGTGTAAACCAAGTCATTGTCTCTTACAGGCCTATTCGAGCCATCGAAGAACGCAAACTCCACGGGGAAGTAAGGATTGCTGTACAAGCTCAGAAAAGGGTAGATATTTACTGTGAAAGGTGCTCCATTGGTGTACAAGAATTGTATTATTTGTAACGACATCTCCTTGACTTCTGGCCTGAAATCACCTGCTGAAGGGACCGGGTTTGATGCAGGGGAGTCGTAGACATCTGCGTTGAATGGCACTGTTGCTTTGATCTTGGTCCCAAATCCTGCATGGTTGAGAGCATGCTGGATGTTTCTGAGAGCTGGCAGTGTTGTTTTGAAGTAACTTCCATTGTAAGCATGGAGAAACGGCTCGTTCCCAACCGCGACATATCTGCATCGAACATGTCACAGATCAACAAGAGACAAATTTTTTTAAGTAACTTTGAAAAGGACTTAAATCAGGTTGCTATGAAATGGACCTGATTTTAACACCACCCCTGTAAAAATAAGTAGTGACATTGACATCAACCCAATCAGCAGCAGCTTTAGGACTCTGGCTGATCTGAAGCAACATATTGTTGGGTATAGCCAACATGACCTCAATATCAGACCCAACCAAAGCCTGCAAAATCCGGTCATCCGCCTCGAAAAGCTTCACCTTACTCAACCCATTTTGCTCCAGCATGTGCACAACCAAATCCGGTGGGAGCTGGTGCGTCGCCTGTGTTCCCCAGTTCACTCCGATACTACCCGAGCCTACGACGACCACAGCAACATTGGTTAAAAGAATCAACACTGCAATCGGAACTTTGGGACTTTGAAAGGCTCCTTTCATGCTTCCAAGAGTGGAGAAATGGATGATGGTTCGTTTCTTTTGGTTGAGTTAGCAAGTGATGATACAGCAAACCATATAGCATGCTAATGCTCACACATCTCATGAGCAGCAAATATTCTATTGACCAAAAGTTTAAAGATGGAAAATGGGTCACTCATGTATTTGTAATGCTTGCTTTCATCCATGTTTCTCTAGTGCTTTCTTTCACAAGTTTTCTCCATTCAGTTTTGTACTCGATGAACACACAGATCAAGATCATACTGATGAATCGAGTACGGCAATGTAAATTCGCCAGTCAAGGTAGTTTCTTTTCAAATTAAAAGTCCATGTTCAGTTTCAACATTTTATTGACTAAAACACTTGACTGAAATTAAATGTCTGATATTTTTAACTGAATTGATTTTTGTTAGTTAGTTATTCAGTTTAGATCCGATAAAAAACATAACTTTAATAGTAGGCATATATTCTAGTGTCAAAGTGAATATCCAAAGACTGATGCCAGTGCAGATAGATAAGTTAAGTATAATGAAAAAGCTACTACTATATAAAGAAGAAAAAGGGCTTTAATGGCTTGTTAAAAGGAAGTAGCATTGACTAGGAAGGAGCTGAGCTTTTTGTGAAAGAAAGATCGGACCCATCAAAAAGCTCATCTTTCCAGCCTGAATCGACGTGTTAAGATCAACCTTGCTTTTTCATTTATGAGGGTTTGTAAATACACTCTGCCCATCAAAGTGTTCATTTCTGTTTTGGATTGGATTTCAAATTCACGGAGAAAACTGTCATCCCAACCACAACTTTTGTTAGTCACAAATTCATTTGTTAGGATCGAAAATAGTAATAAAAGAAAATAATACAAAGTTCGCCTTGTGACTACGTCTTGAGCTACTATAAAGTCAAAAGATTTTTACTATATTAATGAGAACCAATTACAATATTCAGAAAATTTATAAAATCCTAACGATATTGGGCTCAAAAATCGAGATGGCTTAATAGTGCCCCACAAGTTGTTGATTCTTTACTATAGAAAGTTAGAGATTAGATCCGAAACTATTAGACTTTTGGTTATGACTTATGAGGCTTCATTAGGGCTGCAAACGAGTCGAGTCGATTATTAGATTGCTCAAGCTTGGTTCGTTTAAAATTTAACGAGTTCGAGTCGAGCCGAGTATTAACGAGTTCTGAAAACTTGTGTTCGGCTCGGCTCGTTTAATGTTTACGAGTTTCGAGCCGAGTTCGAGTTTTATACGAGTAATTAAAGTAATTTAAATTAATGTGAATATTTACTATTAACGAGCTTTAGTCGAGCTTTTCACGAGTTGAAACAAAATCTAATCGAGTTTTTCACGAGTTGAAACAAGCTTCACTGAAAAAGTATTTTAAAGCTTACAAAATTACTTTAATCGAGCTTATTAACGAGTTTTGAACAATATAATAGTAAATATTGATATAAAGAATGTGAAATAATCGTTTCAGGTAAAATAATACACATGTTTAATACTCAAATTGAAATTATATTGATATAAAGAATGTGAAATAAATAAGTATATAAATTATAAATGAGTAATAATTTGAGTTATAATCGAGTAATAAATCGAGTTCTAATCGGGTAATAAATCGAGTATATAAACGAGTTGTTCACGAGTTTAAACGAGTCGAGTATCACTTTGTTCGTGTTCGACTCGTTTAATAATCGAGCCTAAATATCGTGATCGTGCTCGACTCGTTTATAATCGAATCGAACTTTGACCGAGTTTTGACCAAATAAGCTCACGAATTATTCACGAGTACATCGTCTCATTTGCAGCCCTAAGCTTCATAACCCAACACCTTTTACGATAAGGTTAACGGCAATGTAACAAACAAAAACTCACTTCCAAGAGTTGGGCTTTAAATGCGCTGCAGATAAGTTAGGCACAAGCCCATTTTGCCACTTACACCATGTTAGGCCTAATAGATTGTTAGTGGGAAACATGATTAAAAGCCAAATTAAAATTTTTTTTATTGTATCACATTTTCGGGTACACATATATTTCATGTTTTGTAGCACAGGCCACACAAAGACACCACCCTGGATTTGAACTTGTACTTGAAAGTATAGAGGAAAACATCCGCAAAGGATGAAGGAATGGTGTGACTAGGAAAAATCTACATAAATTGTGGGAAGAAAATGTTATGAGGTTTGAACCCTCCACATTGTGTATGTAAGGTATGAACTCAACCACTAAGCCACCCCTTTGTTGGCGCCAAATTGAACCCTTTTTTTTTTTTGAAAACCAAATTGAACCATTTAAACACTTCATTTTTTTAAAACTTATATTACTATTCGCCAATACAACATTATTAATCATAAAGATAAATTTAAAATATAGTCGCGGCAATCACAATGATGTTCATTACAAAATTCTTCCTATTATTTATCCCAAAGTATCATTAATAGGGAGCATGGAGCATCTTGTTGTATGTCTTTGTAAAAGCATAGGGTTCATGAGTAAGAGTCAAAACAAGCCGTGCTTGGACATGTGCAGTCACACTTCCTATAGTCAAATAGAAATTAATTTAGGGAAGTGTGACAATTTATTTAATTACATTACACAAATTGCAATGTTGTGTTTATTTATGCTGTCTTGTACTAAGAGTTGGAGCCACATGATTCGGCCGCTTTGCATTTCTATTTTCGAACATGATAATAATTTAAATTGTATTGTTTGTAAATCATGGACACTAGTCGACAAGCCACATTCACATATATCAAAGTCTGAGTGTCATGACCTTATTGTAAATAATTTTGTTGATTTGTAAATAAGAACTATTTGTCTATACTTGCACCAAACACACTAAAGCTCATCAAGAATAGAATTGAAATATAAAAATACAAATAAAAGTCATATCATATCATATATTTTAGTACCATTTTACATACTTTGACACACTGGCTTTGCACTTAAGCTGCCACATTCTTTTAATGAAATCAACATTTTCAGACCTAATATATGAGTGAGAAAAGGAAAACCCAAGATTGATAATATGATATAAAAATATAAAATCTTATATTTTTGTCAAGCTTTTTTCTAATATAAGTTTGTTTAATGAAATACGAACTTTCCCCCCGTAGAAAGGGCATGATATGGGGGCATGAGCTAACATAATAATAACAATAAACATTTATTACGGTTATAATTCAAAGGACAATATTAACTATGAGTTTGTAGAGGACCAAAACTCAGCATATTTGACTTTGGAGACACTCTCCAACACTTCATGTGGCATTATGTCTCCAAATATTACTACCATCCTCCTCTCCATGTCCACTTCATAAGATGTCACTCCTACAGAAAAAAAAAATGGCATCATATATATCACAATTTATCGACCTTCGATTATAATAAATTAAATCATATTAAATTTTATCATCAGTTCAAAAAGAACATATCGTTTTATGACGTAAAATGTAATCTACATTCTTCTCTAGTTCTGTTTTGTTAAGAAATAACTAATTCCACCACTGTAATATGCCATGAATATATAATCCAAAACTCATGTCATTAAATGCATACAGAAACTTGAACCACCAACATCTTGATCATTTGACCATGAATATGACCGTTAGACCATTAGTACTTTTTGCATATCTAGTATTATGATATATGAAACTTCGTGCAAATATTTGTACTTACCTTCCATCTTTGAGATGTGTTTTTGAACCTTCTTTGCACATCCATGGCAATGCATTGACACCCTTAGCACCACCATCTACAAACATATATAAAATTTCCGCCTCAACAATCTGATTTCATGACTTAAATTCTCACCTGAAGACTTGAAATTGCCAATGTACAGAAGAGATCACTGATACTACTAATTAACCTTGGGTTTCAGCTGAAAAGCTAAGGTCTGCTTGGGACACACCACATCCTTCACCTTCACCAGCTGTTTATCTTCGCTTTCTTCGATCAAACGGTCCCTTTCAAGCTCAAATTCTTCTCTCTGCCCATCGCCAATGCAGAAGCAAGATGATCTCACATCTGATAAGATGCAGAAGTGATCAAGAACTCTTCCGAAACTCAGCTTCCCCATTTATTCTCCGGTGATCGATGCGCCAAGTTCCTTTATCTAGTTAGTGCAAGACTGAGGGCGCAGATGCTGTGCTGCCTTTTATCCTCAGCCGGTAGACCATGAGTGGGGGAATGCTACTAATGTTGTTGTTGTCTTTTGTTGGGGAATTTAAGGCTCATGTTATGACTTATGACCCATTTCTAAGGCAAAGTAATGTGACGGGTAGATATAAAAATAATACATTTTTTTATAGTAAATGTGCACATATAAGAAATGAAGACATTGAAAAATATTTATGAATTAACAAATTAAATTGAATGGCTGACTTTTTCAATTTAAATTTGGTTGAGTAGAAAGTTTTAATTTAATCTCTATATTTAAAAATGAATATATGGGAAAGATAATGGAAAAAATACCAATTAAATTGAATAGAAGTTAAAATAATATCAATTTGATTGGAAAGTAAAGACCAATATTTTTTGGCTCATAATGGGGCATGTGAAAAAACAAGTAAAGTGACATGTATGGTTGCTGTGCTGCATATAGAAGAAAGAAAGCTATACAGAATGATGAAACCTCAAAAGGATGGTGTGAGAAGCTTCTTGTGAATGAAGCATTCTCTAGCTAATCTACCCATGTCTCAAATATCATGTGACAAACAAGCTTGATCATCTAATGTATTTTTCCCCCCAAAAAACACATGTCTTTGTCTGCTTTTGTCACTATGAAAATATGATGTTAAATGATATGTGTAATTTTAATAATATTATTTCTAATATGTAATTCTTCTTCTTACTTTTTTTGATGAAAATAATGATGTAATTCTTCTGATCTCTTCTGTTACAATCAAATTACATTTGGATGTGGACAAATAATATTACCTAAAATTTCAGATGTTTAGACAGCTTTGACCATTTTTTTTGAGAATTTAAATTTTAGGACGTATTTTAATTTTAAATCACACCCTGTCTTATCTGCATATGTTTATTTCATGTGAAATGAGGACAAAATGATGAGGAAAGTCATACAATGCATAGCAACTCATCCACTAAAGTAGCTCTGACACCTTTGACAAAATAATCTGACAGTTACAACTTACAATGACTGAATGACAAGTACAGTATAAAATAATTGTATGGGGATGAGGTTATTATGTATTCTACGTATGAGCTAAAGAAATGCAGCATAGTGTTAGGCCTTAGATTATTCACAATGATTTAAGTATTCAATATTCTATTTTTTAACTTCTTAACACTCCATATCATTTTCTCTTTTTTTCACATAATAATTCAATAATCATTCAACTTTTACACTCTACAATGGTTTTGTTTAATAAAATTCAACACCCTTCCAATTATTGAAAATAGTCTCTATTTATAGAGTACAAAAAGAAACATTTTTTTTCTGTGTCCAAATCAAATGAAACTAGTCTCTATTTATAGAGTACAAAAAATGATGAATTTTGGTATATAAAAAATTTAAAAAAATTAATTTACCATGCAATAATTGACCACAAATAATTAGGATGAGGATAAAAAGCAAAAAATCACAACAACCAATCAAAAGGCACCATGTGTCAGATTCAACTAGTTGAATTCTTTCAACACTCAATTAATCCAAGTGGATTCAACACCTATTTTCAACTCATCATTGCAACAATTCAATAGTTGAATTTTTGTTTCAACTTTTACATTCTACAATGGAACTGGTACATTTCCCATTGGAGTAGAAGAACAAAAATGTGGTGCTTGAAATGAATATGTCATCATCGATCCATAATATGGACTACAATTTGGAGTAGATGAAGGCATGGTGAAATTTGGTGCAAACCCATAATTTGGAGGATTATGAGGATGTTGTTGGCCGGAAGACTGATTTTGAAATGGGTAGTTATAGGGATTTTGATAGTTAAAAGGGTTATTGTTGGGATCTATTTCGTGCTAAAAACAAGAGTTTATGGAAAGTAGTTGTAAAATTATGATAAAAGAGACGTTTTTTTCTGTGTCCAAATCACATGAACCAAGTCTGTATTTATAGAGCAAAAAAAATTATGATTTTTCGTATAAAAATTTAAATATTTAAAAATTATTAATTATGAAATAATTGACTTTAAATAATTATGATATAATAAAAATGACTAACCAATAAGAAACTGCCAAGTGGCATACATACCCCACCTACTTTAAGTTTCAACCTGTTGAAACAATTCAACAAAATTGAATCTGACTAGGATTCAACAGATGATTCAACAGGCCATTGGAACATTTCAACAGTTTAATTTTTTTTTCAACACCCCATTGTAGGTAGTAGTCTTATAGTGACAAGCTCCTTAATGGATCCCCAACTATCAGTTGACTCAAAAAAAAACTATCAGTTGTGGCTAGCTTGAATGCTTGATATATGATTAATTCAAATAAAATAAGATGAATAGATAAAAGTACAAACTGAGGCTCAAAACTTTTTTTTATTTTATTTTTTTAAAAATTGGTTGTAGCCGGTGCAATTTATTTGATAAGGATCCAAATGCCAGGATCAAGGCTCATACAAGATTACACAGAGGGGGGCTGAACATCCCGAATGAGTAAATTGTTTAAAAGAGGGAGCAAGAAGGCCGGAGCTGGCGATCTCCTACTGGTGCTTCTTGGACTAAAGATGGGGAGGGGCTGGTTGGGAGAGAGGCCAAAAGGCTGTTTGGAGACGGTGCTTGCGCGTTGCGCCTGAGGCTCAAAACTATCACTTCTTTCTAAATTATTGTAAGAATTAGTAAAATTTTCAATTACGGACAAATGAAAAATAAATTGATGAATTTTTTTTTGCATGTTGAGCACCTTAGTTACACAGTAATTAAATATACTACTCAATTATGTAAACTTCATCGGAAACGTGTTGATAAAAAGATTCATGTGGTATTTGAGAAAAAAAGATTGATTTATTAAATAGAGAATTTAGATGACATTGACGAATCATTTTTAATGAAGTTTAGTAAACGATTTAATCACGATATAATTATAGTGCTCAACGTTGGAAACTCGTCATTTTATGTCTTGATGATCAATGCCGACGTGTATATAGTCACTTATGTCGTTGGAGTTAAACATACAACATATTCATATTGGCGTGAACTAGTAATAACTTGTGTCCCCTTGATCGCGTCCTCCTACTTCCGATTTGCATATTACCCACCAAAACACATTATTCGTTTATAATAAATTATGAAAAAATAGCTCATGCTGAAAGAATATATTCACATATCCTTGCTTGCATAACCCAAGAATGTACCGTAGGAATTAGGATCATGAATATTGTTTGACAAAACTGCAACAAAAAAAACGACCCTCAGAAGTAACCCACTTTATTACTGCTATAGGTGTTAAAAATATACAGTAACAATTATAAAATTGTATTTCAATGTTGAATCATTCATCAATTATTTGAGACATAGGGATGAATCATTGTGTTGTTTGACAAGATGGATGCCTAAATGAGCTATAAATTGCAAGACCAGTGAACCTTGCTTATGAGAACAGTGTTGGCATGGTGTAGTCATGTTGCATGGAATCTAAAAGTCTAAGTTTAAACTATTCAAAGATTGACACCTTGAAAATTAATACAGTTGGTTGAAGAAACTGTTTTTTGTTTCATTTGTATGGTTCAATTATTACATGAAGTGTCTATTTCTTTGTTTGAACTAGTGCATGTGAGACATGTGATGTTTCTCAGTGAATGGATCCACAACAGGCTCCATACTTCTGTCTTGCCAACATCAATCGAAACTCCAACATCAACAGTTCACAAAATTGATAGAGGCACGAGTTCAGATTCGGTGTTGCGCAGCTATTTGCAATTAGTAATGAAACGACGGTATTTCTTTTGTAGTATTTAAAATTTACATATAATAAAATGAACATCTTTATTTTTGATACTGATATCAAATGAATGCGCAGCACTGAACCCGATCGTCGTTTAGAAACAACCAAGCAAGCATGGAACTACCCAAAATTGATTTTTTTTGAGACCTACACATTTGCAGCGGCAGTAAATGGTTAAGCATACATTTGTGACAAGAAGGTACATTTTCTGTTTGAATGTTATACAATGTATTCACAAGGGGTCAAAAATACTATATGGGAGTTATTTATTGCTAATCTAAAAGGTTGCTAACCTGGAGCGGCTTGAATCAGGTGTCTATAGTATGTATATACTGTAAGCTGATTTTGGTCTTTGCTGTTTTGATGCCAATTTCAGAGTGTATTTGTTTCGTTTTGGGTGAACTAAACTACTTATGTCGGTTGTTGAACAATGAAGCGAGACAGCTGATGACTGATGAGTTTTTATACGGATTCTTCCATTCCTCTGGCCTTGAATACAATCGGAGCAACCAGGACCCAAACTGCGATGGAAGGTATTTGAGTGTTATCACGTAGGTCTTAATTAAAAATGAAAACTAAACGATATAGCCGTATATGCTTCAAGTAGTGAAAAGCGTAAATATGTAATGGAAAGTGGAAACTAAACCAGCTAGTTCGTGTCACACAAGGGATAAACTTCTTCTCATATAAACACAAACATGTTGAGGTCTCTCGTTTTGATGGAGATGCTAAACATATCATTTTCTGGCATACATAGTAGATATGTAAACTGGGATGCGTTTGAAAAATAAAGGGTTGATTATACTTACTGTAAACACAGACTGCCAACCATTCGTTAACTATTCGCACCCACGTGCTAGTCCACCCCACATCGATAGCCCACCTGCAAAATATTCACAAACCCAACTTTCATAATCTTCGTCCAAGAAAGCTAAAATTCTCATCAGATGATAAACACAAAAACTTCGGTAAGATCTAAACACACTTCGGCATGGGATGCCGAGTGTTCCAGCCAACCAACAGCATAGCAAAGTACATAGCTCCGGTTGCGAAAACAAAATGGAAAAAACCATATCCGTAAGGAACGCAATTGGTTCTATCCTCCTCTTGTGGGTGAATTGCGTGCTTCTTCTTAAACTGCACGAGGTTATCAGTTAATAACTTGCAATGGTACTTCATCTGATGAGGTAAATGAGAAAAATGAACCTGAAAGCTTTTTGAGTCTATTCCTGTTGAAAACGTTGCAATAACTATTGTAAGTACCGCAATCACAAAGCTCTGAAATCACAAGAACCCTTTGTTAGCAGCTTCACAAACATACTCATTTCATCACAACTCAAGGAATGGGTTAGACAGTACGATGATGGTCAGCCAATCCGCTCTTCTAGACTGCGAATACCTAAGACAAGAGTCCTCTTGAGGTTGAGGTTCACTACAAAGACAATGAAGAAACTGTCATACACTATAAATTTGGGAAAATACAGGGAAAAATAGTTCATGACATATGATATAGAGAACAAAAAAATACATCTCGCACCTTCTGATAGCACACCAGCAATTGAATACAATGTAAAGCCCCATAAGCCCAGGAGCCAAGAATCCAGCATTAATCTGATTGAAAAGAAATGGAATTTTGTTATGTTCATATCCTCATTATTACAAATTATAGATGAAACCAAGGGTACAGGGTCGAATTATCTAACCTTTGGTTGTATCGAAATACTGGTTATGAGTTGGAGAAGAACCAAGGTCCATGCGATGAAGAAAATGTTAAGCAGGCAAGTCGTGGCAGGTGCATACCAAAGGAACATCATGATGATCCCCACTAAGCAAACGAGGTATGAAGCAGTCGCAACTACCACTACATAAATGTGCCTAAAACAAGAAAACGACAACCAAATTTGGGACTAGTTCTATAGGTAAAAGCTCATTTGAAATTTCTTGAAGAGCAGGATCACAATAGATAAGGAAACAAAAGAACTGACAGTAATGTTACAACCTACCATCTGTCGGCATATTTATCCGATAGGCAAAGATCGTTGAGCCATTTGATGAAACTCACAATGCTAATTAGCTGAACTAGAAGAAATGTCCTATGAAAGAAAGAATGAATATATGAGTCCCAAAAAAACGTCGGGTTGGATAGCATGGAAGTTTGATAAGTCTGAAAATGTACACTGCGCCAATACGTGCAATCTCGCCTGATCAAATGAGAGAGAATAACAAAGCATCAGAAATGGTTCATTGATTTGACGCGCTCTAAGAGTAAATGTTTTTGGAAGATGTACTGACCGTATATGTCAAGAAATACAGACGGGATTAAGAAGCAGATGACAGTCAATGCCATCCACAATACAATCTTCACAGACCACCATCCAGAATGCCATGTATCTCTTTTGCCATGCAACTTCTTTGTGCCAACAGTGGATATATACATAATGAAATAGAATATCTAACAAGCGGTTAAGGCTACTCAGAAGATTATTCAAAAAGGGAAACTGGCCAAATGAAAGTCTAACTGAGTCAGTAAGGATATGAAACCTCATATGAAATCTCTAAAACGCCTAAAAAGTAACTCATATGATACATTTTTAAGGCTTTGTGCACTGTAAGGATACGAAACCTCCTAAGCTTACTCGCAAAACTCCTTCAGCTCCCAGACAATCTTTCCCATCCTTGCATTCATGAAATCCTGTGACTAATGATTCAAATCATCAAAACAAATTAAACAACAATCTAAGGTACATGAAAGATTAATTGGCTCGACGTAAATACTTACATTTAATGCCCTTCAAGACCCTATGGCCATAATCACGGATAGCCCACCCAAACAAATTGATACCTGCAAAGAATACACCGTACACATATCTTGCCATCATCGGATTGGCACCATTCCGAAATTGTCTGAACCATGACCCATTGGTAGATTGCGTTCGAGCTTGGCTTTCATTTCCTGTCTCAACACTCTCCATTTTCTACTCACACCTTGGCGGAGAGAGTAGTAATGGAGTGACACTTTGACTACCTGTGTTAACCAATCCTTTTCATCATTAGCTATCATATGCAGATCCTCTCAAGTGTGAACTATCAACGACAAAGACAAAAATAGAGCAAAATAATTGACTTTTAAGCGAATACAGTCAATTATGGCAGAACTATGTCTGGCAATCTAGATGCATGAAAACAAAAGGTACATGTGAATTGTGAAACTACTTTAACACTGATCTTGGGAGACTAAAGCATCAACCGTAAACAAAACAAATATCTGGTGATAATATGTTACTTACAAATCATGCCATATGCATGTTAGCAAAAGAAACCGTTAAACTAAATGCTCATATCTTTGTTCCCAAAATTGACTTCACGTAACTCTCCAGCAGCATGCCAGCACAAGCATAACATGAAACCGGGACAGTTAGCTCACGAGCCCACCTAAATTCTTCACACAATCATGCATTCACACACTCCCTCAAATAGTGCCAAATATTTGCTTCATCATTAGTCGGCTATATGTTAACATCAACGCTATTAGCCGAAACCAGAGCTTAATATTCACGCAACTGTTTCACTTTTCAATCCAACTGGGGCAGCGTCACGCTTTCATAAATCTAGTTCATGCATATCCAAGTATTTAAGCACACAAATACTCTCCATTATAACTTTATAAGCCACAGATTTGAGGTTCACGGCATCGATTCCCTCTTTTTGTAAGTTGCAGAAAAGCATAAAATAATCATATACACATTCATAAGCATCCAATCAGCCATCTAAATTTCCACAATTCTAACTGAATAGTAATCAAATTGTACAAGTAAATACCTAATTAACAAAACAGTTAATCAAGTTCATAATTTCTCAACAAAATCAAAGACAGTAATACGATGTTAGTAGGGCTTCAATTTCAATACCTCACCAAGTAAGCATCCCTATCCAAAGAAACCCTCAAATGTGAAAACTTTCCAGATTTCCGTAAATGGGGTTTGAACTGAACAGCGTCTAGCCGCGGAGAAAATGCTATCTGGAAGAAAATAAACAGAAAGTCCCACTTTCACACGACCTAAAAATCGAAGCTTTAAATTAATCAAATCAAACGAACCCAGTCGGAACTCCGATAATGCCAAACGAACAACAATAGAAAACAGAGCACTACATAACAAGGCAAAAACCCAACAAGATTCCTCGATACAAAAAACGAAGAAGAAGCCAATCACATTCGAATAAAGAACCCACCTTGACCTTGTTGATGAAAGATGAAAACGAGTTGGGAAGTGTGCGAAATCGGGAAGTAATTCACAGGGAGACTCTGAAGGCTTGGCTGACTCTGTTTTCTCTGCTTAATGAGTTTTGGGTTTCCTTTATCCGGAAAAGTTTAAAAATGAAACTGTGAACGCATTAATGTGAGAGAAGAGGAAGGTTTGTCAGATTTTGGGCGATGAATTTCCATATGCGCTCTGCTCTATAACGTTTATTTCAACGACTAATATTCCAGCTTTATCCTAATCTTTTGTTAGTTATATACGGATAATTAATCAGGTGGGTTAATGACTTTTTTTTGATACATGAGTTAGTATGTTAAGTCAGAGTTAGATATGACTTGAACCTTGATCATTAGCGAGCGTAGAGGGAAGGGTCATGACTGTGCCACTTCTCTTTGCCTAGGTGGGTTAATGACTTAATGTTATTACCTTTTGGAATGGAATTTTGATTATATATATAGGTGAATAGTAAAGATTCGGTGCAAAGTTAATTTTTTGGTACAAAATACAAACTAATCATAGCCCTTGATCTTGTGATTTGAATGGATGAGATTAAATCTTGATTTTTTGGTATTTTTCTTGGTGACGAATTATAAAATGAAACTGACGAACTATGTTGTCTTTTCATTTTTCGGCTCGAAAAGTGACGAACTATAAAATAATTTTGACGAACTATAAAATAAACTGACGAATTATAAAATGATTTTGACGAATTTTATATTTTGTACCAAAATTTAACTTTGTACCTGATTTTGACGAACAATAGAGGAAATGATAAAAAGGCACATGAACTATCATCCGAACTATCCAAAATGATAATTAATGATCAAATTCAATTTTTAAGGGTCTAATTAAATTTTCTTTAATAGACATGTTACAATTTATTAACAAACACTATATTACTCCGTCTATTTTAACGGTGCCAATTGTTGTTAAAGTGATTAAATGAATATAAACACAATTTTTAGTCTATAAATTAAAACATTTTCTTATAAGAATTTCTAGATATATTCTTAAAATTTGTAAATCTATCACGAAATGTTTTAATTTATAACTAATTTTTTTTGATTTATTTGATCACTTTACATCAATTAACTTACAAGCATATTCAATAGAAGTATTTAGGAAATTAAGACGCACTTTCTTTCCAAACTAAAATTGAAACGTATTCTCGAACATATTCATTAATTGATGTAAAGTGATGAAATGAATCAAAACATAATTTTATTTAGTTTATAAATTGAAACATTATGCTATGAGAATTTCTTAAAACATTTTGTTATGTGAATTTCTTGATACATTTACATTGTGTTACAAATTTTAAGAATATATCAAGAAACTCTTATAAGAAAATATTAGGCTAGTGTTTATATTCATTTGATCATTTTAACACTTATTGATATTGTTAATTAACAAAGTTATATATAGTCTATGTTGGTCAATTGTAACATGTCTATTAAAAAAAATTGATCATATATTGTCATATTGGATAGTTTGGACTATAATTTGATAGTAAGTGGTAGTTCATGATCCATTTTTGTCATTTAATTTGAATTGACATTTTTTATAGTTCAAACCATAATTTGACAGCGGGTGATAGTTCATGCCCCTTTTTTTTATCATTTTATCTTATATATTAATTATTTATCATCGTGTGTACTCAATTATGATATCGGATATTTTAATAAAATTAGAGATACAAGTGAGAAGGGAAATATTATTGGACGACAGTTTTTTTCTCCCTTTGCAGGACTTTGGAAGTAATTTTGAACCAGCAATTAGCGCGCCTCGTCTAAGATCTCGCTAACCCCCCGTCACTGCCCCCATACACAATGAGAAATGATTCCAAGACATTTGATCATGTTAAAATATATAATCTGCATTGTAGAGTTTGTTCGGGTACAATTTTTATTTTACATGAGAACTTAGAACTAATGTGGTTCGTTGATTTAAAATTTTTAACGGATATGATTAATATTATGAATCTTAACCATAAAACTTATATTATCTGGTTTTATTATTGTAAATAACTAATTAAAGGAAAATCAGTAAAAATGTACACTACTATTATCATTCAAATCTCATATTTTAGCAAAGATGCGCATTAATCAAAACTCTCTCTCTCTTTCTTCTTTCCTCTGTACTGTTCATCACCCCCTTTGTCTGAAACTTCTTCGTCCCTTCCCTCCCCATCAGACTTCCCTCTTCCTCCGTGCTCCTGACTGCGCCCCTTCTGATTTTCGGCTGGAGGGAATTCTTCTCACGCTTCGGTTTGCGACGTTTGTGTCCGCGGTTCTAGCTACGGCGATGATGTCGTCCTTGCGGCATATAGAGTGCTTCGTGAGGGACGGCGGTGGCTGCGTCGTGGCTATGGCCTTCGAGCTGGATGCTGCTGTTGACCGTGAGTCATATAATTTTGGTTTGGCCCGATTTGGTGGTGGTGTTGTTCGCGGGTATGGTTGGGGCTGGAGTTTGATGTTGTAGCTTTTTGGAGGGGTGGAAAGGAGAAGTCTGCGTCTCTGGTTTTTTGTGTATATTCGTTTGTTTGGTTTTCTCCTCCGCGTCGTCGGAGCTATTCCAGTAACCCTGTTTACCTTTCGGTGGTTGTTGACTGATGAGCGCACTGGTTGTTGCGAGATGCCTCCTGTCTAAGGTGGGTTGCTCTCTCCAACAGGCGCGCGAGCATTTGACCAGGGACGGAACTAGCTTAGAGTGGGTGGAACATTTGTCACCCCACGTTTTTCCAATTTTTTGCAATATATATAATAAATATTATTTTGGATAATTAAATCAATTTTTCTAATACATATATACTAAATTAGTTTAATGTTTAAAAGTGTGTTATATAGTCATATGTGGTGGCTTTTGAGAATCATAGTTTATGTTGTTTTGACTTGTATCGGTGCGTATTGAGAATTCGAACTTGTTTTGTTTCAGATGAGAGTCAATTATATTAAATAATTAAATTAGTTGAATTTTGTAAATATATAATTAATTTACGTCCAAGTTGGGAAGTTTCTGTTGAAGTTTTGTGTTATAAGTTTGTATTCGATCCAATTATATTAGGATTCTAATATTTGGTTTATATAGTATTATTCAGATGAAAATGTCAACTACCAATTCATTCTTTAAAAAGAAAATACTGGTCGATTATACTGAAGAGTTTTTTTCATTTAAATATAGCGAAGAACAACAAGATGATAGATGATTTCTTATAGGATTAATTCGTTGTGTTTAGCGCTAAGAGTAAAGATCACATGAGAAGTGGTAGTTATGGTGAGAAATGAGAACTAATCTCATCCATTCATCTTTGTAATCAATGGCAAGGATTAACTAGAATTAAATAGAATTAATTGACATTAATCGTACCTTTTCAAAGGATTCTTCGTAGCAGTACATTATTCGTACATTTTCAAAGGATTCTTCGTAGCATGCACATACATGGAGCTACGAAGAATCCTTTGAAAAGGTACGAATTATGTACATTTTCTCATTACCGTAACTACCACTTCTCACCGGAACCGAACTCTTAGCGCTAATTCAATCATAAATGCACGGCAGTAAAATGTTGTCCATTTTGATGTCATAGATTTTTAATATTATATTTTTAATATTCAGTTGTCACCCCCTATTACCATTCCTGGGTCCGTCCCTACATTTGACTGTTCTCGGCTAGTTGATTTATCCTAGCTTCTAAGTCCTCTCTTATGCCTTTTATTGAGCTGATGTGCCATTTTGAAGGAAGTTGTTGAGTTGCAGCATACAGGTGTCGATCCATCAACGAATGAATGCCTGGTCTTAAGTGCAAATTGCAATTGACTTATCGTCTCTGTTTGAGCCTTTAAGGCTTGGAGTTTCGTGCGGAAAACAGTTGGAGTGTCGCGTAATCTTTTGTTGTGTGTCTGTTTTTAGTTGTTGTTGTCGGTCGTTTCTTTGTATAGTTTGTTGCTTTGTCTGTTGTTTAGTTGTCTTTGTCTGTTGTTTAGCTGTCTTTGTTGGTTTGTTTTTGTATCGGGTAGGTCCTAGTTTAGGATTACGTGCCTCGCTTCCCCAGGTGTTTTTTGTATCTCTCTTCGCCATTTCCGTCAACAACAAAAATCTCATATTTTAGCGATTAAAATTAATTGTTTATACATTTAATTATATCAACATCATCACTTGTACTTCGTAATTATAAATTTAATTCTTGAAAGTACATTCCTCATATTCATCAAGAATTAAATTTAAAATTTGTTCCGTTATTTTTTCGACAAAATTCTGTCAAAAAATTTGTGTGACGGAATGTTGACAGAATTTTGTCGAAAAAATAACGGAACATTTTCCGTCTGCGTTTCTGGTGACGTTTTAGTGACGGAATTTTGAGACGGAAAAAAACCAAAAATTTGTAGTGATATTCTCATTTTTGAATGCTTTTTTATTTTCGGAAGGCATTTATAATTCCGTCAGTTCAAAGAAAAAAAAAATCTTTTTAAAAGTTTGTCTCGTTTCATCTTTGTTATATGCTATAGAGACTCTACCCGGAATATGTAAATTAATGAATTTTCTTTTTTGCTTTAGTAAATTAATGAAATTCAAATACATTTGTTGGGGTATAAAATACAATGTGGCTTTTCATTCTCCTCATCATTTTCTTTTCATTTAAATTTCGTAGCATCCAACTTTATTTTGTATTGTCAATAATGTGGTGGTTGAGTTGCAGAACACTTGTCTCGCAATAGCAAGGTCAATGGTTCGAACCCCACCGTGACATTTTCCTCTCCAGAATTTTGTGGAGGGGTGTTTTTCGTCCCGCTTACGCGTAGACACGTTATTCCTCTCTCGTGGAGGTGTTCTTCGTCCCGCCTTGTCGTGGACGCGTTGTTTCTTCCTCGTGGACGTGTTAATCCTCCTTAATTAGCAGAGGTGTTGTCCGTCCCTTGTGGACGTGTTGTGTTCTGCAGGTGTGGCTTGCATGATGCGTGTATGTGCGTATTCAATCGTGAGTTCTCAAGATAGTGGTGTCTTATGGTCTGTGCTTCAATGTGGACGATTCAAGTATCAATCTGGGTGGTGCCTTGTGTAGCCCGTGCTCAAAGTCTAGTATTTGTACCCGAATAACAAAGTGTTCATGTAATATATGCAAGATGTATTGTGTAGTACTTGATTTGTATGGGATGTTGTAACCCACATGAAAAAAAAACTTTATCTTGCATTTTTTCGCATTGTTTCAATTCCTAAAACAAAATTATTATCAGCAATTTCCTAAATTATCAGCGATTAATTCTGAAAGTAATTGAAATTTGAAACTAATTTATGAAAATCATAATACTTTTAAGTAGTTATTATTTAAGGTATAAAACTAATACTAAGTATAAATAGATTTAATTATTTTAGGATAAATTTGACTAGACAAGAAATCAATCTATATTTCAAAAATATGAGAATTTCATCTACGCCATCGAAAGTGCATGGTCAAATTATTGTGGTGTGAATACGTATCTCACTTGTTTATTCAAACTTCCATCGAATCAAAAGGAAAAACTAACAAGTTTGACTTTGCTAGTAAGACATGTTAGCACCTCAAGTGACAAGTCCAAAACGACCTGGTCATGCACTTGTGCAAATGAAATTTTTAGGTTCTCGAAATATAAAAATAAATTATGAATGGAGCACTCTCTTCATTATACAACTACTTGCACAAATACTGAGCCAATTAGCAGACTTTTTTTTAAAGGTTTATATATATGGTATAAGTTTTGGCTCTAATTATATTAAGGGATATGCTCAAATAACGAATAAATATTTTTTTCACGTGTGATTTCTCTTTTGTTTATTTTCTATAAATTATTCCGATGAGAACTAGCAAGAAACAAAATTATTTGTTTTCTTAAAAATTTCACATATAACTAAATAATTTATTTATTAATAATTTGGTATTTCCTATATTATTTATTATGTTTCAAAGACAAATGAATACTTTGATATTATTTCAAATAATATTTTTTTCTAAATAATTTCATACACAACTGAGTATTTTAATATATTTTTGAATGGTTTATTATTATTTTTGAATAATTTACTATGTTTCATATACCACTGAATAATTTGATAGTATATTTGAATGATTTCTTTTCTGAATAATTAACATTTTTTTTGTAAATAATTTAGTATTTCGTGAATGGAAAAGGATCCGGTGCAAAGTTAATTTTTTGGTACAAAATACAAACTAATCATAGCCCTTGATCTTGTATTTGAATGGATGAGATTAAATCTTGATTTTTTGGTATTTTTATTGATGACGAATTATAAAATGAAATTGACGAATTATGTCGTCTTTTCATTTTTCGGCTCAAAAAGTGATGAACTATAAAATAAACTGACGAATTATAAAATGATTTTGACAAATTTTGTATTTTGTACCAAAATTTAACTTTATACCTGATTTTGACCCTTTCGTGAATAATTAATTATTATTATTCATTCATATGTAAATGAATAATTTCTCTTCGGAATAATTTTACATACAACTAAATAATTAGTATGTTTCTCAATAGTTTGGTCCTCAAGCTATCACGATATAATTACATATAAAAGAGGGTTTATACGTAAAAATTAATTTACACCTGATCCTGAGTCGTCCTCACCCATTATATAGTTAAATTCGATGAATATTGAGTCGATTTTCACACTTTTGGAAATTTATAAATATGTTAATTAATTGGCTTTATATATGTACATAAGTAATGTGTTAATGGATATGCTCCAATAATGTATAAACAAAAATTCAAGTGTGATTTTTCTTTTGCTTCTTTTCTGTTAGTTATTTATTTCTATGGGAACTACGCAAAAAAATAAATTATTTTTTGCCTTAGTCAGTAAACAACTTGGAGAATACTTTTGAAAACTTTGATTTTTTATTAAATATTTATTGTATGCAATCTCAATCCTCATCCATTATATATTAATTCAAGTAATTAAAAAAATCAGATGATCTATCAAATTCATAAAATAAAAAAAGACAGTTCCCTAAAATCAAACTAATTAATGCGTGTTAAAAATTAACTCAAGAGTAGAAAGTGCAAGATCAGGTTAGTGCAGTCCTTCAAATGATGCAATTGTCAACAATGGAAAAGTATTGGTGGAGCTGCTAGAGGGGCTGCGCACTTACATTCTTGGAAACTCTCAAACCCAAAATAAAATAATTACCCAAGAAGAAAAAAGTAGGTTCCAAAACCTCTGTTAGTCATCACTACCATAAAACACGATTATCTTTTTCTTTATATGTTTCCGCAAACGATTGAGGTTCTTCAGTTGTGCGCTACAAAAGAAATGCTTTATATCTGCACTTCATCTTGTTGCTTTTGGCTTCTTCACTAACTTGGAATATTAGTTGTTTAGAGTGGAAATGCATTATATACGAGATGCCGCACTATGCATGGTTTGGAGTTTCTGGTAAGAGACTATATGTGTGGCGATCGGTGTTAGAAACACGAAGGTAGTAATAAATAAATCGAATGTGATATCATAAACTTTTGTCTATTCGGTGTGCCATGGCACTATAATAAAACGTCAAATTTGCAGCCCAATTCCGTCACCAAAATTAATTCCGTGTAATTCCGGCATACTTCCGTCAAACCGATTCCGTCTCCAATGAGTAATCGGATTATCGACGGAAATAAAGTGACAAAAATTTGACGGAAAATGTCCGCATATGTTATTCGCTCACATTCCGTCAACTTTCCGTCGGTGGATACCGTCACCCAACTCCGTTGAAATTCCGTCATCTGTCCGTCCCCTGTAAATTTTGCAATATTTTCGTCACAATTCCTTCAGTATTCCGTTGCTTATTTTGTTACCATTATTTAGTGACCGTTGTAATTTTCCGTCGATAATACATGTGGTTTCCGTCACTGTCGACAAAAATGCTCGAGAATAAAGACGGAAAATAATATCCGTAAAGCTTTCAGTTTTGCCCTATAAAAGAGAACTCTTTACATCATTCAACACACAACATTCATTTCCAATAATATTTCATTTCCAAGCAGACAAGTTTTGCAACATATACTACACATGGGGTGCAAGATGATTCTGAAGAATTTTATGTTTCTTGGCAGAGATGGGTTTCTTACAAGACAACTGAAATTTGGTTGTAGCCGGTGCCATGAACTCATCTAGTTGAATTGCAATTCAACTAGGTGAGTTCATGCCGCCTGTTATAAAATTTTACTTTGTCATGTAACAAACTCATCGCAATCAAGAGTACTGAAATTCTTTGGGATCATCTGCATTCCTTGTCTAGTATATGTTGCAATTTTATTCGTCAATTTTTTGTCACAATTCCGTCATTATTCCATTACACTTAAAGTAACAGTTATTTTTTGACCGTTGCTTATTTCCGTCACATATCCGTCATTATTACATCAGTTTATTTACCGTTATTTACTGATTGTTGCTTTTTCCGTCTTAATTCCGTGTGTTTTTTGTCGACGGAAACGTGAGGGAATATCGACGGAAAAATGATCCACACATTTTCAAACAAGTGCCCTATATATGCGAATTCTTTTACATTATTCCACCCGCAACATTTATTTACAACATACTTCCTTCCAATTGAATATCGTCAACATGTCTCCTTCATTTGACCTTGTTGGTTTTGCTGTCAATCGACGTGACGTCGATCGTAGAGAGCAAGTTTATCCTGTTGGAAGAAATGCGTAAGAATTCAGTGTACCCTTCATATTGAGTGTTTTGAAAATTCCAACCATTATGTGATCCCGAATTTTGTAACAGTTTCTTCCCATTCGATGTTCATCGAAGGATTGCACGAGAATGCATATCAAAATGTTGGGATGCAAGCTGGACATCATGGAACATGGTCCCAGAAAGCGCTAAAGAAATTTGGTACGAGGAGTTTCGGGTACAAAGCGGTAACTCAAAAATATGTAATTAATTCACTTTGTTGACAAACGTTAATGGGTTTTTAAAATGATTTGCTTATAGAGTATAGCTACTTGGGATGCACGGTATGACAATCGCATTTGGCGTAATCTTATGAAGAGATGCAATATGATCGTCAACGACGAAATGCGTATGCGAAGGATTGGAAGGATTTCACGTTTATCATGGTCAACTAACCCATAAAATAGCAGAATGGTGAACGGCTCACGATGTTTTCAGTAAATAAGTGAAAACTTTATATCCAATGAATTAAATAAATTAATGATTTACAATGCCTTACAATGTATGTCATAAATTTTATATTACACTCATATATGTTTTCCACTTGAATTTGTAACGCAAATTGACAGCGAACCGCCTGAACCATTTTCAATTTAATTTGCGACGTGTTGAATAAAATTAATTTTAAATAGATATGAATTTGAAATAGCACTTGTAACGCAACTTGAGTTTATGTTTAAAAAAATGGATATTACCCGAAAAATATCCATGTCTGAAAAATAAGTTTGTAAAATAAAGTGGTGGATGGACTTTATACAGCGCTTAATAATGAAGCGCTGTTTTAGATTTACTTTAAACAGCGCTTAATTATGGAAGCGCTGTAACATGTTTTTTTAAAACAGCGCTTTAATAAAAGGCGTTGTCTAATGTTGTCTATAAACAGCGCCTGACACAAGAAGCGTTGTCTTAAGTGCGAATAAAAATTGACAAAAATGAATGATTAAAACAATCCACTGTCTTCAATATAAGCGTTGTCTATAAACAACGCATGCACGATACCTTTCAATTAAAACATCTATTTGAAAAGTACGAATATGCTGAACATCAAATTACATACATTTGCTCAATATTATACCAATAATACATTATATGACTTGTTCAGAACGACTTATATGATTGCCGCAAGTAATCCATAAAAGCATTAGCAAAGTCGTCCCTCATATCATCTAGGACATTGTTACCATAGGATTCCTCTTCTGTAGGGAAACACTGGGAAAAAATGCATAGTTATCAAATTTATGGAAACATAGATTAATTGGTAATGATTTATTACTTATCGGTATATAGTTACTTGTGTGATGTCGTCCTCAAGCGATTCATTGGTACGATGAACGAACTTGATAATGTCACGAATATATTGCAACACATAGTAGCCACACACTTGACTGTTGAAGGGCTGTTTGGGGCACTGAAATAAGAAATGAGTTATAAACATATGAAACATATTAAGTAATGGAATAAGTCCATACCGTTACAGTCATCCACTCTATATCTGAATCTGACAGGATATTGAAGTACATACTCATGCTCCTGCAACATTAATGTAATTAATATAATTAAGTTGTAGCACATGTAGTACTGGTAAGTAATAGTGGAGTAGCATAGTCGTTACGTGTTAACAAAATTTGTTGCATCAGGCAACGGTGGTTTTCCTGTTGGATCAAGCCACATGACGAATCGCTTCGCAGGGAACAGGACAACTAACATCAATTGTCACCTAATAAACAGTTAGTGAACTGTTATATTATTATACAATGCATTTCATCGAAAATATATGAAAAATATCAACTTACTTTTTCACATGGACGTAGGGAAGGAAGTAGCAGAAATTATGAACGTAGTCTGCCATTCGCAATCTCCTCTGGAAGAAGTCCACCCTCGTTTCAAAATTTTCGGATGGGGTCATAAAACTCGGTCAGAAGAATCCAAACCTAATGCCCGATGGGATCTTATCGTGGATAAATCTGTTGGCATTTGAATAAGGGAGTCAAAAAATTTCAGTCGTTAACCACAATTTATAATAATAAATAAATAATTACCTTACGTAAACTTCAGCTGCGGTTGCACTCAAAGCTTGCAAGCAGGTGAACTGCACAATGTCTCCTTTTTCCAGCTGGATATAACAATCTTCACCAAAAACTTCACTACTAATGTACACCGAATAGTGATACATAGAGAGAAGGACACGCGCTCGCGCGTGGATCTAGTTTTCTCTTCTCGTCTCTTCTCGTGTAGTCCGCCAATCCAGTCGAGTGCTCCATTTTACGGTACTTCGAGGGTTTCAGACGGCTCAGATCCAGAAGGTTTCTCTTTCGCTCAGATCCAGATCCAGTTGGTTCTCTGCGGCGTTTAGCTCCGGTCGGTGCGTTCTGACTTTTCCAGGCGGCGGTTCAATCAAGTAGGCTTTTCAGATCCGGTCAGATGCTTCTCGTCTCCATTCCGGCGACCCTTCGTTTTTCGCTGTTGTTCAGGCGATTCGCAGAGAGCTCTGATCCGATCCGTTCGGCTCGGAGTTCAGAACAGGGCTGAACTGCTGGTCGGTTTTTGGAGAAAGGAGGAAGAGAAACTCTAAGAGGGGACAGGAATTTCCAGGCGATGGTAGGAATGAACTACCAAATTCTGAGGGAGGAGTGCTTTAGCCTGTTTGTTGACAACATCCCTGTGGGCAAGGAAGTCACTTGGTTGAAAGCCTTGTTTAGTATGGATGGTCGCACGATGGATGTATTCATTCCAGAAAGAGGGAGGAAGGTTTCTAACAGCCGTTTTGGTTTTGTGAGATATAAGACTTTAAGAGAGGCGAAGGCTGCAATCAAGAGGTGGGACGGGGCAAACGTCGAGAAGGCAAAGCTATTGGTCACGCTGGCTGACGTCGGAGGTAAACCAAGAGTAGTGAGTCGAGTTGAGAGACTGAGGTCGGCTCTTGTTCGGAAAGGCTGTAGAGAGGACGGCATGACGGCTGCTAGGAATTCTAATAGTGTTGACCTAATCAGACATGGGGCTATGGATATTAACGAAGTATGCCCAGGAAAAATCAATTCGAGAAGGAGACTGAGTTTGGAGGCTTTCTTGGAGTACGAAAATTGGCTCAATAACGCATTAGTGGCAGAGATGAAAACAATCAAATTGGGTGAGACGATGGAAAAGGAACTACGCAGTGAAGGTATTTCTTTTGTCAAAATAGTCCCTATGGGAGGAAGAAAAGTGCTAATCCAGTTCGCAGGCGCCGAGGATTTAGAGAAGTGTCTTTCCGAAGACTACAGTTCCGTTTTTCGTAACTTCTCTAAGATGCAGAGATGGAGAGAGGTGGACATCCCCACAACCAGATCCGTGTGGATTAGTATTATTGGGGTGCCTTTCATGGCTTGGACGGAGATAATTTTGAGAGGATGGCTAACCCTTTTGGAGTCTTTTTGAAGATGGATGACCGGGACGTGCATTTTGTAGGCGTGGGTGGAGCGAGAATGTTGATTGAAACAAGCAAGGTAGACAAAATTAGTGAGATTTTGGAGGCAGAAATTTCAGGAAAAGTATATGAAATTAAATTATGCGAGTGTTGTTTGGGAGGCTGTGGGATAGATAACCCTGAGCCCTTGGAAGAGGTAAGCTTTCCGGGAGCAAGCTCTCCTCTATCTGAGGAACTCTCAAGGCCGGATAGGGGCTCAGGCAAGCCTCCAGATGGGCACCATATTGAGCAGGGGCAGGGAGAAGCTGAGTTCATAAACAAAAATGTGGTGGGCTGTGACAAGTCTTTTAAGGAGTCTCAGGCAGGGGGGAGTCATGTGGTGTGGAAGAATTCAGCAGCGAGAGGCGGTGGGAGGCCGAATCTTTTCTGCTGCATAGAAGAATTGGGAATTCGGGGAATGTGATTGTGAATCAGACCGAGGATGCTGCAGATGACTTCATCTCCCAGGATGAGGATTTCATCAGGCGTAGCGATAGTGTAGAAGGGGTGTCGAAGAGGATGCCCGGTCAAAGGTCGAGTTTGGCTAGGGACTCCGAGGTTAGATTACAGAAACCTTTTAAAGTTGTGAGAAGAAAAGATTTAAAGGAGAAGGCGGCTGTCAAATTTCAAAGAAGGAAGAAGTGGGCAGCGCTAGATCGTCTCAAAAAATCCTACCTAGAGGAGCTGGAAAAATCAAACAGGAGTAGCCAGGTGTCTGATTCTGAAAGAATTCCAGACGTGGTGGGATCAGGATTGGATGTTGACGCGGGGATTTTAACTATAAGGAAGGAAGCAGAAGAGAAGGAGAAAGAAAGGAGAATAAGAAAGGAGGCTGAGGATTCCTTCCAAATGACTTTGGCGTTGGGGACAACAGGCAGCTTGCCGGAGGAAGATATGATCTAGTTGTTTGTGAAGCATCTAGAAGAAGAAGCTAGAGAGAGGCTTATGATATTGTGGTTTTTAAGAGGAGCAATCGGTAGCTATTAGCCTCATGCGTTTCGTAATCTAAGAGTGTCGTTGTGAACATTATGCAGTGGAGTTTTTGGGGGTTTGGAGGAGCTTCGAGTCGTTTTGTTGGTAGAGTAGTTGTGGCAGTGTGCTTAGCGTGAGAGTCTCCTGGTGTCTTCAGTGTAGTGGTAAGGCTCTAATGTCATTGTTAGAGTCTTTGTAGCCGAGTTTGTTGCTATTAGAGCAGAGTAGTGTTCAGTGTTTTTGTTTCTAGTGGTCCTCTGTAATGTTTTTGGTGGTTTTAAAATCCACTTATGAATCAAAAAAAAAGTACACCGAATAGATAATTGACGGGGCCATCCTGTTCGCGTGGTCGTACAAAAAGAGGCAATGCATTGACATTCCTACAGTATCATTGTTGCTAAAACTGCTGCATTGAAGTTTTTAAAATCTGAACTCGTCATATCCCTGTGCAAAAAAAAATATCGATGAACCTATTCACATTGATATACTTATGGGTGTTTCTTGTCATATAACTTAATGTACTTAGCTACCTTTTCATCAATGTCTATCAGACATTTCGGCCATCCCACAAAACCACCCAGTGCATCTGATACTTTCTCCATCCCCCCCAACTTCATTGGAAGCTCTGCTGATGGTTCAATCACATCCTCTATAACCACCTTCACCATCTCATCATGCAGCTCTTGATATTGGACGAATCGTCCTCGCATAACTCTGCCAAGTGCTACAAGTTACCCGTGCTGATCCGAACCTCCTCCTTCCATGTGCAGAATGCATTTCTTCCCAACCTGAAATGGAAAAATTCAATTGGTACTTTTGTAAATAGAACTTTCTTTGTAATTTGAAAATACTGCATATTACCTCAGGTATGTCTCCAAATGGGTCAGCATTGGAACCACTTTGATGGCTATGAAGCGTAGGAGCGTGCGAAGTGATAGTGGACTGTGTGCTTGACGAAGAAGACTGCTTCCCAAATACCTTCGTCCAACCTACCAAACCCCCCACCCCCCGTATTCGTCCAGGGTACTCGTCCTTTCCTATGGCCTCTGTTAATATGTCTTTTCGACCATGGCACATAAATGTTGCTTGACTCACTTGCTGTTCCAATTCATCCTATTTGAAAATAAATGCACGTTCAGCATAGTTACGGAGAGTTAGGCTAATGTTTAAATATTTACTGTAAACATACAACTTACAATTCTGTCGGCTACCTCCCTCATATAGTCACTCACGTACTCTTTATTAGTCCATTGGTGCCCCCTCTTCCATACCTCATGCCTCCCAACATCGATGACAGGGTCATCCCCCGGGGATATTAAACCCTGAGCCTCCATCTCCGCTTTTTTCTGCGGCGACATCTACCCTCGCCTTCTTGTACCCGCTCCGAGACATTGTCTGTTGGTATGAGTTCAATTTTTCTCACGCAATGTTCATCTCCTAAGTTGTAGTGCCTCGGGAGTCATTCGTTGTTCCATAAATGTCTTCCATTGATCTGTATCAATGTACGATACAACTGCCTTGGGTCCTCTCCTTGTAGCCCAAAAATATACCTATTTGCGAGCTCACTCTTAAAGTTTCTCCACATCATAGCCGCTGCTCGCGTCTCCGTTTTCTTTAACTCACTAGTTAAGTCATTCAGGGGCACATTAAATAATTTCTGCAGAATTAAAAAAATGGTTAATACTTGAACGAAATAGATAGTTAACAATCGTTTGACAGTTAAAGTTAGACACCAACGTCTCTTCCCACACCAACTCCCTCTGCTCCTTAGGTATTGACTTTCAATTGTCATATGTAATCGGCACCTATTTTTTGGCAACAAGACCCACAAGTACAGAACAAACAAATTATGTATAACTACCAAATTTTTCATTCACTATGTAACCAAACTATATGATATTACCAATGTAGGTTCTGAATGATTTTCCTATTTGACCGTCGATAGTTCCATTTGCCTCTATCGTGACTGGCTCCTTTGTGCCATCCTTATGCTTCTCGATTAAATTTCTCAGAAGGGTTGCCCCCCTTTTCTTATGTGACGATGCAGAGGCACCGTCGACACTACCTGGTGTGTTAACCATCGTCCTGCGATTAAACAACATATGCATATGACGACACTTTAACATGTAAACGTAAACATTTGCATAGTATACGCAATTTCATAATAATATATGGGTTGTACAATCAGTATCGAAAGCAGAACAACTACGGACCTGAACAGAGTACCCTAACTATGACACCAGAATCAACTGTGTACCCTTACTAATCGAAACAGCTTTCAATGTCACACGCAACCCTAACTACGAAATCGACGACACTCTATAAGGTAAATTCAATATGGGACGAATATTGCCGAACACATTTGAATAATAAAGACACATAATTGACATACCTGGGTGAAATACTTAAGCGAGCTGCGAGTGAGATGCGTATGCGGGTGAAGACGGCAGTGTATACTTGAAGGAAAGGTTATAGTCTGTAACAAAAATGTGTCAATAAATAATTTTTAGGTTAATATATACGACATCGTTTCCTCTTTAGGCACTGTCTTTAGTACACTTAAGAAAGCGCCTTTGGCTGAAAGCGTTGTTTTAATGTTTTTTAACAGAGCCTTTGGCTGAAGGCGCTGTTTTAATGTTTTTAACAACGTCTCCATGTAACCGCTGTTTTACTTCTATTAGAACAATGCTTTATCCGAACGCTGTTTTAAGCGTAATTGACGTTTAACTGAAATAAGACGGAATCACTCATCGTCCACCCTATAAGTAAATGTAATAGCTTGTCTTTAAAATTTCATCCCGAAAATTTCATATAATGAGTTCGAATTCTGCAGTTGAACATTTTTTTGCTGAGATGTCTAAAGAAGAATCAAGCGATTCCGAAGGATATGTTTGTTCCGCTCAAGATTTTATAAATATTTGTGATAATGGCTCGGACTGTTTAGGAGATCATAGCTTCAGTGGGGAAAAATATAGAGAGGACGGAGAAAATAGTAGACAAGGTCCATCTTGAAAGCAAAATCCAGTCTAAGGTGACGAAGAAGTTGACCAGCCGTCACCCCGTGGGTCACATGGAACTGAAGGATCGCAAACTCGTTGAATTTATGAAATCAGCGTTGCCCATCATGTGAAATAATCAGTACTCTGTTATTGATGTTATGCGTATCTTATGAAGTGAACTTGCTCACCTTTAAGTTGGTAAAAGTTTTCTGTGTATTAATGCAATTCAATAACGTATCTACTACAAATTATTATTTCAGAGTAATTTGTGCACATGGAGTAAGGATCCGGTGTAAAGTTAATTTTTGGGTACAAAATACAAACTAATCATAATCCTTGATTTTGTGATTTCATTGGATGAGATTAAATCTTGATTTTTTGGTGTTTTTCTTGGTGACGAATTATAAAATGAAACTGACGAACTATGTTATCTTTTCATTTTTCGGCTTGAAAAGTGATGAACTATAAAATAATGTTGATGAACTATATAATAAACTGACAAATTATAAAAAGATTTTGACGAATTTTGTATTTTGTACCAAAATTTAACTTTGTACCTGATCTTGACCCTGCGCACATGTTGTAAAGTTTTTGTATATCATACATAAATACCGTCAAAATTACGATACTTTTCCATCGTTGCAGACGGAAATGTGTGGACGGAACAAAATATCATGTGGCTCATTATCTTGCAGACACACATTCCGTCTATGTTGCGTCACATTTCCGTCACTGGTGACGAGACAACTACGGAAAAGCGTCGAATTTGCTTGCAACGTATATAATAATTGGTCCTGCCCCTTACAAATGAATATAAGTGTAAGTATCAACTGTGAAGGTGAACACTGTCCTAAGCCATAAGCCAAAAATGCAAATTCCATTGAATATGAATCCACATCGTCGCATTCCTAGTCATGCAGGTCGTGTTCTCGAGTTGCTCAGAGAGAGACTCGGTGTGAGATTGAGCGATGATAACGACCACATAGCTGAAGAAACTACGCAAGAGTATCTATCTGCACGAATGGCGGAGTGAAGTTGGGCCGGTGAAAATAATCTTTGTTTCACAAAAAACAAATGGTTGGATGCCTTACAATTCACTTCGAGCGAGTTATTCACCTCGATGACTGAGTTTGGTATCGATGTACCAAATACACCTTTAAATTGAGCTTACACCAAGTGGTCCAAAGAAGTCTGACAAGGTACTACCCGAATACACCATATATATGGTGTTTAGCATTTATCAAATGTGTTTTATTTATTATAAGATTTATCAGACGTGTTTCACTAATTGGAACAATAAATCTCCAGATTGTGGAAGTAATTGACACATGTCAATTGAACTTGGACGGATCCGGATTCGACATTACTTTAAAGGTACTAAATTAAAACCCTTTATATTTTAGTATGACTGCATTTTAATAAATTATACCGACTACAATGCAGGATCCTACAGCTGTAGTACGTGCGACTGTTCATAGCACAACAGTATGGAATAAAAAACTACGAGATGGTATTACAGTCGGCTCTGTCCTCGTACTCCAAAAGGTTGTAGTTGTACACAGATTCATGTAAAAAAATTATATTATTTGGGACATTTTATCTATTAACGTACAATAACTAATCTTTCAGGTTTCAGTGTGGTGGGGTCGTTCAGACAAGTGTATCTTAAATATTACTGGAAAGAATCTCATCCGCATGTACGTTGATGAGAGCCCGATATGATGCAACTATGAACTTTATGTAATAATTTTGTGTGCAATTGGTTGTAAAACTATTCACAATATCAGTATGTATTTCGTGTTATAAAATTATTTACTACACAATTATATTTTGTAAATCAATTAATTAAAATCAACAAACCAATGAAAATCCCCCATATTAAAAAGCAACAAGTAAAATCAATTAATTAAAATTAAATTTTTTGTCTATATTACGGGTGTAATCCGTTACAAATGACGGAAAATGAACGGAAATTTGACGTAACAAATATTACCGTTATTATATATTCGTTGTACATACTTCGTCAACATTTCGTTGTATGTCCGTCACTTAGTGACGGAATCGAACTGCAGTGTTGACGGAATTTTGTCATCGACATTCAGTTACCATTCCGTCACTCCATTTTCATATAAAGGTTTGGGAAAAATGTTACCGTTATTATCTATTCGTTGTACACATTTCGTCAACATTTTGTTGTATTTCCGTCACTAAGTGACGGAATTGAACTGCAGTGTTGACGAAATTTGTTTCGTCATTAATCCGTCACCATGTTGTCACTTAATTGTAATATATCCGTTGCAAATATAGTTACCGTTAATTGATTACCGTTGGAAAAATTTATTGTAATATAGACGAAATTGCCATGTAATGTTGATAGAATTATGAACTTCTAAACTACAGAAACATACAACCTATAAATATTCTTTGCAATATACAAATGTATTCCCAAACATCTTTCTATATTCACCCTCACAATCAAGTGTTCCAATTTTGACCCAATACAAAAATCTTTTTTTCAATGTTGACGGAAATTATGCACCGGAAATTTTGACTACTCACATGTGGTGTTCTTTGCTTCAACCAGTTAATTGTGAGGTATTGTCTTTTAGTTTTACTTTTTTGCTTCAAATCATACTGCATATTAGTATACATGGCATATTTATATCACGAAAGGAGATGGATGTACGAAGGTCATGCTCATGGGGAGTCATACACCAATGATGTTTTCATCGCCGGAGTCAATAATTTTATTGAAACAGCCATGACAAAATGTTTTCTTGCCAGCGACAACACAATGCGATGTCCATGTACGAAATGCGAAAACCGGCGATTCATCAATATAAGAATGATGGCGAAGCATTTGTACAAATACACTTTCACACGAAATTACTTCAATTGGACCCGACCATCGTTGACCCAGTTATTGATTCTCGATATGAAATTTGGAGTCATGATGCCTTCCCAGATATGGTTCCTGATTGTGCCAGTCCTAATGATATTCCTGAGTCGTCTAACTTTGGTGACCAACAAATAGAGAATGTCGAAGCAAATAGATTCTTCAATCTCCTAAATTCAGGTTCCAAACCAGCGTACGAAGGTTGCACGACAGAGACAGAGCTTTCAATTAACATGAAAATGCTTGCAACAAAAGCTAACTACGGATTCTCCGAAGGAGCGTTTAACGCCATATGTAGAACAATGAAAATCTAATTGGGGGCGATAATAAGATCCCATCTTCTTTCAAACGGTCAAAGAGACTCGTAGCTGATCTCGGAATGGGGTACCAACAGATTGACGTTTGCGTCGGCAGGTGTATGATTTACTATGGCTGTGACGAAAGTATGACAGTATGTTGTTTTTGCTCGGAACCAAGATATCATCGTCCAAGACGCGCAGAAAGTTCTTCATCGCACCAACACCATGCGGGAAGCCAAATGTCTTACTTACCGATTATACCGCGACTACATAGACTTTTCTTATCTCAGAGCCTGGCATCAGAAATGTGCTGGCACGCTTCACCCAGAGACGCCGTGTATCGCATGGTTCACCCTTCGGACGGGAAATCTTGGAAGCATTTTGATAGCCGCCATCCAAACTTTGCATCCGAGTCACGTAATGTAAGATTAGGATTATGCACATATGGATTTAATCCATGGGGTATGTCCACTAAACAATACTCCGTTTAACCTGTGATGGTAACACCTTAGAACTTACCACCGTGGTTGTGTATGAAAACCAGATTCATTTGGTTAACTATCCTAATTCATGGGCCATCGAAACCAAAGAAGCGTTTGGACATATATCTAAGGCCTCTTATTGATGACTTGGTACATCTTTGGAATGTTGGGGTCGACACATATGATGCTAATCGCAAACAGCGTTTTACATTAAGGGCAGCTCTCATATGAACTGTATCTGATTTCCCTGCGTATGCAATGTTATCAGGGTGGTCAACTCAAGGAAAACTTGGCTGCCCCTATTGTATGGACGACACAAAGATATTCGTGTTGAAGAACGGAAGAAAAGTGTCGTATTTTGGCTATCACATACGATTTTTATCAGAAAATCATCCATATCGGGGTAATGCCAGGAATTTCTATAGAGATTGAACCGACTTTGACGGTCCAGTCCAATTTCGATCAGGTCACAAAGTTTATGACAGGGTTAGAAACTTAAAATATATATGGGAACAATGTATCAATGAGGTTTTCGATGGGTTCGGGGTGGAACACATTACACAACTGGACAAAGAAATCCATTTTTTGGGAACTACCTTACTGGGTTGACGTGAAACTTTGACATAACCTAGACGTCATGCACATTGAAAAGAATGTTTTTTCAGAATTTATTCAACACCATCATGGATGTAAAGGGGAAAACAAAGGATGATGGTGTGAAGTGCAGAAAAGATATCGGGTTGTCGAAGACCAAAATTGGAACTCAAAACTCACTGCAGTCGTTTTGTAGCCAACAAGGGTAAGTATCAGCTTACAAGAGAACAACAGGCGCTTGTTTTTATTTGGGTGAAGTCTCTGAAGTTTCCTGATGGATTTTCATCTAACTTGGGGAATAAAGTATATTTGAGTACCCTAAAACTAGTAGGTTACAAGTCACATGACGCACACGTATTCATCGAGCGACTCATGCCGATTGCATTGTATCCGAGTTTTGTACATTTTTCAGAAATATCTGTGCATCTTCCCTTCACATTGAGCGAATGGAACAGTGGCAGAACAACATATCGGCCACACTGTGTAAGCTGCAGATAATATGTCCCCCTTCATTTTTCAACTCAATGTAATACCTACCAATTCATTTGGCTGATGAGGTGCTACTTGGCGAACCAGTACACTACCGTTGGATCTATCCGTTTGAGCGTTTCATCTACCGTCTTAAACAGTTGGGTCAAAAGGGAAACAGAGCTGAGGTGGAAGCCAGTATTGTTAACGCATACATACAACTGGAGACTTTATATTTGGGATCCGACTACCTAGATCCGGAGTTAACAACAACCGGTATACGCTTAAAACGAAATGAAGTAGCGACATCAGATTTCAAAGATCCTCAGATTTTTATTTATAATTACCCAGGAGTTGGTGGCAGCACAATTAAACGGAGGGTATTAGACAACCAAGAATTTAAAAAAGTAACTCATTACATCTTTAGCAACATGCCTGAATTTGAACAATATTTGGCGTTATTTGAGACCGGCTTAAGACAAAGACGCCCGCGATTCAATGATCATCAAATCTACAATGCTATAGTAACGGATTTTCCAGAATGGCTGCATTCCCATGTAAGTGTAATCAACTTAAATTTCATTTCATTATGTATCAAATTAAACTGTACTTGCACTTTCATGTTCATCCAAATTATTATGTTCAGGTTTGGGAGCTTGGAGAAACATTAGCACTACCAGAGTGGGTTCACTACTTGTCCGCTGGATTTCAATCTGACGTTGCATGTTCGGCAACATACAAAGTCAACAACTACAAATTTCACATTAAAAGCCACGGTGAAGGGAGGAACACAGTGAACATTCATGTTTACGTGAAAGGAACAGAGGGTACACACTACTACGGGGTGATTGAAGAAATAATTCATAGGAGATGTAGAACCAACCATCGCCTAAATGTTATCTTGTCCAAGTACCGTTGGTACGACCCTCGGTTTGTTAGGTCATACCGTCTAACGGGATCGTCATCGTGAATACTCATAGACCCTTCCCCCATTACAACCCTTACATTCTTGCCCAGCAAGCGGTGCAAGTTTACTATGTGACGTTTCCGGGATTAGCTGGACAAAATAATCAAGGTTGGGTTGCAATTTGTCCTGTGAAACCAACAAACGCAATCGACATGGAAGTAGCAAATATTCCGTTCCAAGATGAGTGTGAAATGGGATATGAGCAGCTGCATGTATTGATCAACGGAATTGGATCGTACGGGAACCTCGCCGATGATGAGGTTTACGAGTACACCGAAGAAGACCGCAACAACGATCACGTCACTGATAATCCAGATACCGAAGAAGAGTCCGACAAATCCTTGTGAATGCGTACAATTAAATAAATTTATTACAATGATGTAAACGTACACTTTTTAAATTAAATTCATGAAATTATATGCAGTTCGAAAAAAATTAACGATAAAATAAATTAATGTTATTTATCGGAAAACAATTTTATTCGGTAATAACGACTTCTGTTTTAAGTAAACGCAAAGGGCTGGGAATTTAGTTAAGTTTCTTGTTATGTAATTTTCTGAAAAACTGATTAGTATACTGCGCTTAATATATAGGCATTGTGTAAAGTTCCACAAAAATAGCGCTTTTGGGTATAGACGCTGTCTTAATTTAAACAAAATACAGCAGTTACACTGTAGACGCCGTAATAAGTAACATATACAACAGCGCTTATTAAGTAAAGCACTGTCATATGATACTTTGTACAGTGCCTAACTGTAAAAGCACTGTCGTATGTCTATTTGAAAATTTGCCCGCCGTATTTGCCCGCCTAACCATATATTAATATTAACCAAAAATATCGGTTATTAGACGGAATAAGCAAATAAGTTTTTACTTACATGCGTAAGTGGAAAACCATTCCACTTCTACCCGTGCGTCCTCTGAAACACTCCTGCGTCCTTCTCCTGCTTGGTGGCCGCTTTCGGAATCCAGTTTCATCCGGCAGGTATGGCATAGTCTGCGTCCTTCTCCTGCTTGTTGATTTCCGTTTGTTTGATTCTGTGACTGAGTTAGTTTTTGTTGGCCGTTTGTTTTTGCTTCTCCGACATGTTAGTTCCATGGCTGAGTTACTTTGATTTCGTGGCTGAGTTAGTTCCGTGGAAAGTCGGCGTCCTTCTCCGGTAGGTATGGCCGTTTCTTTGATTCGGGTTTGTTGATTTTATTCGTGTTTGTTGATTTTAAATGATATTCAATGTGTCTGCATGGTACAAATTTGTTCATTGTTGGTACATCAATTTGTGTGATCGAATTACTTGTTTCAAATCTGTGTTTGAATCCTTTCCAACTATGTGTATGACTCATTTGTTTCATACGCCATTTACATGGTTTAGTAATCTTTTGGAACCTCCTGCTTGTACGCCGGCTCCATGTATTTGGAATACTAATTACATTACAATTTGTGGCAGGGTATATGACATCACTCAAGCGTAATGTACCCGGTAAGAAAAATACCGGCACTGGTAGAGGTACTGGGAGTTCATCATAAACGAGGCTAACTGACATACGCCAATCGAAACAATTGAGCCAGGACATGCAACATCCGCCTTCAACTGGGGACACCCGTCAAAATCGAGAAGTGTACAGGCCTTCGATGCATGTACAGGAGCCTACCCCTGCAAGACAATTGGGCGAGGTCAGGCAACGTACACCATCGTCAACCGGGGACAAACGTCCAAGTCCAGAAGTGTACATGCCTTCTATGGCTGTACATGAGCCTACCCTTGATCCGATGGATGACAACAGAACCTTACCACTAGTGCATGAGTACGACATCGACCACCTTTTGAATTTCATGGAGGATTCGGCGGGGAACATGGAGGTTGACGAGAGAGCCGAAGGGAGTGACTCACTGAAGAGTCGTATTTATACGACTCGTCGAGTCAACTAATCCCATCTATTTCGACAGTTTATTATGCGAACAGTTACTTTTTAGTGTTTTTTTGCATTTCAAGTGTTTCGAAAGCTCTAGGAGAAAACGTGCATAAAAGACGGCATTTCATGCCAAAAACATCACAATGGCAGATCAGACCTTTGGACGTTCGACGTAGTGCTGGGAATTTATTGTTGATCAGAAAAATACGAGCCACATGCCGTTGCGTAGGTGACTCGATTCCCTACAATTCTCTAGTTCACAGCAAGAGCATCCAAGGTCATATAGAAGGTCAAATTCAGAGTCAAATTTGGAACTAGCGCGCACAAGGAGAATCCGACTCAGTGTGGATCGCGTTCGAAGGAGACATTATCAACACCTATAACGTCAAAGCTGAACGCGACTAGTACCGATAACGTCAGGGCCAAAAGCGCCCGAAATGTGTTGATGACGTCAGCAAAGCCAAAACTTGGAAATAGAGCCCACAAATAGACTTGGAAACCCTATTTTTTGCTATAAATAAGATCTTTGGGTTAGGGTTTCCAACACCATTTATCCTACGACATTCGAAGACGGCTCTGGTGGAGAAGACGAAGCTTTTGATGAGAGACGAGAATTTCTTATTCATTATGTGTTTAATTTCCATTATGTGTAGCTAAATCCTTAATTCAGTTTAGGGTTTCGCATATTGTGACTATGTTTTGAGACTTTATTCTTAATGCAATTTCTTGTTTCTCTAGTCCTTGTGCTTAATTTCAAGGATTGAATTGTGAAGCTAAGTGAATACTTGTCATGGTAAAGCTTAGCCGAACAATTTAGCCCCTATCGTTAATACTTGTTTGATACTTATCCGTAACAGGTAATAACACCTAGATTCGATAACACCTTTCCTGGACTATTGGATTTAGGAGAACTAGAAGTCTAACACCTTTCTCGGGTTAGATTGTGGTGTATCGCCTTTCCCAGAATACTTTGGGTTATAACCTAGCTAAACCGGAGTAACCACACTTAGCAACTTGAAATTTGATTATTAGATCGATTGAGTCAAATGATGCAAATGCAGGCTGATATGCTGGATGCTCACTCTGGATACCAGTCGCTCTCCAGTCAAAGCCCGAGTGGAAACAACCGCGGCCCGTCTAATCAGAGATCGGACGAACACAACCACAGAGATTAGACAAATCCATTTTATTTGGCTCGACTTCTGGGTTACATTTTTTATTACAGTGTTTTTCTCGTACAATTTTGAATTTTGAATTCAAATATGAAAATTTTGAATTTAATATTTGAAATAATTTGAAATTAAATATAATTGGAATGGCAATGGCAATTAAAATTCAAAAAATAGGAAATTTAAACAATTTACGGGGATGAAAAAATGATGGAATGTAGACGGAAAATAAGACGACGAAATGTCGATGGAACATCGCCGATAATATATTGTGCCGGAAGTGTGACGGAAATGTGACAGAAAGTAGAGTAGCGTAAGAATGACGGAAAGTTGGCGGTTTCCTTATAGACGGCATATCGATGATGGAACTTTAAGTAGCGTAAGAATGACGGAAAGTTGACGGTTTCCTTATAGACGACATATCGATGACGGAACTTTGAGTAGCGTAATAATGACGGAAATATTAATACGGAATTAAGACAGAATAATGATGAAAATATTAATACGGAATTAAGACGTACTAATGACGGAAATATTAGTACGAACTTAAGACAGACTACTGACGGAAAATATTAATACGGAATTAAGACGTACTAATGACGGAAAACATTAATACGAAATTAAGACGGACTAATGACGGAAAATATTATTGATGGAACATGGACAGAATGGAGATGGAAAATATTATTGACGAAATTCAGACGATATATTGTGACGGAGAATCTCGCCGGAATGACGACGGAATTTTAATTTCCTGAGATGCGACGGAATGTCGATGAACAAATGACGGAAATAAGCTACGAAACGTTGACAGAAACTTTTTACCGTCGGGAAAATTGCCGTCAACATCTTCGGCAGCGGAAATGTGACAGAAATTAGGATTTTTCCGTCACGATTCTGTTGTTTTCCTGACATCGGAAATTTTCCATAAATTAGTAGTGTGGATGAATGTGACTACACATTAGTAATAGAGAAAATTGTTATTGATAATGAGTCAAATTAAATCTATATGTACAGCATGAGAAAGGATCCGATGCAAAGCCTATATTTTTGTAAAAAATGAAAACTAATCACATCCCTTAATTTTGACATTTCAATGGATGAGATTAATCGGAATTAAATCAGTTTAAATTCAAATATCATTTAAAATAAGGGCAAATATGTCTTTACACCATCTTTAAGGAAATCAGAAATTAGTAGAGTCGCAGTGACATGGAAACCCTAGAAGATTAATATGAAAAATATCAGATCGATTGATATCAAATTGAGTTAAGTAGTTGGAGTGTAGTGGAGTGGATGGAATCTCGGAGTAAACAATGCTCGATGCCAGAGTTTGATTTGGAGATTTTGATGGACGACGGAAATCAAAGAGAATGAAAAACATGAAAAGTTATGCGATGCGATGATAGTGACATACATTGAGTTGGCGATGATATGCTATGCGATGCGATCAATTGTTGTTTGTAAATGATATGTTACTTTGTGAAGAAAGCTTCATGTGGTCAAGGCAGATCTGATCATACTCTCCGGATGATGGAGTGAAATTCTACCAAAGTTATGCTCACATAGCTGGATTCAGTGTTAGTATTAATACGACAATCAGCAATGATGGTGTAGTAAAGTTAAAACATCAGTTGTGCCACCGTCAAGGTTTCAAGCGCCAAAAGACGAAGGAAAGATGTGAATGCACAAGAGCATGTTCGGAATGATGATGATCCTCACATAGTTGCATGATGAATTACTTACCTATTAAACTTTTTATGGTATCTTGTTTTCATCATATGAACATAGACACATTCACTTATTACAACTTTCACTGTTTCTATAGTCAGATTCGGCAGCATCACTATATAGTTCATTATGACATTTTATAGTTCGTCGTAACCATTTTATAGTTCATCATGATCATTTTATAGTTCGTCATGATATCAATAGATATGTATATTCCCTTGAGTTTTGGGATTCTTTTCATGAGTGACAAAATTTGTCCAGAAATGGAATTCAAAATATAGTATAATCGAACAAGTTGAGAAATGTCAATAGTTTGTGGCTGATTACACTAACTTGAGATATAATTCGTTACATTCAGCACATAGTTTGTCGACATATGGTACTGTTCTGATCGGCAATCTTAACTCTTATCTGAGCTAGTAAGGCTCCCAAAAGTGAGAACCATCTCTACCTTCAAGGCAAAAAATTAGTACAACTATTGTGTCCTAAAGCTTGCACTAAAATAATGTTTCATTCAACGTTTTATACGGCCTCAGCTGCATCTAAGGCATCAAATGCAGCTTTTACTTGTCTCCACTGTCTTACTTTTTGAAGCGCATCCCACCTCCATGTGTTCAAGGCAGATCTGATCATACTGTCCAAGTACAATTCTCGACAGATCTGATCATCTGGTTTTGAACCACTGCTAGCACACAAAAACATTCTTAGAAGGACATTGTTTCTTAGAAGGACATTGAGCTGGTTTTTGAATGTTACTGCTCTTAGAATGTCGTTGAGATGGTTGACGAATGTTATCACTTTCTTCAAAACTACTGTCACTTTCACTCGCCGATGTGGTACCTTTTGATGAAATATACTTATTTTGAACATCTGCAAGCACACAAAAATATATTTGGGTTAGAAGATTCATCACCAAATATGGATAAACACCAACAAGGTGAGTACCTTGTTTCTTAGAAGGACGTTGAACTGGTTGAGGCCTAACTAATTTCAATTTTTTCCTTATAACTTTTCCTACAGCAGCATGTGCTTCATCTGAAGTGTCTTTAGATTGGGGTGACTTTCTTTTGTGCGATGTCAATCAAATGGATAATGATTTAAGGTCAAAATTGGGATGACAAAATATGTATTACTTTTGACGAATTATACACTTGACCCCATGATAACTACTGAGACTGAATTATCTAACCACATAACACGACGAACTATAAGACTTTTGACGATTATATAAGGTTTTGACAAATTCCAGTTAGTACAACCGTGACTAACATCAAACTCATGACGACGGATTTTAAAATGCTTTTGACGAATTATATAATTGGGTACTTGGTTCACAAAAACAACTTTCGGAAACTCAGTCATAGGTTACAAAACAGTTCAGCGACACCCACAACGATCATAGCTACATAATTGATGCACAATAAACTAAATTTAACGAACTGAATTAGGGTTACGTGCCAGTTTTGCCTTCACCATCATTCGCCTACATAGTCTGACAACCCTAGAAATTGTTCTTCGACGAATCGCGTAGGTTAGAAGCACTGAACTACAAACCCTAATTCATGCGCCGAGAGATACTGGATGAATCGTGCTTCTCAATTGGTCATCGATGAAGCGTCATATTTTTGTTTCCAAATTCGTCGGGTTTTGCGAGATACGTGGGAGAGATACTAAGGGTGATGATCTCGTGCTTTTAGAATTTTGCAAATGTTTTGGTTAATTATGCCCTTCGAGGGTGAGAGACATGACTAAAACTTAGTTAAAAATTCATTTAATTTAATTAATAAACACCATTGGATTAGGAGAGCAAACGGATCTGATTCGTTTGTATTTTGTATCATATTTGGACTTTGTACCCGATTCGGCCTCTGTACAGCATATATATTTTATGAGATAAATATAAATCATATTATAATATATTAAATTTTCAACTACATTTATAGAGGCCGGATCTGGTGCAAAGCCCAGATCATGTGCAAAATACAAAGTCATCTGATCCATTCGTTTTGATAATCCAAAGGCTGAGATAATTTGATTTAAAAAACTAATAAATGAATTTGATATGTGTATATCATAATAGAAAGGGTATAATTGACCATCAAAAATTTAAAAACTACCCCATATCTCTCCTCGCACAACTAAAATCGACGATTGAGGAAACCGATTTTAGGGTTTGTCGAAGACCAAGTCGGAATTCATCAACAAATCTCTCCACACATCGTAACGTTCGTTAGGGTTTGTCGTTCACGATTATTCAGAGACCGATTTTAGGGTTTTCGAACAATGACGACGAACAATGGTGAGTTGAATTTGGTTCGTTTAATTACTGTTCGTAGATACTGTACTGTGTTTTGGGACAGGGTCGACCACGAACTGTATAATTAGTGAGTTTGAAGCTATTGAAACACGCTTTCCATAGCCTTTTGCCTTCTGCCACCCTCACTTTCCATAACTGTATAATTCGTCACAACATAGTATAGTTCGTCAAATTATGTGGTTAGGAAATTCGGTATGAGTAGATATCAGGGTCCTAAGTGCATTATTCATCAAAAGTAATACATAATTCGTCGTCTTAGATTTGACATTTAAACTAGTTTCCATTTTTTGACAGCGCGCAAAAGGATTTGTAGTTTTTTGGAATGCCCCACTGTATAATTCGTCATCCATAGTATAATTCGTCATATTATGTGGCTAGGAAATTCAGTATGAGTAAATATCAGTGGGGAAAGTGCATAATTCGTTAAAAGTAGTACATAATTCGTCATGTTTAATTTGACCTTTTAACTAGTTTCCATTTGTTTGACAGCGCGCAAAAGGAAGTCACCCAATCCAAGGGAACTTTAGATGATGCACAGGCTGTAGTAGGAAAAATCACAAGAAAAAAATTGAAATTAGTTAGGCCTCAACTGGATGTCGCATCCAAAGGTACCACAACAACCAGTGAAAGTGACAGCGATTTTGAAGACAGTAATATTCGTCTATCAGTTGCACGTTATTCTAAGAAACAAGATACTGCATTTTTTTTGTGTTTATTCTTATTTTTGTATGAATCTTATCACCTGAATAATTTTTTCGTGTGTCATTTACTGTGTCATTTTTTGGTGTGTCATTAACTGTGTAAGAAACAAAGTACAGACTTTTTTGGTGTAAGAAAAAAGGAACTGTGTCATTTATAGTTCGTTCATTACTATTTTATAGTTCGTTAATGTTTATTACCCACTAAACTGATCAATATTGCTGCCATTTGAGTCTGATAGTGCTTAATTCATCAATTACTATTTATAATTCGTCATCTGTCATTTATAGTTCGTTCATAACTATTTTATAGTTCGTTAATGTTTATTACCCACTAAACTGATCAATATTGCTGCCATTTGAGTCTGGTAGTGCATAGTTCGTCAATCACTATTTATAATTCGTCATCTGTCATTTATAGTTCGTCAAATACATTTTTATAGTTCGTTAATGTTTACTATTTTATAGGATGGTGATCGGAACACTTCGTGGATTTGACCAGTTCATGAATCTTGTGATTGACAACACTGTTGAAGTAAATGGGGAGGATAAAAATGAAATTGGCATGGTGGTAATCAGAGGGAACAGTGTCATCACTGTGGAAGCTCTTGAACCTGTGAACAGAACCCAGTGAGGCAGTGATTCAAAATCGCATACGGAGGCTTCAAAATGGTTCATCTATCCAAACCACAACCAGGCTGTATTCCTTCAAAATGGTTGTATTAATGGTACTGAAAATTCTCCAGAGAAAACTTTGTTCTTGACCAAAGCTTGCATTTAATATTGCATCTTTTCTTGTCCTCTCAGCATCCCCATATAATAATGTACATAATTCTCCTAATGATTTCTAGGAAATTTCATTATGCTAATCATGTATTTGCAGTCTTGTGATTATAGAAAATAAGTAATCTTCTTCGCACAATTTAGTTATATTATGGATTCAGGCATGACTATAATTCTAGGTGAATTACCCTACACGAATAATAAAATGTCATGATTAATTATACAATGATACTGCCAAATTCTGGACGAATTTTAGTTTATATTTGACGAATTATAATATTGTTCGTCAAAGTGTACTACAATAAGTCGTAATTCTTGATGAATTATAGTCCACTTTTGACGAACTATGACATCATTCGTCAAAATTGTACAGCGGTGCAAAGTCTAGCACCTCCTTGCACTATTTATTAAAAATAAAATAAATTTTTTTAAAAGTCGAACATTTCATATCTGAGTTACATGAAAACTAAACAAATGTTGCAATAGATGCTTCCCAGTTCTCCTCAAGAACTGAATACAGAATTGTTGCACATTGATCCGATAGGTTCCACAATGCTGCTCTATAATGTAGTCTTGGAAGAGTTGCTGACACCTGACTAAATATTAAAAGGACAACTGCACTACAGGATTACAGATTTGCTACTAGTTTCAGACAACCATGCGTGAAAGATAAGGGCATCACTGATCACAGGCCGGCTGAAACTAATCCATGCAATGTGACAATCTCAATCAACACATTGTCTTTGTCTTTGAGATTATGAATCTTAAATTTGGAAGGACATTCCTTGCAAACCGGAAGCTCTTCCTTCTTCCTTGCAAACTGGAAGCTCTTCCTTCTTTTTCATTAGATCCTTTACCTGCAGCGTCAAAAAAACCTCAACGCATGAGGATCAAACTACAAGCCAACCAATCTATTCATCCGCAGACAGAAACTCAGATCTTTATTCTCCAACCCCATAACACAATCCCAAAAGCCTACACTGATGTAAAATATTTATATACCCCCACTCGATATTTTTCATCGAGATCTGCCGGAAACTGATCTCCTGGTTCAATTTTGACACACATATAATCCAATTGTACAAACTACGGATGCGAGCATACTAGGCTTAAGAAACACAATCCTTCCTCAGTTCCTCTCCTACTGATCCATCCGATCCAATCCAATTAACATCAACCAGATCTCAATAAACAATCAAATTATATGTCAAACACAGATCACAAATCACACTGGAAGTACTTCTTCTACAACATAAATTGAAAGAAAAAAATTGATCTTAAAGTAAAAATCAGACCTTGAGAATGAGGCTCTTCCCAATCCATCCAGCAGGATGATTAGCGGCATACTCCTCCCTGGTCAGCTTCCTAGCCTCCATCATCGCAATCGCCACCGTATCCCCAAACACCATCTGAATCGCAGTCGACGTCACCCGCGCGAGATCATTCGACTGAAATTACTTTCACATACGGGTTAGGGCAAAGCGAGCGAGAGAGAAGACCGAATCAAGATGGTGTAAAGATATAAGGGAAAAGTACAAAAGGGGTACCGAACTACCGCCTGTTTCCATTTTTTTGTCCGAAATATTAAAATTTCCAAAAAGGGTACCGAACTACCATCTGTTTCCAACTTTTTGTCCGAACTATTAAAATTTCCAAAATAGGTGCGAACTATATAAAATTTTTCCAAATTTTTGTCCGAACTATTAAAATTTCCAAAATGGGTCCGAACTATATAGAATTTTCCACATTTTTGTCCGAACTACAAAAATTTCTAAAATAGGTGCGAACTATATAGAATTTTTCCAAATGTAAAACCTAAAATTATTATCATATTTTTTCCAAATGTGCCCTTTATTTTTTACTGCCCTCCCAGACGAGTATAATTTTTTGCAATTTCTGCACCTTTTTAATATATCAAATATCGTCACTCGAATGTAGATTTATCTAGAATGTAATTCTATAAACGATTTTTGACTGCCTTCCCAGACTGTGCATATTAATATGTTGAGACTGCATATTAAATTCACAAATCATATATAGAGTGATGCTAAGATATCCACAAATCATATATAAAATTACATTCTAGATAAATCTACATTCGAGTGACGATATTTGATAAATTAAAAAGGTGCAAAAATTGCAAAAAATTATACCTGTCTGGGAAGGCAGACAAAAATAAAGGGCACATTTGGAAAAAATTTGATAATAATGTTAGGTTTTACCTTTGGAAAAATTCTATATAGTTCGCACCTATTTTGGAAATTTTAGTAGTTCAGACAAAAATGTGGAAAATTCTACATAGTTCGAATCCATTTTGGAAATTTTAATAGTTCGGACAAAAATTTGGAAAATTTTATATAGTTCGCACCTATTTTGGAAATTTTAATAGTTCGGACAAAAAGTTGGAAACAGATGGTAGTTCGGTACCCTTTTTGGAAATTTTAATAGTTCGGACAAAAAAATGGAAACAGGCGGTAGTTTAGTACCCCTTTTTGTACTTTTCCCAAGATATAATTATTCTTATTTTAATTGATATTTGAATTTAAATGATTTAATTCTAATTAATCTGATTCATTAAAATATTAAAATCAATGATGGTAATTAGTTTGTATTTTTTATCATAATATGGGTTTTGCATTTGAACCCTTTCCTTAAAGACACTACCAAAACAAGGTTTATTCGACAACTTTATGAGATACACATACAGTATGAACTTTGGTATATAATCTAGCTCGATCCGAAACTCAGACTAGTCCCATAAGTATAATGGAACGATTGAATTTTGATTATGAAGCTCAATATTCGAGGTGCTTGATTGATGTATACTTATATGCTTCCGTTTGGGAAATGGTCCTTTGGTAACTTGTAGGAATCGTATTCACCAAATGGTCCTTCATAACTTGTTGGATTTATCGGCTCGATGACTTAAAACATTCAACAGGCCGTTGGAAGTTATAAACGATATAACATCACAAGAATATAGCACTAGAAAAAAACCTAATCCCATTGGCCATTATGGCTTTTTAGTGTTGTCACCAAATTGGTTACGGCATTAGATTCTTCAAACTTCTAGTAACTTGTTTTTCAAATTAGATTTCGTCGTTTCTAATCTTTCAATTAAATTTGAAAGGATCAATCATTCACCTTTGGTACTTGATAATATTCCTAGGAAAAAAAAAGTGTTTTCCTTTGTAATTGTTTCATTTCAGCTATATAAAAAAAAGGCCGGAACAGAGTAATCATGCCAGCATACAGGCCCAATATGAGGCCCAAATAAGCCTGCATGCATCTTCAGCTGTGGTCTGCTCTACTGAATCATCTCTCCACCTATTGGCTCTGCCAGAGTCTGTCTCTTCTTCTTTCTCCAACCATCTTCTTGACAACTCGTTCCTTCCCAAACCCTAAAATTTGGGGGCTTTTCCACCCAATCTCCGCAGATCCCGAATTCTAGTTTCCCCGGTTGTTCAATTCTCCATCAAGTTTGGATCTTTTCTTCTATCTGCGATTGATGGACGAGTCTGAGCAGAACGTTTGGTATCCGCAGAGGCGCTTACCGACGACGAATCGCCACCAATCCGCATACGGAGGTCAGACCTCCAGAGCCTTGGTTCCGGTACGTAATCCGGCTCATTCCCGACCGGTTAATTTCAATAAGTTTCAGGAGAGTTATGTGGAGGATGAGGCGGACGAAGAGGATGAGGATGCTTATGATGAAGCTGAGATGACTTATGGTGGGATGCATAATAGAAGCCGCGGCGAGTTTAGTCGAGGTGGGGTGGAGGAAGATGAGTATGTAAATGGGAATTTGAAGAAGATGAAGATGAAGAGTGTGATGGATTATGAGCTTGTGGGGGGTAGAGATAGAGAGTTTGGTGCGAGGAATGGGAGTAGGGAGTGGTCTGAACATGAGACTTTCTTGTTGTTGGAAGCTTGGGGCGATAGGTATTTGGAGTTGGGGAGGAAGAGTTTGAGGTCCGAAGATTGGAAGGAGCTGGCGGAGAAAGTGTCGGAAGCTTCGGATATTGATAGGAGTGATGTTGAATGTAGGAATAAAATGGACACTTTGAAGAAGCGGTATAGGAAGGAGAAAGTGAAGATGGAGCAGTTTGGCGGGCAGTGCAGGTGGGCTTGTTTTAAAAAGTTGGATATGTTGCTGACCATGTCGCCGAGGCAGCAATGTGGTTTGGCTTGTGGGGTTGATTCAGGAGAGTATGTGTTTATGAATCCGAGAGTGTATTTGAACTGTGCGAATGGGTTGGATGAGATGAGGGACAGTCCAGGAAATTCGGAGGATGATGGAGATGATTCTGAGGGTGATGATGAGGATGGTGGAATTGAGGGTTCAGCCTCGTTTAGGTATTTGGCTGATTCGATAAAGAGGTTTGGAGAGATATATGAAAAGATTGAGAGTAGTAAAAGGCAGCAGATGATGGAGTTGGAAAAAATGAGGATGGATTTTCAAAAGGAGATGGAGTTGCAGAAGAAGCAGATACTAGATATGGCTGAGGCGGAGATTGAAAAACTGAGGGAAAATGATGAGGATGAAGACGATGATGATGGCAGTGGTGAGAATGTAGATGATGGAGACACGGATGCTTCTGCTGAAAATCTCAGCCGGTGATGGTAGGTATGTTATGTTCTCTATTCAGTAGATACATGTTTGTTTGCTAGTTTCTTTCAAGATCTATCAGTGGCTTTCTATACATTCTTCTTTTAAAAAATAGAGGTCTCCGCAGCTTTGTCAACTTTATAGCATGTTAATTGCAGTTGTGGTGTTAGCTTGCAGTGTTTTAAAAAAACCTTCTATTCTAATGTTTTCAGTCTTAAGAGTTGTGAAGCAGTGTAATAGTATAATATTTACGTGTGTTCTTCTTACCCCACTCTTATTTGTCGACTTATTTTGATTTGGTTCTTTGAATCATCATCTGTTATTTATTTGCCAAAAAACAAGTCATCAGGTTTGTACGAATGTGTATAAAATAGGTTCCAGATGTGGAAGTCTTCCAACAAGTTGTAATTGATAGACTAGCTAACTAAATGAATAAACTTTTTCATGCTCATCCACCTTGCAGACAAAAGGGTATTGAAAATTATTAGGAATAATGTAGCTATTGGTAATTCCAACATAGTTGAGGACACATTTTTTTAGTACCATAAGGACACCAAAGCGAGTCCCAACAGCTTTTTAGGAATATATCTGCAAAAGTGATAATGTTTTGTTGATTTTTGGTTTTCATATCTTCCTTTTGCAGCTGAAGAGCATGGGAATTATTTTCTTGGTGCCTTTTTGGCGTATTGTATCCTTCGAGCACCTTGATTCCAGGCCACTTAGTGGCACAAATCATGCACACTGTTCGTAATATTACTGAGATGGGAGCTGCCTTTATTGTGTTGCTATGATGTGACAATTCTATAACTAGCCAAAGCTAATGTACCATGGCTTGCATTTCAGGGCGAGTATGTTATCAACAATTTTTCCTTGAGCACATGTAATGATTTTGCTCTGGCAATTATGACAATGAAAATTGTTTCCCTTGATCAAGTTTTGCCATTATGATTGTAACAAGTAACTCACAAGTCTAGTGTGAGCTATTTGCTTTACCAATGTCTCAGTATTAGTGCCTCGATTACTGAATTGTATGATTGACTATCTTAAGGTCCAAAACTGGACCAGTTGTTTGCCCCTTTTTGAAACTTAATTCATCCGTTTGTCCTCTTTCAAACTCAAACAACTGGATTGCCTCTTTTTGTTAAATTCTCGGCGTACTGTATACCGGTAATATCAAATTTGAACATTCTCGGTTTATTATGAACTGGTAATATTAATTTTTAATATTACTGGCTTTTCCGGAACCGGGAATCCGTCGAAACAGACAACGTGGCAAGGTCTGGGACCGACGTGGACCATTTGTGCCAGCGTGGAAGCCACGTATAGTCTCGGTTTTTCAGGAACCAATAACCTAAAGATCTCGGCTTATGACAAGCCGAGAATAGTCGAACAGGCTTTTTCAGATCTGGTCGGACAATTGGGATGTGACAAAACTAAAAAGATACTGGTTTTTCAAAAACCGGTATCTTTTTCAACAAATCGAACAGGCTTTTTAGAGACGACGGACCCGGTTGGGATATGACTAGACAAATTACCGGTTCCTGGTTCACCAGTATTACAAAATTCTCGATTTATTAAAAACTGAGAATTTTGTAATCCTGGTGAACCAGGAACCGGTAATATTCGACTATAAATTAAGCTTCGGTTTCTTCAATTTCAATACACAATCTAAGCCTCTTCATTTCAAGCCTCTTCAACATCTCTTCAATCCACCTTCTTGTGCCATTCCCTAACATGAATTCTGATTATGATGATTCTTCTGACGTGTGTATGACGACATTGGCAACATTGGATAATCCAATTAGAGACGAGTATGACCGCGATGTGATGGAGCAATTGGATGATGTTGCGGATGACAATCCCGATGATGAATTAGTCCAAGATCGTATCGTTTGGAATCATTCGGATTTCAATGATATCTCGGCGTGGGAAATATATCGACCATTCGATGAGAATGTGAGGGTCCACCATCCTCACTCCCCGGATCTTCGCAAGGGTACTACTTTTGCCGAAAAAGAGGATGTCATACTTGCAGTGCAGAAATACTCAATTCTTAATCGGGTTGAGTATAGGGTAATGAAGTCGGACAGTACAAGATTGGTTTTAGAATGTCGAAAGGGTGAAGATGTATGTCCGTGGTGGCTTAGAGTTTTTGTGATGCAACATACAAGTTACTGGATGGTCCGCACGCACGGAGGTGACCACATATGCCATAACAACAACATCCTACAAAATAACATCCACTTGAACGCGCATTTCATAGCGAGAGAGATGAGGAATGCGATGGATGCAAACACGAGGTTCTCCGTCGGACAGATTTAGAATATAATGCAGCGCGATTATGGGTATGAAATAAGTTACTGGAAGGCATGGAAAGCACAACAGAAAGCATTGGTCTACTTATTCGGCAAATGGGATGAGTCATTCAACATACTACCACATTTGATGCAGGCACTACAGGATGCGAGTAACAACAACAACTTTGTTAAGTGGGATGTCACAACACTGGAGAATGAGACCGTCCAGGTAAATCACATTTTTTGGTCTTTTTCCGAAAGAGTCCTTGCATTCAATCATTGTCGTTCATTAATATATATTTTTGGTCTAATTCCGACTGCAGTTAAATCGCATTTTTTGGTCTTTTGCAGAATGCATCCTTGCATTCAATCATTGTCAACCCTCACACTTGGTCAACCCTCACACTTGCCACCTGAGTCCACGGATAAAAACTAGCAGCTACCACATAAGGGCGTATGCGAGCATCAAGTTTCAATTTACCCCCTTTATGAATCTTAAGGGGTATATTGGCAATCCCTTCCGTATCCAACTGTGAAACAACAATGTAATCCAACTTTAGTAACATATTAATTTATGAATGATAATTAACATAATTTAACATACTAACTTCTGGGTTCCAAATCGCCTCGGTACGATGAGTCTTCTACCGACTTAGGACTGAGTTGTCAATTGGACCTGGCTGAATTATGTCATCCGCATCCATATTCGGATGCAGTATAGCTTGTGATGGTCTTTGTGACATTGAGAGTCTGTGTGAGTCCATAGCTACATCACATAAATCAAAATACCATAAGTGTTTCAACAATTCAATATTATAACAAAATCAATATTATAACAAATTCAATATGAACACAACCTCAACAATTACACAATTTCATCACCAATTTCATCGTTTCTTCTCCAATTACATCATTTCTTCATCAACAATCAAAATCGACTATTAAAAGCAACCATTGACGATCAATCACCCCTATTATTCTACAAATTAACAATTAACACTCAAATTAACATAAACTAATATAATTCAACTTAATACCGGTCAATTGAGAACCGGAATCAAAGAAGGCGGGGGACGACGGTGGTGGTCGGCTCGGAGGAACAGATCGGCGGTGGTCGGCTCGGAGGAACAGATCGGCGGGGAGGAGCAAAATGGAGAGAGATCGGCGGGGAGAAGAAAAGAACGAACCCTCGTTTTTAATTCGATTGTTCTCGGTTTATCATAAGCCGAGATCTTTAGGTTATTGGTTCCTGAAAAACCGAGACTATACGTGGCTTCCACGCTGGCTCAAATGGTCCACGTCGGTCCCAGACCTAGCCATGTTGTCTGTTTCGACAGATTATTGGTTCCGGAGAAACCAAGAATATTATTACCGGTTAATAATAAACCGAGAATATGCAAAATTGATATTACCGGTATATAGTAAGCCAAGAATTTAACAAAAAAGGGCAATCCAGTTATTTGAGTTTGAAATGGGGCAAACGGATGAATTGAGTTTCAAAAAGAGGCAAACGAGACAATAACCCTTGAGCAACTGGAAAGTGGAAACATCAGAACAGGCAAAATCTAGGGCCTCAGGCTCTGTAAGTTTCCTAAATAGCTAGTGAACTTTAAAGGGCAAGGATTAGAAGAAAATTTTCATTTTAAGAAATTTTCGATAACACTTGGCTTGCTTGATCTGAATCTTTGTTGTTCCCGATTCCGCTTATCCTGGCACTATTAAAGTCTTTGTAGTATTTTGTAGGAGTGCATGAATGAATCTGCTTACTAAGCCCAGTGTCAGTAGTTTTACAAACTTTAACTCAAACTTACAACCTACACTAGTCTACTGGTTTTAAATATACGTGCTATCATCACTTTTCATTTGGAATGAACACAAGATAAATTTTATTTGTTTAAATACACTTCGTCTCCATTGTTGTTAAGTCGTTCGACTAGTTGCGACTAGTCGTTTTGCGCTGCTGGCCGACTAGGAACCTCGACATGGTTTTTGTGGGAAAGTCGGTCGACTTGCTCGACTTACGCAGCGATTAGTCGACTAGTCGGAGTGATTAGTAGTTTTGGGCTCGACTAGCGTTGGATTTCTGTTAGTCTCAGACGAATTATTGGCCAAATCGTCGGAAAAATCAAATGGAGTTACAGTAATGGAGTTGCGACTGTGGGCGTAGGGGTCGGCAATGGGCAGGGTAAGACCATTTTTCATTGACCCTATGAACAGTACAAGACAGGGTAGAGTAATTTTTCTAAGCCCGTAGGGTACCCATGGACAGGGTAATATTAGGGTAGAGTCGGGAAGGATAGGGTCAAGTACGGCAAATTTAAACATATTTTGAAAAAAAAAATCATAATATGAATGAAAATAGTAGGGTAAGACATGGTATGATAGGGTATGAGGGCAGGGTATGATGTTAGGATAGAAGGGCAGGGTACGTTAGGGTACAAGGATAGGGCAGGGTACGAGTCGGGCAGGGTAAGGGTGGCCTTAAGGGCATTTTGACCCTAAGGGCATTTTTGAAATTTTCGATCTACCGGTCTGGTCCACTTTTACCTAAAATGTGGACAAATTTCCTAAATATCCAAAATTGGACATTGAGTTTCAATTCAACTCAATCTCTCAGATTAGTTTTCCTTTTTACTCACGGGATGTCATTGAGAATCGGATTTTAAGACGATGCTCTTAAGATCATTTTAGGCTTACGAAGATATATTTGCTGACTCAGCAATTTTTATGCGGAAAAGAGAATACGAGGTCTAAATCGCTCTTGGTGACAGCGTCTTAAACTTAAGACGCTGTTGACAACGGCGTTTTAGAAAAAATGAGTAAAAAAGAAATTTATATGAGAGATTGAGTTGAAATGAAACTCAATCTCCAATTTCAAGTAATTTTCCTTAAAATCTAAGGTAATCCGATCTGGTCCACTTTTTAACAAAAATCCGATCTACCGGTCCGGTCTGTACATTTAAACCCTTATAACAAAAAAAAAATTAGTTATGTATGATGATGTTATATTGGGTTTTTTTTTTGTTGAGATAGATGTTCATTGTTGTTAATTGAGAGCTTTTCCTTCTCATCACAAAACAGTAAACAACCTGAGTACATAAAATCCCTACATTGTCAATCAACATTACTTGGAATTATATCGAATGCTGGAGCAAACAAGATAGCAGCGCCGGTGGTGAATCCTAGGAAGCTGGACAAGCGGCCGAGGCGGTGTTGTTCGGTTGAGGCGAGGCTGGAGAAGAAGATGAGCCAGGCCGAGCTGGCCAAGCAAATCAATGAGAGGCCGCGGGAGTATGAGAATGGCGAGGCTGTGCCGAATCAGTCCGTCTTGGCTAAGATGGAGTGCGTGCTCGGTGTTAAACTCATAGTCAAATTAGCAGAGTTGTGCATAACTAAAATAATTTCTAAGTAATGAATCTGGCTCTGCTTGCATCTGTATTGATTTTTTTGGGCTGTTTTTTTTTTCATTTTGTTGTTGTTACCAGTGTCTGTTAGTTTTATTTTATCTATTCCATCTGGAAGGAAACATCTCAGAGATATAAAATGTCGATTACATAATTCATGAGAATCTCGAATCTCTATGCATGAAACTAAATAGATAATAAATCATCTATTGCTCTTTTACCTGGATTTTGATAAATCACTTCATTTGGCGACACCTCTACATAAACCAACCAGATAATAAGACTTCTTTTTTTTTATTTTAAAGATTATGAGGCTCAGCTGACCAATCACTTGCAGAACAATTACACATATATACTTGCATCAGTAGAGCTCCCAAAGCCGCAAAGAATCATCAGTAATAGAGCCCACAAAAAACTTCATAGTCGCACAGTCAACAAATGCAAACCTATATATATTTGAACCACTTTCTAAGCACTTCTTACTACCCACTTTTTTATTTGTAGGCTTATGCATCATAAATGTACGCAGACATGCTACGACTGTGGAATGAATCTGCCCGTCTGCACCATATGCGCCACACAGATAACTACCAGAATAAGGGTTTTTGAGTAACAACAAGTCCAACCAACCCTCCTGAACACAAAAGGTAACAAGACACCATGTGTATAACTTCTTCAATTGTAGTCATTCTCATCCCTGGACGTACTGTTCATAATTCTTGTTTCGAGCTTATTTTCTTGCTTGGAAGTGCTTTGTACATAAAGATATTTCCCAGCCATTCATGCTCATGGATGTGTATAATGATGAATTACATTTTCACAGTGCCTGTTTTCCTTTTAAGCATGTTAATAATTGGAGCATGTTCATGAACATATATAGAGATGATTAACTTGGGGCCTATGCACAAAATGCTGCTCTCTCTTTCGGCATTCCCTTCACATACAATTAACCTTCACTTGATGTAAGGTAGTAGTAGTTAGATCAATTGGGTTGTGGACAGGAGCATTTTTGTGGTTCAATTAGATTAATTAGATCAAAGGTAGTAGTAATTAGAAATAGCAAAACAGGGAGAAGCTAGAGATAACAATTGGGTTGTGGAAATGAGCATTTCTAGTAGAATGTAAGGGTGCTTAGGCTTGTGTTATACAATTGTTTTTCGGTTTTTAGGTCTGCATGGTGGATCTTGATCAAAGAATATGCACCAAGAGAAACTCACTTACAAAGGAGAATTTTATTTAACAAAAACTCTTACAAAGGAAACTCTTACTAAGTACATCTAGAAAACTCTACACTTATGTCTCTTCTTATTAGGCCTCAGCGTTGGGCCGGGTACGGATCGGCCCCGCCCGAAATATTAGGATCGGATGGGCTTTAGGCATATTTTAGTTCAATATTGAACAGTCAGCAGGCAGGGTCGGGTGGCAACCATATTTATTTGAACGAAATGTCAATATATGAATTGTTTCATTATTCGTTATTTCCGGGTCTTTTCCTTGCATTCATTTGCATTAGCAGCCACTCAAAACGATGGAGCCCTCACTTTGAAAGGGCATAAAAGGGTCGGGTTGTGTTTACCCAAGACTCTGAAGGCAACCCGAAAACAAGTTCTACTATTAGATGGAAACTTCTACCACCAATCGATCACATGTGCATACATATGCATACAATATCTGAGTCTCTTACCCAATGAAGGCACATCTTCATGTTGTTTATAGTCACAAAGCTTACAATATTGCCTTAAACTGGGCAATGTGGGATACTGTCAAACTCAAATATGATATCATCCGGAGGAGCAAGCTTTAGCCCAGTGGGGCAGCTTTCCCGTTGCCTTCGTGGCCGCTCGAGTTCAACTCCTCCTAACAGCTAACACACTAACAAAACTAACCCATGTAATAAAAAAAAATGATATCATCCGTGCATCGACAAGCAAGCTAACCATTTCCATTGAGTTTTAACTTCAAAACCTCCATTAGATGTGGGATAAAAGCACCTTTAGATCTCACTCCCACATCGTTTATTAAGTATGGAGAATTTTCTCAGCAATTATATTTGTCTACATAACATTATGGCAACATCTATAGCCATACATGTTGCAATTGACATGTGTAAGCATGGATAATGCCATCTGACATAACAAGCAATGTGTTACCAATGCAAGTGTGATGTGGCGGTGGGCACAAGGACTTGAAGAGACGTAATGGGGTTCAAATTATATATGTTTCATTTATTTTAATTTGATATCTTGTGTCCTGTGGGATCATCTATGAAACTAATAGAAGATTTTGATTTGTTCTGTGTTATCCTTTTCATCCCACATTGGACAGCTGAACACTTAATAAGTCTCTATAAATTAAAATGGATGGTAGGTTCAGTGACACAATTATCTGACCGGGCTATAAATTCGGGTTGGATCCTAATTATGATGCCTTTACCTGGCCCTCGATTGATAGGGTGGACCTTTGAATAGGGTCGGGTGGGCTTCGGGTCGACCCTAGGGCTTCGAAGTCTTAGGATCATTTGCCGAGGCCTACTTCTGGTAATCTTCTTTGGACTTCTATTTAGACTAGACTAGACATTAATATTTGGGCAGGAAACTTAGAGAGGAAAACTTGAAATTATTTTTCATAGTTTAGACAGAAACATACCCAACTGCATCCATTGGGATCTCTTTATGTCGACCTCTCCAACTTTCTGCAATAGTAAAAGGTCTTCAAATGAAATCCATCACTGGCTAAATAATGTCATTGCAAAAGTTAACGACATGTAACATTCACGGCCGCTGCGATTCAGGGTTTGAGTTCTTATGAACTCTATAATTTCCGTTTCTCTAGTTTCAAACACCGACATTAATATTTGGGCAGGAAACTTAGAGAGGAAAACTTGAAATTGTTTTTCATAGTTTAGACAGAAACATATCCACTCCATTACATACCCAACTGCATCCTTTGAGATCTCTTTATGTCGACCTCTCCAACTTTCTGCAATAGTAAAAGGTCTTCAAATGAAATCCATCACTGGCTAAATAATGTCATTGCAAAAGTTAACGACATGTAACATTCACGGCCGCTGCGATTTAGGATTTGAGTTCTTATGAACTCTATAATTTCCGTTTCTCTAGTTTCAAACACCGACATTAATATTTGGGCAGGAAACTTAGAGAGGAAAACTTGAAATTGTTTTTCATAGTTTAGCCAGAAACATATCCACTCCATTACATACCCAACTGCATCCTTTGAGATCTCTTTATGTCGACCTCTCCAACTTTCTGCAATAGTAAAAGGTCTTCAAATGAAATCCATCACTGGCTAAATAATGTCATTACAAAAGTTAACGACATGTAACATTCACGGCCGCTGCGATTTAGGATTTGAGTTCTTATGAACTCTATAATTTCCGTTTCTCTAGTTTCAAACACCGACATTAATATTTGGGCAGGAAACTTAGAAAGGAAAACTTGAAATTGTTTTTCATAGTTTAGACAGAAACATATCCACTCCATTACATACCCAACTGCATCCTTTGAGATCTCTTTATGTCGACCTCTCCAACTTTTTGCAATAGTAAAAGGTCTTCAAATGAAATCCATCACTGGCTAAATAATGTCATTGCAAAAGTTAACGACATGTAACATTCACGGCCGCTGCGATTCAGGATTTGAGTTCTTATGAACTCTATAATTTCCGTTTCTCTAGTTTCAAACACCGATATTCCAATTTGCGCTATACATCCCAAAGACTGTGGTACAGTGGGCATATGAGTTTTCTTTTTCAGCATGTCCACTAACCTCTGCAAAAGATATAATTAGTTTAAGTGATAATGGCGGTATTATAATTTAAACCTGTCAAGAACGTTTAAGTTCAATAGTATGCATAGACTACGATGTTGAAATAGATGCACAAAAAGGTCAAAGGCAAACCTTATACAAAACAGACAGCAAAATCAAACCACCGTCCTTAGTTATCGGTGCAAGGGCGTACACGGGTATCATCCTTGGTTATCGCTGCAAGGGCGTGCAAAAAGTTTCCAGCGTAAGATCAATGGAAATGTGAAAAATATGAACTGTGATCATCAACATAATAAACAATTACATGGAAAAGTAAATGAAATTCTGATAAATCTCAGAATTGCTTGGTCCCCCCTTGTGTTAGAAAGTCAAAGAATATTTGCAAGATATACATTTTACTTATCAGATAAGTGATTGATATCAATCCGCAGATTTATAGGTGTTTGATATATGAACATAATGACATCAGATCAATTATAGGAATTAGAATATTGGAGTCATTTATGTAGCTTTGTATATAATCTGTTTCATGTGTAATGAAAGTTTATCATTTTCCAGAAACTCTTATTCATCTCTTTTCATGGTATCAGGGCAGGAAAAGATCCTGACTCTTCTCATAACTTGAATTTTTTTTTCCTCTCTTGCAAATCATGGCCGAAGAAGGGGTCATTCTTTCAACTGAAAATCAAAACACTGCTGAATTGTCAACCATATCACCTCCATCACTCAGACCATCCAGGAGTCATTTTGGTCTCCAAAACCCTCAATGGTGACAATTACCCTGCTTGGAAAAGGGCCATGACGTTGGCCTTAAATTCCAAGAACAAGATGGGGTTCATCGATGGCCCTTGCAAACCACCATCAAAAGAAATTAATCCTGATTCCTATGGATCTTGGTCTAGATGCAACGACATGGTTCACTCATGGATCATCAATACTCTTGATCCAGATATTGCTGACAGCGTTATCTACTACCCTACTGCTCACGATGTTTGGGAAGATTTGCGTGAGAGATTTTCACAAGGCAACGCTCCTCGTATTTTTGAAATCCAACAAACCATTGCATCACTCAAACAAGGTCAGCTCTCTGTTTCTACTTATTATACGAAGCTGAAAAGTTTGTGGGATGAATTGACAATCTATTCTGACTCAAAGGAAACAGCGCCAAGTGAACAACAGAAATTGATGTCATTTTTAATGGGATTGTGTTAGGATAGGTTTAGGTAATCTAGCCTATTTTGAGTCCCTAAACCTCTTGCCATTGAAGTCCAAGTGAAGGCCAGAAGAAGACTTGAAGATTTGATGAAAGTCTGAAGTTTGGAGCAGCAGCTGCCGTGACCACCTCTAAGGTTACGGGGCATCACGGGGCAGCACGGGTCCAGCTCAATGCCTGGAATGCTTCTGATTGTGTTTGAAAGCCCGTAACGCCCGTTACCAAGACCGTGTCACGGACCGTGACTTGCTTGGTGCTGCGTCGTTTTTTGAAGCAAAAGAAGAGTTCCGTTTAGTGGAGCGTCGTCGTTTGGCTTGGCGGGCTTGTCCGTTATTTCAGTTACATGGGATACGGCTGCGTTTTGTGCACGCATCAGCTGGGTTTATAAGGAGTTCGAATTTGGGGTTTAGGTCAGTAGTCGAGCGATATCAATTCCAGAGCGATTGCGAGATTTGTGGTCGATTCGTTTGCCAGAGAAGATCAAGCATAGCTCGTCGGACGCTGGGTAATTCGTGGCTCAACGAATTACACAGTTGACTTGCTTCAACGGTGGGTTTAACCGGAGAAGTGCTCGGACTCAAGAACTGTTCACCGGAGGCTATTTGGTGGCGATCGAGACTGGGATTCAAGGGGCTTTTGATTGCAAAGACGTCTGCTACGTCGCGCTTCAACCCAGGGGGCTCGGAGGGGGCTCAATCCCTCCATTCCCTTAGATTCGAATTTCCCAGTTTTTAACCTAGTTCTTAGTTGATTGCCCAATCAATTTGTGTTGTTTGTATTTGAACGATTGATTGCATATAGTGGATTGTTGGGTTGGATCTCCCTAAACCGAGGTCCCGTGGAGTAGGATTTCCGAACCACGTTAAATGTTTTGTGTGCTCTTTTCTTTCTTGTTTCGTGTTTGAACACATTAACTTGAATTGAATCTTAATTGAGCATGAAACATTGACTTAAAATATATTACAAGTGGTATCAGAGCAAATTTGGCATCTATCATTGTTGATCTTGGTGCTAAACTTGATTCTTGGGTTAAAGATAGTGTTTGGTGTCCTTGTCGGTTCCGCCTTGTGGCTTGTTGAACCTGGACGGGCACTAGACCACATTTTCCGCTGTGTGTGATAGCTCTTGGGTGCATTCTTGGTGCTGCATTGTCTGCTTGACTTGGTGCCTTGATTGAATTGCATTTCCCCTGTTTTTGGTGCTTATTTTTCCTTTGCTTGCATCTGCTCTTCATTGTTGTTATGGCTGATAAACTTAGGCCGTTTGATGGCAACATTGACTTTTCTATGTGGAAATTAAAGATGAAAGCTGTTTTGATTAAAGAAAAGTGTTGGAGAGCTATAGAGGATAAGTGGCTTGCCCCAACTTCTGATGATGCTAAAAAGGAAATAAGAGACCTAGCTCATTCTGAAATAATGATTATGTTAACGGATAATGTTGCTAGACAGTTTATGACCATAGATTATCCTAAGGTTCTTTGGGAAAAACTGGAGGAAAAGTACTTATCAACATCTCTCCCTAATAGGATTCTTCTCCTAAGTAGATTGTTCACTTTTAAAATGGATATCAATATGAGTATTCAGGATAATCTTGACATTTTTCTAAAACTTACCCAAGATTTAGATAGATGTAAAGACACAATTAAAGAGGAACATCTTGCTATAATCATCTTTAATTCTTTACCTCAACATTTTGACATTGTTAAGGATGTAATTCAATATGGGAGAGATGAGTTAACTTTAACTAGAACCACTGATATGATTATTCAGAAAAATGAGTCTCTTAAGGTTTTTAAGACCAAGTTTGGAACTAAATCTGAATCTAAGAATGAGGTCATGATGTTTAAGAGAAAAAGGAAATTTTCCCATAAGAACAATAGGCCTGAAAAACCTAGAAATGACTCTAATAATGCATCTAGACAGTCTGATAAATCTGGTGCTTCTGAAAGCACAAAAGTTAAATGTTTCTATTGTAATAACACTGGGCATTATGCTAATCACTGTCAAAAGAAAAAGGATGACATTAAGAGTGGGAAATATAAGGGAAAACAACAACAAAATGGGCAGTCTAATGTATGTGAATCTGGTTCTGGCTTTGACAATGAATGCCTTGCTATTTCTAGTGTTTCTTCTGATTGTTGTTGGATTTTAGACTCTGGTTGTACAATGCATGCTACTCCTCACAAATACTTGTTTGATAAACTAGATTTATGTGATGGTGGTGAGGTTAAACTAGGAGATAAAACTGTTTTAAAAATTAAAGGTATAGGAACAGTCCCTATTAAAATGTTTGATGGAAAAGTAAGAACTCTTTTAAAGGTGAGTTGGGTTCCTAATCTTAGGAGAAGTTTAATCTCTGAATCAGCTTTAGAAGATGTAGGTTGTGAGATTAATTCATCAAATGGAATTAGACAAATTTCAAGAAAAGGGACTGTTTTGATAAAAGCTACTAAAACTGGTGGTTTATACTATGTGATTTCATCTCCTGAAGTTAATCATGCTAAATCAGAGGACAAACAACTTATAAACACTAAGCTTTGGCATGCTAGACTAGGTCACATAGGTAATAAAGGTTTGCAAAAACTGTTTGAACATGGTGCTTTGCCTGAAAAACCTGTAAATCTGCCATTTTGTGAGAATTGCATCTTAGGCAAGAAAAATGCTCATTAATTTAAAAGATCTCACATGACTGCTTCTGCTCCTCTTGAATATGTTCATAGTGATCTTTGGGGCCCTGCCCAAGTGCCTACAGTTGGTGGTAGATTGTATTTTATGTCATTGGTTGATCATTTTTCTAGGAAAGTTTGGGTTTATTTGCTTAAATCTAAAACTGAAGTATTTGATCATTTTCAGAATTGGAAAACTCTTGTTGAAAACCAAACTAACTCTAAACTTAAATGCTTAAGGACAGACAATGGTATGAAATTCTGCAATAACGAGTTTAATGATTTTTGTAAAAACCATGGCATTAGGAGGCATTTAACTGTTCCAGGGACCCCTCAGCAAAATGGTATAGCTGAGAGGATGAATAAAACTTTGTTAGAGAGGGCTAGATGCATGTTAATTAGCTCTGGTCTTAAGAAATCTTTGTGGGGTGAAGCTGTGATGACTGCTGCATATCTTGTGAATAGATCTCCTTGTGCATCACTTGATTTTAAAATTCCCCAAGAGCTATGGTCTGGTAGAAAAATTTCTTTAAGCCATCTGAAGCCCTTTGGTTGCACTTGCTATGCACATTCTGTGCATGGCAAGCTCAATCCTAGAGCTGAGAAGGCTGTTTTGCTTGGATATCCATTGGGTGTTAAAGGATATAAGTTGTTGTTAGTTAGGCCTGGTCCGTATAAAGTTATCACTGCAAGTTCTGTGACTTTTAATGAAGATGAATATCATTTCAAGGCTACACTAACTGCTGTTCCTTCTGGTACAGGTACCCCTAGTACTGACCAAGAAACTGAGTCTGATCATCATAGTTTTGTCCCTGGTGGACCTCTATGGTGGACTCCGGATGCCCATGAGGATAACCAAGATGATGGTGGACATAACCATCAAGAAAATGAGGTGTTCCCTCCAGCTGAAGACTTGGATACACCTCCTCAAACTCAAGCTAATTCCCCAATTGTGGAAAATTCAGCACCTCAACCTGAGGATCAGATAAGTGCTTCTGATTCTACCACTTTACCAACTGTTGATAATGTAGGTCACATGGTCGACAATACTATATCTTCTAGCAGTGATAATGTGACTGAAAGTGCTGAAATTGATGCCCCTGATTTAACTGATTATGTCTTAGCAAGAGATAGAACTCCTAGAGTTAGGAAACCACCTAGGAGATATGTGAACATGACTGAGTCTGTTAACTTGTTTGAATATGCTCTTCTTGTTGCTAGTGATGTGAAGTATGTAACTCCTGAATCTCTTAATGATGCATTAGCCAGTAAAGAGTGTGATAAGTGGAAATTAGCTATGTGTGAAGAAATTGAATCTATGCATAATACTGGCACTTGGAAACTAGTCTCTAAACCTGAAAATGCTAAGGTTATTGGTAGTAAATGGATCTTTCGGATCAAGGAGGGGAGTTCACCTAATGATCCTCCAAGATTCAAAGCTAGACTAGTTGCTAAGGGATTTAATCAAAGAGAAGGCATAGATTACAATGAAATATTTGCTCCTGTGGTTAAATATAAAACATTGCGAATGTTGCTTGCTATGACTACAGTTTATGATTGGGAATTGCATCAAATGGATGTTAAGACTGCCTTTTTGCATGGGAACTTAAATGAAACTATCTATATGAGTCAACCTCCTGGTTTTATTGATAAAACTCATCCTAATCATGTTTGTATGCTTCTGAAATCAATTTATGGTTTGAAACAATCACCAAGGCAATGGAACATTAAGTTTAATTCATGCATGTTAGCTTTAGGCTTTATGAGAAGTAAGTATGATGCTTGCTTGTATTTAAAAAGGCCAAAACCTGATTTGAATGTCTATCTGCTCTTGTATGTTGATGATATTCTCATTATGAGTAATTCTAAGACTGAAGTGGATAAGATAATTAGGGAACTTAAAGCTAACTTTGACATGAAGGACTTGGGAATGGCTAAGAGAATCCTAGGCATAAGTATAAAAAGAGATAGAAAGAACAGGAAAATGTTTTTATCCCAGCATGATTACATAGTAAAAGTGCTTGATAAATTTGCCATGAACTGTTCTAGACCCACTGCAGTGCCCTTAGGAGGGCACCTAATGCTAACAAAAGATGATTGCCCTAAGACTAAAACTGAACTTGATAAAATGGCTAATATCCCCTATGACGTGGCTGTTGGTTCAGTTATGTACTGCATGTTGTGCACTAGGCCTGATTTGGCCTTTGGCATTTCTGTTCTAAGTAGATTCATGTCTAACCCAGGTGAGTCTCACTGGTTGGCCATGAAATATTTGCTTAGATACTTGTGTGGGACTAAGTCTATTGGTTTAGTTTATTCTGGGTATGGGCTTAAGTCTGAATTGTTTGGGTATTGTGACTCTGATTATGCTAGCAATAGGGATAATCGTAAGTCTACAAGTGCATGTTTCTTTACTTGGTGTGGGAATTGTATTTCATGGAAGGCTCAGCTCCAGTCAGTTGTGGCACTCTCCTCAACTGAGGCAGAGTACATAGCTGCTACTGAAGCAGCCAAAGAAGCGTTGTGGCTAAAGGGTTTGCTATATGAATTAGAAAATGAGTGTTATGTGCCAATTGTCTTTACTGATAGTCAGAGTGCCTTACACTTATCTCATGACCCTGTTTACCATGAAAGAAGCAAGCATATAGATGTAAGGTTGCATTTCATAAGAGATAAAATTGAAATGAAAGAGTTTGAGATGAAGAAAATCTTGGGTGATGTTAATCCTGCAGATTTTGGAACCAAGGTTGTGCCAACTAACAAGTTTGAATTTTGCAGGAACTTCCTGCATATTGAGGAGGCACAATGTGACCCTTGATGAAGGGTTGGACCAATGAAGTTTGGGTGATGATCCTCCCAATGATCCCATGTTGCAATCAATTAGATTAGGTATTCAGCACATCTAGATTAGGAGGGCAATTGTTAGGATAGGTTTAGGTAATCTAGCCTATTTTGAGTCCCTAAACCTCTTGCCATTGAAGTCCAAGTGAAGGCCAGAAGAAGACTTGAAGATTTGATGAAAGTCTGAAGTTTGGAGCAGCAGCTGCCGTGACCACCTCTAAGGTTACGGGGCAGCACGGGTCCAGCTCAATGCCTGGAATGCTTCTAATTGTGTTTGAAAGCCCGTAACGCCCGTTACCAGGACCGTGTCACGGACCGTGACTTGCTTGGTGCTGCGTCGTTTTTTGAAGCAAAAGAAGAGTTCCGTTTAGTGGAGCGTCGTCGTTTGGCTTGGCGGGCTTGTCCGTTATTTCAGTTACATGGGATACGGCTGCGTTTTGTGCACGCATCAGCTGGGTTTATAAGGAGTTCGAATTTGGGGTTTAGGTCAGTAGTCGAGCGATATCAATTCCAGAGCGATTGCGAGATTTGTGGTCGATTCGTTCGCTAGAGAAGATCAAGCATAGCTCGTCGGACGCTGGGTAATTCGTGGCTCAACGAATTACACAGTTGACTTGCTTCAACGGTGGGTTTAACCGGAGAAGTGCTCGGACTCAAGAACTGTTCGCCGGAGGCTATTTGGTGGCGGTCGAGACTGGGATTCAAGGGTCTTTTGATTGCAAAGATGTCTGCTACGTCGCGCTTCAACCCAGGGGCCTCGGAGGGGGCTCAATCCCTCCATTCCCTTAGATTCGAATTTCCCAGTTTTTAACCTAGTTCTTAGTTGATTGCCCAATCAATTTGTGCTGTTTGTATTTGAACGATTGATTGCATATAGTGGATTGTTGGGTTGGATCTCCCTGAACCGAGGTCCCGTGGAGTAGGATTTCCAAACCACTTTAAATGTTTTGTGTGCTCTTTTCTTTCTTGTTTCGTGTTTGAACACATTAACTTGAATTGAATCTTAATTGAGCATGAAACATTGACTTAAAATATATTACAGATTGAATGACACTTATGCTGCAATTCGAAGTCAGATTTTACTGCATATTCCTTTGCCCACCGTTCGTCAAGCTTACTCCTCAGTCACTCAAGCAGAAAAGCAGATACACATCAGTTCTGAAAATGAGTCAGTAGCAGCCATGGCAGTCAAAAGCAATTCTGAGAATCAAACTCAAACCTCATCCCAAAGTGAATCTGTCAACAAAGGTCGCTGGTCTTCTTATGATGCCAATCGAGGCGATGGTGGTCGCTGGTCATCAAGAGGTGGTCGTTCAAACTTAAGTGGCAAATGGGGAGGAAGGCATGATCAAGCAAGAGGAGGAGGCCGCTTTCCTAATTCTGGGAAGGGACGACCCCATTGTTCTCACTGTAACGTACTGGGTCATTCAAACGATACATGTTGGGAGCTACACGGCTATCCTCCAACTCACCCAAAATCAAAAACCAACACATATAAGTCTGCATACAATATATCAGTAACTCCCGGCAACGAAGAAGGAACTGTCACTTTGCCTAAAGCTCATTTGGAGCAACTTCTTTCACTGCTCAACAATCAAGAAACTAAGTCTGGTGCAACAGCAAGTCCAAAAGCTAATGCGGTGTCCAAAACAGGTTTGTTCAAAATAAATTCTCCTACTTGGATCATTGACAGCGGCGCAACTGATCATATTGTTTCATCACGAGTATTTGGTAAGGCAAAAAATTGCTCATTATCACCTGTATTATTGCCAAGTGGAGAGAAAGCAAAGATAGCAGCCAAAGGATCACTAGCTCTTAATTCAAAATATATTCTACGTGATGTGCTATCTGTACCAGTGTACCTACGTTTAAAGTTGATTTGATGTCTGTAAGTCGTTTGACAAGAGGCTTAAACTGTGCAGTCACCTTCTACCCTTATTGGTGTATTTTGCAGGATCTGGCTACGAGGAGGACGATTGGTTTGGGTAAACAACAGAATGGGTTATACTACTTGACTGAGTTAGCAGCAGACAATAATGAGCATCAGTCAAATCCTCCTAGCTGCAACCATATCTCCACCTCCACTGATTTATGGCATAACCGTTTAGGTCACATCTCTCCTTCACGGTTAGATTTCCTAGCTAAGCATTTTCTAAACATTCCAGTTGGATCCAATAATGTTTGCCATGTTTGTCCATTGGCTAAACAAAGTCGTTTGTCTTTCGGTACAAGTATAATTTCTTCTGTTCGACCATTTGATCTTATCCATTGTGATATTTGGGGTCGTTACCGTTACTCTTCCCTTTCTGGTGCCCAATATTTTTTAACAATCATTGATAGATGACTATACGCGTTTCACATGGATTTTTTTGATGAAACACAAAGATGAAACTCAACCTATTTTGAAACGTTTTTTCGCTACGTTCTTACACAATTTGAAATACGCATTAAAACTTTTCGAAGTGATAATGGCGCAGAATTTCTTTCCATTCGTCATTTTTTTGAGGATAATGGTGTCATTTTTCAACATTCTTGTGTTTACACCCCCCAACAAAATAGGGTAGTAGAACGAAAACATCGCCATATCCTTCAAGTTGCTCGTGCCTTGCGATTTCAATCTAATCTCCCTACAAAATTTTGGGGAGAGTGTGCCCTCACATCTGTTTATATTATCAATCGATTACCTTCTCCGCTTCTTTCTTTCAAAACTCCTTTTGAGCTTCTCTATTCCAACCCACCGGTCTTTTCTCATTTTCGTGTGTTTGGTTGTCTTGCTTATGCTACAAATGTTAGGATTGATCATAAATTTGACTCTCGGGCTATCCCAGCTATTTTTGTTGGTTATCCTCTTGGGCAAAAGGCGTATAAATTATACGACCTCACTACCAAAAAAATTTTTACTAGTCGCGATGTCAAATTTTATGAAAATATTTTTCCTTATTCATCCTCTCTGAATACTTATACGGGAGTAAAATCACATATCCATAATTCAGGCCCAATTCCTTTAATTTCCCCTACATCTATTGACCCATTTGACTATCAAGCCCAAAGTCCATCTAATTCATCTGAGGAGACCACTCAATCAGACCATCCTTCCCCAAATCAGCCACCCTCTTCTTCAACACTGCCTCCTCCGCCGCCATCCATCATTCGCACCTATTCGCGGCGACGGATTCGTCCCGCTACTACACAACCTTCCCCAGCTCCAATTACAATTGATCCTATTTTGAGTCCACCCGATTCTGCACCATCTTCACAACCCGTGGTCCCAGCCATCACAGCGCCTTTGCCTCCACCAGCAGATGTTCGCCGCTCAAAGCGCGCCACAGTTCCACCTTCTAAGCTTAAAGAGTATGTCTGTTCTGTTGTTAAGTCTGACCAATCTAATCCTCTCATGCCAGGTTCTACAAAAGGTACTCGCTATCCTCTTAGTCATTACGTTTCTTACCATCGTCTCACTCCGTCTTATCGATCTTTTGTGGCCAATATACAATCTGACATTGAACCCAGTACATTCTCAGAAGCAGCATCTAATCCCAATTGGCAACAAGCGATGCAAGAAGAATTATAGTGTTAGGATCGTGGTTAGATAGTCAAAGACTTAAGTTCAAATAGTCAGAGACTTAACTAAGTTCGGGACTATTAGGAACCTAACTTAGTATGCAGGTAATTACTCTAATTGAGTACGCAGCGGAATAAACTTAAATAGCTTTTATTACTATTTAAACTGTACACTCAATGGGTACAAAACTTTTGCCTATTCAGTATAAATCACCTAGACTTATACAAGCAGATCTGACTACTTCCCTGACTATCTCGTCGACGTCCCGTAGTCTTGGCACTTCCTCAGCTTTCCTCCAATGATCAAGAACTCCTTGATCAGCTCGAATATCACCTCGCACAGCTCGCTGGATATTCTCTCTGGGTACACCCACACTGGAAAGCTCACTCAAATGATTCTAGGAATGCGCGCACGCCTGAATGGTAGTTTCCGGCTTCTTATAGGCATTTGCGGTAACCGTCAGGAACTGCCACAGATCATGTGATGTAACTGACATCCCACGATCTCCTTGATGTGTTGAGGAGGACGCGCCATCATGCCATGATGTCCTTGACTCCGGTCCTCAACCGCTTCCTCAACTGCTCCGTTGACTGGTGCTCAACTGCTCCGTGGACTTGACTCCAACTGCTCAGTTGACTCGACCTCAACTGCTCCGTTGACCGTTGACCGTTACTCAGGTTCTTGGTTACTCAGGTACTTCCACAGGTACTCGAATCTAGTATCACGTCCTCGACTGTTCCAGTAAGTTCCTGACTAACTGAAACTCAAGCAAATCATTAAATTGGTTTGTCAATCATCAAAAACGTGTGAGGCCAATGCCTCAACAATTTCCCCCTTTTTGATGATGACAAACCATTAGAGAGAAATGCCAAATCAGCACTTAATAGATGTTTAGACCTGCACACAGCATCAATTGAGAACATATTCTCCTTGGGAACAAGTTCCCCCTAAGTTCATGCACACTCAGAAACTTAATAAACATCCTATCAAAGCATATTCCTACACAGGCATTTCTACTCAGGAACCTCAGATTGAGTTCCCCCTCAGTTGATATTTCTACCCTTCCCCCTTTTGACATCATCAAAGAAGAGTTAATCAACAAGCACAGGAGTCAATAACATGAGTACATATTTGAAATTCAGAGCAATTCATAATGTCAAGCATAGCACTTCAAGGATAAAAACGATAGTCATAACACACAGTTTGAACACAAGTTTGATCACTCAAAAAGAAAGGGAAATATGAAGGTTTGGGAAACAAGGATTGGGAAATCCTATAGTTGGAACTGATCTCAGCATTCTCATAGTCAGAAAGAGATCACCCCTGGAACTGAAGAACTTCATGTCCTTTCAGCGAGAACTAGAAGTGCATCCTGCACTTCGATCATTGCATCCTTCATTTCCCTGACTTCTGCTGTTAGAGCCCTCAGGTCTCTTCTCATATCCATAATCCCTTTCTCCAGAAGATCCATTTCTTATGGCTATAATCTTCAGTCTCATCCTCATCCTCTTCTTCAATCTGCTGCAGAACTGGTTTGGCTTTTGGCTTGGGTTCTTGAACAGGAGCCTTGATCCATCCTTCCACATCGTCTTTGACCAAATGCATCTTCCTAAAGACTTCAGGGTCAAACTCCTTGACAATCTGCTCTTCCACTGCAGAACTGACTTCATACAAGTTGTGTTTCAGAAGGACCCTTTTAATCACTCTGGAATACCCAATCTGGGTCAGATTCTTGAGAGGATCAATTTGATGAATTATCATCTTTGGCAGATTTATTTTCTCCCTGTTCAGCAGCTTATCCAGTAGCAGAAGATCTTGATGCTGCACATATGAGGGCTTCACTCCCCTTTGCAGAAAATTGCTCACCAGAATTTTGTGAAGGATCTTAACATTCGGATCCATGCACTGAGTGCTTATACCTGTTTTCTTCTGAACAGTCTTCAGGTTGCATATTTTCTCTACCAACTCCTTTTTATCAGCCACTTCCTTTGGCCAGACACTAGACTTGCAGAAGTAGTCAAAGCCTTCATGCTTTAACCCCAGCAGGTCTGCCAGCTCAACGCTAGACAATGTGAATTCATTCCCCCTGAAGTTCACCTCCAAGGTAGGCACAGGTTCAATACTCATCTTCAAGTCTTTATAGAAGTCTTCTACCACTTCAGGACATACGAAGTCCTTAGACGCACACAGGTTCTCCCAACCTTGCATCTTCAATAGCTCCAGTACCTCAGTGAGGCCTTCCCTATTCAGAAACTCCTCTGAACATTCCACTTCCTGCAGAATTTCTTTTCCTGACTTGGACCTCCTTGGCCTTTTGACAGACTTTGCAGAAACCAAATCTTCCTTAACAATTTGTTTTCTTTTACCAGTATCTCTGGTTGGTTGGATTCTCATTGGCAGTTCCTTCTTCTTCCTTTTGGAAATTGCTTGTGTTGGTTGAACTATCTCACATTCCATATCATCAGACCCTTCAGACCTGCTGAACTTGGCAATCTTGCCCAGTGCCACCAGCTTGTCCAGTATTTGCGTTCCAGCAGATATTTCCTCGCCAACTGAGGGTTCAAATGCATCTATTTCATTGTTCCAGTATTCGGAATCGCCTGATTCTTCAACCCCTTCTGGGTTCCTCATTGGGACAGCCTCTATGATTTCAACTTCCGCTTCTTCTGCACCAACCAGACCGGGACCACACATGCATCCACCCTCCTTTACCTCTTCTATCACAACATCAGCTTCCACATCACCAACAAATTCAGAGACATCCACTATATCTCTTTCCCCAATACTCCATATCCCAGCACAATATTCACTAAACCTTACAGTTTTAGGGTTGTAGATTGAGACGGTGAGGTGCGACTTACTTGGTTTCAGCAGTTCGGCCACATCTTTCGGAACCGTATATCGAACTCCTAGAATAGTGAAGGTCTCCATTCCATTGTCAGACATGTTGCAGATGTTTGAGTTGGATGCCATTCCAAGCGAGCTGTGATTTTCGCCGACTTAAGGGTTTTGTAGATTTTGAATTTAGGGTTTCCTTTTCGCAGTAGAGAGTGGTGAGAGACGGACGGACTTCAAATCTCCTTTAAAAACAGAATCCCGTTGAAATCTGCAATAACTTCTTATCCACGTATCTGTGTGAAAACTGTCCGACTTCCAAGGCATAAAGTTCTGAACTGTCTTATCTCATAACTGCTGTCACCCACTTCCTTCATGTATCAGATACCTCGGAGAGTTTTTTAGTCACAGAGACTTTCAATCTTGACTGAGAGAATGCCAGACCAGTTCCTTGACTATGGATTTGACACAAGGGACACTGTGGTGGGTCGGCTTACCATAAGGATTTTGAAAATAAAATCACCACAGTTCAATCACTCAATCACACATATATATGTAATCAATCACGTTCAGCAGGTGTATTGAATATGTTATCAAATACATATGGTCTATTTTAGGACAGGTGGTTTCACAACTTCCTTCACGGGGCAAATGGCAACAAAAATCCGGAAGTTATGTAAGGCATCAAGAAAAACATGTTCAAACATGCATGTACTATATCAAATTTATCATTTAAGTCATAGCTCACACATAATTCGCTGCTCAGGGACTTCAAAAATTCACTCACGTAAGTGACCAACATGCATGTTAATAACCTCTATCGTCTAGTCAATCATTGAGAGAAAGTTCGAAGTACCTCACTGAGGACTCATCAATCCAAGTTCCATCCTTAGCTTCTCAAATGCATCCTTGTGCAAGGACTTGGTAAATATATCAGCTACCTGATCTTCACTTCTGCAGAAGTTAATAGTGACTAGTTCTTTTTCTACACAGTCTCTAAGAAAGTGATGTTTAATTTCTATGTGCTTAGATTTACCGTGTTGAACAGGGTTTTTTGCAATAATAATGGCACTAGTATTATCACAAAAAATTTGAACTTGATCAAAGTGTAAGTTGAAGTCACTTAGCTGATTACGGAGCCAAAGGATCTAAGCGCAACACGCGGCTGCCGCAATATATTCTTCCTCTGCAGTAGACAGAGCCACAGAATTCTGTTTCTTCGACCCCCAAGAAACCAAGCAGGATCCGAGGAACTGAGCCATCCCAGACGTGGATTTCCGGTCAGTCCTATCTCCTGCGAAGTCTGCGTCTGTGAATCCTTCCAACTTGAGGGACTTCACCCTAGGATACCACAAGACTAACTTCTCGGTACCCTTCAGGTATCTGAGAATCCGCTTCACTGCCTTGACGTGCGACTCTCTTGGTTCGGCCTGGAACCTGGCACACTGACAGACACTAAACATGATGTCAGGTCTTGAGGCAGTCAAATAAAGTAACGAACCTATCATCCCTCGATAGATCGTTGCATCTGACTTCGGTGATCCATCATCCTTCACCAGGGACTCGTTCGGAGAACTCGGAGTGTTCACATGCTTGGAACATCCCAATCCGTACTTCTTCACGACTTCACTCAGGTACTTCTGTTGTGAAATCTCCGTACCATTCTCCAGCTGCCTAACTTGAATACCAAGAAAGAAGGTCAGCTCCCCTACCATGCTCATTTCAAACTCGTTCTCCATGAGTTTTGTGAAAGACTTCACAAGCTCGTCACTTGTGGATCCGAAGACTATGTCGACCACATATACCTGCACAATAAGTAGGTGTTTATTAGTCCTCAAGATAAATAAAGTCTTATCTATCTTACCTCGCTCATATCCGTGAGCCAGCAGGTATTCCGACAGGCGCTCGTACCACGCTCTTGGTGCTTGTTTTAAACCATAGACGGCCTTGTCAAGGACATACACCCAGTCCTGACGATCTGGATCCTCAAATCCCGGAGGTTGTTCCACGAATATTTCCTCCTTGAGATATCCGTTCAGAAACGCCGTTTTAACATCCATTTGATGAAGCTTAAAACCAAGCTGCACTGAGTACGCTATCAACAACCTGATAGCCTCTAGTCTTGCCACAGGCGCGAAGGTCTCTTCATAGTCAATGCCTTCCTGCTGTGAATATCCTTTCACCACAAGTCTGGCCTTGTTCCTGACCACTTCTCCCTTGGGATTCAGCTTGTTCTTCAGGATCCAGCGGGTGCCAATGACCTTACGTTTTTCTGGCCTAGGAATAAGTCTCCAAACCTTATTCCTCTCAAACTAATGCAACTCATCTTGCATTGCTTGAATCCAGTCTGAGTCTTTCAGTCCTTCTTGGATTGTCTTCGGCTCAATCAACGACACGAAGGCATTCATGACGGTTTCCCCCTGAACAGCAGCATAACAGACGTAATCGCGAAGTGCGCTACTCGGCCGCCTGACTCGAGTACTTCTCCTTAACTCAGTGACTTCCTGAGTCTCTTGGTTTTCCTCGGGTTCATCATCAGCCTCAGCAACTTCATGAACTTGTTCGTTTCCTTCAGCTTCCTGCTCTGGTTCCGCAATATCAGGAACTTGCACATTGACTTGTTCAGGTATTTCCAGATTCTCTGGAACATCTTGTCCAGGTATTTCCAGATTCTCTGGAACATCTGCTGTTGGATCATCCCTCGGACGAATTAGCTCAAATCCTTCATCATTATCAGCAACCTGAACATCAGGAACATGTCCAGAATCCTTTCCCATGGATTCCTCATCGAAGATGACATGTACGCTTTCCTCAATCAGCTTGGTCCTCTTATTGAATACTTTGTAGGCCTTACTATGCAGGGCATATCCTACGAAAATTCCTTCATCACTTCTTGGATCAAACTTCCCTAGCTGATTTTTCCCGTTATTGGGGACGTAGCACTTACTGCCAAAAACTCGAAGATGCGAGATGTTAGGTGTCCGACCATTCAGCAACTCGTACGGAGTCTTATTGAGAGTAGGCCTCAGATAACAACGGTTGAGGACGTAGCAGGCTGAATTCATTGCCTCTGCCCAGAAACTTCTTGCCAATTTGCTTTCTATCCGCATCGTTCTGGTCATGTCCTCCAGAGTTCGATTCTTCCTCTCAACTACCCCATTTTGCTATGGAGTCCTCGGCGCTGAGAAATTGTGATCAATTCCTTGATCACTGCAGAACTCTGTAAACTGTCCATTCTCGAACTCAGTACCATGATCCGATCTGATACTCTTCACCTTGAGACTGAATTTTCTTTCAGCGAGTTTCACCCACGTCTTGAAGCAGTCAAAGACTTCGTCCTTTGACCTGATAAAGATCACCCACGTATATCTAGAATAATCATCAACTAACACGTACACATATCGATTACCTTGACGTGACTGAACTCTCATCGGTCCACATAAATCCATGTGTACTAAGTCAAATGTTCTTGACGTACTGATTGCATTCTTTGTGTGGAAGGATCCTCTAGACTGTTTTCCTTGCGTGCAAGCACTGCAGACCTGATCAGGCACCTCACTGATCCTTGGTAATCCAATTACTAAGTTCTGATTCTGCAACCTTTTCAACAATCTGAAGTTTACGTGTCCCAACCGACGATGCCACATCTCGGTTTCATCAGCTCTGGATGACAGACACAAGTATTCTTCTGGATCAAATGACGAATCCACAAAATAAACTCTGTCAGCACATCTCCCACGTAGGAGAACCTGACCTGTGGAGACACACTCAATAGAGCAATCATCAGCTGTAAAAACAACCTTATTTTTACCTCCACGGCACAACTGTGAAACACTTAACAGATTAAACTTCAACCCATGAACAAAACTGACATTATCAACACTTACCTTACTTGATAACTGTACCTTACCTGTTTCGATGACCTGACACTTACTTTCATTTCCGAAAGTTATGGAGCCACCAGAATGATGTCGTAGAGAGGAGAACTGGTTCATCTTCCCGGTCATATGACCTGAGCATGCACTGTCAATAAGCCATGAACTTGTTCCTCTCTCGACCTGCACATAAACAATCAGGTTTTAGGAACCCAAACAAGCTTAGCCTTTTTGGGTTGAGATGAAGTATTAATATTAGAAACATGAATTTTTGAAACTGCCAGTGAGTGAGATACATCCTTAACCACTCTGGAACTTGACAAGTCATTCCCAGCTCCAGGTTTCCTTCTGCTCTTGACTCCTGAGGAAATTCCAGACTCGGAGCTTGACTTCCCTGAAGACTTCGTGGAAGTGTTTTTCCATCCTTTACAGTTTCTCTGACTGTGTCCCTCCTTCCCACAGTAGAAGCAGACCTTTTGCTTCCTGAAGTCTATGTCATTTGACTCAGAGACCTTCTTTTTCTGTTTCCCGAAGTCAATTGGAATAGGACTTTTCTTCCGATTAAGTTTCTCCCAGATGTGAAACCCCTTTCCATAGGTTTTGCTGTCATCTAAATCAACCTTCAGTTTGGGAGTAGGACTCTGTTGAATCTGTCTGTGCACAGGTTTAGCAATGGTCACTTCCCCATATCCGAGACCTGACTTGGTCTTCGACTTCTGCTTCTCCTTACCTTTCGGAGAGTCAAAGAACTGATCATCTGAGACAACAACCCTTTTACCTTCTGCCTTCTCTAGTCTCCTGACTTTTAAGGACAGTTGATGGTTTTCCTCAAACATCGACTTCATCTGTTTGTCTTGATCAGCCACGATTCCATTCAGTTCCTCAGCCTTGAGAACCAGTTTCTTGATCATTGCAATGCACTGAGATCGTGAGTAGTAACCTGAATGTGAATCACTAGGACTACAATCTGTAGTTGATTCATTGGAGTACGTCTTCTTAGATGAAGAGGTGGACGACAACGTCTCTGATTCTGATGTACTTCCTTTAGCCATCAGACACACATTTCTTCTCAGATCACCCATGTTGTTGTCTTCGTCCGAGTCTCCCCAGGTAAACATGGCTTTCTTACCTTTGTCATCCTTCTTCTGATTCTGCTCAGCCCGAGCCTCATCATTTTTCAGTTTATAGCAATCCTTCCTGTAATGACCTTTCTTTTTGCAGTAAAAACATTCCACGTCCTTCTGGTTGTTTTTGTTGCTGGACTTCCGACCTGAGTTCTTGTCATCAGTAACTCTGTGAGCCTTCGACATTACTTCACGTTCCTCAGTCCGTGAGGATTCCTTTCCTTTGTTTCTGCCGAAGTCCTTTCCTTTGAACTTCTGGTATCTGGAATTTTCTCCAACTAATGCAACTTTTCGAGCAGCCTTCTGAGGTTCTCGACTCTCCATTTTAACATCATCAATGGTTTTGTTACTGACCAGTGCAGCAACAAGTTCTTCCAATGAGCTCTCCTTGGTGCTCGGCAAAGCAGCCAATGTCCTTGAGATGTCGTCCCATTCTGGACTCAACCCCTGCATGAACCTGTGGGTAATCTCCCAGTTCTTGTACCTTCTCCCAAGGTTGTTGAGTGTCCCCAGACAGTCTTGGAATCTGGAGTGGTACTCGTGCAGTGGCTCGTTCTTCACTTGCCTCAGTTTATTGAATTCTGTTTGAACCGCCAAGATTCTGTTCCTCTTCACGTCCTTCGATCCTTCATATATCTTCTTTATAGAGTCCCAGATGTCGCTTGGATCCTTGTACTGAATGACCTTCTTCAGATCTCCAGGTTCCAGAGCGTTGTGAAGAACCCGCAATGCCCTTGCATTCTTCTCGAGTTTCTTGTAGTCCTCCGTGGTGTACATGACTCTTGGCTTGAGTTCTGTTGCACTTCCCTCCATGTACACATACTGTTGACCCTGCTCAATGATCTGCCAAACCTCCCCGTCATACGCCATGACGTGGGCTTCAAATCTGGTCGCCCAGGTCTCATACTCGCCCGGCTTAAGCTTTGGAGGATTTGAGATTGAATCTCCTGACATGCCTGCAATTCTAACCAAAAATCTAGAACCTTACGGCTTTGATACCAAATGTTAGGATCGTGGTTAGATAGTCAAAGACTTAAGTTCAAATAGTCAGAGACTTAACTAAGTTCGGGACTGTTAGGAACCTAACTTAGTATGCTGGTAATTACTCTAATTGAGTACGCAGCGGAATAAACTTAAATAGCTTTTATTACTATTTAAACTGTACACTCAATGGGTACAAAACTTTTGCCTATTCAATATAAATCACCTAGACTTATACAAGCAGATCTGACTACTTCCCTGACTATCTCGTCGACGTCCCGTAGTCTTGGCACTTCCTCAGCTTTCCTCCAATGATCAAGAACTCCTTGATCAGCTCGAATATCACCTCGCACAGCTCGCTGGATATTCTCTCTGGGTACACCCACACTGGAAAGCTCACTCAAATGATTCTAGGAATGCGCGCACGCCTGAATGGTAGTTTCCGGCTTCTTATAGGCATTTGCGGTAACCGTCAGGAACTGCCACAGATCATGTGATGTAACTGACATCCCACGATCTCCTTGATGTGTTGAGGAGGACGCGCCATCATGCCATGATGTCCTTGACTCCGGTCCTCAACCGCTTCCTCAACTGCTCCGTTGACTGGTGCTCAACTGCTCCGTGGACTTGACTCCAACTGCTCAGTTGACTCGACCTCAACTGCTCCGTTGACCGTTGACCGTTACTCAGGTTCTTGGTTACTCAGGTACTTCCACAGGTACTCGAATCTAGTATCACGTCCTCCACTGTTCCAGTAAGTTCCTGACTAACTGAAACTCAAGCAAATCATTAAATTGGTTTGTCAATCATCAAAAACGTGTGAGGCCAATGCCTCAACATATAGGCACTAGAGGATAATGGTACATGGACCCTCACACAACTTCCCGCTGGTAAAATTCCAATTGGATGTCGTTGGGTATATAAAATCAAGCGAAAATCAGATGGTTCTATTGAACGGTATAAGGCACGACTGGTTGCAAAAGGTTACACACAACTGGAAGGTATTGATTTTCAAGATACTTTCTCTCCTACCGCTAAGATTATTTCAGTTAGATGTTTATTGGCAATTGCTGCTGCTCGTGGTTGGTCATTGCATCAACTTGATGTAAATAATGCATTTTTACATGGTAATCTGGATGAGGAGATATGTATGTCACTGCCGCCTGGGCTTCGGCGACAAGGGGAGGATCACTTAGTGTGTCTCCTTCACAAATCTTTATATGGGCTCAAGCAGGCGTCTAGACAATGGTTTGCAAAATTTTCAGAAGCCATTCGCTCAGCCGGATTCGTGCAGTCTAAGGCAGATTATTCTCTTTTTACAAAAAGACAAGGAAAATCCTTTACTGCTCTTTTGATATATGTTGATGACATTTTGATTACCGGCAATGATTCAGAGAGCATATCCGACATCAAAAAGTTCCTTCGTAACAATTTTCGCATCAAAGATCTTGGCAGTTTGAGATACTTTTTGGGCATTGAGGTCTCTAAATCTAGAGAGGGAATTTATATATCTCAACGAAAGTATGCTTTGGATATTATCAAAGATGTGGGTTTATCAGGAGCTGCCCCTGTTGGGACCCCTATGGAACGTGGTGTAAAATTATGTGATTCTAGTGAACTACTTCATGATCCAGGAAAATATCGGAGGCTTGTTGGTAGGTTGATTTATCTCACAGTGTCGAGACCAGATATCACCTATTCAGTTCATGTTCTAAGTAGATCTATGCATCATCCTCAAAAAGAACATTGGGATGCCGCTCTGCGTGTTGTGCGTTATTTAAAAGGATCTCCTGGTCAAGGACTTATCTTTTCATCAGAAAGTGATTTCAGACTACGGGCCTTTTGCGATTCAGATTGGGCAGGATGTCCTCTTACTAGAAGGTCAACCATAGGGTATTGTGTGTTCTTAGGTGATTCTTTAATATCATGGAGATCAAAACGACAGAGAATAGTTTCCTTATCATCAGCAGAAGCCGAATATAGAGCAATGACAGGAGCTTGTTGTGAATTGACTTGGTTACGCAGTCTACTCCAAGATTTGGGAATTTTCAATCAACAATCTGCTTTATTATATTGTGACAATAAGGCTGCATTGCATATTGCTTCCAATCCCGTTTTTCATGAACGCACTAGACATATCGAAATGGATTGTCATTACATCAGGGATAAGATCCAAGACGGTGTTGTTGAAACAAAATTTGTGAAGTCAGAAAATCAGCTTGCAGATGTGTTGACCAAAGCTTTAGGAAAGGAAATTTTCATACCAATGATTCGCAAGTTGGGAGTTCGAAATATTCACTCTCCAACTTGAAGGGGAGTGTTAGAAAGTCAAAGAATATTTGCAAGATATACATTTTACTTATCAGATAAGTGATTGATATCAATCCGCAGATTTATAGGTGTTTGATATATGAACATAATGACATCAGATCAATTATAGGAATTAGAATATTGGAGCCATTTATGTAGCTTTTGTAGGAAATAAAGCTATTGAAATCAAATAAGTGAGACAATAAGAATAACTTTACTTGATTGACGATCTCCGAATTACTATGATTGTGCCGTGGTATGAAGGCCACTGACTTAGAAGCGAATTTCGCCACTACCGGTACAGGCTCTCAAGTGACGACCGCCCCCCAAGGTTAACACAATCCTCCTCTAAATCCGTGCACCCGAACTCGGAAGGTGGAACTGCTCAAGCACTGCTCAGATCTCTACTAGTGTTTTTCTTCTATTATTTTTCGTATGTGAGAATACTAGAAACTCACATATATATATCCTTTTATCACACGTCCAACCTAAATTAATTAGGAAATATTTCCTAAAATTTAGTTGGGTGAAGATAATGTTACCTAAATCCTATAGATATATATCTCGTAGGAATAATAGGAAACAACCGGATATTTATCTTTTGCATTATATCCAACAATCCCCCACTAATGCAAAAGAGTCCAAGACCTAGAGATTCTGAGCAGTACGTAGAAGACTTAGTACTTAAATGTTAGTATCCAAAGGTTTGAACTAACACATAGTGGAGTGGGGTGTTCAACGGTCTAGAGAGTGTCCAAAGGATTGAACTCCTAGATTATTGAAGGGACCCGACAACACGCACATCACCTTCAAAGCTTGAGCAATTCCTCGATAACACAGCCACTCATCTTGGGACTCTAAGTGAACGCTCTAGAGAGATATCCTATCACTCATAGAAGGAGGCTATCCCTTCACATTCACCGCAGGTGTTCCACGAACATTTAAGTTCAACCTTCCATCTATATAACTCACCGGTCATCTCACGACACCACTAACTCGAGTGGCCTATGTCTGTGAGGCTAGTTATAATAGATCTTCTCATGACACCATTAACTCGAATGGCCTCGGTCTATGAGGATCAGAAAAGAAATCACCGTATTTACAAGAGCATCTCATGACATCACTTAGATAAGTGACCTCGGTCTATGAGGCTAATCAAAGAAACCACCATATCTACAAGACCATCTCATGACATCACTTAGACAAGTGACCTCGGTCTATGAGGCTAATCAAAGAAACCATCGAATCTACAAAAGCATCTCATGACATCACTTAGACAAGTGACCTCGGTCTATGAGGCTAGATACATCAAAAGCCTTAAGCTCATACTCATCATCCATTTCGGGATGGCTCACCACACACAGGTATAATATTTCTCAAACACATACCTCTTGATGACTCAAGTACCTTCCTCTTGTCCAAGGTCCATCAGGTTCTTCTCTATTCTCACATAATACAGAGAAATCACACCATTCACAGTAAACTGTCTTACAGACTCAAGTATGACATGAAGGTGTCTCTTCTTGCCATTATGCGCGCTGTTCTTTGCAATGGCTCTGACGGCTTGTGAATCACAATGTAAAGGTACGTGAGGAGTCGGCTACCCCCACAATGGAACGTCTGCCAATAAACTTCTCAACCAATCGGCCTCCAGCATCGCAAGATCTCCGAACTATCTGTCACCCAGTTCGCATCGCTGTACATTGCTCGATGCCTGCGCATACTTCATCCTTCATGTCAGGAACTACAAACACAGGGGGTCCCTTTTGATCGAAATCTAACTTGAGCCAGCTCCATCTGATTGAACCGAATCTGATCCATGCAAATTGATGCAACCGAACTAACGAATTAGTTCAAGTTTAATCCTCTCATCCATAAGCGATGCCACCAGCTCTGTCAGCTGCCGTTTGGCCATAAAAAGAGGGCTGCCAGCTTGGCCGAACACCTGGCACACTTGCTGTTCTTTTCTATTAATTTGGGCTTTCTCATCAATCCAACTCTTTCTCAAAAGGAATAAGCTCAACATTAGGGCATCTGAAAAATCCAACAGTGCCTCCCTCCATGGATTCTTAATTTAACCGGCATTCATATTGAACAAATTTCATACTCATCTGAACCAAACTGGGGTTTAGACCAATTGGTTAATTTTTTGACCAAAAACCCAATTAGAATTTCATCTTTTCCATGCCTCATGAAGCGGCCGCAACTTCAACCAAAAGATGATAACGAGATCAGGTGGGATGCCTTTGCTCATCTGTCATCTTCTGTGACTCATCATGATGCATCATGTTCTCCTTCTTCCCGGTGAAGCAAAATATCACGACATTCACATTGTCCCTTCCATCTGAATCGAATTGCCAATTTGCCGAATTGCAATCAAATTGAGCTAGTTCCATCTGAACCAATTTGGTTCCTCAGCCACACCAAAATAATTAGGGTTTCAAAGGTTGACAACGAATCCTGATGGCAGCGTCTCCACGGCCGCCGTTTCTCCATCAACCCAAACCAAGAACCAACAAAATCATCCCTAAATCTTTTGTGACTTCAACTGTTGCGTCTGAGGGAAGAAGCCTTTTATGATGCTTCGGATTGAAGGAGTTGACAACGTGGACAGCGCCAACAACACACCTGGCTGCACTCATCCCTTATTCCCAAGCAATCCTTCCAACTAACAAGCCCTTATTTCACAATCAGTAGCAGCAAATCCAACCAGAGATGATACATGTGGCTTCCCTTGGCATCAAGATGGTTGACCAGAACAATGTCTGCCGCCGGCCTCGGCTCAAGTCTTCAGCGAGGCTATCCTTGCGAGGTTCATCCACATAACCGATCCGAACCAAAACAAGACTAAATCTTTCAACTCTTGACCGGATTGACCAGACGATCAGCCGTCAAGTCCATTGTTCATTCCAAATTAACCCAGATTTTTGGAATCGGTACATGCATCCAAGATAATGTAAATTGATTAGTGAATTAACTATCTCAATAATCCGGTATTGATTTCAATAGTACAAATTCGCTTCTAAATTGTAGGAAATAAAGCTATTGAAATCAAATAAGTGAGACAATAAGAATAACTTTACTTGATTGACGATCTCCGAATTACTATGACTGTGCCGTGGTATGAAGGCCACTGACTTAGAAGCGAATTTCACCACTACCGGTACAGGCTCTCAAGTGACGACCGCCCCCCAAGGTTAACACAATCATTCTCCAAATCCGTGCACCCGAACTCGGAAGGTGGAACTGCTCAAGCACTGCTCAGATCTCTACTAGGGTTTTTCTTCTATTATTTTTCGTATGTGAGAATACTAGAAACTCACATATATATACCCTTTTATCACACGTCCAACCTAAATTAATTAGGAAATATTTCCTAAAATTTAGTTGGGTGAAGATAATGTTACCTAAATCCTATAGATATATATCTCGTAGGAATAATAGGAAACAACCGGATATTTATCTTTTGCATTATATCCAACAGCTTTGTATATAATCTGTTTCATGTGTAATGAAAGTTTATCATTTTCCAGAAACTCTTATTCATCTCTTTTCACCTTGTAAAAAACAAACACAAATAATAATCCAATGACAAATTTCCTGCAAGCATTTTCACCTCAGCAAGCTGTTCTTTAATAGTATTTCCTGCCTTGGCTAGAACATGCAGTATTCCTTCCCTAATTATCTCACCATCATCTTTAAGAAGGCTCATTATATCGTTTTCAGTTCCACCGTATAGGAATGGACAATATCGAGATAAAATCTGAGGTTGCCACTCTCACACAAGGAAAATTAAATTCAGATACAGATATGGCACACATAACTGTTACGTAATCATTTAGCTAGCAAAAGTATGAGATGTCTTTAGATGATTTTACCGCTACAATATTCATGCAAGATAGCATGTGTTGATATAGTTCCCATTGGCTTTCTGTACAGATGCCTCCAAGAGTAGTTCGTGTCCATACATGTTCTTTAGTACATAAGAAAACTTTACAGACAGAGCACTAAGGATTATCATAAAGGCAATGATCTTCTCCGAGAATATTAAGCAAATCATCCAACAAGAAATGAAATTCCATCAAATGTATCAAAAATATATTACAGATTTTAGAAGAGAAAAATATCAATTTCAGTAACAAGCATTTGATGTTGCTGACCCTCAAAGAGAGTTGTCAAAATCCTCCAAATATTGACATCATTGATCTGATCTGCTCGCAGAAGGGATAATCAGATGTACAGCAGCATGTTTAGTAAACTTGTCTTGTGTATTAAAACATATTAAGATTGATGACAGTATAACTTGAAAGCACGAGCCTTGCCTGAAATCTTTGTCTTAATAACATCTCATAATCTCTCCAGGAATCCAATCAAGCTCTTTATTTGCGGCATATTATCATCTGAAACCGTCCAACAAGCTAACCTGTATATATCTCAGCAAGCATTTCTATTGTATAGATTCTAACAAGCACCTGCTCATTTGATACAGGAAGTAGAGGGTTAGTTGATTCTCAGATAAAACATAAGAAAGTAACTATTAGAGATGGATTTATACCGATTCATCCCGAAGACGCTCTGCAATGAGTTTGAATGTTTCGACAGGAACCGATCTCATGTCATAACACAGCATATCACAATTCACAAATCACAGAAACAACTTGTTTTCGAACACTCTCATCGAAGTCCAATAGTCTTTCTTTTAAAGCAGCTAAAAATTGCAGACAATGGGTTAGCATCTAAAATTAAAGAGTAAAACTTCACAAGTAAGCAGCATATGCTCATACAGAAGATATGAGAGGCTTCAGGTCTGGAAGGATTTTAGAATAAGCAGCTCTGAATGTTTTCAAGAACAACCATCCTAACTTCAGCAACTCTATCAGTCAATATCTTCAAAAACTCAGAAAAGATCGGGTGAAATTCCTCAGAAATAGAAGAACCAGGCAATGCAAAGAGATCACCCATCAATTCCACTGCTTTTAACCGAACATCAACTTGGTCTGTCTGCAATCATTAGATGTTAAAATTTTACTATTCAGGAGAGGGCGTTAGTCTTTGGCAGCGATCTGCGCGAGAAGGCTAACTGAGAGGGATCTATGATCTATTGGAGCCTATATCGCAAATCTCTTGAGTGTTAGAGTGTTAGCCCGATTAAGAGGTAGTCTGTAACGTAATCGATTTGTATTTTAAACTCAATATATTGAATTTTGCAACCCCAGAGTAGGTTGGTTGCCGAATTTGGTATCAAGTTGCATGTCATTATTTACGTTACTGCACTCAATCGTATTTAGTTCTGTATAAATTGTTTAGCTAGTTGTTCCTGTTAGTACAACCTCTTGACACGGATGTAAGAATTTCAATATTTATGTGAAGTTTAAAATTCAATAGACAGTCACCCATTACGATGTTACACTACAAATTTTTCCAAAATTTCCGCCTCCAACAAGAAGTCGGATTACAGACGGAAATACGACGGAAACATATTAATTTCCGTCACCTTCCCGTGAAGAACGATGATGTCGGAAATTTTCCCGACGGTAAAATAGTTCCGTCGACATTTCGTCAACTCAGTCCGTCCCCAATCCGTTGATAGTACGTCATACTTCCGCTACATACACTTCCGTCATCGATCCGAGATATATCCGTTGAACATGTCCGTCACAAGTACGTCTAATTTTCGTCAACATAATTTCCGTCAATATTCCAACGCACTGCCGTTTCTCCATTTTCCGTCTACATGCCGCATACATTACGACAACCTTAGTTACCGTCAAATTTCCGTCTCTCTGCCGTCAATATTATGTTCCGTCCATTTTCCATCTTACTACCGGCAGTATTATTTCCGTCACTGTTCCGGCTTAATTCCGTAATATAAATTACCGGCAAAAATCCACCTACACTCCGTCACTTTATTTTCCGTGTACATTCCGTATACAGTACGGCCACCTTTTTTTCCGTCTGAATTCCTTCTATGTTCCATCAATTTTTTATTCCCGTGTTATTTCCGTCGCCTTTCCGTTATCTTTGTTTAGTCACTTTTCCGTCATTTTACCATACTCATAGTTCCGTCGACATACAGTCTGTTTCCCGTTATTTGAATAATTGTTAAATTTCTTTTTTTTTGATATAATTTTTAAAAATGGGAATTTGCATATTAAAAAAATTCGAAATTTGCATATTAAAAAAATTGTGAATTAACAAGAATTCGATTCAAACAAAAATGTCTAATTTCTGGGATTATTTTCATTCGATCCCTGATGGCCATGATCATCCGAGCTGCGACTGGATGGCGGCTGGTAGCCAGGAGTACTGAGCATCCTCATCATGGCAGCTTGCATTTGCATCATTTGGTCCATGCTCTCCCGAAGGGACGCCTGTTGTAGTTGCATGCTCCTCAAATCAGCCTCTTGTCGGGATTCTATGCGCTCTAAACGCGGCACAAGTTCCTGAGTGTACTCGTTCGACGATTGGCTCCTTGTTGCTCCTTGCGAGCTGGCACACGAATGGCTGCCCGTTGAAGAGAACTTGTCCGACACTAATGTTGCTGCAGGACCATACAGATACGGTATCCCCGACCTTGGGTGAACTCCCATGACAGTTGCAGCGGCCTTTACCAACTTTTCTTCCGGTACCCTTTCATCTGCAACGCGATCCTTGAGGATCAGAGCTTCAGCATCAGCAAGTTGTTTCTGCACATTTCAAATGAAACAAAAAATTAAATTGATGAAGTCCCAAAATTGTATGTAAAAAATGCATCAATAAGAAACATATTAGTTGTCAAACTGATTATACAATCTATTAAGATAAACATGAGTAATAAACCAATATAATTTGGAAAGTGTAATACCCTTTTGTTCTCCCAGTCGGGTATCAGATACGACCCATCCGCCCGCTGGTATTTCTTGTCAAACATATCAGTCAATAAAACTTGTCTTTTATTGTCCTTTTCCTGCAAATTTAATTATAAATGTGATGTGAAAAATCTAAGTGTACAAAATTGAATAACTTTGAAATAGTATTTATTACCATCTTCGCATGGTGATAGTGTGCCGGTCTAGACCCAAATGCGTGCAATTTCGGCGGGCCGTTCCTGGCAAGGTTGGCAGCATAAGTTTGCTTGTTCTTTTCACTACGGGCTATGAACGCTGGGTCCGTATTAAATCGAGCTCTTCCCGCATCTATGTGATCTTTGGTCAACCATTTCGGTCCTTTAGTTTTCCCGGTTCGCAAACCTCTCCACGCATCTTGTAGAATCTTAGCCGCCTTCTTCCTAAAGTTGGCCTCAATCTGGATGGTGTGGATCGGATCCCACCGGTACAAGCTCTAGATATACATTACATAGTTTTGTTACGAACAATGTAATATAATTAATCACAAAACAATGTAATCGAAAACAAAGTACCCAAAACATAACGCAACTTCACTACATTTTACCTTGAAGTGTCGAAACCACTTCACCGGAGCTTGTGGATCACACGTGTCCATTGTCGTCCAACCGATCTTAAAGCCAGGTCCAATACACTGAAGCCCGATATGATTAACAACCTTAGGGGGGTCAAAGCTGAAAAATAATATATAAATGTAACATTTATAATATGGTTTGTATAAACACGCTGCACAAATTTTACGTTATAATTAAAGTACTCACTTGTCATCCCCAGCTGGAGTGATCCAAGGCCTAGTATCATATGGCATTGAACCCATGGGTGTCTCCTCACTGAGTCCGCCACCGGCCGAAGTCCCTCCTCTAACGAACTCTGTCTGAATTGGGTCATCATGGTCGTCAGCATATGCCGAAGGTGAGTCCCTCTCTTCTGCATTCTCGTCAACCTCCCTGTTCGCCCCCAGGTTTTGAAACAACAGATCGTCGATCGAGTAATTGGTCACATCAATATTGTTTCCGTCTTCATCCATAGGATCCACAATAGGGTCCGGTACACTCATTGAAGGCCTGTAAGGCTCTGGGCTTGGTCGTCTGTCCCCTGGTGACGATGTCGTACGTTGCCTGTCATCACCCCCTTGTGTCGCAGGGGTATGATCTTGTACCGGCACAGAAGGTCTGTACGCATCTCGATTTTGATTGTTGTCCCCAGCTGATGGCTGATGTTGCATGTCCTGACTCAACTGTCTTGGTTGGCGTATTTCAGTTAGCCGCGTCTGTACAGACGCCCCTCTACCAGCCACGGCATTCCTTTTATCATGTACATTTCACCTGTTTGGTGCCATTTACCCTGCCACATGATTTAAATTAGTATTTTCAACAAGTAGACCAGTATGTAGAAATTCTGCTTGTATCCACATTTTCAACCAAAACAGCAAGTGCTTGAATACCAAATTTTAATACAAAACAGCAAGTATCTGTGTGAAAAAGTTGCTTCTGAAATCATCAACACGCGCATAACATTTGAAACACTTTTGATACAAATTGGTTTAAATTAAACAAACATCAGATCGCAGACGGACTGAACTGAAGCGGTTAGAAAGACGAGTAAATTAAACAAACACACGTAGATGGACAAACAAACCCAGCCGGACAAACAAACGAACTGAACTGAAGCGCACAATTTAAATGGACGAGTAATTTTACATACCTGGGCTACGAAAGTCGCTTATGCTATTGGGACAAAATCGGATTTAGAACTCGGCGGCTTACGGCAGACGCTTGTGTTCTAAGACGGATAATGAGGGTTTCAGACTGCGCATGTAATTTCAATTCGCTTGGTGACGAAATATATTTATTCTATTTTAGCCCAAAATTCCCTTAATTGTCTGGGCGGGCGAATCCGGCGGGGTTTTTTATTTTTTCGATATGGATTCGACAGCGCTTTTTCATATAAGCGCTGCGTATGAATACATATTACTGTGCTTGTATTCATTAAGCGATGTAGTTTACTTAATTCATATTACAGCGTTTTTATGAAAGGCGCCGTTTTTATTTCCTTTGCACATCGCTTGTATATTAAGCGCTGTTTATGAGTTCCTTTGCACATCGCTTGTATATTAAGCGCTGTTTATGAGTTCCTTTGCACATCACTTGAATAGGTTCATATACTTTTTTTGTTTTCCGCACAGGGATATGACGAGTACAGATTTTTCCACCTCCAATGCAGCAGTTTTGACAACCCAACTCTGGAAGGAATGACAATGGTTTGCCGTTTTTTGTACGAACATGCGAAAATGATGGCCAAGTCGACTATCTATTCGGTGTACGTTGCCAGCGAAGTTTTCGGTGAGGATTGTTATATCCAGCTGGAAAAACCAGACATTTGGCAATTCACCTCATTGGAAGCTTTGAGTGCGACCGCAGTTGAAGTGTACATAGGGTAAATCATAGTACTATTATTATTAATAATTGTTCCAGTTTTGACTAACTTAATTATGGGAATGACAACAGATTTATGCACTCAAAGATCCCACCGGGCATTAGGTTTGGATACTTTAGACCGAGTCATATGACACCGTCTGTCGATATGGGAACGAGGGTGGATTGCTTCAAGAGGAGATTGGAAATGCCAGATTACGCTCATAATTTCTGCTACTTCCTTCCTTACGTCCATGTGAAAAAGTAAGATGTTACATTTTTCGTATTGTTGTATGTGATGAAATGCACTGTATACTAATATAATAGTATAATAACTGTTCATTAGGTGGCATTGGATGTTAATTGTATTATTCCCCGCAAGGCGCTTGGTCCTCTGGCTTGATCCAATGAGTGATAAACCGCTAGATGATGCAATCGAGTTCGTCAACACGTAAGGACCACTATGCTAATCCACTATTTCTTACCAGTACTACCGATTGCAATTACAACTTACATTAATTACGTCAATGTTACAGGGGCATGCGTACATACTTCAATCTCCCGCCAGATGCAGATATACAGTGGAGGACTGTAACGGTATTGAGTTAACAAATACCGTTAGCGAAGACCTGAATCTTTTATTCATTTACTTGATATGTATCAGTTATTGAATAAACCATTTCTTATTTCAGTGCCCCAGACAGCCATTCAACACTCAAGTGTGTGGCTACTATGTGTTGCAATATATTCGCGACATAATCAAGTTCGTTCAGCAAACCAATGGATCTCTTCATGACGACATCGCACAGGTAAATATATGCGATGATAAGTAATAGACCATTAGAATCTTAGCCTACGTATTGATAAAACTGATAAATATGCATGATTTTTCCAGGCTTTCCCTACCGGAGAGGACCCGTATGGTAACAATGTCCTGAATGATATGAGGAACGAATTTGCAGATGAATTGGTAGATTACCTGCGGCAGTCAGATCCTCCGGTGTATTAGTAATTGGTCCATGCGTTTTGTACCATATGGACGTGTCCAGTGTCAACAAATTGGATTCATTATGAGAATACAAATTATATGTATAATAGTGAGCAATGTAATTTGTTTGTTTTTTTTCCATCCCTTACTTGCTACATATTGAGCAAGGTAAATTGATTTGAAGTGCATATCGTGATTTTTTTTGGTTCCATCACTTACTTTCAGACAGCGCTTCTTATATAAGGCGCCGTATTATGTACAATGATACGGCGCCTTATGGTTAAGCGCTGTTCTAATAATAAGTGTTACAGCGCTCATTGTTTACGCGCCGTCGAATTCTAACGATCGACATTTCAAATCCGTTCTATATCGACGGCGCTTAACACACAAGCGCTGTACAATATATGCGTCGGACAGCGCGTATTAAGAAGGCGCTGTACTATGGTACATGAAACGGCGCCTTATAAATGAAGCGCTGTCCATACTGACATTATCAACGGCGCTATAAAAAACAAACGCTGTCTTAAATACGAACATAAATGTCGGAAATATAACGTATTAATGACGCTTTGTTATGCCACCTACACGATAGTCACATTTATTATAAAGGTTCAGGAAATATGCGTTGCTAATTCGTTCTATTTCCGTCACTTAGTGACGGAAATAAGCTGCTTTGTTGACGGAAATAGTCTTGTAGAACTACACAACCATACATTCTACTCCTATAAATATGGACACTTGCAGCACGCCAGCACACAAATTTATTCCTGCCACATTTTGTATATTCACAAATAAACTCCGCTGTTTCAAATTTAACAAGTGTTTGGATGTGTTATATTGCTCCGACTTCTTCCTTTTAAAGATCTGTTTGGATTTCTTGTGTAGGTCAGTCAACGACCAAGTGAGGTTGTGTTCCATGTTCAAGTCCAATCTGTTCTCTTCCGTCTTTTTCAGCATTATTCGCTCATCGTGAGAGACAAATACTGCAAAAGGCGGATGAGAACAGACATTAGCTTGTCGTGAAACATAATCTCATATCGTTGACGGATCTGCACAAGAAATCCAAGCAGATCTTAAAAAGAAAAAGCACAATTACGTCTTCATTCCGTCAACTTACGGTCTCTTGCATATTTAATACAACAGCGCTTATAAACTTAAACGCTTTTATTTATCCGGATTACAACAGCGTTTATTTACTAAAGCGCTGTTGAAAGTGACATACAACGGCGTGTATGAATTAAACGCTGTGAAACGCAAGATAAGCGTTGTCCATGTACGAACTGTAAAAACAGTAATTTGGATTTTATCTAAAGTATTTGAAATCCGTTATGTATCGACGGCGCTTACAAAATAAGCGCTGTACCATGTATGCGTAGAACAGCGCGTAATAATAAGGTGATGTATTATGGGACATGATACGGCGCCTTATTTTAGAAGCGCTGTCCCGACTGATATTAACAACGGCGCTTTACAAAATAAACGCTGTCTTAAAAAACGAACATAAATCGACAAACATTGACGGATTCAATGAATCCCTTGCACAATACCATTTCATTAAAAACATCTTTTGGAATAACACAAATTTACGATCGGCACTTCCTCTCTAATTTATTGCTCAATTTCCCGATTTCAAACATATAAACTTTTCAACCGTTTAATTCGTTGGTAATTTGCAATACAAACTCAGTTGGAACACATATATTAATGTATTATAAATATGATGAAATACATTAATGTAAGCGGTTACAAAGCACTAATATATTAATTCATGGAAAATAAAGTTGTCGCTAATTCATGACATATAAGTTCTGCCATTTTACGGGTTGCTTCAATTTCTGAAACGTGAATTCCTCCTTGATAACCTTTGCATCCTCATTTCGTCATTGACAATCATATTGCATCTCCTCATAAAATTACCCCGAACGTGACTGTCAGCCCCTGCATCCCAAGTAGATATACTCTACAAGCAATAACTCATTTTAATAACCATTAACGTTTGTCAATAAACTGAAGCATATAAGACATTTGAGTTATCGATTTGTACCATAAACTCCTCGTACCAAATTCCCTTAGCGCTCTCTGGGATCCTGTTCCACGATGGCCACGCTTCATCCCAGCATTTAGCTATGCATTCTCGTGCAATCCTTTGATGAACGTTGAATGGCCAGAAACTATTACAAATTTTAGAATCACATAATACATGGTTGAATTTATGAAAACAATCAATATGCATGACATGTACAATGAGTTCTTACGCGTATCTTCCGATAGGATATACATGCACTCTAGGATCAACGTCAGGTGGATTGTAAGGAAGTATGTATGAAGGAGACATGTTGACGGTATTCAATTGTAAGGAAGATAGTTTCTTTTTTGGGAAAGGATTGTAAGGAAGTATGTATGATTTAAAAGAGTTGTCATATATATAGGGCATTTGGGGTCTGTTCGACGGAAATGTGATGGAAATTATGACGGAAATAACATGATATTCAGACGGAAAATTGGGAATAAGTAACAGTAACTAAAAAACGGTAACTATATGTCAGATGACGGAAATAACATGTTATATTGACGGAAAACTGCATATAATAATAACGGTAACTAGAATTCGGTATAATGTCGGAAATGTAACGGTCTACATAGACGGAAAGTCAACGAAATGTATGCGAATAAAAACTGCGGGTAGTTTTTGGTATACTTACAACGGCGCCTCACACATGAAGCGCTGTGTTAAGTGAATTATAAACGGCGCCTTACGTATGAAGCGCTGTCTTAAGTGAATTATACACGGCGCCTTTCATTTAAAGCGCTGTATTAAGTAACGGAATAATGACGAAAATCGGACGGAATGTTTGATACATATACTGGAAATGGGATGAAGAAGATTCCAAAGAATTTATGGCTCTTGACATTAAGATAAGGTAAAATTATATATAAGGGTTTTTGAACTCAAATAATTGAATTGCAACTGGACAGATGTTGAGAATTGCAACTGCAGTCCAATTGCAATTCAACCAGCTGAGTTCATGGCATCTTTTATATACTTGTAACTTCTCTTGTAAGAAACTAATCTCAGTCAAGAGCCATGAAATTCTTCAGAACCATCTTGCACCCCATCTCTAGTATATGTTGCAAATCAAATTTGTCCTTATAAATGCTAAAATGTTGAAGATGAATGTTGTAGGTTGAAAGATGCAAAGAGGTCTCTTATATAGGCAAAACTGAAATTTGTTATGCGTCAATATTTCGTCGCATGTCCATTTACATTCACGGTATACTTACACGGAAAAGCAACGAAATGTATGCGAATAATGTCTGCGCGTAGTTTCCGTCATTCTTTCGTTACTTAAATTCCGTCGCTAATCCGAGAACTCATGCGCGACGGAATAAATGTTGACGGAATTCTGCAGGAAATACCTCGAAGATGTTTTTGGTGACGGAATGGTGTCGAAAATGTACCGTTTTATTTACCGCCGCCGTTACATGTGACGTTATAACGACGGAATTTTTGGACGGAAATTTTGGAAAAATTTGTAGTGTTAGTTTCTTTCTGATGTTAATAATTTCACGTAAAATTTATAACCTTCTGATCGAATAGCCAGCGTTATGGTTCATTGTGATCACAGTCGATATATTGCAGAACCCTTGGGATGTTATACAGTTCTCCGGCAATGCCCAAATCCACCTTGAATCTTTTCTCTCAATTTTCAATATATATGGCCTTCCAGAAGAATACTGATATATTAGTATGTGTGAGAACATGATTTCTGATTCAAGAATGGTTCTCTCCATATATAATCTGTATTGAATTTTTTGGGCTTTTTTCTTTTGTTTCCAGTGTCTGTTAGTTTTATTCCCCTATTATATACAGACGAAAACATTTCAGATATAGAAAATGTCAATTAAATAATTGATGAGAATCTCAAATCTGAATGCATAAATCAATGTAATTTATGCCAAAATATATGAAATGAAATCTAATGGACGAAGTAGGTGATGAGGAGAGCAGCGACCATGAGGATGTAAGCAATGCCTTGGTCAAGTGCAGTTCCGTCGCTCGATGGACCCGGCGCCGGAGCCAAGATCTGGGCCTTCGCCATTTGCATAATTGTCATTAGCAGAACTAATACGATGGGAAAAGCGATTGATTTCATCATGGAAGCCACCAGCTTTACAAGTAAAACGAAACGACGTTGAGAAGTGTGAGATAATTGATGATCGATCGCAGGGATTTATACGTGTGATTTTGGGTCGGTTGAAGGAAGAAGACTGGGAAATTTCCAGGAAGAATATGAGGAAAGCGAACGCGAAATGTTGTAGATGAAGCAACGCGTGACCGACTGACGAAGAATCTACGTTTCGAATATGTTTGACCGGGTTGGCAGGCCTTTGACTTGGATTTGTAAAATTACGGACGAGACGCTTCCACGTGGCAAGTGTAATCACAATCAGATTCTTTTTTTTTTTTTTTTTTGATGGGGGATTACATGGGTTAATGGGTTAGATGTGATTAGCATGAGGATCGAACTCGTGCACTTTGGCAAACGAGGGAGCAGGCCATCCACTTGGCACTCACTCCATCCTCATCACAATCAGATTCAGATCGACATGTTTGAATATAAAAAAAAAAGTAAAAACAGCTGAATTCTAGAAGCCTTCCAAACGATGCCGTCAGATGAAAAATCAAACGACGGCGTGGTGACGGAAGCTGGTTTCGAATTATTCATTACATTTTTCTACTAAAGAAAAAGTGAGACCGAGACCGAGCTGAGCGAAATTCGAAAAACCAAATTACCAGTCGTCGAGGCGAAAACCTACCTACCAGTCTTCTTGATTCCTTACGGATAACTTAACCAGAAATTTCTTTTAATATATCTTTTACATTGCTTTTCGATCTGTCTCTGAAATCTCCGGAAGCAAGCGACATTGTGATTTTTCTTCGTTATCGACCGAGTATGGCGAGGGTCGGGAGCAAAAACATACAGGCGAAGCTGGTAGGTAGGCCGCCTTTTTTTTTTCGTTCTTTGTTTCGAGATTTGATTGATAATTTGGAGTTGATGTGGAGAAGGAGCTGCCCTGGTGCGTACGCTTCTTTTTTTTTGCTGGCGAAATTGATTGAATGAATTTGTGAATGGAACGACTGGAAATTATTATTACGTAGTTGTTGTGTTTGATCTTCTCGGGCTTTGTTTTGTGCTGATTAAGTCGTTGTTGATATGAAACTGTGGAAGATTCTAATACAGCAATCGATAAGGAAATCGCTTCTGGAAATCACACACTGTATTGACAAGGAAATGATGTTACAATGAACAACAAATTCCTACCTCAAGATCCCAACGGATTAGCTTGAGAGAGCTCTAAGAGCAGAAGAAGAACAAAACGAACTGGACTTTTCTGAATGACCTTTACAACATGACGCCTCCCTATTTACATGTATTTCTGTTTTACCCAATTAACCAAATGCCACAATTAGCCAAATGCCACAATTAGCCAAATGCTGTAACAGATCTTCCCCTCCTTGAAAAACCTTGACCTCAAGGTTGAAAATCAGGAAATTTCTTCTGTAGTTCAAAAAGGAATTCCCAAGTGGCTTCTTCAATAGGCTGATTCTCCCATTGGACGAGTACTTTTGTTGCTGCTCTCCCCTGCCTATTGACCACCTTTCTCTCCAAGATGGCTGCTGGATGTTTAACAAACAATTCGGGCATTACTGAAGGAAGTGCAGAAGCTGTCACTGCTCCACCCACATGCTTTTTAAGTTGAGAGACATGGAATACCGGATGTATACGTGATGAACTCGGTAATTGGAGCTTGTAAGCTACCACCCCACACTTATCTAGTATCTTATATGGCCCAAAGTACTTTGGAGAAAGCTTCTGAGTGCTCCTCAAAACCACACTTTGCTGTCTATAAGGCTGCAGTTTGACATACACCATGTCTCCGATATCGAAGTGTCTGTCAGATCTGTGTTTGTTAGCATACTGTTCCATCCGATGTTGGGCCCTCATCAAATGGAACTTCAGAATACGAATCATATTCTCCCTCTCTTGTAAACTGCGAGCAACCATGTCAACCTTTGCTTCTCCAGGTAAGTAAGGCAAGTGTGCTGGAGGAGCTTGGCCGTACACCACTTCATAAGGAGTTAGCTGAGTTGAGGAATGAAAGGTAGTGTTGTACCACCACTCGGCCAAGGGAAGCCATTTACTCCACAAGTGAGGCTTGTCGCTACACATACATCTGAGATAGGTTTCAAGACACCTGTTAACCACTTCCGTTTGACCATCGGATTGTGGATGATATGCAGTTGACATGTTGAGATCCACACCTTGTATAGTAAACAACTCCTTCCAAAAGTCACTCAGGAACACCGCATCACGATCACTGGTGATGGACTTAGGGAACCCATGTAATTTGAAGACATGGTCCAAGAAGCATTGAGCAACTGAAGCTGCGGAGTATGGGTGAGCAAGAGGCATAAAATGGGCTGCCTTACTTAATCTGTCAACCACCACAAATATAACAGAATTTCCAAATGACAGGGGAAGGCCATCTATAAAATCCATAGATATGTCACTCCATATAGCCTCAGGAATGGGTAGAGGTTGCAAGAGTCCTGGATAAGCTGACCTGTCGTATTTGCTTCTTTGACAAGTTGTACAGCTCCTAATGAATTGGTGCGCATCTGTAGCGAGCCCCTTCCAATAGAAGAGTGCCTTGACTCGTTGCAAAGTGGCATCTCTACCCGAATGGCCACTTGTACTACCACAGTGTAACCAAGTGAGGATCTTATTTTTGAGTTGCTGATCATTTCCCACAACCAGTTTGCCTTTCCTCCTGAGTTGCCCATGAAGCCAAGTATAATGCTTTCTTGCCTTAGAATTCACTGTCACTTCGTCAATGATTTGTTTAAGTGTAGCATCAGTAGTGTAACAACTGAAGATGGATTGCATCAGATCCGAGTCAACCACTGAGATAGCCATTGCTGCTACTTCAGAGCTTTCCACCCTCGACAGTGCATCTGCAACGAGGTTTTCCTTTCCTTGCTTGTATTGGATATCATAGTCAAACTCTAGCAGTTTAGGTAACCATTGTTGTTGAATGGGAGTATTAAGTCGCTGCTCTAGAAAGTACTTTAAACTTCTCTGATCAGTTTTGATTGTGAAATGATTAGTGAGCAAATAATGTCGCCACTTCTGTACAGCAAAAACCACTGCCAGCAACTCCTTCTCATAGATGGATAGATGAAGTTGTCGGCCCTTCAAATGCTTACTGATATAGGCTAGTGGATGTCCCTCTTGCATCAACACAGCTCCAATGCCATATCCACACGCATCAGTCTCCACAATGAACTTCTTTTCAAAGTTAGGAAGTGCCAGAACCGGAGCTTGACATAGTGCAGCTTTTAAAGAGTCAAAAGCACTGGCAGCCTCTTCACCCCATATGAACCCATCCTTCTTAATTAACAAGGACAAAGGTCTTGCAATGATGCCATAATTCCGGACAAACCTTCTATAATACCCTGATAATCCCAAAAATCCTCTCAACTGTTTCAAATTCTTAGGCACTGGCCAATTTGCCACAGCTTCCACCTTCCTAGGATCTGTGGATACTCCTTGAGCAGATATGAAGTGCCCTAAATACTCAACCCTGTTTACAGCAAAAGCACATTTGCTCCTCTTGGCAAACAACTTGTTTAGCCTCATAGCCTCAAAAACAAGCCTCAAATGCTCCACATGCGCATCTATACTTGTGCTGTATATGAGGATGTCATCAAAGAAAATCAGCACAAACTTCCGCAAGAATGCTCTAAATACAGAATTCATTAGGTATTGGAAGGTAGCAGGGGCATTAGTTAACCCAAATGGCATCACTAGATACTCATAGTGACCATTATGTGTCTTAAAAGCTGTCTTATGAATATCATCCTTGCACATTCTTACTTGATGATATCCAGCCCTAAGGTCAATTTTAGAGTATACCTTAGAACCTCCCAGCTCATCCATAAGATCTTCTATCAATGGAATTGGGAATCTGTCTTTGATTGTGGTGTTATTCAGCCCCCTATAATCCACACACAATCTCCAAGAGCCATCTTTCTTTTTCACCAACACTACTGGTGAAGCATAGGAGCTTGAACTAGGTTGAATGATACCAGAAACTAGCATCTCTTTCACTTGCTTGTCAATTTCATTTTTTTGGTATATTGCATACCTATAAGGCCTCTGATTGACTGGATTAGACCCTTGTAAAACAGGAATCTTGTGATCATGTCCAGCTCTAAAAGGGGGAAGCTCTTTAGGCTCCTGAAACAAATCTTCATACTCACTTAACAATTGCACAATCACAGTTGGCAATGAAGAATCCCCTTCTAAGTTGGCCATCAAACAATCTGTACTTATCTCACAGTTCTCCCTCACATATATCATTGCCAATTGACTCTCTTGACACAGAGTCTTGTTCAATTGTTGAGCTCTCAATTCCCTTACAGATCCTTGCTTGATCCCTAGCAAGACCAGCTTCTTAGTCCCCACTTTAAATTCCATAGACAACTGCTTAAAATCCCATACAATCTTGCCCAAAGTCTCAAGCCATTGTACTCCCAATACCATGTCACAACAACCCAAGGGAATCACCATCACATCAGCTGTAAATTGTGTTTGTTGAAAGCACCACTGAAAGCCCTCTATCTTGGCAGATACATCAAGAGTACTCCCATCAGCCACAGCAACTTTAGATAGACCAGAAGGTACCATTGGACACCCCAACTTCTCTGCCACCCCCTTGTCTATGAAGTTATGTGTACTTCCTGAATCAATCAAAATAAAGAGAGCTCTCTTGCCATACATACCTTTTACTCTCATAGTTCTGTAATTTGACACCCCTGCAACAGCATTAACAGAAATCTGGATTGACTCCTCTGAAACCACATTGTGCTCCTCCTCATCTACACAAACTTCTCCTTCTTCAATTTCCATCAAGAAAAGCTGACTCTTCTTGTGCTTCAGATAATGGCTAGGTGTGTAAGGCTCATCACAGAAATAACAAAGCCCTTTAGCCCTTCTTTCACTCATTTCTTGAGCTGAGAGAAATTTCTTTGCACCAGAATTCCCTTCCATTGATTTCACTCCTTCAGGATTCTTAGAGTTCAGAATTGGTTTGAAAGAAGAGTTGAAATCTTTCTTACCAGACTCTGAGTTGTTATTGAATCCACTCTTGTTTTGAAAGGAATTTCCTCCTCTTGGGTGAGCCAATTCATAGAGCTTTCCCAAAGTATAACACTGTCTAACTGACTTAGGTTGAAACATACGAATATGCATCTGTGTATCTATTCTCAATCCAGCAAGATACGCAGAAACCAAATATTCCTCTGACATTCGCACCCGAGTCCTAATCAACTCGAACTTATCATGATATTCAACAATGCCATGTGTCTCTCTCAATTTCATCAATTCTGCAATAGGATCATCTACTACCTCTCCAAACCTTTCAAGAAGCAACAGTTTGTATCTATTCCAATCAAGAAACGTACCTCGATTTTCATCTGCTTGAACCAGCGATTGATGCCAACACGCTGCTTTCTCCTCCAAGTGAATTGAGGCCAAGTTGACTTTGATGTCCTCTGGTGTGCGGTCAATCAAAAAGAACTGATCACATTTGAATAACCATTCACGCACTGCACTTCCATTGAACCGAGGAAAGTCCAATCTGGATAACCGTGTTAATCCTGAGTAGTTAGGGTTTCCCATTAACCCAGGACGACCTCGCATCCCTTCTTGATTTTGCGGAATGACAGCCACCGGATCGCCTGGATTAGGAGGAAATTGTCGATGCATTGCTGATGTCGACGCACCATTGGTGGTGAAGGTTTCGAATGCTTCGAACATCTCTGCAATTCTTCCTCTCAGCACCTCGTCGATCTTGGACAATTTGCTTTCTATCTTCTCCTCCAATTTCTCCTCCATTGAAGCAATTTTGGAGTTGAAGGATTCCTCGAATTCGCGCTGCGCAGCTTCTCTGATCATGGCTTGCGATCGTGTCTCCGTCATAGCTGATTCTGTCCAAGGATTGTTGGCTCTGATACCATTTAATACAGCAATCGATAAGGAAATCGCTTCTGGAAATCACACACTGTATTGACAAGGAAATGATGTTACAATGAACAACAAATTCCTACCTCAAGATCCCAACGGATTAGCTTGAGAGAGCTCTAAGAGCAGAAGAAGAACAAAACGAACTGGACTTTTCTGAATGACCTTTACAACATGACGCCTCCCTATTTACATGTATTTCTGTTTTACCCAATTAACCAAATGCCACAATTAGCCAAATGCCACAATTAGCCAAATGCTGTAACAGATTCCATGGCAGTTTTTGTGTCTATGTAGCTATGCTAATAAGCTTTTATGGAGATGTGGATTCAGTTTTATACCGAAGACTTTGAGAAATGTTTATGTAGGTTGTATGTCTGCCTGTTGTTTAGCCATGAAGTTGAGAGGGCTTGCATGCATATGTTATTTTGATGGGTTGGAGTTCTGACACAGGTGCTTCTTGGAGACATGGGGACTGGGAAAACAAGTTTAGTTTTGAGATTTGTGAAAGGTCAATTTTATGACTATCAGGTTTGTATTACATCAACTGCTTGCTTTGTGTTTCTGTATCATGTATGGTCATCGTTGAGCCTTTATTTTTCGTATTGAGAGTTGGTGTAATTATATTGGCAGGAGTCGACCATTGGGGCAGCTTTTTTCACACAGGTTTTATCTCTCAATGAAGGGACTATAAAATTTGACATATGGGATACGGCAGGCCAGGAGCGGTACCATAGCTTGGCTCCAATGTATTATCGTGGTGCAGCTGCAGCTGTTGTTGTTTATGACCTTACTAGCATGGTACATATCTTTTTCCTAACCATCCATGCATCTACTGTCCTTTTTGTCATTCATGGCATTTCCTGTCTTGTTACTGTTCTGATGATCGACAGATTGAGATTGTGTCATTGCAAAACTCGTATATATTTGATTGGAACTGGGAATTTTCAGTTTGTTAATTTCTTACAAGAACTTAGGTTTCGGAAACTGGATAAGACCTCTGTAGAATTCTTATTTCTTGCATTTCTTGTACAATGATACAACGTATAAGTATCATGTTTGTATGTGTACAGATCCACAAAATCTGCCTCTAACAATGTTAGTGTATCAATCATAATATGTGCTATTTAAGAGGAGATTGATTTAGTATAATTTCCGGCCTTGATTCATGCTCTGATTGAAGATTTCTAACACCCCCCTTCAAACTAGAGGGCCACGGCCGCACTAGTTTGGAACAAAGAACTTGGTGACGATGATGATGGAGTGCCTTGGTTAATAAATCTGCCGGTTGATCAACTGAGGGTACAAACCGAACTAAGTGACTTCCCATTGCTACTTTTTCTCGAACAAAGTGATAGTCCAGTTCAATGTGCTTTGTACGGGCATGGAAGACCGGATTTGATGCCATGTAAGTGGCACTCAAATTATCACAATATAGTAGAATGGGGTATTGAATGTTGGCGCCAAGTTCTGATAGAAGAAGAGCGATCCAGGTTGTTTCAGCACAAGCATGGGCAAGTGCTCGGTATTCAGATTCGGCACTTGATCGGGCAACTGTCGGCTGCTTTTTAGAGCACCAAGATACCAAGTTGCTACCAAAATATAAAAGGTATCCAGTTTGAGAGCGGCGGGATTCAGAACAGCCAGCCCAATCAGCATCTGAATAAGCAGCGAGAGTGACTGGTTGACGTTGAGGTGTGAAGGAAAGACCATGATCAATTGTGCCTTTGATGTATCTGAGGATCCGTTTGGCAGCGACAAGATGAGGAGTGCGTGGTTGACTCATGAACTGGGAAATAAAGTTAACTGCGTAAGCGATATCCGGTCGAGTGATAGTTAGATATTGTAAGGACCCAACTATTTCTCGAAATAATGTGGGATTGTCCAATAAATCGCCATCAGTGGAGTTGAGTTGAGCCTTTGGTGCCACAGGCGTGCGGACTGGTTGGCTGTGCAGGAGGCCGTATTTGTCCAGAAGGTCATGAGCATACTTTAACTGATTAATGTGAAGTCCATCAACTTGAGAAGCTACCTGAAGACCAAGAAAGTAGTGAAGGGGGCCTAAATCCTTGATATCAAATCCATGACTCAAGGATGCAATGAATTTAGTAAGGAGAGTGTTGCTGTTGGCTGTGACGATAATATCATCGACATATAATAAGAAGAAGATTGAGTTACCACCATGCCGATAGATAAATAAGGATGAATCAGCCTTGCTAAGATGAAATCCGTGAGCAAATAAAAAGTGGCTCATGCTCTCGAACCATATTCTAGGCGCCTGTTTGAGACCGTAGATAGATTTCAGTAACTTGCAAACATGAGAAGGTCGAGACGGATCAATGAAGCCAGGCGGTTGAGTCATGTAGACATCTTCTTGTAAATGGCCGTGCAAGAATGCATTCTTCACATCTAGTTGACGGAGGGGCCAATTTCTGGACACTGCAAGACATAAGACTGTGCGAATAGTGGTAGGTCGGATTACAGGACTGTAGGTTTCGCCATAGTCTATACCATATTGCTGATGAAACCCTTTGGCAACCAAGCGTGCTTTGTAGCGTTCGACTGAGCCGTCTGACTTCCGTTTGATTCTATAAATCCATTTACTGCCGACAACATGTTGCATTGGAGAAGCAGGAACAAGTACCCATGTCTGATTCTTTAGTAAGGCATTAATTTCCTCAGTCATTGCTGTACGCCATTGAGGATCTTTAGTGGCTTGAGTGAAGCAGGTTGGTTCCATCGAGTTAACAATTGAAATCAATGCCCTAGGAATGGGATACGGGACTGTTCCATCAGTGCGTAATCGTTGTTGAACAATTCCGTGTTGGAGACGAGTGCGAGCACGAACAGTTGGAGTCATTATGGATTGAGAGGGGATCATCGGGGCAGCTGTGGGATTCGATATAATAACAGCAGCATCTGAGTTGGAGTTGCGAGGACGACGTTGATAGTGGATTACTTGTGGAGGAGATGGCGGACGTGATATTTGTGAGGGAGGATTGTCGCCAGATGATGGAATTGAGGATGCATCATTCAGAGGAGGTGAGGCAAGATGATTGTTTGGTGGAGTAGGGTTTGGTGGGGTTAAAGTGGATAGCTGGAGACCATCTGTGGAGGAAGAAGATGTGGGTTGATTTGGGCCCGATGTAGATGGGCTGTGGATGGAAGCCTGAGAAGATGTTTTAAGATTGGTCAACAGGCGTAATTCAAACTCCACAAATGATGGCTCAGAACCTGTTTTCAAATTCTGCAAAGTCTTGTAGGGAAAATTAGTTTCATCAAATAAAACATGACGAGAGATGATAACTTGACCAGATTTGGGATTGAGACACCGATAACCTTTGTGTTGGGGAGAGTACCCGATGAACACACATTCAACACTTTGAGTAGTTAATTTATTGGAGGGTCTAGATTCAATGTGAGGGAAGCAAGCACAACCAAAGACACGAAGTGAAGAGTATGAAGGAGAGTGACCATACAAAACCTTGTGCGGTGTGTTCCAAGAGAGAGTGGCGGTGGGAAGAATATTGATGAGATACACTGAGGTGGAGACTGCTTCGACCCAAAGGGTGGTGGGAACACCAGAAGTAAGAAGAAGTGTTCGGGCCATAGAAGCAATATGACGATGTTTACGCTCTGCAAGACCATTTTGCTCAGGTGTGTATGGGCAGGAGAATCGTTGCACAATACCAAGAGAGGTACAATAGGTAGTAAAATCCCGATTGACATACTCTGTGCCATTGTCACTTTGAAGGTATTTAACAGAGCCGTTAAAAATGTTTTTGATCATGGCTACAAGAGTTTTGAAGTGAGGAAAAACCTCATTTTTCCGTCTCATTGGATATAGCCATGTGTAGCGAGAGCATTCATCTGTGAAAAGAACATAGTAACGAAAACCACTAGGTGATGTAATGGGAGACATCCACACATCACTATGGATAATTTCGAATAGGGATGAAGAAAAAGTTTTATTTGAAGCAAAAGGGAGTTTGTGAGATTTGCTAAGAGCACAAACATTGCAAAATGAATTAAAAGACACTTTTGAGCCAAGATGAGACCCAAGACGAGAGAGAACAGATGATGAAGGATGGCCAAGACGGTTGTGCCACATGGAAGAATGAATTGTGACAAGTGCTTGCGGAACTGTAGATTCAGAATGAAAGGATAGGGGATATAGACCATCCTTACATGGGCCCTGAAACAACAACCGACCAGTGAGTAAACAGTAGATTTGATAGAAAGTAGGAGCAAAAAGGAAGAAGACAAGATTATCTTTGGTGAATCGGGCTACAGATAGGAGATTTTTACGAAGAGATGGAACACGAAAGACGTTAGAAAGACTGAATTTAGATGATCCCAAAGAAATAGGAAGGTTACCGGTGTGAGAAATAGGTAAAGAATCACCATTTCCCATGTAGACATTATGTGGTCCACTGTGCGGTACAGAACCTGGGATGGAGGAGGATGTCATATGATGTGTTGCTCCCGTATCTGGATACCAATTGGGATCTGAAGCCATCTGAAAACCAGCAAAGGGAGGTGTCATCGTAGGCCCTGAATAGCGATGTGGACACCGGATAGAATCATGCTGAGATGTGTGACAATTATTGCACCAATTTGGAGATGGGCCTAATAAGCCTTGGGCCCATGAGGCACGACCAGCCCAAGGTGAATATGAAGATTGGTGTGTCGGTGGTTGATGGCTACCATACGGAGTGCGAGGGTTTGTGTAGTTTCCACCGCGACCGTAAAATCGACCTCGTGATCGTCCTCGTTGATTCCGCCGGTTATGGGTATGACGATCAATGTCTTTGTGATCGAAGTCACGACGATCAGAGTCCCGCTGGTCACGACCCTGAGTGAGGAGAGCGGTGACCACAGATGAGGATGAGACCGAATCGGTTCGTTGAGCATCGAATGCTAGGATGCGAGCTCGGAGATCTGAGAAGCTGGGAAGAGATGCGCCTTGAGTCAGAGTTGTGCGGAGCATCAGATAATCAGATCCGAGGCCGTGAAGGGTAGACAAGACTAAATCCTCCTCAGAAACCGGCTTTCCGATAGAAGAAAGCGCATCAGCAATGGATTTGGCATGTCGGATGTACTCATCCACAGTTTTGGATCCTTTTTGTAGTTCCAACAACTGGAGCTTCAGACTGGCAGCGCTAGCTGTAGATTGTTGTGAAAAGTGACGCGAGAGGCAGTCCCAAATGGCTTTCGATGTATCAAAACCAATGGTGAGTTGAGACACGTTATCAGTGAGAGAGGTGGTGAGGAGACTGACGATTTGCTGGTCTATGGTGAACCATTCGTCATGAGCGGGATTGGGTAATTCAGTGGCCGGAGAAGTGTCTGTAGCGTCAACAGTGATGGTTGCCTTGGGTTCGAGAATGGAGCCGGAGACATAGCCCCATAATTTCTGTCCATGGAGATAAGGCTTGATTTGTCGAAGCCAAGTAAGGTAATTTGTTTCATTGAGTTTGGTGAACTGAGCAGTAGTTTGAGTAGGAGGAACAATAGAGTTTGGAGATGCCATGAGTGAGGAAAAAAAAATGAAGAAGATGGGATTCAGAGAGGTGAAGAGAGCAGGGAGGGCAGGGGATATGAAATTGACAGGTTGGATGACCTAGTCTGATACCATGTAGAATTCTTATTTCTTGCATTTCTTGTACAATGATACAACGTATAAGTATCATGTTTGTATGTGTACAGATCCACAAAATCTGCCTCTAACAATGTTAGTGTATCAATCATAATATGTGCTATTTAAGAGGAGATTGATTTAGTATAATTTCCGGCCTTGATTCATGCTCTGATTGAAGATTTCTAACAACCTCATTATTCAAAAGGGTTCATTTCCTGTTGCAAGGCTACAGGGCTAACATTTTCACAATTTAGTAAATAATTTTGTAGTTGCGTCTAAAATATTTTCTCATCAGGAATCATTTCTGCGAGCAAAGAAGTGGGTTCTTGAGCTGCAACGGCAAGGTATCTACGCTACATCTGCAATTATCCCTGGGTGTTATGGTTGAAGCATATAACCCAAATAATAAGTTTTTATATGTTTTTTTTTCTTTTGAGTTAAAGATCTGAACTGAAAATAAAATATATGGCGCTTCACAATTTTATTATTACAGCTCGAGATTTTTCTCTTTCCCATTCCTTAAACTTTTTATTTTGTAATATTCCAGGAAATCCGAACTTAGTCATGTTTCTTGTAGCAAATAAAGCTGACTTGCATGATAAAAGGAAAGTAAGCGCCGAGGTATGCCAATACATTTTAGGCTGCAATGTGTAATGAGGCTCACCCTGTCAGATTCACATTTGATTTACTAGAATGTGACTGCATTGAAACCATGAATTACAATCAATAGTGTTTTATTGAGCTATACATTTGACTTAACATATGTATTATGTTGCCTTTGGACTTTGCAGGAAGGGGAGCAATATGCAAAGGAAAATGGCTTATCATTCCTTGAAGCATCTGCAAAAACTGCACAAAATGTCAATGAGCTCTTTTATGAAATAGGTAGGCTTTTCACACGTGAAAGAAATGCTCAGTTAGTTGTTTGATGTGGTTTTTTAGAATGCTGGGGTCTTGAATTCTTATAGCTTGATAATTTAACCCGAAGACTTTTGACTTCAATGCCAGAGGCCGCATCTATTTAAATGAACATACCTCTGTTTTTTTTAATCAGCAAACTATGTGATTAAACAGATTTAAGTTAACCACAATGACTATGAGTACGTAAAAGAAACAACTTCCACAAATTGAAGTGAATATATATTATAAGAACTAAGAAAACATCGAAATTAGGAGAACAAGCTACCAACATCCAAAGCCCTAAATTCCTATATACAATAAAAACCCTAATTACCCATCAAAAAATAAAATAAAAACCCTAATTACGACACGAAACAAATCAACCTCCAAATCTGTAAAGAGTCCTGCCCTGCCTCTTGAGCACATACACAACATCCAAACATATGCAGCTTAGATTTGATGTTTATTGAATAATGAATATGCAGCTTGTTATTCAACTCTTATATTGTTCCAGCATTTCTGTAGAGATTTGACATTGTATTTCACCATTGTTGGAGTATATACATGTTACACTGACCCCTGTTCATTAATAATATTATTTTGCAGCAAAAAAGTTGGCGAAAGCTCAACCTGTAAGACCATCTGGTTTAAGATTACACAATCGACAAGAAAGACGGAGAGGATATTTCTGCTGTTCAACATAATGAACATATTATTTTTAGAATTCATCTGTATGTATCTCCTTAACCCATGTTTTTACATCTAAAATTGTACATTCTGTCCTAACGAGTAAACTATTTGAAAGATAGCAATGCAGTTTATTCAGTCAGTACTTTTAAATTTAATTGCCTTCTCGTTTGTTCTCATGCTTTATTCTATATTCTCAAAGGATTGATTAGTGAAGGTGTAAGTAGACAGATTTTGATCTTAAGATCCCATTGAACATTTCTTGATCAAGTTTCTTTGTTGTATTCACTAGTCTCTCTTCTTGATCTTATTGTTCTTAAACATCAGGTGGTCAATATTGATGGATGCTAAACGTCATTGTACAATCTGTGTGGTCAAACAAGGCACGTGATAACTGTTGTATGTATATATCAGTTTCAGCTGCATTGTGACATTCCAATTGTAATTATTCTGACCTATATATGGAAGAACCCCATTTTGAAATGTGAAATTTGTCCTTCTATATTGATGCACCATTTCTTCATTTTAATAAATGAGCTTTTTTATTGTATTCCTCCATGTACATTCTCTTTGTATACCCTAAGATTATGTGTAGTACCACTGAATGGTCCAAAAGCAACCCTGGTAGCCAGACCTCCATGTACAAATGTGAAGTTAGTGCAAGCCCTTTGTTTATTCTCAGAGGCCGATTAGGGCCCTTGCCGCTGCTTCAGTGCAGCAAACTTAGCAGCCAACTCGTCGTAGTCTGGTAGTTTAGGATGCACATGCGGAGCTAATCTATTTGTCTGACATGATGAAATACGAATAAGGGCCTTTTCTTGCTCAGTTGGACCTGTTTGTTTCTTGGGGAGAGATTTTGATCTGGTGGTAAAAGGGACCAAATCAAGTTTATCATCGGCATTTCCTCCATCTGATAAAGTCTGGTTTGAAGGTTGGCCTTTTGACTCTATTCTCATTTTTTCTGGACTATGTGGATTCCTACTGTATTTAATCAGTAACTTGTCTATTATCCTTTCCTCCTCTTCTTCATTTACTTCTTGAATGGATATTTGCAGTGTCATGGCATCCCTCTTAGAATATCCCAACTTCCTTTCAATGATGTTCGGGTCGTTAAGCTTCTTGCTATGCTTCGCCTCATCGGCCAACACTCCTTGTTGCTGCGGTACTATTACCCTTCTCGTGTCTGGCTCTGACCTCTCCGGCAAGAGGTCCTTATTGAACCCACAGTGACACTGCCGGGCAGGACTTCTCAACTTGGTCTGTAATTTGTCATCCGATGGGCGAACACCTCTCCTGCTATGCCTCACTAGGTAATGAATCTGCTTCTTAGGTTGAGCATCCTCCCTCTTGTCCTTGTGCTCATATTTAGCTCCAGGCTTATACTTAGCAGGGAACTTTTTGTCATGGTGAAGCATAGAGTACCATGTTACTCTGCTCATTATTGCTTTCTCCTTCACTTCAGATACTTTATGCTTATGCGCCTTCCTCGAGCAGTCGCTTGGTTTCTTAGGCTCCTTTCTCCTCCTATCTGGGGCATCAATGAACTTATGTCTCATCGGGTGGTCCTACAAAGGTAGCAGAAATGGTAGTTTCATGACTTATTTCAGCTCAGTAATTTCTCCAACTGAAGTGATCTAAAACAGTCATATATCAATTAAACCATACCTTTACAACAAGAACAAGGTCTCTGCAAATCCTCTGCTTGAAATTCTCAGAGTTCCACTTCACAGAAAACTCAGCGGCTACATGTTCCATCAACCTCACTTTCTTCTCCATTGAGTAGTGGCCTTTGCTCTTCAAGGTCTCTGCAAACTACACACAAAACAGGTCAATTAATTTACCCCTTAGTTACTGCAGATTCACTTAGCTCAGTCAAGACGGTAGCTTTTCAATACCTTCTGATTAACATAAAACTCCATGCTCTTGCCGTATCTGCTGTAAAAAATGTCCCTCAGGTCACGCAATTCCGGAAGGTCTGAGAACCATGATGCGGCGAACATCAGTGACGCCACTGCCTCCTTGCATTTTTCTGGACATTCCCTGCAGGGCGCAGGCATGATGTCCATGTGTTTACACCCCATGTAAAATTCAGAATTTCTATGCAGTTTATTAGTATGACTAGTATTCGAGCTTACTTTCGCTTACTGATGCTGGACATATTTCTCAGCAGCCAGTTGCACGAGTCCTCGATGAACTCATAGCCCGATGAAATGGTCAATTCTGCCAGAAGTCCCTCTGCCTGTCCCAGTATCTATTCGTCAGATCACCAAAACAAACTGGAGCACACAATGAAAATAGGGAAGCATAAATACAAGTACCCTTTTGTAGGCATCTAACTCCAGATGCGCAGCGAGCAAATCAACCAAGTCCTTCTTCAGGATCCTCTCAGTAGCTTTCCTCTTCCTCTGCACCAGTTCAACCCGCATTAGCGTGACCCTAAGCAGGGACTTGCTGCACCATCAAAACACATAATCATCAACACTGATCATATTCACATTCTTCAACATTGAAGAAGTCATCCTTGTGTACCATTTGGACCCGAAACTGGGTCCTAAAAGTCCACCCAACATGCTAAAACCACCACCATTCAACCTTGTATTACAATGGTCCTCTGCATATGATTATATAATGATATTGAAGTCTGAGGACAGATATGGATTTGGTCTATGGAATGAAGTGAAGAGCTACTGGTGTACGTGTACAATTGAGCAAATGATTGACTATAAAGATCTTTGTTTCATGTCTGGTGTCGACATGAGAATGACTCGGATGTGGATAAACGTGTCGAAACAACTGAACAGTTTGTATTCTATTCAGAAACATAAGGAACGTTGGCCATGGATACTTAATGACATGTTTGCAGTGATGAGTTTTCATGAGAAAGATGTTTTACCAGGTATCAGATTAGACAAAATTTGATATTTCCGGGTAGATAAGGTATAGTGACGTTGACAAAAATAATTTGTTATGAATTTGATTAAAATATAATAATCTTGATGACAGTGGGATTTGAACCCACGCCCTTTCGGACCAGAACCTTAATCTGGCGCCTTAGACCAACTCGGCCATGTCATCTTCTTGTTGTAATTTCTACAACATAAATAATATACAATTGTAAAGGACTTGACATGTTCATTTTTGGCCTAATATATAGGGAAAAGTACAAAATGGGGTACTGAACTATCATTTCTTTCCAATTTGAGATCCGAACTATCATAATTTCAAATGAGAAGGCAAAATCAAAAAAATCCGTTAAAGTTAACGGTCAAAGTTAACCCCGCTAGTCAAATTACAATTAAATGTCATTTACTTTAATTTTATCTATGTATCTCTCTTATTATATTTTTAGGGTCCGAATCCCATGAGAATCAATGTGAACCGTCTATCTTAGTTAATCAACGGACAGAATAAAACGAGATTAATTGCAAATTTGTAATTATTTTACACTTATATACGAATCAAGGGGTAATTTAGTCAATTTAATTTTACAAAATCTCGTTGATTTCGAACAAATCGTTCCCCGACCGAAAGCCCTTACTCTTTCCACCCGCCGCGAATTGCTTGAGCGCTGGACAACATCGACGTTCACCCGTGCTTGGTCGCAAGCTCTTTTGATTTATGCAATTGTCGATTAGGTTCGTGGTCGGGTGGGGTGGTTTGATGCTGCCATTGAATAGGCAATTTGCGTAAAGATGAAGAAAACGAGACTTACCCATTAGACAAAATTGGATTGGGATGCGAAGTTGGAATCTTTGATGCTAGATCTCACGATGGAAAAGTGGAGATGAAAATTGAGAAAGGTGCGGAAAGACAGATTGCTTTTGTCTCTTCTTTTCCATTGTTGGTTTATAATTTTTTAAGAAAGGCGACAACTTGGTTTTGTATGGGTAATTGTTACTTCAAGAAGGATCGGATTGATGCTGCCATTGGAGCTTATAAGTAGCGACGCTTCAAATCTCGTTGATTTCGTCTTCGTAATCACTAAAACATGACTGCTACGAATTTTGTTTGTAATTGCTACGCATTTTAGTCGTTAAACACCAAAACATGACTGCTACGAATTTTGTTTGTAATTGATACGCATTTTAGTCGTTAAGCACCAAAACATGTCTGCTACAAATTTTGTATGTAATTGCTACGCATTTTAGTCGTTAAGCACCAAAACTACCACCTCTTTCTAATTTGAGATCCGAACTATCATAATTTCCCATGAAGGGAAAAAATCTGTTAAAGTTAACGGTCAAAGTTAACCCCGTTAATCAAATTACAATTAAATATATTTTACTTTAATTTTATCTAAGTATCTCTCATTCTATATTTTTAACTTTTAACTTTATTATAATTTTATTATTCTCTTTAAATTTCATATCACATATAAGTACTACATTTAAATTAATTATTTAGGGTTTCATAATTTATCATTATATGTATGAATACAAATAAGGGAAAAGTACAAAAAGGGTCCCCGAACTACCACTCAATTCCAATTTGAGGTCCGAACTACCACAATTTCCAATTAGGGGGCAAATTCAAGATATATTTGGTGAAGGTACAAATAGGGGCTCCGAACTACCACTCAATTCCAATTTGAGATCCAAACTACCACAATTTCCAATTAGGGGGCAAATTCTAGATATTTCATATATATATTTTTCATGGTATATTTTTAACTTTTAATTTTATTGTTATAATTTTATTTTCTTTAAATTGCATACTACAAACGAGTATTATTTTTAAATTAATTATTCACAATTTTTTAATTAATCATATAACATGTATGAATAAAAATAAAATAATTTGTTTCTTAATTCATATTGTTAAATTTTCAAGTTTTTTTCTTTTATGCATGATGGGTGGCCTATACTATTTTAAATTTATATAATTTGACAATTTACCGTATAACATGTATGACAAATTAAATTATTATTTCTTGACTCATTTTCATAAGAAAGTGAATATAAAAAGAATATAATGAAATATATATATACTCATTTGTAGTATGAAATTCAAAGAAAATTAAAATATTATAATAAAATTAAAAGTTAAAATTTTTGAATGAAAAATACATAGAATAAATTAAAGAAAAATATTTAATTTTACTTTGTACTTTTTATACTTTTCCCGTTAATTCGGACCTCTTTTTCTACGTTTTCCTTAAGTTAAATAATTCATATTAGATTTGGGACTTCCGATTAATACGCATATCATTGAAATTTTTGATAGGTTAACATCAGGAAATCTTTCAAGACATTTGTTCAATGCATTTTTGAATAGGTGATGCTGCCTTTCGATGCCATGGTATTTTCGGCGGACTAACATCCGAAAAACAACATTGCAACAAATAGCTTTTTTTTTGTATACATTTGTTAATTTAAAGGGAAAAGTACAAAGTAAAATTAAATATTTTTCTTTAGTTTATTCTATATATTTTTCATTTAATTTTTAAATTTTATTATAATATTTAATTTTCTTTAAATTTCATATATCTTGAAATTGTCATACATGTTATACGGTAAATTGTCAAATTATATAAATTTAAAATAGTATAGCCACCCATCATGCATAAAAGAAAAAAAACTTGAAAATTTAACAATATGAATTAAGAAACAAATTATTTTATTTTTATTCATACATGTTATACGATAAATTAAAAAATTATGAATAATTAATTTAAAAATAATACTCATTTGTAGTATGAAATTAAAAGAAAATAAAAATATACCATGAAAACTATATAGATGATATTTCTTAAATTTGCCCCCTAATTGGAAATTGTGGTAGTTCGGACCTCAAATTGGAATTGAATGGTAGTTCGGAGCCCCTATTTGTACTTTCCCCAAAATATATCTTGAATTTGCCCCCTTATTGGAAATTGTGGTAGTTCGGACCTCAAATTGGAATTGAACGGTAGTTCGGGGACCCTTTTTGTACTTTTCCCTAAAAATAAACAATGACTTTTTTATTGTAAAATTTTCAAGTTCTTTCCCTAATATTATGGGTGAGTAGTATTTTAAATATTCATAGTTTCACAATTGATCATAAAATATCTATGGATAAAAGATTAAATTATTATTTTTCTAATTCATGTTCATAAGAGTATTACTATAAAAATGATATAAATTTATGGATGTGAATTGAAAGAAGTTTTTTTAACTTTTGTCCACACATATTATGTGCTGAAAGGTCAATCTTTCAAAATTCAAAATATTGTACTCACCCATCATATAAGGGAAACATCTTTAAAATTTTAGAATATGAACCAAAATAATATATATTTAAATTTTATTCATACATGTTATATAGTAAATTATGTAACCCTAAATTATTAATTTAAATGTAGTACTTATTTGTGATATGAAATTTAAAAGAATAATAAAATTATAAGTTAAATATATAGAATGAGAGAACATAGATAAAATTAAAGTAAATGATATTTAATTGTAATTTGATCGTTAACTTTAACGAATTTTTCGATTTTGTCCCGTCATTGGAAATTATGATAGTTCAAACCTCATATTCAAAAGAGGTGATAGTTCAGGATCTTTTTTTTTGTACTCTTCCCCTATATGAATCATGTTCACTTCTCGTTTTTCCAGTTTTTCCCCAACTTTGACAATTTGAAAGTTATTATTGAATTCGATTTTTAAAAAAAGAAAAAGTTATTATTGAATTCACTTGGGCCTTCTGTTTCAAATGAGTCCGGCCCATCTGTCACAGTTTTCATAGTCAGAGATTTCATCCTCATCATCTAATGCAGCCATCATTTGTGGTTGTATCCTGTTATAACATGTGTTTGTCATGCATGTATGCATGACTTTCTTTCCTTTGTCCCTGCACCTTCTGTTCTCCTTACTGACCAAATCCAATTCCAAATATGTAGAAGTAGATACACTACCATATAATACGACTGGGCCTTCAATCCAGTTTTATTAAATTTAGTACAATTAAATTAAATTCAATTCAGTTTAATGAAGTTCAGTATAGTTTAATTAAGTTCAATACAGTTTAATTAAATTCAGTACATTTAAATTAAGTTTAATACAGTTAAATTACGTTCAGTACAGTTAAATTAAGTTCAGTACAGTTAAATTAAATTCAATACAGGTCCAGTACACTTAAATATACCTATATTAAATTAAGTTGAAACATTTAATATAATTATTTCGAGTCAATCCAGTTTTTATAGTTTCCAACCCTATTATTCAAAACTTTTATTTTTAATTTTTTAAATAATTTTGGGAAACCGTAAGACATTTATGATCTATTGGTTTTTCAAGATTGTGTCCATACCTCTTCGGAAACTATTGCATCCGTTTTAAAATGGAAGTAAACTTTGTTCACTACAAATTTTGGCTCAAGTTTACGACAGCGGAAATACAACGTAAATGTATCGTATATACGACATATATGTGGCGCTTTTTGACTGTGTCGCACAAACCACAGTTGCAAGAAATGTGCGACAGTCTTGCGTTACAACTCTGCGACACCTTTACAACAATTGTACGTCACTAATGTGCGACGGCTGTAAGACACTCATTCGTGAGAAATATAATAATAATATTTATATTTATATTCATTGAATATAATAATATATAAATAAATTTAACAAAAAATATTATTTTATAATAAAATGACAGAATATATGAGAAAATTTTGCACATAAAATTTCCAGTGGAATTATTTTACAACCTGCAACTAATAAAGTTTACAACGATTAGGAACATACCAACGATTAGGAACATACCAACGATTTGGAACTAATTCAACAAATCGCCTAAAAAAATGGGAAGAAAACAATCTTACAGAAAAGAATATTACATAATACAGAGGAAGAAAACTGGAAAGGACATGATTTGTTCCGCTGGCATAGTCTCCTACACTTTCTTGCATATCCATATGTGGGAAGGACATGGTTTGTTCCGCTGGCATAGTCTCCTACACTTTCAGGTGTCCATTCTCCCATAAACACAAAACATGTGAGGGTGCCATATTAAAGAAACCTTAGAAACCAAGTAATTCCGGATATATACAATTCTTAGTCAAGTAAACATAACGTAAAATACAAAACGAACACCGTAAACATAAATCATCACAGGTAGCAGCTACACATGAAAAAATGAACTGATACAAAGTAATCACCAAATCCAGCAATTCGATTGACTCACTCCTACCTGCAGTTTCAATGAAACCTTCCCACTTCTCCGCATCTACAACATTGATGATCAAATGCTCCGGTGCATACAAGTTTGAGAAGGAGATTGAATGAAAAGTTAAGTCGTCAGCCCAATAAATTCAGTCTACACATGCAAGCCGTCTCATGCTAAACAAACAATAATACATATCCACAAGGCACAAACATACTGGCACTATCTACCTGAAAGATGAAAATAGAGAAAATAAGTAAAGAAAACCAACCTCTCCCTTCCATCAACATCTGGTGAATTTTCTCGGATAAAAGCTTCATAATTTCCACCAACTTCTGTATCTCCATCTATTCCATTATGCTCAATCACGTCTTCAATCTTCAATTTTTCCGTCCCAGGCTCCTCCTCCTTCATCTCTTGTTCATTTCACTCCACCAATTTCGAAGAAACCCTCAATTTCTAGTTATCGTTTCGCCATTCAAATTCATAATATAACTTCTACCTAAATCTACCTCACTGCTAGGACATGAAGATTAAAGAACACAGAGCAAAAGCAAACAAGTATATTTGGAAACGACTTAAACCATTCGCAAACCTTCCAAAACTTGAAAATGAAGCTCCACTCAGTCTTAGCCACAACCACAAAACATGTAATCACAACAACATAGCACTGAAATATCCCATCAAACACCTGAAAACTAAAAAATAAAATCTCACAAACAAATTTTTTTTCAAACTAAACATCACATAAATCCAGCAAAATGCTTACATCTGATCCGTAAAGTTTGTCTTCATTGAGGCATTTCATCAAGCACCTCACCTACAGAAAAGAATTTTTTTTGGACCAAAACAAGATTCAAAAAAAAAACCCAAAATAAGTCACAAACTGTTTCTACAAAGAATGTTTCAATTAATATATACCTTTCTTTAATGTTGGCAACATCAGATTCGTCTAACCAGGAAAATCAACCCAAAATCAAATTCCTCACTAATTTTCGGTTAGGAAAATCTATCAAATCCGCATAAATTCGAAATATAAAACCAACCACTTACAGATCGTTTCCAATGGCGAGATTGAGAAGAGCGTACATCGAAGCGATGACCTTCGACTCATCATCACAGCCAAGCATTCCAACAAGAGGCGGAATGGCTCCCAGCATCGCCAGCGTTTCTATGGCAAACAGATCTTCCTTAGCAAGCCTCCTCACCTCCCTCGCCGCATTCACAACTTCCTCCTCCACCAACATCCTCACCACTCCCTTCATGCCACCCCGTCCTAAATTGGATCCGTCCCTGGATGCAGCGATAGAGGAGGAGAGCAGTGCGGTGAAATGAGAGAAATGAAGAAGTAAATTCGCTTATGTGTTTTTCATTAATGAGCAGTGTGGGTAATGTGCAACGTAAAGGCGACGTACATGCGTCGTAGCTCTTTCAACGTTATACGACGCATATACGACACATACTTTTAGTGCGTCGTAAAAGTGTCGTAAATTCGTCGTTAATGCGTCGTACAGAAAGAGACAAAACTTACAACGCATCGTATAACTGTGTCAAATGTGTCGCACAATTCGTACGACAGCTTGCATCGTCGTACATAAATGTGTCGTAAAGTTGATCCAAAATTTGTAGTGGTTGCACTTGATATGAATTTAAAGAACATGTGGAAATAAACATATGAATACAATATATATTTTACATAGAAACTTACAATGACATTCAAGTGTAGTACAAATGAAAATATTTACATATCATCATCTTCATCCATGTTCATTTCCACTACATTATTTGGACAATCCTCAATAATTTGAAACGCTATCATGCCGTGTACTTGATTCATTTGCTCTTTTTGCTGTTCCTCAATAATTTTTGGAAAACCTTTAAGACATATTATCTTAATGGTTTTTCAAGTTTGTGTCCACACCTCTTCAGAAACTATTGCATCCGCTTTAAAAAAGAAGTAAACTTTGTTGCACTAAATATAAATCGAACGAACATGTGGAATAAACATATAAATACAATACATATGTTATATAGAAACGTACAATGGCATGTGTGGTATAAATTGAAACATTTACATAGCATCATTTCATCTATGTTCATTTCCATTACATTATATTTAAATATACTTTATAAAATATAATCATAAAATATACTTGAGTTTTAAAAAGTGTATATATAATTTTTTCAGTTTCAATTAAATTAGTCAGTTAAATTAAACTCGATACAGTTAATTACGTTCAGTACAATTAATTAAGTTCAGTACAGTTAAATTAACTCGACACAGTTAAATTAAGTTCAGTACAGTTAAATTAAGTTCAGCACCGTTAAATTTAACTCGATAAAGTTAAATAAAGTTCAGTAAAGTTAAATAAAGAATAGCCCCTTAAACCCACGCTCGTTCGGACTAGAACCTTAATCTGGTGCCTTAGACCAACTCGGCCATGTCATCTTTTTGTCTTAGTTTAGACAACATAACAAATATACAATTCTGAACGACTTGCCATGTTTATTTTTGGAATAATGTTGTATTCCTATTTACCCCTTATTCTAAAATCAAAGACTTTACCAAAGCCGCTTCACTTTTATACAGTGTTCTAAAAAACGGCCGCCTAGGCGGCCTTTTTTTAGAACCCGTTCTGTTTTATGCAATTAGGCGGATGGGCAGTCCTGGGCGGCGTCTGGGCGGTCCTGAGCGGCGCCTGGGCGGTCCTGTGCGGTTAATTCGGCTTCTGGGCGATCTAAATCGATTTCTAGGTGGAATGGTCAACTACATGTCAATAGTCAAACTTGAAGGGCTTATTTGTTAATTTTTAAAAATTAACTTATTGAAACTAGGGATTTAGATTTCAATGCTTCAATTTGTATTGTTTCTGCTGCATGTTTCTTATTTTTCATAATTTGGATTTGATTAAATGTTCATATTTCTTTGCAATGTGCTTGAACCCATGAATTGATTAAAAGTTTACATTCTGGAGAATATGGAGGAAGAAATTTGTATATTAAATAATGTATATATAATTATATATTTAAAAATATTAAAAATTCAAAACCGATTAATCCCCGCCTAGGCCCCGATTAATCCTTGGAGACCCTTTCCACCCGATGCCCACCTAGCGTTTTTTGGAACATTGCTTTTATACAATGAGCTCGAAAATCGAGATGCCTTGATAGTGCCCCCACAAATGATTGATTCTTTACCAGAAAGTTTAGATCCCGAAAAGTGATGTACTTTTGATTATCAAGCTTCATTTACGATAAGGTTAACTTGCAATGTAACAAACAAAAACTAACTTCCAAGAGTTGGGCTTTAAATGCGCTGCAGATAAGTTAGACACTAAGCCCATTTTGCCACTTTGCACCGTGTTTGGCCTAATAGATTGTTAGTGGAAAACATGACTAAAAAGCCAAAAGAACCATTTAAACACTTTATTTTTTAAAACTTATAATACAAGATTATTCTTCGTATTATTTATCCCAAGTATCATATTAATAGGGAGCATCTTTGACGTATATCTTTGTAAAAGCATGTCTCATGAGTAAAAAGAGTCAAAACAACTTAAACAAGCCGTGCTTCAACATGTGCGTCACACTTCCTATAGTCAAATAGAAATTAATCTAGGGAAGTGTGACAATTTATTTAATTACATTACACAAATTGCAATGTCGTTATTTTTTATTTATTTTTGATTGCAATGTTGTTATTTAGACTGTGATATTAATTATTATGTCGTGTATTATGAGTTGGAGCCACATGATTTGACGTTTCGACCGCTTTTAAATTTGTATTGTGTGCAAATCAAAGTCGATTGTCATGACATTGTAAATAATTTTGTTGATTTATAAATAAGAACTATTATTTATACTTACACCAATGACCAAACACTAAAAGATCATCAAAAATAGAGGCAAAGTGGTTGGCTCAGTGGAGCCTTTCCCTCCTGCGCCCAAAATGGCAAGGGTTCAAGTCCTCACCTAATACTAATTACTAACTGACAAACATGTACTATCTTAATTTTTCAAGCCCAATCAAAAAAAAAGAAAAAGAAAAGAAAAGATCATCAAGAATAGAATGGAAAAATAAAATACAAAATAAAAATAATCTCAATGACAGACTTTAGTGCATTTTACATTTTGACACACTGATTTTGCGCACTTAAGCTGGCCACATTCCCTTAATGAAATCAACTTTATCGTACATATTATATGAGCCAGAAAACTCAAGATTGATAATATGACATATTTATATTTTTGTGACCCTTTTTGCTAAGATGGTTTGTTTAATTAAAAAAAATACCGTAAAAAGGGGTGATATGGGGACATGGGCTAACATAAATATAATAACAATAAACATTCATTATGGTTATAATTATTGAAAGGACAATATTAAAACTATGAGTTTGTAGAGGACCAAAACTCAGCATATTTGACTTTGGAGACACTCTCCAACACTTCATGTGGCACAATGTCTCCAAATATTACTACCATCATCCTCTCCATGTCCACTTCATAAGATGTAGGGGTCTCCAAACGGTCTCATAGGATAGAAAGTCTAATGGAGTCTCGTGGTCCGTAGGCCTTAAGCCTAGTCCAGTCTATGTTTAGGCCTATTAAAGTCCAATTTTAAGCTTGACGAGCCGGGTAAGGGTGCAACATTTTTGGCCCGGTTCGGCCTATAGGCCCGGCCTATTATGGCCCATATCGGAAAGCCCAATGAAGCCTACCAAAAAGCCTAGTGAAACCGACCAAAAATAAAAGAGATGTCACATTTTGTTTCTATGAACTGATTTTTCTTAATGTTTGCATTGTTGACAGTGATGTTAATGATATTAATGTCCCAGATAAAGAAGATTTGTGGACTCTAAGGTTGTGTTTTAAGTGCCGAGCTTTTTGATAAACTTAGTTTCTTATCAAGTTTACTTTTGATCTTTTAGCTATTAGCCAGTGTATAGCTGGCAGCACTGCCTTGTCGCGAGACAATGTGTACAAAATAAATTTATAAGTCCACTACTCGTGACTTTACTATTGGGTATTAAAGCGGTAAGTAGGGGTCGAACCCAAGGGAATTAGTGGATAGTTGTTCTTTCGAAAATGGAAAGTAAGACAGTTGGGGGTTGGTTGTGATTTTAGTACTGAAAAGTAAATGACTGAAAGTAAAGAAAGTAAATACAGGACTGAAAGTAAATACTGAAAAGTAAAGTGCTGGAACAGTCCAATTCAATATCTACTTAATCAACATAGTTTTGGTATGGACTGATATTGAAAGGGTCTGTAATAAGCGACAGAAAGTAAATTACTGAAAGTAAATTGCTGGAACAGTCGAATTCAATATCTACTTAATCAACATACTTTTGGTATGGACTGATATTGAAAGGGTCTGTAATAAGCGACAGAAAGTAAATTGCTGAAAAGTAAATTGCTGGAAAGTAAATGTGTGGAAATTAAAGTACTGAAAGTAAATGACTGAAAATAAGCAGTTGATAATGAGACTGAAAGTAAAGTGACAGGTGATGTTTTAATCAAAGGAAAGATTCGGTTTTAGGGGCCTTGTATCATAGTCCGTTTATCATCGACCTCTAATGATCATACTACGTGTTTAAAGATGTATCAAGGCTATTCCTAGCACTTGACTTGCCACACCGTCTAGTCTTTTTCAAGACATAGAACTCTTGTTCTATTATGTGCATCCATTTGATCAATCATTCCTGATCAACCAAATGGTGTTTAAAAGAGGTTGAACTCCACAGATAAGCTGTGCTCTTCCGAGCCTCCACTTATCCACGTATGTTCACGAACCCCATGGAAGAGCTTTGCTCTTCCGAGCCTCCACTCAACCAATGGTGTTCTGACCTAATATATGGCACATAGAACAAGTTAAACACGAAGAGGCACTAAGAGAAGGGTTGATGGACCAAAGTTATACGAGTCAGAAACACAGTAAAACCCCCTTAATTAGACTGTTTGTCTATCTAACGTCTACGTGTTAGTCCCGATATATTTTCACAGGGTATTTTAGAGACTGAAGTGAAAACACGCTAAGGAGAGGATTTTAAGCTGAAAAGATAACAAGAGTCAATCCAAGGTCAAGATCATATGCCGACTGAAGAAATATCAAGGATCCTGACGTTGAATTGACCAGAATAAATTAATCAGAAGAATCAGGAGTGGAGTCAAGACAGACCGGGGAAGGAACACATTGACAGTTTTGTGAAAAGACTGCACAAAACTGTACAAAATCACACATTGGGCAAGGATGACCGACCACCACTCAAGGAGGTGGCCAAGGGAGGAGCTCCTCCCCCTTGGGCCACCGGCAACCGGCGGCTCCTCCACCCATGGTGACCGGCGGCTTTCTCCTCCTCCACATGGCACCTCCTCCTTCCTCCTCTTCTCCTCCCTTGGATCAAATGCACATGTCCACCATCTCCACCACCCATCTCCTCCCCTTTGGGCTATAAAAGGAGGAGCTCCTCCTCCTCATTTCACACACCAATTCCATAATTCACTTCTCTCTCTAGAAGTTGTAACATTTGTAATGTTGTAATCTTGCTTTGGAAATAAAGGAAAGCTCCCTTGGCGCTTCAACGGTTGTAAGTTTCTCTTAGTATTAATTTATTTAACTGTTGTCTTTAATTTCCTTAGTATAATGTTTAGCGCGATGAATAGTAGCTAAACTAGTAGTTCGGTAGAAGGGGCGTACTTGTATTATAAATGTTTTAGACTTTACTCTTAGTATACCTTTGTATTCAAAACTTGTTCTATGTGCCATATATAGTCAGAGTTTCCAAGGTTGAGTGGATGCTGTAACAAGCAAAGCTCTTCTGTGGGAATTCGTGATCATACTCAGGTAGTGGAAGCTGTAACAAGCAAAGCTATCTGAGGAGTTCGACTCATCCTAAATCCCATCTGGTCGAGCGTAACTGTGAGATCAGGTGGATGTACCCAGGCTAGCATACCTTAGGGTATTGGCGCTAGACTGAAATAGAACAGGAGTTGCTTTAAACCGGTGTTGTAAGTCTTGTGCTGTAACTAGCCTCGATTCACCGTTTGAATACTTAGATGATTCACTAATGGTCAATGATAAACAAGATATAATACAAGTCCCCTGAAACCGAACATTTCTCTTAATCATTAAAATAGTAATTTACTTTCCAGTATTAAAATCAACTAACCAACCAATCAATCAATCAAAATAGCTGGTAGCTTTAAAACCAACCAACCGACCTTAAACACGTTCCCACGCTGCGTAATTCCCCCCGAAGAACAATTATTCCCCTAGTTCCCTTGGGTTCGACCCCTACTTACCAAGTACTACCCAGTAGTATAGTTGCAAGTAGTGGACTATAAATTTATTTGCACAATCGCTTTGACGACGAGCGGTTCTGTCAAGGGTCTAAAACATTTTATGATACAAGCACACCCCTTCAACCGAATGAAGGGTTTAGCTACGAATATTCATAGAGATGAATACCATAGCTAAGTGCTTGAAAAGTAAAGGTTTTCGAAAGACAGGAAAGTAAAGGTTTTGGAAAGTAAAGACAAGGAAAGTAAAGGTTTTGGAAAGTAAAGACAAGGAAAGTAAAGGTTTTCGAAAGTTAAACTCAAGAACACACTCAAACTCAAGAACAAACTTGGAGCTTTTGATTCAAAGTAAAGTGTTTACAAGGATTGTGGGGTGGATTGTAGAGAGATTTCTATCTAAATGACAAGTGATCAAAGAACCAAAATGGGACTAGAACCAAGGACCAAAGATTAGGATTTTTGGGACACTTCTTCAAGGAGGAGGAGGACTTGTATTTATAGGCAAGGGGAGAGGAGGAGGAGAAGAGGAGAGCCACACACTTGTCAAGAGGGGGGAGGAGGGCCAAAAGCCGCCGGTGGTGAGGTGGCACAACCACAAGCCGCCGCCCATGTGGCTTCTTCTCCTCCAAAGCCGCCGGTGGTGAGGTAGAGGAGGGGTGAGTTGAGTGGAATGAGATCTTTTGCCTCCAAAAGCCATTGGTTCCCATGCAACTCCGGTTAGACTTTGGTTGCCCCTTGGTTGCTTCTTGGTTGACATCAAAGGACAAGGCACTTATACTTGGCATTTCACTTGTGTTCTTGATCTTTGTTGGAACAAGTCATTGAGACTTAGTTGTGGCTTGATCGGACTACTGCCGGAGCATGGCCAATTCTGACTTGTAATCCACTTTTAGCGTCAAGAACTCCTTTTTAGCTCGTTTCATCTCTACTCCTTGAAATAGCCTGTAGAATAAAAGTGAAACTAACAAGTAAAAGTTGTCAAGATAAAGCGTCTAATTTGGTGGGTTTAACTGTCTTAACGAATCATATAAATATGGTCCATCAATAGCCGCCGTATAAGTTATTCACAAGCATGGAACATTATATTTAATTGTCATAACAAGATTATCTAGCCCGACCTAGTGATATATATGGCCCAGCCCGGCCTAGCACACATGCCTACCAAAAACAAGGCCCATGGGCTGCTTAAGGTTTCAAAAATATGTATGGGCTTGGCCCGGTCTAGTCCACTTAAAGTTGAAGTGTAGGCTAAGGCTTAACCAAGCCTAGCCCAAACCTATTTTTTTGGACTAGGTCGGCCCGGCCAGGCCTATTGAAGACCTCTTATTAAGATGTCACTCCAACACACAAAAAAAACAAAGTCATTTATATCACAATTTATCTTCATTCAGTCATAATAAATTAAATCATATTAAATTTTATCATCAGTTCAAAAGAATATATCCTCGGTCTTTATGACGTAAAATTCAATCTTCTCTAATTGGAAAAAGATCAGGTGAGAAGTTGCTGTTTTTGTGAGAAATAGGAAATAATCTGGTCCCTTGATTATAACGATCTAACGGTGATGAATAAATAGAATATAACAAATATATGAAATATATTTATTAGTGCAAATATGGTTAAAGGGTATATTTGGAATAACAATTTAGCATCAATCGTGTGTATTATCGGAAGAACTCAATCGTCACTTCGTCTCTGGCTTCATGTCACCACGGCGCCGGCCGAGCTTCCAATGTTCTGTCAACGTGCGATTCCATCAAGAAGACAAAGTATTCTCATAGAAACAATCACCAAAATTATACCACTAATTTTCGTCCTCAATCGTTTCCAGCTTTTCGTCCGAATCACGCACCGATGCCGAGTTTCCTAAATGAACCTCCGGTTCCTGGAAGATACTTGTCGAAGAGAGAGCGTGCGATGATGGAATCAAGTAGTCAGGCGCCCGAAGCGAGTCAGCCGCTTCTCGTTGCGGCGCCCACTGGTATGGTTTACCTTTGAATTTATGTGTTAGGGTTTCTGATTTGAGCCTATGGCGATGAATGATTGCTGATTTTTGAATGATATATGACTAACTTATTGTTTCAGTATCCTTTACCGGAAGCATTTCGGATTCGAACTTGCCACGAGATTTGTCTATGTCATTGAAGCATCATAAAAATGGTGGAAGTTTTAGTAGATTGCCTGAGAGGCTTTCTGTGTCTTTGAATGGACATTCCCATGCTGTTAATACCATCCAGTGGTCACCGACTCACTGTAAGTGCCAGTTACTTGTTTCATGAGTCCTTTCTGTGGTTCGTGGTATGAATTTTTGAAACATCAACTACTGTTTGGTTGAGTTTTATAGAATATTGTTGCTGTATGATGTGATTCGTAGCGGCAGCACTGGGCTGTAATGATTCTGAGGAAGTTTGTCTCTATGTCATATTGAGAAAAAATTTCAAATTTTGGAATTTATAGGCTCTGAATTTTATCTGGATCTTTCTATGAGTTCTAATTCAGTAATGCTGAAGTCGTGAGGGTAGTAAAATTCTTGAGCTGTATTTTCTGTGACATTAACTTGCAGCTCACCTTCTTGCATCTGCCGGAATGGATAACACATCTGCATATGGAATGCATGGAGCAAAGATCAGAAGGCACGAGTTTTAAACAATCATACTGCCGCTGTAAAAGATGCCAAGTGGTCAGCGCAGGGACTATCTGTGCTGTCCTGTGGATATGACTGCATGTCTAGATTAGTTGACATTGAAAAAGGAATAGAGACGCATGTTTTTGAGGAGGATCAGGTTGTAGGCGTAGTAAAGTTCCACCCGAAGAGCCAAACGTGAACCTTCAACTTCTTAGGCGTTTTGATAAAAGATCTGACAGTTAAAAGCCAAACGTGAACATGCAAATTTACAACATCTGATTGTATAATTCTTACATTAAGATTCATTCTACTTATCAAAAACTGGTCATTGTTCTTAATGTTGTTTTATCCACTGATTTCGGAAATACATGATTCTTTTGCTACAGATTATGCTTACATTGCTACGGATTATGATTATAATTCATTGGCTCAAGCTTACAATGCTACGGATAATGATTATATTGATACGCATTATGCACAGATTTCTACATATTATGCTTACAATGCTACGGATTATGCTAACACTGCTACGAATTATGCTTGCAAAGATACGGATTATAATACAGGCTATGAATAACAAAATCCCTGTGAGATACACATGCACAAAATACATTGCCCATTATCTGAGTATCATATTAAATGCGTTGAGCAATATTACATGGAAACATACTGTTCATACTAAACTAGACAAAATAGTTTGTCATACAATTCAGCAAACAGTGTTTTACTCGTCTTCCCCTCATACTTCTTGATCTGTCTTTAAATTTAGGGACTTTAATGCCGCTTGGTAAGTCTCATCATATGTTTTAATTGCACCAACTAGCAATTCCATGGCCTTTCTTGTGATGTCACTAATTTCTGTTAAAGATCAGGCGAGTGTGAGGTTAGAATATGACACTCCGATAAACAGTTATAGAGTTAACAAAGGGAAGAGAACATGCAAATAATTGATATGCTAAGGAATCTGCTTACTATGATACGGATTATACCTCATATGCTACAGATAATGATACCCATGCCACAGAAAATGATACTCTTACTACGGACTATGTTAACAATTTCTACTGATTATGATGCCAAAAATACAGATTATAATACCTATGCTACGGATTATAGCTGCAACTTATACAGCAACAGTTTCATGGGACATACATATATTTAGGCATAATGAGGATTTTGGCAACTACGGATTATGAAGCATGTATCATAATGCAATATGACAGACTTGAAATGGTGGCATTGGCAAATTGCAACTTATTATTTTAGTATGTGCAAAATTTTGACATTTGATTCAAACATGAGATTATTTTCTTACTACGCATAAGAAAATAAAGCTGTATTCAACAAAAGAAGATGATTTTCACAGGATGTAAAATGTTACAGAATATAAGAATCTAATGTTAATCCATGACATAAAAGCCGAATAAATACATCCTGCTGGAGCCCTGGATCTTATTTTTCTTGTGGAATTAGTGCAAGAAAATGTAAAAATTCATTCAGATTTCAGAAGACAATTCTATCAGTGCACTGAAAATCTTCATAAAATAATCTCAGAAACCAATTCAAGTGTTATGCACTACGGAAAAAAACCTAAAGATGATGAACACCAAATAAACTCACCAATCACAAGCAGTAATCACAACACCAGCCCAAAGCGGCAAATATCCATTACTCAAAATCTTAATCGCAATAGCACTCCCAATAACTTCCTGTATATCAGCCCCAATAAGCGCCAGCTCAGCCATCACCCACAACACATACCTCGCCCAAGACGGATACACTCCCAATTCAAACATGAGATTGATCGACAAATAAGAAATAACCAACATAGAGTTATCAAATACCTTTCGTGCTCGGATGGGTGCTTGTTTGGTAAGGAACAACACAACACCTTTGAGAGTCTGGGTGCTTGTTTGGTAAGGAATCTGTTTTCGCTTCAGATTTGGTTGGATTTCTGCAGGTATTTCGTTGGCTATGTTCCTTTTCCTCTTCCGAACTATAAAATTTTTTTGACCAAATCTTAGAATACAACGAATTAACAGGGCAACGTATTCATCCCTTTCCAAAACGTGTTCAATACCCTAGATTCGACGAATTCGGAAAACAACTAAACCCTAATCAACAAATCGCATTGTTAAAAACCTAACCCGAATTTTGAATCGGCTGAGTCGTCGGAGTGGGCGAATGGTCGTCGTCGTTCGCCGTGTTTCGAGGCATGACTTCGGCTTCAGCTGCGACGCTTATAGCGTAACCTCGAATCGATTTTCGGATTCAGACGATGCGGCTGTGATGGTCGTCCGTAGCGTCGCCTTCGGAACAAAACGGAATAGGGTTTTTTAGTTCGTAATCAGCGGGATCTGTTTTTGGGAATTGTTTACGGACGATGATGCCCTTGAGGTCGTAAAACGGCCTGTTTTTGGTTAAAAAAAATAAACAGATCATGGCTTTTGATTATCAAACATTAATGGACCAGATTAATTCCTATTTCTCACCTTAAAGTCACTTCTCACCAGATCTTAACCCTCTCTAATTTTGTTTTGTTAAGAAAAAACTAATTCCACCATTATGATAGGCAATGAATATTTAACTCAAAACTCATATCATTAAATGTATACAAAAACTTGAACCGATTTGACCAAGAATATGAACATTAAACCACGAGTTGTTTTGCATATCTAGTATTATGATATATGAAACTTCCTGCACATATTTGTACTTACCTTCCATCTTTGAGATGTGTTTTTGTACCTTCTTTGCACATTGGAGTAATTATGCGTCGTTTCCGCTTAAGGCGGTAGCGTCAATTGGACTTTGAGCGTCAGTGATATTGCAGCGGCGAGAAGTGAGGGAAGCAAACCAATTGATGAATTGATGCCTTCGACAAGCTCGATGGTCCTCTTTTCGCAAGATGCCGAATGCATATGTAGTACATAAATTGACAGTAACTATTTGCAAGTGACTATCACGTTTGGCTAGTTGAATGGTCATAGCGACGTGCTTACCAATGGCTATTGAAGCCGGTCATATTTCATGGAAAATTTTGGTGGCTCCTGGAGTATGGAGCTGGTGTGTCATGTCACCAGATGTAGTAGTTTTTTTGTTGTTGAAAAATTTGATTACACATCCATCTTTGGTACTATATTTGTAAGCTTAACTTTTGAATTTCATTTTGGAGTAAATATGAAAGTTATAGAACATTCAATTAGCTTTCTAACCATATAAAGAACATCTTAAACGGACACCGGATGACGCCTCTATGAGCATCCAAAGATTAGTTCGGACCCCTCGATTTCGGCTAATTTCGATCGATCATCCATCTTCGGTCACTGTTTTTATCAGTTTAACCACCAAATTTCATCTATAATTAACCATGAAAGTTGTAGAGCATTCAATTAGATTTCTAGACATATATGGATAATCTTTAACGGACATCGGATGACTCGCCTATGAGCTTTAAAAGATTGGCTCATACCTCTCAATTTCGGCAAATTTTAATTAATCATCTATCTTTGGTGGCTATTTTTATCGGCTTAACCTCTGAATTTCATCTTGAGTTAAACATGATAGTTATAGAACATTCAATTAGCTTTCGAACCATATGTAGATCATCTTCAATGTACACCGGATGACACCTTTATGAGCTTCTGAAGGTTGGTTGATAATTAGCGGACCTTGTTGAAAAAAAATTCGTCGGTTCTTTAGCGGACTTTTTTTTTTGCTGAATCCGACTTACATTCTTGTTGTTCGAGAAAAAAATTTGGAACCCCACCCCCTCTGACGAAGCTCTGAAACAGCCACTGCCTATGGCCATAATCACGGATAGCCCACCCAAACAAATTGATACCTGCAAAGAATACACCGTACACATATCTTGCCATCATCAGATTGGCACCATTCCGAAATTGGCTAAACCATGACCCGTCGGTAGATTGCGTTCGAGCTTGGCTTTCATTTCCCCTCTCAACACTCTCCATTTTCTACTCACACCTTGGCATAGAGAGCAGTAATGGAGTGACACTTTGACTACCTGAGTTAACCAATCCTTTTCATCATTAGCCATCATATGCAGATCCTCTCATGTGTGAACTATATCAACGGCAAAGACAAAAATAGAACAAAATAATTGACTTTTAAGCGAAAACAGTCAATTATGGCAGAACTATGTCCGGCAATCCAGATGCATGAAAACAAAAGGTTGATTACTTGTACCATGATGATATTGATCCATGATGCGGGCACTGAGTGGGTGCTAAAGTTGATTACTTGCCTGAACTTCCACCATCAGCACTGTCACTGAAAATTTCAAGATTGATAAGGGTCTGCCTATCCATTCTGAGGCTACCTGTATAAACTTGATAAGGAATAATGTCTCTGTAATATGTTTTAATCAACTTGTATGCAAGATTAGGGTTCAATTTGATGGATCGTTAGGTTAGCCAACTATATGAGGGAGATCCCAGAGTGGTATCCCTCAGACAGATGGCAGCGGAAAATAACTCTCGTACAGGAAATACAAGACAGAATGTAAATGCTCACGATTTAGAGTGGAAACCTTACTGCAACCTTTGCAGCAGGATAAAAACCACTTGCCTTCTGGACAGTTCCAGAAGGGCTTCAAGATCCGTATTATTGACAAAGGAATATGCTTGCAGTTTGTTACACTTGTCTCACACAGTGACAGCTAACAAGACTACTCAATTCGAAGAGTCAACTAATACGATCGCCTTGCTTGCACACAGCAGCACCTTGTCAGCTCCGGATTTGAACTCTCTTCAATCTCCGATCGCTATTGCCAAAAAGCCGAACTCCACAGTGAAGACTCTTCTTCTTTTTATAGTGTCTTCAAGTCGGCAGGGTATGTCTCCATCTCAGATCCGTTCGCTATCTCTCAGATGTGATATGGTTAAGATATTTCCATATCTTAACTACATCACATATTCGCCTTCCAAATGTGGCTTCGATATTCCTGTCGAATATACTTAAATCTCCTCATGTATATATTTGAATTAATGATCTTAATCAAATATCACACGCATATATTCTTGTATCTTCAATGCATATCTCCGTGTATCTTTTCACAGATCCGATCTGGTCATAAGTCGGTTTGTCTCTCACATGGAATACACCTCTCTCGTCGCTTTGCTCTCTCTCAGAGATGTCCAGTGAGCTTACCTGTCAGACAGTGATTTCTGCATACTCAAGTGGATTATTAGTTAAGTGTTTGTTATCATCAAAACACAAGGGTCCAACAAATTCCCCCTTTTTGATGATGACAAACACTTCTTCATAGATAAGAAATCACACACAGCAGTGATACGAAATTCACGTCTACATTCCCTTTGGTCAGCTAGCTACTTCAGAGTTGTTTCACTAAAATTTCTACTTAAGGTCTAGCTAGCATAGTTCCCCCTCAGATAGACATCCGCTTAAATTTCGGTACTGATTTTCCCCCTTAGTGTATGCACATAGTTCTTCCCCCTTTTGGCATCATCAAAAAGATATGCAAATAAGAACACAGAGTAATGGAAAATTAACATTTCATTCATGCCTGCAAGATGGAAGCGTGTCATGCAGACACCATACATGCGGCAGAAAGTTCAAAAAGCATAGAGAGTTTAAACATGAAATTAAAAAAGAATTCAAAAAGAGGGGGGGGGGGGCTAATGTGGGTGGAGATAGCAAGGAGGGGGGGATCCATGAGATCGTGCAGACTAAGGCACAATCGTGAACGAGTCCTTCATCTGGTTCACAATCTCTGTGGCAAGGTCCTTCATCTGCCCTGAGAAATCCTGGACGGCCACGGACATTGCCCCCGAGTCAACAGTTATTGCTAGCTCCAGTTCAATCACCCTCTGCTTTACGAGCTGCAATTCAGACTTCACCTCAACCAGCTCAGATTTGACCTCTTTTAGCTCTGCACGAAGCACCGTCAGCAGAGCCAGCACCTCACTTAACCCCTCAGAGGGGGTTGCCTCAGCACCACTGACAGGAGCAGCAACGTTTATAGGAGTCACATCCTTGACCTCCTCATCCTCATCTTCCTCTGCCACAGCTTCCTCCGTCACAGCAGGAACTGTCCACCCAACTCCCTCAGAGTATTCCAACCCCAGCTTGGTAATATGATCATCACACAATGCATACGAAAGCACTCTCTCCGACTCCGGTTGATAAACATCCCAGTACACCAGTATCTCCTTCACAAACCCCGGATAGGGTAATCCATTAGACGGATTGTTGCTGTTATTTTCCATATGCTTCATCACCTGAAAGGCCAAATTCACTGGCTGTTTCTGCAAAATTTTGTCGACCAGCAGCAGATCCTGGAAGGTGACCAGATTATGTTTGGCCCGTCTCGGGGAGATATTTGATACAAGGATCCTGTGAAGAATCCGAGGGAGTACGTCCATGTGAGTGTTTTCCCTCTGGCCCTTTGCCGTGACATCTAGCCCCAGTCGTTCAAACACCTCTGCCTTGGCCACAGTTCCTGGCCACGTCCCTTTGGAGTAGGTGGCATACCCGCCTTTCGGTACCCCTAGGACAGTGGCGAGCTCCCTCATGCTGACTGAGTACGACTCACCACCGATGACAGCCAACAACTCCCAGTTTCCTTTTCCTTTCTCCACTACCTTCAGTTTGGAATAGATCCCTCAACAACTTTTCATCCACAATAACAGGTTTTCTAAACAGCACGCCCCATCCTTGAGCCTCCAGTAGATCAACAACCACTCCCAACCTTTTCTCCAGCAGCCATTCATTGTTCAACACCAACTCGTGAACGAACCCCTTCCCGGCTTCCTCCGACTGTTCTGCGCTTCCATCCGACTCAGCCTCACCTTCAACTGGTAGGACGGAGGACGAAGCAGTTCTCTGACTTTTTCGAGCGGATGGAGTGGCGATCGTTCTCGGACGTTTACCCGCTGATCTAGTAACCACCGAGGTTTCCTTTTTCACCTGGCGCTGAGAGGAAGAGTCCGCTCGTAGAGTTTCCAAGCGTTCCTTGAATCGGACCACTTCATTGGCCACAGTAGAGTCAGTCGGACCAGAGCCGGTGGGCGTGACCGACTGGAGAATGGTTTCCAGATTTTGAGGGTTAACTCCACTTGCAATCAGCTTAGCAGCCATGGCGGCGGCTTCAGCGGAAGAGAGATTCGACTTAGGGTTTGAAGACGCCATGGACTTAGGGTTTCGAAACTTCAGAACTTTCGTGAGAGAGAAGACAAAGTCTGAGAGTGGTGTGGGAACAGTACGCTCTCCTTTCTCTTCTTATACCGCAACAAACCCTAGCGTCCAAACAACACTGTCCTTTGTTCGAAACGTCGCCTCCTCTCAATAAATAAACCGCCTTCAATTTTGCAATTTCCACCTTTTCTTCCCTTCCAAAAACGGTTCAGCAATAACCCCTTGCCAAAATCAAATCAGACTGAAAGAGCATGCTCCAATAGACAGGGGAACGACACGTGTCATTTGAAATAAACGTGTCTCCTCATAAAAGCAACAGACGCGACAATACCCTGCTGCAGAAAACTGTTCACCTTTCAATTCAACTTTACGTCTTCCCAACGCCAAGACATCTTTATCGAAGGATGAATAACTGCCCATCTTCACATCTGTCACAGAGGTTGTTTCCCAGTCGAAGGTGATCTATCCACGGTGATAGCTCAGTCTTACTGTCTCATGGGTACACAAGGTTTTGGTATGATGTGCTAATTTACCCAAATGGTACAAATAACATCACACCCAATCAAGAAGAGATTAATATCATCCAAACAAATCATATTGGTTTCATACCTCATGTGGAGTGACTCCAGAAAAGGTAGTGCATCAACGGGCTCATAGGAGCGTTCCACACAAGGATAGGCTAAGGTTGGTCTAGAGTACCTCCTTGGTTTATATTGTGGGATCAAATATGGAGGTCTCTTTTGGGCAGAAAGGAATCATAATTTCATGCTTTTTGGTCCCTAATGCAGTCATCAATCTCATAGCAAGCATGCATGAGTACATTATGAACACAGCCTACTTTTTCACTAGCACAGAACATCCATGTTAGACTCTCCATCAGACGTGACTTATATGCATCTAGTCTGGCCAATCACTGAGGGAGTAACAATTGGTCATAGCTTTAAGGGAGAGAAACCATACCTAGTTCCAGCCTCAGCTTCTCGTAGGGTTCTCTGTGCAAAGCTTTTGTGAATATGTCTGCAATCTGTTCCTCAGTTCTGCAATATTCCATCTCAATTGTTCCCTTTTCTACACAGTCACGCAGAAAGTGATACCGAATTTCTATATGTTTGGTACGAGAGAACTGTACTGGATTTTTAGAGATGTTAATAGCACTAGTGTTATCACACAATATTTTAGCACGATTTGTAACAACACCATAATCACTTAGCTGTTGCCTGATCCACAACAGCTGCGCACAGCAAGCAGCGGCGGCAATGTATTCCGCCTCAGCGGTGGACAGCGCAATCGAGGACTGCTTCTTTGAAGCCCAAGAGATGAGGCATGGTCCTAGATATTGAGCCATCCCTGATGTGGACTTCCTGTCTATCTTGCACCCAGCATAGTCAACATCGGTGTATGCCTCCAGGTGAAGATCTCCTCCCCTCGGATAGAGCAAGCATAGGTCATCTGTTCCCTTCAGATATCTTAATATCCTCTTCACTGCTTTCACGTGGGTTTCTCTAGGATCAGCCTGAAACCTAGCACACAGACAGACACTAAATAAGATATCAGGTCTGCTAGCAGTGAGATATAACAGTGAACCGATCATTCCCCTGTACAGAGTTGGATCCACTCGAGGTGAGGACTCATCCTTTGCCAGGGTGTCGTTCGGGGACATTGGTGTGGCACACGTCTTGGCAGATTCCATCCCAAACTTCTTCAGAATCTCCTTGACATACTTCTGCTGATGGATTCTGGTACCTTCCTCTCCTTGAGCGACTTGAAGTCCTAGAAAGTACTTGAGTTCCCCTACCATGCTCATCTTGAACTCACTCGACATCAGATCTGTAAACTTCTTGACAAGTTTAGGGTTAGTCGAACCAAATATGATATCATCTACATATACCTGAACAACCAGAGTGTCGTTCCCTTCCTTCAGAAGGAAAAGGGTTTTGTCCACCTCTCCTCTGACGTAACTGTGGGATAGCAAAAACTGTGACAGTCTCTCATACCAGGCGCGAGGTGCCTGCTTCAGCCCATACAGTGCCTTGTCAAGGATGTGGACATGATCAGGGTGAGTGAGATCCTCAAACCCTGGTGTCTGGCTCACATACACTTCTTCCTTCAGGACTCCGTTCAGGAAGGCTGTTTTTACGTCCATCTGCTGCAGGGTAAAACCATGGTAAGTCGAATAAGCAATTAGTAGTCTGATTGCTTCTAACCTTGCGACTGGGGCGAATGTCTCGTCGTAGTCTATCCCCTCTTGTTGGTTGTATCCTTTGACAACAAGGCGGGCTTTGTTTCTTACAAAGACTCCCTTGTCGTCCATCTTGTTTCTGAAGACCCACTTTGTTCCTATCACATTCTTGTCTTCAGGCCTGGGAACCAGTCGCCACACTTTGTTTCTTTCGAACTGATGCAGTTCCTCTTGCATGGCATTGACCCATTCTGGATCCTTCAGCGCCTCAACAACCGTCTTTGGTTCTGCATGAGAGACAAAAGAGGCGAATCCACAGAAATGACATAGTTCATCTAAATTTACCTGGTTCTGCGATGAGTAACATTGGTAGTCCCTTGTCCAGGATGGGGGATGAGTAACTCTCCCACTCCTTGTGGTTCTGGGTTCTTCTGCGGTCCCTGCCGGAGGAGGGTTATTCGCAGTCACTTCCTCATTGGGGGGGGGGGGTGAACAGGCTGTCGTCGTACCTGTGCAAAAACAATTTATAATTTCCTCACTTCAAACTGTGGGTTAGTACAGCGGCAAGCAAGGGTCGAACCCAAGGGAGCTAGATGGTTACTACTTCGTTCTGAAAAGGAAATAAAAGACAATTGGGTGAAAGCAACAGTTTAAGAAACAGTAATAAGGCACGAAAATTGCTAAGGTGTATCAATTCAGAGAAGATATTCAGGTTAGGGTATTATTCAATTGTGACTTGGTTTTATCATTGATTTCTAATTATCGTGTTTCTAATTCCTAAGTGTGGTTACTTCCATTCCAAGTTATAACCTAAAGTAGTGTCTTTCCGGACGCCTACACCACAATTAAACCTAATAATTCAATATTCCATTCCAAGATATATCGAATTAGTGCACTACTTGTTAATAGCTCTCTAGTATCAACAAATAGCAAATAGGGGAGTTGAATTGATCAGTTAAGCTTTGCCATTCCAAGCCTCCACTTAACTTCACAATTCAATCCAAATAATGAGCACAAACGATTTAATCGAATAACGAAACAAGCATTAAGATTCAAATCTCAAAAACATAAGTCACAATTATTTAACCCTAACCCGAATATGGGTTTTAGCTACACATCGTCATAAAGAAATAATGCAGTAAATAAGAAACGAGAAAACTTCACTAATGACCGAAAATTACAAAGCACAAGTCACGGCTGTTATGGGCTGAGCTACGGTAGAAGGCACGGCGGCTAATGGAGGAGAAGGGCGGACGGTGGTGATGGGATTAGGGCACACGGCTGTGTGTGATGAGGAGAGTGTGAGGGATGAGATTATTTGGTGTAGTATGGACCTCCTTATATAGGGTTTTGAGAAACCCTAAAATTTCCAAAATAAGCCCCAAAGATAATCATGGAAATATTTCCATAATAATCTTTGCTTGATGATAAAGCCACCTTTGATCTTCTATATGATTCCAAACCCTAGGTGTAAGTTTGCCCTAATTTCACATTGCTTTTGGGCCGGACGAATGGACTTGGACGCTAGGGCTTGGACTCAGCATGAAATTTGGATTTTTCCCCGAAGTTACTGTTCACGGCCCGAAAATCACTGTTCACACCCGGATTTACTATTCACGCCGGATTTATTATTCACGCCGGATTTACTATTCACGCCGGAATAACTATTCATGCGGAGTTACTGTTCACGCCGGAGTTACTGTTCACGAGCCGAAAAACACTGTTCACGGCCCTCTTTTGGCTCCGTTCTTCCACTGCGATGTTTTTGGCTTCAAAAGCCGTCTTTTAAGCACGATTCCTCCTAGAGCTTCCAAATCACCTGAAATACGAAACAACACTAAAAAGTAACTGTTCGCATAATAAAGTGAATGAAATGGTGGGAATTAATGACTCTATGAGTCGTATAAATACGGCTCATCAAACCACCCCACACTTAAACTTGTTCGTCCCGAACAAGAACTAGGTCATAAGAGGAACGACTAATGTAAACATCACAATGCTTCGGTCATCCTAGACGAGCTACATGGACATGAATTAAGCTACTATAGATCTCGCCAGTTATGCATGCTTGCTACTAATATCATCGTGCGAAAAACATGGGGTTAATGATACGTGTTACCTTTGAGTCGAGATGCAAACCAATTCGGATGTATCGGGAGATAGCCCTTTTTAGACCCATGAACCCTCATTCTCGGACTCGAACTCGCTGCTATATGGTTATGCTTTGCCGCTTTTTCTTGCACGTGATTGATTCGAGCTTCAAAGTGTTGAGTGCTTTTCGGCCAGCTATAGTGTCATCTGATTTGGGATTTCAATGATGCTTTCACATGAGAAACGTGTGGACTATCACAATGGTGGTGGATTTGTTGCCTTGAAGTGCGGATTGTGACTTGCTCGAACCGTGGTTCCTTCTCCTTTTGACGCGAGTCAAGCCGAGGGTCGCTCGTCTATTTTCCCGGTTACTTGGATTAGAAACCTTCCTGCTCTCACTCATCCTCGACCTTTTGACACGGGTCAAGTCAAGGGTCGCTTGCCTATTTTCCCGGCTACTTGGACTAGAGCTTGGACGGTGTGAAGTATTCCCGTCCCGACCAACCGCAAAGGGTACCGCAGTGGCGGAGCAGACTCGTACTATGTTGCCTCAAAGTGCTAGCCTCCACGAGCTCCACATAACCATACACCTTGAGTTCGGTCTTTGAATGATCTGTCAAGTCTCTCTAGGGCATTTCTATCAACTCCACATCCCTGTTTATCTCAACTAACAAAGGCACGCAAAGATTTTAAGATCACATGTTAGTCGCACAAATCAATTTTCACCAAAGACATGCATGTAATCGGCTATATCTATTTCACCTAATCATTATCCAATACTGCAAGTCTAGGAAATAGTGAAGTATCATGTACAAAATTTTAAAAATTGACCCGAAACGTGCTGACTCTGTGCAGGGTGCAGGAAATAAACGTGCTGACTCGATACTGACTCTCCCACCCCACACTTTTGAAATAAGCCGTTTCCTCACGGTACGACTTAAATCAAGACACACAATGCATGCAATAAAACAAAGGGAAATAAGAATAGAGTAAGGACAGGCACTTCCCTCGTGCGTGCGTGACAATGAGAGATGGCTGATAATTCTCCTGTGAGTCCTCGAAGAGCACCATTGGAGCTTGCATCGCAGCGTGAGTTTGTTGCACACCGAAAGGTCTGCGTCAATGACATTAAGACGAATAAAAGATTCCCAGGAGGTTGGAGGAGTCACAGCGGTCTCGCTTAAAACCCAACCTCCTTAGACTCGTAAGTCTTTGTGACAGAATCTTTAAACGCTCATGTTTCTCGACACAACTTATTCGAGGTGTGAACTACTCATGCTAGATACAGTCTGTCGCTAACATCTCTGATACGTTCGCCTCTGTCCCTGCATGAAGATCATTTTCTTTCCCAAGTACAATGTGACAATAATGACTCATAAATAAACATAGTAAATAAATAAACTGAAATGTAAAAAAAACGTGCAAACCGTGCAGGGCTGCCTCCCTGCGAGCGCCTTTGTTTAACGTCGTTGGCTCGACAGTACCTCCTGTAGGGATCACAAGTTAGGATCCCATGGGCGTGTGAGGTCATATTTGTTCTCGGCCTTTCCTTCTGTTCGTCCATACTGCTCCTCTAGCTGTCCATTCGGCTCTACCTTCCAAAGATCAGGCGGATTCGCCTTTACATCCTTCTGAGCTGGCGAGGCCACCTTTATCATAGTCATTGGTCCATCGAGTCGTGCTCTAGTGCTTCTCCATCCTGGTCTCCACTCAAACGTGCCAAGCCTCGGTCGTTTCTTTATGTATGAGTGATTAGCATGGACGTTCAGTTCTTTATCTTCAAGAGACATCAAGTGTGCGCCCATATCAATCTTCTTCTTCTTGGCACAGATGAGTGGTTGTCTAGGAATAAGTGCTCGAGGAACAATGTTTCTACCATGCTTTCCAGGCGGCTCTTCTCGAACTGTGATGAGTGAGTACTCCATCGTTGCCTTCTCTGGCTCATGCTTTGCTTCTACTCTGCCTTCAAGCTTATCCTTGTCGATCATGTGGTCCTTAGTAGCAATCACCTGTATAGGAATTGGCAGAGGAGTGTCAGGCACTAGACTTTCGTTGACTGCTTCGACAGTGAGGACTTGCTCTGCCTCTGGTGCTGCGATAGTAAGGACTACTTCTGTCTCGGGCATATCCGTAATGAGGTCAGTGCATATCTTGGAGAGCTCGGTAATGGGGACTGACTCGAGTGGCTCGGTCGGCTCTTCTAGAGGTGCTAGTGGCCTGTCTTCTTCCAAATATTTTGGGTAGTCCGAATTGAGCTCTTCTTCCTTCAACCATTGGTCCTCATCTTCTGCTGGTTCTATGGGCTCCGAGATAGGCTCTATTAGATCCTCTGCCATGTCCTCCCCTGTTTTTGTACCGACATCTTCCTCCTGATTTCTGCTCAACTTGGATATTGTTTCTGCTAACTCGGCTGAGCCTTTATCGATGTTGGCTATATACTGGTTCAGGTATGCACTTGTCTGCTGGGTGCTAGCTGCCAGCTCTCTTACCATGTCCTCTAGTGATTTGGTTTGCTCTTGTATTGGTTTAGATCTCTTGGCCAAATCGTCTATCAAGTCCCAAATAGCACTTATGGTCATGTCATAGACCGAGCATCCTGCCTCCTCAGTGAGCCAACTCCACTCATGTGGTAACATCCCGGCGAGAAACACTTGAAGAAGATATAAGTCTGTGAATCCATGGTGCGGGCAGCTTATCACAAGGGAATCAAAGTACCGTAAGTACTCATCCAAAGTTTCATCCCGGGATTGCTCAAGGTGCATGATCATTTCTCGGACTTCTCGTAGGGAGGGTGGTGGATAGTATTCCCCATAATTCCACGGCTCACTTCCATAGTAGGAAGACATGTTGAATCTGCAGGTGAATCAGAAAAAGGTGCGAACTAGCATAGCACCGAGATAGCAAGAACAGACTAGCAGCAAAGGGTCCCCAGGAAATTGGAGGGGTCACAACGGTCCCACTTAAAACCCAATTTCCTTAGACTCGTAAGTCTTGGTGACAGAACCCTCTAACTGCTAGAAATCGGAAATCGAAAAGAATGAAAAACAAAAAGCAAACAGTTGGGATTTTCGAATGATTGAAGTCACCGAATAGCAAATTTCGAATTAAGCAAACAGAAAAGAAATGAAAAATTAAAGGAAGAACAAATTTCACCGTGCTTAGCTCCCCGGCAACGGCGCCATTTTGAACAGGCTGTCGTCGTACCTGTGCAAAAACAATTTATAATTTCCTCACTTCAAACTGTGGGTTAGTACAGCGGCAAGCAAGGGTCGAACCCAAGGGAGCTAGATGGTTACTACTTCGTTCTGAAAAGGAAATAAAAGACAATTGGGTGAAAGCAACAGTTTAAGAAACAGTAATAAGGCACGAAAATTGCTAAGGTGTATCAATTCAGAGAAGATATTCAGGTTAGGGTATTATTCAATTGTGACTTGGTTTTATCATTGATTTCTAATTATCGTGTTTCTAATTCCTAAGTGTGGTTACTTCCATTCCAAGTTATAACCTAAAGTAGTGTCTTTCCGGACGCCTACACCACAATTAAACCTAATAATTCAATATTCCATTCCAAGATATATCGAATTAGTGCACTACTTGTTAATAGCTCTCTAGTATCAACAAATAGCAAATAGGGGAGTTGAATTGATCAGTTAAGCTTTGCCATTCCAAGCCTCCACTTAACTTCACAATTCAATCCAAATAATGAGCACAAACGATTTAATCGAATAACGAAACAAGCATTAAGATTCAAATCTCAAAAACATAAGTCACAATTATTTAACCCTAACCCGAATATGGGTTTTAGCTACACATCGTCATAAAGAAATAATGCAGTAAATAAGAAACGAGAAAACTTCACTAATGACCGAAAATTACAAAGCACAAGTCACGGCTGTTATGGGCTGAGCTACGGTAGAAGGCACGGCGGCTAATGGAGGAGAAGGGCGGACGGTGGTGATGGGATTAGGGCACACGGCTGTGTGTGATGAGGAGAGTGTGAGGGATGAGATTATTTGGTGTAGTATGGACCTCCTTATATAGGGTTTTGAGAAACCCTAAAATTTCCAAAATAAGCCCCAAAGATAATCATGGAAATATTTCCATAATAATCTTTGCTTGATGATAAAGCCACCTTTGATCTTCTATATGATTCCAAACCCTAGGTGTAAGTTTGCCCTAATTTCACATTGCTTTTGGGCCGGACGAATGGACTTGGACGCTAGGGCTTGGACTCAGCATGAAATTTGGATTTTTCCCCGAAGTTACTGTTCACGGCCCGAAAATCACTGTTCACACCCGGATTTACTATTCACGCCGGATTTATTATTCACGCCGGATTTACTATTCACGCCGGAATAACTATTCATGCGGAGTTACTGTTCACGCCGGAGTTACTGTTCACGAGCCGAAAAACACTGTTCACGGCCCTCTTTTGGCTCCGTTCTTCCACTGCGATGTTTTTGGCTTCAAAAGCCGTCTTTTAAGCACGATTCCTCCTAGAGCTTCCAAATCACCTGAAATACGAAACAACACTAAAAAGTAACTGTTCGCATAATAAAGTGAATGAAATGGTGGGAATTAATGACTCTATGAGTCGTATAAATACGGCTCATCAGGGGGGGGTCTGCGTTAACCTCTATTATTTGTGCTTCTGGACCCTGCTCTTCAGCTAATATCTCTGTTTGTGGAGCTTCGGCTGGTTCAGCAGGTTCTTGAGCAGCAGTCTGAACGACCTCTGGAGCTGGCTCTGTAGTCTCGTTTTGGGCAGGTACCCAGTCGGGATCAGACCTGTCAGTAAGCTGGAGTTCTCCATCATCCTGTGAGGAGGGATCTTTCACAAGGTGTCCAGTCATAGCGCGCTCATCAAAGGTTACGTGAATGCTTTCCTCCACCCGTTCCAACCTCAGGTTGTAGACCTTGTATGCTCTGCTATGGCTTGGGTATCCTACGAACACGCCTTCATCGCTCCTTGGATCGAACTTTCCCAGATTTTCCTTTCCGTTATTGTGTACGTAGCACCTGCAACCAAACACTTTCAAATGAGCAATGTTAGGCTTTCTTCCTCGCAGTAGCTCGTAAGGTGTTTTTCCTATCAGAAAGCGTAGGGATGCTCGGTTCAGTATGTAGCTGGCGGCATGTACTGCCTCGGCCCAGAATCCCTTGGGAACACCACTGGCAATCAGCATTGTCCTTGACATGTCTTCCAGTGTCCTGTTCTTTCTCTCTACCACACCATTCTGCTGAGGAGTCCGTGGTGCTGAGAAATTGTGATCTATCCCAGCTGTCCTGCACAGCGAGATAAACTGGGAGTTTCGAAACTCGGTTCCGTTGTCAGTCCGAATAGATACTAATTTCTTACTCAATTTGTTTTCAATTAGCTTCAGCCATGACACAAACTTAGAGAACGTTTCATCTTTAGAGCTCAGAAAGATGGTCCATGTGTATCTGGAATAGTCATCCACGATGACTAATATATACCTGTTGCCTCCACGGCTGACGACGTTGACTGGACCGCATAGATCCATGTGAATCATGTCCAGAGGAGCTGAGGTACTCACTGATTGTTTTGACTTGAACGAAGTACGTACCTGCTTGCCTGTGGCACAGGCGCTGCATATCTGATCAAACGAGCTTTCCACTTTTGGTAGACCAACCACCAAATCATTTTGATGGAGTTTATGAATCAGCCTCGTGCTTGCATGTCCAAATCTTTTGTGCCACAGCAATGTGTCGTCAGTGATGCTTGACAGACACAGCTCCCCGTCTGGAACGAATTCTGGGTCCACTGTATATATCTGATTCTCCCGGACACCTCGAAGAATTATTTTCCCTGTCTCAATGCACTTCACAACACAGTCGTTAGAGTTAAATATCACTTGGTTTCTTCCATGTTGACACAATTGTGATATGCTCAATAAGTTGTATCTCAAATTTTCAACCAGACTTACTTGTCGAATTTTAATGGTTTCTGAAATTCTTACCTCTCCAGTAGCTACTACCTTACCTGAGCTCTTGTTTCCGAAGATAATGTTGTCTCCGGAGTAGGCTTGGAGTGAGATGAACCATCCTGGATCTCCCGTCATGTGTTTGGAGCATCCACTGTCCAGATACCATGGCTTGCTCCTCACTCCATCCTGCAAAAAGAGAGGTCAGTTTTTACGAACCCAGACAAGCTTGGGCTTACTGGGCTTTGGGACAGTTTTAGCAGCAGAAAGGAACTTTGAGGGACGAGAATCATATTCATCAGTGAGATTGATTTTCATCCTGGGGGTTCTTCTGGGTCGTCCGTGGATGGCTGTGTCATGGTGTGATCGAACCCATTCCGGTCTGTTATTTCTTCTTTGAGGAGAAGCCTTTCTCCTAGGGATAGGGGCGGTGCCGGCCTTTCTCTGACGGCTGTGATTCTTTTCGTTGACTTCTTTCCATTTCTCACAGTCGGCTCTGTAATGACCGGAGTGACCGCAGTGCCAGCAGACACGGTAGTAGAGTGTACCAGTTTTCTTGTGTTTCTCTACTTGTGCTGGTATCCTTCTCTGTGCCTGAGGGTCGATGGAGAGGGATTGACGATTGGAACTCATCCTTGTCCATATTTCAAAAGCCTTCCCAGCTTTGAAAGGTCCAGAGTCTCTGTCATGGAGATAACTGTCCTGAGGAAATGAGGCTGCTCTTCCCGATTGTCTTGTGGGTTCCATCTTTCTCTGCTGATGGGAGCCCTCTCCGATTTCAGTCATTGGTCCCGTTCCTTTGGCAATTCTTCTGTTTGCTCCCTCTTCATCAGTTTCTTCTATATACCCAAGTCTGGGTCTGGCAAACCTTCTTTTGTAGTCTTGTTCTACCTCCTCGACCTTTTTGGCTTCTAGTTCTCTAAGCCAGACCTTCTTTCTCTCCGATTCCTTTTGTCTGAGATCTGCAACAGTCTGACGGAGCTCCTCGTTGTCCAACTGGAATCTGTCTGATTCTGCAATTGATCGTACCTTCCTGGTATCATCAACTCTCAAGCTCCTCAGTCTATCACTTAGATCACTGATCTGTATATCCCTTTTTTTACAGGTGGGGCATTTGCAAATGTGCTCCTCCATTTCTCTCTCGAGTTGCATAGCTTTGGTTGACCAGAGACGGTTGTTCTCCATGTCATCTTCATGTTCTTCTTTCATGACCTCAATCTGTTCCTTGAGGCTAGTGATCTTCTTTAACAATTCGGCGATAGTTTCTGCAAAGTCAGATTCACTGAATACTTGATCTATGAGAGAGTCAGATTCATTTACCTCATCGTTTGCGGAATTCGCCATCAGACATGGCTCCTTTACTAGCTTTCTATCGCTTTGTTCCTCATCAGAGTCACTCCATGCTGTAAACATGGCATGAGCTTCCTTTGGGGCAGGTGGTTCCCCCTTCTTCTTGCTGTAGCAGTCTTTAGCGAGATGTCCCTTTTTCTGGCAGTGATAGCAGGTTCTTTCTTCCTTGGGTCCAGCCTTTGTCTTGCCTTCCTCTGAGGAGGATCCCTTGCTCCACCTTTGACTGTTTCGTCCTCCGCCAGAGTTACCTCTGTTCTGTGTTCTGCCTGTGTTCGCCATCTTGAAAGCCCTTGAGAGAAGTGCTATCTCCTCGTCCTCTCCTTTAGATGGAAGGCTTACTTGAGCTATGTCTAAGGCCTTTTCAACTTTAAGCGCTATAGCCTGAGATTTTCCAGCTTGTCTCCGGGCCATTTTCCTCTCGGCTATTCCAGCTTGGCTTTGCAAATTCGCCACGAGCTCTTCCAGAGTGATATCTTTGATCCCCTTCTGAGCCTGGAGAGCAGTAGTCACTGTGTCCCATCTGGAGCAGAGAGCTTGCATAAACTGATGAGTTACTTTCCACTGAGGGAGTACCTCATCCAGGGAGTTCAGCTGCGCGACGATGACTTGAAATCTGGTGTAGAAGTCATCCAGAGATTCGTCCTTGCGCTGTTCGACAGATTCGTAATCCTTTGTGGCAGCTAGGATTCTGTTCCTTTTGATGTCCTCGTTTCCCTCGTACAGTCGAGCAAGTCCGTCCCACTGCTCCTTTGCAGTTTTGTACACAGCCATCTTCACTTGGTCTCCGGGGGAGAGGGCCATGTTAAGAACCTTTTTGGCCCTGGCATTCTGCTGGAGAGCTTTGTAGTCATCATCTGTGTATTCGTCTTTCTCCTTTTCTTTTGGTTTGTTAGGATCTGTCACATCCAGAATAGGAAAGTTACCCTTTTCAAACACTCGCCACAGCTTCCCATCCAGGGAACAGACATGGGCTTCGAACTGGTCCTTCCACCAATCATACTCTCCCGGACTGAGCACCGGCGGCTTCCAGAACGAATCGCTTCCGTTAGACATGATTTCCTGCAAAGGCTAACACACAATCTAGAGCAACCTGGCTCTGATACCAATTGATGGATCGTTAGGTTAGCCAACTATATGAGGGAGATCCCAGAGTGGTATCCCTCAGACAGATGGCAGCGGAAAATAACTCTCGTACAGGAAATACAAGACAGAATGTAAATGCTCACGATTTAGAGTGGAAACCTTACTGCAACCTTTGCAGTAGGATAAAAACCACTTGCCTTCTGGACAGTTCCAGAAGGGCTTCAAGATCCGTATTATTGACAAAGGAATATGCTTGCAGTTTGTTACACTTGTCTCACACAGTGACAGCTAACAAGACTACTCAATTCGAAGAGTCAACTAATACGATCGCCTTGCTTGCACACAGCAGCACCTTGTCAGCTCCGGATTTGAACTCTCTTCAATCTCCGATCGCTATTGCCAAAAAGCCGAACTCCACAGTGAAGACTCTTCTTCTTTTTATAGTGTCTTCAAGTCGGCAGGGTATGTCTCCATCTCAGATCCGTTCGCTATCTCTCAGATGTGATATGGTTAAGATATTTCCATATCTTAACTACATCACATATTCGCCTTCCAAATGTGGCTTCGATATTCCTGTCGAATATACTTAAATCTCCTTATGTATATATTTGAATTAATGATCTTAATCAAATATCACACGCATATATTCTTGTATCTTCAATGCATATCTCCGTGTATCTTTTCCCAGATCCGATCTGGTCATAAGTCGGTTTGTCTCTCACATGGAATACACCTCTCTCGTCGTTTTGCTCTCTCTCAGAGATGTCCAGTGAGCTTACCTGTCTGACAGTGATTTCTGCATACTCAAGTGGATTATTAGTTAAGTGTTTGTTATCATCAAAACACAAGGGTCCGACACAATTCGAGTATTAAGTAATCAAACTAAAACAAGAAAAGACAAGGCATACAAGACTTTTTACTTGGTTCGGCCAAGCCCTACTCTAAGGGATCTCAACACGGGGAGATCCGCCCCAACATTTACTATGAACAATCAAGTGTTTCGAATACAAACAGCACAATCCGATCGGGTAATCAAACTAGATCTAGGGCAAACTAATCCTAATCAATCAAATACTAAAATTAGGAAGAGTGGAGGGTTGAAAGCCCCCTGGAAGATGATCGACGTTGCAGACGCCGAAATCTCTTTGATTCCACCATTGTTCCAGCACTCGACCAGCTCCGGCGAACGAATCCTCAAGTCCGAACACTCCTCTGGTTGTAACCATCGATGGAGCAAGCCAGCAGAGTAATTTGTTGAGCCACGAATTACGCCTGTGTCCGACGAGCTCTGCTTGACCTTCTCCGACGAACGAATCGCCCTTCAATCTCACAATCGCTCTGAAAATCTCACTCGGACTCGACGAACCCTAATCCCAAACTGAAGAAGCCTTTTAAACCCAGCTGAGCGCGTGGCGGAACGCAGCGTTTTCCAAACGCTTTGAACTCGAACGCGCGCGTCTTCCAAAACGACGACGCTCCAATAATGCAACGAACTTACCTAACGCCAGGCTGGACGAAACGACGCTGCTTCAAACTGTAACGAACAAAACGAATCTTCCCGCTTATGCCAAATGCTGCCGTTTCAATAAAGCTTTAAACTTGTCTTTGCCGCTTCACCCATCTTCTGAGAAACAAACCAGCTGCTCTTCAGATCAGCTCCTTAGCTTCTCTTCATCTTCAACCTTCAAAAGGCAAGTGGCTTGGGGCTCAAAGGCTAGCTAGATTACCCTAAAACCTAACAGTCTCCATTGCATAGTGTATCATTTAACTGTTAAGAATATGTGATCCGTCAGTAACAACATCTCAAATTTATCGTAGAAATCAAGCGATGAAATCTGCATACCATACCATTAATATAGGTAAATGACCAATAAGCCCACCGAGAGCACTCAAGGACTTATTAGGATGTGCAACGCCATCACGCACAATGTCCCATGGATCACTAGTTCCTTTAAGTACCCTTTTGATATAGTTATGTTTTTCACAACGGACGCATCACAGAAATCTGTGCATGGGAGCACCGGAGTCACACTACACCATTTGGTCAATTATGTCACTGACCAAAAAATGCCGCGTAAGGACGTTTTCAGTCGCTTAAGGTCTTATGCGACTGAGGTCAGTGACATAAGGACCAGTCGCATAAAGGGTGTGACATAAGTAAAAATGCGACTCACTTATGAACATAAGTCACATAAGACTACTTGAGCGACAGACTAACTTTAGCCGTGTTAGGAGACACGTTAGTCGCTTTAGGAGATCTATGTTCTCTCGTGAAACTTCCTTTTTATCGATTTGGTTTGACGCGTAGGTGATCGGTTGTAATTTAGTGTAAATATTCAATAAGAATATCAAATACTTATGCTAATCACGGTTAATCAAAACAAGTTGTATTGACTTGGGAAACCCAAGGTCGTACCCAAAGGACAAGTGATTAAACTAATAGTGCTAAAGATTAAACAAGATTGTCTATGGTTTGGGGGGTTTGTTCCTCGTAAGAGGTTGATAGCAATATTTTACTGTCCGAAAGAGAGACTTGATCAACGAAAAGGGTAAACAATCAATTCAAAGATGACTAGGGATCTATTTCCCCACCTAGACAATTATTGTGGCGGTAAATTGGGACACCATTGATGAATTTACATGCACACGTTTAGAATTTAGCTATGTAACATTAATACCGAGTTCAACTCGCGCTACAACTTAGTATCAAGAGGTTACACCTCGCATAACACCTCACACTCGCGCTCTATTGGTGCTATAGGACATGATTTATCTAGCCTCACACTCGCGCTTTATTGACTAAATAAATCATGCACTTGTTAAATTCGTGCCATTCTCATTAGGATTAAAGCATCGCCATGTAACACAAAAACCCTAATGCTTCTTTATTTCGTTCAATTGAAATCATACTTTTCAGTGGTTAGCTACGTCAAGCATGAAATCAAGCAAAAATCCCTATTTCTAACTTGTCAAAAACATGTCATAGGTAATTCCAAAGCATTAAGTTCAAATAAAGAAGGAATCGCGTGTAAAATCATTCATCAATGGCATCAATATCATTCACAATGTCACAAACATGTCTAGAGGGGTTATAGACCCCCAACCAATGTCACTACTCACTCATGGTGAGATTACAATCCATAACAATAGTAGATGAACAGAAAAACATGTAGAAAGTAGAGTGTTGGAGTCTAGAACCAATATGGAGCAATAGGTATCAAGGACGATCCACGATCCGTGTTGTTGATGATGATCGAAAAATATTTCTTCTTCTCCAAGCTTTTTTTTCTCCAAAAACCCAGCATAAAATCCAGAAAATCCAAGAAGACAGTTTTGGAAACCCTAAATTTCTATTTATAGTTCAGCGTAAAAATGCAACTTTACGACGTCATGCGTTCGCATGAATGGATCATTGATGACTCATATTTATACAACTCGTCGAGTCAATTAATCTCATCTGTTTCGACACTTTTATATGCGAACAGTTACTTTTTAGTATGATTTTGCATTTCAGGTGTTTCGGAGGCTCTAGGAGGAAACGTGCATAAAAGATGGCATTTTATGCCGAAAACATCACAATGGCAGATCAGACCTTTGGACGTTCGGCGGAGTGCTGGTAATGGACCGTTGATCAGAAAAATACGAACTACATGGCGTTGCGTAGCTGACTCAATTCCCTACAACTCTCTAGTTCACACCAAGAGCATCCAAGGTCATTTGGAGGGTCAAATCGAGAGCCGAAGTCAAAACAGATGCGCAGAATGGATGAACAGTCTCCGAGCAGATCGCGGACGCAGGCAATTTTAACGCGCCATAAGGCAGATCAGACCTTTGGACGTTCGGCGGAGCGCTGGGAATGGACCGTTGATCAGAAAAATACGAACTACATGACGTTGCGTAGCTGACTCAATTCCCTACAACTCTCTAGTTCACACCAAGAGCATCCAAGGTCATTTGGAGGGTCAAATCGAGAGCCGAAGTCAAAATAGATGCGCAGAATAAATGAACAGTCTCCGAGCAGATCGCGGACGCAGGCAATTTTAACGCGCCATAAGTGTACACTGTCCGCGGATGAACAGTACCCGCGGATGAACAGTACCCGCGGATGAACAGTGTTTTCGGGTCATGAACAGTGTTTCGCTCTTATTTCCTAATTGCGTTTTTGGCCCAGAAACTGATTTAGAAACCCTAGAGCTTATATATTTAGATCAGGGTAGGGTTTCTAGAATCATCTGAATAATCTCATCATCCATCATTCGAGACGGCTCCGGAGAAGAAGATTTCGACGAGAGAGAAGATTTTCCTACTTTTAATTATGCGTCTTTTCATGATTATGTGTAGCTAAAACTCTTATTCGGTTTAGGGTCTATTTTATTGTGACGAATGTTTTGAGACTTGGTTCTTAATGCTATTTTATGTTCTACTAGTTCTTGTGCTCATTTATCTCGGGTTGAATTGTGAAGCTAAGCGGAGACTTGAAATGGTAAAACTTAGCCGAGCAATTCAATCCCCATATTCGCTGCTTGTGTGATACTGAAACGTTAGGACAAGTAGTTGCACTAAACTTGATATAACCTGAAACGAAGTATTAGGTTTGCTAGAACTAGAAGTCTATAACCTGAAACGGAGTAGATTGTGGTGTAAGTGCTTGAAACGGCCTTACCTTAGGTTATAACCTGAAACGGAGTAACCACACTTAGGAACACAAAATTAGATTATTAGAAGTCAATGATAAACGAGTCGCAATAGAAAACCCTAGACCGAATGCTTTCTCTGATTGAATACTTTTCGTTTTATTTCCCTTGCGTTTTACAACAATTGCTCACACCAAACCCCCAATTTATTTGTTTACAGAACAACTGAACCACACCAGCTCTCTAGGGTTCGACCATTGCTTACCGCTTTACTAGTGTTTCGTAAGGAAATTAGAAATTTAAATTTGCAGGTCAAACGACACCTGTCAAATTTTGGCGCCGTTACCGGGGAGCTGCGCTTCGGTGAAGTTGTTCTTTTTCTTTTTTATTTTTATTTTATTTTTCTGTTTTTTTAATTTCGTTTTGCTTTATGGTTCACCATGTCTTCTTATTATAGTAGGGAGCCTTGGAACTATGAGGAGTTTTCCCCACCATCCTTCCAACTTGAAGTCCGCGAGAAGATCATCAACCTCAAGCAATCCCGGGACGAAACATTGGACAAGTACTTGTCGTACTTCGATTCCATTGTGACGAGCTGCCCGCACCATGGATTCACAAACCTCTATCTTCTTCAAAGGTTTCTTGGTGGAATGATGCCACATGAGTGGAATTGGTTTAATGATGCGGCGGGAGGCTCGGTGAATAACTTAGACATGAACGATCTTTGGCACTTGATAGATGATTTGGCCGAGAGGTCAAGACCAAGACAAGACCAGGCCGAGCCGCTAGAGGACGATGTGGCAGCTAGCCTCCAACAGTTGGCTGACACGATGCAACAAAACCAGGCCAAAGCCGAGGAATCATGGGCAATAGTGGATGCGGCGCTAAAGGAGTCTGCATATTGGGTGAATAAGATGCTCGCGGTTGGTAGGCACATAGAGGCAGAAAATAGCAAAATAGAGGCCGACTCAGAGCAGATCGCGGATGAAGAGCATTTTAATACCGTCCGTGGTCAGATAAAATGCCCATCACCCGCGGATATTAACTACGAAGAGCCCGCGGTGGAACAGATTTCCGCGGACGCAGAACAAGTTAACGGCGCGACTCATGAAGAGGATAAGGGTCCGCGGATGGAACACTTAAAATGTGCACCGTCCGTGATCCCGTCTGTCGAAAGTACTGAAGCTGACATTTTTCCTTCGTTTTCTATGCAGGTGATAGCTCCGGATGACCATATGATCGACAAGGACGGGCTAGGAAGCATGTTGGAAGCGAGGCATGAGCGAAACGACCCAATGATGGAGCGCCCGGTTGCAACGAGTCAACAAGCACAGCCTGAAAAGTGTAAGGACCCATGTGCCTTCATAGTCACCCGTGATGTTGACTCCTATGTTTTGCAGATAGGAGATGTTAGAAATAATGACCCTCCAGCATTTATTCTGGAACGACCATTCATCTCTGCCACAAAGATGAAGATTGACATGGGAACATTCTTGATGTCGCTTGATGGTAAGAAACTGAACTTCCATGCCGACCGCTCATACATAAAGAAACGACCGAGACATGGCGCGTTTGAATGGAAACCAGGATGGAGAAACACTAAAGCACAACTCGATGGACCAGTAGCTACGATGAAGGTGTCCTCGCCAGCTCGGAAGGATGTAAAGGCGAACCCGCCTGATCGATGGAGAGCAGACTCGAGCACATCATTCCATGAGGATTTTGGGCAGGTTGAAGGAATAGCTGAGGCAAAATTTGACCTCACACGTCCATGGGATCCTAACTTGTGATCCCTAAAGAGGTAACGTCGAGCCAACGACGTAAAACAAACGCGCTCGCAGGGAGGCAGCCCGGCATTTTTTTGTTTTTCAGTTTTTATCTTATTTACTTATGTCATTTATATTTTCTATGTTTGAGTCTTTATCCGTGTTATCACATTGTCTTTTGGGAAAGAAGAACATTTTTATGCAGGAAACAAATGCAACTCAGAATAGGTCGCGGACCACGTATATATTATCCACCGCGGATGGAGTTCAGTTTAAATGTTGACCGCGACGTTAAAATGAACGTGATTCGCGGTTGACCTTTGACCAACGTTGACTGACTCGTTTGACCAGAATTTTCATCTTCACACGACGAAACGAGGGGAGTACCTGTTCACTTTAATCTCTTCTTTTTCCTATATGTTTGTGTGTCTTGCATTGTTTGTGTCTTTGAATTTAAGTCGTGCCGTGAGGACACGGCTTTGTTCAAAAGTGTGGGGTGGGAGAGTCAGTCTGTTGTGTCAGCATGTTTATTTTTTTGCACCTGCATAGTGTCAGCACGTTTCCCTTCGAAAAAAATTGAAAATATGAAATTTCTCTCTATTTCCTGGATATGCAGTATTGAATTTTGATGATGTGAAATAGATGAGCTGATTAGATGCGTTTCTCTCGTGAAATTTGAATTGTGTGACTACATGTGAATTTAACCCAGTACGTGTCCTTCTGAGTTGAGATAAACAGGGATGTGGAGTTGATAGAAATGTCCTAGAGAGACTTGACGAAGCATTCAAAGGACCGGATTCGAACTATATGGTTATATGGATTTCGTGGAGGCTAGCACTTCGAGGCGACATGGTTACAAGTCTGCTCCGCCACTGCGGTACTTTTGCGGTTGGTCGGGACGGGAATACATCACACCGTCCAAACTCTAGTCCAAGTAGCCGGGAAAATAGTCAAGCGACCCTTGGCTTGACTCGCGTCAAAAGGACGATGATGAGTGAGAGCAAGTAGGTTCGAGCAATCACAATCCGCAGCAAAAGGAAACAAATTCATTCCATTGTGAAATCTTACACCGCAACGTGGTGAAGTGCCCCATTGATACATCAAACCGAGTCACTACAAGCTGTCCGAAAAGAACTCAAACACCTTGAAGCTCGAATGAATCACGTGCAAGAAAAAGCAATGAAGTATAACCATATAGCTAGAATTCGGGACAGGGAGTGCAGATCATGGGTCTAAAGAGGCCTATCTCCCACTCATCTGAATTGATTTGGATTTCAGCTCTCAGGTAACATGTATCAAGTTATTCCTATGTTAAGCATGCTGATTTTAGTAGCGATTGAGTTATGCATAGAAAAGCGAGTCTAGACTAGGAACTCATATTCATGTAGCAATATCTGGGACGTCGAAGAAATTGTGGTGTTGCATTTATTTTCCTTCTATGACTTAGTTCTTGTTCGGGACGAACAAGTTTAAGCGTGGGGTTGTTAATCATGCGTTCGCATGACTGCCTGGATGCTCGGTCTCGCGCTTTCTCGACTCTGGAGGATGCGGTCGCATGGTCATTTCATGCGACTGGTCCGCTCCATGCGAACGCATGGTCCGACTTCATGGGAATGCATGGTCTTGGAAGAAGTTGATTCTTACGCGAGCTCTCGGATCCTTCATGCGACCGCATGGATAAATGATGCGTCTGGTCTTGGCTATGCGATAACATGGTATGTCTATGCGATCGCATGGTCCTTTGGCGTGCGATCGCGTGGAGACTTCATGCGTCTCGTTTGCTATGCGAGCTCTGGGAGGCCTATCGTGCGAGCACACGGTTTTCTCATGCGACTGGTCAAGGTCATGCGAACGCATGAATGGATCATGCGAGCGCATGACCTTGAAAGATTTGTGCCCCGATTTCCATTTATCCCTTTTTCGCTCCAAAAAGCTCGGTTTGCTCCAAAATCACTGCTTGCTTGTGATCTCAGCTAAATCTCTGCAATAGGCCTGAAATGAACCACAAAGCATCAAATAGCAAGTGAAATCGTAGAGGAATGACCGAAACAATAAGCGTAAAGGTTGCCTAAAATGCATGCATTCTAGTGCTATCAAATCACCCCACACTTAACGTTTGATCGTCCCGAGCAAACTAATCATACAGATCATCAACGATATTGCAAGTTCAACTACTAAGGATCTGTCCAAAGAAAGCTCCATACGATTTCTAAAACTAACCAAAAATACTAAAAAGCAAAAGCTGCTCTTGATAAACCACTTTCGTAGGTGACACGAGTGCATTTAACGAATGCACCAAGCCTTTAAACCCCTAGGCTACCCTAGTGGAGGAGTTATAGTCTCCTGAGAGTTTTCAGACACATGAATACTCACAAATCCCATGAAGAGAACAATCATCCAAATAGGCAATTTAAACTCACAGTTTTCAAAGTACTAGGCAAGGCATTTTTTCATGAAATTCATTTTTGTATTCAACTAAATATGTGCATTTCAATCACTACATGAGACCTTTTCGAATCCTTATGGAAATTCATGAACTAGGACATTCAAGCAGATCAAAGCAAAGACTAATAAATCTTTAATCAAGGATTCTAGTCATTTGCTATGTTAGCGACTTCAAGAAAATGATCAAATAGTTGCTAAGAAATCGTGTTGGATCACTCACAAATGCTAGCAAGGAGGCTAGTTGATCGGCTGTAATTCAGTGTAAATACTCAATAAGAATTATCAAATACTTATGCCAAACACGGTTAATCAAAACAATTTATATTTTGACTCGGGGAATCCGAGGTCGTACCCAGAGGATAGGTGATCAAACTAATTGGTGCTAACGATTAAACCTAGAGTGTCTAATAGTTTGGGGGGGGGGGTTTGGTCCTCTAAAGAGGTTGATAGCAAATAATTCACTGTCTGAAAAAGAGATTTAGTCAATGGAATAAGTAAACAATCAATCAAGGATGACTAGGGTTCTAATCCCTCCTAGACAACTTGTGACGGCAAATTAGAACACCATTGATGAATTCGAACATACACATACAGAATTTAGCCATGTAACGTTAATACTAGGTTCAACTCGCGCTACAACCTAGCACCAAGAGGTTACACCTCGCATAGCACCTCACACTCGCGCTCTATTGGTGCTATAGCGCATTATCTATCTAGCCTCACACTCGCGCTCTATTGGCTAAATAAATCATGCACTTATTAAATTCAAGCCATTCTCATTAAGATTAAAGCATCGCCATATAACACTAAAATCCTAATGCTTCTTCGTTTAGTTTCTTTGAAATCATACTTTTCAGGGGTTAGCTACGTCAAGCATGAAATCAACTAGAATCCCTATTTCGGACTTGTCAAAAACATGTCATAGGTAATTCAAAAACATTAAGATTAAACGAAGAAGAATCGTGTGTGAAATTTATTCATCAATTGTATTCATGGTATTCAAAACGTCACAAACATGCCTAGGGGTTCATAGAACCCTAACCAATATCACTACTCACTCATGGTGAGGTCACAACCCATATCAATAGTAGATGAGTAGAAAAACATAAACAAAGTTGGGTTTAGGATTCTAGAACCAATATGGAGCAATAATGATGAAGAACGATCCACGATCCGAGTTGTTGATGATGATGTAAAATTCTGGCTTCTCCTCCAAGCTTTCTTCTCTTCAAATCCCCAGAAAATTCCCAGAAAAACCACCCACGGCCGAAAAAACCCTAATTTCCTTTTATAGTAAGTCAGAAAAACTGCTGCTTTACGACATCATGCGTTCGCATGATGTAAATTCATGCGTTCGCATGGTGTTGAAGTTGTGCGATCTTGGCCTGGAACGTGCGGTCGCATGAAATTATCATGCGACTGGTCTGGAGTGTGCGAACGCATTGCAAGGTCTTGTGCGTTCGCATGGCCTTGGGAAGTTGATCTTCAGTTGAGCTCGCACGTTCTGTCATGCGCTCGCATCATAATACCATGCGTCTGTTCTGGGTCATGCGAGCGCATGTAATATTTCATGCGTTCGCATGGTTTTAAGGTTGTGCGGTCGCATGCCATTCTGATGCGTCTGGTCGAGATCATGCGAGCGCATGACCTGATATCATGCGGTCGCATGATGTTGAGTGGAATTCGTTCCGACTTCTGTTTTGCTCGCTTATCGCTTGAGAAGGCTCGGTTTGCTCTGAAATCACTGCTCACTTGTGTTCTCAGCTAAATCTCTGAAATGGGCCTGAAATGAACCACAAGGCATCAAATAGCATGTGAAATCGTAAAGGAATGACCGAAACAGTAAGCGTAAAGGTTGCCTAAAATGCATGTATTCTAGAGCTATCAAATCACCCCACACTTATCGTTTGATCGTCCCGAGAAAACTAGTCATATAGATCATCAACAATATTGCAATTTCAACTACTAAGGATCCGTCCAAAAAGAACTCCATATGGATTCTAAAGCCAGACAAAATACTAAAAAGTAAAAGCTACTAATGATAAACCACTTTCGTAGGTGACACGAGTGCATTTAGCGAATGCACCAAGCCTTTAAACCCCTAGGCTACCCTAGTGGAGGAGTTGTAGTCTCCTGAGAGTTTTCAGACACGGGAATACTCACAAATCCCACAAAGAGAACAATCATCCAAATAGACATTTTTAGCTCACAATTTTCGAAGTACTAGGCAAGGAATTTTTCATGAAGTTCATAGTGCATTCAACTAGATATGTGCATTTCAATCACTACATGAAACCTTTTCAAATCCTTATAGAAATTCATGCATCAAGACATTCAAGCAAATCAAAACATAGACTAATAAATCTTTGATCAAGGATTCCAGTCGTTTTCTATATTAGTGACTTCAAGAAGACAATCTAATCGTTGCAAAGAAATCTTGTTGGATCACTCACCAATGCTAGCAAGGAGGCTAGTCCATTGGCTTGTGAGCTTTGAACTCATTCTCAAGCCTAGGACGCAAAGGTCACTTAGCCATAAGAGAAGAGGAGTTCCAACAATAAGGTTTTTGTAAACACTTGCAAGTCACATCATGCCTAAGTATAAAAGAATACGAGGTTCGTCCCTTAGTGAATTCTTGCTAGTAAGCTTCAATGGTCTTATTGGTTTTCATGCTAGAGAATGGCGGAATAGCCGATTGTCAAGTCTAATTGAAACATTAAAGGGGGTAGAAGCCGTACTAAGCACTTTCGAGGGGGAACTTACCTTCCTAACCCTCGGCACTTAGCACATACTTCTTTAAAGTTCTTCCTAATGGTGATCAATCATAAGGAAAGGGTTTGGGGCTTATTTCACACTTTTTTTTTCTATATTTTTTCTTTTTTTCTTTTCTTTTTTTTTCTTGCCCTCTTTTGACCCCACACTTAGAACTTTGACAAAGGGCTAAGTGCGAAAAAATGGAGCATGACAAACCAACAAGACAAATTCACAAGACAAACAAGGTCACTAAGGTCACCTAAAGGCAGTCATGGCATGCAAGAGTTTTAAAATTATATTTTTTTTTCGATTTTATGCTTTCAAAGATCAACTCTTTAGTCTCAACGAGAAAAAGCTTAGAATAAATGATAAAGAAATGCTAGTAGATTCTTTGATCCTCAAGAATGAAAATCAACAATCCAATCCATTAGTCATCTAAAGGATCAATCAAGTGAAATCATGCACGACTAGTTGAATTTAAAGATGAAGTTTTTCGAAAATCGTAGCCTTGCCTAGACTTTTTGTTTTCATTAATATTTTAAAATTTTTGGATGAATTGTGTGTAGTGCAAATGTTCGCCCTTAGACAAAAGTTGATAAGATTTCGAATAAAAGAGCATATCAAATAGACACAAACATCTCATATAGACAAGACATGTCAACTATAGCCCACCCCACACTTAGCAATTGCTTAGTCCCTAAGCAATGAATAGAATGAAATACGGAGAGAGAGTTAAGAGAAACTTCTCTCGTTTGGAGGTAGCCATTATCGAAGAGTGAGATGTTGGTTGCTATCCGAATTGGTCTTGCTCCAAAGGTTCGATTGATGATTCCCCTCTTTTCACTATGAAGCACGAACTGAAAGTGAGAGTATTAAACATACGAGGTTAGGGAAATCATTATCGTAAACATGTCGAAATTATGCAGGTCAATTCAAATTTTAATCACAAAAATGCCCCATGCGATCGCATGAATCGGCTATGCGCTCGCATGACTGAAGACAGTCGCATGGATTATGCATGCGAACGCATGAGTTCATGCGACCTTGGCACAATGGGATATTGAACGTTCATGCGAGCGCATGAATGAATTCATGCGAACGCACAACATTGGACAGTCGCATGAGTTTCTCATGCGAGCGCATGAGCCCATGCGAGCTTGGCAAAGAATTTCAACACCCCACACTTGTGCCCTATCAATTCATCTAGTTAACTAAGCACATGCTAAGAAATCATCAAATATAGGCATTCACACATGCATAGTTCAAAATTTCAATGTTTCACATGAAAAGCTCAATCATTGAGGCAAATGGAAATCCAATCAACATAGACATTTTGAAGAACATGGGAAAGAACACTTACAAGCCTAGTTTAACGTCTTGGCTAAGACGGAGCCGAATCTCCTTGTAGCAAATAGGAAGCACACTTAGAGAAGTCCCGAGCGGGGATCCCTTCTCTAGCGGTATTGCACGAAGTGGAGGATTCAATCCGGGTTCTTCGAAGAGTTGCAAGCAACTTGCTTAACAGCTTTTTTCCAAAGCGATGCTTGCTTCCTCCCTTTTACCGTTTTAGCTTTTGCTTTTTTATTCAACCTATCTTGGCAAGAGAACACATTTTGGTGATCAATAGGAGGGTCTTCGTCGGGATCAATCGACTTGTACAAGTCTTTCTTTGTTACTTTCTTTACCCCAACATTCTCGGCCCAAGTACTCTTTTGCTCTTCTGAATTACACGGCTTTTGTATAGCTTCTTGTTCATCCATAGGCTTTTCTATTCTAATCTTTTCTCCCCCAATTTTCAATGTCAGTTTTCCTTTCCCTAGATCAACTTTAAAATTGGCGGTAGCTAGGAAAGGGCGCCCGAAAATAAGAGACGTGTTGAGATTATTCCCCGTGTCCATCACTACAAAATCACAAGGTAAGTGGAATTTGTCTATCTTGATAGGAACATCCTCTATTAATCCCTCGGGTTTCCTTGTGGTTCCATCGGCGAGTTGCATCACCATTGGGGTACCCCTCATTCCTTCTAGCCCCAGTCTATGATAGATCGCTAGCGGCATAACACTCACACTAGCACCAAGGTCGGCTAGTGGGTTTTCAAAGCTCATGGCGCCAATAGAGCACGGGATAGTGAACCGGCCGGGGTCTTTCATTTTGAGAGGTATTTGTTCTGAGAAAAGGGCGCTGCACTCATGGTTTAAGGCTACCATGCTAGATTCTTCAACGGCTCTACGTCCGGATGCAATATCTTTTAAGAACTTTGAGTAGATAGGATTTTGAGCGATGACTTCGTGGAATGGGAGAGTAACATATAACTTTTTCAGCATTTCCACAAACCGTTTGAAATGAAGATCTAACTTGCTTTTGTTGAGTCTTTGGGGGAAGGGAACCATCGGCACATATTTCCTCGTCAAAACTGGTTCTTCCTTTTCTTTCTCTATTCCTGCGGGAACTTGAAGTCCAATTTCAGGATTTTCATGGGTAATTTCCAACTCAATTTCCTTGTTACTAGAGCTCGGCTCTCCATGAGGATTGGGAAGGACTCTCCCACTCTTCAACGTTATGGCATCGACTTGCGTGATGTATTGCTCTTCATCTTCAAGGAAAATGGCATTGCAATGCTCTATAGACCTTACATCCGGTTGAGAAGGGAGTTTCCCTACTTGCTTCAATTGGGTAATCTCTTTGGATAGTCTTTTGTTCTCGCCTGCTAATTCATTCAATTTGGCCTCCATTCTTCTAGTGCTCTCTTTGCTTTCTTTGTTGTCCTCCATCATTTGTGCCATCATAGACATCATGGAGCTTTCTTGAGAGCTAGAGGAAGAATTTCCTTGCTCATTCATATGAGCTTTACCTTGATATGGCTTTTGACTTTGGTGATTCCCTTGAAAATTCTGAGAATTTTGATTTGAACCTTGGCCTTGATTGGAATATGAATTCTGCCCTTGGTTTGAGAATGAGCCTTGCCCTTGATTTTGATTAGAGCTAGAATTATATCCTTGCCTTTGATTGCTCCCTTGGTAGTTTCCTTGATAGTTTCCTTGATAGTTTCCTTGCCCTTGAGGTCTAGGGGCGAAATTAGAGTCATTATACATCCTCTTTTGTGGAGGCTCATAGTTCCTCGAGGTGGGATTCACATTTTGATTGTAGCTTCTTTGTTGGTTTACAAAATGCGCCTCCTCATAGCCATCATCATCTTCGTCATATTTCCCGTCGGGACAATTTTTGGTAGAGTGTCTTGTACTAGAACACAAAAAGCAAGATTGTTGCGCCGAGACTCTTTCTTTTTCAGCTTTAGCCTTTGTTGCCTCAACAGAGTTCACCATACTGAACATATTCTCCACTTTCTTAGTCAAGTCGGCCATTTCTCTCTTCATTTCGGAATTTGAGGTGTCATCCCTTGACTTGGCCATCTTTTTGTGGTCCACTCCTTGATATCTATCGGAGTTTAAAGAGATTTTGTCCGCAACTTTGAACCCTTGATTAGCCGATAAGCCCATAATAGCCCCGCCACTAGCCGTATCCATTTGGTTTTTAGCTTCTTTGCTCATTCCCAAGTAGAAATAACGCATCAAATCCGCTTTTCTGAAATTGTGATGAGGGCACTCCCTCAAATAATGTTTGAAACGATCATACGCTTGGTGGAAAAGCTCATTATCCCTTTGAGAAAATGTCAGAATGAAATCCGTGAACTTCTTGGTTCTAGACGGAGGGAAGAACTTGTTAAGAAAAGCCGTAGCCAAATGTTCCCAAGTACGAAAAGTGCCCGGATCATGATTCTGTAGCCATTCTTTGGCATCCCCATAGAGTGAAGAAGGGAATAACTTCAGATACACGTGCTCGACCGGCACATTCTTTGGTTTATATGTCCGACAGTATTCTTGGAAGTTGGCTAGATGATTGGAGGGATTCCCGGCTCCTTGAAATTGGTCATTCGTGATCATGTGCACTAGAGATGATTTAACGTCGAAATCAAAGGCATCCTCATCGGGAGGTTGAATAACCGAGCCATTTCCCTCGAGGGTGGGAGTCATGTAGTCCCCTACGGGTCTTTCATCCTCGTCTTCATCCTCCTCTTCCTCGTATCTATTGTTTCGATTGTGATTTCGAGGGGGAGGAGGGTCCCTACGGTTTCGTCTATCATTATTACCCTCTTCTCTAGCAAGGGGATTTTCGACCTCATCTCCATCGACTCTACGATTACGATTGTCTCTTGGTGGCAAATTGCGGTTTTCAAGATCGTCCTCCATTCTAAACCCCGGTGGCAAATAAGGTAGCGGGTCTAAAAGTGGAGGTGGGCGAGGTCTAGGCCCTTGGAAAGCTGGTGGAATAACAGGAGCAATAGCCGGAATAGGAGCTACTGGATTCTTGCGAGGTCTACCTCTCCCTCTCTTAACGGGTGGTTGAGAAGTATCTGAAGAAGAACCAATTGCTACGTGTTTCTTTCCTTGAATCTTGTGATCATTCAAGTGCCTGCAAGAACGAAGAAAATTCTTAGCAATGAGCGGCAAGAGAAATAGACAAGGTCAATCTCAACACAAGCAATGGCTTAGGAAAAGAGAAAAGTAAACAAGCTAGATAATCTAATAGCACAATAGTTAATTAACCTATCCCCGGCAACGGCGCCATTTGATCGGCTGTAATTCAGTGTAAATACTCAATAAGAATTATCAAATACTTATGCCAAACACGGTTAATCAAAACAATTTATATTTTGACTCGGGGAATCCGAGGTCGTACCCAGAGGATAGGTGATCAAACTAATTGGTGCTAACGATTAAACCTAGAGTGTCTAATAGTTTGGGGGGGGGGGGTTTGGTCCTCTAAAGAGGTTGATAGCAAATAATTCACTGTCTGAAAAAGAGATTTAGTCAATGGAATAAGTAAACAATCAATCAAGGATGACTAGGGTTCTAATCCCTCCTAGACAACTTGTGACGGCAAATTAGAACACCATTGATGAATTCGAACATACACATATAGAATTTAGCCATGTAACGTTAATACTAGGTTCAACTCGCGCTACAACCTAGCACCAAGAGGTTACACCTCGCATAGCACCTCACACTCGCGCTCTATTGGTGCTATAGCGCATTATCTATCTAGCCTCACACTCGCGCTCTATTGGCTAAATAAATCATGCACTTATTAAATTCAAGCCATTCTCATTAAGATTAAAGCATCGCCATATAACACTGAAATCCTAATGCTTCTTCGTTTAGTTTCTTTGAAATCATACTTTTCAGGGGTTAGCTACGTCAAGCATGAAATCAACTAGAATCCCTATTTCAGACTTGTCAAAAACATGTCATAGGTAATTCAAAAACATTAAGATTAAACGAAGAAGAATCGTGTGTGAAATTTATTCATCAATTGTATTCATGGTATTCAAAACGTCACAAACATGCCTAGGGGTTCATAGAACCCTAACCAATATCACTACTCACTCATGGTGAGGTCACAACCCATATCAATAGTAGATGAGTAGAAAAACATAAACAAAGTTGGGTTTAGGATTCTAGAACCAATATGGAGCAATAATGATGAAGAACGATCCACGATCCGAGTTGTTGATGATGATGTAAAATTCTGGCTTCTCCTCCAAGCTTTCTTCTCTTCAAATCCCCAGAAAATTCCCAGAAAAACCACCCACGGCCGAAAAAACCCTAATTTCCTTTTATAGTAAGTCAGAAAAACTGCTGCTTTACGACATCATGCGTTCGCATGATGTAAATTCATGCGTTCGCATGGTGTTGAAGTTGTGCGATCTTGGCCTGGAACGTGCGGTCGCATGAAATTATCATGCGACTGGTCTGGAGTGTGCGAACGCATTGCAAGGTCTTGTGCGTTCGCATGGCCTTGGGAAGTTGATCTTCAGTTGAGCTCGCACGTTCTGTCATGCGCTCGCATCATAATACCATGCGTCTGTTCTGGGTCATGCGAGCGCATGTAATATTTCATGCGTTCGCATGGTTTTAAGGTTGTGCGGTCGCATGCCATTCTGATGCGTCTGGTCGAGATCATGCGAGCGCATGACCTGATATCATGCGGTCGCATGATGTTGAGTGGAATTCGTTCCGACTTCTGTTTTGCTCGCTTATCGCTTGAGAAGGCTCGGTTTGCTCTGAAATCACTGCTCACTTGTGTTCTCAGCTAAATCTCTGAAATGGGCCTGAAATGAACCACAAGGCATCAAATAGCAGGTGAAATCGTAAAGGAATGACCGAAACAGTAAGCGTAAATGTTCCCTAAAATGCATGTATTCTAGAGCTATCACTAGTCCATTGGCTTGTGAGCTTAGAACTCATTCTCAAGCCTAGGACGCAATGGTCACTTAGTCATAAGAGAAGAGGAGTTCCAACATTATAGCTTTTGTAAACGCTTGCAAATCATGTCATGCCTAAGTATAAAGGAATACGAGGCTCGTCCCTTAGTGAATTCTTGCTAAGAAGTATCAAATGTCTCATTGGTTTTCATGCTAGAGGATGGTGGAATAGCCGATTGTCAAGTCTAAGTGCTTCTTTTTTTCTTTTTTTCTTTTTTTCTTTTTTTCTTTTTTTCTTTTTTTCTTTTTTTCTTTTTTTCTTTTTTTCTTTTTTTCTTTTTTTCTTTTTTTCTTTTTTTCTTTTTTTCTTTTTTTCTTTTTTTCTTTTTTTCTTTTTTTCTTTTTTTCTTTTTTTCTTTTTTTCTTTTTTTCTTTTTTTCTTTTTTTCTTTTTTTCTTTTTTTCTTTTTTTCTTTTTTTTATTTTTTTTTTCAAATGGCCTTTGGCCTACAAATGCTTTCGAGGGGGGACTTACCTCCCTAACCCCCGGCATTTGTATACTTTGATCAAAACTTCTCTTGTACTTTGAGAAAGTTTTTAGTCGGGGCTTTACCCTCTTTTGACTATAAGAATGAAGCATATATTTTTTTTGTTGGGGCCCATTTTTCGCCCTCTTTTGACCCCACACTTAGAACTTTGACAAAGGGCTAAGTGTTAAAAATGGAACATGACAAACCAACGAGACAAAATCCACTAGATAAGCAAGGTCACTAAGGTCACCTAAAGACAATCATGGCATGCAAGGGTTTCGAAATTAAATTTTTTTTCGATTTTATGCTTTCAAAGATCAACTCTTTAGTCTCAATGAGAAAAAGCTTAGAATAAAAGATAAAGAAGTGCTAGTAGATGCTTTGATCCTCAAGAATGAAAGTCAACAATCCAGTCCATTAGTCATCTAAAGGATCAATCAAGTGAAATCATGCACGACTAGTTGAATTTGGAATGGGATTTTTCTTTTCTTTCCTTTCTCTCGAAAGTATAGCCTTGCCAAGACATTTTGATTTCATTAATATTTCAAATTTTTTGGATGAATTGTGCGGTAGTGCAAGTGTTTTCCTCTTAAACATAAGTTGATTAGATTTTAAACGTTAAGGCATATCAAGCAAGCACAAGCATCTCATGTAGTCAAAACAATGTCAAACATAGACCACCCCACACTTAGCAATTGCTTAGTCCCTAAGCAATGGATAGAATGAAAAGCAAAGAGAGAGTTAAGAGAAACTTCTCTCGTTTGGAGGTAGCCGTTTCAAAGAACGAGATGTTGCTTTGTGCGCCGAGTTGAACTTGCTCAAAAGATTCAATTTATGATACGCCTTTGTGTCTTTATGAGGTGTGAAACTGAAAATGAGAGTGTTAAGCATACGAAGTAGGGAGGATCATTATCGTAAATATGTCAATATCGAACAAGGCAACTTAAAATTTTAACCACAAAAATGCCCATATGCGATCGCATGAAACGGACATGCGCTCGCATGACTGAAGACAGTCGCATGGGTAATGCATGCGAACGCATGAGTTCATGCGATCTTGGCACAAAGCGGTTTTTGAACGTTCATGCAACCGCATGAATTGAGATCATGCGAACGCATGATGTCGGGCAGTCGCATAAGGTTCCCATGCGAGCGCATGAATGTTATGCGACCTAAAAAAACTGAACCTAATGGATTTGTTCACGCTATGATGATCATACAATTTTCAAGATGCATCAAGAATGTAACATGTATCATTGAAATGATCAAAAAGGTATGCATTAAGAAATAAACATCAAAGGATCCAAAATGTATCAATAATCATCAAAGTGAACAATTGAGTGCAAGGCATGTAGAAATGCTAATCAAAGGCTCTCCTCTAAATCAAAGGTCTCTGTCTCATCATCTGCACTCGGAGCACGAGGGGCTTCGCATTCCTTCTCCTTGCCCTTAGCGGACCGACGCTAGAAGCGATCCCCAAGTGAGTGGCGATGGTGAGCAGGGTCGTCTCCTGCCACTGATTGTGCTGTGTGACATAAGTGGCCAGACTGTCCAAGCGCGACAGAATCAGTGCGGAGCTCGGGTCTGCAGGGGGAGGAGGAGGCACGGCGCGAGAGGAGGATGGCGCATCGAGGTGTTCAAACCGGTAATCTCGTCGTCCGTGTTCAGCTCTTCTTCAGCTCCATCTTCGGCCTCCTTCTCATCATTAACCCATTTCATTCCTTTACCCAAAATGCGCATATAACGCATCTTCTTTATACCAAGCTCTAGCTTCTCGCTCCTTCTGTCCCCGAATGTGAAATTGAGCTTCCGCGCAATCCACGTCACAAAGGAACCACCACCCAATCCCATGTTCTTCGAAGTCAAAGATTGATTCTCTTGAATCCCATTGGTGATGCACCATAACCAATCAATCTTCTCCCCCTTCTCCATCATTAGCATAATTGCTAACTCTATTTTGCTCACAAGCCTGCCGTAATCAGTGCGCACGAACACAATCCCTCCTAACAATTTGTGGATGACGTTCCATTTGGGCACTCAGATACCGGTGGATTTGCGCTGATCATCCTTAGTGAAACCAGACCCTAAAATCCGCTTCTAAAATTTCTTAATATCCTCAACAACTATCTCGGGAATATCGCCATCCCTAGGTAACCTCAACCAATCACACAAAACTTCTCACTTAACTTCCCATTGAAGATTTACCAAAGCAAACCTCCAAGCCATAACTTTCCCTTCTCCACTATCTCCCCCATCCATAATAGGAGCATGCATCGGACAAAACGAACTAATAAATTCCATGGTCATATCATGAAATGAACTAGGATCCTCTCTAAATACAAAGTTCATCCCACTACTCACAACCAAATCCCTAATCTCCTCTAAGACCTCTAATGTCTTCAAGTCTTCAATAACGGGAAAAAGGAGAGGGATTGGCCATTTACCTTTGTCCGTAAGTGCGGTGTATAGTGCAGCATCCTTAGCATATCCGAATCGGAGTTGGCCATCGAACTCGTATGGCTTGGACTTGTTGAACTTGTTGTCGTTGTCCTGACGAGGCGACGATGGAGGTGAGTCCTTCTCCAAATCCCCATCGGCTCTGCTAGCCGAACTGGGCGCCATGATGTGCCTCGTGTCCTCCAATGAAGAACGCCCGTAATGTTGACCCGAATGAGTGGACTTCACGTATAGAATTTTGGTCTTTTTGTTCTTCCTCACCGTAGGGGCTTTTGAAATTGGGGGTTTGGAAACTCCCACTTTTTTCGAGGGATTCTTCGGGGGTTGGGAGGACGAGGGATGATTGACCTTAACCATGGTTGAGTTTGGAATGAGAAATGAAGAATTGGGATTTGGGTGAGTTTTAGGATTTTCGGATTGGGGGAGGTTTGACGGTGGGGGTGTGAATCGGACGGTTGGAGGTGGTCGGGAGGGGGAGACGAGGGTCGGCAAAGCTCGGGCGAAGCTTGCGGAGGTCGGACGGGCGGCGTGCGGTGCTGAAATCGACCGGAAGTCGAAAAGGGGTTGGGGAGAAGACGGGATTCGATTTCTAGGGTTTTTGAGAAATTTTGGAATTTGAAAATTTGATTAAATACTGTAAAGGTTTATGCGAACGCATGTCTTGTTTATGCGAACGCATGAATTGAGAAAATATGGATTTTTGGCTGCTATGCGAGCACATGAACTGGGATTATGTGATCGCATGAATTTTCCAGTCGCATGGAATTTTCATGCGAACGCATGAATGTCATGCGAGCTTGAAGAAAATGAAATGGAAACCTGGCATGCGAACGCATAAAAAAATTTCATGCGAACGCATGGATCTGGATAAACGCATGATTTTCTCATGCGAACGCATGGATTTATGCGAGCTTGAAAGAACGAAGAATTTGGCTAACGTGCGAACGCATGAAAGGGTCATGCGAACACATGGAGTTCCTGGCACGAATTTCTAAACCAAACTCAAATCGATCAATGACACTCATGCAATAGATTTCAAAACCCCACACTCATATCCTATCAAAGTATCAAATTCACCAAGCACGACATCGTGGAAGTAGTCTAATCCCTCATTAACAATCAAATATAGGCACTCGCACACGCATACATTTCAAATCTTCAATTTCGCTCATGCAAAGCACAATTACCGAAAAAAGCAATACCCCAAACAACTAAGACATTTTAAGGATCATGGGAGAAACACTTACAAGCCTAGTTTAACGTCTTGGCAAAGACGGAGCCGAATCTCTACGTAGAGAATAAGAAGCACGCTAAAAGAAGTCCCAAGCGGGATCCCTTCTCTAGCGGTATTTGCACAAGGCACTCAAGGGGGTGCTTCCAAGAGGTCCTTATTTCCGTCCGCTGCATGATAGATTTTAACTCTTTGCCCATTTGCTTTGAAGACGTTATCTTGGTTGTCGATTAGCTCTAGGTGGCCATCGTTGAAAACTCTATGGATTCTATATGGTCCGAACCACCTAGACTTGAACTTCCCGGGAAATAACTTGTATTTTGAGTTGAATAGCAGGACCTTGTCACCTATTGAGAACTGTCTCTTCAGAATGAGCTTCTCATGCCATCTCCGGGTTTTCTCCTTGTAGATTCTTGAACTCTCGTAGGAGTCTAATCGGATTTCATCAAGTTCATTTAGTTGAAGGAGCCTCTTTTCTCCCGAAGTTTTCGTGTCAAAATTTAGCTCCTTGACTACCCACATGGCCTTATACTCGAGTTCCACTGGAAGATGGCATGACTTGCCATATACTAGCCTGTAGGGAGACATCCCAATTGGTGTCTTAAAGGCGGTCCTATACGCCCATAGCGCATCATCAAGCTTTAACGCCCAGTCTTTTCCCGACTTTCCAACTGTCTTGGTCAAGATGTTCTTTATCTCTCGGTTAGATACTTCGACTTGACCATTCGCTTGAGGGTGATAAGAGGTTGAACACCTATGGTAGATCCCGTGTTTCTTTAGCATGGACTCAAATCGCTTTTCCTTGAAATGGGAGCCATTGTCGCTAATCACTGCCCTTGGGACTCCAAATCTCGGGAATATGATCTTCTTGAACATTTTAATCACCACTTTAGCGTCACAGGACGGGGAAGCTATGGCTTCAACCCATTTGGACACGTAGTCCACCGCTACTAGGATAAAGACGTTCCCTTGAGACGAAGGTAGGGGTCCCATGAAGTCCACGCCCCAAACATCAAAGATCTCCACTTCTAATATGCCTTTTTGAGGCATTTCCTCCCTTCTAGCTATGTTCCCCATTCGTTGGCATTCATTGCAAGCCTTGACAAATTCATACGTGTCTTTAAACATGCTTGGCCAATAGAATCCCGACTGAAGAATTTTTGACGTGGTCTTTGAGGCCGAGCCATGACCACCATAGGAAGAAGAATGACAACAAGCTATGATTTCATTGAAGTCCTCCTTGACAACAAGCTTCTATATATCCCATCCGAGCATAGCTTGTATAAGAATGGGTCATCCCAATAATATCTCGAGACATCATGCAGAAATTTACTCTTCTGATTATAGCTAAGTCCTTCAGGAAGAATGTTGCATGTCAAGTAATTCACAAAATCTGCATACCACGGGGCATCATCTTCGACACTCATCAAATATTCACCAACAAAAAAATCTTGTATTGGCGCCGAGAACCATTTTGAATCATATAGCTCGACCCTTGAGAGGTGATCCGCCACTACATTTTCCACCCCTTTCTTGTCCCTAATCTCGATGTTGAACTCTTGTAGAAGGAGGACCCATCGGATAAGCCTTGGCTTAGCATCTTTCTTCGCCATTAAGTACTTGATGGCGGCATGGTCCGTGTAGACAATAGTCTTTGTTGCAACGAGGTAAGGCCTGAACTTTTCAAAGGCGTAGACTACCGCTAACAATTCCTTTTCTGTGGTAGTATAATTCATTTGGGCACTATCGAGCACCTTGCTCACGTAGTAGATCACATGAAGCTTCTTCTCGACCCATTGTCCCAAAACCGCCCCAATGGCATAGTCACTTGCATCGCACATAACTCAAAGGGAAGATCCCACTTCGGAGGTTGCACAATAGGTGACGATACAAGGTTTTTCTTTAGTTTCTCAAATGCCTCAAGGCATCCTTCATCAAAATTGAAATCCACATTGTTGCTAAGGAGATGAGTCAACGGCTTTGCGATTTTTGAGAAATCCTTTATAAACCGTCGATAAAAACCGGCGTGCCCCAGAAAACTCCTTACTCCTTTTTGATTTTTCGGTGGGGGAAGTTGCTCAATAACCTGAATTTTTGCTTTATCAACCTCTACTCCTCTCTTATAAACCAAATGCCCGAGCACAATCCCCTCTTGTACCATAAAATGGCACTTCTCCCAATTTAGCACCAAATTCGTCTCGATACACCTAGCAAGAACATTAGAGAGATTAGCTAAACAATCATCAAAAGAGGATCCATGAATAGAAAAATCATCCATGAAAACCTCAATGCATTTCTCAATATAGTCGCTAAAAATGGACATCATACAACGTTGAAAAGTACCCGGTGCATTACATAAACCGAAAGGCATGCGCCTAAACGCAAAGGTTCCATATGGACATGTGAAAGTGGTTTTTCCTTGATCATTTGGCAATATAGGTATTTGGTAAAAACCACTATATCCATCTAAGAAACAGAAATAATCGTGTCCCGCTAGCCTTTCAAGCATTTGATCTATGAATGGGATAGGAAAATGATCTTTTTTCGTTGCTTTGTTCAATTTCCTATAATCGATGCACATTCTCCACCCATTTACGGTCCTCGTAGGGACTAATTCCCCTTTATCATTTTTAACGACCGTGAGTCCTCCCTTCTTAGGGACGACATGGATGGGACTTACCCATTCCGAGTCCGGAACTGAGTAAATAATGCCGACATCTCTTAGCTTGGTGATTTCTTTAAAAACCACCTCGCTAAGTTTAGGATTCAATCTCCTCAACATTTCCTTAGAAGGTTTCACATCATCATCTAGATTAATTCTATGCATGCAAAGAGAAGGGCTAATCCCCGTTATATCATCAATGGAGTAACCTAGGGCTTTTTTATTAGCCTTCAACACATGCACAAGCTTGAATGTTTCATCCTCATTCAAAGTGGCACCGACTATTACGGGAAATGTAGCATTAGACCCAAGAAATTCATACCTTAGATTCAAAGGTAGAGGTTTTAACTCTCCTTCGAATTCCTTACCTCTTGGCACCGGGTCTTCCTTGCTTTCATAAGCATTCGACTCTTTCTCTCCTTCATCCAAGGTAATGTCGCCCATATCCTCATCTTCCATATTCATTAAAGAAGCAAAAAGTGTACTAGAGTTGTCTAACTCCATAACTTCACTTTCAAAAGAGGTTAGCCCAAAAGTTTCACAAGAAATATCTAGCATATTGCACTCAAAGGATGAAGTAGGGGCTTTCATAGCATTTTTCAGAAAAAATTTTAGCTTTTCATTTCCTATCTTCAATTCAATCGACCCTTCACCACATTTGATAACCGCTTCAACGGTATTTAGAAAGGGTCTCCCTAAGATGACGGGCGTCTCTTGTTCACTATCCATATCTAACACATAGAAGTCCACGGGGATGAAAAATTTCCCAACTTTAATAGGCACATCCCTTAGGACTCCATTAAGGACTCTAGAACTCCTATCGGCTAGCCTCAAAGAAATAGTGGTGGGGTGTAGCTCACCCATGTCAATTTTCTCATATAATGAATAAGGAATCAAAGAGATACTAGCTCCTAGATCACATAAAGCTCTATCAATTTCAATTTTTCCTATGGAGATAGGAATAGAGAATGATCTTTGGTCTTGCATTTTTCTAGGCATACGACTTTGCACAATTGCACTACATTCGGCATTCAAAGCCACCATGCTAGACTCTTCAATCACTCTACGGTTTGACACAATATCCTTCAAAAATTTAGCATAAGTGGGATTTTGAGTGATTACCTCATGGAATGGGAGTGTGACGTACAACTTCTTTAGCATCTCAACAAACCTTTGAAAGTGAGCATCAAGCTTGCTTTTGTTTAGCCTTTGAGGGAAAGGAACCATCGGTACATACTTCCTCATTAGAATTGGCTCTTCTTACTTTTTCTCCTCCTCCGTTGGAGCTTGAGGTTCATCTTCCAAGTTTTCCTTGGCCACTTCTCCTTCCACTTCCTTGCCCTTTAAACTACACTTCCCTTGAGGGGTAGGCAAAACTTTCCCATTCTTCAATGTTATGGCCTCAACATGTTCTATGGAATTCACGTCCGGTTGAGAGGGAAGTTTCCCTATTTGCTTCAGTTGAGCATTCTCTTTAGAAAGTCTCTTGTTTTCGGCCGCTATTTCATCCATTCTTGCCTCCAATTTTTTGTTGCTCTCTAGCATTTGCGCCATCATCGCCATCATAGAATTATCTTGAGAGTTAGAGGAAGAATTTCCTTGCTCATTCATATTAGACTTGGCTTGATAGGGCCTTTGATTTTGATAATTCCCTTGAGAATGTTGAGAATTTTGATTTGAGCCTTGGCCTTGATTTGAATAAGGATTCTGCCCTTGGTTTGAATAGGGGTTTTGCCCTTGATTTTGATTAGAGCCATACCCTTGCCTTTGATAATTTCCTTGATAACTTTGCTCTTGAGGCCTTGGAGGGAAGTTGGAATCATTGGACATTCTCTTTTGCGGAGGCTCATAATTTCTAGTGATAGGACTAGCATTTTGATTGTAGTTCCTTTGTTGGTTGACAAAGTGCGCCTCTTCATAGCCATCATCATCGTCCTAATATTTTCCTTCAGGACAATTCTTGGTAGAATGTCTCATACTAGCACATAAGAAACAAGGTTGTTGCGCCGAGACTTTCTCTTTTTCAGCTTTGCCCTTAGTTGCCTCAACGGAGTTCACCATACTTATCATATTCTCATTTTTCTTTGTCAAATTAGCCATTTCCTTCTTCATTTCAGAATTCGAGGAGTCATCTCTTGACTTAGCCATCTTTTTGTGGTCCACTCCTTGATATCTATCGAAGTTGATAGCAATTTTATCCACAATCTTGAAACCTTGGCTAGCCGGTAGTTCCATTATAGCTCCTCCACTAGCCGTGTCCATCTGATTTTTAGCCTCCTTACTCATCCCCAAATAGAAGTAACGCATTAGATCGGCCTTTCTAAAGTTGTGGTGAGGGCACTCCCTCAAATAGTGTTTAAACCGATCATAAGCTTGGTGGAAGAACTCGTTGTCCCTTTGAGAGAATGTCAGAATAAAGTTCGTAAACTTCTTGGTTCTAGAAGGAGGGTAGAACTTGTTCAGAAAAGAGGTAGCCAAATGGTCCCAAGTACGAAAAGTCCCCGGTTCATGATTTTGTAGCCACTCTTTGGCATCCCCATATAGCGAAGAAGGAAATAACTTCAAGTAGACATATTCAACGGGTGTATTCCTTGGCTTATAGGTCCAACAATATTCTTGAAAACTGTCTAGATGAGTAGACGGATTTCCGACCCCTTGAAACTGATCATTTGTAACCATATGCACTAGAGACGATTTCACATCGAAATCAAATGCGTCTTCATCGGGAGGCATAATAACTGAACCGTTTCCCTCGAGGGTGGGAGTCATGTAATCTCCCACGGACCTCTCATCTTCCTCTTCTTCATCATATCTATAATTCCGATTCTCTCTACGAGGAATTGGAGGGTTCCGAATAGGACGTCTATCATCATCATTATTATTTCTAGCCGGAGGATCATCTATTTCATCCCCACCAACCCTACGATTTCGGTTATCTCTTTGAAGGACGAAAGGATTCCGAATAGGACGTCGATCGTCATCGTTGTTATTTCTTGCGGGAGGATCATCTATCTCATCCCCATCAATTCTACGATTCCGAGCGTCCCTTTGAAGAACGGGACGGTTTTCATTTTCATCTTCCATAATAAGTTCCTGAGTTTGGTCTTGGATAATAGAGGAATAGGAGGTAGAGGGTTCTTTCGAGGTCTACCCCTTGGTTTCTTGGCGGTTGGGAGAGAAGTATTAGAAGAAGAACCGATAGCTACGTGTTTTTCTCCTTGATACCTTGTGTTCATTCAATAGCCTGCAAGAACAACGGAGGTCCTTAGCAATGAAAGGCAAGAGAACTAATCCACAATTTTGGCACAAAACAAGCAATAACTAACGATTAAAGAAAGAGCAAACAAACTAAATAATCAAATAGCACCTAGATAATTAACCTGTCCCCGGCAACGGCGCCATTTGATCGGTTGTAATTTAGTGTAAATATTCAATAAGAATATCAAATACTTATGCTAGTCACGGTTAATCAAAACAAGTTGTATTGACTTGGGAAATCCAAGGTCGTACCTAAAGGACAGGTGATTAAACTAATAGTGCTAAAGATTAAACAAGATTGTCTATGGTTTGGGGGGGTTTGTTCCTCGTAAGAGGTTGATAGCAATATTTTACTATCCGAAAGAGAGACTTGATCAACGAAAAGGTTAAGCAATCAATTCAAAGATGACTAGGGATCTATTTCCCCACCTAGACAATTATTGTGACGGTAAATTGGGACACCATTGATTAATTCACATGCACACGTTTAGAATTTAGCTATGTAACATTAATACCGAGTTCATGATTTATAGGACATGATTTATCTAGCCTCACACTCGCGCTTTATTGACTAAATAAATCATGCACTTGTTAAATTCGTGCCATTCTCATTAGGATTAAAGCATCGCCATGTAACACAAAAACCCTAATGCTTCTTTATTTCGTTCAATTGAAATCATACTTTTCAGTGGTTAGCTACGTCAAGCATGAAATCAAGCAAAAATCCCTATTTCTAACTTGTCAAAAACATGTCATAGGTAATTCCAAAGCATTAAGTTCAAATAAAGAAGGAATCAAAGATGTATTCAAAAGTTAAGCAAAGTTATTGAAAAGTGAAGCTGCACCCAAGTCACAGAGTATCCAAACCAAATGAAGCATCATCCGATACATTGCCCACATGTCTTAAAGTCCCTACTCCCTCTCTTTCACCATTTCTTCCAAAGCCCTTAGCGCCCATGTCCTGAAGTCTATGCTCCCCTCCTTTGCACGAATCAACTCTTCCTTAAGCACATGGTTAGATGCACGAATCAACTCTTCCTTAAGCACATGGTCAAAGGCGAGGAGGCCTCCTTATAGTACCACCTATTCAGGATCATTACATCCATGTCAAATGATGGATGGAATGACATAGCAGTTTTAAAACAACATTGTAAACTTGAAAACAGATTCAAAATACAACACAAACTGAATGATATAACAAATAACCAATGCTCCATGACTTGCAAAAGATAAAATTACTTATGGTACACTTACCTTCCTCTCCTACCTCTGTGGTTGCTGCAGCTGGCTTTGATTTATAGTTTGTCCTCAAACTCAGACAGAGGTGTCATTGCCATCTTGAGACCCTTCCTCTTTCAAATGTCAGTTATAAGCTGGAATGCCTGTGATGTAGGGTCCAATGAGTCATTTTCACTATGTCCAGCATTTGCAAGATATGAAACAGAATAGCAAGCTTTGCTTAAAATAGAACATCATTGTCAGCGAAGATGCTCTATTAAACAGAATAGCAAGCTTTGCTGAAAAACTTAACCCCAACAAGTAACTGCACGACAGCTCACCTGGGTCTGGAAAAATTGAAATTTGCCGGCGAAAATGGAGGAAGCTGCGTCGGCAGGATTCGAAAGCATGGAGCAGCTGATACATCTTACTCTCACAACGACATCAGCAGATGGAGCGAGAGAATGATAACATGATTTTGCTTCTGGAGCGAAAGCATGGACGTGGTCGTTGACAAGTTCAAGAAGATGATTTCGCTTCTGGATCGGTCACGAACCGGCCACGCGAGGTTCATACGCGCTCCAGTACTAATCAAAGTTGCAGATCCGGTGGCAGAGACGAGTTTGAGGTCGGAGAAGGTGGAGGAGAAACAGAGCGGCTAGGGTTTTGACAAGCTGCATATATCTCAACCTTAAAACAAAAAGTAAAAGATTATCAAATGAAATTTACATGAGAGGGAAATAAAAAATTAATATCCCGCCTAAATTTTCGTTTACACTCCCAAATTATGAACCTTGTTTTACTTTCACTTTGGAAGTTTTAAATTCTCGCTGAAGGGGGATACATACGGTCAGCAAGAATAGCTGCAGAAACGTCACAAGAATTAAGTTCACCTTGACCAATAGGAATAAGGAACATTATATGAATGTGCCTAAACTGGGTCAAGGCCTACGTGATGAGTTTGAGTGGACTGCACATAATCTAACTTGCTTGTACATTTATTGCCACTTAACATCATCTATCTGTTTCTTGCCTTGTCTAATTTCACCTTCAAGTGCTAAACAAACCCTAAACCCAAATCTCATTATAATAAATCTTCAAACAACTTTCAAGGAACTTGGCACAGTAAAACCATGTATAATGATTAATGAAGCACAACAATGCGAAGAAAACATGGGGCATTTGGTGCCATTGCAACTAGCAGTATACATATCAGGTTTGCGATCAAGTAAATGAACTCCCGATGGAAAAAAAATTATTAACAAGAGAATATTTATGGTTGGGTTTCATTGGTGATGCATCACACCACTACTTGTTTCTCCATACATCTCTGCAATTCATTGTTGTCTCAACATGTTTGCAAAAGATTCGTTATTCTTTTAATTATGTGATGTCCATGTATCGTAACCCTTCATCATACCATTATTAATCGAATGGATAAACATTGTCTAAAAAATAGCAAAGGCATAAGACATCGTTTTTTAATACAATAAACAGGGCTTTAGTACAAGTTGCCATTAGAATAACACATTTGGATACTCTGCCTATTATGTGTATTAATGTGATATGATATGGGACTGCTGATACACTCCCTAAAACATATGTCATTAGTCATTAGTAAGAAATCATCATTTCTAGTCCTCTGCTTGGGCCACAGATGTTGAATGCTTAGTTTTTGCATTTTGAACTTCTTGTACTAAGGCCCTGTCCACTTTGACTTGTTTTTTTGACTTGTAAGTTAAGATAAGTTAATATCAGTTAAGATAAGTTAAGATCAGTTAAGATAAGTTAATATCAGTTAAGATAAGTTAAGATAAGTTAAGTTACTTTTAACATACCACCATACTATTTATCATACCATCATACTATTCACCATCATCATACCATCATCATCATACTATTCATCATCATCATCATACCATCATCATCATACTATTCACAATCATCATACCATCATACTATTCATCATACCATCACACTATTCATCATCATACCATCATCATCATCATACTATTCATCATACCATCATACTATTCACCATCATCATACCATCATCATCATACCATCACACTATTCATCATCATACCATCATCATCATCATACTATCAGTTAAGATAAGTTAATATCAGTTAAGATAAGTTAAGATCAGTTAAGATAAGTTAAGTTACTTTTAACATACCACCATACTATTTATCATACCATCATACTATTCACCATCATCATACCATCATCATCATACTATTCATCATCATCATACTATTCACAATCATCATACCATCATACTATTCATCATACCATCATACTATTCATCATACCATCACACTATTCATCATCATACCATCATCATCATCATACTATTCATCATACCATCATACTATTCACCATCATCATACCATCATCATCATACCATCACACTATTCATCATCATACCATCATCATCATCATACTATCATCATCATACCATCCTCATACTATTCATCATCATACCATCATCATCATCATCATACCATCATACTATTCATCATACGATCATACTATTCATCATCATCATAAAATTACTATTCATCATCATAAAAATACTATTCATCACCATCATCACCCCCATCATCATTATCATAAAATTACTATTCACCATCATAAAATTACTATTCATCATCACCATAAAATTACTATTCATCATCATCATCATATTACTATTCATCATCATCATACCATCATCATAATATTACTATTCACCATCATCATAAAATTATTATTCATCATCATCATAATATTACTATTCATCATACCATCGTCATCATACTATTTACCATCATCATAATATTACTATTCACCATCATCATAATATTACTATTCATTAGTCAATATAAGTTTCAGTTAATTAAGATAAGTTAATATCAGTTAAGATAAGTTAATATCAGTTAAGATAAGTTAATATCAGTTAAGATCAGTTAAGATCATTTAAGATCAGTTAAGTTTCAGTCAAAGTGGACAGGCCCTAAGAGTATCCTCATTCGTCATCCTTCATCACTCATCACTCTTGTCAACCTCAAAACTTGGCCCCTAAATTTTTAAAAACAAGAAAAGAAAACTATAAACTCAAAATTTAAGCTTCAACAACCTGATCTCCCCCTCATAAAAAAAACAACCTAATCTCCCACGTTTCAGCTGCATTTTGACCGAGGACAGCCGCACATACGTCTTCAAGAAATTGACCCATCTTTTTTTAAACATAACTGGTCATTACAGTAGGAAGCACAAATCTGTTGAAACATGTCTCAAAATGAAAAACAACTTGATACAATCCCTAACAAAAAAACTTGATTGTTCGAGATCTAAGGTAGATATGCATTTGTTGGCTGACGCTTAGACAATGGCATTAGATGCGCTGACAATCCTCGGCCACAAGTCACCATACTCTTTACCAATAGGACCAGTGATGGCAGAACCTTTCATTTCTCCCTTGGGGTTTACAATAACGCATGCATTTTCTTCAAAATACATGAAGACGCCATCCTATTGGCGCCATGGCTTTCGCTGCCTTACAATAACATCAGGCATGACTTTCTTCCTGAGACCAGGCTTACCTTTATTCACAGTAGCCAATGACCAATATCACCAACACAATCAGACGGCAGCTTGTTCAGCCTACCTTTGATTCCCGTAACTGAAATGATGTACAAGTTCTTGGCGCCATCCAAGTGAACTTGATATATCCAAAATCAGGAAGCAGCCAAAACCTATCAAGACATCTCTACATTCAATTTCAGAATCAATCAATTATATGAACACACAAACAACTAGCTGCATCCAACAGATTATCAACATCTGCATAATTCACTCATGATGAAATCCTACGAAAATTAGTCAAAACAAGAAAGCCAAAACCTACTATTAGAATGAAGAATCACTCTCACAAATCCAAGCACCGGCGTAGTTTCCCCCAAAATTTGATCCTCCCAATCCACCAAAATGTGAAATCACAAATCCAACCAACAAGGAATTGAATGGGAAATCTGCAATTCACCGTTAACATGAAATCGCTTTCTCAATTGGGGATTTCACAACTCAGAAATGCAGCAGATAAGTTTGAAACATATAATTAAAACAAAATCAAATCATACGGACAAGGACAACCCTAGGTTTTGAAATTGTTGAGTTCTGATTCTGACATTGAGCAATCAATCAAAATACAAAACAGACTGCAATACTTACCGAAAACTGGCGAGCGGACAGAAGTTGATCGAGATAACTGATCGACAGATATCCGTAGAAGGCAGTCACCTGCAAACACATAAATATCGACAAATCAAAACTCAATCTTGACAAATACTCCCACCCAAGGGTGAGTAGCTTCTCATCCTTAATCAAACCAGACACGGTTTCTTCGACGTCGACGTGAGGGCTCTCTGCTTCTCTATAAACGCTGAGAAATCGAACGATAAACAGTACAGGCTGGATGGCCATTGATGAGTCGTATTTATACGACTCGTCGAGTCAATTAATCCCATTTATTTCGACATTTTTATATGCGAACAATTACTTTTTAGTATGGTTTTGCATTTCAGGTGTTTCGGAAGCTCTAGGAGGAAACGTGCATAAAAGACGGCATTTTATGCCAAAAACATCACAATGGCAGATCAGACCTTTGGACGTTCGGCGGAGCACTGAGAATGGACCGTTGATCAGAAAAATACGAGCTACATGGCGTTGCGTAGCTGACTCAATTCCCTACAACTCTCTAGTTCACACCGAAAGCATCCGAGGTCATTTAGAGGGTCAAAATCAGAGCCAAAGTCAAAACAGATGCGCAGAATGGATGAACAGTCTCAGACCAGATCGCGGATACTGTTCACTTTATGAACAGTACCCGCGGACGATAATATGAACAGTACCCGCGGCGATAAAATGTGCATGGTCCGCGGATGAACAGTATTTCCCGCCGTGAACAGTGTTTTTTGGGCTTATTTCTTAATTGCGTTTTTTGGCCCAGAAACTGATTTAGAAACCCTAGAGCTTATATGTTTAGATCAGGGGTAGGGTTTCGAAGAGGATATCATCATATCATCATCCATCAACCAAGAAGGCTCTAGAAGTGAAGACGAAGCTTTCGACGAGAGAGAAGATTTTTCTACTTTTAATTATGCGTCTTTTCATAATTATGTGTAGCTAAATCCTAATTCAGTTTAGGGTTTCGCATATTGTGACGTTTGTTTTGAGACTCTATTCTTAATGCTATTTTATGTTCCTCTAGTTCTTGTGCTTGAATTAAAGGATTGAATTGTGAAGCTAAGTGGAGACTTGAAATGGTAAAGCCTAGCGGAACGATTTAACCCCTATCATCAATGCTTGTTTGATACTGAAACGTGAAAACAAGTAGGACACCTGAATTTAATATTGCCTGAAACGGATTATTAGATTTTGGAGAACTAGAAGTCTATAACCTGAAACGGAGTAGATTGTGGTGTAAGTGCTTGAAACGGCCTTACCTTAGGTTATAACCTGAAACGGAGTAACCACACTTAGAAGCATGAAATTAGATCATTCGCAGTCAATGATAAACGTGTCACAATAGAAACCCTAGACTGAGTTCTCTCTCTGGTTGAATCTTCATTATTATTTCCTTGCTATTTCTCTTCTGTACTCACAATCACTCAAAACCCCCTTTCATTCTTATTTTCAGTTATATACAGGAACAACTTCAACAACACCAGCTCCCTTGGGTTCGACCCTTGCTTGCCACTCTACTAGTTTCTCGCAAGGAGATTATAAATATAAATTTGCAGGTCAAACGACGCCTGTCAAATTTTGGCGCCGTTGCCGGGGAGCTGCGCTTCGGTGAAGTTGTTCTTTTTATTTTATTTTATTTTCTGTTTTTTAGTTAATTTTCTTGTGATGCACCATGTCTTCCTATTATAGTACAGAGCCTTGGAACCATGAGGAGTTTTCCCCCACCATCCTTCCAACTTGAAGTCCGCGAGAAGATCATCAACCTCAAGCAATCCCGGGACGAAACATTGGACGAGTACTTGTCGTACTTCGATTCCATTGTGACGAGCTGCCCGCACCATGGATTCACGAACCTCTATCTTCTTCAAATATTTCTCGGTGGAATGATGCCACATGAATGGAATAGGCTTAATGATGCGGCAGGAGGCTCGGTGAATAACTTAGACATGGACGATCTTTGGCACTTGATAGATGATTTGGCCGAGAGGTCAAGACCAAGACAAGATCAGGCCGAGCCGCTAGAAGACGAGTGGGCAGCTAGCATCCAACAAATTGCCAACATAGTGCCCCAAATCCAGGCCGAAGCCGAGAAATCATGGGCAATAGTAGAGGCGGCTCAAAAAGAAGCTGCATACCGGATCAATGAGATGCTCAACATGCAGCCAAGGGTCAGCAAGGAGGAGCCTAGATCAAGTTACACCGAGCCAACAGAGGATAAGGACCCATGGATGACTGAAGAAAAGCTCAATTCAGATTACCTCGGGCATTTAGAAGGAAACGGCCCACTGGCGCCTGAAGAAGAGCCGGCAGAGCCACTCGAATCGGACCTCATTACCGAGCTGCCCGAGATAGTTCCGGTGCTCGCTGCCGAAATGCTCGAGATCGTGCCTGACATCATATGCAACACCTCCATCACAACCACAGCGTCGCAGACAATGCCTAATCCGGATGAGAACATCAGCACATTGGCCATGATAGACGAACCAGAGGTAGAAAACAGAGAAGAGGTGGTGAATTCAGAGGGGATCGCGGATGATGTGCATATTAACGTCATCCGCGGACAGCTAACATACACAGAACCCGCGGAGATAACATTCGAAGAACCCGCGGAGGAACAGCTGGCCGCGGACGAAGTACATGTTGTAGCCGCGGATGAAGAAGACTTTATCGACCCGCGGATGGAACACTTAAAGTGTTCTTCACCCGCGATATGGTCTGATATGAATTTGAAAACTGATCCTTCTTTATCGTTTTCTGTACAGGTAAGAGCTCCGGAAGAGCATATGATCAACCAGAATGAGCTAGATGGCGAGTTGGAGGTGAATCATGAGCCAGAGAAGCCAACGAGGAAGCACTCACTCGCTACGAGTCAAGGAGCACCGCCTGAAAAGTGTAAGAACCCAGGTGTCTTGAAAGTCACCCGTGATGTCGGTAAAACCCTCATACACCACTGTTTAATCGATTTGGGTGCTAATATTAATGCCATGCCATGCTCTTATTCGTGCTCTTTGAAATTGGGACCATTGAAATTCCCTAAACTATTGGTAGAGTTAGAAAATACATCGCGTGTTCGTCCTGTTAGTTTACCTGAGGATCTAACGCTCCATGTTGGAGACATTGCTGTTCCTGTAGACTCATATATTTTGCAGATTGGAGATGCTAGAGATAATGGTCATCGATCACTTATTCCGGGACGACCACTCCTCTCTGCCACTAAAACAAAGGTTGACAGGGGAACATGCCAGATGTCACTTGCGTTTGGTTGCAAGACATCGATCCTCCAGATTCGCAAGGATGCCGACCGCCCATACATGAAGAAGCGACCGAGACGTGGCATGTTTGAGTGGAAACCAGGATGGAGAAACACTAGAGCACGACTCAATGCCCCAGTAGCAATGATCAAGGTGGCCCCGCCAACTCGGAAGGATGTAAAGGCGAACCCGCCTGATCGATGGAGAGCAGCCATGAACACACCATCACATGATGATTTTGGGCAGGTTGAAGGAATAGCTGAGGCAAAATTCGCCCTCACACGTCCATGGGATCCTAACTTGTGATCCCTAAAGAGGTAACGTCGAGCCAACGACGTAAAACAAACGCGCTCGCAGGGAGGCAGCCCGGCATTTTTTTGTTTTTCAGTTTTTATCTTATTTACTTATGTCATTTATATTTTCTATGTTTGAGTCTTTATCCGTGTTATCACATTGTCTTTTGGGAAAGAAGAACATTTTTATGCAGGAAACAACTGCAACTCAGAACAGGTCGCGGACCACGTATACATTATCCTCCGCGGATGGAGTTCAGTTTAAGTGTTGACCGCGGCGTTAAAATGAACGTGATCCGCGGTTGACCTTTGACCAGCGTTGACTGACTCGTTTGACCAGAATTTTCATCTTCACACGACGAAACGAGGGGAGTACCTGTTCACTTTAATCTCTTCCTTTTCCTATATGTTTGTGTGTCTTGCATTGTTTGTGTCTTTGAATTTAAGTCGTGCCGTGAGGACACGGCTTTGTTCAAAAGTGTGGGGTGGGAAAGTCAGTCTGTTGTGTCAGCACGTTTATTTTTTGCACCTGCATAGTGTCAGCACGTTTCCCTTCGAAAAAAAATTGGAAGTAGGAAATTTCTCTCTACTTCCTAGATTTGCAGTATTGGATGTTGATAATGTGAAATAGATAGAGCCGATTACATGCATGCCTCTTGTGAAATTTGAATTGTGCAATAACATGTGAACTTAACCCTTTACGTGCCTTTGAAAGTTGAGATAAACAGGGATGTGGAGTTGATAGAAACGTCCTAGAGAGACTTGACAAAACGCTCAAGGACCGGATTCGAACTATATGGTTATGTGGATTTCGTGGAGGCTAGCACTTCGAGGCGACATGGTTACGAGTCTGCTCCGCCACTGCGGTACTTTTGCGGTTGGTCGGGACGGGAATACATCACATCGTCCAAACTCTAGTCCAAGTAGCCGGGAAAATAGTCAAGCGACCCTTGGCTTGACTCGCGTCAAAAGGACAATGATGAGTGAGAGCAAGTAGGTTCGAGCAATCACAATCCGCAACACAAGGAAACAAATTCGATCAATTGTGAAATCTTACACCGCAATAAAGTGAAGTGTCCCATTGATACATCAAACCGAGTCACTACAAGCTGTCCGAAAAGTACTCAAACACCTTGAAGCTCGAATCAATCACGTGCAAGAAGAAGCAATGAAGCGTAACCATGTAGCAAGAGTTCAGAACCAAGAGTGCGGTTCATGGGTCTAAAAAGGACTATCTCCCGAGACATCCGAATTGATTTGCATCTCGGCCCAAAGGTAACACGTATCATTAATCCATGTTTGAGCACAAGTCTTTTAGTAACAAGTATGCATGGAAAGGTGAAATCTAGATTAGCCGAGTCATGTTCATGTAGCAATATCTAGGACGTCGAAGAAATTGTGGTGTTATATTTATTTTCCTTCTATGACTTAGTTCTTGTTCGGGACGAACAAGTTTAAGTGTGGGGTGGTTTGATGAGTCGTATTTATACGACTCGTCGAGTCAATTAATCCCATTTATTTCGACACTTTTATATGCGAACAATTACTTTTTAGTATGGTTTTGCATTTCAAGTGTTTCGGAAGCTCTAGGAGGAAACGTGCATAAAAGACGGCATTTTATGCCAAAAACATCACAATGGCAGATCAGACCTTTGGACGTTCGGCGGAGCACTGGGAATGGACCGTTGATCAGAAAAATACGAGCTACATGGCGTTGCGTAGCTGACTCAATTCCCTACAACTCTCTAGTTCACACCGAGAGCATCCGAGGTCATTTAGAGGTTCAAAATCAGAGCCAAAGTCAAAACAGATGCGCAGAATGGATGAACAGTCTCAGACCAGATCGCGGATACTGTTCACTTTATGAACAGTACCCGCGGACGATAATATGAACAGTACCCACGGCGATAAAATGTGCATGGTCCGCGGATGAACAGTATTTCCGGTCGTGAACAGTATTTCCCGCCGTGAACAGTGTTTTTTGGGCTTATTTCTTAATTGCGTTTTTTGGCCCAGAAACTGATTTAGAAACCCTAGAGCTTATATGTTTAGATCAGGGGTAGGGTTTCGAAGAGGATATCATCATATCATCATCCATCAACCAAGAAGGCTCTAGAAGTGAAGACGAAGCTTTCGACGAGAGAGAAGATTTTTCTACTTTTAATTATGCGTCTTTTCATAATTATGTGTAGCTAAATCCTAATTCAGTTTAGGGTTTCGCATATTGTGACGTTTGTTTTGAGACTCTATTCTTAATGCTATTTTATGTTCCTCTAGTTCTTGTGCTTGAATTAAAGGATTGAATTGTGAAGCTAAGTGGAGACTTGAAATGGTAAAGCCTAGCGGAACGATTTAACCCCTATCGTCAATGCTTGTTTGATACTGAAACGTGAAAACAAGTAGGACACCTGAATTTAATATTGCCTGAAACGGATTATTAGATTTTGGAGAACTAGAAGTCTATAACCTGAAACGGAGTAGATTGTGGTGTAAGTGCTTGAAACGGCCTTACCTTAGGTTATAACCTGAAACGGAGTAACCACACTTAGAAGCATGAAATTAGATCATTCGCAGTCAATGATAAACGTGTCACAATAGAAACCCTAGACTGAGTTCTCTCTCTGGTTGAATCTTCATTATTATTTCCTTGCTATTTCTCTTCTGTACTCACAATCACTCAAAACCCCCTTTCTTTCTTATTTTCAATTACATACAGGAACAACTTCAACAACACCAGCTCCCTTGGGTTCGACCCTTGCTTGCCACTCTACTAGTTTCTCGCAAGGAGATTATAAATATAAATTTGCAGGTCAAACGACGCCTGTCAGCCATCGGCTTAATGTAGAAATTGAGCTTTCGACTAAACTATTTGTGAGGGTAGTATGTGTGGACACAACACAAGTTACAAAACTGATGTATCCATGAAATTCGGATGAATTTCTGCCATACAAGCTATAGAACGAGAATTTGGAACACATAAAACTCATATTTTCAACTAAATCGATGTAGGATGGTATGCAACTAACAAATATAGACTAAAAAATATGTATCAAACCTCATTTACATGGCTTTTCACAATGGTAGAGAAAACCATAAGTGAAGGAGGAAGAAAGAGGGTGTAGAAGTTATGTTTGTTCATTAAATGCTTCTGACCTTATGTGACACACTTTCCTTTTTCTTGTGGCGTAAGTAAGTTGTTGTTGTACCAATCACCTTTAATGCAAAAGTCAACTAGTCAATCGAAACTTAGTCAATGATTTCAAATTTTACAAATGATGTGGCATTTTATATCTTCACCTTGCGCGACTAACTAAGCCGGGCAAACCAAGCTATGTCACATAAGGACACTTATGTGGCGAAGTTAGTGTCAGTTACATAAGACGTTGTCGCATAAGGACACTTATGTCACTAACTTCGGTCAGCTACATAAGACGTTGTCGCATAAGGACACTTATGTCACTTACTTCGGTCAGCGACATAAGTACCAGTCACATAAGTAATTTTAAGCGACTCACTTGTTTTTCTCAGTTGCCTAAGGATACTTATGCGACTGATGCTTATGTCACTGACACTAACTATGTTACATAATTGACCAACTGGTGTAGTGTCATGTCCAAAGGGCCGGTAACTCTACCTGCACGATAATAGAGAATATATTTATTGATTGATCATAATGTAACCAGTGTCATAGGAAAGGCACAAGAGCTGGTTTAATCTTAATTTTAGAGAGGCAGTCCTCCTCAAATAATATGTGAATTCTTTGTATGTGTTGAAACATAAGGAGAGATCCGATAAGTAATATCTTTACCATTACCAATCACGAAGTATTTCTTCAGTGACTTTTGAGCTTCTTTTGAAAGCCCTAAAATGTTTTAGTCCATCCAAACACATTTCAATACAACCAACCTGTTTCGCTAAAAGATTATGTTGGACAATGATTGTGTGTTTCCGTGTATGTATAGAGTAATAATTGCCCTAAGAGTATATCATATATTGCTCTTTTACGTGGATTTTCATAAATCACTTTCTTTGGCCAAGCCTAAGCATGAATCAACCAGATAATAAGACATTTCTTTTATAGATTAAGAGCCTCAGTTGACCAATCACTTACAGAACAATTACACATACTTGCATCATTAGGGCTCCCAAAGCCACAAAAGATGAATCATCAGTAATAGAGCCCACAAAAAACTTCACAGTTGCACAGTCAATAAATGCACACCCATATATATTGGAACCACTTTCTAGGTCACAGGAGTTCTGAATACGAAAAGTGGCGAAACCAATGCATTTGAAGCATCACCCTAACTTATTCACAAAAGCTCAAAATGCCCCTGTTATGGTTTACTGCTGTTGTGAAGTTTATGTGTTGTTTAATAACACCCAAAGTAGTCTAGTACATGTGCATATATGCCTAGTTGAGTTTTGCAGGTTTCTGGGTTTTAAGCTCTAAGTCCTCATATGTGTTTTGAGCCAAAAGGCTCAAAACGGTGTCGTATATACAAAGCGGGATTGAGTTCGTTTGAAGTCCAAATGGAACGAAGTCGTTTAACCAATAGCGGGAGTTTTGGTTTAATGGAACGCCGACGTTTTCGGCGAGGCGCGCAAATCCGTTAAGTTCGTTACGAGCGCTTGGACGACAGCGTTTCACTCATCTCCTGCGTTTTCATTCAAAAGGGAAAATTAGATTGGGGATTAGGGCTCAGTTCGTCTTCTGCAACACACGCGAGAAATCCAGAGCGATTCGAGAGTGAAAGTTCCAATTGGCGAGCGATACTTGAGCGACTGAAGTCGAGAAGGTGTGCGACGACTACGGCGTGTCTCTATTGCAGCAAAGTAGCAGTGGAGCGTCGAAGATTCGAAGCTGAATCACAGCTCCGTTTAGGACTATGCGACGTCCTATCTCGTCCGATTCGTCTCAGGGAAGTCCTAAACTTGTTGCTTGGATTAATTTCATGTGTATTGGGTTACGATACAGCTTTGTAATATTGAGTAACGCTAAGACATTCATCTAGGCATAACTTGTACAAACTCTTTGGGCTAAATATCAATAAAGGGTAAGGTTTAACTATATACATTGAATCGATCTTCTTACAACGTGGTATAAGAGCCATTTAGGCCGTTCTTGACGGTCTAAGGGTTGTGTACCTTAACCTTTGAACACTTAGACCCCAGTTTGTGCATTTGGCCTTGTATCACATTCCTTGTGATGGCTGAATCTATGAAGTTAAAGCCATTTGATGGCACCTCAGACTTCTCTATGTGGAAGATGAGAATGAAGGCCATTCTTGTCAAGGAGAAGTGCTTTAGGGCTGTGACAGGGGAATGGGTTGCACCCACCTCTGATCAGTAGAAAATTGATATGAAAGAGCTTGCTTATTCTGAGATAATGATGAAATTAACAGATGATGTAGCTAGGAAAGTGATGCATCATTCTGAACCTAAAACTTTTTGGGAAGAATTGGATAAAATGTACTTGGCTAAGTCTCTCCCCAATAAGATCTCCTTGCAAACAAAATTGTTCACTTTCAAGATGGATGTGTCCATAAGTTTGCAAGAGACCCTTGACATCTTCTTAAAAATAACCCAAGACTAGAAAAAGTGTAAGGATGAAATTAAAGAAGAACACCTTTGTGTCATTCTCCTTAATTCAATTCCATCTCAGTTTGACACCCTTTGGGATGTTATTCAGTATGGAAATGATGAAGTAACAGTCTCCAAAATTATTGAAGCTATTACTTCAAAGAATGACAGTCTTAAAGTGTTTAAGACTAAAAATGGGGTTAAAACTGAGAGTAAGTCAGAAGTGATGATGGTTAAGGGTAAAAACAAGTATAAACACAAGAATAAAAACCATAACCATGGATCTCAAGGTACATTTAACAATGAGTCTAATAAATCTCAGAAATCCTGAAAAATCCCAACAATAGGGTGATTCCCAAAGAACTGGTCCTGTTAAGTGTTTATATTGTGGAAAACTTGGACATTGTGCCAATAACTGTTTTAAGAAATAAGATGATACTAAAAACAGTAATAATGCTAAGTCCCAAAGGGAAAACCAATCTAATTTTTCCAATATCTGTGAGAAGGGTCCAAAATACAACCACGAGGCTCTTGTTGTCTCTTATGGAGATGATAGCAGCTCCTGTATCCTTGATTCTGGCTGCACCTTGCATGCCACTCCCCACAAGCATCTTTTGGCAACTTAGAGTATTGTGAAGGGAGAGAAGTCATGCTAGGTGACCACACATCTCTAAAGATTAAGGGAATTGGATCAGTTCCTTTAAGAATGTTTGATGGTGTGGTAAGGTCTATTCAAAATGTGAGATGGGTTCCACATTTGAGGAGAAACCTTTTGTCAGAATCTGCCCTAGACAAGATTGGATGCAAAATTACAACTTATAAAGGAATAAGAGAGGTTTCTAGAGATGGCAGGGTGGTCATTAAAAGTATAGAAAATGGTGGTCTCTACCATGTGGTTACCTCCCCTGAAATTAACATGTCTGATGATAACTCTTCCTCAACTCTAGAAAACACTAAAAAATGGCATTCAAGGCTTGGTCATATAGGGAACACAAGCTTAACTTACTTGTCAAAATCTGGCTTAATTGATTGCAAACCAACTGATCTTAAGTTTTGTGAAACTTGTGTTTTTGGTAAGAAATCTGCTCATCCCTTTTATAAATCTACCTTTACTGTGAACAAACCATTAGAGTATGTCCATTCTGATTTGTGGGGACCTTCACAAGTCCCTACAGTTGGAGGAAGATCATACTTTATCTCAATAATTGACCAATTCACTAAAAAAAAGTCTGGATTTACCTTTTAAAAACTCAGGATGAAGCATTTGAGTATTTTCAAAACTGGAAGATCATGGTTGAAAGCCAATCTGACTTGAAAGTAAAATGTCTAAGAACAGATAATGGACTTGAGTTTTGCAATAAAATCTTTAATGACTTTTGCACTAAAAATGGCGTAAGGAGACACTTAACTGTGCATGGCACCCCTCAGCAGAATGGAACTGCTGAGAGGATGATAGATCCTTACTGGAAAAGGCCAGGTGCATGATGATTAGTGTTGGGGTCAAACCATCCCTTTTGGGAGAAGCTGTGATCACAGCGGCTTACTTAATCAATAGAAGTCACTCCTCTTCTATTAACTTTAAAACTCCCCAAGAGTTGTGGACTGGTAAGGCCCCTAACCTGCACCATCTGAGACCCTTTGGCTGCACTACTTATGCCAAGGTTTCTCAAGGGAAATTGCAGCCAAGGGCTGTTAAATGCATTATGTTGGGATACCCTGATGGGGTTAAAGGTTACAAGCTTCTTTTAATTCAACCTGGTGGTTATAAAGTGATTGTTTCTTGTTCTATTACCTTTGATGAAAACAGTTTTCATTTTAAGTCTAAACTAAACCATGAAGTTAAGTCTTATGGCACACCTGAAGGTGTGACCAGTTTCATCCCCACATGCCTCTTTGCTAGACAGAATGGTGATGATAATCAGCAGGGGTGTGATGAAGGATCAGCTCAGATGGGATAGTCACTGGACTTAAATCCAAGTGAAGAGGTAACACACGAAGGGAGTAATTCAGCTGGAAATCCAGGTATTGAGCAACCACACCAATTAGGTGGGGGAGTAAGCATTTCTAACTCAGCTTTACAGTCAAATGCAGCACATGCTAGTCTTAGGACTGAAAATGCTTCTGCTGTGAATTTTGATATTAATGATGCTGTTTTGATTGATTCTGTGCCTAGTTCATCCAATGTGAATGATGTGACTGATATGCCTTCTACTTCTACTATGCCCGTTCAAGTCTAACCTGATTTAAGTAACTATCAATTGACTAGAGACAGAGCACCTAGAAATAGAGTTCAAAATAAAAGGTATAGGGCTAATTTAGCTGAGTCTTGGAATGAGAAATTCTGTAATATTGCTGAGTTTGCTCTTGTTGCTGTTGAGAAAGTAAAATATGAAATACCTAATACTTATGAGGCTGCCCTTAGGGGACCTAATGCTAGAGAATGGCAAAATGCAATGGATGAGGAAATTAAGTCTATGATTGTTAATAAAACTTGGTCTTTGGTACCCAAACCTGAAAATGCTAAAGCTATTGAATGTAAGTGGATTTATAAACTAAAAGAAGGTAATTCTGAATTAGATCCACCTAAGTTCAAAGCTCAAAGGTTTTAGGCAAAGGGAAGGAATTGACTATAATGAAATTTTTGCCCCAGTTGTAAAGTATAAAACTCTGAGATTTTTGCTTGTTTTAACTGATGTTTATAACTGGGAATTACACCAAATGGATGTAAAAATTGCATTCCTTCATGGGGACCTAAATGAGACCATTTACATGACTCAACCTAAGGGATATATTGACAGAAATCTACCTAATCAATGCTGTTTGCTTAATAGGTCCATTTATGGACTTAAACAATCTCCTAGACAATGGAACAAAACGTTTAATGACTGCATGATGTCCTTAGGCTTTACTAGGAGCAATTACGATACCTGTTTGTATTTAAGAAGGCTTAAGCATGAAACTGTTTCTTATGTGCTATTATATGTTGATGATATCTTGATCATAAGTAACTCTAAGCCTGAAATTACTGGTATTAAAACTGATTTAAGCAAACACTTTGACATGAAAGACATGGGGCTTGCCCAAAAGATTTTAGGCATAAAACTGTTTAGGGACAGAACTGATGGAAAAATGTTTTTGTCCCAAGTGGACTATGTTAATAAAGTGCTGGATAAGTTCTCTATGAAACATGCTAAGTCCACTAGTATTCCCTTAAGAGGGCACTTAATTTTCTCTAAAGATGATTGTCCTAAAACTGAACTAGAAAAACAGGAAATGCATGATATACCATATGATGTTGCTGTTGGTTCTGTGATGTATGCAATGTTGTGCACTAGACCTGACCTTGGTTTTGCCATTAGTGTGTTAAGTAGATACATGTCTAACCCAGGAAAACAACATTGTAAAGCCATGAAATACTTGAAATATCTGGTAGGAACTAATAAACTTGGTCTGTGCTATGCTAATCAAGAACCTAATGTTGATATTGTTGGGTATGTAGATTCTGATTATGCCAGTAATAAGGATAATAGGAAGTCTACTACTTCATTTTACTTTACATGGAATGGTAATTGCATATCTTGGAAAAGTCAATTACAATCAATTGTTGCATTATCATCTACTGAAGCTGAATATATAGCAGCAACTGAAGCTGCTAAAGAAGCCATCTGGTTAAGTGGTTTGCTAAAAGAAATCACTGGTTTTGCATGCTCACCTAAGATATATATGGATAGCCAAAGTGCCCTTTGTTTGTGCAAGGACCCTGTGTACCATGAGAGGTCAAAACATATAGATGTTAGACTTCATTTCATTAGGGACTTGGTTGAATCTAAAGCTATTGCCATTGAAAAAATCTTAGGGGATGAAAACCCAGCTGATTTTGGAACCAAAATTGTGCTTGTTAATAAGTTTACCTTTTGCAGGAAGAGTCTCCATATTGGTGAAGCTGGATAAGCTCACTTGGAAGTCTCTTGAGGTCCTTCTAGTGGCCTGATTATACCCTACCCTTGTTAAGGTCAGATTTTTTATTTAAAAGTCTTCCTTTATTCACAACTAGCATTAGGAGGGCATATTGTTATGGTTTACTGTTGTTGTGAAGTTTATGTGTTGTTTAATAATGCCCAAAGTAGTCTAGTACATGTGCATATTTGCCTAGTTGCAGGTTTCTGGGTTTTAAGCTCTAAGTTTTCATATGTGTTTTGAGCCAAAAGGCTCAAAACGGTGTCGTATATGCTAAGTGGGATTGAGTTCGTTTGAAGTCCAAATGGAACGAAGTCGTTTAACCAATAGTGGGAGTTTCGGTTTAATGGAACGCCGACATTTTCGGTGAGGCGCGCAAATTCGTTAAGTTCGTTACGAGCGCTTGGACGACAGCGTTTCACTCATCTCCTGCGTTTTCATTCAAAAGGGAAAATTAGATTGGGGATTAGGGCTCAGTTCATCTTCTGCAACACACGCTAGAAATCCAGAGCGATTCAAGAGTGAAAGTTCCAATTGGCGAGCGATACTTGAGCGAGTGAAGTCGAGAAGGTGTGCGACGACTACGGCGTGTCTCTATTGCAGCAAAGTAGCAGTGGAGCGTTGGAGATTCGAAGCTGAAACACACCTCCGATTAGAACTGTGCGACGTCCCCTCTCGTCCGATTCGTCTCAGGGAAGTCCTAAACTTGTTGCTTGGATTGATTACATGTGTATTGGGTTACGATACAGCTTTGTAATATTGAGTAACTCTAAGACATTCATCTAGTCATAACTTGTACAAACTCTTTGGGCTAAATATCAATAAAGGGTAAGGTTTAACTATATACATTGAATCGATCTTCTTACAGCCCCAAAAATTAAAAGAAAGACCAGCTATATAAATTGGAGCCATGACCTTTAATTTGACTTGTATTTCAATATGTTAAAGTTCTTGAAGCAGAGCGTTTCTCAACTGCGATTGTCGCTTCACGTGCAGCGTCCGTATTCGGTGGTGGTGGCGGACGCTTCGGCGACGGACGCTTCTGCTAAGCCTGCTGGTAAGTCTGGTACGAGTCCGATAGATTTTGGTGACTATTCTGTTGAAGTCCAAGTGCGAATAAAAGTGCCTCTTTCTTCGCCTCTGCCCGATCGTACACCTACACCACCTGATGTTACACCACCTGATGTTACACCGCCGCCTGATACGGCGCCGCCTTCGCCGGTTCCGCCGCCGCCGCCTTCGCCGGTTCCACCTCCGCCGTCCACTGATACTGATTGTACGCCACCGGGGCCGATTCTGTCACTTATGCGTGATCTTTTGTCATCTCTCAACAGCGGGATCAAGATTTGGGATCAGATTTGGGATCGCTGATACTGATCATCTTTTGATGGTAGTGTTAATAAAACTAACTGATCTGCTAGTTTCTTTGGAAGTGGAGGATAACGATGCAGGAGGATGAGAAGGATTTAGTAAATCTTTTAGAAATTTTCATATTATTTTATTAGTTTCTTATTTTAGTTTCTTATTAGTTTTTATTCGCGTAGTGATGGGTTTGTAGATTCCACTCGTGAAGATGAATTTAATCAGGGTTTTGATGAGCTATCTTTTCACATTCACCTCTTCACTTAACAATATTAGTGCTTACTGCATACAAAATATTGACTAATGTCAGGGTTATCCTTGTTTATGGACACTGCATGATTTATTTTTGTGTGAGTTGTGAAATGGTTGGTAAGATACGACATCAAGCAAGATATGCGACAACTCGCTTATTAATTTGGTTAGCTTGGATTTTCCAAGAATTATCGGATGCTTCTTGACTTTTAATTAGTATTCCCAAGTGTCATTGAAGGACTGTCGGTAAATGACAAGGTAAGAATGTGATGGCATTGTTTTTAGCATTTAGTATTAGATGTAATACATGTTGAGAAACTCACTTGGAGAATTTTATTGAACAAAAACTCTTACAAAGATAAATGTCACTAAGACTCTTTGACTTGGGGTGGAGATCACTCTTTGAACTTGAGTGATTCACTAATTACATGACACACCTATTTATACTAGTATACATAGGAAATGAATGGCTATGATCATTTTGATCCATTGGCAAAAAATAATGTCTCTAGAAAAGTCTACACATGTGTCATTTCTTCTACCCTATCTTCTTTTGACTCATATTTGAATTAGACTAGGCATTAATATTTGGCTTTTAATCTTAATAATACATTCGTTGTCCAACATTATAGTTAGGGGTGGCAAAATGGATGAACGGATTAGTTAATGGATAGATGAAACGGTTAGCAGATTAAACGGATCCAATCCATTAAAATCCATTAGTGTTAATGGATTAAACGGACGGATCATTAACGGTTGACGGATTAACGGATAAATCCATTTGATCCATTTAACCCATTTATGATCCATTTAATCCATTTAACCCATTTAGTTCATTTTCTCATTTAACCCATTTATTTCCTTAATTGATATTAAGAAATTATCATTGAGTTACTTCTAAACATACAAGATCACGTTGTAAAAAATAGTAGCGTCAAAACTAATAAAAATGTGAAGTAAATGATTCTTTTATACAAATCACTCACAAAAAATAATTGTAAGACATGTAAAATAAACTACTTGATTCCCAAATATATTTGATTGTAGTTACCCAAGTAATACCCAAAAAATCTGCTCATCGCTTGGACGAAACTCAAACCACCTTGATTCATCTGCCATTATTGACATGATTACAACAAGCTAAAAAATTTAAAGTTGTATGTGTGTAAGTAGTTATACATGTCCAGCTTTCTTAATCGTAAGCTATCTTCTATAAATTATTAGGAAATTTTAAAGATATTTTATGTCAAAATTTAATAGTCTGCCAAATATAGAAATTCGCATACTCTCGGATGGATGCTTCCATGAATTATTACATATTTCCGGAGGAGTTGAGATCTTGTGAGAAATGTAAGTTATATGAGAAATGAGAAAAAATTTGGTCCACACAATTAATCAGATCTGTGGCTCATAATAATCAGATATTATTCATAATTCGTAATTAAAACACGATTAAAACTATCTTAAGGGTAATCTCGATAAATTAGGAATAACCAAACATTAATCGCGTCGACCGGCGAGACTCCGATTCCTTCTTCGACGGCGCCAGGAGTCACATCCACTTCTTCCAACAAATCTCCAGCATGGACGCCGTCATCTTCTACTCCGTCGCAATTGCAATTGTAGCCGAATCGTCACAAATCAGAAACCCACAACGCCGCGCGCCCAGCCTTTATATTATGATCGCGCCCAACCTTGACATTAAGTTGTTAATGTCTTAACTGGGCGCGACTCACTAATGTCAGCGTGGAGCGTGGCCCCTGCTACGCATTTTCCTTTAAATTCTACGCATTTTAATATCTTGTATTACAAATAGTAAACTACGAATTTTGTATGTAATTGCTACGAATTTTGTATGTGATCGCTACACATTTTAGTCGTAAAACCTAAACATGACTGTTACAAATTTTGTATGTAATTGCTACACATTTTAGTAGTAAAACATCTAAACATGACTGATACGAATTTTGAATTAAATTGCTACGCATTGTTAGTTGAATAAGGCACAAAAACATGACTGGTACGAATTCTGTATGTATTTGCTACACATTTTAGTCTTAAAAGCATCAAAATATGATTGCTACGCATTATAATTCGTAGTAATTACATACAAAATTCGTAGTTTACTAATTGTAGTAAAAGATATTAAAATGCGTAACGTTTCAAAGGATAATGCGTAGCAGGGTCGCACTCCACGCTGACATTAATGAGTCGCGCCCAGTTAAGACATTAACAAGTTAATGTCAAGGCTGGACGCGGCCTTAATGTAAAGGCTGGGCGCGCGGAGACGTGGGTTTTTGATTTACAACGGTTCGGCTACAATTGCGATTGCGGCGGAGTAGAGGACGTTCGGCGTCCATGATGGAGATTTGTTGGAAGAAGTGGATGTGACTCCTGACGCCGTCGGAGAAGGAATCGGAGTCCGTCGAACGCCGGGATGGTTGTTTAACGATTAGTATTAGGCAAATTACTAATTTACCCTTTTTACCGTATTTAAAACGCGAACATGCGAATAAGTTAGGGTTAATTATCAACCATTAGATCTTAATTGAACGGTTATTATTTTTTCTCGTTTCTCATGAGAATTATCATTTCTCATATGATCCACACTCATTTCCGGAGTTACTAAAGTTTCAAATTATTTATTCATCAAAAAAGTTTCAAATTATTTAAAGAGAAAACTACATTTGATTATCTGAACTACCCTCCTAATTCAAGACAAATAACTTCAAATTTTTACATATCTAGTACCCAAGGATGAAATTGTAATAAAAAAAACTTACATAACTAACGCTGTTAATTTCTCCGTCTCCTCTATCTCAACCGTCTCCAGAATCGAATCAATTTCCTAAAATCGGCTAGAGCGGAAGGATCCAAATAGTGCAGTGAGGAAGCTGCTCGGACTTGGATTCTGGGCCCAGAGATTCGGGTGTTTTCCATGGATGGCTGTGAATTTTTTTCTTAAAGACGGGATCCGTAGACGCTGCAACTTCTGCAAAACTCTGCAAATCATCCGATGATCGGGAAGTCATTTTGCGGCGTCGTTTTGACGCTGTGTATATCAGTTTTTTTTCAAGTTTTTTTTATAAACCCTTAAAAAATCGTATATGTTTGTTTCCCGATTTTGATGATTATGAGGACATTTAATTACTGCAATTCTTGCACGTAAGTGGCCACTAGATTAATGTCAGTCTTGATTCCTCTTTTGGCTGGGAAACTTTTTATAATTGGAAGTGTATCTGGTCAGAATCTTAAACTGGTCTTTCGTTGTTTGTGTGCAGCATTCAATTCCTGTTTCTTTGTTTGGCTTAGAGCTTGGCTAAGCATCCATGTTTGTAGCAGTGTTACATCGATGTTCAGGAAGGGGGAGGCGCACAACAGCCATCATCCTCTAGTGACCTCCAGAGTCCAGTCGTTTGCTTGGATGGCTTCTTCCCTAAGCAGATTCTCATCTCAAAATATGTTCCTTGCATTCGGCTTCTTCTCTCGCTCCAATTTTTTATAACCGTCGCAATTCGTGAAAGCTCCCTTAACCGCCCCAAGTGTTCGTCAATGCATATTCAATTGTATAGTTTGCAGCTTCTTATGCGGTGGTGATTCCTGCCCTCACCGGCACTATGTTCTTCTACCAAGCATTTACATACTAATTCAACAGTGCTTGGGATCTCTAAAGTATTTGGCCTATACAGGTTATAACTTGTCTCATCAGTTCGTGAAAGCTCCATTAACCGTCCCTAAATGTGTTTGTGTTAGGGTTAAAGAGTCGGTGTTAGTAGTCGAAGATTTTATTATTGCAATTTGATCTCGGGGTACTAGATATGTAAAAGTAAAAAGTTCTGTACTTGTCTTGAAATAGCATGGTAGTTCAGAAAAATTTCCTAAAATACTCAAAAATCAAAATTTGATTTCCTTTCTACTCAAACTTGAAATTACATTCTCAATTTACTCACGTTTTCTAAGGCGTCGTTACCAACAGCGTCTTAGAGTTAAGCCGCTCTTGTGGACGGCGATTTAAGTCTCGTGGCATATATACGTCTAAAAATAAAATTGATCGGACACAAATTGCTACGTAAGCTTAAATCGCTGTTGACCACAGCGTCTAACACTTAGCCGCTATGGACAACAGCGCTTTAAAACAATTCAAGCAGAGGAGAATACCTGTTTAAAAATCAACTACTTCATAAACCATTGTATGCCATTATTATACAATTTCATCGGCTGGACCTCTCACTCTAAACCATTTCAGACCCACAATCAAACAATTTCAATTGCTGGGCCGCTCACTATCTAAACAATTTCAGAAACAAAGATTCTTAACATAATTAAATCAATTCCAATTAGCCACAAAAAGCAATGAAACATTACCATTGCAAAGATGATCCATGGCTTACAGCTTCAATCTGCTCTACCAGTCCCTGCTTGGCCGATCTCAGCGTCCTCCCTAACGCACAAAGCTCCATTTCACACTCAGCACCTCTCCATCCACCGCTCGACACACAATCCCATTCTCCGCAGAAAATCTCCCCATCGAAGTCGACGTGAATGACGAGAGCTGCTTGCACACCGCGTCCCATTCTAGCGTCTGCAGCGCCTCCTGTTGCAGCGCTTCCGCTATGCTCTCGCGTCGCTTGAAGTCTGACGAAAAGGAAAAGAATGGAGTATGGCGATTGAGATTGAACTATGCTCGCCGATGCTGACGACGGTGGAGGAACGGCGGTGGTGATTTGTCGGTTAGAGCATGTGCAGCGTTGGGAACAGCTGCTGGAACATCAGCTCCTCTCCTTACCACCGCTGCATATGCACTTATGTTATATACAATAAGACATACAGCATTCAATAACTAGGAGTTTTTTTATTTTTTGCCCTGTTTTTGAAACTCAATATCACTTTTACCCTGCCTGAAACTCAAATCTCGTTTTTGCCCTATTTTTAACAAAACCGATTTTGCCCAATTCGGTTTCACTCATTTTTGAATGAAACCGATTTTGCCCAATTCGATTTCACTGTGCATATTGAATTCGTTGGCCCAGGTTGTGCCACGCAAGGCACCACAGTAATAAAACCGATTTTTGAAAAATCGGTTTCGTTGAAAATCAACGAAACCGATATGGGCAAAGTCGGTTTCATTCAAAAATGAGTGAAACCGAATTGGGCAAAATCGGTTTTGTTAAAAACAGGGCAAAAACGAGATTTGAGTTTCAGGCAGGGCAAAAGTGATATTGAGTTTCAAAAACAGGGCAAAAAATAAAAAAACCCAATAACTAGTGATAACTGATAAGTAGCCCTCTTGATAGTTTATTTGTTTAGTTGAATCAGATAAATATCTTCAGATTTGCTTTTCTTCAGCTAACGAGTTTCTTTATTCTAATTGACATTTTACAGTTTTCATGTCTATTTCGCAGACAGATTGGGACTTAAGGTTAGCTTGCCTTCTTTTGTTAGCATTTGATCAAGAAGAGAATTTCTGGCAATTGTATGGAGACTTCTTACCTAGTGCTGATGAATGTACAAGTCTGCTTCTGGCGAGCCAGGTTTGTGAAACCTCTTCCTTCATTCTTTCTTTCTGTTTCAAAAAAAATATATTGGAGTTCTAAACTTTCTCAGGTATTTATTCCTTAGTAAATCATAGCCAGAGCATTGAATTTTTCAAAGTCTGTTCTTTACTCAGTTAACTTACACTACTACAAAGTCAAACTGGAAAAAATGGGACTAGTATTTGTCGGCTACAGTTGGTAAGTAGGATGCTATTGGCTTTTATGCATATGCTCTACAAATAAGATTAAGGACTCATGGTCCAAGACCAGCAACTTCAGCCTCTCGAATAGTTGGCGAGATCAGCACAGGTTTGAAGGCTTTAGAGATGATAGCGCGGCCTAGCTCTGCTGCTCTATTTGGTTTCTTTTTGTACTTACGCCTCTTCGATGTTTTTAATTCCCTGAAGATTATGATCAAGGATTGGCATTTGAGGGCCTTCTGTTTTTTAGAACCTTGGTTCGCTGGCTTTTGTACAAGGCTTGGTTCAGGCCTTTTTGAATCTATCAATAAATCCCCGCTGGCTCCGCCCAGCTTTAACTATAAAAAAAAATTAATTTATTCACTGGCCAGTTTGATTATTCAAATGCACAGTTAGAAATAGTCTTTGATATCTTATTGATATGCTTCAAGCATCACTTGAAGATTTGTGGTTATAATATTTCCTTCATATCTCGACTCTACTGCATGCATACAGTCTTTTCTACTAACCCGATTTAATTTTCATTTACAAACACACTGCATGTGAAGTATTTAATCCAAGTCTAATGTTAGAAAAGATTGTCTTTTTTCCCTTTCCTCTATTTTTTACTGAAGATTCTTATTTTAGTGAAGAGTCATCCACTATTGAAGAGGCCCTGAGAATTGATTTTCTGATGATTCGATATACATGAGTACAAGCTGATATATACAGTGACAGTGATACTGCAGATCCCTAATTTGTGCCTAAACATTGCTAATTGTGATTTTGGGATAAATGGGAATATTTGATATCAGTCTGTCTCTTGATTTGGTGTGGATCTTGGCCTTGATTGTAGCAGTGAGTCCAACTGTTTAACAACTATCCCTAATTGAATATCAAAATTTTAGACTGCCTTGGCTAATCAAGCCTAAAAAAACAATTACAGGATATTCAGTGTTTGGAAGGAGTAAAATCTAAGATAAAATGAGAGCTTTTGTGTAGGACTCTTACCATGTGATTCATTATTATAAAGGGACTGTCGTTGGTCTCAATAGGTGATTTTGATAGTTAACCAGCACTATAGAAATGTCCGTTTATTAATTCTCATTATTTGTATCTGCATTAGGAGGATCTCTCAGAGCTGCAAGACCAAAATCTTGCTTCAACAATGAGTGAACGGCATCGCCGAGCTCTGGAGTTTTGGGAAAGGAATTGGGTGATAATAAGTTATTTCATGTAGTTTTATTTGTATGGTAAACACCCCGAATGTGGAGGCTAATAGCTTTGATTTCTACAGCACTCCGCAGTGCCTCTCAAGATAAAAAGGTTGGCACGTGACCCTGAAAGATTCATATGGGCAGTAGCTATTGCACAATCAAGATGCATTAACATGCAGATGAGAGTTGGTTCGTTGGTTCAAGATGCAAATTTGCTAATTCATTATGCAGGTGAGATCCTCTTGTATCTCATTAGAGGAACTATTGGTTACTTAGAGTGTGCGACTCAGTTCTGTAAATGATATATGGATGTTCAAGTCTTATTTCCAATGATCTTATGATCTTAAGTTCAATTGAGTGCTTTGAGAACTTAAGGAAATAACAACAAGATATAACGTGGTTCAGGGGGATGCCCTTACTCCACGGGGGTGCCTCCAGGGGAAGAGGCGAGGATCAATCCACTATAACGAAACAGTTAGGTACAAGCAATTGTCAAGAACACTAAACAACCTATCGACCTAATTCAATCAATACAATTAAATTGACCGATAATAATGGTTGCAATTAAGGGCGAAATACTCCCTGATATCTGAATCGCAGATTCCGATTGGTCCGAGTCTAATGCGTGGCCGGCGGCGATGAACGACTCCGGCGAAGCTCCGACTGGGCTAGCAGTGAAGAGCACTGCGCTGGCCGCAAATGCTCCGATTGAACGTACGAACGTGAAGCTTGCTCCTTCGAAGACCGAATGGAAAAGCTTGACGCTCCAAGAATCGATTTGTCGCTCGGTATTGAATCGGAAGTCTGAACTGATTTGAATGAGCTTCGCAGCTCTGATTTAAACGAAGGAGGAAGACGCTCGAAACGACGACGTGTGGACGAGATTCAAACACGCCCGCGCCTGGATGAAACGACGACGCTCCACTCGTAACTGACGTAACCGATTCTCCCGCTAGCGCAGAACGCTGTCGTTCCATTAAACAGACTTCGCGCCTTAGCCAAAACGTCACCGTTTTCTTCTGTCCAAACTCAGGATGTCCCATTGATTTGCTGATCATTCTCCGACCTTTCAGGCCATTAAACTTGATCAAACCTACACACAATATGCTTACAAACACAACACAAATATACTACAACATGTGTACTATAAGTGCATGCAAATTACCAAACCAAAGGAGTCCCTACGGGACCTGACACTAAGCCTAAACATGCTAGTATGACCAGGCAAGTATGAGGCACCAATTCCTCACAAATGCCCTCTTGACTCATACTTGTACCAAACCTAAACTGGCTATGGGAGGCCAGTATCTATAGTGGATTGGGGCTTCCTTACCTTTGTCCCCTCTCATGGGCACCCCATGCCCTCTCAAGTGACAGCCTCAATGTGAAGAAAATCACTGCAAAACTCAATTCAGTGATTAAATTTTTGTGCCAAAGTCAGCAGGATTAAATTCACCAACAATTTTAGATACAATAACTGATCCATTTTCAATCTTGTCCCTTATAAAGTGATACCTAACATCTATGTGTTTGGTTCTTTCATGATAGACTGGGTCCTTACACAAGTATAAGGCACTTTGGCTATCAATATTCATTGTGGGAACATAGACTTTATTCTGAATTTCTCCTAAGATCCCTTGAAGCCATATGGCTTCCTTAATAGCTTCCACGGCTGCAATGTACTCAGCTTCAGTGGAAGATAAAGCAACAATGGATTGTTGCTGGGATTTCCAACTAATGCAATTACCAGCCCAAGTGAAATAAAGAGCAGTTGTTGATTTTCTGGTATCTTTATTGTTTGCATAGTCTGAATCAACATACCCCTTTAATTCAATTTTAGGTTCATATTTCTTGTAGACTAAGCCTAGATTCTGTGTGCCAGATATGTACTTCAGAAGATATTTCATGGCAGTCCAATGAGCATTCCCCGGATTAGACATGAATCTGCTGAGAACACTCACTGAAAAGCCAAATCTGGTCTTGTACATAACATGGCATACATGATAGAACCAACAGCTATGTCATAGGGGATGTCTTTCATTTGTTGTTTATCTGATTCAGTGGAAGGGCAGTCTGCCTTGGACAGAACCAAGTGCCCTCCTAAGGGGATAGGAGAAGGTTTAGAGTTAAGCATAGAGAATTTATTTAGAACCTTAGTTATGTAATCTGTTTGAGATAGATGCATGGTTCCTTTATTTCTGTTTCTTAGAATCTTAACTCCTAAAATCTTCTGAGCAACCCCTAAATCTTTCATATCAAAGTGTTGTTTTAACTCAGATTTTAATTTAGCTATGGTTGGTTTTGAGTTGGATATCAATAGGATATCATCAACATAGAGCAGCACATATAACACCAAATCAGATTTCATAGACTTAAAGTAAAGACATGTATCATATTTACTCCTAAGAAATCCCAAAGACAACATACAAGCATCAAACTTTTTATTCCAAAGTCTAGGGGACTGTTTTAGGCCATAAATTGATCTTTGCAGAAAACATACATGTTCAGGGTGATTTTTGTCTACAAAACCTATAGGTTGTTTCATGTAGATTGTTTCTTTTAAGTCTCCATGAAGGAAGGCTGTTTTAACATCCATTTGCTCTAATTCATAGTCATAAACTGTAGTCATAGCTAATAATAATCTGAGTGTTTTGTATTTAACAACAGGGGCAAAGATTTCATTGTAATCAATTCCTTCCTTTTGGGTGAAGCCCTTAGCTACAAGTCTAGCTTTGTATCTAGGTGGATCATTCACTCCACTTCCCTCTTTAATTCTGAATATCCATTTACAGTCTATAGTTCTAGCATGCTCAGGTTTTTCAACAAGTTTCCAAGTTCTATTAGCATACATAGACTGAATTTCTTCATGCATAGCAATTTTCCACTCATTAGATTGTTTACAGGTAATTGCTTGTTGATAAGTTTCAGGAACTTCATGTTTTACAATTTCAGCAGCAGTTAAAGCATACTCAACAACATTTAAGGAATTCTCAAGTAAGCTAGCATCATTTTCAGCAACACTAGCATACTTTGGATTAATTCTTTTCCTTCTAGGTTCCCTATCTCTAGTTAGCATATAGTTTCTTATAGAGTTATTAGGCTCATAAGGCACCATAGCATTAGAGGAGGAAGGTTGAGAATGACTTACTTCCCCACCTGATTGGTGAGGGTGCTGAACTGCAGGAGCAGTGGGAGCAAGGTCATGCTCCACTGGATCAGTTTGTATTGGAATGATGGCTTGTGGTTCATTAGTTGCTGCAGGGTCATGATCTTCCACTTGGTTCAGTGACTGGTCCCCTAGTGCCTCCCCACCTTGATGAGTATCATCTTGTCTATGGAAAGAAGATGGGAAAAGAAGCTGGTCACACCATCAGGTGTGCCTGCTGGCTCATTAACAGGGCTTAGTTTAGATTTAAAATGGAAGTCATGTTCATTACAAGTCACATCTCTAGCAACAACAATTTTATAACCACCAGGCTGAATCAATAAAACTTTGTAACCTTTCACACCATCAGGATATCCAAGAAATACACCTCTATCAGCCTTAGGATTTAATTTACCTTGTGAGGTTCTAACATACATTGTGCATCCAAAAGGCCTAAGGTGATCTAGATTAGGTGGTTTGCCAGTCCACATTTCTTGAGGAGTTTTAAAATTGAGGGCAGAGCATGGTGATCTGTTGATCAAATAAGAAGCTGTAATAACAGCCTCTCCCCACATAGAAGGCTTAAGGCCAGCACTTATAAGCATACATCTAGGTTTCTCAAGAAGAGTTCTGTTCATTCTTTCTGCAGTTCCATTTTGTTGAGGTGTGTATGGGACTGTTAGGTGTCTTTTAATGTCATGTTCAGTACAAAACTCGTTAAAAGCCTTGTTGCAAAACTCTAGACCATTATCAGTCCTAAGGCATTTTAGTTTAAGGTCTGTCTGGTTTTCTACCATAGTTTTCCAGTTTTTAAAACTTTCAAAAGCTTCATCCTTAGTCTTAAGTAGACAAACCCAAACCTTCCTAGAGAATTGATCAATTAGGGACAGAAAATAATTCCTGCCACCAACTGTAGACACTTGGGCAGGGCCCCATAGATCTGAATGAACATATTCAAGGGGCCTTGCTGCAGTGAAAGTGGATGGCTTAATCTTATTTCTGGTTTTCTTCCCTAAGACACAATTCTCACAGAATTGAAGGTCTGAAAGCTTGTCTTTAATTACCCCAGATTTAACTAAGTGTGACAGACCTTATTACCTATATGTCCAAGCCTAGAGTGCCACAATTCTGTTAGTAACTCATATTTGTCTTGATTTTTAGTGAAGTTTATATGTTCAGGGAAACAGACTAGGTGATATAATCCTCCCCTGTTTATGCATTTTATTAGGACTCTGTTATCTCTAATAATTTCCTTCACACCATTATGAGTTACTATATGACAGCCTTGTTTATCAAACATGGACTCAGATAAAAGACTTCTTCTTAAGTGTGGCACCCAAGCTACCCCAGTTATGGTTCTAAAGACACCATCAAACATATGTAATGTTACTTGACCAATACCCTTAATTTGCAAAGAAGTATTATCACCTAACATAACATCACCACCATTAACATATTTCAATGAGCAGAATAAAGATTTATCAGATGTAGCATGAATTGTGCAACCAGAATCAAGTATCTAAGAGCTAGCAATAGAGTTATCAGCACACATCATAATTTCATGCTTATAAGAAGTACCACTTTCACAAATGTTGGAAAAATCATGATTAACATTATGTTTTCCTTTTCCCTTCTCTTTTTCAGTTTTCTTTTCTTTCCTTTTAAGCTTATAACAATCTTTAGTGAAATGCCCAGCCTTTTTACAGTAGGAGCATTTCACATTGCTTTTATCAAAAACTTTTTCAGTTGAGGAAGAAGAGGAACTGTCATTTGGTTTTCTAGATTTCCCCTGCCACTTTTTCTTATTTTTGAAAACCATAACCTCAGTTTTTGGTTCAGATTTAACATCTGCCTTTGGGGGAGATTTTGTTTTGAAAACTCTTAAGGTTTCATTTTTCTGAATAATGGCTTCTAGGATTTTTGTTAAAGTGATTTCATCCCTACCATATGTTATAACATCCTTAAGGTTATCAAATTGTGAGGGCAGGGCATTTAGAAGAATGACTACTTGAAAAGTTTCTTTTATAGGTTCTTCACATCTAGCAAGGTCTTGTGTTAGTTTTAAGAAAACATCTAGATTTTCCTGAATTGACCAAGACTGATTCATCTTAAAATTGAACAGTCTACACAAGAGTGAAATTTTGCTAGGCAAGGACTTAGACAAAAAGATTTCATCAAGTTTATCCCAAAGAGTTTTAGGGTTAGTGATACCTACAATCTGCCTGATAATGTTATCAGACAGCTTCATCATGATCTCTGCATGAGCCTGCTCTTGCATTTCCTTTTTCTTCTCATCAGAGGTTGGGCTCAACCATTCTTGAGTGATAGCTTTCCAGCACTTTTCTCTGGTAAGCAAAGCTTGCATTTTGAGTTTCCATATGGAATAGTCTTGTGTTCCATCGTAGATTTGGACCCTCGAGTCTCCCATTGTTCCTGGAGACAAGCAGCAGAAGAGAGTGAGACAAGAACAGGTTTAGGATCAGAAATAGTGCAAAACAGTTTTAAGAACAAGGTTCTAAACAAGTTTCAGTCACTATTCCAATTCAAATTCAAGATCAGTGCAAGAAACACATATCAATAAACCTTTAAGCTCTGATACCAATTTGTAAATGATATATGGATGTTCAAGTCTTATTTCCAATGATCTTATGATCTTAAGTTCAATTGAGTGCTTTGAGAACTTAAGGAAATAACAACAAGATATAACGTGGTTCAGGGGATGCCCTTACTCCACGGGGGTGCCTCTAGGGGAGGAGGCGAGGATCAATCCACTATAACGAAACAGTTAGGTACAAGCAATTGTCAAGAACACTAAACAACCTATCGACCTAATTCAATCAATACAATTAAATTGACCGATAATAATGGTTGCAATTAAGGGCGAAATACTCCCTGATATCTGAATCGTAGATTCCGATTGGTCCGAGTCTAATGCCTGGCCGGCGGCGATGAACGACTCCGGCGAAGCTCCGACTGGGCTAGCAGTGAAGAGCACTGCGCTGGCCGCCAATGCTCCGATTGAACGTACGAACGTGAAGCTTGCTCCTTCGAAGACCGAATGGAAAAGCTTGACGCTCCAAGAATCGAATTGTCGCTCGGTATTGAATCGGAAGTCTGAACTGATTTGAATGAGCTTCGCAGCTCTGATTTAAACGAAGGAGGAAGACGCTCGAAACGACGATGTGTGGACGAGATTCAAACACGCCCGCGCCTGGATGAAACAACGACGATCCACTCGTAACTGACGTAACCGATTCTCCCGCTAGCGCAGAACGCTGTCGTTCCATTAAACAGACTTCGCGCCTTAGCCAAAACGTCACCGTTTTCTTCTGTCCAAACTCAGGATGTCCCTTTGATTTTCTGATCATTCTCCAACCTTTCAGGCCATTAAACTTGATCAAACCTGCACACAATAAGCTTGCAAACACAACACAAATATACTACAACATGTGTACTATAAGTGCATGCGAATTACCAAACCAAAGGAGTCCCAACGGGACCTGACACTAAGCCTAAACATGCTAGTATGACCAGGCAAGTATGAGGCACCAATTCCTCACAAGTTCTAGAAGAGTGGTCCTAGCCCACTGTTAAAACAACACAATTATATTGTTTACACGTTGCATATTTCCTGCATAGAGAATTGAAGTTTGGATGTTATACGAAAGCAAATCCAGCCTGACTTGATTAGTTGAATCTCTTTTCTATATAGTTAAATTGCACCTGAGCTGAAATGATTGGATGCCATCGATGCTTTGCTGATAACCTTGTGTACAATCGGTTTGATGTGCAGATATGATGAACCATTTTACAGTTTTCATGTCTATTTCGCAGACAGATTGGGACTTAAGGTTAGCTTGCCTTCTTTTGTTAGCATTTGATCAAGAAGAGAATTTCTGGCAATTGTATGGAGACTTCTTACCTAGTGCTGATGAATGTACAAGTCTGCTTCTGGCGAGCCAGGTTTGTGAAACCTCTTCCTTCATTCTTTCTTTCTGTTTCAAAAAAAATATATTGGAGTCCTAAACTTTCTCAGGTATTTATTCCTTAGTAAATCATAGCCAGAGCATTGAATTTTTCAAAGTCTGTTCTTTACTCAATTAACTTACACTACTACAAAGTCAAACTGGAAAAAATGGGACTAGTATTTGTCGGCTACAGTTGGTAAGTAGGATGCTATTGGCTTTTATGCATATGCTCTACAAATAAGATAAAGGACTCATGGTCCAAGACCAGAAACTTCAGCCTCTCGAATAGTTGGTGAGATCAGCACAGGTTTGAAGGCTTTAGAGATGATAGCGCGGCCTAGCTCTGCTGCTCTATTTGGTTTCTTTTTGTACTTACGCCTCTTCGATGTTTAAATCCCTGAAGATTATGATCAAGGATTGGCATTTGAGGGCCTTCTGTTTTTTAGAACCTTGGTTCGCTGGCTTTTGTACAAGGCTTGGTTCAGGCCTTTTTGAATCTATCAATAAATCCCCGCTGGCTCCGCCCAGCTTTAACTAAAAAAAATTAATTTATTCACTGGCCAGTTTGATTATTCAAATGCATAGTTAGAAAGAGTCTTTGATATCTTATTGATATGCTTCAAGCATCACTTGAAGATTTGTGGTTATAATATTTCCTTCATATCTCGACTCTACTGCATGCATACAGTCTTTTCTACTCACCCGATTTAATTTTCATTTACAAACACACTGCATGTGAAGTATTTAATCCAAGTCTAATGTCAGCAAAGATTGTCTTTTTTCCCTAATTTCCTCTATTTTTTACTGAAGATTCTTTTTTTAGTGAAGAGTCATCCACTATCCCTAATTAAAGATCAAAATTTTAGACTGCCTTGGATAATCAAGCCACACAAAAAAAACCAATTACAGGATATTCCTGTTTGGAAGGAGTGAAATTGAAGATAAAATGAGAGCTTTTGTGTAGGACGCTTTTCATGTGATTCATTTTTATAAAGGGACTGTCTTTGGTCTCAATAGGCGGTTTTGATAGTTAACCAGCGTCCAGCGCTATAAAAATGTCCGTTTATTACTTCTCATTAATTGTATCTGCATTAGGATTATCTCTCAGAGCTGCAAGACCAAAATCTTGCTTCAACAATGAGAGAACAGCGTCGCCGAGCTCTGGAGTTTTGGGAAAGGAATTGGGTGATAATAACTTATTTCATGTAGTTTTATTTGTATGGTAAACACCCGAATGTGGAGGCTAATAGCTTTGATTTCTACAGCACTCTGCAGTGCCTCTCAAGATAAAATGGCTGGCACGTGACCCTGAAAGATTCATATGGGCAGTAGCTATTGCACAATCAAGATGCATTAACATGCAGATGAGAGTTGGTTCGTTGGTTCAAGATGCAAATTTACTAATTCCTTATGCAGGTGATATCCTCTTGTATCTCATTAGAGGGACTATTGGTTACTTAGAGTGTGTGATTCAGTTCTAGAAGAGCGGTCCTAAATAACTGTTAAAACAACAGAGTTATATTGTTTACATGTTGCATGGTTCCTGCATAGAGAATTCAAGTCTGGATGTTATACGAAAGCAAATCCAGCCAGACTTGATTGGTTGAATCTCTTTTCTATATAGTTATATTGCACCTGAGCTGAAATGATTGGATGCCATCGATGCTTTGCTAATAACCTTGTGTACAATCGGCTTGATGTACAGATATGATGAACCATTCCTTTCAGCCAAATTGTTTTTTCCATTGGCGTCATAAAGACCGTATGTTTGAGGTGATGATAAATGCTGGGCAACAGATTAAAAAAGGTGACGAGGTATACTATCACAACAATCCATATCTCATTCTTATCGGCTCAGATCTTTCATGGTGTAGCTGCTCTTTGTGCATCATGCTGAAATGATTGGATGCCATCGATGCTTTGCAAATGACAATGTAAGAATGTGATGTCATTATTTTTAGCATTTAGTATCAGATGTAATACATGTTGAGAAACTCACTTGGAGAATTTTATTTAACGAAAACTCTTACAAAGGAAAATCTCACTAAGACTCTCTAACTTGTGGTGGAGATCACACCTATTTATACTAGGTTACATATGAAATGAATGGCTATGATTATTTTGATCCAATGGCCAAAAATAGTGTCTCTAGAAAAGTCTACACATTTGTCCTTTCTTCTACCATATCTACACTTCTCCTCATTTCTCTAGAATTATCCTCTTCTTGGATTGATCTCCTCACTCTTTTTTTATTGGGGTTAATTGTTATGTTAGTATCTGTTATTAGAGGGACTTGAACCTGAGCCACATGTGTGCTGGGTGGGTGCGTCTACCACCAGGCCACACTACTTGAATCATCTTCTTTTGAACTCATATTTGGAATATACTAGACATTAATATTTGAGTCTTTAATCTTAATAATACATTCGTTGTCCAACATCACAGTCAAGCCCTTTTCATATGGGCCTCTATTTCTCTCTGAATATAATTATGACAGAACACTCTAGGAGTTGATATGCTCAAGAATGAGCAGGAATTTGACAGGACTCATCGACCTTTGAGTTCATTTCAGGTATTTTATAGATTGATCTTTAGTCTTTTGTGGGTAGAGAAGTACTAATAAAGAGTGTCCTGCATTCAATACCACTTTTCTTTATGCAGTGTTATAGAATGCCTAAATATGTATGTGATGAATTGTTAAGAGTAGCACTTAGTTACATGTGGAGTGATGAGAGTGGGAAGAGGGTCGTGCACTGGATTAGGATGGAAATTATCTTGAAAGGAAAGGTTGAAGGGCGTTTAGGGCTGAGAGACTTAGAGCTATTTAATATGGTATTATTGATGAAACAACTGTGGCTTATACTGAAGTACCCTGAGTTATTAATGAGTAAGTTGCTGAGGGCTAAGTATTTTAATAATTCAAATGTGTTGCAAGCCAGTTTAGGTAATGCCCTCTCACATGCATGGATGATTACGATTAAGGTTAGGGACCAAATTTACAGATGGTCTGCTATGGAATAGGGAAGGTAAGGTATATAGATGGAAGTTGTCAGGGACAGGGAAATTCTACTACAAGACGACTTATAAAATGGTGTTTAAGCAAAACTTGAGGTTGAGTAATTTGGGAGGGGAGCGCTCAAACAGTGAGGGTATGCAGAATTTCTGTAAGGGCCTGTGGAAGCTAAACTTTTTGAATGAGATTAAGTTTTTTATGTGGAGGTGTTTCTACAATGGATTACCGGACGCTGGAAATTTATGGAAGATATGTTGTGAAATAGAGTTGGAATGTGGAAGTTGTGGTTATGGGATTGAACATGTGCTACACATTTTCAAAAAATGTTGGAAAATAGGGCCATTTGGAGGGAGTTGGACATTGAGGAAACAATGATAGGGGTGGACTGTGAAAATATAGCGGACTTGTTGTGGTTTTGCGCCCGAGAGTCGAGTATGAAGAAGTTTAGGGCTCTAGCTTGTGGTTGTTTGCTCCTATGGTTCGATAGAAATCAGAGGCGTTATGGTAGGACTGGAATGCAAGGAGGTGGTTTATGAGGTGTTTACCAACCAAAGGAATGGGTCAGGGAATTTCTTTACGATGGATCTTTCGATTCTGAGGACAAGCTAATTGGATGTGCAGTGCTGGAGAGGGAGGAAAACTATATTAAGCATGTTTTTGGAACCCAGGTGGCATTTCAAGCTTAGAGGCAGAGATCAAGACTTTGAAGCAAGGGATGGAGTTGTCGCACAGGCTGAAGGTCCTGAAGGCTGTTATATATTCTGATTCTTTCGAGGCAATATGGGCGATATATAAGGGAAGTCATATAGACGGGAGACTGCTGGAGGGAGTGGAAACTTGCTTCAAATTGCTGGAACGACCAAAGAGTGGAGCCTGGAGCATCTGGCTAGGGAAGAAAATAGAGATTGCGACGGCTTGGCAGATGCTTGAGGATTTGGAACTGTTGCATCCATCAACACGACTGGAAGGACATCGCTGCTGAGATATGTTTTCAGAAACAAGCTTGAAGCCAAGGTTTTAGCAGATGTCAAGATTTTTTTAAGGCCTATCCTTTATTGAATTGGAGTATGCGACACAATGCTCAAATCGGCTACAACAGAGAGGGATGAACCCCTAAGTAAAAACACAAACTAGCATGATTTAGACAGAGTATTCGGTAATTTACCGAATTATCGATTACCGAATTCATTTTTTGTTTCCGATTACCGAACCGAATTAGTCTATTTACCGATTAAGTCGGTAAATCGGTAATCAGTAGTTAATCGATAATTACCGAATTACCGATAAATTACCGAATTTATTTTATAATATTTTTGTAAAATTGTAAAAAAAACTTTCTATAAAGATCGACTAGAGTAAGGATCCGATGCAAAATTAATTTTTTTGATACAAAATATAAATTAATCATTGACCATGATCTTATGATTTAAATGTTATAAAAATCCTAATTTGCGGCACTACCAATCCGAAAATCCACAACTTCTTCCGATCGAAAACATTCTATAACATCAAGCACATCTAAAAATCATCGATCACTAATCACAAACCAACCATTTTAACAACACCCCACAAGTCCAAATTGGAGGCACAATCACCAAAAGAGCGAGAGCGAGAACGAGAGAAAGAAGCTACACCACCTACCTTCCACGTCACTTGGATTCTGAAGAGGGGTTTGGTCGGTGAAACCGATAAATGAGATTAAACGGCCACGTTTGGTTTGTGAAATGAAATGAAAATGAGCAGTTTTTTTTCAGATAATGTTTTTTTTATTGGAATAGATAATGCTTTTTTAAACTGCCTAAAATTTCAGCTCTTAAACCCTTCACCGACTGGGTTGTGTCCAAATTACCCAATTTCGGATTTCGCAGCAACTAGTTGAGGTTTTTGAACCTCCATTGATGGCTTCTCTCACTTTCACGCAGTTTCTTTCGCTGCCCAGGTTTGCGCTCTATCTATCTCTCTTCCTTTCAACCTCTTTGCGTGTACTTGTTTTGTATCTTTGAGCACTTCTCTTGTGACCTTATCCGGATTCAGATTAGTCAATTCATGATTTGGGTATCTGAAACTGGTTGTAAAATGCATAAACTTTCTATCTTTATGCTTGCCTGAATTTTTTTATTTTTTATTTTGAGAACTGTAAAACATGTTTTGGGACACAAATATTAATTTTTTTTGGGTTAAATGTTGCTTCTTCACAAATGTTTGAATTTGTGTCTTCTGCAAGATCCATTTTAAGTTTGGACAAAACTTGGTTCGCTTTGTTGCGTTGGTGTTGTTTGATGAGCTGTCTTTTTAAGTAGTTTTTAAGCAGCAGCTGATGTTGAAAATTCTGTGTATGATGGATGATTCAGGTGCATTCGTCATGGCACTTCTCTGGTGGCGCCACCAATGGATATGGTGGCTTCTTCTTCCTCTCTTCGCCTTCCTCATCCTATCCAAATTCAACGTCTCCAGGTATGTTCTGCTGCATATTGCTTGTATTGGTTACTCACTTTCTCTAAACTCTCATTTTTCTTTGCAATTGCAAGCATATGCGTCCCAACTTCTCCTCCTTCTCCTTCAACTTATGCAAATATCAAAGTCCCCCACTCAGGGTTGCATCTGCTCAATCACCTCCATTTCCAATATTCGAATCCCCTCCTCCTCTCCACGACTCCTCTACTTCTCAGGTAGCACCCACTAACTCTCCACTTCCATTCATTATTCCTGAATGCCCGCCCTTTTCTCATTTTTTTATTTTCTCTTCCTTATCAGTTGGAGACCGCAGACCCTGATTTTTACAAAATAGGCTTCGTCAGGAGTATGAGAGCTTATGGAATTGAATTTAAGGAGGGCCCTGATGGCTTTGGTGTTTATGCTTCTAAAGATGTCCAGCCCCTCCGCCGTCCCAGGGTTAGTTACTCCTATTTTTAAGCATTACCCAGTTTCATTTAATCCCTAGAAAATGACCTGCAATTACAACTCACATATTTGAACTTTTGCTATGCATTTCAACTATTAACTCTAATACTGATACCCCCATAACAATATGCCAAGTTATGTGACTATGTCTAAAGCAGCCATGCATTGCTGAGTATATTTACCATCTTTCTACCAAATACACACACTGAATCATGCGACTTACATGCCAATCCTTATGCATATTATCAGGGGGCAAGTATTACAAATTTATCACATAATTTCAAAAACGGAACTAAACATGCCATATCTTCTTTCTTCTTTTTTTGCTTGTTATTCCACCTTTTTTCATGTCTAATAGAAAAACGCGTGTGATGTATTTAATTTTTGTGTACAGGTAATTATGGAAATTCCTTTAGAGTTGATGATAACAATTAGCAAAAAGCTTCCGTGGATGTTTTTCCCAGATATCGTACCCATTGGTCATCCAATATTTGATATTATCAACTCAACAAATCCAGAGGTATTCATCTTTTTCATTTTCAACACACTAGTCATGGCATTTCAAGTATGAAGCTCCCTGCATTATCAAAAAAGAAGAAGTATGAGGCTCCCTATATTGTATTCGCCTTTGGTAAGGATATGATGCAGCTAACGAAGAAATTGGATTGTCTCGTAGGCTATGTTATGTACAATAAGACATACACCTTTCGATAAGACGATAACTAGTGGTATCTGATAGGTAGCCCTCTCGTTAGTTTGTTTATATTTTAGTTGAATCCGATAAATATCTTCAGATTTGCTTATCTTCAGCAAACATGTTTCTTTATTCTAATTGCCATTTTACAGTTTTCATGTCTATTTCGCAGACAGATTGGGACTTAAGGTTAGCTTGCCTTCTTTTGTTAGCATTTGATCAAGAAGAGAATTTCTGGCAATTGTATGGAGACTTCTTACCTAGTGCTGATGAATGTACAAGTCTGCTTCTGGCGAGCCAGGTGTGTGAAACCTCTTCCTTCATTCTTTCTTTCTGTTTCAAAAAAAATATATTGGAGTTCTAAACTTTCTCAGGTATATATTTCTTAGTAAATCATAGCCAGAGCATTGAATTTTTCAAAGTCTGTTATTTACTCAATTAACTTACACTACTACAAAGTCAAACTGGAAAAAATGGGACTAGTATTTGTCGGCTAATGTTGGTAAATGGCAAGTAGGATGCTATTGGCTTTTATGCATATGCTCAACAAATAAGATAAAGGACTCATGGGCCAAGACCAGCAACTTCAGCCTCTCTAATTAATTTATTCACTGGCCAGTTTGATTATTCATATGTACAGTTAGAAAAAGTCTTTGATATCTTATTGATATGCTTCATGCATCACTTGAAGATTTGTGGTTATAATATTTCCTTCATATCTCGACTCTACTGCATGCATAAGTCTTTTCTACTCACCCGATTTAATTTTCAATTACAGACACACTGCATGTGAAGTATTTAATCCAAGTCTAATGTCAGCAAAGATTGTCTTTTTCCCCTTTCCTCTATTTTTTACTGAAGATTCTTATTTTAGTGAAGAGTCATCCACTATCCCTAATTGAAGATCAAAATTTTAGACTGCCTTGGCTAATCAAGCCAAAAAGAAAACAATTACAGGATATTCAGTGTTTGGAAGGAGTAAAATTGAAAATAAAATGAGAGCTTTTGTGTAGGATGCTTATCATTTGATTCATTATTATAAAGGGACTGTCTTTGGTCTCAATAGGCGGTTTTGATAGTTAACCAGCGCTATAGAAATGTCCGTTTATTACTTCTCATTATTTGTATCTGCATTAGGAGGATCTCTTAGAGCTGCAAGACCAAAATCTTGCTTCAACAATGAGAGAACAGCGTCGCCGAGCTCTGGAGTTTTGGGAAAGGAATTGGGTGATAATAAGTTATTTCATTCAGTTTTATTTGTATGGTAAACACCCCGAATGTGGAGGCTAATAGCTTTGATTTCTACAGCACTCTTCAGTGCCTCTCAAGATAAAAAGGCTGGCACGTGACCCTGAAAGATTCATATGGGCAGTAGCTATTGCACAATCAAGATGCATTAACATGCAGATGAGAGTTGGTTCATTGGTTCAAGATGCAAATTTGCTAATTCCTTATGCAGGTGATATCCTCTTGTATCTCATTAGAGGGACTATTGGTTACTTAGAGTGTGTGACTCAGTTCTAGAAGAGTGGTCCTAGCCCACTGTTAAAACAACAGAGTTATATTGTTTACACGTTGCATACTTCCTGCATAGAGAATTGAAGTTTGGATGTTATACAAAAGCAAATCCAGCCAGAATTGATTGGTTGAATCTCTTTTTTATTTAGTTATATTGCACCTGAGCTGAAATGATTGGATGCCATCGATGCTTTGATGATAACCTTGTGTACAATCGGCTTGATGTGCAGATATGATGAACCATTCCTTTCGGCCAAATTGTTTTTTCCATTGGCGTCATAAAGACCGTATGTTTGAGGTGATGATAAATGCTGGGCAACAGATTAAAAAAGGAGACGAGGTATACTATCACTACAATCCATATCCCATTCTTATCGGCTCACATCTTTCATGGTGTAACTGCTCTTTGTGCATCCTTGCAGATGACTGTTAATTACATGAATGGATGCACAAGTGACAAGTTAATGGAAAGCTATGGTTTCTCCATGTCTGTGGTAACTTCTTTTCACCAATGCTGGCATAATATATAATGGCGTTACCCCAAGGATTCCTATGTGCGAAACCTGCCTCTCAGAATTAACTCAAGATATTTAATGCATACTGTTTGAGTAAAGAATTCAAATTTATGTCATTTTTACTTGAGCAACAAATAAGAAGTAAATACATCAACCTCAAGTGGGTTTTTTGGGACCTCAATTTGTATGTTGAATAGTCACATGTCAGCTAGCCAATAAATTCACTAATATTCATTTGGAAGCCTACACACTTACATTTAAACCTTCTTATGCTGTATAAATATTAGTTTTCATGGCAGAGCAGTTTCTTTGCTGACAGCTTTTTATTCAGCATTTGTGCTAAATGTTCTATGTAAAAATCCGACTCAAGATCTGTACCCACTTAAATGTTGGTGAAAAATTAGTTAGTACTCTTGCTTACTTAGCTTGCGAGCATTTAGCAGATGTGGATCAAAAGCACACACATATTGCCAATTGGGGTTTAATTGAAATCGGTTATGCTTATTTTTGCATTCATTTGAAATGGATATCATTTTATCTATTAATAATGAAGGAACTTTATTAAACAGAACATAATTAACTAATATCTATATGTGAAGTTTAAAAAGACAATCATCCAGTACAATGTTTAGTTTTTGATGATAATAATTTCACGTAATTTTTACTTGAAATTTTATAACTTTCTGACCGAATAGACAGCGTTAGGTTTCATTGAGATCGTCGTTCAATATTGCAGAACCCTTGGGATGTTATACAGTTCTCTGGCAATGCCCGGATCCACCTTGAATCCTTTCTCTCAATTTTCAATATATCTGGCCTTCCAGAAGAATACTACTATAATAGTATGTCTGAACATGATTTCTGATGCAAAAATGGTTTGCTTTTCTTCTCATAATCTGAAAACCGTTGTTGAAAAGATATTTTTTGTAGCAGGTCGCTTATCAGGTGGTGGTGGTGGGCGTTTTGTTGATGGAGCTGTCCTAGCAGCTGCAAGAACGATACCTACATGGTCAGATAAAGACCTGCCACCAATTCCAAGCCAAGAACAGAGTGCTGTGAAAGAATTGCAAGGGCAATGCCAACAAATGCTTGCTGAGTATCCAACAACATCTGAGCAAGACCAGGAAATCCTAGGTAATGTTTTTTTTAAAATATATACCGAAGAGCCTATGTTTCTCCTTTCTATTTCTGATGTTGTTTATACTGCTAGCAGAGTCGATGCCAGAATCCAAGAGAACATTTGAAGCTGCAATCAAGTAATGTGGAATCATGGTTCATACTGTTCAAAATATTCCTAGACAGTTTGCAACTGTTATAATCTTCAAAAAATCTTCTTAATATGCAGGTACAGGTTGCATAGGAAGCTGCTCCTCGAGAAGATCATTAAAGCCTTAGAAATTTATCAGGAGAGATTATTGTTTTAGCCAATAGACAGAATTTTGTAGTTGTCTTTGTATTTCATATTAGTGTCGGTTGTTGTAGCTCAACTATCTCACTTCTACATGCCAATATGTTCAATAATATTTTGTTAATTTTAGAGAAGGTTCGTAGTTGCCTAAGGTTGTGGAACTGGCAGGTATTTGGTGATGCTAATAAAAGGATGGATTAACTTTTGGCTTCCATGGCCGTAGGAGAGTGGTCTTCAAAAAGGAAACTCTTCAAAAAAGAGAAGTTGATCTCTTGAGTCTTGACCAATAGGAGAGCTCTTAATATTTCTCCTAGAGCATAAACAGAAGGTGTTATCCTTCTAGCACCTTTTCGAATAGCACCTCTTCGTTAATTAGGAGGTGCTATTCGAACTATTTACGCAGTGGTGTGGTAGCACTTTCTCCCACTATTATCAAGTAATAAATTTTAATTTAATCTTTTTAAAAAAGTTTATCTTATCTATCTTATTTTTAAATTCTTGTATTGAAATTATATAATGAAACTGAAATTATAATTTTTACGACTAATCAAATTAAATAAATAAATTATGTGTATATGGGCTTGTAATGTATGAGGTAGGAGGGCAATGTATGAGGTTAGGATAGTAAAGTAGGGTATGGCCTATTTTTTCGTGATCCTTATTCCGCTTTAAGCTTTGTGGACAGGACTTAAGATACGAGGATAGAGTAGAGTAGGGTACGGATCGGACAGAGTAAGAGTGACTCTATGAGCTTTGACCCTAGGGTCAAATGTTAACCCCCTTCCATGGAGGATTTAAATTGTATCTGCAAACAAGTGACCTCACTATTGATAAAAATATTATTGAAAATGAAGTTTTGCTAAATTTATTTGAAGAATTTTCTACTGCCTCTGATTCTAACCTCGTTAATTTATCGAGCTTTCGTTTCTGATGATGAGGATGTTTGTTGGTTTGTGTCCCAAGGAGGACGAAATTTTGCAGGCCATTAAGTCTCTTCATACGCACCAGATCCTGATGGATACGCAGAACTTTTCTATATTACTTGTTCGGAGATCATCAAGACTGATTTGGTGGAAGCTATACAATTTTTCTTAAGATTGGGACAACGTCTCCCAATGGGTATTCCTTCAAGGCAGAAGAATGTCATTCAGTTGCCCGAATTGCGCCCTATTAATCTCTGTAACTTTTGTCATAAAGTGATTTCTAAAATTCTGAATGAGAGATTGAAGTGCAGCCTTCCTTCTCTTATCAATGTGGAGCAATCTGGATTTAATCCTAGCAAAAGCACTCATCATAATATTATCCTTGCTCATGATCTAACGTCTGACCTCCATCGGAATTTTTTTTGGGTGAAAGAACATAATCTTAAAGTTAAATATGTTGAAAGCTTACAATAGATTGCCCCTAAAGTTCCTAACTCGTGTTGTTTTTTTTATTCATAAGTGGATTTTCACAAACGAAAAAAATACTGAGGTCCATATAGGACCAAAACACTAAGTGGAATTTAACTACTAAAAAGCCACACCCGAGGGTGATCGAAGCACAGAGGCCCAAGAGACCAGAACACTAAAGACACACTGAGGTCCCAGAGACCGAACCACTAACAAAACAGCAACGAACTCACTCACTTAAGAACTCTAGAAATAAACCACTAGCACTGCTCCAAAGGGCCCAGGAGAGCTCACACTAACAACTACACACCCTAAAACCAGCAAAGACTGAAGCTCCAACCAACTCTACCGACTGCAACCAAAGCCATCCAGCTCAACAAGATCCTCCCGGGGCAACTGCTCGCAACCAGAAACTACTCATACGATCCAAGCCAAGCGAATCCGCCAACTACCGCAACTTCACTTGCCTTTCATCCGCTCCACATATTTTTCTTCTAACAGATTATCGAAAAATTGAATCATTCCTTCCTCCAATAAACTCGTGCTGTTAGAGCATCCAATCATGATCTTTTTGGTTATAGGAACTTGAGATGTAGTTGCGGATTGTCTGTACATGAAATCATAATGCAAAAGCTTGCTTAAATTGCGGGTTTTGGTTGCATTAGATTTTCCAGTTGAGTTTGTTCATGACACTTCGGAAATTTCATTTTAAATGGGTGGGAGAGTACCTTCATGGAGATTCGGTGGAGAAATTTTAGTTTAATTTTTGTTTTGGCGAGCATAGTACACCTTACAGTTTGAGTAGTCTGTGTTGCTTTTTTTTTGGCCTTTGTGATGTGCTAATTGACCGCAGTTTGAATCATTCTTTTTACTGTGACCTGATGTTTTCGTGCCACGAATAATGCTATCATGGGAAAAATGGTTCTAGGAAGAGTACATTCGCCAAGGTTAGTTTCTTCATTGATTTTAATCTGTGAACAATGACAGCAGTGTGACAAACGTATTTTTAACCCTTTATAGTTGTTAAAGTATGAGTTTTAGGGGTCAAATTGCAGTCAAACAAAATTTATAAACCTTGGTAAGCCAATGGTCGATCCTAGGAGCAGTGCGTGTGAATACTAGCAAACGGTGTGACCTATTTAGCTATTCCGAATTAACAAGTGTAAAACAGTTTTGTTGTCACGAAAATTGCAGAAATTAAATAGTGCAGAAATTAAATGGTTGTGTTTAAATCAGAGAAAGAATCCCAGAATCCGTACTTCACCCGTGCTAACCCCACTAATCATGCAATCATTCTACGTTAATTTTTCATGCTATCGAATATGGAATATAACCGAAATAACACTAAACAAGCCGCCCATCCACGGATCTTTGTCTAGATTAATCTCAATCGTTGAACGCCGCCCATCCACGGATTATCAACGATTTCGATTTATTAAATTAAAGGTTTTCTTATTAGTTCATGTAAACATGACCTAACATCAATTTCATGCAATCCGGTTAATCCCTAGGGCCCATCCACCTTTCGGCATATAACCTAAATACGTTCTATCAATGCAAACATACCCTTTGATGTAAATACATGCATAGAACGATAGTATTAAGCACACATTGAAATTGAATAATCGAATCGCATAAATAAATAATAAACTTCAATTGATCACATGAGAGTTAGGGTTACATAGCCCGGGATCCGTAGGATCCCGGAATTAAGAAGACTACTCACTATTCATGGTAGTTAACCAAAAACAGTGTAAAGAAGGAAAGAAACGAGTAAACTGTAAAGATGCGGTGTAGCTCGATGATCCTCACGCTGAAAACTCTATATTCTCTCCCAAGTTAGGGTTTTTCTCCAAAATAACAGCCCCACGGTCTATTCTGGTCGTGTTTCCTTTTATAGATCGTCTAAAAAGACTGAAAAGCCCAAAATTGGATTTTAGAAACAACTTGTAAACTGCCAGCCGACGGTCCCGTTACAGCCGTTACAGTCCAGTGTGTAACGGCTTGAGCCAATATCTCGGGTGAATTCCATGATCGTTACACCCGTGACAGCCTAGGGTGTAACGATTGCGGAAGGTTGTAACGGGTCACCATGGAATCTCGGGTGAAATGCATAGCCGTTACACCCGTGACAGCCTAGGGCGTAACGGCTGCTGAGCTTGTAACGGGCTGTGCTGGCGCAACTTCGGTTTTTGGCCTTTTTCGATCGATCTTTCCGTTCTTTCAACACTTTGGCTCAAAGGAGAGATGATGTGTCAATTTTACCTGAAACACTAGAGAAAGACATCAAATATAGACAATTTTCTGGGAGAATGAACGTAATCCTTCATCGAATGTAGCGAATAATTAGTCGAAATATCGACTGATCAAAACACTCCACACTTAGGATTTGTTCGTCCCGAACAAATGTCGAACATATGGCAGAATAAATACATGAAAGGGCGTAATGCTCAGCGACCATAAAACTACCTACTCAAGTGACATGTGATCAATTCTAACTAAACATAAAAATAAAAAGATAACTTACTGTCGTAGAGGACACGAATGCATTTAGCATATGCATCAAGCCCTAGTAGAACGAGTATAGTCTCGTGAAGGTTTTCAGGAATGGGACTACCTACAAATCCCCAGTACAACTAACTAACGTGTATGCATGAATGATGCTCAACAAGTCACAGTAAAGTCATGTCATACCTCGAATTCATCGTGTTACCTCAACTTCAAGTCAATCACTTTCATCTAAGTTTTCAGACAATCATAGATTAAACGAATTATGCATTCAAACGGTCAGTACACACGGCTAGCAATCGACTAATAACATGTTCTAAATAATTCTATTGCAGCGTATGAAGAACATGAATAGTTACACAAAACATGCTCGCCATTCACCTATGCTATCTAGGGATAGTCCACGGGCTCTTGGCGCAAGGCTCATTCTCAAGTGCCAAGGACTAGGAAATGACCCGTAAGAGAAGAGGAGCCTGGCTTAAAGTTTTTTTGAAAAATAGTACGAAAATCACATCAAAATTTTTAGTGCAAGCACGAGGATCCTCCCTTAGTTTCTAGCACATGAATTCTCAAGACAAGCTATGATTTGCACGCAATGAGAAGATGGAACTACACTACATCAAGCAGAAGGAGGCATAAATTGTTTCAAGAGTGTTTTCCATACACAAGGGGTGACTTTTCTCACCAGGTCCTTGGTATTTTTCTGCTCTCGCAGAACAACAAAACATTTTTTTCGTTCTAACTGGTTTTCTTTCAAAAACAACTACGCTTGGTGCCAATTTTTCACCCACTTTCCAAAATTAAGAACTTTGTTTTTGAGGGGAAAACTTGAAGGCCAATTGTCCAACTCCACACTTAAAGCTTGACATAGTGTATGAATAAAGGCGGGTGCATGCAAATCACGACGAGTGTAGAGAAACACATACTAGTACTAAGGTCACCTAGAAGAAGAGATGTAGTTTAAGTTTTTGACATTTTTGAATCGGTGCCTACTAATATCAAGTCTCAAACATGCTTCAAGAAATACGTAAATCACGTGATAGGCAAAGGCTAGCAATGATACTGACTCAAGAGAATACACATGTGAATAAAACTATTTCAAGTCTTAGACTTCGAATCCAAAAGAATGACAATCAATCAAGGAGTATCGTAGAAAATGAGGATTTCAATCGCAATACGTAGACTGTTGAGCATATGCAAGAGTGAATGTGTGACATGCGATGAATGTATATGTGACTATGTGCTACCCACTCCACACTTAAAAATGAGCTTAGTCCCTAAGCGAAGAAATAAAAGATAAGAAAAAGCACATAGGAACTTCCCTCGTGTGTGATAGCTCGATATCCATAGAGATTAAGCGATGCACGGGGAGTGCAACATGACTTGTGAGCTGGTAGATGTATAGATAAAAACACAGAGCTTCACAAGTGATAGGTTAGCATCGAAAATCGTGGAGGGGCTGGTGCACTCCACACTTAGAACCTTGAAATGTCCACACACAATGCAAATGAAAAATGAAACTAACTAATACTTACAGTGCGGGTTACTCCCCGAAGAAACCTAGTTTAATGTCTTGGTGATGGCACTAAAACATATGCACTTTAGGCAACCGCCACGCTTATTGTTTCGATCATTTTATCACAATTTCACTTGCTAGTTGATGCTTTGTGGTTCATTTTCAGGCAAATTGCAGCGTTTAAGCTGAGAACACAAGTGAGCAGTGATTTTGGAGCAAAACCGAGCTTTTGGAGCAAAAAGTGCCCGGGATGAAGATCCAGTCGGCGGGCTCAAATATTGGCCTTAATATGAGCCGGCCGACTGAAGTGGTGAATGAGAAGATAAAGGTTCTGAGCCTCCGAGCCGGCCGACTCAAACCTTGCCTACCAATCCAGCCCGCCGACTCAGCTGCTCAGAAGCTTCATGGAGCCTTCCCCTAATCCAGTCGGCCGACTGGAATTCCTTCATACCAGTTGAGTCGGCCGACTAAAATCTGCTACAGTCCCGGAAACCCTAACTTAGGCTATAAATAGAAATTTTTAGATCTCATTCAAGGGGACTTTTTGGGGGGATTTTTGGCACGATTTTTGAGGAGCATCTAGCACAAATTTCAAGGGTGATTAAGGGAAGAAGAAGATCAACAACAAGGATTCTCATACTTTTCATTCATCAAATTGGTTCTAGACTCCTAAACCCATCTCTTTTATTTGTGTTTGATTGTAATCTCACCATGAGTGAGTAGTGACTTTGATTGGGGATTATGGATCCCCTAGACATGTTTGTGACGATTTAAATACAATGGATGTTAATATTGAATGAGTTTGCATATGAATCTTCTTCATTTGAACTAAATGTTTAGAGTTGCCCATAAGGTGTTTGTGAAATGTCCTCAATGGGAACTTAGCTTAATCTCATGTTTGATGTAGCTCACGTTGATCAACATGACTTTAATGAAATGAATGAAGAGGCATTAGGACTTTTGTGTTACATGGCGACACTTAAATTCTAATGAGATTGGCTTGAATTTAACAAGAATGTGTTTATCTAGTCAATAGAGCGCGAGTGTGAGACTAGAAACGCATGTTCTATATGGCCAATAGAGCGCGAGTGTGAGGTCCTATGCGAGGTGTAACCTCTTCATTCTAGGTTGTAGCGCGAGTTGAACTTAGGTTGAATGTTGCATGGCTATAATCTACTCATGTGCATGCAAATTCATAATTGACATCCAAAATCATTGTCACAATAATTGTCTAGGTGGGGAAGTAATCCCTAGTCATCTTTTAATTGATTGTTAATCTATTTCGTCGATAAAATCTCTCTTTCGGATAGTAAAAGCTTGCTATCAACCTCTTTCGAGGAACAAACCCCCTCCTAAACCATAGACAATCTAGATTTAATCCTTAGCGCAATTAGTTTAATCATCTATCTCTTGGGTACGACCTTGGGTTTCCCGAGTCTTTACAAATGTTTTAATTTAACGTGACTTAGCATAAGTATTCGATTTCTTATTGAATATTTACACTATATTATCGAGCGATCAAATGGCGCCATTGCCGGGGATAGGTTAATTAACTATCGTGCTATTAGATCATCTAGTTTTGTTTGCTTTTCCTTACTTTGTAGCCATTGCTTGTGTTGATCTTGATTGTGTTTATTTCTTTTGCCGCTCATTGCTAAGAATTTCTTTTGTTCTCGCAGGCAATTGAATGAACACAAGATTTGAAGGAAAGAAACACGTAGCAACCGGTTCTTCTTCAAGTACTTCTAGACCTTCTCAACCTACCGTTAAGAGAGGGAGAGGTAGACCTCGCAAGAACCCTCTACCTCCATTGGTTCCTATTGCTTCTATTGTTCCACCGGCTTTCCAAGGGCCAAGACCTCGCCCACCTCCTCTCTTAAACCCGGCGCTTTATTTGCCACCGGGGTTTATAATGGAAAACGAGAATGAGAACCGCCCGGTTCTCCAAGGAGATAACCGTGATCGTCGGATTGATGGGGAAGAAATGGAAAATTTTCCCGCTAGGCATAATGATGATATTGGTGAGCAAGATCCTCCCGCTCCTCAAAGAAACAACAAAAATTGGAGGTATGACGACGAGAATGATGAAAGGCCCGTGGGAGATTACATGACTCCCACCCTCGAGGGAAATGGTTCGGTTATTATGCCTCCCGACGAAGACGCTTTTGATTTCGACGTTAAATCATCTCTAGTGCACATGGTTACTAATGATCAATTTCAAGGGGCCGGGAATCCCTCCAATCATCTAACCAACTTTCAAGAATACTGTCGGACATATAAACCAAGGAATGTGCCGGTTGAGTACGTATATCTTAAGCTCTTTCCTTCGTCGCTATATGGAGATGCCAAGGAATGGCTACAAAATCATGAACCGGGGACGTTTCGTACTTGGGACCATTTGGCTACCTCATTTCTGAACAAGTTTTACCCTCCTTCTAGAACCAAAAAGTTTACAGACTTTATTCTGACGTTTTCTCAAAGGGACAACGAGCTCTTCCACCAAGCTTATGATCGGTTCAAACATTACTTGAGGGAGTGCCCTCACCACAATTTTAGAAAGGCCGATCTAATGCGTTACTTCTACTTGGGGATGAATAAGGAAGCTAAGAACCAAATGGACACGGCTAGTGGAGGCGCTATGATGGAGTTACCGGCTAATCAAGGTTTTAAGGTTGTGGACAAAATAGCTTCAAACTCCGATAAATACCAAGGAGTAGACCACAAAAAGATGGCTAAGTCAAGAGATGACTCCTCAAATTCTGCATTGAGGGCCGAAATAGCCGAATTGACAAAGAAAGTAGAAAATATGGTGTGTCAGGCGAACTCCGTTGAGGCAACTAAGCCTAAGACCGATAAAGAGAGAACTTCGGCGCAACAACCTTGCTTTCTATGTGCAAGCACTAGACATTCTACCAAAAACTGCCCCGACGGTCGCTATGAAGAAGAAGATGATGGCTATGAGGAGGCGCATTTTGTCAACCAACAAAGAAATTACAATCCAAATGCGAATCCCACCACTAGAAATTATGAGCCTCCACAAAAGAGGATGTCCAATGATTCTAACTACACCTCAAGGCCTCAAGGGCAAGGAAATTATCAAAGCAATTATCAAGGGAATAATCAAAGGCAAGGGTATGGTTCTAGCTCAAATCAAAATCAAGGGCAAAACTCATATTCAAACCAAGGGCAGAATTCCTACTCAAATCAAGGCCAAGGCTCAAATCAAAACTCTCAAAATTATCAAGGAAATTATCAAAGTCAAAAGCCCTATCAAGGCAAGTCTAATATGAATGAGCAAGGAAATTCTTCCTCTAGCTCTCAAGAAAGCTCTATGATGTCTATGATGGCACAAATGATGGAGGATAACAAAGAGAGCAAAGAGAGCACCCGAAGACTGGAAGCAAAATTGAATGAATTAACGGCCGAAAACAAAAGACTTGCTAGGGAGAATACCCAATTGAAGCAAATAGGGAAACTTCCCTCTCAACCGGATGTGAGTTACATAGAGCACGTTGATGCAATTACATTGAAAAATGGGAAAGTGTTGCCTACTCCTCAAGGGAAGCCTAGTTTGAAGGGTAAGGAAGTGGAAGGAGAAATGGCTAAGGAAAACTTGGAAAGTGAGCCTCAAGTTCCAATAGAGGAGGAAAAGGAGCATGAAGAACCGATTCTAATGAGGAAGTATGTGCCCATGGTGCCTTTCCTCAAAGACTAAACAAGAGCAAGCTTGACGCCCACTTCCAAAGATTTGTCAAGATGTTTAAAAAGTTGTACATCACGCTCCCCTTCCATGAGGTAATTACACAATGTTGGACCCTTTGTGTTTTGATGATAACAAACACTTAGCTAATATTTGACTTGAGTGTGCAGAAATCACAAATCTGTCTGAGAAGTCACAGGGTCCAGACTGTCTGAGAGAAACGTGACTGGACATCTCTGAGAGAGCTCAGCGCTACAAAAGAAATGAGATCTGCGTGACAGACGAGATCAAGCTCAGTAGATATACTCAAGATATGATATGGAAATATCTGAGCAGATATACTCAAGATATGGTATGGAAATATACGAGCTGGATATGGAAGGGAAATAATTGATTGAGTTAAGATATGGCAATATCTTAACAGAATCAGATCTGCAAGAACGGATCTCTGATGTAGATCAGATCTACTGGACATCTCTGAGAGAGAGCAAAGCTGCGAGAGAGATGCGTTCCGTGAGAGAGACAAACCGACTTATGACGAGATTGGATCGGCGAGAATATACTCGATACAAATCAGGAGATATTCGAGTATATATGATGGATAATTGATGAGAAGAATTAATATCGGTATATACACTGAATATATGTCGAGTATATACGAAGAGAAGATACATGCCAGATTTGGAAGGGAAATATGTGATGTGGTTAAGATATGGAAATATCTTAACCATATCATATCTGCTGGATAGCAATCGGATCTGCGACAGAGATCAGATCAGCCGACTTGAAGACTAATATAAATAGAGGAGAAGTCTTCAATATGAAGCGCAGCTTTCGGAGAGAGCAGATCGGCTTTTGGACAGAACGAATCGGAGATAGAAGAGCGATCAATTCCGGAGCTGACGAAGTGCTGCTGTGTGCGGACGAGACAGATCGTGTTAGTTGATACTTTGAGTTGAGTAGAATTGTTAGCTGTCACTGAGTGAGACAAAGTGTAACAATCTACAAGCATACTCTTTCATCAATAACATTGATCTTGAAGCCCTTCTGGAACTGTCCAGAAGGCAAGTGGTTTTCAGCCTGCTGCAAAGGTTGCAGTAAGGTTTCCACTATAAATCTATGAGTCTTTACTTTCCGTATAATTTCCTGTGTTACAGATAATTTCCGCTGCCATCTGTCTGAGGGATACCACTCTGGGATCTCCCTCACATAGTTGGCTAACCTAACGATCCATCAATTGGTATCAGAGCCGGGAAGCTCTAGATTTTGTGTTAGCCTTTGCAGGAAATCATGTCAGGCAGAAACGACTCGTTCTGGAAGCCGCCGGTGCTCAGCCCGGGAGAGTATGACTGGTGGAAGGATCAGTTCGAAGCTCACGTCTGCTCCCTGGATGGGAAGCTGTGGCGTGTATTTGAGAAGGGTAACTTCCCTATTCTGGATATGACAGATCCTGCCAAACCGAAAGAGAAGGAGAAAGACGACTACACAGATGCTGACTACAAAGCTCTCCAGCAGAATGCCATGGCTAAGAAGGTTCTGTACATGGCCCTCTCACAAGGAGATCAGGTGAAGATGGCCGTGTACAAAACTGCGAAGGAGCAGTGGGATGGCTTGACTAGACTGTACGAGGGAAACGAAGACATAAAAAGGAACAGAATCCTAGCTGCAACAAAGGATTACGAATCTGTCGAACAGCGCAAGGACGAATCTCTGGAGAACTTCTACACCAGATTTCAAGTCATAGTCGCACAGCTGAACTCCCTGGATGAGGTACTCCCACAGTGGAAAGTAACTCATCAGTTCATGCAAGCTCTCAGCTCCAGATGGGACACAGTAACTACTGCTCTCCAAGCTCAGAAGGGGATTAAAGACGTTACTCTGGAAGAGCTCGTGGCGAATCTGCAAAGCTAAGCTGGAATAGCAGAGAGGAAAATGGCTAGGAGGCAAGCAGGAGAATCTCAAGCTATAGCATTGAAAGTTGAGAAGGCTTTGGATATGGCACAGGTGAGTATGTCATCTAAAGGTGAGGATGAGGAGATTGATCTCCTCTCGAGAGTCTTCAAGATGGCAAACACAGGGAGAGCACAGAACTTCAACAGAGGTCTGTCTGGTGGAAGAAACTCTGGCAGAGAAGAAAGTAGGACAGAGGCAGGAGCAAAGGAAGAAAGAACCTGCCATCACTGCCAGAAAAAGGGGCATCTGGCTAGAGATTGCTACAGCAAAAAGAAGGGTGAACCACCTGCCCCAAAGGAAGCTCATGCCATGTTCGCTGCCTGGGGTGACTCAGATGAGGAGCGCAGCGATGGAAAGCAAGCTAAGGAGCCATGTCTGATGGCGAACTCCGCAAACAATGAGGTAAATGAATCTGACTCTTTTATAGATCAAGTGTTTAGTGAATCTGACTTTGCAGAAACTATTGGAGAACTGCTGAAGAAGATCACAAGCCTTAAGGAACAGATTGAGATCATGAAAGATGAACATGAAGACGACATGGAGAACAATCGTCTCTGGTCAACCAAAGCTATGCAACTTGAGAGAGAAATGGAGGAGCACATCTGCAAATGTCCCACCTGCGACAGAGGGGACGCACAAATCAGTGATCTAAGTGACGAACTGAGGGGCATGAGAATTGATGACACCAGGATGGTAGGATCAATTGCAGAATCGGTCAGGATCCAGTTGGATAACGAGGAAATCCGTCAGACTGTTGCAGATCTCAGACAAAAAGAGACGCAGAGAAAGAAAATCTGGCTTCGAGAACTAGAAGCTAAAAAGGTCGAGGAAGTAAGAAACGACTACAACAGGAAGTTTGCCAGACCTGGACTTGGGTATGTCGGAGTGATGGAAGAAACTGATGAAGAGGCGGCAAACAGAAGGATTGCCAAAGGAAAGGGACCAATGACTGAAGTTGGAGAGGGCTCCCATCAGCAGAGAAAGCCGGAACCCACAAGACAGTCGGGAAGAGCAGCCGCATCTCTGAAGGAGAGTCATCTCCATGACAATGACTCTGGACTTTTTAAGGGTGGGAAGGCCTTTGAAATTTGGAAGGAGATGAGTTCCAACCGTCAACCTTTCTCGATCGACTCTCAGGCACGGAGAAACAGGAGACCTGTGCCCTTAGAGAGACACAAGAAAACTAGCAGCCTCTATTACCGTGTCTGCTGGCACTATGGTCACTCTGGCCATTACAGAGCAGACTGTGAGAAATGGAAAGAAGCCAACGAGAGGAGTCGCAGCTATCAGAGAAAGGCCAGTACTGCTTATGTCCCTAGGAGAAAGGTTTCTCCTCATAGAAGGGAAGACAGAGCTGAATGGGTTCTGTCTCACCATGACACAGCCATCTACGGACGACCCAGGAGAACTCCCAGGGGGACAATCAATCTCGCTGATGATAATGATTCCCGTCCTTTAAAGTTTCCTTCTACTGTTAAAACTGTCCCAAAACCCAGTAAGCCCAAGCTTGTCTGGGTTCGTAAAAACTAATCTCTCTCTCGCAGAAGTGAGGCCCCGACCCTGGTATCTGGACAGGGGATGTTCCGGGCACTGAGGGGGAATCCAGGACTACAAGCGATGGGAGAGTTATACAGCCACCGGCAAGGCTGAGGGACCACCATTGTTACATATCGCAGGATCAGATTGCGGGCTGCAAGATAGACAGGAAGTCCACGTCAGGGATGGCTCAGTATCTTGGACCGTGTCTCATCTCTTGGGCTTCAAAGAAGCAGTCCTCAATTGCACTGTCCACCGCTGAGGTGGAATACACTGCTGCTGCTACTTGCTGTGCGCAGCTGCTATGGCTCAGGCAACAGCTAAGTGACTATGGTGTTCTTACTGATTGTGCTAAAATTCTGTGTGATAACACTAGTGCTTTTAATATCTCTAAAAATCGTGTGCAGTTTCCACACACTAAGCATATAGAGATTCGATATCACTTTCCGTGAGACTGTGTTGAAGAGGGAATAGTGGAGATGGAATATTGCAGAACTGAGGGACAGATAGCAGACATATTCACAAAGGCAACGCACAGGGAACCCTACGAGAAGCTGAGGCTTGAACTAGGTATGGTTTCTCTTCCTTAGAGCTATGATCATATGTTGCTCCCTCAGTGATTGGCTAGACTAGATGCATATGAGTCACGTCTGATGGAGAATTTAACATGGATGTTCTGTGTTAGTGAAAAATTAAGTTGTGTTCACACTGTATCCATGCATGCTAGATATGTGATTGATGACTATAGTAGGGACTGAAAAACATGAAATTCTGAATCTTCTTTCTGCCCAAAAGAGACCTCCATAGTTGATCCCACATTATAAGCCCAGGAGGTACTCTAGACCAACCCTAGCCTATCTTCATGTGGGATATTCCTATGAGCCCGTTGATGTGCTGTTTTTCTGGAGTTATTCCACATGAGATATGAAGATGATAAAAATGTGTTTGGATGATCTTATTTGTTTTTGCCTGATTGCGTGTGGTGTTATTTGTACCATTTGGGTAAAGTTAGCACACCATACCAAAAACCTTGCGTACCCATGAGACAGGTCAGATTGAGTTATCACTGTGGAAGGTTCAACTTTGGCTGGGAAACAATCTATGTGACAGTTATGGAAATGGAGATTGCTGCCATTTTCAAGGCCGCTGAAATGGAGCAGCGATTACTGAGATGAAAAAGTTATAGTGAGGAAAAGGTGAGGGCAGCTCTCCTACTTTTGAATTCAATGTTGAAGAGTTTGAGCCCATGATGATTGGTCGTGTGAGGGTGATTTCCATGCGATAGAAAGTAAGTTTTGCGTGCTTAAAAGGATGTGCCTTGTGGTGGAGAAGAGAATACTACAGTTCTGTGAGTACGCGAGAAAGTCAAATGATGATGTAATCTCGTCGAGGAGACTTCCTTTGATAGAGGAATGAAGAAGCAGAGAAGACCACGTTAGATGGGTGGCTAGCTATGTGCAGGTCACTCTCATGCAGTTGATGGTGTGGAGAATGATGATGACCTGAGTCTTTCCCTCAGAATGGACGGGGAAGGCTATCCTTGAGCTGATGAACTGTTCAGAAGTTGAAGGAAAGTGATGACAAGCCAAGTTGCTGTGTTGATGACTTGTATGGAAAATTCAACAAAGTCAGGTGTGCACGTTGAGCTGGTCATCAAGTAACATGATGCTGTGCAATAGGCATTCTTAAATCAAGAAGTTGTGAAGGATGTCGGATGACAGTTTTGAGATGTTCAAAAATGACAAGAATAGTAACCTTGGGAGTAAAACCCAAAAGAGGGTATGATGAAGGCCCTGCCGCTGCGTGAAACGTGAGGTATGGAAAATGGTCCACGAGTGCTGCAAGATCAGTCTTGGTGATGGTGGTGTATTCAGTTGAGTCACACACATTATGAGAAGAAGATCATGAGTCCTGTGGCGCAGTTGGTGTTCTTCTTGCTCCTACTTATGAGCGTGATTACTGAGGTCTGGAGTACTCTGCATGAGAAGGATGGATAGTTCCACGCTCCCCATCACAGTCACCTATAGAAGAAGATATTATTGAAGTGACTCCCGTTTCTGTTCCTGTGCGTGAAGAAGCTGTTCTCCCCTCTGATAGTATGGGCGAGATGATGTCGTTGTTGAAGGAGCTTCAGATTGAGGTTCAGGAAGCTCTGACTGAGATGCAGAGAGTTCGGTCTGCATTGGAGGAAGTGAGGTCTGAGCTGCAGGATGTGAAGGAGAGGTTAGCAGCCTTGGAGGTGGCAGTAGAGGTAGACTCGGGTGGTGTGACAGCTGTGCTGGAAGGGCTCCCATCGCAGATCAAGAGCCTTGGCACAGAGACTGTGGAACAGTTGAAGGTTCTGTCCCAGAATGATTCTTAGTCTGGACTGTCTCATGGACCTCCCTCTTTGCCAACCCTACCACATATATCCCTGCTTCCTTGAAATTTCTTTTTGAATTTCATGTTAGATGTCTCTGTGCATTTTGATTTCCCTGCTTTGATGTGTGGTGTCCGTGTGACACACTTATGACTTGCTGGCATGACTGAAGTGTTTTCTTTCCATTACTCTGTGTTCCTATTTGCATGTCTTTTTGATGATGCCAAAAGGGGGAAGAACTATGTGCATACACTAAGGGGGGAAATCAGTACCATAGATTAAGCGGATGTCTATCTGAGGGGGAACTGCGCTCTGCTAGAGCTAAATGAAAATCGAATTGAATAAACTCTGAAATAACTGGCACCTGTAGGAAATTGCTGATGTGCTGTGTGTGTGATTTCTTATTTGTGAAGAAGTGTTTGTCATCATCAAAAAGGGGGAATTTGTTGGACCCTTTGTGTTTTGATGATAACAAACACTTAGCTAATATTTGACTTGAGTGTGCAGAAATCACAAATCTGTCTGAGAAGTCACAGGGTCCAGACTGTCTGAGAGAAACGTGACTGGACATCTCTGAGAGAGCTCAGCGCTACAAAAGAAATGAGATCTGCGTGACAGACGAGATCAAGCTCAGTAGATATACTCAAGATATGATATGGAAATATCTGAGCAGATATACTCAAGATATGGTATGGAAATATACGAGCTGGATATGGAAGGGAAATAATTGATTGAGTTAAGATATGGCAATATCTTAACAGAATCAGATCTGCAAGAACGGATCTCTGATGTAGATCAGATCTACTGGACATCTCTGAGAGAGAGCAAAGCTGCGAGAGAGATGCGTTCCGTGAGAGAGACAAACCGACTTATGACGAGATTGGATCGGCGAGAATATACTCGATACAAATCAGGAGATATTCGAGTATATATGATGGATAATTGATGAGAAGAATTAATATCGGTATATACACTGAATATATGTCGAGTATATACGAAGAGAAGATACATGCCAGATTTGGAAGGGAAATATGTGATGTGGTTAAGATATGGAAATATCTTAACCATATCATATCTGCTGGATAGCAATCGGATCTGCGACAGAGATCAGATCAGCCGACTTGAAGACTAATATAAATAGAGGAGAAGTCTTCAATATGAAGCGCAGCTTTCGGAGAGAGCAGATCGGCTTTTGGACAGAACGAATCGGAGATAGAAGAGCGATCAATTCCGGAGCTGACGAAGTGCTGCTGTGTGCGGACGAGACAGATCGTGTTAGTTGATACTTTGAGTTGAGTAGAATTGTTAGCTGTCACTGAGTGAGACAAAGTGTAACAATCTACAAGCATACTCTTTCATCAATAACATTGATCTTGAAGCCCTTCTGGAACTGTCCAGAAGGCAAGTGGTTTTCAGCCTGCTGCAAAGGTTGCAGTAAGGTTTCCACTATAAATCTGTGAGTCTTTACTTTCCGTATAATTTCCTGTGTTACAGATAATTTCCGCTGCCATCTGTCTGAGGGATACCACTCTGGGATCTCCCTCACATAGTTGGCTAACCTAACGATCCAACACACAAAACCCTACTTATGCTAAGTTCTTGAAAGATATTGTGTCAAACCGTAGGGTGATTGAGGAGTCTAGCATGGTAGCTTTAAATGCCGAATGTAGTGCAATTGTGCAAAGCCGCATGCCTAGAAAAATGTAAGACCAAGGGTCGTTCTCTATTCCTATATCCATAGGGAAAATTGAAATTGATAGAGCTTTATGTGATCTAGGTGCTAGTATTTCTTTGATTCCATATTCATTGTATGAAAAGATTGACATGGGTGAGCTACATCCCACTACTATTTCATTGAGGCTAGCCGATAGAAGTTCTAGAGTCCCTAATGGAGTCCTAAGGGATGTGCCTATCAAAGTTGGGAAATTTTTCATCCCCGTGGACTTCTATGTGTTAGATATGGATAGTGAACAAGAGACGCCCGTCATCTTAGGGAGACCCTTTCTAAATACCGTTGAAGCGGTCATCAAATGTGGTGAAGGGTCAATTGAATTGAAGATAGGAGATGAAAAAATCAAATTTTTTCTGAAAAATGCTATGAAAGCTCCTACTTCATCCTTTGAGTGCAATATGCTTGATATTTCTTGTGAAACTTTCGGGCTAACGTCTTTTGAAAGTGAAGTTATGGAGTTAGACGACTCTAGTACACTCTTTGCCTCTCTAATGAATATGGAAGATGAGGATATGGGCGACATTACCTTGGATGAAGGTGAGCAAGGGCCGAATGATCATGAAATTAAGGAAGACCCGGTGCCCAGAGGTAAGGAATTCGAAGGAGAGCTAAAACCTCTACCTTCGAATCTAAGGTATGAATTTCTTGGCTCCAATGCTACATTTCCCGTCATTGTTGGTGCTGCTTTGAATGAGGATGAAACATCCAAGATTGTGCATGTGTTGAAGGCTAATAAAAAAGCCTTAGGATATTCCATTGATGATATAACGGGAATTAGCCCTTCTCTTTGCATGCATAGGATTAATCTAGAGGAGGATGTGAAGCCTTCTAGGGAAATGTTGAGGAGATTGAATCCTAAACTTAGCGAGGTAGTTTTTAAGGAAATCACCAAGCTAAGAGATGCCGGCATTATTTACTCCGTTCCGGACTCGGAATGGGTAAGCCCCATCCATTGCGTCCCTAAGAAGGGAGGACTCACGGTCATTAAAAATGATAAAGGGGAATTAGTCCCTACGAGGACCGTGAATGGGTGGAGAATGTGTATTGATTATCGTAAATTGAATAAGGCAACAAAAAAGGATCATTTTCCTATTCCATTCATAGATCAAATGCTAGAAATGCTAGCGGGACATGATTATTTTTGCTTCTTAGATGGATATAGTGGTTTTTACCAAATTCCTATATTGTTAAATGATCAAGGAAAAACCACTTTCACATGCCCATATGGAACTTTCGCTTTTAGACGTATGCCTTTTGGTTTGTGTAATGCACCGGGGACTTTTCAACGTTGTATGATGTCCATTTTTAGCGATTATATTGAGAAGTGCATTGAGGTTTTCATGGATGATTTTTCTATCCACGGATCCTCTTTCGATGATTGTCTAGCTAATCTCTCTAATGTTCTCTCTAGGTGCATCGAGACAAATTTGGTGCTTAATTGGGAGAAGTGCCATTTTATGGTACAAGAAGGGGTTGTTCTCGGGCATTTGGTCTCTAAGAGAGGAGTAGAGGTTGATAAGGCGAAAATTCAAGTTATCGAGAAACTTCCTCCACCGAAAAACCAAAAGGGAATAAAGAGTTTTCTAGGCCACGCCGGTTTTTACCGGCGGTTTATCAAGGATTTCTCAAAAATCGCAAAGCCGTTGACTCATCTCCTTTTCAACGATGTGGAATTCAATTTTGATGAAGGGTGCCTTGAGGCATTTAACAAATTGAAGAAGAACCTTGTATCGGCACCTATTGTGCAACCGCCAAATTGGGATCTCCCATTTGAGTTAATGTGCGATGCAAGCGACTACGCCATTGGGGCAGTTTTGGGACAACGGGTCGAGAAGAAGCTTCATGTAATATACTACGTGAGCAAGGTGCTCGATAGTGCCCAGATGAATTATACTACCACAGAGAAAGAGTTATTAGCGGTAGTCTACGCCTTCGAAAAGTTCAGGCCTTATCTTGTTGCAACAAAGACTATCGTCTGCACGGACCATGCCGCTATCAAGTACCTAATGGCAAAGAAAGATGCTAAGCCAAGGCTTATCCGATGGGTCCTCCTCTTACAAGAGTTTGACATTGAAATTCGGGACAAGAAAGGAGTAGAGAATGTAGTGGCGGATCACCTTTCTAGAGTAGAGCTATATGATTCGAAATGGTTCTCGGCGCCCATCCAAGACTCTTTCGTTGGGGAATATTTGATGAGTGCCGAAGATAATGCCCCTTGGTATGCAGATTTTGTGAACTATTTGACGTGCGACATCATTCCTGAAGGCCTTAGCTACAATCAGAAGAGCAAATTTCTGCATGATGTCTCGATATATTATTGGGATGACCCATTCCTCTACAAGCTATGCTCGGATGGGATTTATAGAACGTGTGTGCCCAAGGAAGACTACAAGGAGATTATAGCTTGTTGCCACTCTTCTTCTTATGGTGGTCATGGTTCGGCTTCAAAGACCACATCTAAAATTCTTCAGTCGGGATTCTACTGGCCAAGCATGTTCAAAGACACGTATGAGTTTGTCAAGGCTTGCAATGAATGCCAACGAATGGGAAACATAGCTAGAAGGGAGGAGATGCCTCAAAAGGGAATTTTAGAAGTGGAGATTTTTGATGTATGGGGAGTGGACTTCATGGGACCCCTACCTTCGTCTCAAGGGAATTCATTCATTCTAGTAGCGGTGAGCTACGTGTCCAAATGGGTTGAGGCGATCGCTTCCCCTTCTTGTGACGCTAAGGTAGTGATTAAAATGTTCAAGAAGATAATATTCCCAAGATTTGGAGTTCCTAGAGCGGTAATCAGTGATAATGGCTCACATTTCAAGGAAAGGAGATTTGAGGCTATGCTAAAGAAAAACGGGATCTACCATAGGTGTTCAACCCCGTATCACCCTCAAGCCAATGGTCAAGTGGAGGTGTCCAACAGAGAAATAAAGAACATCTTAACAAAGACGGTTGGAAAATCAGGAAAGAACTGGGCTTTGAAGCTTGACGACGTGCTATGGGCATATAGAATCGCGTTCAAGACACCAATTGGGATGTCTCCCTACAGACTAGTGTATGGAAAATCATGCCACCTCCCGGTGGAACTCGAGTATAAAGCCATGTGGGCGGTCAAGGAGCTAAACTTCGACACAAAGGCTTCGGGGGAAAAAAGGCTCCTTCAGCTAAATGAATTAGATGAAATCCGATTAGACTCCTATGAGAGTTCTAAAATCTACAAGGAGAGAACTCGGAGATGGCATGACAAGCTCATTTTGAAGAGACAGTTCTCGGTGGGTGACAAGGTTCTGCTATTCAACTCTAAATACAAGCTATTTCCTGGGAAATTCAAGTCTAGATGGTTCGGACCATATAAAATTCATAGAGTCTTCAACGACGGCCATCTAGAGCTAATTGACAACAATGAGAACATTTTCAAGGCAAATGGACAAAGAGTTAAGATCTACCATGCCACCGATGGAAATCAAGACCTATTGGAAGCACCCTCGTGAATGCTATTCGCAATACCGCTACAGAAGGGATCCCGCTCGGGACTTCTCTTAGTGTGCTTCTATACATATCAAGACTCGGTTCGGTCTTTGCCAAGACGTTAAACTAGGCCCTCACGGGAGGTACCCCGGTTTGTGAGTTGTCCATTTAAGCACAAGTAACTTTAATATATGTGTAGCATGCATTTTGTGAACTTGTCGTATGGCTTGGTGATTGGGATGATTTCAAATGCATGATTTGGTGTGCTTGGTGTGGTTTTGTGCTTGCATGAATTGTCTTGGTGTTGGTGATGTTCTAAGTGTGGAGTCTTTGATCCGTTTTATTGCGAAATGTGTTTCTGCTAGTGATTTCTTGGTGAAGCATGACTATGTTTGAATTGAATTCATATGAATATTGGGTGATGCTTGTTCATGAATGCGAGGTAAAAATTCTAAGTGTGGAGTCAAGCCTAGATCAAATTGCCTTCTCTGAGCATTTGAGTCGGCCGACTCATTCCATGCCTTGTAATCCAGTCGGCCGGCTCAATCCTTTTTTCACTCGCTCGAAAAGCTCTGATCACCTGAGCCCGCCGGCTCATTGTCCTTTATAACATCCAGTCGGCCGGCTCAACTCCGTTTTTGATCGCCCAAAAATTCACTGATGCTTTGAGCCCGTCGACTCAAACCTGTCTCACACTTCCAGTCGGCCGACTCAAAAGTTCACTTTCATCAGCCAAATTCCTCTGACTCTTTGAGTCGGCCAGCTCAAATCTTGTTCATAAATCCAGTCGGCCGGCTCAAAAGTCTCATCTTGGTTTCTAAATTCACTGAGCCCTCCATTCGGCCGACTCAATAGTCGCCTATAATATCCAGCCCGCCGGCTCAATTGTCATTTTTCATCCAAAAACCTTCTGATGCTTTGAGCCCGCCGACTCAATCCTTCTTTGAACTTCCAGTCGGCCGACTCAAATGTCATCTAATTGGCTCAATTTTTGTCGGTTTAAAAATTCGAATTGGCTCAATTCTAATTGACCCGGTCCAATCATTCTAATTTTACCCTAAAAAGTTCTAATTTTGCCCCAACCACTCCAAACCCAAAATCACAATTCTTAACCCTAATTTTGAAAAATCAAAACACAACTCCCTTCTCTCCATCTTCCCCAGCCGCCCGACGCCACACTCAACCCTCACTCCTCCCTTTCCCAGCCGCTCCGCTTGTCTGCACCTTCCCTCTCTCTCCATCGTCCCACTCCACGCCGGCGTCGTCCCAGCCTCCCGTCCGCTCGTCCTCCGGCTAGCATCCCTTTCCCCTCCTATTTCCGTCAACTTCAAACCATGGGAAGGGACGAAGATCGAGCCACCTCCAAATCCAAGGTTCCATCCAAGCCTAATCCGTTTGAGGATTCAATTGAAGGGGATGGGGAAGGTTTGAGGAGAAATCATCCACGAAAGGCCACGAGGCGACTTGTGCTTAGGGAAGATACACCTTCCCCGCCCCGGAAATCGCCTACTCCACCTCCACCTAAGAAGCACAAGGGTTCGACCGGGGAATCGTCTTCAAAAGCCTCAAAGGGGAAAGGTCCAGCAGCTCAAACCATTCCTCAAATCGAGCCTCCCCCTGCAGCTCAAGCCAATGATGAATTGGCATTGGCATTGCCTCCCAAGCCGTACCCATTTTGGGAACCGCTTCAATTCCAAAAAGAGGAGCATCTAGCTAGGCTCGAGCGGATTACAAATGCCAAGAAGATTGTCATTCCGACCTCCTATCCCGATTGGGCATTGCTCGACAACCTCCAAATAGGAGATGAGGTACGGCGTAGATTATCCGGTTGTGGTCTAGGTTTCTATCTTATTGATGATCTCGGTTGTTATGATAGATTAGTTAAAGAATTCTTGTGCTCGTTTGAAGCGGAGAGGAGGGGGAAATTGGTGACGAAATGGAGGTTTATTATTGGAGGGGAGGAATTTGAATTTGATCATGAGGTGTTGTCGGCGTGGCTGAAATTGCCACCTGTGCTACCGGGGGCACCAGTTTATGATGCCCTTGCTAGAACTAATTTCTGGAAGAGGATCTCGGGGAGGAATGAGTGGTTCGATTCTTCCTATAGCTCCGCAGAAATCAAAGATCCTATTTGGAAGGTGATTCACCATCTCATTGCCATCGGCATAAACACCCGAGGAGGGCTAGCTCAAAAGGTGACAACTCCGGATATGAAATTATTGATGCTTATCGACTATAGGGATAGGAATGATTAGATTACAGTCTTAGCCGAGAGTTTTGAGGGCTTTATGAGTAAAAGTTCAAGAACAATCGCACTTGGAGGAGGCTCGTTGATTACATTGATAGCAATGAACTGTAACTTCAGTTTTGCATCGGAGGAGCCCTCAAGGAAGGTTCTCGATCTTGATATTATGAGGCGCGGCCACTTCCTAAAGCCCGGAACACTACTTTGGGATCACGATGACAAACCACACGACAAGGATGTTCGAGAGAAAGCTAAAAGGAGCAAAGCCGCCTATTTATCAAGGCACCGAGACTGCACCCTCACTCCATCACCACCATCATCCCCCGATTTATCCGACCCTCATCCATCCGACCCTCCTCCATCCGAGAGCATGCCGCCTTCTAGTGCGGATTGGACTTCACAGTTTGAGAGGCTTTCTGCGGACATGGCTGATTTGAGGGTGGGATTTGGTCGCCTAGAGGAGTTTCATCGTCAGGAGGCTCAGTGGGTACGCACTACTCTCACTTCCCTCGTCCAGAACATGAGTGCTCCATCCAGCAGTACTAGTGCTCCTCCTCCCCCACCATTTGATTACACTCATCCCCCTTATGCCCCCACTTGGTCTCGTGCTCGCCCGCCTCAACCAATCGGCTATGCTCCTTCCTACGCCTCTACTTCATATTATGCTCCTCCACCTCCCTATCCTACCACCGGACCTCCAGCAGCCGAGGATCGATTTGCTAGCCCAGACGATGATGATGATGATGGTCCATTTTGAGGCTTACTCGGTGATATTGCTTATATTTTGTGGTCATTTGAATCTGCACCTCTATTCCTATGAACCTTGTGATAATATTTGGCTTGCTATCTTTTGATACTTTGGATGTTAAAGTCGCCATGGTGCGCATTTTGGTTGTATGACTCTCGTTTGTACCTTGTTGGATATTTTATGTTATGACATGAGGAGGTTGATTTTCACTTGTGTCATTCTAATGCTTTTATGAAAATGTTCATGCTAGTGCACTTTGGCTCTCATTGTTTTATATTGCCATCAAGGGGAAGTTTTTCTATCCAAAATGAGGCGAGTTGATTGAAATGGACTACATTCTTCAAACGAGGGGAGTTCCCTTTGCGCATTTGTCTCTACTTTCACTATTTCTTGCGCTTAGGGACTAAGCTTCATTTAAGTGTGGAGTGTGTGGTTTGGTTTGTTATTTGGATTAGGCGCATAGTTCACATGTTTACACCATGCATATCTTTTGAAAGTGCACACTTGCGTAATGCTTTATCCCAACTTTTCTTGAGTGTTGTACTACTAGAGGCTTATGACTATCAATTCTCATCTTCTATAAGTCACATCTAACTTACAATCTCCCTTTACATGATTTAGAGTTAAAAATCAAGCCAGTTCTATTGAATGCTTATTTCTTGTGAATCACTGTTCATTGCTATCTCGTGCCATCTAGCAATCTAAGTATTTTTCACGCATGCTTTGAAAAAGTTTTAGCAAGCACACTTTTTACCCTTTATGAAAAACTTAAATCTCTCGATTGCTTTTAGGTGACTTTAGTTCTCTTGCCTCGTGCCTTGTTCGTGGTTGTTTCTCACACATTCCATATTTACATTGGGCATATTTGCAAGACTTAAGTGTGGAGTCAAAAGAGGGCGAAGCCCCATTCAAAAAAAAAGAAAAAAAAAGAGAAAAGAAACAAAAAGAGAAAAAGAAAAGAAATGATAAAGGATACAAATGCCGGGGGTTAGGGAGGTAAGTCCCCCCTCGAAAGCATTTGTATGCCAAAGGCTACACCAAAAAAAAAGGAAAAGAGAAAATAAAAAGCACTTAAAGCTTGACTTTATGCCTTTCCATCATCTCTTACATGTGTGAGTTCATCACGTACATTGTGTGCTAGCAAGTTGAGCTTTAGAACGACCCTTGTGATTTCACGAAAGCTATTGATTGGTTTTTGCTTGTTTTAAGAACTCTTGTTGTCAAACTCCTCTTTCCTTATGGGTTACAACTTTAGCGTCTAAAACTTGGAAATGAGTTTATATCGTGAGCCCGTGGACTAGCCCTAGCTAGCACAAGTGATCGAACGACATTTTTGTGCAAAAAGCTTTAACCATTTTTCAGAAATCTTGCTTCAAAAATAAATAGACTTCTAGGTTAGGCACTTGATAGCGCTAGTATTGACCTCCTTGAAAGTGCACCCTCATGTGAACTTAAACGGTTTGAAAACTCTCTTGAAATGTATAGTGATTGTGATGCTAGAGTGGGATGTGAAGTAAGTTTTGAGAAATCATTGCCTTAATTGTTTAACACTTTTGTTTTTCACTCTTATGGGATAAATGCATGTGGGATTTGTGAGTATTCCCGTTTCTGAAAACTCTCACGAGACTATAACTCGTCCACTAGGGTAGCCTAGGGGTTTAAAGGCTTGGTGCATTCGCTAAATGCACTCGTGTCACCTACGAAAGTGGTTTATCGGAAGTAGTTTTTATTTCTTAGTGTTCTTAGTTAGTTATCATCACCATATGGAGTTTCCTTTGAACTAATCTTGAACGAGTAAAATGCATTATTGTTGTTGATCTCTATGATTAGTTTGCTCGGGACGATCAAATGATAAGTGTGGAGTGATTTGATGGCACTAAAACATATGCACTTTAGGCAACCGCCACGCTTATTGTTTCGATCATTTTATCACAATTTCACTTGCTAGTTGACGCTTTGTGGTTCATTTTCAGGCAAATTGCAGCGTTTAAGCTGAGAACACAAGTGAGCAGTGATTTTGGAGCAAAACCGAGCTTTTGGAGCAAAAAGTGCCCGGGATGAAGATCCAGTCGGCGGGCTCAAATATTGGCCTTAATATGAGCCGGCCGACTGAAGTGGTGAATGAGAAGATAAAGGTTCTGAGCCTCCGAGCCGGCCGACTCAAACCTTGCCTACCAATCCAGCCCGCCGACTCAGCTGCTCAGAAGCTTCATGGAGCCTTCCCCTAATCCAGTCGGCCGACTGGAATTCCTTCATACCAGTTGAGTCGGCCGACTGGAATCTGCTACAGTCCCGGAAACCCTAACTTGGGCTATAAATAGAAATTTTTAGATCTCATTCAAGGGGACTTTTTGGGAGGATTTTTGGCACGATTTTTGAGGAGCATCTAGCACAAATTTCAAGGGTGATTAAGGGAAGAAGAAGATCAACAACAAGGATTCTCATACTTTTCATTCATCAAATTGGTTCTAGACTCCTAAACCCATCTCTTTTATTTGTGTTTGATTGTAATCTCACCATGAGTGAGTAGTGACTTTGATTGGGGATTATGGATCCCCTAGACATGTTTGTGACGATTTAAATACAATGGATGTTAATATTGAATGAGTTTGCATATGAATCTTCTTCATTTGAACTAAATGTTTAGAGTTGCCCATAAGGTGTTTGTGAAATGTCCTCAATGGGAACTTAGCTTAATCTCATGTTTGATGTAGCTCACGTTGATCAACATGACTTTAATGAAATGAATGAAGAGGCATTAGGACTTTTGTGTTACATGGCGACACTTAAATTCTAATGAGATTGGCTTGAATTTAACAAGAATATGTTTATCTAGTCAATAGAGCGCGAGTGTGAGACTAGAAACGCATGTTCTATAGGGCCAATAGAGCGCGAGTGTGAGGTCCTATGCGAGGTGTAACCTCTTCATTCTAGGTTGTAGCGCGAGTTGAACTTAGGTTGAATGTTGCATGGCTATAATCTACTCATGTGCATGCAAATTCATAATTGACATCCAAAATCATTGTCACAATAATTGTCTAGGTGGGGAAGTAATCCCTAGTCATCTTTTAATTGATTGTTAATCTCTATCGTCGATAAAATCTCTCTTTCGGATAGTAAAAGCTTTCTATCAACCTCTTTCGAGGAACAAACCCCCCCAAACCATAGACAATCTAGATTTAATCCTTAGCGCAATTAGTTTAATCATCTATCTCTTGGGTACGACCTTGGGTTTCCCGAGTTTTTACAAATGTTTTGATTTAACGTGACTTAGCATAAGTATTCGATTTCTTATTGAATATTTACACTATATTATCGAGCGATCACTTGGCGAGACTCAGCAAGGGAGGTAGTGTCAGTCCACCTTCAAATCCCATTTGAATTTACGTCCATCAAGAATGACATGGACGTTAAGTAGAGCACGCAGTCCCTTCAAAAATTCAAGCCCCTTAAGAATCAAGGGACTGCAGAAGCTCCCTAATAACAGTTTCAAGACTTAAGGCAAGAACTGTCAAAACTTGTCTTGAGGCTGTGCATCAAGATATATATTTTCAGAGCTGGCTCCAACAAGCACACTTCCTGTACACTCTTTAGCTAGGAACTCACGTTCCCATACTTCGAAATTTCCCTTCACTATCACATCTAGGCGTATGCGAGGGTCCTCTTTGATTGAACTCAGGTACACATCAACAAAGTCTTCGTACTTATGATCCCTTGATGGCTCTTCAACGTCCAGAAAAATTGATGGAATGAAACTCTCTTCTGTCTGCTCAGCTAAATGACCTTTTGAAGCACTCGTAGTGGAGGGAGATGTATCTTCATATTCTGAGACGTCATCAGTGCAAAGCTCATCATCCTTCAATTCAGTGTAAACCTTGGCAACCATTCTAAATGCCTCAAAACCATCCTGACAACCAGGTTGTTCTGGTTTAGAAAGCATTCTCTTATCCCGATCATCTTCCACATGGATTCGAAATAAAGCTGAAGATGAATATGCTTCATAGACTTGAAATTCTTGATGATTTTCTATTGTCATCTCGATGTCCTCATCTTCGCATGCTTGGCGGCTGCAATGGCTTGTTGCTCTAAATGATCTTTCAGTATCTTGTTCCGAATGGCTAGTTGCTTGCTCTGGATGCTGATCTGCTCAATTTCCTGCTCGAGTGCTTTCAGTTACCTATCTTGCTCTGCCATGAAACTAGCCATCATGGACTCCATGCTAGATGAGCTGCCAGATTCTATTTGCTTGGACTGCTGCGGCTGATAGTTGTACTGCTGATCATAAAACTGATGTTGCTGCTGCGACTGGTCCTCGTAACTCTCATAGTAGCAGTCATCTTGATAATACGATTGATCATAAAACTGATGTTGCTGCTGCGACTGGCCCTGACAATTCTCATAATAATGGTCATCTTGATAATTCTGTTGATCATAGAACTGATTTTGATTTCCTTCCCAATTTGCATCATAAGAATATGTCTGACAATAAGGCTCTTCCCTTGGGTAGGCGTCTTGATGACCAAAAGAGAACATCCTCGCAACATTCAAAATAAAAGTGATTAGTGAAGGTCAGAAGTATATAGAGTATGTACAATGAAGCATATATAAAAAATAAAATAGTCTAAACTACACACGTTAAAACTAATATCACACTAAACGCTGCTCCCCGGCAACGGCGCCATTTTGACAAACGTATTTTTAACCCTTTATAGCTGTCAAAATATGAGTTTTAGGGGTCAAATTCCAATCAAACAAAATTTATAAACCTTGGTAAGCCAGGGGTCGATCCTAGGAGCAGTGCGTGTGAATACTAGCAAACGGTGTGACCTATTTAGCTTTTCCGAATTAACAAGTGTAAAACAGTTTTGTTGTCACGAAAATTGCAAAAATTAAATAGTGCAAAAATTAAATGGTTGTGTTTAAATCAGAGAAAGAATCCCAGAATCCGTACTTCACCCGTGCTAACCCCACTAATCATGCAATCATTCTACGTTAATTTTTCATGCTATCGAATATGGAATATAACCGAAATAACACTAGACAAGCCGCTCATCCATGGATCATTGTCTAGATTAATCTCAATCGTTGAACGCCGCCAATCCACGGATTATCAATGATTTTGATTTATTAAATTAAAGGTTTTCCTATTAGTTCATGTAAACATGACCTAACATCAATTTCATGCAATCCGGTTAATCCCTAGGGCCCATCCACCTTTCGGCATATAACCTAAATACGTTCTATCAATGCAAACATACCCTTTGATGTAAATACATGCATAGAACGATAGTATTAAGCACACATTGAAATTGAATAATCAAATCGCATAAATAATAAACTTCAATTGATCACATGAGAGTGATGAGTCGAATTCTCGACTCATTTACATATCCATTTACGAAGAGTTTTGGTCCATTCCCGTTGCTAATTCGATGTCATTTGACCCTCTTGCTTGCTATTTCAGGTGGGAAACACACTTGATGGTCCTCGGGTTAAAAAATTTCAATTCTTATAGAAAACTGAAGTTTCGGAGCAAAAATATGGATTTTCGGGCAATACAGGACAGACTGACCTTTGAGACTTATTTTGGACGCACAGATCTCATATGGTGTCCGATTTGGTTGATTCAAAGCTTGTTGAAAAGATAACTCAAAGGGCTATAACTCTCCAGTTGATGCGAGACCAAGTTCGGAGGTTAAGATTGCCTAACAGCCGCCAGAAGTTCACCTGAGCTCCAGAAGCCTAGCCGAGCCCCATTTCCATCAACCCAGCCGGGACTCGCCCGGGTCCCTCTGCACCCGGCCGGGTCTCCTCTGCTGCGTGCTCTGCTCCATTTCACACTTGCACCCACCCGGGTCTCCACTGCTGCAAGCTCGGATGAACCTTGCACTCGCTCGGGTCCTCACTCACCCGACCGGGTCCCAGATGCCCTTTCATCCGGGTAGCTCGACAACCGCCTGAGTCCCCAACGCCACCTGCTCGGATCAAGCTCCACACCCGCCCGGGTCCCATCTCACGCGACCGGGTCCCGCCAGAAAGTTGAGATTTTTACCTTTGGGCTATAAATAGAAAGCTTGAGATCTAAATCGGGGGGATTTTAGGGGGGTTTTTGCTAGGGTTTGGAGCACGAAATCAAGGGTTTCTAGAGGGACAAAAGACCAAGGCTTCAAAGGGAGGATCATTGATGAGCACTAGTCGTGATCGTGCAAATCAAAGATAAAATTTATAATCCGCTACTTTGGGCTCACTAAAAAGATAGTAGAGCGGCAAGTAGGGGTCGAACCCAAGGGAGTTGTAATGGCTACTATTTGTTCCTTGAAACAAGAAGGTAAGGCAAATTGGGAGGGATTTTGAAACAAGTTAATACTAGTGCATAAAGTAAATGGACGAAATGTAAACAAGCAATGGGTATTCGGTCTAGGGATCCATTGTCACACATTCATCATGGATATCAAATGATCTATTTCACATTTCGTAGAGTGTGGTTGTCCCGGCAAGGGTGACAACCTAAAGTATTCCGGCAAAGGTAATACACCACGGTCTTAACCAAACTAGGTAGTAGTGTGGTGCCGTAGGCAACCCAAAGCATTTAAGCTCCACTACCTCACTATGCACGGTTTAGACCTTCTAATCCAGTCCTTAGTAGATTGAACAATCCGGCAAAGGTAATACACCACGGTCTTAACCGAACTAGGTAGTAGTGTGGTGCCGTAGGCAACCCAAAGCATTTAAGCTCCACTACCTCACTATGCACGGTTTAGACCTTCTAATCCAGTCCTTAGTAGATTGAACAATCCGGCAAAGGTAATGTTCCATCTATGTGTACTATCCATTCTTGCCGCAAAGCATCAAAGGGATATTACAATAGGGATCATTAGCTTGACTAAGCTTTGTGGCAAGACATCCACTTAGCCAAGCCTTTGATCCGTGGCATGAAGCACAAGGACTAGTGAAATGTAAAATAGCATTAATGACATGAATCTCAAAATGTGTTGACAATATTATTGTGGCTTATTTATCATTGACCTCTAAAGATCATACTTTGTGTCATGAGTGTGGTTCACTCCATTCCAAGAGATCACCCAAAGTAAGGCCTTTCCAAGCTCTTACACCACTAGAACACAAAGAAGCATTAGGAATAAGGTCTCAAAACCGTGCCACAAAGTAGAATGATCCCCAAACCGAAAATGGAGTTTTAGCCACTCATATCCATGGGAAGGATATGAGGGCAATGGATGGAATGCAAGTACATGAAATTAAGAACAGTAAAGTAAGTGCAAGAAAGTAATACAAGAATGTAAATGTGCAACAAAGTAAAGAAGGAGTAGAGAGATGTTGATTCTTTCCCAAGCCCAAATTACAAGAGGTTCTCCTAAGGGATTTTAGAGAGATTTTAGCATTCTTTTACAAGGGCCAAGGTGCTGCTTATATAGAGAATGAAGAGGATTCTAGGCCCTTGGATGAGACTTGATCTTCAAGTTTGAGTGGCATTAGTGGTTTGGAAGGGGCCAAAGCATAAACCGACTTGTTCCTTGGCCAAAGGAGTGTGGCATGAGTCAAAGAGGTCTTGGCATGTGCAAAAGTGGCGTGCCTCGAAGGACGAGCCGAGATTTGAAGTGGGCCCACTTTTGGCCTTGGAATGAGTCGAAATGGCTTGGTCTTCGGCCAAGGGCAGTTTTGCTCGAGCGTTTGGCCTGAAAATTGAGATCATCCTATAAAGTGGGCATTCCAAACAACTTGGTCGAGCCAGTTTTCGCAGATTCGGCCGTTTGTTCGAGCAATTTGGTTTTGGTCTTTCAGCGCGCGCGGGGCCTTGCTTGAATCTGGGCCAACTCCCAATCCCCTCGAGCGTTTTCTTTGGAAAGGTGAAATCTTCCGATATATCTGCTATTTGAATCACTTTGGTCGAGATGGAATTGTGAGATTGGCTGGTTTGCTCGACAGAATTGATTGTGGGCCTTGGAGGCTCGGCAGGTGCTGGCCATTTCGGGCCTCCCTCGATTTTCTTCGGGCAAACCTCTAATTTTCTCGAGCATCCCTCGAGTCATATGCTCATAAGATGGTCAAGAACTCCTTGTGATGATTTTGGCACAAAATGCCCTCTTTTAAGCTCGATTCCTCTTTGGACTCCAAAAGGCCCTGAAATCCAAAACGACATTAACAAGTAAATGTTCTCATGATCAAATGTCGTAATTGGTGGGATTTAATGACTTAATGAGTCGTATAAATACGTCTCATCAAACCACCCCACACTTGAACTTGTTCGTCCCGAACAAGGCCTTAAGTCACAAGAGAAAAAACACATACAAACATCACAAGTCTCTCGCATCCAAGACAAATGCTAGTCTAGATTTCCCCTTTCCATGCATTCTCGATCATTACTCAAGCAATTTGCTAAAACATGAGATTCAACTTGATACATGTACCTTTGAGTCAAGATGCAAACCAATTCGGATGAGTGGGAGATAGTCCTTTTTAGGCCCATGATCTACACTCTTGGATTCGGATCTTGCTACATGGTTATACTTGTTGCTTCTTCTAGCACGTGATGAATTCAAGCTCAAGGGTTGAGTCCTTCTTTGATACTTTCCTTGGACATACTTGTAGTGAACTTGGCCTTTGGCCTTTTGGTGTGACTTTGATAATCCTTCACTTTGCTTCGGTTAGAACTTCACATGAGATGATTTTTCTTTCTTTTGAGCTTTGCTCCTTTTGTGATTTTCTTGTCCATTCCTTCTTGGGAGGTCCAATCATCGCCCTCAAGCATATGGAAATACCTCCCCGCTCTTTCTCATCCTTGTTGTTTCGTGCGAGTCAAGATGAGGGTCACTCACCTATTTTCCCGACTACTAGGACTAGAGATAGGACGGTTTGATTCCCGTCCCACCACTTGCATAAACGCTGCAATGGTGGAGTCAACTACAACCACGAGACTCAAAGCGCAGCCTCCACAAGTCCATATAACCATGTAGCTCGAATCCCCGATCCTTGAGTGCTTTGTCAAGCCTCACTAGGACATTTCTATCAACTCCACATCCCCTATTTATCCCAACTCATAAGGTCACATAAGAAGTTAGATCACATGTTAGTCGCACAATTATAATTTCATAAGAGTCATGCATGTACTAGGATCCATCTATTTCACATCATGAAAGCACAACTCCCCCATTCCTACGCATTTTATTGACTAAAGTACGCATTTTATTCAAAAAATTTAAAATTTTCAAAGGGAAACGTGCTGTCATGCATGTGTAAGAAAAATAGACGTGAGACACAACAAACTACTAAACACCCCACCCCACACTTTTGAAATGAGCCGTGGCCTCACGGCACAACTCAATCAACACAATATGCACAAATCAATGGAAAGAAACAAGGTAAAAGAGTGAAACGGGACTCCCCTCGTATGCCATGAAGTGGCAAGGCGTGGACTAGCATCGGAAGCTCATGGGGAGCTAGGTCGGGCTCGGCTGCTCCTCTTGGGCGAGCCTTGGCTTTGGGTGTGTCCCGGTCTAGGACCGTCGCTGGGTTCCTCGGGCCTAAGGTCTCGAAAAGGTGTCCTTGGGTCAAGCCCGGTTGGCATAAAATGTGTAGGACAAAGAGCAAAGTGCGTAGCACTTGGACCGACCTACAAAAACATCCTTATTTCTTTCCAAACATAAAAGAGGTGAGGGTTAGTATATAAAGCAAGAAAATAAAATGCAAGAAAATACTGTAAAATGCCAGGCTGCCTCCCGGCGAGCGCCTTTGTTTAACGTCGTTGGCTCGACGGTACCTCCTTAAGGAGGTTCGTTGGGGTCCCATGGGCGGGTGAGGTCAAACTTCTTCCCAACTGCTCTCTTAATCTTTCCAAAGTTCTCATATGGCAGTGGGCTCGGTTCTGCCTTCAACCGGTCAGGTGGCCTTGTCTTTACATCTTTTCAAGGAGAAGTGAACATCTTGAGCATAGCCATTGATCCATCAAGCCGTGCCCTCTTGTCTCTCCATCCGGGCTTCCATGCAAATGTCCCATACCTCGGTCGCTTCTTTATGTATGAGCGGATGGCATTCGTGCATTTTTCAAAGATCGTATTTTTGCCATTGCTCACAAGCGACATCAAGCTTGTCCCCATGTTTGATTTCACCTCTAACTCGCCTTGATCATCATCTTTGATTATATGAGTTTCGGTGGTCGTGATCTCCATAGAAAATGATGGAACAAGTTGGGACTCTTCGGCTAGGAGGACAAGGCATGCCTCGGATGGCTCATCAATGAGGATAGGGTCTTCTTCGGACAGAATGGGAGTGAGGTCATGGCTCTTCTCGGACAGATTGGGGATGAAAACCGGGCCTGATTTGGGCGGTTCCTCTTCTTCCGGATCTCTCCTCATCTCGGGCAATATCCTTGATATCTTGGCCAAAGTTCCCTCGGTTTTGGCATGGTCTTGGTACATTGTTTCGACCGGCTCCATCACAAAGTCCTCAAGTGGCTCGGTTTGCTCTTGTTGTGGCCTTGAACTCTCGGCTTGATTCTGCAAGATTCTTGCATCTATTCGCGCATAACTCGCGGCTAACTCTTCCATCACGTCTTCCAAGGACCGGCTTTGGTTTTCGTCCATCATGTCTTCTATCATGTCCTCAAGCGCCTTGTGTTGTTCTTGCTTTAGCCTTGAGTCCTCGGCAAAAACATGTATCAATTCCCAAGTTTTACTTATGGTCAAGTCATAGACCGAGCCTCCTGCCTCCTCATTGAGCCTATCCCATTCATGTGGCATCAATCCCCCGAGAAACCTTTGAATAAGATCCAATCTAGTGAATCCATGGTGCGGGCAGCTTGTCACAAGGGAATCATAGTACCATAAGTACTCATCCAATGTTTCATCCCGGGATTGCTCAATGTACATGATCTTTTTGCAGATTTCTCGTTGAAAGGATGATGGGACCAACTCCTCATCATACCAAGGCTCTCTATTGTAATAAGAGGCTATGGTGAACCAAGAGAATCACAACAATAACAAAAAAGGGAAACACAAAAAAAACAACTTCACCAATGCACAACTCCCCGGCAACGGCGCCAAAATTTGATGAAGCACTAGTCGTGATCGTGCAAATCAAAGATAAAATTTATAATCCGCTACTTAGGGCTCACTAAAAAGATAGTAGAGCGGCAAGTAGGGGTCGAACCCAAGGGAGTTGTAATGGCTACTATTTGTTCCTTGAAACAAGAAGATAAGGCAAATTGGGAGGGATTTTGGAACAAGTTAATACTAGTGCATAAAGTAAATGGACGAAATGTAAACAAGCAATGGGTATTCGGTCTAGGGATCCATTGTCACACATTCATCATGGATATCAAATGATCTATTTCACATTTCGTAGAGTGTGGTTGTCCCGGCAAGGGTGACAACCTAAAGTATTCCGGCAAAGGTAATACACCACGGTCTTAACCGAACTAGGTAGTAGTGTGGTGCCATAGGCAACCCAAAGCATTTAAGCTCCACTACCTCACTATGCACGGTTTAGACCTTCTAATCCAGTCCTTAGTAGATTGAACAATCCGGCAAAGGTAATGTTCCATCTATGTGTACTATCCATTCTTGCCGCAAAGCATCAAAGGGATATTACAATAGGGATCATTAGCTTGACTAAGCTTTGTGGCAAGACATCCACTTAGCCAAGCCTTTGATCCGTGGCATGAAGCACAAGGACTAGTGAAATGTAAAATAGCATTAATGACATGAATCTCAAAATGTGTTGACAATACTATTGTGGCTTATTTATCATTGACCTCTAAAGATCATACTTTGTGTCATGAGTGTGGTTCACTCCATTCCAAGAGATCACCCAAAGTAAGGCCTTTCCAAGCTCTTACACCACTAGAACACAAAGAAGCATTAGGAATAAGGTCTCAAAACCGTGCCACAAAGTAGAATGATCCCCAAACCGAAAATGGAGTTTTAGCCACTCATATCCATGGGAAGGATATGAGGGCAATGGATGGAATGCAAGTACATGAAATTAAGAACAGTAAAGTAAGTGCAAGAAAGTAATACAAGAATGTAAATGTGCAACAAAGTAAAGAAGGAGTAGAGAGATGTTGATTCTTTCCCAAGCCCAAATTACAAGGGGTTCCCCTAAGGGATTTTAGAGAGATTTTAGCATTCTTTTACAAGGGCCAAGGTGCTGCTTATATAGAGAATGAGGAGGATTCTAGGCCCTTGGATGAGACTTGATCTTCAAGTTTGAGTGGCATTAGTGGTTTGGAAGGGGCCAAAGCATAAACTGACTTGTTCCTTGGCCAAAGAAGTGTGGCATGAGTCAAAGAGGTCTTGGCATGTGCAAAAGTGGCGTGCCTCGAAGGACGAGCCGAGATTTGAAGTGGGGCCCACTTTTGGCCTTCGAATGAGTCGAAATGGCTTGGTCTTTGGCCAAGGGCGGTTTTGCTCGAGCGTTTGGCCTGAAAATTGAGATCCTCTGATATAGTGGGCATTCCAAACAACTTGGTTGAGCCATTTTTCCCAGATTCGGCCGTTTGTTTGAGCAATTTGGTTTTGGTCTTTCAGCGCGCGCGGGGCCTTGCTTGAATCTGGGCCAACTCCCAATCCCCTCGAGCGTTTTCTTTGGAAAGGTAAAATCTTCCGATATATCTGCTATTTGAATCACTATGGTCGAGACGTAATTGTGAGATTGGCTGGTTTGCTCGACAGAATTGATTGTGGGCCTTGGAGGCTCGATAGGTGCTGGCCATTTCGGGCCTCCCTCAATTTTCTTCGGGCAAACCTCAAATTTTCTCGAGCATCCCTCGAGTCATATGCTCATAAGATGGTCAAGAACTCCTTGTGATGATTTTGGCACAAAATGCCCTCTTTTAAGCTCGATTCCTCTTTGGACTCCAAAAGGCCCTGAAATCCAAAACGACATTAACAAGTAAATGTTCTCATGATCAAATGTCGTAATTGGTGGGATTTAATGACTTAATGAGTCGTATAAATACGTCTCATCAATCATCCACGATTGAAGAAGATCATCTACACACTAGATTGGTTTATTCATTCCTTGTATCTTCTTCTTTTGTGTACTCAATACAATTTGTGTTTGTCTATGAACATGATTTGTGAGTAGTCCTTTGTGTTCTAGGGTCCTATGGACCTCATATGTGTTAATACTCCTTATCTATTATGAATGAATGCTAGAATAACATGTTTTGGATGATTATGGTTTACTTTGAATGAATGATCAAACTATGCACTCTAGGTGTTTGAAAAAATGTCTAAGTGAATGGTTTTGGTTTATGACTTGAGTTAAGCACTCTAGGTGTTTGAGAAAATGCCTAGATGATTAATTTCTATGGTTCTTTGGTCAAGTAGCCGAGAGGTGGAAGCCAAAGTATCTAGATATTGAGTCATTAAGGAATCCTAGGCTAAGTAACCGAGAGGTGGACGCTAAAGGTGCTCGAAAACAAGTAAATCACCATTGTTAGGTGGTGTCCACTAGCGTGACCCATCCTAGCATTGAGATAGGCTAGAGCTTTACCTCCTCATAAGGATCGATTATGCAACGAGAGTTGACAAATGAGAGATATGAATAGGACGCGAGTCAAAAATATCGAGAGATTGAGATTCGTGTGTATAAGGTATATCTTCCTCAAGTCGGAGAAGTAACCGAGAGGTGGAATTTGACTTGATAGATATACGGGCCGTAATCTAATCATCTAGAACAAGTATCTTGCATGAAATTGAACTATTGGAGTCTAAAAACACATATGAGTGAAGTAGTTCCCTAGAGTACACCTTTAGCCTTGGTAGTGACACTATCTCTAGTTTCCTTAGATTGTTTACATTGTTTATATGCATTTGTTCTAGCAATCACATCAAAACCAACCCTTCGTAATTAGGATAGACTTATCGGAACGAAATCGAATAGTGCTCATAAGTTTGGACTTGCTCCTTGGACGACCCGGTACTTACCGGTCAATTATAAATGTTTTTGATCATGCACTAAAAACTGCACGTCAAAATGGCGCCGTTGCCGGGGAGCAATGAATTAACTAGAGCACTGGAGTAGATTTTGTTAGATTTGGACTATTCTTGTAAATATTTTTCCTTTTCTTTTCTACATTCTTTACACTCATTTCTCTTGCTAACTTTTGTTCTTTTGTCTTGCGAGGATGTACTCATACAACCAACAAGTCTCATACAATGAAGAATATTACCAAGAGGAGGAGCAACAAAATGCTTATTGGGAAGATCATGGTTATCCGACACATTCATACTCTTCTTATTGGGATGATAGCCAATACTCATTTGAAGATGCCTCCTACCTTCAACATCATTTGGATCCTCAACCTAATAGTGGACCTTCCATCTTTGAGATGCAAGCTATGATTCAAGCTTACCAATTAAAGGTTACCCAAGACAATCTAGACATGCTACAAACTTTCCAAGACTTGAACCACCGCATAGACGAACTTGTTGCTCAAAGACAAGTGTTGGAAAGCACATTAGCGCAACAAATAATGGAGAACGGGAACGTGGATGGAGAAGAAGAGGTTGTCGAAGAAGAAGTCCTTGAATCTAGTGATGATAAATTACCAAATGGCTCTTTTGAAACACTTGGCCAAGCTATCAAAGAGCTAGATGAAGATGATTCAAGCACAAAATATTACACTCTCGGGACACCTTCACCTCCACCAATACTAGGCGAGCTTGAATCTCTTGATGGGGATGAATTTGAACAAGAGCATATGGAGCCACAAGGATTCCAATAGTATGAAGACTTTGTTGAGGTATATATGGAATCGACTAAAGAGCAACCTCGCATGCAAGAAGACACAAGTCTAATGAGGGAGATTGAGAAATGGGCACCCAAGGACATCATTGAAAAATTGAAGGAAGGTGTGCCCATCAAACTAGAGGCTAGCATTGAAGATCCGTTCTTTGTCACAAAGCCTCGGGACAAGTTTTGGAGCTTCCTACCATATTTTGTGAGATTATTCAAAAGGAACTCCAATGACCCCTTAATTCTAAAGGGATCTTCATATTTGAAGGGGTCAAAGTCCCAAAGGAAAGTCCATTGTAGACTTGATGGGAAGAAATTCAAATGGGATTTGAAGGTGGCTTGACACGCCAAATGCCCAAGGCCCCGTGAGAAGGGATCCTAGCAAAGGACTTCTCACGAGTGATTCTATGGGGCACTTTGCTACGTCTTTGCCAAGACGGGAAAAACTAGGCCCTCGCGGGAGGTAACCCAGTTTGTAAGTTATCTATTCATGTTCTTAATGCTTAATTATTTGGCATAATCATTGCATGACTTGAGTGTGACTTGAATATTAAGTGTGGTGTGTGCTATGTCATTAGAGAGTGTGAGATCTTAAGTGTGGAGTGAGTGGAACTCACTCCAATCCTAATTCATGTCGCCCAAGCCCCTCCACCTCCCATATATTTGTCTATGAATAATGATGTCGCCCCTTAGTGTTCATGTGCTTTATATTGTTGTATTGGAACCACTTTGTTGCTATAACTTAGACACCTTGTGCATGAAGGAAGATGTAGTCTACTTTCCTCGTTTGAACTCTCGTAAACATATATGCCATGATGTTATTTTGCGACCTTGTGATACCATATTGCTCATACTTGAGTTTGTTATTATTTCTATATCTATCACTTGTTACATTTAACCTCTCATGTTCTATTGTCATCAAGGAAAGTATTTGCATCTTATATGATAAAGCTTAGCACATTGGCGTCTCTATTATTCAAGGGGACACATCTACAAACGAGGGGAGTTCCTATGCGCCTATATCTCATTTTCTTTATTGTTTGCGCTTAGGGACTAAGCTAGATTTTAAGTGCGGAGTTGGTAATCGCATAGTTCACTCATATCATGCCATGCCTATCATTTTTGAATGGACACTTGCATTCATCATGCTTTATCCTAATTTTATGAGTGTTATACTACTAAAGGCTTGTGACTATCATCTCTCAACTTCTATAAGTCACATCTAGCTTACATTTCACTTTTACATGATTTAGAGTCTAAAACCAAACTAGCTCTATTGAATGCACATTCTCGTGAATCAATTTTCATTGCTATCTTGTGCCCATCTAGCAATCTAAGTATTTTTCGCGCATGCTTGGAAAAGTTTTAGCAAGCACACTTTATAACCTTTATGAAAAACTAAAACCCCTCGATTGCTTTTAGGTGACTTTAGTTCTCTTGCCTCGTGCCTTATTTGTGGTTGTTTCTCGCACATTCCATATTCACATTGGGCATAATGTCAAGTTTTAAGTGTGGAGTCAAAAGAGGGCGAAGCCCCATGTAAAAAAAACTTGGTCAAAGAAGGCAAAGCCCCGACTAAAAACTTTCTCGAAGTACAAGAGAAGTTTTGTTGCAAAAAGATACAAATGCCGGGGGTTAGGAAGAAAAGTTCCCCCTCGAAAGCATTTGTAAGCCAAAGGCCAAATAAAAACCACTTAAACTTGACTATATGCCCTTCCATCATCTCTTACATGTGTGAGTTCACCACGTGCATTGTGTGCTAGCAAGTTGAGCTTTAGGACGACCCTTGTGATTTCACGTAAGCTATTGATTGGTTTATGCTTGTTTTAAGAACTCTTGTTGTCAAACTCCTCTTTCCTTATGGATTACGACTTTAGCGTCTAAAAATTAGAAATGAGTTTATATCGTGAGCCCATGGACTAGCCCTAGCTAGCACAAGTGATCGAACGACGTTTTTGTGCAAAAAGCTTTAACCATTTTTCAAAAGCCTTGCTTCAAAAATGAATAGATTTCTAGGCTAGGCACTTGATAGCGCTAGTATTGACTTCCTTTAATGTGCACCCTCATGTGAGTTTAAACGGTTTGAAAACTTTTTTGAAATGTATAGTGATTGTGATGCTAGCTTGGGATGTGAAGTAAGTTTTGAGAAATCCATGCCTTAATTGTTAAACACTCTTGTTTTCACTCTTATGGGATAAATGCATTTGGAATTTGTGAGTATTCCCGTTTCTGAAAACTCTCACGAGACTATAACTCGTCCACTAGGGTAGCCGAGGGGTTTAAAGGCTTGGTGCATATGCTAAATGCACTCGTAACACCTACGAAAAGGAGTTAGATTGTAAATATGTGTTAGAGTAGTTAGAAATAAAAGTTTGAGACATTAAATGGATGATAGGAGCAAATGGGTGTTAAACATAATGACTTAGCTATTCGCCATTTGTTTCTCTTTGGCTTGATTTCATTGTTTGTTTGGGACGATCAAACTCTAAGTGTGGAGTGTTTTGATGAGTCGAATTCTCGACTCATTTACATATCCATTTACGAAGAGTTTTGGTCCATTCCCGTTGCTAATTCGATGTCATTTGAACCTCTTGCTTGCTATTTCAGGTGGGAAACACACTTGACGGTCCTCGGGTTAAAAAATATCAATTCTTGTAGAAAACCGAAGTTTCGGAGCAAAAAAATGGATTTTCGGGCAATAAGGGACAGACTGACCTTTGGGACTTATTTTGGACGCACAGATCTCATATGGTGTCCGATTTGGTTGATTCAAAGCTTGTTGAAAATCTAACTCAAAGGGCTACAACTCTCCAGTTTACGCCGAGACCAAATTCGGAGGTTAAGATTGCCAAACAGCCGCCAGAAGTTCACCTGAGCTTCAGAAGCCCAGCCGAGCCCCATTTCCATCAACCTAGCCGGGACTCGCCCGGGTCCCTCTGCACCCGCCCGGGTCTCCTCTGCTGCGTGCTTTGCTCCATTTCACACTTGCACCCGCCCGAGTCCTGCAGCACCCGCCCGAGTCTCCACTGCTGCATGCTCGGATGAACCTCGCACTCGCCCGGGTCCTCACTCACCCGATCGGGTCCCAGATGCCCTTTCATCCGGGTAGCTCGACAACCGCCCGAGTCCCTAACGCCACCTGCTCGGATCAAGCTCCACACCCGCCCGGGTCCCATCTCACCCGACCGGGTCCCGCCTGAAAGTTTAGATTTTTACCTTTGGGCTATAAATAGAAAGCTTGAGATCTAAATCGGGGGGATTTTAGGGGGATTTTTGCTAGGGTTTGGAGAACGAAATCAAGGGTTTCTAGAGGGACAAAAGACCAATGCTTCAAAGGGAGGATCATCCACGATTGAAGAAGATCATCTACACACTAGATTGGTTTATTCATTCCTTGTATCTTCTTCTTTTGTGTACTCAATACAATTTGTGTTTGTCTATGAACATGATTTGTGAGTAGTCATTTATGTTCTAGGGTCCTATGGATCTCATATGTGTTAATACTCCTTATCTATTATGAATGAATGCTAGAATAACATGTTTTGGATGATTATGGTTTACTTTGAATGAATGATAAAACTATGCATTCTAGGTGTTTGAGAAAATGTCTAAGTGAATGGTTTTGGTTTTTGACTTGAGTTAAGCACTCTAGGTGTTTGAGAAAATGCCTAGATGATTAATATCTATGGTTCTTTGGTCAAGTAGCCGAGAGGTGGAAGCCAAAGTATCTAGATATTGAGTCATTAAGGAATCCTAGGCTAAGTAACCGAGAGGTGGACGCTAAAGGTGCTCGAAAACAAGTAAATCACCATTGTTAGGTGGTGTCCACTAGCGTGACCCATCCTAGGATTGAGATAGGCTAGAGCTTCACCTCCTCATAAGGATCGATTATGCAACGAGAGTTGACAATTGAGAGATATGAGTATGACGCGAGTCAAAAATATCGAGAGATTGAGATTCGTGTGTATAAGGTATATCTTCCTCAAGTCGGAGAAGTAACCGAGAGGTGGAATTTGACTTGATAGATATACGGGCCGTAATCTAATCATCTAGAACAAGTATCTTGCATGAAATTGAACTCTTGGAGTCTAAAAACACATATGAGTGAAGTAGTTCCCTAGAGTACACCTTTAGCCTTGGTAGTGACACTATCTCTAGTTTCCTTAGATTGTTTACATTGTTTATATGCATTTGTTCTAGCAATCACATCAAAACGAACCCTTCGTAATTAGGATAGACTTATCGGAAAAAAATCAAATAGTGATCATAAGTTTGGACTTGCTCCTTGGACGACCCGGTACTTACCGGTCAAATATAAATGTTTTTGATCATGCTCTAAAAAACTGCACGTCGGAGATTTAGGGTTACATAGCACGGGATTCGTAGGATCCCGGAATTAAGAAGACTACTCACTATTCATGGTAGTTAACCAAAAACAGTGTAAAGAAGGAAAGAAATGAGTAAACCGTAAAGACGCGGTGTAGCTCGATGATCCTCACGCTAAAAACTCTGTTTTCTGTCTTCTCTCCCAAGTTAGGGTTTTTCTCCAAAATAACAGCCCCACGGTCTATTCTGGTCGTGTTTCCTTTTATAGATCGTCTAAAAAGGCTGAAAAGCCCAGAATTGGATTTTAGAAACAACTTGTAAACTGCCAGCCGACAATCCCGTTACAGCCGTTACAGTCCAGTGTGTAACGGCTGTAACGGCTTGAGCCAATATCTCGGGTGAATTCCATGACTGTTACACCCGTGACAGCCTAGGGTGTAACGGTTGCCGAAGGTTGTAACGGGTCACCATGGAATCTCGGGTGAAATGCATAGCCGTTACACCCGTGACAGCCTAGGGCGTAACGGCTGCTGAGCTTGTAACGGGCTGTGCTGGCGCAACTTCGGTTTTTGGCCTTTTTCGATCGATCTTTCCGTTCTTTCAACACTTTGGCTCCAAGGAGCGATGATGTGTCAATTTTACCTGAAACACTAGAGAAAGACATCAAATATAGACAATATACCGGGAGAATGAACGTGATTCTTCATCGAATGTAACGAATAATTAGTCGAAATATCGACTGATCACAGTGTTGGTACTTCAATTAATCCTTTTGTCAAGGCCTTCGAGTTGAAGACTTGTTTGTTACTTGCCTCAAATTTTCTTTTGTTGGAAGTTTCTTTACTAAAATGAATATTTCACATTAACTTAAAGTTGTGCACTCAACAATTATATATTATATTGACGAGTTGTTTGGAATATTTTACCTTTAAATGATGAAGCTGGGATTATTTGTCACTGAAACAGGTTGATGACATCGTCAACAGTGGACCAAGGGAAGATGCCACCAGAATTGGATCTGCTGGTGCTGTTCGTCAACAAGCTTTTGATATCTCTCCCCTCAGAAGAGTCAACCAGGCTATCTATCTCCTTACAATCGGAGCTTGTGAAAGTGCCTTCCGTAACATTAAAATCATTGACGAATGCCTTGCTGATGAGCTCATCAATGCTGCTAAGGGTTCATCAAACAACTATGCCATCAAGAAGAAGGATGAGATTGAGATTGGAGCACTGATTTGCACTGGGCTTTATTAGTATTCAAGCTGTTAGTAGATGTGTCGGAAAATTTAGAGCGACATCCTAAAGCATTGTAATAATTTGAAGAAATTTAAAAACTGTAGCATTTGTAATGCGCAACATTTGTAATATGCTAAATTGCGTAGCATTTTAATTAAAATTCGTAATCTATCATTTAAAATTCGTAGCCTGTCATTTAACTCTTTTTATAATGCGTAGCTTTCTAGTTAAAATTCGTAGTCTAGTTCATATCATGAGTTGTCTTGTTCACATTATGTGTCGCGCGCGCCACAGTCATAATGTATACATAGAATGCGATGACTAGATGTCGCGCGCTCCACGCTCACGTTAAGTGAGTCGCGCCCAAAGAAGACATTAACTTGAGTTTCAACCGACCGGTTAAATGAATGAACAGGCCGGTTCCGGACCTCCGAGTCATGTTTTGGTGCTTAACGACTAAAATGTGTAGCAATTACAAACAAAATTCGTAGCAGTCATATTTTGGTGCTTACTGACTAAAATGCGTAGCAATTACATACAAAATTTGTAGCAATCATGTTTTGGTGCTTTGCGACTAAAATGCGTAGCAGTCATGTTTAGGTGGTTTACGACTAAAATGCGTAGCAATTACATACAAAATTTGTAGCAATCATGTTTTGATGCTTTGCGATTGAAATGCATAACAATTACACACAAAATTCGTATCACTCACTATGATACTATTTGAACCCGAATCAATCAGTGATACATCGCTACAAATTGAAAGAAAACATGATTTTCACATGACATGGGAACATAAATGGATTTATAGTGAACCGTGTGTGGTTGTTCTTGATACAATCAAGCTCTTGTAACATTGCTTCACGCCTCGGGTTTACTTGAGCTTCTTGGTATGTGCTAGGTTCCTCTGCTCCTAAACGATCAGTTCTTCGGGGTCAATTTCAATGGGCTCCGTGTTCTCATAAATGTCCGACAATAAGCAAAATTTGTGCGGCATTCCATTTGAAGACTCTGGTGGTAGATCTCTAGGTAAAGTGAAAAATAACTTTTTTTTATTGCTCTCGGTGGTGTTGATGCCATGATGGAGTTTGAGGCGTTCTCAAACTTGGTGATCCACTGGAGACGCAGCAACTCTAACCGGTGGCGCGAATCCAACGAGCTGCAGCGCGGTGGATGTCGTTATCGGGTTCTCGGAGATAACGGAGTCGATTGAATTTAGGGTTTTTATTTGACTAAAATATCCTTAATGCAAGTTATGATACATATTATTAGTTTAATTAGTATTTAATTTGAACTATTATTTAAGTTAGATCTAGGGATGAGATTAGTTCTCATTTCTCATATAAAAACCACTTCTCATGGGAATCGAACCCCCCAATACGAATAGAACATGCGACAATTTTTATATTTAAATTTAAATTTTGTAATGATTATATCTTAAAAAAATATTAAGTAATAAAATATAAAACATATATCAAAATTTATAACTTCTTTAAATCTATAAATTGATACTCATATTCCTATATTTTCATATACTTCTCAAAAAATATTTTGTTTTAATTTTTTAAAATATCTAATAAATTAAAATATTACATTATTCATTATTCGTTTACTTATATTAATATTTTAATTATAATATTGTATGTTAAATAAAATTTTAAATATAGTTGTATGGATAGAAATTATTGTAAAAGAATGTGAAAAAAGTATGTGAGATGGTATGGATGATCAAAATTAAATTTAGGCACTGTCCATTTGAACTTATATTTTTGACGGTTAAGATAAGATAAGTTCCTTTCAGTCAACATAAGTTAATATAAGTTAATTTCAGTTAACATAAGTTACTTTCAGTCAATGTAAGTTAATATAAATTTCAGTTAAGTTAAGTTAAGTTCGACCACCACCACCACCACCCTCGCCTGACCGTCGCCGCCCACTGCTGGACCGCCGCCGGACCACCACCAAACAGCCGCCGCCCCGCCGTCGGACCACTGCAGGACCGCCGCCACCCACCGTCGGACTGCCTTCGCTCCACCGCCGCTGCCTCAACGACCCAGGCGGTTCGGCGGTGGTCCGGCAACGGTGGGCAACGGTTGGGGTGGTGGTCTGGCGGCGGTTCGGCGGAGGTCCGGCTATTGGTGGCGGTGGGGCGACGGTTCGGCGAGGGCGGTGGCAGTGGGGCGGCGGCTCAATAATCAATATAAGTTTCAGTTAAGTTAATATCAGTCAATATAAGTTAATATCAGTCGATATAAGTTAATACCAGTTAATATAAGTTAATACCAGTTAATATAAGTTAATATCATGTCAGTTACAGTTCAAATGGACATGCCCTTAGTCATGAGTGATGAGAGAGAAAATAAATGAGAGAGATGGATGTCATGTTTTTTTTGTTATGGTGGGATGATCATAGGGCATTTATTTGGCTCGGGCATCCACACCAATGAGAGCAATAAGTAATAATAGAGAGATTTTGTTGCTTACTGATCTCACGCAGCAAGTGAGCAAAAAGCAATGCTTGATAGGTGAGCAATAATGGAGAGAGTATTGGAAAGGAAAGCAATAAGTGTGGCCCGCATGCATATATGAAGATAGACAGAATAAACCTACTTTTTTTATTAGTTTTGAAAGAAATAAAAACCAGAAATGTCATAAAATTAACGTTAGACGGACATTCAACTATTCAAATTCAAACTCAAAAAATAAAAATAAAATATTTTAAAATCAAAAATCAAAAAAATTATAGAATCTTGAGACAAAACAAAAAAAATGATATAATAGAAGTGATAATGCCGGATACTTGAAAGGTTATGAGTATTGTTTTTTTGCTTTCATTGCTCCAGAATAAAATATAGAGATGTTACTATTTTTTTGATGTGAAAAGACATAAAGCCTAACAAAACAACAGGAGGATAGACCCGTCAAAACGACGGCTCAAACGATTCCAACACAACTTTGTGCTCTAGCACAGGAGGGGAGAGCAAAATTCGGTAATTACCGTTTACCGTCGGTAAATTTACCGTTACCGAATCAATTCGGTTCGGTAAATCGGTAAATTTATCAACGGTAAAACGGTAAAAATAAGTCGGTAAACGGAATAAATTCTGAAATCGGTAAATTTACCGTTTTAGTGTTTTACCGAAAAATATAAATAAATAAATAATATATTATAAAGAAAAAAATTACAAAAATATTTATATATATTAAAAATCAACATATATATTTATAAGATTTATAATATATATTTAAAAAATTAGAAAAATAATAATTTTCGGTAAAATAGATAAATTCGGTAAATTTACCGAAATTTACCGATTTACCGTTTTACCGAAATATCGGTAAAATGGTAAATCGGTAATGGTAAACGGAATAGAATTTTACATGTTGGTAAATCGGTAAATGGTAAAACAGAAAACGGTAAATTACCATTTGCTCTCCCCTAAGCACAGTAAAGCTACCAGTGATTGAAACTGACACCAATAACCAAACCGACTAAAAAGACTAGTAGAAATCTCCCCCTTCGCTTGCTGTGGAAAGCCTCCATGCCAACTTGGCCAACCATAAGAAGCGGCTCTTCTACCAACTTCAAGGAAACATTCAAGCTCAGGCCAAAACTTTCGTAGGTTAACCCCTTATTGCTGGATCTTGCTACTCCAGTCGTCTACATTTTGTCTGCTGCTTGTCAAGGAAAACACGACAGTTGTAGAAAAGGGATAATGGAGGACTAAAAGCTAGGAAACACCATCTAGCTGGGCGCAGCACAGAAAATGAAAATATGTCGGATTAAGAGAACAGGTGACTGCTTCACTTCGCCTCACGCCCATGGAAGTGAACGTACCCTGGCAGTAAGCAACGGACGACGAACCCAAAAAGACCCTAATAGCATGATAGAAAAGAAAAGAAAAAACTCTCGTAAGCGGATCCGCTTAGAGAGATAGAACAACGTAAAAGCAACAAACAAGTACAAATATACACACACAAAAGATTACTTCACAGCCCCTCCATCCCGCTCAACCGCCACCCATCGCCAACACCGCTTCCCAAGCTCACCTACACCACCACCACCCACGAGGCCCAAATCTGAGCCGACCAGCCTCCACGAGGCCCAAATCTGAGCCGGCCAGCCTCCACGAGGCATGAATCAGACCAGATCGACAGTGGGATATGAAGGAAGAGGGGAGAGGGAAGAGGGCGGCGATGCGGTGGAGAGGGAAGAGGGCGGCGATGCGGTGGAGAGGGAGAAGGAGGAGAGAGAAGGGGCCGAGTCAAAGCGGAGAAAGGGATAGGTTTTACTTTTTAGGAGAGGTGGAGAAAAACTGTAAGTTGCTTAAACAAAGTTGAGATGTTGCTATTTTTTCTCATAGCTCTTTGCTTTCTTGGTGCGTTAAAATATATAGAGCAAATAGTCATTTTTACTTATTACTTTTAGCTCTGTTTGTTACATGACTTTTATGAAGAAAAAAAATATTATTTTTGCTTATTGCTTATTGCTCATTGTTCATTGCACATTGCTTTCTTACCACGGATGTCGTAAGAAAGAGTAGTGTTTTCTTATTTCTTATGAACATTTCTAACGACTGCTACTCGAATGGATGCGTGCCTAAAATATATAACACTAAACTACAAAGAATATTTCATGGAGATCTAATTAAGTTATGTATTATGGATTATTTCTTGAGTAATTTGAAAAATAAAAAAAACTAAGTAATTCCATCACATTTGATCTTTTTTAGTGAAATATTTTTGACATGATTTTGTTTAATTTAATCAAATAAAGTCTCCCATCCCTTTCTCCCGTGATAATAAGCCAAATAAAATTAAATACATTAGAAACACGCAAAAGCTCCCACTTCCCAGCTCAATCGTCGATCCCAACGACGCCACGTCGACAAAGAATATCTACGTGGCAACGGATTAGTTTGAGATGAGGTTGCTTTAACGTGTGGTCTTCACAACCTAACTTTTGTCCGCTCTCACTCCCTCCAAATTTCCAGGCCTTCACCAAAATATCTTTCTTCTACTTCTCAACTCTTCTCTACAAATCCATCCAGCAGCACTGCACACCGATCCATCTTCGGATAACGATTTCGCTCGAATCAATGGCTGCCGTCACGCAGATCTACGTCCCGCCGTACAGTTTCGACCGGCAGAGGTTCGGCGGCGGGTTGGTGATGATGGGGACTGTTGCAGGGGTTACCGGGACGTGTGGAGGGAAATATAGGGCGTATAGTGGGATTTGTAGGTCGTTTAGGTCAGAGGAAGGTGAGAACGGAAGGAAGAAGAAGAAGAGTGGTGGTTTGAGGGCGTTGAGATACGCTGTGGAGAGGAAGTCGGAGGAGTTGAGTTCCAGGTTCGGGGAGTTGCTGGCAAGTGGTGTCCTCAAGGTAGAGGACGCTCTTTCGAAGGTCAGTTCGTTCATATGTGTTTGCTTTTCAAATTCTGAGATGGTTCGTAGGTATTGAGTTTGATGTTTTGGTATGCAGGTGGCAGTTCCGGTTGCTAGGTATGTTGTGACGATGATGAGTACTGGAGTAGTTCTTGCGGTTGGATTTCAGATGTCAGGTAAGGGAATTCTGCTCTTATTGATGATTTTAGTAGTTAGAATTTTTGAACTTTTGAACTTGTGGGAGTTTGAAGTTTTATGTTTTATGTTTATGATGACTTGAAGGGGGCGACAGCCAGATGAACGCACTAATTTGGTACAGCTGGCTTGGGGGAGTTATTATAGGAACTATGATAGGTGCTAACATGGTCTTGGATGAACATTGCAGATGTGGGCCACGAAATGTTGTCATTACTGGAAGGTATCAGTCTCTTTCTATTCATTACCTAACATTACTCCCTATGGATGCTGGGAGTTATTTGTTTCTGTTGTGTATGATTCCTCTAAGTGATGGTATATATGTGACTGCGACATGTTCAGAAAGGCTTGGAGGTTTTATTCTTGTAGTTTTATTTTACAGTGACATAATGCATGCCATGACAATTGATAAGTTGGAGGAGAGGCTGCCTAATTTTTCTGTTTAATAATTACAATTAGGAGATCATAGACAGCATAGATTCAATCCACAGATGAAATCATACTGATCAGTTTATGTTCACCAAACAGTACAAGGGGCCTTGGGAAAGCTCTAGCTCGGGAGTTCTTACTCTCTGGAGACCACGTGGTGGTTGCTTCTCGAAGGTGTTGTTCACATTCAATTGCAGCTATATAGACCTGAGCTATCCAACATCTGGTCATTTTATTGACTTTGGTCCATCAATATGTTGTGTTTTCATTATAGTCCCGATTCTGTGAAGATGACGATCAAAGAGCTTGAAGAGATTATACAGGAAGGTATAGCAGCTGGCGACTCCCGTCACAAGAATTTGGCAAGTGCAAAAGTTGTCGGCATAGCTTGTGATGTCTGCAATCATGACGATGTGAAGAAACTCGCTGATTATGCCGTGAGCCAATTCGGTTCCATCGATATCTGGGTGAGAAATTAGGCCATTTCAGGCTCACCATTTGCAGATGGTATAAACTATCCTAGTTTTCAAATAGTTGATTCGCGCACATACGCTCCATACATTTTAAATTATGGATACTTGTAGTCCAAATTTGGTGTCACTGATAAACGTACTCTCTAATCCTGAATATCCTTTTAATGTCTTGAGCAGATAAACAATGCGGGCATGAATAAGGGATTCCGACCTTTGTTAGAATTTACTGATGAAGATATCACTCAGGTATGTGCTCCAATTTTTTCCGAAGCTTTCACTTCAAAATCTATAGCACTATGCTCAATTGAAGAAAGAAGTCATTGTCAGTTTGTCATCCATCTTTCATCATATTGATGCTTGTTTAAACCTCTCCTCGTATGGTTTGGCTACGTGCTTTGAATAACTGAACGTCATGTAAAGCTCACAAGGTGCAGTTTATCTTTGTTATAGTTCTCCTGGAGAATGTTGTGTTTGTTGGATAGCTAAATCGTGTTATAAAATCTCTTTATAGTTGCGCCATTTCGTAAACCTTCAACTAATGGTCATCCGCTGTCATTATAGATTGTCTCAACCAACCTGATTGGATCCCTTCTTTGCACTCGGGAAGCCATGCGAGTGATGAAAAATCAGGGAAAAGGAGGTCACATATTTAACATGGATGGTGCTGGGTCAGGCGGATCTAGTACTCCTTTAACAGCTGCGTAAGTTTTGCAAGAACTGGTCCACGAATATTTTTCTCTCTTGAGCTCTCTCAGGTGTCCCTACAGTTGTGTAATTGTAGGTGATTAGAATTCCAACAATTTCTTTAATATGTTGAATTTATTTGAACAATAGTTATGGGGCGACAAAATGTGGACTTAGGCAACTTCAGTCATCACTGCTGAAGGAGTGCAAGCGATCTAACATAGGTGTTCACACAGCATCTCCTGGCATGGTCCTAACCGACTTGCTATTAAGGTAAAGTATAACTTTTGTGCTACAAACTTACCGTCCCAAGAATTACCCATCAATGCAGTTTAAGCGACTTTTGGTTGCCTGGTTGCAGTGGATCTACAATCCAAAACAAACAAATGTTTAATATTATCTGTGAGCTGCCTGAGACTGTCGCTAGGACCTTAGTCCCAAGGATTCGTATAGTGAAGGGTAACGGAAAGGCTATCAATTATTTGACGCCACCAAGAATCTTACTTGCCTTGGTTACAGCATGGCTGAGGCAAGGCCGTTGGTTTGATGACCAGGTAATAGAGCTGGTCACATATAAGTGAAAAGTTCACTGAATCTTTTATATGGTGTTTTTTTTTTTTGATACATTTTATATGGTGTTTTTTAATGACTGATTTATGTCAAGAATCAGTTCATAAAGAAAATGGCTGACAACACTATCATTTACTCTCATAACATGTGATACAGGGAAGAGCACTCTATTCGGCAGAGGCAGACCGCATCCGGAACTGGGCTGAGGACCGCACTAGGTTCTCATTCACAGATGCAATGGAGATGTACACGGAAAACACCTGGGTGTCAGTCTTTTCACTCTCAATTGTTTGTGCATTCATCATTCTTTCAAGCACATCAGGAAGCAGTATGTAAATCATAGGATCATCCCATAGGTAGAGTGTTAGGGAGTGCGTGGTAAAGATCTGTTCGAAGATAGCGGGGCATAACTTAGTATTCAAGAATGATCATTATAAGAATAATAACTGGGTATTATACTCTACTACTCTAGTATTCATGAATGATCATTAAAAGAATGGTTCTTGTGATATTTTCATTTTTATAGAAGAATGTATTGAAAATATATGAATTACAGAAGTATATTGAAGTCACTTCAGAATATTTATGGTTACACTTTATGACTTATGCATGACGCATTGATACGTATGCATTTTGGTGTATACATGTTACTATTGAATTAGAACTGCACAAAAAAGGCTCGAGCCGGGCTATTTATTATTTTTTAACTTATACAATTGGGTCGGGTTAAATTCGTCTGTTTAATTTGGGCTCAATATCTTGTTAAGCTCATCCTATTTACCGGATCGGGTTGTTTGTTGGGCACAAATCCGTTACAAATATGTGTCGATACATTCTTAATTTTCATGTGGCACTTGAATAAAAATATTGTAATTTTCCTGTTACATTCCTGATGATGTTTAATAATAGATTGATGCATAACCTTCCCAAAAACATTTACAAGACATTAATCCAGAAATCAAAATGTCTGTCTGTTACAGATTTATAATGCAAAACATCATCACATTGATGCAAAATATAAAAAATATTGACCAAAATGTGACTGAGCCTGGACTCAGAATGCAAAAATATTAAACTTTAGTGTTTGCTTTTTTAAAATTAACTATAATATAGATTAGAGTTTAATTCGTAGCGGTTGATGGGCGGGTCTATCAATCCGGTCGGGCTACAATGTGTGTCCAAGTCCGGCCCTAAAAGAAATACTGTCCGGGTCGGGTTTGTCCGTCGGGCTATTGTACTTGTCCAAGCACATTTGTATGACCGGCCGATCGGGTCTGGCTGACCTGGATTTGTGCAGATCTAAATTGAATCATTCTCCAGTAATACATCTAAAAAATATAAACTAATGACAGCTCTTGATTTGGTCATTTAGAAGGATGAGAGTAAATCATGTCATATAAATGAATTTTTGGTGACGAATTATAAATCATTTTTGACGAATTATGTCGTACTTTTGGTTTTCGGTGACAAATTACAACCCACTTTTGACGAATTTTTCAGTATCAAAAAAATGCTTTGCACCTGATCATTACTCATACATCTACTACCATAATAATATGTTTTAGATATAAAAAATGCGAAGAAAGTGAACAGATTAATATGGATTTTCCAATTTCCATTTGGGAAAGATCATAGGAGAAGTAACAATTGGTGAGAAATTAGAAGTAATTAAAATTCGTAGTTTAAAGAACAAAATCCGTACTGTAAAATAAAAATTAAAGAATCAAAATTCGTAGACTTAAAAATAAAATTTGTAATGTAAAAATAGTAAAACTTAAAGATCAAAATTCATAGACCTAAAGAACAAAATTCGTAACACCAGTAATTATATGAATACATATTTATAATAATAATCTTGCAAATATATAATACAGATATTAAAGTCAAAAAATCCAAAAAATAAGGATTGTTTGATCAAAAATTGAATGACTATGATTACTTCTCATTTCTCACTAAATTATTACTTCTCATGGAATCTCAACTCCATTTCCATTAACCTTTTCTGACTTCATGTCTTATTTATTTTCATTATATTTTCATTTCAACCCACTTTTTTTTTTGATGAGGCCATTTCAAAACACTTTTGATGATTCAAATAGAGAGTTAAATTCCATCAAAAAAAATAGAGAGTTAAATTTAATGTTCGTCTCTCTCAGTGGAAATATTATTTTTCAGTAGAGTCCAACTCAATCACCACGAAACTATTCCTTGCCAAACATTCGCATTGCATTATAAAGGTCCCTTCCCCTCGAAAGCAAGTGCAAATAGTGTGGTTCATGGTTTGGTCATATGATGAGATTTACTATCATCCGTTCAAATAATTAAATAAAAAATTATTATTGATTTGTATTTTTTTTATAAAAATATGATATTTGAATCAGTTCTTTTTTCGTAGAGAGTTTGGTAAAAATTAAACGTGACATCTTATCCAGGTCTAATAGCTAATCACCGATTTTTAACTAAGTACAAAATCAACATTTTGTGGGTCTACGTTCTCTAGATAGTCATTTCTTTTATACATATTCTACACGTTTAAATTTGGTCAATCTAAAGGACTTAATAATTTGATTGTGGTAGAGAGATATTTTCCCAGCAACCAGTCAAGAAAAGTTTGCCACCTTTCCCACTTAAATATATATAAAAACGAATATACAAAAATGGATTATACAAATTAATAATCAGTTTCAATAAAGATATCAAAATGATTTTATTTTTCTACATTCTCCACGATCGTCTCCACTATGTATGTTTTAAGCACATGGCTCTTCATTGCGCATTGACACTCGTTTCATCATTTTGTTTGTGTGAAAAGTGCTTGACAACATTACTAAATACTTGTTCGTCCGCGCTGTGTCAGTTATATTTTAATGCGTTGTATCATATGATATTAATCATAAAATTTCGAACATATTATGGCCGGCCAATTCGTTTTTTTAATTTATACTGTAAATAAAAACTGAAACAAGAATTCACTTACCGGTCTTATATCTTTTTAAAACTATAATATATTATCGTTTGTTTAATAAACACTAATTTGGAATTATAATAATTATTATGTGTTGTTTGGCAATCCCATGTTACCACAACACATGTGATTCTGATTGCATCCAGTTTTTTTTTTCTCTTTTCTTTTTTGCCGTTAATTTAGCATGGAGGGAGGGATAAAGTCCACACTACTACCCTACGAAACTTAATTAAACCACCCTAATTTGAAATCTAACCTAACTTTACTATTACTTAAAATTTTGACTTTCCAGTTTTATTTTCTAAATTATAAACCTACTGGACTTTCCAGTATTAATAAATTTAAATTTAACAATGGTAAACAATGGTTGTATTTTTTTTTTGTAGCAAAAAATTAGTTGCAATAATGGTTGGTATTATGTACCATGTGCATTTTAACAAGCGCCAAATTATCATAAATTTTCAGCCTTGGTCCTTGAGATAGAAATTATGTTAGAATTGTTTCATGGATTTGTTCAATTAAAAAGTTTATTTTCTTATAAAAAAATATCAAGTTTATTTTGCCTTGTTCATTTCATATGAAAATCATTAAGTACTGAATACAAAATGTAAAATTTACTCCGGTGAGTTTGGAGCGATGCGTAATTATAAATTTAAATTTCTTTTGGATGAATTTCTATTGGACCAGTCCTTGAATTATTAGAACAGCGGCAGCCTCATAGTCAATTTAATGAACAGCTGCTTAAGAAGACTTTTGACTTTTGAGTAAGCATTTATTTATTAATTCAAAAACATTTAATACTTATATTAATCTAAAGTGGGACCCGCAATTAAAAAAACACGAAACGCGCACAAACGAACTCGGTCGTCTTCTTCCTCCACTTTTTTTTCACCAATACGACAACTTGGACGTTCGACCAGCTCCACAAATTCACACATCTAACCTCAGCTGCTGCTGCTTCAATTGGCCGGTTGCTGAGATTTGAAAGTTTCAGCAATGTCCACTCCCACGCCGGCCGCGCCACCTCCTACCTCATCAACTCCTCCGCCGCCAATTGCCTCATCGCCGCCTCCCACTGTTTCCTCCCCTCCGCCTCCGGTGACCGCTTCACCTCCTGCATCGTCTCCGCCTCCTCCGGTAGTAGCCACTTCGCCACCTCCTCCGATCACCGCCTCGCCTCCTGCTAGTTCACCGCCTCCACCTGATGTGGTCAACTCGCCCCCTCCGCCTGATGTGCTAAGCTCGCCGCCTCCGCCTGATGTGGTCAGCTCGCCTCCGCCCCCGTCTTCTACCAGATCGTCCCCGCCGCCGCCCTCGTCCACGTCCAGGTCTCCTCCTCCGCCATCTTCTACTTCTACCTCTCCGCCGCCACCAAATAGTTCCACGAGGTCGCCTCCGCCACCCTCGTCTACTACCTCGAGATCTCCGCCTCCACCTCCGCCTCCCACCTCTTCGACTACTTCGTCTTCTTCGTCGGGAGTTTCTACTGGACTAGTGGTCGGAGTCGTCGTTGGCGGGGTGTTCTTGCTCGCTATGCTAGTCATCATCCTTCTCTTCTGCAAGAAGAATCGGCGGCGGGATCATCGCCGAGACGACTATTACATTCCGCCACCATCTGGACCTAAAAGTGAGTTTTCAAATCCAGATCCATTTCCGTTGACTTTTCTTCATTCCATTGACCATCGTTGACCGTGTTTGATACTTTATTTTCTGAAATCTGAGTCTGATCTAGATCGATCAATTTATCAAATTTAATCCAGCTTAGGTGACCCAATGGGTCAATGTGCTTGCTTGAAAATGTTATTTTTTTTCCTTCATCACAGATGATAATTATGGAGGTCAGCAGCAATGGCAGCAGCAGGGTCCTGCGCCAGGAGATCATGTAGTTATGATGATCCCAAAGCCATCGCCGCCACCATCTGGTCCAATTCCTCCTTACATGAGCAGCAGTGGAGGCTCTAACTACTCGGGCTCCGAAAAACCGCTCCTCCCATTGTCTCCAGGCATTTCATTAGGCTTTTCGCAAAGCACATTCACATATGAAGAGCTGTCGATGGCTACCGATGGATTCTCAGATGCTAATATTTTGGGGCAGGGTGGATTTGGATTTGTACATAGAGGGGTTCTGCCAAATGGAAAGGAAGTGGCTGTCAAGAGCTTGAAGGCTGGAAGTGGTCAAGGGGAGAGGGAGTTTCGCGCTGAGGTTGAAATCATTAGTCGTGTGCATCATAAGCATTTAGTGTCGTTGGTGGGATATTGCATCACTGGGACGCAGAGGATGCTTGTGTATGATTTTGTTGCCAACAACACCATGGAATTTCACCTACACGGTAAGGTTTTAGGCTCTACACACTTCACCAACATGTGTAGCTGAATATGGCATCTGATATGAGTGGTGCATTGCAGGAACTGGGCGCCCTACTATGGATTGGCCGTCGAGGCTCAGGATCGCTCTAGGATCTGCTAAGGGATTAGAGTATCTACACGAGGATTGTAAGATTTATTTCCAGATGAAGTAGTACCCTTAATCAAAGGAGAAACATAGTTGATCTCAGAACTTTTAAACTCATAGCCTGATATAATTTGCTCACAGGTCATCCCAAGATTATTCATCGCGACATCAAGGCTGCCAACATTCTGTTAGATTTTAACTTCGAGGCCAAGGTAAATTGATGAAAATACATACTTAAGTAACAAGGACGGCCAAAATGGTTACATTTTAACTTTAGGGTTCTGTGTGGAACTAAATCACCAAAAACTCATTTTATAGGTTGCCGATTTTGGGTTAGCAAAGAATACTTCAGACGTCAACACTCATGTATCTACAAGGGTCATGGGAACTTTTGGGTAAGATCAGTTAGTCCTGCTTTACATGGAGATGGAAGGCATTTTCATACATGTCCAACATCTAACATGAACATACTATTGCTACAGATACCTTGCTCCAGAATATGCTGCGAGTGGGAAACTGTCTGAAAAGTCTGATGTTTTCTCCTTTGGCGTAATGCTCTTAGAATTGATCACTGGGAAGCGTCCCATAAACACAACCAATACCTACATGGATGATAGTTTAGTGGACTGGGTAAGTAATGCATGATGCCATCCTTAAGTCATGTAAAAAGGTTTCTTAAACAATAATAACAAGAACGGTTATACAATGGCAATGCAGGCAAGACCAGTTCTCACCCAAGCACTGGAGGAGGGAAACTACGATGCTCTTGTTGATCCTAAGCTTCAGAAGAACTACGACCAAAATGAAATGGCTCGTATGGTAGCCTGCGCGGCTGCCTGTGTGCGTCATTCCGCAAGGCGCAGACCAAAAATGAGTCAGGTAACCAAGCTAATAATAACCTTGCATATACTGGTTCTGCCTCATGATTTCAAGCACAAAAAAGCTTTTTTCTTATGGCTGTTTTTGAAAATTATAAGGGATTGAAAAAAAATGAAATGTTGTTTTTGGTTTGTTATGGAATGTTTAAGAGTTTCTTTATAAAAAAATTCATGGTAAATTTATTTTCTTATTTATTTTGTATTTCCATTTCTTTCTGTCAAATGTTATTATAATCCAAACCAAAGGAATATATCTTGAATTTTGAAATGAGCAGGTAGTCCGATCTTTAGAAGGAAATGCCTCACTTTCAGATCTAAACGAGGGGATCAAGCCTGGACACAGCACCGTGTACAGCTCGTATGAAAGCACTGACTATGACAACAACCAGTATAACGAGGATATGAAGAAATTCAGAAAGATGGCATTCGCCAGCCAAGAGTACAGTAGTGGTGGATACAGCAGCACCGGCATGTCCAGCGGTGAGGGGCAGACCACCAGAGAAATGGAGATGGTTAACAAAAAGGGTACTGTTGGTGACCAAGGCTCTAACAGTAACAGCAGCACTGACAAAACATATTTGTGAAATTTGCATCAATTTTTTTTGGCATTCTTGAGAAGAAGATGCATATAAGCAGCAGCTGGCTTCTTTCCATATTTTTTTCTAGCAAAGCAAACTTACATTTTAATTTATTGTATCTAATGTTAATAATACTAATTACGTTGATTCTTTTATTCCACACAACATAACTCATGGCTTATATTATGACACCTCGTTATTATTATCAGGGGTGCAAGCGAGACAATAGTCAGTACGAGCAAGAGGGTGTTTGATTCGTTTATGTTCGCGAACAACACGTTTATGTACTCTTTAACATATTCGATTAAAACATGTTTATATACTCGATTAAAACTCCATTATATTGTTTGAAACTCGTTAACGGCTCGATTAAAATAATTTTTCACACTTTAAAATATTTGTTCTATGAAAGCGTGTTTTGACTACTGAAAAGCCCAACTAAAACTCGTGAAAAGCTCGACAAAAGCTTGTTCCAACTCGTGAAAAGCTCGATTAAAACTTGTTAATAGTAAATAATCACATTAATTTAAATTACTTTAAATACTCGTATAAAGCTCGAACTCGGCTCGAAACCCATGAAAATTAATAGCAGAGCTCGCACACATATTTTCAAAACTTGATGTAAAATTTAAGTCATAGACTGGAGCAGCAACTGAGGTGGAGGCGGAGCCGGCACAGCTGAGCATGGCAGAGAAATCAGTGACTAAAGGTGGCAGGAGGATCAGCAAGGCTTAAGGTTGAAGACTTAAGATTCAAGCGAAGCGACATCGTTTAGAGTAGGGATTTAGTTTTGATTAAGTTAGTTACTCCAACGGCTAGGTGCGAATCTGTAATGTCTGAAACTTAAGGGGCTGATGTGTAAAGCCTGGATACTTTAGGGACTAGTTTGATAGGCGCCTAAAACTCATATTTAGAATCCCAGATTTTGGATTTTAGGGTTCGAAGTTTGAAAAGAGGGTTGAGATCATCGAGAGCGATTGAAAGCGGAATCTTGTAATTGCTGGCGTGGTGGAGCTCAAAACTGTACTGGGAATCATTCGGTTGCTGCAATTCCATCAATAAAAGATCGGTCAATCACGTTTGCTGGAGTAGGAACATCTGGTTCCGAACCAGGGTAAAATCGAGTGTCAAGCTTTATTTTTTTCGTTTTGATTACTTGAAGTTGCATATCGATCCTGCATCATAACAATTGGTATCAGAGCCGCACGACAGTGCAATGACATCAACGAAGGTTATTGATCAGTCGATATTCTGACTGATTATTCGCTACATTCGATGAAGGATTACGTTCATTCTCCGGGCAAATTGTCTCTATTTGATGTCTTTCTCTAGTGTTTCAGGTAAAATAGACACATCATCGCTCTGTGGAGCCAAAGTGTTGAAAGAACGGAAAGATCGCTCGAAAAAGGCAGAAAGACCGAAGTTGTGCCAGCCAGCCCGTTACAGGCCTCAGCAACCGTTACACCTGGGTTGTAACGGGTGTAACGGCTTCAAATTCTATCAGAGATTTCGACCAGTCCCGTTACAGGCCTCAGCAACCGTTACACCTGGGTTGTAACGGCTGTAACAGGATCAATGTCTCTCAAAGATTTCAGCTCTGCCCGTTACAGCCGTTACATGCTCGGCTGTAACGGGACCGTCGACTGGCAAAAATTACAAGTTGTTTCTAAATTCGATTTTTGGGCTTTTCGGCCTTTTTAGACGGTCTATATAAAGAAACACAAACAGAATAGACTGGGTTGTTGCAACTTTGGAGAAGAAACCCTAGCTTGGAGAAGACGAAGCTTTCATCGTGAGAGATTTAACGAGCCACCGCGTCTTTACGGTTATTCGTTCTTATTTCTCTATACACTATTTTTGGTAAATCTACCATGAATAGTGAGTAGTCTCCTTATTCCGGATCCTACGGATCCCGTGCTATGTAACCCTAACTCTCATGTGATCAATTGAAATTCATTATTTATGCAATTCGAATATTCAATTTCATTGCGTGCTTAATTTTATCGTTCTATGCATGTATTTACATCAAAGGGCATGTTTGCATTGATAGAACGTATTTAGGTTATATGCCGAAAGGTGGATGGGCCCTAGGGATTAACCGGATTGCATGAAATTGATGTTAGGTCATGTTTACATGAGCTAATAGGAAAACCTTTAATTAAATAAATCGAAATCGTTGATAATCCGTGGATGGGCGGCGTTCAACGATGGGGATTAATCTAGACAATGATCCGTGGATGGGCGGCTTGTCTAGTGTTATTTCGGTTATATTCCATATTCGATAGCATGAATAATTAACGTAGAATGATTGCATGATTAGTGGGGTTAGCACGGGTGAAGTACAGATTCTGGGATTCTTTCTCTGAATTAATACAACCATTTATTTTCTGCTATTTAATTTCTGCTTGTTTTAACACCACAAAACCTTTTGTCACTCGGAATAGCTAAATAGGTCACACTGTTAGCTAGTATTCACACGCACTGCTCCTTGGATCGACCCTTGGCTTACCAAAGTATATAAATTTTGTTTGACTGCAATTGAACCCCTAAAACTTATAATTTGACAACTATAAAGGGTTAAAAATACGCTTGTCAAAATGGCGCCGTTGCCGGGGAACAGCGTTTAGTGTGATATTAGAGTAACGTGTGTAGTTTTGAACTATTCCATCTCATTTGATAACTGATTTTTCTACTGTGATTTGTTCACTCACGGTGACTCTTGGCTTCTTGCAGGTTCTAGCTAGTTCATGCCAAAGAAAGCACCCAGACGGAAGAAAATTCAGATTTCAGACGACGACACACCGGACCAACGAAAGAACAATCGTCAGGCCCAGAACGAAGCTCGGCAGCTATGAGCATTAAACAGAAACTTCGCAGCAATGGCCATGAATCAGAATAACGCTGCTTTGTTGAATGGAGGAGTCGGGGATGACCAGCAGCGCCGAGTGCAACCACCAGTGCGCAGGACCATTGGAGATTACACTACTCCACGTGTTACTGGGTTCCAGTCAGCTATTGCGCCACCTGGCATTGAAAACAACACTTGGGAGCTGAAAACCGGTCTTATCCAGATGGTGCAGAATAATCAGTTCTCAGGAAGGGTTAACGAAGATCCTCACCAGCACCTCAAGCGCTTTGTTCAGATGTGCAATACAGTTAAGACAAATGGTGTCCCTCCAGAGTCTTACTACCTCAGGTTGTTCCCATTCTCGCTGTCTGACAAGGCTAGCAGGTGGCTAGACAGCCACGCTGAGGGTACCTTTACCACATGGAACAGGCTGGCCGAAGCTTTTCTCCAGCAGTACTTCCCACCATCAAAGACAGCTCATTTCCAGAACAAAGTCATATCGTTCCGCTCTATTGATGGTGAGACTTTGTATGACTCAATGGAGAGGTACAAGGAGTTGACGAGGATGTGCCCACACCACAATCTAGAGCAGTGGCAGATTATCGACACCTTCTATCAAGGGATCGATCAAGGGATGCGAACCTTGATCAATCAAGCAGCAGGTGGGGGACTGAACCAAGTCCCACTAGAGGACACCTATGAGATTATAGAAAGGGCAGCCCAAGAATACCATCTCTGGATGAGTGATCGCAGCAATCCCAAGGACAGGAAAGGCGTGCAGGATTTATGTCAAGCTGAGAGCACTAATGACATAGCTCGGTTGGCTGATACAATGAAGATACTTGCCACCGAGATTCAAAGTTTGAAGCTAGCAAACACCATGAAGTCCTCAGACGTCGCTCACATTGGCGTGTACTGTCAGATTTGCGGTTCCCCTTCTCACTACGCAGATAGTTGTCCAGTGATCGGATCAGATGATAACAATGGTAATCAGGAGGACGCAAACTTCACCGGGCAGAATAATCAAGGGGCTGGTCCCGGCTATGGACCACCCACGAATAGGTGGGATAATTCGAACAGAAACAATCCTAACCTGTCTTACAAGCCCCAGAATCAAGCACCTTCGGGCTTCCCATACAAACAGCAACAGGGCAATGCACCATATCAGCCACGAGGCCAATACAACGTTCGATCTCAAGAGCACAATAACACTTCCTATCAGCCGAAGCCTCAGTACAACAACCAGTCACAGGGGCAGCAAAATCAGAATTCAGGTGGGTACTCATATCAGCCGCAGCAGCCCAAACAACAAGAGACTGGCGGATCATCTAGCTTGGAGACCATGATGGCTAGTTTCATGGCAGAGCAAGATAGGCGAGCTCAAAAGGCAGACAGGCGAGCTCAAGAGCAGGATCGGTGAGTAAAGGAGCTTGAGCAGACAATCCGAATGATAGGGAATCAGGTGGCTCAACAAGCATATTCGACGACTAGGGAACAAGGGAAACTCCTTTCAAAACCAGAGCATAACCCTAGGGAGTCGGTGAACGCCATCACACTTCGAGGTGGCAAGCAACTCGAGATGATACCAGCTCAAACCACTTGGAATTCTACAGAAAAATCAGCGCTGAATTCTGCACCTGCTGAAGAAGAAACGTCAAAAGCAGCTGAAGACCGAAATGAAAATTCTGCGCAGACAGTGGAGCCAGTGCCTTATAAGCCTCCGATTCCGTTCCCTCAGCGACTCAAGGGTGCAATAAGAGATAAAGAGTTCATGCAATTCGTGGACAAAATTCGAACTCTCTACATCACAATGCCCTTCACCGATGCAATCACCCAGATCCCCACCTAGGCAAAATTCATGAAGGAGATTCTGACTGGGAAACGGAAGATGGACGGGACCGAGACAGTAGCTCTAAGTGAGGAGTGCAGTGCTACCATGCACGTGCCCATGCCGCCTAAGCTTAAGGATTCAGGGAGTTTTTCTATTCCTTGTGATATTGGTGGTCTTACTATTCGTCGTGCTTTGTGTGATTTAGGTGCTAGTGTGTCTATCATGCCTTATTTTCTATATGCTAAACTGAATTTGGGTGATCTTTGTCCTACTAATATCTCTATTCGCCTTGCGGATTGTTCTTGCAGACTCTCGAAAGGGATTCTGAAGGACGTACCCGTCAGGGTGAAGAATATTTATATCCCTGCTGATTTTGTCGTGCTAGAGATATCAGAGGACACTGACATCCCGATTATACTTGGTAGACCATTCCTTTACACGGCTAGGGTAGTTATTGACATGGATAGGGGATCTATAGCTTTGCGAGTAGGCAACGAACGTGTTGTCTTTTATTTACCTGACATGTGCAGAACTCCTAGTCTTTTAGCCGATTGTGATGTGCTAGACTCTGCTGATGTTGATCAGCCCATTTCACTCACATCTATTGAGTCTTACAAGGGTGTACCGGGCTGCCCGATACCGATGGATGTCTACACTATGAGCATAGAGGGCGCGGACGCAGCTGATGCCGCAGGAGACGCAGGTAAGGAATCTTGCACGGTAGAGCTGAAACCTCTACCTGCAAGTCTCAGGTATAAATTTCTAGGCCCTAACTCGACATACCCGGTGATTGTTAATGCATCCTTGACTGATGTAGAGACCCAGAAATTGCTTGATGTCTTGCGAAAACATAGACCAGCCCTAGGATATTCTATAAACGACCTCAAGGGGATTAGCCCAGATTTGTGCATGCATAGAATAAACCTTGAGGACGATGCTAGACCTTGTAGGGGTGCCTTGAGACGTTTGAACCCCAAATTAAATGATGTGGTTAAGAACGAAATTCTGAAATTACTAGATGCTGGCATCATTTATTCTGTTGCTGATAGTAAGTGGGTTAGTCCTGTGCACGTTGTCCCTACAAAGGAGGGGGTTTAACTGTTGTACGAAATGAACAGAATGAATTAATTCCTACTCGTACTGTGACTGGTTGGCGTATGTGCATTGACTATAGGAAATTGAATAAGGCTACTCTTAAGGATCACTTCCTTTGCCTTTTATTGATCAAATGTTAGAACGTCTAGCGAAGCATAAATTTTTCTGCTACCTCGACGGTTATAGTGGATTTTTCCAGATCCCTATACACCCCGAGGATCAGGAGAAAACTACTTTTACTTGCCCCTTTGGCACATTTGCTTATAGACGTATGCCTTTCGGTCTTTGCAATGCACCAGCCACATTTCAACGTTGCATGATGGCAATATTTTCTGATTTTCTGGAACGCACCATGGAAGTATTTATGGATGATTTTTCGGTGTATGGTTCCTCATTTGATTCGTGTCTCTCTAACCTTACTGACGTTCTTCGTCGTTGTGTTGACACTAACCTGGTCTTAAACTGGGAGAAGTGTCACTTAATGGTGCACAGGAAGGTATAGTGCTTGGACACATGGTTTCTCACAGAGGTATCGAGGTTGATCGCGCAAAGGTAGAGGTGATTGAAAAGCTGCCCCCACCAAAAGATGTGAAAGGGATCAGGAGCTTTCTCGGGCACGCTGGATTTTACAGACGATTTATCAAGGATTTCTCGACGACAGCTAAGCCGCTCACTGATCTCCTTTGTCAGGAAGCTGAGTTTAAATTTACTGATTCATGTTTAAATGCTTTCAATAATTTGAAAACTGCTCCTACTTCCGCTCATATTGTGCAGCCTCCCGATTGGGAGCTGCCATTTGAACTAATGTGTGATGCAAGTGATTTTGTAGTAGGAGCACTCTTGGGGCAGCGCATCGACAAGAAGCTGCACGTAGTTTACTACGACAGCAAGGTTCTCGCCGGAGCAGCGGTTAATTACACTACGACTGAGAAAGAAATGCTGGCCATCGTCTATGCTTTCGAGAAGTTCAGGTAGTATTTAATTGGTTCGAAGACCACAGTTTACACCGATCATGCTGCCATCAAATACCTGCTGTCCAAGAAAGACTCGAAACCCCGTCTGATCCGTTGGGTCCTCCTTCTCCAAGAGTTTGACATTGATATCAGGGACAAGAGAGGAGCAGAAAATCTGGTTGCAGATCACTTGTCACGCCTCGAGCTAGGAGAGCTCGACCGCGAAGAGGACAAACTCCCAATGACCGACTCTCTAGCAGGAGAAGAGCTGATGAGCATTGATGTGGATAACGTCCCGTGGTATGCAGATTTCGTTAATTTCCTGGCCTGTGGAATCCTTCCTCCCGACCTCTCTCACAACCAGAAGAGGAAGTTCCTCTCCGACGTTAAAAGGTACTTCTGGGATGATCCGTTCTTATATCGATTATGTGCTGATGGTCTCTACAGGACTTGTGTCGACGAGGACCAGATCCCGTTTATTCTGGTACGCTGCCACTCTTCACAATACGTTGGACATGGGGCTGGTTCCAAAATAGCTACGAAGGTCCTACAGTCCGGTTTCTTTTGGCCCTCGCTATTCAAGGACGCGCACGAGTTTGTCAAGGCGTGTGATCAGTGCCAGCGGACTGGTAACATTTCGAAGCAGCAAGAGATGCCCCAGCAGAGTATTCTCGCGGTAGACTTGTTCGATGTTTGGGGGATTGACTTTATGGGACCATTCCCATCTTCCTACGGTAATCAGTACATCTTGGTAGCAGTCGACTACGTTTCTAAGTGGGTTGAAGCAGTTGCTACTCCTACTTGCGACGCTAAGGTAGTTATAAAGATGTTTCAGAAGGTGATTTTCCCTCGGTTCGGAGTGCCCAGAACAGTTATCAGTGATGGTGGTTCTCACTTCAAAGAAAGAAATTTCGAAAAGCTATTGAGGAAGTATGGTGCTTACCACAAGATTGGCACTCCTTATCACCCTCAGACTAGTGGACAGGTTGAGATCTCTAACAGAGAGATCAAAAGCATTCTGGGAAAGACAGTCTCGAGCCACAGGAAAGACTGGGCGTCCAAGCTAGATGACGCACTGTGGGCATACATGACGGCATACAAAACACCTATCGGTATGAGTCCGTTCAGACTTGTCTATGGAAAGACCTGCCACTTGCCAGTCGAATTAGAATACAAGGCGTTATGGGCTATTAAAGAACTGAACATGGACATGAAGGCAACCGGAGAGAAGAGACTACTACAACTGCACGAGCTTGATGAAATCAGATTAGATTCTTATGAGAATGCTCGCATCTACAAAGAGAGAACAAAGAAATGGCATGACAAGAGAATCGTGCGCAGAGAATTCAACGAAGGCGAGCGAGTTCTTCACTACAACTCTCGCCTTAGATTATTTCCTGGAAAATTGCGCACTAAATGGAGTGGCCCCTATACAGTGGAAAGAGCACATCCAGACGGGCATGTGGAAATCAGCGTTGAAGGAGGAAAAACAATGGTAGTCAATGGGCAACGCCTCAAGGACTATCACGTTCTTAAGCATCTAGCACCTCCTGACGGGATTGATGACAACTTACTTCTCGGGAAGGGATCTCAGCAAGAGACTTCCCGAGAATGCTCCTAGTCCTACCTCTCTACATGCGTCTCGCCAAGACGTTAAACTAGGCCTCTTCGGGGAGTAACCCGTGCTGTAAGTTTTATTTATTTGCATTTTGCATTGTATGATTTGTGTGTGAACTATGCAGGGATCAAAGTGTGGAGTGAACGACGTTCAGATTTCAGAAACGACAAATTTGGCAGAGAATTTGGGTTGCCTCGTTACAGCCGTTACACATGGACTGTAACGGGCTGAAAGGAGCTGTAACGGGCTGGCGTGCAAACAGAGAATCTGGGTTGTCCCGTTACAGCCGTTACAATTGGACTGTAACGGGCTGAAGGGAGCTGTAACGGGCTGGCGTTCAAACAGAGATTTTATGATGCCCCGTTATAACCGTTACAGCCGTTACAGGCTCAGTTGTAACGGGCAGGTCGTCTTCTTCATCTTCAAATTGAAAACCCTAATTCCTTTAACCCCAAATTCCCAATTTCTGCAAAAATCCAACTCCTAGCCGCCGCTCTCCCACCCGAACCCTCCGACCACTCCAACTTCGTCCGGCCTCCCGTCCAACCGTCCGCCACTCCCTTAGCCCGTCAACCACCTCCAGCCTCCCGTCCAACCGCCCGCCTCTCCAATTTCCGACCGGAACCCTAACCCGACCGTCCGTCCTTTTCTCCAATTCCGACCACCCACCACTCTCAATTTCCGGCCATCCCTACACCCACCATGGCTAGATCAAGGGCTACAAACAATTCCGCCGGTAACCCCTCCTCCAGCCGCTCCGGCCAAGCCAACCGTGCTCCTCCTCCGAGCTCCTCCACTGCCATCATCCCTGCACCGCCCAATCAGTCCCGATACTACCCGCTAACCAATGCAGGTCGATTTGCCACACCAGAGCATCAGGATCGTTACGACAGAATCCTGTCAACTAAATCAGTAAAGCCTACTCTCATCCCTTGCATTAAAACTCTTGAGGATTTGAAGCGGGATATATATTCACAATGCCGTAGTATGTTTATCGCCTCTGGGCTTGATATCTTGTTTTCTAGCCGAGTCAAATCTACTTATCCTATGTTAGTCAAGGAGTTTTTGGCTACCTTCGAGATTGTAGGCAGTCCATTGAAGGTAACTCATTGGACATTCGAAATCGGGCACCAACCATACACTATGTCCAAGGACGAAGTCTGCGAGGCTTTGGGATTTCCTTTAGAGGGATTTTGTGGCGAGTATAGTACTGAAGAGAGGTATGAGTTCTGGAGGAGTATTTTTGGATTTGACTACTATTTTCGGTCCGGATGGGGTGCTGCAAGCATCAAGGAGCCGGTGTGGAAGATTATTCATAGAATTGTGGCTTTAAGCATTAATGCTCGAGCCGAGGGTGCCACTGTGATTTCTAACCCCCGACTTGGATATTATGATCTCAATGAGAAGAGGGGTACCAGTTGACTTCTTTCAGATCCTCAGTGGGATGATGACAGCTTGGGCCACATCTCTTGGGAACAAGGCCATGGGAGGCGGTTATTTTATTTCTGTGCTCGCCGAGTCTCAAGGATGGGACCTCTGCTCCCTGTACGGGACTGAGACTGACTTGGATCTGCATATGGACCGAATCATTCTCTATAAATTCCTTAGGCCGGACGGGGAGTGGGCTCATAACCCCGAACTTCCGAAGGGAGCGAAGAAGCGCCGCATTGATAGGGCACAGGCCAGGGTAGCCTCCCCTCCGCGCGAGCCTGCACCAGTTGAGGAGGTCCAGCCTCCGCAGGATGATGTTGACATGGACGAGGCGCACTCGCCTCCAGCTCCCAGTCACGTCCCTTTTCCCCCTCCCCCTGCTGCTGTCCATTTCCCGCTCACATACGACGAGCGTTTCACACGCTTGGAGACCTCTCAGCAGCAGATTTTTGCCGCCCAGTTAGAGTTTCGGGACGAACAGAGGTCGATGATGACCTATCCGTGCCATATTTTGGCCAGCCTTGCTCCCATTATTTCCACTCAGAGCCGACTTTCTGTCTCCCACAACCAGCTCCGGGACGATTTTGCAGAGTTCAGAGCACAGACCTTGAGGGACCGAGACTGGGAGCAGGGTGCACTTTCTGCACTGCTCGCGCATGCCTCACTTGACTATCCCCCACCACCCCGAGCTTCTAGTTCCCGCGCACCCCCTGCGCCAGCTGATAGTGTTGACCGGATGTTTGGATCTGAAGGTGATGCCGAAGACGATGGGGCTAGCTAGTTCCCCTTACACTTTTTATTTTGCTGATTTTCTTTTTGCCATCTTGTCAGTCTTTATGCATTTTGGTTCATCTACTGTAGACTGACTTTTGGATATTATTCACTGTTTCCTTATTATTCGATGTTTGAGTTATTCCATTATCGATGTTCATCTTTACTCACATCGTTTATTCTTTCATTCATTTCGCGATTATCGATGCTAACCTTCAACTTGTGTAGCTCTTCTTGTTTATTCATACATCTTCCAGCTCACAGGTCGTCTTGTACTCACCGGCCATCGTTTAATCTCTTTGGATTTCGCGCCACCACGCACGAGTGAAGTTCCTACGCACTTTTTCTTATTTTATATTCTACGCTTAGGGACTAAGCTCGTTTTTAAGTGTGGAGTGGGTATGCATAGTCACATGCATTGCATAACACATTCACTCTTGCATATGCTCAACTGTCTATGTATTGCGATTGAAATCCTTGTTTTCTACGATACTCCTTGACTGATTGACACTCATTTGGATTCGAAGTCTAGGACTTGAAATAGTGAAAATCGTGTGTGTATTCTCTTGAGTCAGTATCATTGCTAGCCCTTGGCTATCACATGTTCTACGTATTTCTTAAAGCATGTTTGAGATTTGAAATTATTAGGCACCGGTTCAAAAATGTCAAAAACTTAAATTGCATCTCTTTTTCTAGGTGACCTTAGTACTAGTATGTATTTCTCTACATTCGTCGTGATTTGCATGCACCAGCCTTTATTCATACACTATGTCAAGCTTTAAGTGTGGAATTAGACAATTGACCTTCAAGTTTTCCCCTCAAAAACAAAGTTCTCAATTCTGGAAAGTGGGTGAAACATTGGCCCCAAGCATAGTTGTTTTTGAAAGAAAGCCAGTTCGAAAAAAAATGCTTTTGTTGATTCTGCGAAAGCAGAAAATACCAAGGACCTGGTGAGAAAAGTCACCCCTGGTATGTGGAAAACACTCTTGAAACAATTTCTTCCCCCTTCTGCTTGATATAGTGTAATTCCATCCTCTCATTGCATGCAATCATTACCTATCTTGAGAATTTGTGTACTAGAAACTAAGGGACGATCCTTGTGCTTGCACTGAATTGTTGATGCAAATTTTTGTACTATTTTCCAGAAATTCTTAAGCCAGGCTCCTCTTCTCTTACGGGTCATTGCCTAGTCCTTGGCACTTGAGAATGAGCTTTGCGCCAAGAGCCCGTGGACTATCCCTAGATAGCATAGGTGAATGGCGAGCATGTTTTGTGTAACTATTCATGTTCTTTATACGTTGCAATAGAACTATTTAGAACATGTGATTAGTCGATTGCTAGCCGTGTGTGCTGACCATTTGAATGCATAACTCGTACAATCTATGATTGTCTGAAAACTTTAATGAAGATGTTTGACTTGAAGTTGAGGTAACACGATGAATCTGAGGTATGACATGACTTTACTGTGACTCGTTAAGCATCATTCATGCATGCACGATAGTTAGTTGTACAGGAGATTTGTAGGTAGTCCCATTCCTGAAAACCTTCACGAGACTATACTCGTCCTACTAGGGCAGCCTGTAGGTTTAAAGGCTTGGTGCATACGCTAAATGCATTCGTGTCCTCTACGACAGTGAGTTATCTTTTTTTTTCATGTCTAGGTAGAATTGATCACATGTCACTTGAGTAGGTAGTCTATGGTCGTTGAGCGTTACATACTCTCATGTGTTTATTCTGCCATTTGTTCGACATTTGTTCGGGACGAACAAATCCTAAGTGTGGAGTGTTTTGATCAGTCGATATTCTGACTGATTATTCGCTACATTCAATGAAGGATTACGTTCATTCTCCCAGCAAATTATCTCTATTTGATGTCTTTCTCTAGTGTTTCGGGTAAAATAGACACATCATTGCTCTGTGGAGCCAAAGTGTTGAAAGAACGGAAAGATCGCTCGAAAAAGGCAGAAAGACCGAAGTTGTGCCAGCCAGCCCGTTACAGGCCTCAGCAACCGTTACACCTGGGTTGTAACGGGTGTAACAGCTTCAAATTCTATCAGAGATTTCAACCAGTCCCGTTACAGGCCTCAGCAACCGTTACACCTGGGTTGTAACGGCTGTAACGGGATTAATGTCTCTTGGAGATTTCAGCTCTGCCCGTTACAGCCGTTACAGCCGTTACAGGCTCGGCTGTAACGAGACCGTCGGCTGGCAAAAATTACAAGTTGTTTCTAAATTCGATTTTTGGGCTTTTTGGCCTTTTTAGACGATCTATATAAAGAAACACAAACAGAATTGACTGGGTTGTTGCAACTTTGGAGAAGAAACCCTAGCTTGGAGAAGACGAAGCTTTCATCGTGAGAGATTTAACGAGCCACCGCGTCTTTACGGTTATTCGTTCTTATTTCTCTATACACTGTTTTTGGTAAATCTATCATGAATAGTGAGTAGTCTCCTTATTCCGGATCCTACGGATCCCGTGCTATGTAACCCTAACTCTCATGTGATCAATTGAAATTCATTATTTATGCAATTCGAATATTCAATTTCATTGTGTGCTTAATTTTATCGTTCTATGCATGTATTTACATCAAAGGGCATGTTTGCATTGATAGAACGTATTTAGGTTATATGCCGAAAGGTGGATGGGTCCTAGGGATTAACCGGATTGCATGAAATTGATGTTAGGTCATGTTTACATGAGCTAATAAGAAAACCTTTAATTTAATAAATCGAAATCGTTGATAATCCGTGGATGGGCGGCGTTCAACGATGGAGATTAATCTAGACAATGATCCGTGGATGGGCGGCTTGTCTAGTGTTATTTCGGTTATATTCCATATTCGATAGCATGAATAATTAACGTAGAATGATTGCATGATTAGTGGGGTTAGCACGGGTGAAGTACAGATTCTGGGATTCTTTCTCTGAATTAATACAACAATTTATTTTTTGCTATTTAATTTCTGCTTGTTTTAACACCACAAAACCTTTTGTCACTCGGAATAGCTAAATAGGTCACACTGTTAGCTAGTATTCAAACGCACTACTCCTTGGATCGACCCTTGGCTTACCAAGGTATATAAATTTTGTTTGACTGCAATTGAACCCCTAAAACTTATAATTTGACAACTATAAAGGGTTAAAAATACGCTTGTCAGTTATGATCGAACGATTTAATGGAAAGGGGGATTTCTCACTTTGGAAGAAAATAATGGAAGCTGTTCTGTGCCAGATGAAGGTCTCAAAGGCTCTGGAAGGCGAACATAAACTTACGGCATCCATGACTCAAGATGAGAAGACTGAGGCTATGGAACTAGCATATAGCACTCTGATTTTGCACCTTGGGGATAAGGTGCTGAGAGAGGTCTCAAGAGAAAAGACGGTTGCTGGGATTTGGACAAAACTGGAGTCATTATACATGACTAGCACGTTGACTAACAAAATCTACCTGAAGGAAAAGTTATTTGGATTCAAGATGGACAATAGCAAACCGGTTGAGGAGTTCTTGGATGATTTTGCCAAAATAATTATTTTTTTCATTATAGCTTGATCTTCATCTTCTATATTTTCTTTGATGTTCTCTAGATCAATAATGATTTTGCCAAAATCATTATTGATCTAGAGAACATCAAAGAAGATATAGAAGATGAAGATCAAGCTATAATTATTTTGAATACCCTACCACTAGAGTATTCTACACTGGTAGAAGCAATGAAGTATGCTAGGGAAACTATATCAATGGAAGAAGGTCCTTGCTGCGTTGAAATCTAAGCATATTGAGTCCAAGACAAGTCAGGAGAGTGCTGATGGACTGTTTGTTCAGGACAAGCCTTTCAAGCCAAACTTTCAGAAGAAGAGTAACAAGAACAAATTTCAGAAGAAATCAATCACCTCTCAAAGTCCAAGGGGTGACCAGAAAAAGCTAAAGTGCTACTTCTGCCATAAGAAAGGTCATTTTAGAAGAGATTGCCCTGATAGGAAAAAGACATTTGGAGCTAAGAAGCAGGACCAAGGTGATGCAACACTAGAGGAAAGAAGGTTATGAAAGTGTTGATCTTCTGGTGGTGACAGATGGTGATGCCAACTCCAAATGGATCCTAGATAGTGGCTGCTCCTATCAAATGACCCCACACAAGTCTTGGTTCCATTATCTTGAAGAAAAGAAGTAGGGAACAGTGCACCTGGAAAATAATAAATCATGCACTATGGCTAGGATTGGAGCTACGAGACTGAGGATGGATGGTGGCCAAGAGATCTTACTCTCTGGCGTAAGGTACGTACCACTCAAAAGGAGTTTGATTTCTCTAAGTATGCTAGACAAGCAAGGTTATGTGTTTAAAGCTGAAAATGGTTCCATGAAAGTCACTAAGGGATCTCTAGTTGTCATGAAAGGTGTTAGAATGAATGGTATATATGTCTTGCTAGGTAACACAATAGTTGGATCAATTGTCAATTGTACCGAGAAACAAAATAATGATATATCCCGATTGCATTTGAGACTAGGTCATGTAAGTGAAAAAGGTCAAAAAAACTGCATGAACAACGATGTTTAGGAAATGGAAAAATAGGAAACTGCCTTTTTGTGAGAATTGTGTATGTGTTCTAGGTAAGGCTAGCAAGGAAAAGTTTAATAAAACCATTCTTAGAGCAAATGAATACTAGAGTACATACATTCAGACTTATGGAGACCAACAAGAAATGAATCTCACAGTGGAAAAAAATATTTCATGACTCTTATAGATGATTATTCTAGGAGAGTATAAGGAATCATTCGGTTGCTGCAATTCCATCAATAAAAGATCGATCGATTATGGTTGCTGAGTAAGAACATCCGGTTCCGAACCAGGGTAAAACCGAGTGTCAAGCTTTCTTGTTTTTGTTTTGATTACTTGCTGTTGCATATCGATCTTGCATTATAACACTCGATAATACTCAAATCGAACTCAAATTTTAAACAAACCAAGCTTTAATTATAAAATACTCGACTCGTTTGCAGCCCATGGCAACTGTGATCGATGAGAATTTGACAACATACCCTTCAAATTTAATTTATTTTGAAAATTCTCCAAACCAATAATTGTATTTATCATAATTTATTAATATTTTTGGCGACATACTCCGTAGTAAACTAGGTCACAAGGTATGTCATATTTCATATTGATCACACCACATAAACTTCAAGACCGCCAGGCCACTTCAAATTACAGATAGTGTTGTTACAAAATTTAATCACAAACAATGGCCAACATATCTGGGGTTGAACTGGCTTCGGATAGCCAAAAATAAGAAGCAAAGAAAATAAAATAAACAAAACAAAAATTCTGATGGCAAAATCAAATTTGGTAAAAAACTGTATGAGAGGATTAAGGTCAGATAGGAGCGAAAGACTAATTTCAAAGAGAATTAATCACATATAACATCATATGAACTATGCATTGGAATCATCATCCCCGATCATCCTCTCGTACATACATTTTCTAGATTCAACAAAAAAAAAAGATTTGAAACAAAATAAAACAAACAGTTTAGAAATCAGAAATTGTTGAATTTCAGAGGCCTCATAGAGAAGATTAGAAAAATTTCAACACACAGTAAGTTCAGACATATGCTTGTCTTTAACATTTTATAATCATTGGCCGCATAAAAAACATCAAAACAACAGCAGATATTGAAAACAATCAAACCCCAGAAAAAAAGAAGCAATTTTATAGAAAAAATCCTACGTGGTTTGATTTACGAAGAGTTAAAGAGAATGGGAGTCGAAGGAGCAGCAGCCGTTACTCTTGAACGCTGAACATGCTCGAATCAGCTGACGACGCTCTTTGTTAAGTCTCTGAAACGGCGAATTTATAGTGTAGTGAGTAGCTTTGTGTTAGGGCTTTCACCTTCGGGAGATTTGCAACGCTGCGTTTTGATCCGTAGATTGCTAGAATGTCCTGAGTGATCCCGAAAAATGTTACTTTGCTTGGCCCAAATAAATCCAATAATAAAAAATAATAAGTGCAATGGGCCCAAACCCATACCTCGATCAGCCCAATCCAGCCTGTAAAAAAGAACCTGCCGAATGCAACAGTAACAAAGTCAACGCAGTCTTGACAATGATCCAAATGTGTAGTTTCTAGCTAAAAGTAAATTAGAATCCGACCGAATGCCGGATACCGTTTTGTATTCTTTTGATTACAACTTTTTGCCGGCATTTTCCAACCTCTTTGATCAAATCAATGAAAAAAAATTTGGATTGAATACAATAAGCGATATGGTAGACCATTTCGTGTAAGATTCTATTTAAATAAAATTTTGGAATGATAGATGAAAGGAAATTTTGGAGAAAAATATATTCAAAGAACATAAATTTTTTTATTATATTTTATTTCATCACATTTTTCAAGATCTAAGCCAATTGTTAGTTTTATGTCAAATGAAAAACTGTATCATTTTATAAATAAAATTCACCATTTTCTAATAGTTATTTAGTTAGTTTTCAGAACTAATTCTTAATATGGATTAAGATCAGATGCAAACTGCAAACTGATGAATTATAGTATATCAGCTACAAACCATGCTATAATTCGTCAAAGTGACCTAAAATTCGTTTGCATAAAACTATGACGTAGTTCGTAGAAAAAGTGTACCATAATTTGTTGGTTTACACGTTTGTACCAAAAATTTAATTTGCACATTACCTTAACACTTCTTGATATAAATCAACAACAACAAAACTACATATACACGCAGAACAATCATAATACGAAAAAAGCCATCCTCAGCTTTAGGTCATTGTTAAAAAAATGAAAAGCACCGGTGGTAGAAACAGCAGGAGGATTTTCGGTCCACCGCAGGGACGTAGTGCTAGAGATGAGGATCTCGTGCTGTTCAGAGAGCTTCATAAGCGAGAGAAGGATCGAATTGCCAGCCTCTTACTTCCAGTTTCGGACGAGTTTGAACTAACAGGAGCTAATTACTACACTCATAATCCTGCTCTTTTCCGAATACCATCGAATAAGAAGAGTTCGTCTGGCCTCGAATCACTTTCCGGATCTGACAAAAATGATTATGATTGGTAAGCATGTTAAATTGATTTCTTTTTTTCTGTTTAATATCCGGGGTTTAGAATAAATGGCTTTGTGATTTTTGAAGGCTGAAAACACCGCCGGCGACTCCGCTTTTCCCTTCACTGGAGATGGAAGCTGCGACCGCTCCGGAGATGGCGGTGCAAAGAGAGTTACCCATCATGCAGCCTCTTTCCAGGGTATGTGATCTTATGTTTATTATCATTTCTTTGAGCCTAAGTTCGTTCTTATTCAAATAAAACTTTTTGAGACTGAGATCAGAAACTTTTTGAAAAACGCCACACCATGCAAAATTTGGATTTGGGATGTACAACGTGTTCAAGTTTTATTTGGTATATATTACGTTTTTCGAAATTGATGTTCTCAACTGCGAGACTGCACTGGATGAAGTCGATTTCGGGTAAAACCCGATGTTGGGAACTACGATTTGAAAAACAAAATTTGGTATAGATCAAATAAAACTTGAACCCGTGATATATCACAAACCCAAAACAAGTTGAAGCGACCAAGAATATTTATTGAAACCAAATCATTAATTTTATTTAAAAAATGAATATGTATGATTAATGTTTTTTTAAAATGAGCTGTGATAATTTTGAAATTAATTACATGTTGTCTAAGAAATTTTCTTTACTTGGAAAATATTAACCTTCTCTAATGGAACTCACAAATGAGCTTTATACAAGAATATTTAAAAACTTTGAAAAATGAGTTCTTAGATGAGTTATGGTCTGTACTTTGTTATCTTACATTTAAAAAAAAAAATTCTATAGTTCAGTTCAACACTTTATTTTGGACCCTATAAATAGTTCAACTGTTCAAGACCCATGCATAAAATTGAAATAAAACTTTCAAAAAGGCTATGAAAATGACGATAGGTCCATTTTTGTGTGTGAATAAAATCAGTTTTCATCAAATTTTCTACAAGGACCAAGACTAGAAGCGGACCCAAGCCCTAAAACGCCCACCATCACCCACAAACCAAAACCCTCACCAACACCAGTAGTCACCTCTACAACCTCAAAGCCCAATAATAAACCCTCGATCCATCACTCAATGCCACGTCACCCGGATCCTTTCCTCACCTCAAACCTCTCCAAACCCGACCCGAAGCCCAAACCCGAATCAGCCTCCAGACCCAAGAGCAGAGGCTCAGTGTCGCCGTTGGTCAGGGCGAAGATCAAGGGCGTCTCCGATCACACACCGGCCAACTTGAAAATCGACAACAGATCGCTGTCTTCGACTAGGGGCAGAGTGGCGAGCGGCAGAGCTGTTGGGCTGACACCGAATGTAAAACCAGCCGACCCGCGGCCATTGTCGGTGACAAGAAGCAGAACGGCAGTGAGCGGTGGTGGAGCGGCTGCGACGACGCCGTTTGTGGCTTCTGATCAGAGGAGGCAGTCGCGCTCACCGAGCGTGAGAAGGACGGAAGGAATGGTGAAGGAGCGGAGGGAGGATGGGGGAGGCGGGATGGCTACTCAGTCGTTCTTTGGGAGCAAAATGGTGGATAAGGTGATGAGTGCGAGGAAAAAAGGAGGCGGAGATGCGGCGGCGAAGACGGCGGAGAGGTTGGAAAGGAGAGGAAGTGCTCCTGGTGGTAGTGGTGGGCTTGGGAGGGTGGTGGCGACAAAGAGCTCGCTGGACATGGCGGCCGAACCAACGATGGTACGATATTGTTTGACTTTTTTTTTCTTTCCAAATCTAACAATAATAAATTGAATGTGATCACAGGTGTATCAAAAAAAATGTGAGGTGGCTTAATTTCATAAAGTATTTAGGGGATATTTTGTATATCATTTAGATCATAAATTCAATAAATAAATTTTTTTAGTAAAAAACATTAAATAGTTGAATCATGACAATAAACTAACATCAGGTGCAAACATGCAAAATACTAGCCGATGAATTATGGTACACTTCCTACGAACCATGTCATAGTACGAGAAAGTGATTTATAATTCATTTGAATAAAATTATGACATAGTTTGTAAGAATTGTATCATAATTCGTCGTTTGCACCAAAGTTTAGATTTTTGCCTGATCTTCACTCCATGTTCAATTATGAAGGTAGATTTTTAAAAATAGTTTTATCGTTTTGGACGTGGAGTTTTGGATGTGCGCTCATTAATATATTTTACTTCAATAAAATTTTTTTCTAGTATCCTAATTTTTCATTATTTGACCTTTTTTTTGTGCGAGCTCAAAATAGAATTGTAAAAATGAAGTGTTTCGTGTAAATCGACGCGCTGGACTATGTCTTTATTAATAATGTGATGCTATGATATAATTGTGTTAATTGTTATATGCAGGAAACTAAGGGAGCCCTAAGCAGGAGGTCCAAAATGGTGACTAGGGCAAAGTGATGAAAAAACGCCAAAGGAAATCACTCTTGCAGACATTTTAATATCAACTTGAATTTATGCTTTTCATTTTGCAAGCATTAAACACACATGTACCCTCCCATATGTCCCATCGAATATTTTTTTGGCATGCATGTTAAGACAAATATCAATATCACCTCATGTTTTTTCTTTTTTGATAAATCATTATCACTCTTTTTTATTTCTTTTTTGATAAATCATTATCACTCCTTTAAACAATGTTGCTGGTAGCTGCTAGTCTTTATGAACCATTTTTCTTATAATACTTTCTAAAATTTATTATATGTGATGATATTTTTGTAATGATTCGAACGTGTACGTAGTTGATCCGAGCCGTTATAAATCTAGCTTGTTATAACAATCTCATGTCACCGCGCTAGCTCCTATATATGTCACAATAACCTAAAGTTTATTACAAAAGACCATGGTAGATTGGTAACACAATATGGTAAATAGTAGGTTAGCTAGTTTATCAAGTTTGTTTACACACGATACTCTCAAGCGATATGAGATAGACTTTTGGGATGTTACATAGACCTCCACTTAATTACAGTTCCTAATGCCCTCGTTAGGATCGTTCATGGTCACCTACTGCAGAGATTTGTTGAATTTTGCTAGCTCATATAGGTCTATATAGTCTCATTGTAACTCAAAAGCTCAAGCTTATGAGTCATGGTTCAATATAGAACCATATAAGCTAGCATCTTCTCCTTCTATTAGACAATGTGGGCTATTTCTCTAATTGTCTCAACTCAACAATCTCCCCCTTGATCATTACTTCGCTATCACAACCTCGCCACTTTTCTTCGTAGCGGCGCGCCCTTCTCGTAGGTGACGTTGCAATAAATTGTGTAGTCAAAAGATATTTATACTTGACCGGTAAGACCGGTGTCGAACCCAAGGGAGCAAACGGATTATACGCTAGGTCTATCAATTTCTAACTCGGCTATTCCTCCAAATTCAATGTTGAGAAAGGTTATCAATGATGAAAACAAGTAATGAAATGGTTTAAGGGGAATTAATTCAATTAAAGTGAGTTTCGAGGGGTTAATCCCCTCCTTGGCCATTTTCCAATGATCATGTATACAAGAGTTTAATCATTTAAGAGTTGATAGGTTTGAAACCTAGCTTAGGCTAAAATTAGACAAACTATCGTGCAAGTCTAATCCTAGTCAAGCCTTCTTATGTAGAATCTCACTAATTAAAGATGTTGATTCACTATATAGCACCTATTTTCACAAATGCTATATGCATAAAGTCTTGGTTAGCCTCTCACCCATGCATTTACTCTCATAAATGCTTGATAAGTTCATTTTTACTATATCCAAACCATCACTAAGCTCTCTCAATACTTAGATCATAGTTCTAACACAAACATGTCACTTAGGCATTTTATCAAACACTTAGCAACATGTCTAGAATGAAAACCATAGTAAAATGAAATCAACTTCATAAATTGCATGTTAATGTGTATACAATGATCATTGAGTACCAAGGAGGATCATAAGACCCTCAAAACACAAGGGGACTACTCACACATCATGTAAGACAACATGGTGTGAGTAGGGTTTCTAACAAAATCTAAGAGAAAAGAAGAGGAATAGAGTAGGATGATTAGTCCTAATGAACTCCCTTGATCTTCAATCCTCCTTGATTAGATGATGATGGATCCCTTGATTGAGCTCACTTTTCCTTGTCTTTTTCCCCAAAGAAGCCAAGATACTAGGTCAAACTTATCACTTTCTATTTATAGCCTCGCTGAAAATCCGGAACTGTAGCAGGCCAGTCGATCGACTGGCGGAAGGTTGTTGCCCAGTCGGTCGACTGGCGGTGAAGAAGCTACCTCGTGAAGTGAACGCCCAGTCGGTCGACTGGAGGTCCAATTGACCGATTCGATTGACGAGTTTGGAGGGCCTCCCTGAGCTTCTTCTCCGTCGATCGATTGGAGGTGCCAGTCGACCGACTCGCGCCTTGTGCTCTGCTAAGCTTCTCCTTAGTCGATCGATTGGAGGTGCCAGTCGACCGACTCGATGGGCGAGTTTGGAGGGCCTCCCTGAGTGTTCAGCCAGTCGGTCGACTGGTGCAGGGGAATATTCCCAGTCGACCGATTGGAGCCCCTTCCAGTCCCAACTTTGCTCAAGTCTCCGATTTTTCCCGAGTTCTCGTAAATAAGCTTTGACACTGAGATATCCATCTTTGTACCTAAAGCGTACGAAAAAGAGATCAAATGACATCAAATAATCGTCGGAAACGAACTAAAGCTATAGTGAGATACGAGTATTATTAAGTCGAAAACTCAACTTATCAACACTCCACACTTAAGCTTTGTTCGTCCCGAACAAAGTATGCAAGTATGTCAAGGTCATGCAAATGGCGAAATGCTAGTGGTGCTATGTTTTTCGTCTATTTGCCTCACTAGATTTCACAAGGTCTCGATCATTATTTCTAAACATGTTATTGAAAGAAAAATGACAAATATGTACAATCTAACTAGCTCCTTTTCGTAGGCGTTACGAATGCATTTAGCGTATGCATTAAGCCTTTAAACCCCTAGGCTACCCTAGTGGACAAGTATAGTCTCGTGAGAGTTTTCAGAAAAGGGAATACTCACAAATCCCAAATGCACCTATCCCATGAGAATTAAAAGAAAGAGTGTTCAACCGGGGCTATGTTTTCTCAAAACAAATTCCTCATCCCACGCTAGGACTACCATGACAATATCATCAAAAGAACTTTCGAACCACTTTGAGAACCTTTGAGGTTGTGGATTCAAGGTTATCAATACCAAAGCTATCGATCGTCTCATCCAAAAGTCTATTCATTTTCAAGGCTATACAATAGAGGTGAAGTTTTTAGTTTGCACAAAAATTGTCAATTGCTCATCTATGCTAGCTAGGGCTAGTCCATGGGTTTGCGACATGGAACTCATTCCCAAGTTCTAGGCGCTTTAGCCGTAATCCATAAGGGAAGAGGAGTTTGACACTAGAGTTCTCAATAAACATGCATAGACCAAATGATAACTCCCGTGCAAGCACATGGGTCATCCGAAAGTTATTCTAACAAGCACACAATGCAAATGATGAATCCCGCACAAATGATGAATGGAGGAAAACATAGAGTCAAGTTTTAAGTGCTTCTTATTTTCTTTTTGAAACGGCCTTTGGCCTACAAATGCTTTCGAGGGGGGACTTACCTCCCTAACCCCCGACATTTGTATACTTTGGATCAAAACTTCTCATGATCATTGAGAAAGTTTTTAGTCGGGGCTTTGCCCTCTTTGACCGCAAACATTTTGTTGTTGTTGAATGGGGTCTATTTTTCGCCCTCTTTTGACTCCACACTTAAAACTTGACAATATGTTCAAAAAGTGTATGGAATGTGCGGGAATCAATCATGAACAAGGCACCGTGTTAGAAAACTCAAGTCACCAAGGAGCTATCAAATGGTCTAAGTTTTTCACTATGATTTTTAAAAGGTGCTTGCTATAACTTGATCCAAGGTATTTTATCGAAAATAATTAGAGAATTGGATAGACGAAAGATAGCAATGATATTGGCTTTCAAGAATACACATTCAATGGACTAGGTCGGTTCTAAGTTCGAGATCCAATAAATGTGACAAATAGGCTAGATGTGATTTATAGGAATTAAGAATCGATAGTCACAAGCCTATATGGTTAAAAACACTCTCATGTAGGGATAAGGTGCAAAAGATGCAAGTGTCCATCTAAAAATGATATACATGACATGCAAACATGTGAACTATGCGCATCAAACCACTCCACACTTAATTCAAGCTTAGTCCCTAAGCGCATAGAATGATAAAATAAAGGCAAAGGCGCATAGGAAACTCCCCTCGTTTGTAGTGCCGGTGATATAACCCTTGGGAGTTAGAAATAACCTTTTGGTTGCAAATGTAACAATGAAGGTGAATTTGGACGTGATAAGAATATGTTAATGTATATCCTGTAGAGTGAGCAATAGAAATGGTAAACACCTTCAATATCATAGAAAATGTAGCATACAACCAAAGGCAAGTAAAGGAAATATCACCAAAATGGCATACATCATCCAAAATTGCGCCAAAAGGCGACTTAACATCCAAGAACATGATCTAAGCAAGAAAGCATCGAACAATAGGCAAGAAATAAAAATAAGATGCAATCCAAGCTCAAGATGTAGCCTCGTCTCCTCCGGGACTAATCGGTCTAGCCGAATCTCCAACACCTTCCTCATTCGGCACCGTGGGACCAGTGAATAGTGGGCTATCCTCCCGAAAAGGGTGATCTGGCTCACCGGTGTCTCCTGTGAAACGCGATCCCACCTCCTCGACTCTGGAAGTTGGCGTGGTAGGCAAAGGGGAGGCGCCACGAGGAGCAGAAAACTCTGGGGCTAAAGGAGGGATGATGGGAGTGTTGGGTCCTCCGGCAAAGGATAGGACTGTAGAATGGAGCCACTCCCACTCCCGATGAGATCTCAACGCCTCAGCTCGAGTGAAGGCATCAAGGCTAGCTAGCCCACTCCTCAAATTAGCGATGTCATAGGAGACTCGCTCTCTCCACTCTACCCAATCACCTGTAGGAGGGACAACATCCTCAACAGCCAGCTCCTCAATGCGTGGCTCTACGATGGGAGGCTCCTCGGGGAAAGGGGCTGCGGGCTCGTCGACCGGAGGAGGGGAGCGTACAGGAGAGACAACAGGGGATGGGGTGAGGTTGGCTAGGCAGTAGAGATGGTGCTCCTTCTTGAACACCGCCTTCCTATATGCAGCATTGGACACGAGACCCTCCTGATGAGGCCTCATGTCCTTCTCCCAAGTCTTGCCGTCACTCTTGATGATGTGCATGTGCTTCATGGTGCCCATGTCAAGTACACTCCTGGATGGCGCCTGACGGAGCCCACTGCACTGTCGTTAAGGTGCGGTGTTCTCTGTGCAAAAGCTAATTTATATTCCGCTACTCGTGACCTTACTACTAGGTAGCAAGTGGTAAGTAGGGGTCGAACCCAAGGGAATTAGGGGGATAGTCGTTCTTTGAGGGATTTGTACAACGAGGGAGCGTGTTTTAAGGTTGATTGAGATTTTAGCGGTTAGAACTAAGTGACTTTTTTGGTTGTTTTGGTTTTTTGTGCGGAAAGTAAATTACAGAAAAATAAATACTGAAAAATAAAAGAAAGACTTACAGTGGGTGATGCGTGATTTGCGATTCCTCCGGATGGTGAGTGCAGTTGATTAAGGCAGTTATACTATGAAAGTAAATACAGGGGGGTTTTGTAATTCTAGGGAAGCATTCGGTTTCGGGGGCCTTGTATCATAGCCTGTTTATCATTGACTCTTAGTGATCCTTCTAAGTATTCAAAAGCGTATCAAGGCCATTCCAAGCACTCGATTTGCACACACTGTCTAGTCTTTTGCAAAAGTGTTCGATAGTGAATCGAGGCCATTCCAAGCACTCAACTTGCGACACCATCTAGTCTTTTGCAAAAAACGTAGAGCATTTGTTCTACTTAGACTAATACCCCATTCCAAGGTATATTAGCCTATGTGCATCCATTTGGTCAGTCAACCAAATGGTGTTTTAGAGAGGTCAAACTCCTCAGATAAGCTTTGCCATTCCAAGCATCCACTTACCCGAGTATGTTTACGAACTTACACGGAAGAGCTTTGCCATTCCAAGCATCCACTCAACCTTGGAAGTTCTGGCCTAATATATGGCACATAGAACAAGTTTTGAATACAGAGAAAAAGTACTAAAGTATAGTCTAAAACATTTTATAATACAAGTACACCCCTTCAACCGAATGAAGAGTTTAGCTACGAATATCCATGGAAGAGGATATCATAGCTAAATACTCGGGGGTTTTTGAAAGACAGTAAGAAGAGAGAGGGGGTGGAATACTCAAGAACCAACATGAGTATTCCTAATTCCTACTGAATACTCAAGAACCAACAGGAGTATTCTCTACAGTATTATAATACTCAAAAACCAACAGGAGTATTATAATTTCAAACTGTTATAATACTCAAGAACCAACAGGAGTATTATTTCAAAACCAAAGCTTACAAAGTACTAAACTTTTTAGAGAGATAAGTGAATTACAATTTGTGGATTGTTGGATGATGATACAAATGAGAAGAGAGGGGTTGTATTTATAGCCATGGGGGAGGAGAATGGAGGGTGAGGATGAGAGCACATGGCAAGCCATCCATGGGAGGAGGAGGAAGGGTGGAAGCCGCCGGTTTCAAGTCATCCATGGAGGGAAGCTTCCTCCCAAGCTCACCTCCAAGCAAAGCCACCGGTCATCCATGGATAAGGATGAGTTTTGTGTGAGTTTTGTGCAGTCTTTTCACAAAACTATCAGTCCAATTTCACACCGGTTTGACTTTGGTTGTTCCTCGGTTGGATTTGTATTGAGTGATTCCACGTCAGGATCTTGAGATTTCTTCAGTCAGCGTCTGATCTTGACCTTGGAATGACTCGTAATATCTTTTCAGCGTAAAATCCTCTCCTTAGCGTGTTTTCTCTCTAGTCTCTAAAATGCCCTGCAGATAAATATCGGAACTAACAAGCAAAAGTTAAATAGACAAACAGTCTAATTTGGTGGGTTTAACTGTGTTTTTGATTCGTATAATTATGGTCCATCAGACACCTCACACTTTTATTTGTTCGTCCCGAACAATGCTATTAAAGGGCGGCACTAAGTTTGGTTTTAAAATATGAAAATTAGACGGTGGGACTCGATTTATCCTAATTCATGCATTACTACTTATTACCAAATTGAACTGTGTAAATAAATAGAAGAAACTTGATACTTGTACCTCCGTGCCGAGATGCAAATTATTCTGGATGTTTCGGGAGATAGCCCTTTTTAGGCGCCTGGACTGCATCCTCGGGACCGTCTCACACTATGTGGTTTTATTGTAGTTTTCTCTAGCACGTGATTCGGTTCGGGTTTCAATGGTTTGAGTACTTCGATTTTCTTTTGGCGAGGGACAACTTTTGTAGTGATTCGGCGTTTGGCCTTTGATTTGACTCTTTGAGTGCTTCACTTTTTGTTCGGTTAAAACCTTCACAATTTTGGGCCTTTGGCCTCTTGATTTGCTTCTTTGAGCTTTTTGCTTCTTTGTGACTTGCTAGTCCATTTTCTCAAGCCTTTTTGGGAGGTCCAATCGTCGCCCGCGAGTATATGGAAATACCTCCCCGCTCCTCTCATCCTTGCCGTTTCGCGCGGGTCAAGATGAGGGTCGCTCATCTATTTTCTTGGCTACTTTGGCTCAGAGATATGACGGTTTGATTCCTGTCCTCGCCTTTTTTCTTTTTGCATAAACACTGCATGGCAGAGATGACTTCAATCTTCACTGAAACCCGAAGTGCAGCCTCCACTGACTTCGAAAACCATGTAGTTAGATTCGATCCTTCGATTGCTTGCCAAGCCTCTCTAGGGCAGTTTATGTCAACTCCACATCCCTAGTTTATCTCAGCACAAAGGGACAAATGAGAAGTTACATTCTAAGTTTTTAGACAGTTGAATTTTCACAAGGTTAATGCATGAATTATGATCTATCTTTTTCACATTCTCAAGTTCATATTTTCAAAAAGATAATACTAAAAAAGAAAACATGTTTATGTACACATGTGGTTCTCACCCCACACTTTTGAACGAAAGGCGTGCCTTTCAGCAAGACTTAGTTCAAAAGCCATGCAAGCAGATATTATACGAGAAGAAAATGACATTAAGGAAAAGGGAAGAACAGAACTCCCTTTATTGTGTCGACTGACATGGCTCGAGGCTGGATAATCGAGGGTGTTCGGCTGGGGCCTTGAACTCTTGGCGTAGGCCTGACTGGCTTAATGTTGCACCCAAGTCCGATTCCTGAATAGTCATTTCTTCTATGCACCAAGTGGGTGAGAGCAACTTATTGAAAAAAACTAAATGACAGAAAAATAAAAGACAGAAAGTAAGATAGTGTCGGGTTACCTCCCGACCAGTGCCTTTGTTTAACGTCGTTGGTAAAGTGTGGAGTGTGACATGTGCTTTTAGTTTGTCCAATTTTAAGTGTGGAGTGAGGTCTACTCACTCCGATTCTACTTCACACCTCCAACTTTCCCTTGAACTTTATATGAATATTGATGTTGCCCTTCGTGCTCTTGTGCATGTTTTAGAGGATGTAGATTACTTTCCTTGCTTGTATTCTATAGATCTTACGCCATGATGTTATTATGTGACTTGTGATGCTATCTTGCTCATACTTGAGTTTTGCATAACCTTGTATGTCACTTGTTACTTTTAACCTCTCATGTCTTCTTGTCATCAAGGAAGTTATTTGCATCATGTTCGATCACGTTTAGCACAATGGCATATTTTCTATTGGAGGGGCACATCTACAAACGAGGGGAGTTTCCTATGCGCCTTTATCATTAGCTTATTCATTGTTTGCGCTTAGGGACTAAGCGATGCTTTAAGTGTGGAGTGGTTTAGTTGCATAGTTCACTCTTTTCATGTCGTACATACCATGTTTGGATGAGCACTTGCATTCATGTATTCTATCCCTAACATGAGAGTGTTTTTTTTAACCACATAGGCTTGTGATTATCGATTCAAAATTCCTATAAATCCCATCTAGCCTACTTGTCACATTTATTGGATTTTGAACTTAGAACCGACCTAGTCCTACGAATGTGCATTCTTGTGAGCCAATATCATTGCTATCTCTTGCCTATCTAATTCTCTAAGTATTTTCGTTGAAATACCTTGGATCAAGTTTTAGCAAGCACTTTTAAAAATTTTCATGAAAAACTTAGACTTTTGTTTGCTCCTTGGTGACTTTAGTTTCTAGCACGGTGCCTTGCTCATGTTTGATTCCCGCACATTCCATACACTTTTTGAACATATTGTCAAGTTTTAAGTGTGGAGTCAAAAATAAAAGAGGGCGAAGCCCCATTCAAAAAAAAAAAAGAGATTTTTGCGGTCAAAGAGGGCAAAGCCCCGACTAAAAACTTTCTTGAGGTACCCGAGAAGTTTTGTTCTAAAATATACAAATGCCGGGGGTTAGGGAGGTAAGTCCCCCCTCGAAAGCATTTGTAGGCCAAAGGCCGTTTCAAAAAGAAATAAGAAGCACTTAAAGCTTGACTCTATGTTTTCCTCCATTCTTCATTTGTGCGGGATTAATCATTTGCATTGTGTGCTTGTTGGAATGACTCTTGGACGACCCATGTGCTTGCACGGGAGTGTTCATTTGGTCTATGACTTGTTTTATAAGAACTCTTGTGTCGAACTCCTCTTCCCTTATGGATTACGGCTTAAGCGCCTAAAACTTGGGAACGAGTTCTATGTCGCAAGCCCGTGGACTAGCCCTAGCTAGCATAGGTGAGTGATTGGCAAATTTTTGTGCAAACTATGAACTTTACTTCTATTGTATTACTTTGAAAATGAATAGACATTTGGATGAGGCATTTGATTGCTCTAGTATTGATGATCTTGAATGCACAACCTCATGGGTACTTAAATGGTTCAAAAGTTCTTTTGATGATAATGTGATGGTAGCCCTAGCGTGGGATGAGGATTTTGTTTTGAGAAATCCTAGCCTCGGTTGAACACTCTTGCATTTCATTCTCATGGGATAGGTGCATTTGGGATTTGTGAGTATTCCCTTTTCTGAAAACTCTCACGAGACTATAACTCGTCCACTAGGGTAGCCTAGGGGTTTAAAGGCTTAATGCATACGCTAAATGCATTCGTAACGCCTACGAAAAGGAGCTAGTTAGGTTGTACATACTTGTCATTTACCTTTCAATAACATGTTTAGGAATAATGATCGAGACCTTGTGAAATCTAGTGAGGCAAATGCACGAAAAACATAGTACCACTAGCATTTCGACATTTGCATGACCATGACATATTTTCATACTTTGTTCGGGACGAACAAAACTTAAGTGTGGAGTGTTGATCAGTCGAGTTTTCGACTGATTAGTTGCCATTCTTCACTATGGTTTTGGGTCGTTTCCGATATTATTCGATGTCATTTGATCCCGTTTCGTACATTTCAGGTACAATGCAAGATATATCAGTGTCAAGAGCCATTGGAAGAAACTCGGGAAAAATCGGTGTTTAGAGCAAAAGTTGGCAGTATTTGGTCCTCAGTCGATCGACTGGGAAGCTTCCCTGCTCCAGTCGATCGACTAAACAGACTAACAGGGGAAGCTGAAAATCGACCATCGCCAGTCGATCGACTGACTCCTTCAGTCGATCGATTGAAGAGTCCCCTGCCCAGAGCATGCAGATCACGTGACGCCCAGTCGATCGACTGGATCTCAGTCGATCGACTAAATGGACAAACAGGAGGTGCTGCAAATTGAGACTTGTCAGTCGATCGACTGGGATCCTACCCTGTTTCAGTCGATCGACTGAGAACATGCTAGCCAAGCGACTTTTCTTCCTCCAGTCGATCGACTGGGCCATCAGCCCAACACCAGTCGATCGACTGGACCTGCTACAGTACCGAAAATAATCCGAGGCTATAAATAGAAAGAGGGTTTCTTGACCTAAAAAGGGGGGGACTTTTGGGGAAGAACACTCATCAAAGGAGACCAAATCAAGGGCATTCATCCACATCCAACAAGGAGGAGTGAAGATCAAAGGGAGACACTAGGACTAATCATCCTACTTCTATCCTTCTTCTCTTCTTATTTGTTGTGTAAAAACCCTACCCACATCATGTTGTCTTACATGATGTGTGAGTAGTTCCCTTGTGTTTCGAGGGTGTTTGTACCCTCCTTGGTACTCTTGATCATGAATACACATGTTTGATTATTAATCTATGGTGTTAGATTTACATTTGCTATGATCTTCATTGTGCATGCACTCTAGGTGTTTGATGAAATACCTAAGTGACTTGTTTATCCCAAAACTTGCCCTAATAATCTAGCGATCTTAGGGATGGTTTAGATATAGTAAATGTGATCATATCTATGGATTTGAAGTGAACTAGGAATTGAGTTCATGTCATTTATTGCTTGGGAGATATTTCAATGCTAATAAATGTCGTGGAATGAATCAACATCTCGAGAGAGTGAGGTTCGAGCTTTAGGAGAGCTTGACTAAGAATAGATTCGATGAGGATTGATTCTACCTTAGTCTAAGCTAGGTTCGAAACTATCTAACACCTAGAAATGTGATTAATTCTTGTATGCATGATCATGAGAAATGCCAAGGAGGGACACAACCCCTTGAAACTCTCTTTTGATTGATTTTCAAACCCTTAATACCATCTCATTACTTGATTTTGATTGATAACACCCTCATCATTGAATTTTAGGAATAGCCAAGTTGAAAATTTGATTCACCTAGCGTATAATCCAATTGCTCCCTTGGGTTCGACACCGGTCTTACCGGTCAAACTATAAATTGTTTTTGACACTATTGCAAAATACACACGTCAGGCAACTCATTATCAAGGTCAATCGCACTCATGAGCAAGTTAGGCACATCATACATTTCATAAGTATCAACAAGGTCTAGATAATTACAAGTCATGGTAGAACTAGGACCTCGTTGTGCTTTTTCAAGATTAAACTCTACTTCCTCATCGCATACCCTCATGGTAATTGACCCCTTAGTAGTATCAAATATAGCCCCCACGGTGTAGAGGAAGGGCCTTCCCAATAGAATGGGAATTTCATTGTCCTCTTCCATCTCTAACACCACAAAATCCCCCAGAATGTAGAAATTCCCTACTCTAACCGGGACATCCTTAAGAATTCCCTTAGGAAATCTTGAGGAGCGGTCCGCGAGCCTTAGAATCATTTGAGTTGGTTTAGGCTCACCCATAATTAACTTTTTGCACAAAGAATAAGGCATCAACGATATACTTGCACCCCAAATCACACATAGCACGTTCAATCTTAACATCATTAATATAGCATGAAATGGAAAAGCTACCGGGATCCTCAAGCTTTGGTGGCATGCGCGGTTGGAGTATGGCACTACATTCTCCATTGAGGGACACAGTGTCAACGTCCTCGATTGTTCTCCTGCAAGTAATAACATCCTTTAGAAATCTTGCATAAGATGGAGCTTGGGTGATTAACTCGGTGAAGGGCATTGTGACATAGAGCTTCCTCATCATCTCGGCGAACTTCGAGAATTACTTATCATTGCTCTTCTTCTTTAGCCTTTGGATAAAAGGAATAGGAGGAGTGTATACTCTTGGTTCGTCTTTCTCCTTTTCTACCTCACTTTTCTTTTGAGCTTGAGGGTTAGGGACCTCTTCATCCAACTCTTCAATTTTGGTACTAGCTTGGCCTCCAAGATCGAAAGAAACCCTCTTCTTCTTTGGTAGTTCGCTCTCTAGCTCCTTCCCACTTCTCAAAGTCACCGCATTGCAATGCTCTCTATTTACTTGGTCGGGTCTAGCCGGTAACTTCCCCGGTGCCCTTGTAGATGCTTCGGCTTGTTGAGCAATTTGGGTTTCAAGCATCTTGTTGTGGATTTCCAACCTTTGATTTGATTGCTTGACCTCATTCAACTCTTGCCTAATCTCTATTTGGTTTGCTAGGAGCTTTGCAAACATTGCCTCAACGCCGGAGAGTTCATTAGAAGGTTGTGGAGGAGGGTCAACTTGTTGGTATGGTTTTTGAGCTTGACTTTGGTATTGATGCCCTTGGTTTTGGTTCCTTTGAAGCAAAGTCGGTCCTTGACTTTGATATTGGTTCCTAGGTTGGAAAGCTTGATTGGATTGAGTAGGTTTAGGACCAAATCCGGAAGGTGTAGATCTAAAGTCGGGACAAGTGGGATTTGTGGTTTTGTAGGAGAAATTGGGGTGGTTCCTCCATCCCGAGGAGAACCTTGGTGTAGTGTAATTAGTTTGAGAGTTTTGCCCTTGAGTGGCACTAGCTTGGCCTCCATACTCTCTTCCTTGGTTTCCTCCCACAAAATTCACGTCTTCATAACTTTGTCTATACACATCTCTTTGGACCAAGGGGAAAGAATTTGTCTCATGCTCATAGACCTCACAAATGTCACAACCTTGATTTGTTGAAGGTTCCTTCTCCGGGTGTTTCAACTTGAAGACTTCATCCGAGAGGTTATCAAAGTCTTTCCTCAAGGCATCATAGTCGCTCGTGCTAACCGCCTTTACTTCATGCCTCTCATGTCTCCTTCTTGGATTTCCTCTTTCACTTCCCCACATGAAGTAGTTCTTCGTGATTTTCTCTATCACCGCAAACCCTTCATGTGGTTCTAGTTCCATAATAGCTCCGCCCGAGGCGGTGTCAAGTGCAAGTCGTGAGGCAGTATCGACACCGTGGTAGAAGGTGTGGAAGACTTGGAGATCGTCGAGGTTGTGATGGGGGCAAAGCCTTTGGTACTCTTTGTATCTCTCCCACGCTTCATAGAGATTTTCCCCATCCATTTGTGCGAAGTTCGTAATTTGATTCCTATAGAACGTCTTGGATAGAGGAAAATACTTGTTAAGAAATGCTACGGCGAGCTCCTTCCAAGTGGTGAAACTATCCGGGGTTTGACTCCTCAACCAATCCTTAGCTCTTCCCGTGAGAGAGAAAGGGAATAACCTTAAAAGCTTAGCGTCTTCCGAGAACCCATTTATCTTGAAAGTGGCACACACTTCAAGGAATGTAGTCAAATGAGAGTTCGGGTCCTCGTTGTCTCTTGATGGACCATAATTGTATGAATCATAAACACAGTTAAACCCACCAAATTAGACTCTTTGTCTATTTAACTTTTACTTGTTAGTTCCGATATTTATCTACAGGGTATTTTGGAGTCTAGAGAGAATACAGGCTAAGGAGGAGTTTTTAAGCTGAAAATATATTACGAGTCATTCCAAGGTCACGACCAGATGCCGACTGAAGAAATATCATGAACCTGACATGGAATCACTCAAAACAAATCCAACCGAAGAGCAACCAGAGTCAGTCTGGAGCTGAAAGGACCGATGGCTTTTTGGGAGGAGACTCACAAACCTCAAACTCATTCTCCTCACTCCATGCGGCCGGCGGCTAAGGGAGGGGACACCTCATAGCCGCCGGCGGCTTTCTCCCCTCCCCATGTGTCTTCATCTCCTTGCTCTCCCTCTCCTCTTGTGACAAGTGTTGCCATCTCCCATCTCCTCCATGCCTACAAATAGAGATGCCTCCTCCTTGTATCAAATCATCCAAAAATCATTCCACCACAACATCATCACTTATCTCTCTAGACTTTTGGGCACTTTTGTAAGCTTTTGTGTTAAATCTATAATACTCATGTTGGTTCTTGAGTATTCTAGTAGTTCTTGAGTTTACTCCTGTTGGTTCTTGAGTATTCTCCTTTACTTACTATCTTTCAAAAACCCTCGAGTACTTAGCTATGGTATCCACCTCTATGGATATTCGTAGCTAAACTCTTCATTCGGTTGAAGGGGTGTACTTGTATCATAAAATGTTTTAGGCTATACTCTTAGTGCATCTTTGTATTCAAAACTTGTTCTATGTGCCATATATTAGGTCAGAACTTCCAAGGTTGAGTGGATGCTTGAAATGACAAAGCTCTTCCGTGGGGTTCGTGAACATACTCGGGTAAGTGGATGCTTGAAATGGCAAAGCTTATATGAGGAGTTCGACCTCTCTAAAACACCATTTGGTTTGATCGGAAATGATTGATCAAATGGATGCACATAGGCTAGTATACCTTGAAATGGGGTGCTAGTCTAAATAGAACAAGTGCTCTACGACCTTGAAATGGGCTAGACATTGTGGCAAATCGAGCGCTTAAAATGGCCTTGATACACGTTTGAATACTTAGTAGGATCACTAAGGGTCAATGATAAACAGGCTATGATACAAGGCCCCCGAAACCGAATGCTTTCCTTAGATTTAAACACCACCTGCACTTACTTTCAATTTTAGTATAAACTGCTTATCAACTGCTCACCTTCCGGAAGACTTGCCAATCACGCAACAATCGCTGTAAGTCTTCTCTTTTATTTTTCAGTATTTACTTTTCTGTCATTTACTTTTTCGCACTAAAAACCAAAACCAACCAACCAATCACTTAGTTGTTAGCATTAAAACCTCAATCAACCTAAAAACACGCTCCCTCGCTGTACAATTCCCTCAAAGAATAGCTTATCCCCCTAATTCCCTTGGGTTCGACCCCTACTTACCACTTGCTACCCAGTAGTGAAGTCGCGAGTAGCGGACTTATAAATTTATTTGTACACATTGCCTCGCGATAAGGCAGTGCTGTCATCTCTCCCCGAGAATTGGTTGGATTGGACCATTTGGATTGTGGAGGTCTTCAAATCAAAATCCTGGTTGTCAACCGTCGGTACAAGGATTGGGGAACGATATACATAAGCCGTAGGAGTGGCATAATCCTTGAGAACCCTTCTAGCTTGAGGGCCTTGTGGTAGTTGACCTTGATGCGGGGGAGGTGGAGGAGGAAGTCTATTATCTCTATCTCCCATGACTTGATGATCGATTTATTGAACGTTCGAGGTTGATCCTTTTTCCTTAGTTGTTTTACTCCTTGTAAGGTGAGGATTCACGAATTCTTTTATGGGTTGGATCAAATCTCTATCCACAATTTTGGTAAGCTTCTTTGTCTTTGGTGGCATAAACGAGATGCACCTACAAGGGGAAAACAATTAAGACAAGTGAGAATAGTGAATAAGCTCAAGAATCAAGAGTAACAAAGCAAATAAAGGAAAACATGGAATAGTCGGAGTACTAAATGATTTTCCTAGGGATAATCTAGCTATTGCTCCCCGGCAACGGCGCCATTTTGACATTGCAATAAATTGTGTAGTCAAAAGATATTTATACTTGACCAATAAGACCTGTGTCGAACCCAAGGGAGCAAACGGATTATACGCTAGGTCTATTGATAGGTGTCTGATGTTCCCATTAATGGCATGCAGTTGGCAAAACGGCTTTAGACAGTTCAAGCAGGTGTTCAAGAAGAGTTCAATCGCTATCTTGAACTGCAGTACAGTGTACAACAGACGCATGAAGATTTTTGTATCCAGAAGATCGACGAGATTATTTGATTAGGATCAATTGACGAGTCATCATTAAAGATCAGATAATCAAATGAATATCTTCAGCTTGGATTCGAGAATATTGGATGACTTGGCACGGAAGTAATCTCCAAAGATTGGATATGGAAGAGATTGAATATCGTTCAAATATTTAGGAGTATCTGAACAGGGTGTCGTCGTACCTGTGCAAAAACAATTTATAATCTCCTCACTTCAGACTGTGGATTAGAACAGCGGTAAGCAAGGGTCGAACCCAAGGGAGCTAGATGGTTACTACTTTGCTCTGAAAAAGAAAAGAAAAGACGATTGGTTGTGAGAAAATAGTTTAGGAAATAAGAGAAAATAGGAAATAACGAAGATGTAATAATCAGAGAGAAATATTCAGATTAGGGTTTCTTAATTGTGACTAGTTTTATCATCGACTTCTAAATATCATGTTTCTAAATTCCTAAGTGTGGTTACTCCCATTCCAAGTCATAACCTAAAATAGGGTCTTTCCGGACGCCTATACCACAATTTAAACCTAGCAATTTAACATTCCATTCCAAGACATATTAAATTCGTGCCCTACTTGTTCTCAACGGTATAGTATCCAACAAATAGTAAATAAGAGATTTATATCGTTCTACTAAGTCTAACCTTTCCGAGTATCAACTTAGTTTCACAATATTAATCGAAATAATGTGCACAAACGATTTAATCGAATAACGAAACAAGCATTAAGATTCAAATCTCAAAAACATAAGTCACAATTATTTAACCCTAACCCGAATATGGGTTTTAGCTACACATCGTCATAAAGAAAAAATGCAGTAAATAAGAAACGAGAAAACTTCACTAATGACCGAAAATTACAAAGCACAAGTCACGGCTGCTATGGGCTGAGCTACGGTGGAAGGCACGGCGGCTAATGGAGGAGAAGGGCGGACGGTGGTGATGGGATTAGGGCACACGGCTGTGTGTGATGAGGAGAGTGTGAGGGATGAGATGTCAATTATGGCTTGTGATCTCCTCTTTTTATAGGGTTTGAGAAACCCTAAAGTTCCTAAAATAAGCCTTGAAGATAATCATGGAAATATTTCCATAATTATCTTTGCTTGATGATAAAGCTATCTCGATCTTCTGGAACCTTCCGAAACCCTAGATGTAAGTTTGCCCTAATATGACATTGGGCTGGACGAATTTTGGGCTTTAAACTCGGTCAAACTCGGTCAAACTCGGACTCAACTCAGTTTCAACTCGGCTGGAACTCGGATGAATGCTGATCGTACTGGGTACTTTGGGGCCAATTTGACTCGCCTTCGGACACTCTTCTGGCCGAGATCTTGAGCTGGAGCACTAGCTGGACATGTATATTTGATGTCCAAACCTTGAAATCACCCCATTGTGTAGACGGATTAGGCCGGGGCGGCTCTCAAAGTTGGCATCTCAGCCAGCCGGAAAACAGGCCCTGAATTTGGCTAAGTCCTGAAATCTGCGCTGATCGGACTCATGCGTTGTTGCTCCGGTCGTTTCTTGGCCGTGGGTCGAAAATCAGTTTGGTTTGGCCTGAGATGTAGCCTGACATGTGGTCTATAACATGGTGGTCTCCGATCTGGACTTGAGTCCTCCTGTGTCAAATGACGGACGTGCCATTCCCTGAGCACGGCCAGCCTGCGGGTCTCGGGTCCTTGTGGCCTTTGTGGTGTTTTTGGCTCCAAAAGCCATATTTTGAATGTGATTCCTCTTAGAGCCTCCAAATTACCTGAAATGCGAAACAACACTAAGAAGTAACTGTTTGCATATAAAAGTACTGGAATTGGTGGGATTTGATGACTCGATGAGTCGTATAAATATGGCTCATCAGTATCTCCGAAATATTTGACAAGGATATTCTGATTGGAGTCGGCCAGCGAGGAATTCGAAGATTCAGATATTCAAACGAATATCTACACATCAGATTAAAGGCGGCGTGGCTGACTTGGGAAGGAAGTTTTCGAAGATACTTCCTAAAGATTGGATAAAGATACACATCGAATATTTAGGAATATTTCCTAAATATTTGATGAGATATCTGGAGCAGATTTGGAGAGCACTCATGCATATAAATAGATAGCTAGGGCGTCCATAATCTGTGTCGCTTCCTGAGAGAAAAGAAAAACACGAGAGTTCGTGAGATTGGAGGACAAGCGGCCACCGGCTGAGTATTCCACACCGAAATATCAACGGTGAAGTAATAGTCTGTTCAGTGTGCTGTTCAGACTGTTCTTGAAGGACAACAAAGCGCACACACACACGGTAATCAGGCTACGTCTTTGAGAGAAGGCGACTGGACTTCCGAGAAGTCCAAGACTTGGCCGAGAGGGAAGTCTCGTCCTACCCATAGGGGATCGAGGGGAGCTGCGGTGAACCGAGATTGCAAATCCGAGAGACGGAGTGTTAGAGGCTAGGCTATTACAAACAAGGCGTTGTGTAAGTGTAAGTCCACGAATAGCTCAAAACTCGTAATAAGATTTATGTCCCTTTTCGGGTGTGGGAAACCCCCCAGAGTAGGCGAGGCCAAAATGGGTTATCATATCGTGTGTGCTCTTATTTGTTCTATTTTCGGTACTGTCTGCTAAGATGTTCCAGCTTCTGTTTGAACACAACCTGAAACTGTCCAACAAGTGTTCGAGACGCAGTTCGAACACCATCTGGAACTCGTCTTGACTAAGACAAGTAGATTTCAATTGGTATCAGAGCAGACACTCGACATACAGAGTGTGATCCGACGACTGTTCAAGATGAGTTTGAAGAAAGGACAGAGCACTAACCGACCACCATTGCTTGAAGGGCCGAATTATGCCTATTAGAAATCCAAGATGAAAGCCTTTCTGAAATCCCTCGATGAAAGGGCTTGGAGAGCTGTAATGATAGGATGGACAGAACCCATGATGGCCAACCCTGAAGGAGCTGTTATGCCAAAACCCGAAGCCCTGTGGTCTGAAGCAGATGATGTAGCGGCTGTTGGGAATTCAAAGGCCCTGAATGCAATATTCTATGGAGTGGACGAGAACGTGTTCAAACTGATTGCTGAATGTGAGGTGGCCAAGGAAGCATGGGTGATGGATGCACAGTCGTTATGTGCAAACGTCAAGAATAAATTTATAGTAGTCCGCTACTCGCAACTATACTACTGGGTAGTACTTGGTAAGTAGGGGTCGAACCCAAGAGAATCAGGGGAATAGATGTTCTTTGAGGGGGTTGTCCAGCGAGAGAGCATGTTTTAGGTCGGTTGGTTGGTTTTAAAGCTACCAGCTAAGTGATTGATTGATTGGTTGGTTGGTTTTAATACTGGAAAGTAAATTACAGTTTATAATTAAAGAGAAATGTTCGGTTTCAGGGGCCTTGTATTATATCCTGTTTATCATTGACCTTTAGTGAATTATCTAAGTATTCAAAGATGAATCGAGGCCCTTTCGTAGCGCAAGACTTGCAACATCGTTTAAAGCAACACTTGTTCTAAGCAAAACTAATTCCTCCTTTCGAAGTATCTTAGCTGTAAGTGCATCCACTTGATCTCCCAGTTACGTTATTGACCAAGTGGTGTTTTAGATAAGTCGAACTCCTCGATAAGTTTTGCTTGTGACAGCTTCCACTTACCGAGTATGATCACGAATTTCCACGGCAGAGCTTTGCTTGTGACAGCTTCCACTCAACCTTGGAAACTTTGACTTGATATATGGCACATAGAACAAGTTTTGAATACTAAGACTAGACGCTAAGTTAATAGTCTTAAAACATTTTATAATACAAGTGCGCCCCTTCTACCGAACTACTAGTTTAGCTACTATTCATCGTGCTAAACTTTATAACTAAGGAAATAAACAGTTGAATAAATACTAGAAATAATACTTACAACCGTTGAAGCGCCAAGGGAGCTATCCTTTATTTCCAAAGCCAAACTTTACAAATACATAACTTAGAGAGAGAAGTGTTTTTTTACAAGTGAGGGATGATTTCAAATGAGGAGGAGCTCCTCCTTATATAGCCATGGGAGGAGGAGGAGATGGTGGCAAGTGTTGCATGGTGATTGGAGGAGAAAATGAAGGGATGAGATGGCCACACATGGAGGAAGGAGAGGAGGATCAAGGAGGAGCCGCCATGTGGAGGAGGAGGAAAGCCGCCGGTCATGGTGGAGGAGAGCCGCCGGTTGCCGGTGGTGGAAGGGGAGGAGCTCCTCCCTTGGTCACCTCTTGCCCAAGTGGCCGGTCACTTTGCCCATGTGTGAGTTTTGTACAGTTTTGTGCAGTTTTTTCACAAAACTGTCAATGTGTTTCTTTCCCGGGCTGTCTTGATTCCTCTCCTGATTCTTCTGATTAATTTGTTATGAGTGATTCAACGTCAGGATCCTTGATATTTCTTCAGTCGGCATATGATCTTGACCTTGGATTGACTCGTAACATCTTTTCTGCTCTAAAAGCTCCTCTTTAATGTGTATTCTCTCTAAGCTCTGAATTACCCTGCAAAAATATATCTGAACTAACAAGCAAAAGTTAAATAGACAAAATGTCTAAATAAGGGGGTTTTACTGTGTTTATGATTCGTATAATTTTGGTCCATCAGATGACCCCACACTTTTAGTTGTTCGTCCCGAACAATGCTATTCAAGGGCTGTACTCTAAGTTGGCTTTGAAATATGAAAATTAGACTGTAGTACTCGATCTATCCTAATTCATGCATTGCTTACTTATTACCAAATTAAACTGCGTAAATAAATAGAAGAAACTTAATACTTGTACCTCCGTGCTGAGATGCAAATTATATTGGATGTCTCGGGAGATAGCCCTTTTTAGGCTCCTGGACTGCAATCTTGGGATCGTCTCGCACTATATGGTTTTCTGGTAGCTTTCTCTAGCACGTGATTCGGTTCGGGTTTCAATGGTTTGAGTACTTTGATTTTCTTTTGGCGAGGGACTGCTTTTGTAGTGAATCGGCATTTGGCCTTTGTTTTGACTTTTTGAGTTCTTCACTTTTTGTTCGGTTAAAACCTTCACAATTTTGGGCCTTTGGCCTCTTGATTTGCTTCATTGAGCTTTTCGCCTTTTTGTGACTGCTAGTCCATTTTCTCAAGCCTTTTTGGGAGGTCCAATCATCGATCGCAAGCCTATGGAAATACCTCCCCCCTCCTCTCGTTTTTTCCGTTTTCGCGCGGGTCAATGTGAGGGTCGCTCATCTATTTTCTCGGCTACTTTGACTGTCGTTTTGCGCGGGTCAAGATGAGGGTCGCTCATCTATTTTCTCAGCTACTTTGACCGGAGATAGGACGGTGTGATTCCCGTCCTCGCCTTTTGCATTGCATGGCGGAGATGACTTCAATTTTCACTGAAACCCGAAGTGCAGCCTCCACTTACTTCGAAAACCATATAGTTTGATCTGATCCTTTGATTGCTTACCAAGCCTCTCTAGGGCAGTTTATGTCAACTCCACATCCCTAGTTATCTCAGCACAAAGGACAAATGGAATGTTACATTCTAAGTTTTTAAACAGTTGAATTTTCACAAGGTTAATGCATGAATTATGATTTATCTTTTTCACATTCTTAAGTTCATATTTTCAAAAAGATACTATTACTAAAAAAAGAAAAAACAGCTGCATGTTATTTATGTACACAGGTGGTTCTCACCCCCCCACTTTTGAACGAAGGCGTGCCTTAGTTCAAAAGTCATGCAAGCTTAAAACTAAATACTGAATTTAAATGACAGAAATTAAAGTGCGGAAAAGTAAGATAGTGTCGGGTTACCTCCCGACCAGTGCACTTGTTTAACGTCGTTGGCTCGACAGTACCTCGTTGTGGATTACTGGTTTGGGTCCCATGGGTGGCTCAAGTCAAACTTTGCCACCATTCCAGTGTTGCTTCTTCCTGACTTCTTGCTGGAGTAAGAGCTCCATGGTTTTGGTGTTTTCTCTTTCCATTGTTTCTGAGAAGGCGGGAGACCTTTGACCATAGCTGCTGGTCTTGATACTTTTTTGGTCTCTAATGACAGGTCAGAAAACTGTGCACCGTGATCTGAGATAGGTGTTATGTCTGGCGGTTTCTTTGTGTCCGGGCAGCTCTTATTAATGTAGAAGTGTACAATTTTGCCGCCAAACTTAAGCGATAATGATCCCTTGCCCACATCGATTCTTGCTTTAGTGGCGTAGAGGAATGGTCGTCCCAATATTATTGTTGGTGGGTCGTATTCGCAGGTCTCTTCTGTTGGTATTACATAGAAGTCTGCAGCAACGACGAGTTCTCCCACATGGAGTATTACATCTTCCAGTTCTCCAACCGGGCGAATGCATGATTTATCTCCTAGCTCGATATTTGATCGAGGTGGTTTCAACGGACCAAGTCCTAGCAGGTAATACAAGGAGGAAGGCATGGCGTTGACAGCAGCCCCAAGATCGACTAAGCATTTATGGATCTGGGTTTTTCCAATACCACAGGTGATTGTAAAGGCCCCAGGGTCTTTATTTCTTTCCGGTTGTGGCTCATGATCTAAAGTGAGGGCTCTTTCTATTGTCGGACTATTCTGCCCACTCCCTGGCTTAGGATTTGCATACTCGGACCCTTTAATATTTTGCTTCGAAGCATAAATATTAGTTGGGGAGTCCCAACCAGATGCTGGTATGTCAAAGTGTGTGATCGGCGGCGGTGTTATGCAAATAGTAAATGCGTACCGTCCATTGTCAGCATGCGTAACCCATGTTTTGCCATCATTGGGTCGGTCTTCTTCTTAATTCCAATCAGGTCGACTCCTACGGTTGAAGTGATTGTTTGTAAGTCTGTAGGTTGGGGACCGTGCTACTTCTCCTAGAGTAACCTTCATGTTTGAACTCCTTATCATGCTTATGTTCGCCTTAGGATTTTGGACGGTCTGTGAAGGAAGTCTGCCAGGTTCAGTAGTGAGTATTGACATTGCGGTGGCGAGCTGGGACATTTGTTTGGTCAATTCTGAAATTGCCCCGTCAGTTTTTGCCTGGTACTGGTGTAGTGAAGTACCCAATTGATTAATGTTTCCCACGAGCTCCTTCATTGTGTCATTGAGCGACTTGCTTGGTTCCTGCTGATTGCTCAGGCTGGCTTGGTACTGATTTGGCCTTTTTTGGTGATATTGGCCTGCCGATGGAGCGTTCTGGTGATATTGTCGGTGGGGTGGTTGGTAGAATGACTGCGCTAGTTGAGGGACAGCTGGTTGTGTCTCCGTCTGAGGATAGCTGTTGTTGTTACGCCAGCCTGGGTTGGATATTTGACCGTACTGTCTGTTTTGTCCAGCTCTATCGTTGTTGTTGTTGTGTCCTTGATATCCTCCCACTATATTCACTTCCACCGGTTCTTCTTCTATCAGTGTTGGGCATGCGTCAGTTTTGTGGTCTGTAGAACCACAGAACTCGCAAGGTTTTACCGGAACTGGCTGTCTACGTATGATCTCGATCATCATCTCCTTTAACTGTTTTATCTCTTCAGTCATGGAGTTTACTGATGTCTCGGCTTGTGCTACCTTTTTTGATCGAGAGAATTCATCTTGACGAGTAGTCTCTTCACTAAATCGGGCATTTTCAGCAACGTTGGCGATGAGATTCCTTATGCCACTTAATGATAGATTCATCATGGATCCTCCCGCTGAGGCATCCAAGAGCATTTTGTCTAAGGGTCTTAATCCATCAATGAGGTACTCGATGACGAGTTTCTCGGGCAATCCAAGGGTACAGCAGCTCCTTTCTAGGTGATTGAACTTTTCCAGGTAATCGTACATAGTTTCATTGGGACCTTGTTTGATTTCCTGTAGTTGCTTCCTTACTTGCATTGCTCTTCCAGCCGGATAGTATTTGTCTAAGAATTTCTTCTGCATCTGAGCCCATGTTCTGATGCTTCCGAAAGGCAATGAAAGGAACCAGTCGCTTGCCGAGTCTATGAGGGAAAAATAGAACGCCTTTAACTTGAAGTCGTCCATATTCACTCGATTGGGCTTTAGATTCTGGCAAATGCCATGTAGGCATTGGAGGTGAGTTGTGGCAGATTCTCCTTGAGATCCTGAGAATTTTGGCAGGCTGTGCGCCACTGATGCGTTGATGGTTATGTTTTCTAATTCAGGGCTCTCATAGATGCACCACGGCTGTGTCTCGAAATTAGGGGCATTTAACTCGCCCATAGTTGGTTCACGGTAGTAGTTGTCCCCGTAGTAGTCGTCAAAAGCGGGTTCTCTTCTTGGCATGTATCGAGGTTGAGGTTGTGGTCGTGGGGGATGGATAGGAGGTTGTACTGGACCAGCTGCATTTCGGTCCTCGGGTAATTCTTGGTTTCTTCTGACTGCTTCCCTATCACGAGCTCTTCTGTTTCTGATGAGTTGTTCCGGATCGTCAACGAATGGAAACGGTACCTCATCATTTTGATCGTACAGGTTTATTTCTTCGTCATCCCGGTAGTCATGGTGACTTTCTTCGCGAGACATGGTTGTTTTGAAGCGCGTAACGATTCAAAGAACTTTATCCGATGGCTGATTCCCCGGCAACGGCGCCAATTTTGATGGATGCACAGTCGTTATGTGCAAACGTCAAGAATAAATTTATAATAGTCCGCTACTCGCAACTATACTACTGGGTAGTACTTGGTAAGTAGGGGTCGAACCCAAGGGAATCAGGGGAATAGATGTTCTTTGAGGGGGTTGTCCAGCGAGAGACACTACTACAGAAGAGAGATTAGGCAACGGTTCAGACGTAGCTTATGCAACGGTTTTTCATCCGTTGCATAAGCTACCGTCGCATAAGGTCCATACCTTATGCGACGGTTTCCTGAAACCGTTGCATAAGCGTAACACCTATGCAACGGTTTGTTGTTAGAACCGTCGCATAAGAGCAACACTTATGCAACGGTTTATTGTTAGAACCGTCGCATAAGAGAACACTTATGCAACGGTTTGTTGTTAGAACCGTCGCATAAGATGAACCATTATACAACCGTTTTGGTGCTCAAACCGTTGCATAATTGTAGCTCTTATGCGACGGTTTTTATGGAACCGTTGCACTAAATATGAAAAAATTTGGCAGGTTTCAGCTGTTTTAGCTCAAAATCCCCCTGAAAATTGAATACACATTCTAAACCAAATTTAGTACCCTGCTTTTACACATTTCCAAACATGGAAACACTTCCATTTTACTCAAAATACAACCATTCATACAAGTCCATCCATATATACATTGATTTATACAAACGTCACATATATAAATAATATTCACATGTAAACACTATGTTCGAATAAGTAGTTGTACAAGTAGGCGGCGATCTCATCTCGCACGTCTTGTACCTTCCCCAACTCATATGATTGTGTCCCATTAGGAAAAACCTATAAAAAATAAGAATACGATTAACATGAATATATAAAAAAATAGAGTTAGAACAAATTTGCCTAACTAGAACATGGATTTAGAAACAAACGTAGCTAGAACATAGATTTAGAACACACTTAGCTAGAACATGGATTTAGAACAAACATAAGTAAAACATGGATTTAGAACATGGATTTAGAACACAACCTAGCTACATTTGTCAACATTCTAATAGAGTAAGACGAGACTAGCATTCTTACTTGGTCAAAGTTCTCCACATATGCACCGTTATTAGCACGAACAAATTCCATTATGTCCCGAATATTTCTCAGAACATAATAACCGCATAAATTAGAGTTTGTGGGTTGTTTCGGACTCTGCATTATAAGTAAACTCAGTTAACACTTTATTAATGAAAATTACAAGTATAGTAAAGGAATGTTTTTCTATAAATAGTACCTTCACTATCTTCCATTCGACTTGACGATCAATCCTCGGATTACATCCTTGATAGTATCGTTGCAACCCCCTAAAATAAATAACAATACGTAATTAGTGAATGTCAATGCAAGTTACAAACTAATAGTAAGTTCGAAACTTACGAGTCCACTAAAGCTTTTGCATCGCGGTGTATAACGGTGGCGCCTTTTGAGGAGTTGAACCAATGGACTACACCTTGGTTGGGGAAGATAACGCACAACATCCAATGAAACCTACATCAACACACTAAATTCATAAACCCATATTTCAAAAAATAGGTTATATGGTACAAGTAATTTATGTACTTACTCCGTAGCATTTATATAAGGCATAAAATAGCAATAATTGCGATCCTTGTCTGGCATATTGAGTCTTGATACAAACGACTCAATCCTCTCATCTACGTCATTGGAAGGGCTCACGGCCGTGTGATTGAAGAACCCGAATCGAACCTCTGATTCAAGCATTTGATCGTATAAAGAACTACAACATGAAAAAGATGTAAAGTTAGACCTTCGGCAAGAAATGATGAACAATTAATGACAAGAGTATTACCTTATATACAAATCACAATGTGAGTTCGACAACGGTTTCAATGCGAATATATCACGGACATCATCTGGGCCCACTATGGAAGTGTAGTCGTCACCGAACAATTCGTCAGCAATGCGTACTCTAACAACGTCTCTGCCCAAGTTAGAGTACATGTCGTGTAGAAATCGACAGTCGATGGAATAATTCTCTACTTCATCATTTGAGGCCGGTGGCAAGTGGTAGTATAGTCGCATGGTATATTCCTGAATTTCGAATGTTAGTAAATAATTCATATAAAATTTGATAAATTAAATAATGGAAAGATGGTTCAAATAATTGATATTATTACCCTTGGGTTGATTTCAACCAAGTGCTTCGGCCATGCAACCAAGTCTGCTTTCTCCTCTGCATCTCGTGTTGTCTTTAATTTCTCTCCATGGGGAATGGGTAGTCCATTAATCTGACCAAGAGAACTATCGACCTTCACCTTCACCATTTCATCGGGCAGTGGTATAGCACGTAGCAAACGACCGTTCATGACTCGACCGACAGCCACTACTCGTCTCTCATTATTAAGTCCCTCTTCGATATATAATAGGCTTCTTAGCCCAATCTGTCAACGTAAATAATTCAAACGGATGTTTACATTTGTAAGAAAAATCTAAACCAAACAGTAAGGAAATAATGACTTTAAAAATCTCCAAGTACCTTTGGTATACTCTTCCAAGGGTCCGTATCTGTGGGAGCACCGTGGAAGCAGTACTGACTCTGTCGGTCAGACGGCTGAATATTGCGAATATCACTAGCACTGGGTGTCACCCTCGAAGAGCTAGAGCTAGGTAATCCAATCCTCCATGGAATGTGTGACCCGAGTCCACGAGTGCGTCCAGGGTGCTCATCCGTGCCAATAGCCTCCGTCAATATGTCACGTCGGCCTTGTGATGAAAATTCTCCTCGAGCGGCCTTATCCACTAAATCATCCTATTATTTCAAAAAATTACCAATATTTAGTGTATAATTTAAAAAATCTTAGCTATTAAACCACACATAACGAACTTACAATCTTTGTAGCTACTCCTCGAGTTGCCTCAGAGACGAACTCATCCGTTTTTCTCATTCGTCCCCTCTTCCACAAATCATGCCTCTCTATAGAGACATTAGAAGCTTGTTCCTCTTGAATTGCCCCCTGAGAAATTAACTCATCTCTTTTTTCTTTTGCCATTGCTTCTTCTAATTTTCTATATCCTCCTCGACCCAAGACGTGCTGATATACATTTTTCTTGACCAGATCCTTGTTTGTGTCCCTTAACTTCTTTGCAGCTTCGGAGAGCCTCTGCTCCTTAAAAGTCTTCCAATGATCGGAGTCAATGTACGAATACTTTTTCAAAGCATCTTCATCTGTTCCGTCACCGTAGATGTAATCTTTTGCGAGACGTGACTTAAATTGTTTCCACATCTTGCACGCAGCGCTAAGCTCCTGATTTTTATGATCCTCGACTCCATCAAAAACTGCCTGGAAATATATAAAACAAGTTTTAATTAATACAAAAGTTAGTTAATTACCATGTTTAAAACAAATACAATGTAATAATTAAACAAGCTCTTACAGTTGCCTCTCTCCACACATAGTCTTTAAAATGTTTAGGGACCTTCCTCCAATCAGAGTGTACGATAGGAACACGACATCGAACCAACGTTCCCAAGTAGCTCCTCCAATTGTCTCCAACCTTCCCTATTGGATTCCCTCTTCTATCCCATTCAACCGTGGCCTTGGTACCAGCGTCCTTGTGTCTCCTAACGAATCTGCCCATATATACAAGACCTCTCTTCTTTGGAACTTTACCAGAAGTGTCATTATGGTCATCCTCACTGCTGCTACTACTGCTGTGTGAAATGGCCATGATCCTGTAAACATGAAATTAATTCATCAATAAACCCATTCTCAGAAATAAATAAATAACTACACAAGTCATAAATAAATAACTACACAAGTCATAAATAAATAACTACACAAGTCATAAATAACTACACAAGTCATAAATAACTACACAAGTCATAAATAACTACACAAGTCATAAATAAATAACATACACAAGTTAAATTTCTTTATCAATCCATATTCCTTCGCCATGATCTTCTCGTAGTTGAATTTCATTATCAGCTTCACTATCATCGTTCTCCACGGGAACTATCGTATAAACGGGCATGCATTCCTCAGCTAGATCTTCAGATGCATCACTGGTTAGTTGTTGTTTTCCGTGGAGGACAACAAAATGGTTGTTATCAGCAGGGTCACGGACGTAAAATACTTGTCTCGCTTGTTCGGCCATAATGAATGGCTCATCCTTGGACCCTTCTCTTCGAAAATCCACAAACGTCATTCCATATTCATCAGTACGAACCGCCGAATTATTAACCCATTTACATTTAAACACAGGCACTCGAAACTTTACGTAATCCAACTCCCATATTTCTTCGATGAGGCCAAAATAATTAATAGGAGCATATATTGGATTCTGATCTCTAGCACTAGAAACAAGAGTGGTTTCAGCAATAAGTGTGACACCACTATTTTGCACAACGGTTTGGTCATCTTGAGCTTTTGTGTGGAAACAAAATCCGTTAATGTCGTAAGCATTCCACGAGTATACAGTTGGCGTAGGACCCGGCAGGAGCCACTTTACTAAGTCATCAGACTCTTCTTCAGAGTTGGCCTGATTATTTAAAATCTCATTACATCTCAGCCAGTTACAAAATGACCGACTATGTTCTTTTTGTAACCACTGCTCGGATTTTCTTGGGAAAGCACTCCTTAATATGTTTAGGTGCTGCTCTATGAAAGGCGTGATATCAGGCATATGTTGCAATACATAGAAATGAGCAACCATCAACTCATCAAATGATGGGTTGATGTATTTCGGACCACTTATGCCCTTTCCATTAAATCGATCAATATGACGTGGCCTGGGAATCCCAACTGCGGCTGTATTTCCTAAAAAGTTAGTGCAAAACTCGACAGCCTCTTCAGTTATGTATCCTTCCACTATACACCCTTCTGGACGATGTCTATTTCTCACGTAGCTCTTTAGAATCTTCATGTACCTCTCAAAAGGGTACATCCATCTCATATGAACCGGTCCAAGAATGCGAATCTCGCGCACCAAATGAACAGTAAGATGCACCATTACATCAAAAAAGCTAGGTGGAAAAAACATCTCTAATTGGCATAGTGTAACAACAATCTGGTCTTGTAGTTTATCAAGCTCTGATGAATCAACAACCTTAGCAGACAAAGAGCTAAAAATGGCACAGAGTCTTTGTACAGCGGATCTCACTTTAGGAGACAATACACCTCTAATCGCAATAGGCAACAACTGTTGAATCAATACATTCAACCGCAGATCCTTCATTGAAACCAAGCTGGAAATATTCGAAGAATACCCATACGGAACTTTAACTCCTTTCAAACATCCACACAAAATTGTTTTTTCATTCTTAGAAAGAGTTGTGCATGATGGAGGCAAATATGTACGCTTTCCTTCAGTTTGAGGTGCTAATTTGGTACGAATGTTCATATCCAACATATCCAGTCTAGCTTTCAATCCATCCTTTGTTTTTCCGGGAATGTTTAATAAAGTACCAATAAGACTGTCACATATATTCTTTTCAACATGCATCACATCAATGCAGTGTCTGACGTCAAGTGTATGCCAATAAGGGAGATCAAAAAATATTGATCGCTTCTTCCATGGAGTACCTTCAGTGCGTGCATTGGGCTTCCCAAATCGATTTGTAATATTCTGAATTTTTTGAAGTATTTCATCTCCAGAAGCCGGTCGAGGTTCTATTCCATGTTCGGTCTCACCATTAAATGCAGCTTTTTTCCGCCTGTAAGGATGATGCCTCGATAAAAACCGTCGATGTCCCATGTAAACCATTTTTCGACAATTCTTTAGATGGCGTGCATGTGTCTCTTCCCCGCAAATTGGACAAGCTTTGTACCCTTTAATACTGTACCCCGATAAGTTACCATAAGCTGGGAAGTCATTGATGGTACACATTAGCATGGCACGCATATTAAAATATTCCTGCCTTGACGCGTCAAACGTCCGTACTCCTTCGTTCCATAAAAGCTTCAAATCTTCTATCAATGGAGCTAAGTATACATCAATATCATTTCCGGGTTGTCGCGGACCCGATATCAATAGAGAAAGCATCATATACTTACGCTTCATGGTTAACCTGGGAGGAAGATTGTAGATAACCAATATCACAGGCCATGTACTATGCTGAGTACTGAGGTTTCCATGTGGATTCACCCCATCAGTAGAAAGGCCAATGCGTAAATTTCTACACTCTGCTCCAAATGTCGGGAATGTGTTATCTACTTTTGCCCATTGTAGTGAATCAGCAGGATGACGCATTTTTGTATCAATAACACGTTTCTCAGCATGCCAACGCATATTATCAGAATCCTCCGAGCTAGCAAATAATCTCTGAAACCTGGGGATCGGTGGAAGATACCATAGTACTTTAGAAGGAGTGCCTTTGGAACCATTTTTTGGTTCTTTGTTTAACTTATAACGAGGAGACTTGCACACCGGACATTCAACCATATCTTTATAGGAATTCCGATATAATATACAATCATTAGGACAAGCATGTATCTTCTCGTAATCGATACCCATCGGACACATAACTTTTTTAGCCTCGTAACAACGGTTAGGTAGGGTGTTATCCTCTGGAAGCATATCTTTCACTAGAGTCAACAATTCAGTGAAACTTACATCACTCCATCCATTTTTTGCTTTCAAGTTGAATATTTTCAAAGTTGCAGATAGCCTTGTGTATTTGGAGCACCCTTCGTACAATGGTAATTCTGAATCGTTCCTCAATGACTCCAAAACTTGAGGTCTAGCGACAAAATCATCGGCAACATTGTTGACCATGTCAATTATATTGTCCTCCTCCCAATCATCATCATCCACCGGTAAACTTTCAACGGGCTGAGGTTGAACATTTTGCGGTTCAACCTCGCCATGCATATACCAAAACTTGTACTGTGGGTCAATTCCCTTTAACAAAAGATGTTTCCGTAATTTCTTTGGTTTGACCTTTTTATTATTCCAGCAACCCATACATGGACAATAAACACGTTCAATGTTGTTTCTGGACGCATACGAAGATGCAAATGCACAAAAATCGATAATCCCTTGGTCGTACTGTACACTTAACCTACTACCGGATACCCAATCTCGATTCATCATAACTACATAAAGCATTATATACTCATAGTTAGAAAGATATATTGTTATATATGGTTGATATAATTATTAGTAGAAATAGACCATATAAATCCACTCCATGAAGCACACTCTAACAATTAAAAAAGTTTTAAATGAGTTACATAGTGTATTTTACCTTAGAGTAGAATCTCTCGGAGAAAATAGCCAAAGGTTGGATGCAGCGTCGACTCTATAAAGTTATAAACAACAACAAATAAGGTTAGTAAACGAAGAAATATCAAATAACCAATATGATTGGAGACGTAAGTAGTAAACTAGTTTTGTAGTATGCAATATCATATACCCAAACAATCACAATGGCAATAAACATACCGATATGAGCAAAACAAATTTTGAAGGAAGTTCTTTACGACCTTTGAATGTAAAAAATGCTGTCCTCGACCTGCCTATCTGAGTGAATACATGAAGAGAACCAAAAACAAACAATCACTGACTCTGGAACAAAATTCAAATACATTGTTAAAATCAACCAAAATCTCTATCAACAATGGGTCAAGTAAAACCCTAATAAAACTTATCAATAAACAAGCCATTGAAACAAACTAGTACATGAACGATTGGGAACAAACCGATTTCAGATTGGGTAAAGAGTGGCGCGGGACGAGTGGCAACGGGACGAGTGGCGACGGGCGAGTGGCGACGGCTGGGCGAGCGGCGCGGGACGACGGACGGTGCGGGTCGACGAACTGGTTGACGAGGGCGGCGACGTGTGGGCAAAGACGGCGACTTGCGGATTGGGGGGCGACGGACTGGGCGACAAAACTCGAGAGCGGGATTGGAAGAAAGACAGAAAACTTATGTTTTTTAATTTTAGGTTCGAGTTTATGCGACGGTTTTTATCAAACCGTTGCATAATATCAACATGTAGGCCACGGTTTCTAAATGAACCGTTGCATAAGTGCATGATTATGCAACGGTTTACCTTGAACCGTCGCATAAGAGTATTCTTATGCGACGGTTCAAGGTAAACCGTTGCATAATCATGCACTTATGCAACGGTACTCAAGAACCGTCGCATAAGAGTACTCTTATGCGACGGTTCTCAGACAAACCGTTGCCTAAACATCGAACCGTTGCGTAATGAAAAATATGAACCGTTGCCTAATCTCTGATCTGTAGTAGTGAGCGTGTTTTAGGTCGGTTGGTTGGTTTTAAAGCTACCAGCTAAGTGATTGATTGATTGGTTGGTTGGTTTTAATACTGGAAAGTAAATTACAGTTTATAATTAAAGAGAAATGTTCGGTTTCAGGGGCCTTGTATTATATCCTGTTTATCATTGACCTTTAGTGAATTATCTAAGTATTCAAAGACGAATCGAGGCCCTTTCGTAGCGCAAGACTTGCAACATCGTTTAAAGCAACACTTGTTCTAAGCAAAACTAATTCCTCCTTTCGAAGTATCTTAGCTGTAAGTGCATCCACTTGATCTCCCAGTTACGTTATTGACCAAGTGGTGTTTTAGATAAGTCGAATTCCTCGATAAGTTTTGCTTGTGACAGCTTCCACTTACCGAGTATGATCACAAATTTCCACGGCAGAGCTTTGCTTGTGACAGCTTCCACTCAACCTTGGAAACTCTGACTTGATATATGGCACATAGAACAAGTTTTGAATACTAAGACTAGACGCTAAGTTAATAGTCTTAAAACATTTTATAATACAAGTGCGCCCCTTCTACCGAACTACTAGTTTAGTTACTATTCATCGTGCTAAACATTATAACTAAGGAAATAAACAGTTGAATAAATACTAGAAATAATACTTACAACCGTTGAAGCGCCAAGGGAGCTATCCTTTATTTCCAAAGCCAAACTTTACAAATACATAACTTAGAGAGAGAAGTGTTTTTTTACAAGTGAGGGATGATTTCAAATGAGGAGGAGCTCCTCCTTATATAGCCATGGGAGGAGGAGGAGATGGAGGCAAGTGTTGCATGGTGATTGGAGGAGAAAATGAAGGGAGGAGATGGCCACACATGGAGAAAGGAGAGGAGGAGCAAGGAGGAGCCACCATGTGAAGGAGGAGGAAAGCCGCCGGTCATGGTGGAGGAGAGCTGCCGGTTGCTGGTGGTGGAAGGGGAGGAGCTCCTCCCTTGGTCACCTCTTGCCCAAGTGGCCGGTCACTTTGCCCATGTGTGAGTTTTGTACAGTTTTGTGCAGTCTTTTCACAAAACTGTCAATGTGTTTCTTTCCCGGGCTGTCTTGATTCCTCTCCTGATTCTTCTGATTAATTTGTTATGAGTGATTCAACGTCAGGATCCTTGATATTTCTTCAGTCGGCATATGATCTTGACCTTGGATTGACTCGTAACATCTTTTCTGCTCTAAAAGCTCCTCTTTAATGTGTATTCTCTCTAAGCTCTGAATTACCCTGCAAAAATATATCTGAACTAACTAGCAAAAGTTAAATAGACAAAATGTCTAAATAAGGGGGTTTTACTATGTTTATGATTCGTATAATTTTGGTCCATCAATGGGATATTCTCAGAATAGCGTATGAGGGTCCAGATAGTGAATCTAACGATGAGGAAGAAGAGCATGAGAATATCAATATCATGGGACTTGTAGTCACTATTGAAGACTGCAGTGAGACAAGTAAAAGCCCATACTCCAGTGCACTGTCTGAACAGCCTGCTGATGACACCTCAGGCAATGACGAAGAAGAACTTACCCATGAGGCCCTTGCTGAGACGTACATGGAACTGCATAAGAAGTGGCTGATGATGATTGGTTTGAACAAAAAGCTCACAGAAACTGTGACGAGCCTGACAGAAGAAAAGGATAAACTATGGCAGGAGGTTAAGCTCCTAGTTGCCCAGAAGGTGGAACAGCAGGAAGATATCTCTGCTTTGAAGAAAGAGTTAATCGGGATGAGTCAAGAGTGTTCATCTCTTCTTGCACAGAAGGTGGAACTCCTAGGAGCTGTGTCCCCTCTGAAAATTAAAGATGGACATAGAGGTCTCGGCTTCAATGGTAATAGTGGCTCAGATAAGACTTCGTCTGTTAAGGCAAAGTTGAAACCTACACAGAGAGCAGAACAGAGTGTGAACCACTACCCTGAGAAGCAACTTGGGAATCAAGGAAGAAAGAACCTCATGCACAACCATGGAAGACATGGTACTGAATGGAGGAGGAACAATCGTACATGTTGGTATTTCTATCAGATGGGGCACATCAAATCAAGGTGCCGACTACTTCTAGCTGAGCAAAAAGTAATGGAATCCAGAGTCACCCCTCGAGTCAGACAAGTCTGGAAACCAAAAACAAGGAAAGAAGTGTGCTTCGTTGCTCTTAGCTCATTCAGTCACATGAGGGAAGAATGCTGGTACCTCGACAGTGGATGCTCGGCTCACATGACAGGTAATCCTCAATATCTCATCAATGTTAAACCTATTCGCAAGCGTCAGTTTGTCACTTTTGGAGATGGAGGGAAGGGCCATGTGATCGGCTATGGGACATTGAAGGTTCCAGATCTACCTGAGCTCGAGGATGTCCTTCTAGTCGATGGGTTAAAGGTGAACCTGATCAGTATTAGTAGATTGTGTGATGAAGGACAGTCTGTTACTTTCACTCGTGATTCCTGTCAAGCACTGGATAGGAATGGAGACACACTGATGGAAGGAAGCATGTCATCAAACAAAAGCTACGTTCTATGCACAGTTGGAACATGAGTTGCCACTGTCTGTCCGACAAACACTATAAATGAGATGGATTTGCAAGGGACGGTATGGTGTCCTCTTCTAGAAAGGTAAAAGACAAAGATGCCACAAACTCAGTTCCAGAAGATGATAAATGTAGAGGTGGGACATCGTCTGAAACACCCGTTCAGACCAAGTCTATAGAAGATAAAGTCCCAGGAGGTCCATCTGATGAAGCCACACCTACTCCAGCTGGGACATTTGATAATGCACCTGCGCTGCAATCCTCATGGAGAATCAAGAGTCGAGCGAATGTGATCAAGTGTCGAGAGCTGGCTGCCTGTTCATCCAGTCCAAAGAATGTCATCAAAGCATTTATTGATGTGGTTTGGGTGGTGGCCATTCACGTGGAACTGGAAGAGCTCATCAGATATGATGCATGGAAGGTATATCATCCTGTGCACAATCACGAACTGAAGGCGACTATATACGGACTCACACAAGCGCCCAGAGCATGGTACGAGACGTTCCTCATCGACCATGGCTATGAGCGAGGGGGAGAAGAGAAGTATATGTTCGTCATGAGTACACAGAAGCTGGTTGGCCAGTTCGTGAGACAGATGCAAAAGGAGCTCCAGCTAACCATGGTGGGGGAGATGAAACACCTTCCTGGAACACACGTTACCCAGATGCTAGGAGAGCTGGAGAGCATCGCTGCAGGAGAGCAAGAGAGCATCACTGCAGGGAGGTGCTGCCCTCAGTTCCTATGGATGAAGCAGAATCTGTCTGAACACGGAGTGAAACAGGTGAAGAAGTTTCTGCCCAAGAACCCAGTATAACACTTCATGAGCAGACATCACTTCATCAGAGAGCTAGTGGAGAAGAAGGTCATCACATCGAAACTCATGACAATCGTAACTGTCATATTCACCATGCCACTAGACGCTGCTCAGTTCGAAACACTTAGATCCTCTTTGGGTCTGCGTGTTATCGCCAACTAAGTGTTCCAGACGGAGGTCAGCCAAGAGCAGAGCCCCAGCAAATCAGATGGGCTGACCTACCAAAGAAGAGGGCTGGAACAGATGGTACGTGGTTGGAACTGATTACTAAGTTCAATATATTTGCAGCGTTATGAGGCGTTAGAGCATATCAAGGAGGAGAGAGGTGATTGGACAAATATCTCAAGAGATAAACACAAAACCGTTTTTGGCAAGTGGAGGCGTCCAAATATTTGAGAAATCAAAAAGGCAGCTGAATCGAAGTCGGATGAGGATACAATATCAACAAACCCTAAGATCAGAGAAGGGAAAAAGAATGGAGAAGAGACGGCTGTGACAGAACTTAAAGAAGCTACTTCAAAGACGTCAAAGGCTGATCCTAATCCAACTAATGGGAGTGTCCAGACTGCGAAGGACAATCAGGCAATGGCTGAACCACCCCTCAATAAGGTAATCCCTTGTTCTCACTCGTAAGCTATTGCTCTCAATTTTGTGGATGAGGACGTACGGGAGATTGGTAAAGATTCAGTGAGTTATAAGGGTGACAAAGTGGTTAGTAAGAAGCCGAAGGGATTGAAACCTGCTGTAGATTTTGTGGCCGATGCTACAGAAGAAGGTGAAGCCAATAGGGCTAAGATTGTGGTTCTGATACGCAGAAGAATGAGGATGCAAGTGGAGAACAACAAGCTAAGCAATCTGGCAATGTGATGGAAGAGTCTCATGCATCCGGCAATGATGAAGAACTAGATGTGTTGTTCAAGGACATTGATGATGTTGTTGATGAGTTACAAAAAGAGGAGGCAGTTGCAAGAGCTCAAGCAAGGACCCAACGAGAACATGTACGAATATGTGGAGAAATTCAACGCCTTGGAGAAGAGTTGCTGCAACCTTGAGCTCCCAGAGAAATTAATCGTCGAGTATATGCTAGATGGACTTCGCAGACTCAATAGGAAACTACTAGAGGCCTCAGCTGGAGGCAACCTCATGAACCTGACCCCATCCAAAGTCCGACAGAAGATACAAGAAGTGGCAGAAAGTGAGCGGTTCCAAGATGAATCTACAAGGGAGGACGAGTATGCCCGAACCAGGAACGTGTCAAAGGTTGAGCCCTCAGTAAGTGCTATGGCCGAACAGATCAAGGAGCTTAAGGACATGATGCAGCATGTGATCAGAAGGCAACCATTCCAGTCTAAGCCATGCGGGTTTTGTACAGCTACAGATCACAAGACAGACGAGTGCCCTACCTTAGTGGAAGACGACCAGGCTGAGGTCAATGCAGTAGGCGATTATCAGAGTTATGGCAATAGGCCAGGGCCCGTCCGACAATATGGCGCAGCCACGACCAATCAAGGAATCAACGGACAGCCCTGGAAGAGCAACAATCAGCAGAATCAGGCCCAGAGAGAGCCAGCACGACAGGGTGCGCCTCAGCAGAACCAGCAGAACCAGCAGCCCTACCGGCATCCACATCATCAGCAGAATACACCAGGACAATATCAGCAGAGAGGACCGAACAATTATCAGCCAGGCCCGAGCAATCCAGGGTCCAACAAACCTCTCGAAGACATAGTAAGAGAACTGGCCGCAGCCGTGAACCAGGATCGGGCCACGACCAAAGGAGACATTGCCGAGTTGAAAAAGCAGATGTCCCAGCTCAATACGACAGTCTTAGACCTCGCGACCAATCTAAACGCTGGACGACTTCCCTCGCAGACCATTCCAAATCCAAAGGGGAATGTCAGTGCAGTAACATTGAGGAGTGCGCGAGGGGCATCTAAACCATCCGAGGAAGAAAGCCCTCCAGAGCCCGAAGAAGCAGTGACCGAGCCCGACACCTACAGCCAGGACTTGGCCGGACAGGACCCAGAGGACGAGACCCCAGTCTCTCGGCCAGACCCGGTCCCAGTGACCGAAAATTCTAACGTTCAGGTACCTTTGCCTTTTCCTATGCAGGTTCGAGCTCCGAAGAAGTATGAGATGGACAGGGAAGTGTGGGAGCTATTCAGCAAGGTGGAAATCAACATCCCACTCCTTGAGGCCATCAAGAAGATCCCGAGGTACTCCAAGTTTCTGAAGGAGTTGTGCACAAACAGACGACGAGGAACCCAGCCCGACCAGGAGCTCATGAGCAGGAATGTTTCAGCAGTGATTCAACGCAAGGTGCCACCAAAATGCGGTGATCCAGGCACATACACCATTCCCTGCACGATTGGTAACATTAGGATAGACAATTGCATGCTTGATCTTGGTGCTTCTATTAATGTTCTACCATATTCGATATACTCCTGTTTGCGCATTGGTCCTCTAGAACCTGCAGGTCTCACCATACAGCTGGCGGACAGGTCATGCAAGCAGCCCGAGGGCAAGATTTAGGATGTGCTAGTACAGGTGGGAGAGCTAGTATTCCCAGCCGACTTCTATGTGCTCAAGATGGAGAACTGCGGCCCAACAGACCATGCACCGATTCTACTCGGTCGGCCGTTCCTCAAGACGTCAAAGATGAAGATAGATTGCGATAGTGGGACACTGTCCATGGAAGTTGAAGGGGAGGTATTCAGTTTCGACATCTTCAGGACCATGAAGCATCCCACGAAGTACGAGGCGGTCCATGCCTTAGACACCTTGGACGACCTAGTCCAGGAGGTACATTCAGAGAGAAGGACCGACCCGCTAGAGCAAGTCATCGAGGAGGCAGTGTATTCGCCTGAGGACTCATACGAGCATACAGAGGCCATCATGGATGCCCTAGATCAGCTAGAGATCGCCCAGCCACTCACACCGAGGTATGAGGTTAATGCAATTCGTTTATTTAAATCACAAGTGTGTTTGCCTTCAGTTGTGCAGGCACCTACAGTTGAATTGAAGCCTCTACCTGGTCACTTGAAGTATGCATTCTTAGGGGAGAACAACACGCTGCCAGTCATCATCAAGAACGGCCTAGAGGCAGATCAGGAGAGACGGTTGATTGGAGTGTTGACCGAGCACAAACTAGCCATCGGATGGACACTAGCCGACATCAAGGGAATCAGCCCGGCAGTTTGTATGCATCGGATCTTGCTAGATGATGGAGCTAAGCCCTCGAGGGAGCCTCAACGCAGATTGAATCCTATTATGATGGAGGTGGTCTAGAAGGAGATTCAAAAGCTGTTGGATGCAGATGTGATCTACCCGATCTCAGACAGTCAGTGGGTGAGTCCGGTACACGTTGTACCGAAGAAGACAGGGATAACAGTGGAAAAGAACGCCGAGGGTGAGATGGTCACGACACGAGTCAAGAATGGATGGCGCATGTGCATAGACTACAGGAAGCTGAACGCAGTTACGCGCAAGGATCATTTTCCTCTTCCATTCATTGATCAGATGCTCGACCGCTTGGCAGGTAAGCCTTATTTTTGCTTTCTAGATGGATTTTCAGGCTATAATCAGATTCCCATAGCACCCGAGGATCAGGACAAGACGACCTTTACATGTCCATTCGGTACGTTTGCTTTTCGCCGGATGTCCTTTGGCTTGTGTAACGCACCCGGCACTTTTCAGCGGGTCGTTACTAGCATATTTTCTAACATGATAGGTTCATTCATAGAGGTGTTCATGGATGATTTTACTGTGCACGGTGACACTTTTGATGCCTGCTTAGATAATTTGAGTACAATTTTAGCACGTTGTGTTTCTATGAATTTGGTGCTCAATTATGAAAAGTGTCACTTTATGGTTACGCATGGAGTAGTACTCGGTCACATTCTCTCACATGAGGGTATAGAGGTAGACAAGGCTAAGATAGATTTGATTGTTACTCTGCCATATCCCTCTACAGTCCGTGACATTAAGTCGTTTCTAGGGCATGCTGGTTTCTATCGTAGATTCATAAAGGATTTCTCTAAAAAGGCGCTGCCTTTATCTAACCTCTTGCAGAAAGATGTTCCTTTTGAGTTTACAGATCAGTGCAGGGCGGCATTTGACGAGCTGAAAGAGGCCCTCACCAGCACACCCATCATTAGAGCTCCGAACTGGGCGCAGCCCTTTGAGATTATGTGTGACTCGAGTAATTATGCTGTAGGAGCAGTTCTTGGTCAGAAGGTGGACAAGAAGCCCGTGGTGATCTACTACGCTTCGAGGACACTGGACGTGGCCCAGAAGAACTATTCGACCACAGAGAAGGAGCTGCTAGCCGTGGTCTTTGCCTTGGAGAAATTCAGGTCTTATTTGCTATGTACTAAAGTTATTGTCTATTCTGACCATGCAGCTATTAGGTACTTGATGACGAAGAAGGAGGCAAAGCCGAGGCTCATTAGGTGGATCCTGCTCCTACAGGAGTTTGACGTGGAGATCAGGGACAAGAAAGGCATAGAGAACACAGTAGCCGATCACTTGAGCCGCCTTGTCCGAGAGGAGGATGCCGAACAGATTACCGAGACGTTTCCAGATGAGCACTTGTATGCTATTTCGGGTAAGATGCCATGGTTCGCTCCCCTAGTGAACTACCTGGTAGGAGGTAAGTTCCCGCCCTCATATTCTAGGGCACAGTGTTTGAAATTGAAGCATGATGCTAAATACTATGTGTGGGATGATCCGTACTTGTGGAAAATAGGTGTAGATCAGATTCTTAGACGGTGCATCCCCGATGATGAGACTGCTTCAGTTATTAGCTTTTGCCATGAGTTAGCATGTGGTGGCCATTTCGGCCCTAGGAGGACGGCTAGGAAGATTTTAGATAGTGGTTTCTTTTGGCCGCATGTTTTTAGAGATGCCTACAACCATTGTAAGAGATGTGATAAATGCCAGCGTGTAGGTAATATTTCGGCCAGACAGGAGATGCCACAGGTCCCCATACTAGTGAATGATGTGTTTGACATCTGGGGGATAGATTTTATGGGTCCTTTTCCTGTTTCATGTGGCTATTCTTATATCTTAGTTGCAGTTGACTATGTGTCCAAGTGGGTAGAGGCCAAGGCCACTAGGTGTGATGATGCTAAAACTGTCATAGACTTTTTGCGCACTAACATTTTTTGCAGGTACGGAGTACCTAAGGCCATTATCAGCGATCAGGGAACACACTTCTGCAACCGAATGATGGCATCCACACTGAAGCACTACCATGTTCACCACCGAACTTCCATTGCATATCACCCCCAGACGAATGGGCAAGCGGAGATCTCCAACCGCGAAATTAAGGGAATTCTGGAAAAGATGGTAGGCCCGACCAGGAAAGATTGGAGCCAGCGGTTAGATGAGGCACTTTGGGCATACAGGACAGCCTACAAGACACCGATAGGCACCTCGCCTTTTCGGTTGGTCTATGGGAAGGCGTGTCACTTACCAGTCGAGCTAGAGCACAAGGCTTATTGGGCACTGAAGAAGTGCAACCCAGACTTACAGGCAGCCGGGTTCGACAGGAAATTACAGTTGTGCGAGCTTGAGGAGCTGCGCCTCGAGGCTTATGAGAGCCAAACAGACTACAAGGCGCGGACCAAGCTCTATCACGACAAATTTATACTCAGGCGCACATTTGAAGTCGGACAGAAGGTGCTCTTGTTCTCGTCTCGGTTACGACTCATGCCCGGGAAGTTGAGGTCCAGATGGACAGGACCTTACACGATCACTCATGTTTACAATCACGGGGCACTGGAGTTGAAGAACCCAAAGGATGGCCATCGATTCAAGGTCAACGGACAGAGAGTTAAGCACTACCAGGGAGAGATTGACACCACCACTGATGAGATTGACCTTGCCGAGCCTCCTGACACATAGAGGAGGTACTGTCGAGCCAACGACGTTAAACAAGTGCACTGGTTGGGAGGTAACCCAACACTATCTTACTTTCAGTCATTTAAATTCTGTCATTTAATTTTCAGTTTTTAAGTAATTTTCACCCCTTTTGTCTCTTTTTGTGTAAATGCTTGCTTAAAACAGCTTTTGAACTAAGTCGTGCCGCGAGGCACAGCCTTGTTCAAAAGTGTGGGGTGAAAATTAACTTTGCATATAGTAGTTAGCATGTTTTCATTAGTTTTTACCTTTTTGAACATTTTGAATATGAGCTTCATGATGTGAAATAGATGGACCCGACTTCATACATGTCTTTGTGAGATATAAATTGTGCTTAAACTTTAGAACTTAACTTTTTATTTGTCTTCTCGTGCCGAGATAAAAAGGGATGTGGAGTTGATAGAAAAGGTCCTAGAGAGGTCTGAAAAGCACTCACAGGACCGGGTCTCACTATATGGTTATCTGAAGTCAGTGGAGGTTAGAACTTCGGGTTTCAATTGAGTTTTGAGTGGACTCCGCCATGCGAAATCTATGCAAGAGCGGGACGGGAATCAAACCGTCCTACCTCTAGTTCAAGTAGCCGGGAAAATATACGGGCGACCCTCGTATTGACTCGCGCAAAAGAACAAAGATGAGGGAGAGCGGGGAGGTATTTCCATATGCTTTAGGGCGATGATTGGACCTCCCAAGAGACAAACAAATGGTCTAGCAAGTCACAAAGAAGAAAAGCTCGAAGAAGCAAAGCAATGGCCCAAAAAGCCAGTTATGTGAAGGTTTTAACCAAGAAAACAAAAGTGAAATTCTCCAACTCCAAATCAAAAGCCAAAAGGCAAAAGTCACTTCAAAAGCCATCCGTCTCAAAAAAAGAAATCAAAGAGCTCGAAGCGTTGAAACCCGAATCGAATCATGTACTAAAGAAAGCTACGGAAGGTAACCATATAGCTCGAGTTCGGTCCGAAGAGTGCGTACAAGAACCTAAAAAGGACTATCTCCCACTCATCCAAATTGGTTTGTATCACGGCTCGAAGGTACAAATATTAAGTTATCTTCTAAATTTTAATCACACTTTATTTTGACATCAAGTGATGCATGAATAGGAGGAGTCTAGACTGCACTCTAAACATTCATGTCTAGGACCTTTAGATATCAGTTGCCTCTTCTCACTAGCCTTGCTCGGGACGACCAAGAATAAGTGTGGGGTGATTTGATGGAGCGTATTTATACGACTCATCGAAACAGTTAAACCCACCAAATTAAACATTTTGTCTTACTAACTGTTGCTTGTTAGTTCCACTTTTGATCTACAGGCTATTTTGAGGTTTAGAGAAGAAACAAGCTAAAAGGGGAGATTTTAAGCCAAAAATGGATTAGAGGCCAGTCGGGTCCGAGGACCTCCGGGCCTCGTCCCCGCACGCACCCGCCGAGCCACCAAGGTCCAATATCAAGTTGTTCGACCAAATGAACAAATCCGGCAATTCCACCTCGACCAAAATGTTCTAAATGACAATTAAGGTGGAGAATGTCGAGATACCAAGGGCAACGCTCGAGCCATTTGGCAGTTGGCTCAGTTCCAAGCAAAAGTCCCGCACGCCAATGCACCAAGACTGAGTTGCTCGAGCAAACAAACTCATCTTCAAAATCCACCTCGACCAAAGTGATTACAATGGAAAATAAGGTGGACTATGTCGGGAAACCAAGAAGAATGCTCGAGCAGATTAACAGATGGTCCACATCCAATTCCAAAAGCCCCGCGCGCTGAAGGACCAAAACCAAGTTGCTCGACCAAACCTTCGAATCTGACAATTCTGGCTCGACCAAAGTGTTTTAAATGCCCAATAATTCGGTGAATATCATTTCCCAGACAAAACGCACGAGTGGAATCAGCTCAAGCCCGATCAAAGCCAAACTAGGGCAATTTCGGGCCATTTGGAAGCTCCCTGCTCAAGGAGCAGCTGTCCTTTGGAAGTACCCTGCTCAAGGAGCAGCTAGCTTGTTGAAACACACTCCTCAAAGGCTGCAAGCTCCTTGAGAGAACCATGCTTATTGGCGGCTAACTTTGGGGTGAAGAAAGCTCCATATGCACACCATTTGGCACCTTGTTGCTTGGAGGCGGCTGACCTATGGGTGAAGGAAGCTCCAATCAACTGCCATTTGGCACCTATTTGCTAAGGAAACCGCCCCCCTTTTTGCCTATAAATAGAAGGGCATCTATCCATATTTAGGATGGACTTCAATCCCTATATCACACAAGCTCATCTCACATCTTCTCACATCTCATTCCAACCCTTCACACGCCATTTTTAGAGAGAAATAGATAGGAGTAGTGAGCTTGGGCGTGAGCTTGGGCGTGAGCTTGTGACTAGTAGGAGTGAAAACACTTGTATGCTTGTAACATTTTGGATTTGATATCAAAAGAGGTTCAACTTAGTTCTACTTGTTCTTACTTTGTCCTTTTTACTTTCCAAGCAAGGTTGCTTGTATTCCTTGACATGAATACAAGCGGCTAAGGCTCATATTCGGTATAGGGTTTTCATCCTTGTGCCGACTTCTTGAGACTATGTTTTAATTGCCTTTTACATTCCCTAGTCTTTGAGTCCATTTCAAGGGTCGTTCGGCAAGGCTAAGTGGATGTTTTGTCACAAAGCTTAGCCGAGCTGAATGATTCCTATAGTCAATATTTACTGGATGCTTTGCGGCAAAGGTAGATAGTGACAACCTAGTTTGGGCAACACCTTTGTCGGGTTGTTCGATCTAGGAGGACTAGAAGCTCTTAACATGTCAAGCTTGTTATGGTTATCACCTTTGTCGGGGTACTTGGGTTGTCACCTTTGTCGGGACAACCACATAACACTCTTGACAAGTTAAGGGTGTGGTTACCACCTTTGTCGGGGTATTTGGATTATCACCTTTGTCGGGATAATCACACATGGAATTGTAAAAGAGATCGTTTGAAGTCTATGATGGAAGTATCACAAGTTTGAGACCCTAGACTGAATATCTCTCGCACAAAGTTACTTTCCCTTTACTTTTCTTGCACATTTACTTTCAGTCTTATATCAACTGCTTTACTTTCCGTAAGACTTGTCCTTCAAGCACCTTTATTTTCAGTACTTTACTTTTCAGTACTTTACTTTTCAGCACTTTACTTTCCAGCACATTTACTTTCAGTCAAGTCTTGGTCCTTCAAGCACCTTTACTTTTCAGTCATTTACTTTCAGTACTTTCATTTCAGCACTAAAAACAACCAAAAACTCCAAATGTCTTTACTTTATTTTTTGCTTTCATAAGAACAACTGTTTACTACCTTAACTCCCTTGGGTTCGACCCCTACTTACCGTTTGCTACCTGTAGTGAACCACTAGAGTAGTGGAAAATATAAATGTAAATTTGCAGGTCACAACGACAGCCTGCCAAATTTTGGCGCCGTTGCCGGGGAGTTAACTGGTGATTCGAATAGCTGTTTTTGTTTTAAGATTTTTTCTTGTAACATGTCTCACGCAGGAAGTAGAGTTGGCGACAATAGCCACAATGAAGAAGTCGAGCAGGTTGTCCGAGACAGAGAAGGAGCGTTTCCACAACACAACGAGCAGGGCCCGATGGGCCAAAATGGGGAGATCCGGGGGGCTATCCCGGGACAATTTCAACAACAACCAATCCAACCACAACCGTACCAGCAGTACCCACAATATCCACCCCCATATCAACAGTACCCACCACCTCCATATCCACAGTATCCACAACCGCCCTACCCACAATATCCACCACAATACCCACCACTTCCATACCTTCCACAACAGCCATACCCACCACATCCACGACCTATACAGAGGCCACCAGTCAGAGATGATCACGAGGAGGACGAAAATGAGGGACCAACCATGGGCGAGCTCTCGGTCCCCAACTTCAAAGACCAGTCATGGTGCATCTACGAAGGACCAGACCTCGCAGCTATCACCGTCAGCACTTCAGTCGTCCACCATCTACCAAAGTTCTCAGGCACCAAGGGAGAGTCAGCCACATCTCACCTGACACGCTACCACGGGATATGCTTGAACCTAAAGCCATACGGAGCCCCACTCGATGACTTCAAACTGAAGGCATTCTCTTTCTCACTTACAGACGCTGCTACAGATTGGTTTCTATCCTTGCCCTCAGGAAGTATCTACACATGGGAACAAATGCAGAGGCAGTTCATCAGCAAGTACTATCCAGCAGGGCGTGCAATGCATGTCCGGAGGCAGTTGCAAGAGCTCAAGCAAGGACCCAACGAGAACATGTACGAATATGTGGAGAAATTCAACGCCTTGGAGAAGAGTTGCTGCAACCTTGAGCTCCCAGAGAAATTAATCGTCGAGTATATGCTAGATGGACTTCGCAGACTCGATAGGAAACTACTAGAGGCCTCAGCTGGAGGTAACCTCATGAACATGACCCCATCCAAAGTCCGACAGAAGATACAAGAAGTGGCAGAAAGTGAGCGGTTCCAAGATGAATCTACAAGGGAGGACGAGTATGCCTGAACCAGGAACGTGTCAAAGGTTGAGCCCTCAGTAAGTGCTATGGCCGAACAGATCAAGGAGCTTAAGGACATGATGCAGCATGTGATCAGAAGGCAACCATTCCAGTCTAAGCCATGCGGGTTTTGTACAGCTACAGATCACAAGACAGACGAGTGCCCTACCTTAGTGGAAGACGACCAGGCTGAGGTCAATGCAGTAGGCGATTATCAGAGTTATGGCAATAGGCCAGGGCCCGTCCGACAATATGGCACAGCCACGACCAATCAAGGAATCAACGGACAGCCCTGGAAGAGCAACAATCAGTAGAATCAGGCCTAGAGAGAGCCAGCACGACAGGGTGCGCCTCAGCAGAACCAGCAGAACCAGCAGCCCTACCGGCATCCACATCATCAGCAGAATACACCAGGACAATATCAGCAGAGAGGACCGAACAATTATCAGCCAGGCCCGAGCAATCCAGGGTCCAACAAACCTCTCGAAGACATAGTAAGAGAACTGGCCGCAGCCGTGAACCAGGATCGGGCCACGACCAAAGGAGACATTGCCGAGTTGAAAAAGCAGATGTCCCAGCTCAATACGACAGTCTCAGACCTCGCGACCAATCTAAACGCTGGACGACTTCCCTCGCAGACCATTCCAAATCCAAAGGGGAATGTCAGTGCAGTAACATTGAGGAGTGCGCGAGGGGCATCTAGACCATCCGAGGAAGAAAGCCTTCCAGAGCCCGAAGAAGCAGTGGCCGAGCCCGACACTACAGCCAGGACTTGGCTGGACAGGACCCAGAGGACGAGACCCCAGTCTCTCGGCCAGACCCGGTCCCAGTGACCAAAAATTCTAACGTTCAGGTACCTTTGCCTTTTCCTGTGCAGGTTCGAGCTCCGAAGAAGTATGAGATGGACAGGGAAGTGTGGGAGCTATTCAGCAAGGTGGAAATCAACATCCCACTCCTTGAGGCCATCAAGCAGATCCCGAGGTACTCCAAGTTTCTGAAGGAGTTGTGCACAAACAGACGACGAGGAACCCAGCCCGACCAGGAGCTCATGAGCAGGAATGTTTCAGCAGTGATTCAACGCAAGGTGCCACCAAAATGCGGTGATCCAGGCACATACACCATTCCCTGCACGATTGGTAACATTAGGATAGACAATTGCATGCTTGATCTTGGTGCTTCTATTAATGTTCTACCATATTCGATATACTCCTGTTTGCGCATTGGTCCTCTAGAACCTGCAGGTCTCACCATACAGCTGGCGGACAGGTCATGCAAGCAGCCCGAGGGCAAGATTGAGGATGTGCTAGTACAGGTGGGAGAGCTAGTATTCCCAGCCGACTTCTATGTGCTCAAGATGGAGAACTGCGGCCCAACAGACCATGCACCGATTCTACTCGGTCGGCCGTTCCTCAAGACGTCAAAGATGAAGATAGATTGCGATAGTGGGACACTGTCCATGGAAGTTGAAGGGGAGGTATTCAGTTTCGACATCTTCAGGACCATGAAGCATCCCACGAAGTACGAGGCGGTCCATGCCTTAGACACCTTGGACGACCTAGTCCAGGAGGTACATTCAGAGAGAAGGACCGACCCGCTAGAGCAAGTCATCGAGGAGGCAGTGTATTCGCCTGAGGACTCATACGAGCATACAGAGGCCATCATGGATGCCCTAGATCAGCTAGAGATCGCCCAGCCACTCACACCGAGGTATGAGGTTAATGCAATTCGTTTATTTAAATCACAAGTGTGTTTGCCTTCAGTTGTGCAGGCACTTACAGTTGAATTGAAGCCTCTACCTGGTCACTTGAAGTATGCATTCTTAGGGGAGAACAACACGCTGCCAGTCATCATCAAGAACGGCCTAGAGGCAGATCAGGAGAGACGGTTGATTGGAGTGCTGACCGAGCACAAACTAGCCATCGGATGGACACTAGCCGACATCAAGGGAATCAGCCCGGCAGTTTGTATGCATCGGATCTTGCTAGATGATGGAGCTAAGCCCTCGAGGGAGCCTCAACGCAGATTGAATCCTATTATGATGGAGGTGGTCCAGAAGGAGATTCAAAAGCTGTTGGATGCAGATGTGATCTACCCGATCTCAGACAGTCAGTGGGTGAGTCCGGTACATGTTGTACCGAAGAAGACAGGGATAACAGTGGAAAAGAACGCCGAGAGTGAGATGGTCACGACACGAGTCAAGAATGGATGGCGCATGTGCATAGACTACAGGAAGCTGAACGCAGTTACGCGCAAGGATCATTTTCCTCTTCCATTCATTGATCAGATGCTCGACCGCTTGGCAGGTAAGCCTTATTTTTGCTTTCTAGATGGATTTTGAGGCTATAATCAGATTCCCATAGCACCCGAGGATCAGGACAAGACGACCTTTACATGTCCATTCGGTACGTTTGCTTTTCGCCGGATGTCCTTTGGCTTGTGTAACGCACCCGGCACTTTTCAGCGGGTCGTTACTAGCATATTTTCTGACATGATAGGTTCATTCATAGAGGTGTTCATGGATGATTTTACTGTGCACGGTGACACTTTTGATGCCTGCTTGGATAATTTGAGTACAATTTTAGCACGTTGTGTTTCTATGAATTTGGTACTCAATTATGAAAAGTGTCACTTTATGGTTACGCATGGAGTAGTACTCGGTCACATTGTCTCACATGAGGGTATAGAGGTAGACAAGGCTAAGATAGATTTGATTGTTACTCTGCCATATCCCTCTACAGTCCGTGACATTAAGTCGTTTCTAGGGCATGCTGGTTTCTATCGTAGATTCATAAAGGATTTCTCTAAAAAGGCGCTGCCTTTATCTAACCTCTTGCAGAAAGATGTTCCTTTTGAGTTTACAGATCAGTGCAGGGCGGCATTTGACGAGCTAAAAGAGGCCCTCACCAGCACACCCATCATTAGAGCTCCGAACTGGGCGCAGCCCTTTGAGATTATGTGTGACGCGAGTAATTATGCTGTAGGAGCAGTTCTTGGTCAGAAGGTGGACAAGAAGCCCGTGGTGATCTACTACGCTTCGAGGACACTGGACGTGGCCCAGAAGAACTATTCGACCACAGAGAAGGAGCTGCTAGCTGTGGTCTTTACCTTGGAGAAATTCAGGTCTTATTTGTTATGTACTAAAGTTATTGTCTATTCTGACCATGCAGCTATTAGGTACTTGATGACGAAGAAGGAGGCAAAGCCGAGGCTCATTAGGTGGATCCTGCTTCTACAGGAGTTTGACGTGGAGATCAGGGACAAGAAAGGCATAGAGAACACAGTAGCCGATCACTTGAGCCGCCTTGTCCGAGAGGAGGATGCCGGGCAGATTACCGAGACGTTTCCAGATGAGCACTTGTATGCTATTTCGGGTAAGATGCCATGGTTCGCTCCCCTAGTGAACTACCTGGTAGGAGGTAAGTTCCCGCCCTCATATTCTAGGGCACAGTGTTTGAAATTGAAGCATGATGCTAAATACTATGTGTGGGATGATCCGTACTTGTGGAAAATAGGTGTAGATCAGATTCTTAGACGGTGCATCCCCGATGATGAGACTGCTTCAGTTATTAGCTTTTGCCATGAGTTAGCATGTGGTGGCCATTTCGGCCCTAGGAGGACGGCTAGGAAGATTTTAGATAGTGGTTTCTTTTGGCCGCATGTTTTTAGAGATGCCTACAACCATTGTAAGAGATGTGATAAATGCCAGCGTATAGGTAATATTTCGGCCAGACAGGAGATGCCACAGGTTCCCATACTAGTGAATGATGTGTTTGACATCTGGGGGATAGATTTTATGGGTCCTTTTCCTGTTTCATGTGGCTATTCTTATATCTTAGTTGCAGTTGACTATGTGTCCAAGTGGGTAGAGGCCAAGGCCACTAGGTGTGATGATGCTAAAACTGTCATAGACTTTTTGCGCACTAACATTTTTTGCAGGTACGGAGTACCTAAGGCCATTATCAGCGATCAGGGAACACACTTCTGCAACCGAATGATGGCATCCACACTGAAGCACTACTATGTTCACCACCGAACTTCCACTGCATATCACCCCCAGACGAATGGGCAAGCGGAGATCTCCAACCGCAAAATTAAGGGAATTCTGGAAAAGATGGTAGGCCCGACCAGGAAAGATTGGAGCCAGCGGTTAGATGAGGCACTTTGGGCATACAGGACAGCCTACAAGACACCGATAGGCACCTCGCCTTTTCGGTTGGTCTATGGGAAGGCGTGTCACTTACCAGTCGAGCTAGAGCACAAGGCTTATTGGGCACTGAAGAAGTGCAACCCAGACTTACAGGCAGCCGGGTTCGACAGGAAATTACAGTTGTGCGAGCTTGAGGAGCTGCGCCTCGAGGCTTATGAGAGCCAAACAGACTACAAGGCGCGGACCAAGCTCTATCACGACAAATTTATACTCAGGCGCACATTTGAAGTCGGACAGAAGGTGCTCTTGTTCTCGTCTCGGTTACGACTCATGCCCGGGAAGTTGAGGTCCAGATGGACAGGACCTTACACGATCACTCATGTTTACAATCACGGGGCACTGGAGTTGAAGAACCCAAAGGATGGCCATCGATTCAAGGTCAACGGACAGAGAGTTAAGCACTACCAGGGAGAGATTGACACCACCACTGATGAGATTGACCTTGCCGAGCCTCCTGACACATAGAGGAGGTACTGTCGAGCCAACGACGTTAAACAAGTGCACTGGTTGGGAGGTAACCCAACACTATCTTACTTTCAGTCATTTAAATTCTGTCATTTAATTTTCAGTTTTTAAGTAATTTTCACCCCTTTTGTCTCTTTTTGTGTAAATGCTTGCTTAAAACAGCTTTTGAACTAAGTCGTGCCGCGAGGCACAGCCTTGTTCAAAAGTGTGGGGTGAAAATTAACTTTGCATATAGTAGTTAGCATGTTTTCATTAGTTTTTACCTTTTTGAACATTTTGAATATGAGCTTCATGATGTGAAATAGATGGACCCGACTTCATACATGTCTTTGTGAGATATAAATTGTGCTTAAACTTTAGAACTTAACTTTTTATTTGTCTTCTCGTGCCGAGATAAAAAGGGATGTGGAGTTGATAGAAAAGGTCCTAGAGAGGTCTGAAAAGCACTCAAAGGACCGGGTCTCACTATATGGTTATCTGAAGTCAGTGGAGGTTAGAACTTCGGGTTTCAATTGAGTTTTGAGTGGACTCCGCCATGCGAAATCTATGCAAGAGCGGGACGGGAATCAAACCGTCCTACCTCTAGTTCAAGTAGCCGGGAAAATATACGGGCGACCCTCGTATTGACTCGCGCAAAAGAACAAAGATGAGAGAGAGCGGGGAGGTATTTCCATATGCTTTAGGGCGATGATTGGACCTCCCAAGAGACAAACAAATGGTCTAGCAAGTCACAAAGAAGAAAAGCTCGAAGAAGCAAAGCAATGGCCCAAAAAGCCAGTTATGTGAAGGTTTTAACCAAGAAAACAAAAGTGAAATTCTCCAACTCCAAATCAAAAGCCAAAAGGCAAAAGTCACTTCAAAAGCCATCCGTCTCAAAAAAAGAAATCAAAGAGCTCGAAGCGTTGAAACCCGAATCGAATCATGTACTAAAGAAAGCTACGGAAGATAACCATATAGCTCGAGTTCGGTCCGAAGAGTGCGTACAAGAACCTAAAAAGGACTATCTCCCACTCATCCAAATTGGTTTGTATCACGGCTCGAAGGTACAAATATTAAGTTATCTTCTAAATTTTAATCACACTTTATTTTGACATCAAGTGATGCATGAATAGGAGGAGTCTAGACTAGCACTCTAAACATTCATGTCTAGGACCTTTAGATATCAGTTGCCTCTTCTCACTAGCCTTGCTCGGGACGACCAAGAATAAGTGTGGGGTGATTTGATGGAGCGTATTTATACGACTCATCGAAACAGTTAAACCCACCAAATTAAACATTTTGTCTTACTAACTGTTGCTTGTTAGTTCCACTTTTGATCTACAGGCTATTTTGAGGTTTAGAGAAGAAACAAGCTAAAAGGGGAGATTTTAAGCCAAAAATGGATTAGAGGCCAGTCGGGTCCGAGGACCTCCGGGCCTCGTCCCCGCACGCACCCGCCGAGCCACCAAGGTCCAATATCAAGTTGTTCGACCAAATGAACAAATCCGGCAATTCCACCTCGACCAAAATGTTCTAAATGACAATTAAGGTGGAGAATGTCGAGATACCAAGGGCAACGCTCGAGCCATTTGGCAGTTGGCTCAGTTCCAAGCAAAAGTCCCGCACGCCAATGGACCAAGACTGAGTTGCTCGAGCAAACAAACTCATCTTCAAAATCCACCTCGACCAAAGTGATTACAATGGAAAATAAGGTGGACTATGTCGGGAAACCAAGAAGAATGCTCGAGCAGATTAACAGATGGTCCACATCCAATTCCAAAAGCCCCGCGCGCTGAAGGACCAAAACCAAGTTGCTCGACCAAACCTTCGAATCTGACAATTCTGGCTCGACCAAAGTGTTTTAAATGCCCAATAATTCGGTGAATATCATTTCCCAGACAAAACGCACGAGTGGAATCAGCTCAAGCCCGATCAAAGCCAAACTTGGGCAATTTCGGGCCATTTGGAAGCTCCCTGCTCAAGGAGCAGCTGTCCTTTGGAAGTACCCTGCTCAAGGAGCAGCTAGCTTGTTGAAACACACTCCTCAAAGGCTGCAAGCTCCTTGAGAGCACCATGCTTATTGGCGGCTAACTTTGGGGTGAAGAAAGCTCCATATGCACACCATTTGGCACCTTGTTGCTTGGAGGCGGCTGACCTATGGGTGAAGGAAGCTCCAATCAACTGCCATTTGGCACCTATTTGCTAAGGAAACCGCCCCCCCTTTTTGCCTATAAATAGAAGGGCATCTATCCATATTTAGGATGGACTTCAATCCCTATATCACACAAGCTCATCTCACATCTTCTCACATCTCATTCCAACCCTTCACACGCCATTTTTAGAGAGAAATAGATAGGAGTAGTGAGCTTGGGCGTGAGCTTGTGACTAGTAGGAGTGAAAACACTTGTATGCTTGTAACATTTTGGATTTGATATCAAAAGAGGTTCAACTTAGTTCTACTTGTTCTTACTTTGTCCTTTTTACTTTCCAAGCAAGGTTGCTTGTATTCCTTGACATGAATACAAGCGGCTAAGGCTCATATTCGGTATAGGGTTTTCATCCTTGTGCCGACTTCTTGAGACTATGTTTTAATTGCCTTTTACATTCCCTAGTCTTTGAGTCCATTTCAAGGGTCGTTCGGCAAGGCTAAGTGGATGTTTTGTCACAAAGCTTAGCCGAGCTGAATGATTCCTATAGTCAATATTTACTGGATGCTTTGCGGCAAAGGTAGATAGTGACAACCTAGTTTGGGCAACACCTTTGTCGGGTTGTTCGATCTAGGAGGACTAGAAGCTCTTAACATGTCAAGCTTGTTATGGTTATCACCTTTGTCGGGGTACTTGGGTTGTCACCTTTGTCGGGACAACCACATAACACTCTTGACAAGTTAAGGGTGTGGTTACCACCTTTGTCGGGGTATTTGGATTATCACCTTTGTCGGGATAATCACACATGGAATTGTAAAAGAGATCGTTTGAAGTCTATGATGGAAGTATCACAAGTTTGAGACCCTAGACTGAATATCTCTCGCACAAAGTTACTTTCCCTTTACTTTTCTTGCACATTTACTTTCAGTCTTATATCAACTGCTTTACTTTCCGTAAGACTTGTCCTTCAAGCACCTTTATTTTCAGTACTTTACTTTTCAGTACTTTACTTTTCAGCACTTTACTTTCCAGCACATTTACTTTCAGTCAAGTCTTGGTCCTTCAAGCACCTTTACTTTTCAGTCATTTACTTTCAGTACTTTCATTTCAGCACTAAAAACAACCAAAAACTCCAAATGTCTTTACTTTATTTTTTGCTTTCATAAGAACAACTGTTTACTACCTTAACTCCCTTGGGTTTGACCCCTACTTACCGTTTGCTACCTGTAGTGAACCACTAGAGTAGTGGAAAATATAAATGTAAATTTGCAGGTCACAACGACAGCCTGCCAAGGATCAGGATACAGTTTTACTGGCTGAGCTCAAGAAAGCTGAAAAGAAGAATCCCAAGAAGAAAGTGACATTCCAAGCATGCTCATCTAACGGAACTATCAAGATGAATGGGAACATAAATGCAGGGGGAGCAAAAGCGTCTAAGAAGAGGAAAAGGTATAGTCCAGTTCCTGTTCTCGGCCATGTTCCAACTGGAATTGTGAAAAATGGAGTATGTTGTGCCAGTACAGAAGCATCAGCCAAGTGGAAGGCAGTGCAGAAAAGAAAGATCATCCCTGAAAGGCTGCTTAATGAGAAGACAGTTCAATCCTAGTTGCAGATCTGACTCTATTCTACTCGATGTTGTTCTTCATCACCATAGTCAATTGGAAGCCTACATCTCATAGAACCACGATCAACAAGGAGATGGGATAGCTGCTCTACCAGATTGGAAACAGGATGCTCATTGACATGGGAAGAATTATGTTTAACCAGATTGCAGAACACGCAATTTTTACAAAGTCTCTGCACCAGATAATCTTCCCATCGCTTCTATAAGCTGAACATCAACCAACATCTAGATTTGAAGACAGACCAGGACAGACTTTCAAGTGCTCCGTTGAAGTTTGTAGTTGATCACAAGCTGTTCAAGGGTCGACATAAGAATGATCTGAAGGATCCCGGGTTGAAGAGGAAGGACGCACCTGAGTCTTCCATAACGAGAGCTGCTGGTGAGAAGTTGTCCCGAGCTAAACGCGGACAGCTACTAAAGGAGGTGAAGACTATACTGAAGGTTGAATAAGCGCAGAGGACAAGAATCAATAAATTGGCGTGCGCTCTGTGATATCCCAGTGATGATAAAGAAGACGGAGAGAGTTGTTGTCCTGCTTGAAGAAAAGACATGGTGCCATGAGCCAAAGGGAGGTATGTCTGGAGAAGGACTACCACGCGGCAGTACTGGACAAGCTGAATCAGTTCAAGAAACCAGATCATCAAAAACCTATCATTTGCTGAGCCGTGGTCGAACAGCTGCTGAGACACCATGGTCTGACAGACTCACAGTATGTGTCACTGTCCCAGGCTACATTCGAGGGGGGAGTTGATAAGATTCCAGATGCCGAGGAGACCAGGTTAGTTGATTTGACCCCTTGCCAATTTGTGGCAAAAAGGGGGAGTGTTTTGGGGGTGACTGGTTAGTTCCCTCAAGTGTGTCTAAAGCCTAGATTGGGTTTTGCCAAAAATGCCAAGGGGGAGATTGATGTTCCCATGAATGGCATGCAGTTGGCAAAACGGCTTTAGACAGTTCAAGCAGGTGTTCAAGAAGAGTTCAATCGCTGTCTTGAACTGCAGTATAGCGTACAGCAGACACGGGACGATTTCCATATCCAGAAGATCGACAAGATTATTTGATTGGGATCAATTGACGAGTCATCATTAAAGATCAGATATTCAAATGAATATCTTCAGCTTGGATTCGAGAATATTGGATGACTTGGAACGGAAGTAATCTCCAAAGATTGGATGTGGAAGAGATTGAATATCTATCAAATATTTAGGAGTAACTCCGAAATATTTGACAAGAATATTCTGATTGAAGTCGGCCAGTGAAGAAATAAAGATTCAGATATTCAAACGAATATCTCCTCATCAGATTGAAGATAAGATTGGCTGACTTGTGGAGGAAGTTATCTCGTGATCTTCCTAAAAGATTGGTTATAGATATACATCGAATATTTAGGAATATTTCCTAAATATTTGATGAGGATATATGAAGCAGATTTGGAGATCGCCTATACATATAAATAGACCTCTAGGGCGTCCACAATCTACGTCTTTGAGAGAAGGCGAATGGACTTCCGAGAAGTCCAAGACTAGGACGAGAGGGAAGTCTAGTCCTACCTATATGGGATCGAGGGGAGCTGCGGTGAACCGAGATTACAAATCCGAGAGACGGAGTGTTAGAGGCTAGGCTATTACAAACAAGGCGTTGTGTAAGTGTAAGTCCACGAATAGCTCTAAACTCGTAATAAGATTTGTGTCCCTTTTCGGGTGTGGGAAACCCCCCCAGAGTAGGCGAGGCGGAACTGGGTTATCATATCGGGTGTGCTCCTATTTGTTCTGTTTTCGGTACTGTCTGCTAAGGTGTTTCAGCTTCTGTTTGAACACAACCTGAAACTGTCCAACAAGTGTTTGAGACGCAGTTTGAACACCATCTGGAACTCGTCTTGACTAAGACAAGTAGATTTCAGTGTCGAAGAGCCCTATCAAATTTCAATGATTTATAAAGTGTACACTACCTTAGGCTCACTATAGACTAGTAGAGCGGCAAGTAGGGGTCGAACCCAAGGGAAATAGTTCAACTACTCGTTGTTCTTATGCAAGTAAAAGGTAAAGTAAAGTAAAGACAAGGTTGGGGGTTTTGGAAATGGTTTTGTAATGTAAGTACTAAAAGTAAATGCCAAGGATTGTGATCAAGAGAATGATATTCGGTCTAGGGGCCTTTTGTTGTGGCTCGACTCATCATTGACCTCTAATGATCTATCCTTGCGCCCATAAGTGTGGCCTTTCCATTTCAAGAATGACCCAAGTACGGATTGTTTCAAATACTTACTCCATGATCTATTCCATTTCAAGAATAGATCACTAGTGTAAATAAGACTAATACCCTCTTTCAAGGTGTACTAGACTAGGTGCAAAATCTTGCTTCACGTTTCAATGAGAACAAGCACAATAGAGGTGAAGAAACCACATGGCTAAACCTTGCCTTTTCAAGCATTAGTTTAGCCTAGGTATTCATTCCCAAACTATTGGCACAACTAGCAAATGGGTACAAGATAGCATTAAGATCAAGGTCTCAAAGCCTTGCTACAACATTAGGGAACCCCAAACCGAATAGTGAAGGATTTAGCCACTCATATTCATGAAGTGAATACAAGAGCTAAAAGAACACAATCGGATTTCTTAGGCTCACACTAAAATGTGTAGATTAAAATGTAAAATGCGTAGCACGAGAAGAAGGGGTAGAGAGAAGTTGAGTCTTTCTATTGCCAAATCACAAGAGGTACAAATGGGGGAATTTTCCCTAGATTTTCGGATTCTAGGAGTCTTCTTTCCCAAGGCCAAGGTGCTTCTTTTATAGGAGAATGAGAAAGGTTCTTGATCAGTTGTAATTTAGTGTAAATATTCAATAAGAATATCAAATACTTATGCTAATCACGGTCAATCAAAACAATTTGTATTGACTTGGGAAACCCAAGGTCGTACCCAAAAGATAGGTGATTAAACTAATAGTGCTAAAGATTTGATTTAGAACGTCTACGGTTTGGGGGGGAATTTGTTCCTCTTGAGAGGTTGATAGCAATGATCTACTATCCAAAAGGGAGATTTTAGCAATGAACAAGTAACAATCAATCAAAGATGACTAGGGATTACTTCCCCACCTAGACAATTATCGTGACAATGATATTGGATGTCAATTTTGAAATTGCATGCACATGAGTAGAATTTAGCCATGTAACATTCACACTAAGTTCAACTCGCGCTACAACTTAGGATAAAGAGGTTACACCTCGCATAGGACCTCACACTCGCGCTCTATTAGCCCTATAGAACATGCGTTTCTAGTCTCACACTCGCGCTCTATTGACTAGATAAACACATTCTTGTTAAACTCAAGCCATTCTCATTAGAATTTAAGTATCGCCATGTAACACAAAAACTCTAATGCCTCTTCATTCATTTCATTAAAGTCATGTTGATCAACGTGAGCTACATCAAACATGAGATTAAGCTAAGTTCCCATTGAGGACATTTCACAAACACCTTATGGGCAACTCTTAACACTTAGTTCAAATGAAGAAGATTCATGTGCAAACTCATTCAATATTGACATCAATAGTATTTATATCATCACAAGCATGTCTAGAGGGTCCATAATCCCCAATCAAGTCACTACTCACACATGGTGAGATTACAAGCAAAACAAATGAAAGAGATGGAGTTTAGTAGTCTAAAACCAATTTGAGATTGAAGGGTATGAGAATCCTTGTTGTTGATCTTCTTCTTCACTTAATCAACTTCGAAATCCATGCTAGATGCTCCTCAAAATCAGTGCAAAAGTGCCTTGAAAATCCCCCAAAAAGTCCTCTTTTGTTTTGATCTCAAACTTTCTATTTATAGCCAACATTAGGGTTTCCGGAACTGTAGCACGACTCAACCGGCCGGCTCAAATTGTGTGAGAGAGTCCCAACCGGCCGATTCGAGCAGGGGAGAGTGGGCGAGACTTTTCTGAGATGCTCAACCGGCCGGTTCGATGGTGAAGGGGAGTTTTCAACCGGCCGGTTCGATCCAAGGGAGAGCTTTCTTGAACTTTCTGAGCAGTTGAACCGGGCGGTTCAGTTAGTGAGGGGAGTTAAACCGGCCGGTTCAATGCCTCAGAGAGTTCTTGCTTCTGGTCTTCACTTCAACCGGCCGGTTCAATTACTAGGCCAATATTCAACCGGCCGGTTGAATCTGCTCCTTGGGTACTTTTTGCTCCAAAAACTCAGTTTTGTCCCAAATTCACTTCTTGCTTGTGATCTCAGCTTAAACGCTGCAATTTTCTTAAAATGAACCACAAAGCATCAAATAGCAAGTGAAATCGTGATAAAAATGATCGAAACAATAAGCATGAAGATCGCCTAAGATGCGTGTATTTTAGCGCTATCAAATCACTCCATACTTAATGTTTGATCATCCCGAGCAAACTAATCATAGGGATCAACAACAATAATGCATTTCACTCACTTAGGGTTGGTTCAAGGAAAACTCCATATGGTCACAAAGACTACCGAAACAATAATAAGAAAACAAGTCGTACTTCTAACTAACCACTTTCGTAGGTAACACGAGTGCATTTAGCGCATGCACCAAGCCTTTAAACCTCTAGGCTACCCTAGTGGATGAGTTATAGTCTCGTGAGAGTTTTCAGAAAAGGGAATACTCACAAATCCTACATGCATTTATCCCATAAGAGTGTAAAGCAAGAATGTCTAACAATTAAGGCGAGGATTTCTCAAAACTTACTTCACATCCCACGCTAGCATCGCAATCACTATACATTTCAAAAGAGTTTTCCACCGTTTAAGCTCACATGAGGGTGCTCATTCAAGGAGGTCAATACTAGCGCTATCAGGTGCCTAACCCAAAAGTCTATTCATTTTATGATGCAAGGCTTTTGAAAGATGGTTAAAGCTTTTTACACAAAAATGTCGCTCGATCACCTATGCTAGCTAGGGCTAGTCCACGGGTTCACGACATAACTCATTTCCAAGTTTTAGACGCTAAAGTCGTAATCCATAAGGAAAGAGGAGTTTGACAACAAAAGTTCTTAAAGCAAGCATAAACCAATCAATAGCTTACGTGAAATCACAAGGGTCGTCCTAGAGCTCAACTTGCTAGCACACAATGCACGTGGTGACTCGCACATATAAGAGATGGTGGAGGGGCGTAAAGTCAAGTTCTAAGTGATTTTTACTTGGCCTTTGGCCTACAAATGCTTTCGAGGGGGAACTTACCTTCCTAACCCCCGGCATTTGTATGTTTTTGCACAAAACTTCTCGTGCACTTGAGAAAGTTTTCGGTCGGGGTTTTGCCCTCTTTGACCATGTAAATTTCTTTTGGATGGGGCTCTCCTTTTTTTTATATATATATACCCTCTTTTGACTCCACACTTAGAACTTGACAATATGCCCAATGTGAATATGGAATGTGCGAGGATCAACCACAAACAAGGGACGAGGCAAGAGAACTAAAGTCGCCTAAAAGCAATCGAGAGGTTTAAGTTTTTCTATGAAGGTTTCAAAACGTGCTTGCTAAAACTTTTCAAAGCATGCGCGAAAAATTATTAGATTTCTAGATAGGCACAAGATAGCAATGGAATTGATTCACAAGAACGAGCATTCAATAGAGCTAACTTGGTTTTGGATTCTTAATCATGTAAAAGGGAATTGCAAGCTAGATGTGACTTATAGAAGATGGGGATTGATAGTCACAAGCCTTTGGAAGTATAGTACTCAAGAAAAGTTGGGATAAAGCATGATGCAAGTGCTCATTTCAAAAGGTATGCATGGTATAAACATGTGAACCATTTTGCCTAATCCAAACAATAATCCAAACAATACACTCCACACTTAAATGAAGCTTAGTCCCTAAGCGCAAGAATTAGTGAAAGTAGAGGTAAAGGCGCAAAGGAACTCCCCTCGGTTGAAGGGTGTAGATGGATTAGGGCAAAATTGGAAATTTGGGGCAAATTGGAATTGAATTTGAGATGTGGGTTTGGATTGAGCCAATTGAAATTTGGAAATTTTGAATTAGACCCAAAAAGAGTTGAGAAATTTTGAATTGAGCCAATCGAAATTGAAATGTTTAACCGGGCGGTTCAGAACTTTGGGTATGATTGAACCGCGCGGCTCAATTGCTCAGAGGACTTCAAGTGATGAAAACTCATTTCAACCGGCCGGTTGGAAGAATGGGAGGTAATTGAACCGGGCGGTTCAATTGCTCGGTGACTTCGGACAGGTTCAAGCATCAATTGAACCGACCGGTCGATATTAATGGCAGGCTTGAGCCGGCCGGTTTGACGCCCCAGAAAGTTCAAGTGATGAAGTCCAATTTTGGGCCGGCCGGTTCAGATTGCAGATGGAAATTGGGCCGGCCGGTTGAGCCTCTCAGAGAGAATAAGGGGATGAAGGCTGAAGCGAACCGGCCGGTTCGATGGTGAAGGCCAAATTGAACCGGTCGGTTCAGTGGCTCAGAGAAACAGGATCAAATACCAAGCATTCTATATGTTTGTGTGAAAATGAACACTTACAACGGGTTACCTCCCGAGAGGGCCTAGTTTAACGTCTTGGCAAAGACCGAGCCGAATCTTTTCATAATAAGAAGCACACTAAGAGAAGTCCCGAGCGGGATCCCTTCTCTAGCGGTATTGCGCATAGCATTCACAAGGGTGCTTCCAATAGGTCCTGATTTCCATCGGCGGCATGGTAGATCTTAACTCTTTGCCCATTTGCCTTGAAAATGTTCTCATTGTTGTCAATTAGCTCTAGATGGCCGTCGTTGAAGACTCTATGAATTTTATATGGTCCGAACCATCTAGACTTGAATTTCCCGGGAAATAGCTTGTATTTGGAGTTGAACAATAAAACCTTGTCTCCCACCGAGAACTGTCTCTTCAGAATGAGCTTGTCATGCCATCTCCGAGTTTTCTCCTTATAGATTCTTGAACTCTCGTAGGAGTCCAATCGGATTTCATCCAACTCATTGAGTTGAAGGAGTCTCTTTTCCCCGAAGCCTTTGTATCAAAGTTTAGCTCCTTGACTGCCCACATGGCCTTATACTCGAGTTCCACGGGAAGGTGGCATGATTTGCCGTAAACTAGTCTGTAAGGAGACATCCCAATTGGTGTCTTGAACGCGGTCCTATAAGCCCATAGCGCGTCGTCAAGCTTCAATGCCCAGTCTTTTCCCGAATTTCCAACTGTCTTGGTCAATATGTTTTTTATCTCTCGGTTGGATACTTCGACTTGACCATTCACTTGAGGGTGATAGGGGGTCGAGCACCTATGGTAGATCCCGTGTTTCTTCAACATGGACTCAAATCTCTTCTCCTTGAAATGGGAGCCATTATCACTGATTACCGCTCTATGGACTCCACATCTTGGGAATATTATCTTCTTGAACATTTTAATCACTACTTTAGCGTCACAAGAAGGGGAAGCGATCACCTCAACCCATTTGGACACGTAGTCCACCGCTACTAGAATGAATGAATTCCCTTGAGACGAAGGTAGGGGTCCCATGAAGTCCACGCCCCATACATCAAAGATCTCCACTTCTAATATGCCCTTTTGAGGCATTTCCTCCCTTCTAGCTATGTTCCCCATTCGTTGGCATTCATTGCAAGCCTTGACAAACTCGTAAGTATCTTTAAACATGCTTGGCCAATAGAAACCCGACTGAAGAATTTTAGACGTGGTTTTTGAAGCCGAGCCATGACCACCATAAGAAGAAGAATGGCAACAAGCTATGATTACATTGAAGTCTTCCTTGGGCACACACGTTCTATAAATCCCATCCGAGCATAGCTTGTAGAGGAATGGGTCATCCCAATAATATCTCGAGACATCATGCAAAAATTTGCTCTTCTGATTATAGCTAAGGCCTTCAGGAATGATGTTGCACGTCAAATAGTTCACAAAATCTGCATACCAAGGGGCATTGTCTTCGGCACTCATTAAATATTCCCCAACGAAAGAGTCTTGGATGGGCGCCGAGAACCATTTCGAATCATATAGCTCTACCCTCGAAAGGTGATCCGCCACTACATTTTCTACACCTTTCTTGTCCCAAATTTCAATGTCAAACTCTTGTAGGAGGAGGACCCATCGAATAAGCCTTGGCTTAGCATCTTTCTTCGCCATTAGGTACTTGATAGCGGCATGGTCCGTGTAAACAATAGTCTTCGTTGCAACGAGATAAGGCCTGAACTTTTCAAAGGCGTAGACTACCGCTAACAACTCTTTTTCTGTGGTAGTATAATTCATCTGGGCACTATCGAGCACCTTGCTCACGTAGTATATCACATGAAGCTTCTTCTCAACCCGTTGTCCCAAGACTGCCCCAATGGCGTAGTCACTTGCATCGCACATTAACTCAAAAGGGAGATCCCAATTTGGCGGTTGTACAATGGGTGCCGATACAAGGTTCTTCTTCAATTTTTCAAATGCCTCAAGGCACCCTTCATCAAAATTGAATTCCACATCGTTGCAAAGGAGATGAGTCAACGGCTTTGCGATTTTTGAGAAATCCTTGATAAACCGCCGGTAAAAACCGGCGTGGCCTAGAAAACTCCTTATTCGAATGAGAAACTGAAATTTTTTCTGAAAAATGCTATGAAAGCCCCTACTTCATCCTTTGAGTGCAATATGCTTGATATTTCTTGTGAAACTTTCGGGCTAACGTCTTTTGAAAGTGAAGTTATGGAGTTAGACGACTCTAGTACACTTTTTGCCTCTCTAATGAATATGGAAGATGAGGATATGGGCGACATTACTCTAGATGAAGGTGAGCAAGGGTTAAATGATCATGAAATTAAGGAAGACCCGGTCCCAAGAGGTAAGGAATTCAAAGGAGAGTTAAAACCTCTACCTTCGAATCTAAGGTATGAATTTCTTGGGTCCAATGCTACATTTCCCGTGATAGTTGGTGCTACATTGAATGAGGATGAAACATCCAAGCTTGTGAATGTGTTGAAGGCAAATAAAAAGGCCCTAGGTTATTCTATTGATGATATAACGGGGATTAGCCCTTCTCTTTGCATGCATATAATTAATCTAGATGATGGTGTGACGCCTTCTAGGGAAATGTTGAGAAGATTGAATCCTAAATTGAGCGAGGTAGTTTTTAAAGAAAGCACCAAGCTTAGAGATGCGGGCATCATTTACTCCGTTCCGGACTCGGAATGGGTAAGTCCCATCCATGTCGTCCCTAAGAAGGGAGGACTCACGGTAGTTCAAAATGCAAAAGGGGAATTAGTCCCCACGAGAACCGTGAATGGGTGGAGAATGTGCATTGACTATCGGAAATTAAATAAGGCAACTAAAAAGGATCACTTTCCTATCCCGTTCATAGATCAAATGCTAGAAAGGTTAGCGGGGCATGATTATTTTTGCTTCTTTGATGGATATAGTGGTTTTTACCAAATTCATATATTGCCAAATGATCAAGGAAAAACCACTTTCACATGCCCATATGGAACTTTTGCGTTTAGGCGTATGCCTTTTGGTTTGTGTAATGCACCGGGGACTTTTCAACGTTGTATGATGTCCATCTTTAGCGATTATATTGATAAATCCTTGATAAACCGCCGGTAAAAACCGGCGTGGCCTAGAAAACTCCTTATTCCCTTTTGGTTTTTCGGTGGAGGAAGTTGCTCAATAACCTGAATTTTTGCTTTATCAACTTCTACTCCTCTCTTAGAGACCAAATGCCCTAGTACAATTCCCTCTTGCACCATAAAATGGCACTTCTCCCAATTGAGCACCAAATTTGTCTCGATGCACCTAGCAAGAACATTAGAGAGATTAGCCAAACAATCATCAAAAGAGGATCCATGGATAGAAAAATTGTCCATGAAAACCTCGATTCACTTCTCAATATAATCGCTAAAGATGGACATCATACAACGTTGAAAAGTCCCCGGTGCATTACACAAACCAAAAGGCATACGCCTAAACGCAAAAGTTCCATATGGGCATGTGAAAGTGGTTTTTCCTTGATCATTTGGCAATATAGGAATTTGGTAAAAACCACTATATCCATCTAAGAAGCAAAAATAATCATGCCCCGCTAACCTTTCTAGCATTTGATCTATGAACAGGATAGGAAAGTGATCCTTTTTAGTTGCCTTATTTAATTTCCGATAGTCAATGCACATTCTCCACCCATTCACGGTTCTCGTGGGGACTAATTCCCCTTTTGCATTTTGAACTACCGTGAGTCCTCCCTTCTTAGGGACGACATGGATGGGACTTACCCATTCCGAGTCCAGAACGGAGTAAATGATGCCCGCATCTCTAAGCTTGGTGATTTCTTTAAAAACTACCTCGCTCAATTTAGGATTCAATCTTCTCAACATTTCCCTAGAAGGCTTCACACCATCATCTAGATTAATTCTATGCATGCAAAGAGAAGGGCTAATCCCCGTTATATCATCAATAGAATAACCTAGGGCCTTTTTATTTGCCTTCAACACATTCACAAGCTTGGATGTTTCATCCTCATTCAATGTAGCACCAACTATCACGGGAAATGTAGCATTGGACCCAAGAAATTCATACCTTAGATTCGAAGGTAGAGGTTTTAACACTCCTTTGAATTCCTTATCTCTTGGGACCGGGTCTTCCTTAATTTCATGATCATTTAACCCTTGCTCACCTTCATTTAGAGTAATGTCGCCCATATCCTCATCTTCCATATTCATTAGAGAGGCAAAAAGTGTACTAGAGTCGTCTAACTCCATAACTTCACTTTCAAAAGACGTTAGCCCGAAAGTTTCACAAGAAATATCAAGCATATTGCACTCAAAGGATGAAGTAGGGGCTTTCATAGCATTTTTCAGAAAAAATTTCAGTTTTTCATTCCCTATTTTCAATTCAATGGACCCTTCACCACATTTGATAACCGCTTCAACGGTATTTAGAAAGGGTCTCCCTAAGATGACGGGCATCTCTTGTTCACTATCCATATCTAAAACATAGAAGTCCACGGGGATGAAAAATTTCCCAACTTTGATAGGCACATCCCTTAGGACTCCATTAGGGACTCTAGAACTCCTATCGGCTAGCCTCAATGAAATAGTGGTGGGATGTAGCTCACCCATGTCAATCTTTTCATACAATGAATATGGAATCAAAGAAATACTAGCACCTATATCACATAAAGCTCTATCAATTTCAATTTTCCCTATGGATATAGGAATAGAGAACGACCCTTGGTCTTGCATTTTTCTAGGCATGCGGCTTTGCACAATTGCACTACATTCGGCATTTAAAGCTACCATGCTAGACTCCTCAATCACCCTACGGTTTGACACAATATCTTTCAAGAACTTAGCATAAGTAGGGTTTTGTGTAATTACCTCATGGAAGGGGAGCGTGACGTACAACTTTTTAAGCATCTCGACAAATCTTTGGAAGTGGGCGTCAAGCTTGCTCTTGTTTAGTCTTTGAGGGAAAGGCACCATGGGCACATACTTCCTCATTAGAATCAGTTCTTCATGCTCCTTTTCCTCCTCTATTGGAACTTGAGGCTCACTTTCCAAGTTTTCCTTAGCCATTTCTCCTTCCACTTCCTTGCCCTTCAAACTAGTGTTCCCTTGAGGAGTAGGCAGCAATTTCCCATTTTTCAATGTGATGGCTTCAATATGTTCAATTGAATTGACATCCGGTTGGGAGGGAAGTTTCCCCATTTGCCTCAATGCTACGGCTTGTTGAGCACTCTCTTTAGAAAGTCTTTTGTTTTCGGCCGCAATTTCATCTATCTTAGCCTCCAATTTTTTATTGCTCTCTAGCATTTGTGCCATCATCGCCATCATAGGATTATCTTGAGAGTTAGAGGAAGAACCTCCTTGCTCATTCATATTGGGCTTGTCTTGATAGGGCTTTTGGTAGTTTCCTTGAGAATATTGAGAATTTTGATTCGAGCCTTGGCCTTGATTTGAGTAGGAATTCTGCCCTTGGTTTGAATAATAGTTTTGCCTTTGACTTTGATTAGAGCCATACCCTTGCCTTTGATAATTTCCTTGATAATTGCTTTGATAATTTCCTTGCCCTTGAGGCCTTGAGGTGAAGTTAGAGTCATTAGACATCCTCTTTTGCGGAGGCTCATAATTCCTAGTGGTAGGATTCGCATTTTGATTGTAATTTATTTGTTGGTTGACAAAATGTGCCTCCTCATAGACATCATCTTCTTCTTCATATTTCCCTTCGGGACAATTTTTGGTAGAGTGTCTTGTACTAGAACACAAAAAGCAAGATTGTTGCGCCGAGACTCTTTCTTTTTCAGCTTTAGCCTTTGTTGCCTCAACAGATTTCACCATACTGAACATATTCTCCACTTTCTTAGTCAAGTCGGCCATTTCTCTCTTCATTTCGGAATTTGAGGTGTCATCCCTTGACTTGGCCATCTTTTTGTGGTCCACTCCTTGATATTTATCGGAGTTTGAAGCTATTTTGTCCACAACATTGAAACCTCGATTAGCCGATAATCCCATAATGGCCACGCCACTAGCCGTATCCATTTGATTTTTAGCTTCTTTGCTCATTCCCAAGTAGAATTAGCGCATCAAATCCGCTTTTCTGAAATTATGATGAGGGCACTCCCTCAAATAATGTTTGGAACGGTCATACGCTTGGTGGAAGAGCTCATTATTCTTTTGAGAGAAAGTAAGAATAAAATCGGTATACTTCTTGGTCTTAGACGGAGGGTAGAACTTATTCAGAAAAGCCGTAGCTAACTGTTCCCAAGAACGAAAAGTCTCCGGTTCATTGTTTTGTAGCCATTCTTTGGCATCCCCATATAGCGAAGAAGGGAATAACTTTAGGTATACGTTCTCGATGGGCACATTCCTTGGCTTGTAAGTCCTACAGTATTCTTGGAAGTTGGATAGATGATTGGAGGGATTCCCGGCTCCTTGAAATTGGTCATTCGTGATCATGTGCACAAGAGATGATTTAACGTCAAAATTAAAAGCATCCTCATCGAGAGGTTGAATAACCGAGCCATTTCCCTCGAGAGTCGGAGTCATGTAATCCCCTACGGGTCTTTCATCCTCATCTTCTTCCTCTTCCTCCTCATATCTATTGTTTCGGTTCTCTCTACGAGGGAGGGGAGGGTTCCGACGGGGGCGTCTATCATTATCATCATCCTCTCTAGCCGGAGGGTCTTCTATTCCATCCCCGTCAATTCTACGATTGCGGTTGTCTCTTGGTAGAATAGGGCGGTTCTCGTGTTCATCTTCCATTCTAAACCCCGGTGGTAAATAAGGTAGCGGGTCTAAAAGTGGAGGTGGGTGAGGTCTAGGCCCTTGGAAAGCCAGTGGAATAATAGGAGCAATAGGGACCAACGGAGGTAGAGGGTTCTTGCGAGGTCTGCCTCTCCCTCTCTTAACGGTTGGTTGAGAAGGTCTAGAAGTACTTAAAGAAGAGCCGGTTGCTACGTGTTTCTTTCCTTCAAACCTTGTGTTCATTCAAATGCCTGCGAGAACAAAGGAAATTCTTAGCAATGAGCGGCAAAAGAAATAGACAAAGTCAAGTTCAACACAAGCAATGGCTACAAAGTAGAGAAAAGTAAACAAACTAAATAATATAATAGCACGATAGTTAATTAACCTGTCCCCGGCAACGGCGCCATTTGATCAGTTGTAATTTAGTGTAAATATTCAATAAGAATATCAAATACTTATGCTAATCACGGTCAATCAAAACAATTTGTATTTACTTGGGAAACCCAAGGTCGTACCCAAAAGATAGGTGATTAAACTAATAGTGCTAAAGATTTGATTTAGAACGTCTACGGTTTGGGGGGAATTTGTTCCTCTTGAGAGGTTGATAGCAATGATCTACTATCCAAAAGGGAGATTTTAGCAATGAACAAGTAACAATCAATCAAAGATGACTAGGGATTACTTCCCCACCTAGACAATTATCGTGACAATGATATTGGATGTCAATTTTGAAATTGCATGCACATGAGTAGAATTTAGCCATGTAACATTCACACTAAGTTCAACTCGCGCTACAACTTAGGATAAAGAGGTTACACCTCGCATAGGACCTCACACTCGCGCTCTATTAGCCCTATAGAACATGCGTTTCTAGTCTCACACTCGAGCTCTATTGACTAGATAAACACATTCTTGTTAAACTCAAGCTATTCTCATTAGAATTTAAGTATCGCCATGTAACACAAAAACTCTAATGCCTCTTCATTCATTTCATTAAAGTCATGTTGATCAACGTGAGCTACATCAAACATGAGATTAAGCTAAGTTCCCATTGAGGACATTTCACAAACACCTTATGGGCAACTCTTAACACTTAGTTCAAATGAAGAAGATTCATGTGCAAACTCATTCAATATTGACATCAATAGTATTTATATCATCACAAGCATGTCTAGAGGGTCCATAATCCCCAATCAAGTCACTACTCACACATGGTGAGATTACAAGCAAAACAAATGAAAGAGATGGAGTTTAGTAGTCTAAAACCAATTTGAGATTGAAGGGTATGAGAATCCTTGTTGTTGATCTTCTTCTTCACTTAATCCACTTCGAAATCCATGCTAGATGCTCCTCAAAATCAGTGCAAAAGTGCCTTGAAAATCCCCCAAAAAGTCCTCTTTTGTTTTGATCTCAAACTTTCTATTTATAGCCAACATTAGGGTTTCCGGAACTATAGCACGACTCAACGTGCCGGCTCAAATTGTGTGAGAGAGTCCCAACCGGCCGGTTCGAGCAGGGGAGAGTGGGCGAGACTTTTTTGAGATGCTCAACCGGCCGGTTCGATGGTGAAGGGGAGTTTTCAACCGGCCGGTTCGATCCAAGGGAGAGCTTTCTTGAACTTTCTAAGCAGTTGAACCGGGCGGTTCAGTTAGTGAGGGGAGTTCAACCAGCCGGTTCAATGCCTCAGAGAGTTCTTGCTTCTGGTCTTCACTTCAACCGGCCGGTTCAATTACTAGGCCAATATTCAACCGGCCGGTTGAATCTGCTCCTTGGGTACTTTTTGCTCCAAAAACTCAGTTTTGTCCCAAATTCACTTCTTGCTTGTGATCTCAGCTTAAACGCTGCAATTTGCCTGAAATGAACCACAAAGCATCAAATAGCAAGTGAAATCGTGATAAAAATGATCAAAACAATAAGCGTGAAGATCACCTAAGATGCGTGTATTTCAGCGCTATCAGTTCTAGGTCTTGGATTGGCCTTAGGAACTTGGCATTTGCAATAGCCTAAGCCGACTTTCCTCTTTGGGAAAGAGAGGCGTGGCATGAGTGAAGTTTGCATTGGAGTTAGCACATGCTAGGGTGACGTCAGCCTTGGAGGACGAGCCGAGAAAGTCAAGGGAAATGTTGACCCTTGAAGTTGAGTCCTTGAGAAGACAAAATGTGGTCTTGAGTCCTTGAGTCTTTGAGCGTCCGGTACTTGAGGTCTTTAGGCGCTGGGATGGCCTCGGACAGGGTCTGAACTAAGGTCCTTAGATGGGTCTTGGAGTTATCGGGTAGGACCAGAACTTGTCTCGGATGAGTCTCGGAAGGGTCCTTCATTTCCCAGACAGGACGCGACCTGGTCTGCGCCTAGGTCTTCAATCTCTCGGACAGGGACTCGACTTCCTCGGATGGGTCGAACTGAGGTCCTGGGACTCGGCTTAGGTTCTCAGGTCCGGATGAAGTCCCTTGGACCCGAATGAAGTCCTTAGGTCCCAATTTACCCCCAAGTCATCTAGTGATGCATTTATGGCCTAAAATGCCATTCTTAAGTTCGTTTCCTCTTTAAGCTCCAAAAGGCCCTGAAATCCAAAACGACATTAACAAGTAAACGTTCTTATGATTGAATGTCGTAAATGGTGGGTTTTGTTGACTTAATGAGTCGCATAAATACGTCTCATCATCTATCAATTTCTAACTCGGCTATTCCTCCAAATTCAATGTTGAGAAAGGTTATCAATGATGAAAACAAGTAATGAAATGGTTTAAGGGGAATTAATTCAATTAAAGCGAGTTTCGAGTGGTTAATCCCCTCCTTGGCCATTTTCCAATGATCATGTATACAAGAGTTTAATCATTTAAGAGTTGATAGGTTTGAAACCTAGCTTAGGCTAAAATTAGACAAACTATCATGCAAGTCTAATCCTAGTCAAGCCTTCTTATGTAGAATCTCACTAATTAAAGATGTTGATTCACTATATAGCACCTATTTTCACAAATGCTATATGCATAAAGTCTTGGTTAGCCTCTCACCCATGCATTTACTCTCATAAATGCTTGATAAGTTCATTTTTCCTATATCCAAACCATCACTAAGCTCTCTCAATACTTGATCTTCAATCCTCCTTGATTAGATGATGATGGATCCCTTGATTGAGCTCACTTTTCCTTGTCTTTTTCCCCAAAGAAGCCAAGATACTAGGTCAAACTTATCACTTTCTATTTATAGCCTCGCTGAAAATCCGGAACTGTAGCAGGCCAGTCGATCAACTGGAGGAAGGTTGTTGCCCAGTCGGTCGACTGGCGGTGAAGAAGCTGAAACGTGAAGTGAACACCTAGTCGGTCGACTGGAGGTCCAGTCGACCGATTCAATTGACGAGTTTAGAGGGCCTCCTTGAGCTTCTTCTCAGTCGATCGATTGGAGGTGCCAGTCGACCGACTCGCGCCTTGTGCTCTGCTAAGCTTCTCCTTAATCGACCGATTGGAGGTGCCAGTCGACCGACTCGATGGGCAAGTTCTGGAGGGCCTCCCTGAGTGTTCAGCCAGTCGGTCGACTGGTGCAGGGGAATATTCCCAGTCGACCGATTGGAGCCCCTTCCAGTCCAAATTTGCTCAAGTCTCTGATTTTTCCTGAGTTCTCGTAAATAAGCTTTGACACTGAGATATCCATCTTTGTACCTGAAGCGTACGAAAAAGAGATCAAATGACATCAAATAATCATCGGAAATGAACTAAAGCTATAGTGAGATACGAGTATTATTAAGTCAAAAACTCGACTTATCAGTAGGTGCGCCTCTCGCAACTCCCCCCTCACTTGGGTCTTGACCTACTACCGTTGCTGGCGACTCCACTGGCCCAGCCAGTCCACTCTCGCATTGTCTTTTGGCGGTCCCTTGCATACACATCCAAGGTGCCGCCATGGGCTCTGATACCATGTTTAATTTCGCTAGCTCATATAGTTCTACAGTCCCTTCATGACCCAAAAGCTCAAGCTTGTGAGTTGCGGTTTTATGAAACCATATAAGCTACCACTTGTCTCATTTACTAAGCGATGTGGGACATTTCTTCAATTATTTTTCTACTCAACAAGGTCCGCCTCTGATACCATATGTAACGACCCGACCGGATTAACCGATTTGAGCGTTGTAAGCCTAGCTTATCCTAAGTGTCTCATGTCACTGTCATCCCCTAGATCACCACAACTAAGAGTTTATTACAAAATACCATGATAAATTGGTGGCATGATAACTACTAGTCTGACTTATCAAATTTATACTACTACAGACGGGACATTATGCATCGGTTCCGTGTTTGAGCTTATGCATCGTTTTTGACATTACGCATCGGTTTGGTCTATAACCGATGCATAATATCAAGATTATGCATCGATTAGACCAAAACTGATGCATAAGCTTGACATTATGCATCGGTTTTGGTCTAACCGATGCATAATATTGAAGCTTATGCATCGGTTTAATAGAACCGGTGCATAAGTTTGACATTATGCATTGGTTTATCTTTAACAGATGCATAAGCGTAAGATTTATTATTTTAGAATTAGCGATCTAGGGTTCATTCTGTGCCAAAAATCCCATCCGCTCCCTCCGTCCGAGCTCGATGGCGACCCTGCAGTAACACTGCCGTCTTCTCCGTCGGAGACCAGATGACGACGGCAGCAGCACTGCAGCAACACTGTCGTCTTCCTCGTCGGCGGCGGTTGGATTCTATGAGTCGTGATTCTAGTTCCATGAGTCTGGATTCAAGTTCTATGGGTCATTTGGAGGTAGATCGGTGTTCGATCTCCAGCAAAACCAGATTGCTCTGACAAAGAAAGGCACCGATTTCAACTGCAACTGCTCATATCATCATCAGTTGAGATGGCTATGCGTAAAAGGACGCTGCTCAAAGCCATCGTCCTTGGCGACAGCGGGTAAGATGTCTAGCTAGGGTTTCAATTTATTTAACTTCCGATTATGCTCATAAATTTCAATTTCAATCTGCTTTCGTGATTTGAGGAGTCTGTTTGTGTTTGCTGATTGTCGTGTTTTGGTTTGTTGATGCCAGGGTTGGGAAGACGTCTCTGATGAATCAGTATCCTTCTCATTTTCAAACAACTCAGTTGAAATTGGCATTTTTATTTGAAACTGTTGCAGACGAATTGCTAAACAGCAGAAATGATGATGCAGACTCAGATGATCCACCTTTGTGAATTGGGCTCATACCTATTTTGGGGTCTCAACTGGTATTTTTGGCTTACTAAATGTATATTTCCTTACGATCACTATGTCAATGAAAACCTTGGACTAATATACATTGAGTACAGCAAAGGAATCAAATAAACATTTGGCATTTGATCCAGCATTGCCTTGGGATACATGAGGTATTTATTAGTAGTTACTTGAGCTTGTCCCGGCAGTCCGTTTTCCACGATTTTGGTTACACAGATTTTTTATTTATTCTCGTCAAGTGAATGGCAAGTGTATTTATACATTTTTGTTTGTTGGAGAACACTGCTGAATCTAAAAGGCAAATGTAGAAAGATATTGAGTTGGAGGTTGTTGAGGTTCTGTTTACTCTATTTTTAATCCAAGCATACACAACACTTTTACACTTGAGCGCTATCTCGATAAGCTTGATTTTACTGACCCAATTGCTAGCCATGCTTGTCCAGATACTTGGAGAACAAAGATGTATAAAGTTGGGTCCTTCACAGTTACAAAAATAGAAGAAAAGATTCATCCGAATGACACTATGGGTATGTCATTTCTGCTATCTGTGTACTTAATCTAAGTAATATACTTGCTAATGAAAATTTCATTATTATTGTATGTCAGATGTATATTAAAGTTAGTTGTATACCATGATTGTCGTCGTTTCCACTTATATACAGTTTCATTTCAAAGTGTATGAATTCTTATTTTTACATGAATCGCATTTGTTTTTTCTTGATGATCTGAAGCCTCTATATAACTTGTTTTACTTTTATTGTTTTTGCTGCATTTAGCTCAGAGATTGGAATGCTTGCAGACTAATTGAATCACTTGTCAAAGAAATGGAATGGGTGACAAAATTAGTCACTACTGCTGCAGACATTCTGATTTGGAATGGGGTGACAAAAATTTTCTTAAAACTTCATGGAAGAAGAAGCAGAAGGATATATCTAGTGAAGTCAAAGAAGGCTCACCATTATTAGAAAAAAAAATATACGAAATTTTTGTTGTACAGATAAATGGTGTATATAGTGACATCATGTATGAAATATTGTATTTTTGGCCGAATAAAAAGTCTTTTAAAATTTGGATATGAGCAATTGTATTTATGAAATTTATTTACAAATTTTCAGATTAATTTGAGCAATTTACTGGCTAAAAATAGCAAAAAAAATCATACATTATGCATCGCTTCTGTTAAAAACCGATGCATAATATCAGACATTATGCATCGGTTATGACAAAAATCGATGCATAATGTCTACCTTATGCATCGGTTCTGGCACAAAACCGATGCATAATGTATGGGATTATGCATCGATTTTGCGCAGAACCGATGCATAAGGTTAGACATTATGCATCGATTATTTTGAACCGATGCATAAGGTCCGACCCTTACGCATCGCTCGATTATGCATCGGTTCAAAACCGATGCATAATCCCTTCGAAAACCGATGTATATATATACATACCACACTTTCAAACGATGTGGAACAAAATTTAAGTGGTTACTTTTCTTTATTTTTAAGTCTCTCACTCATTCGGTAGGATGATGAATATTGGTACATCTTTGAAGAAAAAAATTAACAAAACAATATGTAACAAACTCTGATACATGAGGTATCATTGCTATAAATTTATCAAATTTGGAGCTAAAAGTTGCATTCATTTTGTCTCATCATGAATAAATTTGTTACACTACATATGGCAAATCAACTTAAATAAATGAAAGGTCCATAAAAAAAAAACTTAAATAAATGAAAGGTAGAAAGGGGTATTTATTGATCACCAAACATACCTTCCCTTATTCTGATCTCACCCTTTTGCCTTCTTCTTCTTCTTCCTTTCCTCCCATCTTTATTTAATATGACCTCTGACACTGTCACTTTTGTCAGTTTCACAGATAGCAATGAGACCATGGACATGTCATGTCACCACACACCTCTGGAGTTTCTTATTTTCTTTTTATTAGGATAATAAGTCAAGGCTTAAGTCAACCCTAAGCTACGGCTAAAGGCTAAGCCATACAACTATTCAAATACAAGTATACAAATTAAATACTACTGTAATTACAACAAACCAAATCTGGCCTCTTCTTTCTTGGACTAATATTTTTGTCTATACACTTTTTGAGACAATAATGATGAGGATGATGAGAGTTGCAAAAAGTAGGAGCAGTGAGTGATGTTATGGGTGTTCAATGAATGTAAATAGGTTAAGTCATTCATGATATGACCTAACTCTCATGAAAACTACGTTTTGTAAAAGTAGCTTTATAAGAGCATCATTATCATTCTCAGCACTGTTTTGGATACAAGATGCCCCTTTTAACCTCAAGCTTCTATAATGCCTTATGTTGAGCTTCTTCTCTTGATTGATAGATGCATGTAACTTATTTGGAAAGATATACTTTCTCAACAAATTAATCTTAATTCATGTAAAAAAGTTATAAACATATTGTAGAGTTTTCTCTCTCTCTCTCTTGTGTAGTACATTAACATGAATGATATTGTATCTTTTTTATCCTATTCTACCATCTCCCGCCCACTGAAACCCCAAGTTTTGCCGGTTAGAATTCGAATAAGGGTAAATAATTTCAAGTGATTAGTTCTTCTCACCTCTAATCTTGCCAATCGATCAAGCCCCGATGACATAAATGACACTGAACTTGATCGAATTATATATATGGGGTAATGAATTGAAATAAAGATAGATGAATAGTTTTCAAATTAAGAACCCTAAATTAATTAGTAACTTTCTTTCAAGATCAACAAATTAACCCTAGAAGTACAAGCACACCATGTGAAAATGGAGCTAATTAAACTGGAAAGTTCTAACTCCATTCCCTGCCTCATGCATAACCCTGGAAGTACAAGCACATCATGTGAACAAGTAATCTCTTCTAATACTCTAAAAAAGTGCGTATTCTGGGCTTTTGAAATTATGAACACATGCATAAGAGCTTGGTATTAAGAAGTTCTTAAACCATCAAGAAGCCCTAATAACGTGCTGTGTTTTTTTACAGTGTTCAATATAATCTTTACTGAGATATTGAGGTGGTGGGGAGTGTTGTGTGTAGGTGTAAGAGCATTTAATTCCAAATCCTGGAAGACACTATTTGCTATTACACTACAGCAACTGGGACTGTAGCTGCAAGCTAGACATAGCACAGCACACTGTGCCTGGGATTTGTAGATGTAATCATGCACTACTACAACTACTATATAGTTCTTGAGATACTGCTTATACCTTCCCAAACCCTAATTGACTGGTAAAAAGTTATTTTGCACAATAGAAGAAAGAATGTAAATGTTGACCTTGTCTCTCTTCTTTCACTTGTTGCTAAAAGCTTGAATCTTAGGGCGTAGAGGAGTTGCCCCAGTGGTTTGGGCGCTCCCTCCGGCTCCTAACGGACCGGGTTCAAGTCCCTACAACTAACATTATTACACTAACTTTAACCCCCAATCAAAAAAAAAAGCTTGAATCTTCATACTAGATTAGGAAGAGAGTAAATGGTATATAGTACTACGTAACAAGGTAGCACGTTTATCATATAAACGGATTTTTTCTTCCTTGAGAACCCTTTATCACCTCTTTTGAATTCGTAATCAACTATATTACTTGATGGGTTTGTCCCGTTAGAGTTAGAAGATGGTTGCGTTCGCTATTCAATAGCCTTGAGTGAGAGATATTGATATCCAATAGTCTGAGCGTGTAATGAATCTATCGATTTGTTGTACCAGACAGTGTGTAGAAATTACTAACTCATAAGGAATTACCTTCCCATATTGACTTAAAAGCCTAAGCTTGAGAGTCATGGTTTGGTAATCATATATAAGCTAGCAATTCTTCTCCTCACTTAGCAATGTCGGACAATTTCTTAAAGTGCACATTCCCAACAATCTCCCCCTCAATTAGAGAAATTGTGCATGCTCCGCCTCAATCAAACACCGTTACATTACTCGTAGCCAAACGTAGGTGCGTATGCAAAAACTCCTTCTCCACTAGGGGTGCTCCACGCTCCCCTTCATTAGGGTCCAACTCACACAGTAGGCGCGCCTTTGTGACTACCCCGTAAAGGCGTAAACCAGGGTCCAACACACCAACGATTGAGGTATCTTCAAACGAATGCCTTGGCATTTCCACACGTGTGCCGCATCCTTCACAAATAGTCCGGATCGCAACGCGGGCTCTGATATCATGTAGAAATTGCTAACTCATATGAATTACCTCCCCATATTGACTCAAAAGCCTAGGCTTGAGAGTCATGATTTAATAATCATATATAAGCTAGCAATTTTTCTCGACAATTTCTTCAAGTGCACAATTCCCAACACAGTAAGGCATGTGCAAGGCATGTTGGGTTAAATCCTAAGATGTTTTGGATGCAAAAAAAATTCATAATTTGATGGGTACTTTTTAAAAATTTAATACAAATTTAAGAATTTGCCCAAATAATTTCAGAATTTTTTTTGCCCAACATAGACTTTGATCCTGCCGCCTCCGTTACTGGTACCAGAGCAATAATATTGTAATGCTATAATTGTGTATCTTGTTCGAGCTATGTAACGCTTAAGAAGTATATAAATGATACAACTGACTAAGCATGAAGACTATAATAGCAAGAGCAAGTCCGTATCTATAGTGTCTCTTAAATTATCGTGACTCATTCAGCCACATATTAAATAATTAAAATGATGGAAAAAAATATAATACACATGGAAGAACTTGAGATCCAGTCAAACTTCAATTATTTTCGAATTTCGTAGTTTTATTCGCATTGCAATATAAACGGGAGTTATATTTTGTTTGGACAAAAAAAATAAACATTTTTTGGACAAACTCTATTCATTGATTATGTTGAATCACTGTTGTTGAACATTCAATAAATTCCCTGGCATCCAAACAAAAACCCTAAAACAAATAGACTGCCGCACCCCCATCATCATCATCATTCTCATCTCATCCCTAAATCTCTCAGGCCTCTATCAAAGATGCCACTAGTAACCCTACCAGAAGCCCTAGCCAACCGACCCCATCCCTCCAGTCTCATTTTCATCAAACTATTCAATACAGGTTATTATTTACAACAAGAAAAAAATTTCACACAAATGAGCTGCTTAGTATGTGCTAGCTTTGAATCCTGATAATATATAGAGAGAGAAAGTGAGAGAGAGAGAGAGAGCTTCATCAGCTGCTAGCTGTTATTATTGTCTTTCATCATTTTCTTCTTGTTCTTATCTCTCTACATCTGTCTCTCTCTATCTCTCTCCTTGCGATTCCTCAGCCTCTGCTTCCGGGAGCTCACTCTCCGCCTCCTTCTCCCCTTGCACACACCCCAACAACAACATCAACGACAAAAGTTGAGTCCAACAAAAACTAAAGAAACAAAACCCTACTGCGAATTCTCAGCCTCACCATCTTTATATGCACAAGCCTGCTTGTTTTCCGGCCGACTCCTCCTCACCCACATCTCTTGCATGACTAGGGTCAGCTTCGTGTGTACTTTCCAGATCAATCCCTACTAGCTAGTCTACTACTACTACTACTACTCAAACTGATCAACTACTCATAATCTCCTTCAAAATTCAAACCTATTTCAACACCACAATAACCCAAAATAGGTACTACTCCATATTATTGTCTTTCAGTTTTTTATATCTAAGGTGCAAGATTCCATTGGATGCACCTAAATTTACTGATGATGATCCACTGGCAGTGTTAAAGGAGTTTCTGTTCTTCTTTGAGCTTGATGTCTGGAGATAACAACATGTTTGTTTAGTTTAATATACATGTTATATTAAATAATTTTTTGTTTGTTTTTTTATTATTATTTAGAGGACTAGCTATAGTGCTATACAATCTTATGAATGTGTTCATAACCCCAAGATTGTCATTTATATTAATTTATTTGTTCTAAAAAGGTGGAGGACTTTACAGGAACGAAGTCATAATTTTTTGTTGAAAATTTTCAAGTGGGGGGAATAATTATAAAGGGATCTGCTTCCAAACCCCCCCAAATCTTTCTATTCATCAATCCCCCACACACATCAATATCACGAGATCCAATTCACTTCACTCATTGGTATTAAGCTTCTTCATCTTCTTTTTTTTTGATAAGCTCATTGATATTAGCCTTCTTCATCTTAATTATTACTTGTTGATCAATTTCATCATCAGAAATTTATGGATTTGTAACTCTCCATACCTGAGGCTCTTGTTCAGTTCTTGCAGCTCCAGATCCATCTAGTTGAGCTACATAGATCAAACATCGAGAGGAGAGAAGGCCGGGCAGGGGAAGTTTGTATTCAAGAAAGTTCTAAAAATACTCTTGATCTGAGATTTGATAGATTTCTTGATTTATTACACAATCAGGTAAACCCATATATATTATTATCTGGACATCTTTTTTATTTTTGTTGCCTAATTTTCTTAATTCAAATTGATTTCTGAAGATTGAAATCTTTTCTTGATTTGAACATAAACCCCAAATTTCAATTCACCAAAATGAATAATTTTTTAAAATATTTTTCCTTCCAAAAATAGCTTCTCCAGTTTTCCATAACCATTTCCACTCCGAAATTTCAATCCCATTAAACATTTCTTGCTATATTTTTGCATTTAAAAGTATGGCAAGTGATGACCTTAGCTATCTAAAGTTAACACCATATATAAATATCAAACTCCAGTTTTTTCTTGCACAATTCTGGGCTGGTTCTCCTCCACACATCCGCCAACACTTTTGCTTCTTCCAGATCTCAGCTTCCCAAACAGGTACATAAATAAACGTTTCTGGTTCAATTTGTTCTAATTTCTTTCATAAGCAACAATTGATCAATGTACCATAGAAATCTCCAGAAATAGATTAAAACTGTAAAAAAAGAAAATTAATTTCATATTGAAATGTGTTTCTTAATAAGATCACAAGTATGAATCTGCTTGCTTCGTTTCATGTAGATCTCGATCGGCCTTATAAGCAAGGAAACAATGAGCTCATCATCTACCTCTCCATGTGCCGCCTGCAAATTCCTACGTCGAAAATGCCAACCAGAGTGTGTATTTGCACCCTATTTCCCACCAGACAACCCCCAAAAGTTTGCCAATGTCCACAAAGTCTTCGGTGCTGCCAACGTTACTAAACTTCTTAACGAGCTCCACCCTTCTCAGCGTGACGACGCCGTCAACTCCTTAGCATACGAAGCAGAAATGCGACTCCGTGACCCGGTGTACGGCTGCGTTGGTGTCATTTCACTCCTCAAACACCAGCTCCTCCAGCTTCAGATGGACCTCAGCTGTGCTAAGTCTGAGCTCTCCAAGTACCAGAGTTTGGCATCAGCTGGTATTCCTGCGCTGCATGGTGGACTGTTGACGACGCATTCGCGCGATCACCACCGCTACTTTCAAGCTCATCATCATCAGTTTTTTCCTAGGGATCACATTGTTGCAGCACCTTCACAGATGATGTCATCTGCATTTGATGGACAGTCAGTGAATCCTAACGGAAATGATCATGACCGTGGTTTATTGACTATGAATAATGTCACAGCCGGCATTGGGCAGCTCAGCCAGTTTCAACAATCGGGTAGGCCTAGGGCAGCAGGAGGAGATGACCACCGCCGCGCAGAGCTTGATCCATCCTAGGGCTTCATCATCATCATCATCTCTATATTGGTTTAATATTGATTTATATATCAAGTGTGAGATATACCCATCCAACCAGAGTGACCTTTGGTTGTTGATATTGGACGTACTGAGCTTTTTAAATGATTTTGATGAGTTTTACAACCCTACTAAATGTGGATTTGTATGTTTTAAATTCTAATTAATGTTATTGTATTATTAGTAAATTAAAAGGGATATAAATATTATTTTTCTCAAATTTCCCAATATTATATCTAATTTTCTAGTTGATTGCATAGATTATTTGTTTTGCATATGAAAGTAATATCTAATATGTAATGTATAGTTTTGTGGAGGGCCCGAAAAGGGAGCCTTTAAATCGATGCCGCACCTTTTATTTTTCGTGAGACCTTTAATTAGGCCAATTTCTGGAATGAGTGACGATGGAATTAAGTTACGTGTGACGCATTTTATACAAGAGTGCATTACAATCATAAATAAAAATATAGTTAATGCACATTCCGTTTAGGTGTTTAAGCTTAATTTTATTCTCTCATTCCAAGTAAATGTGTGTTAGACCACACTAAAAAGAGGAGATCTCAATTGAGCACACCATACAACAAAAATATATTAGTTATAATGTGTTATTCGTATAATAAGCAACTCTTACGTAAAAATGTTGAAATGCATAGAAAAGAGAGATTCTGACAATTGACATTTGACAAAGTTACATTATTTCCATAACAATGGTCGTGTAGAATTGAATGTGAGACATATGAATAAATATTCCATGTCGACTAGAAGAAGAATTATCTCTCACAAGCTAAAAATTTAATTAGATTTAAAATGAGATAACCAAATAGTAATAGTTAACTAAAGGGCACATGCATATTTCTTCAATCCAAGAAGAAATTATTGAGCGTAGAGTAATTGAATATTATCTCACCTGCCGGGAGAAGAAATAAAAGTCAAATTAAATTCAATAGATCATACTTGGGGTATTCGCAGCAGGAGAGAAATGAGCAACAATTATTTATCTTTTAATTCTGGGAAAAAATACGCATCAATATTAGTACTAGCTAAAATTAGGGCTTACTCGATTTGTGAATGGTAAATTGATGATCCAATTAATATACTTTGTGCACAATGATAATGATAATACAGCTTTTAATTCTACACGTCAAGTCACTTTTGACCAAAGGTCCAAGTTCCCATAAGCTTGAATTTAGTACGTACAATATTAACACGTGTAATACTAAGTCTTTTTAAGTCTCTCACATGTGATCATGAAAGTTCACAAATTTTGCACACGCTCGGCCAGCCAAGTTTATGAGTAAAATATAGACAGAAAGTCAAAAGTTGGGCGTGTGACTGTTACTTTCACTTCAAACAAAATCCTTTTACACATTCGGTATTAATTAATTAGTGTGTACATTTTTATTTTTATTTTGTCAAGTAATGCTTTCCGTGTTGATTTTTGGTGTTTTTTTTAAAAGTTGATAAGAGGCCGTGTGATCTTGTGGCAAGAGTAAAGGTTACAAGTCCCGATCACTCAAAATTTAATAGGGTTTTAAGAAATCAAAGCAGACGACGACAATGCCATAAATTTTCTGATCGATTGCATTCTTGAATTTTGTCACGAAAATGCGACAGATTTCTTCCCGGCCTCATCTTGATCTTTATTTTTATTTTTGTAGTGATAGTAGTTTGTCAAGTCATATATAAATTTAACTTTTTTCTTGTTGTTTTGTTCTAATTATTCTCTCGCTCATAATAGGGTGTGTCCATTTTTTTTTTGATTACATTGGTTAGTAAGTTAAGTTAGTTAGTATTAGATGAGGTTTGAACCCGGGAGGCACGGAGGCACCGGGTGAGCTTGCCCACTGGGCCAAACTCTAACCTCATAATAGGGTGTGTCCATTTGAAATCTAACTTATAGTGTCTTATCTTATCTTAACTGAAAGTAATAACTTATAGTGACTGATATTAATTTAACTGAAACTTATATTAACGATGAATAGTAATATAATGATGATGGTGAATAGTAATATTATGATGAATAGTAATATGATGATGATGATTGTATGATGATGATGATTGTATGATGAAGATGATGATGGTATGCTGATGATGATATGATATGATGATGATGGTGATATGATGATATGATATGCTGATGGTATGATGATGATGATATGATGATGGTATGGTATGATATGATGATGATGGTGGTGGTATGATGATGATGGTATGATGATGATGATGGTATGATGGTATGATGATGATGGTATGTTGAAAGTAACTTAACTTAATTTAACTGAAACTTATATTAACTTATAGTGACTGAAAGTAACTTATAGTAACTGAAAGTAACTTATAGTAATTAAAAGTAACTTATGGTGATTGAATATAACTTATCTTATCTTAACCATCATAAAATAGAGTTCAAATGGACAGGACCTAAGGGCCTGTCCACTTTGACTGAAACTTATAGTGTCTTATCTTATCTTAACTGATCTTAACTTATAGTGACTGATCTTAACTTATCTTAACTGATATTAACTTATCTTAACTGATATTAACTTATCTTAACTTAACTGAAACTTATATTGTATGATGAATAGTAATATTATGATGATGATGAATAGTAATATTTATGATAATGATAAATAGTAATATTATGATGATGGCGAATAGTATGATGATGATGGTATGATGAATAGTAATATTATGATGATGATGAATAGTAATATTTATGATAATGATAAATAGTAATATTATGATGATGGTGAATAGTAATATTATGATGATGATGAATAGTAATTTTATGATGATGAATAGTAATTTTATGATGATGAATAGTAATATGATGATGATGATGAATAGTAATATTATGATGATGGTATGATGAATAGTACTTTTATGATGATGGTGAATAGTAATATACTGATGATGATGATGGGGGTGATGATGGTGATGAATAGTAATTTTATGATGATGATGAATAGTAATTTTATGATGATGATGAATAGTAATTTTATGATGATGAATAGTAATTTTATGATGAATAGTAATATACTGATGATGATGGTGGGGGTGATGATGGTGATGAATAGTAATTTTATGATGAATAGTAATTTTATGATGAATAGTAATATACTGATGATGATGATGGGGTGATGATGGTGATGAATAGTAATTTTATGATGATGAATAGTAATTTTATGATGATGATGATGGTATGATGAATAGTGTGATGGTATGATGATGATGATATGAATAGTATGATGATGGTATGATGAATAGTATGATGATGGTGATGGTGTGATAATGATGATGGTGTGATGAATAGTATGATGGTATGATGATGGTGAATAGTATGATGATGATGGTATGATGAATAGTATGATGATGATGATGGAATGATGAATAGTATGATGATGATGATGGTATGATGAATAGTATGATGATGATGGTATGATGATGAATAGTGTGATGGTATGATGATGATGATGATGGTATGATGATGATGATGAATAGTATGATGATGATGATATGATGATGGTGAATAGTATGATGGTATGTTAAAAGTAACTTAACTGATCTTAACTTATCTTAACTGATATTAACGTATCTTGACTGATCTTAACTTATCTTAACTGATATTAACTTAACTTAACTTACAAGTCAAAAAAACAAGTCAATGTGGACAGGGCCTAAGTCATAAGACAAAGGATTAGAATTTTGCAGGACTGGCCGGCGGATCTATTTGTGTGGGTATCTCCATGTCTTTATTTTGACTAGTGCAGTCCAAGAGACTATACCTAACGTCCCAATAATAACACTTTACACTATATAACACTAGTTGTCATATATACAAAAAGTACAAAACCAGCTATGAAATTTCATACTTGGCAGTACCAGCATGCTGTATATCATAAGTAGTTTTGGACCCTTAAAACAGTCAATGTGTAGCCCACTAGAATAGTATTTGGTTGATCAGGGTGTTGATGTTTATCCCTCAGATCGCCCGTTCAAAATTTCATTTCTGATAGAGAAAAAAAATAATAAATAAATCAAACAACGTAACCGACATCGAACTATATATGCTTTTTAAAAGACTAATTAATGAAGTGAGCGAATCGGCATGGGGTTCATCAACAACATACGTTAGAGAGATAAAGAGGTTTTAAATGAGATAAACTGATGATGTTACAGAAGCATATCAGAGAGTGAGGGGAAGAGGAAATAAAACATTAAATGGAGATATGCCTGAGATCTCCATATTATTACATATGGCATGGTCTTCTGCGGCAGCAGCTGCACGCTCCTTTTGTACATCTCACTGTGTTCAATTTACACGTCATCTACACTGCTCCAAAAAACGGTGTCGTTTTATTTAGGATACTTTTTCATACATGTCAAACGTTGAAGCTTTTTTTTGTATTCGCAGCATTTGACTGCGCTGCTCAGGATCCAAATTCCATAGTATATGCACCTTCGCTGGCTAGACGATCCGTCTAATATAGGATTGCTCAATTATTCAGGTAGGATGAAAAATGCAAGGCGGCCTTTTTAGGGGGAGACATACAAAATAGTGAAACTCCCTCTTTAGTCTTACACCATTTATAGATAGATAGATCGATGTTGTTAAATGATAGGACCTACTAAACCCTTTTCATGACGCGTTTTCAGGGTTTAGGAATATTTGATATTTTGTGGTGTGCCAAATTTATTTGTCCGTTCTTAAATGCTTTTGTCCTGCTTGATAACATTTAAGTGTGACAATGCCTACACGTATTAACTGCTTCTCCCCAATAATTCATTCATTTCTCTTATCATGAGACCATTAACGAGCATTATTGCTATTCAACGTAACCCATTTATATCACAAGTCATAACACATAAATGTAGAACCTCTGCATCATATATTGGTCTGTGGCAACAACCAGTAAGACCACAATCATGATAACACCTCTCTCGGTTATTGAAAAATTTCTTTTATATGTTCACAATTATTCGTCAAGCAACTTTGCAAACGTTTGAACACAAAGACTGCAAATTAACAAGTACTTATTGTGACCATGTCTCCCACCTTATAATTATATTAACATTTGCTATTTTTGGATTTTATGTAGAAGACAAAGGTTGATTTTCTTTGAGTGTTTTTTGACGATCTTAAAAAATGCATATGCAAATTCATGGACATACTAAATCACTACAAATTTTGCATAAAAATCCGGCGATTTTTTGTTTCCGGATATGTGCCTGAAATTCGCCGAATTAAACAAAAAAACCGGGAAATTTCCGGCCAATATGACCTCCCCGGCAAAACGTCCCCCGAATTTGGGGTGAGGGGAAAATCCGGCAACAGTTACCGTTAACAAAAAGGCAACAATCCGGCGATATGTCGTCAATTAAAAATACGGGGAATCTGTGGTGGCTCTCCGTGGCGTTAATATAGGGGAATAGCCGGTGAAAATCCGGCAAATGAATTAAAAATATTATCCGGGAAAAGTTCGGGGAAGATTCGGCATATTTTCGGCGACAAAAAGTTAGGTGATTATCCGGCGGCATGTTTCTAGCGTAAATGTTAAAGTATTAAATAATAAATAATATTTTTAAAAATTAATTCCGAAACCAATTTCCATTTTTTCTCAATTGCGCGAACAGAACCGATTCAAATGTCATTTGAAACTGAAAATTGTGCGATTTAAAATATATTTCAAATGTACTGAACACGATGAAATTAAATTGTCTCATGGGTCTGGTCGTGGCGTTTGAGGCGGCTGAGATTGCTGTTGATTGGGTTGCCATGCAGAGCTGTTTCCGAAGACTGTCGATTAATACCAGCATCTCCAGCATGTGGCATTTGAGAGTCAGGGATCGGACTATCTCCTCGGGCACATTATGCACGACCACGGCCTCTATTCAAGTTCTGGCTTGTAGAGCTTGTTCCAGAAGAATTACTACAGCGCGGAATAGTCATATTAAGCTGCAAATAATCAATAAAAAGCATTTAGAAACTTTTATTCACATATTGGATTGTCAACTATGATTCTAATAACATTTTCACATTACTGGACAACAAATAGGGAAGCTTGAAAAAACAAAGACTAATAACTTATTTAAGCAGACCATATTTAGGATACCGGTTGCTGACACGCGTATTTTTAACCCTTTATAGATGTCAAATTATTAGTTTTAGGGGTCAAATTGCAGTCAAACAAAATTTATAATCCTTGGTAAGCCAAGGGTCGATCCTAGGAGCAGTGCGTGTGAATACTAGGTAACAAGCGACCTATTTAGCTATTGCGAATGACAATTGTTTGGTTTGTTGTGAAAAGTGCAGAAATTAAATTGCAGAAAATTAAATGTTGTGTTTTTATCAGACAAAGAATCCCAGAATCCGTACTTCACCCGTGCTAACCCCACTAATCATGCAATCATGGCAAGTTAAGTATTTATGCTATCGAATATGGAATATAACCGAAATAACACTAGACAAGCCGCCCATCCACGGATCATTGTCTAGATTAATCTCCATCGTTGAACGCCGCCCATCCACGGATTATCAACGATTTTGATTTATTAAATTAATGGTTTTCCTATTAAATCATGTAAACATGACCTAATATCAATTTCATGCATTCCGGTTAATCCCTAAGGCCCATCCACCTTTCGACATATAACCTAAATACGTTCTACCAATGCAAACATACCCTTTGATGTAAATACATGCATAGAACGATAATATTAAGCACACATTGAAATTGAATAATCGATTCGCATAAACAAAAACTTTAATTGATCACATGAGAGTTAGGGTTACATAGCACGGGATCCGTAGGATCCCGGAATAGAGAAGACTACTCACTATTCATGGTGATTAAACCAAAAACAGTGTATAAAAGGGAAGAACGAATAAACCGTAGAGATTATCCTCGTTGATCCTCACGATTGAAAGCTTGTCTTCTCTCCCAAGTTAGGGTTTTTCTCCAAAGTATCAACAACCTTTTAGATCTGGTCGAGCCCTCTATTTATAGAAAAATACTCAGTATTTCCAATAGTAAGCCCAAAAGTCGAATTAGGAAATCAGTCGAAATTCATTGACGGTCCCGTGACCCGGCTTCGTCACGGGCCAAAACGTCTCATCACGGGCGGTCAAAATCCTCGCCTCTCCTGAGTTTGCTCGAGCTGCCCGTAACGCCCGTGACTGAGAGGTTCGTCACGGGCCTATGGCCCTTATGCTGTATTTTGACTGATTTTCTTCATCTTTTCGTGCATTCAGGCCCATATCGAGTCATCATGTAATTCAAACCTGAAACACTAGGAAAAGAGGTTAAATGATAACAAAGTGTTCGGAAAACAAACATAATCCATCATCGAATGAGGTGAATAATAGGTCAAGAACTTGACCGATCAGCTGCGTTATATAGTCAAGTTCAATCTACGTTTCCAGTCGGTGAGTTTCGTAAATTATTGAACTCAAATTTTTTGGGCAAGTCCGGAACATTCTTTACACACAAAACAATCGACAGAGAAAGAGTCGGGGATACAAAATTGAAGTTCAGTCACTCGCAATCGGACAATTACATCAACAATCAAGAGCTTTCGATCCAAAATCGACAGAATATCACTTTCCAACTGACTCATATTCATAACAAACGAAGCTTGTAATTGAAAACAAAAACCGAACATCATAAAAAAAGTGAATATTGGCGGCCTGAGTACCTTATCTTCCGACGGAGATATGCTGAGAACGTTGGATTTCCTTTTACTGTTTCGGAAGGGTTCGACGGAGGCGGAAAGGAATTTCATCCAAGGATTTTTGGAAGGGTTTGACGGAAAGGAACAGATAGAGAAGTGATTTTCAGATTTGAGAATTATATCTTTCTTTTTCTTTTTTTGATAATCCGGGGAAACTGTGGGGCGAATTCGGCCATATTAAAATAATTGTTTTATTGTAATACGGCAACTTGAGTGTCAAAATTGAGTGTCAATTTTAATCTGGGGAATATTAGGACTTTCCTTTTAATTAATTAATTATTACTCTGGGAAATTTCCGGGGAACATAAGTCAAATTATTACTCTGGGGAGTTTCATTAATACTTCATAATAGTCACATATAGACAATGGCCCCGGATTTTCGCCTAAATCTCACCTCCATTATTTTCCGGCAATAATCGGACTCGTGTCCGGCAATGTTATCCGTGTACCGAAAATACCTCGTACTGTCGCCGAAAATATAGTAAGTGTACAATGAGATGTTATTTATAGTTTTGTTTTACCCATCTAAAATTCGAAATTTGTCCGGCAAATGTACATGGTCATCCAGACCGCCCAGGATAAATGACGAACTGTTGCCGGATTATATCTAGCCTTAGAACGACAAATATCCGGTGCTTGACTTGTTGCCGTAATTCTTCTCCCCGGATATAGACACATTTTCGTATTTTTCTTTAAAATTGCCGCTTTAGTGCATGTTTTATTCCGGGGAGGAATTGTTACACAGGATTAACGCCGGAAATTATCGCCGGTTAAAATTGCAAAATTTGTAGTGAATAGTAGTGACTTCATTTGAGCCAGCGATTTTCTATACTAATTTTCATGACAAAGCCTAATGTGATAAAAAAAAATACAGAAGAACGTTTTATGGAATGATCCACATGTGCACCATTTCGCTCCAATTTAGCGACCATGATCGTAGAACACATCAAACGTATGCAATTACACACTCTACTAATAAACATAAACACTCTCTCATACAATTCTCGTTCATTAGATTATATGAAACATGGCCACACGCACTCAAGTCATATATATATATATATGTTAGTTTCCACATACGAATATGTATACCTGCATTAGCCCATCAATAGTGTAGAACAACCGTCGAGGGCTAAAGACATAAAACATGTGTTGTATGATCTGTTGCCTAAGATAATAACATGATTTTCTGACCCGGCCGCTTTAGTAGACCTTCTCTAAACAACTGATTATGATGCATACACAAAACCTGACGAAATCAGAAAATCAACATAACCGAAGTGGTGTTTCAGATGAGATTTCTTCCGTTTATCAAAGAAGAAAACGTGACCTTGATAATTCCATATGTACAGTCACAGAGGCATTATAACATATATAAGTTGTCACATGCATGTGCAACACATACTCTCATATATAAATTACTGCTGAAGGATCTTGGCTGGCACGCGGTCCACATCAAAAACAGAAAGATATTTTAGGTATATATCTTGATCATGGTTGGCGTGTAGTCCAAGTAAATTTAGCACAAATAATGGAAGTCGCTGTATTAATTTGTGAATTGGAAAAAAATCCTTGCAGGCTAAAGCTTGCCTCCCTCTATCTAGTACTTATCTGATACCCGCATAAATTGTGTCGGTGCTTGGATTTTGAAAAAAAAAAATTGTTGGTTTCTTGCTCTGTCGTACGATTTGGTGTTAGACGGCTAGTAAAGATTATTAGCTGAATCTTGACTGCAGCAGCTGCCGTTTACATTGTTACCCTAATCACAAGTTTCCCAATGTTTCTCAACATTAACGAATAGAGTATAAGTCAGCATAAATACATTACTTAAAACATATATACAACGAGTAATCAGGAAGAAAATGTGTGAAATGCGTTTAACAGCAGACGCGCTTAGCAGCAGCCAAAGAACATCCTTTCCTTGCATCTCAAGATACACAATGATTATCAAACATGTATTGTATTTTCTGTCTGTATCATATACTTCCATTACAAGGGACATCTTAAGCATCTAAACTTGAGCTTTGATCATGGCTCCACAACTAGTCCTAATTTCCTATATGCACCATTTCTTCAGAATAACTTGATATAGCCAAGTTAAGTAATTACGCCTTTGGGACTATATCTGTAATCTCTCGCTAAATCCTAAACCCTAAAAAAGTGTGCATGTGAAAAGACGGTCTTGTTCGTAGTTGAGAAGGAGTCACATTTCTTGATTCTGAATCTATTCAATCATTTTGTTTGAGAACTGCTGATTTGTTGTCTACTCAACTTTGCACAGGTTCGTCTTATCCTATTAACCTTTCAAAGATCCATAACTAATCTCCCTATTTAAACACATAATCTCTCTCAATAATCATAATATCGTTATCATCTTCATACTCACTCTATAGGAAAATCCTCTCCAAGTCTTCCAAACATGTCAACTTCCATCTTCTTCTTTTCCATCATCACATTGTCATCAATCATATTCCAAACTTCAGCAGCAAGTTACAACGTTTTAGCCTTTGGCGCTGCGCCCACAGGCCTTGTAGACTCGACTCGAGCATTCGCCTCAGCATGGGCAGCCGCCTGCCAAAGCTCAACCAAGTCTTTAATCTATGTTCCTAAAGGAAGGTACTTGTTGAGCCCCATTGCGTTCACTGGTGACAACTGCAACAATGCTAATGAGATTGTGTTTCGAATTGATGGGACCCTGATCGCCCCGATCGACTACAATGTGCTCGGTGCTTCAGCCAGCTACTGGATCCGCTTCCAACGAGTCAACAAGGTTACAATTGTTGGAGGAGCTCTTGATGCAAAAGGAGGGTCTCTTTGGGATTGCAAGGCTGATAGTAATAGCGGCAACTGCCCCGAAGGCGCCACGGTACAGCCTTTTACCTATTTCCCAAAAACAATCAAATCAACATTTCATGTTTCTAAATAATGTTGATTTTTGTGGTACACAGACGTTGTCATTCAGTGATTCCAGCAATGTGAAAATCAAAAGTTTGATGTCATTGAACAGCCAAATGTTCCACATTGTAATAAACCGATGCGAAAATGTCCTTATGGAATCTGTTACTGTCCTAGCTTCAAGTGACAGTCCCAACACCGATGGAATTCATGTTCAGATGTCTACAAATGTCACCATCCTCAACTCCTCGATTAAAACAGGCGATGACTGCGTCTCGATCGGGCCTGGCACTAAGAACCTGTGGATCGAAACCATGGCTTGCGGCCCCGGTCATGGAATAAGGTCAGTTTATACCTAAAAATACTAAAACATATAACAAACATTTTCAATATCTGATCAACTATTTTGTGTGCAGCATTGGGAGTTTAGCAAAGGATGGAGAGGAAGAAGGAGTGCAAAATGTGACAGTGAAAGGTGTAGTCTTCACGGGAAGCACTAATGGGCTGAGAATCAAGAGTTGGGCTCGGCCCAGCACAGGCTTCGTTAAAACAGTGCGTTTCATCAACATTATCATGCGCAATGTCCAAAATCCTATTATCATTGACCAGCACTACTGCCCCAACAATGTGAACTGCCCAAACCAAGTATGGAATTATATTTCACACATTTTAATTATGTGCAATTTTTCATCAAATATAAATAAATAAACTAATAGCTTGGTTTCTGATAATAGGAGTCTGGCATATCGATTAACGACGTGCTATATCAAAGAGTAAGAGGAACATCTGCGACACCGGTTGCTATATGGTTTGATTGTAGTTCGAAAAATTCATGCTCCGAGATCATTCTTGACAATATCAATCTTTCTTACTCGAACAAGACACCTAAATCTTATTGCGTCAATGTTTCCGGAAGAACAAATGGAGAGATTCGACCGTCTGACTGCTTATGATCATTAATGCATATGTAAATAGTTTAAAAGGGTGTGTTGTTGTAAAAGGTAAATTGATTATTTCTTTTGTAAAATATTTGAAATTATGATTCTTTGATGGTAATTAACGTATGGTGGTCCCTGGTCCGTATTCCCTAATATGTCAACAAGGTGTTCACTTTTTCAAATTGTTGCATAAACGTGTTAACTCCAAACGTACTCCATCACACACGGCTTCTCTAATTCCATTGCATTTTAGAAATTTAGGATTATTATTATTTTTTAGAAAATGAAGATTTGTATTTTATTTATCGTTCGGAGAATAACTTAATAAAAAATTTCCATACAATTATCTATGCGAGGAATTATTCTTCCCGTCTCATTTTCTTTTCATCAAAATTTTAAAGATCTAGAAACAACAAGTCAAAAAGAAAATGAAGTTTTTGTATTTTATTTATCATTTAGAGAGTTTCTATTTAAAATGTGGCGAAGAAACAACAATAAGAAAGAAAAGACGGAAATGTTAACTACCAAACCATCTAGCACGCAAAATTTATTACACACGAATGCATAAACGATCACTTTTTTGTATCCAGGTCTTTGAGCTGTTGACTCTCTCAAGTCTTCGCATCCTTCAATTATTAATTATGGCTTTGAAAATTCCTGTTTCGAGGCCTTAGATTTCACACACACGTGCTGCTTCACTGTAAGGGTTGTGTTGCCGGAATCCGGCGGTGAAGGGGAGTTTGGGGGAGGACAGAAGTTAGAGGAGAAGGAAATTTGTTTAATTGTTCATTGATTGTCCAATACAACTTACACAAAGGTTATTTATAGCTGTTAGTCAGCCCTTCGTTCCCCAACGGTACTACCTTCCGCACATGCCTGGCGACATGCAGGATGTTCAGATCGTCCACAGCTCCTGTGGGTAGCGCCGTGTCCCTTGCGCAGTTCTGTTGCTGTGCCGGACCGGGTCTGCAACTGTTGCCTTGGTCCCCCTGTTACTCTGTTCCCCTTCTGCAACTTTATACGGACGTTCCTTGGCGTGGTGCAAGCCTGCCACATATTTGCGCATTCCTTCTGCCGCTGGCGTAGTGGTCCCTCCATTGATCACCAGTCGTGCTACATTACTCACCCTCTCGAAAACGACCTTGCCCTCAAGGTCGAATGTCGAGAATTCATGTCGAATGTTTGCTATCATTTCCCAAGTTGTTGCGTCTGGTGGATGCTCTCTCCCTTGAACTAGCAACTGAGCATCCCAAAGGTCATACATATGTAGTGGTAGCTCTCTGTATTGTAGTTCATGATAATTGACTTGTCGAAAATCCCCAAGAAAAAGAACTGTAATCCCTTTTGATCTGAGCGCTTCATCCACATGCTCACCCTTATTCTCCAATTGAAAATAGCTTAGTCCATTTCTTCCAAATGCAGTAGCGACCAATATTGTCCAGGTCTTGTCTCTATCATTCCAAAGTGGCATCTTAAATAGCAACGTCAAACAGGTTCTGTTTAGCCTTGCGCCATGAGTCGGATCGTAGCTTTGAGGCAACACATTGGCCGAAGCTATCTCATCATGCTGAATGAGCAATTCTGACAAGAATTGAGCGAATATGGATTCTGGCTGATGACCCTCTTCGACCACCTCTAACGTAACAATATAGTATAACTGTCGACTCACCTCAGTAAATTCTCCATCCTCCTTGTGATCAACATAGTCAGGTGGATCACCAATAAGGCGCCCCATAGAATTGTGCTCCCTGTGCTCATGCATATCAATCGAAATCAAGAAGTTCTCACCATCAAAAAGTTGGTCAGTAAGAGGTTTGACGAGCTCAGGTTTATCAACACCAATTGAACCTGGGACATTCTTGAGGACCTTGCACAGACCCTCGAATTTTGTCTTCAGCTCCTCATGTGGCTTCTTTTCATCTTCACTTTCAACATATCTCCAGTGAACTATAGTGATCATAGGAAGGCTTTCCCATGCCAAGATAACAAAACCTTGAGATTGAAATACATTTTTGACAACATCAGTAAATAAATTTTGACTTGAATGCATCTTTCCCCTCAAGTAGGAGATGGACCCTGTTGACAGCCCCTTGACGAATGAATAAACGTAGGAAGACTTGTGGATGCTCTGCAACGTGTGTATGTCAATAACAGTGTTGTTCTCATTGATAATCCATTGGTCATTCTCTTCTAGGATCACTAGACACCAGTAGTCCCGTACCCAAAGTTCAATGAGCTGCTTAACTTCTTTACAAGATGATCGTGTTTCTGATGGCCCCCGACTTAAAGAAATGTAAATATCTGTAAAAACATGCGAAACTCCAATATCCCAATATGACTCGTAAATCTGTCCGGAATCCAGCCACTTTTCACAGTAGTATGATATCAATTTAGTCATACTCATATGATAATAGATAATAATAAACTCATAGTTCTTCTGTATCATATCTTGTAGTCTCTTCGCCTCAAGAAATAGTAGCTGATTTTGTTTACAGAACAAACTAATCTTGATCTCTTTGTCCAAATTATCATTTGATGCGTCTCTTTTAAAAGTGAAGGAACCACCAGCCACATGAGTTTTGCTAGCTTTGTCCTTTTCCCTTGCAAGGGCATGGACTTTTACTTCCAACTGGATCCTCTTCCTCTCAAGGTTACTGATTTCTTCAGGTTGGCTGGCAAGTGGAACTCTTACATTTGTACAAACCGCATCCTCAAAGCCATTAGCCTTATCAGGCAGATAAAGACTTATAATATATTGAGCTAGCAACAGGGCAGCCATCACAAGAGCTTTGTCATCTTGATGACGGTCATACTTTACTTCCAGCCCTCGAAAAATTCTGATGGTATCAGCTATGCTAGGCTCAACAATGTAAGACCTGTTCCCAATTGTTGTATCTTTCTCGACATACTGTTCAAATTCTCCCAGTGGTATGGCATCAGTGCACCTTAGTTGACCCCTATAAAGCATATGCTTCAACTGATTGGCAGCTTCCATTAAGCCTTTAGTCTTTCCAGCACTAAAAACTAAATATACTTCGAATATGAACAAGATTGTTTTGGTATCAATCTCTTCAACTTCCTTCAGCGTAGCCCTGAGTATGTCCTCAAAATATCCTCTATATTTGGCTACAGTAGCTAAGGAACACATGTTCAGAGAGACAAGTCTCACATCTTCAAGATCAACAAGCACATAAGTTTCTGTCTCAAATCGTATTGGACTATGACATGCCAAATCGAAAAACCACCAAACATTAAGCCATGTCACATTCTCTTCGATCCATAATAGAATATAAGAATTTAAAAATCTCAAATACCATGCCAGCATGAGTTGAACATTCTTCCAGTCGAATAAGGTGCATCGACTCACATTTAAAGGCCATGGCATATTAAAATCTGAATGAAGTGTCTCTGGGGCATTTTCAGAAACAGTTGAGTTGCAAAAATTGTAAATACTAAGATTGTATGAAGGAGTTTCAAACAATAGTTGCGCATTCCCCTGCCTGATACCAGACATATCCAATACCCAAATGAAGAACTTGATACGCTGAACAGGAGTAACTATATTTTTGGAAACAATAGCTAAAATGCCTCTCATGAAAGAATCAATCAAACATCCAGTAGCGCCCTTCTCCGTCTGAGTTTGCATAGTAAAACAGGACACAGTCGACACTCCGTCATATAATATCCAAAAACTAATGATTTCAGGAGGGCGAGGGGGTTTGTCTTTCCAAAATAATTGAAATGGAACACCGTTCAATAACCACAAGAGGTCCGTATAATCACTTAAATGATAGATTGTAACAGAAGGTGAAATAAATTTCTTGTAGACATTTTGACAAACACCTGATATGCAGAAGCTAGAACTGCTATCCAGATCACATGAAAAAACATGAGGGCCTAGTGATCCACTCAAATCATCCCGTTCATTCATCTTTAATATCACTGCTCCATAGTCAATTGATAAACCATTAAATGTTACCTCCTGAGGAAAGTTGAGAGTAACAGATTGAACCAAACCCGCTTCAGTTATGACAGCCAAGCTGGAATCACCATCGTCTGCTTCTTCGACAGCATCAACCTCTGACTCGGTAGGGTTATCGATCTTCTTGTCGGCGAGCACTGTAGCGAGTTCACGCGAGCAGGTTTTGACGGTCGAAGTAGCTTTTAGGCAGCAAACGATTTCGTTCCGCATTTTTCTCAGTAAATACAGCACTTCTTGAATGTTGTTTGCGATGTCGGTGTAAGGATCCATGGTTAATATTGCCGATTGGATCTGTAAGAGTCCAAATCGATGAAAGCACCAATGTAAGGGTTGTGTTGCCGGAATCCGGCGGTGAAGGGGAGTTTGGGGGAGGACAGAAGTTAGAGGAGAAGGAAATTTGTTTAATTGTTCATTGATTGTCCAATACAACTTACACAAAGGTTATTTATAGCTGTTAGTCAGCCCTTCGTTCCCCAACGGTACTACCTTCCGCACATGCCTGGCGACATGCAGGATGTTCAGATCGTCCACAGCTCCTGTGGGTAGCGCCGTGTCCCTTGCGCAGTTCTGTTGCTGTGCCGGACCGGGTCTGCAACTGTTGCCTTGGTCCCCCTGTTACTCTGTTCCCCTTCTGCAACTTTATACGGACGTTCCTTGGCGTGGTGCAAGCCTGCCACATATTTGCGCATTCCTTCTGCCGCTGGCGTAGTGGTCCCTCCATTGATCACCAGTCGTGCTACATTCACTTACTGTGCTTCTTGCCAAGTAGTGTTGTTCTTCATTGGTGCTGCAGCTTTTCAAAGCATTTTGTTACGTATTAAATTAGAGTTTCCAGTCCAGGACACCCAGTTTCTAAGTCTGCTGATTTCCTCATCTGGGCATGTCTCAAGTTATTCATTCGATTGTTGTTGTTGTTTCTGTGATTTTCAGGGTTGTGATGATATATGGTTTTCTCTCTCAGTTGATTTTATCTGAAGTGTTGGCTTTTCTGTGATTTTCAGGGATTGAAGTTGAAAACTTGAAATGACAAGTAATAATAAAGTGCTCGTTGCACTTGTTAGATTATTTTATATAATATATTAGGATCATAATGCAAATATAATATGATGTGTATGCTATAATAATTTATAAGTCATATATTAAAGTGATCTTTTATTTAAGTGACTTTAAGTATAATTAAAGTCATGAACATGGAATTATGATTTGTGTAAATATCTTTTTGATAATAACGTTTCTTTTGAAGGGAAGGACTCGTAATTATCAGAAATATGGTGGTTATGTACAACACTATATATTAAGGGTAGTGGTCCCCGGTCTTACGTAGTTGTTCAGTTTACTTCTCTCTCAATAGTTTACTGGTTTGCCATCTTCTATAATTGTGTAAGCTTGATTAACATGATTGGAGTATTACGATCTTCGGGTATATGAATTAATTGAGATGTAAATGTGAGAATTTTTTTTCTAATTTTTTGTTGGCTGCTGATTCCGGCTTGAAAAACAACGGTCAACTACATGAATATGTCTGTTGTCAAAATTGAATAAACATATTCGGTCTGGTTTACTGTTCTTCATCCTCCGCTGCGAACTGAGTTAAACCGCCAGTAACCGCTTAGTAACTTACCGGAATCGTCGAGATCTGCTCCTCCCTGGTCAGCCGCATATCTGGCTGTGATGAACATCTCGACTTGCACTGAAATCGTTCCGACATCGTCTGCGGTTAAGAAGGGCTGAAGAAAAAATACCATGAAATTCCTTTGGATTTCAGTTCAACTGTGGGTCTGATGCTAGGGGTGCAAATGAGACGATATGATCGCGAGCTACTCGTGATCGAACTCGGTCAAAGCTCGGTCAAAACTCGACTCGATCTTAAACGAGTCAAGTTCGAACACAAATTTGAAGCTCGTTAAATAAACGAGTCAAGTACGAGCAAGAGGGTGCCCAACTCGTTTATGTTCGCGAACAGCTCGTTTATGTGCTCGTTAATCGTTTATATACTCGATTAAAACTCATTTATATTGTCTGAAACTCGTTAGCGAACCCGATTAAAGTAATTTTTCACACTTTAAAATACTTTTTCAATGAAAGCTCGTTTCGACTCGTGAAAAGTTCAACTAAAACTCGTGAAAAGCTCAACTAAAGCTTGTTCCAACTCGTGAAATACTCGATTAAAGATCTTTAATATTAAATAATCACATTGATTTAAGTTATTTTAAATACTCGTATAAACTCGAACTCGGCTCGAAACTCGTATAAACGAACCAAACTTGAACAACCTAATACTCGACTTGACTCGTTTGCAGCCCTATATGATGCGTTGGTGGCGTTGCTGCACGGGCTTATGCTAAACACAGTAGATGTGATGGAAGTGTGTGGCGTGTGGTTGCAACTTGGCTACAGGTTCGTTGTCGGGATTAATGGCGAAAGTTGCCAATTTTTTTTCTCGGATTGTTGCGATGAAGTCACTGATGCGAAACGTTAGATCCGTGACTGCTGCGATAATTTTCGGATTGAATGCTGCCGTTGATTAATTTGGGGTTGAATGTGGCAATTGATGCATTATGCGTCTACATTAATTTGAGTGAATCATGCGTCTGTTGCCATGTTTTTTGGGTTTGAAGCGTTTCGAGAATTGAAGTGTTAATTGAAGCGTTAATGGTTTTGATTGCCGTGATTGATGAGGTCGTTGATTGCATTACGGGAATTAATTTTTTTAAATTAATTTGTTTGACTCATCAGGTGGCAGAGAAAACAAAACATCAAAACCCTAATTCACTTTTGGGCTAGATGGGCTTTGATTAATGGGCTGTTTTTTTGGGTTTTATTTTTTTTCACATATCATAAAACCCCAATTATGGTTTAAAATTAAAGAATTGAACCGGTTGCGGTTCAATTGGAATCAAATCAGTCTGGTTCATTTGAAATTGATTTGATTTGGTCCAATACAGGAATTTTGATTCAATTTGGTCCAATTTTATAATTTGGTCCAATTGATTCTGACTCAATTAAAGTGATTTGGACTGGTTCAGTTATGCGGTTCAAATTAAATTTTGGTTCAATTAAGATTGAACCAGTTGCGATTCAGTTCAGATCAAATCAATATGGTTCCGTTGGAATCTAATTTGGGTCCGCTTCACTATGAGAATCAGTTCAATGTGGCCCAGTTTGGTTATTTGGTCCAATTGAATTTGATTCAATTAAAGTGCTTTGAGCAAATGTGATAATGCGACTCAATTCATATTTTGGTTTAATTCAGGATGATCCAACTAGAATCAGTTTGATTTGATTCATGTGGATTTCAATTTTTGTTGTTGTTGAAATGAATAAATTGGTCCAGTTCATATGAAGTTGTGTTTAGTTCGAAACGAATCGATTGCGGTTCATTTAGGTTTGTTTCGACTGATTTGGTTCGGCCTAATATGGACATTCAATTTTTTGGGTTTAGTTCAGATCAAATCAATATGATTCAGTTAGGTTTGAACCAGTTGCGGTTCATATAAGTTGGAATCGTTTGAGGTTTAGTTGGAATCTGATTTAGGTTCGGTTTATTATGGAAATTGGTTCGATTTGGTCCACTTTGGTTATTCGGTCCAATTGAATCAAGTTCAAGTAAAGTATTTTGAGCCAGTTTGGTCTGTGGTTCAATTAAAGTGAATTTGACCAGTTTGGTTATGTGGTGCAATTCAATCTTGATTCAGTAACACTTAATTAAATAAATCTATTTTGATTTAATTAAAATTGGAGTGTATTACTGAAAATTAAAGGTACATACATATATACATATGTTTTCATTTTTTTGGGCCACACTTAGAGTGTATTAATTAAAGCATAATTGTCACAAAAGTGACCTCTTATGTGTAAGTTAATACATGAAGGGTGTTGGATAGGAATATGTATGTAATTCACATGGATAATTAATTGGCCCCAAGGAAAATTATTATCTAATGTAATTACATACATATATGTGGTAATGACATGTGATGATTGTCAGGATGAACTTGGTGTAAATAATTAGTACATCAAAAGATGGCTATTTATTTGACATCGTTTATCATCAATGTTTGATTACTACAACAAGAGTACCATTTACAGTTAGCAGTACTATCCCAAGATTTGCTGTTAATGTTGTGCTGGGTATCTTGATATGTCATATTTATTTATGCATTATGTGAGCATGAAAAGATGACTTATGTCTTGTTCTCTTTCAGCTTACATGTCTGTCACTTCAGTTGCTGCCAACCTCAATAATATTCTCATGCTAAATGGGACAAACTTTAAGGACTGGAAAGAGAATATTACGATTCTCTTAGGGTGCATGGATATTGACTTGGCATTAAGGAAGCCTAAGCCGGATGCTATCACTGGTACTAGCAGTGAATCCGGTAAGGTCTATAAGGGAACGTGGGAGCGTTCGAACAGGCTGAGTTTGATGATCATTCATCGCGGCATTCCAGCGGTTTTTAGGGGTATAGTGGCTGATGAGATTTCCAGTGCCAAAGATTACCTTGCGGAATTTGAAAAGCGTTTTGTTGAAAATGATAAGGCGAAAACAAGTGAGCTTTTAGCAAACTTGATTTCAATGAAGTACTCCTACAAGGGTAATGTCAGGGAGTATATTAAGGAAATGTCTCAACTTGCTTCAAAATTAAAGGCCTTAAAGCTCGAGTTATCTGAGAACCTACTCGTGCATTTGGTGTTAATCTCTCTTCCTTCAGAGTACAGTCAGTGTAGGAATTCTTATAACTGTCAGAGGGAGAAGTGGACTCTCAATGAGCGCATTTCGTTTTGTATGAAAGAAGAGGAGATGTTGAAGCATGATAAAGCTGCTAATTCTAAGGCTCCAGTTTTCAATACTCATGTTAAATGTCATTTCTGTAAGGAAATTGGACACGTGAAGAAGAAATGTCCCAAGTGGGCTAAGTATATCGCTTGACGAGTTAAAAGGGGATTGTATGAGCTGCCGATGACCTATTGACGCTAAAAGATGCATCTAGTTTAGACTAGGTTATGCGGTAGATGAGGCAATGATGAATTTCAGATTATTAGCATTTGGTCATTTTGTTTGGATTTAATAGACATTCGTTTATCGTCGATCAGGCGAAACTTAATTTATATTTCCATATTGAGCATATTCGGTTATTCTTGTTCATTTGGTAATAGTAAATTTACTTCATCTATTAAACTCCATTTTTTTGGGGGACCAATATGCATAGTGTTTATAATAATCTGTATATGTTGGAATTTTTTTCATCATGTAATAAATCCCTACATGAGACATGAGGCTTGAGTCATTAAACGTGTTCAAATAATTTAAGGCTAAAGTTAAGAGACGACTCAACTAAAGAATAAAGGGTGTTGTATCTCATTGTGGTGGTGAAATCACAATAGATGTGACCAATAAGGTGAACAACGTTCTGTGACTATTTGCTAGACACCTAGAAGAGTGTAAAATTAAACTCTTAAGTACGTGGTAAGGACTATAATTAGTCATTCCAACTTACTAGAAGGACTCTAGGTGAAGCACTAAAGACAGCAGCTTATATCATTAATAAGGTATCAACTAAGTTGAGCGATCCTATTATTAAGTTTTTTTGGGCGAGAATCGCAATTTTTTTTTGAGGATATTGAGTTTGGGGGAGAATTTATGTTAGAAATATTATTCTACCCAGCCGGAGAATCAGAACATTATTTCTAAAGTACAAACTCAACAACCTCTTAAAATGTATAAATAAGGAATTAATTCATAATGGATTATGGAAGATTCTCATCGGTGATACTTTAAGTTACATCAAGTGATAGTCTTGTATGATTTTGAGACAATCTTGATGGATGAATATGTGTATCACAAGTTCAATGGGAGTAAGGTTTAAGTCTCACACCCCCGATCGCTAAAGGAGACAATTCAGTCTCAGTTAATGCCTTGAAAATACTCTGGAAATTCAAGAATGTTGGAAAATCTCTTAAGCTTCGACTATATAGAGATTTTTATGTATATTAAGGTATGTACGAATTTGGTTATTGCGTACATTGTTGGTATGTCTGGCAGACATATAAGCAACCCATGGGTGGATCATTGGGTAGCAGTCAAGAAAGGTTTTGGGTTCTTAAAAAGAACAAGAGATTGCATGCTCACATAAAGGAAATCGGATAAGTTGGAGATCGTTGGGTATTCTGATTCCGATTTCACACGATGTCAATATGGTAAAAGATCCACGTTTAGTTATGAGACATCTAATTAGGGAATATGACTGTAAAATTTTGTCACAAGATTGCATTTATAGAAGGTATTGAAAGACCAGTTAGGATATTGTGACAATAAGGAGGTAGTATATTCCAATAAAGTACAGAGTGGTCAGATTTCCATAGAGCACTTTGGGACAAAACTCCATGATTAGAACCCCAGGTCTTTCACTAGCGTACTGCTTATATGGGTGTAATCAAATTTGAAAATATCCGGATTTAGTGGGAGTTTGTGTTGTGATTATGTTTTGCTCTATGCTGTATATGGATCCTATACATTTAAGTTCTGCAGAAATAAAGTGTACATTGCACTCTGTTGTATTTTGGTTTAAGGATTGATCTCCGTAAAGTAAAGGTGACCAGTTGGAAATAGACATGTGTAGATCACAGTTCATGTAATTTCCATGCTACACATCCATGATTGATCTGTGTCATTTGGTTGTACTAATATACGTGACAAGTTCGGTCTCGTAACGATTAATGCTACGAGTGCTGGCCTGATCCTATGTTAGTATAATTGATGGACGAGATTGTTTTGGGTATACTCTATATGATAGCAAAATTTTGAGCTCATAAGGTTACACATCTAATTGAATTGACATGTATGATCCAGTGGGAAATTGTTAGATTATTTTATATAATCTAATATTGGGATCATAATGCAAATATAATATGATGTGTATGCTATCATAATTTATAAGTCATATATTAAAGTGATCTATTATTCAAGTGACTTTAGAGTATAATTAAAGTCATGATCATGGAATTATGATTTGTGTAGATACCCGTAATTATCAGAAATATGGTGGTTATGTACAACACTATATATTAAGGGTAGTGATCCCCGGTCTTACGTAGTTGTTCAGTTTACTTCTCTCTCAATAGTTTACTGGTGAAAGACTACTGCGGAAAGACTGAAAGATCCGCTATGGTGATCAGTGAAGAACGATGATTAGTGAATAGATCAGAGTCATCAACGTAGGTTTGCCATCTTCTATAATTGTGTAAGCTTGATTAACATGATTGAGGTATTACGATCTTCGGGTATATGAATTATTCTAACATCACTATGGCATTTTGTCGTCTGGTTTGTGATGCTGAACATCAGATCAGGCTATGGGACAATTTCTGATGTTTACTGCTTGAAGACCTTGAAGGACTCTGTTGGAGACCCATTAGGCTACTTGTCGTCATGGAATTTCCGTGACACATCTGAGGGATCAATATGTAAGTTTGTTGGGGTCGATTGTTGGCATGATGACGAGAACAAGGTGCTGAATATAAAGCTATCTGGCTATGGTCTGACAGGCTCATTTCCACCAGGCCTTGAGAATTGCTCAAGTTTAACAGGCCTTGATCTCTCAAGCAACAGCTTTACTGGATGTCTTCCAGCTCAGATTTCACAAAAGATTAAATATGCAACCTCACTCGATCTCTCATCGAACTATTTCTCCGGCGAGATACCTGAAAATTTAGCAACCTGTACATATTTGAATGTGCTGAGGCTCAATGACAACCTGTTAACTGGTGAGATTCCTCATGAACTTGGCACGCTTGCTAAGCTCAAGGAATTCAGTGTTGCTAAGAATCATCTTCATGGTCAAGTCCCTACCTTCACAAACTCAACTTTCACAGAGAACAGCTATGCGAGTAATCCAGGGCTCTGCGGAGCTCCTCTGAAAGCTTGCCACGCTTCTGGAACCAATTTTGGATTTATTGCGGGAGCGGCAGTTGGTATAGAAAACCATTACCGGAGCTCAATCAGAGATGATCGGAGCAGATTGAAACGAATGAAAGCGAGAGCGCGAAGATGAGTTTTCTCGGAAAATTCTCAATTAGATTGATACACAGGACAATCCTGCGTTTTATAGTTTTCCCTAAATACAAAACTCACCCCTAACTTTCCACACAGACAAAATCAACATTACATAATTACACATTGAACCCCTTTTAGAGAAGACGGCGTCGTCTGCTGGAAGAAATCAAATGCGGATTCGCGCCAGCCAGAACGATGTCGCATTGCTCCATCAAAGCTGATCGACACGGCCACTTTGCCAGTCTCTCTGCCGCTCTTCTCAGGTGCTCAACTCCAATACCCCCCTCAAGCTGGAGTGTGCAAGAAATTTGACACACTCAGCTTGGAGAGAAGGCGGTGCAATTGGTCTGCTGGAAGTTGTTTGGTGAATAAGTCTGCAGGTTGGTCATCGGTGGGAATATAAACTTGACGAAGGACTTTACTGCCTACATGATGCCTCACAAAATGGCAGTCAAGCTCAATATGTTTTGTCCGCTCATGGAACACAGGGTTCCTAGCAATATGGAGAGCCGCTAATTGGTTGTCACAATGGAGCAAGATAGGTAAGGGAACGACAGCTCTCATGTCTGAAAGAAGACGAGTCAGCCACAAAATTTCAGAACATGTAGCCGCCATGGCCCTATACTCGGACTCAGCAGAGGAGCGAGATACAATGGCTTGCTTCTTTGTCCTCCAAGAAACAAGGGAATCCCCAATACATATGCAAAACCCTGTGGTGGACCTCTTTGTTTTGGGGCAGGCCGCCCAGTCTGCGTCACAAAAGGCAGTGAGGACCAAAGGAGATGAAGCTGAGAAGAAGAGACCCTGAGCCGGAGCCCCCTTTATGTATCTGAGCAGCCTCTTTGCAGCTTTGAGATGATCATCATTTGGTATACTCATAAACTGGCTTAGAATGTGCATAGAATGGGCCAGATCAGGTCTTGTTATTGTTAAGTAGATTAGCTTCCCAACCAGTTTCCTATAGATCATAGGATCTTCAATATCAGGAGCTGTTGACAACCTGAGCTGATGCTTGATTGGCAGAGGAGTTTTGGCTGGTTTGCACTCTAACATATCATTGTCTGTAAGAAGATCCATGGCATATTTCCTTTGATAAAGAAATAAACCAGTAGAGTTTCTTGCAACCTCTAATCCAAGGAAGTACTTTAAGGTCCCCAAGTCCTTGATTTTGAACTTATCATGAATAAAGGCCTTGATATGCTCAATAAGAACTAGAGAAGTACCAGTGACAGGAACATCATCTACATAGACTAAGAGAATGATGAAGTCAGTACCTTTGTGTAGAGTGAACAAGGAGTAGACATTCATGCTTTGTTGAAACCCAAATTCAAGTAAGGCTTCTGTGAACTTAGCAAACCATTGCCTAGGAGCTTGTTTTAGGCCATATAAGCTCTTAGTGAGCTTGCAAACCTTGCCTGCTTCCCTCTCAGATTTAAAGTATCCAGGAGGTAATTTCATGTAGACATCTTCTTCCAATGAGCCATGTAGAAGGCATTGTCAACATCAAATTGAAAGATTGGCCAAGATCTGATGACTGCAACTGCCAATAAACATCTCACAGTGGTCATCTTGGCAACTGGGGCAAAGGTTTCATTGTAGTCAAGTCCCTCAATTTGAGTGAATCCCTTCGCCACTAATCTTGCCTTGTATCTTTCTATGGTTCCATCAGACTTAAGTTTGATCCAGAAAATCCATTTACAATCAGTAAGGGGCTGATTGGAAGGCAGATCTGTGATGATCCATGTGTGATTTATCTCCAATGCTGCTATTTCCTTGTTCATTGCCTCACACCATTGAGGATCTTTGCTAGCCTGAGCATAAGTCTTTGGTTCTTTTAGATTAGCAACAACCACTAAAAAGGCTGCATGTTTGGTAGAACAATGAGAGTTGCTCAGAAAATGATCAATGTTGTGAGGTGATTTCCTGATCTTGATATTGTTGCAACCATAATCATTTCGCCATTGAGGAGGGTGATGCTGCCTAGTAGATCTTCTGACAGGTTCCACAACAACTTGTTGCATAACAGGTTGATCAATTTCAGGTTCATTGATGGACCATATTTATATGATTCATTAAGATAGTTAAACCCACCAAATTAGACTCTTTGTCTATTTAACTTTTGCTTGTTAGTTCCACTTTTGTTCTACAGGCTATTTCGAGGTCTAGAGATGATACGAGCTAAAAAGGAGTTTTAAAGCTGAAAATGGATTACGAGTCAGGACACGACCAGATTCTAATTGTACAACTTTCATGATCCTAACCTGGAATCACTCAAACAAGTCCAACCGAAGGGTAACCAGAGTCAGACCGGAGCTGAAAGGACCCGATGGCTTTTGGGGAAAAGATCACAAAGCTCTCACCCACTCCCCTCCACCTCACATGGCCGACGGCTTCAAGGAGGAGATGACACATGGGGGGGGGGGGGGGGGGGGGGGGGCGGCTCGTGGCTTCCTCCACCTCACCCCGGTGGCTCTTTGAGCTCTCCACCCTCCTCTTGCCAAGTATCTTCTCCTCCTCCACATCTCTTCCTCCCCTTAGCCTATAAATAGACATCTTCCCCTCCTTTGTAAATCATCCCACAATCCTCATTCCACACCTCACACCATAAGCTCTAGCTTCTCTCTAGATTTTGGGCACAATCATGTAAACACTTTACTTTGATATTGAAGTTTGATCTTGAGTACTCTTGTCGGTTCTTGAAGTACTCAAGCTTTTCCTTACTGTTCTTGAGTTTACTCCTGTTGGTTCTTGAGTATTCTCCCTCTTAGTTTCCTTGTCTTTACTTTCGAAAACTTTACTTTACTGTCTTTCAAAAACCTTTACTTTTCCAAGTACTTAGCTATGATATCCACCTCTATGGATATTCGTAGCTAATCCCTTCATTCGGTTGAAGGGGTGTACTTGTATCATAAAATGTTTTAGACCCTTCTCTTGGTGCTTCTTTGTGTTCAGAACTTATTCTATGTGCAATATATTCGGTTAGAACACACATGGTTGAGTGGATGCTTGAAATGGCAAAACTCTTCCATGGGGTTCGTGAACATACACGGTTAAGTGGATGCTTGAAATGGCAAAGCTTAATCGTGGAGTTCAACCTTTCTTAAACACCACTTGGTTGATCGGAAATGATTGATCAGGTGGATGCACATAGGCTAGTATACCTTGAAATGGGTGCTAGTCTAAATAGAACAAGTGCTCTATGCCTTGAAATGGGCTAGACAGTGTGGCAAGTCAAGTGCTTGAAATGGCCTTGATACACTTTTGAACACTTAGTATGATCATTAGAGGTCAATGATAAACGAAAATATGATACAAGGCCCCGAAACCGAATCTTTCCTTTAATTCAAACATCACCTGTCATTTACTTTCAGTCTTTCTATCAACTGCTTACTTTCCAGTCATTTACTTTCAGTAACTTTACTTTCAGTCCATATCAACTGCTTACTTTCTAGTCATTTACTTTTAGTAACTTTACTTTCAGTCCATATCAACTGCTTACTTTCCGCAAGTCTTTTCCTTCAAGCAATTTCTTTCCGCAAGACTTGTCCTTCAAGCATTTACTTTCAGCAAGTCTTGTCCTTCAAGCACTTTACTTTTCAGTATTTACTTTCAGTCTTGTATTTACTTCTTTACTTTCAGTCATTTACTTTCCAGTGCTAAAATCACAACCAACCCACGCTACTTTCAGTACTAAAATCACAACCAACCCCCAACTGTCTTAATTTCCATCTTCGAAAGAACAACTATCAACTAGTTCCCTTGGGTTCGACCCCTACTTACCGCTTTACTACCCAATAGTAGAGTACGAGTAGCGGACTTATAAATTTATTTTTGCACAGAGACATTGCACCTTAACGACAGTGCAGTGCGCTCCGTCAAAATTGGTGCCGTTGCCGGGGAGTTAGCTTTCTGATTAGTTGTTCTTTTCTTTCCCTTTTCATTTCTTCATTGCACTATCCACTATGTATGCTTGGATGACTCAACATCTTCCTCAGTTTGGAGGTACAGTTGGAGAGGACCCTGTAATACACTGCCAACACTTTCACCATATATGCCGCTACATGAAACCTGAAAATAAGGATCTAGAAGAGTTTAAAATGAAATGCTTTAAATTCTCTCTAACCGACTTTGCGACAGTGTGGTATTACTCATCAAATGCTAGTTGTGCAGGTTATTATGAGAACCTTCGTTCTCGATTCCTGAAAGAATTCTCCCCCCCGTCTCTGCGACATGACACCAGAGAGAGGATCATCCGCCTTCAACAATCCCGGGATGAGACTTTGGACGAATACTACACGTACTTTGACACCATAGTCTCATGCTGCCCACACCATGGATTCACGAATGTGGTTCTTCTTCAAAAATTCCTTTGTGGAATGAGGCCAGTTGACCAGTCAAGGTTTAACGACGCAGTAGGAGGATCAACCTTGCACTTAACCATGACTCAAATGTGGGATATTATAGATGACTTGGCCGAAGCCACAAAACGAAGGCCAATGCTCTAAGCTGATGGAAGAGCGCAGATGGTAGAAGCTAATATAGACAGGAGTGGAGAAGGCAATGCAGAGGCCATGATGGTCGAATCAGATGTAGAAAGCACCGGGAGCAACGAAAAAGAACCTATACGGGAGATCACCCCCGAACCATCAGAAGACCCAGAGCCGGAAGCCGATTTAGAAGAGGAAATCCAGAACGTCACTAGCGAGCAACCCGCGACATACCCAACCCTCACCACTGAAGCAGTCGAAGAAATCAATCAAGACCAGTTCCTCACAGACAGTCTGGCCAATATGGATCCGGCGCTTATAATGGAAGCCTCGCAACTCTTCCCTCTGATCAATATGCAAATCGCAGAAAACTATGTGATCAATGGAGAGCCTGAAAGAAGGATGGAAGAAGGGTCTAATCAGAACGACTCCCTGATGGAGCAGTTTCTCGCCACAACTAGACAAGGTAGCCCTAAACACAATAGAGTCCGACTAAAAAGACCAGCAGCTATGGTCAAAGGTCCCTTACCTTCTCAGAGACAATGGAAAGAAAAACCACCGAAACAAAGGAGTCCTGACCCGAGCACATCATCTCACAAGAAATCGGGGAGAGTCAAGGCAAGAATGAAAGTAGGCTCTCCGTGATAAGTCGTAGTTGTACGACTATTTTATATGTTTAAACCCCGTCTCTTAATGATTACCTATATATTATTTCACTACTTTTGTGTAGTATTCATTCTCAGGTGCATTCGGAGACCATGGAAAGAATATCGGCTAAATAGAGCCCATTAGAAGATGTTTTGCAAAGGAAATCCTAAGTGCTGAAATTTACCTCAGTGCATTCCGCCTACGTCTCAACAATTACGGGCGCTTAGGTCTTAACAATTTCCATAAATCAAGAAACCTCCGCGGAGCATAATTATAGGAGACGTCCGCGTGAACAAGAAATCAAACTTTCTTAAAGTTTGATTTGTTATTTCATGAGGAAAGGGTGGAAGAATATTGCAGCATGTTTTCGGGGAAAGAAGGAGGCATAAGTCAAGAAAGAAGGTTTCACTTTTGCAAGGGGAAGAGAAAACAAAAGAAAAGAATGAAGAGTTGAATCAAAAGAAGACAAACAAAGAAGAACAAATGAGAATATACAACTCAACCGTGTGTTCCTTTGAAGAAAATGACAAGTTTTGATGGGGAACAAAAGAAAGAGAAGTATGATTATAAACTAAAAGTATTCCCCCACCCACACCCACATATACACTTTGAACTTGTTATATGGATATTCTTGAGGTGGGGTAAGGAACACACGTATGACATCTTGGAGAAGAAGACAAGCTTGGAAAATAAACAAAAGAAAAGTAAAGAAGATGGAGAAAATGATAAAAGGACATACATGTTCTTGAGAAGAAAAAAAGCCATATTGGGGGAGCACACGGTTGTGTGTGTCCTTGACACACAAAGGAAGAAATGCTTTGGGGAGGGAGGTGACATCCCTCTCTCATCTCACACACACGGTTACAAGCATTGGGGTGGAAACCCACGGTTGGGAGTGAGAGGGAGGTGACATCCCTTACATCTCACAACAATCAATACACCACATGTTCTTGAGGTTAGAGGAAAGACACACGTTTGAAGAAGCTTGGAGAAAGTTCATCCATAGTAATTTCTGTTTCATGTTATTCATAAACTAGGAGTTGTATTCATTCACCATGTGTAGCTTGCACATCCCATTGAGATATCACATACTTGAATTCGTGCAACAATTGTTCATTTGACACGTGATCATTGTTGCTTGCTTGTGTTTTCTATTGACTTGTTCGAGATACAAAACCCCCCATTGTTACTTTTGTACTTAGTGAAACAGATTCTCAAATCGATCTCTGTGGATTCGACCCGACTTACCACTTGCTAGTCGGAAAATACAAATGTTTTTGCACAGGTATGACGACACCTGTCACTCCGCAACACTACAACCTGAGCTACCCATGGGATCCCACCTTATGATCCAGGAATGAGGTACTGTCGAGCTAACGACGTTAAACAAATGCACTGGTCGGGAGGTAACCCGACATCTATCTTACTTTCAGTCATTTAATTTCTGTCATTTAGTTTTTTTGCCTTAAGTCATTCTCACCTTGCCTGTATATATTTGCTTGCAATTAACTTTTGAACTAAGTTGTGCTGCGAGGCACGCCTTCGTTCAAAAGTGTGGGGGTGAGAACCACCTTTGTACATAGTTAATTAACATGTTTTTTCTTTTTCTTTTCCCTTAATATTATCTTTTTGAAAATATGAACTTGAGAATGTGAAAAAGATAGATCTAAATTCATGCATTTACCTTGTGAAAATTCAACTGTTTAAAAACTTAGGATGTAACTTCTAATTTGTCCCTTTGTGCTGAGATATACAGGGGATGTGGAGTTGATATAAATTGCCCTAGAGAGGCTTGGCAAGCAATCGAAGGACTGAATTTCACTATATGGTTTACGAAGTCAGTGGAGGCTGCACTTCGGGTTTCAAAGAAGATTAGAGTCATCTCCGCCGTGCAGCGTTTATGCAAGAGGCGGGACGGGAATCAAACCGTCCTATCTCTAGTCAGAGTAGCCGGGAAAATAGATAAGCGACCCTCATCTTGACCCGCGCGAAACGGCAAGGATGAGAAAGAGCGGGGAGGTATTTCCATATGCTCTTGGGCGATGATTGGACCTCCCAAAGAAAGGTTGAGAAAATGGACTAGCAAGTCACAAAGAAGCAAAAGCTCGAAGAAGCTAATCAAAGGCCAAAAGCCAAAATTGTGAAGGTTTTAACCGAACAAAAGTGAAGAAACTCCAATTTCAGGTTCATTGATGGACCATATTTATATGATTCATTAAGACAGTTAACCCACCAAATTAGACTCTTTGTCTATTTAACTTTTGCTTGTTAGTTCCACTTTTGTTCTACAGGCTATTTCGAGGTCTAGAGATGATACGAGCTAAAAAGGAGTTTTAAAGCTGAAAATGGATTACGAGTCAGGACACGACCAGATTCCGACTGTACAACTTTCATGATCCTAACCTGGAATCACTCAAACAAGTCCAACCGAAGGGCAACCAGAGTCAGACCGGAGCTGAAAGGACCCGATGGCTTTTGGGGAAAAGATCACAAAGCTCTCACCCACTCCCCTCCACCTCACATGGCCGGCGGCTTCAAGGAGGAGATGACACATGGGGGGGGGGGGGGGGGGGGCGTCTCATGGCTTCCTCCACCTCACCCCGGTGGCTCTTTGAGCTCTCCACCCTCCTCTTGCCAAGTGTCTTCTCCTCCTCCACATCTCTTCCTCCCCTTAGCCTATAAATAGACATCTTCCCCTCCTTTGTAAATCATCCCACAATCCTCATTCCACACCTCACACCATAAGCTCTAGCTTCTCTCTAGATTTTGGGCACAATCATGTAAACACTTTACTTTGATATTGAAGTTTGATCTTGAGTACTCTTGTCGGTTCTTCAAGTACTCAAGCTTTTCCTTACTGTTCTTGAGTTTACTCCTGTTGGTTCTTGAGTATTCTCCCTCTTACTTTCCTTGTCTTTACTTTCGAAAACTTTACTTTACTGTCTTTCAAAAACCTTTACTTTTCCAAGTACTTAGCTATGATATCCACCTCTATGGATATTCGTAGCTAATCCCTTCATTCGGTTGAAGGGTGTACTTGTATCATAAAATGTTTTAGACCCTTCTCTTGGTGCCTCTTTGTGTTCAGAACTTGTTCTATGTGCAATATATTCGGTTAGAACACACATGGTTGAGTGGATGCTTGAACTGGCAAAACTCTTCCATGGGGTTCGTGAACATACACGGTTAAGTGGATGCTTGAAATGGCAAAGCTTAATCGTGGAGTTCAACCTTTCTTAAACACCACTTGGTTGATCGGAAATGATTGATCAGGTGGATGCACATAGGCTTGTATACCTTGAAATGGGGTGCTAGTCTAAATAGAACAAGTGCTCTATGCCTTGAAATGGGCTAGACAGTGTGGCAAGTCAAGTGCTTGAAATGGCCTTGATACACTTTTGAACACTTAGTATGATCATTAGAGGTCAATGATAAACGAAAATATGATACAATGCCCCCGAAACCGAATCTTTCCTTTAATTCAAACATCACCTGTCATTTACTTTCAGTCTTACTATCAACTGCTTACTTTCTAGTCATTTACTTTCAGTCCATATCAACTGCTTACTTTCCAGTCATTTACTTTTAGTAACTTTACTTTCAGTCCATATCAACTGCTTACTTTCCGCAAGTCTTGTCCTTCAAGCAATTTCTTTCCGCAAGACTTGTCCTTCAAGCATTTACTTTCAGCAAGTCTTGCCCTTCAAGCACTTTACTTTTCAATATTTATTTTCAGTCTTGTATTTACTTTCTTTACTTTCAGTCATTTACTTTCCAGTGCTAAAATCACAACCAACCCACGCTACTTTCAGTACTAAAATCGCAACCAACCCCCAACTGTCTTAATTTCCATCTTCGAAAGAACAACTATCAACTAATTCCCTTGGGTTCGACCCCTACTTACCACTTTACTACCCAATAGTAGAGTACGAGTAGCGGACTTATAAATTTATTTTTGCACAGAGACATTGCACCTTAACGACAGTGCAGTGCGCTCCGTCATTCATCATGATCAACTTCAGTTGGAGGAGCAAAGTTGGCCTCAGGAGCATCATTATCAACTTCAGGTATGTGCATTGCATGATCAACAACAGGTAAATGAATAGTAGAGGGCAAATGAACAGTAGAAGGAAACAAAACAGCACTTGTATCTTCAACATCTGATGAAGATTTGTCATTGAAATCTTTGTAAGGGAAAATGTCTTCAAAAAAGGTAACATTTCTTCTCACCAAGGTTTGTTGAGATTGAAGATCATAGACTTTATATGCCTTTTGACCATAAGGATATCCAAGAAGAACACAAGGAGTTGCTCTAGGATCAAGTTTATCTCTGTGATGAGAGTTGGTATTCACATAGCATAGACACCCAATAACTCTTAGATGATCAACTGAAGGAGGTGACTGAAATAACATCTCAAATGGTGATTTGAATCCAAGAACAGCACTTGGAGATCTGTTGATCAAATAGGTAGCAGATAACACACAGTCACCCCAGAATATCTTGGGAAGATTGGACAGAAATCTAATAGCTCTTATAACATCCAACAATTGTCTATGTTTTCTTTCAACAACACCATTTTGCTGTGGTGTGTAAGGGCACGAGCTTTGATGAACACAGCCTTTACTAATGAGAAACTAAGTCAAAAAGTTATTGAAAAACTCACTGCCATTATCAGATCTGAAGATCTTAATTTTCTTGTTGAATTGGGTATCAACCAAATTGTAGAACTGAATAACAAGAGTGGGAACCTCAGATTTCTGTTTCATCAAGAATGTCCATGTATTTCTACTGAAATCATCAACAAGAGTCATGAAGTACTTACAACCAGTCATAGTACTTATAGAGAAAGGACCCCAGACATCAGCATGAATGAGTTCAAATGGCTCACTAGACTTATGATGACTAACAGGAAAAGACAGCTTGGCTTGTTTGGCCATAGGACAAACTGGACAATGAAAGTCACAATCAACTAACTGAACATAATGGGATGCAGAACTGAGAAGTTTCTTCAGCTTATTCATAGGTAGATGACCCATTCTTCTATGCCAAATGGTAGAGGAATCAGTCTTGATGGTAGCTGTACAGATGGATGTGTTAGATGAGCCAACTTCTAGATGGTAAAATCCCTTGACCAGCCTACCAATCTCCAAGTTGGTCTTGTGGGTATGGTCCAGGATCAGGAAAATATCCTTAGTAAACTTAATGGAGCAATCAGACTGAGCAGCCAACTTGTTAACAGAGATGAGATTAAATTTGAACTCAGGGACATAGTATACTTCATGCAGCACAAGTCTGTTACTTAAAGCAACTTTTCCAGCAACTTCAACAACACTAGTCTTGCCATTTGGTAGAAGAACTGAGCAATTGTTATCAACTTTATGAATATCAAATAAGACATCAATGTTGCAAGCAAAATGATCAGTAGCACCACTGTCAATGATCCACTCATTCAACTTATTATTTTGCTTAAAGGATAAGAAACAGATACCTGCCATATGAGCTGTCAAAGCTGTGTGTTTACCTCCATCATTCTCATTTTTCTTCAGTAAAGCTATGAGTTGGTTGATCTGAGAACCACTGAGTTGAGTAACTTGTTCAGTTCTGTTGCCTTTTGAAGTGCCACAGTCATCAGAATCATGAGAGCTGTCAACCGACACAGCATTTGCTCCTTTTTCACCATTTACATTTCTGGTACTTGTATTCTTTCCTTTGTACAGTTTATGTCCAGGTGGATAACCATTTAGTTTGTAACAAAACTCTTTTGTATGTCCATTCATCTGGCAATGGGTGCAGCACAGTTTTCCTTTAGATTTATTTTGAGAAGAGTTCCTCATTTGACCCCTTGAATCACCTTCATGATGCCTGCTGTACAGAGCTGATGCTTCTGAATCAGGTAGTTTTGGTAACTGTTTGTTGGCTCTCATCATTCAACACCATGTCATAAACAACATCTAGGTTTGGGAGTTCTTTCAATGCTAGGATGTGCGTTCTTATATGAGCATGCACATCATCAAGTCCCATAAGGAACTCAATCACTCTATCCTCTTCCCTTTCCTTTGCACCAACTCTACAATTGACACATTCACTGTCCTCATCACAGCCAACTCTCTTACTCATAGCATCCAATTCTTTCCAGTAATTGCTGAGTTTTTCAAAATAGGAAGCATCATCTAGATCACCTTGTTTGATGTTACTAATTTCTTTCTTGACAAAGAATTTTCTTGACACATTACAACCGGCATATCTAGCATGTAACACACGCCAAGCACTAGCCGCATCTTTAGCATGAAGAATATGACTAACAACTTTCTTAGAAACAGAATTCAAAAGCCAGGTCATGATCACATCATTACATCTTTTCCATTTAGAAGCCAGAGTAGCATCAGATGGTTTAGGATGTTTACCTAGCACAAAATCAAGCTTTGAGCGAACAGATAGGGCGATTTCCATCGACTTAGCCCAAGTAACAAAGTTTTGCCGGCCAACAAGCACTTCACTGACGATCGACGAGCCAGTAATCTCAGTATTGCTGACGAAATACGGATCATCCTCAGGCTGATTTTCACGAGCCCTAGCCATGACGAATGAACCAAGAAACACAGGAAATCAAAAACCGGCGATCGATCGAAACACAGCAATCGATCTACAAGAAGCGATGCGGATTGATAGCGCTAAAATATATGCATCTTAGGCGACCTCTATGCTTATTGTTTCGATCATTTTATCACGATTTCACTTGCTATTTGATGTTTTGTGGTTCATTTCAGGCAAATTACAGCGTTTAAGCTAAGAACACAAGTAAGCAGTGATTTTGGAGCAAAAAGTGCCCAAGGAGGAGATTCAACCGGCCGGCTGAATTTTGGCCTTGGATCGAGCCGCCCAGTTGAAGTCAAGACCAGAAGGAACGAACTCTCTGGGGTATTGAACCGGCCGGCTGAACTTGTTTCACACTCTGAACCGCCCGGTTCAAATGCTCAGAAAGTCCAAGGAAGCTCTCCCCTGATCGAACCGGCTGGCTGAAATTCCTCTACTTGATCGAACCGGCGGGTTGAAATGCTCAGAAAGTTCTTGTCCAATCTCCCCTGATCGAACTGGCCGGCTGAAATTCCTCTACTTGATCGAACCGGCCGGTTGAGTCGTCAAGACAGGATTTTTACTGCTGGGCTATAAATAGAAACTTAGGGTTTCTGAAAAAGGGAGGACTTTTTGGGGGATTTTCAAGGCAGATTTTCTGGGGTTTTGGAGCCACTTTCTTGGAGAAGAAGCTAGAGATTTTGGAGACAACTTCAACAACTAAGATTGGATTATCTAGTGTTATTGGATCTCCATATTGGTTCTAGATTTCTAAACTCTCTTTTCCATATGGGTTTTTGTACTTTCATTGATGTTTTTGCTTGTAAACTCACCATGAGTGAGTAGTGACTTTGGTTGGGGATTTATGAATCCCCTAGACATGTTTGTGACTTAGTAAACATTATGGATGCTATTGATGAATGATTTGCACATGATTCTTCTTCACTTGAACTTAATGTTTAGAGTTGCCCATAAGGTGTTTGTGACATGTCCTCATTGGGAACTTTGCTTGATCTCATGTTTGATGTAACTTGCGTTGAAAAGCATGATTTCAATTGAACTAAATGAAGAAGCATTAGGATTTTGTGTTAGTTGGATGACACTTTTAACCTAATGAGAATGGCTTGAACCTAACAAGAGTATGACCTAGTCAATAGAGCGTGAGCGTGAGACTAGATATTCCTACTTTATAATGCCAATAGAGCGTGAGTGTGAGGCATTATGCGAGATGCAACCTCTTTATACTAAGTTGGAGTGTGAGTTGAACTTAGCATTAATGTTGCATGGCTAGATTCTAAGTTTGTGCATGTTATTTCATCAATAGCGTCCCATTTTACCGTCACAATAATTGTTTAGGTGGAGAAATAGATCCCTAGTCATCTTTTAATTGAATGTTAACCCTTTTTGTTGATCAACCCTTTTTGAAGGAACAAAACCTCCCCAAACCATTGACAATCTAGTTACATCTTTGGCATCATTAGTTTAATCACCTATCTTTTGGGTTCAACCTCGGTTCACCCGAGTCAATATAAATGTTTTGGTTAATCGTGACTTAGCAATAGTGTTCGAATACTATTTGAATATTTTTAGGGGATGAAAAGTTGAAATTTTTTCTGAAAAATGCCATGAAAGCTCCGACTTCATCTTTTGAATGCAATTTGCTTGATTTGTCTTGTGAAAATCTTGAGCTAACATCTTTTGAAAGCGAAGTCATGGAGTTAGATGATTCTAGTATGCTTTTTACCTCACTAATGGATATAGAAGATGAGGAAATGTGTGACTTGACTTTGGCCGAAGAAGATCAATTATTGGATGCTCACGAAGGTGAAGGAGACCAAATGCCGAGAGGTAAGGAATTCGAAGGAGAGTTAAAACCTCTACCTTCGAATCTCAGGTATGAATTTCTTGGGTCTAATTCTACGCATCCGGTTATAGTTGGTGCAACCTTGAATGAGCATGAAACGTCCAAACTTTTGCATGTCTTGAAAAATAATAGAAAAGCTTTGGGGTACTCTATTGACGATCTTAAGGGAATTAGCCCTTCATTATGCATGCATAGGATAAATGTTGACGAGAATGCAAAACCTTCTAGGGAGTTTCTAAGGAGATTGAACCCTAACCTTAGCGAAGTTGTCTTTAAAGAAATTACTAAGCTAAGAGATGCGGGAATCATTTATTCGGTCCCGGATTCGGAATGGGTAAGCCCCATCCATGTCGTCCCCAAAAAGGGAGGACTTATGGTTGTGCAAAACGATAAGGGAGAGTTAGTCCCTACAAGAACCGTAAATGGATGGAGGATATGCATCGATTATAGAAAATTGAACAAAGCAACTAAGAAAGATCATTTCCCCATTCCTTTTATTGATCAAATGCTTGAGAGACTTGCCGGACATGAATATTTTTGTTTCCTAGATGGTTATATCGGATTTCATCAAATTCCCATTTTTCTGAATGACCAAGGAAAAATTACATTTATATGTCCATATGGAACTTTTGCATTTAGACGCATGCCCTTTGGGTTATGCAATGCACCGGGAACTTTTCAAAGATGCATGATGTCTATCTTTAGTGATTACATTGAGAAATGCATGGAAGTTTTCATGGATGATTTCTCTATCCATGGAACTTCATTTGATGATTGTTTAACTAACCTTTCTCATGTTCTTGCTAGGTGCATTGAGACCGGTTTAGTGCTAAATTGGGAGAAATGCCATTTCATGGTTCAAGAAGGAATCGTGCTAGGACATTTGGTGTCTAAAAGGGGGGGTGGAAGTTGATAAAGCAAAGGTTCAAGTCATTGAGCAACTACCACCTCCGAAAAATCAAAAGGGAGTTAGAAGTTTTCTAGGCCATGCGGGTTTTTACCGAAGATTTATTAAAGACTTCTCAAAAATTGCCAAGCCATTAACTCACCTCCTTTGCAATGATGTGGAATTCAACTTTGATGAAGGATGCCTATAGGCATTTGAAAAGCTCAAGAACGCTCTTGTATCGGCACCCATAGTGCAACCACCGAATTGGGATCTTCCATTCGAGCTTATGTGCGATGCAAGCGACTTTGCTATTGGAGCTGTCTTGGGACAACGAGTTGAGAAAAGACTCCACGTGATCTACTATGTGAGCAAGGTGCTTGATAATGCTCAGTTGAACTACACCACCACCGAGAAGGAGTTGCTAGCCTTGGTGTATGCCTTCGAGAAATTCAGGCCATATCTTGTTGGGTCCAAGACTATAGTCTACACTGATCACGCCGCTATTAAGTATTTGATGGCAAAGAAAGATGCAAAACAAAGACTTATTCGTTGGATCCTCCTTTTGCAAGAGTTCACTATTGACATCAAAGATAAAAAAGGGTTCGAAAATGTAGTAGCGGATCATCTCTCGAGAATTGACCTCCATGATTCCAAAAAGTTCTCAACACCTATAGGAGACTCTTTTATCGGAGAATATTTGCTAAGTGTCAAAGATGATGCCCCATGTTACGCGGACTATGTGAACTATTTGACGTGCAACATTCTTCCGAATGACCTTGATCATAACCAAAAGAGAAAGTTCTTGCACGACGTTTCAAGATATTTTTGGAATGACCCGTTCTTATACAAGCTATGCCAAGATGGGATTTATAGAACGTGTGTGCCCGAAGTAGATACAAAAGGAATTATAGCTTGTTGTCATTCCTCTTCTTATGGTGGTCATGGTTCCGCTTCCAAGACCACGGTTAAGATTCTTCAGCTGGGATTTTATTGACCCAGTGCATTGAAAGATATGTATGAATTCATTAAATCTTGTAACGAATGTCAAAGAACGGGCAACATTGCTAGAAGGGATGAAATGCCTCAGAAAGGTATATTAGAGGTGGAAGTGTTCGATGTATGGGGCATAGATTTCATTGGACCTCTACCATCTTCACAAGGAAATTGCTTTATTCTCGTAGCGGTAGACTACGTGTCTAAATGGGTTGAAGCCATAGCCTCCCCATCTTGTGGTGCTAAAGTGGTGATAAAAATGTTTAAGAAAATTATCTTCCCAAGATTTGGAGTGCCAAGAGTGGTGATAAGTGACAATGGTTCCCATTTCAAGGAGAAAAGATTCGAGTCTATGCTTAAGAAGAACGTGATATTCCATAGATGTTCTACTCCTTATCATCCCCAAGCGAATGGGCAAGTTGAAGTGTCAAACCGAGAAATAAAGAACATTTTGACAAAGATAGTTGGGAATTCCGGGAAGGATTGGGCGTTGAAGCTTGATGATGCCTTATGGGCTTTGACGGAGCCCACCGCACTGTCGTTAAGGTGCGATGTTCTCTGTGCAAAAATAAATTTATATCTCCGCTACTCGCGACTTCACTACTGGGTAGCAAGTGGTAAGTAGGGGTCGAACACAAGGGAATTGGTGGATTAGTTGTTCTTTAATGAAGCTTATGCATAAATTAAATGCGATTGGGGTTGGGTTTGAGTGTGCTTTGAGAACTAAAAGTAAATTACAACAGTTGATAATAGACTGCAAGGAAAGGATTCGGTTTAGGGGTTTCATATCATATCATCGTTCATCATTGATCTCTAATGATCATACTAAGTGTTCAAAGATGAATCAAGGCTATTTATAGCACAAGACTTGCAACATCGTTTAGAACACTTGTTCTATTTAGACTAATTCCTCCTTTCGAAGTATCTTAGCCTTATGTGCATCCATTTGATCTTCAGTTACGATCAACCAAATGGTGTTTTAAAGAGGTCGAACTCCTCAGATAAGCTTTGCCCGTTAAAGCATCCACTTACCCGAGTATGTTCATGAACCCCACGGAAGAGCTTTGCCCGTTAAAGCATCCACTCAACCTTGGAAGTTCTAACCTAATATGTGGCACATAGAACAAGTTTTGAAACACTAAGTAGCATTAAGCATAGAGTCTAGAACGGTTTATGATATAAATACTCCCTCTACCGAATACAAGCTTTAGCTACTTGTATTCATGTCAAGGAATACAAGCAAACCATGGCTTTGAACAAGGATACCGAAAAGGAGAATAACTTTAAAGTAAGCACAATATATACGGAAAGTAAAGGACAAGTCAGGGAAGAGAAAGCCGTGGCTTTTGTACCTTCAATAAGTGGAGGAGAGGAGCTCCTAAGCAAGATCCAAGCAAGGAAAAGTAGCTCCAAAATGAAGAACAAAATGTGTATTGAAAGTGAAGAGAAGAGGGTTAAGCCCTCTATCTCTCTAAAGAACTTGTGGATTGTGGGATGATTTACAAAGGCAAGGGGGTGTTCTATTTATAGGCTAAGGGAGGCAATGGATGTGGAGGAGAAGCCACCACATGTCACAAGATGGGAGGAGGTCTCAAAAGCCATCGGGGTGAGTCATCTCTTCCCTTAGCCGCCGGCCACATGGAGGAGAAGGAGTGGATGATGGCTTAGCCGCCGGCCACATGGAGGAAGGAGAGTGATGGAGTGAGTTTGTGATCTCATTCAAAAAGCCATCGGTCCTTTCAGCTCTGGTCTGACTCTGGTTGCTCTCCGGTTGGACTTGTTTTGAGTGATTCCATGTCAAGTTCTTGAAAGTCAAAATTTGGTCGTGACCTAAAATGACTCGTAATTCATTTTCAGCTTTAAAACTCCTCCTTAGCCTGTATTCTCTCTAGACTTCAAAATACCTTGTAGATAAATATCGGAACTAACAAGCAAAAGTTAAATAGACAAAGAGTCTAATTTGGTGGGTTTAATTGTGTTTATGATTCATACAATTATGCTCCATCAGGCTTATAGAACCGCTTTCAAGACGCCAATTGGAATGTCTCCATACCGGTTAGTATATGGCAAACCTTGCCATCTCCCAGTAGAGCTCGAGTACAAAGCCATGTGGGCTATCAAAAAGCTGAATTTCGATACGAAAGCTTCGGGAGAAAAGAGGATCCTTCAACTAAATGAGTTAAATGAAATCAAATTGGACTCCTACGAAAGTTCAAGAATTTATAAGGAGAAAAATCGGAGATGGCATGACAAGCTCATTCTGAAGAAACAGTTCTCGGCAGCAGACAAAGTCTTGCTATTCAACTCAAGATACAAGTTATTTCCTGGGAAGTTCAAGTCTAAGTGGTCTAGACCGTACAGAATTCACAAAGTTTTCGTTGATGGCCACTTAGAGCTAATTGGCAACGAAGGGAATGTATTCAAAGCAAATGGGCAGAGAGTCAAAATCTATCATGCTGACCATGGAAACCAAAACATGTTGGAAGCACCCTCTTGAATGCTATGTGCAAACGTCGCTAGAGAAGGGATCCCGCTCGGGACTTCTCTTAGTGTGCTTCTCTACATATCAAGCTTTGGCTCGGTCTTTGCCAAGACGTTAAACTAGGCCCTCTCGGGAGGTAACCCGTTGTAAGTGTTCATTTTCGTGCTAGCATTTTGAATGCTTGGTGTATTCTTGCCAGTCTGCCTCTCTGAGCCATTCAACCGGCTGGTTCATTTTCGCCTTCACCATTCAACCGGCCGGTTCACACTTTATATTGGATACCAGACTTCTTTGAGAACTTCAACCGGCCGGCTCACACTTGCTTTATAAATCCAACCGGCCGGCTCAGTTTTGCTCTCATTCACTCGTAGTCTCTGAGGTGTTCAACCGGCCGGCTCATCATTGCCTCATAATTTCAACCGGCCGGCTCAGTATTGGTCTCACTAGCCTCAAGTCTCTGAGGCTCTCAACCGCGCGGCTCACTTTATGCATATAAAATCAACCGGCCGGTTCAAACTTCGTTTTCGATCTCTAGCACTTTCTGAGGCATTGAACCTCCCGGTTTAATTTTGCCTATAACCTCCAACCGGCCGGTTCAATTCCCATCCGATTAGCTCAATTCTTGTCGGTTTAAAAAAAATCTAATTGGCTCAATTCCAATTGGCTCGGTTCAAATCTTCACTTCCAAGCCCCAAATTCTAATTTTGCCATTTCTAAATCCTAAGTTCTAATTTCGAAACCAATTTCAAAATCAAAACTTCTCTCTCCCCTCACCCGACGAAGCCTCGACCACTCCTCTCCGCACAACCGATCCTTCTGGCCGCTTCAGCTCGCTCCGGCCAGCCCCTCCGCCACCTGCTCAGCTGCACCAGGCCGTTCCCTCGCTCCAAGGCCAATTCCGGCCAGCTCCCTTAGCCATCGAACTCTCACCTCAGCCGGCCTCCTCCATCTTCGAAAATCAATTCCTCTTTTCCTTCCTCCACAACCAAACCATGGGTAGAAGTGAAAATCATGGTGCCCCAAAGCCCACTGCTCCGACCAAAGCCGATCTCTCCCATTTGTTTGTTGATTCGGATGAGAGCGATAGAGAGGATACGAGGAGGAGCAATCCACCGCGGCAAGCCACCAGGCGAGTTTTGCTTAGGGATGATACCCCTTCCCCTCCTAGTGAATCTCCTACACCACCTCCACAAAAAAGGCACAAGAATTCGACCAGAGCTTCGTCTTCAAGGATTTCCAAGGGCAAGGGTCCGTCTAGCGAAACCGTGCCTCAAATTGAGCCCCCTCCAATCTCTCAAGCCAATGAAGAATTGGCATTGGCGCTACCTCCAATTCCATATCCATTCTCGAAACCCCTGCAGTTTCAGAATGAGGAGCATCAAGCTAGATTCGAGCGGATTGGAGGAGCCAAGAAGACAATCCTCCCAACCTCATACCCCGATTGGACCTTACTCGGTAATCTCAGAGCAAGGGATGAGGTACGTCAAAAACTTGACAATTGTGGTTTACATTTCTTTTTTGAGGATGATCCGGGCTCATATCAAATGGTGATGGAAGAATTTATTTGTACATTTGAGGCTGAATGGGAAAAAGATTATGTGACCTTGTGGAGGTTTATGTTGGGTGGAAGGGAATTTGAAGTGAAGCGTAGGGATTTACAGGATTGGCTCCATCTTTTGCATCCACGAGATGATTTGCGGAGATATAATGATCACAATAGGGCTAAGTTTTGGCAGAAAATCTCTGGGAGGAATGAGTGGTTTGTTTTGTCGTACAACGCCACCGGAATCAAGATTCCAAGTTGGAAGGTAATACACCATCTCATTGCAATTGGAATTAACACTCGAGGAGGGAAAGCTCGTGCATTGACAAACCCGGATATAGATTTAATGATGGCCATAGACCATAGGCTTAGGCTTGATTGAATTTCAATCTTTTCCGAGCGGTTTGAGGAATGTGTGAAGGAAGGGTCGCGAAATACCGCTATTGGAGGAGGATCGTTGATTACGTTGATAGCCTTGAACTGTGGCTTTGGTTTTGACCATCCGGAGTGCCCTAAGCCATTGAAGAGGATTCTTGACATCCGCGCTATGAGGCGCAGCCACTTTCTCATTCCCGGCACACTGCTTTGGGACCATGATGACAAACCACACGGTAGTGAGGTCCAAAAGAGAGCTAGAAGGAACAAGACCGCCTTCATATCTAGGCACCGCAACTACCCCCTCACTCCATCACCACCATCGTCCCCCGAACCATCCGGTCCTCCTCCATCCGTGAGCATATCGCCTTCTAGCGCGGATTGGACTTCGCAGTTTGACAGGCTTTCTGCGGATATGGCTGATATGAGGATTGGGATGAATCGTTTAGAGGAGTTTGCTCGTCAGGAGGCTCAGTGGGTGCGTTCCACTCTTACTTCCATCGTCCAGAGCATGAGTTCTACTTCGAGCAGTGCTAGTGCTCCCCCACCTCCACCATTTGAGTCGCACCTCCTCCTGCCCCTGATCGGTATAGTGCTGACCCATCTCAGTCATTTGGCTTCCCACCCACCTTTGCCCCCGCTCAGCGCCATGCTCAACCGCCTCAACCAATTGGGTTTGCTCCTCCCTATGCCCCTGCTCCATCCCGTGCTTCTTCTCTTATCCATACTGCCAGTTTTCTAGCAGAGGAGGATCGATTTGCAAGCCCGAACGATGATGATGATGATGCTCCATTTTGAGGCTCGCTTGGTGATATTGTTTACATTTTGTGGCTTTTTGCTTTTGCACCTCGATTCCTATGAACTTTGTGATGTTTGCTTGACTCGCTATAATTTGATGTATGGATATTAAAGTCGCCATGGTGCGCATTTTGGTTGTATGACTTCTATTTTGTACCCTTGTTGGATGATTTATGATTATGTTATGAGGAGGTTGATGTTCACAAGTATCATGGTAATACTTTTGTGCAAATATTCATGCTAGTGCAGATTGACTCTCTTGTTTTTGTATTGCCATAAAGGGGAAGTTACTACACAAAAGGGGTGAATTGATTGAAATGGACTACATTCTTCAAACGAGGGGAGTTTCCTTTGCGCCTTTACCTCTATTTTCACCATCTCTCGCGCTTAGGGACTAAGCTTCATTTAAGTGTGGAGTGTATTGTTTGGATTATTGTTTGGATTAGGCGCATCATTCACATGTTTATACCATGCATATCTCTTTGAAATGAACTCTTGCATCATGCTTTACCCCAATTTTCCTTGAGTGTTATACTACTAAAGGCTTGTGACCATCAATTCTCAACTTCTATAAGTCACATCTAGCGTACATTTCCCCTTTACATGATTCAGAGTCTAAAACCAAGCTAGTTCTATTGATTGCTCATTCTCGTGAATCAAAATTCATTGCTATCTTGTGCCTATCTAGCAATCTAAGTATTTTTCACGCATGCTTTGAAAAAGTTTTAGCAAGCACACTTTTAACCCTTTATGAAAAACTTAAATCTCTCGATTGCTTTTAGGTGACTTTAGTTCTCTTGCCTCGTGCCTTGTTCGTGGTTGTTTCTCACACATTCCATATTCACATTGGGCATATTGTCAAGATTTAAGTGTGGAGTCAAAAGAGGGCAAAGCCCCATTCAACAAAAAAAATGGTCGAAAAGGGCAAAGCCCAGACTAAAAACTTTCTCTAGCACTAGAGAAGTTTTGTTGCAAAAAGATAAATGCCGGGGGTTAGGAAGGTAAGTTCCCCCTCGAAAGCATTTGTAGGCCAAAGGCAAAATAAAAGCCCTTAAACTTGACTTTATGCCCTTCCATCATCGCTTACATGTGTGAGTTCACCACGTGCATTGTGTGCTAGCAAGTTGAGCTTTAGGACGACCCTTGTGATTTCACGTAAGCTATTGATTGATTTATGCTTGTTTTAAGAACTCTTGTTGTCAAACTCCTCTTTCCTTATGGATTACGACTTTAGCGTCTAAAACTTGGAAATGAGTTTATATCGTGAGCCCGTGGACTAGCCCTAGCTAGCACAAGTGATCGAACGACGTTTTTGCGCAAAAGGCTTTAACCATTTTTCAAAAACCTTGCCTAAAAAGTAAATAGACTTCTAGGTTAGGCACTTGATAGCACTAGTATTGACCTCCTTGAATGTGCACCCTCATGTGATCTTAAACGGTTTGAAAACTCTTTTGAAATGCATAGTGATTGTGATGCTAGCTTGGGATGTGAAGTAAGTTTTGGGAAATCCACGCCTTAATTGTTAAACACTCTTGCTTTTCACTCTTATGGGATAAATGCATGTGGGATTTGTGAGTATTCTCGGTTCTGAAAACTCTCACGAGACTATAACTCGTCCACTAGGGTAGCCTAGGGGTTTAAAGGCTTGGTGCATTCGCTAAATGCACTCTTGTTACCTACGAAAGTGGTTAGTTAGAAATACGACTTGTTTCCTAGTATTATTTTTGTTAGTTTTAGTGACCATATGGAGTTTTCCTTGAACCAATACTAAGTGAGTGAAATGCATTAATGTTGTTGATCTCTATGATTTGTTTGCTCGGGATGATCAAACATTAAGTGTGGAGTGATTTGATAGCGCTAAAATATATGCATCTTAGGCGACCTCTATGCTTATTGTTTCGATCATTTTATCACGATTTCACTTGCTATTTGATGTTTTGTGGTTCATTTCAGGCAAATTACAGCGTTTAAGCTAAGAACACAAGTAAGCAGTGATTTTGGAGCAAAAAGTGCCAAAGGAGGAGATTCAACCGGCCGGCTGAATGTTGGCCTTAGATCGAGCCGCCCGATTGAAGTCAAGACCAGAAGGAACGAACTCTCTGGGGTATTGAACCGGCCGGCTAAACTTGTTTCACACTCTGAACCGCCCAATTCAAATGCTCAGAAAGTCCAAGGAAGCTCTCCCCTGATCGAACCGGCCGGCTGAAATTCCTCTACTTGATCAAATCGGCCGGTTAAAATGCTCAGAAAGTTCTCGTCCAATCTCCCCTGATCGAACCGGCCGGCTAAAATTCCTCTACTTGATCGAACCGGCCGGTTGAGTCGTCAAGACAGGATTTTTACTGCTGGGCTATAAATAGAAACTTAGGGTTTCTTAAAAAGGGAGGACTTTTTGGGGGAATTTCAAGGCAGATTTTCTGGGTTTTTGGAGCCACTTTTTTGGAGAAGAAGCTAGAGATTTTGGAGACAACTTCAACAACTAAGATCGGATTATCTAGTGTTATTGGATCTCCATATTGGTTCTAGATTTCTAAACTCTCTTTTCCATATGGGTTTTTGTAATTTCATTGATGTTTTTGCTTGTAAACTCACCATGAGTGAGTAGTGACTTTGGTTGGGGATCTATGAATCCCCTAGACATGTTTGTGACTTAGTAAACATTATGGATGCTATTGATGAATGATTTGCACATGATTCTTCTTCACTTGAACTTAATGTTTAGAGTTGCCCATAAGGTGTTTGTGACATGTCCTCATTGGGAACTTTGCTTGATCTCATGTTTGATGTAACTTGCGTTGAAAATCATAATTTCAATTGAACTAAATGAAGAAGCATTAGGATTTTGTGTTAGTTGGATGACACTTTTAACCTAATGAGAATGGCTTGAACCTAACAAGAGTATGATTACCTAGTCAATAGAGCGTGAGCGTGAGACTAGATATTCCTACTTTATAATGCCAATAGAGCGTGAGTGAGAGGCATTATGCGAGATGCAACCTCTTTATACTAAGTTGGAGCGTGAGTTGAACTTAGCATTAATGTTGCATGGCTAGATTCTAAGTTTGTGCATGTTATTTCATCAATAGCGTCCCATTTTACCGTCACAATAATTGTTTAGGTGGAGAAATAGATCCCTAGTCATCTTTTAATTGATTGTTAACCCTTTTTGTTGATCAACCCTTTTTGAAGGAACAAAACCTCCCCAAGCCATTGACAATCTAGTTACATCTTTGGCATCATTAGTTTAATCACCTATCTTTTGGGTTCGACCTCGGTTCACCCGAGTCAATATAAATGTTTTGATTAATCGTGACTTAGCAATAGTGTTCGAATACTATTTGAATATTTTTGCTATATTTACAAGTGATCACGGATCGAAGAACCTAAACTGATACCATATAGAAAACCATAATCGGAGCTCGATCAGAGATGATCGGAGCAGATTGAAATGAATGAAAGAGAGAGCGCGAAGATGAGTTTTCTGGGAAAATTCTCAATTAGATTGATACACAGGACAATCCTGCGTTTTATAGTTTTTCCTAAATACAAAACTCACCCCTAACTTTCCACACAGACAAAATCAACATTACATAATTACACATTGAACCCCTTTAAGAGAAGACGGCGTCGTCTGCTGGAAGAAATCAAATGCGGATTCGCGCCAGCCAGAATGATCTCGCACTGCTCCATCAAAACTGATCGACACGGCCACTTTGCCAATCTCTCCGCCGCTCTCCTCAGGTGCTCAGCTCCAATAGTTGGTTTCATACATGATGGAATTAAATTTGGATTTATTGCTGGAGCGGCAGTTGGTTTCATAGCATCAATGTTCATTGTTTTCGTCTTCGGCAACCGTATTTCTACCTTGTTTTATTTGTTACGATTAAGTTTTTGAGTATAGAGGAGCGCTCAAATAAGAATTCCTTTAATTTTTGAGAAACCGGCCTACGTAATATTGTGTTCAATCTCTACCTATTGAGCTGTTTGAGGTTTATGCTTTGATTTGTTAAGACTAATATTTACATCTATTGTTGAACATTTGATTTGTATTTCAATTAAGTATGTTTCTACCACTAAATCAACTCAACTTCATTTTTTCTAACATTAGTCTATTTTTCTACCATTAAGCTATATGGATAAAATACAATACGTATTTATTAATAGAAATTAACTCCAATTAATTTAAATTCTATCATTAGTAATTAAAAAGATTTTAAAATTAATTTTTTTAACCACCCTCGGATAAAATTTATTTGGGACCCCTGTCGAGAGTCGTTGGATCCGCCACTGCATGTGCATTTAATGCAAAGTCAAAGCCATTTTTTTACTTTACTTTTTGGACATGTGTCAGATGCAGATTCAAAGATGCATCATGATCTAATGTTGAGATTTGGGTTCTCAAGTTCTTGAATTTTTAAGGGTTCTCAACCGAGGGAAAAGATCACGTAGGAAGTGTGTGTTTTGGTAAGAAATAGGAATTTAAATTGGCCATTGGAATTATTAATCTAATGGCTGACAATCAATCCGAAATTATTCGCACAATTGCGATTTAATAACGATTAAAGGGTAAATTAGAAATTGGATTAATCGCCCTTAAATGCTAATCAATTTTGAGTCGTGGTTCGCCGAGTTTCTGGTCAGCCGCCGTTTGCTAATCAATTTCCCCACCGTTTGCCGATTGGATTAACAGCAGTCGACGTTTGCATTTTTGGGGAAGATGAACAGTGATCGGGGTCGCCGCACGCCCAACCTTTACATTAAGGCCGCGTCGTGAGTTTACATTAAATTGTTAATGTTTACTTTGGGCGCGGCTAATTTAATGTCAAGACTGGGCGTGCGGCCGTGCTACGAATAATGCTTTGAAAAGCTACGAATTATAATTTATAATTCGTAGTAATTACATACGAAATTCGTAGTATTCTATTTGGTACCTTTTAAAAGGATAATTCGTAGTAATTATATACATAATTCGTACCTTTTCAAAGGATAATTCGTAGCCATCATGTTGTGGTCAGACTTAAAGGATAATTCGTAGCTTTTCAAAGGATTATTCGTAGCATTTTCATAGTGATCTGCGCACCTAGCCTTGACATTAAGTGAGTCGCGCCCAAAGTAGACGTTAACAAGTTAATGTCTACTTTGGGCGCGGCCTTAATGTCAAGGCTGGGTGCGCGGCATGTACACAATGCGTAGCAATTGCGACGGAGACGCGAAGGTCCAGTGTGAGGTTGACGGAGTCGCGTGGTCGATGGATGAAAGCAATCGGAGGTCGAGTCGCCGGGTTGACGAAGTAGCGAGTCGCCGTTCACGACGTTGTGTCGGGGATTACTATTTTGGTTATGACTAAATTACCCTTAAACGTAGATTAGCGGGGTAATTAGCATGTTTTTGAGTTTCTTGATGTATAAACTAGGTTGTTGATTAAGAAAGATCAATGGATATAATTAATTTCTATTTCTCACCACAAGCTCACTTCTCACCAGATCTTAACCCTCTCAACCGAATGCTGCCCTTGGAGTATATATATGTCGTAGAAGTTTGTAACTTTTAGTAACATTTGAATGATTGAGTTTGTATTATAGTATGAAGTAATAAATGAATGTCCGATAATTAAGTTTAAAAAGGGTATGGGATAATTTTTTCATTTACCAGACCAAGGTGCAGTTGTTGAATTATGTTAGTTCATATAATTTTATACTCTCATTTTGATTTAAAAGTTTAAGTTTGTGATTGTAGAGGAACACTTTGCTGAGGCAGGGGTTTATTGGTATAACCATGAGGCATGATTCTGGCCATGGATGCAGGGACGGACGCAACCACATTTTACTTTGGGCTCGAGCCCTAGTTCTTTTGGCAAAGTTCTTTTTATTTTACCATTTTTTTACCTAAGCAACAAGATGAAATATGGGGTTTCACCTATCAATTTTGGCCCAAATCAATTTTCTTTACCCAATAATTAAATAATTGTGGCCCTAATCAGATTTTAACCCAATACTTTTACTTGCGCTCGTAGATTGATATTCAGAAAATTGATCAGCCGCAAAAAAAAAAATAGTCCTACATAGATTTCAATTCTGGCGCCTTCCCTGCATGGATGTTCATTCATCAAGCTTTTAGGGCATGTACAACGGTGAGGAGGAGTAAGCACCTCCTTACCCATCACCTCCTCCTCTCATCCTCCAAATCAAGCACAAATCCTCCAAACCAAGCACAAAAGTTGGTGGAAGGTGCTATCACAAATGATACCTCAACATTTAGAGCATATACAGCGGTTGGGATTTTCGTTTGATGGAAGATTTTGGGACGTTCAGGGACACGAAATCATGCAGTGGTTAATGGAGAACGTCCGCTGCCCAGAACGTTCAATAGGACGTGCTCGAGGAGAACGTTTGAGCGGACGTTCTCCAAGTCGGTTGGATTACGCGGGGATGGGTCTGAAATCACTTGGCTCCTTCCGAGCAACGTGTTGCGCCTCCCACCACTTCAATTCCTCACCGTTTCCGACGTATTCAGGTTCGATTTCGACTTTGCTCGTCAATATGTAGATTTGGTAGCCGATTAGGTTTAATCTGGTGAGTTCTCACAATTTGTGCATTGTCTTGTTTTATCCGCTTTTGGGTTAATATATTGATCTCACGGATTGATTTTGTAGGCGATTAGAGATTCCAGGTTTGATATGTTCACTACTCGTTTCACCTTTTCTAATTCGAAGCTTATCTTGATTGGAGTTGGTTAGAAGATTGGAATAATTGTGACTGTTGATTTGTTGTTTTTATAAGTGTACCAATTTTATCTCTAAGGATGGATGGATGATTTTGGGGTTGACTGATCTTTCTATGCGTTTAGGGTTTTGGGTTGATTTGATCGTCTTTATCGTGACATAGTTTCAGCCACTATCGGAACAATTACGTAGTTTTGCTGGGCGTGTGTTTGTGTATGATGTAAGAGATCTGACAGCTAGTGTTTTGTTTCAAAAATTGATGACGATACATTCGATTCTTTTTAGGGCAGTCCAACATTACCTGTTGTATTACAAAATTGCTTACCTATATGTTCTCTAAAGGATTGGAACTCTTCCACCTTTGGTAATGTCTAGGGGAGAGTGAAAAGGCTCAAGGATAGATTGGAGGTGATCAAGACTCTGGCTAGGACAGACGATGTTGTTGAAGAGGAGGGAAGACTCTCCGAGGAGCTGGACTAGGGCTCTTAAGAGAGGAGGTGCTTTGGCTTCAACGATCCCGAATTTCATGGTTGAAGTTTGGGGACCGTAATACCAAATTCTTCCATGCTTGTGCTAACCAACGTCGGAAGAAAAACTGGATCAAGGAGTTAAGAGATGATCGGGGCAACAGGTTCTCAGAAAGGAACAAGCTCACTTCTATGGCTACTGATTATTTTGATGAAATATTCAGGCCTTCGTATACGGATGGTGTGGTAGACTGGTCTCAGCAGCTTGTATGCCTCCAGCCTGTTATTTCTGAAGTGATGAACCGAGGTCTGTTAGAGGACATTAGCGAGGAGGAGGTGCGTAGGGCAGTGTTCAATATGAGTCCTCTCAAAGCCCCGGGGGTAGATGGTATTCCAGCTCTCTTCTACCAAAAGAACTGGGGAAATGTCAGAGGCTATGTGGTGGCTTATGTGCGGGAATTCTGGATGAATGGTGTTTTGGATGATCGTTTCAACAAAACTCTGATTGTTCTTATTCCCAAGAAGAAGGATGCGGATAGAATGGAAGACCTGAGGCCTATCAGCTTGTGCAACGTGGCAATTAAGATCATCACCAAAATCCTAGCTGCTAGACTACAGGGCATTCTGGACAAAGTTATTTCTGCTTCTCAGTCAGCTTTCATCAAGGGCCGCATTATTACGGACAAATTTATCGTTGCCCACGAGATTTCACACTTTCTAAAGCGTTGTAGGAGTCAAAAAGAGTTTTTTGCTTCGATCAAAGTGGACATGAGCAAAGCCTATGACCAGGTGGAATAGTCTTTTCTGGAGCAGGTGATGGAGAGAATGGGCTTTGCGGAGAAATGGATGAATAGAGTTGTGCTTTGCGTCCGGACGGTGACCTATCAGGTGAAGATAAATGATCAGACTTCCAGAAGCATCACGCCAGGGAGAGGGCTAAGGCAAGGTGATCCACTTTCACCATACCTTTTCCTGTTTGTTTCAGAGTTGCTGAGTGCTAAGATGTTCACATCTGTTGATAGAAAAGCTCTAAGTGGCATTCAGCTTGGTCGTGGGGGCCCAACGATTTCTCATCTTTTCTTTGCGGATGATTCCATCTTTTTCATAAGAGCAAGTGATGAGTCGTAGTTGTACGACTATTTTATATGTTAAAACCCCGTTTCTTAGTGTTACCTGTATATTATTTCACTACCTGTGTGTAGTTTTCGTTCTCAGGTACACTCGGAGACCATGGAAGGAATACTGGCTAAAAGGAGCTTATTTGAAGATGTTTGGCGCGGAAAGAAATGAAGTCCGAGGCGCTTGGAATTTTTGACAGTGAGAACCGCGGACGGATGAAGAATTAGAGGCGCGGACGTCTTATGAAATTCCATAATTGTGAAGACGTCCGCGGGTCGTAAATCAGGAGACGTCCGCGGATGACAGCTGGCAGTCGAATTTCATTATTTCCAAATTGCATTATTGGAAAGCCCAAAAAGAGAAATAAATAAGCACGAAACCCTAGCGACCAGACATCGAATTTCAGAGGAGAAAAGAGACACGGATTAAAGTGTCAGAGTTGAGCTGCAGCTTGGTGAAGAGTTCACCATTAGTAATTTTGTTCTATTTTATTCACATAAAAACTTCATGATGTATTCCATTGCGATGAGTAGCTAAACTCATATGTGTAGGCTAGAACTCGACATTGTGATGTTTTGACTTGAAACCTAAATTTATCTTTATGTTTTGCGTTATATTACTATGCATTGTTTATGGATTTCATAGGCTAGCATAAGTGGAACCCTAGCGGGGGAGCTTCTGTTAGTTTGTTAATTCCGATTATCACAGTTTACTAGCAACCTAGCGGGGATAGCAAACTAGGATACGAGTAATATACCACTAGGATTGACACCCTAGGACAACTTGTAGTGCAACCTAGCGGGGAGCTATAAGTTGTAAAACATTAGAAATCAAAACGGTTAGGTTAATGATTTAGTCCTGCATCATAGTCGAGAGTTCTAGCTTGCACTTCTCTTTGATATTTGATACCCGAATTGTGTGACGATTGCTCTAGCGATCATCCTTGCTTACTTGCGTTATTTACTTGTTCAAAACCCCCTGTTACGTTTTTACTTAGTGAAACAGATTCTCAACCGATCTCTGTGGATACGACCCGACTTACCACTTGCTAGTCGGAGATAAAAGAAATAATTATTTTTGACGGGTACAACGACGCCCGTCAGCAAGCAAGGAAGAAGCGACAAAATTTAGGGAGATTCTTTCCCAATATGAGATGGTGTCCGGTCAGAGAATCAACATGGAAAAATCAGAAGTTGTTTTTAGTCGCAACACTCCTGCTGATGTGAGACAAGATGTTGTGAACCTGCTTAGAATAGGGCAGGTGGATAGCCACTCCAAATACCTGGGGCTTCCCCTAATTGTGGGCCAAAGGAAGACTGAGACGTTCCACTGCATTACTGAAAAGATCTGGAGGAAGATGGGTGACTGGAAAGGGAAGCTTCTGTCCATGGTCGGCAAGGAAGTATTGATTAAAGCAGTCGTCCAGACCATCCCAATGTATATGATGTCAGTTTACTACTTTCCACAAAAGAATTTGGATGACATAGCCAAATTAATTGGGCAATATTGGTGGAATAAGAATGGGCGGAAAGGGATTAGCTGGCTGAGCAGGGAGGTTATGTATCGAAAGAAAGAAGGAGGAGGCATTGGTTTTAAGGATCTGAGGATCTTTAATGAGGCAATTCTGATGAAGATTTGCTGGCGTATGCTTACCCAACCCCAGCTATTGGTGTCTAAGGTCCTGAAAGCCTGGTACTGTCAGAACAGTGATCTATCCTATGCTAGCTTGAAAGGCAGGCTGTCGCACATTTGGAGAGGGGTGATGAAGAACATTCAGCTGTTTTGGTCCGGACAGGAATGGAATGAGAATAGAAGTGCTGTGGTGTGGAAGATGGCCAGTAGTGGGGAATTCTCTGTTAAAACAGCCTACGATCTTATTAGCAATAACAGAGCCAGTGTGCATCAGGTGCTAGGAGAACAATCTTTTTGTAGCATTAAGAAGAGATTCTGGAACAACATCTGGAAAAGTGCCGTGCCGAATAAGCTGAAAATCTTCTGCTAGAGATTGTATCATGGCGCCTTGCCCGATCCCTTGGGGTTGATCAGGAGAGGGGTAGGGGTTGATCCAAGGTGTAAAATATGTGGCCTGATTGGCGAGACAGCAGAACATGTTGTAATAAGCTGCTGGTGGGCGAAAGCGCTGCGGGTTTCCCTGGAGATGGATACTGAGCTCGAGGCGAGAGACTTCGAATCGCTTAGGGACTGGTTGTGGAGGTGTGTCCTATCCTTTCCGCAGGAGAGACTCCAATGGATCTTAATCTCTCTGTGGTTATGCTGGAAGAACCGGAACAGAGTGTGGCATGATGATCAGTGCTGGGATGTCCATAGAGCGGCTCTTGTCGGGAGAAACATGCTATCTCAATTCAGAAGATGCTGTCAGATTGTGTAGATAGAGTATCCGTCAAGGGAAAGGGCTGGGTTGAGCGGGGACTCCAGATCAAACCGAGTCTATTGTGACTGTTCTTGGGGGCCTTTCAATGAGTTCATGGGGCTGGTGATTGCAGTCATAGGGCAAGACGGTGAAGTTCTTCGAGTGCAAGCTGATATTGTGAAGAGAAGCTCCTGTGTCAGTGAAGGGGAAGGTCTTGCGCTACTTGGGGGAATGCGGCTTGCTAGCCTTATGGGCTTCAACAGATTTTGCTTTGAAACAGACTCTGCAGAGGTTTATAGGGCTATCTGCCTTGGCTGGGGTGCGACTGGTTGGTGCAACTCCTGGATTGTGGAAGCCACTCATCTCTTGGACTCCCATGAGAGGTGGAGCATCGGTCTTATTGGAAGAGAGCAAAATGTATTGGCGGATACGCTGGCGTTTAAGGCAAGACAGGAGGACTGGTGCTAGTTGGAGCCTTTTTCTGTTCCCGATGGATAGCTGATTTTGTTTAGTTTGTTTTGTTGCTTGTGCTTTCGTGTGGTGGTTTCGTTTTGTTGGCTTTGCTGTATGTGGCAATAGGTCTGTTTCAATCAAAAAAATATGTTCTCTACTTTCATTCTTCTTCCGATTTATCTGTAGTTTTATGATGTTACAACTTACATGTTGCATTGTGTGTATGCTTGTGTCCGAGTAGTGATGTTTTGTGTTGATTGTTGTTGGTGATTTTAGGTTTTATGGACCTTTCATCATGTTCCTACATGTTAGGGTAGGATACTCTAATGAAATGAGAGCTTTCGGACATCCATTGAACGAATTCCGTACCGGCCGATTGAGAAGACGACATTAGACTCAACCGCCCGGCTCGATACTCGCTCTCCCACCATGCGACTCTCTGAGTAGTAAAACCGGCCAGCTGGTAAGACAACCGCCCAGCTCGGAAGAATAGTGAGAATCGTGCCCATATTAGACATTAAGTCTTGGCGCGTCCAGTGAAGACATTATGTTAATGTCTTCGTTGGGCGCGGCACGCTAATGTGTGTTTTGTGCGCGCGGCGGAAAACACAGACGCGACTCTCAGCTTCAGGTCGCATCTATTAATGGTCTCGTTTGATTTTCTATAAATACCAAATGAATATCTGATGATAGGGACTCTGAAAACAATAAAAAAACTCAAGCAACCTTCTTTGATTCTCAAATCATCTCAAACCCTAAAGCCTGCTGTATTTTCATTGCCTGAAAATACAGTGTTTTCAATTAGATTATCCCACTTGGAGTTTCCAGCAACCCGAGGCAATTCTTAATAGGGTGGAAATATCGATTTCGGGAAGCGAAAATACGCGATCCAATCTGATAGCCAAGCGTGAATCAAAAAAATCTGATATCCAAGCGACTATTTTATTACAACAGAAGTTAGCCGCATTCTTAAGTTACTGCAAGCTGCCATTGAAGATCCTGACTATTTGTTGCTGTGAAATAGAAGACCACAGGTGACCCATCAACTACAAACGAAATCGATATCCTGCTAATCGATGGCGAGCATGAGACATATGATGCATTAGTTCCAGAAGCTACACAAATTTGAAGGAACTGATTTCCGGAGTTGGAGAAAGAAGATGCACTCTCTACTAATGAATTTGAAGGTGGTGTACGTACTGTCTACACCATGCCCTGAAATTTGAGATGATGGACCGATGGCTGCTTTCCGTCAATGAAGCAAGTGGGAAACCGACGAATACATTGCTAGAAGACACATCCTCAACGGTATGTCCGACCCTTTATTTGACGTTTATCAAAATGTTGAATCTGTAAAAGAATTATGGGATTTGCTTGAATCCAAATACATGGCTGAGAACGCCTCGAGCGTCAAGTTTCTTGTGAATAATTTCAACAACTACAAGATGGTGGACTTTCGGCCAGTGATGGAACAGTTCCATGAAATACAATGTATTCTGGGGCAATTTGCTCAACGTGATTTGAAGATGGATGAATCCATCTCGGTTTCAAGTATAATTGACAAATTACCACCGGCATGGAAAGACTTTCGACGTTCTTTGAAGCACAAAAAGGAAGAGATGTCTCTTGTAGAACATGCGAAAGAATTGCGAATGGAAGAAGAACTTCTTGCATGGGAAAGCCAATGATGGTTATGTTGTAATTCAGGACTACAATATTAGTCCAATTGTGTTGTGCTGATTCAATTAACAACCCCTAAATTCAATTAGAGAATTGGAAATTGCGGAAAGTAAAGTGTCGATTCAATTAACAAACCCTAAATTCATTTTGACAAGCGTATTTTTAACCGTTTATAGTTGTCAATTTATATGTTTTAGGGGTCAAGTTGCAGTCAAACAAAATTTATAACCTTGGTAAGCCAAGGGTCGATCCAAGGAACAGACGCGTGTGAATTCGGGCTAACAAGCGACCTATTTAGCTATTCCGATTAAAAGAGGTTTTGTTTGTGATGAAAATTGCATTAATTAAATAACAGAAATTAAATGTGCAGAAATTAAAGGTTGTGTTTTTATCAGAGAAAGAATTCCAGAATCACCCGTGCTAACCCCACTAATCATGCAATCATGTTACGTAAATTATTCATGCTATCGAATATGGAATCAAACCGAAATAACACTAGACAAGCCGCCCATCCACGGATCATTGTCTAGATTAATCTCAATCGCTGAACGCCGCCCATCCACGGATTATCAACGATCTCGATTTATTAAACTAAAGGTTTTCCTATTAATTCATGTAAACATGACCTAATATCAATTTCATGTAATCCGGTTAATACCTAGGACCCATCTATCTTTCGGTAATTAACCTAAATACGTTCTAGCAATGCAAATATACCCTTTGATGTAAATACTTACATAGAACGATAAAATTAAGCACACAATGAAATTGAATATTTGAATCGCATAAATAAAAAACTCCAATTGATCACATGAGAGTTAGGGTTACATAGCACGGGATCCGTAGGATCCCCGAATAAAAGCGACTACTCACTATTCATGGTGATTAAACCAAAAACAATGTATAGAGAAGTAAAGAACGAGTAAACAGTAAAGACGTGGTGGCTCGTTGAATTCCTCACGATGAAATCTTTGTCTCTTCTCCAAGCTAGGGTTTCTTCTCAAAATAAGCACTCGTATCTTGTTCTGGTCGTTGCTCTTTTATAGCTTTCCCAAAAAGGGCCAAAAGCCCAAAAACTGCTCTATTGCCAAAAAGGACCAGAACTTGCCAAAACCGGATTTGGAAGAAAGGAAGCAACTTCGGGTGGATTTATCATGGTCTTAACCTCCGAATTGGATCTTGGCATAAACTACAAAGTTGTAGCCCTTTGAATTATCTTTCCAACAAGCTTTAAATCAACCAATTTGGACACCATATGAGATCTGTGCGTGCAAAATACGTCGGAAAGGTCAATCTGCCCTGTTTTTAGAAACTGTCTTCGACGGGGCCGTGACATATGATTTTGTCACGGCTGTCGCGGTTGTCACGACCCCCTGAAATTCTCTGGGATATTTAGGAGCCGTGATCCCCGTGACATATAATTTTGTCACGGCCGTCACGGTAGGGCAAACTGGCAGAGACTTCTGTTGCCTTTTTGGAGGTCGAAACCTTCGAATCTGCACTTGGTGTCAACTGTAAAGTTGTAGGCCTTTGAGTTAGATTTCCAACAAGCTAAATTGCGACCCATTTGGACATGATATGAGCTATGGGTTTGCAAAATACTTTGCAAAGGTCCGTCTGCCCCATTTTTTCCTGTTTTTGCCCAAATCTTCACCAATTGCTTTGCTTTGCTTCGGATCAATCCAAAAGTGTTAGGTAAGTGATATATGACCTGAAACACTAGAAAAGAGATTAAATGATAATAAAATATCCAAAAAACAAACCTAATCCATCATCGAATGAAGTGGATAATAGGTCAAGAATTCGACCGATCAAAACACTCCACACTTAGGATTTGTTCGTCCCGAATAAACATTAAACACAAGTCAATAAATAGAAGAATAGTTACCCACTCAAGTATTATGCGATCAATTCTAACTAAAACAAAAATAAAAGATGACTCACTGTCGTAGAGGATACAAATGCATATAGCATATGCATCAAGCCTTTAAACCCCTAGGCTGCCCTAGTAGGACGAGTGTAGTCTCGTGAAGGTTTTCAGGAATAGGACTACCTATAAATCCCCTGTACAGCTAACTAACGTGTATGCATGAAATGATGCTCAACGAGTCACAGTAAAGTCATGTCATACCTCGGATTCATCGTGTTACCTCAACTTCAGGTCAAACATCTTCATCAAAGTTTTCAGACAATCATAGATTAAATGAGTTATGCATTCAAACGGTTAATACACACGGCTAGCAAACGACTAATCACACGTTTTAAATAGTTCTATAGCAACATAATAAGAACATGAATAGTTACACAAAACATGCTCGCCATTCACCAATGCTATCTAGGGATAGTCCACGGGTTCTTGGCGCAAAGCTCATTCTCAAGTGCCAAGGACTAGGCAATGACCCGTAAGAGAAGAGGAGCCTGGCTTAAGGATTTTCTGAAAAATAGTACGAAAATTTGCATCAAAATTTCAGTGCAAGCATGAGGATCGTCCCTTAGACTCTAGTATATGAATTCTCAAGACAAGTCATGATTGCACGCAATGAAAATGTGGAAATACACTACATCAAGCAAAATGGGGTAGAATTTTTTTTTACACAAGGGGTGACTTTTCTCACTTTGCCCTTGGTATTTTTCTATTTTTTTTATTTTGTACACAAGGGGTGACTTTTCACACTTTGCCCTTGGTATTTTCTTTCTAAAAAAACAACTATGCTTGGGGAACAACTTTTCACTCTGTTTTGAAAATTCAGAACTTCGTTCTTGATCGAAAATATACTGCAGAATTTTTTTTCTAACTCCACACTTAAAACTTGACATAGTGTATGTAGGAAAGCGGGTGCGTGCAAATCACAATGAGTGCAGAGAAACGCATACTAGTACTAAGGTCACCTAGAAAAAGAGATGCATATTTAAGTTTTTGACATTTTTGAATCGGTGCCTACTAATATCAAGTCTCAAACATGCTTCAAGAAATACGTAGAACATGTGATAGTCAAAGGCTAGCAATGATACTGACTCAAGAGAATACACACACGATTAAAACTATTTCAAGTCCTAGATTTCGAATTCAAAAGAATGACAATCAGTCTAGGAGTATCGTAGAAAACGAGGATTTCAATTGCAATACATAGACAGTTGATCATATGCAAGAGTGAATGTGTGACATGTGATGTGTGATGTATGTGACTATGTGCTACCCACTCCACACTTAAAAATGAGCTTAGTCCCTAAGCGAAGAAATAGAAGATAAGAAAAGGCGCATAGGAACTTCCCTCGTGTGTGAGAACTCGATATCCATGGAGATTAAGCGATGCACGGGGAGTGAAACATGACTTGTGAGCTGGTGGATATATAGATAAAATACAGAGCTTCACAAGTAATATGTTAGCATCAAAAATCGGGGGGGGGGGGGGGGGGGGGCACTCCACACTTAGATCCTGCATAGAACACACGCAAAGCAAGAGGCCTGCAAGGGAGTGTCAATCCACCTTCAAATCCCATTGAAATTTACGTCCATCTAGTATGACATGAACGTTAAGTAGAGCATGCAGTCCCTTCAAAAATTTGATAACCTTAAGAATCAAGGGACTGTAAAAGCTCCCTAATAACAGTTTCAAGACGTAGGGTAAGAACTGTCGAAACTTGTCTGGAGGCGGTGCATCAAGATATATATTTTCAAAGCTGGCTCCAACAAGCACACTTCCTGTATACTCTTTATCTAGGAACTCACGTTCCCACACTTCAATATTTCCCTTCACTATCAAATTCATATGTATGCGAGGATCCTCTGTAATCGAGCCGAGGTACACATCAACAAAGTCTTCGTACCTATAATCCTTTAATAGCTCATCAGCGCTCATAGAAAGTGGTGGAATGATGTTCTCTTCTGCGTGCTCAGCTAAATGACCTTTTGGAGCAGTCGTAGTGGAGGGAGATGTACCTTCATATTCTGAGACATCGTCAGTACAAGACTCATCATCCTCCAACTCATTGTAAACCTTAGCAACCATTTTAAACACCTCAAAACCATCCTCACAAATAGGTTGTTCTGGTTTAGAGGGCATTCTCTCATCCTGATCATCTTCCACGTGGATTGGGAATAAAACTGAAGATGAATGTGCTTCATTGACTTGAACTTCTTGATGACTTGCCATTGTCATCTCGATGTCTTCGTCTCTGCATGTATTGTTGGCTGCAATGGCTAGCTGCTCTAAGCGATCCTTCTGTATTTTCTGTCTGACTGTGATCTGCTCTATGGGCTGTTCAATTCCTTGAAACCTCCTATCGTTGTCGGCTGTGAAGCTGGCAAGCATGGCTTCAAATCGTGATAATCTATCAGTGTCCTGAGACTGTTGCTGCTGCGAGTGATTCTGGGAGCTCTCATAATAAGGATCATCTTGATAATAATGTTGATCATAAAGCTGATATCGTTGCTGCTGCGACTGGTCCTGGTAACTCTCATAATAGTGGTCATCTTGATAACATGGTCGATTGTAGAACTGATTTTGATTTCCTCCCCAATTTGTATCATATGAATATGTCTGACAATAAGGCTCTTCCCATGGGTAGGCGTCTTGATGACCTAATGAGTACATCCTCGCAACATTCAAAAATAAAAGTAATTAGTGAAGGTCAAAAGTATATAGAGTATGTACAAGGAAGTATGAAAAAGAATGGAATAGTCTAAACTACACATGTTAAATCTAATATCACACTAAACGATGTTCCCGGCAATGACGCCATTTTGACAAGCGTATTTTTAACCCTTTATAGTTGTCAATTTATACGTTTTAGGGGTCAAGTTGCAGTCAAACAAAATTTATAACCTTGGTAAGCCAATGGTCGATCCAAGGAACAGACGCGTGTGAATACTAGCTAACAAGCGACCTATTTAGCTATTCCGATTAAAAGAGGTTTTGTTAGTGATGAAAATTGCAATAATTAAATAACAGAAATTAAATGTGCAGAAATTAAAGGTTGTGTTTTTATCAGAGAAAGAACTCCAGAATCCATACGTCACCCGTGCTAACCCCACTAATCATGCAATCATGTTACGTAAATTATTCATGCTATCGAATATGGAATCAAACCGAAATAACACTAGACAAGCCGCCCATCCACGGATCATTGTCTAGATTAATCTCAATCGTTGAACGCCGCCCATCCACGGATTATCAACGATCTCGATTTATTAAACTAAAGGTTTTCCTATTAATTCATGTAAACATGACCTAATATCAATTTCATGTAATCCGGTTAATACCTAGGACCCTTCCATCTTTTGGTAATTAACCTAAATACGTTCTAGCAATGCAAACATACCCTTTGATGTAAATACTTGCATAGAACAATAAAATTTAGCACACAATGAAATTGAATATTCGAATCGCATAAATAAAAAACTTCAATTGATCACATGAGAGTTAGGGTTACATAGTACGGGATCCGTAGGATCCCAGAATAAAAGAGACTACTCACTATTGATGGTGATTAAACCAAAAACAGTGTATAGAGAAGTAAAGAACGAGTAAACCGTAAAGACGCAGTGGCTCGTTGAATTCCTCACGATGAAATCTTTGTCTCTTCTCCAAGATAGGGTTTCTTCTCAAAATAAGCACTCGTATCTTGTTCTGGTCGTTGCTCTTTTATAGCTTTCCCAAAAAGGGCCAAAAGTCCAAAGATTGCTCTATTGCCAAAAAGGACCAGAACTTGCCAAAACCGGATTTGGAAGAAAGGAAGCAACTTCGGGTGGATTTGTCATGGTCTTAACTTCCGAATTGGATCTTGGCGTAAACTACACAGTTGTAGCCATTTGAATTATCTTTCCAACAAGCTTTAAATCAACCAATTTGGACACCATATGAGATCTGTGCGTGCAAAATACGTCGGAAAGGTCAATCTGCCCTGTTTTTAGAAACTGTCTTCGACGGGGCCGTGACATATGATTTTGGCACGGCTGTCACGGTTGTCACGGCCCCCCTGAAACTCTCTAGGATATTTAGGGGCCGTGACACCCGTGACATATAATTTTGTCACGGCCGTCACGGTAGGGCAAACTGGCAGAGACTTCTGTTGCCTTATTAGAGGTCTAAACCTTCGAATCTGCACTTGATGTCAACTGCAAAGTTGTAGGCCTTTGAGTTAGCTTTCCAATAAGCTAAATTGCGACCCATTTGGACATGATATGAGCTCTAGGCATGCAAAATACTTTGCAAAGGTCCGTCTGCCCCATTTTGTCCTGTTTTTGCCCAAATCTTCACCAATTGCTTTGCTTTGCTTCGGATCAATCCAAAAGTGTTAGGTATGTGATATATGACCTGAAACACTAGAAAATAGATTAAATGATAACAAATTATCCGAAAAACAAACCTAATCCATCATCGAATGAAGTGGATAATAAGTCAAGAATTCGACTGATCAACACACCAGATTTTATAGTGGTTTGCCCCTAGGTGAGGAGTTACTCCACTCGAGCTCACTAGCTCAGTTGGTTTCACTATGAAATCTTGTCGGAATTGACCTTAAGTCGCCGGAGTACAAAATCGGTTACAAGCTTCGAATAACCACCACAAACCTGATCTCTCTATGGACCGATCTTCAGGCTCCGATTGAACGCCGAACTGAGCGGAAGACCCTTGCGCATGAAAGCCCTCAATCAATCGCTCGGACGAATCTCTCCTGGATGTCGAACGAAGCAGATTTGTGTTTCTCGCAAAGATGAACCCTAACTGCTCGAAACCCAGCTTAAATATGGATTTGCTCAGATGCAATCCTGGCCGTCCAACACGCCTAATCTCATCCGTCCAATTTGAAACGAATCCGCGCCACGGATTAGGCTGAGCTGTCAAGCTCTCATTCGCTGATCTTCAACGGCTTGTAACGACTTCGCCAGCTGTAGGAACGAACTTCGGTCTTTAGCAACGGACTGAAACTCCTTGTGCCTTTCACTTTTGTAACCCACCCGTGACGCCAATACAGGCTACGACAGTCACGGTAGGGAAAAGCCTCAGTGCTGTTCTCTTCCTTTCGGTCACTCCCGTAATGCCCGTGACCCTGGACAGCGGTCACGGCAGTTATGGTACCATATTCCCTCAGAGCCTTCAGCTTTCTTTTGGGCACACCCATGATGCCCGTGATCCTAGGGGAGGACACGGCAGTCACGGCCAGGCTGAACTGAATAGCAGCTTTAAACTTCTTCAGGTTACAAGGAATAAGTGTGATATTCACACTAGGATGATTGTGTTTGCATTGTACTCAATGAATATCGTTTATATTTCAAAACGCTTTTTTAACTATAATAAGCAAGGAATGGACAAGCTCCAAACTCATGCCGATGCATCCAAGGAAGTTCAAACCCGTGGACCTACTAGTCATTCGACCAAGACTGTAACCATTAGACCACTATCTATGATGCTATGTTTCAAAACGCTCACGTTTTGGTTTATTTCATTGGGGTGGCAAATGGAGTCGAATAGGAGAACTAGTCCCTATTCCATAGCGCACCTTAGGAAAAGCATTGTCATATATTCATGATTACTTGATCGGCCTATCACGAGTGTGATCTGATGGCAAAAGTAGGGGGTCAGAAGGACCAATCTTTCAAAATTACTCGAGTTTGATTTCTGATGAGACTCGGATCGGATCATTTGCCATGTGTGGAAGTAAAGAGAAAATTACAAACATTATGACAAAGCATATGATGTTAGAGGTATCTCTGGCAGGTATTTACATTTTAAAGGGGAAGTATAGTACGTGCTTATGGAGGTGCAATGCATAATGCCATAATCGGATGGAAGAGCTTGATTTTATATTGTGGCATCGAGGTGTTTTAGAGTAGGGGTTTTTTTTTTCTTTTCTGTTTAGTGTTCTTATTTGCGATTGGAATGAATCGCGTTGCTTATTTGTTTTTTTTTTTTTTTTGATAACAGTAGCAACTATGCTACAAGAGAAAGAAGAGAGGGCTTTAATCAACTAGAAAAATAATTTAATCTCGGACAGCAGTCTAGTCTCGTCCAGCACCAGTTCAGATCAATAACACGCTTTGCCAACAGGTCTGCAACGACGTTTGCCTCTCTTCGGATAAGAAGGACTTTCCATTCCATATGCTGAAGCAGAAATTTCTTGCTCTCCTTAAACCACTCCACATGGGCAATCTTATCATCCGGGAAAATGTTAATCCATTTCACAATGTCAGCACAATCAGATTCAAATATAACCCTATCTGCTTTTAGCTCTTCCGCCATTCTGAAGCTTTCAAGCAACCCAACACCTTCACACTCCACGCTATTATGAATATTCACACCTTTAATAGCTCTAACTGCCAAGATATTGCCTCCACTGTCTCTGGCTACTATCCCAATGCCTCCTCCCATTGAAGCCTTCCAAGAAGCATCACAATTTAATTTTATGAAACCAGCAGCAGGCTTATTCCAAACAAAATCAGAAGAGTATAGAAATCTCATACTAGAAAGATGCTTTGATTCATACTGTTCAAAGGTTCTTGCCAAATTAGTGGCTTTGAAAACAATCTCATAAAGACTGGTCCTGCTATCTTCATGCTTCATTTTGTTTCGTTTTGTTAAGACAAAACAAGAGTGTTTCTATGTAATTTCTCCACAGGTTCTGAAATAATTAAATAAAATAAGCCTTTTATAAAACTTTTGTTTTGCATAATTCATCTACGTTTACATTAATAGAACAGATATTTAACATTCACCATCCGTAACTTGGATATCTGCCCCTCATTAAGATAAATTAAATACAACTCAGTTATTCTAAGTTGAGATAAATAGACAACACCTCAGTTATTGAGGAAATTTTGAAGTTAAAAAGTCTCAACAGCTTGAGAGCTGAAAGGGCAGCAGTGATCATTGTTGCTGAAGCGGCGCGGCGCTCATATACAACATTCACATTTAGTTTAGTAAATAATTAAACAGCAAGTACTCTTAATATGGGCCCTGTTACATGTAAAAGAAAAAGAACAAAAAGATATGGCTGAGGACAACTTTGGTCATCTTTGCTTGTATCAGTCAAACATATTTGGAAGAGGCCTAACTGCCATAAACGCATCAACCATCTGCACCAAATGCCGTCACAAAATCAGTACACAACTTCTTGGAGGTGTAATGTAACTAGTTCTTGTACAACATTAGGCGTCATCCAAATATGTAGTGAATATTGTATACATCTGCTGCATTTTCTCTTTCTTGTCTATAAAGCAAAATATGCATTGAATATTTTTTTTGTTTTCATTTTTACCTACAATTCTGCCCCTCATATAAAGTATTAATACCATAGTATTTGTTTTTTAATAGACTGCTGCTTATCACATGCTACCTTACATGAATAGACATGAAAAATTAAATTTCACTCATTCATAACTTAAGAATACATATACCGAAATCATTAAATTCCAAAGCAAAGCTTATCGGGGACGGTGTTACCTCATCGGTCACTGCAGCTCGAGCTACCCTGTGCCTTTCCACCATTTCAGTCAAAACTTGAGTAAGTTTCAACTTGACCTCGCCAGTCAACATTTCCCCTTTACCATATTTCTGTTAAAAGATGTTGAGTTAATACCGAAGCCAGCCTGTTCCTATCAATGCTGGCATACATAAAGACATAAAGGTAATGCAACCAGCTAGTTACCTGTCTTATGTCTTCAAGTTCGTCATCATCGTCTAGAAAGAAACAGAGATACTTGAATGGAATGTCAACCTAAATTGTTGTGACAGCAAAACCACTAGCTGAAGATGATTATAAAAGAACCATACACAGTGACATAACAAGCAAAATCATATTCATTTACTGACACCTGACAGAAGGCAAATAAAGGCAAAAAGATATGTAATTATAAAATAAAGGCAGCAAATGATAGTAATGCTTTATACCTCCAGATTGGCACCCAATTCCCTGTGTTTTTCCATGGAATCTTGTCCACCAGAGAATGCATACTTGTTTATCTGCACATACCGCCAATGAATTTGTTGTGACAATGGTAATTGTTAACTGAGGAAGGACCATCACACAACATCCAAAATATGGTTAAAACAATAACCTTTTTCTTGATGCTATTTCCAGAATCAGTCACGTATATAGCTGAATTTGGATCACTAGCCGACATTTTCCCACTTTCACCCTGCAAAAGGTTCAAGGAACTGTCATGCTAATGTACAGTGTCCCATCTTATGTATGCCCTGATGTTGTGTATTACAATAAAACTACAACCTAAAACAAAAATTAGTAATGGCCAAGAATGTTATAAACAATGCATTCACAACGAATAAACTTCAAAAGATTAGTAATAGTGCATTGTCCGCGTAAATTAAATCTAGTGTATGATGGCATGGATAGTGCAAAAACAACTAGTATCATTCAAAAATTCTTTCAGCTGACAATCCACGAACTGGCTGATAGGTTCAATAGAACTAATAATTTAACTAAGATGTCATCATCAGAAACTAACAGGACAGTCGTTTGTTTGCGAGCTTAACTGAGCAACCATGGAATGCCTAATAATTCACCTAAGGTGTCATTAACAGATGGAGTATGAAAGAATATTCAACAATGTACGAGCTCAGTATTAAACAATATGATAAAATTGAATATGTTTCACTAGGCTCGACATAAAATACATCAGGCATAGCAAAACAAGTTACAAGTAAACCTGAAGGGAAGGGAAAAATGAAGACTCAATCAAGGCTGGCTTATGATATCCTAGCCGGGGAGCAACATCCCTAGTCATTCTGAAATATGGATCCTGAGAGAAAAGAAGATGGAACTATAAGCAAACAACTTTACTGCGAAAATTGTATGCTGATGGCCTAAGAAAACTAGTTGATATTAACATAGATTGATAAAACATTTCCAGATTACCACACATAACCAGGCTCAGCTCAATAATACCATCATAGATGAATCAGGAAGTAGTTTACAAAACTCATCAGTAAGGTAAGAGTATGTTTCAACTTTATTTCATTTATGGAAATTTGAGCAGTACGCAGAAACTTGACAGGATTACGATATGTTCAAGATAAATATGCCTTCTTGTGACCTTCGGTGTTCTGTTATACTAAATTCTCAGGTCATGTATGACAAGTCTTCAGTCAATTGATTTACTGCAATTTACAGCCAAGATGAAAGTTCAGGTAAGGGGATTAACCTGGTCAATTGCACAAGGGATCAAGCAACGAAGATCAGTTTTACCGCTGAAGAGATGTGGAAATGAACTGGGAAAGGATGGGGCTGCCTGCAGATACAACAAAACCGAGTTCAATAAACATAACAACATGCCCCGAGAAAATAGCAGAACAGGTCGGCAGTATGTATAGGACTCAAGAGCCGAGACTACTTGATACACAAAAGAGAGAATATGATACAATAGTGACAACCTTTAGTCAAATGCAGATGTCAGTTCGATATACATATGCTTTAGCCTGGTAATTTTGCATCACACTTTCAATTTCAGCTCATAGGAAATGTTATACATATTGAAAGCACAGCTGTCCGCATGCATGACAGTTTCAGAAAAATAGAAAAAGCAAAAAATGCATAGAATATGACCTGTACAGGAGGGAAGCTTATTTTCCCAATGTGATCCTCACCCGAGAACCCAAAAATACCCACAACCTGTGGCATAAAGAAGTTAAAAATATTGTCAGGATGAGAGAAACAAACGAATGAAAACATTATGAGATTCGAATCCTTATAAGCACCTTATTATATGTTACACACTTGGCGATCCTCACCATGTTCTTGTAGAAGGCACTGCATAAAAAATGTTTGCATATGAATATGCAGTCAATTCAGAAAAGATGGCACTTTATTCACCAAAGCTTTCACGTTGATAATTAAAAGTGCAGCTTGGCTACCAGCGAGCGCAGAAAAAGAAGAAAATCTAGCAAGATTTAAAATTTCAAAATTGGTCTTTCTTATTGATACTAACCCACCAACATAATCGAAGTCTGAGAATATGAAAGTTCTGGTCACATCGAACCCACACGCTATAATATCTTTGGCATTTTCACGTGCAAGTCTTTGGCTCTCCTCAACAGAAAGATTCTTCCACATACATTTCTCATCATCAGTGAGTTGTATAACTAGAGGAACCTTAAACGCATCCTGCAAATATCTGCAAACAAGGTCATGCAAAGTTCATTTGCCAAAAATTGAAAGAAAAAAAAAACTGACACCTAATTCAATAAACAGAACACGGCCAAAAGAAAATCGTGAAGTGAACATAGTTCACTCGATCAACTTCATTCAAAACTGGTTCTTTAAGTGAGAGTGTCTACTCTTATTTAGCTCTCAAAACTTTAAACAGTTTGAAAATATATAACTGAAGCTCTTAGTTGTCATCGCTCAAAGGAAGTCAGGCCCTACAAAAGTAGAAATGTGCGTACTTTGTGAACATGAAAGGCACCAAATGCCCTAAATGCAAAGCCTCTGAAGATGGCCCTCTCCCTGTATACAAGTAGAACTTCTTCCCCTTCTCATACGCATCCAAAATCTCGTTCAAATCTCTACCACAGCTCAACACACGAAGACAAAATCAATGCAGAACATAAATTAATTAACACAACCGAACTGGGAAGACTGACTAACCTGTGAGCGAAGAAGACTCCACGGCGGAGAAATACATGAGGCGTTCGACCGGTGAGTCGATGAATGCGATTAATTAAGGTCTGATCCAGCCTCTGGCATCCGAACTTATCGATTAGTTTATCGTAATCGATTTTGCCTCCTTCTTTAGCCGTCACAGTCCATGGATTCACCACTTGATCGTCTTCCTCAGCTCCATTTTCGATATTTTGGCTCACCAGTTTCTCCGATAGCTCACCGACGACGGCGGCGTTCGCCATTGATGAGCTGCTGAAGCTTTCGGTTTTTTATTATATCCGCTTCAACCTGTAACGATAACGCGAGAAGAAAATCAAAGCCCTAAAAATCAACGACGGCGACCAATTTCGCAAAATACAAAACCATCCCTACTTACACGATGTAATTGGGATGCACACATTTGGACCGAACCGTAAATTCAGATCAGACCGTATAAATCGCGATCTGATCCAATTTATGATCTATATTTTTAAAATTTTCCTGTTAATTGGTTCGATACGATCCGGTACACATTTTACAAAAAAAAAATACATTCACCGGTCTAGTCCACGATATATATTTTTGTAAATTTCTAATTCATCAGTCTGATTCGAACCGTAAAATTCCGATCTGATCAGGTTCAAATCGGACCGGCCGTGCATCCTACGTTATTCCAACAGAGTAGAAGTCTTTTAGTTGCAACCCCTAAGGTTCTGAATTCAATCCCCGGTGATTGCACTAATTCTTTTGGCTTTTGTTACTTCTATTATCATCCTTTAGATAAAATAAAAATAAACGACCCCGAATAGTTTATTAAATTTTGAAGAACGTCCTAAAGTTATGGATATTTACACGAACTTTCAAAATTAACGGCTGGTGAGCTCTTAGAAATCTGGAGATAGGTAGCGCAATATTGTCAAGATCCAAATGGACGGTGAAAATAATTATCATAAATTCCGTTGAAACTTGAAATACAAGACTATATTATCACGAGCTCCAAACTTCCAATACGCAACGTTACAACAACAACAAGGTACACTCGCCATGGCTAATTTAGAGTTAATAGCAGGCCACCTTGGAGAAGAAATTCCTCTTTCAAAGTTCATCCTGCAAAGAAAAAGCACGAGTTGGAACTTTACATATTAGTAACATGCTCACAGTTTAAAACCAGAAGCGTGGAAACATAATGCTTACATGATCATAGTCGAAACTGCGGTGGTCGCGCTGCAATCCAAATAGAGAGTCAGTATTGATTCAAATGTCACAATCACTCAGAAAGATATGTAGTTTTCATTCATGTGTACAGGAAAAATAACGTCAAACTGCAAAATGAGTCGTCTTGAAGGCACATATGTTTTCTCGTGAATGTCAAAAGAGAAACAAAAATCAGAAGAACATTCCTTATCACAACAACGAGGTAATCCTGCTTTCTCGCTCAACTAAAATGATAAATGTAAATGTGTTACCCTTTTGTATCTGTCTTTGTAGTGACCCCTGTCCATGCGACGATCGTAACCCCTCTCTTTTTTCCTTCTTTCACCTTCCTCCCTAGCTCTCTGAGCTTCCTGCAGAAAAGACACTCAAATAACTAAATTGTTATCCTCTGGTAGGCTCAGAGGTCATAGTGGCATTATTAAATTATAGGACTTGATACTCAGAACATAAGAGCACGTAAATCGACCTCTTCTTCCCTAGCTTTCTTCTTTTTCTCAACTTCCTCCAGTGCATCTTTTTCAGCCTGGAGTTCATATCTACAGTTAGGCAAGTCCATTCAATTTGCATGTAGCAGTGAAACAAAATCAAGAGCACACCTGTCTGTTCTCAAATATTTCATTCACAACTTGTTTTGCGTAGTTGGGATCATCACATATCAAAATGTTGTCAAATACAGAACCAGCCTTCACCTGAAATACAGTATGTGCAAAACTGCTAATTATTGGAAAAGGCTACAACTCCCAGATAGACGATTGTTATTACAGAGCTGAAATTGCAACTAATGGTCATGGGTCTCGGTACAACAATGAATGCCTTACCTGCCACACTTCAATACCAACATATTTGATGGGATTCAGCACATACAGATCAGGGTCGTCATCAAATTCTGCAAAAGGGACATGAAGTTAAAATATAAGGCAAGTCTAGATACTCCTGTGCATCACCACTAGCACATAAAATTTCGTAAATACCAGCCAGTATAAGATCAGTACCAGGATTATCTATCCATGGAATCTTCCATTTGCCTTTATAGCCTGGATTCTTGATTTTCTGTAACAGGATAGAAAGAGTGAGCTTGATGAAAGTCAAAAGAGAGACTAAACATGATGATCATCTTTATTTCCCATCAATGCTTCACTTCAGAAACCACGAAACGAGAGGGATCATGAGCCTATTGATTGGATACCTTCTTCTTCCATGGCCCTTTGAATGCTGGATTCGGTACTTTAGGCGGCCTCCAAATCCCATCTTCTTCCTCATCCCAATCCGCCGGCTTAAAAGAACAATAAAATGTAAAATTTAGCATCTGTATCTTAAGTCATGTTCTCATTTCTTCATACATGTATCTTTGAAATCTGTATACTCTGAGACCCGAGCCAAAGGCGACATGTTTAAATAAGAAGATTGAAAAGTTAGATGTAAATAACCTCTTTCACTTTGGGGTCAGGAATCTCTTTTGGGATTGAATCATATCCCTGCACATCATTGGCAACTCATAAAAAAATTAGCACAGCTTTGAAATGCTATGTAATGACTTGGTCAAGAAAGGAAACACAATGTGAATCCAAGGATACAGCAAGCATAATCAGATTTTAACCTCAGGTTTGACGTCATTCGGATCATCAATATACTCTCTGTCATCCCAGTCGGCAGGCTGTGTGAAACGAAAACAAACATCATAATAAGATAAGAAAAAATAGAATTATTGACTGAACTCATGTAACTAATAGCTATAAATCCAGCTTATATTTTCTAACAAATAGGTTTTATATTCAGTATTTCTAAGAACGCCTAAAGTTACTTGACTAGAGACAACTTGAGTCTAGCATTCCTTAAGCTTAAAAGGCAACCTTTTTTGCATGCATGTCTTTGATTTTTCGTGGAGGAAGTATGTCCCAGTCAGTGTACATGCTTCCAGAATCTCTTTCCATATTGTCGACCAGTATGCTGTAGGATGCATCAGGCCTCAAAATAAATGTATAGAAATGAGTTAACTTGTCAGTTTCACACGGCAGGTCCTTTTTGATAGGGTAATTCTGACCCTGATAGGAAAGTATAACGTGGAGCTTCTTTGTCTGAGTACCGCAAATATCTGGTCCAAACATTAAACTGTACAAGAAAACCAAATTAGCCCAGTAGATATATCACAAAGCACTTGCATCAGTAGTTTATAGTTGTACAAGTAAATGGATCTCCATATGGAAAACAAACCTGTAAGGTGTGTCCCCACTAAACTTCTTTTGGTTTACGTAACTGGACAGAAGTTTTATGTAACTCCCGCCACACTCAATGTCCTGCTCAAATTTCACGGAATACTGAAGGACCAAAGTCCTGCCTGTGTTACTGAACTCGGGAATCTTGGCTGATATGGCAGAATGCTTAGCATCTACTGCCGTCTGAATACCTAAAAAGGAAACTGTCATAACTCCATAGTATACCTTCATAGCTTATGTGACTATATATGCTCATCATTAACCATATTGAAATGTTAATACACTTTTCTATATGAAAAACTCGCTCTATATGCCCACCATAAGTTTGTCTACTAATATGTATTCAGTAGTACTGAAAATGCAGCAGAAATCAAGCACATAACAAAAAACATTTAAGACAAGAAACTTCACTTCACTATAACACCAGAAGCAAAACACACATATCTAAAACACTAAAACTTTCGAAGTAAATTTGTACCTTTATCATCTGGATCACCAGCCCATTTTCCAGCAGTATGTTTAAAGGATCCTGCTTTCCCTTCAGAACTCTTCCAATCAGATTTCACCCAACGGCTTTGCCATCCATCTTCCCCAAAAGAGAGCAATCAAGTCAGCAAAGGTTACATTAGCTGTTCCGCACAAATCATATCATACTTAGTAGAAATGTAAACTTAACAAACTCCCAAGAGTATCAGAAATAGTAAAAATTTCAAAAATAAAATAAAAACAAGCAACAAAAGTCCACCACAGAAAATACTAACCAAGTGGACTACATATCAAACACCTCAGTAGTTTGATAAAAACAAAATCTCGTACACAAACAAATTACAGACCAGCTAGGCTGATTAAACTTGACAACCAACTTCCAATCAAAAAAAAAACTTGACAACAAACTGTATAATCTTACACTTCTCAGTCCACCAATGCTCCAATTATCGCAGAAAATATAGACAATACAGACACAAAAAAGGATACAATTTGAGCTTAATATATATGATTTAGGGACTTCTATTTCTTTAAGAATCCAAATCAATAAAAAAACCAGATAATTTCATCAAATTACCTTCGAATCGCTCCTCGAAAAATATCTCAGCCGCTGACCATCTGAACAAAACGGGCAGCAGTAACGCGAACGCAACACCAAACCGATGCTGCTGCGCCATTGATTGTCGAAAGCTTCTACTTTAGTGGAGCATCATCGTCTTCATCAACGATCAAAGTGAGAAAGCAGACTGACACTGGAGCTCGTTCTTATAGAAGCTCGGTGACGAAATGGCCCTTGAGTTCATCATGTATTTACATTTATGCCATTACGTGGCGTTGGGCGTTGACTTGACCTGCTGTCTAGTAAGTCAATTTGGAATTATTGTTTGGAAAAATGAAAAACAAAATGGAAAGAATCGTGGCGAATGAGAAGCGAGTAACCGGTCGGACTATCCAATCAGGATCGATCATTGACAGTTGACACTAGGTGGGTCCATTTTAAATTAATGGACTTAGTTATAACATACTCAGACTCTAGAGCAATTATATTTATTTAACATTTAACATTTGTTAACTTGCTTTTTTTAAAGGAAAAGTACAAAAAAGAGGTATCGAAGTACCGGCTGTTTTTAACTTTTTGTCCGAATTATTAAAATTTTCAAAATGGATGTAAATTATATATGATTTTTCTAACTTTTTGTTTAAACTATTAAAATTTCCAAAATGGGTACGAAATATATCACTACAAATTTTGGGTCAATTTTATGATGCAAGTTGTATGATGCAGCTGGGCATCGGACATATCATACGACAAGGAAACGACAGATATGCGATATGTAAGTTATTTGTTTTTTTATGTGCGACACTTGTAAGTCGATTTTGTCCTATTTTGTCCTTTTATGTGCGACAACACTTTTTAATGTTGGGTGCAGGATGGTAGATAGTCGTTTCCAGAATATGATTACCGACGTTGCCGGTCCATCTTGGGATGTTCCAAACTACGACCTTGATTTGCCAAAGGAAGCTAATGAAATCGCTAGAGAATTTTAATTCTATTCAAATCCAGCTGCGATCCGGCATACGAAGGTCGCACTACTGAAACGGAGTTATCGTTTCATATGAAATTGCTACAGACAAAAACTGATTATAATTTATCAGAATCCGCATACAATTCAATATGCCAGCTCATCCAAAGGTTAGCAGATTGTGAGAATCGACTACCGAAATCATTCAGGCATTCGAAGAAATTTATCAAGGACTTGGGAATGGGTTATGAGAGGATAGATGTATGTGAAAATGGGTGATTTATTACGCTGAGGCAGATAGCTTGACAGTTTGCACATTTTGTGGTGAATCGAGATTTCAATCAAATAGTACAACTGCCATCTCCAGTGGATATGTTCGGGGTTGCGAAATCATCTATGTTTTACTTGAATATAATACCCAGACTACAAAGATTGTTTATGACACGAAGCATAGCTGAACACATGTCCTGGCATGCGTCAAGACGAGATGATGCTAATAAGATGGTGCATCCTTCCGACGGACAGTCTTGGAAATATTTTGACAGTTGTTATCCCAATTTTTCCGCAGAGACTCGTAATGTGCGGCTGAGTTTGTGTTCAGATGGATTTAGTCCATTCGGGACACATGGCAAGTGTTACTCGTGTTGGCCCGTAATGGTGACACCTTATAACCTCCCACCGTGGATGTGTATGCAAACAAGATTTATGTGGTTGACCTTCCTTATTCCAGGGCCAAGTAATCCGAAGAAACGGATTGATATGTATCTGGACCTCTCATTGACGACTTGATTGTCCTTTGGAATGTCGGAGTTGATACATTTGATGCAAGCAGACGTCAAAATTTTAGGATGCGAGCAGCACTTATTTGGACTATATCTGATTTTTCAGCATATGGAATGTTACCTGGATGGTTGACGCGCGTCGTCTGACGCGTCAAACTTAAATTTATTATCTCCTGCAATAAGCTAGTGTAGCGGCAAGCAGGGTCGAACCTAAGAGAGCTAGTTTTTGGAAGTTTTATCTGTGGACAAATTAGGAAACAGGGGGTTTGTGAGCAATTGATTGTGAATGCACAAAAGAACACAGGCAATAACGGGTTTTATTAATTAGAGAGAGAATTCAGTTTATGGTTTCTATTGTGACACGTTTATCATAGATATCTAATGATCAATTGTATACTTCAAAGTGTGGTTGTTCCGACAAAGGTAACAACCCAAGTATCCCGACAAAGGTGATACGCCACAATCTAACCCGACAAAGGTGTTAGACTTCTAGTTCTTTCCTGAATTAAACAATCCGACAAAGGTATTATTTAACCTAGGTGTTACTATCTACCTTTACGACAAAGTATCCAGTAAATATTAACGGTAAGAATTAGTTGTTCAACTAAGCTTTGCGACAAAGCTTCCACATAGTCTAGCAATTTAATTCATAAGAATGAGCACAAGAACTAGTGAAATATAAAATAGCATTAAGAACGAAAATCTCAAAACGTGTGCACAATGTACGAAATCCTAAACTGAACGAAGAGTTCAGCTACTCATATCCATGGAAATAACAAACAAATATTTTTGAATGAAAGTAGAAATTCTCTTCTCTCTTGTTGAAAGATTGATCTTCTCTTGAGCCGTGTCTCTTCAAAACTGGAATTCTTCGATAATGAGATGATGAAAACCCTAACCCAAAACATCTTATTTATAACAAAAAGTAGGGTTTCCAAGTCTGATTTTTGGCTTGATTTCCAAGTTTCGGCCTGCTGACGTCATCAAAACGCGTTACTGACATCATCGCCGTGGACCGTGTACATTTTAACGCCATGGGTACTGTTCATTTTAGTGTCCGCGGATACAGTTCATAAAGTGAACAGTGTCCGCGGTCCTCTCTGAGACAGATCATCCATTTTGCTCATCTGTTTTGATTTCGGCTCTCAATTAGACCATCCAAATGACCTTGGATGCTCTTGGTGTGAACTAGAGAGTTGTAGGGAATTGAGTCAGCTACGCAACGACATGTAGCTCGTATTTTTCTGATCAACGGTCAGTTCCCAGAACTTTGTCGAAGCTCCAAAGGTCTGATCTGCCACTGTGGTGTTTTAGGGACAAAATGCCGTTTTTATGCGCGTTTCCTCCTAGAGCTTCCGAAACACCTGAAATGCAAAACCATACTAAAAAGTAAACGTTCACATATAAAAGTGTCGAAATAAACGGGATTAGTTGATTCGACGAGTCGTATAAATACGACTCATCAAACCACCCACACTTGAACTTGTTCGTCCCGAATAAGACTAAGTCATAGAAGGAAAATAAATGCATCAACACAATTTCGTTGACGTCCTGAATAGATGCACATAAATATGAGTTGTTAGTCTAGACTCGCTTTTCTATGCATAACTCAATCGCTTCTAAAATCATCATGCTCAACGTGGAATAAACTTGATACATGTTACCTTTGAGCTGAAATTCAAACCAATTCGGATGAATGGGAGATAGTCCTCTTTAGACCCATGATCTGCATTCGTCGTTCCAAACTCTAGCTATATGGTTATACTTCATTACTTTTTCTTGCACGTGATTCATTCGAGCTTCAAGGTTTCCTGAGTTTTTCTTCTTCTTCTTCTTTGTTTTTTTTGTTGGACAGCTTTTGTAGTGACTTTCTTTGGCCTTTGGCTCTTGATGTAACAATGATGTACTTCACTTGATTGCGTGTAGAACTTTCACAATTTGGCGGATTTTTTCTTGAGCTGTGCTCCTTTATTATGAATTGCTTGTCCTTTTCTTCTTTCCTTTGAAGGAGGTCCAATCATCGCCCGCAAGCATATGGAAATACCTCCCCGTTCTTTCTCATCCTTGCCCTTTTTGACGCGAGTCAAGATGAGGGGCACTCACCTCTTCCCGGTTACTTTGGACTAGAGATAGGACGGTTTGTTTTCCCGTCCCGCCTATCTACATAAACGCTGCAGTGGCGGAGCTAACTCTGAACCATAAAGTCTCGAAGTGCTAGCCTCCACGAAATCCACATAACCATATAACTCAAAATTCGGTCCTTTGAATGCTTCGTCAAGTCTCTCTAGGACATTTCTATCAACTCCACATCCCTGTTTATCTCAACTCAAAAGGACACGTACTGGGTTAAGTTCACATGTAAAAGCACAATTCATATTTCACGAGAAGAACACATCTAATCAGCATCATCTATTTCACATCATCAACATTCAATACTGCATATCCAGGAAAAAGAGAGAAATTTTCTACTTTTCACATTTTTTTTAACAAGAAACATGCAAACACAGTGACAATATGCAAGAAAATAAACGTGCTGACGCAACTAACTGACTCTCCCACCCCACACTTTTGAACCAAGCCGTGTCCTCACGGCACGACTTTAGTTCAAAGACAAACAAGCAAATGCAGACACAACGAAAGGGAAAGAAAAAAGAAAGAAATAAAGAACATCAGGACTCCCCTAGTCTGAATCTGCAGGTGGAGACTGTGGTGGAATGATGTACTCTGGGGGGATAGGCTGATCTGGTGTCCATCCTGGCGGAGCTGGGACTGGCTGAGTTCCTGGCATCACATGTTACAACACTCTATATGTGTTGAACGCAATGTCCAACTGCTCCTGAGGAATCTGTGCTGGCTGAGGGGGAGGCTACGGCTGAGACTACTCTCTGGCACGACGGCGACGAGGCGCAGAAGGTCCTACCTCGTAAGCATTGTCGTGACGCCTATCTGTAGGTAACAACTGACGATACTCAGCCACTACATGATACGTCCAGGCGAACTGATCCTTGACGGTCGATCTCTTCTTGATCGCCTTCATAGCACTGAAGGCCTTCATGTTCAGGAACTCTACTGGGATGATCCGGTGGTCTAGAGCGGGCTGCTCGTGCAGACGGTGCAGCAAGTATGTGATCATCCCGCCATAAACGATTGGTCCTGCAGCACGTTGGCCCTTCCAGAAAAGGCACAGCAAATGACAGTAGTTGACCCACCTCCCTTGATCTATAGCATTGAGGCAGATCATATCATTGTAAGTAAACTTGTCTATTCCATTCACCCGAGAAAATATAGTGTTCCCCAACAGCTTCTAAATGTAGAACAACACTGGATCTCGAATAAAATTTACCCTCGTCTTGCTCAGTGTAAATACCCCTGCTCTGTCGCATGGAATTCTGAGTCCCCACCAAGCGTCTACCAGAGCAAACTCGTCGCGAATCCACTCTCCTCCTGCTTCCCATCCAAACACCTCTCTGATCTGTGGAGGGGTAGTGGTGTGCCACACTCCTCGATGCCTGTAGGCGATACCCTCATGATCCCACTGCCCGATGTAGCGAAAGGAGGCTAGGAACTCACAGGTATCCTCTACATCGGTCTCACTGTAGAGGGTCAGGAGTCCTGGCCACCCACTGACTGTCAGCAGCTCTCGGACTCGGTCCTCGAATCCGGTAAGCCTCAGAAATTCGGCGTCCACAAATCTGCTCGCCACATGTTTACGAGCCATGAATCCCGCGTATAGCTCTTCAAATGTGGGTGCTGTGGCTGCCATGATACTGCAAATAAGAAAAATGGACACAATCAGATCATTGATAGGAAATTAAACCAAAATTTGAACCGGTCAATGCTGGTCAACGGAGTCCGCGGGTCATGTGCATTTAACTATGCCATCCGCGGACCTAAACTGTTGATCGTCCACGGCGACAAAATACAAACGATCCATGGAGATCCTGCAAATCTAGTCTGAGATCTTCGATCGAGTTCCTCCGAGCAATTCCTCCAATTGTGGTCAAAATCGACCGCTTGTTAACTTTGCAAACCTCAATATGATCCCAATAGATCGAGAATAATTGCCAATTGTCTATGTAAACAAAGAAAACCAAATCGACCCGAAAACCCTAGAAATCCGAATGAGAATACCCAACGATACCTCAACTCCGGTCGATTTTGGTGTGGAATCGGGCAAGGGCGAGGCTGAGCAAAGCTCCGGTGGTGGTGGATTGCAGCTGGATGAAGGCTGAAGGCGGCGGTGCTTGGTTGCGAGAGGCGGTGGCTGTCGGATTTGGGGAGAAGAATGGGGAGAGAGGTGTGTGGAACTGAGTATTAGGGTTCGAGTCAACACCAGCCGCGGGTATAGACCATTTTATGTTCCGCGGTCAATCATAACCTCTTGTTCATCCACAGCAATAAACTATATGTGGTCCGCGATTCCCTCTGAAAAAAACCAATTCTTCAGTCAAACATTCACCGCGGATGGTTTGCATTTTACATTGCGCGGTCAACCTGTAATCTCATCATGGTTCGCGACCTGTAATCTGTGCAGAACTCGCGATCCTCTCTGCAAAAAGCGTCACTTCCTACACAACAAATTTCTTTACCAAGACGAATGATAACAAATGAGACAGACACGGACTGAACAAACAGACCTAAAACTCAAACAAATATAAAATGAAATAAAACTGAAAAGTGGAAAAAACAAAAATTTGCCGGGCTGCCTCCCTGCGAGGGCCTTTGTTTTATGTCGTTGGCTCGACGGTACCTCATTTATGTGTCAGTGGGAGGTTCTGCGAGTTTGAGCTCCTGGATAGGTGCTTCGATTTTGCCTTGGTAGTGCTTTACCCGTTGTCCATTGACCTTGAAATGGTCCCCATTCCTCGGGTTCTCCAGTTCGAGTGCTCCGTGGTTAAAAACCTTCGCGATCGTGTAAGGACCTGTCCATCTAGAACGCAATTTGCCAGGCATCAGTCGTAAATGTGGTGAAAATAAAAGTACCTGCTGGCCAATCTCGAATGTGCATCGAAGAATGAATTTGTCATGGTACAGCTTGGTCCGCGCCTTGTAGTCTGATTGGCTCTCATAAGCCTCTAGGCGTATCTCCTCAAGCTCACAGAGTTGTAACTTTCTCTCCAATCCTGCTTCCTTTAAATCAAAATTGCACGTCTTAAGTGCCCAAAAGGCCTTGTGCTCCAGCTCGATCGGGAGGTGACACGCCTTCCCATATACCAATCGAAAAGGCGAGGTGCCTATCGGTGTCTTGTAGGCTGTCCTATACGCCCAAAGTGCATCGTCAAGTCTCTGACTCCAGTCCTTCCTAGTCGGCTTAACCATCTTTTCTAGAATCCCATTAATTTCTCGGTTGGAGATTTCTGCCTGTCCATTCATCTTGGGATGATAAGCTGTAGAAGTACGATGGTGAACATGGAACTGTCTCATAGTAGCTGCCATCATTCTGTTACACAAATGTGTCCCCTGATCACTTATTATAGCTTTAGGCACTCCGTATCTGCAAAAGATGTTAGTGCAAAGAAAATCCACAACAGTTTTAGCATCATCGCACCGAGTAGCCTTAGCCTCTACCCATTTAGACACATAATCCACTGCAACAAGAATATACAGGTAACCAAACGATGCAGGAAAAGGGCCCATAAAATCAATCCCCCATATGTGATGTTCCCATGAATGACATGGCTTTGGCAAAACGGCTTTAGACAGTTCGAGCAGGAGTTCAAGGAGAGTTCAACCTCAGACTGGAACAGAAGTACAGCGTGCAACAGATGCAGGAAGATTTGCGTATCCAGCAGATCGATGAGATTATCTGATTGGGATCAATAGACGAGTCATCATTAAAGATCAGATATTCAAATGAATATCTTCAGCTTGAATTCAAGAATATTGGATGGCTTGGCACGGAAGTAATCTCCAAAGATTGGATATGGAAGAGATTGAATATCTATCAAATATTTAGGAGTATCTCCAAAATATTTGACAAGAATATTTCGATCTGAAGTCGGCCAGCGAGGAACTCGAAGATTCTGATATTCAAACGAATATCTCCTGATCAGATTTACGATTGGATTGGCTGACTTATCGTGGAAGAATTATCAAGATCTTCCCAAAGATTGGATTGGAAATATCCATCGAATATTTAGGAATATTTCCAAAATATTTGATGAGGATATTTGGAACAGATTTGGATCTCGCCCATGCATATAAATACAAGGCCAGGGCGACCAGATCTGCATCGCTTCCTGAGTAAAAAGAATACACGAGAGCATTCGTGAGATTGGAGGAGGAGCGACGGCCGGCTGAGTATTCCACACCGGAATATCAACGGTGAAGAAGCAGTCTGTTCAGGGTGCTGTTCAGATTGTTCTTGAAGAACTACCAAGCGCACACACACGTGATCAAGACACGTCTTTGAGAGAAGGCAACTGGGCTTCTGGGAGGTCCAAGAATAGGTCGAAAGGGAAGTCTCGTCCTACTATAGGGGATCGAGGTGAGCTGCGGTGAATCGAGATTGCAAATCCGAGAGACGAAGTGTTAGAGGCTAGGCTATTACAAACAAGGCATTGTGTAAGTGTAAGTCCACGAATAGCTCTAAACTCGTAATAAGATTTGTGTCCCTTTTAGGTGTGGGAAGCCCCACAGAGTAGGCAAGGCTGAACTGGGTATCATATCGTGTGTGCTCCTATTTGTTCTATTTACGGTACTGTCTGCTAAGGTGTTCCAGTCTCTGGTAGAACACAACCTGGAACTGTCCAACAAGTATTCGTGACGCAGTTTGAACACCATCTGGAACTCGTCTTGACTAAGACAAGTAGATTTCAACTGGTATCAGAGCAGACACTCGACATATAGAGTGTGATCCGGTGACTGTTCAAGATGAGTTTGTAGGAAGGACAGAGCACTAACCGACCACCGTAGCTTGAAGGGCCAAACTATCTCTACTGGAAGTCCAAGATGAATGTCTTTCTGAAATCTCTCGATGAAAAGGCTTGGAGAGCTCTGTTGGTTGGATGGACAGAACCCACGATGGCCAACCCTGAAGAAGTAGCTGTGCCAAAACTGGAAGCTCTGTGGGCTGATGTAGATGAAAAAGCTGCTGCTGGAAACTCAAAGGCATTGATGCAATTTTCTCATGAGTGGACGAGAACGTGTTCAAACTGATTGTTGAATGTGAGGTTGCCAAGGAAGCATGGGATATTCTTAGAATAGCCTATGAGGGTCCAGACAGTGAATCTAACGATGAAGAAGAAGAACATGAGAATGTCAATCTCGTCGGACTTGTAGTCACTATTGAAGACTACAGTGAGACAAGTGAAAATCCATACTCTAGTGCACTGTCTGAACAGCCTATTAACGACGCATCAAGCAGTGATGACGAAGGACTTGCTCATGAGACCTCGACCGAGACGTACAAGGAACTCTATGAGAAGTGGCTATTGGTGATTGATCTGAATAAGAAGCTCACAGAAACAGTGGCAAGCCTGACAGAAGAAAAAGATAAAAAGTGGCAGGAGGTTGAACACCTCGTTGCTCAGAAGGTGAAACTTCTTGACACCGTATCGGTTCTGAAAGTTGAGATGGAGAAAATTAGAGAAACAAATCCTACAGGCTTGGTGAAGCTAAGAAGAAAGAATGTTGACTTGAGCCGCAAAGAAGTCCGTCTCCTGAACAAGGTAGAATCCATGGAGTTACAAATCAAGATGGAGAGAGATAATCATGCTAATACTATGAAAGAATTGAGCAAGTTTAAAAGATTGGCGAAGATGCTGGACTCATGCCCAAAGAACTCGGAATCCATTCTAAGATCCCAAAGAATTGAAGATGGACATAGAGGTCTCGGCTTCAATGGTAAGAGTGGCTCAGATAACACTTCGTCTGTTAAGGCAAAACTGAAACCTGCCCAGAGAGTAGAACAGAGTGTAAACCACCACCATGAGAAGCAGATTGGGAATCAAGGAAGAAAGTAGCTCATGCCCAACCGTGGAAAACATGGTACTGAATGGTGGAGAAACAGTCGTACATGTTGGTATTGCCATCAGATGGGGCACATCAAATCAAGATGCCGACTACTTCTGGCTAAGCGAAAAGTAATGGAATCCAGAGTCACCCCTCAAGTCAGACAAGTCTGGAAACCAAAAACAAGGAAAGAAGTGTGCTTTGTTGCTCTTAGCTCATTCAGTCACATGAAGGAAGAATGATGGTACCTCGACAGTGGATGCTCTGCTCACATGACAGGTAATCCTCAATATCTCCTCAATGTTAAACCTATTCGCAACCGTCAGTTTTTCACTTTTGGAGATGGAGGGAAGGGCCAGGTGATCGGCTGTGGGACATTGAAGGTTCCGGATCTACCTGAGCTCGAGGATGTCCTCCTAGTCGATGGGTTAAAGGTGAACCTGATCAGTATTAGTAGATTGTGTGATGAAGGACAGTTTGTTACTTTCACTCGTGATTCCTGTCAAGTACTGGATAGGAATGGATACACACTTTTGGAAGAAAGTAGGTCATCAAACAAAAGCTACGTTCTAGGCACAGTTGGAACAGGAATTGCCACTGTCTGTCCGACAAACACGATAAATGAGATGGATTTGCAAGGGACAGGTATGGTGTCCTGTTCTGGAAAGGTAAAAGACGAAGTTGACGTAAACTCAGTCCCAGAAGATGATAAATGCAGAGGTGGGACACTGCCTGAGACACCCATTCAGACCAAGTCTACAGAAGATAAAATTCCTGAGGGAGGTCCAGCTAATGAAGCCACACCTACTCCAGGTGGGACACTTGACAATGCACCCGCGCTGCAACCCTCATGGAGAATTAAGAGTCGAGTGAATGAGATCAAGTATCGAGAGCTAGCTGCGTGTTCATCAAGTCCGAAGAATGTCAACAAAGCATTTATTGATGACTTTTGGGTGGTGGCCTTTCACGTGGAACAGGAAGAGCTCACCAAATATGAAGCATGGAAGTTATATCATCTTGTGCACAGTCACGAATTGAAGGAGACTATATACGGACTCACACAAGCGCCCAGAGCATGGTACGAGGCTTTCCTCATCGACCATGGCTATGAGCAAGGGGGAGTAGAGAAGCATATGTTCGTCACGAGTACACAGAAGCTGGTTGGCCAGTTCGTGAGACAGATGCAAATGGAGCTCCAGCTGATCATGGTGGGAGAGATGAAACACCTTCCTGGAACACATGTTGACCAGGTGCTGGGAGAGCGGGAGAGCATCGCTACAGGGAGCTGCTGGACTCAGTTCCTATGTATAAAGCAAAATCTGTCTGAACACGGAGTGGAACGGGTGAAGAAGTTTCTGTCCAAGAACCCAGTACAACACTCTATGATCAGATATCACTTCATCAGAGAGCTAGTGGGGAAGAAGTTTATCACATCGAAACACATGATAAACGCCGCTCAGTTCGAAACACTTAGATCCTCTCTAGGTCTGCGTGTTATTGCCAACTAAGTGTTCCAGAAGGAGGTCAGCCAAGAGCAGAATCCCAGCAAATCAGATGGGTTGACCTACCAAAGAAAAGGGTTGGAACAGATGGTATGTGGTTGGAACTGATTACTAAATTCAACATATTTGCAGTTTTATGAGGCGTTGGAACATATCAAGGAGGATAGAGGTGATTGGACAAATATCTCAAGAGATATACACATGACAATTTTTGGCAAGTTGAGGAGTCCAAATATTTGAAAATCAAAAGGCAGTCGAATCAAAGTCGGATGATGATACAATCTCAGCAAACCCTAAGATTAGAGAAAAGAAAAAAAGGGGAGAAGAAGCGGCTGTGTCAGAACTGCAAGAAGCTTCTTCAAAGGCGTCAAAGGCTGATCCTAATCCAACTAAAGGGAGTGTGCAGACTGTGAAGGAAAATCAGGCGATGGCTGAACCACCCCTCAATGAGGTAATCCCTTGTTCTCACTCCTAAGCTACTGCACTCAATTCAATTGATGAGGAAGTACGACTGATTGGTAAAGATTCAGTGAGTTAGAAGGGTGACAAAGTGGTTAATGAGAAGCCGAAGGGATTGAAACATGCCGTAGATTCTGTGGCCGATGCTGCATAAGAAGGTGAAACCAGTAGGGCTAACATTGTGGTTCTGATAAGAAGAAGTTGTTGAATGCAAAGGTAGATGCCACTGGCTTCGTGCTGAAGAAGACATGAATCTGTATGAAAGTCGTGCCTAGAAGGAATGGAACTCCCAGGAAATACGCTGCACGAATTAGTGCTGTGAGGGGGAGAAAACTTGTTATGTCAGACTCTGAGATTGAGCAGGTTGTTGAACCTTCTAACAAGAGAAGTCTGGTACTAGATGAAGAGTCGGATGAATGTTTAGCAGAAAAGACAGCTGAGGTAGTCGATGAAGAGAAGGTGATAGAGAGTGAAGCTGTTCCTATGGAAGCTGATGATGTGAAGCAACAAGAGCCTGAAGATGTTGTCTCTGATGAGTCAGACCGACCTAAAAATCAAACGGAGACAGAACAAGTAGAAGAGCAAGTTGTTATTGAACCTGTCATCTAGAAGAAGGAAAAGCAGTCAGCTGTCCAAGAAGTAATCATGACTGAAGCAGAACATGGTGCTGGTAATCACGCACAGAGAGCTGGTCAAAATCATAGATCATTAACTGAAGAAACAGAAGGAAGGAGATGTGCATTGGGTATGCAGCACAATCAGAAAATGAACATGTTGAAGAAAAAGCATCTGACGCACCAACTGTGCCGACTGAGTTGGAACAATCCAGCTAATACAGATGTAGAGATGCATTTATCTGATCAAGAAGAGGCTAAGAATGAGAACACTCAGAAGGAGGATCAGGACACAGTTTCACTGTCTGAGCTCAAGAAAGCTGAAAAGAAGAAACCCAAGAAGATAGTGACCTCGACGCATGCTCATCTAAGGCAACTATCAAGATGAATGGGAACACAGACGCAGGGGGAGCAAGTGCATCTACGAAGAGGAAAATGTATAGTCCAGATCCTGTTCCTGCCCATGTTCCAACTGGGATTGTGAAAAAAAACAAAAACAAAAAGGGAGTATGGTGTGCCAGTACAGAAGCAGCAGCCAAGTGGGAAGACAGTTCCATCCTAGTTGCAGATCTGACTATATTCTACTCGATGTTATTCTTCATCACCATAGAACCACGGTCAGTAAGAAGATGGGACAGCTGCTATACCAGATTGGAAACAGGATGCTCATTGACATGGGAAGAATTATGTTCGACCAGATTGCTGAACACGCTATAGCTACAAAGTCTCTGCACCAGAAAATCTTCCCATCGCTTATCTATGAGCTGAACATCATTCCCTTGAAATTACAAAGTGGCATCCAGATTTGAAGACTGACCAGGATAGACTGTCAAGTGCTGCGTTGAAGTTGGTGGTTGATCACAAGCTATTCAAGGGTCGACATAAGAACGATCTAAAAGACCTCAAACTAAAGAGGAAGAATGTTCCTGAGTTATCTATGAGGAGAGCTGTCGGTGAGAAGATGTCTCGAGCTGAACGTGGATAGCTGCTGAAGGAGGTAGAGATCATACTGGAGGTTGAACAGAAGCAGAGGAAAAGAATCAATCAATTGGTGCACGCTCTCAAGTATCCCAGTGATGATGAAGAAGACGAAGAGAGTTGATGTCCTGATTGAAGAAAAGGCAGAACTCCTTGATTTATCTAGTTGTTGAAAATACAGATGAAGAAAGATAAAGACCTGCACGCTAGAGACATGGATGATCTGAAGAAAAGACATGCTGCCATGCGCCAAAGAGAGAGATGTCTTCTAGACGAAGTCAAGCCCTTGAAATTACAAAGTGAGGCGGAGAAGGACTACCACGCGGCAGTACTGGACGAGCTGAATCAGTTCAAGAAACTAGATCATCAAAAACCTATCATTTGCTGAACCGTAGTCAAACAGTTGCTGAAACACCATGGTCCAACAGACTCACAGTATCTGTCACCGTCCTAGGCTATGTTCGAGGGGGAGTTGACAAGATTCCAAATGCCGAGGAGACCAGGTTGTTTGATTGGACCCCTTGCCGATTTGTGGCAAAAAGGGGGAGTATTTTGAGGTAACTGTTCTGGTTCCTCAAGTTGTGTCTAAAGCGCATATTTGGTTTTGCCAAAATGCCAAGGGGGAGATTGATGTTCCCATGAATGGCATGGCTTTGGCAAAATAGATTTAGACAGTTCGAGCAGGAGTTCAAGGAGAGTTCAACCTCAGACTGGAACAGAAGTACAGCGTGCCACAGACGCAGGAAGATTTGCGTATCCAGCAGATCGATGAGATTATCTGATTGGGATCAATAGACGAGTCATCATTAAAGATCAGATATTCAAATGAATATCTTCAGCTTGAATTCGAGAATATTGGATGGCTTGGCATGGAAGTAATCTCCAAAGATTGGATATGGAAGAGATTGAATATCTATCAAATATTTAGGAGTATCTCTGAAATATTTGACAAGAATATTTCGATCTGAAGTCGGCCAGCGAGGAACTCGAAGATTCTGATATTCAAATGAATATCTCCTGATCAAATTTATGATTGGATTAGCTGACTTGTCATGGAAGAATTATCAAGATCTTCCCAAAGATTGGATTGGAAATATCCATCGAATATTTAGGAATATTTCCTAAATATTTGACGAGGATATTTGGAACAGATTTGGATCTCGCCCATGCATATAAATACAAGGCCAGGGCGACCAGATCTGCATCGCTTACTGAGTAAAAAGAAAACACGAGAGCATTTGTGAGATTGGAGGAGGAGCGACGGCTGGCTGAGTATTCCACACCGAAATATCAACGGTGAAGAAGCAGTCTGTTCAGGGTACTGTTCAGACTATTCTTGAAGAACTACCAAGCGCGCACACACGTGATCAAGACACGTCTTCGAGAGAAGGCGACTGGGCTTCTGGGAGGTCCAAGACTAGGTCGAGAGGGAAGTCTCATCCTACTCATAGGGGATCGAGGTGAGCTGCAGTGAACCGAGATTGCAAATCCGAGAGACGGAGTGTTAGAGGCTAGGCTATTACAAACAAGGTGTTGTGTAAGCATAAGTCCACGAATAGCTCTAAACTCGTAATAAGATTTGTGTCCCTTTTAGGGTGTGGGAAGCCCCCCAGAGTAGGCAAGGCCGAACTGGGTATCATATCGTGTGTGCTCCTATTTGTTCTGTTTACGGTACTGTCTGCTATGGTGTTCCAGTCTCTGGTAGAATACAACCTGGAACTGTCCAACAAGTATTCGAGATGCAGTTCGAACACCATCTGGAACTCATCTTGACTAAGACAAGTAGATTTCAATATGTCAAAGACATCATCAACTACAATAGGCATTTGGAGCATCTCATTCCTAGAAGAAATATTACCTACTCTCTGGCATCTATCACATCTTTTACAATGATCGTAGGCATATTTAAACACATGTGGCCATTAAAAACCACTATCCAAAATTTTTCTGCTAGTCCTCTTGGGGCCAAAGTGACCACCACATGCATGCTCATGACAGAAACTGAGCACAGAAGCAATCTCATCATCGGGAATGCACCGCCTAAGTATTTGGTCTATGCCAATTTTCCACAAGTACGGGTCATCCCACACGTAGTATTTTGAATCGTGTTTAAGTTTCATACACTGAGCTTTAGAGTAAGAGGGTGGAAATTACCGCCGACCAGGTAGTTCACGATGGGAGCATACCATGGTACCTTACCTGTGAGAGCATACAAGTGCTCGTCTGGGAAGGTCTCTATGATCTGTCCGGCGTCCTCTTCTCTTACTGATCTGCTCAGGTGGTCAGCTACAGTGTTCTCTATCCCCTTCTTGTCCTTAATTTCCAAATCAAACTCCTGAAGCAGCAAGATCCATCTAATCAGCCGCGGCTTGGCCTCCTTCTTCGTCATTAGGTACCTGATAGCTGCATGATCAAAGAAAACAACTACTTTAGTACCAAGCAAGTAAGGCCGAAATTTCTCTAAAGTGAAAACTACTGCTAGTAATTCTTTTTCAGTAGTCGAGTAGTTCCATTGAGCTGCATCCAGAGTCCTCGAAGCGTAGTAAATCACTACTGGCTTTTTGTCCACCCTCTGGTCTAGAACAGCTCCCATAGCATAGTCGCTGGCATCGCACATAATCTCAAACGGCTGGTCCCAATCTGGTGCTATAATGATTGGCGTGCTGGTGAGGGCTTGTTTCAGCTCATCGAAGGCCTCCCTACATGAATCTGTAAACTCAAAAGGAACATCCTTCTGTAAAGGTTAGATAAAGGCAGAGCCTTCTTCAAGAAGTCCTTAATGAATCTACGATAAAAACCAGCATGTCCAAGAAAAGATTTAATATCACGCACCGTGGAAGGATAAGGAAGAGTAAGAATTAAATCTATTTTTGCCTTGTCAACCTTAATACCCTCATGTGAAACAATATGACCAAGAACCACGCCATGAGTAACCATAAAGTGACACTTTTCATAATTAGCACCAAATTCATAGAAACACACTGTGCTAATACTGTACTCAAGTTTTCCAAGCACGCATCAAAAGTGTCACCATGCACAGTAAAATCATCCACAAACACCTCAATGAAAGTACCTATCATGTCAGAGAATATGCTAGTAACCAGCCGCTGAAAAGTACCGGGTGCATTACACAAGCCGAAAGACATACGTCGAAAAGCAAACGTACCGAATGGACATGTGAAGTTAGTCTTTTCCTAGTCCTCAGGTGCAATGGGAATTTGATTATAACCAGAAAATCCATCGAGAAAGCAAAAATAAGGCTTACCTGTCAGCCTGTCAAGCATCTGGTCAATAAACGAAAGAGGGAAGTGATCCTTGCGCGTTACTGCATTCAGCTTCCTGTAATCGATGCACATGCACCATCCATTCTTGACTCTAGTAGTAACCATCTCACCTGCAGCATTTTTCTCAACTATGATCCCTGTCTTCTTCGGGACTACGTGCACTGGACTCACCCACTGACTATCTGAAATTGGGTAAATCACGTCAGCATCCAGCAACTTCTGAATTTCCTTCTGCACTACCTCCATCATGATCGGGTTCAGTCTCCTCTGAGGCTCTCTTGAGGGCTTAGCTCCATCCTCTAATAAGATACGATGCATGCACGCAGCTGGGCTAATTCCTCCGATGTCTGCAAGTGTCCATCTAATAGCAAGCTTGTGGCTACTTAGCACCTCGATCAATCGTCTCTCCTGGTCCGTTTCTAATCCATTTTTGATTATGACTGGCAGCGTGTTGTTCTCCCCCAGAAATGTATACTTTAGGTGCTCAGGTAGAGGTTTTAGTTCCAGTTTAGTTGCCTGCACAGTAGAAGGCAAAAACACGTTAGATTTGAATAAACGAACCTCATTAACTTCATACCTAGGTGTGAGTGGTCGTGCGATCTCCAGCTGAGATAGTACATCCAGAATCATCTCAGCGAACTCGTATGAGTCCTCACGTGTGTAGACTGCTCTCTCGAGTGCGAGCTCGAGTGGGTCTGCTCCCCTTTCCGGTCTCACCTCCTGGACTAGATCATCCAGTGTATCTAGAGCATGCACCACTACAAATTCTGGTGGGTGCTTCATGGCCTGAAAATTGTCAAAGTGAATTATTTCGCCCTCTACCTCCATAGAAAGAGTGCCTCTATCGCAGTCGATCTTCATCTTTGACGCCTTTAAGAACGGGCGACCTAGTAGAATAGGTGCATGATCTGTCGGATCGTTGATGTCCATTTTCAGCACATAGAAATAAGGGGAACACAAGCTCCCCCACCAGCACTAGTACGTCCTCAATTTTACCTTCTGGTTGCTTGCATGATCTGTCTGCCAGCTGTATGATAAGTCCTGCAGGTTCTAAAGGACCAATACGAAGATAAGAATATATAGAATATGGCAAGACATTAATCGATGCACCAAGATCGAGCATGCAATTCTCAATGCGAATATTACCAATAGTGCAGGGGATAGTGTAAGTACCAGGGTCACCGCATTTTAGAGGTACCTTTCGCTGAATAACAGCTGAGACTTTCTTACTCAGTAGTTCCAGGTAAACGCCAGTGGAACGCCTTTGGTTAATGCACAACTCCTTTAAGAACTTCACGTAGCGCGGAATTTGTTTAATCGCCTCGAGGAGTGGGATGTTGATTTCCACCTTGCTAAATAATTCCCACACTTCTCTATCAATCATCTGTTTCTTTGAAGCTTTAACCTGCACAGGAAACGGGAGCGAGTGATTAGTTTTAGTATATTTGGTAGAGGGGGTCGCGGATGGTGTACACTTTAAGTGCGCCATCCGCGGACCGGCAATCTTATCATCATCCGCGGAGCTAATGAGCTCTCTGTCCGCAGACGACTGCCCTGCCGCGGGTTCTTCAGAGGTTATCTCCGTGAGTGATGAGTCTTTTAGCTAACCGCGGATGACGCTAAAATGCACATCATCCGCGATCCTCTCTGAGGTAGACTCCTTCGTTGCTTCATTCAAATTTTTTTGCTTCGCAGCGTGACTGCATTTACGTTTCCTCTCGGGTTAGGTATGGTCAGAGATGGTAGCCTTCTCGGATCATTCTTCAGCTCGGAAACTGTAGTGGCTATCTGGGACATCTGCTTGGATAGCTCAGAAATTGCTCCATCGGTCTTGGCCTGATATTGGTGCACCGAAGTAGCTAGTTCCTTCACGATGTCCTCTATGGATTTGCTCGACCCTTGCTGACTCGGGCCGGCCTGGTTTTGGTTCCGCCCTCACTGCTGGTACTGGCCCGGACCATTGTAACCTCCCTGTTGCTGACGATACGGAGGCCAATAATACTGCTGCTGCTGTTGGGGCTGCTAGGCTAGTTCCTTTGTCGTATTATTGTTGTTATCCCTCCAGCTGAACCCGTTGGCTGCTAGCCCAAATTTTCGCTGCTGCTGACGGTTGTCGTAGTTCTGGTAACCTCCCAAAACATTGACGTCTCCAAATTCATCCTCCTGTAGACTAGGGCACGAATCTGTTTTGTGATCGGTCATAGAGCAGAATTCACAGGCCTTCATTTGAGCAACCTGGGCGACCTGGTTGGTTACTAGCATCTTCACCATCTCCTTTAATTCTTTTAGCTCGTCAGAAGCTGGTGCGGCTTCAGCCCTTGAGACGTTCTTATTTCTGCTGAACTCACCATGACAGACTGCTTCTTCTCTGAATCGTACGTTCTCGGCCACCTCTGCAATCATCTTTCGTACTCCATCAGGGGATAGATTTAGGATTGTCCCTCAAAATGAGGCGTCAAGCAACATCCTTTCGAGTGGCCTTAACCCGTCATGCATGAACTCTATAATCAGCTTCTCTGGCACTCCAAGGTTGCAGCAGATGATGCACCACTACAGTATTGACCACAATTTCCTGCATGTCTGGTCTCTCATGGAAGCACCAAGAAATATTATGAAAATTAGGGGCAGACAGCTCCCTTACGGTCGGCTCGTGATGATATTCTTCTTCATATTCTGGCTCCACATTGGCCGGCGGCTGTGGCGGTCGTGGAGGTGGAGGCGGTGACCTCACACCAGCACCATTCTGTGCAACCCGTGCCCTCTGATTCAGCTGTCGAGCTAGCCTTGCTGCGTTATTCGCCCTGTTGCGAGCATGTAACTCTCGTTCCAGCTCATCATAGAATGGAGGAATTACTTCCTGGTTTTCATCAACTGGCTCGATCTCATTGTTGCGGACATTATCACCAAACTTGCTACCTGCATGAGACATGGCGCACAAGTAGCGAAGCACTAAAAATAGCTAAATAAATTAAAAACAAAAAAAATTCAAACAAAAAAAGAAATAGCTTTACCGAAGCGCAGCTCCCCGACAACGGTGCCAAAATTTGACGCGCGTTGTCTGATGCGTCAAATTTAATATTTATAAACTCCTGCAATAAGCTAGTGTAGCAGCAAGCAGGGTCGAACCCAAGAGAGCTGGTTTTTGGAAGTTGTATCTGTGGACAAATTAGGAAATAGGGGGTTTGTGAGAAATTGATTGTGAATGCACAAAAGAACACAGGCAATAACAGGTTTTATTAATCAGAGAGAGAATTCAGTCTAGGGTTTCTATTGTGATATGTTTATCATAGATATCTAATGATCAATTGTATACTTCAAAGTGTGGTTGTTCCGACAAAGGTTACAACCCAAGTATCCTGACAAAGGTGATACGCCACAATCTAACCCGACAAAGGTGTTAGAATTCTAGTTCTTTCCTGAATTAAACAATCCGACAAAGGTATTATTTAACCTAGGTGTTACTATCTACCTTTACGACAAAGTATCCAGTAAATATTAACGGTAAGAATTAGTTGTTCAACTAAGTTTTGCAACAAAGCTTCCACTTAGTCTAGCAATTTAATTCATAAGAATGAGCACAAGAAAATTTATGCTCATAAGAATGAGCACAAGCAGTTTTGCGACAAAGCTTCCACTTAGGCTAAGTTCCTTGCCCCAGTGCGTGGAGGGGTGGGAGTAATTGCAGAACTATGTTTATGATACAAGCAAAGATGAAGACTATGAAGCTTGTTATGAAACAGAGTTTGGTGGGGAAGACCAGAGGTATGGAGAAAAGGGTGAACCAGGCTAGGGAGGCTCTCCTGGAAGCCCAAAGGAAGTCGGAGAGTAATCCCATGGATGCTGGGTGCTGCGCAGCTGAGAGGAATCTGGCTAAGGAATTCAGGAAAATCACGTACAACCAGCCCCTTTTCAACAAGCAAAGAACCAAGGTGCAGTGGATAAAAGAAGAGGATGCAAACACCAAATTCTTCCACAGTCTTCTCAAGAGCAGGAGGAGCAGAAACAACATAATTCAAGTCACCCAAACAGATGGTTCGGTGTCTACTGATAGCTTGATCATCAAAAGGGAATTTGTCAAGTACTTTAAAGGCATGTTGGGAGAAGCTCGTGACTGTAAGAGTGTTTAGGCAGGGGTGATAGCTCAAGGGCCTACTGTGAACAGCTCTCAATGCAGATTTCTTGTCCGGGCAGCAACAGACAAGGAGATATGGTCTGCGTTGAATAGTATCGGCTCAGACAACGTGCCAGGTCCTGATGGTTTCTCCTCCAGCTTCTACAAGAGGAATTGGAACATCATAGGGAAGGAGATTTGTGATAGTGTGAGGAACTGCCTCATGCACAATGCCCTGCCTATGGGCATGAACGCCGCTTATATTGCCCTGATCCCTAAGAGCTCACAAGCCTGTAAGCCGGAGGACTACCGGCCTATCTCATGCTGCAATGTGACTTACAAGATTATTGCTTCCCTTCTTACAGGTAGACTGAAGGAAATTCTTCCAGATATAGTGAACCCTGCTCAAGGAGCATTCGTGAAGGACTGGTCCATTGTGGGCAATATTTGCTTGGCTCAGCAGTTGCTGAACGGCTACGGGAGGAAGAACATCAGTGACAGAGTTGCCTGGAAGATTGACCTTCGAAAAGCCTACGATTCCATTGACTAGAAGTTCCTGGAGGCCATGCTTGTGAACTTAAAGCTCCTGTGCAAATTCGTAGCCTGGATGATGATGTGTATTAAAACGGCTAGCTACTCAGTCATGATAAACTGGGAGATGATAGATTATTTCGAGGGCAAGCAAGTTATCCGTCAAGGTGACCCCCTATCGCCTTTCTTGTTCACGTTAGCTATGGAATATCTGTCTAGATTATTGCAGAGACTTGACAGAAAGGCAGGATATTATTACCACCCTAATTGTCACAGAATCAAGCTTTCTCACATCATGTTTGCAGACGATCTCATCCTTTTCAGCAGTGGTAGAAACTTAGCGAATGTGGCTTTGAAAGAGGTGATGGAAGAGTTCCTGAACTGCTCCGGTCTATCCATTAATTTTCAGAAGAGCCAGCTGTTTATAGGAGGAATGAATGAAGCCAAAGTGTCCTGGGTGGAAGGTGTGATTGGTACCAAAGTGAGTCCCTTACCAGTGCACTACTTAGGCCTGCCGCTCACCTCTAAGAAACTGAGCAAGAAGGATTGCGGTATTCTGGTTAATAAGTTAACAGCCCGGCTGGCATGCTGGTGCAACAGGTTTCTGTCTAGAGCTGGACGCAGAGTTCTTGTTGCAGCAGTCTTACAAGCTATGGTTTTCTTCTGGGCGAGTGTGTGCATGCTGCCAAAGAGAGTTATCCAAGAGGTGAATACTATATGCGCTAATTTCCTTTGGAAAGGTTTTTGTGATAAAAAAAGGAGGCCATTTAGTCAGCTGGGAGACTGTCTGTAAGGACAAGAAGGAGGGTGGTATTGGGATGAAAAATCTGGAGAAAATGAATTTTGCAATGGTGATCAACCAAATGTGGGGGAGTAAGGTAGGCACTAAGAGTGTGTGGGTCGACTGGATGGACAAATATTGGGCTAAGGGCAAGCACTGGTGGGAAGATGAAGTGAAAGCAGACAGCTCTTGGGTCCTGAAGCGCCTCATTCAGTGCTAAAAAATCGGCCTCAGCTGTGTGACTATAACGAACAATACAGTTAGATGGAGTGGGCACGGGGAAGGTTTCAGAGTCAGGGACACCTACAAAACTCTTACCGAGCATTCCAATGAAGTAGAGTGGTACAACTTGGTCTGGAACTGCTTCAACGCGCCAAGGGACTCCTTCAATGCTTAGCTGGCAGTGCAAAACAAATTGATGACCAAAGACAGATTAAGCAGATGGGGCTACCCGAGAACCAGCTTTTGCGTCCTTCGTAACTCTATGGATGAGAGCAGAGATCACCTGTACTTCGCCTGCAGATTTGCCAGGGAGGTATGGAATGGGGTCATGAAGTTTCTCAAGATTATGGTGTATCCTAGCTGCTGGGATCTTGTTATTCCATGGTTGAAAGCTCTTCCCCAGAAGCGCCTCAAGCCGAAATTTATTGCAGCCGCAATAACTAGAGCAATGAACGCCATTTGGAAGGCGAGGAACTTCAAGATCTTTAGAGGTGAAGTGCTCTCTATAGACAAGTTAGTTCAAGAGATCACCAGTTATCTGAATATGAAAATTGGGGCCATCAAGAAGGAGAAATGCGATACAGAAGACACTCACTGGATGAATGATATGGGTTTCATAGGTTAGAGCTGGCTAGTTAGGTCCTTTTTTCGTTTGTTTTCTCAGCGCCCTTGTGCGACTTGGCGCGTTTTGTAGTCGAGTCCAATTTTGTCAGGGCTGCTGCTTGTTTAGTGGTTTTTGCTTTCAGGTTTGTTAGTTGTTAGAGCGTTTATACTCATTTTTTATCTATGAAATCGCTTCATTTTCAAAAAACTAGTGAAATATAAAATAGCATTAAGAATGAAAATCTCAAAACGTGTGCACAATGTACAAAACCTTAAACTGAACGAAGAGTTTAGCTACTCATATCCATGGAAATAACAAACAAATATTTTTGAATGAAATTAGAAATTCTCGTCTCTCTTGTTGAAAGCTTGATCTTCTCTTGAGCCATGTCTCTTCAAAACTGGAATTCTTCGATAATGAGATGATGGAAACCCTAACCCAAAACATCTTATTTATAGCAAAAAGTAGGCCTGGGCGAAAAAACCCGAAAACCCGAAGCGCGAACCGAACCGAACCGAAAAAGCCCGAAAAAAGCCCGAACCGATGGGACCGAAAAAAGCCCGAAAAAAGACCGAACCGATTGGTGATATTCGGTTCGGTCTCGGTTTTGAATTTTTCTTGGCCCGAAAGCCCGAACCGAACCGAAAGCCCGAAAAAACCCGAAATAGCCCGAAAAAGACCGACAAAAGCCCGAAAAACCCGAAAAAGACCGAAAAATCCCAAAAAAGACCGAAAAACAACGGCAAAAAAAAGCCCGAAAAAAACCCGAACCGAACCGAACCCGAACCGAACCGAATTTTCGGGCTCTAGTCGGTTTTTGCCTTAAAAAAGCCCGAACCCGAACCGAACCGAATTTTCGGGTTTCGGTTCGGTTTTCGCAAAATTTCGGCCCGAACCGACCCGAGCCCACCCCTAGCAAAAAGTAGGGTTTGCAAGTCTGATTTTTGGCTTGATTTCCAAGTTTCGGCATTCTGATGTCATCAAAATGCGTTATTGACATCATCGCCACGGACCGTGTACATTTTAGCGCCATGGGTACTGTTCATTTTAGTGTCCGCGGTCCTTTCTGAGACAGATCATCCATTTGGCTCATCTGTTTTGACTTCGGCTCTCAATTAGACCCTCCAAATTACCTCGAATGCTCTCGGTGTGAACTAGAGAGTTGTAGGGAATTGAGTCAACTACGCAACGGCATATAGCTCGTATTTTTCTGATCAATGGCCAGTTCCCAGAACTCCATCGAAGCTCCAATGGTCTGATCTGTCACTGTGGTGTTTTAGGCACAAAATGCCGTCTTTTATGCGCGTTTCCTCCTAGAGCTTCTGAAACACCTAAAATGCAAAACCATACTAAAAAGTAAATGTTCGCATATAAAAGTGTCGAAATTAACGGGATTAGTTGATTCGACGAGTCGTATAAATACGACTCATCAATGGTCGACATAGGGAAAACTTGGTTGCCCATACTGCATGGAGGACACTAAATCTTTTTACCTTCAGAACGGGCACAAGATTTGTTATTTTGATTGTCATAGAAGGTTTCTATCAAGAGACCAAGCTTACCGTAACAATACCTGAAATTTTCTAAAGAACCGTAGGGAATACGATAACCCTGTTCCTTTTCGGATCGGCCACGACATGTACAACAGAGTTTGTGATTTTCCATATATTTGGGAGTAGGGGTTGAAGGATTCAATTGACAGCTTCGGTATCAATCACAATTGGACAAAGAAATTTGTATTATTGAATTTGCCTTATTGGGTGAATGTGAAATTGCGACACAATCTAGATGTGATGCATATTGAGAAGAACGTGTTTGAAAATCTATACAACACAGTGATGGATGTAAAAGGGAAAACAAAAGACAACGGTATCAAATGTAGAAATGACATATCCATTTACTGTAACAGACCTGAGTTGCATTTGTGAATGAATAGAGGGAGAATGGTTGCAAACAAAGCAAAGTACACACTCAGTTCCACTGAACAGTCTATTGTATTGGAATGGATTACACGACTAGGTTTTCCAGACGGGTTTGCATCCCGTCTTGGATGTCATGACGCTCACGTTTTTCTTGAAAGATTGATGATCATCGCATTTAGAGGCCTACTGCCAGGAAATATATGGGGTCCCGTATCAGAATTGTGCACCTTTTTTCGAGACATTTGTGGTTCTTCATTAGATATTGATCGCATGTTGATCTGGAAACATAACATTGTGGAGACATTATGCAAGCTGGAGATTATTTTTCCACCTTCATTCTTTGACTCGATGGAACATCTGCCTATTCATTTAGTCGATGAGGTTTTGCTTGGGGGTCCCGTCCATTATCGATGGATGTATCCTTTTGAGCGTTTTATTTATCGTCTGAAAAACAGTGCGGGTAGTCGAAGTAGAGTTGAAGCAAGCATCTTAAACGTATATTTGCAGCTTGAGGTAACTTTTCTTAGAAGTGATTACTTGGGGCCTGAATTTGAGACGAAGGCTCGACGTCCAAAGAGAAATGAGGTCTTGGCACAAGAACAGGACGGAGAGGCAATTTCAATTTACAATTATATTGGACGTGGAGGGGAGATAATTGGTAAAATGAGCTAACTGATTCAGAATTTTATAAAGCAACACATTATATTTTGAGAAACACACTAGAGTTTGATACATATTTAGCTCAATTCGACAATGAGCTTCATTTCAATCATCCAGAACTTAATGAAGATGCAATTTATCAGCTAAAACTTACCAACTTGCCTTCTTGGCTTCAAGACCATGTAAGTCAGTTATATTCCATAGTTGCACACTATCTTATTGTAAGTCACGTAATGAAACAAATTTGCTATTTTTTTGAAGATCTGGAATCTAGGTGAGCACTCAGAAGTTCCGGAATGGATCCATCAGCTCTGAGAGGGATTCGATTTCCGAGTTGCATGTACGTCGACGTACAAGGTAAACAATTATAAGTTTCATACGGAACAGCATAGTCAAGGCAAGCAAAACAAACATTGTCAGGTACATGTGAAATGGACGGAAGGTAATCACTTTTACGGGGTAATTGAAGAAATTATACACATGAAGTGGAAGGGGAATAGAAACATGAAGGTAGTTTTGTTTAAATGCCGTTGGTTTGACCCGAGATAAGTTGTATCATTGCCGGCGAATGGAATTGTGGAGGTGAACACACGCAGGATTTATCAGCCCTATGATCCATTTATTCTTGCACAACAAGCTGATCAGGTGTACTTTACTGATTTCCTTGGTCAACTAAATATGACAAATCAAGGTTGGATAGCGGTTTGTCAGGTGAAGCCGACCAACACAATTGACATTAAAATGGCTGATGTCACTTTCCAAGAAGATGTCGACCAAAATGCTCAAATACCAATACTAAACGCCTTCAGTGCATTTGATGAGTTGGCGAATAATGTAGTGAATGCGTATAATGATGAAGATGAACCTGACGAAGACTAAGTAAACAACGAAGTGTCTGAATGCACATGGAAGTCCAACATCTAGTTACCGACAACTAACAGATATGGAGGTAAACCTTAACTTTTTATTCAATATCATAACTGACTGACAAAAAATGACTAACAAGTGTCTAAGTAGCAAACCCTAGTTACCAAAAGTAGCAAACCCTAGTTACCCAAATAAGGAAATAACAAAAAGGTCCCCGAAAATATAAACGTAACAAAAGAGCTAACAGAAGAGTAAAATGCTGATAAGTCGTAGTTCTACGACTATTTTCTATGTTAAAACCCCGTCTTTTAGTGGTTGCATGTATATTATTTCACTACATGTGTGTAGTTTTCGTTCGCAGGTGCATTAAGAGACCATAGAAGGAATATCGGCTAAAGGGAGCCTATTTGATGATGTTTGGCGTGGAAAGAAATGAAGTCCGGTATGCTCGAAGTCTGAGTCAATGAATCACGCGGACATCTGAAGAATACTATGCACGGAGGTCTTCTGCATTTCCCTAATTGTTAAGACGTCCGCGAATCATAAAGCAAAAGACGTCCGCGGAAGACACCTGGTCAGGGCCATGCAAACGCACACTATTTTCATGCCACTGGTCTGATTTGTGCGAGCGCAAAAGCGCGAAGGGCTGAAGCATTAAAGGCACGGAGGTCTTCTGAATTTCCATAATTGTTGAGACCTCCGCGGAATATAAATCAAGAGACGTCCGCGCGTGACAGCTGGCAGTCGAAATTTCCTAATTTCGGATTTGCATTCTCGGGAAGGATATAAATAGAATAAGACGAGCGAAACCCTAGGCAGCTGGTTCTGAACGAAATAGAGAGGAGAAGATAGCTTGGTTACGTGCTGATTTCAAGTGTTAGAGTTGAGCTGCAGCTTGGTGGAGAATTCGTCATTAGTAATTTCGTTTCGTTCTATTCAAATAACCTAATGATGTATTCTTTTACGATGAGTAGCTAAACTCATATGTGTAGGCTAGAACTCGACATTGTGATGTTTTGACTTGAGACCTATATTAATTTCTATGTTTTGCGTTATATTATTATGCAATGTTTATGGAATTGATGTGCTAGCATAAGTGGAACCCTAGCGGGGGGAGCTTCTGTTTGTTTGTTGATTCCAATTGTCAAAGTTTACTAGCAACCTAGCGGGGATAGTAAACTAGGACACGAGTAATAAACCACTAGGATTAAAAACCCTAGGACAACTTGTTTAAATCTTCATGCAACTCTAGCGAGTTAGGGTCTTGATTATCGCTAGCGCGAGATTAAGTACTAGAATAAGAACGAGGAGTACAACCTAGCAGGGAGCTCTAAGTTGTAAAACATTAGAATTCAAAACGAATTGGTCCATGATTTAGTCTTGCATAACAGTTGAAGGTTCTAACTTGCACAGCTTTTTGATATTATATACTTGAATTTGTGTAACGATTGCTCTCTTGATAAGTAATCATTGTTGCTTGCGTTTTTATTTACTTGTTGAATTTCAAACCCCCCCCCCAATTGTCACGCTCTTACTTAGTGAACAGATTCTTATACCGATCTCTGTGGATACGACCCGACTTACCACTTGCTGGTCGGAGATACAGAAAATATTATTTTTGACGGGTACAACGACGCCCGTCAAATTTTGGCGCCGTTGCCGGGGATTGGTAACGAAGAATCTCACTAAGTATTTCTTTCTTTCTTTTAGTTTTATTTTATTGTCTTTTATTTTGTCACTTGATTATTTTCTGTTTAAGTAACAATGTCACAGAGAAGTGTTGAACGTGATCATGAAGAGCGAAGTAGTGTACAAGGAGACAACATGCAAGAACAGGGGCAAGGACTGCCCGCTGTTAATCAAAGATTACCACCCCCTGAAATCAGCAATTTGTGAATGAGTTTGCTAGACATCGTGCAGCTAGACACGAGGATTACGAGGAGGAGTTGGATCGCCAATACCTCGGTAGAGGAAACCAATATGGACAGTTGGCTGGGCGTCGGGATTTGGGACGCACTATGAGAGGAGTATGTGCGCTGTATATTGATGAGGCACCTTGGTGCATTAGGTTGGATGAGGACGCAGAAGACATCGAGATAAAGAGTGGGGTGATACACCACTTGCCCAAGTTTGGAGGAATGCTCGATGAGAACCCCGTAAGGCACTTGAAGGAATTTCATTGAGTTTGCATGTCCATGAAAACAGCATCGGTTCCGGAAAATATTTTTAAATTAAAGACATTTCCTTTTTCTTTAGAAAGTCAAGCTAAATCTTGGTTAATGTCTTCGCCTTCAGGTTCGATTACTTCATAGGATCAAATGCAAAGGAAGTTCATGGACAAGTACTACTCCCATTCCAAGGTGGCTCAAACAAGAAAGGAGCTCTCTATGCTTAGACAAGGACGTGGAGAGACATTGTTCGATTATCTGGAGAGGTTTAGGCGATTGGAAGAGAACTGTCCGAATCATGGAATCCCACAGAGGATGCTGCTTGAATACTTCATGGATGGGATGCTTCTCATGGAAAGAAGAATGCTAGATGCCTCTGCTCAAGGGTCTATCCTTGACATGTATCCCGAGGAGATATGGGAGTTGATTGAGAAAGTTGCCGAGAGCACAATGTATTTATAAGAAACATATAAACCTGCACCAGTTGCTAACGTGAATGTACATTCTGAATTGCAGGAACTGAAGAATATGATGGCTCAAATGATGACGCGACAACCACAAAGCAATCAACAAGTGGAGTGTAAGGTAAACAAGTCCACTTTTAATTCAATAACTAATGATAACGCTATTTTTCAGGAAAGAACAGAAGACGTGAATATAGTGGATTACATGAACAAGGGAGATTTGCCACCAAGGAGGTATGATGGATATCAAGGCAACAACAAATGGCAGCCAAGGCAAAATGAGGGTGGTTGGCAAAGGAACAACAACTACGATGTGGGGCAATCTTCGTACCCACAAAAGAAGTCGTACAAACCACCGCACATCAAACAAGGAGAAGACAGCCCGATCAAGGAGTTTAGGGATGAAGTGAGAGGCATGATCAAAGAACTCACTGAAAAGATGGTGCAACAAGCTGGAGACGTTAATGAGCTGAAGAAGCAAGTGTCTCAAATTGCCAAAGATGTATACGAAAGGCGTGAAGACAAAGGGAAGCTGCCTTCACAAACGATCCCCAATCCAAGGCAAAATGTGAGTGTGATCGTGATAAAGGATGAAGAGGAGATGAAAGCTGGAGGAAAAGAAAAAGAGCAAGGTTTGGACTCAGCATCAGTGGAGAACGCGGACGCCTCAACAATTAAGGCGCGGACGCCTGATGAATTTCTATAAATACTAGAGACGTCCGCGGAGAACAATAAGGAGACGTGCACGGAATTCCCAGTAAGCAATTCCCAAATTTTGAATTCTAACCCTCTTACGCAATTGCCATTTCCCATGCAGGTTATTGAGCGCCACGAAGTTATAAATAATGGGATTCAACGGAAGGAGTGTGAAGACACGAGGACCAACACAAAAATACAAGAATTGGAGCAAGGGCAACAAGGAGTGTTGACCAATCGGACTAGAGACCCAGGTGCCTTCACGGTGACCTATGGCATTGGTAACACGCTTATTCCCCACTGTTTGATTGATTTGGGAGCGTCTATTAATGTGATGCCTTATGATCTATATTGTTCATTGAAACTTGGACCGGTGAAACCGATCAAGTTAACTATTGAGTTAGGCAACAGGTCATGTGTTCATCCCTATGGTTTGCTTGAAAATTTGACCTTGAATGTTGGTGAAGTTGTTGTGCCTGCAGATTTTTATGTCTTGCAGATGGAGGACACCCAGACTAAGGAGTCACCAACACTCATTCTAGGACGACCTATCTTGTTTGTGATGAAGGCGAAGATTGATGTCGCTGAGGGTACTGTAATCCTCAAATATGGTAGCAAGATGGCTGAGTTTCGTGTCTTTGAGGATGATCACCAGCCTTGTGCGGGAAAACCACCTGAGATAACTGATGAAAAGCGAGTTGAGAAACAAAAGTGTGGGGTGGCTGCGCAGAAGCGGTGGACACCTAAAGAAAAGAACTGGAGATCGAAGCCACCTGATGGCGGGTTGAGCATTGAGAAATGGTTAACTCGTGGAAGTGCTGAGGAGAGGAGCACGCTGAGCAGTAAGTTTGATTTGGAGCAGCCTTGGGATCCTAACTTGTGATCCCTAAAGAGGTAATGTCCGCCAAGGACGTAAAACAAAGGCGCTTACCGGGAGGCAACCCGATGTGTTTTTATTTTACTCATGTTAGGAGTAGGTTAATTAGTGGAATTGGGGATCTGATAATGAGCCCCGAGTGCATTTCTTTTCTATTTTTGGTGGTTTCAGGTGATTAAATGAAGAAAGGAATTCTACATCAGTGTATTTCGCGCACGTCTCAACAAATATCTGCGCGGACGCCTGAGCAATTAAGCTAATTCAAGAGACGTCCGCGGCCGTAAACGAAGAAGACGTCCGCGGAAAATGGCAGATGGTAAATCGCAGCAACCACCACCACCAGACTATTAGGGGAGTACCAGTTCCTTAATTTTTATTTTTATTTTATTGTCTTTTATTTTTATTTTTATTTGAGTCTGTTTTATTGTCCGTCTTATCGCTTGAGTTGTACCGTGAGGACACTGGTCAATTTAAGTGTGGGGTGGGATGTTATAGAGTCAGTTGTGTGTCGTGTCTATTTTTAATTTTTTATGTTTTCATGTTATGTGTCGTGATGAACTGATGATGCACTGCTATGCTTTCTGATATGTCAAAATCTTATTTCCAGCTTCGTATCCTATTGTGCTCATTTGACTAAAAATGCAAAAGTTCAAAAGTTTTCGATGCTTTGTTCTTGTGAGTTGTGATATGCAGGGATGTGGAGTTGACAGAAATGTCCTAGAAAGGTACGGCAAATTGCAAGAAGTTCTAAGTTTTTGGTTCTAATGATTGAGAAAAGTGGTGGAGGTTGACGCTTTACTAGCCTAGTCCTGAGAGTAGCTCCGTCACCAAGTATACAAGTTTATTCATGCGTTCGAAGTGGTGGCGGGACAGAGAAAACGAACTGTCCATCTCTAGTCGAAGTAGCTGGGAATGGGTGGGTAACCCCTACCTTGCCTCATGCAGAAAAGACAAGGATGAGAAAAGAGCGGGATGCACTCCTATGCTGTTATCCGGAGGCTATGATTGGAGTGGTTCACGGGCGCAAATGATTATGTGGACAAGAAACAAATTCAAAAGCCGAAGGCAAACCATCAAGTAGAAAAAAGAAAAAAAATCAGAAATCTGATTGATTCAAGCAAAGATGTGTCATTTATCAAAGTCCATACAAGAATTCAAGACTCAACGGTATGAAAGCAGTGAATAAATCATGTGTCAGAGAAAGCCTCTGACTCGATTCAAAAGACCAGAACTCAGAAAAGAATGCAATGTCTGTGGTACCTATAGAGGACTATCTCCCAATCATCCAAGGTCGTTTGGATTGCAACTCACGAGGTAACAAGTATCGAAAAATCTATCTATACTCGCATTGTTAGAATCTTAAGCATGATAAGATTAATTGTTGGATTTGAGATTGAGATGTAAGGATTAGCATGACTAGTACATTGTAATTCGTTCTATGGCTTTGTTCTTGTTCGGGACGAACAAGTTCAAGTGTGGGGTAGTTTGATAAGTCGTAGTTCTACGACTATTTTCTATGTTAAAACCCCGTCTCTTAGTGGTTGCCTGTATATTATTTCACTACCTGTGTGTAGTTTTCGTTCGCAAGTGCATTCAGAGACCATAGAAAGAATATCGGCTAAAGGGAGCCTATTTGATGATGTTTGGCGTGGAAAGAAATGAAGTCCGGTATGCTCGAAGTCTGAGCCAATGAATCACGCGGACGTCTGAAGAATACTATGCACGGAGGTCTTCTGCATTTCCCTAATTGTTAAGACGTCCGCGAATCATAAAGAAAGAGACGTCCGCGGAAGACACCTAGTCAGGGCCATGCGAACGCATACTATTTTCATGCCACTGGTCTGATTTGTGCGAGCGCGAAAGTGCAGAGGGCTGAAGCATTAAAGGCGTGGAGGTCTGCTGAATTTCCATAATTGTTGAGACCTCCGCGGAATATAAATCAAGAGACGTCCGTGCGTGACAGCTGGCAGTCGAAATTTCCTAATTTTGGATTTTCATTCTCGGGAAGGATATAAATAGAATAAGACGAGCGAAACCTTAGGTAGCTGGTTCTGGACGAAATAGAGAGGAGAAGATAGCTTGGTTACGTGCTGATTTCAAGTGTTAGAGTTGAGATGCAGCTTGGTGGAGAATTCGTCATTAGTAATTTCGTTTCGTTCTATTCAAATAACCTGATGATGTATTCTTTTACGATGAGTAGCTAAACTCATATGTGTAGTCTAGAACTCGACATTGTGATGTTTTGACTTGAGACCCATATTGATTTATAAGTTTTGCGTTATATTATTATGCAATGTTTATGGAATTGATGTGCTAGCATAAGTGGAACCCTAGCGGGGGAGCTTCTGTTTGTTTGTTGATTCCAATTGTCAAAGTTTACTAGCAACCTAGCGGGGATAGTAAACTAGGACACGAGTAATAAACCACTAGGATTAAAAACCTTAGGACAACTTGTTTAAATCTTCATGCAACTCTAGCGAGTTAGGGTCTTGATTATCGCTAGCGCGAGATTAAGTACTAGAACAAGAACGGGGAGTACAACCTAGCGGGGAGCTCTAAGTTGTAGAACATTAGAATTCAAAACGAATTGGTCCATGATTTAGTCTTGCATCACAGTCGAAGGTTCTAGCTTGCATTACCTTTTGATATTATATACTTGAATTTGTGTAACGATTGCTCTCTTGATAAGTGATCATTGTTGCTTGCGTTTTTATTTACTTGTTAAATTTCAAACCCCCCCCCCATTGTCACGCTCTTACTTAGTGAACAGATTCTTATACCGATCTCTATGGATACGACCCGACTTACCACTTGCTGGTCGGAGATAAAGAAAATATTATTTTTGACGGGTACAACGACGCCCGTCAAACGCGAATTTGACCCTCCAGATGAAGGAATTCGCCCTAAAAATGCCAACCTCATGGCAAAGCGATGAGTCTTGCTGAGAATGCCGTTTCCACCCAAAAATACTAGGCTTTACGTAAATTCTTCGGATGTCAATATTATACCTAAAAGGAAGCGGTGATTTATTAAATCTTGAAATATAATTAACAAATCCGTTGAAATAAATATGAAAGTGAAATTGAAATTGAAAATTGAAATTGAAGTTATGTATTTAAAACACCTAAAACCCCATAACAATACACTTAAACACATCTCTCTATTTCGACACTTAGCGAAATCGTCTGCCAACCCCTTCAACTGAACATCGCCAACTCCCGGATACGATTCATGTTCAGCCGAGCATCGCCGACCGTTGCATGCATCCCGCTGTTTAGCTCGACCGCTCATTCGTTTCTGACGACTGTAGGTAATTTTGATTTCAATTTCACTTCATTTTCTAAACCCTAATCGCTAACTTAACGGTAATGTTCCTTTTTGATTTCGGGTAAGTTAGTTTGTAACGGTCATAGTTTGTGTTGAAATCTATTGCTTTCTGGCTTTTGGAACTAGTCCCCTCTTAAACAGCATATTATGCCGTGGATTGAGTTTTTTTTATTTTGTCTACCTCGCTTCTTGTATCATATGGGATCCACTTGGTCATTTAATTAAGGTGAACCAAGTGTTTGATTATATTACTACCAGAAATTTGAAACAAGTGTTTGATTAAATTACAACAATTGACAATGAGCTTCGTTTCATTAATGTAGATGGATTCTGAGGAAACTACAGATGGTCCTGGTCTTGGAGGCAGACCCGTGTCTAGCAATGGGTTTATTGACATGTCTAGAGGCCTTCTCCGACGTCCAAATGGAGCATTATCTAGGACCCTTGCTGTTATGCATAATTCACAGACAACTGTGCCTATTAATGCCTAAGCCATACCATCTCCCACTTTCGTCATTCCACCACTACGTCCAGCTACATTCATTTACACATTACCTACCAACGAGAATCCTCTTTCTGATGTAGCTGCCACTCCTCCTACCTGATACGGGGTTGGTTTCGATCTTCACGAGGTAGGATTTTGATGAACTTCAGCAGTTGGAGCCACTCGAAGTACTTGGGTGATAATAGTGCAACCCGACGATTCTTGATGCCAACCACTGTCAGTGCAATGACCTGCGACAAGTAGATGCCTAACCACACTCTAAGTTTCCTAACCACACAACCACGCACGAAGTTGGAAGCACAGAAAGGTTGCCGTCGAACGACCGCTTCTGCAAAATCACTAGGAAATTACAAGAGCAATGGGGTAAAGAAATCTCTCATTGAGATAGAAATAGCACTTGGCTAATTTTCATACAGAAATCAGATTCAAAGTAATGTGTATAGTTGCTGAAAATGAAATGGGGTATTTATACTATGAAAGTAACAAAGTCTTGTGGATTTGGATTGATGTGCAGCCATCATTGAGCCTTGTGCAATCATATAGAGTCTTGTGCAATCAAAATGGAGTCTTGTGCAGCCAAGTTTTGTTCTTGAACCATCATTGTTGAGCCTTGCGCAATATTCAATTCTTGGGCGGCAGCATTTAATGCTTTGGCGGCTGCATTAATTACTTGGGAATCGTACATCTTTATGAGGTTGATATGTCCATAATGAGGTATTGATGGACGAGCTTTTAGGGCAGTGTGTGCAATCATTGATGGCGCGGAAAGCATGCTATCTTTCTTTGTGTCCATCTTTGAATTCAGCATATCTTGTTCTTCACAGATTGATGTTTTCCAATAATGCATTCCAACGACTAAGCTTTGATTCTCCTCATAAGTTCCTTTAGCTTGAATAACACCCGTAGATAAAAACCTGAGTAAAAGAAGCATCCAGGATTTGGGTAGAATACGATTCTCATTAATAACATCATGCAAGTTAGCTAGGAGCGCATTCACCTCTTGCTGGATTTGTTTGGCACGATTCCTAGTCATGGGTTCATGGTAAGCATCCTTTGTTAATGTATCAGCTTGTAAGCGTATAGGTGACTCAAGGCTGTCCTCATCATCCTCCCCCTCTTGAAAATGAGTCGTCCTCGACTTTAACTCTTCTTGACTTACATTGATAGGGGTGGGCCAATTCTTGATTGCCTCCACCTTTAATTCATCAACTTCAATTCCTTGTCCTGAAACAACATAGCAAAGAAAAACAACCTTCTTCGTGCAAAATGAGCACTTGTCCATGTTAGCATATATTTGTTCCTCCTAAGAACATCTAACACAAGTTTGATATGATCAATATGCTCATCTATAGACTTGTTTTATATCAAGATGTCATCAAAGTAAACAACAACAAATCTCCCAATGTAAGCTCTCAAGACATGATTGATTAACCTCATGAAAGTACTAGGTGCATTAGTTAATCCAAACGGCATGACTAACCACTCATACAATCCAAATTTTGTTTTGAATGCCATTTTCCATTCATCTCCTTCTTTCATCCGAATTTGATGATATCCACTACGCAAATCAACCTTAGAGAATATCAAAGAGCCACTAAGTTCATCAAGCATATCATCTAACCTAGGAATAGGATGACGATATCGAATAGTAATATTGTTTATGGCCCTACAATCAACACACATACGCCAAGAACCATCCTTCTTAGGAACTAAAATCACAGGCACCGCACAAGTACTCAAACTTTCACGTACATGACCTTTATTTAAAAGTTCGTGTACCTGCCTTTGTATCTCCTTTGTTTCTTCGGGATTTGTGCGGTATGGTGGTCGGTTTGGAAGTGAAGCTCCTAGAATGAGATCTATTTGATGTTCAATGCCACGCAATGGAGGTAAACCCGCTGGAACCTCCTCCGGAAAGACATCCATGTAATCCTGCAAAACACGAGAAAATGTACTAGGAAGACAAGTTAAGTCGTTAGTAGATACCAAAGTATCTTTGTACATGAGTACAAAGATCACACAATCTGGGCTTTGTCTCACATCTCTCAACTCAGATTTTGTGGCTAGCATGACTAAGTTTTCTCCCTCTCTTTTCTTTTTGTCTCTCGTGTTTGGTTTGGGGCGCTCACTCTCAGATGTGTGTAGGTCACTCAATTTCTTTTTCTCTCGCTCATTCTCACTCCTTTGTGAAGAAACCTTTTGCATGTGTTCAGCCATGATTTGTTGCGGCGTCATGGGTCTCAGCACCAAATCCTTCCCTTTCCACTTGATAGTGTATTGGTTGGTCCGTCCACAGTGTTGGGCTGAAAGATCATATTGCCACGGTCTTCCTAATAGCAAGTGGCATACCTTCATTGGTACTACATCACACTCGACTACGTCGATGTAATCACCAATTTTGAATTGAACCTTCACCTTGTGTGTAATCTTCATCTCACCACAATCACTTAACCATTGCACATGATATGGGTAGGGATGTTGCAGCAGCTTGAGTCCAAGTTTTTCACACATCTCCTTACTTGCAAGATTATGGCAGCTCCCTCCATCAATTATAACCTTGCATACCTTATCCTCGATTCTAGCTCTTGTTTGGAAAAGATTGTGTCGTTGACAATTTTCAGTCTCCTTGATTTGCACACTTAGCACCTTGGTAACAACAAGTGATGTTTCTTGTTCAAAGTCACAATATGTTTGTTCTTCTCCTTCTAACATATCACCTCCAACATCTTCTTCCAAATCGCTAGCGGATTCATATTCCCCTTCCTCCGTGACAAGCATAGTGCGATTGTTAGGGCACTCCTTAATCATATGACCACGCCCTTTGCACTTAAAGCATACAATGTCACGACTCTTACCTGTAGATGCAACAGAAGATGAGATAGATGTTGCTAGTTGTTTACCTTTCTCCCTTGGAGTTGAAACATCAGCTCCACTTGTAGTTGATCGAGCAATGGCTCGGCTACCTCCACTAGAACTTGCTGTGATTCCTCGGCCAACACTGAATTGAGGTACAAACTTGCTTCCACTAGTGGTAGATCGAGCAATGAATGAGGTAGATCTACTTTGCTTAGAGTCATCTTGTAGTTGACGCTCAGCCTTTGAAGCTAAATGCACCAACTCTATAACATTATGGTAGGGCTGCAGCTCAACAACTCGCTTCACATTTGGGTTTAAACCATACAAAAATCGTGCCATGGACTGCTCTTCGTGTTCATTTATGTTGGCTTGAATCATGGCTTTCTCCATCTCCTTATGATACTCCTCAACAGATTGTTTCCCTTGCCTCAAATTCTGGAGTTTGTCAAAGACGTCTCTTCGATAATGTCTTGGAATGAATCTCGCCCTCATCTCCCTTTTCATTTCTGCCCATGTAGAAATAGGCACTCCTCCTCCTTCTCGCTGAGATTGAACTTGCTCCCACCAGATTAGGGCATAATCTTCAAACATAATCTTCAAACTCAAGTGAAGCCATAGCAAGCTTCTTCTCTTCAGAATAGTTATGCATGCGAAATATCTTATCAACCTTTAACTCCCAAGTGAGATATGCTTCCGGGTCAGATCTACCATCAAACTTTGGCATGGTAAATTTTAGCTTACCAAATCTCTCCTCATCACACTGTTTGCGTCCATAGTTTCCTCGTCTACGAAACCCATCATTCCTATGCAATCCATAATCATCATCCTCATATTCATCATCAAAATCATGGTTCATATTACCTCTTCCGCGTCCTCTTCCACGACCACGACCACGACCACCACCACCATTGTTTCTACGCATATCACCACGACCATCATAATGATGACCATCAGCCGCGTTATTCCTAAGGCCAGCAACTTGATTCCTTTGTCCTTGGGCATTACGAGCAGCAGTTTCATCATTTATGTCATCACGCTCATCTCCATGCACACTTGGATCTCCGAGGACTTAACGAAGCTCTTGGACAATCTGAGCTACAAGATCAACTTGCATTGCTGCAAGATTTTGTGTTACTTGATCATTGACATTACCCATAAGTTGTTGAAGGCCTTGGGACAGCTTGTCTTGCTTCTCCTCAACTGTCTCAAGACTCGCTCTAAATTCTTGACGAAGATGATCACGTAAGACATTGAAATGGAAACGTGTGATGGGCTGACTGAGTTGTCCAGCGCCATCAATTTCGCAGTTATCTCCATCACCTGCCATGATTAGTTATGGAAAACTCTATACTAAAGATAAATGTGTATGAAAGAAAAAGAAGAAAAAAACTCAAACCACACTTTCTCTTACCAACCGAAGCTCGTGCAAATTCCAAGTGAGTGCAGAGTGCTTCTCAATTGTGGTGTAGGTGGTAGGTCACAATATAGTGATAATAAAGTGTATACAAGTCGAGAGTTACACAAACAGTGGCCACCTTGGGATGCTCGAGCAGAATAGGTGTAAATCCGAAATGAGTGATACAAGAACACTAACTATCCCCGAAATATTGGCTACTCTTGCTTCTTTTTCTCTTTTTTTCTCTTTTTTTGATCAGCAAGAACTACTAAAAAGCTGAAACTTTTCTTCTTCTTTTTTCAACGAAGCAAACTGAAGTAAACTAGAATGGAATAGATCCTACCGTGATAACCATGGTGAAATTCTATCCCCTGTTCAAGCTTGTGTTCAAGGTACAGTTGAGACAGACCTTGAACTCCTTTCACAACAGTTCAGCTGGCAGAAGAAATAATGGAAGCACACACAGAATGATAACCCAGTTCAGCCTCGCCTACTCTGGAGGTTTCCCACACCCTAGAAGGGACGTAAATCTTTATTACGAGTTTAGAGCTTACACGTGGACTTATGCTTACACCTTGTAATTGCCTAGCCTCTAAACCACCGTCTCTAAGATTTGCAACCAAGGTTTACCGCAGTTCCCCTTGATCCCCTTCGTCCAAACCTTCTGTCCGAACGTGCTCGACCTTCTCTTGAAGCTCGGATGCTTTCTCTAGAAAGCTTATTTGCCTTTGTTTTGTGCAGCTGTTGGATCGCTTCCAGGCAGTCTGAGTAGCACATTGATAAGACTGCTCTTGCACCGATGAATTTCCAGTGAGGAAAAAACAATCGGCCGTCGCTTTCTTCTTCTCCAATCGGTAGGGTATACTCGTGTACGTTTGATATTGAAAGCGATGCAGATTATGGATGCCCTAGCATTGTATTTAAATGCCAGGACGATCTCCAAATCTGCTCCAGATAATCCCATCAAATATTTAGGAAATATTCCTAAATATTCGATGCATATCTTTCTCAAATCGGTTGGAAGAAAATACGAAGACTTCTAGCCCAAGTCACCCACGCCGCCTTTAATGTAGATATTCATTCGAATATCTACTGTTCAAATAATTCGCTGGCCGACTTCAAATCGACCAGATCTTCGCTGTCTAAATCCTTCCGGGAAATATCCTTGCGTCTGTTCCACGCTGTACATGAGTGCTAGGATATGTTCGAAGTCCCCCTGAACTCCTGCTCGAACTGTCTAACTACGTTTTGCCAAATACATGTCACTCAAGGGAACATCAATCTCCCCCTTGGCATTTTGGCAAAACCCAATCTACTGGATAACTAGGTCTATCTAACTATCTAGAGATTAGATAACCTTGAGAGAACAAAAATTGTCTCCTCTCAAAATACTCACCCTTTTTTCCACAAACTGCAAGGGGTCCGATCTAAGTTCGAACGGCCAATCAAACAGTGCCAGAACAAGCACATAATACGAAAGTTTTAATCAAAACAGAGTTTTGAGAGTTTGGAATGAAGGACCTTCATGCTGACGACTCATCATCAGTGTCATCCTCAGTGTTTGCATCATCAGATTCATCTTCATTTGGGTAGCTGAGGGCTCGAGCAATCTTGTTGATACGCCTGCGTTGTTCCTTATCTGCTTCAATGATGGCATTCAGGTCCTTGAGCAGCTTGCTCCTCTCGTCATGGCCCATCCTAGCTCCTCCTTGCTTTGAAGACTCTGGGACATCTTTTCCTTTCTGATGTGGCCTCTTCAGATCATTCACATGACGCCCTTTAAAAAGTTTGTGATCCACCGAGAACTTTTGAGGGGCCTTGGTGAGTTGATCACTTGAGGACTTCAAATCTGGAGCTTGATAGATGATCAGCTCATATATCAGAGACGGGAAGCAGATCTGGTGGAGAGTTCTCTTAGAGGTAGCATGGTCGGCAATCTGTTTGAATATTACTCTTCCCAGATTGAGCTTCACCTTGTTCCCGATCTGATAAATCAACAGGGCCATGTCTCGATTGACTGTGGAACGGTGAGTTGAGGGTCTCCAATTGAACACGGCGATGAAGTACAGCATAGAGTAGAACGTTGAGAGGTCAGCTGTATGCACCACGGTGTCAGGCCACCAACGAACAGAACCAGCAGTGATGGTGTCCACAATCTTTCCAAAGTCTGATTCCTCTTCATCAACATGTGGGTCATCCTTGGAGAAATAGACATTAATAAGCTCCGGGTCTATTTGGATCTTCCTTCCACGAACGAAGAAGACACCACATTCTCGGCTTCCAAGAACACCAAACTGAGGAGGCAGGTTTGCAATAGCCTCTCGAACAAGTTGTTCGTCGAATGGTTTACTTCTGTTCACCGTACAGATCAAGTCAGATTGCTTCAGCAACTCAATGACTTCCTTCCCATTATAGCGAGACTCCTCCAGGACCCTCTCAGGAATGATCTTCCTTTTCAGAACACACGCCAATTTTCTCGCAGCATCTTTGATGCAGAACCAAGTTCCCTTCTTGACCAAGCCAACTGGAACAGTATCAGACTCAGGGGATGGGACTTTGCATCTCCCAGCATCCTCTGAAATAGGAATCGTAGCATCACGTTTCCTTTTCTTGGATGGAACAGCTCCCCCTGCCACGATGCCTGCCTCAGCATCATTCTGAACTGACCCCTTTGTAGATTTTGCAAACGCAACCTTCTTCTTTTCCTTGTCCTTCTTTGCCCTTTTTAGATTGACAAGGGGAACACGGTCTTGGTCATCTTCCGAAAGAGTAACTACTTTTGAACCTATCTTCGGAGCATCCTCACGAATGGATGAACCATCTTCCTCCATATGGTCGCTACGACGATCATCTTGAACAACTACTGGGACATCCACTGTCTCCTTAGCAACAACTTCCTCTGGAACTCCACCTGACTCAACTTCTGTCTGAACACCTGATTCCTGAGATGGAACACTTGCCGTAGTCACAGCATCAGACTCTTCTGCCCCAACACCCTGGGCACGAAGTGGTTCCTCTGAATTCCACTCCCATATCCTTCTCCTTTTCCAAATCTTTCATGACATCATCAATGTCTTTGAACATTCTTTCCAACTCTTCATCCTTTTCTGTAGGATCAGATTCTTCTACTATGGCTTCCTTCAACACATCAGCCTTCTCTGATGGATTAACCTCCTCTGTCACAGTCTCAACATGCTCATCGGGACATTCATCAATGATTCTTTCAAGATTTTTAGTGGACTTACCATCAGAAACATCATTGATCATCAAATTTTTCTTCCCCGAGGCCTCAAGAAGCTTCTCTGTCTCCTCATTAGACATTGCACTGAGCCTCTGACTGAACTGATCTTGGCCAGACACTGTCTTGGAGAGACCACTCGGCGAGTCCCCTTCTTTCTCCGTAGACCTCCCGGACGAATATACCCAGAAGCATGGATTTTCTCCCTCCATACTCCTGATCCACCAGCGCCTTTAGACACAGAGATGTTGGGCTCTCCTTCATTCACGGAAACAGCACCATCTTCACAGACAACAGCCATACTGGCTTTATCACAAACAACAGACTTACCATCCTTCTCAACACCCACATGCACATCTTCCTTCAGCACAATATTTTCAACAATCGGAATATTTGCAGAATCTGAAAGAACAGTTGGAAATACCTCAGATTGGGGACGGACTTGTGTCGAACCACCATCGATTGAGTCGGATGAGTCTACCGCGTTCGACTGAGGAAGTTCAACGGCTGTTCCTCCGCTAGTCTTCTTGGCTTCGGCCAATACTTTAGTGTCTGAGTGAAAAGATGACATTTTTTTCACCGTCGGCACTTTCGATTTCGGGATTCGGGGTTTCCCCGTCAGTGCCTTCAAAGATTGCATGCTCTTTTTCTCGGCGGACGAGACGCCGGATTTTGACGACTTTCTTGTATTCACCATCGTTGTTGAGGGATGAGCGGTTGAGAGAGATTTTGCTGACTGCCGTTCTAAGGTTTCGACGAGAGTGAGAAGACAACTGAACTGTTTTTTTTTGTGTTTCAAAAATACTCTGCCTATTCAACTTCCCAAATCAGTCAACTCCTGTTTTAAATAACGGCATGAAAAATCTTCGAGAATATTCAAAAAATATTTGTCTTCAAGTACTGTGCGTTCTGTTCCAGCTCTCTTCCTTAGGTGGTTAGTCCAACTGTTTTAGCTGGGGTTTCGACTCTGACTAACCACCGTTTGGCACAGTTAGTGTTTGACACCACATAGACCCGAGGAGGATCTGGGTGTTCCACACTGAGAACAGCAGTGTGAGTTGATGAGGGTCTTGGTCAATTCCAGTCCGTTGTCGTATGCGTTGGAGTTATAACCTTCTGTTGCCCTCCGTATTCACGTTTTCTTATCCGGTTCCTGGCGTATTTCTGAGGATACTGTACGAACTCCGTCTGCAACTGTGACATCTTCTGGTCCATCAGTTTCCTGGTGCAATTGTCAACATAGATTTGTGCGGTACTCCAATCAGACCTTGTGTGCAGGGTCTTATCCACTCCCCCTCGCATAAATCGATGTCTGGCGTGTACACAGTCTAGACCATTCGGACGCATCAGTCCCATCCCTGTGGTATAGCAGTTATTTGCACCTCTTCTTCCTTTCATCACAATGACGCCATTCTTGTCTAGGACAAGGCATGAGTCGCGAGAGAATGACACATAGTGTCCATCGTTGCACAGTTGACTGATGCTAATAAGATTCATTGTCAGACCTTCAACAAGGAGGGTGTCTTGGAGTGCAGGGAGATCCGGAACCTTCAATGTCCCACAGCCAATCACCTAACCCTTTCGACCATCCCCGAAGGTGACATACCTCATCTGCTCAACAGGTCTAATATGAGTGAGGTATTTAAAGTTACCTGTCATGTGGGCGGAGCATCCGCTTTCGAAGTACCAACTATCTTGTACTGTGTAGCTTGAGGAGCAGTAGGCCACCAGGCATATGGTTTGGTCTGCCTTTGGAACCCAGACCTGTTTCTGTTGTTGGTATGCCCGTCGTTCAGCAAGAAACAGGCGACACTTCAGTTTGATGTGTCCCGTCTGGTGGCAGTACCAGCAAGTGCGCCTATCTCTCCTTTGCTTCACTGGTGAGTAGTCACAGCTTTGGATGGGTGTTCTTGGTGTGCTATGAGTCTTCCAGTGATCAGCTAGGTTCTTTCGTTTGGACTGTTACACCTTCTGTTCAGGCAACTGATCCGTCACTTGTTGAGTTTTAACAAAGGTAGTGCATTTTGAGGTGCCTTCTTCGGTAAACCCCAGGCCTCGATGTCCAGACTCCATCCTTTGAGATCTGAGAATATCATTTAAGTCTTTAGTGCCAGGGTTTAGCATTCTCACGAATTGTGTGAGGTGGTTGAGTTCCTTCTCGGTTGTTGAATGATCCATTCTTTCAGATTCCAGCTGAAGTTCCAGTAGTTCTACCTTCCTTAGTTGGAACACCTCCTTGCGCATCAGATCAGTGATGATTTTCCTTAGCCCCAACATGCCTACAAGATGAGTTTCACGGTCCTTCTCCATGTCGACTTTCAGCGAAGAGACATTACCCAGGAGCTCTGTTTTCTAAGCAAGCAGACACAATCTTTCCTGTTTTATTTCAGCCAGTTGAGTATTTAGAGAGTCTACCATGCCTTCAAGCTCTACCTTCTGTGTAAGCAGTATCACGACCTCCTGCCAGACCTTGTCCTTTTCTATAGTAATGCTTGCAACTGTGTCATTCAGTTTTTTGTTGACCTTGATCAGTAGCAACCACTTCTCGTACAGATCTTTATATGTTTGAGCCAGAGATTCCTGCGTGAGTTCTTCATCGTCACTGTCTGAGAGGTCTTCAGGCGGGAGTTCCAACTGAGATGGTACTCCTTCACTGGTATTGTTGCATTCTCCTAGAGTTGTGACGAACGCCACAAAGTTGGTGGTTTCACCTCCTCCTTTTTCTTCATCTGACTCACTGTCGCTGAAGCTAGCGACCATTGCCTTCTTCTTCATGAGAGTATTTGCACATTGTGATTGGATGTGACCGAAACCCTTGCATTCATAGCACTGAATCTCTTCCTTTCCTTTATCAGAGGAGTCTTGCCTCATATCACTGGACCTTGACTTGCCGGTTTTCCAGTTTCGGGAGCTAGCTGATGAAGCTTGACCTTGTTCTGGACCACGTCTGTTGATTTTCCGCACCATCCTGCCAAAGTTTTGAGCCATCATAGCCAGTTGTTCAGTGGTGCACCCAGCTTCCAGCTTGTCTTCTGACATGTCTGCATTTAGGGTGATTCCCTTCACATCTCCAAGTTGGAAATTGTGATTAATCTTGTAAGTTCTGAGAGAACCCATCAGCTCGTCCAGTTTCAGTTTGGAGATGTCGTGCATTTCCTCAATGGCAGTGACTTTCATGGCAAATCTCGGAGGGAGTGATCTTAAGACTTTACTGGCCATCCTCTCTTCCTCAATAGGTTTCCCGAGTGCAGCGGCCTCGTTGGACAGTTCCAGAACTCTAGTGTTATATTCAGAGATAGTTTCACTTTCTTTCATCTTCATCTCTTCAAACTTGGTTGTGACAATCTGCATTCGGGAGTAGCAAACCTTATCTGTGCCTTCATATGCTGTTTGGAGGATGTCCCAAGCCTCCTTTGCCACTTCACAATTAATGATTAGCTTCATAACATTTTCATCTACTCCAAAAAATATTGCATTCATCCTTTTGAGTTTCCCCTGGATGCTTTGTCATCCTCTTCAGTCCACAAGGCTTCTGGTTTCGGAACAGGTTCTCTAGTGAGATTGTTCATCATTGGTTCAGTCCAACCTTTTAGGACTGACTTCCAGGCTTTTTCATCTAGGGATTTGAGAAAGGATCTCATCATGGGTTTCCAGGTGGCATAGTTTGATCCTTCAAGCAGCGGAGGTCTGGTGATGCTTTGTCTTTCCTTCAGAGTCATCTTAAACAGTTTAGGATCCCACTCAGTGTGTCGAGTGCCGGCTCTAATACCAATTGAAATTATATCCCCTGTTCAAGCTTGTGTTCGAGGTACAGTTGAGATAGACCTTGAACTCCTTTCACAACAGTTCAGCAGGCAGAACAAATAATGGAAGCACGCACAGAATGATAACCCAGTTCGGCCTCGCCTACTTTGGGGGGTTTCCCACACCCTAGAAGGGACGCAAATCTTTATTACGAGTTTAGAACTTACACGTGGACTTACGCTTACACCTTGTAATTGCCTAACCTCTAAACCATCGTCTCTCAAATTTGCAACCAAGGTTTACCGCAGTTCCCCTTGATCCCCTTCGTTCGAACCTTCTGTCCGAACGTGCTCGACCTTCTCTTGAAGCTCGGATGCTTTCTCTTGAAAGCTTGTTCGCCTTTGTTTTTTGCAGCTGTTGCATCGCTTCCAGGCAGTCTGAGTAGCACGTTGATAAGACTGCTCTTGCACCGATGAATTTCCACTCACAGCACACACCTGCGAGATCTCAGCCATATCCGGTGCATCTTCGCGATGAATATGTTCACGGTGAGTCATCCGCCGCAGCTGCTGCACAAGTTTCTGAGCCACATCACCCGCCTCGCGTATTCATCACCCATGTGGGTGATGATAAGTAAGTGAAAGGTTTTAAATTTCAACAACTTACATTTATAAGACACTAGTTACTTGTATATTAACTTCTGGTCTTCCATCTGCTTTTTTGTAGCTTTGATCCTCATGATATTGTGTTTGACATCGGTTTGAAGTGCATTGGGAAGAAATTCGAGGCCAGGTGGACTACAATCAGTACAGTCCTGCAATGGGCTAGAGAAAGGTGGTTTGAAGAGTTCCAGGTAATAAAATTAATATGTTACAGTCACTTAATTTTTGGAAAAACAATTTTTAACACTTTTTTGATTTCTGAAGTTAATGACTAGTTGACTACTATGTGTTTTGAAATGTGCAGAGACTTGCCACGTGGAATCCTCAATTGACACCTCTGGTATACAGCATATTCACGAAAAAGTGCAGGAAAATTTTGCGAGATGGCTGGCATAACCTTAGGGCAGGGAGGAGTATCGAGGGTCCTATTTTCCCTAATCCAGCTGCAACGGTTAAAGCAATTGGGAAATTCAAGGTTGATCACAAACTGAAGGCCCTCTGACCGGAACAAGATTAATAGAAGGGGCAAGAAAGACAACCCAAGACGACACGGTGGCGGACGTTATCCACCATTCGTACACAGGGATAAACTGGTAAGTTATCTTTTAATTTAATAATATATGATCACATTATTATACTAAAAACTCATTTGTTGGCTTATGTGCAGAGCATGATCCTGAAAAGACCGTCTACTGTAACGATAAGTACAAACGGCTTAAGATTGGAAAGGATGGGACATACCTTGATAAGGATGGTGCTACTATAGAGGTTATTCTTAATACATTTCAAATATTGATATTAAAAGGGAATCATATGTTACTTTATTAATGATATTAATTACTAAACTTGTTTTCCACTTTGATGCTATGCTATTACTATATGTTACTATGTTATTTGTGATGTGGTGACGTTATGTTATTAAGTTTTATTGTTCTAATCTTTCAAACTACCTTTTACATTGCAATGTTTGTTAATGTTTGTATCTTATTACCTATAATCTTGTTGTAATATTATTACTATATGCTATATTTTGGTTTGAATCTTATAACTTGTCTTGTTTGTATGTTACTAGCTATTGACGCAGTTTGTATGTGTTATGTTTTACTTGTTATGTATTATTACTAATTGCATTTTATATTTATATCATCACTCTGTTATTTGCAATTTCTATGTTTTCCACTTTGATGCTATGATATTACTATATGTTATTTGTGATGTGGTGATGTTCTATGTGCTTTGGTGTTTCATTTCTATTTACAACAGGTCATTGTTTGTATTTGTATGTTCTGTCTATTTATTATCTGATTACACATAATCTGTAACAGACATGTCAATGTTTGTATGTTCTAATTTGTATTTTTCTTTTTGGGTTAGTCGGATTTGGAGGCTACCTTTAGAGCGCTACAAGGGAGGTTTAATGGCGAGCTTCCAGAGGCCGAGGATCTTGAGGCTTCAGCACCTATTCTCGGATACTCCCAGAGGACGGGCCTTCCGAGAGTTATTGGTTCTGCAGCCACATTAGTCATCAGTTCTCGCTTTCAGGCCATGTCAACACAAGGAAACCTGAACTCCCAGAGTACAGCGCAAAGCTAGGGACTCTCTCAAGATGCAATTGCTCTCCTTACTAAAATGTCACAGCAGTTTGAGGATCTTCGCATGGTGGTCGAGGCACAGGCACATCAGCTATAGAATCTTCAGCGTGCGGCGAGTATCAGCTCCACTCATTCACTCGACGAGGTGAGCTTTGCATGCTTTCACAACTTGTTTTACTTATCTGTGGTATTTTTTGGGAAGTTCCACACTTTTTTAACTTTGTAGTAGCATCATTTTGGTTGTGTTGAACTTGTTCCACATTGTTTAGCTTTCATGTTGAACTTTGTTGAACTTGTTCCACTATAATTAAGCTGACTTTTTGTTATGTATATATATGTATATGAATGACAAATTTTTGCATATAAAATGTATTTTGTTTTTGTGATTTAATTAAAAATAATAGTTTTATTAATTAATTAACTATTTTTGTATTAATAATTGGTAAATTATATAATATCTAATTAAATACTCATGGAAAAGTACATGTGTCGTACAAATGTAGAAACTGTGACAAACTAGTGTCGTAAACACTGTGTGACATTTGTTTGACACATTAACGTTAACAACGACGTTAAGTTTTGGTAGATGTGTCGCACAATTTGTTTGACGGCTGCTAAATATACATGCGACGAGGTGTCGTAAATGTGACGTATATATGTCGCATAAAGTGTGCGACGCTTTCTAAATATGTATGCGACACTGTGTCGTAATCCAGTCATATATTTGTCGCAGAATTTGTAACGTAAATCCGTCGTAAGCCTCTTGCGACATAGGTTTGTGCGACATTTTGAGTTTCTGGCGTACTGTTGTCGGACACTTTTGCGTCGAATTCTCCATGTCGTAAAACTGACCCAAAATTTGTAGTGTATATAATTTTTCTAACTTTTTGTCCGAACTATTAAAATTTCCAAAATGAGTGCAAACTATATTAATTTATCCCAAAATGGGTAAAACTTAAATAATTTAACGAAATATTCAATATTGGAATTTTTTTTTGATATGCACTATTAACACAATAGTATGCATTACTATCATTTGCAAACGAGCAAATAAGAATAGAGGAACCGAACTCATATGGGTCGAAGGAGTAACTCGAAACAAAATATAAAATTTGGTCATCTAACAGGCAGACAAGTGCATATTTCAAATTCTTCTACACTTGACTGATACAGCTTAATTGAGATTGTTGCAAATGATTGTGACTTCTCTTGATGACATGACGCAGCGTGACAAATATGATAAATGAATTGACCAGCAATGAATTCGTAGAAAGCTTGGAATCCACCAAGAAACAAAAACTAGGGTTTATTAATATGAAAAAAGATGTTTAACAAAAACCCTACGGTGGGTTTAAATAAGAAAACATAAAACGAAATTAGGAAACAAAATAAACAGAAAATCTAAAAGATAATAACAGGCTAATTCAGCCTGCTAAACGAGCCCGGAAGGCCTAAAAAGCCCATTTGTCATAGCATTAACAGTGAATTGCGTTTGTTGGCCTGTTTCCACTCGAAATAAGGTATTACTGCAAATTTCTAGACACCAAACGCCAAATACCGATTTTCCCCGCAGTGCCCTTCTTGCGCGCCATCTGATCTTCAATCTGCACCGCTTTCTGCCCTGCATCAGACTCCTCCTCCTCTGAAGAACTCGCTGAGTTCTCTTCTGGATATAAACCTCATCCGCACGGTATTCGTACATGTCCGCCACATTGAAAGTATTTGAGATATTCATCGATCCGGACAGGGCCAACACATATGCATTGTCATTAAACTTCCTCAGCACCTTAAATGGGCCATACTTCCGCGGCTGCAGCTTCTTGTAAGTCCCTACTGAAAATCTTTCCTTACGTAGAAACACCGTTGCATCATCACCCTCCTTGAACAATTTAACTCTGCGACGCTATCTGCAACAGCCTTATTTTTCTGCCTCGTAGCCTCCAACTTTGCTCAAACTGCCTCCTTAACAGCAAGCTCCTCGGCCATAGTCTTGGCAGGCGCGTTATTCCCAGCACCTCTAGGAAACTTAATCAGGTCAACGACGTGCTTAGGTGTGGAAGTGTATACCAAAGATAATGGTGTCTTCCCCGTAACTGAATGCACGGCGCTGTTATATGCACTCCACCTGTGGCAGCGCTAAATCCCACTATTTTGGCTTATCTTCACAGACACTCCATATCATATTTCCAAGTGTGCGGTTAGTGACTTCGGTCTTCCTATCAGTCTGTGGGTGAGCAGTGGAACTCCTGTTTAATGTCGTGTCAAACATCCTCCATAATGTGATCCAGAAGTGGCTGGGAAATTTTGAGTCCCGATCGGAAGTGATGGACTTAGGAACTCCATGTAGACGCACTACCTCCCTGAAAAACACTTTAGCCACATGGGACGCATCTGCGGTTTTCTTGCAGGCAATAAAATCAGACATCTTCGAAAATCTGTCAACAACCACAAACACAGAATCCACTCCTCGCTGGGTACGGGGTAAACCCAACACAAAATTCATAGCCAGATCTTGCCAAATATCATCAGGAATAGGTAAAGCCAAATAAAGACCAGTATTTTGGGACTGACTTTTTGATACTTGGCAGATATAGCAATGCTGCACAATTGTCCTAGCGTCTCTCCTCAAGTGGGGCCAGTAAAATCTCTCCTCCAGACTAGCAATGGTCTTATCACGACCTAGATGACCGCTGAGACCACCTCCGTGCAAGTCTCGAATCAACTTCTCCCGGAGTGAGGAACATGGAATGCACAACTGACCTCCTTTGAATAAGAAGCCCTTACTGATATGAAAGTCACCACAAGAGTGCCTCCAACTGCACTTACTCCACAACTCCCTGAAATCAATATCCTCCTCATACAACTCATTTAAACAGTCGAAACCCACAACCTCCTGTGATAAAGTGACCAGCAAAGAAACTCTCCTACTCAGTGCATCTGCCACCTTATTCTGAGCTCCTGATTTGTGCTGAATGATGAAAGGAAACTTCTGCAGAAAGCTAACCCACCGAGCATGCATTTTGTTAATGACTTTCTGATTGTGCAGAAACTTCCAAGCCTGGTGGTCTGTGAACAGAATGAACTCGCGCTGGATCAGGTAGTGCTCCCACTGACGCAGCGTGACAAATATGATAAGCGAATTCACCAGCAATGAATTCGTAGAAAGCTTGGAATCCACCTAGAAATGAAAACTAGGGTTTATTGATACGAAAAAAGATGTTTAACGAAAACTCTAAAGTGGATTTAAATAAGAAAACATAAAACAAAATTAGGAAATAAAATAAACAGAAAATCTAAAAGATATTAACAGGCTGATTCGGCCTGCTAAACGAGCCCGGAAGGCCTGAAAAGCCCATATGTCATGGTATTGGCGGTACGTTGCGTTCGTTGGCCCATTTCCACTCGAAGCAAGGTATTACGATGAATTTCTGGACATCGAACGCCAAATACCGATTTTCCCGGCAGTGCCCTTCTTGCGCGCCATCTGATCTTCAATATGCACCGCTATCTGCCATGTATCATGACATATGCGTCGTGCATGTTCTCCAAGTTATATAGAGCGAATGTGAAGCTTCTGGATGTCATCAATTATTCGAATTGTCAATTCACCTTCTTTTGCAATAAGAAGATTGTTTGTCAAAAGAAAAAATGTACCAGGAGCTCAATTGACAGATAGATATTTTTAGAGAGATGCTGAGATATCCATAAATCATATCTAGAACAACAGTCTAGATAAATTAAAAGGCAGTCAAATTGAAAGGGCACATTTGGAAAAATTTTGATAATAATTTTAGGTTTTAATTTTGGAAAAATTCTATATAGTTCACACCCATTTTAGAAATTTTAATAGTTCAGACAAAAAGTTAGAAAATTCTATATAGTTCGCACCTATTTTGGAAATTTTAATAGTTCGGACAAAATTTTAAAAAAATTCTATATAGGTCGCACCCATTTTAAATTTTTTAATAATTTGGACAAAAACTAAGAAACAGATGATAGTTTGGCAACTTTTTTGTACCCCTTTTTTTCTTCATGCTCATTTTGATTGAATAATTAATTAAAATTTAAAATCCGACCGTGAAGAAAGGACTCGTCCTTAAACGTGTAAGGGTACGTGGAAAATTCAAAACAAATTTGGGCTCTTGCTCAAGCACAAGCCCAATATTGGCAGATTTCTAGGAGTTTTTGTTGCCCTACTTTGAATTCGATTTTCACTTTTATCGTGATTGAAACTCCAACATCAATTTTGTCCGTTTTTAAAGAAATATGTTTGGGAAGAATCGGTTTTGTCCATTTTTGAGTAAAATCGGTTTAAAAAAACCGGTTTTACTCATTTTCAATCAAACCGGTTTGGAGAAACCGATTTGATGAATAAACGCATGCGTGACATTTTGGTCCTATGTGGAAACAAAGATATGCGTTTGTGGTGACGTGTCAAATCGGTTTGGGGGAAACCGCTCTCATTTAAATGAAATGAGTTACTAATTTTGCAGAAGTCCGGTCATTAGAAAACCGGTTTCATTTAAATGAAATCGATTCCCTCCAAATCTGTTTGACACGTCACCCAAAAACGCATATCTTTGGGTCCACATAGGACAAAATGCCACGCATGCGCTTACTCATCAAATCGGTGTCTCCCAAACCGGTTTGATTGAAAATCAATAAAACCGGGAAAACCAGTTTTAATCAAAAATGGATAAAATCGATTCCTCCCAAACCAGTTTCTTTAAAAATAAGGTAAAATTGATATCCGAGTTCAAGCATGGTAAAAGTGAGTTTTTTTTCCCTGTTTTGCAAACTCAATATCGTTTTTGCCCCGCCTGAAACTCAAATCTCGTTTTTGCCCTGTTTTTAAAGGAACCGATTTTGCCCAAATCGGTTTGGGTGATTTTTGAATGAAACCGATTTCTCCCAAATCGGTTTGATGACTGTGCGCCTTCGTGGCACTATTTGGTCCTACGTGGACCGAAAAAATGTTATTATGGCCACGTGTACAAAATCGATTTGGCCCAAATCGGTTTGACTGGTCAACAACAATTATTTTTTATAAATTTAACTAATTATCACCCAATTCAACTAATTATCACCCAATTCAAGTAATTAACACCAAATTCAACACAAATATTTTAACTAATTAACACTCAAATCAACAATTCAACACAAACATTTCAAATAATTATGTTTGTGTTGAATTTGGTGTTAATTATTTGAATTGGGTGATAATTAATTGAACTGTTTGTGTTTTTTTCGTTGGGAAATTGTTTGTGTTGAATTGGGTGGAATTGAGTGTTAATTAGTTGAAATGTTTGTGTTGAATTGTTGAATTGAGTGTTAATTAGTTAAAATAGTTGTGTTGAATTTGGTGTTAATTATTTGAATTGGGTGATAATTAATTGAATTGTTTGGGTTGAATGGGGTGGTAATTAGTGAATTTTGTAAAAAATAATTGTTGTTGACCAGTCAAACCGATTTGGGCCAAATCGGTTTTGTACACGTGGCCATAATTACATTTCTTTTGGTCCACGTAAGCGCACAGTCAGCAAACCGGTTTCTCCCAAATCGGTTTTATTCAAAAATCACCCAAACCGATTTGGGCCAAATCGGTTCCTTTAAAAACAAGGCAAAAATGAGATTTGAGTTTCAGGCGGGGCAAAAACGATATTCAGTTTGCAAAACAGGGCAAAAAAAACTCAGTAAAAGTAACAGTTAAGTTTCAAGGTAGGTCAAAAAAATAAAAATAAAACTCAATTTCCAGCTAAAACACAAACTGTGCTACATGTGAAAACTGTAAGGATGAATACATGAGTTTTTTTTGCCCTGTTTTGCAAACTCAATCAGACTTTTGCCCTGCCTGAAACTCAAATCTCGTTTTTGCCCTGTTTTTAAAAGAACCAATTTGGGCAAAATCGGTTTGGGTGATTTTTGAGTAAAATCGATTTGGGAAAAATCGGTTTGGTTGATTTTCAACGAAACCGATTTGGGAAAAATCGGTTTGATGACTGTGCGCCTACGTGGACTGAAAGAAATATAATTATGGCCACGTGTATGAAACCGATTTGGCGGAAATCGGTTTCATACGAATAAAAATAATTAATAATTAATAATTAATAAAAATAATTAATAATTAATAAAAATCGGTTTCATGCGGAATAAAATTATTAATACCCAATTCAACAATCGGTCATGCGGAACAAAATTATTAATACCCAATTCAAAATTATTTGTATTTTTTTTGAATTGGGTGTTAATTAGTTGAAATGCTTGTGTTGAATTGTTGAATTGAGCGTTAATTATTTAAAATATTTGTGTTTAATTGTTGAATTGGGTATTAATTATTTGAATTTGGTGATAATTAGTTGAATTGTTTGCATTGAATTGTTGAAATGGATGGTAATTAGTTGAATTTTTCAAAATAATTGTCGTTGACTAAAGAAAACCGATTTTATTAAAAGAAAGGAAACCCTAATTTATTAATTATTTATTAAAAGAAAGGAAATTCAGCAATTAAACAAAAACATTTTAAATAATTAACACTCAATTCAACAATTCAATACAAGCATTTCAACTAATTAACACCCAATTCAAAAAAAATACAAATATTTCAACTAATTACTACCCAATTCAACTTATTATCATCTAATTAGAAAAGAATTGGCTAAGGAGAAACCGATTGTTGAATTGGGTATTAATAATTTTATTCCGCATTAAACCGATTTTTATTAATTATTTATTATTTTTTAATTTTTTAATTTTTTTAATTATTAATTATTTTTATTCCGTATGAAATCAATTTCCGCCAAATCGGTTTGACTATTTTGCCCAAATCGGTTTCGTACACGTGGTCATAATTACATTTCTTTCGGTCCACGTAGGCGCACAGTCATCAAACCGATTTTTCCCAAATCGATTTCGTTGAAATTCAACCAAATCGATTTTTCCCAAATCGATTTTACTCAAAAATCATCCAAACCGTCCCCATCAAAAAAAATCATCCAAACCGATTTTTCCCAAATCGATTCTTTTAAAAACAGGGCAAAAACGAAATTTGAGTTTCAGACCGGGAAAAATGAGATTGAATTTGCAAAACAGAGCAACAAAAAAAAAACCTCCGAATACATAAATATCCTTACCAGCAAAATCAATTATAATACGCCTGTTTCGCTCTGATTCTCGAAATTCGATCTCCTGGGAAAAAAACCCCAAATTCGGAACCCTAATCCAACATGGACGCGATTCGGAAGCAATTGGACGTGTTGATGGGAGCAAACCGCAATGGAGACGTCCGGGAAGTCAATCGGAAGTACTATGACCGGGATGTGTGCCGGCTTTACCTCGTTGGCCTTTGTCCTCATGAGCTGTTCCAGCTGACGGTACATAATTATTATAATTCTGTTTTATTTTGCTTTATGCGAACTTAGGGTTTTCGAGATGTATGGTTTGTTTTTACTGGTACTGTCAGATTCGCAGTGTTTTTTTGTATGCAAATTGTAAGTTTGCTTAAATTAAATTTATGAAATTATGACTTATAGCAGCTCAGTTTTTTTATATTGATTTTTTTTGATATGGGAAGCTGGTGTTATTGAAATGTGTTGTGATTTAATCTTTAATGTAATGACGATTTGTTCATTATTTAACGTTGTTAATGGTTTTTTCATTCCAAATCAAATTTTGCAGAAAATGGACATGGGACCATGTCCAAAGTTGCATTCACTGCAGCTCAGGAAAGAGTATCCTCTATATAACTTATTTTCTGGCGAGCATGAAATAATTAGGCTACTCGAGTTTCCTGGAGCTGGATTTAGTTAAATACCCCACTTAAATAAAGGATGTGTATGATTTGTCATATGGGGCAAATTAGGTTACAGTCCTTATGTCAAGTGGTATCTTTTGCTTGTATCCTTAATTCATAACAGATACCAAGAGGCAAAAGCAAAAGGTGTTGATAATTATGATAGAGAACTCGAAGATGTTATCGATAGGCTAATTATTGAGTGTGAAAAAAAGATTAACAGAGCCCTTAAGCGTCTTGAGGATGCTGATGCTAAAGCTGCAATAGCAATATCAGTGTCTGAAGTTACCCAGGTTGGTATTCTTTTGGGTGCTTTTGTATTTTGGAGAGTCAAAAACTCGAAATTGCATTCTGAGTCTCTGACTTTATGGTTTGATGGCAGTCACCTGAGATTGACGAGATGTCAAAACAGATCAAGGAGAAGCTCAAAGAAGCTGATCAATATGGTACACTCCAAATAAAACCCCTATGTATTCTAGATTGACTATTGAAGCTAATTTCAAGAAGAAATGTTTTCTAGGATGAATCTTATTCATTTATGATTTAATTCATATAGTAATCAACCGTTTCTTAATTGAGTTACAAGACAAAGATAAGTTGCCTACTGGCCTTTGATGTTACTGAGCTATATGTTCTATTTGGAAATGCTGAAAAGTAACTTAGTGATGGTTTAAATATAAGTAACATGAAGTCACTAAAATCCAATATGCTTTAGGTACTGAACTGAAGTCAATAAAGAGAGGTGGACTTCTGTGCCCCCTTGGCTTGCATAGTTAATTATTTAAATGATTGATCAAAATGGATATTGTAGGAGCCTAGGTCAGTAATGTTGTCTTGTTGAGTTGTTGGCTATTAAGCTCCTTTGAATTGTTTGCATCAAATCAAAATCTACCAGAGTATATACCTTAATCCATATGTAAATAATTGCTCACAGATTTTGAAGGCCTAACGGACATGAAAATTAGAGCAATGGAGGTAGTTGAAGAACTAAGAGTAAAGAGAGCTGATAAGCAGGTATTAACATTTTGTTTTTATTCAACTTAAGATATATTATAGATGAAACACCTACTCTGTATTTTTTTTTGTCACAGTCCATGCTCCTCTTGGATGCCTTTAATAAAGATAGAGCGGCTTTGCCGCATCCATTCCCTAACCCTCCAGTACAAGCGCACTTGCCTGCAGTGGCACCTGATCCTCACATTCAGGAGATGATAAATGAGAAGTTGAAGAGAGCGGAGGAGCTTGGTAAAATTTACTCTCTAACTGTTTTTATACTCTTTTGGATAAATGCCTTATTCATTGTATCAAAAAAATGGTTTCTATGTGTGCGAAAATTCCCTCCTAGTGTATATAACCAACTAGTCACCATAGTGCTTTTAATAGCAGTTTGGGGTGTATACAGGTGAGCAAGGTATGATTGATGAAGCTAGAAAGGAAATGGATGAAGCTGAAGCACTCAGAAAGGTATGCTAGTTCATCAATAGCATTTGTTTCTGTGATTGTATTTATTTGCACAATTACGACCATGCAACTATATGGGTATTGTGTAGTTTCTTGTACTTCTCTTTGTCTTGCATGTATTCTGGACACATATATTCACGCTTTAACAGTTTTTTCTTCTAATAAGTCCAATGAAGTTTACTCCTTTTGTTTTTGTTTTTAGTTGGCTCCTAGGCAGGAACCGGCAGCGGCAGGGGATCCATCCAAGTTCACAGCTGCAGATGTTCGAATTGTGAGTCTCTTACGTACACATTAACAATATTAGAAGTAGACTCACTCCTGTTGTTTGCGCACTTTATTTTATTGCGCTGTCATGATTTATTAGTGGAGACTGTTAGCAAATTTGGATTAGTGTTTCTAAACTGGGTGCACTCTTTACCATGCTCCAGGGGCTTCTGTCATGCCATATCACCATTTAACAAACCACCTTTTTCCAACATTGTAAATTTGTAATTATTTACAAGTTTTGAACTCAAAGATTTTTCTGCCTGTTTTTATGTTATGTTGTACATTTTATATGTGTACTCCAATTGGAGGGCTGAATTGCCATATTGAGTTTGTGTCTCACCTGTTTCAAACCAGCAGGTTAATGTTATTATTCATTTTATCTCCCATAAAGCGCTTCACGGATGCAAAAAATCTCTTTCATATACCTCTGCAAACCTTTTTTTTTTTCCATTAAAACAAACCTTGAAACTAAAGGCTATGGGAAAGGGATCATCTTGTGTGTTTCACTGTGTACTTCCTGTTCAAGGTACTCATTTATATTAGCTTGATTTTGTATTGTAGACCGATCAGAAGCTACGAGTATGTGATATATGTGGCGCATTTTTAAGCGTCTACGACAGGTAAACTTTGACACTGTTGATTGCTCCTTTTCCTAGCTATACCGTGTGTGTCAAAGAGATACCTTTGAGGTTTCGAGTACTTCAGCTTTTGACCTGGCAATACCTCCTTGTCACCAGCAAGCTTATGGGCCCAGTTATTCGAGAAGTACTTTTGCAGCTAAAGAATGTGCGTCTTTATCTGTTTTCTGTTTGTGGATTGTGCTATTGCTAGTTTATGAAACTAGAGGATAAACTTTTAATTGGTTACTTGCTTGGAATAGTTTTTAACATTCTTATCTAGTAAATTATACTTGCTTTAGTGATCGCCGCTTAGCTGACCATTTTGGTGGAAAACTTCATCTGGGGTACATGCAAATTCGTGAGAAGCTGGCTGAACTTAAGGTATGCTACCGATTCATCCTTAAAAAAGTAACATTTCTTGGAGATTGTACTTAACCACGAATCCACGATAGGATCAGTGTGCTTCAATTGCCTATGTGGTCAATTGAGGCTACATTGTTAACTTCACTCCATAGACAATATAGTTCATATTTTGGAATTATTGCCACCCAAAATTTCTTTTGGTCTCGTCCTTAAGTGAATTCAATATTTTACCATGATGATTAATTTGGATATTTAAGAGACTGGAGTGTTTGTTGTACTATTCTCCTGTTTTGGGCAGAGATTGCTATGAGCCTGACAGTTGCCATTTACTCTGAAACATATTAAATGCTGATGATAGTTGAACAGACGCTATTCTTGATATTATTGAATTGTGAGTAAAATAAGTTCTTGGAAAATTGTCAGGAAGAGAGAAACAAAAGCCGGAAAGTTGATCGGCCTGATGAGGATAGAAGGTTAATTTGTTAAGCTAATGATTCCTTCTAGCAGTACCATGTTCCTTTTTAATCATTTGTACTGACATTTGTGTTTGCAGGTCCAAAGAGCGAAGAAGTAGGGATCGTGAACCTAGTCGTGATCGGGGGAGAGGAGAAAGTTGTGAAAGGTTGAGGGACCCTGAGAGACAGAGCAGGGATCGTGATAGGTATCATGATCGAGAACGCGAACATGAGCGTGAACGAGATAGGGATCAGTCACGCAATTATGATTCTAGAAGTCATAGAAGGTCTCGATCGCGATCTAGGGAGCGCCCAAGAGATCATGATCGCCATAGGTAGTGCTTTCGCCCATTTTAGTATTTGCATTTTTTTTCATTGGCAGAGTTAAACAGGTGGTGCTGTTGTACTTGGATCGATCTGCTTTTTGAATGACTGTCTGAATTATTTTTTCATGCTATTTGTTATGTCATCCCTGAGACTAACAGACTGATTTGTGTGAAACACATTGCAACTCGTTAAGACTAGTAATTCATTTTGCTCTGTTTGTTCACAGGCGACATGATCGATGTTAGACGGCTGTTAATGCTATGGGTTTGGAGGCTTGAAGCATTGACATCAAATAATGCTCTATGGTTTTGGAGGCTTGAAGCAATGACATCAAAACTACGAAGAAAAGTTTTCCAAGTTGATGGTGAGCTTGTCACTTTAAGATGTGTAGAAGCTAGTGTATGCAAAATGGTTTTATGAAGGAAAATCTTGAAACTTGTTCAAGACTTTATTGTTTTGAGATACCTATTTCCCAAAGTAATCGAGTCAGGGTTTGGGTCTCATCTCTTTAAAAGCATGTTGAAAGGCTGCCCCAGATGTGCAAGTCTTACTCGGTATTTATGGAGACGGTTTAAGTAAATTTCCTCCGTAAAGAAAGTGCAGACTGTGAATGAAGTTACAAGCCTCTTTGCTGTTGAATCCATCCCTTTAGGAAGAGTGGTGGGCATACTTGCTTTCTTCCCAAAGGAATGGGTTGCCAGCTCAATAAAATTTCTATCAAGTGTGATTTACAAATGTCAACATTTCTAAAATACTGTTCTTTTTCAGGATTTGTGGAAAAAATTACTTTTTAAAAGTATCTTCAAATAAATAGGACAAATTACTTGACACTGTCCATCATCTCAACTGATTTATACTAAAATAATTTAATTATTAAAATATATATCTCCTTCTAAAAAACATTGCCTCGCTCAAATAGCTTATCCTGCAATCGATCAGTACGTGCAGCAATAAGAACGTCCCAGCAAACAATGTTATGTGCTATAAAATGATTAGCTAATAGAAAATTTTACCTTATGAACAGACCCACAGGCCATACAAATATACATGTAACAATTGTATCAACAACAACACCATCCCATTTGTTTAAACATATATGCTCATTTGTGACTGCCACATTTTTTCCCCCTCTTTACCTGCACAATTTCGTACTTCTTACTTTTCTGATTGCTCTCTCTTTCTCCCTTACCCCTCAACTCCATCAGTGTTCAATATAGTTGTAATTGTAACCATCAACCTTTTGTACTCTGTAGCAACAATCTCTGTGATATACTCAAATATGATGATTTAATTAAGCGCCTTGCATGTTTGGAATAACTGCACCGGCTACGAAGATGCCCTTAATGGACGAGGATATGCAGTCTTTTGTATTCGATCCTGAATGTCGAAATGACAGAAAAAAATAACATTGAAACACAATCCTGTACCAGCAGAATTAATAATTAATAATAGATAGCTACTTTAACTTCATGCGGATATCTTAAATACATTTGAATATCCAAAAAGCCAGTTTCAGTGCATGAAATTTATGTTACCTTTGATTTAACTTAACAGCTATTGAACTTGAATTAATATTAATAATCAATAAATCAAACTTGTCTACATTAACCTTCCAAGTAAGATGATACAAGTTGCAGTCCAACTAAACTGTTCCAATGATGTTATTACTGAAGCATGTGTGGTGCTAACATTACAAATAACATGAGCATAACTTTAAATTAGTTGGAAAAAAAAAACAAATTCAAAAGAGCAAAGCCTCTAGTATTAGATTTTTGCAACCTGGTAACAGGCTGCAGCAACAAGCTCAAGATCCATATCCATAAGTAACCACGATATATCATTCTTACTTAATATAAAACAGTATAGGTTTCAAGTATTATCAAGAGAATCCAAGAAAGATTAAATTTACAAGTCAAACAAAACAATTTGAGGAATGCAACCCAGAACCCACACACAATGTTTACTGCTACTAAATGTTATGAGGATATTATGCATTAAGAAAAAAACTGAAACAATAAAGATGAACTAATGAATAAACTGAGATAGACTAAACTAAATAATGAATATATTAAACGTTTATGTTTGTTTAAGATGAGAAAGTTGGTAAGAATTCAAAGCCACGCCTATAACCAAAAATCAGGCATCATTACGTACATGAATCTGTGTATAAAAACATGATCGACTATTCCTACAAGAAACGTAACTTATCTTTCGTGATGCTATATTATATGCAGAAAAAAATGCCCATATGGATGACAAATTCCAACATCATCGCCTCTAAATCAGGTTTTTGCCATATGGATTTGGATTTTGTAAAATAGAACATTAAAATAAAAAGCTGCATGTTAAAAAATATAATATTTATCATTTTATTACAAGTAAGATTATCATCGGGTGTAGGAAAATGACTGTTCATGTTATGCTGAAGCATATGAATTACTTACAAGACCTGAGTCAAACTTTAGAAGAAAAGGAATCAAACAATTCCAAACCACAAATGATATAGCCAAATCCAGTAACAATCCAACATCAAATATTACCAATCTTCATAAATGCATCAATTTCAAAATCATCAACATCAAAACATCTGTTATTTTAGTAGCATATTCAACCAGAGAAACATCACTTTTTCCTAAAGATGAATTCATATCTTAGATCAAATAAATTCATCTGCATCCAAACATTATTTTCTTAACGTCCAAATCATGAAAATCTAAAATTAAATTTCATAAAAATTACCTTCAAATCTGAATTCGTGACGAACTCCTGATCGACCTCAATTGGCTCAACATCGACACATTCAGGTGGCGTCTCAAACAGCGACAAGGAAAACTGCTTAAACACGACACCACCAACATTAAAATAAATCAATCCGGAACTCGGCACATCGACCCTAATTTCCTTGACCGGAAACCACAAGAAAAGTTCCTGTGCCGACATGCCGGACAGCTCAGCGATCTGTCCGTAGCTAATGAGCCCAGTGACGTTGAAGTCAAAATGAACCCTATTTTCGAATTTAGCATTGCAGGCTTGCTGTAAATTCACCTGGAATCTTCCAGATGAGGGATCAACGGTGAAACTGGTAATTTTGTTGGGGAGGAGACCGATTGGGAGGCCGTGGGATCGGAGAATGGAGGAGAACGAAGGGGAAGAGGAATCGGCGGAGCAGGAAGATATTGAGAGGAAGAGGATGATTGAGAGGAGAAAGTGAGGCGGCATGGTTATGGTTGATATAGGGGGTAGAGAATCGGAAGTGATGGTGACGGCGGCGAGGAAGATTACGATTAAGGCGGTGGTTGGTGGCGCGAGGTGGTTTCTGGTGAGATGTACGGAAGGAGGGAGGTTAAATTAGGGCGAGTTTGGTTTTTGGTTGGTTGGAGGGGTTTTTGTGAGGGATAACTAAAAATAGTGGGCTTTGCAAATTGATTAAAATTAGCCGTTCAGAGATTTTGAGCCCATAACGAGGCCTTTTGGAGCCGCAACTTGCCCACCCAAGAATTTACTAATGAGTTGTGTGTTACTATTTACTTGAATTTTTCATGACAAAGAAATTTTCAAATTATCTTTTGATTGCATAAACTTTTTAATGAATCAACAAACAGGCTTGTACGCCCTGAATGAGGTCATTAGGTGTAGGGATTGTACTGATTAGATTGGTGTACGTAGTGAATATATTTTTACAAGGGAGTGTGTGATATTCAAGGGTATGATGAACAGTTCAACTGGATCTGACTGAGTCGATGGCGAATACCAACTCATCGAATTTAGCTCCAGTGACTTCCTTTACAACCTTGCTTTCTTTTAGTATCTTGAATGTAGGCACAACTCTCATACCGAGTTCCTTTGCCAATGGCTTCACAAGAATTAAACACAGGCATCAAAAATTTGAATCTGATCTGTCACAATGAAGAAAATGGGTTTGTGGTTGAGACAAGTTGTAGCTGCAAACCTTGTTATCTTGGTTGCAGTCGAGTTTGAGGAAAACAACATCAAGGTACTTCTCAGACAGCTCTTGAAATTTTGGAGCCATTACTTTGCAAGGCCCACACCTACAATATCGCATTGCAAAACCATTAATTAGAGCATAAACAAGAAAGCTTAAATATGTTAAACTGTGCTCATATCTCCTGGGTTCAGGAAAAATGTCATTCTGATAACCATGACACGGCAAGACAATGACAAAACTATAACTACAGATAGAAATGTAAGATGACGACATGATCCACGCTAGTCCTCAAAAGCTTCTTGTGTCTGCTTGCATTTAAGATCATTATAACCACAAGCTACATCTAGTCCATCATCCCATCTGTATAGTGCTTCTGATTTCTACACGGACTTAAGCAGCAGCTACGCCACGGATATTTGTTAACTATTGTACGTTATCCGTTTCTATAATATATTTGAATTTAGATTGTTTCTGGAAAGCAGTAAGAAATGGAACATATTGTCTATTTTCATTACTTTCCCGAATAAAAACCTATTCATTAATTAAGATATAGAAAAAATGCATTGAGAAATTAGATCGTCACGCACACTTTTCCACACACACACACAAAAAAAAATCAGATCAGTACTTCCTTTCTTACTAAAGATTAATTTCACTAAACCATAAGGAATCAGGCATCAGCAGAACAACTATAGGTCAATCAAAGCCATCAAATATTTCCTACCAATTTTCTGCAACAACTTGAAGAAGCAAATGAGATCATAGTACAGAAGAAGAGAAATACCGCCACAAAGTGATACGCGTACAAAACACACACTCTGAAAACGTCTCCACTTTAGTAACTGAGCCCAGTACAGGTAATAAAAAAAACTACTGTATATAAAAAGGAATTACCACTGAGTGTACATATCGAGGACAACTGTTTTATCGCCAGCGGCTTCAACGATCGGCCAAAATGTATCCTTATCAACCTCCGAAACGGTCCCGACAACTGCCTCCGTCTTCAAGGTACATCCGCTCACCGTTCTCCGCCTCACTCTCGGTACTCCTCCTACCGATGACCGAAAAAACAAGCCAGACGGTGGTAAAGCCAAGCGCTGAGAGACGCAGCAGGAAGACGAAGAGGGATGCGAGCGCGAAATCGGAGGAGCGACGGAGAGGCTGAGAGACATTGTGGGAGAGAAATTGGTTGCAGAAGAAAACGAGCTTGTGAGGTAGCAATGGCTTTGAGGAGTTTGAAGAATAATGAGACGGATATTCCCTTCGATTTCAGTGGCGGGATAGCGTGGAAATGTGAGGAATGGAAATTGTGGAATTGACATTTTTTTTATATTCTGAATTGTGTGGTTAGACGGAGGTTGAGTGAGATAAGAATGTCTGAAAAGATCGAGTGTCACCGTGGGGATTTAGAATTTAGATCGACCGCCCTGAAATTAATATTAATATAATTATTTTCAAAATCAGGTTCTTTTTGATAAAGTAGATGATTTGCAACACAATAATACAATCAATTACATGTCATAACTCATAACATATCAAAAAAAAATTTACATGTCATAACATATCACTAACACACACACACGAGAGAATTGCCTTCAAATCCTGCAATTGTCAAAAAAAATTCTCTTGTTTTCCTAGCTAATTGATCTGCAATTGAATTTGCTTCACGCCACAACAAATTTAAACACCAGCCAATCTTTGGAGATAATCTTTACATGCATATAGCCATACAGAATCCTCCCTTTTCCAATTCCCACAACAGGACATCAATCTAACTAGTTTTGCATTATCAACTTCAAAAATGGCATTACTTATCTGATTTTTTCCAGCTAATTGCATTGATTTTAGAAATCTCAGCCCTTCTGCATCCAGAGTTTAATACATTTTTCAACATAAGTAGCATGAATCCAACAATATCAAACTCTCATCGTCTCTACAAATACACCTCACTCCAATTACATTTATACCTTCTACACATGAAGCGTCATAATTTATTTTCACATTCCCTTCGTCTGGCTTTGACCACCTATATTCAGCTTCTTCCCTTGTCACCAAGAACCTGAATTTTAGAAAATTATACCGTCTTACTAACATTCTAGTATGAAAAGCCATAGTATTTTCAAAATCAGGTTGTTTTAAAATGAATTGATTTCTTTTTTAATGAAGGGGTACGTATAACCACTTAATATATTTTAATACTATGATTTGTGAGGAATGATTTGTTATTATGATAATAATTAGTATCCTAACAATATATAATAGAGGTGTACATGATACATATAAAAACCGCTAAAGACAGAGGCATGTCCACTTGAGCTTAAATTTATGTTATGTTAATTTAATTTATGTTATGTTAGCTGAATTTAGTTTAATTTAATTTAATTTATGTTATGTTAGCTGAATTTAATTTATTTTAGTTTAACTTATAGTTTATACCAACTTAACAACAACAACATCATCATCATCATATTACTATTCATCACAACTATCATCATATTATATTACTATTCATCATATCATCATATTACTATTCATCATGTCATCATATTACTATTCATCATATCATCATATTACTATTCGTCATGTCATCATCATCATGACATGATGATGATGATATCTTGTGATGATGGTGACATGCTGATGATGGTGACATGATGATGATGATGATGATGATGTCATGTGATGATGGTGATGGTGACATGATGATGTTGATACGATGATGATGGTGACATGTGATGATGATGATGATGATACGATGATGATGGTGACATGTGTTGATGGTGTTATGTGATGATGATGATGGTGACATGATGATGATGGTGTCATGTGATGATGATGGTGACATGATGATGATGATGGTGATGATGATGATGTGATGATGATAAACTTATATCAAATACAATTTATTTTAATTTAATTTATGTTATATTAGCTAAATTTAATTTAATTTATATTAATTTATATTATGTTAACTGAATTTAATTTAATTTATGTTATGTTATGTTAGCTGAATTTAATTTATAAAATACAAATTTAAAGTCAAATTGACATGTTCAGAATATGATAAGTTACCAATAATAGAATATAATAACCTGCTAAGGCTTAACTAAATCAGGGCCGCTTTTCTAGGCTAGCCCACCCCGGCCTATTGGAGAGATATCGAATGACTGCCCCAAACCAAAAGGCATTTGCTTACACACAAACTGGCGTCATAAAATAAGGTCATGTATGACAGTACACAAATGTCCGAGTCATCCTTTTGTTGCCTTCTCATGGCGGCTTTTGTGATCCAATTATTGCCATATGACAACTTTCATAATACCCCATTAGTATTAATTAACCCACTCAGCCACTCTTGTAAGAAAGCAGACATATCCACACACACACACAAAACCGAAGTGGGTGACGACGTGATGGTAACTTTTAGGCATTTTGTATCAAAGCCACAGATTCATTTTCTTTGTGTGCGTGAGTGTGTCCGTCTCCATCCTATAAAAAGTTAGCTTGTCTGAAAAAAGAGCATCTCATTCCAAGCACTCATCAATAAGACATCTTTGATCTTCCTCCTTCTGTATCTCCAGCCTTCATCTTCCTCCAATTCAAGAGGAGAGCTGCAATCTGAGGTAAAGATGTAATCTTTTGCTCAAAATCCAACTGTATGTATAGATTAGGATTCTGGGGTTGTCTTACGCTTTCATATAACGGGTTGATCGTATTTTAAGAATTATTGATTGAGATGAAAATGAATGAAGGGAATGTTAGGGTGTTTGATTTCTTCAAGTTATTAGAGATCTCGCTCTCAGTTTGGATGGCTGATTTTTTCAGTATCTGAAGATCCTTAAATGGTAGTGGTTACTTGAGTATTATGATATGCAAGGCTGAAAGAAGGTTTTTGTTTCTGATTTCATTCTTTACGAAAGGAAAATGGTGTTGTAATTGGCTTTAGAGGATATTGGTACTTACGATTGTAGGCCGTCAAAAGCTGGAATGAGCTAACTTTTTTAATAGTTCGTTAAAAGCTTGACGATTTCATGGATAGGTACCTGCAGGCTTGTGAGGAAAATTGTACAACAAGAAGCGAACTCTACCTTTCATATTGTATGCATCAATGTTGGTAAATCATGAATGCATCGAGTCTATACGGTCTCAACAAGACATTTCCTGACAGTGTTGGGGATAAATGTTTGTCATTCTCATTGGTAAACTATTGTAATATAGAGTCGTGTTGTTGGGGCCATATGATTGGTGATTGCCATTAAAAGATGGCAAATAGAGTTGTCGGGTTCGTCTATTTTCAGTACGGAGATAGGGACTGTGAGGCACTTATTGTTGTTTATTTTCAACAGAGTCATGCTTTATTGGTATCTACATTTCACATTTGTTCATGTTGCTGCGAAATTGGCAAAACTTAGCTTAACATTTCTATCTACCTTGTTGTCTGATGATGTTGTAGGTGCTTGGATCAAGATGGCATTGGTGACAACTGCTGAAGTCTGCGACACAAACCAAACCCTTATCCACAGCGGTGAGCTTCGAGCCCTACAGCCAATCTTCCAACTATATGGGCGCAGACCCGCCTTCTCAGGTCCAATAGTCACACTGAAAGTATTCGAGCACAATGGCCTAGTGCGTGAGTTTCTTGAGGAAAAAGGGGATGGTAGAGTCCTTGTCATAGATAACGGAGGAAGTTTAAGATGTGCGATATTGGGAGGGAACCCAGTAGTCCAGGCTCAGAACAATGGCTGGTCAGGCATCATAGTCAACGGTTGTATAAGAGATGTTGACGAGATCAACAGCTGCGACATAGGTGTCAGAGCTTTAGCTTCGCATCCTATAAAGGCTAGTAAAAAGGAGTTTGGTGAGAAACATGTGCCTATTACCATTGCAGGGACTAGAATCTGCGACGGAGAGTGGCTGTATGCGGATAGTGATGGGATTCTTGTTTCCAGGATGGAATTATCCATCTGAAGCACTTGGCTTCCCCAGTTTCTAGCCTCTGGCCATCATGGCTGTCACTTGTTGTTGTTTTTAATATGCTTATTGAAATTACATAATTATAGAAATTACATTATTTCAATTCATTGTTTTTGAATTAATCCTATTCTCGTCGAATAAGTGTATTGCAACTTAAAATAGTTTACATCTCTGCCCCTGCTACATCCCAAATTCTGTCCTACATTGTTTGGGAGTATTGTGTATGCAAGCTTGATAAATTAGACGTTATTTCATCGATCTACCGTCATTTTTTGTGACAGACTCTAAATTACAATGCCCTAAGAGGACGATGACATGAGAGAGTTAGGACAGATTCAATCAGAATTTGGAGTGATACATTTGTTATTCAAGTAAATGCTGTTAAATGTAAATTATAAGGATAAACAAGAGCAGATGGCTTCAGCTTCCCCAATGGCCATCCAGCTCAGGACCTCCTTCACCGCTAACAGAGTCCTTGGTGCTGCTGCTCCTCCCAAGGGACTCGCTGGCTCCTCATTCAACCACCTGCCCTGCAGAAAGGTGTCCACTTTCACTATCAAAGCCATCCAAAGTGAAAAGGTTTGTGTTAGTTTCATACTTTATCAATGCAACTAGTTCATCTTTAGGGGTTCATAGTTAGTACATATAAGATCACAATATTATGAGTGTTTCATACACACTAATTTAATTCTATAAACATAGTTTTATTGCTCTTTAAATTAACTAGTTCACTTGAAAATTGAAATATAGCTCAAAGTCATGATTTAACTAATAAGTGCAACCTAGCAATTGTTATAATGTGTTTCACCCATGAGGGGTAGCCTAGTGTTAAGAGGAGGTTAACAGTTCTCAAGTCACATGTTCGAATTCTAATGGGACCAAAGTGTGTTTTCTCTTGTGGATAGGCTTAGAAGGGTATAATAGGTATAAGTATTAAGTTCGGGGTTGTACGATCTTTTCCTTTTTGAAAAAAAAAATTGACAAGCCACTAAACTTTGAAGAAGTTTGCTTAATCTAAATTACTTGACTTTTTAAGCCATAAAACTAAAAGGCGGTCAATTAAATATCCTAAATGAAGTGCTGAATTGAATGACTCAACTTCTAAGGCCCTGTCCACTTTGAATTATATTTTTGAATTATAAGTTAATATCAGTCACTCTAAGTTAATATCAGTCACTCTAAGTTAATATCAGTTAAGATCAGTTAAGTTACTATTCACATCATCATCATACTATTCATCCTACCATCATCATCATACTATCATACTATTCATCATCATCATCATCATACCATCACACTATTCATCATCATACCATGATATTATTCATCATACCATCATCATCATACTATCATACTATTCATCATACCATCATCATCATACTATTCATCATCATCATACCATCATACTATTTATCATACCATCATCATCATTCATACCATCATACTATTCATCATCATCATCATACCATCACTATTATCATCATATCATCATACTATTCATCATACCATCATCATCATAATATTACTATTCATACCATCATACTATTCATCATCATCATCATACCATCACCATTATCATCATATCATCATACTATTCATCATACCATCATCATCATAATATTACTATTCATCATCTTCATAAATACTATTCATCACCATCATCACCCCCATCATCATCATCAGTATATTAATATTCATCACCATAAAAATTACTATTCATCATCATCATAAAATTACTATTCATCACCATCATCATCATAAAATTACTATTCATCATCATCATAAAATTACTATTCATCACCATCATCATCCCCACCATCATCATCAGTATATTACTATTCATCATCATAAAAATTACTATTCATCATCATCATAATATTACTATTCACAACCATCATCATAATACTACTATTCATCATCATCACAAACCATCATCATCATAAAATTACTATTCATCCTCCTCCTCATCATAATATTACTATTCATAAGTTACTCTAAGTTAATATCAGTCACTCTAAGTTAATATCAGTTAAGATAAGTTAATATCATTTAAGATCATTCAAATATAAGTCAAAGTGGACGCACCCTAAGTTGGAAGGAACATACCCATCAAAAAAAGTTGGAAGGAACATAACAGCCTTTAACCAAATGATTCTTTAAGTGTCTCTATTAACCACATTTTAATCCATTGTTGGATTGATGCGTAACTTCGGTCATAGTGACTGAATATGAAACTGACAGATCTTACTAGCAAATGATCGTTTTAAATGCAGCCAACGTACCAAGTAGTTCAACCCATCAATGAAGACCCCTTCGTCGGAAGTCTTGAGATACCAGTGACCTCTAGTCCACTAGTAGCATGGTACCTCTCAAACTTACCCGCCTACAGAACAGCCGTCAGCCCTCTTCTTTGTGGCGTAGAAGTTGGTTTAGCACACGGGTACGTACTTTCTCGTTGGCCAATTCGTCAAGGCTGGTCCTTTGAGGAAAACTGACTACGCAGGTGCTGCTGGGTCATTAGCTGCTGGAGGACTTGTGGCCATTCTTAGCATATGCTTTGACTATTTACGGGGATTTCATCGTTCAAGGAAGGAGAGCTATCCATTGCTCCGGCATTAACTCTGACTGGGAGGAAGAAGACACCGGATCAGTTACACACTGCTGAGGGTTGGGCTAAGTTCACCGGAGGTGATACGGCCCGGCTTCACCCCTACCGAATCGGCTTTATGGGCACCCCGTATCAGCCCTGCAGGTCATACATCCCAATCCAACAATGGCCTGTTCCATTCATGGGACGCTGGCCGTATCGGCCCAAGCCCATGGAAATGAAACATTAATCCTGCAGGATGTTGGTGAAGGGACTTGAACACAAGACACCCCCCCGCCCTTTAATAGTGGTTTTAGTGTGCCACTATCACCAGTTGAGCTGCGTCCCATGAATGGAACAGGCTACTGTTGGGTTGGGATGTATGGCCTGCAGGCCTGATACGGGGTGCCCATAAAGCCGATTCGGTAGGGGTGAAGCCATGTCGTATCATAAAAATATCGGCCCAAGCCCATGGAAATGGAACATTAATCCTGCAGACAGCTCAATTGGTGATAGTGGCACACTAAAACCACTATTAAAGGGTAGGGGTGTCTTGTGTTCAAGTCCCTTCACCAACATCCTGCAGGATTAATGTTCCATGGGCTTGGGCCGATATGGCCAGCGTCCCATGAATGGAACAGGTCACTGTTGAGTTGGGATGTATGGCATGCAAGCCTGATACGGGGGTGCCCATATAGCCGATTCGGTAGGGGTGAAGCCGGGCCGTATCAGGAGAGTTCTTCGGAGGAATCTCTGGTGTCATCTGGGCTTACTTCCTTCTATATGGTCTTGACCTTCCTTACTATGTCAAGTAGGGTTTTGTCAGTTGTGATGATATGTTTGTATATGAATGAGTACTGCTTGTAATTTCCAAGACTTAATTACATTAGTGTTATTTGAATTTGGAAAGGAACAACAAATTTCATAAAAGGCTGATGAACACTGAACTCTAAGGTACCGTTTGGTTCATGAATGGTTTGTGGAATCGAAAGAAAATTTGAGTTTATTAATGATAGATGAAATCTGACAAACGTTTGAGCCAATCTTCATAGAGGCAACGAGGACATCACCTCTTCATAATTCACAACAAAGCATAAAGATATTCACACATTTTTATAGCTCATTTAAATTGGATCAAAAATTGAATTCATATTTTTTTAAAATTGGGCGATGCCAGCGCCTTTATTGAAAAAATTTTGGTCCAAAGAGCCTGAACTGTGGCTACAAAGAGAAGTCTTCAAGTGCCAGGACTTAGTTATCAAACCTAGGTCCTTAATAACACCGAACAGACTAAAAAAGGGGGCCAGAAGGCCTAAAACCAACAGTCTAGACAGGAAGTAAAAGGGACTAGGCATTAGTACAATAAAGAGGAGCGAGTATGAGGTCTCCGTACAACGTCGTTGGAAGTAGAGAGGCTGATAGGGGCAGGACAACAGAGATCCTCCCCAAGACAGGCATGACCAAGCGAGTCGCTCAAAAGAGCGAGAGACACCACGGGGGAGCTGACTCTTGCGGAGACTTTTACCAACAAAGGAGGAGGAGGCTAGCACCAGGGCGGGGTTGTTCCTGCCTGGGCATATCCGATGGGCCAAGAGGCCGTTGGTGAGGGACAGAAGTTGCCTGTAGTTGTAAATAGTGTCCCAAGGCCGCTGGAGTTCATAGCTAGGATCGATCCGGTGAGTTAAGGGATGGGAGCTCTGGAAGTGACAAATGGACCATATGGACACCTGAAGCTGATGGAACGCTTCTTTGATGAAAAGAATCAGCTCCCTGACGGAGGAGCTTCGCTCGAAGGACATGCCAAAAGCGCCGATGAAAACTCCCATGTTGTTGCGCAGGATGGCTCCTCCATGGATAGTTGTTTCCTTAACTTGGACGCCAATATTGAGAGTAACTCAGTTCCAACCTGGTTCCCACAAATGCCAAGTTTTGGTCTTCTTGGAGAGGTAAATGTTAAAGAAAGAGAGGCATGTGACGCTCATATTCGGGTGAGAAATGCATTGAATAAGATTGGAAGCCCAAAGCTTTAGGGAAACTCAAAGATGCACATGCCGCTCATCGTGCTTGAGTTTATTCCTGGAAATCCAAATCTCCCAAAGCCCGCAACAAAAGAGGCCAAGGTAGAATTAGATGCAGAAATCTCTGCACTTCGTTCTAGGAAAATCTGGCAACGAGGTAGGACGATGAGTCATAAAATAGTCGGAGAGGAGGCTAGCCAGCTCGGAAGCACAGGTACCTTGGAAGAAAAGATGACGAACAATTTCTATGTTCCTATTGCAACAACCGCACTTGGAACCGAGAGATATCCCCAGCTTTTTGATCCTCTCATCTGTGCTGATAGCATGCATGGCCAGGCGCTATATAAACATGGCCACTTTGGGAGGCATCCAGGAGGCCCAAATGAATTTGGACCAGTGAAGCGGAGGCGCCATGGTACGATACGTGCTTTGAAACACTTTTATGGAAAACATGCCAGTTGAGGATCCCATTCATATTAGACGGACTAGGGCGTGAGACAGGGTTATGTCCTCTAGGTGATTAGCCAGTAGAACTGGAACGTTAGTTCGGAGGATGTTTTTCAACGAAGCATCACTCAGAATTCTGTGCATGTGGTAGTCTTCAATACTGGAGGGAACCGAAATGCCCAGGGGCTTGCACCATGTAGCAGCATATATGGTCCCTTTGCCCAAACTCCATTTGTATTGGGATTCAATAGTGGGAATGAGGTGGTTAAAAGAGTTCCAGAATGCAGAGCCTTTCCTCCCTACGTGATATTTGAATTCATATATTATAATGTGATTTTGCAGCTTTGCTCAACCAAAACACATTCTAAGAAGATTTTGGATATATGCACGTAACACATGTCAATCATTTGTTTAACGTTATAGGTTGATTTTGCGCTTGCATTGTTTACTTCTCAAGTTAAAGTCATGTTGTTTATGTTCTTTATGATAGTTAGTGTTGGGAATATTGCACTTGAAGAAATTGTCCCACATTGCTAAATGAGAAGAAGAATTGCTAGCTTATATATAATTACTAAATCATGACTCTCAAGCCTAGGCTTTTGAGTCAATATGGAGAGGTAATCCATATGAGTTAGCAATTTCTACAAGGTATCAGAGCAAGGTTATATCCGGAGCAATGCGCCATGGATATGGGACCTAGTACGATGGATGTGGGACACGTGCAAGATACCATTATTGTTGCTCGAGTTGAAGATACCTCCATCATTTAGTGGGTTGGACCTCGGTTTAGCATGTATAAGGGAGTTGCAAAAGGCACTTTGACCCTGGTTTAAGCCTGTATGGGAGAGTCGCAAAGGCGCACCTACGTTTGGCTACGAGTAGTGTAGCGGTGTTTGATTGAGGGGAGCATGTACAATGTCTCCAATTGAGGGGGAGATTGTTGGGAATATTGCACTTGAAGAAATTGTCCCACATTGCTAAATGAGGAGAAGAATTGATAGCTTATATATGATTACCAAACCATGACTCTCAAGCCTAGGCTTTTGTGTCAATATGGGGAGGTAATCCATATGAGTTAGCAATTTCTACATGGTATCAGAGCAATGTTATATCTGGAGCAATGCGCCATTGATATGGGACCAAGTGCGATGAATGTGGGACACGTGCAAGATACCATTATTGTGGCTCGAGTTGAAGATACCTCAATCGTTTGGTGGGTTGGACCTCGATTTAGCATGTATAGGGGAGTTGCAAAAGGCACTTTGACCCTGGTTTAAGCCTGTATGGGGGAGTTGCAAAGACGCACCTACGGTTGGCTACGAGTGATGTAGCGGAGTTTGATTGAGGGGGAGTGATGGACCATAATTGTATGAATCATAAACATAGTTAAACCCACCAAATTAGACCCTTTGTCTATTTAACTTTTGTTTGTTAGTTCCGATATTTATCTACAGGGTATTTTGAAGTCTATAGAGAATACAGGCTAAGGAGGAGTTTTAAAGCTGAAAATGAATTACGAGTCATTCCAGGACACGACCAAATTCCAACTTTCAAGAACCGACTTGGAATCACTCAAATATACTAGAACAGTCGGCATTTGGACAGGAACGCAATGCAAAGGCACCGAGCCCGGTAAAGGCCAAACAAGGGCAATTTCAGCCGATTTGGGATTTCGACCATGTTCGGGGCAGAATTTGGCTTAACTTCCTTCTTGAGATCATCTTAGAATGACATTTTCATTCAGAGTACACTCTCCAAAATCCAAGAAGCTCCGGCCAAAGCTCCGGCCAGATTCCGGCCAAATTCCGGCAACTCTGGCGATCTCCGGCCAACCTCCAACCTAGCTCCGGCCAAGCCACGTGGCACCACTCAGCTGGATGCAGGTGGTGCAGCCATGTGCAAGGAGGTGGAGAAGGAAACTTAGCCTCCAAGTCTTTTGGGATATTTTCAAGTCCAAACTTAGTCCCCAAGTCTTCTCTTCTTCTTATCCAATTGGGATATTTCATCCCCAAAACTTAGCTCCCAAGTATCCATTTCCCTATAAATAGAGGCCATGCCCTCAAGTAAAAATCATCCCACAATCCCATCTCATTCCAACATCTCATACCACAAGTTAGTGAGAGAAGCTCTCACTTCTCTCTAGAGTTTGGGCACTAATCTTGTAATCACTTTACTTGGAATCAAAGCTTGATCTTTAGCACTTTCAACGGTTTTTGTAAGTACTCTTTTCTTTACTTTACTGTCTTTTTAATTTGGCAACTTTACTTTTCTGTCTTTTACTTTCGAAAACTTTACTTTCCTGTCTTTCAAAACTGCAATTTTACTTTCCTTGTCTTTACTTTCAAAACTTTACTTTCCTGTCTTTCAAAACTGCAATTTTACTTTCCTTGTTTTTACTTTCAAACCTTTACTTTTCCTGTATTTCAAAACCTTTACTTTTCAAGTACTTAGCTATGGTATCCTCTTCCATGGATAACCGTAGCTAAACCCTTCATTCGGTTGAAGGGGTGTACTTGTATCATAAAATGTTTTAGACCTTTTTCTTAATGTCTCTTTGTGTTCAACTTGTTTAAAGTACCATATATTAGGTCAGAACTTCATTGGTAGAGTGGATGCTCGGAAGAGCAAAGCTCTACATCCACTCTACCATGAACTCGTGACCTCCGTGGATAAGTGGAGGCTCGGAAGAGCACAGCTTATCAGTGGAGATCAACCTCTTTCAAAAACCATTTGATTTATCAGGAATGATGGTCAACTGGATGCACATATTAGAACAAGAGTTCTACATCTTGCAAAAGACTAGACGGTGTGGCAAGTCTTGTGCTAGGAATAGCCTCGATTCACTTTTGAACACTTAGTATGGTCATTAGCGGTCAATGATAAACAGATTATGATACAAGGCCCCCGAAACCGAATGCTTTCCTTAGATTAAAAACACCACCTGCATTTACTTCCTTAGTATAAACTGCCTTATCAACTGCTCACCTCCCGGAAGACTTGCCAATCACGCAACAACCACTGTAAGTCTTCTTCCTTTTATTTTCAGTATTTACTTTTCTGTCATTTACTTTTCCGCACTAAAAACCAAAACCAACCAAAAAAACACTCACTTTTCCGCACTAAAACCTCAATCAACCTAAAACACACTCCCTCCCTGTACGATCCCTCAAAGAACAACTTATCCCCCTAATTCCCTTGGGTTCGACCCCTACTTACCACTTGCTACCCAGTAGTAAAGTCGCGAGTAGCGGACTTATAAATTTATTCTTGCCTTAGCACACGACGACTGTGCTCTATCAGGGAGCATAAACAATTTCTCCAATTGAGGGGGGAGATTGTTGGGAATATTGCACTTGAAGAAATTGTCCCACATTGCTAAATGAGGAGAAGAATTGCTAGCTTATATATGATTACTAAACCATGACTCTCAAGCCTAGGCTTTTGAGTCAATAAGGGGAGGTATTCCATATGAGTTAGTAATTTCAACAGTTAGGCTAAATTATAGGGATTGATACGTATCCTCTACATGATCATAGGGATTATCTATACTTTTTTTAGAGGAAGTACAAAGACTTCGCCAACAAAATACTGAGCCTTAAAGCCCAGGAGACAACAACGACCAAGAAACCAAAACAAATATAAGTTTATAATAATCCAACATAGTAACTTGGAATCGCCTCATATTTGGGCCAGCTCCACTCTTCCGATTTCGCCCTCCGCGCCAGTTTGTCTGCAATGAGATTTGCTTCCCTGAGTGCTAGATTAATGTCCCAGTAGCTATTCTTTTTCATCAAATTTCTACATCTCTGCATTGTGTCATTCAACTGGATTCCTCTAGTGAATCCCTGCATTAAAGTGTTGAACAATGAGGCACAATCCAACTCAAAGGTTGCCTTTGATATTTCCTTTTCTTCAGCTATCTCCATCGGTCTTCCTATAGCCCATTCTTCTGCCTCTTCACTAGACATTATTCATTCCGCCCAGCGAACTTCCACCAAGATTAGAGTTCCTTTCTTTCCCCTAATAGGGATTAGCTATAATTGATTGATATGTATTTATATACTTTATATACCCTCGCATCAATACACAAACACACACAAAGCTATTCTCAAACATCTCATTCTCTTACACTTTAATTTTCTTTAATTTGTCAATGGAGGCCGAATAAGTTTTATAGCGATTTAAGATAGATAATTGTTGGAGTACGATACCACTGGATTAGGAGTACGTCTGGAGGACGTATACTCCAGTGTGTTTTGATGGACAAACATCATGTTGATGTGTTACTTGAGTACGCAGGTTTAAGTACAGGTACTCTGGAAGTAACGGCTACTTGAGTGTGCAAGGCATTGCGATGATCTCTGAGAAGTAGCAATACCTCGGATTGAGGACGAGAATATTTCCATAAATATTCTCGGTGGATCTTTACTCCCAAGATGGATTATAGCATATATATATATGTTGGTATATTTCCAAGATCAGTTCGAGATGCTTGTAACGAGATTTGGAATTGATTAGATTTGGGAATATTGCGTGAGAGATTTTAGGAAACTTTATCTCAATCGCATATTGATGGACCAAAGTTATACGAGTCAGAAACACAGTAAAACCCCCTTAATTAGACTGTTTGTCTATCTAACGTCTACGTGTTAGTCCCGATATATTTTCACAGGGCATTTTAGAGACTGAAGTGAAAACACGCTAAGGAGAGGATTTTAAGCTGAAAAGATAACAAGAGTCAATCCAAGGTCAAGATCATATGCCGACTGAAGAAATATCAAGGATCCTGACGTTGAATTGACCATAACAAATTAATCAGAGGAATCAGGAGTGGAGTCAAGACAGCCCGGAGAAGAAACACATTGACAGTTTTGTGAAAAGACTGCACAAAACTGTACAAACTCACACATTGGGCAAGGATGACCGGCCACTTGAAGAAGTGGTGGCCAAGGGAGGAGCTCCTCCCCCTTGGGCAACCGCCTACCGGCGGCTCTTGGTGGTGGTGACCGGCGGCTTTTGGAGCTCCTCCACATGTCACCACCACCTTCCTCCTCCTCCACCACTCCTCTTCCTCCATGTGTGGCCATCTCCTCCATCCATTTTCTCCTCCAATCAAAATGCAACACTTACCACCCATCTCCACCACCCATCTCCTCCCCTTTGGGCTATAAAAGGAGGAGCTCCTCCTCCTCATTTCACACACCTCAACTCAAATTCACTTCTCTCTCTAGAAGTTGTAATATTTGTAATGTTGTAATTTTGCTTTGGAAATAAAGGAAAGCTCCCTTGGCGCTTCAACGGTTGTAAGTTTCTCTTAGTATTAATTTATTTAACTGTTGTCTTTAATTTCCTTAGTATAATGTTTAGCGCGATGAATAGTAGCTAAACTAGTAGTTCGGTCTAAGGGGCGCACTTGTATTATAAAATGTTTTAAGACTATTAAACTTAGTGTCTAGTCTAAGTATTCAAAACTTATTCTATGTGCCATATATTAAGTCAGAACGTCCATGGTTGAGGGGACGCTTGGAATGGCAAAGCTCACCATGGGGGTTCGTAAACTTGTACGGATAAGTGGATGCTTGGAATGGCAAAGCTTATCTGAGAAGTTTGACTCATCCTAAACACCATTTGGTTGATCGGGAATGATTGATCAAATGGATGCACATCGGCTAATATAACCGGGAATGGAGTATTAGTCTAAATAGAATAAGTGTTCTACGTCCTTGGAATAGGCTAGACAGTGTACGCAAATCGAGTGCTTGGAATGGCCTTGATACACCGTTTGAATACTTAGGAGAGTCACTAAAGGTCAATGATAAACAGGATATAATACAAGTCCCCTGAAACCGAACATTTCTCTTAATCATTAAAATAGTAATTTACTTTCCAGTATTAAAATCAACCAACCAACCAATCAATCAATCAAAATAGCTGGTAGCTTTAAAACCAACCAACCGACCTTAAACACGCTCCCACGCTGCGTAATCCCCCCGAAGAACAATTATTCCCCTAGTTCCCTTGGGTTCGACCCCTACTTACCAAGTACTACCCAGTAGTATAGTTGCGAGTAGCGGACTATTATAAATTTATTTGCATAATCGCTTTGACGACGAGCGGTTCTGTCAAATTGGCGCCGTTGCCGGGGAAATTGTCATCGGATAACTGTTCTTCCCTCCCCTTTCTTTTTCTTTCTTTTTCCTATGTCATTACCCGTTACGCATGCATGGACAACGCGATTTCTGCCCCTGTTCGGAGGAACGGAGGGAGAAGACCATGTACAGCACTGCCGAAACTTCCACCAAGTCTGCCACAACATCAAACCTGAAAACGAAGTGTTAGAAGAGTTTAAGCTGAAATGCTTCAAATTCTCTCTAACCGACTTCGCCACGATATGGTACTACACATCCACCGCTTGCAGTGCAGAACGTTTCGTAGACCTCTGCGTTCCGTTCCTGAAAGAATTCTCCCCACCATCTTTACGCCAAGAAACCCGCGAGAAGATCCTGAACCTTCAACAATCCCGGGATGAGACTTTGGACGAATACTACATAAAATTCGATGCCATCGTCTCAAGCTGCCCGCACCATGGATTTACGAAGAAAATTCTTCTCAAAAAATTTCTTCGTGGGATGAGGTCCGAAGAGCTAGGAAGATTCAACGAAGCTATGAGAAGGTCTGCCGCAAACCTCACCATTGCAGACATGTGGTACCTGATAACTGGCCTAGCCGCTGCCACAAGACGAGTTCCCCACACTGACGAGGAAATGCAGACAGAAGAAGCTGACCCTGAGGCTGACAAATAAGAAACCACCGAGCCGTCAGAAGAGACTCCCGAACCATCCGAGGAATCAGACATGGAAAGCACCGGAAGCAACGAAGTAGAAGTCCAGAATACCACCAACGAACTGCCTATTCCATACCCGACTATCATTACCCAGGCAGCTGAGACTATCTACGATCAGTTCTTCACGAACCAACATTACGAGGCAGAACCGAGCCTCATGAGGCCTTCCCGACTTTTCCCCTTAATTAATGAGCAAGTCGCCGCGAACTATGCGATCCAAGAAGAAGCTCAAAGGAGAATGGGAAAAGGGCCCGAGCAGAATGACTCCTACATGGAGCACGCTTTCGCCATGACTGGACAAGGCAGCCCTAAACAGGAGAACACCCAGTTCAAAAAGCTGATAGTGAAAGGTCCCTCGCCTTCTCAGAGACGTTGGAAGGAGATACCATCAGAACTGGACCCAAACCCGTCATCTGCTAAAAAATCAGGAAGACTCACCGCAAGAATCAAAGTCGTTGGAATCAAGAAGTTCGACCTCAGCCACCCATGGGACCCAAACCAATGAACCACAAACGAGGTATCGTCGAGCCAACGACGTTAAACAAGTGCACTGGTCGGGAGGTAACCCGACACTATCTTACTTTTCCGCACTTTAATTTCTGTCTTTTAAATTCAGTATTTAGTTTTAAGCTTGCATGACTTTTGAACTAAGGCACGCCTTCGTTCAAAAGTGGGGGGTGAGAACCACCTGTGTACATAAATAACATGCAGCTGTTTTTTCTTTTTTAATAAGTACCTTTTTGAAAATATGAACTTAAGAATGTGAAAAAGATAAATCATAATTCATGCATTAACCTTGTGAAAATTCAACTGTTTAAAAACTTAGAATGTAACTTTCCATTTGTCCTTTGTGCTGAGATAACTAGGGATGTGGAGTTGATATAAACTGCCCTAGAGAGGCTTGGAAAGCAATCAAAGGATCAGATCAAACTATATGGTTTTCGAAGTCAGTGGAGGCTGCACTTCGGGTTTTCAGTGAATAATTGAAGTCAACTCCGCCATGAAGCATCTATGCAAAGGCGAGGACGGGAATCAGACCGTCCTCTCTCTAGTCAAAATAGCCGAGAAAATAGATGGGCGACCCTCATCTTGACCCGCGCAAAACGACAAAGATGAGAGGAGCGGGGAGGTATTTCCATAGGCTTGCGGGCGATGATTGGACCTCCCAAAAAAGGCTCGAGAAAATGGACTAGCAATTACAAAAAGACGAAAAGCTCAATGAAGCAAATCAAAAGAGGCCAAAGGCCCAAAATTGTGAAGGTTTTAACCGAGCAAAAGTGAAGCACTCAAAAAAGTCAAATCAAAGGCCAAAGGCCGATTCACTACAACAAAAAAGCAGTCCCTCGCCAAAGAAGAAAATCAAAAAGGCTCAACTCACTGAAACCCGAATCGAATCACGTGCTAGAGAAAGCTACCAGAAAACCATATAGTAAGAGACGATCCCAAGATTGCATTCCAGGAGCCTAAAAAGGGCTATCTCCCGAGACATCCAATATAATTTGCATCTCAGCACGGAGGTACAAGTATTAAGTTTCTTCTATTTATTTACGCAGTTTAATTTGGTAATAAGTAAGCAATGCATGAATTAGGATAGATCGAGTACCACAGTCTAATTTTCATATTCCAAAGCCAAAATTAGAACTTACGCCCTTTAATAGCATTGTTCGGGACGAACAACTAAAAGTGGGGGGTAATCTGATGGACCAAAGTTATACGAGTCAGAAACATAGTAAAACCCCCTTAATTAGACTGTTTGTCTATCTAACGTCTACGTGTTAGTCCCGATATATTTTCACAGGGCATTTTAGAGACTGAAGTGAAAACACGCTAAGGAGAGGATTTTAAGCTGAAAAGATAACAAGAGTCAATCCAAGGTCAAGATCATATGCCGACTGAAGCAATATCAAGGATCCTGACGTTGAATTGACCATAACAAATTAATCAGAGGAATCAGGAGTGGAGTCAAGACAGCCCGGAGAAGAAACACATTGACAGTTTTGTGAAAAGACTGCACAAAACTGTACAAACTCACACATTGGGCAAGGATGACCGGCCACTTGAAGAAGTGGTGGCCAAGGGAGGAGCTCCTCCCCCTTGGGCAACCGCCTACCGGCGGCTCTTGGTGGTGGTGACCGGCGGCTTTTGGAGCTCCTCCACATGTCACCACCACCTTCCTCCTCCTCCACCACTCCTCTTCCTCCATGTGTGGCCATCTCCTCCATCCATTTTCTCCTCCAATCAAAATGCAACACTTACCACCCATCTCCACCACCCATCTCCTCCCCTTTGGGCTATAAAAGGAGGAGCTCCTCCTCCTCATTTCACACACCTCAACTCAAATTCACTTCTCTCTCTAGAAGTTGTAATATTTGTAATGTTGTAATTTTGCTTTGGAAATAAAGGAAAGCTCCCTTGGCGCTTCAACGGTTGTAAGTTTCTCTTAGTATTAATTTATTTAACTGTTGTCTTTAATTTCCTTAGTATAATGTTTAGCGCGATGAATAGTAACTAAACTAGTAGTTCGGTCTAAGGGGCGCACTTGTATTATAAAATGTTTTAAGACTATTAAACTTAGTGTCTAGTCTAAGTATTCAAAACTTATTCTATGTGCCATATATTAAGTCAGAACGTCCATGGTTGAGGGGACGCTTGGAATGGCAAAGCTCACCATGGGGGTTCGTAAACTTGTACGGATAAGTGGATGCTTGGAATGGCAAAGCTTATCTGAGAAGTTTGACTCATCCTAAACACCATTTGGTTGATCGGGAATGATTGATCAAATGGATGCACATAGGCTAATATAACCGGGAATGGAGTATTAGTCTAAATAGAATAAGTGTTCTACGTCCTTGGAATAGGCTAGACAGTGTACGCAAATCGAGTGCTTGGAATGGCCTTGATACACCGTTTGAATACTTAGGAGAGTCACTAAAGGTCAATGATAAACAGGATATAATACAAGTCCCCTGAAACCGAACATTTCTCTTAATCATTAAAATAGTAATTTACTTTCCAGTATTAAAATCAACCAACCAACCAATCAATCAATCAAAATAGCTGGTAGCTTTAAAACCAACCAACCGACCTTAAACACGCTCCCACGCTGCGTAATCCCCCCGAAGAACAATTATTCCCCTAGTTCCCTTGGGTTCGACCCCTACTTACCAAGTACTACCCAGTAGTATAGTTGCGAGTAGCGGACTATTATAAATTTATTTGCACAATCGCTTTGACGACGAGCGGTTCTGTCACATATCCAATTAGATCGGAATGAGACGATCTAATTGGAATGCTGATAAAGACATTATGGGATGGACGAATCAGCATGAAGATTTTGTGCGAACTTGTCGTGAAGATGAGAGATTTTCGAGCAAGAAAATCTAGGGCCACCTGGTATTGATTCCCTCCATATAAAGAATGCTACGACTGCCTTTTAATGTGCGGATCGTATTGGAATTCCTTACCTGCGTGATTACTGAAGCAAGAACGATCTGAGATCGCAGTTTCGAAGGAGTATTGAATCGGAGGTTCAAGAGCTTAATTCAGAGGGAGTAGGTCTGCGATCTGAGCCAGAAGAGAAACATTGCTTACGGTGCGTTTGCAACTGGATTACATCATCACTAAGACGCGTCTGAGAGAATGGCGGAACACCACTGAGTGTGGTTTGGGTGAGTGGTGTAATTCATTGTAACCGATAACATCAATACAAGTGATCGTTCCTAAATCCTTCTTGTGGAAACTAGAAGGTAGTGATTTTTCCTGGATACTTGCTTTAAGTATCTGGGTTTCCACTATATATTCCTGTCTCGATCTTACTTTTACGCTTTTACTTATTTCCGCTGCGTTTATACTTGACGAGTATCAATACTTTGGCAAGTACTGCTACCTAACGATCCTAACAATATTCCTTAAATATTATAGAGATAAAAAAAAGCCCAGCCAAAACAAGAATATAATTTTTTTTTATAGCTATATACTATTATCCTTATCTCACCATTAGTTGTGGTTAAATCAGACGCTAATAGGCCTGGATATAAGTGCCATATCCTTGCCACCATGTTGATGAGGAGTTCCATGGAGATATCACGATCCTCTCTTGGACGGGGGCATTTTGTTGGCGATCACCATTCTTGTCTTGGGCCGTGGAGACCGATTTATCACGATTGAAGATGTTCCTGTTGGATCGTTACTGTTAGAAATCTGTCAGACGGAAGTCACAGAGTGTGTTTCCGTCTGATGGTCAGATAGCAGCGGAAATATTTTGCAAGAAAACAATGACGAAAGTAAATACGCACTTATGTAGAGTGGAAAACTTTATCACAATAGTGATAAAGTAAAAACCACTACCTTTCAGATTGCTCTGAAAGGATTTGCGAACTGATTACCCTTTATTCCGATGTACTTGCAGAGTTTACAAAATAGATCTTATAACTCGACTCTATTTTGATGACTACTGCTCAATCCGATAGGGTGAATCTGTTCGAGCTTCTCGCCTCCGTGCGTTTTCTTTCTCAGCAAACCTTTGCTTCAAAATGTCGTAGCTTTTTCTCTCTATTTTTCGCCTGCTTCATTTGTGCTCTCAATTGATCTTATATAGGAGTGGAAGATCATTCTTCTTGTTTGGCTTTTCATCTCCTTCATGACGCAATTAACTCCTGTTAATTGCTTCTTGGTATAATGCCGTTGCCTCTTCATTGTTGTTGATTGAATGGCACTTCAATGTCTCTACTTCAATGTGTATTCAAACGGTCTTCATGGCATTTACTTGTTCTCTTTAAATCTGCCATAAAAAGTTGCTTGTAAATGCTGTCTTTTGAATATCCATGCCAACGGCTAGAGAACTCTTCATTTGTTCTTCAACATATTCTTTGTCATTAATCTGCCATTTATGCTTGCATCAATCAGCAATTAAATCTGTCTTTAATTGCTTTCCTTATTGATTCAAACGGCTCTTCATTTGATCTTCAATCTGTCTTGAATGCCTCGTTTGAATTTCCAATTGACTCACCTCAAATGGCTTGCTTATAATTTTCAATCAGCATTTAAGTCTTGATTAATTCTCCCATTTAATCTGCTAAAGTAATTGCTTGTAATTGCTTCAACCTGCAATTAGTCTTTGTTTGATTTCTGCACACTAAAATGTCATATTAGATAAGTGTTTGTCATTCATCAAAACCTGAGGGTTTCAACAAATTCCCCCTTTTTGATGATGACAAACACTTCTTCAAAAGATAATAAATCCATGACATGTATTTATCATAAGTCTAGCAGATAGCAGAATTCCATCACTTAGATATGCAGTCAAATTTTCAGTTGAGCGGACATATTCTACGACCGCTTAACAGTTCCCCCTTAGATGGACATCCAGTTTGTTTTCAGTAGTGACTTCCCCCTCAAGGAATGCACTCATTGTCTCTGGTATCAGTAGTGAAAACTGTACCGGATTTTTCGAAATATTGATGGCGCTGGTATTATCACATAGAATTGAAACGCATTCAAGAGTAACGCCATAATCACTTAGCTGTTGTTTTATCCATAGCAATTGTGCGCAGCAAGCAGCAGCTGCGATATATTCTGCCTCAGCAGTGGATAATGCAATAGAAGACTGTTTCTTGGATCCCCACGAGATCAAACATGGTCCAAGAAACTGCGCCATTCCTGAGGTGGACTTCCTGTCTGTTCTGCATCCTGCATAGTCAACATCTGTGTAAGCCGTCAGACGTAAGTCTCCTCCCGTCGGATAGAATAGGCATAAGTCGTCTGTCCCTTTCAGGTATCTCAAGATTCTTTTCACGGCTTTGACATGTGTTTCTCTAGGATCTGCCTGGAATCTAGCACATAGACATACACTGAATAAGATGTCAGGTCTGCTAGCTGTAAGATATAAGAGTGAACCTATCATCCCCCTGTATAGAGTCGGATCCACTTGGAGGGATGACTCGTCCTTTGCTAGCGTGTCATTTGGAGACATGGGTGTGGCACATGTTTTCGCGGAATCCATCCCAAACTTCTTCAGAATTTCTTTTATGTACTTCTGCTGATGGATCCGAGTTCCATCTTCCCCTTGTGCTACTTGAAGTCCTAGAAAGTACTTCAATTCCCCCACCATGCTCATCTCGAATTCGCTTGACATCAGATCTGTGAATTTTTTGACAAGTCTAGGGTTAGATGAACCAAAGATAATATCATCAACATATACCTGAACCACTAGAGTGTCAGTCCCTTCCTTCAGAAGGAAGAGAGTTTTGTCCACTTCCCCCCTGACATATCCGTGTGACAGAAGGAACAGAGAGAGTCTCTCATACCAAGCGCGGGGTGCTTGCTTCAGTCCGTATAAAGCCTTGTCCAGTACGTAGACATGATTGGGATAGCTTTTATCCTCAAATCCTGGAGTTTGGCTTACATATACTTCCTCCTTTAGTATTCCATTCAGAAATGCCGTCTTGACGTCCATCTGTTGCAAGGTGAAACCATGGTAGGTTGAATAAGCTATAAGCAGTCTGATTGCCTCTAACCTTGCAACTGGAGCGAATGTCTCATCATAGTCAATTCCTTCTTGTTGGTTGTATCCTTTGACTACTAGACGGGCTTTGTTCCTTATGACGGTTCCCTTATCGTCCAACTTGTTTCTGAAGACCCATTTTGTTCCGATCACGTTCTTATCTTTGGGTGTCGGAACTAGACGCCACACTTTGTTCCTCTCGAATTGGTGCAGTTCCTCTTGCATGGCATTGACCCATTCTGGGTCTTTAAGAGCTTCCGCAGTCGTCTTTGGTTCTGCAAGAGAGACAAAAGAGGCAAATCCACAAAATTGACATAAACTATTAAGGTTTACCTCTTGCTGAGAGGTGTAGCATTGGTAGTCTCCCAGTCTGTCTGGCCGACGAGTCTGTCGTCCATAGCGAGTGGTTCTTACTTCCCCCTCAGGGTTTGCAGGGATGGGTTCAGTAGTCATCTCTTCCTCCCCAGGGATTTCAGCGTTAACAGTCACCTCAGGGACATGCTGGACCTGTCCATCTGCTGGAACTTGTATTTCAGCAATCTCCGTTTGATTCCCTGGAGGTGCATTGTTCAATTGGTGGACTTCCGTGGGAGGGATGTCGTTATTTGGTGATGGTGGTTCCCAATCAGGATCTGATTCATCTACGAACTGGAGTTCTCCAGCGTCTCGCATGGCTGTAGTTGAGGAATCCTTTATCTTTTGACCGGCCATTTCCGTCTCGTCGAATCTCACATGAACGCTTTCCTCAACTTGTTCTAGCCTTAGGTTAAAGACTTTGTAGGCTTTGCTGTGACTAGAGTATCCAACGAAGACTCCTTCATCACTTCTAGCATCAAACTTTCCCAGGTTCTCCTTGCCATTGTTGTGGACGAAACACCTGCATCCAAATATCTTCAAGTGGGAAATATTAGGTTTTCTTCCACGTAATAATTCATATGGAGTTTTCCCTATCATGGATCGCAGTGATGCTCTGTTTAGGATATAACTCGCGGCATAGACTGCTTCCGCCCAAAAGCCTTTTGGAACTCCACTAGCAATTAGCATGGTACGTGACATGTCCTCCAGGGTTCTATTCTTTCGTTCAACAACACCATTCTGTTGTGGTGTCCGTGGGGCGGAAAAGTTGTGATCGATGCCTTTTTCCCTGCATAATGAGAGAAACTGCGAGTTCCGAAACTCAGTTCCGTTATCAGTACAAATAGATGTTAACCTGCGATTTAACTTATTTTCTACCAATTTCAACCAAGCTTCAAATTCGCAGAATGTATTATCTTTGGTGTGTAGGAATAAGGTCCATGTGTACCTGGAGTAGTCATCAACTATGACAAGGATATACCTGTTTCCTCCACGGCTAGTGACGTTTACAGGTCCACACAAGTCCATGTGAACCATGTCCAATGGTGCAGAGGTGCTCACAGTTTGCTTTGATGTGAATGATGTCCGTGTCTGCTTCCCTGTGACACATGCACTACATACCTGTGCTGATGCACTTTCCATCTTGGGTAAACCAACCACCAATTCCTTCTGATGGAGTTTATGCAGTAGTTTCACGCATGTCCAAACCTCCTATGCCAGAGGATGGTGTTTTCAGCAATGCTTACCAGGCACAGTTCCTCTTCTGGGACAAATTCTGGGTCGACAATGTAAATTTCGTTCACACGGATTCCTCTTAGGACTGTCTTCCCTGTCTCATTGCTTCTTACAAAACAATCATTAGAATTGAATGTAACACGATTTTTGCCATATTGACATAACTGAGACACACTTAGTAGATTGTATTTCAAGTTTTCTACTAGACTAACCTGTTTGATTCGGATGGTATCCGAAATTCTTACCTCTCCTATTGCAGTCACATTTCCCTTGCTTTTGTTTCCGAAGATTATGCTATCTCCGGAAGTTTTGTGGAGTGAGTCGAACCATTCTGGATTTCCCGTCATATGTCTTGAGCATCCGCTGTCCAAGTACCAGGGATGGGACCTCACTCCATTCTGCAAAAGAAAGATCAGTTTTTACGAACCCAGACAAGCTTGGGCTTACTGGGTTTAGGAACATGCACAAAGTAAGATGATAAATATGCATCATGGTTAGTCAAGTCAATCTTTCGCCTTGGTGTATTCCTTGGTCTACCGAAGATGGCTGAATCATGGTGCGGACGGAAGTGATCGCTTCTGTTTTTCTCCCTGTAGGTGTTGACTTTCCTCCGATGGACGTCATTTGAGGGACGTCTTTTAGCATTCATCCAGCGGCTATTCCTCTCATCTATTTCCCTTAGTCTTAGGCATTCAGCTCTGTAGTGTCCAGACTGCCCACAGTTCCAGCAGATTCTATGGCATAGAAGATTGACGTACTTGCTTCTGCCGGGTGGAACTGTCGTCTTTGCCTTTCTAGCATGGAAGTCTCTCTTTGAGGGCTTATGACTCTGATTCATATTCATCCAGATTTTATAGCCTTTTGGAGCCTTGTAGGGGACAGAGTCCTTGTCGTGGATATTGAATTCCTTCTGTGACCTGTCTTCCCTCTCTGTCCGTCTGATGGTTTGTGGTCGTCTTTCCTGGCGAGAACATTCTCCTTGTTCTGTCATCTTTCCCTTTCCTTTTTCAGCTTTCTCTTCAGCTTCATAGCCTAGCCCTGGGCAGATGAACTTTTTCTTGAAGTCCGTCTTTACTTCCTCTACCCTTTTTGCTTCCATCTCACGGAGCCAATTCTCCTTCTTTGTGGTATCCTCGAGTCTTAGACTTTGCACTGTCTGGAGTAGTTCTTCATTATCTCGTCTGAGATGGTTCAGTTCATCAGTTAACTCTTCAATCTTGGCTTGGAGGTCCGTTAGCTCACTGTTTCCTAGGGTCATCTGTCTTAGACCATTGCTGAGCTCACTGACCTCTTCCTTTCTTTCCTCACATGTATGACATATGCACACGTGTTCTGCCTTCTCCTTTTCAAGACGCATGGCCTTGGTTGACCAGAGGCGGTTTTCTGCGATGTCATCACGATGATCTTGTTGCATTTCTTCAATTCTGTCCTTAAGCTCTTGGTTTCTTGCCAGAACTTTAGCAATTGTTTCTGCAAGATCAGATTCAGAGAATACTTTATCAACAAAGGAGTTATCGTCTATTACCTCATTATTTGAGGAGTGAGCCATTAAGCAAGCATCCTTTGTGTTGATTCCATCATCACTGCCTTCATCCGAGTCTCCCCATACAGCAAACATGGCATGAGCTTGTTTGGGGGCGGATTCTTCTCCTTTCTGGGCAGGTGGCTCTCCTTTCTTCTTACTATAGCAGTCTTTAGAAAGATGCCCCTTCTTCTGGCAGTGATAGCATGATCTGTCTTCCTGCTGCCCTGGGTTTCTTCCATTTTCACTTGAAGCAGCATCCTGGTTCCCTTTGGAGGAATTACCAGTATCTCGGTTCCTTCTGAAGGAATTACCTCGATTTTCTTCTGTTTTGGAGTTCCGTCCTCTGCCAAAGTTGGCTCTAGTGAGGGCTCTTGTTAGTAGAGCTATTTCGTCCTCCTCTTCATTTGATGACTCGGTTGCTTGTGCAAGGGCTTTTTCAACTTTTAATGCGATGGCCTGAGACTTATCAGACTGTCTCCTGGCCATCTTCCTCTCTACGATTCCAGCTTGACTTTGTAAATTTGCTACTAGTTCTTCCAGTGTGGTTTCTTTGATTCCTCTCTGAGCCTGCAATGCCAAGGTTACATGATCCCATTTAGAATTTAGGGCTTGCATGAATTGATGGGTGATTTTCCACTCGGGTAGCTTCTCATCAAGATAATCTAGCTGTCCGATTATGACTTGGAATCTAGTGTAGAAGTCTTCCAAGGACTCATCTTTCTTCTGCATAACCGTCTCATAGTCTTTGGTAGCGGCTAGGATCCGGTTCCTTTTGATATCTTGGTTTCCTCCATACAGTCTTACCAGTCCATCATACATGTCCTTGGCGGTCTTGTACATTGCCACTTTGATTTGATCTCCAGGTGAGAGTGCCATGTAAAGGACTTTCTTTGCTCGGGCGTTCTTTTCCAAAACCTTGTAGTCCTCATCAGTGTATTTTTCCTTGGCTTTTTCCACTGGTTTAGCGGGGTCGGTTTGTCTAGTGGAATTGGAAGTGGTCCTGTCTCGAATATCCACCAGAGCTGTCCGTCCAGAGAGCAGACATGGGCTTCAAATTGATCCTTCCACCAGTCGAATTGTCCAGGTTTTAGTAGCGGTGGTTTCCAGAAGGAATCATGAATCGACATGTTTTTCCTGCAAAGCTAACAGATAAATCTAGAGCACTCGGCTCTGATACCACGTGTTGAATCGTTACTGTTAGAAATCTGTCAGACGGAAGTCACAGAGTGTGTTTCCGTCTGATGGTCAGATAGCAGCGGAAATATTTTGCAAGAAAATAATGACGAAAGTAAATACGCACTTATGTAGAGTGGAAAACTTTATCACAATAGTGATAAAGTAAAAACCACTACCTTTCAGATTGCTCTGAAAGGATTTGCGAACTGATTACCCTTTATTCCGATGTACTTGCAGAGTTTACAAAATAGATCTTATAACTCGACTCTATTTTGATGACTACTGCTCAATCCGATAGGGTGAATCTGTTCGAGCTTCTCGCCTCCGTGCGTTTTCTTTCTCAGCAAACCTTTGCTTCAAAATGTCGTAGCTTTTTCTCTCTATTTTTCGCCTGCTTCATTTGTGCTCTCAATTGATCTTATATAGGAGTGGAAGATCATTCTTCTTGTTTGGCTTTTCATCTCCTTCATGACGCAATTAACTCCTGTTAATTGCTTCTTGGTATAATGCCGTTGCCTCTTCATTGTTGTTGATTGAATGGCACTTCAATGTCTCTACTTCAATGTGTATTCAAACGGTCTTCATGGCATTTACTTGTTCTCTTTAAATCTGCCATAAAAAGTTGCTTGTAAATGCTGTCTTTTGAATATCCATGCCAACGGCTAGAGAACTCTTCATTTGTTCTTCAACATATTCTTTGTCATTAATCTGCCATTTATGCTTGCATCAATCAGCAATTAAATCTGTCTTTAATTGCTTTCCTTATTGATTCAAACGGCTCTTCATTTGATCTTCAATCTGTCTTGAATGCCTCGTTTGAATTTCCAATTGACTCACCTCAAATGGCTTGCTTATAATTTTCAATCAGCATTTAAGTCTTGATTAATTCTCCCATTTAATCTGCTAAAGTAATTGCTTGTAATTGCTTCAACCTGCAATTAGTCTTTGTTTGATTTCTGCACACTAAAATGTCATATTAGATAAGTGTTTGTCATTCATCAAAACCTGAGGGTTTCAACAGTTCCTAAAAGTATTCAAAACTGAGGCGGCATGGTTGAAACTTGAGGCCACATGGTGAGTGGTTTGCAACACTGGCGAAGCTGGGGCGCAGTCAGCAGGCAGCAGGCGATGTCCGAGTTCAAGAAACTTTTGAATGGACTAGATTTTCATTATGAATTTTCGAAATATTGATTTCCCTCCTAAATTATTTAAGGATCGTATATTTGAAAGGCAACTATTAATCCTTCATCATCTTCTATCTCGAACCGGTCAAGTTACTGTGTCAATGGGTCAGTGGTTCAATCGGGTTGAATCGATTTGACCCGCACGTATTAAAAAATAAAAATAAAAAACTTATATATGATATTATAATTTAACATATTTATGATTTGAATAAACATTACATGATTATGATCTGATTATAACAACATACCAATTCCCATAACAAATTTAGAATGTGATAAAGTACAAATCAATAATACAAAAATAATAGAACAACAATAACAATTGTAGTCAATTTGCAAGTCACAACAATAAGGGATTTCTAAGACTAATTGAATTTCTAGCTAAATTGATAATAAGTAATAAATTTTATAGATTTGATAAATGAATATACATTATTGAAACAAATATTAATACAAGAATCAAACTTGGTGGAAAGAGAGGGGCTAATTATAGAGGAAGACTAGGTTCGAGTCTTGTCCAAGTCAAAATAAATAAATATTTTTTCATACCAAATCGAACCGATTGAACCGATCAAATCACGTTTTAATGAAAAATTTGATCAACCCACCGGGTCAACCGAGTTTTGACCGGATCGCTTGTAAAACGATCGGATAACAGAACCGAGCCCGGTGACCGGTTCCGGATCTAACCGGCCGGGTCGGTCCGAGTTTAATAACACTGGCTTTTGGTATTACCATTTTCTTTATATGAAAATTGATATTTCTTTAAAAAAAATCAAAGTTACACTTTCCTTGCCGCCCCTTTTCAATTACTCTGCCATCACCACTTGCTAATATAATCATATTGTATTATTTTATCAAAATATATTCTTTAATTAATTAAATTCAAAAATGATAATTTTTATAATGATTTGATGTTACATTATAAGAGTCGGGATCAAATGAGAAATGTCATCTTTGGTGAGAAATAAGAAAAAATGTCAAACGTCCGATTGATTATTCTACGGTTATGATTTAACCAATTAATTTGCATTTATTTTGGCAATAAAATTACAATTCGGGGTGTATTCGTTATTAGGCTTTACTAATTTTAGTTAAGATCCTATTTTTCCTCCCATGCTTGTGCGATTTTGTTTCGATCCTCGCGTTTAATTTTCATATCGAAAGTCGTTCGTCTTTGATCTCCGAAATCGAATGATTTGGTAGAGCTTCCGCTGTTTCCACTCAGACTGAATTGGACTACAGTATGTTGTGCTTGGTGGGCGAAACGAACTGCAAATTGTACAAGGTTGTAAGCTGTTGGTAAAGATGGAACTGGGTAGATGATTTCACGCTCACAGCAGTGGGATAATAGTATATCTGCTGAAGTTGTTGAGTAATGAGTTCACCAACACTTTCGAGAAGCAAGTATGCATATAAAATGATATCTGGAAAACGTGAGAAGAAAGGCCGATGATTGAGCATACCCCTCCTTAAACAAAAGGAAAAGTTTGTTTGGGATGAGAATTCAGATGTGTCCACAACTGAGTCCTTTGAGAGGAGTATAAAGGCTTTCGATGTTTCTAATGCAATTTGAGACATGATTGACAATATATGCGGATATATTGATAACAGTTGAAGCAGGATATTGAAGTTGCAGAAGAGTATGAGTGTGTTTTGTGGTTGTATCGTCACATGGTGCTTTAACTAAAATGCGTAAGAATTACAAACAAAATTCGTAGCAGTCATGTTTTAGTGCTTTACTACTAAAATGCGTAGGAATTACAAACAAAATTCGTAGCAGTCATGTTTTGGTGCTTTGCGACTAAAATGCGTAGCAATTACAAACAAAATTTGTAGCAGTCGTGTGTTGGTGCTTTGCGACTAAAATGCGTAGCAATTACAAACAAAATTCGTAGGAGTCATGTATTGATTAGAATGATATGATCCCATATTAATGGACTAGTTGATTTTGTAATTCGGAAGTATCGGCACTTGAAAGTCATCGCATTTGGTCATTCATATTCGCTAATACATGTTCCAAGTAATTGATTAAAATGCATAGATTAATACATATAATTTGTATCGCAGTGTATAGGGGAATCAGCCATGTAATTGTTTAATTCGTAGTTGTCTACGTAGAATTCATAGCAAACTAAGTTGGATAAAATGCGTAGATTAATACATATAATTCGTAGCGCAGTGACACATTGGAATTGACATGTAGTTGTAAAATGCATAGATCTATAACTAAAATTTGTATCAATAGTAGGAGTCGATTGAGCTGATATATTAATAGTAGGCAGCACCAGGCACTATGGAGTCGATTGTTGAAAATTTTCCATCTATTTCATGAATCTGTTTATTAGGGAACTCGATTGTCGAATGCGAGCCATTAGCAATCTCCCACAATTACTCCTCTCTCATTATCATCAGCGTTGCATATGCTCCATCGATCTTGCAAGAGGGGTTGTTGGTGAGGCTGAATGATGAGGACAGACGCGCAACGCCCCAGCTTGAGTTTCCAGTGGACGGAGATGATTCCATGATGATTGAAGCGTTTGATTTTGTTTTCAGTAGCGTGGGTTTAGTGATTAGGGCGAGTGATAAGCGGAATTACGGTTTGATATTTTTTGACTTCCTAATTTGCCCTTAACTGCAATTAGTAATAAAAATATTACGAATTTTAAACTTAATTTGCACTAATTTCGACCGTTTGTTATTGTAATCTAACGATTATGTTTTTTCTTATTTCTCATCTATATGACCCTTCTCACCTGATCTCAACTCTACATTATACACTTATAACGACCTTTCTTATGCACTTTGTTTGTAGGTAATAAAATGGCTAGAAGATTGATCCTATTTATAGAAGAGTATAAGTGAGTGTGACTCTCAAAAAAAGATTAAAATTCTTCTCGTGTGATCCTTTCTTCAACAACAGTTGAACTCTCACCTACACTTCTATGGCAATAATAGAACGTTCTACATAAAAAAATCTCATATCAAATATCTTCCTTGGAACAAGTTTCATTCAAATACAAAAGATACATGAGTCTAGTCGAGCGACATTTATACACATCTCTATACGACCGAATAAACATATGGTCTAAATCCAAACAGTATTGCCTTATTATTCTTGGACAGCAAATGAACCGAGACTTGCGGAGTAAGGTAAATACTAAATACTAAATAGTATCACAGTTTTCATGATTGACATGTAAGAAGAACCAATAATTAAATTTTTAGTAAACTTATTTTATACTAAAAATATAACTTCAAAGAGCATTGATATCAAAATCTAGGAGGAGCGCTTAAATGAGAATCTTTCTTTTTTCGAGACTTGAGAATTCAATTTACACCTTCCAAAATGTATAATCAAGTTCAAGTCATTGTGATGGTGCTATGTGTACCATGCGCAATTTCCAAGATGCATTCAACATTTGCAAATTCAAAGCCACAAACTTTGACTTTACTCTTTGGATATGTGTCACATACATATTTAAAGATGCATTATGATCTAATTGTGAGATTTTGGGTCTCTAAATTCTTGAATTTTTTAAAAGTCTCAACCAAGCGCTCCCCATCAATCTAATTTCACCATAAAATTGTTTATTTACCGTTAGTTAGCTGCACATGACTGAAGACCTAAGTAACAGCTAAACTCTGTCATTTTACATAATTCAATCGTAAATTGAAACAGAAATCAAAACGACGTTATTTCGAGGGCTGGCAGCATTTAAATGCGCATCACCCAATCTGATTCCATAAGAGACCAGGGAAGCGAAAGAAGAAAACAAATAAAATTAACATTTTGATGTGAGGGTCAAGATGAGGTACAAAGTCAAATTTTGGTACAAAATACAAAATTCGTCAAAATTATTTTATAATTTGTCAGTTTATTTTATAGTTCGTCAAAATTATTTTATAATTTGTCAGTTTATTTTATAGTTCGTCAAAATTATTTTATAGTTCGTCACTTTTCGAGCCGAAAAATAAGAAAGACGAGCCGAAAAATGAAAAAACGACATAGTTCGTCAATTTCATTTATAATTCGTCACAAAAAAACACCAAAAAATCAAGATTTAATCTCATCCATTCAAATCACAAGATCAATGGCTATGATTAGTTTGTATTTTGTACCAAAAAATTAACTTTACACCGGATACTTTTCATTGATGTGATAGTGAATAATTTTAGAGAGCGGTTCGGGTACAACCCGATTTATAAATAAAAACTACAAATCAAATTTTGAGCTGACACGTGTCCAATTTATGTCGAAATCCCGAACAACACACGGAGGGGTACTATAGTCATTCCGCACTAAAGGGTATAAAAAATAATAATGTTATTTTCAATTTAGTCCTCAAGTTGTTAATGATCAGACTTAAAGAGAGAATGATCAGACTTAAAACTGGTAACTAAAAGACTAAAAATTAAGAATGACCAGACTTGAAGAGAGAATGATCAGACTTAAAAATTGGTAATAATCAGACTTAAATTCAAAGAATGACCAGACTTAAAGAGAGAATGATCAGACTTAAAAATTGGTAACAATCAGACTTAAAATTAAGAATGACCAGACTTAAAGAGAGAATGATCAGACTTAAAAATTGGTAATAATCAGACTTAAAATTAAAGAATGATCAGACTTAAAGAGAGAATGATCAGACTTAAAAATTGGTAATAATCAGACTTAAAATTAAAGAATGACCAGACTTAAAGAGAGAATAATCAGACTTAAAAATTGGTAATAATATGACTTAAAATTAAGAATGACCAGACTTAAAGAGAGAATGATCAGACTTAAAAATTATTCGAACTGTTTACAAGCTCGAGTTGATAACGTTATGGTGAGTGAATTTTGTTTCTCTCGCAAAACGGATATATTTTTCCTATCGAACTGTGCTTCATTTTGAGTGCCACTTACATCTGCATCATTTCTTAAACTGGAATAAATGATCATCAGTGCATACAACTTAACGATGCTGCCATTGGAATTCAATCAGTTGGTAGAAACCGCGTTAACCACTTGATAACATTGTTCTTAGCTGAAAGTTCCGTCGCTGCAGGGAATATCCTGCAAACTTAAAGATGGACGCACGCTACTGATAGGAAACGGTAAACAGAGACAAGACTCAAGAGGAAGCAATTAGCACTGCAGTAACTTCAACGACCATGTAGTGCTTAAATCCTTTATAAAAGTCCATGAAGAACAGTTTACATCCGAGCTCCACGAGTAACTCGGCGCTGCCAAATTAATGAATCACTTCGCAGTTTGGTTTTAAGTCTGATCATTAATGGTTTAAGTCTATTCATTATTTTTTTTAAGTCTGATCATTGCTTTTTTAATGTCTGGTCATTAATGGTTTAAGTCTGATCATTGTTTTTCAAGTCTGATCATTACTGGTTTAAGTCTCATCATTATTTTTTTAAGTCTGGTCATTAATGGTTTAAGTCTGATCACTGTTTTTAAGTCTGATCATTACTGGTTTAAGTCTCATCATTATTTTTTTTAAGTCTGATCATTATTATTTTTAAGTCTGGTCATTGTTTTTAAGTATGATCATTACTGTAGCGACAATCAAAATTGCTACAGCAAAAGTCAAAATTTATTCTAAATGATCAGACTTAACGCATGATGATCAGACTTAAAAACGTACTGTAGCGAAAGTCGAATTTTACTGTAGCGAATTTTAGGACGATTATACCCCTCCTATCATTTATATATTTTTAAATAAGTCCGCGTGTATTTTTTTATTTACAAAAAGAACCCGACGGAATGAAGTTCGGATGAATTTTGATTGGTTAATTTTGACATGTGTCAAATTTTTTATGAATTTATAATTTTTATTTATAATAGTAGTTTGTATTTGATCCAAACTCATAATTTAATTTAGAAAATTCATTTAGTACTAAAAATATAACTCCAAATATCATGATACTGATACGTTTTGAATGACAGATATACCCTTTTTGGTCCGAAATTCAATTGCCTCACTCCAAGGTACAAAAACCCAAATTTCCTCAAACCCAGCTTCGATCACTATATATCGTCTCTCGAAGCTCCCTACCCCAGTTCATCTCCCAAGAATTCACAAATTCTAACTCTTCTGGGTCATTACACATTTGAAGAGATCCATTGATTTCCTCACCCTTGATAAACTCTCAGCAGCCAACAGCCAGCAGCCAAATCCATTAAAATTCATTGGCAGACTGTACTCGGCTTAGTGAGAATCGCAACAAATTGTGATCTTCAGAGCGGAATGGAATCAAAGGTTGCAGCTTTTGGGGGTTTTCTGGCTGTTCTTCTACTCTCATCACAAGTCCTAACACTTCAACCCACCTCTAACCCTCCAGTAAGTCCTAAAAATGTCATCTTTTTAAGTGGCAGATCTTAAATTCTTTGGAATATGTTATGCAATTGATTGAGATTTTGTGCATTTCTGGGTTTTCAGGCAAATAATGGGTCTGAAGAAATGGTGCCAGTGATGGACGAACATAGTGTGAAAATGATGGAGCTACAAGGCATGTTCAATTTGAGCAGCAACAATGGGAGGAGGAAGCTAGGGAGCTTTCAATTATGTTCAGTTTGCACTTGCTGTGGTGGCATCACAAGGATTTGCATTTCTTCGCCTTGTTGCTATTCTATCAATTGCAACATACCGAATAGACCCTTTGGGTACTGCTCTTTCACTCCTAAGGCTTGTAATTGCTTTGGATGCCATCTTTAGAACACCGGACAAAAACATGAATCGATAAGTTTAGTATTATACTAATGGAATGATATATTTGAGCATTTCTTTGTGTGGAGGTGTTACTTTGTTGTAGATAATGGAGGTGAGTGCCGAGTTAAGTTATTTATTGGTATGATTGAGATAGGATTTAAGAGTGGGGTTTATAGAGGATTGTTTCTGTTTGCTAGTTAAGTTCTTATTACTTGTGGTACGTCTTTCTTTCTTACTTCTCGCAATCCCAATTCGTATTGGGATTTATCTGAACTGCTAGTAGCGATAGCTTACTTAGAAAGAGCAGTGGTATAACTCCAGAGTCACTAGCTATTTGTTTTCCACAAATTTTTTATTTGATTGTTTCATGGATCATGTTATTACTTTCATAGTTTCATTGAATGCAGTGATGTTACGATGGTGATGGCTTTTCACTGAGTACTGAAACTACTCACATGTTGGTATGACATAACCGTTTCGCAGTACTACTTTGTGTAGATGCTTATGCACGGGTTTGGTTCATCTTTGAGCGAATCAGCATTGACACAATATTTATGATATAGTGAGGTTATCTTTTGTGTCATGTGTGCAGCCAGTTGAGAGCTCATAAAGTGGTTGAAAGTTGGGGCAGAGGTAATGAAGCGCCCTTAGCTACTACTTTACCCCAATTTTGGTGATCCGCTAATGCTGTTAGTTTTGGTATCCATACCTTCCCCTTTCCACTAATCGATTTTATACCTCACATTCCGATTGTTTATATTGAATTAATGAATTATTCACACTTTAATTTGGATCACAAAATGGGTGGCAACCTTATTTCCTTTGCACTCAAATTACCATGTTTTTCACCATATAAACCTCCCCGCCATTTGTGAGCTCAAAAACATATATCTTGAAAGATCGATAAAGCTTGAATAAAAATTAAGTAGAAAACCTCAAGCATTAATGCTAGAAGTTCAAAATCACACCATCAAGTTAGGTGATTCTTCGTTAATCCCCGACACTTTTCGCTAGCCAATGAGAAACTCGATCATTACAAGAGAATTAAGATCTCATGATTAAATCAACAACTCTAGTACTGCATAATAAGCAATTAGCACAGGTAGGGACACCATCATCCCAAAGATAACCCTGCAAAACAAAACAATGATCAGACCGCAATTTGGTGACAAAAGTAGATATTATGAGAAAACCAAACATTCGGTATAATTAGAGTTATATTTTGTTTGACCAAAGTCAGAATCTTGAAGGGTTACAAAAGATCAAATATGAAAATAATAAAAGTCGGAGGGCTTACGCAGTGCTGAGGACCTCAGCGTGGAGGCCGTACTCTTTGGCGAAGATGAATGTGGTGATGGATTGAGGTAATGCAGCCTGCGCATACACCAAAAAAGCTTGAGTTAAAACATGATGATGCATATATAGATCATGGCAGTCAATGTGAGTGATAGCTTTCTCTATTGGTGTTGGCTTTGTCAAATTGAAATTTAAGAATGAAATGGACACTGGATGAGCACTGACAAGTTATGCTTAATTAACTCCAAAAGTGTTAATTAATGTTACCAAACTCGTCCTCAGTTCACCACATATGTACTTTATTTCTTTGTTTACGGTTTTATGATTTTGACCGATTATAATATATTTGTCAATTATACAATTTTTATGTAGCGTTTGCATGACAAAAGTGCATAGGCCAGGGATGCCCACAAATAGTTTTCTTAACCTAACTGCTTATTTTATGACTCCTAATTAATTGCTTTTGTTGGACTTGTCATTTGAATGCTTGTTTCCCCCACCACACAAATAATTTAAACTATATTAAGTGGATGCAGACATAATTGTAAATATATGCTATTCGATCTTGTTCTTCTATATAAAAATTAGTATATAATTAAGTAAAAAGTGATTATTTTCAATTGAATTTATAAAATTATATGGTTTTTGTATATTGTAAAAAATTACTGGCCCTGGTCAATGCGTCCCTGATCGAAAATAATCAAGTCAATCTAATTAATTATTAATTGATTTTGACCTAAATATGCATGGATGTACCAGTGCCAAGTCTTATTCTAGTGATAATCCAAAAACATGTGATTTTGATGAACAAAAAAATTTCTCAACACCTTGCCAACAATGAGAGACAATAAACTTTTTTAGAGTTTTGTCCCACAACCTGAAGTTATTATAGCTGTGATTAAATCATAGAGAACCGAGATTACCTGGATAATTGCTATGCGCAATGTGTCACCGTGCAATCCCACAGCAATGGCACCAACAGCCATTGCTGCTGGACCTGCAATGAACCTTAAAACCATCCCATATAAAGTTAAGCTTGTCCCACATGCTATTAGCTTCTTCTGTTGCGCCATAAACATTCCTAAAATTTGAAAACAAAATTAAACCTTAATCAAATATGAAAGATGAGAAATTAAACATATATGTTTTTTAGTTAAGCGCCTTTCTTTACCCATACTAAACATAGCAGTGCCAGTTCCAGCCTTGGACATAATAAGTATGGATTCCTCCATGATGCTTGGCATCTCAATATGCCACCTTTGGAAATCAATGGAGAAAAAAGTTATTCATCTGCCCAATTTTTCTAGTGAGTGAAACCGATGTGGCATGACTTTTAGAAAGAGAACTAATTAAATAAGTTACCTTGCTGCAATGAAGGCCCAAGACATCCCAATAATACAAGCATATGAGTTAGGGTTCATAGCCAACTTAATCCAAACCTTCTTCATCAAGCTCCAAAAGGGTGGCCTAAAGCTCACACTAACATCATTTCCTTCCAAGTCTTTTAGGGTTTCAACGGGTAAGGCGTGGGAATCGACCACCTCAACACTTCCAGATCGTCGAAACTCGAGGACAAACAATAGTATAGTGAGCCATACGATCGCTTGCACAACTGAGGATTGGACCACTAGATCCACCCCAAGCTTGCCATACATAGCTTTCAGTAAGGGAACTCCCACCACAAGTGAATTGGTCATGGTGGACAAGGAGAAGCTAGTGATGGACCATGCATAGCTTCCCTTGCTACTAAACTTAGCCCAAAAGATCAAAATTACAGCTATGGTCATTCTTGCAAGGGCATCCCCTCCTATGAACAAGTAGTTCATGTGGAAAGGGTCTATGTGGGCTGTGAAATCGAACGTAAAAAGAGGTAAAGTGAAGTAGCAAACGAGACGGTTCACTGCATCACACTGGTCTGGTGCGAAGATCTTCCACCAACGGACCGAACCATAGCCTAGGATCAGGGCAACATACAAGGGTGTCATTGCTACAACCACATTATAAATTTCATTCCACCCTATCATTTTCTCTACACTTGAAAAATGGAGTGACACAAGTTCTACAACCTAACAAAAAGGGTGTCTATAAGGAACACTATAGAGAAAGAGAACCTTAAAGACCTTTGTTTCTTGTATCAGCCACACAAATATTATGAATGAATGAATTAAAACAAAGCTATCTGGAGGTGCATGCTTAAATACTTACTAGGATCGTATTCTAACAACACTAAAGCTAGCATTGTCCTATATATTATGCTATATGATGTGTTGATGGAAAAGTATATATACCTTGCAAAGGGAAACTTTTCGAAAAACCCTAGTAGGGTTTTTGTTTACAAGAGATCGAAAGGCGCTTAATTAGTGAGTTTCGTTGCTTCAAACGTAACTTTCAGAAATGGTATTATTAGTGCAAATTCATCATCAACTTTGATCAATATATATACTTTAGAATAATCATATCATTTCATAGAATGAGGTCCAGCATCTATTCCACCACAAACACATATTTAACTTATAAGTTTGCGAATGCATGTGTATAATATATACACGTATATGTACCACGTCTCAATGCAACAAACAGGGATCTAACTATATGTGGTGCATGCTGCCTCTGATTTGTGGCCGGTATGCGCCCTTTTATGTTTTATTGAAATATTTCCAGTGTCTTCTAGCTAGGTGTCTTGTAACCTTGTGATACAAAAGTACTATCATATTTAACAAGTTTCGATCATGCTTTTCATTTTAAGGGTCGATTTGATTTAAACGCTAGCTATTCATTCATTTTCATGTTAATGAAGAGGTGTATAGTCGGTCCGATCCATCATCCATGGACTTGAAATTGATCTGCCTATTATCATTAATTAAGGGTGTCGCTCCATCTCCATATGTATTTTTTTTTGATACATAGGTTAGTGTGTTAGTGGTTAGTGTTGGTGAGGTTTCGAACTTAAACACCCATCGTGTCAAGAGGGTGTGCCTCCACCGGGCCACAACCCAATCCTCATCTCCATATGTATTTTAACATTAATATAAAAACAACATTGTACGTGTAGAATTTTGTTAGTTCATACTTATATTATCCGATAGTCTTATTATAATTTAAAAGTTCAAACTTATAAATCATGTTTCAGAGTATTCAAATAAAAAACGTCGTCTGCTTCTTCTCTTCTAGACGATGTGTGCTACAAGTCTCTCACCATGATCTTAATTAACACGGATCATAATCAACAACGCGTAAGATATATAGACACTGCATCAATTGGATGCTTGGCAACACTTTGAATATTGAGCATTTCATCATATAGTGGTTTGTGCGATAGAAACTGATCATGAAACGTAGATTGGCACCCAAAGAAACAAAACGCAGCACTAGTCGATAAAAGAACAATAAAAGCAATTGCATCAATTCTTTTTTTGAACGAAACGCCATTGGGGTTTACACGCAGTCACTGATTTCATTTTGAAAAGGTAAATCATCATTTTACTTCACATGTTGATGCCAAAACACTACCCTTAAACTTCATATTTTACTTCACATGTAAATTAAGGGTTTATTTTTAATGCATATAATACTTAAACTCGATGAAAATATTGAATTTTACCAGCTTATATACTATCGTCTCATACTGATTCAAAAATTTATGTTTGTGAGAGTAATTATTCTATATTCATTTATAAGTTGACACTTAACTCTGTAATTATTAGACGAAATGTGATATTTTTATCATATGGTGACGTTCGTGCGCACACACGATCGCTAATAGGGGCATAAAGAACAAATATATACTATATACCCTTATTTCTCTTTATTTTGTTAGAATGCTGATGCATGGTGTCCTCACAATGCAAAAATTCTGAAGTTCTCAAAACTTCAACACATCATAAGCATCTATCTCTAAGGAAAACATGACATATATTCTTTCATATTATTATTATTATTATTATTCTGTCTTGTGCGGACATGGAGGCCTGTGCGAAGTGTGTAGTACGTGTTTTTATGCCATAACCAAGCACACACAAGTCATCACAGTATCACATATATTATGATCTGATTATGAAATGCATGTTTTGGAACTTCATGTGTTCCAACTCCCACCTTTCTTTTCGAAGCAACGATTTTAATGGCTGTCGATTAGCCCTTGAAGGGTAGCATCACAAGTGGAATTGATTTGTATTCTTGAAAGAGTTGACCACTAATGAATGGGACATATATGGAACCTCTGGAGAACACGACGACAGGTAAGGCAAATTCTCAGGACATAGCATGTTCTCAATAGACAAACAACAGTTTTGTAACAAAAATTTAAAATTTGTCCATATGCTAAGAAGAAGATTATTATGCAGGTAAAAAAGGTAGTAGTCTAGTGTTCATAGTATTGGTCAACCTGTCGATGGTTCAAACTTCCTTGGAAAAAAAGATTGTTCTGTAGTATTTGTAAACCGAATTGAACTTGAAAAGATCGAATTACACTTCAATTGAATAGTTAAACCCTTCTCTTTATTAATCAAATATGATCAAATGTTAGGTTTACAAAATAAGCCTAACCAAAACAAATACAACCAAGTTAATCCAGTCCAAATGCACAACAATACAAGGCACAATCGAAACAATAATCCAAGTAACTGGTTTGAGTACTTTCCTAGTGAGAAACCAATCAATCACTTGAGTCTTCAGCTCGCAGCACGACTGAGCACTCAAAATGTGACACCCACGGGCGTTCAAATATCCTCAACACTTAGAATCGAACCACCCCGATGCACAGCCACACTCGGTTACCCGCAAGCACAGCTACGCCTTCAATTTCGTCGAAGCAGCTCCAAGAACTCTCAATCGCAGGAGAAAGCTTGAATCGTAAACGTGGCCACTCCCACTCATGCCAAGCGACACTGATTTGAGCTCTTCAGCTCAACTCACACAGGGCATAAGGACTCAAACCAGATCACACCTGCAAGCTTTAGTACTGTTATACCCGGTCAATTAGTCATAAATAAGTGAAATTAATCAAGAAGGGGTCAATTAAGGAAATACGGAAATCAAATTTATTTAAAATAAATGAAAGGGGCATGATTGTGAGTTTGACGAAGTCAAATAATGAGATATGGATGGTTTAGGAAAATGTAACGGCTGATGTAGGGGGAGGTTAGGGTTTATGGTATCCAAGGGAAGAGAAGAGGTTGCAGTCAAATCACCTTCCACCATGTCATTCCGATCAGGTTCCAAATTTTGACACAGAAGGCTTGGGGATGACCTAGAGAAGTGAATGGACGTGGACATGGATGTGGACAACCACAGTTAAAGCTAAAAAAGGTGAATTTTTGAGGTTTCTCATGAGCCGATTGATTTGACTTGATGAGTTCTCTGACACAATAGGAGTTCATTAGAAAGTGTGTGAGATATGCTAAATGGTCCGGGCGATGTTATCTAGATTCATGTTGAAGCCGATTGATTTGACTTGATGAGTTCTCTCACACAATAGGAGTTCATTAGAAAGTGTGTGAGATATGCTAAATGGTTCGGGCGATGTTATCTAGATTCATGTTGAAGCCGGTTGATTTGACTTGATGAGTTCTCTGACACAATAGGAGTTCATTAGAAAGTGTGTGAGATATGCTAAATGATTCGGGCGATGTTATCTAGATTCATGTTGAAGCCGATTGATTTGACTGGATGAGTTCTCTGACACAATAGGAGTTCATTAGAAAGTGTGTGAGATATGCTAAATGGTCCAGGCGATGTTATCTAGATTCATGTTGAAGCCGATTGATTTGACTTGATGAGTTCTCTGACACAATACGAGTTCATTAGAAAGTGTGTGAGATATGCTAAATGGTCCAGGCGATGTTATCTAGATTCATGTTGAAGCCGATTGATTTGACTTGATGAGTTCTCTGACACAATAGGAGTTCATTAGAAAATGTGTGAGATATGCTAAATGGTCCGGGCGATATTATTTAGATTCATGTTGAAGCCGATTGATTTGACTTGATGAGTTCTCTGACACAATAGGAGTTCATTAGAAAGTGTGTGAGATATGCTAAATGGTCCAGGCGATGTTATCTATATTCATGTTGAAGCCGATTGATTTGACTTGATGAGTTCTCTGACATAATAGGAGTTCATTAGAAAGTGTGTGAGATATGCTAAATGGTCCGGGCGATGTTATCTAGATTCATGTTGAAGCCGATTGATTTGACTTGATGAGTTCTCTGACACAATAGGAGTTCATTAGAAAGTGTGTGAGATATGCTAAATGGTCTAGGCAATGTTATCTATATTCATGTTGAAGCCGATTAATTTGACTTGATGAGTTCTCTGACACAATAGGAGTTCATTAGAAAGTGTGTGAGATATGCTAAATGGTCCGGGCGATGTTATCTATATTCATGTTGAAGCCGATTGATTTGACTTGATGAGTTCTCTGACACAATAGGAGTTCATTAGAAAGTGTGTGAGATATGCTAAATGGTCCGGGCGATGTTATCTAGATTCATGTTGAAGCCGATTGATTTGACTTGATGAGTTCTCTGACACAATAGGAGTTCATTAGAAAGTGTGTGAGCTATGCTAAATGGTTCGGGCGATGTTATCTAGATTCATGTTTTCAACATTGACAACTTTTCATTGTGATGGCTAATTACAAAGTTGTCTTAGCATTAAAATATGACATGATTAACTGTACTAGAGAACTCACAGAGGCTATTATGAGTTGGGGAAAACGAGGTGAAAGGTGAAAGTTCACACATGTTATGCAGTATCAAGTTTTTTTGATTAAATTCTTAACACATGTGATGTTATTATTAGGATTGAAACACATATGGGGATGCTACTGGTGTCATTACATATATTGACATTGAGATCATGACATATAGGGCTGAGAAAAGAGTCTAAATGAGTATGAGGTTGATTAGTCATGTTTTTAGCTGCGGTTGATCGAGCCAAAGTAAATTATATAGGACAAAGACGTTAAACTTTACGACGTTTATAAATATGTACATGGTGACTTGTGGAGACACCGAAATGTAACGATATGCGTATTTCATAAGCATGACTACTGACATGGCCTTACACACGCATTATTGCATTCACAACATGCATGCCACCGATAGGATATGAGATTTGGCGTGGTTCAGCCCGCCCACCTATGGTCCAGACCGGCAGTGACGACTGCCCACCGTTTGATATGTTATTACAGATGAGATTTGACTTGGCGAGCCTCGGCCGCCCACCGATATGATGGTCTGGACAGGTAGTGACGACTGCCCACCGTTAGTTGATCGATCAACATGTGCATCATCGTGCATTCACGCATTCATCAATTTATGTGCATTTTATATTACATTTACAGTTGAAACTATATACGTAAAAAGGAAAGACACATTAAACTAAACTAACCCAAGGTGATAGAATATATTATTTACTTACTGAGTCTCTCGACTCACCCCCTTATTTTTCCTAAATTTTCAGATAAGTGATGTACTAGTTCGAGAGCTGTCAATCTTCTTCGCGCAAGAGTCACACGTTCACACATATGGTGCCATCCAGCTAGTTTCCACATTGGACTCATTTCAGTTTCTTTTTCTTTCTTTTCACTTTAGACGTTTGCTCCGTGGTACTTGAGCAGGATTCTAAATATTATATTTTTCTTCCGCTGTATTACTTTGCTATTCAGTTTTAAAACCTCTTTTACGAATAATTTAACAATATTTGTTAAGACCGATATAGAGACTTGCTTGACAATGGGCATAGGTGTCAAGCTCCGATCTCGGCTCTTTTATCGGGTCGTGGCATTTACTATGCATTTGGACTGTACAAAATTCAACAATATTTGGTCATTAACAGATGTTCAACCACAACTAGGATTACATGAGCCATACCGGAACTGAATAAATTTAGTTTGGTTACTGAGGGTCTGTCCACTTTGACTTATATTTGACTTAACTTAGTTGATCTTAACTGATATTAACTTATAGTGAATGATCTTAACTGATATTAACTTATAGTGAATGATCTTAACTGATATTAACTTATATTAACTTAACTGAAACTTATGTTAACTTATAAAGGTAAGATAAGTTATATTTCTTCCGCAACCGGACGTCCTCCTACCGCCGGCCATTACTACGCCAGAACCGTCGTTGACCGGCCGATGACCGCCACCATTGACCGGCGTTGACCACCGTTGACCGGCGTTGACCACCGTTGACCAGCGTTGACCACCGTTGACCGGCGTTGACTGGTGGCGCGACCACCGTTGACCGACGTTGACCGGCGGAGGCTGGCGGCCGTGGACGGTGGAGAGTGGCGGTGGCAGGTTGCGCATGGTTGTGGTGGTGGTGGAACAATCGAATTTAACTTAACTGAAACTTAACTTAAATGATCTTAACTGATATTAACTTATAGTGAATGATTTTAACTGATATTAACTTATAGTGATTGATATTAACTTAGAGTGACTTATAAGTCGAAAATATAAGTTCAATTGGACAGGGCCTGAGTTCAAGAGTTTAACTTGTAATTTACATACATGACTATTAATTAGTAATTTAGACGGATGGGTATGTAATTTGTTCACATAAATGGGTTCCCAATTACTCAGATAGGTGCTTCTTTATTATTATTTGGGGTAAATGTTGTTACTATTGCTTAGTTTTATTTGATTTCAAAGTCCAAGCAGATGAATCATGAATGTCTTTTGCGCCGGGTCGACCTGCTAGGGTTTACCGGGTCGACTCACTGGGCAAACTCGCCGTGCAATGTTTGTGGAGCTCAGACTCGAACGCGGCCGGACGATGCTCGGATCAGAGAGCAGGTGTACGGTTCTTCTGCGAGCATGAGGTGGAGCAGACGGTGCTTCGAGAGCGTCGGGCTGGATGAATCGGGCCAGCGAGTGACGAAGCTTCGGGTGGAGTAGGCGGTATAGACGTGTGTGAGGCGCGATTCTGCGCTTTAGGTTGACAGAGGCAGCAGACGAAGCGGATCAATTTGTTGGATTGTGGGAGAATGAAGCCGACGTCCTGGTCCGTAAATGGCGCGATTCTGCGCATTGGATTGGCAGCAGCAAAGTCGCTGAACGGCGCTAATTGGTTTCTGCTTCTGATTTCCAAAAGTGATTTTTTTTAGAAAGAGTAATTAACTTTTAACTTATAATTATCTAATGATTAGTTACTAAGTATTTCTTTTCCTGGTTAGTTTAGGATTTCCTATATTTTTATATAAATAGCAGTTCAGCGTAGATTTACAGCCTTAACAATATTAGGTCGATTTCCCTCTGAGATTTGATTCAGGAGTGTAGCAATACAAAGATCATGAAGATCGTTTGCAAGAATATCCTCAAGGATGGTTCCGGCACTGTTGAGGTAATTTAATTCTCTTACTGATCAATGTGTTGCTTTTCATGTATGTAATTGTGATTAATGTGTGGTGGTTTGATATGTAGATGATACCAGTGGACTCGGAAGATTTGTGGTGTATTTACAATTTGGTTGCCCCTCGAGACACAGTGCAAGCTTTTACTGTCAGGTATGAATTCTGTTTTAACAACTTCGCGGTTTATCATTGCAAGGTGGACGTGACAGCGCTAATTTATTATCAGTATGATGGTTTGAGTGCTAACTGATTGTGGATTTTTTGTTGCGATTCTTGACAGGAAAGTTCTAAGAGAGTCGGAATCAAGGGGTAAAAAAGATGCGGAGCGTGTTAGAATAAATTTGGAAATAGTAGTTCAGGTAATCAATCTGTGGTTCTATTTATTTATTTCTTCTCTGCCAAAATCAGCTTGGCTTTGATTTGTTTGTTACGAAGAAGATATTGGAAATATGAGTTTCTGCGAAACTATATCTGATTGAACTAAATTTTGTTTCAAGGTTTTGAACTGAATCACTAACCCTTGGTCCATTCTCATTGTCCTCTCAGGATGTCGAATATGACAAACTCGCTTCTTCAATGCGCATAAAAGGAAAAAATATTTCTGCAAACGAACATGTGAATGTGAGTTTGATGTTCAATTTGTACTGGGGTTTATTATTATTGGTTTCTCATTTTGTTCCATAATTAGTATGCTGACAAGTTCCATTACAGATTGGGGCATTTCATACATTGGAACTAGAACTAAATCAGCCTTTTGTATTGAGAAAGGTACTACAGATAGTTTTCTATAACTGTCTAATTTACACACTATCTTTGGCAGTTTGGCTGAGGCTGTTTGATAATATATAGAATTGGTGTTCTTTTTGTTGATAATGCAGCAAGTATGGGATACGGTGGCAACACAGGCCCTTGATCAGGCATCTGGTAAGCTTTTTTTGCCCTGCACAACATACTTTGTATAAAAATTATTGTTACAGCTTTACAAATTGATGTGTTGAAGTGTTCTTTCTTGGTGATTTGAGTGCTTCCAACTTTGCCGAGGTGATCATGTTGTTGTTAATCCCTCTCTGTGAATCTGTATTTGCTGATTTGCTTCTGAGTTTTAGAGTTAAGAGTTTGTTTACAGAGTTCTGGTTCCCATTTTTTTTTTAATTTCAGATCCTAAAGCCAGCGCTGATGTTGTGGCAGTTTTAATTCATCGAGGAGTAGCACAAATTTCACTCATTGGTAAAAGGTAATGGTCTTTATTATTACTTCCATTATGTCGCCATCGTACCAGCACTAATGCACCGGATCTCATCAGAACTCTGCAGTTAAGCGTGCTTGGGTGAGAGTAGTACTAGGATGGGTGACCTCCTGGGAAGTCCTCGTGTTGAATCCCTTAAAACATAGTTAGCATTTCTTAGAGAGAAATGGAGAGAGAAATCGTGTTGAATCCCTTAAAACATAGTTAGCATTTCTTACAGAGAAATGGAGAGAGAAACTCTGCAGAGAGAAAACAGAAGTTGTCATCATAGAGAATACAAAAATTTTCCACAGAGAAGAGGTGTGGATTATCATTATCTAAGAAAGGAGCTGTATAGCATTTTCATCGACAGTATTCCGGTGGGTAAGAACGTTGATTGGGTGAGAGCTCTGTTTAGCATGGACGGTCAACCAATGGATGTGTTTATTCCGGCAAGAGGGAGGAAGGCTACTAATACTAGGTTCGGTTTCGTTAGATACAAGTCCTTGGGGGAGGCGAAGGCTGCGATTAGAAGATGGAATGGAGCTAATGTCGGCAAGGCCAAACTGGTGGTCATGCTGGCGGATTCTGGCGGCAAGCCGAGTGTTGGTGGAAGGGTCGAAAAGCGGCGACATGAGTTTCCCGTAGGTGATCAAGGAAAGGATGGTTTGTTGGCCGTTTGGAAACCCAAGTTGACAGGCGCTGCTCGAAGCCCTGTGGCAAGTCAGGAGGTCAACGAAGTAAAGGGGGGTATGAATGGTAAAAAGAGGAAAATAAATTTGGAGGCTTTTCAGGAATATGAGGAGTGGGCGCACAAATCCTTAATCGCAGATCTGAAAATTATCAAATTAGGAGAGACGCTGGAGAAGGAACTCAGATCGGAAGGCGTAGCTTTTGTTAAAGTTATTCCTGTGGATGGGAGGAAAGTCCTGATTCAGTTCGCAAGCGTGGAAGACTTGGAGAGCTGTCTCTCTGAGGACTACAGATCTGTGCTTCGGAATTTCTCCAGATTACAGAGATGGAGCGAGGAGTCGATGCCAAAAACTAGGACGGTGTGGATAAGCATTTTAGGGTTACCCTTTAGAGCTTGGACGGAAATCAACGGTGAGCGTCTGGCGGCTCCCCACGGTGTATTTCTGAAGATGGATGATAGGGATGTGCGTTTTGTTGGGGTAGGTAGGGCTCGAATGTTGATCGAAACAAGTAGGGTTGACAGAATCAGCGAGTTTATGGAGGCGGAAATCTCCGGGAAGTCGTACGACATCAGGCTTTGTGAGGAGTGCTGTCTGGGGGGTTGTGGGATCGATATTCCGGAGTCGTTGATTCGGTCGCCGGATCAGTTTCCGTCCTTATAGTGGCAGGCGTTCCGGAAAGGAGCCAGCAGGGTCGGGATCTGGGGTGGGGCTGGTAGGACCGTCGTCTTTAAACGAATCTGGAGGAAAGGGGGCTGGTTTGGTTGCGCCTATGGCATCTTTCTTTCCGGCGAAGAGCTGTGCCAGGGGGACCGGAGAAGGCTTGGAAGTGGTCAAAATTTCAAATTTTGAATTCAATAGCGAAAGATCTGTCGTAGCCGAAAGCAGACATCCTGGGTCTGGTAAGTCAACGCAAAAGGTACAGGAAACAGATGAGATAGAAGAAAGTTTGTCCTGGGCGGCCCTACTCAGTAAAGGGCGCTTTGTTGCAGACATTAGATTGCTAGGTAAGCTCCATATGGAGAAGGTAGGCAACAGTCAGAACATTGTGGGGCCAGGCTGTGCTGCAGATAGAAATTCAATTGGGGAGTGCCTAAATAAATCAAGGGTCGTGGAAAAACCGGACTCATCTGATGAAGAAGTAGCCTTGACATTTGCTGAGAACCAAATCAGTACCTCAAAGATTGCAAGGAGGAAGGATATGGCAAATATAGGAGGTGTAGGTGTGCTTTACAGAGAAAAGGAGCCCCATAAATTACAGAAAGGTACCACTTGTTCTGTTTCAAATAGAACGTCTAGAGGTAAAGATCAAAACATTTTGGAGGACAAGGAAAGCACTGATAAGTCTGATCAAGAGGTTTCCTTGACATTTTCTGAGAAGCACTTGAGCACTTTGAAGATTGTTAGGAGGAAGGAGTCAAAAGGGAAAAAAGACATTAAATATCAAAGACGCAAGAAGCTTCGTGCGGCTGCAGCACATCAAGCGGTGATTGAGGCTGAGGAAGAAGAAAGATTAAGGAAAGTTAGAGAGGAAACATACCTTTTTGCGGCAAAATTGGGGATCAAAGGAAACCTACCTGAGGAAGAAATGATCCAGATTTTCATTAATCTCCAGAAAGAATGAAGATAGAGTTGGTGCTTCCTTTTGTGAAGATGCACTTGAAGTGGTGTGGGCTATTGCAGTGAAGAGGGCAATTACAGTGAAGAGTTTCAAATGAGATGAGAAGATCGGCGAGATGATAAGTACAATTCGGCTATGAAGTGTTGTCGTCTGAAGAGTTTGCAGAGCGGTAGTTAGGCATCAAGAGTAATCAATCAGAGGTGCTCAGTGGTTGTTGCGAGTAGGTGGGCTATTGCATCGTCCAGGAGGTAGGTAGCAATAACTTCGTCTGTGTTGCGAGAGGGCTAAGAAGATCATAAGTATCACCGGGATATACCCCATGTCTTAGAGAAGAGTCCAGAGTTTTTTCCGAGGGTCGAGCTTGACTTGTGTAGTATCCAGGTTTTTAAGGTTTTAAGGAGCAAAAAGTTGGCTATTTCGAGTGGTTGCTGTTTGGCCTGTAGAGAGTGGCCGCCATCAAAAGTTTGCACGGTAGAAGTGAAGAAGTGAAGGAAATTCCTAGTTCTATGAATGGTGGAAGTGTTCAGGGGGAAGATGAGAGTTCCCGAAGGGATCGAAAGATAGTTTGCTAAAGGGGCGTCATAAGGAGTATAGTCTCAAGAGTACTCATTAAGTGTTTTTGTATTGAGAGCTATGTGTTGAGCATCTAGTGGTTTATATTGTATTCGTATCCTTTTTGGTGGCTTAGTCCACCTAAGAATCAAAAAAAAATTATGTCGCCATCGTGGCTTGTATATCATCTACGCATATGCCATCACGAATTGCTTCATTTTTTCATCTTTTAACTCTCTACTCGTAATAGGATAACTAAAACACATGCTCGAATAGAAGCCAACTTGCCTCAGAACTCTCAGATGCAGGGTCCTGCTAAAGCTGGAGTTGAGAAAGTATGCACGAAGATTATAGACTACTTCCCATTTTCATTTTGTGCAAATCTAACAACATGTTTTCTGATTATTTCCTCTTTTTATTGTCACAGGCTTTAACCAAATTCTACGAGAGCGTCACACAGGTCAGTCCATTTGGTAATACACTCTTTTGTTTATATCTGCTTCTTGGCTAAACAATGTATTATTTTCACATCAGGCATTCATAAAGCATGCAGATTTTAGTATCATTCGCTGTGCTGTGATCGCTGGTCCAGATTCCACAAAGGTAAGCTCTTTACTGTTCATTCTAAGAATGCTTAGGATAATCTCAAGACTGTTCCCAAAATAATTAATGCCATTCTTTCTCTTATCAGGATCTGTTTTACAAACATCTACTGTTAGAAGCACAAAGAAAACAGCTGAAGCCAATCATTCAAAACAAATCACGCATAATACTCGTACAGACTTCAACTGGGTAAGTAACATTCCTAATGACTATAATACTCAAGTGTGATATGTTTGAAGTTTGAACAAATGATGTCTCATTTTGTTCTAAGTTCTTTTTTCTTTGAACTTTTTTTAACAAAGATAACTAGATAAGGTTGCTATTATACCATTTCAAAGGGGTTCTTTATTTTTCATTATTAAAGTTATGTTCTTTTTTTTGGCAGTCATGGTTTGAGAGAGGTTTTGGAGGCCCCAAATGTCATGAATATGATAAAAGACACGAAGGCTGCTCAAGAGGTATGTATCAAGTATCATGCAACTATGCTTTTTTTCTTTTCCAAATACATATCTTTCAGTTCATCACTGAGTTACACAAAGGAATAAGGATAACATGGTTGTTTGTTCCATTTGCTTAATCAGGTCAGAGAACTGAAGGCCTTCTTCGACATGCAATTAAATGTGAGGTTCTATCCTTGAGATTGTTATTCATTATTTACTCATACAATTCACCTTGCAAGAAAGAGCACATTATGAGCTGTACCATTTTTTATGCAAGAACAGTGTTTTTGTTTATATTCTTTGTGAACTTGCAATGTTATTATCAACAACACAAAATACAATCGATTTGGTTGTTGTTTTCAGGATGAAGCTCGAACATGTTACGGCCCAATGCAAGTGGAGAAGGCTATTGAGATGATGGCTGTGGAAACTCTACTTATCACTGATGATCTTTTTAAGTAAGAATCAGATATATTTATCGAATCTAAATTTTTGATGACTTAATAACTCGCAAAAGCTTTCTTGATACGTGTTCTGAGAATGCACATCTTAAATCCCACATGCAATGCTACCTTGAAATGAACTCATAACTGATTGCAATTTGATTTTTTTTTGCTTCTTATGTAAACTGACATTTCCATTTTTCAGGAGCTCTGACGTGGAAACCAGAAAAAAGTACATCAACTTGGTGGACTCGGTAAAATATTCAGGAGGCAGATCACATATTTTCTCTTCAATGCATGTGTCTGGAGAACGTACGTGGCACTTGAAATGATCTATGAGACTACGACACTTTTCTTTACATTACAAAGTTCTCCAAAGTGACTAGTTTTCTTTCTTTCTTTTTTTCTCTCTCACAGAATTGGCGCAGTTGACTGGAGTTGCAGCTATATTGCGGTTCCCCCTCCCCTATTTAGACGACATGGATGCATGAAGGGGAGCTGAAGCTCGATCTAGTACAGGACTCAACAATATCTAAATTCTAACATTTGTTTAGTATTAACAAATCGTCGTTCTCATTGAACTGGTAGCATTTAGATTGCTGTCAACTGCATAGCTTTTTCATTATGTAAAACAGTTTTTCGCAGAGATTTGGAAGCAGTGTTTCTATTTAATTAAATAAGATTCAACAATTCTTTCCAAGTTCATCTCCAACTTTCCCGACCTTTTTTAGTGTCATTACTTTAGCCTTTTGTTTTGCACTTGTAGCCTTGTAGGATGCTTGTTTTTTAGTTCGTGGACCATGATGCTTTTATGCACGGTAAAATTTCAAAAAAATGATCTGTATTTCATTTTTGACCATTAACAAAGAAATCGCACCTTGAGAATCTGGTTTTGTACGTGTTTAACAAAACTGAATTTTATATGCAAACGAAAGAACTGCGAATGAGAGAACTGCGCTAAACTCATTTGAATCATTTTAGATATATTGAACTCAAATAGATCCGTTCAAAAGAAACTGTAAAAATTCTGGCAGATTACTAATAAAAAAACTCTCTCTCGGATATTTACTTAATTTGTTAGAAAAAAAATCAAGTGGAAGGGACGGAGTATAAAAATCGAAAAATAGAGTGCAGCGATACGATTGCGATGAAGTGGTGCCGACAGTCCGCATCCGATTCACACCTTCACCACTCTGCTCCGCCGCTCAGCAGATCTTTAAACTCACATATCTCTTCCACACTTGAATCTATGCACCACTTACAGTGAAGTTCAGATTCGTAGATCCGATCTGTAATTGACATGGCTCGAGCACCGAGACACCTCTACTTCAAGCTCTTTGCATCATCAATCGCCGTCGTCGTCATCTACTTCTTCTTCGCCGCTTCTTCTTCTTCTTCGCAGCTCGTATGTCACTCACTTCGTATCATACTTGTTGATCTGATGTAATTTGATTTGATTAATTGATTGATTGTGTTGTTGCTGACATTTTGTATCTGTTGTTGTTGTTGATGTTGATGCAGGATGCTACTGATTCGGTCGTTTATGGTGGTGTGGGATCGGGTAGACGATCTGTGCTGGCTTTGAAATCGGATCCGTTAAAGCCGAAGGTAGATCAGCTCAGAAAGCAAGCGGAAGATCACAAGTCGTTGGTCATGGCTTATGCTTCGTATGCCAGGAAACTCAAGTTGGAGAATTCCAAACTTGTCAGGCAATTCGCTGATCTCTCCCGCAATTACACTGATCTTATTAGCAACCCTACCTATCGCGCTTTGTTTGAAGGAGAGGCTGGTGTCGAATGGGTTATTGATGAATCGGACCTCAGGCGTTTCGAAAAGGAGGTTAAGGAACGCATTAAAGTTACAAGGCAGTTGATTGCTGAAGCGAAAGAGTCATTTGACAACCAGTTGAAAATTCAGAAGCTTAAAGATACTATTTTTGCTGTTAATGAGCAATTGACCAAGGCTAAGAAGCAAGGCGCGTTTTCTAGTTTGATTGCTGCAAAAAGTATACCCAAGAGCTTACACTGCCTTGCCATGAGGTTGATGGAGGAACGAATTGCACATCCTGAGAAATATGGAGATGATGAATCGCAGACACCAGCACCAGAACTGGAGGATCCAAATCTCTATCATTATGCTATTTTCTCCGATAATGTTATTGCAGCATCAGTGGTGGTCAACTCGGCTGTTAAGAATTCCAAAGAACCATGGAAGCATGTCTTCCATGTAGTCACAGATAAGATGAACCTTGGAGCAATGCAAGTTATGTTCAAGATGAGGGAATATAATGGTGCCCATGTTGAGGTCAAAGCTGTTGAAGATTACAAATTCTTGAACTCCTCTTATGTCCCTGTTCTAAGACAGCTTGAATCTGCAAACTTGCAGAGGTTTTACTTTGAGAATAAGCTTGAGAATGCAACTAAGGACACAACAAACATGAAATTTAGAAACCCCAAATACTTGTCAATGTTGAATCATTTGCGGTTCTATCTGCCTGAAATGTACCCGAAGCTGCATAGAATACTCTTTTTGGACGACGATGTGGTAGTTCAGAGAGATCTAACACGACTTTGGGAAATAGATATGGATGGCAAGGTTAATGGAGCAGTCGAGACTTGTTTTGGGTCTTTTCATAGGTATGCCCAGTATATGAATTTTTCACATCCTTTGATAAAAGAGAAATTCAACCCCAAGGCTTGTGGATGGGCGTATGGGATGAACTTCTTTGATTTGGATGCTTGGAGAAAGGAAAAATGCACTGAGCAATACCATTATTGGCAGAATTTGGTAAATATCTCTTAATTCGTCTATTGTTGCTCACTTCAATGCAGTGGCTGGTGATGGGTCACCCTAAACAGTAGTTTTTTTTAAATATCTCTTTATATGTTATCAGTGTGATTTAAATTTTAACATGTCAAAGGCAGAACTTGACGTCCTATTTGAAGTTCGCAAGTTGATAACTAAAGAGTTAAAGGTTCTGGGTTGTATAGTTTTAGAATTAGAACTTGGTTGGGTGCTTTTGGCAAGAATATTTACTGTATATGCCATCAGTTCGTTGTTGTATGGTGTTGCCTAGTCTCGCGCTTTGTGTATGCCTGGTTACAGTGTGGCACTCTTTTGGGAGTCAATAAGCCTTTAATAAGAAAAAGGGCAGGTTATTCAACTATAATTTTTTTTTTTGATTGAATTATTCAACTACAATTTAGCTACTGGTTTTTCTTTTAGTTTTGTAGTTCCTTAATTTCATTGATAGCTGTGAAATTTTGTATGTGGATTTATGAAAATATATATTGAGTGACTATTAAATCAGGGTTTCTTTTTATTTTGCAGAATGAGAACAGAACCTTATGGAAGCTAGGAACACTGCCCCCTGGTTTGATCACCTTTTACTCAACAACTAAGCCTTTGGATAAATCTTGGCATGTTCTAGGTCTTGGTTATAATCCAAGCATCAGTGAGGATGAGATCGAGCATGCTGCAGTGGTGCATTTTAACGGGAACATGAAACCTTGGCTTGATATAGCCATGAACCAGTTCCGTCCTCTTTGGACGAAGTATGTTGATTATGAGATGGAGTTCGTACAGGCTTGCAATTTTGGGCTTTAAGAAGATCCATGGGAGCCATGACCATTGCTATCGATCAGGTGGATGACACCATATAGCTGCGTGCTTCCAGTCACCTCTCAACCATAAGATTATTCCTCGATCCAACTACAAAATATCTAGGACTTTCTTTATATATTGGTTTGTCTTGTCCTGTCTGCTAATATATACATAACTCCACTGTCAATCTACTAGTTCCGAAAAGTTGTTATGACCTAAATATTTGGAGATATTTTCGACCTTAGTGATCCTGAGAAAGAAAAACAAGAGCTGCAGATAGGGAATACATTTCCTGGTATGCCTATCAACCATCAAAGGCGTATAAACAAAAAATAAAATGAACAACAGGATCGTGTACAAGTGTTTCGTTATATTTGTATGAACAAAAGGTTAAATATGCTGCATTTTACACTACATAATGAACATGTAGAGCGATAACAAACGAGCGATTCAAGCACTTTAATTTGAAGCTCTGGAAAATGCTTATCTTGGTCTGGAAGCTTCGTCATGTGGGGGCATCATAAATGCTGATATTCAATGGCAACACGGTTCACTTGTTTTTGGAAATGCAAGTTTCTTGACCTTTTGCATTTTCTTTTTCCTTTTCATCTGGAAATTTCAAATGTTCTCGGACACTATCTGCCAATCGAGGCGCTGTGTCATCTAAGAGAAGAGGGTGCCTCTGCAAACTCTGAATAGAAGTTGGTTTGAAAATCAATACATCTATAATTGAGCGAACTTATACGGAGTGACCTCAAGAGCAGTATGTAGATATACCTCGGAAGCCCATAGACAGTCTGTTGCCTTACGAGGAATTATATGGATATGTGTCTGCATTTGCCAAAATCTCAGTTAGAAGGTGAGGAAGTTGTACATAATTGACAATTGGTATACTATTATGTCTCATTGTCATACATTTGCTGGTGTAAAAAAATAATTGTCCAGCAAGTTATCCCAATTTTAAGGAAAGAATCCACTTTTCGCTCGAAGCACTATCAGCCGAAAGCCAGTTTAAAAAAGTCGACGGAATTAAGATATATCTCACATGAAAGATTACTTGACCTGCAGCTGCCCCGTTGTTGACCAACAAGTTGAATGCGTCTGGAAGGAACAAAAAAAATAGAGAAAATGAACAAGTCAATTATCAGATAACAAACTGACTGCGGAGAGCGTGGCAGACTCTTTCAGTTCAGTTTCTGTAGTGATGCATTTCAAAAGAAAAAACATATGTTTCTCCATTTTGCCTAAAAACACATTGGGTACATTTCAGATAAGTGTCGGGGATCATTTTTGAGATATCTTTAACCAGCCATTAAAAATAACCAACATAAATTTCAGTTCTATGTCAAAATTAACGGCATAATGCAAGCACCTACCTCAATATTATAGGTGAACCTATTTCACCGTGTCTCTTTTTTTTTTCTTAATTTTGTTGAAGGGCAATTTAAAGGTAAATATTACAAACGTCATAAAAGCATGCCACTGCTATTCAATTATATGGTCATTCGCATATTTTGTCGTCAATGAGAAGGTAATGAGCAGTTTCATGAATGCATAAGGGCAATCAATATTCAAACTTTGATCAGATGTTTATGGTTTTCAGATAAAAAAAAAGAGCCACTGATTTTATGTACCGGAATTCGTAGCCTTCATTATTGCATTGCTTAAATATGGTATCTTAGAACACATTGCCGCTACAACCTGCACAAAAGCAACTCAAGAGGAGTGAGACGTATCATCTTGCTACATCAGTTTACCCAAGTGTCTCATAAGTTTGTGGGTGTAATGTTTAACCAAGTGTACATAAAGTTACTTGCCACTTGACCATCTACGGTTTCAAATATGAAAAAATCCCTATTCAATTACATGGGTAAATTTAGCATCCATCGGAGTATTTTTTTTATTTCTTAAAGAAAACATTTCATTAATGTCTTTTTTTTTTTCATCACAGGAAATTACTTACAGATGGAGGAGTTGTTCCCAACGAAGAGAAGTGAGATCTCGGAATGATAAGAGAATGGCTGCCAAAACATTTCAGCTGAAAATGTCAGTGCAAATATTTGCACAAGCAAAATTTTCTGAGACAATAGAAAAGAAAACATGTGCTACCACCGGTATAACTACACACATAGGTCTATAAAATGAGCAACAGGCTTTATGTTTGTAGTTTTCAAATGAGTGCAAAACACTTTATTTTTATTTTTGGAGCAAAATACTTGATCTGAAATAGCACTTATAAGAATAAGCAGCACATGAGACTAAGCATCAATCTACACAGACAAATCTGTTCTACATACCTAGCAAAAGATTATGTTGAAATGAAGATGCACAATACCTTACCCAAGACACAAAGGATTTAAGTCCAAAATGCACATGCAAACATCATCTTCATATAGCTGCCAAAAAATGATAAGCATCAATCATATATCGTATCATTGACTTTTTTAAGGCATTTCCAACTCAAATGAGTGAGTTTACATACGACGAAAGCGTGAGACTGGCGTCGCACAATCCTGCAAAAGACACAATCAGCCGTATCGGATGAAGCCGGTGATGCGAGAGTAGTAAAATTGGAAGCGGTGTTGGTGGTGATTGTGATTGGGCGTAGATGGGAAGCCAGAATAGCGAGTCGCCGAGCTTCCATTATTATTAGCTGTAGTGGTGGCGAGAGCACATGCGGATCAGGTGGACATCGACAACAATCCGACACTCACCAATTATTCATTTTCCCCAATCTTCTTCCAGTTTTATCCAATTATCCTCACTTTTATTCAATACTAAAATTAATGTATTTTTTTATTACGAGTCTGGTCTCTAAAAACAATATAACTTAAACCGGTTTTAGTAAAAACTGCTTCTCTTTAAAACATAGGGCAGTCAACTATTATAATTTTATTTTTTATTATCAGGACGGGTGGTCTGATAGTTTTTTTTTTTGATTGCGCAACTTTTTTTCTCATTGTAGCATCCATTCTTTTTGCGCATTTATATAGTCTTACAGAGTCTGATAGTTGATATATTGGTTAACAATGTGGCAAGTTTTAGGTTTGACTATTTTCTTTTATTGGCTTCTGTTGCTTCCATTACTTGTGTCACTGTGCAAATGTGTCACCTCAATATTTGATGGTGTAGTAATGCGCGCTACAAGCGTTGATACATCACTAAAGTCAAATATTTGGATGAAAACAAAAAGAGTACTAACTAAATTTAAAGTTACATAAATTGTATAGAAATTAACATTTTGAACTCATAAATATATTTAGTTTAAATGTTAGTGACACAATGATGTCTTGAATTTTGGACCCGCGAGTGTTTTCTGTTTTGAAAAATGTACTGAAACAGAAATAAATAGATATTAGAAGAAGAGGATTTCTTTCTTCTTCTTCTTCTTTTTTTTTTCTTGTGTTTTAATAAAGCTGTCTAAGCTCAGCAGAAAAAAAAAAGTAATATAAAAAACAGTCGAATTTTCAATAAGAATTCCAATTTCAGTCCACTAGCAAATTAACACCCAATTTATCTCTCCGCGGCTCCACTTTAGACATCACCGTAATCGACGAGGAGGAGGAGCAATGACCACACAAGCTGCGTCGATCGGCCCCGTGTAACTCCTTTTTTTTTCCAAGAGTGTCATCGCGGCAGGTGTTGTTTTGGGTTCTGGCTTACAATACGTGATTGAATTTTGATGTTTATTTGCGAGTAGTAAAATTAGGTTGAATTCTGTGAGAAAATGGCAGCTATTGTGTGCATTTTGTGCTTCTGCTGAGGTGGCTTCGATTGAAAGACTGATTTTTTTAGTATGCCTTTTGGGACTTCTTTTTTTGAGCCCTAGGGGCTGTGCTAGTGTGGTTTTGGTGGAGAAATGTGGATGGAGGGAGTAGTAGAATGTGATGCATGTATGTCTTGGTAGCAGTTTGGGACACTGATAAATGTGCTAATAGGCTTTCTTTTTACCCGCATTGTTGTTTGCATCAAATTTTACTTACGACTTATTTCTTGCGGTTTTTAGCGTTGGAGTTCTTTTAGGTCCTTTGTTGATTGGTTCTCCATTTGGACACACTTGAGGGTGTACTAAATGTACAAAAATATGTTGAAAAATTGTATGTGTGACAGCAATACAATGAAGAGGTATATGTCAATCGTACAATTAAATGATAATGTGCTCTACAATGTATCTGTGTGGCAACATCATTAGTGTTGTGGTGGACTGACAATTTGATTGTAAGTGGTGATCTGATTAACACTTTCCATTTTAGGTACTTGTTATTGATGTGACACTCATACCACTTAGGATCTCGAAGGACGTACATTTCATGCCTATAAATGATTCATACATACAAACGGAAAAGGACATCATTGAAGTCCTGTTCTTTTTATGAGCGTGTATGTGGTGATCTATTGGTCGGATGTTCTGCTCTTGCCACACCAATACAAGATAACATCTCAAATGGCTGCTACTCAAGGGAAACTAAAGAGGTAAGTGGTTTCAACCTCTTGCAGTTTTCATTATTGTTGGAGGTATGTACTGGTAAACTCTCGAATTGCGTGCATATATACAACTCAGATTTGATAATGCTAATCGTGTTTTGCTTTCCTGCTCATATAATTTTATGTCAGTGTTATAGTTAGTGTAAGAGGTTGCAGCAAAAATAGTTCTAACATTTTATTAAGATTATTATATCTATATATCATAGTTAAAAGTGGGAGCTGGATCAAAAACCATTCTCTAGGTCTAGGCATTGAGGAATTTTTGCTGTCATTTGTTGTTTTTATTTTTTCAGTTTTCTATTGTATAATTTGCATTCCACCTATAGGCCGAACACAAAGCAAGGTCTGAAGATGATCTGCCCAACAATAGTAACATTCTTCAGTCACTATCTTATGATAGCATTAAAGCCCCGCCTTTAAGGTTTGAATTTTTGTACCTGCCAGTATGGGTATCGTATAGTATATAAGACTTCTTCTGAAATATGATTATTTTTATTTATCGCTTATGATTAAACTGATGAACTACGTTTATAAAATTGTTTTTTCCGACTCCCTTCATGAGAAATTGATCAGCTTATTTTTAATTTTAACATAATTAATTTTCTCATTCATTTTCAAATTTACTTGAAAAGAGTTCAACTTAACCATTGAAATTTCATCAGCCATTGAGACTGGAGTTGGAATAGACATCGCGATTTCACTTACAAATTTAATCACGCGCCGTGTACTTGGTTATTTTAGTAATTAATTATACAATCTAATTAAAATCTCAAATTTATTATTGATCTCAATTGATAATCTTAAACGTTTCATAATTAGATTATGAATGAAAATAATAATGGTTATAAATGAAATTTGATAATAACTCATAACAATTTTGCTACTAGTTATGACTTATGATAGTGTTAAAGTACTTTTAAGAAGCAGACAAATAAGAAGTATAAAATATGAAAAGAAGGAGAGTAGACCAGATGGGATCAATTTGTGATGATAGCAGCACATTGCACAATTAGCTTTTTGATTATATGTTTGTTGAGCGCTTACCCTTAATGATAGTCATTGACTTCTCGTTTGTTAGTTCAAGTACACCCGCCGTTACAAATCACTATGTTCTAGTGATAAGCGCGACTATGTTGCTGCAAAGCATCTAATACCTGAAGCTAGCGAGAGGGTTTCAGAGATGTATGCCGTGCAACCAGATTTATATAATATTGGTTGCATTTCCTGTCTAAGTAAGTTATCTCATGTTGATCAAAATCATGATATTTCTGGTCGGGAAAGGGGCCCCTGCTCTGGCAATTCATATCTTTTGCAAAACAGTGTGACATCAATGATAAATATTTGGGTCCATTGGAGAATGCTGGATCATTATGTTATGAACCCTATTCACATAATCATCGTATTAATATTGCTACAAATGATGCTTGGGAACTTAACTCGGGATCGCCTGACACTGATAAATGTAGCGGTGGAAGTTTCTCTGATAAAATATCTAACAAGGAAGAAAATGAAATTGGTCGATGTTGCTCAAATATATCTGTCAAGAGAGGTTCTGAATCAGAATGTACAAGTACTTATGTACTGCACAAATCAGATTATAAGGGTAGCGATGGAACAGATGTCAGAAGTTGGCAAAATAGTCACGAGCTTGTGGAAACCATGTGGGCTGCACCTTCGCTTACCTATAGTCGAAGGTCCAGGAAGGATGAGGATACTTGTGGTACGTATGTTGACTCACTGACTAAAAGAACTAATTATGTAATCAGTGATCAAATTTTCTCTGGAAGTGCTGGACCTGGACGCCGCACACATATCGCCATGCCAAAATTTATAGGGCAGAGTAAGTCAGATACTGTTGTGGACCACAATGCTTCATTTTCTTCACCTATCGAAAAGGTATCCTGCTTTCTTTTGCGGCTCTCCTTCACGTGGTATGTAGCGTTCAATAGTTAAATTCATTATTCTATGATTTAGTTTTCACTTTTCACATCTGACTGACAGAATTTCAGCAAGCGGTGCCGTGTTATCCGGTCAAGGAAATCAAATGTATGCTTTTTCTAAAAAAGAAAATTAAAACTCGAAACTCTGCTTTTATCGCTTAGCTACTTTTTTTGTTCAAATGTAATAATTATTTTCCTTATTCTCATATCCTTACAGGAAAAGAAATCGATGTCAATTGATTGATGATGTTGAAGTAAAGTCCTGGCATTCAATGATGAAGCGGTCATAGGCGAACAACCTGATGATGCTATAAAATAATAAAACCCCACCGCGACTATTGTGACATACCTATACATACTGCATATGAGGAGTGTTCTACTGATATGGCAATGAAAGACACATTTAAGGATCCTCTTGAGAATTCACAGAATCAGTAAATAGATCAACAGAAAACAGGAGTCGCTTTAATAGACTTTTCAGGTGAATGGTGATTAATGTTCTTCCATGGCAATTGAGATTTTGATTCTTGCCCCGAGATCGAAATCTGTTTTTTGTGTTATTTCTTTCCTTACAAGTAGCATAATTTATTTTTATGAGCCCTTGTTTCAGATAACCTAGTAAGGTGGATTGCAACCTACCAGCAATCACCATGTGCCACGAAGCTGCCTTAAGTCTTCCTTCAGAAGCACTTCAGCACTCCGCGAGAAGAAACCTTGATGCCTCATTACCTGCAGAAGCTCCTAGGACCAACCAAAAGGAGCTGCTAGAAATCATAACGGGAGGGGTTACAGGAACTAATGGTCTTGTCAATTTTAATGTACAGCCCTCTAAGGATGATGGTTTTATTTCTCGAAGCAACAAAATGCTTTATTCCAATGAAGTACCTAATTGCTCAACAAATGACAAGGTCTTGCAGGTAAGCAACATAAAATCCAGTCGCTTCATTAGTGCCTTATATTCTTCACCAAGCACATCACTGAAATCTGCAGTTATTTTCAGATAGGAAAAGTTACATGTTTGGTTTTGTTATATGCTTTTTAACTTCTTTTTTTATGGCTTACTGTACTGCAGCTATTTCCAGAAAAAAAACATTGCAGGTCGGGTCCATCTACATAGTACTTCCAGTTCAGGTATAACATTTCGCATAATTATTAGGAGTTGACTAGTTGTGCTGGCGTTTTGAATTGTTAATTAACTAGGTATTTGTGCCGGCATGTATTAATTAGATATATGCGCTTACAGGACTTGTTCCTGTAGTTACTTCCAACAACAGCTCTGTTACAGTGGCACTGTCACATTCAAGTATTGGTCGTCAAGAATCCATCCAATATAAATTATTTGAACCATCATCTAGCCAAGAACTGCACGAGCTGTTACTGGGTAGTATCAGAAGCTGGAATAGACCTCAAGTAGGAGCCAATGAGGGTTTTCGTCAAAATATCCAGGCTTTCACTAACATCTGGTCTGAGAGCGAACTTGACAGCCTTTGGGTAGGAGTAAGAAGGCACGGAAAGGATAACTGGTATGCAATGTTGAGGGACCCCAAGTTGCGCTTCTCACCTTGCAGAACAGAAATGGATCTGGCTAAACAATGGATAATCGAGCAAACTAAACTACTAGGAAGCACCCCTAGTCCAAGTTGTCCTAATGCAAAGCCAGTAGGCATCAGGATGCCACCTTCCTTTGTGCCTCCTGGTCCTGGTTCCATGACAAGATTTTTGACAGAACCTCCACAGATTTCTCTTAGTAATGGGTCTTTAAACAGCCAAGAGATGCTCCCACCTAGGCCGCCCCAAAATGTGACCAGTGGTCTAGGAAAGGGAACCAGACTGTTGAACCAGCATGTCAGAGCGCATAGAAGGTCTCAGAACTCGGAAAACACATGGGGGAGATTTAAAGCAAGAGACAGCCACCACAGCCTATTCCAACTCTATCCCTTCAGCATGCAGGAAAATCTAGTGAATTCCATGACGAACCGAATAGCAAGGGGGGATCCACATCCTTTAAAAGAAATGGCATCAGTGATTCAGACTGCCCCGGCTTAGCACTTCCCAGCACTCGACCTGGTCCGGCAAACCCAACTGACCCCAAGAGACCCAAAGAGATTATTAATTTGGACAGTGATGCATCTTTTGAAGGGGCCATTTCCGGTGATCATAAGCCTACCCTCCTCTGTAAGTACAAGTAATTAAAATCCATCAAAGGTCAACATTCTTAAACCCAAGTTGGAGCAGCAAACCTAGATTGCCACCTAGTGTTGAGGCATTGGCCTCACACGTTTTTGATGATTGACAAACCGGTTTAATGGTTTACTTGAGTTTGTGTAAGTCAGGACCTTACTGGAGCAGTCAAAGACGTAACACAAGACTCAAGTACCTGTGGAAGTCTCCGAGCAACCAAGAACCTGAGAATCAGTCAAGTCAACTGAGCAGTTAGAGTCAAGTCCACAGAGCAGTTGAGAACCAGTCAACGGAGCAGTTGAGGAAGCGGTTAAGGACCGGAGTCAAGGACATCATGGAGTGATGGCACGACCTCCTCAACACATAGTGGAGATCATGGGCTGGCGGTTGCAGACATGATCTACGGCAGTTACTTCAAGTACCTATAAGAAGACAGCAGATGTCATTCTGCCGTGTGCGCCTTTATACACATCCGAGAGAGCTTTCCAAGTGGGGATTCCCAGTGAGAATATCGAGCGAGCTGTGCGAGTGATATTCTGTGAGATCGAGTTGGACTTGATCATTGCCGGAAAGTCAAGGAGGTGCCGTGACTACGACGACGTCGACGAGACAGTCAGGGAAGTAGTCAGATTATTGCTTGTGTAAATCTAGGTTAGATTTATACTTAATAGGCAAGTTTTGTACCGCTGAGTGTACAGTATTAAATAGTAATAAAAAGGCTATTTAAGTTTTATTCCGCTGCGTACTTGAATTCAGTTATTATCTGCATACTAAGTTAGGTTCCTAACAGTCCCGAACTTGGTTGAGTCTTTGACTATTTGAACTTAAGTCTTTGACTAACTAACCACGATCCAAACAATTGGTATCAAAGCCGAAAGGTTCTAGATTTTCTGGTTAGATTTGTAGATATGTCAGCAGATTCATTCTCAAATCCTCCGAAGCTGAAACCGGGTGAGTATGAGACCTGGGCGCCCAGATTTGAAGCTCATGTCATGGCTTATGATGGAGAAGTCTGGCAGATTATTGAGCAAGGACAGCAATATGTTTACATGGAGGGCAGTGAGACAGAACTCAAGCCGAGACTCATGTATACCACGGAAGACTACAAGAAACTTGAGAAGAATGCCAGGGCATTACGAGTTCTCCACAATGCGCTGGAACCTGGGGACCTCAAGAAGATCATTCAGTACAAGGATCCGAGTGATATCTGGGATGCACTGAAGAACATCTATGAAGGATCAAAAGATGTCAAGAGAAACCGAATTCTGGCAGTGCAATCTGAGTTCAACAACCTGAGACAAGTCAAGAACGAGCCCCTTCATGAATACCACTCCAGATTCCAAGGGTGCTTGACAACTCTTATCAACCTCGGAAAGAAATACAAGAAGTGGGAAATCACCCACAAATTCATGCAGGGACTTAGTCCAGAATGGGATGATTTCTCAAGGACCTTGACAGCTCTTCCGACCACTAAGGAGAAATCTCTGGAGGAACTGGTTGCTGCCTTGGACAGTAACAAGATCATTGAAGACGTCAAAATGGAACGTCGAGAACCTCAGAAGGCTGCTCGACAAGTCGCATTGGTTGGTGAAAGTTCCAGATACAAGAAGTTCAAAGGGAAGGATTTCCAAAGAAATAAAGGAAAAGAAACCTCAAGGACTGAGGAACTCAATGTGATGACCAAGGCACTGAGAGTCACAGACGACAGAAACTCGGGTCGGAAACCCAGCGGCCGAAATGACTCAAAGAAAAACGTGGAATGTTTTTACTGCAAGAAGAAGGGTCATTACAGGAAGGACTGCTACAAGCTAAAGAATGACGAGTTTAAAACTGAAAGAAATCAGAAGGAGGACGACAAAGGCAAGAAGGCCATGTTCGCTTGGGGTGATTCAGATGATGAAAACAACATGGGAGACATTAGAAGAAATGTGTGCCTAATGGCAAAGGGAAGTTCCTCTAGCTCAGAGACTTCATCATCAAGTTCTTCATCAAGGAAGACTGCTTCCAAGGAATCATCTACTGAAGTAAGTTCTGATGATTCTCAACATGGTTATTACTCACGTTCGGATTGCCTGGCTATGATCAAGAAGCTAGTTCTCAGAGTTGAGGAACTGAATGCTATCATTGCGGATCAAGATCAACAGATGGAATCAATGTTCGAGGAAAACCATCAATACTCCATTCAGATTCAGAAATTAGATAAAGCTGCTGGCAAAAGGAAGATTGATTCAGATGACCAGTTCTTTGATTCTCCGAAAGGAAAGGAGAAGCTGAAGCCTAAGACCAGACCGGGTCTTGGATATGGGGAAGTAACTATTGCAAAGCCTGTGCATAGACAGATTCAACAGAGCTCTACTCCCAGACTGAAGGTTGATCTGGATGACGACAGAACTTATGGAAAGGGTCATCAGATCTGGAAGAAACTCAACCGAAGAAACAGTCCAATTCCTATTGACTTCGAGAAACAAAAGAAGAAAGTTTCTGAGTCCAAAGATATAGACTTCAGAAAGCAAAAAGTCTGCTTTCATTGCGGAAAGGAGGGACATAGTCAGAGTAAATGTAAAGGACAGAAGAGCACTTCCAAGAAACTGTCAGAAACCTCAAGTTCAGAATCAGGGAACTACTCAGCCTCTAAACAAAGTGGAAAATCTGGAGCTGTGAATGATCCGTCAAGTTCCAGAGTGGTTAAGGATGTCTCTCACTCTCTAACAGCTTCAAAATCTCATGTTCCTAAACCTAAAACTTTATCTACTTTAACTCCTAAACCCAAAAAGGCTCAGCTTGTTTGGGTTCCTAAAACCTGATTGTTTATGTGCAGGTCGAGAGAGGAACAGGTTCCTGGCTGATTGATAGTGCATGTTCAGGACATATGACCGGGAAAATGGATCTATTCTCCTCTCTTCGACATCACTCTGGTGGCTCTATCACTTTCGGAAATGAAAGTAAGTGTAAAGTCATCGGTTCAGGTAAGGTACATCTATCAAACAAGGTTAGTGTAGATAATGTCAGTTTTGTTAATGGTTTGAAGTTCAATTTACTTAGTGTTTCCCAACTGTGTCGTGGAGGTAAAAACGAGGTTGTTTTTACTGCTGATGGATGTTGTGTTAAGTGTGTGTCATCAGGTCAAGTACTTCTACGTGGAAATTGTGCAAATAGAGTATATCTTGTGGATCCGTCCTTTGACCCGGAGGAATATCTCTGTTTGTCCTCTAGATCAGATGAATCTGAGATGTGGCATCGTCGGCTAGGACATGTGAATTTCAGGTTGCTGAAGAGGCTACACAATCAGAACTTGGTAATTGAATTGCCTAAGATTAGTGAAGTACCTGATCAGGTTTGCAGTGCGTGTGCCAAAGGTAAGCAAACAAGAAGTTCATTTCACTCTAAGAACGTGGTTAGCACTCACTGGGCATTTGAGTTAATTCATATGGATTTATGCGGTCCAATGAGGGTGCAGTCTCGGGCAGGGAACCGATATGCATTTGTGATTGTGGACGACTATTCAAGGTACACATGGGTCATCTTCATTCGCTCAAAAGATGAAGTCTTTGAGTCATTCAAGACGTGGGTCAAACTTGTTGAGCGCAGATTTGGTGAGAAGCTGAAGAGCATAAGAACAGATCATGGAACTGAGTTCGATAATGGTCTATTTGTTGATTTCTGCACGGATCAGGGCATTGATCACAACTTCTCAGCACCAAGGACTCCACAGCAGAATGGAGTAGTCGAAAGGAAGAACCGCACACTCGAGGACATGATGAGGACTATGCTTCTTGAAAATAGTATAGCAAGAAACTTCTGGGCCGAGGCAATGAACGCTGCATGCCATGTCCTCAACAGATGTTACTTAAGACCCTTTCTCAACAAGACGCCGTATGAGCTGTTGAAAGGTAGGAAACCTAATGTTTCTCACTTACGAGTATTTGGATGTAGGTGCTATGTCCATGTGAATGGGAAGGATCGTCTAGGGAAGTTTGATCCGAGAAGTGACGAGGGAATCTTTGTAGGATACTCACTGCACAGTAAGGCATACAAAGTGTTTAACAAAAGAACCAAGCAGGTTGAGGAAAGTGTCCATGTCATATTTGATGAAGAGTCTGCGGGAACTGACTCTGGATAGGTTCATGACGTTCATATCGAAGAAGTTGGTGATGACTTTGAGCTAATACGTCCGAGGGATGTTGAAGAAGCTGATGATCCAGAGAATCAGGAAATACCTGATCAAGACAATGGTCAAGTTCCTGAAGCCGAGGAACCTGGACAGCAAGTTGAAGTAAATGAACAAGTTCCTGAAGAAGGTGAAGTTCATGATGAACCTGAAGAAGTCCAACAAACTCAGGAGGTCACTGAGTTGAGGAGAAGTACCCGACTCAGGCAGCCGAGTGTCGCTCTTCGTGATTATATTTGCTATGCAGCAGTTCAGGGGGAAACAGTCATGAACGCGTTTGTATCATTGATTGAACCAAAGTCGGTTCAAGAGGCACTAAAAGACCCAGATTGGATTCAGGCTATGCAAGACGAGTTGCATCAGTTTGAGAGGAACAAAGTTTGGAGACTTGTTCCAAGGCCAGAGAACCGGAAAGTGATTGGCACTCGCTGGATCCTCATAAACAAAAAGAACTCAGATGGAGAAGTAGTCAGGAACAAAGCCAGGTTGGTTGTGAAGGGTTACAGCCAACAGGAAGGCATCGACTATGAAGAAACCTTTGCGCCAGTGGCAAGGTTGGAGGCCATCAGGTTGCTGATAGCGTACTCGGTACAGCTTGGAATCAAGCTTCATCAGATGGATGTCAAGACAGCGTTCCTGAATGGATTTCTCAAGGAGGAAATATTTGTGGAACAGACGCCTGGATTTGAAGTTCCTGACCATCCGGATCATGTGTATGTTCTTGACAAGACCCTGTATGGATTGAAACAGGCACCTAGGGCGTGGTATGAGCGTCTCTCGGAGTATCTACTAGCTCACGGATATGAGCGAGGTAAGGTAGATAAGACTCTATTTTTGTTGAGAACTAATAAACATTTGCTTATTGTGCAGGTGTATGTCGACGACATCATCTTCGGATCCACAAGTGACGAGCTTGTGAAGTCCTTCACTAAACTCATGGAGAGTGAGTTTGAGATGAGTATGGTCGGGGAACTGACGTTCTTTCTTGGTATTCAAGTTAGACAGCTGGAGAACGGTACTGAGATCTCAGAACAGAAGTACCTGAGTGAAGTTGTGAAGAAGTACGGACTTGGAGATTCAAAACATGTGAACACTCCTAGTTCTCCAAATGAGTCCCTGACAAAGGATGATGCCTCTCCAAGGACAGATGCTAAAAAATATCGCGGCATGATAGGGTCTCTACTATATTTGACTGCTTCTAGACCTGATATAATGTTTAGTGTATGTCAATGTGCCAGGTTTCAAGCAGATCCAAGAGAATCTCATGTAAAGGCCGTGAAAAGGATACTGAGGTATCTGAAGGGTACCGAGAAGCTGGTCTTATGGTATCCTCGAATGAAGTCCCTAAGACTTGAAGGTTTCACAGACGCAGACTTCGCAGGAGATAGAACTGACAGAAAGTCCACGTCTGGAATGGCTCAGTTCCTTGGGTCCTGCTTAGTATCTTGGGGATCAAAGAAGCAGAACTCTGTGGCACTATCAACTGCTGAAGCCGAGTACATCGCAGCAGCGGCGTGCTGTGCTCAGATCCTTTGGCTTCGTAATCAGCTAAGTGACTTCAACTTACACTTTGATCAAGTTCCTATTTTTTGTGACAATACTAGCGCTATTAGTATTGCAAAAAATCCTGTTCAACACGGCAAATCTAAGCATATAGAAATCAAACATCATTTCCTTAGAGACTGTGTAGAAAAAGAGCTTGTCATTGTAAACTTTTGCAGAAGTGAAGATCAAATCGCTGATATATTTACGAAGGCCCTACATAGAGAAGCTTTTGAAAAACTACGAATGGAACTTGGATTGATGACTCCACGGTGAGGTACTTCTGAATTTCCCTCAATGATTGACTAAAGGAAAGAGTATTTAACATGCTAAGTTAGTCGTTTACATGAGTGAATTTTTGAAGTCTCTGAGTAGTTGGTAATGTGTGTGCTATCACTTCCTTGCTAAATCTGATATAGTACATGCATCGTTAAACACTTCATTTCTTGATGCCTGACATAACTTCCGGATCTTGTTGCCATTTACCCCATGAAGGAAGTTATGAGACCACCTGTCCTAGAATAGACCATATGTGCTTGATAACATATTCAATTCACCTGCTGAACATGATTGATTACATATATATATATATATATGAGAATGAGTGATTGAACTGTGGTGATTTTACTTCATATACCCTTATGGTAAGCCGACCCACCACAGTGTCCCTTGTGTCAAGTCCATAGTCAAGGAACTGGTCTGGTATTCTCTCAGTCAAGGATTAAATGTCTCTGTGAATTGAAGAACTCTCCTAGGTATCTGATAGATGAAGGAAGTGATTATCAGCAGTTGTGAGAAAAGACAGTTCAGTGCTTTTCGCCTTGGAAGTCGGACAGTTTCAAGCAGATACGTGGATGAGAATTAATTGCAGATTTGAACGGGATTCGTTTTAAAGATATTTGAGGTCCGTAGTTATCTCTCATCACCCTCTCCTGCAAAGACGAAACCCTAAATCCCCAAATACGATCCACTCTAAAGTTCGAGTTTCCGATGGCATCCAACTCAAACACCAGCAACAGCGACATGTCTGACAATGGATTGGTGACCCTCACTATTCTGGGAGTCAAATATGTAGTTCCGAAATACGTGGCCGAACTACTGAAACCAAGTAAGTCTCACCTCACTATTTCAATCTACAATCCTAAATCTACGAGATTTATAGAGTATTGTGCTGGTACTTGGAGTATCGGTGAAAAGGAGAGAATTGATGTCTCTGGAATTGTTCGCAATGTGGAGAGTGTTGATGTGCTCGAAGAGGTGGAAACCGGAGGATGTTCATGTGTTTGTGGTTTTGTGGAGGGAGAAGTAGAAGAAGTGGAAATTGTCGAGGCTGTTCCTGAGAACCCTAAAGAGGTTGGAAATTCTAAAAACACAGATTACTGGTTTGGGAACTCGGAAGAAAAGGAAGAGCATGCTATTGCTGAGGAATCCTCAGTTGGAGCAGAAATATCAGCTGCAAATCAGGTATTGGAGGAACTGGTAGCGATGGGCAAGATTGCCAAATTTGACAGATCTGGAGGGGCAGATGATGAAGACTGTGAGATAGTTCAACCAACTCAAGCAGTCTCCAAGAGGAAGAAGAAGGAACTGCCCATGAGAATCCAACCAACCAGGGAGACTGGTAAAAGAAAACAAATAGTTAAAGAGGAACTTGTTGCTGCAAAGTCTGTGAAAAGACCAAGGAGATCGAAGTCAGGGAAACAGATTCTGCAAGAGGTGGAATGCTGTGAGGAGTTTCTCTTTAAGGAAGAATTAACAGAGATCCTTGACCTGTTAGAAGCACAAGGTTGGGAGAAACTGTGTGAGACAATGGACTTCATATGTCCTGAAGCTGTGGAAGACTTCTACAAGGAGTTGAAGTTAACTGATGGACTAGTGCCAACGTTGTCTGTGAACTTCAGGGGGAGAAATTCACTTTGTCAAGTACAGAACTTGCAAAGATTCTGGGGCTAAAACATGAAGGATTTGACTACTACTGCAAAACAAGTGTCTGGCCAAAAGAAGTTGGGGATAAAAAGCAACTGGTGAAGGAAATTTGTCAGCTGGAATCGGTTCAGAAGAGCTCTGGGCTAAGCACCCAGTTTATGGAACCAACGGTGAAAATCATGCATAAAATTTTGGTGAGCAATTTTATGCAGAGGGGAGTGAAGCCTTCTTACGTTCAGCATCAGGACCTTTTGCTGTTGGATAAGCTGTTGAAAAAGGAGCAAATCAACCTGCCAAAGCTGATGATTCATCAGATAGATCACCTGAAGGACCTGACGCAGATTGGGTATTCAAGAGTAATTAAGAGAGTTCTTCAAGAACACAATCTGTATACGGTCACTTCTGGAGTTGAAGAGCAGATTGTGAAGGACTTTGATCCTGACGTGTTCAGGAAGATGCACCTGGTCAAGGACAAAGTTGAGGGGTGGGTCAAAGCTCCAATCCAACTACAAAAGAAGAAGGCTAAACCAGTTCTGAAGGAGGCTGACGAAGAGGCATAATCTGAGGATGAAAGTGAGGATGACAACTCTAAACTGATGAAGGTGTTTGAAAAGGTGGTCTCTGATATGAAAACTGAACTGAAGGGAATCAGGACAGAAATGAGACAGTTCAAACAGGAGGTCAAGAAGGCGATTGAGGGAATGAAGGATGAACTGATTGCTTTGTGTGACAAGCTCTGAAGTGCTTCAGTTCCAGGGATGATCTGCATTGACTCTGAGAATGCCGAGTTCAGTTCCCTCTATGAGATTTCCCCGTCCTTGCCATCCCACCTCGTCAATCCCTTTTGTTATTTCTGAGAGTCAAAAACTTGTGTTTAACATGCGTGTTATGACTATCTACTTTATCTCTGAAGTTTTATGCATGACATGATTTACTACTCTGAATTTCAAGTTCTTACTCATGTTCTGAACTGCTGTGTGTTGATTAACTCTTCTTTGATGATGTCAAAAGGGGGAATAAGGAGTACTCAACTGAGGGGGAATTCAGTCTAAGGTTTCTGACTTAGAGGCTGTCTAGAAATACCTGACTCGAGTTACAAATAATAAGATGTCTGTTGAGTTTCTGAGTGTGCAGGAACTTAGGGGGAATTTGTTCCCAAGGAGAATATGTTCTCATATGATGCTGTGTGCATGCGTAGACATCTATTATGTGCTATTTCGGTATTTCTCTCTTAAGGGTTTGTCATCATCAAAAAGGGGGAAATTGTTGAGGCATTGGCCTCACACGTTTTTGATGATTGACAAACCGGTTTAATGGTTTACTTGAGTTTGTGTAAGTCAGGACCTTACTGGAGCAGTCAAAGACGTAACACAAGACTCAAGTACCTGTGGAAGTCTCCGAGCAACCAAGAACCTGAGAATCAGTCAAGTCAACTGAGCAGTTAGAGTCAAGTCCACAGAGCAGTTGAGAACCAGTCAACGGAGCAGTTGAGGAAGCGGTTAAGGACCGGAGTCAAGGACATCATGGAGTGATGGCACGACCTCCTCAACACATAGTGGAGATCATGGGCTGGCGGTTGCAGACATGATCTACGGCAGTTACTTCAAGTACCTATAAGAAGACAGCAGATGTCATTCTGCCGTGTGCGCCTTTATACACATCCGAGAGAGCTTTCCAAGTGGGGATTCCCAGTGAGAATATCGAGCGAGCTGTGCGAGTGATATTCTGTGAGATCGAGTTGGACTTGATCATTGCCGGAAAGTCAAGGAGGTGCCGTGACTACGACGACGTCGACGAGACAGTCAGGGAAGTAGTCAGGTTATTGCTTGTGTAAATCTAGGTTAGATTTATACTTAATAGGCAAGTTTTGTACCGCTGAGTGTACAGTATTAAATAGTAATAAAAAGGCTATTTAAGTTTTATTCCGCTGCGTACTTGAATTCAGTTATTATCTGCATACTAAGTTAGGTTCCTAACAGTCCCGAACTTGGTTGAGTCTTTGACTATTTGAACTTAAGTCTTTGACTAACTAACCACGATCCAAACACCTAGTTTGTTCAAAGCTTAACGATTATTGTATGATGTGTATCATCAAGCTTGCTTAATATTGTCCAACTTCTGTCCCCAAAAATGGGTGGTTTGTAATTGTCAAAGCTTGGGGGATAATAAGATTCCTATACCATCAAATGAATATGAATTAACATTGTGCCTCTAAATTTAAAAGATCAGGTAAGGTTACAGTGAAATCTGAAGTCTGAAGAAAACAAGTGATGATTTCGAGACTACTCTCATAGCCGATATGATGCAGCTTGGTTTCTGCTCTACAACTTAGGGTCTGTTTTCTGGATTTTAAATTTGTATTATATAAACTAACATAATACAAATTAATATAAATTCAGTTAATATAACATAAATTAACACAAATTAACATAAATTAACATATATTAAATTAACATAACATAAATTACCACCATCATCATATCATCATCATCATATTACCACCATCATCATCATCATGTCATCATCATCATCATCACCATCATGTCATCATCATCATCATCCATCATCATCATCTTCATGCATCATCATCATCATCATGGTGATGAATAGTAATATGATGATGATGAATAGTAATATGATGATGATGACATGACGACGATGATGATGAATAGTAATATGATGGGGATGATGATGGTGACATGATGAATAGTAATATAATGAATAGTAATATGAGGGGGATGATGAGGACATGATGATGATGAATAGTAATATGACGATGATGATGAATAGTAATATGGTGAATAGTAGATGATGAATAGTGATATGCTGATGATGATGACATGATGCATGATGAATAGTCATGATGATGAATAGTAATATGATGATGATGAAGAATAGTAATATGATAATGAATATCAATATGATGGTATGATGATGGCATGATGATGATGACATGATGATAATGATGGTGATGACATGATGATGGTATGATGATGGCATGATGATGATGACATGATGATGATGATGATGACATGATGACGATGATGACATGATGATGATGATAGTGAGATGATGATGATGATGCCATGATGATGATGATGACATGATTAATATAACATAAATTAGCACAACATAAATTAACATAAATTAACACAAATTAACATAAATTCAACTAACATAACATAAATTAACATAAATTAACACAAATTAATATAAATTAAATTAACATAACATAAATTTAAACTCAATCAAACAGACCCTTATTCATAGCTTGCTTTTCTTGGATTTTCAATCTTTGAAAATGTCACATCTCACACGATATTAAATTATTTTTTTATTGAAAAGAGACTTGACACATTAGTTTGCAACATCATTTGAAGTTTGAACGTTGCACTACTAATTGATCCTGATGTGCATGCTAAACCCCCGAAAGAAAAAGAAAAAAATTAAGAGAAAATGACAAAGAAGGGATATGAACTATTGTTTATTGACAAATCACGGTCTGAACTATGAAAATTGATAATTAAGGGCAAATTCAAAATATTTTGATCTTCATATAATACATAGTTGATGGAATACCACTTTGTCAATTAACAAAGTTAACTAAACGAATGAATTGAAAAAACTTTCTTGCCCTTAATTGTGAAATTGATGATTAAAATATTTTGAAATTGCCCTTATTTGTCAATTTTTATATTTCGGATTGTAATTTGTCAATAGGTGATAGTTCATACCCCTCTTTGTCATTTTCTCAAAAATTAATGGTAAAAGGCAGCTTTGCAAAATTATTATTGATGCAACTTAAAAAATTAGAGACAAGCATCAACTTTAATAATGGATCTGATATGGGAACTCTTCATGGCCTTTTTTCAACAATTTATCAGTTTTTCAGGTGTGCAGTTGTTTTTGTGTTTTTGGTCTGGGTAGACTGGTTGTGGAGTCGAGTTTTGTAAGCACTGTACTGTGTCCTGTTTTGAATAAATACGCCTTTATTCAAAAATAAAATGTAGTCGACTTATATTATCTGCTTTCTACTGTATTAAATTAAGGGAAAAATACAAAAAGGGGTAACGAACTACCATCCATTTCCCACTTTTTGTCAGAACTATTAAATTTTCCAAAAAGGGGTAGCGAACTACCACCTATTTCCAACTTTTTGTCGGAACTATTAAAATTTCCAAAATGGGTGCGAACTATAAATTTTTTCCAAAATGGGTGCGGACTATATAATTTTTTTCCAAAATGGGGTAAAACCTATATAATTTAACGGAATTATAAACACCGCCGTTAACGGTGTTATAACCCCGTATTATTTTTTCCCTCCTTCCAACATTTATTATATTAGATTACTAGAATTTTGTGTACGAGTCATTATCATAAGATTTGGGAATAATCAGTTTTTTCAATTACTCAATGAACATACCTTAATATTCTTTTTTGAAATTTGAATTACTTAATTCGACTTCATCTAATCCATGACTTGTCCTTGGTCGACCTGGGAATGAAAATGAATTTTCATCCATGGGATAATCCTTTAACACATTATACAATAATCCTTCGATTCTAATCAATGAGAAGTAATCATTTAACACATTATACAATAATCCTTTAATTCTAATAACTATAAAAAGAGAAAATTCATTTTCATTCCCAGATCAACCAAGGACAACTCATGGGCTAGATGAAATCGTGTTAAGTAATTCAAAAAGGAATATTAAGGTATGTTCGTTGAGTAATTAAAAAGGACTGATTATTCCCAAATCTTATGATAATGACTTATACATAAAACTCTAGTAATCTAATCTAATAATTGTTGGAAAAAGGGAAAAAATAATACTTGGTTATAACACCGTTAACGGTGTTTATAATTCCGTTAAATTATATAGGTTTTACCCCATTTTGGAAAAAAATTGTATAGTTCGCACTCATTTTGAAAAAAATTTATATAGTTCGCACTCATTTTGGAAATTTCAATAGTTCTGACAAAAAGTTGGAAATTGGTGGTAGTTTGCTACCCTTTTTGGAAATTTTAATAGTTCTGACAAAAAGTTGGAAATGAGTGGTAGTTCGCTACCCCTTTTTGTACTTTTCTCTTAAATTAATGTTCCCAGATCAGCTTACATAAACTTTATAAGTAACTAACAAAATTCTTAAATTGCAACAGATCGAAATGTTCACAAATATAATGTGAGGGAACTGTGTAGGGGGGAGCGGATCAAATGAGAACCGTCATATTTACTTGAGAACTTGCGAATCGATAAACTTTAGGATTATTGCCATGAACTTTGGTAGTTCACCGCGAACTTTAACCTAAAAGATTACAGTTCATGGAAAAGCGCCTAAAGTTCATGAAAAAGAGCCTAAAGTTCGTCAGTCACAAATAAATGATGGTTCGCACTCGATCCGAACCCCTGTATAGGGTATATGAAAAATGAGAAGCTTATGAACATGCGTGCTAGTGACATCTACAACTTTGAATGTGACACTTCATGCTTCTGTCGAGGATAAAGAGACGACGACATGAGTCAGACCCTGATCTAAAGGACAAATTATTAGGGTATTGCAGTAGAATCAAATAAAAAATGATGATAGTGTTTGTGTTGAGGAAGGCCTAGAGTTACACAGATCAAAGCAGCAATATGGTTTTTCAATAGCCTTATATAATTATATAACTGGAAAAACACAGATTACCCGCCTAAAAACAACAGTTACATTTAAATGAGTGACTCATACAATATAAAAGCTACAATAATCATCGACTTTATTCAGGCCGTGTCAACGCACCAAAGCGGTATTTCTACTTAAGTAAGCTTGCACAGTCTCTCCTGGAATATCTCTTATTGGGACCAGAAGTTCCTTGACACACATCCATTGATGATGGACTAGTTGGCAACAATAATGGTCTTAAGTTCAACATTTGTGGCAGTAATTGCCTGCTTCTGATCATCATCAATGGCTTTTTCTTCATCCTGCTCGAACCTCTTCATTTTTAAGTTGTCAGGCTTCGCATTCTTGTATATCATGTATAGAGTCATTTGTGCTATGCCAAAGATGAATCCCATGACATTTGGTATCTGATGAATATTCAATAAAGAGATCAAATACAATTTAACAATAATTGTGAGCACCAAACCATATGTACTTTTAGGTATTAATCAAATCGACAGAATAATCAGATTAGTACTTACAGCAATGTACAAGTCCTTTACGAATAACCCGTAGAAGAACCAAGCAGTTGCGCAGAGGGTGAGAAAGAAAGAGAGAGAAAATGGCATGAACTCGACGCTCTTTGTTGTAATGACTTGCTTCTGCAAGAATATATTTCAATAAATTTGTGTGAGAAATATTAGCATCAACCTTCAGATTTCAAACAATTTCATAGATGTAATTAAATTACCATGATACTCAACGGAGCTGCAAACACGGCAAGATTGATGATTGCGCAAGTCCACCCGACGATGGTGACACGTAAAGCATTAGTGTGGACAAATAGTAGGGTAACTATCATGATCATTCCTAGAGCCCCAACATTGCTCGCAAGGATCAGTTTGACAGTGAACATCTACACGTTGAGCAGCCATATTGATGTTTTACGAGATTCACGTTACCCGAATTTGAATGAGAAAAGTGAAATAAGAATATTTGTGAAGAAGTTATCAGTAGTGCATTACCCTAGCTTCTCTGGATGCATATACAAGGAATATTGTGAGATAGATAAGCTCAATCACACATCCGATTCCATTGATGCTGACAATCATGAAAGCATTTTTCTTGAGGAAGGCATAATACAGTAGCAAGCTTGCACTGAAAAATGCAACAATGTAGGGTAGGGATTGGAACCCCTCAGATGACTTCTTCTTATAAATTGTGTAAAAGGTTGGCCTGTTCACAGTAAAACAAGTTAGACAAATGCATGTGTGGAACTTACAATTTGATGTAGTTATAAGGGTTTAATTTGAGATGAACTTACACAGGGGCCAAGAACACCAAAAATGATATGATGTTACCTATATAAATAAACAAGATTATTGTTTGCATAAGGACTTACAACAATCGATAAACGAGACTGAACACTAATAATAATTGTGCTTGGAAACATATATGCAACTGATCAGTAAATATACATACCCATGAGGCCTGCGAAGAAGGCGAGGTGTTCTGCCGTGAAAAGAGTCATCTTGGCGCGGCTGGCAAGATGAAGCTCTTTAGAGCTACTAGGCTAAGGAGCTTTGAAGCTTTGTTGTAGGTAGATGAATTACAAATTAAAGCTTGATGCTTCTGTTGAGATATAGCCATGTATATATACATGCAATAAAGTTTTAAGTTAGGCGGCCAGGTTTAATTTGTGGTGATTATTATTATTGTTGTGTTTTATATAACTAAAGTGGTCTTAATTGTGCCAGGTATAAGGTAATTTGTATCTCCGACTGACTAATAAAATGCTTCTCTTTCTTTTTTTTCTTGTGAGAGAGTGATTTCATCGATGAAACAAAGAGACATATTTTACGTTTTTATAAAACTACAGAATTTATATATTGTCATTCATCACACTACTACAAAAGATGCATTATGCGTCGGTTAAAAAAAATGCATTATGCATCGGTTCGTCTTTAGGCATCGGTTCTCAGGGAAACCGATGCGTAAGGTACGCATTATGCATCGGTTTTTGATGAACCGTTGCATAATGTGTACCTTATGCATCGGTTTGGAAAACCATTGCTTAAAGCTGAACATTTACGTATCGGTTTTACAAAAATTGTTGCTTATAATTTTTTATTCATTTAATCGTTTTCACTTTTTAATTGTTGCTTATAATTTTTTATTCATTTAATCGTTTTCACTTTTTAATTGTTGATTTAGTTCTCATGTTTTTTATAGTGTTTTCCTAATGGAGTAGACTCATACGAACACGACAAGATTCTTGAAGTGCGAGATGAAATCTCTAGCTACCTACGTGAGTATGTGACCAATCATTTCGCGGTATAGGACATTAACTTAGACACAGTTGTTATGTAATATTTTGTGGCATATATTGTCAATTGTACCAAAGATAAATATATGTGTATGAATGATTGTATTGCAGAATCAGTGAAATGATGTTCTGAATGTAAGCTGCATTGTATTTAAAAATTGGAACAACAGGGTATATTTTTGATGTTTAATTTATTTTCAGGTGGATTTGAGCTTTTGTAAAGCTAAATCTGTCAGTTTTTGAAACCGTTGCATAATGTCTGCACATTATGCGTCGGTTTTCCCTGAACCGGTGCATAAATGCATAATGTAAAAAAAAACTGATGCATAATGCATCGTTTGTAGTAGTATCAGTTTCTAAGTATTATATACACCTCCTAATGGTTACAAAAGAATCTTTTCCATAATCTCTGACCGAATGTTTGGCTTAATTAAGGCACTGAAACATTCCAAAGCCTTCTGAGACACAAAATCTTGTCTAGAACTTGCGAAGATTATGTGCAAATTGTAAGGAAGAGATGAGCAGTTACGCGGGTGAAGTTAGACATCAGTAAAACGCTGTTCATTATTTAATTTGTTTGGTAAAATCTTGTCTAGCACTTATATATGATCCTTGGCATATTAGCATCGTAAAAATTGTCAAAATGTTTGGTCCGTCCGTCAAATTTGTTACGATAATATATAGATTAAATTATTATTGAATTCTTCACTCTTATTTTACCCCTGTCAGATATTTTATATGGGGATTATATATCTTAATTAAACCTTTCTAACAAATAAAAATAAAAATTAATGAGTGTAAAGTAATTAAGTGAAAACACAAGAGTGGAGAGTAGGCAGTGAGTCTGCTTTTTTGTCCATTGTAGAGATGAGATATGGTATAGTAGCTAAATTTATCAAAAAAGATTTCAGGCTATGGAAGATACATGTCGTGAGATTAGCTTAAAGTAATGGTTGTTAGTGGGATGCGTACTTATTGATAAGCTCTAGTCAGTTTCCAGTGACTAACCTAATCTCTCTTTTTATTTAAGCTGGTTAAGCTGACAAAATGTGTTGTGGGCGAAATGCATAGATACATGCATCAGCGTAGTGGTCTGTATAGGCCTATATGTTGTAGCATCTGTGATCGCGCGGGTGTATGTGAATCCAACCAAACTAGGTCGGATGTTTTGTAATTGTGACATTTTACTATATTAGCGTGCGGCTTGTATATGTTTTGAAGCTCGTGAATGTCTGCATTTTTTAGTTTGGAAGATTAATTTGGTGGTGATCACAATTCACAAAAGCTCAAATAATAATCCTAATTGATATGGCAAGTTTTGGTTTATCACGCAACCAAATAGTCAAGAAGTTTTGTGGTTTATCAAAATTTTTTTTAATGGTGGTCTTCCGGCCCATTTGATATTTTGTGTTCTACGTAATAATAACCACATGGACAAATCAGATATAAGCTTATAGATAAAGGATCCGGTGCAAATGACATATTTTTGTAAAAAATACAAAACAATCACAATTTTTGATTTGGCCATATATTTGGACGGATGAGATCAAATCTCGCATTAAATCCCGTTTATGGTTAATTTCTCGGTAACGAATTATAAATTATTTGTGACGAAATATATATGTCATACTTTTGGTTTCTCAGCGACGAATTATAACTCATTTTTGACGAACTTTACATTTTGCACTAAAAATATATTGTATACCTGATCTTTACTCTAAAAACTTTAAATTGAACCAAAACTATTAATAATTATGAATTTAATTTTTTTTAAAAATTATATGATATCCTAATTCAGATTATGTTGATTTATATTGGGAGGCCTGCTGGGCCTGAGTTAACCAGACAGGGAATCCCGAACAAAGCCTACAGGCATGCACCCCAACCATTCTCAAGGCCCAAACTCATGGCTTTGAATGCGGCACAGAGGCCCAAGCACATGGCATAATTATTTAGGGATCCTTGTTGGTTGTTGGTGGGGGGGATCGAACACATCACCCACCCTTATACATGACCATTGCAGGCAACATGTTAACCATCATGTTGCCTGCAAGGTCGTTAAAGGGTGGGAGATCCATGTTCAATCCCCACCAACAACCAACAAGGATCCCTAAATAATTATGACATGTGCTTGAGCCTCTGTGCCGCATTCAAATCCATGTGCTTGGGCCTTGAGAATGGTTGGGGTGCATGCGTACAGGCTTTATTCGGGATTCCCTGTCTGATTAACTCAGGCCCAGCAGGCCTCCCAATATAAATCAACAGATTAAATTAGATATAACATCTTATCTTATTAATTGAATAGTTATTTCATAAAGCTTTTGTTTTCTAAATATGTATTAATATAACACAAAAGGTTGTTCAAAAACACGTCCAGTATATGATTTGAGTTACAAGTCATACAGCACGTACTGAATTCCGCAAAAGAACAATTTCTTCTTTTTGTTGATAAGCATATTAAAATTGCAACACATCACCACCAAATTAGCTGCAAAGGTGGCCACAACTTTCGACGATGTTTTATTGATAGATGCCCCCGACTAATAAAAGTGAGACTGACTTGTGAGGACTAGGTGGAGTGGAATTATAGGTTAAGAAGCTGCAGTTTGATGTGCCATATTAAAAGTTGAGAGAAAGTAGGATGACTATAAAGGAGGGTAAAGTAGGGGTCTCCAAACGGTCTCATTGGCTAGAAAGCCTAATGGGGTTTTGTGGTCCGTAGACCTTAAGTCTAGCCCAATTCATATTTAGGCCTACTAAAGCCCAGCCTTAAGCTTGACGGCCCGGGTAACGGTGCAATATTTTTGGCCCGCTCCGGCCTATAGGCCCGGCCTATCATGGCCCATATCGGAAAGTCTAATGAAGCCTACCAAAAAGCCTAGTAAAACCTAACAAAAAAGATGTCACATGTTGTTTCTATGAACTGATTTTTCTTGATGTTTGCATTGTTGACAGTGATGCTAGTGATTTTGTGGATTCTAAGGTTGTGTTGAGTGTCGAGCTTTTTGATAAACTTAGTTTCTTATCAAGTTTACTTTTGATCTTTTGGCTATTAGCCAGTGTATAGCCGCCGTATAAGTTATTCATAAGCATGGAACATTATATTTATAATTGTCATAACAAAATTACCTAGCCCGACCTAGTGATATATAAGGCCCAGCCCACAAGCTTACCAAAAACAAAGCTCATGTGTTGCTTAAGGCTCCAAAAATATGTATGGATTTGGCCCGGCCTAGCCCACTTAAAATTGAAGTGTAGGCTAAGGCTTAACCAAGCCTAATCAGTGGCGGATCCAGAGTTTCGTTCGAGGGGGGGCCCAAATTTTTTTTGAACAACAATGATATAAGTCTGATCCGGTAAAAAAAAGATCCGCTAATGATACAGTGATTTTTTCGAACAACAAGGTCCGCTAATGATCAACCAACATTCTGAAGCTCATAAAGGTGTCATCCGATGTCCATTGAAGATGATCTACATATGGATCGAAAGCTAGTTGAATGTTCTATAACTTTCATGTTTAACTCAAGATGAAATTCGGAAGTTAAGCCAATAAAATAGCGACCAAAGATAGATGATTAATTGAAAGTTGCCGAAATTGAGGGGTCCGAGCCAATCTTCTAAAGCTCATAGAGGCGTCATCCGGTATCCGTTGAAGATGATCCATATATGTATAGAAGTCTGATTGAATGCTCTACAACTTTCATGTTTACTTAAAGATGAAATTTGACAGTTAAGTCGATAAAAACAGTCACCAAAGATGGATGATTGATCGAAATTAGCCAAAATCGAGGGGGTCCGAGCCAACCTTCGAAAGCTCATAGAGGTGTCATCCGGTGTCCGTTTAAGATGTTTTTTATATGGATAGAAAGATAATTGAATGTTCTATAACTTTTATGTTTACTCCAAGATGAAATTCGAAGGTTAAGCTCATAAAAATAGTGACCGAAAATACATGTTTGATCATATTTTACAAAACATATATATAATATTATAGAGGAGCGTTCAAATGTTACAAGCTTCTTATTGTGTTACGTGTTACGGAGCTTCTGATTGGTTATTGAAAAAGAAGAAACCAATCAGAAGCGAGGAACACCGTAACTACGGTGCAACCTCACCCATACAACCCCCCCGTGCTTGTGTGGTGCACCGTAAGCCCCGTGTTCCTCGCTTCTGATTGGTTCCTTCTTTTCATCAACCAATCAGAATCCCGTAACACGTAACACAATAAGAAGCGGTAACATTTGAACGCCCCCCTAATATTATATATATAAAAATTCTTGAGCAAAAACGAGAGGGGTCCTGGGCCCCCAGGCCCCCCTATATCCGCCACTGAGCCTAATCCAAATCTATTTTTTTGGGATTAGGCCGGCCCGGCCTATTGGAAACCCCTAGGATAAAGTATAAAAAGGAGCTGTTCAATCTCAAATAAGTTATTACACCAAACCCTTTAGTTTATGTGCACGACTAGAACATTAAAAACTGGCTTCAAAAGTAACATACGATAATTAGGGAATTTTTTTACTGACATTAATTTAGACCTTTTTCTGCTTTTTCCAATACTGTTGTAATTATACTCTTATACCCATGCGTAAGGGTACGTAACAACAAAGTCAATTCATATTGTGGTAAATTAGGTGGCATTCGATTAGCTTTTGTTGTTAATCTCACCTCTATTGTTTCCGAGAAAATCAATACTCTCGTCCTCATAATTCACCTTCAACCTTCTACCCTCCACCTAATTCATGTTCTTTCGCTCGTCAAAAAACTTCTTTTCACCCAGAGATCTCGTCAACGTAGTAATCATCTCGCAAGTAGAGATGTAAATGGGTCAATCCACGGGTCGGACTGGATCGAAACAGCGTAATTCGTGTGGGTTCGGGCTGAGTTGGAACAGTAACGGATCGACCCACGGATCGGGTCGAAGGGAAAAATTTGGACCCAGCCGAACCCACGGGTCGGACCCATCATAAATGAGCTGGGTCGGATTGGGTCCAACCCACAAGTTGAACCCATTCTAAAATACTTAGTTATTAAATATCAAATTTTTTCATACAATTTATATTTAACATAACTTATTATCTAAGTAACAAACCAAAAAAGGTTTAGTAAATATTAAATTAAAAAATTAGTTTATTTATTAAATGGGAGTCAAACTTCCTGGCTCAGGGGAATTACACACTTAAGTGAAAGCCTGAGGCCTGGCACAAATTCTAAGTTGAAACTTTATTAATAGTTCAACTTTACAAGCTTAAGGTCAATTGATTATAAAAGATACTCAGAAAGTGAAAGATAATACTAGTAAAAAATCATTCTTGTTCATCTCCAGCTTCATAATCAATTTTTGTCGTGTCTTGTTCTCTTCTTTTAGCAGCAACAGCAAGCCAGTCTTTCAAGCAAATGCACATCTCAATTGTAGTATCATTCAACCGTGATTTTTTGTCATCCAACACCCTTGTACCTGGAGAAAAACATGCTTCAGATGCCACATTTGACATCGGAGCAGTTAGTAGGTCGATCAACCCACGAACTCGCGGGTCGAACCCGTGGGTTGGGCAGGGTTGAGTTATAATCAACCCAACCCAACCCACGAGCTGAACCACCATTCTCGACCCATGAGCTGGGTTGCGCGGATTGGGCTGGGTCAGGTCGACCCACGACCCACGCGGGCCAACCCACGGGTTTCCTAAACCACTTCCATCTCTACTCGCAAGCCTCCTTGTCAGATTCATTCTCCAAAAATTCGAATGGATGTAGCGCGTGTCTCCTATGTTTACGGTGGCTGACAAAGAAAATCCTAATGTTTCTTCTCACGAACCAGGGTTCGATTTCGGTTCAGTTGATAAAAGTTATCCTGCTCAACTTGATTTCTCAGTTCAACCTGATTTGTCGGCTCAATCTCCTTTAGCTTTGACGTTGTAGATTTTCGCATGCAAATAAATGCAATAGAAGCTTTAGTCAAAAACAATTTATATTAACCGGTAAGACCGGATCGAACCCAAAGGAGCAAGTCAAGCACATTCACTATATGTGATTGTGTTTCCGTTCAGCTATTCTAATTCAAATATGTATAAGGATGTGAATCTAAATCCTAAATGGCGATTAATTAAAGATAGAAGATAGATTAAAGGGTGTTTCGAGGGGTTACTCCCCTCCTTGGCGTTTCTCAATGATCACATACACAATATTCAAGCATTTCATGGTAGTCATATAGTTTTGAACGTAGTTTAGACTAAGGTAGACCAACTTTCGTGTGAATCTATTCTTAGCCAAATCGTCCTAACTAGAATCCTCACTCCATCGAGATTGTTGGTTTACTCTATTGCCTTTATCATCCTTGAAACATCTCTCAAGGTAATAAATGCAATAGGCATAAAGTACTAGTTCACTTCAATCGCGTAGAAATGATCATATTCACTACATCCAAACCTTTCCCAAGGCCCATCGATACTAGGGTTGAGTTTTAAGATAAACATGTTATTTAGGCATTTCATCAAATACTTGGTAGCATGTCAAAATAAAGCACTTAGTGAACATGAAATTAACACCATCCGTTGGAATTAATTGATGATTTGCTCAATAACCAAATCCAATAAATCAAACATTTAGTCCTAGTCAAGCATTCATATCTTAGGGGTGATCGTGAGACGGGTTAGGACGGATTTAGTTCGTCCCTAACCCGATCCAAAATAATGATCGGGTCACTTAGTTCAACCCAAACCCGACACTAAATATTGACCGGGTCGTATATGATAACCCAAACCCGTCACAAAAATAGACTTATAATATAATTATCAAGTAGGTTAAACAAAATAGCCTCAAAAGTCTTTGTTCGAAGTCCATTCTAATATCAAGTAGCTAAAACTAGACATCAAGTAGACTTATAACACTATTGATATTACTCAATCTAAGATTAGACTCGGTTTGAAGTCTTTTCTAAAACATTTTTATTTTAAAATTTAACTATAAAAATTATTAGATCTTATTTTATTGGATATCAATAGGGATGGGTAACCCGATGACTAACTCGAACCTGACTTATTTAATACCGGGCCGGGTTCATATTCATCCAAATTTCAACTGGCTTGGGACGGGTCCCGCTCACCCCTAACATATCCTAAGGTTCACCATCGTGATTAAGATATGAATCGTTTTCTCCATACTAGAACTATTCCCTAGCTCTTTCAAGTCATAGGTTCCAGTTTTAGTCTAACTTGTCACTTGGCATTTCAACAAACACCTAATGTGCATAACATTTCATAACACGAGAAAATGAAATCAACAATCATCCATATGAATATCAATGTATATTTGTGATCAAAGAATACCAAGGAGGGTCCTAAACCCTCAAAACACAAGAACTACTCACACATCATCATGATACAAGTTTTTAATACAAAACAACAAGAGGGGAGAAAAAGATGAGTAGAGAAAACCCAAGTCGGAGATGTTGAGCAAGCTCTAGATTCCTTGCTTGATCTTCTCTCTTCTACCCCAAGCAATCATTTGATGTTGGTGAGCCTTCCTTAGCCTTTTTCTCTTTAAAAGCCACCTCCTTGAGTCAAAACCCTCATTTTCTATTTTAGGCTCGGGCTGAAAATCTGGTTCTGAAGTGCTGCTCGGGCGAGTACGAGCCTCCGAGACATGTGCTTTGGCTGAGATGCGTACTCGGGCGAAAACTGTGGCAAGCGAACTCGCATGCAGACTCGTACTCGGGCAGCTACTGCTATTCGAGGGTGCATGGTGCAGGGCAAGCTGGTACTCTGGCGGGTAAGGCTTCATACTCCGCCGAGTGACATGGTCAGAAGAATTTCAAGTTTTCAGGGCAGGTTGGTACTCGGGCGAGTGGAGGTGAGTGCTCGAGCGAGTACGACTTCTGGTGGCCTTTCTCAGTTTTTAACGTCCGAATTTGGTCATGGCGTCAACTAGAGAGTTGTATCCCTTTGCGTTAGCTTTCCGACAAGCTATAGATCAACCAATCTGGACACTCTATGCGCCTTGGGCATGCAAATTAAATCGAAAAGTTCAATCTGCCATGTTTTGTCCCGAAACTCCTTGTTTTGCGCCGAAACTTCAATTTTTCATACAATCTTGTTATTGAGGTCTTGAATTCAATGGGGTATCATTTTGTACCTAAAATGTGAAAGGCAAGGGTCTAATGACATTGAAAAACATTGGAAAAGAATCAAAGCTTTAGTAAAATATGGCAAAGAATAAGGCGAAAATTCGACTTATCAAGCTCAAAGTCTACTCTCAACGCCCATGCTCCTCCCTATGTGTCGCAAAAAATTTCAATTCCATCAAAATCTTATCAACAAGTTATGACTTTTGAAATCTGGAATTATAACATCTTAGGATGATTCTTCGACTTCGAGGATTGAATGGGATAATAATCCTCTTAGATTTGTTGATCACCAACGAATGAGGTTTCCTCAATATTTTACTTTGAAGACCGTCGAAGATGTGAATGATTCAAATGTGGAAGCGTTCAAATCTCTTTCAGATGCCAGAAGACAAATATTTCGTGATGCTCGTAAGTTGAGCATTGTTGTGCCGAAGAAACTTGTCCAATCAAATTGGCATCCCGCACATCTTCTCTTAAACCCATAAAAACCAAACTGGATTCTCGTTTTATGGGATTGATTTACATTATTGTGCTTCGCTGAGACTTTATGTTACTCATTTTTTTATTTTATAATAAAAAATCATTAATTTATTTTAGAAAAAAAATCATAATTGGTGAAAGGATTAAATGATGCTTTTATGATATATAAACAATTAGAGAAAAGTACAAAAAGGGGCTCCGAACTACCACTCTTTTCTAATCTGAGGTCCGAACTACAATAATTTCCAATTAAGGGGTAAATTCAAAAAATCCGTTAAAGTTAACGGATGGAGTTAACTCCGTTAGTCAAAGTAAAATTAAATATTTTGTTCTTTAAATTAATCTATATATTTTTCATTGTATATTTTTAACTTTAAGTTTTATTATAATATTTTTATTTTCTTTAAATTTCATACTACAAATGAGTATTATTTTTAAATATATAAAATTATAGAAAAAATATTTAATTTTACTTTGACTAACAGAATTAGCTCCATCAGTTAACTTTAACAGATTTATTGAATTTGCCCCCTGATTGGAAATTGTGGTAGTTCGGACCTCAGATTGGAACAGAGTAGTAGTTCGGAGCCTTTTTTGTACTTTTCCCTCAAAATTATCATTCCGCTGCATTTGCATGGTAAAAGGGCTGGAAAAATATTAATTGATGCAAGACTTATATAAATACGGAGGTAATTTTGGGGTACAATTATTTTCGGAATTGCATGATAATTGCGAAGGACGAATCATAATTGATGCAAAGGTTGTTATATGATTTTTTTTTTCTTATGTATAACTATTGTCAAAATTGCATGGCAATTGCATGATAAAATTAAACGCATGACAAAATAAGATATTAATCCATCAAGTAAGGCCATAGTGGTCGAAGGATAACACGTAAAGAAAATCGAGTTTTGAGGTGCTAAGTTCCATTCTTGATGACACCAAAATAGATTCCTCTCGTGGGTAAGATTTGAGAGGTAAAAAAAACATAATTTAAAAAAACAAAAAGGATACGTTGCAAAAGACATATTTTTGTAAAACATACAAACTAATGACACAGCCCTTGATATGATCATTTGGACGAATGAGATTAAATCTCGTCATATGGTTAATTTCTTGATGATGAATTATAAAATATGTTTGACTAACTATATCGTACTTTTAGTTTATCGGCGATTAATTATAACCCAATTTTGGCGAACTTTGTATTTTGCAACAAACTATACTTTATACCTGACTTTTACTCTTTAAAAAAATTATGTTTGCGTAACAATTTCACATTATAATCATCAATTAATTATCTGACATGCCATTTTGTGTGATTGTATAATTCAACGGTATATTTGGATTATTTATCCATATATAAAAAACGGTATAATTGGACAAAATTATAGTCATAATCTGTTAGGTGATGAGTTGGCTCTCATTCCCCCTTTCAATGCGTTAGGAGTTGAAACTAATTATCTACAAATTTAATGTAAGCATTGACCACATATTGATCTTAATTCACCATTGTCACATATAACACAGTTGAAATTTAGCTATCTGCGGTGGTCCAATCGATGAATCATATCAATAAGTTCTGCAAGCAACTACATTGAGCATGACTGACAAACACCAAAACACATTCACTTCAAGCAACATTAATTGCTTTATTATAATAGCTCAACGAAACCATAAATCACCGCTATGCATGACCTAGCAGAGGTCTCTTATTTAATAATTTATCATGCATGCATACTCTAAGACACGATGCTTTGCGCTGTTTCTTGAATGAGCTTCCACAGATTATCAACGTGTCTCTCCTCAGTCAAACTCGACCCGATCACACACCTGATGAAGAAGATCCGACCCATTTGAACTCCACTCAAGTAAGCCTTCCCACTCGAGTTGACTCTATCCATCAGCTCACGAGTTAACTCCGAGTCGCGGCCTGGTGGTGTCTTCCCACTACTTAGCTTGAAGCAAACAAGAGCAAACTTTCTAGGAAACACGATTTCAAACCGGTCATCCGCCGCCACCCTCTCTTCGAAACTCACCGCCATGCTCACGTCGGATCGAATATGCTCAATGAGATTATTCACACCGTATCGCCTTATCACCATCCACATCTTGATCGCTCTAAATCGACGACTCAACGATATCTGCCAGTCCTTGTAATCCACCATCTCACTACCACCTTTCAGAAAGTTAGCTTCTGCGGCCAGGGATTCGATTAGGGCGTTAGGAGATTGAAGCCACAGGAAGCAGCAATCTAGATTGGATAAAAGCCATTTATGTGCATTCATGCTGATCGAGTCAACAAGGTCAACTCCATCAAGGTAATGCTGAAACTCAGGACATATGCATGCACTGCCACCATAAGCTCCATCAACATGGAACCACACATCAAACTCTCTTGCCACCTTACCCAGCTCTTTAATCGGATCCACAACTCCTAACGCGGTCGTTCCAATCGTTCCGCATACGTAAAACGGAACTAGTCCTGCTTCCAGATCACTCCTTATCGCGTCGCGTAGGTCGTTAGGACAGAGTTTAAACTCGTTCTCTCTCTTAGTAGTGATTGATTTTATGTTCTTTGATCGGATTCCTATCAACTTTGCGCCCTTGTGGATTGTGAAATGTGTTTGGTCGGAGCAGTAGACGACCAGTTTATTGATCTGATCATCTCCCACCCGGTTAAGAGCCTTGTCCCTCGCAGCGGCTAGAGTGCACAACACAGCCTCGCAAGTGTTTGCTTGCAGAACGCCACCGCCTCCCCCGGAGAAGCAGAAAGATGATGGAAGGTTAAGCATCTTGGCCATCCAGTCAACCACGACATTCTCAAGCTCCGTTGCGGCAGGGGAGGAGCTCCATGTGAACCCAATGACACTGAGTCCGGAGCATAGCAACTCTCCCAACAGCCCTGCGTTGCTGGAACTGGCTGGAAAGTATGCATGGAAATTAGGGCTTTGCCAATGAGTGAGGCCAGGGACAATCTTCTCATTTACATCAGACAATATTTCTTCCATTGATTCACCATGAAAGGGTGCTTTATCTGGAAGTTGACCCGTTAAGAAACCTGGCTTGACCCGTGGCTGGACGGGTCGGGTCTCTAGGGTTTGGTAGTACTGAGTTATGAAATCTACGACGAGTTTCGACTCGGTGGATAACTCGGTGAGGTCCAAGGGGTTGAAGGTGTTCGATGGATCATTAGGAGAAGGCAAGCTGCCCATGGCCGGATGATTTTGTTGTTGTTGGAAGAGTGTGAGATTCTGCTAGTTAAATCGTGACAAAAAAGTGATGATGAAGCCTCTCATTTTATAGTCTAAATTTTAAGGGTGTTTTAATTAGTTTTACAAACTTAACTTAAAATGTAATGAGCTTTTTTGTGTGTGTATTAAAAGTTGTTAAGTTTTCAGGATGCATTAAATGTTCAACGGGATTATGTAGAAACTTATTAAGTTGTCCTTGGGAAGAACAAACCTCCAAATTTCTGTTGACATTTCGATGACATGCATGTTGTGGGAAATATCTCTGCCCTTGGTAGTTGGTAACGATATTGTGTAACTACTGTAACATAGGGGTCTCCAAACAGCCTTATGGGCTCGAAAGCCTAATGGGGGCCTCGTGGCCCACAGGCCTTAAGCCTAGCCCAGCCCATGTCAAGGCCCATTAAAGCCCAGCCTTAAACTTGACAGGTCGGGTAAGGGCTGATCCGGTCTGGCCTATAGGCCTGGCCTATCTTGGCCCATATCGAAAAAGCCCAATGAAGCCTATCAAAAGCCTAGTGAAACCTTCTAAAAATAAAAGAGAAGTCACATTTTGTTTCTATGAACTGATTTTTCTTGATGTTTGCATTGTTGACAGTGATGCTAATGATATTAATGTCCTAAATAAAGAAGATTTGTGGATTCTAAGGTTGTGTTGAGTACCGAACTTTTTGATAAACTTAGTTTCTTATCAAGTTTACTTTTGATCTTTTGACTATAAGTCATTGTTTAGCCGCCGTATAAGTTATTCATAAGCATGAAACATTATATTTATAATTGTCATAACAAGATTATCTAGCCCGACCTAGTGATGTATAAGGCCAAGCCCACACAAGCCCATCAAAAACAAGGCCCATGGGCTACTTAAGGCTCCGAAAATATGTATGGACTTGGCCCAGCCTAACCCATTAAAAGTTGAAGTATAGGCTAAGGCTTAACCAAGCCTAGCCCAAGCCTATTTTTTTGGGCCTAGGCCGGCCCAGCCCAGCCTATTGGAGACCCCTACTGTAACAGCTGTTTTCAACTCCACACTGACGTTCTCGTTTGTCAATGATGTCCGGTTCCTGAACTTATTACAACAGTGACAAACATGACAAAACTTGTCTTTATAGGTTTTCTATTGAGATATGAGATATCATGTGGCGTGAATTTCCAATCTAAGAATATTTCAATTATTCAATGTCTTGACTCTTGAGCAAATTGATATATTTGTGAGATTTACTCAACATTAATTTGTTATATATTTTTCAAATAATTTGCTATATTTGTAAATAATTTGATATTTCGTAAACAATATGCAATATTTGAAATAAAATTTTTACCTTTCTGACCAATTGATACATTCCTCTGAAAAAATTTCCAAACATATCTTTCACGTGACCACTTTCAAAGTGCTTTTAAATTTATAGAGATGATTGCGATTTACATTTGTGTCTAATTGGGGAAATTAGGGCTTTTTCTGAGGATTAGTGGTCTCATGGTCAGTGAGGGTTCTGATGGACATGCATTGTTTAGGAAGATGATTTTGTGTGGATGATTGATCGGTTATTTACTGATTTGGAAATGATTTCTAAATTTGTCACTGATTATGAGACTTGAGCTGTTTTGGAGGACCAAATGAAATAAATCGATCAAATAGATTAAATGGATTTATCCGTCCACCGTTAGTGATTCATCCGTTTAATCCATTAACACTAATGGATTTCAACGGACTGAATCCGTTTAATCCACTAACCGTTTCATCCATCCATTAACCCATCCGTCCGTCCATTTTGCCATGTCTTTGAACCACTTTGTATAACTTAAAAGGTGGCTTTATTAGTTGGGGGTTAATTTGTAACAATTAGTACTCAGCTATATATATATATTTTTTATGGTGAGTTTTTACATCTCATACATCTCTATTATCATCCAACTACATATCAATCATATTACATGAGAACTTGATTGGGTACATGTAAACTTACACTACTAATTTTGGAAAAATTTCCGACGTCAAGAAACCGCCAGAAAACTGACGGAACGTTGACGGAAAAAATTGAATTTCCGTCAACTTTCCTTCAACGAAGACGATGACGGAAATTTTCCCGACGGTAAAACCTTTCCGTCGACATTTCGTCGTTTAATTCCGTCAATGTGCCGTTGACATTCCGTCATAGTTCCGTTACGTATAATTCCGCCATCAATCCGACATGTATCCGTCAAAGAGCTCCGTTAAAATTTCGTCTCAATTTCGTCAATAGTATTTCCCGTCTATATTCCAACAAATTTCCGTTTCAAGGTTTTGCGTCTATATTCCATCTACATTACGTCATCCTTTATTTCCGTCCAAATTCCGTCTATTTTCCATCAATATTATATTCCGTCATTAATCCGTCTTACTTCCATATTCACTGTTCCGTCCATTTTCCATCTTACTTCCATCAATAACGTTTTCGTCAATAATTCGTCTCTATTACGCTACTCAGCTTTTCGTCACCTTTCCGGCATTATTACGCTACTCAGCTTTTCGTCATTGTTCCAGCAAAATTGCGCCAATAAATATTATCGGCAATATTCCATCGAAATGCCGTCAATTGTATACCATCAAATTTCCATCTACATTCCGTCATTTTTATTTCCGTCTACATACCGTCATTTTTCTGGCACAATTGTAAATTTCCTATTTTTGAATATATTATTTTAATTAAATTGTTTATATTTAATTTAATATTATTTCAATTATTAAAATTCGAAATTTCCATAGTTAATTAAAAAATGACGAGTCAAATAAATATATCAAAGAATTCGAGTCAAATAAAATTAAAATGTGTAATTTCTGCGGTTGTCTTCATTTGATCCCTGATTACGCGGATCAGGGTTGTTTACATTCGAGCTTCGACTGGAGGGCGGCTGGTATCCAGGAGTAGTGAGAATCCTCATCATAGCAGCCTGCATTTGCATCATTTGATCTATGATGTCCTTCAGGGCCTCCTGTCGGGATTCCATGCGCCTCAAATCAGCCACCTATCGGGATTCCATGCGCTCTAAACGCGGCATCAGCTCCTGAGTGTAATCGTCCGATGATTGGCCCCTTTCTCTGTGCGAGCTGGCACATGACTGGCTGCCCATTGAAGAGAACTTGTCTGACACTAATGTTGCTGCAGGACCGTACAGATACGGTATCCCCGACCTCGGGTGAACTCCCATGACAGTTGCAGCGGCCTCTACCAGCTTTTCCTCCGGTACCCTTTCATTTGCAACGCGATCCTTCAGGACCAGAGCTTGAGCATCAGCAAGTTGTTTCTGCACATTTGTACAAATGAAACAAAAGAGTTGTGATCAAGTCCCAAACAAATGTATTAAGAAAATACAATAAGAAACATATTAATTGTCAACACTGATTATACAATATAATAAGATAAACAAATGTAATAAACAAATATAATTTGGTAAGTGTAAGACCCTTTTGTTCTCCCCGTCGGGTATCAAATACGTCCCATCCTTCCACTTGTATTTCTTGTCAAACATATCAGTTGGCAACACTTGCCTTTGATTATCCTTTTCCTACAAATTTAATGATAAATTTGTTATAATAAATTATATTAAAAATTGAATTATTTTAAAATAGTATGTATTACCAGCTTCACAAAGTGAAAGTGTGCTGGTCTAGACCCAAATGCGTGCAATGCTGGGCCATTTCTGGCATGCTGGGCAGAATAAGTTTGCTTGTTCTTTTCACTGCGGGCTATGAATGCTGGGTCCATGTTAAATCGAGCTCTTCCCGCAGCTTTGTAATCTTCAGTCAACCATTTCGGACCTTTAGTTTTCCCGGTTCGCAAAGCTCTCCAGGTATCTTGTAGAATCTTATCCGCCTTCTTCCTAAAGTTGGCCTCAATTTGGTCGATGTGGATCGGATCCCACCGGTACAAGCTCTACATGTACATTACATAGTTGTGTTACGAACAATTTAATAGAAACACAAAACTATGTAATCGAAAACAAATTACCCAAAAGTTACGCAACTACTACAATTTTACTACATTTTACCTTAAAGTGTCGAAACCACTTCACCGGAGCTTGTGGATCACAGGTCCCCATTGTCGTCCAACGAACCTTAAAGCCATGTCCAATACATTGAAGCCCGATTTTGTTAACAGCTGAAGGGGGGTCAAAGCTGGAAAAAAATACAAGGTAACAAGGTGTAACATTTATAATATGGTTAGTATAAACAAGTTGCACAAATTTATGTACAATAAAAGTACTCACTTGTCATCCCCAGCTGGAGTGATCCAAGGCCGAGTATCATGTTGCATTGAACCCAACGGTGTCTCCTCACTTGGACCACCACCGGCCGAAGTCCCTCCTCTAACGACCTCTGGCCGAATTGCGTCATCATGATCGTCATCATATGCCGAAGGTGAGGCCCTCTCTTCAGCATCCTCGTCAACCTCCCTATTCCCCGCCACCAAATTCATCAGGTCATCGAAGTCGTAATCATCCACTTCTGGTAAGTTTTTGTCTTCATCCATATGATCCAGTATAGGGTCCGGTACATGCATAGAAGGCATGTAAAGGTCTGTACTTGGACGTCTGTCCCCGGTTGACGATGGTGTATGTTGCCTGTCCTCACCCCCCGTGTCTCGCAAGGGTAGGATCCTGTACCAGAATAGAAGGTCTGTACGCATCTCGATTTTGACTGGTGTCCCCAGTTGAAGGCTGATGTTGCATGGGTTGACTCAAATGTCTTGGTTGGCGTATGTCAGTTAGCCGCGTTTGTGATGAAGTCCCAGTAACTCTACCAGCCACGGTATTCCTTTTACAGTGTACATTGTGCTTGAGTGGTCCCATTTACCCTGCCACAAAATTTAAATTAGTATTTTTAAAACACAAATAGACCACAATGTTGGCAAGCAAGCAAACACACATTGTTTTTTGTATCAACATTTTCAACCAAAGCTGCAAGTATTTGAGTATCTGTATGACAAATTTTAATTTAACCCAAATTGTATCAAAAGTGTGACATTAAAGCCAACATTGTACCTAAGGACGATGAGCTACAACATTTCATTATCAGAATATGACAAGAATCACAAATTGTACCAAAAGGGTAACATTGTTGGATAAACTTACACAGATCGATTGTGAGTTGCAAATCAGTCATACCTGACCAAGTACAGCTAACACAGAGGCCATAAACACAATTTGTCAACCGCCCATTTTGGAACATTTTTTATAGAACATTATTCTATCAGACACAGAAACACACAAGAACACACGCCGGACAAACAAATTTGCTTCCGAAATCGGACACACGCGCATATCATTTGCCACACTTATGATACAATTTGGGTTCGAACAAACAAACAAACGCAGCCGGACAGGAGAAAGACACACACTTTATACGATAAACAAACAAACGCCGATTGTTCGCGAACTGAAATGAAGCTGACAGGAGAAAGACGAGGACTTTTCCATACCTGGGCAACGAAACTTGCTTATTCAGTCGGCCAAAATCGGTTGAAGAACTCAGCGGCGTACAACGGATGATTGTGTTCGAAGATGGATAATGAGGGTTTTCCACCACGCATGTAATTTCAATTCGTCCAAACAATATGTAATTAGTCTATTTTAGCCAAAATTTCCTTACTTGTCTCAGCGGGCGAATACGGCAGGGTTTTTTAGATAAGAATATGACAGCGCTTTTTTAAATAAGCGCTTTCTTCATTAACATATGACAGCGCTTTACCTATTAAGCGCTGTTGTATATGTTAATTTTTAGGGCGCATATATTTGAGGCGATGTAGTTTAGTGATTTTCTACGTCGCATAAACAGTAAGCGCTGTCCTAGGTGTGACATATAACAGCGCCTTATCAGTAAAGCGCTGTCTTTTGATTACATTAAGACAACGTTTATTAAAGAAGCGCTATTTCTAATTTCCTTTACACAGCGCATATATATAAAGCGCTGTTTACTTATCATTTTTTCAGAAATTTACATTACACAAAACGTTCTAGCCCTTTGCATTACTAAAAACAAAATTAATTATTTCAAATACAAATTTTTTTTCTTACTTAATAATTATTTATTGATTTTCATTTACAATTTATTGAACTTGCAAAACATACGGCCGGTAACTGTATTTGGAATATCTTGATTCACTCACGACGATTCATCAGACTCCTCTTAGTTATCAAGATTATCAGCTACGTGCTCATCGTTGCCGTCTTCTTCGGTGTCGTACTCGTAAACCTCATCATCAGCGACGTTCCCGTACGATCCGATTTCGTTGACCAATACAGGCATTTCAGTTCCCATTTGACCCTCATCTTGGAACAGAACATTTGCTACTTCCATGTCGATTGCGTTTGTTGGTTTCACAGGACAAATTGCAACCCAACCTGATTATTTTGTCCAGCTAAACCCGGAAACATCACATAGTAAACTTGCACCGCTTGCTGGGTAAGAATGTAAGGGTCGTAATGGGGGTAGGGTCTATGAGTGTTCACGATGACAATCCCGTTAGATGGGTATGACCTAACAAACTGAGGGTTGTACCAACGACACTTGAGCAAGACAACCTTTAGGCGATGGTTGGTTCTACATCTCATATGAATTATTTCTTCAAACACCCCGTAGTAGTGTGTACCTTATGTTCCTTTCATGTAAACATGGCTGTTCACCGTGTTCCTCCCTTCACCATGGCTTTCAATGTGAAATTTGTAATTGTTCACTTTGTATGTAGCCAAACATGCAACGTCAGATTGAAAGCCAGCGGACAACTAGTGAATCCACTGTGGTAGTGCTAATATTTCGCCAAGCTCCCAAACCTGAACATAATATTTTGGGTGAACATGAAAGTGCAAGTACAGTTTAATTTGCTACATAATGAAACAAAATTTGAGTTGATTACACTTCCATGGGAATTCAGCCATTCTGGAAATTCCGTTAATATGGCATTGTATATTTGCTGATCATTAAATCGTGGGCATCTTTGTCTTAAGCCGGTCTCAAATAGCGCCAAATATTATTCAAGTTTAGGCGTGTTGCTAAAGATGTAATGAGTTGCTTTTTTAAATTCTCGGCTGTCTAATACCCTCCTTGAAATTTTGCTGCCACCAACTCCTGGGTAATTGTAAATAGAAATCTGAGGATCCTCGAAATCTGATGTCGCTACTTCGTTTCGTAGGTAGCGTATACCGGTCATTGTTAACTCCAGATCTAGGTAGTCGGATCCCAAATACGAAGTCTCCAGCTGTATGTATGCGTTAACAATACTGGCTTCCACCTCAACTCTGTTTCCCTTTTGGCCTAACTGTTTAAGGCGATATATGAAACGCTCAAACGGATACATCCAACGATAGTGTACTGGTCCACCAAGTAGGACCTCATCAGCTAAATGAATTGGTAGGTGATCCATTGAGTCAAAAAATGAAGGGGGAAATATTGTCTCCAGCTTACACAGTGTGATCGATATGTTGTCCTGCCAATGTTCCATTCGCTCAGTGTGAAGGGAAGATGTACAGATATCTCAGAAAAATGTACACAACTCGGATACAGCTTCCCAGGTCTGTTTTGGTAAAAAAACCCTTGAAAGCAATCGGCATGAGTCGCTCGATGAATACGTGTGCGTCGTGTGACTTGTAACCTACTAGTTTTAGTGCATTCAAATCTACTTTATTCCCCAAATTAGATGAAAATCCGTCAAGAAACTTCAGAGACTTCACCCAAATAATAACAAGATTCTGTTGTTCCCTTGTAAGTTGATACTTACACTTGTTCGCTATCAAACGACCACGTGAAAAAGTTTTCGGTTGCAATTCTGGTCTTCGACAGTACAACCCGATATCTTTTCTGCACTTCACACCGTCATCCTTTGTTTTCCCTTTTACATCCATGATGGTGTTAAATAAATTCTCAAAAATATTCTTTTTAATATGCATGACGACTAGATTATGTCTAAGTTTCACGTCCACTCAGTAAGGTAGTTCCCAAAAAATGGATTTCTTTGTCCAGTTGTGTTCCACACCAAAGCCGTCGCAAACCTCATTGATACACTGTTCCCATATATATATTTTAACTTTCTAACCCTGTCATAAACTTCCTGACCTGATCAAAATTGGACTGGACCATCAAAGTCGGTCCGATCTCTCTAGAAATTCCTGACATTACCCCGATATGGATGATTTTCTGATAAAAATCGTCTGTGACAGCCAAAATATAACACTTTTCTTCCATTCTTCAACACAAATGTCTTCGTGTCGTCCATGCAGTAGGGGCAGCTGAGTTTTCCTTGAGTGGACCACCCTGATAACATTGCATACGTAGGGAAATCAGATACAGTCCACATGAGAGCTGCCCTCAATGTAGAACTATGTCTTCTATTAGCATCGTAAGTGTCGACTCCAACATTCCAAAGTTGTACCAAGACATCAATAAGAGGCCTTAGATATATGTCCAAACGCTTCTTTGGATTAGACAGCCCAGGGATTAATATAGTTAACCAAATGAATCTCGTTTTCATGCACAACCACGGTGGTAAGTTGTAGGGTGTTACCATGTCAGGCCAAATGGAGTACTGTTTAGTTGACATACCCCATGGATTAAATCCATCTGTGCATAATCCCAATCTTACATTACGTGCCTCCACTGCAAAGTTTGGATGATACCGATCAAAATGCTTCCAAGATTCTCCGTCCGAAGGGTGAACCATGCGATGCACGTCTGCTCTGGGTGAAGCGTGCCAAGACATTTCATTTTCCAGACTTTGCGATAAAAAAGTCTCTGTAATCGCGGTATAATCGGCAAGTAAAACATTTGGCTTTTCGCATTTCGTTACTACGATGAAGAACATTCTGCGTGTCGTGGACGATGGTATCTTCGTTTGGAGTAGAAACGACATACTGTCATACTTTCATCGTAGCCGTAGTAAATCATACACCCCCGGACGCAAACGTCAATCCGTTGGTACCCCATTCCGAGATCAGCTACGAGTTTTTTTGACTGTTTGAAAGAAGATGGGATCTTATTGTCCACCCCCCAATTAGATTTTTTATCGTTCCACATACAGCGTTAAATGCGCCTTCAGATAATCCGTAGTGAGCTTTTGTTCCAAGCATTTTCATGTTAATCGAAAGCTCCGTCTCTGTCGTGCAACCTTCGTAAGCTGGCTCTGAACTTGAATTTAGGAGATTGAAGAATCTATTTGCTTCAAAATTTTCTTTTTGATGTTTACCAAAGTTTGACGACTCGGGAATATCAGCTGGACTGACAAATTCAGGAATCATCTCTGGGAAGGCCGAATGATTCCAAATTTCGTCTTCAGAATCAACAACTGGGTCAATTGTAGTCGGTTGAGGTATAGTTGGGCAAGTATGTACGTACTGCATTTCCACAAGATCTTCGCCGTGTAAGGTCCAATTGAAGTAGTTTGGTGTGAAACCATATTTGTACAAATGCTCCTCCATCATTCTTATATTGATGAATCGGCGGTTTTTGCATTTCGTACATGGACATCGGATTGTGTTGTCGCTGGCAAGAAAACCTTTTGACACGGCTGTTTCAATAAAATTATTGACTCCGCCGATGAAAACATCATTGGTGTATGACTCCCCATGAGCACGAGCTTCGTACATCCATCTCCTTTCATGATATAAATATGCCATGTATACTAGTAAGCAGTATGATTTTAATGGGAACTAAAATAGAGTACCTCACGTCGTATCTGGGTTGAAGCAAATATCAGCACAGGTGGTCGGACATTATTGGAGCTTGCCTCAATTCTTTGGACATTGCAGACAAGCCATTGGGTAAAATTGGACCAATTGACTGTAAGCGTGAATATATAGAAAAATGGTTTGAATACATTTGTCAATTGCACATTTCCATATTTATATATTACATATCTAGAAATGTATCGACGGAATTATAATGGAATGATGATGATAAATATTCCGTCAACACGGCGGTACCTTTCCGTCATTAAGTGACAGAATTACAACGAATTGTTGACGATGTTTGACAACTGATAATTATTGTCGGCACATTTATTTACCAAAAAAGACAGCACCGTTATGAGGCGCCGTTGCCTGTCACTAAAAGACAGCGCTTATAGATGAAACGCAGTTGTATGATGACCCAAAATAGCGCCTATAAGGAAAGCGTCGTTGTATTCCATAAAAAGACAGTGGCAAGTTAGGAAGCGTCGTTGTATTCCAACAAAAGACAACGCCAAGTTAGGAAGCGCCGTTGTATTTCATAAAAAAAATAGCGCCTACCTAGTAAGTGTTGTGGTTGTCATTAATTGTTTTCAATATAATTACGTTATAGTTGCGGGGAATTTCTGTTCCCGGTGACGACAAACTGACAGAATATAGATGTAGATGAGAAATTCTTGTGCTGTGAGTTTATCCTTTAAAGATATTTTTTATTGCTAGTGTTGGTCAGTCAACCACATTATATGGTTATGTTTCATGACCAGCTGCATTCTGTTCTAATCCGTCTTCTTCATTATTTCACTTTCACGATTAGCGAAAAATTCTAAAGAAGACATAACCAAATAATGTGGTTGACTGAACTACACAAGAAATCCAAAAATATCGTTAAAAGAAAAACCTCTCAGCACAAAAACAAGGGTACATTTGTGCAAAATTGCACGTCCTTGCTGGTAAGCGTGAATATAGAAAGATGGTGAGAATACATATGTGTATTGCAAATGTCCATATTTATAGTACAGGTTGAATGTTTCTGTATGACAGATGTTCATAATTACAATATATATTCCGTCAACACAGCAGATTCATTCCGTCACAACGGATATTGAACGGTTTATTTATTGCCCAATGGATATATACTAATTGATGATCATAAATGACCATATTTATGGCACATGTTTAACGTTTATGTAGGTTAGAAGTTAATAGTTACGATACATATTCCGTCAACACAGCAGCTCCGTTCCGTCAATTGATGCCGGAAATACAACGAAATATTGACGATTTATTACAACTGAAAAATATTGAACAGAATAGTAACGGAATAGTTATGAAACATTTTCCGTAAATAGTATTACGATCCCGTCTCTGGTGACGGAAATTGGATGGAAGACTGACGTACAAGTTATGTTTTCCAATTTGTGAGCTGTTTATTAATTTACCAATATATATCTGTTACCAATTATTAAAACATAACATGTATAATATGTAAAATATTATAACATACATACAGTAAATAGTTGTATAATCGAAAATATCGCAAAATATTGTGATAATGAAGCACATTGACATTTGAATACTGTCAAGAAAAGTTTAGATATTATTACAAAAAAGGTCAATGACACATCAGGCCGATGGGTTTTAATTCACGTACACCCGGACGAGATTTTTTACACTAATATTTAGGATACATTTGTTAAAACAAACCCACCAACCTGAAACCTGGAGTAGTTATCGTAGGTAAATTGAGTCAATTGTAATTACGTACTATTTTCACTAGCTGCACGTAAATACGCTAGTCGTGCAACGGGATACTCTTGTGTTGTTTCTCCAGATATCTTGTCGTTGTCAACGCCTAATCTTACTCCCTATCTTTAACAGAGCAACACGACCAGCAGGTACAGGAATACGACGAATGGGATTCATAGTAAGCATGATTTTGTTTATTTTGGTTTTTAGTGTTTACATCAACGCATCTTACTTTTATAGGCCATTTAACCAGGTATGTAGGTTGTATTGTCAGTGGTATGAATATCGTCAAGTTTCTGTTATCATTCCGTCATCCGTGTACGAATTGGAACGGAAAATTCATGGAAATTATGTCGGCATGCTTTATTATTAACATGAGTCAATAATGTCTATAGATAACAAATGTGCGCTGTATACCGTTACATTTCCGTCATGACAGGCGGATTTGCAAGGTAATGCACACGAAAAATTTGTAGTTAATAAAAGTTGTGATCAATGTCCCCCGACATCGCGCAATAATGATCGTCCCATCATGTAGTAAATTATATATAATTTTTCTGAACATTTATTCGAACATAAAATTTATCGTATTATAAAACACTTATAACGGTTGGACGCCAAATTTGGACACAGTGTATGTTTGTCTAACTTGAAATTGAATTAAATATTAAAGGGGTAAATAAGTGTACCTTTATGTACAATATAGCAATAATTTTAATATAAAGCGATATTTTGTAGTAGATACATTAACATTATTTGAATTCCATTAATATGTTAAAAAAATGTAACAACTTAAAAGAAAATTTGACTTCATTAGATGCGTTGAACATAAATAACAGAGTACAGATTATTTCAGATGATGCGGAATGCTAATTTCATAAAGTCAACGAGTTTTTGATTCTTCATTCCCCGGTGACCCACGGGGTGACGGCTGGTCACTTCTTCGTCACCTTCACGATCTTGTCGACTATTCTCTTCGTCGTATCTGTATTTTTCCATGCTGAAGCTATGCTCTCCTAAACAGTCCGAGCCATTATCACAAGGGTAGAAAAAATCTTGAGCGGAACAAACATATCCTTCAGAACCACTAGATTCTTCTTCAGACATCTCAGCAAAAAAACGTTCGGCTGCAGAATTCGAACTCATTATATGAAATTGTTGGGATGGAAATTTAAAGACAAGCCATTACTTTTACTTATAGGGTGGACGATGTCTGATTCCGTCGTAATTCAGTTATTAGTCCGTAATTATTACAACAATGCTTATTTATAAGCGCTGTTTTTAGATAAGAACACAGGCAGCGCTTTCATTATAAGCGCTGTTGTAATAGAAATAAAACATCATTTAATAGAAGCGCTGTTATAAATAACTTAATACAACGCTTTTATTAAGAGGCGCTGTCATAAGTTTAGTAAATACAACGCTCGAAGAGAAAACGCCCTCATTTATATAACCCTGAAAATTACTTTTCTACACATCTTTTTTACATAAGAGTAAGTTTTCTTAACACCGACTCCTTCGCCCGCCATACGCATCTCACTCACGCCACACTTACAATTTTGTCGCCCAGGTATTTCGTAGTTTTGTCTTCGTATTTCATTTTTTTGTCTTCATTTCTATATAATATTTCGGCGATATGCGTCCCAGCTTGAATTTACCTTACCTTATGTATTCAATTTCGTACTTACGGTTGCGTGTAACATTGAAAAATGGTTGCTTTCGGCGCCGGGATGTATTCAGGGTTCAGGCACCTGATTGTTATTCGATGTGTAATTTGAGAATGTCTATATTCCGGTGTAGTTAGACTTAATTAGTTTGATACTGATTGTACAAACCACATTCTCCACCAAAAATTGCATATACTACGAAACAGTTTACGTTTAAATTGTAAAGTGCCGTAATATGCATATGTTGTTTACTCGTAGGACGATGGTTAACACACCAAATAAGAGGTCACTTTTGTGACAGTTATGCATTAATTAACACACTCTAAGTGTGGCCCAAAATTGAAAACATACGTCATATATGTATGTACCTTTAATTTTCAGTAATACACCCCAATTTAATTAAATAAAAATAGATTTAATTAGTTAAGTGTTACTGAACCAAGATTGAATTAGACCACATAACCAAATTGGTCAAATTCACTTTAATTGAACCACAGACCAAAATGGCTCAAATTACTTTACTTGAACTTGATTCAATTGGACCGAGTAACCAAAAAATGGACCACATTGAATAAGTTCATATATAGAACAAAAAATCAAATCAATTCTTATTATACAAACCAGACAGAACCGCTAAATGGACCAAAACTGGTTCATTCCTCACTGAACCACAACCGGTTCATTTCGAACTGAATCAAAGTGACATGATCAAATTGGCTCAAATCACATTTTATTGGACCAAATAACCAAACTAGATCACATCGAACAGATTCCCATAATGAACCGGATCCAAATCAGATTCCAACTTAACCATATTGATTCCATCTTAATTGAACCGATTCCATAAAAAAAATGAATAAAACCAAATCCAATTCTAATTGAATCAGATTAGTTCGATCCAAATTGAACCGTAACCGGGTCAATCGTAACTGAAACCGCAAGAACTGCATAACTGAACCAGTCCAAATAACTTTAATTGAATCAGATTCAATTGGATCAAATTACAAAACTGTACCACATTGAACCAAATTCTTTTATTGGACCAAACCAAATCAATTTTAAATGAACCAGACTGATTTGATCCCAATTGAACCGCAACTGGTTCAATTCTTTAACTTATCACATAAGTTAGATTATATGATATATGGAAGAATTAAAACCCAAAAAAACAAGCAAAAAAATTCAGCCCATTAAACTAAAGCCCATTAAGCCCATTAAACTAAAGCCCATTAAGCCCATAATCAATTAGGGTTTTGTGTTATCTTTGAATGTTTTTTTTTTCTCTCTCGGCAGCCGCATCATCACACAAAAAAGATTTTTTTTGTTTTGTTTTTTGTTTTCTTCTTTTCAAAGTCATCAGAAACGTCCAGCAATTCAAAAAAAACGCATTGAAAAAAAAACCAAAATTATTGCAACCCCAGCAATCAACTGCATTCAACCGCATTCAACAGTCTCGCTTTCAACCGTCTCGCATTCAAAATCAAAAAATCATGGCAAAAGTCGCATGATTTTCGCAGCTCGTCAATCTCGGCATTCATAGCCAATTAACGCAGCAATTCCTCCGTGACATTCAGGCCGTGATCTGAGTCGAATCGACTTCGGGCGGCAACACTTGTCCGTGCAGCAAGCTTGCAGACATCCGACACGAGACCAAGCGCCAGATTGATATAAAATCAGGGGAAAATGCGACTGAAGTCGTTGCAGTTGCAGCCACGTCGGAGCAGTTTATTAGGCAGCCCACAGCGGTTGTTTTCAAGTCCAGCGGTGATTTTCAACGCAGCAAAGAACGGTTGAACAGAGAAAACAGAGAAGGCAAGCCAGATGATATGTCTGTTCAATTTTAAACAGTAAACATATCATAATACATGCTTAGATTAACACAAAAGTGGGTGCGTCTGATACCTATTGTAATAACAATTTCATATACCCAGGATCGTAATACTTCAATCGTGTTAATTAAGCATACAGAAATACAGAAGATGGCAAACATGCGTTGATGACTATGGAACTTCACCGGAGAAACTTTGTTGATTGCTGAACACCATAGTGGATCTTTCGGCCTTTCCGCACAACTCTTTCTAGTAAGATTTCGAGAGAGAATGATACTGAGTTAAGTGCGTAAGACCGGAGACTACTACCTATATATAGCGTTGTACATAACTGGTATATTTCTAATAATTTCAAATCCTTCCACTCAAAAGAAGTGTAATTATCAAACCAGTATCTACACATATTATAATTCCATGCATAACTTTATTTATACTCTAAAGTTACTTGTATACTAGATCACTTTAATACTTATAAATTATGATAGTATACACATCATATTATATTTGCATTATGATACCAATATTAGATTATATAAAATAATCTAACAAGCACGTGATCGTCTGTTATTTCAGATACAGTCCAGGCTGGCTTAGTTGTGCGGTGCCGTTTAGTACTTAGTCCGTCGTCGGTTCGAGAAAAGCATATAAGCTCTTTCCGCGCCTGGGTTTCACTCACTCGTTCATCATATTCGAAAGCTAGGGTTCTTGAAGCAAAACCAATTTATCGGGCAGATTTGTTGTGCTTATGAGTTATGACACATATTCGATGTTATTAATTGTACTATAAAAAATTATTTTTACCATTCTAATTATATATATAAGAGAAAATAATTGGCTCCTCACTTCCTCAGTAGTGAACTTTTACACGACTACTTGTTGGGCAACCACACGTGTTTCATGTTCAATATATATGCGATCGAAATCCAATGTCCCGGGACATGTAACACGTTTGGTAATCTACAAGAGAAAAATGTATAAACAAATGGGAAAAGTACAAAAAGGGTCCCCGAACTACCACTCAATTCCAATTTGAGGTCCGAACTACCACAATTTCCAATTAAGGGGCCAATTCAAGATATATTTGGTGAATGTACAAATAGGGGCTCCGAACTACCACTCAATTCCAATTTGAGATCCGAACTATCACAATTTCCAATTAGGGGACAAATTCAAGATATTTCATATATATATTTTTCATGGTATATTTTTAATTTTTAATTTTATTGTTATAATTTTATTTTCTTTAAATTTCATACTACAAATGAGTATTATTTTTAAATTAATTATTCACAATTTTTTAATTAATCATATAACATGTATGAATAAAAATAAAATAATTTGTTTCTTAATTCATATTGTTAAATTTTCAAGTTTTTTTTTCTTTTATGCATGATGGGTGGCCTATACTATTTTAAATTTATATAATTTGACAATTTACCGTATAACATGTATGACAAATTAAATTATTATTTCTTGCATTTTCATAAGAAAGTGAATATAAAAAGAATATAATGAAATATATATATACTCATTTGTAGTATGAAATTCAAAGATAATTAAAATATTATAATAAAATTAAAAGTTAAAATTTTTGAATGAAAAATACATAGAATAAATTAAAGAAAAATATTTAATTTTACTTTGTACTTTTCATACTTTTCCCGTTAATTCGGGACCTCTTTTTCTACGTTTCCCTTAAGTTAAATAATTCATATTAGATTTGGGACTTCCGATTAATACGCATACCATTGAAATTTTTGATAGGTTAACATCTGGAAATCTTTCAAGACATTTGTATAATGCATTTTTGAATAGGTGATGCTGCCTTTCGATGCCATGGTATTTTCGGCGGACTAACATCTGAAAAACAACATTGCAACAAATAGCTTTTTTTTGTATACATTTGTTAATATAAAGGGAAAAGTACAAAGTAAAATTAAATATTTTTCTTTAGTTTATTCTATATATTTTTCATTTAATTTTTAAATTTTATTATAATATTTAATTTTCTTTAAATTTCATTCTACAAATGAGTATATATCTTGAAATTGTCATACATGTTACACGGTAAATTGTCAAATTATATAAATTTAAAATAGTATAGCCACCCATGCATAAATGAAAAAAAAACTTGAAAATTTAACAATATGAATTAAGAAACAAATTATTTTATTTTTATTCATACATGTTATATGATAAATTAAAAAATTATGAATAATTAATTTAAAAATAATACTCATTTGTAGTATGAAATTAAAAGAAAATAAAAATATACCATGAAAACTATATAGATGATATTTCTTGAATTTGCCCCCTAATTGGAAATTGTGGTAGTTCGGACCTCAAATTGGAATTGAATGGTAGTTCGGAGCCCCTATTTGTACTTTCCCCAAATATATCTTGAATTTGCCCCCTAATTGGAAATTGTGGTAGTTCAGACCTCAAATTGGAATTGAATAATAGTTCGGGAACCCTTTTTGTACTTTTCCCTAAACAAATTAAATACATGGGGATGCTAAAATGTGAATCATTGACTTTACTTGAGTAACCAACTGCACTGATAATTACATTTTCCAAAGTTATACATTTAAATGGCCAGTCATACGTGGTGCCATTTTATTCGTCTGATAGTGTCCACAATCAGTTTAATTAGAGTAACAACTTTCGAGGAAGATTCACACCAAAATTGCAAGGCTCTGCAAGTTCCAGTACCACAACGCACAACGTTGTCAATGATCCATTCATTCTTTTTCAACTCTCAATAATAAAAAAAACATTACATTAACTTTTTTTTAATAGTGGATGGATACGATAAGTAGGAATATTACAATACATTTGAGTTCTATCATGTAGTACATGTATATTGATCTCCGAAGCTCCTAGAAAGGTAACTTGATTGGATCCGCAAGCATCTGGTACATCTCTCTACTTCTGAAGCGCATGGTATATTCGACACCTTTACCATAAATCCGCACATATCCACTCAAATCATCGATACATCTTTGACACTTGGAGCTCATGCCATCTTGGGCACCTTTACCGAATAACACATCCACGAGGGAGGAAATAACACATCACGCACGAGGCGTGAAGATGAAGGCCTCCATGAGAGAGGATGAGCACACATCACGCACGAGACGTGAAGAGGAAGGCATCCACAAGGGATGTAGGGAAGCATCACGCGCAGTGCGTGAAGAGGAAAATGAAAAATGAAGAAAGAAAATTGGTGGCCGCGGGACTCGAATTCAGGGCGTAAGGATCCAACCATCTTAAGCTGGACTCTTTCACCAACATGCCACCACCATGTTGGCACATTCACATCTTTTCATGACGCTTCAAATACCATCTCATATTTTGAAATTCTCTCAATTGAATGAAAATGAGAGATTCGTTTTTATTTTTGCCAGATACATAAATGGAGATGATTGGAATTGGTTTTAATTATTTGTATTAAAGGTGCTTTAATTACATTTATTTATAATTAAGTAATATACAATTGTTTAAGACTAAAGTGCAACACCCATAGCGAAAGAAGGATTAATCGAGTGACTTGAACTCTTGATAATTTGTCAAGAGGTCAAGGGTCGGGTTCGACTCTCTTAAAGTAGTATTTTTCTCCTCAATTTTGTGAGGAGTGTTATTCATCCCTTGTTGATGTGTTTTCGTCCCGCCTCAGCGTGGACGTGTTATCATCTCTCGTGCACATGTGTTCCTCCCTCACGGAGGTGTTATTCGTCCTTCGTGGACATGTTGTATCATTTAGGTAGGCGTTGCAATCTCGTCTACTCCTTCCATGCGCGCGTGGAGGTGTTGAGGTCAAGTTATCACTACTAATTTATGGAAATTTTCAGACATCCGGAAAATGACGGAATATTGACGGAAAAGTGACTGAAAAATCAGATTTTTCGTCACTTTTCCCTCACCGATGACGTAGACGGCAATTTTTCCGATAGTAAAAAGTTTCCGTCAACATTCGTCGTTTATTTCCATCTCTGTTCGTTCACATTCCGTCACATTTCTGGCAGATAAAATTCAGTCGTAATTCCGGCATGTATCCGGTGAGGTTCTCCGTAAAAATATCGTCTGCATTTCGTTGCATTGGTTTTTGGTGGTTTTTCGGCACATGTCCGTCAATAAAGAAACCGTTAAAATTCCATCATTTTTACGCTACTTTTTGTACCGTCTTTTTTCCGTCAATATCCGTCTATGAAAAACCGTCAAAATTCCGTCATTTTTACGTTACACAACGTTCCATCATCTTTTCGACAATCTTCTTGCAGAAAATATTATAGTCGAAATTCAATCGTAATTCCGTCATCTTATTTTCCGTCTATATTCCGTCAATTTTACATCAATAACATTTTCCGTCTATATACGAACACATTTCCGTTTGCAATATTTTCCGTCTATTTTTTGTCCTCTGTTCGTTAGTCAGTATGTTCGTCAATTATCCGTCAAAATTTTGTCATCACAATTCTGTCACAAGTCCGTGTTAACTACGTCTGAATTTTCCGTCAATATTAATATTTGGGTTTTCAAATTTTAATTTTAGAATATTAATTTCCGAATTTTATTTTTTCAAATTTTCGATGTTGACATTAAATTTTATATAATATAAATTTTTGGTTTAATTGCTGTTTTCATATTTAAAATAGATTATTATAAAATAAATGTAATGATTAAAATTGCATAAGTGGAGTCAAGTAAAATATTAATTTTAATTGTTGTTTCCCCTCCGGCCTTGTTGACGTCTTTGGATGTCTTCATAAGATCTTTGACTTGGCAGATTCGGGCTTCTTCTGGGCATTGGAGGCTGGTATCCGGGAGTTAACATCTGCAACATATCAGCTTGCATTTGCATCATTTGCGTCAATCAGTCCATGCCTTCTTCAAGCTTTTGATCTCACTTTCATGTCGGGGGCTGGGACTCGTCCATGTGCTCTAAACGCGGCCTCAGATCCCGAGTGTAATCGTATGATAGTGGAGCTCTCGATCTCCCGGAGCTCGCGCATGACTGGCTGCCCGTTGAAGAGAAATTGTTTGACACTAACGTGGCTGCAGGGCCATACAGATACGGTATCCCCGACCTCGGGTTAACCCCCATGACAGTCGCAGAGGCCTCTAATAGCTCCTCCTCTAGTACCCTTTCCTCTCTGACGTGATTATTCAGGACCAAAGCTTCAGCATCAGCGAGCTCGTTCTGCACATTTTTCAAATAACATTAAATGTTTAGTTACAAAGGAAACAAAAATTTGTTTAAATAGGAAACTAACAAAAATAAATGTATAACAAATTAAATGTAACTAAAACTTAAATTTATTACGAAATTAGTTTAATAAGAAAATATAATTAGTAAGTGTAATACCCTCAATTTCTCCGCGTCGGGTATCAAATACGTCCGATCCTTCTGCTTGTATTTCTTGTCAAACATATCAGTTGGCAATACTTGTCTTTGATTATTCTTTTCCTGCACATTTAATGATAAATGTGTTATTATAAATGATATTGAAAGTTGAATTATTTTTAATTATTATTTATTACCAAATTTTTCAAGTGATAGTGTGCTTGTCTCGACCCAAAGATGTGCTAGGCTGGGCCGTTTCTGGCATGCTGGGCCAAATAAGTTTGCTTGTTTTTTTCACTGCGGGTTATGAATGCTGGGTTCGTGTTAAATCGAGCTTTTCCCACAACTTTGTGATCTTCCGTCAACCATTTCGGACCTTTAGTCTTCCCGGTTTGCAAGCCTTTCCATGTATATTGGAGAATCTTAGCCGCCTTCTTCCCAAAATTTGCCTCAATTTGGTCGCTGTGGATCGGATCCCACCTGTACAAGCTCTACAGCATAGTTGTGTTACAAACTATTTAATATGAAACCTAAAACTATGGAATTGAAAAATATTTTTGCATGTACAAAAACTTTAATGAAAAATTTCAAGTTAATACAATTTTACTACAGTTTACCTTAAAATGTCGAAACCACTTCACCGGAGTTTGTGGATCACACGTCCCGATGGTGGTCCAACCAACCTTGAAACCAGGCCCAATACATTGCAGCCCGATTTTGTTAACTGCTGAAGGCGGGTCAAAGTAGAAAAAAATACAAGTTTGACACTTTCAATATGTTTAGTAAAACATAAGTTTACAAAAATATATGTAAACAAAAATATTCACTTGTCATCCCCAGCTGGAACGATCCAAGGGCGATCATCATATGACATCGACCCTAACGGTGTCTCCTCACCGAGTCCGCCATCGGCCGAAGTCCCTCCTCTAAAAAACTCTGGTCGAATTTTTTCATCGTGATTGTATTCATCTGCCGAAGGTGAATCCCTCCCTTTGGCTCCCTCGTCACCCTCCCTGTTGCCCACCGACTCCTCCACTAAATTCATCAGTTCGTCGAAGTCAAAATCAGGCACTTGTGGTAACGTTCTGTCATCCTCCATTTGATCAGCAGAGGCTCGTGTACATGCATAGAAGGCCTGTACATTTCCAAAGTTGGATGTGTGTCCCCGGTTGACGATAGTGGACGATGCATGTCTTCGCCCAATTGTCTCGCAGGGGTAGGCTCCTGTACAGGCATAAAAGGCATGTACACTTCCCGATTTTGATTCACCTCCCCAGTTGCCGATTGAGGACGTTGCATGTCCTGGCTCAATTGTCTCGGTTGGCGTATGTCAGTTAGTCTCGTCGGTGATGAACTCCCAGTACCTTGACCAGTGCCGGTATTCCTCTTATCGGGTAAATTACGCTTGATTTGTGTCATATACCCTGCCATAATTTGTATTGTAATTAGGAAACTGTAAATGCATGGCAGAAGAGTACAAGCAGGAGGTTCCAAATAAATTAGTAAAACAAAACAAATGACGGAGTAATTCAAAAAAACAAATTCACAACAACTTGGTAAACTAAATAGTAGAGGATAATCGAACAAAATTTTTTTTGTTAATCAGAATATTCAATCAAACCAGCACGAAGCTTGAATTTCATTGACAAAATTCAATTCAACCCAGCTAAGGATGATGAGCTAGAAATACAGCTACTTTTAAGCATCCGAATATGACAACAATAACAAATTGAATCAAAAAATGTAACATTCGGCCAATTTATATTTCATTCCCCCATCAACAAACATGAATCAAACGACCACAGTCAACAAACAATTTGTGAACCTTCCACTTTGGCATACCTGCCGGATCATTTTTAGACAAAATACGGTAACGAATGAAACACAGTCATATGACAATTGGAATAAACTAACACAGTCAACATACACAATTTGTCAACCAGACGACAAACAGACGTCGAACAATCGACCACAAACGAATGGAGAGCATTCGAACTAAAATAAACTCATCCACGGAATCAAATAAACAGAAATCAACAAGCAGAAGAATGTCTCCGACTTTTCCATACCTGCCGGACGAAACTGGATTCCAAAAGCCTCCGAAATCGATTGAAGAATACGTCGGTATGTTTTCGCAGGAATGTTTCGGAGGACATGTAGAAGAAGTAGGGTTTTCCACTTCCGCATGTAAATTGACTTGGTTAACAATTAATTGCTTATTCCATCTAACAACCATTATTTTTATGTAATTATTCAACTTTTGGTAAATATTAATATTTGGTTAGGTGGGCGAACAAGGCGGGCACAATTTTAGATAGCGAAACGACAGCGCTTTTACATGTAAGCGCTGTTAAAAGTAACATATGACAGCGCTTTAATTAGTAAGCGCTGTCGTATATGTTACATATTACGGTGCATGTATATGACGCGCTGTATATTTGGTGACCTAATACGGCGCTTAAACATAAAGCGCTGTCTTAAGTGTGACTTACAACAGCGCCTATCGTTTAAACGATGTATTTGTTGCACTTTACACAGCGCCTATATATTAAGCGATGTATACTTATCAATTTTTCAAAAAATTACATAGCAATAAACTTTAATAAATTCACAACCCTTTGCATTTACGTAAACACAGAAGTATTTATTATTACCAGTACAAATTGTTTCTGGATTCACGAGGAATACATTGTTTTCAACATCAAAATTATACTATACGTGTACATCATTTTAATAAATTTATTTAACAGTACGCATTCACGAGGATTCGTCGGACTCTTCTTCGATATCTGGATTATCTGTTACGTGCTCGTCGTTGCGGTCTTCTTCGGTGTACTCTCAAACCTCATCATTAGCGAGGTTCCTGTACGATCCAATTTCGTTGATCAATACATGCATCTCAGATCCCATTTGACCCTCATCTTGGAACAGAACATTTGCAACTTCCATGTCGATTGCGTTTGTTGGTTTCACGGGACAAATTGCAACCCAACCCTGATTATTTTGTCCAGCTAATCCCGGAAACGTCACATAGTAAACTTGCACCGCTTACTGGGCAAGAATGTAAGGGTCGTAATGGGAGTAGGTTCTATCAGTGTTCACAATGACAATCTCGTTAGATGGGTATGACCTAACAAACTAAGGGTTGTACCAACGACTCTTGAACAAGACAACCTTTAGGCGATGGTTGGTTCTACATCTCATTATGAATGATTTCTTCAATCACCCCGTAGTAGTGTATACCCTCTGTTCCTTTCACGTAAACATGACTGTTCACCGTGTTCCTCCCTTCACCATGGCTTTCAATGTGAAATTTGTAGTTGTTGACTTTGAATGTTGCCAAACATGAAACGTCAGATTCAAATCCAGCGGATAAGTAGTGTACCCACTGTGGTAGTGGTAATGTTTCTCCAAGCTCCCAAACCTGAACATAATACTTTTGATGAACATGAAAGTGCAAGTAAAGTTTAATTTCCAACAAAATTAAATGAAATATACGTTGATTACACTTACATGGGAATGCAACCATTCTGGAAAATCCATTAATATAACATTGTAGATTTGCTGATCATTGAATCGGGGGCGTCTTTGTCTTAAGCCGGTCTCAAATAATGGCAAATATTGTTCAAATTCAGGCGTGTTGCTAAAAATGTAATGAGTTGCTTTTTTAAATTCTCGGCTGTCTAAAACCCTCTGAGTAATTGTGCTACCACCAACTCCTGGGTAATTGTAAATAGAAATCTAAGGATCTTCGAAATCTGATGTCGATACTTCATTTCGTTGTAAACGTATACCGGTCGTTGTTAACTCTGGATCTAGGTAGTCTGTTCCCAAATATGAAGTCTCTAGCTGTATGTATGCGTTAACAATACTGGCTTCCACCTCAGCTCTGTTTCCCTTTTTGACCAATTATATAAGACAGTAGATGAAACACTCAAACGAATACATCCAACGATAGTGTACTGGTCCTCCAAGGAGCACCTCATCAGCCAAATGAATTGGTAGGTGTTCCATTGAGTCAAAAAAGTAAGGGGGAAATAGTGTCTCCAGCTTACACAATGTGTCCGATATGTTTTTCTGTCAATGTTCCATTCGCTCAATGTGAAGGGAAGATGCACAGATGTCTCGGAAAAATGTACACAACTCTGATACAGCTTCCCAGATCTGTTTTGGTAAGAAACCCTTGAAAGCAATCGGCATGAGTCGCTCAATGAATACGTGTGCGTCGTGTGACTTGTAACCTATTAGTTTTAGGGTACTCAAATCTACTTTATTCCCCACGTTAGATGAAAATCCATCAGGAAACTTCAGAGACTTCACCCAAATAAGCACAAGCTTCTGTTATTCTCTTGTTAGCTGATACTTATCCTTGTTGTCTACCAAACGACCGCGGTTAGTTTGGAGTTCCAATTCTGATCTTCGACAGTACAACCCGATATCTTTTCTGCACTTCACACCATCATCCGTTGTTTTCCCCTTTACATCCATGATGGTGTTAAATAAATTTTCAAAAACATTCTTTTCAATGTGCATGACGTCTAGGTTATGTCTAAGCTTGACGTCCACCCTGTAAGGTAGTTCCCAAAAAATGGATTTCTTTGTCCAGTTGTGTTCCACCCCGAAGCCTTCGAAAACCTCATTGATACGTTGTTCCCATATATAATATTAATATGTGTGGATTAATTTTTCCGTCAACATTCCCTCATGTTTCCGTCGCCTTTGACGGAAAAACATGTAATATTGGCGGAAAGTTTAGAAATAAGCAACACGGTCAACAAATAACGGTAACTAAAGATGACGGAATAATGACGGAACGGTGACGAAAATAGCCAACGGTCACTAAATAACGGTAAGTAAATCAGTAACGGAATACTGACGAAAATATTGAAATATTTCCAGCCGACGAAAAAATGACGGAATCTGAACGGAAGTATGCGACGGTATATTGCGACGGAAAGTCCACGAAATGTTAGTAAATAATATATGCGGACAGTTTCCGTCACTTAAATTTTGTCGATAATCCGTGTACTCATTTGCGACGGAATATCTATTGACGGAATTACAACAAAGTTTTGTGTGACGGAATAGTGCCGCATATGTGACGTTTTATTTTTCCGTCGCCGTGATTTGCGACGTGATAGCAACGGAATTTTTGGACGGAAAATTTGTAAAAATTTGTAGTGTATGTTCGTGAGTTTCAAAAGTCAGAGGTGCCTTATAGTCCGTGCTTCAATGAAACAATTCAATCATCAAATTCGAGTGGTGCAGTGCGTAGCATGTGCTCAAAGAGTCTAATATTCACATGTACCTAATGAAAAATTCTCATACACGATGTATAAGATAGATGTATTCGTATGTTAATTGATATGTGAGAGATGTAAAAAAAACTCTATCGAAAATAATCAACACCAATAGTCAAATTTTAACTAATTATTCAATATGAATGTGCAATTATAAAAAGGAATCAGGACCTCACGAAAAAGTGGTTTTAATTGAGTGCACCTCATAAATAATTAGGGGAGTAGTCAAATAAGGCCACCTTTTTTATATTGGACCTTTTGTCGTTATTCTGACCGCACATTCAATATGAAAGTTGAAATTTGGTTGCATGTCACGCAATTAAATGAAGGTGCATTATTATAATACGTAACAAAATAAGAAAATCATTAATGCACTTTCGTTTTGTTACACATGATCAAATTTCAGCCACTTATTCCAAGAGAATGTGTGGTTGAAAAAAAGACGAAATTTCACGAAAAAGAGCGTGTGTCATTACTCGAACGCATCAAGACATTTGTTCTAAATTGTGAGAATTTGAGAGTCCATCTGAACTATTGATGCATTTTTATTCGTGCACTATGGTGTTGTTACGTATCTCCACTTTAGAGCAAATTTTTTGGTTCAAATGTACTTTCGTTTATGTAAAAGTGAATAGCGTTGTAATTAGGTCTCACGTCAATAATATACAATTTTGTCGAAAATGTAAAATCATTAAAAAGTTTATTTGAACATTCCTCTATGTCATATAATCGAATAAGTGCTTTTTAAGACAAGAAGGTTTTAAGCTTATTGAGTTGATTAACTAATTTTATATTTGTTTAATTTACTTGCGTTAAATTAATTTTTCATATAAAATGAACAAACCCCAACGACCCAACCCTCTTTCAAAAGCATGGTTCGTTCATACCTCATAATCAAAAACAAATAGTAGGCACGTGCTAACCGAATTTTAGTAATGCACGAATTTTTTCGATCATCCTCTGTAATCTTTTCTCATGACTCTAACATGTCCGTTTTTCCAAGAAAAAAACAAATTAATTGAAAATGCGACCGTCGAGCGCTCATGCAAATTCATTTATTTGAACCCGATTGACGCTCGACCATCCCCGTCTAGTAACTTTCCTCTGTGCCATAGGCAGGGTCGACCCGGGACACCAGCCAACTGCCATCAAGGGGTCCATATGTAGGTAAAAATGATTGTCCCCTGCCTAATTTCTGACTTCTGTATCATAGGCCCTGGGACGCTAGCCCTGTGGCAATTTTCATCGAGGGGCCATTTAGGGCATATGCACCCATGAACAAGAAAATGATAGTGGATCGATGACTTCCTCACGGCCTTGAGGATGTGTGAGAGAACTTCCTACCTAATTTTGTGCTTATTTGGATAAAACGCTAAATAAGAAAATTATCTCCTAACATTTCCTTGCTTATGAGTACATATGCCCTTATAGGATTTCGAACATAAGCTTACAATATAATGTGTCATTGTAGTTCCACCATTGGGCTGGAGAATCTTCATGTTTCTAGGTGTTTGGATAATAAGACCTTCTTACTAACCACTAAGCTAAATTAATTTAATAATTTTTTATGTTCATAAAGCATAAAAAAACATATTTAGACCAACACATTGAGGGAAAATTTCCTAATTTGCTCAAAATTGAAATTTGAGTTCTCTTTATACTCAATCTTTAAATTCCATTCCCAATTTACTCACGTTTTTAAGGCGCCGTTGCCAACGATGCCTTGGAGTTAAGCCGCTCTTGTGGACGGCGGTTTAAGCCTCATGGCATGTTTTAGCAATAAAAATAAATTTGACGGGGCACAAATTGCCAAATAAGCTTAAAACGTTGTTCCCCACAGTGTCCAACGCTAAGCCACCATTGGTAACGGCGGTTTAATGGTCTGCGATTGAAGGAGGGCTGCGGCGGCGTTCGGCTAGAAGGGCTAACTTTGGCGGCTAGCGATAGATTCATATGGCGGCCGGACGACAATGGAGCTCTTGAGGTCGATAGGGTCGGGGAGGATTCATGTGAGTATTTGTGAAGTTGTACAACAGGAATGATGATAGTGAAACAAAATCCGATTGTAATTGTGCCCTAAGAACAACGGCTTAAATTAATGTCACATCACCAATCTGACACAACATTATTTTAAATATATGTCACGAGGCTTAAACCGTCGTCCCCAAAAGCGGCTTAACTTTAAGGCGCCGCTGTCTGAGTAAATTGGGAATGAAATTTGAAGATTGAGTATAAAGGGAACTCAAATTTCAATTTTGAGCAAATTGGAAATTTCCCCAAATTCTAATAGTATTTGATCTAATTTAATGTATTTGTGTAAAATATGTCAACATGGTGGTGATCTGTTGGTTGAGGTATTGTTTGTAATGCTTGAGGTCCAGGGTTTGATTCATGGTCACTACATCAATTTCTTTTGTTGGCTTCTGGCACTCATCTTTGAATGAGAATCGATAAGAGAGAAATGTGTTTCAATTGATAAAGAAAAGTGTAACAAATAGACCTATATATGTAGTACTTCTGTATCGACTTGTAACCATCGATCAAAAAAATTTATTTGTGTAAAATCAGATTGTGTCTAACATATTAAGGGCCCAACATTGAAATTATCATTAACTTCATTACTTTATAGGGTTAGCATTTCCAATTATATTGTTCCACCATTGGGCTGTACATTTTTCATGTCACTTAAGTGTTTGAATAATATACAACCACTTGAATGACAATTACAAACCACTAAGCTAAAATAATTTAGTACTTTTTTACGTTCATAAAGCATGTATAGACATAACAACATTTAAGGCTCAAAATTCTTAGTATGATATTCAGTATTATTTTTTTATGAACATAAAAAAATATTTTGGATAGTAAAAAACCTCATGAAATTATAAGCCACTTATACTGTTTTTAATTATTTTTTGAACGCAATAAGGTGGTGGTCACTACAAATTACGAATCTACGATAACGTTGTGTAGGTTATCGTATTGTTATCGTAGTGTTATCGCACAACCTCTGCGATAACAATACAACAACTATGCGATAACATTAATAATTTAATAATATATATATTATATTATATTATATTCTTTTTTTTATAATTAAATTTAATAAAATTAAACCAAAATAAAATGCGGAAATATTTGTGCACCAAAAAAAATGTATTTCATTTCACAAAATAAAAAATTTGGGTTTCAACCAAAATTGTAGACCAGAAAATGTAATACAAATTGACAAAATTTGAAATGTGAAAACTAATCAAGGCGAATTTTTTTATCTTCTTCTAAGTCATCTTAACGACTCCAGCATCAGCATCATCGATCAAGGCAAATCCGAGCTTGCTGGTCCAGCTCCAAACCACCTCCATAAGAAAGACAAAAAAGACACTTCAATCCAAACATTTATTAACATGAAGGGGGCATCAGGTTTCAGGTACCAATAGAGGGGTGGAAACATCATGCTCTCACAAACCACATGATGTAGTAAGTTAGAATGTAAAATACTGAACAGCAATACAAAACCATGTACAATAGAACAGAGGATAAAACATACTTGATGATGGACTCTGTGTGACGATCAGACAACATATCAAATTCAATCTCAAGTTTATGTATAAGCATCTATAAAACCAAATAACACAATACCTCAACAAATCATCTGATAATTATTCAAATGTATAACGAAATTGAGCTAGACGAAAGACAACATTTTCTCAACCTAAGGATAACAACAAAGAACAGGCACCATACAAATACAATACTTTGGATAAACACTCCTGTAGACACAATCAGGTGACTAACCGTAAACCAGAAGTGAGTCGGCCAGCGCCCAGCTGCTACTAAACTTATAACATCAAAAGACCCATACACTGCCATTGCACCACCTATGCCAGAGACACCAAGAGTAAGAGTTAATATATATTTTGTGAATTCATGAGTTACTATAAGTAAATTAAGAAACTAAATGATCAATGCTGCAGTTTTTGGCCATGGCAGATTGTGGAGTCCTGAAATAAGTGAATACAAATCAAACAACTTAGCATAAAAGCTTTGTTAATGAAAGTGAATACAAATCACACAACTCAGCACAAATGTTTTTGTGTTGGTGAGAAATCAATTGAACACAGGTAAAGCGAACATCAAAATAACTTAATTCCACCATCAATCACAATCACCTTCTGCACGCCATTAAAATCATTGAATGCTCACTATATTAGTGACAGTTCATTATCAAGATTAATCAAATCAAACATACCACTATCTCACCATCATCAACAAATTCAGCAAAGGCAAAACGCATAACAGAGTTTGGATCTCCACAGATACCATGATGAGTCGAATTCTCTACTATAATTCCTCTACTTTTATTGTTAGTGATTTTAGGGTTTTAGGACCTATAATCATGTTACTAGATGTTAGGGTAGCATTCCCTAATAAAATGAACGCGCGAGAGCCATGCGTGCGAACGCACGAGAGCCATGCATGCGAACGCACGAGAGCCATGCGAGCTCACAGAGCCATGCGTGCGAACACACGAGATTCTCATGCGTCGGGTCTGGGTTGTGCGACCGATCGCGACTGCTTAGTACCATGCGAACGCACGAGATTCTCATGCGTCGGTTTGGGTTGTTCGAATGCACAAGGTGAATTGTGCGAACGCACAAGGTTGCGACTGTTCATTCTGCAGACGCATCTCCTGCTCGTACCCAATTGCATGGCTATATATACATGATGTATTTTCGAGTTTCACAGACAGAAAAGTGCTGTGCAACTACCAGAAACATCTCAATCCATTTCTTTAATTCCAAAACATCCAAACCCTAATTTTGCTTTGTTTTCTTGCCTAAGAACAAAGTGTTCCTCAATTTGGATTTAATCTCATATTCAAATTTCCTGTAATCCAAGGCAACGTAGTTGGGTGGAAATATTGAATTCGGACAGCGACTACGTGGTCCAAATTGATATCTGAAGTACTATTAAATCATCACACAAAGAAGAAGGCGACGACATAGATGATTATCTCACTACCATTGAAGACCCGATACTACAGAGTTGCTGTTCAAGCGAAGCTTAGAGATTACCCAGCAACTACAAACGAATTCAATATTATTCTGCAATTCAATGGCGAGCGTGAGAGACATGATTCACCAATTCCAGAAATTGGACAAGTTTGAAGGAACCGATTTCTGGCGTTGGAGGAGGAAGATGCACTTCCTATTGACGAATCTGAAAGTGGTATACGTGCTGTCCACACCATGCCCAGAAGTTGGAGACAACGCACTAGTGGGAGCATTCCGTGAATGAAACAAATGGGAGAACGACGACTACATCGCAAGAGGACATATCCTCAATGGTATGTCCGATCCTCTTTTCAATTTATATCAAAACTTAGAGTCTGCAAAAGAGTTATGGGACACTCTTGAAGCCAAGTACATGGCTGAGGACGCCTCGAGCGTGAATTTCTTGTTAGTAACTTCAATAACTACAAGATGGTGGACTCTCGTCCTGTAATGGAACAATTCCATGAGATACAACGTATCTTGGGGAAATTTGCTCAAAGAAATCTGAAGATGGATGAAGCCATCTCGGTGTCAAGTATCATTAACAAATTACCACCGGCATGGAAAGACTTCCTCTGTACTTTGAAGCACAAGAAGGAAAAAATTTCTCTTGTGGAACTCGCAAAGGAATTGCGAATGGAGGAGGAACTTTGTGTGCGAGAAAATGACGCGATGGAAGTGGATACAACCTTGCCTAAGGTAAATGTATTGGAGACAAGCTCTCAAAAGATGAACAAGAACAAAGGCAAGAAGAGGCCTAATGAGTATGTTAGCAAAGGTCCTAACAAAAAGAAGCATCCGTCTAAAGAAAACGTGTGTTGGACTTGCGGGAAAGCGGGGCACTTTAAGCGTGACTGCCGCATAGGAAAGGGGAAGAGCGATAAGGCTCAAGACAAGGCTTTTGGTAATAAAAACCAAGAGCAGAAATCTCAAGGTCAGAATTTGTTAGTTTCAGATTTGGAAACTAATGTAGATACATATTCTAATATAGATTATGTTTCTAATTTTTCTGAAATCTTTGCTTTGCAGGATGATGAGACCTCTTAGTGGGTTGACTCCGGTTCTACGGCACATGTTTGTAGAGACAAAGGATTATTCAAGTCATTTGCCGCTACAAGTGAAGGAAGTGTTCTTCACATGGGAGACGAGTCAACTGCCCCTATCCTTGGACTAGGCTGAGTAGAACTAGAATTCTCAAGTGGAAAAATAGTTATTCTTTGTAATGTTCTGTTTGTACCAAATATTAGAAAAAATATTGTGTCGGGTACTGTTTTAAATAAACAAGGTTATCGGCAAGTGTATGAAGCCGATAACTATGTGTTGTCAAAGGGTGGTATATTTGTTGGCAAAGGATATTTGTGTAATGGAATGTTCAAATTAAGTCTTAATAAAAGTGTTTGTTCTATTTACATGAATTGTGAGCATGAATGTTCTACTCAATCTATAGATTCACATGTTGATATATCTAGAATATGGCATGCACGTTTAGGACATGTTCATTATAAGAAATTACTTAAAATGTCAAAGCATGATTTAATTCCCTCATTTGACATGAACATTGATAAATGTAGAACTTGCATGCTTACTAAAATTACTAGACAACCATTTTATAAGGTCACTAGAGAAAGCAATATACTGGACTTAATACATAGCGATTTATGTGATTTTCATTCATCACCATCTTTAAGGAACAAGAAATATGTAGTCACATACATTGATGATTGTTCTAGATTTTGCTATGTTTACTTATTACATTCCAAGGATGAAGCTCTTGATAAATTTCAAATTTACAAGAGTGAAGTTGAACTTCAAAAGGGAACTTCTATTAAGAAGTTGCACACCGATAGAGGTGGGGAATACTTTAATCCTAGTTATTTCCAAAGTGTGGGTATCATTCATGAAACCACCGCTCCTTACACACCACAACAAAATGGTATATCGGAAAGGAAAAACAGAGTTTTAAAGGAAATGGTTGATGCCATGCTATCTTACTCGGGTCTTAATGACGGATTTTGGGGTGAAGTAATGCTAACGGCTTGCTACTTGCTGAATAGGGTTCCTAATAATATTAGTGACCTTACTCCTTATGAGATTTGGCATGGGAAGAAGCCAAGCTTGGCACATGTTAGAGTTTGGGGTTGTAGGGCAGTGGTAAGACTACCTCTACCTAAGATAAAAACTTTAGGAGAAAAGGGACTTGAACGCATATTCATAGGATATGCCCAACACTCTTTGGCTTATAGATTCTATGTTATATAACCTAATAAGCAAGTCCCGGTTCATACTATCATTGAATTGAGAGATGTCATATTTGATAAAAAGAAATTTTCATCAATTAGCATGCCTAGAGACTTGGTTCTTGCACCTAGTATAGTTCAAGAATCAAGTGAACCTCAAATTTCAAAAAATAGAAGGAGTAAGAGGGCTAGGAAAGAAAAATCATTTGGTGATGATTTTCAAATGTACCTAGTGGAAGGAACTCGGGAAGACATTGGCTTGCAATATTTATGTTGCCATATCATCGAGGATGATCCTAAGACCTTTGATGAAGCCATGAAATCCCAAGATGTATCATTTTGGAAAGAAGCCATTAATGATGAAATGGACTCAATAGTGGGTGACAGATTGCTTGTCGTCAGAGCAAAATGTGCAAATAAATTTATAAGTCCGCTACTCGCGACTTAACTACTGGGTAGCAAGTGGTAAGTAGGGGTCGAACCCAAGGGAATTAGGGGGATAAGCTATTCTTTGAGGCGATTGTACAGCGAGGGAGCGTGTTTTTAGGTTGATTGAGGTTTTATTGCTAACAACTAAGTGATTGGTTGGTTTTGGTTTTTGGTGTGGAAAAGTAAATGACATAAAAGAAAATACTGAAAATAAACAGGAAGACTTACAGCGGTTGTTGCGTGATCGGCAAGTCTTGCGGAACGTCAGCAGTTGATAGTGCAGTTTATACTAAGAAAGTAAAGTGCAGGTGGTGTTTTAAGTCAACAAAAGATTCGGTTTCAGGGGCCTTGTATCATAGTTGTTTATCATTGACCGCTAATGATCATACTACGTGTTCAAAGATGAATCGAGGCTATTTCTAGCACAAGACTTGCAACATCGTTTAAAACACTTGTTCTATTTTAGACTAATTCATCCTTTCGAAGTATCTTAGCCTTATGTGCATCCATTTGATCTTCAGTTACGATCAACCAAATGGTTTTTGAAATAGGTCGAACTCCTCAGATAAGCTTTGCCCGTTAAAGTATCCACTTACCCGAGTATGTTCACGAACCCCACGGAAGAGCTTTGCCCGTTAAAGCTTCCACTCAACCTTGGAAGTTCTAACCTGTTATATGGCACATAGAACAAGTTTTGAACACATAGAGGCACTAAGTGCAGGGTCTAAAACATTTTATGACACAAGTACACTCCTTTAACCGAATAAAGAGTTTAGCTACGAATATCCATGGAAGAGGACATCATAACTAAGTACTTGAAAAGGTTTTTGAAAGATAGTAAAGTAAAGTTTTCGAAAGTAAAGACAGTAAGGGAAAGGGGGTGAGTACTTCAAGAACCGACAAGAGTACTCAAGAATAATAAAGTAAAGCTTGAGTACTCAAGAACCCACAAGAGTACTCAAGAATGATCTACAATATTCAAGAACCAACAAGAATATTATAGATTTCAAACCAAAGATTACAAAGTACCAAAACTAGAGAGATAAGTGTTTGTGAGATTTGAGGATGATTACAAATGAGAGGGGAGGCATGTATTTATAGGAAGGGAGGAGGAGAATGGATGGTGAGGATGAGAGCACATGGCTCTCATCCATGGTGAGCTCCATGGAGGTAGAAGCCGCCGGTTGGAGGTCATGGGAGGAGGGAAGCTTCCTCCTTTGGTCACCTCCTCCAAAAGCCACCGGTCACATGGGGTAAAAGGATGAGTTTTGTGAGGTTTTGTGAGGTTTTCACAAAACTATCGGTGTATTACGGCCCCGGACTGACTTCGGTTGCTCTTCGGTTTGATTTGTTTTGAGTGATTCCATGTCAGGATCTTGAGATTTCTTTATTCAGCGTCTGATCGTGACCTTGGAATGACTCGTAACATCTTTTCTACGTAAGAACTCCTCCTTAGCGTGTATTCTCTCTAGTCTCTAAAATGCCCTGTAGATAAATATCGGAACTAACAAGCAAAAGTTAAATAGACAAACAGTCTAATTTAGTGGGTTTAACTGTGTTTTTTATTCGTATAATTATGGTCCATCAGTGGGAAATAACACTTGGATTTTGGTAGATTTACCACAAGGTCATAAGGCATTGGGAAATAAATGGATCTTCAGAAAGAAGATGAAAGTGGATGGAACCATTGATAAATTTAAAGCAAGATTGGTTATTCAAGGCTTTAGACAAAAATTTGGATTGGACTACTTTGATACCTATGCACCGGTTGCAAGAATATCAACAATCAGATTGTTTATTGCTTTAGCATCTATACATAAGTTGCTAGTACATCAAATGGATGTAAAGACTGCTTTTCCAAACGGTGATTTAGAGGAAGAAATATACCTGAAGCAACCGGAAGGTTTCGTTATAACGGGACAAGAGCACAAGGTATGCAAGCTTTTTAAGTCATTATATGGACTTAAACAAGCACCCATGCAATGGCATCAAAAATTTGATGAAGTGGTGTTTTCCGATGCATTTATTTTAAATCAATCGCATAAATGCTTATATAGCAAGTTTGATGATTCTGGAAACGGAATTATCATTTGTCTATATGTAGATGGTATGTTGATCTTTGGCACTAACATGAAGTGCATAAATCAGACCAAGGAATTTTTATCATCTAAGTTTCCATGAAGGACATGGGGGAGGCGGAAGTTATTCTTGGTATAAGAATAGAAAGAGTAAAAGGGGATCTAGCTTTGACGCAATCTCATTATATTGAGAAAGTATTAAAGAAGTACAAGTACTTGGACTGTCATCCAATAAACACTCCTTTTGAATCTTCCAAACACCTTTTTCCAAATAAAGGAGCCCCAGTGTCGCAGCTTGAATATTCAAGGGTCATCGGAAGTTTGATGTATGCGATGACAAGTACAAGACCAGACATAGATTTTGCAGTGGGCAAGCTAAGTCGATATACAAGTAATCCTAGCGAGGATCACTGGAAGGGGGTTCATAGGGTACTTCGGTATCTTAAGGGAACAATGAACCTAGGTCTTGTATATTCTGAATTTCCTTCGGTCATTGAAGGATATTCGGATGCAAGTTGGATCTGTAACGAAGAGGATCATTCCTCCACAAGTGGATGGGTATTTCTACTTGGAGGAGGTGCAATCTCATGGGCATCCAAGAAACAACCTTGCATCAGTAGTTTAACAATGGAATCTGAATTTGTTGCTCTAGCCGCAGCTTCGAAAGAAGCAGAATGTCTAAAGAACATGATTCATGAAATACCATTATGGGAAAGACCGATATCACCCATATTAATTCATTGTGATAGCGCTGCAGCGTTGGCTAAGGTGTATAGCCATGTGTACAATGGGAAGTCTAGACACTTGTGTGTTAGACATAGTGCGGTAAGAGAGCTCATTACACATGGGGTAATATCTGTGGATTTTGTTAAATCACAGCAGAATCTAGCCGATCATTTGACAAAGGGATTGGTTAGAGAGTTGATCAACAAGTCTGTGAAGGGGATGAGATTAAAACCCATATAATCATCTAGTCGTGGGACACCCAATTCACATCTAACTAGCGTTAGAGCTGAATTCAATGCAGAAAGCCCATTCCTAGAAGTTTGATGAACACAAATATGCATCCCCAAGTGTGTGTTCAGTACTACAAAGGTTTAGGTTGAAGATGAACTCTTCTTAATAGATTCTTTGAAAAAGTGCTAGGTGTAGGAGCACAATCGGGAGGTGTGACCCACAAAGGAATCTACCTATATAAACGTGAAGTTTCTGGTCACTTCATGAGATATTGGGTTTGATCTCTAATACGTTTATGAAAGGATTGGGACTCAAGGACCATTAAGAGTCAAGTTAAATTAACTGTTTGTGAAGTAACACATGCGTGTGTCGCCGTCAAGTACCCAAATGAATTGAATGGTTCAACCTTTTATGAGCACCATTTCTTTTCGGGTATATTGTATGCATGATTACACTATGCAGAAATTCAATCCGAAGTGGCATTTCCGTTTATGCGTGTTTTACTTAAAAACAAGGTATTTTGTGAATTAAAAGAAAACCCAAAAATGGGGGAGGATTGTTAGTGATTTTAGGGTTTTATGACCTATAATCATGTTACTAGATGTTAGGGTAGCATTCCCTAATAAAATGAACGCACGAGAGCCATGCGTGCGAACGCACGAGAGCCATGCGAGCGCACAGAGCCATGCGTGCGAACGCATGAGATTCTCATGCGTCGGGTCTGGGTTGTGCGAACGCACAAGGTGAACTGTGTGAACGTCCAAGATTGTGCGACCGATCGCGACTGCTCAGTACCATGCGAACACACAAGATTCTCATGCGTCGGGTTTGGGTTGTGCAAACGCACAAGGTTGCGACTGTTCATTCTGCAGACGCATCTCCTGCTCGTACCCGATTGCATGGCTATATATACATGATGTATTTTCGAGTTTCACAGACAGAAAAGTGCTGAGCAACTACCAGAAACATCTCAAGCCATTTCCTTGATTCCAAAACACCCAAATCCTAATTTGCTTTGTTTTCTTGCCTAAGAACAAAGTGTTCCTCAATTTGGATTTAATCTCATATTCAAATTTCGTGTAACCCAGAGCAACGTAGTAGGGTGGAAATATTGAATTCGGACAGCGACTACGTGGTTCAAATTGATATCCGAAGTACTATTAAATCATCACACAAAGAAGAAGGCAACGCATAGACGATTATCTCACTACCATTGAAAACCCGGTACTACAGAGTTGCTGTTCAAGCAAAGCTTAGAGACTACCCAGCAACTACAAGTTTCGGAGCAAAAATATGGATTTTTGGGCAAAACGGGACAGACTGACCTTTGCGGCTTATTTTAGACTCACAGATCGCATATGGTGTCCGATTTGGTCGATTAAAAGCTTGTTGGAAAGCTAATTCAAAGGGCTACAACTCTTCAGTTTAAGCCAAGACCAAAATCGGACGTTAAGACCTCGAAAACGCCACAGGAAGCCGGCCAGTTCAAAAGTTCAGAGAAATGAGCTAATCTGCTCACATTTGGGAACCCGGCGGTTCGGTTGGTTCTCGGCTGCCCTAAAGTGAGCCGTTCGGTTCAAATGCTCAGAAAAATGAGAAATTTGAGTCACATTTAGGAACCGACCAGTTGGGCATTAAAAAAAATCAGATTTTTAGCTTTGGACTATAAATAGAAAGATAGGGTTTAGGCTTCAAAGGGGGACTGAAGAAGGGTTTTTGGAGCACGAAATCAAGGGTTTCTAGAGAGATAAGTTACCAAGGCTTCAAAGGGAGGATCATCCATTGAAGATTGAGGATTGAAGATTCAAAGGGTGGAAGAAGATCATCTACACTAGATTGGTTCACTCCTTCCATTGTATTTTCATCTATGTACTCAATACGATTTGTGTTTGTCTATGAACATGATTTGTGAGTAGTGTTTGTATTCTAGGGTCCTATGGACCTCATGTGTGTCAATAATCCTAATCTATAATGAATCAATGCTAGAATAACATGTTTTGGATGATTGTGGTTTACTTTGAATGAATTTTCAAATTATGCACTCTAGGTTTTTGAGAAAATGTCTAAGTGTATGGTTTGGGTGTATGACTTGAGTTAAGCACTCTAGGTGTTTGAGAAAATGCCTAGATGATTATTTCTATGGTTCTTTGGTCAAGTAGCCAAGAGGTGGACGCCAAAGTATCTAGATAGCAAGTCATTAAGGAACCCTAGGCTAAGTAATCGAGAGGTGGACGTCAAAGATTCTCGAAAACAAGTAAATCACCATTGTTAGATGGTGATCACTAGCGTGACCCATCCTAGCATTGAGATAGGCTAGAACTTCACCTCTTCATAAGGATCGTTTATGCAACGAGAGTTGACAATCGAGAGATATGAGTAGGACGCGAGTCAAAAATATCGAGAGATTGAGATTCGTGTGTATAAGGTATATCTTCCTCAAGTCGGAGAAGTAATCGAGAGGTGGAATTTGACTTGATAGATATACGGGCCGTAATGTAATCATCTAGGATAAGTATCTTGCATGGAATTGAACTCTGTATGTCGAGTGCCTGCTCTGATACCAATTGAAATCTACTTGTCTTAGTCAAGACGAGTTCCAGATGGTGTTCGAACTGCGTCTCGAACAATTGTTGGATAGTTTCAGGTTGTGTTCAAACAGAGGCTGGAACACCTTAGCAGACAGAACATAAACAGCACAAAATAGGAGCACACACGATATGATAACCCAGTTCGGCTCCACCTACTCTGGGGGGTTTCCCACACCCGAAAAAGGGACACAAATCTTATTACGAGTTTAGGGTTACAAGAGGTCTTACTCTTACACAACTCCTCGTTTGTAATGGCCTCACCACTAACACTCCGTCTCTCAGATTTGCAATCTCGGTTCGTCGCAATTCCCCTCGATCCCCTATGGGTAGGACGAGACTTCCCTCTCGGCCTAGTCTTGGACTTCTCGGAAGTACAGTCGCCTTCTCTCAAAGACGTGTCTTTAACACCGTGTGTGTGTGCGCTTGATAGTTCTCCAAGAGCAGTCTGAACAGCACACTGAACAGACTCTTTCTTCGCCGGTTGTATATTGATAAGGAATGTTCCTCCGGCCGTCGCTACCCCCAATCTCACGAACTCTCGTGTTTTTCGTTTTCACTCGGGAAGCGACGCAGAATGAGGACGCCTTAGCATTGTATTTATATACTTGGACGAAACCCTAATCTGCACAAGATAATCCCATCAAATATTTAGGAGATATTCCTAGTTATTTGATGTATATCTTTTCCAATCGGTTGGAAGAATATTTGAAGGCTTCTTGCCCAAGTCAGCCACGCCGCCTTCAATGTGGATATTCATTCGAATATCTGATGTTCAAATCATTCGCTGGCCGACTTCAAATCGAATCTTCGATCGTCCAAATCCAATCTGAATATCTTGTCAAATATTTCGGAGATGCTCCTAAATATTTGATAGATATTCAATCTCCTCCATATCCAATATTTGGAGATTACTTCCACGCCAAGCCATCCGATATTCTCTCATCCAATCTGCATATATTTGATCGCCTATCAGATCTTCGGTGATGACTTATCGATTGGCTCCAATCAAATAATCTCGTCGATATCTTCTGGATATTCGAATCTTCATTCCAATCTTCGTGAGATATCTTCCACGGTAAGTTAGTCAGCCAGTCTTCAATTCTGGTGGGGAGATATTCGAAATGACATCTCGAATATATGTTTCTTCGCTGACCGACTTCAACCGAAAAGATCCTCTATCTTCAGAACCTTCCGGATTCAGATCACGCGTCTGCTGTACGCTGTCCTTCTGTTCCAGTCCGTGGTTGAACTCTAGCTCGAACTGTCTAAAGCCGTTTTGCCAAATCCATGCCATCCATGGGAACATCAATCTCCCCTTGGCATTTTGGCAAAACCAAATCTACGATTTAGACACAACTTGAGGAACCAGAACTGTTACCTCAACAATACTCCCCCTTTTTGCTACAAACTGACAAGGGGTCCAATCGAGCAACCTGGTCTCCTCGGCATCTGAAATCTTGGCAGCTCCCCCTCGAACATAGCCTGGGACAGTGACACATACTGTGAGTCTGTCGAACCATGGTGTCTCAGCAGCTGTTCGACCACATGTCAGCAACTGATAGGTTTTTTTATGATCTGGTTTCCTCCATCAGAGATTCTCGGCCCACGTTCTCGCTCTCCATTCTCATGTCAGAACTCATCATGTTGTTCAGAGGGTACATGTTCATCTCTCTGTACACCGACTATTCAGCTTTGACGAACTTAGTCTTTCCTGAACTACTCCCATCAGTGTAGACAATGCCTCTACATCCTCCAATCATTCTCTGGGACTTCAAAATTGTATCTAGGTCTTTTGAACCAGAGATTATCATCTTCACTGATTTCTTGAACTGATTCAGCTCGTCCAGTATAGCTGCATGGTAGTCCTTCTCCAGACATATCTCTCTTTGGCTCATGGCACCATGTCTTTTCTTCAAGCAGGACATCAACTCTCTCCGTCTTCTTTATCGTCACTGGGATATCGCAAAGCGTGTACCAATTGATTGATTCTTGACCTCTGCTCCTGTTCGACCTCCAATATGATCTCTACCTCTAAGATGACTCCAGAAAATTCTTCCTCTTTAGCTCGGGGTCTTTCAGATCCTTAATATGGCGTCCCTTGACCCACTTGTGATCAACTTCCAACTAAATTGGAGCACTTGACAGCCTGTCATGGTCAGTCTTCAAATCTGGATGCTGGTTGATGTTCAGCTCATAGATAAGCGATGGGAAGATTATCTGGTGCAGAGACTTTGTAGATATGGCGTGTTCTGCAATCTGGTCGAACATAATTCTTCCCATATCAATGAGCATTCTGTTTCCAATCTGGTACAGTAGCTGTCCCATCTCCTTACTGAGAGTAGAATATAGTCAGATCTGCAACTAGGATGGAACTGTCTTCCCACTTGGCTGCTGCTTCTGTACTGACAAAACACATTCCATGCTTAGACACTCCAGTTGGTACACTAGGCGGAACAGATCCTGGAGCACTCCTCTTCCTTTTCTTGGATGCACTTGCTCCCCCTGCATCTGTTTGCTTATCATCCCACTTGGTAGTTACTTCAGTCGAGCATGCTTGGATGATCACTTTCTTCTTCGGTTTCTTCTTTTCAGACTTCTTGAGCTCAGCCATTGAAACTGAGTCCACATCATCCTCTTGTGTGCTTTCGACAAGGTGGCAGCCGGAGTAGCATCCTCCATATCAGGAATAGCTGGGGGATCCACCACCACATGTGCATCCTCTACAAAATCATCATGTAACCCTCCTTGCACAACATCCGGTGATTTAATTTACTCACCCTCTGGGACTGTATCAGACTTAGAGGACTCTTGGGGTAAAACTGTCTCACAATCTTGCTGCATATCTGAGACAACATCATCTGGCACACTTGCCTCCTTCTTAACCCCTTCGACCTTGGCTCCTGAGGACTGATCAGCTCTTGTCTCAATAGGTATTGAAACCTCCTCTTTTTGCAACTCATCAACAACATCATCAATGCCCTTGAACAACACATCCAGTTCTTCATCATTGCCGGATGCATGAGACCCTTCCATCACATTGCCAGATTGCTTAGCTTGCTGTTCTCCATTTGCATTCTTCTGCTTATCAAAACCACAATCTTAGCCCTACTGGCTTCACCTTCTTCTGTAGCATCAGCCACAGAATCTACAGCAGGTTTCAATCCCTTCGGCTTCTCATTAACCACTTTGTCACCCTTATAACTCACCGCATCTTTACCAATCGTCCGGACTTCCTCATCAACAGAATTGAGTGCAGTATCTTAGGAGTGAGAACAAGAGATTACCTTATTGAGGGGTGGTTCAGCCATCGCCTGATTTTCCTTCGCAGTCTGCACACTCCCTTTAGTTGGATTAGGATCAGCCTTTGACGCCTTTGAAGAAGTTTCTTTCAGTTTTGTCACAGCCGCTTCTTCTCCCTTCTTTTTCCCTTCACTGATCTTAGGGTTTGCTGATATTGTATCATCATCCAACTTTGATTCGACTGCCTTTCGATTTTCAAATATTTGGACTCCTCAACTTGCCAAAAATTGTCATGTGTTTATCTCTTGAGATATTTGTCCAATCACCTCTCTCCTCCTTGATATGCTCCAACGCCTCATAAAGCTACAAATATGTTGAACTTAGTAATCAGTTCCAACCACGTACCATCAGTTCCAGCCCTCTTCTTTGGTAGGTCAGCCCATCCGATTGCTGGGGCTCTGCTCTTGGTTGACCTCCGTCTGGAACACTTAGTTGGCGATAACATGCAGACCCAGAGAGGATCAAAGTGTTTCAAACTGAGCGGCGTCTAGTGGCATGGTGAGTATGACAGTTACGATTGTCATGTGTTTCGATGTGATGACCTTCTTCTCCACTAGCTCTCTGATGAAGTGATATCTGCTCATGGAGTGTTGTACTGGGTTCTGGGGCAAAAACTTCTTCACCCGTTCCACTCTGTGTTCAGACAGATTCTGCTTCATACATAGGAACTGAGTGCGGCAGCTCCCTGTAGCGATGCTTTCCTGCTCGCCTAGCACCTGTTTCATCTCTACCACCATGGTCAGCTGGAGCTCCTTTTGCATATGTCTAACGAACTGGCCAACCAGCTTCTGTGTACTCGTGACGAACATATGCTTCTCCACTCCCCCTCGCTCATAGCCATGGTCGATGAGGAACGTTTCGTACCATGCTCTAGGCGCTTGTGTGAGTCCGTACATAGTCTTCTTCAGTTCGTGACTATGCTTAAGATGACATAACTTCCATGCTTTATATCTGATGAGCTCTTCCAGTTCCATGTGAATGGCCACCACCTGAATCTCATCAATAAATGATTTGATGACATTCTTTGGACTGGATGAACAGGCAGCCATCACTTGACACTTGATCTCATTTGCTTGACTCTTAATTCTCCATGAGGGTTGCAGCGCAGGTGCATCGTCAAGTGTCCCGGTTGGAGTAGGTGTGGCTTCATCGGCTAGACCTCCCTTTGGAATTTTATCTTCTAGAACTGAGTTTGGGGCAACATCGTCTTTCACCTTTCTAGAAGAGGACACCATACCTGTCCCTTGCAACTCCATCTCATGTATCGTGTTTGTCGGACAGACAGTGGCAGCTCCTGTTCCAACAGTGCCTAGACAGTAGCATTTGTTTGTTGACCTACTTCCTTCCAACAGTGTGTCTCCATTCCTATCCAGTACTTGACACGAATCATGAGTGAAAGTAACAGACTGTCCTTCATCACACAATCTACTGATACTGATCAGGTTCACCTTTAACCCATCCACTATGAGGAAATCCTCGAGCACAGGTAGACCCGGAACCTTCAATGTCCCACAGCCGATCACCTGGCCCTTCCCTCCATCTCCAAAAGTGACAAGCTGAAGCTTGCAAATAGATTTAACAATGATGAGATATCGAGGATTACCTGTCATATTGAGATGAACTTCTTTGCGGATGTGCAACTCAGCATTCTTTTTCCTTAGCCCCACCAAGCATGCAGGATGTGTTTCTCTCTTCTTCTCCATCTCAGCTTTCAGAACCGATACGGTGTCTAGCAGTTTCACCTTCTGTGCAAGAAGTGACGAGGGTTCTTGATTCATTCCAATCATCTCGTGCTTCAAAGCAGATATTTCCTCTTGGTGCTCCACCTTCTGGGCAACGAGAAGTTCAACCTCCTGCCACTGTTTATCTTCTTCTTCTTCTGTCAGGCTTGCCACTGTTTCTGTGAGCTTCTTGTTCAGGCCAATCACCAATAGGCACTTCTCATAGAGTTCCTTGTACGTCTCGGCCGAGGTCTCATGAGCAAGTCCTTCGTCATCACTGCTTGAAGCGTCGTCAATGGGCTGTTCAGACAGTGTACTAGAAAATGGATTTTCACTTGTCTCACTGCCATCTTCAATAGTGACTACATGTCCGACGAGATTGACATTCTCATGTTCTTCTTCCTCATCGTTAGTTTCACTTTCTGGACCCTCATATGCTATTCTGAGAATATCCCATGCTTCCTTGGCCACCTCACATTCAGCAATCAGTTTGAACACGTTCTCGTCCACTCCATAGAATATTGCATTCAGGGCCTTTGAATTCCCGACAGCCGCTACATCATCTGCTTCAGACCACAGGGCTTCGGGTTTTGGCATAACAGCTCCTTCAGGGTTGGCCATCATGGGTTCTGTCCATCCTATCATCACGGCTCTCCATGCCTTTTCATCAAGGGATTTCAGAAAGGCTTTCATCCTGGGTTTCCAATAGGCATAATTCGGCCCTTCAAGCAACGGTGGTCGGTTAGTGCTCTGTCCTTCCTTCAAACTCATCTTGAACAGTCGCCGGATCACACTCTGTATTTCGAGTGCCTGCTCTGATACCAATTGAAATCTACTTGTCTTAGTCAAGACGAGTTCCAGATGGTGTTCGAACTGCGTCTCGAACACTTGTTGGATATTTTCAGGTTGTGTTCAAACAGAGGCTGGAACACCTTAGCAGACAGAACATAAACAGCACAAAATAGGAGCACACACGATATGATAACCCAGTTCGGCTCCGCCTACTCTGGGGGGTTTCCCACACCCAAAAAAGGGACACAAATCTTATTACGAGTTTAGGGTTACAAGAGGTCTTACTCTTACACAACTCCTCGTTTGTAATGGCCTCACCACTAACACTCCGTCTCTCGGATTTGCAATCTCGGTTCGTCGCAACTCCCCTCGATCCCCTATGGGTAGGACGAGACTTCCCTCTCGGCCTAGTCTTGGACTTCTCGGAAGTCCAGTCGCCTTCTCTCAAAGACGTGTCTTTATCATCGTGTGTGTGCGCGCTTGATAGTTCTCCAAGAGCAGTCTGAACAGCACACTAAACAGACTCTTTCTTTGCCGGTTGTATATTGATAAGGAATGTTCCTCCGGCCGTCGCTACCCCCAATCTCACGAACTCTCGTGTTTTTCTTTTTCACTCGGGAAGCGACGCAGAATGAGGACGCCCTAGCATTGTATTTATATACTTGGACGAAACCCTAATCTGCACAAGATAATCCCATCAAATATTTAGGAGATATTCCTAGTTATTTGATGTATATCTTTTCCAATCGGTTGGAAGAATATTCGAAGGCTTCTTGCCCAAGTCAGCCACGCCGCCTTCAATGTAGATATTCATTCAAATATCTGATGTTCAAATCATTCGCTGGCCGACTTCAAATTGAATCTTCGATCGTCCAAATCCAATCTGAATATCTTGTCAAATATTTCGGAGATGCTCCTAAATATTTGATAGATATTCAATCTCCTCCATATCCAATCTTTGGAGATTACCTTCACGCCAAGCCATCCGCTATTCTCTCATCCAATCTGCATATATTTGATCGCCTATCAGATCTTCGGTGATGACTTATCGATTGGCTCCAATCAAATAATCTCGTCGATATCTTCTGGATATTCGAATCTTCATTCCAATCTTCGTGAGATATCTTCCACGGTAAGTTAGTCAGCCAGTCTTCAATTCTGGTGAGGAGATATTTGAAATGACATCTCGAATATATGTTTCTTCGCTGACCGACTTCAACCGAAAAGATCCTCTATCTTCAGAACCTTCCGGATTCAGATCATGCGTCTGCTGTACGCTGTCCTTCTGTTCCAGTCCGTGGTTGAACTCTAGCTCGAACAGTCTAAAGCCGTTTTGCCAAATCCATGCCATCCATGGGAACATCAGTTTATATTGTTTATAGAGTTTAACTTCACTAATCAAACCTTTCACAATTAGAAAAGACTTATCGGAACAAAATTGAATAGTGCTCATAAGTTTGGATTTGCTCCTTGGACGACTCGGTACTTACTGGTCTTATAAATTGTTTTTGACTATACAATATTGCAACTGTCAAAATGGCGCCGTTGCCGAGGAGCAATGAATTAACTGGAGCACTAGAGTAGATTTTGTGAGATTTGAACTATTCTTGTAAAATAATTTCCTTTTTATTTTGTACATTCTTTACACTCATATCCCTTGCTAACTTTTGTTCTATTGTTTTGCGTGGATGGACTCATACAACCAACAAATCTCTTACGATGAACATTATTACCAAGAGGAGGAGCAACCAAATATGCTTATTGGGAAGATAATTGCTATCCAACACATTCCAACACTCAAAATTTGGATGATAGCCAATATTTAATTGTTGAAGACTCCTACCCTCAATATCCTTCAAATCCTCAACCCAACGGTGGACCTTCCATCTTTTAGATGCAAGTCATGATTCAAGCTGACCAAGCCAAGGTTACCCAAGACAATCTAGACATGCTACAAACTTCCCAAGACTTGAACCACCGCATAGACGAACTTGTTGCTCAAAGACAAGTGTTGGAAAGCACATTAGCGCAAAAAATAATGGAGAATGGGAACGTGGATGGAGAAGAAGAGGTTGCCGAAGAAGAAGTCCTTGAATCTAGTGATCATAAATTATCAAATGACTCTTTTGAAAAGCTCCGCCAAGCTATCAAAGAGCTAGATGAAGACGATTCAAGTATAAAATACTACACTCTCGGGACACTTTCACCTCCACCAATAGTAGGCGAGCTTGAATCTCTTGATGGGGATGAATTTTAACAAGAGCATATGGAGCCACGAGGATTCCAAGAGTATGAAGACTTTGTTGAGGTTTACATGGAGGAAGCTAAAGATCATTCTCACAGACAAGAAGATAAAAGTCTAATGAGGGAGATTGAGAAATGGGCACCCAAGGACATCATTGAAAAATTGAAAGAAGGTGTGCCCATCAAACTAGAGGCTAGCATTGAAGATCCTTTCTTTGCCACAAGGCCTCGGGACAAGTTTTGGAGTTTCCTACCATATTTTGCAAGATTATTCAAAAGGAGCTCCAATGACCCCTTAATTCTAAAGGGTTCAACATTTATGAAGGGGTCGAACTTGCAAAGAAAAGTCCATTGTAGACTTGATGGACGAGACTTCAAATGGGATTTGAAGGTGGATTGACACGTCAAATCCAAGGCCCCGCGAGAAGGGATCCTAGCAAAGGACTTCTCACGAGTGATTCTATGGGGCGCTTTGCTACGTCTTTGCCAAGACGGGAAAAACTAGGCCCTTGCGGGCGGTAACCCAGTTTGTAAGTTGTCTATTCACGTTCTTAATGCTTAATTATTTGGCATAATCATTGCATGACTTGAGTGTGACTTGAATATTAAGTGTGGCGTGTGATATGTCTTTAGAGAGTGAGATCTTAAGTGTGGAGTGAGTTCCACTCACTCCAATCCCAATTCACATCGCCCATGCCCCTCCACCTCACCCATGATCTATCTATGAATGATGATTGTCGCCCTTAGTGTTTATGTGTCTTATTTGAGTTTGATAGATTGAAAATATTTTGTTATATCATGCTATGACTTTAGTTTCAAATTTTTGTTGGCACTTAAGACATATTGTGCACATTTTGGAGGATGTGATTTACCTTCCTTGTTTGAATTTTATTAAACATATATGTCATGATGTTATTTTGTGACCTTGTGATACCATATTGCTCATGCTTGAGTTGGTTATTATTTCTATATATCACTTGTTACGTTTAACCTCTCATGTTCTCTTGTCATCAAGGAAAGTATTTGCATCATGTATGACAAAGCTTAGCACATTGACGCCTCTATTATTCAAAGGGGCACATCTACAAACGAGGGGAGTTCCTATGCGTCTTATCTTATTTTCTTTATTGTTTGCGCTTAGGGACTAAGCTAGATTTTAAGTGTGGAGTGGGTAGTCGCATAGTTCACTCATATCATGTCATGACTATCATTTTTGAATGGACACTTGCATTCACCATGCTTTATCCCAACTCTTCTTGAGTGTTATACTACCAAAGGCTTGTGACTATCATTTCTCCACTTCTATAAGTCACATCTAGCTCACATTTCACTTTTACTTGATTTAGAGTCTAGAACTGAAATAGTTCTAATGAATGCACATTCTTGTGAATCAATATTCATTGCTAACTTTTGCCTCTAAGCATTTTTCGCGGATGCTTTGAAAAGTTTTTAGCAAGCACACTTTAAAACCTTCATGAAAAACTTAAACCTCTCGGTTGCTTTTAGGTGACTTTAGTTCTCTTGCTCAGTGCCTTGTTTGTGGTTGTTTCTCACACATTCTATATTCATATTGGGCATATTGTCAAGTTTTAAGTGTGGAGTCAAAAGAGGACGAAAACTAGGCCTCATTCAAAAAAAATTACATGGTCAAAGAGGGCAAAGCCCCGACTAAAAACTTTCTCGAAGTACAAGAGAAGTTTTCCTTCAAAAATATACAAATGCTGGGGGTTATGAAGAAAAGTTCCCCCTCGAAAGCATTTGTAGGCCAAAGGCCATTTCAAAAAGAAAAAAAACACTTAAACTTGACTTTATGCCCTTCCATCATCTCTTATATGTGTGAGTTCACCACGTGCATTGTGTGCTAGCAAGTTGAGCTTTGGGACGACCCTTGTGATTTCACGTAGGCTATCGGTTGGTTTATGCTTGTTTTCAAGAACTCTCGTTGTCAAACTCCTCTTTCCTTATGGATTATGACTTTAGCGTCTAAAACTTGGAAATGAGTTTTATGTCGTGAGCCCGTGGACTAGCCCTAGCTAGCATAGGTGATCGATTGACACTTTTTGTGCAAACTATCAATCATGTTTCAAAAGCCTTGCAATGAAAATGAATAGACTTCTAGGTTAGGTATTTGATAGCTCTAGTATTGACTTCCTTGAATGTGCACTGATGAGCCGTATTTATACGACTCATCGAGTCATCAAATCCCACCAATTCCAGTACTTTTATATGCAAACAGTTACTTCTTAGTGTTGTTTCGCATTTCAGGTAATTTGGACGCTCTAAGAGGAATCGCATTCAAAAGACGGCTTTTGGAGCCAAAAACATCACAAGGAGTTTATGACCGGTCCATAGGCACTTGAAATGAAGAATGGCCGAGAAAAATGAAGAATGGCCCGAGGAAATCAAAAGATGGCCGAAGAAAACCAGGTCGCGTCCGGGAAGAAGCAGGCCACGTCCGAGCGGCCATCCGAGCTCCAGCCGGCCATCCACTCGGCCATCCGAGCTCCATCCGAGCGGGCATGCGAGCGTGCCTCCGAGCGGGCATGCGAGCTCCAGCCCGTCCAGCCGATCGAGCATCCAACCTCCAGCCCGCACCCCCGACCGGCCATCCGAGCTCTTTGGCGCATTCCTCCGAGCGAGCCTCCGAGCTCCATGCGTCCGGCCATTCGAGCATTCCAGCCTTATCCCATCCAATCAAAGTCCAGCAGCCGGCCCAATGTGCATGCGATGCTAGGGTTTCGTAGCTTATTCACCAAGTTAGGGTTTCTCAAACCCTATAAATACAGGAGATCCTGCAGTCTTCAAATCATCAGAAAATCACAGAGAAATCTCATCACACAGTTCTCATTCGACTCCTCTCCTCTGCCCGCCACCATTGTTGCGTCGCCCTTGCTCGCCAGTCCATCCACTCATTCAGCCGTGCCTTGCTCCATTGTTTACTCGGTCATCAGTGAAGTTGTTATTTTCCTTTTATTTCCCTGCATTATTTCCTTATGACTATGTGTAACTAAAACCCATATTCGGGTTAGGGTTAAATAATTGTGACTTATGTTTTTGAGATTTGAATCTTAATGCTTGTTTCGTTATTCGATTAAATCGTTTGTGCTCATTATTTGGATTGAATTGTGAAGTTAAGTGGAGGCTTGGAATGGCAAAGCTTAACTGATCAATTCAACTCCCCTATTTGCTATTTGTTGATACTAGAGAGCTATTAACAAGTAGTGCACTAATTCGATATATCTTGGAATGGAATATTGAATTATTAGGTTTAATTGTGGTGTAGGCGTCCGGAAAGACACTACTTTAGGTTATAACTTGGAATGGAAGTAACCACACTTAGGAATTAGAAACACGATATTTAGAAATCAATGATAAAACCAAGTCACAATTGAATAATACCCTAACCTGAATATCTTCTCTGATTGATAAAACCCCAGCAATTTTCGTGCCTTCTCAGTGTTCACTAACCAATACTTTCACTCTAGTTTCTTGTTTTTCTCCATTACAGAACGAAGTAGTAACCATCTAACTCCCTTGGGTTCGACCCTTGCTTGCCGCTGTACTAACCCACAGTTTGAAGTGAGGAAATTATAAATTGTTTTTGCACAGGTACGACGACAGCCTGTTCATGCACCCTCATGTGAACTTAAATGGTTTGAAAACTCTTTTGAATTGTATAGTGTTTGTGATGCTAGTTTGGGATGTGATGTTGGTTTTGAGAAATCCATGCCTTAATTGTTAAACACTCTTGTTTTCATTCTTATGGGATAAGTGCATTTTGGGATTTGTGAGTATTCTCATTTCTGAAAACTCTCACGAGACTATAACTCGTCCACTAGGGTAGCCTAGGTGTTTAAAGGCTTAGTGCATATGCTAAATGCACTCGTAACACCAACGAAAAGGAGTTAGATTGTAAATATGTGTTAGAGTAGTTAGAAATAAAAACGTGAGACCTTAATGAATGGATGTTAGGAGCAAATGGGCGACAAACATAACGACTTATCTTTTTGCCATTTGTTTCTCTTGGGCTTGATCTTATTGTTTGCTCGGGACGATCAAACTCTAAGTGTGGAGTGTTTTAATGAGTCGAATTCTCGACTATAATTCCTCTACTTTTATTAGATGTTTTGATCCGTTCCGAGTCTCTTTCGATGCCATTTGACCCTCTTAATTGCCATTTCAGGTTATAAACCGACCTTACGGTCCCCGGGCTCATAAAGATCAACTCTCGAAGAAAACTGAAGTTTCAGAGCAAAAATATGGATTTTCGGGCAAAACGGGACAGACTGATCTTTGCGGCTTATTTTAGACCCACAGATCGCATATGGTGTCCGATTTCGTCGATTCAAAGCTTGTTGGAAAGCTAACTCAAAGGGCTACAACTCTTCAGTTTAAGCCAAGACCAGAATTGAACGTTAAGACCTCGAAAACGCCACAGGAAGCCGGATGGTTCAAAAGTTCAGAGAAATGAGCTAATCTGCTCACATTTGGGAACCGAGCGGTTCGGTTGGTTCTCGGCTGCCCTAGAGTGAGCCGGCCGGTTCAAATGCTCAGAAAAATCAGAAATTTGAGTCACATTTAGGATCCGGCCGGTTGGGCATTAAAAAATCAGATTTTTAGCTTTGGACTATAAATAGAAAGAGAGGGTTTAGGCTTCAAAGGGGGACTGAAAAACGGTTTTTGGAGCACGAAATCAAGGGTTTCTTGAGAGATAAGTTATTAAGGCTTCAAAGGGAGGATTATCCATTAAAGATTGAAGATTCAAAGGGTGGAAGAAGATCATCTACACTAGATTGGTTCATACCTTCCATTGTATTTTCATCTATGTACTCAATACGATTTGTGTTTGTCTATGAATATGATTTGTGAGTAGTGTTTGTATTCTAGGGTCCTATGGACCTCATGTGTGTCAATACTCCTAATCTATAATGAATCAATGCTAGAATAACATGTTTTGGATGATTGTGGTTTACTTTGAATGAATTTTCAAATTATGCACTCTAGGTTTTTGAGAAAATGTCTAAGTGTATGGTTTGGGTGTATGACTTGAGTTAAGCACTCTAGGTGTTTGAGAAAATGCCTAGATGATTATTTCTATGGTTCTTTGGTCAAGTAGCCGAGAGGTGGACGCCAAAGTATCTAGATAGCAAGTCATTAAGGAACCCTAGGCTAAGTAATCGAGAGGTGGACGTCAAAGATTCTCGAACACAAGTAAATCACCATTGTTAGATGGTGATCACTAGCGTGACCCATCCTAGCATTGAGATAGGCTAGAACTTCACCTCTTCATAAGGATCGATTATGCAACGAGAGTTGACAATCGAGAAATATGAGTAGGACGCGAGTCAAAAATATCGAGAGATTGAGATTCGTGTGTATAAGGTATATCTTCCTCAAGTCGGAGAAGTAACCGAGAGGTGGAATTTGACTTGATAGATATACGGGCCGTAATCTAATCATCTAGGATAAGTATCTTGCATGGAATTGAACTCTTGCAGTCTAAAAACACATATGAGTGAAGTAGCTCCCTAGAATACACCTTTAACCTTGGTAATGACATATTTCTCTAGAACCCTTGGATGGTTTATATTTTTTATAGAGTTTAACTTCACCAATCAAACCTTTCGCAATTAGAATAGACTTATCGGAACAAAATTGAATAGTGCTCATAAGTTTGGACTTGCTCCTTGGACGACCCGGTACTTACCGGTCTTATAAATTGTTTTTGACTATACAATATTGCAACTGTCAAACAACAATCCACAAACTTCAACCAATAAACATGGACATAAACAATCAAAACGCCTCCAGATTTCTTGATAATACATTATAATTTTAGTTGAATTACCTCAACGAGCAAAGAAATTGCCGAAATAGCTCCTTGTACCTAAAAAAAAAAATCAAGAAATCAATTTTATAGAAACACAAATAAAAAAACCTTCCAGAAAGCACTTACGAACTCCTCACGAAGCTCAGCTATCTCCTGCTTACTCTTAGCGACCAATCGTTCTCTAGTATTTTTTGACGTCGACAAATCAATCTCATCCTTCAATTTCAGTGAGTCGGCTCGCAAATCAGAGAGCAGCGGTGTCGGCGTCGACGCTGTTGTTCGTGTTGATGGCTGCGAATGGTTGGGGATCGGTCGCGGATGGTTGGCGAACGAGTAGACGATTGTAAAGCTTTCGACTGAGAGGGTTCATGGTAAATGTTTTGGTTAGGACTTAGGCAGTGGATGAAAATACTGGAGTGATTTGGGCAGTCAAATAAATTACCCTAAGCATTTTCGGCAAGGTATAGTGCGATAACGCTGAGTCACAAATACGACAACAATAAGTTATTGTAAATTGTGTTATCGTAAATGTCTCGTAAATTTACGATAACTTTTATCCATTATCGTACATGTCTCGTAAATTTACGACAACTTTTCTCCGTTATCGTAAATGTTAACGTTATGTTGTCGCGCAATGCCTACGATAACAGAAGTTATCGTAAAAAAGTTATCGCTAGTTTGCCCCGAAATTTGTAGTGGGTTGAGTTGGTAGAACACTTGCCTTGCAATAGCAAGGTCAAGGGTTCAAACCCCACCGTTCCATTTTCCTCTTCACAATTTTGTGGAGGGATGTTTTTCGTCCCGCTTACGCGTGGATGCGTTATTCCTCCCTCATGGAGGTGTTCTTTGTTAGGATCTAAAGCTGAAATCCTAGCCGCAGCTGAGACATATGGACTTTTGGTTATCGGGCTCCATAGCCCAACAATCTCCCACCTAGAGACTGATTCCAATCATAGTCGCTGTCATCTCCTCATTCATCAACCTATGAACGTTGGTAGTGTCATGCCTTCACCTTAAGTACGAAGGCCAGTTGAAGCCATGCATTGCTTCAACTTCTCTAAGGTCACAACCTTAGTTAACATGTCAGTAGGATTTTTACTTCCATCAATCTTCACTAGTTGCAAGGTCTTCTTCTCTAGTAGATGGCGTATATAGAGATACTTCAGCTCTATGTGCTTGGTCCTTGAATGAAATGCAGGGTTCTTGGCCAAGTGGATGGCACTCTGACTATCACTGTAAAGAGTACTACCCCCTTGCTCCTTTCCCAATTCACGCAACAAATTCTGCAGCCACACCATCTCTTTACTAGAAAATTCACTCAAGAAATTCTTGGCTAATGATATAGCAGAGTTGACCACCACAGTGAAAATGCTAGCAGCCGGGATCAAAATTTTGAAGACAGACTCTTCTATGAAGTCATCAGTTGTTGCTAATGTGGCTGTCTATTGTCAGATATGTGGCTCTCCTTCTCACTTTGCAGACAGCTGCCCGGTGATGGGACAAGACAACAACGGCGGAAACCAGGAGGATGCCAATTATGTAGGGCAATACAATCAAGGATCATGCATGAATAGGTGGGACAACCAGAACATGAACAATTCTAACCTCTCTTGTAAGCCGCAGAATCAAGCAGCACCGGGATTCCCTTACAGACAGCGGCAAGACAATAATCCCTACCAGTCGAGAAATCAGTACAATAACCAAGCTCAACAACAACAAAATCACAATTCAGGGAGCTATAATAACCCAACTCAGCCAGCAAGCTCAGAACTCCGGGTCGACGTCAAACATAGAAGCCATGCTAGCTAGCTTCATAACTGAACAACGAAAGACGTCTGAGGATCAGCAAAGGGCATATGAGCAAACCACCGCTGAGGTAAGAAACCTGCAAAAGACTGTAGAGTAGCTCGCTATTCATGGCAGAATGTTAGAAAATCAGATAGCTCTGCAAGCACGCTCGGCAAGCAGGGAGCATGACAAACTCCCATCGAAACCAGATCCAAATCTTAGGGAGACAGTGAATGCAATCACACTCCGAGGAGGAAAACATATTGAAATGGTGCCAGCTTAGACCAATCGACCTCCAGCTATAAATTCAGCACCTAATCCTACACCTCCGGAAGAGGAAAGATCAAAGGAAGCTGAATACTGAGCAGAAAATTCTGCGCAGACAGTGGAGTCAGCTCCCTATATACCGCCAGTCCCATTCCCTCAGCGGCTTAAAGCTACACGAAGAGACAAAGAATTCAAACAGTTCGTGGATAAGATTCGTACTCTGTACATCACTCTGCCACTCACCGATGCCATCACCCAGATTCCCACCCATGCCCAATTCATGAAGGAGATTCTGACTGGGAAAAGGAAGATTGATGGAACTGAGACACTGGCCCTGAGTGAGGAGTGTAGTGCAGCCATGCACCAACCCATGCCACGCAAACTTCAAGACTCAGGGAGTTTTTCTATCCCTTGTGATATCAGTGGCATTACTATTTATCGTGCTCTATGTGATCTAGGTGCTAGTGTGTCTATCATGCCGTATTCTTTGTATGCTAAACTGAATTTGGATGATCTCGGTCCTACTAATGTCACTATTTGCCTTACGGATCGTTCTTGTAGACTCTCGAGAGGGTATCTAAAGGATGTACCCGTCAAGGTGAAACACATTTACCTTCCAGTCGATTTCTTAGTGCTGGACATCTCTGAAGACGTAGATATCCCAATTATTCTTGGTAGGCCATTTCCTTAGACGGCTAAGGCAGTCATTGACATGGATAGAGGTTCCTTAGCCTTGCGAGTAGGCAGTGAAAGACTTGTTTTTAATTTGCCTGACATGTCTAAGAGTCCTAGTCTGTTTGCAGACTGTGATATACTGGACTCTGCTGATGTTGATGATCCTATTACACATACCACTATTGAGCCTTACAGAGTTGTACCAGGCTGTCCAATACCGATGAATATATGCGCAGTGAGCACTGAAGGAGCAGCTGAAGCTGAACAGACTACCGGCTCAGGCAAGGAACCTTGCAAGGGAGAGCTGAGACCTCTGCATGAAAATTGCAAGGATGAACTTCTTGATAAGCATATAGTGCGCAGAAAATTCAATAAAGGCGAGCGAGTTCTTCTCTACAACTCCCGCCTTAGATTATTACCAGGGAAGCTGCGCACTAAGTGGAGTGGTCCGTACACAGTCGTGAGAGCGTACCCAGATGACCACATGGAGCTTAACATTGAGGGAGGAAAGTCAATGGTGGTCGACAGGTAGCGTCTTAAGCATTACCACGTCCTGAAGCACCGGGAACCACCTGACGACATTGATGATAACCTACTTCCCGTTAAGGGATCTCAGCAAGGGACTTCCCGAGAATGCTTCTAGTCCTACCTCCCTAGCTATGTCTCGCCAAGACGTTAAACTAGGCCTCTTCAGGGAGTAACCCGCGTTGTAAATATTTAGCTAGTTTTCATCTACATTTGCATTGTGTGATTTCATGTGTGTGCAGCAGTTTTAAGTGTGGAGTGCCAGCACAAGGAAAGTTTAAAACAGCTCAGCAACTCCCGTGACAGCCTGTGACACAAGGTCTGTCACGGGACAAAGGAGCTGTCACGGGACCCAGCCGTGGCGATGCATTTTTCAAGGGGTCTGTGACAGCCCGAGACATTAGGACTGTCACGGGACAATGGCACTATCACGAGACCAAGCCGTGGTGATGACAAAACCAAGTCCCGTGAGGTCCCGTGACAGTTAAGGTGTCACCGGACCTGCTCGAATCGTTTACCTCTTTATTCATTTGGCTTCCCTTATCCAGGTTTCTTCACGATTATCGATGCTAACCTATCACTTGTGCAGCTCTATGTGTTTATATGTATATCTACCAGCTCACAAGTCGTGTTTCACTCACCGGGCATCGCTTAATCTCCATGGATATCGCGCCATCACACACGAGTTAAGTTCCTATGCACCTTTTCTTATCTTATATTTCTTTGCTTAGGGACTAAGCTCATTTTAAGTGTGGAGTGGGTAGCGCATAGTCACACACATCGCATATCACATTCACTCTTGCATATGCTCAAATGTCTATGTATTGCGATTGAAATCCTCGTTTTCTATGATACTCCTTGACTAATTGTCATTCTTTTGGATTCAAAGTCTAGGACTTGAAATAGGTTTATTCGTGTGTGTATTCTCTCGAGTCAGTATCATTGCTAGCCTTTTCCTATCACATATTCTACGCATTTCTCGAAGCATGTTTGAGACTTGATATTAAGAGGCACCGGTTCAAAAATGTCAAAAACTTAAATATGCATCTCTTTTCTAGGTGACCTTAGTACTAGTATGCGTTTCTCTGTACTTGTTGTGATTTGCATGCACCCGCCTTCCTACATACACTATGTCAAGTTTTAAGTGTGGAGTTAGAAAAAATACTTCTGCAATATATTTTTGATCAGGAACGAAGTTCTAAATTTTCAAAATAGGGTGAAAAGTTGTCCCCCAAGCACAGTTTTTTTTAGAGAAAGAAAATACCAAAGGCAAAGTGAGAAAAGTCACCTCTTGTGTACCAAAAAAATAGAAAACTACCAAGGGCAAAGTGAGAAAAGTCACCCCTTATGTATGAAAAAAAGAAAATTCTACCCCCTTCTGCTTGATGTAGTGTAATTCCATCTTTTTATTGCATGCGATCATGATTTATCCTTAGAATTCATGTACTAGAGTCTAAGGGACGGTCCTTATGCTTGCACTGAAATCGTGATGCAAATTTTTATACTATTTTTCAGAAAATCCTTAAGCCAGGCTCCTCTTCTCTTACAGGTCATTGCCTAGTCCTTGGCACTTGAGAATGAGCCTTGCGCCAAGAGCCCGTGGACTATCCCTAGATAGCATAGGTGAATGGCGAGCATGTTTTGTGTAACTATTCGTGTTCTTTATACATTGCCATAGAACTATTTAGAACATGTGATTAGTCGATTGCTAGCCGTGTGTATTAACCGTTTGAATGCATAACTTGTTTAATCTATGATTGTCTGAAAACTTTGATGAAGATGTTTGACTTGAAGTTGAGGCAACACGATGAATCCGAGGTATGACATGACTTTACTGTGACTCGTTGATCATCATTTCATGCATACACGTTAGTTAGTTGTACAGGGGATTTGTAGGTAGTCCCATTCCTGAAAAACTTCACGAGACTATACTCGTCCTACTAGGGTAGCCTAGGGGTTTAAAGGCTTGATGCATATGATAAATGCATTCGTGTCCTCTACGACAGTGAGTTATCTTTTTGTTTTTGTTTTTGTTTTAGTTAGAATTGATCACATGACACTCGAGTGGTAGCTTAGGGACGTATGGTTGTTGAGCCTCACATGGACTTGTGTTTATTCCGCCATTTGTTCGGGACAAACAAATCCTAAGTGTGGAGTGTTTTGATCGGTCGAGTTTTTGACCTATTATTCACTTCATTCGATGAAGGTTTAGGTTTGTTTTCTGGGCATTTTGTTATCATTTAATCTCTTTTCATAGTGTTTCAAGCTTGAATTACCCGATGACTCGATGTGGACCCGAATACGTGAAAAGACGATGAAATCAACCGAATGAAGCAATTTGGGCTCGAGATCCCGTGACACCTCCCTGCTATCACGGGACAATAGGCGCGTCATGGGACAAGGCCGTGGCTATGCAGATCGAAGACCCCGTGACACAAGGTCTGTCACGGGACAAATCAGCTGTCACGGGACTTGGCCGAGGCAACAACATCTTTGGAGCCCATGACGTCCAGTGACACAAGGTCTGTCACAGGACAAAGCAGCTATCACGGGACTTAGCTGTAGAGACACCTCCCTGCTGTCACGAGACTTTCCTAATCTCGATTTTAGATAATTTTGGCAAGTCGGCTATAAAAGGAGGCATTCGACTAGATTCAAGGGTGTGCTTATTTGGAGAAGAAAAATCCTAACTTGGGAGAGAAGATAGAGTTCATGACGAGAGATCTACGAGCACCCGCATCATTATGGTTTCCTCGTCCTTAATCTCTTTAATAACACGACTTTTGATTAACTTACCATGAGTGTGAGTAGTCTTCTTATTCTGGGATCCTACAGATCCCGTGCCATGTACCCAACTTTCATGTGATCAATTAAACGTTTTTATTTATGCGATTCGAATATTCAATTTCATTGCTCTTAATTTTATCGTTCTTGCAAGTTTTACATTGAATGGGATGTTTGCATGCTAGAACGTATTTAGGTTAATTAACAAAAGATGGATGTGTCCTAGGTATTAACCGGATTGTATGAAATTGATATTAGGTCATGGTAGCTACAATGGTAGTACATGAATTAATAAGAAAGTTGACTTTTGTCTGAAAAACCTTATGTTTAATATAGAGATCGTTGATAATCCGTGGACGGGTGGCGTTCAATGATTGAGATTAATCTAGACAATGATCCGTGGATGGGCGGCTTGTCTAGTGTTATTTTGGTTTATTTCCATATTCGATAGCATGAATAATTTATGTGACATGATTGCATGATTAGTAGGGTTGGCACGGGTGAAGTATGATTCTGGAATTCTTTCTCTGATTAAGTCACAAACCTTTATTTTTTTGCTATTTAATTTCTGTTATTTCACATTCACAAAACCTCTTTAAATCGGAATAGCTAAATAGGTCACTCGTTAACTAGTACTCACACACGTTGTTCCTTGGATCGACCCTTGGCTTACCAAGATTTATAAATTTTGTTTGACTACAACTTGACCCCTAAAACATATAACTTAACAACTATAAAAGGTTAAAAATACGCTTGTCAAAGTTGTCCCCTTCAAGTACCTCAAGATCCATTTTACCGCTTCCCAATGCTTTTCCCCCGGATTGCCCATGAACCGACTCACTACTCCCACCGCATGTGCAATGTCTGGCCTTGTACACACCATCGCATACATCAAGCTGCCAATTGCTGAGGCATATGGAGTCTTCTGCATGTAGTCACGCCCTTCTTGGTCTTTCGGCGAGTCTCTAATTGAAAGTGTGATTTGATTACCCAATGGAATCTTAGCCGGCTTTGCATCTTGCATGCTGAACCTCTCCAGAATCTTCTTAATGTACTCAGCTTGCGAGAGATGCATCTTTCCTGCCTTTCTGTCACGTTCAATTTGCATTCCCAAAATCTGCTTTGCCTCACCCAGATCTTTCATGGCAAAGCATTTGGATAACTGCTTCTTCAGCTTACTCACCTCCTGAGCATTGGAACCTGCTATCAGCATGTCGTCAACATATAATAGCAATATGATATAGCCGTCATCCAACTTCTTGAAATAACAGTGATGGTCAGCCTCACTCCTCACAAACTTAACTTCATGCATAAACCCATCAAACTTCTTGTACCACTATCTGGGAGCTTGTTTCAAACCGTACAAGCTCTTCTTCAGTTTACACACCAGTAACTCGTTACCCTTTGACAAGTAGCCTTCTGGTTGCCTCATATAGATTTCTTCTTCGAGGTCACCATGAAGAAAGGTTGTTTTCACATCTAGCTGCTGTAACTCAAGATCTTCAGCTGCAACCATACTCAACACAGCCGTATAGTAGTCATCTTGACAACAGGAGTGAAAACATCAGTGTAATCTATACCGTATTTCTGCTGAAATCCTTTCACAACCAATCTTGCCTTGTAACGCTTACTTCCATTCACCTCCTCCTTAATTCTGTAAACCCACTTGTTATGTAGTGCCTTTTTGCCTCATGGAAGCTCAACTAGCTCCCATGTCTCGTTTGTAAGCAATGACTTCATCTCATCGTCCATTGCTATCTTCCATTGATCTGCATGTTTTCCCTGAGACGTTTCTGCAAAACATTCTGGTTCACCACTATCAGTTAATAACATATAAAAATTGGAAGGCGAATATCTATCTGGTGATCTGTGCTCTCTACTGGATCTTCGCAGCTAAGCTTCTGGTGTATTCGGTTCATCCTCCTCATCAACCTCATGGTCATCTGGAACCGTCATACTCCCACCCGAGTTAGAAATATCTAACTCAACCATCTCAGTTTCTGAGCTGCCAGCTTCTGATGCACCTGTCAAGTCTTTGTACAGTACCTGCTCATTGAATATGAAATCTCGACTACGAATAATTTTCTTATTCTGCTCATCCCAAAGCCGATATCTGAATTCATCACCACCATATCCAATAAATGTACACTTAACAGACTTTGCATCCAGCTTACTTCTTTCAACAGCAGGAATGTGAACATATGCAACACATCCAATAATACGAAGAAATGACAAATTTACCTCCTTGCCACTCCAAGCCTCCTCTGGAATTCCATTCTTCAACGGAGCTGATGGTTCTCTGTTAATCAGGTAAGCTGCAGTGTTAACTACTTCTCTGCCCAAAACATCTTCGGAAGTCTACACTTCAATCTCATGCTCCTAGCACGTTCATTCAGAGTTTTGTTCATACATTCTACAACGCCATTCTGTTGAGGATTTCCCTTCAAAGTCTTTTCCATGCGAACTGCATTCGCTGCACAATACTCCTTGAACTCTTGCAGCTCATACTCTCCACCATTATCAGATCTCAGACACTTCACTTTAAGACATGTATCAGTCTCTACCAAGGCTTTCCACTTTCTGAAAACATCAAACGCATCAGATTTATTTTTCAAAAAATAAACACATACCTTCCTTGTGCAATCGTCAATGAAGGTCATATAATATGATGCTCCACCAAGAGATGTAACAGGTGCTGGCCCCCATAAGTCGCTATGGACCAACTCCAGCTTCTGCTTTCTCAACGTCCTACCACCTCTTGAAAAACTGACTCTCTTCTGCTTCCCGAAGACGCAGTCCTCACATAATCAAACTTTAACAGACTTGAGACTAGGTAGCAAACCCCTCGAGCATAAGACCTTCATCCCTTTCTCACTCATATGACCAAGACGACAATGCCACATATCTGCATCACCTTTCACACTTGCAACAACGATGCTTTCTTGGAGGTTGCTTGTCATATACAACGTCTCTTTCTTGCCTCGAGCTATCACCATGGAACCCTTGGTTATCTTCCAAGTACTGCAACCAAAGGATACTACATAGCCTTCATCATCCAACTGGCCAACTGACAACAAATTTCTCTTCAAGTCTGGAATATGTCTAACATCATGCAGCTGCAACACTGACCCGTTTGGAGCTTTTATCTGGACATCTCCTTTCCCCACGACTTCAAATGGTTCATCATCAGCGAGATAAACCTTTCCGAAATCTCTAGATCTGTAATGCTTCATTATGTCAGCATTACTACAGGAATGGAACGATGCTCCAGAGTCTAACACATAAGACTCCAATGGGCTGCTCACACTCAAAATTAGTGCCTCCGCAATTTCTTCAGTTGTTGCGTTTGCTGATTGTGCCTTACACTCACTCTTGTAGTGACCCACTCCGTCACACTTTCAGCACTTCACCTTGCTTTTATCTCTAGCCTGTTTGTCCTTCCTTCTGGACTTGGACCGGCCACGCTGCACCTTCAACTTGAACTCAGATCTGCCTCTGTTTCTAGCATTCAAAGCTAGACCCAAACTAGAGCCTGACTCCCTTCGGTGAATCTCTTCACTAACGATCAGGTCTCTGACTTCATCTAGCTTAAGCTTTGCCTTCCCAGTTGAGGCACTAACGGTTGTAACCGTCCCGCTCCAACTTTATGGTAATGACGATAGTAGAATCAAGGCCTTTATTTCATCATCAAACTCAATTTTAACGGAGCTTAATTGTGCGATTGTCATGTTGAACTCACTCAGGTGCTTTGCCACCGTCCTGCTCTCTACCATTCTCAGGTTGAACAACCGCCGCATCAGATGGACTTTGTTTGATGCTGATGGTTTCTCGTACAATGCCGACATAGTCTCCATCATCTCCTTCATCGTCTTTGACTTTACTGTATGGTGTGCAACTTCTCTGGACAGCGACAGCCAAACCGCACTCATTGCTTTTCTGTCCAACAGCTTCCATTCTTCATCCTTCATGTCCATTGGCTTTTCATCTAGATGCTGATGCAAATCTTTACCGTATAGGTAGTCTTCGATTTGCATCTTTCAGAATCCAAAGTCCGATCCGTCGAATTTCTCCACAGGTTGTCTTACATCTCCCATCGCAACTACTAGAAAATCGGCTCTTGATACCAGTTGTTAGGATCTAAAGCAGTAATGAAAGAAAACAATAAAGAACACAAGGAATTTGATACCTAGTTTGCCACCAAATGTGACTACGTCTGGGGGCACTACCAAGCCAGGAGATTTTCACTATGTTGATGAGATACAATTACAATACTCAAACCAGGTTTATGTAGGGCAAGATATGAAACCCTAGCGGAAACCCTAGCCGTGTTGCACAGCTGAAACCCTAGCCGCAGCTAAGACATATGGGCTCCATAGCCCAACATTCTTCGTCCCACATCGGCTCGTGAACGTGTTGTTCCTTCTTCGCGAAGGTGTTGTCCGTCCCTTGTGGATGTGTTGTGTTCTGCAGATGTTGCTTGCATGATGCATGTTGGTGCGTATTCAATCGTGAGTTCTCAAGATAGAGGTGCCTTGTGGCATATGCTTCAGTGTGGACGATTCAAGTATCAATCCGGATGGTGCCTTGTGTGGCCCGTGCTCCAAAGTCTAGTGATTGTACCCGAGTAACAAAGTGCTCATGTAATATATATGCAAGATATATTTGTGTAGTACTTGATTTATACGAGATATTGTAACCCGCAATCAAAAACAATATTTTTTAATATCATTTGATTAATTTGTACGGTTAAGATCCTGTGAGAAACTCATGTATCATGAGAATTTATTTCAACCGTATATTTGATTTAATCAACGACTCAAATTATACTCAATTAATACTAATAATTCATTTTTAATCCGTAATAAGGGTATATTGTCTAATAAAAAAATTGACTAACCCTATTCCCAGTTTCACTATCGAGATTAGGGGTGGGCGTTTCGGACCGAAAACCCGAAGACCGACCCGAACCGAACCGAAAAAAGCCCGAACGGGTCGGTTCTTATCAGACCGAAAACCGGACCGATAAAAACCCGAACCGAATGGTGAGATTCGGTTCGGTCTCGGTTTTGATTTTTTTTCGGCCCGAAAGCCCGAACCGAACCGAAATATGTGTTTTTTGTCATTTTTCTGAAAAAGCCCGAAAATAGCCCAAAAAAAGACCGAAAACCCGAAAAAAGCCCGAAAAAAATCCGAACCAAATCCTTAAAAAAAGCCCGAAAAGCCTGAAAATGGACCGACCCGACCCGAAACCCGAAAATCGGGCTTTTTCGATTTTCATTTTCTAAAAGACCGAAACCGACCCGAACCGAAATTTCGAGTTTCGGGTCGGTTTTTACAAAAAATAGGCCCGAACCGACCCGTGCCCAGCCCTAATCGAGATCATCCCTAGAGTACCAAACATATCTACCCGAAGAACTTCTATGGGAAAACTCCACAGAAGGTTGTAGCGGATGATTTTCAGAGTTGAATTGTCTTGAAGTCTCTGTTAAGGAAGACTTGTTGGCCTTGAACGATCTACCAGCCATCACCACTAAGCAATCACCTTTCTCCGTCAAAGTCAGTCTCGCTCAGATGCTCCACGGCAGTGTCATCATGGACGTCGTCAATGTCGAGCAAGCTCGCATCGCCGAGGAGGCCGACGCATGCACTGTCATGGCTCTCAAACGCGTTTCGACTGACATCCGCGCGCATGGCGCCGTTGACGGGATGCGCGATCGTCGGCTGATTAAGGAGATTAAGCAAGTTGTGACTATTCCAGTGATGGCGAAAGCCAGATTTGAAATTTTGTCAAATTGCGTTGGTTGTGTGTGATTGAAAGGGAGCAGCTTTATGTTCTTCGGGTTGAGATCTGGTGACTGATACGAATTTTAAAGAGAATGCTATGTATTATAAAATGTACTGTCATCAGAAAATTACGCATTTTAACTTGAAAGCTACAATTTTTAAACTAAAAGCTATGTATTTTAATTAGAAAGCTACGAATTTAAATTAAAAACTACGTATTTTAACTAGAAAGATACGAAATTTAAACAGAGAGCTGTGTATTTTAAATTGAAAAGCTACAAATTTTAAACAGAAAGTTACGTACTTTAACTAGAAAGCTACGTATTTTTAATAGAAAGCTATGTATTTTAAACTACGTAGTTTCTAGTTAAACTATGTAGCTTTCTAGTTTAGATACAAAGCTTTCTATTTAATATTCGTAGCTTTCTAGTTAAAATACGTAACTTACTAGTTAAAATACGTAGCTTTTATTTAAAATTCGTAACTTTTGTAGCTTTATATTTAAAATACGTAGCTTTTTTAGTCACACCTTAAGATCATTTTTATTTTGACTCGTCCAACCTGCCCATATTCCCAATCCACATACAACAACCAACAAAACAATCCCACACAAACAGGATTCGGAAATTGTGCTTGTTGATGTGGTTCAGATCATCAGCCAAAGTCAAGACCTCGCTCTCATCAACATAATCAATCTCAATCGCTTCGAGAATCTGCGCTTCGACAAAATGCCCAATTTTGACTTTTGCCGTCACTTGAATCTTCACAGCTTGCTTAATCTCCTTAATCAGCTGAGGGTCGCTCATCCTGACAATGCCGCCTTGCGCGCGGATGTCAGTCGAAACGTGTTCGAGAGCCATGACAGCGCATGCGCCGACCTCCTCGGTGATGCGAGCTTGCTCGGCATTGACGACGTCCATGATGACACCGCCGCGGAGCATCTGAGCGGGACCGACTTTGACGGAGAAAGGTGATTGCTTAGTGGTGGTGGTTTCGGTGAGGGCACCATTGCTGTAGACGATGATGAGTTCGATTAGGATTAGGGTTAGTCAAATTAGGGTTATTATTCCGATAATACCCTTTAAACCATAATTAACAATTAATTATATGTCAAATATATTGTTTATTAATTAATCGTAGTATCTTGAATCCAATGACTAATTTAATTTCTTATTTCTCACGAAAACACTCACTTCCGTATGATCTCTTTCCTTAATTTGCTTATGGTGAACTTTTCGTTTTTTTTTTTTTTTGAGTGGGTGAACTTTTCGTTTTAATTAATATAAATTGAAACAGAATTTTATACAAAAAGTACATAACTACGAGGGCCAAAAAAAAACTTCGCCCCGGGCCTGGACACAATTTCTCGTATAATCCAATATTCCAATGCTTGTTCACGATTTCTGATCGCATCCGGCAGTCGAATTGATTTGATTATCGCTTGGTGTTGCTAGAATTATGAAATGGCGACAGGTTGGTTAATTTAACTTTGAGTTGATTGCTTTTGATTTTTTGTTGTTAATGGAATTGCTTTTGATTTTAGAGATTGATTTTTTGAACTGAATTTTTTGGTATATGTAGAAAATGGTGATTTGTCCAGACGCGATGGTGAGACCTGAGATTGAAATTTGGTGTGTTTGTTTAGAGGTGGATTGAAGTTAATTTGAAGTTTTATTATCCAGTCGACTATGCTTTAAGGCTTAGGGTTGTCAGATTGATTTTAGGACAATAGACTTTTGTTATATCTGGTTTTATGATCTTGCTTCGAATGCTTTTTTGAGACTTGAATATGGAAAGATGTATGTTCTTATGCCCCAGGGTATATAAAGCTACTATAATTGATTGCACGACCTTGGAGGTAATGGTGAAAGGTCAGTGTAGTGTGTAGATTGAGAGTCCTCCAATTGTCTGAATAAGATATAAGGGCATCCGCACCCGTTATCTCATTGAGACGGACCTCACCCAGAACTTCCTCACGAATAGTGATAAATAAGCACATTTTATGTTTAGAAGGCATCTATCCAGCTGCAAAAATGTTTAGATCCACATTTTTCTATTATGTAATTATAGCTTAATTCTGCCTAAATTTTTCTTCGATACTGTTACCGCCAACCTGTTTACAAAATACAATTAGACCCGAGAATACGAAACTGGACTAATTGTGTGAAGTGGTTGAAAGATCACAGTACTTAGCGTTTCCTCTTCTACTGCACGCATTTAAGTTAAGTTACAGTTACAGGCAATTGTTGTGTATATCATCGATTCGATCCTTTACTATTCGATGTACGTAATTTATTTACTCTGCTACTCAGTTCATGTGTGGGAGCTTGATGAAATAGAATTATTTGTGCAAGGTATTAAGATTGCTGAATATATCAGGACTAGCCAACATATATAATTTGCTACTGTTTGCATGATGTGTCGGCCTGATTTACATGTCATCCAGCAGATTGGCTGGCTCTCAGTCTCAGGGACATGAGTCTACTTTTTACAGCCATACAGAGAAGGTATATATCAACATACATTTTTAGTTTATTAACAGAAACTACTGATTGATGCATGTTATTTGCTCCATGTCAGATGGGGCCGTCTGTTGTTTGCCGTTTGTCAAACTGTCAGCCAGTTGCATAGACTTTTTTCTCCGACCTCTGGTCTTCTTCGGCCTCTTATTAGCCTGTTTCAAGATGTTCAAAGTAAGCGAGTTAGTCATAAAAATGGAGTGTAACTGAGGTGAGATACTTATTTAAAGGATCATGGACAAAAGCGCTCTTACCTCAAAAACATTAACCAGAGCTGATCTTCTCCGCCGCCTTCTTTTCTTCACCCAGTAGCCATACAAAGCTGCCGTCACGTCCTCCGAGCAAAGGTGAGCACACAATCCAGATTGCACTTTACTATACTTGTATTCACCAGGCCGGCTACAATAGAAGGCTCTCTCGATGGCATCAATAACCAACTCAAAAGTCTCATCAGAAACACTACAACTAGTTGCAACTCCTGCATTGAACCTGCTCAACCAGTCCTCATCTTCATCGTCCATGTCATAGTTTGCTCTTCTCCACCTCAACGCACGAAAAACCTCGTCTTCTGTCACCGTAATGTAGGCCTCTGGCGGCCTCGAAAAGGTGACTGTGTGCTCCTCCTCGTAGCTTGGCACTTCCCTTACGCCAGGAATCGGGACCAAGTCGGTTGAATTAACCATCTTCTTCGTATCGAACATGTCCAGCTTCTCATCGACATCAACTTCCATCAACAGTGGCAACTGACGTTCTATAGGAACCGAGTTTCTCACTCCATCTAGTGGCACTAACCTACAACTCCTCAGTCTCATCTTCGACACGATCTGCTTCGCCAGTTTCCGGCTCTTAGTAAAACCTGAAACTTGGCTGGCAAACTATCTTTGATTTTTCGGATTCTGTTTTATATAGTGTAACGTTTTAGGAAAATTCTAATACGAATAAGTTTTGAATTCTTATAAAAATCATGGAACTAAATTTCCTAAAATAACTAGGTAACATCTGAGACTAGTATAATTATCAAAAACAACAACAAAATTTAATTTTGGTAACAAAGTTCTACTTGTAAATTTGTGCCACCAGAAGCGTCCCCTTATATTCGGCTTTTTTTAATTTTTAATTTCGACTTTTATTATACTAGTGGAATTATTAAATAGTGTAAGAGATGGATTTTTTTTTGATCAAATAGTATAAGAGATGGATTAAATTTCTTAATTTGGCCTGGAAAACTTCGATGGTCTGGATGAACTTGTTAAAAAAATACATGCCATTTATTTTATTTTAAACACAAATATTTTTGTTTAAAATTCAAATTTTGATTTGTTCATCAGAAAAAAGACTTAGTGATTCTGTAATGCGAAAAAGGATCCGGTGCAGAGTGCATGATGGGACGTATTTATACGATTCATCAAGTACACAAAACCCACCAAATAAGACATTTGGTCATACGAACATGTGCTTGTTGATGTCATTTTGTGTATACAGGCAATTTTGGAGTCTAAAGAGGAAACACGCCTAAAAAGGAAGATTTGAGCCCAAAAAGCACACCAATCATTTCTGGCCGAGAAGTCACAACTAGGGCCCGAGCAAAACCAACCAGGGAACGAGGACCCCAGTCGAGGACCGAGAGGGCTCAGCCGGGTACCCAGGCACAATACCGAGAACCTCAAGTCCCTGACCGAGAACCAGAACCGAGAAGACCAGGTCCCCGCCCAGGTCCCTGACCGAGAACCAGAACCGAGAAGACCAGGTCCCCGTCCGAGAATGCCCAGGCCCGCGCCCGAGACCACGCCCGAGCTGTCTAGCACTGAATTCAAGTTGCCCGGGCAAACGAGCTGATCTGACGAATCCACCTCGAGCAAAGTGATCAAAATAGAAAATAAGGTGGACAATGTCGGAAAACCAAGGTGAATGCCCGAGCAGATTGGCAGTTGGCCCAATTCCAAAGCAAAGGCCCCGCGCGCATAGGCACCGAAACCAAGTCGCTCGACCAAACCATGAATTTGGCAAATCTGGCTCGACCAAAGTGTTTTAAATGCCCAATAACTCGGACAATCTCACTTCCCAGACAAAACACCCGACTGGAACCAGCTCAAGCCCGATCGAGGCCAAACTAGGGCATTACTGGCCGTTTTGGAATTTCGACCATGTTCCGGGCAGAATCTGGCTGAGAATCCTTCTTGAGATCATCTTAGAATGACTTTTTCGTTCAGAATACACTCTCCAAAATCCAAGAAGCTCCGACCAAAGCTCCGGCCAGATTCCGGCCATATTCTGGCCAAGCTCCGGCGAACCTCCGGTGATGCTCCGATCAAGCTCATCCAACCATCACCATGCTCCGGTCATTTGTTGCTCTGGCCACATTCCGGGGAAGTCCAACTAAATCCAAACTACTTATTTCCCGGTTGGCCTTACTATTCACTTCGATTTGCATTAGGAGTTCGGTTGCATTGGGATCCAACAAGAGGTGGCTTTGGAGAGGCCATGTGCAAGTTGCCAAGTGGTTGGCTCTTGGAAGCAAAGCCATGTGCAAACACAAGTGGGGAGGTTCTTATCCTCTTCCACAACCCATGTGGGTGGCATATGGGAGAGCCAATCAAATGGCTAGCTTTTGGAATATTTCCATGCCACAAACTTAGCCTCCAAGTCTTCCCTAGCCTATAAATAGAGGCCTTGAGCCTTAGAATTCGTGTGCCACAAGTCTTTAGAGAGAAGGGAGCTTAACTCTCTTCTCTTCATTTTCAATGCAAACACACTTTGTTCTTACTTTGTTCTTGATTTCCAAGGCTTTGTTCACTTGTTCTTGAGCTTCAAGCTCTTACTTTCCAGCAAGCACATCTTACTTTCCTTGTATTGATCTTGATTTGGAGCTCCTCTCCCTTTACTTTCCTTGTTGTTCTCTTACTTTCTTGTCGGTTTTCTTACTTTTTTGTCTTGTTACCATAGCCACAACTACTTGTATTCCTTGACATGAATACAAGTAGTTAAAGCTAAGTTCTTGTTACAAAAGCTCACGGTTTCATTTCCTTTACTTTATTGTCAAAACCGAAGTCCTCTTTTTACTTTCCTTGTTCTTGTTTTCTTGTTTTCTTTCGTAAGTATGGTGCTTGTATTCCTTACCATGAATACAAGTAGCTAAAGCATATTCGGTCAAAGGGTGTTCATACTTGTGTATGCATCTTGAGACGTGAACTTAATGCTATTTTGTGTCAACTAGTTCGGTGCCATTATTCGGTTGAACGACAAGGCTAAGTGGATGCTCGAAAGAGGAAAGCTTAGCCGGGTAGTTCAATCTTGATTAGACAACTAGGCTAAGTGGATGCTCGAAAGAGCAAAGCTTAGCCGAGTGGTTTAATCTTCCTTAAGTCGCTTGGTTGATCGTAACTGAAGATCAAGTGGCTGCACTTAGAACAAGAAGTATATGTCTTACTTTTGGAGTAGATTGTGGTGTAAGCGCTTGAAAAAGCCTTACTTTAGGGGTTAAGTCTTGAAAAGGAATAACTCCACACTTAGCATCTCTCTATATATGATTTGTGGATTTAATATGCAGTCTCAACATACTAATATGCACAGTCTGGGAAGGCAGTCAAAAATCGTATATAGAATTACATTCTAGATAAATCTACATTCGAGTGACGATATTTGATAAATTAAAAAGGTGCAGAAATTGCAAAAAATTATACCCGTCTGGGAAGACAGTAAAAAATAAAGGGCACATTTGGAAAAAATATGATAATAATTTTAGGTTTTACATTTGAAATTTTTTTATATAGTTCGCACCTATTTTGGAAATTTTAGTAGTTCGGACAAAAATGTGGAAAATTATATATAGTTCGGATCCATTTTGGAAATTTTAATAGTTCGGACAAAAATTTGGAAAAATGTTATATAGTTCGCACCTATTTTGGAAATTTTAATAGTTCGGACAAAAAATTGGAAACAGGCGATAGTTTGATACCCCTTTTTATACTTTTCCCTTGTAATTATATTGTTTTTTTCAACGTGATAAGGTTATTCAATTGTTTTCATTCTACCTTTGTCACTTTGTGTTCGGACTTCAATCCACAGTCGTGGCGAGTCAACATATCATGTTTACAAGAACACCCAACACAACAGCCAGATGGATGACCACAAATTGGTGGTTTCCACCGTTGTGTAAGTGTAAGCATCATCACATCACTGCTCTTACTGTAGAACGCCACAGAAACCGAGCGCAGTCCGATCGAGGATGATCGGGAATGATCAGACGAAGATTGGATTGGCTAGGGTTTTGAAATTGGGGAAGAACAATAGCGGGAATTTTCAATTGTATTGAATTCAGAACAAACATACACTGTACAGTATTTATACAAAACAAAAAATACGTACATACGACCCCCTATACTATGACTAGGCGCATATCCTGACCCTAACTTAATTACAAAACCACCATGAAGGAATAATAAATGACAATACGCCCCTCAAGTTGGACTGTGTAAGAAATTGCTTACACCCAACTTGGATGAGAGATAGGTTAATTGCTTACACCCTCTTTGCTGAGTCCTGAATAACACATTTATCCTTAGTGAAAGTCACTGAATAAAGGTTATCCTTGACAAGTTTACTGACTGATAGTAAATTGTATTTAAAATCAGGGTATGGAGAACATCAAGCAAAACCAATCCTGGTCTTAACTGATATGTGTCAGCAAGACTGACCACAATAGTTTGTCCATCAGGTAGACTAATGTGGTATTTCCTTGGCAATTCATACACATTAACTAACAAACTTTTGTCACAGATGAAGTGATCTGTGGCACCGCTGTCAACTATCCAACTGTGCTTGGCTAGAGAATGTAATACAAGGCTACAAATACCTGCCATATTGCATTGGCCATCCCCTGTATCAGTAGTTCCCTGATTCTGTTGCTTAATCATATTCCATATTTGATTAACCTGCTCAGTAGTGAAAGGGTTAGCATCACTATTAACAGCAGTAGAATTAGCCTGAGAAATGTTACCAACAGTCTTGGATCCATTTTCAGGAATGTTATGTGAAACATTGTTTGCAGCAGCAGATTTCTGATTTGATCCTTTGCCTTTGTACAGTTTGTGGCCTAGAGGATACCCATTCAAATTGTAGCAATGCTTCTTAGTGTGGCCATTAAGTTGACAATCGGTACAATAAGGTCTTTGCTTCATCTTTCCAGCAAAATTACCAGCTGAATTACCTCCACTTCTTTGAGACTGCATCTGTTGCTTGTATGAAGACTCTTGCTGAGCATACATAGCAGATGCCTCAATACAAACAATCTTAGCCACTGTTCCTTAGACTCATTGGTTGAGACCATGTCATAGGCAACATCCAGACTAGGCAGCTCCCTCAAGGCTATGATATGTGTCCTAATGTGAGTAAAGGACTCATTAAGTCCCATGAGAAATTTAATGACTCTCCCTTCTTCATTTTCCTGATCATAGAAAGCTTTAGTTTCTTGACACTTGGGACAATCATCAGCTATAGCACACAGTTTATACTTCCTCATGGAATCCAATTCATGCCACAAATTCACCAATTTTTCATGATAACTGGACACATCCATATCCCATTGCATAAGGTTTGCAATCTCCTGCTGCAATGAAAATTTCCTAGAGACATTCATTCAAACCTCCATATTTCATATTCAGAATTTTCCAAGCTATAGCAACATTTTTAGAATGAAGAATTTGGCCTACCACATTCTTTGAGACTGAGTTAAGAATCCATGTCATGATAACATTGTTGCAGCGCCTCCATCAAGCCTTCAACTTCGCATCAGCAGGCATCGGAACCTCTCCTTCAACAAATTTCAGCTTGTCACGAGCGGACAAAGCGATCTCCATGGCCTTGCGCCATGGAACAAAGTTCTGGCGTCCGGTTAACACCTCACTGACCAGAGGATTTCCATGGATATCGTTTTTATTGACATAAAACGCATCATCGGAAGCATCCTGGACAACGGCACTAGTGCCGGAGATCAACGGACTTCCCAAACCAGAGTTGGACAAAGTAGACATTTCTCAAAAACGAATGGAATGCGATAGCAACAAATCAACTTACAATCGATTGTCGTTTTTGCTCTGATACCATGTAGAACGCCACAGAAACCGAGCGTAGTCCGATCAAGGATGATCGGGAATGATCAGACGAAGATTGGATTGGCTAGGGTTTCGAAATTGGGGAAGAACAATAGCGGGAATTTTCAATTGTATTGAATTCAGAACAAACATACACTGTACAGTATTTATACAAAACAGAAAATACATACGACCCCTATACTATGACTAGGTGCATATCCTGACCCTAACTTAATTACAAAACCACCAGGAAGGAATAATAACTGACAGTACTTACCATGCCCAGCATCACTGATAAACTTGAGTTCTCCTCATGCGTGGGTATATATATATGTTTAGTGTTGCCTTTTTGCTTAGATTTTGAGTCTGGAGTTCAATCTTTAACGTTTGGTGCTTCTTTTGCTGCAAAAGATGTGTAGCCTTAAAGCGATTAGAGTACGTACGCATTCTAAGCTTATATCCCAACCATGATTTTAAAGATGCATGCAGTGGAAAAGCTAACTACTACTTGACTTGCTATTTGAGTACTTTTTCAACAGATTGTGCCCATGAGATTGTACATCTTGCTAAAGCATCACTGGGGTCGATACACTTCTTCGCTAGAGGATCGTCGCTAGGCAGCAGTCCTTGCAGCTTGTCAGAAGCAATGACAACCATGTTCACTCCCCTCATTAACAAAATGTTGATTGCAATTCTTAACAGGTTCTGACCTCCTTCGATGTCCTTTCTGTTCAATGCCATAATTGCAGGAAGTACTATGTGTTCCATCGTCGCTTTGTCTGGCAGTACAACCTCAAAGCCCTGTCAAAGATATAACACGTTTTTGTGTTAATTTCACAAATTCTTAGTAGTTTTTATTTATTTTGTTTTGCAATTTTCTGATATCAGATATAGTACCTGGTTCTGTAACTTCTCCTGGTAGAAACCAGCCTTCATGGTTTCATATTCTGAAATTAGGCCTATCCGGATTTTATTTCCGGCTTCTAACGGTTTTAAATTTGCTGCTTTCAGTTCAATGGAAACACAATCACCGAGATGAAGAAACGGCAAAGAACAGCCTTGAGATATTTCAGCATACCACGAATGAGACAGGTGACAAGGCATCACAATGCACCTAGCTCCAGACCTCTCAAGAAATTCCCTTTTGCGCCGCAGGTTCTCAATAATAACTCCATTTACAAAATCATGCTGATCGTTTCGTCCAGGGAGTGAAGAAATCACTTTATGACAAGGAAATTCCCTGCTTAGAGCCGGGTCACTGCAGACTATGAATGGCACGCATTCATTACCGTGCCTTGAACTCCACCAAACCAGTTTTTCCAGAAAAATCAGTGTGGAAAATACCGAGACACCGCCAATTATGCCAACTGTGTTATCATTATCACCTCTGCCAAGTAATGAACTTTTGGAAACAAAACCGTTCGCGGAGCCTGTATTTTTCTTCATCTCGGGTGAGCTATGCTGACCAGTATGCTTTGAAATCTTGGCGGTAGAGTAATTGTTTGATCTTCTTTTAGCCTGATAAGAAATCTTGTTACAGAACAGATTTGGAAGTGGAGCACTGAAAGCATACATCCTGATGCAGCGGCTGGTTTAACATGGAAGCGAAGCTCTTATCATAAAACGAGATCTGTGAGTCTCCGACTCAGACAGCCCTCAAGCTCGCGTGTTATACTCATATCAAAAAAAAAATTGCATAGAGCTGAAAAAGATACTGGTAGTGAGTAGTGACTTGTGCCTGGTTGATAGAAATGAACACAGGTCTTGCTATCACTTGGGTCCCAAAACACAAGAGAACAAATAAACTGACGGCAGCCAAAGGCACAGCAATAGTGTATCAACAGTTTAAACACAAAGGTAGAATCCAACGTTGGGGATCACAGATTTATCTTGAGTTGCATAATTCAAATCTGGCCTAAGGTTGATGGTGGGTGGGAGTAAGCTTATTCTATGCACATGTATATATCAATGGCTGTCCTACACATCAGAAACTCCTAGAGGAATCCAAATGACTTCCCACTTTATGTCCCCGCCTTGTCATATTATTCGACCTCCCATTTAGGACTACACTTTCAAGTTTCAACCTTGGCTATGAATTTAAATCCCAATGTTAGACAAAATTTGACTAACACGTCAATCTTCAAGTACCATCTTATCTTCGTCTTTTACTTGGAAATTTCCTGTGAGTAGAAGGAAATTTCTTTGCCAGGTCTCAAAGATTGGGTCCAAGTCTCCGACAGGTCTCAGGTCCAAATTCTTCTACTTCTTCCTAGAATATATATTTATTTCAGAACTGACTTGGTTTCAGCTGGCACCAACTGCCCTGCAGGTTTCACATGGGACTTTTAAAATCCAAACGCGCTCAATTTCAGTTTGCAGTGAATTGTGAGGTGCATGCTCTTACCTTGTGCTAAATTCTTCTAGTTTACAATTCAAGTGATCACCAGCTATTGACAGGTCAGATACTCAAGTTTCCGTTGTTTAAGAACACCTGTCATGAATTATCTAGGATTATATACCTACTAGGTAGATTTTTTTATGTCTTTTACCAATAATTGTGACCTGACTTTTTCTATATATGTAATTTCACGAACTTTCTGCTGTCCGAAACTGTGTGCTAAACTTTGCAAAAATGCGAATTTGCTTTCTCTATTTTGTACGTATTTAATTACTTACTCGGCGGCTACTGTTTCAACAAAATGGATAATGGCACAGGACCCTCATGTCCCTTCTGAATCAGTGAAAAATGTGAATAATTGGTCCATCCTTTCCTCGTAAAGACTTTTTCCGGTAAGCAGCGAGTGACAGTCATACACTCTCGCGCGAGGTACATTTTTCTTGTACTGTCTTTGTAATTTAAACCAGATGAGGCCAAACCAGAATCTTTTTCCTAAGATTTTGGGGCTATTGATTGTTGTTCCATTATCGTAACTGCTGGTTTGATTGCACTGCACATTTCCTAATAAACCGGTTACGGTTTCCATCCGACAGTAACATGGTTTTGTCACATGGTCCTGCTTTTGCATCTTATTGTGTTGATTTGTTGGTGGATATCTTCCTGATAATATCATATCATAAACATTTTCTGTTCCGTATCTTCCTGCTTTTTCTTTATCTTCTGTTTCAGCTTTTGTTAACCAGGTGATAATTGAGTGAGGATAAGACTTTTATAAGTAGGTGCCAAAAAGATTTTTATTTTTATTTTATTACAAGGGTTAGTGTTAGTAGTTAAGTTAGAATGAGGGCTTCGATCCCTCGCCACTTAGGGCGCAGGGGGTGTCACCGCTGGGCACAACCACTTTGCCTCGGTGCCAAAAAGATTTGGCTCGTGGCACAGCCGAATGTTAAATCTATGATATTTTTAATTAAAACAAGCGTCGTATATAAAATTTAAAATTAAACCGTTCTTGATTGGACAACAGTTTGACACTGACAGCATTTATCATTTATCTGGCGTTGCACTAGATTTGCGTTAACTACAGGGTCAGATTTCAGAAGGACTAGATAAGAGGGACCTTTTTAACTAACTGACTTAGTTTTGTGGTCGAAACATAATATACATAAACATACGGGACTATAGCAAATAAAACAACACTCTCTACGAGCAATTAATTAAAAAAACAAAATCTGCTGGCAGGATTAGGGTTTTAGCAGTTGTGCATCGAAAACACACGCGGCAGCAGGTCAAGGAAGAAGAAATTGTCGATGGAAGAGATTACGGAGAAGGTGAACAACATCAGCATCGACGAAAATTCCCAGAAGAGGAATCGGCTTCAAGTCTCCAACACCAAGAAACCCCTTTTTTTCTATGTCAATCTCGCCAAGGTTTAATCTTTCTCTTCTTTTGATTTTGGGAGTGTGAAAATTTGATTCGATATGTAAATCTGGGTGCTTTTTGTTTTTAGCTGAGACTCTGCATTCTTTTCTGCAGAGGTACATGCAGCAGTTTAATGAGGTGGAGCTGTCTGCGCTAGGAATGGGTATTGAATTCAGTTCATTTACTTGTAAATTGTGTTATTGGTGTGTAAATTGCTGCAAGGAAGAACCCTTATTGTTATCGGTGTATCTGAAGTTTTATGGACCTTCTACTTGGTGATTGGGTTAATTTGGCGTGCCGATAATTAGCTATAATAAATGTCGTTTCAAATGTAGGCAGTCTGTAAAGAGCCAAGTGTTTACGTTTGTTATCTTTTAATCTGTTTTCAGACCTTCATTTTAAGTTTGTTGGCTGGATGTATATTGATATGTTCTGTTATTGTTTAGGAAAAATTAGTAAGTGAATATCCGAGTAAATAGATCGTGTTTGTTTTTGTTTGTCTTCAGGATACATTTGGAATTTTTTCGGTCTAGATATTATTACTTAGCTTTTTGGTATAATGGTTGATACAATTCTTAGCTTTGGATAACTAATAAAGCCTTTTCAAATGGAATACTATATGAACATATGTGATTGGTTTGAACACATTGATTTTGACCGATTCCTCGAGCGTATATAAGCATCTTTTTGCGAGAGACATGTGGATTACATGGCACATAATCATTGCAATATTATCAGTGTTGTCGTAATGATGTTCATGCATTGTCATTTGAATGTCATTTACAGCTATCTCGACTGTCGTGACCATCACAGAGATTCTAAAAAACAATGGATTCGCCGTCGAGAAGAGTAAGATTTCTTAAATCAAATATGTGAAGGAGCTGGGAAAATATTTGTCATTTATGCATCTAATTCCCCCTATGCATTGTTCATTATTGTCAGAAATCGCTACATCTACCGTGGATATTAAAGATGAGTCAAGATCTCGACCAGTCCAGAAGGCTAAGGTACATATTAACGTGTGGTCTAAGTAGCCATTGATCTTTAGATCAATAGATCTCTGACTCACAAAACATGCATTTGTAATGATTTGTTATATCCCACCACATCTTATATGCCTCATGTTCCTTGTGCCTGTTTACAGATTGAGATACTGCTTGGTAAGTCGGACAACTTTGACAAGTTGATGGCTGCAGCGGCAGAAGAGAAGGCAGCCTTTGAAGCTCAGGAGCAAAATTAACATATCCAATTTGTGCTTCTTTGCCCTTGTAGCATCTTGTTTTGAATTCTAGTGTTAGCGGACAAACTTTTCTTACATATCCAATTCCTTGCATTTTATTTTTGTTAAGAACTGACCTGTTTTTTCTTTTTTGTAATTTTACAAATATATGTTAATGAAACTCTGTAGTTTCTAGATTTCACACTCAAACAGCTATTATTGCTAAGAGCGGTTTGACCAAAAATACTAATGTGATTTATAAGTTGGACAGAATGTGCTATACTGACTTTGTTTTTGCTGATTGGAATAAGGTATAGGTCATACCGTTGTTACTCAAGCTCATGGCACCTGCAAAGTAACAAAACTACCTAAAAAAATTACTAAATTTTTTCCGGATGGGAAATGTTGGGTTTTGTATTTGACCAATGTGAAAGAGCCTAACAAAGGCCCAATCTAGGTTACTAAAAGAGGAGTATTTTTGGATCTACAGTAAGCAGCCACGAATATCAATCGATTCTCAGAGATTGAACCGTCCGATCGTTCTGAAATTTTGGCAGTAGCTTCACAACATCTTGGCCTTCGTTTTCAACAGTGGAGATCGTTTTTGGAAGTCTAGAAGTATTTGATTTGTGGTCTGAACAGTAGCAGATTTTTGGGGGATAGTATTCATTATCCTTACTTGGTGTTGATCCATATAACTTGATGTGATTTGTTCGAAGTATATGATGATGATTGTATGCCTCTAGTATATCTAGAGAAGACGTTGTATTGCTCTCTCATATTAGTGATAGTGGATTTAAGCGGCTTAAGAAGTCCCGTGGTTTTTACTCTCGTTTTGAAAGGTTTTCCACGTAAAATTTCGGTGTCTCGTCTGTGATTACTTTTCTACTTTGTTGCAGGTTTTTGTTTCCGTTGAAGTATCCTATTTATTTGCATCCTCAAAGGTTCATTCAAGTTGGGAAAGTTTTATTAATCAAAAAAAAAAGTTGGGAAAGTTTTATCAAACGAAGTCTATTCCGCTGTGTTTGTTTACCGTTGTGGCGGATTTCCCATCATAGTGGTATCGAGAGCTATTGGTTTTCTATTTGAGGTTGACTTGATTGAACGATGGAAGCTAATACAAGTAGGATGGTTAATCTAAATGGTTCAAATTATCATGTTTGGAAAGGAAAGATGGAAGGTCTTCTTTATGTGAAAGATTATTATTTGCCTGTCTTTACTACTGATAAGCCTGAAAAGAAAATTGATGAAGAATGGAAGATTCTGCATAGACAAGTTTGTGGGTTTATCCAACAGTGGGTTGATGATAATGTTTTGAACCATATCAGTGGGGAAAAGAATGCTCATACTCTGTGGAAAAAGCTTGAACAACTATATGAGCAGAAGACTAGGAATAATAAGTTGTTCTTGATCAAACAGATGATGAGGCTAAAGTATCATGATGGAACTCCTATCACAGACCATTTGAATGCTTTTCACGGAATTATTAATCAGCTTGCAGGAATGGGTATCAAGTTTGATGATGAGATCCAAAGTTTATGGCTCCTTGGTACTTTGTCAGATTCTTGGGAGACTTTTAGGACATCATTGTCCAACTCCCCACCGGAAGGCGTGATTTCTATGGAATTGGCTAAAGGTAGCATCTTAAATGAAGAGATGAGAAGAAAGTCGCAGAGTTCCTCTTCACATTCAGATGTCTTAGTTGTAGATAGGTGGGGGAGAAGTCAGAGTCGAGGTCCGAGTAACAGGGTAATCAGCGAAGTAAATCGAGAGGAAAATTTGCTGATATTGAGTGCTACCATTGTGGTAAGAAGGGCACACGCAACGATTTTGTAGACAGTTGAAGAAAGAGAATAAAAGAGGCGGTCACAGTAATCAAAAGACTGGCCATAAGAAAGATGATGGTGACCATGAAAATGTCGAAGTGAATGCAACAATCGCTGAGTTCGTTGTTTACTTTGATCATGATATGCTCAATCTTGCACACGATGATTCAAGTTGGGTTGTTCACAATGGTCCTACATGTCACGTTACATCATAAAGAGACTTTTATTCGTCTTACACTCCAGGTGACTATGGTGCCATTAAGATGTGCAATGACGGGTTATCAAAGATTGTTGGAGTTGGAGATATCTGCTTGAAATTTGTTACTGGAATGGAATTTGTTTTGCGCAACGTAAAACATGTCCCAGATATGCGACTCAATATGATTTCCACAGGCTTACTTGACGATGATGGTTACTATAGCGGATTTGGAAACGGATTGTGGAAACTCACTCGTGGCTCTTTGATCGTTGCAAGAGGAAAGAAGTTCCTGTAGTTATATGTGGCACATCCAAAGATCTCTCACAATATTGTTAATGCAGTGAAGAATATTGATATGACCGAGTTGTGGCAAAAAAGACTTGGGCACATGAGTTTGAAAGGGATGTATCTGTTATCGAAGAGAAAGTTATTACCCAACGGGCATGATGTTCATTAAGAAAGGTGCTATCATTATTTGGCAGGGAAGCAAACTAGAGTTACCTTTAAAAGTCATACTCCTACCAGAAAGGAGAATATACTTGATCTAGTGCATTCCGATGTTTGTGGTCCTATGAAGACTAGGACAATTGGTGGCTGCTCATATTTTGTCACATTCATCGATCATCATTTCAGAAAGGTCTGGGTTTATACAATAAAGTTGACGGATCAAGTTTTGGATGTGTTTAAGCAGTTCCATGTCTCAGTTGTCAGTTGAGAGACAAACTGGGAAGAAGCTCAAGTGTATTAGAATAGATAATGGAGGTGAATACATTTTCCCTTTTGATGCTTATTGTAGAGATCAAGATATTCGGCACCAAAAGCCTCCACCAAAGACACCGCAGCTGAATGGTTTGGCAGAACGGATGAATAGAACATTGGTTGAGCGAGTTAGATGTTTGCTCTCACATGCAGAGTTGCCGAGATCCTTTTGGGGTGAAGCTTTGAGTACAACAGTATAAGTTATTAATCTAACGCCTTGTGTTCCCTTACATTTTGATGTTCCTGACATTGTTTGGAGCGGTAAGGATGTCTCATACAGTCAGGTACGTGTCTTTGGGTGTAAGGTGTATGTGCATATTTCAAAAGATGAAAGGTCGAAGCTTGATGTCAAATCCAAGCCATGTGTACTCCTTGGTTATGGCCAAGATGAGTTTGGGTACAAGTTATATGATCCGGTTCAGAAGAAACTTGTTCGAAGTAGAGATGTTGTTTTTGTAGAAGATCCATTTTTAAAAGATGTTGAGAAGGAGGAGACGGTTCCTCAACATACTAATGATCTTATTGATTTGGATCCAGTTCCTCCTCAGCTTGTCGAGTCACATGATGGAGATGATGTTGAAGATGGTGAACAAGATGATGATGTTTCTGAGCAAGTAGAGATGGAAGACGTTCATCCTGAGTTACCAGTACCGAATATGCCATCATTTATCCTAGTTAGGTGGTTTTCGAGAGATCCTCATCCCTCTACAAAGTATCCTCCTAATGTGTATTGACAAGCGTATTTTTAACCCTTTATAGTCGTCAAGTTATATGTTTTAGGGGCCGGTCAAGTTGTAGTCAAACAAAATTTATAAACCTTGGTAAGCCAAGGGTCGATCCAAGGAACAACGTGTGTGAGTACTAGCCAATGAGTGACCTATTTAGCTATTCCGAATAACAAGAGGTTTTGGTGTAATGAAAATCACAGAAATTAAATACAGAAAAATAAAAGGTTTTGTTTGATCAGAGAAAGAATCTCAGGATCAAACTTCACCCGTGCCAACCCCACTAATCATGCAATCATGCAACGTAAATTCATCATGCTATCGAATATAGAAATAAGCCAAAATAACACTAGACAAGCCGCCCATCCACGGATCATTGTCTAGATTAATCTCAATCGTTGAACGCCGCCCATCCAAGGATTATCAACGATCTCTATTATTTAAGCGTAGGGTTTTTCAGAGAAAAGTCAACTTTCCTATTAATTCATGTACTACCATTGTAGCTATCATGCCCAAATATCAATTTCATGCAATCCGGTTAATACCTAGGACTCATCCATCTTTTGGTAATAAACCTAAACACATTCTAGCATGCAAACATCTCATTCATTGTAAAACTTGTAAGAACGATAAAATTAAGCACAATGAAATTGAATATTCGAATTGCATAAATCATAAACGTCTAATTGATCACATGAGAGTTGGGTACATGGCACGAGATCCGTAGGATCCCGGAATAAAGAAGATGACTCACTATTTATGGTAAGTTAACCACAAATAGTGTAGAAATAGAAATTAAGTACGAGATAACCGTAGTGACGATGTAGCAAGTTGAATCCTCAATCTCTCGCAATGATCTCCGTCTTCTCTCTCAAGTTAGGGTTCTTCAATCTCAATTCAAGCACTCGATCAATCTCCGATGTTGCACTATTTCTTGCTCAATTCGTCCACACTCTTCAATCTGGTTGATCGCCTCTTTATAGCTCATGAAAAAGGGTCAAAAGCCTACAAACCAAATTAAGAAATCCACGATTTCTATTTTTGGAAAGTTAGAAATTCTGGTTTTTTAATCGGCGAACCGGGCGGTTCAATCAGGGCTGGCTTGTGCGCGAACTCTCTGACCTTTTGAACTGGGCGATTCAACTCTGGTGCACTTCCATGAACCGGGTGGTTCAACATCTCAGAGCCTTTTATCTTGGATTTGTCGCTGTCTTAACATCCGAATCTGATCTTGGTGTAAACTACAAAGTTGTAGGCCTTTGCGTTAGCTTTCCAACAAGCTAAATTTCGACCCATTTGGAGATGATATGCGGCCTTTGCGTTAGCTTTCCAACAAGCTAAATTTCGACCCATTTGGAGATGATATGCGCTCTAGGCATGCAAAATACATCGCAAATGTCCGTCTGCCCTGTTTTGTCTTGGTTTTGCCCAAATCTTCACCAAATGCTTTGTTTTACTTCGGATCAATCCAAAAGTCTTAGGTACGTGATATTTGACCTGAAACACTAGAAAAAAGATAAAATGACAATAAAATGTTGGGAAAACAAACATAATCCATCATCGAATAAAGTGAATAATAGGTCAAGAATTCGACCGATCAAGTATGTGTTACTAACTGATGGGGGAGAGCCTCGGTATTATATCGAGGCCATGGTAGATGAGCATAAGAATGAGTGAGTTGAAGCTATGTAAGATGAGATGACTTCCTTGCATGAGAATAGTACTTTTAAACTGGTGGAATAATTGTCTGTCGGTAAGAAAGCCTAGAAGAATAAGTGGGTCTACAGATTGAAGAATAATGAGCTTACTTCAAGACCAAAGTACAAAGCCAGATTGGTGGTTAAAGGCTTTAGTCAAAGAAAAGGTATTGACTTTGATGAGATTTTCTCACCAGTGGTGAAGATGAGTTCTATACGCGTTGTTCTTGGTTTAACAGCTAACCTTGATCTTGAGATTGATCAAATGGATGTCAAAATAGCTTTCCTTCACGGTGATTTGGACAAGGAAATCTACATGGAGCAGCCTGAAGGTTTTCAGGTTGAAGGCAAAGAAGATTATGTGTGTAGACTTCAGAAGAGTCTATATGGTTTGAAGCAAGCACCAAGACAGTGGTATAAGAAATTTGAGTTGGTTATAGAGAAGCAAGGCTACCAAAAGACGACTTCAAATCACTGTGTTTTCCATCAACGATTTGGTGATGATGACTTTTGAAATTAGGTCCCCTGTTCAAGCTTGTGTCCAAGGTAGTGTTGCGACAGACCTGGGACTCTTTGCACAATAGTTCAACACACAGAGGTTGAACTCTTATCACAACAGTTCAGCAAACAGATAAAGGTAGTAGAGACACACAGACTGATAACCCAGTTCGGCTCCGCCTACTCTGGGGGGTTTCCCACACCCGAAAAAGGGACAGCAAATCTTTATTACGAGTATATGGTTTCCACAGGGACTTACACTTACACCTTGTAATAGCCTAACCTCAATACTCCGTCTCTCAGATTTGCAACCGAGGTTCACCGCAATTCCCCTTGATCCCCTTCGTTCAGAACCTGCAGTCTGAACGTTCTCGACCTTCTCCAGAAGCTCGGATGCTTTCTCTCGAAAGCTTGTTCACCTTCGTTGTGTGCGGAAGTTGATACGCTTCAGGCAGTCTGTGTTGCACTCGAACAAACTGCACTTGTACCGGTGTATTCTCAATGAGAAAACACAACCGCCGTCGCCTTCTTCTTCTCCGATCAGCAGGATATGCTCGTGTATTTTTTTGATCTTTGAAAGCGTTGAGAATTAGGGTTGCCCTTGCATTGTATTTATATGCTCGAGCGAAACCCTAATTCGCACAAGATAATCCCATCAAATATTTAGGAAATATTCCTAGATATTTGATGAATATCTTTTAAATCGGTTGGAAGATAATCCGAAGTCTTCTTGCCCAAATAAGCTTTGCCACCTTGATGTAGATATTCATTCGAATATCTACTACTCGAATAAGTCGTTGGCCGTCATCATATTGACGAGATCTTCGTAGTCCAATATCTTCCGGGAATATCCTTGCGTCTTGATCACGCTGTACAGGAGTACCAGGATATTGTTCGAACTCCCCCTGAACACCTGCTCGAACTGTCTAAGCTACGTTTTGCCAAATACATGCCACTTAAGGGAACATCAATCTCCCCCTTGGCATTTTGGCAAAACCAGATCTACTAGATAACTAAGTCTATCTAACTATCTAGACAGTAGACAACTTTGAGGGAAACAAGAATTGTCTCCTCCAAAATACTCCCCCTTTTTGCCACAAACTGGCAAGGGGTGCGATCCGAGTTCGAACAGACAATCAAAATGTGCCAGAACAAGCACTAAGAACGATAGTTTTAAACAAATAGTTCAGGGAGAAAGTTTGAAGAGGACCTTCAATCAGAAGCTTCTTCAATGGAATCATCTTCAGAGGTAGTAGCTTCTGATTCATCATCACTGGGAAAGCTGAGAGCTCGAGCAAGTCTGTTGATTCGGCGGCGCTGTTCCTTGTCCACATCAATGATAACATGGAGGTCCTTCAGTAGTTTGCTCCTCTCATCCACGCCCATTCTGGCTCCCCCTCGACTGGATTCCCCAATTCCTTTACCTGGCTTGCTCCCCCCTTTCAGATCATTCACATGCCGCCCTTTGTATAACTTGTGGTCCACTGTGAATTTGCTGGGAGCTTTGGTAAGAAGATCAGACGAGGCTATCAAATCAGGGGCTTGATGAATAATCAGCTCATAAATCAGAGATGGGAAACAGATCTGGTGCAAGGTTCTCATCGATGTAGCATGGTCAGCAATCTGTTTGAACATTATTCTGCCCAGGTTAAACTTCAGCTTATTCCCCTGATAAATCAGTTGGGCCATGTCCTTATTGACAGTAGAGCGATGAGTAGACGGCCTCCAGTTAAACACTGCTATGAAGAACAGCATTGAATAGAATGTGGACAGATCCGCCGTGTGCACAACTGACTCAGGCCTCCACTGAACAGAGCCTGCAGTGATGGTGCTTACTATCTTCTCGAGGTTGGATTCTTCTTCATCAACAGCTGGATCGTCCATGGAGAAGTATACATTGATCAGTTCTGGATCAATCTTGATCCTTCTTCCTCTTACATAGAAGACCCCATACTCAGCCTCTCCAATGACCCCAAACTTTGCAGGCAAGTTTGCCATGGCCTCACGCACCAGTTGTTCGTTGAACGGCTTACATCTATCTAACGTCCAGAACAGATCCGACTCTTTCAGCACCTCAACCACTTCCTTCCCCTTGTAGCTCGATGCATCCAGCAGCCTCTCCGGTATGATTTTTCTTTTCAGCACACAGTCCCATTTCAATGCAGCTTCTTTGTCCACAAACCACACACCTCTCTTTACCTTACCAACCGGAACAGCCTCAGATTCTGGGACTGGGACTTCACATCTCCCAGCATCTTCAGAGATGGGAACTGCAGCAACGCGCTTTCTTTTCTTTGAAGAGCCAGCTCCCCCTGCACCACTGCTGACCTCAGCAACCTTCTGAGCTGGTTCCTTTGTAGACGTGGCAAAGGCAACCTTTTTCTTTTCCTTCCCCTTCGTTGTCCTCTTGAGGTTGACAAGGGGAACACTGTCTTGGTCATCTTCTGAAAGGGTAACACCTTCTGCTGCTGATGTAGGGGCATCCTTACGAATGGATGGTTCATCCTCCTTCAAATAATCTCGATGACGATCATCTTGAACTGTCATTGTTTCTTCACTCACCGCTTTCTCTGGTGCTACTTCAGTCTTATCTTCGGTTTGAACACTCTGTTCCACTGTTGGAGCACTTGAGACCTTTCCAGTACCAGACTCTTCTGCTTCAACACCCAGGTTACGCAGACCTTCCTCTGGAACTGGTACTGTTTGAGCTTTAGTCTGAACAAAGGGTTCCACAGATGAACCGCTTGCAGCTTTCTCTACAGCTCCTCCAGTCTCAACGCCAGACTGAACACCTGGTTCCATAGGTGGAACACTCGTAGCTTTGTCTGCAACCATTTCTTTTGCCCCAACAGCCTGATCATACTGAGCTTCTTCCGGACTTGCCACTTCCTGATCCTTCTCCTTTTCCAGGTCTTCCATGACATCATCAATGTCTTTGTATAACATCTCTAATTCCTCATCCTTTTCTGCTGGGTCTGCTTCCTTCAACACATCTGTCTTTCTTGATGGATTAATCTCCTCTGCCATAGTCTCATCATGCAAACCAAACCCTTCTTTAGTGGTTCCCCCTTGATTTTTAGATGGATCAGCATCATTAATCACTAGGTTCCTCCTCCCCGAGGACTCGATAAACTGCTCAGTTTCTTCATCTGACATTGCAATCTTCCTACCTCGAGTGGCATAGATCTGGGCTAGGTATTTCCTAGGAGAGTCAGCGGCCCGCTTCACCTTCTTCCTGCGACCAGCCTTTGGAGGAATGTATCCTGAGGCGAAAATCTTTTCTCTCCATGTTCCTGAGCCTCCAGCCCCCTTTCTGGGTTCTTCTTCTTCCACAAGCTTGACAGACTTCTTCTTAGAAACCCCTCTACCGGTTTTGTTGATCGTCACACCCTTACCACTCTCATTATCTCCATCAAGAGTCACCCTACTGGTTTCAACACCATCGGCTTTAACACCACTAATAGTCTTACCACCATTATTCCCAATTACCTTCTGGCTTCAACACCGTCAATCGACTCAACATCCTTCTCACCCTCCACACTTGTTTCTTTATTTAGCACAGTTTCTTTAACAATGGGGATATTCGCAGAAACAGAAGGAATATTGGGATTTACCTGAATCTGTGGAGTTGAATCCACTGTGTCCGGCTGAGGGATTCCAGCGGTAACTCCTTCAACAGACTTCTCTCCTGCCAAAGATTCAGAGACTGAGTGTAAAGGCGACGCCTTTTTCATCTTTGCAGCTTTTGATTTCTGAATCTTTAATTTCGCCGCCAACGCCTTTGAGGTCTGCATGCTTTCTTTGATTTTCTCCGCAGATTTGGCACTGGATTTTGCTGACTTCCTGGTGTTCACCATTGTCGGTTGCGGAAAGAGGAGTTGAGAGTGAAGTTCCGTTCTAGGGTTTTCGAGAGAGAGAAGACGATACTCAGGGAAGGATTTTGATTTTTCAAAAATCAAATATGTCTATATGACTCTTCAGCTTTCCAAAACCGTCAACCGAGAAAATCTTCAAGGATATTTTTCAAAAAAATATTTTGAAAATATTTTATTGAGACTTCTGTTCCAGCTCTATATATTAGGTGGTCAGTCCAACTGTTTCAGCTGGAGATTCGACTATGACTGACCACCGTCGGATACTTTTAGTGGTTGACACCACATAGACCCCTTTGGGATCTGGGTGTTTCGCTCCGTGACCTGCCATATGGTTTGACACAAGTATGATGCCTCAGAGTGACCATCTTTCGTGAGCATTCATATTTTCTTGTACGGGGCCAGGCACATTTCTGTGGGAAGTGTATGAACTCCTGTTGCAACTGACCCACCGACTGATTCAACAGCTTCCTGGGACACCCGGTAACATTGATTTGTGCGCATCGACAATCCGATCTTGTGTGCAAGGTCTTACCCACTCCCCCTCGCAGAAAACTAGGTACCGGTTGCTGCTCATGGTGCACATTGTTCATTGATTCTGTCAGACCCATCCTAACAGTATAGCAGCTGTTGGCATCCCTTTTACCTTTCATCAGTGTATCGCCATTCTGGTCTAGTACAAGACATGAGTAGCTGGAGAATGACACGTAGTGTCCATCGTCGCATAGTTGACTGATGCTGATAAGATTCCTGGTCAGTCCCTTAACAAGGAGGGTGTTCTTGAGTGCAGGGAGATCCGGAACCATCAATGTCCCACAGCCGATCACCTGACCCTTTTCACCATCCCCGAAGGTGACAACCCACTTGTGCTCAACAGGTCTAATATGGGTAAGATATTGGGAGTTACCTGTCATGTGTGCGGAGCATCCGCTGTCGAAGAGCCAACTATCATGCGATAAGTAGTTTGAGGTGTAACAGGCTACCATGCAAATGGTTCGGTCTGCCTTTTGAACCCAGGCCGGTTTCTGTTGCAATGTGGTTCGTTGCTGGAAGGCACGTCGTTCGGCTAAAAACAGGCGACACTTTAGTTTAATGTGTCCCACCTGATTGCAATACCAGCAAGTGCGCCATTCTTTCCTTTGTGCTGAATGAGAGCCGAAGTGCATCGTACCATCCCTTGTTCGACCACTGTTGGGTTGTTCTTGTGGCAGATCTATTTTCCGTCTGGGATGCTGTCTCACCTTCTGTTCTGTCTTTTGTTCCGACACCGGTCTTGTTTTAACAAGCGTCGTTCCTTTTGAGCTGCCTTCTCCTGTGAACCCCAATCCTCTGTGTCCGGACTCCATTCTCTGGGATCTAAGAATATCATTTAAGTCTTTAGTGCCGGAGTTAAGCATTCTTACCGACTGTTTGAGGTAATTGAGTTCGTCTCTAGTGTCAGAGTGTTCCATCTTCTCAGATTCTAGCTGAAGTTCCAGCTGTTCCACCCTCCTTAGTTGGAACAGTTCTTTGCGTTGTAGATCAATGATGGTTTTTCTCAGACCCGCCATGCCTGTAGGATGAGTGTCCCGATCCTTCTCCATTTCGGTTTTTAGAGAGGAGACAGTACCTAGGAGTTCCGTTTTCTGAACAAGAAGATCCAGTCTTTCTTGTTTTACCTCAGCTAGTTGAGAAGTTAGTGAGTTAATTGTACCTTCTAGTTCTGCCTTCAGTGTCAATAGTATCTCAACCTCCTGCCAAACCTTGTCCTTTTCCAAAGTGACGCTTGCCACTGTGTCATTTAGCTTTTTGTTCATCTTGATCAGAAGCAGCCACTTTTTATATAGATCTTTATAAGTCTGAGCCGAGAGTCCTGCGTGAGTTCTTCGTTGTCACTGTCCGAGGGGTCTTCATCTGGGCGTTCCAACTGCGGTGGAACAGTTTCACTTGTGCTGCTGCATTCATCCAGAGTTGTGACGAAGGCCACAAAGTTTGTGGTTTCACCTTTTTCTTCGTCTGATTCACTGTCGCTGAAGCTCGCCACCATCGCCTTTTTCTTCATGAGAGTGTTTGCACACTGTGAGGCAATGTGACCGAAACCCTTGCATTCATGACACTGAATCTCTTCTTTTCCTTTGTCAGACAGTTCTTGCCTCGAATCAGTAGACCTTTGCCTGCTGGATTTCCAGTTTCGGTAACCAGTTGATGAGGACTGACCTTGTTTTGGACCACGTCTGTTGATCTTTCGCACCATTCTTCCAAAGTTCTGAGCCATCATGGCCAGTTGCTCAGTTGTGCATCCAGAGTCCAGCTTGTCTTCTGTCATATCTGCTTTGAGGGCGATTCCCTTCTCTTCTCCAGTTTGGAAGTCATGATTAATCTCGTAGGTTCTGAGAGAACCCATTAGCTCGTCTAGCTTCAGTGTGGTGATATCATGCATTTCCTCAATGGCCGTGACTTTCATGGCAAATCTCGGAGGAAGAGACCTTAGGACCTTGCTGGCCAATCTTTCTTCATCGATGGGTTTCCCTAGTGCAGATGCCTCGTTGGACAGTTCTAGGACTCTGGTGTTGTACTCAGTGATGGTTTCACTCTCCTTCATCTTCATCTCTTCAAACCTGGTTGTGACAGCTTGCATGCGGGAGTTGCGAACTTTGTCTGTTCCTTCAAACGCTGTTTGAAGGATATCCCATGCTTCCTTGGCCACTTCACAGTTGATGATTAGTTTCATGACATTTTCATCTACTGCCAAGAAAATTGCGTTCATTGCCTTTGAGTTGCCCATGGAGGCTTTGTCTTCCTCTTCTGTCCACAGAGCTTCTGGTTTGGCTATCGGTTCTCCAGTGAGATTGTTCATTATGGGTTCCGTCCACCCTTTCAGAACAGCCTTCCATGCCTTTTCGTCTAGTCATTTTAGAAAGGATCTCATCACAGGCTTCCATGTGGCATAGTTCGATCCTTCGAGCAGCGGGGGTCTGGTTATGCTTTGTCCTTCTTTCAGAGTCATCTTGAACAGTTCAGGATCCCACTCAGTGTGTCGAGTGATCTGCTTTGATACCAATTGAAATTAAGTCCCCTGTTCAAGCTTGTCTCCAAGGTAGTGTTGCGACAGACCTGGGACTCTTTGCACAACAGTTCAACACATAAAGGTTGAACTCTTATCACAACAGTTCAGCAAACAGATAAAGGTAGTAGAGACACACAGACTGATAACCCAGTTCGGCTCTGCCTACTCTGGGGGGTTTCCCACACCCGAAAAAGGGACAGCAAATCTTTATTACGAGTATAGGGTTTCCACAGGGACTTACACTTACACCTTGTAATAGCCTAACCTCAATACTCCGTCTCTCAGATTTGCAACCGAGGTTCACCGCAATTCCCCTCGATCCCCTTCGTTCAGAACCTGCAGTCTGAACGTTCTCGACCTTCTCCAGAAGCTCGGATGCTTTCTCTCGAAAGCTTGTTCACCTTCGTTGTGTGCGGCAGTTGATACGCTTCAGGTAGTCTGTGTTGCACTCGAACAGACTGCACTTGCACCGGTGTATTCTCAATGAGAAAACACAACCGGCCGTCGCCTTCTTCTTCTTCGATCAGCAGGATATGCTCGTGTATTTTTTGATCTTTGAAAGCGATGAGAATTAGGGTTTCCCTTGCATTGTATTTATATGCTCGAGCGAAACCCTAATTCGCACAAGATAATCCCATCAAATATTTAGGAAATATTCCTAGATATTTGATGAATATCTTTTAAATCGGTTGCAAGATAATCCGAAGTCTTCTTGCCCAAATAAGCTTTGCCACCTTGATGTAGATATTCATTCGAATATCTACTACTCGAATAAGTCGTTGGCCGTCATCATATTGACGAGATCTTCGTAGTCCAATATCTTCCGGGAATATCCTTGCGTCTTGATTACGCTGTACAGGAGTACCAGGATATTGTTCGAACTCCCCCTGAACACCTGCTCGAACTGTCTAATCTATGTTTTGCCAAATACATGCCACTTAAAAGAACATCAACTTCGTTATTCTATTGCTATATGTGGCTGACATGTTGATTGTTGGTAGGAATGCTGAGAGAATTGCAAGATTGTAGCAATAGTTGAGCAAGTCTTTTGCAATAAAAGACTTAGGGACAGCAAAACAGATTATTAGCTTACGTATCAGTCGAGATAGAGCTGCCAGAAAGTTACACGTGTCACAGGAGCAATATATTGAAAAGGTGTTATGCAGATTCAACATGGATAAAGCTAAAGTGGTTAATTCACCTCTTACCATCAACTTTAAGCTAACAAATAAAGATTACCCTTCTTCGGAGAAGGAGATTGAAGAGATGGTTGAAGTTCCATATGCCTCAGCCGTTGGCAGCTTGATGTATACAATGGTCTGTACAAGGCCTCATATAGCTCACCTAAGGTTCCGCCACCAAACTGTAGTACAGAATCATCTCCAAATATCTCGGTCAGTTGCAGTTGGTGTTGTTAGTTGATTTCTGTCAAATCCGGATAAGAAGCATTGGGAAGTCGTTAAATGGATTTTCAAATATCTGCGAGGTACTTCCAAATTGAGTATTAAATTTGGAAATAAAAAATCGATACTTGTATTGGCTATACAGATTCTAACACGGCTAGAAACGAAGATGATAGAAAGTCCACGTCTGCATATCTGATTACCTTTGTGACGTTGTAATTTTTTAGTTATTAGTCAAAAAAATTTATAATTTGACCGGTAAGACCGGTGTCGAACCCAAGAAGAGCAAGCCAAGTACATGCACTATTTAAGATCGTGTTTCCGTTCGGCTATTCTAACCAAAAATGTATAAAGTGGTATATCTAAATCCTAAGTGGCGAGTAATTAGGGATGAAAGATAAGTAAGAGGTGTTTCGAGGGGTTACTCTTCTCTTTGGCAATTTCCCAATGATCACATACATGATATTCAAACATTTCATGGTAGTCAAATAGTATTGAACCTAGTTTAGACTAGGATAGACCAACTGTCACTTGAATCTATTCCTAGCCAAACTCTCTTATAGCTCGAACCTCTCGGTTCATTCCATGGCAATAAATACCATGAACTCGAGGACTAGTTTACTTCCTACCCATGCATTGTAGAAAACCTAGCTTAGACTAAGGTAGACCAATGTTTATGTTAATCTACTCTTAGCCAAGCTCTCTTATAGCTCGAACCTCACTCTCTCGAGATAATTGGTTCATTCCATAGCACCATTATCCTTGGAATGTCTTCCTAAGGTAATAACTACTATGAACTCGGGGACTAGTTAACAACAAATGCATACATTGGATAAGATCACATTCTCTATTATTCAAACTAGGCATTTTATCAAACACTTAGTAGCATGTCATATATGAAGTGCATAGAGAACATGAATTTGACACCATTAGATGGGATTAATTGATGATTCGCTCAATGACTAACTCCAATAAATCAAACATTCAATCCTTAGTCAAGCATCCATATCCTAAGGTTCACTTACATGATTCAAGATATAGATCATTTTCTCCATCCTAGAACTATTCCCAAGGGTTTCCAAGTCCTAGGTTCAAGTTTTAGTCCAAATTGTCACTTAGGCATTTTATCAAACACCTAGAGTGCATAACATTCATAACACAAGAGAAAATGAAATCAACAATCATCCATATGAATATCAATATATAAATGTGATCAAAGAGTACCAAGGAGAGTCATAAGACCCTCAAAACACAAGATCCATTACTCACACATCATGTAAGACAACATGGTGTGAGTAGGGTTTATAGCACAACAAGGAGAATGGAAAAGATGTAGAAGAAGGAGGATGGTTAATCCTTGAACTCCCTTTTGATCTTCTCTTCTTCTCCTTAGTTGGATCCTTTGATGATTGATGACCTTGGATGAGACTCTTTTCCAATCTTCTTTTCCCCAAAAACCGTCACACTTGGTCCAAACCCCTTGCTTTCTATTTATAGATTCGGCTGAAATCTGGGTGCAGAAATCTAAGTTTTTCATCCAGTCAGTCGACTGGGCTTTGCTTGACTCCCATTCGGTCAACTGGGATGGGTGAAAGTTGATGAGCTCCTGAAGTTTAATCGAGTCAGTCGACTGGACTTCTCAGTCGACCGACTGGGGCCTTTTTAGTGGTCTTCTGTCCGAATTTTGTCTTGGTGTAAACTACAAAGTTGTTTCCCTTTGAAATACCTTTCCAACAAGCTAAAGATCAGCCAAATCGAACACCGGATGCACCCTGGGGGAAACTTGTTTTCTACCTAAAATGTAGTGATAGAGGTCAAATGACATCAAAATAATGTCGGAAACGATTCAAACTATAGTGAAAAAATGACCATAAATGAGTTGAAAACTTAACTCATCACTTTGCAGGGGGAGATGTGTCATGGCAATCGAGATTACAGAAGTGTCTTGCCTTATCAACAACGGAGGCTGAGTATAGGGTTGAAAGAGATACAATGGATTCAGCAGCGGCTGGCTGGTCAATCTGCTATTTGACAGCGGGCTGTGGTGTGAATGAAGCTGGAGGGGTGGGGGTTCTTTTGCGAGTTATAGGGTGTTGATGGACCATAATTGTATGAAACATAAATGTAGTTAAACCCACCAAATTAGACTGTTTGTCTATCTAACTTCTACGTGTTAGTCCCGATACATTTTCACAGGGCATTTTAGAGACTGAAGTGAAAACACGCTAAGGAGAGGATTTTATGCTGAAAAGATAACAAGAGTCAAACCAAGGTCAAGATCATATGCCGACTGAAGAAATATCAAGGATCCTGACGTTGAATTGACCATAACAAATTAATCAGAAGAATCAGGAGTGAAGTCAAGACAGTCCGGGGAAGAAAACACATTGACAGTTTTGTGAAAAGACTGCACAAAACTGTACAAAACTCACACATAAGGCAAGGTGACCGGCCACTTGAAGAAGTGGTGGCCAAAGGAGGAGCTCCTCCCCCTTGGGTGACCGGCAACCGGCGGCGCCACCTCCTCCACCAAAAGCCGCCGGCCTCCTCCCCTTCCTCCACATGTGGCCATCTCCTCCCTTGATTTCTCCTCCAATCAAAATGCAACACTTGCCACCCATCTCCACCACCCATATCCTCCCCTTTGGGCTATAAAAGGAGGAGCTCCTCCTCCTCCAAACAACACCTCAATCTCAAATTCACTTCTCTCTCTAGAAGTTGTAATATTTGTAACGTTGTAATCTTGGCTTTGGAAATAAAGGATAGCTCCCTTGGCGCTTCAACGGTTGTAAGTAACTCTTAGTATTTATTCAACTGTTTTATTTCCTTAGTTATAATGTTTAGCGCGATAAATAGTAGCTAAACTTGTAGTTCGGTCTAAGGGGCGCACTTGTATTATAAAATGTTTTAGACTATTAACTTAGTGTCTAGTCTAAGTATTCAAAACTTATTCTATGTGCCATATATTAAGTCAGAACGTCCAAGGTAGAGTGGATGCTTGGAATGGCAAAACTCTACAGCGGGGTTCGTAAACTTGTACGGATAAGTGGATGCTTGGAATGGCAAAGCTTATCTGAGAAGTTTGACTCATCTTAAACACCATTTGGTTGATCGGGAATGATTGATCAAATGGATGCACATAGGCTAATATAACCGGGAATGGAGTATTAGTCTAAATAGAATAAGTGTTCTACGTCCTTGGAATAGGCTAGACAGTGTACGCAAATCGAGTGCTTGGAATGGCCTTGATACACCATTTGAATACTTAGGAGAGTCACTAAAGGTCAATGATAAACAGGATATAATACAAGTCCCCTGAAACCGAACATTTCTCTTTAATTATAAACTGTAATTTACTTTCCAGTATTAAAATCAACCAACCAACCAATCAATCAATCAAAATAGCTGGTAGCTTTAAAACCAACCAACCGACCTTAAACACGCTCCCACGCTGCGTAATCCCCCCAAAGAACAATTATTCCCCTAGTTCCCTTGGGTTCGACCCCTACTTACCAAGTACTACCCAGTAGTATAGTTGCGAGTAGCGGACTATTATAAATTTATTTGCATAGTCGCTTGGACGACGAGCGGTTCTATCAAATTGGCGCCGTTGCCGGGGAACTAGTCATCGGATAACTGTTCTTCCCTCCCTTTTTCTTTTCTGTTCATCTCTCTATGACACTACCCGTTACGCATGCATGGACAACGCGATTTCTGCCCCTGTTCGGAGGAACGGAGGGAGAAGACCCTGTACAGCACTGCCGAAACTTCCACCACGTCTGCCATCACATCAAACCGGAGAACGAAGTATTAGAGGAATTTAAGCTGAAATGCTTTAAATTCTCTCTAACTGACTTCGCCACGATATGGTACTACACATCCACCGCTTGCAGTGCAGAACGTTTCGTAGACCTCTGCGTTCCGTTCCTGAAAGAATTCTCCCCACCATCTTTACGCCAAGAAACCCGTGAGAAGATCATGAGCCTTCATCAATCCCGGGATGAGACTTTGGACGAATACTACATGAACTACGATGCCATCGTCTCAAGCTGCCCGCACCATGGATTTACGAAGAAAATTCTTCTCCAAAAATTTCTTCGTGGGATGAGGTCCGAAGAGCTGGGAAGAGTCAACGAAGCTATGAGAAGGTCTGCCGCAAACCTCACCATTGCAGACATGTGGTACCTTATAACTGGCCTAGCCGCTGCCACAAGACGAGTACCCCAAACTGATGAGGAAATGCAGACAGAAGAAGCTGATCCTGAGGCTGATGAAGAAGAAACCACCGAACCGTCGGAAGAGACTCCTGAACCGTCTGAAGAATCAGACATGGAAAGCACCGGAAGCAACGAAGTAGGAGTCCAGAACACCACTGACGAACTGCCCAAGCCATACCCGACTATCATTACCCAGGCAGCTGAAACTATCTACGATTAGTTCTTCACGAACCAACATAACGAGGCAGAACCAAGCCTCATGAGGCCTTCCCGACTTTTCCCCTTAATTAATGAGCAAGTCGCCGCGAACTGTGCGATCAATGAAGAAGCTCAAAGGAGAATGGGAAAAGGGCCTGAGCAGAATGACTCCTACATGGAGCACGCTTTCGCCATGACTGGACAAGGCATCCCTAAACAGGAGAACACCCAGTTCAAAAAGCTGATAGTGAAAGGTCCCTCGCCTTCTCAGAGACGTTGAAAGGAGATACCATCAGAACTGGACCCAAACCCGTCATCTGCTAAAAAATCAGGAAGACTCACCGCAAGAATCAAAGTCGGTGGAATCAAGAAGTTTGACCTCAGCCACCCATGGGACCCAAACCAGTAATCCACAACGAGGTATCGTCGAGCCAACGACGTTAAACAAGTGCACTGGTCGGGAGGTAACCCGACACTATCTTACTTTTCCGCACTTTAATTTCTGTCATTTAAATTCAGTATTTAGTTTTAAGCTTGCATGACTTTTGAACTAAGGCACGCCTTCGTTCAAAAGTGTGGGGTGAGATCCACCTCTGTACATAAATAACATGCGGCTGTTTTTCTTTTTTAATAAGTACCTTTTTGAAAATATGAACTTAAGAATGTGAAAAAGATAAATCATAATTCATGCATTAACCTTGTGAAAATTCAACTGTTTAAAAACTTAGAATGTAACTTTCCATTTGTCCTTTGTGCTGAGATAACTAGGGATGTGGAGTTGATATAAACTGCCCTAGAGAGGCTTGGCAAGCAATCAAAGGATCAGATCAAACTATATGGTTTACGAAGTCAGTGGAGGCTGCACTTCGGGTTTTCAGTGAATAATTGAAGTCAACTCCGCCAAGAAGCATCTATGCAAAAGGCGAGGACGGGAATCAAACCATCCTATCTCCGGTCAAAGTAGCCGAGAAAATAGATGAGCGACCCTCATCTTGACCCGCGCGAAAACGACAGTCAAAGTAGCCGAGAAAATAGATGAGCGACCCTCACCTTGACCCGCGCGAAAACGGCAAAAACGAGAAAAGCGGGGAGGTATTTCCATAGGCTTGCGGGCGATGATTGGACCTCCCAAAAAAGGCTTGAGAAAATGGACTAGCAGTCACAAAAAGGCGAAAAACTCAAAGAAGAAAATCAAAAGAGGCCAAAGGCCCAAAATTGTGAAGGTTTTAACCGAGCAAAAGTGAAGCACGCAAAAAGTCAAATCAAAGGCCAAAGGCCAATTCACTACAACAAAAAAGCAGTCCCTCGCCAAAAAAGAAAATCAAAAAGGCTCAACTCACTGAAACCCGAATCGAATCATGTGCTAGAGAAAGCTACAAGAAAACCATATAGTAAGAGACGATCCCAAGATTGCAGTCCAGGAGCCTAAAAAGGGCTATCTCCCGAGACATCCAATATAATTTGCATCTCAGCACGGAGGTACAAGTATTAAGTTTCTTCTATTTATTTACGCAGTTTAATTTGGTAATAAGTAAGCAATGCATGAATTAGGATAGATCGAGTACCACAGTCTAATTTTCATATTCCAAAGCCAAACTTAGAACTTACGCCCTTTAATAGCATTATTCGGGACGAACAACTAAAAGTGTGGGGTAATCTGATGGACCATAATTGTATGAAACATAAATGCAGTTAAACCCACCAAATTAGACTGTTTGTCTATCTAACTTCTACGTGTTAGTCCCGATACATTTTCACAGGGCATTTTAGAGACTGAAGTGAAAACACGCTAAGGAGAGGATTTTATGCTGAAAAGATAACAAGAGTCAAACCAAGGTCAAGATCATATGCCGACTGAAGAAATATCAAGGATCCTGACGTTGAATTGACCATAACAAATTAATCAAAAGAATCAGGAGTGAAGTCAAGACAGTCCGGGGAAGAAAACACATTGACAGTTTTGTGAAAAGACTGCACAAAACTGTACAAAACTCACACATAAGGCAAGGTGACCGGCCACTTGAAGAAGTGGTGGCCAAAGGAGGAGCTCCTCCCCCTTGGGTGACCGGCAACCGGCGGCGCCACCTCCTCCACCAAAAGCCGCCGGCCTCCTCCCCTTCCTCCACATGTGGCCATCTCCTCCCTTGATTTCTCCTCCAATCAAAATGCAACACTTGCCACCCATCTCCACCACCCATATCCTCCCCTTTGGGCTATAAAAGGAGGAGCTCCTCCTCCTCCAAACAACACCTCAATCTCAAATTCACTTCTCTCTCTAGAAGTTGTAATATTTGTAACGTTGTAATCTTGGCTTTGGAAATAAAGGATAGCTCCCTTGGCGCTTCAACGGTTGTAAGTAACTCTTAGTATTTATTCAACTGTTTTATTTCCTTAGTTATAATGTTTAGCGCGATAAATAGTAGCTAAACTTGTAGTTCGGTCTAAGGGGCGCACTTGTATTATAAAATGTTTTAGACTATTAACTTAGTGTCTAGTCTAAGTATTCAAAACTTATTCTATGTGCCATATATTAAGTCAGAACGTCCAAGGTAGAGTGGATGCTTGGAATGGCAAAACTCTACAGCGGGGTTCGTAAACTTGTACGGATAAGTGGATGCTTGGAATGGCAAATCTTATCTGAGAAGTTTGACTCATCTTAAACACCATTTGGTTGATCGGGAATGATTGATCAAATGGATGCACATAGGCTAATATAACCGGGAATGGAGTATTAGTCTAAATAGAATAAGTGTTCTACGTCCTTGGAATAGGCTAGACAGTGTACGCAAATCGAGTGCTTGGAATGGCCTTGATACACCGTTTGAATACTTAGGAGAGTCACTAAAGGTCAATGATAAACAGGATATAATACAAGTCCCCTGAAACCGAACATTTCTCTTTAATTATAAACTGTAATTTACTTTCCAGTATTAAAATCAACCAACCAACCAATCAATCAATCAAAATAGCTGGTAGCTTTAAAACCAACCAACCGACCTTAAACACGCTCCCACGCTGCGTAATCCCCCCAAAGAACAATTATTCCCCTAGTTCCCTTGGGTTCGACCCCTACTTACCAAGTACTACCCAGTAGTATAGTTGCGAGTAGCGGACTATTATAAATTTATTTACACAATCGCGTTGACGACGAGCGGTTCTGTCAGGTGTCCTGGAGTTCATCTTAGCAAAGTTGGAATTGGCTATGTATTGGGGGTAGAAGGTACTGCAAGGGCCTATAGGTATTGAAAATGTTAGTGATTCTAGGGTTTTTTGGACTGTGCAACCGCAGCAGGTGACCTCTGCGTCCTAGGCTTGGGAATGAGTTCAAAGCTCACGAGCCAATGGACTAGCCTCCTTGCTAGCATTGGCGAGTGATCCAACAAGATTTATTTGCAACTATTAGATTGTTTTCTTGAAGTCACTAACATAGAAAATGACTAGAATCCTTGATTAAAGATTTATTAGTCTTTGCTTTGATTTGCTTGAATGTCCTAATTCATGAATTTTCACAAGGATTCGAAGAGGTTTCATGTAGTGATTGAAATGCACATAGCTAGTTGAATACATTTTGAACTTCATGAAAAACACCTTGCCTAGTACTTTGACAATTGTGAGCTTAAAATGCCTATTTGGATGGTTGTTCTCTTTGTGGGATTTGTGAGTATTCCCGTTTTTGAAAACTCTCAGGAGACTACAACTCCTCCACTAGGGTAGCCTAGGGGTTTAAAGGCTTGGTGCATTCGCTAAATACACTCGTGTCACCTACGAAAGTGGTTTATCATAAGTAGTATTTGTTCCTTAGTATTTTTAGTTAGTTTTCATGACCATATGGAGTTTCTTTGAACCGATCTTGAGTGAGTGAAATGCCTTCTTGTTGTTGATCTATATGATTAGTTTGCTCGGGACGATCAAACGTTAAGTGTGGGGTGATGTGATAGCGCTAAAATATATGCATTTTAGGCGACATCTATGCTTATTGTTTCGTTCGTTTTATCACGATTTCACTTGCTATTTGATGCCTTGTGGTTCATTTCAGGCGAATTACAGAGTTTAAGCTGAGAACACAAGTGTGCATTGATTTTGGAGCAAAACCGAGCATTTCGGAGCAAAAACATGGTTTTTCGGGCAAACCGGGACAAGCCGACCTCTTCGGAGTATTTTGGGCATAACTCTCTCATACGGCGTCTGATTTGGCTGATCTTTAGCTTGTTGGAAAGGTATTTCAAAGAGCTACAACTTTGTAGTTTTCACAAAGACCAAATTCGGATGGTAAGAGGCTCTGAGGTGCCGAACCGCCCGGTTCAATTTCGTGCACACATCTGAACCGCCCGGTTCAAAGGGTCCGAGAGTTGGAGTCCCTTGAAGCTCATCTCAACCGGCCGGTTGAGTTTTGGCCTCATTTCCGAACCACCCGGTTGGACCCGAAACCCAGAAATTTCAGTTTTTGCTATAAATAGAAACTTAGGGTTTCTGAACAAGGGGAGACGATTTTGGGGAGCTTTTTGGGCGATTTTGGGAGGCTTTTGAGCTGGGATTTTGGAAGACAACAACAACACAAAGATTGGATCCTCACTTGTTCTTAGTTCTCCATATTGGTTTTGAATTTCTAAACTCTACCTTTCATATGGGTGTTTACACTTTTGTGGTTGTTTTTGCTTGTGAACTCACTATGAGTGAGTAGTGACTTTGATTGGGGATTATTGATCCCCTAGACATGTTGTGATGATATAAATGCAATGGATGTTGATATTGAATGAGTTTGCACATGAATCTTCTTCATTTGAACTAAATGTTTAGAGTTGCCCATAAGGTGTTTGTGAAATGTCCTCAATGGGAACTTAGCTTAATTTCATGTTTGATGTAGCTCACGTTGATCAACATGAATTTAACGAAATGAATGGAGAGGCATTAGGACTTTTGTGTTACATGGCGACACTTAAAACCTAATGAGATTGGCTTGAGTTTAACAAGAACATGTTTATCTAATCAATAGAGCGCGAGTGTGAGATTAGAAATGCATGTTCTATAGGGCCAATAGAGCGCGAGTGTGAGGTCCTATGCGAGGTGTAACCTCTTTATCCTAGGTTGTAGCGCGAGTGGAACTTAGGGGAAATGTTACATGGCTAAATTCTATTCAAGTGCATGCAAATTCATAGTTGACATCTAATATCATCATCACTATGATTGTCTAGGTGGGGAAGTAATCCCTAGTCTTCTTTGATTGATCGTTTATTCGTTTCTTTGCTAGAATCTCTCTCTTTGGATAGTAAATCATTGCTATCAACCTCTTTCGAGGCATAAACCCCCCCCCCCCCACCACCTTAGACATTCTAGCTTGATCTTTAGCACTATTAGTTTAATCACCTATCTCTTGGGTACGACCTTGGGTTTCCCGAGTCTTTACAAATGTTTTGATTTAACGTGACTTAGCATAAGTATTCGATTTCTTATTGAATATTTACACTATATTTACGAGCGATCAAATGGCGCCGTTGCCGGGGATAGGTTAATTAACTATCGTGCTATTAGATTATCTAGTTTGTTTATTCTTGTAAATATTTTTCTTTCTCTTATGCTTGTATATTCTTCTTTTTCTCTCATATTCCCTTACTAACTTTGTTAATCTTGTTTTGCGAGGATGGATCAATATAACCAACAAGTCATGCGCGATGAAGATTATTATGAAGAGGATTTCTCCTCAAATTCTGAAATGAAAGATCAACTTAGTAATTTGAAAGAGAAAATGGATAGCATGATGAGTATGGTTAAGGCTTGGGTTGACAAAAAGAAGTATGAAGACAATGAAGATTATTATGAAGATGATCAACCCAATGCCCATTGCGAAGACTATTGGATGAACAACCAAAGCCAACAAGTCTCTTCTAATGAGGGATATTATCAAGAGGAGGAGCAACCATATTGGAATTACCAAGAGTATGACTATCAAACTAATTGTTATAATTTGGATGGGGACGACCAAGAAGAGGAGCAACTAAACGGCTATTGGGAAGACTCTTGGAATCCATCACATACCCACGCTCAAAATTGGAATGATAGTCAACGTTTTGATATTGAAGGCTCCTACCCTCCATACCCTCAACCCCCTAAACCATCGAATGAGCCCTCCGGTTTTGAAGCCATGCTTGCCACATACCTAGAAAACCAAGCAAACCAAGAAAAGATGGACGCTCAATTGAAAATATTGGAGGCTCAAAACCATGAGTTAAAAGGAGAAAATGCTAAATTGAGGGAGATGGATGCTCAACACCAAGTTTTAGAAAGCGAATTGGGGCAACAAGCAATGGAAAACGAAAACTTGGATGAGGGAGAGGAGGTACCCGAAGAAGAAGTCCTTGAATCTAATGTCTCAAGGGAAGAATGGGATCAAGAAAGGGAGGATAAATTTTGGAGAGTTGGCACCGTAACTCATTACAACCAAGGGAATGGTGAGTCTTGTGATGAAGAAGAGATGGAATGCAAAAGTGAAGCATCCTTCACCACTAGCACATCTCAAGATCATTTAGACGAGAACACACAAGAGCTCGACATCCATTTGACGCTCTCCGATGAGGAATTCTTCAATGATGATGCCTCATGCATAAAAGAAACATCCTTAGTCAATGAAGAAGAATTTCTTCCTCCCGGCACTTGCGAGCTTGAATGTGAATCCCAACTTCTTGATGAGGATAAGATAGAGGAAGAACATATAGAGGTTGAAAGTCTTCAAGGGTATAGAGACTTTGTTGAGGTTTTTATGGAAGAAACTAAGGAACCATCTCGCATTCAAGAAAACAAAAGTTTAATGAGGGAGATTGAGAATTGGGCACCCAAGGAAATTATTGAGAAATTAAAGGAAGGTGTGCCCATCAAGCTCGAGACAAACTTTGAAGACTCTTTCTTCATTCCGACGTCTCGAGACAAGTTTGGGAGCTTCGTGCCATACTTTGCAAGATCATTTGGAAGAAGCTCTCATGACCCCTTAGGTATAAAGGGATTTTCACATTTGAAGAGGTCAAAATCGCAATTGGATGCCCATCGTAGACTTGGTGGGAAGAAATTCAAATGGGATTTGAAGGTAGTTTGACACGATCAAATGCAAGGCCCCGCTTGAGGAGGGATCTTGGCAAAAGACTCCTCAAGCGTGCTTCTTATCTCCCACGAGGAGAATCGGCTCCGTCTTAGCCAAGACGTTAAACTAGGCTTGTGAGTGTTTTCTCTCCCGATCTTTAAGTATATCTATTTTGATTGGATTTCTATTTGCTTTGTGCAAGAATTGAGAATATGAACTATGCATGCGTGAATGCTTATGTTTGATGATCTATATGCAATTGAAATGCTTTTTGCATGTTGTGCTTGGTGAATTTGATGCTTTGATTGGACATAAGTGTGGGGTGCCTATGTTTTGACTACACGAGATGTTTGTGCTTGCTTGATGTGCTTTAATGTGTGGAATCCAATCAACTTGTATGTTTAAGGGAAAACATTCACACTACTGCACAATTCATCCAAAAATTTTGAATTATTAAAAGAAAACAAAAAGTCTAGGCAAGGCTACATTTTCGGAAAAAAATTTCATTTCTAAAGTCAACTAGTCGTGCATGATTTCACTTGATTGATCCTTTAGATGACTAATGGATTGGATTGTTGACTTTCATTCTTGAGGATCAAAGCATCTACTAGCACTTCTTTATCTTTTATTCTCGTACATTTTCTCGTTGAGACTAAAGAGTTGATCTTTGAAAGCATAAATTCGAAAAAAAAATATAATTTTAAAACTCTTGCATGCCATGATTGCCTTTAGGTGACCTTAGTAACCTTGCTTATCTTGTGGATTTGTCTTGTTGGTTTGTCACGCTCCATTTTCAACACTTAGCCCTTTGTCAAAGTTCTAAGTGTGGGGTCAAAAGAGGGCAAGAAAAAAAAGAAAAAAAAGAAAAAAAAAAGGGAAAGAAAAAAAAATATGTAAAATAAGCCCCAAATCCCTTCCTTATGATTGATCACCATTAGGAAGAACTTTATAGAAGTATGTGCTAAGTGCCGAGGGTTAGGAAGGTAAGTTCCCCCTCGAAAGTGCTTAGTACGGCTTCTACCCCCTTTAATGTTTCAATTAGACTTGACAATCGGCTATTCCGCCATTCTCTAGCATGAAAACCAATGAGACAATTGATACTTCCTAGCAAGAATTCACTAAGGGACGAGCCTCGTACTCTTTTGTACTTAGGCATGATATGACTTGCAAGTATATACAAAAAAATGTAATGTTGGAACTCCTCTTCTCTTATGACTAAGTGACCTCTGCGTCCTAGGCTTGGGAATGAGTTCAAAGCTCACGAGCCAATGGACTAGCCTCCTTGCTAGCATTGGCGAGTGATCCAACAAGATTTATTTGCAACTATTAGATTGTTTTCTTGAAGTCACTAACATAGAAAATGACTAGAATCCTTGATTAAAGATTTATTAGTCTTTGCTTTGATTTGCTTGAATGTCCTAATTCATGAATTTTCACAAGGATTCGAAGAGGTTTCATGTAGTGATTGAAATGCACATATCTAGTTGAATACATTTTGAACTTCATGAAAAACACCTTGCCTAGTACTTTGACAATTGTGAGCTTAAAATGCCTATTTGGATGGTTGTTCTCTTTGTGGGATTTGTGAGTATTCCCGTTTTTGAAAACTCTCAGGAGACTACAACTCCTCCACTAGGGTAGCCTAGGGGTTTAAAGGCTTGGTGCATTCGCTAAATGCACTCGTGTCACCTACGAAAGTGGTTTATCATAAGTAGTATTTGTTCCTTAGTATTTTTAGTTAGTTTTCATGACCATATGGAGTTTCTTTGAACCGATCTAGAGTGAGTGAAATGCCTTCTTGTTGTTGATCTATATGATTAGTTTGCTCGGGACGATCAAACGTTAAGTGTGGGGTGATTTGATAGCGCTAAAATATATGCATTTTAGGCGACATCTATGCTTATTGTTTCGTTCGTTTTATCACGATTTCACTTGCTATTTGATGCCTTGTGGTTCATTTCAGGCGAATTACAGAGTTTAAGCTGAGAACACAAGTGTGCATTGATTTTGGAGCAAAACCGAGCATTTCGGAGCAAAAACATGGTTTTTCGGGCAAACCGGGACAAGCCGACCTCTCCGGAGTATTTTGGGCATAACTCTCTCATACGGCGTCCGATTTGGCTGATCTTTAGCTTGTTGGAAAGGTATTTCAAAGAGCTACAACTTTGTAGTTTTCACAAAGACCAAATTCGGATGGTAAGAGGCTCTGAGGTGCCGAACCGCCCGGTTCAATTTCGTGCACACATCTGAACCGCCCGGTTCAAAGGGTCCGAGAGTTGGAGTCCCTTGAAGCTCATCTCAACCGGCCGGTTGAGTTTTGGCCTCATTTCCGAACCGCCTGGTTGGACCCGAAACCCAGAAATTTCAGTTTTTGCTATAAATAGAAACTTAGGGTTTCTGAACAAGGGGAGACGATTTTGGGGAGCTTTTTGGGCGATTTTGGGAGGCTTTTGAGCTGGGATTTTGGAAGACAACAACAACACAAAGATTGGATCCTCACTTGTTCTTAGTTCTCCATATTGGTTTTGAATTTCTAAACTCTACCTTTCATATGGGTGTTTACACTTTTGTGGTTGTTTTTGCTTGTGAACTCACTATGAGTGAGTAGTGACTTTGATTGGGGATTATTGATCCCCTAGACATGTTGTGATGATATAAATGCAATGGATGTTGATATTGAATGAGTTTGCACATGAATCTTCTTCATTTGAACTAAATGTTTAGAGTTGCCCATAAGGTGTTTGTGAAATGTCCTCAATGGGAACTTAGCTTAATTTCATGTTTGATGTAGCTCACGTTGATCAACATGAATTTAACGAAATGAATGGAGAGGCATTAGGACTTTTGTGTTACATGGCGACACTTAAAACCTAATGAGATTGGCTTGAGTTTAACAAGAACATGTTTATCTAATCAATAGAGCGCGAGTGTGAGATTAGAAATGCATGTTCTATAGGGCCAATAGAGCACGAGTGTGAGGTCCTATGCGAGGTGTAACCTCTTTATCCTAGGTTGTAGCGCGAGTGGAACTTAGGGGAAATGTTACATGGCTAAATTCTATTCAAGTGCATGCAAATTCATAGTTGACATCTAATATCATCATCACTATGATTGTCTAGGTGGGGAAGTAATCCCTAGTCTTCTTTGATTGATCGTTTATTCGTTTCTTTGCTAGAAATTCTCTCTTTGGATAGTAAATCATTGCTATCAACCTCTTTCGAGGCATAAACCCCCCCCCCCCCCCACCACCTTAGACATTCTAGCTTGATCTTTAGCACTATTAGTTTAATCACCTATCTCTTGGGTACGACCTTGGGTTTCCCGAGTCTTTACAAATGTTTTGATTTAACGTGACTTAGCATAAGTATTCGATTTCTTATTGAATATTTACACTATATTTACGAGCGATCAAATGGCGCCGTTGCCGGGGATAGGTTAATTAACTATCGTGCTATTAGATTATCTAGTTTGTTTATTCTTGTAAATATTTTTCTTTCTCTTATGCTTGTATATTCTTCTTTTTCTCTCATATTCCCTTACTAACTTCGTTAATCTTGTTTTGCGAGGATGGATCAATATAACCAACAAGTCATGCGCGATGAAGATTATTATGAAGAGGATTTCTCCTCAAATTCTGAAATGAAAGATCAACTTAGTAATTTGAAAGAGAAAATGGATAGCATGATGAGTATGGTTAAGGCTTGGGTTGACAAAAAGAAGTATGAAGACAATGAAGATTATTATGAAGATGATCAACCCAATGCCCATTGCGAAGACTATTGGATGAACAACCAAAGCCAACAAGTCTCTTCTAATGAGGGATATTATCAAGAGGAGGAGCAACCATATTGGAATTACCAAGAGTATGACTATCAAACTAATTGTTATAATTTGGATGGGGACGACCAAGAAGAGGAGCAACCAAACGGCTATTGGGAAGACTCTTGGAATCCATCACATACCCACGCTCAAAATTGGAATGATAGTCAACGTTTTGATATTGAAGGCTCCTACCCTCCATACCCTCAACCCCCTAAACCATCGAATGAGCCCTCCGGTTTTGAAGCCATGCTTGCCACATACCTAGAAAACCAAGCAAACCAAGAAAAGATGGACGCTCAATTGAAAATATTGGAGGCTCAAAACCATGAGTTAAAAGGAGAAAATGCTAAATTGAGGGAGATGGATGCTCAACACCAAGTTTTAGAAAGCGAATTGGGGCAACAAGCAATGGAAAACGAAAACTTGGATGAGGGAGAGGAGGTACCCGAAGAAGAAGTCCTTGAATCTAATGTCTCAAGGGAAGAATGGGATCAAGAAAGGGAGGATAAATTTTGGAGAGTTGGCACCGTAACTCATTACAACCAAGGGAATTACCACCGGCATGGAAAGACTTCCACCGTACTTTGAAGCACAAGAAGGAAAAAATTTCTCTTGTGGAACTCGCAAAGGAATTGCGAATGGAGGAGGAACTTTGTGTGCGAGAAAATGACGCGATGGAAGTGGATACAACCTTGCCTAAGGTAAATGTATTGGAGACAAGCTCTCAAAAGATGAACAAGAACAAAGGCAAGAAGAGGCCTAATGAATATGTTAGCAAAGGACCTAACAAAAAGAAGCATCCGTCTAAGGAAAACGTGTGCTGGACTTGCGGGAAAGCGGGGCATTTTAAGCGTGACTGCCGCTCAGGAAAGGGGAAGAGCGAGAAGGCTCAAGACAAGGCTTTTGGTAATAAAACCCAAGAGCAGAAATCTCAAGGTCAGAATTTTTTAGTTTCAGATTTGGAAACTAATGTAGATGCACATTCTAATATAGATTATGTGTCTAACTTTTCTGAAATCTTTGCTATGCAGGATGATGAGATTTCATGGTGGGTTGACTCCGGTGCTACGGCACATGTTTGTAGAGACAAGGGATTATTCAAGTCATTTGCCGCTACAAGTGAAGGAAGAGTTCTTCACATGGGAGACGAGTCAACTGCCCCAATCCTTGGACTAGGCCGTGTAGAACTAGAGTTCTCAAGTGGAAAAACTGTTGTTCTTTGTAATGTTCTCTTTGAACCAAATATTAGAAAAAAATATTGTGTCGGGTACTGTGTTAAATAAACAAGGTTATCGGCAAGTGTATGAGGCCGATAACTATGTGTTGTCAAAGGGTGGTATATTTGTTGGCAAAGGATATTTGTGTAATGGAATGTTCAAGTTGAGTCTTAATGAAAGTATTTGTTCTGTATTAATGGACCATAATTATACGAATCATAAACACAGTTAAACCCACTAAATTAGACTGTTTGTCTATTTAACTTTTACTTGTTAGTTCCGATATTTATCTACAGGGTATTTTGGAGCCTAGAGAGAATACACGCTAAGGAGGAGTTTTTACGCTAAAAATATATTACGAATCATTCCATGGTCACGATCAGATGCTGACTGAAGAAATCTCAAGATCTTGACGTGGAATCACTCAAAACAAATCCAACCGAGGAGCAACCAAAGTCAGTCCGGAGCGGAAATACACCGATAGTTTTGTGAAAACTTCACAAAACTCGCAAAAACCTCCACCTTTGCCCTTATGACCGGCGGCTTCTTGTGAAGAGGGTGAGTCATGGGTGGCAAAGCCACCTTGCTTCCTCCATGGATGACCTCCAACCGGCGGCTATGGAGCTTCCATGGAGATGATGCCATGTGTGCTCCTCCTCCTCCACACATCTCCTCCTCCCATGGCTATAAATAGAGCCCTCCCCTCTCATTTGTATTCATCATCCATTTCACAATATATACAACATCACTTATCTCTCTAAAGGTTTTGATACTTTTGTAAGCTTTGGTTTTAAATCTATAATACTCTTGTTGGTTCTTGAGTATTGTAGTTAGTTCTTGAGTACTCTTGTCAGTTCTTGTAGTACTCAAGCTTTACTTTTCTCTATTCTTGAGTACTCTTGTCGGTTCTTGAAGTACTCACCCCTTTCCTTTACTTACTGTCTTTCAAAAACTGTAAGTACTTAGCTATGGTATCCACCTCTATGTATATTCGTAGCTAAACTTTTCATTCGGTTGAAGGGGTGTACTTGTATCATAAAATGTTTTAGGCCATATTTTAGTGCCTCTTCTTTGTATTCAAAACTTTTTCTATGTGCCATATATTAGGTTAGAACTTTCAAGGTTGAGTGGATGCTTGGAATGGCAAAGCTCTTCCGTGGGGTTCGTAAACATACTCGGATAAGTGGATGCTTGGAATGGCAAAGCTTATCTGAGGAGTTTGACCTCTCTAAAACACCATTTGGTTGGTCGGGAATGACTGGTCAAATGGATGCACACAGGCTAATATACCTTGGAATGGGGTATTAGTCTAAGTAGAACAAGTGCTCTACGACCTTGGAATGGGCTAGACAGTGTGGCAAATCGAGTGCTTGGAATGGCCTTGATACACGTTTGAATACTTAGAAGGATCACTAAAGGTCAATGATAAATAGGCTATGATACAAGGCCCCCAAAACCGAATGCTTTCCTTAAATTTAAACAACACCTGCATTTACTTCCTTAGTATAAACTGCTCTATCAACTGCTGACGTTCCGGAAGACTTGCCAATCACGCATCATCCGCTGTAAGTCTTCTTCCTTTTATTTTCAGTATTTACTTTTCTGTCATTTACCTTTCCGCATTAAAAACCAAAACCAACCAAAAAACACTTACTTTTCCGCACTAAAACCTCAATCAACCTAAAACACGTTCCCTCCCTGTACGATCCCTCAAAGAACAACTTATCCCCCTAATTCCCTTGGGTTCGACCCCTACTTACCACTTGCTACCCAGTAGTGAAGTCGTGAGTAGCGGACTTATAAATTTATTCTTGACGTTTGCACACGACGACTGTGCGTCCGCATGTATACATGAATTGTGAGCATAAAATTCATACTCAATCTATAAGTTCACATGTTGACATATCTACACTGTGGCATGCACGTTTAGGACACGTTCATCACAAGAGATTACTTAAAATGTCAAAGCATAATTTAATTCCCTCATTTGACATGAACATTGATAAATGTAGAACTTGCATGCTTACTAAAATTACTAGGCAACCAATTTATAAGGTTACTAGAGAAAGCAATATACTAGACTTGATACATAGCGATTTATGTGATTTTCATGCATCACCATCCTTAGGGAACAAGAAACATGTAGTCACATACATTGGTGATTGTTCTAGATTTTGCTATGTTTACTTATTGCATTCCAAGGCTGAAGCTCTTGATAAATTTCAGATTTATAAGAATGAAGTTGAACTTCAAAAGGGAACTTCTATTAAGAAGTTGCGCACCGATAGAGGTGGGGAATACTTTAATCCTAGCTATTTCCAAAGTGTTAGTATCATTCATGAAACCACAGCTCCTTACACACCTCAACAAAATGGTGTATCGAAAAGGAAAAACAGAGTTTTGAAAGAAATGGTTAATGTCATGCTTTCTTACTCGGGTCTAAACGACGGATTTTGGGGTGAAGCCATGTTAACGGCTTGCTACTTACTGAATAAGGTTCCTAATAATATTAGCAACCTTACTCCTTATGAAATTTGGCATGGGAAGAAGCCAGGCTTGGCACATGTTAGAGTTTGTGGATGTAGGGCAGTGGTAAGACTACCTCTACCTAAGATAAAAACTTTAGGAGAAAAGGGAATTGAATGCATATTCATAGGATATGCCCAACACTTTTTGGCTTATATATTCTACGTTATAGAACCTAATAAGCAAGTTCCGGTTCATACTATCTGAAATGATATGCCCTGTTCAAGCTTGGTCCAGGGTTCTGTTGCAACAGATCTTGAACTCTTTGCACAACAGTTCAGCTGACAGTTCAAGGTACAGTTGAGACAGCCCTTGGACACCTCTCGCAATAATCCAGCAGTTAGTGAAGATAACTGAGACACACACAGTTAACCAGAACCGAAGTCTACCAGAGAGTGTTCCAACAAATGATTAAACAGTTTATCAAGCAGTAACGGGAACCAAAGGAAACGAAACGGCAGCACACACGATATGTTACCCAGTTCGGCCTCGCCTACTCTGGGGGGTTTCCCACACCCTATAATGGGACACAAATCGTATTACGAGATATAGAGCTACAAGTGGTCTTACTCTTACACAACCCCGTGTTTGTAATCGCCTAGCCTCTAACTCTCTGTCTCTCGGATTTGCAATCTCGGTTCGTTACTACTCCCCTCGATCCCCATTGGGTAGGACGAGACTTCTCTCTCGGCCTAGTCTTGAACTTCTCGGAAGTCCAGTCGCTTTCTCTCAAAGACGTAGCTTGATAGCTGTGTGTGTGTGTACTTCGTTGATCCTCCAGCACAGCATGAACACCACACCGAACAGACTGCTGCTTTGGGGCTGATATTCCGATGTGGAATGGTCACCCGTTGCTTCTCCCCCAATCTCACGAACTCTCGTGTTTAGCTTTTCTCTCGGGAGTCGCACACATAAGGACGCCCTAGCATTGTATTTATATGCTTGGGCGAAACCCTAATCCGATCAGAATATGTCGTCAAATAATTTGGAGATGTTGCGAAATATTTGCTGAATATTCACTCTATATTCAATCTTCGAAGATGAATTCCGCCCCAAGCCATCCGATATTCTCTCAGCCAATCTGCGTATATTTGGTCGCACACATCTTTGATGATGATCTGTCGATTGGCTCCAATCAAATAACTTCGTTGACATCTACAGGACTTCAATCACTTAATCTCGTCGTCAACATCTTCTTCATAAGATATCTTCTTTGTCAAGTTAGACAGTTGGTTTCCAATTCTGGTGAGGAAATATTAGAGTGATCTCTCGAAGAATCTGTGTCGTTGCTGACCGACTCCAACTGGAAAGATCCTCAATCTTCAGTATCTTCAGAATAAATCGTATCTTGATCATGCGTCTTCTGTACGCTGTACTCAACCGTATCTTGATCATGCGTCTTCTGTACGCTGTACTTCTGTTCCAATATGTGATTGAACTCCAGCTTGAACTGTCTAAAGATGTTTTGTCAAAGACATGCCAATCATGGGAACATCACTATCATTGAATCGAGAGATGCCATATTTGATGAAAAGAGATTTTCATCAATTAGCATTCCTAGAGATTTTCATCAACCGTTTACGAGCACCATTTCTTTTCGGGTATATTGTATGCGTGATTACACTACGCGGAAATTCAAACCTTAGTGACATTTCCGTTTATGCGTGTTTTGCTTAAAACAAGGTACTTTGTGAATCAAAAGAAAACCCAAAAATGGGGGAGGATTGTTAGTGATTTTAGGGTTTTTTGGACTGTGCGACTGCAGGAGGTGAACCGTGCGAACGCATGAGATTTTCATGCGTCGGGTCTAGGTTGTGCGAACGCACAAGGAGAACTGTGCGAACGCACAAGGCTGTTGCGGACGCGCCTGTTCAGTCTGCAGTCGCATCTCTTGCGCGTACCCAACGGTATGTCTATATATACATGCTGTATTTTCGAGTTTGACACACGGAAAATTGCTGGCAATTGCTAGAAACATCACAATCCTTTCTCTTGATTTACAAAACATCCAAACCCTAAGTTTGCTTTGTTATCTTTGCCTAGAAACAAAGTGTTTTCAACAATTTGGATTTTATCCCATATTCAAATTTCCTGCAACCCAAGGCATAGAATAGGGTTGAAATATTGAATTCGGACAGCGATTACGTGGTTCATTCAAATTGCTATCCAAGTATTCATTCATCACACAAGGAAGAAGATATATGCATTCAACCAATGTTCATAGCCCGCATTGAAGACCCTATCCATATTTGTTACTGCGAAGTGAAGCTCAAGGACGACCCAGCAACTACAGAAAATCATAGTTATAATCTCCAGTGTCAACATGGATGCTGGAGGGTTGCTGCGGTGTTGGCTACTGAGCTTGTGAGAACTCTGCGCTGTTACTCGGCGTTCAGTGGAGGGTACTGCCTCGTTCTGGTGGCGGGGGCGCCTAGTCGTGGGAAGTTGTTGGTAATAGTGGATGGTAAGTCCAAACGAACTCGTCCTGTCTGGTCCTGCACCTAGTGATGACGTGCAACCAAACTAAGAATTCACATCTATCGTGTAGAAGGCTGGGGAATGATCATATGTGAATCCATAACCGGTTGAACATACAGACGATGCAGCATTATGAGTAATCAGGTTTCCACAAATTATTGGTCTAGTAGAGTGGTTTTTCTCCAAAAACTTGCTGAGCAAGTGTTCATAATTCACCATCTGACCGCGCTCGAAGGTCTTTAGAATGATCACATCGCTGACAGTGACTTTGTCAACGCCACTATCCCGAACGAAAAGAGTGTCACCAAGTATCTTCAGCAAATAGGAGAGTGTGGGGTCAATGAGAGGCTGATGAGTCTTACTCTCGCCCGGCCTCTATCGATCAATTGCCCTCCTGTGAGTCTCTGTCAGGCTTGTAAGAGTATTCGTATCCATTCCCCCATCCAAAAATCTCTACAATGTGGCATATGCAGCTTCTTTGCATAAATCGGAATCCTTTATGGTCCTGTCGCCCAATATAGATAAACGAGACCAAGAACTCACATGTGTCCTCCACGTCAGTTTTAGTACTACTCAAAGTAAGAAGTCCTGACCATCCACTTCTCGTCGGGCTATTTCAATCTCGATCATAAACCCCCGCTATCTCAGAATTGAGTTCTCATCCACAAATCTGTTAGGGCCATCAACTTTGGTGAGCATCCTCTCTTAACTTTCCTCAAAACTCCTTTGTCAATGGGTTGCTTATTCTTAATAAAGACTGGTGGAACAAAGATTAATATTAATATTCATATTAGCCAAAGGACTTTTGAGGAAATTTATAAGAGGGTGACCAAAGTTCATAGTTTCTCAAATTTGTTAATGAGGTTTTCCTTCGAGGTAGTAGAATTTGTTGTCAAGTAAGAAATATTCTGACGACGAGTGGATGGTCAGGATTTCTTACTTTGAGTAGTGAGATTACGTGGAGGGCACATGCCAGTTCCTGACCTCGTTAACTATATAAGGCGACGTGACCATCAAATATTTCGATATACGTACACATAGTGGCGTCCACGACTTCACACACATGCCACAACTTTGGAAGAATTTTGGATGGGGAATGGATACAATAGACTTTTAGCCAGTCTCGGGTCGGCTAGAGACTCGCGGAGAGACAATTAACTGATGAAGTCGAGCAAGAGTAAGGCATTCTTCTATCTGCAGAAGATACTTGGTGACACTTTTTTCACTCTATATATAATATAGTTGGGTTGATCACTGTTGTCACTAATATGATCATTCTCGAGGTCAAACAATTGATGTTTTGGGAGAATTGCCCTTCTACCGGGTCGATCTGTGAAGACCTGATTTCTTATATGCGGATGTCGGTTGCATGACCAGTTGGTACACTGGATTCACATAGGATTATTCCCCCAGCCTGGGGGAGAGTATTTAGTAATTTATCAAATCAATTATAAGTATCCCATTTACCAACTAATTCGTCAAATTACCAAATGTATTTTAATAATGTTTGTGCAAAAAATTCAAATGATTCAACATCGTAAAGATTGGTCCCCCCCCCCCCCCCCAAAACAATTATAAAAAAAAAGTTATTAAACTAGGTTAGAAATAACATAATCAGAATGGGTTAAGATCACGTAGGGAGTGATGTTATGATAGGAAATAGGAATTAATCTCGTCCATTGATCTTTTTTATTCAACAGTCCAAACTAAATAGCAAAAAATTTAAAAAATCACCTAATCCACGCTTGTGGGGGTAATTTAGTCACACAAAAAATCTCTAAAACACCAATCCCGCTATTTGCGAAATTGAAATTGCGAAACCCAAATTTCAAAACCCTAACTTGCGATTTGCGAAACCCTCACCTGTGAAACCCTTCGACCGAATCGACTGCAAAACCCTTCGACCGAATCGACGATGAATAATCGCAAAACTTTCAAGTCGACAACCATGGACAACCCCTCCGGCAAAGAAATCAAGTCGACAACCACGGACCGAATCGACGATCAGTCGACCCCTCCGCCAAAGAAATCAAACCTTGTCTACGGTATGTTTCCTATCTACGTTCTAGGGTTTGAATGCATTTAATCGACAACCCTATTAGAAATCAAACCTTGATGTTTAATCGACAACCATAAATGCTTTTAGGGTTTTAACGCAAAATAACTATTAGATGCGTAGCATAATACGTAGCACTATCCAGCAAGATGCGTAGCATACTGCGGGCTTACTATCATAATCCGTAGCAGACTGTGTCATGATTCGTAGCTTGGTAAAATACGTATTGTCATGTATCAAACTGCACAGCACACTGTATTAGACACACTGTTTAATTTTGATCATAATCCGTAGCATACTGTGTCATGATTCGTAGCATGCTTAGCACAATACACTGAACACTGTATCATGATTCGTAGCATACTGTATCATGATTCGTAGCATGCTAAGCACTTTCCCCTTATAATTAGCATAATGTATCATACAATGCACATCACATTGTATCAGGTTGGGTGGTTAGGTTGTGGGGGGGAGAGATTACTTGTTGTCACTAGTAAATTCATCCTACGTTGATGTCAAGTCATGATTTGAGTTAACCAATGAATCTGACACCATCGAGGTGAATCACAGGTTGTCAAAGTGTCTGATTTTGGTGTGGCAAGGTTGCTAAACACACCAGGAATCATGACAGCAGAAACAGGAACATACCGATGGATGGCTACTGAAGTAAGTTAAATGATGTATTTTGCATTTTTTGTTTAATTTTTTTCTTAGCACTGCGTGTGAAGTTGTGATAATTGGAAACTGCATACATCACAACCGATTTCGGTTTAAGGAGCAGTTCGTGACTTTTTTAACAATTTAATTTATCAATGGTAGGTCATTAAACACAAGCCATATAATGAAAAGGCTGATGTATTCAGCTTTGGAATTGTACTGTGGGAGATTGTTACTGGACAGGTATCTTTGCCTTCATATTTTTCAGTGTCTATCTTAAGTTAGCATCATTTTATAATATGTAGCTTCTAATTTAAATTTGTAGCCTCGTCTCTGAAAAGTCTACATTTATAATACGTGGCTTCTTATTTAAAATTCAGATCCATTGATAAATTTTTTGTACATCGTTTTTTTTGTAGCCGAACGCAAACAACCCTCTACAGACAATGAAAGTAAAGATAATTAGGAGAGCGATGCTGGTGACAACAACTTACATATCGTCTTGTCGAATTCAGATGAGCAACTAAAAGTTCTAAAGCCAAGAAGTTCTGCTTCAATTCGGTTCAAGTTATCTTTGTAATCAAGTTGAAAATAAATCAACATTATGGTATTTATATGCAACGTGGTCCCCCGATTTCCAGTAAAGATGTGTAAACAGTTTTGTAAGAGGGTACAAATTATGTATACAGTGTACGAATTATGTGTAAGAGGTTACAAATTATGTATTACAGGGTACGAATTATGTATTAAATGATGTTGCTACGTATTATAATACACTTGTTTCGTATTACTATGCATAACCGATGCGCATTATAACACAGTTGTTACGTATTATAGTGCATAACTGCTACGTATTATAATGCATAACTGATGCGTATTACAACACAGTTGTTACGTATTATAGTGCATAACTGCTACGTATTATAACATATTTGCTACGTGTTATAATCCATTTGCTACGTATTATAATAACACAGTTGATAACTGCTACGTATTTTAATAAGAAATGCGAATGAATTTATTCAATTAAGATTCGGTTTACAATTCTGGCAACTGGAAACATTTTTACACTCTTGCTTGAACCAACACCTTGTGCTGGGACAAGACAACCTTCATTTTGAGACACCAGACTTGGAAGTCTCCCTTGCCATCATACGGTGCAATTTCCACTCTTGCTTGAACCATTGTTCCTCACAAGAAAGCACCAAAAACAGTATGAGTACAAGAACAGTCAAAACAGGGCAGAATCAGCAACAAACTCAGCCAAGAATCAATAGGATAGCTCTGATACCACTGTTGTAACTCAACTCAGATTACTAAGTTGAATTTCGTTGTTGAGATTCAATTGTTAAACCCTAAATCCAATTCAAAATTGAGAAATTGTGGAAATTAAATGACACAAAGATTTTATAGTGGTTCACCTCTAGGTGAGAGGCTAATCCACTCGAGCTCACTAGCTTAGTCCGATTTCACTATGTTGACACCGCGAAACCGACTGAATCGTCATTGGAGTACATAATCCGATTACAAGCTTTGAAAGGAGTCTACTCGCTACGATCTCTCTGTGGATCTAGCTACAGGCTACAATCGAATGCCGAACTGCGCGGAATCACCTTGTGAGACGAAGCCCTCAACCAATTTCCAAATACGATCACGATTTGGGGTCGAACGTAATCAATCTCTCTCGCACTCTCGGATGAACCCTAACTGAGCTCGAACTTAAGTCTTTATACTATATTTCTCCAGATCGCATCTCATCAATTCAGCCCGTATAATCTCGAGCGTCTAATTCGAATCCCGCTTGCGCCACGGATTCGCCTGACGTGGCACGCTCCATATGGCTCTCGTGGTACCGAACTCCACGAGCAACTGCAACGACATTTTGGCTTTAGCAACGACTCCATTAACGCCCATGTATTCGAACGAGCTTCAGCGACAACCGCTTCTAGTCTTCTGCGACGACATGCCTAATCTTTAGCGACGACTTCGAATCCCAGCAACAAAATAGCAGCTTTAATTCTTCAGTTTCAATAGAAAAGCTTCATTAAGACATTTAAGATATTTGAAACCCATAGCACCTTCACACTTTTCCAGTGGATCTGTCTTCCGGTAGAAGTCCACCACTAAAAGTCAAACACAATCTTCTCCATCTCATTAATCACTTTTTTAGGAAAACGGTAGACAGACATCATATATTGTGGGATAGCTTGCAAAATCGATTTAATTAACACCTCTTTACCAGCCAAAGTGAGTAATTTCTGCTTCTAATCACTACATTTCTGCCACATTTTAGTAATCAACTCCTTAAAAGTTTCTGACTTCTTTTGTCCAACAATTAATGGAATGCCTAAATATTTAACATGACCTCCGACCACTTTCACCCGCAAAATCTCCCCCATTAGCTGACCTTAAGATATCATTCATATTTGGACTGACAACCACTTTCAGATTTATTGTAATTAACTTGTTGCCCTGACACACCTTCATAACTCCTCATAATATCTTTAACAGCCACAGCCTCATTCTCACACGCTTTCATAAAAAGAATGCTGTCATCAGCAAAAAAAATAAATGTGAAATGATCGGATCATCTCTAGAAATACGGATTCCATTAAACATGCCTAACCTTTTACCCTCCTTTAGCTTGGCATTGAGGAACTCCGTGCATAAAATAAAAAGGTACGGTGATAAAGGATTTCCTTGTCTCAAACCACGACTTGGAACAATAACTCTAGAAAGTTGAGAATTGACTTTCACTTGATAAGTCACTGATGTAATGGACAACATTATCCATCTAACCCACTTATCACCAAACCCGAACCTCAAAAGCATTTTCTCTATAAAAAAAATACCATTCAACTCGGTCATAGGCATTACTCATGTCAAGCTTTAATGATACATAGCCAGCTTTACCCCTCTTGTGGTTCTTAATAAAGTGAGAAAGTTCATGCACAATAATAAAGTTATCAGTAATCAATCTACCACAAATGAAAGCACTTTGAGAAGAAGAGATAACCTGATTCAGCACCTTCCTCATTATATTATTGGCCATGATCTTTGAGATGATCTTCATCACCACGTTACATAAGCTAATGGGTCTGAACTCTTCTACCCTTTTGGGCTTTTTCACACCTTCAAAAATTAAGACAATCATCGTCTTCTTTTTTTATTGGAAGAGGCTTGTTAAGTTAAGTTAGTACCCATTCTTTTTTTTAGAAATTGAGGGTGGGGACTTCGAACCCAGGCTAACAAGCAGGGGCGAATCCAGAATTTGAAAGTTACCAGCACTAAAAAAATTTTATAGTGACGCACATTTTTTAGGTTTAGAATCCAGGCTCATCCTCATGCATTTTTTATTGCGCCAATCAGGTACAATGACAAATTTTTTAAAGTTTGAAACTCAGCGATATACTAATCTTCACGTCTTTTTCATTATCATACAAAAATCAAAGCACCTTACAAGAGAAGAACTTTTAAACTAATCATGTAATAAAAAGCATAATATAACTACCAAATTTTATACTAAAAGATGCATAGTAAACTCACATTTGAATCAAAACAGGCACTATCAGTATTGAACTAAAACGTTTTATTACGGATGAACTAACAATAAGCATGACAATATCAGAAGCATAAAAGCAAATCAAGTTAGACAATCAACATGACATGAGTGAAAACAGAATGGACTTTTCGGCAATTCTACGATCATCAAACATAAGCAACACACTGCGACAGATACGCTAACTAACTCATCTGAAAGCTTACAAATAAGAACAACCTATTTTCAAATTTCCAACTAGCAGCTGCCAATCAATGAATCAACAGATTTGTAACTACATGTATAATTCAGGGCAATGCTAGACATGTCAAGGATGGCACTAGCTAGACATGTTTGCCACGCCATTCCCAATCCAGAAAGAGCTGAGGCAATTGATGGACCATAATTATACGAATCATAAACACAGTTAAACCCACTAAATTAGACCTTTTGTCTATTTAACTTTTGCTTGTTAGTTCCAATATATTTCTACATGGTATTTTGGACTCTAGAGAGAATACACGCTAACGAGAGGATTTTACGCTGAAAAGATATTACGAGTCAGTCCAAGGTCACGATCAGACGCTGAATGCAGAAATCTCAAGATCCTGACATTGAATTACTCAAAACAAATCCAACCGAAGGGAAACCAAAGTCAGTCCGGAGCTGAAATACACCGATAGTTTTGTGAAAACTGCACAAAACTCACAAAAACTCCTCTTCCCTCCAAGGTGACCGGCGGCTTTAAGGGGAGGATGAGTCATGGGGTGACTCATCCCCTCCTTCCTCCTCCATGGTGACCTCCAACCGGCGGCTCTCCCCTCCCCTCACAAAGCCGCCGGCGGCTTTAGCTCATCCATGGGATGCTTGCCACTTGCCCTCCTCTCCTCCATCCTTATCCATCCTCCATGCCTATAAATACATGCCTCTCCCTCATTTGTAATCCATCCCAAAATCACAATTCACTTCTCTCTCTAAGTTTGGCATTTGTAAGCTTTGGTTTGAAATAATACTCATGTTGGTTCTTGAGTATTATAACAGCTTGAAATAATACTCATGTTGGTTCTTGAGTATTATAACAGTTTTAGAGAATACTCCTGTTGGTTCTTGAGTATTCAAGTAGGATTTGGGAATACTCCTGTTGGTTCTTGAGTATTCCCCTTTACTTACTGTCTTTCAAAAAACCCCGAGTATTTAGCTATGATATCCTCTTCCATGGATATTCGTAGCTAAACTCTTCATTCGGTTGAAGTGGTGTACATGTATCATAAAATGTTTTAGGCAATTCTTAGAGCCTCTTCTCTGTATTCAAAACTTGTTTTATGTGCCATATATTAGGTTAGAACTTCCAAGGTTGAGTGGATGCTTGAAATGGCAAAGCTCTTCCGTGGGGTTCGTAAACATACTCGGATAAGTGGATGCTTGGAATGGCAAAGCTTATCTGAGGAGTTTGACCTTTCTAAAACACCATTTGGTTGCTCGGGAATGACTGACCAAATGGATGCACACAGGCTAATATACCTTGGAATGGGGTATTAGTCTAAGTAGAACAAGTGCTCTACGTTTTTGCAAAAGACTAGACGGTGTCGCAAGTTGAGTGCTTGGAATGGCCTCGATTCACTTTCGAACACTTTTGCAAAAGACTAGACAGTGTGGCAAATCGAGTGCTTGGAATGGCCTTGATGCACGTTTGAATACTTAGAAGGATCACTAAGAGCCAATGATAAACATGCTATGATACAAGGCCCCCGAAACCGAATGCTTTCCTTATATTCAAACCCCCTTGCATTTACTTTTTTAGTATAAACTGCTATATCAACTGCGCTCACCTTCCGGAGGACTTACCAATCACGCATCACCCGCTGTAAGTCTTCTACTTTTATTTTCAGTATTTACTTTTCTGTCATTTACTTTTCCACACTAAAAACCAAAACCAACCAAAAAAGCACTTACTTTTCCGCACTAAAACTCAATCAACCTAAAAGACGCTCCCATCCTGCACAAATCCCTCAAAGAACAACTTATCCCCCTAATTCCCTTGGGTTCGACCCCTACTTACCACTTGCTACCCAGTAGTAAGGTCACGAGTAGCGGAATATAAATTAGCTTTTGCACGGAGAACACCACACCTTAACGACAGTGCGGTGGGCTCCGTCAGCAATGCTAGACATGCTCTTGGGGAATTCAGATTAATAAAACACAGTTTGGGCTATTGCGTTGAATGCTTCCGCATCAACTACAGTTAACAATCGCAAAAACCGCATCAACACATAGCAGTGGTTACCAAAACACATACACACATGAACGAATCCACAACATCAAACCGATATAGAATCACGCAAAGAAAAGCAAATCAGAACAAATCAAGACAATACACAAATTGCAAAAACTCATCCTATTAAACCTAATCGACTGACAGATCTACAGATTGATGGACGAAATAGAACCTGAATGCGTCGAAAACAGAGAGAGATCGGGTAAGACGTCCTAAAATCTCAATAGCTGCAGATGCTCGTAGGGATCAATCGAAGGTCGTCGCCTCACTACTACAGAAGAGAGATTAGGCAACGGTTCAGACGTAGCTTATGCAACGGTTTCTCATCCGTTGCATAAGCTACCGTCGCATAAGGTCCATACCTTATGCGACGGTTTCCTGAAACCGTTGCATAAGCGTAACACCTATGCAACGGTTTGTTGTTAGAACCGTCGCATAAGAGCAACACTTATGCAACGGTTTATTGTTAGAACCGTCGCATAAGAGAACACTTATGCAACGGTTTGTTGTTAGAACCGTCGCATAAGATGAACCATTATACAACCGTTTTGGTGCTCAAACCGTTGCATAAGTGTAGCTCTTATGCGACGGTTTTTATGGAACCGTTGCACTAAATATGAAAAAATTTGGCAGGTTTCAGCTGTTTTAGCTCAAAATCCCCCTGAAAATTGAATACACATTCTAAACCAAATTTAGTACCCTGCTTTTACACATTTCCAAACATGGAAACACTTCCATTTTACTCAAAATACAACCATTCATACAAGTCCATCCATATATACATTGATTTATACAAACGTCACATATATAAATAATATTCACATGTAAACACTATGTTCGAATAAGTAGTTGTACAAGTAGGCGGCGATCTCATCTCGCACGTCTTGTACCTTCCCCAACTCATATGATTGTGTCCCATTAGGAAAAACCTATAAAAAATAAGAATACGATTAACATGAATATATAAAAAAATAGAGTTAGAACAAATTTGCCTAACTAGAACATGGATTTAGAAACAAACGTAGCTAGAACATAGATTTAGAACACACTTAGCTAGAACATGGATTTAGAACAAACATAAGTAAAACATGGATTTAGAACATGGATTTAGAACACAACCTAGCTACATTTGTCAACATTCTAATAGAGTAAGACGAGACTAGCATTCTTACTTGGTCAAAGTTCTCCACATATGCACCGTTATTAGCACGAACAAATTCCATTATGTCCCGAATATTTCTCAGAACATAATAACCGCATAAATTAGAGTTTGTGGGTTGTTTCGGACTCTGCATTATAAGTAAACTCAGTTAACACTTTATTAATGAAAATTACAAGTATAGTAAAGGAATGTTTTTCTATAAATAGTACCTTCACTATCTTCCATTCGACTTGACGATCAATCCTCGGATTACATCCTTGATAGTATCGTTGCAACCCCCTAAAATAAATAACAATACGTAATTAGTGAATGTCAATGCAAGTTACAAACTAATAGTAAGTTCGAAACTTACGAGTCCACTAAAGCTTTTGCATCGCGGTGTATAACGGTGGCGCCTTTTGAGGAGTTGAACCAATGGACTACACCTTGGTTGGGGAAGATAACGCACAACATCCAATGAAACCTACATCAACACACTAAATTCATAAACCCATATTTCAAAAAATAGGTTATATGGTACAAGTAATTTATGTACTTACTCCGTAGCATTTATATAAGGCATAAAATAGCAATAATTGCGATCCTTGTCTGGCATATTGAGTCTTGATACAAACGACTCAATCCTCTCATCTACGTCATTGGAAGGGCTCACGGCCGTGTGATTGAAGAACCCGAATCGAACCTCTGATTCAAGCATTTGATCGTATAAAGAACTACAACATGAAAAAGATGTAAAGTTAGACCTTCTGCAAGAAATGATGAACAATTAATGACAAGAGTATTACCTTATATACAAATCACAATGTGAGTTCGACAACGGTTTCAATGCGAATATATCACGGACATCATCTGGGCCCACTATGGAAGTGTAGTCGTCACCGAACAATTCGTCAGCAATGCGTACTCTAACAACGTCTCTGCCCAAGTTAGAGTACATGTCGTGTAGAAATCGACAGTCGATGGAATAATTCTCTACTTCATCATTTGAGGCCGGTGGCAAGTGGTAGTATAGTCGCATGGTATATTCCTGAATTTCGAATGTTAGTAAATAATTCATATAAAATTTGATAAATTAAATAATGGAAAGATGGTTCAAATAATTGATATTATTACCCTTGGGTTGATTTCAACCAAGTGCTTCGGCCATGCAACCAAGTCTGCTTTCTCCTCTGCATCTCGTGTTGTCTTTAATTTCTCTCCATGGGGAATGGGTAGTCCATTAATCTGACCAAGAGAACTATCGACCTTCACCTTCACCATTTCATCGGGCAGTGGTATAGCACGTAGCAAACGACCGTTCATGACTCGACCGACAGCCACTACTCGTCTCTCATTATTAAGTCCCTCTTCGATATATAATAGGCTTCTTAGCCCAATCTGTCAACGTAAATAATTCAAACGGATGTTTACATTTGTAAGAAAAATCTAAACCAAACAGTAAGGAAATAATGACTTTAAAAATCTCCAAGTACCTTTGGTATACTCTTCCAAGGGTCCGTATCTGTGGGAGCACCGTGGAAGCAGTACTGACTCTGTCGGTCAGACGGCTGAATATTGCGAATAGCACTAGCACTGGGTGTCACCCTCGAAGAGCTAGAGCTAGGTAATCCAATCCTCCATGGAATGTGTGACCCGAGTCCACGAGTGCGTCCAGGGTGCTCATCCGTGCCAATAGCCTCCGTCAATATGTCACGTCGGCCTTGTGATGAAAATTCTCCTCGAGCGGCCTTATCCACTAAATCATCCTATTATTTCAAAAAATTACCAATAGTTAGTGTATAATTTAAAAAATCTTAGCTATTAAACCACACATAACGAACTTACAATCTTTGTAGCTACTCCTCGAGTTGCCTCAGAGACGAACTCATCCGTTTTTCTCATTCGTCCCCTCTTCCACAAATCATGCCTCTCTATAGAGACATTAGAAGCTTGTTCCTCTTGAATTGCCCCCTGAGAAATTAACTCATCTCTTTTTTCTTTTGCCATTGCTTCTTCTAATTTTCTATATCCTCCTCGACCCAAGACGTGCTGATATACATTTTTCTTGACCAGATCCTTGTTTGTGTCCCTTAACTTCTTTGAAGCTTCGGAGAGCCTCTGCTCCTTAAAAGTCTTCCAATGATCGGAGTCAATGTACGAATACTTTTTCAAAGCATCTTCATCTGTTCCGTCACCGTAGATGTAATCTTTTGCGAGACGTGACTTAAATTGTTTCCACATCTTGCACGCAGCGCTAAGCTCCTGATTTTTATGATCCTCGACTCCATCAAAAACTGCCTGGAAATATATAAAACAAGTTTTAATTAATACAAAAGTTAGTTAATTACCATGTTTAAAACAAATACAATGTTATAATTAAACAAGCTCTTACAGTTGCCTCTCTCCACACATAGTCTTTAAAATGTTTAGGGACCTTCCTCCAATCAGAGTGTACGATAGGAACACGACATCGAACCAACGTTCCCAAGTAGCTCCTCCAATTGTCTCCAACCTTCCCTATTGGATTCCCTCTTCTATCCCATTCAACCGTGGCCTTGGTACCAGCGTTCTTGTGTCTCCTAACGAATCTGCCCATATATACAAGACCTCTCTTCTTTGGAACTTTACCAGAAGTGTCATTATGGTCATCCTCACTGCTGCTACTACTGCTGTGTGAAATGGCCATGATCCTGTAAACATGAAATTAATTCATCAATAAACCAATTCTCAGAAATAAATAAATAACTACACAAGTCATAAATAAATAACTACACAAGTCATAAATAAATAACATACACAAGTTAAATTTCTTTATCAATCCATATTCCTTCGCCATGATCTTCTCGTAGTTGAATTTCATTATCAGCTTCACTATCATCGTTCTCCACGGGAACTATCGTATAAACGGGCATGCATTCCTCAGCTAGATCTTCAGATGCATCACTGGTTAGTTGTTGTTTTCCGTGGAGGACAACAAAATGGTTGTTATCAGCAGGGTCACGGACGTAAAATACTTGTCTCGCTTGTTCGGCCATAATGAATGGCTCATCCTTGGACCCTTCTCTTCGAAAATCCACAAACGTCATTCCATATTCATCAGTACGAACCGCCGAATTATTAACCCATTTACATTTAAACACAGGCACTCGAAACTTTACGTAATCCAACTCCCATATTTCTTCGATGAGGCCAAAATAATTAATAGGAGCATATATTGGATTCTGATCTCTAGCACTAGAAACAAGAGTGGTTTCAGCAATAAGTGTGACACCACTATTTTGCACAACGGTTTGGTCATCTTGAGCTTTTGTGTGGAAACAAAATCCGTTAATGTCGTAAGCATTCCACGAGTATACAGTTGGCGTAGGACCCGGCAGGAGCCACTTTACTAAGTCATCAGACTCTTCTTCAGAGTTGGCCTGATTATTTAAAATCTCATTACATCTCAGCCAGTTACAAAATGACCGACTATGTTCTTTTTGTAACCACTGCTCGGATTTTCTTGGGAAAGCACTCCTTAATATGTTTAGGTGCTGCTCTATGAAAGGCGTGATATCAGGCATATGTTGCAATACATAGAAATGAGCAACCATCAACTCATCAAATGATGGGTTGATGTATTTCTGACCACTTATGCCCTTTCCATTAAATCGATCAATATGACGTGGCCTGGGAATCCCAACTGCGGCTGTATTTCCTAAAAAGTTAGTGCAAAACTCGACAGCCTCTTCAGTTATGTATCCTTCCACTATACACCCTTCTGGACGATGTCTATTTCTCACGTAGCTCTTTAGAATCTTCATGTACCTCTCAAAAGGGTACATCCATCTCATATGAACCGGTCCAAGAATGCGAATCTCGCGCACCAAATGAACAGTAAGATGCACCATTACATCAAAAAAGCTAGGTGGAAAAAACATCTCTAATTGGCATAGTGTAACAACAATCTGGTCTTGTAGTTTATCAAGCTCTGATGAATCAACAACCTTAGCAGACAAAGAGCTAAAAATGGCACAGAGTCTTTGTACAGCGGATCTCACTTTAGGAGACAATACACCTCTAATCGCAATAGGCAACAACTGTTGAATCAATACATGATAGTCATGAGATTTTAATCCATTCAACCGCAGATCCTTCATTGAAACCAAGCTGGAAATATTCGAAGAATACCCATACGGAACTTTAACTCCTTTCAAACATCCACACAAAATTGTTTTTTCATTCTTAGAAAGAGTTGTGCATGATGGAGGCAAATATGTACGCTTTCCTTCAGTTTGAGGTGCTAATTTGGTACGAATGTTCATATCCAACATATCCAGTCTAGCTTTCAATCCATCCTTTGTTTTTCCGGGAATGTTTAATAAAGTACCAATAAGACTGTCACATATATTCTTTTCAACATGCATCACATCAATGCAGTGTCTGACGTCAAGTGTATGCCAATAAGGGAGATCAAAAAATATTGATCGCTTCTTCCATGGAGTACCTTCAGTGCGTGCATTGGGCTTCCCAAATCGATTTGTAATATTCTGAATTTTTTGAAGTATTTCATCTCCAGAAGCCGGTCGAGGTTCTATTCCATGTTCGGTCTCACCATTAAATGCAGCTTTTTTCCGCCTGTAAGGATGATGCCTTGATAAAAACCGTCGATGTCCCATGTAAACCATTTTTCGACAATTCTTTAGATGGCGTGCATGTGTCTCTTCCCCGCAAATTGGACAAGCTTTGTACCCTTTAATACTGTACCCCGATAAGTAACCATAAGCTGGGAAGTCATTGATGGTACACATTAGCATGGCACGCATATTAAAATATTCCTGCCTTGACGCGTCAAACGTCCGTACTCCTTCGTTCCATAAAAGCTTCAAATCTTCTATCAATGGAGCTAAGTATACATCAATATCATTTCCGGGTTGTCGCGGACCCGATATCAACAGAGAAAGCATCATATACTTACGCTTCATGGTTAACCTGGGAGGAAGATTGTAGATAACCAATATCACAGGCCATGTACTATGCTGAGTACTGAGGTTTCCATGTGGATTCACCCCATCAGTAGAAAGGCCAATGCGTAAATTTCTACACTCTGCTCCAAATGTCGGGAATGTGTTATCTACTTTTGCCCATTGTAGTGAATCAGCAGGATGACGCATTTTCGTATCAATAACACGTTTCTCAGCATGCCAACGCATATTATCAGAATCCTCCGAGCTAGCAAACAATCTCTGAAACCTGGGGATTGGTGGAAGATACCATAGTACTTTAGAAGGAGTGCCTTTGGAACCATTTTTTGGTTCTTTGTTTAACTTATAACGAGGAGACTTGCACATCGGACATTCAACCATATCTTTATAGGAATTTCGATATAATATACAATCATTAGGACAAGCATGTATCTTCTCGTAATCGATACCCATCGGACACATAACTTTTTTAGCCTCGTAACAACGGTTAGGTAGGGTGTTATCCTCTGGAAGCATATCTTTCACCAGAGTTAACAATTCAGTGAAACTTACATCACTCCATCCATTTTTTGCTTTCAAGTTGAATATTTTCAAAGTTGCCGATAGCCTTGTGTATTTGGAGCACCCTTCGTACAATGGTAATTCTGAATCGTTCCTCAATGACTCCAAAACTTGAGGTCTAGCAACAAAATCATCGGCAACATTGTTGACCATGTCAATTATATTGTCCTCCTCCCAATCATCATCATCATCCACCGGTAAACTTTCAACGGGATGAGGTTGAACATTTTGTGGTTCAACCTCGCCATGCATATACCAAAACTTGTACTGTGGGTCAATTCCCTTTAACAAAAGGTGTTTCCGTAATTTCTTGGGTTTGACCTTTTTGTTATTCCAGCAACCCATACATGGACAATAAACACGTTCAATGTTGTTTCTGGACGCATACGAAGATGCAAACGCACAAAAATCTGTAATCCCTTGGTCGTACTGTACACTTAACCTACTACCGGATACCCAATCTCGATTCATCATAACTACATAAAGCATTATATACTCATAGTTAGAAAGATATATTGTTATGGTTGATATAATTATTAGTAGAAATAGACCATATAAATCCACTCCATAATGCACACTCTAACAATTAAAAAAGTTGTAAATGAGTTACATAGTGTATTTTACCTTAGAGTAGAATCTCTCGGAGATAATAGCCAAAGGTTGGATGCAGCGTCGACTCTGTAAAGTTATAACAACAACAAGTTAGTAAACGAAGAAATATCAAGTATCCAATTTGAATGGAAACATAAGTAGGAAATTAGTTTAATCGGGCAATTTACCTTAAAATAGAAGCTTGCGTAGAACAGTGAAGATTCCTCTTGCTATTCGGCTAACAAGTACTACAAGTAGTGAACGAATATCGGTAAGAAATTGAGGACAAATCAATGCAATAACATGTTGCTATAATACACCTTCATATATCCAAACAAGTAATACAACTAGTACGCAAATTTCTCTTGCTATTCGGCTAACAAGTAATACAACTAGTACGCAAATTCATCTTGCTATTCACAATGCCAAATCAACAAACAAGCAATCAATAAAACTAGTATAGTTGTTCTGACAAATATGAACCATTTGGCATATTGGGAACTAACCGGAATTCGTTCAGATTCAATTGAGCGAGGGAGCGGAGGCAGTGAACTGGGCGAGGGAGTTCAACGGCGCGGAGGCAGTGACTGGGCGAGGGAGTTCGACGTCGCGGAGCGGAGGCAGTGACACGAGGTACGAGGGGCGACGAAATGGGCTGAGAGCGACGGACCGACTGGCGCGGAGACGGTGAGAGCGACGGAGTTTGACTGGCGAGCGGAGGATATGGACAAATTCTTCGAGCGGGATTAGAAAGAACACAGAAGACTTGTGTTTTTTAATTTTAGGTTTGCGTTTATGCGACGGTTCTAACGAAACCGTTGCATAAGTTATACCTTATGCAACGGTTATATTAGAACCGTTGCATAAGGTTATAACTTATGCGACGGTTTTAAACAACCGTTGCATAAGTTATAACCTTATGCAACGGTTCTATAAACAACCGTTGCATACGGTTCTAACTTATGCGACGGTTTTAAACAACCGTTGCATAAGGTATTACTTAGGCAACGGTTTTAAACAACCGTTGCATAAGGTATAACCTATGCAACGGTTTCGTTAGAACCGTTGCCTAAGTTATACCGTATGCAACGGTTGTTTATAGAACCGTTGCGTAAACAACAACCGTTGCGTAATCGAATATTTGAACCGTTGCCTAATCTCTCTTCTGTAGTAGTGCCTTCTCCCAGTTCCTTCTGCCTTTTGCTCTTAAGTTTTTACAAAAAAAAATTGGCCCAAATTCTACCCGGACTGCAGCCCGAGCAGCCCACTAGTTGGGTTCGCCACTGCTAACAAGCACTGGAGGAGCGCCCTAATCATCGTCTTATTTAAATCACTGTCCAGGATACCCTCTTCAAAGAACCTTTTAACTGTCCTGAAAATATCACTTTTACCGCCTCCCAAAATCTTTAAAATCATATTGCAGAAAACCCATCAATCCCCGGCGCTTTTGTAGACCCCAACTGAAATAAAGCCATTCTAATTTCCTCCTCTGATATAGAGTCCACCAGCTCCATATTCATCTATTCTGTGACCTTTGGAGCCACACAGCTTAGCATATCTTCCCAATTAAAACAACTATCATCCCGTGAGCTCGTAAAAATATTCTCATAATACTCTTTGATGACATGCCTAATTTCGTTTTCATCAGAAATTGCTTCACCATGATTATCCATGATGGTGTTGACTTGTTTTCTTCTTGTCGCTTTCGAATGAAAGAAAGATGTATTTCTATCCCCTTCCCTTAACCACTCCAGTCTTGATCTTTGTCTCCAGAGGACTTCTTCCCTTTCCAGCCATTCATCCAATTCCTCGACAAGGATCTTCTCCACACTAAAGTTCAATGTTTGATAACAAAACAAATTAATGTCCACATTAATAATGCTTAATGGAGAGCGTCAGTGCTTACTAATTCGTCAAAAGATGTAAATACTACGTACCAAACCCTTGTATAACAAATAAACACTTATGGGCAAATGAGTAAATTTATAAAAATTAAAATTTTGATTTTTATAAATTTACTCATTTGTTTATTAGAGTCTAATTTGTTCTAGAAGCAAAAAGGGTTGTGGTCTAGCGGTTACAGTCTTGGTCGAATGATCTCCTCGAGAACTTTCTCACGGAGCAATTTTTATTACTATTTATTGAACAGTAATAGCATTTCTGCATATTCTGTACAGCAATACCATCCTGCGGAGAACTTCCTATTACTATTTATGAATAAAAAATTATTATTTTTGAAAATTTTTTGTTTCAGATTTGCTCCTATGCGAATTATTTATCAATAATGCATCCAGATTTTGCTTAGATTTTCGTCCAATTATTACTTGACACGTGTACACGAAGATAAGATAATAAAGTCTATAAAAACCAGATTCATTTTCTCATTGAATCACACACACACACACACACACTTCCTTCACTCATCTCAATTTCCCAGAAAATCTTGTTATCACTCATTCGTATCATGAATTCTTTCATTTTCAATGAGAGTTTTTTAAAGTACCGACAAAGAAGGAGACAAATGATTGAGACGGCTAACTCGTTCGTTATGAATGTCGTTGTTGTTGCAACGACGGGTGATGAAGATGATGCGTCAATCAGTCGCCAACAAAATCGACAAAGGCATAGGGGATCGAGGGGGCAGAATCTGTTGGAAGACTACTTCGTCGATCGTCTGATTTTCTCTGAAGTCAACTTCCGACGAAGGTACCGAATGAGCAGCAACCTATTTAATCGTATCAAGACCATGATTTGCAATCATGATGAATATTGGCATCAGCGTCATGATGCGGCTGGAGTACTTGGTCTCCTTCCAGAGCAGAAGATGACCGCCACTATACGGATGTTGGCATACAGTTCATGTGCGGATCAGTGTGCCAAGCTCACAAGGATGGGCGAATCAACCACCCTAGAGTGCCTGAAGAAGTGGTGTGCTCAAGTAGTTGAACATTACAAAGACCGTTATCCACGCTCTCCAAATGCAGCTGACCTGAGTCGATTGTTACCAGTGTTCCAGAAATTGGCTGAATTGGCCGATTAATCGGGGATTAATTGGCAGATTTCTTGAAGCCGATCCGATTTTACCCAAATCGGATGAAAAATCGGGGAATCGATTATGTGTCCAATTAATCGACTGAATCGGGGATTAATCGGTCGAATCGGGGATTAATCGGTCGAATCGGGGATTAATCGGTCTGGGCAGCTAAGTGTTAAGAAATAAACTTAGAGGACTTTATTGTAATAATAAAGATTTTTTTAAATTGAAATTGAAAATTAAAACTAAAGCTTGTCCGATTAGGGCTTGCGAATTGCGATCGACTCATGCAGTCCTCCGTAAACTTGTGAATTGCGAACTAAAGCTTGTTTGTTTGTATTTTGCTATTGAATATTGATTGTGATTGTGACATTTACTCACAAATTATGTAATTGTAAAGATCCTGATTGTGATTTCAGATATGTGACTTTTTTGCTATTGATTGTTTGATTTTTTGAAGTGGTATGGATTGTTTAGTTCTGACATGCATCCTGTTTTATTTTGATTACAGGTCAACAAATGCATTATAGAAAGCATTTATATAACTATTTTTCAATTATAAACATAAAAATAGGATAAAAATAAAAAATCGATTAATCCCGATTAATCCTCGAGGACCTTGTCCGCCCGATTAGCGATTAGCGATTTCTGTAACCTTAATTGTTACAAAGAGCAAAGCAACGAGGATTCCCTGGTATGATTGGAAGCATCGATTGTATGCACTGGGAGTGGAAGAACTGCCCAACATCTTGACAAGGGACGTACTCAGGTCGTAAAGGTCGCCCAACTATTATTTTAGAGGTAGTAGCATCGTACGACACATGGATAATGCATAGTTTCATTGGTGTACACGGAGCACAAAACGATATCAATGTCTTATATAAATCAGACATTTTCGATCCGCTCCTCGCCAGAATTTGCCTCAAGTGACATACAAAGTTAATAGAAACACATACGACGCCGGTTATTATTTAGCTAATGGGATTTATCCAAAGTACTCCTTCTTTGTGAAAATAATTCTGAATCCACAAGGTGATCCTGAGAAATTGTTTGCAAAGAAACAAGAGTCGTACCGCAAAGATGTCGAGAGGTGCTTTGGGATCTTACAATCTTGTTGGGCGATAGTCTGTCATGCAGGTACGTGTCATAGAAAAAAGTGTTTTGAAAACAATTATGTTAGCTTGCATCATAATGCATAACATGATTGTTGAGGAAGAATTCATAGATGATGAATTTATGGAAGTTGATGAGGAAGATCCACATAATCCTCATAGTCCTTTCACAATATATGATGGTCCGACAGATCAGAATGGAAATCAATATCTTCATGATCCAGTTGGAAGAGCCCAACAGTCAGAAGCATTTGGTAATCGCTTGACAACTCTTCAATATGCATATCTCCACACGGAGTTGCAAAATGATCTCGTGAAGCATAATTGGTTTATGGAAATCGGTGAACAATTATGAACTATGTTACCAACATGGAAGCATCTGTTTAAGTAGTATGTTGTATTTGAATTTGTGTGTTGTATTTGAATTTGTGTGTTGCATTTCAATTTGTGTGTTGTATTTCAATTTGTGTGTTGTATTTTCAATTTACGATGCCTTTTTTGATGTCTAAACCTTCGCATCTGCTCTTGGGGTCAACTAAAAAGTTGTTGGCCTTCGAGTTAGTTTTCCAACAAGTTTTGAATCAACCAATTTGGACACCATATGCGATCTGTGCGTGCAAAATAAGCCGGAAAGGTCGGTGTAAAAAGGAGCTTGTCAGTGTCGATCGCGTCAAGTCTGGACATTAGTTGGTGCGCTCTACGTAGACGTTAAATCGTTAATGTCTTATGTGGACGCGGCGTGTTAATGTTGCGACAGGACGCACGGCGGATTTATGTCGCGTTCACTGTAAACATTAGGGATGTGTCGCGTTCAATCTAGACATTAATGCCTAATGTCTACTTCGGGCGCGACGGTAATGTCAATGTCGGGCGTGCGGCAGGTCGATTTCCAATTTTGAATCGGCGTTCGAAAACTGTCAATTGAATATCATAATCTGAGTTCGATTGATGTCGAAAATCATCTAGCAAGTGAGCCTTCGAGTTTTCATTGTTCAATTTGATCGATTACACACGATTCACGCGCACAGCTTCACTCGCGGAGGACGTTCGCTCAGGCGTTCTCGTCCAGTATTTCTGAGCGGACGTTCTAGTCTTCAAATTCTCGCCGAGCATGCGATCTCCCCAAGAATGTCACCGCTACACAAAAATCGTTCGTCGAACGTCCCCAAATCTCGTTGAGAACTCCACCGTTGCATATGCCCTCAGAATTGTAAACTCAAATTTTTTTGAATGACGTGAAACGTTAATGTTTAAGTAGTAAGTAATTTATACACACAAAATATTTCATTAAATATTTAATAAAACAATGTAATGAAGTTGACGTTATTGTCAAATAGAAATGTAATGAAGCATCAGTTTCAGTTTAAAAGAGAAGGGTTAATTTTAGGCATGCCATTTTCGGAGTTTCTTATTTCACATATGCCATAGTTTTGGGTTTTATTTCGTTGATGTCATAGCTTCGAATTTCTTATTTCGCATATGCCATAGCTTTGTTTTGAAACTCAAAATAATCCCTGTTTTAGGTATCATTTATCAAACCATTTCAATTAAAAATAAAACTTGTCAGTTCCAAATTCATATATAAATAAATAATTTTTATTTAATAAATAGTTATAAAAATATTTGAATACAATTTAATTAATTAAAATAAATATATTTCATAATTGCTAATAAAAATATAAAATTATTTTTATAAATATAATTTTAAAAACTATATTTATAAATAAAACATGTATTTTATGTATATCTAATATTGATATTATATCGTAAGATCACATATCGGACGTTCTCATAGTACTACATATTCAAGATGATGATATTAATTTTTTGAATGTTGATTTAGACAGTTATGCGGAGATAGGTTTTAAAATTCTATTTATAAAAATAATTTTATATTTTTATTAGCAATTATAAAATATATTTATTTTAATTAATTAAATTTTATTCAAATATTTTTATAACTATTTATTAAATAAAAATTGTTTATTTACATATGAATTTGGAACAGGTTTGACAGGTTTTATTTTTAATTGAAATGGTTTGATAAATGGTAACTAAAATAGGGAGAGTTTCAAAACAAAGCTATGGCATAAGTGAAATAAGAAACTCGAAGTTATGGCATCAGCGAAATAAAACTCGAAACTATGGCATCAGCGAAATAAAACTCAAAACTATATCATATATGAAATAAGAAACTCCAAAAATGGCATGCCTAAAATTAACCCAAACGAGAATTGTAACTGGGTACGAATTTCATTCATTGAAAAATGACAATATAATTAAGAAAAGTTCAAATCAAAATTGAAGTTAAATATAAAACATTAATTATAATAAAATAAGTCCAAATGAGCTCAAATAGCCTGCCCATTTCCAAAGAGCAGCGCCTCTCAGACGTGCTAGGCGAGCACGCTAGCCAGCACCTGCTAGGAAACGTTGCGTTCTTCATTGCCTTGCAACTGTGCCAAATGGGCGCCACCTCGCTAGTAGCAGCTCCTCGATTTAGACCGGTGTACATGCCCTTAGAGCATCTACACCGTGGACGGAATTGAGGACTTACTGGACGAGATTGAGGTTATCCATCTCGGCGTGTTGCAGAAGGATGCGTGAGAGGACGTTCGATGCGTTCTGATTTAGGGTTTCGTTCTTCAATTGCGATTAAAAAAATTAGAACTCAACAGTGAATAAAAAAAACTGATGTGTTTTGGTCCGGTACTTTTTTTGGCCCAGCTGATAAAAAGGTCATTTAATCTGGACCGTTGGATCATATCAGATCTAACGGTGTTGATTAAAGTATTGTTATAAATTACGAAAAAAAATAAAAGAACTGCAAATATTTTGTTTTGAAACTTTTATCTATAAATAAACAATTTATTTCTCGTCCAAATCACTTCAAAATATTATTTAAAATTATTTTTTAGATGTGTATAATAATATGATGTCTTCTTGTAGAATGTCATGGGTGCACATAATGCAGAACAATGCTATTATTGTTATTAAATAGTAACAGAAAATTCTCTTTGATAATATCCTTAAAAAAATAGAAAATCCTCATGGATGCGGATGCCCCTACAATGATGAATTTTTGGCAAGAGATCACTTATATTCTCCACTGAGAGTCACATCACAATTATAAGTGACCAATTCCAACACGAAAAAAGGATGAAATCCACATAAACAAAAAAAAAAAGAAAGAAAGATGATGATGATGAAATCCACATGAGAAAACGAAAGAAAATAAGCAAATGGTTCTCATAGGTCTGGGACCATATTTCTCCTATTGCTAAAGCATTTTCATCATATGCTCATGCCTCTGTCCCTCCCAAGGGCCAAGAGCTCGTATCGCATTATGGAGGTCCTTATCTTTCATCGACTCTCTTTTGTATTTCTCATAAAAGGGAACGCTAAAATGAAAATCCTCTATATTTCGAGAATCCCTAATACATTTGAGAATCATTTCATGATGAATTTCCTTCTTTGATATGTATTTTTAAAATTGCATCGATTTTTGTATAAATACAATCTTAGAAAATTTAAAGTGCATCTAGACAAAATAACGCTAAAGTGGAATGTCCAAATGAAAAAGGATTTGGTGCTTTTTATAAAAAAATACAAACTGATGACAGTCATTTTTTTGATTATTTGAACGAATGAGATTAAATCCTGACATATGGATGATTTCTGACGACGATTTATAAATTATTTTTGAAGAACTATGTCGTAATTTCGGTTTCGACGATGAATTATAATCAATTTTTAACGAATTTTACAAGTTTACACCAAAAATATAATTTACAATCTTTAGTCATACTCAAAATTTTATATTATATAATGAGATTCCAAACGGATGGCTCCCTCTTTCTGGTATACTAAAAGTCTTCCACGTGTCTCAAAACTCGGAAGTTTACATATACAATACTTCTGAACACAACTTTAAATCAAGTCTAAGAAAATATCAACTTAACAAAATATCGATGTGATTGTAACATGAAATGTGGCACCGTGGTATCTTCGACAAGAAAAAAAAGGTTCAATTGATCGATCAAAAAAAAGAAGAAGAAGAAGAAGATCACGTTGGACACCAGCACAGAAACCAATCATACAACAGACTGGTCCAAATTTGTAGTCCAAAGTGTAAAAAAAAAAAAACCCAGATGGTCCAATGAGGGTGTGTATTTCAAGACATCTGAAATTACAAAGCATTGGAACAAATGTTCAATTGGGATTTGGGACCAAACCCTAAAAATTGTGATAACACATCAACCCTTATGTTGCAGTGAAAGAGATGAGGGAGCCAATGCTATGAAATTTGAAGCGAAATTGGTCCATTTGGGGGGAGCTGGAAAGTGGAGGGGATAATTGATAAAGCTTTTATGGATGATTTTGTCATGTTATCTTTGAATCAAATGGAGTGGAGGCCTTTGCTGGTCATGTTCCGTGTTTGCCCGTAATGGCCGGTGGGTTTTCATCAAAACCCTACTTTTTCTTACATCCATTGCATTCTGAATGTGTTTGGACTGGCACACGTGGTTGGAGATCTATTCTGCCCAACTCAATTTCTTGTTTTGAAAATGTTGAGTACACACTTGGATTAGTGCTATGATTTAAAAGACTTGCTTGGATAGTATGACTATTTTGAATCAGAAAATGAAGTTAGAATCCAATTGAGCTATAGAAAGTTTTTGCCTTCCAGTTAGATTTTTCTCTCAAACTGTTCAGATTAACACTTAGATATAGCATTTTCAATGAAATAGTTTGCTTTAAGCTTTTCTGGGTTTTGAATCTTTAAGGTTCTCCAAGTTAAATTATTGATTTTGTTCTGATTGCTCTCGTGATGTAACTTGCTACCAGATTCATTTAACACTTTGTTTTGATTCACAATCTGTCAGCTAAAAGTTAGGCTTAACAAATCATTTAGTATTAACAGTCATTTCTGAACTCGGCATAATGTCTGATCATGTTGAGCTGTTTCATATTCTTCTACTGAGGGGCTTGCTGGCCTCCGACAACTTTGACAAGGGGATTTTCAACAAGCCATTTGTCTTCACGGTAAACCAGTTATGTCATGATTCCCGTGAGTGTCTTCTCAAGGAATATTGATTGAACCATGCATATTTGTTAATGTAAGTTGGAAAAATCCGTAGACCTCTAACCACCAATTGATGGCTTGTATGGTACTGATTTGGTGATTGACTTTACAAGTGCGCAACTTTCTGTGGATCAGAATTAATTTTGTCGGTCCAACTGGGTTCATTTGCTAAGGAGTTGTCCCTTTTGGGACGGTAAATTTTGATTGAACCATAGCCATTCAACTAGTTCTGGATATAGAAATGCCAACCTATGAAAATTGAATACTTGACTACTGGTTAACTTAAACCGATTATTATGGTCATACAGAGTCTAACAATTTAGTGCACTGTCCACTCGAGCTTAGCTTTGGCTCTCTCATTTTTGGTTATTGCATATGCTGCCTTTTTGTCATTCTTCAAGAGTATCTTTTATCCATATGAAGAAAAGGAAATTTCTAAAGTTTATCAGTCATTTTTCTTTATCCGTTCTCAGCTTTTTTAAACATGTTCTGCCCCATTTCATTGCCAGATGATTTTTTCTCCATTCACTCTTGTAACTTCTTGCTTTTGATTTGGCTTTTTTGTTCTTGATCTCTAAGTAAAGTGTCGAAATTTAGTTTATAATTTTGATAAACACAGTTCAAAATTTTTGAATGTGTAGGTACAAAAAATAGGTTGTCAACGCTATTATTTTCGAATATAATGATTACACTCGGTGGAGTCCTATGTTGGCTCTACCTTTAGGCATGGAGGATGTTCCTTGAAAATGTTTCAATTATTTGAGAGCTTTTTTCAAGGCAAGAGTTCATGGGAATAGTCTAATAATTCACTAAGATGCCCCCTCCTACTTGGAGTGGCTCGCATTTTGTGTATCTGATCCTAGCTAGAGGTCTCTTTATCCTAAACGTTGCATGTGTTTTGCCTGCATTGTTGCTCACACCTGTTCCAGATTCAATGTTACCTAAAACATACTGTTGAACTCGGTTAACATTTGAACATGTTCCAGATTCATGTGCTGAGTTTGGCATTCAGTCCTGCATTATTGCTAACACCTGCACGTTGTATCTTTTGCTATTTATAAACACTGCTTTAAATTTAAGTACACTAGCGTCTAATGGTTTTTTACTTTGTGGGGTTCATAAGCCGCTCACTGAAAATTGCTTGAGCCTCCAGAGCAACGTGGTTCACAATTCACATCTTTTTCGAGAAGCTTCTGCATCTTTATTTTGAAATACATGGTTTCATGCCTTTGGATACTTTTTTGATACATGGGTATGAAATACATTATGTCTAGCCTTTTCAGAAGTAGCTATCTTTGTTTCAAACTGTATGCCAAATTATAATTGACAGTTAAGCTTAGACGATGACAATGACTTCAAGCTTTGGAACATAATTTGAGGAATTATGATACATCTTAATAGGCAGTTCGATTTTCTTATTTGTCACTGAATCTGGTCATGCAAAGACTACACTGTTGAACTCTTTAACACCATTGACTGGCACCTGTGGAGACTGCAGGGTTGATCTTTTCGAGAACTTGTGCAAATACTGTATGCAACCTTTATTGATAATTTTTTCACTATGTCGCATTCTTATCTTGTAATCATATCAATTCTAATGTCTTCTTTTGTTCTATAACCAGCCAGTATCAACAATGGGGCCAGAAATCCTCATTCAGAGAGTGCCATTCAGCCAGGTGAGCCGACGTATCCCAGAAGATCACTGACAATTAAATAGTAAAACTGCGACTGTGCCCGAGTTCTCCACCTATAAAAAGGCATTGTTCTGTGCTCGAGCATACCAACTTGCAAGTCGAAACATCCAATAGAAGGGAGGAATAAGAATCATCGCTATAGTTTCCTCAGCTTTCTTTTCCAACCTTTGTGGCTCCTTTTTGGCTTATATTCGTGACTTTTGAACAATGGTTAGTGAATCATGGCACAGTATTTCGTTAATGACTTTGGACTTGTTGTACTGAGTTTGTGCTCGATAAATTGTTGGCTGGTTTGCTTTCAGGAAGGGAAGATGGAGTGGGCTGTTGCAGACGCCGTGGACTACAAGGGTGGTCCTGCTGATAGGACTAAAACCGGCGGATGGGTTCCTGCTGCACTTACTTTGGGTTTGTACACTATAACTATGCATTTCCATATGTTCCGTAGATCATGATACTTTGGATGGCACCAAGGTTCTTTTTTATGCGCCCATACTGACTGTCAGCTTATGACAGGGATTGAGATATGCGAGAGGCTATCAACAATGGGAATTGCCGTGAACTTGGTGACATATCTGAGCGGCACAATGCATTTACCAAGTGCTGAGTCCGCTAATACTGTTACCGACTTCATGGGAACTTCATTTCTTTTGTGCTTGCTTGGTGGGTTTCTGGCTGATTCATTCCTCGGAAGATACAGAACCATTGCAATCTTTGCCCTGATCCAAACCGTGGTAAGGCTTATATAACTCGACTTATTCTGTCTCGAGTAAATGTCTAATATCTGATGCAAGGTGATAACTGGGTCTTGTTCAGGGAACTTTGATGCTGGCAATCTCAACCAAACTGCCAGAGCTGCGTCCGCCGCCATGTAAGACACACTTATGCGAACGTGCCAACGGATTCCAGATGGGGATTCTCTACCTGGCTTTATATCTAATAGCGTTAGGGACTGGTGGGCTGAAGTCGAGTGTGTCAGGTTTCGGAACAGACCAGTTTGACGAGAATGATCCAAAGGAAAAGGCTCAGATGGCCTATTTCTTCAACCGCTTCTTTTTTGTCATCAGCACTGGAACTCTTATGGCTGTCACTGTCCTTGTTTACATACAAGATGAAGTCGGTAGAAGCTGGGCTTACGGGATTTGCTCCCTTTCGATGCTCGTTGCAATCCTGATATTTCTTTCTGGAACTAAACGATACAGGTTCAAGAAAAGCGCCGGAAGTCCCATAGTTCAGATCTTTCAGGTCATCGCTGCTTCCATTAAGAAGCGAAATATGCCGTTCAGAGCTGAATTACTGTATGAGGATTCTCCTGAGGCATCCAGAATTCCAAACACTGACAAGTTTCGGTAACTTCTAACACCTTACTCAACCTTTCGTCGAAGTTATCATGCTTAATAATGACCTTACAGCTCTGTTTCCTTTTTAGTTGCTTGGACAAGGCTGCGGTGGTCGTAGAGGGAGATTTTGAGAAATACGGCGGACTAGCTCCCAATCCTTGGAAGCTATGTTCCGTGACGAAAGTGGAGGAAGTAAAGATGATGATTAAGCTTCTGCCGATATGGGCTACGACAATCATCTTCTGGACTACATATGCTCAGATGATCACCTTCTCAGTCGAGCAAGCTGCCACAATGGAGAGAACCTTTTCAGGCTTTCAGATACCAGCTGGTTCGCTAACTGTCTTTTTCGTCGCAGCCATTTTGATCACCTTGGCCATGTATGATCGCCTCATCATGCCTTTCTGGATAAAATACAAAGGAAAGCCAGGTACCAATTCGCACTGACATTACATCTTCGTTAACTTATGACTGAGACTAAACTTGAGTTTCTGGCACGCAGGTTTCACTTGTCTGCAAAAGATCGGCTTAGGCCTAGTCCTGTCCGTAATTGGGATGGCTGCAGCAGCAATCGTGGAAAAGAAAAGACTTTCAGTAGCAAGCTCACTCCCCAACGCTCCACCGACGCTCCCAATCTCCGTCTTCCTCCTCATACCACAATTCTTCCTGGTCGGAGCTGGCGAGGCCTTCATCTACACCGGCCAGCTTGACTTCTTCATCACGCAATCCCCAAAAGGCATGAAAACCATGAGCACTGGCATATTTCTAAGCACTCTATCCCTCGGATTCTTTCTCAGCAGCTTCTTAGTCTCCGTCGTTAAACACGTCACTGGGAATGGTAGCAGCCAGGGATGGCTGGCTGATAACATCAACTATGGCAGACTAGATTGCTTCTACGGATTGTTAGCAATCCTCAGCTTCGTCAACTTTGTGATCTACCTTGTCTGCTCATTGTGGTACAAGTCCAAACTGAGTACAGCTGATAACACTGCATCCTATGCCGATGACAAGTGCTGATGAAATGATCGATCCTCTTAAAAGATCGATCAATGTAATGTGTTTCTGCTGTTTTTACTTCCTGAGAAAAATAATTATCAATGTAATACAAACCGGAATGGTTGGAATCTATTCCATTTTCATGTTTATACAGGCTTCATATTTTTGTCCAAGACCCAGGCTGCTCCGCCACTGCAGTCAATGATCCATTTGGTACCGCATTACACATGCAGATATACAGATAATACAACAATTCTTTCGCCTGAGCGGTGAGATGAAATGGTGCCGGTCAGTCGAGAAGACAAGAGTCTGGCACGACCTGGCTTGCCCAGCCGTGGGCATTCGTACAGCTTGAGTACACTGTCTGCCCACATTTTGCCGACAAGAGGGTAATTGACTTCATGTATATGTTGGTGCAGGCCACGGATCGGCTGCAGTTGAGATTAATTGCTATTTTCGTGCTGGAGGTTCCTGATATGTCGTGGTAAACCACATTGCTGATGTGAACTCCAGTTACCTGGTATCAGGGAAACAGACGTTGGAATCAGGAGAGGGAAGAAGTGAGAACGGAGGGAAGGTAAATTGGTTCATTTTTCACATGGCTTACCAGCTCACTGCAGTTCCATCGCACGTCACAGTAGTTCTGATCTATGATTATTGGGTTCTTCACCTTGTCGAAGGATATGTTTTGGAAAATGACATTTCGCACGTAACCTGTTCCCACCTGCATATACACTATATTAGACATTTGCATAAAGGGAGAGGTGAGATTGAATCAAAATGGGGAAGATATGCGGTAATTATTAGTATCATTAACTGCCTTACCTGCCAAGTCTTGATCCTTGCGCCGTTGGTTGTTCCTTTGAACTTGACATTTTTCACGAGTATATTCTCAACTTGGACTTGGTTTCCGCTCTTTCCTAAGCTCCCGATACTATCAACAGGCAATTTGGATAAGAGGTGTAAGACCAGTGTTCTGATGCATGTACAATCCACAACACTTGGGCGTTGAGTTTGTGGGATTCCTAATACCTTATGCCATGCCCCGGGCCGCAACGAACATTTGTGATTTTGATGTTTGATGTGTAGTCCTGTATGGATACGCAATCATCACCTATTCAATAAACAGCAGAAATAAATCAGAGATAGCCGATGGAATGATGTTTAAAAAGGGCTGTCAATTAAGTAGTGACAATAATGTACCAGAGCCTATCCAAGACTTGTCAATAGTTACTTCGCGAGACCTGTGGATGTGAATGCCATCAGTATTAGGACTGTTTCCAGGCGCTTCAATCATCATATCTGATATATGAATATTGCTGCTATCCAATATTGAAATATGCGCCTGAGGGCTGTTGATAAAGTTAAGATCACTGAGGCTGCTATCTTTGCACGATAGGAACTTCATTGCCTGCAAGTGACTTCAAGGTTTCATGAGCTGGCTAAACTAAATCAGCAAGAAATGCTTGGTGAGAAACTTACTGTGGGGGCCAATGTTGTGCAGTTGACCTGAAAATAGCCGCATAGAGTTTTATTAAACAGAAATTAAAAGGAAGCAAGTAACATATTTGCAAGTCATTTTGAGAAAGATGGGACTTACGAGCTTCGGTTGCCTCTTGCAAGACTGAGTCCACCAATTTTTCCCTTGTCCGTCAACCATACCGTGACCATTTACTTGAAGTCCTTGTACGTTTTGAAATGCTATCCACCGACTAGCATCCAACCCCTTCCATGTAGCAGGCAAAGAGGGGGCGACTAGCTTTCCTGATATCTACAACAACAGACACTTAAATGAGTCCCGTTAGTCACACAACCAAGTCAACAACAGAAAACAGAGTCAAGTACATTCATAGAGCACTTAACATCAAGGCATTGGCCTCATTTACGAATTGCAGAAATGAAAATGTACAGGAAAGGAGGACAAAACCAAGTACCTGAAACCTTATAGTTTTCGGATGGCAAGGGCCAACAAACACAATTGGTTTTGACATAAATTTCTTCCCTTCCGGAAGTAATACAGTTGCTCTGTCCACCTTTGCATTACATGCGTCTTTCCACGCCCTGGATAGAGACTACAAAATGCATTGTTAGAATTCTATACGAAGTATGATTACTACAGAAATTTGAATGAGAGGTTATTAATCCATGTAATATAAAACATACGTTTGAACTATCTATAATGCCATTGCTTTCAGCACCATAATCTGAGATATCATACACAGGATAACAAGCCGCTGCGGAAGTGGCAACTAATCCAAACACCAGTAAAAATGCGCATTTACCCTGCAGGAAAAAAAAAGAAGGCAGACAATTCAACTCAGAAAGCCTTCCCTATTTAGCAGAACTCAAATATTCATAAACCAAAACACCAAGCTGAATCATCTTACCATGACAGGCGAAAAACTAATCTTATACCCCCATAAAAGACACAAATGCCGATCAAAGAGCTGATTCATCGCCATGTTCACGAAACAACCACTTGTCATCGAAATGGCATGAACACCCTTTTATACAGCTCGTGACTTTTGGATTCGTCTTCATCCAACCCCCACCTCAAGTCCTCAACCATGACATTTCACAATTCCCATGATAATAATAATAATAAATTTAATTTGTGTATCCTAATGCTCAAGTAAAAGTTTACCAATTCAAGAAAGTAGTAAAGAAAAGGGCATCCTTGGTGGTTCCGTTACTAATTGGCATTTAATATCATATATGGCCTTTGTAATGGCGTGCAATATATTAGAGAGAAAACAGAAATCCACACGGTTTATTTTGACCATGACTTCAAACGTATTAATTATAACAAGGCAATTACTTTTGTGGAAAAAGAAATAATGTAGGTAGATTTTTTACCTAAAGAGTTATCACTGAAATTTATATATAAAAAAAGATATTGTATAGAGAATGAAATGAAACTCTTATCTGGAAAATGATTCCATGATGATCAAAAGCATTGAAATAAGTGAACAAAATTTAAGGAGGAAAGCCAGGAATTAGCGCCAAATTATCAACTAACCATTCGAGGCGGGTGGATAACATGGCAGTAGCAGCCAATAGAATGACTCCTACAGCTGCTGCACGCCTCGCTGGTGATACAGAAATGCAGTCCTCCATGACAGAACAAAGTTTGGTCATCAAGCGAATGTTGCATCAATTCCATTAGCTCATCTCCCAAGCAGCACATAAAGAACAATGTCCATATTCCTCCTGCCACATCCACCATCTACCTAATCAAATCTACAAATATAACCGACAATACCACCAATTGCACATCCCGCCTCGAAGAACAATCACTAACCTCCCGCTGTAGCGAGAGCAAAATCTGAAACTCCAAAGACGACCTTATGGCCGAGTTATGCGCAGCGATCAGAACCTTGGCTTCAAATCGAAGCTCCTCGTCGTGCGAATTGAACGAGAGGATGACACGACGCTAGCGCGGAAGATAGGCGATTCTTCCACGCTGATGATCTTCTTTTAAGCAATATGATTCAATTGTATCACGAAAAGAAAGGCAGAACGGAACGGAGAGGGGGAGGATTGGAGATTTTCTGAGACTGATTTCGCCGGCAGTGAAAAGAAAGGCAGAACGGAACGGAGAGGGGGAGGATTGGAGATTTTCTGAGACCGATTTCGCCGGCAGTGAGTGCACGAGAGGATACTAAGGGCCCGTTCTATAGCGATTGGATTTGGGGTGTTGGGAGATTAAATTAGATTATATTAGATTGTGTTGGGTGAGATTGGGGGTGTGTTGGAAGAGATTGGGGTGTGTTGGGTGAGATTGGGGTGTATTTGGTGAGATTGTATTAGATTGTATTAGATTAGGTGAGTGGAGAGTAGATTAAGTGAGTGGGTCTTACATTAAAAATAATATTATAAAAATGTTAGATATTTAGATTATGTGAGTGGAGGGTAGTTTAGGTGAGTGGGTCCTAGTTTATAAATAATATTATAAAAATGTTATATATATGTGAGTGGAGAGTAGATTAGGTGAGTGAAGATTAGATTAGATTAGATTGTGTTGGGTGAAATTGGGTAAGATTGGGTGAGATTGGGGTGTGTTGAGTGAGATTGGGTGAGATTGGATTGTGTTGGGTGAGATTGGGTCGGATTGACCCAATCCCTATAGAACAGGCCCTAAGCCTCTTCATTCTCTATTAATCGCCACCATCTTTAACCGGATCGCCGGCCGGAGTATTCATGTTCTACTGGGGGTTTAGGGCTCCCTCTGCAGTTAGATCACGTGACAGCAAGCGACTCGCTAGCAGCTGTTAAGTAAAACTAAACAAACGACGCCGTATGGTTATACTGATGAGTGATGAGGGAAATTTTCCAAATTGCACAGAATTGAAGATTCATTTCCAATTGTACACACTTTTTAGATTGGTTTCCCAATTTACACTAGTTTTTTAAGACGCCATTGCTAACGGCGTCTTAACGTTAAGACGCTCTTGTTGAGGGCGTTTTAAGCCCAGTGACAGTATTATATGAATCAGCAGGCTGATGTGGATTATTTGAATTTAGTATTTTATTAGGACGCCGTTCGGAACGGCGTTTTAGCTTGATCAAATTTCGAACCCTAACTTTTTTCCTTTCTCGCACTGCTCGTCCCCAAAAACGATTTCGCTCAAAATCGAAGCAATCTTCTCTCCGGCATAATCGTCCGTCCGGCGCACTTGTCAGTCCGGCGCACTCGTCCGTCCGCCATCTCCGACTCAATCGACATCTGCAGTCCGTCCGAGTCGCACCGCTCATCCCCAAAATCGATTTCGGTCAAAATCGATTCACTCGTCGGACATCTACAGTCCGTCCGACATCTACAGTCCGTCCGAGTCGCACTCGTCCGTCTGTCATCTCCAGCTCCGTCCGAGTCCGTCGACATCTCCGTCCGACTCTATCATTGCTCTTCTCTGCTCTGCTCTGCTCCATCGCCATTTCTCTGCTCTGCTCCATTGCTCTTGACACCGTTCCAACATTTCCAGTAAGCTCCTTTGCATATCTCCGCCTCATTGTTTGGATTGTTTTCTCAGCCGGTGTTTGTAGTTGTAATTCTAGATTGAGTTGTGTTGGATTGTTTCTAGTTGGATATGTCTAGTTGAGTCGGACATGTTTGGATTGTTTGGATTGAGTTTAGTTGAATTGTTTCTAGTTGTTTAAATTGTTTCTCGATTTAGTTTTCAACTATACATGTCTCGGCTAAGTTGTTGTTTTATTCTATCTTAATAGCAATGGATATTGATGAAATCGATGAAACGACACTGTCAACTATAGAAGTATTTGAAATTCCAACACAAGACGAGTTTGATAGAGATTATCTAGAGAGTCTTGATATTGATAGTGAGGAATGGTATATGGAAGTACCCATCGGCGTTGTTCAAGATAATAACTCCCTTTGGGATTTCCCACCGTTCAATGATGTGTCGGCTTGGATTAACCATCCAGCGATAGACGACCATGGGTCCCACAATGAACAGTTCAATACGAAGGAGCTGCATAAAGATGGACTATTTTTGAGCAAGGAGTCTCTTATATATGCTTGTCAAAGATATTCCATTAAACAACGCCGTGAGTATGGCGTTCGATATTCGGATACAAAACGGTTGCTACTCGAATGTCGCAGAGGCAAGGATAAATGTCGATGGGAATTACGAGCTTCGAAGAAGAAGAAGGAAGGTATGTGGAGAATCACCACATACAGCGGAGATCATACAATATGTGAGGTTGATATTATACGCCCTGACAACGTCCATTTCAACAAACACTTTATTGGAATGGACGTAAAAGATTTAATTCGAGAGGATTTGAGATATAGTCCTAAGCAAGTGAGGGAGTTGATGCGATCAAAGTATGGGTACAAGATAAGTTACATAAAAGCTTGGAAAGCGCACCAAAAAGCATTCGTATATTTATTTGGAGAGTGGGAATAATCGTTCGTAAAATTACCGGCTTATATGGGTGTGCTAAAAGAGACCAATCCCGGTAGTATTGTTTTTTGGGACAAATCGATGCTTGATAGTGGCAATGAAAGCGTAAATAGAGTATTTTGGGCATTCGGCCCGTCTGTTAATGGATTCGCCCATTGTCGTCCCGCTATTTTGATTGACGCAACTCATTTGAACGGGAAGTGGAAAAGGGTTTTAATGATTGCAGTTGCTCTCGATGCGGAAAATGAAATTCTCCCTCTTGCTTATGCATTGGTGGAGAGTGAAAACATTGATAGTTGGAGGTGGTTCATGACGTGCATTCGAAATGGCGTCACACAACGAGAAGGATTATGTATTATTTTCGATAGGCACGCGGGAATAATGAGAGTCATGGAAGAAGATGATTGGAAGCCACCGAAGTCTTACCACCGTATTTGCATAAGGCATTTCGCATCAAATTTCAATATAAAGGCGAAGTGTTTGGCCAAGAAAGCATTACTCACTAGCATTGGGTACGAGAATCAACAAATAAAGTTCTGCAACAGTTTTAAAGAATTGAAAGAGTTATTGAAGGATAACCAAGATGCCCTGAAGTGGTTGGATAAACTTAACGCGGAGAAATGGGCTTTCTCTTATGATATTGGGGGTCGAAGATGGGGGTCCATGACCACCAATATCTCTGAATCGTTTAATAACGTCCTTATGTCGTGTCGTGATTTGCCTATCATCGCTATTGTGCACTTCACATTCAAGCAAGCCAATGCTTGGTTTATCGAGCGTCGTGATGCACTTTTGGACCACAACAAGTATTTTGTTCCTAAGATCGAGAGCAAACTCAATGCAAATTTGGCAAAATCCACACAGTGCAAGGTTCAAATGTTTGACCGGAGCAAAGGTATAGCGTCTGTTCTTACCAAATCAAAGGAACACGCACATATTGTTTCTATTGCAGATATGACTTGTGGTTGCGGAAAATGGCAACGATTTCACTATCCATGTTGTCACGCTTTAGCGGTGTGTGAAGAAGAGGGAATCTCCATACGTGATTGCGTGGCTACTGAATATAGCACGCAAAATTGTAACGACACTTGGTCATATACATTTAATCCACAACCAGATATCTCACAGTGGAAGGAATATGATGGGCCAAAGCACATCCCCAATAAGCATTTCAAACGAACCAAGAGAGGAAGGCATCCAACAAAACGAAGACGTAACGAAATGGATGCTAGGCGTGATCCAAGACCCTCACATGCAGAAGCTTCTAATGAACAAGCATCTGCTAGGCCGAAGAGAGCTTACAAGTGTTCAATATGTGGGGTTGTAGGTCATACAAAAAAATCTTGTACTTCACCTCGTGTGGTGAATTAGGAAACTACAATGTTGTAGTTTTTACGTGTATCTTTTTGCAAATGCTTCTTGTAAACGACTATTGGAAATTTAAATCTAAGTTGTGAACACAATCTTATTTTTCATCCTAGTTGTCAACATTTATTTTTTGTTAGTTATAGCTAAATCTTATGCATATTGTATATTGTGTTACAGATATGCCACGACGTGGTCGTTCAGAGGCGATCCCTGATGTGCCATCTCCAGCAGAGAGCTCAGACAAGGACGGGACATTTTTACCGGATGTGACACACCTACTTCATCCAGGTCCCATATCTCGCACACTGTTGTACAAGCAGGACACTCATCGATCTAAGATGATATGGGAGACACCGGTAAGATTAAAATTCTTAAATTACATTTCATGTCGAGCGTATATTGCCTTAATGTATATTATTTAATTTATTCTAATTGTATATTCTACTGTGCAGGATACTGACGATGTGTTAACAATTCGTCACCGTGGCATTGACTGGCCTGAGCGTATATTGCCTTACATCATTAGGGCGGGCTTCGGGCCATGGAATTACATGCATAATTTACGAGGTTGACTGGTCATTTATGACAGCATTAGTGGAGAGATGGCGTTCCGAGACGCACACATTTCATTTACGTAAAGGGGAGATGACGATCACCTTAGAGGATGTTGGTATCCTGACTGGACTCCCGATAGAGGGTCGAGCGGTGACTACGCAGCAGGAGGTAGGAGATTATAGGCGTCTGTGTCTATAGTTGTTAGGAGTGATCCCGCACGGGAAGAGACTTACCACTGTTAGACGTACGTGGCTCAGAGAGCATATGCAGAACATGCCAGCAGATGCCACTGACGTAGAGATTCAGAGATATGCGAGGGCGTACATTCTTGCCATGTTAGGGTCATCACTCTTTCCAGATTCTTCAGGAAGTGAGATATCCCTTCACTTTCTACCACTGCTCGCCGATCTCGACTCTATTTCGAGCTATAGTTGGGGTGGTGCTGTGTTAGCAAACCTCTACCGCAATATGTGCAATGCGTGCGAATCGAATGTGATGCAACTTAACCTCAACCTCTTGGTTCAGATATTGATCCTACACGGCTTCCTGCTCTAGGATATAAGTAAGTGAATTGTCATTTAGTTAAGTGTTTATAATTAACGCATACAATTATTTTTTTAACATGTCTAACAATTATTTTTTACATTTGTAGGTGGAATGTGCCCAAGTCATACATGCATACATCTCATCACGTGTTGATGTTGTATCGTGATTTGTTGGATCGACAAGAAGCCAATGATGTCGTATGGGCTCCGTATACAGATGCGATATTGGCCCCGCTTAATCCCATATGTTTAGCTGGCAGAGAGTCATGGAGGGCAGAGGTTCCACTTATATGTTTCCATATAGCTGAGTGGCACTATCCATCTAGAGTTCTTCGCCAGTTTGGATGGGGACAGCCGGAACCAGCTTTGCCACCTGCAAGTCATAAAGAGATGCACAGGCATATCCGTAGAACTACGCACCTTGTCGATGATGTGATGCAAGGTTACATACATCTTTGGGATAATCGTGCAGCGCACATTGTTACCGGTGAGGCAGACACAGACGGATCATACCTGGAACCGTACTACGCATGGTATAGTACGGTCACACGCAAGCGTATTCAACCACCTTTGAATACACCCGAGCCGTATCGTCCATCAGGACATGAGCATTATCTGCTGGTAAGTATCCGAACTGCTCATATTGTAAGTGTTCATTTTATGAATTGTGTAACTAAATGCAATATAATATTTCATATAGGTCTCGTCATTAGTGCGCACTTGCAAGATGAGTGCCAATATGTTCTTTAAGACGACCGACAAGGAATGTAAAGGACAACTACATGATATGTTTCATGCCGCCCGTGCCGACTTGTTAAAAATTGGAGAGGGTCGAGCATTAGATGTTGATGTCACACAGATTCAACTACGTAGTGGTATAATTTTTCTATTCTTAATTTTGAATCTTTATTTCATGCAACTTAATTCTAACTGTCTATTTTCAATTTAATGTAGATTCGGATGAAGACATTGACTTGTCACATGATAGTTTTGATGTTGGTCCTTCTCAAGTGACTCAAGCAGAGTCACAAAGGAGTCCATCGAGGAGGGTGTCGACACGAGCTAGAAAGACAACACAGCGTTTCACTACGGCCGTTTATCGTTGATGTGTTTTTATACACTATACATGTTGTCATGTTTTTTTATCACTTCACTTATGTTTGATGGGGAATTTGGTGTATTGTTGATAGATTGTGCGGATTTTTGTATGTTCAGTGGATTGTGAGGGTTTTTGTATGTTTAAGGGATTTTGTGCAGGTTTTTGTGAGTTTTGAAATGAAACAATGTTAATATGCCCAAAATTCACAATTGACCTAAAACTACTAAAACGCTGTCATGGACAGCGGCTTCATCCTGTAAATAACAACCGCAATCCCTCTGAGATTCAAAACCACTAAAACGCTCCTACTAACAGCGTTTTAATATTTAAACAATGTTAGTAGCAGCGGCTTAGTCCTGTAAAAAACAACCAAAACCCAACCCCTGAGAGATTGCAATCAGTTAAAACGCTCTTACGAAGGGCGTCTTAATGTAGAACGCTGTTGGCAACAGCGGCTAATGCCTACGTGGCAACATTATGCCACCATGTCTGGTATTTGGGCGCGAAAGACCACCTGGGCTTAAAACGCCCTCAACAAGAGCGTCTTAACGTTAAGACGCCGTTAGCAACGGTGTCTTAAAAAACTAGTGTAAATTGGGAAACCAATCTAAAAAGTGTGTACAATTGGAAATGAATCTTCAATTTTGTGCAATTTGGAAAATTTCCCGAGTGATGACCTATTTTTTGCATACGGAGTTTGTTTTTTTGCGACAGCAAGCCAACATCGATAGCTGCTGTTAGTAAAACTAAACAAACAATCTGATGTATTTTTTATCTAAATTTGGTTGGTTGGTCCACATGTTATGAATTCCCGTAACAATTTTTTGCAGCAAATCTGCATCCCGCAGATTGTATTCGGGGGCGAATCTAGGAATTTAAATTGATTCGATATGGATTTTTTTGATCGACAATATAAGATTATAATAGATCTGATCCAGAAAAAAACAACGAAATAGATGTAACGTAGTGGAAAATAAACCTATCACTTCTCTAGTTGTGCATGGTTCGATGACTAGGGTTGAGATCCTGTGAGAAAGACATATTAGATGAGAAATGAGAAAAATTAATAACCATTAGATCAGAAAAATGAATGGCTAAGATTAGTACTAAATTAATTAAAATCTGTATTTAATTAATAGCCAAATACGGTTAAGGGGAAAATTAGGGAAATACATTTAGGTCAAAACAGCATCTGCTTTTCTCATCCCGTATAATCGATCTCTAAAATTGGAAATGCGTATCAGTCGGGATTCCGTCTTCGAGGCTGCGCGACGCCGGTACCTAATTGCATCTGAAGGCGACCGACGACGATGGAAGGCGACTGAAGGCGGTATCAACCGTGGGAGCGACAACGCAAGCAACGCAACCGTGGGAGCGACGACGCAAGCGACGACGACGCAAGCGACGACGACGCAAGCGACGACGACGACTAAAGGTAATTCGACCCTAAAATTCTTCGACGCAACTGTTGCTTTAGGTTATTTGTTTGATTTATTGTGAATTTTATGGTATGTTATGTTCTTCGATTTGCTGTTTTAGTTCGCAGATTGCCAATTCGATGCGTAGCTTCCTATCCAAAATGCGTACTAGCGATTCCATTGTCAATTAGCCTTGTATCTAAATGCGTACGAGTGTTTTCATTGTTGATCACTATTCAAAATACGTACGAGTGTGGCCTAGTTAATTGTCTTAGAGTTGTTTTAGAGTTTATGTGATTACTTAGATAAAGTGCGTATCATCTTTAGCAGATTTATTGTACGCATTTTGTTTCAATTACTATGCATTTAGCTTCAATTACTACGCATTTTCGTGATTGAAACATCATAACAGGTATTTGTCATTGTAAAATGCGTAAGATTAAATGTAATATGCGTAAGATTAAATATAATATGCATAACAGGTATTTGTCATTCAAAATGAGTAAGAAAATGGAGTGGAAGTTGTTGCGCGGTGAACAGGTTAGATTTCTATCGGTGCCGAAAATGGAGTTGGTTTCATTTCATCAGTTTTGTTGATAATATTTTTATGCATGTTGGTTTCTGGATCAGTAGCTGATTCTGATAGGAGTTGCACTTTGATTGTATTCGATTTTACGTTGATTATTTTTTGTGCGGTGAGATTGAGGAAAAGTGATTTCAGATATGTTTAGACGGCTATAGGTTTTTGTTTATGTTTAGGAAAAGTCAGGTAGGGAATTTTAGGATGCTTTTTGGAGTGTTAGATCTAAATCAGTGGAAAACTGTTATATATCTATTGATTTACCAGATGTTGTTTTTATATTTATACCTTTTAATCCGCATGTAATATTGGATTATTGTTTTAACATTTGTTATGCAAATAATTATCTGTGTTGTTTGATAACCTTGTTGCATGTTAGTGCATCTTAAACATTAGCTGTTTAACTTTGTTCCTGCTGGTATTACTTTATTTCAAGCTATTAAATTGAGCTATGTATGCATATATTTTGATTTTTGTTACGGTTACTCCTTTTAGGCTTTCCGTGAAGGGCAAAGCGGGGGCGAAGAAAGTTACCAAGGCAACTAAGAAAGCTGCCAAGGATCCTAATAAGCCAAAGAGGCCTGCCAGTGCTTTCTTTGTTTTCATGTAAATATCATCTCTGTATTATGAGTTTCGTATTTTGTAGTAGTCTTTACTTATCTGTGTGTTATGTTTTTGGTTTTGTTCCTACAGGGAAGACTTCAGAAAGCAGTTCAAGGAGGAAAATCCAAACAACAAATCTGTTGCTGCTGTAAGTACTATGGTTTGTCATATACACTTGTTTAAGACAAGTGCTCAATTTTGCCCCCTTTAATTGCAAGGCTTGGCATTTGACGACTATCTGATTTGTAGGTTGGTAAGGCTGGTGGAGAAAAGTGGAAATATATGTCAGATGCAGTGAGTTATTAGTCTCATCCATCAAACTACTGTTATTATTTAACAAATAAGATCTTGTTTTTAAACTGTTTCTCGTTAACTTTGTACTTGCTTGATTGATATTACCAGGAGAAAGCTCCCTATGTTGCCAAGGCAAAGACAAGGAAGACTCATCAATATGATAAGGACATGAAAGCATATGAGAAGAAACATGTGACATTATCGGATGCCCGTTGACTTGTGGTTGGGTTAATCTAGTGCTCAATCTAGTGACTACTATTAGAATTTATGTTTTGTCCTGAGTGTAAAAAATGATTTCACAGTAGAGTAATTAAATCTTGTAAATCAAACATCTAATATTTAATAATATTTTGTAAAATACAGAGCTTCGTATTCAAAATGCATAGATTTCAATTTAAACATTGTAAAATGCGTAAGATTTAAAGTAAAATGCGTGGTATTTAAAGTAAAATGCGTAAGATTCCAGGTAAAATGCGTATGATTCCCACGAAATGCGTAGCCTTAAACTTAAACGAAATGGTATATAAAGTTCCGAAGGATTACATCTCGTTTTATAAATTTATGCATTGTTACAACTTCTTGGCTAATAAAAAGCAAGTCACATACCAAAATTCAACAAATATTGGACCAAAATCCTGTTCGAGTTTCTTGTCATAAGAACCTAACAACAGCTTCCTCAACTCCTCCAACCCATAATCCAACCTCATCTTAATCTCAGCCTCACCAGCACCCACAACAATTCCCTCCTGGTCGACACAATGCGACAGCGCATAATCAGCTCTCATAGCCTCCAATATCCCTTATGTTCAGTATGAAGTATCGAGTCCAAGCATGACAATAATTGCAGAAACTCATCCACACCACCACCACCGTCGTTCTTCCCAGCCCCATCACCTTCCACTAAAATCAACACAATCGCATCCAGCAGTTGCGATTTCGAAATCGGAATGTACTTCTGCCTCGGCACCTCTATTCCAGAAACCTCATCCTCGCCGTCGATACTCGCCCGCTGCGGCGGCGCTGATAGCATCATATTGTTAACAAGCTCCTCTTCGCTTCGAGTAGTTTCGCTATTGGAGCTGGCTTCCGACGCTGACCTCCCTTGGAATAGAAGTGAGCATCGGCACAGTGCCTTTGGATTTACTATACGAAGTTTTCAGGCGACGGCGAACGAATGGAAATAAAGGTTTTCAGATTTGGACGGCGAACGAATTTTGAGAATAAACAAAAAACAAGGATAAGACCTAACCGAATATACGTGTGCGATAAAATAGGAATTAAATTAAAAGTAGATTAAATCAAATGACGAAAACAACCCTAATCTCGATTTTATTCCAAATATAGATTTAAATATATTGGTAAAATCATGTCCGTTGGATGATAAATCGAACGACTATTATAATTTCTTATTTCTCACCAAAACTATCATTTCTCATATGATCCTAACTCTCGATAACTATTAGCTGGTGCTATTTTTTTTATTGGAGCCGATGTTAATTTTTTTTTGTGTGATAGGGGAGCCGTTGCTAATTTTAAGGTTCGATTTCAAATTTTTTTTTCAAATTTGAAGGTTCGATTTTCAAATTTGTTGGTCAATTAATATTTATTATTCATTAATGTATATACCATTACCGTCCGTCAGATTACTTTTGCTCTTCACGCCACCCCACTGTCATGTTCGATTCCGATTCCCAATGAAGTTTGATTTTTTTTCTCTTCATTTTTGCTCCTAGTTAAGTTGACGTTACTCCTTGGGTCCATTTGACAGTTCGAATAAAACTAATACCACTCATTATGACGCAAAGCCACATCCAAACAACACATAAACTCCATTGTAATGTTCAAACGTCGTTATGCATCTACATCTCAGCCTTCCTCAGGTCTGGTGTGGTCTGTCGGACAACCATGTTTATCAATTCCATCAATATTCATCTACTCAGCGCCCAGCACAGCTTCGTCGATCGATTTCCATGTCGTTCGACTCCTATAGAGCGTCTCTTCCCCGGAAAATCATGAAATTACTTACTCTAGCTATGCGTTGTTCGATTCCCAGTAAACTCTGATTTTTTTCACTCAAATTTCTACCCGGCTGCAGCCCAACCCTTTAGATCCGCCCCTGCTTGTATTCGATGAAAACGAACATAGCAGTATATTGCGTGTTAATTTATTTAAAAATTGGGTAAATGAGATATGTCAAATTCATTTACCCTATTTGTGAAATCTCAAATCCAAAACATGACATTTGGAATAAATTCCCCCTAATCTTCGCTTCAGCTTTAGGCTAGATCCCGTGTTGCGTAGCTAAATGTTGCCATCCGAAAACGCAGTCGTTTTGAGTTGAACAACAGTTGCAATTACCTAAATACCCTTTGCAAAGGGAAGGCATTTGTTTCATCCGTTGCTTCCCAAAATCACCGCGGGGACTTGCGCAAACCGACCACTTCTGTTCCGGTGGTGTTCTCTGAAATCATCCAATAAAACCTCTCGTAGGGGACTCAACACCTTCTTTGAATAGCGGAGTATCTTAATCCTAATTCAACCAACCTTAATCTAGTCGACCAAGGCTACATATGCGTTGACATAGCCATGTGGTGGGTATGGAAAGTAGACAGACATCTTTGATAAAAAGGTTAGAGTTTGGTTCAATAATTGATCGAATTAGGGTTTCACGTGAATCTAGAACAAAGAATAAAAAATTGAAAATTGAAAACAAGAATCGATGGAGCAACCAATCGATGGATTGGAAAACAGAAGAGGTCGGAGGAGTCGAGCGAGAAACTTAACGGCATATCCAATCGGCGGGTTGAAGAAGGAAGACGAAGTTTTTCTCAGATTCACACTGTGCACTTTCAGTGGGGGTACTTAGGTATTTGCAATTGTTGCTCAACACAAAACGACTTCGTTCCCGGCTGGCAGCATTTAGCTGTGCAGCACGGGATCTGATTCCAGGCTACCAGCCGGGAACAAAATCGTTTTGTGTTGAGCAACTGTTTTTCCAATTCATCGATTGGTTGCTCCATCGATTCCTGTTTTCAATTTTTAATTTTTTTAGTCTGTGTTCTAGATTAACGTGAAACCCTAATTCTATCAATTATTGAACCAAATTCTAACCTTTTTTATCGAAGATGTCTGGCTACTTTCCATACCCACCACCTGGCTATGTCAAGGCATCTGGGGCCTTGATCGACTAGTTTAAGGTTGGTTGGATTAGGATTAAGATAAGCAGAAGGTGTTGAGTCTCATGCGGGAGGTTTTATTGGATGATTTCGGAGAACACCGCCGGAACAGAAGTGATCGGTTTGCCGCAAGTCCCCACGGTGATTTTGGGAAGCAACGGATGAAACAAATGCCTTCTCTTTGCAAAGGGTATTTAGGTAATTACAGCTGTTGTTCAACTTAAAACGACTGCATTTTTGGCTGGTAGCATTTAGTTGCGTAGGACGAGGTTCGGTTCCGTACCAAACGTGAATATAATGCAAAGCCTGTACTCCATCCAGTGCAAAATAGGAAATAATTTACGGAATCAATAATTTGGATTCATTTAGGCGTTTTTGTCTCTATACATATGATGTTGGTTTATTCCATTTTTTATGGGGGGCATATATTCCATTTTGTAAACCTATATTTAAATACTGCAGATATTTATTTTGGATCCTTCTAAAGATATTTATTTTTATTTTATTAAAATATCAGAAATTTATATTCCAAAGATATTTTTGTTGTGCATTTATGAAGTGGGCTGGGCCCATCGATGCGACCCACTGGGCCGTTTAAACTACACAGCTTGAAATACACCTAAGCCTAGGGAGAGCAAAATTCGATAATTACCGTTTACCGTTACCGAATCAATTCGGTTCGGTAAATCGATAAATTTACCAACGGTAAAAATAAGTCGGTAAACGAAATAAATTCTGAAATCGGTAAATTTACCGTTTTACCAAAAAATATAAATATAAATATTATATATTATAAAGAAAAAATTGAAAATTATTTATATATATTAAAAATCAACATATATATTTATATGATTTATAATATATATTTAAAAAATTAGAAAAATAATAATTTTCGGTAAATTTACCGATTTACCATTTTACCGAAATATCGGTAAAACGGTAAATCGTAACGGTAAACGGAATAGAATTTTACATTTCGGTAAATTGGTAAACGGTAAAACGGTAATTTACCGTTTGCTCTCTCGTGCCTAAGCCCAATGGTGGGTCCACTAATCGGATCAGTTTTATTAAAATTGGACCGGACCGGCCGGTTCGATTCTCTAATCGGACGTTATTGTAGTTGAACCGCTCTCAATCAGGTTGAACACCGGTGGGTTTTTGATTAACCCAGTTGACCCGACCGGTTCAACCGAACCGATTTTGTCAGAAAAATTAAACTTTTTGAGCTCAACAAGAGTTGAACACAACATCCCATGTATAATTAGTTCATTTCCTTCCACTAGGCTAAAGATGATTTCTTGTTTTAAGATTATTTAAGTAATATTTATTAATCTATTTCAATTAATACATATTATCAATTTAACTGGAAATTTAATTTAGTTAAATAGTAGTACTTCACGATCGTATAATATACTCAATAATTTTCCGCGTATGTTAGAATTATTTCAATTTTGAGTTTGAGAAATATATGTAACCCTATTTTAATCAAGACTTCGATTAAATATCAAATAAAATTATAAATTTTGGATATAATATGATTGTATAATGAGCCAAAAAAATTGAAATACAATTATCCGACATGTTTAGATTATTTAAATCATAAACATGTAATATTATAAAATGTAAAATTTAATTTGGTCATAAATCATGTAAAATATAATTTGGCCATAAACATATTAAACTATAATGTCATATATAACTTTTTTTTATTTTTTTAAGAACATGTGGGTCAATCCGGTTCGATCTGGTTGAACCACTGACCCATTAACCCAGTTACCTGACCGTATCGATCCCCGGGTCTGTTTTCACAACACTGAATCGGATTGAACGTCTTTGTTAACAGAGGCGGCTTACTATTCAGCTTTGATTATTATTAGGGTTTCACATTTTGTCTTCATAAATTCAATTTTCTAAGTGGCATATTGTCCTTCAAAATGGGACACTTTCTAAGTGGCATCTTGTCCTTCAAAATGTTTAGGGTAGCCATTATTTAATGGCTTTCATGTTCAATTTCACCCGTAAGTCGATGAACGAATAGTTTACGTACGTGTTAGCGAATAGTTGTTCTAGAGTATTGAATCGAGTCTGAAAACATTCATTGATGGTTCATCACTCCAGTTAAATTGATATTTTTGCGAAAGCGCTATCTAGACTAGTTCAAACAATTCCACACACTTTGATCTTTTCCTCAGGACCATTAGATTAGTTGATATTTTTGCAAAAGCGCTATCTAGACTTCTTCAAACAATTCAACACATTTTGATCTTTTCCTAAGGACCTTTGGATTTGTTGAGTGTAGCTATAACTAAATGCATCAATGATATTAATTCTAAGTCAGTCAAGTCCTGAAAGTGTCGATGAGCTTACCGTTTACGAGGATATTGCGGTCTGTAATGATCATTGACGAATGAGCTATCATGAGATGAAGATTGGTTTCATTAGCGTATCTGAAAAAATATATATACATAGACAAAGTATGAGTTTTGACTACGTCTCTTTTATGGTCCATAGTACTTCTTAGGAATCCTTAATCTAAATCTAAAATTGATAGACATTTTCTTAGTTGTCACTGTCAGTGAATCTTTATAATTAAAACAAACGTGACCCAAAGGGCAACTCTTACATATTGTTGTGTCAAAGTTCAAGTTTGAGTGCAAGAGGTAAGAAATCGAGAGTTAAGCTAAGCTTACAACTCATGTGTGTATTGATTGATGATTGATAAGGATTGCAAATAATGCATCACTTAATTGTATCCACCAAATTAACTTCCTGCACGCTAGCTAGTTAAAACTATTATACCTAACATTATTATTATTTTTTTATAAGCATGTATACCAAGCATGCATCACTTAATTGTATCCAACCAAAATTTTATACCTAACATTTTGATTTTAGGGTTTTGGACATTTAAGGAAGCATGTGATTTGTGATTATGCAAGGTTTTCTCATACATATTACAGGTGTGCGTCTATGATCTTTGCAGTTCATTAGATGTCCACACGGTGAAAATAGAGTTATCAAGATAGTCATATGCAGTTTTCTTTACGAATCGACATGTGAATAACTGTATATAATAAGGAATCGGGCACGAGAGTACATCACATTTAAAGGGAGCGCTCGGTTTAGAACTCCTAAAAATTCGAGAACCTGAGATCTCAAATCTCACCATTATTGGATCAAGTTGCATCTTTGAATGTGGTGGTGACACTTGTCCCACTAACTTTTTTTCCTTCATTATACAGTTTCGAGCATGCATTTTAAGTTTTCAGAAACTGCACTTAGGCAAAAATTGATGCATTTTCAAAAGTGCTTAACGTAGACGAAACTGCATAACGAAGGGATTCTTAAAGTTCTCGAAAAAAAGAGGTTTTCATTTGAACGCTCCTCTCACATTTAAAGTTGGTAATCTTAACTAGGTCAAAGTAAATTTTTTGTCAGTTTGAACATGATTTGAAAATATGTATAGTTTTCTATTTCATTAAATACAATCATGTTACGTAGTTTCAGCATCATCTGAGAAATTATTAGAACGAAGATATAGAATTCCCTCCTACATTCTTGTCAATTTAATGGACAATAATAATGCATCCTAAGAAGATGCATTGTTACTATTGTTTAAAATTATCGTTGATCAACCATAATCCTTTATAAAATAACGATACATTTTCAAATAAAAATATTTATCCCTTTAAATATTATCGAAAAGAGAAAAATTACGAATAATCGATGTACTTTTTATCAGATACTGCATGTAGTGCACGTCGTTCTTAAAATGGCATTATCATGTTTAAGCTATAATAGTAATATGATAACATAATACAAATTTGGATAAATAAACATACTATGATCATTTGGTCTATTTCTTTTTTTTGTTCATAATTTTTGCTTAATTAATTCAGACAAATAATGATAATGTAAAGACCAGGCCGTAGGCCAATTCTTATTTATAATTTACATATTTGTTAGCCATTGTGGCATATGTATATATAACGAGTATACATAGAGAAACATGCCATCTAATGATTTATAGACATTGTAGGTATGGTTTATTAAATTTACTAATTACTGAAGAGAAGTTCTTCTATCATTTGCAGAGCAATCCTCTCCTCATCATTTTTAACATTCTGATCTCCAACAACATTCTGGTCCTCCAACTTCCGTTCCATCCCAAACCCTATCTCTTTACTTCCCTTATTTACACCAACACCAACACCCCCACAATCTACAGTCCTCTTCTCCCCAAGCTCAACAGTCATTACCCAATTGGCATCTGAACCGGACCCAGCCCGCTTCTGCCAGACACCAATGTGAGACTTCTCTGTATCCAGCCTGAGGCAGGTTAAAGAAGGTGACGGTGCCTTGGTGCATTTCTTGAGCTTGGCGTGTAGAATCTCCGACAAGGTCATGTTAGAAAAAGATGATCTTGAGTGATGGATTTTATCATTGGAAGAGTCAGTAGTAGAATTATTATTATCAGTTTGGTCTACAGGGAAGTTGGTTTTGGCATTGCGACCGCTCATAAGGACCGATGCTTGGTCGTAAGCCCTTGCCGCTTCCTCTGCTGTCTCAAATGTGCCAAGCCATACCCTCCGCTTCCTACATTAATAAGAGCAGAATCAAAGAAAAGATCAAAAACTCAAAAACCCCAAAGTGAGACAGCTAATATAATGTCACATTTCTCCTTGACAGTAGTGCAATATCATGGTCCCCCATGTTAGTTACAAAATTTTACTTGTTACTGCAGAAATTCATGGCAATATATATATATATATATATATATATATATATATATATATATATACCGACATTATTAATCATCGAAATCCTAATTAAACCTTGTCAGTCAATAATTCAAGGTACGTATTTTTGAAACTGACGAGGTACTTACAATAACGGATGGCGGATCTCGGAGACCCAGGAACCCCAATGGCGTTGCCTGACACCTCTGAACTTCTTGTTACCATTTACCATTATTATTATTCTGACCGATCGAAGAGCATTAAAAGAGAAGGTACACTAAGGTTGCAGAGGATAGAGAATATATATGAATCCACAGATTGGAGTGATATATATATAAGTGCTAGTGAGTGAGCAATGAGTATGTGTAACTCATGTATTTATGTACATAATAAATGAGGAACGTACAGAATGTGATGTGTGTCGGCCAAAGTTTAATAATCAGAGAGCAATAAAGCATTTCACCTGCCATCAGCACATCATTCATTTATTTAGAGTTTTAGGGTCTTGCATTTAATGGCTTCCCTTGACTTAGCTCCCAATTTGGCATCTTTTATTTCCTCTATTACCGTTCCTCTTTTATCACTTGTAATAATCAGTCATACACAAATAATGATCTAATTGGCCGGAACTGATACATAAACCCTAATAATTAACAGTAAATCCTAAATGTGATCCCAGCTTGGAATAATGTTTTGATATGGCTTGTTACGTACATAATGTCTTTTTGTTTCTTAATGTTGATCAAGCTTGGAAGCTGGACAGCAGAAATGAAACTGGATTATTGATTGCTATTTTGTTTTTTGTAAGATTGTAATTACTAGGCTGCTTAAAGGAGGTTTTGATGTAGAGATCAGAACGTGAATTAGGGTTCAAAACCCTAACCAAATTTAACTTCTGATTATAATTAGTTTAGACTGATTCTACGATGGTGAAATTATGATTTGGACATGAATATGTAAACATGTTCTAGTGACATATAGACTATAAAGCTCCATCATTTAGTTGAATAAATAACTCTTAACAGCATGACTTTGTCGCACTAAATGGCAGTCAATTAAGCTGTATCTTCAATCATTATCCTTACCGACAAAAGCCCTTAGGGTTATGCACTTTATCACCAGATACATTTTAAGTATTTAAATTTTTCTTAATTATATGCTTAAACTAGAATTAATGTACGTCGTATCTGGGTGAAGCGTAGCCATCTCTTTATCAGCTGATGATAGATCAATGCCTTAACAAAATCAAAATATCTTTGACAAATGTTACCAATGGTCCATTGTTTAATCCATCACAAACTTATATATCACGTCGACTATTCAATCAAAAAAACATAAATAGTTCAACAGACAATACTTAAAATCTTTTTTTGCAATATGATCATCCGATTAACAAGAAGTCCAACTCCGCGTACCTCGATAAATTGGGAAAAGTACAATTTGTGGTCTTGAACTATCACTTGATTCAAATATATAGATCGAACTATAAAAAGTTACAAAGAATGTACGAACTTTGATTTGTTTTTCCAAAGAAGGGACATGTTGACCGAAAGCCAACGATTTAATAACACCGTTTATCTCTGTACACCTTCATAAGTGTGCATTGTCGTTGTCTTCTAAGTGACATTAACAGCGCCTTGACGGCGTTGAACGGAGCTCGACAGCATTAGTTGCTAAAATCGTTGACTCTTTTTTACTATGTCCCTTTTTTTTTTGAAAAACAACTCAAAGGTCACACCATTTTTGGAACTTCTTTTTATAATTCGACCTACATATTGGAATCAGGTAATAGTTCAGTACCTCAAACTGTACTTTTTCCTCCATTTAAATGAAGTCTTCTCGTAGATCTAAAGCTAGTAGAGATTTTAAAACTCCCAATCTCTCCATGAGATAAACTAATTCAGAAATATCTTGCAGTAGATAGATAATATCTACACTTACAATAATTAAGTTGACTTAAGGGAGACACTATTAGTGGCATGCGTCAACAAAATATGTGACATTATATTATTCCCATTCTCCGATTTAATAAAAATAAAATTTAATGTACTTGAGGAGTGACGGCTTATTGACAAACAATAACATTAAAAAGCAAAAATGGCGTGCCTTCAATAATTCGACTATGATTGAAATGCACGTTCATGAAATAATAGAGTAATCATTCTGCCTTCGAATCAGCTTGATTTCGGCATGTGGGATTGTAACCGTGTTGGCTCACCATTTGTCTTCATAAACAAGTGGTCATGAATTCAACTCCTCACAAATGCACCATTCCCACCAATATCTGGTGAGAATTTCCCCCCTTCACAGAAGGTGCTTCCCTCTCCTTTCAGGAGGTGCTTTCCTCCCCTCGCAGGAGGTGCTTTCCTCCCCTCGCAGGAGGTGCTTTCCTCCCTTCGCAGGAGGTGCTCGAGGTGGCTTCGCCTTTGCCACAGCTCTGAAGAAAGGCTTCGCCTGTGAGGCAGTTGATTGCTCGAAGATATGCTTCGAAGTGGATGAATAAAGACGCCGCAAGGCTTGCGCTTCAATATAATGGAGATTAATGTACTAGATTAGCTTGAGAATTTCATTAGTCTTGTAAAATACATGTATACATCCCATAAAAAAACAGAATCAGCTTGATTTCGTGCTACTCTTCTAACATTCACAATAAAGTTTTAACTCAAAATCGTGTTGCGTGGGGATCGATCTCGGGCAGAAACCAAAAAGCCTTGATTATTGAGGGGAGTAATGGTTTTCAGCAACCATTTTAAAATTTTATGGAAATTACCGGCAACATTTTAATTGTTGCTTTCGGACTTAGCTATACGTTTAATAATTATTATGTACTTTGTTGTCGAGGCGGCATTTGGATGAAGATGAACGAGCATCGTGGAGGAAGGATTAACCGAACTTTCTAATCGTATTGAGAAACCAACACGTGGACTTGTTCGTGTCGTTTTCGTTTGGTGTTCCATTTCATTTAATGCGATGTTTATGATTAGTGTATGGTTATTATCTATCTTAGCTTGCTCTTCCTTATGTGGCATGCGTCACTTATGTCTCTCGATGAAATGTTCAAATGTGTGTATCCGATAACTTAATTCTCATTTGACAAATCAACACTATTGTTCATTCACAGTTTTGTTTGACGATTTGCACTTTTTTGCACTACTACAGTCGGACTGTTATGCATCGTTTCTGTTGGAGATATTGCTAATAAACAGCAGATTTTAAGTTCAAGTATGTTACTATTTTATATTTTAGTGAATGTTCTAGCAGGAAGGTTTGTAATACATGTTTTTATTAGAGAAAATCTATTTTTGTACAAATGCATGTACTAATATTTATTCATTTATTTTTTTCGTGTTTGAAAATATAGATTCGAGTGGTGATCTCCTATACAGTAGAAGTTGCATCTACTTTCATTCTCGGAGGATCATATCCTTTAAGGTATTCTTTTTGTGTTAACTATGTATTGTTGTTAATATTGAATGATGCAAATGATATACTATGATTGTATAGTGTATTTAAAGTGTAGTCACATAAATTTTCCTATTGGTTATTGATGTTTGGTTTCATTGGCATTGTTCAGTTTTACCGTCGTCTTTGTAGGAGTAGAACCGATTAAGTGCTTCTGATCAACCACTTGCTTTTTAAAGTAAGCGTGTCTTCTTTCCTCATTATCTTTTTTTTTTTTGAATCAAAACGATCAAATTCTCATTCCAAAATCACCATCTTAAATGGGAATACAAGTCGTACAGGAGTTGGACACCATCGAAACAATGACTCAATCCTAGCACATTATAAGGAAATGAAGCTCAAGCCACATCGGCACCCCATCGGAATCAAGCAGGCAAGCTGCAGAAACCTATCAAAGACACCTCCGCACAGGAAGGGAAAACCACCTCCAGCGAAGAGGAAAACACCACCACATAGGTGGAAAACACCACCAAATCAGGTGGAAATACACTAAACATAACCAAAAGTCTACTGCTAATCTACTCCCTAAAGAAGCTAAAAAGATCCGATCCATTGCACACCGATGAGGCAAACAGAAGCATCCAGCCTGAGCCAAACCACCTCCCTTCGCCGAACAGCCCCGTCTCCACCGCACTTCAATCGCACCACCACCAAATCCAGCCAGCCTGCCGACATCACCAGCAACCCCATACATGCCGTCCACCACCATTCCAACCGGCGACGCCGCCAGCAGGCATCCATCCTCCAGCCCAGGCCACCGGCAACCACTCCACGCGCCTCACAGCATCATCCCAACCGACAACGACAGCAGCATACTCCAACCCTCCGGTGCGACGAAAACCGACGAGAATAAACGGGGCTGGTGGCTACAACCGGATCCAGATCCACGACTGACCCCAGAAGAAGAGAAGAAGAAACAAAAAAAACGAAACAGAACAGCCCCTCCCCTCCCCGCCTCACTCCCCAGTCGCCCAAACCTCGCCCAAACCAGCATAGAAGCTGGATCAGGGTCGACAAAGCCAGGCGGCCAAAGAAAGAGAAGAAAAACGGGGAGGAGAGGGCATCACGCGCCGGCAAACGCTCCGAAAGCTGTAGTCTTCAAGTAGCTTCTGGAGCAAGTTTTTGAGGAGAGAGAAGCCCTTAGTAATTCCCAACGCTCCGGCAAACGCTCATTATCAAATATCATAGATTAAACCTTTTACTTGTTTTACTTTGTTGATTTAATTATTATGTTGGTTTAGGTTTTGAATACCATAGGACAATATGCATCGTTTCATTATGCATCGTAACTAAAACGGATGCATAATCTCTTCCAAAATCGATGAATAATGTTCCGACTGTAGTATAATTGATACATTAACTGACTAGCTAAGTTTCATGCATAGTTAATCTTAATCCCACTAATATTGAATTCCGCTAGTTCATACATAACTATAGTTACATTGCAACTCGAAAGCTAAAACTTCTGAGTTATGGTTCCATAAAACCATATAAGCTAGCACTTGTCTGCACTTCTCTTAGGCGATGTGGAATATTTCTTTAATTGTATTCTACTCAACAATCTCTCCCTAAATTGGAGAAATGTCACTTGCTCCCCATCGATCATAAAACCTCGCTACTCTTCTTTGTAGCGGATCCTTTCTTCGTATGTGCGCCCTTGCAACTTCCTCTCTCAATTGGGGTCTTGACCTACCGATCATCGTCGCCCAACAACTCCACTAGCCCAACCAGTCTACTCGCACTTTTTTGGGAGTTCCTTTGAGCTGCCTACAGCTTGGCCTTCACTAAAGGTGTCATTACACACTTGTCACATGTCCCGCATCTTACATACTCATCCCAAATCGCACCATGAACTCTTATACCATGTTGAATTTTGCTAGCTCATATAGGAATATAGTTTTATTATGACTCAAAAGCTAAAAATTGTGTTTTAAAATTCTATAGAACCATATAAGCTAGCAACATTCCTTCAATTACATTCTATTTAACAACTCATGGTTTGCCATTATGACCGATGGTTTGGGTGTTACAAGTGTAGAAATTACAAGATTTTTCGACATGAGTACATTAAAGATACTACAGCCAGTAATACTGTCATTTGGAACATCAAAATCAAGCTAAGTGTTATTCTGACCAAGTCTTGTGTTAATGAAGATGTAGAGTGAATAGACATATGAAATTGGCAGGTTTGATGGCTTTTGTCTATGTCTTGAGTCATTGTTTGGAGGTCCTGAATCTTCCTAGTTATGGGGTATTTTTTGTCGTTGTCGTTTGGCCGTTGTTTAGGTCTTATTTTTGCTTGCGCGCCCTGACTTGTTTGGGCTAGTATCCTTGTATAGTCCCTTTCAAAAAAAATAAAAAATGTTTATCCTGTTCACAAAAGGTGATGGTTGAAATTTTCTCCTAGTAAAAAAAAGACGAAAATAGTTAATTTGGTTCATGGAAGACTGGGCTTTTAAAACTTTCATAACGGGCTCATACTGAGGCCTAATAAATAAATGTTATCATGGCCCAAGATCTGCCGTTCATGTCTTGCCAGTAAAGTTCAATCACTTGAAACAAAACAAAAAAAGACGACGACCCCCCACCCCGTCCTCCGCAAATCCCCAATTCGCTCCGATCAGGTCAGTCCCATTTTCTTCCGCCACTAGTTTCTGTCAACGCACCGCTCGAATTTACTCCTTCAGATTTTACTCCTAGACCTTGTTGAATGCTCTTTTCCTAATGTCGCACGAGTTGGTTGATCTTGTTAAAAAACAAATTAGGGTTTATCATTTCATTCGCGGTTGTCTTAGTTTGATCTGTTGAATAAATTTTTTTACTGGTATTTAATCTTTTAAATTTTGGATTTTGCTGTGGTGAATGGTGATGTTTTATCTGCAAAAACAATTTGGTATCATTTGGCTAACTTAGTAGACTTTGGGGCGATAGTTGAATTGGATGTATGATTTCTGTTGAGTAGTTAATGAATCCTCTTATGTGCAGCTTTTATTTATACATGGATACTTATTGGGTTGGATTAAAAATTGGTTGACTAGTCGGATGTTGAAGCTAAGAGTGTTGGTACTTACTCGAATTTGAATGAGTTCTTTTTTTCGGTGGCAGTGTTTTTCCTGGTATTCTGTAACCATGAAGGTCCGATCATCTGTGAAGAAGATGTGTGAGTTTTGCAAGACAGTGAAACGCCGTGGACGAGTGTATGTCGTCTGCACAGCCAATCCCAAGCACAAACAAAGACAGGGCATGTCAACATTCGCATGTGATGACCCTTCATCCGTTATGTATGTGTTACATATCACTTTTTCTTTTCTTTCTTCCTTATTTTCCTGAAATGTCTTCCCTTGCATTTCTTATTTATGTCATGAGTAAATATATGGCCTATTTGTATGCTTCCCAGGGCACTGAGATCTAGGCATTCCTATAATGACAGCTTAAAGTCAGGTTTAGGAAACTAAAAGTCTTCAATAGGCATTCCTTGTATAAGACACTCAACCCGACCTATGCTACTTATTTCAAATTTTTCTAAGTATGTCTCATCAGTCATCATTATGTAGAAGACTGAACTGCCTTAAATGCAAGCCTCCTCATAATCATAAATACCGATCCTCAAATTTGTACTAATTGACTTATCCCGTATCTATTTCAGGTCCCCCGAAATTGGCTCAAAGCATCAAATTTCACTCAAGAATGACCTTATTGCTGTGAGACCCACTCTTATTCAAAAAACTTTCAACCTCTCCATGATGCCTGGTTGGAGAGTCGGCCTTGCATCAATCTTCTCTGACAAAATCAGGCGTTAGCAGAGAACACATAGTAAACTCCAATAAAATCACATTTGCAGAGCTTGGGCCATCATGTTAGCTTCTAGTGCCAGACTGAAAAACTTGTGTAATCCAATCCATGACCAGTTGTCATATGGTTTTATCAAAACTATGTGCCTGTGCAATGATGGTTTTTAGGTGTAGTTCGGAATCCTAGGTTTTGGGGGCTTCTTTTGCTGACCTAAATCAAGAATCGATAACACTCTTCGTGTTGCCATACTTTAATCTTGCATATGCAGAAGGTTTAATTTTTCTGTGGCAGATTTATTATCACTTTATCTTAGAACCTGAAAATAGATCCGCTGTTGTGGTTGGCCATTCATAATAATATATGTCAAGCTCATCTTGAGGTTCATAATCTTTCGTCCAATCCTTCATAGATGAAATTTTCATCACACACTTAGCTTTCCCAAATTTGTAATTCTAAAACTCACTATCGAAGCCAACTTTATTGATGACGACAAAGCTCGATAAAGATGACTTTTCCATGCATAAATCTGATTATGCTGTCTCAATGATGTTTGGCAATTGATTTAACCTATGGTTTCGGATTTAGAGACTGAACATGACAGTCTTGGAGTGTTCTAAATTTTTGCAAGCTGGAATTGTTCCGTCACATTCAGTTTTTAGGACCTTATCCCTCTGTATTTTTGTTATTTTCTGCTCTATTTTACCAGCATAAAATGCTTCGACAGAAGCCCGGAATGAATATGACTTATATCAAGCTCTTCCATATCAACGCTCATTTCTTATTTTGCAAGTTGTTATTTTTGTTTTACTTTCCTTTTTGGGTGTTAGTCGAACTCAAATATTTTTATGTATCGGACGTCGCTTAATTTTTCTATTATTATAACGATGTCATTTTTCAAAATAATAAATCTTATATAAAAAAAAAATCAAAACGACGCCGGCTTTAAAATAAAATAAAATTTTTAGATGACGTTGGTTTATATCTAGACAGCAAATTGTTTTCTTGCGCCTCATATTTAGCCCGTGTTACTAGCTCTATCATTCTTCTGATTTTGAATCATATACTGGTCAACTCATGCCTGCATTTTCCTACATTGTTCGAAGATTGAAACATTTAAAATAACTTGAACACACAAAAAACACGTATTACGGTCCGATCTAGAGCAAGTCCATGAAAATGTGCTCGAGCCATCATTTAACTATTTTGGATTGTACAAAGTCAAGTTGTGCACAACTCATGCCTGCATTTTCCTACATTGTTCGAAGATTTGAAACATTTAAAATCATTTGAACACACACACACGTATTACGGTCCGATATAGAGCAAGTCCGTGAAATGTGCTCGAGCGATCATCTAACTATTTTGGATTGTACAAAGTCAAGTTGTGGACCAAGTATTTTTCACGCTTAATATTTCAAATGAATTGTGAGCCGTTAACTTGGATTTTCAACATATGCTTAATTACATAAATCTAAATAATTTGATTTCACATGGATAAGATCAAATTATGCTGCATCTGTCCCATTCACAACTTCTGTTTTGGACAATAGCTGTGCGCAATGGCTCACCGTTGAATCGAGCTAGCTGTCTCCCACGCGTTCGGTCTGGTCCACCAACGACCAAAGCCCACTCGGCCATACGTGTGCGCGGGACGGGCTAGTACGTGTTGAGCTTGTTCCTAACCTGATTCGAAACATAGATCGGGTCACTAGGTAGAACCCGAACCCGATCCTAAACATTGATCAATAAATCATACACGACCTTAAAAGTTGAATTATAAAAACAAACACATAATTAAATCTGAAACATAAATAATCTCAAATAAAAATAAAGTTTCGAAGTGTAAAAAATCATCCAATACACTAACAAAAGAATTCAAGTTTCTAATTAAAGTAATATTCAAGATGCTAAAATGTGTTGATTATCCTCATTTCCTCTTTGGACACAAGTACTATAGTTGCGATATCTCTAAAAAAACACATATATATAGGAGCGTTCGGTTGAAAATCCTTAAAAATTCGAGAACCTGTGACCCCAAATCTCACTATTGGATCAAGTTGCATCTTTGAATGTGGAGGTGACAAGTGTCCCACTCATTTTTTTCCTTCATTGTGCAGTTTCGAGCATTATTTTTGCCTAGATGCATTTTCAAGTTTCGGAAAGTGCACTTAGGCAAAAACGAAAAGACATAAAGAAGGTTCTCAATGTTCTCAAAAAAAGAGGAGTTCTCATTTGAGCTATATATATATAAGAATTTATGCATCTAAAAAGTATTAGAGTAACAGTAATATCAAGTTTATGGAATGGGATCAAATGAGAAGGGCCTTTATCCATGAGAAATAAGAAATAATTTTAGCCATCGGATCCAAGATCCTAGAGCTCTATATAACATCATATTTAGCATATAATTAAATGTTAATTATGCTTTAAAGGGTATAATTGGAATAACAACAATTCAATCATGCGCAATCCCGCAGTCTCGATCCTATTCAGAGCAGCCTCCGCCACCGGCGCGTTCGGGATCGGCTTCTGGGAATGTATGATGGTGAGAGAGATGTGTGTAATGTTGTAAGTTCGGTTGTTTAAAGGGAGTGATGCAAGGGTTGGAACGAACTATGTTAATGTGTTGTGCAAAGCGTGGCCTAAGGCTAAATGTGTCGTTGCGATTAGTCGTACCAAGGCAGTGAAGAAGGCCAATTATAGATTGGAGAGATTGTGGTTGGTTTATAGGGTTCAGGCGACTGTGTGTGGAAAGAAGCTTCTGTGGCTGATGATCCGAATGCCAAGTAGAGGCATTTGAAAATTCCAATTGAGCTTTCACAATTTTAAGCAAATTTGTTTTGTGGATACTGAAGTGGAGAAGAAGTAGAAGATGATGAAACCTCACCTAAAACCCTCACCAGATAATTTTATTGGTGCCAATAATGTACAGACTTGCCGAGCTACGAATTTTGATTTTTCAACTATACATTTTGTTCATTACATGCTACAAATGTTATATACATGCTACAAATGTTATATACAAGGCTACAAATGTTATATACAAGACTACGAATAAACAAGACTAAGAATGTTGTATTATGAATGTTATATACAAGGCAACGAATGTTATATATAGTAATTGTGTTAAGCGTCAGACCTTTTTTCTTGGTTCTCGAAAAGATTCGATCAGTTGTGCGCAAAATTTATAGCTTTCTAGTTAAAATGTGTAGCTTCAGATCATATTTTCTCGGTCCTATTTTTTTCTCGGTTAACCCTATTTTATAATGCGTAGCTTTCTGTTTAAATTTGTTTGCTGACCGTACATTTATAATGCGTAGCATTCTGTTTAATATTCGTAGCAGTCACCATTCTCAACCCTAAGAACATAAAGCAGCTCCCTTTTCAATTCTTCATGTCCGATTCTCGCTTCTGCAATGTCAATTCAACCCACTAAACCTTGAGTCAATCAATTTCCACATCCATTGTTGTAAATTGTTGTTGTTTAGCGCCGATTTGGCGGCGTGGAGGATCAGTTGGGATTCGGACGACGACGCATCGGGTTCGAGATGTGGACATACTTTGATTGTCGTCGCCGCCACCAAGACCAGAGTCCCTGAACTTATTTTGTTCGGCTATGCTACTTCGATTGAGGGCAGAGCTTCCTCTGCTCTGTTCGAAATACGTAAATTCGATTCCGTCTTTGGTCGGCGACAATCTGATCTTCAAATCGTCAAAAGCGTATTGCGAGTAGGGTTTATATTTTTAATTTCCTAAATTACCCTTAAGATAGTATTTAATCGGTTTTTAATTAACAATTATGAAGAATATATGCTTTAATATTAGCTTTAGATTTGATTAGATGTAGAGTTTATATTCTTATTTCTCACCAAAAACCAATTTCTCACCGGATCTCAACACCAAATTTATTTATAAAATAAATGATACCGGATTGGATTTGGTCACATGTCTATAGGGAAGGGTAATCCGAATCTCCCATCCAAACATAGTATGAGTCGGGTTTATATTTGTCCTAATTTAGTCGGATTGGAGACAAATCAGTGGGACGGAACGTGTGGTGCACACCCCTGCTCAGCCACTTTTTTGAATACATCAATATTTTAATTAATTTTTTTAATAAATAAAACTATATCATATTATTGGAAAGTTACGTATTTAATTGTTTAATTTTTTTCTCGAGGACTTGTAAGTTTTAAACGAATCGTGACCGTTGAAGAGGACGAGCTGGTTTACAGATGAATGAACGGCCCATATCTCTTTCTATGAACCCTATAAAATCTCACTGACAAATTCTTCCTCAACACACACACACAGCTCCACAAAATAATTCATTTCTCTCCGATCACCGAAGCTCGATTCGCCGCCCAAAATGCTTCTGCGCAGCTCATCAACGCCTCTGCTCAATTCAATATGCCCCAAGGACTCGCATCTCGAGTCGGACACCGCCGTCTCGATCTCGATTTCAGTGTCACGCATCCCTCGCAACCGATCCGTCTCCTTCGCGCTCTGCTCGATGACGAACAGCGAGTCGGCGAGGAAGATGGCCAGAGCGTTGTCGGATACCAATCTGAAGGAGATGTCAAGTTCGGTGGTGAGGAAGGCGTCGACGAGTCGAGTGCAGGCAGTGTGCGAAGAGGAGGAGGATGTTTCGATGACGCTTAATAGGCTCTTTTCTAGTAGTGGATTGATGGAGGATGAGGATGGATGTGGAGTTGGAAATGGTGGTGGGAGGATGAATTGCGGCGGTGGTGGATCGGATGGGGATGATTACGGGACGGAGAAGAATTGGGATCCGGATCATGGAAGTGATGCTACTGATGCGTATTATCAGAGTATGATTCTGGCAAATCCTGGGAATTCACTTCTGCTCAGCAATTATGCTAAGTATTTGAAGGAGGTATGCAAATCAAGCAGTTTGTGTCCACTTCAGTTAATAATTTGATGATGCTTGAGTGAATCTTTATATCTAGAGTTTGTTATATTATTTACTCAAAGAGGATTTTTATAATTTTCGGATTTGTGTGAATACATTTTGAAGTTGCACGTCTAACAATTGTGTTGAATTTTGTGGCTGCAGGTTAGGGGAGACCTTGTGAAAGCTGAAGAGTACTGTGGAAGAGCAATTCTCGCCAACCCAACTGATGGGGACATGCTTTCATTCTATGCCGATCTCATATGGAAAACTCAAAAGGATGCGCCTCGTGCAGAAACTTACTTTGATCAAGCAGTTAAAGCTGCTCCCGATGACTGGTAAGCACACTTGGCACTATAGTCACAAGCTCGCAACTAATTTCTCAGTTATTGAAATGAAATGTAAACTGTGTCTCATGCTTGTGCAGCTACGTAATGGCATCCTATGCCAAGTTTTTGTGGGATGCTGAAGATGATGAAGTCGATGAAGAAGAAGAAGAAGAAAAAGAGTTGGATTCGAACAGTGTGTCAGCGACTACAGCTGCACCAGTCCTCTCCTTGGCCAATATGTGGCAAGGATTTCAAGCTCAGCCACCTCATATAGCTGCTGCCTCTTAAGTTGTTTCAGTTATATTTGCTCTCTTGGTAAATGGTTATTATATGCATGTCTTGCCTCTCCCTGTGCATATGGAATCCCAAAGCAGCTTAGATATGCATTAGCCCATGTAGACAATATGTTGGCTGCGGTTTTTTTGACCTAATAATCTTTGGGTAGTAGTACTATCCTGCATCTGTGTCTCCATAGTTATGCAGTGATTTTGTATCTAGGAATTCAAAACTTATTAATAATTTATATGTTTTTGCCGCCCCCGTGCATTGTTTAGCTCTTCTTGGTAACATCATAAGAAGTTGCCGCTGAGTACTGAGATGACTGATAGGCGTATTTTTAATCATTTATAGTTGTCAAGTTATAAGTTTTAGGGGATACGTTACAGTCAAAAATAATTTATAAACCTCGGTAAGACAAGGGTCGATACAAGGAACAAACGCGTGCGTGTACTAGTATGCAAGTAATGTGTTCAGTTACTCCTTTAGGAAAAAAGATTTGGTAATTACTAATTCCTAAGTGGTACTGAAATTATGAAACGTTTGATTCAATCAGTGAAATAATTCCAAGATTAAACTTCACTCGTGCCTGTCATGCAATTCATATGATAATGTCATGCAATCCAAATATGCCATCAAATATGGAAATAAACTAAAATAACATCAGACAAGCTGCCCATTAACGGATCATTGTCTAAATTAATCTAGATTGTTGAACGCCGCCCATCCACGAATGATCAACAATTTCGATTTATTTAGCCTAGGGTTCTCCAAATACTAACTATTCTACTATGTACTTGTTATACCATCGCCGCTGATGTGCGCGCGTTGTACTTATAGATACCTACGTACTACCAGCGTAGCAACCGTAGTTTAGCGAAACAATTAATATTAACTCTCCTATTAGATCATATACTATCATCATAGCTACTACGACCTAACATCAATTCTACTTGATCCAGTTAACTACCTCAGATCCATCCATCTTTTGGTACCTAATTACGTTTATACAAGAAAACATCAAACCAATGTATAACGTGCAAGAACGATAAAATTAAGCGTAGTAGAATCTCGAATCTTGGTCTTTCTAGAGCTCTTAGTCGTCCTCATTCTTCAATTTAGGTCAAAATCGATCCAAAGCGTACTCAAAATCTGATCCGAAACTATTATTTATAGCTCAAAATATCCGCGGGAGTCGTGACATACGACTTTGTCACCGACTCTCTGGGCAATTTAGGGGCCGTAACACCCGTGACATATTGATTTGTCACGGATGTTACGACAGGGCAAAATGGCAGAGACTTCTGGTGGCTTTTTGATGATCTTAACCTCCGAATCTGCTCTTAGTGTTAACTATAAAGTTGTAGGCCTTCGAGTTATCTAAATTTCGACCCATTTGGACATGATATGCGCTCTGGGCATGCAAAATACTTCGCAAAGGTCCATCTGCTCTATTTTATCTCGTTTTGCCCAAATCTTCACCAATTGTTTTGCTTTGCTTCGGATCAATCCAAAAGTATTATGTATGTGATATATGACCCGAAACACTAGGAAAGAGGTTAAATGATAACAAAATATCCAGAAAACAAACCTAATCCATCATTGAATGAAGTGAATAATAGGTCAGGAATTCGACCGATCAAAATACTCCACACTTAGGATTTGTTCGTCAAGAACAAACATTAAGCACAAGTCAATAAATTGCAGAATAGTTACCCACTCAAATATCATGTGATCAATTCTAACTAAACTAACATGCAAATCTAACTCGCTGTCATAGAGGACACGGATGCATTTAGCATATGCATCAAGCATTTAAACCCCTTGGCTGTCATAGTAGAACGTGTATAGTCTCGTGAAGGTTTTCAGGAATGAGACTACCTACAAATCCTCTGTACAACTAACTAACATGTATGCATGAAATGATGCTCAACAAGTCACAGTAAAATCATATCATACCTCGGATTCATCATGTTACCTCAACTTCACAAACATCTTCATCAAAGTTGTCAGACAATCATAGATTAAACGAATTATGCATTCAAACGGTCAGTACACACGGATAACAAGCGACTCATCACATGTTCTAAATAGTTCTATAACAACGCAATAAGAACATGAATAGTTACACAAAACATGCTCGTCGTTCACCTATGCTATCTAGGGATAGTCCACAAGCTCTCGGCGCAAAGCTCATTCTCAAGTACCAAGGACTAGGCAATGACCCGTAAGAGAAGCGGAGCCTGACTTGAAAACTTTTTAAAAATTAGTACAAAAATCACATCAAAATTTCAGTGCAAGCACGAGGATCGTCCCTTAGTTTCTAATACTTGAATTCTCAAGACAAGTTATGACTGCACGCAATGAAAAGGTGGAAATACACTACATCAAGCAAAAAGGGGCAGAAATTTCATTTTTTTTAATACACAAGGGGTGACTTTTCTCACTTTGCCCACTTTGTTCTTGAGGTTAATTTTTCACCCACTTTTGAAAATTCAGAACTTTGTTCTTGATTGGGGGCCCATTTTCGACCCTCTTTTGACTATTTTTTTTTCTAACTCCACACTTAAAACTTGACATAGTGTATGAGTAAAGGTGGGCGCATGCAAATCACAACAAGTATAGAGAAGCACATACTAGTACTAAGGTCACCTAGAAAAAGAGATGCAATTTAAGTTTTACCGGTGCCTACTGATATCAAGTCTCAAACATGCATCAAGAAATACGTAAAATACGTGATAGGAAAAGGCTAGCAATGATACTAACTCGAGAGAATACACATATGAATAAAACTATTTCAAGTCCTAGACTTTGAATCCAAAAGAATGACAATCAATCAAGGAGTATTGTTGAAAATGAGGATTTCAATCGCAATACATAGACAGTTGAGCATATTCAAGAGTGAACGTGTGATATGCGATGTATGTGACTATGCGTTACCCACTCCACACTTAAAAATGAGCTTAGTCCCTAAGCGAAGAAATAGAAGATAAGAAAAGGCGCATAGGAACTTCTCTCGTGTGTGATAGCTCGATATCCATGGAGATTAAGCGATGCCCGGAGAGTGAAATGCGACTCATGAGCTGATAGATAAATGGATAAAAACATAGAGTTGCACGAGTGATAGGTTAGCATCGAAAATCGTGAAAGGGCTAGTGCACTTCACACTTAGAACTCTGAAATGTCAACACACAATGCAAATGAAAAATGCAACTAACTAATACTTACAGCGTGGGTTACTCCCCGAAGAGGCCTAGTTTAACGTCTTAGCGAGACTCAGCAAGGGAGATAGTGTCAATCCATCTTCAAATCCCTTTGAAATTCACGTCCATCATGAATGATATGGACGTTAAGTAGACATACATTCCCTTCAAAAATTTGAATCCCATGAGAATCGAGGGACAGTAGTGGCTCCCAAATGACAGTTTTAAAATGTGAGGCATGAACTGTCAAAACTTGTCTGGAGGCGGTGTAGCAAGATATATATCTTCAAGCCCGGCTCCAACAAGCACACTCCCTGTAGACTCTTTAGCAAGGAACTCACGTTCCCATACTTCGAAATTTCCCTTCACTATCACATTCATATGTATGCGAGGATCCTCTGTAATCGAGCTGAGGTACACATCAACAAAGTCTTCGTACCTATAATCATTTGATAGCTCATCAGCGCCCATAGAAACTAGTGGAATCATGTCCTCTTCTGTGTGTTCAGCTAAATGACCTTTTGAAGCATTCGTAGTGGCGAGAGATGTATCTTCATGTTCTGAGTCGTCATGAGTACAAAACTCATCATCCTCCAACTCAGTGTAAGCCTTGGTAACCGTTCTCAACGTCTCAAAACCATCCTCACAAACAGGTGGTTCTGGTTTAGAGAGCATTCTCTTATCTTGATCATCTTCCATGTGGATTGGAAATAAAACTAAAGATGTATGTTCTTCATAGACTTGAACCTCTTGATGATTGGTCATTACCATCTCGATGTCCTCGTCTCTGCATGCATTGGTGGCTGCAATGGCTTGTTGCTCTAAGTGATCCTTCAGTATTTTATGTCTAATTGTGAGTTGCTCTATTGACCTCTCTACCCCCTGAAGTCGCATATCTTGCTCTGCCATGAAACTAGTCAGCAGAGACTCTATACGTGATTATTCTTCAGTGTTCAGAGGTTGTTGCTGTTGCGATTAGTCCTGGTAACTCTCATAATAGCAGTCATCTTGATAATACGATTGATCATAACACTGATGTTGCTGCTGTGACTGGTCCTGGTAACTCTCATAGTAGTGGTCATTTTGATAACAGGGTCCAGGTAATTCCACCTTCTTCCGAAGATCACTTAATGTCACAGCAGTTTCCCTGGACGATCTTTCTTGCTCTGCTAAGAAGCTAGCCAACATAGACTCTAAACGCGATGATCCACCAGTGTCCTGAGACTGTTGCTGCTGCGAGTGATTCTGGTAGCTCTCATAATAAGGATCATCCTGATAATAATGTTGATCATAGAACTGATTTGATTTCCTTCCCAATTTGTATCATATAAATATGTCTGACAATAAGGCTCTTCCCTTGGGTAGGCGTCTTGATGACCAAAAGAGAACATCCTCACAACATTCAAAATAAAAGTGATTAGTGAAGATCAGAAGTATATATAGTATGTACAAGGAAGTAATAAAAAAAAGAATAGTCTAAACTACACTCGTTAAATCTTATATCACACAAAGCGTTGTTCCCGGCAATGGCACCATTTTGACAGGCGTATTTTTAACCTTTTATAGTTGTCAAGTTATAAGTTTTAGGGGTCAAGTTGCAGTCAAAAATAATTTATAAACCTCGGTAAACCAATGGTCGATCCAAGGAACAGACGCGTGCGTGTACTAGTATGCAAGTAATGTGTTCAGCTACTCCTTGTAATTAATAATTCCTAAGTGACACTGAAATTAGGAAACGTTTGATTCAATCAGGTAAATAATTCCAAGATCAAACTTCACTCGTGCCTGACATACAATTCATGAGATAATGTCATGCAATCCAATTATGCCATCAAATATGGAAATAAACCAAAATAACATCAGACAAGCCGCCCATCTACAGATCATTGTCTAAATTAACCTAGATTGTTGAACGCCGCCCATCCACTGATTATCAGCAATTTCGATTTATTGAGCCTAGGGTTCTCCAAATACTAACTATTCCACTACGTACTTGTTATACCATAGCTGCTGATGCGCGCACGTTGTACTTACAGATACCTACGTACTACCAGCGTAGCAACCGTAGTTTAGCGAAACAATTAATATTAACTCTCCTATTAGGTCATATACTATCATCATAGCTACTACGACCTAACATCAATTCTACTTGATCCAGTTAACTACCTCAGACCCATCCATCTTTTGGTGTTTAACCTAATTACGTTCATACAAGAAAACATCAAGCCAATATATAATGTGCAAGAACGATAAAATTAAGCGTAGTAGAATTGAATACTTGAATTGCAATAATGAAAGCGTTTCTATAAATCACATGAAGAGTTGGGTACAAGCACGGGATCCGTAGGATCCCGGAATAAAACGACTACTCACGATTCATGGCTATCAACTACAAATATATATATGAAAAGATTAGAAACGAGGAAACCGTGTTTTGATGAAGCGTAGCCTCGAATCTTGGTCTTTCTAGAGCTCTTAATCGTCCTCCTTCTTCAATTTAGGTCAAAATCGATCCCCAAAGTCAGCATACTCAAAATCTAGTCCGAAAGACCGAAACTACTATTTATAGCTCAAAATATCCGCGGAGGTCATGACATACGACATTGTCACGACCGTCACGGCCGTCTGAAACTCTCTGGGCTATTTAGGGGCTGTAACATATTGATTTGTCCCGGATGTCACGGCAGGGCAAAATGGCAGAGACTTCTGGTGGCTTTTTGATGGTTTTAACCTCCGAATATTTTCTTGGTGTCAACTACAAAGTTGCAGGCCTTCGAGTTAGCTTTCCAACAAGCTAAATTTCGACCTATTTGGACATGATATGCGCTCTGGACATGCAAAATACTTCGCAAAGGTCCATTTGTCCTGTTTTATCTCGTTTTTGCCCAAATCTTCACCAATTGCTTTGCTTTGCTTCAGATCCATCCAAAAGTATTAGGTATGTAATAAATGACCTGAAACACTAGAAAAGAGGTTAAATGATAAAAATATCCAAAAAATAAACTTAATCCATTATTGAATGAAGTGAATAATAGGTCAGGAATTCGATTGATCATTGACCACAGGGAATTCAAATTTTACTGTTGCCCAGTTTGTGTGTAGATGTATGCTTCTTTTTTTTTGATTTTGAGCTTAAGCTCGTGAATTGAGTATCTGTTCTTTTTTTTAAATGTCTTAACAGGGACTTGAACCCGAGGTGTTTGCAAGCCACGGGGGAGCGCTCACCAGAGGAGCCAACTCACTTCGCCCTGTGTGTAGATGTATGCTGATTAGATTAGTTGGTGCTGTTACATGAACCTTCTGCTGTTGTTCTGCTCCGCTGCTCCGCTGCTTTCTATTGTTTTCTATTTATCTTCTGTATAAAAAGAACGAAGACTATTTTAGCTAGTCAGTTTGGTAGACATTTATGGATTGGACATGCCTTTGGCTGCAAGATCTTTCTATATGGAGGCAAAGAGATTAGTCCAGTGAAAAGGCGTCCCCCTGCGCCCAAAGTGGTCAGGGTTCAAGTCATCACCAGTCAAAATAAGCAGATACTAACTTTAACCTACTAACCCCTATCAAAAAAATAAAAAAAAAATCTTTCTATATGTAATGTAAATGTAATGGCTCAATATTGGGGGTCACTCATAATGTAAGTGTGGTCTGAGTGAGTGCCTTCATCATCACACTTCTGTTAGCAAAATTAGTAGGGGAGGGAGAGGCACATGTTGTGACAATGACATGCTCAGGTTGCTTCCTGCACCCCCTTAGACTGTCTTTATAGCAGACAGTTTTTTATTGATGAAACTGAAGTGTGCAGATTAGTAGAGTATTTTTTTTAATGCGTAGTACGAGAGCAGGGGTCTATTTTTTTTGATAGGCGCACAGCTTGTTTCCAAGTGTAGTATCTGCTTTTTTTTTAGCGTCAATAGGGACTTGTAGGGAATCGAACCTGGGCCGCCACAAGCCCAGGGGAGTGATGAAACCACCCAGCCAAAACCCGCGTCCTAGAGCAGGGGTCTATTCAATGTATTTTTTAATTCGATTTCTGATAGGAAAAAGTCGAGGCTTCGATGGATGGGAATGGGTAAGAAAAGATAAGAAGGGTAGAATATGATACATGAAGGTTGAGCGTGATGAGTTCTGTGCTGTTCTTGCTTCAACAAAAAAACTGTTCCAATCAGAATTTTCACGAGTTTGAAATCTTTTTAATTTTTTTCACAAGCTCGCTCTAGCTTTATATTATATATATATATATATATTTTTTAAATCTAAAATAGAAATTTTTATAAATGCGAGTTCAAACAAAAGAAGGAATGGAAACTAAACTGTCCTGTGCCCACAATAATCCTTCCTATCCCTATGATAATTTATTTCTGACTGTGCCTGTGCCTGTGCTCGCAATGTTTTGACCGTCTCCATATATGCCTGTACCCTAATTTTCTACTAAAAAGGGGGAGAAAACCTTAACTTTCGCCGCTGCCCAAATATAATCAGGAATGAAAAATAATGTCGTGGAGCGGGATGTCAGGCCGAATTGATGGATAGATACTATGTGCTCTTTGTTTTAGACTTCTGTTACCTTTGGGGTTGCTGGTCAGAGCTGGCCACCACTGTCGGGCTGCTATTGGGTCCTGCCCCATTTTCAGTCGGAGGGGGAGCAGTGCCCCATCTGCCTTCTGATTCATTTGGTTCCAGAACCACCACTCCACCATCAGTCAATCCCAGGGCGAATTGTGTGGGTTCCGAGGGGTGAGCAGCAATCACGACGGGATACACCCTTACACTGTGCACACATGACCAGTTTAATCAGATGGAGAGTGTAGCATTTGCTATTTTATGTCATTAAATGATGTGATTGACTATCGAAGTATAAGTGCTATCTTACTTGGGAGTAGACGGCAAATACGAATTCGGGCTGATTCGACATCTTAATCTGAGAGTCGAGGCTGTAAGGACACCCACACTACCATCTTCAAAACTCACATAAATTGACTGACTGTCACAGGAGTATGTAGCATGGGTAATGGAACCACTGACTTCTCGAGGAACCCACTGTTTATTGAATGTAAATTAGTTCACACAAGAGCTAGTAAAATATGTGCTAAAAAATGACAATCACAAAATACTGTAAACTTGCACATTCCTCGATCGCTAATATATAACCATTGAATACAATACCCACGCATACCTGCTTTAGACATTCTAGTTTTGCTGCGCTGTAAATGGCTATTTGTGTCTCATGAATGGCAAGCAAATGTATTTGATCCTGATGGAACTGGACACGTGTATCCGCAAGCGGGCTTGCAACACGCCCAGGGGGCATTTGCAAATACTTGCTCTCCTGTTTCTCCCATCCACCAGTATTCCAAACACACAACTGAGGACAAAATGCAAAACAATGAACCTTGGCAATTCTATTTTGCATAAAATGCCCAAGAAACATCATCCCATATTTGAAAATGCAGAATATAAACTAGTAACCAGATCAAAGTCGATGATGTCTGATGGGCTCATACCTGGGAGTCAGCTCCAGAAGATACAAGCACATTCAAAACATTAGAGAAGGCAAGTCCAGTTATCCTCTTCTGATGACCTCTTAGCTTGGTTTTGACCTGTATAATCATATAAAATCATGCAAAAAGCAAACTAACTTAGCACAATGTACACATAGGCCTGATACACAATTGATTATTAGAAAGTAAGTAAACAGACCTCATCAACCCGAACATTGTATATTTGGATGGAGGAGTCGTCCATCCCTATAGCAAGGATGTTATTATCTTCTGGGTGGAATGCCAAAAATGTTGCTGCCGGCGGAGGTGGCATAAATGTGGCCATGGTCTGATTTTATTAAACCGTAAATTATACACAACAATTTTTGAAAAGTGAGGAAAATTGTTGTGGACAAACAAGACCCTTCATACCCTGTTAAGTAGCCTAGGGTGGATCCATTGGGGGTGGAATGATAGTTTAGTTTTACCTTAAAAGTCATCATATTGAATAAAGATATCTTCCCCCCAGATGCTGACATGACATAAGAATCATTCTTTGAAAGTGCAAAGCAAGAGACCGCATTTTCAGGGTTTGTTTCGCTAGTCTCGTTTGTCATTAGTATTCCGCTTGTAGGTTGTGTTAGCTGAGGTACTACACTAGAAGTTGCCTGGACGGGAAAAAAGAGTCAATACCACTGTGACCCTCAGATGTGAAATGTGATACGCCATTAAAATCAAAGAAGCTTCACAGAACATTTAAACTATATACATACTTTCCCAGTCATGCTCCTCTCATTTCTCGGCCATTTCCATAGCTTATGAACAGCATTGGAAGCAAGAGCAAGTATAGCAACTCCCGAGTTGGTATATATTAGCCTCGAAATCTGAATATGTTATAAAGGTGGAGAAATCAATGTTGGTATAATAGCCATCATCAATATCTCATAGAGTGCATTTGTGTGTACTACTAAGAACACTTCGTAAAATGTGGTGCAAAATGGAGGCATACCCTTATTTGTGAGATATTATCAGGAAGCCTAAGAGAACGGCACTGCGACGGCTCATTAACTTCGGTTAGTTTCCAAGTCCTTGATTTGTCCCCTGGTTCATCTGTAATCCTAGGTTTCATATCTAAGCCACGATTATCATTGTTCTGCATAAAGAGACAAATTATTAGAAGATCATCTTTAGAGTTCAGATGGTAAGTGACCAGATCCATCACCCGGCCATGGATCTTTGGCAAATGATTTTCGATGGTAAAGTTCAACTCACAATGTTACCCATTGCCGCAACAGAAGCAGTCGGATCTCCAATACTTGACCCAACAGCAGCATCAATAACCCCATAGCTGCCTAGATTTGGTGCCTGCACATTCGCATACGTTGTGCCATAAAGAAAAGTTCATGCATTTCAAAGAATACTAAAGATAGGACTAACTACTTTAGCAGCGGCGGCAGTCTTTGAAGCAACTTTAGAGGCATCGACCATACGATTCTCCATAGCACGAAGCAGTCTCATACCATCCCCATTTGCTAGAACCTTGATTCCATTGTCATTTGTTGATACAGCAAGTAAAATGCCTTCCTTGCTGAACCTCAAACAGGGAGAGGCCTGCAAATAAAAAAATCAATAATTGAATATAAAAAGGGAATTTTAACATGGGTACTACAAATAAGCCATTAACAAATCATTACCGGTAAACCACCATCTGCATCAGTTGTCGTCAACACATCAACTCTGTCCATGTCCCAAAATTTAATAACAGACTCATCACCAGCTGCCAAAACTCGGTTCTTTGCTGTATCAAATTGCACAATCCCTAAAGACTGCTTCCCAAGACCATGGTATGCACGTTTAACTGCTCCCTCACTCTCATTCCATTCCACAAGATGGGATTCACCTTCTTTGTTGGTGCCACAAGAGAACAACCTGCAACATAATTGAGTTCATGGACACGTTTTGATTTGTGATATGAGAATTAGAACTTCTCTAATTAGAAATAAGATGAATGAGGGAGCTCTCTACCTTGCCCCATCAGCACTGTAAGCCATCTTTGTAGATGAATGACCAGGTGCATCATAGTCAACTCTCGAGCCCATGTTGTCATAAAGCCAGGCTTTTATTTTACCGTCTGTCGCAGTTGAGAAAATAAACTGCACAGAAGATAAATCGGAATAAATCATAGTAAGCATAATTAAAAAGGCAACTATTTCAGCACTACACAGCTTTTACACAGACTACGCCTCTAACAGCTCATATATAGTGACCAGTCCACTGTTTGTAGTACCTGGATATTTTCCTTGTGATGCGGACACACTGAATAAACAGGTGCCTCATGGCCCTCAAAAGAGAATTTTTTGGCCCCTGTACTTGCATCCCACACCTATATGTATTGGAGTTGAATATTGAGGTAGATTTCTATATATGTTAAACACATGAAAGATGACAATTAACATACTTTTATAATTCTGTCTTCTCCACATGTGACAACAGACAATTGTTTGTTTGGATATGAAAATGCAAGATCATTGACACTGCCTGTATGAGCCTCGATCTGCAGTGAAATTTAAGTCAATAATAACCAAAGGAAAAACACTAAAGTTGAAATACTACATCGGCAGATAACAGAACTAAAGTACAAACCTCGAGATGGTTTCTCAAATCATCACCCTGATAGGAGTAGATTTGCACAATATGCTTTGAGTATGCAACCCCTAACGGAATTAACAGAAACAAGAGAAGTGTGGTCAGTTACTGCACTAATTGATGTAATTTACTCAACATCAACAATTAAACAAAGCAGAGTCTCAAGATCATACCAAAAAATACACCATCAGGACTCCATACCACTCGGTTAATTGATATGGTATGGTCAGCAGCAAGAGATGCCTATGAAGTTTTGAGCCAGAGCACCAGGTCAACATGATTAACACATGTACACTCAAATACTCTAGAATTTCAGTTATGTAAAGCGAGTAATGGGACATGAGAATAAACCTGCAATGCCATGGAACAAGCCCCAATGTCCCAAACCTTGAAGTTCCTTTGAACTAGTTTCTCATGGGTGGCTATATCCCAAATCATTATATCACCAGTATTTGTTCCCACTACAAGTTATGACCAAATATTTATACTTGGGGAACTGAACCAAGAAAAATCTCAACTATTGAATGCATGAAATTTAAATTTAATAGGTTTTACCTAGAAGAAGAATTTGTTGGACTGGATGAAAATCCATGCTCTTGACAGTAGAGCCCTGATTTAGAGTCATAACAACCTTTTTTGGCAAGTCATCAGTTGAGTAAGGGTTGTAAGCATGCTGCCCACTGTATCCAACTGGCAGCACATTGATAAGCATGCTGCTGGCCTGCGAGTAACGCATAGGTGCATCAATCATATATTTCAGCTAATATAATAATAAAATTAAGCCTTTTGGAGATAAAGGGTGTAAACAACAAAACAAGAAGCACAATAAGAAAAGAATTACTTCAGATCAAAAGTCAGTATGGTTCATTTAACAAAATATGACTGATATGAAAGAGGTATAATATTTACTTCATCGGATATTCCAAAAGGTCTTTGTCTCTTTAAGATATGCTCAGAGTCCGCTGTTTGATACTCCATGGCTGGATTGTTAGTTGGAGTTCTGGGACGCTTTACCATAGCTGCTCTCATGTCGTTGAACATTGAGGGGTCAGATGGACCAAACACTGAAGCCATGAGTCAATTTGGCATTAAAATATAGAGTTAACAAGGCTTGAGAAATACGAAGATGGAAATGAGTTGCCAATTTAATACCAGGATTGTTAGGTGCAGCCAAGCTCATGGGCCCTGCAGAGGCTGAAGGATGAGGTACTGGAGAAGCATTAGCCATCCATCCAGCAAGAGATGTTGGAATTTGAGCTGGTGTCTGCTGAAAAGGCTGGTTTAAGATGAAATCAGAATCGTTATAATAGGAGCTCGAAATCCTAACTGCCCACCCTCTAATACATGACATTACCGCTAAATATAGTTGAACTTACAGCATGAGCTCCTATTGAGGGAAATCCTGTGCCTTTGGGAACTCCACCCATTAAAGGGTTAGTGACAGGGGACGGAGCCCGGGCGCCATTTGATTGCCCACAACTATGGTCCACAAAGAGAGTTTTTATATCTGGGTTAGTCTTAGGATTCTTGCAGAGTTGATGCTGCCAGTTCAAACTACAACAACGAAATACTGAAGTGAGACACATTGCCTCATTCCCAAAAAAAGAAGTAACCGAGATATAATCAAGCAAACTTTTTACGGGCAATTTATGAGAAATAAAATTGTTTATCTGACCTCTGATTAATTAATGTCCTCAATCTAGAGTTCTTGAGGGCCGGAAACTGAAGCTTCTCACGGAACAAAGGATTTGCCTCTATCAACTTTTTCAATTCCACAAGCATAATATTCCTAGCAGATTGCGTATCACCATATTTGGAAAGCTGCTCATTTTCTCTGCCAAATGCACATATATATTACATTATTTAACAACAAGCGACCGCCAAGCCTTGTAAAATAACAACAAAACCTCCAAAACGAAGAACAGGAACAGATGCCTCACCTAAAATTATCCAATGTCAGCAGCTGTGCAATCTCTTTAAAGAGGTCCTCATTAAAACCAGAGAACACTTTCAAGTCTTTAATCAATATCTCCACCGCTTTAGCATGATCCTTCCTAAGTCATAAACAATGCAAGATAAAGTTTGCATTCATTTACTTGGCAAGTCACCAACAAGCAAAATGTACACAGAGAGTGTCAATGACATCTGAATTACCAATTAGTAGTAAAATGTTCCATTACTTACTTGTCTAATGCCTCGAGATACTTCTGCTTCCGTATCTCAAAGAATATCTTCATAGAATACCTGTTGTCATCCACCTTAGTGTACCCAGCCAGGTACTTCTCCACCTCATCCCACTCACCATTGGTCACAATCTCCTCAAAGTACCTCATGTTGAAGTAAAATCCAGATTCCTGCTCCAACCTACACAACCCCCACCAACCCAACACCACCAAGCGACCAGCAACATTCAGAAATACCAACAAACCAAACACACCACAATCTCACCGGCAGATACACATAACAAAAGAGCAAATAAATTAGACAAAATTAGAAAATACCTATGAACAGTCTCCTTATATTTCTCCTCATCGAGAAATTGAAGTATCAGAAACACAAGTTCCCTGCTGAGAGAAGTCATCTCCTCAAACCAACCGCCCCCTCAGCCTGCCCGTCACAGATCGATCGATCGATCGATCTATTTAAACCCTAAAATTCCACAAACACAGAATTATTTTTCCGCTTGAATTCCTACCCAACAGATATCAAAATTACACAACACTCGCGCACGAACCAACCGAATATTTCAATTCGCACAAAGACAACACAACAACAGCCAAAATTTTGTTACCTCAGAAAGATTCGCAGCACCAGATCGGACAGCGCCGTAGCAGCAGACGAACAAGAACGTCGACGAGCCAAGAATACTAAGAGGTTCGAGGTCGAAGATGGAGGCTGAGGCTCTGATGCAGACAGAGTCGCTTTCTCTCTCTTATTACATTCAGCCCCTATTTATAGAGAGGGTTTTGGTTTTTCTCAGATAAGAAAGGGATCACGATTTACTGACGCGAGAATTCCAACCTCCACGAATTAGTAACGATACGATAAGCTCATTGATATGAAACGGGAAGTTGCACAATATGAAGTGTTGTTTAAGTAATACGTGAGATGATAAGCTATCAGACGTATCGTGATTTGGATGAATCGCGTTGGTGAGGCCGAGGCGCGTCCGTATCTGACAAAATATTTCTTTCTTTAGCTTTCTTTGAATTACGATAATACCCTTTATGGAAAAGATAAATGTTCCCATCAATTTTTATCGCTCTGGCACCAAACTATGGGGCCCGCGTGCAATGCGTTTAAAAAGCGGACTTCGTACTTTCTAACAATTTATTTATTTTTGGGATTATGGATTTGTAGACAGCTGACAACTTTAACTATTGGGCATGAAAGCAAGGTTATACAAAATGCTACGCCATAATCGGGCGGAAAGAGTATTCAAGGATTAATAAAAAATTAATCGGTTTCGTATTTTTGAATTTTTAAATAATGTATTTTAATATATATGAAGCAATCTGATAATAAAGTTATTTTAATAGTTTATCAAAGGTTTAGGATTAGGTGCAAAACTCATATTATTGTAAAAAATACAAACTAATCTCAATCATTCATTTATTATTTGAATGATCAGGATTAATTGAGTATAAATCCGTTTAAATTCAAATTTTAATATGAACAGGGGCAAATATGGTATACCATTAACATATTATTTTTTATTTGACCAAATCAAAACTCGACACCTGTCCTTCTTTCTTCACGCCCGCTCAAAACCCTACTATCAGTTTTTCTCTCTCTCCCATCGTCCGAACCACGCTATGATGTCGAAAACCTTCTCAATTCTCCGAACCCTAATTTCCGACACAGAGATATTCTCCTAAGTTTCTCAATTCTTCCGATCTCGAAACCCTGGGCAGGCGTCACAGTGGGTAGAGGCATGACTGAAAGTGCCGGAGCAGTACTCTAAGTTTTGGAACGCGAACGTGGCCAAATCGTCACCGCTCGCTGGTATTAAGCTTTCTGGTATATAGGGATGCACAAAATTGGCCCGGACCGGAAAACCGGACCGGAACCGACCGGATTTTCCGGTCCGGTCCGGTCCACGGTCCATATTTTTGGAGGATTACGGGTTCCGGTCCGGTCCGGTCTGGACCGGAATAAACCGATTTTTTTTATTTTCCTAATATTTTTTTTATTTTCTATTTTTTAACCCTAAATTACGGTCGGTCCCGGTCCGGTCCGGGTTTCGGTCCAAGTTTTCACACGAATTCCGGTCCCGGTCCGGTCCCGGTCCATATATATCCGGTCCGGTCCGGTCCACGGTCCAAGATTTTAGAAAATTCCGGTCCACCGGTCCGGACCGGACCGTAAATTCCGGTCCGGTCCGGTCCGGACCGGATGTGCATCCCTACTGGTATAGCAGGTATGACCCTGCTTTACGCGCCTGCGCTGGTTGTGGCGCTGGCCTCGTTTGTGGTTTATCCGGATAAGGATGTGAGGTTCGTGCTGATATGCTCGGCACTAGCTATCCATTTTTTCAAAAGGATACTTGAGGTGAATATTTCGAATTTGCATGTAGTGCTATTTTTTTATGTTTAGAAACTTCAGTTTTATCCCAGAGATTGAATGGATCTAGAATAAAAATTGTCATCTGGTTGTTGCAGTTTGTGCAATTGCGCGGTATTGGAGATGTGTAGTATATGAGAGTGTTGGAATGAGAGACTCAATTACCAAATTTTGATCGACTTTAGTTTTTGCACGAAATGAAATCTAATAAAGATTATAAGCCTGGGCATATATAAATTTAGCTAGCTGGTGTATTTTTCAGTTGTCATAGATCATTAGACTTTAGAGCATTACTTAGGGTCGATTTCATGCTCGTGTTAGCTAGCTTCTTTGCTGGGATAGTGTGACAACATGACTATTAATAGATATAAAATTGGGAATTATTGAAATGGGATGTTGCCTTCATGTTGGTGAATCGTAAATACACGTCAATTGGCTTATGTTCTGAGTTCAAGTGTAAAGGACAGCGAGTAGAGTGCATGTTTCTCTTTGCATAATAGTATAATATAAATATAATAGTTTATGATATCTGAGGTCATTAATTTATTCATTTTCTGTTGTCAATTCAGGTTCTCTTCATTCACAAGTTCAGCAGCCATGTGGTTTTGGAATCTGCACTTCTTATTTCCCTCAGCTACTGCCTTTCTACAGCAACTGTAATTTACGCTCAATATTTAAGCAAGGATTTCCCAGAACCTTCCATTGACTTGAAGTACGCGCTGGAATTGTGGCATTCCTAATCGGCAGTTGTGGAAACTTCTACCATCACTATCCATTGACTTCAAGTGTTTGATTCCTTCTCAATCGAAAAAAAAAGTGTTTGATTCCTTATATATACTAAATTTGGTCAACTCTGTGTCCCTGTTTGCCAAACATATACTACTAGCATTGGTCAACTTGATGTTTTGCATCTTATTTGTATATTGAAGACTTGTAATATTGTATTAGAATATCAGGAATTACACTCGTTTCAGTTTACTATTAGTACTCTCAGTTTCATTCAAAAATCTTACTCCGGAGCAAGTGAATAATAATACAGAGGAAATAAGCCATGTCGCACATGAAGAAGGAAACGACCAATTAATAGAGCAAGGAGGGTTGGCTCTTGTTGTCTTACAGGCTGCCACTCAAGTTAGGGAAGACCCAGGAAAAGAACAAAGTCAGGAAGTTTCTTGACGATTTCTTAACGAATTATAGTCCAATTTTGACGAATTATGTCATAATTCGTCAAAAGTGAACTATAATTCGTCAAGAATTCCGACGAATTGTAGTGCACTTCGACGAATTTTGCTATAATTCGTCAAAAGAAAACTAAAATTCGACAGTTATCATTGTATAATTAGTCATGACATTTTATAGTTCGTCATGACATTTTATAGTTCGTCATGAACATTTTATAGTTCGTCATGACAATTTTATAGTTCGTGATGTTATCAATAGATATATGTTCCCTTGAGTTTTGGCATTCTCTTTCCTAAGTGATAAATTTTATAGTTCGTCATGTTTTGGAATAAATAGAATCCCATTCAATTTCCTGACCGTAATCCTTCAGTAGTGCCTAAGTCTATAAATTCTATAGAAAACAAAAAACTGGTCTGTTTGTGGAATTACACATAACTTTAGCACAGATTGCATACATCTCTTCAACAACTAACTTGATATACATTATCAATGATATACACTACCCGAGAACCATGTCCCAACGCTAATAGCCGCAGCAAGATGCCAACCAGCGTAAAGAAAAAGCTTTTCTTGTCTCTATTGTCCTGCTTTGCGAAGCTTTTCTAATCTCAGTGTGTTCAAGTCTGATCGGATCATAATGTTCTAGTATAGTTCTCGTAGAGCCAAATAGTCGCGTTCTTCCTTTGATTTTATCATATTCTTTGCTGCCTTTTGTAATGCACTAAGAACCCCTGTACAATTAACAATATTGATCAGTTTAGTAGTTAGTAAACATTGACGAACTATAAATAGTATTTGACGAACTATAAATATTAACTGACAAATTATATCACTACCAGACTCAAATGCCAACAATATTGATCAGTTTATTAGGTAGTAAACATTGACGACGAACTATAAATAATAAGTGACGAACTATGTCACTACCAGACTCAAATGCCAGCAATATTGATCAGTTTATTAGGTAGTAAACATTGACGAACTATAAATATTAACTGATGAATTATATCACTACCAGAATTATATTAACTAATTGTCCACTTTGACTTATATTTGACTTAACTTAATTGATCTTAACTGATATTAACTTATAGTGAATGATCTTAACTGATATTAACTTATATTAACTTAACTGAAACTTATGTTGATCGATGAATAGTAATATTATGATGATGATGGTTGTGATGATGATGATGATGAATAGTAATATTATGATGACTAGTAATTTTATGATGATGATGGTGATGATGATGATGAATAGTAATATGATGATGATGAATAGTAATATGATGATGATGAATAGTAATATTATGGTGATGAATAGTACTATTATGATGATGATGGTAGTGATGATGATGATAAATAGTAATTTTATGATGATGATGAATAGTAATTTTATGATGATGAATAGTAATATACTGATGATGATGATGGGGTGATGATGGTGATGAATAGTAATTTTATGATGATGATGAATAGTGTTTTTAGGATGATGAATAGTACTATACTGATGATGGTGATGGTTGTGATGATGATGATGAATAGTAATTTTATGATGATGTTGAATAGTAATTTTATGATGATGAATAGTAATATACTGATGAGGGTGATGATGGTAATGAATAGTAATTTTATGGTGATGAATAGTAATATTATGATGATGATGGTATGATGAATAGTATGATGATGATCAGCAATAGTATGATGGTATGATGATGATGGTGATGATATGATGAATAGTATGATAGTATGATGATGATGGTATGATGAATAGTATGATAATATGATGATGATGGTATGATGAATAGTATGATAGTATGATGATGATGATGAATAGTATGATAGTATGATGATGGTATGATGAATAGTATGATGGTATGATGATGATGGTATGATGAATAGTGTGATGATGATGGTATAATGATGATGATGGTATGATGATGAATAGTGATGATGATGAATAGTATGATGATGATGGTATGATGAATAGTATGATGATGGTTATGGTATGCTGATGGTAGATGAATAGTATGATGATGATGAATAGTGTGATGGTATGATGATGATGGTATGATGAATAGTATGATGATGAATAGTGTGATGATATGATGAATAGTATGATGATGATGGTATGATGAATAGTTAACTGAAACTTAACTTAACTGATATTAACTGATATTAACTTCACTTAAATGATCTTAACTGATATTAACTTATAGTGATTGATATTAACTAGGGATGCACATCCGGTCCGGACCGGTGGACCGGAATTTTTTGAAATCTTGGACCGCAGACCGGACCGGACCGGATAATTGTGGACCGGGACCGGACCGGGACCGGAAATTGTCCAAAAATTCAGACCGAAACCCGGACCGGACCGGGTATATTCGGGTCGGACCGGACCGAAAATAGGACCGGACCGGATCATATATAATTCTGAATTTTCTGAATTCCAAAATAAAAAACCCTGTCCTAATTCATTCTAACACAAAACCAAAGTCCAAATGATACAAAACACATAGCACAAAACCAAAGTCCAAAGTCCAAAATACAAGTTATACATAGCACAAAACCAAAGTCCAAAACTCCAAAAGTACTAAAGTAGCAGTGCCTCTCCAAAAGACCAAAACTCCAAAAGTAGCAGTTTCTTTTGGTCCAAAAGAAACTCCAGAAGTGAGGCACAAAACCACAAATGCACAATGACAATGGCACATAGCACTATAGCAGTGCCTCTTCACTGATTTGCTGTTGCTTCTCCAATCTCCACTGGACCACTGCCTCAGTGCTTCTTCCTCAGTTCCTTGTGCTGCATTAGGAAATATCAACTAACTAATCAAATCACATATGAGAAACAATGAAATATCAATTATCAACTAACTAATAACATATGAGAAAACAGACTAGTGTCTTATACCTTGTGCTGAATTCTTAGTTTCTTACCCCAATAAGATTAAGATTGACTATCCACAAGACAATATAATTGTAAGAACTTATAATTGAAAACCTTACATGCATATTCTTCCATCATTGGACCTTCAACGGTCTCACAGATACAAAATAAAAGTGTTTAAAGGTATTTCTTCTGCAGTGCATCATAGACGCCTGCCAAAAATTGACAAATATGCAAGTCGTTCATATTCAATAAACTAGAAGTACATCAGCAGCAAACAATAAAGTTTGAGGCGCACCTTTCGCCATCCAGTCAATCAGCCTTCGTGATTCCACGTCTATTGGCATAAGCTTCTTGATTTTCATCTCTGCTTACAATTGGTTAAAGGAGTCAATATCACCAACTAACCACCATTGCAACTTCAGAAAAGAAAAAACACTAAGGGACGCAAAACAGAAAGTTCACCTAAGGCATGAACTGACTTGTCACTGAAATATTTTTCAGGAAAAAGACCTCGAATGTTGAATATGGCAATGCGAAGAAGATTCCTTGTCTGACCATGCCAACTTCAATAGAATCAACACAAACTGGTTTCACAACAGAAATCCATGATTCAACTAATTTAACAACAGTTAGCTCACATTCGCCCACAGGCCACACTGCGCTGGTGCGAATACGAAACCGTGCCTGATTCGAGAGTGGTTTAGCGACCGTGACTGAGCAACCGGTTGGAGTCGGAGTGGGAGTCGCGTTTGGAGTCGGAGTCGGAGACGCAACCGTGCCTGATTCGAGATTCGTAAATCGTAATAGCGATTGGAGTCGGAGTGGGAGACTGGGAGACTGGGAGACGGGAGTCGCGTTCGCCGTTCGGCTTCGTTAGGTTTAGGTTTATGTTTTCGAATACGAAAGGAAATACAAATAGAATATAAATAAAAAAATAAAACAAAACGGTTTATTCCGGTCCAGACCGGGACCGACCGGAAACCGGAAATTTCAGAATATAAGACCCGTGGACCGACCCGGATCCGGTCGGTTCCGGTCCGGTTTTCCGGTCCGGGTCAATTTTGTGCATCCCTAATATTAACTTATAGTGACTTATAAGTCGAAAATTCGAGTTCAATTGGACAGGGCCTATGTCACTACCAGACTCAAATGCCAGCAATATTGATCAGTTTATTAGGTAGTAAACATTGACGAACTATAAATATTAACTGATGAATTATATCACTACCAGACTCAAATGCCAGCAATATTGATCAGTTTATTAGGTAGTAAACATTGACGACGAACTATAAATTCCACTATGATGTTGATGAATTATATGACGAATTATACTATGATGTTGATGAATTATATCCCACAGCCTAATATTTATAAAGAAAAAACAACAAAGAAAAATTATAACTACCCAAAAAAGGGAATAACAGGCACTATTGATGATAATGCTCAAAGGGACTCAGTTACTATGAACACCGGTTTGTGTTTTCATGCATTATATATATATTGGTCACTGAATGAGAGACTAGTGAATAATATGTACATGTCAAATACACATATTTTCCAATAGCACCAACTAAATAGTTAAATTTTAAAAAAGGACTTGTATTGTATCAAACCTCCGTCGAATGAGCCAGAAAATATTCCCTTGAGATAGTTGGGATTCTTGGCCATACACGAAACAACATCTATATGGACATCCATTGCCCCAACAAACGGCCTAGCATATATCTAAAAACAAGAAGTAACATAAGTGCATCAATTTCCCAATTTACAAAACAATACATTACAGAAAGGCATAATATAGTGAATAAAATTCATCCTGACCTTGTCCAACTTGGCAGTATTGAGAGCTCTCACATACTCGACAGCCTTCTCTTGCGTTCGGAGGGTTGGATCAAAGTTACGAAATACCCTCTGAACCCAAATTTCACTTGAGCATAATCGAGGCTTCGACGAATTGCGTGACTTCAAACCCTGCTTCAACGAATCGCAAACCCTAAATTTGTCGTGTGAACTACAATTCTAAATTCGTCGAGATATTCGAAGATGCGTAGGATTGTCCGACGAATCCTCCAATCGGTCCGACGAATCCTCCCTCCAATCGGTCCGACGAATCCTACCTCCAATCGGTCCGACGAATCCCAAATCGTCGACGTCGGGGTTTGTCGTTCGTCTGATGAGAGATTATGAATTTTGTTAATTTTTGGGTCAATTATACCCTTATACACGCATAAATTTGTTTTATTAATTCATATAATCTTATTAATATCAGCCATAGGATTACAAAAATGAATGGTCTAGATTAGTTTGTATTTTGCACCATTTTTAAGCTTTGCACCAGATCTGACTCCGTTTATCAAATATTAAAATGATATACAAACATATGAAAACTATGCAAAAATAAATAAATTTTTTAGTTTTGATCAAGAAGTTGCTCATCTGGTTAGCGCTTAGACGGATTTAGAGGGCGACTAGGCAAGTCAATGTGGCGACTAGGCGGGTCTAGGCGGCGACTAGGCGGACTAGACAGGGTCAACCCCTATAAATCGCATGACCTTCCAAACCATCTAATGATTGATTAATCGGGCCTAGATGGGGATTTTTAGAACACTCTGGTTAAAAGACAGCCCCCAAAAAAATAATTATTAAATTTGATGTAAGGGTAAGAGTATCCCCACCATGACTTTTGAGTCATAAGAAAAGGTCATGGAGTTGGTCAAAAAATACATGGATCCTCAACATGACTAAACCAATCGTAGAAAAGGTCATGGGATGATCAACTTGAAAAAGATCATATCATGACCAAAAATTAAATTTAGTCATAAGTCGTGAACCAATTGCAACGCGACACGTGTCTTGTGTAAGAAAATGTTCAGTTTATTTTGATCTTGCAACGAATATATCTTTTAAATTACAAAGTTAAAAAAAATCAAAATAATTACCAATATTCATAATTTTTTAAGATCTATAAAACGAGATACACTCTAATATATTTTTATTAATCTTAATATTTATGAGGTCCAATTTATGTAGCGATGCGAGAGTATGATGATGAACTTTTTATTTGGTCATGGGTGGGGTGCACTTGATCAAAATAGTCATGAGGCATGACAAGATGAGAGAAAAAAATAGATGAGAGTGAGGGATGATATGTTTTTTTGGTCACGGCTAAGGATGCTCTAAGATCATGAATACATAATATAAATTAATTTTAATTTTAAATAATTGAGCTCTTTTGGTATTCAAAAAGTTAAACGTAATTAGGAAGTAATCTTCTTTTTTTCTTTCTAAAAAGGGAATTGTTTTTAAAATGATTTCATTAGTTGCTGTATTAATGACATATTCTTTGACTTATCTTTTTTTTTCTCTGGAAAAGGGAACGGGCAACCGGTATCCCCGAGCATTAGGTGTTACCACCCCATAAGGTGATCGGCAGACGTAGCACAGGGAATGGCTACCCCTAAGTGTTTAGAGGGAATCGAACACATGACCTTGCCTATGTCGACCTGACCTCCCACCCGCCAGGCCATCCCTTTCGGAATAAAATTATTTGTTTAATTTTGACTTGGACAAGACTTGAACCCAACCCCCCACTTAATAGTTATTGTATTTCCTTCCACTAAGCTAAAGATGATTGTTGTTTGACTTATCTTTTCACACATAAGGGAATAAGATTTTTGCAAATATACATAAAGTTAATATTAAACAAAAACAAGAATATAAATTTATATAATACGTAATATAGAATGTTATTTTTAGTTTGGTGTATAGGATTATATAATAAGCACGTTTTAGAACCTTTTTTATAGTGGATTTTTACATCTCATACATATCAATCACCATTCGAATACATCTACATATTGTATGCGAACTTTTTCTTATCGGATACATGTGATATTCGACTCTTGGAGCACAGGCCAAGCACGACACCACCTGCAGGAACAACACATCCACGAGGGACGAATAACACCTCCGCGAGGGAGGGACAACACTAGGGACGGACCTAGGAATTTTGATAGGGATGACAAAGGAAAAAAAACTTTGCATTGTGAAAAAAAATTACCATGGTTAAAAAAAGAACTATTACATTAAAATAAAGAGCGTCTTGTTTCCATATCGCGGAAATCATCTATTATTGAATATGTACTAAACGTTTTAGCTATTTCTTTCTCAATTTTGACAACCAAGCAATCCAATAAGAAATAATCTTCCATCTTGTTACGAAGTGCATTTTTTATTATATTTATTCTTGAAAAAGAGCGTTCGGTAGTAGCTGTGGAAACTAGAAGAGTCAGAATAAGAGTTATCACCTTGTATAACAAAAGAAACATGTTTGATTTTCTTGTTCTCGTCAACCATTTGCATAGTTCAGAAATTTCAATCAAAGTGTTGAAATCAGGAAGTTGTCGACAAACCCTAATTCTCGTAATCCACACAAACAAAAGTCAAAATAATACAAATCATAATTCCAAAACCATCACAAATGACTCTAACACATACTCATCACGAAATTTTATGAACAAAAGAAGAAAAAATAACCAGAGGAAGCCTCGGCCACTACGGATACCGACTATTAAACAAGTCTCGGTTGTGATTTTATTTCAATGGCTTTTCACTTTTGACAAGTTTTATGAACATAATAATCTAATTTAATAATATATATTAAATTAAATTTATAATTTATATTAAATTAAATTTATAGTATATAAAAAATGTGATAAAATATGGGGGTGACATCAGATACCCCACTCAACCTTTAGTTTCATCCCTGGACAACACGACCACACTGAGGCGGGACAAAAACACATCCACAAGGGATAAATAACACTCACAAAAATGAGGAAAAATATGTTACTCAAGGGAGTCAAACACTTAACTTTTATCAAGAGTTCAAGCCAACTCGACCAACACATCTTTCACGCGATTTAGAACTTAAATTGTAGTAATTATGTTATGAGAAGGAGATAATTAAGTATTAAGTAAACTGAATTTTAATGCTATAAATAATCTTTAAAAAAATTGGCAGGGAAAGAATGATACATTGCAGAAGGATATGGTTTAGCAGTGACATGAGTTTGAGAATTGTACATTCCTTAATTATCTATCGTTATAGTTATTAATTGCTTTATGAACATTATGTTGGTTGCTTATTACCTAAATCATAGATCGATTTCTTTTTCTATATTTAGTAACATATCGAAACTTTAATAAGAAATAAATCACAATTCAACAATATCAAGATTGGATTTTGTCTTCAATTTAAGCTTGTTTTAAATGGAAGAGGATTGCGATAAGGGGTTTGGTCGAGTGGCTTGAATGCTTGATAATTTATCAAGAGGTCAAGGGTTCGATTCCTCTGACTAGCATTTTCTCCTCACTTTTGTGTAGGAGTGTTATTCATCCCTTATAGATGTGTTTTCGTCCCGCCTTAGCGCGGAGGTGTTATTCGTCACTCGTGGACGTGTTGTAGGTGTTGCTGCCTCGTCTTTTCTTTCCATTGCGTGTGGAGGTGCTGAGTTTCTAGCTTATGCTCGTGTGTTTCAAGTTAGAGGTGCCTTATGGCCTGCGGTTCAGTGGACGCAATTCAAGTATCAAATCGAGATTGGTGTCGTGTGTGACATGTGCTCCAAAAAGTCAAGTCTTCGTATGTACAGTGACAGAGCCACGTTGGGGGCTTATCGGGCAGTTGCCCAACATGAAATTCATCCATAAAAAACTGCATATTATATGGGTGAGGGCAGACTCGAACCCATGACTTTACACAATATGAGCACGTAACTTACCAAGTGAGCTAGATGAACAATTAAACATAGAGTAGTTAGCACTATTAATATAGAAAAACAATTTTTATGTATAGAAACATCTATAATTTAAGAATTTGAGTCTTTTTTTCAAAACTCAGTGAGTGGTTGCTTTTTTCTTTTTATTTTTTATTTATTAATATTCAATTCGATTAGTTCTCATCAAAAATAGAAATCATCTTATTTTAAGTACATGTGTCCTTGTATTCATAAGCAAGATTTGTGATTATTTAATTTCAAACAAGAAATATTTAAGAGTGTGTAAGAGCGTCGCCGAATAATATAAGGTTTAGACTACTTAAACATTTGTAATACGAATTTTGGTGGGTCAAAAGTGAATTTTTATTATTATAATGGATACATCAACTAGGAATAATACAATGCATATGTCGTCTTATCATCTAGTACATATATATTGATAAATGAAGCTCTAGTAAGACATCTTGACCGGATACAAAATCATCGTGAACATTTCTCCACTTCTGAAGCGCAGGCTGGGTTCGACACCTTTACCATTAATGGATCCGCACATCTACCTCAAATCATCATCGGTACATTCTCAACACTTGGAGCTCAGGCCACCTTGGACACCCGAATTGTATAAGACTCCTTAACCAATAGGACACCACCCTATTGGCGATTCAAAAGTGAATTGTAAGGGTGTAGTTAAAATTTTAAAGATGAGTCTCCCTTTGAATTCCAAACTTCTATAAAAAATTGCCCTAGATAAATTTTCATCCTGGCTCCGTCCCTACATATGTACCCGATTAAGTTTTCATGCAATATCTATAAAATATATTCATATGATGATTGATATGTATGAATTATGTAAGAAACTCTTATAAAAAAAGGAAGAGGATCAAATGAGAACCTCCCATTTTGGTACAAACTCAGAATCAATCCTATCGCTTCATGTATTGCGTGGTTAATAACTCATTTTAATCAACATATTAAAAGAAGGGAATGTCGTCATTTTTTTCATCTTTTTCTCTATAGATGAAATCATAACTAATAACTATCCATTATTTTAGGAAACGTGAAATTATTCTTTTCAAAAAGAAAAAAAATACCTAACACATTTGTTTTTGCATTTATATTTTATTTGATAAAATCAATAGCGTCGATAGGGTAAGGTTCTTACTTGAATTGTGCGGTAATTTTCCAATCAATATAGGCAAGTCCTTGCATGCTAGTTAATAACTCGATGTTGGGTAAGTGAAGTAGTTTGATCGATTGTAAATGTAGTGATTGTAATGCAACACAGATCAAACAATTAATCTGAGTGTGACTCAGGTCGAATCCACAGGGAACTAGCTTGCTATTTTCTGTAAATGATTGTTCATATTAGTACTGAATTGGGGGGTTTTAAATATAAAAGTGCAGTACAGCAAAATGAATAAACTGAACAATAAAATGGATTAGCAGAGAACTAAAGACTTAATTTGTTGTTGCATACGATTTGTTGTTTGGTTGTCTTTTAATTTGATGAAACATTGGGAATCAATGACTCCCCAAAAACAAGCAGATTATAACACAAAGTTACTGCAGACTCAACTTTCGCTTCTTGCCTAACAATAGATCCTGATATATGAAATTGAATTATTTCTCTAGGTCATTTGCCTTATTACATGCTCAACTTTTGCTTCTCGCATAATAATAAAACTAGATACACAAATCATCAAGACTCAACTTTCGCTTCTCGCCTATCAGATTTTATCTCATTACATGCATAGACTCAACTTTCGCTTCTCGCCTATCATGCAACTATGTAAACCTACTGTGACATGCTACTGCAAACACAGACAATAGATGCAAACAATTCTCATACAAACATTATTGATATCTCGCGAAAATACCAAATACAGGATGCATGAATTGAACTATTTGTATCTAATGTAAAGAAATAAAATCGCAATCATATAAAAAGACATGTGTTACAACTACAGATATTTCTGGGGATCCATTGGATCCCAATAAGCGGACTACTCACTCATGGTGAGTTGATACATAACAACAACTAAATAAAATTGAAGTACAAGAGGTTAAGAGAAACCCTGATGATGAACTTCTTCTGTGAATGTTGTTGCTGTCGTCAAGTATCTTCTTTTGTTTTTCTCCGATTAGGTCCCCCCTATTTCTTCACTGATGTGCTCTTTCTATAGTGTTGTTCGTACTTGACTCTGTGTTTCTCAATGCCGCTTTTCAATCTTCGATGGCCTCTTTGTGTCCCGATGAAACTCACACTACTCGATGAAAGGAAATAAATGCTAGGGTTTTAGGTCGGGTAGCCGAGCGGACGCATGGAAGAGCCCGGTCGTGCATGCGAGTGGATGAGGGCGGACAGCCGGGCGTGGGTGCGAGCTGAAGAGGGCGGATGCACGAGCGTGGGTGCGAGCTGAAGAGGGCGGATGGCCGGTCGTGGGGATGTGTTTTTGCGCAATTTCACAATTTTTGCTATTTTGCCATTTACTTCTCAAAATGCTTTGTCACTGAAACACTAAGTAAAACCATCAAATCTGCGTAATATTATATGAATATGGAGCTCAAAATGTGTGAATTGTTACATCAAAGATCATGCAAATAATTGCTCATCAAAATACCCCACACTTGAACTTTGTTCGTCCCGAACAAACACAAGCATCACCCCAGAACATCTTAAAACAAAGGAAATAAAAATAACAAATTAACTAGTGAGAGTTTTCAGAATAGGAATACTCACAAATCCCGTGACTTGCTCGGTTAGGAATTTCAATTTTTGAAACAGTGATAAACATAATAACTCATCAGTTCAGGGAGTGCTGCATCAATATCACTCACTTCAAAATAGACAAAAGGTTTCTTCATTTCAATATGATATTCAGCTTATGCTAATCTGACTCAAATATGCTAGCATTCATTCAGACTAATCGAATTTCAGTTTAGTCGATCAGATTATCAAGAAGAATTTCACTTACACGAAACTTATAAATTCTCTTCAAGGCTCACGCACTAATCTGCAAGGGTCTTTCCTCAAACAATACATGTGAATGTGTTAGTGCACAAAATATGGTACAAAGTCACGATCAAGCAGGTTTTTTTATACAAACTTTCACACTACTTTAGTGTAGGATGGTTTCGAAGGGGAAGACCTGGTTCAGGGGATTACCCATATCTACCGCTTCCTAACCCCCGCCATCTACACTGATCTTTATTTTTTTTATTTTTTTATTTATTTTTTATTTATTTTATTTTTTTTAACCCCACACTTGAAATTGACAGTGTACCAAAATAATGTGTAGCACAGAAACACACCCACAGTATTTCTGAAGTCACCTAAGAGCCAATCTGAAAAATAAACTTGTTTGCAAAAGTTTGTTCACCATGATTTTTCCAAAAGTCTAAACGAATTCAATATGCTGAACTAAGCTAGCATGAAATCGTCTATTTACATAAACTTTCATATCACAAGAAAATCAGAAATCAGATGCCAACAAATTCATGAGTTCAGAGCAGCAAAGCCATAACATCAGAGATTAACATGTTCATCATTCAACGTGTTTTCAGCAAAGATTTTGAGCAAGTATCAGGTAAGCAAATTCAATCATTTTTCTGCAAATTTATTTGTTTCAGCACACATAACAGTCATAACAATCATCAATCGAATATAATAGAATAAACATCAGCCACCCCACACTTAAAATATGCTTAGTCCCTAAGCATTCTAGCATAAATAATGAGTAAGCAGGGTAGTAAAATGTAATTTGATTGATGAAAGTGAAAAGAGTTTACCAAGCGAACGCATAGAGTTAAAAGCAAAAGTGAAATGCAGCAAGCGTTCCTTGTAATTCCAGCTAGGTCACTCTTGAGGAGTGACGTCAACAGATGCAGCAGGCGCGGGCAGGCGTTGGAGAATGGTCTGCAAGATGGTGTAAATGTTATCCAGTTTAGTGTCCATTTCAGCCTGCTTACCTTTTATTTCAGCTTGACCCTCCTCTAATGCTTTTAGCCGTGCCTCACCTTCTCCATCAGCAATGGCAGCTTGGGTGTCTGAATTCTTCTTCTTGCTGCCTTGCGATGCCGGAGGTTCCTTTGTCCAATTATTCTCCTTATCAACCATCCCGCTATTTTTCATCATTACCAGGCTTAGCTTGTTTGGCTGCAGAGGCTTCCCTTTCTCCAGATTATAGCCGAGGTGCTTAGCAATAAGCGTGATTATTGACCCTCCTGGAAGCACACTAGAAGAAAAACACTTTTCAAAAAGATCTGATAAAATAGTCATAAGCTTCACTCCATTCCCTGTGCCTCTGTGCAGGGTTCTCATAATTTCCAGATCTCTATGATTCACTCTAATTCCCTTATCAACTCGAGTAACCAAGTTTTCAGCAACAAGGCGGTGGATAATCTTCCACGCTGGCAATCTGATCAAGCTGGATGATGAGTTAGTAGTGAAAGTGATAGTGTTGTTTCCAGTAATGTACCTCCAAAATTCGGCGTCTTCATCGGTAGAATGGTTGGTGAATGAGGTATCTTTCCCTTCGTAGTTGAAAATCTTTTCAAATTCTCCCTTAGTCAATGTATGAAAATACCCATTAATCTGGAAAATCCACCTGTGCGCCCACCGCTTTGATCCTGCTTTCCTTAAGCTCTCTTGTCCGTCCTGAGTTGCCCATATGACTTCAAATGTTGAAATGAACTCAGTGACCAGCTTCTGATAAGTGCCAGGATCATCCCACATTAAGAACTCCAAATTTCCGTCTCTCAGAATGGAGTTTACTTCATCAAAAATCTTCATGATCCTTAGATCACCATGCACCGGGTACAACGGGTTGGCAGCTTTAGCATTCTTGATTTTTATCAACTTTTCAGTGTCCCTTGTGAGCATGATCCTGTAGGTGTTGTCAAAGTTATATGCTGGCTCTTCTGGTGGTGTACCATGGGGTATGAACTTCGACAGTGCTGACTGATGAGCTGGAGTAAGAGGGTTTTGCACTTGTGGCGGCTGTGGAGGAGGAACAGGTGGGGTATGAACACGCGAGGGTTCTCCTGCAGGCTTTTTAGGCGGCTTAGGAGGTGCTGCGGCACTTAAATGCGCAGGGTCCTCCGGCAACGGCGCCATTTTGATCGATTGTAAATGTAGTGATTGTAATGCAACACAGATCAAACAATTAATCTGAGTGTGACTCAGGTCGAATTCACAGGGAACTAGCTTGCTATTTTCTGTAAATGATTGTTCATATTAGTACTGAATTGGGGGGTTTTAAATATAAAAGTGCAGTACAGCAAAATGAATAAACTGAACAATAAAATGGATTAGCAGAGAACTAAAGACTTAATTTGTTGTTGCATACGATTTGTTGTTTGGTTGTCTTTTAATTTGATGAAACATTGGGAATCAATGACTCCCCAAAAACAAGCAGATTATAACACAAAGTTACTGCAGACTCAACTTTCGCTTCTTGCCTAACAATAGATCCTGATATATGAAATTGAATTATTTCTCTAGGTCATTTGCCTTATTACATGCTCAACTTTCGCTTCTGGCATAATAATAAAACTAGATACACAAATCATCAAGACTCAACTTTCGCTTCTCGCCTATCAGATTTTATCTCATTACATGCATAGACTCAACTTTCGCTTCTCGCCTATCATGCAACTATGTAAACCTACTGTGACATGCTACTGCAAACACAGACAATAGATGCAAACAATTCTCATACAAACATTATTGATATCTCGCGAAAATACCAAATACAGGATGCATGAATTGAACTATTTGTATCTAATGTAAAGAAATAAAATCGCAATCATATAAAAAGACATGTGTTACAACTACAGATATTTCTGGGGATCCATTGGATCCCAATAAGCGGACTACTCACTCATGGTGAGTTGATACATAACAACAACTAAATAAAATTGAAGTACAAGAGGTTAAGAGAAACCCTGATGATGAACTTCTTCTGTGAATGTTGTTGCTGTCGTCAAGTATCTTCTTTTGTTTTTCTCCGATTAGGTCCCCCCTATTTCTTCACTGATGTGCTCTTTCTATAGTGTTGTTCGTACTTGACTCTGTGTTTCTCAATGCCGCTTTTCAATCTTCGATGGCCTCTTTGTGTCCCGATGAAACTCACACTACTCGATAAAAGGAAATAAATGCTAGGGTTTTAGGTCGGGTAGCCGAGCGGACGCATGGAAGAGCCCGGTCGTGCATGCGAGTGGATGAGGGCGGACAGCCGGGCGTGGGTGCGAGCTGAAGAGGGCGGATGCACGAGCGTGGGTGCGAGCTGAAGAGGGCGGATGGCCGGTCGTGGGGATGTGTTTTTGCGCAATTTCACAATTTTTGCTATTTTGCCATTTACTTCTCAAAATGCTTTGTCACTGAAACACTAAGTAAAACCATCAAATCTGCGTAATATTATATGAATATGGAGCTCAAAATGTGTGAATTGTTACATCAAAGATCATGCAAATAATTGCTCATCATAGTTCCCCAAAATACTTCTCGAAAGTCGTTAAAACATTTTCTTACTTCCTTGCATTTTTAGATTGATTAGCTTTTAAAACCAAAACAATGTGCATAAGTTTAAACTTGCACCCTTGGACGACTCGATACTTACCGGTTTTATAAATTATTTTGATTTTCAAAATACTACATGTCAATAAGGTTTGGGTCAGATTCGGATCGGACTAGTGCCGCCTAAAAACTTTTTGACTCGTCGGTCAAAGGCCTCAAAAAATTTAAATGGATATCGTCGTAGGTGGAATGTTCTTAAGTCCATAGGTTGAGGCTTCGCTTAATTTATTGACCTGATTGACGAGTAGCGAATAAGAAGAGACATAGAGAGTTACTCATGTTGTTATTGGTGATATAGAAGCTGCGATGTCCTCTTTTAATAACGAATTACTAAATTAATTAGACCAACAACCCTCTGCCCGACATGCAATTTTCGTGCAACTATTTCTATCTGCTAACTGGCCCGGATAATCAGAGTCCAAAGTTTCTAAGCAAGACTCACTTGGAAACTATAATACCCGGTGGACATGTTTTTGATTTGTTTAGAGTATCCCATTAGGGACGGAGCCAGGAATGAAATCTTTGTTGGGCAAAAAAGATTTGAGGTTTGGAATCCAATGTGAGGCTCATCCTCACACCTTTTTCAAAACATGTTATAGGGGGACATAAACCAAAACCCTATAAATTTTACAAAATGCGAAACTAACTAAATTTTACCCTACGAACTCCACTCATTTCAAATTCGCAATCACAACATCATTACTAATATAATCTACAAATGTACGTTTGACATAAAGAACCATGAGATCATCGAGAAACTCATCATTCATCTTGTTTCTGAGTTTGCTCTTGATGATGTTCAATGATGAGAATGCCCTCTCTGTTGTTGCTGTAGATACCGGAGAGTCAAAATAAGACATATCAACTGATATATCATAGGATAAAATGTTGACTTCCCATGTTCAACCAAAAAAACCGAAAGCCGACACACTTCAGAAATAGAAGTCATATTTGCAAATCTTGGATCCCGTGGAATACTTAGTGCAAAGATCCCACACTCAATATTTAGAGCAACCATATCATGTTCAGAAAAGTCAGAAGGATAAAACTTTGAAGCAAGTAGAAGCACATCTTTAACTTTGAATGCTTGAAAATTATTGGATGAAATGATGCACTAAGAACAAGAAGCTCTATGGAACTCTCTGTAAACTTATTATCAAGCTCCGCCATCTGACTGTCAATCACGTCATAAAGTACATTGACCCAAAAATAGTGCTCGTTTGTGATGTTCATTCCATTCCTTCTTACGCCTCTCTTGTAAGGTAAAGACATGTCACATAATAATATCATGCTCACAAGAGAATGCTGCAACCTTTGTAATCAAATCATGCCAACCATTATCTCTCATCGCTTGAAGTTTTTCTTTTGTCACAGAAATACATTCCACATCATTCACAATATCTATGTCTTTCTTTTGAAAAGCTTGAGAAAAAAACTTAGTAATTTTCATCACTTCATGCATTAGAAGTAAACAGTAGACATAGTCAAACTTTATCAAAGCTTCACCGAGACCTTTTGCTTCTCCTTGGACTTTATCTAAACCATTCTCATACAAATCATCAACAGTTGCCCGAGTAGCTTCAAATAATTTGATCAAACTTGAAATTGATCGAAAATGTGAACCCCAATGAGTGGCCCCAGGCCGTTGTAAAGTGAAAGCTTGATTCATACCTGAACCTGTCCCAAGTGAACCGACAGCCACTAATTCCAGAATTTCTGCTTCTCTGTAAGCTTTTAACATTCCATGTCTTTTTGCTGATGAATCAACAAAATTTACAATTGTAACTAATGTGGAAAAGAACTGCCACACATCTGGCACTCCTTTAGCTACAACATTTAAAGATAACTGTAAGCGGTGAGCAAAACAATGCACATAATATGCATATGGACACTCTCTTAGAAACAAAGCTTGCAAGCCATTAAATTGATCACGCATATTGCTCGCACCATTATACCCTTGGCCACGTATGTCTTCTACTTTGAGATCATATTCAGCAAGGACTCTATGACAAGCGTATTTTTAACCTTTTATAGTTGTCAAGTTATATATTTTATGGGTCTAATTGCAGTCAAACAAAATTTATAAACCTTGGTAAGCCAAGGGTCGATCCAAGGAACAACGTGTGTGAGTACTAGCTAACAAGTGACTTATTTAGCTATTCCGAATGATTAAAGGTTTTGGTGTGGTGAAACAAATCGCAGAAATTAAATGCAGAAAATAAAAAGGTTGTGGCTTGATCAGAGAAAGAATCCCAGGATCAAACTTCACCCGTGCCAACCCCACTAATCATGCAATCATATCATAAATTCATCATGCTATCAAATATGGAAATAAACCGAAATAACACTAGACAAGCCGTCCATCCACGGATCATTGTCTAGATTAATCTCAATCGTTGAACGCCGCCAATCCACGGATTATCAACAATCTCGATTATTAAACTTAGGGTTTTTCAGACGAAAGTCAACTTTCCTGTTAATTCATGTACTAACATTGTAGCTACCAAGACCTAATATCAATTTTATGCAATCTGGTTAATACCTAGGACCCATTCATCTTTCGGTAATTAACCTAAATACATTCTAGCATGCAAACATCCCATTTAATGTAAAACTTGCAAGAACGATAAAATTAAGCACAATGAAATTGAATATTCGAATCGCATTAATAAATAACGTTTAATTGATCACATGAAGAGTTGGGTGCATATCACGAAATCCGTACGATCCCAAAATAAAGAAGACTACTCACTATTCATGGTAAGTTAACCACAAATAGTGTGGATATGAAATTAAGGACGAGATAACCGTAGTGACGACGAAGCTCGTTGAATCCCCAATCTCTTGCGATGTTCTCCGTCTTCTCTCCCAAGTTATGGTTTTTTCTTCTCTCAATAAAAGCACACGTAATCCACTCTGGTTGTCTCTCTTTTATGGCAAAAAATGACCTAAAAGCCAAAACTGCCCAAAAACTTCCCAAAATGAAATTAGGAAACAAGCTGAAATTTCTGAAACTGACGGCGAACCGGCAAATTGAGTTTGTTGGCTTGGGATTGAGCCAGCCGGTTTGGAGATGCTCCAAAGGTCTCGAACTCTCTAACCCTTTGAGTCGGCCGGTTGAGTGTTTTGCCTTGATGCGAGCTGCCGGTTCGGCGAGGCTTCCAGGGACTCCAACTCTCTAACCATTTGAGCCGGCCGGTTGAGCAGTGTGTACTGGATTGAGCCGGCCGGTTCGACGTAGCTCAAAAAGTCTCGAACTCTCTGAGGGTCTGAACCGGGCGATTGAGATTTGTGCTGTGGGGTGAGCCGGCCGGTTCCAGGCCTCAATGCTTCCTTTGTGCACGTTTTGCCAAAAAGCGTGGATTTTCTTCGAGTCTTGGTCTTAGGCCATGGTTTTGATGGATAACTACTTTTAACATGAAACGCTCAAGATAAGACATCAAATAGTGACAATTTGCTGGGAGAATGAATGATATCCTTCATCGTATGGAGCAGTTAACTAGTCGAAATATCGACTGATCAAAAAACTCCATACTTAGGATTTGTTCCTCCCGAACAAATGTCGAACAAATGGCAGAATAGATGCAAGTCCATGTGAGGCTCAACAACCATATGTTTCTAAGCTACTGACGCGTCAAATTTAAATTTATATTCTCCTGCGTGAAACTAGTAAGTGGCAAGCAGGGTCGAACCTAAGAGAGCTGGTTTGTAAAGCTGTAACTGTAAACAAATAAAAAGGGGGGTTTTTGTGAGCGATTATTGCAAAGCGCGGGAGAAAAGATTAACGAAGACAATCAGAGAAAACATTCAGCTTAGGGTTTCTATTGTGACACGTTTATCATCGACTACTAATAATCTAATTTCATGTTTCTAAGTGTAGTTACTCCGTTTCAGGTTATAACCCAAAGTATTCCGTTACAGGCAATACACCACAATTTAATCCGGGTAAGGCATTAGACTTCTAGTTCTCCTAAATCTAATAGTCCGGGAAAGGTGTTATTGAATTTAGGTGTTCCTACTTGTCTTTACGGGTAAGTCTCAAACAAGCATAAACGATAGGGGCTGAATTATTCGGCTAAGCTTTACCATGTCAAGTATCCACTTAGCTTCACAATTCAATCCTTGAAACTAAGCACAAGAACTAGAGAAACAAGAAATTGCTTTAAGAAAGGTGTCTCAAAACATGTGTCACAATAAACGAAACCCTAAACTGAATTAAGAGTTTAGCTATACATCAATGAAATAAAAACACAAATATGTTTGATGAAAGTAGTAGAAATCTCTTCTCTCGTCGAAAGCTTCACCTTCTCCTCCAGAGCCATCGTCTGAATTATGAAATTGTGTGATGATGAAACCCTAACCCAAAGATCTTATTTATAGCAAAAACTAAGGTTTCCAAATCTATTTTTGGGCTCAATTTACAAGTTTCGAGCTTGCTGATGTCATCAAAATGCGTGCTGATAGTAGCAGTCACGTTTTGCCTTAACATTACGGCCGCGTTTCCTTTAGACATTAGCGTCGAGCTAATGTCTCTACGAAACGCGGTCCCCACTGAGTCCCGACTTCGGCTATTGATTTGACCATCCAAATGACCTCGGATGCTCTCGGTGTGAACTAGAGAGTTGTAGGGAATTTCCCAGCTACGCAACGGCATGTGGCTCATATTTTTATGATCAGCGGTCCATTCCCAGCATGCCGTCGAGTGTCCAAAGGTCCGATCTGTCATTGTGATGTTTTTTGCATGAAAAGCCATCTTTTATGCGCGTTTCCTTTTAAAGCTTCTGAAACACCTGGAATGCAAAACCATACTAAAAAGTAACTGTTTGCATATAAAAGTGTCGAAATAAATAGGATTAGTTGATTCGACGAGTCGTATAAATACGACTCATCAAACCACCCCACACTTAAACTTGTTCGTCCCGAACAAGAACTAAGTCATAGAAGGAAAATAAATGCAACAACACAATTTCTTCGACGTCCTGAATAGATGCACATGAATATGAGTTGCTAGTCTAGATTTCGCTTTTCTATGCATAACTCAATCGCTACTAAAATCATCATGCTCAACGTGGAATAAACTTGATACATGTTACCTTTGAGCTAAAATTCAAATCAATTCGGATGAATGGGAGATAGTCCTCTTTAGACCCATGATCTGCATTCGCTGTTCCGAACTCTACCTATATGGTTATACTTCATTGCTTTTTCTGGCACGTGATTCATTCGAGCTTCAAGGTTTTTGAGTTTTTTCTTTCTTTGTTTGCTGGACAGCTTTTGTAGTGACTTTCTTTGGCCTTTGACTCTTGATGTAAGAATGTTGTACTTCACTTTTCTTTTGTATAGACTTTCACAAGTGGCTGATTTTTTTCTTGAGCTTTGCTCTTTTGTTGTGAATTGCTTGTCCTTTTTTTTGAAGGAGGTCCAATCATTGCCTACGAAGATATGGAAATACCTCCCTGCTCTTTCTCATCCTCGCCCTTTTGACGCGAGTCAAGATGATGGTCACCCACCTTTTTTCCCGGTTACTTCAGACTAGAGATATGACGATCTGTTTTCCCATCCCGCCTACCTACATAAACGCTGCAGCGGCGGAGCAAACTTTAAACCATATCGTCTCGAAGTGCTAGCCTCCACGAAATCCACATAACCATATAACTCAAAATTCGGTCCTTTGAATGCTCGTCAAGTCTCTCTAGGACATTTCTATCAACTCCACATCCCTATTTATCTCAACTCAAAAGGACACGTAGTGGGTTAAATTCACATGTAAGAGCACAATTCAAATTTCGCGAGTGGAACACATCTAATCAGCATCGTCTGTTTCACATTATCAGAATTCAATATTGCATATCCAAGAAATAGAGAGAAATTTCATACTTCAAATTTTTTTAAAAGGGAAACGTGCTGACACAATACATATGCAGGAAACATAAATATGCTGACACAACTGATTCTCTCACCCCACACTTTTGAACAAAGCCGTGTCCTCACAGTACGACTTGAATTCAAAGACACAACAATGCAAGACACACAAACGTAGGGAAAAACAAATAGAGAATAAAAATGAACAGGCACTCCCCTCGTTTCTTCACGTGATGGTGAGAATTCTAGTCAAACGAATCGGTCAACACTGGTCAATGGTCCACCGCGTCTTCTTCAGACGTTACGTACCGCATCTGATAAAGATGTTACCTTAATGTTAACATAAAATGCGGCTAGCTAATGTTGAGGGCAGACACAATCTGCACTGAGTTGCACCTGATTCCTACATGAAAAACATCTCTTTTCCCAAAAGACAATGTAAAAAAAACATGACTCAAGACTTAAACAAAAAGAAAACAAAATAAAAAATGAAAGAACACAAGTGGCATAGTACTCATATCAGTTTGTTGACGATAAGTGGCATGTGTTTGGCAAAACGTAGCTTAGACAGTTCGAGCAGGTGTTCAGGGGGAGTTCGAACATATCCTAACACTCGTACACAGTGTGGATAAAACACAAGGATAGTTCCCGGAAGATACTGGACTATGCAGATCTCGTCAATATGAAGACGGCCAGCGACTTATTCGAGCAATAGATATTCGAATGAATATTTACATCAAGGCGGCAAAGCTTACTTGGGCAAGAAGACTTCGGATTATCTTCCAACCGATTCAAAAGATATTCATCAAATATCTAGGAATATTTCCTAAATATTTGATGGGATTATCTTGGGCGAATTAGGGTTTCGCTCGAAGCATATAAATACATTGCAAGAGCAACCCTAATTCTCATCGCTTTCAAAGATCAATTATTCATGAGCATATCCTGCTGATTGGAGAAGAAGAAAGCGACGACCGGCTGTGTTTTCTCATTGAGAATACACCGGTGCAAGTGCAGTCTGTTCAAGTGCAACACATACTGCCTGAAGCGTATCAACTGCCGCACACAACAAAGGTGAACAAGCTTTCGAAAGAAAGCATCCGAGCTTCTGGAGAAGGTCGAGAACGTTCAGACTGCAGGTTCTGAACGAAGGGGATCGGGGGGAATTGCGGTGAACCTCGGTTGCAAATCTGAGAGACGGAGTATTAAGGATAGGCTATTACAAGGTGTAAGTGTAAGTCCCTGTGGAATTCCTATACTCGTAATAAAGATTTGCTGTCCCTTTTTCGGGTGTGGGAAACCCCCCAGAGTAGGCGGAGTCGAACTGGGTTATCAGTCTGTGAGTCTCTACTGCTTTTATCTGTTTGCTAAAACTGTTGTGATAAGAGTTCAATCTTTGTACGTTGAACTGTTGTGCAAAGAGTCCCAGGTCTGTCGCAACAGTACCCTGGACACAAGCTTGAATAGGGGACATAATTTCAATTGGTATCGGAGCCGAACACTCGACACACTGAGTAGGATCCTGAACTGTTCAAGATGACTCTGAAGGAAGGACAAAGCATAACAAGACCCCCGCTGCTCGAAGGATCGAACTATGCCACTTGGAAGCCTGTGATGAGATCTTTTCTGAAATCGCTAGACGAAAAGGCATGGAAGGCTGTTCTGAAAGGGTGGACGGAACCCACAATGAACAATCTCACTGGAGAACCGATCGCCAAACCAGAAGCTCTGTGGACAGAAGAGGAGGACAAAGCTTCCATGGGCAACTCAAAGGCAATGAACGCAATTTTCTCGGCAGTAGATGAAATCATCATGAAGCTAATCATCAACTGTGAAGTGGCCAAGGAAGCATGGGATATCCTCCAAACAGCTTTTGAAGGAACAGACAAAGTTTGCAACTCTCGCATGCAAGCTGTCATAACCAGGTTCGAAGAGATGAAGATGAGGGAGAGTGAAACCATCATTGAGTACAACACCAGAGTCCTGGAACTGTCCAACGAGGCATCTGCACTAGGGAAACCCATCGATGAAGAAAGATTGGCCAGTAAGGTCCTAAGGTCTCTTCCTCCGAGATTTGCCATGAAAGTCACGGCCATTGAGGAAATGCATGATATCACCACACTGAAGCTAGACAAGCTAATGGGTTCTCTCAGAACTTACGAGATCAATCATGACTTCCAAACCGGAGAAGAGAAGGGAATCGCTCTTAAAGCAGATATAACAGAAGACAAACTGGATTCTGGGTGCACCACTGAGCAACTGGCCATGATGGCACAGAACTTTGGAAGAATGGTGCGAAAAATCAACAGACATGGCCCAGAATAAGGTCAGTCTTCGTCAACTGGTTACTGAAACTGGAAATCCAGCAGGCCAAGGTATACTGATTCGAGGCAAGACTTGTCTGACAAAGGAAAAGAGGAGATTCAGTGTCATGAATGCAAGGGTTTCGGCCACATTGCTTCACAGTGTGCAAACACTCTCATGAAGAAGAAGGCGATGGTGGCGAGCTTCAGCGACAGTGAGCCAGACGAAGAAAAAGGTGAAACCACAAACTTTGTGGCCTTTGTCACAACTCTGGATGAATGCAGCAGCACAAGTGAAACTGTTCCACCTCAGCTGGAACTCCCAGCTGCAGACCCCTCGGACAGTGACAATGAAGAACTCACGCAGGACTCTCTGGCTTAGACATATAAAGATCTATATGAGAAGTGGCTGCTTCTGATCAAGATAAACAAGAAGCTAAATGACACAGTGGCAAGCGTCACTATGGAAAAGGACAAGGTATGGCAGGAGGTCGAGATACTGCAGACACTAAAGGCAGAACTGGAAGGTACAATTAACTCACTGACTTCTCAACTAGCTGAGATAAAACAAGAAAGGCTGGATCTTCTTGTTCAGAAAATGGAACTCCTGGGTACTGTCTCCTCTCTAAAAGTCGAAATAGAAAAGGATCGGGACACTCATCCTGTAGGCATGGCGGGCTTGAGAAAAACCATCGTTGATCTATAGCGCAAAGAAATGTTCCAACTAAGGAAGGTAGAACAGCTTGAACTTCAGCTAGAATCTGAGAAGATGGAACACTCTGACACTAAGGAGGAACTCAATCACCTCAAACAGTCGGTAAGAATGCTTAACTCTGGCACGAAAAACTTAAATGATATTCTTAGATCTCAGAGAATGGAGTCCGGACATAGAGGATTGGGGTTCACAGGAGAAGGCAACTCAAAAGGTACGAGGTTTGTTAAAACAAGACCGGTGTCGGAACAGAATTCAGAACTGAAGGTGAGACAGCACCCCAGACAGAAAATAGACTTGCACCCAGAACAACCCAATAGCGGTCAAAGAAGGACTGGTACGGTGCACTTCGGCTCTCATTCAGCACAAAGGAAAGAATGGCGCACTTGCTGGTATTGCAATCAGATGGGTCACATCAAACTAAAGTGTCGTCTGTTTCTAACCGAAAGACGTGCTTTCCATCAACGAACCATACCGCAACAGAAACAAGTCTGGGTTCAAAAGAAAGACCGAATCGTCTGCATGGTGGCCTGTTACACCTCAAACTACTCATCGCATGATAGTTGGCACTTCGACAGCGGATGCTCCGCACACATGACAGGTAACTCTCAATATCTTACCCATATTAGACATGTTGAGCATATGTGGTTTGTCACCTTCGGGGATCGTGAAAAGGGTCAGGTGATCGGCTGTGGGACATTGATGGTTGCGGATCTCCCTGCACTCAAGAACACCCTCCTTGTTAAGGGACAGACCAGGAATCTTATCAGCATCAGTCAACTATGCAACGATGGACACTATGTGTCATTCTCCAGCTACTCATGTCTTGTACTAGACCAGAATGGCGATACACTGATGAAATGAAAAAGGGATGCCAACAACTGCTATACTATTAGGATGGGTCTGACTGAGTCAATGAACAATGAGAACCATGGCCAGCAACCGGTTGCTCTCCCATGTGCAAACGCTCAACCTAGTTTTCTGCGAGGGGGAGTGGATAAGACCTTACACACAAGATCTGATTGTCGATGCGCACAAATCAATGTTACCGGGTGTCCCAGGAAGCTGTTGAGTCAGACGGTAGTACAGTTGCGACAGGAGTTCGTACATTGCCCACAGAAATGTGCCTGGAGCCGTACAAGAAAATATGAATGCTCACGAAAGATGGTAACTCTGAGGCAGCATACTTTTTTCAAACCATATGGCAGGTCACGGAGTGGAATACCCAGATCCCCAGGGGGTCTATGTGGTGTCAACCACTGAAAGCATCCGACGGTGGTCAGTCATAGTCGAATCTCCAGCTGAACAGTTGAACTGACCACCTAATAAAGAGAGCTGGAACAGAAGTCTCGACAACTTGGAAAATATTTTTTAAATATCCTTGAAGATTTTTTCGGTTGACGGTTTTGGAAAGCTAAAAAGTCATATAGAAAAATTTGATTTTTGAAATCAAATTCATTCCCTGAGTATTGTCTTCTCTCTCTCTCGAAAACCCTAGAACAGAACTCTCCTCTCAACTGCTCCTTCCTCAACCGACAATGGTGAACACCAGGAAGTCAGCAAAATCCAGTGCTAAATCTGTGGAGAAAAGCAAAGAGAGCATGCAGACCTCAAAGGCGTTGGCGGCGAAATCAAAGATTCCGAAATCAAAAGCTGCGAAGATGAAAAAGGCGTCGTCTTTACACTCCGTTACCGAATCTTTGGCCAAAGAGAAGCCCGCTGAAGGAGTTACCGCTGAAATTTCTCAGCCGGCCACTGTGGATTCAACTCCACAAGTTCATCTGCAATCTAAGGTAAACACCACTATTCCTTCTGATTCTGCGAATACCCTCGTTGTTGAAAAATCTGTGCTGAATGAAGAAGTAAGAGTGGAGGTTGAGAAGGGTGTTCAATGGATTGACGGTGATGAAGCCAGTAGGGCTGTAATTGGAGGTAATGGTGGTAAGGATGTTAGTGGTGTTAAAGCTGTTGGTGTTGAAACAAGTAGGGCGATGCTTGGTGGTGAAGATGATAGAAATTTTGAGAGTGGTAGGGTTGTGGCAGTTGACAAAGTCGTTAGTGCAGTTGTTAAAAAGAAGTCCGTCAAGACTGTGGAAGAGGAACCCAGCAAGGGGGCTGGAGGCTCAGGAACGTGGAGAGAAAAGATCTTCGCCACAGGATACATTCCTCCGAAGGCTGGTCGCAGGAAGAAGGTGAAGCGGGCCAGTGACTCTCCCAGTAAATATCTAGCCCAGATCTATGCCACTCGAGGAAGGAAGATTGTAATGTCCGATGAAGAAACAGAGAAGTTCATCGAGTCCTCGGGGAAGAGGAATGTGGTGATGAGTGATGCTGATCCATCTGAGAACCAAGGAGTAATGACTGCAGAAGGGTCCAGTTTGGATGTTGAGGCTATGACAGAAGAAATTAATCCATCAGGGAAGACTGATGTGTTGAAAGAATCAAACCCAGCAGAAAGTGATGAGGAGTTAGAGAATTTGTACAAGGACATTGATGATGTCATGGAAGACCTGGAAAAGGAAAAGAGTCAGGAAGAAGCTCAGTATGATCAGGCTGTAGGGGCAAAAGAATCTGAGGCAGACAAAGCTTCAAGTGTTCCACCCATGGAACCAAGTGTTCAGTCTGGTGTTGAGACTGGAAGAGCTGCAGAGAAAGCTGTAAGCGGTTCAACAGTGGAACCCTCTGTTCAGACTAAAACTCAAACAGCACCAGCTCCAGAGGAAGGTTTGCGTAACCTGGGTGTTGAAGCAGAAGAGTCTGGTACTGAAAAGGTCTCAAGTGCTCCAACAAAGGAACAGAGTGTTCCGACTAAAGTCAAGTCTGGAGTAGTTCCAGAGAAAGTAATGAGTGAAGAAACAATGACAATTCAAGGTGATCGTCGTAGGTATCATTTGGAGGAAGATGAACCATCCATTCGTAAGGATGCCCCTATATCAGCAGTAGAAGGTGTTACCCTTTCAGAAGATGACCAAGACAGTGTTCCCCTTGTCAACCTCAAGAGGACAACAAAGGGGAAGGAAAAGAAAAAGGTTGCCTTTGCTACGTCTACAAAGGAACCAGCTCAGAAGGTTGCTGAAGTCAGCAGTGGTGCAGGGGGAGCTGGTTCTTCCAAGAAAAGAAAGCGCGTTGCTGCAGTTCCCATCTCTGAAGATGATGGGAGATGTGAAGTCCCAGCCCCTGAATCTGAGACTGTCCCAGTCGGTAAGGTCAAGAAAGGAGTGTGGTTCGTGAACAAAGAAGCTGCGTTGAAATGGGAATGTGTGCTGAAAAGGAAAATCATACCGGAGAGGCTGCTGGATGCATCGAGTTACAAAGGGGAAGAAGTGATTAAGGTACTTAAAGAGTCGGATCTATTCTGGACGTTGGACAGATGCAAACCGTTCAACGAACAGCTGGTGCGTGAGGCCATGGCAAACTTGCCTCCCAAGTTTGGGGTCATTGGAGAGGTTGAGTATGGGGTCTTCTATGTGAGAGGAAGAAGGATCAAGATTGATCCAGAACTGATCAATGTATATTTCTCCATGGACGACCCAACAGTTGATGAAGAAGAATCCAGCTTTGAGAAGATAGTGAGCACCATCACTGCAGGCTCTGTTTAGTGGAGGCCTGAGTCAGTTGTGCATACATCAGATCTGTCTACTTTCTATTCAATGATGTTCTTCATTGCGGTGTTCAACTGGAGGCCATCTACTCATCGCTCTACTGTCAATAAGGACATGGCCCGGCTGATTTATCAGATAGGCAACAAGCGGAAGTTTAACCTGGGCAGAATAATGTTCAAACAGATTGCTGAACACGCCACATCGATGAGAACTCTGCACCAGATCTGCTTTCCATCCCTGATTTATGAGCTGATTATTCATCAAGCCCCTGATTTGAAAGCCCCGTCTGATCTCCTTACTAAAGCTCCCAGCAAATTCACAGTGGACCACAAGTAATACAAAGGGCGGCATGTGAATGATCTGAAAGGGGGGATCAAGCCAGGTAAAGAATTTGGGGAATCCAGTCGAGGGGGAGCTAGAATGGGAATGGATGAGAGGAGCAAACTTCTGAAGGACCTACAGGCTATCATTGCTGCGGACAAAGAACAGCGCCGCCGGATCAATAGGCTTGCTCGAGTACTCAGCTACCCCAGTGATGATGAATCAGAAGCTACTGCCTCTGAAGAAGACTCCATTGAAGAAGCTTCCGATTAAAGGTCCATTGAAACACTAAACTCTCTGAACTTTTTCAAACATTCTGCTCGTATGTGCTTGTTCTGGCACAATTTATTTTACTTGACTGTTCGAACTAGTTGGACCCCTTGCCAGTTTATGGCAAAAAGGGGGAGTAATTTTGAGAGGACAAATTTTGTGCTCCCTCAAGATGTCTAAGTCTAGATAGTTAGCTAGTAGTAGTTATCTAGATGATTTGGTTTTAGGGGCCTTGTATCATAAATCTGTTTATCATTAACCTCTAATGATCATACTAAGTGTTCAAAGATGTATCAAGGCTATTTCTAGCACATGACTTGCCACACCGTTTAGAACACTTGTTCTATTTGGGCTAATTCCTCCTTTCGAAGTATCTTAGCTTATGTGCATCCATTTGATCAATCATTTCCGATCAACCAAATGGTGTTTTAAAGAGGTTGAACTCCACAGTTAAGCTGTGCCCTTTCGAGCCTCCACTTAACCACGAAGGTTCACGAACCCATGGAAGAGCTTTGCTCTTTCGAGCATCCACTCAACCAATAGTGTTCTGACCTAATATATGGCACATAGAACAAGTTTTGAACACAAAGAGGCACTTAAGAGAAGGGTCTAAAACATTGTATGATACAAGCACACCACTTCAACCGAATGAAGGGTTTAGCTACGAATATCCATAGAGGTGGATATCATAGCTAAGTGCTGAATAAAGTAAAGGTTTTGAAAGACAGGAAAGTAAAGGTTTTTGGAAATCAAGACAAGGAAAGTAAAGGGGAGAATACTCAAGAACCAACAGGAGTAAACTCAAGAACAACAAGAATACTCAAGAACCAACAAGAGTATTCAAGATCAAAGTAAATGTTTACAAGGATTGTGCCCAAAATCTAGAGAGATAAGTAACAAGTGACTTGTGTTTGAGCTCTTGTTGGAATGAGGATGATTTACAAAGGGAAGGAAAGTGTCTATTTATAGGCAAGGGGAAGAGAGGAGAGCTCAACACATGTCACAAGGGGAGAGGAGAGCTCAAAGAGCCGCCGGCCATGAGGTGGCTTCCCAAAAGCCACCGGCCATGTGTCACTTCCACAAGGAAGCCGTCGGCCATGAGGTGGAGGAGGAGAGTGTGAGTGGAATGAGATCTTTCCTTCCCAGAAGCCATCGGTTGGCATGTGACTCCGGTTGGTCTTCGGTTGCCCTTTAGTTACCTCTTTGGTTGCCTCTTTGGTTGCTTCTTAGTTGACATCAAAAGGTGAGGAACTTAGACTTAACATTTCACTTGTGTTCTTGATCTTTGTTGGAATAAGTCATTGGGACTTAGTTGTGGCTTGATCGGAGTATTGTCGGAGTATGGCCAGTTCTGACTTGTAATCCACTTTTAGCGTTAAGAACTCCATTTTAGCTCGTTTCGTCATTACTCCTTGAAATAGCCTGTAGAAAAAAAGTGAAATTAACAAGTAAAAGTTGTCAAGATAAAGCGTCTAATTTGGTGGGTTTAACTGTCTTAACGAATCATATAAATATGGTCCATCAGATCACCCCACACTTTTAGTTGTTCGTCCCGAACAATGCTTTTTAAGAGATGCACACACAGTCCAAGTAAAAACTTCAAATAGGAAAGTGAGAATATGGAACTAGATTTATCCTATTCATGCATTACTTACTTATTACCAAACTAAACCGTGTAAATACTTAGAAGAAACTTGATACTTGTACCTTCGAGCTGAGATGCAATTTAATTTGGATGTTTCGGGAGATAGCCCTTTTCAGGCTCCTGGACTGCATTCTCTGGACCGACTCACACTATATGGTTAACTTGTTGCTTTCTCTAGCACATGATTCGGTTCGGGTTTCACTGAGTTGAGCACTTTGATTTCCTTATGGTGAGGGACAGCTTCTGAAGTGAATTGGCCTTTGGCCTTTGGCCTTTGATGTTGAATTGGAGTTTCTTCACTTTTGTTTCGGTTAAAACCTTCACATACTTTGGCTTTTGGCCTTTGATTAGCTTCTTCGAGCTTTTGCTTCTTTGTGACTTGCTAGTCCATTTTCTCAACCTTTCTTTGGGAGGTCCAATCATTGCCCGAGAGCATATGGAAATACCTCCCCGCTCTTTCTCATCCTTACCGTTTCGCGCGGGTCACGATGAGGGTCGCTCATCTATTTTCCCGGCTACTCTGACTAGAGATAGGACGGTTTGATTCCCGTCCCGCCTCTTTGCATAAACGCTGCACGGCGGAGATAACTCTGATCTTCTTTGAAACCCGAAGTGCAGCCTCCACAGACTTCGTAAACCATATAGTGAAATCCAGTCCTTCGATTGCTTGCCAAGCCTCTCTAGGGCAATTTATATCAACTCCACATCCCCTGTATAGCTCAGCACAAAGGGACAAATAAGAAGTTACATCCTAAGTTTTTAAACAGTTGAGATTTCACAAGGTAAATGCATGAATTATGATCTATCTTTTTCACATTCTCAAGTTCATATTTTCAAAAAGTTAATATTAAGGGAAAAGGAAAAAAGAAAGCATGTTAAATAACTATATACAAAGGCGGTTCTCACCCCACACTTTTGAACGAAGGCGTGCCTCACAGCACGACTTAGTTCAAAAGTCATGCAAGCAAATATACAAGAAAGGTGAGAATGACTTAAGGTAAAAAACTAAATGACAGAAATTAAATGACTGAAAGTAAGATAGGTGTCGGGTTACCTCCCGACCAGTGCATTTGTTTAACGTCGTTAGCTCGACAGTACCTCATTCCTGGATCATAAGGTGGGATCCCATGGATGGCTCAGGTCGTAGTGTTGTGGTGTGCCTACTTTCATTCTTGCCTTGACTTTTCCTGATTTCTTGTGAGATGATGTGCTCGGGTCAGGACTCCTTTGTTTCGGTGGTTTTTCTTTCCATTGTCTCTGAGAAGGCAAGGGACCTTTGACCATAGCTGCTGGTCTTTTGAGTCGGGCTCTATTGTGTTTAGGGCTACCTTGTCTAGTTGTGGCGAGAAACTGCTCCATCAGGGAGTCGTTCTGATTAGACCCTTCTTCCATCCTTCTTTCAGGCTCTCCATTGATCACATAGTTTTCTGCGATTTGCATATTGATCAGAGGGAAAAGTTGCGAGGCTTCCGTTATAAGCGCCGGATCCATATTGGCCAGACTGTCCGTGAGGAACTAGTCTTGATTGATTTCTTTGGCTGCTTCGGTGGTGAGGGTTGGGTATGTCGCGGGTTGCTCGCTAGTGGCGTTCTGGACTTCCTCTTTGGCCTGCTCAGGAGTGAATTCTAATGAAGACTTTTCTTCATCCTCCTCTAAATCGGCTTCCGGCTCTGGGTCTTCTGATGGCTCGGGGGTGATCTCCCATATAGGTTCCTCCTCTGTGCTTCCTGTTTCTGACTCGTCCCTCATGGTCTCTGCAAATTCTTCCCTACTCCTTTCTAGATTAGCTTCTACCATCTGCGTTCTATGATCAGCTTGGTGCCTTGGCCTTCGTTTTGTAGCTTCGGCCAAGTCATCTATGAGATTCCACATGTCGATCAGGGATAAATGCATAGCTGATCCTCCCACCGCGTCGTTAATCCTTGATTGCTCATCTGCCCTCATTCCACAAAGAAATTTTTGAAGAAGGAATACTTCTGTGAATCCATGGTGCGGGCAGCGCGAAACAACTGTATCGTAGTACGTATAATACTCGTCCAGTGTCTCGTCCCGGGATTGTTGAAGGCAGATGATCTTCTCGCGGGTGTCATGTCGTAAGGACGGCGGGGAAAATTCTTTTAGGAATTGGGCACGAAGATCCACATAATAATCTGCACAACTAGCAGTTGATGCGTAATACCATATTGCCGCAAAGTCAGTTAAAGAGTGTTTAAAACATTTCATTTGAAAATTCTCTAATGTTTCATTTTCAGGTTTCATGTAGCGGCATATATGGTGGAAATGTTGGCAGTGTATTACAGGGTCTTCTCCGGTGGTACCTCCAAACTGAGGAAGATGTTGAGTCATCCAATCATACATAGTGGGCAGTGCAATGAAGAAATGAAAAGGGAAAGAAAAGAACAACTAATCAGAAAGCTAATTCCTGGGCAACGGCGCCAATTTTGACAGAGCGCACCACACCATCGTTAATGTGCGATGGCTCTGTGCAAAAATAAATTTATAAGTCAGCTACTCATACTCTACTATTGGGTAGTAAAGCGGTAAGTAGGGGTCGAACCCAAGGGAATTAGTGGATAGTTGTTCTTTCGAAGATGGAAAGTAAGACAGTCGGGGGTTGGTTGTGATTTTAGTACTGAAAGTAACGTGGGTTGGTTGTGATTTTAGTACTGAAAAGTAAAGTGCTTGAAGGACAAGACTTGCTGAAACTAAGTGCGTAAAAGTAAAGTGCTTGAAGGACAAGACTTGCTGAAAGTAAGTGCGTAAAAGTAAAGTGCTTGAAGGATGAGACTTGCTGAAAGTAAGTGCGTAAAGTAAAGTGCTTGAAGGACAAGACTTGCAGAAAGTAAATGCTTGAAGGACAAGACTTGCGGAAAGTAAGCAGTTGATATGAGACTGAAAGTAAAGTGACAGGTGATGTTTTAATTAAAGGAAAGGATTCGGTTTTAGGGGCCTTGTATCATAAATCTGTTTATCATTGACCTCTAATGATCATACTAAGTGTTCAAAGATGTATCAAGGCTATTTCTAGCACATGACTTACCACACTGTTTAGAACACTTGTTCTATTTGGGCTAATTCCTCCTTTCGAAGTATCTTAGCTTATGTGCATCCCTTTAAGCTGTGCCCTTTTGAGCCTCCACTTAACCACGAAGGTTCACGAACCCATGGAAGAGCTTTGCTCTTTCGAGCATCCACTCAACCAATAGTGTTCTGACCTAATATATGGCACATAGAACAAGTTTTGAACACAAAGAGGCACTTAAGAGAAGGGTCTAAAACATTGTATGATACAAGCACACCCCTTCAACCGAATGAAGGGTTTAGCTACGAATATCCATAGAGGTGGATATCATAGCTAAGTGCTGAATAAAGTAAAGGTTTTGAAAGACAGGAAAGTAAAGGTTTTTGGAAATCAAGACAAGGAAAGTAAAGGGGAGAATACTCAAGAACCAACAGGAGTAAACTCAAGAACAACAAGAATACTCAAGAACCAACAAGAGTATTCAAGATCAAAGTAAATGTTTACAAAGATTGTGCCCAAAATCTAGAGAGATAAGTAACAAGTGACTTGTGTTTGAGCTTGAGCTTGTTCGAATGAGGATAATTTACAAAGGGAAGGGAAGTGTCTATTTATAGGCAAGGGGAAGAGAGGAGAGCTCAACATATGTCACAAGGGGAGAGGAGAGCTCAAAGAGCCGCCGGCCACGTGTCACTTCCACAAGGAAGCTGCCGGCCATGAGGTGGAGGAGGAGAGTGTGAGTGGAATGAGATCTTTCCTTCCCAAAAGCCATCGGTTGGCATGTGACTCCGGTTGGTCTTCGGTTGCCTCTTTGGTTGCCTCTTTGGTTGCCTCTTTGGTTGCCTCTTTGGTTGCTTCTTAGTTGACATCAAAAGGTGAGGAACTTAGACTTGGCATTTCACTTGTGTTCTTGATCTTTGTTGGAATAAGTCATTGGGACTTAGTTGTGGCTTGATCGAAGTATGGCCAGTTCTGACTTGTAATCCACTTTTAGCGTTAAGAACTCCATTTTAGCTCGTTTCATCATTACTCCTTGAAATAGCCTGTAGAAAAAAAGTGAAACTAACAAGTAAAAGTTGTCAAGATAAAGCGTCTAATTTGGTGGGTTTAACTGTCTTAACGAATCATATAAATATGATCCATCAGTGAGCATGATTCTTTTAGTAACAAGTAAGTTATGCATGCTAAGGTGAAATCTAGTCTAGCATCTAACATCCATATCTAGGACTTAGGGTGTTTTCGTTCCTCTTTTGACTAGACTTGTTCGGGACGAACAAGATTAAGTGTGGGGGTATTTGATGGGACGTATTTATACGATTCATCAAGTACCACTAAACCCACCAAAAACGACATTTGATGATACGAACATATGCTTGTTAATGTCGTTTTGTGTATATAGGAAATTTTTGAGTCTAAAGAGGAAACACGCTTAAAAAGGGAGATTTGTGCCCAAAAGCATGCCAAGTCATTTCTGGCCGGGCCAAAGCCAGGCCACGCCCAGCGCACCAGCCGAGCTGTCTAGCACTGAATAGTTGCCCGGGTAAACCATCTGATCTGACGAATCCGCCTCAAGCAAAGTGATCAAAATGGCAAATAAGGTGGACAATGTCGGAAAACCAAGGTGAATGCCCCAGCAGATTGGCAGTTGGCCCAATTCCAAAGGTCTCGCGCGTGCTGGTAGGCACCGAAACCAAGTCGCTCGACCAAACCAGCTAATCTGGCAAATCTGGCTCGACCTAGTTGTTTGAAATGCCCAACAACTCGGACAATCTCACTTCCCAGACAAAACGCCCGAGTGGAACCTGCTCAAGCCTGATCAAGGCCAATCTAGGGCAATTCCGGCCATTTTGGGATTCTGACCAAGCTCCGGCCATATTCTGGCCTAACATCCTTCATGGGCCAGTCTTAGAATTGCCTCAGCATTCCAAATCAGTGGTCCAACAGCCAAGAGCCTCCTGCCAGATTCCGGCCAACTCCGGCCAAACTCTGATCAAGCTCCGGCCAAGCACAACCAAGTCCAGCCAAGTTCCGGCCAAGAAGTTCCAACCAAGAACCGAATTCCCAATATTCCGGTTGGCTTCTACTATTCACTTTGATTTAGTTTTGGAGTTCGGTTGGCCTCTTCTATTCAAGTCCGGTTGGCCTCATCTAGTCCAAGATTAGTTGCCCTTTGGATGAAGCCAAGCTCAAGTCGGTTGGCTCAAGCATGTGCAAGGCAAGTGGGATGGCTTTTGGAAGAGACATACTCAAGTGGCTTGCTTTTGGGATATTTCATCAAACCAAAGCTTATCTTCTCCTCCCTAAACCGACTTCCCTTGCCTATAAATAGAAGGGCATGCCCTTAGAATCAAGTGTCCTAGTGCTTCGAAGTCCCAAGTCCTTAGAAGAAGAGAGCTTAACTCTCTTCTCTTCATTTTCAATACAAACACAAATTGCTCTCTACTTTTGTTCTTGTTCTTTGAAGCTTTCTTTACTTTCTTGTCTTGTTCTTGATTTGGAGCTCCTCTCCTTTACTTTCCTTGTTAAGCCACGGCTTCTTTACTTTTCTTGTCAAAACGGAGTCCTTTCCTTCACAAGTTCTTGTTTTCTTGTTTTCCTTTACTTTCATAAGTATGGTGCTTGTATTCCTTGACATGAATACAAGTAGCTAAAGTGATGAGCCGTATTTATACGACTCATCGAGTCATCAAATCCCACCAATTCCAGCACTTTATTATGCGAACAGTTACTTTCTAGTGTTGTTTCGCATTTCAGGTGATTTGGAAGCTCTAGGAGGAAATGCGCTTAAGGATGGCATTTTAGGCCATAAATGCATCACAAGATACTATTGGGGCCATTGGGAGTCAAGGAACTTCGTTTCGGATCAAAAGACCTAAGTCGGACGCGACCACAGAATTTCTGATCCGGGTGCACCCTGTCCGAGACCCTGACTTTGAGAGCCGCCCCGGCCTAAACCATCCACACATGGGGGTGATTTCAAGGTCCTAGAACCAAGAACGGATGTCCACCTGGTGTTCATGGTCAAGATCCCAGCCAAAAGTATGTCCGAGGCCGGAGTAAATCGTCGCCAAAGTCACTAGTCCGATCAGCGCAGATTTCAGGACTTACCCAAATTCAGGGCTTGTTTTCTGGCTGGCTGAGATGCCAACTTTGAGAGCCTCTTCGGCTTAATTCGTCCACACAATGGGGTGATTTCAAGGTCCTAGCATCAATTATACATGTCCAGCTAGTGCCCCCAGACCAAGATCCCAGCCAGAAGAGTGTCCGAAGGCGAGTCAAATCGGCCCCGAAGTACCCAGTCCGATCAGCCCTAGCATCCGAGTTCCAGCCGAGTTGACCGAGTTGCATCCGAGTCGCAGCCGAGTTGACCGAGTTCAAAGCCCAAATTCGTCCAGCCCAATGTCATATTTAGGGCAAACTTACATCTAGGGTTTCGAAATATTCAAGAAGGTTTAAGGTGGCTTAATTATCAAGCAAAGGAGTAGCTTAAAGATAAAGCAAGAAAGATATGGAAATATTGCCTAAATTATCTCTTGGCTTATTTTGGGAACTTTAGGTCATTCTCAACTCTATAAATAGAGCATCAACTCTGCATTCTAAAGCATCCCAAAACGTGGAGAGCTCCTCTCTCCACAAAATTCTTCTCAAACCCTAACTCACGGCCGAAACCCTAATTCCGCCTTTGCTCCGCCCTAGCTCCGCCGTCCTCCACCCTCATTCAGCCCCTATTCTGCCCTAACTCAGCCACTTCTCAGTCCTTTCTCAGCCCTCACGGCCCGGACGTTCCTTCCTCTCGGCACTAGTGAAGTTTACTTGTTATTATTCATCGTTTTTGCCCTAATGGCCATGTGTAGCTAATCTTATTATTCGGGCTAGGGTTTATACATTGTGACTACTGTTTTTGAGACTTGTTACTTAATGCTTATTTCGTTATTCCACTAGTCCTTGTGCAGAATTATTTGGATTGAATTGTAAAGTTAAGTGGATGCTTGGAATGGCAAAGCTTAACCGAACAATTCAACTCCCCTATTTACTGTTTGTTTGATACTAGACCGTTGAGAACAAATAGAGCACTAATTTGATATATCTTGGAATGGAGTATTAAATTGCTAGGGCTAGAATTCTACAACCCGGAAAGGAAGTAGTTTGTGGTGTAGGCGTCCGGAAAGACCCTACTTTAGGTTATAACTTGGAATGGAAGTAACCACACTTAGGAATTAGAAATACGATATTTAGAAGTCAAGGATAAAACAAGTCACAATTAAGAAACCCTAGTCTGAATATTCTCTCACTGATTGATACACACCTGCTTTCGTTCGTTTTTGCACTGTTTCCTAATCTCTCACAAACTCCAATTGTCTATTCTTTTCTTTTTCAGAGCAAAGTAGTAACCATCTAGCTCCCTTGGGTTCGACCCTTGCTTGCCGCTGTACTAACCCACAGTTCAGAGTAAGGAAATTATAATTTTAGATTTACAGGTACAACGATGCCGGTCAAATTTTGGCGCCGTTGCCGGGGAGCTAGGCACGGTGAATTTTGTTCTTCCCTTCTTTTCGTTTATTTCTTTTTTTGTTTATTTCGTATTTCTTGCTATTCGGTGACTTCTCCTAGTTTGTTATTTTCAACTGCCTTGTTTTCCGATTTCCGATTATTTCAATTTCTAGCTTTTAGAGGGTTCTGTCACCAAGACTTACGAGTCTAAGGAGATTTGGTTTTAAGTGAGACCGCTATGACTCCTCCAATCTCCTGGGGACCCTTTATTGCTAGTCTGTGCTTGCTATTCGGTGCCTTGCTAGTTTGCACGTTTTTTCTAATTTACTTGCAGATTCGACATGTCTTCCTACTATGGAAGTGAGCCTTGGAACTATGAGGAGTGCTACCCACCATCCTTCCAACAAGAAGTCCGAGAAAAGATCATGTACATTGAGCAATCCGGGGACGAAAACTTGGATGAGTACCTACGCTACTTTGACTCCCTCGTGACAAGCTGCCCGCACCATGGATTCTCTAACTACGATCTTCTTCAAAGATTTCTCGGTGGAATGATGCCTCATGAGTGGGATAAGCTCAATGAGGAGGCCGGAGGCTCGGTCTATGACTTGACCATCATCAATATTTGGCACTTGATAGAAGATATGGCAGAAAGCTCAAGACAATATCGGGCCAAGCGGATTGCAGAAATAGATGACATGTTGCGCCAAGCTAAGGCTGAAAACGAGAGAGCCTCGGCCGAGCGATCAAGAGCATCGTCCGACTTAGACAAAACCATGTCCAAGTTGAGGAGAAATCAGGAAGAATATGATAGCAGAAAAACAGAGGCGGACATGGCAGAGGCTCTAATAGAGCCTATCTTAGAGCCCATAGAACCGGCAGAAGATGAGGACACATGGTTGACGGAAGAAGAGCTCAAGTCGGACTACCCCGGATATTTGGAAGAAGATAGCCCGCTGGCACCTAAAGAAGAGCCGACCGAGCCACTCGAATCAGACCCCATTACCGAGTTGCCCGAGACGTGCTCAGACTTCATTACGGAGCTACCCGAGGCAGAACCGGTCTTCACTGTCGAAGCAACAGAGGAAATCAAGGTCACCGAGGATTCCACCTCAGTGCAGGGCGCGGACGACTCTACAATTTATGCGCGGACTTATGAAGAATTACCAATAAATCAAGAGACGTCCGCGGAGGATAAACAGGAGACGTCCGCAGGCAGCACTGATTCAGGCAAGGATCCAGGTATTCTCGCACTCACCCGTGATATTGACTCTTATATTTTGCAGACTGGAGATGCCAGAGCTCACAGTCCTATTGCACTTATTCTGGGACAATCGGTCATCTTGGACACAAGGACCAAGAATGACATGGAAACAAAAATGTTGTCACCTGCGGTTGCTGGAAAGAAATCAAACTACCATGCTCACGAGGATTCTGACCATCCATACATGAGGAAGAGACCGAGACATGGCACGTTTGGATGGAAACCATGATGGAGAGACATGAGAGCACCTTTTGATGAGGGCTATAAGCTTCACAAGGGAGTACAGAAGTTTGATTTGGAGCAGCCTTGGGATCCTACCTTGTGATTCCCAAAGAGGTAACGTCGAGCCAACGACGTAAAACAAAGGCGCTCGCAGGGAGGCAGCCCTGCACTTTTCATTCTTTCACCTTATTTACTATTTATGTTTGTCTGAGTCTTGAGTCTTATCATCACATTGTACTTGGGAAAGAAGATGATTTTCATGCAAGGACAGAGGCGAACGTATCTGAAATATTGGCATAAGACTGTATCCAACATGAGTAGTTCACACCTTGAATAAATTGTGTCAAGAAACATGAGCGTTTAAAGATTCTGTCACAAAGACTTACGAGTCTAAGGAGGTTGGGTTTTAAGTGAGACCATTGTGACTCCTCCAACCTCCTGGGAATCTTTTATTCGTCTTAATGTTATTGACGCAGCTCTTTCATTGTGTGACGAACTCACGTTGCGATACAAGCTCCAATGGTGCTCTTCGAGGACTCAGAGGAGAATAATCAGTTGTTTCTGATCGTCACGCACCGCACGAGGGAAGTGCCTGTCCAACCTTACTCTCTTCTTATTTCCCTTTTGTTTGTTTGCATGCATTGTGAGTCTAGATTTGAGTTGTGCCGTGAGGACACGGCTTATTTCAAAAGTGTGGGGGTGGGAGAGTCAGTCATCAAGTCAGCATGTTTATTTACTGCACCCTGCACAGAGTCAGCACGTTTCCATGATTTTTTAAAAAAAAATTTGTACATGATACTTAACTATTTCCTAGACTTGCAGTATTGGATAATGATATGGTGAAATAGATAGAGCCGATTACATGCATGTCTTTGGTGAAAATTGACTTGGGCGACTAACATGTGATTTTAAAATTTTGCGTGCCTTTGTTAGTTTAGATAAACAGGGATGTGGAGTTGATAGAAATGCCCTAGAGAGACTTGACAAATCATTCAAAGGCCGAACTCAGGACATATGGTTATGTGGAGCTCGTGGAGGCTAGCACTTTGAGGCAACATAGTACGAGTCTGCTCCACCACTACGGCACCCTTGCGGTTGGTTGGGACGGGAATACTTCACACCGTTCAAACTCTAGTCCAAGTAGCAGGGAAAATAGACAAGCGACCATTGGCTTGACCCGAGTCAAAAGGACGATGATGAGTGAGAGCAAGTAGGTTCGAGCAAGTCACAATCCGCACTTCAAAGCAACAAATCCACCATCATTGTGATAGTTTCACCGAAATCGAGTGCAGAGACCCATTGCAAATATCAGAGCCGATGACACCATAGCTGGCCGAAAAGCACTCCATTACTTTGAAGCTCGAATCAATCACGTGCAAGAAAAAGCGGCAAAGCATAACCATATAGCAGCGAGTTCGAGTCCGAGAATGCAGTTCATGTGTCTAAAAGGGCTATCTCCAGATACATCCGAATTGATTTGCATCTCGACCCAAAGGTAACACGTATCTTTAACCCATGTTTTCGCACAAGGATATTAGTAACGAGCATGCATAGAAGGTGGGATCTAGAGTAACTGATTCATGTCCATGTAGCACTTCTAGGATGTCGAAGCTTGTGCTGTGTGCATTTTATCTTTTCCTCTTATGACCTAGTCCTTGTTCGGGACGAACAAGTTTAAGTGTGGGGTGGTTTGATGAGCCGTATTTATACGACTCATCGAGTCATCAAATCCCACCAATTCCAGCACTTTATTATGCGAACAGTTACTTTTTAGTGTTGTTTCGCATTTCAGGTGATTTGGAGGCTCTAGGAGGAAATGCGCTTAAGGATGGCATTTTCGGCCATAAATGCAGCACAAGATACTATTGGGGTCATTGGGAGTCAAGGAACTTCGTTTCGGATAAAAAGACCTAAGTCGGACGCGACCACAGAATTTCTGATCCGGGTGCACCCTGTCCGAGACCCTGACTTTGAGAGCCGCCCCGGCCTAAACCGTCCACACATGGGGGTGATTTCAAGGTCCTAGAACCAAGAACGGATGTCCACCTGGTGTTCATGGTCAAGATCCCGGCCAAAAGCTTGTCCGAGGCCGGAGTAAATCGTCGCCAAAGTCACTAGTCCGATCAGCGCAGATTTCAGGACTTAGCCAAATTCAGGGCCTGTTTTCTGGCTGGCTGAGATGCCAACTTTGAGAGCCACCCCGGCTTAATCCGTCCACACAATGGGGTGATTTCAAGGTCCTAGAATCAATTATACATGTCCAGCTAGTGCCCCAGACCAAGATCCCGGCCAGAAGAGTGTCCGTAGGCGAGTCAAATTGGCCCCGAAGTACCCAGTCCGATCAGACCTAGCATCCGAGTTCCAGCCGAGTTGACCGAGTTGCATCCGAGTCGCAGCCGAGTTGACCGAGTTCAAATCCCAAATTCGTCCAGCCCAATGTCATATTTAGGGCAAACTTACATCTAGGGTTTCGGAATATTCAAGAAGGTTTAAGGTGGCTTAATTATCAAGCAAAGGAGTAGCTTAAAGATAAAGCAAGAAAGATATGGAAATATTGCCTAAATTATCTCTTGGCTTATATTGGGAACTTCAGGTCATTCTCAACTCTATAAATAGAGCCTCAACTCAGCCTTCTAAAGCATCCCAAAACGTGGAGAGCTCCTCTCTCCACAAAATTCCTCTCAAACCCTAACTCACGGCCGAAACCCTAATTCCGCCTTTGCTCCGCCCTAGCTCCGCCGTCCTCCACCCTCATTCAGCCCCTATTCTGCCCTAGCTCAGCCACGTCTCAGTCCTTTCTCAGCCCTCACGGCCCGGACGTTCCTTCCTCTCGGCACTAGTGAAGTTTACTTGTTATTATTCATCGTTTTTGCCCTAATGGCCATGTGTAGCTAATCTTATTATTCGGTCTAGGGTTTATACATTGTGACTACTATTTTTCAGACTTGTTACTTAATGCTTATTTCGTTATTCTACTAGTCCTTGTGCAGAATTATTTGGATTGAATTGTAAAGTTAAGTGGATGCTTGGAATGGCAAAGCTTAACCGAACAATTCAACTCCCCTATTTACTGTTTGTTTGATACTAGACCGTTGAGAACAAATAGAGCACTAATTTGATATATCTTGGAATGGAGTATTAAATTGCTAGGGCTAGAATTCTACAACCCGGAAAGGAAGTAGTTTGTGGTGTAGGCGTCCGGAAAGACCCTACTTTAGGTTATAACTTGGAATGGAAGTAACCACACTTAGGAATTAGAAATACGATATTTAGAAGTCAAGGATAAAACAAGTCACAATTAAGAAACCCTAGTCTGAATATTCTCTCACTGATTGATACACACCTGCTTTCGTTCGTTTTTGCACTGTTTCCTAATCTCTCACAAACACCAATTGTCTTTTCTTTTCTTTTTCAGAGCAAAGTAGTAACCATCTAACTCCCTTGGGTTCGACCCTTGCTTGCCGCTGTACTAACCCACAGTTCAGAGTAAGGAAATTATAAATTTAGATTTGCAGGTACAACGACGCCTGTCAAATTTTGGCGCCGTTGTCGGGGAGCTACGCACGGTGAATTTTGTTCTTCCCTTCTTTTCGTTTATTTCATTTTTTTGTTTATTTCGTATTTCTTGCTATTCGGTGACTTCTCCTAGTTCGTTATTTTCAACTGCCTTGTTTTCCGATTTCCGATTATTTCAATTTCTAGCTTTTAGAGGGTTCTGTCACCAAGACTTACGAGTCTAAGGAGATTGGGTTTTAAGTGAGACCGCTGTGACTCCTCCAATCTCCTGGGGACCCTTTATTGCTAGTCTGTGCTTGCTATTCGGTGCCTTGCTAGTTTGCACGTTTTTTCTAATTTACTTGCAGATTCGACATGTCTTCCTACTATGGAAGTGAGTCTTGGAACTATGAGGAGTGCTACCCACCATCCTTCCAACAAGAAGTCCGAGAAAAGATCATGTACATTGAGCAATCCCGGGACGAAAACTTGGATGAGTACCTACGGTACTTTGACTCCCTCGTGACAAGCTGCCCGCACCATGGATTCTCTAACTACGATCTTCTTCAAAGATTTCTCGGTGGAATGATGCCTCATGAGTGGGATAAGCTCAATGAGGAGGCCGGAGGCTCGGTCTATGACTTGACCATCATCAATCTTTGGCACTTGATAGAAGATATGGCAGAAAGCTCAAGACAATATCGAGCCAAGCGGATTGCAGAAATAGATGACATGTTGCGCCAAGCTAAGGCTGAAAACGAGAGAGCCTCGGCCGAGCGATCAAGAGCATCGTCCGACTTAGACCAGGCCATGTCCAAGTTGAGGAGAAATCGGGAAGAATATGACAGCAGAAAAATAGAGGCGGACATGGCAGAGGCTCTAATAGAGCCTATCTTAGAGCCCATAGAACCGGCAGAAGATGAGGACACATGGTTGACGGAAGATGAGCTCAAGTCGGACTACCCCGGATATTTGGAAGAAGATAGCCCGCTGGCACCTAAAGAAGAGCCGACCGAGCCACTCGAATCAGACCCCATTACCGAGTTGCCCGAGACGTGCTCAGACTTCATTACGGAGCTACCCGAGGCAGAACCGGTCTTCACTGTCGAAGCAACAGAGGAAATCAAGGTCACCGAGGATTCCACCTCAGTGTAGGGCACGGACGACTCTACAATTTATGCGCGGACTTATGAAGAATTACCAATAAATCAAGAGACGTCCGCGGAGGATAAACAGGAGACGTCCGCGGGCAGCACTGATTCAGGCAAGGATCCAGGTATTCTCGCACTCACCCGTGATATTGACTCTTATATTTTGCAGACGGGAGATGCCAGCGCTCACAGTCCTATTGCACTTATTCTGGGACAATCGGACATCTTGGACACAAGGACCAAGAATGACATGGAAACAAAAATGTTGTCACCTGTGGTTGCTGGAAAGAAATCAAACTACCATGCTCACGAGGATTCTGACCGTCCATACATGAGGAAGAGACCTAGACATGGCACGTTTGGATGGAAACCAGGATGGAGAGACATGAGAGCACCTTTTGATGAGGGCTATAAGCTTCACAAGGGAGTACAGAAGTTTGATTTGGAGCAGCCTTGGGATCCTACCTTGTGATTCCCAAAGAGGTAACGTCGAGCCAACGACGTAAAACAAAGGCGCTCGCAGGGAGGCAGCCCTGCACTTTTCATTCTTTCACCTTATTTACTATTTATGTTTGTCTGAGTCTTGAGTCTTATCATCACATTGTACTTGGGAAAGAAAATGATTTTCATGCAAGGACAGAGGCGAACGTATCCGAAATATTGGCATAAGACTGTATCCAACATGAGTAGTTCACACCTTGAATAAATTTTGTCAAGAAACATGAGCGTTTAAAGATTCTATCACAAAGACTTACGAGTCTAAGGAGGTTGGGTTTTAAGTGAGACCATTGTGACTCCTCCAACCTCCTGGGAATCTTTTATTCATCTTAATGTTATTGACGCAGCCCTTTCATTGTGTGACGAACTCACGTTGCGATACAAGCTCCAATGGTGCTCTTCGAGGACTCAGAGGAGAATAATCAGTTGTTTCTGATCGTCACGCACCGCACGAGGGAAGTGCCTGTCCAACCTTACTCTCTTCTTATTTCCCTTTTGTTTGTTTGCATGCATTGTGAGTCTAGATTTGAGTTGTGCCGTGAGGACACGGCTTATTTCAAAAGTGTGGGGTGGGAGAGTCAGTCATCAAGTCAGCATGTTTATTTACTACACCCTGCACAGAGTCAGCACGTTTCCATGATTTTTTTAAAAAAATTTTGTACATGATACTTCACTATTTCCTAGACTTGCAGTATTGGATAATGATATGGTGAAATAGATAGAGCCGATTACATGCATGTCTTTGGTGAAAATTGACTTGGGCGACTAACATGTGATTTTAAAATTTTGCGTGCCTTTGTTAGTTTAGATAAACAGGGATGTGGAGTTGATAGAAATGCCCTAGAGAGACTTGACAAATCATTCAAAGGCCGAACTCAGGACATATGGTTATGTGGAGCTCGTGGAGGCTAGCACTTTGAGGCAACATAGTACGAGTCTGCTCCACCACTGCGGCACCCTTGCGGTTGGTTGGGACGGGAATACTTCACACCGTCCAAACTCTAGTCCAAGTAGCAGGGAAAATAGACAAGCGACCATTGGCTTGACCCGAGTCAAAATGACGATGATGAGTGAGAGCAAGTAGGTTCGAGCAAGTCACAATCCGCACTTCAAAGCAACAAATCCACCATCATTGTGATAGTTTCACCGAAATCGAGTGCAGAGTCCCATTGCAAATATCAGAGCCGATGACACCATAGCTGGCCGAAAAGCACTCCATTACTTTGAAGCTCGAATCAATCACGTGCAAGAAAAAACGGCAAAGCATAACCATATAGCAGCGAGTTCAAGTCCGAGAATGCAGTTCATGTGTCTAAAAGGGCTATCTCCAGATACATCCGAATTGATTTGCATCTCGACCCAAAGGTAACACGTATCTTTAACCCATGTTTTCGCACAAGGATATTAGTAACGAGCATGCATAGAAGGTGGGATCTAGAGTAACTGATTCATGTCCATGTAGCACTTCTAGGATGCCGAAGCTTGTGATGTGTGCATTTTATCTTTTCCTCTTATGACCTAGTCCTTGTTCGGGACGAACAAGTTTAAGTGTGGGGTGCTTTGATGAACCGTATTTATACGACTCATCGAGTCATCAAATCCCACCAATTCCAGCACTTTATTATGCGAACAGCTACTTTTTAGTGTTGTTTCGCATTTCAGGTGATTTGGAAGCTCTAGGAGGAAATGCGCTTAAGGATGTCATTTTAGGCCATAAATGCATCACAAGATACTATTGGGGTCATTGGGAGTCAAGGAACTTCGTTTCGGATCAAAAGACCTAAGTCGGACGCGACCACAGAATTTCTGATCCGGGTGCACCCTGTCCGAGACCCTGACTTTGAGAGCCGCCCCGGCCTAAACTGTCCACACATGGGGGTGATTTCAAGGTCCTAGAACCAAGAACGGATGTCCACCTGGTGTTCATGGTCAAGATCCCGGCCAAAAGCTTGTCCGAGGCCGGAGTAAATCGTCGCCAAAGTCACTAGTCCGATCAGCGCAGATTTCAGGACTTGGCCAAATTCAGGGCCTGTTTTCCGGCTGGCTGACATGCCAACTTTGAGAGCCGCCCGAGCTTAATCCGTCCACACAATGGGGTGATTTCAGGGTCCTAGCATCAATTATACATGTCCAGATAGTGCCCCGTACCAAGATCCCGGCCAGAAGAGTGTCCGAAGGCGAGTCAAATCGGCCCCGAAGTACCAAGTCTGATCAGCCCGAGTTCCAGCCGAGTTGACCGAGTTGCATCCGAGTCGCAGCCGAGTTGACCGAGTTCAAAGCCCAAATTCGTCCATCCCAATGTCATATTTAGGGCAAACTTACATCTAGGGTTTCGGAATATTCAAGAAGGTTTAAGATGGCTTAATTATCAAGCAAAGGAGTAGCTTAAAGATAAAGCAAGAAAGATATGGAAATATTGCCTAAATTATCTCTTGGCTTATTTTGGGAACTTTAGGTCATTCTCAACTCTATAAATAGAGCCTCAACTCAGCCTTCTAAAGCATCCTAAAACGTGGAGAGCTCCTCTCTCCACAAAATTCCTCTCAAACCCTAACTCACGGCCGAAACCCTAATTCCGCCTTTGCTCCGCCCTAGCTCCGCCGTCCTCCACCCTCATTCAGCCCCTATTCTGCCCTAGCTCAGCCACGTCTCAGTCCTTTCTCAGCCCTCACGGCCCGGATGTTCCTTCCTCTCGGCACTAGTGAAGTTTACTTGTTATTATTCCTCGTTTTTGCCCTAATGTCCATGTGTAGCTAATCTTATTATTCGGGCTAGGGTTTATACATTGTGACTACTGTTTTTGAGACTTATTACTTAATGCTTATTTCGTTATTCCACTAGTCCTTGTGCAGAATTATTTGGATTGAATTGTAAAGTTAAGTGGATGCTTGTAATGGCAAAGCTTAACCGAACAATTCAACTCCCCTATTTACTGTTTGTTTGATACTAGACCGTTGAGAACAAATAGAGCACTAATTTGATATATCTTGGAATGGAGTATTAAATTGCTAGGGCTAGAATTCTACAACCCGGAAAGGAAGTAGTTTTTGGTGTAGGCGTCCGGAAAGACCCTACTTTAGGTTATAACTTGGAATGGAAGTAACCACACTTAGGAATTAGAAATACGATATTTAGAAGTCAAGGATAAAACAAGTCACAATTAAGAAACCCTAGTCTGAATATTCTCTCACTGATTGATACACACCTGCTTTCGTTCGTTTTTGCACTGTTTCCTAATCTCTCACAAACCCCAATTGTCTTTTCTTTTCTTTTTCAGGGCAAAGTAGAAACCATCTAGCTCCCTTGGGTTCGACCCTTGCTTGCCGCTGTACTAACCCACAGTTCAGAGTAAGGAAATTATAAATTTAGATTTGCAGGTACAACGACGCATGTCATAAAGCTTATTCGGTCAAAGGGTGTCCATACTTATGTATGCATCTTGAGACTAGAACTTAATGCTATTTTGTGTGTCAACTAGTTCGGTGCCATTATTCGGTTGAACAACAAGGCTAAGTGGATGCATCGAAAGGGCAAAGCTTAGCTGAGTGGTTCAATCTTGATTAGACAACAAGGCTAAGTGGATGCATCAAAAGGGCAAAACTTAGCTGAGTAGTTTGATCTTCCTTAAGTCGCTTGGTTGATCAGAAATGAGAGATCAAGTGGCTGCACTTAGAACTAGAAGTCTATGTCTTGATTTTGGAGTAGATTGTGGTGTAAGTGCTAGAAATGGCCTTACTTTAGGGTTTAAGTCTTGAAAAGGAATAAACCCACACTTATGAACACAAAGTAAGATCATTTGAAGTTTATGATGGATGTCTCACAAGTAGAGACCCTAGACTGAATATCTTTCGTCCTTACTTAGCAGAACTTTACTTTTCAGCACTTAATTTCAGCACTTACATTCAGTTCTTTACTTTCAGCACTTTACATTCAGTACTTTACATTTCAGCACTTTACTTCAGTATTTACTTTACGCACTTACTTTCTCGCACTTACTTTCAGCACTTTACTTTTCTGTCATTTACTTTCTATATAAAAACAACCCAAAAAAACCCAATTGTATTTACTTTCTTTTCTCTTTTCAAGAACAACTATTCCACACTGACTCTCTTGGGTTCGACCCCTACTTACCGCTTGCTAATCCAATAGTGAGCCACGAGTAGTGGAACTATAAATGTAAATTTTGCAGTGCCTCAACGACGGCTCGGTCATGCGTGTTTTTGCCCAAAAGCGTGGATTTTCTTCGAGTCTTGGTCTTTGGCCATGGTTTTGATGGATAACTACTTTTAACCTGAAACGCTCAAGATAAGACATCAAATAGTGACAATTTATCGGGAGAACAAATGATATCCTTCATCGTATGGAGCATCTAACTAGTTGAAATATCGACTGATCACTCTACATATCTGATCTTTCAAAGTAAGAGAACATGTGTCAACGACATTGGTCACTTTGAAAAATCATTCTCTAATTAACCCTTTGGAATCAACATTCAACAAAACGAAGGATGATTGCCATTTGCTCCTTATATGCCACATCAAGAGCTTCATCAACGAGGATAAAAAATTTGGAATCACCAACTTCCTCACGTATCTTGGCCCGAACTTTGTTGCTAAGAATATTTGCAATTTGCTTTTGAGTTGTTGGAGATCTATAAGTGGCATTTTTGGGACCGCTTTCTAACAATTTCTGATAATCTTCAGTACTCTTTTTAGAAGGTCCAAAATAGCATCAAAGTTGCCACTATTAAGAGAGTCGATTGATTCATCGTTACTTCTAAAAGAACATCCTTGTCTTGCCAACACCTTCACGACCTCAATAGTAGCAGTAAGTCGATGTCAATTATCTGTCACTTCTTGTGATGATAATGTTCTCATTGAGGGATTTCTCAGATTTTCCCACTAACACATTGAAGAACTATGAATAGAGTTAATCCCTCCCACATGAGATACGATGCCCGAACTCTTGAACATTATATTTTTTTCCAACCATAAATTCCGATTTTAGTGAACTGTGGATGACGGGATGGGTAGCTATCAAATAAGAAACAAGGAAAGCAATATGCTTTATCTTTTGCAATAGAATACTCAAGCCAAGGCCACTCCAAGAACCAATCTTTATTAAACATTCGCCCGTTAACTCCCTAAGTTGTTGGATAACACTTCAAGTGAGGTTGATTCGGTCCTAACTAAACATAAGCTCTTCGGACGTAGTCACGCTCATTCAAAGGATACTTGCCTATTGGATGACGTTTTCTATGACCCCTTTCAAGTGAAGTAGTATCAGAATTTGCTTCATCTTCAATTCTTTTGTTTTGATCATCTTTTGATAGAATCAACAAAGACGGGTCTAAATTTCTGACCTTGAGGGAGCATCACTTCTTAACCATTGCGACATAGATATACTTTTGCAGTGCTTGGGAATTCTATTATCCGTCTTTGAGTTCCATTTACCTATTCCAATAAAACAAACAATTAAAGATTTGAATAATTGTAGAACTCAAATGTAAAATCTATTCTTCTCTAACATGAACTAAAAATAACATAAAATATAAAAATATATTGTGGATATGGATAGTTGATTGCCAATAAGACAATAACATTATTAAGATTGAACATAAAATAAACAATGAGTCCTGCTGAAGTTCAAAAAAGATTAAACTAAAACTCTAAAAGTATCATAGAAAATCGATCACTCGAACAATAAAAAAGGCAGTGAAGTGTAAACAACAATATCCCAATGTTGGAAATAGAAAAGGGACATCAATTCCAGTGCCAGACAATAAACAAATGTGCAGGCGTGCAACAAAATTAAAAAAATAGTATTTAAACAAGATTAAGAAATATGTTGATTGAGTGCTTAACAATATGCAATCTCTTAATCTACATCATAGCTCACAAATGACAGACCCCATTGAGAGTTGAGAATGAGACGGAGAGTTGTTAGTTGTTACTAATCGTAGAGAGAAATTGAAGCAGCATGAAAACGATTGAAGTAATAGCACGATTAAAGCAGCATCAATCTGATCGGATGAATGTCGTCGTGTATTGTGTAGTGAGTTGTGCTTCTGACCTAAACGCTAAACTGCATATTTTCAAAAGTTCGATTAAAGCAGCATCAATCTGACAGATAAATTCTTCGCCATTCGCCCCACATCATTTACCACTCTGATGCAGCGTGCGTGGGTGGGTAAAGAACGATAAATCAAAAGTTCGTTGATTCCGCAGAATACCAAGATTTTGAGGTCAATAGTCGTTGATCTCACAGAGATACCGAAAACTGACAGATAAGGAGGAAAACCTCAACTTTTATTCAATATCCAAAAACCGTCTAACAAAAACGACTAATAAGTGTTTAAATAGCAAACCCTAATTTCCAGAATAAGGAAATAACGAATAAGGAAATAACGAATAAGGAAATAACGAATAAGGAAATAACAAAAAAGTTCCTGAAAGAAGATAAAAATGCAAATTTGACCCTTCAGATTATCGAATTTGTCCTAAAAACGCCGAGCTCATAGTATACTATGAGTTTTCTTCAGAATGCTGTTTTCACCCAAAAAACACTAAGTTTTCATCAAATTCTGACACAGATAAATTCTTCGCCATTCGCCCCACATCATTGATGCAGCGTGCGTGGGTGGGTAAAGAACGATAAATCAAAAGATCGTTGATTCCGCAGAATACCGAGATTTTGAGGTCAATAGTCGTTGATCTCACTGAGATACCAAAAATTGACAGATGAGGAGGAAAACCTCAACTTTTATTCATTATCAAAAAACCGTCTAACAAAAACGACTAACAAGTGTTTAAATAGCAAACCCTAATTTCCAAAATAAGGAAATAACAAATAAGGAAATAACGAATAAGGAAATAACAAAAAGTTCCCGAAAGAAGATAAAAACGCAAATTTGACTCTTCAGATGATCGAATTTGCCCTAAAAACGTCGAGCTCATAGCTTGCTATGAGTTTTGATCAGAATGTCATTTTCACCCAAAAAAACACTAGGATTTCATCAAATTCTTACACAGATAAATTCTTCGCCATTCGCACCACATCATTCCCTCCAGGGCAGAGAAGATTCGTCCTCGAATCAGTAGCTGCATCTGGAAAATCCACCTTGAAACCAATTTCCCAACGTCGATCACGTCGTTCAGTGGAAGGGTGATTCCGGTCGAAGGCAAGAGGGTTTTCATCTGTGACAGTTACATCATCGCCCATCTGGGAGAGTGCGTCCAGTCGTTGGGTCAGGAGATCGACCTGCCTCCGCAGAGCAGCATTATCTCACCGCAACTCAGCATCATCCATGGCTGCCTCAGCATCGACTCTCCGTGGTCTTCGAGTTGGCACAACTCAGGATCGGCTGGAAATTGATACCACTCTGATGCAGCGTGCGTGGGTGGGTAAAGAACGATAAATCAAAAGCTCGTTGATTCCGCAGAATACCGAGATTTTGAGGTCAATAGTCGTTGATCTCACAGAGATACCGAAAACTGACAGATAAGGAAGAAATCCTCAATTTTTATTCATTATCAAAAAACCGTCTAACAAAAACGACTAATAAGTGTTTAAATAGCAAACTCTAATTTCCAAAATAAGGAAATAACAAATAAGGAAATAACAAAAAAGTTCCCGAAAGAAGATAAAAAATGAAATTTGACCCTTCAGATGATCGAAATTGCCCTAAAAACGCCGAAACTATCACCATTTTCTAATTTGTGGGCTGAACTATCACTATTTTCCAACGTGAGGGCTGAACTTTAAAAATTTCCAGACAGGGGGCGAACTATCAAATACTTTTTCAGACAGTGGGCGAACTATCAAATAATTTTCCAAATAAGTGTACATATTTGTAAAAAAATTAATAAATTAATATAAAAACTCAAAAAATTTATAAAAATACAATTTATAATAAAAAGGAATATATTATTTGATAAATATTTTAATTTAATAATTTTTAAAGATTTAATTTGAAAGGGAACTTTTTTTAAAAATTTCAAAAAATATTTTCCAATTTGTGTTTAATATTTTTCTAAAGTTTCTAATTTTTTTTAAAAAACATTTGTAGGGGAAATTTGCAAAAAAATTTAAAAATATTTTTCATTTTGTGTTTAATTTTTCGTAAAGTTTCTAATTTTTATTTATCAAATAATTTATATTCCTTTTTATTAAAAATAGTATTTTTATAAGTTTTTTGAATTTTTATATTTAATTTATTAATTTTTTACAAATAGGTACACCTTTTTTGGAAAATTATTTGATAGTTCGCCCACTGTCTTGGAAAAGTATTTGATAGTTTGCCCCCTGTCTGGAAATTTTATAGTTCAGCCCACACGTTGGAAAATGGTGATAGTTCAGCCCACAAATTGAAAAATGTTGATAGTTCCGGTACCCAAACTATACTTTTCCCTATTTGTAATTTTTATCCATATCACTTTTTATTTAACATACAATATAAATATTAATATAAATAAACGAATAATAAATAACTTAATATTTAAATATGTAAGAAAATTTTAAAAAATTACAACTTAGTTTCTTTATAGGAATATGGGTATGATTTTATAGAGCTAAAAAAAGTTATAAAATTTGATATATTATATATTTTTTATTACTTAATATTTTTTAAGATATAATAGTTACAACATAAAATTTTAGATCTTAAAACTGTCACATGTTGGATTTCTATTGGAAGATGCTATATATTGTGGGATCCAAGTCTCATAACCAAATCCATTTTTTAGTCGTGAGATAATCCTTTTTGCACTTGGTCATGAGATGATCAAATCTATGACACTTTTGGTCATGGCGGGGAGCATGTTTTTTTAATCTTCCCTAATGACAATTTCCTATGATCAAAAACATCATGATGGGATGCTCTTATAATTAATTGTTCACCAAAGTTATAATCGAGCGTATTACATTTGAAAAGTACATAGGCAATACCTGATGAACAAAAACTTGCAGTTAGAAAAAGAGACATTATAACAAAAGAAGCAAATAGTGAATGATCATCATCCATCTATGCAATCTCAATTTAATTTTTCCATTAGTACCATATGCACATAGACTCGCCTCATCCCATGTTCTATAATAATTCTATTCGCCTCTTCGAGAATTTCCAACGACCCATCGCATCACATAATTTGACACGATTCCTTGATCTGCTCAGTCCCACTTCTCCACTTTGATCAACTTTAAACGTAGAGCGGATTCAACAAAGCTCCTGAAATCGGTCATTGAAAAACTAGATAAGCATCGCATGGTAATAGTTATATGATTAACATGTACATGTTAATAAGCAAGTTGAGGAAGTTGTACCCCCAAGGTTCATCTTCTGCGCAGAGCCAGTCTCCTTCATTGTCCTGATAAACCAACCTAAAACAGTTGACGCTTGTGTCGCACATGTCTGCATTCAAATCATCAAATGCTTAGATTCCAACAAAAAAATGAATAGATTTTACATGTGGTGTAAAAAACTAGTACTAAATGTACGATCGGTTAGTAGCATTTGGTCGGTAAAAATTGTGAGTTTCAAAACGACGTTGCAATAAAAAACAACGTCAATTTATATGAAACAACATCGTTTCATCACAGCGCTGCATCGGATCCGAATCCGAACTGGCAACCGACATGGAACATCTATGGGCAACACATTTTTTACTCTCTGGACTATCTATGTTACTCTACCTCGAATTAAATCGGACTTGCCAAAAATTATATTCGACTAGAGAATGATGAAAACTTACATCTTAAGCCGAACATGTCAATGAGTGTTTCAACAAGTGATTCATAAGAGCAATGAACACTCAAATCCACCTTCCTACCAATCCTCATTCCTTCCATTGTCACCTTTACATAATTAGACCTGGACGACGAGGACCCTCCATCTCCGCACTCACTCTCAGCCGTCCGATCACAATACTCAACGGTCTCCTCCGCCCTGGCTCTGGCTCTCCCCTGTCGCCTTTCATAATAAAAATGACCCATCAAAAATTGACCAAATGGGTGTCCTTAAAACACCAAAAAGCCACAAACTTTGCATCTAAAAACAGAATTCGACAAAAAAAACAGACCTTTGTCGGTCTGAATGTCCTCTGATCCGATGTCCATCGAAGCTCTCACCATTTTCATGAAACTGGCGGTTCAAATCCAGCTCATACGCAGCTCCATTGTTCGGCAGACCAAGACCCAATTGGAGCTCCATTAGCTGAAATCAGGAACACAGATTTGTTTTTGAGGTGGAATTTGAAGAGGGTGATTCTTTGAAAGCTGGCTGGAGAAGAGAGTATGAAAGTGGTGATGTGGTCAACTTGAATAATATTCAATCTCCAGGCGATTGTTGAAAAGGTGTAAGTGAAAGGGTGGTATTTATAGGGAGGTTTGGAAGGAGAGATATTGGGACAGGAGGGGGGACATTGTGTTGAAAATTAGGCCAAACTGTCCGTATCTTTGTCGGCTCTTCAGCAGACCCGTTCGCTTTCTTTCTTCTTCACTCTTTTTCATTTTTATTTAACAAAGTTCAACAATAAAAAAAAATTGAATATGGAGTTTCAATTTTACTTGTTAGATATATATATATATATAGATAAAATAATAATATTATTTTGCTATCAAAAAAAGAGTAAAGATAAGATACAAAGTATATTTTTAGTGCAAAATATAAAGTTTTTCAAAATTGGGTTATAATTCGTCGTTTAGAACTCAAAAGTGCGACATAGTTCGTAACAAATAATTTATTATTCGTCACCGAGAAATTAACCAAAAATGATATTTAATACGGAATTTAATCACATGCGTAACCAAATCAAGGGCTGTGATTGATTTACATTTTTTACAAAAATATATCCTTTGCACCGAATCTTTTTTCATCAAAAATAATAATATTATATATCTTTGTCATTTTTTTTGATTGATATTATCTTTGTCAATTTGAATATGTAATTTTTATACATGTCCGATATTTATGATCTGATGGTAAAGACAGATATATCAGAAGTGTCAAATCACACAAAATTCTGGAGCTTTGGAGAGTGTAAAATGAGATATGACAATGCATGAGTACAAGATTTATTCAACCCTTGTTTTTTCCCCTGAAAATACGTACTTTACACACTCATTTTTCCTTCTGTATAAATTCAAAAACTAATGAATTTACCCTATCCAAAAAACAACTAATGAATTTATAAAATCAATGTTTGGTTTAGTTTCTTTATATAAACTTCAGGAACCTATCTAATTTTACAAGTAAAAAACTTAATTTACTTCTCTGTACATATATCTTTTATTGCGCATGTTTGATGCACCTCATAAACAAATACTCTATTCAAATTGATGACTTTATTCCAATAAAAAAAAATGTTGATGACTTTATTTTATTTTTTTGATTGTGGATACATATCAAGCATTATACAAATACATCTTTCACACATTATATTGCATGAAAATTTTATCGGGCACTAATAAATTTTTTAGACTCTTGGAACACATGTCACTCTAAGCATCAGCTCGAAGGTCATAAGGCATCTCTTAACTTGAACCCACGAGCGTTAACTTGAAATTCAGCACCTCCACACGTCCATGGAAGAAGGAGACGAAGCAGCACCAACAACACCTGCGTAACACGTCTACAAGGGGCGAACAAAACCTCTGCGAGGGAGGAACAACGCGTTCACGCCAAGGTGGGACGAAAAGTACTCAACCACAAAAGTGGAGAAAATTATGCTGCTCAAGGGACTGATCTCGAACCCTTGATCAGTGGCGGATCCAGCGCCTCTGGAGAGGGGGGTCCCCAAAAAATTTTGTTTGAGCGCGATCAAATTTTTTAATATAAATTACATATTCATAATAGAATTTAAATTAATTGGAGTTTATTTTAATTAATAAATACGTATTTTGAAATTCTGATGTCTGTTCAAGACCAGTTCCAGGTTGTGTTCTACCAGAGACTGGAACAACTTAGCAGACAGTATCCGAAACAGAACAATAGAAGCACACACGTTATGATACCCAGTTCGGCATCGCCTACTCTGGGGGGGCTTCCCACACCCTAAAGGGACACAAATCTTTATTACGAGTTTAGAGCTACAAGTGGACTTACGCTTACACAACACCTTGTTTGTAATAGTCTAGCCTCTAACACTCCGTCTCTCGGATTTGCGATCTCGGTTCACCGCAGCTCACCTCGATCCCCTATGGGGAGGACGAGACTCCCTCCCGACTTAGTCTTGGACCTCTCCCAAAGTCCAGAGCCTTCTCCCGAAGACTGACGCCTTCTCCCGAACGCGTGACTTGATCACTGTGTGTGTGCTTGGTTGTTCTTCAAGAACAGTCTGAACAGCACACTGAACAGACTGCTTCTTCACCATTGATTTTCCAGTGGGGAAATCTCAGCCGCCCGTCGCTCTTCTCCTCCAATCTCACGAATGTACTCAAGTGTATTTTCTCTTAGGAAAGCGATACTGATGTCGATGCCCTAGCCTTCTATTTATATGCATTGGCGGATCCGAATCAGTCCTAGGAAATCTGTCAAATATTTTAGGAAATATTCCTAAATATTTGCTAGATATATTTCTTCCAGTCTTCAAGAAGATCTCTTACTTTCTCGCCAAGACATTCTGAATCTTCTTCTAACTGATACGAGAATATCTATTTGAATATTTGATCTTCTATTTAATCGCTGGCCGACTCCAACCGAACAGATCTTCGATCGTCCAGATTAGGAAACGTCTTATCTTCAAATTTGCTGTATGCGAGTTCCAATAGTCGGTTGAACAGTTCTTGAACTCCTGCTTGAACACTCTAAAGACATTTTGCCAAAACCCATGCCACATAGGAATAACAATCTCCCCCTTGGCATTTTTGGCAAAACCATATAGACTTCAGAGATCACTCTCCCCCTTTTTGCCATAAAATAGGCAAGGAGGGTTCAAATCAACCAGCTTGGTCTCCTCTGCATCTGGAATCTTGTCAACTCCCCCTCGAACATAGCCAGGGTCAGTGACACATACTGTGAGTCTTTCGGACCATGGTGTCTCAGCAGCTGTTCGACCGCGGGTCAGCAAATAACAGGTTTTTGTTGATCTGGTTTCCTCCATTAGAGATTCTCGGCCCAGGTTCTCTTTTTACTTCACTCTCCATTCTCGTGTCATTCTTGGAGTAATTTTCTGCTGCAACTTTCTGCGCACAGCCATGAACTTGTGACACCTTGGCTTGATGTGCCCCTTCTTGTGATAGTACCAACAGGTTTTTGAGTCTCTTCTCCATTCTCTGTTGGAAATCATCATGTTGTCCAGAGGGTACCTGTTCATCTCTCTGTTCACCGGTTGTTCAGCTTTAACAAACTTAATCTTTCCTGAACTACTCCCATCAGTGTAGCCAATGCCTCTACGTCCTCCACTCATTCTGTGGGACTTCAGAATCGTATCTAGGTCTTTTGATCCAGAGTTTAGCATCTTCACTGATTTCTTTAACTGATCCAGCTCGTCTAGTACTATCGCGTGGTAGTCCTTCTCCATCTCAATTTGTAATTTCAAGGACTTGACTTCGTCTAAAAGACATATCTCTCTTTGGCTCATGGCAGCATGTCTTTTCTTCAGTTCTTCCATGTTTCTAGCGTGCATGTCTTTGTCTTTCCATCTGCATCTTTAACGACGAGATAACATCAAGGAGTTCTACCTTTTCTTTAATCAGGACATCAACTCTCTCCCTTAACTTTTCCGTCTCATCATTCATGCTTGTCACGTTGAAGTTAAGTCTATTATTCAGATCTACCACTTCCTCGCACTTCTCATATAGAGCATTGTAGTTTTCGAAGACACATTCATCTGTGACTTCTTCATCATCACTGCTGCTGGAGTGGTCAGCAAGCTGTTCAGACATCGTTCTGGAACAAGTGCTGTCAAGCTCTTCACCTCTACGATTAGTTGCGCTGGTGAATGCAACAAAGTTGTTCGAGTCATCCTCCAACGAGTCGTTGTTGCTCCGGTTAATAGAATAAGCCTTCTTCTTCAGTGGGTTGGCGCATTCAGCTTGAATGTGACCATAGCCTCTACATTCTCGGCACTAGATTACTTTGCCTTTATCACCCTTGAACATGTTGTTGTTCTCTCCAGGTCCGTTTCTCTTCTGAGATTTTTCTCCTCTTCGACTCTGCAAGTTAGACGTGGATTGTTGTTCCTGATTATATCCTCATCTATTCAGCCTTTTCACAATCCTTTCAAGGTATTTGGCTATTATGGTGAGCTGTTCAGACTCGTCCTTGATGATGTTCCACTCTTCAGTTACATCAGCCTTCCGTGCAACACATTCTACTGTCCTTCTTTGAAAATCATCAGGAAAATTCATCTCATATGTCCTTAGTGACCCCATGAGCTCGTCAAGCTTCATCTCGGTTATGTCTTGCATTTCCTCAATGGCAGTCACCTTCATAACAAATCTTTGGTGTAAGGATCTCAGGACTTTTCCAGCCAGTCTCTCTTCCTTGATAGGTTTTCCCAGTGCCGCGGCTTCATTAGCGAGCTCTAGGACTCTAGTGTTGAACTCAGCAATTGTCTCTTCCTCCTTCATTTTCAAACCCTTGAATTTTGTGGTGAGCGCATCCGTGAGCCTCACTTTGTGCGTTCCTTCATAAGCTGTTCTCAGAATGTCCCATGCTTCTTTGGCAACTTCACAGTTAGCAATCAGTTTGAACACATTCTCATCCACGGCTGAAAATATAGCGTTCATAGCTATTGAGTTGCCGACAGCAGTCTTGTCATCAGCCTTAGTCCAACGCTCTTCAGGTTTCGGCACCACTTGCCCCTCACCATTCGTCATTGTCGGAGGGGTCCATCCAATCAGTACAGCTTTTCATGCCCTTTCGTCAAGAGTTTTCAGGAAAGCCTTCATTCTGGTTTTCCAGTAGCTATAATTTGGCCCTTCTAGTAGTGGTGGTCCGCTGGAGTACTGACCTTCCTTCATACTCATCTTGAACAGAAATCGGATCTCACTCTGTGTGTCGAGTGTCTGCTCTGATACCAATTGAAATTTTGATGTCTGTTCAAGACCAGTTCCAGGTTGTGTTCTACTAGAGACTGGAACACCTTAGCAGACAATTTCCGAAACACAACAATAGAAGCACACACGATATGATACCCAGTTTGGCTTCGCCTACTCTGGGGGACTTCCCACGCCCTAAAGGGACACAAATCTTTATTACGAGTTTAGAGCTACAAGTGGACTTACGCTTACACAATACCTTGTTTGTAATAGCCTAGCCTCTAACACTCCGTCTCTCAGATTTGCAATCTCGATTCACAGTAGCTCACCTAGATACCCTATGGGTAGGATGAGACTCCCTCCTGACCTAGTCTTGGACCTCTGCCGAAGTTCACAGCCTTCTCCCGAAGACTGACGCCTTCTCCCGAACGCGTGACTTGATCACTGTGTGTGTGCGCTTGGTTGTTTTTCAAGAACAGTCTGAACAGCACACTGAACAGACTGCTTCTTCGCCGTTGATTTTCCAGTGGGGAAACCTCAGCCGGCCGTCGCTCTTCTCCTCCAATCTCACGAATGTACTCGAGTGTATTTTCTCTTAGGAAAGCGATACTGATGTCGATGCTCTAGCCTTCTATTTATATGCATTGGCGGATCCGAATCAGCCCTAGGAAATCTGTCAAATATTTTAGGAAATATTCCTAAATATTTTCTAGATATATTTCCTCCAATCTTCAAGAAGATCTCTTACTTTCTCGCCAAGACATTCCGAATCTTCGTCTAACTGATATGAGAATATCTATTTGAATATTTGATCTTCTATTTAATCGCTGGCCGACTTCAACCGAACAGATCTTCGATCGTCCAGATTAGAAAACGTCTTATCTTCAGATCTGCTGTATGCGAGTTCCAATAGTCGGTTGAACAGTTCTTGAACTCCTGCTTGAACACTCTGAAGACGTTTTGCCAAAACTCATGCCACATAGGAACAACATATTTTATTTTGTTTTATAGCTTACTTGTTAAAAAAAATAAGTTCACTCAGATCTAAATAATGCGGAATTGAGTGCGAACTGCCCTTGACCTCCTGACATAATGTCAAGGGTACAAGCCACTCGACTAAACCCATTTTCGCAAATTGATAACTTTATTTGATATAGAGCGATTTAATTCAATGATATTTAAGTACTTAAAGTCTTCCTTTGCATTCCAATTCTATTGTCTAAGTTTACTAAAATTGAGTCGCTCAGCTGAAAGAACACGCCCATAATATCTATCTTCATTTTTTTTTTGTAGCGTAAAATTTTAAATGAATCCCTTTCCGACATAACTATATAGTCATCAAATTATCTAATACCAGGTTTCCAAGAGAGATGAAAAACGTGTTATATTTTTTTCTTGAAATATCTCTACGTACGATTAGAAAGGTAATCTTAGCTTCCACAATTCAAAAACATATTAGGTTTTTTTTATTGTGGGTTTACATCGAATAGATCAAGAAAGACAACACATACATAGCATGTTTCGGGCAGGGGCGGACGCACGTTATGACTTATGGGGGCAACTGCCCCCAATGATATTTTCAATTGTCCTTTATGCATAAGTAATTTGATTAATATCATGTTAATTTGTACATTTTGCCTCATTAATTTTTACTCTTTGCCCCCATTAAAATTTGTACTCTCATCCAAATCGTCTACTTTTAGTTCAGATCGGTGCCGAAATTTCTTTGATTGAAAACATTTTGATGAATTTGTCTCGTTTGGGGTTTGCAGGGGAGAATTAGGGTTTTTTTGGGAGAGATGATGAATAGCACTAATAGTTTTTAAAATTTCACTTTAACCCTTAAAGTTTGAAACTTAAAATACTGTAGTTTCATAAATATTTCAATTTGATTGAATGAAATTAAATTTTAGTCCAATTAACCCCTCAATTCTTATACTATACAGAAAAAATAAGAGTAACTCTCAAAATTGGTTCGACAACTACAATTAATCCTTATTTTATTAAGGAAAATTTTTAATTTTTTTAATATATAATACATTTCAACTAAAATTTGATAATAAAAATAAATGAATTACCACAAGTTAACCTTTTTTTTATTGATTACAGCATGTTAACCTTGACCACAAAGAATTTTTTTTTATTTGTATGCATATTTGGGACCCCTTTCCTAGAGCTTCTGGAACCGCCGCTAAATATCGCCCCCAGTAAGAAAAATTTCTGGATCCGCCACTGGTTTCGGGTACACGCATATATATTTCTAGGTCATTTTTGAAGTACAAGCCACACAAAGGGCACCACCTCGGACTTGAACTTGATCTTGATTCACCGTTGAAGCACTGGCCATCTCGGACTTGAACTTGATCTTGATTCATCGTTGAAGCACTGGCCATCTTGGCACCCACGAGACAGACACCTCCAATATGGTAAGGTCATAGTAGCGCCTAAGCACGCCTCCACAAGAGGATATAGCATAACACCTGCAAACGGCCACACGGGACGAGGAAGAGGAAATGAAAACATCCGCGAGGGATGGTAGAAGAGGTCTGACAGATGCTTGTCGTCAGAGCAAATGTACAAATAATATTTATAATAGTCCGCTACTCGCAACTATACTACTGGGTAGCTAGTGGTAAGTAGGGGTCGAACCCAAGGGAATTAGGGGGATATGTGTTCTTTACGGGTTTGTCACGATAGTGAATACTATTGGGGATTGAACAGTTAGAGAGCGTTTTTTAGGTTGATTGAGATTTTAATACTAACGTCTAAGTGATTGGTTGGTTGGTTTTGGTTTTTAGTGCGGAAAAGTAAATTACAGAAAAGTAAATACTGAAAATACAAAGAAGACTTACAGCGGGTGATGCGTGATTGTCAAGTCCTCCGGTAGGTGAGCAGTTTATACTAAGAAAGTAAAATGCAGATGGTGTTTTGAATCAGGGGAAAGCATTCGGTTTTGGGACTCTTCTTGTGACACATCTATCATTGACTTCAATAGATTTCCTTTACACTTCTACGTGTGGTTATCCCGACAAAGGTGACAACTCAAATACCCCGACAAAGGTGGTACTCCACACCCTTAACCTGTCAAGTTGTTATGTGGTTGTCCCGACAAAGGTGACAACCCAAATACCCCGACAAAGGTGGTACTCCACAACAAGTTTGACAAAGCCTTAGGTTTCTAGTCTTTTTTCTAGCTCGAATAACCCGACAAAGGTGTTACTCTAACTAGATTTCAAAGACTAAGATTGAATAACCCGACAAAGGTGTTACTCAACCTCGATCTCCAAGACTAGAGAAGCGTAAAACAATATTGAGTGCAAAAATCTCAAGATGTTGGCATAAGGGTGTGAACCCTTAACCGAATAAAGAGTTTAGCTACGAATATCCATAGAGGTGGATACCATAGCTAAATACTCGGGGGTTTTTGAAAACAGTAAGAGGGAAAGGGGTGGAGTACTCAAGAACCAACAGGAGTACTCCCAATTTCCTACTGAATACTCAAGAACCAACATGAGTATTCCCTAAAGTATAATACTCAAGAACCAACAGGAGTATTATTTCAAAACCGAACCAAACTTACATAGTAACAAACTTAGAGAGATAAGTGTTTTTACAATTTTTTGAATGATTGAAATGAGGGGAGGAGCTCCTCCTTATATAGCCATGGAAGGAGGAGGAGATGAGGACACTTGTTGCATGGAGATTGGATGAGCAAATCAAGGGAGGAGAAGCCACCACATGGAGGAGGAGGAGGAGAGGGCGGTGGAAGCCGCCGGTAGGCGGTGGTGGAGGAGGAGGGAAGGTGGCTTTTGCCACCTCCAAGCCAAGTAGCCGGTCATCTTGGGAGGAGGGGGGAGGAGCCGCCGGTAGGAGGTGGTGGAATGGGGTGGCTTTCCTCCCTTGGCCACCTCTTCTTCAAGTGGCCGGTCATCTTGCCCATATGTGAGTTTTGTACAGTTTTGTGCAGTCTTTTCACAAAACTGTTAGTGTATTTTGGCCCCGGGCTGACTTGATTCCTCTTTGGTTTGATTTGTTTTGATTGATTACATGTCAGGATCCTTTAGATTTCTTCAGTCGGCATATGATCTTGACCTTGGATTGACTCCTGATATCTTTTCAGCATAAAATCCTCTCCTTAGCGTGTTTTCACTTTAATCTCTAAAATGCCTTGTGGAAATATATCGGGACTAACAAGTAGAAGTTAGATAGACAAACAGTCTAATTTGGTGGGTTTAACTGTGTTTATGATTCATACAATTATGGTCCATCAGATTACCCCCCACTTTTAGTTGTTCGTCCCGAACAATGCTTTATAAGGGCGTTACTAAGTAAGTTGGTCGAAATATGAAAATAAGACTGTGGTACTAGACTTTTCCTAATTCATGCATTACTACTTGTTACTAAATTAAACCGTATAAATACGTAGGAGTAATTTGATACTTGTACCTCCGTGCCGAGATGCAAATTATATTGGATGTCTCGGGAGATAGCTCTTTTCAGGTCCAGGCTGGCATCCTCGGGATTGTCTCGCACTATATGGTTTTCTTGTAGCTTTCTCTAGCACGTGATTCGATTCGGGTTTCAGTGAGTTGAACTTTTTTGATTTTTCTTCTTTGGCGAGGGACTGCTTTTTTGTAGTGATTCTGCCTTTGGCTTTTGATTTGATCTTTTTTGAGTGCTTCACTTTTGCTCGGTTAAAACCTTCACAATTTTGGGCCTTTGGCCTCTTTTGATTTTCTTCTTTGAGTTTTTTGCTTCTTTGTGACTTGCTAGTCCATTTTCTCAGCCTTGTTGGGAGGTCCAATCATCGCCCGCAAGCCTATGGAAATACCTCCCCGCTCCTCTCTTTTTTGCCGTTTTCGCGCGGGTCAAGGTGAGGGTCGCTCAACTATTTTCTCGGCTACTTTGACTGTCATTTCGCGCGGGTCAAGATGAGGGTCGCTCATCTATTTTCTCGGCTACTTTGAACGGAGAGAGGACGGTTTGATTCCCGTCCTCGCCTTTGCATAGATGCTTCTTGGCGGAGATGATTTCAATTATTCACTGAACCCCGAAGTGCAGCCTCCACTGACTTTGAAAACCATATAGTTTGATTCGATCCTTCGAATGCTTGCCAAGTCCTTCGAGGGCATTTCTATCAACTCCACATCCCTGGTTATCTTAGCACAAAGGGACAAATGAAAAGTTACATCCTAAGTTTTTAGACAGTTGAATTTTCACAAGGTTAATGCATGAATTATGACTTATCTTTTTCACATTCTTAAGTTCATATTTTCAAAAAGACACTATTACTAAGAAAAAACAGCAAGCATGTTATTTATGTACACAGGTGGTTCTCACCCCCCACTTTTGAACGAAGGCGTGCCTTAGTTCAAAAGTCATGCAAGCTTAAAACTAAATTACTGAATTTAAATGACAGAAATTTAAGTGCAGAAAAGTAAGATAGTGTCGGGTTACCTCCCGACCAGTGCACTTGTTTAACGTCGTTGGCTCGACGATACCTCGTTTGTGGATCACTGGTTTGGGTCCCATGGGTGGCTGAGGTCATACTTCTTGATTCCACCGACTTTGATTCTTGCGGTGAGTCTTCTTGATTTTTTAGCAGATGACGGGTTTGGGTCCAGTTTTGATGGTATCTCCTTCCAACGTCTCTGAGAAGGCGAGGGACCTTTCACTATCAGCTTTTTGAACTGGGTTTTCTCCTGTTTAGGGCTGCCTTGTCCAGTCATGGCGAAAGCGTGCTCCATGTAGGAGTCATTCTGCTCAGGCCCTTTTCCCATCCGCTTTTCAGCCTCTTCTTGGATCGCATAGTTCTCTTCGATTTGCTTGTTGATTGATGGGAAGAGTTGGGATGGTCGCATCTTAAGGCTTGAACCTGCCTCGTCATGTCCGTCTGTGGGGACCTGGTTGTAGATGGTCTCGGAAGCTTGGGTGAAGAAAGCTGGGTATTGCTCGGGCAGCATACTGGTGGTATTCTGGACTTCATCCATTGCTGACACGGCGTTCTGTTCCCATGAAGGTTCGTTACTCCCGAAGCTTTCTATGTCTGATACTTCCGATGGTTCTGGAGTATCTTTTGACAGTTCGGTGGTTTCTTCTTCGTCAGCCTCAGGGTCAGCTTCTTCTATCTGCATTTCCTCGTCAGTTTGGGGTACTCGTCTTGTGGTAGCGGCCAGGCCGATTATAAGGTACCACATGTCTGCAATGGTGAAGTTTATGACAGACCTTCTCATTGCCTCGTTAACTCTTCCCAGTTCTTCGGACCTCATCCCACGAAGAAATTTTTGGAGAAGAACTTTCTTCGAAAATCCATGGTGCGGGCAGCTTGAGATGATGGCATCATAGTTCATGTAGTATTTGTCCAAGGTCTCGTCCCGGGATTGTTGAAGGCTCATGATCTTCTCACGGGTTTGTTGGCGTAAGGATGGTGGGGAGAATTCTTTTAGGAATGGTGCGCAGAGGTCCACGAAACGTACTGCACGACTAGCGGGTGATGTGTAATACCAGATTGTTGCGAAATCCGTTAGAGAGAATTTAAAGCATTTAAGCTTAAATTCCTCTAACGTTTCATTCTCAGGTTTTATGTGGGAGCAAACGTAGTGAAAGCTCCTACAGTGTAGTACTGGATCTTCTGCATCCGTTCCTCCGAACAGTGGAAGGTGCCGTGTTGTCCATGCATATGAAGGTGGTTGCGTCATGAGGTCATGGGAAGGAAAGAACAACTTATCCGATGGCTAATTCCCCGGCAACGGCGCCAATTTGACAGATGCTTGTCGTCAGAGCAAATGTACAAATAATATTTATAATAGTCCGCTACTCGCAACTATACTACTGGGTAGCTAGTGGTAAGTAAGGGTCGAACCCAAGGGATTAGGGGGATATGTGTTCTTTACGGGTTTGTCACGATAGTGAATACTATTGGGGATTGAGCAGCGAGTGAGCGTTTTTTAGGTTGATTGAGATTTTAATACTAACGTCTAAGTGATTGGTTGGTTGGTTTTGGTTTTTAGTGCGGAAATGTAAATTACAGAAAAGTAAATACTGAAAATACAAAGAAGACTTACAGCGGGTGATGCGTGATTGTTAAGTTTTCCGGTAGGTGAGCAGTTTATACTAAGAAAGTAAAATGCAGATGGTGTTTTGAATCAGGGGAAAGCATTCGGTTTTGGGACTCTTCTTGTGACACATCTATCATTGACTTCAATAGATTTCCTTTACACTTCTACGTGTGGTTATCCCGACAAAGGTGACAACCCAAATACCCCGACAAAGGTGGTACTCCACACCCTTAACCTGTCAAGTTGTTATGTGGTTGTCCCGACAAAGGTGACAACCCAAATACCCCGACAAAGGTGGTACTCCACAACAAGTTTGACAAAGCCTTAGGTTTCTAGTCTTTTTTCTAGCTCGAATAACCCGACAAAGGTGTTACTCTAACTAGATTTCAAAGACTAAGATTGAATAACCCGACAAAGGTGTTACTCAACCTCGATCTCCAAGACTAGAGAAGCGTAAAACAATATTGAGTGCAAAAATCTCAAGATGTTGGCACAAGGGTGTGAACCCTTAACCGAATAAAGAGTTTAGCTACGAATATCCATAGAGGTGGATACCATAGCTAAATACTCGGGGGTTTTTGAAAACAGTAAAAGGGAAAGGGGTGGAGTACTCAAGAACCAACAGGAGTACTCCCAATTTCCTACTGAATACTCAAGAACCAACAGGAGTATTCCCTAAAGTATAATACTCAAGAACCAAGAGGAGTATTATTTCAAAACCGAACCAAACTTACATAGTAACAAACTTAGAGAGATAAGTGTTTTTACAATTTTTTGAATGATTGAAATGAGGGGAGGAGCTTCTCCTTATATAGCCATGGAAGGAGGAGGAGATGAGGACACTTGTTGCATGGAGATTGGATGAGCAAATCAAGGGAGGAGAAGCCACCACATGGAGGAGGAGGAGAGGGCGGTGGAAGCCGCCGGTAGGCGGTGGTGGAGGAGGAGGGAAGGTGGCTTTTGCCACCTCCAAGCCAAGTAGCCGGTCATCTTGGGAGGAGGGGGAGGAGCCGCCGGTAGGAGGTGGTGGAATGGGGTGGCTTTCCTCCCTTGGCCACCTCTTCTTCAAGTGGCCGGTCATCTTGCCCATATGTGAGTTTTGTACAGTTTTGTGCAGTCTTTTCACAAAACTGTCAGTGTATTTTGGCCCCGGGCTGACTTGATTCCTCTTCGGTTTGATTTGTTTTGATTGATTCCATGTCAGGATCCTTTAGATTTCTTCAGTCGGCATATGATCTTGACCTTGGATTGACTCCTGATATCTTTTCAGCATAAAATCCTCTCCTTAGCGTGTTTTCACTTTAATCTCTAAAATGCCCTGTGGAAATATATCGGGACTAACAAGTAGAAGTTAGATAGACAAACAGTCTAATTTGGTGGGTTTAACTGTGTTTATGATTCATACAATTATGGTCCATCAAGGTCCACACAAAATGTGGGACTAGGAAAAATCCACACAAAATGTGGGACTAGGAAAAATCCACACAAAATATGGGAGAAAATGTCATGGGTAGAATTTTAACCCTCCACCTTATGAATGCAAGAAATGGATTCAACCACTAGGTTAATTTGCATTAAATCTTTATTTAAGAGAATCACACGACCTATTATTCAGTTTCGTCCGTATGCCCACCCACTTGCCTACCATTTCTAAACATGTAAATTATATTACCAGATCAGCAAACTAAAGTATTATAACAATGCGCACATGTTATGGATATCATAAAGTACTAGTTTTGACCACATATCTATAAACCTTTTTCGGCATTTAAGGCATGCAAGGAGTGAGCTACCAGGCAACAAAGGGACCAAAAAGCACAGTTATGTCCATTTCTTCAGTTTAAAACACAATCTCTTCGGCCATTCCCAATGTAAGAGTATTGTAAAATCTTCATCCAGCTAGAAACACTTCACTTACCACTTAAGCCGAATTTCAAGCTAAGTACTTGACTCGAGACAAACAATAATACATGGATCATAGAAACATTTCACTTACCCTTGGAATTTCGAGTGCTTATTAACTTTCGCAATGTGCATTGAACAAACATGTTTTGACAAACTCGATACGACTCGATGACGCAAGACGCAGTTTACGAGTTCGTGGTCAATGGAGTACGTAGTCAAAAACGAAATCCTAGCTATTACCAAATCGAAGTTTGATTTGAGTTCTAAAACATATGGTTTTGATATTGTTGGGACATTGCTTCCTGCAACTGAGACAAGAACTTGATCACATGTCGGAATCAAACAACTAGTTTATTAATTAGTTTAAAGTTGTTGAGAGTATACATGATGCATTGACCAAATGTTCACGTGCTATGCACGTGGCTGGACCACGAAATTGAACCGAGCCATAAAGGATTTGCTAGCCGAAATGGGAACAAGTTATGTGGATGACTGGTCCTTATCGGACCAGTCAGTGGCTCCTTGTGCCATAAGGCTGAGTTGATTATTGTTTCAGGTAGGCTCCAAAGAAATAGGACCACTTCGATATCGGTGCATTGGACCAGCTTCGATGTACTTGTATATATCTCATGCATATGGTTGAAATATTATGTCGTTCAATGTATGTATATATGCGATGAGGATTATCTTGAAATAGACAGTCAAAATCATATGTTGTGCAGTTAGTATAAATGTGATGTTAGAATGGTCGGAAGGATTGAACTTTCAGTCGGCAGACGAAACGTACGATGTATATTTCAAGATTAGTGATTTTTATTGAAATGCATATATATCATTTAAGATGCATGATAAACTTATCGATCCACATAAAACTGAAATATCAACCAGACAAAAACTAGTGAACTTAGGTCAAAGAATTTTTGAAGGATGCCATGTCCAAGAAATTTAAGTAAAAAAGGATGTATACAAGAACCCATCTTTGAATTTAAAAAAAAGTCCTAGTAAGAGTCAAAGGGACAAACCTCATTAATTAGATCGAAGTGTACCCTTCATTCTTTGTTCTCTTATTTATTTATTTATGATAGATTCTATTATTTTACTCGACAAATTAATAGTAAAAATTACACACACATGCAATGGCAACAAATAGTGTCGTCCTATATAAAGTTCATCAAAACCCTGTGGAGGAACATATTTTTAGGGTTTGAAATTTACTCATGTACTATTGGATCAAAAAAAAAAGAAGAAAAATTTACTCATGTACTCTAATCTTGCATCTTCATTAATTGCATGGTTTTCGCTCCCGAAACACAAATTCCACTTATGAGCATTTTTCTTTTATCTTTTGTCTCTCACGTGCATTGATCGTTGTGCAAAAATATAATTCTGTTTTTCTTTGTTGCACTCAAAGCGACACCGGAGGGGATCGGCTGAAGTTTGTGATGTTTTATTTTCCTTAATTGCATGCGAAAAAGGACATTACAATTACAATGCATATCCACAAATATATTCTAAGAAAAAAGTAAAATAATGTTTTTTATTCTAACACTATTCATACCATAAAGCGATATTCCACAAAATATAAAAGTAATTTATTTTTTCGTTTAAATTAAACCTTAAATCTAAACTATCAATTGCAAATAAAGATGAATCAGATCGGTTTCAAAATTTGCAAATCAAATAAAAAAAAAGATCGGTTTCAAAATTTTCATATAAAATCAAGTTGGTATCCGAACATGAACATAATAAATAAAATAATTTTATTTCTAAAATTTTGTCGTAAGGAAAAAGTGGTAAGACCACCTTCCACCATGATCAAAAAAATCATAATATTCATCTCTCTCATCCTTTTTCTCTCTTATCTAATCATTCCTCATGATTTTTTCAATCACATGCACCCCACTCATGATCCAAAAAAAATTTATCATCAACCTCTCTCATCACTACATAAATTATAGCTCATAAATGTTAAGATTAATAAAAATATATCAAAGTGTATCTCGTTTTATAGAGCTCAAAAAATTATGAATATTGGTATTTATTTTGATTTTTTTTAATTTGTAATTTAGAAGATATATTCATTGCAAGATCAAAATAAAAACTGTACTATTTCTTACACAAAAGACACGTGTCGCGTTGCGATTGGCTCATTCTCATGATCAAAATACAAAAAAAGATTATGAGATGATCTTTTTTAGAAAAAACCATGGGATGATGTTTTTGATGATAAAAAAAATCATGGTGGGGATGCATGATTTTTTTGATAATCTCACATGATTACTTTTTATGGTTCAAAAAAGCATGATGAGGTACCATCAAAACAAAAAGCATGGTGGGGATGCTCTAAGTCTACTTTTACTTGGAATAAAATCCTCATCTCATCTTCTGTCTCAAAATAAATATTTATATAGATAATAATAATAAGGTCTTCTATTTCTGGATCGCAAAGCCCAAAATCATTGGCCTCTCGCTCCTTCTCGCTTTCCCCCAAATCAAAAGTGATACCCTAGTCTTCATCCCGCAGTAGCAGCGGCCCGATTCTGCGATCTGGGCTGGGTCGACAACCCCCTCTCGCTCAATCCCTTCGACATTAAAGTAAGTCCTTTTTCATTTTAGTTTTCTTAGTCGTACTCGTAAGTCGTACCCTAGTGACTTTGTGCTTGGCGATTTCGTTGGTTTAATTGGAACAGAATTCTTGTAGAAATTGTGTCGATATGAAATACTGGTTGCCTTGAGATGGACTCGTTTTAGGGTTTTGTGGGATTGTAGATCATGAAAATTGGGGTGTTTGTGATGGGATTCTGATGTTCTCGTTTATCACCGAGAATTTGTGGAAGTGAACTAAGCGGTGCTACCATGTGCTGGGTATGATTATCAAAAGTTAATCACACACGATTGAATATTTGAATTCAGTTTCGAAACTAATGAGAAAAAAAAATCTGGAATTCTTTAAATACTTTTTGAGGATTGAAACAATTGGACAGCAATTAGCTGTAGAAAAGGAGGGAATATACTATTTGTCCATTAACGAATTTATGTGTTTGATTTGATACCAATCTGAGCTGTTCACCACGGTATTTGTTTTGATCTTCAGTTCTTATGTAATCTTTGTTAGTTTTGCAAGCTACATGTATGGTTACTCTCAGAACGGGACAACAGTGGTGATGTCCTTTCTCTTGATCATTTACGAGCATCGCATTTGCAAACGCAATTATATAAATAACTAATTGTCATGTTAGATTGTGAACAATTTTTTTCTAAGTTTGGGGATTGCCTTAAATTAATCACTGATAATGAAGCAGGTTTTACAGTCTGTGATATGGATATCGATTCTGACAACCCCAACAGTAGCTACCAAATAGTCGCTGCTGAGGAGACTAATCATGAAGTTCAGCCTTACAAGCGTAGGAAAAAGAAGTCTGCTGTGTGGGAGTATTTTTCACCATTGAGTATGTCGATGATGGATGTAGGAGGGCATTTTGTAATGAGTGTAAGCAATCTTTTTCTTACAGCACTGGGTCAAAAGTAGCTGGAACAAGCCATCTCAAGCGACACATTCCAAATGGAAGATGTGCTGCCATCCTTCGCAATGAACTGAGGGATCCATCTACATCTTTAACTCCAAAGACAAACTCCAGAACACCAAGACGCCGTTATAAAACTCCTGTATCGCACAATGTCACATCAGATGATGCTGATCATTTCCGTCATAATCTTGCTAAGATGATGATCATGCATGACTATGACCTTCACATGGTTGAGCATAATGGATTCATCACTTTTCTTCGCAGCCTCCAGCCTCTCCACGATACAATTAGCTTCAACACTCTGCAATGGGATTGTATTGCAACATATTTGAGGGAAAAGCACAGTATTATTAGCTTAATTGAGGGAATTCCTGGGCATATAAGCCTGGCCATCGACATTTGGACTTCTCCTCAGTCTACTGGATATATTTTTCTGACCGGATACTACATTGGTAATGAATGGAAGTCGCATAGGTGCCTTCTCAATATTGTAATGGAGCCTTTTCCAGAGTCTGACACAGCTTACAGCCGTGCTGTCGCGGTTTGCCTCTCTGATTGGGGTTTGGAAAACAAATTATTTTCTGTGACTATCAACCATCCTCTTACTGATGCAGCTGCTGAGAATCTTAGGGCTCAAATGTCCATCAAGAAAGACCACATCCTTGATGGGCAGTTGCTGATTCAACTATTTTGCATGTCTGTGCAAAAATTCAGGTTTTCTTAAATCATCTTTCAGTCAAACTATGACATGCATCCTCTCCTATTTTGATACCTCCCTTTCAGTCAGTTGTGGCTTTTTGCGACGCGTCGTGGAAAGATGCAGAGCTCATGGCTGGCCTGGCATGCATTTTTCGCAAAGGTTCTTGTGTGCTGTGCGTCAATGTAGAGATCAGAAGGGGAGTCTACTCCAGCTTGATGGCAGAAGGGGCTGCAGTGCTGAGGGCCATGGCTATAGCAGAGGAGCTTGGTTTGGAGGAAATCACCTTTCTTACGGATGCAAAAGAAGTGGCTTGGGCGCTCTTCTCAGGCAATGGGGATCCTAAGGCTGCACAGTTTTGGCTTGCAGGGTGTTTAGAGATGCTTAGCCGGCATGTGCTTTGGTCGGTTGCTTATATTTTCAGAGAGCTGAATGAGGAAGCTGATGCTTTGGCGAGAAGAGCTAACCGTGATCTCTGGGAATGGAAGAGAAGGGATGCGATTCCGACTTTAAAGTACTATGTTGGTTAGCTGTGACAGTGTTGTTGAGTTGCTGTTTTTGCTTTTGTCTTTCTGGTTTTTCGGTTTGTGAGCGGTTTTGTTGTGTTTTGCCTTTGGTGGCTTGTGTTTCTCTATCAAAAAAAAAAAAAAACAAAAAAACAAAAAAAAGAAAAAAAAGGGAAAACTACATTCATTACTTGAACTATCACTCAATTTTAAAATAAGTACCGAACTTTTAATTTTTTTCAAATAAAGTACCGGAGTCAAATTGTAATAAAAAATTTTGTAAAATTAATACGTTATACCATTTAACCCTTTAAATGATTAACTATAAATAAAATGATTGCAATTAAAGTATTTATATTATGAATATCCTATCATTTAATGATAAAATTGAAAATATATCTTTGACAATTTTTGATATAATAAAAATTTAAAAAATATATCCAAACTAAGAGGTCAGATCTGGTGCAAAGCCCAAATACCATACAAAATACAAAGTAATTGAGACCATTGATCAAGTTAATCCAATGATCCCAATTAATTAGGATAAACACAAATTAATTTATTTTTATCCCTATTAATAAGCTCATTAAGGGTAAAATAGACATGATTTTTCTTTTATTTCTCTCTCATTACTGTTCATTACTGTTCGATACTGTTCGTACTGTTCATTACTGTTCGTCACTGTTCGCTACTGTTCATTACTGTTCGTACTGTTCATCATCATCTACAAATCGCGATCGAAAACGAACTAATTGAAATCGATCGAAAACGAACTAATCGAAATCGAAATCGAACTAATTGAAATCAAAATCGAAATTGAAAACGAAGAAGACACGCAGAAATCAAAACGCAGAAGAAATCGACAAAGAGAAACGCAGAAGAAATCGAAAACGATTCCGAACAAATGGTCATAACGAACTATAAATTGCAGATGACGAACTATAAATTATCATGCCTAACTATCGATGATACTGCCGAATTGTTGACGAATTATAGTCCAAATGTGATGAATTATGTCATAATTCATCAAAATTGCACTATAATTCGTCGAAATCTTGACGAATATAGTCCAATTTGGACGAACTATAACATAATTCGTCCAAAAATTGGATAACGAACTATAAATTAGTGATGACGAACTATAAATTATCATGCCTAACTATCGATGATACTGCCAAATTGTTGACGAATTATAGTCCAAATGTGATGAATTATGTCATAATTCGTTAAAAGTGCACTATAATTTGTCGAAATCTTGGCGAATATAGTCCAATTTGGACGAACTATGACATAACGAACTATAATTAGGCCTTGACGAATTATAAAATTCTTGAACAAATCGATGAACATAACTAAGTTCAATAACATCATCATCACATCTCCACACCACCAGCAACTACAATTTCCTATCTTCCGCCTTCGTCGGTGGTGGATCAAGTGGGAGAAACAAATCAGACACTCCGCCACTCCCCCCCACTCCTTGCCGCCCTAACGACATCTCCGTCCTCGTCACCAGCGCCGACCCACGCTGCGGCGATGGAGTTCTCGGCCTTGACAATATCAACACCTACTATGATCCATGGATGAGCATCGTCGAAGGATGATGGAAATTTCAGATCTGAAATTTTAATCGAAAAGAGGAGAGAGACAGTAAAGAGAGAGAGTGTTGATGTGTATTCCAAATATACCCTCATCTAATATTAATTTGAATTTTTATTTATTTATTTTCATTTAATCTCATCCATAGAAATTATAAAATCAACGGATGAGATTAGTTTGTATTTTTTACAATAATATGGGGTTTGCACCTAATCCTATAGGAAAAGTTCACTATTATAATTATATATTTAATTAAAATCACAGATAACTAACCCTCAAAGTATTGACAAGTTTTTAACTTGTTAATTATAGATAAATTTCAACAATAAAAATGATTCAGAACTAAATTGATTAGAATTTGAATATCCGATCAATTAGTGATCAAATTGAAAACAACATATTGTACAATTTTAAATATAATTACAATATTGAACTTTACCTGTCAGTTTGGGTGTATTTTTTAAGTTTTAGTACATACAAAATCAAAGATAATAAGTAATATACGTTTTCAATTTTATTACTGAATAATAAAATATTTAAATTCTAAAAACAATTCATTTGATCATTTAAATGGTTTAACGGGGTTTGTTTGGATATAATTTTTAAAATTAAATTATTCATTAAATTGTCAAAAATATTTAGCAATATGATGTTTTCAATTAAATGATAGAATATTCATATTCTAAAAATTCAATTTTAATCATTTTGTTTATAATTAATCATTTAAAGGGTTAAATGGTTTAACTGTGTTAGTTTTATTACTTTTCTTATTACAATTTGACCCATCGGTACTTGATTTGAAAAAATTGAAAGTTCGGTACTTATTTTGAAATGGAGTGGTAGTTCTCGTAATGAATCTGTAGTTTTCACACAAACAAATACATTTTAAGAGGTTTAATTGGATCGTTGGATCAACCGATCCAACACACTTTTTTATTGTTGATAATGGGTGGGTACAGAACATTACAATGCAATGAGCTCCGGAGCTCTAGCCAGAGGCGATTCTAGAGGGGTCCTAAGGAGTCCCGGGACCCCTCTCACATTTTGAGCAATTTTTTTTGAATAATTTTGATCAAATACCTATCTTCAGTAGCTAATTTTGTGAGCTTACCTTCGAATTTCAGACTGGAGTAAACATGAAAGTTATAAAGCATTCAATTAGCTTTCTATTCATATATAAATCATCTTCAACGGACACCAGATGATGACTCTATGAGCTTCAGGAAGTTAGCTTGGACCCCCTCGATTCTGGCAATTTTTGATCAATCATCTATATTTAATCGCTATTTTTATCAGCTTAGCCTCTGAATTTCATCTTTAACTAAACATGAAAATTATAGAACATTCAATTAGCTTTCTAGATATATATGGATCTTCTTCAACGGATACCAGATGACGCCTCTATGAGCTTCAGAAGATTGGCCCGAATCTCCCTCAATTTTAGCAAATTTCAATTAACCATATATATATCTTTGGTCGCTATTTTTATCAGCTTATATTCAACAGTATTAGATGGCTCTACTAGGGAGTCATAAGTATCTTTCACTGAAAAGCCATTCCCACTACCGATCCAAGAAAGAGCGCCATTTTGATTAATAACACAGTTACTACTGATAGATTTGTAGAACATCATTCTTTTCATTACCCCAAGAAGTATTGCTCTTTACCTCTTCATCCCACCAATTGTTCCCCTTAGTCGATTAAGCTCTCAGCCAATTATTCCAAATGTTGTTAATGTTGTCATGGACACTCCACAACTGATTCAGTAGCAGGGCATCATTCATTTTCTCAATATTTTTAAGACCCAAACCTCCTTCATTTTTAGCTCTGCAAATAATCTCCCACTTGATCAGGTGCCCCCCTCTCTTTTCACAGTTCCCTTTCCAAAAGAAGATGGCACACAAGTTGTTAACAATATTCATAAGCTTTTTAGGCAAACAACATACTCTAGCCCGAGGTTAGAGTTTGGCCCAGTGGGCAAGCTCACCCGGTGCCTCCGTGCCTCCCGGGTTCAAACCTCATCTAACACTAACTAACTTAACTTACTAACCAATGTAATCAAAAAAAAAACATACTCTAGCCCAGTAGTAAATTATAGTTTGGAGGACCGCGTGGATGAGCACCCTTCTCCCAGCCCTGGATAAGAATCTGGAACTTCAACAATTGAGTCTACCTAACACCTTGTTGATAATCGGTTCACAATCTTGCATTTTTATGCTCCTGGAGTTCAGAGAGATACCAAGATAAAGACTGGGAGAGAGCTGAGTTTGGTACCGAGAATAAGCTATACCAAGGCCTTTTTATGGTCATCCATGCCTCCGGTGAATATCGAACTTTTATCAGCATTAATAGAAAGACCAGAACACTTTAAGAAGTTCTCTAGGGCACCCTTTATGACAGTTATAGCTGAGATTCTACCACTGATGAAGAAGAAGAGGTCATCTGTAAACTATCTTTAATTGTGTATTTTTTTTGTCATATGGCATTTCTATCTTTTAGGTAAAACGTGAAATGACAAAAATATAATACCACTGCAAATACACTTTAATTATATTTTTTTGTCATATTTCATTTCTATCTCTTAGGTAAAACGTGAAATAACAAAATTAAATACATTTTTCAGATCGATCTACATCTTTGATCATTTGATCTAAAGTGCAAACTAGACCTTAAAACCTCTCCAAAGTGGAGGATACTTAATTGACTGTGCCCCATTTATCACGTACCTAAATGAAAAAAACATCTAAAAGCCAAGACTATTTTCGATAATGTCTACAAATATATTCTTCATAAGATTAATGCAACATTCGTCTATTTATGGGGCAAACGAGATGGCTCAGTGGTGAGCAATTCACCCGGCTGCTAAAGAAGTCCGGGTTCGAAGTCCCACCCGCGTTTAAAAAAAAAAACAGAACAGATACTAGGGGCTTGAGCTTGAGCTCACTATCAAAAAAAAACATTCGTCTATTTATAATTTTCATATAAAGATTGGTTTGTACTCGAAACTGACCTTAATAATGTTTAGGAAAAAGTATGTTTTTGTGTCTTGAACTATCCACGTTTTACAATTAAAAATCCAAATTATTAATTTTTTCAATTAAAAGACAAATTAATAAAAATATAACAATTTTCGTAATTGAATCTAACACCTACGTTTAATTCCGTTGAATTTTCTGTTTAATCTTAGTTCAATTGCCACTAATAAATCTAGTAAGACTTTTTGAGCGATAATCAATTCTTTTTGTTTTTCAGGCAACCCTAATTGGAAAACTCCGACAAACCACGGCGATGTCGTTCAATTCCGCAGGCTTGTGTTTCTCAGGCATCAAAACATTGATGAATAGGTGATGGATTTGGAATTAGCTTGGTCGAGACCATCGCCCATTCGAGTAACTCAACCGTAGCCGGCATGTTCCGCAGGGTGTTTCGAGCTATGACCGGACAATAATCTATGATCTAATTGTTGGGTTTTGGTTGATTTTATTTTGGTTGAAACCCTTGGACCCACCCTCAGCCGTCGCGCCGGACCCGACCATCTCAAATAGCTCATCTCCGTCTTACCCTTGCTCCTCACATCTTCATTTTATTACTAATCTCGTCGAAATCACAAACCAAAAATATTTGTCGTAAACCTGGTCCTGGTATGGTCTCTTTGTCAAACTGGTGCTCGCCACCTGTTCGACGAAATTACCCACTGAGAATCTCAGTACACAGGGTCTATTGAAATAGATTTTTTATTCCCAGGATGGATATCTCATTGTTCAAATTGGATATTAATGAGATTTTGGAAGAATATTCTCAGGTATTTTGAGTTTATGACTAACTTGCTAGTGTTATGGTTTTCAACTGACAATTATGGGATGCTATAATGCTGGGTGATTTGCAGAATGGGTTCACAAGTTTTGCTGATATGAAGCGATTGTGGCTCTCTAGAAAATTTTCCTACATCTATGAGGCCAGCCCCACAACTCATGTGGGGTTATTCATGCAGTCGTTGTACAGTCATACACTTGGTAAATTGAAGTTCGGGTGTCATACATGTACATGTTTTGAATGATTTCTTATAGTGTGCCTTGTATGCTAGTTAGAATAGTTTGTTAAATTCAACTTTTACAACACGGGTTTCATGGATTTAGCTGAGAGCATAAAGACTTTAGCTTTGTGTTTAGCTCGTAAAATGGATCCATGGGGTATGGACGGCGCTTTGGTTGCTGTTGTGACTCTGTCTGTCATGTAAGGAATTTACTTTTTAATAAATGTAACAATTTGCGGAGATGATTTCTCATGCAGGTCGAATGATATTCGCAACAACTTTGTCCCACAGACTGGCCGGACTTTATTGTCTCTACTGTCTTTACGAGACTCGGCCATTTAAACCTCCTTTCAAAGTTTATTTATCTCTAGGTGCATCATCCTCTTCTCGCAAATGTTTGCATCGCTTCATCTTTTTATGTTCTTCTTTTCACTTCCAGCTGCTCTTATCAGTGCATTCATTGGTTATTCATTAGGAGATCTGAAACAATTTAAGAACCTTACTGCTGATGCAAACAAGAGCGGTGTAACAGTGGTATCACATCTAATCAAAAGGATGCTGAATAACAACATGTTCTTGATTGGCCTTGTTGACATAAATGAGGTTTCTACATTAGAGCGAGTGAACGAACTCACAACGCTGCAAAACGAGCAAGCTCGTGTAGCCTACAAGAAGTGAGCAGCTAAAACTCTACTTGCTTTCTTTTATTTGCATTTCGTAAATTTTCTCACCAAAATATTCTTATGTTACCATTCTAAATCAGGCTGTTCGAGAATACTGAAATAGAAAGTTTCCTAGACTTCGACATGGTAATCGTCACAGTGTATTTTATCCATCATGTTGTTGCATAATACACAAAGTAAAATTTTGTGCCTTTTGTATTTATTTTGATGCTAAAATAGTTGGTCCTGAACATAATTCATGACCCGTCATTGCGACATCATATCCATTGTTTTTACTTTTATGATTCATTAATTTCTCAATTGAAGAACTGAAGTTTGCATCACTGTGCATCAGAATGCAGAGCTTGGTGTGGATGAGATAAAGAAGTTAACAACAGAATATGCAAGAGCCAAGAAAATGGCTGTTAGTGGTAGATACTCAATTTTAGATTTAAGTCTATAGTTTGTATGAATGTTCTCTCGTTTCTTGTTTTGGGTATTGGTATATCTTTAAAAAAAATTCACTATTCAATGCAGAGGCCAGTCAAGTGGTAGACGTGCAAAATATAGAACACATAGCAGAAAACAAGAAGCATATTGGAGAAGTCATGGAGGAGATTAACATGCAATGGAATGAACAGAAAGAGCTCTTTCACCAGCAAACCAGCTTGGACAATCTACAGGTCAGCCAAAACAAGCTGTGTCTTTCGATAGAGCCTGCACCAGAACCAGACCAACATCTACAAGACGAGGACGATGAAGACGGTGAATTTGATCAAGAATTGCAACGGCTGCTATCCATTCCTAAAGAAACCACGACACCCACGTTTGAATGATGTATGTTTCACCCAGTCACAACTACAGTACATCAAATGATGTATGTTTCACCCAGTCTGCCCCCCTTTGAATTATTTCATTTATACTTGCAATACATTTCTAGTTTTTGGAAATATCATCTTCCTATTTAACGTATGTTTCACAAAGGTTCATGAAGTTGTACATTTTTCGAAATAGCTTCTTTTGGTGCGAAATTCAACAATATCCCACTTTTTAATATTATATATATTTCATGATAGTAGTTGTGCATTAGTGTATGCAACACATTACTTGTATGTTTTAACCAGGCTGTACTTTATGAAGATAACAGGTACATTTATATATTACCTGCCGATATATATTGTTACGTTACCTTGCTAATGCCTATCTCATGAAACTGCATTATATAAGCCTTAAGCCATGTTGCTGAGACTTTTGAACCTTATGAAATGGTGGGTTTGGTAGACAAGTTGGAGATGACTGAAGACATGTTTGTTGATGCAGAGGAAATGTAAGCAATTATCTTTGGGGTGTTTCTCTGTAGTGTTGTTAGTTTGGTTTTGATTTTTTATTTAATTTTTGTATCTGCGGCTGTGGCTGCACATGTTTTAATTTCAGTGCCGCTCGGGCTTGCAGGTTTCATGATGTACCATTGCAACCATTTCAAGTATGTTGGCAGATTTTGGAAGTCCACTCTGCACTTGTTTTGTTTTGGAATTGACTGGTGAAGTAAGGTATTCCTGTTGATTTTATTAGATTTTTTATATATATAGGAAATGTGCTTTTTTGCCTGATATTTTTTCCTATCATAATTTTGGAAGTTTGGGGTACATACTACATAAAACCATCTAGTTAGTCACTCTAGATGGTGCATATGCTAATAATGATATCAAGTTGAGAGGTTGAAAGATGAGGCAACTTCACAATGTCTTTTTCTTTTTTGGTATCTCAGATGAATTGCCTAAATGAGAATTGCAGTTTGATGTGGAAGGGTTAATAACTCAGTCACTTGCCAAACTGATAATCAGTACAGTACAAGCTTTCCAAAGTAATACAATTAGCCTCTGCAAGTGGAAGTGCCAAAGTTCTTCAAAAATTATATACTGACTCTGTAACAGTGCTTGACATCAGGAAACTGTAAGGTAACTGCAACGAATAACAGGAATTCGAGAAGAGAAGAGCTAGTTGAGCAAGAGACCATGGTGCAAAATTAATACTGTGCACCGCCCAGGCTCGCGATAAAAAAGGAGACAGTGAAGCTAACTGAATGAACATCAGAAGGATCGAACTTACAACAGGTCTTGATTTTTCTGAAACTAATTACGTGTAATATTCCCTAGTTTCTATTTATGATACTAAGATTAATTTAATAAACAATTTAAGTTAATAATTAATCGAAATCTTAAGAGTAATTGTAGAAACTAACTAATCTGGGTTGACTAAAATTGTTGGGTCAAAACAAAATAGTGCAATAATAATGAGAAGAAGAAAATAAAATAAAGGAACGTGTTGTTTATGGGCCGTTGAGAAAAATTAGGAGAATCGAACTGGAAAGCTTGGTGAAAATTTTGTGCAGGAGGAACAGGACAAGGTGAGTTATGCTCTGTTATAGGATTTTGATGTCGGGTTATCTAAGTGGTTGAATTTTTATCGATTAAAAAGGGTGACTGGGAAAGAAGGGGATGCATGTGATGTGAAGTGATGCTGGGATGTGGATCGATTGTCGGTAAAAGCCTGTGCATAAAGTGGATTGTAATGCGGAAGTGATTAAGGAAGTTGCTAAACTTGATGTGTATTGTAATCATATGATTTGAAGCTAAGTAATTATGTTATTCAGTGGATAATTAAAGAGGACCTACCTGCTTCAGAAGCTTGTAATTAAGGATGGACGGTTCAAGATTTACGGTTGATTTCATGACTAATGGGTGACCTTGAATGAATCTGAGTGATGATGGTGGACAAGGTACTAAAATTTGAGACTTAGTTTAATAGAAGGGAATAACATTTAAGGTGCTGATTAATAGTGTTTCATCGTAGTTATAACTTATAATTAATGTAAGATGAATCATATGGGAACTAAGAAAAATATATGACGATTAGTAACAACATAGTCACTGAGTTTTGATCCCTTGTGAAATTAGAATGGCAAGTGACTGTTATGATGGTCTTTTAGACTTTATTAGTACATATGTAGGCGTGAGAATGTAAAACTATATATATTGTAAGGTTGCATAATGATTAAGGGTGATCACTAGTCTAATGATAACGAAATCCTATATATTTGTCCAGGTGATACAAGAGAAGGTGTTTGAGTACAGATATCACTTTTGCGCTTCTGAAAGTTGGATTGAGTTTACACTGTGAGTAGTTAATATGTTTAATTATTATACGTTATTTATATGCCATGTGATATTGAATTGTTTGGGTGACTACGAAGGTGATGAAAATGAAACCTCTCGTCTTGCGAACACGTTAAATATAAGTGGTGTCTATTGACGTGTGATTGATTGATATGATTACGTGATTTATGTGGAGTACTTTGATATTCATATGTGCATCATTGCATACACGACATGCATCATATTGACATGAGATGAGATCTGGTGTGGCTCGATCCGTTTGTGGTTAATCTGGCGAGGTCCAGCCCGCTCGTGGTTATTCTTGCATAGCTCAGCCCGTTTGTGGTTATTCTGACGAGGCTCAGCACGCTCGTGATTATTCTGGCGAGGCTCAGCACAGTTGTGGTTATTCTGCTGTGGCTCAGCTCGGTTGTGACAGGATCTAGACCGGCGGTGACGACTGCCCATCAATGGTTGCATTTCACGCATTCATACACTATTGCATATGTTATTATTGTGATGTGAAACTTGGAGTATGTGATTGTGGACATGTGCTTATGAATATGGTTATTTTAATTAAGCGTATTAATTATTCACTAGATTTTGGGTCGTGACATGACGGCTCCCAGGAGTTGGAGAAAACTTGAAATGCCTCCTCCAGTGCTAGTTATGGTTAGTTCTTATGAAAGGTTTAATGCAGTAAGAGTTGGTTGTTCAGATCCTAAAGCTGATGTTGATCGGTCTTAAAATCTGTCCTCAACGCAGACGAAGGTATGTCAAATGAATGAATATCTTGCAATGTATCCTGCTACAACTCTCATATGTCATATCTTTCCTAAATGTACCATATCTTTGCAGTTACTGAACTGACACCAAAGCTTATAAGCGTCGGTGGCTTTATCCTTGAACTTCGATCATTCTCTCAGCGGTGAAGACTTAGCTGTCAGTTAAAGGTTTTTATAAATGTTCGAGTGTCACTGATGAAATGTGGGTTGTGGAATGCTGCAGATATGATTAATTGAGGTAACAATTCCTGTTCACTACTGTGCTGGAGCCTGGAAGCTTGCATCCTACAACTTGTTAGGGTAAAATAAATATATTCGTTAACTTAGTAAAACACCACACATGCGAGTTAACTGGATGTTTGAATCTATCTAACGTCAGATGTACTGGCTTGCCGCATCCCCAATTATTTTCCATCCACATCTAGGCGAACATTGAACCTGGCCTACGTAGGATCCAGGACGGAAAATGTGTAGCCCGTGATTTACCATTATGAGTCAGTCTTATGTTTTCTTATGAAATGCCCAAGATTCCATGTCCTTGACAACCCCACTTGAACATGGTTCACCTTTTGCTGCTTAAAATCAACTAGATAGATATCATGGGATGTCGGGTCTTATTATATCACATGATCCATTTTTAAGGCATGGCCTTTGGCTTCATGCGCTAGGATTATTTTGTTTAGTCCTATCATCTTCCTATTTATTGTCTTCTTAGCTTAACGCCTTAACCTTTTACATTCCAGTAAAGGCTAAGTGACAAGTAACAGATTTCCAGAGACAAGCTTTAAAAACAAATGATTATACAATCAAGCCATACGTGAACAACACCAGTAAGAATCGAAGAAATGGGAAGGACTAGGAAAAGTACACAATTGCCAGAAGGAAAAGGAACTAGGCTTTTGGAGCTGGGGTTGGACTTTCTGTTATGAAGGATTCATTGGGGGTCTCCGTCAGCCTTTAAAATCAGCAAAAAAAGAAAAGAAAAAAAAAGATAGAGTAAACGCTCTGTTGTTTCAGTGGATGATAAAGCTAGTAAGACAACTTGGTGACTGAATGTTGAAGTGTGAACTTACAGTCTTAAATGGAGCAAGTGTAGCCAGGTGGAGGAGTCTTTCCACATGTAAGAAGTACTTCCAGTGCAATGGGGACGTAGAGCTTAAGGTTAAGGGCCTTGACTTTGAGAGTGGTGCACAAGCAGGCTGCAGCCTCCACCTCAGCCAACCCTTTCAGCACTGGGCAGCATGTGTTGACCACAGGGTCCCCGAGTCCAATGTGTACAAGTCCACCAAGCAGATCAACACATGCACCTAGCTTGAGTACGTTAATGGGGCATTTGGCTGGCTTTTTTACTGGAGGTGGTGCACATGGTGTTGGTCCTGGCTTGGTGATTGGTGGCAGACCTCCAACCGGAGGAAGACCTCCGACAGGTGGTAGAACTCCTCCAACTGGTGGTAGCTTTCCGACTGGTGGGAGACCTCCGACAGGTGGTAGAACTCCTCCAACTGGTGGAAGCTTTCCGACTGGTGGGAGACCGCCGACAGGTGGTAGAACTCCTCCAACTGGTGGAAGCTTTCCGACTGGTGGGAGACCGCCGACTGGTGGGAGACCTCCGACAGGTGGGAGAACTCCTCCAACTGGTGGAAGCTTTCCGATGGGCGGGAGACCTCCTCCAACTGGTGGTTTAACGGGAGTGCATGAGCCACATGCAAGAATGGGGGAGACTGAAGAAATGCATAGCAATGCAACTAAAGCTAGTGTTGTAACCTTGGAAGAAGCCATGGTTGTCTGACTAGATCAGATGACTGATTGATGCTTGCAATATTAGTAATGAAAATCAGTGTGATATATAGAGAAAGTAAGCCCAGTGCATAGCTCGGGACTAAGCTACCCTCCAAAATGGAAATACTAGTTGAAAACAGTAGCAGTGGTAGCTGTAAAATCTCGTGAACATGGGGTTTCAATTATGAGAGGCTATCAGGGCTCCAACAAGAGGCTGCTGCCAAAATTTACTAGTTGGCAAACAAGGTGAACATAATAAAGTTGTCTTTGAAATACATGCAGCCAATCTCACTTTAATTTCTCCATAATGTTCAGTGTGTAATTTGTTTTATCATCTCTCTAATCTTGTCTTTGGAATTTGCAGTGTAAATAAAGGATAACCAATTAACTTGCAGTCACACTTGAAATCCGAGGCCTGAAGCATTGCTTGAGAGCATGGTAACTGTCTGTTTCTTCCATCTTTATCTCCATGTCATGATGTTAATTACCCTACAGTTTAATCGTGTTTCTCTAGTTTCACTTTTTCTCAGCATGCATGTAGCAGTCACTCTGGACTCGATACAGTAGACCAGATGAACTAACAAATGTGCACCGTTGATGAACGCATACGTGATACTGAATTACTACTGATTGATATGTCTAGAGAATATTATTTAAAGTTTCATTATTTCAAAAGGAACGCATATATTTTTGTCTGCAAGAGAAGACAAAAGTAAATGCATTAAAAAGCGTTAGATGTGTCTGATATTGTGAAGTCTGTGAGTGACCAATAGTTATCAACAAGGCTGGCTGGGTTGATTTCACTTTGGTTTCTAGTATGTCTGTGACTCTGCTCTTCTCCTTCTTTATGAGGTCAGTCAGACTCTCTGGACTGGACATAGTTGTGTCAACCCATGACTCCTTACCCAGCTGCTAGAAGTTCCTTCATATATATCTGACTCCAATTGACTGAGAAACTATTCCTCATTCGCCAATTTTTGGTGATTCAGCTGTTATTTATGATTATTAGGGATGAGCTTGGTTGTTTAACTAAGAGAATCCCAATCAGCTTGTTACAGAAAAACTGTTGACATTTACATATATGCAAGTTGTAAGGTATACATATGTATAACACTTTTTACAGTTTATTCCACTGGGGAAAAATCCATGAAATGATGACAAGGTAAAAGAATGGTTCCCTGGCATCAATGAAAATATGTTACAAATCCGCAGGATATACCTTGATTTTGAATCTGAAGGATACCTATGAGAATAACTGAGTATGTAACTAACTCTTCTCATCGTGTGCACGCAGAGGATGGACGCAGGCTGAAGATGTTGTGGGATAAGAGGCATTAAATCAGGCCGGTATGCAAATTGTAGTGTTGAGGATGCACACCAGGTCCATATGACACAGGGTACACATTGGGTGCCGTGTACAGATTGCTGAAAGGGTTGGCAGGTGGCTGTTGAAATGGCTGTTGGGCCTGGGGCATCATCATCATCAGCTGCTGCTGTTGGTACATGAAAGCTTGTTGCTGGGTTGTCATTGCAGCCATTTGGACAGAATGTGGTGCTGCTACAGCGTTGGATGCGAAGAATGGGTCATAAGCTGGCTGTTGCATCATTGTCCCAGCCATCAGACCTTGTTGTTCCCAAGGGTTGTAACTCACATTCTGGTTGTTTCTTCTGTTTCCTTCATCGTATAGGCTGTCCAGTGTAAGCAAGTCTAGCCCTCCAGCCTTTACCGACATTCAAAAGCATCACAGACAACTGTCAGTTTTCGGAGAAAATCACACTCAATCAAAAAGTAGACTCGGTATTTTCATCAGTTGAACAGCAAAAAATGTGACATGGCTCGCTTTACAAAAGAATTTACCAATTTACTGGCTGTGGTTGCACTTTCATTAGAGCTGGGAGCAGTGACCAGCGCAAGTTCCCAGCCAGTAGTTCCATCTGATATTGTGCAAGGGTTATTAGCTGGCTTATCACCTGCGTGGCGTAACAAGAAAAGTTAATTATATTTCGGATGTTTATGTTCATTTCAGTGTCATTGTGGTCTCAACAACTTTATCAAGAGGACGGAAAGGATTTATTCGAAGTTTCTAACCGGAACTTACCAACTGTAACAATTGCCAACGCTAGAGCATTCTTTTCATCCAACTCAGAAGCTTGAGGAGTTGGATCATTGAACCCCTGCCAATAAAGACAAATGGACAAAAATCATGTCAGGTATATTGTCAAAACTGCTGGCTGAATAATCCTTCCCACACAATATAGTGTTAAGGTTTACCAGTAAATCTGGTGGTTCGACAATTAAAGCTTCTTTTACTTCAGGCTTAACGGGCTCAGGAGGCGGAGGTGGTGATTCATGTTTATCCGCTTCTGCCTCGTCTACAGACTTCTTGTCCTCGATAGCTAAAATTTCTTTGGGAGCAGCTAATTTCTCTTCTACAATCTGTGAATATTTAAATACAGGAATAATCATTTGTACTTTCACAACCAAATGTACTCAATAGTCATTGAGACACTTTCAAGAACAGGGGGGAGTAGAGTAAAAGCTAAACAAGAGTTGTACCCGATCTTTGCGGAAAGTTGAACCTCTTGGTGCTTCTTTGACGTACTCTTCCATGGTTTGCAGAAACGATGCAGGGGGCTTTATAAAGAGCAAAATCAAATTATCAAATGAATTTGTTATTCGACATGGAATCCAACATAGAATGGCATGCTTCTTGAAAAATTATAAAGACCTGTTCAATCTTTATATATATGTCTCCACGTCCAAGATCGAGACCTTTGCATAATTCATACAACTCAGACAGCCATTCTGCCTGTTAAAACAGATATTTTCCAGTTAAGGGGTCACACTGCGGCAGAAGGAGCAAGCAGGTATTTGAGCTTTTATTTTCATAAATCCTACCTGCTGCCCTGCTCTCTTATATATATCCAGAGCTTTCACAGCATCTTGACGTTGCATCTCAAAGAACTGTCAAAGTTGAATTTGAATTTAGAAATACTAAAAAAAGAACTTGCTGGTTTTTACTGTGAGGTACCATGACTTGCCTTGTCGACTAAATTTGTGTTACCATCACTGATAGCCTGGTAGATTTTAATGCTTTCGGAAGCAACCTATTTGAAATGGAAATCCAGTAGGCAGTCAAAATGAAGAATGATGTAGATGATTTGATAATGCTCCTTGAGCAGGTTTGTCGAGACATCCACTTACCATCGTAAGTGCCAGCTGAATCACAAAGTTGTTCATTGCTGCTCCTTTAGGCTTCAAAGGTTCCACAAGGTATTCAACGGTGAATCAAGCAGTGGTCATAATTTGAGTATGCGAATCCAACCGGGATTACAGATTTACCTGGCAGCCAATAACACAAAAGAGAAGTTGCTGTAAAGCCGGCAACTGCTCGAGCAGTTGTGCAGTGTCCAAATCCTTGGTTCTCTGCACAAGTTTTCCGCAGAAAAAAAGTAACACTCGTTCAGAAATTCATTTCTTGATTCAGTTCATAACAACATATCAGTTACGATGATGGCAATGATTATTCTACGGTATGAAATTATTATTCAGAAAAAGTAACCAAGGGTTATTACTGAGCGATCAGCTTCAACGTCATACTTCAACACTCTATAACACTCCATCCTTTCCTCTAAAAACAGTGCATAAGCACGAACCCAGGCAGAAAACTCCCAAGCTGATACGCAACATAAGATAAAAAAAGAAAAGGTAAGCATATAGATGCCTGCTTCCATCACTGGGCCCGTTAACTGAATGTCGTAGCCGGACTATAATTGTCAGTTTGTCACAAGTAGTTTGTAGTAGCCAGTAGGAGACCAAATTTTTAATAGTAATTATATTGTATAGTTTAGGAAATGTACCTTTGGGACTCGAATCATCTTTGAAATGGGCCATGTTCAGCATGTGGCCGCGGCTGGCACCATAGTTGATTAGCTCTTCTTGGAACGAAGGATCCACTTCGCGCAAAGCACGATGAATCACAACCAGTGTTTTCAAAGCAACCTATGCCAAAAGGTAGTAAATCAAGTTCAAAATTCATATCTAAACACGTAAAACATCTCAGTTATCACATAGATCGTATATCTATTCCCCTCAGCCTCTCACTGACTTTACTATCAGTATAATCAACCCTTTAGCCGAAAAAATTATGTTTATGCTTTACATTGCAGCTTAAATGTTTGCAAACGGCTATAAATATGGAGTTTAAAAATCGTTCAGATCAGCAGGAGTAAGTAAAGTAAGAAAATGAAGATCAAGTCCCGTCCAAATATTTACCGCCCAATTATGTGTCTTCGTCAACCTCCTGGCTAAAGAGTTAATGCAATATGCAACATCAGCCCGGGGCCTTGAAGCTGAAATGAAAGCGAATATGGCTGCAAGAAGAGAATAATCAAAAAGACCACAAATTAAAAACTTATTTCAATTCCAAGGAGTTTAAAATGTCAATTGTTCATAAAACCAGCAAAGCCACACAAACACCAACCTCTAATATGCCTTTCCTTAGCTGGCCGCTCGACATGATTGGTGGCCTTAACAATAGCAACATCCAGCTCCTAAAGAACCCAATTGCCAAATTAGTAAACACATTACAACAAAATGTATTTAACGGTTGATCAATAAACGAGCTTCTACGCACCTTGTAATCGCTGTTGATTGTCGCTAAACTGACAGTCGTCTTATCCTTGATGGCTCCAATCGCCTTTCTCAAACTCTTGTTTGTACCTCCTGACATTTTCTCAATCAAACACTCCTGCAAAATTATCACACAATTCCAATCCAGAATCAATCACAAAACTTGCCAGAAAGTCAATACAATCTCACACAAAAAGCAACACATCAAGCCCTAAACATATAAAAATCCTAAGCCCTAAATCAGCATCAAAATCCATCACCAACCATAGATCTGGAAACGACCCAATTCACCAAACATCACAGATTCACAACAACACTCAAATACCAATCCGCAGCTCAATTGAACCACTTCCCAAACCGACTAACCTCGAAATTAGATGCAAAATTCACACAACAAGCTCCAAGCTGTCACCTTTCCTGCTCCTTTTCTTCGCTCTTCCTCCTCCGAGCTCAAAAATTCCGATCCACCAAACTGAATCGGCTCTCAAGACTTTACTCCTCTTTCTTCGTCTACCTTGGTCGGAGCACGCAATCAATCATTTTCAATACTTCTGCGTCTGCCTGCTAATCTGATAATATTATTAATTTATTTTTGAAGTTGAAATTTCTAATTCTCTTGTCATTATTCTCTTTCTCTCTCCACCTCCGCCATTTTTTTTTGAGTCTCTTCAAATACGTCAGCCTCCACACATTTTCTTGGGGACGATAAACAACAGCCGTTGGATTTTCAGATCAACGGTTCGTATTTGTAGTAAGGTCGTCGGTGGTGAGGGTCCATGGAAATTATGGTGTGGGTGATGTAGAAGATTTAAAGAGCAATTATGTTAGGCTTGTGAATTGACGACACATGGGCTTTTTGTTCTAAGTGATGGACGAAAATGACCTTATTATGGAACTCTTTCTCTTTATGTAATACAGTAGTAATTTAATTATGAGGGTCTTGATTGTTGAGCCCCCCACCCCCCCCCCCCCCACACTTTTAGCCGGAAAAATTTCCCAATTTGCTCAAAATTGGAATTTGCATTCCATTTCTACTCAAATTTGAAATTACATTCTCAATTTACTCACGTTTTCTAAGACGCTGTTGTCAACGGCGTCTTAAAGTTAAAAGCCGCTCTTGTGGACGGCGGTTTAAGTCTCGTTGGCATAAATACGCCCAAAAATAAAACTGAATGAACACAAATTGCCATGTAAGCTTAAACCGCTGTTGACCACAGCGTTCAACAATTAGCCGCTGTGGACAACAGCGCCTTAACAACAAAATCATTCAACGAATCTCAGTTGAGCTCCCAACTCCAAAACCACGCTCTCATCTTCACACGTAGCTCCAGCGCATCATCATCTGGTACACTAATTATTGTGGTTAGTTTCCCACCGCCATATAATTACTGCAGCATGTCAACTTCATGTGTTTAAAGATTGTCGTTGAATTATTTGCAGGGACTGCAAACAATGCGGGAGCTATTTTAGTATTGGGGAGAGATCTTGTGGTTGTTCCAAAACTGATTCATCCTATACCTCCTGCACTTTCGTCTGCAGAAGCATCATCTCCTGAGAACCATATTGAAGATACATGGATGCAGGTAACCCAGCATTCACCATACATAGAGTATCTTAAGCAATGGCTATACGGTTTTTGTAGCTAGATCAATTAACGTGTCATCATGCTCTCTTGGTTATGTCGTGAATCCAGGAGCTTAATGCTAACAGACCAGCAACACCAACTAGAGGTCGGCCTCAAACTACAAATGAAAACGGTGCACTTGCTTGGATGTGATACCTGTCAGAAATTGCTTGATTCCATCATTTCAAAGCCCGAGCACCCATCTCAGGAGATCAAGCTCCAAAGCCACCCATGATGTACATAAAACGCTGCATATCCAGATGGTTAACAGGAACAACACTTCAGAAGACTGACAAAATAAAGGCACACTTGTGCTCGACATGAGATGACAAATTTCACAAGAAAGAATCAGTCATGGACCCTGAAACCTGGTTGCCATTTGTGGCCACAGCTTTCAACAAGGTTATAAGTTACATAGACTTTGGCAGCAGACTGCCGGCACAAGTTTTCCTTTTCCCTTTCATTTAGCAGCAGTCTCTGGATACTTCTTAAAGCTACAGTCGCTGGAGCTACGTGTGAAGATGAGAGCGTGGAGGCGTGTACCAGATGATGATGCGCTGGAGCTACGTGTGAAGATGAGAGCGTGGTTTTGGAGTTGGGAGCTCAACTGAGATTCGTTGAATGATTTTGTTGTTAAGGCGCTGTTGTCCACAGCGGCTAATTGTTGAACGCTGTGGTCAACAGCGGTTTAAGCTTACATGGCAATTTGTGTTCATTCAGTTTTATTTTTGGGCATATTTATGCCAACGAGACTTAAACCGCCGTCCACAAGAGCGGCTTAACTTTAAGACGCCGTTGACAACAACGCCTTAGAAAACATGAGTAAATTGGGAATGTAATTTCAAATTTGAGTAGAAAGGGAATGCAAATTCCAATTTTGAGCAAATTGGGAAATTTTTCCTTTTAGCCGACATTTTGCCTTTGAATCTGTTTATACTTTATATTTTTATTTGTAATCGTGACATTAAATGTTTTTCCTAAGTCGAATCTGAATCTCTTTTTTGAAAAGTAAATTTGTTTAAATATGAGAAGGAACTTATTTTAGTGACTTAATTTAAATATTTTTGACTTTAAAGTAGATATTTAATTCAAAGTAAACAATTCATACTTGATAGGAGTGAAATGATGATATGGAAGTGGCAAATTTGATCAGAAATGAGAACTGATTATAACCGATTGATCTTTATCCAATAGTTCTTATTTTTTTGAATTTTTTTAAAATTTAAATATATATATTATAAATTCGTAACACTCGATCTGTTTTCAAAAACAAACACTCGTACGCACTTTCCACTCTACGTCGCCCAGATCGAATTCTGCTGCACCTTTGATCGATTGATGAACATATCGCTCGATTGAGTTAGATTTCTATGATACCGACTCACGATGTTTTATAGTTTCATTAAGTAAATAAAATACAGCGGAAGGAATCATCGTTTTCAAAGCTCAACTAGGATTTCAGATGACCAAAATTTATAACAGTTACGAATTAAATTAAAAGTAGTCATTATCGACAAAAATTTGTAACAGTTACGAATTTTGGTCTTTAACAGTCACTGATGATTCATAACTGTTGCAAAATTTACTAATTATACCATGAGGTCAGTAACACTTATGGATTTTACTAATTAACGGTAATAATTTTATTTGCCTCTTGTGTAAAATATAATTGTAAATCTCATTTGAATAGTTATAAACAAATCATCAGACCTCAGTATATAAATAACTATCTTGCCTTTCAATTTATGTCCATGTTGTTGTTAGCTTATGCGTTGCTGTGTTTGTCCGGTCACCTTTTCAGAGTCTGTGTATGCTTTCTTATTATAAAAAAAAAACTATCTTGATTTTTGTTGTTGTTGTTGATAAGAATAACTATCTTGTTGACAGAAGCACAAAGACTTGACTCCTTCAAATCTATTCACAAAGTAATCAACTTTCAAATCCCAAAAATCAGACAAGGGTCATCACAACAACACATAAATGATAGTAAATCTAAGAATTAGACAAGTCTGACTCTACCAGCAAATCAAGTAGGTCCAAACTTTGCCACAAAATAGACGCTAGAAATTGTCAACCACACGTGTTTTACCAGTTCACGCGTCAGATAGATACGAAGCGAGTGATGAGCATGAGATGCCAACGCGTAAAATGGTGTTTTGCTCTCTGACGTCAATAAAATCCCAGTCTTAAGTCGTTATTTGTTTTCTCATCTGTTTTTTTTCCTTTATGATAAAATGATGAAATTAGTTGATGATAAAGAAAATCAATCAATAGAGGATTCTGCGCATCAAATTGCTGCTGCTCAACCACACGCCTACTGGTTGATGTTTGTGAGCTGTTGATTCCCTTTTGTTTGGATCTTGTGTTTGCTTCCAGCGATGCGACAGTGCAGGTTCAGATTGGTTGAGATTAAGTAGTGATTTTGGTTGTTCCAGACTGGGGAACTAGTTTGGTTGTGTGTTTGAAATTGTGTTTTGTTTGATGTAATGGATTGATTAGGTTTTAAGGTTTGTCTTATGTTGTCCAGAAATCTCCATTTTAGGGTTTGTCTGAGGTTGTCTGGAATTTATGGCCTTTAGGGTTTTTGATCTTGGAGTGTTGTTCAGATTGAATTTGGATTGCCTGGTTATGGAAGTTGGATTTTGAGCTTTTGTTGAGATTTAGGGGTTGGGAATTGTAGGGGGGTTCCCACATTGACTGTTTGAATTTCACTTGCAATTGGCGATTTGAGGTTGATCTAATGGAGCACAAAAGAAGTGTAAAGCCTTGTGCTTTTGTTTTACACTGCTTCTCTAGGATTCTGATATAGTTTCCATAGTTAGCTTCAAAAGTATCTTGAGAGGGTAAGGAATTTATAGTGTGATGATTATCATGGAGGTATTGAAAATGGGCTGTGGGAGCTTGCTTCTAGTTGCGTTAGCGATGCTATTTTCAAGCATCTTGGTGTCCGGAGAATTGACGACATCAGAGGTCTGTGGTTCAGACTATTTTGTGTATTCGAAATTTAATGGACATGAGTTAATTGAAGTAAATGGGCGGCAAATACCAAACGGTCTATTTTGCGAGACTGCAATGCAAAGGCCAAATTGCCATTTAGGTATTCCGATGTTCTTTCCCTCTAACTTCTACTGTTTTGGTATCCAATAACTGATAAGAGTCTTTATATTCCCCTTACAGCTAATGTTATTTGCAAATCTAGAAGAGAGCTTATACAAAGCGGGGATGAGAACAGATTGCGAAAATCAAACGGCAAGGATGGCCTCCGTGAACCGATCTCGACCATTTATAAAGCGTTGCTCATTGCAGCATCTGGAGCCACGGTTCTGTTCATATGTTTCCTTTGTGTGTGCTTCCATGCTAGAAGAAAACAAGTTTCACGTGCTGTTCTATCGAAAAACCTCGGCTCAGGTGAGTATGATCAGCAATCTCACACGCATAAGATTCTGTTGAAATAATTTGTTCCCGTTCATTTAGTGGTTTTAGCCAAAGGATTATTATGTGTTTCGGTTTCAGTGGACTCAGCCTCGTCTGTCGAAATCGGTTCTGTTAAAGTACCTGATAAGATCGCGGCCACACCATTTCGCGTTCCTCCTAGTCCTTCAAGATTTTCAATGTCCCCACAGATAAAACGAATCGGTTCTGTGCACCTTGATATGTCACAAGTGGCGAAAGCAACCCAAAACTTCTCTCGTTCATTAACAATAGGCGAGGGAGGGTTTGGAACTGTTTATCGAGCGCAACTACCAGATGGTCAATTTGTTGCCATAAAGCGCGCAAGACCGGTAAATCTCAGTTTAACAAATTACACACTGAGACTGTTCTCTTCTGAATGTACCGACACTCTATATCCTTCGCAGGAGCATTTTGAGTCGTTAAGTTCCCAATTCAGAAGTGAAGTTGAAGTTCTTGCCAAAATCGATCACCGAAATTTGGTTAAGCTCCTTGGCTATATCGAAATGGAAAATGAACGAATCATTATTACAGAATATGTTCCTAATGGAACCCTGAGGGAACATTTAGATGGTAAGCCTACTAGAAAAATAAAAATCTGATATTCTATAATTTTACAAATCATTATCGATAGCTCCAGTTATTCACAAGCTGCAATTTTTTTATGTTCATTTCAGGTCAGCGTGACAAAATATTGGATTTCAACCAGAGACTCGAGATCTCCATCGATGTTGCGCACGCGTTGACATATCTTCATCTCTTTGCTGGTAAATTACTACATTAAATCCAGTCATTTTTCCGTTAACTTCAACATTGTCGCTTGAAAAGCCGAAATGTCAGGCAAACCTCATGAGATGAATCTTTCTTATCTTTTACAGAAAAACAAATAATCCATCGTGACGTGAAGTCCTCCAACATTCTCTTAACTGAAAGATACAGAGCCAAAGTCACTGATTTTGGATTTGCACGGCTTGGTTCAGTCGATGCAGAAAAATCACACATTGTAACCAGAGTGAAAGGCACTATGGGCTATCTTGACCCTGAATACATGAGAACATTCCAACTCACTCCCAAGAGCGACGTCTACTCATTTGGCGTGCTGTTAATTGAGATTTTAACTGGTCGTATGCCCGTTGAGGTCAAAAGACCTCGTGATGAGCGTGTGACGCTCATATGGGTAAACCACTATTTTATCTGCAACAGTTGTTCAAATCCGCAACTCCTTAACGATGCCTAGTGTTTCAACAAACTCATACATTTCCCGTTTTTCATATTTAGGCTTTCAAGAACTACAACGAAGGGTCAGTGGTGAGGCTAGTGGATCCTCGGATGCAGGAAACAATAGATGCGAGAGTGCTTTACAAGATGTTTGGGTTGGCCATTCAATGCGCAGCACCTGTCAGATCAGACAGACCAGACATGAAATCAGTTGGAGAGCAACTGTGGGCTATAAGAATGGACTATCTCAGGACAGTAAAAGAAGCCAGATGAGGTAGCCTTCATGCGAATCAAATCTCCCACTATTCTCGTCTTATGTAAGTTGTAGCGTGTATGCTGTATTGTTGATGAGTTTTCATTTCTCATTTTGGATTCTGTCAAGTAGCCTGACCCTTTTCACTTTCAGTGATGTGATACGACTGAAGAGTAATATTTGAAACCAACAGAACTTGATTTGCGCACTTCAACTAGATTTTAGTAATGGAAACATTATGGGTGGAAAGAAAATTTGCAAGGAAAAATTCTTAAAATTCGAACAAACAAAAAACATCAAATATAGAGTTTTCCTTGTGATTTTCCCATGAAAATGTATTTTTCATGAATTTGAGGGCAAAAATTTGGTTGATAATCTGGTTGGTTTTCGGCGTCTACAATTAGTTTTGACGGATTTTGGATTCCTCCATTTTCATGTTGTTTGGATGTGAGATAAATAGATTTCATTTCAATCGTACTAAAAATTCCAAATGTAATAATTTATACGAAAAAATGGTTTTTTAATATTCACATTCCCATTTAAAATTGAAAATTTTAAGTTTAAAAATTGGTCATAAGTTCCATCAAAAAAAAATTGGTCATAAGTTGGGTCTAAAGTTGTAACATATCTGATTATCATCTGAATTTATAGGCAATTGTTTATAACAAAAAGGCCCATTAGCTCAGTTGGTTAGAGCGCCGTGCTAATAACGCGAAGGTCACAGGTTCGAAGTCCTCACCCACCCTTAAAAAAAACAGAACAGATACTGGGTATATGAACTTGAGCTCACTATCAAAAAAAAACTCGGGAAGGACCATGAAAAGAGAGCAGGTATTGGATGTGTTGCGAGAGCGATGCAACTCTGAAGCAGAAGGTTTGGCCTTTTTAAGATGTATGGAGAAGGCAAAGAAGTTGAAGTTTAAGAGAGTGATATTTGAGATCGATTCGGCTGAAGTTGAAATACTAGTGTCTGTTCATGCTACTCTTCAAGATGGTGTTCAGACGAACATTGAACACCCAAGCAGGCAGTATCTAGGACAATATACGAAAAGAACACACAGTGTACTTCCCAGTTCGGCAACAGCCTACTCTGGGGGGCTTCCCACGCCCTAAAGGGATATAAATCTTTATTGAATAGTGTAGAGCTATACGTGGATTTACTCTTACAATCTCCCGAACAAAGATGCCTAGCCTCTATCACTACTTCAGTCAGATTTATGATCTCGGCTCCCCTTCGTCTGAAACTCCCTTCCGAACGTGCTCGATCTTCTCCCGAAGCTCGATAGCTTTCTCCCGAAAGCCAGCAGTGGTCACAGATGTGTGCATCGGTTAGTTCAACACGAACAGTCTGATTAGCACACTGAACAGACTGTATCAGCGCCGGTGATTTTCCAGTGGGGAAAGCTCAGCCGACCGTCGCTCTTCTTCTCCAATCTCACGGAGGCTCTCGTGTTTATTTCTCTCAGAAAGCGATGCGGATTCTGGACGCCCTAGCATTCTATTTATATGCTTTGGTGAAGTCCAAATCTTTTCCAAATAATCTGTCAAATATTTAGGAAATATTCCTAAATATGTGATAGATATCTTATCTCCAATCGTTAATGATATCTTGAGATTTATTCTTCGACAAGTCAGCCAAACCATCTTCAAACTGATGTGAAGATATTCGTTTGAATATCTGATTATCTATTTCTTCGCTGACCGACTTCAATCGAAAAGATCTTTAATCTTTAGAACCTTCTGGTTTACATTCGTGCGTCTGCTCCACGCTGTACTTTAGTTCCAGAATGCGGTTGAACTCCTGCTTGAACTCTCTAAAGACGTTTTGCAAAAAGCATGCCATTCATGGGAACATCAATCTCCCCCTTGGCATTTTTTGGCAAAACCAAATCTACTAGATCTAGCTATCTATCTAGACTTTAGAGAAACTTGAGGAAGCAAACCAGTAACCTCAAAATACTCCCCCTTTTGCCACAAATTGGCAAGGGGTCCAATCGAGTTCGAATAGAATAAATGAAACGTGCCAGAACAAGCACTAAACATGACGAACGGGAAAAAAAAGCAGAGTTCAGAAACTTTTCAGACATGGACCTTTAAGTAGACGAGATATCATCAGAGTCACCATCAGTTTCCTCATCATCATCTCCATCATCGCTGGGGTAGCGTAGCGCAAGAACCAAATTGTTGATGCGTTTTCGTTGCTCCTTGTCAACTGTGAGGATGATCTCTAGTTCCTTTAGCAGCTTATCCCTCTCATCATGTGCCATCTTAGCACCCCCTCTCCTTGATGACTCTGGGACATCCTTCCTTCTTTATCTCGGATCCTTGAGATCGTTCACATGACGACCTTTGTAGAGCTTATGATCTACGGTGAATTTCTGCGGGGCCTTGGAAAGACGATCATGAGGAGTCTTCAGTTCTGGAGCCTTGTAGATAATCAGTTCATATATGAGAGACAAGAACATAATCTGGTGAAAGCATCGGTTTGACGTGGCATGTTCAACAATCTGTTTGAACATAACCCTACCCATATTGAACAACATCTTGTTCCCAATTTGGTACAGCAGCTACGCCAGGTCCTTGCTGACTGAGGAACGATGTGAGGTCGGCATCCAATTGACAATGACGATTTTGTCAAATCTGCGAATGGGATGGCCTTGTCTCCCCAGAACGGATACGAACCCACCGTAATATTGTCTACAATCTTGTCATCTGGTTCCTCTTCATCTACCACTGGATCATCCATGGAGAAATAAATGTTGATGAGATTCGGGTCAATTTCAATTCTTCTTCGTCGAACGTAGACCACTCCGTAGTCTTTGTCTCCGACCACACCAAACTGCGGAGGAAGATTTGCAATAGCCTCTCGGACCAACTATTTGTTGAACGGTTTGCTCCTAGTCAGGGTCCAGATCAGGCACGTTTGCCTCAGGACATGGATGACATCCTTCCCATTGTAACGCTTCTCATCAAGAATTTTCTCTGGGATTATCTTCCTCTTCAGAAGTGACTTCCACTTCTTCACAGCATCCTCATTTACGAACCATATGCCATTCTTGACAATGCCAGCTGGAGCATCTTCGGAAACAGGGGTTGGAACTTCACGTTTCCTAGCATCTTCTGAAACAGGAGTTGGAACTCCACGTTTCCTCTTTTTGGTTGCATCAGCTCCCCCTGCAACCTGGCTCCCTTCTGCTTGACTAGTGACCTCTTTCTCAACTGGATTCTAAAACACGACCTTCTTCTTTCCCTTCAACTTCTCTGCCCTTTTGAGTTCCAACAGCGGAACGGAGTCCTGAGCATCTTCCAGAGGGATTTCTGACCTGAGATCTGTCGAAACAGCTTCCTCCATTTCACAAATAACCCTCACTTGATCATTATCACGAATACCACTTGGTACAGTGTCTGGAACCCCGTTAGGTTGAGAAGCTTCAGCCATGTCTTCATTAATCTGCACATCTGCTTGATGAGATACATGTTCGGTCTGAGGTTGCACACCAGCTGGCTCTCCCACTGATACTTGCTCTGGGACAGAGATCACTTGAGGCTGGTGACAGGCTGTCGTTTGACATGCAAATCTAAATTTATAATTTCCTTGACCTGAACTGTGGGTTAGGACAGTGGCAAGCATGGGTCGAACCCAAGGGAGCTAGAGTGGTTACTACTTTGTTCTGAAAGAGAGAAAAAACAAGAAAATTGGGTGAAAGTACTGGATTAGGAAACAACTGTAAATCACGAAAATAGCAAGGTTGTAAATATCAGAGAGAGATATTCAGATTAGGGTTTGATTGTGACTTGTTTTATTATCGACTTCTAATATTCTAATTCAATGTTTTAAGTGTGGTTGTCCCGACAAAGGTGACTTCCCAAGTAACCCGACAAAGGTGTTACGCCACGACCTAATTCCCCTAGGTTTAATTAACCCGACAAAGGTGTTAATTGCCTTAGTCGTACTACCTATCCAAACGACAAAGTATTAGATAGATAATTAATATAGAAATATGCGCAACTAGGGTTCACGACAAAGTATACGTCTAGTCTAGCAATATTTCATAGAATTCATGCACGAGAATTAGTAAAACATAGAATATAGCATTAAGAACCAAGTCTCAAAAGCATAGTCACAATATATTAAACCCTAATCCGAATGTAGAATTTAGTTACACATACTCATGAAAACAATGCAGTAATTAAAAGAACGAAGGAACTTCACTAAAACCGAGGAAGACTGAAGATCGGGCCGTGAGGGCTGAGTAATGGCTGAGCAAGGGCAGTGCACGGTGGCGCTAGGGCTGAGCAACGGTGGAGGAAGAGGTGGAGCAAAGCTAGGGTTTCGGCCGAGAGGGAGGAAATTTGTGGAGAGAGGAGCTCTCCACGTTGTGGGATCATTTGAAAGGCTTATGAGCTCCTCTATTTATAGGGTGGAGTAGGGCACGAAATTCCCTCTTGGACTAGGTCAAATCGGTGGCCCAAAAGACAAATTAGGAAAAGTTTCCAAATCCGACTTTGCTTGATCTCTAAGTTAACTTCTTGTGCAAGTCTTCCAGAGTCTTCCAGTGACTTCCAGAACCTTTTAGGGACTTCCAGAACCTTCCAGGAGCTTCTAAACCGCCTAGGATGAAATTGGGAAATTTCCCGAAAATCACTGTTCACTGCCGGAGTTACTGTTCACCGCCGGAAGTTACTGTTCACGGCCGGAAACACTGTTCATCCATTCTGCGCATCTGTTTTGACTTCGGCTCTCGATTTGACCTTCCAAACGACCTCGGATGCTCTCGGTGTGAACTAGAGAGTTGTAGGGAATTGAGTCACCTACGCAACGGCATGTGTCTCGTATTTTTCTGATCTTCGGTGCATTCCCAGTGCTCCGGTGAAGCTCCAAAGGTCAATCTGCCATTGTGTTGTTTTTGGCATAAAATGTCGTCTTTTATGCACGTTTCCTCCTAGAGCTTCCAAATCACCTGAAATGCAAAACAACACTAAAAAGTAACTGTTCGCATAATTAAGTGCAGAAATTGGTGGGATTTAATGACTCGATGAGTCGTATAAATACGGCTCATCAAACCACCCCACACTTAAACTTGTTCGTCCCGAACAAGAACTAGGTCATAAGAGGAACGAATAATGTAATCACCACAATGCTTCGGTCATCCTAGACGTGCTACATGGACATGAATCGATTACTCTAGATCTCGCCTGTTATGCATGCTTGCTACTAATATCTTTGTGCGAAAACATGGGTTAAAGATACGTGTTACCTTTGGGTCGAGATGCAAATCAATTCGGATGTATCTGGAGATAGCCCTGTTTAGACCCATGAACCCTCATTCTCGGACTCGAACTCGCTACTATATGGTTATGCTTTGCCGCTTTTTCTTGCACGTGATTGATTCGAGCTTCAAAGTGTTGAGTGTTTTTCGGCCAGCTATGGTGTCATCTGATTTGGGATTTCAATGATGCTTTCACATGAGAAACGTGTGGACTATCACAATGGTGGTGGATTTGTTGCCTTGAAGTGCGGATTGTGACTTGCTCGAACCGTGGTTCCTTCTCCTTTTGACGCGAGTCAAGCCGAGGGTCGCTCGTCTATTTTCCCGGTTACTCGGATTAGAAACCTTCCTGCTCTCACTCATCCTCTTCCTTTTGACACGGGTAAAGTCAAGGGTCGCTTGCCTATTTTCTCGGCTACTTGGACTAGAGATTGGACGTTGTGTGCCACCGTCCCGCCTAACCGCAAAAGTACCGCAGTGGCGGAGCAGACTCGTACTATGTTGCCTCGAAGTGCTAGCCTCCACGAGCTCCACATAACCATACATCCTGAGTTCGGTCTTTGAATGATATGTCAAGTCTCTCTAGGGCATTTCTATCAACTCCACATCCCTGTTTATCTCAACTAACAAAGGCACGCAAAATTTTTAAAATCACATGTTAGTCGCACAAGTCAATTTTCACCAAAGACATGCATGTAATCGGCTCTATCTATTTCACCTAATCATTATCCAATACTGCAATTCTAGGAAGTAGTGAAGTATCATGTACAAAAAATTTTAAAAATCATGGGAAACGTGCTGACTCTGTGCAGGGTGCAGTAAATAAACGTGCTAACTCGATAACTGACTCTCCCACCCCACACTTTTGAAATGAGCCGTGTCCTCACGGCACGACTCAAATCTATACTCACAATGCATTCAATAAAAGGGAAATAAGAAGAGAGTAAAGTTGGACAGGCACTTTCCTCGTGCGATGCGTGACGATCAGAAACAACTGATTATTCTCCTATGAGTCCTCGAAGAGCACCATTGGAGCTTGTATCGCAACGTGAGTTCGTCACACAATGAAAGGTCTGCGTCAATGACATTAAGATGAATAAAAGATTCCCAGGAGGTTGGAGGAGTCACAACGGTCTCACTTAAAACCCAACCTCCTTAGACCCGTAAGTCTTTGTGACAGAATCTTTAAACGCTCATGTTTCTCGACGCAACTTATTCAGGGTGTGAACTACTCACGTTGGATACAGTCTTATGCTAACATCTCTGATATGTTCGCCTCTGTCCCTGCATGAAAACCATCTTTTCTCCCGAGTACAATGTGATGATAAGACTCAAACAAACATAAACATAGCAAGTAACTAAACTGAAATGCAAACTGTGCAGGGCTGCCTCCCTGCGAGCGCCTTTGTTTAACGTCGTTGGCTCGACAGTACCTCTTTAGGAATCACAAGTTAGGATCCCAAGGCTGCTCCAAATTAAACTTCTGTACTCCCTTGTGAAGCTTATAGCCTTCATCGAATGGTGCTCTCTTGTCTCTCCATCCTGGTTTCCACTCAAACGTGCCAAGCCTCGGTCGTTTCTTCATGTATGAGTGGTCGGCATGGAAGTTCAGTTTCTTGCCATCAGGAGACATCCAGCATGTTCTCCTGTCAACCTTCGTCTTTGTAGTAGATATGAATTGTCTTCCAAGAACAAGTGCTGGAGGATCTTTATCTCTAACATCTCCTATCTGCAAAACATAAGAGTTACAGAAACGACAAGATCTCCAACATGGAGTGTTAGATTTTTAAAGAAATTGTTAGAACGAACATGTGATGTATTCCCTAACTCTACCAATAGTTTAGGAAACTTCAATGGTCCTAGGCTCAGCAAACGGTATGGAGAATATGGCATGGTATTACTATCAGCACCCAAATCGATTAAACAGTGGTGTATGAGGGTCTTACCAACACCACGGGTGACTATCAAGGTTTCTGAGGTCTTACACTTTTCAGGGGGCTCCTCTTGAACTGTAACGAGTGAGTACTCCATCGTTGGCTTCTCTAGTTCATGCTTCGACTCTAATTTTCCTTCAAGCTCATCCTTGTCGATCGTGTGGTCCTTAGGAGCAATCACCTGCATTGGGAATAGAAGATAGGGGTCAGAAATTAGAGTTTCGTTAACTACATCAGTGCAGTCCGCGGAGGTCTCTTGAATAAGTTCTGCGGACGTCTCTGTATTTTGCACTAATTCCTCAGACGTCCGCGCCGTAATTGGTGAGGCGTCCGTGTTCTGCACTGAGGTAGAATCTTCGTTCAGCTCTTCTTCGGGTGTGATGCTCACGACCTCTGACTTATTTTCTTCGTTCTATGCCCCTGGTTCATTTATCATGGCCAATGCGGTGTCGCGCACAATCTGCACTGAATCAGCTTCCATTGTCTGCGCCTTATAATCCATTTTGTGCATTTGAGCATGTCTTTGCCTTGATCTTTCTTCCACATCATATATCAGGTTCCAGAGATCATACATGCCTACATTCATTACCGAACCACCTGCTGCAGCATCGAGCATATTACGTGTATGTGGCATCATCCCTTCAAGAAACCTCTGCATAAGAAATAAATCTGGGAATCCATGGTGTGGGCAGCTTTCTCGAAGGTCTTCAAAGCGCGCAGAGTACTCATAGAATAGTTCGCCCTTGAATTGCTTAAAGTTACGAAGCTTCACGCGGACACCAATTCGAAAGGACATCGGAGTAAACTCCTCAAGAAATTGGGCTCGTAGATTCCAATAACTTCTTTCATAATTTGCACCTGATGAGTAAAACCAATCATCAGCGGAGTCAGTTAAAGAAAACTTAAAATATCTAAGCTGGAACTCCTCCAATGGCTCGTCTTCAGGCTTGATGTAGTAGCAGATGGCGTGAAATGTTTGCTCATGTCTCACGAGGTCTTCTCCGATGGCACCTCCAAATTGGGGAATATTCCGCATCATCCAAAACGCGACCTTGCTGCCCTCGCATCCATCATCCATGTTGTCTTCATCGTTCCAAGGTTCTCTACTATAATAAGAGGGTGGGTTTTTGTCAAGGTTTTCAAGCTCGTACTGTTCTTCATCGTAAACTCTACTACCTGCACGAGACATGGTGCAAGAGTAGCCAAGCACAAACTAGCAAGCACCGAATAGTAAACACATACTAGCAACAAAGGGTCCCCAGGAAATTGGAGGAGTCACAATGGTCTCACTTAAAACCCAATTTCCTTAGACTCGTAAGTCTTGGTGACAGAACCCTCTGAGAGCTAGAAATTGGAAATCGAATAACCGGAAAACAAGAAATCGAGAATAAAAATAAAAACAGAGTTCGAATATAGCAATCACCGAATAAGGAAATAACCGAAATTAAAACAGAATAAACGAAAAAGGAAAGAGAGAACAAATTTCACCGTGCGTAGCTCCCCGGCAACGGCGCCAAAATTTGACAGGCTGTCGTTTGACCTGCAAATCTAAATTTATAATTTCCTTGACCTGAACTGTGGGTTAGGACAGTGGCAAGCAAGGGTCGAACCCAAGGGAGCTAGAGTGGTTACTACTTTGTTCTGAAAGAGAGAAAAAACAAGAAAATTAGGTGAAAGTACTGGATTAGGAAACAACTGTAAATCACGAAAATAGCAAGGTTGTAAATATCAGAGAGAGATATTCAGATTAGGGTTTGATTGTGACTTGTTTTATCATCGACTTCTAATATTCTAATTCAATGTTTTAAGTGTGGTTGTCCCGACAAAGGTGACTTCCCAAGTAACCCGACAAAGGTGTTACGCCACGAACTAATTCCCCTAGGTTTAATTAACCCGAAAAAGGTGTTAATTGCCCTAGTCGTACTACCTATCCAAACGACAAAGTATTAGATAGATAATTAATATAGAAATATGCGCAACTAGGGTTCACGACAAAGTATACGTCTAGTCTAGCAATATTTCATAGAATTCATGCACGAGAATTAGTAAAACATAGAATATAGCATTAAGAACCAAGTCTCAAAAACATAGTCACAATATATTAAACCCTAATCCGAATGTAGAATTTAGTTACACATACTCATGAAAACAATGCAGTAATTAAAAGAACGAAGGAACTTCACTAAAACCGAGGAAGACTGAAGATCGGGCCGTGAGGGCTGAGTAATGGCTGAGCAAGGGCAGTGCACGGTGGCGCTAGGGCTGAGCAACGGTGGAGGAAGAGGTGGAGCAAAGCTAGGGTTTCGGCCGAGAGGGAGGAAATTTGTGGAGAGAGGAGCTCTCCACGTTGTGGGATCATTTGAAAGGCTTATGAGCTCCTCTATTTATAGGGTGGAGTAGGGCACGAAATTCCCTCTTGGACTAGGTCAAATCGGTGGCCCAAAAGACAAATTAGGAAAAGTTTCCAAATCCGACTTTGCTTGATCTCTAAGTTAACTTCTTGTGCAAGTCTTCCAGAGTCTTCCAGTGACTTCCAGAACCTTCCAGGGACTTCCAGAACCTTCCAGGAGCTTCTAAACCGCCTAGGATGAAATTGGGAAATTTCCCAAAAATCACTGTTCACTGCCGGAGTTACTGTTCACCGCCGGAAGTTACTGTTCACGGCCGGAAACACTGTTTATCCATTCTGCGCATCTGTTTTGACTTCGACTCTCGATTTGACCTTCCAAACGACCTCGGATGCTCTCGGTGTGAACTAGAGAGTTGTAGGGAATTGAGCCACCTACGCAACGGCATGTGTCTCGTATTTTTCTGATCATCGGTGCATTCTCAGTCCTCCGGTGAAGCTCCAAAGGTCAATCTGCCATTGTGATGTTTTTGGCATAAAATGTCGTCTTTTATGCACGTTTCCTCCTAGAGCTTCCAAATCACCTGAAATGCAAAACAACACTAAAAGTAACTGTTCGCATAATTAAGTGCAGAAATTGGTGGGATTTAATGACTCGATGAGTCGTATAAATACGGCTCATCAGCTGGACTGTCTCAACTCCTTGCTGAGCCTCTGAATCAACACCAACGACTTCACTTGATTTCCCGGTAACCTGATACTGTTCCAGTGTCTGTTCCACTTGCACGGTTTCCCCCTCCTTCTGCAGATCTTGGACCACCTCATCAATGTCCTTGTAAATCTTATCGAGATCATCATCCTTCTCAGACGAATCTGACTCCTCGGTCTCAACACTTACTTGATTCGCTTGCTGCTCACCAACTAAACCTACATCCTGCTCTCCTAAAACTTCTTCAGACTCTTCCTCAAGAACCACCTTTCTCTTACCAGAAGACTCGAGGAGTTGCTCAGTTTCTAAATCTAACATAGCCACCAGACGACCTTTCACAGCAGTGATCCTGGCTAAGTACTTCCTTGGGGAGTCTTTCCTACGAGTGACCACTTTCCTCCAAAGCTCTGATGGTCTTACATAGCCGGATGCATGTATTTTGTCTCTCCACATACTTGGTCCAGCAGTTACCTTGGACACAGGCTTGTTCAGTCTGTCATCATTCACCACTCCTCGGCCATCCTTCTCGACCTCAGCCCTACTGGCTTCTTCAAACCCATCAACCACTACATCTTTTCCTTTATCCTTCTTCGTGTTTTCAATAATAACATCTTTCAAAGGCAAATGATCAATAACTGGAACTTTAGGGCTAGAGATTACCTCAGATTGAGACACAGTCGGCGATGGAACTTGGCTTATTGATGTCGAACTAGCATCAATTTGTTTAGGAGTCCCCTCCGAAGCTTGCGAGGGCACCACCTTCTGCTTTACAGCAGGTTCTGGTCCTTTATATTCCACCGCACCGGCTTTTGGGTTTGCTGAGACTGGTCCTTCAACTGTTGCTTTGACAGTGGCTTTTGAAGCAGATTTGTCAACTAAAGGCGTCGCCTTTTTCTCCATTGGCATCTTCGGTTTCTCCGATTTGGAGATTTGGGGTTTCGCCGCTAGTGCTTTTGATGTTTTCTTGACCGTTTTCTTTAGTTCCGGCGATGCCTTGACAACAGACTTGGATGCTTTCCTTTTTTTCACCATAGTTGCCGAAGTGCTGAAGCTTTGGGAGATTTCAACGAGGGTTGTTGTTCTAGGGTTTTGGAAACGAGAGTGAGACTGACAGTATATGAGATATTTGATTTTCAAATCAACCACGACCTTTTCAACTTCCCAAAACCGTCTTTGAGAATATCTTCTCTTTCCTCATAACGGCACGAAAAAAATCTCCGAAATATTTCAAAAAAATATATTCATCTTCTTTAAAATGCATCATCAGTTCCTGCTCTCTTCCTCATATGGTCAGTCCAACTGTTTTGCTGGAGTTCTGCTTTTGACTGACCACTTCCTGGAACTCTTAGTTTTTGACAACACATAGACTCAAGGAGGATCTGAGTGTCTCAAATTGTGTGGCATCCAGCAGTTTGATGAAGATATCAGTCAATTGCTTGTCCGTTGTCACATGCTTTAGTGCCACCACCTTCTGTTCCACCAGCTCTCTGATAAAATGATGTCTGATGTCAATGTGCTTCGTCCTAGAGTGATGTACTGAGTTTTTGGATATGCTGATGGCACTCATATTGTCACAGTACAGGGTCATCTCCTCCTGTTCCACTCCGTATTCAGACAGCATTTGCTTCATCCACAGCAGTTGAGTGCAGTAACTTTCTGAAGCTATATACTCCACTTAGGCTGTAGAGAGTGAGATGCTATTTTACTTTTTACTGAACCAGGAGACCAAGTTGTTCCCGAAGAAAAAGAAACCTCCAAAAGTGCTCTTCCAATTTTCAGCGTTTCCTGCCCAGTCAGCGTTGCAATAACCAACCAGGTATGGGTTGGTGTCCTTGGTGTACCAGATCCCAAAATCAACAATTTCGCACACATACTTTATGATCCTCTCCACTTGCAGAAGATGACTTTCTTTCGGATCCGCATGGTACCTTGCACACACTCCTATGACATAAGCTATATCTGGTTTGCTGGCTGTTAAGTACAAGAGACTCCCAATCATACTCCTGTACAGAGTCTGGTCGACCTTTGTTCCAGCATCATCTTTAGTGATCTTTAAGTGTGTAGCAGCTGGTGTCCTTTTGTGCGTTGCCTTCTCAAGCTCAAATTTCTTAATCAAATTCTTGGCATACTTGCTTTGTGAGATGAAGATGCCATCTTCCTTCGGTATCACCCGGAGTCCAAGAAAGTAGTTCATCTCTCCAACCATGCTCATCTTGAAGACTTGAACTCTTTCTGCATCTGTTCCACAAACTGGTCCACCAGCTTCTGGGTGTTGGACCCAAACACTATATCGTCAACATAGATTTGTGCGATAATAAAATCTGACCTTGTGTGCTTCACGAATAGGGTCTTATCTACTCCCCCTCGCACATATCCATGGTCGACGAGAAACATGGTAAGCCGCTCATACCATGCTCTGGGCGCTTGCTTGAGGCCGTACAAAGCCTTCTTCAGACATTACACGTGTGCAGGGTGATGTGGATCCTCAAATCCTTTCGGCTGAGCAACATATACCTTCTCATTTAGAAAACCATTCAAGAATGCACTCTTCACATCCATCTGGAACATCCAAAACTTTAAGTGACAAGCCAGAGCCAGAAGTAGACGAATGGCTTCAAGACGAGCGACATGGGTAAAAGTTTCATCAAAGTCGATGCCCTCTATCTGAGTGTAGCCTTGTGCCACAAGGCGAGCCTTGTTTTGTGTGATATTACCTGTGGCGTCTGACTTGTTCTTGAAGATCCATTTTGTACCGATGACATTCACACCATCAAGTCTTGGAACTAAGTTCCATACGTCATTTCGAGCAAACTCCTCCAGCTCTTCCTGCATGGCTAGGACCCAAAACTCATCAAGTAGTGCTTCCTTTATGTTCTTCGGCTCCATGGCAGACAGGACGCATGAGCAAGCATCTAGTTCTCTGAAATTGATCTCCTTCCCATGAGTCCTCATTCCGTCACTTGGTGCACCAATTACTTCAGTAATCGGGTGATTTGGAGCAATTCGTCAAGAGGGCTGTAATGTAGAAATATCCTCTTGAGTACTGATGTCTTCAGCCTCGTCAGATGAAGAACTTGCGGTGTGATTATCCTCCGTTGGCACTCCTCCTGGCTGATCATTTTCAACCGGCTAAGACGGGGAGGGTGTCTCCGGTACTGTTCTAGCGGCAGGGTCAGCATCATCTAAGACACCTTGCTCAACTACTTCATCCTTGACTTTGACGTTGACCGACTCCATGACCGAGCCAGTATGCTTGTTCAACACCCGGTATGCTCGACTGTTCGAGGAGTGTCCTAGAAAGAAGCCCTCATCACTCTTCGGGTCCAGCTTCTGTCTGTACTCACGGTCATTCAGGATGTAGCACACACTTCCAAAGATGTGGAAGTATTTCATGGTGGGCTTCTTCCCCTTCCAAAGTTCATAGCAGGTCATCTCCGTTCCAGTGCGTATTATAACACGATTAATGATGTGACATGCAGTATTCATAGCTTCTGACCAGAACTTGAGAGGAATTTTCTTGGCATGGAGTGAATTGTGCAATTTTTGTGTTCTACTACTCCATTCTGCTGGGGGGGGGGGTGATGGCAAAGGCGAACTGATGTGCTATGTCGTGTTCAGCACAAAAGGTGACCATAGTGTTGTTCTTAAACTCTGTGCCGTTATCACTCCTGATAGTCACCAGACTCTCTCCTTGTCCTCCCTTTCTCTCTGAAGTAAGGTAGCGAGTTGAATAAATTGTTGACCAGCTTCAGTCTTGTCTTGAAGAAATCCAGTCCAGGTAAATCTGGTAAAGTCGTCCACACACACCAAAACATACTTCTTGCCGCCATAGCTCTCAACTTGCATCGACCCCATAAGAGCCATATGGATCAGTTCCAAAGGTCGGCTAGTGCTGATCTGCGAGGTGTTGGGGTGTGAAGCCTTCGTCTGTTTCCCTATTTGACACTCTCCACAGATTACATCCATGTCACCTGTCACGATGGGCATTCCTCGGATGAGTGTATTTGAGGAAAGTTTCTTTAGGGTATTGAGATTCAGATGACCCAACCGCCTGTGCCATAGTGTCATCTCATCCGTCTGGCTTGTCAAGCAGGCTGATGCAACAACTGTTCCAGCCGACTGATGGACAATATTTATATGATTCATTAAGACAGTTATACCCACCAAATTAGACTCTTTGTCTATTTAACTTTTGCTTGTTAGTTCTACTTTTGTTCTACAGACTATTTCGAGGTCTAGAGATGATACAAGCTAAAAAGGAGTTTTAAAGCTGAAAATGGATTACGAGTCAGGACACGACCAGATTCCGACTGTACAACTTTCATGATCCTAACCTGGAATCACTCAAACAAGTCCAACCGAAGGGCAACCAAAGTCAGACCGGAGCTAAAAGGACCCGATGGCTTTTGGGGAAAAGATCACAAAGCTCTCACCCACTCCCCTCCACCTCACATGGCCGGCGGCTTCAAGGAGGAGAGGACATGTGGCCGGCGGCTATAGGGAAGAGACACCTCACCCCGATGGCTTTTGAGCTATCTGAAATACTATCCCCTGTTCAAGCTTGTGTTCAAGGTTTAGTTGAGACAGATCTTGAACACACTTCACAACAGTTCATGGATCAGTTGTGACAGACCTCGAACTCTAGATACAACAGTTCAGCAAATAGACAAAGGCAGTAGAACACACAGACTGATAACCCAGTTCGGCCCCGCCTACTCTGGGGGGTTTCCCACACCCGAAAAAGGGACAGCAAATCTTTATTACGAGTATAGGGTTTCCACATGGACTTACACTTACACCTTGTAATAGCCTAACCACAATACTCCGTCTCTCAGATTTGCAACCGAGGTTCACCGCAATTCCCCTCGATCCCCTTCGTTCAGAACCTTCAGTCCGAACATTCTCGACCTTCTCCAGAAGCTCAGATGCTTTCTCTCGAAAGCTTTGATCACCTTTGTTGTGTGCGGCAGTTTATACGCTTCAGACAGTCTGTGTTGCAGTTGAACAGACTGCACTTGCACCGGTGTATTCTCAATGAGAAAACACAACCGGCCGTCGCTTTCTTCTTCTCCAATCAGCAGGATATGCTCGTGTATAATTGATCTTTGAAAGCGATGGAGATTAGGGTTGCCTTTGCATTTGTATTTATATGCTCGGACGAAACCCTAATTCGCACAAGATAATCCCATCAAATATTTCGGAATATTTGATGCATATCTTTCACAAATCCTTGAAAGAATATACGAAGTCGTCTTCTTTCCCAAGCAAGTCACGCCGTCTTCAATGTGGATATTCATTCGAATATCTTATGCTCGAATAAGTCGCACGCCATCTTCAACTTGACGAAATCTTCGTTACCAATATCTTCCGGAAAATATCCTTTGCGTCTTGATCACGCTGTACAAGAGTACTAGGCTATGTTCGAACTCCCCCTGAACTCCTGCTCGAACTGTCTAACTACGTTTTGCCAAACACATGCCACACAAGGGAACATCAATCTCCCCCTTGGCATTTTGGCAAAACCAAATCACTAGATCTATCTATCTATCTAGACAGTAGACAAAATTGAGGGAACAAAAATTGTCACCACTCAAAATACTCCCCCTTTTTGCCACAAACTGGCAAGGGGTCTGATCTAGTTCGAACAGCAAATCAAACTGTGCCAGAACAAGCACATGATACTGAAAGTTTTAAACCGAAAAACTTAGTTCAAAGATAAAGTTTCAGGAGACCTTCATGCAGACGACCCATCATCAGTGGCATCCTCAGAATCTGCATCATCAGATTCATTATCACTTGGAAAGCTGAGGGCACGAGCGAGCTTGTTAATACGCCTGCGTTGTTCCTTATCTGCGGCAATGATGGCATTCAGATCCTGGAGCAACTTGCTCCTCTCATCACGACCCATTCTGGCTCCCCCTCGGCTGGACTCTGCAACACCCTTTGTTTTCTTGTTCCCCTCCTTGAGATCATTCACATGACGCCCTTTAAACAATTTATGGTCAACGATGAACTTGCTGGGTGCCTTTGTGAGATGGTCTGGCGAGGCCTTCAAATCTGGAGCTTGATGAATGATCAGCTCATATATCAGAGATGGGAAACAAAACTGGTGCAGAGTTCTCATCGAAGTAGCGTGTTCAGCAATCTGTTTGAACATTACTCTGCCCAGGTTGAATTTCAGCTTATTCCCTATCTGATAAATCAGTTGGGCCATGTCCTTATTGACAGTACAGCGATGAGTAGATGGCCTCCAGTTGAACACAGGTATGAAGAACAGCATTGAATAAAACGTAGACAAATCCGCTGTGTGCACAACTGACTCAGGCCTCCAGCGAACAGAGCCTGCCGTGATGGTGCTTACTATCTTCTCAAAGCTTGGTTCCTCTTCATCAACTACTGGGTCGTCCATGGAGAAGTATACATTGATCAGCTCAGGATCAATCTTGATCCGTCTTCCTCTAACGTAGAAGACCCCATAATCTGCTTCTCCAACAACCCCAAATCCAGGAGGAAGGTTTACCATGGCTTCACGTACTAATTGCTCGTCGAAAGGCTTGCATCTGTCCAACGTCCAGAACAGATCAGACTCCTTAAGCACCTCAATCACCTCCTTTCCCTTGTACCGGGACTCCTCCAGTAACCTCTCAGGTATGATTTTTCTTTTCAGCACACAGCTCCACTTTTTGTACGCATCACGACTGACGTACCAGACACCTTTCTTGACCAATCCAACTGGAACAGTATCAGCCTCAGGAGATGGGACTTCACATCTTCTAGCATCCACTGAAACAGGGACAGGAGCTATACGTTTTCTTTTCTTAGATGAATCAGCTCCCCCTGCCAGGTTGCCCTCCTTCGCAATCTCTTGGACTGTTCCCTTAGCAGATCTTTCAAAGGACACCTTCATCTTTCCCTTGTCCTTCTTTGGTTTTTTTGAGAGAGATAAGTGGAGCAAGATCTTGGTCATCATCTGAAAGAGTACCCTCCTTTGAAACTAGCTTCGCAGTATCCTCACGAACTTGTGCACCATCATCCTCCATACGATTACTATGCAGATCATCTTGACCAACAACTGGAGTAGCTACTGTATCCTTAGCAACTTCCTCTGAGACTTCAACTGTCTCACCTTCATTCTGAACACATGGTACCACAGTTGGAACACTGGTAACTTTCTCAGCGACAGACTCTTTTGCCTCACTACCCTGAGCACAAAGAAGTTCTTCAGACTTTTCAACTCCCAGATTGTTTTCCTTTTCAAAATCTTCCATGACATTGTCAATGTCTTTGTACAGCTTCTCCAACTCTTCATCCTCTTCTGCAGGAGAAGCTCCTTTTACTGTGGCTTCCTTCAACACCTCAGGATTTTCTGGTGGATAAACCATCTCGGACACACCCTCCTCTGGCTTACTGATTGGTTCATCTTCCGAACCTCCAATCCTCTAATCCGGGCCATCATCAGACTCCTCATCCATCACAAGCTTCCTTTTCCCAGAGGCATCAAGAAGATTTTCTGTCCCCTCATCAGACATTGTTATGAGCCTCCCTCTGACAGAGCTGATCCTGGCAAGACACTGTCTTGGAGAAACAACACGGCGAGACCCCTTCTTTCTCCGTAAACCATCTGGGCGAATATACCCTGACGCATGGATCTTCTCCCTCCATGTTGCTGACCCTCCAGCCACCTTGCTGGGTACCTTATCTTCCACAATCTTGATAGTATCATTCCCGATAACTGCCTTACTAGCTTCATCACCAGCCATACCCCTACTGGCTTCCCAATCAACAGTCCTACTGGCTCCATTATCAACAACAGCCCTACTGGCTTCACCACCAATCACAACTCCATCCACCATAATCTTATCAACAACAGAAATATTTGCAGAAACCGAAGGAACGGACTGCGAGTTAGGAAATACCTCAGTTTTGGACTGAACATGGCTCGAATCGGTATTGAATGATTTTGACAGATCCGCCGTGACCGACTGAGGGATTTCAGCGGTTGCTCGATCACCAGACTTCTTTGCTTCGGCCAAAGATTCAGTGTCGGATCGTAAAGGCGACGCCTTTTTCATCTTCGGAGCCTTTGATTTCGGAATTTTAGGTTTTCCCGCCAGAGCCTTTGAGGACTGCATGTTCTTCTTCTCAGCGGATTTGACACCAGACTTCGCAGATGTCCTGGTGTTCACCATCGCCGTTTGAAAGATGAGCGGTTGAGAGAGAAATTGGTTCTAGGTTTGTACGAGCGAGAGAAGGTAGACTGTGAACAGTTTTGTGTTTCAAAAGAAATAATACTCCAGCCTTTTCAACTTCCCAAATTGGTCAACTCTCGTTTCAAATAACGGCAGGAAAGATCTTTGAGAACGCGCTGTGCCTTCTGATCCAGCTCCCTTCCTTAGGTGGTCAGTCCAACTGTTGTAGCTGGGGATTCGCCTTTGACTGACCACTGCCTGGAACGCTTAGTACTTGAACCCACACAGACCCAAAGAGGATCTGGGTGTTCCAAACTGTTCAATCCGGTTCAATCTCTCGTCTGATGAGTTGGCATGAGTCTGTGGATACAGTTTGAACTCCTTCTGCAACTTTGTAATCTTCTGTTCAAACTCGGTCTGTAACTGTGACACCCTTTGATCCAGTAGTCTCTTGGTATAATTGCCAAAATAGATTTGTGCGATCCTCCTATCTGACCTTGTGTGCAGGGTCTTGTTCACTCCCCCTCGCATAACTCGATGTTTGGTTGGAGCATAGTTTAGAGTAGACCGTGGCTTGTCAAGGCTCCCAACCCCCATGCTGATGGTGTAACAGTTATTTGCCTGCCTTCTCCCTTTCATCACAGAAATGCCATTCATGTCTAAAACGAGGCATGAGTCGCGAGAGAATGACACATAGTGTCCATTGTCGTACAGTTGACTGATGCTAAGAAGATTCATTATCAAACCTTCAACCAGGAGGGTGTCTTCGAGTGCAGGGAGATCCGGAACCTTCAATGTCCCACAGCCGATCACCTGACTCTTCCTACCATCCGTGAAGGTGACAAACCGCATCTCCTCAACAGGCCTAATATTAGAGAGGTATTCAGAGTTACCTGTCATGTGGGTAGAGCATCCGCTGTCGAAGTACCAACTGTCTGACATTGTGGAACTTGACGAGCAACAGGCCACCATGCATGCCGTCTGATTGGCCTTAGGTCTCCATACCTGGTTCTGTCGCGGTTTGGTTTGTTGTTGGTGTCCTCGACGTTCAGCAAGAAACAGTCGACACTGCCGTCTGATGTGTCCAATCTGATAGCAGTACCAGCATGTGCACAAATCTTTCCTCTGATTGGGAGTTGAACTGAGGTAAGCATTTTCGTTCCTTCTTTGACTACCTTTGGGCTTGACTTGGGACAGATCCACTTTCTGTGTAGGGTGCTCTCTCACCTTCTGTTCCGGCATCTGTTCAGACACATAGTTAGTTTTGACACGCGTCGAACCTTTTGAGCTGCTTTCTCCTGTGAATCCCAATCCTCTGCGTCCTGTCTCCATCCTCTGAGCATTGAGAATCTCATTCAAATTTTTCGAACCAGAGTTCAACATCCTCACTGACTGTTGGAGCTGAATGAGCTCCTTCTCAGCAGTTTCCCGGTCCATCTTTTCTGATTCAAGCTGAAGTTCCAGCTGTTCAACCTTCCTGAGTTGGAACACCTCCTTTCGTTTCAGATCTGAAATGACTTTTCTTAGACCAGCCATGCCGATAGGGTGAGTTTCTTGGTCCTTCTCCATGTCGACTTTTAGTGAAGAGATGGTACCAATGAGTTCTGTCTTCTGAGCAAGCAAGCACAGTCTTTCCTGTTTCATAGCAGCCAGTTGAGTATTTAGCGAAGCTACCGTACCTTCGAGTTCAACCTTCTGTGTGACCAGAATCTCCACTTCCTGCCAGACCTTATCCTTATCTGTAGTGATGCTTGCAATTGTGTCATTCAGCTTCTTGTTGATTTTGATCAGTTGCAGCCACTTCTCATACAGATCTTTGTATGTCTGAGCGAGGGACTCCCGTGTGAGTTCTTCATTATCACTGTCTGAGAGGTCTTCAGCTGAGAGTTCCAACTGAGATGGAATTGTTGCACCGGTGCTGCTGCATTCGCCCAGAGTTGTAGTAAAGGCCACAAAGTTGGTGGTTTCACCTTTTTCTTCATCTGACTCACTGTCGCTGAAGCTAGCGACCATTGCCTTCTTCTTCATGAGAGTATTTGCACATTGTGAAGCAATATGACCGAAACCTTTGCATTCATGGCACTGAATCTCTTCCTTACCTTTTTCAGAGGAGTCTTGCCTTATATCGCTTGACCTTGATCTGTCGGATCTCCAGTTTCAGAAACTAGTTAATGAAGACTGACCTTGTTCTGGACCACGTCTATTGATTTTCCTCACCATTCTGCCAAAATTCTGAGCCATCATAGCCAGTTGCTCAGTGGTGCAGCCACCGTCCAGTTTGTCTCCTGATATGTCCGCTTTAAGGGCAATTCCCTTCACATCTCCGGGTTGGAAATCATGATTGATCTCGTAAGTTCTGAGAGAACCCATCAGCTCGTCCAGCTTCAGCTTGGAGATGTCGTGCATTTCCTCAATGGCTGTGACCTTCATTGCAAATCTTGGAGGGAGTGATCTTAAGACTTTACTGGACATCCTTTCTTCCTCAATGGGTTTCCCTAGTGCCGCAGCCTCGTTGGACAGTTCCAGAACTCTAGTATTATATTCAGAGATCGTTTCACTCTCTTTCATCTTCATCTCTTCGAACTTAGTTGTGATCATCTGCATTCGGGAGTTGCGAACTTTGTTCGTGCCTTCATATGCCGTTTGGAGGATATCCCAGGCCTCTTTTGCCACTTCACAGTTAATGATCACTTCATGACGTTTTCATCTACTGCAGAGAAGATTACGTTCATCGCTTTTGAGTTTCCCATGGATGCTTTGTTATCCTCCTCGTCCCACAAGGCTTCTGGTTTTAGAACAGGATCTCCAGTGAGATTGTTCATCATAGGTTCAGTCCATCCACTCTGAACCGACATCCATGCTTTTGCGTCTAGGGATTTGAGGAATGACTTCATCATGGGTTTCCAGGTGGCATAGTTCGAGCCTTCAAGCAACGGAGGTCTGGTGATGCTTTGTCCTTCTTTCAGAGGCATCTTGAACAGTTTCAGGATCCTACTCAGTGTGTCGAGTGTTTGCTCTGATACCAATTGAAATACTATCCCCTGTTCAAGCTTGTGTTCAAGGTTTAGTTGAGACAGATCTTGAACACACTTCACAACAGTTCATGGATCAGTTGCGACAGACCTCAAACTCTGGATACAACAGTTCAGTAAATAGACAAAGGCAGTAGAACACACAGACTGATAACCTAGTCCGGCTCTGCCTGCTCTGGGGGGTTTCCCACACCCGAAAAAGGGACATCAAATCTTTATTACGAGTATAGGGTTTCCACAGGGACTTACACTTACACCTTGTAATAGCCTAACCACAATACTCCGTCTCTCAGATTTGCAACCGAGGTTCACCGCAATTCCCCTCGATCCCCTTCGTCCAGAACCTCCAGTCCGAACGTTCTCGACCATCTCCAGAAGCTCGGATGCTTTCTCTCGAAAGCTTTGATCACCTTTGTTGTGTGCGGCAGTTTATACGCTTCAGACAGTCTGTGTTGCACTTGAACAGACTGCACTTGCACCAATGTATTCTCAATGAGAAAACACAACCGGCCGTCGCTTTCTTCTTCTCCAATCAGCAGGATATGCTCGTGTATAATTGATCTTTGAAAGCGATGGAGATTAGGGTTGCCTTTGCATTTGTATTTATATGCTCGGACGAAACCCTAATTCGCACAAGATAATCCCATCAAATATTTCGGAATATTTGATGCATATCTTTCACGAATCCTTGAAAGAATATACGAAGTCGTCTTCTTTCCCAAGCAAGTCACGCCGTCTTCAATGTGGATATTTGATGGACCATAATTGTATGCATCATAAATACAGTTAAACCCACCAAATTAGACTGTTTGTCTATCTAACTTTTACGTGTTAGTCCCGAAATATTTCCACAGGGCAATTGAGAGATAAAAGTTAAAACACGCTAAGGAGAGGATTTTATGCTGAAAAGATATCAAGAGTCAATTGAAGGTCAAGATCAAGCACTGAACGAAGAAATCTCAAGATCCTGATGATGAATTACTCAAATTAAATCCAAATGAGGAAGCCTGGAGTGAAATTGGACTGATAGTTTTGTAAAGACAGTATAAAACCGTCAAGATTCATCCATGTGCATTGGTGACCGGTGGCTTGGGTGAAATGGATGAGTCATTGGGTGGCTTCCCCCTCCTCCTCCATGGGATGACCGGTGGCTTTGGCAAAGGGTGGCCAAGCCACCTCCTCTTCCTCCCCTTTGGACCGGCAACCGGCGGCTTTTGGGAGGCTCCTCCCCTTGTGCCACTTGTCTCCTCCACAAGCTCCTCCATCTCCACCCTTGGATGCTCCTCCACATGCCTCCATCTCCACCCTCCATTCCTCCTCCCTTGGCCTATAAATACAAGCACCCCTCCTCCTCATTTGTATCATCAATCCATACACAAAACACTTATCTCTCTAAGTTTGGTTACTTTGTAAGTTTGTTCGGTTTATGAAATAATACTCCTGTTTGTTCTTGAGTATTATACTATAGAGAATACTCCTGTTGGTTCTTGAGTATTCAGTAGGAAATTGGGAATACTCCTGTTGGTTCTTGAGTATTCCACCCCTTTCCCTCTTACTGTTTTCAAAAACCCCCGAGTATTTAGCTATGGTATCCACCTCTATGGATATTCGTAGCTAAACTCTTCATTCGGTGGAAGGTATTTTCTTGTATTATATAATGTTGTAATATCTTTTAGTTTCATTTCTTTGTATTCAAAACTTGTTCTATGTGCCATTTATAGTCAGAATTTCCAAGGTTGAGTGGATGCTACGAAAGGGCAAAACTCTTCCGTGGGGTTCGTGAACATACTCGGGTAAGTGGATGCTACGAAAGGGCAAAGCTTATCTGAGGAGTTCGACTTATCTAAAACACCACTTGGTCAATCGTAACTGTGAGATCAGGTGGATGCACAGAAGGCTAAGATACTTCGAAAGGAGGAATTAGTCTGAAGTAGAACAAGGGTTGCTTTAAACGATGTTGCAAGTCTTGCGCTACGAAAGGGCCTCGATTCATATTTGAATACTTAGAAAAGTTACTAACGGTTTATTATATACATGTTATAATACAAGAGTACCTGAAACCGAATACTTTCTTTCAATCACTAAAACCCCCTGTATTTACTTTCCTAGTATAACTGTCCCGATCAACCACAACTATCAACCGCTCAACAACCGGAGGAATCGCAATCACGCATCACCCACTGTAAGTCTTCTAACCCTTATCTCTTTACTTTCAGTATTTACTTTCAGTATTTAATTTCTGTATTTACTTTTCCGCACAAAAAACCCAAAAAACCAAAAACAGTAGTTTAATTACTCGCGCTAAAATCTCAATCATCCTAAAACACATCCCTGTTAGTAAAAGAACAACGTATCCCCCTAATTCCCTTGGGTTCGACCCCTACTTACCACTTCTACCCAGTAGTCGCGAGTAGCGGACTTTATAAATTTATTTGTACAATTTGCTCTGACGATAAGCGAATTGTCAATATTCATTCGAATATCTTATGCTCGAATAAGTCGCACGCCATCTTCAACTTGACGAAATCTTCGTTGCCAATATCTTCCGGAAAATATCCTTTGCGTCTTGATCACGCTGTACAAGAGTACTAGGCTATGTTCGAACTCCCCCTAAACTCCTGCTCGAACTGTCTAACTACGTTTTGCCAAACACATGCCACACAAGGGAACATCACTCTCCACCCTCCTCTTGCCAAGTGTCTCCTCCTCCTCCACATCTCTTCCTCCCCTTAGCCTATAAATAGAGCATCCCTTCATCCTTTGTAAATCATCCCACAATCCTCATTCCACACCTCACACCATAAGCTCTAGCTTCTCTCTAGATTTTGGACACAATCATGTAAACACTTTACTTTGATATTGAAGTTTGATCTTAAGTACTCTTGTCGGTTCTTGAAGTACTCAAGCTTTTCCTTACCGTTCTTGAGTTTACTCCTGTTGGTTCTTGAGTATTTTCCCTCTTACTTTCCTTGTCTTTACTTTACTGTCTTTCAAAAACCTTTACTTTTCAAAGTACTTAGCTATGATATCCACCTCTATGGATATTCGTAGCTAATCCCTTCATTCGGTTGAAGGGGTGTACTTGTATCATAAAATGTTTTAGACCCTTCTCTTAGTGCCTCTTTGTGTTCAGAACTTGTTCTATGTGCCATATATTCGGTTAGAACACACATGGTTGAGTGGATGCTTGAAATGGCAAAACTCTTCCATGGGGTTCGTGAACATACACGGTTAAGTGGATGCTTGAAATGGCAAAGCTTAATCGTGGAGTTCAACCTTTCTTAAACACCACTTGGTTGATCGGAAATGATTGATCAGGTGGATGCACATAGGCTAGTATACCTTGAAATGGGGTGCTAGTCTAAATAGAACAAGTGCTCTATGCCTTGAAATGGGCTAGACAGTGTGGCAAGTCAAGTGCTTGAAATGGCCTTGATACACTTTTGAACACTTAGTATGATCATTAGAGGTCAATGATAAACGAAAATATGATACAAGGCCCCCGAAATCGAATCTTTCCTTTAATCAAGACATCACTTGTTACTTTACTTTCAGTACCATTATCAACTGCTTACTTTCAGCACTTTAAATTCTGCACTTTAATTTTACTACAGACTTGTTCAACATCAATCCATCACAACTTTGTGCGCAACACGCTTGAGACACAGCGCGTGACAATCCAAAAGTGTGTTTGTGGTTGATATTGAACTGGACTGTTCCAGCACTTCATTTTCAGTTATTTACCTTTCAGTACTAAAATCACAACCAACCCCCAACTGTCTTATTTTCCACTTTCAAAAGAACAACTATCAACTAATTCCCTTGGGTTCGACCCCCACTTACCGCTTTACTACCCAATAGTAGAGTACGAGTAGCGGACTTATAAATTTATTTTTGCACAGAGACATTGCACCTTAACGACAGTGCAGTGCGCTCCGCCAAAATTGGCGCCGTTGCCGGGGAGTTAGCTTTCTGACTAGTTGTTCGTTTCTTTTGTACCCGTTTCTGCATAATCATGTCTCATGAAGGAAGCCACCATGACTATCAGGACGACGACGAGATGAATCTGTTCGATCGAAATAATGAGGCGCTGCCTCCATTTCCAATTCTCGAGGATCCAGAGCAACTCATCCGAAACCGAAGAGCTCGTGATAGGGAGGCCATCCGAAGAAACTAAGGACCACCCGAGGACCGAAATGAAGCTGGTCCAGTGCAACAACCTCCTAGACATCCACCACCCCCTCAACCTTGACAAATGCCAAGGCGAGAACCCGTCTTTGATAACTACTATGGGGATAACGACTATCACGAACCTACTATAGGAGAACTGTCGGCACCGGATTTCAGAAATCAGCCGTGGTGTATTTACGAGGGCCCTGAATTAGAAAACATCGCCATCAACACATCAGTGGTCCACAACTTGCCCAAGTTCTCAGGAACTCATGGAGAATCAGCAACAACTCATCTCCAACGCTTACACGGCATTTGCCAAAACCTAAAACCCAATGGCGTTAATGTACACGACATCAAGTTAAAGGCGTTCTATTTTTCCCTCATTGACTCAGTGAACGACTGGTTCCTTTCATTGCCTTCCGGTAGCATCAGAACATGGGCTCAGATGCAAAAGAAATTCCTAGACAAATACTACCCGGCGGGAAGAGCAATGCAAGTGAGGAGGCAACTGCAGGACATCAAGCAGGGGCCCAATGAAACCATGTACGATTACCTGGAGAAATTCAATCGCCTGGAGAGAAGCTGCTGCACCCTTGGACTGCCCGAGAAACTCATCATCGAATACCTCATTGATGGATTGAGACCCTTAGACAAAATGCTCCTGGATGCCTCAGCTGGAGGATCGATGATGAATTTATCACTGAGTGGCATAAGGAATCTCATCACCGACGTTGCTGAAAATGCCCGATTCAGAGAAGAGACAACTCGGTAGGAAGAATTCTCCCGAACAAAGAATGTGGCAAAGGCTGAAGAAACACCGATGAACTCTATGCCAGAGGAGATGAAACAAATGAAGGAAATGATGGTTCAGATCCTACGAAGGCAGCCGGCTCAAGTGAAACCTTGCAAATTTTGTGGTTCTACAGACCACAAGACTGACGCATGCCCAACATTAATAGTAGAAGAACCGGGAGAAGTGAACGCAGTGGTAGGATACCGAGGATATAACAACAACAACAGCAACGACAGAGCCAGACCAAACCGGCAGTATAATCAAGCAACCAATCCAAGCTGGCAAAATGACAACCATCCTCCGAGGGAGACACAACAAGCCACACCGCAATTAGCTCAGTCATTCTACCAACCTCCCCACCGGCAGTACAACCAGAATGCTCCATTAGCAGGCCAATATCAACAGAAGGGACAAAATCAGTACCAAGCCAACTCGAGCAATCAGCAAGGACCAAACAAGTCGCTTGAAGACACAATGAAGGAACTCGCAGGAAGCGTAAATCAATTGGGTAATTCGTTTAACTAGTTCCAGGCAAAAACTGACGGGGCAATTTCAGATTTGACCAAACAAATGTCCCAGCTCGCCACTTCAATATCCGCACTTACTAATGAGCCTGGCCGACTACCTTCACAAACCATCCAAAACCCAAAGGCGAATGTCAGCATGATAAGGAAGTCAAACATGAAGGTAGCACTGGAAGAAACAGCACGATCGACAACTTACAAATTTACGAACAAACACTTCACCCTTAGGCACCGTCCTGATTGGAATCAAGAAGAAGACCGACCCAATGATGGCAGAACGTGGGCCACGCATGCTGACAATGGGCGTTATACATTCACGGTTAGCATGACACCTCCACCGATTACACACTTTGACATACCGGCATCTGGCTGGGATGACAATGACTCTAATGGTCTCAGATGGGATTCCCCAACTAACATCTATGCATCAGAGCAAAACATTTACCTAGAAGATCAGGAGTTCAAAGGGCCCGATCATACAAATCCAGAGCCAAAGGATGAGCAGAATGGCCCGATAGTGGAAAGATCCCTCACTTCAGATCAGGAGTCACAACCGGAAATGGATAAGGACCCAGGGGCCTTCACAGTCACCTGTGGTATTGGTGAAGCCCAAATTCACAAGTGCTTAATCGATCTTTGGGCTGCCGTCAATGGCATGCCTTACTCCTTATATTACTTATTGGGGCTTGGTCCATTGAAACCACCAAGGTCAAATATCGAGTTGGGAGACAAGTCGTGTATCCGTCTGGTTGGAGTGCTTGAAGATCTAATACTCCATGTAGGAGAGCTCGTCGTTGCTGTAGACTTTTATGTAATAGAAACGGGAGAGGCCAGCGAAGACGACCCTCCAACGCTTATATTAGGACGGCCTTTTCTCTTCGCCACCAAGGCATGGATCGACATGGAGAAGGGCTTGTTATCACTTACATTTGGCGGCAAAATTTCAGATTTCTACATTGATGATTATAATGGCCGCTCAAGTACAAGGAAACCTCCAGACATTGTGCCTATCTCGGATCTCAGTACACAAATTTCTGATATGCCAAGAGAGACCGTAAGAGTAGCAAGACCAGTAGCTATGGTCAAAGGTCCCTTACCTTCTCAGAGACAATGGAAAGAAGAACCACCGAAACAAAGGAGTCCTGACCCAAGCACATCATTCCATAAGAACTCAGGAAGAGTCAAAGCTCGAATCAACGCAGGAGCCGCGACAAAATTCGACCTAAGCCACCCATGGGATCCCACCTTATGATCCAGGAATGAGGTACTGTTGAGCTAACGACGTTAAACAAATGCACTGGTCGGGAGGTAACCCGACATCTATCTTACTTTCAGTCATTTAATTTCTGTCATTTAGTTTTTTGTCCTTAATCATTCTCACCTTTCCTGTATATATTTGCTTGCATAAACGTTTGAACTAAGTCGTGCTGTGAGGCACGCCTTCGTTCAAAAGTGTGGGGTGAGAACCACCTTTGTACATAGTTAATTAACATGTTTTTCTTTTCCTTTTCCCTTAATATTATCTTTTTGAAAATATGAACTTGAGAATGTGAAAAAGATAGATCTAAATTCATGCATTTACCTTGTGAAAATTCAACTGTTTAAAAACTTAGGATGTAACTTCTCATTTGTCCCTTTGTGCTGAGATATACAGGGGATGTGGAGTTGATATATATTGCCCTAGAGAGGCTTGGCAAGCAATCGAAGGACTGAATTTCACTATATGGTTTACGAAGTCAGTGGAGGCTGCACTTCGGGTTTCAAAGAAGATCAGAGTCATATCCACCGTGCAGCGTTTATGCAAGAGTGATGTTCCCTTGTGTGGCATGTGTTTGGCAAAACGTTGTTAGACAGTTCGAGCAGGAGTTCAGGGGGAGTTCGAACATATCCTAGTACTTCTGTACAGCGTGATCAAGATGCAAAGGATATTTTCCGGAAGATATTGGCAACGAAGATTTCGTCAAGTTAAAGATGGCGTGCGACTTATTCGAGCAGGATATTCGAATGAATATACACAATTGAAGACGGCGTGACTTGCTTGGGAAAGAAGACGACTTCGTATATTCTTCCAAAGATTTGTGAAAGATATACATCAAATATTCCAAAATATTTGATGGGATTATCTTGTGCGAATTAGGGTTTCGTCCGAGCCTATAAATACGAATGCAAAGGCAACCCTAATTCCCATCGATTTCAAGATCAAAAATACACGAAGAAATCCTATCGATTGGAAAAGAAGAAAGCAACGGCCATTGTGTTTTCCCCACTGGAAAAACATCGGTGTGAGCTCAGTCTGATACGTTCCATTCAGATTGACCAGAGGTGATCAAGTTCAGAGCACAAACAGAACAACCAGCTTTCAAGTGAAAGCGACCGAGCTTCAGGAGAGGTTCGAGTACGTTCAGACAGAAGGTCTGGACGAAGGGGATCAAGGGGAGTTGCGATGAACCTTGGTTGCAAATCTGAGAGACGGAGTAGTAGAGGCTAGGCAATTACAAGGTGTAAGTGTAAGTCCACTGAAAAGCTCTATACTCGTAATAAAGATTTGTTGTCCCTTTTCCGGGTGTGGGAAACTCCCCAGAGTAGGCGTAGCCGAACTGGGTTATCAATCTGTGCGTACTTGTGTTTTATTGTTCTGTTCGTACTTGTTGTGGAACTGTGGTAGAAAGAGTTCAAGGTCTGTCCAAACACATCCTAGAACACTTGCTGGAACAGAGGATATAATTTCAATTGGTATCAAAGCAAACACTCGACACACTGAGTGGGATCCTGAACTGTTCAAAATGCCTCTGAAAGAAGGACAAAGCATCACCAGACCTCCGCTATTAGAAGGATCGAACTATGCCACCTGGAAACCTATGATGCGATCCTTTCTGAAATCCCTAGACGAGAAAGCCTGGATGACCGTTCAGAGAGGGTGGACTGAACCTATGATGAACAACCTCACTGGAGAACCTGTTCTAAAACCAGAAACCTTATGGAGTGAAGAGGAGAACAAAGCATCCATGGGAAACGCAAAGGCAATGAATGCGATCTTCTCGGCAGTTGATGAAAATGTCATGAAGCTGATTATCAATTGTGAAGTTGCTAAGGAAGCATGGGACATTCTCCAAATAGCCTTTGAAGGTACGGACAAGGTTCAAAACTCTCGTATGCAGGCGGTCACAACAAAGTTCGAAGAGATGAAAATGAAGGAGAGTGAGTCCATCGCTGAGTACAACACCAGGGTTCTGGAACTGTCCAACGAAGCGTCTGCCCTTGGGAAACCCATCGACGAGGATAGATTGGTGAGCAAAGTCCTAATATCACTCCCTCCGAGATTTGCTATGAAGGTAACAGCCATTGAGGAAATGCATGACATCTCCAAGTTGAAACTGGACGAGTTGACTGGTTCTCTCAGAACCTACGAGATCAATCATAATTTCCAAATTGGAGAAGTAAAGGGAATTGCACTGAAAGCAGATTGGGCAGAAGACAAATCAGAAGCTGACTGCTCCACTGAGCAACTGGCCATGATGGCTCAGAACTTTGGAAGAATGGTGCGGAAAATCAATAGGCGTGGTCCAGAACAGGGGCAGTCCTCATCAACCGGTTTCCGAAACTGGAAAACCGACAGGTCTAGGTCCAGTGACTCAAGGCAAGACTCCTCTGACAGAAGAAAGGAAGAAATTCAGTGTCATGAATGCAGAGGGTTCGGTCATATTGCTTCACAATGTGCGAACACACTCATGAAGAAGAAGGCAATGGTCGCAAGTTTCAGTGACAGTGAGTCTGATGAAGAAAAAGGAGGCACAACCACAAACTTTGTGGCCTTTGCTTCAACTCTGGAGGAATACGGTAGCACCAGTGAAACTGTTCCACCTCTGTTGGAACTCCCAGATGAAGATCTCTCAGACAGTGACGGTGACGAACTGACGCAGGAATCTCTGGCCGAGACATATAAGGATCTATATGAAAAGTGGCTGCTACTGATCAAGGTAAACAAGAAGCTGAATGACACAGTTGCAAGCATCACTACAGAAAAGGATAAGGTCTGGGAAGAAGTGGAGATTCTGGTCACACAGAAGGCTGAACTTGAAGGCACGGTAACTTCCCTAAACTCTCAACTGGCTGATATGAAACAGGAAAGACTGTGTTCGCTTGCTCAGAAGACGGAGCTCCTGGGCACTATCTCCTCGCTGAAAGTCGACATTGAAAAAGACCGTGAAACTCATCCTGTTGGCATGACTGGGCTAAGAAAGGTTATCTCAGATCTAAAACGCAAGGAGGTGTTCCAACACAGAAAGATAGAACAGCTGGAACTTCAGCTAGATTCTGAAAGGATGGATCGCTCAGACACTGAGAAGGAACTCAACCACCTTAAACAGTCGGTAAGAATGCTGAATTCTGGCACTAAAGACTTGAATGATATTCTCAGGTCTCAAAGAACGGAGTCTGGACACCGTGGACTTGGTTTCACTAAAGAAGGATGCTCAAGTGGTACAGTGGTTGTTAAAACCAACCCAGTGGCTGAACAGTACCCAGAACAGCAGCTGAAACTGCACCAGAGACAGAAAGTGAATCAACATCTGGGAGACAAAGAGCCACGATACCCAATATCTCACTTGAGACAGCACCCTAGACAGAAAGTGGATCTGTCCCAAGACAAGTCTAAAGGTAGTCAAAGACGGACCGGGAATGCTTACCTCAGTTCAACTCCCAATCAGAGGGAAGATTTGCGCGCATGCTGGTACTGCTATCAGATTGGACACATCATACGGTAGTGTCGACTGTCTCTTGCTGAACGTCGAGGACATCAACGACAGACCAAACCTCGACAGAAACTTGTTTGGGTCCCGAAGGAACAACAGACAGTATGCATGATGGCCTGCTGCTCATCACGAGACACAGTGCAAGACAGTTGGTTCTTTGACAGCGGGTGCTCTGCCCACATGACAGGTACCTCTGAATTTCTCTCTCATATTAGACCTGTTGAGAAGATGCGTTTTGTCACCTTCGCGGATGGTAGGAAGAGTCAGGTGATCGGCTGTGGGACATTAAAGGTTCCGGATCTACCTGCACTCGAGGACACTCTCCTGGTTGAAGGTCTGACAATGAATCTGATTAGCATCAGTCAACTGTGCGACAATGGTCACTATGTGTCATTCTCTCGTGACTCATGCCTTGTCCTCGACAAAAATGGATGTTCTGTGATGAAAGGCAAACGGAGGGCAAATAACTGTTACACCATCAGAATGGGAGACGAAGACTTTAACAAGCCGCGGTCTACTCTAGACTATGTTCAAACCAAACATAGAGTTGTGCGAGGGGGAGTGAATAGGACCCTGCACACAAGGTCAGATAGGAGAATTGCACAAATCCAGTTTGGTAAGTGTACCAGGAGACTGTTGGATCACAGGGTGTCACAGTTACAGAACGAGCTTGAACAGAAGATAACAAAGTTGCAAAAGGAGTTCAAACTGTATCATCAGATTCATGCCACCTCATCAGACTATATATTGAACCAGATTGCACAGTTTGGAACACCCAGATCCTCTTTGGGTCTGTGTGGTTTCAAGCACTAAGCGTTCCAGGCGGTGGTCAGTCAAAAGCGAATTTCCAGCTGCAACAGTTGGACTGACCACCTAAGGAAGGGAGCTGGAACAGAAGGTACAGCGCGTGAAGACAAATATTTTTGAATATTCTCGAAGATTTTTCCTGCCGTTATTTGAAACGAGGGTTGACCAATTTGGGAAGTTGAAAAGGCTGGAGAGTTATTTCTTTTGAAACACAAAGCAGTTCGTAGTCTACTCTCTCTCTCTCTCTCAAACCATAGAACCGATTTCTCTCTCAACCGCACATCCTCCAAACGGCGATGGTAAACACCAGGAAATCTGCGAAGTCCGGCGTCAAATCCGCTGAGAAGACGAACATGCAGTCCTCAAAGGGTCTGGCGGCAAAACCCAAAATTCCGAAGGCAAAAGCTCCGAAGGAGAAAAAGGGGTCGCCTTTACGCTCTATCTCCGAATCTGTGGCCGTAACAAAGAAGACTGCCGGAGGAATTACAGTCAAAATCCCTCAGTCGACCACGGAGGATTCGTCCTTCTCATTAGATGCTGGTGTGTCTCAAGAAGACCGTCCCCAATCTGAGGTATTTCAAACTGTTCCTTCAGTTTCTACAAATATTCCTGTTATTGACAAGATTGTGGTGGTCAAAGATATGAATGTGGGGGTTGAGAAGAAGGATAAGGTGGTGGTTGATGGCGAAGCCAGTAGGGCTGTTGTTTTTTATGAAGCCAGTAGGGCTGTTGATTGGAAAACCAGTAGAGATATGGCTGGTAATGTCGCTAGTAAGATAGTTATTGGGGATGAAACTATCAAGTTTGTGGAAGACATCAAGATTCCCAGCAAGGTGGCTGGAGGACCAGCAGCATGGAGGGAGAAAATTCATGCGTCTGGGTATGTTCGCCCAGACGGTTTACGGAGAAAGCAGGGGACTCACCGAGCGGTTTCTCCAAGACAGTGCCTTGCCAGGATCAGCTCTGTCAAAGGGAGGCTCATTGCAATGTCTGATGAGGAGACAGAAAACCTTCTTGATGCCTCAGGGAAAAAGCCTGTGATGAATGATGTTGGCCCAGAGAAGAGCATTGGAGGTTCAGAAGGTGAACAATTCAGTAAACAAAAGGAGGATGTTTCCGAGATGATTCTTCCACCAGAAAATCCTGGTTTATTGAAGGAAGCCACAGTTAGAGGAGACTCTCCTATAGAAGAGGATGAAGAATTAGAGAAGCTGTTCAAAGACATTGACAATGTCATGGAGGTTTTGGAAAAGGAGAAGGATCTCGAAGTGATAAGATCAGAGGAACCACCTCATGCTCAGAGTGTTGGTGCAGAAAAGTTTGTTACTGAGATAGTTGCTAGTGCTCCAACTGTGGAACCTTGTGCCCAGTCTGAAGGTGAGACAATGGGCGTTCCAGAAGAAGGCGCTAAGGAAGCAATGGCTGCTCCAGTAGTTGGCCAAGATGATCTGCATAGTGATCGTATGGAGGATATTGGTGCATCAGTTCGTGAGGATTCTGCAAGGCCAGCCTCAAAGGAAGGTACCCTTTCAGAAGATGACCAGGACATTGTTCCTCTTGTCAACTTCAAAAGGACAAAGAAGGACAAGGAGAAGAAGAAGGTTGTTTTTGCAAAGTCTTCAAAAGGATCAGTTCAGAAGGTTGCTGAGGTCAGCATTGATGCAGGGGGAGTCGGCTCTTCCAAGAAAAGGAAGCGCGACGCTGCAGTTCCCATCTCTGAAGATGCTGGGCGATGCGAAGTCCCAGCCCCTGAGTCTGAGACTGTTCCAGTGGGTAAGGTCAAGAAAGGAGTATGGTTCGTAAATAAAGACGCTGCGGTGAAGTGGAGCTGTGTGCAGAAAAGAAAGATCATTCCTGAGAAGTTGCTGGAGGAGTCCCGGTACAAGGGAAGGGAAGTGATTAAGGTGCTTAAGGAGTCTGATCTGTTCTGGACGTTGGACAGATGCAAACCTTTCAATGAACAACTGGTGCGTGAGGCTATGGCAAACTTGCCCCCTGGATTTGGGGTTGTTGGAGAATCTGAGTATGGGGTCTTCTACGTCAGAGGGAGACGGATCAAGATTGATCCTGAGCTGATCAATGTATACTTCGCCATGGACGACCCAGCTGTTGATGAAGAAGAACCAAGTTTTGAGAAGGTTGTGAGCACCATCACTGCAGGCTCTGTTCAGTGGAGGCCTGAGTCAGTTGTGAATACAACGGAGCTATCTACGTTCTATTCCATGCTATTTTTCATTGCTGTCTTCAACTGGAGGCCGTCCACTCATCGCTCTACTGTCAATAAGGACATGGCTCAACTGCTTTATCAGATAGGGAATAAACTGAAGTTCAACCTGGGCAGAGTGATGTTCAAACAGATTGCTGAACATGCCACCTCGTCGAGATCTCTGCACCAGATTTGCTTCCCGTCCCTGATATACGAGCTGATCATCTATCAAGCTCCTGATTTGAAGGCCTCGCCTGACCATCTCACAAAGGCTCCCAGCAAGTTCATCGTCGACCATAAGTTGTTCAAAGGTCGTCACGTGAACGATCTCAAGGAGGAGCACCAGAAAGGACAAGATGTGGCAGAGTCCAGTCGAGGGGGAGCCAGAATGGGGCGGGATGAGCAAAGCAAGTTGCTCAGGGACCTTAATGTCATCATCGAAGCAGACAAGGAGCAGCGCAGGCGCATCAACAAGCTCGCTCGTGCCCTCAGCTATCCGAGTGAAGATGAATCTGATGATTCAGATTCTGAAGATGCCACTAATGATGGGTCATCTGCCTGAAGGTCTCCTGAAAACTCTATCTCTGAACTCGTTTTTCGTTGAAAACTTTCAGTAGTATGTGCTTGTTCTCGCACAGTTTGATTTGCTGTTCGAACTAGATCGGACCCCTTGCCAGTTTGTGGCAAAAAGGGGGAGTATTTTGAGTGGCGACAATTTTTGTTCCCTCAATTTTGTCTACTGTCTAGATAGATAGATAGATCAAGTGAATTGGTTTTGCCAAAATGCCAAGGGGGAGATTGATGTTCCCTTATGTGGCATGTGTTTGGCAAAACGTTGTTAGACAGTTCGAGCAGGAGTTCAGGGGGAGTTCGAACATATCCTAGTACTTATGTACAGCGTGATCAAGACGCAAAGGATATTTTCCGGAAGATATTGGCAACGAAGATTTCGTCAAGTTAAAGATGGCGTGCGACTTATTCGAGCAGGATATTCGAATGAATATACACAATTGAAGACGGCGTGACTTGCTTGGGAAAGAAGACGACTTCGTATATTCTTCCAAAGATTTGTGAAAGATATACATCAAATATTCCAAAATATTTGATGGGATTATCTTGTGCGAATTAGGGTTTCGTCCGAGCCTATAAATACGAATGCAAAGGCAACCCTAATTCCCATCGCTTTCAAGATAAAAAATACACGAATAAATCCTATCGATTGGAAAAGAAGAAAGCGACGGCCGTTGTGTTTTCCCCACTGGAAAAACATCGGTGTGAGCTCAGTCTGATACGTGCCATTCAGATTGACCAGAGGTGATCAAGTTCAGAGCACAAACAGAACAACCAGCTTTCAAGTGAAAGCGACCGAGCTTCAGGAGAGGTTCGAGTACGTTCGGACAGAAGGTCTGGACGAAGGGGATCAAGGGGAGTTGTGACGAACCTTGGTTGCAAATCTGAGAGACGGAGTAGTTGAGGCTAGGCAATTACAAGGTGTAAGTGTAAGTCCACTGAAAAGCTCTATACTCGTAATAAAGATTTGTTGTCCCTTTTCCGGGTGTGGGAAACCCCCCAGAGTAGGCGTAGCCGAACTGGGTTATCAATCTGTGCGTACTCGTGTTTTATTGTTCTGTTCGTACTTGTTGTGGAACTGTGGTAGAAAGAGTTCAAGGTCTGTCCAAACACATCCTAGAACACTTGCTTGAACAGAGGATATAATTTCAAAGAGGCGGGACGGGAATCAAACCATCCTATCTCTAGTCAGAGTAGCCGGGAAAATAGATGAGCGACCCTCATCTTGACCCGCGCGAAACAGCAAGGATGAGAAAGAGCGGGGAGGTATTTCCATATGCTCTCGGGCGACGATTGGACCTCCCAAAGAAAGGTTGAGAAAATGGACTAGCAAGTCACAAAGAAGCAAAAGCTCAAAGAAGCTAATCAAAGCCAAAAGCCTAAATTGTGAAGGTTTTAACCGAAACAAAAGTGAAGAAACTCCAATTCAACATCAAAGGCCAAAGGCCAATTCACTTCAAAAGCTGTCCCTCACCAAAAGGAAATCAAAGTGCTCAACTCAGTGAAACCCGAATCAAATCATGTGCTAGAGAAAGCAACAAGTTAACCATATAGTGCGAGTCGTTCCCGAGAATGCAGTCCAGGAGCCTGAAAAGGGCTATCTCCTGAAACATCCAAATTAAATTGCATCTCAACTCGAAGGTACAAGTATCAAGTTTCTTCTAAGTAATTACACGGTTCAGTTTGGTAATAAGTAAGTATTGCATGAATTAGGACAAATCTAGTCCCACAATCTCACTTTCATATTTGAAGTTTTTACTTGGATTATGTGCATCTCTTAAATGGCATTGTTCGGGACGAACAACTAAAAGTGTGGGGTGATCTGATGGACCATATTTATATGATTCATTAAGACAGTTAAACCCACCAAATTAGACTCTTTGTCTATTTAACTTTTGCTTGTTAGTTCCACTTTTGTTCTACAGGCTATTTCGAGGTCTAGAGATGATACAAGCTAAAAAGGAGTTTTAAAGCTGAAAATGGATTACGAGTCAGGACACGACCAGATTCCGACTGTACAACTTTCATGATCCTAACCTGGAATCACTCAAACAAGTCCAACCAAAGGGCAACCAAAGTCAGACCGGAGCTGAAAGGACCCGATGGCTTTTGGGGAAAAGATCACAAAGCTCTCACCCACTCCCCTCCACCTCACATGGCTGGCGGCTTCAAGGAGGAGAGGACATGTGGCCGGCGGCTATAGGGAAGAGACACCTCACCCCGATGGCTTTTGAGCTCTCCACCCTCCTCTTGCCAAGTGTCTCCTCCTCCTCCTCCACATCTCTTCCTCCCCTTAGCCTATAAATAGAGCATCCCTTCATCCTTTGTAAATCATCCCACAATCCTCATTCCACACCTCACACCATAAGCTCTAGCTTCTCTCTAGATTTTGGGCACAATCATGTAAACACTTTACTTTGATATTGAAGTTTGATCTTGAGTACTCTTGTCGGTTCTTGAAGTACTCAAGCTTTTCCTTACTGTTCTTGAGTTTACTCCTGTTGGTTCTTGAGTATTCTCCCTCTTACTTTCCTTGTCTTTACTTTCGAAAACTTATCTTTACTGTCTTTCAAAAACCTTTACTTTTCCAAGTACTTAGCTATGATATCCACCTCTATGGATATTCGTAGCTAATCCCTTCATTCGGTTGAAGGGGTGTACTTGTATCATAAAATGTTTTAGACCCTTCTCTTAGTGCCTCTTTGTGTTCAGAACTTGTTCTATGTGCCATATATTCGGTTAGAACACACATGGTTGAGTGGATGCTTGAAATGGCAAAACTCTTCCATGGGGTTCGTGAACATACACGGTTAAGTGGATGCTTGAAATGTCAAAGCTTAATCGTGGAGTTCAACCTTTCTTAAACACCACTTGGTTGATCGGAAATGATTGATCAGGTGGATGTACATAGGCTAGTATACCTTGAAATGGGGTGCTAGTCTAAATAGAACAAGTGCTCTATGCCTTGAAATGGGCTAGACAGTGTGGCAAGTCAAGTGCTTGAAATGGCCTTGATACACTTTTGAACACTTAGTATGATCATTAGAGGTCAATGATAAACGAAAATATGATACAAGGCCCCCGAAACCGAATCTTTCCTTTAATCAAGACATCACCTGTTACTTTACTTTCAGTACCATTATCAACTGCTTACTTTCAGCACTTTAAATTCTGCACTTTAATTTTACTACAGACTTGTTCAACATCAATCCATCACAACTTTGGTGCGCAACACGCTTGAGACACAGCGCGTGACAATCCAAAAGTGTGTTTGTGGTTGATATTGAACTGGACTGTTCCAGCACTTCATTTTCAGTTATTTACCTTTCAGTACTAAAATCACAACCAACCCCCAACTGTCTTATTTTCCACTTTCAAAAGAACAACTATCAACTAATTCCCTTGGGTTCGACCCCCACTTACCGCTTTACTACCCAATAGTAGAGTACGAGTAGCGGACTTATAAATTTATTTTTGCACAGAGACATTGCACCTTAACGACAGTGCAGTGCGCTCCGTCAAAATTGGCGCCGTTGCCGGGGAGTTAGCTTTCTGACTAGTTGTTCGTTTCTTTTGTACCCGTTTCTGCATAATCATGTCTCATGAAGGAAGCCACCATGACTATCAGGATGACGACGAGATGAATCTGTTCGATCAAAATAATGAGGCGCTGCCTCCATTTCCAATTCTCGAGGATCCAGAGTAACTCATCCGAAACCGAAGAGCTCGTGATAGGGAGGCCATCCGAAGAAACCAAGGACCACCCGAGGACCGAAATGAAGCTGGTCCAGTGCAACAACCTCCTAGACATCCACCACCCCCTCAACCTCGACAAATGCCAAGGCGAGAACCCGTCTTTGATAACTACTATGGGGATAACGACTATCACGAACCTACTATGGGAGAACTGTCGGCACCGGATTTCAGAAATCAGCTGTGGTGCATTTACGAGGGCCCTGAACTAGAAAACATCGCCATCAACACATCAGTGGTCCACAACCTGCCCAAGTTCTCAGGAACTCGTGGAGAATCAGCAACAATTCATCTCCAACGCTTACACGGCATTTGCCAAAACCTAAAACCCAATGGCGTTAATGTAGACGACTTCAAGTTGAAGGCATTCTATTTTTCCCTCATTGACTCAGCGAACGACTGGTTCCTTTCATTGCCTTCCGGTAGCATCAGAACATGGGCTCAGATGCAAAAGAAATTCCTAGACAAATACTACCTGGCGGGAAGAGCAATGCAAGTGAGGAGGCAACTGCAGGACATCAAGCAGGGGCCCAATGAAACCATGTACGATTATTTGGAGAAATTCAATCGCCTGGAGAGAAGCTGCTGCACCCTTGGACTGCCCGAGAAACTCATCATCGAATACCTCATTGATGGATTGAGACCCTTAGACAAAATGCTCCTGGATGCCTCAGCTGGAGGATCCATGATGAATCTATCACTGAGTGGCATAAGGAATCTCATCACCGACGTTGCTGAAAATGCCCGATTCAAAGAAGAGACAATTCGGCAGGAAGAATTCTCCCGAACAAAGAATGTGGCAAAGGGTGAAGAAACACCGATGAACTCTATGCTAGAGGAGATGAAACAATTGAAGGAAATGATGGTTCAGATCCTACGAAGGCAGCCGGCTCAAGTGAAACCTTGCGAATTTTGTGGTTCTACAGACCACAAGACTGACGCATGCCCAACATTAATAGTAGAAGAACCGGGAGAAGTGAACGCAGTGGTAGGATACCGAGGATATAACAACAACAACAACAGCAACGACAGAGCCGGGCCAAACTGGCAGTATAATCAAGCAACCAATCCAAGCTGGCGAAACGACAACCATCCTCCGAGGGAGACACAACAAGCCGCACCGCAATTAGCTCAGTCATTCTACCAACCTCCCCACCGGCAGTACAACCAGAATGCTCCATCAGCAGCCACTTCTTGGTAAGCTTTTTGTTGAGATTGATCACCATCAACCAGTTCTCGTACAGTTCTTTGTAAGTTTCAGCCAGCGTCTCCTGAGTGAGTTCTTCATGATCACTGTCCGAGGCGTCGTTAGCTGATCATTCGAACATGGGGTCATACTATCACTGGTTTCACTGCAGTCTTCTATGGTGGTAACAAAAGCAACAAAATTGGTAGTTTCATCTTCCTCCTCCTCATCAGACTCGTTATAGCTAAAGTTTGCAACCATCGCCTTTTTCTTCTTGAGGGTGTTGGCGCATTCTACCTGAATGTGACCGAAACCTCTACATTCGCGGCATTGTATCTCTTTTCCTTTTTCAGAAAAATCCTGCCTATTTTCGTTGGTCCTCGTCTTCCCCTTTTACCATTTGCAAAAATTGCTCGAGGATGACTGACCTTTCTCAGGGCCACATCTGTTGATCTTTCGAACCATTCTGCCAAAGTTCTGAGCCATCATAGACAGTTGTTCAGTGGTGCATCCAGATTCGGGCAAGTCTTCAGACACTTCAGCTTTGAGGGCAATTCCTTTCCCATTTTTGGTTTCGGCTTCGTGATTCATCTCGTAAGTCCTGTGTGACCCCATGAGCTCGTCCAGCTTTAGTTTGGAGATATCATGCATCTCCTCAATGGCAGTAACTTTCATGGCAAACCTCAGAGGGAGCGATCTCAAAACTTTGCTAGCCATTCTTTCTCCATCAATCGGTTTTCCCAGTGCAGCAGCCTCGTTGGATAGGTCTAGTACTCTTGCATTGAACTCAGGAATGGATTCACTGTCCTTCATCTTCATATCCTCGAACTTAGTTGTCACTATCTGCATTCGAGGATTCCAAACTTTGTATGTGCCTTCATAAGCTATTTGGAGAATATCCCAGGCTTCCTTAGCAATTTCACAATTAATAATCAGCTTTAACACATTCTCGTCCACTCCAGAAAAGATTGCATTCATAGCCTTTGAATTTCCAACAACCGATTTTTCATCTGCATCAGTCCACAGAGTTTCTGGTTTAGGAACAATTTCTCCTACAATATTTTCCATTGTGGCCAACGGCTTTAGGCAAAGAGAAGGAATAGACTATAATGAGATTTTTGCCCTAGTTGTGAAGTATAAAACACTGAGATGTTTGTTAGCTTTGACTGCTGTTTATAATTAGGAATTACACCAAATGGATGTAAAAACTACTTTCCTTCATGGGGACCTAAATGAGACCATTTACATGACTCAACCTAAGGGATACATTGATAGAAATTTGCCTGATCACTGTTGTTTGCTTAACAGGTCCATTTATGGACTTAAACAATCTCCTAAACAATGGAACAAAAAGATTAATGATTGCATTATGTCCTTAGGCTTTTCTAGGAGTAATTATGATACATGTTTATATCTGAGAAGGCTTAAGCATGAAATTGTCTCTTATGTGCTGCTGTATGTTGATGACATTCTGATCATAAGTAATTCTAAGCCTGAAATTGCTGGTATTAAAACTGATTTGAGCAAACACTTTGATATGAAAGATATGTGGCTTGCCCAAAAGATCTTAGGCATAAAACTGTTTAGGGATAGAACAAATGGTAACATGTTCTTGTCCCAAGTGGACTATGTTAATAAAGTGCTGGATAAGTTCTCTATGAAGCATGCTAAATCCACTAGTATACCCTTAAGAGGGCACTTGATTTTCACTAAGTATGATTGTCCTAAAACTGAACTAGAAAATTAGGAAATGCATGATGTATCATATGATGTTGTTGTTGGTTCTGTGATGTATGCAGTGTTATGTACCATACCTGATCTTGGCTTGGCTATTAGTGTATTAAGTAGATACATGTCTAACCCTGGAAAACAACATTGGGAAGCCATGAAATACTTGTTAAAATACCTGGTAGGGATCTAATAAGCTTGGTCTGTGCTATGCTAACTATGAACCTAATGCTGCTAACGTTGGTTATGTGTAGGGGTGGGCGTCCAGACCCGAAGACCGAAAAAAAAACCGAACCGAACCGAAAAAAGACCGAACGGGTCGGTTTTTATCGGACCGAAAACCGGATCGAAAAAACCCGAATTGATTCTCAAAATTCGGTTCGGTCTCGGTTTTGATTTTTCCTCGGACCGAAAGACCGAACCGAACCGAATATATGTTTTTCTGTCAATTTACAGAAAAAGACCGAAAACTCGAAAAAAGACCAAAAATTCGTGAAAAGCCCGAAAAAAGACCGAAAATGACCCCCAAAAAAAAGACCGAAAAAAGACCGAAAAAGACCGAACCGAACCGAAACCCGAAAATCGGGCTTTGATCGGTTTTTAATTTCAAAAAGACCGAAACCGAACCGAACCGAATTTTCAGGTTTCGGTTTGGTTTTCACAAATTTTGGGCCCGAACCGACCCGAGCCCACCCCCTAGTTATGTGGACTCTGATTATGCCAGTAATAAGGATAATAAAAAGTCAACCACTGCTTTTTATTTTACATGGAATGGTAATTGCATATCTTGGAAAAGTCAGTTACAATCAATTGTAGCATTATCATCTACTGATGTAGAATATTTAGCAACCACTGACGTTGCTAAAGAAGCTATCTGGTTAAGTGGCTTACTGAAAGAAATCACTGGTTTTGCATGTACACCTAAGATATATATGGATAGCCAAAGTTCCCTTTGTTTATGCAAAGACCATATGTATCATGAGAGGTCTAAACACATTGATGTTAGACTTCACTTTATTAGGGACTTGGTTAAATCCAAAACTATGACCATTGATATGATCTCAGGGATGAAAACCCTGCTAATTTTGGAACGAAATTGTACCTGCTAATAAGTTTATCTTTTGCAGGAAGAGTCTCCACATTGATGAAGTTGGTTAAGCTGATTTGGGAGCCTCTTGAGGTCCTTCTAGTGGCCTGGTTATACCCTACCCTTGTTAAGGTTAGATCTTTCCTTTAAGGTCTTCCTTTTATTACAACTAGCATTAGGAGGGCATATTGTTATGGTATAATGCTATTGTGATGTTATTATGTTGATTATAAATGCCCAAAGTAGTTTTGTGTCCTTGTATATTTTCCTAGTTAAGATTGCAGGAGTTCTGGTTTAAGCCTTAAGTCCATATTTGAGTTTTGAGCCAAAAGGCTCAAAACGGTGTCGTTCTGCACAAGCGGGAGAGCTGGTGTTTGAAACTCAAAGGAAGCGGCAATGTTTAGACAGAGCACGAGTTTTGGAGTTAAATGGAACGGTAGCGTATCGATCGAGCGCGAGAGTTCGTCGGGTCGTTATTAGCTAAAGCAAAACGTCAGCGTTTGGTCGAGTCTATCGTCTCCTCATATAAGCAGCTGGATTTGGGGGTTTAGGGTTCAGTTCAAGATTTCCGATTTGAGAGAGCTGTGCGAGCGATTCGAGTGCGACAAGTCAAATTGATGAGCGTTCGAGCGTGACTAGATCCCGGTGGGCACTGGAGTACTGTACTACAATGTGTCTCAATTGGGGCCAATTCGTCAGTCAAGCGTTGGAGAAGTTCAGCGGAAGCTTCAGCTCGGTTAGGGCGGAGCGACGACACAACTCGACCGGTTTTGATTCAGGGAAGTCCTAAACTTGTTGCTTGGATTGACACAGTGTATTGGGTTACAATCGCTTTGTAATATTGAGTAACATTAGGACAATCTTCTCTAGGCTATTTTGTATGAACTCTTTGGGCTAATAATCAATAAAGGGTAAGGTTTAACTAATTAGGGTTCTAAGAACTTGAATCCGATCATCTACACTTTCAGTCCTCTTTGTAGCCTTTTCTTGGAATTCAGGTGATGTGCAACCTTTGACAGAAGACTGTGCTATGGAGGATTCTGGTGTAGCCTTATTTAGCTTTCAGTGGAAATCTGGCCAGCGCTTCATTGTTGCTTCTGATTGGCCAGTTTGGCATAAATTGGCTTCGGTGCACTCAAGGTTTCAAGAATCTAGCAGCAGAGGGATCGATTGGCATTGCACGTAATATTTTTATTGATTACATCTTCTGTTCCTGTATTTGTATGTCGATTACTTTGTTGTTGTTGCTACCTGTTGTTTCAGGTCTTTGTATGTCATTTTTTTTATATCAAAAAAAGAAAAAAATTAATGACCTAATACAAGCTTCTAAACTCAAAGAAAATAAAAAGGCATGAGATCATTACAAAAAGCTCAACAGGAGCATAAACAACTATTGGCATGAGATACAGGAACAGAAGCTCAACAGGGGCATGAGATCATTACAAAAAAAACTTGATGTGTAATTTTGTGAACATATATGAGAAAAAAAACAAGTTACTTTTTTTTCTTTGTCAGTCCCAACTCTCAATGCTTAATTTTATCAAAAAATTCAATGGATATTCAGTCATGTGATTACGATTTGAAAAGTCTTTCTTCTTTGCAGAAAATTTTAAGTATATGGGAGTAAATTATTGATTTTAAAGGCACCGGCTTCCGGGAAGGTAAGAGGTCTTCTTTGGAAGTTAGTGGCACTGGCATCACATAACAATTAAACTAAAGTCTAATATAATGTAAGTTGTAAGTATGAACATCCAAAAGTTCAATGGAGGCAAGTGGTTTAGTCCTCCATTTGAATGTGGAGATAAACTAATATCTCAGTTGGAGTAGGGAATGGGAAAGACTCGGTCAAGTCAAAGCGTAGTGAGAATTTAATAAGGTTCAGATACAGATGATGCGCTCAATCTAATTTCTCAAGCAATGCCGCTCTCTACTTCAGAGGTGTATCCAGTGTCCATGGCTGGGAATTAAAGGTGATGCTCCACTCCCAGCAGGTATAGTGCTTAGCCTAGTATATAATATATATAGAGCCCACTTAGCCTAGTATATATAGAGCTTCAACACCTCTATAGCTAAGTCGAACCTCGAGCACCCTTATCTTTTTTTGTGGTTAGAAGTTGATTGCAACAAATACTCTCTTGCTGTTACACCGGTTCGATCAATAACGCCCCATTGGCCCATAACTCTTTTAGCTATGGCGAGTACAAGTGCTGGAAATTATTCAGATTGCAACAGAAAGTTTGAATATCAAGTATTTCTGAGCTTCAGGGGAGCCGACACTCGTATCTTTGTCGGTCACCTTTTCAATGCACTGAAAAAAACTGGATTTCGTGTTTTTTTGGACAACGATGGGCTGGAACATGGCAAGGACATCCAAAAGAGGTTGTATGAAGCCATCCACCGTTCAGAGATGTCCATAGTTATCTTATCATGTGGATATGCCGATTCACGATGGTGTTTGGATGAACTAGTTAAGATCATGGAGCTTCAGGCTTTGAATGTTCATCATGTTTTACCATAGTTATCTTATCAGTGTTCTTTGATGTGGAACCTACTGTAGTTCGTATCAAACGGGAGTTTATATGAATGCATTCCGCGTGCTAGAGGAACGCTTTGGAGGTGAGATGGATAGGGTGAAAAAATGGAAGTCAGCGCTGAAGAGAGTTGCAGATCTCAGGGGATTATCTTTGAATGCTGACAGGTATATATTGAAAAAATTGTTCGCTGAAAACTTTTGAATATACTGTATTTATGTTGAACAGATAACATCTCATGCCAACCTCTGTTTACAAGAAGTTAATTTCATGAAAAATATGTTCAATCATGTCTGTATGTTTTTTGATTTTTTTTAATGTATTTAACAGGGATGAGTCGTTGCTTGTTGAAAATTCATTCAAGAGTTGAGGAAACTTGTAAACACAAGCAGATTATATGTTCCCCCGTACATTGTTGGAAGAGATTTTATACTTAATGAAATTAATATGTGGTTGCAAGATGGATCAACTGATGTTGAAGTCGGACTCATCTATGGATTAGGCGGAATAGGGAAGTCAACCGTTGCCAAGATTGCTTATAATCATAATAAAGACATGTTTGATGGTTGTAGCTTTCTTGCAGATTTTACGAGAAAAACAACCCAATTTGATGGCCTCTCTTGTCTATTGGAGCAAGTAATTTTAGATGTTACAGGAAAGCCAGGGAACAAAATACATAATGTCGATAAGGGCATAAATGACGTTAGAGCCCTTTTATGTTGCAGGAGAGTTCTACTGGTCTTTAATGATGTTCATGAACTAAAGTACCTTCCAGATGCATTCGATGATCCGGAATTTTTCGGTACAGGGAGTAAGATTATCATCACTGCTAGGAACGAAGAGTTGAGAAAAGTTAGATTATTCAAGAGATTATTCGAAATTAGCGTGTTAAATTTCCAAGAATCGAAGGAGCTATTGAAAGAACATGCCTCTATTAAAGAGTTTCCAAAGAATCCTCTTTCACACCGTCAAGAGGAACTTCTTAATGATTTTATGAAATATTGTCAAGGGAATCCTTTAGCACTTCATGTTGTGGGACCACTATTGCGTGACAAAACAGAAGAAATGTGGGAAAATCTACTAAAAGAGCTTGAAGAATATCCAGATCATGAAGTATTTAATGTTTTTAAATTGAGCTTTGAATGCATAGATGATAAATATACGGAGGACTTGTTTCTATACATAGCTTGCTTTTTCGTCGGGATGGATAAAGAATATTCACTTAAGATCTTGGGTAGTAGTAAGTTAAGACCGATAACTGGAATAGAAAAACTTGTCAATCGGTGTCTTCTAACAGTCGGTTATGATGGCAAGTTAATGATGCATCAATCCATTGAAGAGATGGGAAAGGAGATTGCTCATCAGGAAGCAATCGACGAACCTGAAAGGCGTAGCAAATTATGGAGTGCTAGGGACTCACTCTTTGTGCTGCAAAATGTTAAGGTCACAGACTTTATACTCGTTTTACTTTTGCAAAATGTTAACAGGTTCAAGGTATCTTATGCTTAATCTTGTCTTTTATTTTGTTCTATAGGGAACATCAATCATACGAGGACTGCGACTTTATCTTCCAAAACATGATAATCACACATCGTCCGAACCTCACAATTTTGAAAATTGGCCCAAGCGTATTTGCTTTGGTTTAAATTTTTGGAATCCTTGGAGATACGTATCGACATTGAATTCGATGTCTATAAGAACATCCTCATTTACAAAGATGTCGAATTTGGAGTTGCTATTGCTTAATCATGTGCAATTGGAAGGTGGCTATGAAGATTTTCCAAAGAAGATTAAATGGTTGTTATGGCCCCGGTGTCCCTTACAGTCCATATCATCAAACTTCAATCTTAATGAGCTAGTGGTACTTGACATGCAAAAGAGTTGCCTTGTTCATGCTTGGAAGGCTTGCAAGGTATTTGAGCATAATTTTTCATAATTTTTGTTTTGTTTTAGTTCAATATACTCAATGTTACAAGGAAATTCAGAATCAATTTTTTTCTTTGATACACACAGTACATGGGTGCACTCAGAGTCTTGAAGCTCAGTTATTCAGATCGTTTGGTGTGTACTCCGGACTTGTCTTGTGCCCTTATGCTCGAATGGCTATATCTGGAAGGTTGTACAAGTCTAGAGAGAGTCCATGAATCAATTGGAAACCTATCAAACCTTGCGCACCTCAATTTAAAAGGTTGCACAAGTTTGGTAAAAATACACAGATCTATTGAAACCTTGAAGAAGCTTACCGTGTTGAACTTGTCAGGATGCGAAAGCCTCGAGAGTTTTCCTATTCCAAATTCTGTTGTTCAGTTGAATCTTGCTGGGTGCAGAGGGTTTTTCATGGCTTGTAATCAAATGCAGTCATCGGTTGTTTCTTCGAACAGCCTAAAGACAATCCTTTCCGTTGCCTCATCATTGTTACAATATCCAATTCCCTCCACATCTCCATACTTGCCATTCAATCTTTGTCTCCCTGCCTTAACTGAGTTGAATTTAAGAGGATGCGGTATATCTCGAGTAGATGTTTTGGGGTTGTTAAGTTGTGTACCTTCCTTGAAGAAATTGGATCTCAGAGATAACCAGATTCGTGTGTTGGACATACCTCCTACTCTGAAGTTATATGAATTATTTTTGAGTGGTTGCGTCGAGATCCGGTCAATTTCACATTTGCCGCGCAGTTGTGAATTGTATGCAAAGGGAAGTCCTTCATTAAAAAGAATCTCATATATCAATGATTCGAACAATATACCTTTCATAGATGCATCTGAGTCTAATGAACTAGTTGAAGTTGACTACGGTTGTAACGATCGACTAGTAATTAAATGGATTGGTGAGTTGGATGAAAGTGAAGCCAACCAATTGGGTTTTGTTAAATTGCATGCTTCTGACTCTGAAAGCATCTTGCTGGACATTGAAGGTAGAGATCGTCGTATTAGGAGGGTGAGTTTTCTTTCTTTTTTCTTTGTTTATGAATATTTCCTACAACATTGTTGTTGATTAAAATTGACAAAAAGGTTCTTATAATTTTTGACTAGGTATTTTATCGAGCCGGAGTATATCAGGTTTACCTTGTAGGTGATCACCTAGCAAAGTGGTTCAATGAAACAACAACGGAAGCAGAGCTGCTTCATACTGTTCTTGATAATCAATTGGATATCCGAGCCCTTAATCTTGGTTTTATGGTTCCAGCGGACAGTACAGAACTGATAATCACAATTAAGAATGTCACAAGGAAGTGGGAAAGGAGATTGTATAAATCTTTTGACGATTGGCTGTTCAGTGGTCGTAGTAAAATAACGTTAACTTGGTTAAGTCATTGGCGTACCGTAAAGGAGCATAGAGAGATAAAACCTGGTGACCTACTCCACATATCTGCCAATACATCTGGCTTTCGTGACACAGTAGTAACATGGGGAATTAAATTTATCTATGAAGAGGAGCAGCAGCAAGTTGATGAAGATGGATCCGAACAACATGATGATGATGATAATGTACGACAGACTGATAATTCATGGAGCAACAGTAGCATCCGAAGCCAAACCGTGAACCATATTGACAAAACGACAACTTCTTCAATAGTTGGGAAAAGAGTTGACCAAGTAGAAGAAGAAGATGACGGCTCTACGTCTGGTTCTAATCGGTACAACAATAGTTTCCCCTCCCCTCTTGATCTCTCTATATACGAGTATAAAAGGCACTCTGATGATGATGAAGAAGATCTGAATCACAAGACAAGGGTGTATATACCGTCCTACCGCCTGTGGATGTGGTCCGACTAAATCCATTTCACTAAGAATCCAAATTTGCTTTCTAACGAAGTAGTTTTCAGGTCAGTAGTACTCTGGTTACCAGTTGTTGTTGGCGTGATTTGTCTTTGTTAATTTTGTTAACAAGTGAGACCTCAGCTTACTAGCTAGTCATGTGTACTGAAGTTTGATATCGGATTTGTTAAGGCAAGAAGATAATAACAAAAGGTAGAGATCGTCGTATTGGGAAGGTGAGTTTTCTGTTTTCTTTCTTTCTTCTTTGTTTATGAATATACATGTTTATGAATCCAAGGTCATCCCCAGCCGACCGGCCGGAGCCAAAGCCATCAGCCTCCCAACCGGATGGATGAATCCTCTAGAGCACCCTGCACCAAAACCATTCCCAACCGAACGGTTCGATTTGCCCATTCTCAACCGACCGGTTGAACTGCTATAGTGCTATTTTTTTCACCCGAGGCTATAAATAGAAAGATGGTTTTTTGACCTAAGTGTGGAGGTTTTTGGGGAGAAGAAGATTGGAAAAGAGGCTCAACCAAGGTCATCAATCATCATCCAACCAAGGAGAAGTGAAGATCAAAAGGGAGACATTAGGATTAACCATCCTACTTCTATCCATCTTCTATTCTACTTGTTGTTGCTATAAACCCTACTCACACCATGTTGTCTTACATGATGTGTGAGTAGTGGATCTTGTGTTTTGAGAGCCTTATGACTCTTCTTGGTACTCTTTGATCATAATATACATTGATATTCACATGGATGATTGTTGATTTCATTTTCTCTTGTGTTATGAAATGTTAATGCACTCTAGGTGTTTGATAAAATGCCTAAGTGACAACTTGGACTAAAACTTGAACCTATGACTTGGAAACCCTTGGGGATAGTTCTAGGATGGAGAAAATGATCTATATCTTAAATCATGCAAATGAACCTTAGGATATGGATGCTTGACTAAGGATTGAATGTTTACATCATTGGAGTTAGTCATTGAGCGAATCATCAATTAATCCCATATAATGGTGTTAAATTCATGTTATATATGCACTTCATATATGAGATGTGATGGATCATAATTATACGAATCAAAAACACAATAAAACCCACTAATTAGACTGTTTGTCTATTTAACTTTTGCTTGTTAGTTCCGATATATTTCTACAGGGTATTTTGGCGCTTAGAGAGAAAACACGCTAAGGAGAGGATTTTACGCTGAAAAGATATTACGAGTCATTCCAAGGTCAAGATCAGACGCTGAACGAAGAAATCTCAAGATCCTGACATTGAATTACTCAATACAAATCCAACCGAGGAACAACCAAAGTCAGACCGGAGCGAAATTGGACTGATAGTTTTGTGAAAAGACTGCACAAAACTCATCCTTATCTCCAAGTGACCGGCGGCTTTATGCATTGGATGAGTCATTGGGTGGCCTTCCTCCCCTCCTCCTCCATGGGTGACCGGTGGCTTTGGCTTGGAGGTGGCCAAAGCCACAAAACTCCCCTCCATTTGGACTTGCTACCGGCGGCTATGGGGAGAAGCCACAAGAAGTTGCCATATGGTGGCTTCTCCTCCACAAGCTCCTCCCCATCTCCTCCTCCCTTGGATGCAACACCACATGCCACCATCTCCACCCTCCATTCTCCTCCCCTTAGCCTATAAAAGGAGAGCTCCTCCTCCTCATTTCATCATCCATCATCCAAAAATCAACATCTCACTTATCTCTCTAAATGTTTGTTACTTTGTAAGTTTGGTTTATGAAATAATACTCTTGTTGGTTCTTGAGTATTATAACGGTTTGAAATTATAATACTCCTGTTGGTTCTTGAGTATTATAATACTGTAGAGAATACTCCTGTTGGTTCTTGAGTATTCAGTAGGAATTAGGAATACTCCTGTTGGTTCTTGAGTATTCCACCCCCTCTCCTCTTACTGTCTTTCAAAAACCCCCGAGTATTTAGCTATGATATCCTCTTCCATGGATACTCGTAGCTAAACTCTTTATTCGGTTTAGAGTGTGTACTTGTATCATAAAATGTTTTAATTCTTTTAGTTTCTTTTCTCTGTATTCAAAACTTGTTCTATGTGCCATATATTAGGTTAGAACTTCCAAGGTTGAGTGGATGCTTGGAATGACAAAGCTCTTCCGTGGGGTTCGTAAACATGCTCGAATAACTGGATGCTTGGAATGACAAAGCTTATCTGAGGAGTTTGACCTTTCTAAAACACCATTTGGTTGCTCGGGAATGAAAGACCAAATGGATGCACACAGGCTAATATACCTTGGAATGGGGTATTAGTCTAAGTAGAACAAGTGCTCTACGACTTTTGCAAAAGACTAGACGGTGTTGCAAGTTGAGTGCTTGGAATGGCCTCGATTCACTTTCGAACACTTTTGCAAAATGCTAGACAGTGTGCAAGTCGAGTGCTTGGAATGGCCTTGATTCACATTTGAATACTTAGAAAGGTTACTAAAATAATAAACAGGCTATGATACAAGGCCCCTGAAACCGAATGCTTTCCTGAGATTCAAAACCCCCTGTATTTACTTTTATAAATTGCTCGATCATCTGCAATCACCAACCGCTCATCTATCGGAGGACTCACCAATCACGCATCACCCACTGTAAGTCTTCTTCCTTTAAATTTAGTATTTACTTTCTATAATTTACTTTTCCACAATCAAAACCAAAAACAACAAAAAAAGTCACTTAGTCATAACCGCTAAAATCTCAATCAAACCTAAAAAACGCTCCCATCCTGTACAAATCCCACAAAGAACAACGTATCCTCCTAATTCCCTTGGGTTCGACCCCTACTTACCACTTGCTACCCAGTAGTGTAGTTGCGAGTAGCGGTAAATATAAATTTATTTGCACAGAGAACATTGCACCTTAACGACAGTGCAGTGGGCTTCGTCAACATGCTACTAAGCGTTTGATAAAATGCCTAAGTAACATGTTGAATCTAGTTCGGATAATAGAGAATATGATCCTATCAAATGTATGCATTTGTTGTTAACTAGTCCCCGAGTTCATAGTAGTTATTACCTTAGGAAGAGATTCCAAGAATAATAGTGCTATGGAATGAACCAATTACCTCGAAAGAGTGAGGTTCGAGCTATAAGAGAGCTTGGCTAGGATTAGACTCACATGAACATTGGTCTATCTTAGTCTAAGCTAGGTTTTCTACAATACATGGGTAGGAAGTGAACTAGTGCGTATGTTCATTGCATTTATCTCCCAACCATAGGACGATAATGCAATGGAATGAACTGATATCCTCAAATTGAGTGAGGTTCGAGCTAAGAAGGTTCTAAACTATTTGACTAGCATGAAATGTTTGAATATAATGTATGTGATCATTGGGAATTTGCCAAGGAGGGGAGTAACTCCTCGAAACACCTCCTATCTATCTTTTATCTCTAATTACTCACCACATAGGATTTAGAATATACAAACCTTTATACATTTTTGGTTAGAATAGCCGAATGGAAACATGATCTTAAATAGTGCATGTGCTTAGCTTGCTCCTCTTGGTTCGACCCGGTACTTTACCGGTATTATAAATGTTTTGACTACATTCGATCCTCTCTTCATTGATACTATTTAGAGGTAAAAAAGAATAGTTCGTCAATGAGGCGCTATATGGGTTGAAACAAGCACCCCGCGCTTGGTGTGAGAGACTATTACAGTTTCTACTGTCCCATGGATATGCCAGAGGAGAGGTGGACAAGACTCTCTTCCTTTTGAAGGAAGGGAAGGAAACTCTAGTGGTTCAGGTATATGTGGATGATATCATTTTTGGTTCAACTAACCCTAGACTTGTCAAGAATTTCACAGATTTGATGTCGAGCGAGTTCGAGATGAGCATGGTGGGAGAGCTGAAGTACTTTCTTGGACTTCAAGTAGCTCAAGGAGAGGATGGCACCTGGATCCATCGGCAGAAATATGTAAAGGAGATTCTAAAGAAGTTTGGAATGGAATCTGTCAAGACGTGTGCCACACCGATGTCTCTAAATGATACCTTGACAAAGGATGAGTCCTCACCACAAGTGGAACCAACTCTATACAGGGGGATGATTGGTTCACTTTTATATCTTACTGCTAATAGACCTGATATCTTATTCAGTGTTTGTTTGTGTGCAAGGTTTCAGGTAGGACCCAGAGAAACCCACGTGAAAGCTGTGAAGAGGATACTAAGATATCTGAAGGGAACAGATGATTTGTGCTTGTTCTATCCGAGGGGAGGAGACTTACGCCTGGTTGCCTACACTGATGCAGAGTATGCGGGCTACAAGACATATAGGAAGTCCATGTCAGGGATGACTCAGTATCTTGGACCGTGTCTCATCTCTTGGGCTTCAAAGAAGTAGTCCTCTATTGCACTTTCCATCGCTGAGGTGGAATACATTGCCGCTGCTGCTTGCTGTGCGCAGCTTCTATGGATCAGACAACAGCTAAGTGACTATGATGTTATTACTGATTGTGCTAAAATTCTGTGTGATAACACTAGTGCTATTAATATCTCTAAAAATCCTATGCAGTTTTCACGCACTAAGCATATAGAGATTCGATATCACTTTCTACGAGACTATGTAGAAAAGGGAACAATAGCAATGGAATACTACAGAACTGAGGAACAGATAGCGGACATATTCACAAAGGCATTGCACAAGGAACCGTACGAGAAGCTGAGGCTTGAACTAGGTATGGTTTCACTTTCTTAGAGCTGTGCTCATATGTTGCTCCCTCGATGATTGGCTAGACTAGATGCATGCAAGTCACATCTGATGGGAAATTTAATATGGATGTTCTGTGCTAGTGAAAATTAGGTTGTGTTCACATTGTATCCATGCATGCTAGCTATGTGATTGATGACTACATTAGGGATTGAAAAACATGAAATTCTGAATTCTTTCTGCCCAAAAGAGACCTTCATAGTTGATCCCACGTTATAAGCCCAGGAGGTACTCTAGACCAACCCTAGCCTATCTTCATGTGGAGTGTTCCTATGACCCATTGATTTGTTGTTCTATTTTTCTGGAGTTATCCACATGAAGTAAGGAATTGCTAAAATTTGCTTGGATGATCTTATTTTTGCTTGATTGTGTGTGGTGTTATTTGTACTATTTGGGTAAAGTTAGCGCACCATACCAAAAACCTTGTGTACCCATGAGACAAGTCAGATTGAGTTATCACTTTAGAAGGTTCAACTTTGGCTGGGAAACAATCTCTGTGACAGTTGTGGAGATAAGGAGATCTGTGACATTCAGATAATGATGGTTTAGCATTGGGAAGGGTTTCACTCAGTTGGCTCTCAACATAGAGAAATGAACAGTCGATGGCATCATAACTCTGTGACATGCAGCTGTCTCATCTGAAGCATTTATTGCGTGAAATGCACGCCTCCAAATGGGGCCACGTGCAGCCTTTCTCACTTTTGGGATAAATTAATTTGTGGTTGGGTGTATGTAGGTAATTATTTACGAGGAACCAATTTTGAAAGGGAGGTAATGTTGGGTTACTTTGGAAATCGTGAAAAATATGGTGGAAAGCGAAATTTCTGATAAAAAGTAGGGGAGGCAACGTTTGGGCATTCGATTGTCAATCAATTCTAGGATTTGCAGCGGGTATAAAAAGAGAGGAAGACGAATGTGATGGATCATCGATCTCAGACATTCACTCTTGCTCTCACCCAAATCAAATTGCTACAAATCACAATGGCCTCTCTAAACCCTAACTCAACCGTCACATCTGAGGCCACCGCCGAGCTAGCTGCACAATTAATTGCTCAGGGAGTAAATGTTCAGAACCTCCAAACCATTCTCCAGTCTGCCACTCCGTCCGTCTCCACTCCGACCGACACTGCTGTGGCTAGAGAAGTGGTTATGCTCGAAGAACTTCAGGAAGATTCTCACTCCTAGCGCCGTGTTCGTAAGGGGTCTTCAATTGCTGAACGGTATGCTGGTAAGCGCTCAAAGCACTCTGCTCCATCATCGGCCTCCACTCATCAGACAGCACAGATGATTGATGACGATGGCGATTCAGATGGGAGTGCGGGAGAATCGGAGGAGGCCGGGAGGACTATTGCTCAAGAACTGGTTCTTTATCGTGAATGGCTTGTGGAGTATACAAGCTTAGAGAGGTTCAGGAGTTGCTGGTGGCCCAGGGTTAGGGCGAGTTGTTCAAGAAACCGGTTTTTGTAGATGAAAGGTTGATCAAGGAGTTTTATTCAAAGCTTAAGCTACTGGAGAAGACAAGTGGAAATCTGGAATTGTCTGTGACTATGGGAGGAGAAGTGTATACGCTGAATATGAGGGAGTTGGCGACCATTCTGCAGGTGCCAAAGGGGTGGGTACGCAGAGTACACCAAGGGCACATGGCCGAGTTCTGTAGCAAAGTCCGATGTGTTGAAAAGGCTTGGGATGGATCCCACCGCGAAGGGGCAGAAGGAGATTTTCGGCATGGATGTGCTACCAGGATCCTTCACAGGATCCTTGTGTCAAACATCACCCCGAGAAAGCAAAAGCACAATCTGGTCATCTTTCAGGACATGTTGCTTATGGACAAATTTATGCAGAGGGAGCCGGTTAATTTGCCCTTTTAGGTGATGCGTCAGATGGAGTATTGCAAGGACAACCCTCGCATGGTCTGCCCTACCCTCAGTTTGTGAAGGAGATTTTAAATTACTGGGAGATTTACAATCCTGCCTCCGAGACAGCACTTTCCACCATTTTAGGTGATGAGCACTTCATCAAGCTAGGTCTGCAGTATTCTGGAGATTAATGATGGATAAAACCAAGCGCACAGTCGCCACCACCTGCACAACCAACTGACGTTGAGATGTCTCCTGTTGCTGACCCTATGCGTCAAGAAAATGTCCTCCCAACTGAAGGACTGGGTGAGATGATGAAGTTGTTGAGGGAGCTTTGGTCTGAGGTTCAGGATGTGAAACGGAGGTTAGCAGCCCTGGAAGTGGCAGCAGAGAAAGCTTTGAAAGTCCTAGAGGAGAATTGGGTGAAAGACTTGGGTGCTACGGTTCCCAGAGCAGATCAAAAACCTTGTTGCAGAGATTGTGGAGCAGCTGAAGGTTATGTACCAGAATGATGCTTAGTCTGGACTGTCTCATGGCCCCCATCTTTGCCAACCCTACCACATCTATCCCTGCTTCCTTGAACTATTTTTTCTTCTGAATTTCATGTTTGATTTTTCCTTCCATTTAGATTTCCTTGCTTGGATGTATGGTGTCAGTGTGACACACTTATGACTTGCTAGTATGAATGAAATTTTTTCTTTCCATCGCTCTGTGTCTTTGTTTGCAAATCTTTTTGATGATGCCAAAAGGGGAAAGATACATGTGTGCATTCACTAAGGGGGAAATCATTACCAAAATTTAAGCGGATGTCTATCTGAGGGGGAACTACGCTTGCTCGACTTAAATAAAAACTTAGTGAATAAATTGAAATCTGAAGTAGTCTGAAGTAGCTGATGTAGAAAATTGTAGATGTGATTTCCCTGTCATAGTTGGGTGTGATTTCTCATCTATGAAGAAATGTTTGTCATCATCAAAAAGGGGTAATTGGTTGGACCCTTTGTGTTTTGATGATAACAAACACTTAGCTAATACTTGACTTGAGTATGCAGAAATCACAAATCTGTCTGAGAAGTCGCAAGGTCTAGACTGTCTGAGAGAAACGATGACTGGACATCAGTGAGAGAGCTTGGCACTGCGAGGGAGATGAGATCTACGTGAGAGACGAGATCAGTACCGAGATCGTGCTTGGATCAGCTCTGTGGAGTGGGCCGAAAGCAAAGCCCAGTAGCGAACGGATTCAGAATCTGGCAGTTAATGAGCAAGATATATCAAGATACGAGCTGGAGATATCTAAGGGACCATGAGCTGGATATGGAATGGAAATAACTGATTTAGTTAAGATATGGCAATATCTGAACTAAATCAAATCTGTAAGATAAAGATCAAATCTCTGATGTAGATCAGATTAGCTGGAGTAATATAAAAGAGAGGGCAGCTCAACTGGTCGAAGTTCGGCTGTTTAGAGAGTGCAAACGGAGATTAGAAGTTGCGATCAATTCTGATAGTCGACAGAGTACTTGATGTGTGCGTTTGAGAGTTAGATCAGGTTATTTGGTATTCGGATTGAGTAGAATAGGTTCACTGTCACTGAGTGAGACAGATTGTAACGTTCTACAAGTATATTCGTGAAGTAATAACATCGATCTTGAAATCCTTCTGAAACTTTCCAGAAGGTAGTGGTTTTCAGCCTATTGCACTGTCGCAATAAGATTTCCACTATAATACTGTGAGTACTTACTTTCCACACTTTATTTCCTACACTTAAGATATTTTCCGCTGCTACCTCTCTGAGGGATACCACGTAGTGATCTCCCTCATAGAGAAGGCTAACCTAACGTTCCAACAAACAGTTTGCCGGATGTAGTGAATTTATCAAAGTGGAGCTGCATTGTCCCTCATGTAACCTGTGGGGTGATTCTGCACTTCATACCCTCAAGGAGTGCTGGTGGACGAGAGCCGTATGTAGGGGAGAGCAAAATTCGGTAATTACCGTTTACCATCGGTAAATTTACCGTTACCGAATCAATTCGGTTCGGTAAATCGGTAAAACGGTAAATCGGTAAATTTACCAACGGTAAAACGGTAAAAATAAGTCGGTAAACGGAATAAATTCTGAAATCGGTAAATTTACCGTTTTACCGAAAAATATAAATAAATAAATAAATAATATATTATAAAGAAAAAATTACAAAAATATTTATATATATTAAAAATCAACATATATATTTATAAGATTTATAATATATATTTAAAAAATTAGAAAAATAATAATTTTCGGTAAAATCGGTAAATTCGGTAAATTTACCGAAATTTACCGATTTACCGTTTTACCGAAATATCGGTAAATTGGTAAATCGGTAACGGTAAACGGAATAGAATTTTACATGTCGGTAAATCGGTAAACGGTAAAACGGTAAACGGTAAAACGGTAAATTACCGTTTGCTCTCCCCTAGCCGTATGGGAGAAACTGGGAATCTGCAGGACATGGATCGAAGTAAATTATCAATCCCCTGCCGACTGGCTATGGTTTTGGAATCCGTGATTGGAATAACATCGAGTTTGGAAGCAGAAGGAAGATCGATGGAAAAAGTTATGGAAATCAGTGAGGAGTTGGGACAGGAGGAAGTTAACTGATTCCAAAGAGGTTGCTTGGGCTATTTTTCAGGCGGTGGAGAGTGGAGACCCAATGATCAACCATAAATGGCTCCCTGAATGTCTCGCTCTGATGAATAGCCACCAATCATGGTATGTTGCATATATCTTCAGAGAGGCGGACTAGTGGGCGAGAATGGCCAGACAAGAGTCATGGGATTGGAGAAGAACGGACGCTATCTGATGAGTCGTATATATACGACTCGTCGAATCAATTAATCCCATTTATTTCGACGCATTATTATGCAAACAGTTACTTTTTAGTGTTATTTTTCATTTCAGGTGTTTCGGAAGCCTTGGAAGGAATACGCACTTAAAGACGGCATTTCAGTGCCAGATACGTCACATGGATTTCATGGAGGTCGGCTCAAGAGCCAAAGTCAAGACTGATGAGCAGCCCAAGGGAAGCACCTCCGAGCGGATCGCGAATGCAAGCCACTTTATCTGTGGCATCCGCGGATGGTAAACTGTGCATGATCCGCGTCGCTAATATGCACAGCGTTTGCGGCTGACGTCAGCAAAATCGGGATTTGGAAATCAGGCCTTAAACAAAATAAGAAACTCAAATTTCTTATAAATTAGGGGTTCACAACAACTATTAGAATTATTCCCAGCATTGAAGAGAGACGGCTCTGGAGAAGACACAAGCTTTAAACGCGAGAGAAGAGAATTCCCTACTTTCATCATTCATAATATTTTGTGTTTTTATTTCCATGGACATGAGTAGCTAAACTCCTAGTTCAGTTTAGGGTTTCGTCATTATGACACATGTTTTGAGACTTTATTCTTAATGCAATTTCTTATTTCTCTAGTTCTTGTGCTTAAATTTAAGAATATATTTGTGAAGCTAAGTGGATACTTGGCCGTAAAGCTTAGCTTAACAATTCAAACCCTACCGTTAATACTTGTTGGATACTTTGCCGTAAAGATAGGTAGTGAAACCTAGATTCAATAATGCTTTTGCCGGATTAATGTGTTTAGGAAACAACTATAAATTTAACACCTTTGCCAGGTTAGATTGTGGTGTATCACCTTTGGCGGAATACTTTGGGTTGTTACCTTTGCCGGAATAACCACACTTAGAAATTTGAGATTTGATTATTAGCAGTCAATGATAAACATGTCACAGTAGAAACCTTAAGATGAATGTTTTCTCTGATTGAAATTTCATTAGTCTTTTCTCTTGTGCTTGACAATAATTGCTCACAAAACCCCCTCTTTAAGTGTTCACAGTTACAACTTCAACGCACCAGCTCTCTTGGGTTCGACCCTGCTTGTCACTAGCTAGTTTCTCGCAAGAAATTATGAATTTAAGTTTGACGCGTCAGACAACTGTATTGTATTTCTCTCGTGAAATTTGAATTATGTGACTACATGTGAATTTAACCTACTACATGTCCTTTTGAGTTGAGATAAATAGGAATGTGGAGTTGATAGAAATGTCCTAGAAAGACTTGACGAAGTATTCAAAGGACCAAATTTCAAGTTATATGGTTATGTGGATTTTGTGGAGGCTAGTACTTCGAGATGATATGATTTAGAGTTAGCTCCGCCGCCACATCGTTTATGTGAGTAGACGGGATGAGAAAACAGACCGTCCTATCTCTAGTCCAAAGTAACCGGGAAGGTGAGTGACACTCATCTTGACTCGCGTCAAAAAGGGCGAGGATGAGAAAGAGCGGGGAGGTATTTCCATATGCTTGTGGGTGATGATTGGACCTCCTTCAAAAGAAAAGAAGAAAAGGACAAGCAATTCACAATAAAGGAGCAAAGCTCAAGAAAAAAATCAGCCAAGTTGTGAAGTTCTACACGCAAAAAAAGTGAAGTGCATCATTCATACACAAGAGCCAAAGGCCAAAGAAACTTCACTACATCAAAAGCTGTCCAACAAAAGAAGAAAAAGCTCAAAAACCTTGAAGCTCGAATGAATCATGTGCCAGAAATAGTAATGAAGTATAACCATATAGCTAGAGTTTGGGACAGCGAGTGTAGATCATGGGTCTAAAGAGGACTATCTCCCATTCATCTGAATTGATTTGAATTTCAGCTCAGAGGTAATACGTATCGAGTTAACTCCGTGTTAAGCATGATGATTTGAGTAACGATCGAGTTATGCATAGAAAAACAAGTCTAGACTAGCGGCCGTAAGCACTGAAAGTCTAAAGCGTACATTCTAGGTCAATGAGTTTGCTGATGGAGCTTTTGTGGAGATGCAACTCCTTTTCCCCTTGACCCAGATCAGCTGCTTCTTGCACGAGGTTTTGACAGGCTAGGAAGAGAGCCTGGTGAATATATTATGTGATTAAAATACACATGGATATCAAGTCAATGAAGTGAAATTTACAGTAACTAATCAGACCTCCAATGACCTGAATGTATCGTTGAGGATTGATATTGACAGCGTCTGGTCGGTAGAATGCGGCATCGCAAGGTGTGGATAAGTTGGGGATCAGATTCTTGGAAGCATCTTGATTAATGGATTGTATTCTACAACTCGGGAGGCAGTTACGAGCATTCTATGCATCATAAGCAAGTGTTAACTTCTTAAAAAGAAATAGAGAAATCTACATATGAAAAGGAAAATACCTCACTCAGTACATCCAAATGCTTCATGCTCAATGATGGTCTCAAGATGCCCCTGAAACACATCTTTTATATAAATTAGAACACGGCCAATTAGCCCACTACAACCTCAATTATAACTTAAAATTCAACGCGAAAAAAGAACAACAGCAACAACAATTATTAGAAAAGAAATAAGAATAACCTTTAGGTGAATAGGGATGAATAAGCCCACCCGAAACACCGGAAGCACCACCTCCAAGACCTACTTAATCATAGATATCAACACGTACATGTGAATCACCTCGGGCTTTGCTGCCACAAAGTGATCAAAATTAACATCCTAATCAACTAGTGCCGTCAAATGAAATATGACCGAAGTTCAAACTCTAATCAAAATTAAATAACAAGTCCTCCAAAATAGATTAATATTTAACTTCAGAATCTCAGACAGAGAGTTACTTTCAGAAGATGGTACACAAATGAAAGGCCAGCAAATCCAGCACCAAGAACAGCATACCTAGAAAACAGTCCATTAATTTCAAAAAATATGAATAAAAAACAAAGACTAAATACCAACATAATGAAGCAAATGAATACACAATGGGAAGTCCAGGAAAACGAATTGGAAAATGGAGTGACGAGTCTGTCTGAGTCAAAACCTCGGATTCAGAGATGATTGTGATGAAGATGAGAATGACAAGCATAAAGATGAGCTCCGTTTCCTTGCAATGCGGCTGGAAGCATTAGAGAAATTACAGGTCGGAAATGTCGCAGGGGATGGATTAGGGTTGCGGGGCGTTCCTCCGTCCGCAATTATCCGCTCTCTTCGTTTTTTTTGATGACGCTCTCTTCGTTTTTTTTAAACTACTTAATTTTAAGTAGTTGTTTATTTTAGGGGATGGAAATTTTTTCTTAAAACAGTGAGAAAATGCCAAATGGATTGGATGTATTAACTGCTTAACAATCCATCTCCGATAAATTTCACCTTGTCTTGCATCAATTGTAGATATTTAAGTTCTCTTATAAATTTTACCTTTGCATCAAAGAGATTAGCCCAGTGGAAGGGCGTCCCCCTGCGCCCAAAGTGGCCAGAGTTCAAGTCCTCACCAGTTTCAAAATGAGCAAAAACTAACTTTAACCCACTAACCCCCATCAAAAAAAATTCTCATCAAAGAGTGATGGATGATTGATTCATGCACTAAATAAATTGTATTCATCCGTGCAGTAAATGATTGATGATTTATTATGCCGAAGTAACAACACTCGTGCAGTCATGAGAAAAAGGTCATGAGAGACGATAAAAAAACATGAATCTCCATTATGACTTAACCGATTATGAAAAATGTTATAGGATGATCAACATGAAAAATTCATCTGATGACCAAACACATCGATCTGGCCTACGTAGAGCAATGATCAGTCAGTCTGATCCCAACAATGCTAATCGATTCCCTAATAACCTTCAGCTAGGCCAACCAATTTGTTGATATCTTTGGAAAATTGGCCAATCTACCCCAATTTGAAACTCAAATTACTCATATACACCAGTCGAAACTCAAATCACCAATCTACCCCATTTTTTTACAATCCCGGTATCCGGGGAACCGAGATTCGAGCGAACTGCATAGGTGGCATGTTTTGGGTCCGACGTGGCCCCAGAAAGGATGAAATGGCATCCAGGTAGATTCCCGGTTCCTCAAGAACCGAGACTTCTATAGTACCGGTTTACGAGAAACCGAGATTAAGCTAACAGGCTTTTCAGACCCGGTCAGGTATCACGGACTTAGTTTGGATGTGACTAAACTAAAAAAGATCCCGGTTTATACCAAACCGGGATCTTCTGCGACATAAGATTCCGCGGAGCAGGCTTTTCAGGGACGATGGACCCGGTTGGGAACTGACTAATCGCCTCAATCCCGGTTTTCAGCCAACCGGAACTGTAAGGATCCCGGTTCACGGAGAACCGGTATTATTGTAATCTCATTTTGCACCGAATCGGTATTCGGGAGCTATAAATTGCACTCCCTTTCTTCATTTTCAACACACAATTCAATTATCTCTCTTCAATTCAATCATATCTATTCAGCTCAATCACCTATTTCTTACCATGTCTGACGTGAGTGATGATTCTGGAGACGTAAATATGACCACCTTGGAAACATTGGAGAATCCAATACGAGACGAGTATGACCGCGATGTGATGGAGAATGCGGATAATTTTGCCGAAGAAAATCCCGATGCGGAATCAGTTCAAGATCGGATCGTCTGGGATCATTCGAGTTTCACGGATATATCGGCATGGGAAATATATCAACCAGCAGATGAGAATGTGAGGGTCCACCATCCTAACTCCCCAGATCTTCAAAAGGATACTACTTTTTCTAATAAAGAGAATGTAATGCTTGCTGTGCAGAGATACTCAATTCTAAATCGTGTGGAGTTTAGGGTAAAAAAGTCTGACACTACTAAACTGGTGTTAGAATGTCGAAAGCGTGAAGAAGGATGTCAGTGGCGCCTTCGAGTCGTGGTGATGGCACGAACAACTTACTGGACAGTCCGCAAGTACGATGGGGACTACATATGCCATAACAACAGCATCCTACAAAGTAACATCCACTTGAACGCGCATTTCATTGCGAGGGAGATGCGGAATGCGATGGATGCAAACACGAGGTTCTCTATCGGACAGATACGAAATTTAATTGAGCGAGATTATGGGTATCAAATCAGCTACTGGAAGGCATGGAAAGCACAACAGAAAGCGTTGGTCTATTTGTTCGGCAAATGGGATGAATCCTTCAATAGACTGCCAAAGTTGATGCAGGCATTACAGGATTACAGCAACAATAGCAATTTTATTAAGTGGGATGTCACACCACTCGATGATGGTACCATGCAGGTAAATCAGATTTTTTGGGCTTTTTCTGAATGCATCCATGCATACAAGCACTGTCGTCCCATATTATCTGTAGATGGGACGCACATGTACGGGAAGTACAATGCGAAGTTGTTGATTGCAATCGGATTAGACGCGAACAACCACATACTGCCATTATCTTTTGCGCTTGTGGAGAGCGAGAACAATTCCAGCTGGAAGTGGTTCATGTCTTGTATCCGGGAAGGAGTAACCCAACGGGAGGGTTTGTGCGTTGTATCTGACAGACACGCTGGAATATTGGCTGCCATGCGTGAACCCGAATGGCGTGAACCACATGCATACCATCGAGTATGTGTTCGTCACTTTCAAAGCAATTTCACGACAAAGGTAAAAGATGAGGTTTTGAAAGCTAAACTTGGGGATGTGGCCTATGCGAAGAAGGAGTTGAAGTTCAAGAGGAAGTTTGCAGAGCTTATAGAACTATTGCGTGACCAACCAGTAGCTCGCAAATGGTTGGTAGATATGAATGTCGAATTATGGACACATGCATTCAACCACGGTGGATTTCGCTGGGATAACATGACTACAAATGCTTCAGAGTGTTTAAACAAAATTCTGAAGAATGGTCGTGACTTGCCAGTGTCGTCACTGGTTATGTACATGTTTAAGCAGACATCTGCTTATTTCGTCAAGCGTTATCAGAGCCCGTACAACAGCGAAGGAGAACTGTTTCCTCCCAAAATTCGTGAAAGATTGGCAGAACTACGGGCTAGGTCTGATTTCCACATCGTGACGATGTACGATCCGGTAAGTCGTGTTTTTGATGTCCTTACCAGAAAGAACCATATCACGTACAAGGTGTGTCTGGACTTGCGAACATGTTCGTGTGGGAAGTGGACATTGTTCAAGTACCCTTGTTCTCATGCCATGGCAGCTTGCAGAGGCGCCCGAGTCGAATACTCAGATTATGTCGCCACAGAATATACTCTTGAAACGTACTACCGTACGTGGAGTTATTTTTCAGCCCCGTATTGCACGAGAACTTTTGGCGTGAATATAATGGGCTCGTTCATGTTCCGAATCCACGATTCAAACGTAACAAAGCTGGCAGATCCCCAACCAGACGAAGGCGTAACGAGATGGATCAGCAACATCGACATCCACATTTAGGGGAATCCAGCAGTCAAGCAGCGTCTTCATCAACTCCAAACCCGCGTACTCAGCGATGCACAAACTGCCACTTAATGGGTCACAACAAGCGTGCTTGTCCGACTCGCAACCAGAATTAAGGCAACAATGTTGTTTGTAAGTCGTTATTTCATTATCGTAATGTTGTTCAAGTTGAAATCGTTATGCAAAAAATCATGAAGAAATTAGATGATAACATCAGTACAAACCAGTATTCAACTACCATCAAATGAAAAAACAAGGAAATAAACATAACATGGACTATCATTCTTCGGCGCCCTGTCCATCTCGCCCACCACGCCCTCTTCGTGGTCTCTCCCTAAATTGTGCATATAAGAAAATCTAGATTCTGGACGCTCGTACTCGCTTCTGCGTATGAACGTTGCAATAGATGTATAGTCAAAAACAATTTGTATTTTAACCGGTAAGACCGGTGTCGAACCCAAGGGAGCAAACTATTATACGTAGGGTCTATCGATGGCTAACTCGGCTATTCCTTCAATTCAAGTGTGAGAATGGTTATCAATGATGAGAAACAAGTAATCAAATGGTTTGGGGGATTAAAATCAATTAAAAGCGAGTTTCGAGGGATTACTCCTCTCCTTGGCAATTTCCGAATGATCATGCATACAAAAGTTCAATTAATTAAGAGTTGATAGGCTTAAAACCTAACTTAGTCTAGGACTAGACAAACTATCATGCAAGTCTAATCCTAGTCAAGTCATCTTAGATAGAATCTCACTAATTAAAGGGTATTGATTCACTATATAGCATTTATTCTCACAAGTGCTATATGCATAAAGCCTTAGTAAACCTCTCACCATGCATTTACTCTCATAAATGTTGGTTAAGTTCAATTTTACTACATCCAAGCCATCACTAAGCTCTCTCGATACTTAGATCATAGTTCTAACACAAACATGTCACTTAGGCATTTTATCAAACACTTAGCAACATGTCTAACATGAAGATCATAGTAAAATGAAATCAACTTCATAAAATCCATATAGATGTGTATACAATGATCATTGAGTACCAAGGAGGGTCATAAACCCCTCAAAACACAAGGGGGACTACTCACACATCATGTAAGACAACATGATGTGTAGGTTTTCAACAAAAATCTAAAAGAAAGGAAGAGGAATAGAGTAGGATTGTTGATCCTAATGAACTCCCTTAGTCTTCAAATCTCCTTGATTAGATGATGATTGATCCCTTGGTTGAGCTCACTTTTCCTTGTCTTTTTCCCCAAAGAAGCCCTGATGCTAGGTCAAACTTGCCTCTTTCTATTTATAGCCTCGGGCAGAATTCGGCATTGTAGCAGTTCCAACCGATCGGTTGGAGTAAGGTTGGGTGCCAACCGATCGGTTGGAGGAAGGCAAGATTGGCTGCTACTGAGAAACTTCCGTACCCGATCGGTTGGGAAAATCTTTGGCTTCAACCGATCGGTTGGAGCAGGGCGAGTCAGCCGATCGGTTGGCAGGACGAGCCGATCGGTTATGGAAACGGCAGAAACAGGCCTTCTGAGGGAGCTAGCCAGCCGATCGGTTGGCTAGGGGCAGTTGCCCAACCGATCGGTTGGACGTGTTGTTCTGCAAATATTTGCTCCCAAATCTTCGATTCTCCCCAAGTTCTCGTGTAATGGCTTCGACCCTAAGACATCTTGTGTTGACCTGAAGCGCACGAAAAGGGGGTCAAACGACAACAAATTATCATTGGAAATGAACTAAAGCTATAGTGAAAACGGGCATTAACGAGTCGGAAACTTGACTCATCAACACTCCACACTTAAACTTTGCTCGTCCCGAACAAAGTATGCAATTATGCCAAGAAGGTGCAAATGCCAAAATGCTAGTGGTGCCATGTTTTTCGTGCATTTCCCTCACTAGATTTCCCAAGGTCTCGATCCTTATTTATAAACATGTTATTGAAAGGTAAATGACAAGTATGTACAATCTACCTAACTCCTTTTCGTAGGCATTACGAATGCATTTAGCGTATGCATTAAGCCTTTAAACCCCTAGGCTACCCTAGTGGACGAGTTATAGTCTCGTGAGAGTTTTCAGAGAAGGGAATACTCACAAATCCCGAATGCACCTATCCCATAAGAATGAATTCAAGAGTGCTCAACCGAGGCTATGATTTCTCAAAACAAATTCCTCACCCCACGCTAGGTCCATTATCACAATATCATCAAAAGAACTTTTGAACCACTTTGAGTACCCATGAGGTTGTGCATTCGAGGTCATCAATACTAAAGTCTTCAATCGTCTCATCCAAAAATCTACTCATTTTCAAGGCAATACAATAGAAGTAAAGTTTTTAGTTTGCACAAAAATTGTCAATCGCTCACCTATGCAAGCTAGGGCTAGTCCATGGGCTCGCGATATGGAACTCATTCCCAAGTTTTAGGCGCTCAAGCCGTAATCCATAAGGGAAGAGGAGCTCGATACAAGAGTTTCTTAATAAACATGCATATACCAAATGGTAACTCCTGTGCAAGCACATGGGTCGTCCACAAGTCATTCTAACAAGCACACAATGCAAATGATGAATCCCGCACAAATGAAGAATGGAGGAAAAACATAGAGTCAAGTTTTAAGTGCTTCATATTTTTCTTTTGAAACGGCCTTTGGCCTACAAATGCTTTCGAGGGGGGACTTACATCCCTAACCCCCGACATTTGTATGTTTTGATCAAAACTTCTCTTGTACTTTGAGAAAGTTTTTAGTAGGGGCTTTGCCCTCTTTGACCGCAAACAAAATTTTTTTTATTGGGGCCAATTTTTCGCCCTCTTTTGACTCCACACTTAAAACTTGACAATAAGTTCAAAAAGAGTATGGAATGTGCGGGATTCAAACATAAGCATGGCACTAAATTAGAAAAACTCAAGTCACTAAGGAGCTATCAAATGGTCTAAGTTTTTCACGAAGATTTTAGAGGTGCTTGCTATAACTTGATCCAAGGTATTTCAACGAAAATATTTAGAGATTGGCTTTCACGAATGCACATTCAATGGACTAGCAATGATATTGGCTTTCACGAATGCACATTCAATGGACTAGGTCGGTTCTAGATTCAAGATCCAATAAATGTGGCAAATAGACTAGATGTGATTTATAGGAATTAAGAATCGATAGTCACAAGCCTATATGGTAAGAACACTTCTTATGTAGGGATAGGGTGCAAGTATGCAAGTGTCCATCTCAAAATGATATGTATGGCATGCAATCATGTGAACTATGCGCATCAAACCACTCCACACTTAATTCAAGCTTAGTCCCTAAGCGCAAAGAATGATAAAAATAAAGGCAAAGGCGCATAGGAACTCCCCTCATTTGTAGACCCGGTGATAAGAATCTTGGGAGGGAGAAATAACCTTTTGGTTGCAATTGTGGATGTAGGTGTTTTGGATATGATAGGAATATGAAAATAGATATCCTGTAAAGTGAACAACATGAATGGTAAACACCTTCAATATCATAAGAGTAATGATCATTCAACCAAAGGAAAGTCAAGAGTATAAGCATCAAGATGGCATACATCATCAAAATTGCGCCAAAAGGCGACTTAACATCCGAAACAATCATCCAATGCAACAATCAAAATCAAAGATACACATGTGTAAACTAATTGAAGCAAGGAATCAAGATGTAGCCTCCTCGTCTCCGGGCCTAGCAGAATCAACGACTCCATCATCATCAGGCGGCGCCATGGCGCCCGGGAATAGTGGGCTATCGTCGCGACCCAAACTCACATAAGGGAGTGTCCCTCCTGGAAGTGGCGTGCCCGCCTCCTCTACCATAGAAGCTGGCGTGGTAGGCAAAGGGGAGGTGCCACGGGGAGCAGAGAACTCAGGGGCTAAGGGAGGGGCGACGGGAGCGCTGGGGCCACTGATGAAGGTCAGGACCGTGGATCGGAGCCACTCCCACTCCTGACAAGATCTCAATGCCTCGGCTCTAGTGAAAGCATCAAGGCTAGCTAGCCCAGTCCTCAGGTTGGCGATGTCATAGGAAACTCGCTCTCGCCACTCTACCCAATCACCAGTAGGAGGGGCAACACCCTCAACAGCCGGCTCCTCAATGCGTGGCTCAACGACGGGAGGTTCCTCAGAGGCATGGGCTTCGGGCTCGTCGGCCGAAGGAGGGGAGCGAACAGGAGAGGCAACGGGGGATGGGGTAAGGTGCTCTCTGCAGTAGAGGGGGTTTTGTTGTCGGAACATGGCCTTCCTATCCTTCGCATCCTCCCTAAGGTTCCTCTTGTGTGGCTTGGTATCTTCCTCCCAAGTCTTCACGTCTGCCTTCAGAAAGTGCATACTCTTCATGGTAGAGGCATCGAGGATTTTCTTGGACGGCTCGTCGTTACCGGCATTACTTAAGGTGAAGTTACACCTCAAAGCAATCAACGTGATCAAAGAGCCTCCTCCCAAGGCAAGGTTCCGCGAGGAGCTCTTAACAGTGTCTGCAAATCGGGAGGCAAGAATAGCAAACCAATCAAGGACATCGCCGCGGTCAATGGCCATCATCAGATCAATATCAGGAATTGTCACCGCTCTACCCTTCCCCAATCTGGTATTTACCCCAAAAGCAATAAGATAATGGAATGACCTTCCAAACGGGAGTGGTGATGGCAGACGAGTTATAAGAAGAAATGAACCATTCGTTCCTCCCCGAGATCCTCCTCCAAAATCTAGTCCTTTCATGCTCATTAACCTTACGCACATCTACCCCATGCGGAGGAAAATCCAACCAATCAAGAAGCACGGTCTTCCTTATTTTGAATGCCCTACCTCCCAAAATAAATTTCCCAAACGTTTCCCCCTCCTCGTCCGTCATCCAATCAAATGAGCAAATAAACTCCTCAACTACCCTTTGGTAGGAGCCCGGATCATCCACAAATAAAACATTCAAACCACTATGACGAAGTTTAGACTGTACCTCATCGGCGACTTCAAGGTCGAGGCCCCTGAGGAAATCCATATCCGGATAAAGAGTCGCTACTGCTTTCTTCCCTTTTGTCGTGATAATGTCATGACATTTCCTATCGTCTCATCCTCGAACACGAGAGGCTCGGCAAAGGGGTAAGGGGTGGGGATAGGCAGGGGACCTTCCAACGGGCCATCATCGGGTGCAATTAGGGCAAGGGCATTGGACGGGGAGGGAGGAGGTGAGGGTGATGGCACACGCGCAATGGGAGGTGCGGGAGGTGCAGGAGGTGCAGGAGTCTTCCTCTTGGATTTCGTTGAGGTGGATGAGACTCCTTTCGAAGACTTGCTTTTATTTGCCAGTGGGCGAGGCGAAGGCGGGGGAGATTCCATCTCCTCATCTGTACTAGGCTCCCTCAACGAAGCTCTAAATTGCTTCCTCTTGCGAGCAACAAGAGGCAAATCGTCATCCTCACCATTGGACGAATCTTCAATACGATCATCCCTCGTTGGTTCATGGGCAGCTTCCTTACCCTTAGACTTGCTTTTGGATGAAGGACCGGCTTGAGGCATGATTGGAGGCAAAGGATGAAGCTGAGTTTTCAGGAGCACGGAGCTCAACCGATCGGTTGGGAGTAGGCTTTGGCTTCAACCGATCGGTTGGAGGGGCAATTTAGGGCAATAATTTGGGGGTTTTTTGGAAATGGCTCCGATGATGAAATTGATTGAGGGGTTTTGTAATCGGGGGCAAGGGGAGTATTTTTGGTGAAGGAGGCGGGAGGTTTCGACGGTTGGATTGGGAGATCGGAGGGGACGAGTTTCCGAATCGGAAACGGGGAATGGTGGGGTTTGGGCGGTGCTGCTGGGCTGCGGATGGGCGGCGGACGGTGCTAGATGGCGTGGCGACTGGATGGCGAGGAGACGGACGGTTGGTTGAAGGTCAGAGGATGGGGAGGAATCGCCGGAGTAGATTTAGGGTTTTGGGGGAAATGGGAAGATGAAATCGGGGAAGATAAAGGAGAGTTGGATAGGCAAATGTCAACCGATCGGTTGGCTTAATTTGACTTCCCAACCGATCGGTTGAGGCTGGATAAAAATGAAGGGCTCCTGAGATGTTTCCGTAACCGATCAGTTGGGGGGTCGATTTCTTACCAACCGATCGGTTGATCCTGCACCAAAAATGGATCTTCTGAATTATTTCCGTAACCGATCGGTTGGGAGCAGGCGTTCCTTACCAACCGATCAGTTGGGTAAAAAAAAATCAGCAATTTCAATCATTACCCTAGTCTAGCATTAACCCAACTCCACACTTAGAATTTTTACTTCCCGTCAAGAATAATTAACGCTCAAAATATCACATAAAACCAAGGAACGCTCACCCAAGAAATCTCTAGCATGCAAACATACGATTTCCAAACTAAACAAGCTAGGATTGTGGACTCCACACTTAAAACGCCACTATCATCAAGAGTATTCAAGCAATCTTCATATCACATCTTGCGCACCAATATATGCATTTAAAATCATCCCAATCACCAAGCCACACGACAAGTTCACAACACGCATGCTACACATATATGAAAATTACTTGTGCATAAGCGGACAACTCACAAACCGGGGTACCTCCCGTGAGAGCCTAGTTTAACGTCTTGGCAAAGACCGAGCCGAATCTTTTCTTAAGAAACACACTTGAGGAGTCCTTTGCTAGGATCCCTCCTCAAGCGGATAGTAGCTCCTCTACGGGTCGGTCAAGGAGTAGGTCACATTTTGCTCATCCCGAACTTCCTCTCTATAATGCTTGAGCCTTTGTCCATTCGCCGAGAAGGTGGTTTCGTCATTGTTGAGCAATTCTACATGTCCGTCCTTGTGAGGCTTGTGGACAATAAATGGACCACTCCATCGGCTCCTCAACTTTCCCAGGAATAATTTGAGCCTAGAGTTAAAGAGTAACACTTTTTCTCCCTTTTTGAACTCACGACGAAAGATTTTCTTGTCGTGCCATTTCTTAGTCTTCTCTTTATAGATCCTTGCACTTTCGTAGGCTTCATTCCTTATTTCCTCTAGCTCGTGGAGTTGAAGGATCCTATTGTCTCCCGCCGTTTGTATGTCCATATTCAAGAGTTTGATTGCCCACATTGCCTTATATTCCAATTCAACCGGCAAATGGCATGGTTTCCCATATATGAGACGATAGGGAGACATTCCAATAGGGGTTTTGAACACCGTACGATAGGCCCATAGTGCGTCATCTAGCTTCGATGACCAATCCTTTCTCGAGCTTCCCACGGTCTTTTCCAAGATAGACTTTATTTCTCGATTTGAAATCTCCACTTGCCCACTCGTTTGTGGGTGATAAGGTGTAGCAACCTTGTGGCTAACCCCATATTTCCGAAGTAAGGCTTTAAAATGTTTTTCCTTAAAGTGGGAGCCGCCATCGCTAATGACGGTCCTCGGAACTCCAAATCTTGGAAAAATGATCTTCTTGAATAGCTTGGCGACCACTTTGGCATCGCAAGTAGGGGAGGCGACGGCCTCAACCCATTTGGAGACGTAGTTGACCGCTACCAATATATATTGGTTTCCATAAGAGGACGGGAAGGGACCCATATAATCTATGCCCCATACGTCAAATATCTCGACCGGGAGGATGCTTTGTTGAGGCATTTCATGCCTCTTGGAGATATTCCCGGTCCTTTGGCATTGATCGCAAGCTTTGACGAACTCATAGGCATCACTAAAGAGAGTGGGCCAATAAAAACCGCTTTGAAGGACCTTTGACGCCATCTTTGCTCCACTACCATGTCCTCCATATTGTGATGAATGACAATGGTATAGAATGTCTCTCATTTCTTCTTCGGCGACACAAGTTCTATATAGCCCATCCGTGCATAGCCTATATAAATAGGGCTCATCCCAATAGTATCTCTTTGTATCGGATAGGAACTTCCTCTTTTGATGGTCGTTCATGTCGTGAGGAATAATCCCACAAACCACGAAATTTACAAAATCCGCATAGCATGGGAGAGCCTCCGCCTCAGCTTTCATAAGTTGTTCTCCAATAAACGAGTCATCCACGGGCCCAATATCTTTTTCAATCTCTTCATTTCCCTCTAGCCTCGATAGGTGGTCGGCTACCACATTTTCTACTCCCTTTTTGTCTTTGATCTCTATATCAAACTCTTGGAGCAATAGAATCCACCGTATCAATCTTGGCTTGGAATCTTTCTTTGCCAAGAGGTACTTGATCGCCGCATGATCCGTGAAAACTATAACCTTTGAAGCCATTAGGTATGGACGAAACTTATCGAAAGCGTACACAATAGCAAGAAGCTCTTTCTCGGTAGTAGAGTAGTTCAATTGAGCTCCATTAAGAACCTTGCTTGTGTAGTGGATGGCATGAAGTTTCTTATCCACCCTTTGTCCAAGGACCGCCCCAATAGCATAATCACTTGCGTCGCACATGAGCTCAAAGGGCAAATCCCAATTAGGAGGTTGGATGATTGGAGCCGATATCAATGCCTCTTTCAACTTCTCGAAGGCCACCAAGCACTCTTCATCAAACTGAAACTTGGTGTCATTGCATAATAGGTTTGTTAAAGGCTTTGCAATCTTTGAGAAATCCTTGATAAACCTTCTATAGAAACCGGCATGACCGAGAAAACTCCTTATTCCTCTTACATCCTATGGAGGTGGCAATTTTTCCATAACTTCAATTTTAGCCTTGTCCACCTCAATTCCCCTTTTTGAGACCAAGTGACCAAGCACTATCCCTTCCTGCACCATGAAATGACATTTTTCCCAATTAAGCACAAGGTTCGTCTCAATACATCTTTTCAACACTTTTGCCAAATTGGCTAAGAAATCATCAAAAGAGGAACCATAAACGGAAAAGTCATCCATGAATACTTCCATAATCTTTTCAATAAATTCTGAAAATATAGCCATCATGCATCTTTGAAATGTACCCGGCGCATTACAAAGTCCAAAAGGCATTCGCCGATAGGCAAATGTTCCATAAGGACAAGTAAAGGTGGTTTTCTCTTGGTCTTGTGGATGAATAGGGATTTGGAAAAATCCACTATATCCATCAAGATAGAAAAAATAATCATGCTTAGCTAATCTTTCCAACATTTGATCAATAAAGGGAAGTGGAAAGTGATCTTTCTTAGTTGCTTGGTTTAGTTTCCTATAATCCACGCACATACGCCACCCGGTCACGGTTCTTGTGGGGATCAATTCATTTTTAGCATTTTTGACCACCGTCATTCCCCCTTTTTTGGTACTACATGAATGGGGCTCACCCATTTAGAGTCCGCAACGGGGAAAATGATTCCCGCTTCTAGCATATTAAGAACCTCTTTTTTCACAACTTCTCCCACAATTGGGTTTAATCTCCTAGCTCTCTCCCTAGATGGCAAACTATCGCTCTCTAAATTGATTTCATGCATGCACAAGTTTGGGCTTATCCCCTTTAAATCATCAATCGAGTAGCCAATAGCATTCTTATGTTCTCTAACCACATCAAGCAATTTAGAAGTCTCATCATCATTCAAAGAAGCATTCACAATGATAGGCAAGCTAGAGTTTGGGCCTAAGAACTCATACCTTAGGCTTGTTGGTAGAGCTTTTAACTCTACCGAACAAGACTCCTTACCTTTGTCGCTTTGAGTCCCTTCTTCACCTTCTTCCTCCAAGATAGCCCAACAATCAACATGCTCGGAAAGCTCATTAGCAAGGTCAATTTCATTCACAATCAAGTTAGGCACATCATATAGCTCATAAGAATCAACAAGGATCTAGATAATTGCAACTCATGGTAGAATTAGGACCCTTTTGTGCCTTTTCCAAGTTAAATTCAACTTCCTCATCACCTACCCTCATGGTAATTGACCCCTTAGTGGTATCAAATATAGCCCCCGCGGTGTAGAGGAAGGGCCTTCCCAATAGGATGGGAACTTCATTGTCCTCTTCCATCTCTAACACCACGAAATCCCCCGGAATGTAGAAATTCCCTACTCTAACCGGGACATCCTTAAGAATTCCCCTAGGAAATCTTGAGGAGCAGTCCGCGAGCCTTAGAATCATTTGGGTTGGTTTAGGCTCACCCATATTTAACTTTTTGCACAATGAATAAGGCATCAACGATATACTTGCACCCAAATCACACATATCACGTTCAATCTTAATATCATTAATATAGCATGAAATGGAAAAGCTACCGGGATCCTCAAGCTTTGGGGGCATGCGCGGTTGGAGTATGGCGCTACATTCTCCATTGAGGGACACCGTGTCAACGTCCTCGATTGTTCTCCTGCAAGTAATAACATCTTTTAGAAATCTTGCATAAGATGGAGCTTGGGTGATTACCTCGGTGAAGGGCATTGTGACATAGAGCTTCCTCATCATCTCGGCGAACTTGGAGAATTGCTTATCATTGCTCTTCTTCTTTAATCTTTGGGGAAAAGGAATAGGAGGAGTGTAAACTCTTGGTTCGTCTTTCTCCTTTTCTACCTCGCTTTCCTTTTGAGCTTGAGGGTTAGGGACCTCTTCATCTAATTCCTCTACTTCGGCACTAGCTTGGCCTCCAAGATCGAAAGAAACCCTCTTCCTCTTTGGTAGTTCGCTCTCTAGCTCCTTACCACTTCTCAATGGCACCGCATTACAATGCTCTCTTTGCCCGTGCTCGGGTTTAGCCGGTAGTTTCCCGTGTGACCTTGTGGAGGACTCGGCTTGTTGCGCTATTTGGTTCTCCAACATCTTGTTGTGCGTAGACATCTCGTCCATTTTTTTGAACATTTGATCCGTTCTTTGGTCGGCTTTTGTTTGATTTGCCACAAGACTTGCTAAGATATCGGTCATGGATTGATCTTGTGTACTTCGATGAGTTGGGGCTTGTGGTTGTTGATGGCTCATTCCTTGATAATTCTCTTGTTGGTGAAATTGGTAATTTGCCCTTGGTTGATATGGAGCCCTTTGTTGTACTTGGCTAGATTGGCTTTGTTGGTTTTGCCTTTGATAATTCCCTTGAAAAGAGTTTTGCCCTTGAGGCCTTGGAGGGAAATTCGAATCATTGGACATTCTTCTTTGAGGAGGCTCATAATTCCTAGTGGTAGGATTAGCGTTTTGAGCATAGTTCCTTTGTTGATTGACAAAGTGTGCCTCTTCATAACCGTCATCATCATCTTCATAGCGGCCGTCGGGACAATTTTTGGTAGAGTGTCTAGTGCTTGCACATAGAAAGCAAGGTTGTTGCGCCGAAGTTCCCTCTTTATCGGCCTTAGGCTTAGTCGCCTCCACAGAATTTACCATACTTATCATAGACTCCATCTTCTTCGACAACTCATTAATTTGCTCTTTCGTTGCATAAGTCGAGGAATCATCTCTTGACTTGGCCATTTTCTTGTGGTCGACTCCTTGATATCTATCCGAATTGATCACGATCTTGTCAACGATTTTGAACCCTTGAGTCGCCGGTAATTCCATGATAGCACCTCCACTTGCCGTATCCATTTGATTTTTAGCTTCCTTGCTCATTCCCAAATAGAAATAGCGCATAAGATCGGCTTTTCTGAAGTTGTGGTGAGGGCATTCCCTCAAATAATGTTTGAAGCGATCATATGCTTGATGGAATAGCTCATTGTCTCTTTGGGAGAAAGTCAATATGAAATCCGTGAATTTCTTGGTTCTTGACGGAGGGAAGAACTTGTTCAGAAAAGAATTTGCTAGATGGTCCCAAGTTCTAAAAGTTCCCGGCTCATGGTTTTGCAACCATTCTTTGGCGTCTCCATACAACGAAGAAGGAAAAAGCTTTAGATAGACATATTCCACGGGTACATTTCTTGGCTTGTAAGTTCGGCAATACTCTTGGAAATTGGCCAAATGTGTGGAAGGATTTCCGACTCCTTGATATTGATCATGGGTCACCATATGCACTAAAGAAGATTTCACGTCGAAATCAAATGCATCCTCGTCCGGAGGCATAATAGCCGAGCCATTCCCTTCAAGAGTGGGAGTCATGTAATCTCCAACGGGTCTTTCATCATCCTCCTCATCATAATATCTATAATTACGGTTTTCCCTTTGCGGAGCGGGAGGATTCCGAATAGGACGCCGATCATCATCGTTGTCATTTCTAGCGGGAGGATCTTCTATCTCATCCCCATCGATTCTATGATTGCGAGCATTCCTTTGGAGAATCGGACGGTTTTCTACCTCGTCTTCCATTCTAAACCCCGGTGGTAAGTAAGGTACCAGATTCAAAAGAGGAGGTGGACGAGGTCTTGGCCCTCGGAAAGCCGGTGGAATAATAGGAGCAATAGGAGGAACAAGAGGTAGAGGATTCTTGGGCGGTCTACCCCTTGGTTTCTTGATGGTTGGGAGGGAAGAGTTTGAAGTTGAACCGGTAGCTACGTGCTTTTGCCCCTTAAACCTCGTGTTCATTCAAATGCCTACAAGAAATAAGGGGAATAGTCAAGTCGCAAACAATACCACAAGCAATACCACGAGAAACGAACGAAATAGCCCAAATATTGTAGAGTCCACTTTAGTTCCCTAAGTTAATTTGTTGCTCCCCGGCAACGGCGCCATTTTGAACGTTGCAATAGATGTATAGTCAAAAACAATTTGTATTTTAACCGGTAAGACCGGTGTCGAACCCAAGGGAGCAAACTATTATACGTAGGGTCTATCGATGGCTAACTCGGCTATTCCTTCAATTCAAGTGTGAGAATGGTTATCAATGATGAGAAACAAGTAATCAAATGGTTTGGGGGATTAAAATCAATTAAAAGCGAGTTTCGAGGGATTACTCCTCTCCTTGGCAATTTCCCAATGATCGTGCATACAAGAGTTCAATTAATTAAGAGTTGATAGGCTTAAAACCTAACTTAGGCTAGGACTAGACAAACTATCATGCAAGTCTAATCCTAGTCAAGTCATCTTAGATAGAATCTCACTAATTAAAGGGTATTGATTCACTATATAACATTTATTCTCACAAGTGCTATATGCATAAAGCCTTAGTTAACCTCTCACCATGCATTTACTCTCATAAATGTTGGTTAAGTTCAATTTTACTACATCCAAGCCATCACTAAGCTCTCTCGATACTTAGATCATAGTTCTAACACAAACATGTCACTTAGGCATTTTATCAAACACTTAGCAACATGTCTAACATGAAGATCATAGTAAAATGAAATCAACTTCATAAAATCCATATAGATGTGTATACAATGATCATTGAGTACCAAGGAGGGTCATAAACCCCTCAAAACACAAGGGGGACTACTCACACATCATGTAAGACAACATGATGTGTAGGTTTTCAACAAAAATCTAAAAGAAAGGAAGAGAAATAGAGTAGGATTGTCGATCCTAATGAACTCCCTTAGTCTTCAAATCTCCTTGATTAGATGATGATTGATCCCTTGGTTGAGCTCACTTTTCCTTGTCTTTTTCCCCAAAGAAGCCCTGATGCTAGGTCAAACTTGCCTCTTTCTATTTATAGCCTCGGGCAGAATTCGGCACTGTAGCAGTTCCAACCGATCGGTTGGAGTAAGGTTGGGTGCCAACCGATCGGTTGGAGGAAGGCAAGATTGGCTGCTACTGAGGAACTTCCGTAACCGATCGGTTGGGAAAATCTTTGGCTTCAACCGATCAGTTGGAGCAGGGCGAGTCAGCCGATCGGTTGGCAGGACGAGCCGATCGGTTATGGAAATGGCAGAAACAGGCTTTCTGAGGGAGCTAGCCAGCCGATCGGTTGGCTAGGGGCAGTTGCCCAACCGATCGGTTGGACATGTTGTTCTGCAAATATTTGCTCCCAAATCTTCTATTCTCCCCAAGTTCTCGTGCAATGGCTTCGACCCTAAGACATCTTGTGTTGACCTGAAGCGCATGAAAAGGGGGTCAAACGGCAATAAATTATCATCGGAAACGAACTAAAGCTATAGTGAAAACGGGCATTAACGAGTCGGAAACTTGACTCATCAGCGTACTACTGGCTGCGAAGAGCTAGAAGGTCGGTAATGCTCATCGGTTGCGTCTTTAACATGTGTATCACAATCCTCCTCTACTCCAATATCAAGATCAGCTGCATCACGTGATTCATCTTATTAAATTACAAAGTATAGTACAAAAAATTTATTGAAGTGTGACAATAACGTACCCATATCGAGAGTAATAGTCTGTGGATCAACACCCACAATAGTAGGATCCGTTAGCTTTCCCACTTTCGTATACAAATGGTGGAATAGATTATGAAATCCCGTGCGTGAATAAGCATCTGTGCTGTTGAGGAAGTACAAACCAGCATCACATGCACCAATCACATAACCACGTATCTGTAAAATACAAAATAATTTTAAGTAGATAAACCAATTAATGATAAGTATTGCAAAATACTTAACAAAATAAATTGAACTTACATTATCAGGCATCAAATGTGAATCTGGGCGATATGACTGACGAGTTTCTTGCGCATCCTCGTCGCTAACATCCTCCACATCATCGTCTATACTCGGCTGATATAAACGACGAGTGTGTCTCACATACCAAGTGTTATACTGTGGAGTCGGTTCGTCGATATACGCATACGGGTCTCCCATATCACCGTCTATCAATCTCTCATGGCGACTAAACCACAAGGCAATGTAACTGGCGTGGAAGACAGCCCAATCCCTATTCTTCTTCCTATCCATTCCGTGGGATTGGTCTGAACTTCCAATTGGGAGTGTCGGAACACCTTGTCGAAAACCAAACTGTCTTGCAACACGTCCTGGATGATGCCACTCGATTATGTTGTAACAGATAAGGGGCACATCAGCTCTCCAAGTGTTTTCTTGACCCTCTAGACAAATCGGGTTCAATAAAGCAAGCAAGTTGTTTTCATAAGGTCTCCATACGACATCGCCCGGATGCATCTTCTGTATAGCATCGCGATACTGCAATAAACTCCCGTGAGGTACTCCTACCAAACGTTTTGGCCCAACCCATTTCCTGCATATAATAGTTAAAGATCAGTTAAAAAAATAAGATGCAAAATAATCTAAATACAAAAATCGTAAACATAAATACTTACAAGTAGGACCACGATCCGCGCAAAGCTGGGTCAAACTCTGCATCTACCGGCGGCATCACGACAGGAACTGTTATCTTTGGTACACCTATACGGGATAGTCTATCCCATGACCACAGCTGGATAATCAGAGGCGCACCGGCAAGCTGGCTGTGTCCAATCGTACATGCGCCACACATGTTACTATATAGACACGCTAATACAGCACTTCCCTAACTATAATTTCTAACCCTATTCAGGTCCTCCAATAAGGGCAGAAAGTAAAGCGGAATCGTCTTACCGCTCTTGTCACCGAATAATGTCGATCCAATAAGATTAAGTAGATATGCCCTTGCATATTTCTTCAGTGTCTCTTCATCTGCATCATCAGGAATCTGGGCCAAATGGTTCGTAAACCAACTTCTCTTCCCCATACCAGGTGCTTTGTCATAACACGCTGGGTATACTCCTAGCAATCTTACACAAACCTCCTCAAAATTCATCTGCGACTTTCCCGTCACAGGCTCTCCATCTACAGGGAGCCCAGTAAGTAATGACACGTCCTGCAACGTGATTGTCCCCTCACCCTCATTGAAATGAAATGTGTGAGTCTCTGGCCTCCACCTCTCTACCACGGCTGTCATTAGTGATGGATCAACCTTCACATCGCAGACCTGAGTCCATGGATAAAATCCGGCAGCAACCACATAATGCCGTATTCGATGATCAATGGCCAATGCACCCCCTTTATAAATCTTAAGGGGTATGTTGGCCTTCCCTTTTGTATCCTTCTGTCAAACAGAAATGTCATTCAATATTAGTAACATATTAAATTATGCATGATAATTAACTTAAATTAACATACTAACCTCTGGATTCCAAATTGCATCGGTACGATGAGTATTCTGCTGACGGAGGACCGAGTCGTCAATCGGACCAGGATGAATTATGTCATCCGGATCCATATTCGGATGCAAAATAGCTTGCGACGGTCTTTGTGAAGATGATGGTCTTTGTGAAGATGACGGTCTATGTGAGTCCATATCTGCATGACCAATTTCATAAAAAAACCAAATTCAATCAAATTCTTCAATTCAAAACAACACTAAACAAAGCTTGCATACAATTAACCAACAAAATCAATCTTTAACAATAATACTCTATTCTTCAAATTCAACAATTAACCAAATCCAACTATCAAAATTAACTTTACAAATCATAAATTCAATCAAATTCTTCAATATCAAAACACCAATATACAATTGAGATCAACAATTAACTAACAAATTCAACTTTAACAATACCATATTCTTCAAATTCAACAATTAATCAAATCCAACGAAAATACATTCAATTGAACTCATTTTAACTCCTTACCGGTTAAGGGCGAACTGAGGTCAGCGTTAGGGCGAACTGAGGTCGCCGGAATTGATCGGAGATGGCCTAATTTCGGCTGGGATGGGCGGAGGCGGCGGGGAGGAGGTTTAAAGCGTTGCGGCGGAATGAATCCGAAGATAAAACCCTCGATTTTGATTCAGACGATCCCGGTATCCCCCAAACCGAGATTATAATGAGTCCGGTTCCCCCCGAACCGGGATTGATGTGTTTCAAAACAAACATCCCTTGGTCCACGTCGGACCCAAAACATGCCACCTATGCAGTTCGCTCGAATCTCGATTCCCCGGAAACCGGGAGTGTATAAAAATGGGGTAGATTGGTGATTTGAGTTTCGACTGGTGTATATGAGTAATTTGAGTTTCAAATTGGGGTAGATTGGCCAATTTTCCGATATCTTTCCAGTAAATCGTAGCGTTGTTTTTTTGTTTGTGCAACACGAAAACCCATAGATGTAATTAGTTTCTAATTTTATAAATTAATCATAAAAGGTGTTATTGTTCTGCGCAAACTAATCTAAAAATAAGTACAAAATTAAAATAGTTCGATCCCGGATTTGAATCGTTGGACTAATCTAGTTCAGGTAATATTTTTGAAATATTCCCTTTCATTTTGACCCATTGCTACTTTCGAAAAAGAACCCCAGAATCAACTAGATTAAAAAAAACAGTAACAAAAAAAGTTTTTTTTTTTTTTGCAAACCGAAAGTTTATGGGATAAAAAGAAATAAATGAAAAGGTCCAAAAACACTGTAGCAACATCTCATACAACCAATGATCGTTCATTCAAACTACAATGAAATCACTTGTCTTTGGGAGGGCCCTTCTTTGCAGCATCAGCAGCTGCCTTCTCAGCTTCAATTTCTGCAACAAGTGCATCTATTTCAGCCTCCTCCATTTGCCGCAGACCATGCTCCTTACTCATAACTGCAACTTTTATGTTCTTACCTCCACTTTCAACCACTTCAAGCAAAAGCTTCACTGTTTCTTTCCCAGAAGTCTCCTTGTAATTTTTCGCAAGGAAGTTAGAATTTCGTCCGGTAGCATTAGCTTTCCATGCCGAAAATGTCCCTGAAGGGTCTGTCTGGTACAGCGAGGGAACATTTGTATATGGATCAAAGCCAACGATTAAAATTTATAGACCAAATGGCCTCACGCCACCACTTTTTGTGTACTTTTGCTGCAGTCCCGCAATATATCGAGTTATATATTCAACAGAAGTAAGAAGAAAAAGAAAAAAAAAGTAAGGCAGAAGCGATATTAGTAGTAGAAAGGAAGAAGCGATATTAGTAGTAGAAAGGAAGAAGCGAAGAAGTAACAATGGCGAGATACGATCGCGCGATCACAGTGTTGTTCTCGCCGGACGGCCATCTGTTTCAGGCCGAGTACGCTCTCGAGACCGTCAGGAAAGGAAACGCCGTCGTCGGCGTGAGAGGAACCGACGCCGTCGTTCTTGGCGTGGAGAAGAAGTCAGTCGCCAAGCTGCAGGATTCAAGTAGCGCGAAAAAAATTGTGAACCTCGACGACCACATTGCACTTGCGTGTGCTGGGCTCAAGCAGGCAGATGCACGTGTTCTGATCGATAAGGCCCGAATAGAATGTCAGAGCCATAGGTTGACTGTTGAGGATCCAGTAACAAAAAAGTAAGGCAATGTTCACTACACCATTTTTCAGATTAGGAGAAATTTTTTTTCGTCGCATAAACCCCTAAATTAGTCGCATATAGTTTATGTGACAAAAAAAGTCGCGTAAAAGAGATCGTGAAATCCAAGTAGCGTAATGTCCCTGCGACAAAAAAAATGACGAAACGTCGCGTTAACTGTAACTCTTATGCGACATTATTTTCTATTTGTCCCAAAAACATTAGAACGAGTTCGACTCGGTGCAAGACTGCAAGGCATACGCTACAAACATTTACATCTTATTGTCGTATGAAACTATATATGCTAAGAACTTTAAATATATGTTTGTCGTATAAACACCCTTATGGTACAAACTTGAAAATATATTTGTCGTATCAACACCCTTGCGTTACAAACTTGAAAACATATTTGTCGCTTTAAGGAACATACGCTTAGAACTTTAAATATATTGTTGTGGTATAAACTGGCTTACGTTACAATCGTTGAAATAAATTTGTCGCTTTAGGAAACATACGCGTATAATATAAGATATATTATTGTCATATAAACACCCTTACGTTACAACCTTGAAAACATATTTGTCGCTTTAAGGACCATACAATTCTGGGATTTCTGATTCAACTTACAAAAACGGACAGATCATCGAAGACACCGCGACTAAATCCTCATCCACGCCTTTCGACATCGGTGCAAGGCATATCAACCCGATCCCAGCTCTCAACCTGGGACTAGTGTACAACAACACTATCCAAGACTACGTAGATTTCCAATGCGCTTCAAGCTACACCGCAGCTCAAATCAAAGTCATCACAAGATCAGCTTTCACTTGCCAATCAGGAAAAACAAACTGCGTCGATGACTTAAACTACCCTTCCTTTGTCGTCCCATTCTCAGCCTCAACCGGCTCCAATGCCACCACAACAGTCACATACGCAAGAACGTTAACCAATGTCGGCAATGCTGGTACATACACTACCTTTAGTTGCTGGGTCATTCTTGAGCTTTACTTCGCAGCAACAAGTATGGATAGGGTCTTTCCATCAAAAAAAAGTATGGATAGGGTCTTCAATGCGGGCTATGAACTTCGGTTGAATGTAGATTTCTTCTTTCTTGTGTGATGAATGAGTACTTGGATAGCAATTTGAACCACGTAATCGCTGTCTGAATTCAATAATTCCACCCTATTCTATACCTTGGGTTGCAGGAAATTTGAATATGGGATACAATCCAAATTGTTGAAAACACTTTGTTTCTAGGCAAAGATAACAAAGCAAACTTAGGGTTTGGGTGTTTTGTAAATCAAGAGAAAGGATTGTGAAGTTTCTAGCAATTGCACAGCACAATTTTGTGTCCTATGATTGAGAAATCGATCTCAATTTATAGAGGGACAATCGGGTATGAGCAGGAGATGCGACTGCAGACTGTGCAGTTGCACCTGTTGTAGTCATGCGTTCGCATGGTTCATAGCATGCGTTCGCATGCTAGTGAAACGTTGCGAGTTTAGCCTTGTTTTGTAGCCTTGTGCGTTCGCATAGATAACTTCATGCGATCGCACAACCTCGACCAGTCGCATAGAAATCTTGTGTGTTCGCACGGTTCTCCTCCTGCGGTCGCACAGTCCAAGCCGACGCATGCAGAACTCGTGCATTCGCACGGTTCTCCTCCTGCGGTCGTATAGACAAAAAAACCCTAAAATCACTAACAATCCTCCCCCATTTTTGGGTTTTCTTTTGATTCACAAAATACCTTGTTTTAAGCAAAACACGCATAAACGGAAATGTCACAAAGGATTGAATTTCTGTATAGTGTAATCACGCATACAATATACTTGAATTGAAATGGTGTCACTATGGATTGAACCAATCAATTCATTTGGGTACTTGACGGTGACACACGCATGTGTTACTTCACAAACCGTTAAGTTAACTTAACTCTTTAATGGCCCTCGAGTCCCTATCCATTCATAAACATATTGAGATTAAACCCGATCTTTCATGAAGCGACCAGAAACTTCACGTTTACATAGGTAGATTCCTTTGTGGGTCACATCGCTCAATCGTGCTCCTACACCTAGCACTTTGTCAAAGAATCCATTAAGAAGAGTTCATCTTCAACCTAAACCTTTGTAGGTACTGAACACACACTTGGGGATGCATATTTGTGTTCATCAATCTTTTAGGAATGGGCTTTCCGCATTGAATTCAGCTCTAACGCTAGTTAGATGTGAATTGGGTATCCTATGACTAAATGATTATATGGGTTTTAATCCCATCCCCTTCACAGACTTAGTGATCACTTCTCTAACCAATCCCTTTGTCAAATGATCGGCTAGATTCTGCTGTGACTTAACAAAATCCACAGATATTACCCCATGCGTAAGGAGCTCTCTTACCGCACTATGTCTAACACCCAAGTGTCTAGACTTCCCATTGTATACATGGCTATATACCTTAGTCAACGCTGCAGCGCTATCACAGTGAATTAATATGGGTGATATCGGTCTCTCCCACAATGGTATTTCATGAATCATGTTCTTTAGCTATTCCACTTCTTTCGAAGCTGTGGCTAGAGCAACAAATTTAGATTCCATTGTAGAACAACTGATGCATGTTTGTTTCTTAGATGCCCACGAGATCGCACCTCTCCCAAGCAGAAATACCCATCCACTTGTGGAAGAATGATCCTCTTCGTTAGAAATCCAACTTGCATCCGAATATCCTTCAATTACCGATGGGAATTCAGAATATACAAGACCTAAGTTCATTGTTCCCTTAAGATACCGAAGTACCCTATGAACTGCTCGCCAGTGATCCTCGCTAGGATTACTTGTATATCGACTTAGCTTGCCCACCGCAAAAGCTATGTTAGGTCTTGTACTTGTCATCACATACATCAAACTTTCGATGACCCTTGAATATTCAAGCTGTGATACTGGGGCTCCCTTATTCGGAAAAAAGTGTTTCGAAGATTCAAAAGGAGTATTCACTGGATGACAGTCCAAGTACTTGTACTTCTTTAATACTTTCTCAATATAATGAGATTGTGTCAAAGCTAGACCCCCTTTTACCCTTTCTATTCTTATACGAAGAATAACTTCCACCACCCCCATGTCCTTCATAGAAAACTTAGATGATAAAAATTCCTTTGTTTGATTTATGCACTTTATGTTAGTGCCAAAAATCAACATATAATCTACATATAGACAAATGATAACTCCATTCCAGAATCATCAAACTTGCTATAAACGCATTTATCCGTTTGATTTAAGATAAATCCATCGGAAAGCACCACCTCATCAAATTTTTGATGCCATTTGATGGATCATAATTATACGAATCAAAAACACAGTAAAACCCACCAAATTAGACTGTTTGTCTATCTAACTTCTACTTGTTAGTCCCGATATATTTCTACAGGGTATTTTGGCGCTTAGAGAGAAAACACGCTAAGGAGAGGATTTTATGCTGAAAAGATATTACGAGTGATTCCAAGGTCAAGATCAGACGCCGAACGAAGAAATCTCAAGATCCTGACATTGAATTACTCAAATTAAATCCAACCGAGGAACAACCAAAGTCAGACCGGAGCAAAATTGGATTGATAGTTTTGTGAAAAGACTGCACAAAACTGTCAAAACTCATCCATGGACCAAGTGACCGGCGGCTTTGGTGAAGAAGATGACTCATGGGTGGCTCCCTCCCCTCCTCCTCCTTGGGTGACCGGCGGCTTTGAGAGCCAAAGCCACCTTGCCTCCTCCTCCAACCGGCAACCGGCGGCTCCTTTGTGAGCCATGGGAATGTGACATGTGGTGGCTCCTCCACCACATCTTCATCTCCTCCTCCTCCACCCTTGGATGCAACACCACTTGCCACCATCTTGGCCCTCCATCCTCCTCCCCTTTGGCTATAAAAGGAGAGCTCCTCCTCCTCATTTGTAACATCCCAAAAATCATAAGTCACTTCTCTCTCTAAGTTTGTTACTTTGTAAGTTTGGTTTATGAAATAATACTCTTGTTGGTTCTTGAGTATTATAATGGTTTGAAATTATAATACTCCTGTCGGTTCTTGAGTATTATAATACTGTAGAGAATACTCCTGTTGGTTCTTGAGTATTCAGTAGGAATTAGGAATACTCCTAATAGTTCTTGAGTATTCCACCCCTTCTCCTCTTACTGTTTTCAAAAACCCCCGAGTATTTAGCTATGGTATCCACCTCTATGGATATTCGTAGCTAAACTCTTTATTCGGTTAAAGGGGTGTTCTTGTATTATAAAATGTTTTAATTCTTTTAGTTTCTTTTCTCTGTATTCAAAACTTGTTCTATGTGCCATATATTAGATCAGAACTTCCAAGGTTGAGTGGATGCTTGAAATGGCAAAGCTCTTCCGTGGAAGTTTGCAAACATACTCGGGTAAGTGGATGCTTGAAATGGCAAAGCTTATCTGAGGAGTTTGATCTCTCTCAAACACCATTTTGGGTAAATCGGAAAAGACAACCCAAAATGGATGCACATAGGCTAGTATACCTTGAAATGGGGTGCTAGTCTAAGTAGAACAAGGGCTTTACGTTTTTTTGCAAAAGATTAGACAATGTTGCAAGTCGAGTGCTTGAAATGGCCTTGATTCACTTTCAAACACTTTTGCAAAAGACTAGACAGTGTGGCAAATCGAGCGCCGGAAAAGGCCTTGATACACGTTTGAATACTTAGAAGGGTTACTAAAACAATAAACAGGCTATGATACAAGGCCCCTGAAACCGAATGTTTTCCTTGAATTACAAAACCCCCTGTATTTACTTTTATCGCTCGATCAACTGCAACCATCAACCGCTCACCTGCCGGAGGACTTGACAATCACGCATCACCCGCTGTAAGTCTTCTTTGTATTTTCAGTATTTACTTTTCCTGTCATTTACTTTTCCGCACTCAAAACCAAAAACAACCAAAAAAGTCACTTAGTCATAACCGCTAAAATCTCAATCAAACCTAAAAAATGCTCCCATCCTGTACAAATCCCTTAGAGAACAACGTATCCCCCTAATTCCCTTGGGTTCGACCCCTACTTACCATTTACTACCCAGTAGTGTAGTTGCGAGTAGCGGAAATTATAAATTTATTTTGTATAGAGAACATTGCACCTTAACGACAGTGCAGTGGGCTCCGTCAAAATTGGCGCCGTTGCCGGGGAATTAGCGAATGGATAGTTGTTCTTTTTTTCTGTTATACATAATCCGCCATGTCTTCCTACTACGAAAACGAGCCTTGGAACAATGAGGAGTTTTTCTCGCTAATCCGCGAAGAGATCATCAACATTAAGCAATCCCGGGACGACACTTTGGACGAGTACTTGGCGTACTTTGACTGCATTGTGGCGAGCTGCCCGCACCATGGATTCACCGGATCCAATCTTATTCAAAGGTTTCTCGGTGGAATGATGCCACTTGAGGGGAAAAGGTTTAACGATGCAGCGGGAGGCTCGATCAAGAAGTTAACTGTGGGTCAAGCCTGGCGCCTCATAAATGATTTGGCAAAGAACACAAAACAGGATCAGTGGCACCAAACTGACGATAAGGCACCGACGATGGAAGTGGACTCAGTACAAAACAAGCCCGACACCACACCCATTACGAGCTTGCCCGCAACAAAGCCGAGAGAAGACATCAGTACAAGGGCAGTAATGGACGTGAAGGAGGCTCTAAAGGAGCCAATATTGGAGCCCACGGAGCCAACTGAGGATGAGGACTCGCAAATGACCGAAGAAGAACTGCCCAAATCTGGCCCGGTCCTCATCACCAATCTGCCCGAGGTAGTCCCGGCCCTACTTGACAAACCAAATGAAGTCCCGGAATTCACTATCAAACCAGCCGAGACATACCTGGACCTCACTGCCGAACTGACTGAAAAAATCACGGCAGGCCCGATCCTCACTAAAGAGCTGCTCGAGAAAGGCCATGTCCTTATGGCCGAGAAGCCCCTACATAACCCTTCATGTTCTATAAAGATCACAGCCACCAGAGATGAGGTGATCGATGATGATGCAGTGCTAGGCGAGTTAGAGGAGAAGCATGAGCCAAAACAGCCAACGAAGGAGCTCCCACTCGTCACAAACCAAGAAGAGCCTCCTGAAAGGTGTAAGGATCAAGGACGGCCAATCATCTCTGCCACGAAGAAGAGGGTTAGCAAGGGCGCATGCTTGAGGTCGCTTGGCAAAAGACTGAACTTCCAAAACTGCAAAAATGACATCCGGCCATGCATGAAGAAGCAGCAAAGACATGGGCCAAGAGAATGGAAACCCGGAAAGAGAAGCAAGAGAGCACGGCTCGATGGATCAGCAGCTATGGTCAAGGAAGCCTCACCTTCTTGGAGATATGAAAAGAAGAACCTGACGAACCAATGGAGAACAAAACCGAGCCCATTAATCCACAAGTTCTTTGAGCGGGATAAAAAAGCTACCAACAAAAAGTTTGACCTCAAACACCCAAGGGATCCGACCTTATGATCCATGAATGAGGTACTATCGAGCCAACGACGTTAAACAAGTGCACTGGTCAGGAGGTAACCCGACACTATCTTACTTTCTGTCTTTTTATTTTCTGTCTTTTAGTTTTTATCAATAAGTCGCTCTCACCCACTTGGTGCATAGAATGATTTGACTATTTAGGAATTGGTTTTTGGAGCACGATCGGATCAGCCATGCAGCTTCCGTGAATTTACCGGGCCTGCGCTGAGAGTTCAAGGCCCCAGCCGAACTCCCTCGATTATCCAGCCTCATGCCTTGTCATTTGACACAAAAAGGGAGTTCTGATCTTACCTTTTCTTAATATCATTTCCTTCTCGTAATTGTCTGCTTGCATGGCTTTTGAACTAAGTAGTGCTGAAAGGCACGCCTTCGTTCAAAAGTGTGGGGTGAGATCCGCATGTGTACATAAATAACATGTTTTTCTTTTTCTTTTTTAATATTATCTTTTTGAAAATATGAACTTAAGAATGTGAAAAAGATAGATCTAAAATTCATGCATTTACCTTGTGAAAATTCAACTGTCTAAAAACTTAAAACGTAACTTCTCATTTGTCCCTTTGTGCTGAGATAAACTAGGGATGTGGAGTTGATAGAAATGCCCTAGAGAGGCTTGGCAAGCAATCGAAGGATCGAATCAAACTATATGGTTTTCAAAGTCAGTGGAGGCTGCACTTCGGGTTTCAGTGAAGATTGAAGTCATCTCCGCCATGCAGTGTTTATGCAAAAAGAAAAAAGGCGAGGACGAGAATCAGACCGTCCTCTCTCTAGTCAAAGTAGCCGAGAAAATAGATGAGCGACCCTCATCTTGACCCGCGCGAAACAACAACGATGAGAGGAGCGGGGAGGTATTTCCATAGGCTTGCGGGCGATGATTGGACCTCCTAAAAAGGCTTGAGAAAATGGACTAACAAGTCACAAAGACGCAAAAATTTCAAAGAAACAAATCAAGAGGCCAAAGGCCCAAAATTGTGAAGGTTTTAACCAAACAAAAAGTGAAGTACTCAAAGAGTCAAATCAAAGGCCAAAGGCCGATTCACTACAAAAGCAGTCCCTCGCCAAAAGAAAAAATCAAAGTACTCAAACCAGTGAAACCCGAACTGAATCACGTGCTAGAGAAAGCTGCTAGGAAACCATATAGTGCGAGACGGTCCCGAGGTTGCAGTCCAGGAGCCTAAAAAGGGCTATCTCCCGAAACATCAAGAATAATTTGCATCTCAGCACGGAGGTACAAGTATCAAGTTTCTTCTATTTATTTACACAGTTCAATTTGGTAATAAGTAAGTAATGCATGAATTAGGATAAATCGAGTCCCACAGTCTAATTTTCATATTTTAACAAACTTACTTAGTGTGCCGCCCTTTAATAGCATTGTTCGGGACGAACAACTAAAAGTGTGGGGTGATCTGATGGACCATAATTATACGAATCAAAAACACAGTAAAACCCACCAAATTAGACTGTTTGTCTATCTAACTTCTACTTGTTAGTCCCGATATATTTCTACAGGGAATTTTGGCGCTTAGAGAGAAAACACGCTAAGGAGAGGATTTTATGCTGAAAAGATATTACGAGTGATTCCAAGGTCAAGATCAGACGCCGAACGAAGAAATCTCAAGATCCTGACATTGAATTACTCAAATTAAATCCAACCGAGGAACAACCAAAGTCAGACCGGAGCAAAATTGGATTGATAGTTTTGTGAAAAGACTGCACAAAACTGTCAAAACTCATCCATGGACCAAGTGACCGGCGGCTTTGGTGAAGAAGATGACTCATGGGTGGCTCCCTCCCCTCCTCCTCCTTGGGTGACCGGCGGCTTTGAGAGCCAAAGCCACCTTGCCTCCTCCTCCAACCGGCAACCGGCGGCTCCTTTGTGAGCCATGGGAATGTGACATGTGGTGGCTCCTCCACCACATCTTCATCTCCTCCTCCTCCACCCTTGGATGCAACACCACTTGCCACCATCTTGGCCCTCCATCCTCCTCCCCTTTGGCTATAAAAGGAGAGCTCCTCCTCCTCATTTGTAACATCCCAAAAATCATAAGTCACTTCTCTCTCTAAGTTTGTTACTTTGTAAGTTTGGTTTATGAAATAATACTCTTGTTGGTTCTTGAGTATTATAACGGTTTGAAATTATAATACTCATGTCGGTTCTTGAGTATTATAATACTGTAGAGAATACTCCTGTTGGTTCTTGAGTATTCAGTAGGAATTAGGAATACTCCTGTTGGTTCTTGAGTATTCCACCCCTTCTCCTCTTACTGTTTTCAAAAACCCCCGAGTATTTAGCTATGGTATCCACCTCTATGGATATTCGTAGCTAAACTCTTTATTCGGTTAAAGGGGTGTTCTTGTATTATAAAATGTTTTAATTCTTTTAGTTTCTTTTCTCTGTATTCAAAACTTGTTCTATGTGCCATATATTAGATCAGAACTTCCAAGGTTGAGTGGATGCTTGAAATGGCAAAGCTCTTCCGTGGAAGTTCGCAAACATACTCGGGTAAGTGGATGCTTGAAATGGCAAAGCTTATCTGAGGAGTTTGATCTCTCTCAAACACCATTTTGGGTAAATCCGAAAAGACAACCCAAAATGGATGCACATAGGCTAGTATACCTTGAAATGGGGTGCTAGTCTAAGTAGAACAAGGGCTTTACGTTTTTTTGCAAAAGATTAGATAGTGTTGCAAGTCGAGTGCTTGAAATGGCCTTGATTCACTTTCAAACACTTTTGCAAAAGACTAGATAGTGTGGCAAATCGAGCGCCGGAAAAGGCCTTGATACACGTTTGAATACTTAGAAGGGTTACTAAAATAATAAATAGGCTATGATACAAGGCCCCTGAAACCGAATGTTTTCCTTGAATTACAAAACCCCCTGTATTTACTTTTATCGCTCGATCAACTGCAACCATCAACCGCTCATCTGCCAGAGGACTTGACAATCACGCATCACCCGCTGTAAGTCTTCTTTGTATTTTCAGTATTTACTTTTCCTGTCATTTACTTTTCCGCACTCAAAACCAAAAACAACCAAAAAAGTCACTTAGTCATAACCTCTAAAATCTCAATCAAACTTAAAAAACGCTCCCATCCTGTACAAATCCCTTAGAGAACAACGTATCCCCCTAATTCCCTTGGGTTCGACCCCTACTTACCACTTACTACCCAGTAGTGTAGTTGCGAGTAGCGGAAATTATAAATTTATTTTGTACAGAGAACATTGCACCTTAACGACAGTGCAGTGGGCTCCGTCACCATTGCATAGGTGCTTGTTTGAGTCCATATTAAGACTTAACAAGCTTGCATACCTTGTGCTCTTGTCCTGTTACAACGAAACCTTCCGGTTGCTTCATATATATTTCTTCCTCTAAATTGCCGTTTAGGAAAGCAGTCTGTACATCCATTTGATGTACTAGTAACTTATGTATAGATGCTAAAGCAATCAACAATCTGATTGTTGATATTCTTACAACCGGTGCATAAGTATCAAAGTAGTCCAAACCAAATTTTTGTCTAAAGCCTTGAATTACCAATCTTGCTTTAAATTTATCAAAGGTTCCATCCACTTTCATCTTCTTTCTGAAGATCCATTTATTTCTCAATGCTTTATGACCTTGTGGTAAATCTACAAAAATCCAAGTGTTATTTCCTACTATTGAGTCCATTTCATCATTAATGGCTTCTTTCCAAAATGATACATCTTGGGATTTCATGGCTTCATCAAAAGTCTTAGGATCATCCTCAATGATATGGCAATATAAATATTGCGAGCCAATGGCTTCCCGAGTTCCTTCCACTAGATACATTTGAAAATCGTTACCAACTGATTTTTCTTTCCTAGCCCTCTTGCTCCTTCTATTTTTTGAAATTTCAGGTTCTCTTGATTCTTGAACTATATTAGGTGCAAGAACCAAATCTCTACGCATGCTAATGGATGAAAATCTATTTTAATCAAATATGGCATCTCTTGATTCAATGATAGTATGAACCGGAACTTTCTTATTAGGTTCTATAACATAGAATCTATAAGCCAAAGAGTGTTGGGCATATCCTATGAATATGCATTCAACTCCCTTTTCTCCTAAAGTTTTTATCTTAGGTAGAGGTAATCTTACCACTGCCCTACAACCCCAAACTCTAACATGTGCCAAACTTGGCTTCTTCCCATGCCAAATTTCATAAGGAGTAAGGTTGCTAATATTATTATGAACCCTATTCAGTAAGTAGCAATCCGTTAACATGGCTTCACCCCAAAATCCATCGTTTAGACCCGAGTAAGAAAGCATGTCATTAACCATTTCTTTCAAAACTCTGTTTTTCCTTTCCGATACACCATTTTGTTGAGGTGTGTAAGGAGCTATGGTTTCATGAATGATACCAACACTTTGGAAATAACTAGGATTAAAGTATTCCCCACCTCTATCGGTGCGCAACTTCTTAATAGAAGTCCCCTTTTGAAGTTCAAATTCACTCTTATAAATCTGAAATTTATTAAGAGCTTCATCCTTGGAATGCAATAAGTAAACATAGCAAAATCTAGAACAATCATCAATGTATGTGACTACATATTTCTTGTTCCCTAAAGATGGTGATGCATGAAAATCACATAAATCGCTATGTATTAAGTCTAGTACATTGCTTTCTCTAGTGACCTTATACAATGGTTGTCTAGTAATTTTAGTAAGCATGCAAATTTTACATTTATCAATGTTCATGTCAAATGATGGAATTAAATCATCCTTTGACATTTTAAGTAATCTCTTATATTGAACATGTCCTAAACGTGCATGCCATAGTCTAGATATATCAACATGTGAATTTATAGATTGAGTAGAACATTCATGCTCACAATTCATGTAAATAGAACAAACACTTTTATTAAGACTCAACTTGAACATTCCATTACACAAATATCCTTTCCCAACAAATATACCACCCTTTGACAACACATAGTTATCGGCTTCATACACTTGCCGATAACCTTGTTTATTTAAAACAGTACCCGACACAATATTTTTCCTAATATTAGGTACAAATAGAACATTACACAAAACAACAGTTTTCCACTTGAGAACTCTAGTTCTGTACGGCCTAGTCCAAGGATTGGGGCAGTTGACTCGTCTCCCATGTAAAGAACTCTTCCTTCACTTGTAGCGGCAAATGACTTGAATAATCCCTTGTCTCTACAAACATGTGCCGTAGCACCGGAGTCAACCCACCATGAAATCTCATCATCCGGCATAGCAAAGATTTCAGAAAAGTTAGACACATAATCTATATTAGAATGTGCATCTATATTAGTTTCCAAATCAGAAACTAATAAATTCTGACCTTGAGATTTCTGCTCTTGGTTTTTATTTACCAAAAGCCTTGTCTTGAGCCTTCTCGCTCTTCCCCCTTCCTGCGTGGCAATCACGCTTAAAATGCCCCGCTTTCCCGCAAGTCTAGTGACAAGCGTATTTTTAACCCTATATAGTCGTCAAATTATAAGTTTTAGGGGTTCAATTGTAGTCAAACAAAATTTGTAAACATTGGTAAGCCAAGGGTCGATCCTAGGAGCAGTGCCTGTTAATACTAGCAAACGGTGTGGCCTATTTAGCTATTCCGGTTAAACTTTGTAAAAAGGGTTTTGGTGTCACGAAACTTGCAGAAATTAAATAGCAAAAAATTAAAGTGCAAAAATTAAATGTTGTGTTTTTTTATCAGAGAAAGAATCCCAGAATCCATACTTCACCCGTGCTAACCCCACTGATCATGCAATCATGTTACGTTAATTATTCATGCTATCGAATATTGAATATAACCAAAAAAACACTAGACAAGCCGCCCATCCACGGATCATTGTCTAGATTAATCTCAATCGTTGAATGCCGCCCATCCACGGATTATCAACGATTTCGATTTATTAAATTAAAGGTTTTCCTATTAACTCATGTAAACATGACCTAATATCAATTTCATGTAATCCGGTTAATCCCTAGGGCCCATCCACCTTTCGGCATATAACCTAAATACGTTCTAGCAATGCAAACATACCCTTTGATGTAAGTACATGCATAGAACGATAATATTAAGCACACAATGAAATTGAATAATCGAATCGCACAAATAATAAACTTCAATTGATCACATGAGAGTTAGGGTTACATAGCACGGGATCCGTAGGATCCCGGAATTGAGAAGACTACTCACTATTCATGGTAGTTAACCAAAAACAGTATAAAGAAGGAAAGAAACGAGTAAACCGTAAAGACGCGGTGTAGCTCGATGATCCTCACGCTGAAAGCTCTGTCTTCTCTCCCAAGTTAGGGTTTCCTCCAAAATAACAGCAACTCAATTCGTCCATGCTGATTTTAGTCAGCCAATCCTCTATTTATAGCTTTCCATAAGGCCAAAGAGCCCAAAAACGATATTAGGAAACTTCCCAAAAATCAGTCCAGAAAAGCCCTAAAATTGATTTTTTTTTTTTCGAAATTGCGTTCGACGGGGCCGTTACACCCGTTACAGCTGGGTGTAACGGCTGTAACGGGCTAAGCAAAAATCTCTGAGAAAATTCATGCCCGTTACAGACGTTACAGCTCAAGGTGTAACGGCTGCTGAAGATTGTAACGGGCTGACTTCTTTTACCTTTTTGGAGGTCTAAACCTTCGAATCTGCTCTTTGTATCAATTACAAAGTTGTAGGTAATTGAATTAGCTTTCCAACAAGCTAAATTTCGACTCATTTGGACACCGAATGAGCCCTAGGCATGCAAAATACGTCGCAAAGGTCTGTCTGCCCTGTTTTGTCCTATTTTTGCCCAAATCTGCACCAATTGCTTTTCCTTGCTTCGGGTCAATCCAAAAGTATTAGATATATGATATATGACCTGAAACACTAGAAAAGAGATCAAATGACAATAAAATGTCGGGAAAACAAACATAATCCATCATCGAATGAAGTGAATAATAGGTCAAGAATTCGATCGATCAAAACACTCCACACTTAGGATTTGTTCGTCCCGAACAAACATTAAGCACAAGTCAATAAATCTGCAAAATAGTTACCCGCTCAAGTATCATGTTATCAATTCTAACTAAAACAAAAAATAAAAAGATAACTCACTGTCGTAGAGGACACGAATGCATTTAGCGTATGCATCAAGCCTTTAAACCTATAGGCTGCCCTAGTAGGACGAGTATAGTCTCGTGAAGGTTTTCAGAAATGGGACTACCTACAAATCCCCTATACAACTAACTAACGTGTATGCATGAAATGATGCTCAATGAGTCACAGTAAAGTCATGTCATACCTCGGATTCATCGTGTTACCTCAACTTCAAGTCAAACATCTTCATCAAGGTTTTCAGACAATCATAGATTATACGAGTTATGCATTCAAACGGTCAGTACACACGGCTAGCAATCGACTAATCACATGTTCTAAATAGTTCTATTGCAACATATAAAGAACATGAATAGTTACACAAAACATGTTCGTCATTCACCTATGCTATCTAGGGATAGTCCACAGGCTCTTGGCGCAAAGCTCATTCTCAAATGCCAAGGATTAGACAATGACCCGTAAGAGAAGAGGAGCCTGACTTAAGGTTTTTCTGAAAAATAGTACGAAAATCACATCAAAATTTTTAGTGTAAGCACGAGGATCGTCCCTTAGTTTCTTCTAGTACACGAATTCTCAAGATAGGTAATGATTTGCACGCAATGAGAGGATGGAATTACACTATATCAAGCAGAAGGGGCAGAAATTGTTTCAAGAGTGTTTTCCATATACCAGGGGTGACTTTTCTCACCAGGTCCTTGGTATTTTCTGCTTTCGCAGAATCAACAAAAGCATTTTGGTTTTTTTTTCAAAATGGTTTTCTTTCAAAAACAACTATTCTTGGGGCCAATGTTTCACCCACTTTCCAGAATTGAGAACTTTGTTTTTGAGTGAAAAACTTGAAGGTCAATTGTCTAACTCCACACTTAAAGCTTGACATAGTGTATGAATAAAGGCGGCTGCATGCAAATCACGACGAGTGTAGAGAAACACATACTAGCACTAAGGTCACCTAGAAGAAGAGATGTAGTTTAAGTTTTTGACATTTTTGAACCGGTGCCTACTAATTTCAAGTCTCAAACATGCTTTGAGAAATACGTAGAACATGTGATACTCAAAGGCTAGCAATGATACTGACTCAAAAGAATACACACAGGTTAAAACTATTTCAAGTCATAGACTTCAAATCCAAATGAGTGTCAATCAGTCAAGGAGTATCGTAGAAAACGAGGATTTCAATCGCAATACATAGATAGTTGAGCATATGCAAGAGTGAATGTGTGACATGCGATGAATGTATATGTGACTATGTGCTACCCACTCCACACTTAAAAATAAGTTTAGTCCCTAAGCGAAGAAATAAAAGATAAGAAAAAGCACATAGGAACTTTCCTCGTGTGTGAAAATTCGATATCCATGGAGATTAAGCGATGCACGGGGAGTGAAACACGACTTGTGAGCTGGTAGATGTATAGATAAAAACACAGAGCTCCACAAGTGATAGGTTAGCATCGAAAATCATGGAGGGGCTGGTGCACTCCACACTTAGAACCTTGAAATGTCCACACACAATGAAAATGAAAAATGAAACTAACTAATACTTACAGTGCGGGTTACTCCCCAAAGAGACCTAGTTTAACGTCTTGGCGAGACTCAGCAAGGGAGGTAGTGTCAATCCACCTTCAAATCCCATTTGAATTTACGTCCATCAAGAATGACACGGACGTCGAGTAGAGCATGCAGTCCCTTCAAAAATTGGATACCCTTAAGAATCAAGGGACTGTAGAAGCTCCCTAATAACAGTTTCAAGATGTAAGGCAAGAACTGTCAAAACTTGTCTGGAGGCGGTGCAGCAAGATATACATCTTCAAATCTAGCTCCAGCAAGAACACTTCCTTTATACTCATTAGATAAGATTTCTGGTGCATATACTTCATAATTTTCCTTCACCATCGTATTCAGACGTATGCGAGGATCCTCTTCGATTGAACTCAGGTACACATCAAAAAAATCTTCGTACTTATGATCCCTTTATGGCTCTTCAGCGTCCAGAAAAACTGATGGAATGAAACTCTCTTCTATCTGCTCAGCAAAATGACCTTTTGAAGCACTCGTAGTGGAGGGAGATGTATCTTCATATTCTGTTACGTCATCAGTACAAGTCTCATCATCCTCTAACTCAATGTAAGCCTTGGCAACCATTCTAAATGCTTCAAAATCATCCTCACAGACAGGTTGTTTTGGTTTAGAGAGTATTCGCTTATCCTGATCATCTTCCACGTGGATTGGAAATAAAACTGAAGATGAATGTGCTACATAGACTTGAACTTCTTGATGATTGGTTATTGTCATCTCGATGCCCTCATCTCTGCATTCATTGGCGATTGCAATGGCTAGTTGCTCTAAGTGATCCTTCTGTATTTTCTGTCTGGCTGCGAGTTTTTCTACTGTCTTTTGGAGGCCTTTTATGGTGTCGTTTAGCTGCGCATTCGTCTCTTGAAATGCCCTTCGTTGATCATCAGATGTCTTTCGCTATTTGGCTATGAAGTTAGTGATGGAGCATATTTATACGATTCATCGAGTACACAAAACCCACCTTATTCGACACTTTGTCCTAAGAACACTTACTTGTTAATGTCATTTTATGTTTATAGGCTATTTTGGAGTCTAAAGAGGAAACACGCTTAAAAGGGAGAATTGTGCCAAAAGGCCAGCCAAGGCCCGAGGACCCCAGCCACGGACCCGGAAGAGCCAGTCAGGGACCCAGAGGAGGTACCGGGTACCGCAGGTCCCCACCCAGGTACCCCAGGTCCCCGCCCGAGGAACCCATGCCCGACAGGAAGAACTTAGGCCACGACCTATCTCCGGCGGCGTTCCGACCAAACCACTTCGAGCACTCAATTTCCATGAAGAATGTCGTTCCAAATCCACACTCAAAAGGCAAGGAACGCAAGGTCCAAAATTCAAGCCATCCTAGGCCAAGGGACCGAGTTCTAGGCCATCCTAGGGAACGACCATGCTACACTCAAATTCAGCCTTAACATCCTTCATGGAACCGACTTGGAATCACTCAAATATGCTAGAAACGTCGGTGTTTGGACAAGAACGCACTACCAAGGCACCGAGCCCGGTCAAGGCCAAAATAAGGCAATTTCGGCCGTTTTTGGATTTTGACCATGTTCCAAGCAGAATATGGCCAAACTTCCTTCTTGAGATCATCTTAGATAGACTTTGTCGTTCAGAATCCACTCTTCAAAATCCAAGAAGCTCCGGCCAAAGCTCCGGTCAAATTCCGGCCAAATTCCGGTGAACTCCGACCATGCTTCGGCGAGCCTCCGGCGAGCCTCCGATCAAGCCAATTCCGACCACATCCATGCTCCGGTCAGTTCTTGCTCCGGCCACACTCTGGCGAAGTCCAACTAAATCCAAACTACTTATTTCCCGGTTAGCCTTACTATTCACTTCGGTTTGGTTTTGGAATCCGGTTGGGCTTCAACTAAAACCAAATTCGGTTGGCCTCAACTAAGGCTCAAGTCGGTTGGCCTCATGTGACCAAGTTGTTGCCCTTTGGAAGAGCCAAGTCCAAGTGGTTGGCTTATGGAAGAGATAAGTACAAGTGATGGCTTTTGCTTAAAAGATCCTAGTGATGGCTTTTGGCTAAGCCAATGAGAGTGACTTGCTTTTGGGATATTTACAACTCCAAACTTAGTCCCCAAGTCTTCTTTTTCCTATATATAGAGGCATTGGCCTTAGATGTCATGTGTGCTTACATTAGGGAGAAGAGAGCTTATCTCTCTTCTCCACTTCACTTCAATACAAACACACTTCCTTTTGTTCTTGTTCTTATGTTCGAATTGCTCTTACTTTGCTCTTATTCTTGATACCCGAAGCTCCTTTTACTTTTCAAGTTCTTGTTCTTGAGTTCTCTTTACTTTTTTGTTCAAAGCCATGGCTACTTGTATTCCTTGACATGAATACAAGTAGCTAATGCTTTCTTTACTTTTATTGTCAAGTTCATTACTTTTCATTGATGTTTTCTCTTACTTTCATGTCTTGTTACCATAGCAAGGCTACTTGTAATCCTTGACATAAATACAAGTAGTCAAAGCTAAGTTCTTGCTACAAAAGCTCACGGTTCCCTACCTTTACTTGTTCTTGCTCACGGTCACTTTACTTTCCATGTTAAGAGCCACGGCTCTCTTTTGTTTTCCTTGTTCAAGTCACGGCTGCTTGTATTCCTTGACATGAATACAAGTAGCTAAGGCTTATATTCGGTTTAGGGGTTCTCTCATACTATGACAATGTTTTGAGACCCTTTTACTTAATGCTTTTTGTGTTCTACTAATTCTTTGTGACATTATTCGGTTGAACAACAAGGCTAAGTGGATGCTCGAAAGAGCAAATCTTAGCCGAGTAGTTCAACCTATCTTTAAAACCGCTTGGTTGGTCATAGAAATGTGAGATCAAGTGGCGGCACCTAGGCTAAGATACTTCGAAAGGAGGAATTAGTCTAGACAGAACTAGAAGTCTATGTCTTGTTTTTGGAGTAGATTGTGGTGTAAGTGCTTCGAAAGAACCTTACTTTAGAGTTATATCTGGACCAAGGAATAACCCACACTTATGAACACAAGTAAGATCATTTGAAGTCAATGATGGATGTGTCACTTGTTGAGACCCTAGACTGAATATCTTCCTTTTGTGAATATTTTTCTTATGTGAATATCTTTCGTCTTTATTTTCAGCACATTTACTTTCAGTACTTTACATTTCAACAATTTACTTTCCGCAATTTACTTTTCAGTACTTACTTTCAGCACTTTACATTTCAGTCATTTACTTTTCAAATATTTACTTTCTGTCATTTACTTTTCTGTATAAAAAACAACCAAAAAACCCAACCTGTCTTTACTTTATTTTTCTTTTCTTTTCAAGAACAACTACTCCACACTGACTCTCTTGGGTTTGACCCCTACTTACCGCTTGCTAATCCAATAGTGAGCCACGAGTAGTAGAGATTATAAATGTAAATTTTGCAGCGTATCAACGACGTGCTGTCAGTTAGCTAGCATGGCTTCTATACGCAATGATTCACCCGTGTTCTGAGACTGTTGCTGTTGCGAGTGTTTCTGGGTTCTAAGGATCATCTTGATAATAATATTAATCATAAAGCTGATGTTGTTGCTGCTGCGACTGGTCCTGATAACTCTCATAATAGTGGTCATCTTGATAACATGGTCGATCATAGAACTGATTTTGATTTCCTCTCCACTTTGTATCATATGAATATGTCTGACAATAAGGCTCTTCCCTTGGGTAGGCGTCTTGATGACCAAAAGAGAACATCCTCGCACCATGCAAAATAAAAGTGATTAGTGAAGGTCAAAAGTATATAGAGTATGTACAAGGAAGTATATAAAAAATGGAATAGTCTAAACTACACACGTTAATCTAATATCACACTAAACGCTGCTCCCCGGCAACGGCGCCATTTTGACAAGCGTATTTTTAACCCTATATAGTTGTAAAATTATAAGTTTTAGGGGTTCAATTGGAGTCAAACAAAATTTGTAAACCTTGGTAAGCCAAGGGTCGATCCTAGGAGCAGTGTGTGTGAATACTAGCAAACGGTGTGACCTATTTAGCTATTCCGATTAAACTTTGTAAAAAGAGTTTTGGTGTCACGAAACTTGCAGAAATTAAATAGCAAAAAATTAAAGTGCGGAAATTAAATGTTGTATTTTTTTATCAGAGAACGAATCCCAGAATCCATACTTCACCCGTGCTAACCCCACTGATCATGCAATCATGTTACGTTAATTATTCATACTATCGAATATGGAATATAACCGAAAAAACACTAGACAACCCGCCCATCCAGGGATCATTGTCTAGATTAATCTCAATCGTTGAACGCCGCCCATCCACAGATTATCAATGATTTTGATTTATTAAATTAAAGGTTTCCTATTAACTCATGTAAACATGACCTAATATCAATTTCATGTAATCCGGTTAATCCCTAGGGCCCATCCACCTTTCGGCATATAACCTAAATACGTTCTACCAATGCAAACATACCCTTTGATGTAAGTACATGCATAGAACGATAATATTAAGCACACAATGAAATTGAATAATCGAATCACATAAATAATAAACTTCAATTGATCACATGAGAGTTAGGGTTACATAGCACGGGATCCGTAGGATCCCGGAATTGAGAAGACTACTCACTATTCTTGGTAGTTAACCAAAAACAGTGTAAAGAAGGAAAGAAACGAGTAACCCGTAAAGACGCGGTGTAGCACGATGATCTTCACGCTGAAAGCTCTGTCTTCTCTCCCAAGTTAGGGTTTTTCCTCCAAAATAACAGCAATTCAATTCGTCCACGCTGATTTTAGTCTGCCAACCCTCTATTTATAGCTTTCCATAAGGCCAAAGAGCCCAAAAACAATATTAGGAAACATCCCAAAAATCAGTCCAGAAAAGCCCTAAAATCGATTTTTTCGAAATTGCCTTCGACGTGGCCGTTACACCCGTTACAGCTGGGTGTAACGGCTGTAACGGGCTAAGCAAAAATCTCTGAGAAAATTCATGCCCGTTACAGCCGTTACAGCTCAAGGTGTAACGGCTGCTGAAGATTGTAACGGGCTGACTTCTTTTGCCTTTTTGGAGGTCTAAACCTTCTAATATGCTCTTTGTGTCAACTACAAAGTTGTAGGGAATTGAATTAGCTTTCCAACAAGCTAAATTTCGACTCATTTGGACACCGAATGAGCCCTAGGCATGCAAAATACGTCGCAAAGGTCTGTCTGCCCTATTTTGTCCTGCTTTTGCCCAAATCTGCACCAATTGCTTTTCTTTGCTTCGGGTCAATCCAAAAGTATTAGATATATGATATATGACCTGAAACACTAGAAAAGAGATCAAATGACAATAAAATGTCAGGAAAACAAACATAATCCATCATCGAATGAAGTGAATAATAGGTCAAAAATTTGACCGATCATCCAGCACACGTTTTCCTTAGACGGATGCTTCTTTTTGTTAGGTCCTTTGCTAACATATTCATTAGGCCTCTTCTTGACTTTGTTCTTGTTCATCTTTTGAGAGCTTGTCTCCAATACATTTACCTTAGGCAAGGTTGTATCTACTTCCATCGCGTCATTTTCACACACACGAAGTTCCTCCTCCATTCGCAATTCCTTTGCGAGTTCCACAAGAGAAATATCTTCTTTCTTGTGCTTCAAAGTACGGCAGAATTCTTTCCATGCCGGTGGTAATTTGTCAATGATACCTTACACCGAGATGGCTTCATCCATCTTCAGATTTCTTTGAGCAAATTGCCCTTAGATACGTTGTATCTCATGGAATTGTTCCATTACAGGACGAGAGTCGACCATCTTGTAGTTATTGAAATTACTAACAAGAAATTTCACGCTCGAGGCATCCTCAGCCATATATTTGGCTTCAAGAGTGTCCCATAACTCTTTTGCGGACTCTACGTTTTGATATAAATCGAAAAGAGGATCGGACATACCGTTGAGGATATGTCCTCTTGCGATGTAGTCGTCGTTCTCCCATTTGTTTCGTTCACGGAATGCTCCCACTGGTGCGTTGTCTCCAACTTCTGGGCATGGTGTGGACAGCACGTATACCACTTTCAGATTCGTCAATAGGAAGTGCATCTTCCTCCTCCAACGCCGGAAATCGGTTCCTTCAAACTTGTCCAATTTCTGGAATTGGTGCATCATGTCTCTCACGCTCACCATTGAAGTGCAGAATATTATTGAATTCGTTTGTAGTTGCTGGGTCGTCCTTGAGCTTTACTTCGCAGCAACAAGTATGGATAGGGTCTTCAATGCGGGTTATGAACTTCGGTTGAATGCAGATTTCTTCTTTCTTGTGTGATGAATGAGTACTTGGATAGCAATTTGAACCACGTAATCGCTGTCCGAATTCAATATTTCCACCCTATTCTATGCCTTGGGTTGCAGGAAATTGGAATATGGGATACAATCCAAATTGTTTAAAACACTTTGTTTCTAGGAAAAGATAACAAAGCAAACTTAGGGTTTGGGTGTTTTACAAATCAAGAGAAAGGATTGTGAAGTTTCTAGCAATTGCACAACACAATTTTGTGTCCTATGATTGAGAAATCGATCTCAATTTATAGAGGGACAATCGGATATGAGCAGGAGATGCGACTGCAGACTGTGCAGTCGCACCTGTTATAGTCATGCGTTCGCATGGTTCATAGCATGTGTTCGCATGCTAATGAAATGTTGCGAGTTTAGCCTTGTTTTGTAGCCTTGTGCATTCACATAGATAACTTCATGCGATCGCACAACCTCGACCGGTCGCATAGAAATCTAGTGCGTTCGCACGGTTCTCCTCCTGCGGTCGCACAGTCCAAACTCGACGCATGAAGAACTCGTGTGTTCGCACGGTTCTCCTCCTGCGGTCGCACAGACTAAAAAATCCTAAAATCATTAACATACCTCAGTCTCATCACAAACATTGTCCGCTAAGATCATGATAAGCCTATTATCATCACTGAGCTTCAGCTCATACAATGAGGAGAAGACTTACACAGTTACATTCACTGCAAGCTCTCAGGCATCCGGAACAATCAGCTCCGGTCGGATCACTTGGTCAGATGGCACTCACACTGTCAGCAGTCCAGTCCCTTTTACTGGAGTTAGAAACCCTGAATTTCAAATCACCATTTTTACACTGCATTTTGTAACATTTGATTGAAACCTGAGAATCACATCAAAATCAATTACTACAATTTCACATTCGATGTTTCAACATTCAATCAGTAATGCATTCTTGTACCGGATACATCATTGCATTCTTGTACAAAACACTCATCACCACATTCACAAAGATGCTAATTCAGCACCAATGTCAGACCAAACCACCCACAACATTTGATCCATACTCACCTCACCCATCAGATACCGTTCAAACTTAACAGCCGACTTGGGCAACAAAACTCCACCAGCTGATTTCTACAGCCAGTGAGATCAGCAAGTTTTACACTTAATTCAAAGCATTAATAAACCAAAGATTCACTCAAAATTCACCTTGATGGCAATCACAAAAACTGAAACAGTACAAAAATACTAAACAACCCAATTGTGAAGCACAGAAATAGTTATTAACATTAACACATGTAAAAATAACAGCAATCAAAAACTGATGAATTTTGACCTCAGAAAGCTGCTCCAACTTAATCAAAACCCTGTCGACTTGCGGAACAACCTGAAACTCACAACAACAGCAAATATCAATACAAGCACGAAAATCATCAACGCAACTAAAAACCCTAATAAACTACATCCGTACACGCGCACACCTTATTAGGCTCCCATTTCTTGGCAATCGCATCGATCCTCAACCCGCTTTTTCGCAGACCTATCTCAATCAAACAAAAGAAGTGGCTAAAATCGTCACAAATCAGTGATACATCATTTCATCGGATTTTCAGGGGCGATGTGCGCTCGTCTGGTAGAGAATCGAAATCGCTGAAACACAAGTTTCACTGATGAGCTCCATCACGTACGTAAGTTGATTAAAGTATTTTAAATTTTTAAAACTCCCCCACCCAAAAATTTCTTTCCCCCCAAAACATAATTGAATGTCGCACACACTTGTGTGTTCTGTTCTGCATTTTAATTTTTTATGTTTACGCGACTTACTTGGGATACCAACGTCGCTTAATCCCCAAACGGTAGATCGCCCTCTTTACTCAGCATTCAATTTTCTTATGTTTATACGACTTTTTATACGTAAAATGTCACGTAAACCATAAAAGGTAGGTGCCCCCTCTTCACTGTCCGAGTCACAGTTTCAAAATTAAACAGGTGAGTCACGCCAGTTGATACAGCTCTGTACTTTTCAATATTAAGGGACATACATCGAATTGTAGCATATATTATGTCGCATAAAATGTTTAACGGGACATAAAAACATGTCCAATATAGTAATGTCGCGTTAACAATATTACGAATTAGCTCGTATTGTCGCTTGCGTAAAGTCGCGTAAAGGGTTAAAAGAGACGTAAATGTAACGTCGCGTATAACAATGTCGTGTTATCATATTAACCGGACATTATTTTGGTGTCGCTAAAAGATTTGTCGCAAGAAAAGGTTTATGAGACATTTGATCTGTGTGGCATAAACTATTGTCGCATATACATGTAATTGCGACAAACGTTCCAAAGTCATATAGTATAAACATGCTTATGTGACTAGTCTTTTGCGACACTTTTCAAAGTTTGTGCCGTAGCATGTAAAATGGTATAGTGGTTCTTTCATATTCAGCAGTGTGTTTAGGTAATGCTGCACAAAGCACATTTCAAGTCTTAAAATCCCGACATATTCATATCATCGGGTGACACACCAACATGTCTGCATGGCGGAAAGTAGACCCAATTTACAATCCTAAGCAAGCATATGTCCATATATTGTGCCAACTTTGTATCATATAGTCATCTGTTACTCTAACATCTCTAAGACGCGCAAGCATTAAGGCTAGACCCGGCTAGCATGCCTGCACATAAGGGGCAGGGTGGGTCGTGAAGATGCTCCTGGCTAGTGTTTTGCTCCAGACACTGGGCATGGTACATATGGCCACAAACTAATACCGCAACCACAGACACGTCAGAGGAAGAGAGTGTGGCTCCTGAACAGGGTTTTCGTCTTAGAGACTTGTTGCAGATGATACATAGTGGTAGCTTTGTTGTGTCTGGGATGTGCGCTGGTATTGTTTCCATTTCCATGGGGTTGAACCGGATTCGGTTGTCTGGGTGGAGTAGTCGCTCTGGAGAATAGAACATGAGCGCAAAATTAGTAACGGAAAAGTAAGCAATACAAACAATACCATTACTAGCAATGTTTTTCAGCGAAACATCAAATAATGCAAACTTTCAGCGGCAAAGCGAAAATAGAAAAAGAGATGAAAGCAATTTGAGCCTGGGACTTTTAAAGTAAAAAACTGGGACGTGTACTGTGTAAATAACATGAAAATAAATATTGTGCTGAGGACCTGCTTGATATTGCATCTCGGCAATGGTTTGACTAGGCCACTTGAAGGGGAGTTTCTCATCATGGACAGGAACACCCTTGACATAAGGACTGGGCGTTGAGGCATGATTGTTTGATTTTCTTCGGGAGTACTGATGGCCATAATGCTGATGTTGCGCTTGTTTCAAGAATACTGAGCGACTCAGAGTATGATTGTGGCGAGGGATTGGGGGGTTGAAGTGTGGCGATTTCGTCGAAGTCTCTGTAATATTTTGAGCTGCAATGTGATGCTTCAGAGGCTCACTTGGGTCAATAGACTGCGGAATTTTCTGCCACACAGACCGAACAGTTTAATAGTTACTTTTACACTGAACTCTGAATTCACCAACTCTAACTTCTTACAATAATAGACATAAAATAGTTTCAAGGCAAATAAAGAAAATTCAGAACTTACAGGTTCAGACGAAATATTTAATCCGGTGGAGCATGGCACGCCATCTGCAATGTCAGAAACGCATGTAACTGGTCATCACACTTGTCACACACAAAAAAGAGCAAATAAAATACAAACAAATATGGCCTTATACTGGGCAAGCGCACGGATCCCCGCATAAATCCCAGGCTTTTTTATTTCACTACCGAAGGTATATATATATAAATGACGGGAACAGCAGTTGGACACTTGGACTAGACAAAGTAACTAATCTTCTGGATACATAACCACTACTTAATCCACTACACCTACACTCTTAATCAAAAACTAAATTCCAATTTTGACAGTTCGATGTCAAAAACAGTTTGAAAAGTTATCAAGAATCCCAATTTGAACCCAATGATTTGTATCAATACTACACATGCAGATGTTATACTGTTAACAAGTTGAACTAACAGTGGCAGAAGAGATTATAATATGTCAGATTACAAATTTTCTGAACCCCTCTTAACCGCGAATTTCATCTCACACGTTCCTACAAAACCCTAGACCTTCTCAATAACAGGCTTCATAATCAATTGATCAATCAGACTAACCAACTAGTATAATACAAATCAAACCACGAGAAAGACAAAATCAATTCCTCAAATCACAAAAACCCTAAAAATATTAAAACAAATAAATAGCAAGCATGTCAGCCAAGTTTGACAAAAATCCCATCATCCACAAAACACCAGACTAACCAAGCCCCACCTCCCAATTTCACGTCATTCGTCTCACGCAGCCTCAAACTCGCTCTAAACCTAAACAGACCAACGAACTCAAAACAGAAGGCACCAAATTCTAAAGAAGCAGAAACGGTAGAGTACCTGGAGGAGACGGATACGGCTGAGGTGGAGACGATTTGGGCTGAAGAAATTTGGCGCGATTTCGCTTCCCCATTGTCCAGAACCAGAAACAGATACAAACGATTCGCTTTAAAATTAAATGAAAGGAAGTTTTTTGTTGAGTTATTTCTAGGGTTCAGTCCGTGAATTTTCCGGAGATCGAGCAGCGAACAACGGATTGCCAATGCCTGCTTTTTCTTTTCTTTTTTGTGAATAGTCGAACCAAGTTTTTCGATCGTACGAGTTGAAATTTGACTACTCGTACCGTGGTTGAGTCCCAGCTTCAGGAACGGAAACAAAGCTTCAGCTTTGGATGTTTCTTTATTGGACTGGGCTTAGGTATTATTGGGCCCTGTATGAAATGGGCCAAGCCCAATCGGAAATTATACATGAACGTTGTAAGTAGAACATCAAATGTGTCTTGTGTCTTTCTTTGTAAAACAATTTGAGCATATAAATTATTGTCTAAATCATTTTTGAAATTCGTTTCTAATTTGTCCATTTTTTTTGTCAAGAGCTCTGTTAAAGCATATACACCCGTTGAGGAAGTTCTCTGTTTTTAGGACCTCCTCAAATAGCACTTCATGTTATTATTTATGAAAATAGTCCTATTTTCGTTATTGGTACACTCGTTGAACATGCAGAACCTCCTACTACTATTCATTACTTAAAATTGAAATTACTTGAAATTGAAATTGAAATTGAAAACACTAAGTTACCTAATCATCAAAGTGTAATGGACGGTAACAATTCGAAAAAGTTGAAATGTTCTCTTCGGCTTCCTTCTCTTCATATTGGCGGACAATAGCGGCCTTCATCTTTGAAAGTATCTCTTTGATGTTGGAGTCATCGTTTCTGTATTCATTTGCATGATCTTTATATCTTCCTCCAACTTCCTAACATTAATAGCATCTTGTTGAATTTGTTGAGCTCTCTTCGCTTGCTCTCTTTGCCAATTCATATGTTCTTTCTAGTTATTTGCCATGGTTTCCAAAACATCGTCTCGGCGTTGAGTTGATTTAGTCGCGGCGTATTTTCCCTTTCTCCTTGCATCCTTGGCCGCTTTTACTCCAGATGGTCTTTCCGAACTAGATGAACCTCCGGTGTAGCTTTCAGGTGTAGAAAATGTAAGATCATCAATACTTACACTTGGAGGCACTTCATTGACATAACTTCATCAATCTCTGCGTTGGTTTCGTATGTATAAGTTGGGGGAGTACTTGTTTCTGTTCGAGTAAATGTTTGGTGAGCCTTCACTTCTTCCCAACAAGCAAAGTGTTTGAACTCCTTATTTTTCGAAATATACATTTTTTGAGCTTTCCGTATCTATTCATTTTGAAATTAAGCAACACAATCAAACAAATAGAACTAGTTAATATACAAATAATTATTGTAATGAAATAATTACCTCGTCTTGCATACTACATCCGGATTCTCTATTTCTTTCTGCGTAGGAGAGACAAGAACCCCAGTAAACCAACATCGGTTTCAGTTTGGCAAAATGAGAAGCGAGTGCAGCTTGAGACCTAGCATCCGCCCTAGGTTGGTTACCACCCAAAAGCCAACCATCGTGAAAATCAAGATGAATTTTTTTCCCACAAGTTGTCAACCTTCTGTCTACTGCCGGATATCGAATCAACGGATTGCCGACAATAAGATATACACAATTGTACATCTTCAGACATAGACCAATTGGAAGACATTTTGAGGAAAATAGTGTGTGATTTATGAGTGAAGTTAAATGCATATTTATAGATTGGAGGAAATATGGCCGTTGGAGGAAAAAATATGGTCGTTGGACCAGAGCTCACCGCGTCCCACCGCAACATTAAGCGCCGCGTTCTATTCAGACATTACGAAGTAATGTCTGAAGAGAATGCCGTGATAACGTTGAAGCAAAACGCGCGGAACTTCCCCTCCGCGTCCCATGTATACTTTAATAATGCACCGCGTCCCATGTACACGTTATTGCTTAATGTCAACGTGAGACGCGGTGATAACGTTGAAGCCGAACGCGCGGTGACTTCCAGTACTGTTCATCATCATCTCCGGCAAAATTCAGATGATGCGTTTGAATCGATCGATCATCAGAAGTTCGTAGGACGATTGATGGGGTTTAATTGGAGTTTAAAACAAGTCAATTTATTTTTGTAAGACGTTCGCTCAAACGTGCTGGTTGAGAACGTCCTGTGCAGACAGTGACGGTTCCAGAGCGTTGTAAGAGGAGGGTTCTAAATTTTTTTCATCGATGAATAAGGATATTGGTTTGATTTGGCAAATAAAATTTTTTTGCAGATATGTATCCTTTATCTTCAACGACATAAAAAGTTAAGTAAAAAACTAAATTCAAACTCATATATGTAGTCCATTGATGACCTAACTTTGGAAGGTCATAAAACTCACATCGATTATCCTATCATTTTGACTCATATGTCATTGGAAAGATAATTTAATAGGTTACGACTCTTCAGTTGATATTAAGATCTAAATCGGACGTTAAAGCAGCTGAAAACATGCTCAAACTAATGTCGCCTACAAATGTGCGTGGTCAACCACATATAACCATAGCAACTTTGCAACGGTATAACAAGCAACCAGAGCACCATTTGGGAAATTGATCACCTAGAACATAAAGCTAAGGACAATGGCTACAAGTTCTATGTTTACACCTAAACTAAAATATAACGTTAAGGTAATTCAAAACCAAGTCGAAATAGACCGTATGTTTGAAGTTGCTAATGAACGATCAATCTTGTTTAGCTCACAAAGGCCTCGTCCGATATCCGTTGAAGACGATCTATATATCGTCGGAAAGCTAATGGAATGTTCTACAACTTTCATGCTTGCATCAAGATGAAATTTAAAGGTTAAGCTGGTTAAATCAGCAACTAAAGATGGCCAAGAGGATTAATATTTTAATGGCTCGTAAATTAGTTTTCTAATTTAAAATTAGTTTTCTAATTTAAAATTAGTTATATAATATTATTTTCAAAAAATTTTGTCAATAATGAGAGGGGTCCTGGGATCCCCGGGACATACCTGCAACCGTCACTGTGTGCAGGGGACGTCCTACTTCAACGGCTGCACAATTTTTTTTTCCGGACGTCCTTAAAACGGGATAGAACGTTCTCAATATTGCTACCGATGTATATGCTCTAAGGGTGTTTAATACTAAAAGTGTTGGTTGTAACAACAATTTAATCCAAATCAGAGTTACGTGGGTACTTAAATTGTAGTCGGCCGGGGATAGAACGTTCTCAATTTTGCTACCGATGTATATGCTCTAAGGGTGTTTAATACTAAAAGTGTTGGTTGTAACAACAATTTAATCCGAATCAGAGTTACGTGGGTACTTAAATTGTAGTCGGCCTCACTCAAAAAAAAATTGTAGTCGCTCCATTAGGATTACTTGAAATAGTTGTTTTTATCAACAACGCCCCCGAATTCTAAGGGGCGTTCGGTTGAGGCAGAGGTATAAGAATGAGACAGTGAGGTACGATCTCGGCCGTCTGTGGAGTTGATCGGACGCACGTGGTGAAGCCACGTGGCACGAGCCGCCAAACGCGTTCACACTGCTTTTATTATTTGCATAGTGTTTTACTATTCATTACCGTGGCGCGCTCACAATGCACGGGATTGATGGATGGCAGAGATCGTGCCTCACACTGCCTCACATTTGGGAGGCTTGCCTCATTTGAACGCTCCTATATATATATATATATATATATATATATATATATATAGAGAGGAGCGCTCAAATGAGGCAGCAAAATAAGAATGGTACCGTGAGGCACGATCTCGATCGTCCATCCAACCCCCCCGTGCATTTCTGGTGCGCCACGTGTCGCAAATAGTAAACCCACTAACTTTTGAAAAGTCAACAATTGCGGCTGACACGTGGCTTCGCCACGTGCGTCCGATCACAAAAACAGACGGCCGAGATCGTGCCTCACGGTACCATTCTACCAACTTGCCTCAAAATAGTGCTCCCCTGTATATATATATATATAGAGGAGCGTTCAAATGAGGATCGCTACAGTAATATGAGGCACGTGAGGCACGATCTCAACCACACATCTAACCCCCCCCCCCCCCCCCCCCCCCCGTGCATTTGTGGCGCGACACGTGTCCAAATAGTAAAACCTACTAACTTTTGAAAAGTCAACAATTGCGGCTGTGCCACGTGGCTTCGCCACGTGCGTCCGATCAACTCCACAGACGGCCGAGATCGTGCCTCACTGCCTCATTCTTACAACCCTGCCTCAATCGAGCGCCCCTATATATATATATAGGGGGCGTTCAAATGTTATGTGTTGTTATTGTGTTATGTGTTACATGATTGTGGGCGCGACACGTGGCAAAATGATTGGCTCATATTGCGCCACCTCAAAAGCATGGGGGTAGTGGACATGTGCCTTGCATGTGCCATGAATAGTGGCTTACGTGGCGCGTTTTGATTGGCTGGAGGTGTAACATTTGAACGCCCATCTATATATATATATATAGAGGAGCGCTCAAATGTTACACCTTTAACCAATCAAAACGCGCCACGTACCCACTATTCACAAGCACATGCAAGGCACATGTCCAAATCCCCCCATGCTTTTGAGGTGGCACCATTTGAGCCATTAGATGAAACTTGATGTGTGGCTCAAAATCTCATAACACATAACACATTAGTAGGGTGTAACATTTGAGCGCGCCCCTATATATATATATATATATATATATATAGGGGCGCACTCAAATGTTATGGGTTGTTAATGTGTTATGTGTTATGAAGGTTTTGATTGGTTGATAGTGGCAGGAATAGTGCCGGAATAGTGTTTTGGTAGTGGGATTTCACTGTTTGCTTTTTACTGTTGATAGTGGGTTTACTATTTGGACACGTGGCGCACCCACAAAGCACGGGGGGGTTGGATGTGTGGCTAAGATTGGTGTAACACATAACACATTAATTTGGGTGTAACATTTGAGCGCTCCTCTATATATATATATATATAGAGGAGCGCTCAAATGTTATGGCCTTCTTAATGTGTTATGTGTTACTTCAATCTCAACCTTTAGATCAAATGATCTAAAGGTGCAAAATAAAGTCAAAGTGCAAAATAAAAGTCAAAAAGAGACAAAGTTGTTTGTCATTTTGCACTTTTGTCTTTTACCTAAAAGACGAAAGTGCAAGATGTAATCTGGACCATTAGATTCAAATGATCTAAAGGTGCACAATAGAGTAACACATAACACTTTAACAACCCATAACATTTGAGCGCGCCCCTATATATATATATATAGGGGCGCGCTCAAATGTTATGGGTTGTTAATGTGTTATGTGTTATGAAGGTTTTGATTGGTTGATAGTGGCAGGAATAGTGCCGGAATAGTATTTTGGTAGTGGGATTTCACTGTTTGCTTTTTACTGTTGATAGTGGGTTTACTATTTGGACACGAGGCGCACCCACAAAGCACGGGGGGGGGGTTGGATGTGTGGCTAAGATTGGTGTAACACATAACACATTAATTTGGGTGTAACATTTGAGCGCTCCTCTATATATATATATAGGGGCGCGCTCAAATGAGAACTCTTCTTAGGCTAAGAACATGAGAATCATTGTGAGCCACTCATTTTGATGATGTGGCAGAGAATAGTGCAGAAATAGTGTTTTGCTTTCTACTGTTTGGGTAGTGGGTTTTACTGTTTGCTTTTTGAAAAGTAGTGGGTTTTATTATTTGGACACGTGGCGCACCCACAAAGCACGGGGGGTTTAGTAGTGGGACACGTGGCGCATCCTCATTGGTGTTCTCATGTTCTTAGAGTTAGAAGGTGTTCTCATTTGAGCGCTTCTCTATATATATATATATATATATATATATATATATATATAGGGGCGCGCTCAAATGTTATGGGTTGTTAAAGTGTTATGTGTTACTCTATTGTGCACCTTTAGATCATTTGAATCTAATGGTCCAGATTACATCTTGCACTTTCGTCTTTTAGGTAAAAGACAAAAGTGCAAAATGACAAACAACTCTGTCTCTTTTTGACTTTTATTTTGCACTTTGACTTTATTTTGCACCTTTAGATCATTTGATCTAAAGGTTGAGATTGAAGTAACACATAACACATTAAGAAGGCCATAACATTTGAGCGCTCCTCTATATATATATATATATATATATATATATATATATATATGGACGTTCAAATGTTATGTGCTTCTTATTGTGTTATGTGTTATGTTGATTCTGATTGGTTAATGAAAAATAAGGAACCAATCAGAAGCGAGGAACACCGTAACTACGGTGCACCCTCACCCACACAACCCCCCATGCTTTGGAGGTGCACCGTAAGCCCCGTGTTCCTCGCTTCTGATTGGTTCCTTCTTTTCATCAACCAATCAAAATCGATATAACACTTTAAAAACATAACACTCTAAGGACATATAACATTTGAACGCCCCCTATATATATATATATATATATATATATATAGGATTTGGATCATGTACAAAGTGATATTTACGGTATAAAGTACAAAGTGATATAAATCATTAGATTAGATAATATAATGGCCCAAAATAATTCCATATAAATTAACATTTTTATATCAATTAAAAGATCTGAGGGATATCATTGTCATTGAACAATACAAATAACATGAATTCCGTCTTAGTTATATATATATATATATAAACAACATGAACAATACAAATAACATTTATATATATATATAATAGTTGACTCATGAATTCCGTCTTAGTTAAATTTAGCTTTGAAACTTATCAGTCTCTACGATACATTCATATGATAGATTATACTTAAAAAGACATTACAAGAGGAAAGAAAATAATTTATCCAAAAAAAAGAGGAAAGAAAATAAATGTTTCAATAAAAAAAACATCAACAAAGGGCACATATGAGACGAAACACGTCCCAAATCATTTATCTGCCCTAACCCTTCACAATAGCATCACAGTCCCCTCCAAGAAGCACAGCTCTAGAATAAAAGTCCTTATTAACCCAAGCCAAACAATCATCAGTAACTTTCACCACCACCGTGCAGCAATCCTTCCCTATATCACCAAACGAACCCTTAAACGCACTTGTAGCTATCTCCACATAGCATTCCGGGACAGACGCAAAGGCCTTGACGCATTTGGTTGTGAAGTCCCCCCACCAGTAGTCTTTCCACAGTTTTATGCCCTTTGGCCACTTTTCCGCCGCCTCTGTGTTTTGAACTAAAAATGTTGACGTGCATAAAATTACAATCAGTATTGTGGAGAGTGTCTTTTGAGAAGTTACTCTTGCCATTATTGATCCTCAGCTTTGGATATCATTCATGATTTCATTTGGCCGTTGGCCCTTCCTACATTATTTAAAGCTGTAGACTCATGCCTTAATTAATTTCATTCAGTTATGAATTTGAGCTTAAAATGCTTCATTTAATGTTGTTCTGTCTACTCAGCTGGTTAATATCATCTTTTATCATCAATAACGCACGCATCAAATCTGTTAGTATATGATTATTTTTATTATTTTTAATATTTACCATACAAAATAAGTTTTTAAACTTTGAGGAAAATATTATGTAATTGCTCAGAATATTTACTAATAATTCTAGAAACATATTTGTAGCGTACTTGTCTAGCAGTCACAATCTCAATCTTCTATATATTTTCTCCCTTTCAGAGTTAACCATCTACATATTGCTAAGGATTTTGTGATTTTTCTGAAGGTGAATAAAGCCAGACTTCGCCATATCAAGGAGATAGCTTTTTAAGTTTTCTTTGATGTATGTACAAGACTACGTCTTGAAATCACGGCAACAATCTTAGAAATAGTTGGGACTTGGGAGGGATCGACGAATAGAGCAACACAACATTAAAGAATTATAGGTTTTTAGTCTACGAGCTGCCCTCCGCGTGAAGGAATTTCGACGTAACTGAATTTAAGCAGAAGATTGGTGATCATGTTTCAAGCAGAAATGAGTCACGGATTGTTAGATATATATGTATACTATATTATTCTGGAAGATTAATCTTGACCAATTTAGTTCAAAGAGTAAAGATCAGGTAAAAAACATATTTTTGATGCAAAATGTAAAGTTCAGGGTTATAATTCGTCACCGAAAAACAAAAGTATGACCTAATTCGTCAATAATATTTTATAATTCGTCACCGAGAAATTAACCATATGACGAGATTTAATCACATCCGTCTAAATGACCAAATCAATTACTGTCATTGATTTGTATTTTTTACAAAAATATGCCATTTGCACCGGATCCTTTTTCTTAGTTCATATATATATAGCATGCTTGCGAATATTAATCTTGATTAACTTATTTTTAGCATTGAATGAAATTAGAGAGGAAATAAATAAAATTATGCGGTAGTATTAATAATTAGTAATAAGAAAGTGTCAATTTCTTCCAAATAGTTCAGGGTTTCTCCTTAATAATTGGTGGACCATGTCTATCATGAATAGATTTTGGCTTCCGAGCACGCAAACAATTTTCCCTGATGGTATGAAAATTAGATCTATTCGGGAAAATCATTTTCAAACACGCATCCTGAGTATGTGCGACGAGATCGCAACATACCTTTCGCCAAGGTGTCAAAACATCAGGTTGACCATACAGAGTGTCCAGAATCCGAACCTGGCATACTACACCGGTGCTCAAAATTGATAAGCACTTGGCTGTGTTTTTTATGAAACCGCCGAACGAGAAGGCTCGGGCTTTGGGAGCCAACATTGTTGTCACTAGCAACATTGCTATTATGACCAGCTTTGTGTTTCCAGCCGATTTTTTTGCCATGGCTGGTAATAGTTGGGCTATATGATTGCTTGAGGAATGCAATGCAATCATTTAATTATATACAACTACTTAATTACAAACTCAAAGTACTTTCGGTTTAACACGCTTTAATTTATTTGATTTTTAAGTTACACATTTGATCATAAATGCTTCACGTTGGCGCGGATAATTATTGGAAAGTAAAGTGCCATTATTAACTGGTAGATAAGAGAATTAACAATAAGAACCTTTTGTGATAAAAATTTGTGTATTTTTTTTATCGATGGCCTCATTACAATTCGGTACAAAATTAATACATATGGACACTATCTGGTACACTTTCTATCAATTTGAAGCGTATGTCTCTCAATTGCGTCCCAAGATCAGACTTTAGCGATGTATCAACTATCACAATCAAAGTCGTGGCGGCCCACTTGCAAGTACAAGACAAGAGAAGACATATAGGTCAAACATAAGCAAATGGTAGTAACGGAAGGAACAAAAGCCAATAAAAGAAATTAGTGTGATCATCATGAATCGAACCCGAGACTTTAGGCATTGCAAGCAACACCTCAACCAATAGGTCACTACCATATTAATAAAAATTTGTGTATTTTGATTCGTCCCATAATTACCACTTTTTTTGGTACTAATAAAGCATCCAAGCTTTTAACCCATTTTTATTTGTGGCTGGTATCATCGGAGGTGTAATTTTTAGACTTGAAAATGTATTGAATAACTCAATTTTTTTCTAGAAAAGTGCCCTTTACAATTTGTTTGTTTGTTTTTTCTTTCTTTTGCATATGCCATAATCTGAAAAAACTGTTCAAAGACATACTTTGGAGGTTCGTTTCGGGTTTGATGCTTTTCCAGAAATTCATTTTTGGCAAGGCCGGGTTTTGCTCAAGCTCATCAGTCCTTTTTACGTGTGCCGACAATCTGTCATCATATGGCAAAGTAAACCATTTCTGATAGAAGCTTCCACGATATCAAATCTTCAGGTGAATTCATATTCAAAATACAAGTGTTCTTGGTAGCCATTTTGTTTCAATGTCTGCATGAAGAATACTGTGATTGACGCAGTTCTCAAAATTAAATAAAGATAGAAACCAATTTGATCAAACTGGCCACATTATAATTTTTACGATTTTGTATGGCTCAAATTACAATATTTTATAGAATTAAAAATGATTTGATACTTTGCTTATTATAACCTATCATTTTGGAGTGAAGTGGCCGAGTAATTGACGCTCCCACCCGGCACAAAGAATGTCCGGGTTCAAGTCCCTCTAATCCCCTAACACCTAACACCCAACACCCCATAAAAAAAACCTATCATTTTGCCAACAAGTAGCTCTCTATATTCGCTTTAACCATGCTGCTGGGCCTTTTTTCTAGCTATAAGGGCATCCTAATAATGAAAAAAAACAAAGAGTACGTGTACATCCAATCTTTTATTTTTCCCTCTTAATAGTAAGTTCATTGGACAATCGATCGTCAAAATTTACTATCCCGCGACCCAAACCACGATCGATTGTCTTGTTCATGTTAGCACGTGGTAGCTTTCAATTGGTTGTTGAATGACTTGTTGTGTGTCAACTGATTATTGGTCAATAAATTAAGTATAATTCCGAATTTATAAAAGTTGTAACTTAAAAATTATTTGACAAGAAATTATAATAAGTATATCAATAAATTTGTTTTGCGAAGATTTACAAATAAAGACCCATTTTACTATATTTATTATTAATATTATAACAAAAAATGGTGTAAGATAATTATGATTAAAAATTTAGAAAAGTATGTGATGATCTTTTTTTCATTCATTATTAAGGGGTTGTTTGATTGAGCTTAAATTTATGTTATGTTAATTTAATTTGTGTTAATTTGTGTTAATTTATGTTACTTTTGTAGGCACTAAAAGTTTAAGGACCAAATCAAGATTATTAAAGTATAAATGGGCTAGCCCACAAGGGATATTTGGGTCAAAGCTACAAGCCCGGTCCATGAGTTAGACTCAACCCAAAGCACGGGCCCAATCTCAAGCCCACCAGTGAACTCTATAAATAGAGCACTTCACTTCACAAAGAAGGGCGATCCTGAAGTTTGAGAAGAAAAACAGAGGGAAGAGTGCTCTCAAAGGAAGCCTCAGCCGCCAGCGACCGACAAATACGTGTCGTCTGCCCAAGCATCCCAACGTCGTCTGCTAGAGCATCCAACCGCAACGCAAGCACGTGAGACCAAGTCCCCGCGACCCTTACTTCGCCGCGCATGTGAGATCAAGTCATCAAGACCCTCGCTACGCAAGACACGTTGCACTACGCCTTCATCCGCACACATCAAGATGAGTAGACCGAAGCGAGCAATATAGTAGAATCAGAGGAGCATTTGAGATTACGAACACAACTTCTGCTTCAAGCATAAATCATTTGTAAAACATTTTTTTGTATTTGATACGAAATATTGTGACCTACAAATTTTGGTGAACCCGACGTGAAAATCTCTACCTCTTATCCCTACGCTAAAGCTAAGATGTCTGCTCAACCTACCAGTCCACAAACCCCCAAGAAGACTTACGCCGCAACTGTAGCTCAACCAACCGGCATCTGCACAAGAGGGATGACTCAGAGGATGGCTGTCAATGCCGCTGCTGCAAGCTTACGAGCTTCTCAAGTGCCAAGGAGGGAACGCACATATACCGTTGCTTCCATCATGGCTGTAGCTACGGCAGTGATTGCCTCCAACTCCCCACGACACAAGGGAAGTGTGAAAGCTGACGGAACACCCTCACCAAAAGCGAAGGTGGCTCTGCCAAAACAAGCCGAGACACTCAAACCCTGTGTAGCTTCTGTCATGACCATAGGCACCAAAACCATGTAGGAGCAGATGTAAGAACTAAGAGAGATGCTTAAGCTAGTCCTGAAAGACAACCAGGAGAAGAACAAGAAGCTTGAAGAGCTCCAGAAAGAGGTGGTTGGGCTCGGGAAATGAAAGGTTGAAGAAGTCAATCTGACGGCAGAAGATGATGACGCTAATAAGATGACCCCTGTAGAAACCAACAGGAACGAAGGTGTTGCGTGCAACGAAGACCAACTTCAAGTGCTGATAGCCAACGCGGTCAAGAGCCAGCTAGGTGGAGATTCTTCTGGTGGCGCACGTTGTGCCAAACCCTACAGCAAGAGGATAGACGGTCTGCGCATGCCACAGGGAGATCGGCCCCCCAAACTCCAACAGTTTGACGGAAAAGGAAGTCCAAAGCAACATGTTGCCCACTTCGTAGAAACGTGTAACAACGCGGGAACTGAAGGGGATCTGCTGGTCAAACAATTTGTGCGGTCTCTAAAGGGCATTGCTTTCGATTGGTACACTGACTTGGAGGCAGAGTCTATTGACAGCTGGAGTCAGATGGAGGACAAGTTCTTCAACCGATTCTATAGCACCAGAAGGGTTATCAGTATGAGCGAACTGACGAATACGAAACAATGGGAAGAAGAACCTGTGGTTGACTATATCAACCGCTGGCGTTCATTGTGCCTTGAATGTAAAGATCGCATCAGTGAGACGTCAGCTGTAGAGATGTGCATCGATGGAATGAACATGAATTTGCTATACATCCTAAAAGGTATCAAACCTAGGAATTTTCAAGAGTTAGCCACACGCGCACACGACATGGAAATCACCGTGAAAGGACATGGAAGGAATCACATATCCTCGTCAAAGGCAATCATCGATAAGAAAGAATACAAGAAGTTCGAGAAGGTCAACAAAAATGCTCCAAAAGAGGCCATGGCCATCAGCACCAACGATGCTCCTGTGAAGATATCATCAAAACCAAAGCATGAGAAGAGGAAAGAAGTCACCTCAAAAGACTTCAAGCGCACGAAGCCTACACTGAAAGAATTACAAGCTAAGAAGTATCCATTCCCTGACTCTGATCTATCAGGCATGCTCGATGACCTGTTGGAGAAAGGCATCGTCAACTTACCAGAAGCAAAATGCCCAAATGAAGTCAACAGGACGAATGATCCCAAATACTATTGCTACCATAGATTGGTTAGTCACAGTATCGAAAACTGTGTCACTCTCAAGGAGCTTATAATTAGATTAGTCAAAGAAGGACGCATCGAGCTCGACAAAGATGAAACAATAGAAGCAAACCACGCCTCCGTGATGACTAGTTGCGACTCACTTTGCAAGCCACAAGAATGGTACATGCAACAAATCCAATTTGGCACCCTTGAGCCAACAAAAGCGTGGATATCAAAGCCATCTATTGAAGCTGAATCAAAGAAGTTGAGATGCGATTATACCAAAAAGAATCGAAACTTATAGGATCATGAAAGAGGTTGAATGCATGGAGGATGATGAAGGATGGACTCTTGTAACTCGAAGAAGGTCAAAGAAGCAAGTCAGTCCACAACAAGAACCTGTCCGCCGAAAGAAGAAGCAGGTGACCAAGAAGAGACTACGTCAGGCGAAAGGGAAGAAAATACTCAAGAGGAGTTCGAGGTCACATATACTGCCTATTGACCCGTTGAAGCAGATTCCACTAAGTCCCATTACCTTAGAAGACTTCTTTCCGGAGGATTACTTCGATAAAGTTGGTGTCAACGCAACCTCAGGGGCAATAAGCGAAGGAAATGAAGAAGAACAAAAAGCTGTGTGGAGGAATGAAGCTCCAACCACAAAGACACAACCACCTTCGGATCCTCAAGATGACACTGATGTGCTTGATATCCTGGAAGCTCTCCCTAAACACGAGTAGTGGGAGCAGATTTTCCACTTGCCAGAGAAATCACGACAACAAATAGCGCAAGCACTCCTACATCCAAAGCTGAAGATGGACATCATCAAAAATCCAGAAAAGCTAAGAAAAGGTCAAGCCAAATGCACCTCCTGCAACATGACCTTGACATTTTCTGACGAAGATCTTCTCCTTGGATCCAAACCTCACAACAGACCTCTGTATGTCACGGGCTACATTCGAGGACAAAAGGTGGGAAGAATTTTGGTCGACGAAGGCTCTGGAGTAAACCTCATGCCAAAAGAAACCATGGACTTATTGGGAATCACTATGGACGAACTCTCCAATAGCCAGCTTTTAATTCATGGATTCAACCTAAAAACTGAACGTGCGATTGGCATGATCCGTGTCAATCTAGCAATTGGAGAGCTATCTACTGATACCTTGTTTCATGTCATTAACGTTAGAACTTCATTCAAGTTGTTACTCGGTTGACCATGGAAGCATGAGAACGGAGTTGTTGAATCAACTCTCCACCAATGCTTGAAATATTATCGTGACGGTGAAAGAAAGATAAATGGGGACGTCAAACCATTTACCAAGGCAGATTCATATTTTGCAGATGCTAAGTTCTTTGAAGAAGACGGTGTGTCAAGTGAACTACTGCCATCAATCATCCCTTCCACTAGAGAAAACGATAAGGAAAGACCGAAAGCAAACCAAAACTAGCCGAAAATAAAATCAGAAATTGAATCAAAGGCTAGGAACAGGGCATGTGTCATGACATCTGTACAAACGCAAAGGCCGACTCCTGAAAGCACGCTTCCTATCTTGCGATATATACCTAAATCTCGACGTAAAGCAGGACAAATACCTTTGGAAGACTGTCAAAAATCAGAGACAAGTTTTGCAGATCAAAAGAAGGTCAGAAGGATGGTCAAACAAGAATGGGTGGCGAAAGTAGTCATTCCATTACCCAGTGCAAATACAACACACGTTCTGAGGCCTCCACCAGAAGGATTCATTTTGGAGTCAATCGAACCACATGAAGGGAATGTAAGTTTGGGTGGAAAATTCGGTCCAAACGCCTATAAGTTGATGGAGAAGTCAGGATACGATTTCAAAAGACCAGCAATGCTCGGAGAAGTGATCGAACCTCATCCTTACGGTCTCGCCCAAATTCACGGAACGGCTCACAAACATGCTGGTCTGGGTTACAAGCCTCCACCACCTGTGAAAATTTCCATCCGTCGTCAAAAAGATGCTACATCAGCTCACCAAATCACTGCAGATGAAATTGAAAATAATAAAGAGGAAGACATAACGGAGTATGATGTAGCGACATCCTACCACGTAACAGCCGAAGAAGTTCCAAATGAAGTCGTAGAAGTAGAGGCTGATCAAGCTCCGGAGGTACTCGAAGACGGCGGGCAATCAATTGTTGACGACTTGAAAGAGGTGAATCTCGGAACCACTGAAAATCCACGTCCAATATACGTTAGCACCCTACTAACCGAAGAAGAAGAGGAGTAGTACCTCAAATTATTGGCAGAATACAAAGACGTTTTCACTTGGAACTACACAGAGATGCCGGGGCTTAATCCAAAGATAGCTTTGCACCGTCTAGCGATCAAGAGGGGGGTCGGACCAAAGAAGCAGTCCCAACGGCGATTTAGGACAGAGTTGGTTCCTGAAATTGAGAAAGAAGTTAATAAACTCATCGACGCAAATTTCATTCGTGAAGTTAAATATCCAACGTGGATAGCCAACATTGTTCCAGTAAGGAAGAAGAATGGTCAGCTGCGAGTGTGCGTGGACTTTCGAGATCTCAACGAAGCATGTCCAAATGATGACTTTCCCCTACCAGTTACGGAGCTCATGATAGATGCAACAACTGGGCATGAAGCTCTCTCCTTCATGGACTGCACGGCTGGATACAACCAGATACACATGGCGCCTGAAGACCAAGATGCTACAGCATTCCGAACTCCGAAAGGGATCTTCTGCTACAAAGTCATGCCTTTTGGCCTAAAAAATGCGGGAGCCACATATCAGCGTGCGATGCAAAAGATTTTTGAGGACATGATGCATAAAACGGTAGAATGTTACGTTGATGATGTGGTGGTCAAGTCCAAAGCCAGGAGTGACCATGTCCAACTTCGTGCGGTCTTCGAAAGACTCCGAAAGTGCCAACTCAAAATGAATCCACTCAAATGTGCGTTTGGAGTCACATCGGGGAAATTCCTTGGCTTCGTAGTCACACACAGGGGCATCGAAATAGACCAGACAAATATCAAAGCTATTCAAGAAATGCCCGAACCAAAAAGCTTAAAAGAACTGTGCGGATTGCAAGGACGATTGGCTTACATACGAAGATTCATCTCCAACCTCGCAGGGTGTTGTCAACCATTCAGTCACCTCATGAAAAAGGATGCTCCATTCGTTTGGGATGACAAATGTCGCAAAGCTTTTGATAACATAAAGAAGTACTTGTCTACTGCACCAGTGCTTGGGGCACCGACTCCAGGAAAGCCACTGATACTTTACGTTGCCGCTCAAGAGAAGTCGCTTGGGGCAATGTGTGCACAAGAAACTGACGAACGAAAAGAAAGACCCCTCTATTACTTGAGATGAACTTTGGTGGGAGCGGAACTCAATTACTCTCCAATCGAGAAGATATGTCTTGCATTGGTGTTCGCAGTACAGAAGTTGAGGCATTATATGCAAGCACATACAGTACACGTAGTTTCCAAAGCTGATCCCATCAAATACATACTTTCAAGACCAGTCTTGTCAGGTCGACTAGCAAAGTGGGCTGTGCCTCTCAAGCAATATGATCTAGTGTTCGTACCTCAGAAGGCAGCAAAAGGGCAAGCCATAGCAGACTTCTTCGCTGACCACCCAGTTCCTGCCGAATGGGAGTTTTCCATCGACCTTCCAGGTGAAGTGATGGACCATAATTGTATGAATCATAAACACAGTTAAACCCACCAAATTAGACGCTTTGTCTATTTAACTTTTGCTTGTTAGTTCCGATATTTATCTACAGGGTATTTTGAAGTCTAGAGAGACTACAGGCTAAGGAGGAGTTTTAAAGCTGAAAATGAATTACGAGTCATTCCAGGTCACGACCAATTTCTGACTTCCAAGAACCTGACGTGGAATCACTCAAAACAAGTCCAACCGAAGAGCAACCAGAGTCAGTCCGGAGCTGAAAGGATCGATGGCTTTTTGGGATGAGACTCACAAAACTCAAACTCACTCTCCTCCCTCCATGTGGCCGGCGGCTAAGCCACAAGCCTCTCCTTCCTTGCCATGTGGCCGGTGGCTTTGGGAGGTGATGACATCACCCGATGGCTTTGAGCTCCTCCTCCCATCTTGTGACATGTGGTGGCTTCTCCTCCACATCCATCTCCTCTTCATGGCCTATAAATAGAGCCCTTCATTGCCTTTGTAAATCATCCCATCTTCATTCCAACATCACAAGTCCTCAAGTGACTTATCTCTCTAGCTTATGTAGGCACAATCTTGTAATCACTTTACTTTGGAATCAAAGCTTGATCTTTAGCACTCTCAACGGTTTTTGTAAGTACTCTCTTCTTTACTTTACTGTCTTTCAAAGTACTTTACTTTCCTGTCTTTACTTTCGAAAACTTTACTTTACCGTCTTTCAAAAACCTTTACTTTTCAACGCACTTAGTTATGATGTCCTGTTCCATGGATATTCGTAGCTAAACCCTCCATTCGGTTGAAGGGGAGTGCTTGTATCATAAAATGTTTTAGACCCTTCTCTTAGTGCCTCTTAGTGTTCAACTTGTTCTAGGTGCCTTATATTAGGTCAGAATTCCATTGGTTGAGTGGATGCTTGGAAGAGCAAAGCTCTGCCATGGGTTCGTGATCTTCCATGGATAAGTGGAGGCTCGGAAGAGCATAGATTATCTGTGGAAGTCAACCTCTTTTAAACACCATTTGGTTTATCAGGAATGATGATCAAATGGATGCACATACTAGAACAAGAGTTCTTTGTCTTGCAAAAGACTAGATGGTGTGGCAAGTCATGTGCTAGGAATAGCCTTGATTCACTTTTGAACACTTAGTATGATCATTAGAGGTCAATGATAAACGAAAATATGATACAAGGCCCCTGAAACCGAATCTTTCCTTTAATTGTAATATCAACTGTTACTTTACCTTTCAGTACTAAAAACCAAAAACAACCCACCAACTGCTTTATTTAATCCCCCCTTTTTGAAAGAACAACTATTCACCTGACTCCCTTGGGTTCGACCCGTACTTACCACTGACTACCCAAAATAGTTAAGTCGCGAGTATCGGAGATATAAATTTGTTTTTGCACAGAGAACATCGCACCTTAACGACAGTACGGTGGGCTCCGTTAAAACTGGCGCCGTTGCCGGGGAATTAGCACCTTGGAACCTTGGAAAAATGGGGGCAGCAACCTTATGTTTAAAATGCTTAGATGCCTCCCCCAATTCAGAGGTACCATTGAAGAAGAACCTGTGATACATTGCCAACATTTTCACCACATCTGCCGCCACATGAAACCTGAGAATGAGATGTTAGAGGAGTTTAAGCTGACATGCTTCAAATTTTCTTTAACTGACTCGGCAATAGAGTGGTATTACTCATGTGCGGCTTATGAAGGCAATTATGGGGATTTACGAGCCAAATTTCTAGAAGAGTTTTCCCCGCCATCTCTCGGACTTGAAACCCGCGAGAAGATTCTCAACCTTGAGCAATCTCGGGATGAAACTTTGAACGAATACTCTACGTACTTCGATGTCATCGTTTCGCGCTGCCCGCACCACGGATTCACCAACTACGATCTTCTTCAAAGGTTTCTTGCTGGAATGACGCCCCTTGAGTGGAAAAGACTTAACGATGCAGCAAGAGGCTCGATCATGAAGTTAACCATGGTGGAAACTTGGGACCTCATAGATGATTTGGCAGAAAGCACAAAACAAGCGCCGATGTACCAAACTGATGATGAAGCACCAACGATGGAAGTGGACTCAGTGCAGAACGAGACCGACATCACGCCCATTGCAATCTTGCCAGTAGCAAACCCGGAAGGAGACATCAGTACAAGGGAAGTAATGGACGTGGAGGCGGCTCTAAGGGAGCCAACAATGGAGCCCACGAAGCTGACAGAGGATGAGGACGCATGGATAACTGAAGAAGAGCCGGCCGAGCCATTCAAACCGGTCCTCACTGTCGAACTGACCAAGAAAATCACGGCAGGCCCGGTCCTCACTAAAGAGCTGCTCGAGGAAGTCCCAGCCCTACTTAACGAGCCAACAAAAATCCCGGTCCTCACTAAAGAAGCACCCGAGGCAGACCCGGTCATCATTACCAACTTGTCCGAGAAAGACCCAGCCCTTGTGGTGGAAGTCCCCCTACTTGTCCCCTCAGTTTGTATGCGGATCACAGCCCCTGAAGATGAACTGATCAATGATGAGGTGCAAGGCGAGTTGGAGGCAAAACATGAGCCAGAAAAGCCAACAATGAAGCACTCTCTCACCACGAGCCAGCCAAGCAGCCATGAAAACTCACTCGTGCTGAAACGACCATTCACCTCTGCCGCAAAGAAGAGGGCTAGTGAAGAACACAACCCGGATGCCAACCGTCCATACATGAAGAAGCGGCAAAGACATGGCCCGGTGGAATGGAAGCCGAGAAGGAGGAACAAGAGAGCTCGACTTGATGAAACAGTAGCTATGGTCAAAGGTCCCTCGCCTTCTCAGAGACAATGGAAAGAAAAACCACCAAAACCATGGAGTTCTAACCCGAGCACATCATCTCACAAGAAATCGGGGAAAGTCAAGGAAGGAATGAAAGTAGGCGCTCCACAACACTACGACCTGAGCCACCCATGGGACCCAACCTTATAATCCAGGAATGAGGTACCGTCGAGCCAACGACGTTAAACAAAGGCACTGGTCGGGAGGTAACCCGACACCTATCTTACTTTCAGTAATTTTCTTTTCTGTCATTTAGTTTTTACCGTAAGTCGCTCTCACCCACTTTTTTATAGAAGGAATGTCTAACATGTAGGAATCGGTTTTTGGAGCAAGATCAGATCAGCCAGGCAGCTTCCGAGAATTACCGGGCCTGCACTGAGAGTTCAAGGCCCCAGCCGAACTCCCTCGATTATCCAGCTCCGAGGCATGTCGTTCCACGACACGACACAGTAAAAGGGAGTTCAGTTCTTCTCTTTTCCTTAATGTGATTTCCTTCTCTTGTATATATTTGCATGACTTTTGAACTAAGTCGTGCTGAAAGGCACGCCTTCGTTCAAAAGTATGCGGTGAGAACTGCCTGTGTACATAGTTAATTAACATGCTTTTTCTTTTCCTTTTCCCTTAATATTATCTTTTTGAAAATATGAACTTGAGAATGTGAAAAAGATAGGTCTAAATTCATGCATTTACCTTGTGAAAATTCAACTTAAAAACTTAGAATGTAACTTCTCATTTTTCCCTTTGTGCTGAGATAAATAGGGGATGTGGAATTGATATAAACTGCCCTAGAGAGGCTTGGCAAGCAATCGAAGGATCGAATCTAACTATATGATTTTCGAAGTCAGTGGAGGCTGCACTTCGGGTTTCGGTGAAGATTGAAGTCATCTCCGCCGTGCTGCGTTTATGCAAGAGGCGGGACGGGAATCAAACCGTCCTATCTCTAGTCCTAGTAGCCGGGAAAATAGATGAGCGACCCTCATCTTGACCCGCGCAAAACGGCGAGGATGAGAAAGAGCGGGGAGGTATTTCCATATGCTTGCGGGCGACGATTGGACCTCCCAAAAAGGCTGAGAAAATGGACTAGCAAGTCACAAAGAAGTAAAAGCTCAAAGAAGCTAATCAAAGGCCAAAGGCCAAAATATTGAAGGTTTTAACCGAACAAAAGTGAAGAAACTCCAATTCAACGTCAAAGGCCAAAGGCCAAAGGCCGATTCACTACAGAAGCTGTCCCTCGCCAAAAAGAAATGAAAGTGCTCAACTCAGTGAAACCCGAACCGAATCACGTGCTAGAGAAAGCTACAAGGAAACCATATAGTGCGAGTCGATCCCGAGAATGCAGTCCAGGAGCCTGAAAAGGGCTATCTCCTGAAACATCCGAATTAATTTGCATCTCGGCGCGAAGGTACAAGTATCAAGTTTCTTCTAAGTATTTACACGGTTTAATTTGGTAATAAGTAAGTAATGCATGAATTAAGATAAATCTAGTCCCACAGTCTCACTTTCATATTTAAAAGTTTTTACTTAGATTGTGTTCCGCCCTTAAAAAGCATTGTTCGGGACGAACAACTAAAAGTGTGGGGTGATCTGATGGACCATAATTGTATGAATCATAAACACAGTTAAACCCACAAAATTAGACGCTTTGTCTATTTAACTTTTGCTTGTTAGTTCTGATATTTATCTACAGGGTATTTTGAAGTCTAGAGAGAATACAGGCTAAGGAGGAGTTTTAAAGCTGAAAATGAATTACGAGTCATTCCAGGTCACGACCAATTTCTGACTTTCAAGAACCTGACATGGAATCACTCAAAACAAGTCCAACCGAAGAGCAACCAGAGTCAGTCCAGAGCTGAAAGGACCGATGGCTTTTTGGGATGAGACTCACAAAACTCAAACTCACTCTCCTCCCTCCATGTGGTCGGCGGCTAAGCCACAAGCTTCTCCTTCCTTGCCATGTGGCCGGCGGCTTTGGAAGGTGATGACATCACCCGATGGCTTTGAGCTCCTCCTCCCATCTTGTGACATGTGGTGGCTTCTCCTCCACATCCATCTCCTCTTCATGGCCTATAAATAGAGCCCTTCATTGCCTTTGTAAATCATCCCATCTTCATTCCAACATCACAAGTCCTCAAGTGACTTATCTCTCTAGCTTATGTAGGCACAATCTTGTAATCACTTTACTTTGGAATCAAAGCTTGATCTTTAGCACTCTCAACGGTTTTTGTAAGTAGTCTCTTCTTTACTTTACTGTCTTTCAAAGTACTTTACTTTCCTGTCTTTACTTTCGAAAACTTTACTTTACCATCTTTCAAAAACCTTTACTTTTCAACGCACTTAGTTATGATGTCCTGTTCCATGGATATTCGTAGCTAAACCCTTCATTCGGTTGAAGGGGAGTGCCTCTTAGTGTTCAACTTGTTCTAGGTGCCTTATATTAGGTCAGAATTCCATTGGTTGAGTGGATGCTCGGAAGAGCAAAGCTCTGCCATGGGTTCGTGATCTTCCGTGGATAAGTGGAGGCTCGGAAGAGCACAGCTTATCTGTGGAAGTCAACCTCTTTTAAACACCATTTGGTTTATCAGGAATGATGATCAAATGGATGCACATACTAGAACAAGAGTTCTTTGTCTTGCAAAAGACTAGACGGTGTGGCAAGTCATGTGCTAGGAATAGCCTTGATTCACTTTTGAACACTTAGTATGATCATTAGAGGTCAATGATAAACAAAAATATGATACAAGGCCCCTGAAACCGAATCTTTCCTTTAATTGTAATATCAACTGTTACTTAACCTTTCAGTACTAAAAACCAAAAACAACCCCCCAACTGCTTTATTTAATCCCCCCTTTTCGAAAGAACAACTATTCACCTGACTCCCTTGGGTTCGACCCGTACTTACCACTGACTACCCAAAATAGTTAAGTCGCGAGTATCAGAGATATAAATTTGTTTTTTCATAGAGAACATCGCACCTTAACGACAGTGCGGTGGGCTCCGTCACGAAGACATATTCTACATCGATGTGCTACCTCCATGGTAGATGTTCTTCGACGGAGCTGCAAGACGCGATGGAGCTGGAGCTGGAGTTGTGTTCGTATCACCAGAGAATCATCTTCTCCCCTTTTCGTTCACACTCACTCAACTAAATTCAAACAACATGGCTGAATATCAAGCACTTCTCTTGGGACTTCAAATGGCCAGACAAATAAGTATCGACAAAATGGATATCTATGGAGACTCACAGCTAGTAATCAATCAAGTGCTTGACGATTACGAAGTTAGGAAGGGCGACTTGATCCCTTATCATAGACATGAGACACAATTGCTTAACGAGTTTTACTCCATCAGTATAGGACATGTTCCGAGAAGTGCCAACAAGTTAGCTGACGCGCTTGCTAACCTCGCAGCCAATTTGCCACTGGGGGCAGAGGAGACCATGTCCATTCCAGTTTGCAATCGTTGGGTAGTCCCCGCCGTTGGAGGAAAACGAAAAAAACATGGAGTCGTCAAACGTGGTATATGCCTAGGAAATCGAAAGAGAAGATTGGCGTCAACCTATCATCGACTTCTTGGATCATCAAAAGTTACCAGCCGATCCAAGACACAAGATAGAAATCCGTCGACGAGCCCCAAGGTTTATCCATTACAAAGGGACATTATACAGACGCTCGTTCCTGGGGCAATGGTTAAGGTGCTTGAGCAAAGAAGAAGCAGTGGAAGTTATGCAAGAAGCTCATGCCGGCATTTGTGGTGCTCACCAGTCTGGTCCGAAACTTTATGATCGCATCAAGAGGATGGGGTATTATTGGCCAACCGTTGTGCAAGACTGCACGGATTTTGCAAAGAAATGCAATGCATGTCAGTTCAACGCTAATTTCATACATCAACCTCCAGAACCTCTACATCCGATAGTTGCATCATGGCCTTTCGAAGCATGGGGACTCGACGTAGTGGGACCAATTAATCCTAAGGCATCCAACGGGCACACGTATATTCTTGCTGCAACCGACTACTTCTCCAAGTGGGCAGAGGCAGTGACGCTACGTGAGGTAAAGAAAGAAAACGTGGTCGACTTCATAAAAAAGCATATCATCTACCGACATGGTGTTCCACAAAAAATTGTAACCGATAATGGAAATCCGTTCTCCAACAAACTCATGACAAGCCTCTGCAAAAAGTTCAAATTCAAGCAGTACAAGTCGTCGATGTACAACGCTCCTGCAAATGGACTGGCCGAAGCATTTAACAAGACTTTGTGCAATTTGCTGAAAAAGGTGGTTGGGAAGACAAAACGTGATTGGCACGAAAAGATCGGGGAAGCATTGTGGGTATATCGAACAACATACAAGACACCGACCCAAGCAACTTTGTACACTCTAGTATGTGGAGTGGAAGCAGTATTACCACTTGAACTTCAAATTCCATCCATGCGCATAGCCATCCAAGAAGGACTTAGCAGTGACGAAAACGACATGCTACGCTTGGCAGAGTTGGAAGCCCTCGATGAGAAGAGATTGCAGGCACAACAGAGCTTACAATGCTACCAGGCAAGACTTTCACGTGCATTCAATAAGAAGGTCCGTCCTTGCTCCTTTCAAAAAGGAGACTTGGTTCTAGCGATAAGAAGGCCAATCATCATCTCGCACAAGACGGGAAGCAAGTTTAAAGAGAAGTGGGACGGTCCCTACGTGGTGCAAGAAGCTTACACGAATGGGGCATACAAGATCATGGATCAAGAAGGATTACGCGTCGGACCAATCAATGAAAAGTTCTTAAAACGCTACTACTCCTAAAGCTACAGATCGACACTCCTGGCCCGCAAGAGTATAAACTGTGAACGGCTATATATATATATATATATATATATATATATATATATATAAAATGAACTACGTTGACTTGATCTTGCAAAGTGTCACGCACGTGACTTTGCAAGTACGTAGGTAGCTTGATTAATAAAAAAAATTCAAGTGCAGTCTCCAAAAAAAAGAAAAAAAAACTACGCCCTGCTACTGGATGTCCACCAATCTCGTGAAGATCCCAGAGCGAGAGCGACCACTCGTCTGCTACCGTGTGCAATGTATTCGTGGAAGGACACCAGCTCTCACAGAAGGCACGCACTATTTGGGGTTTACGATCATACTGGTACAAAGAAGCATATACAGCATCATAGATGTTTGCATTCTTCAAACGTGCGGAACATCGCGCTATCACATCTTCAGTCCATTCCCAGTAAAGAGGAATATGGGTAAAGTTTCCAATAATCTTCAAACAATTGGGACCCCACCGCACAATGCCCTTGGCGATCCTTCGACCGAGCAAAGGGGATCGAGTATCTTCCAACTCCTTTTCCTTCAGAAGACTCTTCAGGAGGTAAGCAGGTCCACCGTGCACTACATCACGAAGGGGTGATGTTAGCTCGGGCGAAAATATCTCCTTCATGGCACCTGAATTCGAGTCTGTATTCGGGTGCAACATTGACACCATGCAAAATTTTTGCTTTATGTTGTCTTCCATAGCCTTTGAGTCAGGCGCGATGTTCAGAAACAACTGACCATTCTCCTCCGAGTCCAAGAAGAGCACCATTGCGCCTGCCTTCTTTTGGTAGAGACTTGTATCGCAACGCGAGTTCATCACAAAATGAAAGGACTATGTCGAAGAAATTAAGACAAATAAAGAATTCCCAGGAAATTGGTGGAGTCACAAATGGTCTCACTTAAAAACTAATCTCCTTAGACTCGTAAGTCTTGGTGACAGAATCCTCAAAAGCTTATTTTCTTGACACAATGTACTCAAAGTGTGAAACTACCCCCGATGGATAGCAGTCTTACGCAAAGAAGGATAGCGGGTTGGTCTCTCAACAACAAGACAAAGTACCGTCAACAACAGCGCATCAACGTCAGAGCTCAGAGCAGTAAAATCGGCAACTATGGATAGAAGGGGGGCCTAGTCATGAATAAGGAAAAGAAAATCAGTGAGACAAGATGTAGCCACGTTGCTCAATACAGTCGTATAAAAAAACGTGAGATCACCTACGATAATGAGGGTGTAGAAAAGCTCGCTCTAGACAAAGAACGACGGGAATTGGTCGTTAGAATTCAAAGCCTACAAAAAAAGGGCGAGTATGTCAAAAAGAACGAAGTTGTCGGAGGATGACTACATCGCCAAAGGCGAGAAAATATGGATCCTAGAAATGTAGAGAGGTCTTTGTACCTGTTGTGGTCGCAAGCTTTCAGCTTTCAAAGAGGGCGGCAGAGGGCTAGGCTTTTAGAGGTGATCAGAGGAGTGAGGCTCTCGATTTTGGGATGCCTTGAACTCTTGACTTGAGGCTCTATTTATAGAGGAGATTAGGGCTGGCCGATTCCTAAGGATTCTGCCCAAAAGTCGGTCAAACCAAGTAGATTTAGGAAAGGTTTCCTAATCTCATCTAACCGACTTTGCTTTATCTTCAAGCTAACTTACTTGGCAAGTCATTCTAGAAGATTCCAGAACCGCCACGCATGGAATTAGGAATTTTCCCGAACACTGTTCACGACCTGAAGTACTGTTCATCCCGGAATTACTGTTCACGACCCGAGTACTGTTCATCCCCGGAATTAATGTTCAAGACCCGGAAATACTGTTCACGAGCCGAAGTTACTATTCACAGCTCTGACATGTTTTTGGCAGCAACAACCACCAATGCTTAGGCTTCTTCCAGGTGGATCACCCGCACCAGTAATTACCAAACGCTCAGTATTATCTTTATCCTGGTTATGCAACGTTGGAAAGGATCAAATATGGCAAGCCGCTTCATTTAGAAAGAGAAAGCTGAAGAGGATTTGAATTTATCTCTTTTCAGTTTCAACTCGTAAAAAGGAAGGGATCAATAGAAGATAAAAAACTTCTTATTTGAAGTTCGAAAAGATGTCATTCGCCAAGTTGGAAAACGACAGATGACAAACACGAAGAAAAAGTGAAGCCCTAACGATAAGTTGGATATTCACATAATCTCAAGTCAACCGTCAAGTTGGAGAACGACATGGTGACTCAAAAAAAATTACGTGGAAGCTCTTACGACAAGTTCGACATTCACAAAAATCTCAAGTCAACCGTCAAGTTGGAGAACGACATGGTGACTAAAAAAATTATGTGGAAGCTCTTACGACAAGTTCGACAATCACAAAACTCTCAAGTCGATCACTCACGATCATGTCGCGCTGAGACACTCAAATTGTGTCGCACAACATGATCATGCGGGGGCAATTTGTAGGCACTAAAAGTTTAAGGACCAAATCAAGATTATTAAAGTATAAATAGGCTGGCCCACAAGGGATATTTGGGTCAAAGCTACAAGCCCGGTCCATGAGTTAGACTCAACCCAAAGCACGGGCCCAATCTCAAGCCCACCAGTGAACTCTATAAATAGAGCACTTCACTTCACCAAGAATGGCGATCCTGAAGTTTGAGAAGAAAAGCAGAGGGAAGAGTGCTCTCAAAGGAAGCCTCAGCCGCCAGCGACCGACAAATACGTGCCGTCTGCCCAAGCATCCCAACGTCGTCTGCTAGAGCATCCAACCGCAACGCAAGCACGTGAGACCAAGTCCCCGCGACCCTTACTTCGCCGCGCATGTGAGATCAAGTCATCAAGACCCTCGCTACGCAAGACACGTTGCACTACGCCTTCATCCGCACACATCAAGCTGAGTAGACCGAAGCGAGCAATACAGTAGAATCAGAGGAGCATTTGAGATTACGAACACAACTTCTGCTTCAAGCATAAATCATTTGTAAAACATTATTTTGTATTTGATACGAAATATTGTGACCTACAACTTTATGTTATGTTGTGTTAATTTATGTTAATTTGTGTTAATTTATGTTGTGTTAATTTGTGTTAATTTATGTTAATTTATGTTATGTTAATCATGTCATCATCATCATGTCATCATCATCATCATGGCATCATCATCATCATCTCACCATCATCATCATCATCATGTCATCATGTCATCATCATCATGCCATCATCATGCCATCATCATACCATCATCATGTCATCACCATCATTATCATCATGTCATAATCATCATCATATTGCTATTCACCATCATATTACTATTCATCATGCATCATGTCACCATCATCATCAGTATATTACTATTCATCATCACCATCATCACCATATTACTATTCATCATATTACTATTCATCATCATTGCTATTCATCATCATGTCACCATCATCACATGACATCATCTTCATGTCACCGTCATCATCATCATCATCTCATCATCATGATCTCATCATGTCATCATCATGCCATCACCATACCATCATCATGTTACCGCCATCATCATGTCATCACCATCATCATCATCATGTGACCACCATCATCATATTGCTATTCATCATCATCATCATTGTTACTATTCACCATATTACTATTCACCATAATCATAATCATTACTATTCACCATAATCATTACTATTCATCATCATCATCATGTCACCATCATCATCATATTACTATTCAACACCATGATGATGATGATGATGATGATGCATGAAGATGATGATGATGACATGATGGTGGTGATAATGATGACATGATGGTGATGATATGATGATGGTGGTAATTTATGTTATGTTAATTTAATTTATGTTAATTTGTGTTAATTTATGTTAATTTATGTTATGTTGTATTAATTTATGTTAATTTGTGTTATGTTAATTTATATAATACAAATTTAAACTCCAGAAAACAGGGCATAAGACACATGTAATAAGAAAGATCGTAAGATGAAAAAAGTGAAACAAATGTGTGGGATGATCTTTTTTTTTTAAAGATTGTCAATAAGGATGGCCTAATGAAAAAGGTACAGCTGGTCCAATCCTGCCCCTTTTTGAAGGAAAGAAAAAACAAACAAACTCACACACTCCTTTCCTAAAAAATAGAAAGATAAATACACCAAGCACTAAAATTTATTGTGTTTTACATATTGATACTAAATCCGAAACTCCTGACAGATGACCAATATAAAGGACATAATCGGTTATGTTTTTCATATAATCTCCCTATGAATATGTGATAAATCAAGAAAAAAAGAATATTTACATAATTTTTTTTTAAATCTTAGTTCTGAACATATATTAGAAAGGCACAAAACATTTTTACACATCATTTTGGTGTAGCAGCATGACATTTTAGCCTCAATTTAGTAATATCAGCTTCCTTAAATCCCTTCAAATATTTAAAGCATCCTTTCCGTGAGCAAAAGCAATTACGTCGCAACACAACTTCCGTGAATCCCTAGAGACCCAGGGATGTTGAAGGATCATGCTGACATACTCAAAGGTGCACACAGGAGAAGCTCCAATGGCCGAAAGGCACTTGATCTTGCTGATCCAGTCAAAGCCCCCGGCTCGGGTTTCTCCAGCAAATATTGAGGTTGGTACTTGCAATGTAAGTAATAATGATGTTGTCAAGAGTGTAGTTGGTGATGATTTTGTTGCCATGGCTGGATTTTCATATGATTACTGCGAGGCTTCAATTAGGAGGTTTTTGATTATATAACTAGAATTATGTTCGGTTTTGATTGTGATAATTAATTAGGGTGCTTAGGGGTGCGCTCAAATGTTATTCCTCCTTAGAGTGTTATGTGTTATACATTCACAAACTTTGTGTGTGATCCACCTGTCACCTCACAAAGCACGGGGTCCATTAGGTGGATGAGTGAGTGGATGATGGGCCACACACAAACTTTGTTAGTGTATAACACATAACACGCATAACATTTGAGCGCTCCTCAGGGGCTTATTTATATCATTTTAAGTTACAAGATTCGACCATAAATGCTTCAATTTGTAGAACAAAAGAAAACTTAATGAATTTAATCAAGAGCAGCTTAAAAAAATTAAAATTTGAATATGTGAAGAATGCATATGCATCACCTCAATTATCCAAGCTGAACAAATTGTGCAAAAACCAAAGAGGAGACAACGATCACAATTAAATTTGATAAATGAAAATAGTTGAATATCCATAGAGACGATAAACATCACAACATGCCTCACTATGCTAAGGCAAACCCTCAATGCTACATACTGCCTGCCCAAAATGGGGATCAAATGTCAAATTCCAAAACCAAGTTTCAGGTTAGACTTACTTCCTCTTTTTTGCAGGTGGCTGAGGAATGTCTTCATCGTCTTCATCTTCTTCCTCATCCTCATCTTCATCATCATCAGTGTCATCCTCATCATCATCCTCTTCATCATCGTCATCGTCCTCTTCTTCATCTTCATCATCACTTCCGCCTTTGCCATTAGCAGGAGGGGCGTCTTCAGGGTCATCATTGTCCTCCTCGCCTTCCTCTCCACCAGACACATCTTCTTCATCAGCTGCCTCATCAGGCACATCATCATCATCTTCTTCATCATCGTCATCATCATCTTCTGTGTCACTAGCATCTTTGTTTTCAGGACCAGGTGCCTTTCTCTTGTGCAATTCTTCCATAGAGAAGCTGTGATGGATATCGAAGCAATGGATTATTAGTATTGACTACTTATCAAAAGCATCAATATATGATACCCGTACAACTGAACCATAAATTACCTTCTTTCCTGGGTAGGTAAAACAGCCGCCACAGCTAAGACAGCCAAATAACTTAACAGTGAATTGGTCTGAAAAACAAAGTAAACCATAAAACAAATATAGCATCAAAATTAAATCAGGTCTGATATTTTAAAAAGATACATGTATACTAATTACAAGCTGTACAGTGAAGAACAATCAAATTGGTTACGAAAACATAGCGACAGTCTGATTGTTATGAAGTTCACAGGATGCCGAGATTCGAATAATAAGTATAAAAGAAACACAGTCTAGCAAGTAGAGATGCGCGTATATTTGATAATAGATCTTTCGATATGAATTCTAATGCAGTGGTTCAAATAGCGCTAACATATTGGTGTATCGAGATAGACAAAAATACAGATAAATTTAGAAACAAACAAGTTCAGGTAAAATGAACTGCTGCGTGACTCGCGACTCACAGCAAATAGTTAGATGCTTTGTGAGTTACTATTATGGACACCGAATTAAAAACATCAAAACCTTGTACATATGGGACACAAAGAAATTCCAAATAAGTCCCGAACATCAAAACTATTATGGACACCGAATTTAAAACATCAAAACCTTGTACAAATAAGAAAGCAAATTTCATAATTGTTAAAATCATTAGCAGCCAAAATAAATGCATGAAGAGTAGTACCATGGTTCTAAATTCAAATCAATAACTTGAACATTCACTCAAAACATTACAAATCGAGCAACTTTCAGTTGTTTAGGGGTTTGAATATAAATTCAAACTGTACTAAACAGGCAAATACTCACAACATAACAGCAGTACTAATAAAAACCCAATCTCAAAATAAAGCAAAGATCCCAACTTTATTCAAAAGGAATCTGGAAAACAGCACAAGCCCTAAGAATCTGCACAACCCAGAAGGTATACAGATTCGTGAGCGAACTGGGTCAGAGAATATACCATCATGAGACTCAAAGTAACCGCCTTTGCAGCGGTTTGGGTTCCGGAGGCCATGACGGAATAGCTTGAACAGTCGACTTCCATTGAGCGGCGAAGATGTCTCGCGAGAGAGATAGAGGGGACAGGAACGGACAGGGAGTTGGGTCGAAATCGAAAGTGGAGAGTGAGGCTGATTGATGGTTAGGGTTTTGTAGGGTTTTTTGTTTGCTTTCAAGCAAGACCAATAAAAGTTTCTTCTTTTAATTATTATAATATAAATAAAATAAAATTAATGTTGTTCGTTGCTAAATTTGGATTGATTCTATGTACCAAAATATATAGAATACTTATTTTGATATATTCTTTGGTTTGGATTGATTCTATGTATCAAAGTATTAGTAAGGAAAATGAATTAAATTGTTAAAGAAATATTAGAACCTACGGATATTAGATTAGACAATAATAATCTTATTATGTATTCAGAAATGAATTATTAGTAATAATTAATATTTAATCTCAACCATAAATTTCATTAGATCTACCATCCAAAATTTTCTTATTTCTCATGATATTTCGACTTCTCATATGATCTTAACCTTATACACTAATATCACATAGTATTCAGGAAATAACCAATTATGCATACAAATATTATATTATTCAGAAATCGTATTGACAGTTTTTGAGAGGTCAAAAGTAGTTTACATTTGAATTTTTTTTATGAATACAAACAGAACAACAAAAGACACAGAAACTATATATCCTGCTGATCCCCTTCCAAGAAATTTGACAGCCATGCTGGGATAGAATCAGAAGAATTCCAGCTCCAATAAATGTCCTTGGCTTTCACTGCTAACTTGTCCGCCACTGAATTCTCTTCTCTTAACACATGACATAAACTCCAATTAAAATTTTCCTGTAACATCTCATAACAATTCAACAAATCTTCATTCAAATAATCATCCCTGTTCCAAGCTCCCAACAACACTAAGTCAATAAGCCGAGAATTATCAACCTCAAGCAGAACTCTCCTTAACTTCATTTCCTTCGCTTTTGCCATAACAGATTTTGAAGCCCACGCCTCTGCCTCTAATGCACTTCTCAAATTCGCCTTGTAGTCTGCCCAAATAAATACTACTCTCGCCTCATCATCCCTGCATATAGCACCACCCACTGCCTTCCCTGAATTCACATCCCACTCTCCATCCGTATTAATTTTTAGTGCTCCCTTTTTCGGAGTTTGCCAGCAACTTGAATCTCGACAGAATGTGGAAAAAGAATATCTCTTGTTTCGAAACTCATGAATCTGCTTACTCGTCTTCTTCGCTGCCCATCTAACATCCATAGCTTCTTTTTCATGACAAACCAAGTTCCTATTAAACCAAACTGCATAAGCTCCATAGAAAAACATGGGAAGTTCCATCAAAGACTTATTCTTCACAATATGCCATACCCAATCTCCTGGATCCCTAGTATAGCTCACCAACACTTCATTTTTATTCAGCAACTCTTTCCAAAAGCCTTGTGCCCAGTCACATTCCAATAAAACATGACCCAGATGTTCATTAGCCCTTCCACATATTCGACAAACTTAATCAATTTGGCAGCCCCTATTTATCAGATTATCCGTTGTTGGTAACACATTGTGATAAACTCTCCACATAAAAATTTTAACCTTCAATTGAGCTTTAACCCTCCAAAATTTCTTCCAAAATAATTTTATTTCATCTCTATTAGATGATTCACCCTGAATACTATCCACTTCATCTCTTTTATCTCTCAGCAAAGCTTCATATATACATTTAGCTGACAGAGAATATGTACTAACTCCAGCGGAAAGTAAACTCCTTACTAGGCTTGAATTTTTTACTTTTTCTTTTGCCTCCCAAATACACCTCCATGCAAAAGAAGGACTACTCCCTACTCTCAAATCCATAAAATCTACATTCTTGAAGTACTTACTTTTTAAAACTTTGGTCACCAAAGCATCCTCCTTCAGCTTCAGTCTCCATCCTTGCTTAAATAACATCGCTTGATTAAACAATATCATACACTTAAATCCCATTCCACCTTCTTCCTTCTTCATTGTTAGAATACTTCCCTTAACCCAGTGAATGTTTTTCTTCCCTTCCTTACATCCCCACCAGTAACCAAATATAATACTCATAAATTTCTTGCACAGTAAAGTTGGGATCTTAAAACATGACATGGCAAATACAGGAAGTGCTTGTAACACTGCTTTTATCAGAATTTTTTTGCCTGCTGATGATAAGCTCTTCTCTAACCAACCATTCACCCTTTTCCAGTATTTCTCCTCAATATATCTGAAAATGCACAATTTTTTATTACTGAAAAGAACAGGCATTCCCAAATATATTGTATAGCAGTCTACCTTCCTTACTCCCGACAAATTACACAAAAACTCAGCCTGATCATCTTCAACATTCTTGCCACACCACATTTTTGATTTATCATAATTCACAGTTTGTCTGGACAACACCTCAAATTTCTCCAAAACTTTCTTTATAGTAATGAGATTCTGCATAGTGGCTTTCAAAACAAAATGCAATCATCCGCAAAAAATAGGTGAGATATACTCGGAGCCTCCCTACTAATCTTTACACCAATCAGACTCCTTGATTGATAGTAATTCATACTACAAGCTAACCATTCCATGCAAAGTACCAACAGATACGGGGATATCGGATCTCCCTGTCGAAGTCCTCTTTCTGGCACAAAAACATCAGATATAACATTATTTATCTTAATACAATAAGAGACTGTAGACACGCACCTCATCACCTTTTTAACCCACGCTTCTGGAAATCTCAATTTCAGCTGCAACATTTCTAAAAAAGTCCAGTCTACCCTATCATAAGCTTTACTCATATCAAGTTTTAATGAGCAAAATTTGGTATACCTCCCCGTTCTGGTCTTTATATGATGCAGCAGTTCATGAGCTAGGAGAATGTTGTCAGTAATTAGTCGGCCTGGGACAAATGCACTCTGTGAATCTGAAATTACCTTATAAAGCATTTCTTTCAACCTGTTCGCTAAGCATTTGGTGACTATCTTCATGAGTACATTGCATAAACTTATTGGCCTATAATTTTCCACCTTTTCTGGATTTGTTACCTTTGCAATCAGAACAATCATGGTGTTATTCATACCTTCAGGTATTCTGCCCTCATTCAAAACATTAAGACATTGAGAGATCACATCCTTGCCCACCGTTTCCCACTGTTTCTGGAAAAAAATAGCACCAAAACCATCCGGCCCTGGAGTTTCGTAGGATTCATTTGAAATAGAGCTTTAGTTACTTCCCCATTACTAAAAGCAGTACACAGAAAATTCATATCTTCGTCTGTTAATTTTGTAGTCACAAACATCATTTCCTCACCCCAGTTTATCACTACTACAAACAATACATTATGCATCGGTTCGAAAATGGCATTATGCATCGGTTCGAAAATGGCATTATGCATCGGTTCGAAAATGGCATTATGCATCGGTTTTCTTTTAAACCGATGCATAAAATACACATTATGCATCAGTTTTTAAGGAACCGATACATAAGGTATAGTTTATGCATCGGTTCAGTAAAACCGATGCATAATGTGAGGCTTTAAGCATCGATTTTACCGATGCATAATGTGAGGCTTTAAGCATCGGTTTTGGATAAACCGATGCATAAGTTACTTCAAAAAACTAACTTAGGTTTTTTGTCGCAGTTTGATTTTCAAACTCTGTCTCACTGCTCGCTCCTCGGGCTTCGTTCGACGCCGCTCAATCGCTCACTGTCCATCGCCAAACATCTCCATCTCCGTCGCCATTGCTCCTCCTCCTCCTCGCAACTCGTTTGACATCGCTCATTGCCATCCTCGCCATTGCTCTTCCTCCTCCACTCGCCTCCGAATCAACAGGTTAGGGCTCCAGTTGTGAGATTTTAGTATGTAATAGTTACTGTGAAATCTACTTGTCTTAGTCAAGACGAGTTCCAGATGGTGTTCGAACTGCGTCTCGAACACTTGTTGGACAGTTCAGGTTGTGTTCAAACAGAGGCTGGAACACCTTAGCAGACAGAACATAAACAGCACAAAATAGGAGCACGCACGATATGATAACCCAGTTCGGCTCCGCCTACTCTGGGGGTTTCCCACACCCGAAAAAGGGACACAAATCTTATTACAAGTTTAGGGTTACAAGAGGTCTTACTCTTACACAACTCCTCATTTGTAATGGCCTCACCACTAACACTCCGTCTCTCGGATTTGCAATCTCGGTTCGTCGCAACTCCCTTCGATCCCCTATGGGTAGGACGAGACTTCCCTCTCGGCCTAGTTTTGGACTTCTCGGAAGTCCAGTCGCCTTCTCTCAAAGACGTGTCTTTATCACCGTGTGTGTGTGTGCGCTTGATAGTTCTCCAAGAGCAGTCTGAACAGCACACTGAATAGACTGCTTCTTCTTCGTTGATATTCCGGTGAGGAATAATCAGCCGGTGGTCGCTCCTCCTCCAATCTCACGAACTCTCGTGTTTATCTTTTCTCTCAGGAAGCGACACGATTATGGATGCCCTAGCATTGTATTTATATGCTCGGATGCCATCCAAATCTGCTCAAGATAATCCCATCAAATATTTAGGAAATATTCCTAAATATTCGATGTATATCTTTCTCCAATCTTTAGGAAGTATATTCGAAAACTTCCTTCTCAAGTCAGCCACGCCGCCTTTAATCTGATGTGTAGATATTCATTTAATATCTGAATCTTTGAATTCCTAGTTGGCCGACTCCAATCAGATCGAAATATTCTTATCAAATATTTCGGAGATACTCCTACATATTTGATAGATATTCAATCTCTTCCATATCCAATCTTTGGAGATTACTTCCCTGCCAAGTCATCTAATATTCTCGAATCCAATCTGAAGATATTCATTTGAATATCTGATCTTTAATGATGACTCGTCAATTGATCCCAATCAGATAATCTCATCGATCTTTTGGATATGCAAATCCTTGCGTCTGCTGTACGCTGTACTTCTGTTCCAGTGTGTGGTTGAACTCCAGCTTGAACTGTCTAAAGCCATTTTGCCAAATCCATGCCATTCATGGGAACATCAATCTCCCCCTTGGCATTTTGGCAAAACCAAATCTACGCGTTAGACGCACCTTGAGGAACCAGAACAGTTACCTCAAACCACTCCCCCTTTTTGCCACAAACTGGCAAGGGGTCCAATCGAGCAACCTGGTCTCTTCGGCAATTGGAATCTTGTCAACTCCCCCTCGAACATAGCCTGGGACAGTGACACATGATGTGAGTCTGTCGGACCATGGTGTCTCAACAGCTGTTCGACCACGGGTCAGCAACTGATAGGTTCCTGAATTGCTCCAATCAGTGTAGCCAATGCCTCTACATCCTCCAATCAATCTCTGGGACTTCAAAATTGTATCTAGGTCTTTTGATCCAGAGATTATCATCTTCACTGATTGCTTGAAATGATTCAGCTCGTCCTGTACTGCCGCGTGGTAGTCCATCTCCAGACATATCTCTCTTTGGCTCATGGCAGCATGTCTTTTCTTCAATCAGGACATCAACTCTCTCTGTCTTCTTTATCATCACTGGGATATTGCAGAGCGCGCACCAATTGATCGATTCTTGTCCTCTACGCCTGTATGACCTCAAGTAGTTGTCCGCGTTCAGCTCGGGACAACTTCTCACCAGTAGCTTTCTTTATGGAAGACTCAGGTGCATCCTTCCTGTTCACCCCGGGGTCCTTCAGATCATTCTTATGTCGACCCTTGAACAGCTTGTGATCAACTACCAACTTCAACGGAGCACTTGACAGTCTGTCCTGGTCTGTCTTCAAATCTGGATGCTGGTTGATGATCAGCTCATAAATAAGTGATGGGAAGATTATCTGGTGCAGAGACTTTGTAGAAAGACGTGTTCTGCAATCTGGTCGAACATAATTCTTCCCATGTCAATGAGCATCCTGTTTCCAATCTGGTAGAGTAGCTGTCCCATCTCCTTGTTGATCGTGGTTCTATGAGATGTAGGCTTCCAATTGACTATGGTGATGAAGAACAACATCGAGAAGAATAGAGTCAGATCTACAATTGGGATGGAACTGTCTTCTCATTAAGCAGCCTTTCAGGGATGATCTTTCTTTTCTGCACTGCCTTCCACTCGGCTGCTGCTTCTGTACTGGCACACCATACTATATGCTTAGTCACTCCAGTTGGTACACTAGGTGGAACAGAACCTGGAATACTCCTCTTCTTTTTCTTGGATGCACTTGCTCCCCCTGCATCTGTTCTCTAACCATCCTTCTTGGTAGTTACTCCAGTCGAGCATGCTTGGATGGTCACTTCCTTCTTTGGTTTCTCCTTTTCAGACTTCTTGAGCTCAACCAATGAAACCGAGTCCCGATTGTCCTTACAATCTCCATTATCTGGTCTCTCTAGATCAGCTTTATACATCTCTACATCTGGGATAGCTGGCTGTTCTAACTCCCTCGAAACATCTGGTTCAACAGACACTTTCTCAGCAGCCTTGTCTGTCTCTGACTTCTCTGCAGCATTAACAGGCTCACCTCCTTCTTGAGTTAGTCCCTTCCTTCTGCTTCTCTTTTAATTCAGCTAATGATCTGGGATTTTGACCAGCTCTCTGTGCATGATTACCAGCACCATGTTCTGCTTCAGTCATGATTACTTCTTGGACATCTGACTGCTTTTCCTTCTTCTAGATGACAGGTTCAATAACAACTTGCTCTTCTACTTGTTCTGTCTCCGTCTGATTTTCAGGTCGGTCTGACTCATCAGAGACAATATCTTCAGGCTCTTGTTGCTTCACATCATTAGCCTTCATACGAACAGCTTCACTCTCTGTCACCTTCTCTTCATCGACTACCTCAGTAGTCTTTTCTGATAAACATTCATCCGACTCTTCATCTAATACCAGACTTCTCTTGCTAGAAGGCCCAACAACCTGCTGAATCTCAAAGTCTAACATAGCAAGTTTTCTCCCCCTTACAGCACTAATTCGTGCAGCGTATTTCCTGGGAGTTCCATTCCTTCCAAGGCCGACTTTCATGCAGATTCCTGTCTTCTTCAGCACGAAGCCAGTGGCATCTACCTTTGCATTCAACAGCTTCTGCTTATCAGAACCACAATCTTAGCCCTACTGGCTTCACCTTCTTCTGCAGCATCGGCCACAGAATCTATAGCAGGTTTCAAACCCTTCGGCTTCCCATTAACCACTTTGTCACCCTTATGACTCACTGAATCTTTACCAATCGCCCATACTTCCTCATCAATAAGACTGAGAGCAATAGCTTGGGAGTGAGAACAAGGGATTACCTCATTGAGGAGTGGTTCAGCCATCGCCTGATATTCCTTCACAGTCTGCACACTCCCTTTAGTTGGATTAGGATCAGCCTTTGATGCCTTTGAAGTAGCTTCTTTAAGTTCTGTCACAGCCGCCTCTTCTCCCTTCTTTTTCCCTTCTCCGATCTTAGGGTTTGCTGATATTGTATCCTCATCCGACTTCGATTCAACTGCCTTTTTGATTTCTCAAAAATTTGGACTCCTCCACTTGCCAAAAACGGTTATGTGAATATCTCTTGAGATATTTGTCCAATCACCTCTCTCCTCCTTGATATCACCTCATAAAGCTACAAATATGTTGAACTTAGTAATCAGTTCCAACCACGTACCATCTGTTCCAGCCCTCTTCTTTGGTAGGTCAGCCCATCTGATTTGCTGGGGCTCTGCTCTTGGCTGACCTCCGTCTGGAACACTTAGTTGGCGATAACACACAGACCTAGAGAGGATCTAAGTGTATCGAACTGAGCGGCGTCTAGTGGCATGGTGAGTACGACACTTATAGTGGTCATGTGTTTCGATGTGATGACCTTCTTCTCCACCATCTCTCTGATGAATTGATATCTGCTCATGGAGTGTTGTACTGGGTTCTTGGGCAGAAACTTCTTCACCCGTTCCACTCCGTGTTCAGACAGATTCTGCTTCATCCATAGGAACTGAGTGCAGCATGCAGCGATGCTCTCCTGCTCTCCCAGCATCTGGTCAACGTGTGTTCCAGGAAGGTGTTTCATCTCCTTTTCCCTGAGTCTCACAAACTGTCCAAGCAGCTTCTGTGTACTCGTGACGAACATACGCTCTACTCCCCCTTGCTCATAGCCATGGTCGATGAGGAACGTCTCGTACCATGCTCTGGGCGCTTGTGTGAGTCCGTACATAGTCTTCTTCAGTTCGTGACTATGTGCAAGATGATATGACATCCATGCTTTAGATCTGGTGAACTCTCCCAGTTCCACGTGAATGGCCACCACCCAAGTCTCATCAATAAATGTTTTGATGACATTCTTCGGACTAGATGAACAGGCAGCCAGCTCTCGACACTTGATCTCATTTGCTCGACTCTTAATTCTCCATGAGGGTTGCAGCGCAGGTGCATCGTCAAGTGTCCTAGCTGGAGTAGGTGTGGCTTCATCGGCTAGACCTCCCTCTGGAATTTTATCTCCTAGAACTGAGTTGGGGGCAACATCGTCTTTCACCTTTCCAGAAGAGGACACCATACCTGTCCCTTGCAATTCCATTTCATGTATCGTGTTTATCGGACAGACAGTGGCAGCTCCTGTTCCAACTGAGCCTAGACAGTAGCTATTATTTATTGACCTACTTCCTTCCAACAGTGTGTCTCCATTCCTATCCAGTACTTGACACGAATCACAAGTGAAAGTAACAGACTGTCCTTCATCACACAATCTACTGATACTGATCAGGTTCACCTTTAACCCATCCACTAGGAGGATATCCTCGAGCACAGGTAGATCTGGAACCTTCAATGTCCCACAGCCGATCACCTAGCCCTTCCCTCCATCTCCAAAAGTGACAAGCTGAAGCTTGCAAATAGATTTAACAATGATGAGATATCGAGGATTACCTGTCATATTGAGATGAACTTCTTTGCGGATGTGCAACTCAGCATTCTTTCTCCTTAGCCCCATCAAGCATGCAGGATGTGTTTCTCTCTTTTTCTCCATCTCGGCTTTTAGAACCGATACGGTGTCTAGCAGTTTCACCTTCTGTGCAAGAAGTGACGAGGGTTCTTGATTCATTCCAATCATTTCGTGCTTCAAAGCAGATATTTCCTCTTGGTGCTCCACCTTCTGGGCAACGAGAAGTTCAACCTCCTGCCACCGTTTATCTTCTTCTTCTGTCAGGCTTGCCACTGTTTCTGTGAGCTTCTTGTTCATGTCAATCACTAATAGGCACTTCTCATAGAGTTCCTTGTACGCCTCGGCCGAGGTCTCATGAGCAAGTCCTTCGTCATCACTGCTTGAAGCGTCGTCAATGGGCTGTTCAGACAGTGTACTAGAATATGGATTTTCACTTGTCTCACTGCCGTCTTCAATAGTGACTACATGTCCGACGAGATTGACATTCTCATGTTCTTCTTCCTCATCGTTAGTTTCACTTTCTGGACCCTCATATGCTATTCTGAGAATATCCCATGCTTCCTTGGCCACCTCACATTCAGCAATCAGTTTGAACACGTTCTCGTCCACTCCATAGAATATTGCATTCAGGGCCTTTGAATTCCCAACAGCCGCTACATCATCTGCTTCAGACCACAGGGCTTCGGGTTTTGGCATAACAGCTCCTTCAGGGTTGGCCATCATGGGTTCTGTCCATCCTATCATCACGGCTCTCCATGCCTTTTCATTAAGGGATTTCAGAAAGGCTTTCATCCTGGGTTTCCAGTAGGCATAATTCGGCCCTTCAAGCCACGGTGGTCGGTTAGTGCTCTGTCCTTCCTTCAAACTCATCTGGAACTGTCGCCGGATCACACTCTGTATGTCGAGTGCCTCCTCTGATACCAATTGAAATCTACTTGTCTTAGTCAAGACGAGTTCTAGATGGTGTTCGAACTGCGTCTCGAACACTTGTTGGACAGTTTCAGGTTGTGTTCAAACAGAGGCTGGAACACCTTAGCAGACAGAACATAAACAGCACAAAATAGGAGCACACACGATATGATAACCCAGTTTGGCTCCGCCTACTCTGGGGGGTTTCCCACACCCGAAAAAAGGACACAAATCTTATTACGAGTTTAGGGTTACAAGAGGTCTTACTCTTACACAACTCCTCGTTTGTAATGGCCTCACCACTAACACTCCGTCTCTCGGATTTGCAATCTCGGTTCGTCGCAACTCCCCTCGATCCCCTATGGGTAGGACGAGACTTCCCTCTCGGCCTAGTCTTGGACTTCTCGGAAGTCCAGTCGCCTTCTCTCAAAGACGTGTCTTTATCACCGTGTGTGTGTGCGCTTGATAGTTCTCCAAGAGCAGTCTGAACAGCACACTGAACAGACTGCTTCTTCTCCGTTGATATTCCGGTGAGGAATAATCAGCCGGTGGTCGCTCCTCCTCCAATCTCACGAACTCTCGTGTTTATCTTTTCTCTCAGGAAGCGACACGATTATGGATGCCCTAGCATTGTATTTATATGCTCGGATGCCATCCAAATCTGCTCAAGATAATCCCATCAAATATTTAGGAAATATTCCTAAATATTCGATGTATATCTTTCTCCAATCTTTAGGAAGTATATTCAAAAACTTCCTTCCCAAGTCAGCCACGCCGCCTTTAATCTGATGTATAGATATTCATTTGAATATCTGAATCTTCGAATTCCTAGCTGGCCGACTCCAATCAGATCGAAATATTCTTGTCAAATATTTCGGAGATACTCCTACATATTTGATAGATATTCAATCTCTTCCATATCCAATCTTTGGAGATTACTTCCGTGCCAAGTCATCTAATATTCTCGAATCCAATCTGAAGATATTCATTTGAATATCTGATCTTTAATGATGACTCGTCAATTGATCCCAATCAGATAATCTCATCGATCTTTTGGATATGCAAATCCTTGCGTCTGCTGTACGCTGTACTTCTGTTCCAGTGTGTGGTTGAACTCCAGCTTGAACTGTCTAAAGCCGTTTTGCCAAATCCATGCCATTCATGGGAACATCATACTGTTATTTTGCAGTTGTAATCCATTAATAATCAAGTATGCTAATTAATATTTAGTTGAAATTCTAGTTGTTTCTCTATCATCGTTGAATGATGTAAATAACTAATTGGATTCATGTGTATGCTAATATTTTTGTTTCAAAACATAGATTCGAGCGGCGTTACTTCTATACGGTGGAAGTTGTATCTTGTTTATCCTCCAAACATCATATCAAGTAAGGTATTCTATTGTGTTAATTGTGTATAGCTTTCAAACTTGGACATTGTTGCTCTTTCATCGTTGAATGAAGTTAATAACTAGTTGAATTTAAGTATATTAATTTAATTGATGTTCTTTGGTTAGGGTTAACATTTGCAATCTACATCCTCTTCCCTTTGGTTGTTCTTCGCTTCTTCAATTCCTGGTATTTGATGGGTATAATTCTTTTTTATTTTCCTATTAACATGGAGTTTGAATTTATTTTTCCTTGTTTAATAATTTGTTTTTGTTGTTTATAGCTCTAGTTCATACTTGTTGCACACCCATCATTAAGGTTCTTCTTCGCAAGTTTCTATTCTAAGGTAAATCGCAAGTTTATGTAACTCATTTACTACTTTTTAATTGTTGGAGTGCTTGTAATTCACTCAAATGTAATTGTTTGTTCGTGTAAATTAGTAGTATGTAACTAATAATATTTACAAGTTTCATGTAGTGGATTTATAATGAATCGAGAGTGAGTGTCCGGTAATAGGTTGAGTGAGGAGTACGAGAAAGGGATTATGGATTTTTGTGCGTTTGCATCGGCATATGCGTCTAGAAACAACATTGAACGTGTCTTTTGTCCGTGTATGAGTTGTTGGAATCACAAAAAGGTCAAACCGAAGAAGTTACATAAACACCTTTTGTTAAATGGGATTAACCCACGATATAAGGTGTGGTATATGCATGGCCAGGATGAACAACAAAACTTTGAGCCTCCGCCCATAGAAAGTTTGCAAGAGGATAATGATGATTGGGAAGAGGATAATTTAATTGAGATGGTTAACAACGTCGCCAATGACTTTGTTGATACGCCACATATTTTGGAGTCGTTGAGGAATGACTCAGAATTACCATTGTATGAAGAGTGTTCCAAATATACAAGGCTATCGGCAACGTTGAAGTTGTTCAATCTTAAAGCGAAAAATGGATGGAGCAACAAGAGTTTTACTGAATTATTGGCGCTGGTGAAAGACATGCTTCCTGAGGGGAACACCCTACCTAACCGTACTTACGAGGCTAAGAAGGTTTTGTGTCCCATGGGCCTCGAGTACAAGAAAATACATGTTTGTCCCAATGATTGTATCTTGTATCGAAATGCTTTTAGTGATTTCAAAGAATGTCCAGTGTGCAAGGCTTCTCGCTACAAGTTAAACAAAGAACCGAAAGGTAAATCTAAAGGCACTCCTTCGAAAGTACTATGTGTTAGTTTTATGGCATGGTGTTTGGCAAAACTTAATATAGTTGTTCTAGCTGTTGTTCAAGACTGGAAGAGACAACTGTACTGGAACAAGTTGAAGCAGATGGAATGTTTCCAAATTCAGATTTGGAAACACAGTCGACCGTTGGACGATTAAGGCGGTTGCAGGTGCATGGACAGAAGTTGGATATTTCCAAATTCAGATTTGGAAACTTGTCTCAGCCAACTTAGCACAACTCAGACGCAGCAGTGAATATCCGGAAATGGATTTGGCAAGTCAAGTGCTTATGGATAATTGGAGATATTCTTGGAGTCGGTTGCTTGTGCTTGAAGCTATCTTAGTCGAGAAGATAATCGAAGGTTACCTAATCTAGATTGAAGATTCAAACGGAGGATTATCTACAAGAGATATGCGCAAGAGATTAGGAAAGATTTCCTAATGATAGAGGCGGTTTAGTTTAGGAATCCTTATTGTTTTAGGGTTTCTACCGCTCTATATAAGGAAGACTAATGCTTAGGTATTAGTTAGCACTTACGGAGATATTAATCACGCTCATACTCATTGAAGGGAGGAGGAGGCAAACGGCGGTGAACTAATCGTAACTGGTTATTCACGACGCACGTAATTGGCTGGAGAACTAACCGTCACTGGTTACTCGAAGGTGCTCGGATCAATCTGCATTGGTGCTCAATAGATTGATCGAAGGACGAAGCTGAAGGCTCGCACACTGAAGTTCTGTTTACTGCGCATTCGGGAGAAGGCGCTGATTGATGAGTCGAATTCTCGACTCATTTATCTATCCACTTACGAAGAGTTTTAGTTCATTCCCGATGCTTATTCGATGCCATTTGACCCTCTTGCTTGCCATTTCAGGTTAGAAACCAATCCTACGGTTCCCGGACTCAAGGGCTATCAATTCTCGAAGAAAATCGGAGTTTCGGACCAAAAATCAAGAATTTCCATGCAAGGGTCGAGCGCTCTCCCGAGCATCTCTCTCGCTCGCCCGAGTGTTTTCTGCACAGCGCTCGGGACCATTCCAACGCTCGCCCGGGTCTTGAGTAGACCCGCCCGGGTCTTTGCTGAAAGATCAGATTTTTCCCTCGGCACTCGCCCGAGCATCCCGCCGACCCGCCCGAGCGTCTCGTGTCATCCGAGCTCCCAGCGCACAACCTCTCTCGCGCTCGCCCGGGTCTCGAGTAGACCCGCCCGGGTCTTTGCTTAAAGATCAGATTTTTAGCTTTGTGCTATAAATAGAAAGTTGAGATCCAAAACCAAATTAATCAAGATTCGAGCTAGGGTTTTTGGGGGACAAAATCAAGGGTTTCTAGAGAGAACAAGCTACCAAGGCAAGCAAAGGAGGATCATCCATTGAAGATTGAAGATCTTTGGTTTATTCTTTCCATTGTATCTTCATATATGTACTCAATACAATTTGTGTTTGTCTATGAACATGATTTGTGAGTAGTGTTTTGTATTCCAGGGTCCTATGGACCTCATGTGTGTTAATACTCCTTATCTATTATGAACAAATGCTAGAATAACATGTTTGGATGATTGTGAATCTACTTTGAACTAATGCCAACTCTATGCCCACCAAGTGTTTGATAAAATGCCTAAGTGGTCTAGAAACATGAATTTGAGGTTGAGTACTCTAGCGAGCGATACTAAGAGTTCTAGAATGAAAGTAGAATCACCCTTGCTTGATGACAATCACTAGCGTGACTCATTTTAGCATTGAGATAGGCTTGATCTTAAACCGCTCATTGGCTATTGATCATTCAGCTAGCGCTAATGATTGAGAACCTTTGAGTAGGACGTGAGCTAACAATATCTAGCGATTGAAGCTCACGTGCGAGGTGCCTCTCCCTTAAATCAAGTAACAACATCTAGCGATTGAATTTGATTTAATAGTCGCACGCCTTAATATAATCATCTAACATGATTGTTCTTGCATGAAATTGAATTCTTGGAGTCTAAAAACACACATGAGTGAAGTAGTTCCCTAGAGTACACCTTTTGCCTTGGTAGTGACATTATCTCTAGATCCCTTAGTTTGTTTACATTGCTCATATTCATTTTCTTTAGTAACTTCACCAATCACACCTTTTGCAATTAGGATAGACTTATCGGAACGAAATCGAATAGTCTCATAAGTTTAAACTTGCTCCTTGGACGACCCGGTACTTACCGGTCATTATAAATTGTTTTTGACTTGTACCTAAAAACTACAACGTTCAAAATGGCGCCGTTGCCGGGGAGCAATGAATTAACTAGAGCACTAGAGTAGATTTTATGAGATTTGGACTATTCTTGTAAATATTTTTCCTTTTCTTTTGTACATTCTATACACTCATATCTCTTGCTAACTTTTGTTCTTTTGTCTTGCGAGGATGTACTCATACAACCAACAAGTCTCATACAACGAAGAATATGACCAAGAGGAGGAGCCACGAAATGCCTATTGGGAAGATCATGGCTATCCGACACATGCATACACTCCTTATCGAGATGATAGCCAATACTCATTTGAAGATGCCTCCAACCCTCGATATCCTTTGGATCCTCAACCTAACAGTGGACCTTCCATCTTTGAAATGCTAGCCATGATTCAAGCTAATCAAGAGGCCCACCAAGCAAAGGTTGCCCAATATCAACTAGACATGCTACAAACTTTCCAAGACTTGAACCATAGCATGGATGAACTTGATGCTCAAAGAAAAGTGTTGGAAAGCACATTAGCGCAACAAGTCTTGGAGAATGGGAACGTGGATGATGAAGAGGAGGCTTCCGAAGAAGAAGTCCTTGAATCTAGTGATGATAAGTTATCAAATGGCTCTTTTGAAAAGCTCGACCAAGCTATCAAAGAGCTAGATGAAGAAGATTCAAGTATAAAAGACTACACTCTCGGGACACCTTCACCTCCACCGATGCTAGGCGAGCTTGAATCTCTTGATGGCGATGAGATAGAGGAAGAGCATATTGAGCAAAAAGGATTCCAAGAGTATGAAGACTTTGTTGAGGTATTTATGGACGTGACTAGAGAGCCACCTCGCACACAAGAAGACACAAGTTTAATGAGGGAGATTGAGGAGTGTGCACCCAAGGACATTATTGAGAAATTGAAGGAGGGTGTGCCCATCAAGCTAGAGGCTAGTGTCAAAGATCCTTTCTTTGTCACAAAGCCTCGGGACAAGTTTTGGAGCTTCCAACCATTCTTTGCGAGATTATTCAAAAGGAGCTCCGATGACCCCTTAATTCTTAAGGGATCTTCATATTTGAAGGGGTCAAACTTGCAATTGGAAGTCCATCGTAGGCTTGATGGACGAGAATTCAAATGGGATTTGAAGGTGGATTGACACCCTAAATGTCCAAGGCCCCGTGAGAAGGGATCCTAGCAAAGGACTTCTCACGAGTGATTCTATGGGGCGCTTTGCTACGTCTTTGCCAAGACGGGAAAAACTAGGCCCTCACGGGAGGTAACCCGGTTTGTAAGTTGTCTATTCATGTTCTTAATCCTTAATTGTTTGGCATGATCATCGCATGACTTGAGCGTGACTTGAATATTGAGTGTGGCGTGTGCTTTGTCTTTAGAGAATAAGATCTTAAGTGTGGAGTGAGTCCTACTCACTCAAATTCCACTTTTCACATTTCCCTTGATTTATCAATGAATAATGATGTTGCCCTTGTGCTCTTGTGCATGTTATGAAGGATGTAGACTACTTTCCTTGTGTGAGGTCTATGAAACTTATGCCATGATGTTACCATGTAACTAGTGAAGCTCACTTGCTCATACTTGCGTTGCCTTGTATGTCACTTGTTACTTTTAACCTCTCATGTTTTTCTTGTCATCAAGGGAGTTATTTACACAATGTTCAATCACGTCTTGCACATTAGCGTCTTTTCTCTTGATGGGGCAAATCTACAAACGAGGGGAGTTCCTATGCGCCTTTATCTCATTTTCTTTATTGTTTGCGCTTAGGGACTAAGCTTGCTCTTAAGTGTGGAGTGGATTTATGCACGTCGTTCACATGCTCACATGCTTTCATGCCTTGCATATCATTTATTGAATGAACACTTGCATTCATGTATTCTATCCCTAACATGAGAGTGTAAAACCATATAGGCTTGTGACTATCAACTCTAAATCTCTATAAATCACATCTAGCCTATTCGTCACATTAATTGGATCTTGAACCTAGAACCGACCTAGTCCTACGAATGTGCATTCTTGGGAATCAATATCATTGCTATCTCTTGTCTATCTAATTCTCTAAGTATTTTCGTTGAAATACCTTGGAACAAGTTTTAGCAAGCATTTTTAAAATTTCCACGAAAAACTTAGACCTTTTATTTGCTCCTTGGTGACTTGAGTCTTCTAATTTAGTGCCATGCTCATGTTTGATTCCCGCACATTCCATACACTTTTTGAACATATTGTCAAGTTTTAAGTGTGGAGTCAAAAATAAAAGAGGGCGAAGCCCCATTCAAAAAAAGGAGAAAAGAAAAAAATGTTTGCGGTCAAAGAGGGCAAAGCCCCGACTAAAAATTTTCTCAAAGGCCACGAGAAGTTTTGCTCAAAAATATACAAATGCCGACGGTTAGGGAGGTAAGTCCCCCCTCGAAAGCATTTGTAGGCCAAAGGCCGTTTCAAAAAGAAATAAGAAGCACTTAAAACTTGACTCTATGTTTTTCCTCCGTTCTTCATTTGTGCGGGATTCATCATGTGCATTGTGTGCTAGTTAGAATGACTTTTGGACGACCCATGTGCTTGCACGGGAGTTATCATTTGGTCTTTGCCTGTTTTATAAGAACTCTTGTGTCGAACTCCTCTTCCCTTATGGATTACGGCTTAAGCGCCTAAAACTTGGGAATGAGTTCCATGTCGCAAACCCGTGGACTCCTAGCTAGCATAGGCGAGCGATTGACGTTTTTTGTGCAAACTAAAAGCTTCACTTCTATTGTATTGCCTTGAAAATGAGTAGACTTTTGGATGAGGCATTTGAAAGCTTTAGTATTGATGATCTTGAATGCACAACCTCATAGGATACTTAAATGGTTCAAAAGCTCTTTTGATGATATTGTGATGATAGTCCTAGCTTGGGGTGAGGGATTGGTTTTGAGAAATCCTTGCCTTGGTTGAGCACTCTTGAATTCATTCTTATGGGATAAGTGCATTTTGGGATTTGTGAGTATTCCGGTTTCTGAAAACTCTCACGAGACTATAACTCGTCCACTAGGGTAGCCTAGGGGTTTAAAGGCTTGGTGCATATGCTAAATGCACTCGTAACACCTACGAAAAGGAGTTCGATTGTACATATGTGTTAGGATAGTTAGAAATAAAAGTTGAGACATTAAATGGATGATAGGAGCAAATGGGCATTAAACATAACGACTTATCCTTTTGCCATTTGTTTCTCTTTGGCTTGATTTTATTGTTTGCTCGGGACGATCAAACTCTAAGTGTGGAGTGTTTTGATGAGTCGAATTCTCGACTCATTTATCTATCCACTTACGAAGAGTTTTAGTTCATTCCCGATGCTTATTCGATGCCATTTGACCCTCTTGCTTGCCATTTCAGGTTAGAAACCAATCCTACGGTTCCCGGACTCAAGGGCTATCAATTCTTGAAGAAAATCGGAATTTCGGACCAAAAATCAAGAATTTCCATGCAAGGGTCGAGCGCTCGCCCGAGCATCTCTCTCGCTCGCCCGAGTGTTTTCTGCACAGCGCTCGGGACCATTCCAACGCTCGCCCGGGTCTTGAGTAGACCCGCCCGGGTCTTTGCTGAAAGATCAGATTTTTCCCTCGGCACTCGCCCGAGCATCCCGCCGACCCGCCCGAGCGTCTCGTGTCATCCGAGCTCCCAGCGCACAACCTCTCTCGCGCTCGCCCGGGTCTCGAGTAGACCCGCCCGGGTCTTTTCTTAAAGATCAGATTTTTAGCTTTGTGCTATAAATAGAAAGTTGAGATCCAAAACCAAATTAATCAAGATTCGAGCTAGGGTTTTTGGGGGACAAAATCAAGGGTTTCTAGAAAGAACAAGCTACCAAGGCAAGCAAAGGAGGATCATCCATTGAAGATTGAAGATCTTTGGTTTATTCTTTCCATTGTATCTTCATCTATGTACTCAATACAATTTGTGTTTGTCTATGAACATGATTTGTGAGTAGTGTTTTGTATTCCAGGGTCCTATGGACCTCATGTGTGTTAATACTCCTTATCTATTATGAACAAATGCTAGAATAACATGTTTGGATGATTGTGAATCTACTTTGAACTAATGCCAACTCTATGCCCACCAAGTGTTTGATAAAATGCCTAAGTGGTCTAGAAACATGAATTTGAGGTTGAGTGCTCTAGCGAGCGATACTAAGAGTTCTAGAATGAAAGTAGAATCACCCTTGCTTGATGACAATCACTAGCGTAACTCATTTTAGCATTGAGATAGGCTTGATCTTAAACCGCTCATTGGCTATTGATCATTGAGCTAGCACTAATGATTGAGAACCTTTGAGTAGGACGTGAGCTAACAATATCTAGCGATTGAAGCTCACGTGCGAGGTGCCTCTCCCTTAAATCAAGTAACAACATCTAGCGATTGAATTTGATTTAATAGTCGCACGCCTTAATCTAATCATCTAACATGATTGTTCTTGCATGAAATTGAATTCTTGGAGTCTAAAAACACACATGAGGGAAGTAGTTCCCTAGAGTACACCTTTTGCCTTGGTAGTGACATTATCTCTAGATCCCTTAGTTTGTTTACATTGCTCATATTCATTTTCTTTAGTAACTTCACCAATCTTCACACCTTTTGCAATTAGGATAGACTTATCGGAACGAAATCGAATAGTGCTCATAAGTTTAAACTTGCTCCTTGGACGACCCGGTACTTACCGGTCATTATAAATTGTTTTTGACTTGTACCTAAAAACTACAACGTTCACTGATTCTCTCGGAGAATCATTCTGGTGGATACGGAGCGGGAGCAAAGTTCTAGGGGGAGACCTAGATTGCAATTACTAGAGTGTCCGAGGCTCAGGTTGTTTAAGAGGGATTCTGTAAACGGTAAACCGTGTACTCGCAATACTCAATAATAGTGAATTGTTGTCCACCGTGCTAGAGAACGCCCCCCAGACGTAGGCTCGTTAACGCCAAACTGGGTAACAACTTTGCGTGTCGTTTTTATTTTTGCATTACTTGTTTTAGCGCATAAGTTGTTTTAGGATTTGCTCTGGATCTCGACCAGAACAACATCTCATCTACCAAGGGAAGATTTCAATTGGTATCAAAGCAAATACTCGACACACAGAGTAAGATCCGAAGGCTGGTGAGATGGATTTGAGAGAAGGGCGGAACATCACGAGACCTCCTCTGCTCGAAGGAAACAAATATGGCTACTGGAGAGTACGAATGAAGGCGTTTCTAAAGTCTCAAGATGAATCAGTCTGGGAAGCTGTTGAACAAGGATGGACTCACCCAGTGGCTACCGACGAAGAAGGTAAGGTTAGTCTTCTTGCTAAAGACAAGTGGACTGAGGTTCAAAAGAAAGCTGAAGCGGCAAACTCTAAAGCAATGAATGCCATATTCTCTGGAGTTGATGGAAAGAATTTCAAGATGATCTCTACCAGTGAAATTTCTAAGACGGCTTGGGACATTCTACAAACTGCTCATGAAGGTACTACCAAGGTAAAAATCTCTAGGATGGAGACGGTCACATCAAAATTCGAAAATCTGAAAATGCAGGAGGATGAGACCATTGCTGACTTCAATACTCGGGTCCTTGACATCTCTAACGAAGCATTCGCACTTGGAGAACCAATGACCGAGGAAACACTGGTGAGAAAGGTGTTGAGATCTCTCACAAAGCGGTTCGCCATGAAAGCTCTTGCTGTTAAGGAAGCCAATGATGTGAAAACCATGAGACATGATGAACTAATGGGATCCCTGCAGACCCATGAGATGGACATGAATGAAGAAGATCGTCTTACAAAAATCTCCAACGTCGGTCTAAAGGGTGAAGTTGTTAAAAACAAGACAGACGACGCGTCAGAACAACAGTTTGCCATGTTTGCCAAAAACTTTGGGAAATTTATAAGAAGGCAGTACGGTAAAGGGACTGAGTCCAGTCAGTCGTCTGACTCAAGATTCCATAAGAATAACAGAACCAAGTTTCAGAAAGAAGAAAAAGATTACAAGAAAAATAGTGCTGAAGACTCCTTATCCGAGAACAAGGGCAAAGGGATCCAATGCAGAGAATGTGAAGGCTTTGGTCATATCCGGGCAGAATGTATTAACACACAGAAGAAAAAGAATGCATATGCTGTGAATTGGAGTGATAGTGACTCTGAGGGGGAAACCAACAACTTTGTTGCTCTTACCGGATGTGTCAAACCCAAAAAGGACCAAAGCATACAAGAGGAGACCATGAAATCACCTGAAGATCACATTCTATATTCTAGCTACAGTGACCATGATGAAATTACTGATGAGGAAATTGCTAACAACTACAAAGATCTATATCAACAATGGCTGGTTGAAATCAAGCAAAAAACAGATCTACAGAACTCTCTAGAAGATCTAACAACAGAAAAGGAGAAGCTCAAGAAAGAGGTTAGCACCTTAAACCTAAATCATCAGCAGACTATTACTGCCCTCAAATCCCAGTTGATGGCAGCAACAAACGAAAGAGCTGAGCTAAGCTCTCAAAAAACGGAGTTACTGGCAGTTATATCTTCCCTGAAACTTCGAAGTAAAGACTACCAAGGAGATCATTCAGGAGCTACAGATGACCTAAAGCAAGAAAATGATACTCTGAAAAGAAGAGAGGTAAATCTTACTGATATTGTTGATTCCCTCAAATGTGAAATCGAAACAGGCAAACTTGCTCATAAGGCGACAATAGAAGAGCTGAATCACTTAAAAAAGACAGTCAAAATGCTGAACTCTGGAACAAAAGATCTAGACTCTATTCTGGGAGCACAAAGGATAGGGGGTGGTCATAAAGGGCTTGAATTTACCCGAGGATCAAGTTCCGGAAAGATGGCTTTTGTTAAGGCTGTGCCACAACTGCTACCACAATTTGTTCCAGCTGAACATCGTACTCAAAGAAAATCTTTTGCTAAGCCAGAACCGGAATTTGTTCCAGCCAATCATTTCCCACGAAGAAAATTATCTTGGCCTGCCACACGGCATCCCACAAGACAGCGAGACAGACGAAGATGTTTCTTCTGTAATCAAGTGGGACACATTAGGGCAAGATGTCATGAGTTTCATATGTCCTTCAGAAAGGTGAAACAAGTTCAGAAACCACGAATGAAGCAAGTTTGGAGAGTTAAGCAAAGAAGTGAAGTTTGCTATGTTGCCTTCAGTACTACCAGTCATCTAAAGAAAGAAAAATGGTACTTTGACAGTGGATGTTCGAGACATATGACTGGTAACTCCGAGTTTCTGACTAATATAGAGGAGTGCAAAGGAAGTTCGAATGTAACGTTTGGTGATGGTGTTGAAAGCAGAGTCCTTGGGAAAGGAACTTTAAATGTTCGAGGTCTCCCCATATTGAAAGAAGTTCTTCTTGTCAAAGGCTTGCAGGCTAATCTAATTAGCATCAGTCAGTTGTGTGACGGAGAGCATCATGTACAATTCTCACAGGATGAGTGCGTGGTGTTAAACAAGAATAATGAAACAGTACTCACTGGAAGGAGGTCATCGAATAACTGCTATCTTCTCAACCTTGGTAAACCCAATGCAGAAGCAACATGTTTACTGAGCAGATCTGAAGAAATCAACTTATGGCATCAGCGAATGGGTCACGTGAATCTTAGAACACTACAGAAGATTACATCAGAAGGGCTTGTTCGAGGCGTACCCAGAGTTCAAGGAGAACTTAGCATTGTTTGCGGAGACTGTCAGATTGGAAAACAAATCGAAGTTCCCCACAAGAGCACCACTCAGATCAATACAAGCAGACCCCTGGAACTACTTCACATTGATCTAATGGGGCCCATGCAAGTGGAAAGCTATTCTGGCAAAAGGTATGTTCTTGTTTGTGTTGACGACTTCACCTGGTTCACCTGGTCTTGTTTCTTGCGAGAAAAATCAGATGTTGTTCAGGCTTTTGTTCAACTTTGCACTCGACTGGAACGCGAAAGAGAGGATAAGGATGAGCACATAATAAAAGTACGAAGCGATCATGGGAAAGAGTTTGAGAATGCTGCTCTTACTGAGTTCTGTTCAAAAAGAGGGATCACTCAACAATTCTCTTCTCCAATTACCCCTCAACAAAATGGAGTTGTAGAAAGGAAGAATCGAACCATTCAGGAGATGACTCGTGTTATGCTTCACGCAAAGAAGGTTCCTTTAAAGTTTTGGGCAGAAGCAATGAATACAGCTTGCTATGTCATTAACCGAGTCATGATTCGATCCGGAACAGAGAAGACTTGCTACGAGTTATGGAAAGGTAAAAAACCTACAGTAAAGTACTTCCATGTCTTCGGGAGCCAGTGCTATATTCTCAGAGATTGAGAGTATCTGCAGAAGTTGGACCCTAAAAGTGATGAAGGAATCTTCCTTGGATATTCCTCTAACAGCAGGGCTTATCGTGTCTACAACAAGCGGACTGGAGTCGTCATGGAATCCATTAATGTGGTTGTTCAAGATGTTGTGCCAGGAGCATCTGAGATAAGTGCTGCAGATGATGATAATGTTCCTTCACCTCCAGAACATCCTGAAACCACCTGTCCCACCACAACGGTCAGCTCTGATGGAGATCCCAACCTTCCTGCATCAACGGACAATCAGCCGGGAGAAAATGATAATACGGATTCTCCTCCAACACCCCCTGATTCTCCACGAGTCTTTCATCCCTCAAGAGCCATCGAGAAGAATCATCCCATCAGTGAGGTGATCGGTGATCTAACTGACGGCATCACAACTAGAGGTAAACAAGTAAATTTTCGAGAGTTGGCTGGTTTTGGATGCTTCATATCTACTATCGAACCCAAGAACATCAGGGAAGCCATCAAAGACGAATACTGGGTTGTTGCCATGCAAGAAGAACTTGGTGAGTTCCAGCGAAATGATGTGTGGGATCTTGTTCCACGCCCGGATAACGTGAACATTATTGGCACAAAGTGGATTTTCAAGAACAAATCTGATGAACACGGGAACATCACCAGAAACAAAGCAAGACTTGTGGCTCAAGGATATACTCAGATCGAAGGAGTATACTTTGATGAGACATTTGCTCCGGTTGCTCGTTTGGAAGCCATTCGTCTCCTTTTAGCTCTAGCGTGCCACCTAAAATTCAAGTTGTTTCAGATGGACGTAAAGTGTGTGTTCCTGAAAGGGGTGCTAAATGAAGAAGTTTATGTTGCCCAACCAAAGGGCTTCGAAGACCCTCACCATCCGGAATATGTGTATCACCTGAAGAAGGCTCTCTATGGTCTCAAACAGGCGCCCAGAGCCTGGTATGAGCGGCTTACTGAGTTCCTGGTCACTCATGGCTATGTGCGAGGAGGAGTCGATAAGACACTGTTTGTGAAACACTCAGTGTCCAATTTTATCATTGCTCAGATTTACGTGGATGATATTATGTTTGGCTCTAGCAGTCAAAAGCTGTTAGACAAGTTTGTTGAACAAATGCAGAGTGAATTCCAAATGAGCATGGTGGGAGAGATGTGTTACTTCCTTGGATTACAAGTCAAACAGAAGGTGGACGGTATCTTTATTTCCCAAAGCAAGTATGTAAGGAACCTAATCAAGAAGTTTGATCTGGAGAAAGCTACACATAAGAGAACCCCTGCTGCAACTCATGTAAAGGTCACAAAAGATGAGGCTGGTGTGAAGGTGGATCAAACCTTGTACAGAAGCATGATTGGCAGTCTTCTATACCTAACAGCAGTAGACCGGACATTGCTCATGCAGTTGGTGTCTGTGCCAGATACCAAGCTAATCCCAAGGAGAGTCACCTGATGAATGTGAAGAGAATTATCAGATATGTTTGTGGAACAGCTGACTATGGTCTATGGTATACCAAGGATACTAACGCATGTCTGGTAGGCTATTGTGATGCAGATTGGGCTGGGAATGCAGAGGATCGCAAAAGTACCTTTGGAGGATGTTTCTTTCTAGGAAACAATCTGGTCTCTTGGTTCAGTAAGAAGCAGAATAGTATATCCTTATCTATCGCTGAAGCAGAATATATTGCAGCCGGAAGTTGTTGTACCCAGATGGTATGGATGAAACAGATGCTAGAGGAATACGGGGTAAAACAAGGTATGATGACTCTCTACTATGACAACATGAGTGCCATCAACATATCTAAGAATCCGGTACAACATTCTAGAACAAAGCATATCGATATCAGGCATCATTTCATTCGGGAACTTGTAGAAAAGAAGACACTCACCCTGACCCACGTATCAACGGAGAAACAGCTTGCAGACATATTCACAAAGGCTTTGGACAATCTTCAGTTTGAGACACTTAGATCCTCTCTGGGTCTGTGTGTCATTGACAACTAAGTTGTTTCGGATCAGGGTGGTCAACCGGTTCTCACACATCTATACGTGATAGGTTGACTTGGAGGCAGTATGGATAGAATGAGTTTCAAAGGATCTTCAAGGTATTTTATATTATCTGCATCTTGTGAAGTCGTGGTCTTCCCTTGTCACTTTATGGCAAAAAGGGGGAGTAAATTTGGAGTTTGAAAGCTCCTTAAAAGATTCGGTTGTGCTAGATTGTTAGACATGTTTGGAGTTTGAAAGCTCCTTAAAAGATTCGTTGTGCTTTTATTGTGTTCGGAGTTTGAAACCTCACTACTACAGATCAGAGATTAGGCAACGGTTCATATTTTTCATTACGCAACGGTTCGATGTTTAGGCAACGGTTTGTCTGAGAACCGTCGCATAAGAGTACTCTTATGCGACGGTTCTTGAGTACCGTTGCATAAGTTCATGATTATGCAACGGTTCTTGAGTACCGTTGCATAAGTTCATGATTATGCAACGGTTCTTGAGTACCGTTGCATAAGTTCATGATTATGCAACGGTTTACCTTGAACCGTCGCATAAGAGTACTCTTATGCGACGGTTCTCAGACAAACCGTTGCCTAAACATGAACTTATGCAACGGTTCATTTAGAAACCGTGGCCTACATGTTGATATTATGCAACGGTTTGATAAAAACCGTCGCATAAACTCGAACCTAAAATTAAAAAACATAAGTTTTCTGTCTTTCTTCCAATCCCGCTCTCGAGTTTTGTCGCCCAGTCCGTCGCCCCCCAATCCGCAAGTCGCCGTCTTTGCCCACACGTCGCCGCCCTCGTCAACCAGTTCGTCGACCCGCACCGTCCGTCGTCCCGCGCCGCTCGCCCAGCCGTCGCCACTCGCCCGTCGCCACTCGTCCCGTTGCCACTCGTCCCGCGCCACTCTTTACCCAATCTGAAATCGGTTTGTTCCCAATCGTTCATGTACTAGTTTGTTTCAATGGCTTGTTTATTGATAAGTTTTATTAGGGTTTTACTTGACCCATTGTTGATAGAGATTTTGGTTGATTTTAACAATGTATTTGAATTTTGTTCCAGAGTCAGTGATTGTTTGTTTTTGGTTCTCTTCATGATAGGCAGGTCGAAGACAGCATTTTTTACATTCAAAGGTCGTAAAGAACTTCCTTCAAAATTTGTTTTGCTCATATCGGTATGTTTATTGCCATTGTGATTGTTTGGGTATATGATATTGCATACTACAAAACTAGTTTCCTACTTACGTCTCCAATCATATTGGTTATTTGATATTTCTTCGTTTACTAACCTTATTTGTTGTTGTTTATAACTTTATAGAGTCGACGCTGCATCCAACCTTTGGCTATTTTCTCCGAGAGATTCTACTCTAAGGTAAAATATACTATGTAACTCATTTAAAACTTTTTTAATTGTTAGAGTGTGCTTCATGGAGTGGATTTATATGGTCTATTTCTACTAATAATTATATCAACCATATATAACAATATATCTTTCTAACTATGAGTATATAATGCTTTATGTAGTTATGATGAATCGAGATTGGGTATCCGGTAGTAGGTTAAGTGTACAGTACGACCAAGGGATTATCGATTTTTGTGCATTTGCATCTTCGTATGCGTCCAGAAACAACATTGAACGTGTTTATTGTCCATGTATGGGTTGCTGGAATAACAAAAAGGTCAAACCAAAGAAATTACGGAAACATCTTTTGTTAAAGGGAATTGACCCACAGTACAAGTTTTGGTATATGCATGGCGAGGTTGAACCGCAAAATGTTCAACCTCTGCCCGTTGAAAGTTTACCGGTGGATGATGATGATTGGGAGGAGGACAATATAATTGACATGGTCAACAATGTTGCCGATGATTTTGTCGCTAGACCTCAAGTTTTGGAGTCATTGAGGAACGATTCAGAATTACCATTGTACGAAGGGTGCTCCAAATACACAAGGCTATCTGCAACTTTGAAAATATTCAACTTGAAAGCAAAAAATGGATGGAGTGATGTAAGTTTCACTGAATTGTTGACTCTAGTGAAAGATATGCTTCCAAAGGATAACACCCTACCTAACCGTTGTTACGAGGCTAAAAAAGTTATGTGTCCGATGGGTATCGATTACGAGAAGATACATGCTTGTCCTAATGATTGTATATTATATCGGAATTCCTATAAAGATATGGTTGAATGTCCGGTGTGCAAGTCTCCTCGTTATAAGTTAAACAAAGAACCAAAAAATGGTTCCAAAGGCACTCCTTCTAAAGTACTATGGTATCTTCCACCGATCCCCAGGTTTCAGAGATTATTTGCTAGCTCGGAGGATTCTGATAATATGCGTTGGCATGCTGAGAAACGTGTTATTGATACAAAAATGCGTCATCCTGCTGATTCACTACAATGGGCAAAAGTAGATAACACATTCCCGACATTTGGAGCAGAGTGTAGAAATTTACGCATTGGCCTTTCTACTGATGGGGTGAATCCACATGGAAACCTCAGTACTCAGCATAGTACATGGCCTGTGATATTGGTTATCTACAATCTTCCTCCCAGGTTAACCATGAAGCGTAAGTATATGATGCTTTCTCTATTGATATCGGGTCCGCGACAACCCGGAAATGATATTGATGTATACTTAGCTCCATTGATAGAAGATTTGAAGCTTTTATGGAACGAAGGAGTACGAACGTTTGACGCGTCAAGGCAGGAATATTTTAATATGCGTGTCATGCTAATGTGTACCATCAATGACTTCCCAGCTTATGGTAACTTATCGGGGTACAGTATTAAAGGGTACAAAGCTTGTCCAATTTGCGGGGAAGAGACACATGCACGCCATCTAAAGAATTGTCGAAAAATGGTTTACATGGGACATCGACGGTTTTTATCGAGGCATCATCCTTATAGGCGGAAAAAAGCTGCATTTAATGGTGAGACCGAACATGGAATAGAACCTCGACCGGCTTCTGGAGATGAAATACTTCAAAAAATTCAGAATATTACAAATCGATTTGGGAAGCCCAATGCACGCACTGAAGGTACTCCATGGAAGAAGCGATCAATATTTTTTGATCTCCCTTATTGGCATACACTTGACGTCAGACACTGCATTGATGTGATGCATGTTGAAAAGAATATATGTGACAGTCTTATTGGTACTTTATTAAACATTCCCGGAAAAACAAAGGATGGATTGAAAGCTAGACTGGATATGTTGGATATGAACATTCGTACCAAATTAGCACCTCAAACTGAAGGAAAGCGTACATATTTGCCTCCATCATGCACAACTCTTTCTAAGAATGAAAAAACAATTTTGTGTGGATGTTTGAAAGGAGTTAAAGTTCCGTATGGGTATTCTTCGAATATTTCCAGCTTGGTTTCAATGAAGGATCTGCGGTTGAATGGATTAAAATCTCATGACTATCATGTATTGATTCAACAGTTGTTGCCTATTGCGATTAGAGGTGTATTGTCTCCTAAAGTGAGATCCGCTGTACAAAGACTCTGTGCCATTTTTAGCTCTTTGTCTGCTAAGGTTGTTGATTCATCAGAGCTTGATAAACTACAAGACCAGATTGTTGTTACACTATGCCAATTAGAGATGTTTTTTCCACCTAGCTTTTTTGATGTAATGGTGCATCTTACTGTTCATTTGGTGCGCGAGATTCGCATTCTTGGACCGGTTCATATGAGATGGATGTACCCTTTTGAGAGGTACATGAAGATTCTAAAGAGCTACGTGAGAAATAGACATCGTCCAGAAGGGTGTATAGTGGAAGGATACATAACTGAAGAGGCTGTCGAGTTTTGCACTAACTTTTTAGGAAATACAGCCGCAGTTGGGATTCCCAGGCCACGTCATATTGATCGATTTAATGGAAAGGGCATAAGTGGTCAGAAATACATCAACCCATCATTTGATGAGTTGATGGTTGCTCATTTCTATGTATTGCAACATATGCCTGATATCACGCCTTTCATAGAGCAGCACCTAAACATATTAAGGAGTGCTTTCCCAAGAAAATCCGAGCAGTGGTTACAAAAAGAACATAGTCGGTCATTTTGTAACTGGCTGAGATGTAATGAGATTTTAAATAATCAGGCCAACTCTGAAGAAGAGTCTGATGACTTAGTAAAGTGGCTCCTGCCGGGTCCTACGCCAACTGTATACTCGTGGAATGCTTACGACATTAACGGATTTTGTTTCCACACAAAAGCTCAAGATGACCAAACCGTTGTGCAAAATAGTGGTGTCACACTTATTGCTGAAACCACTCTTGTTTCTAGTGCTAGAGATCAGAATCCAATATATGCTCCTATTAATTATTTTGGCCTCATCGAAGAAATATGGGAGTTGGATTACGTAAAGTTTCAAGTGCCTGTGTTTAAATGTAAATGGGTTAATAATTCGGCGGTTCGTACTGATGAATATGGAATGACGTTTGTGGATTTTCGAAGAGAAGGGTCCAAGGATGAGCCATTCATTATGGCCGAACAAGCGAGACAAGTATTTTACGTCCGTGACCCTGCTGATAACAACCATTTTGTTGTCCTCCACGGAAAACAACAACTAACCAGTGATGCATCTGAAGATCTAGCTGAGGAATGCATGCCCGTTTATACGATAGTTCCCGTGGAGAACGATGATAGTGAAGCTGATAATGAAATTCAACTACGAGAAGATCATGGCGAAGGAATATGGATTGATAAAGAAATTTAACTTGTGTATGTTATTTATTTATGACTTGTGTAGTTATTTATGACTTGTGTAGTTATTTATGACTTGTGTAGTTATTTATGACTTGTGTAGTTATTTATTTATGACTTGTGTAGTTATTTATTTATTTCTGAGAATGGGTTTATTGATGAATTAATTTCATGTTTACAGGATCATGGCCATTTCACACAGCAGTAGTAGCAGCAGTGAGGATGACCATAATGACACTTCTGGTAAAGTTCCAAAGAAGAGAGGTCTTGTATATATGGGCAGATTCGTTAGGAGACACAAGGACGCTGGTACCAAGGCCACGGTTGAATGGGATAGAAGAGGGAATCCAATAGGGAAGGTTGGAGACAATTGGAGGAGCTACTTGGGAACGTTGGTTCGATGTCGTGTTCCTATCGTACACTCTGATTGGAGGAAGGTCCCTAAACATTTTAAAGACTATGTGTGGAGAGAGGCAACTGTAAGAGCTTGTTTAATTATTACATTGTATTTGTTTTAAACATGGTAATTAACTAACTTTTGTATTAATTAAAACTTGTTTTATATATTTCCAGGCAGTTTTTGATGGAGTCGAGGATCATAAAAATCAGGAGCTTAGCGCTGCGTGCAAGATGTGGAAACAATTTAAGTCACGTCTCGCAAAAGATTACATCTACGGTGACGGAACAGATGAAGATGCTTTGAAAAAGTATTCGTACATTGACTCCGATCATTGGAAGACTTTTAAGGAGCAGAGGCTCTCCGAAGCTGCAAAGAAGTTAAGGGACACAAACAAGGATCTGGTCAAAAAAAATGTATATCAGCACGTCTTGGGTCGAGGAGGATATAGAAAATTAGAAGAAGCAATGGCAAAAGAAAAAAGAGATGAGTTAATTTCTCAGGGGGCAATTCAAGAGGAACAAGCTTCTAATGTCTCTATAGAGAGGCATGATTTGTGGAAGAGGGGACGAATGAGAAAAACGGATGAGTTCGTCTCTGAGGCAACTCGAGGAGTAGCTACAAAGATTGTAAGTTCGTTATGTGTGGTTTAATAGCTAAGATTTTTTAAATTATACACTAAATATTGGTAATTTTTTGAAATAATAGGATGATTTAGTGGATAAGGCCGCTCGAGGAGAATTTTCATCACAAGGCCGACGTGACATATTGACGGAGGCTATTGGCACGGATGAGCACCCTGGACGCACTCGTGGACTCGGGTCACACATTCCATGGAGGATTGGATTACCTAGCTCTAGCTCTTCGAGGGTGACACCCAGTGCTAGTGCTATTCGCAATATTCAGCCGTCTGACCGACAGAGTCAGTACTGCTTCCACGGTGCTCCCACAGATACGGACCCTTGGAAGAGTATACCAAAGGTACTTGGAGATTTTTAAAGTCATTATTTCCTTACTGTTTGGTTTAGATTTTTCTTACAAATGTAAACATCCGTTTGAATTATTTACGTTGACAGATTGGGCTAAGAAGCCTATTATATATCGAAGAGGGACTTAATAATGAGAGACGAGTAGTGGCTGTCGGTCGAGTCATGAACGGTCGTTTGCTACGTGCTATACCACTGCCCGATGAAATGGTGAAGGTGAAGGTCGATAGTTCTCTTGGTCAGATTAATGGACTACCCATTCCCCATGGAGAGAAATTAAAGACAACACGAGATGCAGAGGAGAAAGCAGACTTGGTTGCATGGCCGAAGCACTTGGTTGAAATCAACCCAAGGGTAATAATATCAATTATTTGAACCATCTTTCCATTATTTAATTTATCAAATTTTATATGAATTATTTACTAACATTCGAAATTCAGGAATATACCATGCGACTATACTACCACTTGCCACCGGCCTCAAATGATGAAGTAGAGAATTATTCCATCGACTGTCGATTTCTACACGACATGTACTCTAACTTGGGCAGAGACGTTGTTAGAGTACGCATTGCTGACGAATTGTTCGGTGACGACTACACTTCCATAGTGGGCCCAGATGATGTCCGTGATATATTCGCATTGAAACCGTTGTCGAACTCACATTGTGATTTGTATATAAGGTAATACTCTTGTCATTAATTGTTCATCATTTCTTGCAGAAGGTCTAACTTTACATCTTTTTCATGTTGTAGTTCTTTATACGATCAAATGCTTGAATCAGAGGTTCGATTCGGGTTCTTCAATCACACGGCCGTGAGCCCTTCCAATGACGTAGATGAGAGGATTGAGTCGTTTGTATCAAGACTCAATATGCCAGACAAGGATCGCAATTATTGCTATTTTATGCCTTATATAAATGCTACGGAGTAAGTACATAAATTACTTGTACCATATAACCTATTTTTTGAAATATGGGTTTATGAATTTAGTGTGTTGATGTAGGTTTCATTGGATGTTGTGCGTTATCTTCCCCAACCAAGGTGTAGTCCATTGGTTCAACTCCTCAAAAGGCGCCACCGTTATACACCGCGATGCAAAAGCTTTAGTGGACTCGTAAGTTTCGAACTTACTATTAGTTTGTAACTTGCATTGACATTCACTAATTACGTATTGTTATTTATTTTAGGGGGTTGCAACGATACTATCAAGGATGTAATCCGAGGATTGATCGTCAAGTCGAATGGAAGATAGTGAAGGTACTATTTATAGAAAAACATTCCTTTACTATACTTGTAATTTTCATTAATAAAGTGTTAACTGAGTTTACTTATAATGCAGAGTCCGAAACAACCCACAAACTCTAATTTATGCGGTTATTATGTTCTGAGAAATATTCGGGACATAATGGAATTTGTTCGTGCTAATAACGGTGCATATGTGGAGAACTTTGACCAAGTAAGAATGCTAGTCTCGTCTTACTCTATTAGAATGTTGACAAATGTAGCTAGGTTGTGTTCTAAATCCATGTTCTAAATCCATGTTTTACTTATGTTTGTTCTAAATCCATGTTCTAGCTAAGTGTGTTCTAAATCTATGTTCTAGCTACGTTTGTTTCTAAATCCATGTTCTAGTTAGGCAAATTTGTTCTAACTCTATTTTTTTATATATTCATGTTAATCGTATTCTTATTTTTTATAGGTTTTTCCTAATGGGACACAATCATATGAGTTGGGGAAGGTACAAGACGTGCGAGATGAGATCGCCGCCTACTTGTACAACTACTTATTCGAACATAGTGTTTACATGTGAATATTATTTATATATGTGACGTTTGTATAAATCAATGTATATATGGATGGACTTGTATGAATGGTTGTATTTTGAGTAAAATGGAAGTGTTTCCATGTTTGGAAATGTGTAAAAGCAGGGTACTAAATTTGGTTTAGAATGTGTATTCAATTTTCAGGGGGATTTTGAGCTAAAACAGCTGAAACCTGCCAAATTTTTTTATATTTAGTGCAACGGTTCCATAAAAACCGTCGCATAAGAGCTACAATTATGCAACGGTTTGAGCACCAAAACGGTTGTATAATGGTTCATCTTATGCGACGGTTCTAACAACAAACCGTTGCATAAGTGTTCTCTTATGCGACGGTTCTAACAATAAACCGTTGCATAAGTGTTGCTCTTATGCGACGGTTCTAACAATAAACCGTTGCATAAGTGTTGCTCTTATGCGACGGTTCTAACAACAAACCGTTGCATAGGTGTTACGCTTATGCAACGGTTTCAGGAAACCGTCGCATAAGGTATGGACCTTATGCGACGGTAGCTTATGCAACGGATGAGAAACCGTTGCATAAGCTACGTCTGAACCGTTGCCTAATCTCTCTTCTGTAGTAGTGCCTCCTCAAAGATTCAGTTGATAGCTTAGTTCGTAGCACAGCTAGGGAGTTTGAAATCTCCTCAAAGATTCAACTGTATTGGTAGTACAGGTAGCTTCAAATAGGTAGTTTTGCCAAAAATGCCAGGGGGGAGATTGTTAGTTTTATGGCATGGTGTTTGGCAAAACTTAGTATAGTTGTTCTATCTGTTGTTCAAGACTGGAAGAGACAACTGTCCTGGAACAAGTTGAAGCAGATGGAATGTTTCCAAATTCAGATTTGGAAACACAGTCGACCGTTGGAAGATTAAGGCGGTTGCAGGTGCATGGACAGAAGTTGGATATTTCCAAATTCAGATTTGGAAACTTGTCTCAGCCGACTTAGCACAACTCAGACGCAGCAGTGAATATCCGGAAACGGATTTGGCAAGTCAAGTGCTTATGGATAATTGGAGATATCCTTGGAGTCGGTTGCTTGCGCTTGAAGCTATCTTAGTCGAGAAGATAATCGAAGGTTACCTAATCTAGATTGAAGATTCAAACGGAGGATTATCTATAAGAGATATGCGCAAGAGATTAGAAAAGATTTCCTAATGATAGAGGCGGTTTAGTTTAGGAATCCTTATTGTTTTAGGGTTTCTACCGCTCTATATAAGGAAGACTAATGCTTAGGTATTAGTTAGCACTTACGAAGATATTCATCACGCTCATACTCATTGAAGGGAGGAGGAGGCAAACGGCGGTGAACTAATTGTAACTGGTTATTCACGACGCACGTAATCGGCTAGAGAACTAACCGTCACTGGTTACTCGAAGGTGCTCGGATCAATCTGCATTGGTGCTCAACAGATTGATCGAAGGACGAAGCTGAAGGCTCGCACACTGAAGTTCTGTTTACTACGCATTCGGGAGAAGGCGCTGATTCTCTCGGAGAATCATTCTGGTGGATACGGAGCGGGAGCAAAGTTCTAGGGGGAGACCTAGATTGCAATTACTAGAGTGTCCGAGGCTCAGGTTGTTTAAGAGGGATTCTGTAAACGGTAAACCCTGTACTCGCAATACTCAATAATAGTGAATTGCTGTCCACCGGGCTAGAGAACGCCCCCCAGACGTAGGCTCGTTAACGCCGAACTGGGTAACAACTTTGCATGTCGTTTTTATTTCCGCATTACTTGTTTTAGCGCATAAGTTGTTTTAGGATTTGCTCTGGATCTCGACCAGAACAACATCTCATCTACCAGGGGAAGATTTCACTTTGGTATCTTCCACCGATCCCCAGGTTTCAGAGATCATTTACTGACACGGAAGATTCCAATAATATGCATTGGCATGCTGAGAAACGTGTTGCTGGATACGAAAATACGTCATCCTGCCGATTCACTGCAATGGGCTAAAGTAGACAACACATTCCCAGTGTTTGGAGGAGAGTCTAGAAATTTACGCCTTGGACTTTCTACTGATGGGGTGAATCCACATGGAAATCTTAGTAGTCAGCATAGTACATAGCCTGTGATTTTGGTTATCTATAAACTACCTCCCAAGTTAACCATGAAGAGTAGGTATATGATGCTTTCTTTGTTGATATCGGGTCCTCGGCAACCTGGAAATGATATTGATGTATACTTGGCTCCTCTAATAGATGATTTGAAGCTTTTATGGGATGAAGGAGTACGCACATATGACACATCGAGGCAAGAGTATTTCAATATGCGTGTTATGCTGATGTGTATGATCAATGACTTCCCAGCTTATGGTAACTTATCCGGATATAGTATTAAAGGGTACAAATCTTGTCATGTATGCGGGGAAGGGACACATGCACGCAATTTAAGCAATTGTCAAAAAATGGTTTATATGGGACATCGATGTTTCTTACCAAGACATCATCCTTATAGGCGAAAGAAAGCTGCCTTCAATGGTGAGACTGAACACGGAATAGAACCGCAACCGGCTTCTGGTGATGAAATACTTCAAAAAAATTCATAATATTACAAATCGATTCGGGAAACCTAATTCGCGCACCGAAAGTGCTCCATTGAAGAAGCGGTCAATAGTTTTTGATCTCCCTTATTAGCATTCTCTTGACATCAGACATTGTATTGATGTGATGCATGTTGAAAAGAATATATGTGAAAGTCTGCTTGGTACTTTATTAAACATTCCTGGAAAGACAAAAGATGGAGTTAAAGCAAGACTTGATATGCTGGAGATGAATATTAGTACCAAATTTGCACCTGAACCTCATGGGCAGCGTACATAGTTGCCGCTGTCGTGCACCACACTCTCTAAGAGCGAGAAAACTAGTTTGTGCGGATGTCTGAGGGGAGTTCAAGTTCCATATGGGTTCTCTTCAAATATTGCCAGCTTGGTTTCAATGAAGGATCTGCGGTTGAATGGCTTAAAATCTCATGACTGTCATACATTGATGCAACAACTCCTGCCTATTGCAATCAGAGGTATATTGTCTCCCAAAGTAAGGGCAGCTGTACAAAGACTTTGCGTCATTTTTAGCTCTTTATGTGCTAAGGTTATTGATACATCGGAGCTTGATGGACTTCAGGAGCAGATAGTTCTTACACTTTGCCAACTAGAGATGTTTTTCCCTCCCAGCTTTTTCGATATAATGGTGCATCTTACTGTTCTTTTGGTGCGTGAGCTTCGAATTCTTGGACCAGTTCATATGAGATGGATGTATCCTTTTGAGAGGTATATGAAGGTTCTAAAGAGCTATGTGAGGAATAGACAAAGTCCCAAAGGATGTTTAGTGCAAGGAAACATAGCTGAAGAGGTTGTTGAATTTTGCACTAACTTTTTGGGAAATACAACTGCGGTTGGGGTTCCAAGGCCACGTCATTTTGATCGATTTATGGGAAAAGGTACAAGTGGACATCAATTGATGCCTCAGTCATTTGATGAGTTAACCAAAGCTCATTTCTATGTACTGCAACATATACCTGAAATAACACCTTTCATCGAGGATCACATAAACATATTGAGGAGTACATACCGTGGAAAATCTGAGCAGTGGTCGCAAAAAGAACACAGTCGGTTATTTTGTAATTGGCTAAGGAATAATGAGGTTTTAAATAATCAGACCAACTCTGAAGAAGAATATGATGACTTGGTGAAGTGGCTTATGGCAAGCCCAAGGACCTATTGTACAAACGTGGAAAGCTTATGATATTAACGGATTTTGTTTTCAAACAAAAGATCAAGATGAGCACACCGTTGTGCAAAATAGTGGTGTCACACTTGTTGCCAAAACCACTCATGTTTCTAGCGCTAGAGATCGAAATCCAATATCTGTCCCGGTCAATTATTTTGGGTTTATCCAAGAAATATGGGAGTTGGATTACGTAAAGTTTCGAGTACCCATTTTTAAATGTAAATGGGTTAACAATTCGGCGGTTCATATCGATGAATTTGGAATGACATTTGTTGATTTTCAAAGAGAGGGATATAAGGATGAGCCATTCATTATGAACGAACAAGCAAGACAAGTGTTTTATGTCAAAGACCTTCGAACCACAATCAGTATGTTGTGATAAATGGAAAACAACAAATAATCAGTGGTACATCTGAAGAGATGGCTGAGGATTGCCTACCCGTTTGTACGACAGTTCCAGTAGACAATGACGACAGCGAAGTTGATGATGAAATACAGTTGCGAGAAGATCACGTCAAAGGAATATGGATTGATAAAGAAACTTAATTTGGTGTGTATGTTGTATATGCTACTTATTTCCTTATCACACGTCATTTTATTTGTTTAATAATCGTGTTCATTTATGTATTAATATATTTAATATGTTTAATCTGACATTTAATGTGACTCCTTCACAGAATCATGGCTAGCAGCAGCAGCAGCGATGAGGATGACTACTGTCTCTCTTCCGCACACCGAGACACAAGAAAGGCTCTGTATACATGGAGAAGTTGATTAAGCAACACATAGTGGCTGGTACCAAGATCACGATCAACGTCGATAGTAAGGGTAATCCCAAAGGGAAGAAGGGAGACACTTGGAGGAGCTTCTTGGGTATGGTGGCTCGTTCTTGAGTTCCTATCACCTACGACGATTGGAGGAAAGTTCCTGACCATTATAAGACAACTTTGTGGAGAGATGCAATTGTAAGTTTTTCTTTAATTGAAACTTATACTTGTTTGTGATGTTGATTATTGTTTTTATTAATTATAACTTGTTATATGTCTATTTAGGTAATTTTAGAGGGATGCGAGCCGCACAAAAAGCATGAGCTGAAGGTCGCTGGTAGCACGTGGAAGAATTTCAAGTCAAGGCTGGCAAAAGTTACATCCACGGTGACAAGGCAAATGAAGATCCTTTGGTTGAGTATAAGTATCTTGAAAAAGAGACCTGGAGGATATTTAAGGAGCAGAGGCTCTCTGAAAACGCTATGAAGTTAAGAGAGACTAACAAAGAGCTTGTTAAGAAGAATGTATATGCGCACATCCTTGGTCGAGGAGGCTACAGAAAACTTGAAGATAAATTGACAACTGAGAAAATAGCCGAGTTATTTGCGCAGGGCGCAATTGAAGAGGTGCAGTCTTCTAATGTCACTCTAGAGAGCCATGAGATGTGGAAGAGGGGACGAAAAATGAAAAATTACGAGTTCATCACCGAGGCATCCCAGCGAGTGGCAACAAAGATTGTAAGTTATATTTCTTATGTCAATTTCAATAGTTAATATCATACACTAACTTTTGGTATTTAATGATTGTTAATAGGATGAGTTAGTGGAAAGATCCTCTCAAGGACAGTTCTCGTCTCAGAATCGACGACATGACATACTGACTGAGGCGATTGGGACACCCGAGCCCTAAGGACGTACCCGAGGAGTCGGGTCACACATTCCGTGGAGGGTTGGGTTATCGATCTCCATCTCCTCGGGTGACACACCCAGTTCAAGTAATATTTGGTTAGATGCGTCCGATCACTTCAGCCTTCACTTCACTGTCCCGTTGATTCAGACCCGTGGAAGAACATACCAGAGGTACATTTACAATTATTAAATTTATTATTTATGTTGGTTAAATGTATGTAATACTTTTTGTTTTTGTTTACAAATTATTACTTCTACTGACAGGGTGGCCTGAAGAGCCTATTATACATCGAAGGGCAACTTGAAGGTGACAAACAGCTTGTGGCGATCGGTCGAATCGTGAATGGACGTTTTGTTAACTTTCGAGCAATACCCGAAGATAACGTGAAAGTGAAGGTCGATATAGCACTTTATCGAGGTCGAGGTGCAGCATTGCCAACACCCCATCCAAATCACTCGAATGTTCTAGATGTAGTTGGCAATCACGTGGCATGGCCGAAAGACTTGGTCGTTGTCAATGAAAGTGTGAGATAATCGAAGATTATAACTTCATTTGCTTCATTGTGTTATATTAGACATAAAATAAGATATTTAATCTTAACAGAAATTTAACATGCAGGCATATGACATACACTTATACGAGTCTTTGCCACTTACTGGTGACTCTGTGGACTGTCAACTTCTACATGAGGTGTGGAAGAACCTCAGTAGAGATACGATTGTAGTACACGCCAACGCTGAGGTGTTCGGTGACGACTACGATATCGTAGTGGGTGAAGAGGAAGTCACGGATCTATTAAAGTTAAAAGCGTTAGGGAACTCAACATCTGAGTTATATATGGTAATATTTATATTTTTAATCATTTTTTGCAATTAGTCTAACTAACACAAGTTTTTTACTTTGTAGTTAATTTACACGATCAGATGCTTCGTTCGGATATTAAGTTTGGTTTTTTTATTCCGTCTTTAATGACCCCAACCATGGAGAAAAATGAGAGATTGGCGACGTTTGTAGGAAGATTGAATATGCCAGACAAAGACCAACTTTTTTGCTACTTCCTCCCTTATGTTGATCACATATTGTGAGTTCATCAGTTACTTTATAAGTTGTAAACTTCTGTTCTGAACACATTTGTTTTTAAGTTCGTGGGTTTTTTTAGGTGGCATTCGATGTTACGCGACATCTTTCCGAGACAACATAAAGTTCTTTGGCTTGATTCATCGACATAAGAGAAGGATATAAACCCTGATGCAAAAGCGTTGGTGGAGACGTAAGTTTGGAAATTACTTTTATCTTATAACTTGTATTGAAAGTCACTAATTACATTATGGTGTTTGTTTTAGGGGATTAAATCAATACTACCAAGGATGTGTACCGAGAGTACACGTAAAGTAGAGTGGAAGATAGTTATGGTATTCACAACTTAGACATTTTATTAATTTTTTTTTCATTTAAAAGTATGTTAACTGAGATTCTTGATCGTGCAGTGTCCAAGACAACCACCTGGCCATTTATGTGGTTAGTATGTCCTTCAATACATTCGGGACATTATAGCATTTGTACGGGCTAATAATGGTGCGGAGATTGAAGACATTAACCAAGTGAGCTTTTTAGAGATATATTTACATATGTTATTAATTTAAGTGTTTACTTGTTGATTGTTGATTTAGTTCTCTTGTTTTCACTCTTTAATTGTTGATTTAGCTTTTTAGAGCTTTTTAGAGGTTAATCGTTGATTTAGCTTTTTAGAGCTTAATCGTTTTCACTCTTTAATTGTTGACTTAGTTCTCTTATTTTTTTTATAGTACTGTTTTCCTAATGGAGTAGAGTCATACGAACACGACAAGATTCTTGAAGTTCGGGATGAAATCTCCAGCTACCTATGTTACTATGTGACCAATCATTTCGCGGTATAGGACATTAACTTAGACACATTTGTTATGTAATATTTTGTGGCATATTTTGTACAAAGAGACAAATATATGTGTATGAATGATTGTATTGCAGAATATCAGTGAAATGATGTTCTGAATGTAATAGCTGCATTGTATTTAAAAATTGGAACAACATGGTATATTTTTGATGTTTAATTTCAGGTGGATTTGAGCTTTTGTAAAGCTAAATCTGCCAGTTTTTTGAAGGATTATGCATCGGTTTTTGAAGAAACCGATGCATAATGTCCCGAGCCGTTGAACATTATGCATCGGTTTTCCCTGAACCGTTGCATAATGTTCAGACATTATGCAACGGTTTCGTCAAAAAATCGTTGCGTAATGTTCAGCCATTATGCAACGGTTTTCCATGAACCGATGCATAATGTCCAAGGTTGTCAGAATCGAGTTTTTACCTTGACTCGTTTTGCCTAGGTAGAATCGAAACGTAAAATCGAATCGTAAAATCGCCGAGTTTACCTTTTATTAAAATAATATTATATATATATGTATTTTTAAATTATATGTTGCATTCGGTGACAAGAAAATGGGATTCGTCAATTATTATATATAATATTATATACCTTTGTAGAATGTAGAGTACACTCGCTCATGGGATTCGTCAATTTCGTTGTGTTTTGGATGTGTAGAGTCTATGGCAGTATTGGTCACGCTAATGCATTTGCTTCAGAAGAATGTCAAGTGCCGGAATTTGTTAGTGAATGATGCTGGGGTGGCACAGTTTCAGGGTCCATTGCGAAATATCTGCCTTTTTTGCCTCAGATCCAAACCTCAGTGGTGCACTGACATCGGTACTATGGGAACTTGATCTTCTCTCTAAACACTACCATCCCACCATCTCTACAATGGCTTCAAGCATAGCTACAATGAACGAAAATCCAGGTCAAGTTTACTTGTCCGCTCTCTGCTGCAACATCGCCACAACAAGCCTTCATCGACTCGTCTCTCGAACACCAATCCTTCATTCCAAAAAATGACGGAAAGCCATCTACTCAAAAAAGAGTTGTGTGTCTTCAGTCGCACATCGCTTACAAAGTAGTGAAAGAATTGACTGTTTTGTATAAAAGAACAACATGCCTGCCAGCTAAATTACAAGTTGGGCTTTATTAAAAGGCCTGACAATGAGTTTTTTATATTGAGTTTGAGCTCGTTAGATCTTTAGAAGTTTGAGCTGAGTTCGAATTCATTAATTTTTTTTAATTCAAGCATTTCACTGCTCGTTTATAGCTCGAATAAGGCTTAATCGAGCCGAGCTCGAGCAACATATAAAAAATTACGAGCCGAGTTCGAACAGGGTTACCCAAAATCGGATGATTTTACACGAGTTCACCGATTTTACACCGTGTAAAATCGGTTAAAATCGTTTTAAGGTCCGATTTTAGTCAAAAACGAGTTCAGGTCCGAGTTAGCACGAAATGTACATTTAGAAACGTAAAATCGGACGATTTTACGATTTAAAACGCGATTTTGACAACCTTGATAATGTCTGAACATTATGCAACGGTTTTTAATGAACCGATGCATAATGTTAAAAAAAACCGATGCATAATGCATGGTTTGTAGTAGTGTATATCTTGCCGCCTGAGACTCTTACTGAACAAATTCTGGTAAATAACTCATAACTTCTTTGCATATATCTTTCTCCTCAGTCAACTCTTCTCCATTTGTATTCACTATTTTATTACTTTTGTTAGTATTCATTCTAGAACTTGCCTTTCCGTGAAAGAACTTTAGTGTTCATATCCCTTTCTTTCATCCAATCGACTCTGCTTCTTTGCTTCCACATTAGCTCCTCTCTTAACATCCATTCGTCCAAACTATTACAAATCATAGTTTCCTCCTCTATTACGTCTAAGGATCTATATTGAGAATTTAACCATTGTAATCTTGATCTCAGATTTTTTATTCTGACATTCACCCTTCCAAACTCCTTAATGTTCGACTTCTTTAAGCCTTCTCTAGTTTTTTCCAACTTCTTCATCACTGATCTGTCTCCCCCATTATCCTCATTCCAAAGTCGGTTTACTATCCTATTAAAATTATCATGTCTCAACCACATTGCTTCAAATCTAAACAATCTGCTCTTACAACATTTCTCATGCCAATCAGTGTCAACTAATAAAGGCTTATGATCTGAGGTGAATGTGACCAAATGAAATACCTTCACATTAGGAAACTTACTTCGCCACTCTATTTACATTTGAATTTTGAACCACCGCTTTTTTAGATTATTAGAGAAATTCGCTTTTGCTTTTGTTTTAACATTATTCCTGTAAAATAGTGCTGACGTGGCTGACAGTCGAAGAATTTGCTATGCGTCTGATACAATCATCAGTGATGCTGACGTGGTTTTATACAGTTAGATTCGTCAGGGTGGTTCCCATATGAAAGCCTTTTGCAATTTGCATTTTGCTCGAGTAGTTATTACAATCTTTGTCTGCATAACAATCAATTTTCAAATCTTGAACCTTCTCAGACACGCGTCAGCCATGGCTGCCGGCAGAGGCGGCAAACGGCGGAGTTCCGCCACCACTAACCCTGACAACCACCGCCTCCAGAATCATCAAAATCGCCTCACGCCGAACCTACTGGCGCTACTCTCGAACGTCACCACCGATACTTCCGCCTTCCTCGCCCAAAACGACCTCAATCTCCTCCCATCCCAAACCCTAGCACTCGAATCGCTCATCTCCTCCACCTCCAAATCCCTCGCTCTCCTCGGCTCCACTGCCACAATACATCCCTTTCCGCGCGACTGCTGGTTCCATCGATTCATCACCGAAGTGAACTCCGAAGCTGACGCGCGCTGGACCGACTCGTTTCGCATGTCGAAGCGATCGTTCACTCTCCTTCTCCAGCTTCTCACTCCTTCGCTTCAGTCTGCCTTTCAAACTCTTCCGCCGAATTACATCCTTGGAGCGGCGATTTTTAGGCTCGCGCACGGTGCTGATTACAAAAGTGTTGGGAGTAGATTCGCGATGGACTCCGCGGAGGCGTGTCGTTCGTTTTTCGTGGTGTGTAAAGCGGTGCATCAGAAACTCGGGAATCTGTTTGAATTTGAGAGTGATATGAACAGGATTAGGATGGGGTTTAATTGGATGGGTTTCCCAAATTGTTGTGGGGTTTTGGGGATGGAGAGGTTTGGGGTTGGTGGAAAGCTACTTGGGGAAAACGGCGCAGTGATGGTTCAAGCAGTTGTCGATTCTGAAGGGAGGTTTGTGGATGTGTCAGCTGGCTGGCCGAGTAGTATGGAAGCTGGGACTATTTTGAGGCAGACTAAGCTTTATGCTGGAGTGGAGGAGCGCGGGTTGTTGGACGGCATGTTAGAAAAAGGATTTTATTGGCAATGTGAAGGCTCATCATTTTCGCAGTATTTACTGGGCGAGTCTTGCTTCCCATTGTTGCCATGGCTGTTGACGCCTTATGTTAGAAATGGTGACGATGGTAGCTCTAGCTCAAAAGAGAGGGCTTTTAATGCTGCTCATGCTAAGGGAATGGAGTTGGCAAGAACAGCTTTTGCAAGGGTTAAGGGGAGGTGGAGGCTTCTGGTGAGGCAGTGGAATGAGGAAAGCATCGAATTTTTGCCATATGTGATTGTAATGGGGTGTTTGCTGCATAACTTCTTGATTAAGAGTAATGAGTATCTTCCAGATGAGGAAAATGTGGTGCAATGGGCTAAGGAGGAAGCTTTTTCTGAAGGAGAAGAAATTGAGAGAGCTCGGAGAATCAGGGATAAACTTGCAGCTAATCTTAGTCGGGTAAGTGTAAGACATGATGGAGGCATATTGACCTTGAGCTGATCGTATTAAAAAGGTTAATATATGCATGCTGTACTGTGTAGCAAGTACTTTTTTGAACAAGACCCTAAGGTATTTGACACTTTGTTTGCGTCATTTGATGGTTCTCTTGCAAATTACTAATTTTGGTACATATTCAGCTATGCCGCTTTTGAGGTTTTTTTTTTATTTCAAATTCTAATGGTACAAATGTTTGGCATAAAGATTAGTTCAATTATACTTGTAGTATATTTGTGCCTTATATTTACTGCTCTGATACTGATTGCCGGCAAGCATTTCTGTTTTCAATTTTGAAAATGGTCGTACCTAGGACAATGGTATCTGTGAGGGGATTTGCCCTTGTCAGCATAGCTGAATGTCATAGAGAAAAGACTAAAAAGTTGTACATGGCGAATGCTACTAGAGGTTTATCAAATGATATGTTTAGGCATTTCTGTAAGATAGTTAAGGCGGACTAATAATAAATCTTGTAGTCTGATTTACATGTTATCCCCCCTTTTCCCTTCATCATGTTTAATAAATCAGTAGCACTGGAAAGCATTATGTGACCGTTCTAAATAGTATACCTAATATTATACAGGGAAGTTTCTGTCTGTAACATCAATTATAAAAATTATTTGCACTGGAACTCCTCTTTGTGCAATTCGCCCAGCAAGACATCAGCCCCATGACCCCTCCATCCCGTGTCCTAGAGGTTTCACCCTCCCGCATCTGTAAAACCCTTACAAACTCATTTGCGCTCAAACTCCCATCCCGATTTGTGTCAAAAACGTGAAATATTATGTCAACTACATTGTCCGTTAGGGAGATTCCGCAAACCTGAGAACACGGTAAACCCTAGCTTTAGTAACCTATGCAAAACTAGTTTAATGACATATACAACCAATTAGGGCTTAAGAAAAATGTAGAGTGCTTACATGGGTTGCGGCTCTCTGAAAATCTTTCTTTGTTAGGAGCCCGTTTACTTTTCCATGACTGAAAATTGCAAGAGTTAGCGATTGTAATTTTTTCCGCAGCTTTGCAAAGCTTTTGAAGTCTTCGTATGTTATTCTTATACTTGTTAGAGACGGGTCATTGTCTATTTCGTCTACTCTGTCAAGGAACTTGTTTATGTGACTAATGTCTGCAGATGCCACAAGGGACAATGCAAAATCTTTCGCTGATATTGATCCGATGTTTTTGAAGTCGTAATGTGAAAATTCCAGCTTCAGAATCTGCATTGGTTTGCAAAATGGACATTATTGACAATGTGTTGCAATAATATACACAAGCACTGCAGGTTTCAGAACAAGGTAACTCTTGTGAATATATTTTGATAAAAATTTGGAGCAAGCAACATACCTCGTCATGTAGATCTCGCAGGAACTGGACAAATTTGTTATGTTGTAGGCACTGGCTTCCATCTTTACCGAAGAAGTATTCTACTAGACCCCCATTGTCGACAGAGTTGTGATTTATGTTAAGACCTAGTTTGCGTATTCCATCTCTGTGTTGAGACCCTTGTCTGTTTTGAGACCTCATTAATGCCATGACCTTCTTGAACTCCTCCAAATCTATTTCCCTGTTATTGTATGATGATTTATTTGGCACAGCCATTTTTTTGACAGAGATGAGTAGTGTAGCTGTGGTAGACTTACCCGTTGTTATCCAGGTCGAACATCTTGAATGCTATTGAAAAGCTCGTCTCAGGTATGCTAAGCAGAGTCACGAAGAAGATATACCTGTAAAGATGTTGAAGTAAACTGATGAGGTGAGTCAAGATCGATGGTAATTACTTGAGATTACTAAAGGCTTATGGTGATTGAGTTTTACTCAGGAAAAGAGATGAGCCCATCATTGTCTGTGTCGAAGAGCATGAAGAAATTTGATGGTGGGCAATAGAGCTCTCCAGGAGGCCTCTCCCCACTGAGAGATCCTTCCCTGACCCTGTCAGACTCGGAAGGAGGGAAGACTGGGACAACTGCTCGCATAAGATCTGTTGGTGTCATCAGTGCATCTCCATTCGGAGCTTTAACTGATGCAAAGTATGCAAACACCTGGTGGGAGCACGAGGACAGAGTGTGAGATGCAGGAAACTCAAATTGATTGGGATAAAGAAATACCTGCCTTCTCTGGAGGGCTCTGAGTTCGGATTCGTTTCTCGTAATTGAAGAAAACTCTTTTCCTGTAAGATTCTGTACACCAAGTCGCGATCAGTATCACTCTATGTATGCCGGTTTCGTCCCAAACCGGAGCTTCAAATGAACAGAAAAAAGGAAATTACCTCCAAAAAGGAACTTGGATTTTGTGTTGGTATGATCAGGAGTCTCTAACCCTGCTGCTGCTTGAGGTGGTTCTCTGTTCCAATCGGCATAAGCTACATGAGTTCTCACTTTGGAACCGTCGCTCTGCCAATAGCAGAACCCAGCCAATGCCACCATGAAAGCTCCGGCAGCCAGATTACCATCAGGTTCATGCGGCGAGCTCTCATTTCCAGAAGACGATGTTGAAGCTAGTGATCTATGCGAGTGATTAAAGAAGAGTGACTGAATGGGAGGCCTGAGATCGGAAAGAGACGGGGAGATTTTCCTGAAGAAGTGGTTGCAAGAAGATGAGAACTTCATAATAATTTCCGTTTTTAGTTGAGGGAGAAAAAAAATAAACAGATGGTATGAGGAATTGTGAAGACTAGACTGGTGGCATGTGTTCTTTGGTGCGACAAAGTCGGCCGGCTAAGGAATGTTTGACCCAGATCTGTTCTCGGCAACTGAATTAACGGTCGGCTAATAGCTTTACTGAAGCCCATTTCCTCGCATCACACCCAATCGAATAGAGATTTTTTTTTTCTTTTTTTTTTTTGAGAGGAATCGAATAGAGATTCATGAAAAGATAATCTGAACGACGACGACGAGATGACTTGAAATAATAAAGTCGGACAGTTTTTTTTATCCATTTAAAAAAAAAAACTTACTGTCTAGAAGAACTGCTGCACTAGGTTGTGTAAACTGAACTTATGGTATATGTATATACGCACTAAACAATATTTATCAGATCATCATCCTCGGCTTAAACACTTCATGCCTGCCGCCATCGCTAACTAGCTCTTCGTCACCAGAAAAGTTGGGAGAGTAGGAAAGTAAAAGCTGTGATATAATCAAAACCTGCACATCACTTTAACTATTGAAGTTCAGATCAACATCAATGGCTTTTGACATGTTGGATAGACGACTCCGCCGTGGCTGGAACAAGGATCTGCGCTTCTTCTGGTGCGATGATGGACGGATTAGCGCCGCGAGGGCGCGTTTAACAAGATCTCCTCCTTCCACCGTTTCAATCCGGACCAGCGAGTTCGTCATCGCCGACCTTTTCGCGTTCAGTCGGTTGGACAAGTACGGAACGTGTTGCGAGTTGACGAAGCTCTTGTGAAGGCTGCAACGGAACGAGCCTGGATGCGTTGTTGGCGAGCACATACACGTCCGCTTTGCTACCGTCTTCGTCGCAGACGACGGCATATGACCGTGGCCGTTATGGCCATGATCAGTGTTCTTCATCCGCACCTCTTGGTTACGCTGCACATCGGAAATCGACCGGCTTGTCGAAATCGGTCGATCGTTCGAGTATCTGATGGACGAGGATGAATCGGCGGAGGAGAGATTGACGCGCGTAGAGGACGCGTAGCTGTTGGAGAAGGTGGACGAGCCGGATAATCTGAAGTGGCCGTTGGATCTTCGACTGGGATGCTGCCGCCATTTTCGATTTCGTATTTTAAGCTCTGTGAATTTATCTGAGAATTTTTCGGATTGAGAAGTTCTTATTAGCTTCTGTTAGACTGCTAGAGTAGTTGATTTGACAAACTCATCTTCACTCACAATTTGTATTTATAGTTGAAGCTTGGGGATGAATAATGATCTTAGATGTTTCTGGGACTTTTCCACTTGAGATGAGGCCCCCAGGTTTTATATTCTTTAATTAGGGACTAAAGTTTTTCAGAATTCTAAAGCATGCACCCGCAACATAGGAATCAACACATAAAGATATGGGAAAAGTAAATATTCGTGCTTAGGATTATCGGCGTCTTCTAACTGAAGGTTCATACTATTGATTTGGAAAATAAAAAAATAATTTCAAATTTTTTCAAAAATCGAGCACCATAAGTAGCTGCAACATGTTTAAATTGCGATTTCAATCATATGCACTCCATTGAAAAATAATCAGACGAGCTCAACATAAATTTTCAACGTTATTGACATAGAGAGTTAATAATTTAACCACAGGCTCATATGATTGAGTTAATAATATAGTTACGGAACTTGGAGTTCGGATATTTGTTGACTTATTTTTTATTTGTTCCTTGAAAAAAATTAATAATTTAAACTTTTAATTGAAAATGTCGATAATTCAAGGGGATAGAGGAGTGAAAAAACAAAATGTTCAACCAAGTCCAAAGGTTAGAAAACTTTGGAGGTCGGTGTGGAAATATAAATAGTGCGAGTGTTAACAAAAGTTGTAATCAAATGATACGTTGAAAGGAGGTCCAAGCTTTAGATCAGTGGAGCGAGTTCACCGGATTGAAATGCGATTTCACCGGTTCAAGATCTCATAAAAACTCAAATATTGAACAGATACTAACCTCTCTCACCCAACCATCTCAAAAAAAATGACATGTTGAAAGCGTCTTTACATCTCACGTATCTCTCAATTGTTTTGGTAAACTCCGAGTCCGAGACTGTCCTCAGGCCTCAGCTTGAAGTGGCACTGGCTCAAACATAAAAGTACATTAAATATTAATATAGTACGGCACTTGTGGGTAGATTAGTCATTCAATGTGATGTTGAATGTTAATTAAATATCTCATATGGGATGGAAATTCTGATTCTAAATGGGTACAAATTATCTTGTAGTTAATAGATTTTAAATTGTAGAGATTTGGAGGGCGAGTGACAGTTGAATTAGACTAGCTCTACAACAATTCAGTTCGACTTTTTCCTAATTACATTATATGTTGAATTTTATGATATTATTTTAAGTACTAAATTCCATTAACAACCGACATTGCTTGAATGGAAACTAATGCGCATTCGAATTTATATAGGGATCAATTTTTGGGTTGTCTAGACCTTAGTTAAAGAGTAAATTATAACACTTTTAATTGAGTATACTATGAATAGTCTAGATTGCTATCTTGTCTTGCTTAAGAAGGTGAGACTACTTCGTATATGTCATGGTCAATAATATGACTTAGGGTGAGGTTACTTGAGACGTGTCGTAACCGAAATATCACCAACGTTGGAGACACACATACTCGTCACACGTCATCGTGCTATATATAATTAATTGTAATTAAATTCTTAATTATTTAATAAAATAACGTGACACCTAAATGAGAAGGGGAAAGGTGTGTTGGCAGTGGCTACGGCAAAGTCGCGTCAACTTATTCGGACGTTGAATGAATCAAAGTTTGAAATGCATGCGGTTTGACAAATATACAATAAAAGTTCAGGTGACTTTTCCTTTAAATTTATTACGTGTCATTAACCTAGAAGTTTAATATAATCATTATAAAACCACCAAAGGATGTAATGTAATCATCATAAATTATGTAGTTTTGATTATTACTAACATTGTGATTTTACTGAAATTTTCACTTAATTTAGATTTGTAACCATTCAAAAATAAATTAGATTGTGTTTGTAGAGTAAAATACTGTCTTTTTACCCATGTGGAATACTGTGTTTATTTGTTTGATTTATAATAGATCAAACATATTGATACCATTGCAGTGTAAAAAAAATTATCATTAGGGAATTAAAGAACTACGATGCGAACACCTTTAATTGAAAGTAAACAATCGGAGTAAAATATTTTGTAATGTGAGTTATAAAATCAGTTATTCGAATGCCAAGTTTGAAGACGAATTGAATGAGATTTTTTAATGCTCAAAGATTGCACAGTAACATCGGATAATGCGCCCAAAAGGGCTTGAATAATCAGTTAAGTGAACGGAATGTGAAAAAGTCTCACATTGCACTTTCATAAGAACTTAATCAATGAGGCTTTCTCTATTCGCGGATGTGCAGGTGTGCAAATGGAATTTCATTCTTATAAAAAAAAATTGAATTTCATTAGTCGCGCCCACCTCATGTGGATCGAGTGAGGGGCGGAGTTGACAGTTCCCTTCGTCACCCTTGTTCTACTTGAGTTTTCATTTTACATAAATGAAATGTACTAGATGCCGCTTTGTAGATGCGTCGCCTCTTTGCCCAGAGTATAAAAAGAGTTGCGCAGCTCACTTGAATATCAACCATTGCAATTTGCACTATTGTATTTAAGCTATTTATTTAATATTGTATTTACATTACTATTGTCTACATATTATTACTAGTATCATTTTCACAATTGTTCTACTTTTGCCCGAATCTCAATGTTTGTTACATGTTTTAGCAATATATTCCAATATGAATTACATTGGAACGATGCAATTAAAATTACATTAACATTGCGTCATGGTTCAAACTAGCAAACTCAGTCCATCTTCCACAAATACACAAACTATTCTGAAGACCTAGAAACCAAGACATACTTCTAAGCTTCGTCAAGAGCTATTTACGACACATTTTGGCTCAAGTTTACGACACATTTATTTACGATGATGCAAGCCGTCGTATGAAATGTGCAACATATTTGACACGATCATACGACACTTTATTAGTTTTGTCTCTTTCTGTACGACGCATTAACAACACATTTACGATGCTTTTACGTCGCACTAAAAGTATGTGTCCCACATGCGTCGTATAACATTCAAAATGCTACGACGCATGTATGGTGCCTTTACGTCTAACAGTTGTACGATAAGATGTGCGTTACCGTACAATTATCGCACATTTCAATCTAATTAAAAATGCATAAGCGAATTTCCCTTCTTCATTTCTCTCATTTCACAGCACTGCTCTCCTTCTCTATCACTTCATTTCTCTCATCCGATACTTCAACCCTCCGTCGACGTAGTCTGCCGCCAACCGTCGCCCACCACTCCGCAGCTTGCAGTACCCTTTCTGTTCGTCGCCGCAGCCCCTATGAGATATGTTTCACAAACTTAGGGCTTTTATTTGAAATCCGAATTTAGCTGGAAGTTGATTCAACCTATTAATGCGATGATGAATTAGTCCAATGCTTGTTTAAGAGTTTAACTTTGATTTAGTTTTGTGCACAAGTGGTGAATCGTGACTTCTGAGCACTGTGGAATGTAGTTTTTAGGGTTTTGTATGTGTCTATTTGGCTTGTTTTCTGCTGTTTCGAGGATGTGGTTTTGATGGATGTGTATGTGTCTATTCGGCTTGTTTTATGTTGTTTTGAGGATGTTGGTGTTTGATTATGGTGTGATAATTAGATTTGGCTGAATTGAGGTGATTTTTGATGACGTGGTTTAGGAGACAAATGAAGTTGATTTGTTTGATTATTGTAAGGGATTAGGAATTGGTTGGTTATTGAGATGAGGAGATAGGACAGTGATGGGAAATTGATTTTGGAAGCTAAAATTGATTTTTGCAGGACGTTGCATTTTTTTCGTACCTTGGAAGGTTGCTGAATGTTTATGTGCATGGTGTCTTTAAATTAGTTTGTACTGTGTTACCATCTCTGTACATATGTGTTAATATATTTAGAAGTATCAATGTGAGCATTTCATAAGTTTGGTATTCAAGTCATGTATGTGGTTGAATGATAAAATCATTTAGGGTTTTTTTCATTGTTTTCTGTTTGTAATTTTTGCAGTTAGAAGTATGTGAAATGAAGGAAGATAATTTGAAGGAAAAGATACAAATTCTGGCCAAGTACTTGGTTTACATTTGATTCATAATTCATTTAACTTGTTTTCTGGTTTAATTAGTAATGTAAGGCATCATGGCACTTGTAAATGTATTGCTTACCATGTTATGCTCTTTTGTGACGGCAACCTCCTATTTAACATAGCTTTATTATGGGCACAAAATGTGTCTACTGATCATCTGATGCCAAGTTTCTACACTATTAATGAAGTTGTTTTGCTATTCAGGTTACATTTCTTAGGAAAATGAGTAGAAGTCAGTACAATTTATATGAAGTATTTCATTGTAGTAACTAAATGTGATTCAGTATTGATCTTTATTGCCATACTTCCATGTTTATGATTCATCAAGTAACTTTTTGACATCTTCAGTGTACAATTTATATGAAGTATTTCATTGTAGTAACTAAATGTGATTCAGTATTGATCTTTATTGCCATACTTCCATGTTTATGATTCATCAAGTAACTTTTTGACATCTTCAGTTTGCTAATATTTATGACTCATGCATTTGTAGATGATATTTGTTTCATATTAATGTTTTATGTTTGTAGATGTTTGGTATTATGAATCATGTCACTTATGACAAAGTTTAAATATTGTTGTCAGTACAATTGACTTGTTTTCATTAATGTAGATGGATCATTCTCGCTCCGCTGAGGGTACTGCTGATTGGCTTATAAGCTGCTGCCTTGACGAGCAGGAAGGGATCCAATTAGACTAACTAAGGGTAATTGCTAGGCAAATTTCATTAATGTTTTGGTATGAAAACATACAATCAGAGAGAACACAACCGTCTTGGTTCCTGGTTCTCGCTTTCAGTCGGGTTTCACTCAAGGAAACGTGATGTCCCAGAGTACAGCTCAGTGTTTTAGACTCAACCAGGACGCCATCACTTTTTTACCCAGATGGCGCATCGGTTTTAGGATCTTCGCACTGTGGTAAAGGCGAGGCACAAGTGCAGCAGCTGCATGATCTTAAGAATGCAGGGAGTACCAGCTCCATCCGGTCACTTGATGATGATGAGGTGAGCTCGGATGAAGATTCTGATTAGCATTTACATGTTTGTTATCAGAACTTGTTTGCATTATATTTTGGATCCCAGTTTTTTGCGCTTCCCATGTTACCATTGATGTTCAATGTTACCATGTTACCATTGATGTTCAATGGTTGTAAAGTTCATCAGGAACATGTTGTAAAATTGCCTTCCCATGTTACCATTGATGTTCAATGGTTGTAAAGTTTATCAGGAACAGGTTGTATAATTTCAAATCAACAGTATATAGCATTTTGTTTTCGTATATTCTGTGAATTTATTTTCTAATAATATTATTTGCAGAATTTATTAATTTATATATTATAACAATTAATGAATAAATATAATTGTAATTAAAATGGTTTAAAGATTATAATTTCTGTCGCAAATGTGTCTCTAAGTCGTTGCACACTTATTTACGACAGACCTGTAATGAACTGGTATTTGTGACGTATATTTATTGTAAATGTGTCGTAGAGAATATACAACGGACATGTGACAGTTGTGTGACGACTTGTGCGATTTGACGCAAAACCATCGTATATCTCTCGCAGATTTGTAACGCTAGGCTGTTGTATATTATTGTGCTACGCAGTTTGTGCAACGCAGTGCTAATGCGTCACATACCTGACGCATTATGACTCTTTTACAACTGATTTACGTTGAATTTTAGCTGTCGTAAACTTGAGCAAAAATTTGTAGTGATATAGCTGCACCAGCCTCCCGAGACGACGGAAGACTTGCATTATTGTACAAATGAGATAAAAATAGGGTTCGTGAGAAGGTCTTGAGAGTTGAGATGGTTCGTTTGGCCAAGTAATGTGGTCCGTTCCCAGAGGCCAACAGGCAACAGGTTGTAATAAATAATAATTGTATGTATTGGATTGAAAAGTATGCGCTATTTGAATTGAAAGCAAACGACAGCGTTTTGACACGGAAAAGACGCGACACGTAACTTCCTGGAAAAAGATACGAGAAAGAGTCGCAGAATTAAGCTCGTGAATGAGCCTCGCTTGGCTTCGGCCCAAAATACAGTCATCTATAAGCCCAAATCGTCTTCTTCCTGGAACGCTTTTCTCTAGATGTCAAACCGGCTTTTTCAATGTTGTCGGTCGGCAAATAATTCTGTTCAATTTAACGGCGAGTTGGCGACCGGCTCCTGCGTGAACTCTTTACCGCGAATACGAAGGATTTAAGGTCGAAATATCGAGCTGATTGGTGGATTCTGCAAGTCAATAACAAGGTCGTTGCTGTTAACGAAGATGCCTTGAGAAGAGAAACCCTAAATCATTGTAATTTTTTTATTATACCGGTAACTTGTAAGTGTCACCGGACGAGAGGTTGAAGCGGAAATCGAATCTGCCAAGTTCTCGCCCATAGGAGCGAATCTCAGCATTCACGCCCGGGAAGCATTATATAAATCCATCTTGGCAACCATCGCAGTAGAATGTTCAGAAACTTGTGAGCTCAAATTTCTGTTGGAACTAGTACTTTTGAGGTTGTGAGAGCTGTGCAAAGGTTTTTGATTGATTTTCTGTTGAGTTTCAGATCGAGAATTCGGCTGCGCCCGGGCTTGGATTGGTCAAGAAAAGCTGAAGCAAATGAATTTGTATGTGTTCAGCAATTCACATATTCTTATTAAATGTAAATTTGAACCGCAGTTCCATACTTGCTCCAAATGTTGTTTCTGGAGAGATGAGACAGACTGGTGGAATATGTTATTTTTGTTATATATGGCTATCAACATTATCTTGAAATCCACTTATAATGCAGAGTCATAGTAGTGTGGCTGTGAAGCTGGATTCTGTACAAACTTTCGCACTGTTAAATGGTATAAGATAGCATTGAGCACGAAGAGCTTTCATGGTATTCTTTAATATGGTGTGTATGCTGATGAAAAGTTATAACTGGAATGATTTATTCGCAGCTGATTTTCAATGCAAGATTATGGAAGAGTCAACTGTTAGGTCATTTGTATGCAGTATTGGGAATGCACTTCATTTGGGGGATAGAAGCAGGGCGTCCAGCTTGCTTCTCGGTCTTGCAGCCACAACTAGAATACTAAAAGCTCATGATTTTGAGAGTATACTTGAGCTATGTGTTAAGTACCATGATCCGCTGGTAAGACAAATACTACATACTAGGAAGAAAAGCATTCAGTTATCATTATTTCCGTTCAAAATAGTTTACTATGATTTGTGCGCGTCTGCTAGAAGATGTTAATTGCTACTCAGAAACAGTTTTTGTCTCCGTAGTTTGCTATGGAAACCTGGGGAGTGCTTGAGGACAAAAAGATCAATGCTAATGAAGCTTGCTACATATTTACCATGAGAAGCTTATGTAAAGGGGGATACTTTAAGGAGGTATTTATTTTATTCTGAGTGTTATTGCTTGGATCATGTTGGAGTTTGTGTTGCCTGCTTACCTGCATGCATCCATAAATTTTTTGCTTTTTGCTCAATGTTGATGCTTACATCAAGTTCGCAAAATCCCAGGTGTTCGATATCCTGAGCATTGCTGGTGAAAATCGTGATCTTATGCTTCTTCCGATATATAATGATTTCCTGAACTCTTGCCTTAAGCTTCAGAATCTGCATTATGCAAATCTGTGCCTGGACATGATGGAGAGGCAGGCGGTAGGAAAAAATGAGATTACCTTCGTTGTGCTTCTGAAGGTGTGTGAATTAAGCACTATTTAGTAAGCTATGACTAGGTAACTATTTTTTAAGTTTGTGTGTGTAAAAGGTACTTATGTATGTTCTAACATTTTCCATCAGCTTGCAGTTTTGCAGAAAAATCTGTCTGCAGTCCACGAAATTTGGAAGGAGTACGTTAAGTATTACAACCCGACAATATTATCCTTACGGTTTTTTATTTGGGCATTTTCAAGTCTAAAAGATTTGGAATCTGCACGTGAGAGGTTGCAATACATGGTTACATTGGCTTTACAAAATAATATCCATGTTACATTATCCACTAAGGGGAGGATGAGTTCCACGAGACCAGATATTCCCATTCCTTCAAGAAATGAACTGCGCTTGCAATCATTTGTTATAGATAATCATAAAAGCTCAGACGGCTCACTTATTGAAAGTTGTAACATTGACTCGAAAACCCACAGCAGAGCAGTAAGCTGTCATGGAGCAGTCAAGGGGGAGATAAAAAACATCCATGCCAAGACTATCTTGAGAAGGTCATTTGCCGAAGTTATATTTGCATGTGTGCATAGTCAAGACTGTATAGCTGCTGAAGAGCTAATGGTTCAGGTAATTTAAGGATTTCGTTTGCTACATGAAAGTGAAACTACCCTTAACATCGCATTTGATACCCCAAAATTTTATTGCTATCATTTTATTTTAATATGAAGATTTTGTTTACTAGATGAAAGCCCTTGGTTTAAAACCATCTAAAGTCACGTATGATGCTTTCATTAAGGCAGTGTCTTCCGGCGGAGGGTATGAATGTGGCCTTAAAATGGTAATTATGTTTTTTGGCAAATGTTGCACACAAGATGTCTTCAAATTTAGTTTCTTGCCTTTACTCTAAATGGCGTACCTGATTTTGGGCTTCTTATTCAGTTAAAGGAAATGCAGATGAACAAAGTATACCCATGTGAGACTAGTCGTGCAAGCCTTTCAGTTAGTTGCAGCAAAGCTTTAAAGTTGGATTTAGCCAAGGATCTACTAGATAAGGTGTCTGGTAACGTAGGAGTTCTTCCTTTCAATGCTTTCTTGGCAGCATGTGTTGCGTTGGTAAGTTCATCTAATCGTTTTCAAATATGTTGTGTAATATACTTAATATTTTCTAGCTCTATATGTAAATCTGTTGCTTGGAGTGTACATAATCTCCATTTTTTTACTGTCATGAGAGGCTAAGAAAGATACCTATGACCAAAATGTTGCAGCAGACTTGAATTCGCTGATCAGTTAAATGCCTGTTTCTTTCCAAAATTTATGGTTCTTACTATCTTTAATTATCATAAAAGTAAAAAGGGTGACTGCCTCGATGAAACTGGTAAGCTTGCTCCCTTGTAAGTTGTAACTGGTTTGTCATGGGCTGGAGGTTTTTGAAACAATCATGCAATGCTTAAGCCGTGTGCGTATCTGAACCTCCTCCACGTCCCCACAATGTGGGAGAGCTTTTCTGCTTTGGGTTTTGCCCTTGAATGCTAGAAATAAACACATGTCAATGATTAATGCTCAATTTTGATTGTACTTTTATAATACACTTATGCTGTTTCTTTGTAATGCACAAACTTTGGAAGCAATTTAAATAATATTTTAGTCCATCCCTTAGTCGTGTTTTAGTTTTTGCGCTTATAGAAAGGAAATTAGTTTTGCAGGATAAACCTGAAATAGCTGTTCGAGTGCTTTCAAGAATGAAGAAAATGGAAGTTCAATTTGACATGCAGACATATGAATTGCTATTTTCCTTATTTGGCCTTGTAAATGCTCCGTATGAAGAGGGTAATATGCTTTCACGAGAAGAAGCTAATAAAAGAATAAAGGCCATAGAGTTGGATATGGCAAAAAATGGCTTGCAACATAGTTTCACGACAATGAAGAACTTGGTAAGTACAACATTCATTTTCAATGACGTGTTATGTGAAGTACTTTGAATGCAGTAGTCTGTGTTATGGGATCATATTATGGGACCATGGGATCATATTTATTCATGAATTCTTGCTTGCTCGAGACGTATAGTTGCTAGCCAATGAGGGTTGATAAATAACCTGTAAAGTTTTAATGGGTTTAAGGAATCTTTATATGACAGCAGTATTGACATCATGAGGTTAACAAAATTGCCAAGTGTGGCATATTCAGTAATGAGTTATGATTCATTTTCTTTGTTTTTTATGTTGGGAAAAATGTATTATGTATAAAAGAAGATAACAACTAAACTTTCAACCAAATGACAAAGCTCCAACAAGCCAGAACCCACAAAGCTAAATGGCATGGTATTTCTGTTTTTTTTTTTTTGCAAAAGAGGAAAACCAATTTATTATACCAATGATCCACGAATAAAACTTTAAAAGTGTGCATGTCTTATTGGCTCCTGTCAAGAATCTGCCGTTTCTATATAGTCGACATGAGAAATGTGGTTCTTAACTAAGCATCACCGAGTTACATGACCTTCCAGGAAGTGATCTTTTGTACCATTTGATGTAAATGCTCCAGCCATTGTCATCCGATAGACGTTAAGTAATATTTTGTTCTTTTTATATTTCAGCTGAGTGCACTTGGCGCAGAGGGACAGAAGAGTGAACTGGTTCCTTATTTGCATGTAGCAGAGAAATTGTTCGATCCCATGGATTCTAAACGAAGAGCTACTTTGCATAATATAGTGTTGCAGTCATTAGTTGAGCTTAAAGAGGTTAGTTTTTGGCATTATTACGTTTTAATCCTAGCAGCTTAGCTTTATGAATTCTAACAATTGTTTTCTCACATATTGCAGAGCTCCATGGCGATAAATATTTTCAAGAATATGAGACGGCGTGGCTTTCTGCCGGACACTGCAACTTATAGTATAATGATAGAATGCTGTAGTGTTACAGAATGCTTCAGGTCTGCTTTGCAACTGCTCTCTTTAATGGTGCGGGATGGTTATTATCCAACTACAGTCACCTACACGTCTCTCATGAAGGTGGAAGAACTGTGCCTATTTTTGCACTCTTTCTACTTTGTTTTATTTTCTGTTTTTCCTTGATTGGGTGGTGGCTTCTCTCGCTTGTAAATGCATCTATGAAACAGGTTGTAAAGGATAATGAACATTTTTATGAAGAACTAAATCTTCTTGATCGAGCAAGCACAGAAGAGTGTGACCCCTTACAGAGGTCTGTTGGGGATGCAGTGATGTATAATACCGTTCTTCTAAAAGCACGGGATAAGGTATTAGTTATTTTTCGTACTATTTTATTATAAATACGAAGACTCTTTCCTTTTAAGGTTTGTAAGATGTCGTGTCTGTGTTTACACCTGTCATGATTAAATATTAATCACACAGAATACTAGGGAGGTTTAGCTATTGCATTGAGTGTATAATATAATACTGGGAATCAGACTCAGCTGTCTTTCATCGGTCATGATTGTAACAGGGAAGGATCGACATAATCGAGTTCCTTTTAGAGAAAATGCACCAAGACAAGATCCAGCCCAACCCAGTCACCTGCTCCATCGTCCTCGACGCCTATACAAACCAAGGATATATCAACACAGCTCTTGAATCCCTCCAGGTCCTGAGCCTTCGCATGATTTCAGAAGACAAAGAAGAGCTCCAAAAACATCAACCTGAGATAGAGGAACTGATCCTCAGTCAAAGTCCGGAGGCAGAATCCCAAATCCTCCAACATTTTGATTCCGATGTGAATTTTGCTACAGCCCTTCTGAACTTAAGATGGTGCTCTCTGATCGGATTCTCAACTCCCTGGTCTCCGGATGAAACTGCCTGGGCAAAGACTTTATCAGCCAATTTCAAAAGTGCATTTGGAGCCTGAAAGGGGGGGTTCTTCCAAGTTAGTTAACAGTTTTATTTATTCTCCACAATGTTCAAACATTCATATGCTGCAGCCAAGGAAAGGTGAGATAAGTGTCGTTTGGCTTCGGAAAAATATTCTTTGGAATGTATTATAGTGACAAACGACGCCGTCAGTTTGTATCCTTCAGTCCCGTTTGACTGAAACGTCAATAAATTTCATTTAACAAAACAAAATCCGACAATGGAAGCCAACAGCCTTCTCCACGGCGGGCTTCCGCCATCGCTGCCGCACACTCAGTCCACTGCCACCACCAAACCAACTGTAGCTTTCACAACGCCATTAAATTACGCAAACAGACTTTCCAGCATCCTGACGCTCAAAGGCTTCAACCCTCTCTGGCTTCCAACCATCACTACTCAATCCACTCCCCTCACCAAATCCTCCCTCAAATCGTACCTCGTCTCTAACCGGAACTCAAATAATTCACCGCCGATCAACGACTTCGCTGCTCTCGCATTCACTTCCCGCGCCGGCATCAACGCCTTCAGCGACGCGGTTAATGAGTTGCATCGTCATCCGCTCCTTCCGGAAGGAGGCGAGTTTCTAATCGCTGCATTAGGTTATGATTCTATGCTTCTTGATGATGAGTTTGTCGATCGTATGTGTGAGAATGTTGGGAGGGTTAGAATCGTGGTTCCGGAAGTGGCTACGCCTAGCGGATTGGTGAAGGAGTTAGGGTTTGGGTGCCGCAGGAAGGTCTTGTGTCCTGTTCCATTGGTAGTGGGGATAGAGGAGCCACCGGTGGTGCCTGGGTTTCTGAATGAGTTGGAGCTGAGTGGGTGGGTGGCTGTGAGGGTTGATGCTTATGAGACGCGGTGGGCCGGTGCTGAGTGTGGGAGGAGATTGGTGGCAGTGGGGGAGAATGTAGATGCTGTTGTGTTTACTAGTACTGGAGAGGTGGAGGGGCTGTTGAAGAGCTTGAAGGAGTTGGGATGGGATTGGGATATGGTAAGGAGGAAATGGCCTCAGTTGGTGGTTGCTGCACATGGGCCGGTTACTGCAGCTGGGGCGAAAAGGCTGGGTGTGGAAGTGGACTTGGTGAGCTCAAATTTTGGTACATTTGAGGGTGTTGTGGATGCGCTTCATTTGAAATTATTAAGCTCTTGATAGGAGGGGTGTTAGATCTTTGTGGTTGCTCCAATCTTCTGAAAATATCAGTGCTGCAATGCTTGCTATCCCTTACTTATTTTCACTCAGTTGCGCTCTTTCATTTATGAAGTTCTATTGTAATACAAGCCCAACCCCCAAGCAGTAAAAGAAGAAACATCATTCACTTGAGCATGCTGTGTAGCCTGTGGATTGGATAAGTGGATACTGAACTGATGCAGCAGCTCAACGTGGCAGTAACCATGACTCATTGGGAGTATGACCAGGATGAGAAATGTGTTTCTGGTATGGCAGAAACATCTAATAATTTGGATCAAACGATTTCAACTGTTAGAGGCTAGAGGATACATTGGGACACACACACTAAGCTTAAGCTACATAGTCAGATTAATAATTTAGGACAGCTAACCCAATACCTTCTCAATGGTTCAAAATGAAGATTCGCACTACTTCATTCATCCGCCCATGTTGAGGATCAAAGGAACTGGCCGACTGACTAGGACCTTCAAATTTACTGCTACAGACGTTGACAATCCCTATTGTTGCTGCAAAAATTATTTACAAAAACGTCATATAGTGCCATGTCTTCAGGCATATCCTGGACTAAGAATTTCCATTCCCTGTGTTGTACTGGTTCCACTCTACCACTTCGTGCGCTTACGGTTACAGCATTTATCGAACTGATATTGCTTTACTCTGTTCCACATTCCTGGTTTTCTATTTTGCCAGTATATAGTTCGAGTACTGATGATTTTTCACCCACTGCTTTGATGCAAGAGCTGTTGCTAAGGGCTTCAAATATGTGGGTGATTGGTTGACCCTTACTGGAGCCTCAAATAGCCACTGCCCAGTGCTCACTATATGTTCGAAGTAAGTGATTTGAGGACCCTTTACTCTCATTCACAGTAAAGTTGGATGAGGTCTGATGCCATGTTATCTGCACATCATATCACTGACAAAGTACTTTTGAGTAGTTGCCGGTCATTTCAAGGTAATATGCCTTTGTTGCATACAAATCTAATCTCTGGCTTTTGCACCAGTGATGATTGGTACTCTGATCCCAAAGCACACTCAGCAATTTGACATCCTGGAAAACTTCTGTAGGTAGGTAGGTTACTTTCGGATGCAAGAATCATGATAATACATGTTACAGTATATTTATGCTGCTTATTTACAGTGTGGTAGTAAACTCAGAAAACATGAACTGATTAATAATTAGAAGCATAGACGCAATCTAGAAGGATAACACCTATAATTTTCTTGGTGCCTTAGACTCGGATAAAAGCTGCAGGACATCTTCCATGGATGGTCTTTCAGAAGGTCTGGTTTTAGTGCACCTTAAAGCAACATCTACAAATTTTTTGATCCTTTCTTGCACTGATCTGTTTGACTGAGCTTCATTGTCCTTGTAGACTTCTCTTAGAAGGACTTCACTAGGCTTGCCCCTCATGCTCTCCCCTGATCTTATCAGCCTACCATTGGTAAGTATTTCCACCATGACTACCCCGAAATTGTATACATCCATGCTTAGCTCCTCCTTGGTGGATGTCCTGAACTCTCCTGTATGAAAAGGTAACACGTTAGTGAACACATGAGAATATGTAGGACATACAAGGCTTGTGCAGACTGCATAATACTATACCTGCTTCTAGACAGGGGTCCTTGTTGAGTTGCCTCAAGAGCTTCAGTCCAAATTCAGACAAGTGAGGCTCCATGTTGTCGTCAAATACAATAATGCTCGACTTCAAATCTCCATGTGGAATTGCAGGGGAGCACTGATGGTGAAGGTAGCAGAGCCCTTTAGCAATTCCAAGTGTAAGTTTCTCCTTGGCACTCCAGTCCCGTCTCATCAGAAGTTTATCTGCCAGATTTCCATTCGACAAGTAATCATACAATAGGTAAGCTACATGACCGTTGTAACAGAAACCCAACAATCTTGTCAGATTTTTATGCCTTGCATTGCCCATTTGTGATATTAATCCCACCATTTCTTTCATGCTTTTTGTGTCCCATTCGATTTTCCTAACAGAAACTATTATTCCAGTTGGCAGAACTGCTTTGCAAACTGATGTAGAAGATAGTGGTAGCATAGCCATCGACTCTTCCAAATTGAAGCTTTTTAGCACATCATTTGCTGTGAACGGAGGAAGTCCTTGAAATGACACCATTGCCCAACGGCCATCACTCACTCTCTTGAAGTAATATTTCCCCAAAGCTAAAGCTGCAATGCACAATACCAGTCCTGCACACCCTAGTAGAACCCCTGTAAGCTTCGATGTGGTTTTGGATTTCGGACACGGCTTTAAAGGGCTTCCACATAACTCTTGGTTCCCCATGAATGCACTGCTGCCCATCAGCTGGAAAACTTTCCCTGGGGGAATGGTGCCAGAAATATCATTGAAAGACACGTTTAGAAGAACTAAACTCGATGAAGTGCTGAATTTAGCTGGTATTGAGCCGATAAAACTGTTGTGCGATAGGTCTACTGCACTAAGGTCAGGAAGAGTCGCGAGCTCATCCGGTATACCGCCAGTCATAGCATTGTTACCCAGGTATAATCTCTCAAGGACACGACAAGCGGAAATACTTGTTGGAATGTTTCCAGCAATATTGTTCAGTCTGAGATTGATCACTGAGATGGATTTGCATGAGCCGAAGGGAGGAATGCTTCCTGAGATATTACAAGCAGATGCTGAGAAATTTTCAAGGAGCGGAGACGACCATGTTTGGGATGGAATAGGGCCACCAAGCTCTGGATTATTAGAGGCATTGAAGTACTCAAGTTTCTGAGCCAAAAATATATCATTTGGAATACCCCCCGAGAACTTGTTCCTGGACAAGTCAACATATGAAACATCAGGTAGCTGACTAAACTTCAAAGGTATATCACCTGAGAACAAGTTGTCTTCTATTCTTAGCCGAATAAGCGAGGAACAGTTTGAGAGAGATGGAGACAGCCCACCAGTAAATTTGTTTGAAAACATGATCAATCTTGACAGCTGACCTCTTGAACAAATACCAATCGGAATGCTGCCATTTAAATAGTTAGTGGAAACATCCAACCACCTGAGCTTTGAATTCTTCCCTAGGTCCTGTGGAAGGGAACCAGAGAAGAAATTGTTCCATAAGAACAGCGTATCTAGCATTGGAAGTTCAGCAAGAACATCAGGAACAGTGCCACTCATTTCATTGTACATAAGGCTGAGTAGCTTCAAGCTCTTCAGCTCCTTAAAGCTCTCCGGAATGGGACCATATAACTGGTTATCTGAAAGATCCAAGTCTGTCAGAGTAGTGATTTTGCTAAGTTCCCAAGGTAGTGTTCCCGTGAGCTGGTTTCTGAACAAAAATAGTGATTGAAGCTTTGTGAGGTTGCAAAGTTCTTTTGGTATCCATCCAGAGAGATTTGCACCAGCTATGTCAAGATACTGAAGCTCAGTCATGTTACCCAACTGCCATGGAATACTTCCCTCATGGGCATTATACCCTATCTCCATATGGATCATTGTTTTGAGCTGACCAAGCTCTGGTGGAATGCTCCCAGTGAGGAAATTTCCTGCCAAGTGAATCAGTTCTATGCTCTTCAAAGAACCATATTCTGGTGGGATGGATCCCTTGAAGTAACTCCCTGCAAAATTTAACACCTTTAAAGACTCGAGCTTTGAGATTTCAACAGGTAGAGTGCCAGAAAAGCTGTTGCTGAATGCATCGAGCACTACAAGCCCTTGCAGTTTGGAAACTCCGGGTGGAAAGGGACCTGAGAAATTGTTCATGCTGATGTCTATAGTATCCAACTTGGCGAGATTAAAAACCCCACCAGGAAAGTTTCCAGAATAGGAGTTGTGACTGAAGTTGAGATACACAAGATCAGTGAAAAGATTGAACTGATTCTCAGACATCACACCTGACAGACCTTTAAAAGCAAGGTCTAAGCCTAAAATAGTGGTGGAATTGTCATTGCAGCTGATACCAGACCATGAGCAAGCTAAAATTTTCCCAGATGACTGATCTTCTTCTCCATCCAACACCCAGTCCTTCAAACTATTGTGTGTATCCACAAGAGTAGATTTCAACTCCAGAAGAGATTCTGTGTAGGGATCAAGAGCAGCAACTCCATCAAGCACCAAACCCAAAATTAACCAGCAAAAGACCCTGAGTCTGAAAATTTCCATTGGAACTTAGACAGTGGAACAAAAGATGAGTGCATATGTGCACCAAACAAGTAAGACCCAACCGAAGACTGCTGGAGATGATCAAGCTTTAATGTACAACAATCATACAAGAACAAGGTAAGTCTTTATGCATTTCTTTTCCTCCCTTAGGTTGGTTTGAATGGATGCATGGGTAGTAGAGAAAGGATTTCTGAAAAGGGGAATGACAATCAGAGAGATTAGTAGTAGTAGTAGTGGTTGATTTGGGGGACTATTATCACTCATTAGGTTTGCTTTTTTTGGAACAAAGGGTGGACCATTGTGAGAATTTGAATTGATTGCATTTTTTAAAATCATTATATCTCATTGGGGAGAATCTCATATGGTTTTGCAGCAGTGTCTGCTACTGTCTTGTTAATTTGACTTCGATTGAACTTTGAACACTGTTTTACAGATGATGAATCCAAATACTCACCACCTCCCCATGTTCTTAAAAAATGACATGTGCTGATCCAGGCATCCTGCATTCCCGTTTCCAACTATACAAAAGTGATGTGTGCCAGTTTTGAAAACATTGTTTAATTAGAGTTTATTGTTGGTTTGTGGATGGAACGCTCATGGCTAGAGGTTTCTTCAGCCTCAAATTACGGCGGTGTCTATGCTTCTATAACATTTTAAGCATAAATAATATTTGTTTCATCCCTAGCTAATTTAATGAATATTGACTAATCATGGCTTTTTCAGTCAATGTCAATATTAACATGTTCATCCATTTATTCTTTGTATTGTATTGGTTGGTGGTGGTAGTTTCTTCAGGAAGCTATTGATTATTGCTTTTTCTGATATGCATTTTTTGCTATCTTTAAGGAGATGAGGCATAAAGCTTAAATTAATGGATACAAAATGCAGACAAGCTTTGATGATGCTTTGAGGATTACAAAGTGAGTGTCCCACAATACCTAACACTATTATCTGAGTAGACATTACTAACAATATGCTCCCCAATTGCTGTTTTTTATTCTTTTATCATTCGGGTAAGTTGCACAAAAAAGAAAAGAATGGTAGGTATATAGATTTATTAGGAGGATGGGGCATAATATAACTCATACATAGAGGATGTGGAGTGGAGTGGAGTGGAGTGGAGTGGAAACACAAAGAAAACAAGTGGTAAAGTAAAGGTAATGTTGATGCTATTGGAATAAATGCTTCGATCATTGAATGCTTTGCTGGAGTAGTATTAACTAAGATCACTGCAAACTGCAGAGGTAGCATTAAAGATGTGCACAAGCATACATGGAGAAGAAACTCTCTGATCCAAAAAGTTGAGGAATCTGCCCCCTTGTTAGACACATATTTTAATGGGATTTTCATAGAAACAATGAATTACGTTTATTGGATGCATTAATGTTGATGACAAATAACATCAATTTTCAAATATAGTTGCTGATTATGTTGGTATTCTAGTCTAGTAGGAGTATAAAGTTGACACGGACTCCAATGATGAACTGTGGCTTAGAGATTTGAGCACCTTTTCTTTCATGAACATCTAAATTCTGAATGAAGTAAAGCCAAATAAAGTGCATAGGAAACCCTGTTTCACCCTCTCTTTAGTGCCTGATAGAGTATAATAGGGCTCCATGTAGTGGAACTTTGTGCCATTGTTAGTTGAGGAGGTGGACTTTAATATTCAGTTTCAAATTGTTTTGTTTCCTCTCTGTGTTAGCTCTAAACTGAACCCACGAGGATTTGATTTGGTAAAATGACTGGAAAACTTGTCATGTAAAATGGTCATATTTTGATATGGTTAAGTGATTGAAGCTTTTAGAGCTGACAGAAAATTAATCTTATATGTGGCAGTTCAGCAGAGAGCTTTTTCAGAATGAAGATGGGAGTCATGCCATGCAAAATACAGTCAAGCTTGGATGTTAGCTTTCGTGCAGTGGACATCAAATGTCACCAAAAGTTTGCACATTTGGTGAAAAAAAGGTCAGCAAAAATGAGAGATCAAAGAACACATCTTTTGATGATGAAATTAATAGTTTACTTCATAATTCATATACAAATACTATTTACTAGAATGGTCTAAACTTGTGACATATATTATATGCAATAGCATTTAGTGTGTGTAGAACAATTTATTGTGAGAAGAATATGTACGTGTTGAACAATTTAATAATGTATGACTTCTTCATCAGCTCTTAATGTTTTCCATTCCAAATTTCAGATCCAGCTCTTTCCATCAATGCACTTAACTGCTGAACAAATGAATCCGGTCCGAAGATGGGGACCCTCACTTCCTTCGGACCGATAATCCTCCTCACCTCTTCAACAACTTTTTCCACCAAAAGTCCTTCAAGCATGTAAATACAGGTTAGGCTTGATTTCAGAGAATTACCAGTAAGTGTCGGTTAAAGACGTGAAATCTTCTCCAAAGCCTCACCCTACTCTCCTGCCCAACCTTCTTAGCCAGCTTCTCCAGACTTTCCTCGTCCGGATGTCGAACTTCAGTAGGCAAAACATGGTAGAAGACAGGCAAGACAGTATGACCAGGCAATTTCAAGCATTCCCGTATCTCCACCAGTTCATCTCAAGACACCAACTTGATTCGGTAAAACCGGGAGATAACGTTACGATGCACAGCTGTGACCCTTTTATTGCTTCAAATAGGTTTGCTTTGATTTCCCTTCCGAGCACCAGTCTCTCATATTGTCCTTGAACACATCGAACCCTGACTCTAGAAGATCAGCGTACAATATATCAAGGAAGTGGTGGCGCACGTCTGGTCCTCGGAAACTCAGAAACACTTGATACTTGAACATGTCTTTCTTCGGCTGCCGGTGTCTGCCCTGTTCGATTCTCGGATTCCTCATATCCTCATGAAAAGAAAAAAAAAACTAACCTAACCAAGTGTCCCTATAAGAAAAAAACACCCAAAAAAACTGGGGCCATGCATCATGTTTGAGTCAGAAGAAAGCTACATATGTGAATCGATCAAACAGACCCGTTCATGCTTCGTAATATTTTAGCGCATATGATGACACAACCATTTAAAATCACAAGAGGGGAAACATTCTCTGATTTTTTTTATTTTTTTTTGCAGTGTTAGCGTAGTCAAAGTTGGAGTTTCAATTTTGTCAAATTTTAGATCGAATTGGCACTATCGGTGACGATTTCAATGAATTCAGCACTATCAGTAATTAACGATATTAATAAACTCAGCACTGTCAATATCGATTTGGTTAAAAACTCTAACATATACTCATTTTAGCTTAGATGGACAAATAAAAGAAAAAAATAAATGTCACAAGGGTGCCACATACACTATGAGTGTCAAGTTGACCTGTCAATAGGGGTGGGCGTCCAGACCCGAAGACCGAAAAAAAACCGAACCGAACCGAAAAAAGACCGAACGGGTCGGTTTTTATCGGACCAAAAACCGGACCGAAAAAAACCCGAACCGATTCTCAAAATTCGGTTCGGTCTCGGTTTTGATTTTTCCTCGGACCGAAAGACCGAACCGAACCGAATATATGTTTTTCTGTCAATTTACAGAAAAAGACCGAAAACCCGAAAAAAGACCGAAAATTCGTGAAAAGCCCGAAAAAGACCGAAAATGACCCCAAAAAAAAGACCGAAAAAGACCGAACCGAACCGAAACCCGAAAATCGGGCTTTGATCGGTTTTTAATTTCAAAAAGACCGAAACCGAACCGAACCGAATTTTCGGGTTTCGGTTCGGGTTTCACAAATTTTGGGCCCGAACCGACCCGAGCCCACCCCTAGGGGTGGACATAACCCGGCCCAACCCGGTCCACTTAATGTCGGGTTAGGGTCCACTTAATCAATTCGATATAATTTTCGGGCCGGGTTAGGGTTGAGGCTCGGGTTATCCGATTTCATAAGTAATATAAAAAAATACTATATTTTTAATGAGATTCAAACCTTATACCTCATCTGAATAAAAATTTATTTGTGTTCTCGTGATATATCACACTACATATGAATATGTAATTGATTTGCAATGAAAAATAAAACTATAATACTAAACTTTAAAGTATTTATATCATGATAGATGATCAAGAATGTTTTATGCCTTTTATAAATTTTAGTTTTAGGGTCGGGTTCGGGTTCACATAATTGACCCGATCTTTCGGGCCGGGTTCGGATTCGAATAAATGAGCGATCATTATTTCGGGTCGGGTTAGGACCAAGCACAACCCGTCCCAACTCGTCCAACGCCCACCCCTACCTGCCAATGCCGCACTGCTAATGTCAATTTCATTTTTTTTGCAATTAATTGAAATTGGCACTAACATCCAGCTGACATTTGTTTTGTATTTTATTGGTTCACACGTAATCTAAAATGGGTATATGTCGGAGTTTATAACTTTTTTTTAATGTAATTTTATTTAACGAGAAGTAAAAACAGAAATAAAATATACGAGATCAAGACCAAACGAAGTTGATGTCTTTCTTTTTAGGACATGATCGAACTGAAGAGCGAAACACCTTTTTTTTCGATGACAGGTTCTTTGCTGAATAGATATGGTTGACATTAGGGAATGATCGACATAATCAACCTGGTCACATGACTCATTATCACTATTATGAATCACTTCGTGATCTTCATAACCTTTTTCAGATTCCTCTATTTGAATACTCGGAACTTCTTTTTAGGACATAACCATTTTCCTTGGCAAATTCGACAAATTCTTCCATGTCTTGGAAACTTTTACCACCAAGCTCTTCACAATAAAACGGACCACCATCACTTGTATGGAACACTATGTGATCCTCAAACCTTTCCTCATCATTATGTAAATCTGGCAGAAACTCCCCTTCTATTTGTGTATTTCCACCTTCGGTGTGATCCTTTTGTTCTTGGTGTTCCACAATTTGTAAAGAAAAGTTCCCACCAGTAAAGTCCTCTTGGTTACTAGTACAGCTAGTAGATTTGCCCGTATTTCCTCCTGTGTCAACTATACTGACAGATGTTGTATGATTCACTGGGAATTCCTCCTTATCCGCCCCAACATTGGGATCAGAGTGTTTTTGCTTGCCTTCTTTACCAACTGATTGTTATCGATGTTGCTATGAAATTGAGCACTTCTAGCGCATTTTTCCTCTTAACTTCCACCCATTATTCTTTCAGATTTTGAGCACTAGATTTAAATCCTTTTATCTCCTGTCCATTCTGGATAGTAATAGATAAAGATCTAGCCACATTCGCTTTATCTGAATTTAATGCAGCAGTTTGAATGTGCTGACTCACAACAACGGATGTCTTCTTCTTCCTACATTCAGATAGAGTATCCCCTGAATTTTATAGTGAGAACAATAGGAGAGGCTGCCTTCAACCTCTATTTTTTTTAACCAATTTGGCTTTGTGACAGTGACAACTTGATCGAAAATGGGACAAAATTGAACTGTCATTCTAAAAACAAGACTATTTTTTTCATTTTCCAAGCTCAATACCGCTTATCGAGACTGAAGTGTTTTTTATAACGGGGTACTACAACTAGGAATACTACAATGTATATGTCGCCTTATCATCTAGTACATATATATTGATATACGAAGCTTTAAGGCATCTTGATGGACCGTATTTATACGATTCATCGAGTCAACTAAACCCACCTTAAACGACACCTTACCCTTTGAACTGTTACTTGTTAGTGTCGTTTTGCTTTACATGCATTTTGAAGGTCTAAAGTGGAAACAAGCTTAAAAGAGGAGTTTTGTGCTAAAAATGGATCACAAGTCAAAACTGGCTAGTCGGGGACCGAGAGAGCCTCAGCCAGGACCAAACTTCACTACCGGGCTGCGCCGAGAAACCCCAGGCCGCGTCTGAGGATCCCAGCCGGGCCGCATTCTGAAAATGCCCGACGTGTCCGAGGCCCGCGTCCGACAGTGCCGAGACCTGCGTTCGAGCCCGGCCGGCCTGCGCCCAAGGAGATCTTCAAGTCAATCAAGGGCACGACCATGCTCCGACCAGATTCTGGCTTGGCAACCTTCATGGACCCGGTTTATAATCACTCAAATATGCTAGAACCGTCGGCATTTGGCCAAGAACGCATTGCAAAGGCCCTGAGCCCGGTCAAGGCCAAACAAAGGCATTTCTGGGTATTTTGGGGATTCTGGCCATTCTCCGGCCAGAATCCGGCCTAACATCCTTGATGAAACCATTTTTCTCTTGACCTTGTCGTTCAGAATCCATTGTTCACGAATCAAGTACCTCCGACCGAGATTCCGGTCAGATTCTGGCAAGCTCCGGCCAAGCTCCGATCAGCCTCCGTCGATGCTCCGATCAAGCTCAGATCATATGCAACCATGCTCCACCCAGTTCTATCCCAACTCTGATCAAATTCCGGCCAAGTCCAACCGGGACCAAGTCTAACCTTCCGGTTGGCCTTTCCTATTCATGGCCGGTTGGCCTTTGAGCTAAGCCGCCCATGTGGTTGTCCTTTGGCCTCCAACACCCAACCATTCATGAGGAGGGACCTGATCCTAGGTGGTTGGTTCCATTCCAACACCCAACCGCCTCCCCTTGCCTATATAAGGAAGAGCTTGGCCCTTGAAAACACATCACTAGAAACTTTTGATCTTTGGTCTTTGGATACTTGGTCACTTATCTCACTAGCTTGATCTTTGTCACTTGTACTCAAAAGCTTGTAAACACTTACACACATTTGGATATCAAAAGCTTCAACTTCTCTCTACTTGTTCTTGATTTACTTTTCCAAAACCTTTACTTGTTCTTGTCTTTCATCTCGGAAACCATTTATCCTTTGTACTAACTATGGTATTCCCTTCAATGGATACTTGTAGCTAAAATCTTCATTCGGTTGAAGGGGTTTTTTTATATCATAAAACCGTTCTAGACCCTTTACTTAATGCTACTTAGTGTTCTAACTAGTTCTTTGTGCCATCAATTCGGGGTGAACACAACAAGGTTGAGTGGATGCTTGAAAAGGCAAAGCTCTTCCGAGTAGTTCATCCCCTCTTTAAAACCACTTGGTTGATCGGAAATGTGAGATTAAGTGGATGCACATAGGCTAATACATCTTTCAATGGAGTATTAGTCTAGCTAGAACTAGTAAGCTTTGTCTTGAAAAGGACTAGCCGGTGGTGTGAGTGCTTGAAATAGCCTTGCTGTGGGTTAAGTCTTGAAAAGGAATAACCCACACCTTAGAACACTTAGTAAGATCATTAGAGGTCGATGATGAACGAAGCTATGATATAAGGCCCCTAGACCGAATCTTTCTCTTGATCAAAACACCAACTTGCCATTTACTTACAGTCTTACTTTCAACAACTTCAATTCAGTACCTTTACATTCAGCACCTTTACTTTCAAGTACTTAACTTTCAATTCAGTTCCTAACTTTACTTTCAGTACCTTTACATTTAGTACCTAACTTTACTTTCAGTACCTAATTTTACATTCAGTACCTTTATTTTCAGTACCCTTATTTTCCATACATTTACTTTCAGTATTCATTTTCCATTCAAAACCAAAAATCAAACCCAATTGTTTTACTTTATTTTCCGTTTTCAAAAGAACTACTCTATCCACTAATTCCTTTGGGTTCGACCCCTACTTTCCGCTCTACTAATCCAATAGTGAGCCTACAGTAGTGGACTCTTATAAATATAAATTTTGCAGCGCCTCAACGACGGTCTGTCTAATTTTGGCGCCGTTGCCGGGGACTTAGCAATCAGATAGTTGTTCTTTCTTTTTTCTTTCTTTTTTCTTAGTTTTCGTACTTGCTTTGGCATAACCATGTCTCGTGCAGGAAGCCACCATGATGATGAGGTCAACGACGAGGTGAACATGTTCAGCCGAAATGATGAGGGACCACCTCCATTTTATGATGATCCAGAGCAACTCGTCCGAGACCGAAACCGAGCCATTCAGGAGGCTGCCCGGAGAAACCAAGGAGCGCCCGAGGTCAAGAATGGAGCTGGCCCAAGGTAGCCACCTCCTCCGAATCAGCAAGTGCCGAGGCAACAACCCATCTTAGAGGAGTACTATGAGGATGACGTCCTTCGCGAACCGACCATGGGAGAACTTTCGGCCCCAAATTTCAGAAACCAGCCGTGGTGCATATACGAGGGCCCGAAATTGGAGAGCATTTCTATCAACACATTCCTCGTACACAATTTGCCCAAGTTCTCGGGAACTCATGGAGAATCTGCAACTACTCATCTTCAACGTTTACATGGCATTTGCCAAAATTTAAAACCTTATGGAGTAGATGTAGAGGACTTCAAATTAAAAGCTTTTTACTTCTCCCTTATCGACTCTGTGAATGATTGCTTCCTTTCATTACGTTCAGGTAGCATCCGAACGTGGGCCCAAATGCAAAAGAAATTCCTGGATAAGTACTATCCGGCGGGAAGGGCGATGCAAGTAAGGAGGCAACTGCAAGACATAAGGCAGGGGCCTAATGAAACCATGTACGACTACCTCGAAAAGTTTACTCGCTTGGAACAAAGTTGCTGCACTCTTGGGCTGCCCGAGAAGCTCATCATCGAGTATCTTCTTGATGGATTGAGTCCCTTGGACAAAAGGCTCCTAGATGCCTCGGCTGTAGGGATGCACATCCGGTCCGGACCGGACCGGACCGGACCGGACCGGACCGGACCGGACCGGAATTTACGGTCCGGTCCGGACCGGTGGACCGGAATTTTCTAAAATCTTGGACCGTGGACCGGACCGGACCGGATATATATGGACCGGGACCGGACCGGGACCGGAATTCGTGTGAAAACTTGGACCGAAACCCGGACCGGACCGGGACCGACCGTAATTTAGGGTTAAAAAAATAGAAAATAAAAAAAATATTAGGAAAATAAAAAAATCGGTTTATTCCGGTCCAGACCGGACCGGACCGGAACCCGTAATCCTCCAAAAATATGGACCGTGGACCGGACCGGGACCGGACCGAGACCGGACCGGACCGGAAAATCCGGTCGGTTCCGGTCCGGTTTTCCGGTCCGGGCCAATTTTGTGCATCCCTACTCGGCTGGAGGGTCCAATATGAGCCTACCATTGGGCGGCATAAGGCAACTCATCACCAGTGTTGCTGAAAATGCCCGGTTTAGAGAGGAGACCACTCGGCAAGATGAGTTTTCCCGCACCAAAAACGTGGCAAGAGCCGAAGCACCGGTAAACTCCATGCCCGAGGAGATGAAACAAATGAAGGAAATGATGATCCAAATCCTACGAAGGCAGCCGGCTCAAGTGAGACCTTGTGAATATTGTGGCACTACGGACCACAAGACTGATGCATGCCCAACCTTGATAGAGGAGGACCCGGTGGAGGTCAGTGTAGTAGAGGGATATCAAGGGTACAACAACAACAACCGCGCCGAGCCAAACCGGCAATATGGGCAAGCAACCGGGCAGAACTGGCGGTATGACCCCAACCCAAACTGGCGGATTGACAGCCATCATCCAAGGGAAATGCAGCAAGCCACCCCTCAACCGGCTCAACAACCTTACTGACCGCCCCACCAAAAGTACAACCAGAATGTCCCACCGGTGGGCCAATATCCGCAAAGAGGACCAAGTCAATATCAGGTGGGCCCAAGTAATCATCAAGGACCGAACAAATCCCTTGATGATGTAGTGAAGGAACTCGTGGGTTCTATGCATCAATTCCAAGTCGAAACGAAGGGAGAAATATCGGACTTGAAGAAGCAAATATCCCAACTCGCTACCTCAATGTCCGCGCTCAATAATGAACCCGGCCGGCTTCCTTCTCAAACCATTCAAAACCCGAAGGGAAACGTAAGTGTCGTGACCCTTAGAAGTGGGAGAAAGCTTGTCGTCGAACCCATGGAGCAAGAGGAAGACGACGGCCCGAAGTTTCCCGAAAAAGAGAGGGACACGGCTGAGGAAAGTAGGGGCACAGCCGAAGAAAGGCAGGACCCAGCCGAGGAACGCAGGCCTGACCCGGTACCAGCGGCCAGCCCAGTACCAGCATCCAAGGAGCACAGGCCACGCCCGGTGCTCAGAACCGAGACCTCCAAGATCAGCGACGCTCTTCCATTTCCAGTGCCAGCCCGAGTACCAAAAAAACATGTCATGGATGAGGACGTGTTTGAATTGTTCAGCAAGGTCGAGATCAACTTCCCCCTCTTGGAAGCCATCAAGCAAATCCCTCGATATGCTAAGTTTCTAAAGGAGCTTTGTACCAACCGGAGGAGGAGTACTAGAAATGATCAAGAGCTGATGAGTAGAAATGTGTCGGCCGTCATGCAACGAAAGGTGCCCCCCAAATGTGGTGATCCGGGAACTTACACCATTTCATGCACAATTGGCAACATCCGGATCGAGAACTGCATGCTAGACCTTGGGGCCTCAATCAACGTCTTGCCATTTTCAATCTAATCTTGCCTTAGGATTGGGCCCCTCGAACCCACCGGTCTCACTATCCAACTGGCAGATCGGTCGTGCAAACAGCCCAAGGAAAAAATTGAAGACGTTTTGGTCCAAGTGGGAGAATTGGTATTTCTAGCAGACTTCTACGTCCTTAAAATGGAGAATGGCGGGCCAACAGACCATGCACCTATCCTTCTCGGTCGACCATTTCCCAAGACGTCAAAAATGAAGATAGACTGCGGAAGTGGCATGCTCTCAATGGAGGTAGAAGGAGAGGTGTTTAGCTTTGGTATTTTCCGCGCAATGAAGCACCCTATGGAGTTTGAGGCCGTCCATGCTCTTGATACCTTAGATGACATTGTCCAAGAAGTCCAACCGGAGCTAAGGACGGATCCCCTATAACTCACACTCAATGGAGCCATGTATTCACACGAGAACTCATATGAGTTGGCCGAAGATGTTCATGAGGTGCTGTCCCACTTGATGATCTTGGAACCGCTTACACAAAGGTATGAAGTGAGTGAGGTACGATTGTTTAAATCTAATGTCTTTTTACCTTCAATTGTGCAGGCTCCCGTAGTAGAATTGAAGCCCCTGCCCGGACATCTAAAGTACGCATTCCTAGGGGAAAACAACACACTCCCGGTGATCATCAAGAGTGGCTTGGATGCAGCACAAGAGCGTCGTTTGGTGGAAGTGCTAAGCCGGCACAAGTTAGCCATTGGATGGACTCTAGCCGATTTGAGAGGAGTCAGTGATGAGTCGTAGTTGTACGACTATTTTATATGTTAAAACCCCGTTTCTTAGTGTTACCTGTATATTATTTCACTACCTGAGTGTAGTTTTCGTTCTCAGGTACACTCGGAGACCATGGAAGGAATACCGGCTAAAAGGAGCCTATTTGAAGATGTTTGGCGCGGAAAGAAATGAAGTCCGAGGCACTTGGAATTTTCGTCATTGCAAACCGCGGAGGGCTGAAGAATTAAGGGCGCGGACATCTTATGAATTCCCATAATTGCTGAGACGTCCGCGGAAAGCAAATGCAGGAGACGTCCACGGGGACAGCTGGCAAGTCGAATTTCTTAATTTTGTTTTGGCAATTTCGGGAATTATAAAAGGATAATTAGAAGCACGACACCCTAGGACAACTTGTAGTGCAACCTAGCGGGGGGCTATAAGTTGTAAAACATTAGAAATCAAAACGGTTAGGTTAATGATTTAGTCTTGCATCACAGTCGAGAGTTCTAGTCTGCACTGTTCTTTAATATTTGATACTTGGATTTGTGTGACGATTGCTCTAGCGATCATTCTTGCTTACTTGCGTTATTTAATTGTTTGCATTCAAAACCCCCCATTGTTACGTTTTTACTTAGTGAAACAGATTCTCAACCGATCTCTGTGGATACGACCCGACTTACCACTTGCTAGTCGGAAAAAAGAAATATTATTTTTGCACAGGTACAACGACACCTGTCAAAATGGCGCCGTTACCGGGGATTGGTAACGAAGAATCTCACCAAGTATTTCTTTCTTTTAGCTTTATTTTATTGTCTTTTTATTTTTTGTCACTTGATTATTTTTCTGTTTAAGTAACCATGTCACAGAGAAGTGTTGAACGTGATGGTGAAGAGCGAAGTAGTGTACAAGGAGATAACATGCAGGAACAGAGGCAAGGACTGCCCCCTGTTAATCAAAGATTACCACCCCCCAGAAATCAGCAATTTGTGAATGAGTTTGCTAGACATCGTGCAGCTAGACACGATGATTACGAGGATGAGCTGGATCGACAATACCTCGGTGGAGGAAATCAATATAGACAGTTAGCTAGGCGTCGGGATTTGGGACGCACTATGAGAGGAGTATGTGCGCCATTTGTTGATGAGGAGCATTGGTGCATTAGGCTGGATGAGGACGCAGATGATATCAAGATAAAGAGTGGGGTGATACACCACTTGCCCAAGTTTGGAGGAATGCCCGATGAGAACCCCCTAAGGCACTTAAAGGAATTTCATGGAGTTTGCATGTCCATGAAATCAGCATCGGTCCCGGAAAATATTTTTAAACTAAAGACATTTCCTTTTTCTTTAGAAAGTCAAGCTAAATCTTGGTTAATGTCTTTACCTGCAGGTTCGATTACTTCATGGGATCAATTGCAAAGGAAGTTCATGGACAAGTACTACTCCCATTCGAAGGCGGCTCAAACAAGAAAGGAGCTCTCTATGCTTAGACAAGGACGCGCAGAAACGTTGTTCGACTGTTTGGAGAGGTTTAGGCATTTGGAAGAGAGCTGTCCGAATCATGGAATCCCACAAAGGATGCTGCTTGAATACTTTATGGATGGGATGGTTCTAATGGAAAGAAGAATGGTAGATGCCTCAGCCCAAGGGTCTATCCTGGACATGTACCACGAGGAGATATGGGAGTTGATTGAGAGAGTTGCCGAGAGCACAATGTACTTAGAAGAGACATATAAACCTGCACCAGTTGCTAACGTGAATGTACATTCTGAATTGCAGGAACTGAAGGATATGATGGCTAAAATGTTGACGCAACAACCACAAAGAAATCAACAAGTGGAGTGTAAGGTAATCAAGTCCACTTTTAATTCGATAAATAATGATAACGCTGTTTTTCAGGAAAGAACAGAAGACGTGAATATAGTGGACTACATAAACAAGGGAGATTTGCCACCAAGGAGATATGATGGATATCAAGGCAACAACAAATGGCAGCCAAGGCAAGGCGATGGTGGTTGGCAAAGGAACAACAATTACGATGCGGGGCAATCCTCGTACCCACAAAAGCAGCCATACAAACCACCACAGATCAGACAAGGAGATGAGGACCCGATCAGGGAATTCAGGGATGAAGTGAGAGGCATGTTCAAGGAACTAACTCAAAAGATGGGCCACCATGCTGGAGACATTAACGAGCTAAAGAGGCAAGTGTCTCAAATTGCCAGCGCCGTTTACGAACAGCGAGAAGACAAAGGGAAGATGCCTTCACAAACGATCCCTAATCCAAGGCAAAATGTCAGTGTGATCGTGATAAAGGATGAAGAGGAGATGAAGGCTGAAGAAAAAGAAGAAAAAGAGCAAGATTTGGATGCTACCTCAGTGCCAAACGCGGACGTCTCCACAATTATGGCGCGGACCCCTGAAGCATTGTTGCAAAATCAAGAGACGTCCGCGGATAAAAATCATGAGACGTGCGCGGAATTCCCAGTGAGCAATTTCCAAATTTTGAGTTCTAACCCTCTTGCGCCATTGCCATTTCCTATGCAGGTTATTGAGCGTCACGAAGCTATAAACGATGAAATTCGACAGACGGGGTATGAGGACATGAAAATCAACGCACAAATGCAAGAATCGGAGTGAGGGAAAAAAGGAGCGTTGACCACTCGGACTAGAGACCCAGGTGCCTTCACGGTGACCTGTGGCATTGGTAACACGCTTATTCCCCACTGTTTGATTGATTTGGGAGCGTCTATTAATGTTATGCCATATGATCTATATTGTTCATTGAAACTTGGACCGGTAAACCGATCAAGTTAACTATCGAGTTAGGGAACAAGTCATGTGTTCATCCTTATGGTTTGCTTGAGAATTTAACCGTGAATGTTGGTGAAGTTGTTGTGCCTGTAGATTTTTATGTCTTGCAGATGGAGGACACCCAGACTAAGGAGTCGCCAACACTCATTCTTGGACGGCCGATCTTGTTTGCGACAAAGGCGAATTTTTTTTTGATTGGGAGCTTAAAGCTCAGAAAATAGCATCTGTTCTTTTTTTGATGCATTGGTAGGGACTTGAACCCGGGCCGCCTACAAGCACCTGAGGAACTCCATACCACGATGGCAACTCACTTGACAAAGGCGAAAATTGATGTCGATGAGGGCACTATTATCCTCAAATATGGTGGCAAGATGGCTGAGTTTCGTGTCTTTGAGGATGACCACCAGCCTTGTGCGAGGAAACCACCTGATATAGCTGATAAAACTTGTTTTAATATTACAACTGATGAATCGTTGCGTGTGATTCAGGGTGTCAGTGAGCAGCTGAAGGTAACAAGGAAAACACGCCCACCAGATAAGAAGCGAGTAAAGAAACAAAAGTGTGGGGTGGGCGCGCAAAAGAGGTGGACATCTAAAGAAAAGAACTGGAAATCGAAGCCACCTGATGGCGGGCTGAGAATTGAAAAAATATCAACTAGTGAACGTGCTGTAGAGAGGAGCACGCTGGGCAGTAAGTTTGACTTGGATCAGCCTTGGGATCCTAACTTGTGATCCTAAAGAGGTAATGTCCAGCCAAGGACGTAAAACAAAGGCGCTTACCGGGAGGCAACCCGGTGTGTTTTTATTTTATTCATGTTAAGAGTAGGTTAATTAGTGGAATTGGGAAGCTGATAATGTGCCTCGAGTGCATTTCTTTTTATTTCTGGTGGTTTCAGGTGATTAAACGAAGAAGGGAATTCAACATCAGTGCGTTCCACGCACGTCTCAACTATTAAAGCGCAGACGCCTTAACAATTATCGCAAAATCATCAGACGTCCGCGGGGTTAAATGGAGAAGACGTCCGCGGTGCATCGTAGAGGGCAAATCGCAGCAACCACCACCACCAGACTATTAGGGGAGTACCAGTTCCTTTCGCTTTTTATTTATTTATTTTTATTGTTATTTGAGTCTGTTTGTTACACATCTCATCTCTTGAATTATTCCGTGAGGACACGTGTCCATTTAAGTGTCGGGTGGGATGTTATAGAGTCAGTTATGTGTCGTGATGAAATGATGATGTACTGCTATGCTTTTCTCATATGTCAAAAATCTCATTTCCAGCTTTTTATGACTATTGTGCTCATTTGACTAAAAATGTGAAATTTCAAAAAAAATGCGATGCTTTGTTCTTTCGAGTTGTGATATGCAGGGATGTGGAGTTGACAGAAATGTCCTAGAAAGGTACGGCAAATTGCAGGAAGTTCTGAGTTTTTGGTTCTGATGATTGAGAAAAGCGGTAGAGGTTGACGCTTCACTAGCCTAGTCCTGAGAGTAGCTCCGTCACCAAGTATACAAGTTTATTCATGCGTTCGAAGTGGTGGCGGGACAGAGAAAACGAACTGTCCATCTCTAGTCGAAGTAGCTGGGAATGGGTGGGTAACCCCTACCTTGCCTCATGCAGAAAAGACGAGGATGAGAAAAGAGCGGGACGCACTCCTATGCTGTTATCCGAAGGCTATGATTGGAGTGGTTCAAGGGCGCAAATGATTACGTGGACAAGAAACAAATTCAAAAGCCGAAGGCAAACCATCAAGTAGAAAACAAAAAGAAAAAAATCAAAAATCTGATTGATTCAAGCAAAGATGTGTCGTTTATCAAAGTCCATACAAGTTAAAGAATTCAAGACTCAATGGTATGAAAGCAGTGAATAAATCATGTGTCAGAGAAAGCCGCTGACTCAATTCTAAAGACCAAAACTCAAAAAAGAATGCAATGTCCGTGGTACCTATAGGGGACTATCTCCCAAACATCCAAGGTCGTTTGAATTGCAACTCGTGAGGTAACAAGTATCGAAAAATCTATCTTTACTCGCATTGTTAGAATCATAAGCATGATAAGATTAATTGCTGTATTTGAGATTGAGATGTAAGGATTAGCATGACTAGTACATTGTAATTCGTTCTATGGCTTTGTTCTTGTTCGGGACAAACAAGTTCAAGTGTGGGGTAGTTTGATGAGTCGTAGTTGTACGACTATTTTATATGTTAAAACCTCGTTTCTTAGTGTTACCTGTATATTATTTCACTACCTGAGTGTAGTTTTCGTTCTCAGGTACACTCGGAGACCATGGAAGGAATACCGGCTAAAAGGAGCCTATTTGAAGATGTTTGGCGCGGAAAGAAATGAAGTCCGAGGCACTTGGAATTTTTGTCAGTGCAAACCGCGGAGGGCTGAAGAATTAAGGGCGCGGACGTCTTATGAATTCCCATAATTGCCGAGACATCCGCGGAAAGCAAATGCAGGAGACGTCCGCGGGGACAGCTGGCAAGTCGAATTTCTTAATTTCGTTTTGGCAATTTCGGGAATTATAAAAGGATAATTAGAAGCACGACACCCTAGGACAACTTGTAGTGCAACCTAGCGGGGAGCTATAAGTTGTAAAACATTAGAAATCAAAACGATTAGGTTAATGATTTAGTCTTGCATCACAGTCGAGAGTTCTAGTCTGCACTGTTCTTTAATATTTGATACTTGGATTTGTGTGACGATTGTTCTTGCGATCATTCTTGCTTACTTGCGTTATTTAATTGTTTGCATTCAAAACCCCCCATTGTTACATTTTTACTTAGTGAAACAGATTCTCAACCGATCTCTGTGGATACGACCCGACTTACCACTTGCTAGTCGGAAAAAAGAAATATTATTTTTGCACAGGTACAACGACACCTGTCAGTCAGCCCGACGGTATGCATGCACCGCATTCTACTTGAGGATGGAGCAAAGCCATCATGAGAGCCTCAATGACGACTCAACCCAATCATGATAGAGATCGTCCAAAAAGAGATTCAAAAGCTATTGGATGCGGACGTCATCTATCCCATCTCGGATAGCCAATGGGTGAGCCCGGTCCATGTGGTCCCGAAGAAAATTGGGATCACGGTTGAGGAAGATGCCGAAGGGAAGATGGTGACGACAAGGGTCAAGAATGGCTGGAGGATGTGCATCGACTACAGAAGATTGAATGCCGTCACGAGGAAGGATCATTTCCCTCTACCATTCATCGATCAAATGCTAGACCGACTGGCGGGCAAACCATATTTCTGTTTCTTGGATGGGTTCTTGGGGTACAATCAAATTCCTATAGCACCCGAGGACCAAGAGAAGACGATGTTCACCTGCCCATTCGGTACATTTGCCTTCCGGAGGATGTCGTTTGGTCTATGCAATTCTCCCGGTACTTTTCAAAGGGTGGTGACCAGCATTTTATCAGACATGATTGGAGAATTCATTGAAGTCTTCATGGACGACTGATGGACCAAAGTTGTACGAGTCAGAAACACAGTAAAACCCCCTTAATTAGACTGTTTGTCTATCTAACGTCTACGTGTTAGTCCCGATATATTTTCACAGGGCATTTTAGAGACTGAAGTGAAAACACGCTAAGGAGAGGATTTTAAGCTGAAAAGATAACAAGAGTCAATCCAAGGTCAAGATCATATGCCGACTGAAGAAATATCAAGGATCCTGACGTTGAATTGACCAGAACAAATTAATCAGAAGAATCAGGAGTGGAGTCAAGACAGACCGGGGAAGGAACACATTGACAGTTTTGTGAAAAGACTGCACAAAACTGTACAAAACTCACATTGGGCAAGGATGACCGGCCACGACTCAAGGAGGTGGCCAAGGGAGGAGCTCCTCCCCCTTGGACCACCGGCAACCGGCGGCTATGGGAGGAGGGACCGGCAGCTTCACTATTCCTCCACATGTCACCTCCTCCTCCTCCTCCCTTCTCCTCCCTTGGATCAAATGCACATGTCCACCATCTCCACCACCCATCTCCTCCCCTTTGGGCTATAAAAGGAGGAGCTCCTCCTCCTCATTTCACACACCAATTCTCAAATTCACTTCTCTCTCTAGAAGTTGTAATATTTGTAATGTTGTAATCTTGCTTTGGAAATAAAGGAAAGCTCCCTTGGCGCTTCAACGGTTGTAAGTTTCTCTTAGTATTAATTTATTTAACTGTTGTCTTTAATTTCCTTAGTATAATGTTTAGCGCGATGAATAGTAGCTACACTAGTAGTTCGGTCTAAGGGGCGCACTTGTATTATAAAATGTTTTAAGACTATTAAACTTAGTGTCTAGTCTAAGTATTCAAAACTTATTTTATGTGCCATATATTAAGTCAGAACGTCCATGGTTGAGGGGACGCTTGGAATGGCAAAGCTCACCATGGGGGTTCGTAAACTTGTACGGATAAGTGGATGCTTGGAATGGCAAAGCTTATCTGAGAAGTTTGACTCATCCTAAACACCATTTGGTTGATCGGGAATGATTGATCAAATGGATGCACATAGGCTAATATAACCTGGAATGGAGTATTAGTCTAAATAGAATAAGTGTTCTACGTCCTTGGAATAGGCTAGACAGTGTACGCAAATCGAGTGCTTGGAATGGCCTTGATACACCGTTTGAATACTTAGGAGAGTCACTAAAGGTCAATGATAAACAGGATATAATACAAGTCCCCTGAAATCGAACATTTCTCTTAATCATTAAAATAGTAATTTACTTTCCAGTATTAAAATCAACCAACCAACTAATCAATCAATCAAAATAGCTGGTAGCTTTAAAACCAACCAACCGACCTTAAACACGTTCCCACGCTGCGTAATTCCCCCCGAAGAACAATTATTCCCCTAGTTCCCTTGGGTTCGACCCCTACTTACCAAGTACTACCCAGTAGTATAGTTGCAAGTAGTGGACTATAAATTTATTTGCACAATCGCTTTGACGACGAGCGGTTCTGTTAAATTGGCGCCATTGCCGGGGAACTAGTCATCGGATAACTGTTCTTCCCTCCCCTTTTTCTTTTCTCTTCATCTCTCTATGTCATTACCTGTCACGCATGCATGGACAACGCGATTTCTGCCCCTGTTCGGAGGAACGGAGGGAGAAGACCCTGTACAGCACTGCCGAAACTTCCACCAAGTCTGCCACAACATCAAACCTGAAAACGAAGTGTTAGAGGAATTTAAGCTGAAATGCTTTAAATTCTCTCTAACCGACTTCGCTACGATATGGTACTACACATCCACCGCTTGCAGTGCAGAACGTTTCGTAGACCTCTGCGTTCCGTTCCTGAAAGAATTCTCCCCACCTTCCTTACGCCAAGAAACCCGCGAGAAGATCCTGAACCTTCAACAATCCCGGGATGAGACTTTGGACGAATACTACATAAAATTCGATGCCATCATCTCAAGCTGCCCGCACCATGGATTTACGAAGAAAATTCTTCTCCAAAAATTTCTTAGTGGGATGAGGTCCGAAGAGCTGGGAAGAGTCAACGAAGCTATGAGAAGGTCTGCTGCAAACCTCACCATTGCAGACATGTGGTACCTGATAACTGGCCTAGCCGCTGCCACAAGACGAGTTCCTCACACTGATGAGGAAATGCAGACAGAAGAAGGTAACCCTGAGGCTGACAAAGAAGAAACCACCGAGCCGTCAGAAGAGACTCCCGAACCATCCGAGGAATCAGACATGGAAAGCACCGGAAGCAACAAAGTAGAAGTCCAGAATACCACCAACGAACTGCCTATTCCATACCCGACTATCATTACCCAGGCAGCTGAGACTATCTACGATCAGTTCTTCACGAACCAACATTACGAGGCAGAACCGAGCCTCATGAGGCCTTCCCGACTTTTCCCCTTAATTAATGAGCAAGTCGCCGCGAACTATGCGATCCAATAAGAAGCTCAAAGGAGAATAGGAAAAGTGCCCGAGCAGAATGACTCCTACATGGAGCACGCTTTCGCCATGACTGGACAAGGCAGCCCTAAACAGGAAAACACCCAGTTCAAGAAGCTGATAGTAAAAGGTCCCTTGCCTTCTCAGAGACGTTGGAAGGAGATACCATCAGAACTGGACCCAAACCCGTCATCTGCTAAAAAATCAGGAAGACTCACCGCAAGAATCAAAGTCGGTGGAATCAAGAAGTTCGACCTCAGCCACCCATGGGACCCAAACCAATGAACCACAAACGAGGTATCGTCGAGCCAACGACGTTAAACAAGTGCACTGGTCGGGAGGTAACCCGACACTATCTTACTTTTCCGCACTTTAATTTCTGTCTTTAAATTCAGTATTTAGGTTTAAGCTTGCATGACTTTTGAACTAAGGCACGCCTTCGTTCAAAAGTGGGGGGTGAGAACCACCTGTGTACATAAATAACATGCTGCTGTTTTTTCTTTTTTAGTAATAGTACCTTTTTGAAAATATGAACTTAAGAATGTGAAAAAGATAAATCATAATTCATGCATTAACCTTGTGAAAATTCAAACTGTTTAAAAACTTAGAATGTAACTTTCCATTTGTCCTTTGTGCTGAGATAACTAGGGATGTGGAGTTGATATAAACTGCCCTAGAGAGGCTTGGAAAGCAATCAAAGGATCAGATCAAACTATATGGTTTTCGAAGTCAGTGGAGGCTGCACTTCGGGTTTTCAGTGAATAATTGAAGTCAACTCCGTCATGAAGCATCTATGCAAAGGCGAGGACGGGAATCAGACCGTCCTCTCTCTAGTCAAAATAGCCGAGAAAATAGATGGGCGACCCTCATCTTGACCCGCGCAAAACGACAAAGACGAGAGGAGCGGGGAGGTATTTCCATAGGCTTGCGGGCGATGATTGGACCTCCCAAAAAAGGCTCGAGAAAATGGACTAGCAATCACAAAAAGACGAAAAGCTCAATGAAGCAAATCAAAAGAGGCCAAAGGCCCAAAATTGTGAAGGTTTTAACCGAGCAAAAGTGAAGCACTCAAAAAAGTCAAATCAAAGGCCAAAGGCCGATTCACTACAACAAAAAAGCAGTCCCTCGCCAAAGAAGAAAATCAAAAAGGCTCAACTCACTGAAACCCGAATCGAATCACGTGCTAGAGAAAGCTACCAGAAAACCATATAGTAAGAGACGATCCCGAGGTTGCAGTCCAGGAACCTAAAAAGGGCTATCTCCCGAGACATCCAATATAATTTGCATCTCAGCACGGAGGTACAAGTATTAAGTTTCTTCTATTTATTTACGCAGTTTAATTTGGTAATAAGTAAGCAATGCATGAATTAGGATAGATTGAGTACCACAGTCTAATTTTCATATTCCAAAGCCAAAATTAGAACTTACGCCCTTTAATAGCATTGTTCGGGACGAACAACTAAAAGTGGGGGGTAATCTGATGGACCAAAGTTATACGAGTCAGAAACACAGTAAAACCCCCTTAATTAGACTGTTTGTCTATCTAACGTCTACGTGTTAGTCCCGATATATTTTCACAGGGCATTTTAGAGACTGAAGTGAAAACACGCTAAGGAGAGGATTTTAAGCTGAAAAGATAACAAGAGTCAATCCAAGGTCAAGATCATATGCCGACTGAAGAAATATCAAGGATCCTGACGTTGAATTGACCAGAACAAATTAATCAGAAGAATCAGGAGTGGAGTCAAGACAGACCGGGGAAGGAACACATTGACAGTTTTGTGAAAAGACTGCACAAAACTGTACAAAACTCACATTGGGCAAGGATGACCGGCCACGACTCAAGGAGGTGGCCAAGAGAGGAGCTCCTCCCCCTTGGACCACCGGCAACCGGTGGCTATGGGAGGAGGGACCGGCGGCTTCACTATTCCTCCACATGTCACCTCCTCCTCCTCCTCCCTTCTCCTCCCTTGGATCAAATGCACATGTCCACCATCTCCACCACCCATCTCCTCCCCTTTGGGCTATAAAAGGAGGAGCTCCTCCTCCTCATTTCACACACCAATTCTCAAATTCACTTCTCTCTCTAGAAGTTGTAATATTTGTAATGTTGTAATCTTGCTTTGGAAATAAAGGAAAGCTCCCTTGGCGCTTCAACGGTTGTAAGTTTCTCTTAGTATTAATTTATTTAACTGTTGTCTTTAATTTCCTTAGTATAATGTTTAGCGCGATGAATAGTAGCTACACTAGTAGTTCGGTCTAAGGGGCGCACTTGTATTATAAAATGTTTTAAGACTATTAAACTTAGTGTCTAGTCTAAGTATTCAAAACTTATTTTATGTGCCATATATTAAGTCAGAACGTCCATGGTTGAGGGGACGCTTGGAATGGCAAAGCTCACCATGGGGGTTCGTAAACTTGTACGGATAAGTGGATGCTTGGAATGGCAAAGCTTATCTGAGAAGTTTGACTCATCCTAAACACCATTTGGTTGATCGGGAATGATTGATCAAATGGATGCACATAGGCTAATATAACCTGGAATGGAGTATTAGTCTAAATAGAATAAGTGTTCTACGTCCTTGGAATAGGCTAGACAGTGTACGCAAATCGAGTGCTTGGAATGGCCTTGATACACCGTTTGAATACTTAGGAGAGTCACTAAAGGTCAATGATAAACAGGATATAATACAAGTCCCCTGAAACCGAACATTTCTCTTATCATTAAAATAGTAATTTACTTTCCAGTATTAAAATCAACCAACCAACCAATCAATCAATCAAAATAGCTGGTAGCTTTAAAACCAACCAACCGACCTTAAACACGTTCCCACGCTGCGTAATTCCCCCCGAAGAACAATTATTCCTCTAGTTCCCTTGGGTTCGACCCCTACTTACCAAGTACTACCCAGTAGTATAGTTGCAAGTAGTGGACTATAAATTTATTTGCACAATCGCTTTGACGACGAGCGGTTCTGTCAACGACTTCACCATCTATGGAGACACTTTCGACGCTTGCTTGAATAATTTGAGCACGGTTTTGGCACGATGTGTGTCCATGAACTTAGTGCTCAATTATGAGAAGTGCCACTTCATGGTAACACACGGAGTAGTCTTGGGACATGTCGTCTCACAAGAAGGCATAGAAGTGGACAAGGCAAAGATCGACCTAATCATGACTCTACCATACCCCTCCACGGTTCGAGACATCAAATCATTCCTTGGACATGCGGGATTCTACCGGCGGTTCATCAAGGACTTCTCCAAAAAGGCATTACCTCTATCCACTCTTCTCCAAAAAGAAGTTCCTTTTGAATTCACCAAGTCATGCAAGGAAGCCTTTGATGAGCTCAAGAAGGCCCTCACTAGCACACCCATCATCCGAACACCGGATTGGGAGCAACCATTTGAAATCATGTGCGACGTGAACGACTTTGCTGTGGGAGCAGTTCTTGGCCAAAGGTTTGACAAGAAGGCAGTTGTGATCTACTACGCCTCAAGAACCCTAGACTCAGCCCAACGGAACTACTCAACCACCGAGAAGGAGCTCCTAGCCGTGGTGTTCGATCTAGAGAAGTTTAGATCCTACTTACTTGGAGCAAAAGTGATAGTCTTCTCGGACCATGCTGCCATCCTGTACCTAATGAAGAATAAGGAGGCCAAGCCAAGGCTCATACGGTGGATCTTGCTACTGCAAAAGTTCGATGTGGAGATAAGGGACAAAAAGGGGATTGAGAATACGGTGGCCGACCATCTTAGTTGGATTATCCGAGGAGAAGAAGAGGGGCACATAACTGAGTCATTTCCGGATGAGCATCTCTATGCAGTCTCAACCAAGGTGCCATGGTATGCTCAAATCGTCAACTACCTAGTAGGAGGTACATTTCCTCCCTCTTTTACTAAAGCACAATGCATGAAACTTAGGCATGATGCTAGACATTACTTATGGGATGATCCTTGTTTATGGAAAATAGAAGTAGATCAAATGCTTAGGAGATGCATCCCCGATAGTGAAATAGCTTCTGTTATTAGCTTCTGCCATGAGTTTGCATGTGGAGGACACTTTGGGCCTAAAAGAACCGCTAGGAAAATCCTAAATAGCGGCTTCTTTTGGCCAAGTGTATTTAGAGATGCTTATGAGAAGTGTAAGAAGTGTGATAGGTGCCAAAGAGTAGGGAATGTGTCGGCTAGGAATGAAATGCCTCAAGTGCCCATCTTGGTCAATGATGTCTTTGACATTTGGGGCATTGATTGCATGGGGCCATTCCCAGTTTCATGTGGGTTTGCTTACATACTGGCTGCTGTAGATTATGTGTCGAAATGGGTAGAGGCTAAGGCCACGAGGTGCGACGATGCAAAGACTGTCATAGATTTTTTGTGCATAGGAGCGAATCTCAGCATTCACGCCCGGGAAGCATTATATAAATCCATCTTGGCAACCATCGCAGTAGAATGTTCAGAAACTTGTGAGCTCAAATTTCTGTTGGAACTAGTACTTTTGAGGTTGTGAGAGCTGTGCAAAGGTTTTTGATTGATTTTCTGTTGAGTTTCAGATCGAGAATTCGGCTGCGCCCGGGCTTGGATTGGTCAAGAAAAGCTGAAGCAAATGAATTTGTATGTGTTCAGCAATTCACATATTCTTATTAAATGTAAATTTGAACCGCAGTTCCATACTTGCTCCAAATGTTGTTTCTGGAGAGATGAGACAGACTGGTGGAATATGTTATTTTTGTTATATATGGCTATCAACATTATCTTGAAATCCACTTATAATGCAGAGTCATAGTAGTGTGGCTGTGAAGCTGGATTCTGTACAAACTTTCGCACTGTTAAATGGTATAAGATAGCATTGAGCACGAAGAGCTTTCATGGTATTCTTTAATATGGTGTGTATGCTGATGAAAAGTTATAACTGGAATGATTTATTCGCAGCTGATTTTCAATGCAAGATTATGGAAGAGTCAACTGTTAGGTCATTTGTATGCAGTATTGGGAATGCACTTCATTTGGGGGATAGAAGCAGGGCGTCCAGCTTGCTTCTCGGTCTTGCAGCCACAACTAGAATACTAAAAGCTCATGATTTTGAGAGTATACTTGAGCTATGTGTTAAGTACCATGATCCGCTGGTAAGACAAATACTACATACTAGGAAGAAAAGCATTCAGTTATCATTATTTCCGTTCAAAATAGTTTACTATGATTTGTGCGCGTCTGCTAGAAGATGTTAATTGCTACTCAGAAACAGTTTTTGTCTCCGTAGTTTGCTATGGAAACCTGGGGAGTGCTTGAGGACAAAAAGATCAATGCTAATGAAGCTTGCTACATATTTACCATGAGAAGCTTATGTAAAGGGGGATACTTTAAGGAGGTATTTATTTTATTCTGAGTGTTATTGCTTGGATCATGTTGGAGTTTGTGTTGCCTGCTTACCTGCATGCATCCATAAATTTTTTGCTTTTTGCTCAATGTTGATGCTTACATCAAGTTCGCAAAATCCCAGGTGTTCGATATCCTGAGCATTGCTGGTGAAAATCGTGATCTTATGCTTCTTCCGATATATAATGATTTCCTGAACTCTTGCCTTAAGCTTCAGAATCTGCATTATGCAAATCTGTGCCTGGACATGATGGAGAGGCAGGCGGTAGGAAAAAATGAGATTACCTTCGTTGTGCTTCTGAAGGTGTGTGAATTAAGCACTATTTAGTAAGCTATGACTAGGTAACTATTTTTTAAGTTTGTGTGTGTAAAAGGTACTTATGTATGTTCTAACATTTTCCATCAGCTTGCAGTTTTGCAGAAAAATCTGTCTGCAGTCCACGAAATTTGGAAGGAGTACGTTAAGTATTACAACCCGACAATATTATCCTTACGGTTTTTTATTTGGGCATTTTCAAGTCTAAAAGATTTGGAATCTGCACGTGAGAGGTTGCAATACATGGTTACATTGGCTTTACAAAATAATATCCATGTTACATTATCCACTAAGGGGAGGATGAGTTCCACGAGACCAGATATTCCCATTCCTTCAAGAAATGAACTGCGCTTGCAATCATTTGTTATAGATAATCATAAAAGCTCAGACGGCTCACTTATTGAAAGTTGTAACATTGACTCGAAAACCCACAGCAGAGCAGTAAGCTGTCATGGAGCAGTCAAGGGGGAGATAAAAAACATCCATGCCAAGACTATCTTGAGAAGGTCATTTGCCGAAGTTATATTTGCATGTGTGCATAGTCAAGACTGTATAGCTGCTGAAGAGCTAATGGTTCAGGTAATTTAAGGATTTCGTTTGCTACATGAAAGTGAAACTACCCTTAACATCGCATTTGATACCCCAAAATTTTATTGCTATCATTTTATTTTAATATGAAGATTTTGTTTACTAGATGAAAGCCCTTGGTTTAAAACCATCTAAAGTCACGTATGATGCTTTCATTAAGGCAGTGTCTTCCGGCGGAGGGTATGAATGTGGCCTTAAAATGGTAATTATGTTTTTTGGCAAATGTTGCACACAAGATGTCTTCAAATTTAGTTTCTTGCCTTTACTCTAAATGGCGTACCTGATTTTGGGCTTCTTATTCAGTTAAAGGAAATGCAGATGAACAAAGTATACCCATGTGAGACTAGTCGTGCAAGCCTTTCAGTTAGTTGCAGCAAAGCTTTAAAGTTGGATTTAGCCAAGGATCTACTAGATAAGGTGTCTGGTAACGTAGGAGTTCTTCCTTTCAATGCTTTCTTGGCAGCATGTGTTGCGTTGGTAAGTTCATCTAATCGTTTTCAAATATGTTGTGTAATATACTTAATATTTTCTAGCTCTATATGTAAATCTGTTGCTTGGAGTGTACATAATCTCCATTTTTTTACTGTCATGAGAGGCTAAGAAAGATACCTATGACCAAAATGTTGCAGCAGACTTGAATTCGCTGATCAGTTAAATGCCTGTTTCTTTCCAAAATTTATGGTTCTTACTATCTTTAATTATCATAAAAGTAAAAAGGGTGACTGCCTCGATGAAACTGGTAAGCTTGCTCCCTTGTAAGTTGTAACTGGTTTGTCATGGGCTGGAGGTTTTTGAAACAATCATGCAATGCTTAAGCCGTGTGCGTATCTGAACCTCCTCCACGTCCCCACAATGTGGGAGAGCTTTTCTGCTTTGGGTTTTGCCCTTGAATGCTAGAAATAAACACATGTCAATGATTAATGCTCAATTTTGATTGTACTTTTATAATACACTTATGCTGTTTCTTTGTAATGCACAAACTTTGGAAGCAATTTAAATAATATTTTAGTCCATCCCTTAGTCGTGTTTTAGTTTTTGCGCTTATAGAAAGGAAATTAGTTTTGCAGGATAAACCTGAAATAGCTGTTCGAGTGCTTTCAAGAATGAAGAAAATGGAAGTTCAATTTGACATGCAGACATATGAATTGCTATTTTCCTTATTTGGCCTTGTAAATGCTCCGTATGAAGAGGGTAATATGCTTTCACGAGAAGAAGCTAATAAAAGAATAAAGGCCATAGAGTTGGATATGGCAAAAAATGGCTTGCAACATAGTTTCACGACAATGAAGAACTTGGTAAGTACAACATTCATTTTCAATGACGTGTTATGTGAAGTACTTTGAATGCAGTAGTCTGTGTTATGGGATCATATTATGGGACCATGGGATCATATTTATTCATGAATTCTTGCTTGCTCGAGACGTATAGTTGCTAGCCAATGAGGGTTGATAAATAACCTGTAAAGTTTTAATGGGTTTAAGGAATCTTTATATGACAGCAGTATTGACATCATGAGGTTAACAAAATTGCCAAGTGTGGCATATTCAGTAATGAGTTATGATTCATTTTCTTTGTTTTTTATGTTGGGAAAAATGTATTATGTATAAAAGAAGATAACAACTAAACTTTCAACCAAATGACAAAGCTCCAACAAGCCAGAACCCACAAAGCTAAATGGCATGGTATTTCTGTTTTTTTTTTTTTGCAAAAGAGGAAAACCAATTTATTATACCAATGATCCACGAATAAAACTTTAAAAGTGTGCATGTCTTATTGGCTCCTGTCAAGAATCTGCCGTTTCTATATAGTCGACATGAGAAATGTGGTTCTTAACTAAGCATCACCGAGTTACATGACCTTCCAGGAAGTGATCTTTTGTACCATTTGATGTAAATGCTCCAGCCATTGTCATCCGATAGACGTTAAGTAATATTTTGTTCTTTTTATATTTCAGCTGAGTGCACTTGGCGCAGAGGGACAGAAGAGTGAACTGGTTCCTTATTTGCATGTAGCAGAGAAATTGTTCGATCCCATGGATTCTAAACGAAGAGCTACTTTGCATAATATAGTGTTGCAGTCATTAGTTGAGCTTAAAGAGGTTAGTTTTTGGCATTATTACGTTTTAATCCTAGCAGCTTAGCTTTATGAATTCTAACAATTGTTTTCTCACATATTGCAGAGCTCCATGGCGATAAATATTTTCAAGAATATGAGACGGCGTGGCTTTCTGCCGGACACTGCAACTTATAGTATAATGATAGAATGCTGTAGTGTTACAGAATGCTTCAGGTCTGCTTTGCAACTGCTCTCTTTAATGGTGCGGGATGGTTATTATCCAACTACAGTCACCTACACGTCTCTCATGAAGGTGGAAGAACTGTGCCTATTTTTGCACTCTTTCTACTTTGTTTTATTTTCTGTTTTTCCTTGATTGGGTGGTGGCTTCTCTCGCTTGTAAATGCATCTATGAAACAGGTTGTAAAGGATAATGAACATTTTTATGAAGAACTAAATCTTCTTGATCGAGCAAGCACAGAAGAGTGTGACCCCTTACAGAGGTCTGTTGGGGATGCAGTGATGTATAATACCGTTCTTCTAAAAGCACGGGATAAGGTATTAGTTATTTTTCGTACTATTTTATTATAAATACGAAGACTCTTTCCTTTTAAGGTTTGTAAGATGTCGTGTCTGTGTTTACACCTGTCATGATTAAATATTAATCACACAGAATACTAGGGAGGTTTAGCTATTGCATTGAGTGTATAATATAATACTGGGAATCAGACTCAGCTGTCTTTCATCGGTCATGATTGTAACAGGGAAGGATCGACATAATCGAGTTCCTTTTAGAGAAAATGCACCAAGACAAGATCCAGCCCAACCCAGTCACCTGCTCCATCGTCCTCGACGCCTATACAAACCAAGGATATATCAACACAGCTCTTGAATCCCTCCAGGTCCTGAGCCTTCGCATGATTTCAGAAGACAAAGAAGAGCTCCAAAAACATCAACCTGAGATAGAGGAACTGATCCTCAGTCAAAGTCCGGAGGCAGAATCCCAAATCCTCCAACATTTTGATTCCGATGTGAATTTTGCTACAGCCCTTCTGAACTTAAGATGGTGCTCTCTGATCGGATTCTCAACTCCCTGGTCTCCGGATGAAACTGCCTGGGCAAAGACTTTATCAGCCAATTTCAAAAGTGCATTTGGAGCCTGAAAGGGGGGGTTCTTCCAAGTTAGTTAACAGTTTTATTTATTCTCCACAATGTTCAAACATTCATATGCTGCAGCCAAGGAAAGGTGAGATAAGTGTCGTTTGGCTTCGGAAAAATATTCTTTGGAATGTATTATAGTGACAAACGACGCCGTCAGTTTGTATCCTTCAGTCCCGTTTGACTGAAACGTCAATAAATTTCATTTAACAAAACAAAATCCGACAATGGAAGCCAACAGCCTTCTCCACGGCGGGCTTCCGCCATCGCTGCCGCACACTCAGTCCACTGCCACCACCAAACCAACTGTAGCTTTCACAACGCCATTAAATTACGCAAACAGACTTTCCAGCATCCTGACGCTCAAAGGCTTCAACCCTCTCTGGCTTCCAACCATCACTACTCAATCCACTCCCCTCACCAAATCCTCCCTCAAATCGTACCTCGTCTCTAACCGGAACTCAAATAATTCACCGCCGATCAACGACTTCGCTGCTCTCGCATTCACTTCCCGCGCCGGCATCAACGCCTTCAGCGACGCGGTTAATGAGTTGCATCGTCATCCGCTCCTTCCGGAAGGAGGCGAGTTTCTAATCGCTGCATTAGGTTATGATTCTATGCTTCTTGATGATGAGTTTGTCGATCGTATGTGTGAGAATGTTGGGAGGGTTAGAATCGTGGTTCCGGAAGTGGCTACGCCTAGCGGATTGGTGAAGGAGTTAGGGTTTGGGTGCCGCAGGAAGGTCTTGTGTCCTGTTCCATTGGTAGTGGGGATAGAGGAGCCACCGGTGGTGCCTGGGTTTCTGAATGAGTTGGAGCTGAGTGGGTGGGTGGCTGTGAGGGTTGATGCTTATGAGACGCGGTGGGCCGGTGCTGAGTGTGGGAGGAGATTGGTGGCAGTGGGGGAGAATGTAGATGCTGTTGTGTTTACTAGTACTGGAGAGGTGGAGGGGCTGTTGAAGAGCTTGAAGGAGTTGGGATGGGATTGGGATATGGTAAGGAGGAAATGGCCTCAGTTGGTGGTTGCTGCACATGGGCCGGTTACTGCAGCTGGGGCGAAAAGGCTGGGTGTGGAAGTGGACTTGGTGAGCTCAAATTTTGGTACATTTGAGGGTGTTGTGGATGCGCTTCATTTGAAATTATTAAGCTCTTGATAGGAGGGGTGTTAGATCTTTGTGGTTGCTCCAATCTTCTGAAAATATCAGTGCTGCAATGCTTGCTATCCCTTACTTATTTTCACTCAGTTGCGCTCTTTCATTTATGAAGTTCTATTGTAATACAAGCCCAACCCCCAAGCAGTAAAAGAAGAAACATCATTCACTTGAGCATGCTGTGTAGCCTGTGGATTGGATAAGTGGATACTGAACTGATGCAGCAGCTCAACGTGGCAGTAACCATGGCTCATTGGGAGTATGACCAGGATGAGAAATGTGTTTCTGGTATGGCAGAAACATCTAATAATTTGGATCAAACGATTTCAACTGTTAGAGGCTAGAGGATACATTGGGACACACACACTAAGCTTAAGCTACATAGTCAGATTAATAATTTAGGACAGCTAACCCAATACCTTCTCAATGGTTCAAAATGAAGATTCGCACTACTTCATTCATCCGCCCATGTTGAGGATCAAAGGAACTGGCCGACTGACTAGGACCTTCAAATTTACTGCTACAGACGTTGACAATCCCTATTGTTGCTGCAAAAATTATTTACAAAAACGTCATATAGTGCCATGTCTTCAGGCATATCCTGGACTAAGAATTTCCATTCCCTGTGTTGTACTGGTTCCACTCTACCACTTCGTGCGCTTACGGTTACAGCATTTATCGAACTGATATTGCTTTACTCTGTTCCACATTCCTGGTTTTCTATTTTGCCAGTATATAGTTCGAGTACTGATGATTTTTCACCCACTGCTTTGATGCAAGAGCTGTTGCTAAGGGCTTCAAATATGTGGGTGATTGGTTGACCCTTACTGGAGCCTCAAATAGCCACTGCCCAGTGCTCACTATATGTTCGAAGTAAGTGATTTGAGGACCCTTTACTCTCATTCACAGTAAAGTTGGATGAGGTCTGATGCCATGTTATCTGCACATCATATCACTGACAAAGTACTTTTGAGTAGTTGCCGGTCATTTCAAGGTAATATGCCTTTGTTGCATACAAATCTAATCTCTGGCTTTTGCACCAGTGATGATTGGTACTCTGATCCCAAAGCACACTCAGCAATTTGACATCCTGGAAAACTTCTGTAGGTAGGTAGGTTACTTTCGGATGCAAGAATCATGATAATACATGTTACAGTATATTTATGCTGCTTATTTACAGTGTGGTAGTAAACTCAGAAAACATGAACTGATTAATAATTAGAAGCATAGACGCAATCTAGAAGGATAACACCTATAATTTTCTTGGTGCCTTAGACTCGGATAAAAGCTGCAGGACATCTTCCATGGATGGTCTTTCAGAAGGTCTGGTTTTAGTGCACCTTAAAGCAACATCTACAAATTTTTTGATCCTTTCTTGCACTGATCTGTTTGACTGAGCTTCATTGTCCTTGTAGACTTCTCTTAGAAGGACTTCACTAGGCTTGCCCCTCATGCTCTCCCCTGATCTTATCAGCCTACCATTGGTAAGTATTTCCACCATGACTACCCCGAAATTGTATACATCCATGCTTAGCTCCTCCTTGGTGGATGTCCTGAACTCTCCTGTATGAAAAGGTAACACGTTAGTGAACACATGAGAATATGTAGGACATACAAGGCTTGTGCAGACTGCATAATACTATACCTGCTTCTAGACAGGGGTCCTTGTTGAGTTGCCTCAAGAGCTTCAGTCCAAATTCAGACAAGTGAGGCTCCATGTTGTCGTCAAATACAATAATGCTCGACTTCAAATCTCCATGTGGAATTGCAGGGGAGCACTGATGGTGAAGGTAGCAGAGCCCTTTAGCAATTCCAAGTGTAAGTTTCTCCTTGGCACTCCAGTCCCGTCTCATCAGAAGTTTATCTGCCAGATTTCCATTCGACAAGTAATCATACAATAGGTAAGCTACATGACCGTTGTAACAGAAACCCAACAATCTTGTCAGATTTTTATGCCTTGCATTGCCCATTTGTGATATTAATCCCACCATTTCTTTCATGCTTTTTGTGTCCCATTCGATTTTCCTAACAGAAACTATTATTCCAGTTGGCAGAACTGCTTTGCAAACTGATGTAGAAGATAGTGGTAGCATAGCCATCGACTCTTCCAAATTGAAGCTTTTTAGCACATCATTTGCTGTGAACGGAGGAAGTCCTTGAAATGACACCATTGCCCAACGGCCATCACTCACTCTCTTGAAGTAATATTTCCCCAAAGCTAAAGCTGCAATGCACAATACCAGTCCTGCACACCCTAGTAGAACCCCTGTAAGCTTCGATGTGGTTTTGGATTTCGGACACGGCTTTAAAGGGCTTCCACATAACTCTTGGTTCCCCATGAATGCACTGCTGCCCATCAGCTGGAAAACTTTCCCTGGGGGAATGGTGCCAGAAATATCATTGAAAGACACGTTTAGAAGAACTAAACTCGATGAAGTGCTGAATTTAGCTGGTATTGAGCCGATAAAACTGTTGTGCGATAGGTCTACTGCACTAAGGTCAGGAAGAGTCGCGAGCTCATCCGGTATACCGCCAGTCATAGCATTGTTACCCAGGTATAATCTCTCAAGGACACGACAAGCGGAAATACTTGTTGGAATGTTTCCAGCAATATTGTTCAGTCTGAGATTGATCACTGAGATGGATTTGCATGAGCCGAAGGGAGGAATGCTTCCTGAGATATTACAAGCAGATGCTGAGAAATTTTCAAGGAGCGGAGACGACCATGTTTGGGATGGAATAGGGCCACCAAGCTCTGGATTATTAGAGGCATTGAAGTACTCAAGTTTCTGAGCCAAAAATATATCATTTGGAATACCCCCCGAGAACTTGTTCCTGGACAAGTCAACATATGAAACATCAGGTAGCTGACTAAACTTCAAAGGTATATCACCTGAGAACAAGTTGTCTTCTATTCTTAGCCGAATAAGCGAGGAACAGTTTGAGAGAGATGGAGACAGCCCACCAGTAAATTTGTTTGAAAACATGATCAATCTTGACAGCTGACCTCTTGAACAAATACCAATCGGAATGCTGCCATTTAAATAGTTAGTGGAAACATCCAACCACCTGAGCTTTGAATTCTTCCCTAGGTCCTGTGGAAGGGAACCAGAGAAGAAATTGTTCCATAAGAACAGCGTATCTAGCATTGGAAGTTCAGCAAGAACATCAGGAACAGTGCCACTCATTTCATTGTACATAAGGCTGAGTAGCTTCAAGCTCTTCAGCTCCTTAAAGCTCTCCGGAATGGGACCATATAACTGGTTATCTGAAAGATCCAAGTCTGTCAGAGTAGTGATTTTGCTAAGTTCCCAAGGTAGTGTTCCCGTGAGCTGGTTTCTGAACAAAAATAGTGATTGAAGCTTTGTGAGGTTGCAAAGTTCTTTTGGTATCCATCCAGAGAGATTTGCACCAGCTATGTCAAGATACTGAAGCTCAGTCATGTTACCCAACTGCCATGGAATACTTCCCTCATGGGCATTATACCCTATCTCCATATGGATCATTGTTTTGAGCTGACCAAGCTCTGGTGGAATGCTCCCAGTGAGGAAATTTCCTGCCAAGTGAATCAGTTCTATGCTCTTCAAAGAACCATATTCTGGTGGGATGGATCCCTTGAAGTAACTCCCTGCAAAATTTAACACCTTTAAAGACTCGAGCTTTGAGATTTCAACAGGTAGAGTGCCAGAAAAGCTGTTGCTGAATGCATCGAGCACTACAAGCCCTTGCAGTTTGGAAACTCCGGGTGGAAAGGGACCTGAGAAATTGTTCATGCTGATGTCTATAGTATCCAACTTGGCGAGATTAAAAACCCCACCAGGAAAGTTTCCAGAATAGGAGTTGTGACTGAAGTTGAGATACACAAGATCAGTGAAAAGATTGAACTGATTCTCAGACATCACACCTGACAGACCTTTAAAAGCAAGGTCTAAGCCTAAAATAGTGGTGGAATTGTCATTGCAGCTGATACCAGACCATGAGCAAGCTAAAATTTTCCCAGATGACTGATCTTCTTCTCCATCCAACACCCAGTCCTTCAAACTATTGTGTGTATCCACAAGAGTAGATTTCAACTCCAGAAGAGATTCTGTGTAGGGATCAAGAGCAGCAACTCCATCAAGCACCAAACCCAAAATTAACCAGCAAAAGACCCTGAGTCTGAAAATTTCCATTGGAACTTAGACAGTGGAACAAAAGATGAGTGCATATGTGCACCAAACAAGTAAGACCCAACCGAAGACTGCTGGAGATGATCAAGCTTTAATGTACAACAATCATACAAGAACAAGGTAAGTCTTTATGCATTTCTTTTCCTCCCTTAGGTTGGTTTGAATGGATGCATGGGTAGTAGAGAAAGGATTTCTGAAAAGGGGAATGACAATCAGAGAGATTAGTAGTAGTAGTAGTGGTTGATTTGGGGGACTATTATCACTCATTAGGTTTGCTTTTTTTGGAACAAAGGGTGGACCATTGTGAGAATTTGAATTGATTGCATTTTTTAAAATCATTATATCTCATTGGGGAGAATCTCATATGGTTTTGCAGCAGTGTCTGCTACTGTCTTGTTAATTTGACTTCGATTGAACTTTGAACACTGTTTTACAGATGATGAATCCAAATACTCACCACCTCCCCATGTTCTTAAAAAATGACATGTGCTGATCCAGGCATCCTGCATTCCCGTTTCCAACTATACAAAAGTGATGTGTGCCAGTTTTGAAAACATTGTTTAATTAGAGTTTATTGTTGGTTTGTGGATGGAACGCTCATGGCTAGAGGTTTCTTCAGCCTCAAATTACGGCGGTGTCTATGCTTCTATAACATTTTAAGCATAAATAATATTTGTTTCATCCCTAGCTAATTTAATGAATATTGACTAATCATGGCTTTTTCAGTCAATGTCAATATTAACATGTTCATCCATTTATTCTTTGTATTGTATTGGTTGGTGGTGGTAGTTTCTTCAGGAAGCTATTGATTATTGCTTTTTCTGATATGCATTTTTTGCTATCTTTAAGGAGATGAGGCATAAAGCTTAAATTAATGGATACAAAATGCAGACAAGCTTTGATGATGCTTTGAGGATTACAAAGTGAGTGTCCCACAATACCTAACACTATTATCTGAGTAGACATTACTAACAATATGCTCCCCAATTGCTGTTTTTTATTCTTTTATCATTCGGGTAAGTTGCACAAAAAAGAAAAGAATGGTAGGTATATAGATTTATTAGGAGGATGGGGCATAATATAACTCATACATAGAGGATGTGGAGTGGAGTGGAGTGGAGTGGAGTGGAAACACAAAGAAAACAAGTGGTAAAGTAAAGGTAATGTTGATGCTATTGGAATAAATGCTTCGATCATTGAATGCTTTGCTGGAGTAGTATTAACTAAGATCACTGCAAACTGCAGAGGTAGCATTAAAGATGTGCACAAGCATACATGGAGAAGAAACTCTCTGATCCAAAAAGTTGAGGAATCTGCCCCCTTGTTAGACACATATTTTAATGGGATTTTCATAGAAACAATGAATTACGTTTATTGGATGCATTAATGTTGATGACAAATAACATCAATTTTCAAATATAGTTGCTGATTATGTTGGTATTCTAGTCTAGTAGGAGTATAAAGTTGACACGGACTCCAATGATGAACTGTGGCTTAGAGATTTGAGCACCTTTTCTTTCATGAACATCTAAATTCTGAATGAAGTAAAGCCAAATAAAGTGCATAGGAAACCCTGTTTCACCCTCTCTTTAGTGCCTGATAGAGTATAATAGGGCTCCATGTAGTGGAACTTTGTGCCATTGTTAGTTGAGGAGGTGGACTTTAATATTCAGTTTCAAATTGTTTTGTTTCCTCTCTGTGTTAGCTCTAAACTGAACCCACGAGGATTTGATTTGGTAAAATGACTGGAAAACTTGTCATGTAAAATGGTCATATTTTGATATGGTTAAGTGATTGAAGCTTTTAGAGCTGACAGAAAATTAATCTTATATGTGGCAGTTCAGCAGAGAGCTTTTTCAGAATGAAGATGGGAGTCATGCCATGCAAAATACAGTCAAGCTTGGATGTTAGCTTTCGTGCAGTGGACATCAAATGTCACCAAAAGTTTGCACATTTGGTGAAAAAAAGGTCAGCAAAAATGAGAGATCAAAGAACACATCTTTTGATGATGAAATTAATAGTTTACTTCATAATTCATATACAAATACTATTTACTAGAATGGTCTAAACTTGTGACATATATTATATGCAATAGCATTTAGTGTGTGTAGAACAATTTATTGTGAGAAGAATATGTACGTGTTGAACAATTTAATAATGTATGACTTCTTCATCAGCTCTTAATGTTTTCCATTCCAAATTTCAGATCCAGCTCTTTCCATCAATGCACTTAACTGCTGAACAAATGAATCCGGTCCGAAGATGGGGACCCTCACTTCCTTCGGACCGATAATCCTCCTCACCTCTTCAACAACTTTTTCCACCAAAAGTCCTTCAAGCATGTAAATACAGGTTAGGCTTGATTTCAGAGAATTACCAGTAAGTGTCGGTTAAAGACGTGAAATCTTCTCCAAAGCCTCACCCTACTCTCCTGCCCAACCTTCTTAGCCAGCTTCTCCAGACTTTCCTCGTCCGGATGTCGAACTTCAGTAGGCAAAACATGGTAGAAGACAGGCAAGACAGTATGACCAGGCAATTTCAAGCATTCCCGTATCTCCACCAGTTCATCTCAAGACACCAACTTGATTCGGTAAAACCGGGAGATAACGTTACGATGCACAGCTGTGACCCTTTTATTGCTTCAAATAGGTTTGCTTTGATTTCCCTTCCGAGCACCAGTCTCTCATATTGTCCTTGAACACATCGAACCCTGACTCTAGAAGATCAGCGTACAATATATCAAGGAAGTGGTGGCGCACGTCTGGTCCTCGGAAACTCAGAAACACTTGATACTTGAACATGTCTTTCTTCGGCTGCCGGTGTCTGCCCTGTTCGATTCTCGGATTCCTCATATCCTCATGAAAAGAAAAAAAAAACTAACCTAACCAAGTGTCCCTATAAGAAAAAAACACCCAAAAAAACTGGGGCCATGCATCATGTTTGAGTCAGAAGAAAGCTACATATGTGAATCGATCAAACAGACCCGTTCATGCTTCGTAATATTTTAGCGCATATGATGACACAACCATTTAAAATCACAAGAGGGGAAACATTCTCTGATTTTTTTTATTTTTTTTTGCAGTGTTAGCGTAGTCAAAGTTGGAGTTTCAATTTTGTCAAATTTTAGATCGAATTGGCACTATCGGTGACGATTTCAATGAATTCAGCACTATCAGTAATTAACGATATTAATAAACTCAGCACTGTCAATATCGATTTGGTTAAAAACTCTAACATATACTCATTTTAGCTTAGATGGACAAATAAAAGAAAAAAATAAATGTCACAAGGGTGCCACATACACTATGAGTGTCAAGTTGACCTGTCAATAGGGGTGGGCGTCCAGACCCGAAGACCGAAAAAAAACCGAACCGAACCGAAAAAAGACCGAACGGGTCGGTTTTTATCGGACCAAAAACCGGACCGAAAAAAACCCGAACCGATTCTCAAAATTCGGTTCGGTCTCGGTTTTGATTTTTCCTCGGACCGAAAGACCGAACCGAACCGAATATATGTTTTTCTGTCAATTTACAGAAAAAGACCGAAAACCCGAAAAAAGACCGAAAATTCGTGAAAAGCCCGAAAAAGACCGAAAATGACCCCAAAAAAAAGACCGAAAAAGACCGAACCGAACCGAAACCCGAAAATCGGGCTTTGATCGGTTTTTAATTTCAAAAAGACCGAAACCGAACCGAACCGAATTTTCGGGTTTCGGTTCGGGTTTCACAAATTTTGGGCCCGAACCGACCCGAGCCCACCCCTAGGGGTGGACATAACCCGGCCCAACCCGGTCCACTTAATGTCGGGTTAGGGTCCACTTAATCAATTCGATATAATTTTCGGGCCGGGTTAGGGTTGAGGCTCGGGTTATCCGATTTCATAAGTAATATAAAAAAATACTATATTTTTAATGAGATTCAAACCTTATACCTCATCTGAATAAAAATTTATTTGTGTTCTCGTGATATATCACACTACATATGAATATGTAATTGATTTGCAATGAAAAATAAAACTATAATACTAAACTTTAAAGTATTTATATCATGATAGATGATCAAGAATGTTTTATGCCTTTTATAAATTTTAGTTTTAGGGTCGGGTTCGGGTTCACATAATTGACCCGATCTTTCGGGCCGGGTTCGGATTCGAATAAATGAGCGATCATTATTTCGGGTCGGGTTAGGACCAAGCACAACCCGTCCCAACTCGTCCAACGCCCACCCCTACCTGCCAATGCCGCACTGCTAATGTCAATTTCATTTTTTTTGCAATTAATTGAAATTGGCACTAACATCCAGCTGACATTTGTTTTGTATTTTATTGGTTCACACGTAATCTAAAATGGGTATATGTCGGAGTTTATAACTTTTTTTTAATGTAATTTTATTTAACGAGAAGTAAAAACAGAAATAAAATATACGAGATCAAGACCAAACGAAGTTGATGTCTTTCTTTTTAGGACATGATCGAACTGAAGAGCGAAACACCTTTTTTTTCGATGACAGGTTCTTTGCTGAATAGATATGGTTGACATTAGGGAATGATCGACATAATCAACCTGGTCACATGACTCATTATCACTATTATGAATCACTTCGTGATCTTCATAACCTTTTTCAGATTCCTCTATTTGAATACTCGGAACTTCTTTTTAGGACATAACCATTTTCCTTGGCAAATTCGACAAATTCTTCCATGTCTTGGAAACTTTTACCACCAAGCTCTTCACAATAAAACGGACCACCATCACTTGTATGGAACACTATGTGATCCTCAAACCTTTCCTCATCATTATGTAAATCTGGCAGAAACTCCCCTTCTATTTGTGTATTTCCACCTTCGGTGTGATCCTTTTGTTCTTGGTGTTCCACAATTTGTAAAGAAAAGTTCCCACCAGTAAAGTCCTCTTGGTTACTAGTACAGCTAGTAGATTTGCCCGTATTTCCTCCTGTGTCAACTATACTGACAGATGTTGTATGATTCACTGGGAATTCCTCCTTATCCGCCCCAACATTGGGATCAGAGTGTTTTTGCTTGCCTTCTTTACCAACTGATTGTTATCGATGTTGCTATGAAATTGAGCACTTCTAGCGCATTTTTCCTCTTAACTTCCACCCATTATTCTTTCAGATTTTGAGCACTAGATTTAAATCCTTTTATCTCCTGTCCATTCTGGATAGTAATAGATAAAGATCTAGCCACATTCGCTTTATCTGAATTTAATGCAGCAGTTTGAATGTGCTGACTCACAACAACGGATGTCTTCTTCTTCCTACATTCAGATAGAGTATCCCCTGAATTTTATAGTGAGAACAATAGGAGAGGCTGCCTTCAACCTCTATTTTTTTTAACCAATTTGGCTTTGTGACAGTGACAACTTGATCGAAAATGGGACAAAATTGAACTGTCATTCTAAAAACAAGACTATTTTTTTCATTTTCCAAGCTCAATACCGCTTATCGAGACTGAAGTGTTTTTTATAACGGGGTACTACAACTAGGAATACTACAATGTATATGTCGCCTTATCATCTAGTACATATATATTGATATACGAAGCTTTAAGGCATCTTGATGGACCGTATTTATACGATTCATCGAGTCAACTAAACCCACCTTAAACGACACCTTACCCTTTGAACTGTTACTTGTTAGTGTCGTTTTGCTTTACATGCATTTTGAAGGTCTAAAGTGGAAACAAGCTTAAAAGAGGAGTTTTGTGCTAAAAATGGATCACAAGTCAAAACTGGCTAGTCGGGGACCGAGAGAGCCTCAGCCAGGACCAAACTTCACTACCGGGCTGCGCCGAGAAACCCCAGGCCGCGTCTGAGGATCCCAGCCGGGCCGCATTCTGAAAATGCCCGACGTGTCCGAGGCCCGCGTCCGACAGTGCCGAGACCTGCGTTCGAGCCCGGCCGGCCTGCGCCCAAGGAGATCTTCAAGTCAATCAAGGGCACGACCATGCTCCGACCAGATTCTGGCTTGGCAACCTTCATGGACCCGGTTTATAATCACTCAAATATGCTAGAACCGTCGGCATTTGGCCAAGAACGCATTGCAAAGGCCCTGAGCCCGGTCAAGGCCAAACAAAGGCATTTCTGGGTATTTTGGGGATTCTGGCCATTCTCCGGCCAGAATCCGGCCTAACATCCTTGATGAAACCATTTTTCTCTTGACCTTGTCGTTCAGAATCCATTGTTCACGAATCAAGTACCTCCGACCGAGATTCCGGTCAGATTCTGGCAAGCTCCGGCCAAGCTCCGATCAGCCTCCGTCGATGCTCCGATCAAGCTCAGATCATATGCAACCATGCTCCACCCAGTTCTATCCCAACTCTGATCAAATTCCGGCCAAGTCCAACCGGGACCAAGTCTAACCTTCCGGTTGGCCTTTCCTATTCATGGCCGGTTGGCCTTTGAGCTAAGCCGCCCATGTGGTTGTCCTTTGGCCTCCAACACCCAACCATTCATGAGGAGGGACCTGATCCTAGGTGGTTGGTTCCATTCCAACACCCAACCGCCTCCCCTTGCCTATATAAGGAAGAGCTTGGCCCTTGAAAACACATCACTAGAAACTTTTGATCTTTGGTCTTTGGATACTTGGTCACTTATCTCACTAGCTTGATCTTTGTCACTTGTACTCAAAAGCTTGTAAACACTTACACACATTTGGATATCAAAAGCTTCAACTTCTCTCTACTTGTTCTTGATTTACTTTTCCAAAACCTTTACTTGTTCTTGTCTTTCATCTCGGAAACCATTTATCCTTTGTACTAACTATGGTATTCCCTTCAATGGATACTTGTAGCTAAAATCTTCATTCGGTTGAAGGGGTTTTTTATATCATAAAACCGTTCTAGACCCTTTACTTAATGCTACTTAGTGTTCTAACTAGTTCTTTGTGCCATCAATTCGGGGTGAACACAACAAGGTTGAGTGGATGCTTGAAAAGGCAAAGCTCTTCCGAGTAGTTCATCCCCTCTTTAAAACCACTTGGTTGATCGGAAATGTGAGATTAAGTGGATGCACATAGGCTAATACATCTTTCAATGGAGTATTAGTCTAGCTAGAACTAGTAAGCTTTGTCTTGAAAAGGACTAGCCGGTGGTGTGAGTGCTTGAAATAGCCTTGCTGTGGGTTAAGTCTTGAAAAGGAATAACCCACACCTTAGAACACTTAGTAAGATCATTAGAGGTCGATGATGAACGAAGCTATGATATAAGGCCCCTAGACCGAATCTTTCTCTTGATCAAAACACCAACTTGCCATTTACTTACAGTCTTACTTTCAACAACTTCAATTCAGTACCTTTACATTCAGCACCTTTACTTTCAAGTACTTAACTTTCAATTCAGTTCCTAACTTTACTTTCAGTACCTTTACATTTAGTACCTAACTTTACTTTCAGTACCTAATTTTACATTCAGTACCTTTATTTTCAGTACCCTTATTTTCCATACATTTACTTTCAGTATTCATTTTCCATTCAAAACCAAAAATCAAACCCAATTGTTTTACTTTATTTTCCGTTTTCAAAAGAACTACTCTATCCACTAATTCCTTTGGGTTCGACCCCTACTTTCCGCTCTACTAATCCAATAGTGAGCCTACAGTAGTGGACTCTTATAAATATAAATTTTGCAGCGCCTCAACGACGGTCTGTCTAATTTTGGCGCCGTTGCCGGGGACTTAGCAATCAGATAGTTGTTCTTTCTTTTTTCTTTCTTTTTTCTTAGTTTTCGTACTTGCTTTGGCATAACCATGTCTCGTGCAGGAAGCCACCATGATGATGAGGTCAACGACGAGGTGAACATGTTCGGCCGAAATGATGAGGGACCACCTCCATTTTATGATGATCCAGAGCAACTCGTCCGAGACCGAAACCGAGCCATTCAGGAGGCTGCCCGGAGAAACCAAGGAGCGCCCGAGGTCAAGAATGGAGCTGGCCCAAGGTAGCCACCTCCTCCGAATCAGCAAGTGCCGAGGCAACAACCCATCTTAGAGGAGTACTATGAGGATGACGTCCTTCGCGAACCGACCATGGGAGAACTTTCGGCCCCAAATTTCAGAAACCAGCCGTGGTGCATATACGAGGGCCCGAAACTGGAGAGCATTTCTATCAACACATTCCTCGTACACAATTTGCCCAAGTTCTCGGGAACTCATGGAGAATCTGCAACTACTCATCTTCAACGTTTACATGGCATTTGCCAAAATTTAAAACCTTATGGAGTAGATGTAGAGGACTTCAAATTAAAAGCTTTTTACTTCTCCCTTATCGACTCTGTGAATGATTGCTTCCTTTCATTACGTTCAGGTAGCATCCGAACGTGGGCCCAAATGCAAAAGAAATTCCTGGATAAGTACTATCCGGCGGGAAGGGCGATGCAAGTAAGGAGGCAACTGCAAGACATAAGGCAGGGGCCTAATGAAACCATGTACGACTACCTCGAAAAGTTTACTCGCTTGGAACAAAGTTGCTGCACTCTTGGGCTGCCCGAGAAGCTCATCATCGAGTATCTTCTTGATGGATTGAGTCCCTTGGACAAAAGGCTCCTAGATGCCTCGGCTGTAGGGATGCACATCCGGTCCGGACCGGACCGGACCGGACCGGAATTTACGGTCCGGTCCGGACCGGTGGACCGGAATTTTCTAAAATCTTGGACCGTGGACCGGACCGGACCGGATATATATGGACCGGGACCGGACCGGGACCGGAATTCGTGTGAAAACTTGGACCGAAACCCGGACCGGACCGGGACCGACCGTAATTTAGGGTTAAAAAAATAGAAAATAAAAAAAATATTAGGAAAATAAAAAAAATCGGTTTATTCCGGTCCAGACCGGACCGGACCGGAACCCGTAATCCTCCAAAAATATGGACCGTGGACCGGACCGGGACCGGACCGAGACCGGACCGGACCGGAAAATCCGGTCGGTTCCGGTCCGGTTTTCCGGTCCGGGCCAATTTTGTGCATCCCTACTCGGCTGGAGGGTCCAATATGAGCCTACCATTGGGCGGCATAAGGCAACTCATCACCAGTGTTGCTGAAAATGCCCGGTTTAGAGAGGAGACCACTCGGCAAGATGAGTTTTCCCGCACCAAAAACGTGGCAAGAGCCGAAGCACCGGTAAACTCCATGCCCGAGGAGATGAAACAAATGAAGGAAATGATGATCCAAATCCTACGAAGGCAGCCGGCTCAAGTGAGACCTTGTGAATATTGTGGCACTACGGACCACAAGACTGATGCATGCCCAACCTTGATAGAGGAGGACCCGGTGGAGGTCAGTGTAGTAGAGGGATATCAAGGGTACAACAACAACAACCGCGCCGAGCCAAACCGGCAATATGGGCAAGCAACCGGGCAGAACTGGCGGTATGACCCCAACCCAAACTGGCGGATTGACAGCCATCATCCAAGGGAAATGCAGCAAGCCACCCCTCAACCGGCTCAACAACCTTACTGACCGCCCCACCAAAAGTACAACCAGAATGTCCCACCGGTGGGCCAATATCCGCAAAGAGGACCAAGTCAATATCAGGTGGGCCCAAGTAATCATCAAGGACCGAACAAATCCCTTGATGATGTAGTGAAGGAACTCGTGGGTTCTATGCATCAATTCCAAGTCGAAACGAAGGGAGAAATATCGGACTTGAAGAAGCAAATATCCCAACTCGCTACCTCAATGTCCGCGCTCAATAATGAACCCGGCCGGCTTCCTTCTCAAACCATTCAAAACCCGAAGGGAAACGTAAGTGTCGTGACCCTTAGAAGTGGGAGAAAGCTTGTCGTCGAACCCATGGAGCAAGAGGAAGACGACGGCCCGAAGTTTCCCGAAAAAGAGAGGGACACGGCTGAGGAAAGTAGGGGCACAGCCGAAGAAAGGCAGGACCCAGCCGAGGAACGCAGGCCTGACCCGGTACCAGCGGCCAGCCCAGTACCAGCATCCAAGGAGCACAGGCCACGCCCGGTGCTCAGAACCGAGACCTCCAAGATCAGCGACGCTCTTCCATTTCCAGTGCCAGCCCGAGTACCAAAAAAACATGTCATGGATGAGGACGTGTTTGAATTGTTCAGCAAGGTCGAGATCAACTTCCCCCTCTTGGAAGCCATCAAGCAAATCCCTCGATATGCTAAGTTTCTAAAGGAGCTTTGTACCAACCGGAGGAGGAGTACTAGAAATGATCAAGAGCTGATGAGTAGAAATGTGTCGGCCGTCATGCAACGAAAGGTGCCCCCCAAATGTGGTGATCCGGGAACTTACACCATTTCATGCACAATTGGCAACATCCGGATCGAGAACTGCATGCTAGACCTTGGGGCCTCAATCAACGTCTTGCCATTTTCAATCTAATCTTGCCTTAGGATTGGGCCCCTCGAACCCACCGGTCTCACTATCCAACTGGCAGATCGGTCGTGCAAACAGCCCAAGGAAAAAATTGAAGACGTTTTGGTCCAAGTGGGAGAATTGGTATTTCTAGCAGACTTCTACGTCCTTAAAATGGAGAATGGCGGGCCAACAGACCATGCACCTATCCTTCTCGGTCGACCATTTCCCAAGACGTCAAAAATGAAGATAGACTGCGGAAGTGGCATGCTCTCAATGGAGGTAGAAGGAGAGGTGTTTAGCTTTGGTATTTTCCGCGCAATGAAGCACCCTATGGAGTTTGAGGCCGTCCATGCTCTTGATACCTTAGATGACATTGTCCAAGAAGTCCAACCGGAGCTAAGGACGGATCCCCTATAACTCACACTCAATGGAGCCATGTATTCACACGAGAACTCATATGAGTTGGCCGAAGATGTTCATGAGGTGCTGTCCCACTTGATGATCTTGGAACCGCTTACACAAAGGTATGAAGTGAGTGAGGTACGATTGTTTAAATCTAATGTCTTTTTACCTTCAATTGTGCAGGCTCCCGTAGTAGAATTGAAGCCCCTGCCCGGACATCTAAAGTACGCATTCCTAGGGGAAAACAACACACTCCCGGTGATCATCAAGAGTGGCTTGGATGCAGCACAAGAGCGTCGTTTGGTGGAAGTGCTAAGCCGGCACAAGTTAGCCATTGGATGGACTCTAGCCGATTTGAGAGGAGTCAGTGATGAGTCGTAGTTGTACGACTATTTTATATGTTAAAACCCCGTTTCTTAGTGTTACCTGTATATTATTTCACTACCTGAGTGTAGTTTTCGTTCTCAGGTACACTCGGAGACCATGGAAGGAATACCGGCTAAAAGGAGCCTATTTGAAGATGTTTGGCGCGGAAAGAAATGAAGTCCGAGGCACTTGGAATTTTCGTCATTGCAAACCGCGGAGGGCTGAAGAATTAAGGGCGCGGACATCTTATGAATTCCCATAATTGCTGAGACGTCCGCGGAAAGCAAATGCAGGAGACGTCCACGGGGACAGCTGGCAAGTCGAATTTCTTAATTTTGTTTTGGCAATTTCGGGAATTATAAAAGGATAATTAGAAGCACGACACCCTAGGACAACTTGTAGTGCAACCTAGCGGGGGGCTATAAGTTGTAAAACATTAGAAATCAAAACGGTTAGGTTAATGATTTAGTCTTGCATCACAGTCGAGAGTTCTAGTCTGCACTGTTCTTTAATATTTGATACTTGGATTTGTGTGACGATTGCTCTAGCGATCATTCTTGCTTACTTGCGTTATTTAATTGTTTGCATTCAAAACCCCCCATTGTTACGTTTTTACTTAGTGAAACAGATTCTCAACCGATCTCTGTGGATACGACCCGACTTACCACTTGCTAGTCGGAAAAAAGAAATATTATTTTTGCACAGGTACAACGACACCTGTCAAAATGGCGCCGTTACCGGGGATTGGTAACGAAGAATCTCACCAAGTATTTCTTTCTTTTAGCTTTATTTTATTGTCTTTTTATTTTTTGTCACTTGATTATTTTTCTGTTTAAGTAACCATGTCACAGAGAAGTGTTGAACGTGATGGTGAAGAGCGAAGTAGTGTACAAGGAGATAACATGCAGGAACAGAGGCAAGGACTGCCCCCTGTTAATCAAAGATTACCACCCCCCAGAAATCAGCAATTTGTGAATGAGTTTGCTAGACATCGTGCAGCTAGACACGATGATTACGAGGATGAGCTGGATCGACAATACCTCGGTGGAGGAAATCAATATAGACAGTTAGCTAGGCGTCGGGATTTGGGACGCACTATGAGAGGAGTATGTGCGCCATTTGTTGATGAGGAGCATTGGTGCATTAGGCTGGATGAGGACGCAGATGATATCAAGATAAAGAGTGGGGTGATACACCACTTGCCCAAGTTTGGAGGAATGCCCGATGAGAACCCCCTAAGGCACTTAAAGGAATTTCATGGAGTTTGCATGTCCATGAAATCAGCATCGGTCCCGGAAAATATTTTTAAACTAAAGACATTTCCTTTTTCTTTAGAAAGTCAAGCTAAATCTTGGTTAATGTCTTTACCTGCAGGTTCGATTACTTCATGGGATCAATTGCAAAGGAAGTTCATGGACAAGTACTACTCCCATTCGAAGGCGGCTCAAACAAGAAAGGAGCTCTCTATGCTTAGACAAGGACGCGCAGAAACGTTGTTCGACTGTTTGGAGAGGTTTAGGCATTTGGAAGAGAGCTGTCCGAATCATGGAATCCCACAAAGGATGCTGCTTGAATACTTTATGGATGGGATGGTTCTAATGGAAAGAAGAATGGTAGATGCCTCAGCCCAAGGGTCTATCCTGGACATGTACCACGAGGAGATATGGGAGTTGATTGAGAGAGTTGCCGAGAGCACAATGTACTTAGAAGAGACATATAAACCTGCACCAGTTGCTAACGTGAATGTACATTCTGAATTGCAGGAACTGAAGGATATGATGGCTAAAATGTTGACGCAACAACCACAAAGAAATCAACAAGTGGAGTGTAAGGTAATCAAGTCCACTTTTAATTCGATAAATAATGATAACGCTGTTTTTCAGGAAAGAACAGAAGACGTGAATATAGTGGACTACATAAACAAGGGAGATTTGCCACCAAGGAGATATGATGGATATCAAGGCAACAACAAATGGCAGCCAAGGCAAGGCGATGGTGGTTGGCAAAGGAACAACAATTACGATGCGGGGCAATCCTCGTACCCACAAAAGCAGCCATACAAACCACCACAGATCAGACAAGGAGATGAGGACCCGATCAGGGAATTCAGGGATGAAGTGAGAGGCATGTTCAAGGAACTAACTCAAAAGATGGGCCACCATGCTGGAGACATTAACGAGCTAAAGAGGCAAGTGTCTCAAATTGCCAGCGCCGTTTACGAACAGCGAGAAGACAAAGGGAAGATGCCTTCACAAACGATCCCTAATCCAAGGCAAAATGTCAGTGTGATCGTGATAAAGGATGAAGAGGAGATGAAGGCTGAAGAAAAAGAAGAAAAAGAGCAAGATTTGGATGCTACCTCAGTGCCAAACGCGGACGTCTCCACAATTATGGCGCGGACCCCTGAAGCATTGTTGCAAAATCAAGAGACGTCCGCGGATAAAAATCATGAGACGTGCGCGGAATTCCCAGTGAGCAATTTCCAAATTTTGAGTTCTAACCCTCTTGCGCCATTGCCATTTCCTATGCAGGTTATTGAGCGTCACGAAGCTATAAACGATGAAATTCGACAGACGGGGTATGAGGACATGAAAATCAACGCACAAATGCAAGAATCGGAGTGAGGGAAAAAAGGAGCGTTGACCACTCGGACTAGAGACCCAGGTGCCTTCACGGTGACCTGTGGCATTGGTAACACGCTTATTCCCCACTGTTTGATTGATTTGGGAGCGTCTATTAATGTTATGCCATATGATCTATATTGTTCATTGAAACTTGGACCGGTAAACCGATCAAGTTAACTATCGAGTTAGGGAACAAGTCATGTGTTCATCCTTATGGTTTGCTTGAGAATTTAACCGTGAATGTTGGTGAAGTTGTTGTGCCTGTAGATTTTTATGTCTTGCAGATGGAGGACACCCAGACTAAGGAGTCGCCAACACTCATTCTTGGACGGCCGATCTTGTTTGCGACAAAGGCGAATTTTTTTTTGATTGGGAGCTTAAAGCTCAGAAAATAGCATCTGTTCTTTTTTTGATGCATTGGTAGGGACTTGAACCCGGGCCGCCTACAAGCACCTGAGGAACTCCATACCACGATGGCAACTCACTTGACAAAGGCGAAAATTGATGTCGATGAGGGCACTATTATCCTCAAATATGGTGGCAAGATGGCTGAGTTTCGTGTCTTTGAGGATGACCACCAGCCTTGTGCGAGGAAACCACCTGATATAGCTGATAAAACTTGTTTTAATATTACAACTGATGAATCGTTGCGTGTGATTCAGGGTGTCAGTGAGCAGCTGAAGGTAACAAGGAAAACACGCCCACCAGATAAGAAGCGAGTAAAGAAACAAAAGTGTGGGGTGGGCGCGCAAAAGAGGTGGACATCTAAAGAAAAGAACTGGAAATCGAAGCCACCTGATGGCGGGCTGAGAATTGAAAAAATATCAACTAGTGAACGTGCTGTAGAGAGGAGCACGCTGGGCAGTAAGTTTGACTTGGATCAGCCTTGGGATCCTAACTTGTGATCCTAAAGAGGTAATGTCCAGCCAAGGACGTAAAACAAAGGCGCTTACCGGGAGGCAACCCGGTGTGTTTTTATTTTATTCATGTTAAGAGTAGGTTAATTAGTGGAATTGGGAAGCTGATAATGTGCCTCGAGTGCATTTCTTTTTATTTCTGGTGGTTTCAGGTGATTAAACGAAGAAGGGAATTCAACATCAGTGCGTTCCACGCACGTCTCAACTATTAAAGCGCAGACGCCTTAACAATTATCGCAAAATCATCAGACGTCCGCGGGGTTAAATGGAGAAGACGTCCGCGGTGCATCGTAGAGGGCAAATCGCAGCAACCACCACCACCAGACTATTAGGGGAGTACCAGTTCCTTTCGCTTTTTATTTATTTATTTTTATTGTTATTTGAGTCTGTTTGTTACACATCTCATCTCTTGAATTATTCCGTGAGGACACGTGTCCATTTAAGTGTCGGGTGGGATGTTATAGAGTCAGTTATGTGTCGTGATGAAATGATGATGTACTGCTATGCTTTTCTCATATGTCAAAAATCTCATTTCCAGCTTTTTATGACTATTGTGCTCATTTGACTAAAAATGTGAAATTTCAAAAAAAATGCGATGCTTTGTTCTTTCGAGTTGTGATATGCAGGGATGTGGAGTTGACAGAAATGTCCTAGAAAGGTACGGCAAATTGCAGGAAGTTCTGAGTTTTTGGTTCTGATGATTGAGAAAAGCGGTAGAGGTTGACACTTCACTAGCCTAGTCCTGAGAGTAGCTCCGTCACCAAGTATACAAGTTTATTCATGCGTTCGAAGTGGTGGCGGGACAGAGAAAACGAACTGTCCATCTCTAGTCGAAGTAGCTGGGAATGGGTGGGTAACCCCTACCTTGCCTCATGCAGAAAAGACGAGGATGAGAAAAGAGCGGGACGCACTCCTATGCTGTTATCCGAAGGCTATGATTGGAGTGGTTCAAGGGCGCAAATGATTACGTGGACAAGAAACAAATTCAAAAGCCGAAGGCAAACCATCAAGTAGAAAACAAAAAGAAAAAAATCAAAAATCTGATTGATTCAAGCAAAGATGTGTCGTTTATCAAAGTCCATACAAGTTAAAGAATTCAAGACTCAATGGTATGAAAGCAGTGAATAAATCATGTGTCAGAGAAAGCCGCTGACTCAATTCTAAAGACCAAAACTCAAAAAAGAATGCAATGTCCGTGGTACCTATAGGGGACTATCTCCCAAACATCCAAGGTCGTTTGAATTGCAACTCGTGAGGTAACAAGTATCGAAAAATCTATCTTTACTCGCATTGTTAGAATCATAAGCATGATAAGATTAATTGCTGTATTTGAGATTGAGATGTAAGGATTAGCATGACTAGTACATTGTAATTCGTTCTATGGCTTTGTTCTTGTTCGGGACAAACAAGTTCAAGTGTGGGGTAGTTTGATGAGTCGTAGTTGTACGACTATTTTATATGTTAAAACCTCGTTTCTTAGTGTTACCTGTATATTATTTCACTACCTGAGTGTAGTTTTCGTTCTCAGGTACACTCGGAGACCATGGAAGGAATACCGGCTAAAAGGAGCCTATTTGAAGATGTTTGGCGCGGAAAGAAATGAAGTCCGAGGCACTTGGAATTTTTGTCAGTGCAAACCGCGGAGGGCTGAAGAATTAAGGGCGCGGACGTCTTATGAATTCCCATAATTGCCGAGACATCCGCGGAAAGCAAATGCAGGAGACGTCCGCGGGGACAGCTGGCAAGTCGAATTTCTTAATTTCGTTTTGGCAATTTCGGGAATTATAAAAGGATAATTAGAAGCACGACACCCTAGGACAACTTGTAGTGCAACCTAGCGGGGAGCTATAAGTTGTAAAACATTAGAAATCAAAACGATTAGGTTAATGATTTAGTCTTGCATCACAGTCGAGAGTTCTAGTCTGCACTGTTCTTTAATATTTGATACTTGGATTTGTGTGACGATTGTTCTTGCGATCATTCTTGCTTACTTGCGTTATTTAATTGTTTGCATTCAAAACCCCCCATTGTTACATTTTTACTTAGTGAAACAGATTCTCAACCGATCTCTGTGGATACGACCCGACTTACCACTTGCTAGTCGGAAAAAAGAAATATTATTTTTGCACAGGTACAACGACACCTGTCAGTCAGCCCGACGGTATGCATGCACCGCATTCTACTTGAGGATGGAGCAAAGCCATCATGAGAGCCTCAATGACGACTCAACCCAATCATGATAGAGATCGTCCAAAAAGAGATTCAAAAGCTATTGGATGCGGACGTCATCTATCCCATCTCGGATAGCCAATGGGTGAGCCCGGTCCATGTGGTCCCGAAGAAAATTGGGATCACGGTTGAGGAAGATGCCGAAGGGAAGATGGTGACGACAAGGGTCAAGAATGGCTGGAGGATGTGCATCGACTACAGAAGATTGAATGCCGTCACGAGGAAGGATCATTTCCCTCTACCATTCATCGATCAAATGCTAGACCGACTGGCGGGCAAACCATATTTCTGTTTCTTGGATGGGTTCTTGGGGTACAATCAAATTCCTATAGCACCCGAGGACCAAGAGAAGACGATGTTCACCTGCCCATTCGGTACATTTGCCTTCCGGAGGATGTCGTTTGGTCTATGCAATTCTCCCGGTACTTTTCAAAGGGTGGTGACCAGCATTTTATCAGACATGATTGGAGAATTCATTGAAGTCTTCATGGACGACTGATGGACCAAAGTTGTACGAGTCAGAAACACAGTAAAACCCCCTTAATTAGACTGTTTGTCTATCTAACGTCTACGTGTTAGTCCCGATATATTTTCACAGGGCATTTTAGAGACTGAAGTGAAAACACGCTAAGGAGAGGATTTTAAGCTGAAAAGATAACAAGAGTCAATCCAAGGTCAAGATCATATGCCGACTGAAGAAATATCAAGGATCCTGACGTTGAATTGACCAGAACAAATTAATCAGAAGAATCAGGAGTGGAGTCAAGACAGACCGGGGAAGGAACACATTGACAGTTTTGTGAAAAGACTGCACAAAACTGTACAAAACTCACATTGGGCAAGGATGACCGGCCACGACTCAAGGAGGTGGCCAAGGGAGGAGCTCCTCCCCCTTGGACCACCGGCAACCGGCGGCTATGGGAGGAGGGACCGGCGGCTTCACTATTCCTCCACATGTCACCTCCTCCTCCTCCCTTCTCCTCCCTTGGATCAAATGCACATGTCCACCATCTCCACCACCCATCTCCTCCCCTTTGGGCTATAAAAGGAGGAGCTCCTCCTCCTCATTTCACACACCAATTCTCAAATTCACTTCTCTCTCTAGAAGTTGTAATATTTGTAATGTTGTAATCTTGCTTTGGAAATAAAGGAAAGCTCCCTTGGCGCTTCAACGGTTGTAAGTTTCTCTTAGTATTAATTTATTTAACTGTTGTCTTTAATTTCCTTAGTATAATGTTTAGCGCGATGAATAGTAGCTACACTAGTAGTTCGGTCTAAGGGGCGCACTTGTATTATAAAATGTTTTAAGACTATTAAACTTAGTGTCTAGTCTAAGTATTCAAAACTTATTTTATGTGCCATATATTAAGTCAGAACGTCCATGGTTGAGGGGACGCTTGGAATGGCAAAGCTCACCATGGGGGTTCGTAAACTTGTACGGATAAGTGGATGCTTGGAATGGCAAAGCTTATCTGAGAAGTTTGACTCATCCTAAACACCATTTGGTTGATCGGGAATGATTGATCAAATGGATGCACATAGGCTAATATAACCTGGAATGGAGTATTAGTCTAAATAGAATAAGTGTTCTACGTCCTTGGAATAGGCTAGACAGTGTACGCAAATCGAGTGCTTGGAATGGCCTTGATACACCGTTTGAATACTTAGGAGAGTCACTAAAGGTCAATGATAAACAGGATATAATACAAGTCCCCTGAAATCGAACATTTCTCTTAATCATTAAAATAGTAATTTACTTTCCAGTATTAAAATCAACCAACCAACTAATCAATCAATCAAAATAGCTGGTAGCTTTAAAACCAACCAACCGACCTTAAACACGTTCCCACGCTGCGTAATTCCCCCCGAAGAACAATTATTCCCCTAGTTCCCTTGGGTTCGACCCCTACTTACCAAGTACTACCCAGTAGTATAGTTGCAAGTAGTGGACTATAAATTTATTTGCACAATCGCTTTGACGACGAGCGGTTCTGTTAAATTGGCGCCATTGCCGGGGAACTAGTCATCGGATAACTGTTCTTCCCTCCCCTTTTTCTTTTCTCTTCATCTCTCTATGTCATTACCTGTCACGCATGCATGGACAACGCGATTTCTGCCCCTGTTCGGAGGAACGGAGGGAGAAGACCCTGTACAGCACTGCCGAAACTTCCACCAAGTCTGCCACAACATCAAACCTGAAAACGAAGTGTTAGAGGAATTTAAGCTGAAATGCTTTAAATTCTCTCTAACCGACTTCGCTACGATATGGTACTACACATCCACCGCTTGCAGTGCAGAACGTTTCGTAGACCTCTGCGTTCCGTTCCTGAAAGAATTCTCCCCACCTTCCTTACGCCAAGAAACCCGCGAGAAGATCCTGAACCTTCAACAATCCCGGGATGAGACTTTGGACGAATACTACATAAAATTCGATGCCATCATCTCAAGCTGCCCGCACCATGGATTTACGAAGAAAATTCTTCTCCAAAAATTTCTTAGTGGGATGAGGTCCGAAGAGCTGGGAAGAGTCAACGAAGCTATGAGAAGGTCTGCTGCAAACCTCACCATTGCAGACATGTGGTACCTGATAACTGGCCTAGCCGCTGCCACAAGACGAGTTCCTCACACTGATGAGGAAATGCAGACAGAAGAAGGTAACCCTGAGGCTGACAAAGAAGAAACCACCGAGCCGTCAGAAGAGACTCCCGAACCATCCGAGGAATCAGACATGGAAAGCACCGGAAGCAACAAAGTAGAAGTCCAGAATACCACCAACGAACTGCCTATTCCATACCCGACTATCATTACCCAGGCAGCTGAGACTATCTACGATCAGTTCTTCACGAACCAACATTACGAGGCAGAACCGAGCCTCATGAGGCCTTCCCGACTTTTCCCCTTAATTAATGAGCAAGTCGCCGCGAACTATGCGATCCAATAAGAAGCTCAAAGGAGAATAGGAAAAGTGCCCGAGCAGAATGACTCCTACATGGAGCACGCTTTCGCCATGACTGGACAAGGCAGCCCTAAACAGGAAAACACCCAGTTCAAGAAGCTGATAGTAAAAGGTCCCTTGCCTTCTCAGAGACGTTGGAAGGAGATACCATCAGAACTGGACCCAAACCCGTCATCTGCTAAAAAATCAGGAAGACTCACCGCAAGAATCAAAGTCGGTGGAATCAAGAAGTTCGACCTCAGCCACCCATGGGACCCAAACCAATGAACCACAAACGAGGTATCGTCGAGCCAACGACGTTAAACAAGTGCACTGGTCGGGAGGTAACCCGACACTATCTTACTTTTCCGCACTTTAATTTCTGTCTTTAAATTCAGTATTTAGGTTTAAGCTTGCATGACTTTTGAACTAAGGCACGCCTTCGTTCAAAAGTGGGGGGTGAGAACCACCTGTGTACATAAATAACATGCTGCTGTTTTTTCTTTTTTAGTAATAGTACCTTTTTGAAAATATGAACTTAAGAATGTGAAAAAGATAAATCATAATTCATGCATTAACCTTGTGAAAATTCAAACTGTTTAAAAACTTAGAATGTAACTTTCCATTTGTCCTTTGTGCTGAGATAACTAGGGATGTGGAGTTGATATAAACTGCCCTAGAGAGGCTTGGAAAGCAATCAAAGGATCAGATCAAACTATATGGTTTTCGAAGTCAGTGGAGGCTGCACTTCGGGTTTTCAGTGAATAATTGAAGTCAACTCCGTCATGAAGCATCTATGCAAAGGCGAGGACGGGAATCAGACCGTCCTCTCTCTAGTCAAAATAGCCGAGAAAATAGATGGGCGACCCTCATCTTGACCCGCGCAAAACGACAAAGACGAGAGGAGCGGGGAGGTATTTCCATAGGCTTGCGGGCGATGATTGGACCTCCCAAAAAAGGCTCGAGAAAATGGACTAGCAATCACAAAAAGACGAAAAGCTCAATGAAGCAAATCAAAAGAGGCCAAAGGCCCAAAATTGTGAAGGTTTTAACCGAGCAAAAGTGAAGCACTCAAAAAAGTCAAATCAAAGGCCAAAGGCCGATTCACTACAACAAAAAAGCAGTCCCTCGCCAAAGAAGAAAATCAAAAAGGCTCAACTCACTGAAACCCGAATCGAATCACGTGCTAGAGAAAGCTACCAGAAAACCATATAGTAAGAGACGATCCCGAGGTTGCAGTCCAGGAACCTAAAAAGGGCTATCTCCCGAGACATCCAATATAATTTGCATCTCAGCACGGAGGTACAAGTATTAAGTTTCTTCTATTTATTTACGCAGTTTAATTTGGTAATAAGTAAGCAATGCATGAATTAGGATAGATTGAGTACCACAGTCTAATTTTCATATTCCAAAGCCAAAATTAGAACTTACGCCCTTTAATAGCATTGTTCGGGACGAACAACTAAAAGTGGGGGGTAATCTGATGGACCAAAGTTATACGAGTCAGAAACACAGTAAAACCCCCTTAATTAGACTGTTTGTCTATCTAACGTCTACGTGTTAGTCCCGATATATTTTCACAGGGCATTTTAGAGACTGAAGTGAAAACACGCTAAGGAGAGGATTTTAAGCTGAAAAGATAACAAGAGTCAATCCAAGGTCAAGATCATATGCCGACTGAAGAAATATCAAGGATCCTGACGTTGAATTGACCAGAACAAATTAATCAGAAGAATCAGGAGTGGAGTCAAGACAGACCGGGGAAGGAACACATTGACAGTTTTGTGAAAAGACTGCACAAAACTGTACAAAACTCACATTGGGCAAGGATGACCGGCCACGACTCAAGGAGGTGGCCAAGAGAGGAGCTCCTCCCCCTTGGACCACCGGCAACCGGTGGCTATGGGAGGAGGGACCGGCGGCTTCACTATTCCTCCACATGTCACCTCCTCCTCCTCCTCCCTTCTCCTCCCTTGGATCAAATGCACATGTCCACCATCTCCACCACCCATCTCCTCCCCTTTGGGCTATAAAAGGAGGAGCTCCTCCTCCTCATTTCACACACCAATTCTCAAATTCACTTCTCTCTCTAGAAGTTGTAATATTTGTAATGTTGTAATCTTGCTTTGGAAATAAAGGAAAGCTCCCTTGGCGCTTCAACGGTTGTAAGTTTCTCTTAGTATTAATTTATTTAACTGTTGTCTTTAATTTCCTTAGTATAATGTTTAGCGCGATGAATAGTAGCTACACTAGTAGTTCGGTCTAAGGGGCGCACTTGTATTATAAAATGTTTTAAGACTATTAAACTTAGTGTCTAGTCTAAGTATTCAAAACTTATTTTATGTGCCATATATTAAGTCAGAACGTCCATGGTTGAGGGGACGCTTGGAATGGCAAAGCTCACCATGGGGGTTCGTAAACTTGTACGGATAAGTGGATGCTTGGAATGGCAAAGCTTATCTGAGAAGTTTGACTCATCCTAAACACCATTTGGTTGATCGGGAATGATTGATCAAATGGATGCACATAGGCTAATATAACCTGGAATGGAGTATTAGTCTAAATAGAATAAGTGTTCTACGTCCTTGGAATAGGCTAGACAGTGTACGCAAATCGAGTGCTTGGAATGGCCTTGATACACCGTTTGAATACTTAGGAGAGTCACTAAAGGTCAATGATAAACAGGATATAATACAAGTCCCCTGAAACCGAACATTTCTCTTATCATTAAAATAGTAATTTACTTTCCAGTATTAAAATCAACCAACCAACCAATCAATCAATCAAAATAGCTGGTAGCTTTAAAACCAACCAACCGACCTTAAACACGTTCCCACGCTGCGTAATTCCCCCCGAAGAACAATTATTCCCCTAGTTCCCTTGGGTTCGACCCCTACTTACCAAGTACTACCCAGTAGTATAGTTGCAAGTAGTGGACTATAAATTTATTTGCACAATCGCTTTGACGACGAGCGGTTCTGTCAACGACTTCACCATCTATGGAGACACTTTCGACGCTTGCTTGAATAATTTGAGCACGGTTTTGGCACGATGTGTGTCCATGAACTTAGTGCTCAATTATGAGAAGTGCCACTTCATGGTAACACACGGAGTAGTCTTGGGACATGTCGTCTCACAAGAAGGCATAGAAGTGGACAAGGCAAAGATCGACCTAATCATGACTCTACCATACCCCTCCACGGTTCGAGACATCAAATCATTCCTTGGACATGCGGGATTCTACCGGCGGTTCATCAAGGACTTCTCCAAAAAGGCATTACCTCTATCCACTCTTCTCCAAAAAGAAGTTCCTTTTGAATTCACCAAGTCATGCAAGGAAGCCTTTGATGAGCTCAAGAAGGCCCTCACTAGCACACCCATCATCCGAACACCGGATTGGGAGCAACCATTTGAAATCATGTGCGACGTGAACGACTTTGCTGTGGGAGCAGTTCTTGGCCAAAGGTTTGACAAGAAGGCAGTTGTGATCTACTACGCCTCAAGAACCCTAGACTCAGCCCAACGGAACTACTCAACCACCGAGAAGGAGCTCCTAGCCGTGGTGTTCGATCTAGAGAAGTTTAGATCCTACTTACTTGGAGCAAAAGTGATAGTCTTCTCGGACCATGCTGCCATCCTGTACCTAATGAAGAATAAGGAGGCCAAGCCAAGGCTCATACGGTGGATCTTGCTACTGCAAAAGTTCGATGTGGAGATAAGGGACAAAAAGGGGATTGAGAATACGGTGGCCGACCATCTTAGTTGGATTATCCGAGGAGAAGAAGAGGGGCACATAACTGAGTCATTTCCGGATGAGCATCTCTATGCAGTCTCAACCAAGGTGCCATGGTATGCTCAAATCGTCAACTACCTAGTAGGAGGTACATTTCCTCCCTCTTTTACTAAAGCACAATGCATGAAACTTAGGCATGATGCTAGACATTACTTATGGGATGATCCTTGTTTATGGAAAATAGAAGTAGATCAAATGCTTAGGAGATGCATCCCCGATAGTGAAATAGCTTCTGTTATTAGCTTCTGCCATGAGTTTGCATGTGGAGGACACTTTGGGCCTAAAAGAACCGCTAGGAAAATCCTAAATAGCGGCTTCTTTTGGCCAAGTGTATTTAGAGATGCTTATGAGAAGTGTAAGAAGTGTGATAGGTGCCAAAGAGTAGGGAATGTGTCGGCTAGGAATGAAATGCCTCAAGTGCCCATCTTGGTCAATGATGTCTTTGACATTTGGGGCATTGATTGCATGGGGCCATTCCCAGTTTCATGTGGGTTTGCTTACATACTGGCTGCTGTAGATTATGTGTCGAAATGGGTAGAGGCTAAGGCCACGAGGTGCGACGATGCAAAGACTGTCATAGATTTTTTGTGCACTAACCTGTTTTGTAGGTATGGAGTACCCAAGGCCATAATCAGCGACCAAGGAACTCATTTCTGCAACCGCATGATGGCTGCCACCTTGAAGCACTACCATGTCCACCACCGGACATCCACGGCATATCATCCCCAAACCAATGGTCAAGCGGAGATCTCCAATCACGAAATCAAAGGTATTTTAGAGAAGATGGTGAAACCGCGAGGAAAGATTGGAGTCAAAGGCTAGATGAAGCTCTTTGGGCTTATCGGACGGCATACAAGACGCCAATAGGTACCTCCCCCTTTTGGCTTGTTTATGGGAAGGCATGCCACCTTCCGGTGGAGTTGGAACATAAAGCCTATTGGGCGCTCAAGCATTGCAATCCGGATTTGAAGACCGCCGGACTGGATATGAAGCTTAATCTATGCGAGCTTGAGGAGTTGCGACTTGAGGCCTATGAAGGGCAAACAGACTACAAAGCGCGGACCAAATTGTATCATGACGAATTCATCCTCCGGCACTCATTTGAGGAAGGAAAACAAGTGCTACTCTTCTCCTCGCGATTGAAGTTGATGCCCGACAAACTGAAATCAAGATGGACCGGCCCCTACACCGTGACTAAGGTATTCAACCATGGGATGCTTGAGTTGGAAAGCTTGAAGAATGGAAGCCGATTCAATGTGAATGGACAGAGGGTCAAACACTACCATGGCGAGGTCGACTTGACAACTCAACACTATGACCTAGCCAAGCCACCCGACCCCTCATGAGTGAGGTATCTTCGAGCCAATGACGTTAAACAAAGGCACTTGCCGGGAGGTAACCCGGCATTTTTAGTTTTATGTGTCTTTTAAATTTTTCAGTCCATATTTACTTATGTCTTTTAGTTGTTTGAGTCGTTCTCACCTCTCTTTTGCATATAGAATGAAATGATTATTTGTGCAGGAATCGGGTTCGGGAGCTAAATCACGCGAGCCCGGGCAGCGTCCGAGAATTACCGGGCCTGTGCCCAAGGAGTGCCGGGCTGCGCCGAGAAAACCAAGTCCCTGCGCACCAGCCGGCCGCGCCCGAGGAACCGGTTCCCAGCTAAGGCCCCTCGACCATCAGCCAAATTCGGCCAAACCAGGCCCGGTCGTTTGCTCCTTCAATCACGACTGAGCAACGACGCTATAGGGGAGTTCTATTCACACTTAAACTTTTTATATCGTTTCCTTTCTTTTGATTGTATGCTTGCATGTGTGTTTTGAACTAAGTCGTGCCGTGAGGCACGGCTTTGTTCAAAAGTGTGGGGTGAGGATAGTCGTTGTACATATAAGTCAATATGTTTTTCTTTTTCCTTTAAAACTAACTTTTTGAGAATATGACTTGCATGATGTGAAATAGATAGATCCGAATGCATGCATTTTCCTTGTGAAATTGAAACTGTGTAGAAACATGTGAACTTAACTATTTACTTGTCCTCTTGTGCCAAGATAAAGTAGGATGTGGAGTTGACATAAACGCCCTAGAAAGGCTTGACAAGCACCCAAGGGACCGATTCTCATGATATATGGTTATGACAAGACAGTGGAGGCTAGCATTTTGGGTTATTTGGGCTTGATGTTGACTCCGCCGTGCAGTGTTTATGCAAGGGGCGGGACGGGAATTAGACCATCCTATCTCTAGTCCTAGGTAGCCGGGAAAAGAGGTGAGCGACCCTCATCTTGACCCGCGCGAAAAGGGCAAGGATGAGAAAGAGCGGGGAGGCATTTCCATATGCTCTCGGGCGATGATTGGACCTCCCAAAGGTGAAGAATTTGGACAAGCAATTCACAAAGGAGCAAAGCTCAAAGAGCCAAATCAAAGGCCGAAGGCTAATTTGTGAAGGATTTACCCGAAAGCGAAAGTGAAGTATTCCAATTCAATATCAAAGGCCGAAGGCCAATATCACTCCAATAGTTGTCCCTTCAAGAAAATCAAAAAGCTCAATCCTTTGGCCCGAACAAATCATGTGCGAGAGAAATCCAAGAGTCATAACCATATATCAAGATCGGAACCGAGAGTGTAGATCAAGGGCCTAAGAGGGCTATCTCCCACTCATCCAAGTTAGTATGCATCTCGGCTCGAAGGTACAAGTATCGAGTTGCTTTTATGTTTTAGCTCAGTTTCTTTTTAAAGCAAGTTAGTAATGCATGATAAGGTGAAATCTAGGCTTGCATTCTAACATTCTTACCTTGGATTTTTTGTGTTTTAGCTAAGTGTTTCTCTTTTTGCCTAGCCTTGTTTGGGACGAACAAGTATAAGTGTGGGGTGATTTGATGGACCGTATTTATACGATTCATCGAGTCAACTAAACCCACCTTAAACGACACTTTACCCTTTGAACTCTTACTTGTTAGTGTCGTTTTGCTTTACAGGCATTTTGAAGGTCTAAAGTGGAAACAAGCGTAAAAGAGGAGTTTTGTGCTAAAAATGGATCACAAGTCAAAACTGGCCAGTCGGGGACTGAGAGAGCCTCAGCCGGGACCGAACTTCACTACCAGGATGCACCGAGAAACCCCAGGCCGCGTCCGAGGATCACAGCCGGGCCGCGTCCTGAAAATGCCGGACGTGTCCGAGGCCCGCGTCCGAGAGTGCCGAGACATGCGTCCGAGCCTGGCCGGCCTGCGCCCAAGGAGATCTTCAAGTCAATCAAGGGCACGACCATGCTCCAACCAGATTCCGGCTTGGCAATCTTCATAGACCCGGTTTATAATCACTCAAATATGCTAGAACCGTCGGCATTTGGCCAAGAAATCATTGCTAAGGCCCCGAGCCCGGTCAAGGCCAAACAAAGGCATTTCTGGGTATTTTGGGGATTCTGGCCATTCACCGGCCAGAATCCAGCCTAACATCCTTGATGAAACCATTTTTCTCTTGACCTTGTCGTTCAGAATCCATTGTTCATGAATCAAGTACCTCCGACCAAGATTCCGGTCAGATTCCGGCAAGCTCCGGCCATGCTCCGATCAGCCTCCGTCGATGCTCCGATCAAGCTCAGATCATATGCAACCATGCTCCGCCCAGTTCTATCCTTGCTCCGATCAAATTCCGGCCAAGTCCAACCGAGACCAAGTCTAACCTTCCGGTTGGCCTTTCCTATTCATGGCCGGTTGGCCTTTGAGCTAAGCCGCCCATGTGGTTGTCCTTTGGCCTCCAACCGAGTCCAAGGCGGTGCACTTGAGGAGGGACCGGATCCTAGGCGGTTGGTTCCATTCCAACACCCAACCGCCTCCCTTTGCCTATATAAGGAAGAGCTTGGCCCTTGAAAACACATCTCTAGAAACTTTTGATCTTTGGTCTTTGGATACTTGGTCACTTATCTCACTAGCTTGATCTTTGTCACTTGTACTCAAAAGCTTGTAAACACTTACACACATTTGGATATCAAAAGCTTCAACTTCTCGCTACCTGTTCTTAATTTACTTTTCCAAAACCTTTACTTGTTCTTGTCTTTCATCTCGAAACCCATTTATTTTCCTTTGTACTAGCTATGGTATTCCCTTCAATGGATACTTGTAGCTAAACTCTTCATTCGGTTGAAGGGGTTTTTATATCATAAAACCGTTCTAGACCCTTTACTTAATGCTACTTAGTTTTCTAACTAGTTCTTTGTGCCATCAATTCGGGGTGAACACAACAAGGTTGAGTGGATGCTTGAAAAGGCAAAGCTCTTCCGAGTAGTTCATCCCCTCTTTAAAACCACTTGGTTGATCGGAAATGTGAGATCAAGTGGATGCACATAGGCTAATACATCTTTCAATGGAGTATTAGTCTAGCTAGAACTAGTAAGCTTTGTCCTGAAAAGGACTAGCCGGTGGTGTGAGTGATTGAAATAGCCTTGCTATGGGTTAAGTCTTGAAAAGGAATAACCCACACCTTAGAACACTTAGTAAGATCATTAGAGGTCGTTGATGAACGAAGCTATGATATAAGGCCCCTAGACGGAATCTTTCTCTTGATCAAAACACCAACTTGCCATTTACTTACAGTCTTACTTTCAACAACTTCAATTCAGAACCTTTACATTCAGCACCTTTACTTTCAAGTACTTAACTTTCAATTCAGTTCCTAACTTTACTTTCAGTACGTTTACCTTCAGTACCTAACTTTACTTTCAGTACCTAATTTTACATTCAGTACCTTTATTTTCAGTACCCTTATTTTCAGTACATTTACTTTCAGTATTCGTTTTCCATTCAAAACCAAAAATCAAACCCAATTGTTTTACTTTATTTTCCGTTTTCAAAAGAACTACTCTATCCACTAATTCCTTTGGGTTCGACCCCTACTTGCCGCTCTACTAATCCAATAGTGAGCCTACATTAGTGGACTCTTATAAATATAAATTTTGCAGCGCCTCAACGACGGCCTGTCACATCTTGACCGGATTCGAAATTATAGGGTACATTTCTCCACTTCTGAAGCGCAGGCCGAGTTCGGCACACATTTACCATGCATGGATCTGCACATCACCCCAAATCACCATCGGTACATCTCGACACTTAGAGCTCAGGCCACCTTGGACACCTTTACCGTTGTAAGACACGACACGTCCATCTTGACGATCGGAGGAAGCATCACGTGAAGAGGAAAGCATCCACGAGGGATGTAGAAAGCATTCACGCGAGGCGGGAACTGAAAAAGAAAAAGGAGAGGACACCACCCTGTTGGCTATCGAGACAGAAGTTTAGTACATTCTTTTATTGATTGATCAGTTTAGTACATATAAAATTATACAAATACAAAGTAGTTTATCATTTTATGTATACACATTTTCTCAATATATAATCTTCACTATATGTGACAAAATAATAATAGACTGTGCAAGTTGGTTGCATACTTCAATTAGACCTAATTAGAAATAAGTTGAACTTCAAGGTTCAAAGTGTAATAAGTGCTCTTTTGTACATTTTGATAAATATAAAACGGACCTGTCTACACTGATATTCAGTTAGACTTTCCACCAATCACGTTCTTCATCCTCCCGCGTTTTCCGTACTCCCCCTTCTACTGTTTCATCTCCTAAACCTTCTCATGGAATCAGAGCAAAAATCGACGATCGGAACTTGATATTGAGCTCGCCTTATCTTCTTCTTCCGTTTGCTTGATCTGAATTTTTTTCTCTCATCTATATCCATGGCTGCTCCTGGTTCAGTTGATGTTCATAGCTCGACTACATCTGCGTCGACCACTTCCACTGGTCCGATCATCAATCCGGCAGTAGATTATTTCAATCCCGCGGATGACCCTTTGTTTGTTGGCCATAATGAGAACATTGGTGTTTCTCTTGTTACCCAGAAGTTACAGAATGCTGATAACTATATCCCATGTTGTAAATCCATGTCCAGGGCCCTTGATTCCCAAGCCAGTTGACAGACCCTCGGAACTTACTCGCTGGGACTGTTGCAATAATGTGATCCTCCCTTGGATCACCAACTCAATTTCTAATGAGATAGCCTCTTCCCTGGTGCACTCCACAAGCTGTACTCAAGCATGGATGCATCTACAAGTTAGATTTGGAGGTGACAATAATATGAGAGTTTATTCAATCGCCAAGGACATCAGCCTTCTAATGCAAGGTGAGATGAATGTCTCTGTGTATTTTGGTAAATTACTACAGTTGTGGGGTGATGAAGATTCATATGAGGATGATGATCTTTGTACTTTGGGTGCTCAATGCAAATCAACTATATGTATGCATGATAAGAAATTTCGAACGAGGATTTAAATATTCCTTATGGGTCTAAATGATATTCATGCTCAAGTGCGCACACAAATTTTGTCTACTAGACCTCAACCTACTTTGGATGAAGCATATTCTCTAGTTGTTAATGACGAGACAGAGAAAAGACTTACAAAACCTGTGGTGACTGAGGCATCTGCCCTATTTAGCTCTTACAACAACCAACATCACATGTCCTTTAATCAGTCCGCGGACAGACAGAATGCCAATCTAAAGACCTACAACAATGGTGACATTCCAAATCAAAACAGGAATCGAAGGCCACTGTTATGCACTTATTGCCAAACACAAGGACATACGAAGGAAGCTTGCTACAAATTAAATGGATATCCATGTGGGAAGGGTTGTACTCATCAGTAATCTTGTGTTTATACACCCCAACAAAATGGTGCAGTTGAACGTAAACAGAGACACTTATTAAATGTGGCACGAGCTATTAAGTTTTAGGCAGCCTTACCTGACTTTTTTTGGGCAGACTGTATATTGACTGCAACCCACTTGATCAACAAATTGCCATCTGGTTGATAAGTCAAATACTTGACTAATTTTCCTCTACTTTTCTAAGTAGTTTTGATTCGTTTTCAAGTAATTTTTATTCCAATTAACTCCCTTCTTGGTCTATTAGGTCCCAAAATCCATTTCGTCTGATTCGGAGCCTCAAAGATCAAATGGAGCAAAAAGTTGAAGTTTCGGAGCAAAATATGGAGTTTCGGGCAAAACGGTATAGACTGACCTTTGCGGCTTATTTTGCTTGCACAGATCGCATATGGTGTTCAAATTGGTTGATTCAAAGCTTGTTAGAAAGCTTACTCAAAGCAATACAACTCTCTAGTTTATGCTAAGACCAAATTCAAACTTTAAAACCTCGAAAGAGCCACAGGAAGTCTGGTCGGTTTGCAGAACTCATGTACAAGCTCCCATTTGCCCCCAAGCTTGAACCGGGTGGCTCAATGAAGCCTGATGGACCATAATTATACGAATCAAAAACACAGTAAAACCCACCAAATTAGACTATTTGTCTATTTAACTTCTGCTTGTTTGTCCCGATATATTTCTACAGGGTATTTTGGCGCTTAGAGAGAAAACACGCTAAGGAGAGGATTTTACGCTGAAAAGATGTTACGAGTCATTCCAAGGTCAAGATCAGACGCTGAATGAAGAAATCTCAAGATCCTGACATTGAATTACTCAAATCAAATTCAACCGAAGAGCAACCAAAGTCAGACCGGAGCAGAATTGGACTGATAGTTTTGTGAAGACTGCACAAAACTCACTCATTTCTTCAAGTGACCGGCGGCTAAGGGTGCAAAGGATGACTCATGGGTGGCTTCCTCCCCTTCTCCCCCTTGGATGACCGGTGGCTATGGGAGGAGGTGACCAAAGTCACCTCCCCTCCTCCCTTTCTCACTTGCAACCGGCGGCTAATGGTTGCCATGTGGAGCTCTTCTCCTCCACATCTTCATCTCCTCCTCCTCCACCCTTGGATGCAAATCATCTCATCCATCCATTCCATCTTCATTTGGCTATAAAAGGAGCTCATCCCCTCCTCATTTGTATCATCCTCATTCCAAAACATCCTCCACCATAGTTAGTGAGAGAAGCTCTCACTTCTCTCTAGAGTTTGGGCACTACTATTGTAATAATCTTACTCTGGAATCAAAGCTTGATCCTTGGCGCTTCAACGTTTTGTAAGTCTTTTCGTATTTACTTTACTGTCTTTCAAAACCCTTGCTTTTCCAAGTTCATAGTTACGATGTCCAGTGCCATGAATAGTAGTAGCTAAACTCTTTTCGGTTGAAGGTGTGTACTTGTATCATAAAATGTTTTAGACCCTGCACTTAATGTAGCTTTGTGTTCAAAACTTGTTCTATGTGCCATATATAGTCAGAATTTCCAAGGTTGAGTGGAAGCTGTAACAAGCAAAGCTCTTCCGTGGGGATTCGTGAACATACTCGGGTAAGTGGAAGCTGTAACAAGCAAAACTTATCTGAGGAGTTCGACTTATCTAAAACACCACTCGGTCGATCGTAACTGAAAGATCAGGTGGATGCACACAAGGCTAAGATACTTCGAAAGGAGGAATTAGTCTAAAGTAGAACAAGTGTTTTAAACGATGTTGCAAGTCTTGCGCTTAGAAATGGCCTCGATTCATCTTTGAACACTTAGTATGATCATTAATGGTCGATGATAAACAGACTATGATACAAGGCCACCCCCAAAACCAATTGCTTTCATTTAAATTGTAATATCCACTGTAACTTTACCTCTCAGTACTAAAATCACAACCAACCCACGCTACTCTAAGTCCTAAAATCACAACCAACTCCCAACTGTCCAACTTAAAGAACAACTATTCACCTGACTCCCTTGGGTTCGACCCCTACTTACCACTTACTACCCAGTAGTGAAGTTGCGAGTAGTGGAAAATATAAATTTATTTGTACAGAGAACATTGCACCTTAACGACAGTGCAGTGGGCTCCGTCAAATTGGCGCCGTTGCCGGGGAGTTAGCTTCCGACTAGTTGTTCTTTTCTTTTCTTTCTCTCTCTTAAATTCTCGAACGCGCTACTGCTCAACCATGTCATCATACTACGGAAGCGAACCTTGGAATGATGGGGGCAGCAACCTTATGTTTAAAATGCTCAACTGTCTCCCCAAATTCGGAGGTGCTCTTGGAGAAGATCCCGTGAAGCATACACAGACGTTCCACTCCATATGCAGCCACATGAGGCCTAAAAATGAATCGCTAGAGGAGTTTAAACTTAAATGCTTTAAATTTTCTTTAACTAACTCCGCAATAGACTGGTATTACTCATGTGTTGCTTATGAAGGCAATTATGGGGATCTACGAACCAAATTTCTAGAAAAGTTTTGCCCGCCATCTCTCCGACTTGAAACCCGCGAGAAAATTCTCAATCTTGAACAATACCGGGATGAAACTTTGGACGAGTACTTGGAGTACTTTGACTCCATTGTGGCGAGCTGCCCGCACCATGGATTCACCAACCACTATCTTATTCAAAGGTTTCTTGCTGGAATGACGCCCCTTGAGTGGAAAAAACTTAACGATGCAACAGGAGGCTCAATTATGAAGTTAACCATGGCTGAAACTTGGGACCTCATAGACGAGTTGGCAGAAAGCACAAAACAAGGGCCGATGCACCAAACTGATGACGAAGCGCCGACAGAGGATGAAGACTCACAAATAACCAAAGAAGAACCGGCCAGGACAGGCCTAGTCCTCACTGTCGAAGCACCCAACACGAGCCCATGCAATCTGCCCGAGGAAGTCCCGGACCTCACTACCAAATCAGCTGAGACATACCTGGACCTCACTGCCGAACTAACCGAGAAAATCACGGCAGGCCCGGTCCTCACAGAAGAGCTGCTCGAGAAAGGCCCTGTCCTTATGGCCAAGAAGCCCCTACTTAACCCTTCATATTCTATGAAGATCACGGCCACCAAAGATGAGATGATCGATGATACAGTGCTAGGCGAGTTGGAGGAGAAGCATGAGCCAAAACAATCAACGCAGGAGCTCCCACTCGTCGCAAGCCAAGAAGAGCCTCCTGAAAGGTGTAAGGACCAAGGACGGCCAATCATCTCTGCCACAAAGAAGAGGGTTAGCAAGGGCGCATGCTTGAGGTCGCTTGGCAAAAGACTGAACTTCCGAAACTGCAAGGATGCCAACCGACCATACATGAAGAAGCGGCAAAGACATGGGCCGAAAGAATGGAAACCCGGAAGGAGTAACAAGCGGGCACGACTCATTGGACCAGCAGCTATGGTCAATGATGCCTCACCCTCTCGAAGCAAAAGGGCAGCCGAGAAGAAGTTTGACCTCACCCACCCATGGGATCCGACCTTATGATCCATGATTGAGGTACTGTCGAGCCAACGACGTTAAACAAGTGCACTGGTCGGGAGGTAACCCGACACCTATCTTACTTTCAGTAATTTTATTTTCTGTCATCAATAAGTCACTCTCACCCACTTGGTGCATAGAATGAAATGACTATTCAGGAATCGATTTTTGGAGTAAGATCGGATCAGCCAGGCAGCTTCCGTGAATTTACCGGGCCTGCGCTGAGAGTTCAAGGCCCCAGCCGAACTCCCTCGATTATCCAGCCTCATGCCATGTCGCCCACACGACACAGTAAAGGGAGTTCTGTTCTTCACTTTTCCTTAATGTCATTTCCTTCTCGTAATTGTCTGCTTGCATGGCTTTTGAACTAAGTAGTGCTGAAAGGCACGCCTTGGTTCAAAAGTGTGGGGTGAGATCCGCATGTGTACATAAATAAATAACATGTTTTTCTTTTTTAGTGTTATCTTTTTGAAAATATGAACTTAAGAATGTGAAAAAGATAAGTCATAATTCATGCATTAACCTTGTGAAAATTCAACTGTTTAAAAACTTAGAATGTAACTTCTCATTTGTCCCTTTGTGCTGAGATAAACTAGGGATGTGGAGTTGATAGAAATGCCCTAGAGAGGCTTGGCAAGCAATCGAAGGACTGAATTTCACTATATGGTTTACGAAGTCAGTGGAGGCTGCACTTCGGGTTTTTTCAGTTGAGTCAAGAGTCAGCTCCGCCATGCAGTGTTTATGCATACAAAATGAAGAAGGCGGGACGGGAATCAAACCGTCCTATCTCTAGTCAAAGTAGCCGGGAAAATAAATGAGCGACCCTCATTTTGACTCGCGCGAAACGGCAATGATGAGAGAGAGCGGGGAGGTATTTCCATATGCTCGCGGGCGATGATTGAACCTCCCAAAAAGTCTTGAGAAAATGGACTAGCAAGTCACAAAGACGCAAAAAGCTCGAAGAAGCAAATTAAGAGGCCAAAGGCCCAAAATTGTGAAGGTTTTAATCGAACAAAAGTGAAGTACTCAAAAAAGTCAAATCAAAGGCCAAAGGCCGATTCACTACAAAAAGCTGTCCCTCGCCAAAAGAAGAAAGAAATCAAAAAGGCTCAACTTAACTGTGAAACCCGAACCGAATCACGTGCTAGAGAAAGCTACAAGGAAATCATATAGTGCGAGACGGTCCCGAGGTTGCAGTCCAGGAGCCTAAAAAGGGCTATCTCCCGAAACATCCAGAATAATTTGCATCTCGGCACGAAGGTACAAGTATCAAGTTTCTTCTATTTATTTACACAGTTCAATTTGGTAATAAGTAAGCAATGCATGAATTAGGATAAATCGAGTCCCACAGTATAATTTTCATATTTTAACAAACTTACTTAGTGTGCCGCCCTTTAATAGCATTGTTCGGGACGAACAACTAAAAGTGTGGGGTAATCTGATGGACAATAATTATACGAATCAAAAACACAGTAAAACCCGCCAAATTAGACTATTTGTCTATTTAACTTCTACTTGTTAGTCCCGATATATTTCTACAGGGTATTTTGGCGCTTAGAGAGAAAACACGCTAAGGAGAGGATTTTACGATGAAAAGATGTTACGAGTCATTCCAAGGTTAAGATCAGACGCTGAATGAAGAAATCTCAAGATCCTGACATTGAATTACTCAAATCAAATTCAACCGAAGAGCAACCAAAGTCAGACCGGAGCAGAATTGGACTGATAGTTTTGTGAAGACTGCACAAAACTCACTCATTTCTTCAAGTGACCGGCGGCTAAGGGTGCAAAGGATGACTCATGGGTGGCTTCCTCCCCTTCTCCCCCTTGGATGACCGGTGGCTATGGGAGGAGGTGACCAAAGTCACCTCCCCTCCTCCCTTTCTCACTTGCAACCGGCGGCTAATGCAGCTCCATAAGAGCTTGCCATGTGGAGCTCTTCTCCTCCACATCTTCATCTCCTCCTCCTCCACCCTTGGATGCAAATCATCTCATCCATCCATTCCATCTTCATTTGGCTATAAAAGGAGCTCATCCCCTCCTCATTTGTATCATCCTCATTCCAAAACATCCTCCACCATAGTTAGTGAGAGAAGCTCTCACTTCTCTCTAGAGTTTGGGCACTACTATTGTAATAATCTTACTCTGGAATCAAAGCTTGATCCTTGGCGCTTCAACGGTTTTGTAAGTCTTTTCGTATTTACTTTACTGTCTTTCAAAACCCTTGCTTTTCCAAGTTCATAGTTACGATGTCCAGTGCCATGAATAGTAGTAGCTAAACTCTTTTCGGTTGAAGGTGTGTACTTGTATCATAAAATGTTTTAGACCATGCACTTAATGTAGCTTTGTGTTCAAAACTTGTTCTATGTGCCATATATAGTCAGAATTTCCAAGGTTGAGTGGAAGCTGTAACAAGCAAAGCTCTTCCGTGGGGATTCATGAACATACTCGGGTAAGTGGAAGCTGTAACAAGCAAAACTTATCTGAGGAGTTCGACTTATCTAAAACACCACTCGGTCGATCGTAACTGAAAGATCAGGTGGATGCACACAAGGCTAAGATACTTTGAAAGGAGGAATTAATCTAAAGTAGAACAAGTGTTTTAAACGATGTTGCAAGTCTTGCGCTTAGAAATGGCCTCGATTCATCTTTGAACACTTAGTATGATCATTAATGGTCGATGATAAACAGACTATGATACAAGGCCATCCCTGAAACCAAATGCTTTCATTTAAATTGTAATATCCACTGTAACTTTACCTCTCAGTACTAAAATCACAACCAACCCACGCTACTCTAAGTCCTAAAATCACAACCAACTCCCAATTGTCCAACTTAAAGAACAACTATTCACCTGACTCCCTTGGGTTCGACCCCTACTTACTACTTACTACCCATTAGTGAAGTTGTGAGTAGTGGAAAATATAAATTTATTTGTACAGAGAACATTGCACCTTAACGACAGTGCAGTGGGCTCCGTCAAAGCCCAACCTGAACTGGGAGGTTCAAATGCTCATAGAAATTAGAGCTTTGAGTCCCATTAGGGAGCCGGCCGGTTGGAGTTTGGGAAAATTAGATTTTTAGCTTTGGACTATAAATAGAAAGAGGGGAGACTTGGAGAGCTAGGTTGTTTTTGGAGAGAAAAGAGGGTTTCTAGAGAGACAAACACCAAAGCTTCAAAGTGAGGATCATTGACAGAACCGCTCGTCGTCAAAGCGATTTGTGAAAATAAATTTATAATAGTCCGCTACTCGCAACTATACTACTGGGTAGTACTTGGTAAGTAGGGGTCGAACCCAAGGGAACCAGGGGAATAATTGTTCTTCTGGGGAATTACGCAGCGTGGGAGCGTGTTTAAGGTCGGTTGGTTGGTTTTAAAGCTACCAGCTATTTTGATTGATTGGTTGGTTGATTTTAATACTGGAAAGTAAATTACAGTTTATAATTAAAGAGAAATGTTCGGTTTCAGGGGACTTGTATTATATCCTGTTTATCATTGACCTTTAGTGACTCTCCTAAGTATTCAAACGGTGTATCAAGGCCATTCCAAGCACTCGATTTGCGTACACTGTCTAGCCTATTCCAAGGACGTAGAACACTTATTCTATTTAGACTAATACTCCATTCCCGGTTATATTAGCCTATGTGCATCCATTTGATCAATCATTCCCGATCAACCAAATGGTGTTTAAGATGAGTCAAACTTCTCAGATAAGCTTTGCCATTCCAAGCATCCACTTATCCGTACAAGTTTACGAACCCCGCTGTAGAGTTTTGCCATTCCAAGCATCCACTCTACCTTGGACGTTCTGACTTAATATATGGCACATAGAATAAGTTTTGAATACTTAGACTAGACACTAAGTTAATAGTCTAAAACATTTTATAATACAAGTGCGCCCCTTAGACCGAACTACAAGTTTAGCTACTATTTATCGCGCTAAACATTATAACTAAGGAAATAAAACAGTTGAATAAATACTAAGAATTACTTACAACCGTTGAAGCGCCAAGGGAGCTATCCTTTATTTCCAAAGCCAAGATTACAACGTTACAAATATTACAACTTCTAGAGAGAGAAGTGAAATGAGATTGAGGTGTGTTTTTGGAGGAGGAGGAGGAGCTCCTCCTTATATAGCCATGAGAGGAGGAGGAGATGGCTACAAGTGTTGCATTTTGATTGGAGGAAGAAATCAAGGGAGGAGATGGCCACATGTGGAGGAAGGAGAGGAGGCCGGCGGCTTTTGGTGGAGGAGTGTGGTGGCGCCAAGTGGAGGAAGGGGAGTAGTGGAGGAGGAGAGGGTGATAGCCACCGGTGGCCGGTCACCATGTGGGGAGGAGCTCCTCCCTTGGCCACCACTTCATCAAGTGGCCGGTCATCCTTGCCCATATGTGAGTTTTGTACAGTTTTGTGCAGTCTTTTCACAAAACTATCAATGTGTTGCTTCCCCGGGCTGTCTTGACTCCACTCCTGATTCTTCTGATTAATTTGTTATGGTCAATTCAACGTCAGGATCCTTGATATTTCTTCAGTCGGCATATGATCTTGACCTTGGATTGACTCTTGTTATCTTTTCAGCATAAAATCCTCTCCTTAGCGTGTTTTCACTTCAGTCTCTAAAATGCCCTGTGAAAATATATCGGGACTAACACGTAGAAGTTAGATAGACAAACAGACTAATTTGGTGGGTTTAACTGCATTTATGTTTCATACAATTATGGTCCATCAATCATCCATTGAAGATTGAAGATACTAAGGGTGGAAGAAGGTCATCTACATTAGATTGGTTCATTCTCTTCTTTTGTGTACTCAATACAACTTGTGTTTATCTATGAACATGGGTTGCGAGTAGTCCTTTGTATTCTAGGGTCCTATGGATCTCATATGTGTAAAACTCCTTATCCATTATGAATAAATGCTAGAATAACATGTTTTGGATGATTGTGGTTTACTTTGATTGAATACTCAAACTATGCACTCTAGGTGTTTGAGAAAATGTCTAAGTGTATGTTTTTGGTATATGACTTGAGTTAAGCACTCTAGGTGTTTGAGATAATGTCTAGGTGATTAATTTCTATGGTTCTTTGGTCAAGTAGCCGAGAGGTGGAAGACAAGGTATCTAGATAGTGAGTCATTAAGGAACCCTAGGCTAAGTAGCCGAGAGGTGGACGCCAAAGGTTCTCGAAAACAAGTAAATCACCCTTGTTAGGTGCTGATCACTAGCGTGACCCATCCTAGCATTGAGATAGGCTTGGTCTTCACCGCTCTTGGATATTGATCATTCAACTAGCGTTGATGATTGAGAAACTTAAGTTGGACGTGAGCTAAAAACATCGAGAGATTGCAGCTCACGTGCGAGGTGCCTCTTCCTTAAATCGAATAAAAATATCGAGAGATTGAATTTGGTTTAATAGTCGCACGCCTTAATCTAATCATCTAAGACAATTATCTTGCATGAAATTGAACTCTTGGAGTCTAAAATACATATGAGTGAAGTAGTTCCCTTGAGTACACATTTTGCCTTGGTAGTGACATTATCTCTAGATTCATTAGATTGTTTACATTGTTTATATACATTTGCTCTAATAACCACATCAACCCAACCTTTCGCAATTAGAATAGATTTATCGGAACAAAATCGAATAGTTCTCATATGTTTAGACTTGCTCCTTGAACGACCCGGTACTTGTTTATAAATTATTTTTGATCACGTATCTTGCTTTTGAATCACATAGATTTGTAAGTGCATAATATTACAACGTTCAAAATGGCGCCGTTGCGGGGGGAGCAATGAATTAACTAGAGCACTAGTGTAGTTTTTGTGAGATTTGGACTATTCTTGTAAATATTTTTCCTTTTCTTTTGTACATTCTTTACACTCATATCCCTTGCTAACTTTTGTTCTATTGTTTTGCGAGGATGGACTCATACAACCAAGAAGTCTTTCACAATGAAGAATATGACCAAGAGGAGGAGCAACAAAATGCCTATTGGGAAGATCATGGCTATCCGACACATTCATACTCTCCTTATCGGGATGATAGCCAGTGTTCATTTGAAGATGACTCCTACCCTAAATATCCTTTGGATCCTCAACTTAACAGTGGATCTTCCATCTTTGAAATGCTAGCCATGATTCAAGCTAATCAAGAGGCCGGTCGAGTTGATCAAGAGGCCTACCAAGCTAATCTAGAGGCCTACCAAGCAACGGTTACCCAAGATCGTCTATACATGCTACAAAATTTCCAAGCTTTGAATCAACGTTTAGATGAACTCGTTGCTCGAGAACAAGTGTTAGAAAGCATATTGGCACAATAAGCAATTGAGAATGGGGATTTAGATGTAGAAAGAGAGGTTTCCGAAGAAGAGGTTCTTGAATCTAGTGATGATAAATTATCTAATGGCTCTTTTGAAAAGCTCGGCCAAGCTATTGAAGAGCTAAATGAAGACAATTCAAGTATAAAATACTACACTCTCGGGACACTTTCACCTCCACCAATAGTAGGCGAGCTTGAATCTCTTGATGGTGATAAGATGGAGGAAGTGCATATTGAGCAAAAAGGATTCCAAGAGTATGAAGACTTTGTTGAGGTATTTATGGACAAAAATAAAGACCAACCTCGCAGGCAACAAGAAAAAAATTTAGAAAGGGAGATTGAGGAATGGGCACCCAAGGAAATAAATGAAAAACTAAAGGAGGGTGTGCCCATCAAACTAGAGGCTAGCATTGAAGATCCTTTCTTTGTCACAAAGCCTCGGGACAAGTTTTGGAGCTTCCTACCATATTTTGCAAGATTATTCAAAAGGAGCTCCAATGACCCCTCAATTATAAAGGGTTCAACATTTATGAAGGGGTCATGCTCCCAAAGGAAAGTCCATTGTAGACTTGATGGGAAGAAATTTAAATGGGATTTGAAGGTGGATTGACACGCCAAATCCAAGGCCCCATGAGAAGGGATCCTAGCAAAGGACTTCTCACGAGTGATTGTATGGGGCGCTTTTCTACGTCTTTGCCAAGACGGGAAAAACTAGGCCCTTGCGGGAGGTAACCCGGTTTGTAAGTTGTCTATTCACGTTCTCAATGCTTAATTGTTTGGCATAATCATTGCATGACTTGAGTGTGACTTGAATATTAAGTGTGACGTGTGATATGTCTTTAGAGAGTGAGATCTTAAGTGTGGAGTGAGTGGAACTCACTCCAATCCCAATTCACATCGCACATGCCCCTCCACCTCACCCATGATCTATCTATGAACGATGATTGTCACCCTTAGTGTTTATATGTCTTATTTGAGTTTGATAGATTGAAACTATTTTGGTATACCATGCTATGACTTTAGTTTGAAATTTTTGTTGGCACTTAAGACATCTTGTGCACATTTTGGAGGATGTGATTTACCTTCCTTGTTTGAATTTTATTTAACATATATGTCATGATGTTATTTTCTGACCTTGTGATACCATATTGCTCATGCTTGAGTTGGTTATTATTTCTATATATATCACTTGTTACGTTTAACCTCTCATGTCTCTTGTCATCAAGGAAAGTATTTACATCATGTATAATAAAGCTTAGCACATTGACGTCTCTATTATTCAAGAGGGCACATCTACAAGTTCCTATGCGCCTTTATCTCATTTTCTTTATTGTTTGCGCTTAGGACTAAGCTAGATTTTAAGTGTGGAGTGGGTAGTCGCACAGTTCACTCATATCATGCCATGCCTATCATTTTTGAATGGACACTTGCATTCATCATGCTTTATCCCAATTTTATGAGTGTTATACTACTAAAGGCTTGTGACTATCATTTCTCAACTTCTATAGGTCACATCTAGCTTACATTTCACTTTTACTTGATTTAGAGTCTAGAACCGAAATAGTTCTAATGAATGCACATTCTTGTAAATCAATATGCATTGCTATCTTTTGCCTGTCTAGCAATCTAAACATTTTTCGCGCATGCCTTGAAAAGTTTTTAGCAAGCACACTTTGAAACCTTCATGAAAAACTTAAACCTCTCGATTTCTTTTAGGTGACTTTAGTTCTCTTGCTTAGTGCCTTGTTTGTGGTTGGTTCTCACTCATTCCATATTCACAAAGGGCATATTGTCAAGTTTTAAGTGTGGAGTCAAAAGAGGATGAAAAATAGGCCACATTCAAGAAAATTTACATGGTCAAAGAGGGCAAAGCCCCGACTAAAAGCTTTCTCGAAGCGCTAGAGAAGCTTTTCTTCAAAATATACAAATGCCGGGGGTTAGGAAGAAAAGTTCCCCCTCGAAAGTATTTGTAGGTCAAAGGCCATTTCTAAAAAAATATGTGAATAAAATCCACTTAAACTTGACTTTATGTCCTTCCATCATCTCGTATTTCTGTGAGTTCACCATGTGCATTGTGTGCTAGAAAGTTGAGCTTTGGGACGACCCTTGTGATTTCACGTAAACTATCCATTGGTTTATGCTTATTTTTAAGAACCCTTGTTGTCAAACTCCTCTTTCCTTATGGATTATGACTTTAGCGTCTAAAACTTGGAAATGAGTTTTATATCGTTAGCCTATGGACTAGCCCTAGCTAGCATAGGTGATCGATTGACACTTTTTGTGCAAAAGCCTTAACCGTGTTTCAAAAGCCTTGCAATGAAAATGAATATACTTATAGGTGAGGCGCTTGATAGCTCTAGTATTGACTTCCTTGAATGTGCACCTTCATATGAACTTAAATGGTTTGAAAACTCTTTTGATGGTATAGTGATTGTGGTGCTAGTTTGGGATGTGAAGTTGGTTTCGAGAAATCCATGCCTTAATTGTTAAACACTCTTGTTTTCACTCTTATGGGATAAGGGCATTTTGGGATTTGTGAGTATTTCCGTTTCTGAAAACTCTCACGAGACTAGAACTCATCCACTTGGGTAGCCTAAGGGTTTAAAGGCTTGGTGCATATGCTAAATGCACTCGTAACACCTACGAAAAGGAGTTATATTTTAAATATGTGTTAAAGTAGTTAGAATTAAAAGGTTGAGACTTTAAATGGATGACTGAGAGCAAATGGGCGACAAAACATAATGACTTAGCCTTTCGCCATTTGTTTCTCTTTGGCTTATTCTTATTGTTTGCTTGGGATGATCAAACTCTAAGTGTGGAGTGTTTTGATAAGTCAAATACTTGACTAATTTTCCTCTAGTTTTCTTAGTAGTTTTGATTCGTTTCCAAGTAATTTTGATGCCAATTAACTCCCTTCTTGGTCTATTAGGTCCCAAAATGCATTTCATCTCATTCGGAGCCTCAAAGATCAAATGGAGCAAAAAGTTGAAGTTTCGGAGCAAAATATGGAGTTTCGGGCAAAACTGGAAAGACTGACCTTTGCGGCTTATTTTGCTTGCACATATCTCATATGGTGTCCAAATTGGTTGATTCAAAGCTTGTTGGAAATCTTACTCAAAGGGCTACAACTCTCTAGTTTATGCAAGACCAAATTCGGACGTTAAGACCTCAACAAAGCCACAGGAAGTCTGGCCGGTTCGCAGAACTCATGTACAAGCTCCCATTTGCCCCCAAGCTTGAACCGGGCGGCTCAATGAAGCCCAACCTGAACCGGGCAGTTCAAATGCTCAGATAAATCAGAGCTTTGAGCCCCATTTGGGAGCCGGCCGGTTGGATCTTGGGAAAATCAGATTTTTAGCTTTGGACTATAAATAGAAAGAGGGGACACTTGGAGAGCTAGGTTGTAAAAGAGAGGGTTTCTAGAGAGACAAAGACCAAGGCTTCAAAGGGAGGATCATCCATTGAAGATTGAAGATACTAAGGGTGGAAGAAGATCAACTACACTAGATTGGTTCATTCTCTTCTTTTGTGTACTCAATACTGATGTTCCCTTAAGTGGCATGTATTTGGCAAAACGTAGCTTAGACAGTTCGAGCAGGTGTTCAGGGGGAGTTCGAACATATCCTAGTACTCATACACAGCGTGGATAAGACGCAAGGATATTTCCCGGAAGATATTGGACTACGAAGATCTCGTCAAGTTGAAGGCGGCCAGCGACTTATTCGAGCAATAGATATTCGAATGAATATTTACATTAAGGCGGCAAAGCTTACTTGGGCAAGAAGACTTCGGATTATCTTCCAACCGATTCAAAAGATATTCATCAAATATCTAGGAATATTTCCTAAATATTTGATGGGATTATCTTGGGCGAATTAGGGTTTCGCTCGAAGCATATAAATACATTGCAAGAGCAACCCTAATTCTTATCGCTTTCAAAGATCAATTACACACGAGCATATCCTGCTGATTGAAGAAGAAGAAAGCGACGACCGGCTGTGTTTTTCTCATTGAAAATACACCAGTGCAAGTGCAGTCTGTTCAAGTGCAACACAGACTGCCTGAAGCGTATCAACTGCCGCACACAACGAATGTGAACAAGCTTTCGAGAGAAAGCATCCGAGCTTCTGGAGAAGGTCGAGAACGTTCAGACTGCAGGTTCTGAACGAAGGGGATCGAGGGGAATTATGGTGAACCTCGGTTGCAAATCTGAGAGACGGAGTATTGAGGAAAGGCTATTACAAGGTGTAAGTGTAAGTCCCTGTGGAATTCCTATACTCGTAATAAAGATTTGCTGTCCCTTTTTCGGGTGTGGGAAACCCCCCAGAGTAGGCGGAGCCGAACTGGGTTATCAGTCTGTGAGTCTCTACTGTTTTTATCTGTTTGCTAAAACTGTTGTGATAAGAGTTCAATCTCTGCACGTTGAACTATTGTGCCAAGAGTCCCAGGTCTGTCGCAACAGTAACCTGGACACAAGCTTGAACAGGGGACATAATTTCAATTGGTATCAGAGCAGAACACTCGACACACTGAGTGGGATCCTGAACTGTTCAAGATGACTCTGAAGGAAGGACAAAGCATAACCAGACCCCCGCTGCTCGAAGGATCGAACTATGCCACATGGAAGCCTGTGATGAGATCTTTTCTGAAATCACTAGACGAAAAGGCATGGAAGGCCGTTCTGAAAGGGTGGACGGAACCCATAATGAACAATCTCACTGGAGAACCGATCGCCAAACCAGAAGCTTTGTGGACAGAAGAGGAGGACAAAGCTTCCATGGGCAACTAAAAGGCAATGAATGCAATTTTCTCGGCAGTAGATGAAAATGTCATGAAGCTAATCATCAACTGTGAAGTGGCCAAGGAAGCATGGGATATCCTCCAAACAGCTTTTGAAGGAACAGACAAAGTTCGTAACTCCCGCATGCAAGCTGTCACAACCAGGTTCGAAGAGATAAAGATGAAGGAGAGTGAAACCATCACTGAGTACAACACCAGAGTCCTGGAACTGTCCAACGAGGCATCTGCTCTAGGGAAACCCATCGATGAAGAAAGATTGGATAGTAAGGTCCTAAGGTCTCTTCCTCCGAGATTTGCCATGAAAGTCACAGCCATTGAGGAAATGCATGATATCACCACACTGAAGCTAGACGAGCTAATGGGTTCTCTCAGAACTTACGAGATCAATCATGACTTCCAAACCGGAGAAGAGAAGGGAATCGCTCTCAATGCAGATATGACGGAAGACAAGCTGGATTCTGGGTGCACAACTGAGCAACTGGCCATGATGGCACAGAACTTTGGAAGAATGGTGCGGAAAATCAACAGATGTGGTCCAGAACAAGGTCAGTCTTCGTCAACTGGTTACCGAAACTGGAAATCTAGCAGGCCAAGGTCTACTGATTCGAGGCAAGACTTGTCTGACAAAGGAAAAGAAGAGATTCAGTGTCATGAATGCAAGGGTTTCGGCCACATTACTTCACAGTGTGCAAACACTCTCATGAAGAAAAAGGCGATGGTGGCGAGCTTCAGCGACAGTGAGTCAGACGAAGAAAAAGGTGAAACCACAAACTTTGTGGCCTTCGTCACAACTCTGGATGAATGCAGCAGCACAAGTGAAACTGTTCCACCTCAGTTGGAACTCCCAGGTGAAGACCCCTCGGACAGTGACAATGAAGAACTCACGCAGGACTCTCTGGCTCAGACTTATAAAGATCTATATGAGAAGTGGCTGCTTCTGATCAAGATGAACAAGAAGCTAAATGACACGGTGGCAAGCGTCACTATGGAAAAGGACAAGGTATGGCAGGAGGTTGCGATACTGCTGACACTGAAGGCAGAACTGGAAGGTACAATTAACTCACTGACTTCTCAACTAGCTGAGGTAAAACAGGAAAGGCTGGATCTTCTTGTTCAGAAAACGGAACTCCTGGGTACTGTCTCCTCTCTAAAAGTTGAAATGGAGAAGGATCGGGACACTCATCCTGTAGGCATGGCGGGTCTGAGAAAAACCATCATTGATCTACAACGCAAAGAAATGTTCCACCTAAGGAAGGTAGAACAGCTGGAACTTCAGCTAGAATCTGAGAAGATGGAACACTCTGACACTAAGGAGGAACTCAATCACCTCAAATAGTCGGTAAGAATGCTTAACTCTGGCACTAAAAACTTAAATGATATTCTTAGATCTCAGAGAATGGAGTCCGGACATAGAGTATTGGGGTTCACAGGAGAAGGCAACTCAAAAGGTACGAGGTTTGTTAAAATAAGACCGGTGTCAGAACAGCAGTCAGAACTGAAGGTGAGACAGCACCCCAGACAGAAAATAGACTTGCACCCAGAACAACCCAATAGCGACCAAAGAAGAACTGGTACGGTGCACTTCGGCTCTTATTCAGCACAAAGGAAAGAATGGCGCACTTGCTGGTATTGCAATCAGATAGGTCACATCAAACTAAAGTGTCGTCTGTTTCTGGCCGAAAGACGGGCTTTCCATCAACGAACAATACCACAACAGAAGCAAGTCTGGGTTCAAAAGGAAGACCGAACCATCTGCATGGTGGCCTGTTACACCTCAAGCTACTCATCGCATGATAGTTGGCACTTCGACAGCGGATGTTCCGCACACATGACAGGTAACTCTCAATATCTTACCCATATCAGACCTGTTGAGCATATGTGGTTTGTCACCTTCGGGGATAGTGAAAAGGGTCAGGTGATCGGCTGTGGGACATTGATGGTTCCGGATCTCCCTGCACTCAAGAACACCCTCCTTGTCAAGGGACTGACCAGGAATCTTATCAGCATCAGTCAACTATGCGATGATGGACACTATGTGTCGTTCTCCAGCTACTCATGTCTTGTACTAGACCAGAATGGCGATACACAGATGAAAGGAAAAAGGGATGCCAACAACTGCTATACTATTAGGATGGGTCTGACGGAGTCAATGAACAGTGAGCACCATGGCCAGCAACAGGTTGATCTCCCATGTGCAAACGCTCAACCTAGTTTTCTGCGAGGGGGAGTGGATAAGACCTTGCGTGCAAGGTCTGATTGTCAATGCGCACAAATCAATGTTGCCGGGTGTCCCAGGAAGCTGTTGAATCAGACGGTGGTACAGTTGCGACAGGAGTTCGTACACTGCCCACAGAAATGTGCCTAGAGCCGTACAAGAAAATCTGAATGCTCACGGAAGATGGTAACTCTGAGGCAGCATACTTTTGTCAAACCATATGGCAGGTCGCGGAGTGGAACACCCAGATCCCCAGGGGGTCTATGTGGTGTCAACCACTGAAAGCATCCGACGGTGGTCAGTCATAGTCGAACATCTAGCTGAACAGTTGAACTGACCACCTAATAAAGAGAGCTGGAACAGAAGTCTCGACAAGTCTCGACAACTTGGAAAATATTTGTTTAAAAAATATCCTTGAAGATTTTACTTCAGTTGACGGTTTTGGAAAGCTGAAAAGTCATATAGAAAATTTGATTTTTGAAATCAAATTCATTCCCTGAGTATCGTCTTCTCTCTCTCTCGAAAACCCTAGAACGGAACTCTCCTCTCAACTGCTCCTTCCTCAACCAACAATGGTGAACACCAGGAAGTCAGCAAAATCCAGTGCTAAATCTGCGGAGAAAAGCAAAGAAAGTATGCAGACCTCCAAGGTGCTGGCGGTGAAATCAAAGATTCCAAAATCAAAAGCTGCGAAGATGAAAAAGGCGTCGCCTTTACACTCCGTTACCGAATCGGTGGCCAAAGAGAAGCCTGCTGAAGGAGTTATCGCTGAAATTTCTCAGCCGGCTACTGTGGATTCAACTCCACAAGTTCGTCTGCAATCTAAGGTAAACCCCAGTATTCCTTCTGATTCTGCGAATACCCTCGTTGTTGAAAAATCTGTGCTGAATGAAGAAATAAGAGTGGAGGTTGAGAAGGGTGTTCAATTGTTTGACGGTGATGAAGCCAGTAGGGCTGTGATTGGTGGTAACGGTGGTAAGAATGCTAGTGGTGTTGGTGTTGAAACAAGTAGGACGTTGCTTGGTGGTAAAGATGATAGAAATTTTGAGAGTGGTAGGACTGTGACGGTTGACAAAGCAGTTAGTGCAGTTGTTAAAAAGAAGTCCGTCAAGACGGTGGAAGAGGAACCCAGCAAGGGGGCTGAAGGCTCAGGAACGAGGAGAGAAAAGATCTTCGCCACTGGATACATTCCTCCGAAAGCTGGTCGCAGCAAGAAAGTGAAGCGGGCCAGTGACTCTCCCAGTAAATATCTAGCCCAGATCTATACCACTCGAGGTAGGAAGATTGCAATGTCCGATGAAGAAACAGAGAAGTTCATCGAGTCCTCGGGGAAGAGGATTGTGGTGATGAGTGATGCTGATCCATCTGAAAATCAAGGAGGAATTACTGAAGAAGGTTCCGGTTTGCATGATGAGGCTGTGGCAGAGGAGATTAATCCATCGGGAAAGACAGATATGTTGAAAGAATCAGACCCAACAGAAAAGGATGATGAATTGGAGAAGCTATACAAAGACATTGATGATGTCATGGAAGACCTGGAAAAGGAGAAGGACCAGGAAGTGGCAAGTCCGGAAGAAGCTCAGTATGATCAGGCTGTTAGGGCAAAAGAAATTGATGCAGAAAAAGCTACAAGTGTTCCACCTATGGAACCAAGTGTTCAGTCTGGTGTTGAGACTGGAAGAGCTGTAGAGAAAGCTGCAAGTGGTTCCACTGTGGAACCCTCTGTTCAGACTAGAGCTCAAACAGCACCAGCTCCAGAGGAAGGTCTGCGTAACCTGGCTGTTGAAGCAGAAGAGTCTGCTACTGAAAAAGTCACAAGTGTTCCAACCATGAAACAAAGTGTTCAGACTGAAGTTGAGACTGGAGTAGTTCCAGAGACAGTAATGAGTGAAGAGACAATAGCAGTTCAAGATGATCGTCGTACGGATCATTTGGAGGAAGATGGTCCATCCATTCGTAAGGATGCCTCTATGTCAGCAGCAAAAGGTGGTACCCTTTCAGAAGATGACCAAGACAGTATTCCCCTTGTCAATCTCAATAGGACAACGAAGGGGAAGGAAAAGAAAAAGGTTGCCTTTGCTACGTCTACAAAGGAACCAGCCCAGAAGGTTGCTGAAGTCAGCAGTGGTGCAGGGGGAGCTGGCTCTTCCAAGAAAAGAAAGCGCGTTGCTGCAGTTCCCATCTCTGAAGATGCTGGGAGATGTGAAGTCTCAGCCCCTGAATCTGAGACTGTCCCAGTGGGTAAGGTCAAGAAAGGAGTGTGGTTCGTGACTAAAGAAGCTGCGTTGAAATGGGATTGCGTGCTGAAAAGGAAAATTATACCTGAGAGACTGCTGGATGCGTCCAGTTACAAAGGGAAGGAAGTGGTTGAGGTGCTTAAAGAGTCGGATCTGTTCTGGACGTTGGACAGATGCAAGCCGTTCAACAAACAGCTGGTGCGTTAGGCCATGGCAAACTTGCCTCCAAAGTTTGGGGTCATTGGAGAGGCAGAGTATGGGGTCTTCTATGTTAGAGGAAGAAGGATCAAGATTGATCCAGAGCTGATCAATGTATACTTCTCCATGGACGACCCAGCCGTTGATGAAGAAGAATCCAGCTTTGAGAAGATAGTGAGCACCGTCACTGCAGGCTCTGTCCAGTGGAGGCCTGAGTCAGTTGTGCATACAGTGGATCTGTCTACATTCTATTCAATGCTGTTTTTCGTAGCTGTGTTCAACTGGAGACCGTCTACTCATCGCTCTACTATCAACAAGGACATGGCCCAACTGATTTATCAGATAGGGAACAAGCTGAAGTTCAACCTGGGCAGAATAATGTTCAAACAGATTGCTGAACATGCTACATCGATGAGAACTCTACACCAGATCTGCTTTCCATCTCTGATTTATGAGTTGATCATCCATCAAGCTCCAGATTTGAAGGCCTCGCCTGACCATCTCACAAAGGCACCCAGCAAGTTCATCGTCGACCACAAGTTGTTCAAAGGACGTCACGTGAATGATCTCAAGAAGGAGAATCGGAAAGGAAAGGGTGCTGCGGAGTCAAGTCGAGGGGGAGCCAGGATGGGCCGGGATGAGAGGAGTCAGCTGCTCAGGGACCTGAATATAATCATTGAAGTGGACAAGGAGCAACGCAGGCGGATCAACAAGCTTGCTCATGCCCTCAGCTTCCCGAGTGACGATGAGTCCGAGACTACAGCTTCTGAGGATGATTCAATTGAAGAGACATCTGCATGAAGGTCCTCTAAAAACTATCTCCCTGAACTATTTGTTTAAAACTTTCGTACCTAGTGCTTGTTCTGGCACATTTTAATTGACTGTTCAAACTCGGATCGCACCCCTTGCCAGTTTGTGGCAAAAAGGGGGAGTATTTTTGGAGGAGACAATTCTTGTTTCCCTCAAAATTGTCTTCTGTCTAGATAGTTAGATAGACTTAGTTATCTAGTAGATCTAGTTTTTCCAAAATGCCAAGGGGGAAATTGATGTTCCCTTAAGTGGCATGTATTTGGAAAAACGTAGCTTAGACAGTTCGAGCAGGTGTTCAGGGGGAGTTCGAACATATCCTAGTACTCATACACAGTGTGGATAAGACGCAAGGATATTTCCCGGAAGATATTGGACTACGAAGATCTCGTCAAGTTGAAGGCGGCCAGCGACTTATTCGAGCAATAGATATTCGAATGAATATTTACATTAAGGCGGCAAAGCTTACTTGGGCAAGAAGACTTCGAATTATCTTCCAACCAATTCAAAAGATATTCATCAAATATCTAGGAATATTTCCTAAATATTTGATGGGATTATCTTGGGCGAATTAGGGTTTCGCTCGAAGCATATAAATACATTGCAAGAGCAACCCTAATTCTTATCGCTTTCAAAGATCAATTACACACGAGCATATCCTGCTGATTGGAGAAGAAGAAAGCGACGACCGGCTGTGTTTTTCTCATTGAAAATACACCGGTGCAAGTGCAGTCTGTTCAAGTGCAACACAGACTGCCTGAAGCGTATCAACTGCCGCACACAACGAAGGTGAACAAGCTTTCGAGAGAAAGCATCCGAGCTTCTGGAGAAGGTCGAGAATGTTCAGACTGCAGGTTCTGAATGAAGGGAATCGAGGGGAATTGCGGTGAACCTCGGTTGCAAATCTGAGAGACGGAGTATTGAGGATAGGCTATTACAAGGTGTAAGTGTAAGTCCCTGTGGAATTCCTATACTCGTAATAAATATTTGCTGTCCCTTTTTTGGGTGTGGGAAACCCCCCAGAGTAGGCGGAGCCGAACTGGGTTATCAGTCTGTGAGTCTCTACTGTTTTTATCTGTTTGCTAAAATTGTTGTGATAAGAGTTCAATCTCTGCACGTTGAACTGTTGTGCCAAGAGTCCCAGGTCTGTCGCAACAGTACCCTGGACACAAGCTTGAACAGGGGACATAATTTCAAATACAACTTGTGTTTGTCTATGAACATGGGTTGTGAGTAGTCCTTTGTATTCTAGGGTCCTATGGATCTCATATGTGTAAAACTCCTTATCCATTATGAATAAATGCTAGAATAACATGTTTTGGATGATTTTAGTTTACTTTGATTGAATACTCAAACTATGCACTCTAGGTATTTGAGAAAATGTCTAAGTGTATGTTTTTGGTATATGACTTGTGTTAAGCACTCTAGGTGTTTGAGAAAATGTCTAGGTGATTGATTTCTATGGCTCTTTGGTCAAGTAGCCGAGAGGTGGAAGCCAATCTAGATAGCGAGTCATTAAGGAACCCTAGGCTAAGTAGCTGAAGTTAGACGCCAAAGGTTCTCGAAAACAAGCAAATCACCCTTGTTAGGTGGTGATCACTAGCGTGACCCATCCTAGCATTGAGATAGGCTTGGTGTTCACCGCTCTTGGATATTGATCATTCAACTAGCGTTGATGATTGAGAAACTTAAGTTGGACGTGAGCTAAAAACATCGAGAGATTGAAGCTCACGTGCGAGGTGCCTCTTCCTTAAATCGAATAAAAATATCGAGAGATTGAATTTGGTTTAATAGTCGCACGCCTTAATCTAATTATCTAAGACAATTATCTTGCATGAAATTGAACTCTTGGAGTCTAAAACACATATAAGTGAAGTAGTTCCCTTGAGTACACCTTTTGCCTTGGTAGTGACATTATCTCTAGATTCATTAGATTTTTTACATTGTTTATATACATTTGCTCTAATAACCGCATCAACCCAACCTTTCGCAATTAGAATAGACTTATCGGAACGAAATTGAATAGTGCTCATAAGTTTAGACTTGCTCCTTGGATGACCCGGTACTTACCTGTTTATAAATTGTTTTTGACCAAATATCTTGCTTTTGAATCATCATAGATTTGTAAGTGCATAATATTATAACGTTCACTGGTCTTCTGGCTGACGGAACTCCCTATGAGGTCTTATTTGATAAACCTCCTCCTTTCGACCACATTCGTGTCTTTGGGTGCCTCTGCTTTGCCACCACATTCAGCTCTGATAGGAAGAAATTTGACGCTAGAGCTGATGCCTGCATTTTTGTAGGTTACCCACATGGTAGAAGGGATACAAGCTATTTTCTCTCAAAAATCATACTTATCTAGAGTGAGTAGAGATGTAGTTTTTCATGAACAAAGATTTCCCTATGCAGAAAATTTCAACCAATTACATGTTGTGTCCAATGTACCTTTGCCTTAGTGTGAAACCTCTGATGTATTTGCTGATCCATCAGTTATTCCTTCCAAAGTCTTTTCCCCTGCACAGGAAGACCCATCTAATCAGCTCACAACTTCTAGTCAAATTTCAGATGATTCTTCAGATAATTTGGTCCCCACAGTTTCTATTCATGATACCTCAGCTGCTGAACCACATAATGACATGAATAACACATTACGACGTTCATCCAGGGTACCTAAACCTTCTATTCTACTTAAGGATTTTTATTGTGGAACATCTACATCAAAATACCCCATCTCCAATTTTGTTCAATACTCAAGATGTTTTCCCACTCATCAAAAATACATTTTTCAAACCTCTACCTTAGTAGAGCCAACCTCTTATTCTCAGGCTTGTAAAGAAACTCACTGGGTAGGTGCTATGGAGGCTGAACTTAAGGCCCTTCAAACTAATAACACATGGATTCTCACAACTCTGCCTCCAGGACAAAATGCAATGGGGAGCAAATGGATTTTTCATATTAAACGATGATCTGATGGGACTGTTGAACGGTACAAGGCTCGCTTGGTTGCTCGAGGTTTTACTCAACAGGAAGGCTTAGACTACAACGAAACATTTGCTGTTGTGGTCAAAATGACCACAGTTCGCACTGTTTTGGCTCTTGCGGCATCTAAGAATTGGCCAGTATTCTAACTAGACGTGGATAATGCCTTTCTCCAAGGGGATCTAGATGAAGATGTCTCTATGACACTCCCTCCCGGATACATTAAATCAGAAAAGCAACAAGGCATGGTTTGCAAACTCACAAAAAGTTTATATGGACTCAAACAAGCTCCTCGACAATGGTATAGCAAGTTCGCAGATGCTCTTTTAACCTATGGTTTTATTCAAAGCTCTCATGATCACTCTCTTTTTACATATGAGCATAATGAGGAATTTCTCATTCTCCTAGTATATGTCGATGATGTCCTAATCACATGCACCTCTATATTCGCATTAACTCAGTTAAGGAGTTTATTCATAATGCATTTCACATTAAAGATCTGGGTCAGCTAAGGTATTTCCTTGGTCTAGAGGTTGCCAGGTCCAATTCTGGCATTTTTCTCAACCAACGCAAATATGCCATGGACCTCCTAACCGAGAGTGGTCTACTAGCGTGTAAACCAAGTACTACTCCTATGGATATCAATCATAAGTTAGCTCCATCTACTGCTGATAAACTACCAAATCCTACAGCTTATCGAAGGCTAGTGGGCAAGCTTGTTTACCTGAATGTAACAAGGCCTGACATTGCGTTCCCAGTGCACGTTCTCAGCTAGTTCCTTGCAGCACCTACCACGGAACACCTACAGGCTGCCACCAGAGTGCTTCGATATATCAAAAGTGCGCCTGCCCAGGGCCTTTTCTACCCATCTGGTGCTCCTCTTGTGCTTGAAGGGTTTTGTGATGCCGACTGGGCCTCGTGCCCTGTCACTCGTCGTTCTACGTCTAACTATTGCATAAAGTTTGGGCCTTCACTTATTTCGTGGCGCAATCGGAAGCAATTCGGGTATTAGACCTAATTAGCAATAAGTTGAACTTCAAGGTTCAAAGTGTAATAAGTGCTCTTTTGTACATTTTGATAAATATAAATCGGACTTGTCTACACTGATATTCAGTTAGACTTTCCACCAATCACGTTCTTCATCCTCCTGCGTTTTCCGCACTCCCCCTTCTACTGTTTCATCGCCTGAACCTTCTCAACTTCATCAAGGCCACATTTTCACCAACTTGTGCGAAGTTTCAATCCTCTTTAAAAATCATACACAATTGTTTTAAGGGGGACAACAAAAGTGTAGGTCAAATTATAATGCCCTAAAATTGTTACCTGCTCCATCCGACCGGCTCAGCAAAATGTTTTAGTATCTTGTACCATTATATTGTGACAACTAAAATATAGAAAGCTACATCTGTGAACCGATCAACTGGGGCCATCATGTTTGAGTCATAATTAATTAAGAAAGCTACATATCTGAATCGATCAAACAGATCAGTTCATGTTGGACCCTTTGTGTTTTGATGATAACAAACACTTAGTTAATATTTGACTTGAGTGTGCAGAAATCACAAATCTGTCTGAGAAGTCGCAGGGTCCAGACTGTCTGAGAGAAACGTGACTAGACATCTCTGAGAGAGCTCAGCGCTACGAGAGAGATGAGATCTGCGTGAGAGACGAGATCAAGCTCAGCAGCAAACATATATCAAGATCCGAGCTGGAGATATTCGAGATATATCAAGATCCGAGCTGGAGATATTCGAGATATATCAAGATCCGAGCTGAAGATATTTGAGATATTTGAGATATATCAAGATCCGAGCTGGAGATATTCGAAATATATCAAGATCCGAGCTGGAGATATTCGAGATATATCAAGATCCGAGCTGGAGATATTCGAGATATATCAAGACCCGAGATTGAAATATTCAAGAGAGGATATGGAAATATCCGAGCAGATATACTCAAGATATGATATGGAGATATATGAGAGATATACTCAAGATATGATATGGAAATATACGAGCTGTATATGGAAGGGAAATAGTTGATTGAGTTAAGATATGGCAATATCTTAACAGAATCAGATCTGCAAGATGGAGATAAAATATCGGATGGAGATCGAATCTCTGATGTAGATCAGATCTGTTGGACGACTATAAAAGCGAAGGCAGTTCAACCGATTGAAGTGCGGCTGTAAAGAGAGTGCAAACGGAGATTGAAGTTGCGATCAATTCCGATAGTCGACGAAGTGCTGCTGTGTGCGGACGAGAGTAAGATCTGTTATTTGGTATTCGAATTGAGTAGAATCGGTTCACTGTCACTGAGTGAGACAGATTGTAACATTCTACAAGAATATTCGTCAAGTAATAACATTGATCTTTGAAGCCCTTCTGGAACTGTCCAGAAGGCAAGTGGTTTTCAGCCTGTTGCATGGACGCAATAAGGTTTCCACTCTAAATCTGCGAGTACTTACTTTCAGCACTTTATTTCCTGCACTTAAGTTATTTTCCACTGCTTTCTGTCTGAGAGATACCACGCGTTGATCTCTCTCACACAGAAGGCTAACTTAACGATCCAACAGTTCATGCTTTTAGACGACTAATGTACGTAATATTTTAGCGCATATGATGACACAACCATTGATAACTTGAATTCACGAGCATCAACTTGAAACTCATCACCTCCATGCGTCCATGGAAGAAAGAGATGCAGGAGCACCATCAACACATCTACAACATCATAATAAATGACTTGATGATACACTTTTAAGGTTGAAAATTGAATTATCAAATTCTCATAATTTAAAAAAGTTCTCATTTAAGGGCTTGCTCCTATGTCATATATATCTCTATGTAAACCCTGCTTTTCTATACTATTATTTTTAGATCTGTTCTCACAACCCCTAACTAGGTTCTATTTATTAGTAGGTTTCATTTCAAGTTTGTACCTGCAAGATATCAATCACTTCTTCTCTCTCCATGGCCTCCTCTACAAACAAATTCCAACAGGAAGTTTTCATGAGTTTCAATGGAAAACATATTGGCATGGACTTCGCGGATTATGTGTACATCGCTTTGGGCAAGAAAGGATTCAAAGTGTACACGGAGAATGGATGGAATGGAGCATGACAAACGCACTCGAAAGAAACTATACAACACGATCGAACAGTCGCAGTTATCAATAGTTATCATATCTACAGAATATGTAAAATCTCCTTGGTGTCTTGATGAGCTTGTTAAGATATTAAACTGCAGGAATTCACATGGTCAATGGTCATACAGTGTTGCCAGTGTTTTATAATCATATGGAAATTATCGAAGTTGCGGAACAAAGGGGAAAATGGTGCGAGGAGGCATTTGTGGAGCATGAGAAGCTCTTCCCTGCTAGAGTAGTGAAGAAATGGAGGTCTGCCCTGGCAGAAGTTGCTACACTTGCTGTTAAAGGATTGTCATTGAGGGAAACAAATTGGTACTATTTTTTTCGGTTCAATGCAAATTTAGTCTAAAATTACATTTAAATTTTAAAATATTTCAGACTTGTACGATTTATTTTTTTCATAGGTACTCAGCTCCGTTGCGCCAAAAAATCATTGAAGAGGTGTGGAAGATCATCGGCCCGAGGCATTTAGAGGTCTCCCTGGACATCTACGGAAGTGAAGCTACAGCTCAAAGCATAAGAAATTGGATTGAAGATGTTGTGAAGATTTGGAACCAGCAGTCTCTCAAGTGAAATGATGAAGGACAAAAATATGGATGATGATGCATATGAGGGATGTGGCTGCAGCTAGGCTGTTAGAGTTTGTATTGGCTAATTATTCAATAATTGATTATCTTCTACATAAAATAAAATAATTAGCTTGTTCATGAACTTGTTTTAATTATAAATGAGCTAATAAATTACAAGTAACTTGTTTATGAGCTTATTTTAATCATAAATGAGCTAATGAACAAATTAGTTTGTTTTAATCATGAACGAACTAATAACCGAGTAGCTTATTTATGACCTTCAATATAGCACGATAGATTTCGAGCCAAGTTTTTTATCGTATCAAATTGTTAATGAGTCGAATTCGAACACAAATTTCCTTTAGTTCATCATCTAATTTGGGTTGAGTACGAGCCAAATATATTTGTAATCGAGTATGATTTTCGGCTCGTTTGCAGCCCTTAACGGCTTGGTATGTAATGAGCTTTATTTTAGGAACTACAAATGACATTCATAATTTCATATATCATATATATATATATATATATATATATATATATATATAATAGGGTAAATTATAAAAACATGCCCTGAACTATCGTCTCATTTCAAATTAGGTACCGGACTTTTTTAATTTTCAATTTAATGATTTTTGCATCAATTCACACATGTTTCATCCAATTAATCATATCTCCAACCACGATAAAAAATTAATTTGACCAAATTAGTTAAACATGTAACCAAACTCATTAGTTTTCGACCTTAAAATTCCTCAAAAAAATCGAATTCAAAGACAAGATGTATGCAAATTGATGCAAAAGTCACTAAATTGAAAATTGAAAAAGTTCGGTACCTAATTTGAAATCGAATAGTAGTCCAGACTATATTTTTGTAATTTACTCTATATAACCTTTCAAGTCAACCTTGGATTCTTGTTACCTTACTTTTATCCTTCGGAAAATGGGTTGGACTTGAGCCTGGAAAGCAGCTCAACCAGCATCTATATATATATATATATATAGGGGCGCGCTCAAATGTTATGGGTTGTTAAAGTGTTATGTGTTACTCTATTGTGCACCTTTAGATCATTTGAATCTAATGGTCCAGATTACATCTTGCACTTTCGTCTTTTAGGTAAAAGACAAAAGTGCAAAATGACAAACAACTTTGTCTCTTTTTGACTTTTATTTTGCACTTTGACTTTATTTTGCACCTTTAGATCATTTGATCTAAAGGTTGAGATTGAAGTAACACATAACACATTAAGAAGGCCATAACATTTGAGCGCTCCTCTATATATATATATAGAGGAGCGCTCAAATGTTATGGCCAAATTAATGTGTTATGTGTTACGGAGCTTCTGATTGGTTATTGAAAATCAAGGAACCAATCAGAAGCGAGGAACACCGTAACTACGGTGCACCCTCACCCATAAACCCCCCGTGCTTGTGAGGTGCACCATAAGAACCGTGTTCCTCGCCTCTGATTGGTTCCTTGTTTTTCATCAACCAATCAGAACACCGTAACACATAACACATTAGTAAGCCATAACATTTGAGCGCGCCCCTATATATATATATATATATATATATATGGATCATCACTGTGAGACTCAGATCGCAGACAACACAAGAATTTGTGGGAACTGGTTGAATTTTGGCGAGACGCATTACTAATTTCAGGGATAATTACATACACAGCTAGGGACTTGATACAAGAAGAAAAGGGACCTTAATAGCACTGCTATTTTTAGTGCCTGCCTGTTTCGTGTAAGTATGTACATATATTCTCATCAAACTCACTCCAGTTTGATTGGGAGACTGATCACAATTATACGCGCCATAATCTCCAAGAGGGATGTTGGATGACGCTAAAATCTGGAAATAATTGGCAGAAGAAGGCTCGAGCAGCGAGGAAGTTTGTAAAGGTAGAGTCGTAGAGAAATATCAGAAAATGCCACTCAAAAAGCCCCTATATAAGATACAGGAAATTTAGCGCCGATCTGACTAAAAAAACAAACTCACTGACTTGCAGGAATCAAAGATTTTCAATTTACATACCATATTCCTGTTGCTTTCTTCTCTTCAGTCCTGCAAATATTAATCAGCGCTGAGTTGAGTGAAGTCGCGGAAGTAAATTACGAGATGTTAGATGTTGTAGTGACGCATACCTTGGCTTCCCGTCAAAGGCATCATTGATTTCATCAATGCTTGGCCTTTTTGGATAGGTGGACATGATAACATATTTCTCCTTTCCAGAAGGATCGTCTACTCTCTTGTAAAGTTCATAGCGATATGGGTGTGACATCCTGAGATTTAAAATGACAGTGAAGCATCATAATTAACATGGATAAGCTAGTTATGCGAGACTCAATGAATGTCACCTGAGAGCACCCATTATGGGATACTGAGTTCCTGCATAATACAGAAGCCGGAAGAAATAGCAGATCTCAAATGATGCAGCATACTCCAATCTCTTGTCCCGGCCCATAGTCTACAGGACAAAAACCAAGCTCAGATATAGATAATACTTGTGAAGAGAAAAAAACTCGTATGGTGCGGATTGTCATCATCTTAAGTCATACTTACTTGCATAATACCACTGGAACCTGGTAGATCCTGATATGGTGTACAGAAAGCAATGTGTTGGTTTATTTTATGGGGCGTGAATAGAAGAAATGTAAATCGAAGAGATTGCTTTGTCGTGAGTGAAAGAAGCTAACCTGCAGCCTGGGGTTAATTAGAATGACAGGACGCTTCCCAGCTGCAGTCGTCATGGCTTGTAAATCCTTCAGATACAAGTATACAACCTCAGGTGTTATATATACGTGTGACCAGATTACGCTCGTGATTCAGAATGCTAATTTATAAAGGTATGATTACAAGAACACTCACGCCAATGATGCAGTTCCCAACAGCATTTTGAGGAGCCACCAGAATAAAAGCATCATCTTCTTCATCGACTTCATTAGCACCTTCAGATCAGAAGTTCCAAAAAGCTTTACTCGGCTTCGTAAATACATCTTACAGCAGAAGGATTGATGAGTCTCAGTGTATATTTGTACATTATCTGGATTCTGAAATCGTTTCCTTACCTATAGCTCCAATGTTGATAAAGGTTCCTTTAGCGCCATATTCACCCCAGTCCATAAACTCCAAGATTTTTCTGGTGCCTGCAAGCTGTAGAGGCATCCCAGCAAGCGCGCCGTCCCCCATAGATCCTTGCACACAAACCTGCAGCATAAGCATGAGATAAACCAAGACAAATGTAGATCAGCAACAGTCAGCATTATATAATATTTGATCTGAAAGAGGTAATTAGGTGGCAGGGACATGCCTTTACACGCTTTCCGTCATCAGCAAATGAAAGAGCAATAACTCGCACAAGTTCCATTAATGTACCGATTCGATACACATCCTGAAAATCACAGAAAGGAGTTGTATTAATATTTACTCCAGAGCTATAAAAAAATGAGACGAAGAAGAAGAAGAATGATCGAGTACCATTTCTGGATTTAGCTCTGGTATATTGATCTCCACCTGCCAGAATTTCGTTAATGACTAGTATCCTTACCTTACATCTATGAAATGAGCAGAAAGGGGGTAATTCTAGGATTCTGATGTCTCACCTTGAGTCTAGTCATGTCATCATTTACTGCTCTTCGAGTAGCTTGTACAACGTCATTGTAGAAATAATCTCTGATCTCCCTCGAGTGAGGGATGTTATTCAGTTTAGTCGGTATACCTCTCCAGCTATCCTGTACAAGGCTGATGAAAATAAGAAAAAAGGAACACTTACTCATCTCACGTTTAAACTGAAGTCAGTTCCTGAAATAAACAGTAGCTGTCGAAAACTGAAATTCATACCTGGCCGAGAGAGGCCTTGTTGGAGATATCAAGTGATTTTCCTGAGTCGGATAAAAGAAGAGAACAATTCAAGTGAAACTGTTCTACTGGGCATCTCCAGAGACTTTATATTAATGGAATCGTTTAAATATGTTTACACGGCTCGATAGTATGGTGAACAATTCGTTTAATCAACTCTAGGACTCAACTTTATCTAAATCGAACTGCCAAAACCAAAAAAGTTACATTGATATAGGGAATGAATTTAGATGTCTCAAGAGTTCTTGCCTAACTTTTTCCGGTTAGCTTTTGCTTCCTGCGCTTGTACGAGTAAGGAACTTATTTCTTCAAAAACTACTTCCTTTGCACGATTTCCATCGATCTGCAGTTTAGAGAAAAAGCCTGACCACTTAGCAGTGAACCTTGAAATCCAAAGATAGTCAATTTACTATATCATAAGAAGTCTGCCTTGGTAAAATGAGATCATATGTACTTGTACCATGTTCAATATGTCTGCATATGTGGATAAAATGGCCTCGACGTTCTTCTTATATATTTCTAAACGCGACTTCACCTACGAAAAATCAATCACCAAAAATGCTAAGGATCTAGGACAAGAGCTTGTCCCAAGACCATTCTTATTTGTATAAGTAAGAAGTCATATTAGACGAGCAAGCAAAAGGGGGCGCACGCCTTGTAACTGAAAATTTGAGATTGAGAACTCTCAGTTAACTTGCCATGAAATATCAAGTCATACCTTTTCCTCAGTGTCATCCGGACGAGTCACCAGCCTTTCTCTGATTTCCTCGCTTTCTGGAGGAAAATTCTTTATATGATAGATCTTTCCGGTGACTGGATCCAGCCTCCTACCCACACATCTGTCTACTAGGATTTCATCAGGAACCTGCAAACCGAGCAATTTAAAAAGTGCACTGGCAAGATCACATGGAGGAACTCGAAAGAGATGTAATGTATAACCCTTAATCCTTATAGAACGAAGGCACATACATTTAATAAAATATAGATATCTGGTCGAACTTCCATCTTTTCCAGACTCTGTGCCTGCGCGGCGCTCCTTGGATACCCATCCAGCAGCCACCCTCGCTCTTTCGCATCTTGCTCCGATAACCTCGTACTCACCATCTAAAAGAAAGATAATCTCCAAAACTTGAGCTAAGACATACTTATGCTAATTTAAAGCAACAAAAAAAAAGGAAAAAGAGGGTAAAAATATGAAATCTTTACAGCAGTGACAATTTCATCAGGGACCAATTTTCCAGCATTCATGAACTCCTTGGCCTTCAACCCGATTTCGGACCCAGCTGAGACTTCAGCCCTGAGAAGATCTCCCGTGGATATATGAACTAACCCAAACTGCCCAGATCACAAATACACTCAAAGTCATCATACAGTCACAAAATTATATGAAAACTAGGATTTGATGGATAAAGGTGTCACCTTTTTGACGATCAGCTCACACTGAGTTCCTTTCCCAGATGCTGGAGCTCCGGAGATCATCACCTTCAAGGGCTCGCTCACGGAACATTTTACTTTCAGTTTCTGCAATCAAATCAAATTCCACAAAATCAACACTGATACATGAATGTGAAGGGGATCATGGGAAGGACCGGACCTTGAATTTTGGGCTTGTTCTGATACTGGAGTTGGAAGGGATGCTGGAAAGTGATAGGGAGAGCCGGTGATGGTGGTGGAAGAGAAGAGATGAAGTGGAGATGGAGGAGGATGAAGAGGAGAGAGATGGATTGTGAGAGGAGATGGTGGAGGAGAGCTTATTGCAGGGAGTGATGCAGAACATGGCTGCCGCTCTGCTCTGTTTTTGATTGAAATGAGAAAGAAATGAAACAGAGCATGACTCTGTTTTTATGTGATCCAAATATACTTGTTGAGATTCATGTAGATGATAAAATGGGCACCACACTGACACAGAATATCCTTATGGTAAATTGGATAGCATTGTATTGTATAAATATTGGAAAAAGTAGACAAAAGTAACAAACTACAATGCCTAGCAATGAAATCCTGGTAGATTTAAGTTTTTTCATATGGAAACAAACTTGGAATGAAGTTGAGAACAAAAGAAATAACAAATTGCTGTGTTCATATGCTGTAGTAGTTCCATGTAATTGCAGGTATTTCGGGGACTCTAATCGAGTTTAACGGAGGAGAAGAGGTAGTGGACAAACCAAAAAGAGGAGAGGAAGCCAACTGTGCCTGTGGCTAGCATGACGGCTGTGACCATGAAGAGCGAGTAGCCTAAGTAAAGGGTGGCGGAGACTGGGCCACTTAAGCTTTTAAGATCAAAGATGAGGTAGTTGATAGAGTAGAGGAAGATGTAGAGGGAGACTGAGCCGGATGCAAAGAAGGATTTCCACCACCATTGCCAGTCCTCGACGCAGAGGTGCATGTAAGTTAAGACGATGGAGACTTCAGCACAGACCACGACTAAAATGATCAGGACGATGAATAAGAAACCAAAGACGTAGTAGACTCTGCCCATCCATATGCTGGACATAATGAAAAAGAGCTCGATGAATAGAGTGCCGAATGGAAGAGTGCCAGCACCTAAAACTAGAAGCCATGATGGGTATCTCTGAGCTGGGATTTCACGAGGGATCTGATTTGTCCTAACTGGGTACTCGATATGAAGGGCTTTTCCGCCAAAGTATCCACCGATTAGAGTCAGGGGAACTGAGATGCAGAACCACAGGAGAATCAAGACGAAATATGTAGTGAATGGAATGGCTCCTGTGCTGTGACTCCCCCATAATAGGAAATTCAGAATGGTGAAGATCCCAAAAGAGATACCAGGGAAGAAGCAGGCAACTCTCCATGAAACTGAAACCCATCCTTTGCTGTCTCCGCAACCCAGTGTTCTCCAAAGACGAACGGCAACATAACCAGCAGCAATACCCAATATCATATAGAAGAACAGCATGCCAGACAAAAGTGTACCGCGAGATGCAGGTGACATAAAACCGAGGGCTGCAAACATTATGGTAACAATAGCCATACCGAGAATCTGAACTCCATCCCCGACCATGATACACAAGAGGGAGCTACAAGCCGGAGCGCGGAAAACATCACCAACAACAAGTTTCCAGCCTGATAACTCTTCATTCATCTGAGCCTGAGCCTCCTTGTCAAGCTCCTCGTAGCGGGTCAAGTCTCGGCGCACCGTCCTCAAAAAGATCACAAGAACAATACCAGCCAAGAAAGTGATAACCATCAGAGAGTTCAGGATCGAGAACCAGTGGACCTTTGATCCTTCCATTTTCAAGTAAGCATCCCATCTGGATGGCCATTTGATGTCACTCAACTCAAACTCGACCTCATAAGTGAAGGAAATGGGCTGTCCTTCCTTGATAGCCATTGCAACGGTAGATGGATCACATTTAATAGGCGATGGATATTTATCATACGTCTTTAAATTCTTTGCAACATTGACATCGTGCATAAAGCTACAAGGTATCACCTCGAATCCAACAACCATATATCCAGGCACTTCTGGTTCAGTTTTCCCGGTGGTGGGGATCATCTCAGCTGCATCACCTGTTCCCATCACTCGGGCAACATTAGGTTCCTCGTACTTATGAACATGCACTTTGAACCTAAGATGATTAAACACATAATATGAATCTTCCACCTTGATTCCAACTGGATAGCCCGTCCACCGCAAGAAATATCCCTCTTTTGTGGTGTACCGAATTGCGGGCAAATTCTCAAGTAGCAAATTAACCTGATACATCTCATCAATCCTCTTCTTTAAAAGACCAAACTCTTCCCCAGACAAAGGTTTAGTCTGACAGATGAAGATATCAGATTCATTCACATAAGTTTTAAACCTGTAAGGTGAGTTCTCAATCCGATCACCCACCAAAAGCTCCCCGAGATTCTCAGCACTATCCTTCACACCTTCTTGAGGCTGGCAAAATGGCAGGCTATAGTAGCCAAATGGTATCTCCGTGTCAATCGAAGTCAATGAGTTAACTTTCACTGATAGCTGACTGCCGACTACATAATTGTGAGGGTAACTCCCGGGCAGATAATATCCTTGCCCAATTTGAAATATCAAACACATAACCAACCCACATATCTTGGCTCGATCAGACATCTCCATCTTCACCATATTTCTACACTCAAAAATCAATCTGCAAAACAATAAACATATTCACAAACCCAAATAAGTCAGATCATCACATGCACATACAATCAACCCAACAGAACTAAATCAAACATCAACTGGCTCACAAGTAAATCGATACTCAAACTATTCACAACCAATACATTAGCTTTTCTGCAAACCAGACTTCAAAAACTCAATCACTGCAACTCAGATCTCACATACATAACATCACTGATCTCTTCACACACTTCATTCCAATTCCAAATCATCCAAATCATATTCCAAAAACGAAAAACAGATCCGGATCATTGAAACGGCTAAATTTTGATTTCAACATCAAATGCAGATCAATTGATAAACAAACCTGGAAAACACAAACAAAAACCCTAGATCCGACAACAGCGACAACGGTACAACTCATGTGTAAACGAAATTGATAGACTAACCTTTCAACAGATCGATGGAGACATGGAGAGTAGAAAATGGGCGGATCGGAAAATGAAGGACGCGCACCGTTCGCACGGGATTATATAAGCTGCTGGAAGTCCCGTCGCTTGCTTTGTTTTCTCGCTTCTAGAGTCATTTGGGTAAATGACTGTATTGCCCTTGCATGCAAGAATGGAATTCTTTTAGGTTAAACGGCGTAGTTTAGAGTTTAGACACGATGCGAAAATACATTTTTATTAAATCAACTGTTAGAATTAGGCTAAAACTTTATTCCTAAGTTTGACTATATAAAATTTATTGAATTCTTCATCTTTTTTAGGGTATGAAACAGACATACAGGTTGAGAATATGTATACTGATTCGACGAACAATGATATTTTTGAGCGTTTATACTTCTGAATTCTCTTGATACATCAAGTCACGCCCTTATATATTCCATTTTGATTTTTATCTTTTTTATAATACATGCATCATCAACTATCTCATCATTAGTTATTACATGATAATTATTCTACACATGAAGCCTTGATGGACCTTATACACGATCTAACATTGTAACTAATCAAAATATATTATGATTTATCTGATATGATATATAATATAGATGAGCACTCGATCAATTAAGAATCCCTTATTTTTTTTCGAGAACTTGAGACCTCAATCTTCACATTCCAAAATGCATCATCAAGTCATTTTGGTGGTGACACGTGTCTCATGTGCATTTTTCAAGATGCATTTAATGCAAAGTCAAAGTCACTTTTTTTTAATTTGCTTTTTTGACATGTGTCACATGCAGATTCAAAGATGCATCATGATCTAATGTTGATATTTGAGTTCTCAAGTTATCGAATTTTTAAGGGTTCTCAACCGAGCGCTCCCCATATAATATATGTATTTAAAATCAAATAATCTCATCATTAATTATGTTTAACATGATTATTCTACACATGAACCATAGATGGACCTTATACACCAGATCTAACATTGTAAACTAATCATTTATCTGGAAGAAAAAAAACATTGTAACTAATCAGAATTTGTGATGATACCAAACCCAAAGTTTAACATGAGACTTTTGCTTGGATTTTATCTGTTAAAAGAGTCACTTGTGTGTTTGTCAAAAGGTGTACAAATTAAAGGTGGACTAAAGATGGGGTTTTCGAGGGTGTGGATGCACTTCATCTGAGTATTTGGTTAAGTCAAGCCAAAGAAACTCGCCTAAAGACAAAGAGGGTGGTGAACACGTTGTGAGCTCAGATCCAACATTTCAGGATTTTTTTGCCTTTTTTTTCTTCAAAACTACCGCGCTTATATGGATCCAGTTTAGCTTTTCTGGATCAGTAAAATAGGAAATATCAACATGATGTCAGGTACGAACTCGATAATGTTAGCACTAATTAATATCATTGATATTTTGCAATTGAATGATATTAGTTGTTGAAAAATGTGCGAAGAAAATGAACTTGAATGCATAAGAATTAAGTGTGCAACTTAATATGATTTATGTGGCATTAGAAATACGAAAAGACGTTTTGGTAATAAGACCACAATAATTACTCGTCTTTATGAGAAAGACTTTTGGTATTCAAGGTAATAATACTCTCCTATAAAAGGAAGAGTATTGGAGTTCATTTGATAACGAATAGAAAAATCCAAATATGTTTCCAGCATTTCTCGCATGAAGGGTTACGCCGGCATGTTTGCGTGAGTGTTCTTTTGCGTGTGTGTCACGGTGATAGTTGAAGATTCAATAGTTCGCGAGTTGAAACATATGGTGCATGTTGTCAACTGAGGGTTGTTTTGTCCTGGGAAGCAGTTGCTCGTGATTCCATCACCCAGTGGGAAAGCAATCATGCTTTAAGGACAGCGTCGAATATGGGTCTCCAATAGGTCGGGCCGGGCCGCTAGCCCAAAAAAATAGGCTTGGGCTAGGCTTGGTTAAGCCTTAGCCTACACTACAACTTTAAGTGGGCTAGGCTGGGCCAAGCCCATACATATTTTTGGAGCCTTAAGAAGCCCATATGCCTTGTTTTTGGTAAGCCTGTGGGCTAGGCCGGGCCTTATATATCACTAGGTCAGGCTATGTAATCTTATTATGACACTTATAAATATAATATTCCATACTTGCGAATAACTTATACGTCGGCTATACACTGGCTAATAGCCAAAAGATCAAAAGTAAACTTGATAAGAAACTAAGTTTATCAAAAAGTTGGCGCTCAACACAACCTTAGAATCCACAAATCTTCTTTATTTGAGACATTAATATCATTATCATCACTGTCAACAATGCAAACGTCAAGAAAAATCAGTTTCACTAGGCTTTTTGGTAGGCTTCATTGGGCTTTCCGATATGGATCATGATAGGCCGGGCCTATAGGCCGGACCGGGCCAAAAATATTGCACCCTTACCCGGCCCGTCAAACTTAAGGCTGGGCTTTCATAGGCCTAAACATGGGCTGAGCTAGGCTTAAGGCCCGCGGGCCACGAGGCCCACATTAGGCTTTCTATCCCATGAGACCATTTGGAGACCCCTAGCGTCGAACGTGACTCAACAACATTTTTGATTTGATAGTATCGATTTCATCATCTTTAGTATTCTCTGATGTTTAATCTATCTATATGCATTGTTCCCACTTTTGTACATTATTTCTATAAATTTGTACAATTTGTGTAACATAAGTGTCTTGCGTATTACAAGTGAATGATAAATTTACAATTTATCGCGTAATTGTGAAAATGTTTACTTATATTGTATGCCAACATGTTTTTTGTTGTTGATAGATGTATGCCAACATGTTGTTTGCTGCAAGAAGGGTGACCCATAGGGATATCAGCAGCCCTTCTCTAGCAGTGTATGTATTGTACTTTGACAACGGTGAGAGCTACGACTGGAGACTGGACGTTATCATGTATACTACAACAGGCAACGTGTCTTAGGTGTCTAAGCAAATGATTGCATATAAAGGGTTCATACTAATAATAAAGAACAATGTGGTCCACTAACAGATTGTAAATGAAATATGGTAATTTAACTGCACAAGGTGATTAATAGTTGCCCGGTTGTAAAAGCCTCAAAGGAAATATTATCATTCAATCCCAAAAAGAAAAAGAAAAAGAAAAAAAAGCCAATGAAATCGACACTTACATTGCCGAAATAGTACATGACATCCTGCTGACATTTACTTCTTATTTAATTGGTCTACGTTAGTTACAATGGGTCAATCTCGAGTACCGAGTGTATTCAAATCGGCATTGCCTGCTGCCTGCTAATTTGATTTATTTTATAATTAAGGCACAACAAAAACTAATTACATTTTTGAGAAGATTAAGGGTGTGTTCATTTGGCATACATCTTAGAGTGTCTTATCTTATCTTAACTGATAGTAACTTATAATGATTGATAGTAACTTTCAGTGATTGATAGTAACTTTCAGTGGTTGATATTAACTGATGAATAGTAATTGAAACTTATATTGACTGATGAATAGTAATATTATGATGATGATAAATAGTAATATACTAATGATGATGATGGTTGTGATGATGGTGATGAATAGTAACGTGATGATGATGAATAGTAATATTATGATGATGATGGTTGTGATGATGATGATGAATAGTAACATGATGATGATGAAGATGAATAGTAATATATTGATGATGATGGTTGTGATGATGGTGATGAATAGTAATATGATGATAATGAATAGTAATATTATGATGATGATGAATAATAATATACTGATGATGATAATATTTGTGATGATGGTGATGAATAGTAATATTATGATGATGAATAGTAATATACTGATGATGATAATGGTTGTGATGATGGTGATGAATAGTAAATGATGATGATGAATAGTAATATACTGATGATGATGATGAATAGTAATATGATGATGGTATGATGAATAGTATGATGATGATATGATGAATAGTAACATTAATAGTATGATGATGGTATGATGAATAGTATGATGATGACGATGGTGTGATGATGGTATGATGATGGTGTGATGATGATGGTATGTTGAAAGTATGATGATGGTATGATGAATAGTATGATGATATGATGAATAGTATGATGATGGTATGTTGAATAGTCTGATGATGATATGATGAATAGTATGATGACTTGTATTAACTTATAGTGACTGAAAGTAACTTATAGTAACTTGTGGTGCATGAAAGTAACCTATATTTTCTTAACCATCACAAAATAGATGCCAAATGGACATGGCCTAAAGATCAAGAAGTGTGTGACCGACAATATATTGTAATTTTTGGAATTCATTATGATATATTCGAAGAGGATGTCACATATTTGATACTAAAATTAAATTACGCAAGTAATTGTTTTCTGATCTATACAATTTTAGGGAGAAAATGAAAAAAATAAATAATCAAATAATTCATAAAGAACTGTAAATTGTTGATCATTATGTCTCTCTCTTAGAAAACTCTCGAATCTCGTAGAAGCTCGTAGACTCTGTTCGAAGAAAAGTCAATTTCGCCCACCGGCGGGGGTTGGGGGCTTTGTTTAGGCTGGCTTTTGGCTGCTGATGGAGTTGGGTGGTGTGAGTTTCCTCTTGGGAGCTGTTTCTTCTGCTCGGTTGGATCCATTTTCTCCCGATCTGCCGGTTGCGGTTGCTGTGGGATGGCGGTCGGACGAGTTTGTATGGTTGAATTGCTGGCGGCGTCGGTTAGTGGGTGGGGAGGAGAGCAGTGGATGTTGATGGTGTTGATTGGTGGTTGGACTGTCGGCGTCGGATTGGTAGTCGGAGGGGGAGGCGGGTGGAGGAGCTCGTGCGGTTGGCCTGTTGGGGACGTCGGCTGGTGGGGGGTGGAGCAGCTGTGATGGGGATGGTGGTGCTCGGTGGATGGGCTATCGGCACCGGTCTGATGGAAGCTCCCGGTTGACATGCCGGTGATTGTTTTGATTTTTGTTTTGATTTTTGTTTTGATTTTAGTTGTAGGATAGTTATAGTTGTAGCTTAGTCCTCTCAGCCGGGTTTTCGGTCTGAGCTGTCTTGTCTCAGTCGTTTATCGGTCTGAGTTTTTTTAGCTTTAAGTTTTAGTTTTATCTTCAGGAGCTCGTCTCCTGATTTTCTCTCAAAGGGCATGACGGTGCGTAATCAGTTTATTTAGTGTCGGCCATTGCGGTCGGTCCGACCAGAACAATATGTTTGGTCGTGCCCTTTTTAGAAAAGATGGCCCTTCGAGGACAGCTTACTCCCTCTGTTGTAACACGTGTAATTATCAAAAAAAATAATTCATAAAGAAAATAAAAGTAAACGTAGACAAACTTGGAAGGTTCTCCGCAAGAGTCTCCTGTCTATGGCCATTCCCATCACTCGCCCCTCACGTGATCTCCTCATCTTTGTATTTTTTCATTACTACTTTACCGAACCATTGCCTCCAAATTCATATATATTAAAAAAAGTGTTACAAATGGTATGCACATCCAAAGAAAAACATGTCATGTGGGTCCCACATGTGGGGTCCACACCAAAGAAATTGAAATGCATATTGAGTGAAGTGCGGATGAATGTTTGCTCAATTGTAATATAAATAAAAGGTTCGGGGTGAAGGATCAAACACACCTTCACCTCCTCCTTCTCTCTAAATCTTCAATAATATTGCAGTGCATTTGAGTTCTAACGAGTTCCAAAGTTTTCTATTTTCAAAGGTAATTATAACACGTTATCAGCACGAGGTTCTAACCAACTGAGATACCATATTTTTCCTCACTTGTCTCTCAACTTCGGCTTAGTTCTTCATCTGTCCTACTTGGATATCATAAGGGGTTCACTACTTCAAAGGGAGTTCTACTCTCCCTCTTTCACAATTTTTTGATTGTGTTGATATCTGAGTTTTTCTGGATGAAAAACTAATATTACAGTAGTTGCGACGATCCCTTAATGTATAACAACATATTATTATGATGTGCGGATTACCGCCCCATAGTAAAGTGTTGTGATCTGCAAAATAACTATCTTTACTTTAAAGACTTCATTTTCTTTGAACTGTATAATTTATTTTATGCTTATTACTTGTTATTGTATAACATCATATTATTATACAAAGGAGGCTCAGCCACCGTAAAAATAATATGATGTGAATTACAATTATTTTACTACTTCATTCCTATGGTTAATAGCATTTATACTATACATGTCTATCCTCACATGATAATTAATTGCATTACGTTTCTAATTAAATCTTAGCATGAATTAACCCATACACAACGGTAACATAGTGCTCAACGGTAACAAACGGTAACAAACGGCTATAAACGGCTAGTTTTTTCCCTATAAATATGTTTTCATTCAACTACACTAAATCACATTTTCTCTTCTACTTCACACTTCAAATCACACTCAAAATTTCCAAGGCAATAAAATGTCTAGCTTACTATTGGTCTTTGTTGCAACAATTATTGTAGTACTCACTATTTATAATTTCACCGGGGATCAAACACCGGATGAATTTTATGATTGTTTAGCAATGTTAGGATTCATGTATGCCTTTTTCTTCTTTACGCTATTTGTAGACTTGTATATCTTGAATTAATAAAAAATTACTTGTTTTGTTTTAGTTAACATCATGACAAATTTGGTGAAACTAGACTTCAGTCCCCTCGACATTGCTGGGACCAATTACATGTCCTGGACAATGGACATAGAAATACATCTGCAATCAATGGGTCTCAGTGAGACAGTAAAGGAGGGAAATGAACCCTCAGAAATAGACATGGCAAAATCTCTGATTTTCATTCGCCGTCATCTACATGAGGATCTAAAAAATGAGTACCTCATAGTGAAAAACCCATGTGAACTGTGGAAAAATCTCAAAGAGAGATATGACCATCAAAAGGCTGTGCTGCTCCCAATTTACCGCGATGAATGGACCGCTTTACGGTTCCAAGACTTTAAAAAAGTCAGTGAATACAACTATGCAATGTTTAGAATTGTAACCCATTTGAGGTTCTGCGGAGATACAAAAACAGATGATGAAATGCTGGAGAAGACTTTTTCCACATTTCATGCATCAAATGTGACCCTGCAACAACAATATCGTGTGCGGGGTTTCCAAAGGTATTCAGAATTGATTGCTTGTCTCCTCATCGCGAAAAAAAAAATAATGAGCTGCTGATAAAGAACCACCAATCTCGCCCAACGGGCTCCAGAACATTTTCTGAGGTACATTTTGCCAACTCTAATGAGAATAGACCCATGAACTATTTTCAGGGTCAAGGGCAAGGCCGAGGTCGTGGAAGTGGACGAGGTCGAGGTCGTAGTTTTGGCCAGGGGCGCGGTCGAGGTGGTTATCCCAATAATCCACCTCATAAGATCGCCAATTATCACCAAAAGAGACAGCAAAATGAGTGGAACCATGAGAACTTCCACAAAAGGGGAGGTGGTCCAAGTTCGTCAAAAAGCCCTGAGACCACTTGTTTTAGATGTGGTTGTAAAGGACATTGGTTTAAAACCTGTCGAACCCCTGAACACTTATGCAAACTCTATTAAGAGTCCGTGAAGGGAAACGGAAAGGAGGTCAACTATATTGACCAAACTCCTATGAATGAGTTTACTCGACTTGGAGAATCTGATTTCAACAATGAACATGTTGATACAGTTGGGGATTTTACAAATGAAAATGAGATCAATTTTATTGAGAATGATCCCGTGAACGAGTACACTCATCTTGGGGAACATAATCCTAGTGAGGACTTCCTTGGTGATATAACTGGAAAAATGACTGGTGGGAACTGAAAGGGGAAGTTGTGTAAACCCATGGGAATGAAGCCAAACGGTCCGATGTCTTAATTTGATTTTCTTATGTTATATGTATGTTTTTCCTTTAAGCATAACTATGTTTTCTCATATGTAATAAAATATGTCTACCTTTTTCATCTATCTTATCATTTTCTTGTTTACTTAAAGCTTTGAAATGGACAAAGCCAAAGTCAACCAAAGGATTAATATTGAAGAAATGTGCATACTTGATAGTGGAACAACGCACACAATCCTGAAGGATGAAAGGTTTTTCTTGATGATAAACCAACACGAACCATTGTGAATACAATATCAGGTCCTGTAGATCTGATTGAGGGAGTTGGCAAGGCAAACTTTGTATTGCCAAATGGCACAAAGTTTACGATACATAATGCCTTATTTTCGCCAAAATCCAAACGAAACTTGTTGAGTTTCAATGATATTTACTCTCATGGATTCGAGACTCAGTCTATGACTGAAGGTAACATGAAATTCATGTTACTCACTATGTATAGATCTGGAAAGAAATACATAGTTGAAAAACTACCAATGCTTCCCACTGGATTGCATTACACACATATAAATGTGATTGAGTCAAATGCGGTAGTTATGAAATCTTCAATATTAACCATGTGGCATGACCGATTGGGTCATCCAGGTTCAAGTATGATGCGAAGAATTATTGAAAATACGCATGGACACCCATTGAAGGGTCATAAAATCCCTCAAGGAAATATTTTTCCATGTAAAGCTTGTTCTCTTGGAAAGCTTATCATAAGGCCATCACCGGGAAAGGTTGAAACAGAATCACCTATGTTTCTTGAGCGTATTCAAGGTGATATTTGTGGGCCTATTCACCCACCATGTGGACCATTTCGATACTTTATGGTATTGATAGATGCATCTAGCAAATGGTCACATGTATGTTTATTATCAACTCGCAATATGGCATTCGCTAAATTACTTGCCCAAATAATAAGATTGCGAGCTCAGTTTCCTGATCATACAATCAAGAAAATTAGACTTGATAATGCCGGTGAATTCACATCCCAGACATTTGATGAATATTGTATGTCAGTTGGGATTGTGGTCGAGCATCCTGTTGCTCATGTCCACACACAAAATGGTTTGGCCGAATCATTGATCAAACGCCTCCAACTTATTGCTAGGCCATTGATAATGAGAACAATGCTTCCTACCTCAGTATGGGGTCATGCAATATTACATGCCTCTGAATTAATTCGCATCAGACCAAGTGCATATCATAAAAGTTCTCCACTACAACTTGCATTTGGTCAAGAACCAAATATATCGCACTTAAGAATTTTTGGTTGTGCTATTTATGTGCCTATTGCACCTCCTCAAAGAACAAAGATGGGACCACAAAGAAGCCTTGGGATATATGTGGGCTTTGAAAGTCCATCTATTGTTAAAATTCTTGAACCTCAAACTGGAAATATTTGCACAGCACGTTTTGCTGATTGCCACTTTGATGAGGAAAATTTCCCACCATTAGGGGGAGAAAGAAAACAGTTTGAGAAAGAAATTACTTGGTCTGTACCAACATTATTGCATCTTGATCCTTACACAAAAGATTGTGAAGGTAGAGTACAAAGGATTTTACATTTGCAAGAAATGGAAAATCAACTTCCTGATGCATTTACAGACACAAAGAGAGTGACTAAATCTCACATACCGGCTGAGAATGCTCCCGTACAAATTGAAATTCCAAAAGGGAGGCCAGAAAATAAAGTCATTCATGAAATCACAACACGGTTAAAGAGTGGAAGGCCACCCGGTTCCAAAAATAAAAATCCTCGAAAAAGAAAAGGGGAAGAAAAGCAAAGCGATCCTATGGTGGAGGAAAGTATTCCTGTAGAAATACAAAATAAAAAGGATCGAGAAATTTTGATTAATTATGCTAATACAGGCATACTATGGAACCGAAAAGAGAACATTGATGATGCGTTCTCTTACCATTTGGCATGTGATATTATGAATGAAAATAATGGTGATCCCGAACCACGGTCTATTACTGAGTGTAAAAATAGACACGATTGGTTTGAGTGAAAACAGGCAATTGAAACTGAACTAGACTCGCTCAATAAACGCAAAGTATTTGGGCCTATAGAACTCACACCTAAGGATGTGAAGCCTGTTGGATACAAATGGGTTTTTGTACGAAAAAGAAATGAGAAAAATGAAATTGCGAGATTTAAGGCTCGACTTGTTGCACAAGGTTTTTCTCAAAGGCCTGGAATTGATTTTGAGGAGACGTATTCCCCTGTCATGGATGGAATTACGTTTAGATACTTGATAAGTCTAGCAGTTCATGAGAAATTGAATATGCACCTCATGGATGTTGTTACCGCTTACCTATACAGATTGCTTGATACTGAAATTTACATGAAAATCCCTGAAGGTTTTAAAATGCATGAGGCATCAAGTTCCAAACCTAGGGAAAGATATTCAATCAAGTTAGAAAGATCTTTATATGGGTTAAAGCAATCCGGACGCATGTGGTACAATCGATTAAGCGAATATTTATTTCAAAAGGGTTATGTCAATGATCCCCTTTGCCCTTGCGTTTTTATTTAGAAAACAACATCCGGTCGTGTAATAATTGCCGTTTATGTTGATGATTTGAATATCATTGGTACCAGTAAAGAAATTCTGGAAGTAATCTCTTATTTGAAAAAAGAGTTCGAAATGAAAGATCTGGGGAAAACAAAGTATTGCCTTGGATTACAGATTGAGCACATCCAGAATGGGATATTTGTGCATCAATCGAATTATACGAAGAAAATAATAAAATGTTTTAATATGGATAAATCAAATCCATTAAGTACTCCAATGGTTGTAAGATCCCTTGATGTGAACAAGGATCCTTTTCGTCCATGTGAAGAATCTGAAGAGATTCTTGGTCAAGAAGTATCATATTTCAGTGCGATTGGAGCTCTTATGTACCTTACTAATTGTACTCGACCTGACATAGCTTTTGCTGTTAATTTATTAGCCAGGTTTAGCTCAGCTCCTACCGAAAGGCACTGGAATGGAATCAAGCATGTGTTTCGTTATCTTCAAGGAACGATTGATTTAGGATTATTTTATCCTAACAATGCAAAACCAGTTTTGATTGGCTATGCAGATGCAGGTTATCTGTCTGACCCACACAAAGGAAAATCACAAACCGGGTATGTAATCACCTGTGGAGGAACCGCAATCTCTTGGTGTTCTCAGAAACAAACACTCGTTGCAACATCATCAAACCACGCTGAGATCATTGCATTACACGAAGCAAGTCGTTGATGGACCATAATTATACAAATCAAAAACACAGTAAAACCCACCAAATTAGACTGTTGGTCTATTTAACTTCTGCTTCTTATTCCCGATTTATTTCTACAGGGTATTTTTGCACTTAGAGAGAAAACACGCTAAGGAGGAGTTTTTAAGCGGAAAATGAAGAACGAGTCATTCCAGGTCACGACCATGCTACACTCAAAATCAGCCTTAACATCCTTCATGGAACCGACTTGGAATCACTCAAATATTCTAGAACCGTCGGCAAATGGACAAGAACGCAAGGCAAAGGCACCAAGCCCGGTAAAGGCCAAACAAGGGCAATTTCATCGGATTTGGGATTTCGACCATGTTCCAAGAAGAATTTGGCTTAGGTTCATTCTTGAGATCATCTTAGAATGACATTTTCATTCAAAATACACTCTCCAAAATTCAAGAAGCTCCGGCCAAAGCTCCGGCCAGATCCGGTCAAACCAATGGCTTTTGTGAAGAAGTCACAAGCTTCTAGAAGGGTGGCTCCTCCACTCTCCTCCCTCCAAGTGGCGGCTCCTCCTCCCCTCCTCCCCAAAGCCGCCGGCTGCTCCTCCACCATCCACTCCTCTTCCTCCATGTGTTTCCATCCAAGCCATACACCTCAAAACTTGCTCTCCACTCCTCCTCCATGGATGCTTGCCATGTGGTGGCTCCTCCTTACTCCTCCATCTCCACCCTTGGATGACCATCACATGCCACCCATCTCCACCACCCATCTCCACCACCTTGGGCTATAAATAGAAGAGTCCTCCTCCTCATTTGTATCATCTCACCACCACCACAAGTCACAACTCCATAGTTAGAGAGAGAAGCTCTAGCTTCTCTCTAGATTCTCTCTAGATTTTGGGCACTAATCATGTAATTTTACTTTGGAATCAAAGCATGATCCTTGGCGCTTCAACGGTTGTAAGTCTTTTTATTTATTTAAATTGTATTTATAAACTCGTGTTTATTTCCAAGTTCATAGTTATGATAACCACTGCCATGATTAGTAGCTAAATTAGTTATTCGGTAGAAGGGGCGCACTTGTATTATAAATGTTTTAGATCTTACTCTTAGTACACCTTTGTATTCAAAACTTGTTCTATGTGCCATTTATAGTCAGAGTTTCCAAGGTTGAGTGCCTGACAAGCAAAAAGCTCTTCCGTGGGAATTCGTGAACATACTCGGTAAGTGGAAGCTGTAACAAGCAAAACTTATCGAGGAGTTCGACTTATCTAAAACACCACTTGGTCAATAACGTAACTGGGAGATCCAGCTAAGATACTTCGAAAGGAGGAATTAGTTTTGCTTAGAACAAGTGTTTTAAATGATGTTGCAAGTCTTGTGCTAGGAATAGCCTCGATTCATCTTTGAACATTTAGCATGATCATGTCTTGCGCTAGAAATAGTTTCAATTCATCTTTGACCACTTGGTATGATCATTAGCGGTCGATGATAAACAATTATAATACAAGGCCACTAAAACCGAATACTTTCCTCACAGTCCATTATCAATTATTGTAATTTACTTTCAGTTTCCAAAACACTCAAACCCAACCCCCAACTGTATTTACTTTCGTGACAATCCCGTAAAAACAACTAATCCACACTGACTCCCTTGGGTTCGACCCCTACTTACCACTTGCTACCCAGTAGTTAAGTCGCGAGTAGCGGACTATAAATTTATTTGCACAATCGCTTTGACGACGAGCGGTTCTGTCAAATTGGCGCCGTTGCCGGGGAGTTGTGCATCGGAATAGTTGTTCTATTTTCTTTTTTCTTTTTTCTTTTATCATGAAATTCACCAAGTCATACTACTACGGAATGGAACCTTGGAACAATACGGAGTTTTCCCCACCACCCTTCGAACTTGAAATCCGCGAGAAGATCAACAAAATAACGCAATCCCGGGACGAAACATTGGATGAGTACTTATGGTACTTCGATTCCATTGTGACGAGCTGCCCGCACCATGGATTCACCAACTTCGATCTTCAAACAAAGTTTCTCTGTGGAATGTTGCCACATGAGTGGGACCAGCTAAATAATGCAGCAGGAGGATCAATGTGGGACTTAACCGAGGATGATCTTTGAAAATTAATAAACGATTTGGCCGTGAGGTCAAGACCAAGCCAAGATCAGGCCGAGCCAATCGAAGACGGTATAACGGAGCTGGCATCTAGCATCCAGCAGTTGGACAACACGATGCAACAAATCAGGGCCAAAACTGAACTATGGGCGGCAGAAAAGGAGCTGGCTGCTAGCACCCAGCAATTGGCCAGCAATTGAGTGCATTGATGCACCAATTCACGGCTGAACCCGAGGAGCTGACTGAGGATGAGGACCCGCAAATGACCGAAGAAGAACTGCCCCAATCAGACCCGGTCCTTATCACCAATCCATCCGAGGAAATCACTGTCCTAACTGCCGAGCCTACAGAAGTCCCGAACCTCACTGCTGAAGCGGCCGAAGAAATCAAGCCAGGCCCGGTACTTGCGCTCGAAGCACCCGAGGAAGTCCCGGACCTCATTGCCGAACTGTCCGAGAAAGACCTAATCCTCAATGTCGGAGCACCTGAAACAGACCTAGTCCTCATGGTCGAAGTGCCTCAACTCAAACCTTCGTATTTTATGCCGATCATAGCCACCGAAGATCATATAATCAATGACGATGCGGTACAAGGGGAGTTGGAGGCCGAGCATGAGCCAAAAAAACTGACAAAGGAAATCTCTCTCGTCACAAGCCAAGAAAAACCACCCGGGAACTCAATCATTCCAAGACAACCATTCGTAGCTACCACCAAGAAGAGGCCTCACATGGGAACATGCCTGGGGTCGCCGATGTTTGAAGGCACAAAACCCAACTTCCAAACTCGCGAAAGTGCCAACTATTCAAACATGAAGAAGCGGCAAAAACATGGGCCGAAAGAATGGAAACCCGGAAGGAGTAACAAGCAAGCACGACGCATTGGACCAGCAGCTATGGTCAAGGAAACCTCACCCTCTCGGAGCAAAAGGGCTGCCGAGAAAAAGTTTGACCTCACTCACCCTTGGGATCCGACCTTATGATCCATGATTGAGGTACTGTCGAGCCAACGACGTTAAACAAGTGCACTGGTCGGGAGGTAACCCGACACTATCTTACTTTCTGCACTTTATTTTCTGTCTTTTAGTTTTTATCAATAAGTCGCTCTCACCCACTTGGTGCATAGAAGATTTGACTATCAGGAATCGGACTTGGGTGCAACATTAAGCCAGTCAGGGCTACGCTAACAATTCAAGGCCCCAGCCGAACTCCCTCGATTATCCAGCCTCGAGCCATGTCGTTCACTCGACACCTTAAAAGGAGTTCTGTCTTTCCTTTTCCTTAATATCATTTCCTTCTCGTATAACATCTGCTTGCATGGCTTTTGAACTCAGTCTTGCTGAAAGGCACGACTTCGTTCAGAAGTGTGGGGTGAGAACCACCTGTATATATTAGTTAATAAATAATATCTTTTTGAAAATATGAATTTGAGAATGTGAAAAAGATAGACCAAAATTCATGCATTAACCTTGTGAAAATTCAACTGTTTAAAAACTTAGAATGTAACTTTTCATTTGTCCTTTGTGCTGAGATAACTAGGGATGTGGAGTTGATATAAACTGCCCTAGAGAGGCTTGGCAAGCAATTAAAGGATCAGATCAAACTATATGGTTTTCGAAGTCAGTGGAGGCTGCACTTCGGGTTTCAGTGAAGATTGAAGTCATCTCCGCCATGCAATGCAAAAGGCGAGGACGGGAATCAGACCGTCCTATCTCTGGTCAAAGTAGCCGAGAAAATAGATGAGCGACCCTCATCTTGACCCTCGCGAAAACGACAGTCAAAGTAGCCGAGAAAATAGATGAGCGACCCTCACCTTGACCCGCGCGAAAACGGCAAAAACGAGAAGAGCGGGGAGGTATTTCCATAGGCTTGCGGGCGATGATTGGACCTCCCAAAAAGGCTGAGAAAATGGACTAGCAAAGCCACAAAAAGGCGAAAAGCTCGAAGAAGCAAATCAAGAGGCCAAAGGCCCAAAATTGTGAAGGTTTTAACCGAACAAAAAGTGAAGAACTCAAAAAGTCAAATCAAAGGCCAAATGCCGATTCACTACAACAAAGCTGTCCCTCGCCAAAAGAAATCAAAGTACTCAAACCACTGAAACCCGAACCGAATCACGTGCATGAGAAAGCTACAAGGAAACCATATAATGCGAGACGATCCCGAGGCTGCAATCCAGGAACCTGAATAGGGCTATCTCCCGAAACATCCAATATAATTTGCATCTCGGCACGAAGGTACACGTATCAAGTTACTTCTATTTATTTACACAGTTTAATTTGGTAATAAGTAAGCAATGCATGAATTAGGATAAATCTAGACCCACATTCTAACTTTCATATTTTAAAAACTTACTTAGTGCCGCCCTTTAATAGCATTGTTCGGGACGAACAACTAAAAGTGTGGGGTAATCTGATGGACCATAATTATACGAATCAAAAACACAGTAAAACCCACCAAATTAGACTGTTGGTCTATTTAACTTCTGCTTGTTAGTCCCGATTTATTTCTACAGGGTATTTTTGCACTTAGAGAGAAAACACGCTAAGGAGGAGTTTTTAAGCGGAAAATGAAGAACGAGTCATTCCAGGTCACGACCATGCTACACTCAAAATCAGCCTTAACATCCTTCATGGAACCGACTTGGAATCACTCAAATATTCTAGAACCGTCGGCAAATGGACAAGAACGCAAGGCAAAGGCACCAAGCCCGGTAAAGGCCAAACAAGGGCAATTTCATCGGATTTGGGATTTCGACCATGTTCCAAGCAGAATTTGGCTTAGGTTCCTTCTTGAGATCATCTTAGAATGACATTTTCATTCAAAATACACTCTCCAAAATTCAAGAAGCTCCGGCCAAAGCTCCGGCCAGATCCGGTCAAACCGATGGCTTTTGTGAAGAAGTCACAAGCTTCTAGAAGGGTGGCTCCTCCACTCTCCTCCCTCCAAGTGGCAGCTCCTCCTCCCCTCCTCCCCAAAGCCGCCGGCTGCTCCTCCACCATCCACTCCTCTTCCTCCATGTGTTTCCATCCAAGCCATACACCTCAAAACTTGCTCTCCACTCCTCCTCCATGGATGCTTGCCATGTGGTGGCTCCTCCTTACTCCTCCATCTCCACCCTTGGATGACCACCACATGCCACCCATCTCCACCACCCATCTCCACCACCTTGGGCTATAAATAGAAGAGTCCTCCTCCTCATTTGTATCATCTCACCACCACCACAAGTCACAACTCCATAGTTAGAGAGAGAAGCTCTAGCTTCTCTCTAGCTTCTCTCTAGATTTTGGGCACTAATCATGTAATTTTACTTTGGAATCAAAGCATGATCCTTGGCGCTTCAACGGTTGTAAGTCTTTTTATTTATTTAAATTGTATTTATAAACTCGTGTTTATTTCCAAGTTCATAGTTATGATAACCACTGCCATGATTAGTAGCTAAATTAGTTATTCGGTAGAAGGGGCGCACTTGTATTATAAATGTTTTAGATCTTACTCTTAGTACACCTTTGTATTCAAAACTTGTTCTATGTGCCATATATAGTCAGAGTTTCCAAGGTTGAGTGCCTGACAAGCAAAAAGCTCTTCCGTGGGAATTCGTGAACATACTCGGTAAGTGGAAGCTGTAACAAGCAAAACTTATCGAGGAGTTCGACTTATCTAAAACACCACTTGGTCAATAACGTAACTGGGAGATCAAGTGGATGCACTTACAGCTAAGATACTTCGAAAGGAGGAATTAGTTTTGCTTAGAACAAGTGTTTTAAATGATGTTACAAGTCTTGTGCTAGGAATAGCCTCGATTCATCTTTGAACATTTAGCATGATCATGTCTTGCGCTAGAAATAGTTTCAATTCATCTTTGACCACTTGGTATGATCATTAGCGGTCGATGATAAACAATTATAATACAAGACCCCTAAAACCGAATACTTTCCTCACAGTCCATTATCAATTATTGTAATTTACTTTCAGTTTCCAAAACACTCAAACCCAACCCCCAACTCTATTTACTTTCGTGACAATCCCGTAAAAACAACTAATCCACACTGACTCCCTTGGGTTCGACCCCTACTTACCACTTGCTACCCAGTAGTTAAGTCGCGAGTAGCGGACTATAAATTTATTTGCACAATCGCTTTGACGACGAGCGGTTCTGTCAATCGTGAATGTGTGTGGCTGAGATATATGACACAACATATCAGAACTACGAGCGGTCTTCTACCAGCAAATGATCCAATCACTCTTTATGAAGACAACGCTGCGTGTGTTGCTCAAATGAAGGAAGGATTTATCAAAAGTGATAGAACAAAGCATATCCATCCCAAATATTTTTCGTTCACCCAATAGCTGGAAAAAGACAGTTATCAGCATACATCCATCCATACAATATGTTCGTTCTGATGAAAACTCAGCAGATCTTTTCACAAAGGCTCTCCCTACCTCAACATTCCGAAAACATGTCAACGACATAGGAATGCGAAAGCTGCAAAATTTATGAGCACATCACGCATAACAATATGAGGGGGAGCTTCGCGTCACTGCACTCTTTTTCCCTTAAGTTGGTTTTTATCCCAATGAGTTTTTCCAACTAAGGTTTTTAACGAGGCACCCTAAAACGCTTGATGTGCATCCCAGGGGGAGTGTTACAAATGGTATGCACATCCAAAGAAAAACATGTCATGTGGGTCCCACATATGGGGCCCACACCAAAGAAATTGAAATGCATATTGAGTGAAATGCGGATGAATGTTTGCTCAATTGTAATATAAATAAGAGGTTCGGGGTGAAGGATCAAACACACCTTCACCTCCTCATTCTCTCTAAATCTTCAATAATATTGCAGTACATTTGAGTTTTAACGAGTTCCAAAGTTTTCTATTTTCAAAGGTAATTACAACAAAAAGAAATTATTTTCCCAAAAAAAGAAGAAATTCAATATACCCAAATATCTGAAAACCCTAAAAAGTAGACGCCAACTCAAATTCGCAGTTTCTCTCTCCTCAACTGAAATGGTTGAAATCCCTAATCTCGCCCAATTATTTTATCCAGTGTCGATAGAGTTCTGATACGACCGAACTGATTTTTGTTTTGATGAGAATAAGAAAAGAGAACAGAGGAGAGGGAATCGGCAGAAAGATGATGTAGAAAGGGACTTTGATGACTAATTTCTCAGCTTCATTAATGCATACATCTACTCCTTATAAACTACAGGACACACTACAAAATTTTGATTTTTTTCGTCTCAAAATTTCGTCACTAAAACGTCATCAGAAACGCAGACGAAAAATATTCAGTTATTTTTTCGGCAAAATTCCGTCAACAAAAAAAATATCGTTGTATTTCCGTCAACAATATTCCGTCTCAAAATTTGACGCGGAAAATGGACGAAATTTTGATGTAATTTTACCGTTATATTCCCCCTCGATTTCGTCATCCAAGCATTTTCGTTATTTTTCCCACTTCATTCCGTCATCCGACACATAAATTTATATTATTTATTTTTAGTTACCTTTCATTTAATATTTAAAAAATTACATCAATATTCCATCACATTTCCGTCGACGAGGGAATATTGACGGAAATTAATTGACGATGATGTAGCCCAATTCCCTCCACATTTTTTCCGTCTCATTTTCGTCAATGTTCCATCTTCTAAAAAACATTTTTAATTTGCCACCAATTTTAATCATTTTTAAAACCAGACGCAACCATTTTTAATTATTTTTAAAAACAGACCATTAGACAGCGTTTTAATTGAAAAGCGCTGTCTAAAATAGAACACTAAAATAGAACATTAGACAGCGCTTGTAACCAAACACTGTCTATGCTTTATTTTAGACAGTGCTTGTTGCCAAACACTATCTGAAATGGATATAAGACAGCGCTTGTAACCAAACGCTGTCTAATGTTCTATTTTAGACAGCGCTTTTCAATTAAAAGCGCTGTCTAATGGTCTATTTTAGACAGCGCTTGTTACCAAACGCTGTCTAATATTCTATTTTAGACATCACTTGTTACCAAACGCTGTCTAATGTTCTATTTTTAGACATCGCTTGTTACCAAACGCTGTCTATAGTCATTGTAAAATTAGTAAAAAAAACTTAATTGATTTTAGTTCCCCGCCCAACTCAGTCGACTGTTTTCATTTCACCGCTTTTTTTTAAAGGATTTCACCGCTTAAGTCCTTAGCCAAATTTCATTCATCAGCTCCCCTTCGATCAAACGAAACAGCGATTCACCATTCGTTCCATGTGTTTTCTGAAAGATATTTTTTTAAGTCATTCGTTCCTCGGAATCGGCTGCTCCTTCCTTTTTACTCAGACTGCCGGTTGTCCAGCCGATCCGAGTGTTGATACTCACTCTGCAAACATATCAGTAAGTCTCATTTTTTCAGCGCCCCTGAGATTGAGTTGATTCTTTAGTTTTAGGGCCTTACGGCAACCTCAAAGTTCAAACAATTATGACACTTTGAGTGTGGCTTTGATTTGAGGAGTTGATTGTTGGCTGGCACTTTATCGCAAAGTTTATGGTATTGTTGATTGGTGTTTGTGCAGCAATGGAGGAAGATGGTTCTAGAAGAATGTCTAGTAGGACGCGAAAGGTTGCTTCTAAGATGACTGTTGCTCTTCAAAGCAGTGATAATAGAGCTCATGTGATTCTTATAAATTCATTGCATTCTTTGTTCTTGTAACAAAGAATTTTATAGTGCTGTCAATTTAAAGGATAAGGTAAAGGTTTTGTTTTTGTTTTGGAAGATAATCTGATGTGCTTCTTACAGGCGACACTTGCTCGACTTGATGCTCTAGAGAACGACAATGCTGGGTTGGAGACAGTTGAGGTTAATGATGATGAAGAAGCTTCTCCTGGCAAGCTCAAGGTCGGTTGCGTTGGCAATGTCATCAAGCTTGAGAAACTCGTGGACGACTGATTCTTCCTGATATGCAAAGGGCAGGAGCGAAAATGACGAAAACCGCAAACATTAGACTTTTTAAGTTGTGTATATTAACTATCGTTGTGTATTTTATTATTAATACATTTACTTTTGAAATCTGTCTTTTAAAATTAAAAATGCAATTCACATGCACAAAAATAAAATTATAAATGCATTTACTATTAAAAATGCCTCAGTTAATATTTATATTTGTAAAGACAATATTGGTGACGGAATTGTGATGGAATAATGACGGAAAATTTGACGACGGAATTTGGTGGGAATTGAGATGGAAAATATTGGTGACGGAATTTTGTGGGAATACGGATGAAAAAATTGGTGACAAAATTTTGTGGGAATTTAAATGGAACATATGGGTGACGGAATTTTGTGGAAATAAGGACGGAAAATATAGATGATGGAATTTTGTGGGAATTTAGACGGAGAATAACTACGAAAAGAGGCCGGACTTGTGACAGAATTTTGGGTGACGGAATTTAGACGGACTGTCAACGGCACAATGACGGAATTAAACGATGAAATGTCGACGGAAAAGTTTTACCGTCGGGAAAATTTGCGTCACCAACTTCGTTGAAGGAACGTTGACGGAATTTACACTTTTTCCGTCAACATTTCGTCCATTTTCCGTCTAGTTCTTGACGTCGGAAATTTTGTCAAAATTAGTAGTGACATAACCACCTACTAACCCACATGCTAATCCACTACATTTAATTTCATACCACTAACACACTCTGATGAGCCGTATTTATACGACTCATCGAGTGAACAAAACCTACTAAAAATGACACTTGATCCTATGAACATTTACTTGTTAGTGTCGTTTTGTATTTCAGGCACTTTTGGAGTCTAAAGAGGAATCAGGCTTAAAAAGGGCATCTTGTGCCAAAAAGCATCACAAGTCGTTTCTGGCCCAGCCGGGCCCGAGAAATCTCAGCCGGGACCAAAGAAATCTCAATCGGGACCGAAGAAGTCTCAACCGGGTCTGAGGAATCTCAGCCGGGACTGAAGAAATCCCAGCCGGGTCCGCACTTCAGTACCGGGCCGCGTTTGAGAACCAAAATCCAATGTTCAGTCTCTATCCAAGGACAACGCCCGAAGAGTACCGAGGCCCGCGTCCGAGAAATACCGGACCCGTTTGAGCAGCGCCTTACGAGAAGTTCCAAACGGGTTCCAACCTAGCCCGGCCAGGTTCCGGCTTAGTGCTCTTCATGATTCCGGTTTGGAATCAGCCCAGCATTCCAGAACCGTACCCCAAGTGCCAGGAACCCAAGGTTGAATTTCTGGCCCCGTCCGAGCACATAACCGACCATTCTAGGCCAATTCAAGTTTTGACCAAGTCCCACTCGGGTTCCGGCCAAGAGACCTTCTAGGCCCGGTTTGTATTCATTTCAGTATGCCAAAACCGCGGTCTAAACACAAAGAACCGAAGTCAACATTTTGGTCCTCTTGGAAGGTCCACGCTCGGTCAAACTTGGTCCACCTTGGATCCCCCGCATTTTTCAGCTCGTCCTTCGAGGAGTGACATCACTATCCGTGTGCCACTGCCAGGACACCCTTGAATCACGCCAAGCCGCCCTAGACCAAAGAAGAAAGTCAGTGGGACTATTGCTCTCACCAAGTCACTTTTGCCAATCCGACTTGGGGACCAAGTTTGGCATATTCCCTCATCCATTTCCTATAAATAAGACATGTTGGTATTGGAAATGGCAGTTGACGGAGCCGACCGCACTGTCGTTAAGGTGCGGTGTTCTATGTGCAAAAGCAAATTTATATTCCGCTACTCGTGACCTTACTACTGGGTAGCAAGTGGTAAGTAGGGGTCGAACCCAAGGGAATTAGGGGGATAGTCATTCTTTGAGGGAATCGTACATCGAGGGAGCGTGTTTTAGGTTGATTGAGATTTTTGTGCGGAAAAGTAAGTGATTGGTTGGTTGGTTTTGGTTTTAGTACGGAAAAGTAAATGACAGAAATTAAATGACTGAAAATAAAATTAGAAGACTTACAGTGGGTGATGCGTGATTGGCAAGTCCTCCGGAAGGTGAGCAGTTGATAGAGCAGTTATACTAAGAAAGTAAATGCGAGGTGTTGTTTAAATTTAAGGAAATCATTCGGTTTCGGGGGCCTTGTATCATAGCCTGTTTATCATTGACTTTTAGTGATCCTACTAAATATTCAAAAGTGTATCAAGGCCATTCCAAGCACTTGATTTGCACACACTGTCTAGCCCATTCCAAGGTCGTAGAGCACTTGTTCTATTTAGACTAATACCCCAATCTAAGGTATATTAGCCTATGTGCATCCATTTGGTCAGTCATTCCCGAGCAACCAAATGGTGTTTGAGAGAGGTCAAACTCCTCAGATAAGCTTTTCCATTCCAAGCATCCACTTACCCGAGTATGTTTACGAACTTCCACGGAAGAGCTTTGCCATTCCAAGCATCCACTCAACCTTGGAAGTTCTGGCCTAATATATGGCACATAGAACAAGTTTTGAATACAAAGAAAAAGCACTAAAGTATAGTCTAAAACATTTTATAATACAAGTACACCCCTTCAACCGAATGAAGGGTTTAGCTACGAATATCCATAGAGGTGGATACCATAGCTAAGTACTTATAGTTTTTGAAAGACAGTAAGTAAGGGAAAGGGGTGAGTACTTCAAGAACCGACAAGAGTACTCAAGAATAGTAAAGACAAGCTTGAGTACTCAAGAACCGACAAGAGTACTCAAGACCGAACTATAAAACTCAAGAACCAACAGGAGTATTATATATTGAAAACCAAACTTACAAATGCCAAACTTTCTAGAGAGATAAGTGTTTATGATTTTTGGATTTGAGGATGTGTTACAAATGAGATGGAGGCATGTATTTATAGCCAAAGGAGAGGGGAATGGAGGGCTAAGATGAAACCACATGGCAAGCATGCATGGTGAGCTCCATGGAAGGTGGAAGCCGCCAGTTGGAGGTCATCAATGGAGGAGAGCTTCCTCCCAAGCTCACCTCCTCCCAAAAGCCGCCGGTTATGGAGGAGAAAGAGGAGGTTTTGTGTGAGTTTTGTGATGTTTTCACAAAACTATCGGTGTATTTCAGCTCCAGACTGACTTTGATTGCTCTTCGGTTTGAATTGTTTTGAGTGATTCCATGTCAGGATCTTGAGATTTCTTCAGTCGGCGTCTGATCTTGACCTCGGAATGTCTCGTAACATCTTTTCAGCGTAAAATCCTCTCCTTAGCGTGTATTCTCTCTAGACTCCAAAATACCCTGTAGATAAATATCGGAACTAACAAACAAAAGTTAAATAGACAAACAGTCTAATTTGGTGGGTTTAACTGTGTTTATGATTCGTATAATTATGGTCCATCAGATCACCCCACACTTTTAGTTGTTCATCCCGAACAATGCTATTAAAGGGCGGCACTAAGTAAGCTTTTAAAATATGAAAGTTAGACTGTGGGACTAGACTTATCCTAATTCATGCATTACTTACTTATTACCAAATTGAATTGTGTAAATAAATAGAAGAAACTTGATACTTGTACCTCCGTGCTGAGATGCAAATTATTCTGGATGTTTCGGGAGATAGCCCTTTTCAGGCTCCTGGACTGCAACCTCGGGACCGTCTCGCACTATATGGTTTTCTTGTAGCTTTCTCTAGCACGTGATTCGGTTTGGGTTTCAATGGTTTGGTCTTTGATTTTCTTTTGGCGAGGGACAGCTTTTGTAGTGAATCGGCCTTTGGCCTTTGATTTGACTCTTTGAGTACTTCACTTTTTGTTCGGTTAAAACCTTTATAATTTTGGGCCTTTGGCCTCTTGATTTGCTTCTTTGAGCTTTTTGCTTCTTTGTGACTTGCTAGTCCATTTTCTCAAGCCTTTTTGGGAGGTCCAATCGTCGCCCGCGAGCATATGGAAATACCTCCCCGCTCCTCTCATCCTTGCCGTTTCGCGCGGGTCAAGATGAGGGTCGCTCGTCTATTTTGTCGGCTACTTTGACTAGAGATAGGACGGTCTGATTCCCGCTCTCACCTTTTTTTTTTGCATAAACACTGCATGGCGGAGATGACTTCAATCTTCACTGAAACCCGAAGTGCAGCCTCCACTGACTTCGAAAACCATATAGTTAGATCCGATCCTTCGAGTGCTTGCCAAGCCTCTCTAGGGCAGTTTATGTCAACTCCACATCCCTAGTTTATCTCAGCACAAAGGGACAAATGAGAAGTTGCATTCTAAGTTTTCAAACAGTTGAATTTTCACAAGGTTAATGCATGAATTATGATCTATCTTTTTCACATTCTTAAGTTCATATTTTCAAAAAGATAATATTAAGGAAAAAGGAAAAACATGTTATTTATTTACAAAAGTGGTTCTCACCCCACACTTTTGAACGAAGGCGTGCTTTTCAACACAACTTAGTTCAAAAGCCATGCAAGCAGATATTGTACGAGAAGGAAATGACATCAAGGAAAAGGGAAGAACAGAACTCCCTTTAAAGTGTCGAATGACATGGCTCGAGGCTGGATAATCGAGGGAGTTCGGCTGGAGCCTTGAACTCTCAGCGCAGGCCCAGTAATTCACGGAAGCTGCCTGGCTGATCCGGTCTTGCTCTAAAAACCGATTCCTAAATAGTCATTTCATTCTATGCACCAGGTGGGTGAGAGCGACTTACGGAAAAAACTAAATGACAAAAAAATAAAAGACAGAAAGTAAGATAGGTGTTGGGTTACCTCCCGACCAGTGCCTTTGTTTAACGTCGTTGGCTCGACAATACCTCAATCATGGATCATAAGGTCGGATCCCATGGGTGAGTGAGGTCAAATTTCTTTTTGGCATCTCTTTTATCCCGCTCAAAGAACTTGTAGAGTGATGGGCTCGGTTTGGTTCTCCATTGGTTCGGCAGGTTCTTTTTTTCATAGCTCCGAGAAGTTGAGGCTTCCTTGACCATAGCTGTTGGTCCATCGAGTCGAGCTCTCTTGCTTCTCCTTCCGGGTTTCCATTCTTTGGGGCCATGCCTTTGCCGCTTCTTCATGTATGGCTGGATGGCATCTTTGCAGCTTTGGAAGTTCAGTCTTTTGCCATGCGACCTTAAGCGTGCTCCCATGCTGACCCTCTTCTTTGTGGCAGAGATGATTGGCCGTCCTTGGTCCTTACACCTTTCAGGAGGCTTTTCTTGGCTTGTGACGAGTGGGAGCTCTTGCGTTGATTGTTTTGGCTCATGCTTCTCCTCCAACTCGCCTAGCACTGCATCATCATTGATCATCTCATCTCTGGTGGCCGTGATCTTCATAGAACATGAAGGGTTATGTAGGGGCTTCTCGGCCATAAGGACAGGGCCTTTCTCGAGCAGCTCTTCAGTGAGGACCGGGCCTGCCGTGATTTTCTCGGTCAGTTCGGCAGTGAGGTCCAGGTATGTCTCGGCTGGTTTGGTAGTGAAGTCCGGGATTTCATTTGGTTCGTCAAGTAGGGCCAGGACTACCTTGGGCAGATTGGTGATGAGGACCGGGCCAGATTTGGGCAGTTCTTCTTCGATCATCCAAGAGTCCTCATCCTTTGTCGGCTCTGTGGGCTCCAATATTGGCTCCTTTAGAGTCGCCTCCACATCCATTACTGCCCTTGTACTAATGTCTTCTCTCAGTTTTGTTACGGGCAAGCTCATAATGGGTGTGGTGTCGGGCTTGTTCTGCACTGAGTCCACTTCCATCGTTGGTGCCTTATCTCAGTTTGGTGCCACTGACCCTGTTTTGTGTTCTTTGCCAAATCATTTATGAGGCGCCAGGCTTCAGCCACGGTTAACTTCATGAGTGAACATCCTGCTATATCATTAAGTCTTTTCCGCTCAAGTGGCATCATTCCACCGAGAAATATTTGAATAAGATTGAATCTGGTGAATCCATGGTGCGGGCAGCTCGCCACAATGGAGTCAAAGTACGCCAAGTACTAGTCCAAAGTTTCGTCCCGGGATTGCTTAATGTTGATGATCTCTTCGCGGACTAGCGAGAAAAACTCCTCATCGTTCCAAGGCTCGTTTTCGTAGTAGGAAGACATGGCGGAATATGTATAACAGAAAAAAGAACAACTATCCATCTGCTAACTCCCCGGCAACGGCGCCAGTTTAACGGAGCCCACCGCACTGTTGTTAAGGTGCGGTGTTCTCTGTGCAAAAGCAAATTTATATTCCGCTACTCGTGACCTTACTACTGGGTAGCAAGTGGTAAGTAATGGTCGAACCCAAGGGAATTAGGGGGATAGTCGTTCTTTGAGGGAATCGTACAGCGAGGGAGTGTGTTTTAGGTTGATTGAGATTTTAGTGCGGAAAAGTAAGTGACTGGTTGGTTGGTTTTGGTTTTAGTACGGAAAAGTAAATGACAGAAATTAAATGACTGAAAATAAAAGTAGAAGACTTACAGCGGGTGATGCGTGATTGGCAAGTCCTCCGGAAGGTGAGCAGTTGATAAAGCAGTTATACTAAGAAAGTAAATGCGAGGTGTTGTTTAAATTTAAGGAAAGCATTCGGTTTCGGGGGCCTTGTATCATAGCCTATTTATCATTGACTTTTAGTGATCCTACTAAGTATTCAAAAGTGTATCAAGGCCATTCCAAGCACTCGATTTGTACACACTGTCTAGCCCATTCCAAGGTTGTAGAGCACTTGTTCTATTTAGACTAATACCCCATTCCAAGGTATATTAGCCTATGTGCATCCATTTGGTCAGTCATTCCCGAGCAACCAAATGGTGTTTGAGAGAGGTCAAACTCCTCAGATAAGCTTTGCCATTCCAAGCATCCACTTACCCGACTATGTTTACGAACTTCCACGGAAGAGCTTTGCCATTCCAAGCATCCACTCAACCTTGGAAGTTCTGGCCTAATATATGGCACATAGAACAAGTTTTGAATACAAAGAAAAAGCACTAAAGTATAGTCTAAAACATTTTATAATACAAGTACACCCCTTCAATCGAATGAAGGGTTTAGCTACGAATATCCATAGAGGTGGATACCATAGCTAAGTACTTACAGTGTTTGAAAGACAGTAAGTAAGGGAAAGGGGTGAGTACTTCAAGAACCGACAAGAGTACTCAAGAATAGTAAAGACAAGCTTGAGTACTCAAGAACCGACAAGAGTACTCAAGACCGAACTATAATACTCAAGAACCAACAGGAGTATTATATATTGAAAACCAAACTTACAAATGCCAAACTTTCTAGAGAGATAAGTGTTTATGATTTTGGGATTTGAGAATGTGTTACAAATGAGATGGAGGCATGTATTTATAGCCAAAGGAGAGGGGAATGGAGGGCTAATATGAAACCACATGGCAAGCATCCATGGTGAGCTCCATGGAAGGTGGAAGCCGCTGGTTGGAGGTCATCAATGGAGGAGAGCTTCCTCCCAAGCTCACCTCCTCCCAAAAGCCGATGGTTATGGAGGAGAAAGAGGAGGTTTTGTGTGAGTTTTGTGATGTTTTCACAAAACTATCGGTGTATTTTAGCTCCAGACTAACTTTGATTGCTCTTCAGTTTGATTTGTTTTGAGTGATTCCATGTCAGGATCTTGAGATTTCTTCAGTCGGCATCTAATCTTGACCTCGGAATGTCTCGTAACATCTTTTCAGCGTAAAATCCTCTCCTTAGCGTGTATTCTCTCTAGACTCCAAAATACCCTGTAGATAAATATCAGAACTAACAAGCAAAAGTTAAATAGACAAACAGTCTAATTTGGTGGGTTTAACTGTGTTTATGATTCGTATAATTATGGTCCATCAGCAGTCCAGAAATCTAGCACTAAATTCTCTCTTGTACTCGGATCGTTTGAGAACTTCTCTCTCTTGTACTTCATTTTGGCAATAGAAAGCAATCCTCTACTTTCAAGCATTTCTTCTTCTTCTTTACTTTCCGCAATGGCTATTGTATCCTTCTTGATGGATACTAGTAGCTAAACCCCTATTCGGTTTAGGGTTTTTACTCTTGTGATCACATTTTGAGACACTCGTTCTTAACTTCATTCTACATTTCACTAGTCCTTGGGATTAATCCCACGGATCAAATGCGAGGCTAAGTGGATGTTTTGCCACAAAGCTTAGTCGAGCAAATGATCCCTATTGTAACATCTACCGGATGCCTTGCAGCAATGGTAGATAGTACACATAGGTTGAGCGACACCTTTGCCGGGTTGTTCGATCTAACAAAGGACTAGATTAGGAAGCCTAATACCTTGCCAAGTGAGGTTGTGGAGTATCACCCTTGCCGGGATACTTAGGGTTGTCTTTGACACCACACAACTACCTTGGTGGTTCAAGGCCGTGGCATACCACCTTTGCCGGGGTACCTTGGGTTGTCACCTTTGCCGGGACACCACACTCTACGAAATGTGGAATGCATCATTCGTTGTCTATGATCAATGTGTCATAAGAGAAGCCCAAAACTGAATACTCACCCTCATTTGAATCACCCTTTTTGCTATTTACTTGCACTTACTTTTCAACTGTTTACAAAACCCCAATCGTCTTAACTTTTCCTTCCTTTCCGAGAACAACAAGTAACTTCACCAACTCCCTTGGGTTTGACCCCTACTTACCGCTTTACTAATCCATAGTAAGCTAACAGTAGTGGAACTTATAAATTGTAAATTTGTGAGGTCTCGATGACGCCTCGTCAAATTTTGGCGCCGTTGCCGGGGAGTTAGTTGCATCGGTGAAGTTATTCTTGTTTGTGTTTTTCTGTTTGTTGCCTAGTTGCTCTGCGTGCTTGGTCCTTGTGAACCATGTCTCATCACGGTAGTAATTTTGATGATGATGAGCTGAACAACGGCATGAATCAATACGCACGAAACAACAAAGAGCCACCTCCATTCTATGAGAACCCGGAGGACCAATTTCGAGCAATGAGATGAAGGCAGGCTGCTGAGCGAAACTAAGGGCCACCAGAGGCCCGAAATGGTGCAGGCCCAAGACAGCCATTTAGGCAACCTCCGCCTCCGCCTCAGCAGCCCGCCCGGGAAGAATACCATGAGTATGATGACCCCCGCGAGCCAACCATGGGAGAGCTCTCAGCTTTGAATTTCAGAAACCAATCGTGGTGTATCTATGAGGACCCTGAACTTGAGGATATAGCCATCAACACGGGTATAGTGCATTGACAGAACCGCTCGTCGTCAAAGCGATTGTGCAAATAAATTTATAATAGTCCGCTACTCGCAACTATACTACTGGGTTGTACTTGGTAAGTAGGGGTCGAACCCAAGGGAACTAGGGGAATAATTGTTCTTTGGGGGGAATTACGCAGCGTGGGAACATGTTTAAGGTCGGTTGGTTGGTTTTAAAGCTACCAGCTATTTTGATTGATTGATTGGTTGGTTGGTTGATTTTAATACTGGAAAGTAAATTACTATTTTAATGATTAAGAGAAATGTTCGGTTTCAGGGGACTTGTATTATATCCTGTTTATCATTGACCATTAGTGAATCATCTAAGTATTCAAACGGTGAATCGAGGCTAGTTACAGCTCAAGACTTGCAACACCGGTTTAAAGCAACTCCTGTTCTATTTCAGTCTAGCGCCAATACCCTAAGGTATGCTAGTCTGGGTGCATCCACCTAATCTCACAGTTACGCTCGACCAGATGGGATTTAGGATGAGTCGAACTCCTCAGATAGCTTTGCTTGTTACAGCTTCCACTACCTGAGTATGATCACGAATTCCCACAGAAGAGCTTTGCTTGTTACAGCATCCACTCAACCTTGGAAACTCTGACTATATATGGCACATAGAACAAGTTTTGACTACTAAGACTAAACACTAAGTTAATAGTCTTAAAACATTTTATAATACAAGTGCGCCCTTAGACCAAACTACTAGTTTAGCTACTATTCATCGCGCTAAACATTATACTAAGGAAATAAAACAGTTGAATAAATACGAAGAAATACTTACAACCGTTGAAGCGCCAAGGGAGCTTTTCTTTATTTCCAAAGAAAAATTACAACATTACAAATATTACAACTTCTAGAGAGAGAAGTGAAATTGGAAATTGGTGTGTGAAATGAGGAGGAGGAGCTCCTCCTTTTATAGCCCAAAGGGGAGGAGATGGGTGGTGGAGATGGTGGACATGTGCATTTGATCCAAGGGAGGAGAAGAGGAGGAAGGAGGAGGTGCCATGTGGAGGAGAAAAAAGCCGCCGGTCACCATGGGTGGAGGAGCCGCCGGTTAGGGCTGCAAACGAGCCGAGTCGAGTCGAGTATTAAGCTGCTCGAACTCGACTCGACTGAATATGTATCGAACTCGAACTCGACTCGAAACTCGACGAGCTTCAAAAATTTTGTTCGAACTCGACTCGAAATGTTTTAATGATACTCGAGCTCGACTCGATACTCGAGTATTAAAACTCAAATTTCAATTCCCCAATGACAAGCCTCAATTTCAAAGCTTGTTTACATAGGAAAATATTAAACATTTTACACTAAAATCCAAAGGGCAACTCAAGGACCCCAAGGCCCAAGATTAGTCTAGCCCAAAAATTAGGATTTTGGTGTTGTAGATGGATTGGGTTTTACTCTCTTCTTTTATAATCACTTGTGCATCAAACTCTTTGACACCAAGCAATGTGGGATACAAGGACATTCACTTGCCTTTTGATTTCTTCCATGCTTCTTTATAATGTTTACTTTTGTCCCACATTGAATGTTTATTACAAAACAAATAAGATGAGAATATATATAGATGAACACTCTATCCAAAATTTAATATACTCATTCTACCTAATCTAGTTAAAATTACAATTGTAATTTTCAAGATATATGTGGAATATTCGAGTATTTATTCGAGTATTATTCGAGTACTTAATCGAGTTGTTCACGAGTTTAAACGAGTCGAGTATCACTTTGTTCGTGATCGACTCGTTTAATAATCGAGCTCAAATATCGTGATCGTGCTCGACTCATTTATAATCGAGTCGAGCTTTGACCGAGTTTTGACCGAGTAGTCTCACGAGTTGCTCACGAGTACATCGTCTCATTTGCAGCCCTACCGCCGGTTGCCGGTGGTGGAAGGGGGAGGAGCTCCTCCATTGGCCACCACTTCTTCAAGTGGTCGGTCATCTTGCCCAAATGTGAGTTTTGTACAGTTTTGTGCAGTCTTTTCACAAAACTGTCAATGTGTTTCTTCCCCGGGCTGTCTTGACTCCACTCCTGATTCTTCTGATTAATTTGTTCTGGTCAATTCAACGTCAGGATCCTTGATATTTCTTCAGTCGGCATATGATCTTGATCTGGATTGACTCTTGTTATCTTTTCAGCATAAAATCCCCTCCTTAGCGTGTTTTCACTTCAGTCTTTAAAATGCCCTGTGGAAATATATCGGGACTAACACGTAGAAGTTAGATAGACAAACAGTCTAATTAAGGGGGTTTTACTGTGTTTCTGACTTGTATAACTTTGGTCCATCATGCATCACTTGCCTAAGTTCTCGTGCTCTAAAGGGGAATCAGCGACCACTCGTCTTCAATGTTTTCATGGCATTTGCCAAAACTTAAAGCCATTTAGAGTAGATGTAGAGGACTTCAAATTGAAGGCCTTCTACTTCTCTCTTATTGATGCGACAAATGATTGGTTTCTCTCCTTGCCTTCGGGTAGTATCCAAACATGGTCTCAAATGCAAAGAAAGTTCTTGGATAAGTACTATCGCGGGGAGGGCTATGCAAGTAAGGAGACAGCTGCAAGAAATGAAGCAAGGGCCCTACGAGTCAATGTATGACTACGTTGAAAAGTTCAACCGGTTAAAGCAAAGCTGTTTCAATCTAGGGCTGCCCAAAAAGCTCATAGTTGAGTATTTGTTAGATGGATTGAAACCCCTGGATAAGATGCTTTTGGATGCCTCGGTTGGAGGATCAATGATGAACCTTTCACTAAGCGACATAAGGAAACTGATCTCCAATGTGGCCGAGAATGCCCGGTTTAGAGATGAGACCTCTAGACAAGAAGAGTTCACCCGAACAAAGAATGTGGCGAAAGCCGATACCCCTGTGAACTCATTGGCCGACGAGATGAAGACGTTAAAGGAAATGATGATCCAAGTGATAAGGAGGCAACCAGTTCAAGCGAAACCATGCGAGTATTGTGATGCGACGGACCACAAGACAGATTCATGTCTGACCTTGATAGAAGAAGATCCATTGGAGGTCAATGCAATAGGAGGGTACCAAGGGTACGACAACAACTGGGCTGGACCTAGTCGACCGTATGGCCAAGGACCAATCGGACAGAACTGGCGACACGACGCCCCGAGGGACATGGCCCACCAAGCTCAACATGCCGCTCCCCAAGCTACTCAGCAAGTCTACCGACCCCCCAACCGACAGTTCCAGAAAAATGGACCGGGAGTGTACCAGCAGCGGGGACCGAGCCATAATCAGGTGGGACCGAGCCAACAAGGCCCGAGCAAGTCACTAGAAGATATGATGAAGGAGCAGGCCGCTAGCAACGTGCAAATGAATGCTACTATACAGCAGAACCAGGCCGAAACAAAGGGAGCAATAGTGGAAATAAATAAGCAATTATCCTAGCTTGCTACCATGGTTTCCGAGCTTAAGAAAGAATCGGACCGGCTCCCTTCGCAAACCGTCCAAAACCCAAGGGGAAATGTAAGTGCCGTGACTCTAAGGAGTGGAAAGAAGCTTGTCGTTGAGCCATAAGAGCCAGAGGAAAAAGAATGCCCGACGGTGCCCGAAGAAGAACAACCCGAGGCCGAGGCGCTCGGTACTCTCGGACCGGGCCCGATACTAGCAGTCAAGAAGGACAAGGCAGGCCCGGTACCCGGGACTGGGGTCAAAAATTCTAATGTCGGCGCTCCTCTTCCATTTCCTGTGCCAGCCCGGGCTCCCAAGAGATATGTGATGGATAAGGATGTTTGGGAGCTGTTTAGTAAGGTTGAGATCAATATCCCTCTCTTGGAAGCCATTAAGCAAATTCCTAGATATGCGAAGTTCTTGAAGGAACTTTGCACTAACCAAAGGCGAGGTACTCAGATTGACTAAGAGCTGATGAGGAAGAACGTTTCAGCCGTTATCCAGCGAAAGGTGCCCCCCAAATGTGGCGACAAGGGAACTTATACCATTCCGTGCCCAATCGGCAACATCTGGAAAGAAAATTGCATGTTGGAACTTGGCGCCTCTATAAACGTCTTGCCTTACTCGATCTACTCTTATCTTCGCATTGGCCCTTGATGAGTCGTATTTATACGATTCATCGAATCAACTAATCCCATCTATTTCGACACTTTCTTATGTGAATAGTTACGTTTTAGTGTTGTTTTGCATTTTAGGTGTTTCGGATGCTCTGGAAAGAATACGCGCTTAAAGACGGCATTTCGATGCTAAAATCATCACATGGAGTTCATAGTTCGACTCGAGATCCAAAGTCAAGACTGACGAGCAGAAGAGGAGATGCACCTCAGACCAGGTCGCGGACGCAGGCAATTTTAAGTGTGGCGTCCGCGGATGGTAATATGTTCATCGTCCGTGGCGTTAAAGTATACATCGTCCGCGACCGACGTTAGCAAAACGGGATTTGGAAATCTGGCCCAAACACAAAATTAGAAACTCAGAAACTTTCTTATAAATTGGGGGTTTCCACAGCATCATCTGATATCATCCATCACAAACGAAAATCCCAGCTTTGAAGAGAAACGGCTCGAGAGAAGATCAAGCTTTCAACGAGAGAGAAGAGAATTTCTACTTTCATCATTAAAAATATTTGTGTTTTATTTCCATGAATCTGAGTAGCTAATTTCTCTATTCGGTTTAGGGTTCAATATATTGTGACGAAGTTTTGAGATTTTTTGCTTAATGTTATTTTATGTTCTACTAGTTCTTGTGCATATTTATCCCGGATTGAATTGTGAAGCTAAGTGGAGACTTGCAATGGTAAAACTTAGCCGAGTAATTCAGCCCCCATGTTTGATACTAAACCGTTAGAACTAGTAGTTGCACTTAACATGATATTACCTGAAACGGAGTATTAGGTTTGCTAGAACTAGAAGTCTATGACCTGAAACGGAGTAGATTGTGGTGTAAGTGCTTGAAACGGCCTTACCTTAGGTTATAACCTGAAACGGAGTAACCACACTTAGGAACATAAAATCAAATAATTAGAAGTCAATGATAAACGAGTCACAATAGAAAACCCTAGACCGAATGCTTCCTCTGATTGAATAACTCTCTCGTTTTATTTCCCTTGTGTTTTACAACAATTACTCATACTAAACCTCCAATCAATTTGTTTACAGGACAACTGAACCACACCAGCTCTCTAGGGTTCGACCCTTGCTTGCCGCTTTACTAAGTGTTTTGCAGTGGAAAATATAAATTTAAATTTGAGAGGTCAAATGACGCCTGTCAAATTTTGGCGCCGTTGCCGGGGAGCTGCGCTTCGGTGAAGTTATTTTTTTTTCTTTTTCTTTTTTTTTCGTGCTTGCTACTTGTTCCACCATGTCTCGCACATGTAGTCAGGTTGGCGATGACCAGAACAACAACAATGCGATCGCCCCAGTCAATGAAAATGAGGAAGTAATTCCTCCATTCTTTGATGAGCCAGAACGAGAGTTACGTGCTCGCAATAGGGCAAATAACGATGCAAGGCTAGCTCAACTGCTGAATCAGAGGGCACCAATGGTACAGAACGGTGTTGCCCCGAGGCAGCCACCACTACAGCCACCGGCTCCAGTAAGACCACCACAACCGCCTCCACTACAATAGCCTCCCATCAGGGAAGAGTATGACGAAGAATACTACTACCGAGAACCCACCATGGGGGAGCTGTCCGCGCCAAACTTCCGGAACCAACCGTGGTGCATCTACGAAGGGCCGGAGCTCGAGGAAATAGTCATCAACTCGCCAGTTGTGCACCATCTACCCAAGTTCTCGGGCCACCAGGGAGAGTCGGCCACTACACATCTTCAGCATCTGCACGGCATCTGCCAAAACCTAAAGCCATACGGAATCGAAGTGGCAGATTTTAAGCTGAAAGCCTTCTACTTTTCTCTAATCGATGCCGCTAATGATTGGTTTTTGTCTTTGCCTTCAGGTAGCATCCAGACATGGGACCAGATGCAGGCAAAATTCCTGAACAAGTACTACCCAGCGGGCAGAGCAATACAGGTTCGCAGGCAGCTCCAGGATCTCAGACAAGGGCCCAACGAGTCGATGTACGACTACCTAGAGAAGTTCAACCGCTTGGAACAAAGCTACTGCAACCTCGGACTTCCAGAGAAGCTCGTCATTGAGTACCTGCTCGATGGCCTGAGACCGCTCGACAGGATGCTCCTAGACGCCTCGGCTAGAGGCACGGTCATGAATCTACCCCTGGGACAAATCAGGAAGTTGGTCGTAGATATGGCCGAGAATGCAAGGTTCAGAGAGGAGACCAGCCGACAGGAAGAGTTCACCCGGACCAAGAACGTGGCGAAGGCCGACACCCCGGTGAACCCATTGGCCGAAGAGCTGAAGCAGATGAAGGAAATGATGATCCAGCTAATGCGAAGGCAGCCGATCAAAGTTAAGTCATGTGAGTTTTGTGGGGCAACTGACCACAAAATGGATGCTTGTCCAACCGTAGTGGAAGATGACCATGGCAAAGTCAACGCAGTGGATGGATTTTAAGGCTACAACAATCGGCCCTGGGCCAACCAGGCAATATGGGCAAGGAGGTAACGGGCAGAGCTGGAGGAACAATAATCATGCCCCGAGGGAGCCAGTGTAGCAGGCTGCCCCTCAATAGACCCAGCAGCACAACTACTACCGCCCACCAAACCGTCAACAACAGGGAAGTTACAACGGTCAAAGCCAGTACCAGCAGCGAGGGAAGAACCAAAACCAGACAGGCCCGAGTCAACAAGGTCTGAGCAAGTCCTTAGAGGACATCGTGAAAGAGCTGGCAGCTAGCACCCAGCAGTTGGCGACGACCGTGCACCAGAACCAGGTCAAGACTGATGGAGCTATAACTGATCTATCAAGGCAAATGTCCCATAGTACCACCACGGTCTCCGAACTTAAGAATGACCCAAGGCGGCTACCATCACGGACCATACCTGACAGATGCTTATCGTCAGAGCAAATGTACAAATAATATTTATAAAGTCCGCTACTCGCGACTTCACTACTGGGTAGCTAGTGGTAAGTAGGGGTCGAACCCAAGGGAATTAGGGGGATATGTGTTCTTTACGGGTTTGTCACGATAGTGAATACTGTTGGGGATTGAACAGCGAGGGAGCGTTTTTAGGTTGATTGAGATTTTAATACTAACGTCTAAGTGATTGATTGGTTGGTTGGTACTCCACACCCTTAACCTGTCAAGTTGTTATGTGGTTGTCCCGACAAAGGTGACAACCCAAATACCCCGACAAAGGTGGTACTCCACAACAAGTTTGACAAAGCCTTAGGTTTCTTGTCTTTTTTCTAGCTCGAATAACCCGACAAAGGTGTTACTCTAACTAGATTTCAAAGACTAAGATTGAATAACCCGACAAAGGTGTTACTCAACCTCGATCTCCAAGACTAGAGAAGCGTAAAACAATATTGAGTGCAAAAATCTCAAGATGTTGGCACAAGGGTGTGAACCCTTAACCGAATAAAGAGTTTAGCTACGAATATCCATAGAGGTGGATACCATAGCTAAATACTCGGGGGTTTTTGAAAACAGTAAGAGGGAAAGGGGTGGAGTACTCAAGAACCAACAGGAGTACTCCCAATTTCCTACTGAATACACAAGAACCAACAGGAGTATTCCCTAAAGTATAATACTCAAGAACCAACAGGAGTATTATTTCAAAACCGAACCAAACTTACATAGTAACAAACTTAGAGAGATAAGTGTTTTTACAATTTTTGGATGATTAAAATGAGGGGAGGAGCTCCTCCTTATATAGCCATGGAAGGAGGAGGAGATGAAGACACTTGTTGCATGGAGATTGGATGAGCAAATCAAGGGAGGAGAAGCCACCACATGGAGGAGGAGGAGAGGGCGGTGGAAGCCGCCGGTAGGCAGTGGTGGAGGAGGAGGGAAGGTGGCTTTTGCCACCTCCAAGCCAAGTAGCCGGTCATCTTGGGAGGAGGGGGGAGGAGCCGCCGGTAGGAGGTGGTGGAATGGGGTGCCTTTCCTCCCTTGGCCACCTCTTCTTCAAGTGGCCGGTCATCTTGCCCATATGTGAGTTTTGTACAGTTTTGTGCAGTCTTTTCACAAAACTGTCAGTGTATTTTGGCCCCGGGCTGACTTGATTCCTCTTCGGTTTGATTTGTTTTGATTGATTCCATGTCAGGATCCTTTAGATTTCTTCAGTCGGCATATGATCTTGACCTTGGATTGACTCCTGATATATTTTCAGCATAAAATCCTCTCCTTAGCGTGTTTTCACTTTAATCTCTAAAATGCCCTGCGGAAATATATCGGGACTAACAAGTAGAAGTTAGATAGACAAACAGTCTAATTTGGTGGGTTTAACTGTTTTTATGATTCATACAACTATGGTCCATCAGATTACCCCCCACTTTTAGTTGTTCGTCCCGAACAATGCTTTATAAGGGCGTTACTAAGTAAGTTGGTCGAAATATGAAAATAAGACTGTGGTACTAGACTTTTTCCTAATTCATGCATTACTACTTGTTACTAAATTAAACCGTGAAAATAATTAGAAATAACTTGATACGTGTACCTTCGTGCCGAGATGCAAATTATATTGGATGTCTCGGGAGATAGCTCTTTTCAGGTCCAGGCTGGCATCCTCGGGATTGTCTCGCACTATATGGTTTTCTTGTAGCTTTCTCTAGCACGTGATTCGATTCGGGTTTCAGTGAGTTGAGCCTTTTTGATTTTTCTTCTTTGGCGAGGGACTACTTTTTTGTAGTGATTCTGCCTTTGGCTTTTGATTTGATCTTTTTTGAGTGCTTCACTTTTGCTCGGTTAAAACCTTCACAATTTTGGGCCTTTGGCCTCTTTTGATTTTCTTCTTTGAGTTTTTTGCTTCTTTGTGACTTGCTAGTCTATTTTCTCAGCCTTGTTGGGAGGTCCAATCATCGCCCGCAAGCCTATGGAAATACCTCCCCGCTCCTCTCTTTTTTGCCGTTTTCGCGCGGGTCAAGTTGAGGGTCGCTCAACTATTTTCTCGGCTACTTTGACTGTTGTTTCGCGCGGGTCAAGATGAGGGTCGCTCATCTATTTTCTCGGCTACTTTGAACGGAGAGAGGACAGTTTGATTCCCGTCCTCGCCTTTGCATAGATGCTTCTTGGCGGAGATGACTTCAATTATTCACTGAACCCCGAAGTGCAGCCTCCACTGACTTCGAAAACCATATAGTTTGATTCGATCCTTCGAATGCTTGCCAAGTCCTTCGAGGGCATTTCTATCAACTCTACATCCCTGGTTATCTTAGCACAAAGGGACAAATGAAAAGTTACATCCTAAGTTTTTAGACAGTTGAATTTTCACAAGGTTAATGCATGAATTATGACTTATCTTTTTCACATTCTTAAGTTCATATTTTCAAAAAGATACTATTACTAAGAAAAAAACAGCAAGCATGTTATTTATGTACATAGGTGGTTCTCACCCCCCACTTTTGAACGAAGGCGTGCCTTAGTTCAAAAGTCATGCAAGCTTAAAACTAAATTACTGAATTTAAATGACAGAAATTAAAGTGCAGAAAAGTAAGATAGTGTCGGGTTACCTCCCGACCAGTGCACTTGTTTAACGTCGTTGGCTCGACGATACCTCGTTTCTGGATCACTGGTTTGGGTCCCATGGGTGGCTGAGGTCGAACTTTGCCACCGTTCCTGTGTTGTTTCTTCCTGACTTCTTGCTGGAGTAAGAGCTCCATGGTTTTGGTGTTTTCTCTTTCCATTGTTTCTGAGAAGGCGGGAGACCTTTGACCATAGCTGCTGGTCTTGTTATTTTTTTGGTCTCTAATGACAGGTCAGAAAACTGTGCACCGTGATCTGAGATAGGTGTTATGTCTGGCGGTTTCTTTGTGTCCGGGCGGCTCTGATCAATGTAGAAGTGTGCAATTTTGCCGCCGAACTTAAGCGATAATGAGCCCTTGCCCACATCGATTCTTGCTTTAGTGGCGAAGAGGAATGGTCGTCCTAATGTTATTGTTGGTGGGTCGTCTTCGCAGGTCTCTTCTGTTGGTATTACATAGAAGTCTGCAGCAACGACGAGTTCTCCCACATGGAGTATTACATCTTCCAGTTCTCCAACCGGGCGGATGCATGATTTATCTCCTAGCTCGATGTTTGACCTGGGTGGTTTTAATGGACCAAGTCCTAGTAAGTAATACAAGGAGGAAGGCATGGCGTTGACAGTAGCCCCAAGATCGACTAAGCATTTATGGATCTGGGTTTCACCAATACCGCAAGTGATTGTAAAGGCCCCAGGGTCTTTATCTCTTTCCGGTAGTGGCTCATGATCTGTAGTGAGGGCTCTTTCTATTGTCGGGCTATTCTACCCCTTCCCTGGCTTAGGATTTGCATACTCGGACCCTTTAACATTTTGCTTCGAAGCATAAGTATTAGTTGGGGAGTCCCAACCAGATGCTGGTATGTCAAAGTGTGTGATCGGCGGCGGTGTTATGCAAACAGTGAATGCGTACGTCCATTGTCAGCATGTGTAACCCATGTTTCGCCATCATTGGGTCGGTCTTCTTCTTGATTCCAATTAGGTCGATGCCTACGGTTGAAGTGATTGTTCGTAAGTCTGTAGGTTGGAGACCGTGTTACTTCTCCTAGTGTAACCTTCATGTTTGACCTCCTTATCATGCTTATGTTCGCCTTTGGATTTTGGACAGTCTGTGAAGGGAGTCTGCCAGGTTCAGTAGTGAGTGTTGACATTGCGGTGGCGAGCTGGGACATTTGTTTGGTCAATTCTGAAATTGCCCCGTCAGTTTTTGCCTGGTACTGGTGTAGTGAAGTACCCAATTGATTAACGTTTCCCGCGAGCTCCTTCATCGTGTCATTGAGCGACTTGCTTGGTTCCTGCTGATTGCTCGGGCCGGCTTGGTGCTGATTTGGCCCTTTTTGCTGATATTGGCCTACCGATGGAGCGTTCTGGTTATATTGTCGGTGGGGGATTTGGTAGAATGACTGCGCTAGTTGAGGGACAGCTGGTTGTGCCTCCTTCTGAAGATAGCTGTTGTTGTTACGCCAGACCGGGTTGGATGTTTGACCGTACTGTCTATTTTGTCCAGCTCTGTCGTTGTATCCTTGATATCCTCCTACTATATTTACTTCCGCCGGTTCTTCTTCTATCAATGTTGGGCATGCGTCTGTTTTGTGGTCTGTAGAACCACAGAACTCGCAAGGTTTTACCGGAACTGGCTGTCTACGTATGATCTCGATCATCATCTCCTTTAACTGTTTTATCTCTTCAGTCATGGAGTTTGCTGATACCTCGGCTAGTGCTACCTTTTTTAATCGAGATAATTCATCTTGACGAGTAGTCTCTTCTCTAAATCGGGCATTTTCAGCAACGTTGGCGATGAGATTCCTTATGCCACTCAATGATAGATTCATCATGGATCCTCCAGCTGAGGCATCCAAGAGCATTTTGTCTAAGGGTCTTAATCCATCAATGAGGTACTCGATGATGAGTTTCTCGAGCAGTCCAAGGGTACATCAGCTTCTTTCTAGGTGATTGAACTTTTCCAGGTAATCGTACATGGTTTCATTGGGACCTTGTTTGATTTCCTGTAGTTGCCTCCTTACTTGCATTGCTCTTCCAGCCGGATAGTATTTGTCTAAGAATTTCTTCTGCATCTGAGCCCATGTTCTGATGCTTCCGGAAGGCAATTAAAGGAACCAGTTGGTTGCCGAGTCTATGAGGGAAAAATAGAACGCCTTTAACTTGAAGTCGTCCATATTCACTTGATTGGGCTTTAGATTCTGGCAAATGCCATGTAGGCGTTGGAGGTGAGTGGTCGCAGATTCTCCAAGAGCTCCTGAGAATTTGGGCAAGCTGTGTGCCACTGATGCGTTGATGGTTATGTTTTCTAATTCAGGGCTCTCATAGATGCACCACGGCTGTGTCTCGAAATTAGGGGCATTTAACTCGCCCATAGTTGGTTCACGGTAGTAATTATCCCCGTAGTAGTCGTCGAAAGCGGGTTCTCTTCTTGGCATGTATCGAGGTTGAGGTTGTGGTCGTGGAGGATGGATAGGAGGTTGTACTGGACCAGCTGCATTTCGGTCCTCGGGTAATTCTTGGTTTCTTCTGACTGCTTCCCTATCACGAGCTCTTCTGTTCCTGATGAGTTGTTCCGGATCATCGACGAATGGAAACGGTACCTCATCATTTTGATCGTACAGGTTTATTTCTTCGTCATCCTGGTAGTCATGGTGACTTTCTTCGCGAGACATGGTTGTTTTGAAGCGCGTAACGATTCAAAGAACTTTATCCGATGGCTAATTCCCCGGCAACGACGCCAATTTGACAGATGCTTGTCGTCAGAGCAAATGTACAAATAATATTTATAAAGTCCGCTACTCGCGACTTCACTACTGGGTAGCTAGTGGTAAGTAGGGGTCGAACCCAAGGGAATTAGGGGGATATGTGTTCTTTACGGGTTTGTCACGATAGTGAATACTGTTGGGGATTGAACAGCGAGGGAGCGTTTTTAGGTTGATTGAGATTTTAATACTAACGTCTAAGTGATTGGTTGGTTGGTTTTGGTTTTTAGTGCAAAAAAGTAAATTACAGAAAAGTAAATACTTAAAATACAAAGAAGACTTACAGCGGGTGATGCGTGATTGTCAAGTCCTCCGGTAGGTGAGCAGTTTATACTAAGAAAGTAAAATGCAGATGGTGTTTTGAATCAGGGGAAAGCATTCGGTTTTGGGACTCTTCTTGTGACACATCTATCATTGACTTCAATAGATTTCTTTTACACTTCTACGTGTGGTTATCCCGACAAAGGTGACAACCCAAATACCCCGACAAAGGTGGTACTCCACACCCTTAACCTGTCAAGTTGTTATGTGGTTGTCCCGACAAAGGTGACAACCCAAATACCCCGACAAAGGTGGTACTCCACAACAAGTTTGACAAAGCCTTAGGTTTCTAGTCTTTTTTCTAGCTCGAATAACCCGACAAAGGTGTTACTCTAACTAGATTTCAAAGACTAAGATTGAATAACCCGACAAAGGTGTTACTCAACCTCGATCTCCAAGACTAGAGAAGCGTAAAACAATATTGAGTGCAAAAATCTCAAGATGTTGGCACAAGGGTGTGAACCCTTAACCGAATAAAGAGTTTAGCTACGAATATCCATAGAGGTGGATACCATAGCTAAATACTCGGGGGTTTTTGAAAACAGTAAGAGGGAAAGGGGTGGAGTACTCAAGAACCAACATGAGTACTCCCAATTTCCTACTGAATACTCAAGAACCAACAGGAGTATTCCCTAAAGTATAATACTCAAGAACCAACAGGAGTATTATTTCAAAACCGAACCAAACTTACATAGTAACAAACTTAGAGAGATAAGTGTTTTTACAATTTTTGGATGATTAAAATGAGGGGAGGAGCTCCTCCTTATATAGCCATGGAAGGAGGAGGAGATGAAGACACTTGTTGCATGGAGATTGGATGAGCAAATCAAGGGAGGAGAAGCCACCACATGGAGGAGGAGGAGAGGGCGGTGGAAGCCGCCGGTAGGCAGTGGTGGAGGAGGAGGGAAGGTGGCTTTTGCCACCTCCAAGCCAAGTAGCCGGTCATCTTGGGAGGAGGGGGGAGGAGCCGCCGGTAGGAGGTGGTGGAATGGGGTGGCTTTCCTCCCTTGGCCACCTCTTCTTCAAGTGGCCGGTCATCTTGCCCATATGTGAGTTTTGTACAGTTTTGTGCAGTCTTTTCACAAAACTGTCAGTGTATTTTGGCCCCGGGCTGACTTGATTCCTCTTCGGTTTGATTTGTTTTGATTGATTCCATGTCAGGATCCTTTAGATTTCTTCAGTCGGCATATGATCTTGACCTTGGATTGACTCCTGATATCTTTTCAGCATAAAATCCTCTCCTTAGCGTGTTTTCACTTTAATCTCTAAAATGCCCGGTGGAAATATATCGGGACTAACAAGTAGAAGTTAGATAGACAAACAGTCTAATTTGGTGGGTTTAACTGTGTTTATGATTCATACAACTATGTTCCATCAATACCTAACCCAAAAGGAAACGTTAATGCGGTCACATTACGGAGCGGAAAAGACTTGAGTGAAGCAACGAAGGAGCCCGCCTCCGAGAGGATCCCGGACGACGAGCATTTTAATGCCGTCTGCGGTCAGCTAAAGTGGCCAGCACCCGCGGTTATAAACTTCAAAGAAACCACGGTGGAACAGTCTGCCGCGGATGAAGAACAGCTTACAAGCGCGGATCATGAAGAGGTTAATGGTCCACGGACGACACACTTAGAATGTGCACCATCAGCGATTCCTTCTGTCGAAAATTCCAAATCTGATCGTTCTCTTCCGTTTCCTGTGCAGGTCAAGGCTTCCAAGAAACATATGATTGATCGAGAAGTATGAGAACTATTTAGCAAGGTGGAGATCAACATTCACTCCTCGAGGCGATTAAGCAAATCCCACGCTACGCGAAGTTCCTAAAGGAGTTGTGTGTTAACCGAAGGTGCCCCACTGGCATCGACCAGGAGTTACTGAGTAAGAACGTCTCAGCTATTATTCAGCGAAAGGTACCTCCTAAATGTGGTGATCCTGGTACTTACACTATTCCTTGCATTATTAGTAACATTCGAATTGAGAACTGCATGCTTGACCTCGGTGCTTCGATTAATGTCCTACCATATTCTATCTACTCTTGTTGATCGGTTATAATTTAGCGTAAATATTCGAATAGAATTCAAATACTATTGCTAGTCACAATTAATCAAAACATTTATAAAGACTCGGGAATCCGAGGTCGTACCCAAAGGACAGGTGATTAAACTAATAGTGCTAAAGATTAAATTCGGAATGTCTATGGTTTGGGGGGGGTTTGTTCCTCGTAAGAGGTTGATAGCAAGGTTTTACTATCTTAAATGGAGATTTAATCAGCGAAAAGGGGTAAAGAATCAATTCAAGGATGACTAGGGATCTATTTCCTCACATAGACAATTATTGTGATAGTAAATGGGGGATGCTAACGATGAAATCACATGCACATGTTTAAGAATTTAGCCATGCAACATTAATTCTAAGTTCAACTCACGCTCCAATTTAGTAAAAAGAGGTTACATCTTGCATAATGCCTCACACTCACGCTCTATTGGCATTATAGAATACTAATATCTAGTCTCACACTCACGCTCTATTGACTAGATAGTCGTACACTTGTTAAATCCATGCCATTCTCATTAGAATTAGAGTGTCGCCATGTAACACAAAAACCCTAACGCTTCTTCATTTAATTCATTGGAATCATGTTTTTCAGGGGTTAGTGATGGGCCAAAGTTATACGAATCAAAAACACAGTATAACCCCCTTATTTAGACATTTTGTCTATTTAACTTTTGCGTATTAGTCCCGATATATTTCCACAGGGCATTTTAGAGACTGAAGTGAAAACACGCTAAGGAGAGGATTTTATGCTGAAAAGATAACAAGAGTCAATCCAAGGTCAAGATCATATGCCGACTGAAGAAATATCAAGGATCCTGACGTTGAATTGACCATAACAAATTAATCAGAAGAATCAGGAGTGGAGTCAAGACAGCCCGGGGAAGAAACACATTTACAGTTTTGTGAAAAGACTGCACAAAACTGTACAAACTCACACATTGGGCAAAGATGACCGGCCACCATTCAAGGAGGTGGGCAAGGGAGGAGCTCCTCCCCCTTGGGTGACCGGCAACTGGCGGCGCCACCTCCTCCACCAAAAGCCGCCGGCCTCCTCCCCTTCCTCCACATGTTGCCATCTCCTCCCTTGATTTCTCCTCCAATCAAAATGCAACACTTGCCACCCATCTCCACCACCCATCTCCTCCCCTTTTGGCTATAAAAGGAGGCCTTCTCCTCCTCCAAAAACACACCTCAATCTCAAATTCACTTCTCTCTCTAGAAGTTGTAACATTTGTAACGTTGTAATCTTGGCTTTGGAAATAAAGGATAGCTCCCTTGGCGCTTCAACGGTTGTAAGTAATTCTTAGTATTTATTTATTTAACTGTTGTCTTTAATTCCTTAGTTATAATGTTTAGCGCGATGAATAGTAGCTAAACTTGTAGTTCGGTCTAAGGGGCGCACTTGTTTTATAAAATGTTTTAGACTATTAACTTAGTGTCTAGTCTAAGTATTCAAAACTTATTCTATGTGCCATATATTAAGTCAGAACGTCCAAGGTAGAGTGGATGCTTGGAATGGCAAAACTCTACAGCGGGGTTCGTAAACTTGTACGGATAAGTGGATGCTTCGAATGGCAAAGCTTATCTGAGAAGTTTGACTCATCTTAAACACCATTTGGTTGATCGGGGAATGATTGATCAAATGGATGCACATAGGCTAATATAACCTGGAATGGAGTATTAGTCTAAATAGAATAAGTGTTCTACGTCCTTGGAATAGGCTAGACAGTGTACGCAAATCGAGTGCTTGGAATGGCCTTGATACACCGTTTGAATACTTAGGAGAGTCACTAAAGGTCAATGATAAACAGGATATAATACAAGTCCCCTGAAACCGAACATTTCTCTTTAATTATCAACTGTAATTTACTTTCCAGTATTAAAATCAACCAACCAACCAATCAATCAATCAAAATAGCTGGTAGCTTTAAAACCAACCAACCAACCTTAAACACGCTCCCACGCTGCGTAATCCCCCCGAAGAACAATTATTCCCCTGGTTCCCTTGGGTTCGACCCCTACTTACCAAGTACTACCCAGTAGTATAGTTGCGAGTAGCGGACTATTATAAATTTATTTGCACAATCGCTTTGACGACGAGCGGTTCTGTCAGTTAGCTACATCAAACATGAAATCAAGCAGAATTCCTATTGAGGACATGTCAAAGACATGTCTAGGGCAATCCGAAACATTAAGTTCAAATGAAGAGGAATCATGTGCAAAATTATTCATCAATAACATCCATAATATTTACAATATCACAAACATGTCTAAGGGATCCATAGATCCCCAACCAAGGTCACTACTCACTCATGGTGAGATTACAAGCAAAAACATCAATAGAAGAGCATACAACCATATGAAAGTTGAGTTTAGAACTTCAAAACCAATATGGAGATTCAAGATGTTGTTGAAGCTCTTCCTTCTCTCTAAAATCCCCGGCGGCTGCTCCAAAAACCCAGAAAAGCTCCCCCCTTGTTTAGAAACCCTAAGTTTCTTTGTATAGCTTTCTTGCAAAAAGGTAACTTTTCGACGTCATGCGTTCGCATGAAGAATTCATGCGAACACATGGATTCTTGATGGCCTTTTTTCGCAGTCTTCACGTCCGATCTGGGTCTTGAAGTCAACTGAAGAGTTGTAGATATTTGAGTTACCTTTCCAACAAGCCAAAAATCAGCCAAATCGGACATCGGACACGCCCTGAACGGCCAAAACACTCCGGCAAGGTCAGATGCGAAGCGTGCGACCGCATGAGAATTCCATGCGTCTGGTCTGATTCATGCGATCGCATGGTATTCTTATGCGACTGGTCCGATTTGTGCGACCGCATGGAATTTCTGTGCGTCTGGTCTGTTTTGTGCGCTCGTATGGAATGGACTGTGCGAACGCACAAGGATTTTCTGGCAATCTTAACCTTCGAATTTGGTCTCGGCGTCAACTAGAGAGTTGTAGCCCTTTGAGTTAGCTTTTCAACAAGCTTTGAATCGACCAAATCAGCCACCAAATGAGATCTGTAGGTCCAAAATATTCCGGAGAGGTCGGTTTGTCCCGATTGCCCGAAAGTCCATGTTTTTGCTCCGAAATGCTCTGTTTTGCTCCAAAATCAATGCCCACTTGTGTTCTCAGCTTAAACTCTGTAATTCGCCTGAAATGAACCACAAGGCATCAAATAGCAAGTGAAATCGTGATAAAACGAACGAAACAATAAGCATAGAGGTTGCCTAAAATGCATATATTTTAGCGCTATCAAATTACCCCACACTTAACGTTTGATCGTCCCGAGCAAACTAATCATAGAGATCAACAACAAGAAGGCACTTCACTCACTCAAGATCGGTTCAAAGAAACTCCATATGGTCATGAAAACTAACTAAAACACTAAGAAACAAATCCTACTTTTGATAAACCACTTTCGTAGGTAACACGAGTGCATTTAGCGAATGCACCAAGCCTTTAAACCCCTAGGCTACACTAGTGGAGGAGTTGTAGTCTCCTGAGAGTTTTCAGACACGGGAATACTCACAAATCCCACAAAATGAACAACCATCCAAATAGGCATTTTAAACTCACAATTTCAAAGTACTAGGCAAGATGTTTTTCATGAAGTTCATAATGTGTTCAACTAGATATGTGCATTTCAATCACTACATGAAACCTCTTCAAATCCTTGTGGAAATTCATGAATTAGGACATTCAAGCAAATCAAAGCAAAGACTAATAAATCTTTAATCAAGGATTCTAGTCATTTTCTATATTAGTGACTTCAAGAAAACAATCTAATAGTCGCAAAGAAATATTGTTGGATCACTCACCAATGCTAGCAAGGAGGCTAGTACATTGGCTTGTGAGCTTTGAACTCATTCTCAAGCCTAGGACGCAAAGGTCACTTAGTCATAAGAAAAGCGGAGTTCCAACATGACATTTTTTGTAAATACTTGCAAACCATATCATGCCTAAGTATAAAAGAATACGAGGTTCATCCCTTAGTGAATTCTTGCTAGGAAGTATCAATTGTCTCATTGGTTTTCATGCTAGAGAATGGCGGAATAGCCGATTGTCAAGTCTAAGTGCTTCTTATTTTCCTTTTCTTTTTTCTTTCAAATGGCCTTTGACCTACAAATGCTTTCAAGGGGGAACTTTTCTTCCTAACCCCTGGCATTTGTATATTTTGCTCAAAACTTCTCGTGTACATCGAGAGAGTTTTTAGTCGGGGCTTTGCCCTCTTTTGACCATAAGAATGAAGCATATATATTTTTTATTAGGGCCCATTTTTCGCCCTCTTTTGACCTCACACTTAGAACTTTGACAAAAGGGCTAAGTGTTAAAAATGGAGCATGACAAACCAACGAGACAAATCTACAAGATAAGCAAGGTCACTAAGGTCGCCTAAAGGCAATCATGGCATGCAAGGGTTTTGAAATTAAATTTTTTTCCGATTTAATGCTTTCAAAGATCAACTCTTTAGTCTCAATGAGAAAAAGCTTAGAATAAAAGATAAAGAAATGCTAGTAGATGCTTTGATCCTCAAGAATGAAAGTCAACAATCCAATCCATTAGTCATTTCAAGGATCAATTAAGTGAAATCATGCACAACTAGTTGAATTTAGAGATGAAATTTTTCGAAATTGTAGCATTGCCTAGACTTTTTGTTTTCATTAACATTTCAAAAAAATTGGATGAATTGTGCGGTAGTGCAAGTGTTTTCCCTCAAACATAAGTTGATTGGATTTTAAACATGAAGGCATATCAAGCAAACACAAACATCTCATGTAGTCAAGACAATGTCAAACATAGGCCACCCCACACTTAGCAATTGCTTAGTCCCTAAGCAATGGATAGAATGAAAAGCAAAGAGAGAGTTAAGAGAAACTTCTCTCGTTTGGAGGTAGCCGTTTCAATGGAAAAGATGTTGCTTTGCTTGTCGAGTTGAACTTGCTCCAAAGATTTGAGTGGTGATTCCCTTTTTTTCTTCTATGAGACACGAAACTAAAAATGAGAGTGTTAAGCATACAAGGTAGGGGAGATCATCATCATAAATATGTCATTACAATGCAAGTCAACTCAAAATTTTATCACAAGAATGCCCCGGATGGACATGCGAACGCATGGTAGAAATATTATTATTTTTGCATGTTCATGCGAGCGCATTAATGTGATCATGCGAACGCATAGCCAGGCAGTCGCATAAGATTCTCATGCGAGCGCATGAGATCATGCGAGCTCGGCAAAAATGAAAATGAAAGCTTGTCATGCGAACGCATGAATTGATCATGCGAACGCATGAACTGGGGCAGTGGCATAAGATTCTCATGCGAGCGCATGGATTCATGCGAGCGCATGGATTCATGCGAGCTCAATGAAACGAAGGGTTTGGCTAATGGTGCGAACGCATGAATGAGCTATGCGAACGCATGGAATTCCGGACAAAAATTTCTAAACCAATCTCGAATCATATGTCAACACTTATGCACAACAATTTCAACACCCCACACTTGAAACAAATAGGAATCCAATCAAAATAACCACACTTAAAGATCGGGAGAGAAAACACTCACAAGCCTAGTTTAACGTCTTGGCTAAGACGGAGCCGATTCTCCTCTTGGGAGATAAGAAACACACTTGAGGAGTCTTTTGTTAAGATCCCTCCTCAAGCGGGGACTTGGACTTGATCATGTCAAACCACCTTCAAATCCCATTTGAATTTCCTCCCATCAAGCCTACAATGGACTTTCCTTTGGGAGCATGACCCCTTCAAGTATGAAAATCCCTTAAAAATTAAGGGGCCATGGGAGCTTTTTCCGAATAGTCTTTGGAAATATGGCAAGAAGCTCCAAAACTTGTCTCGAGACTTTATAATGAAGAAAGGGTCTTCAAAATTTGTCTCGGGCTTGATGGGTACCCCTTCCTTAAGTTTTTCACATATTTCCTTGGGTGCCCATTTCTCAATATCCCTCTCTATATCTTTGTCTTCTTGCATGCGAGAATGCTCTTCAATTTGCTCCATGAAAACCTCAACAAAGTCTTCATACCCCCGAGGTCCTTTTCTCTCAATGGGCTCTTCCTCTATCTTATCCTCATCAAGAAGTCTGGGTTCACATTCAAGCTCACTCATAGCGGGAGGAGAAAGTTTTTCTTCATCAATAAAAGGCATTTCTCTATGTAAGAGGCATCATCATTGAAGAATTCCTTGTCGGAGAGCCAAGGCATTGATGTAATGGTGAGCTCTAGTGTGTTTTCGTCCAATTGATCTTGAGACATGCTAGTAGTGAAGGATGCTTCACTCTTGCATTCTACCTCGTCTTCGTCACAAGATTCACCATCCCTTTGGTTGTAATGAGTTACGGTGCCGACTCTCCAAAATTCATCTTCCCTTTCTTGATCCCATTCTTCTCTTGAGACATTAGATTCAAGGACTTCTTCTTCGGGTACCTCCTCTTCCTCATCCAAGTTTTTGTTTTCCATTGCTTGTTGCCCCAATTCGCTTTCCAAAACTTGGTGTTGAGCATCCATCTCCCTCAATTTAGCATTTTCGCTTTTTAACTCATGGTTTTGAGCCTCCAATATTTTCATTTGAGCGTCCATCTTCTCTTGGTTTTCAAGGAATGTGGCAAACATGGCTTCAAAATCGGAGGGATCATTTGACGGTTGAGGAGGTTGAGGGTATAGAGGGTAGGAGTGTTCTACTTCAAAGCGTTGGTCATCATTCCAATTTGGAATGTAATAACTTGTCGGATAGCCATGCTCCTGATAATTCCCATATGGTTGCTCCTCCTCTTGATAGTATCCCTCATTAGAATAGACTTGTTGGCTTTGATTGTTCATCCAATAGTCTTCACAATGGGCATTTGGTTGATCATCTTCATAATAATCTTCATTGTCTTCATACTTCCCTTTGTCAACAAAAGCAATAACCCTACTCATCATGCTATCTATTATCTTTTCCAAATCGCTAACTTGATCTTTAATCGCATAACTGGAAAAATCCTCTTCATAATAATCTTCATCGTGCATGACTTGTTGGTTATAGTGATCCATCCTCGCAAAACAAGATTAACAAAGTTAGTAAGGGATATGAGAGAAAAAGAAGAATATACAAGTATAAGAAAAAGAAAAAATATTTACATGAATAGACAAACTAAACAATCTATTAGCACCTAGTTAATTAACCTATCCCCGGCAACGGCGCCATTTGATCGGTTGCGTAATTTAGCATAAATATTCGAATAGAATTCAAATACTATTGCTAGTCACGATTAATCAAAACATTTATAAAGACTCAGGAATCCGAGGTCGTACCCAAAGGACAGGTGATTAAACTAATAGTGCTAAAGATTAAATTCGGAATGTCTATAGTTTGGGGGGGGGGGTTTGTTCCTCGTAAGAGGTTGATAGCAAGGTTTTACTATCTTAAATGGAAATTTAATCAGCGAAAAGGGGTAAACAATCAATTCAAGGATGACTAGGGATCTATTTCCTCACCTAGACAATTATTGTGATAGTAAATTGGGATGCTAACGATGAAATCACATGCACATGTTTACGAATTTAGCCATGCAACATTAATTCTAAGTTCAACTCACGCTCCAACTTAGTAAAAAGAGGTTACATCTTGCATAATGCCTCACACTCACGCTCTATTGGCATTATAGAATACTAATATCTAGTCTCACACTCACGCTCTATTGACTAGATAGTCGTACACTTGTTAAATCCATGCCATTCTCATTAGAATTAGAGTGTCGCCATGTAACACAAAAACCCTAACGCTTCTTCATTTAATTCATTGGAATCATGCTTTTCAGGGGTTAGCTACATCAAACATGAAATCAAGCAGAATTCCTATTGAGGACATGTCAAGGCAATCCGAAACATTAAGTTCAAATGAAGAAGAATCATGTGCAAAAGTATTCATCAATAACATCCATAATATTTACAATATCACAAACATGTCTAAGGGATCCATAGATCCCCAACCAAGGTAACTACTCACTCATGGTGAGATTACAAGCAAAAACATCAATAGAAGAGCATACAACCATATGAAAGTTGAGTTTAGAACTTCAAAACCAATATGGAGATTCAAGATGTTGTTGAAGCTCTTCCTTCTCTCTAAAATCCCTGGCGGCTGCTCCAAAAACCCAGAAGAGCTCCCCCCTTGTTTAGAAACCCTAAGTTTCTTTATATAGCTTTCTTGCAAAAAGGTAACTTTTCGACGTCATGCGTTCGCATGAAGAATTCATGCGAACGCATGGATTCTTGATGGCCTTTTTTCGCAGTCTTCACGTCCGATCTGGGTCTTGAAGTCAACTGAATAGTTGTAGATCTTTGAGTTACCTTTCCAACAAGCCAAAGATCAGCCAAATCGAACATCGGACACGCCCTGGACGGCCAAAACACTCCGGCAAAGTCAGATGCGAAGCGTGCGACCGCATGAGAATTCCATGCGTCTGGTCTGATTCATGCGATCGCATGGCCTTGTGCGATCGCATGGTATTCTTATGAGAATGGTCCGATTTGTGCGATCGCACAAAGAGGTTGTGCGACCGCATGGAATTTCTGTGCGTCTGGTCTGTTTTGTGCGCTCGCATGGAATGGACTGTGCGAACGCACAAGGCTTTTCTGGCAATCTTAACCTTCGAATTTGGTCTCGGCGTCAACTAGAGAGTTGTAGTCCTTTGAGTTAGCTTTTCAACAAGCTTTGAATCGACCAAATCGGACACCAAATGAGATCTGTAGGTCCAAAATACTCCGGAGAGGTCGGTTTGTCCCGATTGCCCGAAAGTCCATGTTTTTGCTCCGAAATGCTCGGTTTTGCTCCAAAATCAATGCCCACTTGTGTTCTCATCTTAAACTCTGTAATTCGCCTGAAATGAACCACAAGGCATCAAATAGCAAGTGAAATCGTGATAAAACGAATGAAACAATAAGCATAGAGGTCGCCTAAAATGCATATATTTTAGCGCTATCACTTGTCTTCGTATTGGTCCATTAGAACCTGCAAGTCTAACCATACAGCTAGCAGACAGATCAGGCAAGCAGTCGGAAGGCAAAATTAAGGACGTTCTAGTGCAGGTGGGGGAACTGGTGTTCCCTGCTGATTTTTATGTGCTTAAGATGGACAACAGCGACCCGATGGACCATGCTCCTATTTTACTAGGCCGCCCATTCTTAAAGACTTCGAAGATGAAGATCGACTGCGACAGTGGCACACTTTCTATGGAGGTGGAGGGCAAAGTGATTCACTTCGATATTTTTTAGGCGATGAAACACCCACCAGATTTTGCATCAGTGCACGCTCTAGATGCACTTGACGATCTTGTCCAGGGAGTACGACCGGAGAGGGAAGTAGACCCACTCAAGCTTGCACTCGAGAAAGCGGTCTACTTACATGAGGACTCGTACGAGCTCACCGAAACAATTCTTGATGTGCTGTCCCAGCTGGAGATCGCAAGGACACTCACACCCAGGTATGAGGTTAATGAGGTTCGCTTATTTAAATCTAACGTGTTTCTGCCTTCTACTGTACAGGCACCCAAACTGGAATTGAAACCTTTACATGAGCACCTAAAATATGAATTTTTGGGGGAGAATAACACGCTGCCGGTCATCATCAAAAACAGGCTAGAAACAGACCAGGAGAGGCGATTGATCGAGGTGCTAAGTAGCCACAAGCTCGCTATTGGGTGGACACTCGCAGACATCAGAGGAATTAGCCCAGCTGTGTGCATGCATCGTATCTTGTTGGAGGATGGAGCGAAGCCTTCTAGAGAGCCTCAGAGGAGATTGAACCCGATTATGATGGAGGTAGTGCAAAAGGAAATCCAAAAATTGCTAGATGTGATTTACTCGATTTCAGACAGCCAGTGGGTGAGCCTAGTTCATGTAGTTCCGAAGAAGACAGGGATTACAGTCGAAAAGAATGCTGCATGTGAGATGGTGACTACGAGAGTCAAGAACGGATGGCGCATGTGCATCGACTACAGGAAGCTGAATGCCGTGACGCGTAAGGATCACTTTCCTCTTCTATTTATTGACCAAATGCCTGACAGGCTAGCAGGTAAGCCTTACTTTTGCTTTCTTGATGGATTTTCTGGTTATAACCAAATTCCCATTGCACCCGAGGACCAGGAAAAGACCACTTTCACATGTCCATTCGGTGCGTTTGCTTTTCGACGTATGTCTTTCGGCTTGTGTAACGCACCCGGTACTTTTCAGCGGGTGGTTACTAGCATTTTTTCTGACATGATAGGTGTTTTTATTGAGGTGTTTATAGATGATTTCACTGTTTATGGTGACACTTTCGATGCATGTTTGGATAACTTGAGTAGAGTACTCAAACGTTGTGTTTCTATGAATTTGGTGCTCAATTATGAGAAGTATCATTTTATGGTTACTCATGGTGTGGTCCTTGGTCATATTGTTTCACACGAAGGCATTAAGGTAGACAAAGCAAAAATTAACTTAATTCTTACTCTTCCTTATCCTTCTACGGTGCGTGATATAAAATCTTTTCTTGGGCATGCAGGTTTTTATCGTCGATTTATTAAGGATTTCTCGAAGAAGGCTCTGCCTTTATCTAACCTTTTGCAGAAAGATGTTCCTTTTGAGTTTACAGATTCATGCAGGGAGGCCTTCGGCGAGCTGAAATAGGCACTTACCAGCACGCCTATCATTCGAGCACCGGACTGGGACCAGCCATTTGAGATTATGTGCGATGCCAGCGACTACGATGTGGGAGCTGTACTAGGCCAGAGAGTGGCCAAAAAGCCAGTAGTGATTTACTACGCTTTGAGGACTCTAGATGCAGCCCAGCGAAACTACTCGACTACTGAAAAAGAATTATTAGCAGTAGTTTTCACTTTGGAGAAGTTTCGGCCTTACTTGCTTGGTACTAAAGTAGTTGTTTTTTCTGATCATGCAGCTATCAGGTACCTGATGACGAAGAAGGAGGCCAAACCACGATTAATCAGATGGATTCCGCTGCTACAGGAATTTGACCTAGAAATCAAGGATAAAAAGGGGATAGAGAACACGGTAGCTGACCACCTGAGTCGATTAGTACGAGAAGAGGACGCAAGACAGATTACAGAGACCTTCCCAGATGAGCACTTGTATGCTCTCACAGGTAAAATACCTTAGTATGCTCCCATTGTGAACTACCTGGTCGGAGGTAAATTCCCTCCCTCTTACTCAAAAGCTCAGTGTCTTAAACTTAAGCATGATTCGAAATACTATGTGTGGGATGACCCGTATTTGTGGGAAATTTGTGCAGACCAATTACTTAGGCGGTGCATTCCTGATGATGAGATTGCTTCTGTGCTTAGTTTTTGTCATGACATGCATGTGGTGGTCACTTTGGCCCCAAGAGAACTAGCAGAAAAATTTTAGATAGTGGTTTTTTTTGCCACATGTGTTTAGAGATGCCTATGATCATTGTAAGCGATGCGATAGATGCCAAAGAGTAGGCAATATTTCTGCTAGGAATGAGATGCCCCAAGTTCCTATTTTAGTTAATGATGTTTTTGACATATGGGGATTGATTTTATGGTACCTTTTCCTGCATCGTTTGGCTATTTATATATTCTTGTTGCAGTGGATTATGTGTCTAAATGGGTAGAGGCGAAAGCTACTAGATGCGATGATGCTAAAACTATTGTAGATTTTCTTAGCACTAACGTATTTTGTAGACACAGAGTGCCTAAAGCCATAATAAGTGATCAGGGGACACATTTCTGCAACAGAATGATGGCAACAACTTTGAAGCACTACCATGTTCACCACCGCACCTCTACAGCTTATTACCCCCAAACAAATGGACAGGCAAGGATCTCTAACCGAGAGATTAAGGGGATTCTTGAAAAGATGGTGAAGCCGTCCAGGAAGGACTGGAGTCAACGTTTAGATGATGCCCTTTGGGCATACAGGACAGCCTATAAGACACCGATAGGCACCTCGCCTTTTCGGCTGGTATATGGAAAAGCATGTCACCTTCCAGTCGAGTTAGAGCATAAGGCCTTTTGGGCGCTTAAGACATGTAATTCTGACTTGAAGGAAGCAGGACTGGACAGGAAATTACAGCTATGTGAGCTTGTGGAGCTTCGCCTAGAGGCTTATGAGATCAATCAGACTACAAGGCGCGGACCAAGTTGTACCATGACAAATTCATCCTACGACGCACATTCGAGATCGGTTAGCAGGTACTAGTATTTTCATCACGTTTACGTTTAATGCCTGGCAAGTTGCGTTCTAGATGGACAAGTCCCTACACGGTGACGAAGGTGTTCAGCCACGGAGCACTTGAGCTAGAAAGCCCGACGAGCGGAAACCGCTTCAAGGTTAATGGCCAACGGGTAAAGCACTATGAAGCCGAAATGGAACCATCTATTCGGAAGATTGACCTCGCTGAGCCTCCCACTGAAACATAAATGAGGTATTGTCGAGCCAACGACGTTAAACAAAGGCGCTCGCAGGGAGGCAGCCCGGTAAAAATTTTGTTTTTCCATATTTTTATTTCGTTTTTTTGTTTATTTAGGTGTTGAGTCGTTTTGTTCGTGTCTGTCTCATTTGTTCTCATGTGTCTTGGGAAAGAAATCTATTTTGCGCAGAAAGAGGCGTATTGCTCAGACGGGATCGCGGGTGAAGAAGACATTAGGACCCGCGGACGATGAAGAGATTAAATGTTGACTGCGCAGATAAAATACATATCATCCGCGGCGTATACTTGACCGACAGATCAGTTTTTCTCAGATCATGAGTATGTAAGGGCCGCGGATACAGACGATATTAGAGGTTGACCGCGGGATTTAAATTGGTCGTGACCCGCGGCCAGGTTTGACTCGAAACCCTAATACCCAATCTCATACCCTTCTCTCCTCCTCCCCACCTCCATTCAACCCACAGCCGCCGCCTCTCGCAACCAAGAGCCGCTGTCGTCAACCTCCAACCCGCTTTAAAGCACCACTACCGGAGCGTAGCTTGACCTCGTTTGTGCCCAATCAACACCAAACTCGACCGGAATTGAGGTATTTTTGGGGTTATTCTCGTCGGAATTCTAGGGTTTTCAATCCAAGTGGATCTACTTCGTCCCATAAGCAATTTGCGTTCAATTTGCAGTATTTGAATCATCTTAAGGTGTATACGTTTACTACGTGTTCAATTTTGGCTTAGATTGGAGAGTTCCGATCGAAGGACTCGATCGATGATCTGGGACTGAATTTGCAGGATATCCGCGGACCGTTCACACTTTATCACCGCGGATGCTTAACATTTTATGTCCGCGGATGACACACTTCAAGTGTGCATGACATGCGGCCTTCGTTGACCATCGTTGACCGGTTCGATTTCCAGTCTGATTTTCGATTCATTATCTGATTCTGCCCTGTTTTCTTGTTTGTAGTGTCATGGCACCCCCGGCACCTACATTTAAAGAGTTATACGCGGGATTCATGGCTCGCAAACATGCGGTGAGCAGATTTGTGGACGCCGAATTTCTGGGACTTACCGGATTCGAGGACCGAGTCCGAGAGCTGCTGACAGTCAGTGGGTGGCCAGGACTCCTGACCCTCCACAGTGAGACCAATGTAGAGGATACCTGTGAGTTCCTAGCCTCCTTTCGCTACATCGGGCAGCGGGATCATGAGGGTATCACCTACAGGCATCGAGGAGTGTGGCACACCACTACCCCTCCACAGATAAGAGAGGTGTTCAGATGGGAAGCAGGAGGAGAGTGGATTCGTGATGAGTTTGCTCTGGTAGACGCCTGGTGGAGACTCAGAATCCCATGTGATAGTGCAGGGGTATTTACACCGAGCAAGACGAGGGTGAATTTTCTTCGAGATCCAGTATTGTTCTACATTCAGAAGCTGCTGGGGAACACTATATTTGCTCGGGTGAATGGTATAGACAAGTTTACTTACAATGATATGATCTACCTCAATGCTATAGATCAAGGGACGCGGGTCAACTACTGTCATTTGCTGTGCCTTTTCTGGAAAGGCTGACCAACTGCAGGACCGGTCGTGTGTGGTGGAATGATCACTTATCTATTGCGCCGTCTGCACGGGTAGCCCGCTTTGGACCACCAGATCATTCCAGCAGCGTTTCTGGACATGAAGGCCTTCACTTCCATGAAGCCGATCAAGAAGAGACCCATCGTCCCAGATCAATTCGCCTGGACATACCATGCAGTGGCTGAGTATCGTCAGCCGTTACCTGTTGAGAGGCGTCGCAGCCATGCACAGGAGGCAGGTCCTTCTGCGCCTCGTCATCGCCGTAGTCGAGATCAGCCTCAGCCACAGCTCGCTTCTCAGCCAGCACAGGAACAGTTGGACATAGCGTTCAACACTTATAGAGTGCTATACCACGTGATGCCGGGAGCTCAGCCAGTCCCAGCCCTACCAGGATGGACGCCGGATCAGCCTATTCCCCTAGAGTACATTATTCCACCACAGTCGCCATCTTCAGACGCGGACTAGGGGAGTCCTACTGTTCTTTATTTCTATTTTCTTTCCCTTTTTGTTGTGTCTGCATTTGTTTGTTTGTCTTTGAACTAAAGTCGTACCGTGAGGACACGGCTTGGTTCAAAAGTGTGGGGTGGGAGAGTCAGTCAGTTGTGTCAGCACGTTCATTTTCCTTGCATATGCACTGTGTCAGCACGTTTCATTAAAAAAAATTTGAAAGCATGAAATCTCTCTTCTGTTCTTGAATATGCAGTATTGAATGTTGATGTGAAATAGATGAGCTGATTAAATGCACTTCTCTCATGAAATTTGAATTATGATTTTACTTGTGAGTTTAACCCATTACGTGTCCTTTGAGCTGAGATAAACAGGGGTGTGGAGTTGATAGAAATGTCCTAGAAGGACTTGACAAAGCACTCGAAGGATCGGATTTCTATTTATATGGTTATATGGATTTTGTGGAGGCTAGCACTTTGAGACGACATGGTTAAAAGTCTGCTCCGCCACTGCAGTCCTTATGCGGTCAGGTGGGACAGGAAAATAACACACCGTCCAATCTCTAGTCCGAGTAGTCGGGAAAATAGACGAGCGACCCTCGGCTTGACTCACGTCAAAAGGATGAGGATGAGTGAGAGCATGAAGGTATTTCCATATGCTTGCAGGCAATGATTGGACCTTCGTCAAAGAAAAGGAATCACGGATGAGCAGTTCACAATCAGTAGCAAAAAGAAGAAAAAAATCAGTCAATTGTGAAGTTTTACACACAACAAAAGTGAAGTACACCACTGCTAAATCAAAAGCCAAGTCACTACAAAAGCTGTCCCAAAAGAACTCAAGCACCTTGAAGCTCGAACAAATCACGTGCAAGAAAAAGCAATGAAGTATAACCATATGACTAGAGTCCGAAACAGAGAGTGCATATCATGGGTCTAAAGAGGACTATCTCCCACTGATGGACCACAATTATACGAATCAAAAACACAGTAAAACCCCCCAAGTTAGACTGTTTGTCTATCTAACATCCATCTGTTAGTCCCGATATATTTCCACAGGGCATTTTAGAGACTGAAGTGAAAACACGCTAAGGAGAGGATTTTATGCTGAAAAGATAACAAGAGTCAATCCAAGGTCAAGATCATATGCCGACTGAAGAAATATCAAGGATCCTGACGTTGAATTGACCAGAATAAATTAATCAGAAGAATCAGGAGTGAAGTCAAGACAGTCCGGGGAAGGAACACACTGACAGTTTTGTGAAAAGACTGCACAAAACTGTACAAAATTCACATATGCCAAGATGACTTGGTGACTTGATGAAGAGGTGACCAAAGGAGGAAAACCTCCCCATTCCACCACCCACTACCGGCGGCGCCACCCCTCCTCCTCCTTGGTGACCGGCTACTTGTCTTGGAGGTGGAGGAAACAACCCATTGCTCCTCCACCACAACCGGCTACCGGCGGCTGAGCTCCACCACTCCTCCTCCGCCACTTGGTGGCTCCTCCTTGCCTCCTCCTCCTCCCTTGGATCAAACCAATCTCCACCATCCATCTCCACCCATTTTTCCTATAAAAGGAGGTGCTCCTCCTCCTCATAAATCATCCCAAAAATTGTAATCACTTCTCTCTCTATATTTTGTTACTTGTAAGTTTGGTTCGGTTTTGAAATAATACTCCTGTTTGTTCTTGAGTATTATACTGGAAATTATAATACTCTTGTCGGTTCTCGAGTATTATAATACTGTAGAGAATACTCCTGTTGGTTCTTGAGTATTCAGTAGGAATTAGGAATACTCATGTTGGATCTTGAGTATTCCACCCCTTTCCCTCTTACTGTTTTCAAAAACCCCCGAGTATTTAGCTATGGTATCCATCTCTATGGATATTCGTAGCTAAACTCTTTATTCGGTGGAAGGTATTTTCTTGTATTATATAATGTTGTAATATCTTTTAGTTTCATTTCTTTGTATTCAAAACTTGTTCTATGTGCCATTTATAGTCAGAATTTCCAAGGTTGAGTGGATGCTACGAAAGGGCAAAACTCTTCCGTGGGGATTCGTGAACATACTCGGGTAAGTGGATGCTACGAAAGGGCAAAGCTTATCTGAGAAGTTCGACTCATCTAAAACACCACTTGGTCAATCGTAACTGTGAGATCAAGTGGATGCACAAAAGGCTAAGATACTTCGAAAGGAGGAATTAGTCTGAAATAGAACAGGGGTTGCTTTAAACGATGTTGCAAGTCTTGCGCTACGAAAGGGCCTCGATTCATCTTTGAATACTTAGAAAAGTTACTAACAGTTTATTATATACATGTTATAATACAAGAGTACCTGAAACCGAATGCTTTTCTTTACTGTTAAACCGCAATCACCAACTGCTGATCTACCGGAGGAATTACAATCACGCATCACCCACTGTAAGTCTTCTTTGTATTTACAGCATTTTAATTTCTATATTTACTTTTCCGCAATCAAAACCAAAAACCCCCAAAAAATCACGTAGTTAATTAGAGCGCTAAAATCTCAATCAACCATAAAACACGCTCCCCCCAGTTCAATCACCCTAAAAGAATAGCCTATTCCCCTAATTCCCTTGGGTTCGACCCCTACTTACCACTTACTACCCAGTAGTGTAGTCACAAGTAGCGGATATTATAAATTTATTTGTACAGAGGACACTGCACCTTAACGACAGTGCGGTGGCCCTCCGTCAAATTGGCGCCGTTGCCGGGGAATTAGCCGTCGAATAAACTGTTCTTTTCTCTCCCTCCATCTCTTTTAAATTCTCGCGCTCGAAACAACTATGTCTCGCGAAGGAAGTCATCATGACTACCAGGATGACGATGAAATAAACCTGTACGAGCGAAATGATGAAGTGCCACTTCTATTTATGGATGATCCGGAGCAACTCATCAGAAGCAGACGAGCTCGTGATAGGGAGGCCATCAGACGAAACCAAGAACCACCCGAGGACCGAAATGCAGCTGGTCCAGTACGACAACCCCCTAGATATCCCCCACCCCCTCGCCCTCGACAAGTTCCTAGACAAGAACCCGTCTTCGATAACTATACGGGAATGACAACTACCGTGAACCCACCCTGGGAGAACTTTCGGCACCAGATTTCAGAGTTCAGCCATGGTGTATCTACGAACGACCTGAGCTAGAAAACATCGCCATCAACACTTCAGTGGCCCACAGCTTGCCAAAATTCTCAGGAACTCGTGGAGAATCAGCAATGACTCATCTCCAGCGTCTACATGGGATTTGCCAAAACCTCAAACCAAATGGCGTAAACGTAGACGACTTTAAGTTAAAGGCGTTCTACTTTTCCCTCATTGATGCGGCAAACGACTGGTTCCTGTCATTACCTTCCGGAAGCATCAGAACATGGGCTCATATGCAGAAGAAATTCTTAGACAAATACTACCCAGCAGGAAGAGCAATGCAAGTAAGAAGGCAACTGCAAGACATCAAACAAGGGCCCAACGAAACCATGTATGATTACCTGGAAAAGTTCAATCACCTGGAAAGAAGCTGCTGTACCCTTGGACTGCCCGAGAAACTCATAATCGAGTACCTCATTGATGGATTAAGACCCTTAGACAAAATGCTCCTGGATGCCTCAGCTGGAGGGTCCATAATGAATCTATCATTGAGTGGTGTTAGGCAACTCATCAACGACGTTGCCGAAAATGCCCGATTTAGAGAAGAGACAACTCGGCAGGAAGAATTCTCCCGAACGAAAAATGTGGCAAAAGCTGAAACATCGACGGGGCCTATATCTGAGGAAATAAAGCAGTTAAAAGAAATAATGATTCAGCTCCTACGAAGACAACCAATTCCGGTAAAACCTTGCGAGTTCTGTGGATCTATAGACCACAAAACTGACGCATGTCCGACATTAATAGAAGAGGAACCGGCGGAAGTAAATGCAATAGGAGGATATCAAGGATACAACAACAGCAACGACAGAGCAGGACAGAATAGGTAGTACGGTCAAACATCCAAACCAGACTGGCGTAACAACAACAGCTATCCTCAGAAGGAAGCACAACCAGCTCAGTCATACCACCAACCCCCCCCCCCACCGACAGTATAACCAGAACGCTCCAGGACAATATCAGCAAAGAGGACCGAATCAGAGTCAGCACCAAACCGGCCTAAATAATCAACAAGAACCAACCAAGTCGCTCGATGACACGATGAAGGAGCTTGCAGGAAACGTAAATCAATTGGGTACTTCGCTACTCCAATACCAGGCGAAAACTGACGGGGCAATTTCTGAATTGACCAAACAAATGTCCCAGCTCGCCACTGCAATGTCAACACTGACCAGTGAACCTGGCAGACTTCCTTCACAAACCATCCAAAACCCAAAGGCGAATCTTAGCATGATAAAAAGGTCAAACGTAAAGACAACCCTGGGAGAAGTAGCACGAGCCCCAGCCTACAAACTCACTAACAAGCACTTCAACTGTAGACGTCGTCCTGACTGGAATCAAGAGGAAGACCGACCCAATAATGACAGAACATGGGTCACGCATGCTGACAATGGACGGTACGCATTCACCGTCTGCATATCACCACCGTCAGTCATACACTCTGACATACCAGCATCTGGATGGGATTACAATAGCAATGAAAGGGATGAACAGAATGGCCCAGCATTGGGAAAAGCCCTCACTTCTGATCATGAGTCACAACCAGAAAGAGATAAAGACCCAGGGGCCTTCACAGTCACCTGCGGTATTGGTGAGACCCAAATCCATAAGTGCTTAGTCGACCTTGGGGCTGCTGTCAATGCCATGCCTTCCTCCTTATATTACTTACTAGGACTTGGTCCATTGAAACCACCCCGATCAAACATCGAACTAGGAGATAAATCATGCATCCGCCCGGTTGGAGAACTGGAAGATGTAATACTCCATGTGGGAGAACTCGTCGTTGCTGCAGACTTCTATGTAATACCAACAGAAGAGACCTGCAAAGACGACCCACCAACAATAATATTGGGACGACCATTCCTCTACGCCACTAAAGCAAGAATCGATGTAGGCAAGGGCTCATTATCACTTAAGTTCGGCGGCAAAATTGCACACTTCTACATTCATCAGAGCCGCCCGGACACAAAAAAACCGCCAGACATAACGCCTATCTCGGATCACGGTGCATAGTTTTCTGACCTGTCAATAGAGACCAAAAAAATAACAAGACCAGCAGCTATGGTCAAAGGTCTCCCGCCTTCTCAGAAGCAATGGAAAGAGAAAACACCAAAACCATGGAGCTCTTACTCCAGCAAGAAGTCAGGACAAGTCAAAGCAAGAAACAACACAGGAACGGTGGCAAAGTTTGACCTCAGCCACCCATGGGACCCAAACCAGTAATCCACAACGAGGTATCGTCGAGCCAACGACGTAAAACAAGTGCACTGGTCGGGAGGTAACCCGACACTATCTTACTTTCCGCACTTACTTTCAGTACTTAGTTTTAAGCTTGCATGACTTTTGAACTAAGGCACGCCTTTGTTCAAAAGTGGGGGGTGAAAACCGCCTGTGTACATAAATAACATGCTTGCTGTTTTTTCTTTTTTTTAGTAATAGTATCTTTTTGAACATATGAACTTAAGAATGTGAAAAAGATAAATCAGAAATCATGCATTTACCTTGTGAAAATTCAAACTGTTTAAAAACTTAGAATGTAACTTTCCATTTGTCCTTTGTACTGAGATAACTAGGGATGTGGAGTTGACATAAACTGCCCTAGAAGGACTTGGGAAGCAATCAAAGGATCAGATCAAACTATATGGTTTTCGAAGTCAGTGGAGGCTGCACTTCGGGTTTTCAGTGAATAATTGAGTCAAACTCCGCCAAGAAGCATCTATGCAAAGGCGAGGACGGGAATCAGACCGTCCTCTCTCTAGTCAAAATAGCCGAGAAAATAGATAAGCGACCCTCATCTTGACCCGCGCAAAACGACGAAGACGAGAGGAGAGGGGAGGTATATCCATAGGCTTGCGGGCGATGATTGGACCTCCCAAGAAGGCTGACAAATGGACTAGCAAGTCACAAAGAAGCGAAAAACTCAAAGAAGAAAATCAAAAGAGGCCAAAGGCCCAAAATTGTGAAGGTTTTAACCGAGCAAAAGTGAAGCACTCGACAAAGTCAAATCAAAGGCCAAAGGCCGATTCACTACAACAAAAAAGCAGTCCCTCGCCAAAGAAAAAATCAAGAAGGTTCAACTCACTGAAACCCGAACCGAATCACGTGCATGAGAAAGCTACCAGAAGACCATATAGTACGAAACGATCCCGAGGCTGCAACCCAAGAACCTGAAAAGGGCTATCTCTCGAAACATCCAATATAATTTGCATCTCAGCACGGAGGTACAAGTATTAAGTTTCTTCTATTTATTTACGCAGTTTAATTTGGTAATAAGTAAGCAATGCATGAATTAGGATAGATCGAGTACCACAGTCTAATTTTCATATGCCAAATCCGAACCTAGAACTTACGCCCTTTAATAGCATTGTTTGGGACGAACAACTAAAAGTGGGGGGTATTCTGATGGACCACAATTATACGAATCAAAAACACAGTAAAACCCCCCAAGTTAGACTGTTTGTCTATCTAACATCCATCTGTTAGTCCCGATATATTTCCACGGGGCATTTTAGAGACTGAAGTGAAAACACGCTAAGGAGAGGATTTTATGCTGAAAAGATAACAAGAGTCAATCCAAGGTCAAGATCATATGCCGACTGAAGAAATATCAAGGATCCTGACGTTGAATTGACCAGAATAAATTAATCAGAAGAATCAGGAGTGAAGTCAAGACAGTCCGGGGAAGGAACACACTGACAGTTTTGTGAAAAGACTGCACAAAACTGTACAAAATTCACATATGGCAAGATGACTTGGTGACTTGATGAAGAGGTGACCAAAGGAGGAAAACCTCCCCATTCCACCACCCACTACCGGCGGCGCCACCCCTCCTCCTCCTTGGTGACCGGCTACTTGCCTTGGAGGTGGAGGAAACAACCCATTGCTCCTCCACCACAACCGGCTACCGGCGGCTGAGCTCCACCACTCCTCCTCCGCCACTTGGTGGCTCCTCCTTGCCTCCTCCTCCTCCCTTGGATCAAACCAATCTCCACCATCCATCTCCACCCATTTTTCCTATAAAAGGAGGTGCTCCTCCTCCTCATAAATCATCCCAAAAATTGTAATCACTTCTCTCTCTATATTTTGTTACTTGTAAGTTTGGTTCGGTTTTGAAATAATACTCCTGTTTGTTCTTGAGTATTATACTGGAAATTATAATACTCTTGTCGGTTCTCGAGTATTATAATACTGTAGAGAATACTCCTGTTGGTTCTTGAGTATTCAGTAGGAATTAGGAATACTCCTGTTGGTTCTTGAGTATTCAGTAGGAATTAGGAATACTCCTGTTGGTTCTTGAGTATTCCACCTCTTTCCCTCTTACTATTTTCAAAAACCCCCGAGTATTTAGCTATGGTATCCATCTCTATGGATATTCGTAGCTAAACTTTTTATTCGGTGGAAGGTATTTTCTTGTATTATATAATGTTGTAATATCTTTTAGTTTCATTTCTTTGTATTCAAAACTTGTTCTATGTGCCATTTATAGTCAGAATTTCCAAGGTTGAGTGGATGCTACGAAAGGGCAAAACTCTTCCGTGGGGATTCGTGAACATACTCGGGTAAGTGGATGCTACGAAAGGGCAAAGCTTATCTGAGAAGTTCGACTCATCTAAAACACCACTTGGTCAATCGTAACTGTGAGATCAAGTGGATGCACAAAAGGCTAAGATACTTCGAAAGGAGGAATTAGTCTGAAATAGAACAGGGGTTGCTTTAAACGATGTTGCAAGTCTTGCGCTACGAAAGGGCCTCGATTCATCTTTGAATACTTAGAAAAGTTACTAACAGTTTATTATATACATGTTATAATACAAGAGTACCTGAAACCGAATGCTTTTCTTTACTGTTAAACCGCAATCACCAACTGCTGATCTACCGGAGGAATTACAATCACGCATCACCCACTGTAAGCCTTCTTTGTATTTACAGCATTTTAATTTCTGTATTTACTTTTCCGCAATCAAAACCAAAAACCCCCAAAAAATCACGTAGTTAATTAGAGCGCTAAAATCTCAATCAACCATAAAACACGCTCCCCCCAGTTCAATCACCCTAAAAGAATAGCCTATTCCCCTAATTCCCTTGGGTTCGACCCCTACTTACCACTTACTACCCAGTAGTGTAGTCACAAGTAGCGGATATTATAAATTTATTTGTACAGAGGACACTGCACCTTAACGACAGTGCAGTGGCCCTCCGTCACCCACTCATCCGAATTGGTTTGGATTTCAGCTCTGAGGTAACATGTATCAAGTTAATTCCATGATTGAGCACGATGATTTGAGTAATGATTGAGCTATGCGTAGAAAAGCAAGTCTAGACTAGCGACTCATATTCATGTGCATTTATTCAAGACATCGAAGAACGAGTGTGATGTCTTTTTATTCCTTCTATGACTTAGTTCTTGTTCAGGACGAACAAGTTTAAGTGTGGGGTGGTTTGATGAGTCGTATTTATACGATTCATCGAATCAACTAATCCCATCTATTTCGACACTTTTTTATGTGAACAGTTACGTTTTAGTGTTGTTTTGCATTTCAGGTGTTTCGGATGCCCTGGAAGGAATACGCGCTTAAAGACGGCATTTCGATACTAAAATCATCACATGGAGTTCATGGAGTTTGACTCGAGAGCCAAAGTCAAGACTGACGAGCAGAAGAGGAGATGCACCTCAAACCAGGTCGCGGACGCAGGCAATTTTAAGTGTGGCGTCCACGGATGGTAATATGTTCATCGTCCGTGGCGTTAAAGCATACATCGTTCGCGGCTGACGTCAGCAAAACAGGATTGGGAAATCTGGCCCAAACACGAAATTAGAAACCTAGAAACTTTCTTATAAATTGGGGGTTTCCACAGCATCATCTGATATCATCCATCACAAACGAAAATCCCAGCTTTGAAGAGAAACGACTCGAGAGAAGATCAAGCTTTCAACGAGAGAGAAGAGAATTTCTACTTTCATCATTAAAAATATTTGTGTTTTATTTCCATGAATATGAGTAGCTAATTTCTCTATTTGGTTTAGGGTTCAATATATTGTGACGAAGTTTTGAGATTCTTTGCTTAATGCTATTTTATGTTCTACTAGTTCTTCTGCATATTTATCCCAGACTGAATTGTGAAGCTAAGTGGAGACTTGCAATGGTAAAACTTAGCCGAGCAATTCAGCCCCCATGTTTGCTGCTTGTTTGATACGAAACCATTAGAACAAGTAGTTGCACTTAACCTGATATTACCTGAAACGGAGTATTAGGTTTGCTATAACTAGAAGTCTATAACCTGAAACGGAGTAGATTGTGGTGTAAGTGCTTGAAACGGCCTTACCTTAGGTTATAACCTGAAACGGAGTAACCACACTTAGGAACATAAAATCAGATAATTAGAAGTCAATGATAAACGAGTCACAAAAACCCTAGACCGAATGCTTCCTCTGATTGAATTACTCTCTCGTTTTATTTCCCTTGTGTTTTACAACAATTACTCATAGAAAACCTCCAATCAATTTGTTTACAGGACAACTAAACCACACCAGCTCTCTAGGGTTCGACCCCTGCTTGCCGCTTTACTAAGTGTTTTGTAGTGGAAAATATAAATTTAAATTTGATAGGTCAGACGACGCCTGTCAGCCCTCTTGAGCCGGCTGGGCTAACCATCCAATTAGCGGACCGTTCGTGTAAACAGCCCGAAGGGAAGATTGAAGACGTGCTAGTGCAAGTAGGGGAACTTGTGGTCCAACTTCTACATTCCTAAAATGGAGAATAGCAGCCCAACAGACCATGCACCTATCCTTCTGGGCCGGCTGTTTCTCAAGACGTCAAAAATGAAGATTGATTGCGGCAGTGGGATGCTCTCAATGGAGGTAGAAGGAGAAGTTTTTAGTTTCGATATATTACGGGCCATGAAGCACCCCTTGGAGTTCAAGTCGGCACATGCATTATATACTTTGGACGACCTAGTCCAAGAGGTCCAGCCGGAGCGAGGAGCGGATCCCCTTGAGCTCACGATCGAGAAAGCCATGTTTTCACATGAGGGCACATACGAGTTAATCGAGGGCATTCGAGATGCAATATCCTAGTTGGAGGTAGCATGACCACTCTCACTGAGGTACGAGGTCAACGAGGTCCGGCTCTTCAAGGCTAATGTGTGTTTAACGTCCGTCGTGCAAGCACCTAAAGTAGAACTAAATCCTCTACCCGGGGACTTCAAATATTCATTCCTAGGGGAGAACGACACTCTTCCGGTGATCATCAAAAGTGGCCTAGAGGCAGACCAAGAGTGTCGTTTGGTCGAGGTATTGAGTCGCCACAAGTTGGCCATTGGATGGACCCTAGTCGACATAAGGGGAATAAGCCCGGCTGTGTGCATGCACCGCATTCTGCTAGAGGACGGAGCAAAGCCTTCAAGGGAGCCTCAACGATGCTTGAATCCTAAGAAATCCAAAAGTTGCTAGATGCGGACGTGATTTATCCTATCTCGGATAGCCGGTGGGTGAGCCCAGTCCATGTGGTCCCAAAGAAGACCGGGATCACGATTGAGGAAAATGCCGAAGGCAAGATGGTTGCGACTCGGGTCAAGAATGGATGGAGGGTGTGTATTGACTATAGGAAGTTGAATGCCGTTACAAGGAAAGACCACTTCCCTCTCCCATTCATTGACCAAATGCTAGACCGCTTGGCGGGCAAACCATATTTTTGCTTCTTGGATGGGTTCTCGGGCTACAATCAGATCCCTATAGCACCGGAGGACCAAGAGAAGACGACTTTCACCTGCCCATTTGGCACTTTTGCCTTTCGTCAGATGTCGTTCGGATTATGCAATGCTCCGTGTACCTTCCAAAGGGTGGTGACTAGTATTTTCTCGGACATGATTGGGACGTTCATTAAGGTATTCATGGATGACTTCACTGTGTAGGGTGACACTTTTGACGCTTGCTTGGAAAATTTTAACAAAGTTCTAGAACGATGCGTCTCTATGAACTTAGTGCTCAGCTATGAAAAGTGCCATTTCATGGTTACTCACGATGTGGTCTTAGGGCATATCGTCTCACAAGAGGGAATAGAGGTTGATAAAGCCAAGATTGATTTGATTGTGACTCTGCCCTACCCCTCCACGGTGCGAGACATCAAGTCGTTCCTTGGGCATGCCGGTTTTTATCGGAGATTCATTAAGGATTTTTCTAAGAAGGCGTTGCCTCTATCCAATCTTATACAGAAAGATGTTCCTTTTGAGTTCACCGATGCATGCAAGGAGGCTTTTGATGAGCTCAAACAAGCCCTCACTAGCACACCCATCATCCGAGCTCCGAATTGGGGACAACCTTTTGAGATCATGTGCGATGCTAGTGATTATGCCGTGGGGGCGGTTCTCGGCCGAAGGGTAGAAAAGAGGCCCGTCGTGATCTACTATGCCTCAAGGACCTTGGATGCAGCTCAAAGAAATTACTCCACCACCGAGAAGGAGCTCTTAGCCGTGGTATTCGCGTTGGAAAAGTTCAGATCCTACTTGCTCGGCACTAAGGTGGTCGTCTTCTCGGATCATGCGGCCATTAGATATTTGATGACCAAGAAAGAGGCTAAGCCAAGGCTCATAAGGTGGATCTTGCTGCTACAAGAATTTGATGTGGAAATCAAGGATAAGAAGGGGATTGAGAACACGCTGGCCAACCACCTAAGTCGGTTAGTTCGAGAAGAGGAGGAGGGGCAGATCACCGAGGCCTTTCCAGATGAGCATTTGTATGCCCTCGCAAGCAACGTGCCATGGGTTGCCCCTATAGTGAACTACTTGGTGGGAGGTAAATTTCCCCCTCTTATTCAAAGGCACAATGCATGAAGCTTAAGCATGAGTCTAGATTTCTATGTGTGGGATGACCCCTATTTGTGAAAGATAGGTGTAGACCAGATTCTTAGGAGGTGTATCCCTGATGGACCAAAGTTACACGAATCATAAACACAGTATAACCCCCTTATTTAGACATTTTGTCTATTTAACTTTTGCGTATTAGTCCCGATATATTTCCACAGGGCATTTTAGAGACTGAAGTGAAAACACGCTAAGGAGAGGATTTTATGCTGAAAAGATAACAAGAGTCAATCCAAGGTCAAGATCATATGCCGACTGAAGAAATATCAAGGATCCTGACGTTGAATTCACCATAACAAATTAATCAGAAGAATCAGGAGTGGAGTCAAGACAGCCCGGGGAAGAAACACATTTACAGTTTTGTGAAAAGACTGCACAAAACTGTACAAACTCACACATTGGGCAAAGATGACCGGCCACCATTCAAGGAGGTGGGCAAGGGAGAAGCTCCTCCCCCTTGGGTGACCGGCAACCGGCGGCGCCACCTCCTCCACCAAAAGCCGCCGGCCTCCTCCCCTTCCTCCACATGTTGCCATCTCCTCCCTTGATTTCTCCTCCAATCAAAATGCAACACTTGCCACCCATCTCCACCACCCATCTCCTCCCCTTTTGGCTATAAAAGGAGGCCTCCTCCTCCTCCAAAAACACACCTCAATCTAAAATTCACTTCTCTCTCTAGAAGTTGTAACATTTGTAACGTTGTAATCTTGGCTTTGGAAATAAAGGATAGCTCCCTTGGCGCTTCAACGGTTGTAAGTAATTCTTAGTATTTATTTATTTAACTGTTGTCTTTAATTCCTTAGTTATAATGTTTAGTGCGATGAATAGTAGCTAAACTTGTAGTTCGGTCTAAGGGGCGCTCTTGTATTATAAAATGTTTTAGACTATTAACTTAGTGTCTAGTCTAAGTATTCAAAACTTATTCTATGTGCCATATATTAAGTCAGAACGTCCAAGGTAGAGTGGATGCTTGGAATGGCAAAACTCTACAGCGGGGTTCGTAAACTTGTACGGATAAGTGGATGCTTGGAATGGCAAAGCTTATCTGAGAAGTTTGACTCATCTTAAACACCATTTGGTTGATCGGGAATGATTGATCAAATGGATGCACATAGGCTAATATAACCGGGAATGGAGTATTAGTCTAAATAGAATAAGTGTTCTACGTCCTTGGAATAGGCTAGACAGTGTACGCAAATCGAGTTCTTGGAATGGCCTTGATACACCGTTTGAATACTTAGGAGAGTCACTAAAGGTCAATGATAAACAGGATATAATACAAGTCCCCTGAAATCGAACATTTCTCTTTAATTATAAATTGTAATTTACTTTCCAGTATTAAAATCAACCAACCAACCAATCAATCAATCAAAATAGCTGGTAGCTTTAAAACCAACCAACCGACCTTAAACACGCTCCCACGCTGCGTAATCCCCCCGAAGAACAATTATTCCCCTGGTTCCCTTGGGTTCGACCCCTACTTACCAAGTACTACCCAGTAGTATAGTTGCGAGTAGCGGACTATTATAAATTTATTTGCACAATCGCTTTGACGACGAGCGGTTCTGTCAAATTGGCGCCGTTGCCGGGGAATCAGTCGTCGAATAGTTGTTCTTTCCCTCCCTTTTCTTTTTCTTTCTTTTCTCTATGACAGCACCCATTACGCATGCATGGACAACGCGATTTCTGCCCCTGTTCGGAGGAACGGAGGGAGAAGACCCTGTACAGCACTGTCGAAACTTCCACCAAGTCTGCCACAACATCAAACCTGAAAACGAAGTGTTAGAAGAGTTTAAGCTGAAATGCTTCAAATTCTCTCTAACCGACTTCGCCACGATATGGTACTACACATCCACCGCTTGCAGTGCAGAACGTTTCATAGACCTCTGCGTTCCGTTCCTGAAAGAATTCTCTCCACCATCTTTACGCCAAGAAACCCGCGAGAAGATCCTGAACCTTCAACAATCCCGGGATGAGACTTTGGACGAATACTACATAAACTACGATGCCATCGTCTCAAGCTGCCCGCACCATGGATTTACGAAGAAAATTCTTCTCCAAAAATTTCTTCGTGGGATGAGGTCCGAAGAGCTGGGAAGAGTTAACGAAGCTATGAGAAGGTCTGCAACAAACTTCACCGTTGCAGACATGTGGTGCCTTATAATCGGCCTGGCCGCCACCACAAGACGAGTACCCCAAACTGATGAGGAAATGCAGACAAAAGAAGCTGATCCTGAGGCTGATGAAGAAGAAACCACCGAACCGTCAGAAGAAACTCCTGAACCGTCTGAGGAATCAGACATGGAAAGCACCGGAAGCAACGAAGTAGGAGTCCAGAACACCACTGACGAACTGCCCAAGCCATACCCGACTATCATTACCCAGGCAGCTGAAACTATCTACGATCAGTTCTTCACGAACCAACATAACGAGGCAGAACCAAGCCTCATGAGGCCTTCCCGACTTTTCCCCTTAATTAATGAGCAAGTCGCCGCGAACTATGCGATCCAAGAAGAAGCTCAAAGGAGAATGGGAAAAGCACCTCTGCAGAATGACCCCTCGATGGAGCATTGCTATGCCGCAACTGGACTAGGCAGTCCCAAATAAAAAAACTTCGAAAGGTTGGTAGTGAAAGGTCCATCACCCCCTCCGGGGTATTGGAAGGAAAAAATCCCGAAACAAAGGAGTCCTGACCAGAACACAACATCCGGCAAGAAGTCAGGAAGAAGCAACACTGGAACGGTGGCAAAGTTTGACCTCAGCCACCCATGGGACCCAAACCAATGAACCACAAATGAGGTATCGTCGAGCCAACGACGTTAAACAAGTGCACTGGTCGGGAGGTAACCCGACACTATCTTACTTTTCAGCACTTTAATTTCTGTCATTGAAATTCAGTAATTTAGTTTTAAGCTTGCATGACTTTTGAACTAAGGCACGCCTTCGTTCAAAAGTGGGGGGTGAGAACCACCTGTGTACATAAATAACATGCGGCTGTTTTTCTTTTTTAATAAGTACCTTTTTGAAAATATGAACTTAAGAATGTGAAAAAGATAAATCATAATTCATGCATTAACCTTGTAAAAATTCAACTGTTTAAAAACTTAGAATGTAACTTTCCATTTGTCCTTTGTGCTGAGATAACTAGGGATGTGGAGTTGATATAAACTGCCCTAGAGAGGCTTGGCAAGCAATCAAAGGATCAGATCAAACTATATGGTTTTCGAAGTCAGTGGAGGCTGCACTTCGGGTTTTCAGTGAATAATTGAAGTCAACTCCGCCAAAAAGCATCTATGCAAAGGCGAGGACGGAAATCAGACCGTCCTCTCTCTAGTCAAAATAGCCGAGAAAATAGATGAGCGACCCTCATCTTGACCCGCGCAAAACGACAAAGACAAGAGGAGCGGGGAGGTATTTCCATAGGCTTGCGGGCGATGATTGGACCTCCCAAAAAGGCTTGAGAAAATGGACTAGCAGTCACAAAAAGGCGAAAAGCTCAATGAAGCAAATCAAGAGGCCAAAGGCCCAAAATTGTGAAGGTTTTAACCGAGCAAAAGTGAAGCACTCAAAAAGTCAAATCAAAGGCCAAAGGCCGATTCACTACAACAAAAAAGCAGTCCCTCGCCAAAGAAGAAAATCAAAAAGGCTCAACTCACTGAAACCCGAATCGAATCATGTGCTAGAGAAAGCTACAAGAAAACCATATAGTAAGAGACGATCCCAAGATTGCAGTCCAGGAGCCTTAAAAGGGCTATCTCCCGAGACATCCAATATAATTTGCATCTCAGCACGGAGGTACAAGTATTAAGTTTCTTCTATTTATTTACGCAGTTTAATTTGGTAATAAGTAAGCAATGCATGAATTAGGATAGATCGAGTACCACAGTCTAATTTTCATATTCCAAAGCCAAACTTAGAACTTACGCCCTTTAATAGCATTGTTCGGGACGAACAACTAAAAGTGGGGGGTAATCTGATGGACCAAAGTTATACGAATCATAAACACAGTATAACCCCCTTATTTAGACATTTTGTCTATTTAACTTTTGCGTATTAGTCCCGATATATTTCCACAGGGCATTTTAGAGACTGAAGTGAAAACACGCTAAGGAGAGGATTTTATGCTGAAAAGATAACAAGAGTCAATCCAAGGTCAAGATCATATGCCGACTGAAGAAATATCAAGGATCCTGACGTTGAATTGACCATAACAAATTAATCAGAAGAATCAGGAGTGGAGTCAAGACAGCCCGGGGAAGAAACACATTTACAGTTTTGTGAAAAGACTGCACAAAACTGTACAAACTCACACATTGGGCAAAGATGACCGGCCACCATTCAAGGAGGTGGGCAAGGGAGGAGCTCCTCCCCCTTGGGTGACCGGCAACCGGCGGCGCCACCTCCTCCACCAAAAGCCGCCGGCCTCCTCCCCTTCCTCCACATGTTGCCATCTCCTCCCTTGATTTCTCCTCCAATCAAAATGCAACACTTGCCACCCATCTCCACCACCCATCTCCTCCCCTTTTGGTTATAAAAGGAGGCCTCCTCCTCCTCCAAAAACACACCTCAATCTAAAATTCACTTCTCTCTCTAGAAGTTGTAACATTTGTAACGTTGTAATCTTGGCTTTGGAAATAAAGGATAGCTCCCTTGGCGCTTCAACGGTTGTAAGTAATTCTTAGTATTTATTTATTTAACTGTTGTCTTTAATTCCTTAGTTATAATGTTTAGCGCGATGAATAGTAGCTAAACTTGTAGTTCGGTCTAAGGGGCGCTCTTGTATTATAAAATGTTTTAGACTATTAACTTAGTGTCTAGTCTAAGTATTCAAAACTTATTCTATGTGCCATATATTAAGTCAGAACGTCCAAGGTAGAGTGGATGCTTGGAATGGCAAAACTCTACAGCGGGGTTCGTAAACTTGTACGGATAAGTGGATGCTTCGAATGGCAAAGCTTATCTGAGAAGTTTGACTCATCTTAAACACCATTTGGTTGATCGGGAATGATTGATCAAATGGATGCACATAGGCTAATATAACCGGGAATGGAGTATTAGTCTAAATAGAATAAGTGTTCTACGTCCTTGGAATAGGCTAGACAGTGTACGCAAATCGAATGCTTGGAATGGCCTTGATACACCGTTTGAATACTTAGGAGAGTCACTAAAGGTCAATGATAAACAGGATATAATACAAGTCCCCTGAAACCGAACATTTCTCTTTAATTATAAACTGTAATTTACTTTCCAGTATTAAAATCAACCAACCAACCAATCAATCAATCAAAATAGCTGGTAGCTTTAAAACCAACCAACCGACCTTAAACACGCTCCCACGCTGCGTAATCCCCCCGAAGAACAATTATTCCCCTGGTTCCCTTGGGTTCGACCCCTACTTACCAAGTACTACCCAGTAGTATAGTTGCGAGTAGCGAACTATTATAAATTTATTTGCACAATCGCTTTGACGACTAGCGGTTCTGTCAATCCCCGACATTGAGATTACTTCAGTGCTTAGCTTTTGCCATGAGCATGCTTGTGGTGGCCATTTTGGTCCGAGGAGAACAGCTAGGAAGATTCTTGATAGTGGGTTCTTTTGGCCGAGTGTGTTTAGAGATGCCTATGAGCATTACAAGAGGTGTGATAGATGCCAAAGGGTAGGCAACATATCGGCTAGGAATGAGATGCCCCAAGTGCCCATCTTGGTTAATGATGTCTTTGACATATGGGGCATCGATTTCATGGAACCGTTCCATATTTCACGTGGCTATGCTTATATTCTCGTTGCTGTGGACTATGTGTCCAAATGGGTTGAAGCAAAGGCCGCTAGGTGCGATGATGCCAAGACCGTTGTGGATTTCTTGCGCACCAATATATTTTACCGGTATGGGGTGCCTAAGGCCATCATAAGTGACCAAGGAACACATTTTTGCAATAGGATGATGGCCTCCACCTTGAGACACTACCACTTCCACCATCGAACTTCCACGGCGTACCATCCCCAACCTAATGGACAGGCGGAGATCTCCAACCGCAAAATCAAAGGGATCCTTGAGAAAATGGTGAAGCCGACGAGAAAAGATTGGAGCCAGAGATTGGATGAAGCATTGTGGGCCTATAGGACTGCCTACAAGACGCCAATATGGACCTCTCCCTTCCGATTGGTTTACGGGAAAGCATGCCACCTTCCGGTGGAGTTGGAACACAGGGCCTATTGGGCGCTTAAACAATGCAACCCGGACTTGAGGGAAGTCGGGCTGGACCGGAAGATGCAATTGTGCGAGCTTGAAGAGCTGCGCCTCGAGGCCTATGAGGGACAGTCAGATTACAAGGCGCGGATAAAGCTATATCATGACAAGTACATTCTCCGGTGCAACTTTGAAGTCGGCCAGAAAGTTATTCTCTTCTCTTCTCGGTTAAGGCTGATGCTCGGCAATCTGCGGTCTAGATGGATCGGCCTATACATAGTGGCACGAGTTTTCAACCATGGGGCCCTAGAGCTTGAGAACCCAAGATATGGGAGCCGATTCAAGGTCAACGGGCAAAGGGTTAAGCACTATCACGGTGAGGACGACTTGCCGGCCCAAGAGTTTGACCTAGCCGAGCCTCTAGATGCTACATGAGTGAGGTATCGTCAAGCCAACGACGTTAAACAAAGGTGCTCGCCGGAGGCAGCCGGGCACATTTACTTTCTTCGCCATTTTTCAGTTTTTTAGTCTATTTTCTTATGTCGTTTCTATTTTTAAGTCTTGAGTCACACTCACCCCATTATATTTGGAAGGGAAATGCTCTTTTGTGCAGAAAATAGTACCGGAACCAAGAACCAGGGAGTGCCCGAGAAGGTTCGGTCCGCGCCCGAGAAATAGCGGGCCGTGACTGAAACACACCAGGCCCCGGCCGAACTCCCTCGAGCTTCGACCAAATCATGCAGGTCCGACACCTATCGTTTGATCTCACAGTCACGACATGCAACGACAACATCAGGGGAGCACCGTTCGCCCTTTCCTTACTCTGTCGTCTCCCTTCCCTTGATTTGCATGCTTAATTATCTTGAATTCAAGTTGTGCCGTGAGGACACGGCTTGATTCAAAAGTGTGGGGTGGGTGAGTCGTTTGTTGTGTCAACACGTCTATTTTCTCGTACATGCATGAGTTAGCACTTTTCCTTTGAAAATTTTAAATTTTTTGAATAAGGATTTCTTTCTATTTACTAGATATGCTATATTGATCTTTGATGATGTGAAATAGATAGAACCGATTACATGCATTTCTCTTGTGAAATCTGAATTGTGTGATGACATGTGACTTTAACCCTCTATGTGTCCTTGTGAGTTGAGATAAAAGGGGATGTGGAGTTGATAGAAATGTCCTAGAAAGATTTGACAAAATCACTCAAGGGACCGGACTTCGAACTATATGGTTATATGGATTTAGTGGAGGCTATCACTTCGAGGCTCATTGGCTTAGAGTTGACTCCGCCGTGCAGTGTTTATGCAAGGGGCGGGACGGGAAAACAGACCGTCCTATCTCTAGTCCGAAGTAGCCGGGAAAAGAGGTGAGCGACCCTCATCTTGACCCGCGCCGAAAAGGGCAAGGATGAGAAAGAGCGGGGAGGTATTTCCATATTCTTGCGGGATATGATTGGACCTCTCAAAGGAAAAGGAAAAATGGACTAGCAATTCACATCAAAGGAGAAAAGCTCAAGGAAAAGAAAAATTAGCCAAATTGTGAAAGCTCTACCCGCAACAAAAAGTGAAGTACATCATTCATACATCAAAGGCCAAAGGCCAAACTCACTACAAAAGCTGTCCAACCAAGCAATAAAAAGAACTCAACCCTTGAAGCTCGAATAAATCACGTGCAAGAAAAAGCAATGAAGTATAACAATATAGCAAGAACCGGGCACAAGAGTGTAGATCATGGGTCTAAAAAGGATTATCTCCCACTCATCCGAATTGGTTTGCATCTCGGCTCAAAGGTAACACGTAGCACGTTAATTCCATGTTGAGCATGATACTTTGAGTAACGATCGAGTCATGCATAGAAAGATGAAATCTAGACTAGCAACTCGTATGCATATCTAGGATGCCGAAGGACTTGTGGTGCTTCTTTTATCCTCCTCTTGTGACCTAGACCTTGTTCGGGACGAACAAGTTTAAGTGTGGGGTGGTTTGATGAGCCGTATTTATACGACTCATCGAGTCAATAAAACCCACCAAAAACGACACTTGATCCTATGAACATTTACTTGTTAGTGTCGTTTTGTATTTCAGGCACTTTTGGAGTCTAAAGAGGAATCGGGCTTAAAAAGGGCATCTTGTGCCAAAAAGCATCACAAGTCATTTTTGGCCCAGTCAGGCCCGAGAAATCTCAGCCGGGACCAAAGGAATCTCAGCCGGGACCGAAGAAGTCTTAACCGGGACCGAAGAAGTCTCAACCGGGTCCAAGGAATCTCATTCGGGACCGAAGAAATCCCAGCCGGACTGCACTTCAGTATCGGGCCGCGTCCGAGAACCAAAATCCAATGTTCGGTCTCCGTCCAAGGATAGCGCCCAAAGAGTACCAAGGCCCGCGTCCGAGAAATACCGGATCCGTCCGAGCAGCGCCTGACGAGAAGTTCCAAACGGGTTCCAACCTAGCCCGACCAGGTTACGGCTTAGTGCTCTTCATGAGTCTGTTGGAATCAGCCCAGCATTCCAGAACCGTACCCCAAGTGCCGATAACCCAAGGCTGAATTTCTAGCCCCGTCCGAGCACATAACCGACCATTCGAGGCCCAATAAAGTTTTGACCAAGTCCCACTCAGGTTCCGGCCAAGAGACCTTCTAGGCCCGATTTGTATTCATTTCAGTATGCCAGAACCACGGTCTAAACGCAAATAACCGAAGTCAACATTTTGGTCCTCTTAGAAGGTCCTCGCTCGGTCAAACTTGGATCCCCGCATTTTTCGGCTCGTCCTTTGAGGAGTGACGTCACCATCCGTGTGCCACTGCCAGGACACCCTTGAATCACGCCAATCCGCCCTAGACCAAAGAGGAAATTCGGTGGGACTATTGCTCTCGCCAAGTCACTTTTGCCTATCCGACTTGGGGACCAAGTTTGGCATATTCCCTCATCCATTTCCTATAAATAAGACATGTTGGTCTTGGAAATGGCAGTCCAGAAATCTAGCACTAAATTCTCTCTTGTACTCGGATCGTTTGAGAACTTCTCTCTCTTGTACTTCATTTTGGCAATAAAAAGCAATCCTCTACTTTCAAGCATTTCTTCTTCTTCTTTACTTTCCGCAATGGCTATTGTATCCTTCTAGATGGATACTAGTAGCTAAACCCCTATTCGGTTTAGGGTTTTTACTCTTGTGATCACATTCGAGACACTCGTTCTTAACTTCATTCTACATTTCACTAGTCCTTGGGCTTAATCCCACGGATCAAATGCGAGGCTAAGTGGATGTTTTGCCACAAAGCTTAGTCGAACAAATGATCCCTATTGTAACATCTACCGGATGCCTTGCAGCAATGGTAGATAGTACACATAGGTTGAGCGACATCTTTGCCGGGTTGTTCGATCTAACAAAGGACTAGATTAGGAAGCCTAACACCTTGCCAAGTGAGGTTGTGGAGTATCACCCTTGCCGGGATACTTAGGGTTGTCTTTGACACCACACAACTACCTTGGTGGTTCAAGGCCGTGGCGTCCCACCTTTGCCGGGGTACCTTGGGTTTTCACCTTTGCCGGGACACCACACTCTACGAAATGTGGAATGCATCATTCGTTTTCTATGATCAATGTGTCATAAGAGAAGCCCAAAACTGAATACTCACCCTCATTTGAATCACCCTTTTCGCTATTTACTTGCACTTACTTTTCAACTGTTTACAAAACCCTAATCGTCTTTACTTTTCCTTCCTTTCCGAGAACAACAAGTAACCTCACCAACTCCCTTATGTTCGACCCCTACTTACCGCTTTACTAATCCATAGTAAGCCAACTGTAGTGGAACTTATAAATTGTAAATTTGCGAGGTCTCGACGACGCCTCATCACACTCCTACATTGACTCATTCTTCATGACTTGAATTAAGCTTTAGCCACTGTCATGCACGTTTGCATCATGCATTCCCCCCTTCGAAATCGATGAAATGTACCTCGTCCTCGAGATACTTAAGACGCGGTTGCTGTAGTAAGCCTTGTCCAACTCTGAGTTGTCAGCTTGATCATCCATAAGGAGACATTGAAATCGCGGTTTGCATTTGTGACCCGGTGTAAATTTATCATCGTAATTGTAACATAAGCCTTTTTCTCTTCTTGTGACCATTTCCGCTTGAGTGAGACGCTTCCAAGGTAAACTTTTTTTGATAAGTTTTCAATTCGGTACTTGGTTGGTGTCATCACGATATCCATGCAGCTTTTGTTCGACTACTTTTGACATCCCCATTGCGACTTGAAGTGTTGGTGGCTGGAGCAAGATGAGTTCACTATGTATATCCTCACGCAACCCGGCCTGCCAAAAATTTGTTAAGTAAGTTAGTAGCAGTGAGCTCCGGGGTTCGAGTCGATAGAGACTCAAACTCTATAATATATGCTCCGACAGTAGTAGTTTGTTGAGCCATATTTCAGCATTCCAATACACCGATTCGCCAAAACGTGATTTGATGTCTCGAATGAATGCCTTCCAATTGCCTAATTGGTGAGTAGTATGCATCCATTGGTACCAACGGAGTGCTTCGCCCGAGATAAAAGCTGCCATGGGTACTCGATGTTCTTCGGGTATTTGGTGGTGGTAAAAAAATCGATCAATTGGAATGTCCAACCATCAACATCTTCGCCTACAAATACGGGCACTTCTAGGCGAGGTAGGCGTGGCATATGCAGAGTTTCCGAAAGTTGAAATAGTGGATTGTAGATGGCAGGAGGGTATGGTTTTGGTGGTGTGGGGAGAATGGCAGCACCGATCGTTTCTGGAGGTGGGTTTGGATGGACATGTTGCTTTCCCAAACAAACTTCAGCGGCTTGGTTCACCTTTTGTTGCTGCTGTAGCATCTCAAGGATACGGGCAAGGTTAGCAGCATTTTTTGGCTTCGCTCTCAGCTAGACGTTCTTCCATTGTTTGCATGCGGTTGCTTAGTTCACCTAAGGTTAAGCTAATAACAGCAATTGCATCGGTCGTATTGGCAAATGATCGTGTTTCCGGCATGATGTCAGCTCTCAGTGAAAGCACCAAATTGATACGACCAAACTGATTTTTGTTTTGATGAGAATAAGAAAAGAGAACAGAAGAGAGGGAATCGGCAGAAAATGATGAAGAAAGGGACTTTGATGACTAATTTCTCTGCTTCATTAATGCATACATCTACTCCTTATAAACTAAAGGCCATAACCACCTACTAACCCACATACTAATCCACTACATTTAACTTCCTACCACTAACACACTCCTACTTTGACTCAAAATTCATGACTTGAATCAAGCTTTAGCCACTGTCATGCACGTTTGCATCAAGTTCCCAAAATTTTCTAGATCATATAGAGATATCTGGAAATCGAAATGGCGGCGGCGACCGTTTGATTAGTGCATATCGGGGTGCGACGACTGCGGGATCGATCGCAGACCGTACCACCGCAACTGCGAATGCGCGCTGCACAAGTTGAAGAGCGCAGAAGCTTGGGCAATACCGCAATAAAGGGTCATATAGTGTTGTAGGATGAATCGTAAGTACAAGTAACTGATGTAGGACCATAATAGCAAAATGTATTAGTTTGCGCCTCATTCAATTAGTTTAAAGTGAGAGTCTCAAAGATTCAACAAAGTGAGGGAGTCCAATTGAGACCTCCTTATATAAATGGTTAAAATTTTAAGGGTAAGTTGGACAAATATTTGGACTTAATCCGCAAATGAGCAGACACACTGGTGAATAAGTTGGGTCAAATGAGTCCACACGAGTATAGTTTTTAGAGCCTACTACTGTTCGGTTCGTTTATGTTCGTAGACAATTCATTTATCTCGATTATGGCTCAAACTTAATAAGATATCGAACCAAGTTCGAGTTTGTTAAAATATTATCGAATCGAGTTCAAACACTTCTTTTCTAGGCTTGTCTAGCTAGAACCGAACATGTATCTAATCAAGCTTAATTTGAGCCCCCAGTAAAGGGTTTGGCTAGTTTACAACCTTCCTAGGACTATCGTTGATTTCAAAAAAAAATTAATGAATGATTTAGTGACCTTTGAATCGAATTACATATGTTCCATCTTGTTACTCATATCGCCACACCGACCAACTACAGTAAAAATAAATCAAATTGAGTTTCATGTAACCAAAATCATAAGTATTGGATCTTAAATTTTTAAAAATTCATATTCTGAAACAAAATATATGCAAATTGATGCACTAGTTACTAAATTAAAAATTAAAAAAATTTGATACCTTATTTTAAATTAGGCGATACTAGACGGTATTTTTGTTATTTTCCGAAAATTTGATTATACTCATAAAACAATACATCGTCTAATTAAATGGATTTATGTTTTTCCTTTTGATTTTTAAAATTGAGCAATATACATCTCAATTCGACTATGTTATGATTATACAGGTTCACACTTTGGGCATGTACAACGGTGAGGAGGGATAACACCGATATTAAATTCTGATATTAAAGGATCATTCATTCATTCATTCTTGTCGATATGACAGTCCAATTTTTGTTTGTTTGATGCAGATATGACAGTCCAATTGAAAGTTAAACTTTTACAGTTAGTTTAAAAGAATGCAATGTCTGGTTGTATAGATATAGTTTGGGGTTTAGTCGGCCACATAGTTTCAACGGACATGCAATTTAAAACAGTTGTCCTCTTAATTTGGATCTACTACCTGGGGACCTTGACTTGACCAGCAGCCATGTACAGTCGTTGGTTTTTTTTTGATGTCTCAAGTGGATTTTGAGTGATAGTTACGTGCACGATGCACATATAGCAACTGTCCATAAACCAAAGCTGGCTCTCGCTGCACATGTGGTGCTTCGAAACTTCCTCTTCTCCTGGACGCATTTGCAGCCTCAGTCCCACTCCCATTAATGGACTGGCCCCGCCTATTGCTCCGTACCAATTTGAACCGGGGATCGGATTATTTATAGTTCCCAAATTAAATTAGATGCGGTTATATCAATTGAATCGTTCAAACCGAATCGAATTTACTATACAAATTTTAATGGACCAAAACAGTGTGAACCCATCGATATTTATACCAAATTTTATATTTGACATTTATATAGTTCTTTTTTTATAAATTGAATGACATTTATATAGTTGTATTTGAATTATTGTATTAATGATTCTGCTGTAATTAAATCCTTAATAAATGAAAGAAATCAAATATTCATCTTCAACCAAGAAATTATGATTTTTTATTATTATGAATGATTATGAATGTTTTTAATAAAATTATCATAACATAAACAGGTATTCCATTTTATAATTCCTAAATAATACGTAATAAATTTCCAGTCTCCACGCCATAAATAAACTAATACTAACATAATAAGAGGTCCCTAATTGGACCGTTGATCTAACCGTTGAGCCGTGAATCAAAGGCCTGGCCGATTTAAATTCCAATCCGGTTTCGTAAACCAATTACAATTAGTATCCACTCAATTATTCAGCACCAAGCTCCGTCCCATTTCACGAATTCTCCAACATTCAATCATTCTCATCAATTTCTCAACTAACGATTGCAGCTGCTTCTTCATATCGAAAATGGCGATGTGTTGAAATTGGTAGTTTAAAAAATTCAGCAGATTTTGAAAATGGCCGGGACGCTGCCGGGAGTAGAGGCGGCGAGGCGGAGGAGGTTCCACCACGGCGCGTCTGATCACGCCGCTAGCTGGATTCGGAAGTCGTCATTTCGCCATGAATTTTGTCCCACCAGCTCTTGTGCATCTGCTTCCTCGTCCTCTCCGTCTCTGGTACACACTACTTTGTAGTCGTTTTGTTTATTGAGTTATGTGTTTCAGGTTAGTGGGAGGAGCGAACTGAACTCAACTTTTGTTCATGATTATGCTACTTTGATTGTGCTGTGGATTCTGTCGTTTTGTTTGTTAAACTTTGCGTTTGGCTGAAGAGCAAGTTTTGATTGGGTGCAGAGGAGCTCATGTTATGCTCATGAGCATCATCTTAGTGATGAGATGCTTGGAGAAGTGGCTAGAGAAGCTAAAGAGAGGTTGGATGAGAAATTGAGGAATCAGAGAAAGTTGATACCAGTAGAACCCATTAGGTACTAAGGATCGACAATTTCGACAACTGATTTTTTTCTTCTTCTTTTGTTCACAAATTGAATTGACATACGATTGAATTTCAGTTGACCATGGTAGAAAGATCACTCTGTCACTTACAAATATTGTACCGCGTATTTAACTCGTCTACCAAGAATATAAACTTGAAGTATAAATGAGTTTGAATATTACAACAGGCATGGAAAGAAAGCGGCCCAGCATGTTGCAAAATTTGAAGATGTGGTGAAGAACATGGAAGTAAAGAGAAGTGGTTCGAAGAGGCTGATGGGGTTGGGGATGGGGCTAGGCTGGACCAGGCTGGGGTGGAAAGCAAGTGAGCAAGAAGAGTGCAGCATATGCTTAGATGGGTTCATTCCTGGTGAGGCTCTGGCACACTTGCCTTGTGCGCACAGGTTCCATTCCAAGTGCTTGGATCCATGGGTTCAGAGCAATGCTCACTGTCCTTGTTGCCGGATGAGTCTCACTTCATCCAATGCAAAGACCAAATGTGAATTATGAGGTTTCAGTTGAGTTTGATTCAGTATTGCTCTCTTTATGTTGTTCTGGTTTCTTGTGGTAAATATGGTTCGAGTGACATTTGTGGTTTTGAATTTATGAACTCCATGAAACATTGTTGCCTTTTGCTTTGCGCCTTTAGGCATTGAAGCAGCTAGTATTTAAGATACCAATCAAGTCCCGCCAGTTATTGATTGAAAATCCTTCAAATCATTGAACGTTCCTGATTGAAGTCCCTTGAGTCATGTGATTGAGTACATATGTTTGGAACATGACATGTTTGATATTATCTGAATAAGATAAGAGGATTGCTCAAATAAAATTTCTTTTATATTTTGAAAATTTAAGAATTCAATCTGCTGTAAAAATATATAATTAAATCATTGTGATTCTAACACGTATCACACTTGTATTCAAAAATGCATAAAGTCAAATGTCTAAATCATCAAATTTGATTTCTAGTAGTACACGCGAAGCCTACACTAATTGATTCATTCACAAAAGAAGTACAGAAAACCATCAAATAAATAATCTATATTCACGTTTCCATCATTTATCAAATTTTCTACAAGATTGGAGTCTGTGTAAAACTCCCAATACAATCTTCACCAAGCTACGGGTGGTTGTCGGGGCGGGGTGTTGGGGGTGGTGTTTTTTGGTTATGGAACCCTTTGCTCTTGGCTTCCTACCATCTCCTGGGCTCAAATTTCCGGATCAAGACATGAAGACGGCGGTTGCTTCTGCTTGGGGAGAGGCTGCTTTTGGAGTTGTACAGTTGTTCAACCTATTTTTCGGATGTTTGTATAGTGTTAGTTTCTTTGCGGACCGGTTTCGGTCTGCTCCTGTGTATTCCCACCTGTTCGGTGGTGTCTTCCCACCTGGTTGGTGGTGTACTTCCGTCAGTTTGGCGGTGTTTTGGTGATGTTTCTGATGAGTTTTCAGTTCTTTCGCCGGGCATGTTGGTCGTTCAGTTATGGATTTAGAATTGGCTTCTTTTGACGGCTAGCTTTGCGTTGTGCCTTCCCAGACGAGTCCTAGGTGGTTGTAGCCTGTTTGGTTTGAAAACTCTATAAAAAAAGATAGATCCCTATACCAAGATGTTCCAAATAAAAAAAATTCTCTCCATTTCTTTGTATCCTAACTTTTATCACTATAATATTTTATTTAAAGTGTTCACATCCTATGATCATTAAACAAAATTTCTTTATAATGGTGAATTGGTGTGCCCCGGTGGTCGGTGCACCTACCCAATACATAAGTGACTCGGGTTCAAGTCTCTATAACCACAGATACTAACATAACAATTAACACTCAACCAAAAAAATTCTTTATATAACTTTAAATGAAGTCATTTTAATATTCGATATCTACCTTGGTTGCTGCATCTGAATACACTCTCAATAACTCAAGACTCAACTGACCTTTAGTTTACATCATAATAATAGTACCTTTTACCTTTATGCAAATAATTGTTTATCCTTTTCGCCATGAAGGGGACCTGCATTAAATGGTTTATTTATGCACTGAAAAACCCGTAAAGTGGACAAGTGGTATGTGAGGTCGCCTGCGAGTTGCGTCTTGCATGATAATAATGGGTAGTATTTTTTTTGGAATGAAGATAAAGTTATATTTGGTTACTTGAGTGCGGTTTAGGTGAGAAAAGCATATATGGTGAGAAATAAGAAACTATAATATCCGTCAGATTAGTCTAATAAACGGTCTAGATTAATCTAAAATTCGTAATTGTTTATCTAATTAATACGTGTTTGAGGGCAAATTAGGTATAGAAAACAAAATCAAAACCGCAATCCCGTTTTTGTCTCGCGGAAATCACTACAACGAAGATTGAAAGCGACCGAGTGCTCGCGATACGGGAGACGGCGAACACAGAGCAAACCCTAATTTTCGACGACCGGAGGCAACTGACTACCGACCGGCGGCACGGATTAATGGCAGACGAAGGGCAAAAGCAGAAGAAATCAACGGATGTTTACGGTACGAAAATTTCAACTCATTCTTGGTTTTACGCATGAAGTGGTGTTAAATTCGAATTGTCTATGAATATTGTGGTTGCTACCAGAATAGATTTGGCGACTATACGCATTGTAGGGTTTTTGGGTTAGGGATTTCTAATTACCGCTTGGGTTGTGAATGTTGGGTTCTCCTTCGATTGATAATTTTTCAAGGAACTTCGAGTTTAAATGCGAAACCTTAGCAGTTGGGACTGCAATTGTTACTTTATTTGAAGATTGATAAATGTTACTATGAATGCGTAAGATTTAATAGTAACTGCGTAGTCTTTCATGTTTCAAAATTGCGCTAAATGCGTAACATCTCATACCGATATAGATTTGGCGACTATACGCATTGTTGGGTATTCTGGTTAGGGATTTCTAATTACCGCTTGGGTTGTGAATGTTGTGTCTCCGTTCGATTGATATATATTCAAAGAACTTCGGGTTTAAATGTGAAACCCAACAATGAATCAATGGATGTTTACGGTACGAAAATTTCAACTCATTCTTGGTTTTACGCATGAAGTGGTGTTAAAATCGAATTGTCTATGAATATTGTGGTTGCTACCAGAATAGATTTGGCGACTATACGCATTGTAGGGTTTTCGGGTTAGGGGTTTCTAATTACCGCTTGGGTTGTGAATGTTGGGTTCTCCTTCGATTGATAATTTTTCAAGGAACTTCGGGTTTAAATGCGAAACCTTAGCAGTTGGGACTGCAATTGTTACTTTATTTGAAGATTGATAAATGTTACTGTGAATGCGTAAGATTTAATAGTAACTGCGTAGCCTTTCATGTTTCAAAATTGCGCTAAATGCGTAACATCTCATACCGATATAGATTTGGCGACTATACGCATTATTGGGTATTCTGGTTAGGGATTTCTAATTATCGCTTGGGTTGCGAATGTTGTGTCTCCGTTCGATTGATATATATTCAAGGAACTTCGGGTTTAAATGTGAAACCCAACAATGTTTCACCCATCAAAGGCATACCAACTGATCTTTGTAATTTAAAATCGTGCCTTTGTACCTCGAGTTGCTTTGGGTCGGAATGTCCTCCGTGTGATGGAGCTCCTTGCTTTGATACCAAATGTTAGGAATTCGGGAACCGAAGTTTGCCAAATTGCCTAAAGTGCAGCGAAAGTTGTGAAAATGGTGAATATGATGACGATGGATGGAAAATAAAGGAAATGGGCGAATGTTATTGATATGGTTGAAGGGAAAAACAGTGGGATAGGCCTAAAATAGCAAACAATGCAACGATATCTCCCTTGTAGGGAAGAGATATCGTTCCCCAAAGGCTATGCGTCGACTAGATCTACTAAGGACCAAGATATGAATTCTCTCTTCTATATTCTTGATGCTTTGGAGCTGCTGCGTCTTCCTCTATATATAGTGCCAAGCCTCTTCGTTTGAATTCAAATAAGTGTAATCGCCTAAGTCATTAAATGCCAGGCGTTACTCTTTGACCTTGGAGTCAAATGAGTAATGTCTCCCCATTGAAGAACTAGTAACCGCCGGCCATTGATGGTGTTGACTCCCATTTGAATTTGAATTGTTTGTATATTCTTCAATATCTTGGGCTTCTTCGTCTTGGGCCTCGTCTATGCCTTGTTTGGTTGAAGGCCTTGCTTTGATGGGCGCCGAGTGGGCTTGCTTATGGACATTCGCCCAAAACCCTAAGTAGATGTACAGGGCGCTGATCATGTGACTGGGCCGGGTCCTGCTGGCGTGCCAGGTGATTGCTCGGGCGTGCCGGGCGTAGCCTTGGATGCCCTCGGGTGGCCTGGGCATTCAGCTTTGCTGGCGTGCAGGCCCCCAAATCCTCGCATATGGTCGAGCTGGTGGGGGCTGGCACTTTTGGGCGAGTCTCCGGGGCCTTGGTGCTAGAATTAGCCGAGGTCACTTTGGCCGTTCTAACAATTCCCGCCCCTTCAAGATCGACCTTGTCCTCAAGGTCGGCGCGGCTCCCTTCAGATTCCTTTACCTTGGTGGCTTGTCTCTCCTTGGTCCTCGAGGTCAATAGGTGGCGTGCGGTGAAGGTGGACTTTGGTACTTGGTCCGTCGCCCAAGGGAATATCTTGATCTCGCCCAAGTTTGTGTCGCCGAGTAGTTCCACCTTGCCTCCCTCGTCATATAATCCTATGTAGAGCGCCCTCCAAGTGGCTGTGGCGTCACCCAAGGATTGCAACCTCGACCAGCAGATAATGGCATCCCCCAGTCCATCCTTGACGGTAGCAAGTTGGCGCGCACTGCGTACTTCGGCAGTCCAAGGTGGGGGCTGGGCCAGCGCCCTCGGCTTCTCCTCTTGGTCGCGTCCCTTTGCTTCCCTACACTACTTGCAAGGACCCCGTGCGATGGCTTGTTGGTTTGACCTGATGAGCAAAGGCATACCAATTGATCTTTGTAATTTAAAATCGTGCCTTTGTACCTCGAGTTGCTTTGGGTTGGAATATCCTCCGTGTGATGGAGCTCCTTGCTTTGATGGCCTATGCCGAGAGTTTTCCAAACGAGGGCCATGGGTGCTGAAATGGCAAACCCTTGCGGTGCCTCGGCTAGCAAGTCATGTTTTGCCGTGGGAGCCTTGACACCTTGCGCTATAATCTACCCCAGTTCTGACTTTAACTCGACCTCGTCCTTCAAGATGACCTTCCAACTGCCGAGGGTCACCTCGCTGCCTTGCATCTCCACTTGGCCAATATGAGGGTGGTTGGCTCTGGTGTGGCGCCTTCTGTGCTGAGCGTTGCTCCGGACCCGAGGGTCCCCTTCTCGCCCTAGCTGTTGCCTATAGTTAGGCCTCGACTTCCGTATGATGCAAGACTCAGCACGCCTTGCCTGTCAGGCGCGCTGGTTAGCCCGTGGATCTGCCAAATTTCATTCTGGATTTCTGGGCAAGTTGAGTCAGTCACTTTAGGATTGGATCTCGTCTCCTTGGGTCCATGGAGTGGGCTTCTTCTTTCCCCCGGTCAAATGGGACAAGGTCCCGATCATCCACGGGCCAACTTCAGTACTTCCTATGCTTCGGCCGAATCTGCTCATCATGATGGTTAGCCCCTTTTACAGGTACCAAAATTTCGAACTTACCTCGTGGACATGGCTGGGAAAATAGTGCCTCTCGCTGCCGAGTTTTGGTAGGGTCCTTGCCATGGGATCTCGACTGTCGTTCTCGCCCATAAGCCCCGTTCACCTCCAAGTGTTCGCCCAGGTATGGATCAACCTATGAAGGCCTTCTCGGATGTCCCCAGGCCATCGTGCCATCCGGGTAATCGCCCGGCAGTGCGCCCTTGTACGTTGGCTGGTCCAAGGGTGGCGAATTGCATGTGGGTTGTGCCTCGGCCAGATTTGTGGTGGTTTCTTCCAGGGCCTTCTTATCCGCTTGAATCTCGTTGACCATCTCCATAGGGTGCTCATCCTCGCACATGGTTACTTCAACATTGTTAGAGATATCAGGAAAGGACAAGTCCAGATCTTTTACCTCCTCACCGCTAGTTGAGACTTCTTTGGTGTTTGGGCTTGGCTGGGGTGGGCACTCCTCTAAAATATTGGCAAATGTGTTCTTCAAGTCTTTGTGCTGGTCATCCACCATGGTCACGAGAGCATCAATTTATTTCTTCAGTTTTGTGAGAATTGCGTCATTGTTCATGTGGCATTACCTCGTGTCATCTTGATGCCTCCTCTCGGCAACATCAACTTCGTGTGCATCAGCCCACGCCCACCCTTTTGGATGAACATAATCAGTTTGATGACCAAAGTAGTGCTTACTTGGCTCCTCTTGGTGGTAGGGGGCTTGACTTCTTCGATCTACCCACCTTGTGCGCTCGTGTCTTGGGTAATCGTCGTAGATGTGAGATCTCCTTTGTTGGCACCAAGCATCCGTGTAGCCGATGGGGAATCTGGCTTCTTGCACCAAGCGTCCGTCACCATGTCACGGTATCTCCTCATGGTGTTGTTCCGTAGAAATCCTCCAATGAAAGAACCTGGCTCTGAGTCTAAATGTTAGGAATTCGGGAACCGAAGTTCGCCAAATTACCTAAAGTGCAGCGGAAGTTGTGAAACAATGATGAGTGCGGTTCAGGTGAAACATTGTTGAGTTTTTAAAATTTCGTATTTCTCACCAGAAATGTCATTTCTCATTTGATCCCAACTATTGGTTACTTTATGTTTATATGAAGTCTATTTAATTTACAATAAATAATATAATTCAACTCAAAATTAAGAGTCTGATTTAATATTATACTTAAATAATTCAATTCATTTATATGAAATTGAAAATCTTAATGATTTATTCAGCTATCGAAAATTATGATTATAGTTAATAAGATCGACTCTCAAGCCCATATATTTTCATTAACTATACAAACTTTTCAAGATTTTTTTTCTCGTTTCATTGTTCATGTTGATAAATTCATTCCAGATACAGTCATAGTTGAGTTTTTCACCCAACATGCAATGTACTTGTACAGTTCAGATTTGCTGTTCATAGAATTGAACTTATTATTTCTCAACAATAACCGTTGAATAATATTGATTCTTAATTTTTAGTTTAAAATATGTCGTTTTAATTCTTTTGTGGTTAATTCTTGATTAATCGATGATCAAATCAATATAATAAAACGTTATTTGCATCTTTCCGAAGTCGGTAAGTGGATTATCAAAGATGATCGAGTGATGACCACCTCTCCTTGAATCAACGTTTCGGGATGAAAGTAGTAGTTTTCTGAATTCGCAGTTTATTCAAAATAATATTAAATGACGTAATGAAATGAATGAGTAGTTAATAACATATAAAACTTAAATTATATTGGTCACAAAATTAAAAAAATCATGTGGCTCATATATTGTTTCTTATTTCTCATTATAATATTGGTTCTTACTCGATCCTCATCCATTGTATATATAATTTTATACAATTTTATTATCATACTGAAAATAAAAATAATGCTAATTATATACTAATTATTTTAATTCTATAAGTTTTTTTGATAATGGGATACAACAACTCAGAACAACACAATGTATACAATTACAGTTAAAGATGGAAAGGAAGAGGAAAATCTGACAAAATTATGAGGAAAATTGGTGACCACATGATTCGAACCCGGAGTGTAAGAATACATGACATACTCTTTAACCAAACAGACACCACCCTGTTGACAATTCTATGAGTTAAAAATTTTAAAATTACAAAACTTTCGACTTGATTTGAATTATCTAGTGAAATGTTAATATTTATTATCAAATCAATGCTACTTATAAATTATAATCGTAATAAATAATCATAATCTTAAGCTTGTACTCGAGCAAAGCTTTACTTATCGAGTGGGCAACGAAGAGACCGAACGGTACCGTATTATTGGATGCGAAACGTTGTCGTTGTGGCTGTTGTAATCTCCCAACGGCTAGTTTCAAGTTACCGTTGACACGGAGGAACCCCAAATAAGCCAAAATGATGTCTGCTCAGCTCATCAGTCATAACTACATTCAAACATCTCCTTCTTCAACTACCTGAATTCCCTGCGCGAATCTCTCCCTAAAAAATGGTGAACAATTACACATCCGGAGTCTCCCTCACCTCAATCTGCAAAAACATGCTTCCTTTCTCCTTCAAGAAAAGGCGAGGCTTGCCAGCTGCGGAACGGAGACTGTCTGAAATCCAGCTCAAAAACCTCAAATGGCAGCAGGAAGCTTTTCACCAGATCATAAAATTAGTGGGTCTGCAGAAAGAAGGGATCTTGTCGGAGGCTGAAGTTTCGGAGTTCAAGTCTCATTTGATGGACTCGTTGATGGAGGTCAATTTGGAGCAAGAGCACAACTCAATTTTGAGAGACAAGTTGCTCTTCTTGCAGGTAAATTTTTAGAATCAGAATACAACTTTTAAGATCAGAGTTGTTTGAAATCTCAAAAAATTGATTGGTTGGTTTCACTGAAACCCTAGTGGCTGATTTTGGGATTGTGTGATCAGGAATTGTATTTTGCAAAGTGCATATTAGAGGATGAGTATCACTCAATGAAGAGCTTACTACTGCATAGGCTATCAGTGGCAGAAGGCGAGACCGAGACGCCTAACGAGTGGTCCATTGTCGAGTTTAAGGACAAAACACAACCCCAAATCTCACAATCCAAATCCAAGAATGGGTCATCAAAGAACCAACAGATCAAAGGATCAGCATCAGTTTTAGGCCTAGTGCTTGCCACACACAAGAACGAGAAGGCCTTACTCACTGCTACTAGTACTAATTCTACTGCGGTTGAGAGCTTGGAGTATAACTCAACTTGGGAGAAGAATGAGAAAAAGATCGAGACGAAAGCGATGCTGATGATGGAAAAGGATGAGTCTGGGAAGAGAGACAAATCTGCCAAGAAGCCATGGGGGTTTACTGGTTTTAAGAAGTGGAAGAGGAAGAACTTAGAAGACGAGGCCACAACGCCATTGCCGCCTGGTGAAGTGAAATCATATTGTGTTGATGGATTTGTGTGCGTTGAAGCTGTTGATAGCAGCAAGCAGACCAAGAGAAAGTTGCAGTCTGAACTCTCACTTGAAAAGGTTAAAAACTAAAAGTTCATATTTTCCTAGTGCACACTTTTATTTAACTCTCAATTGAGTGTTTATGTGGAATTGTTTCACAGGATGACATTAAGTCTGAGCAGTCATCAGTTGATCCAAAATCTAAATGGACCAACAAAACTTGTCTCGAACCCTGGTAAAGATCGGTCAATTGAAACCTCCCTAAGTTGTTGATTTATTTTTTGACTTGTGAAATTTAATTTCATTGTTCAGCAATGATGATGATCTTGACGATCAACTGGAAGCCATATGGGCAAACTCAGGCAAATGGGCAACATTTGGCGATGAAGAAGATGAGAACTGCAACCCAAATCTATTCCTTCACCAAGACAACTCCCCAAACAAGCAACTACAGAAGAGCTATGACTGCACCAATCCTTTCGCTGATAACTACAATAGCCAGAACAAGCCGCTAGTATCCGAATCAATATCATTCGACCTCCACACCAACCTGTTTTGGACTCCAATGAGCTCTTAACTGATCCAGATCGTTGTGTTTGGAATCTCTATGGCTCAGCTGTTTCGCGAAACAGGAAGAGTACTGCATAATTGTTATATGATATACATATAGTATTCATATATGTTTTTCGTTCAGAGTGAGTTTTTTTTGGGTCTGAAATATATCATTCTGTTGCTACACTCTGAGATATAATGGTATAGCAATTTGATGAATGGAATGAGGATTTACATATTACTGCTTTCTTTCATTTCAATTAGAGAAGAGATTCCTGATTCCTGATATGGGCAGTCATCTGTACTAAACTAGAAGCCAGGGGTATTAACTTCAGTTCCAAGTCTTTCAAAATTATTGAATGATTTCAGTTCAATAAAACTATACTACTTTTTAGGAACTCATTTCATTTAAATGAGACCGGTTCTTCCCAAACCGGTTTGACATGTCACCCACAAACGCATATCTTTGGATCCACATAGGACCAAAATGACACACATACGGTTTACTCATCAAACCGGTTTCCCTAAACCGGTTTGGTTGAAAACTCCTAGTAATATCATTTAATGTAAGTTGTAGAGACTGATGGGGACATGATGGAATGCTCAAACTAAAGGGGGGCATATGAATAAGTAAAAAAGCGTAAGGGTCTCGTCGCAAATTTGACAAAGAATCACCAATATTGTTCAGAAAAAAAAAGTAAAAAAAAAACGAAGAGAACGGATAATGGCGGACGGAGGAACGCTCCGAAGCCCTAATCCATACCCTGCGACATTTCCGGCCTGTAATTTCTCTGATGCTTCCAGCCGAAGTGTGAGTAAACGGAGCTCATCTTTACGCGTGTGCGTGTCGTTATCATCTTCTTCACAATTATCTCCGAGGTTTTGACTCAGACTCATCACTCCATTTTCCAATTCGTTTTCTGGACTTCCCATTGTGTATTCATTTGCTTCATTGTGTTGGTATTTAGTCTTTTTATTGTTTGTTTTATTCATATTTTCGGTAATCAATGGATTAATTTTTCCAGGTATGCTGTTCTTGGTGCTGGATTTACTGGCCTTTCAGTTGCATACCATCTTCTGAAAGTAACTCTCTGTCTGAGATTCTGAAGTTGAATATTTATATATTTTAGAGGACTTGTTATTTAATTTTGATTAGAGTTTGAAGTTTGGTGATATTTCATTTGACGGCATTAGTTGATTAGGATGTTAATTCTGATCACTTTGTGGCAGCAAAGCCCTAGGGATTCGCATGTACGTGTTGATATCTATGATGAAGTAAGGCTTGGGGGTGGTGCTTCCGGTGTTTCGGGAGGGCTTATTCATCCCTATTCACCTAAAGGTTATTCTTATTTCTTTTCTAATAATTGTTGTTGCTGTTGTTCTTTTTCGCTTTGAATTTTAGTTATAACTGAGGTTGTAGTGGGCTAATTGGCCATGTTCTAGCAGCTAAGCTTCTCTGGAAGGGTAAAGAGTGCTGGACAGAGTGTCTAGAGCTTTTAAGAGTAGCGGAAGAAGCATCAGCTTTAGATGACTTGAACAACAAAAGTGAAAAGACCCATGGGTTCAGAGTTAGGAGAAGGTTAACCTACTATCTAGTTATTGAAATTTGTCTTAGTTTAAGTAAGCAGCCAGCGTCAACGAGATTAGCCAAGATTTTTATAAAAGATGTGTGTCAGGGGCATCTTGAGACCAGCATTGAGCATGAAGAATTTGGATGTATTGAGTGAGGTATTCCCCTTTTCATATGTTAAACCTTATTACTTATTATTCCTTATGCAGTTTTTCTCTATTTCTTTTTGTGAAGTTGACACTTGCTTATGATGCATAGAATGCTCGTAACTGCCTCCCGAGTTGTAGAATACAATCCATCAATCAAGATGCTTACAAGAATCTGATCCCCAACTTATCCACACCTTGCGATGCCGCATTCTACCTACCAGACGCTGTCAATATCAATCCTCAGCGATACATTCAGGTTATTGGAGGTCTGATTAGTTACTGTAAATTTCACTTCATTGACTTTATATCCATGTGTAATTTTAATCACATAATATATTCACCAGGCTCTCTTCCTAGCCTGTCAAAACCTCGTGCAAGAAGCAGCTGATCTGGGTCAAGGAGAAAAGGAGTTGCAACTCCACAAAAACTCCATGAACAAACTCATTGACCTAGATTGTAAGCTCTAGACTTTCAGTACGTAAGGCCATAGTAGTTACACACTATGTATGCGATTGTGCTAAGGGAAATATTTTAACCAACGCCTGCTCAGACTCACCAGTTGAATGTAATTAAGCCGCATATGGAATTAAGTATCTGAATCATAAATGTGAAGAACGACTTAACATATCGTTTTTTCATACCTTAAGGAGCTTATACAAGCTCGTTTGGATGTTCATCAGCGGAGTACACTGCAGTAATTGTCTGTCTTGGTGCTAAAGCAGACTTGCTCCTGAACTTTCCAGCAGGCTTCCTCTAAGAACATGTAGGGGTGTCATAGCTCATATGCAGTTGCCCGAATTTGCTGCGTAAGTTTTTTCTTGACTAAATAAAAACCAAAGAGTTCATTATCTGCAGCTGGAGGCCAACATGTGAATAACATTATTGTTTGGAATGACAATCATATACAGTTTTCCTTATTGGTGCCTATGGTGTTCCCTCTTTCTTTTTTTTTTCTTTTTTTAGGAACTGTGCTCCCACTCTGTTGAATAAGCTACTGCAGTTTTTGCATGTTTCAGGAATAGTAACATTGGCAATAGCCCTTCGATATTGTCAGATGCATGGCTAGCTGTGCAAAACTCCAGCAGTCTGTACATGGGGGCTACATGGGATTGGAAGTCAAGAAACTTCACCAGAGATGTCTCGGGAGAGGAAGCATCCAGAGCTCTCGAAGAGCTTCTTCCAAAGGCATCTGTTTTTTACCCTTGTATCAAGGACTGGAAATTTTCTGGTGCTATGACTGGTGTTAGAGCAATGCCACCCCTCACTACCAACAACGGATCACTCCCACTGTTAGGCAGCATCGATGACTTCGTTACTGAAAATGGAAACCATTGTCCCAAGGTTTGGTTATTTGGGGGACTTGGGTCCAGGGGTCTCTTGTACCATGCTATGTTGGGGAAACTAACGGCAAAGGCTGTGGTCAGTTGTAATGAACATATAATACCATGTGAATTAACTTCATGGAAAAAAAAAACAAACAAAACATAACTTCAGTCTCCTATATTCTTGTGCCTATCTGCTTCAAATTCGTTAGACACATTTTAATTCACAACCTACTTTTTGGACTCAAACAATCATCCTTCTATTTATCTTTTTGCCTTTACAAATCTGTTATCAACTTCAGTAGCCTGTAGCCCAGTACACATGACTAGCTAGCAAGCTGAGGTCTCACTTGCCTTAACAAAATTAACAAAGACAAATCACTCCAACAACAACTGCAGGATACCACAGTCCGCATATCTACAACTATAGATTGTTGGGTATATTATACTCCCTTGGCTTTAGATTCGGATCTTCAACATGTACAGTGTGCCTTTCAGACTCGTATACAGAGAGATCGAGAGAGGAGCGGAAAATATTGTTGTACCGAATAGCAACAGAAGTAGAGCCATCCTCTTCTTCTTCTTGGTCGGCTCTTTTCCCATCTATTGAAGAAGTAATCGTTTTATCAATAGATTTCACGGTTTGGCTTCGGCTGCTACTGTTGCCAATATCATCATCATGTTGTTCAGATCCGTCTTCATCAACCTGCTGCTGCTGCTCCTTATATATAACTTTAATTCCCCATGTTACTATGTCATAAAAACCAGATGCATTGAGAGATATGTGGAGTAGGTCACCAGGTTTTATCTCTCTATGCTCCTCCACGGTACGCCAATGACTTAACCAAGTTAATGTTACTTCATAACAATCCCTGTCCAGCCATGTCCCAGATGGTGTACACAATGTCCATTGCCACATGCTTGTGAGATTTTTAATTTTGACATCATGTATATCAAGATATCTATTGTCTGCTGAAACCATAAAACCAAGATTAAGCGCTCGGATATCCAGCTGACTAGAAGGAACAGTAAAACACAGTTCTGCTACCCTTGCTGTCTCGGTGAACCACTTCGCTAGGTGATCACCTAAAAGGTAAAGTTGATATGTTCCGGCTCGATAAAACCCCTAGTAAAAAAATATAAGAATTTTTTTGTCAATTGTTATCAACGACTGCTGTTAGAAAAATTCTTAAACAAATAAGAAAGAAAGAAAACTCACCCTTCCAATACGATTACTTCTATCTTCAATGTCCACCAAGATGCTTTCAGAGACAAAAGTGCGGAAGTTAGGAAAACCCAGTTGGTTGGCTTGACTTTCATCCAACTCATCAATCCATTTAATTACTAGTCGATCGTTACAACTGTACTCAACTTCAACTAGTTCATAACACCCAGCTGCATATATTGAAGGTATAGGATCTGAATCAGAGATATAGGAGACTGTTTTCAGTGAAGAACAACGCTCTGCATTCACCTCACAACTCCGCGGCAACCGTGAAATTGACTGAAGCTCGGTGCAACCCCTCAATATTAAGTAATCTAACTTCAGGGTAGGACGCATGTCTGTGTTACTTAATGCACGAATCGGGTTACCGCTGAGATGCAATTCCTTCAAGGAAGGTGCGCAACTTAACAACCCCAAAACATCTTCTCGAGATATACCGCATCGTGCCAATCTCAACTCTTTTAAGGCAGGGAGATAAAGATTGAATGGCAAAAAGGGAGATGTGGAGGGAACTGGGTAGTGTGGCAATGACGAGGCAGAGGAAAGGATCCTTGGGTTGTTCGAACAAATAACTGATGACTCCACTTGATTACAAGTCATGAAAAAATTGCTGCACTCAGCAAGATTCAACTGTTCAACAGAATTTGGAATAGGAAAACTCACAAGGCTTTTGCATCCTGTCAGGTTCAGCAAGGTAAGCTTCTTCAAGGTTTCAATAGATCTGTGCATCTTTGCCAAACTTGTACAACCTTTTAAATTAAGGTGCACAAGGTTTACTAAGGTTCCAATTGATTCATGGACTTCCACTAGACTTGCACAACCTTCCAGATATAGGCATTCGAGCATAAGGGCGCAAGACAAGTCCGGAGTACACACCAAGTCATGCGAATAACTGAGATTCAAGACCCTGAGTGCACCCATGTACTGTATATCACAGACATAAAAATTGATTCAGGATATCATCGTAACAATTAAGTATATGACAACTAAAACAAACAAAAAAAGAAAACGTATGCCCAAATACCTTGCCAGCCTTCCAAGCATGAACTAGGCAACTCTTTTGCATGTCAAGTACCACTAGCTCATCAAGATTGAAATTTGATGGTATGGTCTGTAACGGACACCCGCACCATAACAACCATTTAATTTTCTTTGGAAAATCTTCATAGCCACCTTGGAATTGCACATTATTAAGCAGCAGCAACTCCAAATTTGACATCATTGTAAATGAGGATGTTCTTATTATAGACATCAAATTCAAGGTAGATAAGTATTTCCAAGGATTCAAAAAACTGAAGCACATGCGAATAAGCTTGGGCCAATTTTCAAAATTGTCATGCTCGGACAACATGTGATTATCAGGTTTTGGAAGATAAAGGCACAGTCCTCGTACAGTTGATGTTCCCTATAGAACAAAATAAAAGACAAGGTTGAGCACAGGATACATTGATCCAATGATAGAATAAGTAGAGTATATAGTTTCTGACCTTAACATTTTGCAGTACAGAGATGGAGTCCCTGGTACTCCATAATTTGCTACGTCCTCCAGGTTCATTGATTGCTTCCTGACGAGCAATCTCCTTTCCCATCTCTTCAATTGATTGATGCATCATTATCTTGCCATGATAATCGACTGTTAGAAGACACCGGTTGAGAAGATTCTGTAATCCAGATATCGGTCTTAACTTACAACCCTCCAAGACCTTAAGTGAATATTCTTTATCCATCCCAACGAAAAAGCAAGCTATGTACAGAAACAAATCCTTAGTATACTTATCTTCTATACATTCAAAGCTCAATCTGAAAACATCAAATATTTTATGATCTCGGTATGCTTTCAGCTCTTTTAGTAGATTTTCCCACGTTTCTTCTGTTTCATCACGCAATAATGGTCCCATGACATAAAGTGCTTGAGGAAGCCCTTGACAGTGCTGCACAAAATCATTAAGAAGTTCATCTTGACGTTTTGAAAGAACATCCTTATTCATATTGACATGTACTTTCAATAGCTCCTTTGATTCTTGGAAATTTAACTCGCTAACTTCGAATTTTCTCTTGAATAATTTAACTTTTCTCAACTCTTCATTCCTAGTTGTGATGATAATCTTACTCCCTGTACCAAAAAATTCCGGATCATGGAATGCATCAGGGAAGTATTTTAGTTCATCAACGTCATCTAAGACCACTAGAACTCTCCTGCAACATAAAAGGGCTCCAATATCATTTAAGCCCTTATCAACATTATGTATTTTGTTCCCTGGCTTTCCTGTAACATCTAAAATCACTTGCTCCAATAGACATGAGAGGCCATCAAATTGTGTTGTTTTTCTTGTAAAATCTGCAAGAAAGCTACAACCATCAAAGAGGTGGGCATTATAGTTATAAACAATCTTGGCAATTGTCGACTTCCCTATTCCGCCTAATCCGGATATCAGTCCGACTTCAACATCAGTTGATCCATCTTGCAACCACATAATAATTTCTTCAAGAATAAAATCTCTTCCAACAACGAATGGGGGAACGTATAATCTGCTTGTGTTAACAAGCTTCCTCAACTCTTGAATGATATTTTCCACAAGCATTGACTCAGCCCTGTTAACACATTTATAATACAAAAATCATGCAGACGAGATTAAATTATTTTCTATGAAATTAACTTCTTGTAAATAGAGGTTGGCATGAGAAGTTATCATGCTCAAGATAAAGACATAGATTAAAAAGTTTTAAGAAAACAATTTATTGAATACCTGTCAGCATTCAAAGATAGTCCTCTAAGACCTGCAACTCTCTTCAGTGCTGATTTCCATTTTTTCACCCTATCCATCTCACCTCCAAAGCGCTCCTCTAGCACACAGAATGCATTCATATAAGCTCCTGTTTGATTACGAACTATAGTAGGTTCTACATCAAAGAACACTGGTAGGACATAATGAACATTCAAAGCCTGAAGCTCCATGATCTCTACTAGTTCATCCAAACACCATCGTGAATCAGCATATCCAAGTGATAAGATAACTATGGACATCTCTGAACGGTGGATGGCTTCATATAACTTCTGTTGGATGTCCTTGCCATGTTCCAGTCCATCGTTGTCCATAAAAACTCTAAATCCAGTTTTTTTTAGTGCATTGAAAAGGTGACCCACAAAGATACGAGTGTCGGGTCCCCTGAAGCTCAGAAATACTTGATATTCAAACTTTTTGTTGCAATCAGAATACTTTCCAGCACTTGTACTTGCCATAGCTAACAGAGTTCTTGGCCGATGGGATGTCAATGAATGTGTGTAACAGCAAGAGAGTGTATGTTGTAGTAAACTTGAACCACAATATCAAACAAGATGGGACTTCTTACCATCCCAAGTCAGTAAGGCTTTTCATACCTTCATTGTTAATAATTGTCTTCATATACTTAAATTTGCTGCAAAGAAGAAGACATATTCAATCCCAATTGCATGCCTCCATTCTATACCCATGGAAATTTAGATTAAGAAATAAAAGGAACTTGTTGATTACACGTGTTTACTGGAACTTTACAGTTTTACAAATCAAGGCTGGGTTGACTCGTTCCTACAGATCTCAAAAGAACAGATTCAAAATGGAGCACATTTTACTTGCAAACATTCAATCCCTAATAACTAGAGAAAGTTCAAAGTCTCTACAAACAATAACAGAGTCAGTCCCAAAATAACTACAGAAAAAAAAGATAGTTCATAGGGTGTGCTTGGGGTTCGACTTAAGTGATGTTGAAGCACCATATATACCTGCTGAAGTGGAGCCTCGCGTTCCCAGCCATGGACACTGGACACACCTCCGGGGTAGAGCGCGCCATTGTTGGCAGATGCGGAGAAATTTGAGCTTGGCTTGAGGGCCCAGGCGATGGGCATCCGTCGCTTTTAAAAACAAAGTCAGATCTTTGACTTATGAGACCAGCTCTTGAGGTTGAGAGGCGCCGCACATAATTATTATCCAACAAAAAAAAATCAAGCCGGGGCCATTTTAAAAAGAATTTATTGTGGATGCAGATGTTCTTGTAGACAATTTTTTTTGATGGGTTAGTGGGTTAACGTTAGTATTTGTTCATTTTGAGCTGGTAAGTACTTGAACCCTGGCCACTTTGGGCGTAGGGGGACGCCCTTCCACTGGGCTAATCTCTTTGCCTCGATGTTCTTGTAGACAATTGATTCACCACTGATGATGGAGTTTTTTTTTTGCCCTCTTTTGAAACTTAAATGTCGATTTTACCCTGTTTGAAACTGAAATATTGATTTTGCATTGTTTTTAATAAAATCGGTTTGGAGAAATCCGGTTTGGCTCATTTTCGATAAAAATCGATTTGATGACTGTGCTCCTGCGTGTCATTATTTGGTCCTACGTGGACTCAACGAAATACATTTCTGGCCACGTGTAATATATGGGCGGAGGAAACCGGTTTCATGTCAAAAAAAATCCAGTTTCATGTATTATCTATTTTGTTGTTGTCTTTCAGTTTCATATACTATCCAGGAAACAGTTGTTACTTTTTAGTTTACGACATTATCTTTAGTATTGTTGTTTTATATGTGTATAAAGTGTAACATTATAAGAAAAGATAGAACATAACAAAATAAGTACATAATTCTGTTCCGCATGAAACCAGTATCCCCCGGACTGGTTTAATTTAAGTGAAACCAGTTTCCTCCGAACCGGTTTCATTTACATGAAATCAGTCTCCCAGCCCCAGTTTGCCACATGGTTAGAATTGCGTTTCGTTGGGTCCACGTATGACCAAATAATGCTACGCATGTGCAGAGTCAGCAAACCGGTTTGGGAGACACCGATTTTTATCAAAAATGAGCCAAATCGGGTTCTCAAAACCGATTTCATTAAAAATAGAACAAATCATACAAAATCGAAATTTAGGTTTCAAAACAGAGTAAAAAAAACTCCGAATGATGCACAAACTGACAAAAGTTACCGTAATGGTAATGGGCTTTACAGATCGGTAACAGTTACATGTCAAATATCTCTGAAATTCCTGGTTATGTGTCGGGTCCATTTACGTTGTAAATAGTCCATTATTAAATCAGGTTCATTTCGATTTACAATCCACCTTGTTGTCTATAGGATAATCAACTTGTCCCCGTAGTGTCACGGCTAATTAGTAAAGGTGTCCGCGATAAATGGCATACATCCACCAGGACAGCCAGACTATGGAGCTTCACAAAATATTCGTGAGTATGACTGAACAGAGAGCTGCTTGGGAAGCATTGCTTCTAAAAGGAAAAAAAGATCAAGTTTCTTGTGTACGTAGTTACGGTATCGTAAATGGAATCACTTCTCCTAGTTACCGGAGACTATTGAAGTATTGAGCATGAATGTAGCAGTAAGGATAAATGGTTATAATGGAATAAGAATTATATAGGTAAGAGCTCTGAGATTTAATATGCATGAATGACTTTATAGAGAACTTTCAAATTATCTCTTTTCCATGCCAAGGCAACCCAAAGAAAGCAGAAGAACTGGTTTTTTAAACTGAAAGATTCTCAAGGAGTTTTGCAAGAAAGTGAAGATAAGATCATGGACATTGTCACAGGATATCTTCAACATTTTCCAAGCGACTGTTTCCCGTGAAGCAAGAGGTATTGATGAGGAACTCAGGAATATCACTCCATGTATATCTGAAGAGATGAATGATATGCTATTAAGGGATATTTCGGAGGAGGAGATTAAGGAAGCAATGTTTTCTCTGGGTCCCCTGAAAGCCCCGAGCATCGATGGATTCCCTGCATTGTTTTATCAGAGGTTTTGGGAGAAGATCAAGAGTAGTGTCGTCCGAGAAGTCAATGTGTTTTGGGCAGAGGGTCGACTGAATGAAAATATTAACAGAACTTTGATTACTCTTATTCCAAAAAAGAAGGATGCGGAGAGGATAGAGGATTGGAGGCCAATAAGTCTGTGCACGGTTGCTGTTAAAATCATTACGAAAATTCTTGCATCAAGATTGCATCATATTCTTGATCAGGTGATCTCCCCTTTTCAGAGTGCTTTTATTAAAGGGCGCATTATTACTGATAATTTTATTGTGGCTCATGAGCTTGCACACTTTATGAAAAGTATTAGAGATGATAAGAGATTTTATGCGTCTTTGAAAGTGGATATGAGTAACGCTTACGATCGTGTAGAGTGGGAATTTCTGAAGAAGCTGTTATTGAAAATGGGGTTCGCAGCTAAGTGGGTTGATAGAATTATGGAGTGTGTCTGTTCAGTGACTTATCGAGTTAAAGTAAATGATAAAGTATCCTCTGTTATTAAGCCGGGAAGGGGGTTGAGGCAAAGAGATCCTATCTCCCCTATTTGTTTCTGTTTTGTACGGAGTTATTGAGTGCTAAGTTGCTGAAGGCTGTAGATGGAAACCAACTCAGCGGAGTGCAGTTGTGTAGAAATGCCCCATTGGTTACCCACATGCTGTTTGCGGATGATTCCCTTTTCTTCATTAAGGCGGAGGTTGCAGAGGCTGGTGCCCTCAAAGGAATTCTCAGTCAATTTGAAGCAGTGCGGTCAGAGAGTTAATTATGAAAAATCAGAAATTTGCTTCAGCAGAAATACACCAGGAGAAGTCAGAATTAGAGTATGCAATGTTTTTGGGGTGGCACAAGTATCCAGTCACTCTCGATACCTTGGTCTGCCTCTGATGGTGGGACAAAGAAAGACCGAAATTTGTCGAAGCATTGTGGAGAAAATCTGGAGGAGGGTTAATGACTAGAAGAGTAAGTTTCTGTCAGCGTCTGGAAGAGAAGTCTTGGTCAAAGCTGTGATCCAAGCTATGCCAGTTTACATGATGTCAGTTTATTTATTCCCCAAATCAATCATCTCTGAAATGGCTAGACTTATACAACAGTTCTGGTGGAATAAGGAAGGGTCGAAGGGGATAAGCTGGTTAAGTCAGGACACGTTGCAGACTAAGAAATGTGAAGGAGGCTTGGGCTTTAAAAATTTAAGTAATTTTAATGAGGCTATCCTTATGAAAGTAGCATGGAGAGTGGTGAAGTATCCACACTTACTAATGTCGCAGGTTTTGTTGGCTAAGTATTGTAGTAATAAGGGCCTCCTTAATGCTGGGCTGGGGTCTTCTCCTTCTCATATCTGGAGGGGAATCATGAAAGGAATTCATAATTTTTTGGACGGGATTTTGTGGGAGGAGGATGAAGTAACCTGCAGGTGGAAGCACTCTAGCACTGGAGTTTTCACGGTTAAGTCAGCCTACAAAATAATCAAGACCAGGAATGCAAGCAGAGGGGTGGTCAGGGGAGAACAGTCAGACTCTCAGAAGATTCGCAATTTCTGGAAGAAGGTATGGTCCAGCAGAGTTCCAAATAAGATCAAGGTTTTCTGGTGGAGATTATATCATAATAGTTTGCCAGATGCATCGAACCTGAGGAGAAGGGGTGTGTCGGTAGAACGTACATGTAAACTTTGCGGTTTCCGAGGAGAGGACGCCTTACATGTAGTTAGAGATTGTTGGTGGGCGAAGGCGGTATTCAATGAGATGGAAGTGGACCCAATGCTTCTTTCGAGAAGTGGTGCAATCCCGGCGGATTGGCTTTGGAGCTGCTATAACTCGTGCTCGGAGGAGGTGCTTAGGGTCGTTATGGTGACAACTTGGGTGTGTTGGAAGAACACGAACAGGGTCTGGCACAAGGAGGAGAGTTGGTGCGTGAAAAAAGCAGGGATTAACGCCAGAAGTATGCTCAAGATGCCTGTTTTCTCTGTTTGTCTAAATCCACTGCTAAATGTTTGTTTTGATGGTGCTTGGTCTCCACCTGGGGAAGGTACCATTAAGATTAATATAGATGGATCTTGGTTTGAGAATTCTAGAAAAGCAGGAATTGGTATGGTGGCGAGAGATAATTTGGGAGTGGTGTTGTGGGCCTGGGCGCAGCAAGCTGGGCACTGCTTTTGCTCAGGAGAGGTGGAAGGAAGAGCCTTAAAGAGAAGCATGGAGCTGGCTAGCAATGCAAATGCCTCTAAAGTCATCTTTGAGATTGATTCGATGGAAGTGTTTAGAGCTGTTTCAATTGGAGCAGGAATTGGGGAGTGGTGTTTCTCTTGGTTGAGTGCTACGCTTAGCCTGATGTGCTCGCATTCTGGGTGGACAATTCAGTTTGCTTCTAGGGAATCTAATCAAGCGGCGGACCGGTTAGCCTGCAAGGCAAATTTGGAGCAATGGGTTTGGAATCGAGTTGATGCCGTTCCGTTCTGTTTAGCTGGCTCTGTGTAATTTAGTCTTTCTTTGTGTTTTGTGTCTTGTACGTTTCTCATAAAAAAGATAACTATTAGAGGGTTAAAAATAAAGCAACTGCGCCACCCTTTTGAGGCATAACGCCTTTTTCCATGGTCTGAGTGTACTGGAAACGCAGACCTTCCCCCATCTTGAGAGGTTGTTGCAATAATATTATAATTTGTTGGGCAGAAAACTATTGAGTTAATCCTTTCCTCGCGTAAAACCCAACAACTTTAGTTTTTACAATCATAGGAAGATTAGATACTTGCAAAAAATAGTATGGCAAGTCAAACATGTATTAAAACAGACAGAAATGCATATATGTTTTACAAATTTTCAATGTAAGAGGCGTGTGGATTGAAGTATCTGAATCCTCTAGATGTATCTGAACAACGACTTAACATAGTGTTTTTTCCCATACCTCTAGGAGTTGATATAAGCATTTCAGGATTTTCATCAGCAGAGTACATTGCAGTAGTTGTCTCTCTTGGCGGCCTTGCTCCCTGAACATTCCAGCAGCAAATGACTTAACTTCATGGAAGAAAACAATTATTTCTAGTTATAAAATTTACTTACACACAACTAGTTACCAAGCTGAGGTCTCACTTGTTAACACAATTAACCAGTCAAACACTCCAACAACTGCTAAGCAGCCGTAACTGGCAAAGATATCACATATTTACTTTTGAACCGGAAACTGCTTCGGTTGTGAAGTATTTTTTTGGGTGTGAAATAAACTCGTAGTTCGGTCCATCTTGCTGAACTACCGCAGTCCACATATCTACAAATATAGATGGTCGGGTATAATATACTCCTTAGTGTTGGACCTCTTGTGTTTTGATGATAACAAACACTTAGCTAATATTTGACTTGAGTATGCAGAAATCACACTGTCTGACAGAAACGATAACTGGACATCTCTGAGAGAGCAAGGCGCTGCGAGAGAGATGAGATCTGTGTGAGGGACGAGATCAGCACCGACATTGTGACGAGATTAGATCAGCGAAGATATACTCGAGATACGAATTGAAGATATACTAGTATATAAGCGAAATATTTGACAAGAGATATTGACATGGAACTATACACAAGATATATGACTTGATTTATGTGATGGGAATACACGAGCCAGATTTGGAAAGGAAATACTTAATGTGGTTAAGATATGGAAATATCTTAACCAAATCATATCTGCAGGATAGAGATCGGATCTTTGACAGATCATATCGGCAGATTGATTGAAGACTATAAAAGCAAGAGAAGCTCGATAAAGCAAAGCTCGGCTTTTGGAGAGTACATTCAGAGATTGAAGCAACGATCAATTCCGGGAGTCAACAAAGTGCTGCTGTGTGCGGACAAGGAGCAAGATCTGTTATTTGGCATTCGAATTGAGTAGAATTGATTAACTGTCACTGAGTGAGACAGATTGTAACATTCTACAAGTACATTCGTCAAGTAATAACATCGATCTCGAAGCCCTTCTGGAACTGTCCAGAAGGCAAGTGGTTTTCAGCCTGTTGCAAGGATTGCAATAAGGTTTCCACTATAAATTCGTGAGCATTTACTTTCCGCATTATATTTCCTGTACTTGATATAATTTCCGCTGCTATCTGTCTGAGGGGTTCTACTCTGTGATCTTCCTCACATAGACAGCTAAACTAACGATCCAACACTTAGGCTTGTGATTCAGATCTTCAACATGATCAGTCTGCCTTTTGGACTCATAGACAGAGAGATTCAAAGGGGAGCGGAAAATATTGTTGTACCGGTCGAGTAGGGCAGTTTGGACCCACGTCATGAATCGTATTGTATTGTTATTTAAGTACTACGTAGTTAACAAGCAAATTGGGTTATCACTTAGATCCAACCCTTTCAACAAAGGTTCCCACCTTAACAACCCCAAAACATCGTCTCGAGATAAACCACTTCCTGCCAAATTCAACTCATTTAAGGCAGGGAGATAAAGATTGAATGGAAAAAGGGGAGACCTGATGGGAATTGGATATTGTGGCAATGATGAGGCAGCGGGAGGGATTGTACTCGAGATGCTCATACAATTGACTGATGACTCCATTTGATTAGAAGCCATGAAAAAGTTGCTGCACTCATCAAGACTCAACTTTTCAACTGAAATTGGAATTAGTAGGAAAGCTCTTAAGGCTTTTGCATCCTTTCAAGTTAACTATGGTCAGCTTTTTCAAGGTTCCAATAGATCTGTGTATCTTTACCAAACTTGTGCAACCTTTTAAATTCAGGTGAGCAAGGTTTATCAAGTTTCCAATTGATTCATGGACTTCCAATAGACTTGCACAACCTTTCAGATATAGCCATTCGAGCATAAGGGTGCAAGACAAATCCGGAGTACACACCAATGAAGGTGAATAGCTGAGATTCAAGACCCTGAGTGCACCCATGTACTGTATATCAGTATCACAGATGAAAAAACTGATTCAAAATTTCCTCGTAACAATCAAGTATATAGCAAGCCTTCCAAGCATGAACTAGACAACTCTTTTGCATGTCAAGTACCACTAGCTCATCAAGATTGAAATTTGTTGGTATACACTTTAAAGGACACCTGGGCCATAACAACCATTTGATTTTTTTGGAAAATCTTCATAGCCACCTTCAAATTGCACATGTTTAAGCAGTAGCAGCTCCAAATTTGACATCATCGTAAACGAGGATGTTCTTATTGACATCAAACTGAAGGACAATCGAATACGCTTGAGCCAATTTTCAAAATTATGATGTTCAGATAAGGAGTGATTCTAAGGTTTTGGAAGATAAAGGCGCGGTCCTCGTATGATTGATGTTCCCTATAGAACAGAATAAAAGACGAGATTGAGCACATGATACATTGAACCAAAGATAGAACGCAAAAGTAGAGCGAGTATATAGTCTTTGACCTTAACATTTTGCAGTACAGAGATCGAGTCCCTGGTACTCTCTAATTTGCTACGTCTTCCAGGTTCACTGTTTGCTTCCTGACGAACATAGTCTCCTTCCCCATCTGCGATTGACTGATGCATCATTAAGTTGCCATCATAATCAATTGTTAGAAGACACCGATTGACAAGATTTTGTAATCCAGATATCGGTCTTAACTTACAACCCTCCAAGACCTAAACTAAATATTCTTTATCCATCCCGACAAAAAAATAAGCTATGTAAAGAAACAAATTCTTAGTATACTTATCTTCTATACATTCAAAGCTCAATCTGAAAACATCAAATATTTTATGATCTCGATATGATTTCAGCTCTTTTAGTAGATTTTCTCATGTTTCTTCTGTTTCATCACGCAGTAATGGTCCCATACCATAAAGTGCTAAAGGAAGCCCTTGGCAGTGCTGCAAAGGGATCCAACGTCATTTATGCCTTTGTCGACATTAAGTATTTTGTTCCCTGGCTTTCCCGTGACATCTAAAATCACTTGCTCCAAGAGACAAGCGAGGCCATCAGATTGTTTTGTTTTTCTTGTAAAATCTGCAAGAAAGCTACAACCATCAAACAAGTGGGCATTGTAGTTATAAGCAATCTTGGCAATTGTTGACTTTCTTATTCCACCCAGTCCATAGATCAGTCCGACTTCAACATCAGGTGATCCATCTTTCAACCACATCGATTTCTTTAAGAATAATTTCTGAAATCTTCCCCTGGTAGATGAGATGTTGTTCTGGTTGAGATCCAGAGCAAATCCTAAAATAACTTATGCGCTAAAACAAGTAATGCGGAAATAAAACGACACGCAAAGTTGTTACCCAGTTCGGCGTTAACGAGCCTACGACTGGGGGGCGTTCTCTAGCCCGGTGGATAGCAATTTACTATTATTGAGTATTGCGAGTACAGGGTTTACCGTTTACAGAATCCCTCTTAAACAACCTGAGCCTCGGACACTCTAGTAATTGCAATCTAGGTCTCCCCCTAGATCTTCGCTCCATCTCCGTATCCACCAGAATGATTCTCAGTGAGAATCAGCGCCTTCTCCCGAATGCGCAGTAACGGAACTTCAGTGCGAGCCTTCAGCTTCGTCCTTCGATCAATCTGTTGAGCACCAATGCAGATTGATCCGAGCGCCTTCGAGTAACTAGTGACGGTTAGTTCTCCAGCCGTATACGTGCGTCGTGAATAACCAGTTACGATTGATTCACCGCCGTTTGCCTCCTCCTCCCTTCAATGAGTATGAGCGTGTATTTTATCTCCGTGAGTGCTACTAATAATCGAGTAGTAGCACTCCTTATATAGAGCGGTCGAAACCCTAAAACAATAAGGATTCCTAAACTAAACCGCCTCTATATTTAGGAAATCTTTCCTAATCTCTTGCGCATATCTCTTGTAGATAATCCTCCGTTCGAATCTTCAAACTAGATTAAGCAACCTTCGATTATCTTCTCGACTAAGATAGCTTCAAGCGCAAGCAACCGACTCCAAGGATATTTCCAATAATCCATAAGCACCTGACTCGACAAATATGATTTAGGAAATTCACTGCCGCGTCAGAGTTGTGCTAAGTCGGCTTAGACAAGTTTCCAAATCCGAATATGGAAACTTCCAACTTCTGTCCACTGATGTGCAACCGCCTTGATCTTCCAACGGTCGACTAGGTTTCCTAATCTGATTTAGGAAACACTTCTTCTGCTTCAACTTGTTCTAGGACAGTTGTCTCTTCCAGTCTTGAACAACAGCTAGAACAACTATACTAAGTTTTGCCAAACTACATGCCATATAAACTAACAATCTCCCCCTTGGCATTTTTGGCAAAACTACATATTTGAAGCTACCTGTACTACTAATACAGTTGAATCTTTGAGAAGATTTTAAACTCCCTAGCTGTGCTACTAACTAAGCTACCAACTGAATCTTTAAGGAGATTTCAAACTCCAAACACAATAAAAGCACAACGAATCTTTGAAGGAGATTTCAAACTCCAAACATGATAAACACTCTAGCACAACTGAATCTTTTAAGGAGCTTTCAAACTCCAAAATTTACTCCCCCTTTTTGCCATAAAGTGACAAGGGAGTACCACGACTTCACAAGATGCAGATAATATGAAATACCTTGAAAATCCTTTGAAACTCATTCTATCCATACTGCCTCCAAGTCAACCTATCACGTATAGATGAGAGAGAACCGATTGACCACCCTGATCCGAAACCACTTAGTTGTCAATGACACACAGACCCAGAGAGGATCTAAGTGTCTCAAACTGAAGATTGTCCAAAGCCTTTGTGAATATGTCTGCAAGCTGTTTCTCCGTTGATACGTGGGTCAGGGTGAGAGTCTTCTTTTCTACAAGTTCCCGAATGAAATGATGCCTGATATCGATATGCTTTGTTCTAGAATGTTGTACCGGATTCTTAGATATGTTGATGGCACTCATGTTGTCACAATAGAGAGTCATCATACCTTGTTTTACCCCGTATTCCTCTAGCATCTGTTTCATCCATACCATCTGGGTACAACAACTTCCGGCTGCAATATATTCTGCTTCAGCGGTAGATAAGGATATACTATTCTGCTTCTTACTGAACCAAGAGACCAGATTGTTTCCTAGAAAGAAACATCCTCCAGAGGTACTTTTGCGATCCTCTGCATTCCCAGCCCAATCTGCATCACAATAGCCTACCAGACATGCGTTAGTATCCTTGGTATACCATAGACCATAGTCAGCTGTTCCACAAACATATCTGATAATTCTCTTCACATTCATCAGGTGACTCTCCTTGGGATTAGCTTGATATCTGGCACAGACACCAACTGCATGAGCAATGTCCGGTCTACTGGCTGTTAGGTATAGAAGACTGCCAATCATGCTTCTGTACAAGGTTTGATCCACCTTAGTACCAGCATCATCCTTTGTGACCTTCACATGAGTTGCAGCAGGGGTTCTCTTATGAGTTGCTTTCTCCAGATTAAACTTCTTGATAAGGTTCCTTGCATACTTGCTTTGGGAGATAAAGATTCCATCTGCCTTCTGTTTAACTTGTAATCCTAGGAAATAACTCATCTCTCCTACCATGCTCATCTGGAATTCGCTTTTCATTTGTTCAACAAATTTGTCCACCAGCGTCTGTCTACTAGAGCCGAACACAATATCATCCACGTAAATCTGAGCAATGATGAAGTCTGACCCTGTGTGCTTCACAAACAGCGTCTTATCTACTCCCCCTCGCACATATCCATGAGAGACAAGGAACTCTGTAAGCCGCTCATACCAGGCCCTGGGCGCCTGTTTAAGACCATATAGAGCCTTCTTCAGGTGATACACATATTCCGGGTGATAAGGATCTTTGAAACCCTTTGGTTGAGCTACATAAACTTCTTCATTTAGCACCCCGTTGAGAAAAGCACTCTTTACGTCCATCTGAAACTACTTGAACTTCAGGTGGCATGCAAGAGCTAAGAGAAGTCGAATGGCTTCCAAACGAGCAACATGGGCAAATGTCTCATCAAAGTCTATTCCTTCAATCTGAGTATAGCCTTGAGCCACAAGTCTTGCCTTGTTTCTAGTGATGTTTCCTTGCTCATCAGACTTGTTCTTGAAAATCCACTTCGTGCCAATAACATTCACATTATCAGGACGTGGAACAAGGTCCCAAACATCATTGCGCTGAAATTCACCAAGTTCTTCTTGCATGGCAACAACCCAGTATTCATCATTGATGGCTTCCTTGACGTTCTTGGGTTCGATAGAAGATATGAAGCATGCAAAGCCAGCCAGATCTCGAAAGTTTACTTGTTTACCTCTAGTGATGATGCCTTCATTTAGATCACCAATCACCTCGCTGATGGGATGATTCTTCTCGATGGCCCTTGAGGGATGAAGGACACGTGGGGAATCAGGAGACGTTGTATCCGGATTATTATCTTCTTCTGGCTGATTGTCATTCGAGGTCGGAAGTTTGGGATCTGTGTTAGAAATGACAGTTGTGTTGGGACAATTGATTCCCAATTGGTCTGGAAGGGACGGAGTATCATCATCATCTGCAGCATGTGTCTCAGGAGCTTCTGGCACAACATCTTGAACAACCACATTAATGGATTCCATGACGACTCCAGTGCGCTTGTTGTAGACACGATATGCCCTGCTGTTAGTAGAATAACACAGAAAGATCCCTTCATCACTTTTAGGATCCAGCTTCTGCAGATACTCTCGATCTCTGAGAATATAGCACTGGCTTCCGAAGACATGAAAGTACTTTACTGTAGGTCGTTTACCCTTCCATAAATCGTAGCAAGTCTTCTCTGTTCCGGATCGAATCGTCACTCTGTTAATGACATAGCAGGCTGTATTCATTGCTTCCGCCCAAAATTTTAAAGGCACCTTCTTTGCGTGAAGCATAACTCGAGTCATCTCCTGAATAGTTCGATTCTTTCTCTCCACAACTCCATTCTGTTGAGGAGTGATAGGAGAAGAGAATTGTTGTATAATTCCTCTTTTTGAACAGAAATCAGCAAGAGCAGCATTCTCAAACTCTTTCCCATGATCACTTCAAATTTTTACTATATGCTCGTCTTTATCCTCTCTTTCGCGTTCCAATTGAGTGCACAGCTGAACAAACGCCTGAACTGCATCTGACTTTTCTCTCAAAAAACAAGGCCAGGTGAACCTTGTGAAATCGTCAACACAAACAAGAACATACCTTTTGCCAGAATAACTTTCCACTTGCATAGGCCCCATTAGGTCAATATGAAGCAGTTCCAGGGGTCTGCTTGTATTAATCTGAGTGGTGCTCTTGTGAGGGACTTTGATTTGTTTTCCAATCTGACAGTCTCCGCAAACAATGCTAAGTTCTCCTCGAACTCTGGGAATGCCTCGAACAAGCCCCTCTGAAGTAATCTTCTGTAACGTTCTAAGGTTCACATGTCCCATTCGCTGATGCCATAAGTTCATCTCTTCAGTACGACTCAGTAAGCATGTTGTTTCAGCATTGGGTTTACCTAGGTTGAGAAGGTAGCAGTTATTTGACGACCTTCTTCCCGTGAGGACTGGTTCATTCTTCTGGTTTAACACCACGCATTCATCCTGGGAGAATTGGACATGATGCTCTCCATCGCACAACTGACTTATGCTGATAAGATTGGCCTGTAAACCTTTGACAAGAAGAACTTCTTTCAATCTGGGCAGACCTTGAACATTTAGGATTCCTTTCCCAACGACTTTGCTCTCTACACCATCACCAAAAGTCACATTAGAACTTCCTTTGCATTCTTCTATACTGGTTAGAAACTCGGGATTGCCAGTCATATGTCTCGAACATCCACTGTCAAAGTACCTGATGTTCCCATGAATGGCATGGCTTTGGCAAAACGGCTTTAGACAGTTCAAGCTGGAGTTCAAGGAGAAACGGCTTTAGACAGTTCAAGCAGGAGTTCAAGGAGTGTTCAATCAACTACTGGAACTCGCATACAGCAGATCTGAAGATACGATGTTTTCCTAATCTGGACGATCAAAGATCTGATCTGATTGGAGTCGGCTCAACAATAAATTAGAGGATCAGATATTCAAATGAATATCCTCACATCAATTAGGAGTCGATTAAGAATATTCGAAATTACTTGGTGATAAAGAAAGATCGAGATCTTCGTGAAGATTGGAATGGAGTGCTGAATATCCAAAAGATATCGATGAGGTTATTTGATTGGAGCCAATCGACAAGTCATCATCGAAGATCAGAGAGGTGATCAAATATATGCAGATTGGCTGAGAGAATATAGGATGGCTTGGCACGAAAGTTATCTCCAAAGATTGGATATGGAGGAGATTGAATATCTATCAAATATTTAGGAGTATCTCCGAAATATTTGACAAGATATTTAGATTGGATCTGGACAATCAAAGATCAAGATTTGAAGTCGGCCAGCGAATTATTTGAACATCAGATATTCGAATGAATATCTACATTGAAGGCGGCGTGGCTGACTTGGGGAAGAAGTCTTCGTATATTCTTCCAACCGATTTGAAAAGATATACATCAAATATCTAGGAATATTTCCTAAATATTTGATGGGATTATCTTGTGCTGATTAGGGTTTCGTCCAAAGCATATAAATACAATGCTAGGGCGTCCTTATTCAGTGTCGCTTCCTGAGAGAAAAGATAAACACGAGAGTTCGTGAGATTGGAGGAGGAGCGACCACCGGGTGATTATTCCACACCGGAATATCAACGGGAAGAAGCAGTCTGTTCAGTGTGCTGTTCAGACTGCTCTTGAAGGACAACAAAGCGCACACACACACGGTGATCAACATACGTCTTTGAGAGAAGGCGACTGGACTTCCGAGAAGTCCAAGACTAGGCCGAGAGGGAAGTCTCGTCCTACCCATAGGGGATCGAGGGGAGTAGCGACGAACCGAGATTGCAAATCCGAGAGACGGAGTGTTAGTGGTGAGGCCATTACAAACGAGGAGTTGTGTAAGAGTAAGACCTCTTGTAACCCTAAACTCGTAATAAGATTTGTGTCCCTTTCCGGGTGTGGGAAACCCCCCAGAGTAGGCGTGGCCGAACTGGGTTATCATATCGTGTGTGCTCCTGTTTGTTCTATTTACGTTCTGTCTGCTAAGGTGTTCCAGCCTCTGTTTGAACACAACCTCAAACTGGTCAACAAGTGTTCGAGACGCAGTTCAAACACCATCTAGAACTCGTCTTGACTAAGACAAGTAGATTTCAATTGGTATCAGAGCAGGCACTCGACATACAGAGTGTGATCCGGCGACAGTTCAAGATGAGTTTGAAGGAAGGACAGAGCACTAACCGACCACCGTTGCTTGAAGGGCCGAATTATGTCTATTGGAAATCCAGGATGAAAACCTTTCTGAAATCCATCGATGAAAGGGCTTGGAGAGCTGTAATGATAGGATGGACAGAACCCACGATGGCCAACCCTGAAGGAGCTGTTATGCCAAAACCCGAAGCCCTGTGGTCTGAAGCAGATGATGTAGCGGCTGTTTGGAATTCAAAGGCCCTAAATGCAATATTCTATGGAGTAGACGAGAAGGTGTTCAAACTGATTGCTGAATGTGAGGTGGCCAAGGAAGCATGGGATATTCTCAGAATAGCCTATGAGGGTCCAGATAGTGAATCTAACGATGGGTCTGGTGAAAAGCTTCGAGGAGCAGGTGGTGAGCATCTCAGAAAGCATGTTGAATCTGTGACCGAGGAGGTTAATCCATCAGAGAAGGTTGATGATTCAATAGCGGAAGTATCTGATCGCGTTGAAAAGGATGATGATCTGGACAGAATCTACAAGGTCCATGTGTCTGCTGTGACAAGTTCACAGAAGTCGTCTCAGGCCCAGGCTGTAGGGGTGGAAGACTCTGCACCTGCCCTCAATCCAGAAGCTGTGAAGGAGGCAAGTGTTCAAGCAGATGAACCAGGAGATCAGCAGAGAGTTGAGACAGTTGTTGCCTCAGTGGCAGTCTCAGTAGAGGAGACAGCTGACGTCCCAGTTATTGTACAAGATGTTTTTCGTGGTGAAAAGGTGAAGGCAGATCTCCCAAACGTCAGTGATACAATGATGGAGAAAAATAGAGAAACACATCATGCAGGCTTGGTGGGGCTAAGGAGAAAGAATGCGGAGTTGAGTCGCAAAGAAGTTCATCTCATTATGACAGGTAATCCTCAACATCTCATCAATGTTAAACCTATTCGCAAGCGTCAGTTTGTCACTTTTGGAGATGGAGGGAAGGGCCAGGTGATCGGCTGTGGGACATTGAAGGTTCCGGATCTACCTGAGCTCGAGGATATCCTCCTAGTGGATGGGTTAAAGGTAAACCTGATCAGTATCTGTAGATTGTGTGGTGAAAGACAGTCTGCTACATTCTCTCGTGATACGTGTCAAGTACTGGATTGGAATGGAGACAAACTGTTGGAAGGAAGCAGGTCAATAAACAATAGCTACTGTCTAGGCTCAGTTGGAACAGGAGCTGCCACTGTCTGTCCGATAAACACGATACATAAAATGGAATTGCAAGGGACATGTATGGTGTCCTCTTCTGGAAAGGTGAAAGACGATGTTTCCCCCAACTCAGTTCTAGGAGATAAAATTCCAGAGGGAGGTCTAGCTGATGAAGCCACACCTACTCCAGCTAGGACACTTGATGATGCACCTGCGCTGCAACCTTCAGGGAGAATTAAGAGTCGAGCGAATGAGATCAGGTGTCGAGAACTGACTGCATGTTCATCCAGTCCGAAGAATGTCAACAAAGCATTTATTGATGAGATTTGGAAGTTGGTCATTCACGTGGAACTGGAAGAACTCACCAGATATGATGCATGGAAGTTATATCATCTTGTGCACAGTCACGAACTGAAGGAGACTATATACGGACTCACACAAGCGCCCAGAGCATGGTATAAGACTTTCCTCATTTACCATGGCTATGAGCGAGGGGGAGAAGAGAAGCATATGTTCGTCACGAGTACACAGAAGCTAGTTGGACAGTTCGTGAGACGGATGCAAAAGGAGCTCCAGCTGATCATGGTGGGAGAGATGAAACACCTTCCCGGAACACACGTTGACCAGATGCTGGGAGAGCAAGAGAGCATCGCCGCAGGGAGGTGCTGCACTCAGTTCCTATGGATGAAGCAGAATCTGTCTGAACACGGAGTGGAACGGGTGAAGAAGTTTCTGCCCAAGAACCCAGTACAACACTCCATGATCAGATATCACTTCATCAGAGAGCTAGTGGAGAAGAAGGTCATCACATCGAAACACATGACAAATGCCGCTCAGTTTGAAACACTTAGATCCTCTATGGGTCTGTGTGTTGTCGCCAACTAAGTGTTCCAGAAGGAGGTTAGCCAAGAGTACAAACCCCAGCAAATCAGTTGGGCTGACCTACCAAAGAAGAGGGCTGGAACAGATGGTACGTGGCTGGAACTAGTTATTCAATTCAAAATATTATCAGCATTATGAACCATTGGAGCATATCAAGAAAGGAGAAGAGGCGACTTCGAAGATGACAAAGGCTAACCTTAATCCATCTGAAGGAAGAAAGCTAGCGGAAAATCAGTCGACGGCTGATCTACCCCTAAAAGGTAATCCTGTGGTTCAAATCTCAGATTCATGTACCTAATTCTGTGAATATGAATTCGATGAGGAGCGTGGAGGAAACAGATGATGATTAGGGAGAGAAGTCAGTGGTTAAACCTGTAGTTGAGCTACAAGGTATTGACAGCATGTTGTCAAGTGGTTCTGGTTCGGTGAAAGAAGGAGAAGCCAGTAGGGCCAAGATTGGGGTTTCTGATAAGAAGACACTATTGAATGCAAAAGTGCAGGCCATCGGTTTCGCGCTAAAGAAGACAAGGATTCGCAGGAAGGTCGTGCCTCAAAGGAATGACACTCCCACGGAATACGTTGCACGGATTTGTGCTGTAAGGGGGAGGAGACTTGTTATGTCAGAATCAGAGGCTGAACAGTTTGTTGAATCATCCTGCAAGAGGTGTCTGGTTCTTGAGGAAGACTCGGTGGAAGGAGAAAAGAAGTCAGAGACCGACAAGGCTGCTGAAAAAGTGTCTGTTGAAGCTGATGATCCGAGGGAGCTAGAACACCCAGCTAACCCAGATGTGGAGATACATGAAGCTGATCTAAAGAGACCAGATAATGGAGATTGTGAAGAAAATCGGGACTCGACTTCATTCGGTGAGCTCAAGAAGTCTGAAAAGAAGAAAGTGATCATCCAAGCATGCTCGACTGAAGTAACTATCAAGCGGGATGATAAGCGAACAGATGCAGGGGGAGCAAGTGCATCCAAGAAAAGGAAGAGGAGTGCTCCAGGATCTGTTCCGCCTAGTGTACCAACTGGAGTGTCTAAGCATGAAGTGTGGTTTGCCAGTACAGTCGCAGCAGCCAAGTGGAAAGCAGTGCAGAAAAGAAAGATCTTCCCTGAGAGGATGCTTGATGAGAAGAAGTACAAAGGAGAGTAGATTATTCAGCTCTTGAAGGAGACTGATCTGATTTTGGACCGTCCAAAGATGCTAACCGTTTAATGAACAGTTGGTGCGAGAAGCTATTGCAAATCTACCAAAATAGTTTGGGATTGCTGGTGATAAAGACTACGGCATAGTCTTTGTCAGAGGAAAGAAGGTCAAGATTGATCCTGAGATCATCAATGTGTACTTCGCAATGGATGATTTTTACGAGGTGGTGGAAGAGGAGAGCTATGACAAGATTGCAAGCTGTTTAACGGCTGGAGCATACCCTCGGTGAAAAGACACCTCCATCCCAGTTGCAGATTTGACCACATTCTACTCGATGTTGTTCTTCATCGTCATAGTCAACTGGAAGCCTACATCTCATAGAACCATGGGCATCAAGGAGATGTGACAGCTGCTCTACCAGATTGCAGAACATGCCATATCTACAAAGTCTCTGCACCAGATAATCTTCCCATCGCTTCTATAAGCTGAACATCAACCAGCATCCAGATTTGAAGACAGACCAGGACAGACTGTCAAGTGCTTCGTTGAAGTTGGTAGTTGATCACAAGCTGTTCAAGGGTCGACATAAGAATGATCTGAAGGACCCCGGGTTGAACAGGAAGGATGCCCCTGAGTCTTCCATAAAGAGAGCTACTGGTGAGAATTTGTCCCGAGCTGAACGCGGACAACTACTTGAGGTCATACAGGCGTAGAGGACAAGTATCGATCAATTGATGCGCGCTCTGCAATATCCCAGTGATGATAAAGAAGACAGAGAGAGTTGATGTCCTGATTGAAGAAAAGACATGCTGCCATGAGCCAAAGAGAGATATGTCTGGAGATGGACTACCACGCGGCAGTACAGGACGAGCTGAATCATTTCAAGCAATCAGTGAAGATGATAATCTCTGGATCAAAAGACCTAGATACAATTTTGAAGTCCCAGAGAATGTTTGGAGGATGTAGAGGCATTCGCTACACTGATTGGAGCAATTCAGGAACCTATCAGTTGCTGACCCGTGGTCGAACAGCTGCTGAGACACCATGGTTTGACAGACTCACAGCATGTGTCACTGTCCCAGGCTATGTTCGAGGGGGAGTTGACAAGATTCCAGTTGTCGAAGAGACCAGGTTGCTCGATTGGACCCCTTGCCAGTTTGTGGCAAAAAGGGGGAGTGTTTTGAGGTAACTGTTCTGGTCCCTCAAGTTGTGTCTAAAGCGTAGATTTGGTTTTGCCAAAATGCCAAGGGGGAGATTGATGTTCCCATGAATGGCATGGCTTTGGCAAAACGACTTTAGACAGTTCAAGCTGGAGTTCAAGGAGAAACGGCTTTAGACAGTTCAAGCAGGAGTTCAAGGAGTGTTCAATCAACTACTGGAACTCGCATACAGCAGTCTGAAGATACGATGTTTTCCTAATCTGGACGATCGAAGATCTGATCTGATTGGAGTCGGCTCAACAATAAATTAGAGGATCAGATATTCAAATGAATATCCTCACATCAATTAGGAGTCGATTAAGAATATTCGGAATTACTTGGTGATAAAGAAAGATTGAGATCTTCGTGAAGATTGGAATGAAGTGCTGAATATCCAAAACATATCGATGAGGTTATTTGATTGGAGCCAATCGACAAGTCATCATCGAAGATCAGAGAGGCGATCAAATATATGCAGATTGGCTGAGAGAATATAGGATGGCTTGGCACGAAAGTTATCTCCAAAGATTGGATATGGAGGAGATTGAATATCTATCAAATATTTAGATTGGATCTGGACAATCAAAGATCAAGATTTGAAGTCGGCCAGCGAATTATTTGAACATCAGATATTCGAATGAATATCTACATTGAAGGCGGCGTGGCTGACTTGGGGAAGAAGTCTTCGTATATTCTTCCAACCGATTTGAAAAGATATACATCAAATATCTAGGAATATTTCCTAAATATTTGATGGGATTATCTTGTGCTGATTAGGGTTTCGTCCAAAGCATATAAATACAATGCTAGGGCGTCCTTATTCAGTGTCGCTTCCTGAGAGAAAAGATAAACACGAGAGTTCGTGAGATTGGAGGAGGAGCGACCACCGGGTGATTATTCCACACCGGAATATCAACGGGAAGAAGCAGTCTGTTCAGTGTGCTGTTCAGACTGCTCTTGAAGGACAACAAAGCGCACACACACACGGTGATCAACATACGTCTTTGAGAGAAGGCGACTGGACTTCCGAGAAGTCCAAGACTAGGCCGAGAGGGAAGTCTCGTCCTACCCATAGGGGATCGAGGGGAGTAGCGACAAACCGAGATTGCAAATCCGAGAGACGGAGTGTTAGTGGTGAGGCCATTACAAACGAGGAGTTGTGTAAGAGTAAGACCTCTTGTAACCCTAAACTCGTAATAAGATTTGTGTCCCTTTCCGGGTGTGGGAAACCCCCCAGAGTAGGCGTGGCCGAACTGGGTTATCATATCGTGTGTGCTCCTGTTTGTTCTGTTTACGTTCTGTCTGCTAAGGTGTTCCAGCCTCTGTTTGAACACAACCTCAAACTGGTCAACAAGTGTTCGAGACGCAGTTCGAACACCATCTAGAACTCGTCTTGACTAAGACAAGTAGATTTCAGTACCACTTTTCTTTATTCAGATGACTGGACGAACTGAAGGCAACATAGCATACTTCACCTTTTTGCTTAACTCTCCAGACTTGCTTCATTCGTGGTTTCTGGACTTGTTTCTCTTTTCTGAAGGACATATGAAACTCATGACATCTTGCCTTAATGTGTCCCATTTGATTACAGAAGAAACATCTTCGTCTGTCTCGCTGTCTTGTGGGATGTCGTGTGGCAAGCCAAGATAATTTTCTTTGTGGGAAATGATTGGCTGGAACAGTTTCCGGTTCTGGCTTAGCAAAAGATTTTCTTTGAGTACGATGTTCAGCTGGAACAAGTTGTGGTAGTAGTTGTGGCAAAGCCTTAACAAAAGCCGTCTTTCCAGAGCTTGATCCTCGAGTAAATCCAATCCCTTTATGACCACCCCCTATCCTTTGTGCTCCCAGAATAGAGTCTAGATCTTTTGTTCCAGAGTTCAGCATTTTGACTGTCTTTTTCAAGTGATTCAGCTCTTCTATTGTCGCCTCATGGGCAAGTTTGCCTGTTTCGATTTCACATTTGAGGGAATCAATAATCTCAGTAAGATTTACCTCTCTTCTTTTCAGAGTATCATTTTCTTGCTTTAGGTCATCTGTAGCTCCTGAATGATCTCCTTGGTAGTCTTTACTTCGAAGTTTCAGGGAAGATATAACTGCTAGTAACTCCATTTTTTGAGAGATTAGCTCAGCTCTTTCGTTTGTTGCTGCCATCAACTGGGCTTTGAGATCAGTAATAGTCTGCTGATGATTTAGGTTTAAGGTGCTAACCTCTTTCTTGAGCTTCTCGTTTTCTGCTGTTAGATCTTCTAGAGAGTTCTGAAGGTCTGTTTTTCGCTTGATATCAACCAGCCATTGTTGATATAGATCTTTGTAGTTGTTAGCAATTTCCTCATCAGTAATTTCATCATGGTCACTGTAGCTAGAATATAGAATGTGATCTTCAGGAGATTTCATGGTCTCCTCTTCTATGCTTGGGTCCTTTTTGGGTTTGATACATCCGGTAAGAGCAACAAAGTTGTTGGTTTCCCCTCAGAGTCACTATCACTCCAATTCACAGCATATGCATTCTTTTTCTTCTGTGTGTTAATACATTCTGCCCGGATATGACCATAGCCCTCACATTCTCTACATTGTATCCCTTTGCCTTTGTTATCAGTATCGGAGTCTTCAGATTGGTTCCTCTTGAAAGTTCTGTCATTCTTTTGGAATCTTGACTTAGATGACTGACTGGACTCAGTCCCTTTACCGTACTGCCTCCTCATAAATTTCCCAAAGTTCTTAGCAAACATGGCATACTGTTGTTCTGACGTATCGTCTGTCTTGTCCTTAACAACTTCAGCCTTTAGACCAACGCTGGAGACTTTTGTGAGACGGTCTTCTTCATTCATGTCCAGCTCATGGGTCTGCAGGGAGCCCATCAGTTCATCTAGTCTCATGGTTTTCACATCATTGGCTTCCTTGACGGCAAGAGCTTTCATGGCGAACCGCTTTGTGAGAGATCTCAACACCTTTCTCACCAGTGTTTCCTCAGTCATTGGTTCTCCTAGCGCGAATGCTTCGTTAGAGATGTCAAGAACCCAAGTGTTGAAGTCAGCAATGGTCTCATCCTCCTGCATTCTCAGATTTTCGAATTTTGATGTGATCGTCTCCATTCTAGAGATTTTAACTTTGGTTGTTCCTTCATGAGCAGTTTGTAGAATGTCCCAAGCCGTCTTGGCAATCTCACAGGTAGAGATCATCTTGAAATTCTTTCCATCAACTCCAGAGAATATGGCATTCATTGCTTTAGAGTTCGCCGCTTCAGCTTTCTTTTGAACCTCAGTTCACTTGTCTTTAGCACGAAGGCTAACCTTACCTTCTTCGTCGGTAGCCACTGGGTGAGTCCATCCTTGTTCAACAGCTTCCCGGACTGATTCATCTTGAGACATTAGAAATGCCTTCATTCGTACCCTCCAGTGGCCATATTTGTTTCCTTCGAGCAGAGGAGGTCTCGTGATGTTCTGCCCTTCTCTTAAATCCATCTCACCAGTCTTCGGATCTTACTCTGTGTGTCGAGTATTTGCTCTGATACCAATTGAAATCTTCCCCTGGTAGATGAGATGTTGTTCTGGTCGAGATCCAGAGCAAATCCTAAAACAACTTATGCGCTAAAACAAGTAATGCGAAAATAAAACGACACGCAAAGTTGTTACCCAGTTCGGCGTTAACGAGCCTACGTCTGGGGGGCGTTCTCTAGCCCGGTGGATAGCAATTCACTATTATTGAGTATTGCGAGTACAGGGTTTACCGTTTACAGAATCCCTCTTAAACAACCTGAGCCTCGGACACTCTAGTAATTGCAATCTAGGTCTCCCCCTAGATCTTCGCTCCCGCTCCGTATCCACCAGAATGATTCTCCGTGAGAATCAGCGCCTTCTCCCGAATGCGCAGTAACGGAACTTCAGTGCGAGCCTTCAGCTTCGTCCTTCGATCAATCTGTTGAGCATCAATGTAGATTGATCCGAGCGCCTTCGAGTAACCAGTGACGGTTAGTTCTCCAGCCGTATACGTGCGTCGTGAATAACCAGTTACCATTGATTCACCGCCGTTTGACTCCTCCTCCCTTCAATGAGTATGAGCGTGTATTGTATCTCCGTGAGTGCTACTAATAACCGAGTATTAGCACTCCTTATATAGAGCGGTCGAAACCCTAAAACAATAAGGATTCCTAAACTAAACCGCCTCTATATTTAGGAAATCTTTCCTAATCTCTTGCGCATATCTCTTGTAGATAATCCTCCGTTCGAATCTTCAAACTAGATTAAGCAACCTTCGATTATCTTCTCGACTAAGATAGCTTCAAGCGCAAGCAACCGACTCCAAGGATATTTCCAATAATCCATAAGCACCTGACTCGACAAATATGATTTACGAAATTCACTGTCGCGTCAGAGTTGTGCTAAGTCGGCTTAGACAAGTTTCCAAATCCGAATATGGAAACTTCCAACTTCTGTCCACTGATGTGCAACCGCCTTGATCTTCCAACGGTCGACTAGGTTTCCTAATCTGATTTAGGAAACACTTCTTCTGCTTCAACTTGTTCTAGGACAGTTGTCTCTTCCAGTCTTGAACAACAGCTAGAACAACTATACTAAGTTTTGCCAAACTACATGCCATATAAACTAACAATTTCTCTTCCAACGATGTATGGGGAACATATAATCGGTATGTGTCAACAATTTTCCTTAACTCTTGAGTGATATTTTCCACAAGCAGTGACTCATCTTTGTAAACACATTTATAACACAAAAATCATACAGACGAGATTAAATTATTTTCCATGAAATTAGCTTCATGTAAAGATATGTTGGCAGGAGAAATTATCATGCTCAACGTATACAAAATAGATTTACATGTTCTAAGTAAACATTTTTTTTGAATACCTGTAAGCATTCAAAGATAGTCCTCTAAGACCAGCAACTCTTTTGTCTCTTCAGGGCTGACTTCCAATTTTTCACCCTATCCATCTCACCTCCAAAACGCTCCTCTAGCACACTGAAAGCATTCATATAAACTCCCGTTTGATTACGAACTATAGTAGGTTCCACATCAAAGGACATAATGAACATTCAAGGCCTCAAGCTCCATGATCTCTACTAGTTCATCCAAACACCACCAAGAATCGGCATATCCAAGTGATAGGATAACTATGGACATCTGTGAACGGTGGATGGCTTCAGACAACTTCTTTTGGATGTCCTTGCCATGTTCCAGCCCATCGTTGTCCAAAAAAACTCTAAATCCAGTTTTTTTTAAGTGCATTGTAAAGGTGACCCACAAAGATACCGAGTGTCGACTCCCCTGAAGGTCAGAAATACTTGATATTCGAACTTTATGTTGCAATCAGAATACTTTCCAGCACTTGTACGTGCCATAGCTAACAGAGTTCTTGGCCGATGGGATGTCAATGAATGTGTGTAACAGCAAGAGAGTGTATGTTCCAATGTTACCCGGTACGCAATTCGATACAATTCGCGGAACCGAAACGAAAACGAAAAACGCTACTTATAGTGAATTGGGTTCGATGAGTATAAGGTTATTTTTTAATTTAATTTTAAAAAATATAATAAAATTGAATTGATGAAATAAAAAATGCAGAATATATTTCATATTTATTATACTAAAAAAGAAAAAAACTAATTATTCATATTTATACCGGAATTATATGACATTTTGATGATTTTGGACCATTATAAAATAATATTACTATATTTGGGTACAAGTGTAATATTTTAAACTTGGAGGGTCCAATTAAACTAAACTAACAATTATACTTCATCTGTTCATCATCTTCCCGAGACTCTCACAAACCCTAATTTGTATTGTCGCCGCCGCTTGAGAAGGTGGTTCGAAATCGTCCAGGCCTCATTGTCGCTGCCTCAGATGCGTTTCGTTTTCGTACTGGTTCGCGATTGCACGCGAATTGAGGAGCGTTTTCTGGCCGTTTTGGAACGTCCGAACCAGGTCGCCGGTCGCGGTACCGTACCGCGAACCGGGTAACAATATGTTGTACTAGTAAACTTTGAAACACAATATTAAACAAGATGGGACTTCTTACCTTCCCAAGTCAGTAGGGATATTTGTCTTCATATAATTAAATTTGCTGCAAAGAAGAAGACATTTTAAATCCCAATTGCATGCCTCCATTCGATACTCATAAATATTTAGATTAAAGTAAACACTAAACTGATAATAAATAAACGGAACTTGTCGATTACATGTGTTTACTGGCACTTAACAGTTTTACTCATTAAGGCGGTGTCGGGGTTGACTTTAGAAGATGCATCAATTGGGATTTGAACACACATGACACGTTCCTACAGATCTCAAAAGAACATATTCAAAATGGAGCACAGCTTACTTGCAAACATTCGATCCCTAATAACTAAAGAAAGTTCAAAGTCTCTACAAACAATAACAGATTCAGTCCCAAAATAAGTACAAAAAAAGATAGGTCATAGGGTGTGCTTGAGGTTCGACTTCAGTGATGTTGTAGCTCCGTATACCTGCTGAAGTGAAGCCTCGGGAGCAGAGCGCGCCATTGTTGGCAGCTGCTGATAAATTTGAGTTGGCTCGAGGGCCAGGCAATGGGCATCCTTGGGCTGTATTTTTCATGTTCCTATTTTACCACTCCATAAACAAAGTCAGAATCTTCGACTTCTGACCAACTCCTGATTGGCCATTTTAAAAAGAATTTATTATGGATGCGGATGTTCTTGTAGATAATTGATTCACGGTACTAGCTACGCTACGGATGATACACAAAAGTTACCGTAATGAGCTTTACAGATCATTAACAGTTACATGTTAAATATGACTTTGGATCATATGAGAAGTATTAATTTCTATGAGAAATAAGAAATGATATAACTTTAGATCATGTAACTTGATCTTTTCATAGGATCTCAACTCTGTCAAATATCTCTGAAATTCATATTTCTGTGTCGAGTCCATTTGAAAAGATCGATTTACGATCCATCTTTTTTTTAGATTGATAGATCGGACTCGGATCATATACATCCAGACTCCTGTCCCGACCGCCCCGATATGCGTAACATGTTTTGAATTTCGGTGAAATTTCATTTGAAGGCATTAGTTGATTAGGAATTTAACTCTAATCACTTTGTGGCTGCAAAGTTCGAAGGATTCATATATTCGGGTTTGATATCTATGTGGAAAATTTTGAAAAATGTCACTATGCAGCTTTATTTGAATTATTTATTAACATTCGACATTCAGGAATATACCATGCAACTATACTACTAATTGCCACCGGCTGCAACTGATGAAGTAGACAATATGTCCGGCGACTGTCGATTTCTACATGACATGTGGTCTAACTTGGGCAGAAACATTGTTAGAGTACACATCGACGATATCGACGATGAAGTGTTCGGTGACGACTACACTTCTTCAGTGGGCCAAGATGACGTCCGTGATATATATGCATTAGCACCGTTGTCAAACTCACATTGTGATTTATATATAAGGTAATAATCTTGTAATTAGTTGTTCATCATTTGCTGCAGAAGGTTTAACTATACCAGTTTTTCATTTTGTAGTTTTTTTATACAATCAGAATATTGATTCAGAGATTCGGTTTGGGTTCTTCAATCCCACAAGTATGAGCCCGTCCAATCACATAAATGAGAGGTTATCAGCGTTTGTAGCAAGACTTAATATGCTAGACAAAGATCGCAATTACTGCTACTTTCTGCCTTATATAAATGCTGGTGAGTAAGTACATAAGTTACTTGTAATATATTACCTAGTTTTTGAAATATGGGTTGTGTAAATTTAGTTCGTTATTGTAGTTTCCACTGGATGGTGTGCGTTATCTTCCCCAAACAAGGTGTAGTCCATTGGTTTAACTCCTCAAAATACGCCATCGTTGTACACAGCGATGCGAAAGCTTTAGTGGACAGTCACTAATTACGTATTGTTATTTATTTTAGGGGATTGCAACGATACTATCAAGGATGTAACCCGAGGATTAATCGTCGAATAGAGTGGAAGATAGTGACGGTATTCATAGACGAAATATTTCCTTTAATATTCTTGTACTTTTCATGAATAAAGTGTTAAATGAGATTATTTATCATGCAGTGTCCAAAACAACCTGATGAAAGTAATTTATGCGGTTATTATGTTTTGAGATATATGTTGGACGTAATCAAATTTGTTCGTGCTAATAACGAGGCATATGTGGAAGACTTTGACCAAGTAAGCATGCTAGCCTCGTCCTACTCTATTAGAATGGTGACAAATGTAGAATGATGTTGGAGTTGTAGATGAATATCATTGTTCATCATTCTGAAACCTATGATGATAATTTAGACATGCTAGCCTCGTCGTACTCTGTGATATGACCAAAGTTTGGGATCAGATTGGCTTTTGATATTCTAGTTTTGGGCAATATAGAATTTAATCTGTGTTGTGTGTTCTCTTTTTTTTGGGTTCCAAATCCATGTTCTAGTTTTGTTCTAGGTTTCTTCTAAATCCATGTTCTAGGTTTGCGTTCTAAATCCATGTTCTAGGTTTGTTTTAAATCCATGTTCTAGGTTTGTTCCGAATCCATTTTTGTTATATATTGATGTAATCGTCTTCTTATTTATTCTAGGTTTTTCCTAATGGGAGAGAAGAATATGATATGGGAAAGATACAAGACGTGCAAGATAAGATCGTCGCTTACTTGTACAACTACTTGTTCGAAAATAGTGTTTACATGTGAATTGTTTATGTGAAGTTGTATAAATCAGTGTATGAATGGTTGTGCATAATGACTTGTATGAATGGTTGTGCATAATGACTTGTATGAATGGTTGTATTTTGAGTGAAATGAAAGTATTTTGATGTTTGGAATGTGTAACGGCAGGGTATTAAATTTGTTTAGAATTTGTGTTCAATTTTTCAGGTGGATTTGAGCTATAAAACAGCCAAAATCTGTCCAAATTTTTTCATATCTTACGCATCGGTTATGAAGAAACCGTTGCATAATGTCATGACATTATGCATCAGTTTGTTGCTATAACCGTTGCATAATGTCCTGACATTATGCAATGGTAGATTATGCAACAGATGAGGAACCGTTACACAATGGTCCTCAGAACCGTTGCATAAAATCATGTCTGTAGTAGTGAAGTGAAGGTGAATATGACACAAGTTATGAAAATTAATATCTCGCTGCTCACTTGAATGATTGTTACATTTTGACGTGCGGTATTTTGTATGTCAAAAACAATTTATAAGTCGGTAAGACCCGGATCGTCCGAGGGAGCAAGTGTAAACTTGTGGACTATGTAAGGTTGAGTTTCTATTTATCCTAGTCCGAAAAGAGTTTTTGTTTTGGTTTTTGATCTAAAATAAACAAAAGTAAGAAAAGGTTTTAACAAATTTCGAGAAGTATTTCGGGGAACTACTTCACTTACCTAACATTTGAATCGAGTTTTTATTAGCTAGCTTGCATGGTTTGCTTACATTGATTGGAAATTAGCCGCACAATCCAAGTAAGAACCTCACCCTTTCGGCGCTGTTGGTTCAAATTGGAATTGTACCTTAAACTACGAACCTCACCCTTTTGGCGCTATTGGTTCGAATCAAGTAACTCGCTGATGTTTACCAACTCTCGTTGCATAAACATGAGGAGTCCTTGTCGTAAAACTAGCCTTTCCCACTACAAACTTAGGCTACTCTCGTAGTCACATAGTTCGTAACGTGTAGTTTACTTAATAGTCTGACGTTTAGCCTCACCCTTTCTGCGCTATTGGCTTAACGTCTAGAAGCTATACACTTAGACATTTTCTCAAACACCTGGTATGCATCGTTGGGTTTAAGCGCTAAGTAAAGTACAAATCATGTAAAACAATCCAAAACATGCAACGATTAATATATTAAACGATTCATAGTCGAGTAAGCTTCGTAGGACCCCAAAATATGGGTCACTACTCACTATCCATCGTCATGGAAATACAAATCATGTTTTGTTCGAAACGAAAACTATAAAGAGAAAAAAGAATGACTACACCTTTTGAATTGATGTCGATAACCCCTTTTAGCTCAATTTTCGATCCAATCAAATCCTCGCATTTTCGCACCCCCTTCTCTCTTCTTCGTTGTTCCCCAAGTGTGTGGGCGTGAATGGACGTGGAGAATGGAAGTGGAGAATGCCCAGTATTGGGTGGCGGCTGCTGCTCCTCTTTTTGTTCAATTTCCCCTTTTTTCATTTCTCCAAAACCCTAGTAAAAATTGGGCTTTTGGCCCATTCAGTCTTGTTGTGTCGCTTGTGTCGCTTATTCAGAATTTTGGTGACACATAGCTGTTTTTGCATGCTTGCTGGAAACTGCCATATCACTTGTGTCAACTAGTTTGGTGACACAAGTGCAGAGTGAGATAGCTTCTTGAGCTCATATTTTGACATCTTTAACGGCTGAATCTGCTCTAGGTTCCAACTACAAAGTTGTAGCACTTGTTCTCAGCTTTCCAACAAGCCAAAGATCAATGAATTCGGACACTGTATGAGCTCTAGCCGTGCGCGACAATTAGGGAGGTCAATCCATCATTTTTAGCACTATTCTCGCCCAAATTCACACAAAACTCTTTCTTACGCCTTGGATTTGTTTTTTCACCTAAAGCATCAAAATATAATGTGAGAGCTCATATAAATAAGGAAGATGATCGAAAATCGACTAAATGTGGAGCATAAATATAGTACAAATTTATGCTCATCAAAACACTCCACACTTAGAGTTTGTTCGTCCCGAACAAACATGAACTAAATCCTAATCCACTGTCGTAGGGAACACGAGTGCATTTAGCATATGCACCAAGCCTTTAAACCTATAGGCTACCCTACAGGACGAGTTGTAGTCTCGTGAGAGTTTTCAGAAAAGGGAATACTCACAAATCCCATATGCGACTAGCTAATATGCATGAACAAGATAGTTCCTCATTTATCTAGGCATTACGCAACGAATACCCCATGCACATCAACTAAAATAGTAATAAAAGACTAACTCTTTTTCAAAAGAATTTTGAACCGCCAATGACCTTACAAAGATGCACATTCAAAGACAATCAATGTTAGAGTTATCAAATGGCTAACTGACAAGGTGTCGTTAGGACCTTGCAAAATAAATTTATAAGTCCACTACTTGTGACTTCACTATTGGATTAGCAAAGCGGTAAGTAGGGGTCGTACCCAAGGGAGTCAGTGTGGAATAGTTGTTCTTTGAAAAGAAAGAAAATGAAAGTAAATATAATTGGGTTTTTTTAGACAGAAAGTAAATGACAAAAAAGTAAAGTGCTGAAAGTAAGTGCGAGAAAGTAAGTGCGTAAAGTAAATACTGAAAGTAAAGTGCTGATATGTAAAGTACTGAATGTAAAGTGCTGAAAGTAAAGAACTGAATGTAAGTGCTGAAATTAAGTGCTGAAAAGTAAAGTGCTGATAAGTAAGGACGAAAGATATTCAGTCTAGGGTCTCTACTTGTGAGACAACCATCATAGACTTCAAATGATCTTACTTTGTGTTCATAAGTGCGGGTTTATTCCATTTCAAGACATAAACCCTAAAGTAAGGCCATGTCAAGCACTTACACCACAATCTACTCCAAAATCAAGACATAGACTTCTAGTTCTAAGTGCAGCCACTTGATCTCACATTTCTGATACAACCAAGCAACTTAAAGAGGGTTTGAACCACTCGGAAAAGCTTTGCCATTTCAAGCATCCACTTAACTTCGTTGTTCAAACCGAATGAATGGCACAAGAACTAGTTGAAACACAAAATAACATTAAGTTCTCAAGTCTCAAGATGCATACACAAGTATGAACACCCTTTGACCGAATATGCTTAGCTACTTGTATTCATGTCAAGGAATACAAGCACCATACTTATAAAAGTAAAGGAAAACAAGAAAACAAAAACTTGTAAAGGAAAGGACTCGGTTTTGACAAGAAAAAGTAAAGAAGCCGTGGCTTGACAAGGAAAGTAAAGGAGAGGAGCTCCAAATGAAGAACAAGACATGAAAGTAAAGAGTGCTTGCTGGAAAGTAAGAGCTTTGGAGCTCAAGAACAAGTGAAGAAAGCTTTGGAAATTAAGAACAAATGCAAGAACAAGTAGAGAGCAAATTGTGTTTGTATTGAAAATGAAGAGAAGAGAGTTAAGCTCTCTTCTCTCTAAGGACTTGGGACTTCGAAGCACACCCACAAACTAAGCTAAGCCCTCTATTTATAGGCTATCTAAACCGACTTTAGGGAGGAGATATGTATTGGCTTGAAGAAATATCCCAAAAGCACTTCATTTTGATTGGTTTAGCCAAAAGCCATCCACATGCCTTGCACTTGCCTTCCAACCGACTTGAGCTTGGCTCAACTCAAAGGGCAACTAGCTTGGTTTGGTTGAGGCCAACCGGACTTGAATAGTAGAGGCCCACCGAAATCCAAAACCAAACCAAAATAAATAGTAGAAGCCAACCGGAATATTGGGAATTCGGTTCTTGGTTGGAACTTCTTGGCCGGAACTTGGTTAGACTTGGTTGTTCTTGGCCTGAGCTTGATCGGAGCTCGATCGGAGCTTGGCCGGAGTTGGCCGGAGATTTGGTCGGAGCTTCTTAGCTTTTGGACAGCTGATTTGGAACGACAAAGTCCATACAAAACGAACTCAAGAAGGATGTTTGGCCAGATTATGCCCGGAGCATGGTCGAAATCCCAAAACGGCCAAAATTGCCCTAGTTCGGCCTTGATCGGGCTTGAGCTGGTTCCACTCGGGCGTTTTGTCTGGAAAGTGAGATTGTCTGAGTTGTTCGGCATTTCGAACAACTTGGTCGAGTCAGATTTGCTAGATTAGCTGGTTTGGTCGAGCGACTTGGTTTCGGTGCCTATCAGCGCGCGCATGACCTTTGGAATTGGGCCAACTGCCAATCTGTTCGAGCATTCACCTTGGTTTTCCGACATTGTCCACCTTATTTTCCATTTTGATCACTTTGCTCGAGGCGGATTCGTGAGATCAGCTCGGTTGCCCGGGCAACTTGAATTCAGTGCTAGACAGCTCGGATGGTGCGCGGGGCGCGGCCTGGTTTTCTCGGACGCGGGCCTCGGATAGGGACCTGGCATTTCTCGGCGCTGGCTCTCGGACGTGTCCGGCATTTCTCGGATGCGGCTTGGTTTTCCTCGATCCTTGTTGGGCCAATAATCACTTGGCATGCTTTTGGGCGCAAATCTCCCCTTTTTAAGTGTGATTCCTCTTTAGTCTCCAAAATTGCCTATATACACAAAACGACATTAACAAGCATATGTTCGTATCACCAAATGTCGTTTTTGGTGGGTTTAGCGTACTCGATGAGTCGTATAAATACGTCCCATCACTAACCTAACAATTCATTCAACCTTTTCGCAAGATACTCGAAACATGATCCTTAGAAACACAAAAGGCGTGCCGATCGCGTGCCTATGCTATCAAGAAGGATAGTCCATGGGCTAACAATACAAAACTCATTTCCAAGTTTTAGGAGCTAAGTCCATAATCCATAAGGAAAGAGGAGTTTGACACTTCATTTTCAAAACTATCTCAAACAAAGTCATGCTCACGTACACTAGTACAAGGGTCATCCCTCTACTCAAATCACAATGCATGCACACAAAAAGAAATGATGGAAAGGACATTGCCAAACTTAAGTGTGTGCCTCATTTTTTTTCTTTTTTTTTCAAGGCATTTTTCCCACGATATGCTTCACGAATTTTTCTTTTCATAGCTTGCCTTATTTTGGCTTGTGCTTGCAAAAACTTTTTGCTTTTCTTTTTGTTTCTTTTTTTTCTTTGTAGCTTGCCTTATTTTGGCTTGTGCTTGCATATACAATTTTTTTTTGTTGGGGTCAATTTTTCACCCGAATTAACTCCACACTTAAGATTTGGCAATGTACTAAGGATATAAATGGTGTGTGCATACAATGTGAAAGAATAAAGATCACCTAAGAGCAATGACTAAGTTTTCGAAGAGACAAAAAGGATTTCATGCTTGATAATTTTATGCTCAAGTGATGCAAAAAGGTTGCCTAAATCATTAAATAGACACAAGATAACAACAACATTGACGACTAGGAATTATGCAATCATAAAAGTCATGGTGATTCTAGATTCAAAATCAAATCATTAGCAATAAAACTAGATAGTCGAGTAATGGGGTAATGCGAATGCCTTGGAAATTCGAGTACTCAAATATAAGCTAGTGCATCAAAAGTGCAAGTGCCTAAACATGTATATTTTCAATAGAATGCACTACACACCCACTCCACACTTAATAGGAAGCTTAGTCCCTAAGCGACAAATATATAGAAATAAAAAGTGTAGTGCAAAGGGCTTCCCTGAAATTGTAGCACGTGGAGCATGATTCATGGTTTGCTCATTCCTCTCCCGCATATGACATTAAATCTGCAAAACAAACAAGTGACCACTACATAGAAATTATTAGAACATGTCACAAGTATAATGTACATCATAATAGAGAACTCCACACTTAAATCAAAAGCGTCTAGCGAGTAATGATGCGAGTGCAAAATAAATTTGAGAAGGCAACTTACAAACGGTTTTACTTCCCTCGAAGACCTAGTTTAACGTCTTGGCAAGACTAGCAAAGTGCCCCATGTATTCGCTTGCGAGAAGTCCTTTGCTCAAATAACTTCTCGCGGGGCCATTGGTGCTTAAGTCATCAATCTACCTTCAAATCCCATTTGACCTTCCGTCCATCAAGTCTACAATGGACTTTTAGGTGCAAACTCAATCCCTTTGAAAGTAATATTCTTTTCAAGGTGCAGGGATTGTAGGAGCTCCTTGCTAATAATTTTGCAAAATAAGGTGCTAAGCTCCTAAATATGTCTCGAGACGGCGTGATGAAGAAAGGGTCTTCAAAACTCGTCTCGAGCTTGATGGACACACCGTCTTTTAGTTTCTCAATAACTTCCTTGGGTGCCCAATCCTCTAACCCCATCTCAATACTTGCATTCTCTTGTATGCGAGGTTGCTCTCTTGTAGCGCTCATGTAAACATCAACAAAGTCTTCATACAATCCGAATCCTCGTGGATCAATGTTCTCTTGCTCTATTTCATCCCCATAAATAGATTGAAGCTCACTTTCAATTACCACTCGTGGAGGTGAAAGTGTCCGAAAATTATAGTCTTCTATACTTGAATCATCTTCATATATCTCTTTGATAGCTTGGCCGGGCTTCTCAAAAGAGAAATTCAACACTTTATCCTACTTGATTCAAAGACTTCTTCTTCGGAAACCTCTTCTTCATCATCCAAGTTCCCATTTTCAATCACTCTTTGTGCCAATGTACTTTCTAATGCTTGGTTTCGGGCAGAGAGTTCATCTAGACGCTGGTTAAGAGATTGGAAATTTTGTAGCATGTCTAGACTGTCTTGGGTAACCTTTGCTTGGTGGGTCTTTTGATTAGCTTGGATCATGGCTAGCATTTCCATGATAGAAAGTCCACTATTTGGTTGAGGATACGAAGGATATTGAGGGTAGGAGTCTTCTACAATTAAGTATTGGCTATCATCCCAATTTAGAGTGTTGGAATGTGTTGGATAGCAATGATCTTCCCAATTTGGTTGCTCCTCCTCTTGGTAATATTGTTCATCGTAAGAGACTTGTTGGTTGTATGAATACATCCTCACAAAACAAAAAGAACAAAAGTTAGTAAGGGTATGTGTAGAGGATATACAAAAAGAAAAAGAAGAAAATATTTACAAGACTAGTCGAAATATCCACACAACCTAGGCTAATGACAAGCTAATGCGTTGCTCCCCGGCAACGGCGCCATTTTGACGTGCGGTATTTTGTATGTCAAAAACAATTTATAAGCCGGTAAGAACCGGATCGTCCAAGGGAGCAAGTGTAAACTTGTGCACTATGTAAGGTTGAGTTTCTATTTATCCTAGTCCGAAAAGAGTTTTTGTTTTGGTTTTTGATCTAAAATAAACAAAAGTAAGAAAAGGTTTTAACGAATTTCGAGAAGTATTTCGGGAACTACTTCACTTACCTAACATTTGAATCGAGTTTTTATTATCTAGCTTGCATGATTTGCTTACATTGATTGGAAATTAGCCGCACAATCCAAGTAAGAACCTCACCCTTTCGGCGCTATTGGTTCAAATTGGAATTGTACCTTAAACTACGAACCTCACCCTTTCGGTGCTATTGGTTCGAATCAAGTAACTCACTGATGTTTACCAACTCTCGTTGCATAAACATGGGGAGTCCTTGTCGTAAAACTAGCCTTTCCCACTACAAACTTAGGCTACTCTCGTAGTCACCTAGTTTGTAACGTGTAGTTTACTTAATAGTCTGACGTTTTGCCTCACCCTTTCGGCGCTATTGGCTTAACGTCTCAAAGCTATACACTTAGACATTTTCTCAAACACCTAGTATGCATCGCTGGGTTCAAGCGCTAAGTAAAATACAAATCATGTAAAACAATCTAAAACATGCAACGATTAATATATTAAACGATTCATAGTCGAGTAAGTTTCGTAGGACCCCAAAATATGGGTCACTACTCACTATCCATCGTCATGGAAATACAAATCATGTTTTGTTCGAAACAAAAACTATAAAGAGAAAAAAGAATGACTACACCCTTTGAATTGATGTCGATAACCCCTTGTAGCTCAATCTTCGATCCGATCAAATCCTCGCGTTTTCGTACCCCCTTCTCTCTTCTTAGTTGTTCTCCAAGTGTGTGGGCGTGAATGGATGTGGAGAATGCCCAGTAATGGGTGGCGGCTACTACTCCTCTTTTTGTTCAATTTTCCTTTTTTTCATTTCTCCAAAACCCTAGCAAAAATTGGGCTTTTGGCCCATTCAGTCTTGTTGTGTCGCTTGTGTCGCTTATTCAGAATTTTGGTGACACAGAGCTGTTTTTGCATGCTTGCTGGAAACTGCCATATCACTTGTGTCACTAGTTTGGTGACACAAGCGCAGAGTGAGATGGCTTCTTGAGCTCATATTTTGACATCTTTAACGGCTGAATCTGCTCTAGGTTCCAACTACAAAGTTGTAGCACTTGTTCTCAGCTTTCCAACAAGACAAAGATCAATGAATTCGGACACCGTATGAGCTCCAGCCGTGCGCGACAATTAGGGAGGTCAATCCATCATTTTTAGCACTATTCTCGCCCAAATTCACACAAAACTCTTCCTTTCGCCTTGGATTCGTTTTTTCACCTAAAAGCATCAAAACATAATGTGAGAGCTCATATAAATAAGGAAGATGATCGAAAATCGACTAAATGTGGAGCATAAATATAGTACAAATTTATGCTCATCAATTATGCAATGGTAGATTATGCAACAGATGAGGAACCGTTACACAATGGTCCTCAGAACCGTTGCATAAAATCATGTATGTAGTAGTGAAGCAAAGGTGAATATGACACAAGTTATGAAAATTAATATCTCGCTGCTCACTTGAATGATTGTTATTGTTAGAGATATGATTAGATAGTCAAAGATATCCTACTATAAGATACATCAGATTATATGATTGTTATCTGATGTATATATTTGATTTTATCTTTGGAGGCCAGATCTGGTACAAAGCCCAGATCTGATGCAAAATACAAAATCATCAGTACCATCCATTTACAAAATCCTGTGGCTGTAAATTAATGAGAATAAAATAATTAATAAAAGAATTTTGAACGTGTATAACTCACTCATAGGGCATAATTGACCACACAGAACCCCAAAATCCATCTCTCTCTCTCCTCCCCTCTATGAACAAACCCAGATCTGAATCTCTATTGCCATCCATGGATTCCAGCATCGACGTCGGCATCTTCGTCACCGATTTGAGCCGCTTCACTCCCAACACCGACGACGCTGCCATGAATTAGGGGTCCGATTCATTATCCAATGGTGTTCCGATTCATCCAGAATGTTCTCGGCACAACATCACAATTCATGACGGAGTTCCGATTCAAAAAAGGACGAACAGAAAAACTTCCAATTCAAAGTAATACATAATTCGTTTCCTGGTCATGACGAACTATAAAATGTTCATGACGAATTATAAAATGATTATGACAAACTACAAATAATACTGTCGAAATTTGTGTCGAATTTTAGTTTATTTTTGATGAATTATTGCATAATTCGTCGAAGTGCACTACAATTCGTCGAAATCTTGATGAATAATAGCCCAAATTTGACGAACTATGACATAGTTCGTCATAAACAGATTATGACGAACTATAAATAATACTGTCAAATTCGTGTCGAATTTTAGTTTATTTTTGACGAATTATTGCATAATTTGTCGAAGTGCACTACAATTCGTCAAATTCTTGATGGATTATAGTCCAAATTTGACGAACTATGACATAATTCGTCAAAAGTGGACTATAATTCGTTAAGAATTCGTCCATGTGAAGCTCTTCACCGTGGTCGCGGCTGAGTATCTGCTTGTGAAGGGAGGAAGAGTCTCTGGAGTGGTGACGAACTGGGCTCTAGTGTCGATAAATCACGACACGCAGTCATGCATGGATCCGAATGTGATGGAGGCGAAGGTGGTGGTCAGTTCCGGGGATGGAGGCGCTGGATATGAATGGGGCTGAGGACGCGATCGAGATCGACGGAATCCATGTGGATCTGATCGACGGAATCCATGGAGCTAGTTCATCCTCCGATTCATTCATCCATGGAGATCTGATTTTTTTCATCGGGGAGAGGAGAGAGATGGGTGGTTATTAAGGATGTGATATACCATATTTGCCCCTATTTACATATCAATTTAAATTAAAACAGGTTTATTTTCAGTTAATCATATCCATTCTAATATATAATGAAGGGTTGAGATTAGTTTGTATTTTTTACAATAATTATCATCTTGCACCTGATCCTAATCCTTATCTTTATCTCTATGTGATGTATATAAAGGCTGCTTAGCCGTCTATCAATAAACATCAATCGTTCTTCTATTATCTAATATGGTATCAAGAGCACGCTTAGGTATTTTTTCTCTCTCGATTCTTAGCTTCTACTCCCGATTGTTTTCTTTGGGTGGTGGTGTGCGGCCAATCACTCGTGCACGACCACCCCAAAAAATCGTTTCCGCATAAATATTGTTTCTTTTTTTCTTCGGATCAAATTTTTGTATTATTTGATCTTTTTTCTTTTGTTGCATTATGTATTCTCGTTGTGTCAACTACATTTACCGGGTTGCCTCTTCATGCTGAGCCGCTTTCGTCATCTATCACCCTCACCGTAACCGCTTCCTGTTGCACCCCGTCGTGCCATGTTACACTCTTTTGCGCCCTTGTTGCGCTCTTTTGTACCCTGTTGCGCCTTCAAGGTGACCATCAAATCACCAATATTCACAATGGCATCAGATGCCAAACCTAATCTGATGTAATTTCCATATGCTTGAAATGCAACATTCTGACGAAAGTCCTCTGCATCATTTTCCCAATCACTACCTCGACCAAGGCCTCCTTTTGTTCGCACTGCTGGACTCATTCTCGTTCAATAGAACATGCTGACCAGCTGTCAAATGCCCTCACATGCAGTCTTCAGCTGCTTGAACCTCCTCAAGCAACAAACTCCAAATGAGCATTTGTTGTTGACACATCCACTGAAGCCTATTACTGTCCATCACCATCCAATCTAATCGCTGCTCTCCATAATTTGAGCTAATTCATTTTTCTGAGCAACACACTTCTTTGCTCCAGTAAATTTTTTCTTTTTCAACCTTCTGCCATGCTTCAATTCGAAAGAACTCAAACCTTCCTCATCATGGTCTTGTATCTCATAAGGATAACTTTCTGGCGTCAAGCAATTTGGATCTTCAGAAACGTGCCATTTCTAGCAACTCGACCAGTGGCGGAAATTTTTTTTATTAATAATAGGTAAAATTCTTGATAAGTCAAAACACAATTCTTACATAATATTCATCAAGAATTCATAGTTTCATACATTACTAGTATATGATGTTCTATCTGAATTGCGCTCTACGATCTCCAATAAACTCGAAATGATCAATCACCGTCTCTGAATCAATATCATCCACATATTCCTTTTCAATGTGAAGCATCATACAACCTGAAAGGTACCCCGTCTTCCATCTTATTTCTAAGCCTAGTTTTTATAATTTTCATAGCTGAAAATGCACGTTCAGTTGTTGCAGTGGAAACAGGAAGTGTCAAGACCAAACGAATCAACCTATCAACTAAGGGAAACAACTTCGCTAACTCTGCTTCAACTAATCGTCTACATATATAATTGTGCACGAGAAGACAATTTCTGAAAATCTTTATCAAAAACTACTTGATGCTTATAATGCTCTAATTGTAACATTGAAGCTCTAACCTCTGATGCATCAACTGAGATTCACTCCAAGGCGCAGTTTTTGAGATTCACTCCAAGGCGCAGTTGCTGCGTCAAAATAGAAGAAATTAGAATACTTTTCAGTTTTCACATGATGTGCTTCTCATGAATAGAAGAAATTAGAATACTACAAAATCCAAATGCTTTGTTCTTCTGGAAAGCATCACATCATTTAACAAACCATTAACCAATCTAATCCAGACAAGTAGCATATAGTCAGTTCTAAATTTAACAGAAAGTAGAAGCTCAAATCAGCACTTCAATTAAGTCCATGGACTAAACTTTAGTAATGCAAATATGCAGCAACAACCCAAAACAACTATTGCACATAAAAATCAAAAGCTTAACTTTTGTGCAATAACATTTTGCAATTTTAAACTGATACCAGGCAAAGCTCGGTGTTAGACCTGTTTAAGAAGCATGAACCTTTTGAGTTGTAAGTTGTAGGCTTTTGGAGATGAAGAAGCAGCTTTTGGAGATGAAGAAGCAGCTCAATCTCAAAGCTAGGCGATGTAGATGAAGAAGCAGCTGGCGATGTAGATGAAGAAGCAGCTTTTGGAGATGAAGAAGCAGCTCAATCTCAAAGCTAGGCGATGTAGATGAAGAAGCAGCTGGCGATGTAGATGAAGAAGCTGCCGATTTCAATCGCTTTTCAATTTTTTTCATCTTTCAATTTCACAGATTTGTAATTGTATCAAAATAATATTCTAATTTTTAACCGGGCTAATTTTTTTTGAATGTGGGCTTTCAATTTTAACCGGGCTATAACTGTTCAAGCTTAAAGCAAGATACGCCACTGAACTCGACACATTGATCGAGCAAGTTCTATTTGACATCACATTTGTGATTGCAGTCAATAAGCTGCTACTCACTGAGCTTCACCAACTTCCTAGATCTTGATCTGCTCAACTCCATCTCTCCCTTTCTGATTGGCAGAGACCGTAAAAAGCATCCAAGTCTGAAACAACCGAAACGCAATAAAATCAGATATGGTGATTGCTGATTCTGAGTTTGCCCTTGCTTTGATTACATCTTCCTCCGTCTCTCCAAGTCTCTTATGTACAAGATCCTTTTCCTTCATCAGGAGCTTCAAGATGGGTTGCTTTTCTCATTTCCCAATCACTAAATCTCATTTGAGGTGTCTTGCATCCTTATTTCCATTTCAACTAAATCGTGTGTCAAGCTCTGCATATTCTTCCTCTCTAATTGGACATCCTCCTGAGCACAAACCTTCTCTGCAATGTCTGCCTCCAATGCATTTCTTTAAGCACTTCAGGTTCAGTCATAAGCTTCTTCATTCCTCTCATCAAAGGAAGTCTCCTCGATGAGATTACATCATCATTTGTCTTTCTCGCGTACTCAAAGAACTATAGTATTGTCTTCTCCACCATAGGGCACATTCTTTTCAAGCACGCAAAAACTTACTTTCTGAAGCGTGGAAATCATCCTCACACTACCATTCATCATGGGCTCAAAATCTTCAACACTGAATTCAAAAGTAGGAGAGCTGACCTCACCTTTTCCTCACCATTACTTTTTCATCTCAGTAATTGTTGCTCCATTTCAGCAGCCTTAAAAATGGCAGCAATCTCCATTTCCATAACTGTCACATAGATTTTTTCCCAGCCAGAGTTGAACCTTCCATAGTGATAGCTCAGTCTGACTTGTCTCATGGGTACACAAGGTGTTGGTGTGGTGTGCTAACTTTACCCAAATGGTACAAATAACACCACACACAATCAAGCACAAAAAATAAGATCATCCAAGCACATTTTAATTGTCTTCGTACCTCATGTGGAATAACTCCAGAAAAACATATCAACGGGCTCATAGGGGCACTCCACATGAAGACAGGCTAAGGTTGGTCTAAAGTACCTCCTGGGCTTATAGCGTGGGATCAACTACGGAGGTCTCTTTTGGGCAGAAAGAAACCAGAATTTCATGTTTTTCAGTCCCTAATGCAGTCATCAATCACATAGCAAGCATGCATGGATACAATATGAACACAACCTACTTTTTCACTAGCATAGAATATCCATGTTATTCTCCATCAGACGTGACTTATATGCATCTAGTCTAGCCAATCACTGAGGGAGCAACATATGAGCATAGCTCTAAGGAAGGGAAACCATACCTAGTTCAAGCCTCAGCTTCTCGTAGGGTTTCCTGTGCAATGCCTTTGTGAATATGTCCGCTATCTGTTTCTCAGTTCTGTAATATTCCATCTCTATTGTTCCCTTTTCTACACAGTCTCACAGAAAGTGATATCGAATTTCTATATGCTTAGTGTGTGGAAACTGCACAAGATTTTTAGAGATATTAATAGCACTAGTGTTATCACACAAAATATTAGCACAATCAGTAATAACATCATAGTCACTTAGTTGTTGCCTGACCCACAGCAGCTGCGCACAACAAGCAGCAGCGGCGATGTATTCCGCCTCTGCGGTGGAAAGTGCAATTGAGGACTGCTTCTTTGAAGCCCAAGAGATAAGACATGGTCCAAGATATTGAGTCATCCCAGACGTGGACTTCCTGTCTGTCTTGCAACCCGCATAATCTGCATCAGTATATGCTGCCAGACGTAATTCTCCTCCCCTTGGATAGAACAGGCATAAGTCATCTGTTCCCTTCAGATGTCTCAGTATCCTCTTTACTGCTTTCACGTGGGTTTCCCTGGGATCGGCCTGAAACCTGATCCTGCGATGTGTACCACTGGTAGTCCCTCAGCCTTGCTGGGACTGTATAACTCTTCCGCAGCTTGTAGTTCTGGGTTCCTCCTCAGTGCTTGTAGGAGGAAGATCGTCGAATACCTCTTCCTCGTTGGGGGGCTCAACGTTGATTCCAGTCACAGGGACAGCAGGGACATGTTCTTGAGCTAGCATCTCCTTCTGAGCATTCTCAGCTGTAGTCTCCACCGGTTCCTGACCTGTTGTCTCAGCAACTCCTTAGGATAGTTCTGTAGCCGCACTTTGAGTTGGTTCCCAATCAGGGTCAGACCTATCAGCGAACTGAAGTTCTCCATCATCCTGTGATGAAGGATCTTTCACTAGGTGTCCTGTCATAGCGCACTCATCAAAGGTTACGTGGATGCTCTCCTCCACCCGTTCCATTCTCAGGTTGTACACCTTGTAGGCTCTGCTATGGCTTGAATATCCCACGAACACACCTTCATTGCTCCTCGGATCGAACTTTCCCAGATTGTCCTTTCCATTGTTATGCACGTAGCACCTGTATCCAAATACCTTTAAGTGAGCGATGTTAGGTTTCCTTCCCCGCAGCAGCTCGTATGGCATCTTCCCTATCAGAGATCGTGGAGACGCTAGGTTTAGTATGTAGCTGGCGGCATGAATAACCTCTACCCAGAACCCCTTGGATACACTACTGGCAATCAGCATCGTCCTAGACATATCCTCCAGTGTCCTATTCTTTCTTTCTACCACACCATTTTGCTGCGGTGTCCGTGGTGCAGAGAAGTTGTGATCTATTCCGCCAGTTCTGCACATGGAGAGAGACTGGGAATTCCGGAACTCGGTTCCGTTGTCAGTCGAATAGACACCAACTTTTTACTTAATTTATTTTCAATCAGTTTTCACCAGACTTACTCGTCAGACTTTGATAGTTTCTGAAATTTTTACCTCTCCTGTTGCAACGAACTTATATGTGCTCTTGTTTCCGAAGATGATACTTTCTCTGGAAAACTCTTGGAGTGAGATGAACCACCCTGAATCTCCTGTCATGTGCCTAGAGCATCTGCTGTTCAGATACCAGGGTCAGGACCTCGCTCCTACCTACAAGTGAGAGATCAGTTTTTACGAACCCAGACAAGCTTGGGCTTACTGGGTTTTCGGACAGTTTTAGCAACAGAAAAAAACTGTAGAGAACAAGAATCTCCCTCATTGTCAGTAAGATTAATTTTTCTTCTGGGGGTTCTTCTGGGTCGTCTGTAGATGTGATGAGCCGTATTTATATGACTCATCGAGTCATCAAATCCCACCAATTCCAGTACTATTATATGCAAACAGTTACTTCTTAGTATTGTTTCGCATTTCAGGTAATTTGGACGCTCTAAGAGGGATCGCATTCAAAAGACGGCTTTTGGAGCCAAAAAAAAACATCACAAGGAGTTCTTGACCGGTCCATATACATTTGAGATGGAGAATGCCCGAGAAAACATGAGGATTGCCCGAAGAAAAATGAGGAATGCCCGAGAAAATCAGAGGAGTGCCGAAGGAGCCCGGCCCATGCGTCCCAGCGCCCGGGCATCCGACCAAGCATCCCGGCCATGCGCCCGGCCATGCGCCCGGCCATCCGAGCTCCAGCCGCTCGTGCATCCGACCTCCATCCAGCGCCGAGAGATCCAAACCCAGCGCTCGAGCGTCCGACCTCCAAGTCCCGGGTATCCGCCCGGCCAGCCGAGCTTCACTTCATCCGGACGTCCGTCCGTGCACCCGAGCGCGCAACCAAGCATCCGCCTGGCCATCCGAGCGCATGTCCGACCGGCTGTGCGAGGGACCAAAGCCCAAGTCGAGTCCAGCTCGTCTCTTCCTCTCCTTCCATGGCGGTTGTTTGAGGCGGTTTTGGAACATTCTAGAAGCTCCTAGATGACGTGATCTCCAAGCAAAGATATTGCCTAAAGATAATTCAAGAAGAAGATTTGGGAATATTTCCTAATCTAGATTTGGGCCCAAACCGAAAGATACTAGGATTCTTGAGAAGAAACCGACTTCCAGGGCATCATTCTACTCTATATATACAAGCCAAAGTCGAGCCTGTCAATTCGTCTGATAGTCCCGGAATCGTCCCAGGCTTCATCTCAGCGTTCCTCGATCTTCATCATCCATCAGTCCTTCTGGCCAGTTCTCAGTTTGTTAATCTCGGATCATAGTGAAGTATTGTTATTCCCTTTTATTATTTACATCGTTCTTCATGAGTATGTGTAACTAATCCGATTATTCGGGTTAGGGTTGAATAATTGTGACTATTGTTTTGAGATTCTGTTCTTCAATATTATTCATGCATTCTATTTAGTTCTTGTGCAAATTATCAGTGTGAATTATTAGGGTAAGGGGAGATCCGAAAGGGTACAACTTAACCTAGTAATACTTACTATCTATTCACTGCTTATTTGATACCGACCCAGTTATAATAAGTAGTTGCACTAAACCTAATATAACCAGACCAGGAGTATTAGGTTTGCGAGAATTAAACGGTTATAACCAGACTAGGAGTAACCCTAAGAAAGCAAGAATAAATCTTTAGAAATCAAGGATAAACAAAGTCACAATTGAATAAAACCCTAACCTGAATATCTTCTCTGATTGATAAAACCCCAGCAATTTTCGTGCTTTACTTTTGGTTTACTAACCTTTACTCTCATTCAGTTTCTTGTTTTTTTTCATTACAGAACGAAGTAGTAACCATCTAGCTCCCTTGGGTTCGACCCTTGCTTGTCGCTATACTAACCCACAGTCCAGAGTAAGGAAAATATAAATTCAAATTTGCAGGTACTAACGACTCCTGTCAAATTTTGGCGCCGTTGCCGGGGAGCTAAGCACGGTGAAATTTGTTCTTCTTTACTTTTTCGTTTATTTTTCTCTTTGCATTATTTCGAAATTTGCTTATCTCGGTGATATTTCAATTTCAACTGTTCGATTTTTGATTTTCATTCTTTTCGATTTCCAATTTCTAGCTCTCAGAGGGTTCTGTCACCAAGACTTACGAGTCTAAGGATTTTGGGTTTTAAGTGGGACCGCTGTGACCCCTCCAATCTCCTGGGAACCCTTTGTTGCTAGTCTGTCTGTGCTATTACGGTGTTTGCTAGACCGGTGCTTGCTATTTCTTGTAACATGTCTCATGCAGGAAGCAGCGTTGGTGGCAACAGTCACAACAGTCACATTAACGTAGAAGTCAACCAGAATGTACAAGGAGTACAGAATGGCGAAATCAGGGGGGCTATCCCTGAACAGTTTCAACCGTTTCAACAGTTCCAACAACAACAACCTCAGAACCAACAACAGAACCAACCCCAACCACAGTACCCACAGTACCCTCAGTACCCACCATATCAGCAATATCCACCACCACCATATCCACAGTACCCACAACCGCCATACCCTCAATATCCACAACCATATCCACCACTGCCATACCATCCACAACATCCATACCCACCACCTCAGAGACCCCCACGCCAGCCAGTAGTCAGAGACGATGTGGAAGACGAAGATGAAGGACCTACCATGGGCGAGCTCTCGGTTCCCAATTTCAGAGACCGAACGTGGCCTATCTATGAAGGACCAGACCTCGCAGCCATAACAGTCAGCACCTCAGTCATCCATCATCTACCCAAGTTCTCTGGAACCAAGGGAGAATCAGCCACATCTCACCTGACACGTTTTCACGGGATATGTTTGAACCTAAAGCCATACGGAGCCGAGGTGGATGACTTCAAACTGAAGGCATTTTACTTCTCACTTACAGACACTGCTACAGACTGGTTCTTATCCTTGCCCTCTAGTAGTATCTACACATGGGAGCAAATGCAGAGGAAATTCATTAGCAAATACTATCCAGCAGCCCGCGCAATGCAAGTCCGGAGACAGTTGCAAGAGCTCAAACAAGGCCCAAACGAGAACATGTACGAGTATGTGGAGAAATTCCTAGCCTTAGAGAAGAGCTGCTGCAATCTTGAGCTCCCAGAGAAATTAGTCGTTGAGTATATGCTGGATGGACTCCGCAGACTGGATAGGAAATTACTAGAGGCCTCAGCTGGAGGCAACCTCATGAACTTGACCCCAGCCAGAGTCCGACAAAAAATCATGGAAGTAGCAGAAAGTGAGCGGTTCCAGGATGAATCTACAAGGGAGGACGAATATGCCCGAACAAGGAACGTGTCAACGGTTGAGCCCTCTATCAGTGCTGTATTCGCCGAGCTCAAGGAGATGAGAGAGCTGATGAAGCATGTGGTCCGAAGGACGCCAGTCCAGGTCAAGCCATGTGAGTTTTGTACATCCACAGAACACAAGACAGACGAGTGCCCTACCTTACAGACTGACGTTCAGGCCGACGTGAATGCAGTGGGCAACTATCAGAATTTTGACAACCAACCAGGCCCAGTCAAGCAATATGGCGCAGCAGCACCCAATCAGGGAACCTGGAGGAACAACAACCAGCAACAGCAGACAGCACGTCAGAATGCACCTCAGCAGACCCAGCAGCCTTACCAGCATCCTCATCATCAGTTTCGGCAAAATACGCCTGGACAGTACCAACAGAATGCACCAAATCAGTACCAGCAGAGAGGACAGAACAGTAATCAGCCAGGTCTGAGCAATCAAGGCTCATCCAACAAGGCTCTCGAGGACATGATAAAAGATCTGGCATCAGCTGTGATTCAGGATCGGGCCACGACCAAAGGAGACATAGAAGATTTGAAGAAGCAAATGTCCCAGCTCACTACTACAGTCTCAGGTCTCTCAGCCAGTGTGCACGCAGGACGACTTCCCTCACAGACAGTTGAAAACCCGAGAGGAAACGTCAGCCTAGTTGAGGTGATTAAGGTGGATGCAGCAGTTGAAGAGACCGTCAAACCAACAGAGGAATTCGGCCAGCTTATACCTGAGGAAGCACCGGCCCTTGTCATCAAAGACACTACAACTCACGGTTCCTCTTATGCTGTAGTTACTCGTGGAGATCAGATATGTGAGAAAGCTGAGTCAGAAATAAGGATGGTGGTCAGGCCAACACAAACCGATCAGATGATGAGGCCGTCACCTACAGCGAGCCATGAGACACCTCCAGGAAAGAATAAGGACCCAGGAGCCTTCACAGTCACCTGTGGCATCGGCAAGACCCAGATACCCCACTGCTTGATTGACTTAGGTGCTGCCATCAATGTGATGCCTTACTCTCTGTACTACTCGCTGAACCTCGGTCCGTTGAAGCCCCCTAAGCTATCTATAGAGTTGGGAGACAGGTCGTGTGTTCGCCCCACTGGACTTCTCGAAAATCTGACCCTTCGGGTAGGAGATCTTGCTGTGCCTGCAGATTTCTATGTCTTGCAGATGGAGAATTCCAGAAAGGGCGAGCCACCAGGACTGATTTTGGGACGGCCATTCCTCTACGACACGAAGACTCATATCAACATGGACTTAGGCCTACTATCATTATCATATGGCGGTAAGGAGGCCGATTTCTATGTCTACGAGGATGTGAACCGACCATGCACAAGGAAACCACCAGATATTGTGCACACCACAGACTATGAGACCCTAGTTCCAGACCCACCAGAGCAGGCTCTTCAGACTACCAGGCCAGCAGCTATGGCCAAGATGTCCTCATCTTCTCGAGGCTATAAAGGGAAGAAACCGTTGGAAAGTTGGAGAGCAGAGCCAAGTGCACAACTAGGGAAGCACACTGGCCGAACAGAAGGAATTGCTGAGCAGAAGTTTGACCTCACACGCCCATGGGATCCTACCTTGTGATCCCTACATGAGGTACTGTCGAGCCAATGACGTTAAACAAAGGCGCTCGCAGGGAGGCAGCCCTGCACGGTTTGCACTGCATTTTCATTTATTTTTCTTACTTGTTTTGTTTATGAGTCTTTATTGTCACATTGTACCTTGGAAAGGATTTGGTTTCATTTTGTAGGGACTTGACTTAGTCGGCCGGAAATTCCCCTTGCGAGCTACGCATGTTACCCACTCGGCTATACATTTTAGCTTGGCCGAGTACCATTGATCCGGACCCAGTCTTTGCGTACTACGCACTTTGCTTGCGGAGCTACGCATTTTAGTCCGCCAGGAGCGCCCCTAGGTCCGAGTTCAGCCGACTACAGTCTTCATCCCAGGGGAGTATTGTTCTATCCCTTTTCCTTTCCTTATCTTTTTATTGCATGCATTTGTGAGTCTTGATTTAAGTCGTGCCGTGAGGACACGGCTCATTTCAAAAGTGTGGGGTGGGAGAGTCAGTCATAGAGTCAGTCGGTGAGTCAGCACGTTTATTTCCTGCACCCTGCACAGAGTCAGCACGTTTCGGGTCAATTTTAAAATTTTTGTACATGATACTTCACTATTTCCTAGACTTGCAGTATTGGATAATGATTCGGTGAAATAGATATAGCCGATTTTACATGCATGTCTTTGATGAAACTTGATTTGTGCGACTAACATGTGATCTTAAATTTTTTGCGTGCCTTTGTTAGTTGAGATAAACAGGGATGTGGAGTTGATAGAAACGCCCTAGAGAGACTTGACAGATCATTCAAAGACCGAACTCAGGATGTATGGTTATGTGGAGCTCGTGGAGGCTAGCACTTCGAGGCAACATAGTACGAGTCTGCTCCGCCACTGCGGTACCCTTTGCGGTTGGTCGGGACGGGAATACTTCACACCGTCTAAGCTCTAGTCCAAGTAGCCGAGAAAATAGGCAAGCGACCCTTGACTTGACCCGTGTCAAAAGGACGAGGATGAGTGAGAGCAGGAAGGTTTCTAATCCGAGTAACCGGGAAAATAGACGAGCGACCCTCAGCTTGACTCGCGTCAAAAGGAGAAGGAACCACGGTTCGAGCAAGTCACAATCCGCACTACAAAGCATCAAATCCATCATCATTGTGAAGGTTTGCACCGAAACAAGTGAAGAGTACCACTGATACATCAAAACCAGACACTATAGCTGACCGAAAAACACTCAACACTTTGAAGCTCGAATCAATCACGTGCAAGAAAAAGCGGCAAAACATAACCATATAGCAGCGAGTTTGAGTCCGAGAATGAGGTTCATGGGTCTAAAAAGGGCTATCTCCAGATACATCCGAATTGATTTGCATCTCGACCCAAAGGTAACACGTATCTTTAACCCATGTTTTCGCACAAAGACATTAGTAGCGAGCATGCATAACAGGCGAGATCTAGAGTAATCAATTCATGTCCATGTAGCACGTCTAGAATGATCGAAGCTTTGTGATGTTCGTACTTCATTTATTCCCTCTTATGACATAGTCCTTGTTCGGGACGAACAAGTTTAAGTGTGGGGTGGTTTGATGAGCCGTATTTATACGACTCATCGAGTCATCAAATCCCACCAATTCCAGTACTTTTATATGCAAACAGTTACTTCTTAGTATTGTTTCGCATTTCAGGTAATTTGGACGCTCTAAGAGGGATCGCATTCAAAAGACGGCTTTTGGAGCCAAAAAAAAACATCACAAGGAGTTCTTGACCGGTCCATATACATTTGAGATGGAGAATGCCCGAGAAAACATGAGGATTGCCCGAAGAAAAATGAGGAATGCCCGAGAAAATCAGAGGAGTGCCGAAGGAGCCCGGCCCATGCGTCCCAGCGCCCGGGCATCCGACCTAGCATCCCGGCCCATGCGTCCCAGCGCCTGGGCATCCGACCAAGCATCCCGGCCATGCGCCCGGCCATCCGCCCGGCCATGCGCCCGGCCATCCGAGCTCCAGCCGCTCGTGCATCCGACCTCCATCCAGCGCCGAGAGATCCAAACCCAGCGCTCGAGCGTCCGACCTCCAAGTCCTGGGTATCCGCCTGGCCAGCCGAGCTTCACTTCATCCGGACGTCCGTCCGTGCACCCGAGCGCGCAACCAAGCATCCGCCTGGCCATCCGAGCGCATGTCCGACCGGCTGTGCGAGGGACCAAAGCCCAAGTCGAGTCCAGCTCGTCTCTTCCTCTCCTTCCATGGCGGTTGTTTGAGGCGGTTTTGGAACATTCTAGAAGCTCCTAGATGACGTGATCTCCAAGCAAAGATATTGCCTAAAGATAATTCAAGAAGAAGATTTGGGAATATTTCCTAATCTAGATTTGGGCCCAAACCGAAAGATACTAGGATTCCTGAGAAGAAACCGACTTCCAGGGCATCATTCTACTCTATATATACAAGCCAAAGTCGAGCCTGTCAATTCGTCTGATAGTCCCGGAATCGTCCCAGGCTTCATCTCAGCGTTCCTCGATCTTCATCATCCATCAGTCCTTCTGGCCAGTTCTCAGTTTGTTAATCTCGGATCATAGTGAAGTATTGTTATTCCCTTTTATTATTTACATCGTTCTTCATGAGTATGTGTAACTAATCCGATTATTCGGGTTAGGGTTGAATAATTGTGACTATTGTTTTGAGATTCTGTTCTTCAATATTATTCATGCATTCTATTTAGTTCTTGTGCAAATTATCAGTGTGAATTATTAGGGTAAGGGGAGATCCGAAAGGGTACAACTTAACCTAGTAATACTTACTATCTATTCACTGCTTATTTGATACCGACACAGTTAGAATAAGTAGTTGCACTAAACCTAATATAACCAGACCAGGAGTATTTGGTTTGCGAGAATTAAACGGTTATAACCAGACCAGGAGTAACCCTAAGAAAGCAAGAATAAATCTTTAGAAATCAAGGATAAACAAAGTCACAATTGAATAAAACCCTAACCTGAATATCTTCTCTGATTGATAAAACCCCCAGCAATTTTCGTGCTTTACTTTTGGTTTACTAACCTTTACTCTCATTCAGTTTCTTGTTTTTTTCATTACAGAACGAAGTAGTAACCATCTAGCTCCCTTGGGTTCGACCCTTGCTTGTCGTTGTACTAACCCACAGTCCAGAGTAAGGAAAATATAAATTCAAAATTGCAGGTACTAACGACTCCTGTCAAGATGCCTGTGTCATGGTGTGGACGAGCCCACTCAGCTCTGTCTTCCCTCCTGTGGGAAGATATTTCTCTTCTAGGGATGTGAGCAGTACTGACTTTTCTTTGGCACTTTTCTTCAGGAGATATGTGTGCGGTATCTTCCCAACTGTAATTCTTCTCGTAGGTTTCACTTAATCTCTTACAGTTTCGTCTGTAGTGGCCAGAGTGACCACAGAGCCAGCAGACACGATAGTAAAGACCACTAGTTTTCTTATTTCTCTCTGAGGGAATAGGTCTCCTGTTTCTCCGTGCCTGAAAGTCAATCTTGAATGGTTGACGGTTGGAGTTCTGTTTCTTCCAAATTTCAAAGGCTTTCCTAGCCTTGAAAGGTATAGAGTTACTTTCATGGAGATGACTCTCCTTCTGAGATGAGGTTGCTCTTCCCGACTATCTTGGGGGTTCTGGCTTTCTGTGCTGATGGGAGCCCTCTCCGACTTCAGTCATTAGTCCCTTTCCTTTGGCAATCCTTTTATTTTCTTCCTCTTCGTCAATATCTTTCTTTCCATCACCATATCCAAGTCCTGGTCTGACAAACTTTCTTTTGTAATTTTCTCTTTCTTCTTCAACCCTCTTGGCTTCAAGTTCTCACAGCCAGATCTCCTTTTTGTCAATCTCCTCTTGTCTGAGATCTGCCACTGTCTGACAGAGTTCATCATTACCCAACTGGTGCCTGGCCAGTTATGCATCTAATTCTTCCATTTTAGTTCTGAAATCTACCAGCTCGGTGTCGTCCATTCTCATGCACCTCAGCTCATCACTTAGATTATTGACTTGCGTGTGCTTTTCGTCACATGTGGGACACTTGCAGACGTGCTTCTCCATCTCCCTCTCAAGTCGCATAGCTTTGGTTGACCAGAGGTGATTGTTCTACATATCATCTTCGTGTTCATCTTGCATGATCTCAAGCTGTTCTTTAAGACTTTGAATCTTCTTCAACAGTTCGGTAATAGTCTCTGCAAAATCAGATTCGCTGAAAACTTCATCCACAAAAGAATCAGATTCATTTACCTCACTAATTGTGCCTCGTGCCATCAGACATGGCTTCTTCCCATTGCTGCATTCCTCATCTGAGTCACTCCAGGCAGCGAACATGGCTTGAGCTTCCTTTGGAGTAGGTGGTTCACCCTTCTTTTTGCTGTAGCAATCTCTAGCAAGATGCCCCTTTTTCTGGCAATGATGGCAGGTTCTTTCTTCCTTTGTTCTGCTCACTTCTGAGGTAGCTCCCTTATTCCCACTTTGGTTACTTCCTCCTCTGCCAGAGTTTCTTCCACCAGAGAGACCTCTGTTGAAGTTCTGCGCTCTCCCTGTGTTTGCTATCTTGAAGGCTCTCGAGAGGAGATCAATCTCCTCATCCTCACTTTTAGAAGGCATACTCACCTATGCTATATCCAAAGCCTTCTCAACCTTCAATGCTATAGCTTGAGATTTGCATGCTTCCCTCCTAGCCATTTTTCTCTCTGCTATCCCAGCTTGACTCTGCAGATTTGCCACAAGTTCTTCCAGAGTGACATCTTTGATCCCTTTCTGCGCTTGGAGAGGTGTAGTCACTGTGTCCCATCTGGAGTTAAGAGCTTGCATGAATTGATGGGTTATTTTCCACTGTGGAAGCTTCTCTTCTAGGGAATTCAGCTGTGCGATGATTACTTGAAATCTGGTGTAGAAGTCCTCCAGAGATTCGTCCTTGCGTTGTTTGACAAATTCGTAATCCTTTGTGGCAGCTAGGATTCTGTTCCTTTTTATGTCTTCGTTTCCCTCGTACAGTCTAGCAAGTTCGTCCCACTGCTCCTTGGCAGTTTTGTACACAACCATCTTCACCTGATCTCCTGATGAGAGGGCCATGTACAGAACCTTCTTAGCTCTAGCATTCTGCTGGAGAGATTTGTAGTCATCGTCCGTGTAGTTGTCTTTCTCCTTCTCCTTCGGTTTGGCAGGATCTGTCACATCCAGGATAGGGAAGTTACCCTTTTCAAACACGCGCCATAGCTTCCCATCCAGGGAACAGACATGAGCTTCGAACTGATCCTTCCACCAGTCATACTCTCTTGGGCTGAGCACCGACGGCTTCCAGAATGAGTTGCTTCCGTTAGACATGATTTCCTACAACGGCTAACACAAAATCTAGAGCTTCCCGACACTGATACCAATTGTTGGATCGTTAAGTTAGCCGTCTATGTGAGGGAGATCACAGAGTGGTATCCCTCAGACAGATGGCAGCGGAAATTAACTCAAACACAAGAAATTGTACGGAAAGTAAAGACTCACGATTTAGAGTGGAAACCTTATTGCAATCCTTGCAACAGGCTGAAAACCACTTGCCTCCTGGACAGTTCCAGAAGGGCTTCAAGATCGATGTTATTGATGAAAGAGTATGCTTGTAGATTTTTACACCTTGTCTCACTGACGGAGCCCACCGCACTATCATTAAGGTGCGGTGTTCTCTGTGCAAAAGCAAATTTATATTCCGCTACTCGTGACCTTACTACTGGGTAGCAAGTGGTAAGTAGGGGTCGAACCCAAGGGAATTAGGTCAGATAGTCGTTCTTTGAGGGATTGTATAAGACGAGAGCGTGTTTTAGGTTGATTGAGATTTTAGTGCGGAAAAGTAAGTGTTTTTTTGGTTGTTTTTGGTTTTTAGTGCGGAAAAGTAAATGACAAAAAAGTAAATACTGAAAATAAAAGTAGAAGACTTACAGCGGGTGATGCGTGATTGGCAAGTCCTCCGGAAGGTGAGCAGTTGATAGAGCAGTTTATACTAAGAAAGTAAATGCAGGTGGTGTTTGAATTTAAGGAAAGCATTCGGTTTTGGGGGCTTTGTATCATAGCCTGTTTATCATTGACCTTAAGTGATCTTTCTAAGTATTCAAACGTGTATCAAGGCCATTTCGCTCGATTTTCACACACTGTCTAGCCCATTTCAAGGTCGTAGAGCACTTGTTCTATTTAGACTAGCACCCCATTTCAAGGTATACTAGCCTATGTGCATCCATTGATCCGTCATTTCCGATCAAAACCAATGGTGTTTGAAAGAGATCGAACTCCTCAGATAAGCTTTGCCATTTCAAGCATCCACTTACCCGAGTATGTTCACGAACCCCCACGGAAGAGCTTTGCCATTTCAAGCATCCACTCAACCTTGAAAATTATGACCTAATATATGGCACATAGAACAAGTTTTGAATACAAAGAAGAGGCACTAAGAGTATAGTCTAAAACATTTTATAATACAAGTACACCCCTTCAACCGAATGAAGAGTTTAGCTACGAATATCCATAGAGGTGGATACCATAGCTAAGTACTTACGGTTTTTGAAAGACAGTAAGTAAAGGAAAGGGGTGAGTACTTCAAGAACCGACAAGAGTACTCGAGAATAAAGAAAAGCTTGAGTACTCAAGAACCGACAGGAGTACTCAAGACCGAACTATAATACTCAAGAACCAACAGGAGTATTATATATTAAAAACCAAACTTACAAATGCCAAACTTTCTAGAGAGAGAAGTGTTTATGATTTTTGGATGTTTACAAATGAGAGGGGAGGCATGTATTTATAGCCATGGAGGAGAGGAGGATGTGGTGGAGGAGGAGGACACTTGGCAAGCTCTCATGGTGGGAGGAGGAGCCTCCCAAAGCCGCCGGTTGGAGGTTGCCATGGAGGGTTGGCTTCCTCCTTTGGTCACCTCCTCCAAAAGCCGCCGGTCACCATGGAGGGGAGAGTGAGTTTTGTGAGGTTTTGTGATGTTTTCACAAAACTATCGGTGCATTTTGGCCCCGGGCTGACTTTGGTTGCTCCTCGGTTGGATTTGTTTTGAGTGATTCAATGTCAGGATCTTGAGATTTCTTTAGTCGGTGTCTGATCGTGACCTTGGAATGACTCATAATATATTTTCAGCGTAAAATCGTCTCCTTAGCGTGTTTTCTCTTAGAGCTCCAAAATACCCTGTAGATAAATATCGGAACTAACAAGTAAAAGTTAAATAGACAAACAGTCTAATTTTGTGGGTTTAACTGTGTTTTTGATTCGTATAATTATGGTCCATCACTCACTCAGTGACAGCTAACATTACTACTCAACTCAAAGTATCAACCAACACGATCTTCGTCTTGTCCGCACACAGCAGCACTTCGTCAGCTCCGGAATTGATTGCTCTTCAATCTCCGATTTCTCTCCAAAAAGCCGCGCTTTCAACTGAAGACTCTTCCTCTTTTTATAGTGTCTTCAAGTCGGCTGATCTGATCTCTGTCCCAGATTCGATTGCTATCCAGCAGATGTGATATGGTTAAGATATTTCCATATCTTAACCCTGTCACATATTTCCTTTCCAAATCTGGCGTGTATCTTCTCCTCATATATACGAGACGTATATTCATGTATATCTTGACATCAATGTTCCTCATCAAATATTACATTCAAATACTCGTATATCTTGAATATATATCACGAGTATATTTCACCAGATCCGATCTGGTCATAATGTCGGTGTGTCTCTCACACGGAACGCATCTCTCTCGGAGCTCTGCTCTCTCTCAGAGATGTCCAGTAAACTTACTTGTCAGACAGTGATTTCTGCATACTCAAGTAGATTATTAGTTAAGTATTTGTTATCATCAAAACACAAAGGGTCCAACATCGAGTGATGACCACCTCTCCTTGAATCAACGTTTTGGGATGAAAGTAGTAGTTTTCTGAATTCGCAGTTTATTCCAAATAATATTAAATGAAGTAATGAAATGAATGAGTAGTTAATAACATATAAAACTTAAATTATATTGGTCACAAAATTAAAAAAATCATGTGGCTCATATATTGTTTCTTATTTCTCATTATAATATTGGTTCTTACTCAATCCTCATCCAGGCTGATGAGATAGTGGCGCAGAGGGTCCGCGGTATTCTGGATATTCTAGCAGAGATGTTTAAGTTGGATGACCGGCAGTTGGAGTTATTACTTTTGCGAGCTTGTGTTGGCATGCCAAAGATGATGTATAATTTGAGGGGTGCGCCGCCTCGTTGGATTGAGGGGTCGGTTCGATCTTTTGACAGTGCAGTGCATCAGAGTTTGGTGCATATTTATAATACTAGGTTCACGACGGAACAAAGGAGATTGGTGGGGTTGCCCCTTAAGTTCGGTGGGTTAGGAGTTCCGATTGGGAGAAAGGTTACTCTCTCGGCGGCAATGGCTTCCTTGGTGCAAGCAGGGGGTTTATGGGAGTTGCTTACGAAGGATTTCTTCTCTTCCTCGAGGTGCGGGGTCTTGCTGGAAGAGTGGAACTTGAGGTTTCGTCCTAGTTCGCCAATTGGTATGGAGGAGCTGAGGTCGAAGGCTAAGCCACAGCAGTGGCTCTCCGGTCTGGCAGCAGAAGTTATCAGAGAAGAGATCAAGGGTCGGGGAGGAGGACGGGTAAGCATACTTGTAAATGACGTTTCTGTTTCAGGGAGTGGTATTTGGACCACAGCGATACCATCACCAATCTTAAAGCACAGTTGATTGAAGCAAAAAAAGATCATGCTGAGCTTATGCATCAAAAGGCGGAGCTACTAGTAGTCATTTCATCCTTGAAGATTCAGAATGAAAGGGAGCAGGGAGATCATCCAGAAACCCTGGATGACCTAAAGCGGGATAATGACGCCCTGAAACGAAGAGAGGTAAATCTCCTCAATATTGTGGATGCCTTAAAATGTGAGATTGAAACAGGGAAACTTGCTCATGAGGAGACAACAGAGGAACTGAACAACATGAAGAAACTAGTCAAAATGCTGAATTCTGGAACAAAAGACTTAGACTCTATTCTGGGAGCGCAAAGGATTGGGGGCGGCCACAGTGGCCTTGGCTTCTCTGGCGGACCTAGCTCTGGAAAGACAACTTTTGTCAAAGCTGCGCCATAGCCGCAACCTGCTTCGGTTGATCATCACTCGCGAAGAAAAACCTTTGGCGAGTCACGACCACAAGTTGTTCTAGTTAATTATCGCTCACAAAGAAAATCAACTCGGTATCCTCCAAGACAGCATGACAGGCGTCGATGTTTCTTCTGCAATCAAGTTGGACACATCAAATCAAGGTGTCATGAATTCCACATGTCTCTCAGAAAGATGAAGCAAGTTCAGAAACCGCGCATAAAGCAAGTTTAGAGAGTCAAGCAAAGAAGTGAGACATGCTACGTAGCGTTCAGTTCTACCAGTCATCTGAAGAAAGAAAAGTGGTACTTTGACAGAGGATGCTCAAGACACATGACAGGGAATTTTGAGTTTTTGATCAACATTAAAGAACACAAAGGGAGTTCGAACGTGACGTTTGGTGATGGAGTCAAAGGAAGAGTTCTTGGGAAGGGAATCTTAAATGTTCAAGGACTGCCCAGATTGAAAGAAGTTTTTCTGGTCAAAGGATCACAGGCTAATCTGATTAGCATAAGTCAGTTGTGTGATGGAGTGCACCATGTTCGATTCACACAGGATGAGTGTGTGGTATTAAACAAGGATAATGAACCAGTCCTCACTGGAAGAAGGTATTCAAATAACTGTTATCTTCTGAATCCTGGTAAACCCAATGCTGAAACTACGTGCTTTCTGAGCAAAACTGAAGAGATGTACTTATGGCATCAGCGGATGGGTCACGTGAACCTAAGGACAGTGCAAAAAATTGCCTCCGATGGTCTTGTTCGCAGAATTCCCAAAGTTCAAGGAGAGCTAAGCATTGTTTGCGGAGACTGTCAGATTGGAAAACAGATCAAAGTCTCTCACAAGAGCACCACTCAGATCAATACACATAGGCCTCTGGAGCTGCTTCACATCGACTTGATGGGACCTATGCAAGTGGAAAGTTACTCATGGAAGAGGTACGTCCTTGTCTGCGTTGATGACTTCTCTAAGTTCACATGGTCTTGCTTCTTGCAAGAAAAATCAGACGCTGTTCAGGCCTTTGTCCAGCTATGCACTCGCTTGGAACGTGAAAGAGAGGATAAAGACGAGCATATTGTGAAAGTAGGAAGCGATCATGGAAAGGAGTTTGAGAATGCTGCTCTTGCAGACTTCTGCTCAAAAAGAGGGATAACTCAATAATTTGCTTCTCCAATCACACCACAACAGAATGTAGTTGTTGAAAGGAATAATCAAACCATTCAGGAGATGGCGCGAGTAATGCTTCATGCAAAGAAGGTTCCTTTAAAGTTTTGGGCGGAAGCCATGAACACAGCTTGCTACGTCATAAACAGAGTTATGATTCGATCCGGAACAAAGAAGACGTGCTACGAGTTGTGGAAAGGTAAAAAACCTACGGTCAAGTACTTCCATATCTTTGGAAGCCCGTGCTTCATTCTTAGAGATCGAGAGTATCTGCAGAAGCTGGACCCTAAAAGTGATGAAGGGATCTTTCTTGGATATTCCACTAACAGCAGGGCATACCGTGTCTACAACAAAGGCACTGGAGTTGTCATGGAATCTATCAATGTTGTTGTGCAGGATGTTGTTTCAGGAGCTTCTGAGACAAATACTGCAGATGATGATGATGTCCCACCTCACCCAGAACAACCTACAGTCACTTCTCATGATAAGGAAATCGTCACAGATAAAGATCTAGAGCATTCCGCGACAAATGACCATCAATCAGATGAGGATGTTGATACGGAAACTGCTCCAACACCCCCTGCCTCTCCACGTGTCCTTCATCCATCAAGAGCAGTTGAAAAGTATCATCTCGTCAGTGAAGTGATTGGTAATCCCACAGATGGCATACAAACTCGAGGTAAACAAGTTAACTTTCGTCAATTGGCTGGCTTTAACTGTTTCATATCTACTATTGAACCCAAAAACATCAAAGAAGCCATTAATGATGAATACTGGGTTGTCGCCATGCAAGAAGAACTTGGTGAATTCCAGCGGAATGATGTTTGGGATCTTGTTCCACGTCCGGATAGTGTGAACGTTATTGGGACAAAGTGGATTTTCAAGAATAAGTCGGACGAACACGAAAACATCACCAGAAATAAGGCGCGACTCATGGCTCAAGGCTATACTCAGATTGAGGGAATAGATTTTGATGAGACTTTTGCTCCGGTTGCTCGTTTAGAAGCCATTCGACTACTTCTTGCTCTTGCTTGTCACCTTAAGTTCAAGTTGTTCCATATGGATGTCAAGAGTGCATTCCTAAATGGGCTGCTAAATGAAGAAGTGTTTGTGGCTCAACCAAAGGGTTTCGAAGACCCTCATCATCCTGACTATGTGTATCGCCTGAAGAAGGCGCTCTATGGTCTCAAACAGGCGCCCATAGCATGGTACCAGTGGCTTACTGAATTCTTAATCAACCATAGCTATGTGCGCGAGGGAGTAGACAAGACGCTGTTTGTGAAACACACAGGGTCAGATTTTATCATTGCTCAAATTTATGTTGTTGATATTGTCTTCGGCTCAAGCAACCAGAAGCTGGTAGACAAATTCGTCCAACAAATGCAGAGCGAATTCCAGATGAGCATGGTGGGAGAGATGTCTTATTTCCTTGGCTTACAAGTCAAACAGAAGGCAGATGACATCTTTATTTACTAAAGAAAATATGCTAGGAACCTGTTCAAGAAGTTTGATCTTGAAAAAGCAACGCACAAGAGAACCTCCGCTGCAACTCATGTGAAGGTTACAAAGGACGAAGCTGGTGCAAAGGTGGATTAAACACTGTACCGAAGTATGATTGGGAGTCTATTATACCTAACAGCCAGTAGACCGAACATTGCTCATGTAGTTAGAGTCTGCACCAGATATCAAGCCAATCCCAAGGAGAGTCACCTGATGAATGTGAAGAGAATTATCAGATATGTTTGTGGAACAGCCGACTATGGGCTGTGGTACACTAAGGATACTAACTCTTGCTTAGTGGGCTATTGCGATGCAGATTGGGCTGGGAATGCAGAGGATCGCAAAAGTACATCTGGAGAATGTTTCTTTCTTGGAAACAATCTGGTCTCTTGGTTCAGTAAGAAGCAGAACAATATATCTCTTTCCACTGCTGAAGCCGAATATATTGCGGCCGAGAGTTCTTGCACCCAGATGTTATGGATGAAACAGATGCTAGAAGAATACGGAGTAAAACAAGATATGATGACTCTCTACTGTGACAACATGAGTGCCATTAACATATCCAAGAATATTGTACAACTTTTCAGAACAAAGCATATCGACAGCAGGCATCATTTCATTCGAGAACTAGTTGAGAAGAAGATAATCACCTTGACTCACGTATCAACTGAGAAGCAGCTGGCAGACATCTTCACAAAAGCCTTGGACAATCTTCAGTTCGATACACTTAGATCCTCACTGGGTCTGTGTGTCGTTGACAACTAAGTTGGTCTAGTACAAGGTAGTCAATCGGAGCGTGCGTGTCCTATATATAAAAGGTTGACTCAGAAGGTCGAGCGAACGGCTCGAATACTGGAATTGAAGAGGAGGTATTAGTCAAAGGTTGCAGAGAGTAAAAGAGATAAGGAGATCTCTGGTGTTTGGTTGCAAAGTTTCCTTTTGGTCCTCCCTTGTCAATTTGTGGCAAAAAGGGGAGTAGTTTTTGGAGTTTGAAAGATCCTTAAAAGATTCGCTTGTGCTGTTTGATAATTACTTGTTGAGAGTTTGAAATCTCTTTAAAAGATTCGTTGAGAGCTTAGTCTCTTCGGAGTTTGAAATCTCCTCAAAGATTCAGTTAGTAGCTTAGTTAGTAGCTCAGCTTGGGAGTTTTAAATCTCCTCAAAGATTCAACTATCATAGTAGTACAGGTAGATTACAGCAAGTAGTTTTGCCAAAAATGCCAAGGGGGAGATTGTTAGTTTTATGGCATGTAGTTTGGCAAAACTTAGTATAGTTGTTCAAGCTGTTGTTCGAGACTAGCAGAGACAACTATCCTGGAACAAGTTGAAGCAGTTGAAGTGTTTCCTAATTCAGATTAGGAAACTCAGCCGACCGTTGGAAGAGCAAGTCGGTCACACATCAATGGATAGAAGTTGGAAGTTTCCAAATTCTGATTTGGAAACTTGTTTCAGCCGACATAGCACAACTTTGCCTGAGGATATTTCCGAGATCAGTTTTGGCAAGTCGGTGCATATGCATATCAAAGATATCAAGAAGTCGCTTATTGCTTGCGCATGAAGCTATGAAGATAATCGAAGATTGCCTAATCAAGATTGATGATATTCATTGGAGGATTATCTACAAAAGATATGCGCAAAAGATTAGGAAAGATTGCCTAATAATATAGGTGGTTTAGATTAGGAATCCGATTGGCATTAGAGTTTCTACCGCTCATATAAGTAAGACTAATGTGAAGGTATTAGTCAGCACTTACGGAGATATAATTCACGCTCATACTCACTGAAGGGAGGAGGAGGCAAACGGCGGTGAACTAATCGTAACTAGTTATTCACGACGCTCGTAATCGGCCGGAGAGTTCATCGTAACTGGTTACTCAAAGGCGATCGGAATCAATCTGTGCTGGTGCTCAGCAGATTGATCGTGGAACAAGCTGAAGGCTCAAGCACTACTGTTCTGATCTGCGCGTTCAGAAGAAGGTGATGATTCTCCCGGAGAATCAAATTGGTGGATACGGCGGAGAAGCTCAAATCTAGGGGGAGACCTAGATTGCAATTGCTAGAGGATTCGAGGCTCAGGTTGTTTAAGAAGGATTCTGTAAACATAAAACCATGTACTCGCAATACTCAATATTAGTGAATTGCTATCCACCGGGTGAAGTGATCGCCCCCTAGACGTAGACTCGTTAACGCCGAACTGGGTAACAACTTTGCGTGTTACTTATTTTTGGCACTGCACTTTAAATTCGCATAAGTTGTTCTAGATTTTGTTCTGCACCCAACCAGAACAACATCTCATCTACCAGGGGAAGATTAGTTGGTGCGGTTACTTGTTGTTCTGTAAATAAAACAATTGGGGTTTGTGAGTGATTTGGAAACAAGTGCAAGGAATAAAACGAGAGGTAATTCAATCGGAGAAAGCATTCAGTTTAGGGATTTCTATTGTGACTCGTTTATCCTCGGCTGTGAAAGGTGTAATTCTATATTCCTAAGTGTGGTTACTCCGTTTCAGGTTATAACCAAAGGTAAGGCCGTTTCAAGCACTTACACCACAATCTACTCCGTTTCAGGTTATAGACTTCTAGTTCTAGCAAACCTAATACTCTGTTTCATGTTATAATAGGTTAAGTGCAACTACTTGTGCTAACGGTTTAGTATCAAACAAGCAGCGACTATGAGAATGAATTGCTCGGCTAAGCTTTACCGTTTCGGGGATTCGCTTAGCTTTACAATTTAGTCCGATTAATTAGCACAAGAACTAGTAAATAGAATAGCAGTAAGTAAAGAGCCTCAAAACATTCGTCACAATAAACACCCCTAAACCGAACAAGGGAATTAGCTACTCATGTCCATGGAAATAACAAAACAATAACGAAGGAAGTAAGGGATTTCTTCTCTATGCCGAAGGGTGGAACTAGGGAGAGAAGCTCTGGATGCTTGGCCGCTTGTTGGACTGCTCGATGGAAGGATGATCATGTCACGATCAAGAGGTCTTATTTATAGCAAAAGACTAGGGCTCCAAGTCGGTTCCATGTTCCCTAATCTATTTTTAGGCCAAAGTCCAAAAATGACTTTAGGAAACCTCTAAACCGCCACGCTTGGGTCTTGCACCGACTTGGCCAAGATTAGGAAACACCTCAAACCGCCACGCTTGAAGACGAGCCGAAGTTCCACCGACTTGGCCCTGCGGCTGAGCTTTTTCTTTGGAATTAGGCCAACTGCCAATCTGCTCGGGCGTTCTCCTTGGTTAGTGACATCGTCCGACTTATCTGCTATTCAGATCAACTTGCTCGAGTCGGAATTGTCAGATCAGCTCGTTTGCCCGAGCAACTTGAATTTAGCGCTGAGCAGCTCGGTCAGGACCTTTGGCGCAGGCTGTAGCGCGTCTAGGGCGCAGCCTGGGGCGCGACTCGGGCGCAGCCTGTAACGCGACTCGGGCGCAGGCTGTAACGTGGCTCGGGCGCGACCTGTAACGCGACTCGGGCGCGGCTCGGGCGCAGCCTGTAAAGTGACTCGGCCCACTTGGTCTCGGACGCGGCCTGGTCTCTGCCTCGGGCACCCGGCCCTGCTGAACCTCCGTTGTGATGTTTTGGCCTGGAACGCCATCCTTTAAGCACGTTTCCTCCTAGAGCTTCCGAGGCACCTGAAATGCAAAACGGGACTAGAAAGTAACTGTTCGCATAATAAGGTGTCGAAATAGATGGGATTAGTCGATTCGATGAATCGTATAAATACGGCTTATTAATATACATATAGTATTCATATATGTTTTTCGTTCGGAGTGAGTTTTTTTTGGGTCTGAAGTATATCATTCTGTTGCTACACTCTGAGATATAATGGTATAGCAATTTGATGAATGGAATGAGGATTTACATGTTACTGCTTTCTTTCATTTCAATTAGAGAAGAGATTCCTGATTCCTGATATGGGCAATCATCTGTACTAAACTAGAAGCCAGGGGTATTAACTTCAGTTACAAGTCTTTCAAAATTATTGAATGATTTCAGTTCAATAAAACTATACTACTTTTTAGTTATATAGCCTTATTAACTTCTTTGATTTTGTATAATATAATTGTCAAGCTTGGAAGGGAAACGAAAATTGTTACTCTGACCTGAATACGAATAAGTGTATTCAGAATGAATCGAACATTAACCATTTTATTCTTCACAATTCTATCCATTCATCGATTTCCTTAATAAAATTTAAATATATAACTTAAATAAATTAAGCTGCACATGATAAACACAATACACAGTTTATCTTCTGGTGAAGCATGTTCCATTACACGTTCCCTTCAGCTAGTGGTAGAGACTGATGGGGGGACATGGTGAAATGCTCAAACTAAAGGCGGACGATATGGTTAAGTACAAGTACAAGGGCCTTACTTACAGCAAGTTAGCGTCATTATGTAATTGGATAAAAGTAAAAGGATCTGGTCGCAAATTTGACAAAAAATCCCCAATATTGCAGTTGAGAAGAAAAAAAAACGAAGAGAGCGGATATAATGGCGGACGGAGGAACGCTCCGAAGCCCCAATCCATCCCCTGCGACATTTCCGGCCTGTAACATCTCTAATGCTTCCAGCCGAATTGTGAGGAAATGTAGCTCATCTTTACGCGTGTCGTTCTCATCTTCATCACAATCACCTCCGAATCCGAGGTTTTGACTCGGACAGACTCGTCACTCCATTTTCCAATTCGTTTTCTGGACTTCCCATTGTGTATTCATTTGCTTCATTGTGTTGGTATTTAGTCTTTTTATTGTTTGTTTTATTCATATTTTTTTGAAATTAATGGATTAAATTTTTTCAGGTATGCTGTTCTTGGTGCTGGATTTGCTGGCCTTTCAGTTGCATACCATCTTCTGAAAGTAACTCTCTGTCTGAGATTGTGAAGTTGAATATTTATATATTTTAGAGGACTTGTTATTTAATTTTGATTAGAGTTTGAAGTTCGGTGATATTTCATTTGACAGCATTAGTTGATTAGGATGTTTATTCTGATCACTTTGTGGCAGCAAAGCCCGAGTGATTCACATGTACGTGTTGATATCTATGATGAAGTAGGGCTTGGAGGTGGTGCTTCCGGTGTTTCGGGTGGGCTTATTCATCCCTATTCACCTAAAGGTTATTCTTATTTCTTTTCTAATAATTGTTGTTGCTGTTGTTCTTTTTTCGCGTTGAATTTTAAGTTATAATTGAGGTTGTAGTGGGCTAATCGGCCGTGTTCTAGCAGCTAAGCTTCTCTGGAAAGGTAAAGAGTGCTGGACAGAGTGTCTAGAGCTTTTAAGAGTGGCGGAAGAAGCATCAGCTTTAGATGAGTTGAAAAACAAAAGTGAAAATACCGATGGGTTCAGAGTTAGGAGAAGGTTAACCTACTATCTAGTTATTGAAATTTGTTTTAGTTTAAGTAAGCAGCCAGCGTCAACAAAATTAGCTAAGATTTATATAAAAGATGTGTTTCAGGGGCATCTTGAGACCAGCATTGAGCATGAAGAATTTGGATGTATTGAGTGAGGTATTCTCCTTTTCACATTATTACTTATTATTCCTTATGTAGTTTTTCTCTATTTTTTTTTGTTTGTGAAGTTGACACTTGCTTATGATGCATAGAATGCTCGTAACTGCCTCCCGAGTTGTAGAATACAATCCATCAATCAAGATGCTTCCAAGAATCTGATCCCCAACTTATCCACACCTTGCGATGCCGCATTCTACCTACCAGACGCTGTCAATATCAATCCTCAGCGATACATTCAGGTTATTGGAGGTCTGATTAGTTACTGTAAATTTCACTTCACTGACTTGATATCCATGTGTATTTTTAATCACAGAATATATTCACCAGGCTCTCTTCCTAGCCTGTCAAAACCTTGTGCAAGAAGCAGCCGATCTGGGTCAAGGAGAAAAGGAGTTGCAACTCCACAAAAGCTCCATCAACAAACTCATTGACCTAGATTGTAAGCTCTAGACTTTCAGTACTTAAGGCCATAGTAGTTACACACTTACACACTATGTATGCGATTGTGCAAAGGGAAATATTTTAACCAGCGCCTGCCCACCAATTGAATGTAATTAAGCCGCATATGGAATTAAGTATCTGAATCATAAATGTGAAGAACGACTTAACATATCGTTTTTTCATACCTCAAGGAGCTTATACAAGCTCTTTTGGATGTTCAACAGCGGAGTACACTGCAGTAATTGTCTGTCTTGGTGCTAAAGCAGACTTGCTCCCTGAACTTTCCGGCAGGCTTCCTCTAAGAACATGTAGGGGTGTCATAGCTCATATGCAGTTGCCTGAATTTGCTGCGTAAGTTTCTTCTTGACTAAATAAAAACCAAAGAGTTCATTATCTGCAGCTGGAGGCCAACATGTGAATAACATTATTGTTTGAAATGACAATCATATACAGTTTCCCTTATTGGTGCCTATGGTGTTCCCTCTTCTTCTTTTTACTGTTTAGCAACTGTGCCGTGTGCTCCCACTTTGTTGAATAAGCTATTGCTGTTTTTGCATGTTTCAGGAATAGTGACATTGGCAATAGCCCTTCGGTATTGTCAGATGCATGGCTAGCTGTGCAGAACTCAAGCAGTCTGTACATGGGGGCTACATGGGATTGGAAGTCAAGAAACTACTCCAGAGATGTCTCAGGAGAGGAAGCATCCAGAGCTCTCGAAGAGCTTCTTCCAAAGGCATCTGTTATTTACCCATGTATCAAGGACTGGAAATTTTCTGGTGCTATGGCAGGTGTTAGAGCAATGCCACCCCTCACCACCAACAACGGATCACTTCCACTTTTAGGCAGTATTGATGAGTTTGTTACAGGAAATGGAAACCATTGTGCCAAGTTTTGGTTATTTGGGGGACTTGGGTCTAGGGGTCTGTTGTATCATGCTTTGTTGGGGAAACTAACTGCAAACGCTGTGGTCAGTTGTAATGAACATAGTATCCCATGTGAATTAACTTCATGGAATAAAACAAACAATGCATGACTTCAGACTCCTCTATATTCTTCTATCTGCTTCAAATTTATGTTATATACACATTTTAATTCACAACCTACTTTTTACGCTTCAACAATCATCCCTTCCTTGCATGTAGGGTAGTAGATGAGTTGGCTCAACCCTTGACTTTGTAACTAAGTGGTCATGAGTTCAACCCCAACAAATGCACCATTCCCACTTAGGTAAGGAATTATGTCCCATTTTAGGACTTGAAGAGAAGTGCTTGGAGCCTAGCCAAAGAAGGTGCTAGAGCTGGTTTTCCCCTTCGCCATGGTGCCGAAAGATGGCTTCTACCGTGTGCAGGTTGATTGCGAGAAGCTTCACTTCGAGAATGGATGGATCAGATGCCGAACGGCTTGTGCTTTAGCAGACATAATGTACAAGATAATATGCTTAGATATGAAAGATAGATGTATCTTGTACAACTTGTAAACCCCATCATCAAAAAAAAAAAAATCATCCCTTCCTTTATCTGCTACTTGCCTTTACAAATCTGTTATCAAACTTCAGAACACATGACTAGCTAGCAAGTTGAGGTCTCACTTGTTAACAAAATTAACAAAGACAAATCACTCCAACAACTGCTCACCAGAGTACTACTGCTCACCAGTCCATCCTGCTCACCAGTACCACGGTCCACATATATATATATAGCTATAGCATGTTGAAGGGTATAATATACTCCTTTGGCATTTGATTCAGATCTTCATCATGATCAGAGTGCCATTTATACTCGTATACAGAGAGATTGAGAGGGGAGTGGAAAATATTGTTGTATGGATTATTAGAAACAAAAGTAGAGCCATGCTCTTCTTCTTGGTCAACTCTTTTCCCATCTATTGAAGAAGCTGTCGGTTTGTCAATATAGTTCACAGTTTGGTTTCGGCTGCAAATGCTGCTCCATGAATTATCAGTCTGTCATACATTATCATCATCATGTTGTTTGGGTCGCGGCTTCATCAACTTGCTGCTGCTGGTTCTCTTCATAGATAATTTTAATTCCCATGTTACTAATAATTTTAAGTCACGAAAACGAAATGCGTAGACAGATATGTGGAGTAGGTCACCAGGTTTTATCTCTCTATGCTCCTCCACGGTACGCCAATGACTTAACCAAGTTAACGTTATTTCGCTACCACCCCAGCACAGCCCATCGTCGAATGATGTATACAATGTCCATTGCCAATTGCTTGTGAGATTCTTAATTGTGATTGTGACATCATAACAACATTCCAATTCCATGCTGTCTGCTAAAAGCATAAAACCAAGATTAAGGGCTCGGATATCCAACTGATTATCAGGAACAGTATGAAGCAGCTCTGCTTCTGTTGTTGTCTCGTTGAACCACTTTGCTAGGTGATCGCCTACAAGGTAAACCTCATATACTCCGGCTAGATAAAATCCCTAGTCAAAAAATATAAAAACTTTTTTGTAAATTTTAATCAACCACAATGATGTCGGATATCAAACTTCAGTACACATGACTAGCTAGTAAGCTGAGGTCTCACTTGTTAACAAAATTAACAAAGACAAATCACGCCAACAACAACTGGTAACCAGAGTACCACTGACCTGAAAACTACTTCGTTAGAAAGCAAATTTGGATTCTTAGTGAAATGGATTTAGTCGGACCACATCCACAGGCGGTAGGACGGTATATACACCCTTGTCTTGTGATTCAGATCTTCTTCATCATCAGAGTGCCTTTTATACTCGTATATAGAGAGATCGAGAGGGAAGGGGAAAATATTGTTGTACCGATTAGAAACAGAAGTAGAGCCATCATCTTCTTCTTCTTCTTGGTCAACTCTTTTCCCAACTATTGAAGAAGTTGTCGTTTTGTCAATATGGTTCACGGTTTGGCTTCGGATGCTACTGTTGCTCCATGAATTATCAGTCTGTCGTACATTATCATCATCATCATGTTGTTCGGATCCATCTTCATCAACTTGCTGCTGCTCCTCTTCATAGATAAATTTAATTCCACATGTTACTACTGTGTCACGAAAGCCAGATGTATTGGCAGATATGTGGAGTAGGTCACCAGGTTTTATCTCTCTATGCTCCTTTACGGTACGCCAATGACTTAACCAAGTTAACGTTATTTTACTACGACCACTGAACAGCCAATCGTCAAAAGATTTATACAATCTCCTTTCCCACTTCCTTGTGACATTCTTAATTGTGATTATCAGTTCTGTACTGTCCGCTGGAACCATAAAACCAAGATTAAGGGCTCGGATATCCAATTGATTATCAAGAACAGTATGAAGCAGTTCTGCTTCCGTTGTTGTTTCATTGAACCACTTTGCTAGGTGATCGCCTACAAGGTAAACTTGATATACTCCGGCTCGATAAAATACCTAGTCAAAAATTATAAGAACCTTTTTGTCAATTTTAATCAACAACAATGCTGTAGGAAATATTCATAAACAAAGAAACAAGAAAGAAAACTCACCCTCCTAATACGACGATCTCTACCTTCAATGTCCAGCAAGATGCTTTCAGAGTCAGAAGCATGCAATTTAACAAAACCCAATTGGTTGGCTTCACTTTCATCCAACTCACCAATCCATTTAATTACTAGTCGATCGTTACAATAGTCAACTTCAACTAGTTCATTAGACCCAGATGCATCTATGAAAGGTATATTGTTCGAATCATTGATATATGAGATCCTTTTTAATGAAGGACTTCCCTTTGCATACAATTCACAACTGCACGGCAAATGTGAAATTGACCGGATCTCGACGCAACCACTCAAAAATAATTCATATAACTTCAGAGTAGGAGGTATGTCCAACACACGAATCTGGTTATCTCTGAGATCCAATTTCTTCAAGGAAGGTACACAACTTAACAACCCCAAAACATCTACTCGAGATATACCGCATCCTCTTAAATTCAACTCTGTTAAGGCAGGGAGACACAGATTGAATGGCAAGTATGGAGATGTGGAGGGAATTGGATATTGTAGCAATGATGAGGCAGCGGAAAGGATTGTCTTTAGGCTGTTCGAAGAAACAACTGATGACTGCATTTGATTACAAGCCATGAAAAACCCTCTGCACCCAGCAAGATTCAACTGAACAACAGAACTTGGAATAGGAAAACTCTCGAGGCTTTCGCATCCTGACAGGTTCAACATGGTAAGCTTCTTCAAGGTTTCAATAGATCTGTGTATTTTTACCAAACTTGTGCAACCTTTAAATTGAGGTGCGCAAGGTTTGATAGGTTTCCAATTGATTCATGGACTCTCTCTAGACTTGTACAACCTTCCAGATATAGCCATTCGAGCATAAGGGCACAAGACAAGTCTGGAGTACACACCAAACGATCTGAATAACTGAGCTTCAAGACTCTGAGTGCACCCATGTACTGTGTGTATCAAATAAAAAAATTGATTCTGAATTTCCTTGTAACATTGAGTATATTGAACTAAAACAAAACAAAAATTATGCTCAAATACCGCCTTCCAAGCATGAACAAGGCAACTCTTTTGCATGTCAAGTACCACTAGCTCATTAAGATTGAAGTTTGATGGTATGGACTGTAAGGGACACCGGGGCCATAACAACCATTTATTCTTGTGCCTCTCTGCTTCATATCCGTAATACACAATTTAGTGAACAACCTACTACTTATAGGCTTCAGCATTCATCCTTCTGTTGTTATCTTCTCGCCTTTACAAATCCATCATCAAACTTCGACACAGATGACTAGTCTGAAGTCACAATTCGATCCAACAACAACTGGTAAGCAGAGTACTACTGACCTGGAAACTCCTTCAGTTAGAAAGTAAATTGGATTCTGAGTGAAATGGATTCAGTCAGTCCATCCTGCTCAGGGTACCACAGTCCACATATCTACAACTATAGATTGTTGGGTATATTATACTCCCTTGGCTTTAGATTCGGATCTTCAACATGTACAGTGTGCCTTTCAGACTTGTATACAGAGAGATCGAGAGAGGAGCGGAAAATATTGTTGTACCGAATAGCAACAGAAGTAGAGCCATCATCTTCTTCTTCTTGGTCGGTTCTTTTCCCATCTATTGAAGAAGTTATCGTTTTATCAATAGATTTCACGGTTTGGCTTCGGCTGCTACTGTTGCCAATGTCATCATCATGTTGTTCAGATCCGTCTTCATCAACCTGCTGCTGCTGCTCCTTATATATAACTTTAATTCCCCATGTTACTATGTCATAAAAACCAGATGCATCGAGAAATATGTGGAGTAGGTCACCAGGTTTTATCTCTCTAAACTCCTCCACGGTACGCCAATGACTTAACCAAGTTAATGTTACTTCATAACAATTCCTGTCCAGCCATGTCCCAGATGGTGTACACAATGTCCATTGCCACATGCTTGTGAGATTTTTAATTTTGACATCATGTATATCAAGATATCTATTGTCTGCTGAAACCATAAAACCAAGATTAAGCTCTCGGATATCTAGCTGACTAGAAGGAACAATAAAACACAGCTCTGCTACCCTTGCTGTCTCGGTGAACCACTTCGCTTAGGTGATCACCTAAGAGGTAAAGTTGATATGTTCCGGCTCGATAAAACCCCTAGTAAAAATATATAAGAATTTTTTTGTCAATTGTAATCAACGACTGCTGTCGAAAAAATTCTTAAAGAAAGAAGAAAGAACGAAAACTCACCCTTCCAATACAATTACTTCTATCTTCAATGTCCACCAAGATGTTTTCAGAGACAAAAGTGCGGAAGTTAGGAAAACCCAGTTGGTTGGCTTGACTTTGATCCAAGTCATCAATCCATTTAATTACTAGTAGATCGTTACAACTGTAGTCAACACCCAGCTGCATATATTGAAGGTATAGGATCTGAATCAGAGATATAGGAGACTGTTTTCAGTGAAGAAAAACGCTCTGCATTCACCTCACAACTCCGAGGCAACTGTGAAATTGACTGAAGCTCGGTGCAACCCCTCAATATTAAGTAATCTAACTTCAGGGTAGGACGCATGTCCGTGTTACTTAACGCACGAATCGGGTTATCGCTGAGATTCAATCTCTTCAAGGAAGGTGCGCAACTTAACAACCCCAAAACATCTTCTCGAGATATACCGCATCGTGCCAATCTCAACTCTTTTAAGGCAGGGAGATAAAGATTGAATGGCAAAAAGGGAGATGTGGACGGAACTGGATATTGTGGCAATGACGAGGCAGAGGAAAGGATTGTCCTTGGGTTGCTCGAACAAATAACTGATGACTCCATTCGATTACAAGTCATTAAAAAATTGGTGCACTCAGCAAGATTCAACTGTGCAACATAATTTGGATTAGGAAAACGCACAAGGCTTTTGCATCCTGTCAGGTTCAGCAAGGTAAGCTTCTTCAAGGTTTCAATAGATCTGTGGATCTTTGCCAAACTTGTACAACCTTTTAAATTAAGGTGCGCAAGGTTTATTAATGTTCCAATTGATTCATGGACTTCCACTAGACTTGCACAACCTTCCAGATATAGGCATTCGAGCATAAGGGCGCAAGACAAGTCCGGAGTACACACCAAGTCCTGCGAATAACTGAGATTCAAGACCCTGAGTGCACCCATGTACTGTATATCACAGACATAAAAATTGAACTATTATGTATATGGCAACTAAAACAAACAAAAAAAAGAAAAGTTCTGCCCAAATACCTTGCTAGCCTTCCAAGCATGAACAAGGCAACTCTTTTGCATGTCAAGTACTACTAGCTCATCAAGATTGAAATTTGATGGTATGGACTGTAACGGACATTCGCACCATAACAACCATTTAATTATCTTTGGAAAATCTTCATAGCCACCTTGGAATTGCACATTATTAAGCAGCAGCAACTCCAAATTTGACATCATTGTAAATGAGGATGTTCTTATAGACATCAAATTCATGGTAGATAAGTATTTCCAAGGATTCAAAAAACTGAAGCACAGGCGAATAAGCTTGGGCCAAATTTCAAAATTGTCATGCTCGGACAACGTGTGATTATCAGGTTTTGGAAGATAAAGGCGCAGTCCTTGTACAGTTGATGTTCCCTATAGAACAAAATAAGAGACAAGGTTGAGCACATGATACATTGATCCAAAGATAGAATAAGTAGAGTATATTGTTTCTGACCTTAACATTTTGCAGTACAGAGGTTGAGTCCCTGGTACTCCATAATTTGCTACGTCCTCCAGGTTCATTGATTGCTTCCTGGCGAGCAATCTCCTTTCCCATCTCTTCAATTGATTGATGCATCATTATCTTGCCATGATAATCGATTGTAAGAAGACACCGATTGAGAAGATTCTGTAATCCAGATATCGGTCTTAACTTACAACCCTCCAAGACCTTAAGTGAATATTCTTTATCCATCCCGACGAAAAAATAAGCTATGTATAGAAACAAATCCTTAGTATACTTATCTTCTATACATTCAAAGCTCAATCTGAAAACATCAAATATTTTATGATCTCGATATGCTTTCAGCTCTTTTAGTAGATTTTCCCACATTTCTCTGTTTCATCCCGTAATAATGGTCCCATGACATAAAGTGCTTGAGGAAGCCCTTGACAGTGCTGTGATCAGTCGATATTTTGACTAATTATTCACTACATTCGATGAAGGATAACACTTGTTCTCCCGGCAAATTGTCCCTATTTGACTTGAGCGTTTCAGGTAAAACAGGCGAATCACTGCTCCATGAGCCCGAAAGAACGGAAAAGATCGATGAAAAAAGAACTCTACACCAAAGACAGGCCGTGGCTACCGTGACATCCTCCCATGTCACGGGTGTCACGGTAGGTATTTTCGACAAAGAAATCCAGAAGGGCCATGACTACCGTGACATCCTCCTCATGTCGCGGGTGTCACGGCAGGTGCATTCCATATAGAATTCAAGATGGGCCGTGACTACCGTGACATGTCTATGTGTCACGGGTGTCACGGCACCTTTACAACTCAGTGAGTTTTGCCTAGGCCGTGACATACCGTGACATTCATACCGTGACATGTTCGAATGTCACGGGTGTCACGACACCTTCGGGAGCAGAATTATCAACTTATTTCCAAAAATTGTTTTTTGGCTTTTGGGCTGTTGGGCTTTTGGTCTTTTTGGGTAAGCTATAAAAGGAAATTCGACCAGATTGAAATGGTGTGCTTGAATTGAGATTGAAGACCTAATTTCGGAGAGGAGAAGACAAAGCATATTATCGCGAGAGATTGAGGATTTAACGAGCTACATCGTCTACACGGTTTCCTCGTCCTTAATTTCTTTTATACACTATTTTTTGTTAACTTACCATGAATAGTGAGTAGTCATCCGTATTCCGGGATTACCCAACTCTTTATGTGATCAATTGAACATTTTTCATTAATGCAATTCGAATATTCAATTTCATCGTGCTTAATTTTATCGTTCTTGCAAGTTTTACATTGAATGGGGTGTTTGCATGCTAGAATGTATTTAGGTTAATTACCAAAAGATGAATGAGTCCTAAGTATTAACCGGATTGTATGAAATTGATATTAGGGCATGGTAGCTACAATGGCAGTACATGAATTAATACGAAAGATGATTTTTGTCTGAAAAACCCTGAGTTTAATAATCTCGATCGTTGATAATCCGTGGATGGGCGGCGTTCAACGATTGAGATTAATCTAGACAATGATCCATGGATGGGCGGCTTGTCTAGTGTTATTTTGATTTATTTCCGCATTCGATAGCATGATTGAATTACGTTATATGATTGCATGATTAGTGGGGTTGGCGCGGATAAAGTTTGATCCTGAGATTCTTTTTCTGATCAAGCCTAATTCTCGTATTTAATTTCTGCAATTTGTTTCTGTTATACCCTAATTTGAATCTTCCTTAAATCTTTAAATTCAAAATAAATAAAGTAAGTAAATAAATAAAAGGAGAGACTGTTGGGCTTGAGAAACGGATTAGACTGCTATATATGGGCTTAAATAGAGATGCTGGAATGTTTAGGGCTTATTCTAAGCTACAAGTATATATGCCTATGGAATGGAAACGAAAAGGAAGCCACCGTCAATTTACCTCTCATACGTCCTTCAGTCAAATGTCAAAAATTCAGAGCCAAGAGGGCAGAGGCTAGGGTGAAGACAGATTTTGGTTCGAGTCAAAGCAGGTGATTGGTGATTGGAGATTGGAGAAGTGGGTAGACCGTGGACAGCAACCGTGAGACAAAGGAAAAGGCAAGGTTTTTATATTACCTTCTCAACTCTCCATAAAAGCAGTATGATTTGACTTGATATGACAATTTGAATATGAGTTGTGAGTACACGTGTGTTCCATTGGGTTCCATGGGAAAATGGGAAAACTCTAATGTGTATGATGTTATCAGAGTAGTGGAGTTTGTAGTTGCTGGGTCATCTTCTTCCTTGAATTTCGCAGCAACAAGTCTCGGTTAGGGTCTTCGATGGTGGCAAGATTGTCGTCTTGTAGTGCTATCTTCTTGTGTGATGAAATAGTACCTTGGATATCTAATTGGACCACGTAAATTCGCTGTCCGAATTCAATATTTCCACCCTTACACTGTGCCTGGGGTTACAGGAAATTCGAATATGGGATTAAATCCAAAAGAGATTAACACTTTGTTCTTCGGCAATAGAACAAAGAAAACTTAGGGTTTGAGTGTTTTGTAATCAAGAGAAGAGGATAATTGTTTCTATCAATTGCACAGCAATCTTTCGTGTCCCATGATTGAGAAAACAATCTCAATTTATAGAGAAACAATCGGGTATGAACAGTAGATGCGTCTATAGACTGAACAGGCACATCTGTTGCATTCATGCGTTCGCATGCTCCATGGCATGCGTTCGCATGCTCCATGAAACGTTGCATCTTTTGCCTTATTTCATGCGGTCGCATGAATTATTTCATGCGGTCGCATGACCTTGAGCAGTCGCATAGAAATCTCATGCGTTCGCATGAGCGGTCGCATGACCCAACCCGAGGCATGAGAATCTCATGCGGTCGCATGATATTCTCATGCGGTCGCATGATATTCTCATGCGGTCGCATGATATTCTCATGCGGTCGCATGATTATCATGCGGTCGCATGAAAACCTGAAAATCACTAACAATCCTCCCCCATTTTTGGGTTTTCTTTTGAATCACAAAATACCTTGTTTTTAAGTAAAACATGCATAAACGGAAATGTCGAAAACGATTGAATTTCCGCATAGTGTAATCACGCATACAATATACCCGAATTGAAATGGTGTCACTAAGGATTGAACCAATCAATTCATTTGGGTATTTGACGGCGACACACGCATGTATTACTTCACAAACCGTTAAGTTAACTTGACTCTTAATGGTCCTTGAGTCCCTATCCATTCATAAACGTATTGAGATTAAACCCGATATCTCATAAAGCGACCAGAAACTTTACGTTTATATAGGTAAATTCTTTAATGGGTCACACCGCCCGATTGTGCTCCTACACCTAGCACTTTTTCAAAGAATCTATTAAGAAGAGTTCATCTTCAGCCTAAACCTTTGTAGGTACTGAACACATACTTGGGGATGCATATTTGTGTTCATCAATCTTCTAGGAATGGGCTTTCCGCATTGAATTCAGCTCTAACGCTAGTTAGATGTGAATTGGGTGTCCCACGACTAGACGATTATATGGGTTTTGTCCCATCCCCTTTATCGACTCGGAAAATAAGTCTCTAGCTAATCCTTCGTCAAGTGATTAGCTTACTTTTTGTTAAAACCTAACAAACTTCATAGACATCACCACATGCATAATGAGCTCACTTACTGCACTATGTCTAACACCTAAGTGTCTAGACCACATTGTATACATGGCCAAATCCTTTAGCCAATGTATCAGCGCTGTCACAATGTATCGATATTGGTGATATCGGTCTTTCCCCCAATGAAATTTCATATATCATGTTCTCTAATCATCCCTCTTCTTTTGAAGCACCGACTAGAGCAACAAACTCATATTTCATTGTTAAACTTATGATGCAAGTTTATTTCTTAGATTCCCATTAAATGATCTTCCCCAAGTAAAATTACCCTTCTACTTGTATAGAGATATCCTTCCTCATTTAAATCTAACGTGCATCAGAAAATCCTTCTTATGACCGAAGGAAATTAAGAACATGCAAGACCAAAATTCATTGTTCTCTTAAGGTACCTAAATACCCTATGAGCCGCTTGTCAATGTTACATACTAGGGTTACTAGTATATCGACTAAGCTTACCCACCGCAAGTGCGATGTCAGGTCTAGCATATATCATAATATAAATCAACACTTTCATTAACGTTCTCTTTCAACTTTCAAAATCACTCTTATAAGTCCCAAATTTATCAAGAGTTCCACTCTTATAAATTCTACTATAAAACTTGAAATAACTAAGAGAAGAATACATATTCCAAGTTTGCAACTTGAATATCAAAGTGTTCTTATTTCAAAATTCAACCTTTGAAATTTGCACCAAATGTTACTTATGCAATCAACAAACCATGATATGCAAGCATGCACCAAGTAACACGTGAATACAAGAACTATACAAATATATGTGTTATTCTAGATTCAACATGTAAGTCACACATGGAGAATCACAATCAGAATTCCATATCAAAACTTGTATTTGATTTAAATACACAGTTTTCCGACATGTTAAACAACACCCTTTTCAGTATAGTAATCATCCAATACCTATCTTAAGGTGTTCTTCACTAATATGAACCCTTAGTGAATATTTCAAATCCAGAAACTCAAATAATCACTAACCTAGTGATATTTGAACCACAAACTCCACCAATCAAGTTTATCGACCCGATAAACTTACAAGTATACTTACCGGAGTTACATATCAAAATTTCTTTTGATTATATTCTGGCCGAAACCATCAACACACATATATATTATAATTCATAACACATACACAACAAGATATTATCCTAAAGTGTGCCTCCACTCATAATATCAGATTTTTCACATAAGGAAATAAATCTTCAATATTAACAGTCAAACTTATTTCCAGTCTAAATTAACTTTTTCCTTGGAAACTTTAACTTCATATGAGAAACGTGTTCTCATATTTTTCAAATCAGTTTGATTGAGGCCTTTAACGAGTATGATTGTAATATCATCATAGAGCAAAAACATAATCATAAAATAGCAGCATTGCATAACTCGATTCAATACTTACTTATTGAAATAAACATATACATGTTTAAATGAATCAAGACAAACTATAAGTGCAACCTAAGAGCAGATGCATAAATATGGCTAAAGTGATATTTTCATGCACGTAATGCTTTCACTCAAATTTCTCTTAAGAAACAGAAATAACTATGAATTCAGCGATAATAAGCAATCATGAACTTCACTCATCAAGTTACATTTTCGTGAAAAACATACATACTCATGGACTAGAATAGCATAGCATAAAATTTATCTAATGAAAATCACTGTCAAATTCATAAAAATCACATGCTTCAAAATCATACGCATCATCAAGGTCTAACTAATCATATACTCATATAATATATCAAAATATCAAAATCAATTTTAACTAGAATCAATCCCAATTAAAATCAACCATAGTTAATTGAATGCAGTAAATATTAAAATTCAATGAAATTAGAAACGTACCTTATTGAACCAGAATATATTAGTTCAATTAGCCTGAAGTGGATCCACTTAACGACACTCGTAGAAATCGCCTCGGTAATCCATCTTTGTCTTTCATATCTTTGATTCATCATCAACAACGGTGGCACCATTACTTTTACTTGCATGTTCGATGTTCATGCTCCTCCTTTGATTATAAATCATCCCAAACCGATCTGTTCAAAGTTGACCCAAATAACTTAGGTTTTCCACTTTGACTATTGTCATGACATCGTCTGTCTAATTCATCTTTGATGAATTAATCTACATAACCAAAAGCATGGCAAGCTCTTTGAATAAATCCAGGGCACTTAACATTCTATATGCATTGTTTCGTCCAGTTAGATTCCTCCACCGAATCAGAGTTAACCAATTTCAAAGAGACAAAGTGAGTTCAATTCGTTGACCAACATCCGACTTGGATTTTAATAGCAGCCAAACTAAGGCTTTACAAGCTGTCAAATGATTTAATAAACAAATCATGTCAGCATCCAACTTTTATTCCATTAGCCGCCTCTTTGAATTAATCATCTGAATCAAAACCATTTCATTCCCAACCATCGCTCAACATCCACCTGATATATTATTCAGATTCTGCTACACAAAACCAAGTTAAATAATTAAATTAGTCAACTTAATTTTAATTGAAAACAGATAACCCTTTTGTGCTCCAGCAAAAGCTAGTCTTTTGTGACACCCGTTCCCTTCCAAAAGCTCTAAGAGTTGCTCGTTTTCGGCTTCCATTGCTTCATATATCTTCCACCTTCCGCAGCGAAGCCTAAACACAAAGATTACAGAAAATGCATATTGAAGTACACAAAACAAAGTAAAACAAGATAACACTTATTCTTCTGTGTCTCCGTTCATTGGAATCTTCCCCAATTTTCATCATCAATTTCCAATCAGTTTGAATGGGGCCCAAACAAGTTTGAATCGGTCAGTCTCGTTTCTATTCATTCAATAATTGCTCCAGCATCAAGTTCTTTCTTGCACTTGGTATCAAAACCATTAAGAACCAATTGAATAAATTCAATTAAATAAATAGTACCAACAAGATTAGAACTAAAACAATGCGCCCAGACTGATTCACTTCATTCAGTCGTAACCCAACATGGGAATTCATCCCAATTTGAAACATGGCAGTTATATTTTTGTCCAATGAATCCAAATCCATCATTTGCTTTTCTGAGTGAATCATGATGTCCCAAGACACTGTTTCATCTACTTAGCCGCTGAAACATAGAATCCTGATTTCTATTTATCTGTAATTTTGCCCAAAATTGCGTAATCAATATGCACTGATGCAAATCCGAAAATTCCCAAAGCCCAATTCGCAGCGTTATAATCCCCGACATCATTGGCGCTGTTTCGGATTTCCGCTTCGCAGTCTACTGTCGGTGGTCTTCGCGCCGCATCTGAGATGTTATGATTTCGATCTGCCGCTTTTCTGCATCACATAACAAAGATAACCAAGTAAATTGTTCAAAATAAAATTTAAATGAATTAAAACCCTTTTTAATGTCTCCATCCGCCGTTTCTCTAAGGGGCTTAGCCTCCGCAGACCCCAATTTTTCTTCACTGTATATTTCTGGAATTCGCTCTTCTTCAACTTCGCCTTCCCCAATTTACAGCAATACTTTGACAATTCTGAAAATTTCATTCCTTCAAATTTTCCATCTTATCTCATGCTCGCCATCGATAGGAACATATTGAATTCGTTTATAGTTGCTGGGTCATCTTCTTCCTTGAATTTCGCAGCAACAAGTCTCGGTTAGGGTCTTCGATGGTGGCAAGATTGTCGTCTTGTAGTGCTATCTTCTTGTGTGATGAAATAGTACCTTGGATATCTAATTGGACCACGTAAATTCGCTGTCCGAATTCAATATTTCCACCCTTACACTGTGCCTGGGGTTACAGGAAATTCGAATATGGGATTAAATCCAAAAGAGATTAACACTTTGTTCTTCGGCAATAGAACAAAGAAAACTTAGGGTTTGAGTGTTTTGTAATCAAGAGAAGAGGATAATTGTTTCTATCAATTGCACAGCAATCTTTCGTGTCCCATGATTGAGAAAACAATCTCAATTTATAGAGAAACAATCGGGTATGAACAGTAGATGCGTCTATAGACTGAACAGGCACATCTGTTGCATTCATGCGTTCGCATGCTCCATGGCATGCGTTCGCATGCTCCATGGCATGCGTTCGCATGCTCCATGAAACGTTGCATCTTTTGCCTTATTTCATGCGGTCGCATGAATTATTTCATGCGGTCGCATGACCTTGAGCAGTCGCATAGAAATCTCATGCGTTCGCATGAGCGGTCGCATGACCCAACCCGAGGCATGAGAATCTCATGCGGTCGCATGATATTCTCATGCGGTCGCATGATATTCTCATGCGGTCGCATGATATTCTCATGCGGTCGCATGATTATCATGCGGTCGCATGAAAACCTGAAAATCATTAACAGAGTTTATGACTTCAATTAAGTTGTGGGCATGCTTATGGACGGTGGGTCCTCGTTTAATTAGAGCTGATTTTGGTTGAATGGCCAGAGGGTTAAGAATTAGTATTAGTTTTGGATTAGTTAAATTGTGACATGTTGGGTTTGGAAAGCATAATTGGAGTTATTCACACATGGTTGAGGATGGTCATGGAATGACAACATGATTCAAGAATAAGTTGAATTGAATGTGATATTGATTAGTTGTTGTCTTGGTTGCAGCTGATCGGGCCAAGTAATTACATAAGTGCATTCAAGTCTTTGATTGACTGTTGCACAAATAAGTTTATAATATATTTTATCATCGTATCGATTAATTATATATTAAAGGTTATACTCGGTTAAGGAGAAAATGATAAGAATCGAAACCCCTTTTGTCTTGACAAAGACGTTAAACTATACAACGTGTATAAATATGTATATAGTGACTTGTGGAGACATACGAAATATAAAGATATACAAGAATGATATTTGATATGAATGGTTAACGATATGGCATCATTATTCACGCGTTGCTGCATTCACGACATGCATGCCATAGACATGATATGAGATTTGGCGTGGTTCAGCCCGCCCACAGATGGTCCAGACCGGCAGTGACGACTGCCCACAGTTTAATATGTTACAGATGAGATTTGACTTGCAGCCTCAGGCCGCCCACCGATATGATGGTCTGGACCGGCAGTGACGACTTCCCACAGTTAATTGATCGATCAACATGTGCATCATAGTGCATTCACGCTTTCATGCATCATATGTTTATGTGTGCACTATATGATACAACTTATTAATATATTACATGTTAAAAAAAGGAAATCAAACTCACAGTAATAAAGTATATTATTCACTTGCTGAGTCTCCCCGACTCACCCCCCTCCCTTATTTCCCCTAAACTTTCAGATAAGTGCACCGCTAATTTGGGAGCTATTGTACTTCGTGGCTCGAGAGTTGTTCGTTCGAGTATGGTGTCATCCAGCTAGTTCCCATCCAGCCGATCAATTATCTTTGAAAGTCTTTCAGTCTGTTCTATTTATTTTCAATTACCCTTAGTGTCGCTCCGTGGTACTTGAGCAGGATCTTAGATTTATTATTTTATTTCCGCTGTATTATATTGCTACTTAGTTATATGAATCTCTTTTATGATTAAATTATCAATATTTGTTAGATTAATATAGAGGCTTGCTTGGCAATTGGCATAAGTGTCAAGCGCCAGTCTCGGCCTATATTTTCGGGTCGTGACAAAGTTGGTATCAGAGCCCTTAGGTCCTCATAGTACCCGAAGCTAGGACTAGTAGAATTTTGATTATGGTAGTGAAGGGTCCCACCGCCATAAACGACGTTCTGCTAGGACATTTAGGAATCCTTCTCTCATTTTTCTTTCTCAAGTCCATTCTTTGATCCTCGTGTCTCTTTGATTCCTAGTAATATAATTTATCATCTAAGTTGTGATGGCATCGGTAATTGAAATGAAAAATGTGTTATTTATAGTCGTTCGATTAATAGTCAAATTATTGACAGTTAAAGGGAGATCACATTTAGTATGTATAGTGAAAGATCAAGGTCATAAGAATGATGTATGAAAGTTAATTACTACATGATTGTAAAATGAGAGTGATGAGAAAAAGGTGATTAGTTCACCGTTACATGCTTCTGTTATATAGTAGTAATCAAACTCTTTGTAAGGTTCACGACAAGTTGTAGATGTGATAATAATCTCATGGGAAGAATCAAGTACGGAAGTAGATGTTTATTGTGTTACTTATGTCAAAATGATTGAAGTATTGAATCGTGATATGGAGTGAGAATGAAAAAGGATAAGCATAAGAAAATGGTTTTATGAGAATGGAAGATACAACATGGTTATAAAGTCGCGGATTTCTTACTTTAAAGATCATCTGATCCACCAGTTAAATAATAGGTATTACTATAAGAAATATGACTGGACATTCTACGATTGGAGGAGAAGGGAGGAAGTTTCCAACGTTAAATGTTGCGATACCTGGTAAAACGGACTAGATATATTGTTGTGGCTAGTTTGACTGTGGTGTCTGAATAAGAAAATGACGAGTATGGAGGCAATGCTTTAGATATCAATACAATTATTTATGAGATATTGACGGTTCGTATCATGAAGATATTTGAAGTGGTTGATGGTGTTATAGGATACAAGAAGTCAGACGCACGTGACAGATAAGATATTTGCAATTGTCAAAGTTGGATTACTTTCGATGAAGATGTATAGTTTAGGTGATTTCAATGTTGCAATAATGGCTTTGTCAAGACTTTTACCCTAGTGTGCTTCATCAATGTACTCGTTGACTTACTTAGGAAGATGGATATATTGAGATAGCTAATTCACGAACTATCGAAAGGTGAGTAAGGACTTGATGAATGATAAGTATCTGCTGTTGGAGATAGAAGAGGAGTATATAAGTTATCGTCCCAACTTTGGATATGTGGACCTAGAGGGCATTGTGCTTTAAAAGTTAATAGGAGATTTGGTTAAATTATTGCTTAGGCTTGTTGTTGATGAAGAAAATAAGCATTTATGTTTGACATGTGATATTGAGTAGTCCCGAGGTTATCTGTGAAGAATCGTTTGAGATATTTTGGATATCGAAGTTATTTGCAGTTGAGATAACAACATACCATCTTCTAATTAGAGATAGTTGATGGTCGATCGATTGAGAATATTTGTATTATCCGTCAAAGATATTGGACATTCAGGTATTGTTAATTTTTTTGGTGAAGAATGGTGAACTCTTCATTAGTGTGGTAATAAGTATAGACAACTTTAATTGAATTGGAAAGATCTATAGGGTAAGAAGATGCTTACTTTGATAAGAAGTTTTAAGTAAGGAATCGATGTTGCTAAAGGATTTCATGGCATTGAAAAGGAACCCAAGGAATGGTGTACTAAAAGAATGGTTTGGTGTAAGGGATTTTGTCCAACTTGACAAGTGGAGATTTGATAAGTTCTGATGCGTTGAACTTCTGATTCGCTCGCTTACTGTATTTTCTTATTTGATGTTGTACTTTGACTAGGCAGCAGATTGACGATAGTAGTCACAAAATCATGAGGACTTTTACTACATAAAGAGGCTTGTTAAAGGGTTATCAGAGTGGCGCGACGGAAGTGTGGTGGGCCCATAACCCACAGAGTTGGAGAAACGTCAATTTCGTTTGGTCTAGGTGAAACAAATTCTTCTTGCATGTTTGCTTGTATACCTTAATTATTTTCGGACTAAGAGACTTCCAAATTGAGTAAGTAATGGTAAGAAGTTAGAGAAGGCAAGCATTGCATACCTTACAACTCATAAGATGATGTACTTTGATTGCAAATTAATCAAGTGTCCAAGTGATTGGTGGTTCAAAAAAATGATGAGACATGCTCATATGTAGGGATTATGCTTTCAGGCTCGACTAAGATACTTTATTATCTCGAGATGCGTACCAGTAAGGTGGTGAGAAATGTGTCTGTCTTTCAATGGTTCCAGATTTATAACATGTCCAGCATTAAAAAATGAACATCATGGATTAGTTTGTTTGCTTCTGACCATTGAGCCCTCTAAGTGAAAACTAGCATTATGACTCTGGTTACTAAATTTCCACTACTAGTAAAGGATATGAACAGATTTGACCCTGAGTGATAGATTTTTCTAAAACTATCTACCTTACTGCAGCGAAGATCGATCATAATGTGAAGAAATATTTATATGTGTGTATTGATTAGATTGCGCATCTTCGCGGCGTTTCAGTTTCCATTGTTGTTATCTTGGTTTCTAGTTTCTAATCTACATCTCAGTTGAGAGATTTTACAAGAGATGGAATAATGAGAGTTGTATTTGGGGCACCGCATTTCATCCTTCAATAGACATGTTGAATAAGAGCTCTAGTTAAACGTTAAAGCATTATAGACTTCATGGGCAGTTGGTACCGATATATGTCATTGATGGAGTTTGCTGATAATAACATTTATCACTCAAGCATTCAAATGGCTCCTTTCGAGGTGTTTTATGACAGGAAGTATAGGTCGCATATTGGATGATTTGATTTGGGTGAGAGTAAGTTACTTGTACCGAATTACAGGACGCCACTAACAAGGTCCGGTTGATTAAGGGTAAACTATTAGCAGCTCAGAGTTGACAAAAGTCTTATGATGATCTCAAACATAGAGAATTGGAGTTTCAGATCGGTGATCATGTATTTTGTTTTACGAGTCTCATCGATGGAAGGTGTTGTGAGATTTGGCAAGAAAGACAGCTCAGTCTGTGGTACATTAGTCCTAAAAAATGGAGCGAGTTGGCGATGTTGTTCATAAATTGACTTTGCGTTCGACGTTATCTAAAGCGTATATTCAGTATTTCACACCTCGATGTTGCAAAAGTATATATATCATATCCTAGTCATGTATTGGAATACAAGTGACTACAAATGGATGGTACTCTATCTTATGATGAACAACCTGTGGTATTCTGGATTGACATGTAAAGAGATTACGAAACAAAGAGATAGTTTCTGTGAAAGCTTATGGAAAATCATATTGAAACTGAAGCAACTTGGGAATCCGAGATAGATATGAAAGCATGATATCTTCATCATTTGAATCTCAAGGTATGATCAGTTAAATTTGGGGACCAAATTTTTTTGAAGGAGGGTAGAATGTTATACCCCAATTTAAATCGTCCTTAAATCTTTAAATTCAAAATAAATAAAGTAAGTAAATAAATAAAAGGAGAGACTGTTGGGCTTGAGAAACGGATCAGACTACTATATGTGGGCTTAAATAGAGATGGAAGGTTTAGGGCTTATTCTAAGCTACAAGTATATATGCCTATGGAATGGAAACGAAAAGGAAGCCGCCGTCAATTTACCTCTCATACGTCCTTCAGTCAAATGTCAAAAATTCAGAGCCAAGAGGGCAGAGGCTAGGGTGAACTCAGATTTTGGTTTGAGTCAAAGCAGGTGATTGGTGATTGGAGATTGGAGAAGTGTAGGGGTCAGCATATGGTCCTAGGGTCAAAAACAGCCTCAGGTCGACCCGAGACCCGAGAAGACCCGAACCCGAGCTAAGTCCGACAACGACCCGAGGAGACCCGAACCCGAGCATTGGAGGGTCGGGCAAGGGTTTTGGTTTTCAAGCCCGACCCAAAATCAGGGCCCGACATCTAATGGGGTGATGGACCATAATTATACAAATCAAAAACACAGTAAAACCACCAAATTAGACTGTTTGTCTATTTAACTTTTGCTTGTTAGTTCCGATATATTTCTACAGGGTATTTTGGCGCTTAGAGAGAAAACAGGCTAAGGAGAGGATTTTACGCTGAAAAGATATTACGAGTCATTCCAAGGTAAAGATCCAATGCCGAATGCAAAAATCTCAAGATCCTGACATTGAATTACTCAATTCAAATCCAACCGAGGAACAACCAAAGTCAGACCGGAGCGAAATTGAACTGATAGTTTTGTGAAAAGACTGCACAAAACTCACAAACCTCACCTTTCCTCCTTGGTGACCGATGGCTTCCTCCTCCCCTCCTCCGTGCAACCGGCGGCTTCCTCCACGGTGACTTGGAACCGGCGGCTTTGGAGCCTCCCTCCTCCTCCCTTGGATGAAAGCACATGGTTTCATCTTAGCCCTCCATTCCATCCTCATTTGGCTATAAAAGGAAGCCTTCTCCTCTCATTTGTATCATCCACAAATTGAAAATCACTTCTCTCTCTAAAAGTTTGGTACTTTGTAAGTTTGGTTTTTGAAATAATACTCTTGTTGGTTCTTGAGTATTATAACGGTTTGAAATAATACTCATGTTGGTTCTTGAGTATTATAACAGTTTTAGAGAATACTCCTGTTGGTTCTTGAGTATTCAGTAGGATTGGGAATACTCCTGTTGGTTCTTGAGTATTCCACCCCCTCTCCTCTTACTGTTTTCAAAAACCCCCGAGTATTTAGCTATGGTATCCACCTCTATGGATATTCGTAGCTAAACTCTTTATTCGGTTAAAGGGGTGTACTTGTATTGTAAAATGTTTTAGACCCTGCACTTAATGCCGCTTTGTGTTTAAAACTTGTTCTATGTGCCATATATAGTCAGAATTTCCAAGGTTGAGTGGAAGCTGTAACAAGCAAAACTCTTCCGTGGGGATTCGTGAACATACTCGGGTAAGTGGAAGCTGTAACAAGCAAAACTTATCTGAGGAGTTTGACTTATCTAAAACACCACTCGGTCGATCGTAACTGAAAGATCAGGTGGATGCACACAAGGCTAAGATACTTCGAAAGGAGGAATTAGTCTAAAGTAGAACAAGTGTTTTAAACGATGTTGCAAGTCTTGCGCTTAGAAATGGCCTCGATTCATCTTTGAACACTTAGTATGATCATTAACGGTCGATGATAAACAACTATGATACAAGGCCCCTGAAACCGAATGTTTTCCTTGAATTACGAAACCCCCTTGTATTTACTTTTCTAGTATAACTGCTTTAATCAACTGCACTCACCTTCCAGAGGACTCGCAAATCACGCATCACCTACTGTAAGTCTTTCTTTTTACTTTTCAGTATTAATTTTCTGTAATTTACTTTTCCGCACTCAAAACCAAAAACAACAAAAAAAAGTCACTTAGTCATAACCGTTAAAATCTCAATCAACCTTAAAACACGCTCCCTCGCTGTACCAATCCCTTAAAGAACAACGTATCCCCCTAATTCCCTTGGGTTAGACCCCTACTTACCACTTACTACCCAGTAGTGAAGTCGCGAGTAGCGGAAAATATAAATTTATTTGCACAGAGAACATTGCACCTTAACGACAGTGCAGTGGGCTCCGTCAAATTGGCGCCGTTGCCGGGGAATTAGCCGTCGGATTAGTTGTTTTCTTTCCCTCTCTCTTAAATTCTCAAACGCGCTCGAAACAACCATGTCTTGCGAAGGAAGCCACCATGACTACCAAGATGACGACGAGATGAACCTGTACGATCGAAATGATGAGGTGCCACTTCCATTTGTGGACGATCCGGAACAACTCATCAGAAACAGAAGAGCTCGTGATAGGGAGGCAATCATAAGAAATCAAGAACCACCCGAGGACCGAAATGCAGCTGGTCCAGTGCAACCTCCTAGATATCCACCACCCCCGCAACCTCGACAAGTGCCGAGACGAGAACCCGCTTTCAATGACTACTACGGAGATAACAACAACTACCGCGAACTTACATTGGGAGAGCTCTCGGCACCAGATTTCAGAATTCAGCCGTGGTGCATTCACGAAGGCCCTGAACTGGAAAATATCGCCATCAACACTTCAGTGGCCCACAACTTACCAAAATTCTCAGGAACGCGTGGAGAATCAGCAATGACTCATCTCCAACGCTTACATGATATTTGCCAAAACTTAAAACCAAATGGTGTGAACGTAGACGACTTCAAGTTAAAGGCGTTCTACTTTTCCCTCATTGACGCGGCAAACGACTGGTTCCTTTCATTGCCTTCCGGAAGCATCAGAACATGGGCTCAGATGCAGAAGAAGTTCTTAGACAAATATTACCCAGCAGGAAGAGCGATGCAAGTAAGGAGGCAACTGCAGGACATCAAGCAAGGACCCAATGAAACCATGTACGATTACCTGGAAAAATTCAACCGCCTGGAGAGAAGCTGCTATACCCTTGGACTGCCCGAGAAACTCACCGTCGAGTATCTCATTAACGGATTAAGACCCTTAGACAAAATGCTCCTGGATGCCTCAGCTGGAGGGTCCATGATGAATCTATCATTAAGTGGCATAAGGGATTTTATCACCAACGTTGCTGAGAATGCCCGATTTAGAGAAGAGACAACTCAGCAGGAAGAATTCTCCCGGACAAAAAATGTGGCAAAAGCTGAAACATCGATGAGCTCTATGCCTGAAGAGATGAAGCAGCTAAAGGAGATGATGATTCAAATCCTACGAAGGCAGCCAGTTCCGGTAAAACCTTGCGAGTTCTGTGGTTCTACAGACCACAAAACTGACGCATGTCCGACATTAATAGAAGAGGAATCGGCAGAAATGAATGCAGTGGGAGGATACCAAGGATACAACAACAATAGTAATGACAGAGCCGGACAAAACAAACAGTATGGTCAAGCAACCAACCCGAGCTGGCGTAACAACAACTATTCTCAGAAGGAAGCACAACCAGCTGTCCCTCAACTAGCTCAGTCATTCTACCAACCCCCCCCCCCCACCGGCAGTATAACCAGAACGCTCCATCAGCAGGCCAATATCAGCAAAGAGGACCAAATCAGTACCAAACCGGCCCGCAGAATCAGCAAGAACCAACCAAGTCGCTTGATGAAACGATGAAGGAGCTCGCAGGAAGCATAAATCAATTGGGTACTTTGCTACACCAATACCAGGCGAAAACTGACAGGGCAATTTCAGAATTGACCAAACAAATGTCCCATCTCGCCACAGCAATGTCAACACTCACTAACAAACCTGGTAGACTTCCTTCACAGACCATCCAGAATCCAAAGGCGAATCTTAGCATGATAAAAAGGTCAAACGTAAAGGCGACACTTGGAGAGGTAGCACGATCCCCAACTTACAAACTTACAAACAAGCACTTCACCCGTAGGCGTCGTCCTGACTGGAATCAAGAGAAAGACCGACCCAATGATGGCAGAACATGGGCTACGCATGCTGACAATGGACGATACGCATTCACCGTATGCATAACACCACCACCGATCATTCACTCTGACATGCCAACGTCTGGATGGGATGACGATAACAATTTGAAGTGGGACTCTCCAACTAATATTTATGCTTCGAAGCAAAATATTAAGGGGCCCGATTATACAAATCATAAGCCAAGGAATGGGCAGAATGGCCCGACAATAGAAAGAGCCCTCACTTCAGATCATGAGTCACAACCGGAAAGAGATAAAGACCCAGTGGCCTTTACAGTCACCTGCGGTAATGGTGAAGCATAGATTCATAAGTGCTTAGTCGATCTTGGGGCTGCTGTCAATGTCAACGCCATGCCCTCCTCCTTATATTACTTGTTAGGACTGGGTCCATTAAAACCACCCAGGTTAAATATCGAGCTAGGAGATAAATCGTGCATCCGTCCGATTGGAGTGCTGGAGAACGTAATACTCCATGTGGGAGAGCTCGTCATTGCTGCAGACTTCTATGTGATACAAACGAGAGAGACTAGCGAAGACGACCCTCCAACAATAATCTTGGGACGACCATTTCTCTACGCTACTAAAGCAAGGATCGATGTGGGCAAGGGCTCATTATCGCTTAAGTTCGGTGGCAAAATTGCATATTTCTACATTGACAATAGCCGCACGGATACAAAGAAACCGCCAGATATAATACCTATCTCAGATCGCGGTACGCAGATTTTCGACCTACCAAAAGAGACCGAAAAAGTAACAAGACCAGCAGCTATGGTCAAAGTTCCCTCACCTTCTCAGAAGCAATGGAAAGAAAAAACACCAAAACCATGGGGTTCTAACATAAGCAAGGAATCAGGAAAAGTCAAGGCAAAAACCAACACAGGAACAGTGGCAAAATTCAACCTAAGCCACCCATGGGATCCCAACCAGTGATCCAGGAATAAGGTACTGTCGAGCCAACGACGTTAAACAAGTGCACTGGTCGGGAGGTAACCCGACACTATCTTACTTTCTGTCTTTTTATTTTCTGTCTTTTAGTTTTTATCAATAAGTCGCTCTCACCCATTTGGTGCATAGAATGAATTGACTATTTAGGAATTGGTTTTTGGAGCACAATCGGATCAGCCAGGCAGCTTCCGTGAACTACCGGGCTTGCGCTGAGAGTTCAAGGCCCCAGCCGAACTCCCTCGATTATCCAGCCTCATGCCATGTCGTTCACTCGACACTTTAAAGGGAGTTCTGATCTTACCTTTCCTTAATATCATTTCCTTCTCGTAATTGTCTGCTTGCATGGCTTTTGAACTAAGTAGTGCTGAAAGGCACGCCTTCGTTCAAAAGTGTGGGGTGAGATCCGCATGTGTACATAAATAAATAACATTTTTTCTTTTTTAATGTTATCTTTTTGAAAATATGAACTTAAGAATGTGAAAAAGATAGATCTAAAATTCATGCATTTACCTTGTGAAAATTCAACTGTCTAAAAACTTAGAACGTAACTTCTCATTTGTCCCTTTGTGCTGAGATAAACTAGGGATGTGGAGTTGATAGAAATGCCCTAGAGAGGCTTGGCAAGCAATCGAAGGACTGAATTTCACTATATGGTTTACGAAGTCAGTGGAGGCTGCACTTCGGGTTTTTTTAGTTGAGTCAAGAGTCAGCTCCGCCATGCAGTGTTTATGCATAAAAAATGAAGAAGGCGGGACGGGAATCAAACCGTCCTATCTCTAGTCAAAGTAGCCAGGAAAATAAATGAGCGACCCTGATTTTGACTCGCGCGAAATGGCAATGATGAGAGAGAGCGGGGAGGTATTTCCATATGCTCGCGGGCGATGATTGGACCTCCCAAGAAGGCTTGAGAAAATGGACTAGCAAGTCACAAAGAAGCAAAAAGCTCAAAGAAGCAAATCAAGAGGCCAAAGGCCCAAAATTGTGAAGGTTTTAACCGAACAAAAGTGAAGTACTCAAAAGTCAAATCAAAGGCCAAAGGCCGATTCACTACAAAAAGTTGTCCCTCGCCAAAAGAAGAAAGAAATCAAAAAGGCTCAACTAAACTGTGAAACCCGAACCGAATCACGTGCTAGAGAAAGCTACAAGGAAACCATATAGTGCGAGACAGTTCCGAGGTTGCAGTCCAGGAGCCTAAAAAGGGCTATCTCCCGAAACATCCAGAATAATTTGCATCTCGGCACGAAGGTACAAGTATCAAGTTTCTTCTATTTATTTACGCAGTTCAATTTGGTAATAAGTAAGTAATGCATGAATTAGGATAAGTCTAGTACCACAGTCTAATTTTCATATTTTAACAAACTTACTTAGTGTGCCGCCCTTTAATAGCATTGTTCGGGACGAACAACTAAAAGTGTGGGGTGATCTGATGGACCATAATTCTACGAATCAAAAACACAGTAAAACCACCAAATTAGACTATTTGTCTATTTAACTTTTGCTTGTTAGTTCTGATATATTTCTACAGGGTATTTTGGCGCTTAGAGAGAAAACAGGCTAAGAAGAGGATTTTATGCTGAAAAGATATTACGAGTCATTCCGAGGTCAAGATCAGACGCCGAATGCAAAAATCTCAAGATCCTGACATTGAATTACTCAATTCAAATCCAACCGAGGAACAACCAAAGTAAGACCAGAGCGAAATTGGACTGATAGTTTTGTGAAAAGACTGTACAAAACTCACAAACCTCCACCTTTCCACCTTGGTGACCGGTGGCTTCCTCCTCCCCTCCTCCATGCAACCGGCGGCTTCCTCCATGGTGACTTGGAACCGGCGGCTTTGGAGCCTCCCTCCTCCTCCTCCCTTGGATGAAACCACATGGTTTCATCTTAGCCCTCCATTCCATCCTCATTTGGCTATAAAAGGAAGCATTCTCCTCTCATTTGTATCATCCACAAATTGAAAATCACTTCTCTCTCTAAAAGTTTGGTACTTTGTAAGTTTGGTTTTTGAAATAATACTCTTGTTGGTTCTTGAGTATTATAACGGTTTGAAATAATACTCATGTTGGTTCTTGAGTATTATAACAGTTTTAGAGAATACTCCTGTTGGTTCTTGAGTATTCAGTAGGATTGGGAATACTCCTGTTGGTTCTTGAGTATTCCACCCCCTCTCCTCTTACTGTTTTCAAAACCCCCCGAGTATTTAGCTATGGTATCCACCTCTATGGATATTCGTAGCTAAACTCTTTATTCGGTTAAAGGGGTGTACTTGTATTGTAAAATGTTTTAGACCCTGCACTTAATGCCGCTTTGTGTTCAAAACTTGTTCTATGTGCCATATATAGTCAGAATTTCCAAGGTTGAGTGGAAGCTGTAACAGGCAAAACTCTTCCGTGGGGATTCGTGAACATACTCGGGTAAGTGGAAGCTGTAACAAGCAAAACTTATCTGAGGAGTTCGACTTATCTAAAACACCACTCGGTCGATCGTAACTGAAAGATCAGGTGGATGCACACAAGGCTAAGATACTTCGAAAGGAGGAATTAGTCTAAAGTAGAACAAGTGTTTTAAACGATGTTGCAAGTCTTGGGCTTAGAAATGACCTCGATTCATCTTTGAACACTTAGTATGATCATTAGCGGTCGATGATAAACAACTATGATACAAGGCCCCTGAAACTGAATGTTTTCCTTGAATTACAAAACCCCCTTGTATTTACTTTTCTAGTATAACTGCTTTAATCAACTGCACTCACCTTCCGGAGGACTCGCAAATCACGCATCACCCACTGTAAGTCTTTCTTTTTACTTTTCAGTATTTATTTTCTGTAATTTACTTTTCCGCACTCAAAACCAAAAACAATCAAAAAAAGTCACTTAGTCATAACCGTTAAAATCTCAATCAACCTTAAAACACGCTCCCTCGCTGTACAAATCCCTTAAAGAACAACGTATCCCCCTAATTCCCTTGGGTTCGACCCCTACTTACCACTTACTACCCAGTAGTGAAGTCGCGAGTAGCGGAAAATATAAATTTATTTGCACAGAGAACATTGCACCTTAACGACACTGCAATGGGCTCCGTCATGGGGCATTTAGCCAGTTCGGATATTGAAGTTGATTATGTGCTTTCTCTTATATGGAGCTATACATTACATTTGCATTAACTAAGCAGTGTGGGATACTAGTAAATGAATGCCATAAGTGTAGAGAGTGCTGAAGTTAATGTTGGGACCTGGGTACATATAAAAATCACTCTCCTTTTCTTACAAACTATCTCTCTTCAATGCAAAGCGATGGTGGAAATAGCTGGTATCATTATACATATCATCACAATTAACCACTTCTACTGATCTAACCGCTCATCTTACATACAGGTGCAAGACTGAAAAAGAAGCAATCCCTTCAACATCCCAGCCAGTCAGTGTTGCTTAACTGCATGTGGTTTGATGTTACTGGCAACTGCAGAGATCTTATTTCAGCAAACCTCAAAATGATATAGTACCTTTAGCGGATCTTGCAACTTATTCATGATTTGTCTATAAGAAGAAAATAAACTTTTATGTTACGTTTGACTAATGCTCATCTTATTTCAGAAAAACTCTGTAAAGGTTGCAGAGAAATGTAAGCAGGGAGCAAAATATACAACACAAGACAGAACTCTATAAAGGAGAAGGACTACAAAACAGAAATGGGCATGCCCAGCTGAGGGATTCCATCAAGACTAGATGACGGTTTAAAGCTGCTACTCTCCAGATCCTCCTCATCCAGCACACATCCATATACTGACCTCTTCTTAATAAACTCAATGCATTCCACCACAGCCTGGCTATGATCTGTATCGTTGCGCGCAGAAGGTGACGCATAGCTCTGCCTGAGACTACTGTTATTAGCATGGTGTATGTTACTGTGGCTTGCAGGGGCTGGTATGGAAACTGCAGTGACCATGATGAGTCGAAGCATGGCATCTCTGACACGGCCGAGGAGGGAAATGGGAGAGACGATGGGCTGATTCAAAGATAGGCGATAATGAGGACCTGTGTAAGGGCAGCTTGCATTGACAACAAAATACTGAATACAAGCAACTGATAGCTATAAATAAAGATATATGACACTCATTTAATCACATGTTTCAATATCACACGATATGGATAGCCATTTGGTATTCAACAATTCAGCTAAATTGTGAATTGCAGGGCAGCTTGCATGATGCTTGATTGGTACTCAACAATTAAACATCAACAACTCTACAAAAATCTAACATCAACTTCTCTGCTCTGCTTGTGGATGCATAAGTGGGAACTGGGAAGAATTTTGTGTTAACTAGTTACAATCCCACATCGCCCAAACAAGATGAAAAAGTACAAGAAAATGGTTATAAGAAGAATGCAGGCGCTAGTCAGTTGGTAAAGCAACCCGACTTGGTAGGGGAAGACAGCTATTGAGTGTAGCGTAGTCATCCTTTACCAAGGGTGGTGGTTCAACCAGCTTGCTTCGCTTTCGAAGATTGTGGTGTTGATTATTCCTCATTGAAGCTTGGATAGGGGAAAACGGGTTAAGTGATTCATTAAATTTTTGTCGGGTCGGGTAGGGTTGTACCCTACCCGAACCCGACTGACCCGAGATTTTTTAGGGCTTTATTCGGGTAAGGGTCATTCAAATTTTTTTGAACCCGAGCCCGACCCTAATAATGAGTTTATTCGGGTAAGGGTCGTGCATTATGAGGTTCGGGTTTTGCCTCTCTCGGGTCGGGTTGACCCGGCCCGGCCCATTGCTGAGCTCTAGAGAAGTGGGTGGACCGTGGACAGCAACCGTGAGACAAAGGAAAATGCAAGGTTTTTATATTACTTCTCAGCAACACGCTTTTCGACGACGTTTCGCAACTTTCTGTTTCTGTCTCATCTAAAAAAACTCTCTCGGGAAACTCGAAGAACTCAGAAGAGCAAACGCCGTCTCCTCCGCCTCTCCCTTCTCCCCCTCCCCTTCCTCGGCGGTGGCTATGGGGTGTCTTCCAGGTGCGTTTCCATGGCTGCGGTCCGGCGGAGATGCGTTTTGCTGGTGACATCTTTTGGATGTCGCGGTGGCAGATCGATTGGGGGTGGTGGGGGAAGGTTCAGGGGCAGATATATATATAGCTATATATTTTTTGGGGTTTCTAGTTATGGTGCTGCTGCTTAGACGGTGGCGGAGGCGGGAGTGCTGCTGGCTCCCATACCTTGCTCGTTTGGGTGCTGTGGCCGGTGGTTGCAGCGAGGCTCTCGGTCGGGTCGACTGCTGCGTTTGCCGGTGGTGCTGGCTTTTGGTGGCGGCGAGGCTTGGGACGGCAACTTCGGCTCTTAGTTTAGTTTAGCTTTAGTTGAATAAGTGACTATTCTCAGCCGATTTCCGGGCTGAGTGAGTTGATCTTTCTCAGCCGCTTGCGGACTGAGTTATAGTCGCATTAGTTGTTTGCTGCACTATTTCCCCGGTTATGGCCAGGGGCTTTAGAGCCGACTGAAAAGGTTGCTAGTCCATGCTAATGAGCATGGACTCGCAACCTTTGATAGTTTTCATGGCGAGGATAGGTGGCCCTTGTAGGCGTGGACGTCAATTGGAGCTTATGTACCGAATTGAGTCATTGACTTGTCAGTGTCCAACTTCTGTACTACTTTTACCCATCAAAAAAAATATTACTTCTCAACTCTCCATAAAAGCAGTATGATTTGACTTGATATGACAATTTGAATATGAATTGTGAGTACACGTGTGGTCCATTGGGTTCCATGGGAAAATGGGAAAACTCTAATGTGTATGATGTTGTCAGAGTAGTGGAGTTTATGACTTCAATTAAGTTGTGGGCATGCTTATGGACGGTGGGTCCTCGTTTAATTAGAGCTGATTTTGGTTGAATGGCCAGAGGGTTAAGAATTAGTATTAGTTTTGGATTAGCTAAATTGTGACATGTTGGGTTTGGAAAGCATAATTGGAGTTATTCACACATGGTTGAGGATGGTCATGGAATGACAACATGATTCAGGAATAAGTTGAATTGAATGTGATATTGATTAGTTGTTGTCTTGGTTGCAGCTGATCGGGCCAAATAATTACATAAGCGCATTCAAGTCTTTGATTGACTGTTGCACAAGTTAGTTTATAATATATTTTATCATCGTATCGATTAATTATATATTAAAGGTTATTGACAGAACCGCTCGTCGTCGAAGCGATTTGTACAAATAAATTTATAATAGTCCACTACTTGCGACTATACTACTGGGTAGTACTTGGTAAGTAGGGGTCGAACCCAAGGGAATCAGGGGAATAGATGTCTTTGAGGGGGTTGTTTAGCGAGAGAGCGTGTTTAAGGTCGGTTGGTTGGTTTTAAAGCTACCAGCTATTTTGATTGATTGATTGGTTGGTTGGTTGATTTTAAGACTGGAAAGTAAATTTCAGTTTATAATTAAAGAAATGTTCGGTTTCAGGGGACTTGTATTATATCCTGTTTATCATTGACCATTAGTGAATCATCTAAGTATTCAAACGGTGAATCGAGGCTAGTTACAGCACAAGACTTGCAACACCGGTTTAAAGCAACTCCTGTTCTATTTCAGTCTAGCGCCAATACCCTAAGGTATGCTAGCCTGGGTGCATCCACCTGATCTCACAGTTACGCTCGACCAGATGGGATTTAGGATGAGTCGAACTCCTCAGATAGCTTTGCTTGTTACAGCTTCCACTACCTGAGTATGATCACGAATTCCCACAGAAGAGCTTTGCTTGTTACAGCATCTACTCAACCTTGGAAACTCTGACTATATATGGCACATAGAACAAGTTTTGAATACTAAGACTAAACACTAAGTTAATAGTCTTAAAACATTTATAATACAAGTGCGCCCCTTAGACCGAACTACAAGTTTAGCTACTATTCATCGCGCTAAACATTATACTAAGGAATTAAAGACAACAGTTAAATAAATAAATACTAAGAGATACTTACAACCGTTGAAGCGCCAAGGGAGCTATCCTTTATTTCCAAAGCAAGATTACAACTTACAAGTATTACAACTTCTAGAGAGAGAAGTGAATTGAGATTTTGGTGTGTTTTACAAATGAGGTTTGGCTTGGTATTTATAGCCAAAGGGAGGAGAAATGGATGGATGAGATGGAAGCACATGTCTTTTGATCCAAGGGAGGAGAAGGAGGAGCTTGTGGAGGAGACAAGTGGCGCAAGGAGGAGGAGCCGGCTGCTTTTGGTGGAGGAGGGTGGCGCCGCCGGTTGCCGGTCACCCAAGGGGGAGGAGCTCCTCCCTTGCCCACCTCCTTGAATGGTGGCCGGTCATCTTTGCTCAATGTGTGATTTTGTACAGTTTTGTGCAGTCTTTTCACAAAACTGTCAATGTGTTTCTTCCCCGGGCTGTCTTGACTCCACTCCTGATTCCTCTGATTAATTTGTTCTGGTCAATTCAACGTCAGGATCCTTGATATCTCTTCAGTCGGCATATGATTTTGACCTTGGATTGACTCTTGTTATCTTTTCAGCTTAAAATCCTCTCCTTAGCATGTTTTCACTTCAGTCTCTAAAATGCCCTGTGGAAATATATCGGGACTAACACGTAGAAGTTAGATAGACAAACAGTCTAAATAAGGGGGTTTTACTGTGTTTCTGACTCGTATAACTTTGGTCCATCAGTTATACTCGATTAAGGAGAAAACGATAAGAATCGAAACCCCTTTTGTCTTGACAAAGACGTTAAACTATACGACGTGTATAAATATGTATATAGTGACTTGTGGAGACATACGAAATATAAAGATATACAAGAATGATATTTGATATGAATGGTTAACGATATGGCATCATTATTCACGCGTTGCTGCATTCACGACATGCATGCCATAGACATGATATGAGATTTGGCGTGGTTCAGCCCGCCCACTGATGGTCCAGACCGGCAGTGACGACTGCCCACAGTTTAATATGTTACAGATGAGATTTGACTTGCAGCCTCAGGCCGCCCACCGATATGATGGTCTAGACCGGCAGTGACGACTGCCCACAGTTAATTGATCGATCAACATGTGAATCATAGTGCATTCACGCGTTCAGACATCATATGTTTATGTGTGCACTATATGATCAACTTATTAATATATTACATGTTAAAAAAAGGAAAAGACACGTAAAGGAAATCAAACTCACAGTAATAAAGTATATTATTCACTTGCCGAGTCTCCCCGACTCACCCCCCCCCCCCCCCCCTTATTTCGCCTAATTTTCAGATAAGTGGATTGCTAAATTGGGAGCTATTGTACTTCGTGGCTCGAGAGTTGTTCGTTTGAGTATGGTGCCATCCAGCTAGTTCCCATCCAGCCGATCAATTGTCTTTGAAAGTCTTTCAGTCTGTTCTCTTTATTTTCAATTATCCTTAATGTCGCTCAGTGGTACTTGAGCAGGATCTTAGATTTGTTATTTTATTTCCGCTGTATTATATTGTTACTTAGTTATATGAATCTCTTTTATGATTAAATTATCAATATTTGTTAGATCGATATAGAGGCTTGCTTGGCAATTGGCATAAGTGTCAAGCGTCGGTCTCGGCCTATATTTTTGGGTCGTGACAGTTTCACATCAAAATCTCTTGTTAATTGGAATAGCTAAATAGGTCACTTGTTAGCTAGTATTCACACACATTGTTCCTTGGATCGACCATTGACTTACCAAGGTTTATAAATTTTGTTTGACTGCAACTTGACCCCTAAAACTTATAACTTGACAACTATAAAGGGTGAAAAATACGCTTGTCAAAATGGCGTTGTTGCCGGGAAACAACGCTTAGTGTGATATTAGATTTAACGAGTGTAGTTTAGACTATTCCATTTTTTATTACTTCCTTGTACATACTCTATATAATTCTGACCTTCACTAATCATTTTTATTTTGAATGTTGTGAGGATGTTCTCTTTTGGTCATCAAGACGCCTACCCAAGGGAAGAGCCTTATTGTCAGACATATTCATATGATACAAATTGGGAAGCAAATCAAAATCAGTTCTATGATCAACATTATTATCAAGACGATCCTTATTATGAGAGCTACCAGAATCACTCGTAGCAGCAACAGTTTCAGGACACTAGTGGATCATCGCGTTTAGAGTCTATGTTGGCTAGCTTCTTAGCGGAGCAAGAAAGATCATCTAGGGAAACTTCTGCGAAATTAAGAGACCTTCGGAAGACGGTGGAATTACCAGGACCCTGTTATCAAAATGACCGCTACTATGAGAGTTACCAGGACCAGTCGCAACAACAACAGCAGTTTTATGATCAATCGTATTATCAAGACGACTGCTATTATGAGAGTTACCAGGACCAGTCGCAACAATAACAACCTCTGAACACTGGAGAATCATCACGTATAGAGTCTCTGCTGACTAGTTTCATGGCAGAGCAAGATAGGTGATTTCAGCAGGTAGAGAGGTCAATGGAGCAACTCGCAGTCTGACAGAAAATATTGAAGGATCACTTAGAGTAGCAAGCCATTGCAGCCACCAATGCATGCAGAGACGAGAACATCGAGATGGTAATGGCCAATCATCAAGAAGTTCAAGTCTATGAAGCACATTCATCTTCAGTTTTATTTCCAATCCATGTGGAAGATGATCAAGATGAGAGAATGTTCTCTAAATCAGAACAACTTGTTTGTGAGGATGGTTTTTAGACGTTGAGAACGGTTGCCAAGGCTTACGCTGAGTTGGAGGATGATGAGTTTTGTACTAATGACGACTCAGAACATAAAGATACATCAACCTTCACTACGACTGCTTCAAAAGGTCATTTAGCTGAACACACAGAAGAGAACATCATTCCACCAATTTCTCTGGGCGCTGATGAGCTATCAAAGGATTATAGGTACGAAGACTTTGTTGATGTGTACCTCAGCTCGATTACAAAGGATCCTCGTATACATATGAATGTGATAGTGAAGGAAAATTTTGAAGTATGGGAACGTGAGTTCCTAGCTAAAGAGTATACAGGAAGTGTGCTTGTTGGAGCTAGGTATGAAGATGCATATATTGCTGCACAGCCTCCAGACAAGTTTCGACAGTTCTTGCCTTACGTCTTGAAACTGTTACTAGGGAGCTTCTACAGTCCCTTGATTCTTATGGGTCTCGAATTTTTGAAGGGACTGCATGCTCTACTTAACGTCCATGTCAGTCTTGATGGACATAAATTTCAATGGGATTTGAAGGTGGACTGACACCTATCTCTTTTGAAGGCCCCGTGAGAAGGGATCCTGGCAAAGGACTTCTCACGAGTGATTTATATGGGGCGCTTTGCTGATGTCTCACCAAGACGTTAATAGGCCTCTTCGGGGAGTAACCCGCACTGTAAGTATTATTTCCTTGCATTTTTCATTTACATTTTGTGCTTTGTGTGTGTGTGCTCGTTGCAGGAATCTAAGTGTGGAGCGTGTCACGCTCAGACCAGCAAAAAGAGTTCTGGAATAACAAATGACTACTGGGGAGTATTGATGCTGCGACACCCGTGACACTATGGATCTGTCACGGCCGTCACGGCAGGACAAAAGGGCAGTGGGTTTCTGAAGGGGCTGTGACACCCGTGACACAATGGATCTATCACGGCTGTCACGACATGCTTATATCTCAGTAAGTTCTTGGGGGGTGCCTTGACACACGTGACATTCTCGGATGTCACGGATGTCACGGCCAAATCAGTTTCTTCTCCCCCAAATTCAAATCAGAACCCTATCACTTGCCTTGTTTCTTGGCGATTATCGATGCTAACCTATCACTTGTGCAGCTCTATATTTTTATCTATACATCTACCAGCTCATGGGTCACATTTCACTCCCCGGGCATCGCTTAATCTCTATGGATATCGAGCTATCACACACGAGGGAAGTTCCTATACGCCTTTTCTTATCTCTTATTTCTTCGCTTAAGGACTAAGCTCATTTTTAAGTGTGGGGTGGGTAGCGCATAGTCACACACATCGCATATCACATTCACTCTTGCATATGCTCAACTGTCCATGTAATGCGATTGAAATCCTCATTTTTCTACGATACTCCTTGACTGATTGTCATTCTTTTAGATTCGAAGTCTAGGACTTGAAATAGTTTTATTCGTGTGTGTATTCTCTCGTGTCAGTATCATAACTGGCCTTTGCCTATCAGGTGTTTAACGTATTTCTTGAAGCATGTTTGAGACTAGATATTAGTAGGTATCGGTACAAAATGTCAAAAACGTAAATTGCATCTCTTTTTCTAGGTGACCTTAGTACTAGTATGTGTTTCTCTATACTTGTTGTGATTTGCATGCACCCGCCATTATTCATACACTATGTCAAGTTTTAAGTGTGGAGTTAGAAGAAAAAATAGTCAAAAGAGGGGTGAAAAATAGGCCCCCAATCAATAACAAAGTTCTGAATTTTTAAATGAGGGTGAAAAATTGACCCTAAGCATAGTTGTTTTTGCAGAAAAAAAAGAAAAAAAAATAATACCAAGGGCAAAGTGAGAAAAGTCACCCCTTGTGTATGAAAAAAAAATTAAAATTTCTACCCCCTTTCGCTTGATGTAGTGTATTTCCACCTTTTCATTGCGTGCAGTCATGACTTGTTTTGAGAATTCATGTACTAGAAACTAAGGGACGATCCTCGTGCTTGCACTAAAATTTTGATGTGATTTTTGTACTATTTTTCAAAAAATTCTTAAGCCAGCCTCATCATCTCTTATGGGTCATTGCCTAGTCCTTGGCACTTGAGAATTGCGCCAAGAACCCGTGGACTATCTCTAGATAGCATAGGTCAATGGCGAGCATGTTTTGTGTAACTATTTATGTTCTTATTGCGTTACTATAGAACTATTTAGAACATGTGATTAGTCGCTTGCTAGCCGTGTGTACTGACCATTTGAATGCATAACTCGTTTAATCTATGATTGTCTGACAACTATGATGAAGATGTTTGGCCTGAAATTAAGGTAACACGATGAATCCGAGGTATGACATGACTTTACTGTGACTCGTTGAGCATCATTTCATGCATACACGTTAGTTAGTTGTACAGGGGATTTGTAGGTAGTCACATTCTTGAAAACCTTCACGAGACTATACTCGTCCTACTAGGGTAGCCTAGAGGTTTAAAGGCTTGATGCATACGCTAAATTCATTCGTGTCCTCTACGACAGCGAGTTATCTTTTTGTTTTCATTTTAGTTAGAGTTGATCACATGACGCTTGAGTGGGTAGCTTATAAGCGTTTGGTGGTTGAGCAGTACATTCACTTGAGTATTTATTCTGCCGTCTGTTTGACATTTGTTTGGGACGAACAAATCCTAAGTGTAGAGTGTTTTGATCAGTCGATATTCTGACTAATTATTCACTACATTCGATGAAGGATAACACTTGTTCTCCCGACAAATTGTCCGTATTTGATGTATTTCTTGAGCGTTTCAGATACAACAGGTGAATCACTGCTCCGCGATCAGCTGGAGTGATAGTGAATCTGATCAGGAAGGTGAGACTAATAATTTTGTGGCTCTTACGAGCTATGTGAATCAGGATGAAGCAGAGTCAAAGACATCTTCGGAGAATCAGACACAGTACTCAAGTTGCAGTAATGATGAAGAAATCACGGAAGAGGACTTTGCTAACAAGTACAAGGAGTTGTTCCAGGAATGGCTGAATGAAATTGAGCAGAACAAAGCAAACCGCAGCAACCTGGTAGAGTTGAAGGAGGAAAAGGAAAAACTATGGGAGGAAGCTACTGTCCTTGTAGCTCAGAAGGTGGAACATCAACAACCAATCACAGACCTTCAAGCCCACCTGATCAAAGCAAAAGGTGAACGAGCTGATCTTGTTACACAGAAGGCTGAACTTCTAGCTGTCATCCCCTCTCTGAAGGTTCAGATTGAAAAGAGTCAAGGGCAACATCCAGAAATCATAGTTGATCTAAAGCAGGAGAATGCTGCGCTAAAATGTCAAGAGGTAATTCTTCTTAATACTGTGGATGCCTTAAAAATTGTGATTGAGACAGACAAAGAAACTCGTGCTGAGACACTAGAAGAGCTGAACAATCTGAAGAAACTCAATTCTGGGACTAAAAATCTAGACGATATTCTGGGAGCACAAAGAACAACTGGCAGGTGCAAAGGGCTAGGGTTCACTGGTACATCTGGCTCCGGGAAGACAATGTTTGTGAACGGTGAGCCACGATCGCATGTTGTACCAGCTGAACAGCTCCCACGAAGAAAAACTACCTGGTACTCTTCAAGAAAGCAAGATAGACGTAGGTGCTATTACTGCAACCATGTGGGACACATCAAGTCAAGATGTCCGAACTTCCATAAGTTCCTCAGAAAGATGGAACATGAAATTCTATCCCCTGTTCAAGCTTGTGTTCAAGGTACAGTTGAGACAGACCTTGAACTCTTTTCACAACAGTTCAGCAGATAGAACAAAAATAGTTGCACGTACAGAATGATAACCCAGTTCGGCTTCGCCTACTCTGGGGGGTTTCCCACACCCTAGAAGGGACACAAATCTTTATTACGAGTTTAGAGCTATTCATGGACTTACACTTACACAACGCCTTGTTTGTAATAGCCTAGCCTCTAACACTCCGTCTCTCAGATTTGCAACCGAGGTTTACCGCAGTTCCCCTCGATCCCCTTCGTCCAAACCTTCTATCCGAACGTGCTCGACCTTCCCTTGAAGCTCGGATACTTTCTCTCGAAAGCTTGTTCGCCTTTGTTGTGTGCAGCAGTTGGATCGCTTCCAGGCAGTCTGAGTTGCACTTGATAAGACTACTCTTGCACCGATGAATTTCCAGTGAGGAAACACAATCGGCCGTCGCTTTTTTCTTCTCCAATCGGTAAGGTATACTCGTGTATGTTTGATATTGAAAGCGATGCAGATTATGGACGCCCTAGCATTGTATTTATATGCTCGGCCATATCCAAATCTGCTCAAGATAATCCCATCAAATATTTAGGAAATATTCCTAAATATTCGATGTATATCTTTCTCAAATCGGTTGGAAGAATATATGAAGACTTCTAGCCCAAGTCAGCCACGCCGCCTTCAATGTAGATATTCATTCGAATATCTGATGTTCAAATAATTCGCTGGCCGACTTCAAATCGATGAGATCTTCGCTGTCTAAATCCTTCAGGGAAATATCATTGCGTCTGTTCCACGCTATATATGAGTGCTAGGATATGTTCGAACTCCCCCTGAACTCCTGCTCGAACTGTCTAACTCTGTTTTGCCAAATACATGCCACTCAAGGGAATATCAATCTCCCCCTTGGCATTTTGGCAAAACCACATCTACTAGATAACTAGATCTATCTAACTATCTAGACATTAGACAACCTTGAGAGAACAAAAATTGTCTCCTCTCAAAATACTCCCCCTTTTTGCCACAAACTGGCAAGGGGTCCGATCTAAGTTCGAACAGCCAATCAAACAGTGCCAGAACAAGCACATAATATGAAAGTTTTAAACAAGTAGTTCAGAGAGTTAGGGTTTTCAAGGGACCTTCATGCAGATGACTCATCATCAGTGTCATCCTCAGTATCTGCATCATCAGATTTGTCTTCACTTGGGTAGCTGAGGGCACGAGCAAGCTTGTTGATGCGCCTGCATTGTTCCTTGTCTGCTTTGATAATGGCATTCAGGTCCTTGAGCAGCTTACTCCTCTCATGACGGCCCATTCTTGCTCCCCCTCGACTCGATGACTCCGCTATACCTTTTCTTTTCTGGTTCGTCTCCTTGAGATCGTTCACGTGACGGCCTTTATACAGCTTGTGATCAACGATGAACTTGCTGGGTGCCTTTGAGAGATGGTCAGTCGAATACTTCAACTCTGGAGCTTGATGGATGATCAATGATGAGTCGTAGTTGTACGACTATTTTATATGTTAAAACCCCGTCTCTTAGTGTTACCTATATATTATTTCACTACATGTGTGTAGTTTTCGTTCTCAGGTATACTCGGAGACCATGGAAGGAATACCGGCTAAAAGGAGCTATTTGAAGATGTTTGGCGCGGAAAGAAATGAAGTTCGAAGCACTTTGGAATTTTCGTCAGTGCAGACCACTTACGTCTGAAGAATTATGGGCACTTACGTCTTAAGAATTACCGAAATTGTTAAGACGTCCGCGGACGTTAAATCAAGAGACGTAAGTGGAATTCAGCTGGCAGTCAAATTTCCTCCGCCTACGTCTGAAGAATTAATGCACTTACGTTTGAACAATTACCGTAATGTAAGAGACGTCCGCGGACAGCAAATGCAGGAGACGTCCGCGGACAGCAAATGCAGGAGACGTCCGCGGGGACAGCTGGCAAGTCGAAATTTCCTAATTTTGTTTTGGCATCTCGGGAATTATAAAAGGATAATTATAAGCACGAAACCCTAGGCGACCAGACCTCGAATTTCAGAGGAGAAAAGAGACACGGATTAAAGTGTTAGAGTTGAGCTGCAGCTTGGTGGAGAATTCACCATTAGTATTTTCATTCTATTTTATTCACAAACAACTTCATGATGTATTTCATTGCGATGAGTAGCTAAACTCATCCGTGTAGGCTAGAACTCGACATTGTGATGTTTTGACTTGAAACCTATATTTATCTTTATGTTTTGCACTATATTACTATGCATTGTTTATGGATTTGATGTGCTAGCATGAGTGGAACCCTAGCGGGGGAGCTTCTGTTAGTTTGTTGATTTCAATTATCACAGTTTACTAGCAACCTAGCGGGGATAGCAAACTAGGATACGAGTAATATACCACTAGGATTGATGATGGACCATAATTATACGAATCAAAAACACAGTTAAACCCACCAAATTAGACTGTTTGTCTATTTAACTTCTGCTTGTTAGTCCCGATATATTTCTACAGGGTATTTTGGCACTTAGAGAGAAAACACGCTAAGGAGGAGTTTTTAAGCGGAAAATGAAGAACGAGTCATTCCAGGTCACGACCATGCTACACTCAAAATCAGCCTTAACATCCTTCATGGAACCGACTTGGAATCACTCAAATATTCTAGAACCGTCGGCAAATGGACAAGAACGCAAGGCAAAAGCACCGAGCCCGGTAAAGGCCAAACAAGGGCAATTTCATCGGATTTGGGATTTCGACCATGTTCCAAGAAGAATTTGGCTTAGGTTCCTTCTTGAGATCATCTTAGAATGACATTTTCATTCAGAATACACTCTCCAAAATCCAAGAAGCTCCGGCCAAAGCTCCGGTCAGATCCGGTCAAACCGATGGCTTTTGTGAAGAAGTCACAAGCTTCTAGAAGGGTGGCTCCTCCACTCTCCTCCCTCCACTTGGCGGCTCCTCCTCCTCTCCTCACATAGCCGCCGGCTGCTTTTGGACCACCCCCATGTGGCTTCTCCTCCTTGCTCCTCCATGGAAAAGATGACAAGTGGTGGCTCCTCCTCCACATCTTCAAAGCCTCCTCCTCCACCCTTGGATGCTCCTCCACATGCCACCATCTCCACCACCCATCCTCCTCCTCCTTGGCTATAAATATGAGAGCTCCTCCTCATTTGTAACACACACCTAATATCCATACTTGTACACACTTTAGAGAGAGAGGGCTTAACCCTCCTCTCTTCATTTTCAATAAAATTGTTCTTCGCTTTGGAAATAAAGGATAGCTCCCTTGGCGCTTCAACGGTTGTAAGTAATTCTTAGTAATTAATCAACTGTTTTTATTTCCTTAGTATAATGTTTAGCGCGATGAATAGTAGCTAAACTAGTAGTTCGGTAGAAGGGGCGCACTTGTATTATAAATGTTTTAGATCTTACTCTTAGTATACCTTTGTATTCAAAACTTGTTCTATGTGCCATATATAGTCAGAGTTTCCAAGGTTGAGTGCCTGACAAGCGAAAAAAGCTCTTCCGTGGGAATTCGTGAACATACTCGGTAAGTGGAAGCTGTAACAAGCAAAACTTATCGAGGAGTTCGACTTATCTAAAACACCACTTGGTCAATAACGTAACTGGGAGATCAAGTGGATGCACTTACAGCTAAGATACTTCGAAAGGAGGAATTAGTTTTGCTTAGAACAAGTGTTTTAAATGATGTTGCAAGTCTTGCGCTACGAAAGGGCCTCGATTCATCTTTGAATACTTAGCATGATCATGTCTTGCGCTAGAAATAGCCTCAATTCATCTTTGAACACTTGGCATGATCATTAGCGGTCAATGATAAACAAATATAATACAAGGCCCCTAAAACCGAATACTTTCCTCACAGTCCATTATCAACTGCTGTAATTTACTTTCAGTTCTCAAAACACACTCAAACTCAACCACAATCGTAATTAATTTCTGCATAAGCTTCATTAAAGAACAACTAATCCACACTGACTCCCTTGGGTTCGACCCCTACTTACCACTTGCTACCCAGTAGTATAGTTGCGAGTAGCGGACTATTATAAATTTATTTGCACAAATCGCTTTAACGACGAGCGGTCTGTCAATTGACACCCTAGGACAACTTGTAGTGCAACCTAGCGGGGAGCTATAAGTTGTAAAACATTAGAAATCAAAACGGTTAGGTTAATGATTTAGTTGTGCATCACGGTCGAGAGTTCTAGCTTGCACTGTTCTTTAATATTTGATACTTGAATTCGTGTGACGATTGCTCTAGCGATCATTCTTGCTTACTTGCGTTATTTAATTGTTTGCATTCAAACCCCCCCCCCATTGTTACGTTTTTACTTAGTGAAACAGATTCTCAACCGATCTCTGTGGATACGACCCGACTTACCACTTGCTAGTCGGAAAAAGAAATATTATTTTTGCACAGGTACAACGACACCTGTCAATCAACTCATATATCAGAGACGGGAAGCAAATCTGGTATAGAGTTCTCTTAGAGGTAGCATGATCAGCGATCTGTTTGAACATAACTCTGCCCAGGTTGAACTTCAGCTTATTCCCTATCTGATAAATCAGTTGGGCCATATCCCAGTTGACCATTGAACGGTGAGTTGAGGGTCTCCAGTTAAAAACAATGATGAAGAACAGCATAGAGTAGAACATTGAGAGATCAGCTGTGTGCACGACAGAATCAGGCTTCCACTGAACTGAGCCTGCAGTGATGGTATCTATCACCTTTTCAAAATCTGATTCTTCTTCATCAGCAACTGGATCATCCATGGAGAAGTACACATTTATGGGTCAAGCTTGATTTGCCTTCCTCTGACAAAGAAGACCCCATATTCCGGTTCTCCGATAACCCCAAACCGAGGAGGAAGGTTTACCATGGCCTCACGAACCAACTGTTCGTTGAATGGTTTGCATCTGTCCAACGTCCAGAACAGATCAGATTGCTATACGGTTATGTGAAAGAAACGCCCTAGAGAGGCTTGACAAGCACTCAAGGGACCGGATCCTTACTATACGGTTATGTGAAGATTGTGGAGGCTGCACTTCGGGCTTCTTGGTGAAGAGTGGACTCCGCCATGCAGTGTCTATGCAAAAGGCGGGACGGGAATCAAACCGTCCATTCTCTAGTCCAAAGTAGTCGGGAAAATAGATGAGCGACCCTCATCTTGACCCGCGCGAAAAAGGCAAGGATGAGAAAGAGCGTGGAGGTATTTCCATATGCTCTCGGGCGATGATTGGACCTCCCAAAAGTGAAGAAATGGACGAGCAATCATCAAAGGAGCAAAGCTCAAAGTAAAGAAATAAATAAATCAGCCAATATGGTGAAACCAAACTGAAGCAAAAGTGAAGTACTCAAAGAGTCAAATCAAAGGCCGAAGGCCAAATCACTACAAAAGCTGTCCAACCACGCAAACAAAGAAAAGAGCTCAACCCATTAGCCCGAATCAATCACGTGCTAGAAGAAGCAAATCACATAACCATATAGTAAGATCGGATCCGAGGGTGCAGTTCAAGGGCCTAAAAAGTGGCTATCTCCCAATCATCCAAATTGATTTGCATCTCGGCTCAAAGGTAACAAGTATCTAGTTACTTTCATATGTGAGCATAATTTCGTTTGGAAGCAAGTAAGTTATGCATGCAAAGGTGAAGTCTAGTTTTGCATCTCACATTCACATTTAGGACTTAGGGTGTTGTCGTTCCTCTTTTGACTAGACTTGTTCGGGACGAACAAGATTAAGTGCGGGGGTATTTGATGGGACGTATTTATACGATTCATCAAGTACACAAAACCCACCAAATAAGACATTTGGTCATACGAACATGTGCTTGTTAATGCCATTTTGTGTATATAGGCATTTTGGAGTCTAAAGAGGAATCACACTTAAAAAGGGAGAATTGTACCAAAAAGCCAGCCAAGGCCCGAGGACCTCAGCCAGGGACCGAGAAACTTCACCCGGGTACCGAGAGACATACCCGGGCCCATCCGAGAATGCTAGGTCCCTGTCCCGGGCCCGTTCGAGAAAAGCAGGCCGCGCCCAGGCATCGCCCGAGCTGTCTAGCACTGAATTCAAGTTGCCCGGGCAAACGAGCTGATCTGACGAATCCACCTCGAGAAAAGTGATCAAAATGGAAAATAAGGTTGACAATGTCGAAAAACCAAGGAGAATGCTCGGGCAGATTGGCAGTTGGCCCAATTCCAAAGCAAAGGCCCCGCGTGCATAGGCACCGAAACCAAGTCGCTCGATCAAACCATGGAATCTGGAAAATCTAGCTCAACCAAAGTGTTTTAAATGCCCAACTACTCGGACAATCTCACTTCCCAGACAAAACGCCCGAGTGGAACCAGCTCAAGCCCGATCAAAGCCAAACTAGGGCAATTTCGACCGATTTGGGATTTCGACCATGTTCTGAGCAGAATCTGGCCAAACTTCCTTCTTGAGATCATCTTAGAATGACTTTGTCGTTCAGAATACACTCTCCAAAATCCAAGAAGCTCCGACCAAAGCTCCGGCCAGATTCCGGCCATATTCCGGCGAACTCCGGCCAACCTCCGGTGATGCTCCGATCAAGCTCATATCCTCACCACCATGCTCCGGTCATTTCTTGCTCCGATCACATTCCGGCGAAGTCCAACCAAAACCAAACTACTTCATTTCCGGTTGGACATACTATTCACTTCGGTTTGGTTTTGGATTTTGGTTGGCCTCTACTATTCAAGTCAGTTGGCTTATGGATGATACAAAGCAAGATAGTTGGCTTTGGATAAGCCATCACAAGTGGCCAAGTCGTGGCTCATGGAGGAGGCAAGTGCAAACACAAGTGGATGTGTTCTTATCCTCTTCCAAGCCATGTGGGGTGTCATATGGAAGAGCCAATCAAATGGCTAGCTTTTGGGATATTTCCAACTCAAAACTTAGCCCCCAAGTCTTTCTTTGCCTATAAATAGAGCCTCTTAGTCTTAGATATCACTTGGACACACATGTACCCACATTAGGGAGAAGAGAGCTTATCTCTCTTCTCCACACTGCAATGAAAACACTTCTTTCACTTGTTCTTGTTCTTGAGCTCTCTTTACTTTTTCTTGCTCACGGTTACTTGGCTCTTGTTCTTGATACTCGAAGCTCTCATTTACTTTCTTGTTGTTCTCTTTACTTTCTTGTCTAAGGCCACAGCTACTTGTATTCCTTGACATGAATACAAGTAGCTAATGCTTTCTTTATTTTATTGTCAAGTTCTTGTTACCACAGCCAAGGCTACTTGTATTCCTTGACATGAATACAAGTAGCTAAAGCTATTGTTCTTGTTTCCAAAGCCCACTTTACTTTCCTTGTTGTTTTCCAAAAAGCTCTCGGTTTTCTTTGTTTTCCTTGTTCAAGTCAAGGCTACTTGTATTCCTTGACATGAATACAAGTAGCTAAGGCTTATATTTGGTTTAGGGGCTCTCTTATACTATGACAATGTTTTGAGACCCTTTTACTTAATGTTTTTTGTGTTCAACTAGTTCTTGTGCCATTATTCGGTTGAACAACAAGGCTAAGTGGATGCATCGAAAGGGCAAAGCTTAGTCGGGTAGTTCAATCCAGATTAGACAACAAAACCAAGTGGATGCATCGAAAGGGCAAAGCTTGGTAGAGTAGTCTAATCCTTCTTTAAAACCACTTGGTTGATCGGAAATGTGAGATCAAGTGGCTGCACTTAGGCTAAGATACCTTGAAAAGGGGAATTAGTCTGGACAGAACTAGAAGTCTATGTCTTGTTTTTGGAGTGGATTGTGGTGTAAGCGCTTGAAAAAGCCTTACTTTAGGGTTATATCTTGACCATAGAATAACTCACACTTATGAACAAAAAATAGATCATTTGAAGTCAATGATGGATGTGTCACTAGTTGAGACCCTAGACTGAATATCTTTCTTATGTGAATATCTTTCGTCTTTACTTTCTTGCAATTTACTTTTCAGCACATTTACATTTCAGCACCTTTACTTTTAGTACCTTTACTTTCCGCACCTTTACTTTCAGTACCTTTACTTTCCGCACCTTTACTTTTCGCACCTTTACTTTCTTGCACTTACTTTACGCACTTTACCTTTTAGTATTTACTTTCAGTTCAGTATTTACTTTCTTTACTTTCAGTCATTTACTTTTCAGTTCATAAAACAACCCACAAAACCCAAATGTTTTTACTTTCTTTTCTTTTCTTTTTCAAGAACAACTATTCCACACTGACTCTCTTGGGTTCGACCCCCTACTTACCGCTTACTATCATTAGTGAGCCACTAAAGTAGTGGACTTATAAATGTAAATTTTGCAAGCCACGACGACTGGCCTGTCACATGACCACTTTTTTTGCAGCATCTCGATTAACAAACCACACTCCTTTCTTGACCACACCTACTGGAACAGTATCAGAATCTAGAGGTGGAACTTCGCATCTCCCAGCATCCTCTAAAACAGGGAACGGAGCTTCACGTTTTCTTTTCTTAGATGAATCAGCTCCCCCTACCAAGTTGCCCACCTTAGCATCATTCTGAACTGACCCCTTTGTAGATTTAGCAAATGCTACCTTCTTCTTTTCCTTGTCCTTCTTTGTCCTTTTGAGATTAACAAGAGGAACAAGGTCCTGGTCATCTTCCGAGAGAGTAACCTCCTTTGAAACTGGCTTCGCAGTATCCTCACAAACGGATGAACCATCCTCCTCCATATGATCACTACGACGATCATCAGGAACACCAACTGAGTCAACTACTATTTCCCCAATAGTAGCTGTCACTGGAGCACTAATTGACACACCTTCAGTCTGAACACCTGGTTCCTCAGTTGAAACACTTGCCTCTTTCACTGCAACAGACACTTCTACCCCAACACCCTAGGCACGAAGTGAATTCTCTGAACTTTCCACTACCAGATCCTTCTCCTTTTCCAAATCTTTCATGACATCATCAATGTCTTTGAACATCCTTTCCAACTCGTCATCCTTTTCTGTAGGAACAGATTCTTCTACTATGGCTTCCTTCAACCCATCAGCCTTCTCTGATGGATTAACCTCCTTTGTCACAGTCCCAACATGCTCACCGGGACGTTCATCAATGATTCCTTCAAGAATTTTTGTAGACTCACCATCAGAAACATCATTGATCACCAAATTTCTCTTCCCCGAGGCCTCAAGAACCTTCTTTGTCTCCTCATCAGATATTGCAATGAGCCTCCCTCTGATTGAACTGATCTTGGCCAAACACTGTCTTGGAGAGACCACTCGGCGAGTCCCCTTCTTTCTCCACAGACCTCCCGGACGAATATACCCAGAAGCATGGATTTTCTCCCTCCATACTCCTGATCCACCAGCGCCTTTAGACACAGAGATGTTGGGCTCTCCTTCATTCATGGAAACAGCACCTTCTTCACAGACAACAGCCCTACTGGCTTCACCACCAATCACAGCCCTACTGGCTTCATCACCAATCACAACCCTACTGGCTTCATCATAGACTTACCATCCTTCTCAACGCCCACATTCACATCTTCCTTCAACGCAATATTTTCAACAATCAGAATATTCGCACAATATGAAAGAACAGTTGGAAATACCTCAGATTGGGGACGGACTTGTGTCGAACCAACATCGATTGAGTCAGACGAGTCCACCACGGTCGACTGAGGAAGTTCAGCGGCTGTTCCTCCGCCCGTCTTCTTGGCTTCGGCCAATGCTTCAGTGTCTGAGTGTAAAGGTGACACCTTTTTCATCTTCGGCACTTTAAATTTCGGGATTTGGGGTTTCGCCGTCAGTGCCTTTGAAGATTGCATGCTCTTTTTCTCGGCGGACGAGACGCCGAATTTTGATGACTTTCTAGTGTTCACCATTGCAATCGAGCGGAAGAAGGATTTGAGAAAGAGAGAGCTTGAACTCGGCAGACGAACTAGGGTTTCCGAAGAGAGAAGAGACGCAGAGCAATTGTTTAGATTTTCAAATCAAAATCTTCTTTTTCAAATCGTAATTGGTCGCTTCAACTTTCAAAATCGTCAACTCCTATTTTCAAATAACGGCATGAAAAATCTTCAAGAATATTCAAAAATATATTCATTCCCAAAGCTGTTGTGTCTTCTGTTCCAGCTTTCTTCCTTAGGTGGTCAGTCCAACTGTTTAGCTGGAGTTTCGAATTTGACTGACCACCATTGGATGCAATCAATGTTTGACACCACGAAGACCCGAGAAGGATCTGGGTGTTCCAAACTGTGAAATGCCGTGTGAATCGATGAAGGTCTTGGTCAATTCCATGTCCCATTTTCATGTCCGGTTCCTGGAAAATTTCTGAGGATTCTGTACGAACTCCTTCTGCAACTGTGACACCTTCTGACTGAACTCCTTCTGCAACTGGAACACCTTCTGGTCCATTAGTTTCCTGGTACAATTGTCAACAGAGATTTGTGCGGTAGTCCAATCAGACCTTATGTGCAGGGTCTTATCCACTCCCCCTCGCATAGATCGATGTTTGACCTGTACACAGTCTAGACCCATCAAACGGATCAGACTCATCCCTATGGTATATCAGTTATTTGCACCCCTTCTTCCTTTCATCACAATGCCGCCATTCTTGTCTAGGACGAGGCATGAGTCGCGAGAGAATGACACATAGTGTCCATCGTTGCATAGTTGACTGATGCTAATAAGATTCATTGTCAGACCTTCAACAAGGAGGGTGTCCTCGAGTACAGGGAGATCCGGAACCTTCAATGTCCCACATCCGATCACCTGACCCTTTCTACCATCCCCGAAGGTGACAAACCACATCTTCTCAACAGGTCTAATATGAGTGATGGGACGTATTTATACGACTCATCGAGTACACTAAACCCACCTTATTCGACACTTTGTCCTAAGAACATATGCTTGTTAATGTCATTTTTGTGTATATAGGCATTTTGGAGTCTAAAGAGGAATCACGCTCAAAAAGGGGAGATTTGTCCCAAAATGCAGCACAAGTCATTTCTGGCCGGGCCTGCGCCCAAGGAGTGCCAGGCTGAACCGAGAAACCCAAGGCCGCGCCCAGAAAAGCCAGGCTGCGCCCAAGAAAACCAGGACGCGTCCGAGGAACCCAATCGGGCCGTCCGAGAAATGCCGAACGTGCCCAAAAGCCAGTGCCGAGAAGTACCGGGCCTGCCAGTTTCGCATCTGAGAGCCCGCGTCCGAGAAACTAGGTCCCCGCCCAGACCTCGCCCAGGCCACGCCCGAGCAGTCTAGCTCTGAATTCAAGTTGCCCGGGCAAACAAGCTGATCTGATGAATCCACCTCGAGCAAAGTGATCAAAATGGAAAATAAGGTGGACAATGTCAGAAAACCAAGGAGAATGCTCGGGCAGATTGGTAGTTGGCCCAATTCCAAAGCAAACGCCACGCGCGCATAGGCACCGAAACCAAGTCGCTCGACCAAACCATGGAATCTGGCAAATATGGCTCGACCAAGTTGTTTGAAATGCCCAACAACTCAAACAATCTAACTTCCCAGACATAACGCCCGAGTGGAACCAGCTCAAGCCCAATCAAGGCCAAACTAGGGCAATTTCGGCCGTTTTGGGATTTCGACCATGCTCCGGGCAGAATCTGGCTTAACATCCTTCTTAGACCAATCTTAGAATCACTTTGTCGTTCAGACTCAGTGGTCCAAAAGTCAAGGACCGCCGGCCAAGATTCCGGCCAACCTCCGATCGAGCTATGATCAAGCTCCGACCAAGCACAACCAAGTCCAACCATGCTCCAACCAAGTTTCGGGCAAGAACTAACCGAGTCCCAATATTCCGGTTACTTACTATTCATTTCGGTTAGGTTTTGGATTTCGGTTGCCTCTACTATTCAAGTTGGTTGGCTTTGGACTAAGGCATCCCAAGTGACATAGGGCTGCTGCCCTTTGGCTTCAAGCAAGTGCAAGTCGATTGCAAGTGGAATGCCAAGTTGTTGGCTCTTCTCTTCTTCAAACTCAAGTGGCTAGTTTTTGGGATATTTCTCCAACCCAATCCATATCTTCTCCTCTATCAAGTCGGTTGGCCTCAACCAAACCAAGCTAGTTGCCCTTTGAGTTGAGCCAAGCTCAAGTCGGTTGGAGGCAAGTGACAAGGCAAGTGGGGTGGCTTTTGGCTAAACCAATCAAAATGAAGTGCTTTTGGGATATTTGAAGCCAATGCATATCCTTTTCCCCCTAAGTCGGTTTTGGCTTGCTTATAAATAGAAGGGCATGCCCTTAGAATCATGTAGACTACATTAGGGAGTTGAAAGCTTATCTCTCTTCTCCAAAACAACCTATGCTACACATATGCTTTCAATGCAAACACACTTTGTTCTTCACTTCTTCTTGAGCTCCTAAGCTCTTTACTTTCCTTGTACTCGATTTGGAGCTCCTCTCCCTTTATTTTTCTTGCACAAAGGCCATGGCTACTTGTATTCCTTGACATGACTACAAATAGCTAAAGCTTTCTTTTACTTTCTTGTCAAAACTGAAGCTCTCTTTACTTTTATGTCTTGTTCTTGTTTTGGAGCTCCTCTCCTTTACTTTTCTTGATTTCCTTTACTTTTGTAAGTATGGTGCTTGTATTCCTTGACATGAATACAAGTAGCTAAGCATATTCGGTCAAAGGGTGTTCATACTTGTGTATGCATCTTGAGACTAGAACTTAATGCTTAATGGACCATATTTATATGATTCGTTAAGATAGTTAAACCCACCAAATTAGACACTTTGTTTTAACAACGTTTACTTGTTAGTTCCATTTTTGTTGTACAGACTATTTTGAGGTTTAGAGAAGGAACGAGCTAAAAAGGGGGTTCTTAAACCAAAATGGATTACAAGTCAAGTAAGGCCAGTCGGGGACCGAGAAAAATCAACCAGGGACCGAGGACCCCAGTCGAGGACCGAGAAAACTCAGTCGGGTACCCAGGCCCAGTACCGAGAACCTCAGGTCCCTACCGAGAGGTGCCGGGCCCAAGTGCCGGGAGTGCCGAGAGCCCGAGTGCCGAGTGCCGAGAAGACCAGGTCCCCGCCCAGGGCCCGTGCCAAGAGAGTCGAGCGCCTGTGCCGAGACCAGTGCCGAGACCCACATCTGAGAGCACCGAGAGCCGAGTCCGAGAAAACTAGGACTGCGCCGAGAGCAGCGCCCGGGCCCGGTCGACCAAGGACCCGAGGAAAACTTCAACCCCAGGCCATGACCATGCTCTGGGCAGAATCTGGCCAAACATCCTTCATGGATCAGTCTTAGAATCTTCTCAACATTCCAAATCCATGGTCCAACACCCAATCACCTCCGGCCAAAATTCCGGCAGCTCCAACCATATTCCGGCCAAGCTCCGGCCATGGTCCGATCGACCTCCGGTGATGCTCCGATCATGCCTCATCCAACCACCACCTTGCTCCGGTCATTTTAGCCCTACTCCGGTCAAAATCCGGCGAAGTCCAACCAAACTACTTAATTCCCGGTTAGGTTATACTATTCACATCGGTTGATCTTTTGGTTTGAAACCAAACCTAAACCAAGTCCAAAGGAGTTGCCCAAACCTCAACCAAGTCCAAAGGAGTTGCCCAAGCCTCAACTAATCAAGTAGTTGCCCTTTGAGGTCCAACTAAGCTCACTTGAGGAGCAACCAAGGCAAAAATCGGTTGGCTTGAGATATTTGCTAGCCAAGTTTGTGGGTTTTTAATGCAAGCCAATCCACAAGTCAAGTGCATTCCCCTTGGCTCACCAAGCTCTAGCCGCCCATGTGCCTTGCCCTTTGGCTCAAACCAAACTCCAACCGAAGAGCAACCAAGGAGCAACCAAGGCCAACCGGAGTTGTGGGAGGACAAATATCCTCTCCTCCACCGCCTCTTTGGCCTATAAATAGAAGGGCTTGGCCCTTGAAAAAAAAACCTCATGTCATCACTTGTAACTTAGGTAGAGAATCTCTCTAGAATCCATCCCACAATCCTTGTAAAACACTTTCATTTTCAATATCAAAAGCTCTACCTTCTCTCTTGATCATGAATACTCTTGTTGGTTCTTGAGTATTCTTGAGTGTTCTTGAGTTTACTCTTGTTTGTTCTTGAGTATTCTTGTTGTTCTTGAATTTTACTTTCCAAAACCTTTACTTTTCTTGTCTTTGCTTTCAAAACCATTTAATTTTCTTGTCTTTGCTTTCAAAAACATTTACTTTTCTAGCACTAGCTATGGTATCCACTTCTATGGATATTCGTAGCTAAACCCTTCATTCGGTTGAAGGGGTGTGCTTGTATCATGCAAACGTTTTAGACCCTTTTCTTAGTGCTTCTATTATGTTCAAACTTGTTCTACGTGCCATATATTAGGTTAGAACATACATGGTTGAGTGGAGGCTCGAAAGAGCAAAGCTCTTCCATGGGGTTCGTGAACATACATGGTTGAGTGGAGGCTCGAAAGAGTAAAGCTTTTCCATGGAGTTCAACCTCTTTTAAACACCACTTGGTTGATCGGAAATGATTGATCAAGTGGAAGCACATAGGCTAAGATACTTCGAAAGGAGGAATTAGCCTATCTAGAACAAGTGCTCTATGTCTTGAAAAGGACTAGGCGGTGTGGCAAGTCGAGTGCTAGAAATGGCCTTGATACATCTTTGAACACTTAGAACGATCATTAGAGGTCAATGATGAACGGAACTATGATACAAGGCCCATACACCGAACCCTTCTCTCAATCAAAACATAACTTGTCATTTTACTTTCAGTCTCAATATCAATTGTTTACTTTCAGTACCATTTACTTTCAGTACTTTACATTCTTCAACTAACTTTTACATTCCGCAACTAACTTTACATTCAGTACTTTTACATTCCGCAACTAACTTTACATTCAGGACTTTACTTTTACGCACTTTACTTTTACGCACTTTACTTTTACGCACTTTACTTTTCAGTACTTTACTTTCCGCACTTACTTTAAGTCTTTACATTTCCGCACTTTACTTTCAGTCTTTACTTTCCGCTTACTACAGACGTTTTCAACATCAATCCAACATAACTTTGGTACGTATTGCGCTTGAAATATAGCGTGCGACAAACCAAAAGTATGTTGTTTGGTTGATATTGAAATTATATCCCCTGTTCAAGCTTGTGTCCAGGGTACTATTGCAACAGACCTTGAACTCTTTGCACAACAGTTCAGATGACAGTTCAAGGTTCAGTTGTGACAGATCTTGAACTCGTATCACAATAGTTTGACCAATCAGAACTAAAGCAGAAGAACGCACAGAATGATAACCCAGTTCGTCCAGGCCTACTCTGGGGGGTTTCCCACACCCTAGAAGGGACATCAAATCTTTATTACAAGTTAGAGCTACAAGTGGACTTACGTTTACACCTTGTAATCGCCTAGCCTTTAACACTACGTCTCTCAGATTTGCAACCAAGGTTTACAGCAGTCCACCTTGATCCCCTTCGTCCGAACCTGCAGTCTGAACGTTCTCGACCTTCTCCAGAAGCTCGGATGCTTTCTCTCGAAAGCTTGTTCACCTTTGTTGTGTGCGCCAATTGATACGCTTCAGGCAGTCTGTGTTGCACTTGAGCAGACTGCACTTGCACCGATGTATTTCCAATGAGAAAACACAACCGGGCGTTGCTTTCCTCTTCTCCAATCAGCAGTGTATGCTCGTGTGTATTTGATCTTTGAAAGCGATGCAGAATAAGGGTGCCCTAGCATTGTATTTATATGCTTGGACGAAACCCTAATTCGCACAAGATAATCCCATCAAATATTTAGGAGATATTCCTAGATATTTGATGTATATCTTTTGAATCGGTTGGAAGAATATACGAAGTCGTCTTCTTGCCCAAGATAGCTTTGCTGCCTTCAATGTAAATATTCATTCGAATATCTCATGCTCGATTAAGTCGCTGGCCGACTTCAACTTGACGAAATCTTCACTGTCTAATATCCTTCCGGAAGATATCCTTACGTCTTATCCACGCTGTGTATGAGTACTGGGATATGTTCGAACTCCCCCTGAACACCTGCTCGAACTGTCTAAGCTACGTTTTGCCAAATACATGCCACTTAAGGGAACATCAATCTCCCCCTTGGCATTTTGGCAAAACCAAATCTACTAGATAACTAAGTCTATCTAACTATCTAGACAATAGACAACTTTGAGGGAAACAAGAATTGTCTCCTCCAAAATACTCCCCCTTTTTGCCACAAACTGGCAAGGGGTGCGATCCGAGTTCAAACAGTCAATTAAAATGTGCCAGAAAAAGCACAAATAATAAAAGTTCTAGTAGAATAGTTCAGGGAGAAAGTTTTTTCAGAGGACCTTCATGCAGACGACCCATCATTAGTGGCATCCTCAGAATCAGCATCATCAGATTCATCCTCACTTGGGTAGCTGAGGGCACGAGCGAGCTAGTTGATGCGTCTGCGTTACTCCTTGTCTACTTCGATGATGACATTCAGGTCATTGAGCAGCTGGCTCCTCTCATCTCGGCCCATCCTGGCTCCCCCTCGACTCGACTCCGCAACACCCTTTCCTTTCTGGTTCTCCTCCTTGAGATTGTTCACGTGACGCCCTTTGAACAACTTGTGGTCGACGATGAACTTGCTGGGTGCCTTTGTGAGATGGTCAGGCGAGGCCTTCAAATCTGGAGCTTGATGGATGATCAGCTCATAAATCAGAGACAGGAAGCAGATCTGCAGAGTTCTCATCGAAGTAGCATGTTTAGCAATCTGTTTGGACATTATTCTGCCCAGCTTGAACTTCAGCTTATTCCATATCTGATAAATCAGTTGGGCCATGTCCTTGTTGACAGTAGAGCGATGAGTAGACGGCCTCCAGTTGAAAATAGCAATGAAAAACAACATTGAATAGAACGTAGACAGATCCGCTGTATTCACAACTGACTCAGGCCTCCACCGAACAGAGCCTGCAGTGATGGTGCTCACTATCTTCTCAAGGCTTGGTTCCTCTTCATCAACGGCTGGGTCGTCCATGGAAAAGTATACATTGATCAGCTCAGGATCAATCTTGATCCTTCTTCCTCTAACATAGAAGACCCCATATTCTGCTTCTCCAATGACCCCAAACCCAGGAGGAAGATTTACCATAGCTTCACGCACTAATTGCTCATTGAACGGCTTGCATCTGTCCAACGTCCAGAACAGATCAGACTCCTTGAGCACCTCAATCACTTCCTTTCCCTTGTATCGGGACTCATCTAGCAACCTCTCAGGAATGATTTCCCTTTTTAGCACACAACTCCATTTCAACACAGCGTCTTTATTGACGAACCACACTCCTTTCTTGGCCTTACCCATTGAACAATCTCAGACTCAGGGGCTGGGACTTCGCATCTCCCAGCATCTTCAGACACGGGAACCGCAGCATCGCGCTTCCTTTTGGAAGAGCCAACTCCCCCTGCACCACTGCTGACTTCAGCAACCTTCTGAACTGGTTCCTTTGTAGTCTTAGCAAAGACTACCTTTTTCTTTTCCTTGCCCTTCGTTGACCTTTTGAGATTGACAAGGGGAACACTGTCTTGGTCATCTTCAGAAAGAGTAACGCCTTTTGCTGCTGACATAGAAGCATCCTTACGAATGGATGAACCATCTTCCTCCAAATGATCCCTACGACGATCATCTTGAATTGCCACTGTCTCTTCACACATCATTGTCTCGGAACAACTCCAGTCTCAACTTCAGTCTGAACACTTTGTTTAACAGTTGGAACACTTGTGACTTTTTCAGCAGCAGACTCTCCAACAGCCTGGTTACGCAGACCTTCCTCTGGAGCTGGTGCAGTTTGAGCTTCAGTCTGAGCAGATGGTTCCACAGTTGAACCACTTGTAGCTTTTTCGGCATCAGATTCTTTTGCCCCAACAGCCTGATCACGCTGATCTTCCTCTGAACTTGTCACTCCTCTATCCTTTTCCTTTTCCAGATCTTCCATGACATCATCAATGTCTTTGTACAACCCCTCCAATTCCTCATCCTTTTCTGCTGGGACTGATTCTTCTGGTATGGATTCTTTCAACACATTTGTCTTCCCTGACGGATTAATCTCCTCTGCCATAGCCTCAGCATGCATACTGGAACCTTCTTCAGTGATTCCTCCTTGATTCTCAGACGGACCAGCATCATTAATCACCAAATTTCTTTTCCCCGAGGACTTAATAAACTTCTCAGTTTCTTCATCGGACATTGCAATCTTCCGACCTCTAGTGGCATATATCTGAGCTAGGTATTTTCTGGGAGAGTCACGAGCCCGCTTAGTCTTCTTTCTGCGACTAGCCTTTGGAGGAATGTATCCTGTGGCAAAGATCTTTTCCCTTCATGTTCCTGAGCCTCCAGCCGCCTTGCTGGGTTCCTCTTCTTCCATAATCTTGACAGAATCCTTTTCAATAATAGCACTACCGGCTTTGTCAACCGCAACAGCCCTACCACTCTCAAGATTTCTACCATCATCACCACCAAGCACCGCACTACTGGTTTCAACACCAACAGCCCTAACTCCACTAACATCCTTACCACCATTATCACCAATTACAGCCCTACTGGCTTCATCACCCTCAACCGACTTAACAACCTTCTCAACCTCCACAATCTTTTCAATAATAGGAATATTTGCAGAAACTGAAGGAACAGTTGGAGATACCTCAGATTGGGGATAAACTTCTTGAGACGAACCACTATTTAATGTGACAGACGAGTCCACCGCGGTTGACTGAGGGATTTCAGCGGTAGACTTCTTCGCTTGGGCCAAAGATTCGGTGGCGGATTGTAAAGGCGATGTCTTTTTCACCGTCAGAGCTTTCGATTTTGGTTTTTTGGATTTCGCCGCCAGAGCCTGCATGCTCTCTTTATCCTTCTCAGCGGATTTGATGCCGGATTTCGCTGACTTTCTGGTGTTTACCATCGCTGTGGAGGGAGAAGCGATTGAGAGAGAAGTTGTCGTTCTTAGGGTTTTGGGGACGAGAGAGAGAAGACAATTGAACTCACTCAACTGTTTTGTGTTTCAAAAAAAATATCCTCCGGCCTTTTCAACTTCCCAAATTAGACAACCCTTGATTCAAAGAACGGCAGGAAAAATCTTCGAGAATATTCAAAAAAATGTAAATTTTCACGCGTTGTGCCTTCTGTTCCAGCTTTCTTCATTAGGTGGTCCGTCCAACTATTCAGCTGGAGATTCGACTATGACTGACCACCGTTGGATGCTTTCAGTGGTTGACACCATATAGACCCACTGAGGGTCTGGGTATTCCACTCCGTATCCTGCCATGGGGGTTGACCAAGATCTTGGTATGCCTCAGAGTTATCATCTTCTGGTGCCCTCCATATTTATATTTTCTTGTTCGGCTCCAGGCATATTTCTGCGGGCATTATACGAACTCCTTCCGTAACTGTGACACCTTCTGTTTCAACAGTTTCCTGGGACAGTTGTCAATATGGATTTGTGCGCATCTCCAATCAGATCTTCGATGTTTGACGTTTTCACAAGCTAGAGTAACCAGTTGCTGGCCATGGTTCTCGACGTCCATTGATCCCATGAGACCCATCCCAATGGTGTAGCAGTTGTTGGCATCCCTTTTTCCTTTCATCAGTGTATCACCATTCTTGTCTAGGACAAGACATGAGTAGCTAGAGAATGACACATAATGTCCATCGTCGCACAGTTGACTGATGCTGATGAGATTCCTTGTCAGACCTTTGACAAGGAGGGTGTTCTTGAGTGCAGGTAGATCCAGAACCATCAATGTCCCACAGCCGATCACCTGACCCTTTCCACCATCCCCGAAGGTGATAAACCACATCTGGTCAACAGGTCTAATATGGGTAAGATATTGAGAGTTACTTGTCATATGGGCGGAGCATCCGCTGTCGAAGATCCAACTGTCTTGCATTGTATACGTTGAGGAGCAACAGGCCACCATGCAAACGGTTTGGTCTGCCTTTTGAACCCAGACTTGTTTCTGTCGTGGTATGGTCCGTTGTTGGAAAGCACATCGTTCAGCAAGAAACAGGTGACACTTCAGTTTGATGTGTCCCATCTGGTTGCAGTACCAGCAAGTGCACCGATCTATCCTTTGTGTCACTGGTGAATAGTCATGGTTTCGGACGGGTGATCTACGAGTCTTTCCACCACCGAGTGTTCCATGCGTCTCCTTGTGATCAGCTCGGTTCTTCCCTTTGGACTGATCTTGGGACAAGTCTACTTTCTGTCTGGGGTGCTGTTTCACCTTCTGTTCTGGCAGGTGTTCAGACACTGGTCTTGCTTTAACACACGTACTGCCTTTAGAGGTACCTTCTTTTGTAAACCCCAGGCCTCGATGTCTAGACTCCAACCTCTGAGATCTGAGAATATCATTGAAGTCGTTAGTGCCAGAGTTTAGCATCCTTACCGACTGTTTGAGGTGATTGAGCTCCTTCTTGGTGTCTGAGTGATCCATCTTTTCAAATTCTAGCTGAAGTTCCAGCTGTTCTACTCTCCTCAGTTGGAACACCTCTTTACGCTTCAGATCTGTGATGGTTTTTCTTAGTCCCGTCATGCCTGCAGGATGAGTGTCTCGGTCCTTCTCTATTTCAACTTTCAGTGAGGAGAATGTCCCCAAGAGTTCTGTTCTCTGAGCAAGAAGACCCAATCTTTCCTGTTTCATCTCAGCCAGTTGAGAATTCAGCGAGACAATTTTACCTTCCAGTTCTACCTTCAGTGTAAGCAGTATTTCGACCTCCTGCCAAACCTTGTCCTTTTCCATAGTGACGCTGGCAACTGTGTCATTTAGCTTCTTGTTGATCTTGATCAGAAGCAACCACTTCTCATACAGATCTTTATATGTCTGAGCCAGAGAATCCTGCGTGAGTTCTTCATTGTCACTGTCTGAGAGGTCTTCACTTGGGAGTTCCAACTATGATGGAACTATTTCACTGGTGTTGCTGCACTCACCCAGAGTAGTGACAAAGGCCACATAATTAGTGGTCTCACCTTTTTCTTCGTCTGACTCACTGTCGCTGAAGCTAGCGACCATTGCCTTCTTCTTCATGAGTGTATTCGCACATTGGGAGGCAATATGTCCAAACCCCTTGCATTCATGGCACTGAATTTCTTCCTTTCCTTTGTCATAAGAGTCTTGTCTCATGTCTCTGGATCTTTACCTGTCAGGTTTCCAGTTTCGGAAGCTATTCGATGAAGGTTGGCCCTGTTCTGGTCCACGTCTGTTGATTTTCCGCACCATTCTGCCAAAATTCTGAGCCATCATGGCCAGTTGTTCAGTAGTGCAGCCACCATCCTGTTTGTCTTCAGGCATGTCTGCCTTGAGGGCGATTCCCTTCAATTCCCCAGGTTGAAAATCATGATTGATCACATAGGTTCTGAGAGAACCCATCAGCTCGTCCAATTTCAGTTTGGCAATGTCGTGCATTTCCTCTATGGCCGTGACCTTCATGGCAAACCTCGGAGGGAGTGATCTCAGGACTTTACTGGCCAATCTTTCTTCATCGATGGGTTTTCCGAGAGAAGACGCCTCGTTGGACAGTTCCAGAACTCTGGTGTTGTACTCAGTGATGGTTTCACTCTCCTTCATCTTCATTTCTTCAAACCTGGTTGTGACAGCCTGCATGCGAGAGTTACGAACTTTATTTGTACCTTCAAAAGCTGTTTGGAGGATGTCCCATGCTTCCTTGGCCACTTTGCAGTTGATGATTAGCTTCATGATGTTTTCATCTACTACCGAAAAGATTGCGTTCATAGCCTTTGAGTTTCCCATAGAAGCTTTGTCCTCCTCTTCTGTCCACAGTGCTTCCGGTTTTGTGATCGGTTCTCCAGTGAGATTGTTCATCATGGGTTCCGTCCAACCTTTCAGAACAGCCTTCCATGCTTTTTCATCTAGAGATTTCAGAAAGGATCTCATCACGGGCTTCCAGGTGGCATAGTTCGATCCTTCGAGTAGCGGGGGTCTGGTGATGTTTTGTCCTTCTTTCAGAGTCATCTTGAACAGTTCAGGATCCCACTCAGTGTGTCGAGTGTCTGCTCTGATACCAAATGTAATTATATCCCCTGTTCAAGCTTGTGTCCAGGGTACTGTTGCAACAGACCTTGAACTCTTTACACAACAGTTCAGATGACAGTTCAAGGTTCAGTTGTGACAGACCTTGAACTCGTATCATAATAGTTTGACCAATCAAAACTAAAGCAGAAGAACGCACAGAATGATAACCCAGTTCGGCCAGGCCTACTCTGGGGGGTTTCCCACACCCTAGAAGGGACAGCAAATCTTTATTACGAGTTAGAGCTACAAGTGGACTTACGCTTACACCTTGTAATCGCCTAGCCTCTAACACTACGTCTCTCAGATTTGCAACCAGGGTTTATAGCAGTCCACCTTGATCCCCTTCGTCCGAACCTGCAGTCCGAACGTTCTCGACTTCTCTAGAAGCTCGGATGCTTTCTCTCGAAAGCTTGTTCACCTTTGTTGTGTGCGCCAGTTGATACGCTTCAGGTAGTCTGTGTTGCACTTGAGCAGACTGCACTTGCACCGATGTATTTCCAATGAGAAAACACAATCGGGCGTCGCTTTCCTCTTCTCCAATCAGCAGTGTATGCTCGTGTGCATTTGATCTTTGAAAGCGATGCAGAATAAGGGCGCCCTAGCATTGTATTTATATGCTTGGACGAAACTCTAATTCGCACAAGATAATCCCATCAAATATTTAGGAGATATTCCTAGATATTTGATGTATATCTTTTGAATCGGTTGGAAGAATATACGAAGTCGTCTTCTTGCCCAAGATAGCTTTGCCGCCTTCAATGTAGATATTCATTCGAATATCTCATGCTCGATTAAGTCGCTGGCCGACTTCAACTTGACGAAATCTTTGCTGTCCAATATCCTTCCGGAAGATATCCTTGTGTCTTATCCACGCTGTGTATGAGTACTAGGATATGTTCGAACTCCCCCTGAACACCTGCTCGAACTGTCTAAGCTACGTTTTGCCAAATACATGCCACTTAAGGGAACATCAGTTATTGAACTCGACTGTTCCAGCACTTTACTTTTCAGTATTTACTTTCAGTTCTGTATTTACTTTCCTTACTTTCAGTCATTTACTTTTCAGTACTAAAACCACAACCAACCCCAATTGCACTTAAATTTCTGTACAAATATCCTCAAAGAACAACTATCCACTAATACCCTTGGGTTCGACCCCTACTTACCGCTTTACTACCCAATAGTGAAGTCACGAGTAGCGGACTTATAAATTAATTTTGCACATTGCCTCACGACAAGGCTCTATCAATGCTATTTTGTGTCAACTAGTTCGGTGCCATTATTCGGTTGAACAACAAGGCTAAGTGGATGCTCGAAAGAGGAAAGCTTAGCCGAGTAGTTCAATCTTGATTAGACAACAAGGCTAAGTGGATGCTCGAAAGAGGAAATCTTAGCCGAGTAGTTTAATCTTCCTTAAGTCGCTTGGTTGATCGTAACTGAGAGATCAAGTGGCTGCACTTAGAATAAGAAGTCTATGTCTTGATTTTGGAGTAGATTGTGGTGTAAGTGCTAGAAATGGCCTTACTTTAGGGTTTAAGTCTTGAAAAGGAATAAACCCACACTTATGAACACAAAGTAAGATCATTTGACGTCTATGATGGTTGTCTCACAAGTAGAGACCCTAGACTAAATATCTTTCGTCCTTACTTATCTGTCATTTACTTTCTGCACTTTACTTTTCAGCACTTTACATTTCAGTCTTTAGTTTTCTGTCATTTACATTTCAGCACTTTACTTTTCGCACTTTACTTTCAGTCTTTACTTTCAGCACTTTAAATTCAGTCGTTTACTTTCTGTCATTTACTTTCTGTATAAAAAACCAACAAAAACCCAATCTGTCTTTACTTTCATTTTCTTTCTTTTTAAAGAACAACTAATCCACACTGACTCTCTTGGGTTCGACCCCTACTTACCGCTTGATAATCCAATAGTGAGCCAACAGTAGTGGACACTATAAATGTAAATTTTACAGTGCCTCAACGACAGCTCTGTCAATGAGTGAGGTATTTAGAGTTACCTGTCATGTGGGCGGAGCATCCGCTGTCGAAGTACCAACTGTCTTGCACTGTGTAACTTGAGGAGCAGCAGGCCACCATGCATACCGTCTGGTTTGCCTTTGGTACCCAGACCTGTTTCTGTCGCGGTATGGTCTGTTGTTGGTATGCCCGTCAGCAAGAAACAGGCGACACTTCAGTTTGATGTGTCCCATCTGGTGGCAGTACTCAAGTGCGCCAATCTATCCTTTGCATCACCGGTGAGTAATCACGACTTTGGAAGGGTGTTCCACGGGTCTTTCCACCACTTGGTGTGCTATAAGTCTTCTTGTGATCAGCAAGGTTCTTTCCTTTGGACTGTTTCACCTTCTGTGCAGGCAGCTGATTCATCACTTGTTGAGCTTTAACAAAGGTAGTGCCTTTTGAGGTGCCTTCTTCCGTAAACCCCATGCCTCGATGTCCAGACTCCATCCTTTGAGATCTAAGAATATCATTTAAGTCTTTTGTCCCGGAGTTTAGCATCCTTACAGATTGTTTGAGGTGATTGAGTTCCTTCTCGGTGGTTGAATGATCCATTCTTTCAGATTCTAGCTGAAATTCCAGCTGTTCTACCTTCCTTAGTTGGAACACCTCCTTGCGCTTCAGATCTGTGATGATTTTCCTTAGACCCGCCATGCCTGTAGGATGAGTGTCACGGTCCTTCTCCATGTCGACTTTCAGTGAAGAGACAGTACCCAGGAGCTCTGTTTTCTGAGCAAGCAGACACAATCTTTCCTGTTTCATCTCAGCTAGTTGAGTATTCAGTAAATATACCGTACCTTTGAGTTCCACCTTCTGTGTAAGCAGTATCTCAACCTCCTGCCAGACCTTGTCCTTTTCCATAGTAATGCTTGCAACAGTGTCATTCAGCTTCTTGTTGACCTTGATTAGTAGCAACCACTTCTCATACAAATCTTTATATGTTTCAACCAGAGATTCCTGCGTGAGTTCTTCATCGTCACTGTCTGAGGGGTCATCAGCCGGGAGTTCCAACTGAGATGGTACTCCTTCACTAGTATTGCTGCATTCTCCTAGAGTTGTTACGAACGCCACAAAATTAGTGGTTTCACCTCCTCCTTTTTCTTCGTCTGACTCACTATCGCTGAAGCACTCACTATCGCTGAAGCTAGCGACCATTGCCTTCTTCTTCATGAGAGTATTTGCACATTGTGAAGCAATATGACCGAAACCCCTGCATTCATGGCACTGAATCTCTTCTTTTCCTTTGTCAGAGGAGTCTTGTCTCATATCTCTAGACCTTGACCTGCCGGTTTTCCAGTTTCGGAAACTAGTTGATGAAGGCTGACCTTGTTCTGGACCACGTCTGTTGATTTTCCGCACCATTCTGCCAAAGTTTTGAGCCATCATAGCCAGTTGCTCAGTGGTGCAGCCAGCGTCCAGTTTGTCTTCTGACAAGTCTGCTTTTAGGGCGATTCCCTTCACTTCTCCGGGTTGGAAATCATGATTGATCTTGTAAGTTCTGAGAGAACCCATCAGCTCGTCCAGCTTTAGTTTGGCGATGTCGTGCATTTCCTCAATGGCCGTGACCTTCATGGCAAATCTCGGAGGGAGTGATCTTAAGACTTTACTGGCCAGCCTTTCTTCATCGATGGGTTTCCCTAGAGTAGAAGCCTCGTTAGCCAGTTCCAGAACTCTAGTGTTGTACTTAGTGATGGTTTCACTTTCCTTCATCTTCATCTCTTCGAACCTGGTTGTGACAGCCTGCATGCGAGAGTTGCAAACTTTGTCTGCGCCTTCAAAGGCTGTTTGGAGGATATCCCACGCTTCCTTAGCTACTTCACAGTTGATGATTAGCTTCATAACGTTTTCATCTACTGCAGAAAAGATCGCATTCATAGCCTTTGAGTTTCCCATAGATGCTTTGTCCTCCTCTTCTGTCCACAGAGCATCTGGTTTCGGAACCGGATCTCCATCCTCTTCCCTTTCCTCTTCCTCATCCCTTGTGGACGCCTGCTTGCAGGTGTTATGGTCTACCCTCTCGTGAAGGTACGCTTAGACGCATACTCCTACTATGGAGGGGTATGTCGACTCGTGGGTTTAAAGTCAGAGGTGCCAAGATGACCTGTGCTTCAATGAAAGATGTCAAGTTCGATTCTGGGTTGGTGTCCTTGGTGTGACTTGTGCTTCAAACGTGCTAGAAATATACATGTATACGAGATATGCAATGTATGCGTTGTATTCCTTAATACGTATATGTAAACTCACACAATCAAAAAAATTTTGAATGAGCCGTTTCTCGAGTTATTTTTAAGCACATAATTTGAACACTAAAATATTTCTATCTACCCTATTAAAAACACTAGTAATTTCAATCACAGATTCCTTAGAAACTATCTAAAAAATTCAAATTCAATAAATTTAAAAATTAAAAGGAGTGAAAAAGAAAAACTTTAATTATAAAAATAAAACGATGAACTATTAAGAAATAAAAAAAGTGTAGTGCATTTTTTAATTTTGGGAAGTAAAAAATGAAATTATATTTCATAAAAGGAAATTGAGCTAGATTAAATTACTAAAAAATTTAAATTTAAATTTAAAAAGAATTGTCAAAAATTACAAGTAAACAAAAACATCATTACAAAGTATTTTCTTGTATTCTCCTGCTGACGTGTCATTTTAACCTCCAAACAGATAACAACTGTACTTTTAACTTTTGAGAGCAGGTTCCAGAATCGCGAATGGGCTCTACTTGAGTTTCTTCAGCAAATCATTTCTCGAAACGTGGCAGCACGGGGACACAGGACGCTACAGCAGTTCTAGAAGTGCAGTTACATATATGGAGACTACGGTACGTTACCGTAAACCCGCAGATTTATAACACTTCTAATTAGGGATGCACATTCGTACCGGACCAGTGAATCGGAATTTTTCAAAATTTTGGGTTGTGGATCGAACCGAAATATATATGGATTGGAATGGAATTTTGTATAACCTCTGAGTGTGCAATACATTCGCATGTTGTTTTGTTTTTCTCTCTTGTATTTTTTAATTAATTATGAAATGGGAAATAAATATTGCTTAATTATTAGAAAGAATATTCTTGAACTAATTACTCCTAACTCCTGCACTAATAAAAATTTAATTACCATTTGGACACCTGCATATGGAATTTGAATCATATTAAGGAATGAATGGATTGCGATATTTATTTTCATAAAGACATGAATCATATGTATACTTTTAGGCTCCTGCTAATCGCACCCCCCACCCCCCACACCCCCCATGTGGGGTTCAGGTAAATTTCCCATTATGCCCTTCTACTTATTATATATATTATATATATTATATATATTATAAAAAATGATTTTAAAATATTTAAAATTTCTAAAAAATGATTTTAAAATATTTAAAATTTCGTATTAATATATACAAATGATTTTAAAATATTTAAAATTTAGTATTAATATAATATATATTATATACTATAAATGATGATTTAAAAATATTTAAAAATTAGTATTAATATATTACATATATTATAGTTAATAATTTTAACTATTAGAGACAATGAGCGCATGGAAATAGTTATCGGACACGTTGGCAATCACTTCGTACAACTTTTTATGCACCCTTATCATCCGGTGCCACCTATACCAACATGGTGGTGGAATCATTCATCGTACGAAGCTAAAGGATGGGCATCCTCATATCAAGTACGAGCTGATTTGATTTATGGCGCGAAATCACAAGCATGGGGCCTCCAGGAGCACAATTTGGAGGAAATATTGATTAAATATGTCTACTTGTTTATGTATTTATTTTTAGCACCGTTGCATGTTTTGTTGAATCTAATTTAATGTTGAGCTATCCAATCAATTATTATTCGTCCTAAATCCAAACTAAACGAAATAAATTATTATTCGCCCTAAATAAAATAAAAATAGTTACTCACTCACTCCTAATTATAAGTTCAATTAAAATTTAAAAAATCAAGTACAATAATTTTTAAAAATTTGGCACATGTTGTATTTTAATTTTAATTTTTTTGATTTATAATAATATAAATAAATATGATACAAATAACTTATATTAGGTACAATTAATTTATAATATTAATCATTATTTAATTGAATTTAAATTAGCATTTAATTAAACTTTAAAACATATACAAAATTAAATGGCATAACATGTAAATCATTATGAATCTAGTCAGTGAGTTGTCTATTTTGTGTTACGTAATGTATCAGTGAGTTGTCTATCGTAATGTATTGTCAAATCTAGTTGTCTGTACATCAATGAATAGTATAATTTGCTTTTTCCAGAGAATCTAGTCATTGAGTTGTCTATTTTGTGTATCGTAATGTATCAATGAGTTGTCTATCGTAATGTAGGAGCTTGTGAAAGAGGAGGGAAGTACAAACCTCAATTTCTAGTTGAAGAGATTTTATAAGTTCTACCATGGAAATTTTGTTTATTTAGTTACTCAAACTCACTCCTAATTATAAGTTCTATTAAAATTTTAAAAAAATCAAGTACAATATAATTTTTAAAAAAATTGCTACATGTTGTATTTTTATTTTAATTTTTTACTATTAATTATTATAGAATATTTTTTGATTAATAATAATAAATAAATATGGTACAATTAATTTATAGAATATTAATTATTATTTAATTGAATATGGCATATGAATGTAATTAAATAGAAAGGGGAGGGCATTTGAGTCATTTGGCAGGGAGGTTTTTGTCGTGGGGGGGTGCGATTAGCAGCTCCCTACTTTTATTATAAGATTTTCATTGCTTAGAAGAGGTTGAAACCATGCCTAGTTGAAATATTTGTTACATTGTGTACATCTAGACCTAAAATTTTCCAGTCGATATGAGGCCTAGCTCCTCGGCTAGTATGTAATAGATTGAACAAATCAGAATACGATTTGGATAACTTAGTATGACCTAAAATAAACCCAGTTCTGTGTTGTTGAATATGGATTTCATTACTTGAAGATCAAGTTAACCAAATTTACATGAGAATGAATAACATTTCAATTACTGAAGTGTAGTGAACATGACATCATATTATTTTTGCAGATGCTGTGGTTACAAACGAGCAGATGGAAAGAAGTGTAATAGTGTGTGGTTTGTTAATGTATCGGTTGTTTAAGAAAAGTTTCTCTATATGTGAGATTTGTACATTAATTGGATGATTTTTTTTGTATAGATTAATTGGAAGATGTTTGTTTAGTAAAATTGGATGTATTTGATATAAACTTTTTTTTCAGTATAGTATTTGTTGATATAAACTTTAATTACTTTCTTTTTGTAAAAGGATCGTATCACCATGTTATGCATGACGTGTTTTGTTTGACACTATTCAATGTTGAAATTTTGATCGAACTTATACTCCTTGTGACAATTGGGGAAAAAATGAAAACAACAATATTGATAACCGTATGGCTTAATTTTTTTGTGTTTCAATGTATGTAAGTTTGTATGTGTCTCCATTTGGATCACTGATTCATTGTAAAAATGATATGTAGGATCCGCTTATTCTCAGACGTGTGCAGAAGTCTTCGTAGATGATCGAATTGCACGTGCTCATCCACATTTTAATCGTTCGGACATAAGCATCATGAGACGTTCACCCACTTCCGAATCTTTCACACGTGAGTACTATCAAATCACAAGAAGAATCATTTACACGTGAAAACTAAGAATTATTTTTTCAAAAGAGACGCAACTTCGATAAAATATCACAAATTCCCCGCACCAAAAAAATTTTCAAAATTTATTTTCTTTTACTCTCTTGTGCTTATCTAACACAAATATAATTTACATCAATTCATTTTACCCCCCTCTCAACACCTTTTCTGAAAATTGCTCACTACCCACCAGGCCACCACCACATCAGATTCTGTCAAACCTTCTTCCTCTCCTCTAAATCCATCGTCACAAGATCTGAGTGTTTAACTCATCTGAGAACTCAGGTCTGACTCCCAGATGAACAAAGGTGACACCTTTCTCTATCTCTCCTTTTTTACTCTCTCTTTCTGCTTTTGCTTTATTTTTGTACATCAATTAAAAAAAGCTTCGTAAAGAATTTACAGTCTCTCTTTTTCTCTGTAATTGGGGAAAAGATCTGTGAAAGCGAGAGCGAGCTTCGAAGTTAAGAGACTTGTTGCTTTTGTTTGTTTTTGAAAATTGTGCTTTTTTTTAATCGATCGATTGATGATTGAAGTTTCTTTTTAAACTTCATCTTTCTCGAATTCCACAGTCGCTTTCAATTTGTCAGCATCAAACACATCTTTGATTTCATCTGTTTTTTTGTCATTTCTCGTTTAGTGTTCTTTTTGTTACCTCGTACACGTTGAACACATGCGCCGCCGTCCACGGTGGCTGCCGGTGGCTCTCTTGGAAATATTTTACACTCACTTTCTTTTCTTTTTAAATAAAATGAATTTCTTCGGAAACCCAATTTATCTTTTAGTAATTGATTTGGCTCGATATCAATTTACTTCTTTGCAGACGACAGGAAGAACAAAGCAGTGATGGGTCAGCAAGTGAAGGAGACTGATGACAAGTTTCCAGCAGGAATAAGTGTCCTGGCTGTTGATGACGACCAGACTTGCCTCATGTGGCTGGAACACTTGCTCAAGGAATGCCAATACAAAGGTTTTTTTATTATCTAGCTTTGCTTCATGTTTAAATCTGTTTCTTCTTGGTCTGATCTGATAATCTGATTGTTTCCTTAACTGATTTGGTTTGCAATGTATCTGTCACATGTCCCAACTTTCACTAATGCCTCTTTGCGCTCTGCTGTGTTACAAATTTTTGTGGTTACATGTTTGGATTACTGACCTGAGTTTTACATTCTTGTTGTGTTAAGGTTTCAGTGTTCAAAGACCTAAATCTATGTGCATTACTGATTTAGCCAAGTTCTAGGACTGTGTTTTTCTTTAAAAATAAATAAATCGTATCTTGTGTTTGATTTTGGAGTCTCCAAGGGTGACAGGCTGTAGTCATTATCTCGCTGATTCGATACCGGATTTTGGGTGATCTCCGAAAATGGTAAGATGGTTGGTGAACGGTAAAAAATGAGTTTCTTTTGTCTATCGGGAAGCTTTTTATTCGAGAAGCGCAAAATTATTGCTTTTGGGATTTTTTTAGCAGTTTGAATATAACCGGCTATGTGCATTGTTTCGTATATGATGAAGTTTACGAAAATAGTAACTCATTTATCAGTTTGATTTTGCAAATCGGTATTTCCAGTTTGACAGGTTCCATATTATGTGTATACGTCGTTTGCCTTAGCGCTTTCTTGTATTGGGTATTTCGAATACTGAAGTTCCTTTTTTAAGATTAATCAATAATTATTATAAGAATTTAAATCAGAGGCACATTAAGCCTTACTATACGAAAGACCAGCGCGTGGAGTTTTAAATACGCGTATAATGTAATCATTTGTATTCTTTGTTTCAGTCACGACAACATTGTATGCAAGGGAAGCGATTGAGATGCTAAGGCAGAATAAGGGAAAGTATGATATTGTGATCACTGATGTTCAGATGCCAGACATTGATGGTTTTCAGCTGTTAGAGACTATAGGGCTGGAAATGGACTTACCGGTCATCAGTAAGCGCTTTTCACTTATAACGCCCTTGACAATATCGAACTGAATTTTGTGCCGTTACATTTATTAATTTCAGTAACATTGTTTGCTTGAATTTTTTACACGATTGTTTTGTCGGTTTGTGCATCAGTGATGTCAATGTACAGCGATCAAGATTACGTGGAAAGAGGAGTTTTGCATGGGGCTGTTGACTATCTCCTGAAGCCAGTGAGGCATGAAGAGATTCGGAACATATGGCAACATGTGCTGAGAAAGCGCAAGGGGAAGAAAGTAGCGAACCAGGGGACGACAGGCAGCCAGGGAGCTGCGAATGGCGCAGTGGCAGACTCTAATGTCAGTGCAGGAGAGACTAGTAACAGAAAGCGCAGAAGCCCATCTGAAAAAGACGATGAGGATTATGAAGATGAGGATGACAGTGGGCGCGAGAATGATGATCAAACATCTCACAAGCGGCCCAGGGTGGTCTGGACTCCAGATCTGCACAGGAAGTTTGTGTCTGCTGTTAATCAGTTGGGCATGGATAGTAAGCTATTCGCCACAGACTAACCATTTTTACTGTTCCCAGTTCCACTTGCAGCTTCTGACTTCGTATCGTTTTTTTCCCTGCAGAGGCAGTCCCCAAGAAAATCCTCGATATGATGGATGTCGAGGGTCTCACCAGGGAGAATGTAGCCAGCCATCTTCAGGTACATCTTCGCAACATGATGCGCAGAATTTAGAACATAGTATTTCTGGCAATAGAATGTCATGAACTTGAAATGTTCCATGTTATTATTATTATTCAACTCCGCAGAAGTACCGGATGTATCTGAAAAGGATCAGCAATGGGGGGCAGCCGCATATGCTCGGAGGATTGGGAGGGAGGAACTCGCTCGATGCTATGAATTACCGAGGAGGCAGACTGTCTAACTCACTTTTATCTGGTTACCCACCCAGCCTAAGCAGCATTCTCGGTGGAAGGCAGAACCCCAGCAGCCCGGGTGTGAATTTCCGTAGCATCTCGTCAACTGACCTGATCCAGTCTGGCCAGAATTTGCGGAACGCCATAAATCCTCATGCCAGGCTCCTCCAGCCTAATGGAAGTTTATTTCCAAATGGGAATTTATTTCAAGGTATGCAAGGAGGGTTTGAGCAGGACCCTTCGCAGGCTGGTAAGACCATGGCGCATATAGGTGGTTTCAATCCTGGTCTTGGTGCATCTGGCTTCGGAGTTTCTGAAAACTTTGTGGATCTTAAAGGGTTGATGAATGGTTCTAATTCTAACAATGGCTTGATGTTCTCTGGACCATCTCAGACCTCGCAAACTAGTCCTTCTCCTGGCTTTGGCGCGTTTAAGATTGGAGGCATGAATGGCTCAGTCAATGCAGGGTTTCTGGACCACAGTGGGACTCCTGATAGCTGGAAAACTGTTTCTCAGTATCCTCAGAGTTCCTTCCAAATGAATGGAACTTTCCCCCAGGATCAGCTTCCAGTGAACAATACTGCTTTGACCGGGAATGGGATTCCTTCAACTGGGATTCAGCATCAGCTTGTAGGCTTTCCCCAAGCCTCGTCAAGTGCGACAAACAATGCTGTCAATGTGAGCCAGAGATGGGATCACAACAAGCCGAATGACTTCAACCAGGAGATGAACACTGTCTTCGGGTCTCTGAACCCGATTATGAAAACTAATGGCAGTGGGATCATGGGTTCGTCATTGAGCATGGATCAGAGCCATCTAGCTGCTAATGCCGGAGACTTTATGGGACAAGTTCATGGCACACCTCAGACTGGGGTTCTTGGAGCAGACACCAACTTCAAGCCAAATACTGATAGCTTTATCGTCTCTGACCAGACCAATCTCCCTCAAGACGACTTCATTCCCAACAACATTGAGTCCATGGATGATATCGTGAACTCCATGATCGGAAGGGTATCACCTTCTTCTTTTTTTTACTTAAACTCACCATCTTCTCTAGTTTTTATTCACATTCTGAGAAGTTTTGGAACTAGGCAACTTATGAATTATGCTTGAAATTGGCTTATGCAGGAGAACACAGGAGGGCATTCGTCCATGTTTGATGGTGAGTTCAACTTTGACGATTACAACCCCGGCTCAGGCCTCTGAAACTGTTGTCCTTGAAGAGAAGACGGACATTGTGTGTTTCTTCAACCACATGTATTTGTGTTGTAATGAAGCTTTTTAGCTCTCATATCTGCTAGAAACTTTCTGATGTCCTTACAAAAATATTTCTGCTGCTGTCAAGAGTGGCTACTGCACTCTGGGATTCTATCTTTTTCAGACTACCTTTAAATCTCAATTAGTCAAAAGACTTTGTTATAAGCTTTGCCTGTTGCTTTTTTGTTCTTCATTTTTTCAGTTGGTTTTTCTGGCACATGATTTTTGTGAAAATTGTATGTTCTTCCAGCTGCAGGTAAGCAGATCAGCTGGATATGCCACCTGGTAAGAACTGGAATTGTAGAGAACACTTTGTTGAATAATCCATCAATAGAAAAGTTTATGATGTCAAATTGGGAACTTGCTCGCATCTATAAAATTTATGATGATGATTACAACGGTACAAAGGTCATCTATAGGCCGATCAAGGGCAGATTTTGGAGAAAAAGAGGATCTCTACAGACATCTCGAGCAAAGTTGTTTCAGTCACTTGATCGTAATTTTTAGCTAGAGCACCAAAGGTGGATCCAAACCAATAAATATGTATCACGTATGTTGGACTTACTGGCCTGCCCAACCCATATTGCGAGCTCGTTTTTCCCATAGTAGAGTTATTTTCCTTTCCTTGATTAGGAGTGCCTCAGCGTGCTCTCTGGCCCCCTCACAGATTTCAGTAGCAGAATTGCACTTTTCAGCCTCTTTTTGGTACTGTGATGCTGCCCTTTTGGCTTCGAGGAATGTTGTGTTCATATGGCGACTATGTTCTTCAGCGACCATTTCTTGTAGCTTCAACTCTTCTGTCAGCAGATCGACAAATTGCTTCTCCATTTCGTTCTTTAGTTCAGGATCATTACTTCCACAGTCTGCACCACATTGACTTCATTAGAGAAGGACAAGAATGCTCGAGAAATATATGAAGTCAATACGAATCGATTTAGGCTCAGTCAAAACCACAAGTCATGCGATGGCTAGCTAGAGCCTATTAAGGGTTTCCATGGGTTTTTAAGTCAGCAAGAATAGAGCCACAAGTTGTTGTTTTTTTGTTGAAAAAGAGGCATTTTCAGCCTCAAGATTGAAGCGGAGACAATGGATCATGATTTTCAATAAAGCCAAAAGAGTGGCACACATGAGATTTCGCAGTATACAGATCCGCAATCCACATAATAGTATTGATTGAGTTATCCAAATTATCATATTAATGTGAAGTTTGTATGAGAAAAAGCACTAACCTGTCACAGAAAGATTAGCCAGGCCTGAAACAAAAGGAAAAAACAGATTTCGGTTATTGTAATGGACGTTGCATAATTAAGTAACAAAGTTTAATAAAGAAAGTAGAAATGGAATGGAATATCAAAATTCCGGCAACCAACTTGCCATAATCTCACAAACGCAAGAGTTGGAGTATGTGTAACTGTTGTCAAATTCTGTAAACTACATGCAAACCGTGAACTAGGGTTCATTAAAATGCACACATTAAACAAAGTACCCCTCATTTTGACTGGATAGAGTATTGCTATTCGTAACAACAAGCGGATTTACAACTGTGAGTCCCAGAATTACTGTGTTCCACCCGAATGTCTTCCAAAGTGATTTGATAGCACACGACACCGTTTCAAAAAGACTCATGCTCCAACACGAATGAGCTCCACCTAAATATATTTCAGGGGTTTCGATAAAGACTATTACGGTGATTGTGTAACCGAACGACAACTACAATAACATCAAGAATCAGACCAAGTGCAAACCAGAATGCGTGTCTGGTCTGGGTGACTCAATAAGGGTTCACAACTACAAACACATCAAGTGTCACACTACAACTAACTTTGAGAGTGGTAATTCAGTTAAGACGTTGAACGCTTGAAAATATCTTAAATGCAAATTCGACAGGCAGCTAAGAACATACAGAAGGGTTAAACTAACAGTTAACTCAATGACAGCAATGAAATCCAAACGGGAACCTCTGAGTTTTTGTTTTGTTTTGATGAAGATAATAATGATAAAATAGAGCTTCACATTCATTCAATAGGTAGGGATCATTAAGAGATGTCAATTAACACTACAAACCCTAATCAGATCTGGGCAAAGTCAGCAATTTTACAGCATAAAAACATTTCAGCTCCAACACACAAAACCCAACCAAAATAAAACATCAAGCAACAAGAAACCCTAAATCCTACAAACAACACTAACACCAAAATCCAAGTTGGCGTCTCAGTTCCTAAAACATATTTATATCTTGGAATTTAAAAAGGAGATCAATTTTGTTACCAGGGACTTGGAGAAGCGAGATGGGCTCTGGGCAATTACAGTGGCAAGGAGCACAATAAGAAGGCGAATCACTCGAACGAACACTCTTGTTGAATCTCCAGTAAAGCGCCGGCCCGCATACGCACAGCGCCGACACTATCGCGAACGTCACAAGCGAGCATCTAACCCAACTCCCTGTTCTCCTCGACATACCTCGATCTTTCTCTCTCCTGATTTTCACAATGGTTTCTATCCAGCTACTTCGAGATCTGAACTGCCGTAAAGCACTCAAATTTGAGCTGATCAATCAATCGAGTCAGGTAAAAGACACCCTTTTCAGCGAAAAAGCTGTGAAATCTGGGATCTTACTGGGCAGCCCCGAGCGAAGTCGATTTGGGGTGAATTAAGAGAAAATGGGAAACCAAACCAACTTGTGATGTTTAATTGTCTGGGAAAGGCCAAAGTGAAAACAAAATAGATAATTTTGCTTGATTTATGAGGGTTTTTTTTTTACAATGTTGTCAAAATTAGGATGGTACATTAAAAAATAGGGAAAATGATAAATAGGGGTGTGAACTATCACCCATTGATAAATCACGATTTGAACTATGAAAACTGACAATTAATGGTAATTTCAAAATATTTTGATCCTCAATTTCACAATTAAGGGCAAAAAGTGTTTTCAATTCATTCGTTTAGTTAACTTTGTGATATTCCATCAATTAAGTGTTATAATATGGATCAAATTATTTTCAAATTGCCTTTAATTATCAATTTTTATAGTTCGGATCGTGATTTGTCAATGTATGATAGTCCATACCCCTGTCACTTTCCCTAAAAATAAAAATAAAACATACATGGACCTTTTGAGAAAATTACAAAAAGACTATACCATCTCATTGCAAATCATGCACATGACTATCTTGATTTTCAATTTAGTTATTTTTAGTTTAAATTGGGCACAAAGTTAACCCATTAATTAACACCGTTAGTAATATTTCTTTCATAAACAAAAATCCAGAACGGCGGACGAAGAATTGGATAGCTACTCTGACCTAGATTTTTTTTATCAAAAGAAAAAAGAATTGTTCGGGGAAAGCAATCTACAAAAGTAAATCCGTTGATTAATACGAAAAAGCTTTACAAGCATCAAACAGATTCATGATGCTATTCTGTTACAGAGAGCAGTAGAATGCTCCTGAGTGCTTAGCAGAAGTGGAACCTGCGCTGATGTTGTATTGTTGTTGCTGATACGTACCATGTAGGCCATCTGCAGAACCTGAAAGTTGTTGCTCAGGTTTTGAAGAATAGTAAATCCATTGACACCGATTCCCTCACCACGTGAAACGAGATGTTTTGAAGAGATTGGAGATCGAAGCGAAACAATTTGGAGAGAGGTTTTGAAGCTATCCAATTCTTCGTCGGACGGATAGGGATTTTTAATTAAAAAATCACCTACAGTGGGTTAACTTCGTGCCCAATTTAATCTAAAAATAACTAAATTGAGTCTGGTCCGTGATTTGCAATGAGAAGAGTAATTTTTTTTGTAATTTTTCCGTTTTTTTATCCCCTCACTCACAACTATTTGGTCAAGCTGGAACAAGCTTGATTTAAAAATAAGAGGAAACAAAATCTACATTGAATCAACAATCACATATGATTAGATTTTTCAGAAAACGTGAATGGAAACGATTTTGATTGAGTTGAGCTGAATACGTTTAGTTTTCCTATCCTTCAGACCACACTGTAAAGCCATAGCCAACATTGTAATGGTATTAACATAGTATCCTCGCCATCAATAATCTCTGGTAAGGTCAAGCCAACCAGCTGCAGATCTCTGCTGAAGAGAGTTTACAACATGGTACAGCACTGGTTGGTTTTCTTTGCCTGCTTGTAGAACATCTGTTACAATAGCAGAAATCAAGTTTTTAGTCACCGACCATCCTTCCCTTTAATGTACCCAAAATTAGAAAACGAAATATTGGTAATCCAATTGAAGCTATCCGGTGATGATGAAACGCACTGCCGAATCAATATCAACAGTAATCTGTTTTCCTGAGCAACCCATACCTGAGATGCAGCACTAAGGTCGGAACTTTTTTCAACTAAGCTGTCAAGCCTCTCACCTCGTGCCAGGACACTATCAATAGTCTTGTGCTGCGTTATAAAGGTAAAATAGGCCAGAATTATTCAGCTTTTGTTGAGTGCATGAATTAAAGATCTGGATAAACAAGCACGTGCAGAAAAATACTACTTATAACGTCAATAAACATTAAACTAATGAAGTAATGAATAATATGATGTCTACCTACGAATCACAGAACACAAACTAAGCACGTGAAGGACTGTAATGCCTATTAAAACAAATTTGAAGTCATCCAAGGCAAACACACTTGAACATAATTTGGGTCAGCATGATGTTTTGCGTCTTTAATACTATCATACACAAACGGACCACAAACACAACAGGACTGAGAACCAATTACTCACACAAGAAAGAACCTAAAAACAGAAGAAAAGCTCAATACCAGGATGATTTTAGTTTCATCTAGTTCCCTTTGAATTTTCAATAACTTGTCAGCTTCCGCAGGATCCTGGATTGAAGAGCGAAGAGATGAGTATTAAAAAGGTCTTTATATGAAAAAACTAATTATACTCTCCGTGATATGAGCAATGCAGTTCACCTGAAACTTAGTAAGGGCCTCATTCAGATACGGCCAAGGTTCGGTTTTATCCTCTCGCACAGTCCTCCATGATTGACCAAATGCTTTTAGATACTCATCCAGCACCTGCGACATTAAAATTAGTTTCAGTTAACATCAAATGCAAATTTCTCATAACAAACATTCTTTAAGTTCACAGTACGATCCTATAGAGAAAATAATATATAAAACGTACATGAGTTGTATCAGTAATAGATTAAGCCATACCTGGTTTAGTAAAGAGAAAGCACTCCTAACTGGATAATGATCATCCATGAAACCCACCACACAGAGACCACCCTTGTTGTAACAATGCACCTTGTATTCTACAAGGAAAAACATTCACTTATATACTTCCAGCATGAGATAAAAACGCACACGAGCAAAGCAAGTGAAAGATAGCAACATGACATCAAGAAAGGTCATCTATGTACGACCCAATTCTTAAATCATTTGACTCCGAACCATAACCAAGTACACGCTGGGAATGACAAAATCTAGCAGCCAGAAAGACCATTTCCAGTCTCCAAACAGAAAATAAGCATGATAACATGTGCCTTTCAAAAGGTTAATACCAGTATACTCAATCAAATAAAATTGACATCTGCATTCCAAAAATAAGATAGCGAAGTCACCTAAAAATATTCATTTATGAAATATGTGGATCAGTTACTTTTTCTAGCAAACTTCATCAACAGGGTTACTAAAACACAACCAAATTCCATAATTTCAAACCCTAAAAACAATTCAGAATAAACTTGACATTAATTTTACTTCAATCAGCTCAAACCAAACCCTGATAACATATCGTATCTACATACTGACCAATAACACCAAGCCATAACCCTAATTTCACAAAATCAAAATTCCCTAGACGCGTTAATCGAGCACACAAACCTTCATGCTGGACCGATTGGCGCTGATCAGGAGGCGTCCGCTTCGCAACCGTTCTTCCAACAAACACAATAAACTCCTTGACGCTCGATCTCTGGAAGAAGCCAAAGTGGCTGACGTCGGTGGCGTTTGCCAGAATGATTGGATCCGATCCGCCCGGGTCGCTTCGAGCCACGAGCAAAGCTGTAATCTTCATGGCTAAAACGCGTTCTGGAAAAAGGTCCGACTCTCGGATTCGATCGATGGTCGGTTAGGTTTTAGCAATTTGGATTCTGGAAGACTGGAAGATGTGAGGAGAGCGGAAAAGTTAAGATCGGTTTTTTGGGAAATTTGCATATTCGTTTAAGCTTTTGTGTCACAATATGCTGAAGGGTAGATTGGAATTTTGGACATTTCAGATAATCCGAAATTAAGCATATCCCAATCAAAAAAAAATTAAGCATATAAGTTGCTTCTACTAGGAACGTTTTTTTTTCTTCCATTTTTGTAAGAAATACATTTTTTTTTACACATGCATCTAAATTCTTTTTTTTGTTTTCACATGCACCTAAATTCTAGCAGCTCAATATTAATTTAAAATCTATAATTTTATGAATATTAAATGTAGCATGTCTTATATATGATTGGACTGAAATCCTTCACTCAAAATAAATTTTTTTTGAATTGCATTTCATTTCTAAATTGCTGACCAGAACCACAGAGTTAAGCCAGGAATCATAGCAACTTGCAATTTGATATCAGCTTTTCTTTTTTGTTTTCCAATAGAGTTTCACATCAGTTTTGACAATGGGAGGATAAGCCTTTTTCTTTCTTTCTTTATGTATGTATCGTCCAAGCAGCATTTCCTACTGATCGAAATTGACAGGAATTCTTGTATTTTTGTTTCTTCATAATTGTATTGTATGGTCTGTTAACAATGGAAGAGTTAAAACAAAATTGTAGAAAACTTTTTTTTTTCTACTTTATTTCCATCACATTTTCTAAAATCTGAAAGAAAACAGTGCTTCTAAAATGCAACACATAGAAAAATGCAGCTTTAAACATTTTAAGAAATCATAATTTTCAAGAGCTAGTAAAAAATCCATGTCCTGTAAATTCTGCCAATATTAAGACACAAGGATACAAGGAAAGGTAAAATTATCAACAGAAGAGATTGAAATAGCTGAGCAGCAGCAAATAAAAACCGCTAAGCTATTTGGATTGGATCAACCATTAAAAGTACAGCAGGCTAAAGTCTGAAGCTAGTTAGAGTCCAACATAACATCAGAGAGGTTTCATGTTTTTTCTCTCTTAACTTACGTCTAATACCCCCTCAAAATATTGCAGTTAGACTTATAAAGGAGGCAATTACCGCAAAGCTTTACCAAGTAAATAAGCGGTGGACAAAGAAAGATTCAAAAAAAAGTCCAAAAAGAAAGGTGGATGTAAACAAGTTGTGTGACCTCATAGTTTCAGGTGAAGCTAGAAAAAAGAGAGGTGTTTCAAAAATCATATATTTTTTTCTTTATTGGAATCCTAATTCAGTAACCCCGTAAACAACACCAGCATACTTCTCATTGGAGCCTAGAAATTTCTCCTCTCAGTTTCATGAATGTAAAACTAGTAAGCAAACTATCAGGACCAGCAAGATAATCAGCACCAACTCTTTCGACGCATAACAAGCGGGCAACATTGTCCAGTCCACCATAGATATCCGCACAGAAATTAATCATGTATCTTATATCATACACCACAGGAAAACCACCTTTATCAATTCAAAGTAACCCGTTGGCGTCTCTGGAAGATTCTTCCCAGTAAGTATCTTAAGCAAGTATCCAAAGTCAGCCGCGCCTAGTATCTTCACCTTTATATACGACTGTTACTAGAAGCGACCATTAGCTTACCATTTATATACTAATTGACTAAAACTTTTCGTTTTAAGGGGGTAACTAATCTCTTGAACCCATTTAAATCAAATTTTTTGCGTTGATATTATCCTTTATTATTGTGTAGATGAGGCTATTGTTGTTAGGATCTTTATATATGTTGAATTGCAAAAAAAAACATAAAACTTTTATTTAAATGATGGAAAGAGACTCACTCACATCTCACACTTAGCTCATTTTTTGTAACTCAAGTTGTTACAACTTTACAACTCATCTTTATTTATACTAGAGTCATTCCTAAATGAAGGGTTATGATCATTTTGATTCTACAAATACAATTCAATGTTCAAGTAACATCTACCAAAATATATCATATCCATCATTCTCTATAATCTTCTCCATTTAATCTCATTTACTATCTTGTAGGCATTCTCTTGTGCGTGCAGGTGTGCCGCCTTTGGATGATAATCGATATAAGAGACATGCGCTTCAAACTAAAAGTAAATGTAGTAGATAGTACCTAGTACCTATATGTACTTATTCTGTATCAATTTGTAATGAATCTATCGGGTTTGATTCCCGTGAGAAGACCATTTATCATGAGAAATGAGAACAGATATGAACTATACATTTAGTCAGATATATGGCCCATATTAATCATGTTATTCGTCAATTTTTGTCATTTAAAACACGCTAATGTTATGTTTAAGGGCAATATCGGAATCCAAATATCATTAAGCACCAAAATCCCGCTAATTTCGTCTAATCAAACCTAATCATTCGCTACGCATTCCCACATTCAAAATTGAATCGCGGCTCCTGAGGAAGAAAAGCGGGGACAGTCGATGACATAGGCGACTCATGGCTGACAGAGCGAAGAACGACGACACTAATGTTAGAAAGGTCGACCACATTTACGCTATGTAGCATTACAATTCGGAAATCTTCCCATTCTAGGGTTACAAGCTAATCAACTCATCTTCCCTTATCTTCGTAGTTTACACACATCATTCGTAAAGTTAGGTACACACATAATTCGTAGATGTCTTTATCATATTAGGGTTTGTAGTTCACACAAATCATTCGTAGCTGGGGTTACACATGGAGCGTAGTCTTTTGGATACAATATTTACTTTATTTTCATTTGTAGTATGACACCACAGTATTCGTAGTGTAGTTGATAAAACATGGGTGCCTTTTTATTCAATTTTTATTTTATTATTATACGTAGTAGGACACCTATCATTCGTAGCTGTTCGACAGGGGATTGTAGGACATATCATTCGTAATATAATATTCGTAGCTATTATTTGTAGCCTCTGTTGTTCCACAGAGGCTACATACACATATCATTCGTAACTGGTGACTTTTGTTTCAATTTTTAATATATTATTATTGGTAATGTGACACACATCATTTGTAGAAAGTTTTTAATCCGGATTTATATATATCTTCATCAGAACGGAAGAGAAAAAGGGCCAAGGAAGTAAAAAACCCAAACAAAGACATAGTAGAGGAATATCAACATGCTAAAAAGTCGAAAAAAATCTCATACCACACAAGCACACAAACCCTGAAAGTTTTTACATTTCTTCTCTTGCAATTTAGTTTATCGAAGTAATTATAGACAAATAATTTGGTTTAACTATCTTGACTTGTACTCATTGCAGTTAAGGGGTATGCTTCAGCTACAAGTAGGAAAGAACATGAAAACACTACAAATAAATATCACGAGACAAAGAAATCAGGTATATATTGTGGGTAATTTTGTAACAGTAAAAATTTGTATAAAATAACAGTTGTTTTATCCATATTGTAGCTGGGGAAAAAACATGTCACGCATGATATGGATGACGCTGAATCCAATAACGATGATGATTTCATGCATATCAATAAAAATGAACAAGGTAATTATTGTTACAATTTCGTAAAATTTTATAATTCGTATAACATTTGTCAAACTTCTAGTTAATAATTGTGTATCATTTTGCGTAGAAAAACGGAGAGAAAGTTCAGAATCCATCGAAGATGAAGATGAAGATGGCGATAACTTACAATTAGTTATGTCCCACGACAAGCCACAACCAAAAAATCAACACAAACTGCAGACACGATACAAGGGATTTGAAACCAGGATCACGCCAAACACATTGACCGAAGTAATAATATCCCTTACTCATCAACAAAAGATAGTCGTGGCTTATATGGGTTTGGAAGGCATGTTACATCTGAGGATTACCAAGGTTCACACCCAATTTGCACATTGGCTGCTGGAGTCGTTCGACTCGAAGACTTGCATGTTGAAGACTCCACGAGGGGATGTTGAAATATTACCGAAGGATGTCAATTACATGTTTGGACTGCTCATGGGCGGTCGCTCGATTAAAGTTCCTCTTAGGGCAATCCCACACGAACTACTTGTTCAGACATTCAGACTTTAATATGGTGGTCCACTGGACAATTCAGTCAGTTTTAAGAGGATATCCGAGACAATACAATCATCTAATGAAGCAAACAACTGCTTTAAGGTGAGTTTTCTAATGTTGTTCTACTCGATGATAGTGGATAGCACAAAGATGGGCAAATCCAACCAAAGAATTATAAATGCCATAGAAGGGTTGGATGATATCCGAGCTCTTAACTGGTGCAAGTTTATGAACTAACTTGAATGTTCATTTCTTGTAGGCACTGTACCTTGATAGATTTCAAGATAGATTTGTTAAGGTTGATAGAACAATTCCTGCAATCAAATCAATAAATGATGATGTCATTGAGAAGAGAATTAAATCAGAGAAAAGCCAAGATGGATTTGGAAAGCATATGACATTGCTGAAGTGAAATGTACGGACTGGTCTTCCTAGGATGTTAGAAACCATGTCCAATGAGAACAAAGAAAAACAAGAAGGGAGCAGCATCAAAAAAGCTGACTCTTATTTAATTTTTGTTAAGATCACCTTCATAATACGTAGTTATTTCATTTGTAACATTGATGTTGTTCATCTGATAATATGTTGAAGAATATTTCTAATATTCACATACAATTTATAATACGTAGCATTTCATGAAAATTCGTAGTTAATAGTTTTTGGCAACTCTCAAGGGGAATAGGTTTATAATACGTAGATATATGTTTAAAATGCGTAGTAAACATAGTGTGTATATTGTTTTAAGCATAGCAGTGATATAACAATATCTATAATGTGTAGCAGATGTACTAAAATGCGTAGTGCAGTCTATTGCATATTATTTTTATCTTGCTATAACAGTTTGTGAAATTACTTACAAACTGCCTTAATCCCAGAAATTAGTAGCAGCGCATGAAAAGGCCATGAAATTGCTTGTTGCAGCAATTAAAAATCATGACGAGACTTATCAAGCTGCATTGAGGTCCCCCAATTTCAAACACCAAGTCAAGAAGAATCACGAGGAGGTTACGAAAGAGTTGAACATTTACAATGATAAATGTCGAGAACATGTCAGCACTACCAATGTCAAGTCCGTGTCACATGAAAAGTCTGTGGAAGATCATTCTGATGTGGTCAAGCAATCAATACTGCAATGCAAAACACCAAAACCTAATCATGGATGTGATTATCAAAATGTGGTGAAAAGCACTACAGACCAATTTAAACCCCCAGTAGCCGTAGCCAGATCTGGACCATCTGAAACTAATACGGAAAGCTCTCTAGGGGTGGCTGCATCTGAATGGAAAGTGAAAGATAGTGGTCCAATCAATTTTAAACTACCAGACTGTCCTTTTCTAGATATATTTGGGGTAACAGATCTCCCAACACAGGTTCTCGAAGAAGCTATAAGGGTGTGTGATGAGGTAAGAAAGACGAAGCTGGACGCCACACCTATTACTTATCCCAAACAAGTAAAAAGACCATGCAGGGAAAAAGTACCGGGGCTCCAACTGAAATCTCCATTCGTTGATCGAGTTGTCAAAATAACGGTACCGGCCAAAAAATATACTGTGAATTGTGACGTTGGGTGTACGTTGGTGATGCCATGTACATGTATTATCTTACATACTGTTATTGTAATTTGGTTTTGTTATCATAATTAGTAGTTTAGATGACATAATTGGTAACAATATTGGTCTTCGATCATAATTCGTAGTTGTGCGCTCATAATTCGTAGTAGTACTGGATTTTATTATAATTCATAGTTATGAGGTCATAATTCATAATAATATTGTTTTTGTATCATTATTTGTAGTTGTGATATCTGAACAGGCTGTCGTCGTACCTGTGCAAAAACAATTTATAATTTCCTTGTCCTGAACTGTGGGTTAGCACAATGGCAAGCAAGGGTCGAACCCAAGGGAGCTAGATAGCTACTAATTTGTTCTGTAATGGAGAAAAACAAGAAACTAGAATGAGAGTAACGGTTAGTGAAATAATCGAAAATTGCAAGGTTGTAAATATCAGAGAGAAGTATTCAGATTAGGGTTTGATTGTGACTTGTTTTATCATAGACTTCTAAATATTCAATTCGTGTTTTACGTGTGGTTGTCCCGACAAAGGTGATTTCCCAAGTAACCCGACAAAGGTGTTACGCCACGACCTAATTCCCCTAGGTTTAATTAACCCGACAAAGGTGTTAATTGCCCTAGTTGTACTATCTATCTAAACGACAAAGTATTAGATAGATGATTAATGTAGAAATATGCGCAACTAGATTTCACGACAAAGTATACGTCCAGTCTAACAATATTTCATGGAATTCATGTACGAGAATTAGTAAAACATAGAATATAGCATTAAAGATCCAAGTCTCAAAAACATAGTCACAATATATTAACCCTAACCCGAATAGAAGGTTTAGTTACACATGATCATAATGAAACAATGCAAATAATAAAAGGGGATGAAATACTTCACAAAAACCGAGGCAAGCAAGGGCTGGCCGTGTAGGGCTGATGAGCGGCCGTGCAAGGCTGAGAAGCGGTGGAATTGTGGCTGAGCAAGGAGGCACGGCTGGATTGTGAGGAGAGTAGCACACGGCTGAATTGCAGAATGAGGGATGATGAGATGCTTGTGGACTCCTCCTTATATAGGGTTTGAGAAACCCTTTGATCTTCTTGGAAACCCTTTGATCTTCTTGGAACCTTCCGAAACCCTAGCATTTGAATGTTGCCCTAATATCACAATGTAGAATGGGCCGGCTGCTGGATTTAGGGCTTGGACTTCCTTTTTCCGAAGTTACTGTTCACGGCCCGAAATCACTATTCACGCCGGAATTACAATTCACGCCGGAGTACTGTTCACGACCCTCATTTGGCTCCGTTCTTCCACTGCGATGTTTCTGGCATGAAAATGCCGTCTTTTAAGCGTGTTTCCTCCTAGAGCTTCCAAATCACCTGAAATACGAAACAACACTAAAAAGTAACTGTTCGCATAATAAAGTGAATGAAATGGTGGGAATTAACGACTCGATGAGTCGTATAAATACGGCTCATCAAACCACCCCACACTTAAACTTGTTCGTCCCGAACAAGAACAAGGTCATAAGAGGAACGACTAATGTAAACATCACAATGCTTCGGTCATCCTAGACGAGCTACATGGACATGACTTGGCTACTATAGATCCTACCTGTTATGCATGCTTGCTACTAATATCATTGTGCGAAAACAAGGGCTAAAGATACGTATTACCTTTGAAGTCGAGATGCAAATCAATTCGGATGTATCTGGAGATAGCCCTGTTTCGACCCATGAACCCTCATTCTCGGACTCGAACTCGCTGCTATATGGTTATGCTTTGCCGCTTTTTCTTGCACGTGATTGATTCGAGCTTCAAAGTGTTGAGTGTTATTCGGCCAGCTATAGTGTCATCTGATTTGGGATTTCAATGATGCTGTCACATGAGACGTGTGGACTATCACGATGGCTTGTGGATTTGTTGCTTTGTAGTGCGGATTGTGATTTGCTCGAACCGTGGTTCCTTCTCCTTTTGACGCGAGTCAAGCTGAGGGTCGCTCGTCTATTTTCCCGGTTACTCGGATTGGAAACCTTCCTGCTCTTACTCATCCTCGTCCTTTCGACACGGGTCAAGTCAAGGGTCGCTTGCCTATTTTCTCGGCTACTTGGACTAGAGCTTGGACGGTGTGAAGTATTCCCGTCCCGACCAACCGCAAAGGTACCGCAGTGGCGGAGCAGACTCGTACTATGTTGCCTCGAAGTGCTAGCCTCCACGAGCTCCACATAACCATATATCCTGAGTCCGGTCTCTGAATGATCTGTCAAGTCTCTCTAGGGCATTGCTATCAACTCCACATCCCTGTTTATCTCAACTAACAAAGGCACGCAATGATTTAAAGATCACATGTTAGTCGCACAAATCAAGTTTCACCAAAGACATGCATGTAATCGGCTCTATCTATTTCACTTAATCATGATCCAATACTGCAAGTCTAGGAAATAGTGAAGTAATCATGTACAAAAAAAAAATTTAAAAATGACTCAAAACGTGCTGACTCTGTGTGGTGGGCATGCTGACTCGATAACTGACTCATAACTGACTTTCCCACCCCACACTTTTGAAATGAGCCGTGTCCTCACGGCACGACTCAAATCTAGACACAAATGCATGCAATTAATAGATAAGGAAAGGAGAAGGGTAGAGCAAGACTCCCCTGGGGTGTAGACGTGGTCGGCTGAACTCGGGCCAAGTCCGGTCTCAATGGGACGCGATCCGGACTCGTCTGGTGCTAAAATGCGTAGCGTAGAGTGCAAAATGCGTAGCTCGCAAGTGAATTTTCCGGCCGACTAAGTCCAATCCCTACAAAATGAAACCAAATCCTTTCCAAGGTACAATGTGACAAATAAGACTCATAAATAAACATGGTAACTAAATAAAATGCAGTGCAAACCGTGCAGGGCTGCCTCCCTGCGAGCGCCTTTGTTTAACGTCGTTGGCTCGACAGTACCTCTTTAGGGATCACAAGTTAGGATCCCATGGGCGTGTGAGGTCATACTTCTTCTCAGCTTCTCCTTCAGTTTGCCCAACGTGCTCACCTGGCTGTTCACTCGGTTCTGCTCTCCAATGATCTGGCGGTTTCTTCTTCACATATTCCTGAGAAGATGAGGATGTCTCGACCATAGCTGCTGGCCTAGTAGTCTGTATAGCCTGCTCTGGTGGATCTGGAACTAGGATGTCATATTCTGATGTGTGCACAATGTCTGGCGGTTTCCCTGTGCATGGACGATTTGCATCCTCATAGACATAGAAGTCAGCTTCCTTTCCACCGTATGATAGTGACAATAAGCCTACACCCATGTCGATCTGGGTCTGAGTGGTGTGGAGGAATGGACGTCCCAAAATGAGCCCTGGTGGTTCGCCTTTCCTGGATTTCTCCATCTGCAAGACATAGAAATCTGCAGGCACAGCAAGATCTCCTACACGGAGGGTTAGATCTTCAAGTAAACCAGTGGGGCGAACACAGGACCTATCCCCTAATTCAATAGACAGCCTGGGCGGCTTCAATGGTCCAAGATCAAGCGAGCAATATAACGAGTAAGGCATAACATTGATAGCGGCACCCAAATCTATTAAACAGTGAGGTATTTGGGTCTTACCGATACCACAGGTAACCGTGAAGGCCCCTGGGTCCTTACTCTTTCCTGAAGGTGTCTCCTGGCTCGCAGTGGGTGAGTGCATCGTTACCTGGTCGTTCTGTGTAGGCTTGACCACCATTCTCAGCTCTGGTTCAGCTTTCTCAGTCATCTGGCTTTCTGGAGCAACTACCTGCATAGCATAAGAGAAACCGTGAATGTCGGCGTCCTTGGCTGTAAGGGCCGGTTCTTCCTTTGTTGGTTCGGTGGTCTCCTCGAATGCTGCATCCACAGCTACTACTTCTACTTGACTGACGTTCCCCTTCGGATTCTGGACTGTCTGTGAGGGGAGTCGTCCTGTGCTGTCGTCAAGCCTGGAGAGAGTTGTGGACATCTGCCCTAATTGCCTCTGAATGTCAGCTAGCGCTCCGTCGGTTTTGGCCATGTACTGGTTCAGGGTAGTATCTGTCCGCTGGGTGCTAGCTGCCAGATCTCTCACTATGTCCTCTAGCGACTTGCTGGGGCCTTGGTTGCTCGGACCTGCCTGATAAGTGTTCGGCCCTTTCTGCTGGTACTACCCCGGTGCATTCTGCTGGTACTGACTGTTAGGATGTCTGTACGGCTGCTGAGTCTGCTGATTCTGCTGAGGCACATTCGGTCGTGCTTGCTGAGTCTGATTTTGCTGATAGTTGTTCCTCCAGGTGCCTTGATTAGGTGCTGCTGCGCCATACTGCTTGACTGGGCCTGGTTGGTTGCCATAACTCTGATAATTGCCCACTGCATTCACATCAGCTTGGACGTCTGTCTGTAAGGTAGGGCACTCATCCGTCTTGTGTTCTGTGGATGTACAGAACTCACATGGCTTGGCCTGGACTGGTGTCCTTCGGACTACATGCTTCATCAGCTCTCTCATCTCCTTGAGTTCGGCGAATACAGCACTGATAGAAGGCTCAACTGTTGACACATTCTTTGTTCGGGCATACTCGTCCTCCTTCATGGTCTCATCCTGGAATCGCTCACCCTCTGCCACTGATATGATCTTCTGCTTCACTCTGGCTGGCGTCATGTTCATGAGTTGGCCTCCAGCTGAGGCCTCTAGTAACTTCCTGTCCATCTTGCGAAGTCCATCCAGCATATATTCTACGACTAATTTCTCCGGGAGCTCCAGATTGCAGCAACTCTTCTCCAAGGCTAGAAATTTCTCCACGTACTCGTACATGGTCTCGTGAGGGCCTTGCTTTAGCTCTTGCAACTGTCTCCGGACTTGCGCTGCACGCCCTGCTGGATAGTACTTGCTGATGAAGTGCTTCTGCATCTGTTCCCATGTGTGAACACTGCCTGAGGGTAAAGCTAGGAACCAGTCTGTATCTGCTTCTTGCAGTGAGAAGTAGAATGCCTTCAGTTTGAAGTCATCCACCTCTACTCCGTGTGGCCTGAGGTTCAAGCATATCCCGTGGAAACGCGTCAAGTGAGACTGGGCCGACTCTCCTTTGGATCCTGAGAACTTGGGCAGATTGTGAATGACCGCTGTACTGACCGTGATGGCTGCCATGTCTGGTCCTTCATAAATTGGCCATGACTGGTCTCTGAAGCTAGGAACCGAGAGCTCGCCCATAGTGGGTCCTTCATATTCGTCCTCATCATCCGCAACTGCTTGTCTACGTGGGGCTTGTGGTGGGTGTTGTAGTGGTGGATATGGTTGTGGATACTGAGGGTAGAGCGGTTATGGGTACTGTGGATATGGTGGTGGAGGATATTGTTGATATGGTGGGTACTGAGGGTATTGTGGGTACTGTGGTTGGGGTTGTTGTTGGTTTTGAGGTTGTTATTGTTGTTGGAACTGTTGAAACTGATCAGGGATAGCCCCCTTGATTTCGCCATGTTGTACTTGAACATTCTGGTTAACTTCTTCGTTTACGTGACTGTTGTGACTGCTGTGACTGTTGTGACCAACACTACTACCTGCGTGAGACATGTTACGAGAGTAACAGACACCGATATAGCAAACACCGAAATAACAAAGACAGACTAGCAACAAAGGGTCCCCAGGAGATTGGAGGGGTCACAGCGGTCCCACTTAAAACCCAAAATCCTTAGACTCGTAAGTCTTGGTGACAGAACCCTCTGAGAGCTAGAAAACGGAAATCGAATAGAATGGAAAACAAAATCTCGAACAGTTGAATATGAATTCACCGAGTAACAAATTTCGAAATAGCAAGAAGAAAAATAAACGAAAAATAAAAGAAGAACAAAAGTTTCACCGTGCTTAGCTCCCCGGCAACGGCGCCATTTTGAACAGGCTGTCGTCGTACCTGTGCAAAAACAATTTATAATTTCCTTGTCCTGAACTGTGGGTTAGCACAATGGCAAGCAAGGGTCGAACCCAAGGGAGCTAGATAGCTACTAATTTGTTCTGTAATGGAGAAAAATAAGAAACTAGAATGAGAGTAACGGTTAGTGAAATAATCGAAAATTGCAAGGTTGTAAATATCAGAGAGAAGTATTCAGATTAGGGTTTGATTGTGACTTGTTTTATCATAGACTTCTAAATATTCAATTCGTGTTTTACGTGTGGTTGTCCCGACAAAGGTGATTTCCCAAGTAACCCGACAAAGGTGTTACGCCACGACCTAATTCCCCTAGGTTTAATTAACCCGACAAAGGTGTTAATTGCCCTAGTTGTACTATCTATCTAAACGACAAAGTATTAGATAGATGATTAATGTAGAAATATGCGCAACTAGATTTCACGACAAAGTATACGTCCAGTCTAACAATATTTCATGGAATTCATGTACGAGAATTAGTAAAACATAGAATATAGCATTAAAGATCCAAGTCTCAAAAACATAGTCACAATATATTAACCCTAACCCGAATAGAAGGTTTAGTTACACATGATCATAATGAAACAATGCAAATAATAAAAGGGGATGAAATACTTCACAAAAACCGAGGCAAGCAAGGGCTGGCCGTGTAGGGCTGATGAGCGGCCGTGCAAGGCTGAGAAGCGGCGGAATTGTGGCTGAGCAAGGAGGCACGGCTGGATTGTGAGGAGAGTAGCACACGGCTGAATTGCAGAATGAGGGATGATGAGATGCTTGTGGACTCCTCCTTATATAGGGTTTGAGAAACCCTTTGATCTTCTTGGAAACCCTTTGATCTTCTTGGAACCTTCCGAAGCCGGCTGCTGGATTTAGGGCTTGGACTTCCTTTTTCCGAAGTACTGTTCACGGCCCCGAAATCACTATTCACGCCAGAATTACTATTCACGCCGGAGTACTGTTCACGACCCTCCTTTGGCTCCGTTCTTCCACTGCGATGTTTCTGGCATGAAAATGCCGTCTTTTAAGCGTGTTTCCTCCTAGAGCTTCCAAATCACCTGAAATACGAAACAACACTAAAAAGTAACTGTTCGCATAATAAAGTGAATGAAATGGTGGGAATTAACGACTCGATGAGTCGTATAAATATGGCTCATCAATATCACTAATGGATTTTCTATCATTACAGTGAATTCCTATTTGAACATGGACCTGACGCAGCTGATTATAAAAACTTTATAACAATGGGAAGAGATGAATGGCTTTATAGTATCATAATTGATATATGGGCACTATTGTTGAATGATAAGGAGAAATACAGATCCAACCAAAGCATCTTAAGATTCTTCGTCACAACACAAGCCACTGTGAGTGTAATATACTTTTTTGTCACGACACACCATATCAAACGAGTTACAAAATTTAAACAATATATTGTCAAACAGATGCACACCGCAAAGGATGACATGGGAACACCAGAAAGCTGATATGCAATCTTCAAAACAGTACTTGAAAGGGAGTTTGGTAAATTTCCATTATTAAACATTCATGACGTGACATTGGTAAGTCTGAGTTTCACTTGATGGTACACTTTGTTATAGTTAAACTTGGTTAACAGAACGTTTCTAAGTTCATGCTTTTATGGTATTGTAGTTCGTTGTTTCAATTTTTAATATATTATTATTGGTAGTGTGACACACATCATTTGTAGAAAGTTTTTAATCCGGATTTATAAATATCTTCATCAGAACGGAAGAGAAAAAGTGCCAAGGCAGTAAAAAACCCAAACAAAGACATAGTAGAGGAATATCAACATGCTAAAAAGTCGAAAAAAATCTCATACCACACAAGCACACAAACCCTGAAAGTTTTTACATTTCTTCTCTTGCAATTTAGTTTATCGATGTAATTATAGACAAATAATTTGGTTTAACTATCTTGACTTGTACTCATTGCAGTTAAGGGGTATGCTTCAGCTACAAGTAGGAAAGAACATGAAAACACTACAAATAAATATCACGAGACAAAGAAATCAGGTATATATTGTGGGTAATTTTGTAACAGTAAAAATTTGTATAAAATAACAGTTGTTTTATCCATATTGTAGCTGGGGAAAAAACATGTCACACATGATATGGATGACGCTGAATCCAATAACGATGATGATTTCATGCATATTAATAAAAATGAACAAGGTAATTATTGTTACAATTTCGTAAAATTTTATAATTCATATAACATTTGTCAAACTTCTAGTTAATAATTGTGTATCATTTTGCGTAGAAACACGGAGAGAAAGTTCAGAATCCATCGAAGATGAAGATGAAGATGGCGATAACTTACAATTAGTTATGTCCCACGACAAGCCACAACCAAAAAATCAACACAAACTGCAGACACGATACAAGGGATTTGAAACCAGGATCACGCCAAACACATTGACCGAAGTAATAATATCCCTTACTCATCAACAAAAGATAGTCGTGGCTTATATGGGTTTGGAAGGCATGTTACATCTGAGGATTACCAAGGTTCACACCCAATTTGCACATTTGCTGCTGGAGTCGTTCGACTCGAAGACTTGCATGTTGAAGACTCCACGAGGGGCTGTTGAAATATTACCGAAGGATGTCAATTACATGTTTGGACTGCTCATGGGCGGTCGCTCGATTAAAGTTCCTCTTAGGGCAATCCCACACGAACTACTTGTTCAGACATTCAGACTTTAATATGGTGGTCCACTGGACAATTCAGTCAGTTTTAAGAGGATATCCGAGACAATACAATCATCTAATGAAGCAAACAACTGCTTTAAGGTGAGTTTTCTAATGTTGTTCTACTCGATGATAGTGGATAGCACAAAGATGGGCAAATCCAACCAAAGAATTATAAATGCCATAGAAGGGTTGGATGATATCCGAGCTCTTAACTGGTGCAAGTTTATGAACTAACTTGAATGTTCATTTCTTGTAGGCACTGTACCTTGATAGATTTCAAGATAGATTTGTTAAGGTTGATAGAACAATTCCTGCAATCAAATCAATAAATGATGATGTCATTGAGAAGAGAATTAAATCAGAGAAAAGCCAAGATGGATTTGGAAAGCATATGACATTGCTGAAGTGAAATGTACGGACTGGTCTTCCTAGGATGTTAGAAACCATGTCCAATGAGAACAAAGAAAAACAAGAAGGGAGCAGCATCAAAAAAGCTGACTCTTATTTAATTTTTGTTAAGATCACCTTCATAATACGTAGTTATTTCATTTGTAACATTGATGTTGTTCATCTGATAATATGTTGAAGAATATTTCTAATATTCACATACAATTTATAATACGTAGCATTTCATGAAAATTCGTAGTTAATAGTTTTTGGCAACTCTCAAGGGGAATAGGTTTATAATACGTAGATATATGTTTAAAATGCGTAGTAAACATAGTGTGTATATTGTTTTAAGCATAGCAGTGATATAACAATATCTATAATATGTAGCAGATGTACTAAAATGCGTAGTGCAGTCTATTGCATATTATTTTTATCTTGCTATAACAGTTTGTGAAATTACTTACAAACTGCCTTAATCCCAGAAATTAGTAGCAGCGCATGAAAAGGCCATGAAATTGCTTGTTGCAGCAATTAAAAATCATGACGAGACTTATCAAGCTGCATTGAGGTCCCCCAATTTCAAACACCAAGTCAAGAAGAATCACGAGGAGGTTACGAAAGAGTTGAACATTTACAATGATAAATGTCGAGAACATGTCAGCACTACCAATGTCAAGTCCGTGTCACATGAAAAGTCTGTGGAAGATCATTCTGATGTGGTCAAGCAATCAATACTGCAATGCAAAACACCAAAACCTAATCATGGATGTGATTATCAAAATGTGGTGAAAAGCACTACAGACCAATTTAAAACCCCAGTAGCCGTAGCCAGATTTGGACCATCTGAAACTAATACGGAAAGCTCTCTAGGGGTGGCTGCATCTGAATGGAAAGTGAAAGATAGTGGTCCAATCAATTTTAAACTACCAGACTGTCCTTTTCTAGATATATTTGGGGTAACAGACCTCCCAATACAGGTTCTCGAAGAAGCTATAAGGGTGTGTGACGAGGTAAGAAAGACGAAGCTGGACGCCACACCTATTACTTATCCCAAACAAGTAAAAAGACCATGCAGGGAAAAAGTACCGGGGCTCCAACTGAAATCTCCATTCGTTGATCGAGTTGTCAAATTAACGGTACCGGCCAAAAAATATACTGTGAATTGTGACGTTGGGTGTACGTTGGTGATTCCATGGACATGTATTATCTTACATACTGTTATTGTAATTTGGTTTTGTTATCATAATTAGTAGTTTAGATGACATAATTGGTAACAATATTGGTCTTTGATCATAATTCGTAGTTGTGCGCTCATAATTCGTAGTAGTACTGGATTTTATTATAATTCATAGTTATGAGGTCATAATTCATAATAATATTGTTTTTGTATCATTATTTGTAGTTGTGATATCACTAATGGATTTTCTATCATTACAGTGATTTCCTATTTGAACATGGACCTGACGCAGCTGATTATAAAAACTTTATAACAATGGGAAGAGATGAATGGCTTTATAGTATCATAATTGATATATGGGCACTATTGTTGAATGATAAGGAGAAATACAGATCCAACCAAAGCATCTTAAGATTCTTCGTCACAACACAAGCCACTGTGAGTGTAATATACTTTTTTGTCACGACACACCATATCAAACGAGTTACAAAATTTAAACAATATATTGTCAAACAGATGCACACCGCAAAGGATGACATGGGAACACCGGAAAGCTGATATGCAATCTTCAAAACAGTACTTGAAAGGGAGTTTGGTAAATTTCCATTATTAAACATTCATGACGTGACATTGGTAAGTCTGAGTTTCACTTGATGGTACACTTTGTTATAGTTAAACTTGGTTAACAGAACGTTTCTAAGTTCATGCTTTTATGGTATTGTAGTTCGTGTTCACGATGTGCCACGACAACCATTTCTATATGGTGTGCTACGACATGACCACTGCCAAGATAGAGGTCGTTGATAATTCAAAGAAGATTCTAAGTTCAAACTGAAATATGGCACACACATCGACAATCTGGTACACAATTAACTATTAAACTTGTTACATAATTCGTAGTCCTGTACATATAATGCGTAGAAGTTTCTCCAGGGGTTTACACTCAATCCCATTATTTAAATCGGTAACCTTATCATTTTGACCTTTGCAGACAAAGAACTTCATGAATTACATACAAGAAATCAAACACAAGAATTGTGAGATATATGACAATGTGATTCCCGAACGCCTAACAATGAGCTGGAGAACAAAACATAATGACACCGATTGAAGGGTATTCACCGAATATGCATGAAATTTTGGGAAATGCGTTTTAATTATTAAAGAAACTATAACTTTCAAAGCAATTAGCAGGCAACGAACAAAGCATAGTACCAGATAAGCAACCAATATGTCGTTTTGACAGGTCAACCCACACTAAACTCCTTACTTCCTTTACAAAACACTCCGCCCATGACAATCACATCTCCATCTTAGCAAGCACTGGAAGTCTACCCAACAAATAATATTCGCCGTTCACGGCTTGAAGTTGTTGTGTTTTACCAACGATGACATTGAAGGCTAGATATTTCAAATCGACATGTATTTTATAGATCATCGAGTATCACATTAAGCATCAACGGTCCATGACTATATTTTACAGGTGAGGTGAAGCATTTCAATGGTACCAGTGGTCAGTGGATGCATATAACACATCAACTAAGCAACTGGAAAGCTTTCATACACGACAGTCATGCGAGATTTGGACTGTCCCTTTGCGGAAATTGCAATTAATAAGCTACAATAAACAACCATACATGTAACCGAGTTTGAAACTCTGTCAATAATATCCGCTACTAACCTCCTCCTTTGACAGGTGATGTCCCATTCTGCTACAAACAATCTACGTCAGTACAAACTGTCATGGGAATGGCAAAGTTCGCCGAGCAACAAATCCAAACTTATATATAATACACTCAAAGTGTGCTTTTCATCCAAAAGTCTTCCGTTCATAGAGAAGTGAGAGCTTAGCTTACTTCAATTCAATTGCATCTGGTGAAAATAATTTCGTTATTTGAATGGTCGGCTCGGTCACAATTTTACATCCGTTCATATTAATTTCAATTGATTTTCTTATTTTTCATGATCTTGTTGCAGCCCAAAGTCCATTAGCAAATAAGTATTGCAGATGATCTCAGATTACTACTACTTTCTCAATTATATATTAAAAAAACGGCGTCGCTTTGATGGGCCTGAACTCCGAATGGTCGAAGAAGCCGACTAAATCCTCCGCGGCTCTCCTTCAGTCAGCCGCTTCTGCCATTTGATTTTACTTGAGAGTTGAGTTGTTTGATTTTCATCCATCAATTCGCAGTTTCGGATTCCGAGTCAGTCAGCCCGCTCATGTGTAGGGCCGGTTCGGCAATCCGAAACCCTAAAATTTCAATTCGATAATCAATCAACTGCCTGAGAGCTGCCAGCCGTAGATATGCTCTTCATCACTCAAAAACTCATTTTCATGCTACAGAGGTTAGAAACCCTAAAATCCCTGTTTTTTTGAATTAGTGAGTCGTAAATCCACTCTTTGTTCTAAGAATTGTAGTTCAGGAATTTCAGATAATAGGATTTTTGGTGTTAAGTTCAATTTTTTCAGGAGTTTCTGCACTGGGAGCAGCAGCAATGTTAATGGCTCGAATGAGTGGACTGACGAAATTGATTACCTGGATGTGTCTGGCCATGTTATATATCATGGAAAAGGTGCGAGGTCTGTGGAGCCGGGGCAGGATGCTCATGTTATGGAGGGTGGGGTGAGGAAGCCATTCTCCAACGCTGCAGCTGTTGCAAAAATTGTGGAGCTTGTTAACAGATGGAAGTGGGGGCCTGATCTTGAAACTCAGCTGGACAGACTCCAATTCTTGCACGCATGTGAGTCAGGCGTTGAAGGTTATTGATAACAGTAATGCGGCGATGAGTCCCTTTAGTTGGGTCAAACAGCAGTCTTGGTACTCGTCTAATGACGAGTTTTATATGTTGTTGTTTGAGAAATTGAACAATGGCAGAGATTTTGATGGGATCCAATCATTGTTTGATGATATGATTCGCGATGCTGATAGCTCGGTGGTTTCATCGCTTAGTGCGTGCAATAGAGTTATTCAGTATTTGGCCAAGGCCGAGAAGCTGGAGGTGTCTTTTTGTTGTTTTAAGAAGAGTCAAGATTTGGGCTGCAAGGTTGATATCCAGACGTATAACTCGCTTATAACCATGTTCTTACATAAGGGTTTGCCGTATAAGGCATTTGAGATATATGAGAGCATGTCAGCAGCCGGATGTTCGTTGGATCTCGCGACTTATGAGTTGATGATACCAGTTTTGGCAAATCAGGCCGTCTTGAAGCGGCACTTAAGCTCTTTGAAGAGATGAAACAGAAGAATTATCGTCCAAGCTTCTTAATTTTTTTCTTCGCTTGTAGATTCAATGGGGAAGGCAGGGAGGCTGGATATGTCGATGAAAGTTTACAGGGAAATGCAGGGATATGGATTTCGTCCATCGGCTTCCATGTTTGTATCTTTAATAGAGTCATTTGTCAAGGCTGGTAAATTTGACAATGCTTTCAAAATATGGGATGAAATGAAGAAGTCTGGGTTTAGGCCAAATTATGGGCTTTACACATTGATCGTGGAGTCTCATGCCAAATGTGGAAAACTTGATTTCGCCATGTCTGCATTTTCTGATATGGAAAAGGCTGGTTTCCTTCCCACGCCATCTACTTATTGTTGTCTGTTGGAAATGCATGCAGCATCAGGGCAGGTAGATCCTGCCATGAAACTGTACAACTCTATGGCCAATGCTGGTCTGCGACCAGGACTGAGCACATACACATCACTTTTGACCCTTTTAGCAAATAAAAAACTTGTGGATGTGGCTGCCAAGGTGTTGCTTGAAATGAAAGCAATGGGTTATTCTGTTGATGTGAGTGCTAGTGATGTTCTGATGGTTTATATAAAGGATGGATCTGTCGATCTTGCTCTCAGATGGTTACGGTTTATGGGTTCATCTGGGATAAGAACAAACAATTTCATCATTCGGCAGCTGTTTGAGTCTTGTATGAAGAATGGTTTATATGAGGCTGCCAAACCATTGCTTGAAACTTATGTTAATGCAGCTGCAAAAGTTGATCTCATACTATATACATCGATTATGGCGCATCTTGTGAGATGCCAAGAGGAACAGAATGAGAAACACTTGATGGCTATTCTTAGTGCTACGAAACATAGGGCTCACTCGTTTATGTGTGGACTGTTTACTGGCCCAGAACAGAGAAAGAACTCTGTTTTATTGTTTGTCAGAGAGTTCTTTCAGAGTTTAGATTATGAGTTGGAAGAGGGGGCAGCAAGATACTTCGGCAATGTTCTGCTGAATTATCTTGTTCTTATGGGTCAAATTAATCGAGCTCGTTGTGTATGGAAGGTGGCTTATGAGAATAAACTTTTTCCTAAGGCAATCGTTTTCGACCAACATATTGCTTGGTCACTTGATGTTAGAAACTTGTCTGTTGGAGCAGCACTAATAGCAGTGGTACACACTTTACACAGGTTCAGGAAACGTATGTTGTATTACGGTGTGGTACCAAGGCGTATTAAGTTGGTCACAGGGCCCACATTGAAGATTGTGGTTGCCCAGATGTTGGACTCGGTGGAGTCCCCATTTGAGGTCAGTAAAGTTGTTTTGAGAGCCCCTGGAGATTCTGTGTTGGAGTGGTTCAAGAAACCTATTGTTCAGCAGTTTCTTCTGAACGAGATACCATCAAGAGCAGACAACTCATGCACAAGCTGAATACAATATTTCCTAGTTCGGCACCTGAAATTAGATCGCTTTCTCCGCCCGAGCCGCTTATGGGAGGTAGGACAATGTGATGAAAATTTCCCTGAGCTACAAAAGGCAATAGAATGCGGTTGGTTACCCACTGGCTTTCTAATTCCTATCGTTCAGTTGTAAGTTTATATGTTCCCTTAAGTTCCCCCACTCTCAGTACAAGGTCATATATAATCAAGTCAGGGACACACTTGTTTTCAGTATGAATCTTTGAGCCTACAAGTGATTATTTTCAGAATTTCATATTCTGGAAACCATTTGCTAAAATTTGTTGGTTGTTTCGGATCAACTATTTATGATTTTCTTGGACTGGAGCCATGGATCCAGGTATACTCGTTTTCCTCTGCGGGATCTGTTACGTGTTATACAGTTCTTAATTAAAAAATAGTAACAGAAAAGAGAGTACCGAGTAACTGCAAATTAATTTTCTTTTTTTTACACTTGCAATTTGTGTATGTTATACCACAAACAAGTCACTGTTTATTTAGCTCATACCGTTTATTTTTTGGCAGTCTAATTTAGGATTGTATACTGAGAACAAGCTCGTTACTAATTTCTCGAGATATTTGTAACTTGTGAGGACATCTTCACCTGATCGAATTTGAACCCTGAAAAATATAATGGTAGCTCAACACCGACACTTAGTTGCATATCTAAGAATCTTTCATCAACTGGCAAGTATAAGGCACCATTTCCTGCTTTTGTGTCGATTAACTATGTGCCATTGGTAGTGCCTTTTGAGTATCTTCACCTGATTAAGTTTGAACCTTGAATTTGAACTCTGTAAAATATAATGGTAGCTCAACACCGACACTTTAGTTGCGTATCTTAGAATCTTTCATCAACTGGCAAGTATAAGGCACCATTTCATGCTTTTGTGTCGATTAACTATGTGCCATTGGTAGTGACTTTTGAGTATATTTAGTTTTCAACTTTTGCAGGAATAAAATCATTCAACTTTTAAGTTGTGGGAGAGATGATACCTCTATACCCGAATCAAGCACGGCGGAACAAAACTGAGTCATTCCATAAATGTTACCTAGATTGTTAACTTATGCCCATTTGGCCAGGAAAGACATACAGCCAGAGCCTAGCAAAAGGGAAGTATAAGATCCTAACTGCAGTCGCATACTAGACTGCATCCTAGGGTTCATGAAATCTGCGGCCAGTATGTCAACAAGTGCCATGTAGATCAATATTCCAGCAGATGCAGAGTTTAATGTCCCCTGCACTATCAGGGCTCTGGCTGTTTTCTCTGTACACATTTGAAACTCCCATTCCGATCCCTATGCCAACCGGAGCAGTCAGGGAGAAAAATGCAGCCATCATCACCATGGATCTGTTTTTTGAATTTTGCCTACACAAACAAAATAATACCAAATTCAAAACTAAAACTAAAAATCAATTTTTTTTACAACTGCCCTAAATCCCAAATTGAATTTTTGGCACTTGAGTTCGAAGTTTCGAGCCTTCTTGGTAATATTTCTCTTTTTAATCTTTCTAAGAGATCGGTTTCTACCGATCACAGAAAATCAAGTCATTATTTATTCTGAGACTGGTCTTGAAAAAATCAATTTATTTGAAATATTAGAGCATCCTTCACCATGATAAAAAAAAAATTATATCATTAATTTTTTTCATCCTTTTTCTCTTTCATCTAATTATCCTTCATGGTTTTTTCAATCACATGCACCCCCACTCATGATCCAAAAAAAAGTTTGTCATCAATATCTCTCATCACTACATAAATTATAGCTCATACATGTTAAGATTAATAAAAATATATCAAAGTGTATCTCGTTTTATAGAGCCAAAAAATTATGAATATTGGTATTTATTTTGATTTTTTTAATTTGTAATTTAGAAGATATATTCGTTGCAAGATCAAAATAAAAATTATACTGTTTCTTACACAGGACACGTGTCGTGTTGCGATTGGCTCATTTTCATGCTCAAAACACAAAAAAAGAGCATGAGATGCTTATTTTAAAAAAAAACATGTGGTGATCTTTTTGATGATAAAAAAAATCATGGTAGGGGTGCATGATTTTTTTGATCATCTTTCATGCTCATTTTCTATGCTCCAAAAAAGCATGGTGGGGGATGCTCTTAGCGAGCTAATGCAAGATCGATCCCTTCTGTAGGGCTTATCAGGGCATCCGCAGCAAGGTGAGCAATAAGCAATAATAGAGAGGTTTTATTGCTTATTGCTCTCATGCAGCAGGTAAGCAATAAAAAGAGCAAAAAACAATCCTTGATATGTGAGAAATAATGGAGAGGGTGGTGGAAAGGAAAGCAATAAGTGAGACCCATGTACATTTATGAAGAAATAAAAAGGAAATGTGTTTTTTTTGTTGATTTCAAATTAAATAAAAATATGAAATGTCATAAAATGAATATTAGAGTGACATACAATTATTTAAATTCAAATCCAAAAATTTTAAAAAATATTTTAAAATAAAAAAATCAGAAAAATAAAGAATTTTGGGAAAAAAATATTTGAAGTGATAATGTGAATAATTGAAATGGTTGTGAGTTTTATTTTTGCTTTCATTGCTACAAAATAAAATATAGACAGATTTTTATTTTTGCTTTTGACTCTTTGCTCTCTTGCTGTGTTAAAATATAAAAAAGCAAAGAACCATTTTTGCTCATCTTGCTACATGACTTTTCTAGAAAGATGCTATTTTTGCACATTGCTTATTGCTCTCTTACTGCGGATGCCCTCATCAATCACAACAAGTTTACACACAACGCTAATGGAATCATCTTCGATTTTTGGAGAAAATATCATAAAGGTTTAGTAGCATTGGTGGTCCCACAAGCAATGTTGTGAAAAGGAATAATTATGTAGAATAATTTATATGCCTTATCAACAACTATTTATATATTAAAAAGTGAGTGTATTTCTTAGATTAACTCGATATGTTTCCCATATGAATATTATCAATGTAAAATATAATGTCAAGAGCTAAATATGTCATTTTAAAACATTTCACTTCATCACAAATCGGCAATAAAAATAAGCGGTTTGTGAGCTGTGGCAAAACATCAATAAACTTAAAATCGCCACTTCGCATCAAAGTTCCAATTGTTTCTAATATAGGGTCCCTGCTACTAATTTTCTCAATTCGATATATCTGCCTAACTGGAAAAAACGAAGAAGATGGGATATATCTGCAGCCACAATATGTTGAATTGATTATACTTCATTATTCTAGTGAACGACTTCAATTTATGTGTAATATACCATGCGGTTCCAGAGCTTCGTCGGAGAATCCTAAATTTTTTTTCGAACAACAATGATATAAGTCGGATCCGGCAAAAAAAGTAAGGGACGATGAATTTTTTTCCGAACAACGAGGTCCGCTAATGATCAATCAACCTTCTGAAGCTCATAAATGTGTCATCCGGTGTCCATTGAAGATGATCACATATGGATCAATGCTAATTGAATGTTCTATAACTTTCATGTTTTACTTAAGATGAAATTCAAAGGTTAAGCCGATAAAAACAACCACAAAAAATATATGATTAATTGCAATTTGACGAAATTGAGGGGTTCGAGCCAATCTTCTAAAACTCATAAACGCGTCATCAGATGTCTGTTAAAGATGATCCATATATGTCTAGAAATCTAATTGAATGCTCTACAACTTTCATGTTTACTTAAATATGAAATTTGGCGGTGAAACTGATAAAAACAGTGACCAAAGATAGATGATGGATCGAAATTAACCGAAATCGAGAGGGTCCGAGCTAACCTTCGGAAACTCATAGAGGTGTCATGCAGCATCCGTTTAAGATTTTCTTTATATGGTTAAAAAGCTAATTGAATGTTCTATAACTTTTATGTTTACTCCAAACTGAAATTCAAAGGTTAAGCTCACAAATATAATGACCGAAGATAGATGTTTAATCAAATTTTTCAACAACAAAAATACCCAAATTCGAGATGGGTCCTGGGACCCAGGGACCCCCTGGAGCCGTCTCTGCCATCCAAGGAATGTAGATGTAACTTTTTGCTGTTTGCAGAAGTATGACACTGACATTTGAGTTGTTATAGTACTCTAAGCACAAATGTTGGACAGATATTCCCCTTCAGGATAAGATGGATCAATAGGATGATCACAAGCTGCTCCAGCTTGTCGCAATACTGTGATTCTTCTACCAGCGTTTGAAGCAGCGCCCTGCATTGACATAAACATGATGCAATAAAAATTCAGCTTGTCGATTTTTTGATATTTAAAAGAAAGTTTGTTGAAAACAGTTGATGAGACGTGACGATTTTGTAATTAAACCTCGGGGAAAACAGCCATCTGATAAATAGGTTTAACAAGTAACTTACGGAATATAATTTAGAAGTCATCTAAAGTTTCCTTTTTGTCTTTTTTTTCTTTCCTTCTCATGTGCAGCAGAATTACAAAGACAGTTTGAGAGGAGGAGACTTACCTGAAGAGTGCGCAAAAATGTTCCACTCTGAGTCATCGCTCCAGAACATGAGCAGGTCATGAGAAGACCACCACTCTTTGTTAGTTGCATAGCTAGTGAGTTCAAGTTTTTATACATGCCCGATGCATTTTGCAGAAACTGAAATCAGATGAACATGAATTGAGCAAAAACACATGGCTAACGGCATTAAACCAAGTTTAGCTCATGGTTAATATTGAGCAAAAAGCAACTAAAAATATCTATGGACAAGCACACAATTGTTAACAAAACTAGTAATGTCTGCATCAAGTTCCATTTATGTAAAACTTAAACAAATGTAAGCCATTCTTTATCTTGGATCTGATATTTCATTATCAATATGAGCGTAGTCAATAAACGTTATAACTTTGTAGCTGGGGCAGGATGAAAAGACAACAATTGTTTTTTGAAGCACGACCTTGCTATCAATATAGTATGCTGAACCATAGATGGCCTACCTTCTTACGCGGTGCTAACTTGGGAGGATCAAGTATAACAATATCCCAAGAAAGATGTTTCCTAAGAGCATTCTTCATAAACTCAGTGGCATCCTCCTTCAGGAAAGTAATATTTTGTGAATTGCACTTATTCCGGGTAGCATTTTCTTTGGCAAGGTCAATAGCCAATGATGATGATCAATTGCTGGCAGGAATTAGAAGATAGTCAGAGATCTTATTACGAAGACAATTCCCTAAAAATTATGTTGGAATATTTTCAAAAGCATTTTTTATTTTAACACAGACAAGCATTATGTTGATTATCAGCCTAATAAAAAAAATTTCGGTGATAACCGCTTATTTTAGGAGTCTCAGTTAAAGACTGCTTACAAAATGACCGCCTGAAACAAAGATGCTAATGACTTACCAGTGACATTAACTGCACCACCACGCATGGCATTTAAAGCAAAGCCACCGCTGTAGCAACAAACATCTAACACTCTCTGACCGCCAGATATTGTTGATATGAAGTGACGATTATCTCGTTGATCAGTATAGTATCCTGTCTGTTAGGATAGGTTTAGGTAATCTAGCCTATTTGAGTCCCTAAGCCTCATGCCATTGAAGTCCAAGTGAAGACCTGAAGAAGAGCTGAAGAAATAAGGCAATTCTAAAGTCTGAAGTTTGAAGCAGCTCGGACCTCCCCTCGGATGTTGGCTTCAGCCGCTCGGCCTTCCGCTCGGCTGCTCCTTGTGCGCAAAGCTGCGTCGTTTTGAAGCAAATGCAGACTTCAGTTTATTGGAACGTCGTCGTTTGGATTGGCGCTAGAGTCGGTTATTTCTGTTACGATTGGAAACGTCAGCGTTTGGACAACGCGCTCAGCTGCGTTTATAAGGGGTTTGAAATTGGGGATTAGGGTTCTAAGTCGAATCCCAGAAATTGAAAGGCGATCGAGCGATTGTGAGAACGAGAGCAAGATTCCTTTTGGGAGAAGACCGGAGAAGGCTCGTCGGACATCTTCTGAGTTCGTGGTTCACCGAATCAGAAGATTGACGTTCGCTTGAAGGACTTCAGTTGGTGCTGGTTCGATCTTGGAATTCGAGGCTAAAGATCGATTGGAGTCGGTCTGATCAAAGGGGTTTTGTGCGCCAGGACGTCTGCAACGTTTCTGCTTATCCCAGGGGCTTCGGAGGGGGCTCAATCCCTCCATTCCCATAGCTTTGAATTTCCCAGTTTTAACCTAGTTCTTAGTTCGATTGCCCATATCAAACTTGTGCTGTTTGTATTTGAACTGATTGATTGCATATTGGATTGTTGGGATCGGATCTCCCCGAAATGAGGTCCCGTGGAGTAGGATTTATCCAAACCACGTAAAACGTCTTGTGTGCTCCCTTTACTTTCGTGTTTGAGTTTGAACATTACATGAATTGAGCGTAAAGATTGCTTAAACTTGACTTAAAATATATTACAAGTGGTATCAGAGCAAATTTGGCATCTATCATTGTTGATCTTGGTGCTAAACTTGATTCTTGGGTCAATAAGTGTGTTTGGAGTCCTTGTCGGTTCCGCCCTGTGGCTTGTTGAACCTGGACGGGCTCTAGATCATATTTTCTGCTGTGTGTGATAGCTCTTGGGTGCATTCTTGGTGCTACATAGTCTGCTTGACTTGTGCCTTGATTGAATTGCATTTCCCCTGTTCTTGGTGCTTTTTTTTCCTTGCTTGCATCTGCTCTTCTTGTTGTTATGGCTGAGTCTGTTAAACTTAGGCCGTTTGATGGCAACATTGACTTTTCTATGTGGAAATTAAAGATGAAAGTTGTTTTGATTAAAGAAAAGTGTTGGAGAGCTATAGAGGATAAGTGGCTTGCCCCTACTTCTGATGATGCTAAAAAGGAAATAAGAGACCTAGCTCATTCTGAAATAATGATTAGGTTAACTGATAATATTGCTAGACAGTTTATGACCATAGATGATCCTAAGGTTCTCTGGGAAAAACTGGAGGAAAAGTACTTATCTACATCTCTCCCTAATAGGATTCTTCTCCTAAGTAGATTGTTCACTTTTAAAATGGATGTCAATATGAGTATTCAGGATAACTTTGATATCTTTCTAAAACTTACCCAAGATTTAGATAGATGTAAAGACACAATTAAAGAGGAACATCTTGCTATAATTATCCTTAACTCTTTACCTCAACAGTTTGACATTGTTAAGGATGTGATTCAATATGGGAGAGATGAGTTAACTCTAACTAGAATCACTGATATGATTATTCAGAAGAATGAGTCTCTTAAGGTTTTTAAGACCAAGTTTGAAACTAAATCTGAATCTAAGAATGAGGTCATGATGTTTAAGAGCAAAAGGAAGTTTTCCCATAAAAACAATAGATCTGAAAAACCTAATAATGCCTCTAATAATGTCCCTAGGCAATCTGATAAATCTGGTGCCCCACAAGGCTCCAAGGTAAAATATTTTTATTGTAATAATGCAGGACATTATGCAAACCATTGCCAAAAGAAAAAGGATGACATTAAGAGTGGGAAATATAAGGGAAATCAACAAAATGGTCAGTCAAATATATGTGAATCTGGTTCTGGTTTTGATAATGAATGCCTTGTTATTTCTGGTGCTTTTTCTGAAAGTTCTTGGATTCTGGATTCTGGATGTACAATGCATGTAACTCCTCATAAATATTTGTTTGATAAACTTAATTTATGTGATGGAGGTGAAGTTAAACTAGGAGATAAAACTGTTTTGAAAATAAAAGGCATAGGAACTGTCCCTATTAAAATGTTTGATGGTAAGGTTAGAACTCTCTTGAAGGTAAGTTGGGTTCCTAATCTTAGGAGGAACTTGATATCTGAATCAGCCTTAGAAGATGTAGGTTGTGAAATTAATTCATCAAATGAAATTAGACAGATTTCAAGAAAAGGGACTGTTTTGATAAAAGCCACCAAAACTGGTGGTTTATACTATGTTATTTCATCTCCTGAGGTTAATCATGCTAGAACAGATGACAAGGAACTAAAATGCACTAAGCTTTGGCATGCTAGACTAGGTCACATAGGAAATAAAGGTTTGCAAAAACTGTTTGAACATGATGCATTGCCTGAAAAACCTGTTAATCTGCCATTTTGTGAGAATTGCATCTTAGGCAAGAAAAATGCTCATTCATTTAAAAGATCTCACATGAATGCATCTGCTCCTCTTGAATATGTTCATAGTGATCTTTGGGGCCCTGCCCAAGTGCCTACAATTGGTGGTAGATTGTATTTTATGTCATTAGTTGATCATTTTTCTAGGAAAGTTTGGGTTTATTTGCTTAAATCTAAAACTGAAGTATTTGATCACTTTCAGAATTGGAAAACTCTTGTTGAAAACCAAACTAACTCTAAACTTAAATGCTTAAGGACAGACAATGGTATGGAATTCTGTAATAATGAGTTTAATGATTTCTGCAAGAAAAATGGCATTAGGAGGCATTTAACTGTTCCAGGGACCCCTCAGCAAAATGGTATAGCTGAGAGGATGAATAGAACATTGTTAGAAAGGGCTAGATGCATGTTAATTAGTTCTGGTCTTAAGAAATCTTTGTGGGGTGAAGCTGTGATGACTGCTGCATATCTTGTGAATAGATCTCCTTGTGCATCACTTGATTTTAAAATTCCCCAAGAGCTATGGTCTGGTAGAAAAATTTCTTTAAGCCATTTGAAGCCCTTTGGTTGCACTTGCTATGCACATTCTGTGCAGGGCAAGCTCAATCCTAGAGCTGAGAAGGCTATTTTGCTTGGATATCCAATGGGTGTTAATGGATATAAGTTGTTGTTAGTTAGGTCTGGTCCTTATAAAGTAATCACTGCTAGTTCTGTAACTTTTAATGAAGATGAGTACCATTTCAAGGCCAAACTGACTTCAGATTCTGATGGTGCAGGTACCCCTAGTACTGAGCAAGAAAATGAGTCTGAACATCAGAGCTTTGTCCCTAGTGGACATCTCTGGTGGACTCCTGATGCCCATGAGGATAACCAAGATGATGGTGGTCATAACCATCAAGGAAATGAGGTGCTTCCACCTGTTGAAGACTTGGAAACACCTCCTCAAACTCTAGTTCCCATTCCTCCGCAGAATATGGATAACTTTGCGGAAAATCTTCCAATTGTGGAAAACACTCCTCCTCAGTCTGAGGATCAGATAAGTCACTCTCCCTATCTCTGATAATGTAGGTCACATGGTTGACACATCTATATCTTCTGGTAGTGATGTTGTGACTGAAAGTTCTGAACATGATGCTCCTGATTTAACTAATTATGTCTTAGCAAGAGATAGAACTCCTAGAGTTAGAAAACCACCTAGGAGATATGTGAACATGGCTGAGTCTGTTAACTTGTTTGAATATGCTCTTCTTGTTGCTAGTGATGTGAAGTATGTAACTCCTGAAACTCTTAATGATGCATTAACTAGCAAAGAGTGTGATAAGTGGAAATTGGCTATGTGTGAAGAAATTGAACCTATGCACAATACTGGTACTTGGAAACTAGTCTCTAAACCTGAAAATGCTAAGGTTATTGGTAGTAAATGAATCTTTCGGATCAAGGAGGGGAGTTCACCTAATGATCCTCCAAGATTCAAAGCTAGACTAGTTGCTAAGGGATTTAATCAAAGAGAAGGCATAGATTACAATGAGATATTTGCTCCTGTGGTTAAATATAAAACATTGAGATTGTTACTTGCTATGACAACAGTTTATGACTGGGAATTGCATCAAATGGATGTAAAAACTGCTTTTTTACATGGGAACTTAAATGAAACTATCTATATGAGTCAACCTCCTGGTTTTATTGATAAAACACATCCTGATCATGTTTGCATGCTTCAAAAATCTATCTATGGTTTGAAACAATCACCAAGGCAATGGAACATTAAATTTAATTCATGCATGTTAGCTTTAGGCTTTATGAGAAGTAAGTATGATGCTTGCTTGTATTTAAAAAGGCCAAAACCTGATCTGAATGTCTATCTGCTTTTGTATGTTGATGATATACTCATTATGAGTAACTCTAAAACTGAAGTAGAAAAGATGAAAAGGGATCTTAAAGCTAATTTTGACATGAAGGACTTAGGACTTGCTAAGAGAATCCTAGGCATAGACATAAAAAGAGATAGGAAGAACAGGAAAATGTTTTTGTCCCAGCATGATTACATTGTAAAAGTGCTTGATAAATTTGCCATGAACTGTTCTAGGCCTACTGCAGTGCCCTTAGGAGGGCACTTAATGCTGAATAAAGATGATTGTCCTAAGACTAAAACTGAACAAGATAAAATGCTTAATATCCCCTATGATGTGGCTGTTGGATCAGTCATGTACTGTATGTTTGCACAAGGCCTGACTTGGCCTTTGGCATTTCAGTTCTAAGCCGGTTCATGTCTAACCCAGGTGAACCTCACTGGTTGGCCATGAAATACTTGCTTAGATACATGTGTGGAACTAAGTCTTTAGGTTTGGTTTATTTTGGTTATGGACTGAAATCTGAATTGTTTGGCTATGTGGACTCTGATTATGCTAGCAATAGGGATAATATGAAGTCTACTTCTGGTTTATTCTTTACTTGGTGTGGGAATTGTATTTCATGGAAGTCTCAACTTCAGTCAGTTGTGGCACTCTCCTCTACTGAGGCAGAGTACATAGCCGCTACTGAAGCAGCCAAGGAAGCCTTGTGGCTTAAGGGTCTGTTACTTGAATTAGAAAATGAATGCTATGTGCCTATTGTGTTTACTGATAGTCAAAGTGCATTGCATTTATGTCATGACCCTGTTTACCATGAAAGAAGCAAGCATATTGATGTTAGGTTGCATTTCATTAGAGATAAAATTGAAATGAAAGAGTTTGAGATGAGGAAAATCATGGGTGATGTTAATCCTGCAGATTTTGGAACCAAAGTTGTGCCAACTAACAAGTTTGAATTTTGCAGGAACTTCCTGCATATTGAGGAGGCACAATGTGACCCTTGATGAAGGGTTGGACCTATGAAGCTTGGGTGATGATCCTCCCAATGATCCAGTGATGCAATCAATTAGATTAGGTACTCAGCACATCTAGATTAGGAGGGCAATTGTTAGGATAGGTTTAGGTAATCTAGCCTATTTGAGTCCCTAAGCCTCATGCCATTGAAGTCCAAGTGAAGACCTGAAGAAGAGCTGAAGAAATAAGGCAATTCTAAAGTCTGAAGTTTGAAGCAGCTCGGACCTCCCCTCGGACCTCCGCTCGGACCTCCCCTCGGACCTCCGCTCGGACCTCCCCTCGGATGTTGGCTTCAGCCGCTCGGCCTTCCGCTCGGCTGCTCCTTGTGCGCAAAGCTGCGTCATTTTGAAGCAAATGCAGACTTCAGTTTATTGGAACGTCGTCGTTTGGATTGGCGCTAGAGTCGGTTATTTCTGTTACGATTGGAAACGTCAGCGTTTGGACAACGCGCTCAGCTGCGTTTATAAGGCCCTGTCCAATTGAATTTATATTTTCGACTTATAAGTCACTCTAAGTTAATATCAATCACTATAAGTTAATATCAGTTAAGATCATTCACTATAAGTTAATATCAGTTAAGATCATTTAAGTTAAGTTTCAGTTAACTATTCATCATACCATCATACTATTCATCATACCATCATCATCACACTATTCATCATCATACTATCATACTATTCATCATACCATCATCATCATCATACCATCACACTATTCATCATACCATCATCATCATACTATTCATCATACCATCATACTATTCATCATACCATAACCATCATCATCATACTATTCATCATACCATCATCATCATACTATTCATCATATCATCACACTATTCATCATCATACCATCATCATCATTATACCATCATCATCACATTATTCATCATACCATCATACTATTCATCATACCATCATCATCATCACACTATTCATCATACCATCATCATATTATCATACTATTCATCATACCATCATCATCATACTATTCATCATACCATCACCATCATCATCATACCATCATACTATTCATGATCATCATCATACTATTCATCATACCATCATCATCCCCATCATCATCATCAGTATATTACTATTCATCATCATCATAAATTACTATTCATCATCATCATTACAACCATCACCATCTTCAATATATTACTATTCATCATCATAAATTACTATTCATCATCGTCATAAAATTACTATTCATCACCATCATCACCCCATCATAAATTACTATTCATCATCATCATCACTACTATTCATCATCATAAATATTACTATTCATCATCATAAATATTACTATTCATCATCATCATCATCACAACCATCACCATCATAAAATTACTATTCATCATCATCATAATATTACTATTCATCATCATCATAACCATCATCATAATATTACTATTCATCGATCAACATAAGTTTCAGTTAAGTTGATATAAGTTAATATCAGTTAAGATCATTCACTATAAGTTAATATCAGTTAAGATCATTCACTATAAGTTAATATCAGTTAAGATCAACTAAGTTAAGTCAAATATAAGTCAAAATGGACAGACCCTAAGGGGTTTGAAATTGGGGATTAGGGTTCTAAGTCGAATCCCAGAAATTGAAAGGCGATCGAGCGATTGTGAGAATGAGAGCAAGATTCCTTTTGGGAGAAGACCGGAGAAGGCTCGTCGGACATCTTCTGAGTTCGTGGTTCACCGAATCAGAAGATTGACGTCGCTTGAAGGACTTCAGTTGGTGCTGGTTCGGTCTTGGAGTTCGATGCTAAAGATCGATTGGAGTCAATCTGATCAAAGGGGTTTTGTGCGCCAGGACGTCTGCAACGTTTCTGCTTATCCCAGGGGCTTCGGAGGGGGCTCAATCCCTCCATTCCCATAGCTTTGAATTTCCCAGTTTTAACCTAGTTCTTAGTTCGATTGCCCATATCAAACTTGTGCTGTTTGTATTTGAACTGATTGATTGCATATTGGATTGTTGGGATCGGATCTCCCCGAGTTGAGGTCCCGTGGAGTAGGATTTATCCGAACCACGTAAAACGTCTTGTGTGCTCCCTTTACTTTCGTGTTTGAGTTTGAACATTACATGTATTGAGCGTAAAGATTGCTTAAACTTGACTTAAAATATATTACACTGTCTTCTGCCCCTCCAGTGAAATTGCATAAAAATGCCATTTTCTACCACCTATCATATAAGGTCATCATCAGACATCAATCAGTGAAAAAATTAGAGATAACAATCCGAGTGATAATTGTGACATCAACCAGTTAACAAGAACTCATCCCGTCGCTGACGTTCATGAAAATTGACCAGAATATTCAAAATGGTAATTTTCCAAAAACTTGCCGGACTATAAGGATCTCTAACACATACCTTTACTCTCGTAAGAGGCATAGAAGAACGATGTTCTGTATTTGATGATGGTTCCAACCCTTCTTCTTTTAACATGTCCAAAGATGGTCTCCAGTGGATATGATTCATTTCATCATATTCATTAATGCAAGCCTCAATTTCTGATCTATACTTCTCAACCCATGCAGCTGATGATGCTATCACAGCTACATCTCCAAATACATCAACAATTAAACCTGACAATCTTAAACGAACAATAAAGTTAGCTTCATAATATATCAGACCTATAGATTCATATAGCGTGAAATTCATACTGTTTGCAAGATATTTGGATTCGACTTTTCAATCCAAAACTAAACTACTCCTTATCTAGGGATATATGTAAAAGGCTTATTTTTCTTTCCTATTTTAAAGGCATGATCAGTAGCGAGCTTGAGCAATTTGGCCTAGTCTACAGATAATCAAGAGCTTTCACAGACATACTAATTTGGAAGATAAAAATGAAATTCCAATGGTTACATGAATCGAGAGAATACAAGCACAACAAACCTATCTCCTTCGCTATTAACAAGACGGAAAGCATTTGTACTAGTTGAAGGAAGCCCCAAACTCCTCCGCAAGTCCACAGTTAACCCCATCCGATGGGGGTTTCAGTTCCATCAGCTACTAGAACCACATCGCCTGTCTTTGGCGGCGGCCTTCCTATAATCCTATCAACTGCTCCACTGTAAACCATTGGGCTCCCATTCTTGAAAAGCTGTGTCTTTCCCTTCTTCAAAATAACCTTAGCAACACCTAGCGGACAAAAGCACAAAACTTTATAAACCAACACATGAATCACAACCACAGCAAAGAGAGATATGTAATTGGAGCTCTGAAGAAACTTGTGTTGCATGTTCCCAGAACCAATTAGGGTTTTGGGGTTTAGGATAATTAAATTGGAAAAGAGAGAATGGAACATACCCTTGTGATTACTGGAAGCGATATCCTGAAGGGTTGTGGTGGTGGTGGTAATGGCGGCGGCTGAACAAGAAGCTGCGGACCTGAAGAGGGGGCGGGTGGCAAGCTTCATTTGTAACTAAGAACAAGAAGCTAAATCTCCAGTTTTGCTTCGCAGATGGCTTATTGCCTCGTTTGTCGTCTTTGAAACTCAATTCACTCGTTTGTACCTTCTAAATTCAAATAATCGGATTGTACATTTTTCTTAAATTTTCGGCGTACTATATATCGGTAATATCAATTTTGAACATTCTCAGTTTATTATTAGCCGGTAACATTCTCCGGAACCGGGAATCTGTCGAAACAGACAACGTGGCTTGGTCTGGGATCGACGTAGACCATTCTGCGCCAGCGTGGAAGCCACGTATATTCTCGGTTTTTAAGGAACCAAGAACCTAAGGATCTCGGGTTATGATAAGCCGAGACTAGTCGAACAGGCTTTTTCAGATCTGGTCGAACAATTGAGATGTGACTAAACTAAAAAAATACTGGTTTTTCCAAAACCGGTATCTTTTCCAACAAACCAAACAGGCTTTTCAGAGACGACGGACCCGGTTGGGAAATGACTAGACAATATTACCGGTTCCTGGTTCACCAGTATTACAGAATTCTCAGTTTTTAATAAACCGAGAATTTTGTAATACTGGTGAACCAGGAACTGGTAATATTTGACTATAAATTAAGCTTCGGTTTCTTCATTTTCAATACACAATCAAAGCCTCTTCCATTCAAGCCTCTTCAACATCTCTTCAATCAATCCACCTTTCTTGTGCCATTCCCTAACATGAATTATGATTCTGATGATTCTTCTGACATGTGTATGACGACATTGGCAACATTGGATAATCCAATTATAGACCAGTATGACCGCGATGTGATGGAGCAATTGGATAATGTTGCGGATGAAAATTCCGATGATGAATTAGTCCAAGATCGAATCGTTTGGAATCATCCAGGTTTCAGTGATATCTCGGCGTAGGAAATATATCGACCATTCGATGAGAATGTGAGGGTCCACCATCCTCACTCCCCGGATCTTCACAAGGGTACTACTTTTGCAGAAAAAGAGGATGTCATACTTGTAGTGCAGAAATACTCAATTCTTAATCGGGTTGAGTATAGGGTAAGGAAGTCGGACAGTACAAGATTGGTTTTAGAATGTCGAAAGGGTGAACAAGTATGTCCGTGGCGGCTTAGAGTTTTTGTGATGCAACATATAAGTTACTGGATGGTCTGCACGCACGGAGGTGACCACATATGCCATAACAACAACATCCTCCAAAATAACATCCACTTGAACGCGCATTTTATTGTGAGGGAGATGAGGAATGCGATGAATGCAAACACGAGGTTCTCCGTCGGACAGATTCAGAATATAATGCAGCGCGATTATGGGTATGAAATAAGTTACTGGAAGGCATGGAAAGCACAACAGAAAGCATTGGTCTACTTATTCGGCAAATGGGATGAATCATTCAACAGACTGCCACATTTGATGCAGGCACTACAGGATTGCAGTAACAACAACAACTTTGTTAAGTGGGATGTCACAACACTGGAGAATGAGACCGTCCAGGTAAATCACATTTTTTGGTGTTTTTCCGAAAGAATCCTTGCATTCAATCATTGTCGTCCATTAATATATATATATTTTTGTCTATTTCCGAATGCAGGTAAATCGCATTTTTTGGTCTTTTGCAGAATGCATCCTTGCATTCAATCATTGTCGTCCAATCATATCTATTGACGGCACGCACATGTACGGCAAGTACAATGCAAAATTGTTGGTTGCAATCGGGTTGGATGCGAACAACCACATACTGCCCTTAGCATTTGCGCTTGTGGAGAGCGAGAATAATTCCAGTTGGAAGTGGTTCATGTCCTGTATCCGAGAAGGAGTGACTAAACGGGAGGGCTTGTGTGTAGTTTTTGACAGGCACAATGGAATACTGGCTGCCATGCGCGAACCTGAATAGCAGGAGCCTAAGGCATTCCATCGTGTATGTGTTCGTCACCTGCAAGGAAATTTCATGACCAAGGTTAAAGATGAGGTTTTGAAAGCTAAACTTGGAGAAGTGGCATATGCGAAGAAGAAGTTGAAGTTCAAGAAAAAGTTTGTAGAGCTCTTACAACTATTGAATGATAAGCCACTTGCTCGCAAATGGTTGGAAGATATGGATGTGGAACGATGGACACATGCGTTCGACAACGGTGGATATCGCTGGGGCAACATGACTACGAATGCTTCAAAATGTTTGAACAAAATTTTAAAGAATGGTCATGATTTGCTAGTTTCTTCGCTGATTATGTACACTTTCAGGCAGACAGCTGCTTATTTCGTGAAGCGTAGCCAGAGTCAGTACAACATTGACATAGCAATATGTCCTCCGAAAATTAGTGACAGATTGGCAGAACTACGGGCTAGGGCTCAGTTCCACATAGTGATGATGTACAATCCAGTAAGCCATGTTTTTGATGTATTGACCAGAAAGAACCATGTCACGTACCGGGTTTGCCTAGACACACGAACTTGTTCATGTGCAAAGTGGACATTATTCAAGTATCCTTGTTCTCACGCCATGGCAGGTTGCCGATATGCCCGGGTTGATGACACAGTTTATGTCCCCAAAGAATATACGCTCAAAGCGTACTACAGGACATGAAGTTATTTTTTCAACCCCTTACTTTACGAGGATTTGTGGCGTGAATATAACGGACCTGTTTATGTCCCTAATCCAAGATTCAGACGTAACAAAGCTGGAAGACCCCGACCAGAAGAAGGCGTACCAATATGGACCAGCGATGTCCTCATTTTGGGGAATTTAGCAGCCAAGCACCGTCTACATCAACTCCGACCCCGCGAACTCAGCGATGCACACACTGCCAATCAGTGGGTCACAATAAATGTGCATGTCCGACTCGATACCAGAATTAAGCAATCCATCAATGTTTGTAACTCATGTATCCTTAATGTCACGTTTTCAAGTTGCAGTCATTTTCCATAAAATAAAAATTTCTAGTTTGAACCATAAGGAACATTCATACAAACAACCAATATTCAACTAATAAAGTTCACAAAAACATACATCAAATGACAAAACATGACGACAAACACTCAACTACCACGTCGCCCTCTCCGTGGCATCATCCGTGGGAAGTTGCGTATGAACGACCATTTTGATGGATCACGGGCCCGGTCGGAAAAGCGCAGCACAGGTTGTGAAGAGCTAGATGGTCGGTTATGATCATCCATCTGGTCTTCATTATGTGTATCATCAACATCCATCTGCTCTTCATCTTCATACTAGTCATCTTCTCCTCCATAATCATCCACTGTATCGCCTGAATTAACATAATAAATTACAAAATGTTCATATGTCAACATAATAAATACTGATAATACAAAGTACCTGCATCGAGAGTAACAGTCTTTGGATCAACACCCACAATACTAGGATCCGTAATCTTTGTGATTTCTGTGTAAGGGCGGCGGACGACATGCGACGGCGACTCGGCGGTGGTCGGCAGGGAGGAAAGAGCGGCGGAGAGAAGAATGGAGAGAGATCGCCGAGGAGAAGAGAAAGAACGAACCCTCATTTTTAATTTCATTGTTCTCGGCTTATCATAACCCGAGATCCTTAGGTTCTTGGTTCCTTAAAAACCGAGAATATACGTGGCTTCCACGCTGGCGCAGAATGGTCTACGTCGGTCCCAGACCAAGCCACGTTGTCTGTTTCGACAGATTCCCGGTTCCGAAGAAGCCAATAATATTAAAAATTAATATTACCGGTTAATAATAAACCGAGAATGTTCAAAATTGATATTACCGGTATATAGTACACCGAGAATTTAAGAAAAATGGGCAATCCGGTTATTTGAGTTTGAAAGGGGGCAAACGAGTGAATTGAGTTTCAAAGAGGGGCAAACGAGGCAATAACCCTTCGCAGATATGGTTTGAAATTAGAAGGAGCGGAACAAACCTTTGGATCTTGGTGTCCGCTCTGCTTTAGTACCAGTGAGCAACACAGTACAACTATACCTCTCTAAGACTTTGCTAAAATAGCATATTTTCTTATATATAAAAAAGCATATATTATGTGGATGTGCGTAAGGGTGTGAAATATTGGTTGAATCCTACCTTAACTACTAAATCACAAGCAAACAAAAAAGTATAAAACATAGTCGTCTGTGATGCGAACCAAGAAGATGAAACGAGATGAAATGGGGAAGAGTAGAAGAAGATGAGAGGAGAAGAGAAGAATTAGCGTTTAGGAAGTTGTATTCATTCATTGATTGTCTTCTTTAAATACACACTTTCATTCTTATACTAACAAACTCTTAAGAATACGAGTATGGGCCTTTGTCATCACAAACACCTCAGCCCGCCCAAAGCCCACATTATTTATCCGCATCATTCCTCGCCTCTTAAAATCGACATTGTCCTCAAGGTCGTCAACTTCTGGTGATCTTGGCAATGAAAACAACAAAAACTCGCATCGCCAAGTAGAAGTGGAAGTAAGGAGATTCCATACAAAATTCCTCTTGAAAATGACCTGGTTGTGGGAGTCAATCCGAGCCTGGGATTGATTGTCTGTTATAAAAGCTTCAGTTTCCTTCTTCAACTCACTAATGGTAGTCCTGCATGCATTTGCTTGCATCCTCATATCAACAAACATAAAATGGTAAACACACTGAATAACAGCCTCCTCATGAACTTGCTCATATAAAGTCTTCACATGGTCACTCTGATTGATGTCAAGCAACAAGTTTGATTTGCTGTCACCAGGATACACAAGGCATAGTGTGTAATGGCTTGAATAAAAGTTAGTTATGAGCTCCCTCACTTCAAAAACAGGCTCTAGAAATTTTTTGAAGTTTGAATTGTTTATCACTTTATTCTTCCACTCAGTCCAATCGAAACTTGCCAGTGCACACCATCTCGCATAAGACGCAACATCTTGTGGTGTTACAAGTTCAGAATTGTTATACCCCGACTCAATGCATGTCTCACGCTTCTTGGTCTTCAAATATGTCAAGCTTTGCGAAGGTAATTGGATCACAAGCCACAGCCAGTGACTCTACTTTGGCGACATAGCTAGGTGCATGGAAAAACTGATCCATCGCAATGCTTAAAAATATACTCCGCTTAATAGCTCTAAGCAGTGGCTGTTGGTCATTGGAGCCAATTTTCTTCTGCCGAACATGATTTTCAAGGGAAGTGCACCTAGCATAGTCTCGCATCCATTGGGTTACCAGAGATGTTGTCGAAATACCCCGAGACTTCCATATTTTACTACAACAGCGGCCACCATAACACCATAACTTGCATTGCAGCATATATAAATTTAAAATTTCAATGAAATGAGAGCCTCTTCATATTCTGCTTGTTTTTCAGATTCTGACGAGTTGAATAAGATACGCTGCTGAAGATTTGTTCCATAAATCTGAGTGCCTTCCATTTTGTCAAGCTTCAAATTCATAGTTGCAACTTGCAAGTATCTGAGAGAAAAAAGTTGTCCAGTGACTAGCAAAAAATGCAACCCGGTTAGAAATTTTACTAGGGAAAAAGTCATAGGCCTTTTGGTGAGCCAAGAAACACAAAAATTGCAGCTTATGAGTCCGAAAAATCTGTCCATCCTTCTCAATCCTTTGTAATGTGACCATGAATTCAATCTTGCTATTCATTTGTAAATGCCAATCAACCATCCTGGTACTGTTGGCTTTCAACATCAGAGGTTTAATATAACATCCTCTAGAAATGAATGAGATAGAATCCAACAAGCACCTCATCACTGAATTATAATGTGTGTCCAAAATTTTATCAAATACTAATCGGAACAGTGACCCAACCCACTCGATTGGCGAGGAGTGTGAAGTTAAATTGCAACAACAGAAATTGACACAACCCTGCCCATGGATGTACCTTCTCAATCCACTTCGCTCTTGATAAACTTTTTGTAACGCCCCAAAAATTATAAACTCCAAAACAGCGTCACATCTGTCGTACGTCTCCTAAACCACAGATGGAATGTACGAAGCCTTTAGACAATACACGCATAAATTAAATTTAAAACAAAAATGCAAGAAAATATAACTTGGATTTCATGTAACTTCTTAACTCGTAAACCGCAGTGAACTAGTCCAATATTCAAATACTTAAAATGTTTAAGTCTTCTAAAAGTAATTACAAGAATCCTTCACTAGCGTGCCTCTCACTCTTTTTCCCAGTTAACCAGCAATATCTGAAAAACATAAACATGAAAAACATGAGTCCACGGCTCGTGTAAGTAAAATAGACCCAACTAGCCGAACCATGAGTGCCAGAATCATTTTAAATAAACCAGTATTAACATAAGTGAAAAGAAGCGGTGAAGCGAACGATTGTACAAGAATAGCGAGTGAGTTCAGGAAATAATTTCGAAACTTGTAACATCAAAGGTACGACCAAGCAGAATAAGTTCAGGCTTATAACAGACAAGCTGGCTACACAATCAAATCATGCAAATATGGGTCCTGTGACACTAACACCATATTTTGCCCTACGACTAGGCAACATGATACCATACTTTGCCCTATGGCGGGGCAACATGAGCGCTATACTTTGCCCTATAACGGGGCAACAAGATACCATACTTTACCTTATGGCGGGGCAACATGAATCATGATCCGATTGTGAGCCTTCAGAAGTGCGAATGGATTGGACTTGTACCATGAACGGTTAGGATATCAAGAGACAAGATGAGTAGTAAAATTACGAGACAAGATGGATTGTAAAATTAAATGACGAGACATGATGAGTTATATAATTTCAAGACAGAATGAGTTGTAAAAATTCAAGATAGGATAAATTGTAAAGTTAAACGACGAGTCAGGACGGGTTTTTAAAATATCGAGACAATAAAAATCACCTTACCGAGAAGAATGAGTTTCAAAAGAAGTCGCACTCATGATCCGAATTTATTTAGGAAAACAAGTTTTGAAGAATAACAGGCATGCCATATAAAATTTACATAATAATATTTTGAAAATAACTAGACAGGTCCATATTACTTACCTTGAATCCGCATCACATAACCTCCAATAAAATTTATATCACGCTGAAATCAAGTCAAGAATCACCTAATCATCATAAGCAAAACATACTTAACTCTCAGACTTCTAAAGCCCTCTTTTGAATATCACGCCACAACCATTCAAGTTCATCACACCAATAGCAGTACATTAGAGTCCAAAAATTCAGATTCGATTTCTTGACTTCAAAATTATTTTCTGATTTACTCATTGAGAATTAAAATACATTCCACATATTGTTAGAAAGATTTATTCGAGTACAACACTATGGGATTTTAAAACATCCAATTAAGACACTTAAAATATAAGTTATGCCAACTTTAAAACACGCCATCAGAACTGACCGCAATCACAAAACAACATATAACATCAACTTCCAATCCAATTTCCTAGCAACTCAGCTAGAATCAATTTATGTGTTAAACACTGCTATAAAGCTTGCTTCATGTAGATAATCAAAGAGTCAGAAAACACTTAAATCGAATAAGCAAAACAGAAGATATTTGAGTTTGAAAATTGTTCGACAGATCTGCCCAGATTTTTACAACATGTTTTCGAAACTCAACTTTGAAGCCAATTTCAGAACAGCTCAGGTTGAATCAAATTACGAGTCATATACTGTTGGAAATATCTTTTTGTCTAGAACATCATACAATTTGGAAACAGTCAATTCGCATAACATAAACAGATTTTATTTGCGTTTAAAAATAGGTCGACAGAACTGTCCAGAATCAGAAAATAGTTTTTAATACTCAACTTCAAAATTAATTTCAGATCAGCTCGGGTTAAATCATAATACGAATTTTATATGACCGGAAAGCTTATTTCGAGTAGAATAACGACACATCAAGAAACACCTCATTTGAATAACTAAAACAGAAGTTACAACGAATTCAAAATCAGTCTTCAGGTGTGTCTGGAGTTTCAAATCAATTCCTTACATTAAATTTTAAAATCAGTTTCTGACCATCACAAATGAAATCAAAATACGAGTCATATACTGTTGGAAACCTCTTTCCGACTAGAATATGATGGAACTTGGAACAACCCAATTCAAATAACAAGGACGGAAGTTACAATCACATGAAAATGAGTCGACAGATCTGATTTTCAACACACATGAACAAGAGTGAATGCATACCTAGGCGGGCTGCAATTCCCCAAATATCCACAGGCACTGTCGCTCCTCTAGTTACTAATTCCCCAAGTTTGACTGTTGGATCGTTAGGTTAGCCGTCTATGTGAGGGAGATTCCAGAGTGGTATCCCTCAGACAGATGGCAGCGGAAATTAACTCTCGTACATGAAATACAGACAAAAGGTAAATACTCACGATTTAGAGTGGAAACCTTACTGCAACCCTTGCAGCAGGCTGAAAACCACTTGCCTTCTGGACAGTTCCAGAAGGGCTTCAAGATCGGTGTTATTGATGAAAGAATATGCTTGCAGTTTGTTACACTTGTCTCACACGGTGACAGCTAACAAATCTACTCAATTTAAAGGATCAACTAACACGATCGTTTTGTCCGCACATAGCAGCACTTCGTCAGCTCCGGAATTGATTGTCTCTTCAATCTCTGATTGCTCTCTCCAAAAAGCCGAACATCACACTGAAGACTTCTTTTCCTTTTATAGAGTCTACAAGTCGGCTGAACCTGATCTCTGTCAGATATCTGATTGCCATCCAGCAGATGTGATATGGTTAAGATATTTCCATATCTTAACCCTGTCACATATTTCCCTTCCAAATCTGGATGTATCTTCCCATAGTATATACTGATTCGTATCTCCAGTATATATGTCGATATAAGTACTTCTCGTCAATTATCATGCATATATATCCTTGTATATCTCTGATTCGTATCGAGTATATTCTCGCCGATCCGATCTCGCCATAAGTCAGTTTGTCTCTCACACGGAACGCATCTCTCTCGCAGTTCTGCTCTCTCTCAAAGATGTCCAGTAGACTTTACCTGTCAGACAGTGATTTCTGCATACTCAAGTGGATTATTAGTTAAGTGTTTGTTATTATCAAAACACAAAGGGTCCAACATTGACAATCAGATTATTCCTCTTTGAATGATGAAATGTAACATTCTAACTCCACTTGTATTTTTCATTTCTCCTGATTGTATGAATCGATGAAATCATATAAGATGAAGCAACGCCAATTATTTCCACCTCACTAAGTCAAAGCATTGATTTAATTGTTTATTTCTTCTTATTGTAACTCCTCACATCAAATTCCGTATTAATACATCTTTGACTATCCGTCTCCCAAAGCCAACATTTATTTTCTTCTTTAAATTTGATGTGTATATCCTAAATATAAATTCCTTATATCTACATTTTTCTTTTCTTTTCTCAATTTAATCGAATTAAATTCGTTTTAAATTTTGGGCTATCACACTTTTACAGCTTCAGAGTCTTGTTTTAAACATGTTTGGACCCATAGTATCACTTTCCAAATGAACTTACAAATCTTTTTGTTAACCCAAACAGTGTGTTGGACCCCTTGTGTTTTGATGGTAACAAACACTTAGATAATATTTAGCTTGAGTATGCAGAAATCACTGTCTGACAAAAAGGATAACTGGACATCTCTGAGAGAGTTTGGCGCTGCGAGAGAGATGAGATATACGTGAGGGACGAACCGACATTGTGACGAGATTAGATCAGCGAAGATATACTCGAGATATGATTTGAAGATATACGAGTATATAAGAGCAATATTTGATGAGAGACATTGATATCGGTATATATACAAGATATACGACTCAATATATTTGACGGGAAGATACGAGCCAGATATGGAAAGGGAATAAGTGATATGGTTAAGATATGGAAATATCTTAACCAAATCATATCTGCTGGATAGAGATCGGATCTTAGACAGAGATTAGATCTGCCGATTGAAGACGACTATAAAAGGAGGAGGAGTCTTCAGTTTGAAGCTCGGTTTTTTGGAGAGAGCAATCGGAGATTGAAGAGGTGATCAATTCCGGAGCTGACGAAGTGCTGCTGTGTGCGGACAAGTCTAAGATCGAGTTAGTTGATATTTGAATAGAGTAGAATTGGTTAACTGTCACTGAGTGAGACATGTTGTAACATTCTACAAGTATATTCGTTCATCAATAACATCGATCTTGAAGCCCTTCTGGAACTGTCCAGAAGGCAAGTGGTTTTCAGCCTATTGCAAGAGTTGTAATAAGGTTTCCACTATAAATCTGTGAGCATTTACTTTCCGCACTATATTTCCTGTACTTGAGATAATTTCCAGTGCCATTTGTCTGAGGGATATCACTCTGTGATCTCCCTCACATAGACGACTAACCTAACGATCCAATAATTGGTATCAGAGCCAAGGCTTTAGATTTTGTGTTAGCCTTTGCAGGAAATCATGTCTGGCGGAAACGACTCGTTTTGGAAGCCGCCGGTGCTCAGCCCGGGAGAGTACGACTCGTGGAAGGATCAGTTCGAATCTCATGTTTGTTCCCTCGATGGGAAGATGATGAGTCGAGTTTTCGACTCATTTATGGTCATTCTTCACTAAAGTTTTGGGTCGTTTTCGACGTTATTTTGATGTCATTTGACCTCTATCTCTACATTTTAGGTATAAAACAAGTTTCCCCCATGGTCAAGGCCTAAATATGAAGATTGCTTGAGTTTCGGCGCAAAACAAGGAGTTTCGGGGCAATACCGAGCATATTGACCTTTGCAACGTGTTTTGGACGCCCAGGGCTCATCCGGTGTCCGATTTGGCTGATCTTTAGCTTGTTGGAAAGGTATTTCAAAGGGCTACAACTTTGTAGTTTACACCAAGAACAAATTCGGACGGGAAGGCCACCAAAAAGGCCTCAGTCGGTCGACTGAGACTCCAGTCGGTCGAGTTGATTAAACTTCAGGAGCTCATCGGATCCTACACATCCCAGTCGACCGACCGGGAGTCAAGCAAAGCCCAGTCGACCGACTGGATGAAAAACTCAGATTTCTGCACCTAAATTTCAGTCGAATCTATAAATAGAAAGCAAGGGTTTTGGACCAAGTGTGGAGGTTTTTGGGGAGAAAAAGATTGGAAAAGAGGCTCAACCAAGGTCATCCATCATCATCCAACCAAGGAGAAGTGAAGATCAAGGGAGTTCAAGGATTAATCATCCTACTTCTATTCCCCTTCCATTCTACTTGTTGTGTAAAACCCCTACTCACACCATGTTGTCTTACATGATGTGCGAGTAGTGGATCTTGTGTTTTGAGGGTCTAATGATCTTCCTTGGTACTCAATGATCATTGTATACACATTAACATGCAATTTATGAAGTTGATTTCATTTTACTATGCTCTTCATTCTAGACATGTTGCTAAGTGTTTGATAAAATGCCTAAGTGACATGTTTGTGTTAGAACTATGATCTAAGTATTGAGAGAGCTTAGTGATGGTTTGGATATAGTAAAAATGAACTTATAAAGCATTTATGAGAGTAAATGCATGGGTGAGAGGCTAACCAAGACTTTATGCATATAGCATTTGTGAAAATAGGTGCTACATAGTGAATCAAAATCTTTGATTAGTGAGATTCTACATAAGAAGGCTTGACTAGGATTAGACTTGCATGGTAGTTTGTCTAATTTTAGCCTAAGCTAGGTTTTAAACCTATCAACTCTTAAATAATTAAACTCTTGTATACACGATCATTAGAAAATTGCCAAGGAGGGGATTAACCCCTCGAAACGCCTCTTACTTAACGTTTATCCCCAATTACTAACCACATAGGATTTAGATATATACACTCTTTTATACATTTTGTTTTGAATAGCCGAATGGAAACACAATCTTAAATAGTGCATGTGCTTGGCTTGCTCCTTTGGGTTCGACCCGGTACCCTACCGGTCATTATAAATTGTTTTTGACCTCTACGACGACCCTCTTCTAAACCGACACGTCGGGAGGGTTAAAATAGACGATGTCAAAATGGCGCCGTTGCCGGGGAGCAATGAATTAACTAGAGCACTAGAGTAGATTTTTTGAGGTTTGGAGTCTTCTTTTAAATATTTTTCCTTTTTCTTTTGTACATTCTATTCACTCATATCTCTTGCTAACTTTTGTTCTATTGTTTTGCGAGGATGGACCCCTACAACCAACAAGTCATGCACAATGGAGATTATTATGAAGATGATTAACCAAATGCCCATTGTGAAGACTATTGGATGAACAACCACAACCAACAAGTCTCATACAACAAAGAATATGACCAAGAGGAGGAGCAACGAAATGCCTATTGGGAAGATCATGGCTATCCGACTAGTTATAACACTCCGAATTGGGATGATAGCCAATGCTTTAAAGTTGAAGACTCCTACCCTCCATACCCTCCACCTCCTCAACCTTCAAGTGAGCCCTCTAATATAAAAGCATTGCTTGCCACACTCCTTGCATCCCAAGAGAAGTCGAATAGAGACATATTGCTACAAATTAGCCAACGCATGGATGAACTTATTGCTCAAAGAAAGGTGTTGGAAAGCACATTAGCGCGGCAAGCAATGGAAAATAGGGACTTGGATGATGAGGAAGAGGAGGTCTTCGAAGAAGAAGAAGTCCTTGAATCTAATGCCTTAAGAGAAGAATGGGATCAAGAAAGGGAAGATGAATTTCGGAGACTCGGCACCGTAACTCATTACAGCCAGAGGGACGGTGAATCTTGTGACGAAGACGAGGTGGAATGCAAGAGTGAAGCATCCTTCACTACTAGCATATTTCAAGATCAATTGGACGAAAACACACGAGAGCTCACCATTCCATCAATGCCTTGGCTCTCCGACGAGGAATTCTTCAAGGATGATGCCTCTTGCATAGAGGAAATGACTTTTATTGATGAAGAAGAATTCCCTCCTCCGGCTATGAGTGAGCTTGAATGTGAACCCAAACTTCTTGATGAGGATAAGATAGAGGAAGAGCATATAGAGGTTGAAAGTCTTCAAGGGTATAGAGACTTTGTTGAGGTTTTCATGGAAGAAACTAAGGAACCATCCCGCACTCAAGAAGACAAGGGTTTAGAGAGGGATATTGAGGAATGGGCACCCAAGGAAGTAATTGAAAAACTAAAGGAGGGTGTGCCCATCAAGCTCGAGACAAATTTTGAAGACCCTTTCTTCATTATGAAGTCTCGAGACAAGTTTTGGAGCTTCTTGTCATACTTTCAAAGATTATTTGAAAAAAGCTCCCATGACCCCGTTGCTCTAAAGGGATCATCATACTTTAAGGGGTCAAAATCCCAAAGGAAAGTCCATTGTAGACTTGATGGGAGGAAATTCAAATGGGATTTGAAGGTGGTTTGACACGCCAAATGTCCAAGGCCCCGTGAGACGGGATCCTAGCAAAGGACTTTTCGCGAGTGATTCTATGGGGCGCTTTGCTACGTCTTTGCCAAGACGGGAAAAACTAGGTCCTTACGGGAGGTAACCCGGTTTGTAAGTTTTTCATTCTCGTTCTTCATGATTAAGTGTTTGACATGATTTTGAGTGGCTTAGACTCTAAGTGTGGAGTGTGATATTTATGACTAGTGGGTCAAATTTTAAGTGTGGAGTGAGTTCTACTCACTCAAATTCCACTTCACATTGCTAAGCCCCCCATTTTTCCCTTGATTTCTTAATGCATGATGATGTCGCCCCTTAGTGTTCACGTGCCTTCTTTGAGTTTACTAGATGAGGACTATCTTGTTATACCATGTTATTAGTCTAGTTTCACATTTGGGGCACTTAAGAACCCTTGTGCATATTTTGGAGGAATGTGATTTACCTTCCTTGTTTGAATTCTATTAAACTTATGTCATGATGTTATCGTGTAACTTGTGATGCTATCTTGCTCATACTTGAGTTTTACATTACCTTGTATGTCACTTGTTACGTTTAACCTCTCATGTTCTCTTGTCATCAAGGAAAGTATTCACAGCATGCATGATAAAGCTTAGCACATTGGTGTCTCTATTATTCAAGGGGCACATCTACAAACGAGGGGAGTTCCTATGCGCCTTATTCTCATTTTCTTCATTGTAGCTATGCTTTAAGTGTGGAGTGGATAGTCGCATAGTTCACTCATTTCATGCCATGCCTATCATTTTAGAATGGACACTTGCATCTTGTGCACCTTATCCCTACATGAGAGTGTTTTTAACCATATAGGCTTGTGACTATCGATTCTTAATTCCTATAAATCACATCTAGCCTATTTGCCACATTTATTGGATCTCGAGCTTAGAATCGACCTAGTCTATTGAATGTGTATTCTTGAGAGTCAATATCATTGCTATCTTTTGTCTATCCACATCTCTAAATATTTTCGTTGAAATACCTTGGATCAAGTTATAGCAAGCACCTTTTAAAATCTTCGTGAAAAACTTAGACCCTTTTAATGCTCCTTGGTGACTTGAGTTATCTAACACGGTGCCTTGCTTATGTTTGATTCCCGCACATCTCATACACTTTTTTAACATATTGTCAAGTTTTAAGTGTGGAGTCAAAAACAAAAGAGGGTGAAAAATAGGCCCCATTCAAAAAAAAGAAAAAAGAAAAAAATGTTTGCGGTCAAAGAGGGCAAAGCCCCGACTAAAAACTTTTTCAAAGTACAAGAGAAGTTTTGTTCTAAAATATACAAATGCCGGGGGTTAGGGAGGTAAGTCCCCCCTCGAAAGCATTTGTAGGCCAAAGGCCGTTTCAAAAAGAAAATAAGAAGCACTTAAAACTTGACTCTATGTTTTCCTCCATTCTTTATTTGTGCGGTATTCATCATTTGCATTGTGTGCTAGTTAGAATGACTCATGGACGACCCATGTGCTTGCACGGGAGTAATCATTTGGTCTATGCTTGTTTATTGAGAACTCTAGTGTCGAACTCCTCTTTCCTTATGGATTACGGCTTAAGCGCCTAAAACTTGGGAATGAGTTCTATGTCACAACCCATGGACTAGCCCTAGCTAGCATATGTGAGTGATTGACAATTTTTGTGCAAACTATTTACTTTGCTTCTATTGTATTACCTTGAAAATGAGTGGAACTTTGGATGAGACATTTGATAGCTCTAGTATTGATGATCTTGAATGCACAACCTCATGGGTACTCAAATGGTTCAAAACTTATTTTGATGATAATGTGATGTAGTCCTAGCTTGGGGTGAGGGATTTGTTTTGAAAAATCCTCGCCTTGGTTGAGCACTCTTGCATTCATTCTCATGGGATAGGTGCATATGGGATTTGTGAGTATTCCCTTTTCTGAAAGCTCTCACGAGACTATAACTCGTCCACTAGGGTAGCCTAGGGGTTTAAAGGCTTAATGCATACGCTAAATGCATTCGTAACGCCTACGAAAAAGAGCTAGTTAGATTGTACATACTTGTCATTTTTCTTTCAATAACATGTTTAGAAATAATGATCGAGACCTTGTGAAATCTAGTGAGGCAAATAGACGAAAAACATAGCACCACTAGCATTTCGAAATTTGCATGACCTTGACATATTTTCATACTTTGTTCGGGACGAACAAAACTTAAGTGTGGAGTGTTGATGAGTCGAGTTTTCGATTCATTTATGGTCATTCTTCACTATAGTTTTGGGTCGTTTCTGACGTTATTTTGATGTCATTTGACCTCTATCTCTACATTTTAGGTATAAAACAAGTTTACCCCATGATCAAGGCCTAAATATGAAGATTGGTTGAGTTTCGGCGCAAAACAAGGAGTTTCGGGGCAATACCGAGCATATTGACCTTTGCAACGTGTTTTGGACGCCCAGGGCTCATCCGGTGTCCGATTTGGCTGATCTTTAGCTTGTTGGAAAGGTATTTCAAAGGGCTAACACTTTGTAGTTTACACAAAGACCAAATTCGGACGGGAAGGCCACCAAAAAGGCCCCAGTCGGTCAACTGAGACTCCAGTTGGTCGAGTTGATTAAACTTCAGGAGCTCATCAGATCCTGCACATCCCAGTCGATTGACTGGGAGTCAAGCAAAGCTCAGTCGACCGACTGGATGAAAAACTCAGATTTCTGCACCCAAATTTCAGTCGAATCTATAAATAGAAAGCAAGGGTTTTGGACAAAGTGTGGAGGTTTTTGGGGAGAAAAAGATTGGAAAAGAGGCTCAACCAAGGTCATCCATCATCATCCAACCAAGGAGAAGTGAAGATCAAGGGAGTTCAAGGATTAATCATCCTATTTCTATTCCCCTTCCATTCTACTTGTTGTGTAAAACCCGTACTCACACCATGTTGTCTTACATGATGTGTGAGTAGTGGATCTTGTGTTTTGAGGGTCTTATGATCCTCCTTGGTACTCAATGATCATCGAATACACATTAACATGCAATTTATGAAGTTGATTTCATTTTACTATGCTCTTCATTCTAGACATGTTGCTAAGTGTTTGATAAAATGCCTAAGTGACATGTTTGTGTTAGAACTATGATCTTAGTATTGAGAGAGCTTCGTGATGGTTTGGATATAGTAAAAATGAACTTATCAAGCATTTATGAGAGTAAATGCATGGGTGAGAGGCTAACCAAGACTTTATGCATATAGCATTTGTGAAAATAGGTGCTACATAGTGAATCAAAATCTTTGATTAGTGAGATTCTACATAAGAAGGCTTGACTAGGATTAGACTTGCATGGTAGTTTGTCTAATTTTAGCCTAAGCTAGGTTTTAAACCTATCAACTCTTAAATGATTAAACTCTTGTATACACGATCTTTAGAAAATTGCCGAGGGGATTAACCCCTCGAAACGCCTCTTACTTAACATTTATCCCCAATTACTAACCACATAGGATTTAGATATATACACTCTTTTATACATTTTGTTTAGAATAGCCGAATGGAAACACGATCTTAAATAGTGCATGTGCTTGGCTTGCTCTTTTGGGTTCGACCCGGTACCCTACCGGTCATTATAAATTGTTTTTGACCTCTACGACGACCCTCTTCTAAACCGACACGTCGGGAGGGTAAAAATAGACGATGTTAGAAGACGTGGCATGTGTTTGAAAAGGGTAACTTCCCTATTCTGGATGTGATAGATCCCGCCAATCTGAAAGAGAAGGAGAAAGACAAGTACACCGAAGCTGACTAGAAGTCTCTCCAGCAGAATGTCAGGGCTAAGAAGGTTCTGTACATGGCCCTCTCACAAGGAGATCAGGTGAAGATGACTGTGTACAAAACTGCAATGGAGCAGTGGGATGGCCTTGCTAGACTGTACGAGGGAAATGAGGATATAAAAAGGAACAGAATTCTAGCAGCCACAAAGGACTACGAAACAGTTGAACAGTGAAAGGACGAATCTTTGGAGGACTTCTACACCAGATTTCAAGTAATCGTCGCACAGCTGAACTCTCTGGATGAGAAGCTTCAACAGTGGAAAGTAACCCATCAGTTCATGCAAGCTCTTAGCTCCAGATGGGATACAGTGACTACACCTCTCCAGGCTCAGAAGGGGATAAAAGATGTCACCTTGGAAGAACTTGTGGCAAACCTGCAAAGCCAAGATGGGATAACATAGAGGAAGATGGCTAGGAGGCAAGCTGGCAAATCTCAAGCTATAGCACTAAAAGTTGAGAAGGCCTTGGATATTGCACAGGTGACTCTACCATCTAAAAGCAAGGATGAGGAGACCTCTCTTCTCTCGAAAGCCTTCAAGATGGCAAACACAGGAAGGTCGCAGAACTTCAACAGGGGAAGAAATCAGAAGGGGAATAAAGGAGCCACCTCTGATAAGGCAGGAATAAAGGAAGAAAGAACCTGCTATCATTGCCAGAAAAAGGGACATCTCGCTAGAGACTGCTACAGTAAAAAGAAGGGTGAACCACCTGCACCAAAAGGAAGCTCAAGCCATGTTCGCTGCCTGGGGTGACTCAGATGATGATCGCAGTGACGGGAAGCGAGCTAAGGAGCCATGTCTGATGGCGTGAGGCACAACTAGTGAGGTAAATGAATCCGATTCCTTTATAGATGAAGTATTCAGTGAATCTGATTTTGCAGAGACTATTGCGGAACTGTTAAAAAAGATTAAAAGTCTTAAAGAACAGCTTGAGATCATGCAAGATGAACACAAAGACGATATGGATAATAATCGTGTATGGTCAACCAAAGCTATGCGACTTGAGAGAGAAATGGAGGAGCACGTCTGCAAGTGTCTCACATGTGACGGAAGGAACACACAAATCAATGTCTTAAGTGACGAGCTGAGGCGCTTGAAGATTGACGACACCAAGTCAATAGATATCAGGACCAAAATGGAAGAGTCAAATGCAGAATTGGCCAGGCTCCAGTTAGATAATGAGGAGCTACGTCAGATTGTGGTAGATCTCAGACGAGGAGAGATTGAGAGAAAGGAAATTTGGATGCGAGAACTAAAAACCAAAAGGGCTGAAGAAGTAAGAGAAAACTTCAAAAGAAAGTTTGTCAGACCAGGACTTGGATATGATGAGAGAAAGAAAGAGACTAAAGAAGTGGCAGAGAACAAAATAACTGCCAAAGGAAAGGCAGTAATCGGTGAGTGCTCTCATCAGGAGAGAAAACCAGAAGCCACGAGATAGTTGGGAAGAGCAGGCACTTCTTCGGAGGACAGTCACCCACTTGACAGTGACTCTGTTCCGTTCATATCTAGGAAAGCATTTAAAATCTGGAAGAAGCAGAGCTCCAATCATCAACCTTTCTCAATTGATTTTCAGGCACGGAGAAACAGGAGACCTATGCCCTTAGAGAGAAACAAGAAAACTGGTCGTCTCTACTACCGTGTCTGCTGGCACTGTGGTCACTCTGGCCATTACAGATCAGACTGTAAGAAATGGAAAGAAGCCAATGAGAGGAGTCACAGTTATCAGAGAAAAGCTAGTACCGCTTATGTCCCTAGGAGAAAGGTCTCTCCCCACAAAAAGGAAGACAAAAGTAAATGGGCTTGTCCAAACCACGACACAACCATCTACGGACGACCTAGAAGAACTCGCAGGAGGAGAATCAATCTCAATGATGATAACGATTCCTATCCTTTAAAGTTTTTGATGTTCCCATGAATGGCATGCTGTTGGCAAAATGGCTTTAGACAGTTCAAGCAGGTGTTCAAAAGAGTTCAATCGCTGTCTTGAACTGCAGTACAACGTACAACAGACGCAGGAAGATTTCCGTATCCCGAAGATCGACGATATTATTTGATTGGGATCAATTGACGAGTCATCATTAAAGATCAGATATTCAAATGAATATCTTCAGCTTGGATTCGAGAATATTGGATGGCTTGGCACGGAAGTAATCTCCAAAGATTGGATATGGACGATATTGAATATCTATCAAATATTTAGGAGTATCTCTGAAATATTTGACAAGAATATTTCGATCTGAAGTCGGCCAGCGAGGAATTCGTAGATACAGATATTCAAACGAATATCTCCTAATTGGATTGAAGATTGGACTTGCTGACTTGGCGTGGAAGAAATCTCAATCTTCCTTAAGATTGGATCAAAGATACACATCGAATATTTAGGAATATTTCCTAAAATATTTGATGATGTGATCTGCAACAAATTTGGACATTCGCCTTTACATATAAATACATGGCTTGGCAACCAAATCTGCGTTGCTTCCTGAGAGAAAAGAAAAACACGAGAGTTCGTGAGATTGAAGGGGAAGCGGCCGTCGGCTGACTATTCCACACCGGAATATCAACGGGGAAGTAACAGTCTATTTAGTGTGTTGTTCAGATTGTTCCTGAAGAACAACAAAGCGCACACACACACGGTGATCAAGATACGTCTTTGAGAGAAGGCGACTGGGCTTCTGGGAGGTCCAAGACTAGGCCGAGAGGGAAGTCTCGTCCTACCCATAGGGGATCGAGGGGAGCTGCGGTGAACCGAGATTGCAAATCCGAGAGACGGAGAATTAGAGGCTAGGCGATTACAAACAAGGTGTTGTGTAAGAGTAAGACCACTTGTAGCTCTAAATCTCGTAATACAATATGTGTCCCTTTTTCGGGTATGGGAAACCCCCAGAGTAGGCGAAGCCGAACTGGGTTATCATATCGTGTGTGCTCCTATTTTGTACTGTTTACGTTCTGTCTGCTAAGGTGTTCATGTATCAGTTAGAACACAACCTACAACTGTCAAACAAGTGTTTGAGACGCAGTTCGAACACCACCTGGAACTCGTCTTGACTAAGACAAGTAGATTTCAATTGGTATCAGAGCAGACACTCGACACACAGAGTGTGATCCGGCAACTCTTCAAGATGAGTTTGTAGGATGGATAGAACCCATGATGGCCAACCCTGAAGGAGTTGTTATGCCAAAACCTGAAGCTCTAAGGTCTGAAGCAGATGATGTAGCGGCTGTTGTGAATTCGAAGGCCCTGAATGCAATCTTCTATGGAGTGGACGAGAACGTGTTCAAACTGATTGCTGAATGTGTGGTGGCCAAGGAAGCATGGGATATTCTCAGAATAGCCTATGAGGGTCCAGACAGTGAATTAACGATGAAGAAGAAGAACATGAGAATGTCAATCTCGTCGGACTTGTAGTCACTATTGAAGACTTCAGTGAGACAAGTGAAAATCCATACTCTAGTGCACTGTCTGAACAGCCTGTTGACGACGCATCAAGCAGTGATGACGAAGGACTTGCTCATGAGACCTCGACCGAGACGTACAAGGAACTCTATGAGAAGTGGCTATTGGTGATTGATCTGAACAAGAAGCTCACAGAAATAGTGGCAAGCTCGTCAGAAGAAAAAGATAAAAAGTGGCAGGCGGTTGAACACCTCATTGCACAGAAGGTGAAACTGCTTGACACCGTATCGATTCTGAAAGTTGAGATGGAGAAAATTAGAGAAACAAATCCTACAGGCTTTGTGAAGCTAAGAATAAAGAATGTTGACTTGAGCTGCAAAGAAGTCCATCTCCTGAACAAGGTAGAATCCCTGGAGTTACAAATCAAGATGGAGAGAGATAATCATGCTGCTACTATGAAAGAATTGAGCAAGTTCAAAAGATCGGCGAAGATGCTGGACTCATGCCCAAAGAACTCGAAATCCATTCTAAGATCCCAAAGAATTGAGGATGGACATAGAGGTCTCGGCTTCAATGGTAAGAGTGGCTCAGATAAGACTTCGTTTGTTAAGGCAAAACTGAAACCTGCCCAGAGAGTAGAACAGAGTGTAAACCACCACCATGAGAAGCAGATTGGGAATCAAGGAAGAAAGCAGCTCATGCCCAACCGTGGAAAACATGGTACTGAATGGCGGAGAAACAGTCGTACATGTTGGTATTGCCATCAGATGGGGCACATCAAATCAAGGTGCAGACTACTTCTGGCTAAGCGAAAAGTAATGGAATCCAGAGTCACCCCTCGAGTCAGACAAGTCTGGAAACCAAAAACAAGGAAAGAAGTGTGCTTCGTTGCTCTTAGCTCATTCAGTCACATGAAGGAAGAATGCTGGTACCTCGACAGTGGATGCTCTGCTCACATGACAGGTAATCCTCAATATCTCCTCAATGTTAAACCTATTCGCAAGCGTCAGTTTGTCACTTTTGGAGATGGAGGGAAGGGCTAGGTGATCGGCTGTGGGACATTGAAGGTTCCGGATCTACCTGAGCTCGAGGATGTCCTCCTAGTCGATGGGTTAAAGGTGAACCTGATCAGTATTAGTAGATTGTGTGATGAAGGACAGTCTGTTACTTTCAATCATGATTCCTGTCAAGTACTGGATAGGAATGTTGACACACTGATGGCAGGAAGTAGGTCATCAAACAAAAGCTACGTTCTAAGCACAGTTAGAACAGGATTTGCCACTATATGTCTGACAAACACGATAAATGAGATGGATTCGCAAGGGACAGGTATGGTGTCCTCTTCTGGAAAGGTGAAAGACGAAGTTGCCCCAAACTCAGTTTTAGAAGATGATAAATGTAGAGGCGGGACTTCATCTGAAACACCCATTCAGACCAAGTCTACAGAAGATAAAATTCTAGAGGGAGGTCTAGCTGATGAAGCCACACCTACTCCAGCTGGGACACTTGACGATGCACCTGCGCTGCAACCCTCATGGAGAATTAAGAGTCAAGCGAATGAGATCAAGTGTCGAGAGCTGGCTGCTTGTTCATCCAGTCCGAAGAATGTCATCAAAGCATTTATTGATGAGATTTGGGTGGTGGCCATTCATGTGGAACTGGAAGGGCTCATCAGATATGAAGCATGGAAGTTATATCATCTTGTGCACAGTCACAAACTGAAGGAGACAATATACGGACTCACACAAGCGCCCAGAGCATGGTATGAGACGTTCCTCATTGACCATGGCTATGAGCGAGGGGGAGAAGAGAAGCATATGTTCGTCACGAGTACACAGAAGCTGGTTGGCCAGTTCGTGAGACAGTTCGTGACCATGATGGGAGAGATGAAACACCTTCCTGGAAGACAGATGCAAAAGGAGCTCCAGCTGACCATGATGGGAGAGATGAAACACCTTCCTGGAACACATGGTGACCAGGTGTTGGGAGAGCGGGAGAGCATCGCTGCAGGGAGCTGCTGCACTCAGTTCCTATGTATGAAGAAGAATTTGTCTGAACACGGAATGGAATGGGTGATGAAGGTTCTACCCAAGAACCCAGTACAACACTCCATGAGCAGATATCACTTCATCAGTGTCGTACTCACTATGCCACTAGACGCCGCTCAGTTCGAAACACTTAGATCCTCTCTGGGTCTGTGTGTTATCACCAACTAAGTGTTCCAGACGGAGGTCAGCTAAGAGCAGAGCCCCAGCAAATCAAATGGGCTGACCTACCAAAGAAGAGGACTGGAACAGATGGTACGTGGTTGGAACTGATTACTAAGTTCAACATATTTGCAGCTTTATGAGGCGTTGGAGCATTTCAAGGAGGAGAGAGGTGATTGGACAAATATCTCAAGAGATATACACATAACCATTTTTGGCAAGTGGAGGAGTCCAAATATTTGAGAAATCAAAAAGGCAGTTGAATCGAAGTCGGATGAGGATACAATATCAGCAAACCCTAAGATCGGAGAAGGGAAAAGAAGGGAGAAGAGGCGGCTGTGACAGAACTTGAAGAAGCTACTTCAAAGGCGTCAAAGGCTGATCCTAATCCAACTAAAGGGAGTGTGCAGACTACGAAGGAAAATCAGGCAATGGCTGAACCACTCCTCAATGAGGTAATCCATTGTTCTCACTCCCAAGCTATTGCACTCAATTTTATTGATGAGCGAACAGATGCAGGGGGAGCAAGTGCATCCAAGAAAAGGAAGAGGAGTGCTCCAGGATCTGTTCCGCCTAGTGTACCAACTGGAGTGTCTAAGCATGGAATGTGGTTTGTCAGTACAGACGCAGCAGCTAAGTTGAAGGGAGTGTAGAAAAGGAAGATCATCCCTGAAAGGCTGCTTAATGAGAAGACAGTTCCATCCTAGTAGCAGATCTGACTATATTCTACTCGATGTTGTTCTTCATCACCATAGTCAACTGGAAGCCTACATCTCATAGAACCACGGTCAGCAAGGAGATGTGACAGCTGCTCTACCAGATTGGAAACAGGATGCGCATTGACATGGGAAGAATTATGTTCGACCAGATTGCAGAACACGCCATATCTACAAAGTCTCTGCACTAGATAATCTTCCCATCGCTTATCTATGAACTGATCATCAACCAGCATCCAGATTTGAAGACTGACCAGGACAGACTATCAAGTGCTCCGTTGAAGTTGGTAGTTGATCACAAGCTGTTCAAAGGTCAACATAAGAATGATCTGAAGGACCCCGAGCTGAAGAGGAAGGATGCACCTGAGTCTTCCATAAGGAGAGTTGCTCGTGTGAAGTTGTCCCGAGCTGAACGTGAATAGCTACTGAAGGAGGTGGAGATCATATTGGAGCTCGAACAAGAGCAGAGGTCAAGAATCAATCAATTGGTGCACGCTCTACTATATCCCAGTGATGATAAAGAAGACGGAGAGAGTTGAGGTCCTGATTGAAGAAAAGGCAGAACTCCTTGATGTTATCTCGTCGTTAAAGATGCAGATGGAGAAGGACTACCATGCAGCAGTACTGGACGAGCTGAATCAGTTCAAGAAATCAGTGAAGATGATAATCTCTGGATTAAAAGACCTGGATACAATTTTGAAGTCCCAGAGAATGATTGGAGGATGTAGAGGCATTGGCTACACTGATTGGAGCAGTTCAGGAACCTATCAGTTGCTGACCCATGGTCGCACAACTGCTGAGACACCAAGGTCCAACAGACTCACAGTATGTGTCACTGTCCCAGGCTATGTTCGAGGGGGAGTTCACAAGATTACAGATGCCGAGGAGACCAGGTTGTATGATTAGACCCCTTGCCGATTTATGGCAAAAAGGGGGAGTTGTTTGTGTCTAAAGCCAAGATTGGGTTTTGCCATAAATGCCAAGGGGGAGATTGATGTTCCCATGAATGGCATGCTGTTGGCAAAATGGCTTTAGACAGTTCAAGCAAGTACTCAAGAAGAGTTCAATCGCTGTCTTGAACTGCAGTACATCGTACAGCAGACGCAGGAAGATTTCCGTATCCAGAAGATCGACGAGATTATTTGATTGTGACCAATTGACGAGTCATCATTAAAGATCAGATATTCAAATGAATATCTTCAGCTTGGATTCGAGAATATTGGATGGCTTGGCACGGAAGTAATCTCCAAAGATTGGATATGGAAGATATTGAATATCTATCAAATATTTAGGAGTATCTCCGAAATATTTGACAAGAATATTTTGATCTAAAGTCGGCCAGCGAGGAATTTGTAGATACAGATATTCAAACGAATATCTCCTAATTGGAATGAAGATTGGACTGGATGACTTGGCGTGGAAGAAATCTGAATCTTCCCTAAGATTGGATCAAAGATACACATCAAATATTTAGGAATATTTCCTAAAATATTTGATGATGTGATCTACAATAGATTTGGACATTCGCCTTTACATATAAATACATGGCTAGGGCAACCAGATCTGCATCGCTTCCTGAGAAAAAGAAAAACACGAGAGTTCGTAAGAATGGAGGAGAAGCGGCCGCCGGCTGACTATTCCACACCGGAATATCAACGGCGAAGTAACAATCTGTTCAGTGTGCTGTTCAGACTGTTCCTGAAGAACAACAAAGCGCACACACACACGGTGATCAAGATACGTCCTTGAGAGAAGGCGACTGGGCTTCTGGGAGGTCCATGACTAGGCCGAGAGGGAAGTCTCGTCCTACCCATAGGGGATCGAGGTGAGCTGCGGTGAACCGAGATTGCAAATCCGAGAGACGGAGAATTAGAGGCTAGGCGATTACAAATAAGGTGTTGTGTAAGAGTAAGACCACTTGTAGCTCTAAATCTCGTAATACGATTTGTGTCCCTTTTTCGGGTGTGGGAAACCCCCCAGAGTAGGTGAAGCCGAACTGGGTTATCATATCGTGTGTGCTCCTATTTTGTGCTGTTTACGTTCTGTCTGCTAAGGTGTTCCAGTATCTGTTAGAACACAACCTGCAACTGTCAAACAAGTGTTCGAGATGCAGTTCGAACACCACCTGGAACTCGTCTTGACTAAGACAAGTAGATTTCAGTTTCCTCCTATTGTTAAAACTGTCCCAAAACCCAGTAAGCCCAAGCTTGTCTGGGTTCGTAAAAACTGATTTCTTTCTTGCAGGATGGAGTGAGGACCTGATGAGTCGAGTTTTCGACTCATTTATGGTCATTCTTCACTATAGTTTTGGGTCTTTTCCGATATTACTTTGATGTCATTTGACCTCTATCTCTATATTTCAGGTAGAAAACAAGTTTCCCCAAGGTCGAAGCCAAAATAGAAAACTCGGGAAAAAATGAAGATTTTGAGCAAAACTTAGCAAATTTGACCTTTGCGGTGTTATGGACGCCGAGGGCTCATATAGTGTCCGATTTGGCTGATATTTAGCTTGTTGGAAAGGTCTTTCAAAGGGCTACAACTCTTCAGTTGAAGCCAAAGCCAAATTCGGACGGGAAGACCACTAAAAAGCCACAGCCACTCCCAACCGACCGGGTGGATTTCTTCAAGATTCTCACCCGGTCGGGTGGACAAAGGAGCAGAGAAGATTGCGATTGGCCAACTTGAGTCGGTCGACTGGAACTCCAATCGGTCGAGTTGGCGAGCACCTCAGGAGGCTCAAAATCCCCATCCATCGAGTCGGTCGACTGGCAAGTCCTATCGGTCGACTGGACTGAGATTTCACGAAGATTGATCTCACCCGGTCGGGTGGATTTCTTCCATATTTTCACCCGGTCGGGTGGACTCTGTTACAGTACCCGAGGCTATAAATAGAAAGAGGGCTATTGACCTAAAGCGTGGAGGTTTTTGGGGAGAAGAAGATTGGAAAAGAGGCTCATCCAAGGTCATCAATCATCATCCAACCAAGGAGAAGTGAAGATCAAGGGAGTTCAAGGATTAATCATCCTATTTCTATCCCTCTTCTATTCTACATGTTGTGTAAAAGCCCTACTCACACCATGTTGTCTTACATGATGTGTGAGTAGTGGATCTTGTGTTTTGAGGGTCTTATGACTCTCCTTGGTACTCTTGATCACATATATACATTGATATTCATATGGATGATTGTTGATTTCATGTTCTCTTGTGTTATGAATGTTATGCACTCTAGGTGTTTGATAAAATACCTAAGTGACAATTTGGACTAAAACTTGAACCTAGGACTTGACACCCATTGGGAATAGTTCTAGAATGGAGAAAATGATCTATATCTTGAATCATGTAAATGAACCTTAGGATATGGATGCTTGACTAAGGATTGAATGTTTGAATCATTGGAGATAGTCATTAAGCGAATCATCAATTAATCCCATCTAATGGTGTCAATTTCATGTTCTCTATGCACTTCATGTTGAATCTAGTTTGGATAATAGAGAACATGATCCTATCTAATGTATGCATTTGTTGTGAACTAGGACTCGAGTTCATAGTAGTTATTACCTTAGGAAGACATTCCAAGGATAATGGTGCTATGGAATGAACCAAATCGAGAGAGTGAGGTTCGAGCTATAAGAGAGCTTGGCTAAGACTAGATTAACATAAATATTGATCTACCTTAGTCTAAGCTAGGTTTCCCACAATGCATAGGTAAGAAGTGAACTAGGAGTCGAGTTCATGGTATTTATTACCATGGAATGAACCGAGAGGTTCGAGCTTTAAGAGAGTTTGGCTAGGAATAGATTCAAGTGACAGTTTGTATATCCTAGTCTAAACTAGGTTCGTTGCTATTTGACTACCATGAAACATTTGAATATCATGTATGTGATCATTGAGAAAGTGCCAAGGAGGGGAGTAACCCCTCGAAACACCTCTTACTTATCTTTCATTCCTAATTACTCGCCACATAGGATTTAGATATACACACTTTTTATACATTTTGGTTAGAATAGCAGAATGGAAACACAATCTTAAATAGTGCATGTGCTTGGCTTGCTCCTCTTGGTTCGACCCGGTACCCTACCGGTCATTATAAATTGTTTTTGACCTCTACGATGACCCTCTTTCAAACCGACACGTCGGGAGGGTAAAAACAGACGTTGTCACGACCAAACCATAGTATCTGGATAGCGGATGCTCCAAACATATGACAGGAGATCCAGGGTGGTTCATCTCACTCCAAGCCTATTCCGGAGAAATCATCATCTTCGGAAACAAGAGTTCAGGTAAGGTCGTAGCAACAGGAGATGTAAAGATTTCAGAAACTATCAAAGTCCGACAAGTTAGTCTGGTTGAAAATCTAAAATACAACTTGCTGAGTATATCGCAACTGTGTCAACATGGGAGAAATCAAGTGATATTTAACTCTAATGATTGTGTTGTGGGGTGCATTGAGACAGGAAAAATAATTCTCAGAGGCGTTCGTGAGAATCAAATCTACACAGTGGGCCCAGAGTTCATCCCGGACGGGGAGTTGTGTCTATCAAGCATTACTGAAGATACATTGCTATGGCACAAAAGGTTTGGGCATGCAAGCACGAGACTGATTCATAAACTTCACCGAAATGAACTGGTGGTTGGATTATCCAAGGTGGAGAGCTCATTTGATCAGGTATGCAGTTCCTGTGCCACGGGCAAGCAAGTACGTACTTCGTTTAAGTCAAAACAATCAGTAAGTACTTCAGGTCCTCTGGACATGATCCACATGGATCTGTGTGGTCTAGTGAACATCGTCAGCCGTGGAGGAAACAGGTATATATTGGTCATCGGGGATGACTACTCCAGGTATACGTGGACCATTTTCTTAAGTTCTAAAGATGAAACATACTCTGAGTTCGTCTTATGGTTGAAACTAATTCAAAATAAGTTGAGTAAGAAGTTGGTATCTATTCGCACTGACAACGGAACTGAGTTCCACAATTCCCAGTTTCTCTCCCTGTGCAGGACAGGTGGAATAGATCACAACTTTTCAGCACCACGGACACCTCAGCAGAATGGTGTGGTAGAGAGAAAGAATAGGACACTGGAGGATATGTCCAGGACAATGTTAATCGCCAGTGGGGTTCCCAAGGGGTTCTGGGTAGAGGCTGTACATGCCGCCAGCTACGTACTAAACCGAGCATCTCTACGATTTTTTTATAGGAAAAACGCCATACGAGCTATGACGGAGCGCACTGCACTGTCGTTAAGGTGCAATGTCTCTGTGCAAAAATAAATTTATAAGTCCGCTACTAGCGACTTCACTACTGGGTAGCAAGCGGTAAGTAAGGGTCGAACCCAAGGGAATTGGTGGATTAGTTGTTCTTTAATGAAGCTTACACATAAATTAAAGTGCGATTGGGGTTGGGTTTGAGTGGTTTATACAGAAAGTAAATTACAGTGCGTAAACGTAAATGACAGAAAGTAAATGTACAGAAAGTAAACAGTTGATATTTTAATGGAAGGAAAGGATTCGGTTTTTACGGGTCTTGTATCATAATCCGTTCATCATTGACCTCTAATGATCATACTAAGTGTTCAAAAATGTATCACGGCTATTTCTAGCACATGACTTGCCACGTCATTTAGAACACTTGTTCTATTTAGACTAATTCCTCCTTTCGAAGTATCTTAGCCTTATGTGCATCCATTTGATCTTCAGTTACGATCAACCAAATGGTTTTTTAAAAGAGGTTGAACTCCTCAGATAAGCTTTGCTCGTTAAAGCCTCCACTTACCCGAGTATGTTCACGAACCCCACGGAAGAGCTTTGCCCGTTAAAGCATCCACTCAACCTTGGAAGTTCTAACCTAATATGTGGCACATAGAACAAGTTTTGAACACAAAGAGGCATTTAAGAGAAGGGTCTAAAACATAGTATGATACAAGCACTCCCCTAAACCAAATCTAAGCCTTAGCTACTTGTATTCATGTCAAGGAATACAAGTAGCCGTGACTTGAACAAGGAAAACAAAAGTAACCGAAACAAGGAAGTAAGGAGAACAACATAAAAGTAAAAAACAACAAGGAAAATAAAGGGAACTTAACTTCAAACTTCAAGAGCAAGTAAGGAACCGTGGCTTTGCAAGACAAGTGAGAGAACTCAAGAACAAAAGTGTGTTTTGTATTGAAAGTGAAGAGAAAGAGAGTTAAGCTCTCTTCTCTCTAATGTGGGTACAAGTGACAAGGGAGTAGGATATGGATTACATGAGGCAAGGCCTCTATTTATAGAAGAGGAAGACTTGGAGGCTAAGTATTGCTTGAAAATATCACAAAAACTTGGAGGCTAAGTTTGCTTGAAAATATCCCAAAGACTTGGAGGCTAAGTTTGCTTCTCCACCTCCTTGCACATGGCTGTGCCACCTGCAGCCAGCTGAGTGGTGCCACGTGGCATGGCCGGAGCTAGGTCGGAGGTAAGGCGGTGGTTGATCGGAGCTCCCCGGAGTTCACCAGAGTTCGCCGGAATGTGGCCGGAATCTGACCGGAGCCTTGGTCGGACCTTCTTGGATTTTGGAGGGTGTATTCTCAAAGAAAAAGTCATTCTAAGATGATCTCAAGAAGGATGCTAAGCCAAATTCTGCCCGGAACAAGGTCGAAATCCCAAAACGGCCGATATTGCCCTTGTTTGGCCTTTACCGGGCTTGGGCCCTTTGCATTGCGTTCTTGACCTTTGGGCGATGGATCTAGCATTTTTGAGTGATTCCAAGTCGGTTTCATGAAGGATGTTAAGGCTGATTTTGAGTGTAGCATGGTCGTTCCTTAGGATGGCCTAGAACTCGGTCCCTTGGCCTAGGATGGCTTGGATTTTGGACTTTGCGTTCTTGGTCTTTTGAGTGTGGATTTGGAACGACATCCTTCATAGAAATCAAGTGCTCGAAGTGGTTTGGTTGTAACGCCACCGGAGATAGGCCGTGGCCTATGTTCTTCCTGCCGGGCCTGGTTTTCTCGGTACTCCCGGCTCAGCGCTCGGCACTCTCGGCACTCGGCCTCAGACGCGTCCGGCATTTCCAGGACGCGGCCCGACATTTCTCGGTCCTTGGTTGAGGTCCTCGGGCTTTGGCTGGCTTTTGGGCATAAATCTCCATTTTTAGGCGTGTTTCCTCTTTAGACTCCAAAATGGCCTGTATACACATAATGGTATTAACAAGCACTTGTTCGTATGATCAAATGTCTAATTGGTGGGTTTAGTAGTACTTAATGAATCATATAAATATGCTCCATCAAGCTACTGCGGGGAAGGAAACCTAACTTTGCTCATTTGAAAGTATTTGGATGCAGGTGCTACGTGCATAACAATGGAAAGGACAATCTGGGAAAGTTTGATCCGAGGAGCGATGAAGGCGTATTTGTAAGTTATTCGAGCCATAGCAGAGCTTACAAGGTGTATAACCTGAGAATGGAACGGGTGGAGGAGAGCATCCACGTAACCTTTGATGAGCGCTCCATGACAGGACACCTAGTGAAAGATCCTTCCTCACAGGATGACAGAGAACTTCAGTTCGCTGATAGATCTGACCCCGATTGGGAACCCACTCAAAGTGAAGCTACAAAACCAGCTCAAGAGGCTGATCAGACAACTGGTCAGGACCCCGTCGATGCCCCAGCTGAAGATGCTCAAATAGAGATGCTAGCTCAAGAGCATCTCCTTGATGTCCCAATGATAGACATCAACATTGACCCCCCCCCCCAACGAGGAAGAGGTGGTTAACAATCTTCCTCCTACAGGCACTGCGGAGGAACCAAGAACTACAAGGAGCGGGAGAGTTATTCAGCCCCTGGCTAGAATGAGGGACTACCAATGCTATACATCGCAGGATCAGGTAAATCTAGACAATTTGTGTCATTTATGTGGATTTGCATCTTTTGTCTCTCATGCAGAACCAAAGACGATAGCAAAAGCGTTGAAGGATCCATAATCGGTCAATGCCATGCAGGAAGAGCTGCATCAGCTCGAAAGGAACAAGGTGTGGCGACTGGTTCCTAGGCCGAAGGACAAGAATGTAATAGGGACAAAGTGGGTCTTTAGAAACAAGATGGACGACAAGGGAGTTGTTGTGAGGAACAAAGCCCGCCTAGTAGTCAAAGGGTACAACCAACAAGAGGGGATAGACTACGACGAGACATTCGCCCCAGTTGCAAGGTTAGAAGCAATCAGACTATTAATTGCTTATTCGACTTACCATGGTTTCACTCTGCAGCAAATGGATGTGAAAACGGCCTTCTTGAACGGAGTTCTGAAAGAAGAAGTATATGTGAGCCAGACACCAGGGTTCGAGGATCTCACTCACCCTGATCATGTCCACATCCTTGACAAGGCGATGTATGGGCTGAAGCAAGCACCCCGTGCCTAGTATGAGAGACTGTCACAGTTTCTACTATCTCACAGATATGTCAGAGGAGATGTGGACAAAACTCTCTTTCTTTTGAAGGAAGGGAAGGACACTCTGGTTGTTCAGGTATACGTAGATGATATCATTTTCGGTTCAACTAACCCTAAACTTGTCAAGAAGTTTACAGATTTGATGTCGAGCGAGTTCGAGATGAGCATGGTGGGTGAGCTCAAGTACTTTTGTGGACTTCAAGTTGCTCAATGAGAGGATGGTACCCGAATCCATCAGTAGAAGTACGTAAAGGAGATTCTAAAGAAGTTTGGGATGGAGTTCGCCAAGACTTGCGCCACACCGATGTCCCCAAATGACACCCTGACAAAGGATGAGTCCTCACCACGGGTGGATCCAAATCTGTACAGGGGAATGATTGGTTTGCTATTTTATCTAATTGCTAGCAGACCTGATATCTTATTCAGTGTTTGTCTGTGTACAAGGTTTCAGGCTGATCCCAGGGAAACCCACGTGAAAGCAGTAAAGAGGATACTGAGATATCTGAAGGGAACGGATGACTTATGCATGTTCTATCCAAGGGGAGGAGAATTGCGCCTGGCAGCGTACACTGATGCAGATTATGCTGGTTGCAAGACAGACAGGAAGTCCACGTCAGGGATGGCTCAATATCTTGGACCATGCCTCATCTCATGGGCTTCAAAGAAGCAGTCCTCAATTGCACTTTCCACCGCTGAGGTGGAATACATTGTCGCTGCTGCTTACTGTGCACAACTGTTGTGGATTAGGCAACAACTAAGTGACTATGGTGTTATTACTAATTGTGCTAAAATTTTGTGTGATAACACTAGTGCTATTAACATCTCTAAAAATCCAGTGCAGTTCTCACGTACTAAGCATATAGAGATTCGATATCACTTTCTACGAGACTGTGTAGAAAAGGGAACAATAGAAATGGAATATTACAGAACCGAGGAACAGAATACAGACATATTCACAAAGGCATTGCACAGAGAACCCTACGAGAAGCTGAGGCTCGAACTAGGTGTGGTTTCTCTTTCTTAGAGCTATGCTCATATGTTGCTCCCTCGGTGATTGGCTAGACTAAATGCATACAAGTCACGTCTAATGGAGATTTTAACATGAATGTTCTGTGCTAGTGAAAAAGTAAGTTGTGTTCACACTGTATCTATGCATGCTAGCTATGTGATTGATGACTGCATTAGAGATTGAGAAACATGAAATTCTGAATTCTTTCTGCCCAAAAGAGACCTCCATAGTTGATCCCACATTATAAGCCCAGGAGGTACTCTAGACCAACCCTAGCCTATCTTCATGTGGAGTGCTCCTATGAGCCCGTTGATGTGTTTTTTGGAGTTATTCCACATGAAGTATGAAGACAATAAAAATGTGTTTGGTTGATCTTATTCGCTTTTTCTTGATTGTATGTGGTGTTATTTGTACCATTTGGGTAAAGTTAGCACACCATACCAGCAACCTTGTGTACCCATGAGACAGGTCAGATTGAGTTATCACTATGGATGGTTCAACTTTGGCTGGGAAATAACCGATGTGATAGTTATTGAGACGAGGAGATTGGTGTCTTCTAATAAAGGTGATTTAGCTTTGGGAAGAGTTAAATCAAAGCAGAAAGGCGAACAATTTAACGGCAGGTAGTTGTCCCGTCTGTATCATTTATGGCAAGAAACGCACGCCTACAGATGGGGACAGGTGCAGCCTTCTCCGTGTGGAGCAAGTTTTGTGTGGTTGGATGAATTTAGAAAGTATTTTATGTGGAACCGTTTTTGGAAGGGGTACAACGGTTGGATACTGTGAAAAATCCGGTGTAAAGCGTAAAAGAGGCGACGTTTAAGGATTCAATTACAATAAACAAAGAAGGATTTTCTAGGGTTTGCAGCGGGTATAAGAAGAGAGGAAGTCGAGTGTTATGCCTCATCAATCTCAGACGGCTATTTTCACTCTCACCCCAAATCAAAGTTCCAATTTTTTGATGGCTTCTTCAAACCCTAACTCTAACCTCTCACCTGCGGCCGCCGCTGAGCTTGCTGCTCAATTGATTGCAAAGGGGGTGAACGCTTAGAGTCTTCAAACCATCCTCCAGTCCGCTACTCCGTCCGTCTCTACTCCGATGGACTCGGCAGTGGCTAAAGAAGTTGTTATGCTCGAGGTGCTTCAGGAGGACTCTCACTCCCAGTGCCGTGTCCATAAGGCATCTTCGATTGCTGAGCGGTCTGCTGGCAAGCGTTCAAGAAAATTTGCTCCTCCCTCGGCCCAGAAATGTAACAGATCTACTCGGCCATCTGCTCCGATGGTTGAAGAGGATGGCGAGTCGGATGGGAGTGCAGAGGAATCAGAGGAAGCCGGGAGGGGTTTCGCTCAAGAGTTAGTGCTTAATCGTGAATGGCTTGTGGAGTACAAGCTTGGAGAAGTTGAGGAGTTGCTGGAGGCACAGGGCTGGGGCGGCTTGTTTATAAAGCCGGTCCTTGTGGATGAGAAACTTATGAAGGAGTTCTACTCGAAGTTTAAGTTGGTGGAGAAAAACAAAGAAAATCTGCAGTTGTGCGTGACTGTGAAGGGAGAAGTATTTACCCTAAATCTGAGGGAGCTGGCTACCGTTTTGAAGGTGCCTAGGGTGGGGTACGCTGAGTACACCAAGGGGACATGGCCGAGTTCAGTGGCCAAGTTAGATGTGTTCAAACGGCTGGGGATGGATCCCGCCACGAAAGGGCAAAGGGAGATTTTTAGCATGGGTGTGCTTCCAAGGATCCTCCACAGGATCCTGGTATCCAACATCACTCGAAGGAAGCCACTACTACAGAAGGGACCTTATGCAACGGTTCTGACGTAGCTTATGCAACGGTTTCTCATCCGTTGCATAAGCTACCGTCGCATAATGTATGAACCTTATGCGACGGTTTCCTGAAACCGTCGCATAAACGTAACACTTATGCAACGGTTTGTTGTTATAACCGTCGCATAAAGGCCCATACCTTATGCAACGGTTTGTTGTTAAAACCGTCGCATAAGAGCTACACTTATGCAATGGTTTATTGTTAGAACCGTCGCATACGAGCAACACTTATGCAACGGTTTGTTGTTAGAACCGTCGCATAAGATGAACCATTATACAACTGTTTTAGTGCTCAAACCGTTGCATAAGTGTAGCTCTTATGCGACGGTTTTTGTGGAACCGTTGCACTAAATATGAAAAAATTTGGCAGGTTTCAGCTGTTTTAGCTCAAAATCCCCCTGAAAATTGAATACAAATTCTAAACCAAATTTAGTACCCTGCTTTTACACATTTCCAAACATGAAAACACTTCCATTTTACTCAAAATACAACCATTCATACAAGTCCATCCATATATACATTGATTTATACAAACGTCACATATATAAATAATATTCACATGTAAACACTATGTTCGAATAAGTAGTTGTACAAGTAGGCGGCGATCTCATCTCGCACGTCTTGTACCTTCCCTAACTCATATGCTTGTGTCCCATTAGGAAAAACCTATAACAAATAAGAATACGATAAACATGAATATATAAAAAAAATAGAGTTAGAACAAATTTGCCTAACTAGAACATGGATTTAGAAACAAACGTAGCTAGAACATGGATTTAGAACACACTTAGCTAGAACATGGATTTAGAACAAACAAAAGTAGAACATGGATTTAGAACAAAAATAAATAAGACAACACACAACCTAGCTACATTTGTCAACATTCTAATAGAGTAAGACGAGACTAGCATTCTTACTTGGTCAAAGTTCTCCACATATGCACCGTTATTAGCACGAACAAATTCCATTATGTCCCGAATATTTCTCAGAACATAATAACCGCATAAATTAGACTTTGGGGGTTGTTTCGGACTCTGCATTATTAAGTAATCTCAGTTAACACTTTATTAATGAAAATTACAAGTATAGTAAAGGAATGCTTTTCTATAAATAGTACCTTCACTATCTTCCATTCGACTTGACGATCAATCCTCGGATTACATCCTTGATAGTATCGTTGCAACCCCCTAAAATAAATAACAATACGTAATTAGTGAATGTCAATGCAAGTTACAAACTAATAGTAAGTTCGAAACTTACGAGTCCACTAAAGCTTTTGCATCGCGGTGTATAACGGTGGCGCCTATTGAGGAGTTGAACCAATGGACTACACCTTGGTTGGGGAAGATAACGCACAACATCCAATGAAACCTACATCAACACACTAAATTCATAAACCCATATTTCAAACAATAGGTAATATGGTACAAGTAATTTATGTACTTACTCCGTAGCATTTATATAAGGCATAAAATAGCAATAATTGCGATCCTTGTCTGGCATATTGAGTCTTGATACAAACGACTCAATCCTCTCATCTACGTCATTGGAAGGGCTCACGGCCGTGTGATTGAAGAACCCGAATCGAACATCTGATTCAAGCATTTGATCGTATAAAGAACTACAACATGAATAAGATGTAAAGTTAGACCTTCTGCAAGAAATGATGAATAATTAATGACAAGAGTATTACCTTATATACAAATCACAATGTGAGTTCGACAACGGTTTCAATGCGAATATATCACGGACATCATCTGGGCCCACTATGGAAGTGTAGTCGTCACCGAACAATTCGTCAGCAATGCGTACTCTAACAACGTCTCTGCCCAAGTTAGAGTACATGTCGTGTAGAAATCGACAGTCGATGGAATAATTCTCTACTTCATCATTTGAGGCCGGTGGCAAGTGGTAGTATAGTCGCATGGTATATTCCTGAATTTCGAATGTTAGTAAATAATTCATATAAAATTTGATAAATTAAATAATGGAAAGATGGTTCAAATAGTTGATATTATTACCCTTGGGTTGATTTCAATCAAGTGCTTCGGCCATGCAACCAAGTCTGCTTTCTCTTCTGCATCTCGTGTTGTCTTTAATTTCTCTCCATGGGGAATGGGTAGTCCATTAATCTGACCAAGAGAACTATCGACCTTCACCTTCACCATTTCATCGGGCAGTGGTATAGCATGTAGCAAACGACCGACAGCCACTACTCGTCTCTCATTATTAAGTCCCTCTTCGATATATAATAGGCTTCTTAGCCCAATCTGTCAACGTAAATAATTCAAACGGATGTTTACATTTGTAAGAAAAATATAAACCAAACAGTAAGGAGATAATGACTTTAAAAATCTCCAAGTACCTTTGGTATACTCTTCCAAGGGTCCGTATCTGTGGGAGCACCGTGGAAGCAGTATTGACTCTGTCGGTCAGACGGCTGAATATTGCGAATAGCACTAGCACTGGGTGTCACCCTCGAAGAGCTAGAGCTAGGTAATCCAATCCTCCATGGAATGTGTGACCCGAGTCCACGAGTGCGTCCAGGGTGCTCATCCGTGCCAATAGCCTCCGTCAATATGTCACGTCGGCCTTGTAATGAAAATTCTCCTCGAGCGGCCTTATCCACTAAATCATCCTATTTTTTCAAAAAATTACCAATAGTTAGTGTATAATTTAAAAAAACTTAGCTATTAAACCACACATAACGAACTTACAATCTTTGTAGCTACTCCTCGAGATGCCTCAGAGACGAACTCATCTGTTTTTCTCATTCGTCCCCTCTTCCACAAATCATGCCTCTCTATAGAGACATTAGAAGCTTGTTCCTCTTGAATTGCCCCCTGAGAAATTAACTCATCTCTTTTTTCTTTTGCCATTGCTTCTTCAAATTTTCTATATCCTCCTCGACCCAAGACGTGCTGATATACATTTTTCTTGACCAGATCCTTGTTTGTGTCCCTTAACTTCTTTGCAGCTTCGGAGAGCCTCTGCTCCTTAAAAGTCTTCCAATGATCGGAGTCAATGTACGAATACTTTTTCAAAGCATCTTCATCTGTTCCGTCACCGTAGATGTAATATTGTGCGAGGCATGACTTAAATTGTTTCCACATCTTGCACGCAGCGCTAAGCTCCTGATTTTTATGATCCTCGACTCCATCAAAAACTGCCTGAAAATATATAAAACAAGTTTTAATTAATACAAAAGTTAGTTACCGTGTTTAAAACAAATACAATGTTAGAATTAAACAAGCTCTTACAGTTGCCTCTCTCCACACATTGTCTTTAAAATGTTTAGGGACCTTCCTCCAATCAGAGTGTACGATAGGAACACGACATCGAACCAACGTTCCCAACTAGCTCCTCCAATTGTCTCCAACCTTCCCTATTGGATTCCCTCTTCTATCCCATTCAACTGTGGCCTTGGTACCAGCGTCCTTGTGTCTCTTAACGAATCTGCTTATATATACAAGACCTCTCTTCTTTGGAACTTTACCAGAAGTGTCATTATGGTCATCCTCACTGCTGCTACTACTGCTGTGTGAAATAGCCATGATCCTGTAAACATGAAATTAATTCGACAATAAACCAATTCTCAGAAATAAATAAATAACTACACAAGTCATAAATAAATAACTACACAAGTCATAAATAACTACACAAGTCATAAATATATAACATACATAAGTTAAATTTCTTTATCAATCCATATTCCTTCTCCATGATCTTCTCGTAGTTGAATTTCATTATCAGCTTCACTATCATCGTTCTCCACGGGAACTATCGTATAAACGGGCATGCATTCCTCAGCTAGATCTTCAGATGCATCACTGGTTAGCTATTGTTTTCCGTGGAGGGCAACAAAATGGTGGTTATCAGCAGGGTCACTGACGTAAAATACTTGTCTCGCTTGTTCAGCCATAATGAATGGCTCATCCTTGGACCCTTCTCTTCGAAAATCCACAAACGTCATTCCATATTCATCAGTACGAACCGCCGAATTATTAACCCATTTACATTTAAACACAGGCACTCGAAACTTTACGTAATCCAACTCACATATTTCTTCGATGAGGCCAAAATAATTAATAGGAGCATATATTGGATTCTGATCTCTAGCACTAGAAACAAGAGTGGTTTCAGCAACAAGTGTGACACCACTATTTTGCACAACGGTTTGGTCATCTTGAGCTTTTGTGTGGAAACAAAATCCGTTAATGTCGTAAGCGTTCCACGAGTATACAGTTGGCGTAGGACCCGGCAGGAGCCACTTTACTAAGTCATCAGACTCTTCTTCAGAGTTGGCCTGATTATTTAAAATCTCATTACATCTCAGCCAGTTACAAAATGACCGACTATGTTCTTTTTGTAACCACTACTCGGATTTTCTTGGGAATGCACTCCTTAATATGTTTAGGTGCTGCTCTATGAAAGGCGTGATATCAGGCATATGTTGCAATACATAGAAATGAGCAATCATCAACTCATCAAATGATGGGTTCTTATATTTCTGACCACTTATGTCCTTTCCATTAAATCGATCAATATGACGTGGCCTGGGAATCCCAACTGCGGCTGTATTTCCTAAAAAGTTAGTGCAAAACTCGACAGCCTCTTCAGTTATGTATCCTTCCACTATACACCCTTCTGGACGATGTCTATTTCTCACGTAGCTCTTTAGAATCTTCATGTACCTCTCAAAAGGATACATCCATCTCATATGAACTGGTCCAAGAATGCGAATCTCGCGCACCAAATGAACAGTAAGATGCACCATTACATCAAAAAAGCTAGGTGGAAAAAACATCTCTAATTGGCATAGTGTAACAACAATCTGGTCTTGTAGTTTATCAAGCTCAGATGAATCAACAACCTTAGCAGACAAAGAGCTAAAAATGGCACAGAGTCTTTGTACAGCGGATCTCACTTTAGGAGACAATACACCTCTAATTGCAATAGGCAACAACTGTTGAATCAATACATGATAGTCATGAGATTTTAATCCATTCAACCGCAGATCCTTCATTGAAACCAAGCTGGCAATATTCGAAGAATACCCATACGGAACTTTAACTCCTTTCAGACATCCACACAAAATTGTTTTTTCATTCTTAGAAAGAGTTGTGCATGATGGAGGCAAATATGTACGCTTTCCTTCAGTTTGAGGTGCTAATTTGGTACGAATGTTCATATCCAACATATCCAGTCTAGCTTTCAATCCATCCTTTGTTTTTCCGGGAATGTTTAATAAAGTACCAATAAGACTGTCACATATATTCTTTTCAACATGCATCACATCAATGCAGTGTCTGACGTCAAGTGTATGCCAATAAGGGAGATCAAAAAATATTGATCGCTTCTTCCATGGAGTACCTTCAGTGCGTGCATTGGGCTTCCCAAATCGATTTGTAATATTCTGAATTTTTTGAAGTATTTCATCTCCAGAAGCGGGTCGAGGTTCTATTCCATGTTCGGACTCACCATTAAATGCAGCTTTTTTCCGCCTGTAAGGATGATGTCTCGATAAAAACCGTCGATGTCCCATGTAAACCATTTTTCGACAATTCTTTAGATGGCGTGCATGTGTCTCTTCCCCGCAAATTGGACAAGCTTTGTACCCTTTAATACTGTACCCCGATAAGTTACCATAAGCTGGGAAGTCATTGATGGTACACATTAGCATGGCACGCATATTAAAATATTCCTGCCTTGATGCGTCAAACGTCCGTACTCCTTCGTTCCATAAAAGCTTCAAATCTTCTATCAATGGAGCTAAGTATACATCAATATCATTTCTGGGTTGTCGTGGACCCGATATCAACAGAGAAAGCATCATATACTTACGCTTCATGGTTAACCTGGGAGGAAGATTGTAGATAACCAATATCAAAGGCCATGTACTATGCTGAGTACTGAGGTTTCCATGTGGATTCACCCCATCAGTAGAAAGGCCAATGCGTAAATTTCTACACTCTGCTCCAAATGTCGGGAATGTGTTATCTACTTTTGCCCATTGTAGTGAATCAGCAGGATGACGCATTTTTGTATCAATAACACGTTTCTCAGCATGCCAACGCATATTATCAGAATCCTCCGAGCTAGCAAATAATCTCTGAAACCTGGGGATCGATGGAAGATACCATAGTACTTTAGAAGGAGTGCCTTTGGAACCATTTTTTGGTTCTTTGTTTAACTTATAACGAGGAGACTTGCACACCAGACATTCAACCATATCTTTATAGGAATTCCGATATAATATACAATCATTAGGACAAGCATGTATCTTCTCGTAATCGATACCCATCGGACACATAACTTTTTTAGCCTCGTAACAACGGTTAGGTAGGGTGTTATCCTCTGGAAGCATATCTTTCACCAGAGTCAACAATTCAGTGAAACTTACATCACTCCATCCATTTTTTGCTTTCAAGTTGAATATTTTCAAAGTTGCAGATAGCCTTGTGTATTTGGAGCACCCTTCGTACAATGGTAATTCTGAGTCGTTCCTCAATGACTCCAAAACTTGAGGTTTAGCGACAAAATCATCGGCAACATTATTGACCATGTCAATTATATTGTCCTCCTCCCAATCATCATCATCCACCGGTAAACTTTCAACGGGCTGAGGTTGAACATTTTGCGGTTCAACCTCGCCATGCATATACCAAAACTTGTACTGTGGGTCAATTCCCTTTAACAAAAGATGTTTCCGTAATTTCTTTGGTTTGACCTTTTTGTTATTCCAGCAACCCATACATGGACAATAAACACGTTCAATGTTGTTTCTGGACGCATACGAAGATGCAAACGCACAAAAATCGATAATCCCTTGGTCGTACTGTACACTTAACCTACTACCGGATACCCAATCTCGATTCATCATAACTACATAAAGCATTATATACTCATAGTTAGAAAGATATATTGTTATATATGGTTGATATAATTATTAGTAGAAATAGACCACATAAATCCACTCCATGAAGCACACTCTAACAATTAAAAAAGTTTTAAATGAGTTACATAGTGTATTTTACCTTAGAGTAGAATCTCTCGGAGAAAATAGCCAAAGGTTGGATGCAGCGTCGACTCTATAAAGTTATAAACAACAACAAATAAGGTTAGTAAACGAAGAAATATCAAATAACCAATATGATTGGAGACGTAAGTAGTAAACTAGTTTTGTAGTATGCAATATCATATACCCAAACAATCACAATGGCAATAAACATACCGATATGAGCAAAACAAATTTTGAAGGAAGTTCTTTACGACCTTTGAATGTAACAAATGCTGTCCTCGACCTGCCTATCTGAGTGAATACATGAAGAGAACCAAAAACAAACAATCACTGACTCTGGAACAAAATTCAAATACATTGTTAAAATCAACCAAAATCTCTATCAACAATGGGTCAATTAAAACCCTAATAAAACTTATCAATAAACAAGCCATTGAACAAACTAGTACATGAACGATTGGGAACAAATCGATTTCAGATTGGGTAAAGAGTGGCGCGGGACGAGTGGCAACGGGACGAGTGGCGACGGGCGAGTGGCGACGGCTGGGCGAGCGGCGCGGGACGACGGACGGTGTGGGTCGACGAACTGGTTGACGAGGGCGGCGACGTGTGGGCAAAGACGGTGACTTGCGGATTGGAGGGCGACGGACTGGGCGACAAAACTCGAGAGCGGGATTGGAAGAAAGACAGAAAACTTATGTTTTTTAATTTTAGGTTCGAGTTTATGCGACGGTTTTTATCAAACCGTTGCATAATGTCAACATGTAGGCCACGGTTTCTAAATGAACCGTTGCATAAGTTCATGATTATGCAACGGTTTACCTTGAACCGTCGCATAAGAGTATTCTTATGCGACGGTTCAAGGTAAACCGTTGCATAATCATGAACTTATGCAACGGTACTCAAGAACCGTCGCATAAGAGTACTCTTATGCGACGGTTCTCAGACAAACCGTTGCCTAAACATCGAACCGTTGCGTAATGAAAAATATGAACCGTTGCCTAATCTCTTCTCTGTAGTAGTGAGCAGAAGCATAATGTGGTCGTGTTTCAGGACATGTTGCTCGTGGACCAGATCATGTAGAGGAAGCCTGTCAGTCTGCCCTTTCAGGTGATGCGTCACATAGACAACAACAAGGAGAACCCATCGAATGGTCTGCCCTATCCTCAGTTCGTGAAGGAAATTCTGAAGTACTGGGAGATCTATAACCATACCTCTGAGAAAGCGTTATCTTCTGACTTTGGCGATGAGCAAATCATCAAGCTGGGTCTGGAGTACTCTACAGGAGAAGGATGGATAGTTCCGCGCTCCCCGTCGACATCACCTATAGAAGAAGATGTTGTTGTAGTGAGCCATGTTGCTGACCCTGTGCGTGAAGAAGCTGTTCTCCCCACTGATAGTCTGGGTGAGATGTTGATGTTGTTGAAGGAAGTTCGAGCTGAGTTGAAGGAGGTTAAGTCTGAGTTGGAGGATGTGAAGGAGAAGTTGGCAGCCCTGGAGGTGGCAGTAGAGGTAGACTCGGGTGGTCTGACAGCTGTGCTTGAAGGGCTCCCATCGCAGATCAAGAGCCTTGCTACATAGATTGTGGAATAGTTGAAGGTTCCGTTCCAGAATGATGCTTAGTCTGGAATGTCTCATGGATCCCCCCTCTTTGCCAACCCTGCCATATCTCTCCCTACTTTTTTTAATGTGTTTCTTTTTTAGTTTCATGTTTAGTATTTCTGTGCATTTTGATTTCCCGGCCTGCATGTGTGGTGTCCGCGTGACACACTTATGATTTGCTGGCATGAATGAAATGTTCTTCTTTCCGTTACTCCGTGTTCTTATTTGCAAATCTTTTTGATGATGCCAAGAGGGGGAAGAAATATATGTGTGCATACACTAAGGGGGGAAAACAGTACCAAAGTTTAAGCGGATGTCTATCTGAGGGGGAACAGCGCTTGCTAGACTTAAATGAAAATCGATTGAATAAACTCTGAATTAACTAGCTGCTGTAGGGAATTGTTGATGTACTGTGTGTGTGATTTCTCATTTGTGAAGAAGTGTTTGTCATCATCAAAAAGGGGGAATTTGTTGGACCCCTTGTGTTTTGATGATAATAAACACTTAGCTAATATTTAGCTTGAGTATGCAGAAATCACTGTCTGACAGAAAGGATACCTGGACATCTCTAAGAGAGCTTGACGCTGCGAGAGAGATGAGATCTGCGTGAGGGAAGAACCGACATTGTGACGAGATTAGATCAGCGAAGATATACTTGAGATATGATTTGAAGATATACGAGTATATAAGAGCAATATTTGATGAGAGACATTGATATCGGTATATATACAAGATATACGACTCAATATATTTGACGGGAAGATACGAGCCAGATATGGAAAGGGAATAAGTGATATGGTTAAGATATGGAAATATCTTAACCAAATCATATCTGCTGGATAGAGATCAGATCTGCCGATTGAAGACGACTATAAAAGGAGGAGGAGTCTTCAGTTTGAAGTTCGGCTTTTTGGAGAGAGCAATCGGAGATTGAAGAGGCGATCAATTCCGGAGCTGATGAAGTGCTGCTGTGTGCGGACAAGACCAAGATCGAGGTAGTTGATATTTGAATTGAGTAGAATTGGTTAACTGTCACTGAGTGAGACAGGTTGTAACATTCTACAAGTATATTCGTTCATCAATAACATCGATCTTGAAGCCCTTCTGGAACTGTCCAGAATGCAAGTGGTTTTCAGCCTGTTGCAAGAGTTGCAATAAGGTTTCCACTATAAATCTGTGAGCATTTACTTTCCGCACTATATTTCCTGTATTTGAGATAATTTCCACTGCCATCTGTCTGAGGGATACCACTCTGTGATCTCCCTCACATAGACGGCTAACCTAACGATCCAACATAGTATCAAATGTCAAGCTGAATTTTGATGGATTTATGCCCACTGTATCTATCCCAATAATTATGATATCATGTTCAAGCTTTGCTTGTTCATTGCATAATAATAATTTTGTGAACCCCTTGGGTATAACTTCTCCAGACAAGACCATATTTTTTGGCTGATCAAGGTTTACCGAATCTGCCTCAAAATAGCTCGCATGACCAGCTACTATCAACCCATCTTCATAAGCTCCATTAAACCAAATGACAAGATTGAGCACATGTTTACATATAAGATTCAGATGCAGGTAATGCGTAACGACAGCCGAAACGATAAGAAACACCACAAAGCTGCCTGAAGAACACAAGTAGGGTGCACGATATCTGCCTTGAATCTTATGGATAAAATCACAAAGTATAACCTCTTCATTCTTCAAGACAATAACAAAACAACCCATGTCCAAAGACTTAACAAAATTTTCAGCATCAGTGCACAGGAACAATCCATGCCATAAAAGTATATAACTGGTGACATCGGTGGGCAGCCAAAGAGGTTTTTCAAACCAAGACCAAATGTTTTGAACATCATTCCATATTTCCATTCACATAAGATGTGTTAATACCCCATGAAATGCCATCGCGTGTCAGAACTTGCAGAAGATATACGAGGGGCATTTTCATAAATAATTGAGATGCATAAATGCAAATAATTAGGGAAGTGCTGGTCGGAACTCCAAACCCTTGATTCCATAGCCTCAATCACAACTTCAGACTAAAGGGATCCGAATACTGAAGAAAAATCAACAGAAAATACCTTCGTCTGTAATCTTGAGATCCAAGTATTAAGATATTCTAGCCTAACCAAACTGAGCAAGTCGAAATTTGATCTCTCGACAGCAAGCACTCCTTCAAGAACATGTAAGATGACATACTTAAGTGAAATACTCATTAGTATGGGGATCATATGAGAGTCCAACATTTGCAGCATATTTATGGATTTATCTGGAGGTTTAGCAGGGGTTGCACATATACTGGAGCAAGCTTAAATGGTTGGGTAGGACACCAACTACCGACCAAAGCCATTTTTGTGACAAAAACAGAAGTGAAATCTACTAGGTCATTTTTGCAAACAGCTAGAGGGCATGAATGCTCAAGACCATTTAAATCACAAAATATGATTTCATATTTCATCACACCCTATGACTTACCGACTGTTTCAAGGCTGACATGTTGATGATTCGATCCAAACTCGGCCGAAATCACTTCCTCATTTTTGGTTGACGTCGTAGGCACAAGCGGGGTTAGGTTTTGTCGGATGGGTTGGTCATGAGGCTTCCGAATTTTTTTGACAGAAAATTTTAGGTTATCAATCGATCTAGCTAACTTCTCGATCGCCGAAAATACTTGCAGCATATCAGACGATTGTTTTTCCTCCATGGCTACTATCCTGGTTCCCATCGCCTCAACTCTGGCGTTAAGCCTTGCAATTGCAATAGAGTCAGAGTCGAAGCTTGTAGGCATATCTACCGATTCTCTCAATGAAAAAGCACCAATTGATGCGAACCAGGATGATGAAACGAGATGAAATGGGGGAAGAGTAGAAGAAGATGAGAGAAGAAGAGAAGAATATAGGTTTAAGGAAGTTGTATTCATTCATTGATTGTCTTCTTTCAATACACACTTTCATTCTTATACTAACAAACTCTTAAGAATACGAGTATGGGCCTTTGTCATCACAAACACCTCAGCCCGCCCAAAGCCCACATTATTTATCCGCATCAGTCTGAGGACTGAGAGATAATAAATAGTACAATATATCAATACTAATGTATTTTTATTTAATATTTAGAACATGGATAATGATCAGGTGCAAAGTTAATTTTTTGGTACAAAATACAAACTAATCATAGCCCTTGATCTTGTGATTTGAATGGATGAGATTAAATCTTGATTTTTTGGTATTTTTTTTTGTGACGAATTATAAAATGAAACTGACGAACTATGTCTTCTTTTCATTTTTTTGCTCGAAAAGTGACGAACTATAAAATAATTTTGACGAACTATAAAATAAACTGACGAATTATAAAATAATTTTGACGAATTTTATATTTTGTACCAAAATTTAAGTTTGTATCTGATCTTGACCCTTATATACATAAAACAAAAGTATAAACGAGAATAGGGAATTTTATCATGGAAACTGAACGAGTATTTAAGATTAGAAGAGAAGTCATCATTTACACATGAGGCAGTTTAAGGTGGATCCCTGTCGAATCATAATTCACGATAATTCACGTGAGATCCATGAAGCCCACACATTAGAAAATTATTGAAGAAGTTCGGTTTTTGATAATCTCTTACTTTATTATGATAAAAGATGCAGAAATATGCCTTGAACCCACTGTTGAATCTGATGAGAAACCGTTTGTTGTAGTATTACTCTTATTTTCTCATTGGATTAGTTTACTGATCATATTGTTAAGAGATGATAAAAAAAGGTAAGAGTGTAGAACTACGAGAAGCCTAACTCCCACTTCACCATGGTTGGAGTTGGATACTGGGACTGTATCCGCACTATCGCTAGTTTCACACGAATATTCTTTGAATAGTGAGCGCTTATGATGACAAAACTTTTCGCTTATGGAATTGGCAGTAGCGAACTTGTTTGTGCATATTCGTTTACATCGCAAAGGTTTCTGCTTAACACGGTTTTTTGCTTAGACTGCGATTAAAATTGCAAGGCTATTAGTATTGATCCAACCGAATATCTTTTTAAGTTGAATCTATTGAGGAGGAATTTTAGTCTGGTTATTAGCCCAGGCTCACAAACATGCGGACATGGAACTAACATATCTACGGAAGAGAGTTTTCCTCATATACGGAAGAGAGTTTTACACATGGTCAAAGATGAGAAGCTTCAATTTAACTTGTCACTTAAAAGTGAGAACATCCAGATTGCTCTTGTTTCAGCTGAAATAATCAATGAAAAAGATCTATGGAATAGATCAGGCGTGGAAGCTATTCGTTGAGGCAAGGTTGGTGTCGCTTAGTATGCTCACGAGAGAGCGTAGAACTTAGAGAGGTTGTCTTTTCCTCGTCTGATAACTAGAAATGTGGAAAATCTCTCAGCGGTTAAATTTGGTGAAGTTAAAAATAATGTTTTGAGTCAATTCTACACTCCTTTGTAAATGGGTGATGAAAGAAGGCGAGTGCAGAAAGAACGATGGTCATTATTCTCATGGACACGTCACATCTTCAGTACATGGGCTTAAAGAAGACGCTGAGAGGTTGGTGGCCAAGCTTGGCGGGCACTTGCCTCGTCTTCCAGTAGGAAACACACCCTTACTTCTGATAACACCAACCCCACTCATGTGAAAGTGATTAAGGTGTAGAATTGGAATATTGGATGCAATGGAAAGCAGAATAGAGACGCAGAGTTATAAGTACTTTAGTTTCCGAATAAATTCGACTATGAGGTCTGTTAGGATTAAATGATGGAGGTTGAACAATTCATAATGAAAATAATCTGATTTTGATTTTTTTATAAATATTACTCCCTCCCTCTGTCCCGAATTATTTATCCAAAAGGAAAAATTGCACAAGAATTAAGGAGAGAAAAAATAGTACAATGTGCACTTATGGTTGCATTAAATGTTGTTAAAGTACATTCTTACATTTGTTACAACCAATAGGAATTGAAAGTAGATGGAGATGATTAAATTTGATTGGTTGAGATTAAGTATTGAAGTTATGTTTAAAAGGAAAGTGGACAGAGGAAGCGACCGTTTGTGCGGTTTTGAGCGGCGTTTGCTCAGGTGAGGAGTTGGCCAGCAGGCGCCTGCGGCTGTTCCACTCTTCTGTTCTCCTCCGGGTGAGCTTTGGTCAGATCTGATGGAAGGAGGGGTGCGGGGGGTGGGATGTGCTGCGGGTGTTCTTGCTGAGTTTTTTTGGCGTTGGTCAGCTCGTTTTCTCAGGCTGGATGTGGATCTGATGTGGTGGGGTGTTGTTGAGTCGGCGACAACTTCTCTCCCGAAGGACTCCGTTGCTGGTGGCTCAAGGTGGTGGCGTCGGCGGCGGATGATCCGGGCTGGATGTGTGCGTCTGGGCGGCACTCCGAAAGGAGTTGCTGGTTGGTGGTGAAGCGACTTCAGCCGGTGGAGGTTGGTGGTGGGCTGGCCGGCGACTTTCCGGGGGGTTTTTGGGCTCTGCCGGATCCGGGTTTGGCCTTATAGGTCGGATATGGTCAGGTGGGGCTCTGGCGGGCGCGAGTGGTTCGGACTCGTCTGCGATGATGGAGTGGTTGGTCCCGTTGACGGCTCGGCATCAGATCATTCATGTTTAGGGAGTAGTTTAGCGGTAGTCTTATGTTTAGTTTAGGGCGTGTTCCACCTGATTTGGTGGTGTCTTCCATCGTGTTTGATGGTGTTTTCTACCCTTATTGGGGTGGTGTCCTCCCACCGTATTTTGGTGGTGTTATCCCGTCTGTCTAGCGGTGTCCTTCCACCTGTCTGGTGGTGATTTTGTATTGGAAGGGGTTGCCGTTATCGGCTGGGCTTCAGTTTGCTTTAGGTATTAGATTGAGTCAGTGTTTTGGCATTGTCCAATTCTTGTACTACTTTCCTCAAAAAAAAGGAAAGTGGACAAACATTAGGGGACACTAAAAATGAAAGTGGACAAACATAGTGGGACAAAGGGAATATTAGTTTGTGCGAATAAAGATCATGTGAGAACAGCCAATATTCATGAGAAATGAGAATTCCTAATCATCGTTAGATTTTAAATCGGATGGCTATTAATCAGCACTAATGTATGCACATAATTAGAGTTTAAAGGATATAATTGGAATAGAAAATATGCGGACTCATCGCCCGAGATGTGAAGGTGCAGCCAGACTCAACATCGCTGGAGGAGGTGAGAGCACGGACGTTCCATTTCTTCAGGATGGCTTGTAGATCCATGCCTCGGATCATGGAAATTTACAACTTGCACCCATCTCCTAGCTCCGCTCCTCCGTCACGTCTCAGATCCGAAAGAACGCTAACATCTCTAATCCCAAGGTCATTGACATGCTTCTTTTCAAGGGCATGGAAGAGCTTGGCAACATTGTAGAGCACGCAAAGCAGCGGCACCACATCATTGGCTATTATGTGGTTGGCCTGTTGAATATGTTTCAAAATTATGATTTATATAAAATATCCCCTGCATTTATTTTATATTGATTATATTTTTTATTGCATTATTGCCTTTTATTTTCTTTTATTAAATTGGTTGAACGGGTCATGGATGAACGTGGAGATGAAGCCTTAAATTTCTACAAAATGTTACGACGTCTTCTCCTTAAAAAGGAAGTTGATGATATACGTTTTAGGGTCTGTCCATTTTGACTTATATTTGACTTAACTTAGTTGATCTTAACTGATATTAACTTATAGTGAATGATCTTAACTGATATTAACTTATAGTGAATGATCTTAACTGATATTAACTTATATTAACTTAACTGAAACTTATGTTGATCGATGAATAGTAATATTATGATGATGATAGTAATATTATGATGATGAATAGTAATATTATGATGATGAATAGTAATTTTATGATGGTGATGGTTGTGATGATGATGATGATGATGATGATGAATAGTAATATGATGATGATGAATAGTACTATTATGATGATGATGATGGTAGTGATGATGATGATGAATAGTAATTTTATGATGATGAATAGTAATATTATGATGGTGATGATGGTGATGAATAGTAATTTTTTATGATGATGAATAGTAATATACTGATGATGATGATGGGGGTGATGATGGTGATGAATAGTAATTTTATGATGATAAATAGTAATATATTGATGATGATGATGGGGTGATGATGGTGATGAATAGTAATTTTATGATGATGAATAATAATATGATGATGATGGTATGATGAATAGTATGATGGTATGATGATGGTGATGGTATGATGAATAGTATGATATTATGATGATGATGGTATGATGAATAGTATGATAATATGATGATGGTATGATGAATAGTGTGATGATGATGATGGTATGATGAATAGTATGATGATGATCATGAATAGTATATGGTATGATGATGATGGTGATGGTATGATGAATAGTATGATAGTATGATGATGATGGTATGATGAATAGTATGATAATATGATGATGGTATGATGAATAGTGTGATGATGATGATGGTATGATGAATAGTATGATGGTATGATGAATAGTGTGATGATGATGATGGTATGATGAATAGTATGATGGTATGATGAATAGTGTGATGATGATGGTATAATGATGATGAAAGTATGATGATGAATAGTGTGATGATATGATGAATAGTATGATGATGATGGTATGATGAATAGTATGATGATAATGATGATGATGGTATGATGATGATGGTTATGGTATGATGAATAGTATGATGATGATCATGAATAGTATGATGGTATGATAAATAGTATGATAATATGATGATGGTATGATGAATAGTATGATGGTATGATGATGAATAGTATGATGGTATGATGAATAGTGTGATGATGATGGTATAATGATGATGATGGTATGATGATGAATAGTGTGATGATATGATGAATAGTATGATGATGATGGTATGATGAATAGTATGATAGTATGATGAATAGTATGATGATATGATGAATAGTATGATGGTATGATGAATAGTATGATGATGATGGTATGATGAATAGTTAACTGAAACTTAACTTAAATGATCTTAACTGATATTAACTTATAGTGAATGATCTTAACTGATATTAACTTATAGTGATTGATATTAACTTAGAGTGACTTATAAGTCGAAAATATAAGTTCAATTGGACAGGGCCTTAGAGAGTAGAGAAAAGAAAAAGTTACGTTCTTTCCTGAGTTTCATCCGCAGTTCAATATTGAGCGCTCCATCTCTTCTTAGTTGAGTGCACAACTGAATAAGAGAGCAGAGTAAACCCTGGAGTGAACCGTCTTGGTTATCTTGCACCCAGGATTAGACGGTTTTTTGCTGAAGTGCAGTAGAATTTTTTACGGCTCTGCAATTTCGCTTTTCTGTTTCGTTTTCGTATTCTGATTTCCAACAATCTTGAGCGAATATATATGTTGAGTCAGAATATCGAAGAGCCTTGCAGTGCCTGATGGCTGTTGAGGATAAGTGCTACTTCTGGAATGACGGGCAGCTACGCGGCGAATCTGACGGCCTGGAAGCTTCTAGCGAGCTATTTGATGATGGTAGCGATAAGTGTACTGTTCGACTGGGATAACAGCTTTAGGTCAGAGAAGATGATGATTATGCAGTCTATAGCGGATGGGCTAAGGTCAAGTCCGATTTAGATTAGTTTGGTTTAGGGGCTTCAGGCTTGTTATGAAAGAGCCGAGAGGCATGGATATACATTGTTGAAGAAGAATGACGAGTCTGAGAAGCAGTTCCAGGAGCTGCAAGAGGCGATTGATGTTATAGTCCGTTTCATGAGGAGTTCTGGATCAAAACGTGCAGCTCGCCAGCTCTGATGGCTTGTTATGGCCTGGAGGGATTTGGGACTGTCCAGACGGGTTAATTATTTTTGTAGGGTTTTCTTATGACTCTCGGGTTTGTGAGTACCAGGTTTGTCGTGTAGATAATATTGAGGCGATGTCGGTTTGCCACTTTGGCTTTCCAGCCATGATGGTGGCGTGGTGCCGGCACATCTGCCATGGTGTTGGAAAGATTAAACCCTAGCTGAATGCTTGAACCTTTGGGTTAATTGGTTCAATTATCGAACCGGATTTGGGTTATATTATGTATTCCATTAATTTATAGTTGTGTATGAGTGTATGATATTGACTAATAAAGTGTCTGGTTTCGACAAAAGTTTCACAGGATTTCATGGCGGGAGCCGATATCACAAGGATGAACAGAAGCTGCTAGACGCTGCTACTGTCAGCTGCAGAGAGTCATAGACCATTCATAAGCTTGGTTTTGGTTCATAAAATGATCCGATTGATCCGATTTAGATTGGTTCAATCAGGTATGATTCAATTTAATTTGAGTTAATTAAATTGTTTAATTGGATTATGACTTATGCAGCTAAGTTCGAACCTTTGCTGCAAATGGGATTTGATGTGAAACTCAATTTGGCTCGGTTCATCAGCGATGAAATGAATCAATTTGATTTGATTCAACCAGGTTTGGTCGAAACTATTATTAGTCTAATTTGATTAAATAGGTTGATTCAGACTGTATGTTTTGAATATTAAGCCATTATGGTTATTATTGATTTGGATTAATTGTAATTCAATTTAATCGGTTTGATTTGATGTGATTCAGTACATCAGATTTTTATCTCTGTGTAAGATATGATCAATCCAATGTTGCTTAGTTATGGCTTTTTGGCCAAATGTGGGGGAAGCTTTCCTTTCACCTTGTCATATTTTGATCCGGGTTTGCCTCCATTTAAAAGGACAAACTGATTCACCAGTTGAGGATCGTCTCCCTGATACTACCAAGGATAATTCGGAGGTTGGCTGGTGCAATTAGTCTAGCTTATCTGCTTATGGACATGGTGTACAAAGTATTACACTGAGGCAATCAAAATAAAGCAAACCAGTGAGTTGGTTGGTTCAGGTTTGATTGATATATTATGGTCAATTTTATTGTTCATTATATCATTTAATCTCATTTAGTTTAATTAAGGTTGATTCATCTTGGTATGATTTGAATAATGAATCGATTGATTGGTATTTTGATTAAATGCGATTATCATGATCTAGTTTACTTACAATGTTATTTAATCTGGTGTAATGCGATGATTGTTCATGGCCGGATGAGAAATGGATCATGATGGATAACGATTCAGTCAGACATGGAGAACCTAACCATGGAATCTAAATTGATTGTTGTTGAATTGGTAGGTCAAGAAGCTGATTGGTCCTGGACACAGCAAAAGGGCTTGTGTGGACATATGGTCTTGAACACAACAGATTGTGGGGATGAATGGTCCTGGACACAGTTGATTGTGTGGACGGTATGGTCCTGGACACAGTGGTCTGTGTGAACAAATGGTCCTGGACGCAGCTGACTGTGTGGACGAATGGTCCTGGACGCAGCTGACTGTGTGGACGAATGGTCCTGGACACAGCTGACTGTGTGGACGGAATGGTCCTGGACACATCGGCTTATGTGGATGGAATGATCCTGGACACAGCGGCGTGTGTGGACGTATGGTCCTGGACACACTAAAGGATGCTCGTGTGGACTTATGGTCCTGGACACGGCAAAGAAAATGGGACTCAAGCCTCTATCATATTAGAATTATTTTGGATACCCAACCATGAATTCGAACACAATTGAATTCTGGTTCAATGAGGTCAAACGAAAGAATAATTGTAATCTGATGTAAAACGAAAGTTCTAATATGTTGTTTGATGGAAGGTTGAGATATTTGATCTCTTAATGAACTCATTCCTGTATGGGGTGTGCAACAACACACACTTGATGATTCACCTAAATAAGTGTCAAGGTATAAGGCTGCCTAACTAGATGAGTTGTAGGCAAACTCACTAGGACACTTATTATGCAGGGTTTGGTGTAAGGCCTTGAAATATACTACTGTGTTTGCCGAACTCTCAATCATTTTTCTTATGTTGATTCAAGTCCAAAAGACATCAACATACATGTTTACCCGTATTGTTTTAATTTTGAAACATGTGAGGGATTGTTTGATATGTTTCAAAATTATGATTTATATAAAATATCCCCTGCATTTATTTTATATTGATTATATTTTAATTGCATTAAACGGCAAATATTTATTATTGCCTTTTATTTTCTTTTATTAAATTGGTGGAACGGGTCATGGATGAACGTGGAGATGAAGCCTTAAATTTCTACAAAATGTTACGACGTATTCTCCTTAAAAAGGAAGTTGATGATATACGTTTTAGAGAGTAGAGAAAAGAAAAAGTTACGTTCTTTCCTGAGTTTCATCCGCAGTTCAATATTGAGAGTTCCATCTCTTCTTAGTTGAGTGCACAACTGAAGAAGAGAGCAGAGTAAACCCTGGAGTGAGCCGTCTTGGTTATCTTGCACCCAGGATTAGACGGTTTTTCGCTCAAGTGCAGTAGAATTTTCTACGGCTCTGCAATTTTGCTTTTCTGTTTTGTTTTCGTATTCTGATTTCCAACATGGCCAACACGGTTTGGTGCAGGACTCGGGAGCAAAGAATCAAGGATTATCCGATTTCCTCAAATCCTTCTACAAGAGCAACTCTAACACGGATTTCAAAACTACCTCCGAATCAACACGGCACATCCGAATCCTAATTACAACGTAGCAATCGAATTCATCAACGTGCAGGCGACTGTGAAGCTACGATTTACAATTTATTCTGCTTCTGTTTCAAGCAGTTCGAATTTTATCACTACGAAATTTAGATATGAAGCTACGCATTATAAATGCAGTTCGAATTTTAAATACGAGCTACACATTCTTCTTTGAAAAGCTACACATTTTGATATCTTTACTACAAATAGTATGATTCACAGTTTGATATAGTTGCTACGAATTAAAATGTGTATCAACTACAAACAAAATTCGTAGCAGTCATGTTTTGGTGCCTAACGACTAAAATGTGTAGCAACTATAAACAAAATTCGTAGCAGTAATGTTTTGGAGCTTAACGACTAAAATGCGTAGCAATTACAAACAAAATTCGTAGCAGTCATGTTTTGGAGCTTAACGACTAAAATGCTTAGGAATTACAAACAAAATTCGTAGTAGTCATGTTTTGGTGCTTAATGACTAAAATGCGTAGCAATTACAAACAAAATTCGTTGCAATCACGTTTTGATTTTACTACTTTCACTCGTCATCGTTTTCACTTGTAATCTTGTCGAATTTGTGTTGCATGACGATATTAGTGCCGCCATGAATGATCTCCGATTTCAACAGCTGTTTGTTCCTCATCGACATACTCATCATCAATTTCAACACGGATACAATCAGTCAATCAGAGTAGCACTAACTTCACCCAATCTTTTTCCACCGGATATTTGTAGCAACTCCATCACCTTCTTTTTCTGCTTCAGAGTAGCACCCAAGGTCTTGTTCTTTTTATTAAAACAAGTTCTTGTAAAAGCCAACCACTCAGCCAAGTCCACATTCGGGATTTCATCTTTCGGACGGATCATAACAACGCTCGAGTCAACTCTCGGACATGGAACAAGCTCGGAGCTGTCATCATCGCCGATGATTCGTCCCGATTCGTGAGATTGAGTGTGTTGGATTTAATTGTTTATTAGACTAAAATATCCTAATGAGGGTTATGAAATATATTATTAATTTAATTAGTATTTAATTTGAACCATTGATTAAGTTTGATCTAAGGATGAGGTTAGTTTTCATTTCTCATCTAAAATCAATGTTGTGAAAACCGATCGGGGATTGATCCGGTCAGGTAACTGGGTTAATGGGTCAATGGTTCAACCGTGTCGAACTGGATTGATCCGCACACTCTAAAACAAAAGTTATATATGACATTATAATTTAATATATTTATGACCAAATTAAATTTTACATGATTTATGACCAAATTAATTTTACATGTTTATGATTTAAATAATCTAAACATGTCGGATAATTGTATTTCAATTTTTTTGGCTCATTATACAATCATATTATATCCAAAATTTATAATTTTATTTGATATTTAAACGAAGTCTTGATTAAAATAGGTTACATATATTTCTCAAACTCAAAATTGAAATAACTCTAACATAGGCGGAAAATTATTGAATTATATTATACGATCGTGAAGTACTATTTATTTAAATTAAATTTCTAATTAAATTGATAATATGTATTAAGTGTGATAGATGAATATATATTACTTAAATAATTTTAGAACAAGACATCATCTTTAGCCTAGTGGAATGAAAGTGACTAATTGTACATGGGGTGTTGTGTTCGAGTCTTGTTGAGCTCAAAAAGATTAATTTTTTTTGACAAAATCAAATCGGTTGAACCGGCCGGGTCAACCGGGTAAATAAAAAACCCACCAGTTCAACTTGATTGAGAGAGATTTAACTGCAATAATAGTCTGATTAGAGAACCGAACCTGTCAAACCGGCTGATCCTCACTTCTCATGCGAATCGAACCCTAGTTTGTGTATAATTTTAGTTTTTAAGTGATATTTATGTTAAGTAGTTGATAATATTTCGTTTAAGAATTGTCTATTTACATATAAGAAGTCAACAAATAAACAATTATTATTTTATACTAAACATGTACTTTATTTATGAAATATAATTTTTTATTAGCGCTGACACTAATAATTCATATTATATTATTAGAGCAAGTAAAAAATTATTTTTGATAAATAAATTACACATACAGTTTAGAATAGGGGTCTCCAAACGGCTTCATGGGTTAGAAAGCCTAATGGGGGCCTCGTGGCCCGTATGCCTTAAGCCTAGCCTAGCCCATGTTTAGGCCTATTAAAGCCCAGCCTTAAGCTTGAGACGGACCAGGTAAGGGTGCAACATTTTTGGTCCGATCCGGCCTATAGGCCCGGCCCATATCGAAAAGCCCAATGAAGCCTACCAAAAAGCCTAGTGAAATCTACCAAAAACAAAAGAGATGTCACATTTTGTTTCTATGAACTGATTTTTCTTGATGTTTCCATTGTTGATAGTGATGCTAATGATATTAATATCCCAGATAAAAAAGTTTTGTGGATTCTAAGGGTTTGTTGAGTGCCGAACTTTTTGATAAACTTAGCTTCTTATCAAGTTTACTTTTGATTTTTTGGCTATTAGCCAATTTATAGCCGCCGTATAAATTATCCACAAGCATGGAACATTATATTTATAAGAGTCATAACAAGATTACTTAGCCCGACCTAGTAGTATATAAGGCCCAGCCCGACCTAGCCCTACCAAAAATAAGGCTCATGAGCTGCTCAAGGCTCCAAAAATATGTATGGGCTTGACCCAGCCTAGTCCACTAAAAGTTGAAGTGTAGGCCAAGGCTTAACCAAGCCTATTTTTTTTGGACTAGGCCGGCCCGGCCCGGCCTATTGGAGACCCCTAGTTTAGAATGATGGTGGTGGTAATGGTGATGATGGTGATATTATTGTTTGAGTTTTGGGTGATTGGGAAAATTTATAACAAAGTAGTTGGGAAAATTTGGTCTGGGCGATTGGCAAAATTTATAACACAATCTATAAATTCATTTTTTTTATCAAAATCTATAACTTCATTTGATGTGGGTAGTTGATAAAGTTAATATACAATCCTTGCAAAAACAATTTGTTAAGAATTGCCAGAGATCAGATCTATACATTTCACATTTAGAAAAATAGAGCTAGCCGACGTTCCTGAGCCGAAATCGACGACTTCCATTTATTAGCGACCGACCTCATTTGGTTCCTCAAGTATAAACCATGACTTATCTTCTATTGGCTGAGTTGTTCTTCTCGTCCATTTCTGGCTCAATCTCTTTCCAATTCGTTTATTTTATTGTTCATTTGAAAACTGTTAGACAAAGATCTGTGGTGGAGCTTTTTTTGTAACCTAGGGTTTAATTTTTACAGTCTGATTCGAGTTTGTGTTTAAAGTGATGATGATTTGAACTTTGGGGGTTTCAATCTTCTGTTTCTCAATTAAGAGTGTTGAATTGATAGATGTTTTTTATTTTGTTGTTCTAAGAATATGACATCAAAATATTGGAGTACCGGAGAAGGAAAAACATTCTTCACAATTTTAAATGAGTATAGAAATGTTGGTAACAATACAACTTATAACTGGAAAAGGATTGAACACATTTACAACTCACAAATCGCGAATCCGAAACAAATGAAGAACTATTATGGTTCTTGTAAAGGAAAATGGAAAGTTTGGGTCCAAATGAAATATATTTGACAAATGAAGGATTGCCTTGCAGAGGAACTTGGCAGTGAAAAATTTAACGCATTTTTTGAGGTATAAATTGCATATTTGGATCCATTTATTATTCACTATTCTGATCTATGGCTTCTGTGATTTTTAGTGTATGTTTTTTATGTTGCAGATCCATGGATATTATGGGAGGTATGTGACCAGAAACAAGCTGTCAGATTCGGATCTCTGGGGTCCTGTTTTTTCAGCATCATAGCAACCGCCAGATTTCCAACAACATAGCAACCGCCAGTTTTTCAAATTGTAATTTCAATGTGACTTAAATTAATGTAATGTAAGATTATTTTCATTGCATTTCACTTTTATCACCGCTCATTAATTGAACCAAATCTGGGAGTCAAAATTGTTGACAAACTATCTAAATATTTGGGTTTGCCATTGCAGTTTTCGAAGAGACGCTCAGACACATTTCTACCAATTCTCGACAAGATGAGAAATAAAGTTTCAGGTTGGAAAGCTTCTTCACTATCTATCGGAGGTAAAGAGGTACTCATCACAGCTGTGCTAAATGATATTCCTCAATACTGGCTTTCATGTTTTCTTCTCCTAGAAAAAATAATTCATAATATTCATCGACTGATCAATAACTTTTGGTGGGGAGATTCAAATAAGAAGAGACCATTACATTGGATCAGAGGGGAGGAATTGAGGAAAGACAAAGAATTAGGAGGTCTTGGTTTCAGGGACATTAAAAGCTTAAATATGGCCTACCTAGCAAAGCAAGCTTGGAGAGTAGCAACGCAGCCACATCTCCTCATCAGTTCCTTACTAAAGGCCAAATATTTTAGCAATACACATATTCTTCAATCTAATAAAGGATACAGGGCATCTCCGATTTGGCAAGGTATTCATAAATCCCTCTGTATTTTGGAAAAAGGCTCTGATCTTGATATGGAAACTGGTGAGCTGATTTGGAAGGTCAGTAACTCCACTGCTTTTGACTTGACATCAGCTTATAAGCTGGCGCATCAGTTACACGATGCCGACTCTTTTCAAAAAGCTGAACAATCAGACAGTTCACACTTAAAAAAACTTTTGGAAGACAGTTTGGAAACTTCCTCTGCCTAAGAAGATAAATAAATTTCGTGTGGAGAGGATATCATGGAGCCTTAGCCACTGGCAAAGAAATGAGAAGAAGACATCTACAAGGTACTTTAAATTGTGTTATATGTAATTATCATGTTGAAGATGATATTCATATATTTGCAAGATGCTGGTGGAGTAAAAGTTTAAGGTCTCGGCTGGGGGTTGGCTGCAGTGCTTATTTTGATAGTTTCAATACTTTTGCTGACTTGATCTACTTTTGCTACAAGAGTATGAGTTCAGAAATTCTATCAAAAACAATTGTTGCTCTCTGGTTCACATGGTACAATAGAAATCTGGCAGTTCACAAGCAGTCTTCCTTCTCACTGAGTCTGGCAGCATATAAGGTGTCATCATTATTATCAAAGTATCAAGCTTCACACTCAGGTATTCTGGAGTCGGCGAGAACAACCATTATGCAGTGGAAATGACCTGGAAGAGGTTTTGTTAAAATTAACTGTGATGACTCATGGAATAAGGAAAATCGCAGTGGCGGCATTGGATCAGTTGCCAGAGATGAGAATGGTAATGTGATAGCTATCCAAGCAAGATACTTGGAACATTGTAACACTGTGATATCCTGAATCTTTTCACTTGCATTCAATGCAAAGCTTTCCCAGAGTTATGGCATGAAGACTGGTTCATCTTTAGCGCACCTAATCTTTCTTCTCATAAAAACTGGGAGATGTTCTTGATTAGGCGAGAGGCTAATGGATTGGCAGATTTTCTAGCCAGGAAAAGTAGACTCGACATGTGGTGCTGGTCCAGGTTAGACGTGTTGCCCTTTTGTAATTCTTTGTCCAGCTTTGTAAGTCCTCTGTAATTTGGCCTATCTAAGGCTAGTTGCCTCATCAAAAAAAAAGTGACAAATAACTATTACAAAATGAAAAATTATGATGATGATCGTTTGAGTTTTGGCATAACTAAAGTAATTAATTACTTAATATTTATTTTTATTCATTTAATTGAATGGGAAAATATGTTCTCTGTTATTGTGTTAAAGACTATTGCTATAAGATATGCATTGATGATGAAATGATGGTGAAGATACATCTCATGATGTCAAATATTTTATTTCAGTCAAATATTTCACTAGTTTTCTATGCCGAAATAGGTGTCTTTGAAGGGTCACCATCAACTTTACTCTATCCATTAAAGTTGGAAAATTAGAACTGTACCACTAGTAGAGTTCAACCTAGAGATGAAAGTGGGTCGGCCCACGGGTCGGGCTGGGTTGAAATAGTGGGTTTCGTGTGGGTTCGGGCTGGGTCGGGCTGGATCGAAACAGTAACGGGTCGACCCACGGGCCGGGTCGAAGCAAAAATGTTGGACCCAGCCCAACCCACGGGTTGGACCCATCATAAATGAGCTGGGTCGGGTTGGGTCCAACCCACGGGTTGCACCCATAAATTATTAATTTTAATTAAAATAAAATTTTAAAATACTTACTTATTAAATATCACATTTTTTCATACAATTTATATTCAAAATAACTTATTATCTAAGTAAAAAACAAAAAAAATTCAATAAATATTGATTTAAAAATTATTTTAAAAAAAAGGTCCAACCCACGGGTCGGGCTGGGTCGAGCTGGGTTGAGTTTTAATCAACCCAACCCGACCCACGGGTTGAACCCACCACTCTCAACCCACGAGCTGGGTTGCGCGGGTCGGGCTGGGTTGGGTCGAACCACGACCCACGCGGTCCAACCCACGGGTTTCGTAACCCACTTTCATCTCTAGTTCAACCCAAATGAATTAGGGTAATAGACAGTCACAGTGAGTCGGTTTGAAGAGTGTTCGGATCCATAAAGAAAATTTATTACTCCGTCGTTGGGAATTTTTTTACTGCTGGGTCATTGGGAAATTTTGACAGTGGTTGGGAAAATTAATGACTTGCAAAACAAAACTCATTACATAACCCATTTGCTGTCCCGTTCTCTTTTTTTTTCTTTCGAAAATAGATCTGGGCGTGACCGACACACTTCTCATTCCGAAAACAGATCAGGTGGACGTTAGGCCATCTTTAGTGATGATCTTTAAATAAAGATCATCCTCCTATTTCTACTTTTCTTTTCTCTAAAAGATCACTTCATGTTCATATTGTTTCTTAACAATGATCAACTATAAAAAAGATCATGCCTCTATTCTTATTCTTTGATATTATTAATATACATATTTCATATCTCATCCATCCATTTAAACTAATAAAATTATGTATAAAATATGGCAAAATGCATCTCTATTTAGAGAGCTCAAAAAAATATAATTATTGATGATTTTTATTTTATTTTATTTTATACTTGTTAGTTTTCAAATTATATTAATTACAAAATGAATGCTTTTATTAAAAGAATCTAACCAATCATAGCATGACACTTGTCATGCTATGGCATATCCCCAAGCCCACAATCGATCGTAGACTCACTCATCCCATACAATAAAACTATGAACTTTTATGGTACAATCTTTTAAAATTTGGCTATTAAGAGAGAGAATTAAAAGATTGCATCTACAATCTTTTTTTTCTCATGCTATTAAGGATGCCCTTACGGAGCTGATATCGACTGCTTCCACCAACGACCAACCTCATCTCCTCTCAGATGCAAACCATGACTTTATCTTCTTCCAGTGAGTTGTTCTTCTCCTGACTTGTCAATCTTTTTCGAATTTTGTTTACCAGCGACAGACCTGGCCAATATTCTTCCGTTTAATCTTCTATCGGCATTGTTCTTCTCGTTTCTGGGTCAATTTTTTCGGATTAAATTTGTTTTTATTGTTCATTTGAAAACGCAGTGAAGCTTTTTCTTGTTTCCGATATTTGATGTGTCACTAGTTATTGCTGTGTGATTCAAGTTTCTGTTTAAGGTGATGATGCTTTCAACTTTGGGGGTTTCAATTTTCTGTTACTTGATGGACCATAATTGTATGAATCATAAACACAGTTAAACCCACCAAATTAGACTCTTTGTCTATTTAACTTTTGCTTGTTAGTTCCGATATTTATCTACAGGGTATTTTGAAGTCTAAAGAGAATACGAGATAAGGAGGAGTTTTTAAGCTGAAAATGGATTACAAGTCACTGCAGGACACAATCAGATTCCGACTGTTCAACTTTCATGATCCTAACCTGGAATCACTCAAAACAAGTCCAACCGAAGGGCAACCAGAATCAGTCCGGAGCTGAAAGGACCGATGGCTTTTGGGGAAAAGATCACAAACTCACATCCACCTCTCCCCTCATGCCACATGGGTGGCGGCTAAGGGCTTCTCCTCTCCTTGCAAGCCATGTGGCCGGCGGCTTTTGGAGGGGATGACATCACCCGATGGCTTTTGCTACCTCCTCTCATCTTGTGCCAAGTGGTGGCTTCTCTTCCACATCCATTGCCTCCCTTAGCCTATAAATAAGAGCACTCCTTCCCTTTGTAATCCCATCCCACAATCACAAGTTCTTTAGAGAGATAGAGGGCTTAACCCTCTTCTCTTCACTTTCAATACACATTTTGTTCTTCATTTTGGAGCTACTTTTCCTTGCTTGGATCTTGCTTAGGAGCTCCTCTCCTCCACTTATTGTAGGTACAAAAGCCACGGCTTTCTCTTTCCTGACTTGTCCTTTACTTTCCGTATATATTGTTCTTACTTTAAAGTTATTCTCCTTTTCGGTATCCTTGTTCAAAGCCATGGTTTGCTTGTATTCCTTGACATGAATACAAGTAGCTAAAGCTTGTATTCGGTAAGGGGTGTACTTGTATCATACAATGTTTTAGACCCTTCTCTTAGTGCCTCTTTGTGTTCAACTTGTTCTAGGTGCCTTATATTAGGTCAGAATTCCATTGGTTGAGTGGATGCTCGGAAGAGCAAAGCTCTGCCATGGGTTCGTGATCTTCCGTGGATATGTGGAGGCTCGGAAGAGCACAGCTTATCTGTGGAAGTCAACCTCTTTTAAACACCATTTGGTTTATCAGGAATGATGATCAAATGGATGCACATACTAGAACAAGAGTTCTTTGTCTTGCAAGACACTAGACAGTGTGGCAAATCATGTGCTAGGAATAGTCTTGATACACTTTTGAACACTTAGTATGATCATTAGAGGTCAATGATGAACGATGATATGATATGAAACCCCTAAACCGAATCCTTTCCTTACAGTCCATTATCAACTGTTGTAATTTACTTTTAGTTCTCAAAGCACACTCAAACCCAATCCCAATTGCATTTAATTTCTGCATAAGCTTCATTAAAGAACAATTAATCCACCAATTCCCTTGGGTTCGACCCCTACTTACCACTTGCTACCCAGTAGTGAAGTCACGAGTAGCGGAAATATAAATTTATTTTTGCACAGAGAACATCGCGGTGGGCTCCGTCATTACTCAATTGGGAGTATTCAATTGATAGCATGCTTTGAATTGTTTTGTTGTAAGAATATTGCACACAAAAATTGGAGTATTGAAGAAGGTCGAAGGTTATTCAAGATTTTAAATGAGTAGAGATGCCGGTAACAATACAACTCATGACTAGAAAAAGATGAGAGGCATTTACAACTCACAAACCCCAAATCCAAAGATTCTGATACAAATGAAGAACTATCATGGTGTTTGTCAAAGAAGTTATAAAGCTTGGGCCGCAATGAGCAAGATGAAAGGAATAGCCTTGACAGATGAAGGATTGCCTACTACAGAAGAACCGGGCATCAAAAGATTTAAGGCATTCTTTTAGGTATAATTTGCATTTTTGGAACCATTTAATTTTCACCATTTTTATGTATTGCTTCTTGATCGGTTGAATTATTGATTGAATAATCGCACCACTCGATGATTAATTAGTTCGATTACCCTGGCATTTTAGTGTTATATGACGGGTTTGCAGAGTGTTTCAGGCTTGAATTACCCGCTGACTGATGTAGGCCTGGATGCGTGAAAAGATGAAGAAATCAGCCGAATGGAGCATTTTTGAGTCAAGACACCGTGACACCTCCCTGCTGTCACAGGACATAAGAAGTGTCACGGGACAAGGCCGAGGCTGTGCAAAATTGAGGAGTCCTTGACAACCCGTGACAGCTCGTGACACCCCATACTGTCATGGGATGTCACGGGACTTTCCAAATTTTGACTTTTGTTAATTAGGCAATTCGGGCTATATAACCGGCGTTCGACTTCTGGAGAAAGGAGAACTAATTTTGGAGAAGAGAAGACAAAGCAGATTATCGCGAGAGATTAAGGATTCAACGAGCTACATCGTCTACACGGTTTCCTCGTCCTTAATTTCTTTTATACATTATTTTTGGTTACCTTAACATGAATAGTGAGTAGTCTTCCGTATTCTGGGATCCTACGGATCCCGTGCTATGTACCCAGCTCTTCATGTGATCAATTGAACGTGTTTCATTAATGCAATTCGATTATTCAATTTTAGTGTGCTTAATTTTATCGTTCTTGCAAGTTCTACATTGAATGAGATGTTTGCATGCTAAAACGTATTTAGGTCAATTACCAAAAGATGGATGGGTGAACGTTGTAATTTTAGTACAAGTCAAAAACAATTTGTAATGACCGGTAAGTACCGGGTCGTCCAAGGAGCAATTGTAAACTTAGGTTCGCTATTCAATTTTACTTAATAAGGCTATTTCCAATCGGTTACTAGAAATGGGGGATGTCAATTATCAAACGATGATTAAAGCAATGTAAGGATTGTTTTCAAGGTTTTTAAGGGCATTCCTAGGGTGCTACGTCCCTCCTTGGTGTGCTAGGCTCTCTATAAGCTCAATTTTATGCAAGAATAAGCTAATGTAATGGTTAGATTAAGGCGTGCGACTATTAAACCAAATTCCATCCCTAGATTACTTCTTTGATTTAAAGGAGAGGCACCTCGCACGTGGGCTTCAATCGCTAGATGTTGTTAGCCCACGTCCTACTCAAGGTTCTCAATCATTAGCGCTAGCTCAATGATCAATAGTCAATGAGCGGTTTAAGACCAAGCCTATCTCAATGCCAAGATGAGTCACGCTAGTGAACATCACTCAACAAGGTGAATCTACTTCATCCTAGAACTCTAAGTCTCATTCGCTAGAATACTCAACTTCAAGTTCATAGTTATAAACCACTTGGGCATTTTCTCAAACACTTGGTGGGCATATAGTTGACATGTTATACAAGTAGATTCACAACCATATAAAAACCTTCATTCATGCATATTATCAATAGATGGTAGAGTATTACACACCAAGGAGGTTCATAGAACCCTAGAAACAAAAAGGGACTACTCACAAGTCATATTCATTAATGATCCAAAATAGTTCTTACAAAGATGATGAAATGGAACAAATAAGGTGAAGAAAGTAAGATGAAAATCTCCCTTCTATCTTAGATTAGCTCCAACGTAGTTGATGATCTTTTCAAAACCCTTTGTGCTCTTCAAAAACTCCCTAAACCCCTTCCTATCATTTCCAAAAATGGAGCTTTCTATTTATAGCACAAGTGTAAAATTCTTGGTTCGAGTCTGCGCTCGGGCGAGCTTGGGAGCGCTCGGTCGAGCTCCATGCAGGGAACAAAGAGGAATGGTCAGGACGCCCGGTCGAGCTCCATTAGGCCCGGGCGAGATTTCTTTGGCAGTGTCTTATGGCCGGGAGAGAGCTCGGGCGAGCTTCAACTGTACCGGGCGAGCTCCACGCTTGGAAGGGAGGAATGGTGCAGGGGAGTCCGGGCGAGCTCGGAGGCGCTCGGGCGAGCAGCATTCGGCAGAGGCGACACGTCCTGGGGCGCTCGGTCGAGCTTTGTTGAGGCTCGGGCACTTTCGTGCTTGGATGAATGGGGTGACGCATGAGAGCTCGGTCGAGCTTGGGGGCGCTCGGTCGAGCGGCATTTTTAGAGTGTCTTGATCTCTTCCAAGGCGACTGAGGACCGGGCGGGCACCAGTAGACTCGACCGAGCGAAATTTGGCAGGGAACCATTGGCATGAGCACGCTCGACCGAGCCTCATCTGGCCCGGGCGAGCTCCATCTGTTTTTGCATGAGAAATCCTCATTGTGGCCTAGAAACTTTGATTTTCTTCGATAATTGATACTCTTAAGTCCATGGACCATAAAATTGGTTTCTCATCTGAAATAGCAAGAGCGAGGGTTAATATGACATCAAAAGAGGCTCGAAACGAGTCAAAACATCTAGTAACAGTAGGAGAGAGATAGTCGAGAAATCGACTTATCAAAATACTCCACACTTAGAGTTTGATCGTCCCAAGCAAACAATAAGAACAAGTCGAGAGCGACAAGGGTGATGAAGATACATCTTTCAAGAGCAACACTCATTATTGGGCAACGAACTCCTTTTCGTAGGTGTTACGGGTGCATTTAGCATATGCACCAAGCCTTTAAACCCCTAGGTTACCCTAGTGGACGAGTTATAGTCTCGTGAGAGTTTTCAGAAAAGGGAATACGCACAAATCCCTCATGCATTTATCCCGTAAGAGTGAAAACGAGAGTGTTTAACAATAAAGGCATGGATGTCTCAAAACTTCCTTCACATCCCAAACTAGCATCACAATCTCCATATAATATAAATGAGCTCATTCAAGGGAATGAATTCCTAAAACTATCAAGTGCCTCACCTAGAAGTCTACTCATTTTTCAATGCAAGACTATTTGAAAAGGGATTAAAGCTTTTGCATAAAAAATGTCAATCGATCGCCTATGCTAGCTAGGGCTAGTCCACGGGCTCACGGTATAAACTCATTTCCAAGTTTTAGACGCTAAAGTCGTAATCCATAAGGAAAGAGGAGTTTGACAACAAGAGTTCTTAAAACAAGCATAAACCAATCAATAGCTTACGTGAAATCACAAGGGTCTTCCTAAAGCTCAACTTGCTAGCACACAATGCACGTGGTGAACTCACACATGTAAGAGATGATGGAAGGGCATAAAGTCAAGTTTAAGTGGTTTCTTTTTCTTTTTGAAATGGCCTTTGGCCTACAAATGCTTTCGAGGGGGAACTTTTCTTCCTAACCCCCGGCATTTGTATCATTTTGAAGCAAAACTTCTCGTGATCATCGAGAGAGTTCTTAGTCGAGGCTTTGCCCCCTTTGACCATGTAATATTCTCTTTTTTTTGAATGGGGCATCGCCCTCTTTTGACTCCACACTTAAAAATTGACAATATGCCCATTGTGAATATGGAATGTGTGAGAAACAACCACAAACAAGGCACGAGGCAAAAGAACTAAAGTCACCTAAAAGCAACCGAGAGGTTTAGGTTTTTTATAAAGGCTTTAAAATATGCTTGCTAAAACTTTTCAAGGCATGCGTGAAAGATACTTAGATTTCTAGATAGGCACAAGATAGCAATGAAAATTGATTTGCGAGAATGTGCATTCAATAGAGTTAGCTAGGCTTTAGGCTCTAAATAGGGAGATGTAAGCTAGATGTGACTTATAGAAGTTGAGAATTGATCGTCACAAGCCTTTAGTAGTATAACACTCAAGAAAGTTGGACTAAAGCATGATGCAAGTGTTCATTTTCAAGAGATATGCAAGGTATGAACATGGGAACTATTCGTCTAGCCCAATCACTCCACACTTAATTGATGCTTAGTCCCTAAGCGCAAGAAATGATAAAAATAACGGTAAAGGCGCAAAGAAAACTCCCCTCGTTTGTAGAATGTAGCTCTTCCTTCTTGGTCGACTCCTTGGCAATTATAGATGTTCCTTGATGGCAAAAGAAATGAGACAAATAGAAGCTAACTTGCACAAGACATGAGCATTTTTAGATATGTAGCATTAGAGAATGTAAGTGACAAGTTAATTCCAATATCATATATAGAAGGTAACCAAAACAAAGAAATGAAACATAGCAAATCATCCAAGAGTCGAACATCCCAAAATTGCGCCCAATGGCGACTTATCATCCAAAATACATCACAATGTCAAATACTAAAGTCAAGCATCCTAAACTAAAGTGATGAAATTCTGAAAATAACGAACAAGGTAACCTAAGGAGCAATGACATCGTCATCTCCCAATGGCGCAATCCTATCTTCCGCTCCCGTAACATTTTCATTAGCCTCCACTTGAGCGGTGATCCCTTCATCAACCTCCGCGATGGTGTGCGGTGGCTCCTCAAAATGGGAAGGTGTAGGGGCACTAGGTTCGGCAACAGTGGGTGGAGGAATGATGGGTGAAGGGGAGGGTGCTTGGGGACTAGAATACCCCAGGAATGAGGGAGGAGTGGTGGAAGGCACGATGCTCAAAGCACGGCAAATATCGGTTAAAGAAGTGGCAACCCAAAGTGAGTTTTCACGAACAAACTCCTCTAAACTCTCCACGTGCCCATGGACGGAGGAAATGGTGGTCTTCAAGCTAACAAGGTCCGAGGAGATGGTCTCAAGTCACTCATTTGGAGAGACTCTCATAGGGCGAGGTTGGCTTTGGACCGAAGGCTCATGGGAAGGGGCTTTGGGGGAAGATGATGATGTGGAGGATTCGCGGGCATCGGGGAATGGATAGTGATCACCACGAAATTTTTCTCTCCTCCTTGCATTGAACTTGTTTTTCATTTTCCTAGCCCTTCTCCGGAGTGGATCTTTGTGAGGCTCGTCGGAATGAAACAAAGACTTAAAATCGGCCTTAAGCATAGTCATATCCTTCATTGCATCCGCATTAAGTTCCTTCTTTTCCGGCGGAGGGCAATCATTCCCACTAAAGATGAACTCACACTTTAGGGCTAAGTGAGTAATGAACGAGCTGCCACCAAGTGCCTTTGTTTGCGAGGACTCTTTAACGACATCCTCGAATCTTGTCGCAAAAATGGAGAACCAATCCAAGACCATATTTTGGTTGATTGCTAGCATGAGGTCCAAGTCTTGATTAGTCACCATCCTCGCCCCATCCTTTCGCACATTGATCACCATAGCGATGAAACGGTGAATCACCCTCCACACTTTGCTCTTAATCGTGGTAGCCGCATATCCCGAAGCAAACCACTCATCCCTCATCGATATATCCTTCCAAAACAAGTACCGATCCACCTCGGAATACTTAGGGACACTCTCCCCATTCAATGGAAATCCCAACGTCTCGCAAACCACATCTTTGGTCATTCTCTTTTGTCTTCCCCCCATCACAAACTTCCAATGAGTAATTCATTTTTCATTATCTCTCACCGCTTCAAAAGAGCTAACAAACTCCCTAACAAGCTTCGGGTACATCCCGGGATCATCAATGAATAAAACTCCTAAACCACAATGGGCAAGGCGAGAGTGTACCTCATCGTGCAATTCCAAGTTAGTGAGCGTCTCCAAATGAGGATAAAGCGTGACCAATGGTTCCTTGCCCTTCTTTGTGATCAACGCTAAGTTGTCTTTGTGCTTCTTGCTCTTGAAGGTCAAGATCCTATCGTATGGATAGGGGATAGGACCAGTGGGCTCATCTTGGGCAGGAGTAGAGACCAAAGCGAGCGTGGAGGGCTGGCCATCTTCAATCAACAATGGAGGAGGAGCAATTGGGGTAGAAATAGGCTCGCTTCTCCTTTTCTTGGACGGGCGGGGGATGATTTCTTCAGATGAGTCCTCTGATTGAGGGATCGCACTAGGAGCTTCCTCAGATGATTCAGGGTTGGCTATGGCCTTCCGGGATGTTTTCTTTGACTTGGAAGTCGATTGGGGATCTCTGGATTTGGTGGTTTTCACAACGGGTGATTTGGAAGTCCCTTGAGGCTTGCTCGGCGGTTGGTTTGTGCGAGCCATGGGTGAGGTCGCGACGCTGTCGGGAAGCGACTGGCGGATGGAGGTAGTGAGGCGAGCGTGGGTTGAGGTGGAGTGGGGGCGGCAGAGCTGGATCGATCGAGCGGTGGAGAGATCGGGTGAGCGGGTGAGGGATTTTGATTTGGGAATTTTAGGGCAAACACGATATGAGTTTGGGGAAGAAAAGAATTGGCTTAAGTATCAGATGAGGGGCTCGGGTGGGCTCTTTGGGGGTCGGGCATTGCTCGGATAAGCAGCTTAAGGGAAGGCGAGATAGATCGGGCGAGCGGCAGCGGGCTCGACCGAGCGGGCTTCGGCAGTGCTGAGGGGAAGACACGAAGCTCGGTCGAGTGTTTCTGGAGCTCGGGCAGGTTTTCGATAGCCGGCTGAGGAGTTGAGGTGAGCTCGGGCGAGCGAAACTGAGCTCGGGCGAGCAAAAAACGGCAGGGGCGAGTGGAAAGTTGGAGCTCGGGCGGGCGTATGCAGGCTCGGTCGGGCGAGACGGCAATGTCAGACTTTTTGAGTTTTAGGAAAAGCGACTGGCCGGACGTATCAAGGCTCGAGCGAGCAAAAAACTGCAGTGCTTCTCAACTCATGCACTCTCATCTCGAGTCATGACTCCACACTTAAATTCGAGCATACTCTTTCAAAACACCAAGCCACTTTTTAAAGCTCAAGATATGCCAATCAAATTAGGTTCACCCAAGCCGAAAACAACATTCGTAGCTATCACACCAAGCATTTGATAGTTTAGAGTCAAAATGAACACTTACAACGGGTTACCTCCCGAGAGGACCTAGTTTAACGTCTTGGCAAAGACGGAGCCGATTCTCCTCATAATAATTAGAAGCACACTTGAGGAGTCTTATGCAAAGATCCCTCCTCAAGTGGGTACGTCGTGCAAGGAGATTGTTGTGCTTGAGGAGTCATGAGGTGGACCGTGGTATAGCTTGAGTCGTTGGCCATTTGCCATGAAGATTTATCCCTTTACTATTGAATAAGTTCACGTGTCCATCATCAAACACCCTTTGCACCTCGAAAGGCCCAGTCCATCTAGACTTCAATTTACCCGGGAATAGCTTCAATCTCGAGTTATATAGCAACACTTGGTCTCCTTCCCTAAAGTCTTTCCTCGAAATCCTCTTGTCATGCCAACGCTTGGTCTTATCTTTGTAAATGCGGGCATTCTCATACGAATCCAAACAAATTTCCTCTAGCTCTTGAAGTTGCTAAAGTCTTTTCTCGCCCGCGGTTTTCAAGTCGAAGTTCAAGGCCTTTACCACCCACATGGCTTTATATTCTAGCTCTACCGGGAGGTGGCAAGGCTTGCCAAAAATGAGTCGATAAGGAGACATGCCAATAGGAGTCTTGAATGCGGTTCGGTAAGCCCATAATGCATCGTCTAGTTTTGAGGACCAATCTTTTCTAGAGCTCCCTACCGTTCTTTCCAAAATAGATTTAATCTCCCGATTAGAAACTTCCACTTGACCGCTTGTTTGAGGGTGGTATGGGGTGGCTATCTTGTGCTTGACTCCATAATTCCTAAGAAGGGCCTCTAGGTTCCTTTCTTTGAAATGTGATCCTCCATCACTAATAACCGTTCTAGGCACCCTGAACCTTGGAAAAATGATTTTCTTGAACATCTTAGCCACAGTCTTGGCATCGCAAGTAGGGGAAGCAATTGCTTCAACCCATTTTGACACGTAATCCACTGCCACCAAAATGTATTGGTTCCCGAAAGACGATGGGAAAGGCCCCATGTAATCAATCCCCCAAACATCGAATATTTCAACTTCAAGAATTCCTTGTTGAGGCATTTCGTCTCTTCTTGATATATTTCCCGTTCTTTGGCATCTATCACACATGAGAACAAATTCGTATGCATCCTTGTAGAGGCTAGGCCAAAAGAAACCACATTGAAGGACTTTGGCGGCGGTTTTGTTTCCACTCCCATGCCCACCATATCGTGATGCATGGCAATGGTGCAGAATGTGTTCTTGGTCCTTTTCCACCACGCAAGTCCTATAGATGCCATCGGAACACAACTTGTATAGATATGGCTCATCCCAAAAATAGGACTTCACCTCATGGAGAAATCTCTTCTTTTGATTATAAGTGAGGTCGGGAGGAATAATCTCACATGCTAGATAATTGACGAAATCCGCATACCATGGGATGGATTCCTCCTTTATTGCGAGTAGGTCTTCCCCAATGAATGTGTCCCTTATAGGCTCTTTCCTTGCGAGATCTTCTTCTTGTGACTCAAGACGAGACAAATGATCGTCTACCAAATTTTCTACCCCTTTTTTGTCCTTTATCTCTATATCGAAATCTTGTAGCAAGAGGACCCATCGGATAAGTCGGGGTTTGGCTTCCTTTTTAGAGACCAAGTATTTGATGGCGGCGTGATCCGTGTAAACTATAGTTTTTGACCCAATCAAGTATTGTCGAAACTTCTCAAAGGCGTAGACTATTGCAAGCATTTCTTTCTCCGTTGTGGAGTAATTGACTTGAGCATTATCAAGAACCTTGCTCGTATAGTAGATGGCATGCAATTTCTTGTCTACCCTTTGCCCCAAAACCGCTCCAATAGCGTTGTCACTAGCATCACACATCAATTCGAAAGGAAGCTCCCAATTTGGTGGTTGTATGATAGGGGCTGAGATTAGAGCATTCTTTAGCTTTTCAAATGCCTTAAGGCATTGTTCATCGAAATTAAAATCCACATCTTGACAAAGGAGGTTTGTAAGTGGCTTAGCAATCTTCGAGAAGTCTTTAATAAACCGTCGGTAGAAACCGGCGTGCCCAAGAAAACTCCTTATGCCTTTCACGTCCTTAGGAGGAGGCAACTTCTCAATGACTTCAACTTTGGCTTTATCGACTTCAATTCCTCGGCTAGAGATCAAATGCCCCAATACAATGCCTTCTTTTACCATGAAGTGGCATTTCTCCCAATTTAGCACAAGGTCGGTTTCTATGCATCTTTCCAAGACCCGAGTGAGGGTTCCTAGACAAGAATCAAAACATGAGCCATAAACAGAAAAATCATCCATGAAAACCTCCATAATTTTCTCAATAAAATCAGAAAAAATAGCCATCATACATCGTTGGAATGTTCCGGGCGCATTACAAAGTCCAAGGGGCATTCGCCGGTAGGCGAATGTTCCGTAAGGGCAAGTAAAGGTGGTTTTCTCTTGATCTAAAGGGTGAATAGGGATTTGAAAGAATCCGCTATACCCATCAAGGTAGCAAAAATACTCATGATTGGCTAATCTTTCAAGCATTTGATCAATGAAGGGGAGGGGAAAGTGATCTTTTTAGTTGCCTTGTTAAGTTTTCTATAATCCACACACATGCGCCAACCGGTGACGGTTCTTTGAGGGATTAATTCATTCTTGTCATTTTTAACAACGGTCAACCCCCCTTTTTTAGGCACTACATGAATGGGGCTCACCCATTCCGAATCGGGGATAGCATATATGATACCCGCATCTCTCAATTTAGTCACCTCTTTAAATACCACGTCACCAAGTTTTGGGTGCAATCTCCTTAAGGTTTCCCTAGATGGTTTAGATTCATCTTCTAATGTGATTCTATGCATGCAAACATCGGGGTTTATTCCCTTCAAGTCATCAATTGTATAACCAATAGCTCCCCTATATTTTTTTAGCACATGCAATAGTCTAGACGTCTCATCATCATTCAAGGAGGAATTAATAATAACCGGAAGGGTGGAATTTGGGCCCAAAAACTCATACCTTAGACTTGACGGTAGAGGTTTTAGCTCTACCGAACAAGATCCCTTACCTTTGGCGGTTTCACTTTCTGCTTCCTCAATAGCGCAAATATTTTCAAGGAGTGCGGGGCAAAGTTCACAATTATCATCATCAAAAATTTCAAGGGTATCATGGATTAGCGCATCATAATCAAACACGTCATAAACATCAATGAAATTGCAATCCATGGAGAAACTAGGACTACGACATGCTTTAGCCAAATTGAACTCAATCTTTTCATTACTAATATTTAGCATCAATGATCCTTGCCTAACATCAATCACGGCTCCCGCCGTGGCTAGGAAAGGTCTACCCAAGATAATAGGGGTCTCTTTTTCCTCCTCCATCTCCAAGATGAAGAAATCAACGGGAATATAAAAATTTCCCACCTTTATGGGAACGTCTTCTAAAATTCCCTTAGGAACCCTAGAAGAACGGTCCGCGAGGCGTAGGGAAATGGAGGTAGGAGTTAGAGTCCCCATGCCAAGTTTTCTACACAAAGAGTATGGCATTAAGGATATGCTAGCACCAAGGTCGCACAAAGCATCTTCTATGCATATGTCACCAATCATAATAGGTATCGAGAAACTACCCGGATCTTTTAGTTTTTTAGGCAATGGGTTTTGAATTATAGCACTACATCCCAAATTCAATGCTACCGTGTCATGTTCACTAATATCCCTTCTATGTGAGACAATGTCTTTTAAAAATTTAGCATAAGAAGGGATTTGAGTGAGTACCTCGGTGAAGGGCAAGGTAATATTGACCTTACGTAGCATTTCCACGAACCTATTGAAATGTTGATCGTTCTTCTTCTTGAGCAATCTTTGCGGGAATGGCACGGGAGGTTTGTAAGGGGGAAGTTCCTTTGTTGGTTGTTTTGGAGCTTCAACCACGGGTTCGGATGCTTTTTCTACCCCTTGCTCATCCTCCTCTTTTTCCTCTTCGATCTACACCTCAATTTGTGGTTTGGGTGCCTTGGGTTTGGATTGAGGGGGCTCATAATCTTTTCCACTTCTCAATGTTATAGCATTTACGTGCTCATCTTGGTGGAAATCCGGCTTGGAGGGAAGTTTCCCCGGATACCTCGCGGATGAACTAGCTTGTTGGGCAATTTGGTTCTCCAACATCTTGTTGTGAGTGGACATCTCGTCCATTTTTTTGAGCATTTGATCCATTCTTTGGTCGGCTTTTGCTTGACTTGCCACAAGACTTGCTAGGATATTGGTCATGGATTGATCTTGTGTATTCCGATTAGTTGGTGTTTGTGGTTGTTGAGGGCTCATTTCTTGTTGTTGATATTGATAATTTGCCCTTGGTTGATATGGAGCTTTTTGTTGTACTTGGCTAGATTGCCCTTGTTGGTTTTGCCTTTGATAGTTTCCTTGATTTGAATAAGAGTTTTGGCCTTGGGGCTTAGGAGGAAAGTTGTCATTAGCCACTCTCCTATGAGGAGGTTCATAGCTTCTTGTGATGGGGTTGGAATTTTGAGCATAATTTCTTTGTTGATTCACATAGTGGGCTTCCTCATACCCGTCATCATCATCTTCATATCGTCCATCGGGACAATTTTTTGTAGAGTGCTTCGTGCTTGCACATAGAAAACAAGGTTGTTGAGCCGAAGTTTTCTCTTTATCGGTTCTTGGTTTAGTTGACTCCACGGAATTAACCATACTTATCATGGTCTCCATTCTCTTTGACAACTCATTAATTTGATCTTTCGTTGCATAATTAGAGGAGTCTTCTCTTGACTTGGCCATTTTCTTGTGATCAACTCCTTGATATCTATCCGAATTTATAGCTATCTTGTCGACAATCTTGAACCCTTGAGTCGCCGGTAGTTCCATGATAGCACCGCCACTAGCGGTATCCATTTGATTTTTAGCTTCCTTGCTCATACCCAAATAGAAATATCGCATAAGATCGGCTTTTCTAAAATTATGGTGAGGGCATTCCCTCAATTAATGTTTGAAACGATCATACGCTTGATGGAATAACTCATTGTCTCTTTGGGAGAAAGTCAATATGAAATCAGTGAATTTCTTGGTTCTAGAAGGAGGAAAGAACTTGTTCAGAAAGGAATTTGCTAGATGATCCCATGTTCTGAAAGTTCCCGGCTCTTGGTTTTGCAACCATTCTTTAGCATCCCCGTACAATGAAGAGGGAAAGAGCTTCAAATAGACATATTCGGCGGGGACATTCCTTGGCTTATAGGTTCGACAATATTCTTGAAAGTTAGCTAAATGTGTGGAAGGATTCCCGACTCCTTGATATTGATCATGGGTTACCATATGCACTAGAGAAGATTTCACGTCGAAGTCAAAGGCATCCTCATCCGGGGGCATAATAGCCGAGCCATTACCTTCAATAGTGGGAGTCATATAGTCCCCAACGGGTCTTTCATCTTCTTCCTCATCATCATAACTATAATTTCTATTTTCTCTTCGAGGGATGGGAGGATTCCGAATAGGACGTCGATCATCATCGTTGTCATCTCTAGTGGGAGGATCATCTATCTCATCCCCGTCAATTCTAAGATTTCGAGCATCCCTTTGAAGAACGGGACGGTTCTCAATTTCCTCTTCCATGATAACTTCTTGTCTTTGGTCTTGGATAATCGGAGGAACAATACGAATAATAGGAGCAATGGGAGGTAGAGGTTCCTTGCGCGGTCTACCTCTTGGTTTCTTGATGGTTGGGAGGGAAGTGTTTGAAGTTGAACCGGTAGCTACGTGCTTTTGCCCCTTAAACCTCGTGTTCATTCAAATGCCTACAAGAATCAAGGGGAATCGTTAAGTCGCAAGCAATAGCACGAGAAACAAGTGAAATAATCCAAATCTTGTAAAATCTACTTTAGTTCCCTAAGTTAATTCGTTGCTCCCCGGCAACGGCGCCATTTTGAACGTTGTAATTTTAGTACAAGTCATAAACAATTTGTAATGACCGGTAAGTACCGGGTCGTCCAATGAGCAATTGTAAACTTAGGTTCGCTATTCAATTTTACTTAATAAGGCTATTTCCAATCGGTTACTAGAAATGGGGGATGTCAATTATCAAATGATGATTAAAGCAATGTAAGGATTGTTTTCAAGGTTTTTAAGGGCATTCCTAGGGTGCTACGTCCCTCCTTGGTGTGCTAGGCTCTCTATAAGCTCAATTTTATGCAAGAATAAGCTAATGTAATGGTTAGATTAAGGCGTGCGACTATTAAACCAAATTCCATCCCTAGATTACTTCTTTGATTTAAAGGAGAGGCACCTCGCACGTGGGCTTCAATCGCTAGATGTTGTTAGCCCACGTCCTACTCAAGGTTCTCAATCATTAGCGCTAGCTCAATGATCAATAGTCAATGAGCGGTTTAAGACCAAGCCTATCTCAATGCCAAGATGAGTCACGCTAGTGAACATCACTCAACAAGGTGAATCTACTTCATCCTAGAACTCTAAGTCTCATTCGCTAGAATACTCAACTTCAAGTTCATAGTTATAAACCACTTGGGCATTTTCTCAAACACTTGGTGGGCATATAGTTGACATGTTATACAAGTAGATTCACAGCCATATAAAAACCTTCATTCATGCATATTATCAATAGATGGTAGAGTATTACACACCAAGGAGGTTCATAGAACCCTAGAAACAAAAAGGGACTACTCACAAGTCATATTCATTAATGATCCAAAATAGTTCTTACAAAGATGATGAAATGGAACAAATAAGGTGAAGAAAGTAAGATGAAAATCTCCCTTCTATCTTAGATTAGCTCCAACGTAGTTGATGATCTTTTCAAAACCCTTTGTGCTCTTCAAAAACTCCCTAAAACCCTTCCTATCATTTCCAAAAACGGAGCTTTCTATTTATAGCACAAGTGTAAAATTCTTGGTTTGAGTCTGCGCTCGGGCGAGCTTGGGAGCGCTCGGTCGAGCTCCATGCAGGGAACAAAGAGGAATGGTCGGGACGCCCGGTTGAGCTCCATTAGGCCGGGGTGAGCTTTCTTTGGCAGTGTCTTATGGCCGGGAGAGAGCTCGGGCGAGCTTCAACTGTACCGGGCGAGCTCCACGCTTGGAAGGGAGGAATGGTGCAGGGGAGTCCGGGCGAGCTCAGAGGCGCTCGGGCGAGCAGCATTCGGTAGAGGCGACACGTCCTGGGGCACTCGGTCGAGCTTTGTTGAGGCTCGGGCACTTTCGTGCTTGGATGAATGGGGTGACGCATGAGAGCTCGGTCGAGCTTGAGGGCGCTCGGTCGAGCGGCATTTTTAGAGTGTCTTGATCTCTTCTAAGGCGACTGAGGACCGGGCGGGCACCAGTAGACTCGATCGAGCGAAATTCGGCAGGGAACCATTGGCATGAGCACGCTCGACCGAGCCTCATCTAGCCCGGGCGAGCTCCATCTGTTTTTGCATGAGAAATCCTCATTTTGGCCTAGAAACTTTGATTTTCTTCGATAATTGATACTCTTAAGTCCATGGACCATAGAATTGGTTTCTCATCAGAAATAGCAAGAGCGAGGGTTAATATGACATCAAAAGAGGCTCGGAACGAGTCAAAACATCTAGTAACAGTAGGAGAGAGATAGTCGAGAAATCAACTTATCAATGGGTCATAGGTATTAATCGGATTGCATGAAATTGATATTAGGTCATGGTAGCTACAATGGTAGTACATGAATTAATAGGAAAGTTGACTTTTGTCTGAAAAACCCTGAGTTTAATAATCGAGATCATTGATAATCCGTGGATGGATGGCATTCAACGATTGAGATTAATCTAGACAATGATCTGTGGATGGACGACTTGTCTAGTGTTATTTTGGTTTATTTCCATATTCGATAGCATGATTGAATTACGTTATATGATTGCATGATTAATGGGGTTGGCACGGGTGAAGTTTGATCCTGAGATTCTTTCTCTGATTAAGCAAAACCTTTTATTTTTTTGTATTTAATTTCTGTTGTTTTCATCACATCAAAACCTCTTGTTATTTGTAATAGCTGAATAGGACACTCGTTAGCTAGTAATTGCACACGTTGTTCCTAGGATCGACCCTTGGCTTACCAAGGTTTATAAATTTTGCTTGATTGCAACTTGACCCCTAAAACATATAAATTGACAACTATAAAGGGTTAAAAATACGCTTGTCACTTCTGAGATTTGAACTGTATATTTTTTGTGTTGCGGAGCCACGGAGATATGGATCTCTGGGGTCCTTTTTTGGGAGATTGACAACGGGGCAACATAGTGTTTCGCCGGTGTTGACAAAATCGCAGCTTCTAGTTGTTTTCTCAGTTGTTTTTTGAAGTTAGTAGTCTCGGTGTGTTATTAGTAGTTGTTTTTGTTGGTTAATATTAGATGCGTTAAGCGGAATTTCAGATCGTATCTAAACATCTAATAGTCGGATCTACGCACAATTGATAGATCATGAGAATACCTTTGATGCGTGAACTGGATCTGATTGGGTAGGAATGAAAGCGATGAGAGCTCCACGTGTTGCTCCTCTAATTGGTCCACACGAGCCCGTCTAGATCTCCATGCCTTCGACTGCTAGGACGAAAGGATGAAGGGGGAGCAATCAGATTGCTTGGTGGGAAGATGGTGTTTGGCGTTTGATAATGTTTACAAGAAAAAAAGAAAAATCCTTTTCTCAGTACAAGAAACCCTTTCTTTTCCTTTCTTTAATCGTCACTGACAGAACCGCTTGTCGTCAGAGCGATTTGTGCAAATAAATTTATAATAGTCCGCTACTCGCAACTATACTACTGGGTAGTACTTGGTAAGTAGGGGTCGAACCCAGAGGAATTAGGGGGATAGGTTATTCTTTAAGGGGTTTGTTCAGCGAAGGAGCGTGTTTTAGGTTGGTTGAGGTTTTAGTGCTAACAACTACGTGACTTTTTAGTTGGTTTTGGTTTTGAGTGCTGAAAAGTAAATTACAGAAAAGTAAATACTGAAATTAAAAGCGAAGACTTACAGTGGGTGATGCGTGAATTGCAAGTCCTCCGGATTGTGAGCGGTTGATGGTTGCAGTTGATTGAACAATAAAAGTAAAGACAAAGGGGTTTTGTAATTGCGAGAGAAGTATTCGGTCTTGGGGGCCTTGTATTATATCCTGTTCATTCTTTTAGTAACCCTTCTAAGTATTCAAACGTGTATCGAGGCCCTTTCGTAGCGCTCAATTTGCCACACTGTTTGTAAACCCTTGTTCTACTTCAGACTAATTCCTCCTTTCGAAGTATCTTAGCCTTTTGTGCATCCATTTGGTCCCTTTGGTCCAGTTTCCAAATGGTTTTAAAGATAGATCGAACTCCTCAGATAAGCTTTGCCCTTTCGTAGCATCCACTTACCCGAGTATGTTCACGACTTCCCACAGAAGAGTTTTGCCCTTTCGTAGCTTCCACTCAACCTTGGAAAGTCTGACCTTATAAATGGCACATAGAACAAGTTTTGAATACAGAGAAAAGAAACTAAACGAAGTAAAACATTTTATAAAACAAGAAGTCCCCTTCAACCGAATGAAGAGTTTAGTTACGAATATCCATAGAGTTGGACATCATAACTAAATACTTGGGGATTTGGAAAAGAATACTCAAGAACAAACAGGAGTAAAGAGAGAAGAGAAAGAGATTACTCAAGAACAAACAGGAGTAACTCTTGAACTGTAACTGAAAACTTGAGTACTCAAGAACAAACAGGAGTACTCAAGATCGAACTAAAGTATTTGAGAACAAACTGAACTTTTATTGATATCAAACCAAACTTTACATAGTAACAAACTTAGAGAGAGAAGTGTTTTACACAATTTTGGGATGGATTGAAATGAGGAGGAGAGCTTGGTATTTATAGGCTAAGGGGAGGGGAATGGAGGGCCAAGATGAGGGCATGTGGTTTGGCATCCAAGGGTGGAGATGGGGGGAAGAGGAGAGGAGGGCAAGTGTCACAAGGGGAGAGGAGGAGAGCAAAGCCGCCGGCGGCTTTTGGGAGAGGGGAGGAGGTTGTGACATGTGGAGGAAGGGGAGAGGAGGAGGAGGGGTTGTGAGGGCAAAGCCGCCGGTCCATGTGGCATGAGGAGAGTGGTTGTGAGTTTTGTGCAGTTTGCACAAAACTATCGGTGTATTCCAGCTCCGGATTGTCTTCGGTTTCTCTTCGGTTTGATTTGTTTTGAATGATTCCAAGTCAGGATCTTTAGATTTCTTCATTCAGCGTCTGATCTTGACCTTGGATTGTCTCCTGATATCTTTTCTGTGCTAAAAGCTCTTCCTTAGCGTGTATTCTCTCTAAGCTCTGAAATACCCTGTAGAAATGTATCGGGACTAAAACATCGAAGTTAGATAGACAAACAGTCTAATTTGGTGGGTTTAACTATGTTTATGATTCATACAATTGTGGTCCATCAGATAACCCCACACTTTTAGTTGTTCGTCCCGAACAATGCTTTATAAGGGCGTTACTAAGTAAGTTGGTTAAAATATGAAAATAAGATTGTGGTACTCGATTTTTCCTAATTCATGCATTACTACTTGTTACTAAATTAAACTGCGTAAATAAGTAGAAGAAACTTGATACTTGTACCTTTGTGCTGGGATGCAAATTAATTCGGATGTTTCGGGAGATAGCCCTTTTCAGGCTCCTGGACTACACCTTCGGGATCGTCTCGCACTATATGGTTTTCTTGTAGCTTTCTCTAGCACGTGATTCGATTCAGGTTTCAGTGAGTTGAGTACTTTGATTACTTTTGGCGAGGGACTGCTTTTTGTAGTGAATTGGCCTTTGGCCTTTGATTTGACGCTTTGAGTTCTTCACTTTTGTTCGGTTAAAACCTTCACAATTTTGGGCCTGAGGCCTCTTGATTTGCTTCTTCGAGCTTTTTGCGTCTTTGTGACTTGCTAGTCCATTTTCTCAAGCCTTCTTGGGAGGTCCAATCATCGCCCGCGAGCATATGGAAATACCTCCCCGCTCCTCTCGTCTTCGTCGTTTTGCGCGGGTCAAGATGAGGGTCGCTCATCTATTTTCTCGGCTATTTTGACTAGAGAGAGGACGGTCTGATTCCCGTCCTCGCCTTTGCATAGATGCTTCCTGGCGGAGTTGACTTCAATTATTCACTGAAACCTGAAGTGCAGCCTCCACTGACTTCGAAAACCATATAGTTTGATCTGTTCCTTCAAGTGCTTGCCAAGCCCCTCTAGGGCAATTTCTATCAACTCCACATCCCTAGTTTATCTCGGCACAAAAGACAAATGAGAAGTTACATTCTAAGTTTTTAAACAGTTTGCATTTTCACAAGGTTGATGCATGAATTATGATCTATCTTTTTCACATTCTTAAGTTCATATTTTCAAAAAGATACTATTTAAAAAGAAAAGAAAAACATGCAGATGGTTCTCACCCCACACTTTTGAACGAAGGCGTGCCTTAGTTCAAAAGTCATGCAAATATATACAAAAGAAGGAAATGACATTAAGGAAAAAGAAGAACAGAACTCCCTTTTACTGTGTCGTGGAAATGACATGGCATGAGGCTGGATAATCGAGGGAGTCTGGCTGGGGCCTCGAACTCTCAGCGCAGGCCCGGTAAATTCACGGAAGCTGCCTGGCTGATCCGGTCTTGCTCCAAACTTAATTCCTACATGAAAGATATTCCTTCTATACAAAAAGTGGGTGAGAGCGCTTATTGGAAATTTAAATGACAGAAGTTAAAAGTGCAGAAAAGTAAGATAGTGTCGGGTTACCTCCCGACCAGTGCACTTGTTTAACGTCGTTGGCTCGACACAAAGGGGATCACCAGTTGGGATCCCATGGGCGGCTCAGGTCGAATTTTTGTGGGGCTATGCTGGCTTCGCCGTGGTAATGTTTGACTCGTTGCCCGTTTACCGTGAATTTACTTTTATTGTCCATGCTTTCCAACTCAAGCCTTCCATGGTTGTATACTTTAGTCACAGTATAAGGGCCGGTCCATTTTGATTTTAGTTTGCCAGGCATTAACTTCAACCGTGAGGAAAAGAGTAGTACTTGTTGTCCTTCCTTAAATGAGCGGCGGAGGATGAATTTGTCATGATATAATTTCGTCCGTGCCTTGTAGTCTGTTTGCTCTTCATAGGCTTCAAGCAGCAATTCTTCAAGTTCGCATAGCTTAAGCTTCCTATCCAGTCCGGCAGCTTTTAAATCTGGATTGCACTTCTTGAGCGCCCAATAGGCTTTATGTTCTAATTCTACCGGAAGGTGGCATGCCTTTCCATAAACAAGCCGAAAGGGGGAGGTTCCAATTGGTGTTTTGTACGCTGTCCGATAAGCCCAAAGAGCTTCGTCCAGTCTCTGACTCCAATCTTTCCTACCTGGTTTCACCATCTTTTCTAGAATACTTTTGATTTCGCGGTTGGAGATCTCCGCTTGACCATTGGTTTGGGGATGATATGCCGTAGATGTTCGGTGGTGGACATGGTATCGTTTTAAGGTAGCAGCCATCATGCGGTTGCAGAAATGAGTTCCTTGGTCACTTATTATGGCTTTGGGTACCCCGTACCTACAAAATATATTAGTGCGCAAAAATTCTATGACAGTCTTTGCATCATCGCACCTTGTAGCCTTAGCTTCTACCCATTTCGACACATAATCCACAGCAACTAAGATGTATGTGTAACCACATGAAACTGGAAATGGTCCCATAAAATCAAGACCCCAAACGTCGAAGACATCGTTGACTAATATGGGTACTTGAGGCATTTCATTCCTAGCTGACACATTTCCTACTCTTTGACACTTATCGCATTTTCTACATTTTTTATTGGCATCTTTAAATATTCCTGGCCAGAAAAAGCCGCTATCTAGGATTTTTCTAGCGGTTCTTTTAGGCCCAAAATGTCCTCCGCATGCAAACTCATGGCAGAAACTAATAACAGAAGCTATTTCATTATCAGGGATGCATCTCCTAAGTACTTGATCTGGTCCTATTTTCCATAAATAAGGATCATCCCATAAGTATTGTTTAGCCTCATGTTTAAGTTTCATGCATTGTGCTTTAGTAAAAGAGGGAGGAAACGTACCTCCCACAAGGTAGTTGACGATTGAAGCATACCATGGTACTTTGGTTGAGACGGCGTATAGGTGCTCATCTGGAAATGACTCGGTTATGTGCCCTTCTTCTTCCTTTCGGACAATCCTACTTAGGTGGTCGGCCACCGTATTCTCAATTCCTTTTTTGTCCCTTATTTCTACATCAAACTCTTGCAGCAGTAATATCCACCGTATGAGTCTTGGCTTGGCTTCCTTTTTCTTCATCAGGTAGCGGATGGCAGCATGGTCAGAATAAACTATTACTTTTGCTCCAAGCAAATATGGTCTGAACTTTTCTAGAGCGAAAACTACTGCCAAGAGTTCCTTTTCGGTGGTGGAGTAGTTCCGTTGGGCAGGATCTAGGGTTCGTGAGGCGTAGTAGATCACACCTGATTTCTTTTCAATTTTTTGGCCGAGAACTGCCCCCACAGCGAAGTCGCTTGCGTCGCACATGATTTCGAATGGTAGTTCCCAATTTGGTGTTTGGATGATAGGTGTGCTAGTGAGGGCTTTCTTTAGATCATCAAAGGCTTTTTTGCATGCGTCGGTGAATTCAAACGGAACTTCTTTTTGTAGGAGAGAGGATAGGGGCAATGCCTTTTTGGAGAAGTCTTTGATGAATCGTTGGTAGAATCCTGCATGGCCAAGGAATGATTGGATGTCTCGGACCGTGGATGGGTATGGTAGAGTCTTGATCAGGTCGATTTTTGCTTTGTCTACTTCCATACCTTCTTTCGACACGACATGTCCTAAGACTATTCCATGTGTTACCATGAAGTGGCACTTCTCATAATTGAGCACTAAGTTCATGGACACACATCGTGCTAAAACTGTGTTCAAATTGCTTAAGCACGCGTCGAATGTGTCTCCATGGATGGTGAAGTCGTCCATGAAGACTTCAATAAATTCTCCGATCATGTCTGAAAAAATGCTGGTCACAACCCTTTGAAAAGTTCCTGGAGCATTGCATAGGCCGAATGACATTCTTCTGAAGGCGAAAGTACCGAATGGGCAGGTAAATGTTGTCTTTTCTTGGTCTTCAGGTGCTATGGGGATCTGATTATATCCTGAGAACCCGTCCAGGAAGCAAAAATATGGTTTGCCTGCCAGTCGGTCCAGCATTTGATCGATGAATGGTAGAGGGAAATGGTCTTTTCTTGTGACGGCGTTCAATTTCCTGTAGTCGATGCACATTCTCCAGCCGTTCTTGATCCTTGTTGTCACCATGTTTCCTTTGGCATCTTCTTCGACTGTGATCCCACTTTTTTTGGGAACCACGTGGACAGGACTCACCCATTGGCTATCTGAAATGGGATAGATAACGTCCGCGTCTAGTAGTTTTTGTATTTCTTTCTGGACGATCTCCATCATGATTGGGTTGAGTCGTCGTTGAGGCTCTCTTGATGGTTTTGCTCCATCTTCAAGTAGAATACGGTGCATGCATACGGCCGGGCTGACTCCTCTTAAATCGGCCAGTGTCCATCCGATAGCCAGCTTGTGTTGTTTCAGCACTTTTATTAAGCTTTGTTCTTGTCCTGTTTCCAAGCCACTCTTGATAATTACTGGGAGAGTGTCATTATCTCCTAGGAAGGCGTACTTTAAATGTCCATGAAGGGGCTTTAACTCTATTTTGGGGGGTTGCATTACCGAGGGCACGAAAGTATTTGATTTGAATAATTTTACCTCGTTGACTTCATATTCTAGTGTGAGAGGCTCCGAGATCGTTAAGTGGGCCACCATTTCATGCAAGTTTTCAGTTAATGAGCTTTCGGCTCCGTTGAGTACGACTTCTAAGAGATCTGCCCTTGGTTCTGATTGAGTTTCTTGGACCAGATCGTCCAAAGCATCGAGAGCGTGAACTTCCTCGAAATCCATAGGGTGCTTTATTGCTTGGAATATGTCGAAGCTGAAGACTTCTCCTTCTACTTCTATTGAGAGCATCCCACTTCCACAGTCTATCTTCATTTTTGCTGTTTTCAGAAATGGACGACCGAGAAGAATAGGTGCATGATCAGTAGGTCCGCCATTCTCCATTTTTAAGACGTACAAGTCTGCTGGAAATACTAATTTGCCTACTTGAACCAGGACGTCTTCAATTTTGCCCTCGGGCTGTTTGCATGATCGATCAGCTAATTGAATAGTGAGACCGGTGGGTTTGAGTGGTCCAATCTTAAGGCATGAGTAGATAGAGAAGGGAAGAACATTGATTGATGCCCCTAGGTCTAGCATGCAGTTATCGATTCTGATGTTGCCAATTTTGCACGGAATGGTGTAAGTTCCAGGATCTCCACATTTAGGGGGAACTTTCCGTTGCATGACTGTCGATACGTTCCTACTCATCAGCTCCTGATCGTTTCCAGTATTCCTCCTCCGGTTGATACAAAGTTCTTTCAAAAACTTGGCATACCGAGGAATTTGCTTGATGGCTTCCAATAGGGGGATGTTGATTTCAACCTTGCTGAACAACTCCAACACTTCCTTATCCATGACATATTGTTTTTGCACGCGTGTAGGTACTGGAAATGGAAGTGTTGTGCTAATTCTAGGATTTTCGGTTCTGGGTATCAGGTCAGGCCCGTGTTCCTGGGACGTATTCTCTTCTTCTTCGGACGCGTCCCGTTCTTCCTCAATTATGTCGCCGTCTTTATCGGTTGCTTCTTCCTCTAGAGTTTCGAGAGGCTCGGGCCTTGTTTGTTTTTCTTTGGGTAACCTTGGGTCTTTTTCTTCTTTTTGCTCCACAGTTTTGCCGACAATCGTTTTTCCACTCCTAAGAGTTACGGCATTCATATTTTCCTGCGGGCTTTGAATAGTTTGGGACAGGAGTTCGCCGGGTTTACTAGGGAGTGCGGATACTGATGCAGCGAGTTGGGCGATGTGCTTCTTCAAGTCTGATAATTCTTCTTTTGTTTCGATTTGGTTTCGATGCATAGTAGTATTCAACTGTTGCACAGTTCCAGTTAATTGCAGCATCATATCCTCAAGTGATTTGTTTGCCCCTTGATAATTCCCTGAGCTTGCTTGGTACTGGTTTGACTCCTCCTGTTGGTATTGGTCTGCTGGGGTGTTCTGGTTGTACGGTTGATAGAATGATTGGGCTAGTTGAGGGATAGCTGGTTGTGTTTCTTTCTGAGGATAGTTGTTGTTACGCCAGTTTGGGTTGGTTGCTTGACCGTTCTGTCTGTTTTGTCCGGCTCTGTCATTGTTGTTGCTGTTGTTGTATCTTTGGTATCCTCCCACTACATTTACTTCTGTAGGTTCCTCTTCTATTAATGTCGGGCATGTGTCAGTCTGATGCTCCGTAGAACCGCAAAATTCACAAGGTTTTACAGGAACTGGTTGTCTTCGTATGATCTGAATCATCATCTCCTTTAATTGTTTCATCTCTTCAGTTATGGAGTTTACTGATGTTTCGGCTTGTGTTACCTTTTTTGATCGAGAGAATTCATCTTGACGAGCAGTCTCTTCTCTAAATCGGGCATTTTCAGCAACGTTGGCGATGAGATTCCTTATGCCACTCAATGATAGATTCATCATGGATCCCCCTGCTGAGGCATCCAAGAGCATTTTGTCTAAGGGTCTTAATCCATCAATGAGGTATTCGATGACGAGTTTCTCGGGCAGTCCAAGGGTACAGCAGCTCCTTTCTAGGGAATTGAATTTTTCCAGGTAATAGTACATGGTTTCATTGGGACCCTGTGTGATTTCCTGTAGTTGCCTCCTTACTTGCATTGCTCTTCCCGCCGGATAGTATTTGTCTACGAATTTCTTCTGCATTTGAGCCCATGTTCTGATGCTTCCGGAAGGCAATGAAAGGAACCAGTCGTTTGCCGAGTCTGTGAGGGAAAAATAGAACGCCTTTAACTTAAAGTCGTCCATATTCACTCGATTGGGTTTTAGGTTTTGGCAAATTCCATGCAGGCGTTGGAGGTGAGTTGTGGCGGATTCTCCTTGAGTTCCTGAGAATTTTGGCAAGCTGTGGGCCACTGTCGCGTTGATGGTTATGTTTTCTAATTCAGGGTTCTCGTAGATGCACCACGGCTGTGTTTCGAAATTAGGGGCATTTAATTCTCCCATAGTAGGTTCACGGTAGTTGTTGTCCCCATAGTAGTTGTCGAAGACAGGTTCTTGCCTAGGCATTTGTCGGGGTTGAGGGTATGGTGGGTATCTAGGGGGCTGTACTGGACCAGCTGGGTTTCGGTCCTCGGGTGGTTCTTGGTTTCTTCGGGCAGCCTCTCTATCACGAGCTCTTCTGTTTCTGATGAGTTGTTCCGGATTATCGACGAATGGAACCTCATCATTTCGATCGTACAGGTTTATTTCTTCGTCATCCTGGTAGTCATGGTGGCTTTCTTCGCGAGACATGGTTGTTTTGAAGTGCGTAATGATTCGAACAACTTATCCGATGGCTAATTCCCCGGCAACGGCGCCAATTTGACAGAACCGCTTGTCGTCAGAGCGATTTGTGCAAATAAATTTATAATAGTCCGCTACTCGCAACTATACTACTGGGTAGTACTTGGTAAGTAGGGGTCGAACCCAGAGGAATTAGGGGGATAGGTTATTCTTTAAGGGGTTTGTTCAGCGAAGGAGCGTGTTTTAGGTTGGTTGAGGTTTTAGTGCTAACAACTACGTGACTTTTTAGTTGGTTTTGGTTTTGAGTACTGAAAAGTAAATTACAGAAAAGTAAATACTGAAATTAAAAGCGAAGACTTACAGTGGGTGATGCGTGAATTGCAAGTCCTCCGGATTGTGAGCGGTTGATGGTTGCAGTTGATTGAACAATAAAAGTAAAGACAAAGGGGTTTTGTAATTGCGAGAGAAGTATTCGGTCTTGGGGGGCCTTGTATTATATCCTGTTCATTCTTTTAGTAACCCTTCTAAGTATTCAAACGTGTATCGAGGCCCTTTCGTAGCGCTCAATTTGCCACACTGTTTGTAAACCCTTGTTCTACTTCAGACTAATTCCTCCTTTCGAAGTATCTTAGCCTTTTGTGCATCCATTTGGTCCCTTTGGTCCAGTTTCCAAATGGTTTTAAAGATAGATCGAACTCCTCAGATAAGCTTTGCCCTTTCGTAGCATCCACTTACCCGAGTATGTTCACGACTTCCCACAGAAGAGTTTTGCCCTTTCGTAGCTTCCACTCAACCTTGGAAAGTCTGACCTTATAAATGGCACATAGAACAAGTTTTGAATACAGAGAAAAGAAACTAAACGAAGTAAAACATTTTATAAAACAAGAACTCCCCTTCAACCGAATGAAGAGTTTAGTTACGAATATCCATAGAGTTGGACATCATAACTAAATACTTGGGGATTTGGAAAAGAATACTCAAGAACAAACAGGAGTAAAGAGAGAAGAGAAAGAGATTACTCAAGAACAAACAGGAGTAACTCTTGAACTGTAACTGAAAACTTGAGTACTCAAGAACAAACAGGAGTACTCAAGATCGAACTAAAGTATTTGAGAACAAACTGAACTTTTATTGATATCAAACCAAACTTTACATAGTAACAAACTTAGAGAGAGAAGTGTTTTACACAATTTTGGGATGGATTGAAATGAGGAGGAGAGCTTGGTATTTATAGGCTAAGGGGAGGGGAATGGAGGGCCAAGATGAGGGCATGTGGTTTGGCATCCAAGGGTGGAGATGGGGGGAAGAGGAGAGGAGGGCAAGTGTCACAAGGGGAGAGGAGGAGAGCAAAGCCGCCGGCGGCTTTTGGGAGAGGGGAGGAGGTTGTGACATGTGGAGGAAGGGGAGAGGAGGAGGAGGGGTTGTGAGGGCAAAGCCGCCGGTCCATGTGGCATGAGGAGAGTGGTTGTGAGTTTTGTGCAGTTTGCACAAAAATATCGGTGTATTCCAGCTCCGAATTGTCTTCGGTTTCTCTTCGGTTTGATTTGTTTTGAATGATTCCAAGTCAGGATCTTTAGATTTCTTCATTCAGCGTCTGATCTTGACCTTGGATTGTCTCCTGATATCTTTTCTGTGCTAAAAGCTCTTCCTTAGCGTGTATTCTCTCTAAGCTCTGAAATACCCTGTAGAAATGTATCGGGACTAAAACATCGAAGTTAGATAGACAAACAGTCTAATTTGGTGGGTTTAACTGTGTTTATGATTCATACAATTGTGGTCCATCAGTCACCCTCAAAACCCTATGTCTCCTGCCTTTTGAAAACCTTTTCCAAAATAAAACATATCTTGTGATTAATTAGGAGACTTAATTGGAAGATTAATTAGGAGAATTATTTGCCATTATGAATTGAATAGCCGCCCAATCAATTAGGCAATCTCCCATTAATTTCTAATTAACTCCACAATTCATTATTTATTTCCTAAATAAATAATAAGCATTATTATTAATAATATCCAATATCTATTAATAATTAATCATCTTTCCCGTTGATCTAGTCCGTCAACTCTAAGTGTGTGACCTCATAGGACCCGATTATAATAGCTATGAGTTTAACCTGTTTAACCTCATTAATTGTAGTTGGCTTCTAGCAAAGCACTACGACTCCTAAAATAATCGGATTGAATTCATTCAGTTAATAGTCCTATTCCAAGTTTAGTCATTGCACATTAAATTAAAGGACACAATTCCTTCGATCTCCCACTTGTCCTTAAACAAGTGTGCAATATAAGATACCTTTGTCTCTTAATGTCTTATTTGACGATATGGTGACATTCATATCTTGCGTCAAATGTGTTTCTTGAACTCTGAGTTTGAACTATCAATTAAACGGATGATTTCAAATAATCATCCGAGCATGGCCATGCATTTTCAGTTCTCACTCTTCAAGTGGCCGAGACACCAGTCCTGTTCAATGTATCACAGTATACACGAACCAGGAGGACTTCTCCAATCTTGTATGACTATGGCTCCCACTCAACTTTTTGCAATCCTAACAACTGCCTTTATAACTCCCTTTTACGGAAAGCGTTTAACAGTGTCAAAGAAATACCAATCATCAAGTGAGACCACAACATACTCATGTCTGAGGAATCTACTAATCCTAGTTTAACTTAAAACTTTACAATCTCTTTTGTAGAGTCTTAAGATGGGTCAGTCTTACATGTATCATCCATACACATAAATGTAAATGACTAGACATCTCCATGTCCCTATAGCCCATGAAACCTGGCGCTATCAGTCAACTTACAATATAGTCACTAACGAAATTATCCATGTCCATTTGATGATTTCAAACTATAGACTTTCAATAATTCAAAACTTCATTTCACTTAATGGGGTTTCATCACCATAACACTTAAAGTGATCCCATTTGTTAATAATGAATTATTTGGACACATTATTCAATATTGATCAAAACAATATTTAAATAAGGATGAAATATCATATATCATAAGATCATCAAGTCAAACATAACACTAGTGTCTAACACTCATAATTATACAACGTAATATAAAAGCAAACTCAAATCCATTCTCCAATGTGCTTGAGACCCTTAGCCCTAGTGTGACTCTCATGCTTGGGCCTAGGCATAGGCTTGGTCAATGGATCTGCGATGTTGTCATTAGTATGCACCTTACACATCCTAATGTCACCCTCAGTGATGATGCGTCGAATAAGGTGATACTTCCTCATAACGTGTCTGGATTTGGAGCTCGAACTCGGTTCCTTTGCCTGGGCTATGGCACCATTGTTGTCACAATAGATGTCGATAGGCACTGAAATGCTTGGAACTATACCAAGTTCATCCAGGAACTTCCTTATCCAAACGGCCTCCTTTGCTGCTTCACAAGCAGCAATGTACTCAGCCTCTGTTGTAGAATTTGCTACTGTATCCTGCTTGGAGCTCTTCCTGCTCACAGCTCCTCCGTTAAGGATGAAGACATAACCCGATTGAGACTCAAAGCCATCTCGGTCAGTCTGAAAGCTTGCATCAATATATCCTTGTACGATCAATTTTTCATCTCCCCCATATACTAAGAAATCATCCTTGGTCCTTTTCAAGTACTTCAGAATATTCTTAGCTGCACTCCAGTGTGCTTCTCCAGGACTTGATTGGTATCTGCTACACATGCTCAAAGCATATGCAACATCAGGACGTGTACATACCATGGCATACATGCACTACTACAAAAGCGGCTTTATGCAACGGTTCTGAGTACCCTTATGCAACGGTTCTGGATCCGTTGCATAAGCTACCGTCGCATAAGGTCATGACCTTATGCAACGGTTCAAGGAAAACCGTTGCATAAGATCATGACATTATGCAACGGTTTTTAGCATAGAACCGTTGCATAATGTCATGACCTTATGCAACGGTTTTGAGCAGAGAACCGTTGCATAATGTACTGAAAATTTTGGCATATTTTGATTGTTTTATAGCTCAAATCCACCTGAAAAATTAAACAAAAATTGCAAACAAATGTAATTTCCTGTTATTCCTTTTTCAAACATCAAAATACTTTCATTTCACTCAAAATACAACCATTCATTACACCATTGTTTTATAACAATCAAATGTAAACACTACAATAATGTATCTTGACAAAAGATCATGTTTAAACTAGTCGTGCAAGTAGCCGACGATGTCATCTCGCACGTCTCGACGATGTCATGACATTTGATATCTTTCCGAAGTGCAGCAGACAAAAGGATATGTTGATTGCTTAGCACAAGGACTGCAGGTAGAAGAAGTTGGTTCAATAGAAACCACAGCACCATGTATTTTTTATCATACTGATAGCTGAAATGCAAACAAATGGAATGAATGAGCAACAGAAACGACATATGAATCAACAGCAGACTGTAATTTTTCATTTGCATAACCTCTGGAAAATTCAGGGAATAAGATTATATCCATTTGCAAGTTCCAACCATACCATTTCGGTGAACTTCATGACCTCATATACTATACTTTTGATGTACAAAAACTGATAAATCTGAATATAAGTTATGCATGTCATATCATATTTCGTCGGTACACAACTTGAAAGTCTAAAGGATTTACCAGATATTCTCCAACATGGCAAAACTGAGGCAGAGAGCTGATTAGGTGAATTACTCCACATATCAGCCTTCATTATTCTTGTTGCTACCAACATGGAGAAGCGAGTGTCACTACGAGACATGGTAACCGCACATAGTTACTTCTTAACAAATAAAACCTCACATATTTCATACTTCTTAACAAATAACACACCTTTCCTTCAAACAATGATGCATCATAGAGCGTCTCACACTGAACTGGTCCATAAAATCAGATTGACATCGCTGGTTTCAGCAGCCGTAGCCTTTGCCTTCCTCCGCTAAACACTCCCTGCGAAAACGACATAGAACCACAGTAATTCAATACAAAGGCAACCAGCTTCTCAAGGTTAGCAACATTTGTACCACCAAATGGCATCATTGAATCATAACCTATCTAAGCCTCATTGAAGCATTTCATCAAACATCAAACCTTCAAAAAATCATGTACACATACACTAGCCTAAAAATCTATTTTTCCAAATCATTCGAAACTAACAAAGCCCACCAAGTGTTTAGTAAGACACAGCTGCAATGAGCTCTCCGACGTCTCAAAAGACACAACCAAACCCCAATTATGGAGAGAGAAAAAACCCCAAATCGCTGGGCGAAATTCAATCTCATACCTGAAGTCGATCTAAAACTCTCCTCGGAGACGATATCCAAAACCAAATTTCGCTAAATCTGAGTCAAAAAAATCGTAGCTAATCTCCTCAATGTTGTCCTGTTGAAAGTAGACGACGTACGCAGCCTGATGAGACATCGAATCGAACAACTTTTAAATTACCTACAAATCATCAGATTAGGGTTTAACGGAGACGAGAGAACAGGAATGCAGTGAGAAATCGAAGTGGTGGGGAAGCGCAAACTGTACCCTCAAAATAGCAACCCTTCCCAGCGAAAATTGTTTCACAAACCAGAAGACGAAGCCGCAGCAGCATCAGAAGAATCAGTCAAAACCTCTATGACAAAAAAGACGTAAGCTAAGGGCGACGGAGGTCGACTGAGGTCGACTGGCTGAGAGGAATGAGCGGAGGAGGGCGACGAGTGGGATTGGAAGAAGACTGACTACTTATGTTATTCAATTTTAGGTTTGAGTTTATGCAACGGTTCTTAAGAAACCGTTGTATAAGGCGAATATATATGCAACGGTCTGTAGACAACCGTTGTATAAAGTGAACATTTATGCAACGGTTTTCATACAACCGTTGCATAAGGTACACTTTATGCAATGGTTATTAAGAACCGTTGCATAAGGTACACTTTATGCAACGGTTATTAAGAACTGTTGCATAAAGTGTACCTTATGCAACGGTTATTAAGAACCGTTGCATAAAGTGTACCTTATGCAACGGTTTTGTCTAAAAACCGTTGCATAAATTATAACCGTTGCGTAATGATAAATTTGAACAGTTGCATAAAGTCCTTTCTGTAGTAGTGATGATAGATCCTATAGCAGAAGCATATGGGATCTTGTTCATCTTCTCAAGCTCAGCAAGTGTTTTAGGACACTGAGTCTTGCTGAGATATACACCATGTTGCATGGGTAAAAACCCCTTCTTGGAATCCTACATCTTGAATCTATCAAGAATCTTATCAATATAAGTTCCTTGACTCAATCCAAGAAGCCTCTTAGATCTATCTCTGTAGATCTTAATTCCAAGTATGTACTCGGCCTTTCCTAAGTCTTTCATTGAGAAACATTTCTTCAGCCATTCCTTTACGGACTCTAGCATCAGAATGTCATTCCCAATAAGTAGTATGTCATCCACATACAAGACTAAGAAGGCTACCTTACTCCCACTAAACTTCTTATAAACACAAGGATCCTCTTCACATCTAATGAAACCAAACTCTTTGATCTTTTCATCAAATCAAAAGTTCCAACTCCTGGATGCTTGCTTAAGTCCATAAATGGATTTCTTAAGCTTGCATACCTTCCCAGCATCATTTGGATCTTCAAAGCCTTCAGGTTGTGTCATGTACACATCCTCTTCCAAAAAACTATTTAGAAAGGCGGGTTTGACATCCATTTGCCATATCTCATAGTCATAATATGCGGCAATAGCTATGATTGTCCTAATGGATCTAATCATGACAACTGGTGAAAAAGTCTCGTCATAGTCTATACCATGAATCTGTCTAAAACCTTTGGCAACTAGTCTTGCCTTGTAAACAGATACATTTCCATCCTTGTCAGTTTTGAGTTTAAAGATCCATTTGCTTCCTATGGGTTTTACCCCATTTGGCAAATCTATCAAGTCCCATACTTGATTTTCAAACATCGAATTCATTTCGGACCTCATGGCCTCAAGCCATTTCTTGGAGTCTAGACCCGTCATTGCTTGCTTATATGTAGAAGGCTCACTATGTTCTAACATAAGAACATCAAGGCTTACATTCGAGATGAAATCATCATAACGTCTTGGTTGTACCCTTGGCCTTTCCGATCTACGAGTGGGTTCAACTTGTTCAACAACTGAATCCGGAACATGATCCACAACTGTTTGTAGATTCTCTTGTTCCGGCTCTTGGATGATCTGAGGCCCTAAGCCTTCAAAAGTAATCATCTCATCATCGACATCATCCATGTCATCTTGTTGTTGAGTTTGTTGCTCTTCATCATCTTGAACTGTTTCAAGATGAATATTTCTCCCACTTGACTTGTTGGAAAGGAACTCTCTTTCCAAAAAGACATTATCCCTCGCAACAAACACCTTTTGCTGAGTTGGATTGTAGAAGTAATATCCAAAACTTCCTTTTGGATACCTTATAAAAAAGCATTTATCTGATTTTGGGGCAAGCTTCTCTGTTTGTAAACGCTTTACATAAGCTTCACATCCCCATATTTTCAGAAAAGACAACTTTGGAACCTTTCCAGTCCATATCTCATATGGAGTTTTGTCTACAGTTCTTGACGGAGTCCTGTTTAATGTAAGTACAGCAGTAGTGAGGGCATATCCCCAGAAGGATACCGAAAGATCGGCAAAACTCATCATTGATCGAACCATGTCTAACAAGGTCCTGTTTCTCCTTTCAGACACACCGTTCAGCTGTGGTGTTCCTGGGGTAGACAACTGTGTTACTATCCCACAGTTTTTCAAATGATGATCAAATTCGTGGCTCAAGTACTCACCACCACGATCAGATCGAAGTGCTTTTATTTTCTTTCCACTTTGAGTCTCTACTTCATTTTGGAATTCCTTGAACTTTTCAAAGGATTCCGATTTATGTGAGATTAAGTAAATATATCCATATCTACTCATGTCATCAGTAAACATAATGAAGTATCTGTAGCCACCTCTAGCTTCTGTGGTCATTGGCCCACATACATCAGTATGTATTATGCCCAACAATTCAGTAGCCCTTTCATTTGTTCCTTTGAAAGGTGACCTTGTCATTTTTCCCATTAGACATGATTCACATGTATTAATGGATTCATAATCCATGTCTTTTAAAAGTCTATCTTTATGGAGCTTCTTCATGCGATTCACACAAATATGGCCCAATCGACAATGCCATAGGTAGGCTTCACTCAAACTATTTGGTTTTTGCCTTTTGTTATTTATATTATATACATCCGATTTGAGATCCAACACAAAAAGTCCATTACTCATTGGTGCATTAGCATAGAAAATATTGTTTCTAAAAACAGACATAAATCCATCTTTAATGCTAAAATGAAATCCCTCGGAATGTAATAATGCAACCGAAATAAGGTTCTTGGTAATGCATGGAACAAAATAACAATTATTCAGTTCTAATATGAAACCAGAAGGTAAAGACAGACTAAAATCTCCCACGGTAAGTGCAGCAACACTTGCTCCATTTCCAACGTGCAAGTCTATCTCCCCCTTCTTCACTTGCCTTCTATTTCTTAGTTCCTGCCCATAAGAAATAATGTGAGCACCACAAGCGGTATCTAATACCCAAGTGGGATCATATTCTAATGTGAGAACATTTGTTGTCATTATATCAATAACATAAATACCTGAAGTGCCGGAACTCACAGTTCCATTCTTCTTATCTTCCAGGTACTTAGGACAGTTCCTCTTCCAGTGTCCCTTGGCGTGACAGTAAAAACAATCATGATCAGCAGCCACCTTTGGCTTCTCACCACCCTTGGGTTTGGCAACTTGCTTGCCTTTCCCTTGGTAATTGCTCTTACTCTTAGCCACCTTCTTAAAACCCTTACAATTGTTGACATTCAGAACTTCCTTCTTCTTGTCATCAATAATATTTGCCTCAGCATTTTTAAGCAAGCCATGGAGCTCATTCATATCATGCTTCAAACCATTCATATGGTATTGCATTCTGAATGGTGCAAAACCATCATGCAATGATCTAAGAACAATATCAGTGGCCAACTCTTGGTCATATGGGGTCCCCAGATTTTCCATCCTCTTAAAAAGCCCAGTCAGGCTAATCACATGAGGACTCACTGGTTTTCCCTTCACAAGCTTGCTATCAAGTATAGCCTTGTGAGTCTCATATCGCTCTATCCTTGCTGATCCTGAAACAACGTTTTCAGTTCAGTAATGACAGTATAAGCATCAGAATGCTCAAACCTCTTTTGCAAATCAGGCTCCATTGCAGCAAGCATGAGGCAAGTTACAGGTAATGAATCAGACCTCACCCTAGTTTCTGTTGCCTTCTCCTCATCTGATGAGGTTTCGGTCAAAGAAGGGATAGGGGTAGCTAGGACGTCCTCACGTCCCTCGGACCTGAGAATGATTCTCAGATTCCTTTCCCAATCAAGGAAGTTTGTTCCATTGAGCTTGTTTTTCTCAACAATTGAGCACAGAGAGAATTTCAAATTATCATTCGACATTATCTACAAAATATCAATGACATTCAAATCAGTATATGTTTGAAATTGCAAATACTTATATTTAAACAATTTAAAATAAGAAAAAGCACATTTTATTCAGTTGTTGTCGTCCCTTTGAATAAAATATTCCAAGATCCCATCCCAGACAAGACTCAACGTACTTTTGCACTGCCTTAAGTCATATGTGTTCAGGGTAAGTAACAATTACTAATTATAACTCCTTATAATTCTTGGTTGATGATCCACATCCAATGTAAAATCATCCCATGCCTCAAGATCCAAAACTTTGCCTTTTGGTCTCTCGTTGGGTACAACCATATCAAGGTTTATGAACCCCCGTATAGATTCACCCTAACTCAGTCCAAGATTTTGGAAGAACACCCTCACTTTTGTGAAGCCCATCCAACCACAATCTTGAACTTAATGGGTTATGATATGGAAAGGCATTGCCCCAATTTACCGTTGGAACATAAGTCTTTTATTTGTATTTTATTTATAAGTGAAAAATGTCATAAATAAAAACAATATAAAGACTGAAAATAAATCATTCAAAACGCAATAATTGTGATCCTAGTATGGCCCCTACGATGCATAAAATAAAGATCTAATCTTCATAATATCTTCATCTTGTATCCTGCATGGATCTCCATCCTTGACCTTCTTATGTCTTGTACTTCTTCTTGTATTACAATTTTGAATTACTCTAATCGCAGAAATTAAATTACAACAAAATAAACGATGCGCAGATCGTGTACAAGAAAACATAACGATACACAGATCGTATTTATGGGCCATACTAGTCACTTTATGCAAGCAATATATCATAATATAAAACAAGCATAAAAAAAATTCATCTCAATTTAAAATTAAATCCTTATATGGTATTAATCAATATTAATCATTAAAATGTAATAATTGGATTAAATTGTATGAAAAGATATAATATCAAATATTTAATCTTAAGTGGGATTTCCTAACTTTTAGGAAACAATTAAAATAAATAATATCATAATATTATCCATCTTAATTTTGTGACCTTTCCATCACCAAATCGAATCTAATCCGACTCGGTTGGTGTTCAATTTCAATATCAATTCATACAATTCAATGTCGCAATTCATCAAAATCTCCATTTCAATTTTACATCTTTATCCATATAAAATTCACCACTAATTTCAATCAAGATCCGCATCAAAACATTGATCATATCAATCTATGCAATCTGGCTCTTGATACCATTGTTGGTTAATATTAGATGCGTTAAGCGGAATTTCAGATCGTATCTAAACATCTAATAGTCGAATCTACGCACAATTGATAGATCATGAGAATACCTTTGATGCGTGAACTGTATCTGACTGGGTAGGAATGAAAGCGATGAGAGCTCCACGTGTTGCTCCTCTAGTTGGTCCACACGAGCCCGTCTAGATCTCCCTGCCTTCGACTGCTAGAACGAAAGGATGAAGGGGGAGCAATCAGATTGCTTGGTGGGAAGATGGTGTTTGGCGTTTGATAATGTTTACAAGAAAAAAAAGAAAAATCCTTTTCTCAGTAGAAGAAACCCTTTCTTTTCCTTTCTTTAATCGTCACCCTCAAAACCCTATGTCTCCTGCCTTTTGAAAACCTTTTCCAAAATAAAACATATCTTGTGATTAATTAGGAAACTTAATTGGAAGATTAATTATGAGAATTTAATTGCCATTATGGATTGAATAGCCGCCCAATCAATTAGGCAATATAACATTCTCCCATTAATTTCTAATTAACTCCACAATTCATTATTTATTTCCTAAATAAATAATAAACATTATTATTAATAATATCCAATATCTATTAATAATTAATCATCTTTCCCGTTGATCTAGTCCGTCAACTCTAAGTGTGTGACCTCATAGGACCCGATTATAATAGCTATGAGTTTAACCTGTTTAACCTCATTAATTGTAGTTGGCTTCTAGCAAAGCACTACGACTCCTAAAATAATCGGATTGAATTCATTCAGTTAATTGTCCTATTCCAAATTTAGTCATTGCACATTAAATTAAAGGACACAATTCCTTCAGTTTTAGAGTGGGCCGAGGTTAAGTGAGTGGGCCTGTAGAGCTGTTTGTGTTTATCAAAGCACATCGATCCTTAAAGATTCCATTTTAATCTATCAAAAAAAAGATGCGCAATCACAATGGAACATAGTGTTTCGCTGGTGTTCTCTAGTTGAACTAGCACCCTCTTTAGGATTAGAAGAAGAGGTCGTTGACATCATAATATCTTTCTGTTTAAAATTTCAAGAAGAGGTCTTCTACATCATAAGATCTTTACCTGTACCCTGCCTTTTATTATTTTCTACTGCTTCTTTCTTTGTAGATTTTTTTCACTTCTGAGCAAATGTTTTACTGTCATGATGAAAACATAGACATTTGTTTTGACATCAACTATCATGCTCCTTGAACTTATATAAATATGAATTGAAAATCATATATTAAATTAGGGGTCAACAATGGGCAGTGTAAGACCATTTTTTCTTGACCCTATGAACAGTACTGGGCAGGGTAGAACAATTTTTCTAAAACCGTAGGGTACCCACGGGCAGGGTAATATTAGAGTAAGATAGGGTATGGTTGGATAGGATAAATTTAAGTATAATTTGAAGAAAAAACTTATAATATGAATAAAAATGGCAGGGTAAGATAGGGCATTCGGGCAGGGTACATATAGGATAAAAGACGGGGCAGGTAAGGGTAAGGGTCGGGTCAAGGTAACCCTACGTGCATTTTGGCCCTAGGGTCAAATATTGAGCCCTATATATCAAATGCATCACAAATAGATAATTTACCATTTACATATAAGGTCAAGTTCGGGTACTATCCACTATTTAAGTTACAAACTGTGAACCTATAACAGTCATAAATCTAAAAAATCAGACGGTTGTTATTAATTAGAATATCTGATAATTATTTTCACTAAAAATCAAAAGATAGTCTGGGTTTTCGACGAAAGGGGTAGAAGCGCGTAGAAGTTTCAAGCGGCAGGCGTTTTCTTCGTTCAAGGCTGGGGCCTCGGGCCGTTTGTTTCTCTTCTACTCGCCGGGTCAATTGGAGTCGCCGATCCACCGGTATCCTCCTGCTGGCCGGTTATGCCGGGCAGGGTGAATGTGGGGGTGGTGGAGGGACGGTCTAGGCTGTTGATTTTGATCCTTCGGTGGTTGGATTTTGGGCTGGTTTACCGGATCTGGTAGCCTTCGAGGTCGTCGGGTTGGAGGAGGCGTTGTCTGGCTGGCGGATCTGGCGACTGGCGGTGTTTCGTCTGCTTATCGGCGGCCGTTCGGACGAGGCTGATGGCTGTTGATCAAAGGTTATGGATGGAGGAAGATGGCTTTTCGGCGGCGTGGACGCCTGGTTTGGTGGCTTTGGACGGGCTTGCTGGTCGGCGGCGATGTGGCTCCTGTTGGGGTCGGGTTGTTAGGTTAGGTTAGGTTAGGTTAGGTCATGTGTAGATGTTAGATAGGTTTAGCTTAGTTTTAGGTTTAGTTTTAGGGTAGGTTGTTCCTCTCAGCTGGTTGGTCTGAGCTTTCTTGTCTCAGTCGATTTCGGTCTGAGTTGTTCTAGTTTTTTTAGCCTCAGGAGCTCGTCTGCTGTTTTTTCTCAAAGGGCACGCGGTACGTAACCCGTTTATTTAGTGTCGGCCACTGCGGTCGATCCAACCAGAACTGTATGTTAGGTCGTGCCCTTTTTAGGAGAGATGCCCCTTCGGGGCAGCTTATTCCTGTTTCTTGCATGTAACCTTTGTGGTGCTAAAATAAAAAAAAAATCAAAAGATAGTCGTAAGAGGGGTATTTTTTTTACCAGAAGTATATATTGTTAAGCTAAAGCATATAATCCCATGACCACCTATTACGAACATAAACAATAATCGTTACAAAAAGAAAAATTCAATCTCGGTTATGCTGAGTCTCTCTCCCGACTTACGAAACTTTAGAATCCACTTTGTCACCTAGAAATCGAAATTTGAGTGGTTAATCAACAGAAACTAATGTATCGGACAAACTCACAGCGAAATCGAGAGAAAATAACTTGGGGGAGACGAGCTAGCTAGACAAACTATAGCAACGTCGACGACATACTCACGACATACTCACAATTGGATGACCAGTAAAAAGTGCACCTTAGGCGGACACATAATTCGTCGACGTCCATGACGAACCAGAGCACTTTGCCTTTTATTTTGTTTATATATGGACATGCCGACTAGAAACCTAGAAAATCTTCAAGGAAAACTCAGTTCACAAAAATAAACTTTGCCGTTGATTTTTTTTCAAACACATAGACGCACCAAGCCGTTTCATTTATCCAGTCAATCAAGATTTTTAATTTTCGGGGGACAATTGTGTTGCATTCGTATGTGTGGCAACTACGTTCGTCCATATTAATAACAAAATTCGAGTATTCGAAAATAAAGTTTGTTTGCCTCTATACATTTGTCTGTTATACCCAAAATTTGGATCCTTATCTTTCGACTTGTCGTTTACCTTTGTTAACAATATCCAATATTTTCATGTTTGGAAATGTAAAATATCAGGGGTTTTTTTTATGACGTCCTTGTATACTGTTCGTCCTTACAGTTTTTACTTTCTACCTATGTTCGTTTTTATGAGTGTTTGTTTTCATAGCTATGAATCTTATGTTAGTACTTCATCATAACTAATAGTATACTTTGTACATTTTTCGTATCTAAGCGTATAGTAAAAAAAGTGAATCTGTCCCTAAAAAGGCAATGACAACATTATACAGAACTAGTGCTGAATGTCTTGAAGGTATATCATCTAGTAATCCATATGATTTTTTTTCAAAATTTTGCTCATTATCATGTTGAGAATAACTTTCTTTATGATCAGGGAATTATAAATCATCATCTAAAGATTCAAAAAATAACGAAGAGGTGACGATAATACAAAAACAAAAAGACATGGGTGTAAAGAAAGCTCAAGGTAAGAAGAAAGGTCGTGGCCCATCAGACTTCCTTCTTCTCGCATTCCGAGGGCAAAGAAAGTAGATGAGTCCAAAAAATCGGGTTATAAAGACCTGTGTTACACTAATACCTTTATTTGACACAAATTCTAAGTTGACTGATGTACAAAATTTAATCACGAAAGAATGTATTGTCATTCTAAGAAGTCGCCAAAGAATGAATTATCATTCTATATCAAATGTGTAATTTAGTTATGAAATATAAAAAATTTACCAGCTCTGATATCAATATTTGACCTTATATTATTAGTATCAGAGCTAGTAAAGAATTTTATTTTTCATAAATAAATTACACACTTAGTATAAAATAATAATCATTCGTTACTAACTTTTTGTATTTAAATAGACAACTATGAAATTAAATATTATTAATTATTAAATTAAGTATAATGTTTTAGGTTTTAGGACAATCTAATTATCACTTATCGTGCAAAAGTAGGTTACGAGACTTCTAGTGGTTGATCAAGTATAGTGCTGGTATATGAGTGACCGTGTTAGGAACTTGTAGAAATAGAGTTAGAGAAGGAAGAGTTGAGAGAAGTAATAGAAGCTGAGAGGATATACATGATAATAATTCAATACTTGATTTAAACAGCTCTAAATGACTCTTAAATACTATCTCAATAGAACTACTAAACTACCCACTAAGCACATTCAACGCCACTACATCATCCATCACCCAAATACTTTCTACTTTTCTGGCCAGGTTCATACGCGAAGTTGGAAAGATAACAACACCAACATAAATCAAATGACTAGCAGCATCAAAAAAAAAATACTCACGCCATTTTCCAGCGGATTCTGACATTCGCTCTCCCTCAAAAGAATTCTTGTCTCAAGAATTCACTTGTACAACTCCTCCACCTGCGAAAACTGAAACTTGATTGCATTGTAATCTTCCCAAGTAGTGTCGTCTTGGTGAAGATTTGCCAATTTAATCAATTAATCAATACTTGAACAACAATATGATTGTTTCGCTTAATCAATCTTCTATCTAGTATAGCTTCCGGCTCAGACTTCATTTGGCCCTCTTCAGAGGTAAGAGGCAGAAATGTGACAACCACTTGATAATTTCCTACTCGCTTCTTGAGTAATGAAACATGAAAAACAGGATGTAACAAGCAATCAGGAGGTAATTTTAGTTTGTAAGCTATAGCACCCACTTTAGCTAACACTTAGTGTGGTCCATAATACTTGGCAGCTAGTTTGATGCTCGAGCACGTTGCCAAACTGGTTTGCTTATATGGTTGGAACTTCAAGAAAACTAGGTCACCCACAAAACTCACGCTTGCAGCGACGCTTATCTGCTTGAACCTTCTTGCGATTTTGAGCTTGTGTTAGGGATTCAGTCAAATAACGAGTCATTTGAGCATGTCTTGTTACAAATTCAGTCACCACCGCAACAGAAGGTTGTTCATCCTTAAGCCCAGGAATGGAAGGAAGCATGTATCCATATACAACCTCAAAGGGAGAGCATTTAAGAGCTACATGATACGCACTATTATACCAAAACTCAGCCATCAAAAGCCATTTGGACCATTGCCCAGGTTGTCGAAAACACATCGCCCTTAAATAATGTTCAAGACATTGATTTAGCCTCTCCGTTTGGCTGCCCGATTGTGGATGATAGGTTGTACTGAGGTAAAGTTGAGTACCAAAACAACGAAATAATTCTCGCCAAATATTACTAGTGAAGATCTTGGCTCTATCAGAGACAATTGCTTCCGGCAACCCGTGAAGCTTGAACACTTGATCAAGGAGATAATGTGCTACTTGAATTGCTGTATAAGGATGCACCAAGGCGATGAAATGACCGTATGATGAAAATCGATCCACTACCACTAAAATAACATCTTTTCAATCTGATTTCGGTAATCCTTCGACAAAGTCCATTGCGTATCCTTCCACACCCCTTTGGGAATGGACAGTGGTTGTAGCAATCCTGGCGTAGAAACGTGCTCGGCTTTGCATCTTTGGCAAGTGTCACACCTGGCCACATAATTAATAACTTGAGCTTTAAGATCAGGCCAATAAAAGTGCTTTAAGATCAGACCAATAAAAGTGCTTTAAGATCAGGATCCAAGTTGGAAAATTGCGTGAGTGTTGACTAACTTATTCTGTTAGTAGTTGCTGCTAGTTATTTGAGAGTCATTTGTAGCTGTTTTAGTGTTGACTAAGATACCACGTGTTAGGAACTTGCAAAATAGAGGTAGAGAAAGAAGAGTTGAGAGAGATAATAGATGCTGAGAGGATAGGAATGATAATAATTCATTGTTTGATCAAAACAGCTACAAATGACTCTTAAATACTACCTCAATAGAACTACTAAACTACCCACTAAGCACATTCAACACCACTACATCATCACCCAAATACTTCCTACTTTTCTGGCCATGTTCATATGCGAAGTGGGAAAGATAACAACACCAACAGAAATGTAATAACTAGCAGCAACTACTAACATAATAACTTAGTCAACACTCACGCCAACTTGGATCCTGACAGACCGAACCGAATTATAGTGCATCTGTTCTTTTAGGTGATAAAAGAGATTCATTGAAAGTTTTCTTGTGAAGAATGTTGACAAACTGAAGGGAACTACTCTTGGTGGGGAGTTTAACAGAAGATTCTCTCCAACCCAGAACACAGTCACTATCAAATGCTTACAAATTCTTGACCCTCTGATCTATGCGAAAGTGAAACTCAACAGTCACAGACAACTTGCAACTGTCCTGTAGCATGACGTCATTCATAAGTCATTGCTAATGATCCCCAATGAGTTTTGGCACTAAAACCCTAAACAACATCCCGAAGTTTGGTTTGACACTTGCCTTCAAATCTTGAGTTCAAGCCGCAACCAAAATTGTTTTGCAGTCGTCTTTGAGACGGTTAACTTTCTATTGTTTTCGGAAGGTTAATAAATTGCGCATCGAACATTCACTTCGAAAAAAATAAATATAAATATCATTTGCTAAAAAAAAAAATAAAGTAAACACAAGTTACTATTATTAATTAGTTTTTTTATGACCACTAATACTATCAATAATAAGACTGTAGTAATAACTGTTATTTAAGGTATCATCTAATAGTATTTCACTTCTGGTATGAAGAGTGACACTAATAATTATCTAGTATTGTGATAATGAAAAATAATTACATCTGAAGCATAGTGCAAGCAGGTTGAGAAGAGGTAAGAATTTTCAAAAAAAGTTGAAAGAAGAAGAAATGGATTTTAGGGTACTAGCTAGGTTTTGTATGAAGATAGAAAAATATAATATGAGTATGGGTGCTTACCTGCAATAACTTTTAAATTTCATTGCCGGAAAGAGATCTTCACATCCTATTCTGAAGGGACAAAGTACATCAAGATAAAGTCTCACATATTTATAATAAATTTGATGAGGTCGATCCTGAGGTGTAGAGATTCATGACGAACTCTTTAACCATTAGGAAACCACCCCTGATGGCAACATAATTTAGTATAATTGAAAACGGTGAAGATCAAGCTTGGTTGTGGTGAATACATATCCTAATAGCTATATTTCCTACTAACATGAAAAAATATGTTGCTTTAAAGAAAAAATCACCCCTGCATTTCCTTTTCATCGAATAAAATAATTTATTAAAGAAAAAAATTGAAGTATTCTACGTTTAATGAATTTAGAATTATCATTCAACAACTGATTCTCAAATGATCCTCACCCTATATTGAGATACTTTAAGTTAATAGTCGTTCAATTCAATTCAAAGGAATAAATTAAGTTAGTAACTGAATTCTTTTTCTTTTTTGATAAATATAGTCGTCCAATTTAGTTCAAAAGAATACGCGCATATTCTTGACCAAAGTACACGAAGTGTTTTCTCTGTTGGAAATCTTACGTTAATCCAAACCAACAACATCACTTTGCTTTGTCCTCCCCACTCCCTTCTCATCGCAAATCCTTTCCCCGCGGCTCCCTCCCCTCACCTTTCCCTGCTATTTCTTCTCCCCGCTTTTCCCGGATGTCTTCTCTTCCCCTTCCATCGTTGGATACGTGTCGTTTGGACTTCGAATCTCAGGGATGTGTAGCTGTTGGAAGCTGACGGCGTGTTGGTGTTTTGGCAATGGGTGGCAGTTTGGCTGGGCTCGTCGGGTCTGTGGTAGATGACTGGCGACTTGGAGGGGTTCGTTGTGGGTGGTGGTTGTGGCGGGTTGACGGGCTGCAAGGGGTGGGGAGTCAAGCGGTGGATAGTACATATGTTTTGTGTTTATACTCTCAGCCGTTTGGTTTGAGCTGTACCCTCAGCCGTTTGGTTTGAGCTGTACCCGTTTTTATTTTAGTCTTAGTTTTAATTTTTTAGATCTCAGGAGCTAGCCTCCTGTTTGTATCAAAGGGCACGACCGTGTGTTAATTAGTTATGTAGTATCGATCACTGCAGTCGATCGGCCAGTTTATATGTCGTGCCCTTTTTAGACGTGGTACCCCTTGTGGGCAGCTAGTCTTGCTTATAGCCATTCTGGCGTTTTATATAAAAAAAAACATCACTTTGATTTTGAACATGACCTCTATATCCAGTTTGAGGTTTACAATTCGGGTTGCCCATGCATTATTTTACAATGGCTTACTCTGAAGCGTCCATTCGTTCATACACCGGCAACAACCAACAACACTATATATACAGAACAGCCAAATATCTCCCTACCAAAATTTCAATCTAATGCCATTGAAGTGGGCAAGGCCAATTGAGATACATAACACAAATGCATAGCCAACCAAAACAACAAGTGACATGAGAGAAGAGGCATCCAGTGTGTCCATCGACATGTTTACAAGCCCTGTGAGCAAGTTTGCCTTCGGACATGGAACAAAAAAATGGAAATAAATGCAATGAATTTCAAGAAATCATACATGTCAATTGCTACTTTATCTTAAATAGAGATTTATGAGAAAGCTAGCTCACCAGGAGAAAAGTAGCAAGTAGGTTATGATTGATAGCCTCAACTACCGCAGAAGTCGTGTATCCGGGGATGAAATCAGAAAGCATCATTAGAGCCAATACCTGCCCCAAAAAAGAGAAAGCTTATAAGTGATAACTACTATGTATTGAACGAAATGTGTAACTATTTGTGGAGGGAAGGTGATCTAGAAGATGATTGCAGATGTGCCATGTATTTGGCATGCAGTACTGAAAGTATGAATGTATGATACAACTAGTCAAAGGCAGCTTAGCGTACAAACCAGACAATGATAATACTTGTCCAGCAGTAAAACCAAAACTTGAATATGCAATTTCATAGTTTTAATTTCTCATATTGTTTTTTTATTGCATCATATGTCATCGTCAGATTTCAAACTACTGAATAGTAGAATGTTTAATGCAAACACCTGACTTGTAAGAAAAGGAATCAGACACAGAGAGAGATAATAAGATAAGGGTAAAGACCTGCAGATTTTGAGCCATAACCGCAGTAACATAAGGTAAGTTGCACTGCCAAGATTTAAATGTCAGTGAAAAGTGTAAAATCAAATCCAAGAAAAAAACTGCACTAACAATGAAAATGGGACATCTGGACATAGTTTAGTGTCTTACTGTTCTCCGCGAAACTCTTTCAACATGCTTGTCTAAAACAACTGTCAATATCCTGCAGACCATGATACACAATTAGATGATTCCTCTTGATTCTTATTACCATATGAGAAAAAAAGTGTCCCACTTATATTACCAGAAAAAAATTGAAAGAAAATAGACTCTATTTCGTGTCCAACTGATGCTTCTAGATGGAGAATTTTGGTATCCAAAAAAAAGATACCCTCCCAATTGGACGCCAACCAAATACATGCCCCAGTACCCTGGTAACCATGTATTCAAATACCATATCAAAAGAATAAAGAAGTCTAGCTTGACAAAGTTAACAGTTCTACTAGAAGAGACAAGGGAAAAAAATAAAATAAATCATCCTTTAACCGTGTTAAATGGTGAGTGGAAGAAAGTGCACCATACCAACAACACTGAAAATTCCCTCCTTATTTTGACTAATGATATCATCCCCCCTCTCGTCAGAAAGCAGGTAACTGTTTAACCCATGATTCAGCCAAATTTGATAACCTGAAGGTAATCTAATGTGTTAATTCAAAATAACTCATACTAAAACAAGAACTCAGAATATGGGGTGTCAGGAAACACACCGAATAAAATGACAGATCCTAATATTCCGCAATACTTTGGGGGAATTTTCACAAAGGATGTTAGGATTGCAACAGCTGCAAGAGTGAAAAAGAAGTTCCAGTGTACTCCATATTCGCCGACATGAACCTACAAAAGACTATAAATAATCATATTCACATTATGAAACCCAAACTCGGAATGAAACTTAAGGAAATCACAAATCTGTAAAGAAGAAAACTGTGGGAGAGACCATGAAATCAAAACTCAGGATTGCTATCGGACTAGGATGCCAAACATGGAGCTTTACTGTGCATCATAGTTAACAACAGCTACTACCAAACCAATATTAGAAAACAACTTGAATGGCAGGATATATCTCAGCCTTTATAGAATTATGTATGAGAAACTACATGCTTAAGTTATGCTCCACCAGAAACAATATGAATTGGTTGTCGTAATATTTGTTAGAACATTTATATCGCTTATTGTACCTGATAATTTATCCCCGTCGTGGAAACAAGACGGCCAATCCCTAAAATGATTAGGGGACTAGTGGATGTAATAGCGGTTTTCCAGTTTCTAAATGAGAAAAAAAAAAGCACAATCACTTTCATAATCACCAATAGAGTGCAAATTAGAGCATATGTAACAAATCTGAAAGTTGTCTCATTCTTCAGTTTCAATGACCGAAGATTGTTGGCTTATAAAGTAAATAAAGAGTTAGGTCCGCGAAGATGTAGTAAGCATAACTAACTTACGATGTTGCCATATTACGAGCTTCGCGGGAAACTAAAGCATTTGCAAGTACAAATGAGCCTACACCGAGGTCCATCTGAAAGACAGACAAACAAGGGAAGACAATGTCAGTAACGCCGTAGATTTTCTAAAGTCAAAGCAATTTAGAAACTTCTCCGAAAAGAGGATACACAGAGTCCAAAAGAACGGATCCATTACAAGCGACTAAAAGTATTTCCCTAACCTGGAGAGATACTTGGCTGCTCAGTTCAAAAAAAAAACTAAAGATGAAAAAAAGAGCTTTAATGAGGGGCGGAAGTAGCAAAAACTCATTGGTTCAGTAATGAGATTTCACAAATTAAAAGATTAAACGTGACGTATGGAAAACCAAAGAAAGATTCTATATCAAATTTCATATCCTGACATTGTTCTCTCTAGCAACTCAATTTTCTAAAAAACAGACTACACCAAGGGTAGATGAACTCACCAAGCTGGTACCATATGTCTCTGTTTTGGCATACCGTCTAGGAAATATATTGAAGTCAACAGCCAAGATGCACAAGCAAGTAACAACCATCTACAGCAACCGTTTTGTGAGACAAAAAGAAATGTTAAATATAAGTAGGTGAAAACTAGGATAGCTAAAGATGTCCTAAATAAACAACAGTAAGGCACATATAATGCACAACTCACCATCGCAACTCTGTAAGACGAAATACTTTGCCTAAGGGAATTTGGCCGCTCTTGCTTACTTCTAGATAGCCATTCAAGATAATGAAAAGATGCAGTCATCATTCTTGTTAAAAGATCTTGTTGATACTCAATCAGGATTTTGAGAAAATAAAACAAAAGAAACCAACCTCTTAAAAGAGAGGAGTGGTGACACAAGTAAAAGAACAGCAGCTTCATAATTCCAACCTGACAAAATCTATGATTCAGATGTATTGATCAGCGAACAGTAACTCAAATTTATCAAACAGCTTATGGAATGTTAATAATAAATTGTGTTATCAATTGAATGCTTCCTTGGTGAGATAGGTTTTGGAAGCCTTACTGTTAGAAACAAGAGGATAGGGACAACGACGAGGCAGAAATCTGACACTACAGTCACCGTGTATGAAATCCAGCTCTTCCACTCACCAACACATTTCACTGAAAAGACTTACTATTAAGCATCAACAACCTCTATACTAATTTTAATAATAATAATTCAAAAAGACAAAACTTGTATGGCTGAAAAAGGCAAAACATCAAAATGTCAACGGAACTAGAACTAGTTAATTTATGATAAAAAATACCAGCTAAGCTAGGGAGGCGGAGAGTGTGTGGCAGGAGCATCAACGCCTAGTGTTCAAAAGTAATATTAAAAACAAAAGGATGCAATTAGGCATTCATGGAATTCAGTTGTTAAAGGAGCAACCAAATATTGAAAACCAAATATTGAAAAAGGAGGTTTTCTTACGGGAACGATCGTTGACAATGCGACGATCTCGAGCATGGAGGATCCGGTTAAGTTGCTGACAAATCTGAAAAATGGAATTGGTTGATGATCGGATCAGTACGTTGATCAAAACAAAAGGATTTGGAGTTATAGCAAGCGGAAAGTTTGAATGTATTACTCTTCTTTGAGACGTTTGTTTGGATTGAAAGATTTTTCGACTGAATCCATCGCCAGAAAATTTAAGAGATTTTGCTAAGCTGCAAGAGAAGACGTTTCATTTTAAAAATTAGGGATTCATTATTGTGTTGTAATATAGTGTTGAGTGGTTGACATTTAGACTTGTAAATAGGAACATGTTTATTTTTCTAGGGTGCTTTGGTTTAAATTTTGGAATAATGACAAAAAGGTCATGACTATCACCTTATATTAAATTACGTCTAAACTATCAAAAATAACAATTGAATGACAAATTGAGATTTTTCAAGCTAATTTGTCACCTAAAAATGTAGGTCATGATAGAATTGAAGCGGACAAAAAGTTGTGTTTCAATTTATTTGGTCACTTTAACATTAAGTAGTCAATTTTAGTGATAAATCAATTTCAATTTGCCCATAAATTATCATTTTTGATAGTTCAAATCGTAGTTTGACAGAAGATGGTAGTTAATGACCCTTTTTTTATATCATTTTTATTTAAATTTAAATTGGGTAAGAGGATTGCACTATATACTTTTTTGTAATATCCATGATCTAATTTAAATAATTAAATTCATTCAATTCAAATATTGAAAATACTTATTAATTAAGAATTAGTCAAAAGCTAAAAAATAGGAATATGGGCAGTTACGGAACGACATTTTTTGGGCTTGGCGTGACAATAAATTAAAAGATGGACATGTGGAAAAATCCTAAAGGTCTTAGCAGAATGTTGTTTATGGCGGGGCCGCGCTTCACTACCATAATCAAAATTCTACTAAGTCCTAGCTCTGTGTACTATGAGGACAACAAAGGGCTCTGATTCCAACTTTGTGACGACCCAAAAATGTAGGTCGAGACCGGCACTTGACACTTATGCTAATGGTCAAGCAAGCCTCTATATAAGTCTTAATAATGAAACTGATAAATCATTTATAAAGAAATAAAATAATTGAGTAGCAATAATGTAGCGGAAACAGCAAACATAATCCAGAATCCTACTCAAGTACTACATAGCGACTGAACTAACTGACATATTAAAATAGCAAGTGTTCGAATGAAAAGGAAGACAGTTGGATGACACCCTACGTGAACCAAAAACCGTCTGAAAATCAGACTGATAACCTCCCAAACTAGCAGCTCGCTAATCTGAAATTATTAGGGTAAAATTAGAGTGAGTCAAAATGACTCGGTGATTAACTAAAACACTTACATAACATGATCATTGTTGTTTACATAAGTCTCAATAGAGGAGCGCTCAAATGAGAACCCCTTATTTTTTTGAGAACTTGAGACCCAATCTTCACCTTCTAAAATGCATCATCAAGTCATTTTGGTTGTGACACGTGTCCCATGTGCAGTTTCCAAAATGCATTTAATGCAAAGTTCAAATTACTTTTTTGTACTTTATTTTTTGGACATGTGTCACATGCAGATTCAAAGATGCATCATGATCTAATGGTGAGATTTGAGTTCTCAAGTTCTCAAATTTTTAAGGGTTCTCAACCGAGCATTCTCCAGTCTCAATATATATACTCATATATTCATAATCACGTCCATAACTCCATATGTCACATGTGTAAATGAATGTGTTAATGCACAAAGCATGTGGGCAGTCGTCACTGCCTGTCCGGACCATATATCAGAGTGCGGGCTGAGCCTTGCCAGAACATCTCAGCGTGCGGGCCATGCCTCGCCAGAATCATATCAGAGTATGCGCCTTGCCTCGGCAGAATCATCTCATGTCGTGTATGTGCATGTAGTGAAAGCAATGATGCATGTGCAATGTTATCTCATCTCCACAAGTATCAGTACGTAGTAATATTATAATATATCGATACTTATAACATATTTGTCGTCCTATAAAGATGAAGGGGGGTTCGGTTTATGTATTACTCTTATTTTTACCCAAGTAGTATTATACATACTAATATTACATATGATGGGCGTTCAAATGTTATGTGCTTCTTATTGTGTTATGTGTTATGTCGATTCTGATTGGTTAATGAAAAACAAGGAACCAATCAGAAGCGAGGCACACCGTAACTACGGTGCACCCTCACCCACACAACCCCCATGCTTTGGAGGTGCACCGTAAGCCCCGTGTTCCTCGCTTCTGATTGGTTCCTTCTTTTCATCAACCAATCAAAATCGATATAACACTTTAAAAACATAACACTCTAAGGACATATAACATTTGAACGCCCCCTATTACATATAATATATAAATAAACATAAATATATTATTTACTCACAAATTATGCTTGTAAGCTCACTGTACTTCACAACAAGACTTGCCTTTGATCTGCCAATTTGTTAACATGTAATGTGTGTAAATGATGTGAATCACTCTCTATCTGCTATTAAATGAATAAAAATCAGCCACTGACCTTCAAACTTACTATTCAACAAATGAGTTGAAGTCCAAAATCAGATTTTTGAGCCACTTTCAAGATCCGATTTTCCTACAAAAGAATGGAGCCATATATCAGCTCATACAGCGGTGCAATTTCACCCATTCAACCAAACTGCTTTAATCAATAAAATAATCTGTACAAGTCACCGACTCATCCTGCACCTTACGGCTATCTGTCACGACCCACTAAATGAATCGAGACCGGCGCTTAACACTTTCGGGAAAAAAATGATAAGCAAGCCTTCAAACAAATATACCGATAAACGCTAACGTGTCCAAATATTCAATCCAGTAGTAATAGAGTAGCAGAAATGAAATAGTAGTTACTCTGACATTAAAAATCCTGCTTACCACGGAGCGGAACCAAAGACTAACTAGAAACAAAGGGAAAAACTGAAAGACTCCCAAGAAGCTGAGTAGCTAGATGGCACCGTACTTGAATGAAAGACTCGCTCACAGATGTGAATGACCACTTTAACTAGTGGCTGAACGATCTGAAAAATAGTTGGATAACAACGGAGTGAGTCATATTGACTCAATGAATAAATAACATACTTAATAACACTATTAATCCAATTATAATCCATGTTTCATAATGCTCCATAATCAACCAGATATATAAGACATAAGATGTAAAGTGATGCAGATGCAGCGTGATGATGATGCATTGTAACCGATCGATCGTACTATCCATGGTGGGGAGCCATCGCTGCTGAACCGGACCATTATGTCAGAGTGCGGGTCGAGCCTCGCCATATCACATCGTATCAGAATCATAAGCCATGGTGGACAGTCGTCACTGCCGGTCGGGATCATCATATCAAATCGCGAGATAAGCCTAGCCAAATCGCACGTCGTGTCCATGATGATGCATGTAGTGTATGTCGAGATGCATATGTGCAGCCCTGCTCTACATTAAGGCCAATGGAGCCAAAATTTCAGGCCACATTTTGTTTAAAAAAATGCCTAATTTATTAGGAAAAGAATAAATATAATTTACCAAAGAAAAGACTCGCTTCAAAAATAAGGCCGCATTACATCAAAAAAAATAAGGCCCCATTTTCTTGAAAATTATGTGAAAGGCCCAATTTTTTTTTTTGCTTCAGGCCCCCAATGCTCTTGAGACGGCACTACATATGTGTACAACGTATATCTCCACAACAATTACATCATATACTTATGATATGATCATGTGTTAATATAAGGTATATAACGACTTCGTAAAGACGAGGGGATTTGTGTTCAACCTAAACGTTATTACCCATATAATAAAATAAGTATACTATTTACTCACCAATTGAATCCAACCCTCTGAGTGCGCAAATGTGATTACTTTGCTAGCCGAACTGAATCCCTCACACCACCTGAATCCATACACATAGTTTAATTCGTCTTTTCTTTATCATATAACTCTTCGCATCTAACTAATCCTTAATATTTAATAATCCTATACATACTAATAACATATATACTTGTACATGTCAGTGTAATGCATCAACCAACAAGCCGTGCCCATCGCTCTCTCTTTACTGAATAATAATATCAAAAAGTTTCATCAGAAACATTCTATCTCGTGTTGTCGTTCCCAATTTTTGTATAAACGTAGTGCTGAAATTCCATTCTTACTTCATCTCATATAAACTGTCTGTCTTTTAGAAACTCTTAAACATGCTTTCACATGAGGCTCACACACGACTCACCAAACTTACAAGCCACAAAATCAGCTACTTCTCTCTTATGAAATTCGTCAATTAAGTTTACACAACCAATATAATGGGACCCATTCGAAACAAGATGATCCTCGCCTGATGCTTGTTCTGTTTTCAAATCAACCTGAACTAAGGTCTTACATCCAACCCAACACTTGTCAATTTCCATTTGGCTTCTTCCATGAAAATTCACCAGCCACAAAAATAACAAACCTAAACTGAACCAACTCACCTTATCAGCCGATCCCAGTCTTCACAGCGAACAAATCTCTTCCAAAGTTGCCCAACTTAAACCTCTCAGCTTCCACACCAACTACGACTTAACTAGTCGTTCCCTTTCTGCAAATTGTCATCACCATTTGTACTCATGCGTTGGACGGTGACCATTAGCGAGATTAAAGGGGTAAATAGATCCAAAGATACCAACTCACCTTGGTGTCGCCGCCGCCGAACTTCTGAGTCTGATTCAGATCAAGCCAGCGCTTGCGCGTCCCGATTCCAGTTAATTGACTACCGAAGAACGAAAACAGACGACGATGGTAAATTTTCCTCAAGAACGGAATAGATCAGAGATGGGGTTTCGGCTGAAGGGTGATATGAGATGAGGGTTTTCAAATACGATTAACTTATGCTTAGGTTTGCGTAAAAAAAACAGATCTGTGGAGGTTTGTTTCGTTGAAGATTTAAGGATGTTGATGCCACATCCTCGTAAGTCACGGTTCTTCTTGATTTTATTTTGATTTTCTTTTCTTTTCTTCTCTTTATATTCTGATCCAATAAATATGGAGAGAAAAAAAAGAAATATACACTATCCCCAGCTGTCAAAGATCAATTTAATTCACTTTAATATTCACTAATACATCTGAGTTCTGACGAAGTGAGGATGGCTTAGTAGTATGCACTCACTATTTAGAATCAAAGGTTCCGAATTCGAGTCACCCTAGAGGCAAAAGTCCTCCTTTGATCAAAAAAAAATTCACTAATAAATCTGTACCCTTTTTGTTCAGCGACTTAGCCAAATAAACCTCAACAAATACTAAATATGATTCAATACACGAAATCATATACTAGTTTCTAAATTGTTATTAGCTGCAAAGAAGGCACTAGATTGAGCAGTTACGAATTATAAATTGTATGCTATGAATTTTACTATTTTCCCGATCACGGGAGTTCAGATAAAAATGGATATTGCATTCGATGATTCAAACGAACAAAGCAACCTCGGAACTGTACTCTAGATATGTTCAATTACGGAAAAAAATCAAAACTTTATGGAAATCGTTTATTATCAATCGCCAAGAACGAACAATTGTTCGAAATTGTTTAAAATTCATAACATGCATTATCCGCATTGTTCGAAATTGATCCAAATACACAAAGACACTAAAATCGTTTGCATACGATGCAATCAAAGACTACCTTCGTGGCTGACATGTACGAAATTCATCATGCCTATTTGTCGAGGTTGTGACTGAGAAGAGGAATCAATCGATCACGCCTAGGGTTTGAGAAATGATAGTGCACGAAGTACGAATATTCTGATAATTACCGGAAGTGGTCGAATCTGTGCTGATTGAGTACGAGAAAAAATCGGATCCGATATGTAAATTTGTACTCAAGATTACTAATGTACCCTTTAGTCGTTATTAAATCGGGATTGTACGAATAAATTAGTGTTAATTAACTACCGTTAAATTAATAATCTAATGATCATTAAGCCTTCTCATTTATCATGAAAATTATCTCTACTCATTGGATCTTTATTCTGAATCTATCAATAAAAGTTGAACGGGAGAGTTAAATATTAAAAGAATTAATATATAAATAATATAAATAGTAGCGTTGGGTTCATTTGAGCTTCAATTAAGCCTTGATGGGCCGGCTCGATGCCCAACATTGAACTAGTGCTGGGATCTCTGGAGCTAGGGTTTGACATGCTTCTATGACGATCGTGAAACTTCTAACTTCGAATTAACCGGCGCCGCCTCCCATCCGCGCTGCGTAAATTGCCGAACATGATGCGATCAGGCTGCTCAAGTAATCGATCTGTCCATTTGAACTTCCCGTTGATAATTGATTTTTATATTTTCCAGTTATTTGTTTTTCTTTAATAAAGAGCTATTTACTTATTTGTTGAGTGCAGATGAATCAATATTATTGGTTGATATTTTCGATTGACAGGCAGGGGCGAATGCAGTAGGTGGGCTGCAGAATTTGGCCCAAAAAATAATTTGTTTTTTTTAGGTTTTGCGACTTGGGGGAGAAGCAGCGAGCGACAGCGAGTAGCGACTTCCGATCTTCACCGCCGCAGAGCTCTGGCCGTTTGCGGTTTGGAGAACAACATCTGACGATACTTGCGTTGTGTATCAGTGTATGTTGTGTTTTTGTAATGGTTTTGCTTGATTGCTTCGATTGATGAATTGATGATTGATGAGTACTGGTCGTCAATTGATGATTGATTTTAGTTCCTTCAAGGACTTTAAAAAAAGGTCTAATAGGTTAATCATGCGATGAATTGTTTCCAAATACATTCGAGTTTGCAAGAGAAGGACGGTAGCTATAACATAAACAATCATAAAAAGGGGTCTAAAGCTTTCTTCTTAGGTTACAGCAGAATTAGGAATTCAAGGACTTGTTTAAGCCCAAGTACTGGTCGGCAATTGATGAATGATGTTTGCTGGAACTTCCTTGTGTATTAGTGTATGTTGTGTGATTGTGTCAGTTAGAGCTAGAAGCCTAGAACTTGTTTAAATCAACTTGGATTTTAATATTGCTTGAACACTAATTAAAATCTGAATTGTTTTTGCTTGATTGTAGGTGTATTGATGGATAATAGAAAGGATGGCTCAGTTTACAGACTTAAAAAAACTTGCCTGGATTTGTACTTTAAAAGGATGGCTCAGTTTATATCCAAAAAAAAGGATGGTTATGTTTGGCCTATAACTACAAAGGATGTTGGTGATCTTGAAGAAAAGACTGAGCTTGGGCATGGCTGACGTTGTCCTTGCGCATTGTCATCTTGATTTCTTGTATCGCTCAATGTTTGCTATTTTCTGTTCCCTTTAATGAATATTATTATCTTGCAGGTGTTGCAGCTGCTATGAGCATCTCTGCTCTCCAAGACTGTTCTCACAGACTGAGCCAATGTGGTGTTGCTCAGGAGTTGCGTGCCTAAGGTTTTCTGTTCCGGTGTCGATTTGAAGGTAAACTCACAACAAAATTAAGCAATATTACAGCTTTGTAGGTGGATGGTATATGTAAGAAACTGCGCTACATACTCGTAGTGGTGACTAGGAACATGAATATTCCTTTCAAAATTCACTTGCATTTAGAGAAAAGCCTCAAAGTTGATGAATTTGTTTTTGTTGCTTTGACTCTCGTACTTTGTTGTCATCACAAAATTGATTCTTGTGTGATTTTAATGTGCATTAGCATTTATTCAGCTTCTGTTGCTAAACGTAGTTTGGTTATTAACTGATTCATATGGGCAGGAGCGCAAATCAATGGATGCATCACCATCATGCATCTGAAGTTCATTCTTTTGTCAATTATCTCCGCTCCACATTCTCCTTCTTAGAGGTTTTCATTCCAACCTTATCATCCATGATTCATTTTCTAAATATATATTGTTAAGTTTTGGTTTCAGACTCTTTTTAGCATTCATCAAAGACATAGTTGATCAAAGACATCAAGCCTCAAATCATGATATGAGACGGCTAAGTACAAATGAGGTATACCTCAATTTTTTTTTTGATAATTTAGCCCGGGTTGTTTTCAAATCCTAGATCCGCCTCTGTTGACAGGGTATGTGAACTTTTCCATGTACGATTTGAGTGGAACTCCAGTAGAATCAGCTACAGAAAACTGGCTTAATGTGTTATGGTTGAATTGATAGTGTACTGGCTTGGAATAGGATTTCTATTTATCTTTCTGATCTGACTGTCAGTTGTGTGTGGATTGTCAACTGACTTCTGTGTTATGCTATGAGCAGCTATTTGTAAAAAAAAGTACTGTAGGTACCAATTTAATGTGTTAGGTCATACATTGGAATGTTTGAATCTAAGGGTTCATCAGTTCTATGCTATTTAAAACCAAGTGAATTCAAAGGAGCAGTACTTGTAGGAATTGTGTGTCAGAAATTGATGATTCTAATCTAACGTTCGAAAATTTTAGAATTCCTAGTTTAGATACTGCTGAACAAATGCGTAATAAATGGTTAACTATATGTATAAAGGTTATCCTAGCCCCTGACATTACTAGAATTCAATTACATAGATGAAGGTATCCTGGTTATTTCTGGGGCTGCTGCTCCAGCTTTGGATGAGCCAGTGGACATTGTGAGTTCGTTTAAAGTTGCTTGCCCATGGTGGTCTTACAAGTGGGCTGCATGAAGGGGCTAAGGTAGTTGAAAAGCATCAGGCATGCTGCTCAGGTTTGTGTGATTGCGGGGGACTGCAATCTGCCTGACTAGCACAGTTGGCTAAGACTACTTGTGGTGACTGACCATGGTGCCAATTGATCACTGTTCCAAGTGCTAAGACTCTTGGAAAATGGGCTGGGGTAAGTCAGCAATCAACATCTGTTTTTGTTGTTGTAATACACATGATAACAATTGTATCTCCTTTTCCTGTGTTCTGAACATATATAATTCTTATCAGCCTTTTCAAGTTTTAACTCCGAGGATAAAGCAAAAAAAGGCTATTGGTGGCTGCCCGTGCCTTGTAGTGATGGTAAATAACATTTCCCTTTGTATTCTTCCTACCCTATGATCTCTTTATGGCACACTTTATCTAGTGTTCTCTGTGTGGAATGTATGTGTGCTGGCCTATACATTTTATTTAACACTCACGTACCTTAACTGTTGCAGTTAAACTTGTATTGATATCCACATTGCTGCATTTTTTTGTTTGCATATTGTGTCTTGTATATATTTTTTAAAACCCAATGCCTCTTTTAGCTATTTGTAATTTCTAGTCTCAATCTAACATATATATGTTTCAGGACTACAGAGGCATCCAAGTTCTCCATGGTTCAGGGGCACTTGAAAGTTGAGATCTCATTAAGCAATCAGAGAACCAGCCATTTTGAAGCACTTTATACATCAGGAAACTGTTTTATTACACATTTTAGTCAATAAACTGTATCAGAAATTTGTACCATTGATTATCTTCCAGTCGTTGTCTCTGTGAAATTTGTTTGATGTGTTTGCTACCATTTTGATGTCTCTAAAATATTATGCTGGTACGAGTCAGGGAGGCTAGGATGCTTTCTGCATGAAAATGCTTAGATGTGTTGAGCCTTCTTGACTCGCTATCAGCCTAATGTCCTCGACCAAAGCACGCGCTGCTTCGAATCTCTCCATCTGAACGCGTTCTAATCCACACACCTTTGAGGCCCAGTTTGCAATAAATCGCGTTTGACAATCTATGAACGCATACTCGAAAGCCCAGTTTCGTAACAGAAGGTTAAAATAGTAATTGGATGATGAAAATTTAGGGTTTCCGCTTTCCAGCACATATATAAACCCCTCAAGACGCCCACCAGGATCCACATACACATATACGCCACTGCTGCATCCAGAGAACCTCTCCATTCCGTCATCAGATTTCAGTACCTCCTCTCAACATGTCTGGGTATGCCTTCCAATCGCATCTCGTATTTACTACCCTAAGCTTTAATTTGTTATTATTTGAACTTTTAGAAGCACAATGTTTTTTAATTTTCTATTTCATTAGGGGTTCAAGCATTTTATGTTTTTTTGTTGATGTTGGTGTAAAGATTTGAAATGTGAGAAGTATGTTCGTTTTAAATGTCCTGCTTTTAGGGGTTTTGTTAAGAAAATTGTGTTTGATGTCCATGTTATTGAGATCGTCAAATTTTGTTTAGTGAGTTTAAGTTTTGGTTTTAAAGTATGTTTCCTTCTTTCCAATAAAAAAAAAGTATGTTTCCTTCTTTTTTTTTTATGAAAGTATGTTTCCTTTTGATTGAATGATATCAGTTGAGTACTTGTGTTACCTGGTGCCTTTTTGGTAAATAAGTTATTCTGACCTTCATTACTTGTGTAATTAAAATACAGAGATGAAGCTACCATCCCTGTTGTTGCTGAGGCTGCCCCAGCTTTGGGTGAGCCCATGGATATCATGACAGCCCTGCAGGTTGTGCTGAAGAAATCACTTGCTCATGGTGGACTTGCACGTGGCCTTCATGAAAGTGCTAAGGTGATTGATAAACATGCAGCCCAGCTCTGTGTTCTTGCTGAAGATTGTGACCAGCCAGACTATGTGAAACTGGTCAAGGCTTTATGTGCTGACCATGATGTCAAGTTGATTACCGTCCCAAGTGCTAAAACTCTTGGTGAATGGGCTGGGGTGAGAAGACTGGCTTTACTTAACTTTGTGTTTGAAATGCTTTCTTTCTGTGATTTCATATTATCATTTTTATTTTAATTCTCATTATCATTTTCTTGTGGTGTGTAGCTATGCAAGATTGACTCTGAAGGGAACGCTAGGAAGGTTGTCGGCTGTTCATGCCTCGTCGTGAAGGTAAAGGACCTACTACGCCAATGAAATCATCGAATTCTTTTTTCATTTTGTCTTCTATTAACACACCTTCAGTTAACTTCTACATTAAGATTCACATTAGGTCCAGCACTCTCCCAGTTTTGATAGAGTGCTACTAATTTATATTAATCACTCTCGTGTTGTGTCTCAAAATGGCAAACTAGTAGTGAATATTTGAAGTGTTAATATTCATGCTTCTTTTCGTGAGGTACTGTAAGAGGAAGTAGTGTATCAAGTTCTTTATAAACCTCGTTTTTTAACTACTGGAGGAAATTGTTCTTGATTCAAAGCCATTTATTATTGTAATTTGTAACCTTGGTACCTTCTTTGTATCTTAACAATCTCCTTGTTTGCAGGACTTTGGTGATGTAAGTGAAGGTCTTCACATTGTTCAGGAGTATCTCAAGTCTCACTGAACTGCAGTTGTCGCATCAAGTCTATCTCCTTAATTTTGCTTCTTCCTGTTTTTCTTATCACTGTTCCATTTACTTGGACACTTGTCAAGTTTAGCAATTACAAAAAGAAGAACATGGAAGTGTCTTTTCCTTGTTAAATTGCAACACAACTTCTGAATTTAAATGTTGCTATTCAGTTTGCTCATTTATCATAGTCACAGACTGAAGTTGACGGTTGACAAACAACTTTCATTCTTAATTCAGCATCTATTGTCCTAGTAGTCCCTCAGTGGTCTGGTCTTTAAATTGAATCCTGCTTGTTTTTTAGCCTACTCGTTCTCTAAAGGATCATTACAAGAATAAGAAAGGGACTATGGACCGCTCTTTTAAGCAGTGTTTTAAAAATCCACGGGTGAAATTCACGAATTTGTCCGATTAATCGATTATTAGAAGGTTTGGAAAGTCATGCGATTTATAGGCGTTGAGCCGTCGTCTAGACTCGCATAGTCGCCGTATAGACCTGCCTAATCGCTACATAGACCTGTCTAGTCGTCCTCTAAATACGTTTAAGCGCTAACTAGATGACTTATTTTCTTGATCAAATCTAAAAAAATTATTTTTACATTGTTTACATATGTTTGTATATGATAAACTATTTAAATAATTTTATTATCATTTTACTTTTTATATATATATTAAAGGGTCAAGATCAGGTACAAAGTTAAATTTTGGTATAAAATACAAAATTCGTCAAAATCATTTTATAATTCGTCAGTTTATTTTATAGTTCGTCAAAATTATTTTATAGTTCGTCATTTTTTAGGGAATCAGATCTGGTACTGTGCAGCTAAATGCTGCCAACACCGAAACGACACCATATCGATTTTTCTAATACTTTACTAGTGTTGGTCACGTGACCCTCTCACCTCTGTTTACCCAACCTTCGACTATCCTTCGACTGAATCATGAGTTTGATGGCTTCAATACGGCGGTGCCTTCATCCTTCAAATCCTTCGAAGTCGTCTATGAAGTTCCACTCAACGCAGATGCCGACCATTGCTGGGTTCGGAAGGCGTTTCAGCTTCAAGCAATCGTCTCCGAAGTTCCACTAAACGCAGATGTTGCCTTCGTTCTTCGAATCTTGATATTAACCAACCGGTCATCATCAAAATCAAGAGACTATGTCCACTCAATCATGAGTTTGCTGCAGCGGTAGCCGGTAGCATATGCTAATTTTGAAATGTTAATCATCTAAACCAGTTCACCTCTTAACCAAACTACACACCTCCTGGCAGATGGTTGAGTTTGACTACTCATTCGGTCCCGGTCATGAATAAGCCGAGATTTTTAAGATTGAAGCTGATGTGAGGTCACTGCTCACGTCATCGACATTGTGTTGATTAAGAATAGATTTGAAGTTGAGGGATTACGATTAGTATTAGGCTGCTCAATCCTTTTTGTAGATCCATTCAAACATTACCGTATTCTGCAATTTTATGTGTGGGTGGATTGTGAACATGAAACAGAGGAGAGAGGCGAGAGGGTCACGTGATCAACACTATAAAATATCAGAGAAATCAATATGGTGTCATTTCGGTGCTGGCATCATTTCGGTGTGCACGAGCTCGATCTGATTTCATTTTTGAGCTGAAAAATAAAAAAGACGAGCCGAAAAATGAAAAGACGACATAGTTCGTCAGTTTTATTTTATAATTCGTCACAAAGAAAAACACCAAAAAAATCAAGATTTAATATCATCCAATCAAATCACAAGATCAAGGGCTATGATTAGTTTGTATTTTGTACCAAAAAAATTAATTTTGCACCGGATCCGTACTCATATATTAAAATACAATAAAATTTATATCATAATAATATCTACATGATTATTAATTATTTAAAAATTCAAAAATACGAAACCAATTAATCCTTGAACACTCTTTCCACTCGATTAACACCTACCGTTTTCTATAACCTTGCTTTTTAAGAAATTGGTAGAATCTTAACTTGAGAGGATTCTCCGTAGGCATAAGTCTGCCTCTTTTGTGCCTTACAAGATGTACCTCTTGGATCAGATGATATTTCGGGGCTTATACGTGTTTCAATATAAGGTCATTTCAAACCAAAGATGAAATTATATTTTCCTTAATATTTTCTTTCCATCTCATAAACTTACCACGAACCGACGATGCATAAATTATTTTTTGAAGAGTTAAAAGTTGAAGCACACGTAAAACTTCTAAGGCCCAAACTCACCCGAGTGAATTTAGATCTCAGTCTCAGCTCCAACAATCCAAATGTATATTCCAACTCATCAACCCTTTATGTATATGCTGGGTTTCAATAAAAGTAATCAAACACTCTTATTCTATAAAATACAACGTAGTGAGCATGTTCTGGTTGTCTGTCAAGATGGCTCTTCATGCATTCTTTATGAGTAAAATCACATAAGTGGGATTTTGTAAACCTTGTAAATAAATGCCAATCAATGCCATCGGAACATGTCCTCATTTTCAAGAAACCATACCACAATAAATTGATACGTGTCATTCCAAATTGATTAATTAAGAAAACATCAACACATACACATCGATCTCTATTATATAATAAAAAATATACAATGATTATCTGTATCAAAAGAAAAAGACAATGATTAACGTCTATGCATTATGTGTATAGAGATAGAAAATGTTCTAATGAATATCCAAATCGGTAAATTTTTAAATGCTTTTTTTATTTTCTTTTTTTGCAGTGTACGAAGAAGACTGTAGCACTAACATGCTTTTCTCGTTTTGCACAAAAGCAAAGAGCATTAAACGATAAGTACGCGTTACAATAATTTTTTTGTACATTAAGTGCAAAATTCGTGCTTCCAACGTAAAAAAAATGAGGGTATTAACGGATTTGCCAAATTTTGGGATGTAAGGAAGTGTGGCCTCATATAGATATAAGGGAAATGATTAAATGAGAACCTTCCATTTTGGTGGGAACTTAAAACCAATGATATACTTGGATTTATAACCCATATTTTTTAGCTATTTATCAAACTAATTAAATCAAAATATATTCATCCATGAATTGAACAATATAACTTCTCAATTGAATTGCAAAAAAAAGTTTAGTCGAGTGGTTTGTACCCTTGACAATTTGTTAAGAGGTCAAAGGTTCGACTCCCTTGAGTAGCATAGTTTTCTTCACTGCATTAACAGACTATTCAAGTATCATTTCGTGTTGTGTGTGTGTGGCGGCAAAGATGGAGTTTTTCGCTTCAAGAAATAGTCAAATTTTCGTTCTGCAAACATATTTATTTTAAAAAAAAATGAAATAAGTTTGTTTTATTTAAAAAATCCTCAAACATAGATGAAGTATGACCGAGCGGTATTTTTACGCCCTATCCCACATAGGTAAGGCATGAGCTGGCGATACTTTTACGCCCAGTCCCTCGACCAAGTGACCCGATCTTTGATGAACAATTGTATTCTAATGGAATAAACTATTAGTTTGACATTGTTCTCTCTTATTTTGGACGCATGTAACGTACATTAAAACTGTTCTACTGTAGAAAGCTAAAACTGATTTTAAATCACCTGTCAGATTATCTCTCAAGCCGTGCAAGTTTATTATATGTTTGAAACCTACATTCAATTGAAATAAGTTTAAAACTTATTTTTAATTTCAACTGAAATAATATATGTTTGGTTACAAGTTTTATTCGGTTTGATGTTTGATTTTATTTTTGTTTGGTTGTAAGGTCAATCTTACTCTGAATAGGAATACAACTTGAATTTCTAAATTAATGAGAGCTAAAAATTTAATGGGGGCTAAGAGTAAAAATTAATGGGGGGCAAAGGGTACAAATTAATAGGTATTAATCAAATTAATTATGCATTAAAGACAAAATTGAAAAAAATCATTGGGGCAGCTGCCCCCATTCCTTCCTTCGTGCGTTCGCCCCTGGTGTCGTGTGTGGCCCGTGCTTCAGAGTTTAGTAATTCATATGTACCCGACGACGATGTATTCGAGTTGTACTTGATTTGCATAAGTTGTAAACCCACAATCAAAAAAAAATTCTCAATTGAATTACGAAAAACTTGTGCGCGATCGATGACTCCATTAGTTTATGATTTTTTACACTTTATGACGTTAGTTAATTCACTAAAATATTGTTTATTGTCGATATTTGTAATTAATCAAATCCTCATATTTTGAAATCAACAAGCCACATTGGTTTCAACTCGAGTTGAGAACCCCTTATAATTCGATTATATGAGTATTCAAATTTGACCACTAGATCACTGTGTATTTTTGCATGTGCGCGTTTAATACGTGTCTTACTAGCAAAGTAAAATATACTTGATGACTTTGACTTTTCATTAAATGCAAGCTTGAATATGCAAGTGGAACACATATCAGAACCAGAATGACTTGATGATGCATTCTAAAAGATATAGATTGGATTCCCAAATTCTCGAAATATAAATCTTATTTGAGCGTTGTATGTGATGTAAACTAATCGAGCTCTCTCTTGCTCTTATTGAGCTCATTGTTTGTCAAAAGTCAGTTACACTAACATTTACGAAATCCAAAAAAAAACATCTAAAAAAAGTATGTTACACTCAACTTGTTCAATATTGAATACAATATTTTTGACAAACATTTAAGTTGAACTCATTGACTTAAGGCTCTGGTAAATATATATTGATTCAGTGACAACCTAAATGTAAGATTTTCGCTTCCGAACACTTGAAAAAGGAAAAGATTCAAGCTTCCTATTAACTCAGTTCAATTGGATATTTATAGTTGATCAAAAAAAAAATTGGATATTTATAGGACATTTTAACTAATAAGAAAAACGTTGGCCCATCTTGAATAAATCAGCACTGACAATCATTATAAATAATTTATGCGTGCTCATGTCATAAATGATTCCTTTTCTTGCATTATTTATATAAAAATGTGGCTATTGCAGTTCTTATATAGCCCTACATTGAATCTTTGAATCTCGACGAATTCTTATAGAGCAATCAATCATTAATACAACAACAACAACTATCATAATTATACTCGTGATCGATCTTGAAGATATCAATATTGATGTAAGAAGTCATTTCTTACGATGTAATGAATCAGCTGAGTAAATCAAATCAATTAATAATCAACTATTTTAATAAAAGGATGATCAGCACACTTGATGTGCCTGATTCTATTCTTGCTGACTGCTCAAAATTTTTTTTTGTTAGTTTACATTTCATATGTTTGGCTCACAAGCCTTCTGTTGTGCCACCGTACAGGTGTGCCGTTTCGTGACTTAGATATTGATGGTGGAATTCTAGAGTTGCGTGTTGCGGATCTTCATAAATCACTAAAAAGCTCGAACTTTGGATATCAAAGAAAGGTACAATAATACATGGCTTGCGCTTCATCTGATAGATAAGTAGACACTACTACAAACGATGCATTATGCATCGGTTCACAAAATAGCATTATGCATCGGTTAGCAGTTATGCAACGGTTCACAGAGAGACCGATGCATAATATATACTTTATGCATCTATCGGTTCCAAAAACCGTTGCATAAAATCAATAAAAATTAGGTTTTCGCTCGTTTCGATTTCATACTCCGACGCTTGCTCCTCCGTCTCACTTCACTAGCATTCGATTTCGCTCCGACTTTCGTTAGACTTTGACGCCGCTCGACATCGTTGCTTGCTTCGTTAGACTTCGACGACTGCTTCGAATTTGATTTTGCTCCGACTGTTAGACTCCGTCGAATTCGACGATTGCTTCGAACAATCCCATTTATTTTGCTCCAACGACTGCTTCGAATTCGATTTCGTAAACATCTTCGCTCGCCAGTCATTGTTTAGGTATATGAATCTCTGTTTAGGATTCGCGGTATAGGACATTAACTTAGACACAGTTGTTATGTAATATTTTGTGGCATATTGTCAATTGTACCAAAGACAAATATGTGTATGAATGATTGTATTGCAGAATCAGTGAAATGATGTTCTGAATGTAAGCTGTGCATTGTATTTAAAAATTGGAACAGCAGGGTATATTTTTTATGTTTAATTTCAGGTGGATTTGAGCTTTTGTAAAACTAAATCTGCCAGTTTTTTTGAATGATTATGCATCGGTTTTCGAAGAAACCGTTGCATAATGTTAAGATATTATGCAACGGTTTCTTCGAAAAACCATTGCATAATGTGCAGACATTATGCAACGGTTGATTATGCATCGGTTTGGAAACCGATGCATAATGTTAAAAAACCCGACGCATAATACATCGTTTGTAGTAATGAGACTAGCTAGATAGTTTAAAAAATGTATCGTTCTAATCCAGATATATAATGTATTCATCAATGTAAAAAAAAGTTAGATAAAAAATAACTCGGATCAATCTGCACTAGACACGCAATTTTAAACTTATAACTACATGGGAAACAATAAAATATAGGGTTTATAATGAAATTGCTTGAAAAAGATGAGGGTGTGGCATGATCCCAAGAATAAGGGTATTAATTAGGTTTAGAAAACTTGTGAGATTAAAACATAAAGTATAGTGTGTTTATTTAGGAGAAGACAAAATATAAACAATAGGAACAATAATGCTTGTACATTCTACTTGTATTATTTTAGGACACTTTGATTGTCCTTTGGTGATCTCATTGTCCAAACTTGATTAAAGTACAGTTATAGGATAAATTAACTTGCTATTTTCAATGACTTGGGGTATGTAAACTACACTTCCAGTCATTTATTTTTCCTTCCATGTATGACATATGATTGGGAAACAACATTGTAATTAACTGAAACGATTCGAGCGGAAGCGGATGGAAGACTGGACAGATGAAGTCGACCATGCGGCAAACGATTTGAGCGGATGCATGACGGACGAGCGCACCGAGTATAGCACGGATGAACAGTTTGAACTCGATCGATCTTCTACTTTATTTTACATAAAAAGGCTATTACAATTACAAATGATACATTATGTTAAATAACTGGGTGCTAAATATATGCAAGCCTGGCTCAGAGCATCGCTCTATAAATGACATCTAAGGGCATCCCCATTATGATTAAAAAAACATGTTATCCATTTCTCTCATCCACTTATCACACATATTCATGATCAATTTGATCATGTACATCCTATTCATGACCAAACATAAAGTTCATTATCATTCTCTCTTACTTCTTCATAAATTCAAGTACGGCTCATCATTTGACCCTGGGGTCAAAATGCCCATAGGGTAACCCTGACCCTACCATACCCGGTCTTCTACCATATATGTACACTTCCTTGTAAGCCTTAGGCAGGGTAAGGGTCATAGAAAAAAAATCATACCCTGCCCTTCTACCGTATTATATTACTCTGCCCTCCTACCCTATTATCCTACCCTGCCCTTGTAGCATGTCCTACCCTATCTTATCTTATCCTATCATTTTCATTCATATTATGAATTTTTTTATTCAAAGTATGCTTAAATTTGCCCTGCTTGACCCTACCCGACCCTACCCTAACTTACCATAATCATATCCTGCCCATGGGTACCCTACGGGCTTAGAAAAATTGCTCTATCTTACCCTTACCCTGCCCGGTACTATTTAGGGGAGAGCAAACGGTAAATCACTATTTTACAATTTTTCGATTTACCGAAATGTAAAATTCTATTCCGTTTACCGTTACCGATTTACCGAAATTTATTATTTTTCTAATTTTTTAAATATGGAAACGGATCAAATACAAACCTCAGTTATAAATAAAAACTATAAACCCATAAAAATATTGCCACGTGTAAATATCGATCAATCAGAATTCAACTCGTTCGGTGTTCTTTTTGTAAATAAAAAAATTAATACGGACTTATTTAGAAAAACATAAAAGATATGAGGGGTATAATCGTCCTAAAAGAATGATCAGACTTAAAAAAACAATGATCAGACTTTAAAAAAATGATTAGACTTAAACCAATAATGATCAGACTTAAAAAACAATGATCAGACTTAAAACAACAATAATCAGACTTAAAAAAAATAATGATCAGACTTAAAACACAATGATCAGACTTAAATCAGTAATGATCAGACTTAAAAAAACAATGATCAGACTTTAAAAAATAATGACCAGACATAAAAAACAATGATCAGACTTAAAAAACAATGATCAGACTTAAAAAAATAATGACCAGACTTAAAAAAACAATGATCAGACTTAAACCATTAATGATCAGACTTAAATAACAATGATCAGACTTAAAACCAGTAATGATCAGACTTAAACAGACAATGATCAAACTTAAACAATAATGATCAGACTTAAATCAGAAGAGTAAAACTCGAATTTGACCCTCCAGATGAAGGAATTTGCCTTAAAAATGCCGAGCTCATGGCAAAGCGATGAGTTTTGCTCAGAATGTCGTTTCCACCCAAAAAACATCAAATTTAAGTCAGATCATTATTTTTTTTTAAGTCTGATCATTACTGGTTTAAGTTTTATCATTACATGTTTAAGTCTGATCTTTGTTTTTTAAGTCTGATCATTACTGGTTCATGTCTGATCATTGTTTTTTAAGTCTGATCATTAACTGTTTAAGTGTGATCATTGTTTTGTTAAGTCTGATCATTACTGTTTTAAGTCTGATCATTGTTTTTTAAAGTTTGATCATTGTTTTTTTAAGTTTGATCAATAACTGTTTAAGACTGATCATTATTTTTTAAGTCTGATCATTACTGGTTTAAGTCTGATCATTAACTGTTTATGTCTGATTATTGTTTTTTAATACTGTCAGTACTGTTTTAAGTCTGATCATTATATTTTTAAGTCAAATCATTATAGTTTTAAGTATGGTCATTATAGTTTTAAGTCTGATCATTGTTGTTTTAAGTCTGATCATTACAGGTTTAAGTCTCATCATTATTTTTTAAGTCTGATCATTGTTGTTTTAAGTCTGATCATTATTTTTTAAGTCTGATCATTACTGGTTTAAGTCTCATCATTGTTTTTAAGTCTGATCATTAATGGGTTAAGTCTGATCATTATTTTTTTAAGTCTGATCATTTGTTGTTTTAAGTCTGATCATTGTTGTTAAGTCTGATAATTGATGTTTTTAAGTCTGATCATTTCCAAGTTTAAGTCTGATCATTAACAACTCGAGGACTAAATTGAAAATAAAATTATTAGGATATGTGGAATGACTATAATACCCATCCGTGTGTTTGTTCGGGATTTAGACTAAATGGGACACGTGTCAGCTTGAAATGTGGTTTGTAGTTTTTATATATAAGTCGGTTTGTACCTGAACCGCACTCTTTAAATATATATTATAAACCTTATAAATATATATGTTGATTTATAATATATATAAATATTTTTTTAATTTTTTCTTTATAATATATAATATATATATTTATTTATATTTTTCGGTAAAACGGTAAATTTACCGATTTCAGACTTTATTCCGTTTACCAACTTATTTTTACTATTTTACCGTTGGAAAATTTACCGATTTACTGATTTACCGAACTGAATTGATTCGGTAACGGTAAATTCATTTCGGTAAACGTTAATTACCAAATTTTGCTCTCCCCTAGTACTATTCATAGGGTTAAGGAAAATTGGTCTTACCCTGCCCATTGCCGACCCCTAAATTCAAGCATATAAATATCAAAATGGATCTCTACTTATAGATCTTCAAAAATTATGAATATTAGTGATTATTTTATTTTTAATACATTGTAATTTTAAAGATATATTCGTTTCAACATTTAGATTTAAACTGATAAAGTTCTGACGCGTGACAGGTGGCGCATTAAGATTGATTAAACTCTCATGACCAAAACTAAAAAAAGATCATGTGATGATCAAATCTTGTTTTGGTCATGGGACACCTTTTTTATGACTATAAAAATAATGATGGGAGTGCATAATTTATTTGGTCACCTCTCATGACTTTATTTCATGATCCAAAAGATCATGATGGAGATGCACTAAAACAAAATCGTTGTTTCCCATAAAAATATTAAAATTTGTTGGGGGGCACAAGTCCGTCTAATTCCAGCCCAAATGATTTTTGAAGGTTTCATGTCAATGTCTAAATGATTGATCACAAAGTGAAGTGAGTGACCCATCAAAAAAAGAAAAATCACAAAGTCTAAATTACAATGTCTAATCCAAGACGTTGTAATTTTCATATTTTCGTCGAGTATTTCTTTATTCTCAAATTGTCCATCAAGCCAGGGCCGTCTCAAGTTATTGTGAGACCTGAAGCGAAAAATTTTTTTGGGCCTCTTAAACCCGTCTTTCGAAATCACATCAATCTTTTTTCATGAAAATAGGGTTTTTTTTATGAAATTGGGCCTTTTTATATGAAAATGAGGTCTTTTTTATAAATTTGGGGCCTTTTTTCATGAAAATTGGGCTTTTTTTTTATAAAATTGGGACATTTTTTCATGAAAATGGAGCCTTTTTTTATAAAATTGGGGCTTTTTTATAATCAAAATAGTATTTTTATACTTATTTTTATTAATAAAAAATTACAAAGTTTGGGGGGCCTCAAGCCACCGCTTTAGTGCCTGAGGGTTGGAGCCGGCCCTGCATCAAGCCATCAAGTTCACACTGACAATAAAATAGGTCTTAAATTTCAAGAATAATGCTATATGTAATGAACTTAGGTGCTTGCTTTAGTTTGTCCTATATGGATTTAGCAGTATTTTGATCTTTAATGACTTTAGTAAGTATCCAAATTCGGTACATATAATACTTATAACATTACTCAAAAATCAAAGTTCCGGCGAGGCTTCATACAACTTTTTTGGATGAACTTCAAAACTGAAAAAGAATCTCAAACAGAAATTTATAAGCACATGTAAGTCTAAATTAATTTGTCTATGCTTATCAAAATAATAATAATAATTTGTCTATGAGAAAAATTCATTATTTGACTAATTTAAAGCTATGAACTCTTGACATTTTAATATTTTTTTCTTTGATCGAACCCATGACCCCTTGGCTTAATGTTATGAAATCAAACCACTCGATTAAAATCATTTTCGCTAAAAATTTAATATTTAAAACATCATATTTATTTTTGTTATAGTTACTCTCAAGTGGGGAGCACTCGGTTGAGGCAGGGTTGGTAGAATAAGGCAGTGAGGCACGATCCGAGTCCTTGATCGACTCGATCGGACGCACGTGGCAAAGCCACGTGTCACGAGCCGCAGTGTGAACGCGTTTGGACACGTGGCGCGCCTCAGATGCACGGGGGGTTGGATGTGTGGTTGAGATCATGCGTCACTGCCTCATTCTATCAAGCCCTGCCTCAATGGATCGCTCTTCACCCTCAAGTTTACATAAAGAAAATAAAATTAGCATATTTCAAGAGTGAGTGTCCCAAGAGAAAACATACTTATTAGTACTACATTACATTGCATACCTTTTAACCCAGTTTTATTTATATAGCAATTTTAACAGGTTGTGATCTATTGGTTGAGGTGTTAAACACACTTCACATGTCCCAGCCTTAATTCATAGTAACTGGTCTTTCGGTGTGTCACAACGTAAATCTGAATATTGTTGAAAAGAATAGTCCAGAATGGGACAACTTTGATCGATAGATATGTGTATTGCGAGGAGCGTTCAAATGAGGCAAGCCTCCCAGAAGTGAGGCAGTGTGAGGCACGATCTGAGCCATCCATCAACCCCGTGCATTGTGGGATAGTAAACCCACTCACAATAGTAAAAGCAGTGTGAACGCGTTTGGCGGCTCGTGCCACGTGGCTTCGCCACGTGCGTCCAATCAACTCCACAGACGACCGAAATTGTACCACAATGCCTCATTCTTACAGCATGCCTCAAACAAACGCCCCCTGTGTATTGCTTTTGTATCGATATATAATAAATCCATAAATAAAAAACAACAATTCCAATCAAATTTGCTTCGACATTAATTAAACATTAAATTAAAATAAATGAAGTCCAACTCCAAAGGAAAAAGGAAAATGCATATAAATATCAAACCCATTCAACAGTTCTACACCAGCTTCTTCTCATTCTGATCTTTCTCTCTCTACGTCGTCCTTTTCCACTTTTTTCTCTCTCCACCAACCGCGCTACCACTTCCGTCGGGCTCCTCTCGCCTCCACAAAACCCTAATCCATCTCCACCATCAACCGCTCACCGTAAATGCAGCCGCAGAACTGCAACGGATCTTCATCTCCAGACAATATGCAGCAGGATCCCAACCTCAAGTCGCCGACGGCAGCCTCGCCGCTAAGCAAGTTCCCGTCCATGCCGTCGTCGTCGCTCCACGACTTTCAAGCCAGCAGCCATCATTTCCACCAGATGCAGCAAGGTTTCGACAACGCGCCGCCTGCGCACGACGACTTTCTGGAGCAGATGTTGTCGAGTTTGAACTCGGCGTCGGCTTGGGATTTGAAGGCGGCTGGTGAGAGCTCTGCGTCGCCGGAGGAGTCGGAGAACGGCGTCTCGGCTGCGCCCTTTCAGTTCGATGATGCGGTTATTGCGTCTAAGCTTAGGGCTCAGCAGCAGCAAATGCTTCCGCTGCCGTTTGGTGTGGATGACCTCATCGATCGGAACCGCGGATCGCTTCTCGAAGGCTCCTCTTACGATTCGTTTCATCCGGTATTTTACTTTACATTTTCAATCTCTAACAGTTCGACGCTGTGAGATATTGTCGAGTAATTTTGATGATGTGTATATTCTTATTATTCAGGGAGTAGAGCATCAGATGGCTGGATTATTCAACGGAAGCTTCGTCGGATCTCTACTTGGATCGGGCCAGCAGATGAATCTACCTGAGCATTTTCATAACTCTCAAGTAAATTTCGTCAACTGTTTCACCTCGAAATTTGTGTATAAGAGACAAAACTGGGCGGTGTTTAATCGATAATGGAGAAGCTGATGTTTGAAATATCTTTTTATAGCATGGAGTGCCTAGTTTTGAGGCTCCGGTGGCCATGAACAATCAGACGCCGATGAGTAGTTCAGCTGGCGCTGCAGCTGCTCCGCCGAAGCAACGTGTTAGGGCTAGGAGGGGACAGGCGACGGATCCGCACAGCATAGCTGAACGAGTATGATTTGTTCTTGCTTTTTATCAGTATGCTGCTGTTGTTCTTGCAGCTTCTTGGAAAAAAAAAATGCAGCTTTAATCTGTGAGTGGACTGTTGATGATTGTGTTTATGTTGCAGTTGAGAAGGGAAAGGATTGCAGAAAGAATGAAAGGTCTACAAGAGCTGGTCCCCAATGCTAACAAGGTAGTATGTGTGTGTTCAGTCTTATATAGCTATCATCATCATCATCATCATCATCATCATCTTTCCTTTATAGATTTTTTTGGGGACACATTTCTGGTGAAATTTTGAGTAAATGGGGTATGATTCCATGTGAGGGAATTAAGAAGAAGCTTTAGGCTTCAAGCTTCATGGCGACATGGCAGCACATTTCATAGATGAGATTTGAAGTTTAAACAATGTCAATATTATTGTAATCAAACAATTGCTCCATCAGATTAATCAGATGAATGTCCTCAAATTAGGCAAAATCAGAGAGAGCACCACTAGGAAAGACGAATAATTGTAGAGCGCTATGATGATGGATGTGTATGTGTTTGTCATTTGCCACATTATTATCATTAATTGTTTCTTAGAAAAATTTATTTATAAGACATATAGGACACAGTTTAATCCATATTTAGTAATTTAGAGCTGCATTAGGCATTGTTTAATCAGATGTGATCGTGTAGAGATCAGGAAATGGGTTAAAGTGGACTTTTTTTCTTGGACATGTATGCATGACTTTCCGAGCTAGGCTATTATTTTTTTTATGGATGGGAGTAGGATTTGAGGAAAAAAGCCTAGGACCCCCCCATGTCTGATTAATATATTAATTAGGCTTTGATAAAAGCAGATAATATTTATCAAACGATAACCATGTAGTTTTGTATTTTATTCTCCTTTATTGCTTCCTGAAGTTCTTTGTTTTGCGTCAATAATGTGTGGGGGTTGGTTGAAATGGAATGACAGACAGACAAGGCGTCCATGCTTGATGAGATCATAGAATATGTGAAGTTCCTCCAGCTCCAAGTCAAGGTGTGCGCTCTTGCCGCCTTCTCCACCTTTTTACATACATCTATGTCGGTTGTTGAATGATATGAAACATTATGATATTTGTATGTAAATATTCCATTTTATTATAGATCGAGTTTAGTATAAGTTTGCTGAAAGCACGTTAAGTAGAGTAGTTATTGAGTTGTTGTCTTCTGCCTTTTTATAACCTTCCGTCATATTAAGTTGGTTGGTATGATGCTTCTTAATTTTTTTACAAGTCTTTCTGATCTTAATAAATAGCAGTAACATGATGCATGTACATGTACATTCAATTAACAGGTACTGAGCATGAGCAGATTAGGAGGAGCAGGAGCCGTGTCTCCTCTTGTTGCTGATAACATGTCTTCAGAGGTAACAACTCCGATCTCACCACAACACTGGGAGATAACTATATACAAATACATCTTGGTAGTACCTAAATACTTGTTTCATTAAAGCCATTTTTTTTTATATTAAAGCCATTTGATCTTTGAGAACTGATGAATCTTAAGATAGGTAATGGGTCCTAAGCAATTAGGGGACAAAGTAGTAGTAAAAGGCAACACAAGCGTGCTCTAACTTTTCACACAGTATCACCCCTATGTGTCACATTTGTCTTCTTTATGTCTCTGTGTTATCTTTTGCTTCATATACAAAAGATTATCAAAATTAAAGTGCCCACATGTGTCATGTTTGTGTCATGCAGGGAGTTGGGGAAAGTTTAAGGGCGAGAGCAAGAGCGATGATCAGACGGGGCAGTAACGGGGAACTGACAGCAACCTCCACTGAGGAAGCAACTAGCACCAACATTAACACGGCCGCAACATCAGTGTCAGAGAACCAAGTGGCAAAGTTGATGGAAGAGGACATGGGATCAGCAATGCAGTATTTACAATCCAAAGGTCTCTGCCTCATGCCAATATCACTGGCCGCAGCCATCTCAACGGCCAAGAATCCTTTATCCTCCTCTTCCTCGACAAAACGGGGAACGAACAGCCCACTCACGTCCAACGGGAACGGGCCTATGTCACCAAAGTGTTGAGTTGAAACCAAAAATAACTAAGGTTGGACCAAAGTGGAGGATGGGCATATACATCATGTACGGCAGGTGTTGATTTGTAGCTGCGGATGATGTCTTCTCGTGGACTTATCTCAGTTGGTCTGAGAATACCTTTTACTCGACAAATAACATAAATAAACAACTTATAAACAAACAATAATTAACGGTGATAAAAACACACTTCAAATATCTTTACTCTGTTTTCTTTTGGTCTTTTGTAAAGTGTAGGATTCTTTCTATAATGCCGTTTTTATCTTCAATAAATTTATGGTTTTTGTAATACAAAGTTGATAATGTACCAACCATAACAGAGTTCTTTATTTATTTTGGATGGAAAAACTTGGTCGCAGGGACGGAGGCATGTGGAGGGCAGGTGCCCAATATGAATTTCACCCAAAAAAAATTGTGATGTGGACCTACCTTGGGACTACTCGAACCTTAGAGAGGTCTGCTATTTATGATACAACTCACCAAATGAACTCCTCAAGGTCTGCTATTTATGATACAACTCACCAAATGAACTCTCTTAAACAACCTAACATATAAATTAGTTAGCACTATTTATATTAGAAAACAACAATACCGACTGACTCCATCAAAAAAAAATTCACTGACTGACTCTTTTTTATTTTTTATTTATTTATTTTGATTAGTTCTCTTTAAGAACCCATCTGTTTTTTAGTACAGTAGGTATCCTTATTATTAATAAGTAGGATTTGTGATTTAATTTCAAACGGAACATGTTTAAGAAGAGTCTATAAGAGCGTATGCAAATAATAAAAGGTTTAGACAAATTAAACCATTTAAAATACGAATCTTGATTGGCCAAAAGTGAACTTTATAGGGTGTAGTTAAATGTGTGAGGATGAGTCTCTTATTAGGTTTCAAACCTCAAAAAAAAATTGCCCAAGATAAATTTTCATTCTTGCTCCGTCCCTAGGTACAACCAAAACGTGAAACAAGCAAACAACGGCAACAGCTAGTGGTGGGAAATACATAATTAACCCCAACCAAGTCTGCTAGAAATCTTGAGCACAAACAAACAACCATAAATGCAGACTTCTACTACACACAATCATTTGAAAGATCTAAACATAATCTTTCGGATCACATCTGGAAATTGTTGGTTCTGGGTTATCTTCTTCTTGCAGTAAGTTAGCAGAAGATAGCAGAGTGAGGATTGGCAGTTTCGTTTTCGTTCTTGAAATCTTCCGAAAAGCCGTAAATTGTAGTGAATAGTAAAATGGTCGCTTGGATATCAATTTGGATCGCATAAATTCACTTTTCGAAATCGATATTTCCACCCTTGTATCATTTGCCTCGGGTACATGAAATTCGAAGTAGGATAATCCAATTGAGAAACACTGTTATTCCAAAAGCATTAGAATAACAACATGCTTAGGGTTTGAGGTGGATTTGAGAATCAAAGACGGATTGCTGAGGTTTTCTGATTATTTCAGAGTGCCCAATATCGTAGAAACATCATATAATTATAGACCATCAATCGGATACGAGCAATGACTGTCTCCCATGGCTGAGCAGTCGCGTCTGTCTAACAGACGCCGCACGGCCTTCACTTTAATTCTGCGCCCAATGTACACTTTAAGTTAGGACGCGACTGAGATAATGTCAACGTAGGGCGCGACAAACCTGCAGAAGCCGCGCGCCCAACGAAAACATTATCATCGCATCCTGTGTACACTTTATCGTCCATGCCCAAACAATTAAAGTGTTCGTTGGACGCGGTCTCACTGACTTCGAGTACCGACTTCGCTTGATTTCATCCCGACCTAACTCATTTCATTAGGGTTCATTACCCTAATAGGTTTAGGCATGTTTACCATGTTCATAAACCTTGAAAATTACCAACAGAAATTTCCACTCTTATTTTATGAACGCGTGCATAGTTGACCAGCCAGTCCGCCACTCCCTTGTCTTCACGCATAACATACTTCAAGCTCTATGAGCTTCCAACAATGAGACACATTTCTCTCCCCAGTTCTCGGTCAAGACGGCCTTTCCGTTTCTTAACATTTATCCCTATCTATAGTCAAATGTAACCTGAAAATCTTGTGCAACTATCATTACACAAGAAAGAATAGACACTTGGGTTAGACTCTCGATAGTTTTAGCACTAACCTTGACTGAATGCATTAACTCATCTGGCCTTAAACGACTCGTAAGTAATCCTGTTCGGGCTGACTGGAACATTAGTGTGGTGTCTATGAGGCTTAGTTTGAAAGAACGTAGCTAAGTCGATATACACTCATGTTTGCATTCATCTGGGTTGATCACACGAGGGATTTGTGAGTATTCCCTTTCCTAAAAACTCTCACAAGACTACAACTCGTCCACTACGGTAGCCTAGGGGTTTAAAAGCTTAGTACATGCGCTAAATGCACTCGTAACACCTACGAAAAGGAGTTATGTTTAGTTTTTGTAAATCCAGGCTAATAAACAACTTATTCCATTTTTGGCCACCTCTTATTGTTTGCTCGGAACGATCAAACCCTGAGTGTGGAGTGTTTTGATAAGTCGAGAATTTGATTTATATCTCTCTGCATCTTCCTTTGATTGACTCGTTCTCGTGTATTCTTGATGCCATTTGACACTCCTTTACCCTTTCAAGCACCATATTCATACAATAATGTATAAACCCTCTTAAGTAGCAGAATTAGTCAAACAGAACAAAAAGATGCGAAAAGGAGCCAAAAGATGGCCACTCGCAACAGTCCCGACTACCCTGAGCCTAAGAACCGCGAGCTCGAGGGCAATGCGCTTCCAACCGCCACCCAGTTTCGACCGAACGACCTTGAAGTGCACCTCCTTGATGCCCGACTTGAATAATGTCGTTTCGACTAAAGCTCAAATTTTTGCAGTCTCCGCACAAACCCATCCAGTCGAGGCAATTCAGTTTCGCTTGAGACAACTGCATAAAGGTGGGACATTTAGACATGCGCATATAAATACAGACACCTGGTTTTTGCGAAGAGGACACGCCAGATTACTGCAAGAAGGTTTTCGTACGGAAGAGGGTTTTACCAATAACTGATTATCCGGCTCAGGGAGTTGTCGGAGGGGACGATCGTCGAGTACATCGTACCCTCTTATATTCCTTTGATGTTTGATCTATTTCCATGAACTAAATATATGGATATGAGCCGTGAATAGTCGTTTTTGTTTTCTAGGGTCTTATGGAACCCTTCGATGTACATAACTCGACCGGAATCTTAATACACCCTTGTTAGTGTTGAGTTTCTATTCTGGGTTGTATTTCACTTATTGTTAATTTTGTACTATGCTCATGGGCGTTCGAGGAGATCTCTATGAGCATAGGGTAAGGACCATCAGCTTTGAACTCGAGGGGGTGACACTGATGATCCCGGAAAACTAAGTGTTTTACCTTAGCTTGACTGTGTTCATGAGGGTGACCCGTCATGCTTCACGATATGTTAGTTTTTACCAGTTCGAATGTAGTGGATGCGCGACGAGGCTTGGTAGTCTCGAGCTCATAACTTGAGGTAGACCAACAATACCGAGGGACTGAGTGGAATCATGTTTTGGTTTACTCATTGGACAACTCGGTACTTATCGGTTTATAAATGTTTTTCGCTGAGTAACAATCTCACCACACGAACTGCAACATGTCATCTGTCCATTCAAAAGAAAAATTGTCAAAGCTAAGTAAGACTAAACTCGAATAAAATTATTATACTCTTCAAGGCTGTTAAATCGAGATCGACCGATAATTTAATTTGTTATTCCAATATTAAATAATCAATAATCCACTATCTGTTGAATTCTTCGGAATCGGTAAGCAACTCCTTCTCATTCAAAAAAAAATCAATAAAGCAGTAAAATTGGTGATCTGTTTCCCACTTTTACTAAAACAAATTTAACTGTGTAAAGTATAATAAAACTCTACCTAAGCCAATCACAGACAATAAGATTAAAAATAATAAGCCTTAATTTTACATGTCAGCTGTCATCTGTCATCTGTCAATGCTTCTCCAAAACTTAAATATCCAAATAAATCAGTTAATCAGTCTCACCCTCTTAGTTAATTCTCAATGATGATAGATGAAATGAAAAACAATTAGGATTTGTGGTTTGCAATTTCCACTTCGCCTCCGATCTTGTCTGTTGTATTTGTTTACGATTTAACTTATGTCGTCTTGTTAATATTTTAAGAGATTTTTATTAAAATTTTTGGCAAATATGTTTATCACTTAGGAAAAGGTTCCGATGCAAAATTAATTTTTGGTACAAAATACAAACTAATCATAGCCCTTGATCTTGTGATTTGAATGGATGAGATTAAATCTTGATTTTTTGGTGTTTTTTTTGTGACGAATTATAAAATGAAACTGACGAACTATGTCGTCTTTTCATTTTTCGGCTCGAAAAGTGACGAACTATAAAATAATTTTGATGAACTATAAAATAAACTGATGCATTATAAAATGATTTTGACGAATTTTATATTTTGTACCAAAATTTGACTTTGTACTTGATCTTGACCCTTATCACTTAATCTAAAGACTCATTAAAATTTTCTATGAGTCCCATAGAAAATTTTATTCTTTCAAATAAAATATTCTTGGGTAGCACATATTCACACACATTGAATATCACATTCATTCTTCCATATGCTCAACTGTCTATGTATTGCGATTGAAATTCTCGTTTTCTACGATACTCCTAGACTGATTGACACTCATTTGGATTTGAAGTCTTAGTTGAAATAGTTTTAACCGTGTGTGTATTCTCTTGAGTCAGTATCATTGCTAGCCTTTGACTATCACACGTTTTACGTATTTCTTGAAGCATGTTTGAGACCTGAAGTCAGTAGGCACCGGTTCAAAAATGTCAAAAACTTAAATTACATCTATTTTTCTAGGTGATCTTAGTACTAGTATGTGTTTCTCTACACTAGTTGTGATTTGCATGCACCCGCCTTTATTCATACACTATGTCAAGCTTTAAGTGTGGAGTTAGAAAATTGGCCTTCAAGTTTTCCCTAAAGAACAAAGTTCTTAATTTTCAAAGGTGGGTGAAAGATTGACCCAAAGCATAGTTGTTTTTGAAAGAAAACCAGTTGGAACAGAAAAACATTTCTGCGAGAAAAAAAATACCAAGGACCTTGTGACAAAAGTCACTCCTTGTGTATGGAAAACACTCTTGAAACAATTTCTACCCCCTTCTGCTTGATGTAGTGTAATTCCATCTTCTCATTGCGTGCAATCATAACTTGTCTTGAGAATTCAAGTACTAGAAACTAAGGGACGATCCTCGTGCTTGCATAGAAATTTTTGATGCAAATTTTCGTACTATTTCTCAGAAAAATTCTTAAGCCAAGCTCCTCTTCTCTTACGGGTCACTGCCTAGTCCTTGGCACTTGAGAATGAGCTTTGCGCCAAGAGCCCATGGACTATCCCTAGATAGCATAGGTGAATGGCGAGCCTGTTTTGTGTAACTATTCATGTTCTTATCACGTTGCTCTAGGATTATTTAGAACGTGTGATTAGTCGATTGCTAGCCGTGTGTATTGACCGTTTGAATGCATAGCCCGTTTAATCTATGATTGTCCGAAAACTCTGATGAAGATGTTTGACTTGAAGTTGAGATAACACGATGAATCCGATGTATGACATGACTTTACTGTGACTAGTTGAGCATCATTCATGCATACACGTTAGTTAGTTGTATAGGGGATTTGTAGGTAGTCCCATTCCTGAAAACCTTCACGAGACTATACTCGTCCTACTAGGGCAGCCTAGGGGTTAAAAGGCTTGATGCATACGCTAATTGCATTCGTGTCCTCCACGACAGTGAGTTATCTTTTTATTTTCATTTTTGTTAGAATTGATCACATGTCACTTGAGTGGGTAGCTTTATGGTCGTTGAGCATTACATTCACTCATGTATTTATCCTGCCATTTGCTGGACATTTGTTCGGGACGAACAAATCATAAGTGTGGAGTGTTTTGATCAGTCGATATTTTGACTAATTATTCACTACATTCGATGAAGGATAATACTTGTTCTCCCGGAAAATTGTCCATATTTGATGTCTTTCTCTGATGTTTCAGGACAATTACGCTTTCCTCACTCCGCGAACCCATGAGAACGAAAGAACGGAAAAATCAACGAAAAAGACCAACAAATGGTGCTGAGCCAGCAACAGCCCGTGACAACCGTGACACACTCACCTGTCACGGGTGTCACGGTAGCCTTTTCTCCCTGAGAATTTCACTCAGCCCGTGACAGCCGTGACACACTCACCTGTCATGGGTGTAACGGCAGCCTTTTCTTCCTGAGAATTTCACTCAGTCTGTGACAGCCGTGACACACTCACCTGTCACGGGTGTCACGACAGTCTTCTCTCCCCGAAAATCCAGCCAAGCCCGTGACAGCCGTGACACTCTCACATGTCACGGGTGTCACGGCACCGTCGGGAGACAAATCTTCAGCAAATTTCCTAATTTTGTTTTTGAGCTTTTCGGTTCTATTTGGGAGAGCTATAAAAGGAAACACGATCAGATTAATTCAGTGCGCTTATTTTGGAGAAGAAACCCTAACTTGGGAGAAGAGACAAATATTTCTTCGTGAGGAATTCAACGAGCCACCGCGTCTTTACAGTTTACTCGTTCTTTCCTTCTCTATACACTGTTTTTGGTTTAATCACCATGAATAGTGAGTAGTCTCTTTTATTCTGGGATCCTACGGATCCCGTGCTATGTAACCCTAACTCTCATGTGATCAATTAAAGTTTTTATTTATGCGATTCGAATATTCAATTTCATTGTGTGCATAATTATATCGTTCTATGCAAGTATTTACATCAAAGGGTATGTTTGCATTGCCAGAACGTATTTAGGCGAATTACCGAAAGATGGATGGGTCCTAGGTATTAACCGGATTACATGAAATTGATATTAGGTCATGTTTACATGAATTAATAGGAAAACCTCTAGTTTAATAAATCGAGATCGTTGATAATCCGTGGATGGGCTGCGTTCAACGATTGAGATTAATCTAGACAATGATCCGTGGATGGGCGGCTTGTCTAGTGTTATTTCGGTTTGATTCCATATTCGATAGCATGATAATTTACGTAACATGATTGCATGATTAGTGGGGTTAGCACGGGTGAAGTATGGAATCTAAAATTCTTTCTCTGATAAAAACACAACCTTTAATTTTTGTTATTTAATTATTGCAATTTTCAAAACAAAACAAAACCTCTTTTAACCAGAATAGCTAAATAGGTCACTTGTTAGCTAGTATTCACACGCGTCTGTTTCTTGGATCGAAGCTTGGCTTACCAAGGTTATAAATTTTGTTTGACTGCAACTTGACCCTAAAACGTTTAAGTTGACAACTATAAAGGGTTAAAAATACGCTAGTCAGAGGCAAATTAAATTTTTTAGTGAAGCATATTTGTAAATCACACTAAACTAAAGGTTATATTTGTATAATCACTGGGGGCAGATGTCCCGCTCCTTGTGATGTAGATCCACCGCTGCACATTCGGGCATTCTATTATAAGAGGATCACGTAGTAAGTTAAAGGTTGTGCTCTCGGAGAGGTATATAGCTAATTATTGTTATCCAAACTTTTTAATAATTATTAATTAACTTTTAAATAATAATTTAATTTAAACTTTTCGTCGGTATGTATTCTTAACTTTGAATTATTACTTTATATTTATTTTATTTAATATTAATTGAATTTAAACTAATTTGAAATTATATAAATGTATTTAATAATTTGAAAGAGCATACCCGAAGGGAAGCGGCGGCACGAAGGACACTAATTCACTCGAATCAAGAGAAGAAGTATGTGCCCTGATCAAGAAGATGGATGAGATAGCCTTAACCTTGAATGTACTTCACAAGGAGCAAGCAAATCGTCTAGCCCGTGTGTGCTTCATCTGCTCAAGTTTCGCTCACGAAGAGGGAACCTGCCCGCACAATTTGCCCCGTGAAGCATCCTCAAGACTCAATTCTTGGGAACAAAATCATAATAGTCCGTTGGGTTTTCACAACAAACATTTAATAGATTTCCCTCAATCCCCTTGAGGACCGATCGAACTCTAGATAGGATTTACTATCTCGCTTGTCTACGCCTCGGTTCAGGCATTTTGAACCTTGATCTTTTAATAAATCTGCTAGCGCCTAGGGCTGCAAACGAGCCGAGTCGAGCCAAGTATGACAAAACTCGAACTCGACTCGTTTAACATTATATTGAACTCGAACTCGGCTCGAACTCGAACTCGTCGAGCCTAAAATATACATACTCGAACTCGACTCGTCAAGTTTTGTAAGTACTCAAACTCGACTCGAAAAAACTCGAATATAATCAAGTTGGGCCAAACAATCAAGGCCCAATTTTTACTTCATTATCAAGCATGATAGGAATTCTCTTTTTCACATTTTATATTTATGCAATGCGTAGTTCCATTCTTAACATTTGTCCCACATTGAATAGTGAAAATAAACTTAAAAAGCACCGAATCATTAAAACAGAGTCTAGAAAGCTGAATATCAAATAAAAAAGAGTATATATACGAGTATTCATCGAGTATTTAGTCGAGTTTTAATCGAGTTTATAATCGAGTTGTTCACGAGTATAATCGAGTCGAGTAACACTTTGCTCAAGCTTGACTCGTTTAATAAACGAGCTCCAAAATAATGCTCGTACTTGACTCGTTTACTTTCGAGTCAAGCTTTGACCGAGTATGCTCGCAAGTTACTCACGAGTACATCGTCTCACTTGCACCCCTACTAGCGCCGTCTAGCTTATAAATGAAAAAAGTCCCCATCTCCCTCCAAACTGTCCTAGCCCACCACCAATCCTCAATTAAATGCATAGACGTTTCTATCTTATAACCAGAAAATATACAATAGGGCTCATCATCACATCCTCTTCTCAATAGTTTATTGTATAACACATCTCGGTGAAACTCTTCTACAAGTAGTAGTACAGAGGCTTGCGCCAGTGCGATACAGAGGCTTGCGCCATTCCTGAACCTTTGTTAAATGTATTGAAAACGCTGGCTTTTTTACTTAACGTCTGGCTTTCATCTTTTTCTAGTCCGAAGTAGGAGCTGATTTTGCAACTTCAAACCATACTCGAGCGAGTACTTGGTTTATATTGTTACTTTGCCCAATAAAGCTAGGTATAGTTTTGGATTCTGCTGCAAAGTAGTATTCGCGCTTTCCAAACCTTTTGTTGCTCGACGTCCTTGAATCGGATGAGCTTGCCTTTTTTTATAGATGTGCGGTGCATCTGTTTGTGCGGGTTGTTTACTCGTGCTCATTTTTATCCAATTAGTTGATCTAATTTATTTCCTATGTTGTCAATTCGTTTTAACATATTTGCTAAAGCAAATTTATCCAGAGTAGGTTGTTTGCTACCTTGGCCGATTTCTTACCTATTGTTAGAAAATACGTAATCTGGGTTTCTGGCCCAAATACTCTTTTTCCTTGGCGATGTTTATGGCCCAGGAAGAGTCGTCGGATGATAAGTAGCAAAACTTATTATCTTCGATTTCTCCAATATTGGAAAAGACATCGTCTATTTCAATATTTGGATTATGTTTATAGTCTTTCGAGTGATGACTATTGGTTAATGCATAACTTAAAAGATAAGTTATTGAAGATATCTTATCCCCTTTGTTCATGAAATTTGACCTTTCAAACTCATGGACGAAGCTGAGAACCTGGTCTAGGTTCTGTGTGTTCAATCTGCGATGATTGATTCGGTTGTCGATCAATGCCATCTTGATTGGCGTATCAATGCCCTTTCAAAATTGAGCTTTGATTAATATTTTGATTGCTCCGATGTGTACCATGGAGATCTTTTTCCTGATATCTGTAGGAATCTTCTGTAATCTCGAGTTTATCTCGGATCGTTTTAATAGTGGTAAATAGACTTTACCAGATGTGTTAGAAATATCAATTGACATTTCTTCAGTTGAAATACAATATAATGTTTCATTTTTCCTAGACCGTGGTTTGAGCAATGTCTTAAGTAGACTGGGTGTTCTAAACACTTGGACCTTTCTTAGCTTAAGTTCTAACTTGGCTATTTCTGTTAATTGTAATTGTTGTACAGTTAATTCGGAGATATATCCGTTATCATTTTCCTTAGTAAAAAGGTGCATTTCTGAATTGCTAGATTCAGTTAAATATAAGTTGTCCTCAGGATTTTGATAATTTATTTCTAAATTATTCATTATAACAGTAACCGTACGGCTCTGATACCATTTTGCGGATGATCCATAATCATTTTGTTTACCTGATTTCTCTAGGTTTCTTTCTTTTTGTTTCTTCTGTTTTGCACAGTTGCTAGTATAGAGCTATAGTGTTCTACATGAATTATACCTAGTATTTCTACGGGATTTATCAAATTCTACTCCTCGTATTTCTACTTCCATTTTTTATTATACCCTCTTATTTCTACCATACTAATACGTACCTTCTACTTATTTTCTTCTTTGTTCTAGAGCTGTTGTAGCGTCCTTGGCATATTAGGCTGATGAGCCGTATTTATACGACTCATCGAGTCATTAAATCCCACCATTTCATTCACTTTATTATGCGAACAGTTACTTTTTAGTGTTGTTTCGTATTTCAGGTGATTTGGAAGCTCTAGGAGGAATTGCGCTTAAAGATGGCATTTTAGGCCATAAATGCATCACAAGATGATTTTGGAGTCAAGCGGAGTCAAGGAACTTCATTCGGGAGCAAAAGGGCGCAAATCGGACGCTCCGGCAGATTTTTGGGCCCGGTGCACCATGACTGAGACCCCTACTTTGGAAGCCTTCCCGGCCTAAACCGTCCACACATGGGGGTGATTTCAAGGTCCAAGAATCAAGTATGCATGTCCACCTAGTGCCCCAGGTCAAGAGCCCGGCCAAAATCTTGTCCGAGGCCGGAGTAAATAATCGCCGAAGTCACTAGTCCAATCAGCGCAGATTTCAGGACTTAGCCAAATTCAGGGCCTGTTTTCCGGCTGGCTGAGATGCCAACTTTGAGAGCCGCCCCGGCCTAATCCGTCTACACAATGGGGTGATTTCAAGGTTTGGACATCATGTATACATGTCCAGATAGTGCTCCAGCTCAAGATCCCGGACAGAAGAGTGTCCGAAGGCGAGTCAAATCGGCCCCAAATTACCCAGTACGATCAGCATTCATCCGAGTTCCAGCCGAGTTGAAACTGAGTTGAGTCCGAGTTAGACCGAGTTTGACCGAGTTTAAAGCCCACAATTCGTCCAGCCCAATGTCATATTAGGGCAAACTTACATCTAGGGTTTCGGAATATTCAAGAAGGTTTAAGGTGGCTTAATTATCAAGCAAAGGAGTAGCTTAAAGATAAAGCAAGGAAGATATGGGAATATTTCCTAAATAATCTTTTGGGATTATTTAGGGAACTTTGGGGCATTCTCAAACTCTATAAATAAGAGCTCTCCTCAGCCTTCTAAAGTATCCCAAAAAGTAGAGAGCTCCTCTCTCTACAAAATTCTCTCTTCTCACTCACGGCCGAGCCCTAGTTCTCTCCACCGTCCGCCCTTGCTCCGCCCGTTCTGCCTCCGTGCGCCGCTGCTGCTCCGCCCTCATCAGCTAGCTCAGCCGTGCCTTGTTCCCTTGTTACTCGGTTCATAGTGAAGTTCTTGTTCCCTTTTATTACTTGCATTGTTCTTCATGAGTATGTGTAACTAAACCCTCTATTCGGGTTAGGGTTAAATAATTGTGACGATGTTTTGAGATTTTGTTCTTCACTATTATTATTGCATTCTATTTAGTTCTTGTGCAAATTATCAGTTTGAATTATTAGGTTAAGGGGAGATCCGAAAGGGTACAACTTAACCTAGTAATACTTACTATCTATTCACTACTTATTTGATACTGACCCGTTAGAACAAGTAGTTGCACTAAACCTAATATAACCAGACCAGGAGTATTAGGTTTGCTAGAATTAAACGGTTATAACCAGACCAGGAGTAACCCTAAGAAAGCAAGAATAAATATTTAGAAATCAAGGATAAACTTAGTCACAATTGAATAATACCGTAACCTGAATATTTCTCTCTGATTGATAAACCCACTACTACAGAAGAGAGATTAGGCAACGGTTCAAATATTCGATTACGCAACGGTTGTTGTTTACGCAATGGTTCTATAAACAACCGTTGCATACGGTATAACTTAGGCAATGGTTCTAACGAAACCGTTGCATAGGTTATACCTTATGCAACGGTTGTTTAAAACCGTTGCCTAAGTAATACCTTATGCAACGGTTGTTTAAAACCGTCGCATAAGTTAGAACCGTATGCAACGGTTGTTTATAGAACCGTTGCATAAGGTTATAACTTATGCAACGGTTGTTTAAAACCGTCGCATAAGTTATAACCTTATGCAACGGTTCTAATATAACCGTTGCATAAGGTATAACTTATGCAACGGTTTCGTTAGAACCGTCGCATAAACGCAAACCTAAAATTAAAAAACACAAGTCTTCTGTGTTCTTTCTAATCCCGCTCGAAGAATTTGTCCATATCCTCCGCTCGCCAGTCGAACTCCGTCGCTCTCACCGTCTCCGCGCCAGTCGGTCCGTCGCTCTCAGCCCATTTCGTCGCCCCTCGTACCTCGTGTCACTGCCTCCGCTCCGCGACGTCGAACTCCCTCGCCCAGTCACTGCCTCCGCGCCGTTGAACTCCCTCGCCCAGTTCACTGCCTCCTCTCCCTCGCTCAATTGAATCTGAACGAATTCCGGTTAGTTCCCAATATGCCAAATGGTTCATATTTGTCAGAACAACTATACTAGTTTTATTGATTGCTTGTTTGTTGATTTGGCATTGTGAATAGCAAGATGAATTTGCGTACTAGTTGTATTACTTGTTAGCCGAATAGCAAGAGAAATTTGCGTACTAGTTGTATTACTTGTTTGGATATATGAAGGTGTATTATAGCAACATGTTATTGCATTGATTTGTCCTCAATTTCTTACCGATATTCGTTCACTACTTGTAGTACTTGTTAGCCGAATAGCAAGAGGAATCTTCACTGTTCTACGCAAGCTTCTATTTTAAGGTAAATTGCCCGATTAAACTAATTTCCTACTTATGTTTCCATTCAAATTGGATACTTGATATTTCTTCGTTTACTAACTTGTTGTTGTTATAACTTTACAGAGTCGACGCTGCATCCAACCTTTGGCTATTATCTCCGAGAGATTCTACTCTAAGGTAAAATACACTATGTAACTCATTTACAACTTTTTTAATTGTTAGAGTGTGCATTATGGAGTGGATTTATATGGTCTATTTCTACTAATAATTATATCAACCATAACAATATATCTTTCTAACTATGAGTATATAATGCTTTATGTAGTTATGATGAATCGAGATTGGGTATCCGGTAGTAGGTTAAGTGTACAGTACGACCAAGGGATTACAGATTTTTGTGCGTTTGCATCTTCGTATGCGTCCAGAAACAACATTGAACGTGTTTATTGTCCATGTATGGGTTGCTGGAATAACAAAAAGGTCAAACCCAAGAAATTACGGAAACACCTTTTGTTAAAGGGAATTGACCCACAGTACAAGTTTTGGTATATGCATGGCGAGGTTGAACCACAAAATGTTCAACCTCATCCCGTTGAAAGTTTACCGGTGGATGATGATGATGATTGGGAGGAGGACAATATAATTGACATGGTCAACAATGTTGCCGATGATTTTGTTGCTAGACCTCAAGTTTTGGAGTCATTGAGGAACGATTCAGAATTACCATTGTACGAAGGGTGCTCCAAATACACAAGGCTATCGGCAACTTTGAAAATATTCAACTTGAAAGCAAAAAATGGATGGAGTGATGTAAGTTTCACTGAATTGTTAACTCTGGTGAAAGATATGCTTCCAGAGGATAACACCCTACCTAACCGTTGTTACGAGGCTAAAAAAGTTATGTGTCCGATGGGTATCGATTACGAGAAGATACATGCTTGTCCTAATGATTATATATTATATCGAAATTCCTATAAAGATATGGTTGAATGTCCGATGTGCAAGTCTCCTCGTTATAAGTTAAACAAAGAACCAAAAAATGGTTCCAAAGGCACTCCTTCTAAAGTACTATGGTATCTTCCACCAATCCCCAGGTTTCAGAGATTGTTTGCTAGCTCGGAGGATTCTGATAATATGCGTTGGCATGCTGAGAAACGTGTTATTGATACGAAAATGCGTCATCCTGCTGATTCACTACAATGGGCAAAAGTAGATAACACATTCCCGACATTTGGAGCAGAGTGTAAAAATTTACGCATTGGCCTTTCTACTGATGGGGTGAATCCACATGGAAACCTCAGTACTCAGCATAGTACATGGCCTGTGATATTGGTTATCTACAATCTTCCTCCCAGGTTAACCATGAAGCGTAAGTATATGATGCTTTCTCTGTTGATATCGGGTCCGCGACAACCCGGAAATGATATTGATGTATACTTAGCTCCATTGATAGAAGATTTGAAGCTTTTATGGAACGAAGGAGTACGGACGTTTGACGCGTCAAGGCAGGAATATTTTAATATGCGTGCCATGCTAATGTGTACCATCAATGACTTCCCAGCTTATGGTAACTTATCGGGGTACAGTATTAAAGGGTACAAAGCTTGTCCAATTTGCGGGGAAGAGACACATGCACGCCATCTAAAGAATTGTCGAAAAATGGTTTACATGGGACATCGACGGTTTTTATCGAGGCATCATCCTTACAGGCGGAAAAAAGCTGCATTTAATGGTGAGACCGAACATGGAATAGAACCTCGACCGGCTTCTGGAGATGAAATACTTCAAAAAATTCAGAATATTACAAATCGATTTGGGAAGCCCAATGCACGCACTGAAGGTACTCCATGGAAGAAGCGATCAATATTTTTTGATCTCCCTTATTGGCATACACTTGACGTCAGACACTGCATTGATGTGATGCATGTTGAAAAGAATATATGTGACAGTCTTATTGGTACTTTATTAAACATTCCCGGAAAAACAAAGGATGGATTGAAAGCTAGACTGGATATGTTGGATATGAACATTCGTACCAAATTAGCACCTCAAACTGAAGGAAAGCGTACATATTTGCCTCCATCATGCACAACTCTTTCTAAGAATGAAAAAACAATTTTGTGTGGATGTTTGAAAGGAGTTAAAGTTCCGTATGGGTATTCTTCGAATATTTCCAGCTTGGTTTCAATGAAGGATCTGCGGTTGAATGGATTAAAATCTCATGACTATCATGTATTGATTCAACAGTTGTTGCCTATTGCGATTAGAGGTGTATTGTCTCCTAAAGTGAGATCCGCTGTACAAAGACTCTGTGCCATTTTTAGCTCTTTGTCTGCTAAGGTTGTTGATTCATCAGAGCTTGATAAACTACAAGACCAGATTGTTGTTACACTATGCCAATTAGAGATGTTTTTTCCACCTAGCTTTTTTGATGTAATGGTGCATCTTACTATTCATTTGGTGCGCGAGATTCGCATTCTTGGACCGGTTCATATGAGATGGATGTACCCTTTTGAGAGGTACATGAAGATTCTAAAGAGCTACGTGAGAAATAGACATCGTCCAGAAGGGTGTATAGTGGAAGGATACATAACTGAAGAGGCTGTCGAGTTTTGCACTAACTTTTTAGGAAATACAGCCGCAGTTGGGATTCCCAGGCCACGTCATATTGATCGATTTAATGGAAAGGGCATAAGTGGTCAGAAATACATCAACCCATCATTTGATGAGTTGATGGTTGCTCATTTCTATGTATTGCAACATATGCCTGATATCACGCCTTTCATAGAGCAGCACCTAAACATATTAAGGAGTGCTTTCCCAAGAAAATCCGAGTAGTGGTTACAAAAAGAACATAGTCGGTCATTTTGTAACTGGCTGAGATGTAATGAGATTTTAAATAATCAGGCCAACTCTGAAGAAGAGTCTGATGACTTAGTAAAGTGGCTCCTGCCGGGTCCTACGCCAACTGTATACTCGTGGAATGCTTACGACATTAACGGATTTTGTTTCCACACAAAAGCTCAAGATGACCAAACCGTTGTGCAAAATAGTGGTGTCACACTTATTGCTGAAACCACTCTTGTTTCTAGTGCTAGAGATCAGAATCCAATATATGCTCCTATTAATTATTTTGGCCTCATCGAAGAAATATGGGAGTTGGATTACGTAAAGTTTCGAGTGCCTGTGTTTAAATGTAAATGGGTTAATAATTCGGCGGTTCGTACTGATGAATATGGAATGACGTTTGTGGATTTTCGAAGAGAAGGGTCCAAGGATGAGCCATTCATTATGGCCGAACAAGCGAGACAAGTATTTTACGTCCGTGACCCTGCTGATAACAACCATTTTGTTGTCCTCCACGGAAAACAACAACTAACCAGTGATGCATCTGAAGATCTAGCTGAGAAATGCATGCCCGTTTATACGATAGTTCCCGTGGAGAACGATGATAGTGAAGCTGATAATGAAATTCAACTACGAGAAGATCATGGCGAAGGAATATGGATTGATAAAGAAATTTAACTTGTGTATGTTATTTATTTATGACTTGTGTAGTTATTTATGACTTGTGTAGTTATTTATGACTTGTGTAGTTATTTATGACTTGTGTAGTTATTTATTTATGACTTGTGTAGTTATTTATTTATTTCTGAGAATTGGTTTATTGATGAATTAATTTCATGTTTACAGGATCATGGCCATTTCACACAGCAGTAGTAGCAGCAGTGAGGATGACCATAATGACACTTCTGGTAAAGTTCCAAAGAAGAGAGGTCTTGTATATATGGGCAGATTCGTTAGGAGACACAAGGACGCTGGTACCAAGGCCACGGTTGAATGGGATAGAAGAGGGAATCCAATAGGGAAGGTTGGAGACAATTGGAGGAGCTACTTGGGAACGTTGGTTCGATGTCGTGTTCCTATCGTACACTCTGATTGGAGGAAGGTCCCTAAACATTTTAAAGACTATGTGTGGAGAGAGGCAACTGTAAGAGCTTGTTTAATTATAACATTGTATTTGTTTTAAACATGGTAATTAACTAACTTTTGTATTAATTAAAACTTGTTTTATATATTTCCAGGCAGTTTTTGATGGAGTCGAGGATCATAAAAATCAGGAGCTTAGCGCTGCGTGCAAGATGTGGAAACAATTTAAGTCACGTCTCGCAAAAGATTACATCTACGGTGACGGAACAGATGAAGATGCTTTGAAAAAGTACTCGTACATTGACTCCGATCATTGGAAGACTTTTAAGGAGCAGAGGCTCTCCGAAGCTGCAAAGAAGTTAAGGGACACAAACAAGGATCTGGTCAAGAAAAATGTATATCAGCACGTCTTGGGTCGAGGAGGATATAGAAAATTAGAAGAAGCAATGACAAAAGAAAAAAGAGATGAGTTAATTTCTCAGGGGGCAATTCAAGAGGAACAAGCTTCTAATGTCTCTATAGAGAGGTATGATTTGTGGAAGAGGGGACGAATGAGAAAAACGGATGAGTTCGTCTCTGAGGCAACTCGAGGAGTAGCTACAAAGATTGTAAGTTCGTTATGTGTGGTTTAATAGCTAAGATTTTTTAAATTATACACTAACTATTGGTAATTTTTTGAAATAATAGGATGATTTAGTGGATAAGGCCGCTCGAGGAGAATTTTCATCACAAGGCCGACGTGACATATTGACGGAGGCTATTGGCACGGATGAGCACCCTGGACGCACTCGTGGACTCGGGTCACACATTCCATGGAGGATTGGATTACCTAGCTCTAGCTCTTCGAGGGTGACACCCAGTGCTAGTGCTATTCGCAATATTCAGCCGTCTGACCGACAGAGTCAGTACTGCTTCCACGGTGCTCCCACAGATACGGACCCTTGGAAGAGTATACCAAAGGTACTTGGAGATTTTTAAAGTCATTATTTCCTTACTGTTTGGTTTAGATTTTTCTTACAAATGTAAACATCCGTTTGAATTATTTACGTTGACAGATTGGGCTAAGAAGCCTATTATATATCGAAGAGGGACTTAATAATGAGAGACGAGTAGTGGCTGTCGGTCGAGTCATGAACGGTCGTTTGCTACGTGCTATACCACTGCCCGATGAAATGGTGAAGGTGAAGGTCGATAGTTCTCTTGGTCAGATTAATGGACTACCCATTCCCCATGGAGAGAAATTAAAGACAACACGAGATGCAGAGGAGAAAGCAGACTTGGTTGCATGGCCGAAGCACTTGGTTGAAATCAACCCAAGGGTAATAATATCAATTATTTGAACCATCTTTCCATTATTTAATTTATCAAATTTTATATGAATTATTTACTAACATTCGAAATTCAGGAATATACCATGCGACTATACTACCACTTGCCACCGGCCTCAAATGATGAAGTAGAGAATTATTCCATCGACTGTCGATTTCTACACGACATGTACTCTAACTTGGGCAGAGACGTTGTTAGAGTACGCATTGCTGACGAATTGTTCGGTGACGACTATACTTCCATAGTGGGCCCAGATGATGTCCGTGATATATTCGCATTGAAACCGTTGTCGAACTCACATTGTGATTTGTATATAAGGTAATACTCTTGTCATTAATTGTTCATCATTTCTTGCAGAAGGTCTAACTTTACATCTTTTTCATGTTGTAGTTCTTTATACGATCAAATGCTTGAATCAGAGGTTCGATTCGGGTTCTTCAATCACACGGCCGTGAGCCCTTCCAATGACGTAGATGAGAGGATTGAGTCGTTTGTATCAAGACTCAATATGCCAGACAAGGATCGCAATTATTGCTATTTTATGCCTTATATAAATGCTACAGAGTAAGTACATAAATTACTTGTACCATATAACCTATTTTTTGAAATATGGGTTTATGAATTTAGTGTGTTGATGTAGGTTTCATTGGATGTTGTGCGTTATCTTCCCCAACCAAGGTGTAGTCCATTGGTTCAACTCCTCAAAAGGCGCCACCGTTATACACCGCGATGCAAAAGCTTTAGTGGACTCGTAAGTTTCGAACTTACTATTAGTTTGTAACTTGCATTGACATTCACTAATTACGTATTGTTATTTATTTTAGGGGGTTGCAACGATACTATCAAGGATGTAATCCGAGGATTGATCGTCAAGTCGAATGGAAGATAGTGAAGGTACTATTTATAGAAAAACATTCCTTTACTATACTTGTAATTTTCATTAATAAAGTGTTAACTGAGTTTACTTATAATGCAGAGTCCGAAATAACCCACAAACTCTAATTTATGCGGTTATTATGTTCTGAGAAATATTCGGGACATAATGGAATTTGTTCGTGCTAATAACGGTGCATATGTGGAGAACTTTGACCAAGTAAGAATGCTAGTCTCGTCTTACTCTATTAGAATGTTGACAAATGTAGCTAGGTTGTGTTCTAAATCCATGTTCTAAATCCATGTTTTACTTATGTTTGTTCTAAATCCATGTTCTAGCTAAGTGTGTTCTAAATCTATGTTCTAGCTACGTTTGTTTCTAAATCCATGTTCTAGTTAGGCAAATTTGTTCTAACTCTATTTTTTTTATATTCATGTTAATCGTATTCTTATTTTTTATAGGTTTTTCCTAATGGGACACAATCATATGAGTTGGGGAAGGTACAAGACGTGCGAGATGAGATCGCCGCCTACTTGTACAACTACTTATTCGAACATAGTGTTTACATGTGAATATTATTTATATATGTGACGTTTGTATAAATCAATGTATATATGGATGGACTTGTATGAATGGTTGTATTTTGAGTAAAATGGAAGTGTTTCCATGTTTGGAAATGTGTAAAAGCAGGGTACTAAATTTGGTTTAGAATGTGTATTCAATTTTCAGGGGGATTTTGAGCTAAAACAGCTGAAACCTGCCAAATTTTTTCATATTTAGTGCAACGGTTCCATAAAAACCGTCGCATAAGAGCTACACTTATGCAACGGTTTGAGCACCAAAACGGTTGTATAATGGTTCATCTTATGCGACGGTTCTAACAACAAACCGTTGCATAAGTGTTCTCTTATGCGACGGTTCTAACAATAAACCGTTGCATAAGTGTTGCTCTTATGCGACGGTTCTAACAACAAACCGTTGCATAGGTGTTACGCTTATGCAACGGTTTCAGGAAACCGTCGCATAAGGTATGGACCTTATGCGACGGTAGCTTATGCAACGGATGAGAAACCGTTGCATAAGCTACGTCTGAACCGTTGCCTAATCTCTCTTCTGTAGTAGTGACCCTTAGCAATTTTCGTGTCCTATTATTGTTTCACTAACAATTACTCTCACTTAGTTTCTTGTCTTTCTCCATTACAGAACGAAGTAGTAACCATCTAGCTCCCTTGGGTTCGACCCTTGCTTACCGCTGTTCTAATCCACAGTTCGAAGTGAGGAAAATATAAATTGTTTTTGCACAGGTACGACGACAGCCTGTTCAAAATGGCGCCGTTGCCGGGGAGCTAAGCACGGTGAAATTTGTTCTTCTTTACTTTTCGTTTATTTTTCTCTTTGCATTATTTCGAAATCTGCTTATCTCGGTGATATTTCAATTTCAACTGTTCGATTTTCGATTTTCATTCTTTTCGATTTCCAATTTCTAGCTCTCAGAGGGTTCTGTCACCAAGACTTACGAGTCTAAGGATTTTGGGTTTTAAGTGGGACCGCTGTGACCCCTCCAATCTCCTGGGAACCCTTTGTTGCTAGTCTGTCTGTGCTATTACGGTGTTTGCTAGACCGGTGCTTGCTATTTCTTGTAACATGTCTCATGCAGGAAGCAGCGTTGGTGGCAACAGTCACAACAGTCACATTAACGTAGAAGTCAACCAGAATGTACAAGGAGTACAGAATGGCGAAATCAGGGGGGCTATCCCTGAACAGTTTCAACCGTTTCAACAGTTCCAACAACAACAACCTCAGAACCAACAACAGAACCAACCCCAACCACAGTACCCACAGTACCCTCAGTACCCACCATATCAGCAATATCCACCACCACCATATCCACAGTACCCACAACCGCCATACCCTCAATATCAACATCCATACCCACCACCTCAGAGACCCCCACGCCAGCCAGTAGTCAGAGACGATGTGGAAGACGAAGATGAAGGACCTACCATGGGCGAGCTCTCGGTTCCCAATTTCAGAGACCAAACGTGGCCTATCTATGAAGGACCAGACCTCGCAGCCATAACAGTCAGCACCTCAGTCATCCATCATCTACCCAAGTTCTCTGGAACCAAGGGAGAATCAGCCACATCTCACCTGACACGTTTTCACGGGATATGTTTGAACCTGAAGCCATACGGAGCCGAGGTGGATGACTTCAAACTGAAGGCATTTTACTTCTCACTTACAGACACTGCTACAGACTGGTTCTTATCCTTGCCCTCTAGTAGTATCTACACATGGGAGCAAATGCAGAGGAAATTCATTAGCAAATACTATCCAACAGCCCGCGCAATGCAAGTCCGGAGACAGTTGCAAGAGCTCAAACAAGGCCCAAACGAGAACATGTACGAGTATGTGGAGAAATTCCTAGCCTTGGAGAAGAGCTGCTGCAATCTTGAGCTCCCAGAGAAATTAGTCGTTGAGTATATGCTGGATGGACTCCGCAGACTGGATAGGAAATTACTAGAGGCCTCAGCTGGAGGCAACCTCATGAACTTGACCCCAGCCAGAGTCCGACAAAAAATCATGGAAGTAGCAGAAAGTGAGCGGTTCCAGGATGAATCTACAAGGGAGGATGAATATGCCCGAACAAGGAACGTGTCAACGGTTGAGCCCGCTATCAGTGCTGTATTCGCCGAGCTCAAGGAGATGAGAGAGCTGATGAAGCATGTGGTCCGAAGGACGCCAGTCCAGGTCAAGCCATGTGAGTTTTGTACATCCACAGAACACAAGACAGACGAGTGCCCTACCTTACAGACTGACGTTCAGGCCGACGTGAATGCAGTGGGCAACTATCAGAATTTTGACAACCAACCAGGCCCAGTCAAGCAATATGGCGCAGCAGCACCCAATCAGGGAACCTGGAGGAACAACAACCAGCAACAGCAGACAGCACGTCAGAATGCACCTCAGCAGACCCAGCAGCCTTACCAGCATCCTCATCATCAGTTTCGGCAAAATACGCCTGGACAGTACCAACAGAATGCACCAAATCAGTACTAGCAGAGAGGACAGAACAGTAATCAGCCAGGTCTGAGCAATCAAGGCTCATCCAACAAGGCTCTCGAGGACATGATAAAAGATCTGGCATCAGCTGTGATTCAGGATCGGGCCACGACCAAAGGAGACATAGAAGATTTGAAGAAGCAAAGGTCCCAGCTCACTACTACAGTCTCAGGTCTCTCAGCCAGTGTGCACGCAGGACGACTTCCCTCACAGACAGTTGAAAACCCGAGAGGAAACGTCAGCCTAGTTGAGGTGATTAAGGTGGATGCAGCAGTTGAAGAGACCGTCAAACCAACAGATGAATTCGGCCAGCTTATACCTGAGGAAGCACCGGCCCTTGTCATCAAAGACACTACAACTCACGGTTCCTCTTATGCTGTAGTTACTCATGGAGATCAGATATGTGAGAAAGCTGAGTCAGAAACAAGGATGGTGGTCAGGCCAACACAAACCGATCAGATGATGAGGCCGTCACCTACAGCGAGCCATGAGACACCTCCAGGAAAGAATAAGGACCCAGGAGCCTTCACGGTTACCTGTGGTATCGGTAAGACCCAAATACCTCACTGTTTAATAGATTTGGGTGCCGCTATCAATGTTATGCCTTACTCATTATATTGCTCGCTTGGTCTTGGACCATTGAAGCCGCCCAGGCTGTCTATTGAATTAGGGGATAGGTCCTGTGTTCGCCCCACTGGTTTACTTGAAGACCTAACCCTTCGTGTAGGAGATCTTGCTGTGCCTGCAGATTTCTATGTCTTGCAGTTGAAGGAATCCAGGAAAGGCGAACCACCAGGGCTCATTTTGGGACGTCCATTCCTCCACACCACCCAGACCCATATTGACATGGGCATAGGCTTATTGTCACTATCATTCGGTGGAAAGGAAGCTGACTTCTACGTCTATGAGGATGCGAACCGCCCATGCACAAGGAAACCGCCAGACATTGTGCACACATCAGAGTATGACACCCTAGTTCCAGACTCACCAGAGCACGCTATACAGACTACCAGGCCAGCAGCTATGGCCAAGGCATCCTCACCCTCTCGAGGCTATACGAAGAAGAAACGACCTGATCATTGGAGAACGGAGCCGAGTGAACAGCTGGATGAGCAGTATGGACGAACTGAAGGAGTTGCTGAGCAAAAGTATGACCTCACACGCCCATGGGATCCTAACTTGTGATCTCTACAGGAGGTACTGTCGAGCCAACGACGTTAAACAAAGGCGCTCGCAGGGAGGCAACCCTGCACGGTTTGCACGTTTTTTTTACATTTCAGTTTATTTATTTACTATGTTTATTTATGAGTCATTATTGTCACATTGTACTTGGGAAAGAAAATGATCTTCATGCAGGGACAGAGGCGAACGTATCAGAGATGTTAGCAACAGACTGTATCTAGCATGAGTAGTTCACACCTCGAATAAGTTGTGTTGAGAAACATGAGCGTTTAAAGATTCTGTCACAAAGACTTACGAGTCTAAGGAGGTTGGGTTTTAAGCGAGACCGCTGTGACTCCTCCAACCTCCTGGGAATCTTTTATTCGTCTTAATGTCATTGACGCAGACCTTTCATTGTGTGATGAACTCACGTTGCGATACAAGCTCCAATGGTGCTCTTCGAGGACTCATAGGAGAATAATCAGTTGTTTCTGATCGTCACGCACGCACGAGGGAAGTGCCTGTCCTTACTCTATTCTTATTTCCCTTTGTTTTATTGCATGCATTGTGTGTCTTGACTTGAGTCGTGCCGTGAGGACACGGCTCATTTCAAAAGTGTGGGGTGGGAGAGTCAGTATCGAGTCAGCACGCCCACCACACAGAGTCAGCACGTTTCGAGTCATTTTTAAATTTTTTTGTACATGATACTTCACTATTTCCTAGACTTGCAGTATTGGATAGTGATTAGGTGAAATAGATATAGCCGATTTTACATGCATGTCTTTGGTGAAAATTGATTTGTGCGACTAACATGTGATCTTAAAATTTTACGTGCCTTTGATAGTTGAGATAAACAGGGATGTGGAGTTGATAGCAATGCCCTAGAGAGACTTGACAGATCATTCAAAGGCCGAACTCAGGATATGTGGTTATGTGGAGTTTGTGGAGGCTAGCACTTCGAGGCAACATAGTATGAGTCTGCTCCGCCACTGCGGTACCTTTGCAGTTGGTCGGGACGGGAATACTTCACACCGTCCAAGCTCTAGTCCAAGTAGCCGAGAAAATAGGCAAGCGACCCTTGACTTGACCCGTGTCGAAAGGACGAGGATGAGTAAGAGCAGGAAGGTTTCTAATCCGAGTAACCGGGAAAATAGACGAGCGACCCTCGGCTTGACTCGCGTCAAAAGGAGAAGGAACCACGGTTCGAGCAAATCACAATCCGCACTACAAAGCAACAAATCCACAACCATCGTGATAGTCCACACGTCTCATGTGACAGCATCATTGAAAGTCCGAATCAGATGACACTATAGCTGACCGAAATCTCTCAACACTTTGAAGCTCGAATCAATCACGTGCAAGAAAAAGCGGCAAAGCATAACCATATAGCAGCGAGTTCGAGTCCGAGAATGAGGGTTCATGGGTCTAAAAAGGGCTATCTCCCGATACATCCGAATTGGTTTGCATCTCGACTCAAAGGTAACACGTATCATTAACCCCATGTTTTTCGCACGATGATATTAGTAGCAAGCATGCATAACTGGCGAGATCTATAGTAGCTTAATTCATGTCCATGTAGCTCGTCTAGGATGACCGAAGCATTGTGATGTTTACATTAGTCGTTCCTCTTATGACCTAGTTCTTGTTCGGGACGAACAAGTTTAAGTGTAGGGTGGTTTGATGAGCCGTATTTATACGACTCATCGAGTCATTAAATCCCACCATTTCATTCACTTTATTATGCGAACAGTTACTTTTTAGTGTTGTTTCGTATTTCAGGTGATTTGGAAGCTCTAGGAGGAATTGCGCTTAAAGATGGCATTTTAGGCCATAAATGCATCACACGATGATTTTGGAGTCAAGCGGAGTCAAGGAACTTCATTCGGGAGCAAAAGGGCGCAAATCGGACGCTCCGGCAGATTTTTGGGCCCGGTGCACCATGACTGAGACCCCTACTTTGGAAGCCTCCCCGGCCTAAACCGTCCACACATGGGGGTGATTTCAAGGTCCAAGAATCAAGTATGCATGTCCACCTAGTGCCCCAGGTCAAGAGCCCGGCCAAAATCTTGTCCGAGGCCGGAGTAAATAATCGCCGAAGTCACTAGTCCAATCAGCGCAGATTTCTGGACTTAGCCAAATTCAGGGCCTGTTTTCCGGCTGGCTGAGATGCCAACTTTGAGAGCCGCCCCGGCCTAATCCGTCTACACAATGGGGTGATTTCAAGGTTTGGACATCATGTATACATGTCCAGATAGTGCTCCAGCTCAAGATCCCGGACAGAAGAGTGTCCGAAGGCGAGTCAAATCGGCCCCAAAGTACCCAGTACGATCAGCATTCATCCGAGTTCCAGCCGAGTTGAAACTGAGTTGAGTCCGAGTTAGACCGAGTTTGACCGAGTTTAAAGCCCACAATTCGTCCAGCCCAATGTCATATTAGGGCAAACTTACATCTAGGGTTTCGGAATATTCAAGAAGGTTTAAGGTGGCTTAATTATCAAGCAAAGGAGTAGCTTAAAGATAAAGCAAGGAAGATATGGGAATATTTCCTAAATAATCTTTTGGGATTATTTAGGGAACTTTGGGGCATTCTCAAACTCTATAAATAAGAGCTCTCCTCAGCCTTCTAAAGTATCCCAAAAAGTAGAGAGCTCCTCTCTCTACAAAATTCTCTCTTCTCACTCACGGCCGAGCCCTAGTTCTCTCCACCGTCCGCCCTTGCTCCGCCCGTTCTGCCTCCGTGCGCCGCTGCTGCTCCGCCCTCATCAGCTAGCTCAGCCGTGCCTTGTTCCCTTGTTACTCGGTTCATAGTGAAGTTCTTGTTCCCTTTTATTACTTGCATTGTTCTTCATGAGTATGTGTAACTAAACCCTCTATTCGGGTTAGGGTTAAATAATTGTGACGATGTTTTGAGATTTTGTTCTTCACTATTATTATTGCATTCTATTTAGTTCTTGTGCAAATTATCAGTTTGAATTATTAGGTTAAGGGGAGATCCGAAAGGGTACAACTTAACCTAGTAATACTTACTATCTATTCACTACTTATTTGATACTGACCCGTTAGAATAAGTAGTTGCACTAAACCTAATATAACCAGACCAGGAGTATTAGGTTTGCTAGAATTAAACGGTTATAACCAGACCAGGAGTAACCCTAAGAAAGCAAGAATAAATATTTAGAAATCAAGGATAAACTTAGTCACAATTGAATAATACCCTAACCTGAATATTTCTCTCTGATTGATAAACCCTTAGCAATTTTCGTGTCCTATTATTGTTTCACTAACAATTACTCTCACTTAGTTTCTTGTCTTTCTCCATTACAGAACGAAGTAGTAACCATCTAGCTCCCTTGGGTTCGACCCTTGCTTACCGCTGTTCTAATCCACAGTTCGAAGTGAGGAAAATATAAATTGTTTTTGCACAGGTACGACGACAGCCTGTTCACAGGCCTTCTGAAGTCGATCTCCAGTTCGTTTATATCCTCCTCCTTATACTCGATTATGTGGTCATCTTAGCCGTGATGCAAACCATATAGGGCTTACTAGGGCCTCCTGCCTACCGCCTCAATTCGCCAAGGCCTCCTATGTGAGATGAGCATTAGGACTCTGCTACGGTGAACTGAGCATCGTCAACCTTCTGGGAAATTGATATGAACGGGGTTCCTCTAGATAGCTAGATTTAAGCATTGGATATGTGTTTAGATAGGTGTATGTGGAAGGGTATTTTTATTGATGGAAAAGAAAATACAGAGTTATGTCCTAAGTGGACATCCCTTTGAAAATACTAAGGTATACCCCAAAGGGTTACCTGTGTACACAATATGTGCTCTATAGGGCACTACTCACAACTATTACACATTGAAAGATTTTAGAGAGAAGTCAGAGAGTTGATTCCTTTCCGGATGATGATGCCTTGTCTTGAAGCTTTCAGTCTTTATTTATAGATGTCGAAAGGATCGACATCTTTGTTAGTGGATGATCCACTATCTTCTCCACCGAAAGCAGAGTTGTCGGTTAGTGCAATAAGTGGCGCACTAGGTGTCCTACTTATTGAGCCACTTTTGACTTCTTTGCCAAAGATAAGGGCGACTTCTTTTAAAAAGTGCTCCTTGTGTGGGGGCCGCATCGATGTCGGCATGTCTGAAGATATCTTCTTGGAGAAGTATCTTTTCCCAATCGTCATTGCTGATGTTTGTTGGAGTCCAGCTGGTCACGAAGCAGTGCTTGCTGATGTAGTTGACTTTGATTTTTGTTTCTTCTTTGATTTAAAGAAACTTATTGACCACAAGTTTGAGTTCGGCGACTCTCAGCTTGATGAGTTCTTCCATTGATGGGAAGTCTCCTGTCATAATTTTGGAAGAGCAGTAGTCTTTCGTTTTAGCGAGTCCAATTTCGATGAAGAAATAAGGGCAATGGCTTCTAGAATGACCCCAGCCTGCAACGAAGCTAGTTACATCAATGTACATAGCTTGGTCGATAGCTTTACGAATCTTCGTTCTGAAGTTCTTGATAGCCTTAATCATACCTTTTGGGAAATGCTTAAGCTCTTGGAGGTTGGCACTTGGGTATATGTTTTTTACTAGTCCAGCTTTAAAAGCTTGGTACACTAGTATGGGATCTGCACCCTCGATGAAGTTGAAGAGACTTATTGTCGTCAGTGTAGAATTTCTCGGCGAGGAGATCTTCTTGATCTGCACAGCGTGCTTTGGACCAGAGAATTCTGAAGTCCTCGAAGGAGATTCCTTCAATTTCAGCTTTGTCTAAACATTGGTGATGCTGACAGTGCTTGGTCTCTTGGCAAGAGTTTTCTTCTTCTTGGTTTTGGGTTCCAAAAAGATGTTTAAGTCAGTCGCCTTTTCATAGGCTTCTGCACTTCTTCTGGCTTGATCTAAGGAGCTAAACTTCTTGTGGATGGCATGTGTTCCTTCAATGAGTGAACTGACAATGCACCATTCGGTGTAAATGCCTTGATGTTCTCCGTTATAGATTACATAGTAAGCGGTGATGAGATCTTTTTCAACAGCTTGTTTGTAGTTCGGTGTGAACCTTTGTGAAATGAACTCCAGTGGGGAGATGAGTTTATGTGTAACGGTTCCCAGTGGGGGAAGTGTTACCAGTTTGCTTTTCCCAAAGCAATAGGGCTCAACGGATTTGATGAGTCTTTACCAACTGCCGTTTGCACTGGACTAGCTTCTAATTTGGAATTGGAACAATTTCCTAGTTCAGTAGAAACCATTGTTGCCTGCTGAAACTATTCAAGCAGAATTATTTAGATCTGATGGTCTTCAGCTTATACTCAGCTGTTTCTAGCTCAAGTGTGAGCAATTTCTCTTGGAGCCTTAGCTCTTGCAGAGTTTCCATCGTGAGGATGTTATAGTGAGAAGTTTTATTTTGGATAAATAAAAACTCTCAATGCTTCTCTCAATTTATAGAAAAACTGAAAGATGTAAACGGTGGGCAATGCCCACGGTTTTGTGAAAGTAAGCGGTATTACTTTTGATATTCTCGCGTAAGAAAATCAGCAAGAACATTTTTCTCACTTGGAAGGTGTTCGGTGTCGAAGTCATACTCAGTGAACCACATTTGCCACCTGATCAGTCGACCTTGTTTGCTATCTCCTGAAATCTTAGTTCAAATTAAATATGTAAAATTCTTGTTATCTGTTCTGATTAAGAATTTAACTGGAGTTAGATAAACAGTGAATTTTTCAATTACTTTCTTAACCGCTAAGTATTCTTTTTCGTTACTGTGGTAATTTTTCTCAGGTGGTTTGAAAGAGCCAGATGAATACCGATAGATTTTTTTTACCTTTTGTGGTTTTGGCTTTTAAGACGCCACCCCAGAATTCATTTGATGCATCAGTTTCAATAATTAAACTGTCATCATTATTTGGGAGATAAAGTTTAGGAAACATTCCTAATCTTTCCTTTACCTTTTTGACGTAGATAGTGTCTGCTGTAGACCAGCTGCATTTAACGTCTTTCTTGAGTTTTACCTGTACGGGTTTTCTCATTTCTGCAAGCTTGTAAATGTAAGCTTCTGCATAAGTTAGAACGCCTAAAAAATGTTGTAACTTTTTCTTATCTTTAATTTGATTCGGGAATCTTTGAAGGTTATCTAGAATGTGATTCTGAGGAGTGTGTGTTCCTCTGTCAATTTCTAGACCTAAAAAATTAATTTTTTTCTGTGAAGAGATTTACTTTCTTTTTTGAAAGTATAATCCCCTAATTTTGGATGGTTCTGAGAACCATAAGAACATGTTTGTAATGTTCTTCTTCCGTGTTACTGAACACTAATATGTCGTCGACTTATACACAACATAATTTTTCTAAGTCTCTAAGGGCATTTTGCATGTGCCTTTGAAAGATTGAAGGCGCTTGCTTCAGACCGAATGGTACTACCTTCCATTGATAGTGTCCATCGGGGCATGTGAATGCAGTGAGTAACTATGATTCTTCATCAACAAGAACTTGCCAGAAACCACTTTTGCAGTCGAAGCTGCTAAAGATTGTTTTGCCCCTGATTAGGGTTAACAATTCTTGCATGCATGGAAGATTATGACTATCTCCAATTGTTGCCGCGTTGATGGCTTTGTAGTTGACCACCATGCGTTTCTTTCCTCTTCTTTTCTCTGCTTCATTCTCAACTAGGAATGTCGGAGACATGTGAGGTGACCGGCTAGGTTTCATTAACCTAAGATCTAGGAGTTCTCTAATTTGCTTAGTGAATTCCATTACGTCCTGAGGACTATACTTCGTTGGTTTGACCCGAATGACAGTATTTGATTCTGTTAGCTTGATGTTAGCAGTCATCCATTTTTTAGACGTCTCAGTGTCTATTGGATTTTTTGAACAGACTTTGTCCAATATATCTTCAATAGTTTTTAACTATTATAGATTTAAGTTGAACGTTTGTTCTTGTTTTTCCTCAACTCCCCCTTTCTGAAAAGTAGGGTTTTCTGTTATCACGTCCTTAGTGATATTAACAGGAGTTGGTGCCATAATTTTTGAATTCTTTTTCAAGGATTCAAGGAAACCAGGTTTTCTGAAAGCCATTGCTTTTTTGACTTTAGTTACATAGACTATGTCCTTTTCCATTGTTTCTTCATTAAGAAGAGTGAAGGAAATTTGATCGTTCCATTGAGTGAACGGTCCATACAACTGAATAAAGTTGTTTCCAAGAATTAGGTCCATTCCTGATTCTTGTTGATAGATTGTGGGGATATGAAATATCTCACATGCTATCTTGATTTGTAAGTCCTTAGAGACCTTAGTAATATTAACGGTTTCTCCATTTGCTACTTTTGCTCTTTTTTTGTTTTGTTTGGAGGAGTAAATTTCTGGACCTTATTCCAAAAGCCTGTTATCTTCCATAAGTGTGAATATTCCCCTGCCACAACCCTTGCTGCTTCACACCTTTCTTTTGTTAGATAGTAGGCTGTTTTACAATCGTATTCCCCGGATGAAGATAATTTCCAAATATAGTCAAACTCCATCCTTAGTCATCGTTAGCCAGTATTTCGGCATATCTTTTGTCATAAAAATACTTCATGATTGCTGATTTATTATTTCGGCATATCTTTTGTCATGAAAATAGTTATTATTTTTTCTTCCACTAAGCTAAACATGATTGATGTTTTATTATTTATTTTAATAATCTATATTCATTTATCAAATCAATAAAATTTATTTTTTATTATCTATTTAACTAGAAATTCAATCGGTATTATAGTCTATCAGGATCGTATAATTTAACTTAATTTTCCGCCTATACTAGATTTGTGTTAATTTGAATTTGAGAAATACCTAAAACACTATTTTAATCACGAGACTTCGATTAGTTATCTGATAAAAATTCAAAATTTTGATATAACATAATTGTATAATGTGTCTAAAAATTTGAAATACAATTATCCAACACGTTTGAATGACTTAAGTGATATATTATCAACTAGCTTTAATTTTAATTTTTGATGTCCTCCTTGTCTATATTTAAACATTTCGTTTTTGAGATCTTACATAATCCAATATTAATGGATATCACAATGTTTTTTTCTACATGATATTGTTTTAGGGATGTGATTTCATAGCTCCGTCCCATGTTGTTGTGACTTGCAATTTAAGACTAAAATATTATTGTTTTATTATTGTTGTATTATTGATTTGTACTTTGGATCAGGATCAGGTGCAAACCTCATATTATTGTAAAAAATACAAACTAATCTCATCCGTTGATTTTATAATTTCTATGGATGAGATTAAATGAAAATAAATAAATAAAAATTCAAATTAATATTAGATGAGGGTATATTTGGAATACACATCAACACTCTCTCTCTTTACTGTCTCTCTCCTCTTTTCGATTAAAATTTCAGATCTGAAATTTCCATCATCCTTCGACGATGCTCATCCATGGATCATAGTAGGTGTTGATATTGTCAAGGCCGAGAACTCCATCGCCGCAGCGTGGGTCGGCGCCGGTGACGAGGACGGAGATGTCGTTAGGGCGGCAAGGAGTGGAGGGGAGTGGCGGAGTGTCTGATTTGTTTCTCCCACTTTGATCCACCACCGACGAAGGCGGAAGATAGGAAATTGTAGTTGCTGGTGGTGTGGAGATGTGATGATGATGTTATTGAACTTAGTTATGTTCATCGATTTGTTCAAGAATTTTATAATTCGTCAAGGCCTAATTATAGTTCGTTATGTCATAGTTCGTCCAAATTGGACTATATTCGCCAAGATTTCGACGAATTATAGTGCACTTTTAACGAATTATGACATAATTCATCACATTTGGACTATAATTCGTCAACAATTCGGCAGTATCATCGATAGTTAGGCATGATAATTTATAGTTCGTCATCACTAATTTATAGTTCATTATCCAATTTCTGGACGAATTATGTTATAGTTCGTCCAAATTGGACTATATTCGTCAAGATTTCGACGAATTATAGTGCAATTTTGATGAATTATGACATAATTAATCACATTTGGACTATAATTCGTCAACAATTCGGCAGTATCATCGATAGTTAGGCATGATAATTTATAGTTCGTCATCTGCAATTTATAGTTCGTTATGACCATTTGTTCGGAATCGTTTTCGATTTCTTCTGCGTTTCTCTTTGTCGATTTCTTCTGTGTTTTGATTTCTGCGTTTCTTCTTCGTTTTCAATTTCGATTTTGATTTCGATTAGTTCGATTTCGATTAGTTCGATTTCGATTTTGATTTCGATTAGTTCGTTTTCGATCGATTTCGATTAGTTCGTTTTCGATCGCGATTTGTAGATGATGATGAACAGTACGAACAGTGACGAACAGTAATGAACAGTACGAACAGTAATGAACAGTACGAACAGTAATGAACAGTATCGACCAGTAATGAACAGTTACGAACAGTAATGAACAGTAATGAGAGAGAAATAAAAGAAAAATCATGTCTATTTTACCCTTAATGAGCTTATTAATAGGGATAAAAATAAATTAATTTATGTTTATCCTAATTAATTGGGATAATTGGATTAACTTGATCAATGGTCTCAATTACTTTGTATTTTGTATGGTATTTGGGCTTTGCACCAGATCTGACCTCTTTGTACTTTATCAAATTCTAAATTTGTTATGGTATGTTGTAATCAAGTCATAAACATGTAATATTTATTCAAGTCATAAATATGTTAAATTATAATATTATGTATAAGTATTTTATTTTTATTTTTTAGGATGTGCGCGTCAATCCGGATCAATTCGGTTGAAACATTGACCCATTGACTCAGTAACTTGACCGGGTCGATCTCCCGATCGGTTTTAATAACACTGCTTGAAGCATCAAGTCTTTGATGATGGAGTTTAGGGGTGGACAAAACTCAGCCCGGTTCTCTAACTATCGAGTTTAACCCAACCCGGTATGAGTTTCGGGTCGGGTTAGGGTTGAGGATCGGGTTACTCGATTTCATAAGTAATATAAAAAATACTAGATTTGTAATAAGATTCAAATCTTACACCTCATCTGAATAAATATGACTACACATACCAATTCATTTATTTGTCTTCTCGTGAAATATCACACTACATACGAATATGTAATTGATTTGGAATGAAAAATAAAACCTTAATACTAAACTTTAAATCACAAATTAGTGATTTAAGCTTATATTTTCAGAGTATTTGTATTGCGATAGATGATATTGAATATTTTATGTCTATTATAAATTTTAGTTTTAGGGTCGGGTACACATGATTGATCTGGTCTTTCGGATCGGGTTAGGGCTTAAATAAATGACCTGATCACTATTTTGGACCGGGTTAGGAACGAATAAAACCCGTCTCAACCGTCCCACACCCACCCCTAAGAGCATCCCCCACCATGATAAAAAAAACCATACCATCAATCTCTCTCATCCTTTTTCTCTCTCATCTAATCATCACTCATGATTTTTTCAATCACATGCACCCTCACCATGATCCAAAAAAAGTTTATCATCAATCTCTCTCATCACTACATAAATTATAGCTCATAAATGTCAAGATTAATAAAAATATATCAAAGTGTATCTCGTTTTATAGAGCTCAAAAAATTATGAATATTGGTATTTATTTTGATTTTTTTTAATTTGTAATTTAGAAGATATATTCGTTGCAAGATCAAAATAAAAACTGTACTGTTTCTTACACAGGACACGTGTCGCGTTGCAATTGGCTCAACTCTCATGCTCAAACCATAAAAAAGAGCATGAGATGCTCAATTTCATAAAAAAAACCATGTGATGCTCAAAAAAATCATGGTGGGGATGCATGATTTTTTTGATCATCTCCCATGCTCACTTTTGATGCTCAAAAAAACCATGATGGGATGCTCTAATGGAGTTTGCACTGATGGTTTAAAATTGCGGGTCGGATCTTGCGTCTTGGGCCCAATTTTTGAGCGGGCTGGGATATAGGCCCATACGCTTATTTGACTATTGATTTTGATAGGATTCTTTGTTTTGTTGGTGTAGAACAATCAATCAGCAACATATAATACTATGATAAAGCATAATGTTAATTTAGCAAAAAGTCAACTTGTGATTCTCCCTACTTTACGTTTGTCTAGTTCGGGCAGCGCAGCAGCGCCCACTTGATAAGAATCAAATTAGGTCAAGGGCAGCGGCATAAAGTAAAAGCATAAAAAAGATTTAAATAAAAGGAAAATCAAAGTGGACGATCTGATGATGATAACAAAAATAATCGTGCGGAAGATCCACATACACAAAGTCGTCGCTACCCTTTTTTTTTAAATGTTTTTTTTTCTTCTAAATTATTCTCCATGCTAAGCAGAAAGTGATCATATTCATATCATTATATGTATGTATAGTTCTGTTTGGAGTATTGAATGAGTTTCGGCTCTGTAGTCAGCATCGATTAACTTGTTCAAGTTTTCAATCGAATTGAAACTCTTTTGTTCAATTTTTGTGTTGATTGATCTGAAACGAAACATATCTGCCTCTGGCTGGATGGAGGGGTTGCCAGGTGGTTACCGTCCTAATGTTGGTGTTTGTCTCATCAACTCTCATAACCAGGTAACCTCTGTCTTGTGTTGTGTTGCTTCATAAATTTGACGATTCAATTTTTGGTAATTAGGTCACTTGTTGCCTGGACTTGACATGAGTGGCTTGATTGATTACTTCTGTTTTTTTTTTGTTGAGGTTTTTTACAATCTGCACAACAGAATAAGTCTTTAGAACAAAAAGTTACTTCTGCTTGTTTTTGGATGTTCGCTTAAGAATAAGATTTATCCATTTAGGGCTGAGATTAGAAGAAGGATTGTTGGCATAAAATTCTTTTGTTATCCTGAAAGAGTTGTTTTCTGAATAAGGTTATTCGAAATGTTGAATCAAAAGGGTGAACTTGCTTCATAAATCAAATAGGACATTTAACGGTGGAATTCAGTCAGTGTCTAGATTATTTAGTTAAGTTGAAACTCAAGGATTTATGTTGTGTCTTTCAAAAAAGTGGTGTTAAGGCTTTTACGAATGGCATGCAGGTTTTTATGGCTTCAAGACTAAATGTTCCCGGAGCCTGGCAGATGCTGCAGGTGAGACACTGTTAAGATATTATGCTGCAAGTTTCTGAATTCCTCATTTGATTTATCTCAAATTTTCCATAGAGTCACATAGTAATAGGAATATGCGAATGCGGTCAACGTGTATATGTCGTTTCCATACCACTCAGTTTTTTAATGAAGATTTGCACACATAAGATGGTGTTTTGAACAAAGCTGATTGTCTGCACTGTATACCTAATCTATTTTAGTCCGAATGAAATTTTCCTTGCCCCTGCAACTTTAGTGACTAATTTCTTCATAACGGCTTTTTTTTTGGGGTATCCTTTTACTGAGGGCAGGGTGGCATTGAAGATGACGAAGAGCCAAAAGACGCAGCGATCAGAGAACTGAGGGAAGAAACTGGGGTAATTTCTGCTGAAATGATCGCCGAGGTTAGTCTACTCCTTTTTGAACTATATGACTCGAGAAATAACTATTTTCTTTAATGTGTTTATTCGATATTGACCTTAGCATACATTCTGGTTTATATATCCTGCTTATGAAACTAATTGAATATGCACAGGTTCCAAACTGGTTGACATATGATTTCCCTCCCGCAGTCAAAGCGAAAGTTAATCGACTATGGGGAGGTGAATGGCATGGACAGGCACAGAAGTGGTCAGTCACGTCGTGTTTATAGCTGCTTAATTATTGACTAACTATTTATCCCCATCTCTCAGCCCCTTTATGTTGTGCTACATCCAGGTTCCTGATGAAACTAACAAGCACTGAAAGTGAAATCAACATGGCAAATGGAGCGGCAGACGCTGAATTCGCAGAATGGAAATGGATCAGTCTTGAACAAGTAGTTGAGCTGGTACGTGTTTCACAATCTTCTGCTTCATCAAACTTTTCAACATCATACTTTTAAGCTTATATTGGATGAAATAATCAATCGATCGCAGGCTGCGGACTACAAGAGGCATGTATACGAGCAAGTAATGCAAGCCTTCCACCCTTACTTGATCCACGAAAACAGCACATCAACCAAATGTAAATCTTCAAAGTGGTGAAGTGAATCTCAGTCTCACTTGATGCCACTTTAACTAAACCAATAAACTCTTGTCAACACTGACCAGCCATGAGTATGATAGTTCCTTGTAAATGAATGAGTGTGATGGTTCGATATCAACTTGAACTTGAACGTACAAAGCAATTTGTAATAATGCTCTGTGTCACGGCCAACACTTTGAACTCTCAAAGAAAGAAGAATGGGTTTACTGAGCCCAACTAATATGTCAACTAAGCAAAAAGAACTGGTGCAGCATAATGATTTAGTGCGAGTATCAAAATGACGTCTTTTCAATCAAAATTCGGTCGTTTTGTTCCATTAGAAATTGTATTCCTATCAAAACGACACACTTTGAATGAAACGACGTTCTTTTGATATTCGTAACAAATAACTCTGCTGCACCGAATCAGAATCCCGGATGATGCGAGCTCAAATTCAATGACAAGTTAAGGTGTTTGAGACAGAATGGGTTTTGTTTGTTACCAGTTTTATTTTCATCTTTGATGATTTGCCATTCACGATGCATTAAATGATCCAAGAATAAAGTGTTCAAAAGTAATAGCAAAGATATGGTAGACCGTCATATTAAATGAATGGATCATTAATATCAAAACTAGTTTCAATAAACATGTGTTATAATTGTGATACGTAGATTCTTATTTAAAAAAATTGTGATACGTAGATTGGTGTCTTATAATTGTTGTGCGAGTAATACTGTATTCTTAACTCTTCATTTGGATCATGGGAAATTTCTTGGAAATAAAATGAAATGGAAAATAACCATGACAAAATTACAAGGAAAAGTTTGTATTGAATCGTTTAGTTCTGTTTGGATTTTCCATGTCAACCAAAATATAAAACTACATTTTTCTTCATATTTTCCTTTCATCCCAAAAACTTTCCATAAAACAACAGGGCATAATTTTATTTAAGTTTGACATTTTTTTTATGATGTATTAATTTCAAATTTGGTTTCCAAGAGTTGATTCAAAACAAATGTAAGTTTTGTGAGAAAAACAGAGACAATGTTTTTTGTGCAAAAAAGTGACAAACGTATTTGGTGTTCTTCATCTTCACTTGAATTCCTATTTAAACATCAGTTGGTTAATTTGGATGAGAGTGACTCACATTACACAATAAATAAAAATGAAGTACAGTAATGTGATATTAGTAGCATCAGTGACGGTTCCAAAGGGGGTCCAGGGGGTCCCAGGAACCCTCTCCATTTCGGCAAATTTATCAATCAGTCATCTTTAGTCGTTGATTTCATCAGCTTAACCTTTGAATTTCATCTTGATGTAACCATGAAAGTTGTAGAACATTGAATTAGCTTTCCGGCGATATATAGATCATCTTCAACGGATATCGGATGAGGCCTTTGTGAGCTCCAGAAGATTGATCAATCATTAGCAACTTCAAACATATAGTCTATTTCGACTTAGTTTTGAGTTACCTTAATGTTAAGTTTGAGTTTAGGTGTAAACATAGAACTTGTAGTTTTTGTCCTTAGCTTTATGTTCTAGGTGATCGATTTCCCAAATTGTGCTCCGGTTGCTCGTTGGAGGGTTGTAAAGTTGCTAAGGTTATATGTGGTTGGCCACGCACACTTGTGGACAACCTTAGTGTGAGCATGTTTTCAGCTGCCTTAACGTCTGATTTATATCTTAATATCAACTGAAGAGTCGTAACCTGTTAAATTATCTTTCCAATGACATATGAGTCGAACTAAAAGGGTAATCGATGTGAGTTTTATGACTTCCCAAAGTTAGGTTATATATGAGTTTAAATTTAGTATTTTATTTGAAAACTTCTTATATCGTTGAACATAAAGAATATATATGTGCAAAAAAAAATTTGGCAAATTTAGACAAAATCGTTATTCATTGATGAAAAAAATTTAGAACCTCCCTCTTATAACGCTCTGGAACCGTCACTGAGTAGCATTGTGCCTCACTATTTGTTTCATATCTACTGCAACTGCCTATTCTGGCACTGCTACTTTTTACAATAATTATCATCGTAAGTATCTTATTTTTATTAAGAAAAAGCGACATACTTAGGGTCTGTTTGATTGAGCTTAAATTTATGTTATGTTAATTTAATTTATGTTAATTTATGTTAATTTATGTTATGTTATGTTAATTTATGTTATGTTAATTTATTTTAATTTATTTTAGTTTATACCAACCTAACATTACATCATCATCATATCATCATCATGTCATCACCATCATCATCATGTCATCATGATCATCATCATGTCATCATGATCATCATCATGGCATCATCATGATCATCATGTCATCACCATCATCATCATGGCATCATCATCATCTCACCATCATCATCATGTCATCAACAACATCATCATCATGGCATATTACTATTCATCATCATCATCTCACTATCATCATCATATTACTGTTCATCACATTACTGTTCATCATCATCATATATATACTATTCATCATAGTACTGTTCATCATCATCATCTCACTATCAGCATCATATTACTATTCATCATCATCATCTCAATATCATCATCACATCACTATTCATCATAGTACTGTTCATCATATTACTATTCACCATCATCATCATGTCATCATATTACTATTCAACATCACCAGCATGTCATCATCATCATATTACTATTCATCATATAGTACTGTTCATCATATTACTATTCATCATCATCATCTCAATATCATCATCATATCACTATTCATCATAGTACTGTTCATCATATTACTATTCACCGTCATCATCATGTCATCATATTACTATTCAACATCACCAACATGTCATCATCATCATATTACTATTCACCATCATCATCATATCATCATGTCATCATCATCATATTACTATTCACCATCATCATATTACTATTCACCATCATCATCATATCATCATATTACTATTCATCATATTACTATTACTATTCATGATGATGATGATGATGCATGATGCATGAAGATGATGATGATGACATGATGATGATGATGATGATGATGATGATGATGACATGATGATGACGATGATGATGATGATGATGATGGTGGTGGTAATATGATGATGGTGGTAATTTATGTTATGTTAATTTATGTTATGTTAATTTATGTTATGTTATGTTATGTTAATTTATGTTATGTTATGTTAATTTATGTTATGTGGTGTTAAAATGGCACTACTAATTTCTGTGATTTTACCGCCTGCATTTTCCCTAAAAAAAACGTTACCTAATGCGGTGATGGAAAATTTTTCGGTATATTTCCGGTACAATTCCGGCATCCAAAAAATATTCGTTAACTTTCCGTCACATTTTCGTTAACTGATATTCCGTCTGCAGAATTTAGGTGGAAAGTTGCCGGAATTGCAGAGACGGAATGTTGAGGTAAAAAAAAAAGGGTAAAACTGGGAGTGTTAATTTCGTGCCATTTCCTGCTATTTTCCGTCATGTTTTTACCATTAGTTGTCCCACTATATTCCGTCATCTAAAAATTTCAGGCAATATTCCCGCTTTATTCCGTCACAAATTTGTAATAATTCAGTTGAATATTTTAAAAATTACCAATAATGTTGCTTCACAATTCCATCATCCGTAACGGAAATGTAATGGAAGAACAACGAAATATTTTGACGACTGTATGTATTAAAACAATTGATTACTTGAATTGGACAGCGCTTTAATATAAAAAGCGCTGTCTAATGTTAACATATTACAGCCCTTTTAAGTAAAGCGCTGTGAAAATGTTTAGTATATAACAGCGCTTTTCAACAAACTGCTGTCTTAAATAATTTTAACAGCGCTTATATTGAAGGCGCTGTCCTATACGAAAAATAAAACAGCGCTTATTTGGAAAGCGCTGTCTCATTGTATGTGTAACTGCGTTTTCTTAGTAAGCGCTGTGGAAAACGACAAATCAGACAGCGCCTAAATTGGAAGCGCTGTCTTATGCCCAACTTAATTTCAATTTGTTTCCTCTGAGTTAGGTCAATTAGCCGTTGCATTTATATTACCGTTATTAGTTATGACCGTTGATTATTTAAAAAATTTCATAGTAGATTTGCACTATATATATATGCCACACCTTTTACAACACTTGACCAACAAAAATCTGGTCAGGACTATTTAACCGTTCGTTGCAATTCAGAAATTGCATATACATGTCTCCTTCGTTTGATCGTGTCGGTTACCATGAACGTTATGTCAATCCAAGACAGCATGTTATACCTGTTGGATGAAACTGGTGAGTACTTACTATAAAACTCAGTTTGTTGGGTTTGCTAAATTTACTAATTTTGTGATCCAAACTTTGTAACAGTTTCTTCCCGTTCGATGTTCATCAAAGGGTTGCACGAGAATGCATATCAACATGTTGGGATTCACGTGGAGATCATGGAGCATGATCCCACGAAATGTTAAGGAAAATTGGTATGAGGAATTTCAGGTACAAAGCGTTAACTTCAAATAGTGAAACATTGAAATATTGTGTACAATGCTATGATCGGTGTTTAAAATTTTATGATTGCAGAATATAGCTACCTGGGATGCTCATCATGAAAGACACGTTCGGCGTAATTTTATGAGGAGATGTGAATTGATCGTCAAAAACATGATGTATTCGTTAAGGAGAGGAAGGATTTCACGTTCCCCACCGTCAACTCATCCGTAAATTAGTTCACGTGATGTTTTTAGTCAACAAGAGTAACATCTATGTATTCCGTGCATACCGTAATTTATGGATGTACAACGGCTGATAATGTTTAAACACTTTCCTTATTGCATTTATGAATCCAAATCGCAATTTTACCGGAATTATTATGAAAAATCAAATGCATTAGTTTAATACAATTTATTTATATACCAATTATGTTTTGAAATAGCATTTCTAATTCAGATTCACTTCAAACTCTTGCCCTCTTCTAATGTTTTATGTTTCTAAGGTGGGCTCCGAGAACGTGATATGTTTTATGACAACATTGGTCAGTAATACATATGGCGTGATGGAATAACAAAGTAGGATACGAAATAAGGGATATTTATAAAATATGATACACTTGCTGCAAGTACGTAATTATACCATTTGCAAACTCATCCCGAATACCATCAAGCACATTGTTATTATATTGTTGCACTCCAGAGGGGAAACACTGTAAAGCAAATTTAGTGTTACTAAGTTTAAGGACAAGAGTGAATTCATGAAAAATAAATGTTATCTTTGTATATACTTACTTGTGTGATGTCGTCCTCGAGCGACCCGTTTGTATCTTGAACAAATTTGATAATTTCGTAAATATATTGCACCACATAGTAACCACATAAATCCGATGGTACAGGTTGGCTCGGGCACTGAAAAAAAAATACACATTTCAAAGAAAAAATTGTGAAACATATCACTAGTGACTGCAATTGGAAATATTCTATATTTGTTATGTGAATACCGTGACTGTCTTCCACTCTATGTCATCTGCCGACGGGATGTTTAAGCACATGCACATGCTACTACAATACAAACGTTAGTACTATCAGCCATTTGTAGCTAATGTTGTAAGGAGAATAGGAACGTGGAGTAAAATAGTTCATTACGTGTTAACAAAGTTAACCGCATCAGTGTAGGGCTCCTTCGCCATAGGATCAAGCCAAAGGACCAGTCATTTTTTAGGAAAGATTACAATCAGCATCCAATGAAACCTAATAAACGTTTCACACAATGTATAATATGTTGAATACGCATTTAATGGATAATACAGAACGTAAATTATAAAGTCCACTTACGCTTTGACATGAATGTATGGAAGGAAGTAGCATAATTTACGATCGTAGTCGGGCATGTTTAATCTCCTCTGGAAGAACTCGACCCTCTTATCAAATTCCTCTGATGGCGTCACATAGCTCGGTCTGAAGAATCCAAACCGAACGCCTGGTCGCAGTTTATCGTGAATAAACCTGTGGCCACATGATGAAGTTAGTGAAATTTGTTTTTATATTGTAACCATATTCCTGGACTCAATTACCATATGTACACTTCGACTGCCGCTGCACCGATAGCTTGGAAGGTGGTGAACTCCGTAATGCAATCATTGTTCAATTCCACGTAGCAATCGTCACCAAACACTTCACTATTGATGTACACTGAGTATATAGTTGACTTGCCCATCCCGCAAGCGTGCTCGTATAGAAATCGGCATGCCATACTCATTCTGCTCATATCTTCGTTGTCGAAACTGGAGCATTGGAGTTTAAAGAAGCGAGTCTCGTCTTATCGCTGAGAAAACAAAATGTATATCACATGAATAAAAATCCCCTGGTTTGTGTATCGTGATAAAAACAAATTTCTGTGAGGTACCTCTTCATCAACGTCTACTAGATATTTCGGCCATCCCACAAAGGCATGCAATGCATCCTTCACTATCTCCATGTAACCGAACTTCTGTGGCAACTCAGCAGATAGTACGATTGCATCCTCTATAATCACCTTTACCATGTCATCGTCCACTCTTGATATTGGACGATTCGTCCTGGCATAACTTTGCCAAGTGCAACGATTTCTTTGCCAGTCTCCAAACCTCCAGAAACGTGGAGTATGCATTTTTTCCCAATATGTTGAGATTATGAAACAATATTAATTTACCAAATAGAATGAAATACATTGTCATATATGGACAATGTATGAAATGAATTCATAAAACCTCGGGTATATCTGTGAACGGGCATGGATTCGACCCACTATGATGGCTATGCAGTGTAGGCGCGTGCGAAGTAACAGCCGAGCATGTGTTGCACGTAGGAGACTGCCTACCAAATACATCAGTCCAACCTACCAAACTCCCCACCCCCCGTGTGCGGCCGGGGTACTCGTCCTTCCTCGTCGCCTCCGTCAGGATGTCTTTCCGCCCCCGTGACGTAAATCGTCCTTGACTGGCCAAGCCTTGCAATTCATCCTCCAAATACCATATAGTTAGTTCAGTAGTATCACATCAGTTGACGTAATGTCTATTAAACTTAAACTTACAATTTTTTCAGCCACTATTCTCATCGACTCATTTACGTACTCCTTATTTTTCCTTTGGTGACCCTTCTTCCATACTTCATGCCTCTCAACATGGACGACAGGCTCTTCCCCTGTCGATATCACACCTTGCTTAATCATCTGCGCTTTCTTTTCCATAACAAGCTCTGCCTTTGCCTTCTTGTACCCGCCATGAGACAATGTGTGCTGGTACTGGTTAGATTTTGCTCGATCAATGTTCTTCGCCCTCATTTCTTGTGCCTCGGGAGTCGACCGTTGTTCGACAAACGTCTGCCATTGTTCTGTACCAATGAAAGGGTACTTGATATTTGGATCCTCTCCTTGTTTCAGGCCAAATATATACTGGTTTGCTAGATCGCTCTTGAAGTTTCTCCACATTCTTGCTGCAGCCCGCATCTCCCTCGCCTTAAACTTACGAATTAGCTCAGTCTGTGACACATCAAACAAATCCTACACAAAATCGCATTATTAGTGTTCGCATTAAACTGTATATAAACAGATGATAATACAATACGAAACACACCAGCATGTCGTTCCACACCATATCCTTCAGCTCATCAGGTACAGACTTCCAAGTTCCATATGAAATCGAAACTCGTGATCTTACAACAATGCCTACATAATTTATCATATTGATTAGAACTGATTCCCCGGATATTTGTTAATGCCTGCATAAACCAGGGTATATGCACATTAATTACGAAAAGACGTCATTACCAAGGTAGGTTGTGAATGAAGTGGATACTTCACCGGCAATAGTTCCATCTCCCTCTATCGTAACCAGCTCCTTGGTGCCTGTTTCCTTAAGCCGCTGGATTAGGCTTTTAAGGGTGCTTCGGCCTCTTTGCTTACGCGTAGAAGAACTTCCCCCATTATCGGTTTGTGACTCAGCCATCGTCTGTCAATTAAACAACATATGTATTTGATTCAGTTACATACCAATGAATACCAAGAATATTGCCGTTACTACTAATGCGGGCATACTTAATCCATATGCTTTGCACAATTAACGGACAAATGTGTAATACATCTGTATCACACATAAACAAATTCACTTGAAAACACTAAATTGGACACATCTGTTTACATTGAAAACTGTCGTGTTAACTAATTAAGTTAATGCGAGATGAATCAGAATGCCTTATATGGTATACACTGACTCCTAACTAAAGTACACGAATGGTAGGCTTGAAATCAGTTCAAAAACGATGCCGAAGGCGGACGGCGACTTGAGCACATATACGTATAATCGGAGACGATTAGAATTCAATACACTGAACATCCCAAACGAACTCACCTTATAGTAGACAGTCAGATAGATCCTAGGTGGCACGAAGACGGCAGTGAAATTTTCAGAATCCGGGACCAGAAATTGAATCGGAATTAATATAAGATAGGGTTTTTAGACAAGTTATATGTACGAGACCAAATCACAGCGTTTCCAGTAAAAGCGCTGTCATTTTAAACCCTACGAAAGCGCTTTCTATATAAACGCTGTGGAATGCGTTAAAAAAATAGCATACAATATCAACTACAGCGCTATATTTTAAAGCGCTGTCGTTGTAACCAATAACTGCGCTTAAATAATAAGCGCTGTTGTAAAGGCTGTATATACGCCATCGTTTAAGGTGAGACGTAATATCAAGAGCAATCTAAGTTAGTTTTTCAGTATTTGTCCCTTTATAAGGACACATATACATGGTTTTGTCTACCCAATCATCCACACCACACTTAGATACCGGTCCATCATAATGTGTTCCAATTCGGAAGCTGACCATATATTTGGTTCTAGCTCCCGAGACGATTCCGGCGGTACCGAAGTGTATATATGCTCACAACAAGGTGGTATATACTCATGTGACAACGGGTCTGCTTGTAACGGAGTTCACAGCTATAGTGCGGAAAAATACAGACACGATGCGGAAAAATACAGAGAAGACGAAGATTCCAGTGTAGAAGGACCGTATTGGAATGCAGCCTCACCTCCTGGTGATCAAGAAGTTGACAAACCGTCACCTCATCGGTCTCCTAAAACTATGTCACCGCCAGATGGTTAAATTCAGGTAAATGTATGCCCCCGGATGACCAATAAATCGTAATTCGCATTGTCTGTATAATTATTACAATGTCTGAACCATATTTCTAATATTATATATGTCCAATTAATATTTGACCATATTTATTATGGTAATCTATGGTTATGTTCTTAAACGGTATCCTACTAAATTAAGCGTTCATTTTCCAATAACAGGGTTCGCTGTGGTGGGATCCTCAATGAAGTCTATCATTAATATTACTGGAGCGAAGATTCAAGTGGTTACGTTGAGGACATCTTGGCCTCCCGTACATTCCAGCTTTATGTACTATTTCACGTTGAAAATAACTCGCACCATTCTTCAGCTTTATGTACTGTTGCACGTTGAAATTGCCTTTGTACCCGTGTCAGCTTTATTTTCTATCTCCCATGTGGTTCCTGACATCACTGATCAGTAATTGTCTACAATTAATTTTCTGCACCAAGTTGTGTCCTAATAATATATACATAATCTAATCTCATATCAGATGTATGCACGTGTGTTTACGAAATCTATTCACTTGTAATTGGATCATATTTCTAATACATTTATTACGTAAACTACATAATGAATTTATAATTGTAAAGGAATTTCGTCATTTAAATGAAAGCTATCACAGCGCTTATTCATAAAGCGCTGTTGTATGTATAGTATACTACAGCGCTTATGGATTAAGCGCCGGTGAATGTATAGTCTAATACAGCGCTTCAAATAAAAGCGCCGTTGTACGTACAGGCTACTACAGCGCATTTTCGGAAAACGCTGTTATATGTGCACGCAACTAATGCACTTTCTTAGAAAAGCGCTGTTGTATTTTATGATACACACATCACTTATTTTAGATTCGATTTATAAATTAAACACACAACATGGTCAATTACATCTACTCTGCGACCGTGCTGGGGTTTGCTTTCACATTCTGTATCAGACTGTGTATTTTGATACATGGAAACGCTATATGAGGCAAGGAGATGGATGTACGACGCTGGTGTACATGGATCGTCATATAATAATGAAGTTTTCATAGCCGGAGTAAATCAATTTGTCCAAACTGCGATATCTAACGGCCAAATTTCATTAGACAGCACGCTGCGATGCCCGTGTACGAAATGCAAGAATCGTCGATTCATACCTATTAGAATGGTGGAGGAGCACTTGTACAAGTACGGATTCACACCAAACTACTATAACTGAACGTTGCACGGCGAAGAGCTAGTGACGTACGGAGAACCGTGCATAGACATACCTGGGCCGAGCACAACGCACACTTTTGGTAATTTCCACGATGTTGAAAATTATAGCAATGAAGCTGAGGATCATGGGACAGAAAACAATTATTGTATTCCAGATGAGACGAATTCGAATTGGCAGCAATATGAGACTCCGGAAGCGAATAGATTCTTCAACCTCCTAAATTCATATTCAGATCCAGCTTATGAAGGTTGCACGACAGAGACAGAACTATCGATTACCATGAAAATGCTAGCAACGAAAGCTAACTACGGCTTTTCTGAAGGGGCTTTTAACTCCATTTGTGGGACAATGAAAAACATGATTGGTGGAGTAAACAAGATCCCTTCTTCTTTCAAACAAGCAAATAAATTGGTATCCAATCTCGGTATGGGATATAAAAGGATTGACGTATGTATAGCAGGGTGTATGATTTACTATGGCGAAGATGAAAGTTTGACAAACTGTCGTGTCTGCTCAGAACGGAGATATCATCGTCCAAGACGCGCTGAAAGCTCTTCAGGGTACCAACATCGTGCAAGATGCGAGATGTTTTATTTACCGATTATACCAAGACTGCAAAGACTATTTTTATCGGAATCAATAGCAGCAGATATGTCCTGGCACGCGATGCCAAGGGAAGACAGGTCTCGCATGGTTCACTCCTCAGACGGAGAGTCTTGGAAGCATTTTGATCGTTGCCATCCACACTTTGCTTCCGAGACGCGTAATGTTAGGTTAGGCATATGCACAGATGGATTTAATCCATGGGGTATGTCAACGAAACAATACTCTATTTGGCCCGTAATGGTGACACCCTACAATTTACCCCCATGGTGGAGTATGAAGACGCGATTCATTTGGTTAACTATACTAATTCCTGGTCCGTCAAATCCGAAGAAACGTTTGGACATCTATTTAAGGCCTTTTATTGATGACATGATACATCTTTGGAGTGTTGGTGTTGAAACATATGATGCTCTGAGAAAGGATTGTTTTATAATGCGGGCAGCTTTGATGTGGACTGTATCCGACTTCCCGGCGTATGCAATGTTATCGGGATGGTCAACACAAGGAAAACTGGGATGCCCGTGCTGTATGGAGGACACTAAGACATTTGTGTTGAAGAATGGAAGAAAAGTGTCTTATTTTGGGTGTCACAGACGGTTTTTATCACATAATCATTCGTATCGGTCGAATTTGAGAAATTTCTATAGAGATCGAACCGACTTTGACACTCCAGTACCATTTCGGTCAGGTGGTGAAGTTTTTGAAAGAGTGCGTAACCTAAAATATATATGGGAGCAAGGTACGAATGAGGTGTTGGACGGCTATGGGGTGTGGCACAATTGGATGAAGAAATCAATTTTCTGGGAACTTCCATACTGGGTTGACATCAAGCTTAGGCACAACCTTGACGTTATGCACATTGAGAAGAATTGTTTCGAAAATTTATTCAACACTATCATGGATGTGAAGGGGAAAACAAAGGATGACGGTGTGAAGTGCAGAAAAGATATCGGGCTATATTGTCGGCGACCAGAACTAGAACTAAAAACTATTGGAAACCGTCTGGTGGCTAACAAGGGTAAGTATCAGCTTGCACGAGTAAACCAAAAACTTGTACTAGTTTGGATTAAGTCGCTGTTGTTCCCCGATGGGTTTTCATCTAACTTGGGGAAGAAGGTTGATTTGAGTACCAACAAGCTAGTGGGGTACAAGTCACACGACGCACATGTATTCATCGAGCGCCTAATGCCAATTGCATTCAAGGGATTTTTACCAAAACAGATATGGGAAGCTGTATCAGAATTGTGCACATTTTTCCGAGACATATGTGCTTCTTCACTTGACACTGAGCTAATGGAACATTGGCAGGGGAGCATTGCTTCGACGCTGTGTAAGCTAGAGACAATATTCCCCCCTTCATTTTTTGATTCCATGGAACACCTCCCAATTCACTTAGCTGATGAGGTGCTGCTTGGCGGTCCAGTCCATTATCGTTGGATGTATCCATTTGAGCGTTTCATATACCGTCTTAAACAGTTGGGCCAAAAAGGGAATAGAGCTGAGGTGGAAGCAAGTATTGTTAATGCTTACATACAGTTAGAGACTTCATATTTGGGACTAGAGTACCTAGATGCTGAGTTAACAACGAACTTTACAACGTTAAAAAGAAATGAAGTTATGGCAGAAGCGTGCGACGACCCTCAGATTTCTATTTTTAATTACCCAGGAGCCGCTGGGAGCATCGTAAAGCGTAGGACACTGGATAGCAATGAATTTGCCAAAGCGACTCATTACATCTTCAGCAACACCCCTGAGATTGAAGAATATTTGGCATTATTTGAGAGCCGCTTAAGACAATCGCATCCCAGGCGCAATGACCGACAAGTATACGATGATATATTAAAGGAATTTCCTGAATGGCTTCATTCGCATGTTAGTGTAATATATTTTCAACACATACATTTCCACATTCACACATATGCATCTAACTTGTCCATATTTTTTCCAGATTTGGGAGCTTGGAGAAACAGTATCACTATCACAATGGGTTCACTACTTGTCATCTGGATTTCACTCTGACATAACATGTTCGGCAACATACAAAGTTAATAACTACAAATTTCATATCGAGAGCCACGGCGAAGGGAGGAATACGGTGAACAGTCATGTTTACGTGAAAGGGACAGAGGGAATACACTACTATGGGGTGATTGAAGAAATACTTCACATGAGATTTAGGACCCATCTTGGGATAAGGGTTGTATTGTTCAAGTGCCGTTGGTATGATCCTCAATATGTTAAATCATACCCGGCTAACGGCATTGTCATCGTCAACACTCATAAACCGTACATGCATTACGACCCATACATTCTCGCTCAACAAGCGGTGCAAGTATACTATGTTACATTTCCGGGACTAGGAGGACAAAATAATCAGGGCTGGATAGCAGTTTGTCCAGTGAAACCAACAAACGCAATAGACATGGAAGTTGCTAATGTTCCATTCCAGGATGACGGTCAAGTAGGAGCTGAGAGGCCTGTAATCAACGAAGTTGGTTCATATGGGAACCTCGCTGATGATGAAGTTTACGAGTACACTGAAGAAGACGTCAACGAAGATAACGTAGACGATGATATTGCAGATATCCAATTTGATTCCGAGGAATCCGACGAATCATCGTGAATTAATACATATCTATCTTTCCGGAAGACGTTGTAATGTCAGTAGCTATCCTTATTAATAATCATATGTCATTGTGTGGAGAAAAAGGGTCCGATTAAGGGAAAACATGTGGGAGAAAAAAATGTATATAATGGACGAGTAAGTGAACCGAAAAATCCAGTTAATGCGACACTGTCTTAAATGTAGGTAATATGAAAAACTGAATGTTAACTCAGTTTTAAATTAAAGAGTTGTGGTGTAAATGAAATGGACCGAAAAGGCACGTAGAATCGAAAATGAAATAAAAGGCGCCACATTGGTATTTTTTGATGTGGCTACTAAGAAAAACACCAGCGCTTATAAATGAAGCGCTTTTGAACGTAATTATGTAACAGCGCTCTTCATATAAACGCCATATTATGTTAAAATTACGACAGCGCATCTGAAATAAGCGCTGTAATATACTTTCAAAAAGACAGCGATTAATTTTAAAACGCCATCTTAAGTTCTATATAAGACATCGCATCATTTTAAAACGCTGTCATATGATATATTTGACAGCGCTTTTATGTGAAGCGCTGTGTACTGGGTAATTTGTAACGGCGCTTTCATCCAAAACGCTGTCTATTTGACATCTAAGAACTTATTAAATCTCACAATCTCAGATCTACTTTCTCCTACCGAAACGCAGCTCTTGTCGAAGAAGGTCGATCGTTATCCCTCGTCCATAATATTTGTACTTCCTGCCGGATTAGAACACGCCTGTTTATTAACCCTGGTAAGTTCATTCCAAAATCCTCTTTCATCCATTTTGATTTGTCGGCAACACACCGTATTATGTTCTGAACTCTTAACAAAAGATATATGTGTTTTCATTCCGTGCCGTTTGATTCGGGTAAAGTTTATGTCAATACTATCCATTGCACTTTTGATTTTGATTAAAGTAATGTGTGAACATTACTTGATTAGTCATACATGCTGATAATGTTTATACATATGGCGTGATGTTTGATGAAGCATACTTGATTAAATGTGTGAACATGACGTGTATGTGCTTGCACAGTTTATACATATGGCACCACTGAAGCGTAATGGATGCGGTAAAAGGAATATGGCCACTGGGAGGAGGCCCCTGGTTTAACACAAACAGCGCTAACTGAGTTGCGCCAACCGAGATCAATGAGCTTGGAAAGACAGCAACAAATAGCATCAACGGGCGACACACGTCAGGGCCCAGAAGTGTACAGACCAACTATGCCCGTACAGGATGATCCAATACCAGTACAGATGGACGAGGAGAGAACATTCCCACATACCAATGATTATGAGTTGGATGAACTAATGAATTACCATGAAGCTGCGTTCCAGGGAGATGGACAGGGCAACGACTTGTGTGATGATGAGGGAGCCCATGATCATTCAGAGAATGATGATGATGGAGATGGCACACGAGGCAGTGACGGAGTGGAGGATATGACACGGGCACATATGATGACAGATGATTCTCGACCGTGGATTGTTCCAGCGGGCGATGACAAGTATGGAAATTTTTTGTTGCATATAATAATTGATATTGTTCTGTACTAATATTATTGTACATTACCGGCGTGTCATTTTTTCAGCTTTGACCCATCATCAGCTGTCAAAAAAATCGGGTTGCAGTGTATCGCCCCTGGTTTTAAGGTTGGCTGGACGACAATTGGCACGTGTGATCCAGATGCGCCGGTGAAATGGTTTCGACATTTTAAGGTAAATGATGTTAAATGTCTAAAACAGTAACTAATGTTTTTTTGCCGATAAAATCTCCATTTCGTACTGGGCTACAAAGTAAGATAATATACAAATTTCTTAATGGAAATATGCAGAGCTTGTACCGGTGGGATCCAATCCACAACGATCAGATCGAGGCCAATTTCAGAAAGAAGGCAGGGAAGATACTCCAAGATGCTTGGAAAGGCATGAGAAAGGGGACGTCTAAAGGACCAAAGTGGTTGACAAATGATCACCGGCTTGCAGCAAAGGTGCGCTTCGACACGGATCCAATATTCAAGGCCCGGAGTGAACAGAAAAAGCAAACATATTTAGCCCGACATGCTAGAAACGGACCGTTGTTGCACGCCTTTGGGTCGAGACCAGCACATTTTCACCATGCGAAAATGGTAATATAAATATTGAAAAGGCTTTAATTTCAATTATCAAAATTTACACTAACAACATGTGTTATATGTTCAGAGAAAGAGTAAACAAGTGTTGCCCACTGATATGTTTGATCGGAAATTCAAGCGGAGGGATGGGACATATTTGATCCCCGACGTGAAAAACAAAAGGGTATGTGATGACCTACAATTTATGTCACCGAATCAGTACTTTGAATATGAATATATCAATCAAATTGTGATGTGTGATTTCCAAATGTCTCTTGAATATCTTAAAAATTTTATTAATTTCGTTGATAAATATTTGTTTGTTTTTTCGATGATGTACAGAAAGAGCTCGCGGATGCTGAAGCTGTGGTACTAGGGAAATATGAGAGAGGGAAAAGGGTACCAGAGGAGGAGCTAGTGGAGGCCGCTGCAACTGTCATGGGTGTTAATCCCAGATCTGGTATACCGTATTTGTACGGGCCATCAGCGACATTAATATCCGACAAGTACTCCTCAACCGGCAGTCAGTCAAGCGCGAGCTCACACGTATCAAGGTCCCAAAAATCGGACGAGTGGATATCTCAGGAGATGAGGCCGCGATTGGAGCGCATGGACGAGCTTTATAGCTCTCAATCCCGACAGGAGGATGAAATCAGAGATATGAAGGGGAACATAGAGCGATTGATGCAAATGCAATCTGACATGCTTCGGATGTTGACTCCTACATATCCTCCGCCTCCGAGTCAAAATCCGCACGTAAACAACCGCGGTCAACCCACTCAGAGATCCAATGAAGAGAATCGAGGACGTCGTTAGGGCTAGAGAGGAAATTTAGCACTAAACGTGCTAAATTACTAATCAATTTGGAAACAATATTTTGTTTGTTTCTCGAATAATAATTTTTAAAAGGCAATTAAATTTTTTTTTACAATGCACTTAATTTGATTTCCCATATATTGAAAATGTTGTATGAAAAAAATATTAAATTGAAACTGGTAGCGCCGGCATGGCAGCGCTCATTCCAAAAGGGGTGTAATATGTTACATATATGGCAGCGTTTCAAAACAAAGCGCCGTTATATGTTAATAATAAGGCAGCGCTTTAAAATAAACCGCCGTTATATGTTAATAATAAGGCAGCGCTTTAATATAAAAAGCCGTTATATGTTACCTATAAGGCAGCGCTTCAAATAAAAGTGCTGTTGTATATTTCAATTAAGACAGCGCTTAAGACAAAAGCGCCATCGTAGTGCTGACGGAATATTGCCGGCATACTGAAGCAAGTTTAGAATGCCGGATTTTTTCCAGATACCTGATGGAAATTTTAAATGACGCAATTTTGCTGTAATAATGACGGAAAAAATTGTGCCTGTGTGTTATAGGAATAATGACGCATTTTATTTATGACGGATATGTGCAGGAAACATGATGGAAATATATCTTGAAGGAATTTTGCAGGAACAAAGACGGTATTTATTCATGCCGAAAATTTACCGGAATAATGATGGAATTAACTATGACGGAAACGTATTGGAATCATTAGGGAAAATAACTGGTGACGGAATACTGATGGAATTATGATGGAAACTTGTCATCACGGACTTTTGTGGGAAAATATATGGAAATTTAAGTCGGAATAGTAACGAACGTATGACGGAGTTTTATTTGACGGAAGTTAGACGGAATGAATACTAAAATGTGACGGAAAGCGCTGACGGAAAAATGCTGGAAACAAATTTCCGCCGGGAAAAACGCCGTCATCTCGGTTTGTGACGGAATTTGTGTATTTTCCGTTACAATTCCGTCATTTTTTTAAATGACTGAATTTTTACAAAAATTAGTAGTGTGATTTATATAATACAAATTTAAAGCCCAGAAAACAGGCCCTTAGTCTTACATACAATATTCATGTGTTTTGTCACTTTTCGAGTTCAGTAAATAAGAGAAATCTGTAAATGTATGACAGCTTCTGCATGTTATGGCAACCAAGATATGGGAGTGATGATCGGTGCGGCTAGCAACGCCTTGTGGAATAATGGTAAAATATGTGGCAAGTACTTCACAGTGAGATGCACTGGTCAAATGAATCCATATCCGCATCCATCAATCCATGTAAAAATGGTGGCGTGCGCATCAAATTTGCAGATCGTTGTCCGGGCTGCGGTGGCACGTTGGACCTATCTCGAGAAGCATTCGCAGCAATTGCAGACCCAGTCGCCGGGGTGATCAAAATCGATTACTACTAGTGTTCGTCAGATTCCCTGTGGTGATTTATGCTGTTGCCTTAAATAAAAGCTCATCTTCAGTGGTTGGAAATTGGGATTATTGTTTGTAATGACGGATCGACCATTGTTATGAAAATCAACGAGCTCCGCAATTTTGCAATATTCTTGGACTTGTCTAGCTATCCTATATTTGTATATCCAAAGGTCAAACGATAAACTGCAAAAATATCTGGCCATAAGAAAAAGATTTCTCAAGCCACATAAGCCAACGAACTGCGATTCAAAAAGTTTCATAAGAAAGCGCAACTAGTAGTGGGTAGTGGCATTGGAATATCATCAGTCATCACTACGCTAAAAGGTTTTTGGCTTTTAGACAGTTTAAAATGTTATGCTAAGGAAGTTAAAACAGGCTTGGCATTAGCCATTCAAATTTATATATCAATGACTTTACGCAAATAATATCCCAGTTCCGCCAGTGAAGTACCTCTCTAACTCTATATCTCTACTTAAATACATGACAAATATTTTTCTAGCAACTCCTACCTCGGGGTCCGTTTAGATGGAAAGAAGCTCAGGGATCTGTTTTTAACGAGGTCACCGACAAAATGACTAGCAGAATTACTGCATAGTCGGCCAAATGTTTATCATATGCGGGCAGATTAGTTTTAGTTCTTAGCTCTATCATCTCATATTGGATGAGGGTCATTCTCTTTCCGAAAGGCGTTCTGAAAAAAGTCCCTGCCATTTGCAGGAATTTTCTTTGGTCAGGGGCGGCCTCGGGCAAGAGAAATCTTGTGGCTTGGAAAGAAGTATGCAAACCAAAAATGTTGGGAGGGTTGGGCTTAAAGAATTTATGCTTATACAACAAGACATTACTACTAGGGCAGATTTGGGACATTCTCTTGAAAAAAGATTCAATGTGGATAAGGTTGATGAACGGTTATTACTTCAAAGATCAATCTATTTGGCACTTAGTGGATAGAAGTCATCTTTTTTGGGTTCAGAAGAAAATTTTGATGCTAGCAGGTGTATTGTCATCTTGGATAATCAGTCCGTATCGTGGCGCTCTGGGAACAATCCTTTCTCGGCAAAGGGTGCATACGAGATCCTTGACAGTAGGGGGCCTCTTAAGGACTGGTATGACATTGTTTGGAACTTTTTGGCGCATCCAAAACACAGCTTTTGTGCGTGGTTGGCTGTGATTGACCGCCTGCCAACTAAGATCAGATTGCAAGGTATGTTGGAAGGGCATATGAACTGGTTTTGGTGCTCTCATGAAGTTGAGAGTATAAACCATATCTTCTTTCAGTGTAGAGTTGCTTCTCCAGTTTACAAATACCTTGACTTAATTGGGATTTCTACATGTTGGATTTCATGGGAAGAACTACTGATATGGAAGAACAGGAAGAGATGGAGTTGTAGGGAGCAAAAGCACTTAGCTTTCTTTATAATTGTAGCAGCGATTTATGAATCTTGGAGAGCTCGGAACAAGCGGATTTTCTTTGGAGAGAATTCTAGTGCGGAACAGATTAAATCTTATATCTGGAGTATTCTCAGGCTAAAGATTGAGTTAGTGAAAAACAGCAAAGCAGGAAGCAGGTTTTATAATTTGATTAATCGATAGCATGTTAGGGTGTGTTCATTTGGCATACATCTTAGAGTATCTTATCTTATCTTAACTGATAGTAACTTATAGTAATTGATAGTAATTTATAGTGACTGATATTAACTGATGAATAGTAATTGAAACTTATATTGACTGATGAATAATAATATTATGATGATGATGAATAGTAATATACTGATGATGATGATGGTTGTGATGATGGTGATGAATAGTAACATGATGATGAATAGTAATTTACTAATGATGATGGTTGTGATGATGGTGATGAATAGTAATATGATGATTATGAATAGTAATATTTATGATGATGAATAGTAATATTATGATGATGAATAGTAATATACTGATGATGATGATGGTTGTGATGTTGGTGATGAATAGTAATAATATTATGATGAATAGTAATATACTGATGATGGTGATGAATAGTAATATTATGATGATGAATAGTAAGATGTTGATGAATAGTATGTTGATGATGATATGCTGATGAATAGTAACATGATGATGATGATATGAATAATAGTAACAAGATGATGATATGATGAATAGTAACATGATGATGATGAATAGTAATATGATGATGGTATGATGAATAGTATGATGATGGTATGATGAATATTATAATGATGATGATGGTATGATGATGGTGTGATGATGGTGTGATGATGGTGTGATGATGATGGTATGATGAATGGTATGATGAATAGTATGATGATGGTATGATGAATAGTATGATGATGGTATGATGAATTGTATTAACTTATAGTGACTGAAAGTAACTTATAGTAACTGAAAGTAACTTATCTTATCTTAACCATCACAAAATAGATGCCAAATGGATATGGCCTTAGAGCATCCCAGCGCAAGCCCAATTGCTGCCTGGGGACTCGAGAAATGGAAATGGATGGGAAGATTTGCGCTGGAGTGTTTTAAAAAAAGTGGTCAAGCCCACTTTCTCGGCCAGACCCAACTCATGATAAAAGTGAAATGTGTGGACCCATTTCATATATTATTTCATTTATAATTTGTTTTTATGACTGTTATATGCATGTTTTGTAGATTTAATGGGATCCATTTATAAATGAAAATTGGCTTGTGCATTGGAGTGGAATGACCAAAGCCCACTTGATATCTATGTGGCATTAAAAAGGACCCACATATAAGTGAAAATGAGCCTGTGCATTGGGATGCTCTTAGTCTCTAGTGGTGTTATATTTTGGTTTATTAATGTTGTGTTAGTCAGAGGTGTCTTTGTTTTTAGGCCAGCTTCTTTGTAAAGGCTCAGCCTGTCTTTAGTCTTTTGGTCCCTGTGTTTTGTTGTGTTCTCTGTCCCTGTTTTGTCGGTCTGTAACTTGTCGGTTCTGTAGCTTATCTTTGCCTATTTTAGGCTTTTTGAATGAATACACATATTTCTACAACAACAAAAAAAACCCTTAATTCGTTAATTTCAAAATGGGAACTCAGTTGCTTCTTTAACATGTCAATTTCCATTTTTTTACTTTACAAGCATTCGATACTGGTCTAATCTAATCACGGATTCGGAATGGAACCTTAATGATGCAAACCAAATAATATCATTTGATAGAATTTGGGATTGAGACGAATTGAGATAGGGAATGAGACGAATTGGGTCAGAAAGTAGATGAATAATTTGAGACGCAAAGAAACTGAATTGAGAAATAGATTGAGATTTACTAATTCATTGCCTCCTTACATCGTACCCTAAATTGCCTTCTTATACTACACAATGAATTTGCATGACGCGCACTACTCTACCAACTCTCCTACTAATTCCTAAAATAATTTGACTCAACATAGTGGATACTAAACTATCTTTGACTAATTGGAGGTTGACCATTGGCCACGTTGCCTTGTCCTCCATGCTTGTGCAACTGACAGGGGTTTCACATGGTAAAATTTCGTGCCAATGTTATGTGAAAACTTTTCGTGCAAATTTTTTTGTTGTTGCAGACGCTGGAATAGACTTTTGCTATTTCTTTTCCATAGTTTGTCCAGATATAATAATCTCTGACGAATCCCTAGGTAAATAGATGAGTTTCACACAAACCGATTTCACAAAAATACTTGTTCTTACACTTACTACACGGGCACTGCAACTTGTTTCCGTCACATATTTGTCCATTCCTCGTCACCGCTTCTAAAAAGTGCCCAACCACGCAGTGACGGACCCAGGAGTCAAAACTATATTGGGCAAAAAAAATCTGAAATTACTTGGGCATTTTATAAAAATTGTATAAATTTCTTCAAAAATACCCTTCAAATTCTATAATAAAAAAAATTTGGTGCCAAAACATTTTGGGCTTTAGCCCAAGATGCTTTCTACATAGGTCCGTCCCTGCAACCACGTACATGAAAACTTTGTTATTCCATGATTCGCCTGGATTACATTGATTATACATCCACTTTCAACTCTTCCATAGTAAGCATGCTGCACAAAGAGTACGTAATTCATTAGTACTCGAGAAAGAAACAATTACATAATAAAATTAATACCACACATGTTATTGCTATGGACTAGTGTAAAATTATATACCTGAAAGTTTATAATCTAACCTTCCTGAAGATAAAAAGCTTAGAACCTGAGCTGAGAGATTGGCTGGTTGAAGAGAGAAAGGATAGAGGAAGTAGTTTGAGTTTTGAGGTGTAAGAAAGTAGGAGTATATGGTGAATGATGGAGGCCACAAATTCATATATAGAACCAAATCTTGGAAATCTCGATATTGATATTTGCGGTAAACTTATGGTAGTTTCAAAACTGTGGTAAAGTCATCGCAAAACAATTTTCATTTTTCCCACGATTTTGTAGCGAAAAAGACCATGGTATAATACATTTGTTGCAAAACCGCTGTAAAGTCCTCGCAACTTCTGCTTTTTGCAGTGGCAGTTACCACTACATATTTGTCATCGCAAATTGTCCCACAAAACCGCCGAAATTACCGCTGCAAAATCAAATTATTTTTAAAACATATGCATATTCATTGTATTACCGTTGTATATTTTTTCAACGGAAATAAAACCACTACATAATTTCTTTGCATATTTGAGCCAAATTGATAGTGAATGTTGTTTATGGCAAAAACAGGCGATCATGGTTTCTCTATGGGCCCTCATAATCCCTCATAATTCATTTATCTTCATAGAACAAAAAACGAGGCTCAGCTAGCTCTCACGTTATAGATGCGCTTCTTCTTCTTATTCCAAGAGACAACCATGCTACTAGTTCAAGATTTTCACAGTCATGCAGAAAACGTGGAAAGCGCCCAGTGGAGGCACTTCCCCTGCGCTCAAAGTAGTAAAGGTTCAAATCCTCATTTCTAACAGATACTAACCACTAACTATAGCACCCATCAAAAAAAATGATTCCCTTATAGGTAGGAAGGCCTGATACTCCGCCATATACCTTGGCATATATAGTACTAGTAGCACAGTGAAAGTGACGTGTACCTACCAGATTCACCCAAGTGTTAAGATTTCAGAGGTGTTTTTTTATGTGGTCCAAAAGACGTTGTCCAAATCACACATAAGAAAAGTTTGAGCCAGTTGACTTCAAAGTCATCCCCAAACTATCATCCTAAATATTTATGAAAACGAGCTCTTCAGGCTGATCCATTAGAATAACCCATGGAAGAATCAGGCGACCGGCCCTTTTTCAGTTGCAACAACTGCAGGAACCCAATCGCTCTCCGAGTCGATCTCATTTCCAAGAACTATATTGTCTGTTTCTTTTGATCCAAAAACATTCATCCATTTTTGAACCTCCCAAGTACTGATTTTCTTTTCAATGATGCAGGCGAAATCAGGGCAAGCTTACATGTTCAGTCATGCGATGAACGTCGTGCTTGGGAGTAAGGTCGACAGGCAAATGATCACCGGGCAATTCAGCGTGGCTGATGTGTATTGCAGCAAGTGTAAGGAGACTTTGGGGTGGATGTATGTGAAAGCTTATGAGCAGAAGCAGATGTACAAAGAGGGCAAGTTCATCCTGGAGAAGATGAAGATTCTCAAAGAGTATTGATTTCTTTTCTTTTCTTTTCTTTTCTCACACCTGTTGCCGGCCGTCTGCAAAATGAATAAAATTTAAATTTGTGACGACCTAAAAATGACAGCTACTGAAATTCTTTGGTAAAGGGAACCCGAACAAGGAACACCAACTCATAAACTATATCAAACCTTCATCATACTGAAATCCGTGACTCAACTTTCAGTTTCGAAAAGCTTCTGATGTCAATCCAAGGCCTTTTGCTTAAAAGGATCGCTAGTGTCATTCCAGAGTAAACTGATCAGCCCAACCATGAGGCAATAATGACGATCGAATAACAGTGCACAACAGCATAAGAAACTCTGAAGCGATTGCTCAAATGACTTGGGGAACAACAACCAAAACCAATCCATGAAAGGTAGCTTGGTTTCCAAGGCATGAACCCAACACATACCCATTTCATTACCATTAGTTTCTCTATAGCAAGAAGCCTCATTTAAGATTATTTTTATTGAAGACCTTTCTAAGTTTCTCAACCATCTTGAGTCTTGAAGTTTCTATAGCATAGGTTTCAAAACATGAACTCCAAAATCGAATCATATGATGATGATGTTGTTTGAATTTCAAAGGTGGTTGTTCGAATCCCAATGATGGCCTATCCATTGAAATTTTTCGGTTGAAATCTTATATTTTGGTATTCCAAAAGTTTCTTTTAATTTTATATCTTGTGTGTAGAAAGTAATAGTAATTATCATCATCATACATAATATTGTATTTTCCAAGTAGTCAGGAGCATTTACGAAATCATAATTATCATAATTTAAGTTTTCTTGCCTTTACTAATGTAGCTAGCTAATATCTACCAAAATCACAACTTCCCATAATTGTAACTGCTAAAGTTTCCCACTTTCCCTATAGCAAGAAGCCTCATTTCAGATTTTTTATATTGAAGGCCTTAGTAAGGTTCTCAACCACCTTGAGTCTTTAAGTCTCTATAGTTTGGTTTCAAGGAATGTACTCCAAAATCGAATCATAGGATGATGTTGTTCGAATTTCAAAGGTGGCGGTTAATCCCAATGGTGGCCTTTCCATTGAAAATTTTTGGTTGAAATCTAGAGCAAATTTCCAAATTATCAGAATTTCGTTTCCCTTTCTACTCAATCTCTAAATTCGTTTTCCAAAATATACACTTTCCTTAAGGCGATGTTGTCAACGGCGCCTTACAAAAAGAGCAATGTTGGCAACGGCGCCTTATGTCTAGTGTGTTTTTTATTCGATATAATACTGAATTATGTGCTTATGTGGCAATTTTATAGGCGCTGTTAAAAATAGCGCCCAGCCCCATCGCACCAATCCCTCGATACAGTCCCTTCGCGCCTTCCGTTTTCATGATGGATCTGAGCGCTTATCGAACACTAGCGGATTTAGTTGGACACGATCCCAAAGCCTGCATCTGCGTCTTCACTGTATCGACTGGGAACATGGCCATATGCTCGATGGACCCTGCATGCAATTGAGCCGGTGACCATGAACTGCCAGAAGTGAAGACCGTCGTGCGCAGGTGATACCACGATCTGCGGATGGAAGTCTGGCGATTGAGTGATCGGCAGGAAACCAGGATTCTGGAACTTGGTGGTGGCATCAGCGCAAGGTGCCTACTTGATCCGTTTCGATTTTTATTGTTGTCGGAAATTGGGATTAGGGCAGAAACCAAAATTGGGAATTTTGTTTACCTTATCTAGGGACTGTTGCCACGTAAGCTCATAAAAATGACATCAGGCATAAGGCGCCGTTGCCAACAACGCTCTTGGCTTAAGGCGCCGTTGACAACAGCGCCTTAAGAAAAGTGTCTATTTTGGAAAACGAATTTGAAGATTAAGTAGAAAGATAAACGAAATTCTAATTTTGCCGAATTTGAAATTTTTTTCTGAAATCTGACATTTTTGTATTCCAAAAATTTCTTTTACTTTTACTTTTATATTTTGTGTGTAGAAAATAATTATTATCATCATACAGAATATTATATTTTCCAAGCAGTGAGCAGCCTTTGCCAAATCATAATTATCATAATTTAAGTTTTCCTGCCTTTACTAATGTAGCTAGCTAATATCTACCAAAATCACAACTTCCAAAAATTGTAACTGCTGAAGCCAACACATACCCATTCCATTACCATTAGTTTCCCTATAGCAAGAAGCCTCATTTAAGATTTTTTATATATTAAAGGCCTTACTAAGGTTCTCAATCATCTGGAGTCTTGAAGTTTCTATAGCTTGGTAATTTAAAGGCATGAACTCCCAAAATTGAATCATAGGAAGATGTTGTTCGAATTTCAAAGGTGGTTGTTCGAATCCCAATGGCAGCCTATCCATTGAAAATTTTCGGTTGAATTCTGACATTTTGGTATTCCAAAAGTTTTTTTTAATTTATATTTTGTGTGTAGAAAGTAATTATCATCATCATACCGAATATTGTATTTTCCGAGTAATGAGCAGCCTTTGCAAAATCATAATTATCATAGTTTTAGTTTTCCTGCCTTTACTAATGTAGCTAGCTAATATCTACCAAAATCACAACTTCCCAAAATTGTAACTGCTGAAGGCTGAAGCCAACACATACCCATTCCATTACCATTAGTTTCTCTATAGCAAGAAGCCTCATTTAAGATTTTTTTTATTGAAAGCCTTACTAAGGTTCTCAACCATATTGAGTCTTGAAGTCTCTATAGCTTGGTTTCAAGGCATGAACTCCAAAATCGAATCATAGGATGATGTTGTTCAAATTTCAAAGGTGGTTGTTCGAATCCTAATGGTGGCATATCCAGTGAAATTTTTCTGTTGAAATCTGACATTTTGGTATTCCAAAAGTTTCTTTTAATTTTATATTTTATGTGCATAGAAAGTAATTATCATCATCATACAGAATATTGTTTTTTCCAAGTAGTGAGTAGCCTTTGCGAAATCATAGTTATCATAATTTAAGTTTTCCTGCTTTTACTAATGTAGCTAGCTACTCCTAATATCTACCAAAATCACAACTTCCCAAAATTATTACTGTTGAAGCCAACACATACCCATTCCATTACCATTAGTTTCCCCATAGCAAGAAGCTTCATTTAAGATTTTTTTATTGAAGGCCTTAAAAAGATTTTCAACCGCCTTGAGTCTTAAGTCTCTATAGTTTGGTTTCAAGACATGAACTCCAAAATCCAGGCCTAGTCTGCCTCAATAAGTTATGCAGCTTTTTCTCCTCAACAATCAGACGACAATGAATTAAATAGATCTTTGTATAGAAATTGAATTGGAGTGGGTGTGCCGTGTGCCGTGTGCCGTGTGCCGTGTGCATTTGAAGTCAACTACTGAGTATGTTGACAGTTGACACCCTATAGCTAGCATCAAAAACGGCTACCTCATCTCTCTGTTATGCATTAATTTTATACCCAAATTGGGTTTCTTTTTCTTTCTCAGAAGCTCATCCACCCACATATACACATACCTAGGGGTCTCCATATGGCCTTATGGGCTCAAAAGCATAATGGGAGTCTCATGGCCCGCAGGCCTTAAGTCTAACTCAGTCTATATTCAGGCCTCGTAATCTGTAGGCCTTAAGTGTAACGGGTCGGGTAAGGGCTTATTATTTTTGGCCCGGTCTATCATGACCCACATTGGAAAGCATTATTAAGCCTACTAAAAACATAGTAACAGCCTACCCAAAATAAAAGAGATGTTACATTTTATTTCTATAAACTGACTTTTCTTGATGCTTGGATGTTTGAGAGAGATGTTAATGATATTAATATTCCAAACAAAGAAGATTTGTGGATTCCAAGGTTATGTTGAGCGCTGAGCTTTTTGATAAACCATGATTTCTTATGAAGTTTACTTTTGATCTTTTTCCTATTAACTAGTGTGTATCCGCCGTATAGGTTATTCATAAACATGAACCATTATATTTATTATTGTCATACAAGATTAACTAGCACGACCTACTGATGTATAAGGCCCACTCCGGCTTAGCCTATAAGCCTACCGATAACAAGGCCCATGGGCTGCTTAAGGCTCAAAAAATATGATTGGACTTGACCCGGCCTAGCCCACTTATATTTGAAGTATAGGCTAAGGCTTGACTAAGCCCAACCCAATCCCATTTTTTTGGGATAGGCCAGCCCAACCCGGCCTATTGGAGACCCCTACACATACGTATGAGTTAATGAGTTTAGGGTTGAGAGTGTCATTTGCCATTGAAACTTGATCAAATACAAGGGCAAAGCATATGTTTGTTTCCTTTGCTATTTAGAGCTAAACTCATCTTTTAACAAGACATGAGATGATAGATGGAGTTCTATCATATAATCGCTTTGAATTCATGACCTTTGGTCCATCAGGGATGTGGTCTAGTGGTCGAGGGATAGGTCGTAAAAAATCAAGTCCGAGAGTATTAGGTTCGAATCCTGAGAGGGTCGTGAAAAAAAAACCATAACCTTGAACAACATCCATGCAGTTATTCAGAATCATCTGCTCACTTGACAAAGATCTAAATTCGGGATCTCAGATTGGAAATAAAGTCCTTAATTCTATACCATGTTAAGTCCTCATGAGCAATGATCAATTTAAAAAGTACCACAAAAGAAACCACCTTAATAACACCCACTACACATGCTTGCAATTAGACATTATCACATTAGTTGTAAAACACTGAGCTCTGAGAATCATATCACCTACAAACATAGGATCTTCCTTAAGGCCTCCATGTGATCTCACTTGAGCTTTTGTATCATTTCACTCCTTTTTTCGGTTACCAAAGTGATTTTGTGAAGAAATATCCCTAATATAATTAATAACATGTTTTATAAGGATTAATCTAGATATTATAAATCGGTAAATCGGTTATGTAGTTTACATGTACACATTTCAATATAGAATGTTGAAACTACTAGTATGTTTTATCAGTATGCTGTTTCAGTACTAGTGTAACAAAGCTAATGTGCACATCGAGAAAGTATGTCCTCTGGGGTACTAAACTACTAGTATGTTTTATCAGTATGCTATGAGAAAATAGTAATGTAGGGGTGTTAGGGCATCCTTAATAGACCACAAAATTAAAGATTGTAGATCCAATCTTTGTTTTTTTGTTCTTAATAGCAAATTCATTTAAGATTGTTCCATGAAGGGTCGTGAGTTTGGAGCATGAGATGATTGATTTCACGATCGATTGTCACCCAAACTTGCCACATGGCATTATATGATTGGATATTACATGTCATTAAATTATTTGTTTATATAAGCACTTTTGTATCAAGTATTATAAAAGATTTAAATGAAAAAATGTAAAGTAATTTTTTGTAAAAAATATATATCAATAAATTTGTTTTTTCGAGTGCTATCCATAGACACCCTTTTTGTTATGGTTTCGACACACAAAAAAATGAAATTATATATAAGGATGTAGGTTTAAAAATTAGGAGAAAGAATGTGATGATCTTTAATTTTTGTTCATTATTAAGATATTTTACAAAAAGATTATTAATTGAGAAAAAAGACAAATTTTTTGAGTGATGATCTTTTAAAAAGATCATCAGTAAGGATGGCCTTAGTGGTTTAGGTTATGTACCTTAAAGCGCATCAATGATGATGATTGATGGTAAATAGGGACATTTAATGAAATGCTTCCTTCATTATGTGACAACTAGAGAGCACTAATGTGATTCAAAAGTGTCAGGATTAGCACTTTCTTTTGATTACCAAATTTTGACATCTCAACACAACTCGGCTACAGAGGTTGGGGGACCTCAGTGGCAAAGTAAATTATTGGATCTTCTTATAAACAATTAGTATAAATTTCAGGCTGGTTAATGGGCTTCGGCAACTCACCCGGTTGGTGAGAAGCCCATAGGGTGACCCGAAAGAGACCCCGCCCGTAATCCGACCCGGACCCGAGTTTGACCCGAATTTGACCCACCCGATTGACCTATAGGCAGGGTAAGGATCTTATAAATGAAACCCGACCCAGACCCGCCTCCCCGACCCTTACCCTTACCCGTACCCGAAACCCAATTTATGAAGCCCACAAATTCAGTCCAGGCCTATTAAAAAACCCTAGCTAACAACTGTATTACTCTTCAATCATCGCCGTTTCTCTCCTTCGATTCAATCTCATTCAACTTCATCGACAATCCATCTCCTCCGTCGCCATCTCTGAAATTGGCAGTGAGAACGGTTGGAAGTTACGACGACGAATTCTGATTTTTAAATAAGCACGGCCGCATGTTCAACCTCCTCATCAGCACGGCCGCTCTGCCGCATGTTCAACTGCCTGAGCTTCTCGGTGGCGAGGCACAAAGTGAGCTTGTGGCACCTCCTCTGGTACTTGAATCCATTGACGCACCTGAGAGTTTGTGCGATGGAGAGGTAGAAGATGAGATGAGATGAGATGGGAGAAGGAGAGGAAGAGGATCGGGATCCAGGCGTGTCTGCATCAGAGCTTGGTTGGGGACTGAGTGAGGGTGTAGAGGATTAGAGAGAGGAAGATGAAGAAGAGTTGTTGATTTGGTTTAGAGATGATGGTGTTTAGGGATTCGATGATACCTGATTTGATTCAGGGATGCCATTTGTTTTTTTTCCCGAAAAGCAGGGTAATATGGACCCGACCCGGTTGACCCGAGTCTTACCCATCAGGAGGGTACCCTTAGGGTTTAATTTTTTTAAAAATTTGTACCCGACTCGGTTACTGTTCAATATATAACAAAAATAAACCTAAAGCCCACCCGACCCTAATATTTTCGGGCAGGGCTGACCCGTACCCGGCCCAACGCTGAGGCCTACTGGCTAACATGAGGCTTAATTCTTTTTATTTTAGAGAAATCTTAAAATCAAGTGGAGCTTAATGCCAACCGCTTCACTTGCTCCCCATTCAGCCGGTCCTGACCAGAACACGTTGTGACGTTGGTGGTTTCCATGTAGATATGAAAAAAATGTCTTTAATAAGGGCATCCGTAGTAAGGGAGCAATGAGCAATAAGTAAAAATAACATTTTCTCATAAAAGTCATGTAGCAAAGCAGAGCTAAAAGTAATGAGCAAAAATGGCTCTTTGCTATATATATTTTAACGCAACAAGAGAGCAAAGAGCAAAAAGTTATACTCATAATCATTCAATTATCCGAAATTATCACTTTTATTATTTCATTTTTTTGGTCCCAAGATTCTTTAATTTTTCTCATTTTTCTAATTTTTTTATTTTGTTCATCTAACGTTCATTTTATGGGATTTCTGATTTTTAGTTCTTTCAAAACCAACAAAATATAATTTCCTTTTGTTTTTCTTTATAAATATATGTGACCCCACTTATTGCTTTCCTATCCCACACCCTCTCCATTATTGCTCACCTATTAAACATTATTTTTGCTCTTTTTTTGCTCACTTGCTACATGAGAGCAATAAGCAATAAAATCTCTCTATTATTGCTTATTACTTCCCTCGGTGTGATACCCTAATGAAGCCTTTTTTTTCTCTCTTGAAGAGAGGGAATTACTAGCATGTGTTTTTGAGGTTGCGGATGCCAACTTGCCAAGAGCATATGATTCAATATGTTGGGGGATAAAAGATTAAGATAATGGAATAAAAGGGAGGTTGTAGTTTGTGGTTATAATAATGGATGTCGGTTGATTTCTTCACACTCCTCACCACCTCCATCAATCAATGCCTCTAATTGTGGATTGAATTTACATTTTGTTTTCTTACCAATCTCATGTTTCTCACTTCAACCTACATGTTTATGGTTGTGGTGGACAGCAACACCAACACATAGTCACATAGATAAATCCACATCCACATCCACATCCAGCTGCCCATGTTAGGAACACAAGGATCATAGTTTGGGGCAGTAATAAATCAGAGGTAGATGTTGTCAATGGTGGAAGGTCAATAAAGACCCAAAATTTGGTCAAACTCTTCAATGCAGAAACCATTGAATGCCACTGACCAACAAAAGTCATCTAATTTCACTAACCCAAATTTTACAAATCCACATTATCATGCACATCATTCATACTCTGTCAAATCTTGATAAAGAGAAAGAAAGTGCTTGTCCTAGCAATTAGAGCATCTCCAATCGTGGACATGGACACTTTGGGGCGCGTGCAAGTGTCCACCATTTTAGAGCATCCACAATGGTGGTGGACATTGGATATGGACACTTGGGGTACACTTTATACTTTATTTTTGACATAAAGTGGCTTTGGAACGCGTGAAATGTCCATGTCCATGGACACTTGATGTTCTCACCATTGGAAGTTTCCATGGCCAAGTGTCCATGGACACCTCAAAAATAAAGTATAAAGTGTACCCCAAGTGTCCATATCAAATGTCCAACACCATTGTGGATACTCTAAAATTGTGGACACTTGCACTCGCCTCAAAGCGTCCATGTCCACGATTGGAGATGCTCTTAGGACTGATTTTAACCCTAACTGAATGATTAAATTGATGAATGTGTATTTATGTGAAGTTGTCAACATGTCCAACATATAGGTCCACTTGAGTAGTGTGCTTTTCTAGCTAACATGATAGATAACATGTACTAAATGAGCATCTCTTTCTTTAGTCTTTTGATGTGTTCCGAGGCAGCAGCACTCAAACATTTTAGTGGTTTTGGGGATGCTCAGACATCAGTTATCAGTAGCGAAACAAAACAAGCAAGAAAAAGACCACACTGCCAACATATATCCCAAAACCCCAAAAACAAAGATTTGGAGTTTGGGTTTCTTTTTTGTTGGAAAAGCTTCGAACTTTTCAGTCACTACCATCTTCAACCTTTCCATTGATTTTGAGCTTTTCATTCAAAATGGGTTCTGGGATTTTGAGTTCAATTCTCATCCTATCCATCTGTTTCAACCTCTCAACTTGCCAACAGCCAAACACTGATGGGTTCTTCATCTCTGAGTTTTTTCACAAAATGGGTTTCAGCGTTGAGTATTCACACTTGTACAACTTCACAGCTCCTGTATGCTCATGGAGAGGTGTGGGTTGTAATTCTGGAGGGAATGTGATCAGCTTTACCGCTTCAAGTTTGGGCCTTTCTGGGTTGATTCCTGACAGCACTTTAGGGAAGCTTACCAAGCTTCAATCTTTGGATCTGAGCAACAACGGTGTGACTGGCTTGCCATCTGATTTCTGGAGCTTGGGGCTGTTGAAGTCACTCTATCTTTCATCTAACCAGATCGCTGGCTCACTCCCTAGCAACATAGGTAACTTTGGAGCTCTTGAAACCCTAGATTTGTCATCAAATAACTTCTCTAATGAGCTACCTGCTGCTATCAGTTCTTTGAAAAGCCTCAAGCTTTTGAATCTCAGCAACAATAATTTTGAGGGTTCCTTTCCATCCAGTCTGCTGAATTGCCAAAAATTGGTTTTGCTTGATGTGTCGTCCAATCAGTTTTCTGGGTCTCTACCTGATGGGTTTTTTGCATTGCTTAACCTCAAGTTTCTGAGCCTTGCTAGAAATCAATTTCAAGGAAAAGTGTCTGACTTTGTTGGCCAGAATAATCTTACTTATCTCAACATTTCAAGAAACTTATTTCACGGTTCTGTAATGGAGGCATTTCAGCAGTCTCTCCAGGTTATTGACTTGAGTTACAACCAGTTCTCAGGGCACATTTCTCAGATACCTTTCAATTGGTCCAATCTGGTTTACTTGGACTTTTCTGAAAATCATTTGAGTGGTGAGATCTATCTTGATTTGGATCAGTGTCCCAATGTGACGCATCTCAATCTTGCGCGCAACAGGTTTTCTAGACAGAAATTTCCATCAGTTGGGAACTTGTTTAAGTTAGAATATCTGAACTTGTCCAGTACTAGTTTGACCTCGACTATTCCAACTGAAGTTTCACAGCTTGGTAGATTGAGTACCCTCGATTTGTCAGATAACCATCTCAATGGCAGCATACCATTTTTGAGTATTGGGAGTCTTCGAGTTCTAGATTTGTCTCGCAACAATTTGTCTGGAGAAATCCCGCGGCATATCATAAAAGGATTGAAGTCAATAGACAGGTTTAATTTCTCTTATAATAACTTGACATTCTGTGGTGCTAAGTTGTCATTGCAAGTTCTCGAGTCAGCTTTCGCTGGGTCTGTAAACAACTGCCCAATTGCTGCGGATCCGAAGGTTATTGAAAGAAGGGATAGGGGAAGTCGGGGGATGAAATTGGCACTGGCATTGACATTGTCTATGGTTTGCGTGCTCGTGGGGCTGTTGTGCCTGGCATTTGGTTGTAGAAGGCAAACTACGACATGGGCTTTGAAGCAACCAGTGTATAGTGAAGAGCGGAACATCTCAGGTCCATTTTCGTTCCAGACTGACTCGACTACTTGGGTGGCAGACGTCAAACAAGCCACTTCAGTTCCAGTTGTGATATTTGAAAAACCATTGCTTAACTTCACATTCGTGGACCTCTTGGCAGCTACTTCAAATTTTGATCGAGGGACATTATTGGCCGAGGGCAGGTTTGGTCCAGTTTATAGAGGGTTTTTGTCCGGTGGGATTCACGTGGCTGTTAAGGTCTTGGTTCATGGCTCGACCATGACTGACCAAGAAGCTGCTAAGGAGTTTGAGTATCTTGGTCGAATAAAGCATCCAAATTTAGTTCCGTTAACCGGATATTGTTTGGCAGGAGATCAACGAATAGCCATTTATGACTACATGGAAAATGGAACCTTGCAGAACTTGCTCCATGACTTGCCACTTGGGGCTCAAATGACAGAAGATTGGAGCACAGACACATGGGAAGAAGACCCTACCGATCATATCCAAAACGCAGGATCTGATAAGTTATTAAACACGTGGAGATTTCGTCACAAGATTGCCCTTGGTACAGCTAGAGCTCTAGCCTTCCTCCACCACGGCTGCTCACCACCCATAATACACAGAGACGTCAAAGCCAGCAGTGTGTATATTGATTCAAATCTTGAGCCAAGACTATCTGATTTCGGACTAGCGAAGATTTTTGGTGCTGGTGTGGATGACATCATAGCTCGGGGCTCGCCAGGTTACGTCCCACCCGAATTCTCTCACCACGACGGTGAATCCCCACAAGCCCCCACACCGAAATCCGATGTGTATGGTTTTGGGGTCATCTTATTTGAGCTCCTCACAGGTAAAAAGGCAGTACTAGACGACTCTACGAACGAGCAGCGCTCAAGTTTAGTAAATTGGGTTCGAGGATTGGTAAAAAGGAATGAAGGTTTAAGTGCTATTGATTCCAAAATGGATGGTATTGGCTTAGATGCTCAAATGGAGGAAGCTTTGAAGATAGGATACCTCTGCACAGCTGAGCTGCCTTCTAAACGACCAAGTATGCAACAAATTGTTGGACTCCTAAAAGACATGGAACCAGCAAATGACCAGTGAAGAAGTATTTTTCTCATCGGGTGTGTTAGGCTCGTGGAGTAGTGCAATGCTCAACCAGTGAAGTAGTACATGACCAATTAATCAAACATAGACTGCGTGCTTTTTTGTCTATGTTTTTCCACCAGCTGGTACCTCTCGTGCTGCACTTCAAGACTGATGTATAGTTAAGACTGATCAAACTGCATTTCCAGCGAAATTGTTCTGTTTCATGGTAGGCAATTCTACTAGGATGTGTGAAAATGGTGTGAGGATTTGATCAATGGAAAAACTTGTTTTTCAAGTTTCAAACAGCATTTGACTTCTTTTTTATATAGTAAACATTAGGTGTTGAGCCCATGCAACCACGCCAATTCCCACTGTTTTGCATTTTGCTAATACAGTAATACTATCCCCTTGTATAAAAAAAAAAGAAGAGAAAGTAATACTATCCCCACAAGCAACCATTTTTTATTTTTAGTAGTATTAGTGGGATGTGAATTACAGATCATTCAGGGTTCACACTAACAATTTGACTGCATCTATATCTATCAACCAAATTTAGCATGTTCCTCCCAGTACAGACCCCCCCTTATCAGTAGCTCTATTTCTGTTTTTACAACTAAGCCAAAGGTTCTTTCGATTTGTTTATTATGAATTAAATCTCGCATCGTTTTGTTGGTTTTTTTGTTAACAAATTATATGTCATTTTGACGAATTATATCATATGATATGATGCGGTTGAATTATTGGTTACTCTTTAGACAATTTTTATTATTTGCACCAAAAATCAAGTTTGAAGGCTTACTAATTATTACTCCCTTCGTCCTGGTTTGTTTGTCCAAAATGACAGTTTGTACGGGAATTAAGAAAAGTAAATAAAGGACAATGATCAGAGGGAGAAGAGGGAAGAAATATGAGGAAAATGTATGTGGAGTGGGTTCCGCACACGAATAATTAGTTATTTATCATTAAAAGTACAATTTTTTTAATAAATAAAAAAAATTTAAATAAAATTTTTTGATAGTAAAAAAAAGATTAATTTGATTATTTAATTATATATAAAAAGAAAATGGATAAATATTAGCTGACCCAAAAAAGTGGACAAACAAACCGTGAGAGTGTAAATAATGACCCCCGAGTTTTTTTTTATTTCAAATATTTGAGAATGGAGAGTTAGGGCTTCAACTTGGGCACAAAACAAAATTGTAATCTGACGAGGAAGAAGCGAATTGTGGGGGAGTAGAAAAAGGAAAAAATAATTTTGAAAATGAGGCTCGGATAAAGCTTCCAACGAGTTGATCCACGAATCGTATAATGCTGCGCTGGAACAGGTATTGTCGATTTAGGGATTTCGGCCATTGTTCTCTTCTTTTTAGATAAGCAATTTAGTTCGTTTTGACAACTTGCTTTTGGCCTTAAGACGTATTTGCATTTATTTATGAAGTTTTTGGTGATTAGCGATTTCATGATATCAGTTTGTTGATCTTGTGGTGATGGTGAGTGTTAGTTGCTCGAGTGTATTAGTGTTAGTTAAATAGTTACACTAGAAAACTGAAGGAGTGAATTGGGGAAAACACTGAATGATGATGCAAATTTTATCATCACTCAGTACCGAAACTAAACAAAAATAAATCATTTTCAATAAATCACTCATCTGGTTGAATACATAGCGTATTGGCACCATATATTTGCATACGATTACATATATGGGTAATAAAAAAAATTAAGATATTGAAGGCAGTTGTGGGTAGTCTCAAAGAGGTTTGAGCTTCCACACAAAACAAAACAAAACAAAAATTGAAATTCACGAATGTTATGAGGTTTGGGCATCAACATATGTGGATTTCAAGCCATGATTTCGGGAGCCTCATCTTCTCCTTCATTCTCACCTGATAACTCTTCCAGCGACTTCCCATTTGGTTCAGGTACCAAGAATGTAAATGCCATGCCCAAGAAGTTTATTATGCCCAACACGATAAGTGAATATTTGATCCCAATACCTGGTGGGTACCCTGCCTCTGTCTTAGTTTTGTCTGGGCTTTGAGCAGCATACAGGAAACCGAATGCTCCAATGATGGCTCCAGCTTTACCTGCAGCTGCAGATATTCCATGACAAGTAGACCTCAGCCTGGCCGGGAAGATCTCAGCTGGGACAATGAATGTCGTGGCATTGGGTCCAAAATTAGCGAAGAAAAACGTGAGGGAGTACATGATGACGAACCCTATGTGATGTCTAGTCCAGTGGTCATACGGGATGGCTATGGCAAACATGAAGACAGTCATGAAGAAGAAACCCATCAGTTGGATTTTGAACCTTCCCATTCTATCGATGAATGCCACGGTGAACCAGTAACCAGGAACAGTACTGCAGAGGGCAATTAGTGTTTGAGCCTTGGCAATCTTGAAAACTTCGTTGATTGCATTCATTGTCTGCGCCTTCGGGATCCATCCAATGGCACTGAATATATCTTTCTGAAATAGGTTCTGGCTGTAGAAAGCAATATCAAGCAAGAACCAAGTAGAGGTAGTTCCGAGGAGATGGAGACCATGCCTGCGAGCAAATTGCATGGAGAACAAACCAAAACTGTTAGACTTGTCCTGTGTCATTATTTCTAATTTTTTCTGTTCCACCGCGAGTTCCACATTTAAGACCTTGGACATATCTGATGCAGCTTGTTGGGCATTCTTGGCTACTAGGGCAGTGTAACGTGCAGTTTCAGGCATCTTCATACGCCAGTAGTAAGTCAAAGCAGCAGGTAAAGCTCCCACCATCAAAACGATTCTCCAAACATAATCAGCCTGTGGAGGGGTGGACGCTGATGCATTGACACTGTAAATCGGGGCTTTAAATTGGTGATCAAAGCCTGCTGAGACAGCAAGGGCAACAATCCCACCTCCTAATATTCCAAATCCTTGCATGGCAAACACTGCTGCAATGAAAGCTCCGCGAGTCTTCTTGTTGGCGTATTCAGACATGATGGTAGCGGAGAGAGGATAGTCACCACCGATGCCAAATCCCAACCAAAACCGGAAGAAGCAAAGCGTGGCCATGGTACCTTTGGGAGTTCGTCCGAATGAAAGACCTGAGGCAACAGAGCAGAAGACCATTATCAACAGCGTTAGTCCATAGACCCTCTTGCGTCCCATCTTATCACCTAGCCAGCCAAAGAATAGTTGGCCAGTTAGAGTCCCGACAAATGCAACACCGTTCACTGCAGCTGCCACGTTTGGGGGTAAAGATCCTGGCTTGGGCGACCCTTCCACATGGTAATAAATACGGCCCAGCAGTTTGGTGACGAGGGAGACGCAAAACAGATCGTATGCGTCTGTGAAGAAACCCATACCAGCAATCACAATTGCTGTGAAATGGTATAATTGGGTCTTCGCAACATCAAGTGCATTAAGCACTTGCAATTGCTCTTTGACCATTGCTAAGGATCAGTACACGGCAGTTGATGGGAATAGTAACGAGTTCTTCCACCTGATGATTGATTTTATACATTTTGCAAGTTAGAACAAGATATATGCATCTATTAGTATTGCACTAACTGAATTTAAATGCACATGAAACAGTGTTAAATGAGGCAATGAGCATACCTGCTTGCTGGCCTTTGATGATTCTGCTTTATCGTCTTGGATGTGATTGATATACAAGCTATGCATCGCTATTTATAGTGTACTTCAAGCCCGGAATCCTCACGGCATAAAATGGTATATGCTTCTTCATCTTCATTCTTTATGTATGTTAACTCAGTTTTTTATACCTGAATTGTTTTTTTTGTCATGCAATATTTGTTTTATACTTAAAGAGATGAAGGGAAATTCTATGCAGTGGGGAGTTGTGTTCGTGCCTCCAGGTTTTGATGCTTTGGCTGACCCTATCCAAGTCCAGCAGTAATCAATTGGAATTTTAATCCCTCTGTGAACTGTCTTCATTGTAATATAGTGAATTTATTTTCCCCTCTCCTCCCATAATTTGAAAAACACTTGTTCAGCTAGCAGGTTCTTGACATTGACTGTCTTAAATTATTATACTTGTTATGTTCAACAACAACAACAAAATACCAGAATTGTTATGCCAGCAGAAACATGGGTTATGCTATCCCAAAAGGAACAGCTTCTGCCCTCCCTAATTCCAATATCAAATCTCAGATGACAGTGTATCACAGATTCACAATTCACAGGTAAGCATATTGTTTCTTTTTTGCATAGTTGATTCTGTCAACCTGTTGCAGCTATTTACTACCTGGTTCTGATTCTGATAAACAATAATATGAAAATATTTATTGTCTGCTTCGGTATAATTGATGATGTTATCAGATTGCCTCAAGTAATAGTATTTTCTTAAGAAGATTTATTCTGAGATGAAAGTCTGAAACACAACATTCAGAGGGTGGTCACTATTGAGTCTGTCTTCCTCGCGTAGCAATGTTCGTGCTATAACCAATCGAGCAAATGTCAGAATACACAATACAGTACAATGAGGTTTTTTTGATCTAGTCCTTACACAAAATCAACTCGGTGTTTAATATATGAACATGTACTTGCAATGTCAAAAGGTATACATCCAGTTGTTGATGATGTCATGTATCAAGTCAACCGGTTGTTAATTGCAAGTTTGCAACTGATGAATAGGTCTTTAGAATCACAACATCCTTCAGAAAGAAAAGACAAGCTTACATAATGTTGATGGTCAAGTTGTCATAATCTATGATGACATTGACTTATTTATGATGATTTTTGTGATTAACAAATTCAAAAAAAAATGCAGCTCACCAGCTGGTTGTTTACTCGCAAGCGACAACATTTTGAAGAACTGAAATTTTTACAGAGCTTTCATAGCTCAATTGGTCAGAGGCTTAGAGCATCTCTCGAGTAAAAGGAAGGTACAATGTTTGATGTGATTAATTAGCAGCTAACTTGTTTTGGTAACATGGGAAGCATCCTCGTTATGTTCAATCGTTCGTAGAAGAGAATTCTCATTTACATTAGAAAACGACATTTACTAGCGATTCCTATCATTCAATAGCTTACCGGAGCTTCAAAATTCCATAAAAAAACAAGTGCCCCTTTAAGATAGAAATTGGTGCTGTGTACAGCGTTTAATGTAAGTTGCTCAACAGCAATTTAACTTAAGGACAGCTGGTTTATGTTCGGTTTGATAGTTATCTGTTGATTTTTATGAGTGCTTGTGCAGATTTGAAAGTTTAATTGGTGTGACGTTTCTGAATGTTATCTTGTTTTGGTACAATGGTGCTGTGTAGCTATCCCAGAAGAAGATTAATTTGCAGAGTGCAAGCACATGGTTGCCTGACAGAAGGGGTTTGCCTGCAACCACGTGGACTGTGGATTGTAGTTGTTGAAATAGCTACGCGTGAGATGAGCTCAACTGTACCAGCTAGATGTAGCTCATCCTGTTGTACAGTTGGTTGCACAGACTAGGATAATCAAAATGAAATGCAGAACAGTAAAGGACACAAAACACTTGGTGACCCAGTTCGGCTCAATGTAGCCTACGTCTGGGGGACTTCTCCCAAGTCCAAGGAACAATCCACCATCACGGTATATAGTACAGATTGATGTTTGAACAGCCTTCCAAACTACTGATCCCCTATACTACTCTCCAAGTGAATTGGGTGATCTAAACTTCCCTTAGATCCGAAGACTCCCGTCTTGCACATCCACACCTCCTCCCGAGGCTGATACAGTCGAACCTACCACAGCAGATTCTCCTGGTAGTGTTTGTCGTCTCTTGTGTGAGTCGAACTACAAGTACAGAGTAGTACAGTGCAGCGACAACACCTCTTGAACTCTGGAAGAAGTTGAGCGCATCAACAATATATGAGTTCAAGCAAATAAAGCAAGTGGCTTACTAACTTGCGGCCTCAATCCTTCTACGACAGCACGATGACTCGTAGATTAGAATGATAAATTCCGCTCTCTGATTGACGGCTCCTCCACACAGCGTTTCTCAGGTTTTTGTGTGCTGCTGAATAATGAACCCTGGCCTCCTTTATATAGCAGCAGTGTAAATCTAGAAGATAGAAACCCTAGATTTGATTTCCTAAAACCCAAGATAAGATAGGGATTAAATCAGTTGAGATTTAATCTTGAACTGCGTATCTTTATCTCTTAAAAATCGGGTATGATGATGTGGCAGTCGTATAGATTTGATTGAGATCCATCAGTTTGAAAAACTAGGAGCTGTGCTGATTTTTTGGAACTGACTGATTGATCTAGCACAGATCATTTTTGTGAGCTTCTTGCACAGATTCGTGTTTTGCCTAGATGACACTTTTTACTCCAACAATCTCCCCTTGACATTTGAGGCAAAACACTTCTTCTGCATGACCTCTTTTCAACCAGTAGCTGAAGCTTGCACCGATAGAAGATATCATTAGCAGCACACATCATCACAGCCCATTATCACAGCCACAGCCATGCATCTCTACTCATGCAGATTTGTTCCGCGTGAGATGAGCTCAACTATACCAGCTAGATGTAGCTCACCCTGTGATACAGTTGGTTGCACAGACTAGGATAATCAAAATGAAATGCAGAACAGTAAAGGACACAAAGCACTTGGTGACCCAGTTCGGCTCAATGTAGCCTACGTCTGGGGGACTTCTCCCAAGTCCAAGGAACAATCCACTATCACGGTATATAGTACAGATTGATGTTTGAACAGCCTTCCAAACTACTGATCCCTTATACTACTCTCCAAGTGAATTGGGTGATCTAAGCTTCCCTTAGATCCGAAGACTCCCGTCTTGCATGTCCAGACCTCCTCCCGAGGCTGATACAGTCGAACCTACCACAGCAGATTCTCCTGACAGTGTTTGTCGTCTCTTGTGTGAGTCGAACTACAAGTACAGAGTAGTATAGTGCAACGACAACACCTCTTGAACTCTGGAAGAAGTTGAGCGCAGCAACAATATATGAGTTCAAGCAAATAAAGCAAGTGGCTTACTAACTTGCGGCCTCAATCTTTCTACGACAGCACGCTGACTCGTAGATTTGAATGATGAATTCTGCTATCTGATTGATGGCTCCTCCACACGGCGTTTCTCAGGTTTTTGTGTGCTGCTGAATAATGAACCATAGCCTCCTTTATATAGCAGCCGTGTAAATCTAGAAGATAGAAACCCTATATTTGATTTCCTAAAACCCCAGATAAGATGGGGATTAAATCAGTTGAAATTTAATCTTGAACTGCGTATCTTTATCTTAAGAATCGGGTATGATGATGTGGCAGTCGTATAGATTTGATTGAGATCCATCGTTCAAAAAACTAGGAGCTGTGCTGATTTTTCGAAACTGACTGATTGATCTAGCACAGATCATTTTTGCGAGCTTCTTGCACAGATTCGTGTTTTGCCTAGATGGCACTTTTTACTCCAACAATCCCCCCCTTGACATTTGAGGCAAAACACTTCTTCTGCATGACCTCTTTTCAACCAGTAGCTGAAGCTTGCACCGATAAAAGATACCATTAGCATCACACATCATCATAGCCACAACCATGCATCTCTACTCATGCAGATTCTTCCCCTTTTTGTCACAAGTGGCAAGGGACCATTGCACAGACTACTCCTCTTCATATTCAGTATCCTGGAGCACGCTGAAATTTCATTCGTTTGATCTCGCGTTCGAGGAACAGATACTGGCAGCTAGGATGTTTGTCTGGATCACCATTTTTTTCAGTGGGCATAGATTGCTGATTAGTTGTCTTCTCCACGATAGGTTCAGAAGCTGCCACAGATTTTGCACTACTTTATCAGACTCTTTTACAGACGACACATCCTCAGGGACGTACTCTGCATCTGTATCTTTGCTTGCCTTTTGAGACTCCACATGACTTGTTTTCTGCTCCGACTCAGTCTCCTCAATAGGCACAGAGTGCTCCTAGGTCTTCTCAACATTCTGCTCAGTCTGTCCAGCCACTCTTTCTTTCTCCTTTTCAGCAGGCTTAGCCTCTCTCACTTGCTTCTCTTTCGCAAAGATATCCATCAATTCTACATGAATTTGCGGGCACCAAATCTGCAACAGAAAGCGAGCCACCTCCGACCACTACTTGGTCCCAACTATACTATCTGCCACTTTCTTCTTTACCAATTCTTTCACCAAACTTTTTCAACCAATCGACACCCCAACAAGAACATCAGTAACACTAGATTGTTCAGCAACATACTCAAAAGATGTACCTTTAGGTTTCACTGAAGAAACCCCTTTGACTGGAGTCTTGTCCTGTCCATACTTCTTCTTCTCGATGTGTGATGTGCCGATCTACGCAGTCTCCCCCTCAATGGTAGACTCCTTCTCCAACAAGACTGGATCTTGACCAGTCACCGGTAGCATCTTGGTGGAATCGACGGCCTTGTCAACAACCTCCTTTTGAATCTCCGTCGGAATAACTTTTCAAGGAGTTTGCACAGTTTGATTTAAACACATACCTCCCCCTTACTACTTGGCACGTCAGCACATATACGAGTTCTGCTCAGCTGACTGCCCCTGACTTAAAAGCCTTCTAGTTTTTCATGACACAAAGGCCAAGTGCAGACCTTAGTGTCTCAAACCTCTCAACATCCAAAGGCTTTGTCAATATATCCGCTAGTTGTTTCTCTGTTGGCATGTGGCATCCAAAGGCTGTTGGAACGAGATCACATACATTATCACGAGTGAATTCTCCCAACTCCTCTTGCATAGCCGTGATCCAATGGTCATCTTGCAAGGCTTCCTTCACATTCTTTGGTTCCACCTTTGATAAATAGCAGCTATGGTTAATCATATCTCTATGATTAACATGAGTTTTAGCTCTTGTCGTGAGGATCTCCAATGACACTAGACAGAGGATGATTCTTCTGGATTCTGCTAGAAGGTTGCATACTAGCCTCACCAACTCCAGAGTGAGTTTGATTTACTTCACTTCCTTCAGCATCTCGCATGTTGACGGAGTCCACTGCACTGTCGTTAAGGTGCAGTGTTCTCTGTACAAAATAAATTTATAATATCCGCTACTTGTGACTACACTACTGGGTAGTAAGTGGTAAGTAGGGGTCGAACCCAAGGGAATTAGGGGAATAGGCTATTCTTTTAGGGTGATTGAACTGGGGGGAGCGTGTTTTATGGTTGATTGAGGTTTTAGCGCTCTGATTAACTACGTGATTTTTTGGGGGTTTTTGGTTTTGATAGCGGAAAAGTAAATATAGAAATTAAATGCTGTAAATACAAAGAAGACTTACAGTGGGTGATGCGTGATTGTAATTCCTCCGGTAGATCAGCAGTTGGTGATTGCGGTTTAACAGTTAAGAGAAGCATTCGGTTTCAGGTACTCTTGTATTATAACATGTATATAATAAACTGTTAGTAACTTTTCTAAGTATTCAAAGATGAATCGAGGCCCTTTCGTAGCGCAAGACTTGCAACATCGTTTAAAGCAACCCTTGTTCTATTTCAGACTAATTCCTCCTTTCGAAGTATCTTAGCCTTTTGTGCATCCACCTGATCTCACAGTTACGATTGACCAAGTGGTGTTTTAGATGAGTCGAACTTCTCAGATAAGCTTTGCCCTTTCGTAGCATCCACTTACCTGAGTATGTTCACGAACCCCACGGAAGAGTTTTGCCCTTTCGTAGCATCCACTCAACCTTGGAAATTCTGACTATAAATGGCACATAGAACAAGTTTTGAATACAAAGAAATGAAACTAAAAGATATTACAACATTATATAATACAAGAAAATACCTTCCACCGAATAAAGAGTTTAGCTACGAATATCCATAGAGATGGATACCATAGCTAAATACTCGGGGGTTTTTGGAAACAGTAAGAGGGAAATGGGTGGAATACTCAAGAACCAACAGGAGTATTCCTAATTCCTACTGAATACTCAAGAACCAACAGGAGTATTCTCTACAGTATTATAATACTCGAGAACCGACAAGAGTATTATAATTTCCAGTATAATACTCAAGAACAAACAGGAGTATTATTTCAAAATCGAACCAAACTTACAAGTAACAAACTTAGAGAGAGAAGTGATTTACAATTTTGGGATGCATTTGTGAGGAGGAGGAGCACCTCCTTTTATAGGAAAAATGGGTGGAGATGGGTGGTGGAGATTGGCTTGATCCAAGGGAGGAGGAGGAGGCAAGGAGGAGCCAAGGAGGAGCCACCACTTGGCGGAGGAGGAGTGGAGGAGCTCAGCCGCCGGTAGCCGGTCACCATGGAGGAGGAGTGGTGGAGGAAGCCACCTCCAAGGCAAGTCAACCGGTTGCTCAAGGAGGAGGAGGGTGGCGCTGCCGGTTGTGGGTGGAGAATGGGGTGGTTTTGCCTCCTTTGGTCACCTCTTCATCAAGTCACCAAGTCATCTTGCCCATATGTGAGTTTTGTACAGTTTTGTGCAGTCTTTTCACAAAACTGTCAGTGTGTTCCTTTCCCGGGCTGTCTTGAGTCCTCTCCTGATTCTTCTGATTAATTTGTTATGGTCAATTTCACGTCAGGATCCTTGATGTTTCTTCAGTCGGCATATGATCTTGACCTTGGATTGACTCTTGTTATCTTTTCAGCATAAAATCCTCTCCTTAGCGTGTTTTCACTTCAGTCTCTAAAATGCCCTGTGGAAATATATCGGGACTAACAGACAAAAGTTAACTAGACAAACAGTCTAATTTGGTGGGTTTAACTGTGTTTCTGATTCGTACAATTATGGTCCATCAGAATACCCCCCACTTTTAGTTTTCGTCCCGAACAATGCTATTAAAGGGCGTAAGTTCTAGGTTCGGTTTTGGCATATGAAAATTAGACTGTGGTACTCGATCTATCCTAATTCATGCATTGCTTACTTATTACCAAATTAAACTGTGTAAATAAATAGAAGAAACTTAATACTTGTACCTCCATGCTGAGATGCAAATTATATTGGATGTCTCGGGAGATAGCCCTTTTCAGGTTCTTGGGTTGCAGCCTTGGGATCGTTTCGTACTATATGGTCTTCTGGTAGCTTTCTCATGCACGTGATTCGGTTCGGGTTTCAGTGAGTTGAACCTTCTTGATTTTTTTCTTTGGCGAGGGACTGCTTTTTTGTTGTAGTGAATCGGCCTTTGGCCTTTGATTTGACTTTGTCGAGTGCTTCACTTTTGCTCGGTTAAAACCTTCACAATTTTGGGCCTTTGGCCTCTTTTGATTTTCTTCTTTGAGTTTTTCGCTTCTTTGTGACTTGCTAGTCCATTTTGTCAGCCTTCTTGGGAGGTCCAATCATCGCCCGCAAGCCTATGGAAATACCTCCCCTCTCCTCTTGTCTTCGTCGTTTTGCGCGGGTCAAGATGAGGGTCGCTTATCTATTTTCTCGGCTATTTTGACTAGAGAGAGGACGGTCTGATTCCCGTCCTCGCCTTTGCATAGATGCTTCTTGGCGTAGTTTGACTCAATTGTTCACTGAAAATCCGAAGTGCAGCCTCCACTGACTTTGAAAACCATATAGTTTGATCTGATCCTTTGATTGCTTCCCAAGTCCTTCTAGGGCAGTTTATGTCAACTCCACATCCCTAGTTATCTCAACACAAAGGACAAATGGAAAGTTACATTCTAAGTTTTTAAACAGTTTGAATTTTCACAAGGTAAATGCATGAATTCTGATTTATCTTTTTCACATTCTTAAATTCATATGTTCAAAAAGATACTAATACTAGAAAAGAAAAAACAGCAAGCATGTTATTTATGTACACAGGTGGTTTTCACCCCCCACTTTTGAACGAAGGCGTGCCTTAGTTCAAAAGTCATGCAAGCTTAAAACTAAGTACTGAAAGTAAGTGCAGAAAGTAAGATAGTGTCGGGTTACCTCCCGACCAGTGCACTTGTTTTACGTCGTTGGCTCGACGATACCTCGTTGTGGATTACTGGTTTGGGTCCCATGGGTGGCTGAGGTCGAACTTTTGTGGGGCTAAGTTGACTTCATTGTGGTACTGTTTAACTCGCTGCCCGTTTACCGTGAACTTGCTTCCATTGTTCATGCTTTCTAACTCAAGCATCCCATGGTTGAATACTTTAGTCACGGTATACGGACCAGTCCATCTTGATCTTAGTTTGCCGGGCATCAACTTCAACCGTGAGGAGAAGAGTAGTACTTGTTGTCCTTCCTCGAATGAGCGCCGGAGGATGAATTTGTCGTGATATAATTTCGTCCGTGCCTTGTAGTCTGTCTGCCCTTCATAGGCCTTAAGCCGCAATTCTTCAAGTTCGCATAGCTTAAGCTTCCTATCCAGTCCGGCAGCTTTTAAATCCGGATTGCACTGCTTGAGCGCCCAATAGGCTTTGTGTTCTAATTCCACCGGAAGGTGTCATGCCTTCCCATAAACAAGTCGGAAAGGGGAGGTTCCAATTGGCGTCTTGTATGCCGTCCGATAAGCCCAGAGAGCTTCATCTAGCCTTTGACTCCAATCTTTCCTACCTGGTTTCACCATCTTTTCTAGAATACTCTTGATCTCGCGGTTAGAGATCTCGGCTTGACCATTGGTCTGGGGATGATATGCCGTGGATGTTCTGTGGTGGACATGGTAGCGTTTTAAGGTGGTAGCCATCATGCGGTTACAGAAATGAGTTCCTTGGTCGCTGATTATGGCCTTGGGTACCCCGTATCTACAAAACAGGTTAGTGCGCAAAAAATCTATGACAGTCTTTGCATCGTCGCACCTTGTGGCCTTGGCTTCTACCCATTTTGACACATAATCAACAGCAACTAAGATGTAAGTATAACCGTATGAGACTGGGAATGGTCCCATAAAATCAAGACCCCAAACGTCAAAAACATCATTGACTAATATGGGTACTTGTGGCATTTCACTTCTAGCCGACATGTTTCCTACTCTTTGACACTTATCGCACTTTTGACACTTCTCATTGGTATCTCTAAATAAACTCGGCCAAAAGAAGCCGCTATCTAGGATTTTTCTAGCGGTTCTCCTAGGTCCGAAGTGTCCTCCGCATGCAAACTCATGGCAAAAGCTAATGACAGAAGCTATTTCATTATCAGGGATGCATCTCCTAAGTATTTGATCTGGTCCTATTTTCCATAAATAAGGATCATCCCATACGTACTGTTTAGCATTATGTTTAAGTTTCATGCATTGTGTTTTAGTAAGAGAAGGAGGAAATGTACCTCCTACAAGGTAGTTGATGATAGAGGCGTACCAGGGCACCTTGGTTGAGACGGCGTATAGGTGCTCGTCTGGAAATGATTCGGTTATGTGCCCTTCCTCTTGCTTCTGGACAATCCTGCTTAGGTGGTCTGCTACAGTGTTCTCGATTCCCTTTTTGTCCCTTATTTCCACATTGAATTCTTGCAATAGTAATATCCACCGAATAAGCCTTGGCTTAGCCTCCTTCTTCTTCATTAGGTAACGGATGGCAGCATGGTCGGAATAAACTATTATTTTTGCTCCAAGCAAGTAGGGTCTGAATTTTTCTAGAGCGAATACTACTGCAAGGAGCTCCTTTTCGGTGGTGGAGTAGTTCCGTTGGGCAGGATCTAGGGTTCGTGAGGCGTAATAGATCACTCCCGCTTTCTTTTCAATTTTTTGGCCGAGAACTGCCCCTACAGCAAAGTCGCTTGCGTCGCACATGATTTCAAATGGTAGTTCCCAATTTGGTGTTTGGATGATGGGTGTGCTAGTGAGGGCTTTCTTTAGATCATCAAAGGCCTCTTTGCATGCGTTGGTGAATTCAAACGGAACTTCTTTTTGCAGAAGAGAGGATAGGGGTAATGCCTTTTTGGAGAAGTCTTTGATGAATCGTCGGTAGAATCCTGCATGGCCAAGGAATGATTGGATGTCTCGGACCGTGGATGGGTAAGGAAGAGTCATGATGAGGTCTATCTTAGCTTTATCCACCTCTATGCCTTTTTTTGAGACGACGTGCCCTAAGACTGTTCCATGGGTTACCATGAAATGGCATTTCTCATAATTGAGCACTAGGTTCATTGAGACACATCGTGCCAGAACCGTGCTCAAATTATCTAGGCAAGCGTCGAAAGTATTGCCATAGATGGTGAAGTCGTCCATGAAGACTTCGATGAATTCCCCGATCATGTCTGAAAAGATGCTGGTTACTACCCTTTGAAACGTTCCTGGAGCATTGCATAGACCGAACGACATTCTTCTGAAAGCAAATGTACCGAATGGGTAGGTGAATGTGGTCTTTTCTTGGTCCTCAGGCGCTATGGGAACTTGGTTGTATCCTGAGAACCCGTCCAGGAAGCAAAAGTACGGTTTGCCTGCCAGTCGGTCTAACATTTGATCGATGAATGGCAGAGGGAAATGGTCCTTTCTTGTGACTGCGTTCAATTTCCTGTAATCTATGCACATTCTCCAGCCGTTCTTGATCCTAGTTGTTACCATATTTCCTTCGGCATCTTCCTCGACTGTGATCCCGCTTTTCTTCGGGACTATGTGGACTGGACTCACCCACTGACTATCTGATATTGGATAGATTACATCCGCATCCAGGAGCTTTTGTATTTCCTTCCGGACGATTTCCATCATGATTGGATTGAGTCGTCGTTGAGGCTCTCTTGATGGCTTTACTCCATCCTCGAGTAGAATACGGTGCATGCATACGGCCGGGCTGATTCCTCTTAAGTCAGCCAGTGTCCATCCTAAGGCTAACTTGTGTTGTTTCAGTACTTTTATCAATCTCTGTTCCTGGCCTGCTTCTAGGCCACTCTTGATGATTACTGGGAGTGTGTTATTCTCCCCTAGGAAGGCGTACTTCAGATGTCCAGGCAGGGACTTCAATTCTACTTTGGGAGCTTGCGTCACTGAGGGCAGAAAAGTATTTGATTTGAATAATTTTACCTCGTTCACTTCGTATTTTGGTGTGAGAGGTTCTGAGGTTGTCAGGTGGGCTAGTGTTTCATGCAGGCTTTCGGCCAAGTTATACGAGCTCTCGGCTCCATTGAGTATGAGTTCTAAGGGATCCTTTTTAGGTTCTGATTGAACTTCTTGGACTAGATCATCCAAAGCGTCGAGAGCGTGTACTTCCTCGAAGTCCATAGGGTGCTTCATTGCCTTGAGTATGTCGAAGCTGAAAACTTCTCCTTCTACTTCCATTGAGATCATTCCACTTCCACAGTCTATCTTCATTCTTGCTGTTTTTAGAAATGGACGGCCAAGAAGGATGGGTGCATGATTAGTAGGTTCGCCATTCTCCATTTTTAAAACGTAGAAGTCTGCTGGAAACACTAATTGGCCTACTTGGACCAAGACATCTTCAATTTTTCCCTCGGGCTGTTTACACGACCGATCCGCTAATTGAATAGTAAGACCGGTGGGTATGAGTGGCCCAATCTTAAGGCATGAGTAGATCGAGAAGGGAAGGACATTGATTGACGCTCCTAGGTCTAGCATGCAGTTTGCGAACTTGATGTTTCCAATTGTGCATGGAATGGTGTAAGTTCCTGGATCTCCACATTTGGAGGGCACTTTTCGTTGCATGATTGCTGATACGTTCCTACTCATTAGCTCTTGATCGTTTTTAGCATTTTGTCTCCGGTTGGTGCAAAGTTCCTTTAAGAACTTGGCATACCGAGGAATTTGTTTTATGGCTTCCAACAGAGGAATGTTGATTTCAACCTTACTGAACAACTCGAATATTTCCTTATCCATGACATGTTGTTTTTGCACGCGAGCAGGCACTGGGAAAGGAAGTGTTGTGCTGATTTTAGGAGTTTCAGTTCTGGGCATGGGGTCAGGCCTGTGTTTCTGGGACGTGTTTTCTTCGTCTTCGGCTACGTCCCGTTCTTCCTCAAATATGTCTGTATTTTCCTCGGTTGATTCTTCCTCTAGAATTTCGAGAGTTTCAGGCCTTATTTGCTCTTTTCTGGGCAACCTTGGATCTTCATTCTCCTCTCGCTCTAAAGGTTTGTTGGCAAGCGTTTTTCCACTCCTAAGGGTCAAGGCATTCACATCTTTCTGTATGCTTTGAATGGTTTGCAAAAGGAGTCTCTCTGTCTCATTAGCGTGTGCTGAGTCTGGGGTAGCAGGTTGAGAGATGTGCATTTTTAAGTCCGATAACTCTTCCTTAGTTTTGGCTTGGAATTGATGCATAGTAGCCGATAGTTGTGCAATCATGTCCTCAAGTGACTTGTTTGGTCCCAGATGATTGTTTGGACACACGTTAGTTTTGTGGTCCGTAGAATTGCAAAATTCGCAAGATATTACTTGAACTGTCTGCTTTTGTAGTAATTGCATCATCATTTCCTTTATTTGCCTTATCTCTTCTGGTATTGAGCTTACTGGTGTCTCAGCTTGTGAGACATTTTCTGTTCGGAAGAATTCGTTTTTACGGACAGTCTCTTCTCTAAACCGAGCGTTTTCGGCTACATTGGTGATGAGATTCCTTATGCCGCTTAATGATAGATTCATCATGGACCCTCCTGCTGAGGCATCTAGTAGCATTTTTTCCAAGGGTTTTAATCCATCAATGAGGTACTCGATTATGAGTTTCTCGGGCAGTCCAATGGTACAGCAGCTTCTCTCCAAGCGGTTGAACCTTTCTAGGTAGTTGTACATGGTTTCGTTTTGTTCCTGCCTTATGTCCTGCAATTGTCTTCTTACTTCCTTTGCCTTTGCTGCTGGGTAGTATTTGTCTGAGAATTTCTTCTGCATCCGAGCCCATGTTCTGATGCTTCCGGAAGGTAATGAAAGGAACCAATCGTTTGCCGCGTCAATGAGGGAAAAGTAGAACGCTTTTAACTTGAAGTCGTCTACGTTTACGCCATTTGGTTTTAAGTTTTGGCAAATTCCATGTAAGCGCTGGAGATGGGCCATTGCTGACTCTCCACGATTTCCTGCGAACTTCGGTAAGCTGTGGGCCACTGAAGTGTTGATGGCGATGTTTTCTAGCTCAGGTCCTTCGTAGACACACCATGGCTGAACTCTGAAATCTGGTGCCGAAAGTTCTCCCAGGGTGGGTTCACGGTAGTTGTCATCCCCGTAGTAGTTATTGAAGGCGGGTTCTCGTCTAGGAACTTGTCGAGGGCGAGGGGGTGGCGGATATCTAGGGGGTTGTCGTACTGGACCAGCTGCATTTTGGTCCTCGGGTGGTTCTTGGTTTCTTCTGATGGCCTCCCTATCACGAGCTCGTCTGCTTCTGATGAGTTGCTCCGGATCATCCATAAATGGAAGTGGCACTTCATCATTTCGCTCGTACAGGTTTATTTCATCGTCATCCTGGTAGTCATGATGACTTCCTTCGCGAGACATGGTTGTTTCGAGTGCGAGAATTTAAAAGAGGGGGAGGGAGAGAAAAGAACAGTTTATTCGACGGCTAATTCCCCGGCAACGGCGCCAATTTTGACGGAGCCCACTGCACTGTCGTTAAGGTGCAGTGTTCTCTGTACAAAATAAATTTATAATATCCGCTACTTGTGACTACACTACTGGGTAGTAAGTGGTAAGTAGGGGTCGAACCCAAGGGAATTAGGGGAATAGGCTATTCTTTTAGGGTGATTGAACTGGGGGGAGCGTGTTTTATGGTTGATTGAGGTTTTAGCGCTCTGATTAACTACGTGATTTTTTGGGGGTTTTTGGTTTTGATAGCGGAAAAGTAAATACAGAAATTAAATGCTGTAAATACAAAGAAGACTTACAGTGGGTGATGCGTGATTGTAATTCCTCCGGTAGATCAGCAGTTGGTGATTGCGGTTTAACAGTTAAGAGAAGCATTCGGTTTCAGGTACTCTTGTATTATAACATGTATATAATAAACTGTTAGTAACTTTTCTAAGTATTCAAAGATGAATCGAGGCCCTTTCGTAGCGCAAGACTTGCAACATCGTTTAAAGCAACCCTTGTTCTATTTCAGACTAATTCCTCCTTTCGAAGTATCTTAGCCTTTTGTGCATCCACCTGATCTCACAGTTACGATTGACCAAGTGGTGTTTTAGATGAGTCGAACTTCTCAGATAAGCTTTGCCCTTTCGTAGCATCCACTTACCCGAGTATGTTCACGAACCCCACGGAAGAGTTTTGCCCTTTCGTAGCATCCACTCAACCTTGGAAATTCTGACTATAAATGGCACATAGAACAAGTTTTGAATACAAAGAAATGAAACTAAAAGATATTACAACATTATATAATACAAGAAAATACCTTCCACCGAATAAAGAGTTTAGCTACGAATATCCATAGAGATGGATACCATAGCTAAATACTCGGGGGTTTTTGGAAACAGTAAGAGGGAAAGGGGTGGAATACTCAAGAACCAACAGGAGTATTCCTAATTCCTACTGAATACTCAAGAACCAACAGGAGTATTCTCTACAGTATTATAATACTCGAGAACCGACAAGAGTATTATAATTTCCAGTATAATACTCAAGAACAAACAGGAGTATTATTTCAAAATCGAACCAAACTTACAAGTAACAAACTTAGAGAGAGAAGTGATTTACAATTTTGGGATGCATTTGTGAGGAGGAGGAGCACCTCCTTTTATAGGAAAAATGGGTGGAGATGGGTGGTGGAGATTGGTTTGATCCAAGGGAGGAGGAGGAGGCAAGGAGGAGCCAAGGAGGAGCCACCACTTGGCGGAGGAGGAGTGGAGGAGCTCAGCCGCCGGTAGCCGGTCACCATGGAGGAGGAGTGGTGGAGGAAGCCACCTCCAAGGCAAGTCAACCGGTTGCTCAAGGAGGAGGAGGGTGGCGCCGCCGGTTGTGGGTGGAGAATGGGGTGGTTTTGCCTCCTTTGGTCACCTCTTCATCAAGTCACCAAGTCATCTTGCCCATATGTGAGTTTTGTACAGTTTTGTGCAGTCTTTTCACAAAACTGTCAGTGTGTTCCTTTCCCGGGCTGTCTTGATTCCTCTCCTGATTCTTCTGATTAATTTGTTATGGTCAATTTCACGTCAGGATCCTTGATGTTTCTTCAGTCGGCATATGATCTTGACCTTGGATTGACTCTTGTTATCTTTTCAGCATAAAATCCTCTCCTTAGCGTGTTTTCACTTCAGTCTCTAAAATGCCCTGTGGAAATATATCGGGACTAACAGACAAAAGTTAACTAGACAAACAGTCTAATTTGGTGGGTTTAACTGTGTTTCTGATTCGTACAATTATGGTCCATCACATGTGTACATCATTATCCTTCTCAGCCGAATCTAGCACAGTTACAAGCACAATTTTGGAATTAGCATCTGGTACAGACCCTTGTGCAGGCTTAGGATGAGTATCCTGAGTCTCCATATCATCCTCTGGTTCCTTCCTCAGAGGTGAATCCTTAGCATAGTCGATCACCACATTGATTGATTCAATCACTGTTCTAGTTCTCTTATTGTAGACACGATAGGCTCTACTGTTTGGAGAATAACCCAGGAACAATCCGTCATCACACTTCCTGTCCAACTTCTGCCTTTGCTCCCTATCGGTCAGAATATAACAAGTACTTCCAAAGACATAGAAGTGCTTAACAGAGGGCTTTCTTCCTTTCCATAGCTCATAACTAGTCTTGTCCATCCATGGTCGAATCAGGACTCTGTTCAGAATGTAGGTAGCAGTTAACATAGCCTCAACCCACAAATTCAAGGGGACGTTCTTCGCATGCAACATAACTCTCGTCATTTCTTGTACAGTTCAATTTCTCCGCTCTACTACTTCGTTCTGTTGCGGTGTGATAGGAGATGAGAATTGATGTACAATGCCTTATGATCGGTCGAGTTCTTGACCTATTATTCACCTCATTCAATGATGGATCAGGTTTGTTTCTGGACGTTTTTTTAGCATTTAATCTCTTTTCTTAGTGTTTCAGGTTTGAATTACCCAATGACTTGATATGGACCTGGTTGCATGAAAAGATGACAAAATCGATCGAATGGAGCATTTTTGGGTCGAGACCCCGTGACAACACCATGCGTCACGGGACAAAGGGTGCATCACGGTACTCAGCCGTGGCCATACATATCGAAGACCTCGTGACAACACCATGCCTCACGGGACAAAGCATGTGTCACGGGACCTTGTCGTGGTAATGACATTCGAGGGCCCCGTGACGCCCCGTATCAGCCAAGCCATCACGGGACCTTGCCGTAGCAGCAACATTCGTGATGCCCCGTGACGCAAGGCATGTCACGGGACAATGAAGCCATCACGGGACTACGCCGTGGCGTTGCAATTCTCAGATCCCGTGACGTCCCGTGACAGCCCGTGATGAATCAGCTGTCACGGGACTTTCCAAATTTCATCCTTTGGCAATTTCGGTAATTTTTGGCAATTTCGGCGAATGAGCTATAAAAAGAGAGGACTCGACCAGAATAAGGGTGTGATTATTTGGAGTAGAAACCCCAGCTTGGAAGAAGACAGCAATTCATCGTGAGATTCAACGAGCCACCGCGTCTTTACGGTTTACTCGTTCCTAATTTCTCTATACACTGTTTTTGGTTTAATCACCATGAATAGTGAGTAGTCTTTTTTTATTCTGTGAGCCTACGGATCCCGTGCATTGTACCCAACTCTTCATGTGATCATATGAATGTTTTTCATTAATGCAAATCGAATATTCAATTTCATCGTGCTTAATTTATCATTCTATGCAAGTATTTACATCAAAGGGTATGTTTGCATTCTAGAACGTATTTAGGTTAATTACCGAAAGATGGATGGGTCCTAGGGATTAACCGGATTGTATGAAATTATATGAAAACCTTTAGTTTAATAAATCGAGATCGTTGATAATCCGTGGATGGGCGGCGTTCAACGATTGAGATTAATCTAGATAATGATCCGTGGATGGGCGGCTTATCTAGTGTTATTTTGGTTTATTTCAATATTCAATAGCATGATGAATTACATGATAATGATTACATGATTAGTGGGGTTAGCACGGGTGAAGTATGGTCTTGGAATTCTTTATCTGATAAAAACACAACCTTTAATTTCTGTACTTTTAATCTCTGTTATTTAATTATTGCAATTTTCATCACAAACAAAACCTCTTTTAATCGGAATAGCTAAATAGGTCGCTTGTTAGCTAGTATTTACACGCGTCTGTTCCTTCGATCGACCCTTGGCTTACCAAGGTTATAAATTTTGTTTGACTGCAACTTGACCCCTAAAACATATAAATTGACAACTATAAAGTGTTAAAAATACGCATGTCAAAATGGCGCCGTTGCCGGGGAACAACGTTTAGGGTGATATTAGTTTTAACGTGTATAGCTTAGACTATTCCACCCTTGTCGTTATCTGATATTTCTTCACTCACGGTGATTCTTATCTCTTGCAGGTTCTAGCTAGTTCATGCCAAAAAAACATCCAGACGGAAGAAGCAGATTTAGATTTCAGACGACGACACACCAGACCAATAAAAAAACAATCGTCAGGCCCAGAACGAAGCTCGGCAGCTATGAGCACTGAACCGAAACTACGCAGCAATGGCTATGGATCAAAACAACCCAACTTTGCTGAATGGAGTAGTCGAAGACGATTAGCAGCGCCAAGTGCAACCGCCAGTGCGCAGGACACTTGGGGACTACACTACTCCACGTGTTACTGGATTCCAGTCCGCCATTGCACCACCGGGCATAGCTAACAATACCTGGGAACTCAAAACGGGTCTCATTCAAATGGTGCAAAACAATCAGTTTTCTGGACGAATGAATGAAGATCCTCACCAGCATCTCAAGCAATTTACTCAGATGTGCAACACAGTGAAAACCAACGGTGTCCCTCCAGAGTCTTACTACCTCAGGCTGTTCCCATTCTTACTGTCCGACAAAGCTAGCAGATGGCTAGACAGCCATGCCGAGGGTACCTTTACCACCTGGAACAAGCTGGCCAAAGCCTTTCTCCAACAATACTTCCCACCATCGAAGACAGCTCATTTCGGGAACAAGATCATCTCATTCCGCTCTATTGATGGTGAGACTCTGATTGACTCTTGGGCGAGGTACAAGGAGCTGACAAGGATGTGCCCACACCACAATCTAGAGCTGTGGCAGATCATCGACACCATCTATCAGAGGATCGATCAGGGGATGCGTACCTTGATCAATCAAGCAGCTGGTGGGGGACTTAATGGAGTCCCGCTGGAGGACGCCTATGGTATTATAGAGAGAGCAGCCCAAGACTACCACCTCTGGACAAACGACCGAGGGAATCCTAAGGATAGGAAAGGTGTGCAAGATCTCTGCCAAACCGAGAGCACAAATGACATTGCTAGGTTGACTGATACTGTGAAGCTGCTTGCAACCGAGATCCAAAGTATGAAGCTAGGGAGCACTATGAAGTCCTCAGACGTCGCTAACATTGGCGTGTACTGTCAGATATGTGGCTCCCCTTCTCACTATGCAGACGGTTGTCCAGTGATCGGATCAGATGATAACAACGGGAACCAAGAGGATGCAAACTACGTCGGACAGATTAACCAAGGGGCTGGTCCTGGCTATGGACCACCCACGAACAGGTGGGACAATCCAAACAGGAACAATCCTAACCTGTCTTACAAGCCTCAGAATCCGGCACCTCCAAGTTTCCCATACAAACAGCAGCAAGGCAATGCACCGTACCAGCCACGAGGCCAATACAACGTTCAGGCTCAACAAACACAGAATAACACTTCCTACCAGCCAAAGCCTCAGTATAATAACCAGTCACAAGGGCAGCAAAATCAGAATTCAGGGAGCTACAACAGTAGAGATCAACCACAGCGAGATCAGAATTCTGGCTCAACTTCAAACATCGAAGCCATGCTAGCAGGCTTCATGGCCGATCAGCGAAAGACGTCAGAGGACACCGCTGCTGAGGTGAGAGACTTACGAAGGACTATTGAGCAACTCGTTATTCAGAACAGGATGCTGGAAACTCAGGTGGCTCAGCAGGCAAATTCAGCAACTAGAGAACAAGGGAAACTCCCATCAAAACCAGATCTGAATCCTAGGGAGTCGGTCAACGCTATCACACTCCGAGGGGGCAAACAGCTTGAGATGCTACCAGCTCGGGCCACTCGAACAACTGCAGAAAAATCAGCACTCAATTCTGCACCTGCTGAAGAGGAAACATCAAAAGAAGCTGAAGACCGAATTGAAAATTCTGCATAGACATTGGAGCCAGCTCCTTATAAACCTCCAGTTCCGTTCCCTCAGCGGCTCAAGGGTGCCAGAAGAGATAAGGAGTTCATGCAATTCGTGGATAAAATTCGCACTCTTTATATCACGATGCCTTTCACCGATGCAATCACCCAGATCCCCACCTATGCAAAATTCATGAAAGAGATTCTGACTGGGAAACAAAAGATGGACGGAACCAAGACAGTGGCCCTAAGTGAGGAGTGCAGCGCTGTCATGCACCTGCCCATGCCGCCTAAGCTTAAGCATCCAGGGAGTTTTTCTATCCCTCGTGATGTTCCCTTGAGTGGCATGTATTTGGCAAAATGTAGTTAGACAGTTCGAGCAGGAGTTCAGGGGGAGTTCGAACACATTCTGGAACTACAGTACAGCGTGGAGCAGATGCCAAGATGGTTTCCGGAAGGTTCGAAAGATCGAATGTCGTTTCGATCTAATGTCGGCCAGCGACGAATTCGAACATCAGATATTCGAATGAATATCTACATATCAGATCTGAAGGCGGCGTGGCTGACTTGGGGAGGAAGTCTTCGTATATTCCTCTCACCGATTTGAGAAAGATATACATCGAATATTTAGGAATATTTCCTAAATATTTGATGAGATTATCTGGAGCAGATTTGGATATCGTCCTGGCATATAAATACAATGCTAGGGCATCCATATTCTACATCACTTTCAATATCAAATACACACGAGTATACCCTATCGATTGGAGAAGAAGAAAGCGACGGACGTTTGTTTTTCCTCACTGGAAATTCATCGGTGCAAGAGTAGTTTCATCAACGTGCTACTCAGACTGCCTGAAAGCGATCCAACTACTGCACACAACAAAGGCCAACACGCTTTCGAGAGAAAGCCACCGAGCTTTAAGAGAAGGTCGAGCACGTTCGGACTGAAGGTTCAGACGAAGGGGATCGAGGTTAACTGCAGTGAACCTCGGTTGCAAATCTGAGAGACGGAGTGTTAGAGGCTAGGCAATTACAAGGTATAAGCGTAAGTCCATGTGTAAGCTCTAAACTCGTAATAAAGATTTGTGTCCCTTCTATGGTGTGGGAAACCCCCTAGAGTAGGCGAAGCCGAACTGGGTTATTATTCTGTGCGTGCTTCTGTTATTTGTTCTGTCTGCTGAACTGTTGTGAAAGGAGTTCAAGGTCTGTCTCAACTGTACCTTAAACACAAGCTTGAACAGGGTGTAGAATTTCAATTGGTATTAGAGCAAACACTTGACACACTGAGTGGGATCCTGAACTGTTCAAGATGACTCTGAAGGAAGGACAAAGAATCACCAGACCTCCGCTGCTTGAAGGATCAAACTATGCCACCTGGAAACCCATGATGAAATCCTTTCTCAAATCCCTGGATGAAAAAGCTTGGAAGGTAGTCCTAAAAGGTTGGACTGAACCTATGATGAATAATCTCACTGGAGAACCTGTTCTGAAACCAGAAGCCTTGTGGACTGAAGAGGATAACAAAGCATCCATGGGAAACTCTAAAGCGATGAATGCAATCTTTTCTGGAGTAGATGAAAACGTAATGAAGCTGATCATTAACTGTGAAATGGCGAAGGAGGCTTGGGATATCCTCCAAACGGCGTATGAAGGCACGGACAAAGTTCGCAACTCCCGAATGCAGATTGTCACAACCAAGTTTGAAGAGATGAAGATGAAAGATAGTGAAACTATCTCTGAATACAACACTAGAGTTCTGGAACTGTCCAACGAGGCTGCTGCATTAGGGAAACCTATTGATGAAGAGAGGATGGCCAGTAAAGTCTTAAGATCACTCCCTCCGAGATTTGCCATGAAAGTCACTGCCATTGACGAAATGCACGATATCTCCAAACTGAAACTGGACGAGCTGATGGGTTCTCTCAGAACTTATGAGATTAATCACGATTTCCAACCCGGAGATGTAAATGGAATTGCCCAAAAAGCGAACATGTCAGAAGACAAACTGGAAGATGGCTACACCACTGAGAAATTGGCCATAATGGCTCAGAAATTTGGCAGAATGGTGCGGAAAATCAACAGACGTGGTACTGAACAAGGGCAGCCTTCATCAACTAGTTTCCCGAAACTGGAAAACTGGCAAATCTAGGTCCAATGACATACGGCAAGACTCCTCGGAAAAAGAGAAAGAAATTCAGTGCCATGAATGCAAGGGTTTCGGCCACATCCAATCACAATGTGCCAATACCCTCATGAAGAAGAAGGCAATGGTTGCTAGCTTCAGCGACAGTGAGTCAGATGAAGAATAAGAAGGAAGTGAAACCACCAACTTTGTGGCTTTCGTTGCAACCCGAGGAGAATGCAGCAACACCAGTAATGGAGTACCATCTCAGTTGGAACTCCTGGCTGAAGAACTCTCAGACATTGACGATGAAGAACTCACGCAGGAGACACCGTCTGAAACATATAAAGACTTATATGAAAAGTGGCTACTGCTGATCAAGATCAACAAGAAGCTGAATGATTCAGTAACCAGCTTGACTATCGAAAAGGACAAGATCTGGCAGGAGGTCGAGATACTGCTTACACAGAAGGTGGAGCTCTAAGGCACGGTAGACTCACTAAATACTCAACTGGCTGAGATAAAACAGGAAAGATTATGTCTGCTTGCTCAGAAAACAGAGCTCCTGGGTACTGTCTCTTCGCTGAAAGTCAACATGGAGAAGGACCGTGAAACTCATCCTGTAAGCATGGCGGGTCTAAGGAAAATCATCACAGATCTGAAGCGCAAGGAGGTGTTCCAACTAAGGAGAGTAGAACAGCTGGAACTTCAGCTAGAATCTAAAAGAATGGATCATCAACCACCGAGAAGGAACTCAACCACCTCAAACAATCGGTAAGGATGCTAAACTCTGGCACTAAAGACTTAAATGATATTCTCAGGTCTCAAAGGATGGAGTCTGGACATCGAGGCTTGGGGTTTACGGAAGAGGGCACCTCAAAAGGCACTACCTTTGTTAAAGCAAAACAAGTGATGGATCAGCTGCCTAAACAGAAGGTGAAACAGTCCAAAGGAAAGAACCTAGCTGATCACAAGAAAACTCATGGCACGCCAAGTGGTGGAAAGACCCGTGGAACAACCATCCAAAGTCGTGATCACACTCCCGTGATGCAAAGGATGGATTTGTGCACTTGCTGGTACTGCCATCAGATGGGACACATCAAACTGAAGTGTCGCCTGTTTCTTGCTGAACGTCGAGCATACCAACAACAGACCAAACCTCGACAGAAACAGGTATGGGTACCAAAGGGAAAACAGACGGTTTGCATGGTGGCCTGTTGCTCCTCAAGTTACACAGTGCAAGACAGTTGGTACTTCGACAGCGGATGCTCCACTCACATGACAGGTAACTCTAAATACCTTACTCATATTAGACATGTTGAGAAGATGTGGTTTGTCACCTTCGGGGATGGTCGAAAGGGTCAAGTGATCGACTGTGGGACATTGAAGGTTCCGGATCTCCCTGCACTCGAGGACACCCTCCTTGTTGAAGGTCTGACAATGAATCTTATTAGCATCAATCAATTGTGTAATAATGAACACTATGTGTCATTCTCTCGCCACTCGTGCCTCGTCTTAGACAAGAATGGCGGTATTATGATGAAAGGAAGAAGGGGTGCAAATAACTGCTATTACATAAGAATGGGTCTGATGCGTCCGATGGAAGTCGAGGGCTATGGCAAACAACAGGTTACTCTAAACTGTGTAAACGCCAAACATCAATTTATGCTAGGGGAGTGGATAAGACCCTGCACACTAGGTCTGAATGGAGGAGTAACGCACAAATCTATGTTGACAATTGTACCAGGAAACTGATGGACCAGAAGGTGTCAAAGTTGCGGAATGAGTTCGTACTATACCCACAGAAATATGCCAGGAACCAGACAAGAAAACGTGAATACGTAGGGCAACAAAGGGCGATAACTCCGAAGCATATGACAATGGACGTGCAGTTGACCAAGACCTTCATCAATTCACACGGCATTTCACAGTTTGGAACACCCAGATCCTCCTTGGGTCTATGGGTTGTCAAACACTAACTGTGCCCAGCGGTGGTCAGTCAGAGTCGAAACCCTAGCTAAAGCAGTTGGACTGACCACCTAAGAAAGAGAGCTGGAACAGAAGGCACAGTGGTTGAAGACGAATATTTTTAAATATTTTCAGAGATTTGTTTCTGATTTCATGCCGTTATGAGAAGACAGTTTTGGGAAGTTGAAAAGGCAGATTGTGACTTCAAACTCAAATTAGTTCAGTCATTCCTCTCTCTCTCTCGTCCAAACCCTAGAACACCGACTTGCAATCCCTCTCAATTTTTTGTGTGCTCAACGACGATGGTGAACACCAGAAAATCATCGAAATCCACTGTCAAATCCGTTGAGAAGAAGAAAGAGAGCATGCAGTCTTCCAAGGCACTGGCGGCGAAACCCAGAATTCTGAAATCGAAAGTACCAAAGGTGAAAAGGTGTCACCTTTACATTTCGATTCTGCAGCAAGGGTCGAAGCAAAGAAAACTGACAGAGAAACAACCGTTGAAATCCCTCGGTCTGGAACGGAGGAGATGAATAGACCCGAGACTGCTACAAAGCAGAAGACAGTGTCCTCGCTTGCCGCGGAGGATTCGTCTAACCTAATCGATTGCGTTCCCCCACCGGTTCTTCTCCATTCTTAGGTATTTCTGATCCCTAAATCTTAGATTGTTCCTTCAGTGTCTGCACATGTCGATTCTGTTGAAAATTTTGTGATGAAAGAAGATATGAGTGTGGTGTCTGAGAAGGGAGGTGAAGCCAGTAGGGCTGTGATTAATGATGAAGCCGTCAAGAATATAAAAGATTATGTTGTCTGCAAATATGGTGATGGTTCCATGAAAGAAGGAGAGCCAAGCATCTCTATGTCTAAAGGTGTTGGTGGATCAGGAGTATGGAGGGAGAAAATCCATGCTTCTGGATATGTTTGTCCGGGAGGTTTACGGAGAAAGAAGGGGACTCGCCGAGTTGTTTCTCCAAGACAGTATCTGGCCAAGATCAGTTCAATCAAAGGAAGGCTCATGGCAATGTCTGATGAGGAGACAGAGAAGTTTTTGGAGGCCTCAGGGAAGAGGAATTTGGTGATTAATGAAGCTTGTGATGATGAGTCGATTGAAAATCTTGGAGGAATCGTTGATGAACATCACCGCGAGCAAGTTGAGACTGTAACCGAGGAGGTTAATCCATGAGAGAAGGGTGATGGGTTGAATGATGCAATAGCGGAAGGATCTGATCGTGCTAAAGAAGATAAAGATCTGGACAGTGTGCTCAAGGATATTGATGATTTTGTTGAAAATCTACAAAAGGAGGTTTCTGTACCTGTAGTCCTAAGATCAGATAAGCCTTCAGAAGTCCAGGCTGTAGGGGTTGAAGACTCTGCACCTGCCCTCAATTCAGATGCCTTGAAGAAGGCAAGTGTTCCAACAGAGGAACCAGGTGTGCAGACAGAAGTTGAGTCAGGTGGTGTTCTAGTGGCATTTGCTGTTGAGGAGACAGTGGTCGACCTAGTTGTTGTTCAAGATGATCTTCGTAGTGATCATATGCAGGAAGATGGTTCATACGTTCGTGAGGATGCTACTAAGCCAGTTTCAAAGGAGGTTACTCTTTCGGATGATGACCAAGACCTTGTTCCTCTTGTCAATCTCAAAAAGGCAAAGAAGAACAAGGAAAAGAAGAAAGTGGCTTTTGAAAAATATGCTTAGGGGCCAGTCCAGAATGATGCAGAGGTGGGCATCGTGGCAGGGGGAGCTGTTTCATCCAAAAAGAGGAAACGTGAAGCTCCGATCCCTGTTTCAGAGGATGCTGAAAGATGTGAGGTCCCATCTCCTGATTCTGATACTGTTCCAGTTGGCGTGGTCAAGAAAGGAGTATGGTTTGTAAATCGAGATGCTGCGAAAAAGTGGTCATGTGTTCAGAAAAGGAAAATTATCCCAGAAAGGGTCCTGGAGGAGTCTCGCTACAAAGGGAAGGTAGTGATCGAGGTGCTGAAGCAAACTGATCTGTTCTGGACGTTGGACAGAGGTAAACCGTTCAATGAACAAATTGTTAGAGAGGCCATTGCAAACCTTCCCCCTATGTTTGGGATACTTGGAGAATCAGAGTGTGGTGTCTTCTTCATTCGAGGAAGGAAAATCAAGATTGATCCTGAGCTGATAAATGTGTATTTCTCCATGGATGATCCAGTAGCTGATGAAGAAGAATCAGATTTTAAGAAGGTTATAGAGACCATCACTGCAGGCTCAGTTCGGTGGCGGCCTGAATCTGTTGCATACAGCTGACCTCTCAACGTTCTACTCAATGTTATTATTCATCGCGGTGTTCAACTGGAGACCCTCAACTCACCATTCAATGGTCAACCGGGATATGGCCCAACTGATTTATCAGATCGGGAACAAGCTGAAGTTCAACCTGGGAAGAGTTATGTTTAAACAGATCACTGACCATGCTACTTCAAAGCGAACTCTTCACCAGATATGCTTCCCTTCCCTGATCTATGAATTGATCATCCATCAAGCTCCAGACTTGAAGACCACGAGTGACCTTCTCACCAAGACACCTCAGAAGTTCATTGTTGATCATAAGCTATACAAAGGTCATCATGTGAACGATCTTAAGGAGGCACACCAGAAAGGGAAGGATGTCGCTGAGACCTCAAAGCAAGGGGGAGCCAGAATGAGCTGTGATGAGAGAAGCAAGCTGCTCAAAGATCTGAATGCCATCATTGCTGCTGATAAGGAACAACGCAGGCGCAATAACAAGCTGGCTCGTGCTCTCAGCTACCCAAGCGAGGATGAATCTGAGGCCACATCTACTGGCGAGGATTCAAATGATGAGTCATCTGCATGAAGGTCCCTTGAAAAACCCCAACTCTTTGAACTATTCATTTAAAACTTTCGTATTATGTGCCTGTTCTGGCACTGCTCGATTGGCTGTTCGAACTAGATTAGACCCTTTGCTAGTTTGTGGCAAAAAGGGGGAGTATTTGAGAGGAGACAATGTTTGTTCCCTCAAGGTTATCTAATGTCTAGATAGTTAGATAGATCTAGTTATCTAGTAGATTTGGTTTTGCCAAAATGTCAAGGGGGGAGATTGATGTTCCCTTGAGTGACATGTATTTGGAAAAACGTAGTTATACAGTTCGAGCAGGAGTTCAGGGGAGTTCGAACACATTCTGGAACTACAGTACAGCATGGAGCAGACGCCAAGATGGTTTCCGGAAGGTTCAAAAGATCGAATGTCGTTTCGATCTAATGTCGGACATCAATGAATTCAAACATCAGATATTAAAATGAATATCTACATATCAGATCTGAAGGCGGCGTGGCTGACTTGGGGAGGAAGTCTTCGTATATTCCTCTCATCGATTTGAGAAAGATATACATCGAATATTTAGGATATTTCCTAAATATTTGTTGGGATTATCTGGAGGAGATTAGGATATCGTTCTGGCATATAAATACAATGCTAGGGCATCCATAATCTGCATCGCTTTCAATATCAAATACACACGAGTATACCCTATCGATTGGAGAAGAAGAAAGCGACGGCCGTTTGTTTTTCCCCACTGGAAATTCATCGGTGCAAGAGTAGTCTCATCAACGACTCAGACTGCCTGGAAGCGATCCAACAAAGGCCAACACGCTTTCGATAGAAAGCCACCGAGCTTCAAGAGAAGGTCGAGCACGTTCAGACTGAAGGTTCGGACGAAGGGGATCGAGGTGAACTGCTGTGAACCTCGGTTGCAAACTTGAGAGACGAAGTGTTAGAGGCTAGGCAATTACAAGGTGTAAGCGTAAGTCCACTTGTAAGCTCTAAACTCGTAATAAAGATTTGTGTCCCTTCTAGGGTGTGGGAAACCCCCCAGAGTAGGCGAAGCCGAACTGGGTTATCATTCTATTCGTGCTTTTGTTATTTGTTCTGTCTGCTGAACTGTTGTCAAAGGAGTTCAAGGTCTGTCTCAACTGTACCTTGAACACAAGCTTGAACAGGGTGTAGAATTTCACCTTGTGATATTGGCGGTCTTACTATTCGTCGTGCCTTGTGTGATTTAGGTGCTAGTGTGTCTATCATGCCTTACTCTCTGTATTCTAAATTGAATTTGGGTGATCTCTGTCCTACTAACATCTCTATTCGCCTTGCGGATTGCTCTTGTAGACTCCCGAAAGGGATTCTGAAAGAGGTACCCGTTAAGGTGAAGAATATTTACATCCCTGCTGATTTTATTGTGCTTGAGATTTCAGAGGACATAGACATTCCAATTATCCTTGGTAGACCTTTCCTTTATACGGCTAAAGTTGTTATTGATATGGATAGAGGGTCTATTGCTTTGCGAGTGGGCAGTGAGCGAGTCATCTTTTATTTGCCTGACATGTGCAAGACTCCTAGTCTTTTAGCTGACTGCGATATTTTAAACTCAGCTGATGTTGATCAGTCCATTTCACTGACCTCTATCGAGTCTTACAGGGTTACATCGGGCTGCCCAATACCGATGGACGTATACGCAGTAAGCATAGAGGGAGCAGGCGCAGCGGACACCGGAGAGAACACCGACGCAGGTAAGGATTATTGCAAGGTAATGCTGAAACCTCTACCTGCAAGTCTCAGGTATGAATTTTTGGGCCCTAACTCAACCTACCCGGTGATTGTTAACGCATCCTTGAATGATGTAGAGACCCAGAAATTGCTAGATGTCCTACGCAAGAATAAACCAGCCCTAGGTTATTCGATAGACGACCTCAAGGGGATTAGCCCAGATTTGTGCATGCATAGAATCAACCTAGAGGACGATGCTAGACCCAGTAGGGATGCTTTGAGATGTCTAAATCCTAAACTAAATGATGTGGTTAAAAAAGAAATTCTGAAATTGCTAGATGCTGGTATTATCTATTCTATTGCTGATAGTAAGTGGGTGAGTCCTGTGCACGTAGTTCCTCAGAAGGGAGGTTTGACTGTTGTTAAGAATGAGCATAATGAATTAATTCCCACTCGTACTGTGACTGGTTGGCGTATGTGCATTGATTATAGAAAGTTGAATAAGGCTACTCTTAAGGATCACTTTCCTTTGCCTTTTATTGATCAAATGTTAGAACGTCTTGCGAAGCATAAGTTTTTCTGCTACCTCGACGGTTATAGTGGATTTTTCCAGATCCCTATACACCCCGAGGACCAGGAGAAGACTACTTTTACTTGCCCTTTTGGCACATTTGCTTATAGACGTATGCCCTTCGGTCTTTGTAATGCACCAGCCACGTTTCAGCGTTGCATGATGGCCATCTTTTCTGATTTTTTAGAGCACACCATGGAAGTATTCATGGATGATTTTTCAGTGTATGGCTCTTCGTTTGATGCAGGTCTCTCTAACCTCACTGATGTTCTTCGTCGTTGTGTTGACACTAACCTGGTTTTGAACTGGGAGAAGTGTCACTTTATGGTGCAGGAAGGTATTGTGCTGGGACACATGGTCTCTAACCAAGGCATCGAGGTCGATCGCGCGAAGATGGAGGTTATTGAAAAGCTGCCCCCATCAAAAGATGTGAAAGGAATCAGGAGTTTTCTCGGGCACGCTAGATTTTACAGGCGCTTCATAAAGGACTTCTCGAAGATAGCTAAGCCACTCACTGATTTACTTTGTCAGGAAGCTGAGTTTAATTTTAACAATTTATGTTTTAATGCTTTCCACAATCTGAAAACTGCTCTTACTTCTGCTCCGATAGTGTAGCCTCCCGATTGGGAGCTTCCATTTGAACTAATGTGTGATGCAAGTGACTTTGTAGTAGGAGCAGTTTTGGGGCAGCGCATCGATAAGAAGCTTCATGTGATCTACTATGCCAACAAGGTCCTCGCCTGAGCAGCAGCCAATTACACTACAATCGAGAAGGAGATGCTGGCCATTGTCTACGCTTTTGAGAAGTTCAGGCAATACCTTATAGGGTCGAAGACCATAGTGTACACCGATCATGCCGCAATCAAATCTTTGTTGGCCAAGAAGGATTCAAAGCCTCAGTTGATTCGATGGGTTTCCTACTTCAAGAGTTCGATATCGAAATTAGAGACAAGAAGGGAGCAGAGAATCTGGTTGCAGACCACTTGTCACGCCTCGAGCTAGGAGAGCTCAACCGCGAAGAGGACAAGCTCCCGATGACTGACTGATGGACCATAATTATACGAATCATAAACACAGTTAAACCCACCAAATTTGACTCTTTGTCTATTTAACTTTTGCTTGTTAGTTCCGATATTTATCTGCAGGGTATTTTGAAGTCTAGAGAGAATACAGGCTAATGAGGAGTTTTTAAGCTGAAAATGGATTACAAGACAAATCAGGCCAAGGGACTGAGTTCTAGGCCATCCTAAGGAACGACCATGCTACACTCAAAATCAGCCTTAACATCCTTCGTGGAACCAACTTAGAATCACTCAAATATGCTAGAACAGTCGGCATTTGGACAAGAACGCAATGCAAAGGCACCGAGCCCGGTAAAGGCCAAACAAGGGCAATTTCAGCCGATTTGGGATTTCGACCATGTTCCAAGCAGAATTTGGCTTAGGTTCCTTCTTGAGATCATCTTAGAATGACATTTTCGTTCAGAATACACTCTCCAAAATCCAAGAAGCTCCGGCCAAAGCTCCGGTCAGATTCCGGTCAAACCGATGGCTTTTGTGAAAAGATCACAAAGATCTAGAACCCTCCTCCTCCTCACATGGGCGGCTAAAGGGGTGGTGAGTCACCTATGATGGCTTTTCCTCCCCTCCATGGTTTTGTGCCAAGTGTCTCTCCTCAAAACCACATCTTCTCCTCCCCCTTAGCTATAAATACATGCATCCTCCCTTTGTAATCTTCATCCCACAATTTCACAAACACTTATCTCTCTAGATTTTGGGCACTATTGTAAGCTTTTGTTTTAAATCTATAATACTCTTGTTGGTTCTTGAGTATTGTAGTTCGTTCTTGAGTACTCTTGTCGGTTCTTGTAGTACTCAAGCTTGTCTTTACTTTTCACTATTCTTGAGTACTCTTGTCGGTTCTTGAAGTACTCACCCCTTTCCTTTACTGTCTTTTACTTTCGAAAACTTTACTTTCCTGTCTTTCAAAACTGCAATTTTATTTTCCTTGTCTTTACTTTCAAAAACTTTACTTTCTGTCTTTCGAAAACCTTTACTTTTCAAGTACTTAGCTATGATGTCCTCTTTCATGGATAATCGTAGCTAAACCCTTCATTCGGTTGAAGGGGTGTACTTGTGTCATAAAATGTTTTAGACCCTCTTTTCTTAATGTCTCTTTGTGTTCAATTTGTTCTAAGTGCCATATATTAGGTCAGAACTTAATTGGTAGAGTGGATGCTCGGAAGAGCAAAACACTACCATGAACTCGTGACCTCCGTGGATAAGTGGAGGCTCGGAAGAGCACAGCTTATCTGTGGAGTTCAACCTCTTTCAAAAACCATTTGATTTATCAGGAATGATGGTCAAATGGATGCACATATTAGACAAGAGTTCTACGTCTTGCAAAAGACTAGACGGTGTGGCAAGTCTTGTGATAGGAATAGCCTCGATTCACTTTTGAACACTTAGTATGGTCATTAGCGGTCAATGATAAATAGATTATGATACAAGGTCCCCGAAACCGAATGCTTTCCTTAGATTTAAACACCACCTGCACTTACTTTCAATTTTAGTATAAACTGCTTATCAACTGCTCACCTTCCGGAGGACTTGCCAATCACGCAACAACCGCTGTAAGTCTTCTCTTTTATTTTCAGTATTTACATTTTCTGTCATTTACTTTTCCGCACTAAAAACCAAAACCAACCAACCAATCACTTACTTTTCCGCACTAAAACCTCAATCAACCTAAAACACGCTCCCTCGCTGTACAATTCCCTCAAAGAATAGCTTATCCCCCTAATTCCCTTGGGTTCGACCCCTACTTACCACTTGCTACCCAGTAGTGAAGTCGCGAGTAGCGGACTTATAAATTTATTCTTGACATTTGCAAATGACGACTGTGCATCCATCGAAATTGGCGCCGTTGCCGGGGAATTAGTTACCTAATCGGATAAGTTCTTTGAATCGATACTCGCTTTGAAACAACCATGTCTCGCGAAGGAAGCCACCATAACTACCAGGGTGACGAAGAGATAAACCTGTACGACCGAAATGCAGCTGGTCCAACACAACAACCCCTTAGATATCCACCACCCCCCAACCTCGACAAATGCCAAGACAAGAACCTGTCTACGATAACTAATATGGGGATGTCAACTACCGTGCACCTACTATGGGAGAACTCAATGCCCCAGAATTCGAAACACAGCCGTGGTGCATTTGCCAGGGCCCTGAACTAGAAAACATTGCCGTCGACATGTCCGTGGTCCACAATTTGCCAAAGTTCTCAGGAACTAATGGAGAATCAGCAATGACTCATCTCCAGCGCTTACATGGTATTTGCCAAAACTTAAAACCGAATGGCGTGAATATAGACGACTTCAAGTTGAAGGCGTTCTATTTTTCCCTCATTGACTCGGCAAACGACTGGTTCCTTTCATTGCCTTCGGGAAGCATCAGAACATGGGTTCAGATGCAAAGGAAATTCATGGACAAATACTACCCAGCAACAAGAGCGATGCAAGTAAGAAGGCAACTGCAGGACATAAGGCAGGGACCTAATGAAACCATGTACGACTACCTGGAGAAATTCAACCACCTGGAGAAAAGCTGCTGCACTCTTGGACTACCCGAGAAGCTCATCATCGAGTACCTAATTAATGGACTAACTGAGTTAGGCAAAATGCTCCTGGATGCCTCAGCTGGAGGATCAATGATGAATCTATCAGTAAGTGGCATAAGGGATCTCATCACCAACGTTGCTGAAAATGCTCGGTTTAGAAAGGAGACTACTCGTCAAGATGAATTCTTCCAAACAAAAAACGTATCACAAGCCGAGACATCAGTAAACTCCATGCCAGAAGAGATGAGACAAATGAAGGAAATGATGATGCAATTCCTACGCATGCAGATAGTTCAAGTAAGACCTTGCGAGTTTTGTGGCTCTACGGACCACAAGACTGATGCATGCCCAACTTTGATCAAAGTCAACCCGGTGGAGGCCAATGCAGTGGGAGGATACCAAGAGAACAACAACAAAGCCGTACCCCAACCAGCTCAGACGCTCTACCAACCTCCCCACAAGCAGAACAACCAGAACGCCCCACCAACGAGCCAGTATCAACAAAGGGGACCAAACCAGTACCCGATGGGCCAATATCAACAGAAGGCTCCAAATCAATATCAGGCGGGCCCGAGTAATCAGCAAGGACCAAACAAGTGGCTGGAGGACATGATGAAGGAACTCTCGAGTACTGTGCAGCAATCCTCGAGTGCTGTGCAATAATTGAAGGGTAATGTGCAACAATCCTCGAGTACTGTGCAGCAATTGTCGGGCTCTGTGCAGCGGTTGAGTACTACTGTGTATCAAAACCAGGCGAAAAATGATGGAGCAATAGCCGACCTGAAAAAACAAATGTCTCAGCTCGCCACCTCAATATTCGAGCGAAATAATGAGCCTGGTCAACTTCCTTCACAAACCATTCAAAACCCGAAGAAAAATGTTAATGCCGTGACCCTAAGGACTGGGAAAAAGCTTGCCGTCAAACCCATGGAGCAAGCGGCGGACAAAAGCCAAAGGTTGTCCGGAGAAGAACAAATGAAGCCCGAGACTCACGAAACTCTTGAGCAGGATGCGGCCGAGAAAAGTGGGGACGCACCTGAGGAACACAGGCCTAGCCTGGTTCCACCATCCGAAGAACAAAGGCCACACCCGGTGCCCAGAACCGATACCTCCAAAATCAGTGCCTCTCTTCCATTTCTATTGCCAGCCCGAGCACCAAAACAACATGTCATGGATAAGGACATATTTGAGTTGTTCAGCAAAGTCGAAATCAACATCCCCTCTTGGAAGCCATCAAGCAAATTCCTTGATATGCTAAGTTTTTAAAAGAGCTTTGCACCAACCGGAGGAGGAGTACTAGATATGATCAAGAGCTAATGAGTAGAAACGTGTCGGCTGTCATACAACGAAAGGTGCCCCCCAAATGCAGAGATCCAGGAACCTATACCATTCCATGCACAATTGGCAACATCCGGATCGAAAACTGCATGCTAGATCTTGGAGCATCAATCAACGTCCTTCCCTTCTCTATCTACTCATGCCTCAGAATTGGACCGCTCGAACCCACCGGCCTCACTATTCAACTGGCAGATCGATCGTGCAAACAGCCCGAGGGCAAAATAGAAGACGTCTTGGTTCAAGTAGGCAAATAGGTGTTTCCAGCAGACTTCTACGTCTTAAAATGGAGAATGGCGGGCCAACAGACCATGCACCCATCCTTCTCGGCCGTCCATTTCTCAAAACATCAAAAATGAAAATAGAATGCGGAAGCAATGAAGCATCCCATGAAGTTCGAGGAAGTGCACGCTCTCGACGCTTTGGACGACCTTGTCCAAGAAGTTCAACCAGAACTAAGAGCAGATCCCTTAGAACTCATACTCAATGGAGCCGAACACTCATACGAATTAACTGAAGGCTTACAAGAAACGATGGCCCACTTAACAATCTCGGAGCCTCTCACACCAGGATATGAAGTCAACGAGGTAAAATTATTCAAATCAAATACCTTTTTACCCTCGGTGATGCAAGCTCCCAAAATAAAATTGAAGCCCCTGCCCGTGCATCTGAAGTACGCCTTCCTAGGGGAAAATAACACGCTCCCGGTAATCATAAAGAGTGGCCTAGAAACAGACCAGGAGCGTCGTTTGATAAAAGTGCTGAGACAACATAAGTTGGCTATTGGATGGACTCTAGCCGACTTGAGAGGAGTCAACCCAGTAGTTTGCATGCATCGCAGCTTACTCGAGGATGGAGCTAAGCCGTCAAGAGAACTTCAGCGACGACTCAATCCAATCATGATGGAAATCGTCCTGAAGGAAATACAGAAGCTCCTGGATGCGGATGTAATCTATCCAATATCGGATAGCCAGTGGGTGAGTCTAGTCCACATAGTCCCGAAGAAAACTGGAATCACAATCGAGGAAGATGCCGAAGAAAAAATGGTGACAACAAGGGTCAAGAACGGCTGGAGAATGTGCATCGACTACAGAAAATTGAACGCCGTCACAAGAAAGGACCATTTCCCTCTGCCATTCATCGATCAAATGTTAGACCGACTGGCGGGCAAATAGTACTTTTGTTTCCTGGACGGATTCTCAGGCTACAACCAGATTCCCATAGCACCCGAGGATCAAGAGAAGACCACATTCACCTGCCCATTCGGCACATTTGCTTTCAGAAGAATGTCGTTCGGTCTATGCAATGCTCCGGGGACTTTCCAAAGAGTGGTGACCAGCATCTTCTCAGACATGATCGGAATATTCATCGAAGTCTTCATGGACGACTTCACCATCTATGGCGATACATTCGACACTTGCCTAGACAATTTAAGCACGGTTCTGGCACGATGTGTCTCGATGAACCTTGTGCTCAACTATGAGAAGTGCCATTTCATGGTAACTCATGGAGTGGTCTTAGGGCACGTCGTATCACAAGAAGGCATAGAGGTGGATAAATCTAAGATAGACCTGATCATGACTTTACCATACCCCTCCACTGTCCGAGACATCCAATCCTTCCTTGGGCATGTGGGATTCTATCGACGATTCATCAAGGATTTCTCCAAAAAGGCTTTGCCTATATCCACTCTTCTCCAAAAAGAAGTTCCTTTTGAATTCACCAATGCATGCAAGGAGGCCTTTGATGATCTGAAGAAAGCCCTCACTAGCACACCTATCATCCAAACGCCAAATTGGGAACTACCATTCGAAATCATGTGTGACGCGAGCAACTTTGCTGTGGGAGCAGTTCTCGGCCAAAAAATTGATAAGAAGGCGGGAGTGATCTACTACGCCTCACGAACCCTAGATTCTGCCCAACGAAACTACTCCACCACCGAAAAGGAACTCCTGGTAGTGGTATTCGCTCTGGAAAAGTTCTGATCATATTTGCTTGGAGCAAAAGTGATAGTTTATTCTGACCATGCTGCCATCCGTTACCCGATGAAGAAGAAGGAGGCCAAGCCAAGACTCATTCGGTGGATACTACTACTGTAAGAATTCGATGTGGAGATAAGGGACAAGAAGGGGATCGAAAATACTGTGGCCGACCATCTAAGCAGGATTGTCCGAGAAGAAGAAGAGGGGCACATAACCGAGTCATTTCCAGACGAGCACCTCTATGCAGTCTCAACCAAGGTGCCGTGGTATGCCTCAATCGTCAACTACCTTGTAGGAGGTAAATTTCCCCCTTATTTTACTAAAGCACAATGCATGAAACTTAGGCATGATGCTAAGCATTACTTGTGGGATGATCCTTACCTATGGAAAATAGGAGCAGATCAAATACTTAGGAGATGCATCCCCGATAATGAAATAGCTTCTGTTATTAGCTTTTGCCATGAGTTTGCATGTGGAGGACATTTCGGGCCTAGGAGAACCGCTAGAAAAATCCTAGATAGCGGCTTCTTTTGGCCAAGTTTATTTAGAGATGCCTATGAGAAGTGTAAAAAGTGCGATAGGTGTCAAAGAGTAGGAAATGTGTCAGCTAGAAATGAGATGCCTCAAGTACCCATATTAGTCAACGATGTTTTTGACATTTGGGGCATTGATTTTATGGGACCATTTCCAGTTTCATGCGGGTATACTTACATTTTAGTTGCTGTAGATTATGTGTCAAAATGGGTAGAGGCTAAGGCCACAAGGTGCGACGATGCAAAGACTGTCATAGATTTTTTGCGCACTAACCTGTTTTGTAGATACGGGGTACCCAAGGCCATAATCAGCGACCAAGGAACGCATTTTTGCAACCACATGATGGCTTCCACCTTAAAACACTACCATGTCCACCACCGGACGTCCACGGCATATCACCCTCAAAGCAATGGTCAAGCGGAGATCTCCAACCGCGAAATCAAGAGTATTCTAGAAAAGATGGTGAAGTCGGCAAGGAAAGATTGGAGTCAAAGGCTGTATGAAGCTCTTTGGGCTTATCGGACGGCATACAAGACGCCAATTGGGACCTCTCCATTTAGACTTATTTATGGGAAAGCATGCCACCTTCCGGTGGAATTAGAACATAAAGCCTATTGGGCGCTCAAGCAGAGCAATCCAGATTTAAAAGCTGCCGGACTAGATAGGAAGCTTAAGCTATGCGAACTTGAAGAATTGCGGCTTGAGGCCTATGAAGGGCAAACGGACTACAAGGCGCGGACAAAATTATATCATGACAAATTCATCCTCCGACGCTCATTTGAGGAAGGACAACAAGTACTACTCTTCTCCTCACGGTTGAAGTTTATGCCAGGCAAACTGAAATCAAGATGGACCGGTCCTTATACCGTAACTAAGGTATTCAACCATAAGATGCTTGAGTTGGAAAGCATGGAGGATGGAAGACGATTCAATGCGAATGGACATCAAGTCAAACACTACCATGGCGAGGTTAACTTGACAACAGAAAAATATGATCTGAGCCACCCATGGGATCCAAACCAATGATCCCCATGCGTCGAGTCAACGACGTTAAACAAAGGCACTGGTCGGGAGGTAACCCAACACCTATCTTACTTTCAGTACTTTTATTTTCTGTCATTTAGTTTTTACCAATAAGTCGCTCTCACCCACTTGGTGCATAGAATGAAATGACTATTTAGGAATCGGTTATGGGTGCAACATCAAGCCAGCCAGGCCTATGCCAAAAGTTCAAGGCCCCAGCCGAACTCCCTCGATTATCCAGCCTCATGCCATGTCGTTCACTCGACACTTTAAAGGGAGTTCTGTTCTCCCTTTTCCTTAATGTCGTTTCCTTCTCATAATTGTTTGCTTGCATGACTTTTGAACTAAGTCATTTCGTAAAGAATGCCTTCGTTCAAAAGTGTGGGGTGAGAACCACCTGTGTACATAAACATGTTTTCCTTTTTCCTTAATATTATCTTTTTGAAAATATGAACTTGAGAATGTGAAAAAGATAGCTCATAATTCATGCATTAACCTTGTGAAAATTCAACTGTTTAAAAACTTAGAATGTAACTTCTCATTTGTCCCTTTGTGCTGAGATAAACTAGGGATGTGGAGTTGACATAAACTGCCCTAGAGAGGCTTGGCAAGCACTTGAAGGATCGAATCTAACTATATGGTTTTCGAAGTCAGTGGAGGCTGCACTTCAGGTTTCAGTGAAGATTAAAGTGATCTCCGCCATGCAGTGTTTATGCAAAAAGAAAAAAAGGCGAGGACGGGAATCAGACCGTCCTATCTCTAGTCAAAGTAGCCGAGAAAATAGATGAGCGACCCTCATCTTGACCCACGCGAAACGACAAGGATGAGAGGAGCGGGGAGGTATTTTCATATGCTCGCGGGCAATGATTGGACCTCCCAAAAAAAGGCTTGAGAAAATGGACTAGCAAGCCACAAAAAGGCAAAAGCTCAAAGAAGCAAATCAAGAGGCCAAAGGCCCAAAATTGTGAAGGTTTTAACCGAACAAAAAGTGAAGTACTCAAAGAGTCAAATCAAAGGCCAAAGGCCGATTGACGGAGCCCACTGCACTGTCGTTAAGGTGCAATGTTCTCTGTACAAATAAATTTATATTTTCCGCTACTCGCGACTACAATACTGGGTAGTAAGTGGTAAGTAGGGGTCGAACCCAAGGGAATTAGAGGGATAACTGTTCTTTTAGGGGATCGTATGGTGAGTGATTTTAGGTCGATTGCGGACTTACTGCTAATTACTAAGCTACTGTTTTTGGTTTTTTTTTGGTTTTTTATGCGGAAAAGTAAATACAAAAAATAAATACTGAAAATAAAGGAGTTAAGGGAAGAAGACTTACAGTGGGTGATGCGTGATTGCGATTCCTCCGGTAGATGAGTGGTTGATGGTTGTAGTTGATCGAGCAGTTTATAAAAGTAAATACAGGGGTTTTTTTGTAATTCAAGGAAAAGTATTCGGTTTCAGGTACCTTGTATTATAACATGTTTATTAATTACTGTTAGTAACCTTTCTAAGTATTCAAAGATGAATCGAGGCCCTTTCGCAGCGCAAGACTTGCAACATCGTTTAGCAACACTTGTTCTACTTCAGACTAATTCCTCCTTTCGAAGTATCTTAGCCTTTTGTGCATCCACCTGATCTCTCAGTTACGATCGACCAAGTGGTGTTTTAGATAAGTCGAACTCCTCGATAAGTTTTGCTTGTTACAGCTTCCACTTACCGAGTATGATCACGAATTCCCACGGAAGAGCTTTGCTTGTTACAACTTCCACTCAACCTTGGAAACTCTGACTATAAATGGCACATAGAACAAGTTTTGAATACAGAGAAATGAAACTAAAAGAAATTAAAACATTATATAATACAAGAAAATACCTTCGACCGAATGAGGAGTTTAGCTACGAATATCCATGGAAAAGGACATCATAACTAAATACTCGAGGGTTTTTGAAAACAGTAAGAGGGAAAGGGGTGGAATACTCAAGAACCAACAAGAGTATTCCCAATTTCCTACTGAATACTCAAGAACCAACAGGAGTATTCTCTAAAGTATAATACTCAAGAACAAATAGGAGTATTATTTCCAATCAGTATAATACTCAAGAACAAACAGGAGTATTATTTCCAAAACCAAACTTACAAAGTAACCAAATGTTTTAGAGAGATAAGTTACAATTTTTGTGGATGATTTACAAATGAGGTTTGGCTTGGTATTTATAGCCAAACTTGAGAGAAATGGAGGGTGGAGATGGGAGGCAAGTGTTTTTCATCCAAGGGAGGAGAAGGGAGGAAGAAGGAGGAGATGACACATGGGGGGAGCCAAAAGCCGCCGGTTGGGGGGAGGGTTGGCCGCCGGTTGCCGGTTGTCCAAGGAGGAGAAGGGTGGCTTTGGCCACCTCCAAGCAAGGTGGCCGGTCACCTTGGTCCATGGGTGCATTTTGACAGTTTTGTGCAGTCTTTTCACAAAACTATCAGTCCAATTTTGCTCCGTCTGACTTTGATTGTTCCTCGGTTGGATTTGATTTGAGTAATTCCTATGTCAGGATCTTGAGATTTCTTCGTTCAGCGTCTGATCTTGACCTTGGATTGACTCTTAATATCTTTTCAGCGTAAAATCCTCTCCTTAGCGTGTTTTCTCTCTATGTGCCAAAATACCCTGTAGAAATAAATCGAGACTAACAAGTAGAAGTTAAATAGACCAACAGTCTAATTTGGTGGGTTTTACTGTGTTTTTGATTCGTATAATTTTGGCCCATCACCGATTCACTACAAAAAAGCTGTCCCTCGCCAAAAAGAAATAAAAAAGGCTCAAACCATTGAAACCCGAACCGAATCACGTGCTAGAGAAAGCTACAAGGAAACCATATAGTGCGAGACGATCCCGAGAATGCAGTCCAGGAGCCTAAAAAGGGCTATCTCCCGAAACATCCAAAATAATTTGCATCTCAACACGAAGGTACACGTATCAAGTTTCTTCTAAGTATTTACACGGTTTAATTTGGTAATAAGTAGTAATGCATGAATTAGGATAAATCTAGTCCCACAGTCTCACTTTCATATTTTAAAAGTTTACTTAGTGTGCCGCCCTTTAATAGCATTGTTCGGGACGAACAACTAAAAGTGTGGGGTGATCTGATGGACCATAATTATACGAATCATAAACACAGTTAAACCCACCAAATTAGACTCTTTGTCTATTTAACTTTTTCTTGTTAGTTCTGATATTTATCTGCAGGGTATTTTGAAGTCTAGAGAGAATACAGGCTAAGGAGGAGTTTTTAAGCTGAAAATGGATTACAAGACAAATCAGGCCAAGGGACCGAGTTCTAGGCCATCCTAAGGAACGACCATGCTACACTCAAAATCAGCCTTAACATCCTTCGTGGAACCAACTTGGAACCACTCAAATATGCTAGAACAGTCGGCATTTGGACAAGAACACAATGCAAAGGCACCGAGCCCGGTAAAGGCCAAACAAGGGCAATTTCAGCCGATTTGGGATTTCGACCATGTTCCAAGCAGAATTTGGCTTAGGTTCCTTCTTGAGATCATCTTAGAATGACATTTTCATTTAGAATACACTCTCCAAAATCCAAGAAGCTTCGGCCAAAGCTCTAGTCAGATTCCGGTCAAACCGATGGCTTTTGTGAAAAGATCACAAAGATCTAGAACCCTCCTCCTCCTCACATGGGCGGCTAAAGGGGTGGTGAGTCACCTATGATGGCTTTTCCTCCCCTCCATGGTTTTGTGCCAAGTGTCTCTCCTCAAAACCACATCTTCTCCTCCCCTTTAGCTATAAATACATGCCTCCTCCCTTTGTAATCTTCATCCCACAATTTCACAAACACTTATCTCTCTAGATTTTGGGCACTATTGTAAGCTTTTGTTTTAAATCTATAATACTCTTGTTGGTTCTTGAGTATTGTAGTTCGTTCTTGAGTACTCTTGTCGGTTCTTGTAGTACTCAAGCTTGTCTTTACTTTTCACTATTCTTGAGTACTCTTGTCGGTTCTTGAAGTACTCACCCCTTTCCTTTACTGTCTTTTACTTTCGAAAACGTTACTTTCCTGTCTTTCAAAACTGCAATTTTATTTTCCTTGTCTTTACTTTCAAAAACTTTACTTTCTGTCTTTCGAAAACCTTTACTTTTCAAGTACTTAGCTATGATGTCCTCTTTCATGGATAATCGTAGCTTAACCCTTCATTCGGTTGAAGGGGTGTACTTGTGTCATAAAATGTTTTAGACCCTCTTTTCTTAATGCCTCTTTGTGTTCAACTTGTTCTAAGTGCCATATATTAGGTCAGAACTTAATTGGTAGAGTGGATGCTCGGAAGAGCAAAACACTACCATGAACTCGTGACCTCCGTGGATAAGTGGAGGCTCGGAAGAGCACAGCTTATCTGTGGAGTTCAACCTCTTTCAAAAACCATTTGATTTATCAGGAATGATGGTCAAATTGATGCACATATTAGACAAGAGTTCTACGTCTTGCAAAAGACTAGACGGTGTGGCAAGTCTTGTGCTAGGAATAGCCTCGATTCACTTTTGAACACTTAGTATGGTCATTAGCGGTCAATGATAAACAGATTATGATACAAGGCCCCCGAAACCGAATGCTTTCCTTAGATTTAAACACCACCTGCACTTACTTTCAATTTTAGTATAAACTGCTTATCAACTGCTCACCTTCCGGAGGACTTGCCAATCACGCAACAACCGCTGTAAGTCTTCTCTTTTATTTTCAGTATTTACATTTTCTGTCATTTACTTTTCCGCACTAAAAACCAAAACCAACCAACCAACCAATCACTTACTTTGCCGCACTAAAACCTCAATCAACCTAAAACACGCTCCCTCGCTGTACAATTCCCTCAAAGAATAGCTTATCCCCCTAATTCCCTTGGGTTCGACCCCTACTTACCACTTGCTACCCAGTAGTGAAGTCGCGAGTAGCGGACTTAAAAATTTATTCTTGACGTTTGCACACGACGACTGTGCATCCATCACTGACTCTCTAGCAGGAGAACAGCTTAAGCGTGTTGATGTGGATAACGTCCCGTGGTACGCAGATTTTGTCAATTTTCTGGCCTGCGGAATCATACCTTCTGACCTCTCGCACAACCAGAAGAGGAAATTTCTTTCCGACGTGAAACGGTACTTCTGGGATGACCCTTTCCTATATAGATTATGTGCTGACGGTCTCTACAGGACTTGTGTCGACGAGGACCAGATCAAATGGATTCTGGAACGCTGCCACTCATCGCAATACGGTGGACACGGGGCTGGCTTGAAGATAGCTACAAAGGTTTTACAGTCCAGTTTCTTTTGGCCCTCGCTCTTTAAAGATGCACACGAATTCGTGAAAGCCTTTGATCAGTGCCAGAGGACTGGAAACATTTCGAAGCAGCAGGAGATGCCCCAGCAGAGCATTCTCGCAGTAGGCCTCTTTGACGTATGGGGGATTGACTTCATGGGACCATTCCCACCTTCTTATGGAAATCAGTATATCTTGGTAGCAGTCGACTATGTTTCCAAGTGGGTTGAGGCCGTAGCTACCCCTATTTGCGACGCCAAGGTAGTTATTAAAATGTTTCAGAAGGTGATTTTTCCTCGGTTCGGAGTGCCCAGAACAGTTATCAGTGATGGAGGCTCCCATTTCAAAGAAAGAAACTTCGAGACGTTGCTGAAGAAATATGGGGTTTATCACAAAATTGGCACTCCTTATCACCCTCAGACCAGTGGGCAAGTGGAAATCTCTAACAGAGAGATCAAGGGCATCCTCGGAAAGACAGTCTCGAGCCACAGAAAGGACTGGGCGTCCAAGCTAGATGACTCTCTATGGGCATATAGGACTGCGTACAAAACACCTATCGGAATGAGTCCGTTCAGACTTGTCTATGGAAAAACCTGCCACTTACCAGTCGAGCTTGAGTACAAGGCTTTGTGGGCCATCAGAGAGCTGAATATGGACATGAAGGCAACCGGAGAAAAGCGACTGCTACAGTTACACGAGCTTGATGAGATCAGACTGGACTCTTATGAGAATGCTCGTATTTACAAGGAGAGAACAAAGAAGTGGCATGACAAGAGAATAGTGCGCAGAGAATTCAACGAAGGCGAGCGAGTCCTCCTCTACAACTCCAGCCTTAGATTATTCCCTGGGAAGGTGCGCACTAAATAAAGTGGCCCTTATACAGTGGAACGAGCATATCCAGACGGACATGTGGAGCTGAGCGTAGAAGGAGGAAAATCTATGGTAGTCAATGGGCAGCGCCTCAAGCACTACCACGTACTAAAGCATCTTGCACCTCCTGAAGGGATCGATGACAACCTGCTTCTCGGGAAGGGATCTCAGGAAGGGACTTCCCGAGAATGCTTCTAGTTCTATCTCCTTTGCTATGTCTCGCCAAGACGTTAAACTAGGTCTCTTCGGGGAGTAACCAGCACTGTAAGTATTAAGCTAGTTTTTCATCTGCATTTGCATTGTATGTTTCATGTGTGTGCAGCGATTTTAAGTGTGGAGTGCCAGCAAAGGAAAGCCGAAGAAATTCGGTCCCGTGACACCCCGTGACCAAAGGACCGTCACAGGACAATGGACCTGTCACATGATCAGGCCGAAGTAGTGTCAAAATTCAACCCCGTGACGTCCCGTGATAGCCCGTGCAGAGAAGGTGTCACGGGACCCAGCTTAGCAAGGAACTCTTTCGATCCGTCCCGTGACATCCCGTGACCATAGGACTGTCACGGGATTTTGGTTCTATCACGAGACCTGGTCGCAGTGATGTATTTTCGAAGTCCCGTGACGTCCAGTGACAGCCCGTGATAGATCAGGTGTCACGGGATCAAGCCGTAGCAGCGTAACTTCTTAGACCCGTGACAACCCGTGACCCAAGGACCGTTACGGGTAAATGGATCTGTCACGGGACCTGATCGAAAGAGCGACATTTTTCAGTCCCGTGACATCCCGTGACTGCCCGTGATGAAGTCGGTGTCATGGGATCTGCTCGATTTCAGATTTTTAAATTAGGGTTTTAAACCCAAATTGACAGACGCATTCCAAAACCTCCGAGCCGTTGCCGTCTCTCCCTCACCTCTACCGTCCGAATTCGAACTGATGTTTCCCTGAGTGGCATGTATTTGGCAAAACGTCTTTAGATAGTTCGAGCAGGAGTTCAGGGGGAGTTCGAACACATCCTGGTACTCATGTACAGCGTGGAACAAACGCAAGGATGTCTTCCGGAAGGTTCTAAAGATCGAAGATCTTTTCGAACTGAAGTCGGCCAACGAAGAGTTCGAGCAGGAGATATTCGAATGAATATCTACACATCAGATTAAAGGCGACATGGCTGACTTGGCAAGGAAGTCTTCGAATATTCTCCCTACCGATTTGATAAAGATACACATCGAAATATTTAGGAATATTTCCTAAATATTTGATGAGGTATCTATAGCAGATTTGGATAGCACCCACGCGTATAAATACATGGCTAGGGTGTCCATAATCTGCATCGCTTTCACAATAAAATATACACGAGTACACTCTACCGATTGGAGAAGAAGAAAGCGACAGCCATTTGTTTTTCCCCATTGGAAATTCATCGGTGCAAGTTCAGTCTGATCAGAGTGCTATTCAGACTGGCTAGAGTTGATCCTACTGCTACACACAACAAAGACCAACACGCTTTCGAGAGAAAGCGACCGAGCTTCAAGAGAAGGTCGAGCACGTTCGAAAAGAAGATTCGGACGAAGGGGATCGAGGTGAACTGCGGTAAGCCAAGATAACAAATCCGAGAGACGGAGTATTAGAGGCTAGGCGATTACAAAGTGTAATCGTAAGTCCACGTGTTAGCTCTATACTCGTAATAAAGATTTGTGTCCCTTTTAGGGTGTGGGAAACCCCCCAGAGTAGGCGAAGCCGAACTAGGTATCATTCTGTGCGTGCTCCCGTATTGTTCTATGTGCTGAACTGTTGAGGAAGGTGTTCAAGGTCTGTCTCATCTACACCTTAAACAGAAGCTTAAACAGGTTATAGAATTTCTATTGGTATCAAAGCAAACACTCGACACACTGAGTGGGATCCTGAATGAAGGACAAAGGACCACCAGACCCCACTGCTCGAAGGATCAAACTATGCCTCCTGGAAGCCCAAGATGAAATCTTTTCTCTAACCTCTTGATGAAAGAGCTTGGAAGGCAGTCTTGACTGGATGGACTGAACCCACGATGGAAAATCTCACTGGAGAAGCTGTCCCGAAACCAGAAGCTCTATGGACTGAGGCCGATGACAACGCATCCATGGGAAATGATGAGCAATTATTTGATGAACTTTGATGTACAAGTCCAGTGACTTTGAGCTCCATTTTCATATAAGATTATGCAGATTTGATGTTTTTACAGTGTTTCAGTGAAAAGCAATTTGAGAAGTAAAAAGCGAAAATGAGAGCTAGGACCTCCTCTCGCACCTCCTACCTCCCATGCTAGGACATCCGCTCGGCCATGCGAGCTCCATCAATCGACCATCCGATCGGCCTTCCTGCCTTCTCCACGCTCGCACGCCCGCTCGCACATCCGACCTCCCATGCTCGGTCAGCCGCTCGTGCAAACGCATTTATTCCTATCGAACAATGTGAGTTTTATGGGGAACACAAAGAAGGCATGGGAGATTGAGAAACCTGCATTGGGAAACATAGAGGCAAAACAGTTATTACTGGAGCAGTATACAAGCAATGCATATCGGTGAAGAAAAGAACATCATATCAACCATCAGACATAATCAGAGAAAATCACAGAACATACTTGGCGACATCAACATCACAGCACCAGAAGAAGTTCAACAATCAGGGTTTCTCTTAACCTAGTCTTGTACTTCATTTTTATTTAGCTGTTGTCATGTATCAACTCACCATGAGTGAGTAGTCCGCTTATTGGGATCCAATGGATCCCCAGAAACATCTGCAGTTGTAACACATGTCTTCTTATATGATTATGATTTATTTCTTTACATTAGATCTGAATAATTCAATTCATGCATTCTGTCCTTGGTATTTTCGCGAGATATCAATAATGTTTGTATGAGAATTGTTTATACCTTTTGTCTGTGTTTGCAGTAGCATATCACAGTAGGTTTACATAGTTGCATGATAGGCAAGAAACGAAAGTTGAGTCTATGCATGTAATGAGATACAATCCGATAGACAAGAAGCGAAAGTTGAGTCTTGATGATTTGTGTATCTAGTTTTGTTATTATGCAAGAAGTGAAAGTTGAGCATGTAATAAAACAAATGACCTAGGGTAATAATTCACTATCATATATCTAGATCTACTGTTAGGCAAGAAGCGAGAGTTGAGTCTGCAGTAACTTTGTGTTATAATCTGTCTGTTTTTGGGGAGTCATTGATTCCCAATGTTACATCAAATTGAAAAACAACCAAACAACAAACCGTATGCAACAACACGTGAAACCTTTAATTCTGTGTTAGTCATTTCATTGTTTCTTTTATTCATTCTATTGTGCTGCACTTTTATTTCAAAACCCCCCATGTCAGTACCGATATAAACAACTATTTACAGAAAACAGCAAACTAGTTCCCTGTGGATTCGACCTGAGTCACACTCAGATTATTTGTTTGATCAATGTTGCAATTTCAATCACTATATTTACAATTGATCAGGAAACTCTAAGGCCATGAATGCAATCTTCTCTGGAATAGATGAAAACGTGATGAAGCTGATCATCAACTGTGAAGTGGCAAAAGAGGCCTGGGATATCCTTCAAATGGCCTATGAGGGCACGGACAAAGTTCGCAACTCAAGAATGCAGATTGTGACAACCAAGTTCGAGGAGATGAAGATGAAGGATATTGAAACCATCCCTGAGTTCAACGCTAGAGTTCTGGACTTATCAAATGAGGCTACTGCTCTAAGGAAACCTATTGATGAAGAGAGAATGGCGAGCAAAGTCCTAAGAGCGCTCCCTCCGAGATTTGACATGAAGGTCACTGCCATTGAGGAGATGCATGATATCACCAAGCTGAAACTGGACGAGTTAATGGGCTCCCTCAGAACGTATGAGATGAACAGCGATGTCCAGCCCAAAGATGTGAAGGAAATTGCCCTAAAAGTAGAGGTGTCCGAAGACATACCTGAATCGGCCTGCAGCACTGAGCAACTTGCTATGATGGCCCAGAACTTCGACATGATGGTGCGGAAAATCAACAGACGTGGTCCTGAACAAGGTCAGTCATCCTCCAATAATTTTCAAAATCGGAAAAGTGGGAAGTCAAGGACCAGTGATATGAGGCAAGATTCTTCTGAAAAAGGGAAAGAAATCCAGTGTCATGAATACAGGGGGTTCAGTCACGTCCAAGCTCAATGTGCAAACGCCCTCATGAAGAAGAAGGCAATGGTCGCCAGCTTCAGCAATAGTGAGTCAGACGAAGAGTAAGAAGGGAGTGAAACCACTAACTTTGTGGTCTTCTCCACAACTCTTGAGGAATGCAGCAACACCAGTGGAAGTGTGCCACCTCAGTTGGAACACTCGACTAACGACTCCTCAGACAGTGATGATGAAGAACTCACACAGGAGACTCTGGCTGAAACTTATAAAGATGTGTATGAGAAGTGGCTGCTGCTGGTCAAGGTCAACAAGAAGCTGAATGCCACTATTGCAAGCGTGACTATAGAGAAGGACAAAATGTGGGAGGAGGCCGAGATTCTGGTCACATATAAAGTAGAAATCCAATGTAAGATTGATTAGCTGGAAACTCATCTGACTGAAATGAAGCAGGAAAGAACGTGTTTGCTTGCGCAGAAAACGGAACTCCTGGGCACTGTGTCTTCTCTGAAAGTCGACATGGAGAAAGGTCGTGAAACTCATCCTGTAGGCATGGCTGGTCTAAGGAAAACGATCACTGAGTTGAAACGCAAGGTGGTGTTCCTGCTCAAGAAGGTGGAGTCATTGGAGCTTCAGCTAGAATCTGAAAAGATGGACCGCTCAACAGCTGAGAAGGAGCTCACTCGGCTCAAACAATCGGTAAGAATGTTAAACTCTGACTCAAAAAATTTGAATGAGATTCTCAAAGCACAGAGGATGGAGTCCGGACATAGAGGATTGGGGTTCACAGGAGAAGGCAGCTCAAAAGGTACATCGTTTGTTAAAGCAAAACCAGTGTTTGAATAGAATCCAGCACAGAAGGTGAGACAACACCCTCGACAGAAAGTGGATCTGTCCCAAGGAAAACCCAAAGGTGATCAAAGGACTAGCAAAGATCACTTCAATTTTATTCAAGTCAGAGGAAAGATTCCCGCACATGCTGGTATTGCTACCAGATTGGACAAATCAGACCGAGGTGCATCTTGTTTCTTACTGAACAAAGAGCGGTGGGACACAAGAATAAACCTCGAAGGTGACAAGTCTGGGTTCCAAAGGCAAGCAAAACAGTATGTATGGCTGCGTTCAGTGGATCACGCCACATAGAGAGAGATCACTGGTATTTTGATAGTGGGTGTTCTGCTCACATGACAGGTAACCCTCAACTCCTTACGCACATTCGACCAAGGTCAATCAAACAGGTTGTCACGTTCGGAAATGGAGGAAAGGGTCAGGTGATCGGCTGTGGGACATTGAAGGTTCCGGATCTCCCTGATCTCCAGGATGTCCTCATTGTTGAAGGGTTAAAAATGAATCTTATCAGCATTAGCTAGCTATGTGATGATGAACACCGTGTTAGCTTCACTCACGACTCATGTCACGTGCGGGATAAGGAAGAAGGCACCCTGATGAGAGGCTACCGGACGACCAATAATGGCTATCTCCTTGATTCTGCTGGAACCGTTACTATACCAGCCGAGCTCACATGTCAAGTGGGTGAAATGAAACTGGGGCATGTGAACCTGGGTCAGTTGAATCTCAAGACCTTGATGAGACCCACTTGAGGAATGCCCCATACGAAAATCGTTGTTGATGAGGTATGCGAAGAATGCCAGATCGGGCCCCAAACGAAGGCCTCGCACCCCATCACACCGCAGATCAGCACTAGCAGACCGTTGGAACTGTTCCATATGTGTGCAATGGATCCGACGCACGTGGGAAACTACGGCTTCAAGCAGACGCTCCACACTTGGGTTAAGCGTCTCATCGGGTTTCTCTTCGACCATGGATGTGTGCGAGGGGGAGTAATGAAGTATCGCACAAGGTCCGTGACGGATGCATAGTCGTCGTGTGCAAAAGTCAAGAATAAATTTATAAGTCCGCTACTCGCGACTTCACTACTGGGTAGCATGTGGTAAGTAGGGGTCGAACCCAAGGGAATTGGTGGATTAGTTGTTCTTTAATGAAGCTTATGCATAAATTAAATGCGATTGGGGTTGGGTTTGAGTGTGCTTTGAGAACTGAAAGTAAATTACAATAGTTAATAATGGACTGTAAGGAAAGAATTCGGTTTTAGGGGCCTTGTATCATAGTCTGTTTATCATTGACCTCTAATGATCATACTAAGTATTCAAAAGTGTATCAAGGCCATTCCAAGCACTTAATTTGCCACACTGTCTAGTCCATTCCAAGACATAGAGCACATGTTCTATTTAGACTAACACCCCATTCCAAGGTATATTAGCCTTGTGTGCATCCATTTGATCAATCATTCCTGATCAACCAAATGGTGTTTTAAAGAGGTCAAACTTCTCAGATAAGCTTTGCCCTTCCAAGCATCCACTTATCCAAGTATGTTTACGAACCCCACGGAAGAGTTTTGCCATTCCAAGCATCCACTCAACCTTGGAAGTTCTAACCTAATATGTGGCACATAGAACAAGTTTTGAACACATATAGGCATTAAGAGTAGGGCCTAAAACATTTTATGAAACAAGTACACCCCTTCAACCGAATGAAGAGTTTAGCTACGAATATTCATGGAACAGGACATCATAGCTAAGTGCGTTGAAAAGTAAAGGTTTTTGAAAGACAGTAAAGTAAAGAAGAGAGTACTTACAAAAACCATTGAAAGTGCTAAAGCTTCGATTCCAAAGTAAAGTGATTACATGATTGTGCTCTCAATCTAGAGAGATAAGTGATTTGTGATTTTTTGGAATGAATTTTACAAAGGAGAAGGCATGGTATTTATAGGCTAAGGGAGGTGTGGTTTGTGGAGGAGGATGAAGACACTTGGCATGGAATCCATGGAGGAGGAGAAAGCCATCGGAGGTGACTCATCACCCCAAAAGCCGCCGACAACATGGAGGAAGGGGAGAGGTGGAGAGCTTAGCCGCCGGCCATGTGAGGGGAGGAGAGTGGTTGAGAGCTTTGTGATCTTTTCCCCAAAAAGCCATCAGCCCTCTTTCAGCTCCGGACTGATTCTGGTTGCCCTTCGGTTGGACTTGTTTTGAGTGATTCCACGTCCGGTTCTTGAAAGTCAGAATTTGGTCATGACCTGGAATGACTCGTAATTCATTTTCAGCTTTAAAACTCCTCCTTAGCCTGTATTCTCTCTAGACTTCAAAATACCCTATAGATAAATATGGAACTAACAAGCAAAAGTTAAATAGACAAAGAGTCTAATTTGGTGGGTTTAACTGTGTTTATGATTCATACAATTATGGTCCCTCAGATCACCCCACACTTTTAGTTGTTCGTCCCGAACAATGATTTTTAAGGGCGGAACACAATCTAAGTAAACTTTTTAAATATGAAAGTTAGACTGTGGGACTAGATTTATCTTAATTCATGCATTACTTACTTATGACCAAACTAAACCGTGTAAATACTTAGAAGAAACTTGATACTTGTACCTTAGTGCCGAGATGCAAATTAATTCGGATGTTTCGGGAGATAGCCCTTTTCAGGCTCCTGGACTGCATTCTCGGGATCTACTCGCACTATATGGTTTCCTTGTAGCTTTCTCTAGCACGTGATTCGGTTCGGGTTTCACTGAGTTGAGCATTTTGATTTCTTTTTGGCGAGGGACAGCTTCTGTAGTGAATCGGCCTTTGGCCTTTGATATTGAGTTGGAGTTTCTTCACTTTTGTTCGGTTAAAACCTTCACAATTTTGGCCTTTGGCGTTTGATTAGCTTCTTTGAGCTTTTGCTTCTTTGTGACTTGCTGGTCCATTTTCTCAGCCTTTTTGGGAGGTCCAATCGTCACCCGCAAGCATATGGAAATACCTCCCCGCTCTTTCTCATCCTCGCCGTTTCGCGCGGGTCAAGATGAGGGTCGCTCATCTATTTTCTCGGCTACTAGGATTAGAGATAGGACGGTCTGATTCCTGTCCCGCCTCTTGCATAAACGCTGCACGGCGGAGATGACTTCAATCTTCACTGAAACCCGAAGTGCAGCCTCCACTGACTTCGAAAACCATATAGTTAGATTCGATCCTTCGAGTGCTTGCCAAGCCTCTCTAGGGCAGTTTATATCTACTCCACATCCCCTGTTTATCTCAGCACAAAGGGACAAATGAGAAGTTACAGTCTAAGTTTTTAAACAGTTGAATTTTCACAAGGTAAATGCATGAATTTAGATCTATCTTTTTCACATTCTCAAGTTCATATTTTCAAAAAGATAATATTAAGGGAAAAGGAAAAGAAAAAGCATGTTAATTAACTATGTACACAGGTGGTTCTCACCCCACACTTTTGAACGAAGGCGTGCCTTTCAGCACGACGTAGTTCAAAAGTCATGCAAGCAAATATATACAGGAAAGGTGAGAATGAAAAAACTAAATGACAGAAATTAAATGACTGAAAGTAAGATAGGTGTCGGGTTACCTCTCGACCAGTGCATTTGTTTAACGTCGTTAGCTCGACAGTACCTCATTCCTGGATCATAAGGTTGGGTCCCATGGGCATGTGAGGTCGAATTTCTTCTCGGCTGCCCTTTTGCTCCGAGAGGGTGAGGCTTCATTGACCATAGTTGCTGGTCCAATGAGTCGTGCTCGATTGTTACTCCTTCCGGGTTTCCATTCTTTCTGCCCATGTCTTTGCCGCTTCTTCATGTTTGAATAGGTGGCACCTTTGCGAGTTTGGAAGTTTGGTTTTGTGCCATTAAATGTAGGCGACATTAAGCATGCGCCTCTGCCAATCCTCTTCATTGTGGCAGTGATGGATGGTTGTCTTGGAACGAGTGAGAGTTCCTTTGTCGGCTTTTTTGGCTCATGCTCCTCCTCTAACTCCCCTTGCACCTCATCATTATTGATTATATGATCTTCGGTGGCTATGATCGGCATAAAACACGAAGGGTTAAGTTGGGGCACTTCGACCATGAGGACTGGGTCTGTTTCAGGTGCTCCGACAGTGAGGACCAGGTCTTTCTCGGACAGTTCGACAATGAGGTCCGGGACTTCCTCGGGTGCCTCGAGCGCAAGGACCGGGCCTGGCTTGATTTCTTCGGCCGCTTTGGCAGTGAGGTTCGGGACTTCTGTTGGCTCGGCAGTTAGGACTGTGATTTCCTCGGATGGGTTGGTGATAAGGTCCGGGCCTGATTTGGGCAGTTCTTCTTCTAACTCACAGGGATAATCTGAATGGAGCTCTTCTTCAGGCAACCATGGGTCCTCATCCTCGTCATTCATATGGTCTTCGGGGGCAATCATACTGAGGTCCGGGTCTGTTTTGGGCAGTTCGGCACTGAGGTCTGGGTATGTCTCGGGCAACTCTTCAGTTAGGACCGAAATTGATTTGGGCAGTTTAGCAATGCAGTCCCAGATTAGTTGTGTAGCCGCCCAGAATTCCTCATTTTCGACCTCATCTTGGTGTATCGGGGCACTCATTTGGTGGATGCTAGCTGCCAATTCTTCCTCCTTGTCCTTGTGTGGCTCGGCAATGTGGACCTGGGCTTCCTCGGGCATTTCGGAAATGTGTACCGGTACTGATTTGGGTAGCTTGTTAATGAGGTCCCAGAGCTGGTTTGATGTTTCTTTTTGAGCCACCCATGATTCGTCGCTTTCGACCTGGATTTGGTGTATCATGTTGGCCAACTGCTGGTTGCTAGATGCCAGCTCCGTTATAACGTCCTCGAGTAGCTTGGCCTGATCTTCTCTTAGTCTTGACCTTGCGGCCAAATCGTTTATCACTTTCCAAAGATCATCCATGTTTAAGTTATTTACCGAACCTCCTGCCGCGTCATTAAGCCAATTCCACTCTTGTGGCATCATCCCATTGAGACACCTTTGAAGAAGATCGTGGTTGGTGAATCCATGGTGCGGGCAGCTCGTTACGAGGGAATCGAAGTACTAAGTACTCGTCCAAAGTTTCATCCCAGGATTGCTCTATGTTGTTGATCTTCTCGCGGATTTCAAGTTCGAAGGGTGGTGGGGAAAACTCCTCATCGTTCCAAGGCTCGTTTTCATAGTACAATGACATGGTGGATTGCAAGAACAAAAACAAAAATAAAAAGAACAACTATTCCGTTTCACAACTCCCCGGCAACGGCGCCAATTTAGACGGATGCACAGTCGTCATGTGCAAAAGTCAAGAATAAATTTATAAGTCCGCTACTCGCGACTTCACTACTGGGTAGCAAGTGGTAAGTAGGGGTCGAACCCAAGGGAATTGGTGGATTAGTTGTTCTTTAATGAAGCTTATGCATGAATTAAATGCGATTGGGGTTGGGTTTGAGTGTGCTTTGAGAACTGAAAGTAAATTACAATAGTTGATAATGGACTATAAGGAAATAATTCGGTTTTAGGGGCCTTGTATCATAGTCTGTTTATCATTGACCTCTAATGATCATACTAAGTATTCAAAAGTGTATCAAGGCCATTCCAAGCACTTGATTTGCCACACTGTCTAGTCCATTCCAAGACATAGAGCACTTGTTCTATTTAGACTAACACCCCATTCCAAGGTATATTAGCCTTGTGTGCATCCATTTGATCAATCATTCCCGATCAACCAAACGGTGTTTTAAAGAGGTCAAACTTCTCAGATAAGCTTTGCCATTCCAAGCATCCACTTATCCGAGTATGTTTACGAACCCCACGGAAGAGTTTTGCCATTCCAAGCATCCACTCAACATTGGAAGTTCTAACCTAATATGTGGCACATAGAACAAGTTTTGAACACATAGAGGCATTAAGAGTAGGGCCTAAAACATTTTATGAAATAAGTACATCCCTTCAACCGAATGAAGAGTTTAGCTACGAATATTCATGGAACAGGACATCATAGCTAAGTGCGTTGAAAAGTAAAGGTTTTTGAAAGACAGTAAAGTAAAGAAGAGAGTACTTACAAAAACCGTTGAAAGTGCTAAAGCTTCGATTCCAAAGTAAAGTGATTACATGATTGTGATCTCAATCTAGAGAGATAAGTGATTTGTGATTTTTTGGAATGAATTTTACAAAGGAGAAGGCATGGTATTTATAGGCTAAGGGAGGTGTGGTTTGTGGAGGAGGATGAAGACACTTGGCATGGAATCCATAGAGGAGGAGAAAGCCATCGAAGGTGACTCATCACCCCAAAAGCCGCCGGCCACATGGAGGAAGGGGAGAGGTGGAGAGCTTAGCCGCCGGCCATGTGAGGGGAGGAGAGTGGTTGAGAGCTTTGTGATCTTTTCCCCATAAAGCCATCGACCCTCTTTCAGCTCCGGACTGATTCTGGTTACCCTTCGGTTGGACTTGTTTTGAGTGATTCCACGTCCGGTTCTTGAAAGTCAGAATTTGGTCGTGACCTGGAATGACTCGTAATTCATTTTCAGCTTTAAAACTCCTCCTTAGCATGTATTCTCTCTAGACTTCAAAATACCCTGTAGATAAATATCGGAACTAACAAGCAAAAGTTAAATAGACAAAGAGTCTAATTTGGTGGGTTTAACTGTGTTTATGATTCATACAATTATGGTTCATCAGTTCGATACCAGTATCGCACAAATCTATGCTGACGAGTTAGGGGTACAGATGCAGAAGGAACACACACTCGGACCCTCCTTGGGTCTATGTGGTGTCCATAACTAAGTGTTCCAGAAGGTGATCAGTCACAGGCGAAACTCCAGCAAAATAGTTGGACTGATCACTCGTGCAAGAGTGCTGGAATAGAAAGTTATTTTTGGATTTTATTTTCGAGCCATTGTGAAGAGACAGGATAGACTCGAGGACAATTTTGGGAAGTTGAAACGACCGACTTGATTTGAAAAAGGAATTTGATTTGAAAATCAAATCAGTCCTTGCATGCGTCTCTACTCTCCTCCTTCTGAAACCCTAGAACGTCTGCCGATTTCAAGCTCTCTCAATCCTTCATCCGTTCAATAGCAATGGTGAACACCAAAAAATCCTCAAAATCCGGAGTCAAGTCCACTGAGAAGAAGAAGGAGAGCATGCAGACCTCTAAGGCACTAGCGGCAAAGCCTAGAATTCTGAAATCAAAGGCTGCGACAGTGAAAAAGGCGTCGCCTTTACTTGCCGACTCTGCAATCTTGCCTGAAGCCAAGATCGTTGTCAAAAGAGCAGCGTCAGAAAACCCTCCTTCTGCAGCGGTGGAGAAGAATGAACCAGAACCTGCTGTGAAGCAGAAGACGGTGCCCTCGCCTACCGCGGAGGCTTCGTCTAAACCCTTCGATGCTAGTTCGACATCGCTAAGTTTAATTCCTCCACCGGCTGTTTACCAGCCTGAGGTAAACCCTAAATTTCAGACTGTTGATTCTATTGAAAATATTGTCGTGGGAGAAGATGTGAATGTGGTGTCTGAGAAGGGTGGTGAAGCCAGTAGGGCTGTAATGGGTAATGAAATTGTCACAATTGTGAACGACGGGAAACCCAGCAAGCCTGTGTCCAAGGTTGCTAGTGGTTCGAGGGCATGGAGGGAGAAGATCCATGCCATCCGGTGCTCGCAGAAAGTTTGGGAGATGTGCATGTGATTCCCCAAGGAAATACGTTGCCCAAATCTGTGCTGTTAGAGGTCATCTTCTCGCAATGTCTGATGAGGAGACAGAGAAGTTTCTTGAGTCCTCGAGGAAGAGGAATTCGGTGCTGAATGAAGCTTCTGATGATGGGTCTGGTGAGAAACTTGGAGGTTCAGTTGATGAGCTTCACGAAGAACAAGTTGAGACTGTGACCAAGGAGACTATTCCTTCTGAGAAGGATGTCGAGTTGGAAGTTGCAATGGCAGAAGAAACTGATCGTGGTGACAAGGAGGAAGATCTGGACATTTTCTACAGGGATATTGATGAGGTTGTCAAAGAGTTGCAAGAGAAGAAGATTCGTATGTCTGCTGTGACAAGATCAGAACAGTCTTCTCAAGCCCAGGTTGTAGGGGTTGAAGACTCTTCACCTGCCCTCAATCCTGATGGTGTGAAGGATGCAGGTGTTCCATCAGTTGTCCCAGGTGTTCAAGCAGATGAACCAGGAGATTAGCAGAGAGTTGAGCAGTTGCTGCCTCAGTGGCAGTCTCAGTAGAGGAGACAGCTGACGTCCCGCTTATTGTACAAGATGTTTTTCATGGTGAAAAGGTGAAGGCAGATCCCTCAAACGTCTGTGATACAATGATGGAGAATGCTGCTCAGTCAAAAGAAGGAACTCTATCTGATGTTGATTAGGACTTCGTCCCTATTGCTGTCCTCAAGAAGGCAAAGAAGGATAAAGAAAAGAAGAAGGTTAGTTTTGAAAAACCTGTTGAGGGCTCAGCACGGGAGGACGCAGACGTGAGCATCAGTGCAGGGGGAGCTGATTCTTCCAAAAAGAGGAAGCGTGACGTCCCGATTCTTGTGTCAGAAGATGCCAAAAGGTGTGAGGACCCATCTCATGTTCCCGACGATGCTCCAATCGGGCTGGTCAAGAAGGGGATATGGTTCTGTAATTGAGATGCTGCGAGAAAATGGGCGTGTGTTCTGAAAAGGAAGATTATCCCAGAAAGGGTCCTGGTGGAGTCTCACTACAATGGGAAGGAAGTCATTGATGTGCTGAAGCAATCCGACCTCTTCTGGACAGTGGACATAAGTAAACCTTTCAACGAACAACTTGTTAGAGAGGCTATTGCAAACCTTCCCCCTCAAATTGGGGTTCTTGGAAACTCAGAATGTGGTGTATTCTTCGTTAGAGGGAGGAAGATCAAGATTGATCCAGAGCTCATCAATGTGTATTTCTCCATGGATGACCCGGCCATAGATGAAGAGGAATCTGACTTTGGAAAAATCATGGACACCATCACTGCGGGGTCAGTTCATTGGCGACCTGACACTATTGTTCAAACAGTTGATCTATCAACGTTCTACTCAATGCTATTCTTCATTGCCGTGTTCAATTGGAGACCCTCATCTCATCGGTCCACGGTCAGCAAGGACATGGCCAAATTAATATATCAGATCGGGAACAAGTTGAAGTTCAATCTGGGAAGAGTTATGTTCAAACTGATTGCCGAGCACGCTACTTCAAAATGCTCTCTCCACCAGATCTGCTTCCCTTCCCTGATATATGAATTGATCATCTATCAAGCTCTTGATTTGAAGACCTCGAGTGATCGTCTCACGAAGACCCCTCAGAAGTTCCTCGTTGATCACAAGCTGTTCAAAGGCCGTCATGTGAACGATCTTAAAGCAACAGGTCAGAAAGGGAAGGATCGATGTCCCAGAGTCTTCAAAGCAAGGGGGAGCCAGGATGGGCCGTGGCGAGAGAAGCAAGATGCTCAAGGACCTGAATGCCATCATTGAAGCTGACAAAGACCAGCGCAGGTGAATCAACAAGCTTGCTCGTGCCGTCAACTACCCAAGTGAAGATGACACTGATGATGTGGAGTTTGATGGTGATTCGGATGATGAGTCGTCTGCATAAAGGTCTATGTCCCCTGTCTTCTTGAACTATGCCTTTCTTTGAAACATTTGTTCTGTTTGTGCTTGTTCTGGCACAGTTTGATTTACTGTTCGAACTAGATTGGACCCCTTGCCAGTTTGTGGCAAAAAGGGGGAGTATTTTGAGGTGACCAATTTGTGTTCCCTCAAGTGTGTCTAAAGTCTAGATAGTTAGATAGCTCTTATCATCTAGTATAGATTTGGTTTTGCCAAAATGCCAAGGGGGTGATTGATGTTCCCTTGAGTGGCATGTATTTGGCAAACCATCTTTAGACAGTTCGAGCAGGAGTTTAGGGGGAGTTTGAACACATCCTGGTACTCAGGTACAGCGTGGAGCAAACACAAGGATGTCTTCCGGAAGGTTCTAAAGATCGAAGATCTTTTCGAACTGAAGTCGGCCAGCGAAGAGTTCGAGCCGGAGATATTCGAATGAATATCTACACATCAGATTAAAGGCGGCATGGCTGACTTGGCAAGGAAGTCTTCGAATATTCTCCCTACCGATTTGATAAAGATACACATCGAAATATTTAGGAATATTTCCTAAATATTTGATGAGATATCTATAGCAGATTTGGATAGCGCCCACACGTATAAATACATGGCTAGGGCGTCCATAATCTGCATCGCTTTCACAATAAAATATACACGAGTACACTCTACCGATTGGAGAAGAAGAAAGTGATGGCCGTTTGTTTTTCCCCATTGGAAATTCATCGGTGCAAGTTTAGTCTGATCAGAGTGCAATTCAGGTTGGCCGGAGTTGATCCTACTGCTGCACACAACAAAGACCAACACGCTTTCGAGAGAAAGCGACCGAGCTTCAAGAGAAGGTTGAGCACGTTCGAAGAGAAGATTCGGATGAAGGGGATCGAGGTGAACTACGGTGTGCCAAGATTACAAATCTGAGAGATGGAGTATTAGAGGCTAGGCGATTACAAAGTGTAAGCGTAAGTCCACGTGTTAGCTCTATACTCGTAATAAAGATTTGTGTCCTTTTTAGGGTGTGGGAAACCCCCAGAGTAGGCGAAGCCGAACTGGGTATCATTCTGTGCGTGCTCCCGTATTGTTCTGTGTGCTGAACTATTGAGGAAGGTGTTCAAGGTCTGTCTCATCTACACCTTGAACAGAAGCTTGAACAGGTTATAGAATTTCACGAACCAAATCCAACCTAGTCGTCCGTACTGCCGCCTCCACCATGTCTCGCCGTCGGAATCTGGCCAGAGTCACTTCCCAAGTCGAGCTTCCTCCTCCAGATCCGGTAGTCCCGACCGTCCGAAATTTTGACGATAAGAAGTACCCGAGGTTCCCCGACTCAACTACCATGGCTCTTTACAAGCAATTGAAGCTCAAGAAAATATGTAAGCCTACACTTGTCCCCTGTCTCAGTACTCTATCCGATTTTCACTTGTTGGACAAGGTCCGTCCATTGTTTGATGATTCCGGGCTCGGTGTACTGTTTTCAAATCAGAGATGCACTAAAATTACTGATTTATATGAATTCTTTGCTTCATTTCGACCTCATGGACCGTCGGGGCAAACGACACATTGGTCTTTTCGACTTCAGGATATAGATTTCACTATGGATAGAGCCGACGTGTGTCGTATTTTGGATTTCCCCTTGGAAGGGATCGTGCCGTATTTTTCTGCTGCTGAGAAGGATGAATTCTGGAGGTATATTTCCGAGATTGATGTCGTCTATTTATCTACTCATCCAGCCACGTGCATTAAGTTACACGAGTGGAAAGTTGTGCATCGTTTGGTAGCCATGGCGGTGAATGTTCGGAAGGAAGGAGGCACTGTTGTGAATGAGAAGGACATTGGCATCCTAATTGTTATGAGTCGTGGCCTTAAGGTGGACTTCTTTGAGATACTCACTGCTCGTTTTAACTATTGGCAGAGTTTCGAAGGGAAGAAGTCTAACCTCTCTATTAGTGGCGGTCTCTACATTACTCTACTTGGGGAGAGCCTTGGTTTCAACTTCAATACCGGTTTCAATGCCGAGTCCTGGGAGCTCAAGGTCTCGAAGATGATTCAGTGTTCAATGCTTACCAAGGACCGTCAGTGGTTCCACAAGCCAGATATTCCAGACGAAAAAGTTAAGGGGCATCGCCTGGAGAATAAGAATAGGCGCCTGGGGAGCGCGCCAGAGCGCGAGGACATTGATTTGGCAGAGGCCCAGAACGCCCAGGACCCCCTGCATTCGAGGCACAGGACGCCCCTACATTTGTGGCACAGGAGCCTCCAGCGCCCGACCGCATCCCTTTCCCTCCTCCGCACCTGTTGTTGACCAGTCCCAGCTAACACTCGAGGAGCGTCTAACTCGCATAGAGGCCTCTCATCACCAGATCTTCGCCGCCCAGCATGAGTTTCGGGAGGATCAGAGGGCGATGATGACTTATCAGCGCCAGATTTTGGCTAGCCTTGCTCCTATTATTGCCACCCAGAGCAGACTTTCCGTCTCCTATAATCAGCTCAGTGATGATTTCTTCGATTTCAGATATCAGGCCAGCAGAGCACAGCAGTGGTCGCAGGACGCCCATATTACATTCTATAGGCAGTAGGGCTTCACAGATTATCCTCCTCCGCCATCCTTCATGTCCTCAGCCCCTGATCCATTCGAGGCTGATTTTACCATGGCAGTCGACCTCAGCCCTCCGTCCAGTGTGCCTCCTGCTCGTACTGACACCGGGACTGGTCCCTCTCACACAACCCGGCTCTGCATGCTGCACTAATTCAGAAGGCAGTGGTTCCGACAATGATGCTAGCCTCACTTTTTGATTGATATTGTCAACTGTTACTCATGACTTTCACTTTGTCTGCTGTTCTTTGTGCCATGATTTTTTTAGTCTACTTGATACTTGATGTTTGAGATACATTTTGTATGTGATCTGCGTTTAGCTCGCATCATTTATCACATCATCTACTTGGCACTTCTTTTATTTACGTACCCTCTATTATCGATGCTTATCTTTACCTCATGCAGCTTTATGTGTCTATCGTTATACCTGCCAGCTCATGAGTTACATTTCACTCCCCGGGCATCGCTTAATCTCCATGGATATCACACCATCACACACGAGTGAAGTTTCTATACGCTTTATCTTATCTTTTATTTTTCGCTTAAGCACTAAGCTCATTTTTAAGTGTGGAGTGCGTAGCGCATAGTCACACACATTGCATATCACATTCATTCCTGCATATGCTCAACTGTCTATGTATTGCGATTGAAATCCTCGTTTTCTACGATACTCCTTGATTGATTGACACTCGTTTGGATTTGAAGTCTAGGACTTGAAATAGTTTTAACCGTATGCGTATTCTCTTGAGTCAGTATCATTGCTAGCCTTTGACTATCACACGCTTTACGTATTTCTTGAAGCATGTTTGAGACCTGAAGTTAGTAGGCACCGGTTCAAAAATGTCAAAAACTTAAACTACATCTCTTCTTCTAGGTGACCTTAGAACTAATATGTGTTTCTCTACGCTCGTCGTGATTTGCATGCACCCGCTTTTATTCATACACTATGTCACGCTTTAAGTGTGGAGTTAGACAATTGGCCTTCAAGTTTTCCCTCAAGAACAAAGTTCTTAATTTTCAAAGGTGGGTGAAAAATTAGCCCCAAGCATAGTTGTTTTTGAAAGAAAACCAGTTAGAATGCAAAAAAAAGAGAAATTTGTTGTTCTGCGAGAGCAGAAAAATACCAAGGACCTGGTGAGAAAAGTCACCCCCTGTGTATGGAAAACACTCTTGAAACAATTTCTGCCCCCTTCTGCTTGATGTAGTGTAATTCAATCTTCTCATTGCGTGCAAATCATAACTTGTCTTGAGAATTCAGGTGCTAGAAACTAAGGGACGATCCTCGTGCTTGCACTGAAAATTTTGATGTGACTTTCGTACTATTTTTCAGAAAAACCTTAAGCCAGGCTCCTCTTCTCTTACGGGTTATTGCCTAGTCCTTGGCACTTGAGAATGAGCTTTGCGCCAAGAGCCCGTGGATTATCCCTAGATAGCATAGGTGAATGGCGAGCATGTTTTGTGCAACTATTCATGTTCTTTATACGTTGCAATAAAACTATTTAGAACATGTGATGAGTCGATAGCTAGCCGTGTGTACTGACCGTTTGAATGCATAACTCATCTAATCTATGATTGTCTGAAAACTTCGATGAAGATGTTTGACTTGAAGTTGAGGTAACACGATGAATCCGAGGTATGACGTGACTTTACCGTGACTCGTTGAGTATCATTTCATGCATAAAAGTTAGTTAATTGTATAGGGGATTTGTAGGTAGTCCCGTTCTTGAAAACATTCACGAGACTATACTCGTCCTACTAGGGCAGCCTAGGGGTTTAAAGGCTTGATGCATACGCTAAATGCATTCGTGTCCTCTACGACAGTGGGTTATCTTTTTGTTTTTGTCCTAGTTAGTATTAATCACATGACACTTGAGTGGGTAGCTTATAAACATATGATTGATTGAGCCTCATATAGACTTGCATTTCTTCTGCCCTTCGTTCTAACTTTGTTCGGGACGAACAAATCCTAAGTGTGGAGTGTTTTGATCGGTCGAGTTCTTGACCTATTATTCACCTCATTCGATGATGGATCAGGTTTGTTTCCGGACGTTTTGTTAGCATTTAATCTCTTTTCTTAGTGTTTCAGGTTTGAATTACCCAATGACTTGATATGGACCTGATTGCATGAAAAGATGACAAAATCGATCGAATGGAGCATTTTTGGGTCGAGACCCCGTGACAACACCATGCGTCACGGGACAAAGGGTGCATCACGGGACTCAGCCATGGCCATACATATCGAAGACCCCGTGACACCCCGTGACAACACCATGAGCCACGGGACAAAGCATGTGTCACGGGACCTTGCCGTGGCAATGACATTCGAGGGCCCCGTGACGCCTCGTGACGACCCGTATCAGCCAAGCCATCACGGGACCTTGCCGTAGCAGCAACATTCGTGACACCCCGTGACGCAAGGCATGTCACGGGACAATGAAGCCATCATGGGACTACACCGTGGCGTTGCAATTCTCAGATCCCGTGACAGCCCGTGATGAATCAGCTGTCACAGGACTTTCCAAATTTCGTCCTTTGGCAATTTCGGTAATTTTTAGCAATTTCGGCGAATGAGCTATAAAAAGAGAGGACTCGACCAGAATAAGGGTGTGCTTATTTGGAGAAGAAACCCCAGCTTGGAAAGAGACAGCAATTCATCGTGAGAGATTTAACGAGCCACCGCGTCTTTACGGTTTACTCGTTCCTAATTTCTCTATACACTGTTTTTGGTTTAATCACCATGTATAGTGAGTAGTCTTTTTTTATTCTGTGATCCTACGGATCCTGTGCATTGTACCCAACTCTTCATGTGATCGTATGAATGTTTTTCATTAATGCAAATCGAATATTCAATTTCATCGTGCTTAATTTATCGTTCTATGCAAGTATTTACATCAAAGGGTATGTTTGCATGCTAGAACGTATTTAGGTTAATTACCGAAAGATGGATGGGTCCTAGGGATTAACCGGATTGTATGAAATTATTTGAAAACCTTTAGTTTAATAAATCGAGATCGTTGATAATCCGTGGATGGGCGGCGTTCAACGATTGAGACTAATCTAGATAATGATCTGTGGATGGGCGGCTTATCTAGTGTTATTTTGGTTTATTTCGATATTCGATAGCATGATGAGCTACATGATAATGATTGCGTGATTAGTGGGGTTAGCACGGGTGAAGTATGGTCCTGGAATTCTTTATCTGATAAAAACACAACCTTTAATTTCTGCACCTTTAATCTCTGTTATTTAATTATTGCAATTTTCATCACAAACAAAACCTCTTTTAATCGGAATAGCTAAATAGGTCACTTGTTAGCTAGTATTCATACGCGTCTGTTCCTTGGATCGACCCTTGGCTTACCAAGGTTATAAATTTTGTTTGACTGCAACTTGACCCTAAATGTATAAATTGACAACTATAAAGGGTTAAAAATACGCATGTCACCTTGCTCATCACAGAACTGAGCAAACTTCTCATTCTTAAACTCCCTCCCATGATCACTTCGAATGGACAAGAGATTTTCTCCTCGGTCTCTCCTTTCATTAATCAGACAGGTAGCAAGCAGTACAAAGGCTTGCACAGTTTCGGACTTCTCACGCAAGAACATGATCCACGAGTATCTGGTGTAGTCATCTATACATACGAAAGCATACCTTTTACGTCCAATACTCTCCACCTGCATTGGTCCCATCAGATCCATATGCAGTAGCTCAAGGGGGCGCTTGGTGTAGATTCTATCCACTTTCTTGTGCACTACTCGAGTCTGCTTTCCTGCTTGACAATCACCACAAATAATTTGCATATCTCCTCTAATATTAGGAATACCTTCAAGTAACCTCTCGTTGGCTAAAAACTTCAAAGATCTGAAATTGATATGTCCCAAGCGTTGATGTCATAGATGCACTTCATCGGACCTACTCAACATGCATGTAATTGCTGCTGAGGTTGTAGCACGGCTTAGGAGATACCAGTTGTTGCTTGCACGATCTCCTTCCATCACACATATACCATGTTTGTCATAAACTTGGCAGGAATTTCTTGTGAATTGAACTTGATTGCGGCCATCACACAACTGGCTAATACTGATCAGATTGGCATTTAACCCATCAACCCAATAGACATCATCTAGATGTGGCATACCTGGCACATTCAGTGTTCCCTTGCTCTTTTTCCGTCACCAAATGTCACATGGTGGCCGTCGATCGGTCTCAGATTGGTCAGGTATTCTTGAACTCCAGTCATGTGTCTTGAGCAGCCGCTGTCAAAGAACTAGCTCTCTTCATCTTCCTTATCAGTTGAACTATACGAGACACAACAGTATTGATCATTCCTTGGTCTCCACACCATGCTGCCTCGTCTCCTTGTTGGTTCTTTGTACTGGCTGTCACGTCTATAACGATAGCAATGACATTTGATGTGCCCAGGTTTGCTGCTGTAGTAGCACACCCTAGTACGTTGCCATCCTACATCTCTTGGGACATGAAACTGGTTGTCATTTTCTCTGGCACAGAGAACTTATCCGTTGTCTTGTGTTTGTTGTCTTTAGGAACTGTGCCACTAGCTTTCACAAACTTCGTATCACCACCTTTCTTCGCACCAGTAAATCCAAGCCTTGTAGTATCTTTTATTCTCCTCTGCACAGAATGGATCTGGTCCAGATTCTTGGACCCTGTGTTCAGGCTATTCATGAGCTTCTTGATTGAACCCATCTCCTCCAAGAGCTTCTTCGATTCTTGTTTGTCTCCTTCAGCATTTAGTTTCAGCTCTTTTACTTCTTTCTCAAGATTTTCTTTCTCCTGTGTAAGACTGTCTACTTTGGATTCCAGTTCCTGCTTTTCTAGTTTCAACTAGATCACCCCTGCCAAAAGCCTCTTATTGATGGCTACCAGCTCAGTCCACTTTGAGAACAATAGTGCATATGTCTCAGCAATGCACTCATCAGTGATTTTGTCTTCATCACTTTCTTCAGCTTCGTTCTCTTCCACCTCGACATCTTCTTTCTTGGCACAGTCTTTGGAACCAGTGCTGGAACACTCTGTGGCACAGTCTATCATGCTTGACAGAGCAACAAAGTTGCTTGTCTCTTCCTCCTTTGTGCTCTCTTCAGTTTCTGTATCACTCCAGCTAACAGTCACGGACTTGCTATTCTTCTTCTTCAGGGTGTTAGCACACTCTGATTGTATGTGGCCAAAACCTCCGTATTCCCTGCATTGTATTCCTTTGGTTCGTCCGCTTTTGCCATTCTCTTTCTGGTCAGACTGTCTTTCCCGCGGCTGGAAATCCACTCTCCCGGCGTCTTGATTTTTAGGCTGGGTCAGGCTGTTTTGGCCAGCACCCCTACGGTTGATCTTCTTTAACAGTTTATTGAATTTCTTTGTGAGTAACGCCAGTTCCTCGCTCACTCCATCGGTAGATTCATCGTCTACCACAGTCTCAGCCTTTAAGCCAATAGATTTAACCTCACATCGTCTACCACAGAGCTGAAATGGACCGATGGCTTTTGTGGATGAGATTACAAAACTCACATTCACTCCCCCTTGCCATGTGACCAGCGGCTTTTTGCCATGGAAACACCACATGGGGCGGCTAATCTCCTCCCCTCCCCATCTCATGCCATGTGTTATGGATCTAGATCCTTCCCGATGGCTTTTGTGAGCTCCTCCCATTTTGTGACAAGTGGCTAGCTCTTCACCACATCCCTCTCCTTCCCTTGGCTATAAATAAGAGCCCTTCCCTTTGTAAATGATCATCCTCATCCCAAAGTGTGGAGATCTCATCTCTATACACATTCCAAAATTACAAATCACTTATCTCTCTAGATTGAGAGCACAATCATGTAATCACTTTACTTTGGAATCGAAGCTTTAGCACTTTCAACGGTTTTTGTAAGTATTCTCTTCTTTACTTTACTGTCTTTCAAAGTACTTTACTTTTCAACGCACTTAGCTATGATGTCCTGTTCCATGAATATTCGTAGCTAAACCTTTCATTCGGTTAAAGGGGTGTACTTGTATCATACAATGTTTTAGACCCTTCTCTTAGTGCCTCTTTGTGTTCAACTTGTTCTAGGTGCCATATATTAGGTCAGAATTCCATTGGTTGAGTGGATGCTCGGAAGAGCAAAGCTCTGCCATGGGTTCGTGATCTTCCGTGGATAAGTGGAGGCTCGGAAGAGCACATCTTATCTGTGGAAGTCAACCTTTTTAAAACACCATTTGGTTTATCAGGAATGATGATCAAATGGATGCACATACTAGAACAAGAGTTCTTTGTCTTGCAAAAGACTAGACAGTGTGGCAAGTCATGTGCTAGGAATAGCCTTGATTCACTTTTGAACACTTAGTATGATCATTAGAGGTCAATGATAAACGAAAATATGATACAAGGCCCCTGAAACCGAATTTTTTCCTTACAGTCCATTATCAACTGTTGTAATTTACTTTCAGTTCTCAAAGCACACTCAAACCCAATCCCAATCGCATTTAATTTCTGCATAAGCTTCATTAAAGAACAACTAATCCACCAATTCCCTTGGGTTTGACCCCTACTTACCACTTGCTACCCAGTAGTGAAGTCGCGAGTAGCGGAAATATAAATTTATTTTTGCACAGAGAACATCGCACCTTAACGACAGTGAGGTGGGATCCGTCAAAATTGGCGCCGTTGCCGGGGAATTGGATTTATAAATCGGAGTAGTTGTTCTTTGTTACAAACCACCATGTCGATGTACTATCAAAACGAGCCTTGGAACGATGAGGAGTTTTCCCCACCACCCTTCAAACTTGAAATCCGGGAGAAGATAACCAACATAGAGCAATCCCGGGACGAAACTTTGGACGAGTACTTATGGTACTTCGATTCCCTTGTAACGAGCTGCCCGCACCATGGATTCACCAACCACGATCTTCTTCAAAGGTTTCTCAATGGGATGATGCCACAAGAGTGGAATTGGCTTAATGACGCGGCAGGAGGTTCGGTAAATAACTTAAACATGGATGATCTTTGGAAATTGATAAACGATTTGGCCGCGAGGTCAAGACCAAGAGAAGATCAGGCAAGCTACTCGAGGACGTTATAACGGAGCTGGCATCTAGCAACCAGCAGTTGGCCAACATGATACACCAAATCCAGGTCGAAAGCGACGAATCATGGGTGGCTCAAAAAGAAACATCAAACCAGCTCTGGGACCTCCTTAACAAGCTGCCCAAATCAGTACCGGTACACATTTCCGAAATGCCCGAGGAAGCCCAGGTCCACATTGCCGAGCCACTCAAGGACAAGGAGGAAGAATTAGCAGCTAGCATCCAGCAAATGAGTGCCCCGATACACCAAGACGAGGTCGAAAATGAGGAATTCTGGGCGGCTACACAACTAATCTGGGACCGCATTGCCAAACTGCCCAAATCAATTTCGGTCCTAACTGAAGAGTTGCCCAAGACATACCCAGACCTCAGTGCCGAACTGCCCAAATCAGGCCCAGTCCTTATCACCAATCCATCCGAGGAAATCACAGTCCTAACTGTCGAGCCAACAGAAGTCCCGGACCTCATTGCCGAACTGTCCGAGAAAGACCTGGTCCTCACTGTCGGAGCACCTGAAACAGACCCAGTCCTCATGGTCGAAGTGCCCCAACTTAACCCTTCATGTTTTATGCCAATCATAGCCACCGAAGATCATATAATCAATAATGATGAGGTGCAAGGGGAGTTAGAGGAGGAGCATGAGCCAAAAAAGCCGACAAAGGAACTCTCACTCGTCATAAGCCAAGGAAAACCGCCTGAAAACTCACTCGTTCCAAGACAACCATCCATCACTGCCACAATGAAGAGGATTGGCAGAGGCGCATGCTTAATGTCGCCTACATTTAATGGCACAAAACCAAACTTCCAAACTCGCAAAGGTGCCAACTATTCAAACATGAAGAAGCGGCAAAGACATGGGCCGAAAGAATGGAAACCCAGAAGGAGTAACAAGCAAGCACGACTCATTGGACCAGCAGCTATGGTCAATGAAGCCTCACCCTCTCGGAGCAAAAGGGCAGCCGAGAAGAAATTCGACCTCACACGCCCATGGGACCCAACCTTATGATCCAGGAATGAGGTACTGTCGAGCTAACGACGTTAAACAAATGCACTGGTCGGGAGGTAACCCGACACCTATCTTACTTTCAGTCATTTAATTTCTGTCATTTAGTTTTTTGCCCTAAATCATTCTCACCTTTCCTGTATATATTTGCTTGCATGACTTTTGAACTAAGTTGTGCTGTGAGGCACGCCTTCGTTCAAAAGTGTGGGGTGAGAACCGCCTGTATAGATAGTTAACATGTTTTTCTTTTTCCTTTTCCCTTAATATTATCTTTTTGAAAATATGAACTTGAGAATGTGAAAAAGATAGATCTAAATTCATGCATTTACCTTGTGAAAATTCAACTGTTTAAAAACTTAGAATGTAACTTCTCATTTGTCCCTTTGTGCTGAGATAAACAGGGGATGTGGAGTTGATATAAACTGCCCTAGAGAGGCTTGGCAAGCAATCGAAGGATTGAATCTAACTATATGGTTTTCGAAGTCAGTGGAGGCTGCACTTCGGGTTTCAGTGAAGATTGAAGTCATCTCCGCCGTGCAGCGTTTATGCAAGAGGCAGGACGGGAATCAAACCGTCCTATCTCTAGTCCTAGTAGCCGGGAAAACAAATGAACGACCCTCATCTTGACCCGCGTGAAACGGCAAGGATGAGAAAGAGCGGGGAGGTATTTCCATATGCTTGCGGGCGACGATTGGACCTCCCAAAAAGGCTGAGAAAATGGACTAGCAAGTCACAAAGAAGCAAAAGCTAAAAGAAGCTAATCAAAGGCCAAAGGCCAAAATTGTGAAGGTTTTAACCGAAACAAAAGTGAAGAAACTCCAACTCAATATCAAAGGCCAAAGGCCGATTCACTACAGAAGCTGTCCCTCGCCAAAAAGAAATCAAAGTGCTCAACTCATTGAAACCCGAACCGAATCACGTGCTAGAGAAAGTTACAAGGAAACCATATAGTGTGAGTCAATCCCAAGAATGCAGTCCAGGAGCCTAAAAAGGGCTATCTCCCGAAACATCCGAATTAATTTGCATCTCGGCGCAAAAGTACAAGTATCAAGTTTCTTCTAAGTATTTACACGGTTTAGTTTGGTAATAAGTAAGTAATGCATGAATAGGATAAATCTAGTTCATATTCTCACTTTCATATTTAAAGTTTTTACATGGATTGTGTGTGCCGCCCTTAAAAAGCATTGTTCGGGACGAACAACTAAAAGTGAGGGGTGATTTGATGGACCATAATTGTATGAATCATAAACACAGTTAAACCCACCAAATTAGACCATTTGTCTATTTAACTTTTGCTTTTTAGTTCTGATATTTATCTATAGGGTATTTTGGAGTCTAGAGAGAATACAGGCTAAGGAAGAGTTTTTAAGCTGAAAATAAAGTACGAGTCATTCCAGGTCACGACCAGATGCCGACTGTACAAATATCATGAACCTGACTTGGAATCACTAAAAACAAGTCATACCGAAGAGCAACCAGAGTCAGTCCGGAGCTGAAATGGACCGATGGCTTTTGTGGATGAGATCACAAAACTCACATTCACTCCCCCTAGCCATGTGACCGGCAGCTTTTTGCCATGGAAACACCACATGGGGCGGCTAATCTCCTCCCCTCCCCATCTCATGCCATGTGTTATGGATCTAGATCCTTCCCGATGGCTTTTGTGAGCTCCTCCCATTTTGTGACAAGTGGCTAGCTCTTCACCACATCCCTCTCCTTCCCTTGGCTATAAATAAGAGCCCTTCCCTTTGTAAATGATCTTCCTCATCCCAAAGTGTGGAGAGCTCATCTCTATACACATTCCAAAAATACAAATCACTTATATCTCTAGATTGAGAGCACAATCATGTAATCACTTTACTTTGGAATCGAAGCTTTAGCACTTTCAACGGTTATTGTAAGTACTCTCTTCTTTACTTTACTGTCTTTCAAAGTACTTTACTTTTCAACGCACTTAGCTATGATGTCCTGTTCCATGAATATTCGTAGCTAAACCTTTCATTCGGTTAAAGGGGTGTACTTGTATCATACAATGTTTTAGACCCTTCTCTTAGTGCCTCTTTGTGTTCAACTTGTTCTAGGTGCCATATATTAGGTCAGAATTCCATTGGTTGAGTGGATGCTTGGAAGAGCAAAGCTCTGCCATGGGTTCGTGATCTTCCGTGGATAAGTGGAGGCTCGGAAGAGCACAGCTTATCTGTGGAAGTCAACCTCTTTAAAACACCATTTGGTTTATCAGGAATGATGATCAAATGGATGCACATACTAGAACAAGAGTTCTTTGTCTTGCAAAAGACTAGACGGTGTGGCAAGTCATGTGCTAGGAATAGCCTTGATTCACTTTTGAACACTTAGTATGATCATTAGAGGTCAATGATAAACGAAAATATGATACAAGGCCCCTGAAACCGAATCCTTTCCTTACAGTCCATTATCAACTGTTGTAATTTACTTTCAGTTCTTAAAGCACACTCAAACCCAATCCCAATCGCATTTAATTTCTGCATAAGCTTCATTAAAGAACAACTAATCCACCAATTCCCTTGGGTTCGACCCTTACTTACCACTTGCTACCCAGTAGTGAAGTCGCGAGTAGCGGAAATATAAATTTATTTTTGCACAGAGAACATCGCACCTTAACGATAATGCGGTGGGCTCCGTCACCTACGTCTGAGGGACTTCTCCCAAGTCCAAGGAACAATCCACTATCACGGTATATAGTACAGATTGATGTTTGAATAGCCTTCCAAACTACTGATCCCCTAAACTACTCTCCAAGTGAATTGGGTGATATAAGCTTCCCTTAGATCCGAAGACTCCCGTATTGCACGTCCAGACCTCCTCCCGAGGCTGATACAGTCAAACCTACCACAACAGATTCTCCTGGCAGTGTCGTCTCTTGTGTGAGTCGAACTACAAGTACAGAGTAGTACAGTGCAACGACAGCACCTCTTGAACTCTGGAAGAAGCTGAGCGCAGCAACAATATATGAGTTCAAGCAAATAAAGCAATTGGCTTACTAACTTGCGGCCTCAATCCTTCTACGACAGCACGACGACTCATAGATTAGAATGATGAATTCCGCTCTCTGATTGACGGCTCCTCCACACAGCATTTCTCAGGTTTTTGTGTGCTGCTGAATAATGAACTCTGGCCTCCTTTATATAGCAGTCGTGTAAATCTAGAAGATAGAAACCCTAAATTTGATTTCCTAAAACCCTAGATAAGATAGGGATTAAATCAGTTGAGATTTAATCTTGAACTACGTATCTTTATCTCTTAAGAATCGGGTATGATGATGTGGCAGTCGTATAGATTTGATTGAGATCCATCAGTTCAAAAAACTAGGAGATGTGCTGATTTTTCGGAACTGATTGATTGATCTAGCACAGATCATTTTTGCGAGCTTCTTGCACAGATTCGTGTTTTGCCTAGATGGCACTTTTTACTCCAACAGTTATAATTTTTGGCTACCAGTACTCTCTTTTAGAGGAATGTTATAATCACTAATTTGCCTGACTTCATATTTTTCATGTTCTTCTATTTAGAAATATGCTGAAATGTCTATTGATTGAACATGGTGTATCTTTACTATTTTGTAAAAACGCAGTCTAGTTTCTATCTCGAGTTACTGATTTCTAGTACACCTTTTGCACCATGTTGTTTCAAACTTATACAAATAGAAGTTGTCTGCACTTCAGTTTCTTCAGATGGTTGCTTTCAATAGGACCCAGTGAACTGTAGGGTAAGAACTAAGAGTTGGTGTGGTTTTAATGGGTTCGAGTTTGAATGGAGAAATGTGAATGTGATGCTTGTATGTTGCTTTGTTGGAACGAATTCATTCTCTTTGGTGTGGTTTTATCAATTACGTGTTCTGAGAAGGCAGATAGAAACTCATATTTTGTTAGCTTATGGTAAATTACGAAGTCATTTTGCCAAATTTCCATACTGTACTTGTTTTGTGGATAACAATTTTGGATTCTTAGCTTTATTATTAATTTCAAATGGTCCTAATGAACTATTAGAATTGTTTTGATCCTGATTTCAAATTTGGCGCTGGCAGTCAGAGGGCTAGGAGTTCTCATAGGAGTCACCGCTTGCCAGGATGATGAAGAGGAAGACGAGGAACTTCCGCGGCAATTAGTTTTCCCATTTGATCTTCGGTTAATAAGACAATTTCTATCTGCATTTTGCAATTGATTTGGCTATAGCCTATATGAAATTGTAGTGGTTTATTTTGTGAAATGATACACAATTTATTTGCTATACAAGTATTTAAATATTTAAATTTTGTTTTATTAACTAAATTTAATTATTTAAAATATAAATTAAATGTTCTATTATGCAAAATAAGTTATTTGTAATATTATAGCATAGTAAAATCTATGGTTAACGCAGACTTCGTGCGATAGTAAGATAACAATGTGATAACCATTGCGATATTATCGTAGAGTATCACAAAGCGTTGCAACAATGTTATCACATAATTGATAAGAGAAGGAATTTTGCGATAACAATGTATCGCAACGTTGTCGCACTGATATAATCACACGATAACGCTGCGACAAATAAGGGTTATCATATATTTTGAAATATGTAGTGTCAGTTCTTCTTGCTTCTCTGGCTAGTCTTAGCATGAAAATATTTAGTATTTTAGTCCCCAAATATAAGGCATGCTATTCTGGAACATTCCATCTATAACACTTCCTCCCTTAGTAAACCATTGATCCAACTCCTCGACAAGTTTACTTTCTTCATTGACAATCTCCCTAATCTCCATGATCCTCTCGGCCCTCCTAACTGTTGGTAATTTTAGGGTTTATGATTATAAACCAATTTGGGTAATCTGCCCAAATGATATAAGGCGATTCAGGATGAATTTCAACATAATTGGGTGCCGCATTCAGAGAGGATCAAGGATCATGTACATTTTAACATGTGTCCGCGGTCGCTAAAATTTACATGATCCGTGGTGGTAAAAATGCAGTACGTCCGCAGTTGCATGAGACAACTTTCTCCTAGAGGAGCGCGGAGATGTATAATAGGAAGAAAAATGAACCTGCCCGCGCCTAGTCAATAGTCTTAGACTCTTAATGCATTCACAAGTATGGAATTCGAATGAAGCAGTTCAGAAAATTAAAATAAAATCCAAAAAGTTTACATAGTCATGAATCTATGTATTGGAGTTTAGCTCCTGAAGTCTGTAATCTTTGTAAATTCTTTTCTCGAGACCAAAAAAGATAAATGTCAAGTGTATCTGTTGGACCCTTTGTGTTTTGATTATAACAAACACTTAATTAATAATCCACTTGAGTATGCAGCAATCACAGTCTGACAGGAAGGATTACTGGACATCTCTGAGAGAGAGCAGAGCTGCGAGAGAGATGCGTTTTGTGTGAGAGACACACCGACATTATGACCAGATCGGATCGGCGAAGATTTACTCAAGATACAAATCGAAGATATACGAGTATAAGAGTGTAATATTTGATTAAGAATATTGATATCAATATATACACGGATATACGTCTCGTATATACGAAGAGAAGATACACGCCAGATTTGAAAAGGAAATATGTGACATGGTTAAGATATTGAAATATCTTAACCATATCATATCTGCTGGATAGCAATCGGATCTGAGACAGAGATCAGATCTGCCGAGTGAAGACTACTATAAAAGGAGGAGGAGTCTTCAGTTGTAACCTCGGCTTTTTGGAGAGAGCAATCGGAGATTGAAGAGCAATCAATTCTGGAGCTGACGAAGTGCTGCTGTGTGTGGACAAGACGAAGATCGTGTTAGTTGATACTTTGAATTGAATAGTATTGTTAACTGTCACTGAGTGAGACAAGGTGTAACAAACTACAAACATATTCTTTCATCAATAACATAGATCTTGAAACCCTTCTGGAACTGTCCAGAAGCTAAGTGGTTTTCAGCCTGTTGCAAGGATTGCAATAAGGTTTCCACTATAAATCTGTGAGTCTTTACTTTCCGTACAATTTCATGTGCTTAAGATAATTTCCGTTGCCATCTGTCTGAGGGATACCACTCTGGGATCTCCCTCACATAGACGGCTAACCTAACGATCCAACAATTGGTATCAGAGCCGAGGCTTTAGATTTTGTGTTAGCCTTTGCAGGAAATCATGTCTAACGGAAGCGACTCGTTCTGGAAGCCACCGGTGCTCAGTCCGAGAGAGTATGACTGGTGGAAGGATTAGTTCAAAGCTCACGTCTGTTCCCTTGATGGGAAGCTGTGGCAAGTATTTGAAAAGGGTAACCTCCCTATTCTGGATGTGACAGATCCCACTAAACCGAAAGAGAAGGAGAAAGATAAGTACACAGATGCTGACTACAAAGCTCTCCAGCAGAATGCCAGGGCTAAGAAGGTTCTGTACATGGCCCTCTCCCCAGGAGACCAGGTGAAGATGGTTGTGTACAAGACTGCAAAGGAGCAGTGGGATGGACTTGCTAGACTGTACGAGGGAAACGAGGACATAAAAAGGAACAGAATCCTAGTTGCCACAAAGGATTACGAATCTGTCGAACAGCGCAAGGATGAGTCTCTGGATGACTTTTACACCAGATTTCAAGTCATTGTCGCACAGCTGAACTCCCTGGATGAGGTTCTCCCACAGTGGAAAATAACTCATCAGTTCATGCAAGCCCTCAGCTCTAGATGGGACACAGTGACTACTGCTCTCCAAGATCAGAAGGGGATCAAAGACGTCACTCTGGAAGAGCTTGTGGCAAATTTGCAAATCCAAGCTGGAATAGCCGAGAGGAAAATGGCCAGGAGACAAGCTGGAAAATCTCAAGCTATAACACTGAAAGTTGAGAAGGCCTTAGACATAGCCCAAGTGAGCCTGCCATCTAAAGGTGAGGATGAGGAGATAGGTCTTCTCTCGAGAGCCTTCAAGATGGCGAACACAGGCAGCGCACAGAACAGAGGAGTCTCTGGCGGAGGACAAAATAATCAAAGGTGGAACAAAGGATCTGCCTCAGAGGAAAGCAAGACAAAGGCAGGGGCAAAGGAAGAAAGAACATGCTATCACTGCCAGAAAAAGGGACATCTCGCTAAAGACTGCTACAACAAGAAGAAGGGTGAACCACCTGCCCCAAGGGAAGCTCAAGCCATGTTCGCTGCCTGGGGTGACTCTAATGAGGAACAAAGCGATAGGAAGCGAGCTAAGGAGTCATGTCTAATGGCTAATTCTACAAACAATGAGGTAAATGAATCTGACTCCTTTATAGATAAAGTGTTCAGTGAATCTGACTTTGCAGAAACTATTGCCGAACTGCTAAAGAAGATCACAAGCCTTTAGGAACAGATTGAGATCATGAAAGATGAACATGAAGACGACATGGAGAACAATCGTCTCTGGTCAACCAAAGCTATGCGACTTGAGAGAGAAATGGAGGAGCACATCTGCAAATGTCCCACCTGTGACAGAAGGGACACACTAATCAGTGATCTAAGTGACGAACTGAGGGGCATGAGAATTGACGATACCAGGATGGTAGGATCAATTACAGAATCGGTCAGGATCCAGTTGGATAACGAGGAACTCCGTCAGACTGTTGCAGATCTCAGACAAAAGGAGACGGAGAGAAAGAAAATCTGGCTTCGAGAACTAGAAGCCAAAAAGGTCGAGGAGGTAAGAAAAGACCACAAAAGAAAGTTTGCCAGACCTGGACTTGGGTATGTCGAAGTGATGAAAGAGACTGATGAAGGGGCGTCAAACAGAAGGATTGCCAAAGGAAAGGAACCAATGACTGAAGTCGGAGAGGGCTCCCATCAGCAGAGAAAGCCGGAACCTACAAGACAGTCGGGAAGAGCAGCCTCATCTCAGAAGGAGAGTCATCTCCATGACAGTGACTCTGGACCTTTCAAGGCTGGGAAAGCCTTTGAAATTTGGAAGAAGATGAGTTCCAACCATCAACCTTTCTCGATCGACTTTCAGGCACGGAGAAACAGGAGACCTGAGCCCTTAGAGAGACACAAGAAAACTGGTAGTCTCTATTATCGTGTCTACTGGCTCTGTGGTCACTCAGGCCACTATAGGTCAGACTGTGAGAAATGGAAAGAAGCCAATGACAAGAGTCACAACTATCAGAAAAAGACCAGTACCGCTTATGTCCCTAGAAGAAAGGTTTCTCCTCAAAAAAGGGAAGACAGAGCTGAATGGGTTCGTCCTCACCATGACACAGCCATCTACGGACGACCCAGGAGGAGAATCAATCTCACTGATTACAACGATTCCCATCCTATAAAGTTCCCTTCTGTTGTTAAAACTGTCCCAAAACCCAGTAAGCCCAAGCTTGTCTGGGTTCGTAAAAACTGATCTCTCTTTTGCAGGATGGAGTGCGGAGCAAACCATGGTATCTGGATAGTGGATGCTCCAAACATATGACGGGAGATCCAGGATGGTTCATCATACTCCAAGCCTATTCCGGAGATAACATTATCTTCAGAAATAGGAGCTCAGGTAAGGTAGTAGCTACAGGAGAGGTAAGAATTTCAGAAACTATCAAAGTTCGATAAGTAAGTCTAGTTGAAAATTTGAAATACAACTTATTGCGTATATCACAATTGTGTCAACATGGAAGAAATCAAGTGATATTTAACTCTAATGACTGTGTTGTGAAGTGCATTGAGACAGGGGAAATAATTCTTCGAGGTGTCCGGGAGAATCAAATATATACAGTGGACCCAGAGTTCATCCCAGATGGGGAGCGGTGTCTATCAAGTATTACTGACGACACATTGATGTGGCACAAAAGATTTGGGCATGCAAGCAGGAGGCTGATTCATAAACTCCATCAAAATGAACTGGTGATCGGTTTACCCAAGGTGGAGAGCTCGTTTGATCAGGTATGCAGCGCCAGTGCCACGGGCAAGCAGGTACGTACTTCGTTTAAGTCAAAACAATCAGTGAGTACCTCAGATCCTCTGGACATGATCCACATGGATCTGTGCGGTCCAGTCAACGTCGTCAGCCATGGAGGCAATAGGTATATATTGGTCATCGTGGATGACTATTCCAGGTATACATGGACTATTTTTCTGAGTTCTAAAGATGAAACGTACTCTGAATTTGCATCATGGTTGAAGCTTATTGAAAACAAATTGAGTAAGAAGTTGATATCTATTCGTACTGACAACGGAACTGAGTTCCGAAATTCCCAGTTTATCTCCCTATGCAGGGCAGCTGGAATAGAACACAACTTCTCAGCACCACAAACTCCTCAGCAGAATGGTGTGGTAGAGAGAAAGAACAGGAATCTGGAAGACATGTCTAGGACAATGCTGATTGCCAGTGGCGTTCCCAAGGGGTTCTGGGCTGAGGCAGTACATGCCGCCAGCTACATACTGAACCAAGCATCTCTACGATTTCTGATAGAGAAAACACCATACGAGCTGCTGCGGGGAAGAAAACCTAACATTGCTCATTTGAAAGTGTTTGGATGCAGGTGCTACGTACACAACAATGGAAAGGACAATCTGGGAAAGTTCGATCCAAGGAGCGATGAAGGCGTTTTCGTAGGGTATTCAAGCCATAGCAGAGCATATAAGGTATACAACCTGAGACTGGAACGGGTAGAGGAAAGCATCCACATTACCTTTGATGAGCGCGCCATGACCGGACACTTGGTGAAAGATCCCTCCTCACAGGATGATGGAGAACTCCAGTTTTCTGATAGAGCTGACCCCGACTGGGAACCTACTTAGAATGAGGCTACAGAACCAGCTCAAGAGGTCGCTCAGACAGCTGGTCAGGAGCCTACCGAGCTAGCCGAAGATGCTCAGACAGAGATGCTAGCTCAAGAGCATGTCCCTGAGGTCCTAGTGACAGACGTCATCACCAACCTCCCCAACGAGGAAGAGGTCGCCAACAATCTTCCTCCGGTAGGCACTACGGCCGAACCCAGAACTACAAGGAGTGGGAGACTCATTCAGCCCCTGAAGAGAATGAAGGACTACCAGTGCTATACATCATAGGATCAGGTAATCTGGATGTTTTGTGTCACTTCTATGGATTTGCGTCATTTGTCTCTCATGCAGAACCAAACACAATAGCAGAAGCATTGAAGGATCCAGATTGGGTCAACGCCATGTGATGGACCAAAATTATACGAATCATAAACACAGTATAACCCCCTTATTTAGACATTTTGTCTATTTAACTTTTGCTTGTTAGTTCAGATATATTTTTGCAGGGTAATTCAGAGCTTAGAGAGAATACACATTAAAGAGGAGCTTTTAGAGCAGAAAAGATGTTACGAGTCAATCCAAGGTCAAGATCATATGCCGACTGAAGAAATATTAAGGATCCTGACGTTGAATCACTCATAACAAATTAATCAGAAGAATCAGGAGAGGAATCAAGACAGCCCGGGGAAGAAACACATTGACAGTTTTGTGAAAAGACTGCACAAAACTGTACAAAACTCACACATGGGCAAAGTGACCGGCCACTTGTTGAAGAGGTGACCAAGGGAGGAGCTCCTCCCCTTCCACCACCGGCAACCGGCGGCTCCTCCTCCCTTGACCAGCGGCTTTTGGGCTCCTCCACATGTCTCCTCCTCCTTCCTCCTCTCCTCCTCCCTTGGATCAAAAACACATGTTTCCATCTCCACCACCCATCTCCTCCCATTTTGGCTATAAAAGGAGGAGCTCCTCCCCTCATTTTCATCATCCCATAATCAATATTCACTTCTCTCTCTAAGTTTTGTAATTGTAAGTTTGGCTTTGGAAATAAAGGATAGCTCCCTTGGCGCTTCAACGGTTGTAAGTATTATTTCTAGTATTTATTCAACTGTTTTTATTTCCTTAGTTATAATGTTTAGTGCGATGAATAGTAGCTAAACTAGTAGTTCGGTCTAAGGGGCGCACTTGTATTATAAAATGTTTTAGACTATTAACTTAGCGTCTCTCCTTAGTATTCAAAACTTATTCTATGTGCCATATATTCGGTTAGAACGTCCAAGGTAGAGTGGATGCTTGGAATGGCAAAACTCTACAGCGGGGTTCGTAAACTTGTACGGATAAGGGGATGCTTGGAATGGCAAAGCTTATCTGAGAAGTTTGACTTATCTTAAACACCATTTGGTTGATCGGGAATGATTGATCAAATGGATGCACATAGGCTACTATAACCTGGAATGGAGTATTAGTCTAAATAGAATAAGTGCTCTACGTCCTTGGAATAGGCTAGACAGTGTACGCAAATCGAGTGCTTGGAATGGCCTTGATACACCGTTTGAATACTTAGTAGAGTCACTAAAGGTCAATGATAAACAGGATATAATACAAGGCCCTGAAACCGAACGCTTTCCTTTAATTATAAACTGCAATTTACTTTCCAGTACTAAAACCAACCAACCAACCAATCAATCAATCAATCATTTAGCTGGTAGCTTTAAAACCAACCAACCGACCTAAAACACGCTCTCTCGCTGGACAACCCCCTCAAAGAACATCTATTCCCCTGATTCCCTTGGGTTCGACCCCTACTTACCACTTGCTACCCAGTAGTAAAGTCGCGAGTAGCGGACTATTATAAATTTATTCTTGATGTTTGCACATAACGACTGTGCATCCATCACCATGCAAGAAGAGCTACATCTGTTTGAAAGGAACGAGGTGTGGCGATTGGTCCCTAGGCTGAGGGACAAGAATGTGATAGGGACAAAGTGGGTCTTTAGAAACAATATGGACGACAAGGGAGTTGTTGTGAGAAACAAATCCCGCCTCGTGGTCAAAGGGTACAACCAACAAGAGGGGATAGACTATGATGAGACATTCGCCCCAGTCGCAAGGTTAGAAGCAATCAGACTATTAATTGCTTATTCGACTTACCATGGTTTTACTCTGCAGCAGACGGATGTGAAAACGGCCTTCTTTAATGGAGTTCTGAAAGAAGAAGTATATGTGAGCCAGACTCCATGGTTCGAGGATCTCACTCACCCTGATCATGTCCACATCCTTGACAAGGCACTGTATGGGCTGAAGCAAGCACCCCGTGCCTGGTATGAGAGACTGTCACAGTTTCTGCTATCCCACAGATGCGTCAGAGGAGAGGTGGACAAAACTCTTTTCCTTTTGAAGGAAGGGAAACACACTATGGTTGTTCAGGTATATGTGGATGATATCATTTTCGGTTCAACTAATCCTAAACTTGTCAAGAAGTTTATAGATTTGATGTCGAGCAAGTTTGAGATGAGCATGGTGGGGGAGCTCAAGTACTTTCTTGGACTTCAAGTTGCTCAAGGAGAGGATGGTACCCGAATCCATCAGCAGAAGTATGTCAAGGAGATTCTGAAGAAGTTTGGGATGGAATCTGCCAAGACGTATGCCACACCGATGTCCCTGAATGACACCCTGACAAAGGATGAGTCCTCACCTCGAGTGGATCCAACTCTGTACAATGGAATGATTGGTTCACTATTATATCTCACTGCTAGCAGACCCGATATCTTATTCAGTATTTGTCTATGTGCAAGGTTTCAGGCTGATCCCAGGGAAACCCACGTGAAAGTAGTGAAGATGATACTGAGATATCTGAAGGGAACAGATGACTTATGCCTGTTCTATCCAAGGGGAGGAGAATTACGTTTGGAAGCATACACTGATGCAGACTATGCTGGGTGTAAGACAGACAGGAAGTCCGCGTCAGGGATGGCTCAATATCTTGGACCATGTCTCATCTCTTGGGCCTTAAAGAAGCAGTCCTCAATTGCACTTTCCACCACTGAGGTGGAGTATATTGCCGCTGCTGCTTGCTGTGCGCAGCTGCTGTGGATCAGGCAACAGCTAAGTGATTATGGTGTTATTACAAATTGTGCTAAGATTTTGTGTGATAACACTAGTGCTATTAACATCTCAAAAAATCCAGTGCAGTTCTCACGTACTAAGCATATAGAAATTCGATATCACTTTCGACAAGACTGTGTAGAAAAGGGAACAATTGAGATGAAATATTGCAGAACTGGGGAACAGATTGCAGACATATTCACAAAGGCTTTGCACAGAGAACCCTACGAGAAGCTGAGGCTCGAACTAGGTATAGTTTCTCTCCCTTAAAGCTATGCTCAAATGTTGCTCCCTCGGTGATTGGCTAGACTAGATACATATGAGTCACGTCTGATGGAGAATTTAACATGGATGTTCTGTACCAGTGAAAAAGTAGGTTGTGTTCATATTGTATCCATGCATGCCTACTATGTGATTGATGACTGCATTAGGGACCGAAAAACATGAAATTCTGATTTCTTTCTGCCCAAAAGAGACCTCCATAGTTGATCCCACACTATAAGCCCAGGAGGTACTTGATGAGTCGTCTTTATACGACTCGTCGAATCAACTAATCCCATCTATTTCGACACTTTTTTATGCGAACAGTTACTTTTCAGTGTTGTTTTGCATCTCAGGTGTTTCGGAAGCTCTGGAAGGAATATGCGCTTAAAGACGGCATTTTGATGCTAAAACCATCACATGGAGTTCATGGAGTCGAATCGAGAGCCAAAGTCAAGACTGACGAGCAGAAGAGGAAATGCACCTCAGACCAGGTCGCGGACGCAGGCAAGTTTAAGAGGGTCATCCGCGGATGGTAATATGTTCATTGTCCGCGGCGATAAAATGTATAGCGTCCGCGGCTGACGTCAGCAAAACGGGATTTGGAAATCTGGCCCAAACACGAAATTAGAAACCCAGAAACTTTCGTATGAATTAGGGTTTCGACAGCATCATTCACACACACAAAAATCCCAGCTTTGAAGAAAAAACGGCTCAAGAGGAGATCAAGCTTTCAACAAGAGAAGATAATTTTTACTACTTTCATTCAAAAATACTTCTGTTTTTTGTCATGACTATGAGTAGCTAATTTTGTTATTCGGTTTAGGGTTCAATATATTGTGACGAAGTTTTGAGATTCTTTGCTTAATGCTATTTTATGTTCTACTAGTTCTTGTGCATATTTTTCCCGGACTGAATTGTGAAGCTAAGTGGAGACTTGCAATGGTAAAGCTTAGCCGAGCAATTCAGCTCCTTATTTTGCTGCTTGTTCGATACTGAAACGTTAGGACAAGTAGTTGCACTTAATCTAGCATAACCTGAAACGGAGTGTTAGGTTTATTAGAACTAGAAGTCTATAACCCGAAACGGAGTAGATTGTGGTCTAAGTGCTTGAAACGGCCTTACCTTAGGTTATAACCTGAAACGGAGTAACCACACTTAGGAACATAAAATCAGATAATTAGAAGTCAATGATAAACGAGTCACAATAGGAAACCCTAGACCGAATGCTTCCTTTGATTGAATTACTCTCTCGTTTTATTTTCTCGTGCACTTTTCAAAATTTCCTTACACAAACCCCAATCAATTTTGTTTACAGAACGACTTGACCAACACCAGCTCTCTAGGGTTCGACCCTTGCTTGCCACTTTACTAGGGTTCTTGCAAGGAAATTATAAATTCAAATTTGAGAGGTCAAACGACGCCTGTCAAATTTTGGCGCCGTTGCCGGGGAGCTGCGCTTCGGGTGAAGTTGTTTCTTTTTATTTATTTCCAGTATTTTTTGGTTTTTAGTGATTCATCATGTCTTCCTATTATAGTGCACCACCTTGTGACGATGAAGACAATGAGGAAGATGAATACGAAGGCAGCGAGGTTAAATTTTGGATGATTCGGCGTCTCCCCAAATTTGGAGGTGCCATCGGAGAAGACCCCGTGTCACATGTGAAAACGTTTCACGCCGTCTGCTGCCGCATAAAGCCTAAGGAAGAGTCATTAGAGAGGTTTAATTTGAAAATATTTTTATTTTCTTCAACTGGCTCTGCAAAATCTTGGTATTTCTCATATGCAGATTATGACAGTTGTTATGTGGAGCTACGAGCCCGATTTCTGAAGAAGTTTTCTCCGCCATCCCTTCGATTTGAAGTTTGCAAGAAAATTTCTACCATTGTGCAATTCCAGGGCGAGACATTATATGAGTACTATGTGCGCTTCGATGACCTTCAGGGAAGCTGTCCACACCATGGATTCACAGATTTATTTCTTCTTGAGAGCTTTCTTGACGGGATGAATCAACTAGAGTGTTCTATGCTCGATGCTGCAGCAGGAGGGTCATTAATGAATTTAGACATCTGTGATGCCTGGGACCTAGTAGATGATATGGCACAGAGATCGAGGCGAGATCAGTTGCACAAAATGGATGATAAGTCACAGACAGTAGAAGCTGATTCTGTGCAGATCATGCATGACACCGCATTGGCCATGATACACAAACCAGAGGTAGAAAATAGCAAGAAAGTGGCCAACTCTGAGGGGATCGCGGATGATGTTCAATTTAACATCATTCGCGGTCAGTTAAAATGCACAGAACCCGCGGAGATAAATGGTGAAGCACCCACGGAGGACCAGACAGCCGCGGACGATGAACACGTTACAAGCGCGGACGAAGAACACTTTAGCGGTCCGCGGATGGAGCACTTAAAGTGTTCGTCACCCGCGATCTGGCCTGAGATGAATTCCAAAACTGACCCTTCTCCTTCGTTTTCTATGTAGGTGATAGCTCCTAAGGACCACACGATCGACAAGGATGAGCTAGGAGGCAGATTGAAGGCGAAGCATGCGCCAGAAAAGCCAACGGTGGAACACTCACGTGCTACAAGTCAAGAAGCACCGCCTGAAAAGTACGAGGACTCGGGTGCCTTCACAATCACCCGTGATATTGACTCTTATGTTTTGCAGATGGGAGATGCTAGAGATAACGGTCCTTCAGCACCTATTTTGGGACGATCACTCCTCTTTGCCACCAAGACCAAGATTGACATGGAAACATGCTTGATGTCACTTGTGTTTGCTGGCAAGACATCGAATTTCCATATTTATGAGGATGATGACCATTCATACATGAGGAAGCGACCGAGACATGGCATGTTTGGATGGAAACCAGGATGGAGAGACACGAGAGCACCACTCGATGAGGGCTATGAGTATCACAGAGGAGTAAAGAAATTTGAGCTCACACGTCCATGTGATCCCTAAAGAGGTACCGTCGAGCCAACGACGTAAAACAAAGGGCGCTCACAGGGAGGCAGCCCGGCAAAAGTTTTGTTTCTCAGTTTTTCTTTTATTTTCTATTTAGTTATTTTTCTATTTTTTTAATTGAGTCTTGAGTCATATTCGTCACATTGTATTTTGGGAAGAAGAACGTTGTTATGTAGGAAACAGGTGACACTCCGAGAGGATCGCGGCTCACGCACATTTTATGCACCGCACCCACAAGCCATTTTAAATGGCTAATGTGTTCTTCAGGCGCGGTGTAATCTCTTCATCAGGCGCGATTGACCATTGACCAGCGTTGACTGACTCATTTGACCAGAATTCTCATCTTCACACGACGAAACGAGGGGAGTACCTGTTCACTTTGATCTCTTCCTTTTCCTATATGTTTGTGTGTCTTGCATTGTTGTGTCTTTGAATTTAAGTCGCACCGTGAGGACACGGCTTTATTCAAAAGTGTGGGGTGGGAGAGTCAGTCTGTTGTGTCAGCACGTTTATTTTTTTGCACCTGCATAGTGTCAGAACGTTTCCCGTTTAAAAAAATTAAAAGTATGAAATCTCTCTTCTGTTCTTGAATTTGCAGTATTGAATGTTGTTGTGAAATAGATGAGCTGATTAGATGCGTTTCTCTTGTGAAATTTGAATTATGCTTTTACATGTGAATTTAACCCACTACGTGTCCTTTGAGTTGAGATAAACAGGGATGTGGAGTTGATAGAAATGTCCTGGAGAGACTTGACGAAGCATTCAAAGGACCGGATTCGAACTATATGGTTATATGGATTTTGTGGAGGCTAGCACTTCGAGACGACATGGTTCAGAGTTTGCTCCGCCACTGCAGCATTTATGTAGGAAGGCGGGACGGAGACGTAACAGATCGTCCTATCTCTAGTCCGAAGTAACCGGGAAAATAGGTGAGTGACCCTCAGCTTGACTTGCGTCAAAAAGGATGAGGATGAGAAAGAGCGGGGAGGTATTTCCATATGCTTGCGGGCGATGATTGGACCTCCTTCAAAAGAAGAAAAAAAAGGACAAGCAATTCACAATAAAGGAGCAAAGCTAAAAAAATCAACCACATTGTGAAGTTTCAAACAACAAAGTGAAGTGCACCAATGTTACATCAAGAGCCAAAGACCAAAGAGAAGATTGGACCCACCACCTATTTTGGAATTCATCTCAGGCCAGATCGCGGGTGACGAACACTTTAAGTGCTCCATCCGCGGACCGCTAAAGTGTTCTTCGTCCGCGCTTGTATCGTGTTCATCGTCCGCGGCTCTGGAGGGTTGGAAACCCTATGTCTTGCTATAAATAAGATATTTTGGGTTAGGGTTTTCATCATCCATCATTCTAGACGGCTCTGGAGGAGAAGACGAAGCCTTCGACGAGAGAGAAGATTTTCCTACTTTTAATTATGCATCTTTTCATGATTATGTGTAGCTAAATCCCTAATTCTGTTTAGGGTTTCGCATATTGTGACGTTTGTTTTGAGACTTTATTCTTAATGCAATTTTATGTTTCTCTAGTTCTTGTGCTTAATATTAAGGGTTGAATTGTGAAGCTAAGCTGAGACTTACCCGTAAAGCTGAGACTTAATATTAAGGGTCTGTAGTTGACGCCAAGACCAAATTCGGATGGGAAGACCACCAAAAAGGCCCTAGTCGGTCGACTGAGACTCCAGTCGATCGAGTTTATTAAACTTCAGGAGCTCATCAGATCTTGCACATCCCAGTCGACCGACTGGGAGTCAAGCAAAGCCCATTCGACCGACTTGATGAAAAACTCAGATTTCTGCACCCAGATTTCAGCCGAATCTATAAATAGAAAGCAAGGGTTTTGGACCAAGTGTGGAGGTTTTTGGGGAAAAGAAGATCAAGAAAAGAGGTCAACCAAGGTCATCAATCATCAAAAGATCCAACTAAGGAGAAGAAGAGAAGATCAAAAGGGAGTTCAAGGATTAACCATCCTCCTTCTTCTACATCTTTTCCATTCTACTTGTTGTGCTATAAACCCTACTCACACCATGTTGTCTTACATGAGGTGTGAGTAGTGATCTTGTGTTTAGAGGGTCTTATGACTCTCCTTGGTACTCTTTGATCATATATATATACATTGATATTCATATGGATGATTGTTGATTTCATTTTCTCTTGTGTTATGAATGTTATGCACTCTAGGTGTTTGTTAAAATGCCTAAGTGACAACTTAGACTAAAACTTGAACCTATGACTTGAGAGAGCTAGGGAATAGTTCTAGGATGGAGATAATGTTCATATCTTAAGCATGAAAGTGAACTTATGATATGATGCTTGCCTAAGGATTGAATGTTTATATCATTGGAGTTGGTCAATTAGCAAATCATCAATTAATCTCATTAAATGGTGTCAAATTCATGTTCACTATGCTCTTTATACATACCATGCTACCAAGTGTTTGATGAAATGCCTAAGTAACATGTTGAATCTTAAAACTAGACTTAAGAATCGAGAGACCTTAGGGCTAGTTTGGATGTAGTGAATATGATCATTTCTACGGGATTGAAGTGAACTAGGTTCAATACTATTTGACTACCATGAAATGTTTGAATATCATGTATGTGATCATTGGGAAATTGCCAAGGAGGGGAGTAACCCCTTGAAACACCTCTTACTTATCTTTTATCCCTAATTACTCACCACATAGGATTTAGATATACACACCCCTTTATACATTTTGGTTAGAATAGCCGAACTGAAACACGATCTTACATAGTGCATGTGCTTAGCTTGCTCCTCTTGGTTTGACCCGCTACTTTACCGGTTAATATAAATGTTTTGACTACATTCGATCCTCTCTTCATTGATACTATTTAGAGGTGAAAAAGAATAGTTCGTCACTGTACTAGGTTTTTAGATATGCTGATTGCGCTCATATTGTCGCAGTACAGGGTCATCTCCTTCTGTTCCACTCCGTATTCAGACAGCATTTGCTTCATCCACAGCAGTTGAGTGCAGCAACTTCCTGCAGCTATGTACTCCGCTTCAGCCGTTAAGAGGGAGATGCTATTTTGTTTTTTACTGAACCAGGAAACCAAGTTATTTCCCAAGAAGAAACAACCCCTAGAGGTGCTCTTCCGATCTTTAGCGTTTCCTACCCAGTCAGCATCGCAGTAACCAACCAGGTGTGAGTTGGTGTCCTTGGTGTACCAGATTCCAAAATCGACAGTTCCGCATACATATTTTATGATTCTCTTCACTTGCAGAAGATGACTTTCTTTCAGATCCGCCTGGTACCTTGCACAAACTCCTACTGCATATGCTATATCTGGTCTGCTGGCTATCAAATACAGTAGACTCCCAATCATACTCTTGAACAGAATCTGATCGACCTTTGTTCCAGCTTCATCTTTAGTGATCTTTAAGTGCGTAGCAGCTGGCGTTCTTTTGTGACTTGCCTTCTCAAGATCAAATTTCTTCATTAGATTCTTAGCATACTTGCTCTGTCAGATGAAAATGCCATCATCCTTCTGTATCACCTGGAGTCCCAGAAAGTAGTTCATCTCTCCAACTATGCTCATCTTAAACTCTTTCTGCATATGTTCCAAAAACTGATCCACCAGCGTCTGGGTGTTGGACCCAAACACAATATCGTCAACATAGATTTGTGCGATAATAAAATCTGACCTTGTGAGCTTCACAAATAGTGTCTTGTAAACTCCCCCTCGCACATATCCATGATTGACGAGAAACACGGTGAGACGCTCATACCATGCTCTGGGAGCCTGCTTGAGACCGTACAGTGCCTTTTTCAGGCGGTACACGGAACCGGAGTGATGCGGGTCCTCAAACCCTTTCGGCTGAGCACCGTATACTTCCTCATTTAGAAAGCCGTTTAGGAACGCACTTTTAACATCCATCTGGAACAGTCGAAACTTTAAGTGACATGCCAGAGCAAGAAGCAGGCGAATGGCTTCAAGATGTGCGACAGGGGCAAAGGTTTCGTCAAAGTTGATCCCTTCTATCTGGGTATAGCCCTGTGCCACAAGGTGAGCCTTGTTTCTTGTGATATTTCCTGAGGCGTCTGACTTGTTCTTGAAGATCCATTTTGTGCCAATGACATTCACACCATCAGGTCTTGGAACTAAGTCTCATACATCATTGCAAGCAAACTCTTCTAGTTCTTCCTGCATGGCTAGGACCCAGTACTCATCAAGTAGTGCTTCCTTTATGTTCTTCGGTTCTATAGTGGACAAAAAGCATGAGTAGGCAGCTAGTTCTCTGAAGTTAATCTCCTTGCCCCGAGTCCTTATGCCGACACTTGGAGTTCCAATGACCTTAGTGATAGGATGGTCTCTGGCAATTCGTCGAGAGGGTTGTAACACAGCAATGTCCTCTTGGCAACTGACGTCGTAAGCCTCATCTGATGAGGTGATGGCGTTGTGGTTGTCCGGTGATAGTGCTTCGACAGACTGAGCTATGTCTGTTGGCTGACACAATGGTGGTGCGTCAGGTGCTGTTCCAACTCTTTCATCAGCATCATCTGAGACAGTCTTCTCAATCACTTCATACTTTACTTTGACATTGACCGACTCCATGACAGATCCTGTGCGTTTGTTGAACACCCGATATGCTCGACTGTTCGAGGAATATCCGAGAAAGAAACCCTCATCACTCTTCGGGTCCAGCTTCTGTCTATAATTACGATCATTCAGAATGTAGCACTCACTCCCAAAGATGTGAAAGTACTTGACACTGGGCTTCTTCCCTTTCCACAGTTTCATAGCAGGGTGATGGACCATAATTATACGAATCATAAACACAGTTAAACCCACTAAATTAGACCTTTTGTCTATTTAACTTTTGCTTGTTAGTTCCGATATATTTCTACAGGGTATTTTGGACTCTAGAGAGAAAACACGCTAAGGAGAGGATTTTACGCTGAAAAGATATTACGAGTTAGTCCAAGGTCACAATCAGACGCTGAATGCAGAAATCTCAAGATCCTGACATTGAATTACTCAAAACAAATCCAACCGAGGAGCAACCAAAGTCAGTCCGGAGCTGAAATGGACCGATGGCTTTTTGGAATGAGATCACAAAAGCCACAAAACACTCCCCTTGTGCCACCTAGGGGGCGGCTCTTCCTCCTCCCTCTCAAAGCCGCCGGCGGCTAAAGGAGCTCCATGGAAGCTTGCCATGTGTTGGCTTCTCCTCCACATCCATCTCCTCCTCTCCCTTCTTGCCAAGTGTTGGCTCCTCATGGCTCCTCCATGGCTATAAATACATGCCTCCCCTCTCATTTGTAAACATCCCAAAAATCACAATTCACTTCTCTCTCTAAGTTTGGTACATTTGTAAGCTTTGGTTTGAAATAATACTCCTGTTGGTTCTTGAGTAATATAACAGTTTGAAATAATACTCCTATTGGTTCTTGAGTATTATAGCAGTTTACGAGAATACTCCTGTTGGTTCTTGAGTATTCAAGTAGGATTGGGAATACTCCTGTTGGTTCTTGAGTATTCCCCTTTACTTACTGTCTTTCAAAACCCCCGAGTATTTAGCTATGATATCCTCTTCCATGGATAATCGTAGCTAAACTCTTCATTCGGTTGAAGGGGTGTACATGTATCATAAAATGTTTTAGGCAATTCTTAGAGCCTCTTCTCTGTATTCAAAACTTGTTCTATGTGCCATATTATAGGTTAGAACTTCCAAGGTTGAGTGGATGCTTGGAATGGCAAAGCTCTTCCGTGGGGTTCGTAAACATACTCGGATAAGTGGATGCTTGGAATGGCAAAGCTTATCTGAGGAGTTTGACCTTTCTAAAACACCATTTGGTTGCTCGGGAATGACTGACCAAATGGATGCACACAGGCTAATATACCTTGGAATGGGGTATTAGTCTAAGTAGAACAAGTGCTCTACGTTTTTTGCAAAAGACTAGACGGTGTCGCAAGTTGAGTGCTTGGAATGGCCTCGATTCACTTTCGAACACTTTTGCAAAAGACTAGACAGTGTGGCAAATCGAGTGCTTGGAATGGCCTTGATGCACGTTTGAATACTTAGAAGGATCACTAAGAGCCAATGATGAACAGGCTATGATATAAGGCCCCCGAAACCGAATGCTTTCCTTATATTCAAACCCCCTTGCATTTACTTTCTTAGTATAAAGGGCTCTATCAACAGCTCACCTTCCGGAGGACTTGCCAATCACGCATCACCCGCTGTAAGTCTTCTTTCTTTTTATTTTTAGTATTTAATTTTCTGTCATTTACTTTTCCGCACTAAAAACCAAAACCAACCAAAAAAGCACTTACTTTTCCGCACTAAAACTCAATCAACCTAAAATATGCTCTCATCCTGTACAAATCCCTCAAAGAACAACTTATCCCCCTAATTCCCTTGGGTTCGACCCCTACTTACCACTTGCTACCTAGTAGTAAGGTCACGAGTAGCGGAATATAAATTAGCTTTTGCACAGAGAACACCACACCTTAACGACAGTGCGGTGGGCTCCGTCAAAACTGGCGTCGTTGCCGGGGAATTAGCAAATGGATAGTTGTTCTTTTTTCTAGTATACATAATTCGCCATGCCTTCATACTACGACATAGAACCTTGGAAAAATGGGGGTAGCAACCTTATATTTGAAATGATTAGACGTCTCCCCCAATTCGGAGGTGCTCTTGGAGAAGATCCCGTAAGGCATACACAAACGTGCCACTCCATATGCAACCACATGAGGCCTAAAAATGAATCGCTAGAGGAATTTAAACTCACATGTTTTAAATTTTCTTTAACTGACTCGGCATTAAAATGGTATTACTCATGTGCTGAGTATGAAAGTGATTATGGGGGTCTACAAACCAAATTCCTTGAGAAGTTTTGTCCTCCATCTCTCCGACTTGAAACCCGCGAGAAGATTCTCAATCTTGAGCAATTCCGGGATGAAACATTGGACGAGTACTTGGCGTACTTTGACTCCATTGTGGCGAGCTGCCTGCACCATGGATTCTCCAGAATCAATCTTATCCAAAGGTTTCTCGGTGGAATGATGCCACTTGAGCGGAAAAGACTTAACGATGCAGCGGGAGGCTCGATCATGAAGTTAACCATGTCTCAAACCTGGCGACTCATAGAAAATTTGGCAGAGAGCACAAAACAAGGGCCAATACACCAAACTGAAGATAAGGTACCGATGATGGAAGTGGACTCAGTACAAAACAAGCCCGACACCACACCCATTACGAGCTTGCCCGTAACAAAGCCGAGAGAAGACATCAGTACGAGGGCAGTAATGGACGTGGAGGCAGCTCTAAAGGAGCTAATATTGGAGCCCACGGAGCCAACTGAGGATGAAAACTCGCAAATAATAGAAGAAGAACTGGCCAAATCAGGCCCAGTCCTCATTGCCAAACCAGCCGAGTCACTTGAACCGGTCCTCATCACCAATTTGCCCGAAGAAGTCCCGGCTCTACTTGACGAGCCAAGAGAAGTCTCGGACTTCACTGCCAAATCAGCCGAAACATGCCCGATCCTCACTATCGAAGCACCTGAGGCAGGCCTGGTCCTCATTACTAAAATGCCCGAGACAGACCCGGCCCTTGTGGTGGAAGTCCCCAAACTTGACCCCTTGTTCTCTAAGCATATTACGGCCTCCGAAGATGATGTGGTCCATGATGATACGGTGCTAGGCGAGTTGGAGACAAAACATGAGCCAGAAGAGCCAAAGATGGAGCACTCACTCGCCACGAGCCCAGAAAACTCACTCGTTCTAAAAGGGCCAATCATCTCTGCCACAAAGAAGAGGGTTAGCATGGGAGCATGCTTGAGGTCGCTTGGCAAAAGACTGAACTTCCAAAACTGCAAGGATGCCAACCGACCATACATGAAGAAGCGGCAAAGGCATGACCCCAAAGAATGGAAACCCGGAAGGAGAAGCAAGAGAGATCGACTCGATGGACCAACAGCTATGGTCAAGGAAGCCTCAACTTCTCGGAGCTATGAAAAGAAGAACCTGCCGAACCAATGGAGAACCAAACCGAGCCCATCACTCCACAAGTTCTTTAAGCGGGATAAAAGAGCTGCCAAAAAGAAATTTGACCTCACTCACCCATGGGATCCGACCTTATGATCCATGATTGAGGTACTGTCGAGCCAACGACGTTAAACAAAGGCACTGGTCGGGAGGTAACCCGACACCTATTTTACTTTCAGTCTTTTATTTTTCTGTCATTTAGTTTTTACCAATAAGTCACTCTCACCCACTTGGTGCATAGAAGAAATGACTATTCAGGAATCGGACTTGGGTGCAACATTAAGCCAGACAGGCCTACACCAAGAGTTCAAGGCCCCAGCCGAACTCCCTCGATTATCCAGCCTCATGCCATGTCGTTCGCTCGACACTTTAAAGGGAGTTCTGTTCTTCCCTTTTCCTTGATGTCATTTCCTTCTCATAATTGTCTGCTTGCATGGCTTTTGAACTAAGTCTTGATGAAAGGCACGCCTTCGTTCAAAAGTGTGGGGTGAGAACCACCTTTGTAAATAAATAACATGTTTTTCTTTTCCTTTTTTAATATTATCTTTTGGAAAATATGAACTTGAGAATGTGAAAAAGATAGATCTAAAATTCATGCATTTACCTTGTGAAAATTCAACTGTCTAAAAACTTAGAACGTAACTTCTCATTTGTCCCTTTGTGCTGAGATAAACTAGGGATGTGGAGTTGACATAAACTGCCCTAGAGAGGCTTTGCAAGCAATCGAAGGATCGAATCTAACTATATGGTTTTCGAAGTCAGTGGAGGCTGCACTTCGGGTTTCAGTGAAGATTGAAGTCATCTCCGCCATGCAGTGTTTATGCAAAAAGAAAAAAAGGTGAGGACGGGAATCAGACCGTCCTATCTCTAGTCAAAGTAGCCGAGAAAATAGATGAGCGACCCTCATCTTGACCCGCGCGAAACGGCAAGGATGAGAGGAGCGGGGAGGTATTTCCATATGCTCGCGGGCAATGATTGGACCTTGATGGATGCACAGTCGTTATGTGCAAACGTCAAGAATAAATTTATAAGTCCGCTACTCACGACTTAACTACTGGGTAGCAAGTGGTAAGTAGGGGTCGAACCCAAAGGAGTCAGTGTGGATTAATTGTTCTTTAATGAAGCTTATGCAGAAATTAAATGCAATTGGGGTTGGGTTTGAGTGTGATTTGAGAACTGAAAGTAAATTACAGCAGTTGATAATGGACTGTGAGGAAAGTATTCGGTTTTAGGGGCCTTGTATCATATTTGTTTATCATTGACCGCTAATGACCATACCAAGCATTCGAAATCGAGGCTATTCCTAGCACAAGACTTGCAACGTCGTGTAGAACACTTGAAATGATCATGCTAAATGTTCAAAGATGAATCGAGGCTATTCCTAGCACAAGACTTGCAACATCATTTAAAACACTTGTTCTAAGAAAAACTAATTCCTCCTTTCGAAGTATCTTAGCCGTAAGTGCATCCATTTGGTCCCTTTGGTCCAGTTTCCAAATGATTTTTAAGATAAGCCGAACTCCTCGATAAGTTTTGCTTGTTACAGCTTCCACTTACCGAGTATGTTCACGAATTCCCACGGAAGAGCTTTTTGCTTGTCAGGCACTCAACCTTGGAAACTCTGACTTGATATATGGCACATAGAACAAGTATCAAACATAAAGGTATACTAAGAGTAAAGTCTAAAACATTTATAATACAAGCACACCCCTTCAACCGAATAACTAGTTTAGCTACTATTCATCGCGCTAAACATTATAACTAAGGAAATAAAATAGTTGAATAAATACTAAGAATTACTTACAACCGTTGAAGCGCCAAGGGAGCTATCCTTTATTTCTAAAGCGAAGAACAATTTTATTGAAAATGAAGAGAGGAGGGTTAAGCCCTCTCTCTCTCTAAAGTGTGTACAAATATGGGATATGGGATGATACAAATGAGAGGAGGAGCTCTCATATTTATAGGCTAAGGAGGAGAAATGGAGGGTGGAGATGGCTCCATGTGGTTGTGCATCCAAGGGAGGAGGAGGAGGGGATGGAGATGTGGTGGAGGAGCCACCACATGGCAAGCTCTCCATGGTGGAGCTTCTAGCCGCCGGCGGCTTTGGGAGGAGAGGAGGAGGAGCCGCCATGTGGAGGTGTGGGAGTGGTGGAGGGAAGGTGTGAGGGAGGAGCCGCCCATGTGAGGAGGAGGGTGGAGTTTTGTGAGTTTTGTACAGTCTTTTCACAAAACTATCAGTCCAATTCCGCTCCGGTCTGTCTTTGATTATTCCTCTGTTTGATTTAATTTGAGTAATTCAATGTCAGGATCTTGAGATTTCTTCGTTCAGCGTCTGATCTTGACCTTGGATTGACTCTTGATATCTTTTCAGCGTAAAATCATCTCCTTAGCCTGTATTCTCTCTAAGCGCCAAAATACCCTGTAGAAATATATCTGAACTAACAAGCAAAAGTTAAATAGACAAAATGTCTAAATAAGGGGGTTATACTGTGTTTATGATTCGTATAATTTTGGTCCATCAGATCACCCCACACTTTTAGTTGTTCGTCCCGAACAATGCTATTAAAGGGTGTACACACAATCTAAGTAAAATATGAAAGTGAGACTGTGGGACTAGATTTATCCTAGTTCATGCATTACTACTTATTACTAAATTAAACTGCGTAAATAAATAGAAGAAACTTAATACTTGTACCTCCGTGTTGAGATGCAAATTATATTGGATGTTTCGGGAGATAGTCCTTTTCAGGTCCTGGCTTGCATCCTTGGGACTGTCTCGCACTATATGGTTTCCTTGTAGCTTTCTCTAGCACGTGATTCGGTTCGGGTTTCACAGTTGAGTTGAGCCTTTTTGATTTCTTTCTTTGTTGGCGAGGGACAGCTTTTTTGTAGTGAATCGGCCTTTGGCCTTTGATTTGACGCTTTGAGTACTTCACTTTTGTTCGGTTAAAACCTTCACAATTTTGGGCCTTTGGCCTCTTGATTTGCTTCTTTGAGCTTTTCGCCTTTTTGTGGCTGCTAGTCCATTTTCTCAAGCCTTTTTGGGAGGTCCAATCATCGCCCGCGAGCATATGGAAATACCTCCCCGCTCCTCTCGTTTTTGCCATTTCGCGCGGGTCAAGGTGAGGGTCGCTCAGCTATTTTCTCGGCTACTTTGACTGTCGTTTCGTGCGGGTCAAGATGAGGGTCGATCATCTATTTTCTCGGCTACTTTGACCGGAGATGGGACGGTTGGATTCCCGTCCTCGCCTTTTGCATAAACACTGTGTGGCGGAGATGACTTCAATCTTCACTGAAACCCGAAGTGCAGCCTCCACTGACTTCGTTAACCATATAGTGAAATTCGGTCCTTCGAATGCTTGCCAAGTCCTTCTAGGGCATTTCTATCAACTCCACATCCCTGGTTTATCTTAGCACAAAGGGACAAATGAGAAGTTACATTCTAAGTTTTTAAACAGTTGAATTTTCACAAGGTTAATGCATGAATTATGACTTATCTTTTTCACATTCTCAAGTTCATATTTTCAAAAAGATACTACTAATTAACTATATACGCAGGTGGTTCTCACCCCACACTTTTGAATGAAGGCGTGCCTTTCAGCAAGACTTAGTTCAAAAGTCATGCAAGCAAATATATACAGGTGAGGTGAGAATGATGCAAGACAAAAAAACTAAATGACAAAAACTAAATGACAGAAATTAAATGACAGAAAGTAAGATAGTGCCGGGTTACCTCCCGACCAGTGCACTTGTTTAACGTCGTTGGCTCGACGATACCTCAATCATGGATCATAAGGTCGGATCCCAAGGGTGAGTGAGGTCAAATTTCTTCTCGGCAGCCCTTTTGCTCCGAGAGGGTGAGGTTTCCTTGACCATAGCTGCTGGTCCAATGCGTCGTGCTTGCTTGTTACTCCTTCCGGGTTTCCATTCTTTCGACCCATGTCTTTGCCGCCTCTTCATGTTGGAATAGTTGGCACCTTTGTGAGTTTGGAAATTTGGTTTTGTGCCATTCAATGTAGGCGACATCAGGCATGCGCCTCTGCCAATCTTCTTTATTGCGGCAGTGATGGATGGTTGTCTTGGAACGAGTGAGTTTTCAGTCGGTTTTCCTTGTTGAGTCGTGGTGAGTGGGATCGGGGCTTTCTCGGACAGTTCGGCAATGAGGTCCGGGACTTCCTCGGGTGCTCCGAGCGCAAGGACCGGGCCTGGCTTGATTTCTTCGGCCGCTTCAGCAGTGAGGTTCGGATTTCTGTTGGTTCGGTAATTAGGACAGTGATTTCCTCGGATGGATTGGTGATAAGGACCGGGTCTGATTGGGGTGGTTCTTCTTCGGTTATTTGCGGGTCCTCATCCTCAGTCGGTTCCTTGGGTTCAGCCGTCCTTTCTGTTGCTCCTGAATCGGTTTCAGCCGTGAATTGGTGCATCGCGGCACTCAATTGCTGCATGTTTGCGGCCAATTGTTGGGTGTTAGCTGCCAGCTCCTTTTCTGCCGCCCATAATTCAGTTTTAGCTCTGATTTGTTGCGTTGTGTTTTCCAACTGCTGGATGCTAGATGCCAGCTCCGTTATACCGTCCTTGAGTGGCTCGGCCTGATCTTGGCTCGGTCTTGACCTTGCGGCCAAATCATTGATTAATATCCAAAGATCATCCACGGTTAACTCCCACATTGATCCTCCTGCTGCATTATTTAGCTGGTCCCACTCATGTGGCAACATTCCACAGAGAAATTTTATTGGAAGATCGGAGTTGGTAAATCCATGGTGCGGGCAGCTCGTCACAATGGAATCGAAGTACCATAAGTACTCATCCAATGTTTCGTCCCGGGATTGCGTTATTTTGTTGATCTTCTCGCGGATTTCAAGTTTGAATGGTGGTGGGGAAAACTCCGTATTGTTCCAAGGTTCCATTCCGTAGTAGTATGACTTGGTGAATTGCATGATAAAAGAAAAAAAGAAAAAAGAAAATAGAACAACTATTCCTATGCACAACTCCCCGGCAACGGCGCCAATTTTGATGGATGCACAGTCGTTATGTGCAAACGTCAAGAATAAATTTATAAGTCCGCTACTCGCGACTTAACTACTGGGTAGCAAGTGGTAAGTAGGGGTCGAACCCAAAGGAGTCAGTGTGGATTAATTGTTCTTTAATGAAGCTTATGCAGAAATTAAATGCAATTGGGGTTGGGTTTGAGTGTGATTTGAGAACTGAAAGTAAATTACAGCAGTTGATAATGGACTGTGAGGAAAGTATTCGGTTTTAGAGGCCTTGTATCATATTTGTTTATCATTGACCGCTAATGACCATACCAAGCATTCGAAATCGAGGCTATTCCTAGCACAAGACTTGCAACGTCGTGTAGAACACTTGAAATGATCATGCTAAATGTTCAAAGATGAATCGAGGCTATTCCTAGCACAAGACTTGCAACATCATTTAAAACACTTGTTCTAAGCAAAACTAATTCCTCCTTTCGAAGTATCTTAGCCGTAAGTGCATCCATTTAGTCCCTTTGGTCCAATTTCCAAATGATTTTTAAGATAAGCCGAACTCCTCGATAAGTTTTGCTTGTTACAGCTTCCACTTACCGAGTATGTTCACGAATTCCCACGGAAGAGCTTTTTGCTTGTCAGGCACTCAACCTTGGAAACTCTGACTTGATATATGGCACATAGAACAAGTATCGAACATAAAGCTGTACTAAGAGTAAAGTCTAAAACATTTATAATACAAGCACACCCCTTCAACCGAATAACTAGTTTAGCTACTATTCATCGCGCTAAACATTATAACTAAGGAAATAAAACAGTTGAATAAATACTAAGAATTACTTACAACCGTTGAAGCGCCAAGGGAGCTATCCTTTATTTCCAAAGCAAAGAACAATTTTATTGAAAATGAAGAGAGGAGGGTTAAGCCCTCTCTCTCTCTAAAGTGTGTACAAATATGGGATATGGGATGATACAAATGAGAGGAGGAGCTCTCATATTTATAGGCTAAGGGAGGAGGAATGGAGGGTGGAGATGGCTCCATGTGGTTGTGCATCCAAGGGAGGAGGAGGAGGAGGGGATGGAGATGTGGTGGAGGAGCCACCACATGGCAAGCTCTCCATGGTGGAGCTTCTAGCCGCCGGCGGCTTTGGGAGGAGAGGAGGAGGAGCCGCCATGTAGAGGTGTGGGAGTGGTGGAGGGAAGGTGTGAGGGAGGAGCCGCCCATGTGAGGAGGAGGGTGGAGTTTTGTGAGTTTTGTACAGTCTTTTCACAAAACTATCAGTCCAATTCCGCTCCGGTCTGTCTTTGATTATTCCTCTGTTTGATTTAATTTGAGTAATTCAATGTCAGGATCTTGAGATTTCTTCGTTCAGCATCTGATCTTGACCTTGGATTGACTCTTGATATCTTTTCAGCGTAAAATCCTCTCCTTAGCCTGTATTCTCTCTAAGCGCCAAAATACCCTGTAGAAATATATCTGAACTAACAAGCAAAAGTTAAATAGACAAAATGTCTAAATAAGGGGGTTATACTGTGTTTATGATTCGTATAATTTTGGTCCATCAGACCTCCCAAAAAAGGCTTGAGAAAATGGACTAGCAAGCCACAAAAAGGCAAAAAGCTCGAAGAAGCAAATCAAAAGGCCAAAGGCCCAAAATTGTGAAGGTTTTAACCGAACAAAAAGTGAAGTACTCAAAGAGTCAAATCAAAGGCCAAAGGCCGATTCACTACAAAACCTGTCCCTCGCCAAAAGAAAATCAACGACCAAACCATTGAAACCCGAACTGAATCACGTGCTAGAGAAAGCTACAAGGAAACCATATAGTGCGAGACGATTCCAAGGTTGCAGTCCAGGAGCCTAAAAAGGGCTATCTCCCGAAACATCCAAAATAATTTGCATCTCAGCACGAAGGTACACGTATCAAGTTTCTTCTAAGTATTTACAGAGTTCAATTTGGTAATAAGTAAGTAATGCATGAATTAGAATAAATCGAGTCCCACAGTCTAACTTTCATATTTTAAAAGCTTACATAGTGTGCCGCCCTTTAATAGCATTGTTCGGGACGAACAACTAAAAGTGTGGGGTGATCTGATGGACCATAATTATACGAATCATAAACACAGTTAAACCCACTAAATTAGACCTTTTGTCTATTTAACTTATGCTTGTTAGTTCCAATATATTTCTACAGGGTATTTTGGACTCTAGAGAGAAAACACGCTAAGGAGAGGATTTTACGCTGAAAAGATATTACGAGTTAGTCCAAGGTCACGATCAGACGCTGAATGCAGAAATCTCAAGATCCTGACATTGAATTACTCAAAACAAATCCAACCGAGGAGCAACCAAAGTCAGTCCGGAGCTGAAATGGACCGATGGCTTTTTGGAATGAGATCACAAAAGCCACAAACCACTCCCCTTGTGCCACCTAGGGGGCGGCTCTTCCTCCTCCCTCTCAAAGCCGCCGGCGGCTAAAGGAGCTCCATGGAAGCTTGCCATGTGTTGGCTTCTCCTCCACATCCATCTCCTCCTCTCCCTTCTTGCCAAGTGTTGGCTCCTCATGGCTCCTCCATGGCTATAAATACATGCCTCCCCTCTCATTTGTAAACATCCCAAAAATCACAATTCACTTCTCTCTCTAAGTTTGGTACATTTGTAAGCTTTGGTTTGAAATAATACTCATGTTGGTTCTTGAGTATTATAACAGTTTGAAATAATACTCCTGTTGGTTCTTGAGTATTATAACAGTTTTAGAGAATACTCCTGTTGGTTCTTGAGTATTCAAGTAGGATTTGGGAATACTCCTGTTGGTTCTTGAGTATTCCCCTTTACTTACTATCTTTCAAAACCCCCGAGTATTTAGCTATGATATCCTCTTCCATGGATAATCGTAGCTAAACTCTTCATTCGGTTGAAGGGGTGTACATGTATCATAAAATGTTTTAGGCAATTCTTAGAGCCTCTTCTCTGTATTCAAAACTTGTTCTATGTGCCATGTATTAGGTTAGAACTTTCAAGGTTGAGTGGATGCTTGGAATGGCAAAGCTCTTCCGTGGGGTTCGTAAACATACTCGGATAAGTGGATGCTTGGAATGGCAAAGCTTATCTGAGGAGTTTGACCTTTCTAAAACACCATTTGGTTGCTCGGGAATGACTGACCAAATGGATGCACACAGGCTAATATACCTTGGAATGGGGTATTAGTCTAAGTAGAACAAGTGCTCTACGTTTTTTGCAAAAGACTAGAAGGTGTCGCAAGTTGAGTGCTTGGAATGGCCTCGATTCACTTTCGAACACTTTTGCAAAAGACTAGACAGTGTGGCAAATTGAGTGCTTGGAATGGCCTTGATGCACGTTTGATTATTTAGAAGGATCACTAAGAGCCAATGATGAACAGGCTATGATACAAGGCCCCCGAAACCGAATGCTTTCCTTATATTCAAACCCCCTTGAATTTACTTTCTTAGTATAAACTGCTCTATCAACCGCTCACCTTCCGGAGGACTTGCCAATCACGCATCACCCGCTGTAAGTCTTCTTTCTTTTTATTTTCAGTATTTAATTTTCTATCATTTACTTTTCCGCACTAAAAACCAAAACCAACCAAAAAAGCACTTACTTTTCCGCACTAAAACTCAATCAACCTAAAAAACGCTCCCATCCTGTACAAATCCCTCAAAGAACAACTTATCCCCCTAATTCCCTTGGGTTTGACCCCTACTTACCACTTGCTACCCAGTAGTAAGGTCACGAGTAGCGGAATATAAATTAGCTTTTGCACAGAGAACACCACACCTTAACGACAGTGCGGTGGGCTCCGTCACAGGGCATCTCCGTTCCAGTGCGAATTGTCACACGATTTATGATGTGACATGTCGTATGCATGGCTTTTGACCAGAACTTCAGAGGAATCTTCTTGGCATGGATCATCACCCGAGCCATTTCTTGAATTGTGTGATTTTTGCATTCCAAAACTCCATTCTGTTGGGGGTGATGGTAGATGCGAACTGATGGGATATCCCTTGTTCTGCACAGTAGGTGGCCATAATGGTATTCTTAAACTCCGTGATGTTGTCACTCTTGATACTCACCAGGTGTTCTCCTTTGTCCGCTCTCTCTCGTTGAAGTAAGGTGGCAAGTTGAATGAACTGTTGAGCAGCTTCAGTCTTGTCTCGAAGAAATCTAGTCCAGGTAAATCTGGTGTAGTCGTCCACACATACTAGAACATACTTCTTCCCGCCATAGCTCTTAACTTGCATCGAACCCATTAGATCCATATGAATCAGTTCCAACGGTCTGCCAATATTGATCTACGAGGTGTTGGGATGCGAAGCCTTTGTCTGTTTCCCTATTTGGCACTCCCCATAGATTATATCAATATTACCTGACACAGTGGGCAGTCCTCGGATGAGACCAACCGAGGAGAGCTTCTTCAAGGTCTTGAGATTCAGATGACCCAAGCGCCTATGCCATAATACCATCTATTCCGCTTGACTCGTCAGACAAGCTGATGCAGCAGCTATTCCAGCAGAACCTATGAGGTAGCAATTATTGGCTGCCCTGTTGCCTTTCATCAGTGTGCCTCCTTCCTTACCCAAAACTTGACACGAGTCATGAGTGAATTTGACATGGTGTCCGCCGTCACACAGTTGACTTATACTGATTAAGTTTACCTTCAATCCTTCAACTAGGAGAGTGTCCTTGAGAACAGGGAGATCCGAAACCTTCAGTGTCCCACAGCCGATCACATGTCCCTTTTCTCCATCTCCGAAAGTGACAAACTGCTTTTTCATAACAGGTCGAATATGAGTAAGAAACTTAGAGTCACCTTTCATATGGGCGGAGCATCCACTATCGAAGTACCAGCGATCTTTCTCCATGTGACTCGATGAGTTGAATGCAACCATGCACACAATCTTATTTTTGCTGGATTCACTGCATTCTCCTCTGGTTGCAACAAATGCGACAAAGTTGGTAGTTTCATCGCCATTCTCCTCATCATTCGACTCACTGTCGTTGAGGTTTGCAATCATCGCCTTTTCCTTCTTGAGGATGTTGGCGCATTCTGCCTGGATGTGACCGAATCCCCTACATTCGCGGCATTGAATCTCTTTCACTTTTTCCGAAGAGTCCTGTATTTTCTCATTGGTCTTCGTCTTACCTGTTTTCTAGTTGCGAAAATTGCTCGAGGATGACTGACCTTGCTCAGAGCCACGTCTGTTGAGTTTTCGGACAATCCTGCCGAAGTTCTGAGCCATCAGTACCAGTGGTGCAGTCAGTCTCAGCTAAGCCTTCAGACACTTTCGCCTATAGGGTGATTCCTCTTTTGTCTCTGGATTGACCCACATGATTCATCTCGTAAGTTCTGAGTGAACCCATGAGCTCGTCCAACTTCAGTTTGGAGATATCATGCATCTCCTCAATGGCAGTGACTTTCATTGCAAATCTTGGAGGGAGCGATCTTAAGACTTTGGTGGCCATCCTTTCTCCATCAATGGACTTTCCCAGTGCAGCTGCCTCGTTGGACAGATCTAGAACTCTCGCATTAAACTCAGGGATGTTTTCACTGTCCTTCATCTTCATGTCCTCGAACTTGGTTGTCACAATCTGCATTCACGAATTGCAAACTTTGTCGGTACCTTCATAAGCTGTTTGAAGGATATCCCATGCTTCCTTTGCGATTTCACAGTTGATGATCAGTTTCAGCACGTTCTCGTCCACACCAGAGAAGATTGCGTTCATAGCTTTTGAAGTTCCAACAGAGGCTTTTTTATCATCCTCAGTCCACAGAGCTTCTGGTTTAGGGACTACTTCTCCCACAAGGTTTTCCATTGTGGGTTGAGTCCATCCGATCAACACAGCCTTCCAAGCCTTTTCATCAAGGGATTTTAAAAACGATTTCATCTTGGGTTTCCAGCAAGCATAGTTTGATCCTTCAAGAAGAGGGGGGTCGGGTTATGCTTTGTCCTTCCTTCAGAGTCATCTTGAACAGTACTAGGATCCCACTCAGTCTGTCGAGTGTCTGCTCGGATACCAATTGAAATTCTATTGTCTGTTCAAGACTAGTTCCGGGATGTATTCTACCAGTTACTGGAACACCTTAGCAGACAGTTGTGAAGACAGAACAAATAGGAGCACACACGATATGATACCCAATTTGGTCTTGCCTACTCTGGGGGGTTTCCCACACCCTAAAAGGGAAAACAAATCTTATTACGAGTTTAGGGCAACAGGTGGACTTACGCTTACACAACACCTTGTTTGTAATAGCCTAGCCTCTAATACTCCGTCTCTCGGATTTGCAATCTCAGTTCACCGCAGCTCACCGTCGATCCCCTGAGTTCGAGACTCCCTCCCAAACTAGCTCAAACTTCTCCAAAGCCCGGACACTTTCTCCTGAAAGTGTGTCTTGATCATCGTATGTATGTGCACTTTGTCGTTCTCCAAGACCAGTCTGAACAGCACATTGAACAGACTGTTTCTTTGTCGTTGATATTCCGGTATGGAATACTCAGCCAGCCGTCGCTCTTCTCTTCCAATCTCACAAATGTACTCAAGTGTTTTTCTCAGAAAAGCGATGCCGATTATGGACGCCCTAGCGTTCTATTTATATGCATGGGCGATCTCCAAATCTGCTTCAGATATCCTCGTCAAATATTTAGGAAATATTTCCTAAATATTCGATGTGTATCTTTAATCCAATCTTTGGGAAGATTATAGGATATCTTCCACGACAAGTCAGCCCTTCCGAGCTCCAATCCGATGAGAGTATATTCATTCGAATATCTGGATCTCTATCTCTTCGCTGGCCGACTTCAACCGAAAAGATCCTCGATCTTTAGAACCTTCCGGTTTGCATTCTTGCGTCTGCTCCACGCTGTACTTTAGTTCCAGAATGCGTGCGAACTCCCCCTGAACTCCTGCTTGAACTGTCTAAAAGACGTTTTGCCAAATACATGTCATTCAAGGGAACATCAGTCTATATTTGCCCAGTGTTTGCTGCAATTCTCACCAGTCTCGCACAACCACGAAATAATTTGCAAAAAACTAGAAAATGTAATCACAATAAATGATTTGAGTACATATTGGTAACACAGCACCAAGCAGCAACAGCCGCATACAAAAAATGATTTCAAATTCAAGCAAAAAAACATCAATTTTCTTTTCTTTTTTTCTTTTTAAAAATTATACATTGACCTGAATTTTAAAAAAAGAAGATGGTATTTGTTAGACAATTACTATAAACAATTACAAAATGTTACACAAATGCAGGACAAATGGTTCTAAGTATAAATACAGTCCAACAAATTTGAGGGCTTGCTCGACGCAAGAAACAGAACGTAGCATTATAGCAATGTGCAGTGATTTTCTAGGTACGAGGATGAGTGTTTTGGGGATTAGAAGTGCCACTAGCAACCTTGGCAACATCTAAAGCGGAGGCCTCTGGCTTCTTTTTGGAGTAGAGGACAAAGTAGCCTATGACTGCTGCCGCTCCAAATCCTCCAATAGCCATTCGCATTGGACAATACGGCATCTTGCTAGTCTGGCTCAGGACCTCCGATGAGCCCGCTGACCTCTTTGGCAATCCTTCAGCCACTCCCATTTTTTCTGATGACGATGATGCAAATGGAGGATCGATGGTATGTTGTTTTATGGGGTATTTTGGTTTGGATGTGTTTTTGAGTTGAATGTTTGTGGTTTTATTGTGGTATGTTTTTGTGGAGGGAAAACGGGGTGTTGACACGTGGAGGGTGTAGGATGTTTGACTTGATGAGAGGATGGAGTTGACATGGAGAAGAAGTCAACGCTGACCGATTAATATCCTAATTTTTCTATGGTGATCCATCAAACTACGTGAAGATTTGGAACCACATAGATCAGGAGATATTGACTGAAGATGTCAAATTGGGAAAAAGTGATGTTAAAGACTATTGCAAAATGATTAACTATTCGTGATTTTGACCAATTAACAACTATGGAAGAATTCGAAAGCGTTAACGGAGATACATTTGAATTCCAAATCATTCAAAAAGCGTACATAGTTTGTCTAGTTGTTTCTATTACTTTTATAGTTATTGGATTCGATAAATTGCTCCAAAATATTTGATCGAATTCGATATTGTATTACGGAAATTTTATAGTTCATCTATAAATAGTTATTGTCTGTAGACGTAAGATCAGTAGTTATTTGATTGAATTTTATAGTTCTTAGCGAAAGTTTTATAGTTCATTGTGAAATCCTAAGCCGACTAAAAGAGTAATAGACGAAAGAGAATAATGACAGAAAAACGAGCGCCAATACGCGCAAAATAGGTTCAAACGGACGAACAAAGCAATGAAGTGAAGTAGGGGGGGACAAATAGAAGAACGATCAAGATAGAGAACAAGCGCCAAAACCTTAGAAATTTTGTTACCAATTGCGTAATTGTCTTTCCTATTTTAAGCATTGCAAATAAATCTTTTATCTCGACCATCCAATCCTTAAAAGTAGGATCAGGTTGAATTCTCAGATCACTTCTTATTTTAAATTTAACTTCTTACTTTTTTATATATTAATATTATTGATCGGGATCTGCGCCTATGCTGTCGGATAGGAAAATATTTCCAATTTAGCAAAAATTGAAATTTCATTTCCCTCTCTAGCCAATTTCTAAATTGAATTTTCGAAATAGACACTATATTGTGAACAACGCCTAATGCCCAGTGTCTTGCTTACATCGATATCATGAGTGATGTGCCTATGTAACAACTTAAATTAAGACGCCCCTGAAGACAATGCCCAAAAAATCAGCACGAACCTTAACAGCGCCTGCCTAAACCCTAAAGCTCCCGCCGCCGGTAAATGGTAACAGTTAAATTAGGATAATAAACCCATTAATGTCTAATTTATCTCACAATTAAATTAGCACCTCAGCAACCCACTGACTTGGTCCTGGTAGCAAGCCCCAATGTGGACCACACCTTTGTTGTCTTAAGCAATCAATGGCGTTAGTCGTTTCCTCTCTCCGGTCAGTTGATCGGTTGGCCATTGTGGCGCGTATTCATCAGCCACAGCTCGTGTATTCTCTCTCAGACGCATGACAGCATATGGGAGAAGATCTTCCCTGAGCATTGCATGATCGTCTTCCCTGAGCATTGCATGAGGCGGCGCTTCAGAAGCTTGCAGGCTGCATGATGAGTCAAGTTTTTGATCATTAATGACCAGTTTTCACTATAGCTTTGGTTCATTTCCGATGATATTTTGATGTCATTTGACCTCTATCTCTACGTTTCAGGTAGAAAACAAATCTCCCATAAGGTGAAAGCCTAAATACGAAAACTCCGGGAAAAATCGAAGATTTAGAGCAAAACAGGGCAGATTGACCTTTCTGGCTTATTTTGCAAGCACAGATCACATACGGTGTCCAAATCGATCGATCTATAGCTTGTTGGAAAGCAAACTCAAAGGGCGCGCTACAACTTTCTAGTTTTTGTCAAGACCAAGTTTGGACGTTAAGACCACGAAAAAGCCCAGGGAAGTGTCAGCCAATTGGCTGAAAATCTCAACCGGTCGGCTGACTAAGTTCTCAGAAGAGACTGAACTTGCCTTGCCTCAGCCGACCGGCTGGGAATTCAGCATCAGTCCAGCCGACCGGCTGGAGCTGCTACAATGCATTTTTTCACCCGAGCCTATAAATAGAAAGAGGGCTTGACCTAAAGTGTGGAGGTTTTTGGGGAGAAGAAGATTGGAAAAGAGGTCCAACCAAGGTCATCAATCATCAAAAGATCCAACTAAGGGGAAGAAGAGAAGACTAAAGGGAGTTCAAGGATTAACCATCCTCCTTCCTCTACATCTTTTCCATTCTACTTGTTGTATGCTATAAACCCTACTCACACCATGTTGTTTTACATGATGTATGAGTAGTGATCTTGTGTTTTGAGGATGTTGTAACCCTCCTTGGTACTCTTTGATCACAAATATACATTGATATTCATATGGATGATTGTTGATTTCATTTTCTCTTGTGATATGAATGTTATGCACTCCAGGTGTTTGTTAAAATGTCTAAGTGACAACTTAGACTAAAACTTGAACCTATGACTTGGAAACCCTTGGGAATAGTTCTAGGATGGAGAAAATAATCTATATCTTAAATCATGCAAATGAACCTTAGGATATGGATGTTTGACTAGGATTGAATGTTTTTTTATTGGGGTGTTAAGTGTTAGCGAATCATCAATTAATTTCATTAGTAATTAGGATTGAATGTTTTAATTCAATAGAGTTGGTCATTAAGCGAATCATCAATTAATCCCATTCAATGGTGTCAAATTCATATTCACTATGCACTTTATACATGTCATGTTACTAAGTGTTTGATAAAATGCCTAAGTAACATGTTGAATCTTAAAACTAGACCTAAGAATCTAACGACCTTAGTGATAGTTTGGACAATAAAGAATGTGATCCTATCTAGTGTATTACGGAAGTAAACACATGCATTTTTTGCTAACTAGTCCTTCATGCCTATTTCACTTATTACCTTAGGAAGACATTCCAAGAATAATAGTTCTATAGAGTAAATCAACATCCTCGAATGAGTGAGACACTAATTAAGAGAGTTTGACTAAGAATAGATCACACGGAAGTTGGTCTACCTTAGCCTAAGCTAGGTTAGAGACAATGCATGGGTAGGAAGTGAACTAGTGCGTATGTCCATTGTATTTATCTCTCACCCATAAGATGATAATGCAATGGAATGAACCAATATCCTCGATTGAATGAGGTTCGAGTTAAGAGGGTTCGTATAGGAATAGATTCAAGTGAGAGTTGGTCTATCCTAGTCTAAAATTGGTTCATTACTATTGACTACCATGAAATGTTTGAATATCATGTATGTGATCATTGGGAAATTGCCAAGGAGGGGAGTAACCCCTCGAAACACCTCTTATCTATCTTTTATCCTTAATTACTGACCACATAGGATTTATATATATACCCCTTTATACATCTTTGGTTTAGAATAGTCGAACAAAAACACGATCTTACATAGTGCATGTGCTTGACTTACTCCTTTGGGTTCGACTCGGTACCCTACCGGTCATTAGAAATGTTTTGACCTACTACATTCGATCCTCTCTTAATTAATACTATTTATAGGTGAAAAAGAATAGTTTGTCATTGCAGGCTGCGCATGAGGCGGTCGCAGGCTGCGCATGAGGCGGTTGCAGGCTGAGCAGGTTGTAGACGGTTGCAGACAAAAATGAAAAATATCAAATCGTGGTAAAGCGGCGGTGCTTCATGAGCTTGCATGTTGCAGGCTGCACAATGCGCATGATAAGCGGTTGCATGGGAGCTTTCAGGCGGTTGCAACAGCGGCGCAATGGTGCAGCAACGAAGGTTGCAATGCCCAATGGTGCAGCGGCGGCGCTTCAGGAGCTTACGGGCTGCAGGCTGCGTAATGCGCATAATAGGTGGTTGTATGGGAGCTTGCAGGCGGTTGCAGCAGTGGCGCAATGTTGCAGCAGCGGTGGTTGCAATGCGCAATGGTGAAGCAGTGGTGCTTTAGGAGCTTGCAGGCTGCACAATGCGCATGATATGCAGTTGCATGGGAGCTTGCAGGCGGTTACAGCAGCGGAAATGGTGCAGCAACGGAAATGGTGCAGCAGCAGTGGTTGCAATGCGCAATGGTGTAGTAGCGGCTTCAGGAGCTTGCAGGCTGCGCATGAGGCAGTTGCTCAGGGCTCATGGTGGTTGTGGCTGGTGGCTGTGTTGCTCATTTTTTGGGCGATGTTCCGAGTAGCGTCTAAAGCTATTTGACATGTCAGCCTGCTAACTCAGCATTGCATAAGAGAAATACGACACTAGGCATTAGGCGTTGTTGTTAACAACGCCTAATATATTAGGCGCCGTTGGCAACAACGCCTAAGAGAGTGTCTATTTCGGAAATTCAATTTGAAAATTGGCTAGAGAGGGAAATGAAATTCCAATTTGTACAAAATTGGAAATTTTTTTGTCGGATAGACTACTAAAATCTGTGTCAAACTACACATTTTTAATGGAAATAATCGGTTTTAAGAGTTTGTGATACATGGCTAAGCAGATTTTAATCATTATCGAAATCGGAATGAGTTCTCATGTGAAGTGGATTTACCATGAGAAATAAGAATTAATTAGAGCCATCCATCTTGTCTAATCTAAACCATGATTATATCTAATTAATATGAAAATAAGGATAATCACTCAATTAAAATTCGTATTAGGGGGTAATTCGGTAAGGTTAATAATTTTTAAAACGGAAACAACAATGACAAAGACGAGCGATGCGATGAGATCGAGCGACGATGATGACGAGCGATGAGATGAGATGGAGAGACGGCAAAGACGAAGGCGAGCGCCAACGAAGACGAGCGCGGATGAAGACGAGCGCCTGCGATCTACAATCTCCAAATCAGAGATTTAGGGTTTTGAATTGGGGTGCTTTCCAACTAAAATGCGTAGTAATTACAAACAAAATTCATAACAATCACTATGACTAAAATGCATATTTCCTAAATCAGAATTTGTAGTTTATAATTCGGGTGTTCTGACTAAAATGCGTAGCAATTACAAATAAAATTTGAAACAGTCACTATGACATCTACAAATTTTAAATAGAAACTATGCATTATAAATGTATGCATATCAGAAATTACATATCTACGCATTTTAACTAGAAAGCTACGCATGATTTGAACATGTACATAATTATTTGATTATGTTCAGAGTTATTTGATAATGTTCATTGTTCAGAGTTATTTGTAGCCTTGTATACAACAACTGTACTCATAAAATTTGTAGCTTTGTAAATAACATTCGTAGTCTTGGTGGCTTTGACTTTGCATTAAATGTATCTTGGAAAATGCACATGGAACACGTGTCACCAGTAAAATGCATCTTGAAAAATACATCTTACATTTTGGAAGGTGAAGATTAGGATCTTAAGTTTTCGAAATTTAAAGGGATTTTCATTTAAGCACTCCTCTAATGGTTGAGATTCAATTTAAAAATAAGATGTGTCCAAACTAACGAGCATTCGGATTCCAATCATCTCACTGGAATTGGGACTCAATCTTTTCAATGAGGTAAGTCACATAAAAATCAAAAAAGATTGACTGCTTAATCAGCCTGATTTGAAACATGCACCACCCATCACTACATCACTATTCACTACATCACTCCATTACTCATTGATTTCTCATTCTCTCCAAGTCAGATTTGAAAATTTGAATTATATCAAGTATCAAATCACTCTGGTCAAAGCCCTGATTTATCTCCCAAAAAAGAAAACAGAGTATCGTATCAATCTAACCCAATCTCTCTGTTTTTCCACTCTACCACCAAATCCTCTAAACCCCATTAAATTCCTGACATTCTTGTGTATATATATACAAAACAAAATCAGTCTCCTCCGTTTACGCCACTTGAGTTTAACAATGTCGGGTCGATGGGTGATTGCGAGTCTGTTATCGCTCTCTGCGATTGCGGTGGTGGCGTTTGGTGTTACGGACAAGGAGGCTGACTTGATCACGGCGCTGCCTGGTCAGCCGGCGGTTAAATTCAAGCAGTATTCGGGGTATGTGACGGTGGATGAGAAGCACGGCCGTGCTCTGTTTTACTGGCTCACTGAAGCCGTTGAGTCGCCGGAGACGAAACCTTTGGTGCTATGGCTAAACGGAGGTTCATGTTTTCCCTTTTTTTTAATTTACAAAATTATGCATTCCATTTATAACCTTTTTCAAATTCATGCTAGTAAAGTAAAATAATTACGCTTTAGTGTCACCGCCCAAAGTTCCCCAACCATACAAATATGTTTACTTTTGCGTATGTTAGCAAAATTAAATATTAGGAATATACTGTACGCCGTCCGCCTTCGCCATTAATGCCTGAACATCTGGAAGTGGGTTCCATTGGCTAGTCATCATTAGTATCTAGTACAAAAGAACAAACTGGGTCTGGAGCAACCTTTTTGATGAATTTTTGTCATTTTGTCCGTTTTGTTGAAGCCCAAGAACAGAAAGTTACAGAATAAGTTGTGAAAAAGCAGACCCAAATAGCAGATGCAGTTTGCAGTAAAAAAAACATTGATAAAGTTTCGAGTTTTGGTGATTGTGGCATTCGCTTGGGGCATTCGCACAACGAGAGTTAAGAGCAATGTGTACTATATAAAAATAGTAAAGTTAAAAGCAATGAACAAAAATAGTTCTTTGTTCTTTATATTTTAATGTAGTAAGAAAGCAAAGAGTTAAGAACGAAAATAACAAACTCTCTATATTTTATTGTATATCAATGAAAGTAAAAAACAATAATAAAAAAGTTTTTATTATTGCTTATTGCTCACTTTGTTGGTGCGGATGCCCTTATGACAGTTTGTGTTTTAAAGTTTTTGTCTCGGTGACATTCATTTTGTTCAAAATGAATTGAACTTGACTGAAATTTATTACATGTAAAGTTTTTTTTTTTTGATAGCATATTACATGTAAAGTTTAATGTGCATTATTTTTGCATGGTTTAGGGCCGGGTTGTTCCTCAGTGGCATATGGAGCTTCAGAAGAAATCGGACCGTTTCGGATCAATAAAACAGGCTCTTCTTTGTACCTGAATAAGTATTCATGGAACAGAGGTATTCATATTCATCTCCATCACTCAAAATTTACTGTTGTAGGCAAGCAATATGATTGTGTCCCATATACCGTACGTATCTCACATCTTTTTGCTTCTTTGATTGCTCACAGTGGCTAATATTCTGTTTCTCGAGTCTCCGGCTGGTGTTGGCTACTCTTACACCAACACAAGTTCCGATCTCAAAACACCCGGTGATAAACAAACAGGTAACAGTCACAAAATGCCCTCAAATTATACTTAACCATCGTCTGAAATAATCTCCAGCAGATTCAGTAACATTTTCCGCACTTAATTTTTCCAAATCCATAGCTGCGGATGCCTTGAACTTCTTGATAAATTGGTTCCTGAGATTCCCCGAGTATAAAAATAGAGACTTCTACCTTTCAGGAGAGAGTTACGCCGGTAAGTAATTCGCTAAACTAAAATATTTCTCGATATTTAAAATTAGTTGTTTTGACATGTTTATGTTCAAATGAGTTTCAGGTCACTATGTTCCGCAACTCGCCAAGAGGATATTTGATTACAACAAGGCTGCATCCCACCCGTTCTGTAACTTCAAGGGATTTATTGTAAGCTCTCATTGAAAAATCACCCCTAATGCCTCGAAACTCGATTTTTTTGTACAAATTTGGATTATGGTACTTAACTGAAAATAAAAAAACTTGGATCTTTCCAGGTTGGGAATGCTGTGACGGACAATGAATATGACAGTATCGGAACAGTGTCATATTGGTGGACACACTCGATTATTTCGGACAAGTCATACCGTAACATCCTTAAGTCCTGCAATTTCTCATCCGTAACCAGCTCGAAAGCGTGCGATGATGCTGTAGATTACACAAACAAATATGAGTTTGGTAACATTGATCAGTACAGCATATACGCGCTGTCTTGCACTACCCCTGCACCAGATGTGAAAACCACTAGGTTCAGAAACAGTCTGCTTAGAAATCGACCCGCTGGTTATGATCCTTGTACAGAGAATTATGCAGAAATTTATTATAACCGACCGGATGTTCAAAAGGCCTTGCATGCTAATGTCACCAAAATTCCCTACCGCTGGACTGCCTGCAGGTGAATCAGTTATACTTAAAATTTTCTATTTGAATAATTTCCATCTCTTAGATTTTTTTACGAAGATTCTAATTCTAACAATTTCTGACTGCAGTGATGTCGTGAGCCATAACTGGCAGGACTCAGATTTCACAGTGATTCCAATTTACAAAGAGCTTATGGCTGCTGGATTAAGAATTTGGATGTTCAGGTAACCCCAAAAATCCATAATGATCCAAAGCGACTTAATTTGATAAAATGTGTAGTTTACACGATTAGATTTTTGCTTCGTTATGTTGCAGTGGTGATGTAGACTCAGTGGTGCCAGTAACAGCCACCAGGTTTTCAATCAGCCATATGAATCTAAAAACCAAGACTCCATGGTATCCATGGTATACATCCGGCCAAGTAAGAGTTCCCTTATCTGTTAAGCAGCACTTCACATTTTCAGTTACTTGAATATTTTAAGGAACTGACTTATCATACCCTATGTATTTTAATAGGTTGGAGGATGGATAGAGGTGTACAACAATCTGACATTTGTGACAGTCAGAGGAGCTGGGCACGAGGTGGCTTTGCTCCAGCCGCGGAGGGGCTTCATTATGTTCATGTCATTCTTGGACGGGAAAGAGATGCCTAGATCCTGAAATGTATCGGCTTCGAGGGAGAAAAGAACTTATTCACATTGTTCTTTACTTGACCTATTTGTGACCAATAATTTATTCAATGATTCAAGGTTTGAACATCAAAAATACACAGCGTGAGAATGAGATGATAAAAGATGTTTCTATTAATTTCTGAATTGTACCATTTACAAATCAAATAAAAAATTGATTAATAAAACTGTTTACAGCAATCAGCACTATTAGGCTTTCAGTATGAACTACAATAATCTGATTCCATCAGCAGCTAACTTTACAAAATTTCAGCCATTGATATCATTCTTCAATAGAAGTTGCTTGTTCTACCAACTTCCATACATCCACATTCCCAGAACCATCTCCTGTGAAAATCAAGCCTCTTTCTGCTGCAACTTGTATACTTCTCACATCATGTTTTGTAAAAAACTTGCCGCAGCTACGGAAGGTGGGCAGCTCATAGAGGTGAACTGAGCTGTCTTGGCATGAGACCAGGAGGATGTTCTTGCCATCAGTGCCTCTAATAATGCCGTTCAGTGCAAGAACACTGCCCTGTTCGTTGTAGGAATAGACTTCTTCAATTTTGCCGCCTTCATTGAAAGCCCAAACCTTGATTGTGCCATCTAATGAGCCAGATAATAAATGAGCATCCCAGCAGAGTATGGAGGTCACGGCTCCTGAGTGCCCGCTTAATGTTTCGATGCACTGTAAGGTATCAATGTCCCAGATCTGCAAAATCATAAAAAGAAGTATTAGGTGATGAAATTGAAATATCTGACAACACAAATCAGACATATTAGTTTAGCACCCCCAAAAAAAAAAGAGTGTTACAAACTTACTCTAATAGTATTATCAGCTGAGCCTGAGTATACTCTCGTCCCACGGACGATCAGAGAAACTGCAGCTTTGGTGTGGCCACTCAATTTAGCAGCTAGTTTAAACGTGTTGGTTTCGGGACAAGGCTTATATACCAGAATATCTCCATCCTGCGGAAACCATAAAATACAAGCAATGGTCAACTCTACAATTCATGATGACATGTATAAAATATGAAGCGAAAACTGTTTCGCAAATTACCTGACAGGCAGCAAAGATAGTGTCATTAGCAACAGCCATAGCATGCACTTGTCCTATAGGTCCGGCAAGGTTAAAAGTGAGTGATGTCTCAATGTTCCATGCCTGAACAAAATTTAAGTAACAAATTTGTTAGAATAGAAAGAATCAGACAGAAAGTTCTATGCTTTATAAACAGAAGCAGACTACAAAAATGATGTATTATGACTCACTCACCCATATAGCATTTAGGACTCCGATAAGCACCCAAGGGCCTTCGCTGATGAGGCACCCAACTTCAGCCCCCATGTTAAATACATCCTTGTCGTCGCAGTTTCCTGTATTGGAATCCCATACCCTCAACATCCCATCACTACTTCCTGTGAATAGCTTGTCAGAACACGATGAAAAAGCGATGCCCGACACGCCCTGAAAGAATTGCAGGCAAAAAACAACATCAAGAATTTAAGATTATTATTAACCAAGAATCATGAATACTTCAAGAAGGAGAATGTAATGAAAGACTACTGTTACCTTTTTGTGTCCGCGAAGTTGAGCAATCCTTGTAACAGATTCTCCTAAAACACAAGAGTGCTTGAATCTGCATCTTTCGCCATACACACATCTGTCATTCATCCAAAATTTGCAGACCCTATCCTGCGAGTACTTCATGGCGGGTTTAACTTGTGGACGCGAGGAGTACTTGTCATGACCAGATTCTTGCGGACGAAATTCAACAGATGACTTTCGCGCCCTCATGGCTATAAGTTTCCTTAAATCACCTTCCGTGTGCCGAGATCTGATTCTTGTTGCCATTGGAACAACAACAACAACCCAACAAAGTATGCGAAGGAATCACTGAAAGAGAAGAAGAGCAGAGCAGCGAGAGAGCGATCAAGAATTCAGTAAACCGAGAGTGTGATAAATGAACTGTGAGATTAGTGTTTTTATTTATAGGTCGAGGGCTTTAAGAAATTCTTCGAGGTTAAGTCAAACTAACGTTAGGATTTCCAAAACAAAAAACAAAAAAACATTGTTTGTTATATATTTCTTAATTTTATCAACAAAAAAAGTGACCCGCAATAATTGATGTATTTTATATTAAGAAGCTTCAAATTTTTTATTTATTAAATTGTACAATTATAGAAATTTCTTTTTTTTTTCCGATAGGAATTATAGAAATTTCATGAATATATCCAAAATACAATACTAGTATATAATATTTAAAAATTAATGACTAATAATAGCCGAATAGTCATTTTCAAAAATACTCGTTATATTTCAATTCGATCAAACCTAAAAATCATTAACCGTCTGTTGAATTCCAGGATTGATTTGGCTTTATGTCCGCGTGATTGCGTTTGATAAAATGCAAAAGAGAGGAATTCAGTATTCTTGGTTGCTGGGCTTGTTCTAGATTGCGGAGGTGGTCGTAAAACTTTTGGGATCGATGGTTCCTCCCAGTTGCGTTTCTGTTTCCCAAGAAGTGGGGAGGTTGATACATTCTATGGGTCATCAGGACTCAGGAGTGGACTGATTTGAGTCTAATAAGCATGTGTGTAATCATGTTTTAGGTCTTTATGTTAATTCAACTAGGCTGAAACTCCAATGATATCTAGGTATTTTCATTGAGGCATTTTTGAAGAAGCTTATAGGTTCTTTCTTGATGTGTTTATGTGCTCGTGGACTCATGGTGCGAGATGTGCTGGCCCTTACTCACTTATCCATACGTATTCCAAATATGGGGGATCTTGAAGCTGCTCGGACAATATTTGACATGGTGCTTAATAAGGATGTTTACACCCGGAATTCAATGGTCGGAGGATACCGTCAGGATGGTTATTGTGGAAAAGCAAATTATATTAGAAACTCACTTATAGATAATGTTGTTTATTCAGAAATGCTACAGAAAGATATGATCTCCTGGAATGGTGGTTATTTGTTACATGCAACCGATCTATTTAGCTGAAAAAGGCTGCTGTGAAACCGAATCGAGATACATTGTGGGTGAGGGGAAGTGGATGTTTGCTAGCAACAGCATGACCCAGTATTACCAGATAATGCCGAGTTTAGAGCATTGTTCTGCTATGGTTAGTTTATTTGGTCGTTCAGGTATGCATACAGAAACAATGAACGTGTGCCCATGAAACCTGAATACTCAGTACTGGATCCTTTGCTAAAGGCTTGCAGGGCTCATAATAAGTATCACTTGCGTTTGCCGGAGTTGGAACCAGGCAATCCCTTGATCAGTAACATACTTTCACAGGTTGTGGGACATCTTGAAAAGGGATCTGAGTTGAACAAACCAGTAGGACGCTGCTGTGTTGAAGCGAAGAATTTAGTGCATAGTTTCGGCGCACGAGATCCGCCATGGCCATATGCAGACCTGCTATATTCTTGGCGTCAAATTATACAATGCAAAGGATAGGTAGCACTCTTCTTGGCTCTACGAATGATGAAAAATATTATGATGTGTCTGGGGGTTACTGGTAGCCAAAATTGGATACACTTGACATTTATAATTTTTGGTCTCAAGAAAAGCATAAATAGGGATTACAGACTTCAGGAGCTGAACTCCCCAGTACAGGTGATTCAGTCATCATAGATTCATAACAAGGCAAACTTTTCAGATTAATTTTTTTTTCTGACTGGTTCCTTCGTATTCTATACTTGTGAACTTTAGGCAGATTCGTTCTTTTTCCTATTGTATTTGTCATTGTCGTGCTCATAATTTTGAGCACGATTCTTTTTTATTTGTTCAATGAAATATGATTTTGTTGAATCTGCAGGATGAGTATGATTATACATAAAACCTCCATGGCTCATTACTTGCTACAAGGCATTTTTCTCGTCGGCTAGTTTATGAAATCCAGAGTTGAGTGTCGACCTACCGATAAAGCAGTCATCTCATTCAAATGTTAACGGCATATCAAAGAGTCATAACACAATAAAGCAGAAAGTTTTTAACAGAAGCGTTTACATGCAAAGTGAATCAGGTATAATCCATATTTCAAAAACCTGTTGTTTATGTGCTTTCAGCATTAAATCTAAATGTTTATGTGGCAATTTTGGCGCATGCATTGCTCTCTATGCGGTAGGGTGTCAACAGATATGAATTCTGCACTTTGTTGATTTATCATCAGAAGTGATGTACAAGCCATTAATCCATCTCATCATCAGTAGTAAAAAACTAATCACTGAGTTGCTTTTTTATTCAGAGCAAGGAGCTGTCAATGGGATAGAGATATTGTGCACAATGTCATCAGTCATTACAGCCTAAACTCTCATATATTGCATAATTTCAGGCATAATAGCTGAGTAGTTGCATCTTGATTAATGTGAAAATTGAAATACATATGATATGTTTGTAATTTTCTTCTGAAAGTTGTGCATTATTTTAACTTCCCTGCTCCAATTAATGAATAGGTTCAAATCTGCCTATCGTCCTCGTTGATCTTGTTTCTTTTTTCCTATTTGTTATTTTGCTGGGACGAGGGAGCTCTGACATGGTGATCCAGTTTCCCTAAGCTTTTTGTTCTAGATATAGAGGATCTGTTGAGACATTCGAGGGCCTTGCAAAACAGTAATGGAGTCTGTTATCATCTTAAGTATTGTAAATGAAGTTAAATGTAAATGATTTTCCCCTTTTGTAAAACTAACTCATTCTCCATTTCTCAGTTAGAGGGCATCTTACAGCATTTTGTTGATTGTTCTGAGTTCTGACTATTATGCGAACAACAGTAAATGGCGTGTATTCGGTGGCAGGGTTTCATAGGCTGAAATAGTATCAAATGTTTAAGTATTCTTCACTTTGAAGTTTAAAGTGCTGAAAAATTATCGAGGTTCAAGCTGGACAATGAACATCTATTTAAAACAAGGTTCAGAGATTTAATCACTCCAGGGGAATATAGTGCAGATTTATTCCTGATTTTTTAAGCTTTGAAATATTATCTTCGGAGAGAAAAAATAGAAACTAGAGTGTAGAAAAATTCTACAAGGAGTAAAGAGTTGGTCATCAACGGGGTATTGTTAGTTGTTATATTCATGATAGACCTCGGTAAATTCAAAAAAAATTCCTAACTATCAACACTGAGTTTTCTTAGAAGACTTGTAGAAGCTAGAGCTTAGGGATGAAGGATCTCTGTAATGCTACAGACATGATTTACATCTTTGTAGGGTTCTGATTTGTATTCATGGAATTTTGCCTACACTTGACTTTAGTAATTAGCACAAAGTGCAATTTTTTGTTGTTGTCGGGGTCTGTGTCCTTACTTTTTTTTTTTTGGGGGATGAAAGAACAAATGTTATAAAACAAAACTGCAACGATTACAAAGTTCCTGCTACAGACATATCAGATTTCACAGCTTGCGCAATACAAATTGGAATAGCTCTAGAGGATGACCATCTCCATCCTGTGGTGAAAGCTTTGTAAGCCAACATATCAGCCACTGCATTTCCTTCTCTTAATACATGCTCCAACCTCCAATTTTCATATTTGTTCAGCAATATTCTGCATTTTAGAGTCCACTCTTACTGAATGCCTTGGTATCTTTGACAGCCAAACAAAGCTTGGATCGTCTCCACGCTGTCTGAAGCAAAGATCACCTTGTAAATCCCACGCTTTTCTGCTTCTTGCATCACCAGATATATAGCAGCGCACTCTGCCTCAGTGATGTCTCTGAAGCCTTCCTTTTTACAAGCTCCAGCAAACAGAGCTCTTCCCAGATTGTCTCTGCATATGAAACCAAGTCCACCAGCTCCTGTGACCTGTGCTTTCACTTTCATGACAACATCTGAAATGTTATAGAATTCACCCCTGTGCCATAGAGAGTTTCTAGTAAACCATATCCATCTTCTCTTGAGCTTTGACTCTCCACACTCTTTGCCAAAATTCCTTAAGCTGTCTTTTATCGGATGGTTCCCCTGTTACATCACTGTATTTTTGGTCCAAGCATATGTAATACATTAAACAGACTTCTCCATGCCCAGGAGGGTCTGCTGCCAAGCCTTGATGAAAATAAGTCTCCGTGTGGAAAATACTTGGCTTTATAAATACCAACTGATGTAGCCTTTGCTTTTTGCATCATTCCACCAGTATCTTGAAACTGCCGCAGATAAGAGCTTTTCCTTCCTTCCATCCATTTATCTTCTTCCAAATTCGAAATAATGTGAGGGAGGACGTTTTTCAATCGGTTTGCCATTGCTTTTGTAATGATCTTCATTGACATATTCACCAAGCTGATAGGTCTGAATTCATTGAAATTCTCCGGATTTTTCACTTTGGGAACTAATGTAATAAGGGTCTCTTTTACCCCTGGGTCTATGATGCCTTCATTAAGAAACTTTAAGGCAAAATCTGTAACTTCTCTTTTAACCAAATCCCAGCCCTTTTGAAAGAATATCGCAGAGAAACCATCAAGGCCAGGTGCCTTCGTTGGCCCCAACTGAAATATTGCGTCTTGGACTTCAACTGCAGTAAAAGGTGCACTGAGCTGCTGACTTGCATCCTCACTGACTTTTCTTCTTCTTCTTCTTCTTCTATTACTGCTGTGTCCTTACTTTCAAGCTATGTTCTTTAATCATTAGGGATGGGCTGTAATATAAGTACTAGTGTAAAACCTTTTTGCTGATTGCAGGCTTGCTTAAAGTTTATGATTATGCATGTAGGAATGAACTAATGATTGTTGCGAGTGTAAGTTGACCACTAATCATTGGTGGGTTTGCTGCGCCTACAACCACCAAAACGTTGTCTTAATTGAGTTTACCTAGCACATAGGCACTCTGACTCTCTGATATTATCTTGGACAACATCACTTTGAGTTTGTTAGCTAACACCTTGGTGATGACTTTCATGGCTACTTGGCACAAGCTTATTGGCCAGTGTTCTTCAAGCTTCAAGCCTACTCCACGTGTGGGAAAATGACCTCTTTATGAGAATGGGGTAAAAGAATTACAAACTTCTTCGCACTCTCGGAGACCTCTCACAATCTCTTGAGAACTTGTTTACAAGTTTGTGTTTCTCTAGATTGTACAATCAATCTTGGATTTTCTCTTGACTCATCCGTCGTACACCTCTATTGCATCAGCTCACAACTCTATTTATATGTTTTACGGATTCGGATCCGGTGCAGCGCATCATTTTGCTGCGAGAGGTAAAATAACATCGTTTCAATCAAAACAACGTCCTCTTGTTATTTTTCGAAAACCAAAACGACGCCGTTTTCAACTCGCAGCAAATTGCTGCGCTGCACTAGATATATTTCCATGTTTTACTAACATTTCCAAGAGAAGAAACGTCTAGGGTCATCATAATGATCACCATAATGGCCTCTATAATGTTCAATTACTTTCATGGGTTATTCTCTAAGCGATGGAAATTCAACAATTTCTTTCCTTTTGAGCTATAAGAGGAGGGACACCAACCATCATCTCAATGAAGAGGAAGTGCCTTCATGGTCTCGATGAAGAGGAAGTGCCTTTACCTACAGGCCCGGCCAAGTTTAAAGTGGCTGATGTCTGAATGCTCCATGCCTGAGAAATTTAATAATCAATGTCTTAGAAAGAAACCAGACAAAAAGTTATATGCTTTATCAACACCTCAACAGGACATGATGATGTCTAATCAGTAATCACTCACCCAGTAGCAGAATGATCATATTGTAGGTATGACTTGCCTATCGTCAGTTAAAATCTGTCAAGTTGATTGGATAATAGACAGTGGTGCCACTGATCACATAACCCCTCATAAACATTGGTTAAAGGATATAAAGAAACTATCATCCCCTCAGTATATTCTTATGCCCATTGGTGATGAGGTTATGGTGAATTATGTTGGTAATTGTGACCTAAGTGAGCATATTACTCTGTTTGATGTTCTACTGGTTCCTTCTATCAAGTTTAATCTCATCAATGTTGCTAAGTTGGTGAATGATTCACACTTGGTTATAGAATTTTTTGACAAAGGTTGTGCTGTTCAGGACCAAGCAAGGCTGAATTCTCTTTGGATTGGTAAAGTTAATCAAGGGCTGTACCAATTCAAAGCAAACAATTCAAGCACTTGTTTTACAGTTCAAAGTGGAGCTGATAATCTTTTTCTTTGGCACAAAAGACTTGGTCATGTACCTTTTACTAAGATGTCAAACAGTTTAAAGACCTATATTATTAATCTCAGTTGTAATTCACAGTCCTTACATTGTGATATTTGTCCCTTTGCTAGACAAGCCAGATTACCATTTACTGATAGTGTTTCTACTAGCACTTGCTCTTTTTACAATGGTTCATGCAGATATATGGGGACCTTATAAAGCTCCTACTGCCGCTAGAGCCAGATATTTCCTAACTATTGTTGAGGATATGTCTAGAGCTACAAGGACTATTTTGCTTACCACAAAGGCAGATGCAATGGAAAAGCTAATCAATTTTTATCAAATGGTAAAGTTGCTCTATCAAGGTCTTAAGGACAGATAATGGCAGTGAATTTCTTAGCAATAGACTGGCTCATTTTCTAGCAGACAAAGGGTGTTTACATCAGACATCATGCACTTATAGTCCTCAGTAAAATGGGATTGTGAAAAGAAAACATAAACACTTATTTGAGATAGCCAGAGCACTGAAATTCCAGTCACATGTTCCTGATGTTTTCTAGGGAGAGTGTATTCTCACTGCTACATATATCATCAATAGAATACCATAAGTGGTGTTGCAAAATAAATCTCCATTTGAGGTACTACATAACTCACCTCCCTCTCTTGGTCATTTGCGCATATTTGGTTGCTTGTGCTATGTTACAAATATCACACCTCACAAAGGTAAGTTTGATCCTAGAGCAAGAGCATGCATTTTTATTGGCTATCCATTTGGTCAAAAAGGATATAAAGTGTATGACATAGAGTCTCACAGTATCAGTGTTAGCAGGGATGTCATCTTCAAAGAAAATATATTTCCTTTTGCTAATTCTACATCTTCAGATAAAACTGAGACTACTATGGTGCTGCCTAATTGTCCTGCTGATGTCCAGCATGATTGTAACTCTACTGAATTTCCTCACCATGATTCAAGTGAAGTACCTGTTATTTTAGGTGATCTGGTGCACATTGATACTGAGTCTGCTCAGGCTTCTGGTGTGCAGCATATTGACAATCCTATGCATATTTCAGATGCTCCAAGTACACAACTTAGAAAATCTATCAGGCAGTCTAAACGATCTGTCATGTTAAAAGACTTTGTGTGTAACACAGCTCAGTCAAGACAACCAAATTATCCCTTGTGTGAGTATGTCAACTACTCCAACTGTTATCCCACCTTTCAGCATTTTGCTCTACAAATACTGTCAGACAATGGGCCCAAGACTTATACTCAAGGCAGTAAAGACCCTGCTTGGGTTCAGGCAATGCAAGCTGAGTTGCAGGCCTTGCACGCTAATGATACCTGGGAGATCACAGATCTTCCAGTTGGCAAAAATGTTGTTGGATCAAAGTGGATTTACAAAGTGAAAGAGAAAGTCAGATGGCTCTATAGTTCGATACAAAGCCAGACTTGTGGCAAGGGGATTTACTCAATTAGAGGGATTGGATTATCATGAAACTTTTGCCCCAGTGGTCAAAATGAACACTGTCAGGACATTTCTTGCTGTTGCATCATCTAAAGGGTGGCCCCTTTATCAGCTAGATGTCGACAATGCATTTCTTCATGGACATATTGAAGAAGATATTTACATGATTCTCCCCCTGATTTTTACAAAACTGAGAAAGAGCAAGGCAAGGTTTGCAAACTTAAAAAGAGCCTCTATGAGTTGAAACAAGCTCCTAGACAATGATTTGAAAAATTCAGGGATGCTCTAGTCATTTTTGGGTTTACTCCTAGCCTTAATGACTATTCCCTGTTCACATATGACGAAAATGGTGTTTATTTGGCTCTCTTGGTGTATGTGGATGACATTATCATCACAGGTACTTCTAATACTCTTATTGCTAGTGTCAAGCAATTCATTCACGCCAATTTCAAGATTAAAGATTTGGGGAAGCTTCACTACTTTCTTGGCATTGAAGTAGCCAGATCTCACACTGGGATATTTCTTAATCAACGGAAATATGCCCTTGATCTCATATCTGAAGCAGGGTTGCTAGGTTGCAAGCCTTCCTCTACTCCTATGGAATCTAAGCACAAACTCAGTCTTTCTAGTGCTAAAGCTCTATCTGATCCTGAAATCTATAGACGACTAGTCGGTCAGTTGATTTATCTCACAGTTACCAGACCAGACTTATCATATCCAGTGCATATATTAAGTCAGTTTATGGCTACTCCTACTGAAGAACACGAGTATTACGTTACCTCAAGGCTGCTCCTGCGCAAGGTCTCTTTTATCCCAGCAAGCAGCCCCTGCATATCATAGCCTTTTGTGATGCAGATTGGGGGTCTTGCCCCATCACCCGTCGCTCTGTCACTGGCTACTCCATTCTTCTTGGCAATGCCCTTGTTTCATGGAAAACCAAGAAGTAATCGGTTGTCTCCAGGTCGTCGACTGAGGCTGAGTATCGTGTCATGGCTCAAATATCTTGTGAATTGGTCTGGCTTTTGCGCATTCTCAAAGACCTTCGTGTTGATGTGCCGCAGCCCATTCCTCTCTATTGTGATAACAATTCTGCTATGCACATTGCTCACAACCCGGTCTTCCACAAGCGTACCAAGCACGTTGAACTGGATTGTCATGTGGTGCGTCAATATGTTTCTTCTGGCCTCCTTGTGCCCAAATACATCTCTACGGTGGAACAACCAGCTGACCTGTTTACTAAAGCGTTGCCCACAGACCAGCTATCCAGGCTGAGCTCGAAGCTCAACGTTCTGAACACTCTCCACACGCTGAGCTTGCGGGGGGTGTTGACCGTACTGATCCAGGCTGAACTCCAAGTCGCTCCAAGTCACCGTCCGTATTGATTCGAGCTGCAGGCGTCGTCGATGGCAGACTTAGGTCTAATTTGATATTGGGGTCCTATTGTAATTTTTGTTTCTTACAGGAGTCTGTTGTATATATGGGGTCGTCTAGTGTGATTTCTCAAACTGGGTTGGTCCAATTGTAATTTGAACAAAAAGCCAAATCTGATATAACAGATGGCGATCATGAAATCAAATGATTTTCTTCCCCAAATTCTCTCTGCGTTTTCTCTTCTCCTTCTCCGGCGATCTCACTGATTTCCGTTGATCTCTCCGGCGATCTTCAGCTTCTCATCATTCTACACCACCCACTGCCGGACATTCGAATCCATAGCCCAGCCCCGGTACCAGCACCAACCCCGCCAGAGCAGCAACACGAGAGCATCGGCGGCGCACGCACAAACCAGACGGAGACATGGAGAAGAAGCCGGCAGAGTCAGAGGACGCAAGACAAGCGACGAGGAAGGCGGGAGGGCGAAGTGAGGGAGACGACGGGGTGGAGGAGCGCCACAGGGGTAGCGATGGAACCCAACACCAGCCCTGGACCGAAGGCCGACGCCCACCGGCGGCTGAGGGGTGTTTGTTGATCTACGACAAGTAGAAGAAGAAGATGAAGATGATGCGGCTAAGAAGAACGTAGAAGCTTCTGGGAACTAGAGAGAAGGCCAAAGGTTTCTGTAACTTAGGTGCGTTCCTGATTACCAACAAGTGAGAAGGTTGATACATTCTTGGGTCATACTCAGGCGTTGACCGATTGAGTCTAATAAGCAAGTGAGAAGCTAATAGGTTCTTTCATGATATGACTGATGAGTGCATTGAGGCTGGTTTGGTGACTTGGAATATATTTGTAACTAGTTATTGTCAGTCTGGGAAGTGTGATGTTGCCATTGAGCTGATGAAGAAGACGCGAAATTTGGGTGTACGGCTTGATGTGTTTATGTGCTCGTGGACTCATGGTGCGAGAGATGCGCTGGCCCTTATTCATTTATCCATACGTACTGCAAATGTGAGTATCTCGAAGCTGCTTGGACAATATTTGACATGGTGCTGAATAAGGAATTCAATGGTCGGAGGAACCGATGAGGCAAGCGATCTTTTTAATCAGCTGAAAAAGGCTGCTGTGAAACCGAATCAAGATACATTCTTAAATGTTCTCTACGTCAGCAGTCGAAATAAATTGGTGGGGTGAGGGGAAGTGAATGTTTGCTAGCAACAGCATGACTCAGGATTACCAGATAATGCCGAGTTTAGAGCATTGTTCTTCTATGGTTAGTTTATTTGGTCGTTCAGGTATGCATACAGAAGCAATTGACTTCATTGGACGTATGTCCATGAAACTTGAATAATCAGTACTGGATCCTTTGTTAAAGGCTTGCAGGGCTCATAATAAGTACACTTGCGTTTGCTGGAGTTGGAACCAGGCAATCCCTTGATCAGTAACATACTTTCACAAGTTGTGGGACATCTTGAAAAGGGCTAGTTGAACAAGCCAGGACTCTGCTGCGTTGAAGCTAAGAATTTGGTGCATAGTTTTGGCGTCAAAATATACAATGCAAAGGATAGGTAACACTCTTCTTGGCTCTACGAATTATGAAAAATATTATGATGTGCAGAGACTGCCACAGGATAGCCAAACTTTTCTCTCAGACCTATGATGTCAAAATATATTTAAATGACTCAAAATGCTTCCACCGCTTTGAAAATGGGAACTGGGAAGTTCTCTCGTGAGGATTACTGGTAGCCAAAGTTGGATACACTTGACATTTATAATTTTTGGTCTCAAGAATAGCATAAACAGGGATTACAGACTTCAGGAGCTTAACTCCAGTACAGGTGATTCAGTTATCGTAGATTCATAACTAGGCAAACTTTTCAGATTTAATTTTATTTTTCTGAACCGGTTCATTCGTTATTTTATACATGTGAACTTCAAACGATATGCAATGTGACTATTGACTAGGCGCAGGTGGATTCGTTCTTTTTCCTATTATATATGTCATTGTCGTGCTCATAATTTTGAGCACCATTCTTTTTTTATTTGTTTAATGAGATATGACTTTGTTGAATCTGCAGAATGAGTATGATTATACATAAAACCTCCATGGCTCATTACTTGCTACAAGGCATTTTTCTCGTCGGCTAGTTTATGAAATCCAGAGTTGGGTGTAGACCTACAATTAAAGCTGTCATCTCATTCAAATGTTAACAGCATATCAAAGAGTCATAACACTATAAAGCAGAATTTTTTTAGCAGAAGCGTTTAAATGCAACATGAATCAGGTATAATTCAAATTTCTAAAACCTGTTGTTTATGTGCTTTCAGCATCAAGTCTAAATGTCTATGTGGCACTATTGGCGCTTGCATTGCTCTCTAGTCTCTTGTACGAGTCCTCAAAACAGGAGATATTTCAAGCTTTTAATTACTCTGTCTATGCGGTAGGGTGTCAACAGATATGAGTTCTGCACTTTGTTTATTTATCCTCAGAAGTGATGTCCCCTACAATGCTTGGGATTCTACACATATTGCTCTATAAAATGAAATATACAAGCCATTAACCCATCTCACCATCAGTGGTGAAAAACTAGTCACTGAATTGATTTTTTGTTCAGAGCAAGGAGCTTTCTCTGGGATAGAGATATTGTGCACAATGATCAGTCATCACAGCCTAAGCTCTCATATATTGTATAATTTCAGGCACATTAGCTGAAGCGTTGCATCATGATTAATGTGAAATACATATGATATGCTTGTAATTTTCTTCTGAAAGTTGTGCATTATTTTAACTTCCCTGTTCAATTTAATGAATAGGTTCAAATATGCTTACCGTCCTCGTTGATCTTGGAACTCTATTACTTCTGGCTACTTGCGAAGTGGGCAGAAAACAAGGCACTGGAGGTATTCCATGAATGCAGAATTTGAACGCAGCTACCATCTTAAGTGTTTTACGTGTGATAATTTAGTTTCTTTCTGAAAGGTGAACGAGCTCCATTGATGTGTCTTCCGTAGAAATGGTGTTAGAAACTCACCTATGGACACCTATTCACAGGCAGGAAATAATGCTTATTCAGAAACCATATTCAATATAATGCTACAAAGAGATGTGTTATCTTGGAACTCTTTGATTCATGGTTATGTGTTACATGGTTATCCTGATGAGGCAATCAATCTATTTAGTCAGTTGAAAAAGGGTGGTCTGAAACTGAATCGAGGTGCATTCTTAAACGTTCTCCATCCTGCAGTCAAGCTAACTTTAGTTAATAAGGGGAAGCAGATGTTCACAAGTATGGCCAAGTATTACTAGATAAGGCCGAGTTTAGAGCATTATTCTGCTATGGTTAATTTATTTGGTCTTTTAGGTATGGTTACAGAAGCAATTGACTTCATTGAACATATATGCCCAGGAAACCTTATTACTCAGTATTAGATGTGTTGCTAACGACTTGCAGGGCTCACAAGTCATATGGCTTACTTGTGCAGCCAAGGAGCATTTTCTGTAGTTGGAACTAGACAATTCCTTGCTTAACTTACTTTCACAGACTCGCATAATTAGCGGGAACACGGGAAGTACGCAAACACGGTTAAAGTGAGACAGGCTCTTAGTTTTTTTTTTTTTTTGAAAATTAGACAGGCTCTTAGTTGAGCAAGCTAGTAGGACCCTGCTGGATTGAAACAAAATATTTGGTGCAAGAGATCGGCCACGGTTATATGCTGACCTGCTATATTCATGGCTACAACTACAATAGATGGTATCTATTAGACACTATGCAAAGGTATAGTTAACACTCTTAAGGAAGCATGACGAGTGAGGAGGAAAAAAATAAGAGATTTGTGGAGTGAACAGTGAAAAAAGTTTCCATTTCATATGCTCTTCTTGGCTCCCCGTCATTTCCAAAGGCTATACGAATCTTGAAAAATATTAGTATAGCCAAACTGATCTCGAAGACATATGATGTCAAAATGAACTGCTTCCACTGCTTTGAAAATGGGAAGTGCTCTTGTGGGGATTATTGGTTGCCAAAGTTTACAGAGATTACAGATCTTCACGAGCTTAACTCCGGTACTAGTGATTCAGATTTCATATTATCATAAATCGGCATAACTCTTCAGATATGTTTTTTTTATATTTCAGTTTTGATCCTTGTAAACTTAGACTACATCCAATGTGTCTTTTGACAAGATGGATTCTTTTTTTTTCCTGTTATATTTGTCATGATGATGCATATATTCTTGAGCACCTTTCTCTTTCTATTTGTTTATTGTGATATGATTTTGTGGTATTTTGCAGGATGAGTATAATTTTCTAAAAGACCTCCATGGTCACTACTTGCTTCAAGACATTTTCCCCTGGGCTAGTTCGTGAATTCCAGATTTGGGATTTAAACGTACTGATAAAGCAGTCATCTCATTCAAATGTTAGCGGAATACCAAGGAGTCATAACACGGTAAAGCAGAATTTTTTTAAAAACAAGAGCATTAAAATGCAATGCAAATCAGGTATATTCCGTATATTAAAAAACTAATGTTTCTGTCTTCAGCATCAAGTCTAAATGTTTATGTTGCAATATAAATGTTTGCATTGCTCTCCGGTGCGAGTCCTCGATGTAGTAGATATTTTAGCTCTTAAATAGTCTGTTTATACGGGAGGCTGTCAACAGATATGAATTCCGCACTTTGTTGATTTTATACTCAAATATGATGTCTCCTAAAAGTGCTGGGATTCTAGACATAATGCTATATGAAATGAAATATACAAGCCAATCACCCATCTCGTCATTGGTAGTATAAAATTAGTCACTGTTTTTTATATTTGTTTAGAGCAAGGAGCTTTGTGAAGGATAGAGATATTAGCACAATGTCATCAATAATCACAGTCCAAACTATTTTATTATTATACTATTACAAGCAAATGAGCTCAAATGTTGCGTCATACTTGCTGTGAAATATGCGTGGTATGCTTGTAATTCTCTTCTGAAAGTCGAGATTATTTTTAATTTCATTGTCAATTTGTTGGATGGATTCAAATCTTCCTCATTCTTCTCGGTTGTTTTTTTTTCATATTTGGTATTTTGCTGGGACAAGGGATCTCTGACCTGATGATCCAAACCTTCCTCTAGTTTTGTATTCTAGCTATAGCGTACCTGTGCAGACATTTGAGGGCACTGAAAAACTGAACGGGATTCCATTGTCATCCCAAATATTATTGTAAATGAATTTAAATGCAAATGATTTTCGGCTTTTGTAAAACTAACGCATTCTTTGTTTCTGAGTTAGAAGGCATCCTACAACATATTTTTAATCATTCGGACAATTATGCTAACAAAAGTAAACTGCATGTTTTCAGTGGCAGGGTTTCACAGGTAAGTAGTATCAAACATTGAAGTTCTTCACTTTCAAGTGCTGAAAAATTATTGAGGTTCAAACTGGGTTCTGATAATTATCAATCCAGGGAACTTAGTGCAGATTTATGCCTGATTTTTTAAGGTTCCATCTATCATGTTTGGAGACAAAAGAAAAACTCAGTGTTGAAAATGCTATATGGAGCAGACAGTTGGTCATCCTCAACAAAAAAAAAAATTTCCGATTCATAAGTGGACTAGCCACCAAAAAATAACAGGGAACCTGTTAGTGTAAGTGACATTTCAGTACTACTACTCTGATTACATTGGAAGCTTGTAAAGCCACAGCTCATGCTGAGTATTCTCAGTACCAAAATGTCACTTAGCTATCACTTGAACCTGTTGTGCTCTTGCTGCCTTGTAATGCTTCGACTCAAAAGTTTGTAAATGTCATCTTGAGACTGTAATATCACTTAGCTTTTCTTGTCCTCCACTTGCCGGTCTTTTGAAAATTTTAGTTGTACCACTGCCTGATCACCATTCCACTGCCAGTTTTGCTCTAAGAACTCTCCCTCACCTCTTCGATGCATCTTTGAATGGTTTCCACTGAGTATGGGCATTTGAATTTTCGATATTTTGCCCACCAAGCCACACGAACTTTCACCAAGTCTCCAAACTCTTCTGTCGAACATTTTTGGTCTTGAAAACACCTCTTGTTTCTCTCTTCCCAAATTGACCATAAGATGGCATAACACATTGTTTTCCGGAATCTCTTATAAGATTTTGATGCTCCTCCTCCATCCCAACTTTCTAGCAGACAATCTACTGATTGCGGCATCACCCATTCAGCGCCCCACCAGGTTAGACAGCAGCTCCATAACTTCCAGCTCCAACTGCAGTGAAGTAACAGATGGTCTGTAGTCTCCTTTTCTAAACCACACAGCTCACATGCGAGATTCGGGTCCCCTTTTAAGATCTTCCTTCTGTGTAATGTCATTTTTGAGGGAAGGCTGCCAATATATATCTTCCAAATCAACAACTCTACCTTTGGAGGAGCCAAACCCGACCACAACTGAAAAGGAACTAATTCCCAGTTCCTCTTTTTTGCTTTGATGACCATTACCGCCTTCATTAGTGAGCTAGTGTTGTATCTTCCATCCGCTGAATAAGTCCACACTAATCTATCATCTTCCCTGTCTCTCAATTGCATATGATTTAGCCCCTCCAGCAGTTCCTTCTTACTCACTTCTTCCCATTGATACAGGTTTCTTCTAAAACTTAGCTCCCAATACCGCACTCCATCAACCCAATGCCCCATCTCTCCCACTTTCTTCTGGTTATCAACTGTCAGTTGATAGAGCTTGGGATATTGATCTCTAATTGTTTTGTCCCCTATCCATACATCCTCCCAGAAGGATATCTCATTACCTCTTCCCAGTTTAAGTTTCAGACCATCCCTGAATGACGTCGCAACCTCAAAGTTGTCTTGCACTGCTTTGATGATATCTTTCCAGGTGCTGGAAACCTTCCTTGATTTGACAATCATCTTTGATGGATCATACGAGCCCTTGATATTGTATTTCTCTATAATCATACGCCTCCACAGACCTCCTTCACCAGTAACTAGCCTCCACCACCACTTTGCCAACAATGCAATATTCTTCTGTACCATCCCCTGAATACCCAGCCCTCCGAACTGTTTTGGTTTCTTGATGGTTACCCAGTTAACAAGATGCACTTTCTTCCGAGATTCAGAGCCTCCCCACAAGAACCGTCTCTGAATCTTTTCCATTTCCTGGGCGACTGAGAGTGAAAATGGACGCGTAGAAAAGAGGCAGGCTGCACAGCGCTGACTTGATGAGAACTACTCTCCCCGCCATTGATAAGTTAGCGCATCTCCAAGAGGCTAATTTCTTCTTAAATCGAAGCAAAATGGGATCCCACGTTGATTTCTTAGCTGGATTCGCCCCTACCATAATCCCCAGATACTTCATCGGTAAGCTTCCAATCGGACATCTGAGGACCCTTGCAAAACTCAGTGTGTCCTCTTCCTTTAGGCCAATTCCATAGCACATGCTCTTCCCAAAATTGATCTTTAAGCCAGAACAGCCTTCAAAGGAATGGAGAATCATCTTTAGGTTTTGAACTTCTTTCAGATCTCCCCTACAGAATAGCACAGTGTCATCAGCGAACTGTAAATGGGTCATGCTTTCACCTTTTTTCCCCAATCAACGCCACACAGAAGACCATCCACCTTTGCTTTATTAATAATTCTCGAGATCCTCAACAAATTTAAAGATCTTCATAGCTTTACACTGAATTTTCTTAGAAGACTTACAGAAGCTAGAGCGTAGGGTTGAAGGATCTCTGTACTACTGCAGACATGTTTTGTAGCTTGAATTGAAAATCTAAAAAATAAAGTTGATTATTATTTTTGCAACTTATTATAGCTCCCAGCCGTCCTCTACATCCAAGTTTCTCCCTGTCATCATTGCTGCCTATTGCATGAAAATCTCTCTAGCTAGATCGGTCGGAGTCTGTTGCACAATCCGGTTAGTATCACTGTGATCGATCATCTGCCCTGATGTCATGAAGGAAAAGAAAATACACAGCAGAAAAGTGATGAATGTATCTTTGGTGTTATTTCAGGAGAAGGTATCATATCATGTACATATATAAGCATCGTCAAGTTGGTGATAGCAAAACAAATACAATCTAATTATGATGGGAATAAATTAGGCTGAATAAGTAAGACGATTCAAGAACAAATTTTTTCATCTTTTCGGAAACATCGTCTTCTTTTCTTCTTCCTTTTTTCCTGCACATGTAGCTTAATACAAAAAAAACCATGACAAAACAACAATGTTCCATCAACATATCATACCGTAAACTTATAGTGCATAAGTTTCATACATAAGTATACTTTTGAGCAGAGCTAAAAAAAAAAATAGACAGAGCAGCAAGCAATTATTACATATAGCAGAAATTAGAATTATATCCTATAAACAGTGATTCCGATTTACAAAGAGGTTATATATGGCTGCCGGATTGAGAATTTGGACCCCCTCTCTTAAAATCCCTATTCGATCCAAAGCGGCTTAACTGAGTCAAATGAAAAATTTTAACAAATAGATTTTTGCTTCGTCACGTTGCATTGGGGGGATGTAGACTATTTGGTGCCAGTAACAGCCACCAGGTTTTCAATCAGCCATATGATTCCAAAAACCAAGACTCCATCATGGAGTCTCCATGGGTACACATCCGGCCAAGTAATAATTCTCACTTCTGATTTTCAGTTACTTGCATTTCATACATATGGAGAACAATTTTTAGCACAAGATTTAGACCAGCTAAGAGGACAAACATATGGCATGTCTTACATCAATACTTTACTTTCATTATCATTTTGACTTTGGAGGCTGACACATAAACATGGGTATAAATAATTGAAGTCATACATGTGCTTTGTCTTTCATTATTATTGTTTGGTATATAAGTCATCTTAGACTCACTTCTCTTAGTCTTTCAACACACACCATGTGTGTTGCATTTCAAATCTACAAGTATAAATAGGTGTCAGTTCTCATCAAGTGTGTATCTCTAAAACATTCACTTAGCTATTACTTGTTTATTCCCATCACAAGACATGACAAGCATATTCCTGTTTGTAGCCCTTGATAGCATCCACTTCTGAACGAGTCATTGTGCAGATCCTTTTGTCCAGCAGAAGAATGAGAAGATTGGCCAGCTTCCTGGTCAATCGTTCAACCTTAGCTTTTCCCACTTTTCTGGATATGTGACGGTAGAGGAAAAGCTAGGAAGAAAGCTGTTCTACAGGCTCATTGAGTCTCCTGATATACCTTCTTCTAAGCCATTTGGCTCAATGGAGGTCCTGGGTGCTCCTCGATCAGATATGGAGAGGCCAAAGAAATTGGTCCATTTTGTGTCCAGCCAGACGGAGTGACTCAAGTGAGCCTGTATCACAACCCACATGCATGGAATCAAGGTACACAACATATCACATCTCTGTCATCTGATCATCTTTAATCTAATTTTCATCAGTTCCTAAAAAGACTGAAAATATACCTTTATTTGCGGCAGCTGCCAACATCCTGTTTCTTGACTCTTGCCGGAGTTGGATACTCATATTCCAAAATCAAGAATGATATAAACAATGTCGGGGGACAAGAGGACAGGTCTTGTTACAAAAAAAAAAAAAGAAAGAAGCATAACACCATTAGTTCCTTAGATTATTAAATAAAGAAAATCAGATTAGCAGATGTAATGTGTTATGTATACCTTGATTCCATGCATACTCACTCCGTCTGGCTGGATGTGAAATGGACAGATTTCTTCAGCCTCTCCATATCCAATCGACAAGCACCCAGGACCTCCATTGAGCCACAGCACAAGGGGCTTAGAAGAAGGTGTATCAGGGGCCTCAATGAGCCAGTAGAACAGCTTTCTTCCTGGCTTTTCCTCTACCGTGACATATCCAGAGAACTGGGAAAAGCTAAAACGTTGAACGATTGACCAGGAAGCTGGCCAATCTTGTCATTCTTCTGCTGGACAGAAGGATCTGCACAATGACTCGTTCAGAAGTGGATGCTAGCAAGGGCTACAAAAAAGGAATAGGCTTGATTTGAAATGCAACACACCATCTAATCTAGTATTGATTATCTACCAAACAATGAAGCACATGGATCACTTCAATTAATTATCCCATGTCATGTCTCGACCTCCAGGCTCCAAAGTCCAAATGATAATGAAATTGGTGATGTAAAACATGCCATATGTTTGTCTTCTTAGTGTTAGCTATTGTCAAATGGCATGTTGAACTGATAAATTGAGATATTATGATTTGTATTGTCAGGTAGTATTTGTAAAGACAACTCTGCAGTTACTGGAATCAGATTGTGTAGTTAGATTAGATATACTAACCCCCTGTTTGGTTGCAGGAAAAATAAAGGGAAAGTGAAGTTTACGGGATGGAAAATCAAATTAGAATGTTTGGTTACGCGGAAACAAATAAAGAAAGAAAAATAATTGGAAAATTCACCCAATTTCCCATACAATTTTTCCACCCAAATATGAGAGGAAAAGCAAAATCCATGACTTCATGTCTTCATTCGATTCAACATCTGGTTTATCGTTTTGACTCCGATCCGGACAACACCCGAGCCGACGTTACGGTCGCGCCCTGTAGGAAGTTCCATGGGTGGGCTTTAAGGTTACCAATCAAAGCTTTCGAATGGGGGATTGTTGGAGAGTGAAGTGCGCAGCTGATGGCCTTCTGATTCATTAGCTTTGTTTTCTGAAGTCTTCGTAGAGATACAGGACTTTGAGGCTGAGATGTACGAGAATGGAAGAGCTGAACGAACAGATCGGAGCTGTTTTGCAGCCACTAGGTTGTGGTAGTGCAGATTTGGAGTTGTAATCTACTCCGGAGATGAGTCATCGTCGCCGCAATTTGGAGTGTCAATCTGTTGGGTACAACCCTAATGTTGTTTTCTGGTCAACCAAACAAGCTCTGACTTTTTCCATTAAATTTTGAATGTATAACCAATACCAAACATAAATAAAATAAAATTTCTTGCTATTTTCCTCTCTGCTTTCTTCCTTCCTTGTTTTCTTACAACCAAACATAGCGTAAGCTAATACTGCTGCTGCTGTACATCAGATGTAATTAATTCTCTAATTAAAATTAATATAGAAACAAATTTCTTTTATCATCATCTCATGCCGTGTTTTAGTCAGTTCTGCATCTTTCATAATGTGTTTTAGTCAGTTCATAGCTAGGTGTTGGTGAAACTGAAAGGGTCAAGACATTGCGTCTCTCAAAGAGTTTCTATTTCCAGACTTGGCTGTATTTTGGGTTGTAAGTCAGGTTGTTTAGGTCTAGCAGTTCCAGGGATTTTTATGTGTATTTCTTTGGTTGGGAATTTCCTGTTGTTTGTTGCTTGGGGTTTAAGCTGAAGGGGAAAAGAAAATGAATAGTGCCCTTTTTAAGAAGCCGTTATTTCTGTTACCTTCTTTATTGCCTGGTTAAAACGGCAGCGCTGTAAGCCGTTGATTCAGTCAACGCTGGTCATATCTCATTCATTTCAGTTTTCCGAAGAGAGAGAGAGAGAGAAAGCGATTGCTGAGACAAAGTGACACAGTGCGATTCGAAGGTTCGTCGGCATCCGTCGTGAGCGAGGTTGAGGCAGTTACCGGGTGGCGCTTTTTCTGCACTGATTACGCCTAGCATCGGTGTCCGCAGTTTCTCAGCTGGGAAGGTACGAGTCGATTAGGGCTTGTTTTCAATTGATTTGGGGCATTTCGGTCAAGTTTGATTTAGGGTTCAATCTGATAGTTCCCTTGGCTAGTTTAGGGGTGATTGAGTGATTTGTAACCTTGTATGAAGCTTTCATTGGTAGTGGAATTTGAGCCTTTGAGCTCCGAGCCTTGTAAAACCTGGTGCGCTGTACACTACTGCTATGTAGCCCTGGTACGGATACGGGAACGGATACGGATACGGGTACTGGATACGGCAAAATTAAAAATTATAGGATACGGATACGGCTTGGGTACGGCAAAAATTAAAACGACAAAAATATATATAAGTGCTACAAAATGAAAAAGATAACCAGATGAATAAAAAAAACATCATAAGTGAATGAAAGGCGACAGGCAGATGGCACTATTTGACAACTTGTGCTACTTCAAAAAAGTTACAACATTTTTTATTAAAAAACAACATCAATTGACAACTTGTGCTAAACTGCTACTTCAAAAAAAGTTACTAACTTTTTTTATTAAAAAACAAACATCAATTGACAACTTGTACTACATACGTTGTCTTTTGTGACTTATTTTTGATAAGTTTGTCTTCTTGTGACTTGCCTGCACATGTGTGTTTTTAAGTTTAAAATAAAAATAATAGAATAATTATATAAAAGTATTACTACTACTTGGAGAAAAGACGAAGACAGATGCAGAAGCGGCGAAGCAGCGACTGCGGACAGGGCTGCGGAAGAGGGATGCGAGCTGCGGAAGAGGGATGCGAGCTGCGGAAGTAGAGAATGAAAGATGCAGACGAACGATTAATACGTTTTGAGGTTTACAATTTCTTCATTTAGGGTTTCTGAATCAATCGTTTGGGCCTACGATTTCGTCGATTTGGGTTTCTGTTTTCGCCGATTCGGTTTCCAAACTGGTCAAAACGTATCCGAGACGTATCCGAGTTTTGATTGAGCCGAACTGAACCAAGCCGAAGTATCCGTTATTTGGGTACGGATTGGGGACGTATCCACCGCGTACCCGTCGCGAATCCGAGCGGAGACGGTGTCGGGGACCGGAGACGGGACCTGAGCCAAGTACCCGTGCTTCATAGCACTACTGTACATTGCCCTTTTCTAGAAATGAATTACTAATCAAACTTAAGTAATCTGGAAATTAAGTAAGCAAGATTCAAGGCAGTATTTATCCTAAACACTGTATGAGTCATGGAATCGAGTTGTAAACGTCTGGGCGAGCCATGCTTTATTCTGTGTTTGGCGCTTAGGATAGGCAGGGTAATTTGAATGGTATTTAGGGCTGTTAGCTGTAACGGCTAGATCTAGATTGTGGCAATTTTTAAATAAGCGCAAGTTTGTGCCTAGATTGATAGAACCTGGAAATTTGCTTGGCGCGATACATTTGGGAATTATGGTTCTAGATTGAGGTCCACAGAACCTGAACTTGAGTCCATTGTAGCATGCATCTGGACCTTTAGGTGCTAGCGATTATTTTGTACTGATTTGTGAGCATGATTTCATCAATAATACCTCTCGCCTTGTTGCTCCATGTACTAGTCAACCGAACCACGGTGAGTCTTGTGTTGTTCGTTCTCTCCTCTTTTCTGCTAATGATAACATTATACTTTTTAAAGCCACAAGCAAGATGTGGTGTATTTAAAATATATTATCAGTTCATATGCAGGCCAAAGTGTCATTTATAACAAATTAGAAATGCATTCTGATAAAGATAATCCAAGGGAACAAGTTATGCATCACTCAAAATAGAATTGTTTCTGTCAAAATGAATCTAAAACTGTAGAATATATTAAGGAGAGGTTTCGAGCTAAAATAGGGGTGAATGGAAACGCTACTATCAACTGCAGGTAACAAATTTTAACCAAGTTTCTTCATTGAGCTCTAACTATATATGCAATGTCATTCTTTAAAATCTGAATAGCTTTAGCCTTTATGTAACGAGTTTTCGAGTAGTGTATTGGATTATTGGTTTAGCAATGGAAAGTAAGGAAAGCAGTTACACAGGATGATATAAGCCTAAGGCCCTATATTAAAAGGTGGTTTAATGAGGGCATATCCTTATCAGCCGGGTTGGGGTTCAAACCTTGACCATTGGATAAAATAATTGGACAACAGCAGGTCAGATTCTTGTACACCTCTGTCTGCGAATGAGAAGTCAGTTCCTTGAAATGCAAGCAACTGAAAATGAGTAGTGACTTAGAAGATAAGGGAATTCTACTCGGCCAGATGTGTGCCATGGATTTTTAATTGCATATGGCTTATTGGTAACCTGGTGGATGTTACTGGCAAAGTCTACATCCTCACTGTAACTTAACGAAGCAAAAATCTAATTGCTAATAAATTTTTGTTTGATTTAGTTAAGCCGCTTTGGATGGACTAGGGACTTTTAAATTACCTGAACATCCAAATTTTCAATTCAGTAGCCATAAGCTATTTGTAAATGGGAATCACTGTGAAATCTGATTCCTGCCAATCATGGCTCACAACATCATTGAAGTCATAAATAGTTAAAATTAAAATCTTTGGTTGATGGTTCTCTGTTTTTCTTGGCAAAAATCTGAGAAATTGAAATGATTGAAATGAAAATTCTCAGTTATTACTTATAAGTTATAACTGATTTATTAGCAGGCTGTCCAGCTATAGGGAATTTTCGTGATGTCAGCTTGCAAGGCTCGTCCGGTCTGCTGTAATAAATCTCTGCATAGTTTTCTGTACAAGAATCATAATTTTCGCGGCCGTTGCTTTTCCCCCCAAAGAAAATTATCTGGAGCGTTAAAGCAATCAATTGCAAGGAATAGAATATTGAGACATTTTGTCAGTTTAAACCTCACTGGAGTAGGACATCTTGCCAGTATGCTTGCACTGAACGGCATTAGCAGTGCTGATAGTGAGTTACTGGGCATGCCAGTTTGATGTAGCCCATTTGATATCTCCGTACCCGAGAATCAACAAATTCGACTCCGAATTGTTCACAAAATTTCAAGTCGTCTTTTTCATCTCCGATTACTCGATAATTTCCACAAGCACAAATTCCACTTTTTATAGGCCCAAAAATTCTTTCACAAAATAATCCATATTTTTTTCGATTTTTTTCATTTTGTAATGAAAAGTATAAGGTTTTTGTCACTTCTCCAACTACTTCTCCATTAGGTAGAATTTTATTGGCCAAGCACTTATTTGTTGAGGCGAAACTGATCCAATTCGGAGTTGTTGATGTTTATACCGATCGATCATAGAAGAAAAATTCTGATTCATTCCGATTCATTTTGATTAAACTTCCTTTCTATTAATCCGGAAATTTTTCTCAGAAGCACATCGTCCGCCAAGACGTGAGAAGTATTGTTTAAAGAAGGAAGCTTGATTTTCATAGGAGGTGGTTCTGGCAATGTGGAAGTTTCAGAAACAAGCAATTTCTTGAAGAATGATATGAATAGCTGAATGGAATCAGATTAATGTATTAATAGCCTGACATATTTATGTGTCTGTAATGCCTGGAATGTGTTTGTATTGTTGTGTTCAGCTTAATTGAAACGGCGTAGTCTTGCCGGGGTTTATAACCTGGGCTGGGCTTCGTTGACTAATACTGTTCATCATCTTGGTTGACCAAGGAGAGAAACGCTGTTCGAAGACGAGGGACGAACTCGACGGAGATTCTAGCCTCCGTGAGCGTGACTGGGTAATAGAAGGCGTAATATGAGCGCGGACAGTGCGCTGAGGCTTTCTGCAGGCGTCGTTAGGGCTCTGATGATGCACGGCGACCTCCGGGCACATTAAGGCAAGTCTAGGGTTTATTTGGGGGTTGGGTGTTCTCTGGCTCAAATTAGTTCAGTTTTTTGTGTGTCAAATTCCAGGTTTAGGTTCATTGTAAGATATTAATTGATAGTGGATTGAGCTAAGTGCTAGCTCCATGGATGTAGGGTTGATTCTTTCTTGGATCAAATGAACCAAAATTTGAACTTTTAAGAATTGGTCTAGATCAACAGGTTCATAGTCTGTGAACTTGAGAGCTTCAGTTTACTACATATTTCATACCTAAAGCTAATAGTGCTGCTGTGCATCAAATTTTTTTTTTTTTGATGGAAACAGAGGCTGATACAAGGACACAACACCAAACATAAAAAAGATACAACAGACTGACAGTAATAACCTATAACAACACAGACAACGGGAAAGCGTAATCCGTGACAGGCTAACAACAGGAAGCTGTTGAATCGTCTTTACATCTCATCGGCCCAAAAACTTCATCACGCCAAAGGGGGCCAAACTGAAGAAGCCAAGCCTCAAATTAACGCTATCGCCCCGACCCCATTTCTTCAAATTTAAGCATCGACAACCCATGAATCCATCCCGGTAAACACCGGCTTATTATCATGCCGAACTTAATCCGGCTACCCCAGATAAGTCCGGCCTAACCTACAAACACGAGCCTAAACCAGACTCACAACCGGCCTAAGCCGCCCCCAAACAGCCAATCAGCAAACCCGGTCGAACCCAACCCAGCCATCAGCGCCGCCGAAGCCAACCAACCCCCATCCAAAGTCTCTGCCCGACAGCCGCGCCGCGCCGCACCGCGCCGCCCCGAGTCGCCACCGACTGCGCCACTCATCACCGCCGGCCACCCGAACCAAGAGCCCTCCGACATCGTCGATGCCAACCTCCACCACGAAGACACCCAAAGGACCCCAGATCCGGCAACAACAGCCCAAAAACTACCCCTGAAGGGCAAAAATACAACTCCCGTCACCCCTCCTCCTCCGCAACGCCACCATCACACCAACAGCCATCCCAACCACCGCAGCCCCTCCTCAAAACCCCCCAACCGCCAGATCTGCACATCTCAGAGAAAAAGAGAAGAAGAAGCAAAATGTTTTCATGTTGTGTTCAGTTCCGCATCTTCATAATCTGTTTTAGTCCGTTCCGCATCTTCATAAGGTGTTCGACACATTGTGCTTCCCATCCCGAATCAACCTATATTTGACAAAGACAGTATTATTCTTAACTAGATACAAATGCCCAAACCCAAAGAACTTATTTTTGACGTCTCTGTTGATCAGAACGTTAAATGCAAAATGATTTTCCTGTTTTGTAAAACTACTTCATTCTCTAATTCTCAGTTACAGCATTTTTTAATCATTCTGACAATTATGCTAACAAAAGTAACTGCCATGTTTGTTATTCAGTGGCAGGCTGAAAAATTATTAAGATTCAAACGAATGAATTTCTTATAACTGAAAGGTACAATTACAATTCAAACTGGACATCTATTTATAATTGGGTTTAATGAATCGAGGGAATTCGATGCCAGATTCATACCTGATTTTTTTAAGCTTCCATAAATAATGTTTGGAGGCAAAAAAAAGGCTCGAAATGCTACATCGAGTAGAGAGTTTGCCATCAACCGGGCATTGTTATATTCATGATAGGCCTCCTTAACAAATTTGAAAGTTACTTTTGGCACTGAATTTTCTTAACTAGGAAGTCTTGTAGAAGCTAGAGCGCTGAGGGATGAAGGATCACTTTACTGCACACACACATGGTTTACATCTTGCTAAGCTTCTGATTTGTATTCTTGAATTCTGGCTGAGCCGGCGAGATGGGGAAGAGTAGATGGACGAAAGTTGTGATGGATGGATGGGTCAACGAGGGGCTTCGTCCATCTACTCTTCCACACTTGCACACACACACATGGTTCACAAAAGTTGTGATGGATGGAAAAAAAGGAGACTTAATTACTATTAGTATACATGCTCTATGATTCATCTTAAATCTACATTCTAGTCGAGATGAGATATAGTTATATAAGAATATTAACCGAACATGTGATAGAGACTATTAAAGAATTATAAGAGATTGTAAAGAACAAAATTAGACAAAAGCAAGTTAGTTCAGTTTTATAAGTATATTTCAGTTACCATATTAACCATGCCAATCAATTAAGATTTGGACAAGTTTCCCTTAACTGGTTATAGGTATATTATTCATGATAGGCGCGACCCTCCTCAACAAATTTTAAAGCTTTTGCATTTAATTTTCTTAATTAGAAGTTGTAGAAGCTCGAGCTTAGGGATAAAGTATAACTGTACTGCTCCTGCTACAGACATGGTGTACATCTTTGCTAGGGTTTTTTATTTGTACTCTTGCCTCCAGCATAGTAACTATATATTACAACGCTGTGTATTATTTCTTTTTCTAGTTTTAGAGGCATGTAGCGATCGATATGGACTTGCTGATGGATGACCTAATTTATTAGGATTTGGACAAGTTTCCCTTACTTGCTAAAATAGTCATTGGAAGTTAAAGAGCAAGTTTGTAGTTTGCTTTTTATTTGAGTGAAATCTGCAGCCTCTCAGAGGTCTTTCTTTTGTATATTTTTGCACTGGCTGTACTCTTAATCTTAAAGCTGTGTTCAAGAGCTTATATGGAATACAATTTACGACATTTGAAGACTGACACATAACATGTATAGAGGTTAATTAAGTCATTCCTTACGGTTTGTCCTTTATTAATTATCTGTGTTTGGTAGATAAATCATCCATAATGGTGACTTGTATTTTCCGGCTATATGCATTTACAATTGTCTATATCTGATTTTATTGGTCGAAATGGTTTTTTTTGGTGTCAAAGTAATTTTTCAAAAAATATACCAATTTGAATGTAGCATCACTCTATGATGTTACTAAGCATGTGCTGAGTTGCAACTAATTTGAATGGGAAAAACTTGAACTACCATAACCACATCATCCATTTTCGCTATATATGCCTATTCCTATTAGACCATCATACATGTAATAAATGTACTAGCTGACGGCTAAAGATTATCCTATTAGAATTGGGACGTTTTGTAAAACTCCTTGATTGTAAAAGAATGACCAAAAGCCCTTGATTGTAAAAGAATGGCCAAAAGTTGTGATGGATGAAAAAAAGTAGAGTTACATGCTCTACAATCTGGTTGAATGGGATAGTAATATAAGAACATTAACCGAATATGTGAAGGAAGACTAATAAAGAATTATAAAAGATTGTAAAGAAGAAAATTAGAAAAAAGTAAGTTAGTTCAATTTTGGAAAAAAAGAAAGAAATGACGCGTCGAATGTCATAGGAAGATAAAAAACCAAGTCTGGAGCTTAGAGTCTATATAAAGGTAGGGTCGTGCCTGATGTAGGGTCATACGCCAAGGGCCCATATTTTGAGGGGCCCATTATGTCTGAAATTACACATAAAGTTAATTTGAGTTCACCGAATATATGGAAAAAAGATTAACCTAACAAATTTATTATTTGGTCATCCGAGGCACGTCTATTATTATTATTGTTAAGAGAAGGGATCAGGTGCAAAGTCCTAATTATTGTAAAAAATGCAAACTAATCATCACCTTTCATTTTATTATTTGGATGACCAGGATTAATTGAGTATAATTTTGTTTAAATTCAAATTTTAATGTGAACAGGGGCAAATATGGTATACCATTAATATATTATTGTTTAATTGACCTAATCAAATCTCGACACATGTCCTTCTCTTTCCTTTCACCCCGCTCAAAACCCTATTCTCAATTTCTCTCTCTTCTCGTCCGAACCACGCTGAGCTACTACCATTAACATATTATTTGTCCCGATAACCACCATATCTGGCCTCTTGAAATCAAAACCCTAAGAATTTCTTTTGTTTCAATTTTTCAACGAGATTCAATTCATCGCATTCGTGCGACACGGACGGTGGAGATGATCAGTATTAGATCGAAGGTTGTTTTCTCCTGTAATGTTGTTTTAGCTTTGGCTTGCGGACGCTATCAGATTATGCAATGCTTGAGATTAGGGTGCTAGTACTTCTACCGCAGCTTGTCATTTTTTTTATGGTACCGTAGTATAACAATGTCTTCCACCAGTAGGTCCGAATTTGTGTTTGAATCACAAATTACAAATACACGAGATGATAAGAGAAGCTGTGACCGTAGTAGCATCTGGAATAAGATTTAAATGGTTGTTTGTTACAAGGAATTTTGGTTAAAGTCTCATATGTATAACCAAACATGTACATGTACAAGCAAACAGAGTGTGCTCTAAATTGCTGAGATTTTCTTATGATTTGATTCAATCATGGAATGGCGTCTTTCAGTGCTTATCAAGTCTTGTTGTTTTGAATTACAGGAGAATTATGCAATAATTCGTCAAAAATAAACTAAAATTCGACATTATTATTTATAGTTCGTCATAATCTGTTTATGACGAACTATGTCATAGTTCGTCAAATTTGGGCTATAATTCATCAAGATTTCGACGAGTTGAAGTGCACTTCGACGAATTATGCAATAATTCGTAAAAAATAAACTAAAATTCGACACGAATTCAACAGTATTATTTATAGTTCGTCATAATCTGTTTATGACGAACTATGTCATAGTTCGTCAAATTTGGGCTATAATTGATCCAGATTTCGACGAATTGAAGTGCAGTTCGACGAATTATGCAATAATTCGTCAAAAATAAACAAAATTCGACACGAATTCGACATTATTATTTATAGTTCATTATAATCATTTATAGTTCGTCATGAACATTTTATAGTTCGTCATGACCAGGAAACGAATTATGTATTACTTTGAATCGAAAGTTTTTCTGTTCGTCCTTTTTTGAATCGAAACACCGTCGGATGAATTGTGATGTTGTGCCTGGAACATTCTGGATGAATCGGAACACCATTGGATAACGAATCTGACCCCTAATTCATGGCAGCGTCGTCGGTGTTCATAGAGATTCAGATCTGGGTTTGTTCATGGGGGAGGAGAGAGAAAGATGGATTTTAGGTTTTTGTGTGGTCAATTATACCCTTGAATGAGTTATACACGTTCAAAATTCTTTTATTAATTATTTTATTCTCATTAATTTACAGCCACATGATTTTCCAAATGGATGGTACTGATGATTTTATATTTTGCACCAGATCTGGCCTCTTATTGTTAATATGGTAATATGCATATGCATTACATTGCAAAGAATAAAAAATATAATATATTTATATTCTATTAATGATTTTTTTAAAATTTTGATTTTTTCAACCTGATTTTGATATACTTTTTAGAAAAATTTTAATGTACTAGAAAAGAACACAACACAAAAAAATAATAAAAAATATTACCAGCTCTGATACCAATAATATATTATGTAAAATTTTGTCGTTTTTATATACATTTAAATATATTTTTATCTTGTAAGTCCCAAAATATATTTTTGCCCAAAGACCCTTAAAATATATGGAACGACTTTGTATAAAGGCTCCGATTGGCAGTAGGCTCCTCATCTCATTCTACTCTCATCTTCATTCTTTTTCCAGCATTTTATCATCGAATCATCACTTCCCAGCCATCCTCTTCCCTTAACCGTGATCATGTTGAGATTTGTTGTCATTGTGCTTTTAGTCTTCAGTCTTCACTGTTCACTGTTACATATTTTTCCACGAGTCATTGTGCATAAAATCTCGAGCAGTAGAGGAAAGATAAGACTTCTTGGTCAATCGTTCAATGTTAGTTTTTCCCACTTCTCTGGATATGTGACGGTAGAGGAAATCCAGGAAGAAGCCTGTTCTAGTTCTACTGGCTCATTGAGTCTCCTGATATGCCTTCCTCTAAGCTACTTGTGTTGTAGCTCATTAGAGGTCCTGGGTGCTCGTCAGTTCGATATGGAGAGACCGAAGAAATCGGTCATTTCAAATGAAGCCGGATGGAGTGTGAGCCTACATCTAAACCTATATGCATGAAATCAAGGTATACATAACACATTACACATCTCCTCCTGATTCATATACTTGATGTATAAATTCACCTCTACTGATTTGGAATTTGGATGGATGTGCAAGGTGGGAGGATGGGTACAAGATTATGGGTTGAGATGCAAGCTCATACAAGTGGCTTAGAAGAAAGCATATCAAGAGACTCAATGAGCTAGTAGAACAGGTTTCTTCCTGGATTTTCCTCCACCGTCACATATCCAGAAAAGTGGGAAAAACTAACATTGAACGATTGACCAGGAAGCTGCTGGTCAATCTTATCTTTCCTCTGCTGCTCGTGATTTTCTGCACAATGAGTCGTGGAAAAATATGTAGCAGTGACCAGTGAAGACTAAAAGCACAATGACAACAGATCTTAGCATGATCACTGTTAAGGGAGTAGGATGGCTACTTAGAAGTGATGATTTGATGTTAAGCTGCTGGGAAAAGAATGAAGATGAGAGTAGAATGAGATGAGGAACCTACTGCCAATCAGAGCCTTTATATAGACTCCAAGCTCCAGACTTGGTTTTTTTTATCTTTATATGACATTCGACGCGTCATTTCTTTCTTTCTTCTTTTTTTCCAAAACTGAACTAACTTGTTTTTGTCTAATTTTCTTCTTTAGAATCTCTTATAATTCTTTAATAGTCTTCCATCACATGTTCGGTTAATGTTTTTATATTAATATCCCATTTCAACCAGATTGTAGAGCATGTAAATCTCCTTTTTTTTCATCCATCAATACTTTTGGCCATTCTTACAATCAAGGGCTTTTGGCCATTCTTTTACAATCAAGTACTTTTGGCCATTCTTTTTTAATTAGATTTTGCTTCGTTAAGTTACAGTGGGGATGTGGACTCGGTGGTGTCGGTAACAGCCACCAGGTTTTCAATCAGCCATATGAATCTAAAAACAAAGACACCATGGTGTCCATGGCAGACATTTGTGTTGGAACCCATTTGTTTTGGTGATCACAAACACTTAGCTAATGTTTTGTCTAAGTGTGCAGAAATCCATCTAACAGATTAAAGAACAAATTTCCATGAGATGGATATACCCTACAGGTTGGATGTGGCAAATTATGTTAAGTATACAAACAGACAAAGAGAAGATTCCAGAAGAAAAAGGAGTTCTGTCGTTTTGGGAAAAAGACGCTTGGGTTTCAGAAAACAAGACTGGGCCAGGGCATTGGGCCCAGATATCGAGACCCAGCCGCCCTATAAAAGGAACTAGGGTTTGCAAATGCTAAGTGCGGTTTCCAAGAGCTTCTAGAGAGATTGCGGCGCAGTTCTAAAGAGCAGAACGATAGAGTGTTCTTGAGTAAAGAAGGGTGGAATCGCACTGACAGAACCGCTCGTCGTCAAAGCGATTGTGCAAATAAATTTATAGTCCGCTACTTGCAACTATACTACTGGGTAGTACTTGGTAAGTAGGGGTCGAACCCAAGGGAACTAGGGGAATAATTGTTCTTCGGGGGGAATTACGCAGCGTGAGAACGTGTTTAAGGTCGGTTGGTTGGTTTTAAAGCTACCAGCTATTTTGATTGATTGATTGGTTGGTTGGTTGATTTTAATACTGGAAAGTAAATTACTATTTTAATGATTAAGAGAAATGTTCGGTTTCAGGGGACTTGTATTATATCTTGTTTATCATTGACCATTAGTGAATCATCTAAGTATTCAAACGGTGAATCGAGGCTAGTTACAGCTCAAGACTTGCAACACCGGTTTAAAGCAACTCCTGTTCTATTTCAGTCTAGCGCCAATACCCTAAGGTATGCTAGCCTGGGTGCATCCACCTGATCTCACAGTTACGCTCGACCAGATGGGATTTAGGATGAGTCGAACTCCTCAGATAGCTTTGCTTGTTACAGCTTCCACTACCTGAGTATGATCACGAATTCCCACAGAAGAGCTTTGCTTGTTACAGCATCCACTCAACCTTGGAAATTCTGACTATATATGGCACATAGAACAAGTTTTGAATACTAAGACTAAACACTAAGTTAATAGTCTTAAAACATTTATAATACAAGTGCGCCCCTTAGACCGAACTACAAGTTTAGCTACTATTCATCGTGCTAAACATTATACTAAGGAAATGAAAGCAGTAAATAAATACGAAGAAATACTTACAACCGTTGAAGCGCCAAGGGAGCTTTCCTTTATTTCCAAAGCAAAATTACAACATTACAATTATTACAACTTCTAGAGAGAGAAGTGAAATTGGGAATTGGTGTGTGAAATGAGGAGGAGGAGGCCTCCTTATATAGCCATGGGAGGAGGAGGAGATGGCTACAAGTGTTGCATTTTGATTGGAGGAAGAAATCAAGGGAGGAGATGGCCACATGTGGAGGAAGGAGAGGAGGAGGAAGGTGGTGGTGACATGTGGAGGAGGGGCAAAAGCCGCCGGTCACCACCACCCCAAGCCGCCGGTTGCCGGTGGTCCAAGGGGGAGGAGCTCCTCCCTTGGCCACCTCCTTGAGTGGTGGTCGGTCATCTTGCCCAAATGTGAGTTTTATACAGTTTTGTGCAGTCTTTTCACAAAACTGTCAATGTGTTCCTTCCCCGGTCTGTCTTGACTCCACTCCTGATTCTTCTGATTAATTTGTTCTGGTCAATTTAACGTCAGGATCCTTGATATTTCTTCAGTCGGCATATGATCTTGACCTTGGATTGACTCTTGTTATCTTTTCAGCTTAAAATCCTCTCCTTAGCGTGTTTTCACTTCAGTCTCTAAAATGCCCTGTGAAAATATATCGGGACTAACACGTAGACATTAGATAGACAAACAGTCTAATTAAGGGGGTTTTACTGTGTTTCTGACTCGTATAACTTTGGTCCATCAGATTACCCCCCACTTTTAGTTGTTCGTCCCGAACAATGCTATTAAAGGGCGTAAGTTCTAATTTTGGCTTTGGAATATGAAAATTAGACTGTGGTACTCGATCTATCCTAATTCATGCATTGCTTACTTATTACCAAATTAAACTGCGTAAATAAATAGAAGAAACTTAATACTTGTACCTCCGTGCTGAGATGCAAATTATATTGGATGTCTCGGGAGATAGCCCTTTTTAGGCTCCTGGACTGCAACCTCGGGATCGTCTCTTACTATATGGTTTTCTGGTAGCTTTCTCTAGCACGTGATTCGATTCGGGTTTCAGTGAGTTGAGCCTTTTTGATTTTCTTCTTTGGCGAGGGACTGCTTTTTTGTTGTAGTGAATCGGCCTTTGGCCTTTGATTTGACTTTTTTGAGTGCTTCACTTTTGCTCGGTTAAAACCTTCACAATTTTGGGCCTTTGGCCTCTTTTGATTTGCTTCATTGAGCTTTTCGTCTTTTTGTGATTGCTAGTCCATTTTCTCGAGCCTTTCTGGGAGGTCCAATCATCGCCCGCAAGCCTATGGAAATACCTCCCCGCTCCTCTCGTCTTTGTCGTTTTGCGCGGGTCAAGATGAGGGTCGCCCATCTATTTTCTCGGCTATTTTGACTAGAGAGAGGACGGTCTGATTCCCGTCCTCGTCTTTGCATAGATGCTTCATGGCGGAGTTGACTTCAATTATTCACTGAAAACCCGAAGTGCAGCCTCCACTGACTTCGAAAACCATATAGTTTGATCTGATCCTTTGATTGCTTTCCAAGCCTCTCTAGGGCAGTTTATATCAACTCCACATCCCTAGTTATCTCAGCACAAAGGACAAATGGAAAGTTACATTCTAAGTTTTTAAACAGTTGAATTTTCACAAGGTTAATGCATGAATTATGATTTATCTTTTTCACATTCTTAAGTTCATATTTTCAAAAAGGTACTTATTAAAAAAGAAAAGACAGCTGCATGTTATTTATGTACACAGGTGGTTCTCACCCCCCACTTTTGAAAGAAGGCGTGCCTTAGTTCAAAAGTCATGCAAGCTTAAAACTAAATACTGAATTTAAATGACAGAAATTAAAGTGCGGAAAAGTAAGATAGTGTCGGGTTACCTCCCGACCAGTGCACTTGTTTAACGTCGTTGGCTCGACGATACCTCGTTTGTGGTTCATTGGTTTGGGTCCCATGGGTGGCTGAGGTCAAACTTTGCCACCGTTCCAGTGTTGCTTCTTCCTGATTTCTTGCTTGGGTTGGAACTTGGGTGTTTTGGTGTTTTTTCTTTCCATTGTTTCTGAGAAGGCTGAGGACCTTTTACCATAGCTGCTGGTTCAATGAGTCGGGCTCTCTTGTTTTTCCTCCCGGGCTTCCATTGCACCGGGCCATGTCTTTGTCGCTTCTTTGTGTATGGCCGGTTGGCATCTTTGTAGTTTTTGAAGTTCAGTCTTTTGCCAAGCGACCTCAAGCATGCGCCCTTGCTAACCCTCTTCTTTGTGGCAGAGATGAATTGCCATCCTAGAACGAGTGAGTTTTCAGCCGGCTTTTCTTGGCTCATGACGAGAGAGTGCTCCATTGTTGGCTTTTCTTACCTTTGTCCCGCTTCCAACTCGCCTTGCACCTCCTCATTGATCACTTTATCTTCAGGGGCTGTGATCTTAGGTGCTTCGATAGTGAGGATTGGGCATGTTTCGGGTGCTTCGAGCGCCAGGACCGGGCCTGCCGTGCTTTCCTCGGATGGATTGGTGATAAGGATCGGTTCAAGTAGCTCGGCTAGTTTGGTAATGAGGACTGGGTTTGATTTGGCTGGTTCCTCTTCGGTTATTTGCGAGTCCTCATCCTCAGTTGGTTCTGTGGGCTCCAATATTGGTTCCTTTAGAGCCTCTTCCACGTCCATTACTACCCTTGTACCGATGTCTTTTCTCTGCTTTGTTGCGGGTAAGCTCGTAATAGGTGTGGTGTCGGGCTTGTTTTGCACTGAGTCCACTTCCATCGTCGGTGCCTTATTTTTAGTTTGGTGCCACTTACCCTGTTTTGTGTTCTTTGCCAAATCATTTATGAGGCGCCAGGCTTCACCTATGGTTAACTTCCAGAGTGAACACCCCGTTACATCATTAAATCTTTTCCGCTCAAGTGGCATCATTCCACCGAGAAATATTTGAAGAAGATTGAGTCTGGTGAATCCATGGTGCGGGTAGCTCTCTATCATGGAGTCAAAGCATGCTAAGTACTCGTCCAAAGTTTCGTCCCGCGATTTCTTAGTGTTGATGATCTCTTCGCGGAGTAGCGAAACATATGCCTCATTGTTCCAAGGCTCGTGATCGTAGTAGGAAGGCATGGCGAAATTTTAAAAGAACAACTATCCATTAACTAGTTCCCCGGCAACGGCGCCAATTTGACAGAACCGCTCGTCGTCAAAGCGATTGTGCAAATAAATTTATAGTCCGCTACTTGCAACTATACTACTGGGTAGTACTTGGTAAGTAGGGGTCGAACCCAAGGGAACTAGGGGAATAATTGTTCTTCGGGGGGAATTACGCAGCGTGGGAACGTGTTTAAGGTCGGTTGGTTGGTTTTAAAGCTACCAGCTATTTTGATTGATTGATTGGTTGGTTGGTTGATTTTAATACTGGAAAGTAAATTACTATTTTAATGATTAAGAGAAATGTTCGGTTTCAGGGGACTTGTATTATATCCTGTTTATCATTGACCATTAGTGAATCATCTAAGTATTCAAACGGTGAATCGAGGCTAGTTACAGCTCAAGACTTGCAACACCGGTTTAAAGCAACTCCTGTTCTATTTCAGTCTAGCGCCAATACCCTAAGGTACGCTAGCCAGGGTGCATCCACCTGATCTCACAGTTACGCTCGACCAGATGGGATTTAGGATGAGTCAAACTCTTCAGATAGCTTTGCTTGTTACAGCTTCCACTACCTGAGTATGATCACGAATTCTCACAGAAGAGCTTTGCTTGTTACAGCATCCACTCAACCTTGGAAATTCTGACTATATATGGCACATAGAACAAGTTTTGAATACTAAGACTAAACACTAAGTTAATAGTCTTAAATCATTTATAATACAAGTGCGCCCCTTAGACCGAACTACAAGTTTAGCTACTATTCATCGCGCTAAACATTATACTAAGGAAATAAAAGCAGTAAATAAATACGAAGAAATACTTACAACCGTTGAAGCGCCAAGGGAGCTTTCCTTTATTTCCAAAGCAAAATTACAACATTACAATTATTACAACTTCTAGAGAGAGAAGTGAAATTGGGAATTGGTGTGTGAAATGAGGAGGAGGAGGCCTCCTTATATAGCCATGGGAGGAGGAGGAGATGGCTACAAGTGTTGCATTTTGATTGGAGGAAGAAATCAAGGGAGGAGATGGCCACGTGTGGAGGAAGGAGAGGAGGAGGAAGGTGGTGGTGACATGTGGAGGAGGGGCAAAAGCCGCCGGTCACCACCACCCCAAGCCGCCGGTTGCCGGTGGTCCAAGGGGGAGGAGCTCCTCCCTTGGCCACCTCCTTGAGTGGTGGTCGGTCATCTTGCCCAAATGTGAGTTTTGTACAGTTTTGTGCAGTCTTTTCACAAAACTGTCAATGTGTTCCTTCCCCGGTCAGTCTTGACTCCACTCCTGATTCTTCTGATTAATTTGTTCTGGTCAATTTAACGTCAGGATCCTTGATATTTCTTCAGTCGGCATATGATCTTGACCTTGGATTGACTCTTGTTATCTTTTCAGCTTAAAATCCTCTCCTTAGCGTGTTTTCACTTCAGTCTCTAAAATGCCCTGTGAAAATATATCGGGACTAACACGTAGACGTTAGATAGATAAACAGTCTAATTAAGGGGGTTTTACTGTGTTTCTGACTCGTATAACTTTGGTCCATCACGCACTGAAGGAAGAAAGCTCGTTGAAGCAACACACGGAGGTTTGTGGTAGAAATCGATTATTCCATCCGGTTGAGTAGAGGTCATCAAATAGAATCTGTGTGATCTAGTTTGTAAACCCTACAAGCATATCGGGAATAAAAGGAATAATCTGATTTCGAAAATCCTTTCAGTGGAAACTGAAAGGTAGTGGTTTTTAATCTTATCATAGTTTTGATAAGGTTTTCCACTATATATCTTTGTGTTGTTATTTCTGCCGTTATTTTCCTGCATCAATATTCCGCTGCTACGTTAACTATTAAACGGAAAACAATTTAAAATCAACTCTAAATTTCCGTCTGATAGATTATCGTATTTCGCTAACACTTCGATCCAACACGTGGTATCAGAGCCGACGGTTCTAGATTTGTGTGTTAGCTTGCAGGAAAAGTATGTCGTCTATCAGTGATTCATTTTGGAAACCGCCGCTGTTGAAGCCCGGGCAGTTCGACTGGTGGAAGGACCAGTTCGAGGCACACGTCTGCTCGCTGGATGGACAGCTTTGGAGCATCTTCGAGTCAGGACCACTCACCATTCCCCCTGATACATCAGATCCTGAGAAACCAGTGGAGAAGACTAAGGATCAGTACACTGATGAGGATTACAAGAAATTGGAAAAGAATGCTAGAGCAAAGAAAGTCCTATACATGGCTCTTTCTCCCGGTGACCAGATCAAGGTGGCTATGTACAAGACCTTAAAGGACATGTATGATGGCTTGGTGAGGCTATATGGAGGGAATGAAGATATCAAGAGAAACAGGATCTTGGCCGCGATAAAGGACTATGAATCTGTCGTGCAGAGGAAGGATGAATCTCTTGAAGATTTCTACACCCGGTTCCAAGTCATCATTGGACAGCTGGAATACTTGAATGAGAAGCTCCCGGAATGGAAAATCACACACCAGTTCATGCAGGCTTTGAACTCAAAGTGGGATCATGTAACCTTGGCGCTGCAGGCTCAAAAGGGAATTAAGGATATTACTCTTGAGGAACTGGTCGCTAACCTTCAGAGTCAAGCTGGCATCACTGAAAGGAAAATGGCTAGGAGACAGTCGGAAAAATCTCAGGCCATAGCTTTGAAAGTAGAAAAGGCTCTTGATCTGTCACATGGAAATGGATCACCAAAGGAAGATGACGAGATAGCGCTCTTAACGAAAGCATTGAATCAAGCCAACTTTGGCAAAGGCAGGAGAGACTTTAGAGCTGGAGGAAGTCGTGGAAAATTCTCCAAATGGAACAAGGGTGCCGCTTCAAATGAAGACAAAGGGAAGTCAAAGGAAAAGGAAGATAGGATATGCTATCACTGTCAAAAGAAGGGGCATCTGTCCGCGGACTGCTACAGCAGAAAGAAAGGAGAAGAACCTGCTCCAAAGCCAACTCACGCCATGTTTGCAGCTTGGGGAGATTCAGACAGCGATGATGGAAAATGCATCAAGGATCCCTGCTTGATGGCTCACTCTGCATCAAACCAGGTAACAGATACTGACTCCTTTATTGATGAAGTGTTTTCTGAATCTGATTTTGCAGAAACAATAACCAAGCTCCTCGAGAAAATTCAAAGAATGGAGAACAGAATATCTAGTATGCAACAGGAGCATCACGCTGACATAGAAGAGAACAATCTATGGGCAAAAAAAGCTATGCGCCTTGAGAAGGAAATAGCAGAGCATGTATGCAAGTGTCTTACTTGTGCAAGAAAAGAAAGACAGATAAGCAAACTGAGTGAGGAGTTGGCACGCATGACAATCGGAAACACCGAGATGACTGATTTCAACACCAAGGTTGAAGAGTTGGAAAGGGAGCTGGCAAATCACAAACAGAATAATGAAGAGCTCCTCCATATAGTAGCTGAACTCAGAAGCGATGAAGCTGCAAAGAAGGAAAAATGGCTCCGTGAGTTGGAAGCTAAAAGGATCGAGGATGAAAAGGATGAGTTCAAAAGAACGTTCGTAAGACCAGGTCTTGGATACGAAGAGGGAAAAGAAGCAAAGGAGAAGGACACTAAAGGAAAGAAAGTAATGATGGAACAAGGTGAAGGCTCGTGTCAAAATAGAGGATCTCAGTACATTGGAAAGACGAGAAGGGAAACAAGTCCACAGGATGGATTCAATGTCCATGACAAGGACTCTGTTCCTTACAAGGCCAGAAAAGCCTATGAGATATGGCTGAAAATGAGTCAGAGATGCAAGTCCTCAAGGATAGATCTCCATACGAAAGGGATGCGAACAGTCGCTCCATCTGGCAGAAGTAAGTATGTCGATCTTCCTTGCCATAGAACTTGCTGGTGTTGCGGAAAATCTGGACATTACAGATCCGAGTGCCCGAAGCTGAGGGAGATACGTGAGAGCAACTATGAATGGATGGTTACACGCTACAAGAAGAAAGCGAAGTCCTACAGTAAGAAAGGCAGAATGGATTACCCTCGCCCTCACTATGATCCAGAAATCCGTGGCAGACCAAGAACGGCACCCAGGAGAAAGATTGATACAACTAACTATTATGCACACTGTCAATCTTACTATATTCCAGTTGCTAGATTTGTACCAAAACCCAGTGAGCCCAAGCTTATCTGGGTTCGCAAAAACTAACTTCCTTCTTGCAGGATGGAGTGAGGTCCCATCCATGGTACCTGGACAGTGGCTGCTCAAGACACATGACGGGGAATCCAAGTTGGTTCAACTCGCTCCGAAAACACTCCGGAGAAAGCATAATCTTCGGAAACAAAAGCAAAGGAACGGTAATAGCTATGGGAGAGGTAAGTATTTCGGAAACCATCCATAGTAAAGAGGTAAGTTTGGTTGAAGGTTTGAGATATAATCTGCTAAGTGAGTCTCAGCTATGTCAAAACGGTAAAAACCATGTCATATTTAACTCTAATGACTGTTTGGTGAGGTGCAATGAGACAGGTAAGACGGTACTAAGGGGTATTCGTGTGAATGAAATCTATACTGTGGATCCAGACTTCACACCTGAAGAAGATCTGTGCTTAGCAAGTATTGCCGAGAATTCTGTCCTATGGCACAAGAGATTTGGACACGCTAGTATGAAGCTTCTGCATAAACTCCACCTGAAAGAGCTGGTAGTCGGCTTACCCAAGGTGGAAAGCGCGTTTGAACAGATATGCAGTGCATGTGCCACGGGAAAGCAAGCAAGGACTTCATTCTCATCAAAGCAAACTGTAAGCACATCTGCACCTTTGGACATGATCCACATGGATCTATGCGGCCCTGTCAATGTTGTAAGTCGTGGTGGAAACAAGTATATTCTAGTCATAGTCGATGACTATTCCAGGTATACATGGACTATCTTTCTATGCACTAAAGCTCAAACTTACGCTGAATTTGAAGCATGGCTAAAGCTGATAGAAAATAAGTTAAAACGAAAATTGGCCTCCATTCGGACTGACAACGGAACTGAGTTCCGGAATGTGCAGTTTCTTTCGTTGTGCAGGGATAAAGGTATTGATCACAACTTTTCTGCCCCACGTACACCACAACAGAACGGTGTAGTGGAGCGGAAGAATAGAACCCTAGAGGACATGTCCCGGACGATGTTAATTGCCAGCAAAGTCCCAAAAAGCTTCTGGGCAGAAGCAGTGTATGCAGCATGCCATATCCTTAACAGAGCGTCACTTAGAGTCATGTTGGATAAAACTCCTTAAGAACTGCTGCGAGGAAGAAAACCAAATATCTCCCATCTAAAGGTTTTTGGATGCAAATGCTTTGTCCATAACAACGGGAAGGAAAACTTGGGAAAGTTCGATGCAAGGAGTGATGAAGGAGTATTCATTGGCTACTCTAGTCATAGTAAAGCCTACAAAATCTACAATCTGAGGCTGGAACAAGTTGAAGAAAGTGTGCACGTGAAGTTCGATGAAACGGCGATGGGTGGTCACCTAATACGGGATTCCTCATCAATGGCTATGCTTGATGCTGGGGAGCTTCAGTTCTTCGACGAGTCAGATCCTGACTGGGAACCCCCTCAAGCACCTACCACTGAAGCGCCTCACATGGATTTTCACCAGGCAGATGATGCACTGCCAGTTCATCAGGCAGATCATGAGGAAATAACTGATCCACCAGGAGGAAATGAGCATGATGATCATGTGGCGGAAGCCGACCAAGAGATTCCTGGAGAGGAAGAAGCGGCTGTTGAACCTACTCTTGCTAACCTTGAGGCGGAACACAGGATCACTCGATATGGACGAGCGGTTCATCGACCATCCAAACTGGAGGACTACCACTGCTACATCTCTCAGGAACAGGTAGATCTTAAAAGTCTACATCAATTCTGTGGATTTGCTTCTTTTGTTTCTTTTGCAGAACCGAAGACGGTGATTGAGGCACTCAAAGACCCAGAATGGATCACTGCCATGCAAGAGGAATTGCACCAATTCGAGAGAAACAAAGTTTGGCGTCTGGTTCCTAGACCTAAGGACAAGAACGTAATTGGAACAAAATGGGTATTTAGGAACAAGATGGACGATAAGGGAATAGTTGTAAGAAACAAAGCCCGCCTGGTGGTCAAAGGTTACAATCAACAAGAGGGAATAGACTATGATGAAACATTCGCTCCAGTTGCCAGACTTGAAGCAATTAGACTGCTTATTGCCTACTCGACATATCATGGCTTCACCCTGCAACAGATGGACGTAAAGACGGCCTTTCTAAATGGGGTATTAAAAGAAGAAGTGTATGTAAGCCAAACTCCTGGATTCGAGGACAAAGATCATCCTGATCATGTGTATATCCTGGACAAGGCATTGTACGGGTTGAAACAAGCTCCTCGCGCTTGGTACGAAAGGTTGTCTGTGTTCCTTCTGTCACATGGATGTCAGAGGAGAGGTGGACAAAACGCTTTTTCTTCTGAAGGAAGGAGCAGACACTCTTGTGGTTCAGGTATATGTGGATGATATTATATTTGGTTCAACTAACCCCATGCTTGTCAAAAGATTTACAGATCTAATGTCAAGCGAGTTCGAGATGAGTATGATGGGAGAGTTGAAATATTTTCTGGGGCTTCAAGTGATGCAAAATGAAGATGGAACTCGGATCCATCAGCAAAAATATGTGAAGGAAATTCTGAAGAAGTTCGGGATGGAATCTGCAAAAGCTTGTGCCACACCGATGTCACCCAATGACTCCTTGGGAAAGGATGAGTCCTCCCTTCAAGTGGATCCAACCCTATATCGTGAAATGATAGGTTCTCTCTTATATCTAACCGCTAGTAGACCTGACATTCTGTTCAGTGTCTGTCTATGTGCCAGATTTCAAGCAGATCCCAGAGAGACGCATATCAAAGCTGTGAAAAGGATTCTACGGTACTTAAGAGGGACGGATGATCTATGCCTATTCTATCCAAAGGGAGGGGATTTACGCCTGACAGCCTATACCGATGCTGATTATGCTGGCTGCAGGTCAGATAGAAAATCCACCTCAGGGATGGCACAATTCCTTGGACACTGTCTGATCTCATGGGGATCCAAGAAGCAATCTTCCATTGCTCTATCCACTGCAGAGGCTGAGTATATTGCTGCCGCCGCTTGCTGCGCACAACTCCTATGGATAAAGCAACAGCTAAGTGATTTTGGTGTTAATCTTGATTGCATTTCTATTTTATGTGATAACACTAGTGCAATAAACATTTCTAAAAATCCAGTGCAGTTTTCACGCACCAAACACATAGAAATCAGATATCACTTTCTGCGTGATTGTGTAAAAAAAGGAATTATTGCCATGGATTACTGCAGAACCGAGGAGCAGATTGCCGACATCTTTACGAAAGCACTGCACAGGGAGCCCTATGAGAAGCTAAGGCTTGAACTAGGTATGACCTCCCTTACCTAGTCTGTATTACATGGTAGATTTCTCCAATGATTGGCTAGATTAGGTTGCATGCTAAGTTACCATTGCATGTAGTTGCTGCTTATGAAGTTGAAAAACTGTGTGAAGGTCTCTCTGTGTGTTCACCATGCTTGCTTGATAAATTAAAATTGCTGGATAGCAAATCTGAGCATGTCACAGACCTCTTTGTAGCCCAAAAGAGACTTCCAATTTGAACCCTCAATACATGCCATGGAAGTTCTCTAAGACCAACCTAAGCCTATAATATGTGGAGACTGCTTGGTGATTGTTTAGCCCTTTGATTATAAGACATCACATTTTTTTGCTGTCTCCACACTGCATGATACTGCTTTGATTAGACTTGGTAGATTGGTTGTTGTAAAATTGAGTGGTGTTTTTATTGTACCCTTTTGGTAAACCGAAAACACTACAACCGTTGCGTAAACCATGAGACAAAAGAAACCGGGTTAATCTCAAGCTGGCTCAATTGACTCAATCGTGCATATGGATGGTTCAATCTGTGATTATTGCTGAGAAACGGATGCAGTGTAAATGGATACAAGCCGTGTGAAAGTGAAGATAAGCTTTAAAGATGATTTGACTGATCAGTACAAAAGCTAAAGGCCGGAGAACAGACCATAATGATAGCGTGTGCTGTCATTGATGTCGCTGGCACGGGAAAACAAACAATGGAAAGTTGAACAAGCCAGGAGACGTACAGTCAAGGAAAATGAAATCATATTTCCTCTCAGACGGACACGTAGTGGCATTCCATTCGAGTTAGGAAATTTCAAGGCGGTCAATGATTATTTTTTGAACTTCAAAAGGTAGATTATCCGCACAAATTGATTCGACGAATCTAAATCGTCAAGGATGTGATGTGGCTGTTGGGCTTTTCAAAATTTGAAAAGTAATTACTAAGGGTTCTTTTCGGTATTAAAGAAGGAGAGATTACAAGATCTTATATCAATTTGCTCTCTTCCTTAAAGAAAACCCTAATTGCCGAAACCCTAATTCTGCCCATAAAATTCCATGGCTGCCTCAGGAGAAATGTCAATCTCTGAAATGATTGCCAAACTAAGGGCTCAAGGAATGAGCGTGAATGAAGCTGTGGTGGAACAATCAAAGACCTTGGAAGCATCCTCTGAAATAGTCCGATTTGTGCCGGAAGAGATGGCAAACCCAGTGACGAAGGGGACTCCACCGAACAAAAAGAAAACCAGTGTCGCTGCAGCTTCTGGCAGTAAGAAGAGGAAGCCGGCCATCTCAGAAAAACCCACCCGGAAAAGCAAGCGTACCTCAAAGGATCTTCCACCAGTAGTAAAGAAGGAGGGTCCTGCTCCGGAGGCAGAGGAAGAAAAGCTCATGAAGGGAAGGTTCGTAATTCCTGAGATGACGATTGATCGTGAGTTTTTGGCTCAGTTCCAACTTGTTGAGGTTAGTGATACTCTTAATGCACAAGGATGGGATCATTTATTTCGTGAGGAAGTGTTGGTAGATGTTGACAGAGTGAGGGAATTCTATTCAAAGTTTAAGCTAGAGGAGTTGAGAGGAATGCCTTTGGCCACGTTCGTGGTTGGTGGAATAGAGCAAGTATTCTCTTGTCGGGAGTTGGGTGATCTGCTGGGAGTTCCAGCACGAGGATATGAGGATTACAATAAGGGGATTTGGCCTGAGTCGGTGGCGAAGGGGGACGTGATTAGAAGAGTGGGGGGAGATCCCAACAATGTCTCTCATCAGGGGAAAGCCAACACGTTGAACTTAACCAATCGAATCCTTCACAAGCTGATTTGCACCTCTATCACTCCCAGAACACAGAAGCATGATGTGCTCAACTTCCAGGACTTTCTTCTGCTAGATAAACTCCAAGTGAAGGCTCAGATCCATCTCCCAATGCAGATCTTAAAGCACATGGATAAAGCGGCCAGCAGTAAGACGCATGGTCTGCCATTCCCAGGAGTTGTTAAGAAAATACTTGTCAAGCTTGGAATCTACCTGCCAGAAGTGGAGAGTCAGCTGTCCTTCGCTCTTGAGGAACAGACCATGGCGAGCTGGAACTGGGAGCATGTACAAGGGACTGGTTGGAAGAACGACTCGTACGTTCCTACCCCTGTTGTTGTAGAAGCACCTCAAGAGGTGGATCCTCTGGATCAGCAACCGCTGGATCCAGATGAGGGGTCACCGGCCGTGATTGAGGTGTTGAAAAGCTTGTCTGAGAAGGTAGTGCTGCTGACAGTTAAGGTGGAAAGTCTGGAGGAATTATGTGAGAAAATGATGCAAAGGTCTGTTGTTGGTGGGTTGGAGGAACTTAAAGCCAAAGTGGATGTGCTTGCATCACTGCCTGCCATGCTGAAGGAGTTGGATGAGTCTGCCAAGATCAATATGATTCATGGAACCCAGATTAAAGATGAGATCAAGGAGTTGAACCGGCAGCTGAGGTTCGTTGGGACAGAATTGGTTGCCCAGCTGAAGACTCTAGTGAGAGATTAAACCAGTTTCTGTCTCATGGTTCCCCTCCCTTGATATCCATTCCACATCATCCTCCTTCTTCATGACTTTTCCTTCGTGACTTTGCTCTGTTTGTGTTTGAAAGTATTTTTAATTGTCTGCTTGCTGTGTGTCCCTCAGGGGACTTTTGCCTGATTGAAAATTATATTTGCAGTTCTCTTCCATTACTTGGTTTTCTTAAATTGCGACATTTTTAATGATGCCAAAAGGGGGAAGATAACATGGATGCACCACCTGAGGGGGAAGTCATCACTAAAACTCAAATCTAATGCCCATCTAAGGGGGAACTGTCATGAGTTCGTAAATCTGTCTGGCTAACAGAAACTGATTAAAAGTCTATCTGCTGGACTAGTGATGAATTGAATTGCCTGTGATGAATTGAATTACTTATGATGGATTTCTGTCTTATTGAAGAAGTGTTTGTCATCATCAAAAAGGGGGAATTTGTTGGAACCCATTTGTTTTGGTGATCACAAACACTTAGCTAATGTTTTGTCTAAGTGTGCAGAAATCCATCTAACAGATTAAAGAACAAATTTCCATGAGATGGATATACCCTACAGGTTGGATGTGGCAAATTATGTTAAGTATACAAACAGACAAAGAGAAGATTCCAGAAGAAAAAGGAGTTCTGTCGTTTTGGGAAAAAGACGCTAGGGTTTCGGAAAACAAGACTGGGCCAGGGCATTGGGCCCAGATATCGAGACCCAGCCGCCCTATAAAAGGAACTAGGGTTTGCAAATGCTAAGTGCGGTTTCCAAGAGCTTCTAGAGAGATTGCGGCGCAGTTTTAGAGAGTAGAACGATAGAGTGTTCTTGAGTAAAGAACGGTGGAATCGCACTGAAGGAAGAAAGCTCGTTGAAGCAACACACGGAGGTTTGTGGTAGAAATCGATTATTCCATCCGGTTGAGTAGAGGTCATCAAATAGAATCTGTGTGATCTAGTTTGTAAACCCTACAAGCATATCGGGAATAAAAGGAATAATCTGATTTCGAAAATCCTTTCAGTGGAAACTGAAAGGTAGTGGTTTTTAATCTTATCATAGTTTTGATAAGGTTTTCCACTATATATCTTTGTGTTGTTATTTCTGCCGTTATTTTCCTGCATCAATATTCCGCTGCTACGTTAACTATTAAACGGAAAACAATTTAAAATCAACTCTAAATTTCCGTCTGATAGATTATCGTATTTCGCTAACACTTCGATCCAACAATCTGGCCTAGTAGAATTTCCTCATCTTCTAAGTCACTTCTCATATTTTCAGTTGCTTGCGTTTGAAGGAACCGACTTCTCATTTGCATATTATTTTATAGGTTGGAGGATGGACAGAGGTGTACAAGAATCTGACCTGTTGACTGTTGTTGTTCAATAGTTAATTCAATGGTTCAAGGTTTGAACCCCAGCGTGGCTGATAAGGAAATATCCCCATTAAACCACCTTCTATTATAGGGCCTTAGACTTATGCAAAAATTATTCATCCTGGGTAAATGCTTTCCGTACTTTCCATTGCTAAACTAATAATACAATACACTACTCGAAAACTTGTTACATAAAGCTATTCAGATTTTAAAGAATGACATTGCATATAAAGTTAAAGGTCAAGGAAGAAACTTGGTTAAAATTTGTTACCTGCAGTTGATAGTATCTTCGCCGTCCACCCCTATTTTAGCTCGTAACCTCTTCTTAATATATTCTGAAGTTCTAGATTCATTTGACAGAAAAAAAAATTCTAGTTTGAGTGATGCACAACTCCCTAACCCTCAAAAAATCATATAATGATCCCACTTGTTCCCTTGGATTATCTTTATCAGAATGCATTTCTAATATGTTCAAAATTAATGCTTTCGCCTGTATATGAACTTATAATATATTTCAAACACACCACATTCTTGCTTGTGGCCTTCAAAATTAAAATGTCATCATTAGCAGAAAAGAGGAGAGAACGAACAACACAAGACTTGCCCTGGTTCGGTTGACTCGTACATGCAGCAACAAGGCGAGAGGTCTTATTGATGAAAATGCGCTCACAAATCAGTACAAAAGACTCGCTAGCACCTAATGGTCAAGATGTATGCCACAATGGACTCAGTTCGGATTCTGTGGACCTCACAATCTAGAACCCCTAATTCCCAAATGTAAGCAAATTTCCAGGTTCTATCAATCTAGACACGAATTGCCACAATATATCCGTTGCAGCTAACAGCCTTAAATACCAGTCAAATATCAGTTCAGTCGACTAGAATAGGGCAATGTACAATAATGTAAATCAGCGCCCCAGGTTTTACAGGGTCGGAGCTCAAAGGCTCAAATTCTACTATCAATGAAAGTTTCACAAGGTTACAAATCACTCAACGACGCCTAAACTAGCCCAGGTAACCCTAAATCAAACTAAACCGAAAAGCCCCAAATCAATTGAAAACAAGCCCTAATCGACTCGTACTTTCCCAGCTCAGAAACTGCAACACAGCTGTGAAGCGACAATTCTACTACCTCAACCTCGCTCACGACGGTTTTGAACGACTTCCGACGAACCTTCCTTTCGAATCGTCTTCGTCATTTGTCTTCTCAGTCGCTTTCTCCCTCTTCGAAAAACCGGAATGAATGAGATCTGACCAGCGTTGACTGAATCCGTTCGGCTCAAAACGCTGCCGTTTTGACTTGGCGCTAAACAAGGTAACCGAAATAACGGCTTCTTAAAAAGGGCGCCGTTCATTTTACCCTTGAGCTTAAATCCCCAGGAACAAACAACAGGAAATTCCCAACCAAAGAATTACACTATTACACATACAAATCTCTGGAACTGCTAGACCTAAACAACCGTAGCTGCTGCAGTTTTAGAACAACACAAAATGCAGCCAAGTCTGGAAGCAGAAACTCTTTGAGAGGCTCAGCGTCTGGATCCATTCACTAAGGGCATGATCTTAAAAATAAAGATCATCAACTCTCTTTATTTGCTATCATCATTCAATCTTTTTTATGATATTTTTACTCTTAACAATGATCATAAAAAAAAAAGATCATTCACTTATCTCCACATTTCTTACTATACTAATAATTATTTACAACCAATCAACAATCGCCATGTGACACATTAAAGCAAAATCTGGTCGTGAGCAGGGTCGTGTCATGCTCCAAACCAACAATCTTTTATCATTCACCTATTAAGAAAGAAAAATTAAAGATTGGACCAACAATCTTTAATTTTGGTGCTATTAAGGATGGCCTAACACCTATGAACCGACTAAAACATATAAGTATGATATGATAAAAGAAATTTGTTTCTATCAATTTTAATTAGAGATTAATTACATCCGATGTACCGCAGCAGTATTAGCTTTAGTATATCAACTGCACAATCTGATTCTAGCAGCAGCAGTTGTCTTTCACTATCATTATTCAGCAGTTAAGTTTAATGAGGTGCAGTGTTTAGAGTTACTTTTTGTCCACAAATTCATAAAAGAAGCATTTGCATTTAGCGATTTAAAGAAGAGAATATAAAAAAGCCTGACAATACAAATCATAATTTCTCACTCCATCAGTTTAACATCCCATTTGACAATAGCTAACAAAAAGAAGACAAAACATATGGCTTGTTAATTTGGGCTTTCGAGGCTGAGACATAACATGAGATAATTAATTGAAGTGATCGGCCATGTGCTTTGTCATTCATAATTATCATTGTTTGGTAGATAATCAATCCTAGATGGTGTGTTGCATTTCAAAACTCTACATGTATAAATAGGGTGCTAATTCTCATCAAGTGTGCATCTTTAAAACATATACACTTAGCTGTTTATTTTTATTCCATCACCAGACATGACAAACGTCCTATTCCTTTGTCTTTGTCTAGCCCTTGCTAGTATCCTTTGCTGCACGAGTCATTGTGCAGAAAATATTGAGCAGCAGAGTAAAGATAAGATTGCCCAGCAGCTTCCTGGTCAATCGTTTAATGTTAGCTTTTCTCACTTCTCTGGATATGTCATGGTAGAGGAAGAGACATGAAGAAACCTGTTCTACTGGCTCATTGAGTCTCCAGATACACCTTCTTCTAAGCCACTTGTGCTGTGGCTCAATGGAGGTCCTGGGTGCTCCTCGATCGGTTACGGAGAGGCTGAAGAAATCAGTCCATTTCGCATTCAGCCAGACGAAGTGAGTCTGTATCTCAACCCTCATGCATGGAATCAAGGTATACACAATATATTATCACTTCTGTCATCTGATCATCTTTAATCTAATTTTCATCTGTTCCTAAACTGACAATATACCTTTATTTGCTGCAGCTGCCAACATTCTGTTTCTTGACTCTCCAGCAGGGGTTGGATACTCATATTCCAAAACTGAAGCTGATACCCTTAATGTTGGGGACAAGAGGACAGGTACTGATCAATTAATTTATACAAACATAACATCATTAGTTCCGTAGTTATTGACGACTAACTAGCCCTGCTATGTGTTTTGAATTCTCGCAGCCGAGAACTCACTGACGTTCTTATTGGCGTGGTTGGAGCGTTTCCCGCAGTACAAGGGCAGGGAGTTTTACATCGCTGGAGAGAGTTATGCAGGTGCGCCCATCTGAATTTATCATGCGTAAATAAGTACTAATGAACAACTTGATCTAATGTCAAAACAATACATATTCTCTTGTAGGGATCTATGCTCCCCAGCTAACTCGAACAATTCTAAGGCACAACTCAGCAACAAACGATACATCGATTAACTTGAAAGGTTACATGGTAAGTCACATTTAAACTGTTTGAACCATCAACCTGGAACAATGTAAACTAGTAGTTTTTCTTCACTGACAAAGCTTGTTTGATCAGGTGGGTAATGCCTTGATAGATTACATGCATGATTCAGTCGGAACATACCAGTATTTGTGGTCTCTGGGTCTGATATCTAATCAGATGTACATCCAACTCAACAAAACATGTGCTGTAGATAGTACATATCTCTTTAAATCACCTGAATGCAAGAAAAACATTCATAATTCTGGCAAAGAAATAGGAAAAATTGATAGGTATAGTATATTCACTGGGACTCGTACCTGTCAAACCAGTGCTACTAAAAATCATACCATTCAAAGATCACTGGTAAGTGTGTATATACCTACAATTTTTTATATGTTCACATTAATACGGGCTTTATATGTATGGACTATTACTCATGTACATTATTTTGTCTTAAAGGTTGCTGGTGACCAATGTGATGCATATGATCCATGCACCGACACTTACTCGACTAGGTACTTCAATCTACCAGCTGTCCGAAAGGCTCTACATGTACGCCCCGAATCTAAACAACCCTGGGCAGGTTGCAGGTTTGTGGCACTGAGATTCCTAAAGCCAAAACAAAAATAAATTAATGAATGCGCGTTTTAAACCATAATCATTTTGTTTACTGCAGACAAGAAATACGTGACAATTGGAAAGATAATTCGATCTCAGTGTTGGATATATATCACGAGTCCATTCAGGCAGGAATTCGCATATGGGTCATCAGGTAGCACTTACAGCTTTAAAAGCATCATTTCTGAGATTCATTCAATTTATTGAACATACATCTAAGAAGACATTTCTGACATTTCTGGTCCAAACGTCGCTGTTTAGTGCGCAGCTGGAAAAGGCTTAACAAGATTTGGGACGTAGGGTTTTATCGAATCCGTTTTTTTGGCGAAGTCGGAGCTGAGCGATTTGGCGAACTTCTTGGAGTCAATTCGTCATTTGGAGAGCTTCGCGATTCATGGATTTAACGAATTGGTGACTGGAGGTGCTGGAAGCTGACAACTGCTGGACTGCGCTGGGAGAACGATTCGCGACGCTCGGCTGTGTGGAATCGAAGGAGATGTGGGAGAACAATTTCCATCATAAAATCGCCGCATAATCCACTTTTATATTGTTAGAAAAAAAAATCATCGGATATCGCCATATGATTTTCGACGATAACACGACGATTTTGCCATATTTTTAAACGGTTTTGCTTACTGCTGCAAAAGCAAAACCATATACCGCTGAGAATATGTATTGAAATCCAATATAAAATTTTTGCAGCAATCTGAAATAAGATGGTACAGTTATTATTGAAAATCCACCCAATTTTAAATATTACCATGGTAATACGACGGTTATCTGACGTAATCTGGCAAAATATGTCTCATTTTGTAGTGATACCTATTCCATTTCGGTAATTACTTATATGCACTATTTGAAAATTTCATATTTCAGAAGAAAACAAATATATTTCATACTTCGTTCATATATTCTTTCCAAATAATATTTAATTGAATAATGTTTCTATTGTAATTAACTTGTGTCAGACACTTTGTTCAAGTTCAACTGCATACTCCGGCCAATGAGCCATGATTGGATAAAATTTGAAATTATAGACGACATTAAAATAGGTATATATAATATGGATCGAGTTAGTGTATTTTTTTTTCCGATAAGAATGGAGTAGTGTATTTCGACAGCATATATTCAGATTCAGGTCAACTTGTGCCCTTCATGGCATTACAATTTTGCAGTTGATGCACTTTAGTCATGATTTAATTTGTCCATTGTTGATGCATCTCAACGACAATTACTTTGGACTTTGGTTCAGCTAAGCAATTTACGAACAATATCAATATATGTAAGTATATATGAAAGTAAAAGAGGTCATTTAAATCTTCCTATTATTTTAATAGCTACGATTTATTGTTGATGATAACTACTTGAAGAAATCGTCTTACATTGCTAAGAGAGGAAAAATTGCTAATTCATATTGGATTACTAAAGCATGACTATCAAGCCTAGATTTTTGAGTTAATATGAAGAGGTAATCCATATGAGTTAGTAATTTTCTACATTTATGATGATAAGAGAGCAACAAAACAGATGAATAATATTAAAATTTGGATTACCCTTTTATAGACCACCAATTTGCACTTTCTAATTCATTAACATCAAACAAGTACTTAAAAGTCTCTTGCATATTGATGGGACGGCCAAAATGACATCGGCTGAGACGTGCAGCGAGGCTCCAGACGCACGCACATCAGGACCCGACCACGCCCAAGCAGCCAAGGGCGTAGAGTTGGGCACAAGCGAGACCCTTACGACTGACGCGCACGGAGCCCATTTGGCAGCAATCGAAGCCCAAGATGTTAAGCCCACACGAGGTGAACATCAAGAAGATAATCAAATGGAGATCTCATCATCAAGTAGTGGGCGATTACTAAATCAATTGGGGCGTTATTGATTGAGGGAATCCGCGGCATTAAGAGGGGCATTAAATGAGCGTTACTCTTTTTTTACAAATTCAAACACGAAGGCAGGGACTATAAAACGAGACACAACCAGCAGTCATTCGGCATCAAGATTGTAGAATAGAAACTCTCTTCTTGATCTCTTTTGATTTGTGACGAGGTTAGCCACCTTTGGGGCCCAATCTACCCTTACTACAAGGGGTATTTTGGCGCATTATTCACTATTGTAGTCCTACGCCATCTCATTTCGTTCTTAGATATCAATAAACATCCGACGTTTTCCCCTCAATCATTCTATTTTCATTCCATTTCCGCCTCATTTTCCCACACTTAGCCCTTTTCTACACTTTTTCGCTGCACTAAAGGGATTTGATGAACCTCAAGTTCTTAAATTCCTATCATTAGGCCTCAAAGCATGTTCTTTCCTCGGAGTATTCATGGCGTCTACAACTCGGCAAGCCTCTATTACGGATCTAGATGCAAGGACAACAAACCTTGAGTCGGAGACAAAGGAGATTCGCGCTGACTTGAAGAACCTTGATGCAAAGGTGGATCGAAACTATGCGGAGTTGAGCCAATCCATCAAGACCGTACAAGAGTCCGTGTACATGTTGATGGCTCAACGCAACTCACCCATGGCGCCTAAAGCCTTAGATCATGGCAAGGGCATCGCAGACGAAGGAACCGGCACATCACTCGATGAGAGTTGTGCCCAGACTGCCGCGCGCTCCTCAACACATATCCGCGAGGATACGACGAGTTGGCCCAAGAATGCCCAAGAAGAGCCTCGTACGTGGACCCGTACCTAGATGAGCATTTGGAGGTGGAGACCAGACCTAGGCTCAACTATCTGCCGAGAGCTTATGGTGCGACTTGAGAGGCCCCAATTCATCCGAGGCCAGTGCGGGAGTTTGACGCAAGGCACTGAAAGCTCGAGCTGCCCGTTTTCCATAGCGAGGACGTTGGCGGCTGGCTCCATAGAGCCGAAAGGTACTTTCTTGTCAATAGTCTTACTAACTTAGAAAAATTAGATGCGGCTATCTTGTGCATGGAAGGAAAGGCGCTCCATTGGATGCAATGGAGAGAAGAGCGCCAACCTTCATAAGAATCAGGATGTCTTTCTTCAAATGACCCAAGAATTAAAAAGATGTGATGATGATATTAAAAAGGAACATCAAGCTGTTATTTTTCTTAATGCCATTCCCCTCAGTTTGACACTTTGAGAGATGTCATACAATATGTGGTAGAGATGACTTGACTGTCTCTAAGATAATAGAAGTTGTTAGTCAAAAGAATGAAACCTTAAATGTCTTCAAATCTAAAATGGGTCTAAAACTGATCCTAAAACTGAGGTTATATTTGCTAAGGGTAAAAACAACTATAAGGGGAAATCTAAGAAACCATTCAACAAAGGACCTCATCAAAATCAGTCTAATGGCAACAAAAATCCAGAAAAGAAAGTTTATGATAAGTCCTCTTCCCCCCTTAAGTGTACCTACTGTGGAAGGTTAGGTCACACTGTTGGCTATTGCTTTAAGAGAAAAGAAGATAAACACACTAATAATAAGACTAGTACAAGGAATGTCTGTGAAAGAAAGCCTCAGTACAATGAGGAAATACTTATGGTTACCAATGATGATGCTGGTAACTTTTGGATCTTGGATTCAGGGTGTACCATGCATGCCACTCCTCACAGGCATTTGTTCAGCTCCCAGGAGCAGCAGAATACTGGTGGTGTCATGCTTGGTGACCAAACCACATTGCAGATTAAGGGAATTGGTAAAGTTCCCTTAAGGATGCATGATGGTGTTATAAGAACTGTGCAAAATGTTGGTAGGGTGCCTAATTTGAGAAGAAGTCTTTTGTCTGAATCTTAGTTTGATAACCTAGGCTGTCACATTAATACACACAATGGCATAAGAGAGGTTATAAAAGACAATAAAACTGTGATAAAAAGCATTAATAAAGGTGGTCTGTATCATGTTATTCTATCACCTGAAATTAACACAGTTGATGAACAAAAAGCTTTAAAAGACACTCGTAAATGGCATACCAGACTAGGTCACTGATGGACCATAATTGTATGCATCATAAACACAGTTAAACCCACCAAATTAGACTGTTTGTCTATCTAACTTCTACGTGTTAGTCCCGAAATATTTTCACAGGGCAATCGAGAGATAAAAGTGAAAACACGCTAAGGAGAGGATTTTATGCTGAAAAGATATCAAGAGTCAATTGAAGGTCAAGATCAAGCACTGAACGAAGAAATCTCAAGATCCTGACGATGAATTACTCAAATTAAATCCAAATGAGGAATTATCAAAGACAGCCTGGAGTGAAATTGGACTGATAGTTTTGTAAAGACAGTACAAAACCGTCAAGATTCATCCATGTGCATTGGTGACCGGTGGCTTGGGTGAAAAGGATGAGTCATTGGGTGGCCTCCTCCCTCCTCCTCCTTGGGTGACCGGTGGCTTTGTCTAGGAGGTGGCCAAAGCCACAAAACCTCCTCCATTTTGACCTCCAACCGGCGACTTTGGGGAGTGCACAAGGTGGCGCTACTTGTCTCCTCCTCCCTCCTCCATCTCCTCCCTTGGATGAGAAACACATGCCACCATCTCCACCACCCATCTCCACCCCTCTTGGCTATAAATAGAAGTGCCCTCCTCCTCATTTGTATCATCAATCCATACACAAAACACTTATCTCTCTAAGTTTGGTTACTTTGTAAGTTTGTTCGGTTTATGAAATAATACTCCTGTTTGTTCTTGAGTATTATACTATAGAGAATACTCCTGTTAGTTCTTGAGTATTCAGTAGGAAATTGGGAATACTCCTGTTGGTTCTTGAGTATTCCACCCCTTTCCCTCTTACTGTTTTCAAAACCCCCGAGTATTTAGCTATGGTATCCACCTCTATGGATATTCGTAGCTAAACTCTTCATTCGGTGGAAGTTATTTTCTTGTATTATATAATGTTGTAATATCTTTTAGTTTCATTTCTTTGTATTCAAAACTTGTTCTATGTGCCATTTATAGTCAGAATTTCCAAGGTTGAGTGGATGCTACGAAAGGGCAAAACTCTTCCGTGGGGTTCGTGAACATACTCGGGTAAGTGGATGCTACGAAAGGGCAAAGCTTATCTGAGGAGTTCGACTTATCTAAAACACCACTTAGTCAATCGTAACTGTGAGATCAGGTGGATGCACAGAAGGCTAAGATACTTCGAAAGGAGGAATTAGTCTGAAGTAGAACAAGGGTTGCTTTAAACGATGTTGCAAGTCTTGCGCTACGAAAGGGCCTCGATTCATCTTTGAATACTTAGAAAAGTTACTAACGGTTTATTATATACATGTTATAATACAAGAGTACCTGAAACCAAATACTTTCTTTCAATCACAAAAACCCCCTGTATTTACTTTCCTAGTATAAATGTCCCGATCAACCACAACCATCAACCGCTCAACAACCGGAGGAATCGCAATCACGCATCACCCACTGTAAGTCTTCTAACCCTTATCTCTTTACTTTCAGTATTTACTTTCAGTATTTAATTTATGTATTTACTTTTCCGCACAAAAAACCCAAAAAACCAAAAACAGTAGTTTAATTACTCGCGCTAAAATCTCAATCATCCTAAAACACGTCCCTGTTAGTAAAAGAACAACGTATCCCCCTAATTCCCTTGGGTTCGACCCCTACTTACCACTTCTACCCAGTAGTCGCGAGTAGCGGACTTTATAAATTTATTTGTATAAATTGCTCTGACGACAAGAGAATTGTCAAATTGGCGCCGTTGCCGGGGAGTTAGTTAATTAATCGGATAAGTTGTTCAAATTGATACGCACTTCAAAACGACCATGTCTCGCGAAGAAAGTCACCATGACTACCAGGATGACGAAGAAATAAACATGTACGATCGAAATGATGAGATACCGCTTCCATTTATCGACGATCCGGAACAACTCATCAGAAACAGAAGAGCTCGTGATAGGGAAGCTAACAGACGAAACCAAGAACCACCCGAGGACCGAAATGTAGCTGGTCCAGTACAACCCCCTAGATATCCACCACCCCCACGCCCTCGACAAGTACCGAGACGCGAACCCGTCTTCGATAACTACTATGGGGATAACGACCATTACCGCGAACCTACTTTGGGAGAACTCAATGCACCGGATTTCAGAATTCAGATGTGGTGTATCTACGAAGGCCCTGAGCTGGAAAATATCAACATCAACACTTCAGTGGCCCACAACTTACCGAAGTTCGCAGGAAATCATGGAGAGTCAGCAATGGCCCATCTCCAGCGCTTACATGATATTTGCCAAAACTTAAAACCAAATGGCGTAAACGTAGACGACTTCAAGTTAAAAGCGTTCTACTTTTCCCTCATTGACGTGGCAAACGACTGGTTCCTTTCATTGCCTTCCGGGCTCAGATGCAGAAGAAATTCTTAGACAAATACTACCCAGCAGGAAGAGCAATGCAAGTAAGAAGGCAACTGCAGGACATCAAGCAAGGACCCAACGAAACCATGTACGATTACCTGGAAAAGTTCAACCACCTGGAGAGAAGTTGCTGTACACTAGGACTGCCCGAGAAACTCATAATCGAGTACCTCATTGATGGATTAAGACCCTTAGACAAAATGCTCCTGGACGCCTCAGCTGGAGGATCCATAATGAATCTATCATTGAGCGGAGTTAGGCAACTGATAAATGACGTTGCTAAAAATGCTCGATTCCGAGAAGAGACGACTCGGCAGGAAGAATTCTCCCGAACAAAAAGTGTGGCGAAGGCCGAAACACCAATGAACTCTATGTCTGAGGAGATGAAATAGTTAAAAGAAATGATGATTCAGATCCTACGAAGGCAGCCAGTTCCAGTTAAGCCTTGCGAATTTTGTGGCATGACGGACCACAAAACTGACGCATGCCCGACTTTAATGGAAGAGGAACCAGCAGAAGTGAATGCGGCAGGAGGATACCAAGGGTACAACAACAACAGCAATGACAGAGCCCGGACAAAACAGACAGTATGGTCAAGCAACCATCCCGAATTGGCATAACAACTATCCTCAGAAGAACGCTCAACCATCTGTCCCCCAATCAGCTCAGTCATCCTACCAACCTCCACACCGGCAGTATAACCAAAACACTCCATCAGCGGGTCAATATCAGCAAAAAGGACCAAATCAGTACCAGATGGCCAGCATAATCAGCAAGAACCCACCAAGTCGCTTGATGACACAATGAAGGAGCTCGCAGGAAACATAAATCAATTGGGTACTTCGCTACACCAATACCAGGCGAAAACTGACGGGGTAATTTCCGAATTAACCAAACAAATGTCCCATCTCGCCACTGCGATGTCAACGCTCACTAGCGAACCTGGCAGACTACCTTCACAGACCATCCAGAATCCAAAGGCGAATCTTAGCATGATGAAAGGGTCAAACGGAAAGGCGACACTGGGAGAAGTTGCACGATCACCAGCATACAGACTAACAAACAAGCACTTCAACCGCAGGAGTCGTTTTGATTGGAATCAAGAGGAAGACCGACCCAATGATGGTAAAACATGGGTCACGCACGCTGACAACGGACGATATGCCTTCACCGTTTGTATAACACCACCTCCAATCACACCCTTGGACATACCAGCATCTGGCTGGGGCGTCAACAATGATCTAGACTTTGACAGTCCTAAGGGGAACTTTTCACTTACATCAGAACAAAGCTTCCACCTAGAAGATCAGATGACCCCAAGGAATGAGACAGAAGAAAAAGTGGAGCCAATAAAGGAACAAAATGATCTGATAGCAAAAAAGCGCCTAAATTGGAGCCCGGAGACATATCTGGAAATGAGCAAGGACCCAGGAGCCTTCACCGTAACCTGTGTTTTCGGCAAAATCCCAATTCATCATTGCTTAATAGATCTTGGGGCATCCGTCAACATTCTGCCTTACCCCCTATATTGCTCACTAAAGCTCGGTCCATTAAAGCCACCAATAATCTCCCTCGAGCTGGGAGACAAGTCGTGCATCCAGCCAGTTGGAGTATTAGAAAGCTCATTACTCCGTGTAGGAAATGTCGTCGTTCCTGCAGACTTTTACGTAATACCAGTCCAAGAATCTGACAAGGACGACCCTCCAACAATTATATTAGGACGACCGTTCCTTTACACCACAGGAGCCAAGATCAACATGGGCAAGGGCTCGTTATCACTTGCATTCGGAGGCAGAACTTCATATTATAACATCTATGGTAACAAACGTGCAAAACCTCTGGAACAATGGAGTCCTGACCTAAGCACATCAACCAGCAAAGAACCCGGTAGAATCAATCCAGGAGTCGAGGTGAAGTTTGACCTGAGCCACCCATGGGATCCCAACCAATGATCCAGAACGAGGTACTGTCGAGCCAACGACGTTAAACAAGTGCACTGGTCGGGAGGTAACCCGACACTATCTTACTTTCTGTTATTTAAATTTCCAATAAGCGCTCTCACCCACTTTTTGTCTAGAAGGAATGTCTTTCATGTAGGAATTAAGTTTTTGGAGCAAGATCGGATCAGCCAGGCAGCTTCCGTGAATTTACCGGGCCTGCGCTGAGAGTTCGAGGCCCCAGCTGAACTCCCTCGATTATCCAGCCTCATGCCATGTCGTTCACTCGACACCTTAAAGGGAGTTCTGTTCTTCTTTTTCCTTAATGTCATTTCCTTCTCCTGTATATATTGCATGACTTTTGAACTAAGGCTTGCCTTCGTTCAAAAGTGTGGGGTGAGAACCAACTGCATGTTTTTTCTTTTTTTTAGTAGTATCTTTTTGGAATTATGAACTTTAGAATGTGAAAAAGATAGATCATAATTCATGCATCAACCTTATGAAAATGCAAACTGTTTAAAAACTTAGAATGTAACTTCTCATTTGTCCCTTTGTGCTGAGATAACCTAGGGATGTGAGTTGATAGAAATTGCCCTAGAGGGGCTTGGCAAGCACTTGAAGGATCAGATCAAACTATATGGTTTTCGAAGTCAGTGGAGGCTGCACTTCGGGGTTCAGTGAATAATTGAAGACAACTCTGCCAAGAAGCATCTATGCAAAGGCGAGGACGGGAATCAGACCGTCCTCTCTCTAGTCAAAATAGCCGAGAAAATAAATGAGCGACCCTCATCTTGACCCGCGCGAAACGACGAAGACGAGAGGAGCGGGGAGGTATTTCCATAGGCTTGTGGGCGATGATTGGACCTCCCAAATAGGCTGAGAAATGGACTAGCAAGTCACAAAGAAGCAAAAAACTCAAAGAAGAAAATCAAAAGAGGCCAAAGGCCCAAAATTGTGAAGGTTTTAACCGAGCAAAAGTGAAGCACTCAAAAAAGACAGATCATAAAGCCAAAGGCAGAATCACTACAAAAAGCTAGTCCCTCGCCAAAGAAGAAAAAAGAGAATAAAAAAAAGGCTCAACTCACTGAAACCCGAATCGAATCACGTGCTAGAGAAAGCTACAAGAAAACTATATAGTGCGAGACGGTCCCGAAGGTGTAGTCCAGGAGCCTGAAAAGGGCTATCTCCCGAAACATCCAAAATAATTTGCATCTCGGCACGAAGGTACAAGTATCAAGTTTCTTCTATTTATTTACGCAGTTTAGATTGGCAATAAGTAGTAATGCATGAATTAGGAGAAATCAAGTACCACAGTCTAATTTTCATATTTCAACAAGCTTACTTAGTGCCGCCCTTTAATAGCATTGTTCGGGACGAACAACTAAAAGTGTGGGGTGATCTGATGGACCATAATTGTATGCATCATAAATACAGTTAAACCCACCAAATTAGACTGTTTGTCTATCTAACTTCTACGTGTTAGTCCCAAAATATTTCCACAGGGCAATTGAGAGATAAAAGTGAAAACACGCTAAGGAGAGGATTTTATGCTGAAAAGATATCAAGAGTCAATTGAAGGTAAAGATCAAGCACTGAACGAAGAAATCTCAAGATCCTGACGATGAATTATTCAAATTAAATCCAAATGAGGAATTATCAAAGACAGCCTGGAGTGAAATTGGACTGATAATTTTGTAAAGACAGTACAAAACCGTCAAGATTCATCCATGTGCATTGGTGACCGGTGGCTTGGGTGAAAAGGATGAGTCATTGGGTGGCCTCCTCCCTCCTCCTCCTTGGGTGACCGGTGGCTTTGGCTAGGAGGTGGCCAAAGCCACAAAACCTCCTCCATTTTGACCTCCAACCGGCGGCTTTGGGGAGTGCACAAGGTGGCGCCACTTGTCTCCTCCTCCCTCCTCCTCCATCTCCTCCCTTGAATGAGAAACACATGCCACCATCTCCACCACCCATCTCCACCCCTCTTGGCTATAAATAGAAGTGCCCTCCTCCTCATTTGTATCATCAATCCATACACAAAACACTTATCTCTCTAAGTTTGGTTACTTTGTAAGTTTGTTCGGTTTATGAAATAATACTCCTGTTTGTTCTTGAGTATTATACTATAGAGAATACTCCTGTTGGTTCTTGAGTATTCAGTAGGAAATTGGGAATACTCCTGTTGGTTCTTGAGTATTCCACCCCTTTCCCTCTTACTGTTTTCAAAAACCCCCGAGTATTTAGCTATGGTATCCACCTCTATGGATATTCATAGCTAAACTCTTCATTCGGTGGAAGGTATTTTCTTGTATTATATAATGTTGTAATATCTTTTAGTTTCATTTCTTTGTATTCAAAACTTGTTCTATGTGCCATTTATAGTCAGAATTTCCAAGGTTGAGTGGATGCTACGAAAGGGCAAAACTCTTCCGTGGGGTTCATGAACATACTCGGGTAAGTGGATGCTACGAAAGGGCAAAGCTTATCTGAGGAGTTTGACTTATCTAAAACACCACTTGGTCAATCGTAACTGTGAGATCAGGTGGATGCACAGAAGGCTAAGATACTTCGAATGGAGGAATTAGTCTGAAGTAGAACAAGGGTTGCTTTAAACGATGTTGCAAGTCTTGCGCTACGAAAGGGCCTCGATTCATCTTTGAATACTTAGAAAAGTTACTAACGGTTTATTATATACATGTTATAATACAAGAGTACCTGAAACAAAATACTTTCTTTCAATCACAAAAACCCCCTGTATTTACTTTCCTAGTATAACTGTCCCGATCAACCACAACCATCAATCGCTCAACAACCGGAGGAATCGCAATCACGCATCACCCACTGTAAGTCTTCTAACCCTTATCTCTTTACTTTCAGTATTTACTTTCAGTATTTAATTTCTGTATTTACTTTTCCGCACAAAAACCCAAAAAACCAAAAACAGTAGTTTAATTACTCGCGCTAAAATCTCAATCATCCTAAAACACGTCCCTGTTAGTAAAAGAACAACGTATCCCCCTAATTCCCTTGGGTTCGACCCCTACTTACCACTTCTACCCAGTAGTCGCGAGTAGCGGACTTTATAAATTTATTTGTACAATTTGCTCTGACGACAAGCGAATTGTCAGTCACATTTGTAACAAAGGGCTTTTACACTTGTATAAATCTGGCTTTACTGAAACTCAACCTATTGACTTGAAATTTTGTGAAAACTGTGTCCTTGGTAAAAAGACCTCACACCCTTTTAGTAAATCAACATTCAAGGTTAACAAACCTTTGAAATATGTTCACTCTGATCTGTGGGGGCCTGCTCAGGTTGCCACAGTTGGAGGAAGACATTATTTCCTCTCTTTAATTGATCATTTTACTAGAAAAGTGTGGGTTTATCTGTTAAAAACCAAGGATGAAACTTTTGAACATTTTAAACTGTGGAAAACTAAGGTTGAGACTCAAACAAACTTGAAACTAAAATGCCTAAGAACAGATAATGGTTTGGAGTTTTGCAATAAACTGTTTGATAAATTTTGTTCCGAAAATGGAGTAAGAAGGCATTTGACTGTCATTGGTACCCCTCAGCAGAATGGGACTACTGAGAGGATAAATAGGACCCTCTTAGAGAGGGCTAGATGCATGATGATCACCTCAGGGGTTAAGCCCTCATTGTGGGGTGAGGCTGTGATCACTGCCTCCTATTTAGTCAATAGAAGTTCATCATCTGTGATAGACTTCAAGACTCCCCAGGAACTATGGACTGGTACACCACCATCTCTTGGCCATTTGAGACCTTTTGGCTGCACAACATACACCCAAATTTATCAAGGGAAATTACAGCCAAGGACTGAAAAGGGGATTATGATTAGCTACCCTGAGGGTGTGAAAGGCTATAAGATACTGTTAATTCAACCAGGAGGATACAAGGTTATTATATCTAGAAGTGTTACTTTTAATGAAGATGATTATTACTTCAAGTCTAAACTAAACTGTGCTTCTAACCTTGATGGCACATCTGAGCATGTGACCAGTTTTCTTCCACCAGGTCATCCTATTTTCTTTCCAGCTGATGATCCAAGTGACACTCTAGAAGCTTACTCAGGACAGTCACTAGACTTAGAGATGCCACAGTTGGAGAATGAGGTAATAAGTGAGCCCCAAGGTGGCTCAAACTCACCAAGTAATGTACATCCACACCAATCAGGTGGGGAGGTAAGTGCATCTAACTATTAAAAGAGGGAAATAGTCCTAGTGATCCACCTAGATTTAAGGCTTGGTTAGTTGCTAAGGGCTTCACACAAAAAGAAGGAATTGATTACACTGAAATTTTTGCTCCAATTGTGAAATACAAAACTATGAGGCTTTTAATTGCTATGGTGGCTGTTTATGACTTAGAGTTAGAACAAATGGATGTAAAGACAGCTTTCTTTATGGGGATTTGCATGAAATAATTTATATGAGACAACTTATAGGTTTTGAGGATAGAAATCATCCTGACCATGTTTGCCTGTTAAATAAATCTACTTATGGACTGAAACAGTCCCCTAGGCAATGGAATAAGAAATTTGACTCTTGTATGATTTCCCTTGGCTTTATTAGAAGCAAATATGATAGTAGTCTATATCTGAAAATGCAAAACACTGTTTCCCTTATTTATGTGCTGCTTTATGTTGATGTTATTCTGCTCATTTGTAAGTCTAAGTCTGCCATAGAAACTGTTAAGAAAAAGCTCAAACAAAACTTTGACATGAAGGATTTTGGGAGTGCCCAAAAGATCCTTGGGGTAAAATAATCAGAGATAGAAAATCTAGGACCATTTGCTTATCACAAACTGATTACATGAATTTTGTCTTAAACAAGTTTTCTATGCTAAATGTAAAACCTTCCCTTGTCCCATTAGGAGGGCATCTTGAGCTCTCCAAAGCTGATTGCCCCTCTAATGAAGATGAAAAACAACAAATGGCTAATGTTCCATATGATGTTGCAACTGGGTCAGTCATGTATGCCATGTTGTGTACAAGGCCTGACCTGGCATACTCCATCAGTGTTTTGAGCAGATTCATGTCCAATCTAGGTGAAAATCACTGGTTGGCCATGAAGTACCTGCTCAAGTATATAAGTGGAACTAAAGACATAGGCCTAGTTTTTCAAAATTATGATCCAAATGCTGGCTTGGTAGGCTATGTAGACTCTGATTATGCTGGGAATAAAGACAATATGAAGTCTACAACTGCCTTCTTTTATACATGGAATGGAAACTGTGTGAGCTGGAAATCCCAGCTCCAACCCATTGTGACACTCTCCTCCACTGAGGCAGTAAATGAAGCCTTATGGCTCACTGGGATTGTGGGAGAGATTGAGGGAAGAGTCCCAGTCCCTCATCTCCACACGGACAGCCAAAGTGCTCTTTACTTATGTAAAGATCTAGTTTACCATGAAAGATCAAAACACATAGATGCGAGATATCACTTTATAAGGGATAAAATTGACTGAAATGAAATTGTGTTAAAGAAGATTGCTGGTGATATTAATCCTGCAGATTTTGGAACAAAAATTGTTCCCACTGACAAGTTTGTTTATTGCAGGAAGAAGCTTCACATTGATGAAGTAGGTTGAGATGTGGAGTGAGCCAAGGAAGGGACTTGTGAGACTTGGTCCAATGATTCATTGTAAGTCATTTAAAGGTTTTGGCACAAAATAGATTAGGAGGGCATTTGTTAGGTTTGTAATCCATTTTGTGTGATGGAACAGTGCCCATATGTGATCTATTTGCAAGCATTAGGTTAGTTTTAGTGCAGGGTAGAGTTGGATAGGCTTTAGGATTCCCATACCCTTAAGCTCTCCAGCCCCAGCCAAAACGGCACAGTTTTGAAGAAGCGGTAATTCTGTTTTTGGTGGATAAGTGGACCGGCGACGTGTTGAGTAAAGCAGGAGATTTGAAGCCGCAGGGCACAACGCCGTTGGAGAAGCGCGAGCTCAGTTTGAACATACAAAGGGAACGCTGTCGTTTGCATCATCTCCTCAGTCGGATATTCACCCAGCTGGATTTCCAATTTGGGATTCTAGGGTTTGCTATTTGAGCGAGAGAGTGCGAGAGAAATACTCACTCAATTCATTCCATTCGATCAAGCTGCCATTCACAAGAGACTCGACATACTGTGACGACCCTTACTACACCAGCAATTTGATCGGAGACGCCTCAGTCCGCTGGTTGGTTCATCTGATCTGTGAGAAGGAGGCGGAGTCGGTTTTGGCCTGCCAGACGACTCAGGTTCATCAGGGAAGTCTTTGATTGTTCTGTTACTGTCTTCATACTGTGTTTAGACTGTTTGATTAGTCTTAAACCTATAGCTTGCTTGCTTGATCATGCATAAGAACAATTGTGCCTTTTTATAACCTTTTTTGACTTATAGTAGAATATTGGTTTGAGTACCCTCGCTCCGTGGAGTAGGGGCAGCCCCCGAACCACGTAAAAACTGATTATGCCATTTACATTCAGTTCCCAATCTTGTTAAGTTCAGAATTTTCTGATCAGTTGGGAAATCCTGTGATAGACTACGTGCATGACTCAGTCGGTAGTTTCCAATATTTGTGGTTTTTAGGTCTCATATCTGATCAGACCTATAACCGACTCAACCAAACATGCCTTGATCTTCGATACAATAGCTATATTCACATCTACTCATCTGAATGCGGTAAAAGCATTGACGAATCACTTAGAGAAATGGGACAAATCAATAGGTTGAGTATTTTCTCTCGGACCTGTCAAACCCATGTTTTTGCAAATCATGTAAGTTTTAAAAATCCTTGCATTTTTACCGCTGACTAAACTAAAAGCTCTGTGTTTCCGTTTTCGCCAGGCATCATCCATATCCCCTTCGTCTCCACTGCATCTCTCTTTGCCGGCAGTCGGCTCCGGCGTATTTTCCTTCTCCCCCATGACTTTTCTTCTAGGTCCCGTCGTTGGAGGCGTTCGGCTCGATTGGTCTGTCGGGTTGTTGGACTCGGCTGGTGTTCCGATTCTGGTGGCCGGAGGACGGTTGGTGTCATTTGGTCGGACGGTGGGTTGCTGGGAGCAGGTGTGGGTGTTTTTTTGGAGATGGTGGGGCTGTTGGATGTTCGGACGGGCTGAGGGAGGTGGGTGGTTTTTCGTCGGTCTGATTGGGTGGTCCTGGTGGATGTTTTGGCAAGGCGGTGATTGTGCGGCTCAAGCGCCTCTTTTTGAGCTTGTCTTTGTCGCTTTGTTGGCGACCTTTTTAGTCGCTTTAGTTTTTTAGTTTTCTTGTAGTAGGTTATATAGCCTTGAGCTGTAGTGTTAGTTTGTAGTTTTTGTGTTACTTTCAGTGTTATTTTTTTGGGCTGCACTCGTTGCATTTGTTGATCCCCTGGCTTTGGTTGTTTGGCCATCCCTTTCGGCGCGAGGCAAAGTGGTCCGTATATTTGCTCCCGGCTAGCTAACATGTCCCAGCTCGAAGTCCTCCGTATTGCCTTTTTATGAATTCTTGGTGGCATGCTGCCAGTGGCAGGCGGTCGGGGTTTGTAAGATCACTTGTGCAGTCTTCTCGTATTTCAGTGGAAATCGGCCGGAGGTTTAGTGAAGTTCTTGCATTTTGGCCGCGTTGGCATGGATCGACTTGGAGTCTTTCAGCGTGATTATCTTTGTGGCCTAGCAAGGCATGGATTGCGTTTTATAGTTACATGTTTTGGTCCTGTTTTGTTAGTCCTATGGTTGTTCTTGTTGTCATGTTGGTTCTCTGAGTCGTTGTATGTCTCTTCATTTATCACAGAAAAAAATCCTTGCATTTTTTTCTGTTTGGTCACCAATTTTCATGGGATGAATTACTACTATTTAATGTACAACTATTTTTGTCTCGCTGATGATCAGAGTGAGAGTGATGATCTGTGCACCGTGACGTACTCGACTAAGTACTTCAATTTGCTAGAGGTGCACAGGGCTTGTTGTGGAATAATGCTATTGTGATGTTGTTGTGTTATATCCACTATTAAAATTAGGGAAAAGTACACATTGGTGCCTCGAACTATCGCCCTTTTCCAATTAAAGGTCCAAACTATCAAATTTTCCAATTAAGGGCAAAATAAAAAATAAATTGACCAATTTTCAAACACAGCACCATAGGTTCACCGTAGTTAAATTTTGAACTCAATCATGTGAACCCCGTTAATGACGACTCAATAAAAATGTTCATTTGTGTCAAATAAGAAAGATCGATTAATTATGTGTAGTGTTTATGATCCGATCATTGGGTTATTTTCAACGATATTCACATGATTGAGTTTGCAATTTAATCACGGTGTAGCTACAGGGCTTTGTTTTCTAAAATTGGTCAATTTATTTTTTATTTTGCCCTTGATTGGAAAAATTGATAGTTTGGACCTTCAATTGAAAAATGACGATAGTTCGGAGCACCAATGTGTACTTTTCCCTTAAAATTAATATAAACAGAATTATTATTAGACTAACATAACCACAATAAAAGCCATATATTAAAGACTCGAACACCTTCTGTTCCTCCGTTTGCTTGGCCCCTCTCTGGCTTTTCCTCTCCGTTTCCCCTCCTAGCTTCATCTCCTTTGCCTTCTCCCCCTCTCCATTTCTCGGTTGGATTCAGATCTGCGGGTTGTGGGGTGGTTGGAGTCTGACGGTACGGCGGTGTTGGCTGTGATGGTGGCGGCGAGAGGAGTTGGAGGGGAGGTCTGTATATATGTATATATCTGTTTGTTTGTGTTTAGGAGCCAGCCGGGTTTCTTCCCAGTGGGAGTGTTTGGGCGTCGGATGATGGGTGGTGGTTTTCGACGGGGTTCTGCTGGTTCATCTTTCGGGTTTTCGGTTGGCAGTCTTCTGAATGGATTTTGACGTCCTTCTTCCACTCCTTGACCTAGTCTTCATGCCCCAGTACAATAGTGGTGGTGGTGGATTAGGACACGGTGTTTGGCTTCGTTTGGCGGGGTCAGTTTTCGTTTGGTGGCGGGTGGATTTGCGGGGTGCAGAAGGTTGGAGTTGAAGACGGACGACGGATTGGATATCCAGATGGAGGTTTGTTTCGAGTGCGGCGTGGCTGTGGCCGGGTTTAGGCCGGGCAGTTTGGACCTCTTTTCGGCCTGCAGGCTCATGGTGGGCGGCGGCTCCGCTTGGGGAGGCTGGTTTTTTGGTGTACATATTGTCCGGTTTTAAAGGTGTAGTTTAGTTTTAGTTTTCTAGTTTAGTCCCTCTAAGTGGGTTTTCACTTATGAGGGTTGTTCCTCAGCCGATTAGGTCTGAGCTGTTTGTTGTTTTAGTTTTTAAGTCTCAGGAGTTCGGCTCCTGTTTTAATCGAAGGGCACGACGGCGCGTGATGGACCACAATTGTATGAATCATAAACACAGTTAAACCCACCAAATTAGACTGTTTGTCTATCTAACTTCGATGTTTTAGTCCCGATACATTTCTACAGGGTATTTCAGAACTTAGAGAGAATACACGCTAAGGAAAAGCTTTTAGCACAGAAAAGATATCAGGAGACAATCCAAGGTCAAGATCAGACGCTGAATGAAGAAATCTAAAGATCCTGACTTGGAATCATTCAAAACAAATCAAACCGAAGAGAAACCGAAGGCAATCCGGAGCTGAAATACACTGATAATTTTGTGCAAACTGCACAAAACTCACAAACCACTCTCCCCTTGCCACATGGGCCGGCGGCTACCTCCTCACATCTCCCCTCCCCCTCTCCCCTTCCACCACATGTCAACCTCTCCTCCTCCCTCCCAAAAGCCGCCGGCGGCTTTGTGTTGTCCCTCTCCCCTTGTGACACTTGTCTTCCTCTCCTCTTCCCCTCCTCTCCACCCTTGGATGCTAAACCACATGCCCTCATCTTGGCCATCCATTCCTCTCCTCCATAGCTATAAATACCAAGCCATCCCTCCTCATTTCATAAGCCATAGCATTCACAACACACCACACTCCACTTCTCTCTCTAAGTTTGTTACTTTGTAAAGTTTGGTTTTGATATTAATAAAAGTTCAGTTTGTTCTCAAATACTTTAGTTCGATCTTGAGTACTCCTGTCGGTTCTTGAGTACTCAAGTTTTCAGTTACAGTTCAAGAGTTACTCCTGTTTGTTCTTGAGTAATCTCTTTCTCTTCTCTCTATACTCCTGTTTGTTCTTGAGTATTCTCTTCAATATCCTAGTTATGATGTCCAACTCCATGGATATTCGTAACTAAACTCTTCATTCGGTTGAAGGGGAGTTCTTGTTTTATAAAATGTTTTACTTCGTTTAGTTTCATTTCTCTATATTCAAAACTTGTTCTATGTGCCATTTATAAGATCAGAATTTCCAAGGTAGAGTGGAAGCTACGAAAGGGCAAAACTCTACTGTGGGAATTCGTGAACATACTCGGATAAGTGGAAGCTACGAAAGGGCAAAGCTTATCTGAGGAGTTCGATCTATCTTAAAAACCATTTGGAAACTGGACCAAAGGGACCAAATGGATGCACTTACTGCTAAGATACTTCGAAAGAAGGAATTAGTATCGCTTAGAACAAGAGTTTATTGAGCGCTACGAAAGGGCCTCAATATACGTTTGAATACTTAGAAGGGTTACTAAAAGAATGAACAGGATATAATACAAGGCCCCCCAAGACCGAATACTTCTCTCGCAATTACAAAACCCCCCTGTCTGTACTTTTACTGTTCGATCAACTACAACCATCAACTGCTCACAATCCGGAGGACTTACCAATCACGCATCACCCACTGTAAGTCTCCTTTGTATTTTCAGTATTTACTTTTCTGTAATTTACGTTTCAGCAATCAAATCCGCAACCAATCAAAAAGTCACGTAGTTGTTAGCACTAAAACCTCAACCAACTTAAAACACGCTCTCTCGCTAGACAAATCCCTTAAAAGAATAACCTATTCCCCTAATTCCCTTAAAAGAATAACCTATTCCCCTAATTCCCTTGGGTTCGACCCCTACTTACCAAGTACTACCTAGTAGTATAGTTGCGAGTAGCGGACTATTATAAATTTATTTGCACAAATCGCTTTAACGACGAGCGGTTCTGTCAAATTGGCGCCGTTGCCGGGGAATTAGCAAATGGATAGTTGTTCTTTTTTCTGTTATACATAATTCACCATGTCGTCGTACTACGGAAGCAAGCCTTGGTACTATGAGGAGTTTTCCCCACCACCCTTCGAACTTGAAGTCCGTAAGAAGATCATCAACCTTGAGCAATCCCGGGACGAAACTTTGGACGAGTACTTGGCGTACTTCGATTCCATTGTGGCGAGCTGCCCGCACCACGGATTCGCATATTCATATCTTCTTCGGACATTTCTTACTGGGATGAGACTTCCGGAGCTTTGCTTGTTAGATACTGCCGCAGGAGGGTCAATAATGGAATTAAGCGAAAAGGAAGCCTGGGGCCTCATTGATGATTTGGCCGAGAGCACAAAACGAGGGCCAATGCACCAAACTGAAGATAAGGCACCAACGATGAAAGTGGACTCAGTACAGAACGAGCCCGGCATCACACCCATTGCAAGCTTGCCCGCAGCAAACCCGGAAGGAGACATCAGTATAAGGGCAGTAATGGACGTGGAGGCGGCTCTAAAGGAACCAACATTGGAGCCCACAAAGCTGACAGAGGATGAGGACGCATGGATAACTGAAGAAGAGCCTACATGGGATCTCACTCCCGAGCCATCCGAAGTAATGGACGAATCAGATACAGAAAGCATCGAGGAGGAGTCTTCATGGGAACTCACTACCAAAGCGGACGAGGAAATCAAGCCAGGCCCAGTCCTCATTTTCAATTTATCCAAGAAAGACCTGGCCCTTGTGGTGGAAGTCCCCCAATTTGTCCCCTCGGTTTGTATGCGGATCTCAGCCCCTGAAGATGAAGTAATCAATGATGAGGTGCAAGGCGAGTTGGAGCCAAAAAAGCCAACAATGAAACACTCCCTTGCCACGAGCCAACCAAGCAGCCCTGAAAACTCGCTCGTTCTAGGATGGCCAATCATCTCTTCCACAAAGAAGCGACAAAGACATGGCCCGGTGCAATGGAAGCCCGGAAGGAGGAACAAGAGAGCTCGACTTGATGAACCATCTAATATGGTCAAGGAATCCTCGCCCTCTCGAGGATATGTAAAGAAGAAACCTCCGGATCAAGGGAGAGCAAAACTGAGCCCGCTGCCATATGTGTTCTTTGGGCAAATCAAAAGGGCAGCTATGAAGAAGTTCGACCTCAAGCAACCATGGGATCCAAACACATCTGCTCGCAAGAAATCGAGAAAAGGGCCTGAGCAGAATGACTCCTACATGGAGCACGCTTTTGCCATGACTGGACAAGGCAGCCCTAAACAGGAGAAAACCCAGTTCAAAAAGCTGATAGTGAAAGGTCCCTCGCCTTCTCATAGACGTTGGAAGGAGATACCATCAGAACTGGACCCAAACCCGTCATCTGCTAAAAAATCAGGAAGACTCACCGCAAGAATCAAAGTCGGTGGAATCAAGAAGTACAACCTCAGCCACCCATGGGACCCCAACCAATGATCCAGAACGAGGTACTGTCGAGCCAACGACGTTAAACAAGTGCACTGGTCGGGAGGTAACCCGACACTATCTTACTTTCTATCATTTTAATTTTCAATAAGCGCTCTCACCCACTTTTTGTCTAGAAGGAATGTCTTACATGTAGGAATTAAGTTTGGAGTAAGACCGGATCAGCCAGGCAGCTTCCGTGAATTTACCGGGCCTGCGCTGAGAGTTCGAGGCCCCAGCCAGACTCCCTCAATTATCCAGCCTCATGCCATGTCATTTCCACGACACAGTAAAAGGGAGTTCTGTTCTTCTTTTTCCTTAATGTCATTTCCTTCTTTTGTATATATTTGCATGACTTTTGAACTAAGGCACGCCTTCGTTCAAAAGTGTGGGGTGAGAACCATCTGCATGTTTTTCTTTTTCTTTTTAAATAGTATCTTTTTGAAAATATGAACTTAAGAATGTGAAAAAGATAGATCATAATTCATGCATCAACCTTGTGAAAATGCAAACTGTTTAAAAACTTAGAATGTAACTTCTCATTTGTCTTTTGTGCCGAGATAAACTAGGGATGTGGAGTTGATAGAAATTGCCCTAGAGGGGCTTGGCAAGCACTTGAAGGATCAGATCAAACTATATGGTTTTCGAAGTCAGTGGAGGCTGCACTTCAGGTTTCAGTGAATAATTGAAGTCAACTCCGCCAGGAAGCATCTATGCAAAGGCGAGGACGGGAATCAGACCGTCCTCTCTCTAGTCAAAATAGCCGAGAAAATAGATGAGCGACCCTCATCTTGACCCGCACAAAACGACGAAGACGAGAGGAGCGGGGAGGTATTTCCATATGCTCGCGGGCGATGATTGGACCTCCCAAGAAGGCTTGAGAAAATGGACTAGCAAGTCACAAAGACGCAAAAAGCTCGAAGAAGCAAATCAAGAGGCCTCAGGCCCAAAATTGTGAAGGTTTTAACCGAACAAAAGTGAAGAACTCAAAGCGTCAAATCAAAGGCCAAAGGCCAATTCACTACAAAAAGCAGTCCCTCGCCAAAAGTAATCAAAGTACTCAACTCACTGAAACCTGAATCGAATCACGTGCTAGAGAAAGCTACAAGAAAACCATATAGTGCGAGACGGTCCCGAAGGTGTAGTCCAGGAGCCTGAAAAGGGCTATCTCCCGAAACATCCGAATTAATTTGCATCCCAGCACAAAGGTACAAGTATCAAGTTTCTTCTACTTATTTACGCAGTTTAATTTAGTAACAAGTAGTAATGCATGAATTAGGAGAAATCGAGTACCATTATCTTACTTTCATATTTTAACCAACTTACTTAGTAACGCCCTTATAAAGCATTGTTCGGGACGAACAACTAAAAGTGTGGGGTTATCTGATGGACCACAATTGTATGAATCATAAACACAGTTAAACCCACCAAATTAGACTGTTTGTCTATCTAACTTCGATGTTTTAGTCCCGATACATTTCTACAGGGTATTTCAGAACTTAGAGAGAATACACGCTAAGGAAGAGCTTTTAGCACAGAAAAGATATCAGGAGACAATCCAAGGTCAAGATAAAACGCTGAATGAAGAAATCTAAAGATCCTGACTTGGAATCATTCAAAACAAATCAAACCGAAGAGAAACCGAAGGCAATCCGGAGCTGAAATACACTGATAATTTTGTGCAAACTGCACAAAACTCACAAACCACTCTCCCCTTGCCACATGGGCCGGCGGCTACCTCCTCACATCTCCCCTCCCCCTCTCCCCTTCCACCACATGTCAACCTCTCCTCCTCCCTCCCAAAAGCCGCCGGCGGCTTTGTGTTGTCCCTCTCCCCTTGTGACACTTGTCTTCCTCTCCTCTTCCCCTCCTCTCCACCCTTGGATGCTAAACCACATGCCCTCATCTTGGCCATCCATTCCTCTCCTCCATGGCTATAAATACCAAGCCATCCCTCCTCATTTCATAAGCCATAGCATTCACAACACACCACACTCCACTTCTCTCTCTAAGTTTGTTACTTTGTAAAGTTTGGTTTTGATATTAATAAAAGTTCAGTTTGTTCTCAAATACTTTAGTTCGATCTTGAGTACTCCTGTCGGTTCTTGAGTACTCAAGTTTTCAGTTACAGTTCAAGAGTTACTCCTGTTTGTTCTTGAGTAATCTCTTTCTCTTCTCTCTATACTCCTGTTTGTTCTTGAGTATTCTCTTCAATATCCTAGTTATGATGTCCAACTCCATGGATATTCGTAACTAAACTCTTCATTCGGTTGAAGGGGAGTTCTTGTTTTATAAAATGTTTTACTTCGTTTAGTTTCATTTCTCTGTATTCAAAACTTGTTCAATGTGCCATTTATAAGGTCAGAATTTCCAAGGTAGAGTGGAAGCTACGAAAGGGCAAAACTCTACTGTGGGAATTCGTGAACATACTCGGATAAGTGGAAGCTACGAAAGGGCAAAGCTTATCTGAGGAGTTCGATCTATCTTAAAAACCATTTGGAAACTGGACCAAAGGGACCAAATGGATGCACTTACTGCTAAGATACTTCGAAAGAAGGAATTAGTATCGCTTAGAACAAGAGTTTATTGAGCGCTATGAAAGGGCCTCAATATACGTTTGAATACTTAGAAGGGTTACTAAAAGAATGAACAGGATATAATACAAGGCCCCCCAAGACCGAATACTTCTCTCGCAATTACAAAACCCCCCTGTCTGTACTTTTACTGTTCGATCAACTACAACCATCAACTGCTCACAATCCGGAGGACTTACCAATCACGCATCACCCACTGTAAGTCTCCTTTGTATTTTCAGTATTTACTTTTCTGTAATTTACGTTTCAGCAATCAAATCCGCAACCAATCAAAAAGTCACGTAGTTGTTAGCACTAAAACCTCAACCAACTTAAAACACGCTCTCTCGCTAGACAAATCCCTTAAAAGAATAACATATTCCCCTAATTCCCTTAAAAGAATAACCTATTCCCCTAATTCCCTTGGGTTCGACCCCTACTTACCAAGTACTACCTAGTAGTATAGTTGCGAGTAGCGGACTATTATAAATTTATTTGCACAAATCGCTTTAACGACGAGCGGTTCTGTCAAATTGGCGCCGTTGCCGGGGAATTAGCAAATGGATAGTTGTTCTTTTTTCTGTTATACATAATTCACCATGTCGTCGTACTACGGAAGCAAGCCTTGGTACTATAAGGAGTTTTCCCCACCACCCTTCGAACTTGAAGTCCGTAAGAAGATCATCAACCTTGAGCAATCCCGGGACGAAACTTTGGACGAGTACTTGGCGTACTTCGATTCCATTGTGGCGAGCTGCCCGCACCACGGATTCGCATATTCATATCTTCTTCGGACATTTCTTACTGGGATGAGACTTCCGGAGCTTTGCTTGTTAGATACTGCCGCAGGAGGGTCAATAATGGAATTAAGCGAAAAGGAAGCCTGGGGCCTCATTGATGATTTGGCCGAGAGCACAAAACGAGGGCCAATGCACCAAACTGAAGATAAGGCACCAACGATGAAAGTGGACTCAGTACAGAACGAGCCCGGCATCACACCCATTGCAAGCTTGCCCGCAGCAAACCCGGAAGGAGACATCAGTATAAGGGCAGTAATGGACGTGGAGGCGGCTCTAAAGGAACCAACATTGGAGCCCACAAAGCTGACAGAGGATGAGGACGCATGGATAACTGAAGAAGAGCCTACATGGGATCTCACTCCCGAGCCATCCGAAGTAATGGACGAATCAGATACAGAAAGCATCGAGGAGGAGTCTTCATGGGAACTCACTACCAAAGCGGACGAGGAAATCAAGCCAGGCCCAGTCCTCATTTTCAATTTATCCAAGAAAGACCTGGCCCTTGTGGTGGAAGTCCCCCAATTTGTCCCCTCGGTTTGTATGCGGATCTCAGCCCCTGAAGATGAAGTAATCAATGATGAGGTGCAAGGCGAGTTGGAGCCAAAAAAGCCAACAATGAAACACTCCCTTGCCACGAGCCAACCAAGCAGCCCTGAAAACTCGCTCGTTCTAGGATGGCCAATCATCTCTTCCACAAAGAAGCGACAAAGACATGGCCCGGTGCAATGGAAGCCCGGAAGGAGGAACAAGAGAGCTCGACTTGATGAACCATCTAATATGGTCAAGGAATCCTCGCCCTCTCGAGGATATGTAAAGAAGAAACCTCCGGATCAAGGGAGAGCAAAACTGAGCCCGCTGCCATATGTGTTCTTTGGGCAAATCAAAAGGGCAGCTATAAAGAAGTTCGACCTCAAGCAACCATGGGATCCAAACACATCTGCTCGCAAGAAATCGAGAAAAGGGCCTGAGCAGAATGACTCCTACATGGAGCACGCTTTTGCCATGACTGGACAAGGCAGCCCTAAACAGGAGAAAACCCAGTTCAAAAAGCTGATAGTGAAAGGTCCCTCGCCTTCTCATAGACGTTGGAAGGAGATACCATCAGAACTGGACCCAAACCCGTCATCTGCTAAAAAATCAGGAAGACTCACCGCAAGAATCAAAGTCGGTGGAATCAAGAAGTACAACCTCAGCCACCCATGGGACCCCAACCAATGATCCAGAACGAGGTACTGTCGAGCCAACGACGTTAAACAAGTGCACTGGTCGGGAGGTAACCCGACACTATCTTACTTTCTATCATTTTAATTTTCAATAAGCGCTCTCACCCACTTTTTGTCTAGAAGGAATGTCTTACATGTAGGAATTAAGTTTGGAGTAAGACCGGATCAGCCAGGCAGCTTCCGTGAATTTACCGGGCCTGCGCTGAGAGTTCGAGGCCCCAGCCAGACTCCCTCAATTATCCAGCCTCATGCCATGTCATTTCCACGACACAGTAAAAGGGAGTTCTGTTCTTCTTTTTCCTTAATGTCATTTCCTTCTTTTGTATATATTTGCATGACTTTTGAACTAAGGCACGCCTTCGTTCAAAAGTGTGGGGTGAGAACCATCTGCATGTTTTTCTTTTTCTTTTTAAATAGTATCTTTTTGAAAATATGAACTTAAGAATGTGAAAAAGATAGATCATAATTCATGCATCAACCTTGTGAAAATGCAAACTGTTTAAAAACTTAGAATGTAACTTCTCATTTGTCTTTTGTGCCGAGATAAACTAGGGATGTGGAGTTGATAGAAATTGCCCTAGAGGGGCTTGGCAAGCACTTGAAGGATCAGATCAAACTATATGGTTTTCGAAGTCAGTGGAGGCTGCACTTCAGGTTTCAGTGAATAATTGAAGTCAACTCCGCCAGGAAGCATCTATGCAAAGGCGAGGACGGGAATCAGACCGTCCTCTCTCTAGTCAAAATAGCCGAGAAAATAGATGAGCGACCCTCATCTTGACCCGCACAAAACGACGAAGACGAGAGGAGCGGGGAGGTATTTCCATATGCTCGCGGGCGATGATTGGACCTCCCAAGAAGGCTTGAGAAAATGGACTAGCAAGTCACAAAGACGCAAAAAGCTCGAAGAAGCAAATCAAGAGGCCTCAGGCCCAAAATTGTGAAGGTTTTAACCGAACAAAAGTGAAGAACTCAAAGCGTCAAATCAAAGGCCAAAGGCCAATTCACTACAAAAAGCAGTCCCTCGCCAAAAGTAATCAAAGTACTCAACTCACTGAAACCTGAATCGAATCACGTGCTAGAGAAAGCTACAAGAAAACCATATAGTGCGAGACGGTCCCGAAGGTGTAGTCCAGGAGCCTGAAAAGGGCTATCTCCCGAAACATCCGAATTAATTTGCATCCCAGCACAAAGGTACAAGTATCAAGTTTCTTCTACTTATTTACGCAGTTTAATTTAGTAACAAGTAGTAATGCATGAATTAGGAGAAATCGAGTACCATTATCTTACTTTCATATTTTAACCAACTTACTTAGTAACGCCCTTATAAAGCATTGTTCGGGACGAACAACTAAAAGTGTGGGGTTATCTGATGGACCACAATTGTATGAATCATAAACACAGTTAAACCCACCAAATTAGACTGTTTGTCTATCTAACTTCGATGTTTTAGTCCCGATACATTTCTACAGGGTATTTCAGAACTTAGAGAGAATACACGCTAAGGAAGAGCTTTTAGCACAGAAAAGATATCAGGAGACAATCCAAGGTCAAGATAAAACGCTGAATGAAGAAATCTAAAGATCCTGACTTGGAATCATTCAAAACAAATCAAACCGAAGAGAAACCGAAGGCAATCCGGAGCTGAAATACACTGATAATTTTGTGCAAACTGCACAAAACTCACAAACCACTCTCCCCTTGCCACATGGGCCGGCGGCTACCTCCTCACATCTCCCCTCCCCCTCTCCCCTTCCACCACATGTCAACCTCTCCTCCTCCCTCCCAAAAGCCGCCGGCGGCTTTGTGTTGTCCCTCTCCCCTTGTGACACTTGTCTTCCTCTCCTCTTCCCCTCCTCTCCACCCTTGGATGCTAAACCACATGCCCTCATCTTGGCCATCCATTCCTCTCCTCCATGGCTATAAATACCAAGCCATCCCTCCTCATTTCATAAGCCATAGCATTCACAACACACCACACTCCACTTCTCTCTCTAAGTTTGTTACTTTGTAAAGTTTGGTTTTGATATTAATAAAAGTTCAGTTTGTTCTCAAATACTTTAGTTCGATCTTGAGTACTCCTGTCGGTTCTTGAGTACTCAAGTTTTCAGTTACAGTTCAAGAGTTACTCCTGTTTGTTCTTGAGTAATCTCTTTCTCTTCTCTCTATACTCCTGTTTGTTCTTGAGTATTCTCTTCAATATCCTAGTTATGATGTCCAACTCCATGGATATTCGTAACTAAACTCTTCATTCGGTTGAAGGGGAGTTCTTGTTTTATAAAATGTTTTACTTCGTTTAGTTTCATTTCTCTGTATTCAAAACTTGTTCAATGTGCCATTTATAAGGTCAGAATTTCCAAGGTAGAGTGGAAGCTACGAAAGGGCAAAACTCTACTGTGGGAATTCGTGAACATACTCGGATAAGTGGAAGCTACGAAAGGGCAAAGCTTATCTGAGGAGTTCGATCTATCTTAAAAACCATTTGGAAACTGGACCAAAGGGACCAAATGGATGCACTTACTGCTAAGATACTTCGAAAGAAGGAATTAGTATCGCTTAGAACAAGAGTTTATTGAGCGCTACGAAAGGGCCTCAATATACGTTTGAATACTTAGAAGGGTTACTAAAAGAATGAACAGGATATAATACAAGGCCCCCCAAGACCGAATACTTCTCTCGCAATTACAAAACCCCCCTGTCTGTACTTTTACTGTTCGATCAACTACAACCATCAACTGCTCACAATCCGGAGGACTTACCAATCACGCATCACCCACTGTAAGTCTCCTTTGTATTTTCAGTATTTACTTTTCTGTAATTTACGTTTCAGCAATCAAATCCGCAACCAATCAAAAAGTCACGTAGTTGTTAGCACTAAAACCTCAACCAACTTAAAACACGCTCTCTCGCTAGACAAATCCCTTAAAAGAATAACCTATTCCCCTAATTCCCTTGGGTTCGACCCCTACTTACCAAGTACTACCTAGTAGTATTGTTGCGAGTAGCGGACTATTATAAATTTATTTGCACAAATCGCTTTAACGACGAGCGGTTCTGTCAGCGCGTCATTTGGTTATGTAGTGTCGGCCACTGCGGTCGACCGGCTAACTTGTTTTATCGTGCCCTTCTTGGGCGTGGTGCCCTTCGTGGGCAGTTCGTTCCGCTTGTTACCGTGTTGGCACTTGTACTAATAAAAAAAGCCAAATATTAGAGTATGTGCTGATTTGAGTAAAGAAGTATGATGATGGACTGATTAATTTCAAAATGGGCTAGAGAAGGTCAGATATAGTTGTTTTAGCATAGAATTAAACACTAGAGAGTTTCGTCTCCACGAACAGCCGACTTGAAAGAGAAAAAAACAGAATCAAAGAATGGTAAGAGGATGTCGATTTTTCCTACCCCTGTCCGGACTCGATGAGAACAAGAAGAAGATGATTTTGAGTCCTATTGGGTATTAACCGAAGAGGAGAGACTGCCCAAAGGAGAGGATGAGCATTTTAGGTGTTTAGGTTAACAACAGATCATTCAGGTAAGTTGACGCTTTTTAGTTGTGATTTTTCCCTTGTCGATGCTCATTCGTTAGCTTTCATTGGTTTTCTACTTTGCTGAGATACGTAAAATCAAAGTTGGGAAGTTGGCATGTAAAATGTAGCAGTGAAGGGTTAAGTTGCGTATTTAAACTGATGGATCGTTAGATTAGCTGTCTATGTGAGGGAGATCCCAGAGTGGTATCCCTAAGACAGATGTCAGCGGAAATTAACTCTAGTACAGGAAATACAAAGAAGAAAGTAAGTACTCACGATTTAGAGTGGAAACCTTATTGCAATCCTTGCAACAGGCTGAAAACCACTTGCCTTCTGGACAGTTCCAGAAGGGCTTCAAGATCGGTGTTATTGATGAAAGAATATGCTTGTAGATTGTTACACTTGTCTTACTCAGTGACAACTAACAGATCTACTCAATTCAAAGGATCAACTAACACGATCTTATCTTGTCCGCACACAGCAGCACTTCGTCAGCTCCGGAATTGATCACGCTTCAATCTCCGATTGCACTCTCCAAAAAGCTGAGCTTCGAACAGAAGACTCCTCCTCCTTTTATAGTCGTCTTCAAGTCGGCTGAAACTGGTCTCTATTAGATATTCGATTGCTATCCAGCAGATGTGAAATGGTTAAGATATTTCCATATCTTAACCATGTCATTTATTTCCTTTCCAAATATGGCGCGCATCTTCCCATCATATATACGAGATGTATATTCGTGTATATCCTGACGTCAATATTCCACATCAAATATTTCATTCCAATACTCGTGTATCTTCAATTTATATCTCGAGAGTATCTTCCCAGATCCGATCTCGTCACAATGTCAGTGTGTCCCTCACACAGAACGCATCTCTCTCGCAGCGCTGCTCTCTCTCAGAGATGTCCAGTGATCCTTCCTGTCAAACAGTGATTTCTGCATACTCAAGTGGATTATTAGTTAAGTGTTTGTTATCATCAAAACACAAAGGGTCCAACAAATTCCCCCTTTTTGATGATGACAAACACTTCTTCACAAATGAGAAATCACACACAGCTATGGCACGGAATTCATATCTACGTTCCCCTAGGACAGCTAGCTACTTCAGAATTTATTCACTAAATGTTTATTTAAAGTCTAGCTAGCATAGTTCCCCCTCAAATAGACCTCCGCTCGTCCATCGGTACTGATTTTCCCCTTAGTATATGCACATATATTTCTTCCCCCTTTTGGCATCATCAAAAAGATATGCAAAAGAACACAGAGTAATGGAAAGAAAAACATTTCATTCATTGCCAGCAAATCAAAAGTGTGTCACGCGGACACCACACATGCAGCAGAGAATTCAAAATGCATAGAAATCTTAAACATGAAATTCAAAAAAACAAGTTCAATAAGAGGGGGTAGATGTGGGAGGGGTTGGCAAGGAGGGGGATCCATGAGACAGATCAGACTAAGCTTCAATCTGGAACGAAGCCTTCATATGTTCTACAATCTCTGCGGCAAGGGACTTCATCTACCCTGGGAACCCTTCGACTGCCACCGACATTGCACCCGAGTCAACTGTTATTGCCACCTCCAGGGCAACCATCTTCTCCTTCACGACCTTCAACTTGGTCCCTACTTCCAGCAACCCGGATTTCACCTCCTTCAACTCACACTTCACCTCCTTCATCTCAGCTTTAATCACCATTAACTCAGCTCTAACCTCTTTCAACAGAGCCAACATCTCACCCGAACCGTCAGTGGGAAGAATAGCTTCTTCACGCACAGGGTCTACAACCAGGGTCACCTCAACAACATCCTCATCACCAGCATCTTCTTCAACAATCGGGACTATCCATCCAATTCCCGCAGAGTACTCCAAACCTAACTTGACAATCTGCTCATCACCAAGGACAGACGATAACACTTTTTCAGATACAGGGTGATAAACCTCCCAGTACTGCAGGATTTTCTTCACAAACCCGGGATAGGGGAGGCCATTCGAGGGGTTGTCCTTGTTATTCTCCATATGGCGCATGACTTGAAAAGCCAAGTTGACCTGCTTCTTCTGCAGAATCTGATCTACCAGCAGTATGTCTTGAAAGGTCACCAAATTGTGCTTGTGCCGTCTCGGAGAGATGTTAAACACGAGGATTCTGTGGAGAATCCTCGGAAGCACATCCATGCTGTAGATTTCCCTCTGTCCTTTGGCAGCGGGATCCAACCCAAGTCGCTCGAACACCTCCGTCTTCGCCAAGGAGCCCGGCCACGTACCCTTTGAGTATGTAGCATACCCGCCTTTTGGCACCTGCAAGATAGTGGCCAGCTGCCGCACACTCACTGTGAACACCTCACCACCAATGATAACAGACAAATCCAGATTGCTCTTTCCCTTCTCCTTTTCTACCACTTTCAACTTTGAGTAAAACTCCTTTACCAGCCTCTCATCCACGAGAACTGACTTTCTGAACAATGCGCCCCACCCCAGGGCCTCCAGCAATTCCACAAATTCTCCCAGCCTGTTCTCCACAAGCCACTCATCATTCAACATCAACTCCTGAGCGAAGCCTCTCCCGGCTTCTTCTGACTCCTCGGTGCTCTCTTCCGACTCACCATCCGCTTCAATCAACGGGGCAGATGACTTAGTAGGTCTGACACTTTTTCGGGCCGAGGGAGGAGCAGAGGTCGAGGATTTCTTCGCTCGCTTCCCAGCGGACCGCTCAGCTATTGAATATCCCTTGCGGATGCGAGGCTGAGAGTGACAGTCCTCCTGAAGCTCGTCGAGTCGCTCTTCGAGTTTGACCACATCTCTGGCAACTGCAGAGTCGGTCGGAACAGAACCCGACGGCGTGACGGACTGCAGAATAGTCTCCAAACTGAGAAGATCGACTCCCCTTGCAAGCAATTGAGCAGCCATTTCAGTGGCGGCCGCAGGTGAGAGACTGGATTTAGGGTTTGAAGACGCCATGGATTTAGGGTTTCTGAACTTTGATTTGAGAGAGAGTGAGTTGTCTGAACTTTGAACACTCTACTGCTTTCTTCTTATACCCTCTGCGAACCCTAGAAACCCTTCCTCTTTTTTGTTCAAAACGTCGCCTCTTTTGCCTTTTTGGCAGTAAATGCTTCGCTCCAAATTTTTTGCTACAACCGAATGATGCGCCCCTTCCAAAAACGGCTCCCACACAAAGGACTTTCCAAATTCACCCAACCACACGAAACTTACTCCACACGGAGAGGGAAACACGTGTCATCAGGAGGGATGCATGTCTCCTCATAAAAGCAACCGACGGGACAACTGCCTGCAGCAGAGACTGTTCACCTTTCAAGTCAATCTTTACCTCTTCCCACTGCTACACCAACTTTACCGAGGACGTAGAACTCCCCATCTTCACAACTGTCACACAGATTGTTTCCCATCCAAGGTGAACCTTCCATAGTGATAGCTCAATCTGACATGTCTCATGGGTACACAAGGTTTTGGTATGGTGTGCTAACTTTACCCAAATGGTACAAATAACACCACACACAATCAAGAAAACATGAATAAAATCGACCGAACACATTTATCATCTTCTTACCTCATGTGGAATAGTTCCAGAAAACAACACATCAACGGGCTCATAGGAATATTCCACATGAAGATAGGCTAGGGTTGGTCTAGAGTGCCTCCCTGGCTTATAATGTGGGATCAACTGTGGAGGTCTCTTTCGGGCAGAAAGAATTCAGAATTTCATGTTTATCAATTTCTAATGCAGTCATCAATCACATAGCAAGCATGTAGAGATACCGTGTGAACACAACCTACTTTTTCACTAGCATAGAACATCCATGTTAGATTCTCCATCAGACGTGACTTGTATGCATCTAGTCTAGCCAATCACCGAGGGAGCAATATAAGTACATAGTTCTAAGAAAGAGAAACCATACCTAGTTCAAGCCTCAGCTTCTCGTAGGGTTCTCTGTGCAATGCCTTTGTGAATATGTCTGCAATCTGCTCTTCGGTTCTGCAGTATCCCATTTCTATTGTTCCCTTTTCCACACAGTCTCGTAGAAAATGATATCTAATCTCTATATGCTTAGTACGAGAGAACTGCACTGGATTTTTAGAGATGTTAATAGCAATAGTGTTATCACACAAAATTTTAGCACAATTAGTAATAACACCATAGTCACTTAGCTGTTGTCTGATCCACAGCAGCTGCGCGCAGCAAGCAGCAACGACGATGTATTTCGCCTCTGCGGTGGAAAGTGCAATTGAGGACTGCTTCTTTGAAGCCCAAGAGATAAGACATGGTCCAAGATATTGAGCCATCCCTGACGTGGACTTCCTGTCTGTCTTACACCCAGCATAGTCTGCATCAGTGTATGCTTCCAGGCGTAATTCTCCTCCCCTTGGATAGAACAGGCATAAGTCATCTGTTCCCTTAAGATATCTCAATATCCTCTTTACTGCTTTCACGTGGGTTTCCCTGGGGTCAGTGTGAAACCTTGCACACAGACAAACACTGAATAGGATATCAGGTCTGCTAGCAGTAAGATATAACAGCGAACCAATCATTCCCCTGTACATAGTTGGATCCACCCGTGGTGAGGTCTCATCCTTTGCCAGGGTGTCGTTTGGAGACATTGGTGTGGCACAGGTCTTGGCTGACTCCATCCCAAACTTCTTCAGCATCTCATTAACGTACTTCTGTTGATGGATTCGGGTGCCATCCTCTCCCTGAGCAACTTGAAGTCCAAGGAAGTACTTGAGTTCTCCCACCATGCTCATCTCGAATTCGCTCGACATCAACTCTGTAAACTTCTTGACAAGTTTAGGGTTAGTTGAACCAAAAATGATGTCATCTACATATACCTGCACGACCAATGTGTCCTTTCCTTCCTTCAGAAGGAAGAGAGTTTTGTCCACCTCTCCTCTGGCATATCCGTGGGATAGTAGGAACTGTGACAGTCTCTCATACCAGGCGCGGGGTGCTTGCTTCAGCCCATACATCGCTTTCTCCAGGATGTGAACATGATCAGGGTGAGTGTGATCCTTGAACCCTGGTGTCTGGCTTATATAAACCTCCTCTTTCAGAACTCCGTTCAGGAACGCCGTTTTCACATCCATCTGCTACAGAGTGAAACCATGGTAAGTTGTGTAAGCAATTAATAGTCTGATCGCTTCTAACCTTGCGACTGGGGCAAACGTCTCATCGTAGTCTATCCCCTCTTGTTGGTTGTATCCTTTGACGACCAGGCGGGCTTTGTTTCTCACAATGACTCCCTTGTCGTCCATCTTGTTTCTAAACACCCACTTCGTTCCAATTACATTCTTGTCCTTCGGCCTAGGGACCAGTCGTCATACCTTGTTCCTCTCGAACTAATGCAGCTTTTCTTGCATGGCATTTACCCACTCCGGATCCTTCAACGCGTCTGCTATTGTCTTTGGTTCTGCAATAGAGACGAAAGAGGCAAATCCGCAAAATTGACACAAATAATCCAGATTTACCTGATCCTGCGATGTATAGCACTGGTAGTTCCTTGTCCAAGCTGGGGGCTGAATGACTCTCCCACTCCTTTTAGTTCTAAGTTCCTCCGCAGTGCCTGTGGGAGGGAGATTGTCGGCAATCTCCTCCTCGTTTGGAGGGTCACCGTTGATGTCAGTCACTGGGACATATAGGACATGCTCCTGAGCAGGCATTTCAATCTGACCATCTTTAGCGGGGGCTGATGGACCATAATTATACGAATCAAAAACATAGTAAAACCCACCAAATTAGACTGTTGGTCTAGTTAACTTTTGCTTGTTAGTTCCGATATATTTCTACAGGGTATTTTGGCGCTTAGAGAGAAAACACGCTAAGGAGAGGATTTTACGCTGAAAAGATGTTACGAGTCATTCCAAGGTCAAGATCAGACGCCGAATGAAGAAATCTCAAGACCCTGACATTGAATTACTCAAAACAAATCCAACCGAGGAACAACCAAAGTCAGACCGGGGCGAAAATGGACTGATAGTTTTGTGAAAAGACTATACAAAACTACACAAAACTCATCCTTATCTCCTCCATGACCAGCGGCTTTGCTTGGAGGTGGCCAAGGGAGGAAGCTTCCCCTCCATGGTGACCTAGAACCGGCGGCTTCCACCTCCCCATCTCCTCCCTTGGATCAAAACCACATGCCACTCATCTCATCCCTCCATTCCTCTCCTCCATGGCTATAAAAGGAGAGCTCCTCCTCCTCATTTGTATCATCCAAAATCAAAATCAATCCACAAATCATAAGTTACTTCTCTCTCTAGAAAGTTTGGTTACTTGTAAGTTTGGTTTTTGAAATAATACTCCTGTTTGTTCTTGAGTATTATACGCTTTGAAATAATACTCCCGTTTGTTCTTGAGTATTATACTGTTTAGAGAATACTCCTGTTGGTTCTTGAGTATTCAGTAGGAATTAGGAATACTCCCGTTGGTTCTTGAGTATTCCACCCCTTTCCTTTCTTACTGTTTTCAAAAACCCCCGAGTATTTAGTTATGATATCCTTCTCTATGGATAATCGTAGCTAAACTCTCTTCATTCGGTTGAAGGGGTGTTCTTGTATTATAAAATGTTTTAAATTCTTTTAGTTTCTTTTCTCTGTATTCAAAACTTGTTCTATGGGCCATTTATTAGATCAGAGCTTCCAAGGTTGAGTGGATGCTTGAAATGGCAAAGCTCTTCCGTGGAAGTTCGTAAACATACTCGGGTAAGTGGATGCTTGAAATGGCAAAGCTTATCTGAGGAGTTTGATCTCTCTCAAACACCATTTGGGTAAATCGGAAAAGACAACCCAAATGGATGCACATGGGCTAGTATACCCGGAAAAGGGGTGCTAGTTCAAGTAGAACAAGGGCTCTACGACCTTGAAATGGGCTAGACAGTGTGGGAAATCGAGCGCTGGAAAAGGCCTTGATACACGTTTGAATACTTAGAAGGGTTACTAAAAGGATAAACAGGATATAATACAAGGCCCCTGAAACTGAATGCCTCCCTTGAATTACAAAACCACCTTGTATTTACTTTCCTAGTATAACTGTCTTCATCAACTGCACTCACCATCCGGAGGACTCGCAAATCACGCATCACCCACTGTAAGTCTTCCTTTTTATTTTTCAGTATTTATTTTTCTGTAATTTACTTTTCCGCACTCAAAACCAAAAACAACCAAAAAAAGGTCACTTAGTCATAACCGCTAAAATCTCAATCAACCTTAAAACACGCTCCCTCGCTGTACAAATCCCTCAAAGAACAACGTATCCCCCTAATTCCCTTGTGTTCGACCCCTACTTACCATTTACTACCCAGTAGTGAAGTCGCGAGTAGCAGAAAATATAAATTTATTTGTACAAAGAACATTGCACCTTAACGACAGTGCAGTGGGCTTCGTCAGGGGCATCGACGGGTTCCTGACCAGCTGTCTGAGCAACCTCTTGAGCTGGTTCTGTAGCTTCACTTTGAGTAGGTTCCCAGTCGGGGTCAGATCTATCAGCGAACTGAAGTTCTCCATCATCCTGTGAGGAAGGATCTTTCACTAGGTGTCTTGTCATAGCGCCTTCATCAAAGGTTACGTGGATGCTCTCCTCCACCCGTTCCATTCTCAGGTCGTACACCTTGTAGGCTCTGCTATGGCTCGAATATCCCACGAACACACCTTCATCGCTCCTCGGATTGAACTTTCCCAGATTGTCCTTTCCATTGTTATGCACGTAGCACCTGCAACCAAATACTTTCAAATGAGCAATGTTAGGTTTCCTTCCCCGCAGCAGCTCGTACGGCGTTTTTCCTATCAGAAATCGTAGAGATGCTCGGTTCAGTATGTGGCTGGCCGCATGCACAGCCTCTGCCCAGAACCCCTTGGGAACGCCACTGGCAATCAACATTGTCCTGGACATGTCTTCCAGTGTCCTATTCTTTCTCTCTACCACCCCATTCTGCTGAGGAGTTCGTGGTGCTGAGAAGTTGTGATCTATTCCTGCAGTCCTGCACATGGCGAGAAACTGGGAATTCCGGAACTCGGTTTCGTTGTCAGTACGAATAGACACTAACTTCTTGCTCAGTTTATTTTCAATCAGTTTCAACCATGAGACAAATTCAGAATATGTTTCATCTTTAGAACTCAAGAAAATAGTCAAGGTATACCTGGAGTAGTCGTCCACGATGACTAATATATACATGTGCTGACGACGTTCACTGGACCGCAGAGATCCATGTGGATCATGTCAAGAGGACCTGAAGTACTTACTGATTGTTTTGACTTGAACGAAGTACGTACTTGCTTGCCCGTGGCACATGCACTGCACACCTGATCAATTGAGCTTTCTACCTTGGGTAGTCCAATCACCAGTTCACTCTGATGCAGCTTATGAATCAGTCTCGTGCTTGCGTGTCCAAACCTTTTGTGCCACAACAGTGTGTCGGCGGTTATGCTTGCAAGGGACAGTTCCTCGTCAGGGATGAACTCTGGGTCCACTGTGTATATTTGGTTCTCACGGACGCCTCTGAGAATTACCTTTACTGTCTCAATGCACTTCACAATGCAGTCATTAGAGTTGAATATCACTTGATTTTTACCATGTTGACACAATTGTGATATACTCAGTAGGTTATAATTTAAGTTTTCAACCAGACTAACTTGTCGAACTTTGACTGTTTCTGAAATTCTTACCTCTCCTGTTGCAACGACCTTACCTGTACTCTTGTTTCCGAAGATAATGCTTCCTCCGGAATAGGCTTGGAGTGAGATGAACCATCCTGGATCTCCTGTCATGTGTTTGGAGCATCCGCTGACCAGATACCATGGCTTGCTCCTCACTCCGTCCTGCAAGAGAGAAATAAGTTTTTACGAACCCAGACAAGCTTGGGCTTACTGGGTTTTGGGACAACTTTAACAACAGGAGGAGACTTCAAGGGGCGGGAATCGTTATCATCAACGAGATTGATTCTCCTCCTGGGGGTTCTTCTGGGTCGTCCGTGGATGGCTGAGTCGTGGTGAGGACGAGCCCATTCAACTCTGTTTTCCCTTCTATGAGGAGAGACCTTTCTCCTAGGGACATAAGCGGTACTGGCTTTTTTTCTGATGGCTGTGATTCTTCTCGTTAGCTTCTTTCCATTTCTTACAGTCTGATCTGTAATGGCCAGAGTGACCACAGTGCCAGCAGACACGGTAGTAGAGGCCACCAGTTTTCTTGTTTCTTTCTAAGGGCATGGGTCTCCTATTTCTTTGGGCCTGCGGGTCAATCATGAATGGTTGACGGTTGGTGCTCATCTTCTTCCAAATTTCAAAGGCTTTCCTAGCCTTGAAAGGTGTAGAGTCTCCGTCATAGAGATGGCTCTCTTTTGGAGATGTGGCTACTCTTCCCAACTGTCTTGTGGCTTCCGGCTTTCTCATCTGGCGGGAGCTCTCGCCGACTTCAGTCATCAGTCCCTTTCCTTTGGCAGTCATTCTGTTTGCTTCCTCTTTGTCAGTTTCTTCCATATACCCAAGTCCAGGTCTGGCAAAATTTCTTTTGTAATCTTGTTTTACTTCTTCAGCCTTCTTGGCTTCTAGTTCTCGTAGCCAGATCTTCTTTCTTTCTTTCCATCTCCTCTTGTCTGAGATCTGCGACTGTCTGACGGAGTTCCTCATTATTCAACTGAATCCTGACCGATTCTGTAATCTGTCCTACCATCTTGGTTCTGACGTCTATCGGCCTGGTGCCATCAATTCTCATGCACCCCAGTTCATCACTCAAGGTACTGATTTGTGTGTCTCTTTCGTCACATCTGTGGCATTTGCAGACGTGCTCCTCCATTTCTTTTTCAAGTTGCATAGCTTTGGTTGACCAGAGGTGGTTGTTCTCCATGTCGTCTTCATGTTCATCTTTCATGATCTCAAGTTGTTCCTTAAGGCTTGTGATTTTCTTCAGCAGTTCGACAATGGTTTCTGCAAAGTCAGATTCACTGAAGACTTCATTGATAAAGGATTCAGATTCATTTACCTCATTGTTTGCGGAATTCACCATCAGACATGGCTCCTTAGCTCGCTTCCTATCGTTTGGTTCTTCGTCAGAGTCACCCCAGGCAGCGAACATGGCTTGAGCTTCCTTTGGGGCAGGTGGTTCACCTTTCTTTGTGCTGTAGCAATCTTTAGCAAGATGCCCCTTTTTCTGGCAGTGATAGCAGGTTCTTTCTTCCTTTGCTCCTGCCTTTGTCTTGCTTTCCTCTGAGGCAGATCCCTTGTTCCACCTTTGATTATTTCATCCTCCCCCCATAGACACCTCTGTTCTGTGCTCTGCTTGTGTTTGCCATTTTGAAGGCCCTCGAGAGAAGAGCTATCTCCTCGTCCTCACCTTTAGATGGCAGGCTCACTTGGGCTATGTCCAAAGCTGTCTCAACTTTCAGTGCTATAGCTTGAGATTTTCCAGCTTGTCTCCTGGCCATTTTCCTCTCTGTTATTCCAGCTTGGCTTTGCAGATTCGCCACGAGCTCTTCCAGAGTGACGTCTTTGATCCCCTTCTGAGCTTGGAGAGCAGTAGTCACTGTGTCCCATCTGGAGCTGAGAGCTTGCATGAACTGATGGGTTATTTTCCACTATGGGAGTATCTCATCCAGGGAGTTTAGCTGTGCGACAATGACTTAAAAATCTGGTGTAGAAGTCATCCAGAGATTCGTCTTTGCGCTGTTCGACAGATTCGTAATCCTTTGTGGCAGCTAGGATTCTGTTCCTTTTTATGTCTTCGTTTCCCTCGTACAGTCTAGCATGTCCATCCCACTGCTCCTTTGCAGTCTTGTACACAGCCATCTTCACCTGGTCTCCTGGGGAGAGGGCCATGTACAGAACCTTCTTAGCCCTGGTATTCTGCTGGAGAGCTTTGTAGTCAGCATCTGTGTATTTGTCTTTCTCCTTCTCTTTCGGTTTGACAGGATCTGTCACATCCAGAATAGGGAAGTTACCCTTTTCGAATACTTGCCACAGCTTCCCATCCAGGGAACAGACATGAGCTTCGAACTGATCCTTCCACCAGTCATACTCTCCCGGACTGAGCACCGGTGGCTTCCAGAACGAGTCGCTTCTGTTAGACATGATTTCCTACAAAGGCTAACACAAAATCTAGAGCCTCGGCTCTGATACCAATTGATGGATCGTTAGGTTAGCCGTCTATGTGAGGGAGATTCCAGAGTGGTATCCCTCAGACAGATGGTAGCGGAAATTAACTCTAGTACAGGAAATACAAAGCAGAAAGTAAGTACTCACAATTTAGAGTGGAAACCTTATTGCAATCCTTGCAACAGGCTGAAAACCACTTGCCTTCTGGACAGTTCCAGAAGGACTTCAAGATCGGTGTTATTGATGAAAGAATATGCTTGTAGATTGTTACACTTGTCTCACTTAGTGACAACTAACAGATCTACTCAATTCAAAGGATCAACTAACACGATCTTATCTTGTCCGCACACAGCAGCACTTTGTCAGCTCCGGAATTGATCACGATTCAATCTCCGATTGCACTCTCCAAAAAGCCGAGCTTCGAACAGAAGACTCCTCCTCCTTTTATAGTCGTCTTCAAGTCGGCTGAAACTGATCTCTATCAGATATCCGATTGCTATCCAGCAGATGTGATATGGTTAAGATATTTCCATATCTTAACCATGTCACTTATTTCCTTTCCAAATATGGCGCACATCTTCCCATCATATATACGAGATGTATATTCGTGTATATCCTGACGTCAATATTCCACATCAAATATTTCATTCCAATACTCGTGTATCTTCAATTTATATCTCGAGAGTATCTTCCCAGATCCGATCTCCCCACAATGTCGGTGTGTCCCTCACACATAACGCATCTCTCTCGCAGCGCTGCTCTCTCTCAGAGATGTCCAGTGATCCTTCTGTCAGACAGTGATTTCTGCATACTCAAGTGGATTATTAGTTAAGTATTTGTTATCATCAAAACACAAAGGGTCCAACATAAACATTTGTGAGAAGGAAATCAAAGTTTAAGCATAATGTCTTATTTGAATTCTTTTGGCTTAGGTTCCCGACTACACGTGTCTCTTATTTGTGTATTTTGAGGCAATACATTAATAGATGATGCTTTAACAGGAATCTTGTCACATATATTTATGATAGTGGACTAGGACTTGGGGAAAGAGTTGGTGCTGATATGCATAAATTAAAAGGAAGATGTGATATTCATGTCGATCATGGAGAAAGTCTAGTGAGGATAAAGATGGTTAATTGTAATGACTTGTGAAAATACTGTTACCTGGAAAGGGAAGGTAAGTGTATAATATATTTTATTATCGTATCGATTAATTATATATTAAAGATTATACTCAGTAAATGGCAAAAACGATAAGAGATCAAAACTCTTTCGTCTTGACAAAGACGTTAAACTATACGACGTGTATAAATATGTATATAGTGACTTCTGGAGACATACGAAATGTAAAGATATATAAGAATTGTATTTGATATGAATGGTTATCGATATGACATCATTATTCACTCATTGGTGCATTCCATGACATGCATGCCACCGACATGATATGAGATTTGGCGTGGCTTAGCCCGCCCACCGATATGATGGTCCAGACCGACAGTGACGACTGCTCATCATTTGATATGTTACATATGAGATTTGACTTGGCGAGCCTCAGGCCGCCCACCAATATGATGGTCTGGACCGGCAGTGACGACTGCCCACCGTTAGTTGATCGATCAACATGTGCATCATCGTGCATTCATGCATTATATGTTTATGTGTGTACTAAATGATGCAACATATTAATATGACATATGTTAAAAGGAAAAGACACGTAAAGAAGAAGCAAACTCACGGTAATAAAGTGTATTATTTACTTACTGAGTCTCCCCGACTCACCCCCATTATTTCCCTAATTTTCAGATAAGTGATCTACTAGTGCGAGAGCTGTAATTCTTCAGGTTCACGTATGATGCCATCCAGCTTGTTCCTATCCAGCTGATCAATTGCCTTTGGAAGTCTTTCAGTCTGTTTTCTTTATTTTCAATCATCCGTAGTGTCGCTCCGTGTTACTTGAGAAGGATCTCAGATTTTTTATTTTATTTCCGCTGTATTATATTGCTACTTAGTTATATGAATCTCTTTTACGAATAATTTATCAATATTGTTAGACCGATATGGAGGCTTGCTTGGCAATTGACATAAGTATCAAGCGCCGGTCTCGACTCTTTTATCGGGTGGTGACAAGGTTGGTATCAGAGTCCTTAGGTTTTCATAGTACACGGAGCGAGGACTAGTAGAATTTTGATTATGGCAGTGAAGGGCCCCACCGCCATAAACGACATTCTCCTAAGACCTTTAGGAATCCTTCTCTCGTTTTTCTCTCTTAAGTCAATTCTTTGATCCTCGTGTCTCTTTGATTCCTAGTAATATAATTTCTCATCTAAGTTGTGATGGCATTAGAATTTGAAAATGAAAAATGTGTTATTTTCTAGTCGTTCGATTATTAGTCAAATTATTGACAGTTGAAGAGAGACCCTACTTAATATGTATAGTGAAAGATCAAGTTCATAAGAAAGATATATGAAAGTTAATTACTATATGATTGTAAAATGAGAGTGATAAGAAAAGGGTGATTAGTGCATCGTTACATGCTTCTGTTATATAGTAGTAATCGAAATCCTTGTAAGGTTCACGACAAGTTGTAGATGTGATAATAATCACATGGGAAAAATAAAGTACGCAAGTAGATATTTATTGTGATACTTATGCCAAAAGGATTAAACTATGTTAGAAATTGCTATGGAGTTCACATGAAAAAGAGAAAGAAGATAGAGGTGTACGAGAACTGAAGATTCCAACGTTAAATGTTGTTGTACCTGGTAAAACAGACTAGTTATATTGTTATGGCTGGTTCGACAGTGGTGTCTGAATAAGAAAAATGACGAGTATGAAGGCTTCTCAATGAAATGATATGTTTATTCTCAGGCTATCAAGGATGTACCTTAAGGAACAAATATATGTTATAATCGTAAAGTTAGGACTATTATAAATTATGAGCCCTGGATTTATGTGAGGAGGCAATCATATGTCATGCTTTGGATATCAAGTCAATTATATATGAGATAAAAGTTTATCGTCCTCTAATGTGAGATATTGACGGTTCGTAGCATGAAAATATTTGAAGTGATTGATGGTGATATAGGACACAAGAATTCAGACGCACGTGACAAATAAGATATTTGCGATTGTCAAAGTTGGATTACTTTTGATGTAGATGTATAGTTTAGGTGATTTCAATGTTGCAAGAATGGCTTTGTCAAGGCTTTTCACTCCAGTGTGCTTCATCAATGTACTCGTTGACTTACTTAGGAAGATGGATAAATTGAGATAGCTAATTCATGGACTATCGGAAGTTGAGTAAGCAATTGATGAATAATAAATATCCGTTACTGGAGATAGAAGAGTAGTAAACAAGTTATCGTCCCAACCTTGGATATGTGGACCTAGAGGACATTGTGCTTTAAGAGTTAATTAGAATGTGCAATTGTACGAGATAGTTAAATTATTGCTTAGGCTTGTTGTTGATGAAAGAAAATAAGCATTTATGTTTAACATGTGATATGGAGTAGTCTCGAGGTTATATGTGAAGAATCGTTTGAGATGTTTTGGATATCGAAGTATTTGCATTTGAGATAACAGCCTACCATCTTCTAATTAGAGATAGTCGATGATCGACCGGTTGAGAATATTTATATTATTTGTCAAAGATATTGGACATTCGGATATTATTATTATCATGGTGAACTCTTCATTAGTGGGATCATAAGTATAGACAACTTTAATAGAATTGGAAAGAACTATGGGGTAAGGAGATGCATAGTTTGATAAGGAGTTTTAAGCAAAGAATCGATGTTGCTGAAGGATTTCATGGCATTGAAAAGGAACCCAAGGAATGATGTACTAAAAGAATGGTATGGTGCAAGTGATTTTGACGAACTCGACAAGTAAAGATTTTATAAGTTTGAATGCGTTGAACTTTGTATTCGCTCGCTTGTTGTACTTTCTTATTTTGATGTTATACTTTGACCAAGCACCAGAGTGACGATAGCAGTCACAAAATTATGAGGACCTTTATTACATAAAGAGTGTTTTACTGGATGAATTTGTTGTGAAGGAGAGTTGACTTGTCAGCGTATGGTGAATCAATTTAGATTATTATACATTTCCGGGTTAAGGTGAATAATTTTCGATTGATGTTCATGGATTTCTATACGATCAGAGTTACCGTTTGTGTTGCATTAGTTGAGTACGTACAGCTTCAAAAGGTGTCAGACATAATTTAAATGTATTACACGTGACTAAGAGTTGTCACCAATGTTATTTATGCAAGCTCGTGTGAGGTGTTTATGGATCTGAAAATTTTGGAATATATTTGGATCTGAAGTATCTCCATCTTTGACAATGTGGATAAACATATCTTTTGAAAAATTATGATTGTACCTTTTAATCACCCCGAGAAGACCAAGGTCGTTACTCATGAGCTTAGAAGGACGTCAAGTGACAACTTAGCACACATGCACACATATGTGCAAATAAAAGGGGCTTGTTAAAGGGCCATCAGAGTGGCGCAGCGAAAGCGTGATGGGCCCATAACCCACAGAGTTGGAGAAAAGTCTATTTCGTTTGGTGTAAGTAAGAAACAAATTCTTCTTGCATGTTTGCTTGTCTACCTTAATTATTCTTGGACTAAGAGACTTCCAAATTGAGTTAGTAATTGCAAGAAGTTAGAGAATGCAAAAATTGCATACCTTACAACACGTAAGATGATGTACCTTGATTACAAATTAATCGTGTGTCCAAGTGATCAGCGGTTCAAAAAAATGATGAGACATGCTCATATATATAGATTATGCATTCAGGCTCAACAAAGATGTCTTTGAGATGCGTATCAGTAAAATGATATACCAGTAAGGTTGTGAGAAATGTGTCTGTCTTACAATGGTTCCAGGGGTAAAACTTGTCAAGCAGTGAAAAGTGAACATCATGGACTAGTTTGTTTGCTTCAAACCAGTGAGCCCTCTAAGTGAAAACTAGTATTATGACTCTGGTTACTAAATTTCCACTACTAGTAAAGGACAAGAATAGATTTGGACCCTGAGTGATAGATTCTCTAAAACTGTCCACCTAACTACAACGAAGATCGGTCATAATGTGAAGAAATATTTATGTGTGTATTGATGAGATTGCGCATCTTCACGGCGTTTCAGCTTCCATTGTTTGTTATATTGGTTTCTAGTTTCTAATCTGCATCTTAATTTTTGAGATTTTTTTACAAGAGACGGAGTAATGAGAGTTATATTTGGGCACTGCATTTCATCCTTCAAGAGACATGTTAAATAAGAGCTTTAGTCAAACATTAAAGCATTATTGACTTTAGAGGCAGTTAGGATTGAGATATGTCCTTGATGAAATTGTTTATAATAGCAATTATCACTCCAGTATCAAGATGTTGATTTCGAGGTGCTTTATGGCTATAAGGTAGGTGGCATATTGGGTGGTTCGATTCGGGTGAGAGTAAGTCACTTAAACCCGATGTGATCCGAGATGTTACTGACAAGGTCCGTTTGATCAAGGATAGACTATTATCAGCTTGACAAACGTCTTATGCTGATAGTTGGAGTTCCATGTTGGCGATCTTGTCTTTTTGCAAGTTTCTCCCATGAAATGAGTTACGAGATTTGGCAAGAAAAGTAGCTCAGTCTGCGATACATTGGTCCTTTTGAAATCTTGGAGCGAGTTGGTAACGTGGCTTATAGGTTGACTTTACCACCGACATTACCTAGCGTAATCCAGTATTTCACATCTCAATGCTGCAAAAGTAAATATCATATCCTAGTCATGTATTGGATTTCGAGTGACTATAAATGGATGGTACTCTATCTTATGATGAGCAACCTATGGCTATTCTGGATCGACAAGTAACGAGATTACGAAACAAGAATGAATGGTACTCTATCTTATGATGATCAATTGCCTTTTGAAGTCTTTCAGTCTGTTCTCTTTATTTTCAATCATCCTTAGTGTCGCTCCGTGGTACTTGGGCAGGATCTCAGATTTGTTATGTTATTTCCGTTGTATTATATTGCTACTTAGTTATATGAATCTCTTTTACGAATAATTTATCATTATTGTTAGACCGATATGGAGGCTTGCTTGGAAATTAGCATAAGTGTCAAGCGCCGGTCTCGACTCTTTTATCGGGTCGTGACATGTTGTATTGATTAGAATGCCCAAAAGTGTTTTTTGTGCCTTGTACATTTGCCAAGTTATGCTTGCAGGTTTCTGGTTTGAGCTCTAATTCCATATTTGAGTTTTGAGCCAAAAGGCTCAAAACGGTGTCATTCTGCATAGGCGAGAATGCTGAGTTTGGAACGCAAAGGAAGCAACGACGTTTTTGGCGGAGCGCGAGATTTGGAGTTTAATGAAACGCCATCGTTTTGGTGAAGCGGGTGAGTTCGGTATTACCATTACTGGACGATCAAGACGACAGCTGTTTGTTGGAGTTCTGTGTTTCATTTAAAAGGAGCTAGATTTGGGGATTAGGTCAAATTTCAAGTCCTTCAATCCGACAGAGCGATTCGAGAGCGATTTGAGTGCGAAGATCAGATTGACGAGCAAGACATAACGACTGAAGTTGAGTGAGTGTTCGAGGGCCACGACGTGTCTCAATTGCAGCAGTGTTAGCAGTCGAGCTTCAGGGATTCTCCGAAGAGGCGCACATCCGGTTAGGGTGGCGCAGCTGGCTTCTCTCATCTGATTCTTCTCAGGGAAGTTCTGAACTTGTTGCTTGGATTGATATTACTGTATTGTGTCACAATACTACTATATAATATTGAGTAACACTAGGACAACCCTCTAGGCTATTTTGTACAAACTCTTTGGGCTAATAATCAATAAAGGGTAAGGTTTAACTATTAGGGTTCTTAGAACTTGAATTTGATCCTCTATAACATGGTATCAGAGCCTTTTTAGACCGTTCTTGACGTGTTCTTGGAGGTCGTAGGGTTGTATACCTTCCCTTTGAGTGTTTAGACCCCCTGTTTGTGCATTTGGCCTGAATCATAGTTCTTATGATGGATGATGCCATGAGGATTATGCCATTTGATGGCACCTCTGACTTCTCTATGTGGCAAATGAGAATGAAGGCCATTCTTGTGAAAGAGGAGTGCTATAGGGCTGTGACGGAGGAGTGGGTAACACCCACCTTTGACCAGTAAAAATCTGATATGAAAGAGCTTGCTTATTCAGAGATAATGATGAGACTGGGTGATGATGTAGCTAGACAAGTAATGCATCATACAGAACCTAAAACCTTGTGGGATGAACTTGAAAATATTTACATGGCTAAATCTCTCCCTAATAGGATCTCTTTACTTACTAGGCTCTTCACTTTCAAAATGGATGTTTCCATGAGCCTATAAGAGAACCTTGATGTTTTCTTAAAACTAACTCGAGATTTAAAAAGGTGCAAGGATGAGATAAAACCTGAACACCTAAGTGTCATTCTTCTTAACTCTCTCCCTTCTCAGTTTGACACCCTCAAGGATGTCATTCAGTATGGGAGAGATGAGTTAACAGTCACCAAAATCATTGAGGCTGTTACTCAGAAGAATGAGAGTTTTAAAGTTTTTAAGACCAAAAATGGGGTTAAAACTGAGTACAAGTCAGAACTAATGATGGTTAAGGGTAAAAGAAAATACAAACAAAAGAATAAAACTCATAACCATGGATCTCAAGGTACATCTAACAATGGGTTCAATTCTAATAAATCTCAGAATAACAGAAATCCTGAAAAATCCCAACAACAAGGTTCTTCCCAAAGAACCTCCCCTGTTAAGTGTCTATATTGTGGGAAATTTGGTCATTATGCCAATAACTGTTTTAAGAAGCAATAAGATACTAAAAACAGTAATAATACCAAGCCCCAAAGGGAAAACCAATATGGTTTTTCCAATATTTGTGAAAAGGGTCCTCAGTACAATAATGAGCTTCTTGTTGTCTCCCATGGAGATGACAGTAGCTCTTGGATCCTAGATTCTGGCTGCACCATGCATGCGACTCCCCACAAGCATCTCTTTAGCAATTTAGAGCATTGTGAAGGGGGAGAAGTCATGCTTGGTGATCACACATCATTGAAGATTAAGGGAATTGGATCAGTTCCCTTAAGGATGTTTGATGGTGTGGTGAGGACTCTCCAAAATGTGAGATGGGTACTACATTTGAGGAGAAGCCTTTTGTCAGAATCTGCCCTTGACAAACTTGGATGTAAAATCACAACCTATAAAGGAATAAGAGAGGTTTCTAGGGATGGCAGGGTTGTCATCAAAAGTGTAGAAAAGGATGGACTTTACTATGTAATTTCCTCCCCTGAAATTAATCTATCAAATGATAACTCTACCCTAGAAAACACTAAAAACGGCATTCTAGGCTTGGTCACATAGGGAATAAAGGCTCCTGATTGATTGTAAACCAACTGATCTTAAGTTTTGTGAAACTTGTGTTTTTGATAAGAAATCTGCTGATCCCTTTCACAAATCAACCTTCACTGTGCATAAACCATTAGAGTATGTCTATTCTGATTTGTGGGGACCTTCACAAGTACCTACAATTGGAGGAAGATCATACTTTCTTTCAATAATTGACCAATTCACTAGAAAGGTATGGATTTACCTCTTAAGGACTATGGATGAAGCTTTTGAAAATTTTAAAAACTTGAAGATCATGGTTGAAAGCCAAACCGACTTGAAAGTTAAATGTCTAAGAACAGATAATGGGCTTGAGTTCTGTAACAAAATCTTTAATGATTTTTGCACTGAAAATGGCAAAAAAAGACACCTAACAGTGCCTGGCACCACTCAGCAGAATGGAACTGATGAGAGGATGAATAGATCCTTGCTAGAAAAAGCCAGGTGCATGATGATCAGTGTTGGGGTCAAACCATCCATTTGGGGAGAAGCTGTGATCACAGCAGCTTATTTAACCAATAGAAGTCCCTCCTCTTTTATTAATTTTAAAACTCTCCAAGAGTTGTGGACAGGTAAAGCCCCTAACCTGCACCATCTGAGGCCTTTTAGATGCACTGCATATGCCAAGGTTTCTCAAGGGAAATTGCAGCCAAGGGCTGCAAAATGTATTATGTTGGGATACCCTGATGGGGATAAAGGATATAAGCTCCTTGATACAACCTGGTGGTTACAAAGTGATTGTTTCTTGTTCAGTTACCTTTGATGAAAACAGTTTCTATTTTAAGTCTAAACTAAACCATCAAGTTGAGTCTTATGACACACCTGAAGGTGTGACTAGTTTCATTCCCATAGGCCTTCTTGCTAGACAAGATGTTGATGATCAGTAGGGGAGTGATGAAGGATTAGCTCAGATGGGACAGTCACTAGACTTAAATCCAAGTGAGGAGCACTATGAGGTAACACAAGATGGGAGTAATTCAGATGGATACTCAGGTAATGAGCAACCACACCAATTAGGTGGGGGAGTAAGCATTTCTAACTCAGCTTTACATTCAAATTCAGCTCATGCTAGTCATAGGACTGCTAGCCTTAGGACTGAAAATGCTTCTGTTGTGAATTTTGATCAAAATGATGTTGTTTTGAGTGATACCATGCCTACTACATCTGCTATGAATGCTGTGAATGATATGCCTTCTATATCTGATGCCCTTGTCCAAGTCCAACCTAGTTTAAGTGATTATCAATTGACTAGAGACAGGGTTCCTATTAACAGAATTGAAAATAGAAGGTATAGGGCCAATTTAGCTGGGTCTTGGAATGAGAAATGCTATAATATTGCTGAGTTTGCTCATGTTGCTGCTGAGAAAGTTAAAAATGAAATACCTGAAACTTATGAGGCTGCCCTTAGAGGTCCTAATGCCAGAGAATGGCAAAATGCAAGAATGAGGAAATTAAGTCCATGCATGTTAACAAAACTTGGTCACAGGTACCCAAACCTAAGGATGCTAAAGCTATTGAATGTAAGTGGATATATAAATTAAAAGAAGGTAACTCAGAATCAGATCCACCTAAGTTCTAGGCTAGACTAGTAGCCAAAAGCTTTAGGCAAAGGGAAGGAATAGACTATAATGAAATTTTTGCCCTAGTTGTGAAGTATAAAACACTGATATGTAAAAACTGCTTTCCTTCATGGGGACCTAAATGAGACCATTTACATGACTCAACCTAAGGGATACATTGATAGAAATATGTCTGAGCACTGTTGTTTGCTTAATAGGTCCATTTATGGACTTAAACAATCTCATAGACAGTGGAACAAAAAGTTTAATGACTGCATGCTGTCTTTAGGCTTTGCTAGGAGTAATTATGATACATGTTTATATCTGAGAAGGCTTAAGCATGAAACTGTCTTTTATGTACTGCTGTATGTAGATGACATTCTGATAATAAGTAACTCTATGCCTGAAATTATTGGTATTAAAACTGATCTTAGCAAACACTTTGATATGAAAGATATGGGGCTTGCCCAAAAGATCTTAGGCATAAAACTGTTTAGGGATAGAACAAATGGTAACATGTTCTTGTTCCAAGTGGACTATGTTATAAAGTGCTGGATAAGTTCTCTATGAAGCATGCTAAGCCTACTACTATTCCCTTAGGAGGGCACTTGATTTTCTCTAAGGATGATTGTCCTAAAACTGAACTAGAAAACAGGAAATGCATGATATACCATATGATGTTGCTATTGGTTCTGTGATGTATGCAATGCTATGTACCAGACCTAATCTTGGTTTTGCTATTAGTGTATTAAGTAGATACATGTCTAACCCAGGAAAACAACATTGGGAAGCCATGAAATACTTGCTAAAATACCCGATAGGAACTAGTAAACTTGGTATGTGTTATGCTAATCATGAACCTGATGCTGATATTGTGGGATATGTGGACTCAGATTATGCCAATAAAAGGGATAATAGGAAGTCTACTACTGCCTTTTATTTTACATGGAATGGAAATCGCATATCTTGGAAAAGTCAGTTACAACCTATTATTGCATTGTCATCAACTGAGGCTGAATATATAGCAGCAACTGACGCTGCTAAAGAGGCCATCTGGTTAAGTGGTCGATTAAGAGAAATCACTGGTTTTACATGTACACCTAAGATATATATGGATAGCCAAAGTGCCCTTTGTTTATGCAAAGACCCTGTATATCATGAGAGATCTAAACACATAGATGTTAGACTTCATTTTATTAGGGACTTGGTTGAATCCAAAACTATCCCCATTGATAAGATCTTAGGGGATGAAAACCCTGCTGATTTTGGAACAAAAATTGTACCTGCTAATAAGTTTATCTTTTGCAGGAAGAGTCTCCACATTGATGAAGTTGGATAAGCTGTTTTGGGAGCCTCTTGAGGTCCTTCTAGTGACCTGGTTATACCCTACCCTTGTTAAGGTCAGATCGTTCCATTAAAGTCTACTTTAGTCATAACTAGCATTAGGAGGGCATATTATTGTGGAATAATGCTATTGTGATGTTGTTGTATTGATTAGGATGCCCAAAAGTGTTTTTTGTGCCTTGTACATTTGCCTAGTTAAGCTTGCAGGTTTCTGGTTTGAGCTCTAACTCTATATTTGAGTTTTGAGCCAAATGGCTCAAAACGGTGCCGTTCTGCATAAGCAGGAATGATGAGTTTGGAACGCAAAGGAAGCGACGCCGTTTTTGGCGGAGCGCGAGATTTGGAGTTTAATGGAACGCCATCCTTTCGGTGAAGCGGGTGAGTTCGGTATTATCGTTACTGGACGAGCAGGACGACATCGTTTTGTTGGAGTTCTGTGTTTTATTCAAAAGGAGTTGGATTTGGAAATTAGGTCAGAGTTCGAGTCTTTTGAACCGACAGAGCGATTCGAGTGCGAAGATCAAATTGACGAGCAAGACGTAAACGACTGTAGTCGAGTAAGTGTTCGAGGGCCACGACGTGTCTCAATTGCAACAGTGTTAACAGTCGAGATTCGGGGATTCTCCGAAGAGGCGCACGTCCGGTTAGGGTGGCGCAGCTGGCTTCTCTCGTCTGATTCTTCTCAGGGAAGTTCTGAACTTGTTGCTTGGACTGATATTACTGTATTGGGTCACAATACTGCTTTGTAATATTGAGTAACACTAGGACAACCCTCTAGACTATTTTGTACAAATTCTTTGGGCTAATAATCAATAAAGGGTAAGGTTTAACTATTAGGGTTCTTAGAACTTGAATCTAATCCTCTACAGGGCTCTACATGTTCATCCAGAATTTATACATCCCTGGGAAAACTGCAGGTTTGTCACAATAAGTGCTTTGATGTTCTCAATTTCTAAGACAACACATTTAATGAATGAATAAGAATTAACCAATAATTTATTTCCTGCAGAAGATAAATGAATAAACACTGGAAAGACGGCGCAACCTCTGTGTTGGATATATATCACGAATCCATTCAGGCAAGACTTCGGATATGGGTCAGCAGGTAGCACTTACCATTTCAAGGCATCGTTTTTCTTTTTAGCATGGTGCAATTTATTGAACATATCCAAAGACATGATTTGTAACATATAAATTGCTACAGTGGAAACGCGGATCTCTTGTTCCTATCACAATAACCAGATACAGTTTGGGAGCCCTGAATCTCAAGACCTTGAGTCCGTTGAGACCATGGACTGTTGATGTACAGGTAAGCTACAAAGCAGTAACAACGACTAGTGATTCATATACTTGATGTATAAATTCACCTCTACTGATTTGGAATTTAGATGGATGTGCAAGGTGGGGGAGGATGGGTACAAGATTATGACGGCCTGTCTCTCGTGGTGGTCAATGGGCAATGGCGCTGGCCATGAGATTCCAAAATCCAAACCGAAGGAAGCGCTTGCAATCTTTGAAGCCTTCTTATCTGGAAAATCCCCATAAAGGCGTAGCCTTCTTATCTTCAAAGACTGAAGAGTGGACACTATAAATTTCCACTGTAGTTACCTGTTTAATGCAGAAGCCAGAATAATAAAATAGAGCTAAATTATAACAAAATCCTTACTTTATACTACCGAACAGGATGACCTTGAATGAGACGCAATCAAGAGTTCATCCGGTGATATCAAAGAGGCTACTTCTCATGATTAATGGCCTACAAAGGTGAAGTAACACTGAGACTAAGACACCTGACAAAACAAGCAACGAGCCCCAAGTCGTAACATTTCAAATATACACATCAGGGAGTAGGAAGTCTCAGTAAGTTTAAGACCGTTATTTTAAATGTCTAGAACAACTTGTTCACCTGCTTTCCAGTCACCTCGTCTGGCCAACACATTGATAAGTAATCACACATGGTGTGAAGCCTGCTTTAATGACTTGTCGTGCATTCGATCCACTTCTCACTCGCAATGGCCAAATGCACTGATCAGAGTGTTGAACTCCCCTATCAGGATCAATAAGTAATATGCTTGTGATCGTACACATTAATAGAGAGCTTCAAATGCCTACTTTATAATTATACTATCAAACAAGATGATGCTGAATGAGAGAGGCAATCAAGGGTTCATCTGGTTATACCAACAAGGCTACTTCTCGATGATTGCTGACCTACAAAGGTAGAGGTCGGCCTCTAAACAAGTGAATTAATCTAGCTTAGGAGAGCTAAAAGTCCGGTGATGTATGATTTGATCTCTTCACAGATTGGAATACCTCGGTAAGGGTCTATGGGAGTTGGTGCCTTTGGGAATAGTTTTTCTGGTTTATGGTTTCATACACGAACTCGGAACAATTAGATCATCTGGAATTGCATCTTGTTGTCATAGAAGTCTGCTTGTTCCAACTAGCATCCTGCTAGGCTAACTATAGTATTGATAGTATCTATCTTCTTCTCAAGTCAACAGCCTCATGGTGTGTGCCCTTTTCTGTGATTCCTGCAAATGATGTAAATTTTATTTACTCAGAATTAGCCTTGTTCAATCTTCAAGATCAATGTGAAAATAACCAAAAACAATCGAGTAATGACACTAGAGAATGGGGAGATCCTTCCCATCAATCCATTATGCATTCAAGTGTAGAAACTCAGCCCTGAATCCAAAGAGGGCGATAGACTCAAGCTAATGAACTAGGCTAACTACTCACACTAGACCAAGAACTGGATAATAGGGAGCAAGAGTCGAGAGTGGAGGGACCAAAGTCTCCTCCAAAGCCCCTGGATGTCAGTCGACGAATCCACAGCTCAACTCGAATCCTCGCGGCCAAGCTTCACCCGGCGCACGCGCACCCCACCAATCGACAGCTTCCTGCGCCTCCAGACACCGAGTCATCCGTTGTCAATTTTAGCTCCAAGAAACTCGTCAATAGCTCAGTTCCAAACACGCCCTAAGCCCCAATTCCCCAGCTATATCCCGGCGTTTTCTCCATAGCAAAAACGAACGCGCGCGAAACGACGCCGCTCGCCCGAGAGCCGACTCCAACTTGCACCAAACGGCGGCGTTACACTAAAGAGCAAATCCAAAGCTTTCCGCGTGAGGCAAAACGACGTGGCTTTACCCCCATTTTTTATTTGGCATAAGACCTAGGGACTTAAAGGACCCAAAAGACATGAATCAAGAAAAGAGAAAAACAAATTCCAATCTGATCAAAACAATTTCTAAATTCGTTTCTCAAAATGACCATTTTCTTTTAGACGATGTTGTCAACGGCGCATAAGACATAAAACGTCATCTCCAACAGCACCTTCTATAAACATAATACATGTTCAGTACATAATAACATGCTGTTAATCTAAATGCGGAAATGTAAGGATCGAATATACCTCCCGCCATTGCTGTGATGAATTCTGATTGAAGTTGATTTCAGATTTCTAAACCCTCACTACTCACAATATAATGGTGTATTTTCTGAATGGAGAGTAGGCTTAGTGAACCATTAAATCAATTATAGACATGTCTTCCCTTATATAGTAGTTTTCCCATCAAAAAACTACCTAGAACATGATCTAGTAATGGGTGGTTAATGGGTGGTTTTGCTGAGAGTGGGAGATGGACAGTTACTTGGTCCATGGAATTAACCACTACTCGAAAATGGACCACTAAAGTAATTTTCATCATCTTATAATATGAAAATTCTAACATTCTCCCACTTGGTCCATTTAATAAGAGACATAATATATGAATCATAGCGACGAATTCTCTTATAGCGAGAATTAATCTTCCATGTATCACAATATATCATATCGCTTAAACCACACATTTAACTTAATGAGTAAACCTTATGTTTACTCTAGGTCCAAAATATAATGATATTTTCTCCAAAATAATAACTTACCAAAAGGAGAAGAATATCAAACTGAATGAAAGTTTCACTAAAACATTAACGAATGTTTTACATAGTGGAATCAAGTCCCATTCTAGCAACATGATCCTTGAAATTCTTGATTGGCATGCCTTTAGTCAAAGAATCAGCTATCATCAATTCAGTGCTAATGTGTTCGATGATCACTTTCTTTTCCTGAACACGTTCTTTTACAGCCTGAAACTTTATATCGATGTGTTTACTTCGACTTCCACATTTATTGTTCTTGGCCATAAATACCGCAGCTGAATTATCACAGTACATCTTTATCGGGCGACATATAGAGTCAACAACTCGCAGCCCAGATATGAAACTTTTCAGCCATACACCTTGTGATGTTGCCTCAAAACACGAAACTAATTCTGCTCCATCGTTGAAGTGGATGTCAAGGTCTGCTTTGCACTCCTCTAAGAAACGGCTCCATTAGCTAGCATGAACACATATCCTGATGTGGATTTTCGTGAGTCAATGCAGCCACCGTAATCAGAGTCAGAGTAGCCTACCACTTCAAGATTATCAGTCCGCCTGTCATAAGCATGTAATCCTTAGTACCCTGAAGGTACCTCAATACTTTCTTTGCAGCTTTCCAGTGATCAATGCCTGGATTACTTTGATATCTTCCCAATACTCCAATTGCATATGCAATGCCAGGTCTGGTACAAACCTGAGCATACATAATGCTTCCAACAACTGAAGCATATGGAATATTTTTCATTTGTTCCCTTTCAATGTCATTCATGGGGCACTGGTCCAAACTGAACCTATCACCTTTCACAATAGGTGCTACACTCGGTGAACAATTTTTCATACCGAATCTTTCCAAGACTTTGTTGATATAGGCTTCTTGAGACAGACCTAAAATGCCTCGTGATCTGTCTTTATGGATCTTAATTCCAATGATATAAGATGCCTCACCCATATCTTTCATATCAAAGTTCTTTGAAAGAAACTGTTTCACCTCATATAGAAAGCCCTTATCATTTGTCGCTAGCAAAATATCATCCACATATAAGACAAGGAAACATAGCTTACTCCCACTGACCTTAAGGTATATACATTGGTCCATAACATTTTCTCCAAAACCGAATGAAGTAATTACATTATGAAACTTCATATACCATTGTCGGGAAGCTTGTTTCAAACCGTATATGGATTTATTAAGCTTGCAAACCAAATGCTCACCATTTTTAGAGGAAAATCCTTCTGGTTGTTTCATATAAACCTCTTCCTCTAAATCACCATTAAGGAATGCGGTTTTCACATCCATCTGATGCAGCTCATAGTCAAAATGAGCTACTAATGCAATAATAATTCGAAAAGAATCTTTCTTTGATACGGGAGAAAAAGTCTCCGTGTAATTGATTCCTTCTCTTTGAGCGAACCCTTTAGCCACAAGTCTGGCTTTATATCTCTCGATGTTGCCTGACAATTCGCTTGTCGTCAGAGCAAATTGTACAAATAAATTTATAAAGTCCGCTACTCGCGACTACTGGGTAGAAGTGGTAAGTAGGGGTCGAACCCAAGGGAATTAGGGGGATATGTTGTTCTTTTACTAACAGAGACGTGTTTTAGGATGATTGAGATTTTAGCGCGAGTAATTAAACTACTGTTTTTGGGTTTTTGGGTTTTTTGTGCGGAAAAGTAAATACAGAAATTAAATACTGAAAGTAAATACTGAAAGTAAAGAGATAAGGGTTAGAAGACTTACAGTGGGTGATGCGTGATTGCGATTCCTCCGGTTGTTGAGCGGTTGATGGTTGTGGTTGATCGGGACAGTTATACTAGGAAAGTAAATACAGGGGGTTTTTGTGATTGAAAGAAAGTATTCGGTTTCAGGTACTCTTGTATTATAACATGTATATAATAAACCGTTAGTAACTTTTCTAAGTATTCAAAGATGAATCGAGGCCCTTTCGTAGCGCAAGACTTGCAACATCGTTTAAAGCAACCCTTGTTCTACTTCAGACTAATTCCTCCTTTCGAAGTATCTTAGCCTTCTGTGCATCCACCTGATCTCACAGTTACGATTGACCAAGTGATGTTTTAGATAAGTCGAACTCCTCAGATAAGCTTTGCCCTTTCGTAGCATCCACTTACCCGAGTATGTTCACGAACCCCACGGAAGAGTTTTGCCCTTTCGTAGCATCCACTCAACCTTGGAAATTCTGACTATAAATAACACATAGAACAAGTTTTGAATACAAAGAAATGAAACTAAAAGATATTACAACATTATATAATACAAGAAAATACCTTCCACCGAATGAAGAGTTTAGCTACGAATATCCATAGAGGTGGATACCAAAGCTAAATACTCGGGGGTTTTTGAAAACAGTAAGAGGGAAAGGGGTGGAATACTCAAGAACCAACAGGAGTATTCCCAATTTCCTACTGAATACTCAAGAACCAACAGGAGTATTCTCTATAGTATAATACTCAAGAACAAACAGGAGTATTATTTCATAAACCGAACAAACTTACAAAGTAACCAAACTTAGAGAGATAAGTGTTTTGTGTATGGATTGATGATACAAATGGGAGGAGGGGTGCTTGTATTTATAGGCCAAGGGAGGAGGAATGGAGGGTGGAGATGGAGGCATGTGGAGGAGCATCCAAGGGTGGAGATGGAGGAGCTTGTGGAGGAGACAAGTGGCACAAGGGGAGGAGCCTCCCAAAAGCCGCCGGTTGCCGGTCCAAAGGGGAGGAAGAGGAGGTGGCTTGGACACCCTTTGCCAAAGCCACCGGTCATCCCATGGAGGAGGAGGGGGAAGCCACCCAATGACTCATCCATTTCACCCAAGCCACCGGTCACCAATGCACATGGATGAATCTTGACGGTTTTGTACTGTCTTTACAAAACTATCAGTCCAATTTCACTCCAGGCTGTCTTTGATAATTCCTCATTTGGATTTAATTTGAGTAATTCATCGTCAGGATCTTGAGATTTCTTCGTTCAGTGCTTGATCTTGACCTTCAATTGACTCTTGATATCTTTTCAGCATAAAATCCTCTCCTTAGCGTGTTTTCACTTTTATCTCTCAATTGCCCTGTGGAAATATTTCGGGACTAACACGTAGAAGTTAGATAGACAAACAGTCTAATTTGGTGGGTTTAACTGTATTTATGATGCATACAATTATGGTCCATCAGATCACCCCACACTTTTAGTTGTTCGTCCCGAACAATGCTATTAAAGGGCGGCACTAAGTAAGCTTGTTGAAATATGAAAATTAGACTGTGGTACTTGATTTCTCCTAATTCATGCATTACTACTTATTGCCAAATTAAACTGCGTAAATAAATAGAAGAAATTTGATACTTGTACCTTCGTGCCGAGATGCAAATTATTTTGGATGTTTCGGGAGATAGCCCTTTTCAGGCTCCTGGACTACACCTTCGGGACCGCCTCGCACTATATGGTTTTCTTGTAGCTTTCTCTAGCACGTGATTCGATTCGGGTTTCAGTGAGTTGAGCCTTTTTTTATTTTCTTTTTTCTTCTTTGGCGAGGGACTAGCTTTTTGTAGTGATTCTGCCTTTGGCTTTATGATCTGTCTTTTTTGAGTGCTTCACTTTTGCTCGGTTAAAACCTTCACAATTTTGGGCCTTAGGCCTCTTTTGATTTTCTTCTTTGAGTTTTTTGCTTCTTTGTGACTTGCTAGTCCATTTTCTCAGCCTTTTTGGGAGGTCCAATCATCGCCCGCAAGCCTATGGAAATACCTCCCCGCTCCTCTCGTCTTTGTCGTTTCGCGCGGGTCAAGATGAGGGTCGCTCATTTATTTTCTCGGCTATTTTGACTAGAGAGAGGACGGTCTGATTCCCGTCCTCGCCTTTGCATAGATGCTTCTTGGCGGAGTTGACTTCAATTATTCACTGAACCCCGAAGTGCAGCCTCCACTGACTTCGAAAACCATATAGTTTGATCTGATCCTTCAAGTGCTTGCCAAGCCCCTCTAGGGCAATTTCTATCAACTCCACATCCCTAGGTTATCTCAGCACAAAGGGACAAATGAGAAGTTACATTCTAAGTTTTTAAACAGTTTGCATTTTGATAAGGTTGATGCATGAATTATGATCTATCTTTTTCACATTCTAAAGTTCATAATTCCAAAAAGATACTACTAAAAAAAAGAAAAAACATGCAGTTGGTTCTCACCCCACACTTTTGAACGAAGGCAAGCCTTAGTTCAAAAGTCATGCAATATATACAGGAGAAGGAAATGACATTAAGGAAAAAGAAGAACAGAACTCCCTTTAAGGTGTCGAGTGAACGACATGGCATGAGGCTGGATAATCGAGGGAGTTCAGCTGGGGCCTCGAACTCTCAGCGCAGGCCCGGTAAATTCACGGAAGCTGCCTGGCTGATCCGATCTTGCTCCAAAAACTTAATTCCTACATGAAAGACATTCCTTCTAGACAAAAAGTGGGTGAGAGCACTTATTGGAAATTTAAATAACAGAAAGTAAGATAGTGTCGGGTTACCTCCCGACCAGTGCACTTGTTTAACGTCGTTGGCTCGACAGTACCTCGTTCTGGATCATTGGTTGGGATCCCATGGGTGGCTCAGGTCAAACTTCACCTCGGCTCCTGGATTGATTCTACCGGGTTCTTTGCTGGTTGATGTGCTTAGGTCAGGACTCCATTGTTCCAGAGGTTTTGCACGTTTGTTACCATAGATGTTATAATATGAAGTTCTGCCTCCGAATGCAAGTGATAACGAGCCCTTGCCCATGTTGATCTTGGCTCCTGTGGTGTAAAGGAACGGTCGTCCTAATATGATTGTTGGAGGGTCGTCCTTGTTGGATTCTTGGACTGGTATTACGTAAAAGTCTGCAGGAACGACGACATTTCCTACACGGAGTAATGAGCTTTCTAATACTCCAACTGGCTGGATGCACGACTTGTCTCCCAGCTCGAGGGAGATTATTGGTGGCTTTAATGGACCGAGCTTTAGTGAGCAATATAGGGGGTAAGGCAGAATGTTGACGGATGCCCCAAGATCTATTAAGAAATGATGAATTGGGATTTTTCCGAAAATACAGGTTACGGTGAAGGCTCCTGGGTCCTTGCTCATTTCCAGATATGTCTCCGGGCTCCAATTTAGGCGCTTTTTTGCTATCAGATCATTTTGTTCCTTTATTGGCTCCACTTTTTCTTCTGTCTCATTCCTTGGGGTCATCTGATCTTCTAGGTGGAAGCTTTGTTCTGATGTAAGTGAAAAGTTCCCCTTAGGACTGTCAAAGTCTAGATCATTGTTGACGCCCCAGCCAGATGCTGGTATGTCCAAGGGTGTGATTGGAGGCGGTGTTATACAAATGGTGAAGGCATATCGTCCGTTGTCAGCGTGCGTGACCCATGTTTTACCATCATTGGGTCGGTCTTCCTCTTGATTCCAATCAGGACGACTCCTGCGGTTGAAGTGCTTGTTTGTTAGTCTGTATGCTGGTGATCGTGCAACTTCTCCCAGTGTCGCCTTTCCTTTTGACCCTTTCATCATGCTAAGATTCGCCTTTGGATTCTGGATGGTCTGTGAAGGTAGTCTGCCAGGTTCGCTAGTGAGCATTGACATCGCAGTGGCGAGATGGGACATTTGTTTGGTTAATTCGGAAATTGCCCCGTCAGTTTTTGCCTGGTATTGGTGTAGCGAAGTACCCAATTGATTTATGTTTCCTGCGAGCTCCTTCATTGTGTCATCAAGCAACTTGGTGGGTTCTTGCTGATTATGCTGGCCAGTCTGGTACTGATTTGGTCCTTTTTACTGATATTGACCCGCTGATGGAGTGTTCTGGTTATACTGCCGGTGTGGAGGTTGGTAGGATGACTGAGCTGATTGGGAGACAGATGGTTGAGCGTTCTTCTGAGGATAGTTGTTATGCCAATTCGGGTTGGTTGCTTGGCCATACTGTCTGTTTTGTCCGGCTCTGTCATTGCTGTTGTTGTTGTACCCTTGGTATTCTCCTGCCGCATTCACTTCTGCTGGTTCCTCTTCCATTAAAGTCGGGCATGCGTCAGTTTTGTGGTCCGTCATGCCACAAAATTCGCAAGGCTTAACTGGAACTGGCTGCCTTCGTAGGATCTGAATCATCATTTCTTTTAACTGTTTCATCTCCTCAGACATAGAGTTCATTGGTGTTTCGGCCTTCGCCACACTTTTTGTTCGGGAGAATTCTTCCTGCCGAGTCGTCTCTTCTCGGAATTGAGCATTTTCAGCAACGTCATTTATCAGTTGCCTAACTCCGCTCAATGATAGATTCATTATGGATCCTCCAGCTGAGGCGTCCAGGAGCATTTTGTCTAAGGGTCTTAATCCATCAATGAGGTACTCGATTATGAGTTTCTCGGGCAGTCCTAGTGTACAACAACTTCTCTCCAGGTGGTTGAACTTTTCCAGGTAATCGTACATGGTTTCGTTGGGTCCTTGCTTGATGTCCTGCAGTTGCCTTCTTACTTGCATTGCTCTTCCTGCTGGGTAGTATTTGTCTAAGAATTTCTTCTGCATCTGAGCCCATGTTCTGATGCTTCCGGAAGGCAATGAAAGGAACCAGTCATTTGCCGCGTCAATGAGGGAAAAGTAGAACGCTTTTAACTTGAAGTCGTCTACGTTTACGCCATTCGGTTTTAAGTTTTGGCAAATACCATGTAAGCGCTGGAGATGGGCCATTGCTGACTCTCCACGATTTCCTGCGAACTTCGGTAAGTTGTGGGCCACTGAAGTGTTGATGTTGATATTTTCCAGCTCAGGGCCTTCGTAGATACACCACAGCTGAATTCTGAAATCCGGTGCATTGAGTTCTCCCAAAGTAGGTTCGCGGTAATGGTCGTTATCCCCATAGTAGTTATCGAAGACGTGTTCGCGTCTCGGTACTTGTCGAGGGCGTGGGGGTGGTGGATATCTAGGGGGTTGTACTGGACCAGCAGCATTTCGGTCCTCGGGTAGTTCTTGGTTTCGTCTGTTAGCTTCCCTATCACGAGCTCTTCTGTTTCTGATGAGTTGTTCCGGATCGTCGATAAATGGAAGCAGTATCTCATCATTTCGATCGTACAGGTTTATTTCTTCGTCATCCTGGTAGTCATGGTGACTTTCTTCGCGAGACATGGTCGTTTTGAAGTGCGTATCGATTCAAACAACTTATCGGATTAATTAACTAACTCCCCGGCAATGGCGCCAAATTGACAATTCGCTTGTCGTCAGAGCAAATTGTTCAAATAAATTTATAAAGTCCGCTACTCGCGACTACTGGGTAGAAGTGGTAAGTAGGGGTCGAACCCAAGGGAATTAGGGGGATATGTTGTTCTTTTACTAACAGGGACGTGTTTTAGGATGATTGAGATTTTAGCGCGAGTAATTAAACTACTATTTTTGGTTTTTTGGGTTTTTTTACGGAAAAGTAAATACAGAAATTAAATACTGAAAGTAAATACTGAAAGTAAAGAGAAAAGGGTTAGAAGACTTACAGTGGGTGATGCGTGATTGCGATTCCTCCGGTTGTTGAGCGGTTGATGGTTGTGGTTGATCGGGACAGTTATACTAGGAAAGTAAATACAGGGGGTTTTTGTGATTGAAAGAAAGTATTCGGTTTCAGGTACTCTTGTATTATAACATGTATATAATAAACCGTTAGTAACTTTTCTAAGTATTCAAAGATGAATCGAGGCCCTTTCGTAGCGCAAGACTTGCAACATCGTTTAATGCAACCCTTGTTCTACTTCAGACTAATTCCTCCTTTCGAAGTATCTTAACCTTCTGTGCATCCACCTGATCTCACAGTTACGATTGACCAAGTGGTGTTTTAGATAAGTCGAACTCCTCAGATAAGCTTTGCCCTTTCGTAGCATCCACGCAACCTTGGAAATTCTGACTATAAATAACACATAGAACAAGTTTTGAATACAAAGAAATGAAACTAAAAGATATTACAACATTATATAATACAAGAAAATACCTTCCACCGAATGAAGAGTTTAGCTACGAATATCCATAGAGGTGGATACCATAGCTAAATACTCGGGGGTTTTTGAAAACAGTAAGAGGGAAAGGGGTGGAATACTCAAGAACCAACAGGAGTATTCCCAATTTCCTACTGAATACTCAAGAACCAACAGGAGTATTCTCTATAGTATAATACTCAAGAACAAACAGGAGTATTATTTCATAAACCGAACAAACTTACAAAGTAACCAAACTTAGAGAGATAAGTGTTTTGTATATGGATTGATGATACAAATGGGAGGAGGGGTGCTTGTATTTATAGGCCAAGGGAGGAGGAATGGAGGGTGGAGATGGAGGCATGTGGAGGAGCATCCAAGGGTGGAGATGGAGGAGCTTGTGGAGGAGACAAGTGGCACAAGGGGAGGAGCCTCCCAAAAGCCGCCGGTTGCCGGTCCAAAGGGGAGGAAGAGGAGGTGGCTTGGCCACCCTTTGCCAAAGCCACCGGTCATCCCATGGAGGAGGAGGGGGAAGCCACCCACTGACTCATCCATTTCACCCAAGCCACCGGTCACCAATGCACATGGATGAATCTTGACGGTTTTGTACTGTCTTTACAAAACTATCAGTCCAATTTCACTCCAGGCTGTCTTTGATAATTCCTCATTTGGATTTAATTTGAGTAATTCATCGTCAGAATCTTGAGATTTCTTCGTTCAGTGCTTGATCTTGACCTTCAATTGACTCTTGATATCTTTTCAGCATAAAATCCTCTCCTTAGCGTGTTTTCACTTTTATCTCTCAATTGCCCTGTGGAAATATTTCGGGACTAACACGTAGAAGTTAGATAGACAAACAGTCTAATTTGGTGGGTTTAACTGTATTTATGATGCATACAATTATGGTCCATCATTGCCTTTTGAATCTTTCTTTGTTGTAAAGATCCACTTACATCCAAAGGGTTTTACACCATCAGGCAACTCGACGAGGTCCCAAACTTGATTTGATATGATAGAGTTCATCTCATCTTGCATGGCATTCAACCATAAGCTTGAAATAGAAGAGCTCATGGCTTGTGAAAACAACATGGGATCATTTTCAGCTCCAACATTACAATCCAAATCTTGTAGATACACCAAGTAATCATCAGGAACAGCTGATCTTCTATTTCTAATAGATCGTCTTAATTGAATTTGTTCATTCTCATGCGGAATTGTTTGTTCCTAGTTTACATCACGATCTAATAAATTATCAGCTGCTTGTGGATTTTCAACAGTTGCTTGTCTCACACCCGATTGAACTTGAGGGGTGTGAATGACAATCAACTTGTCACTTGAATTAGAAGGTGGAACTTCATGATGATCTTTTTCAGTAACTATGTTATGAAAATAATCACTCCCACTAATCAAGTCGTTCTCAAGAAATTTAGCATTTCTTGACTCCACAATCCTGGTACTATGAGAAGGACAATAGAATCTATAACCCTTAGACTTTTCAGCATATCCAATGAAATATCCACTTATAGTCCTTGGGTCAAGCTTCTTCTCTTGTGGATTATACACTCTTATTTTAGACGGGCATCCCCAAATGCATACATGATTTAAACTCGGTTTCCATCCTTTAAATAATTCAAAAGGCGTTTTTGAGACGGCCTTTGATGGAACCCTGTTTAATATATACAGTGCCGTCTTAAGAGCTTCAATCCACAAAAATGTAGGAAGTTTCACATTACTGCGCATACTTCTAACCATGTCCATTAATGTTTGATTTCTTCTTTCTGCTACACTATTTTGGTCCGGAGAACCAGGCATAGTGTATTGGGCAACAATCCCATGTTCTTGAAGAAATTTCGCAAATGGGCCATGTGCTTATCCATTCTCTGTATATCTACCATAATACTCTCCACCTCTGTCTGATCTCGCGATTTTAATGCGCTTATCACATTGATTCTCTACTTTTGCCTTAAACAATTTGAAGGCATCTAAAGCTTCATCTTTCGAATGAAGTAAGTAGAGATACATATATCGTGAATAATCATCAATGAAGGTGATGAAGTATTTTGGATCATTTGCATTCATATCTGGACAACAGATGTCTGTGTGTATGATCTCTAATACACAAGAACTCCTCTTTGCACTAGTTTTATATTTGTTAGTTTGCTTTCCCTTAATGCAACTAACACAAGTATCAAAATCAGTAAAATCTAAAGTACTAAGTACTCCATCTTTTACTAGTCTTTTAACTCGATCAATGGAGATATGTCCTAATCTCCTGTGCCATAACATAGAGGATTCTTCATTCGTAATACATCGCTTTAACCCGGTACTAACATGCATAGTATTATAAGTGACATCATTTTGCAAGTGAAGACGATATAATCCATCAGACAATGTACCATAACCAATTAATTCAGATTTTCTGTAAATACTGAAACCAGAATCTGAAAAATTAAATGAAATTCCCAAAGGTACAAGTCTTGAAACTGAAATCAAATTTCTAGTGAAATTTGGAACATAAAATGTCTTCTCTAAATGCAAAATAAAACCACTACTTAAAGTTAAACTGCATGTCCCGATAGCTTCCACATGTGAACTCATCTTGTTGCCTGAATAGATGTAATGCTCACTGCCCATCGGTTTCCTTAGGTTTTGCATACCCTGCAAGGTATTCGAAACATGGATTGTGGTGCCAGAATCAATCTACCATGTATTATGATTAACACTAACCATATTAGATTCATAACAAACGAATGCAAGAAAATTACCTTTCTTGTCAAGCCAAGTCTTGAACTTAATGCAGTCTTTCTTCATGTGTCCCTTCTTTTTACAGAAGTAACACTTCGACTCTTTCTTGATGACTTGATTCACAGGAATCTTTCCCTTGGCATTTTCCTTAATGTGATCTCTTCTCTTCCTTGGAGAAGTAGTAGTAAGGTTCACCTTTTCTCCCTCTTCCATCAACAACATACCCTCCTCTTGAACACACATGGTCATAAGTTCATTAATTGACCATTTATCCTTATGTGTGTTGTAAGAGATCTTGAAAGGGGTATACTGCTGAGGGAGAGTACACAAAATGAAATGCACAAGGAAGGACTCGGACATGGTAACTTCTAAAAGCTTAAGTTGGGCCGCAATATCCCTCATGCGCATGATATAATCACGCACTCCCTTAACCTCAGTGAGCCTCATGGATGAAAACTGCATAATCAAGGTACTGGCAAGAGCCTTATTAGAAGTCACAAATTGCTCATCGATGGCCTTAAGGAGATCTTTCACATTAGTATGTTGATCGACAGAACCCCGAATACTGGCACAAAGTTTGGTCTTTATGAACGAAACTGAGAGACGATTAGATCGCTCCCACCTTTCATAAAGATCAACTGCATCTGGACTACTAGTCTCAGTTATGCCAGGCGATTCGTCTTTACGAATAGCATAATCGATAACCATCCATCCCAAATGCAAAAGCACTCTTTCCTTCCACACCTTGTAGTTATCACCGCGTAACTCAGGAATGTCACATTTAACATCAATAATATTTCCAGGTAAAATTGCTGCAAATAAACAAACATGCTTATTACCAAAACTGAGACATAACATATATCATGTTTTACCAATGTAAATCATGCTTAAACATATGAATCACTTGCATAAAACTTGCATGTGGGCTAAAGTCATATTCAAAACAGATTCATAAAATGAACATATATGGTGAATCATAAACTCAAAAATCTTAACTCCTGTGGGTAGGTTAAGAATCATAATTAAATATTCACCCTAATTAATCATACAAATATGTTGAAATTTCCTGTGGGCAAATCTCATCATACTAGATATGATTAATTACAAACAATGTTTAGTATCCACATGTGATTTCGAAATAAAATTTTTAATCAATCAGAGATGCTGTGGCTAGTCCCTAATTAATAAAAATTAAAATCACTCAACATTACTCAATATACATACAACCAGATGTACATATAACATTTTTTCCATACTTGCAAATACAACATGCTGAAAATAGCTCCATATAAATCAGACAACATCTAGATAACATTATTAGATGAAATAATAAACATGCTATTTTCCTCTGTAAAACAGCAGCATATGCTCATCATTATTCTTAATTTCATGCATATTTCTAATAATACATGTAGCATGTTCCAATAAAGTAAACATAATAAATATTTTATACTAGAATCATACATGTTCTGATGTGCATCCTCATCATAAAAATATATTATATCATGTTATGAATTGCAAGCATGTGGGCATAATATTCATAATCTCAGAAACATGAAATCTTCAAATGGACTATGATCTAAAAAACATTTATCAATTTTTGACCAAATTATGCTGCAGCATTAAATCTGATAGTGATTCATCCAACAAAGCAGAGGTAAACATGCTCTGATACCAAATGTAAACATAATACATGTTCAGTACATAATAACATGCTGTTAATCTAAATGCGGAAATGTAAGGATCGAATATACCTCCCGCCATTGCTATGATGAATTCTGATTGAAGTTGATTTCAGATTTCTAAACCCTCACTACTCACAATATAATGGTGTATTTTCTAAATGGAGAGTAGGCTTAGTGAACCATTAAATCAATTAGACACATGTCCTCCTTATATAGTAGTTTTTCCCATCAAAAAACTACCTAGAACATGATCTAGTAATGGGTGGTTAATGGGTGGTTTTGCTGAGAGTGGGAGATGTGGACAGTTACTTGGTCCATGGAATTAACCACTACTCGAAAATGGACCACTAAAGTAATTTTCATTATCTTATAATATGAAAATTCTAACACCTTCTGCCTAGTGTCCATTTGCATCGATATAATGCCGAGTCAACAAACTAACTTGGCAATAACTCCTTAGGCGTTGTTATGGATATCGCCTTAAACCATAAGCCCCTGAACCGACAACATCGCATCTTTCAACATGTGCGGCCCCGGCCTCGCGAACGCCAACTCATCGACCCTCCCTTTCTCAGTCGGCAGCATCGACCGGACCGTGATCGTCGGCGCCGACAAACTTGACAGTAAACAAGTCGGTGGCTTGTCTGAAACGTGAGACAGAAGAAGAACAAAGGTAGCAGTGAAGAGAAGAGGGAAGACGTAAAAGGGGTGGGAGAAGGAGAAAGTTGTTGGGTTTGAGGAGATGGCGACCGACATGGTGTGCATCAAAATTGGTGAGCCGGAATGAAGCCGAGCCCAGTTAAATAGTTAGGGCTTGAATGTATTTGACAATAAAACGTCGTCCATGACATCGCCTAAGTTAATAGTGCTGTCGAGAAGGGCGTCTAAGGAATAATTGCTAAGTCGGCCAGTTGATTACGATTTTGCCCAAAAAAAGTAGTCATTTTGGAAAACAAATTTGGAAGTTGGATAATGGGGAAATGATATTTCGATTTTGATCAAATTGGAAATTAATTCAAGAAAAGGACCAGAACCATTGTGTTCTACCAGACTTTTACGTCAACTAAAATAGATTATAAACCTCACAAAGGATGTATCATACCGACTCAAAGTCGGATAATACTAACCTATCAATATCTAAAGGAAAAATGATTCGGTGCAAAGTTGTAAAAAATATAAACCAATGACAACCTTGATTTGGTCATTGAAACGAATGAGAATGAATCCCGTTTATGGTTAATTTCTCGGTGTCGAAGGATAAATTATTCATGACAAATCATGTCGTACTTTTAGTTTCTCGGCAGCGAATTATTACCCAATTGTGATAAATTTTGCATTTTGTACCAAAAATATGATTTGTACCTGGTCTTTACTCTAACTCTATAATCAAAAAATATTAATAATTTTTATTTATAGCTCCTCAAAAAGTCGATTTCGGAACTAAGTTTATGCAAATAGACCCAAAATTAAGAAATTAAATTGACAATTGAGAAACTCTGGTACTTTTTTTGAAATCACATAATAGAGTCCGGATCCTGTGAAAAGTGCAGTTACCATGAGAAATGAGAACAAATCCTGGCCATTTAATTAGTGTAATATGTGGTCAAGATTAGCCGTATTATTCGTACATAAAACAGAATTAAATCGACTAATTATGGATTTGAGGGTAAAATCGGGTTTGGAATCAATTAAATAAATCATAATCCCGTTAATTTCGTGGGACGACGCGAAGATAGACGACGAATCGCGGACGCAAAGACGAGGACCCATTCGCTTCCTGTCAATCTCAATCCTCAACACAATCCGATTCGTACCAACACAGGTGACGAACTATTCTTTTTCACCTCTAAATAGTATCAATGAAGAGAGGATCGAATATAGTGTCAAAACATTTATATTGACCGGTAAAGTACCGGGTCGAACCCAAGGGAGCAAGCCAAGCGCATGCACTATTTAAGATTGTGTTTCTATTCGGCTATTCTAAACAAAAATGTATAAAGAGTGAATATATCTAAATCCTATGTGGTTAGTAATTGGGGAAAAACGTTAAGTAAGAGGTGTTTCGAGGACTTACTCCTCTCCTTGGCAAATTCTCAATGATCATGCATACAAGAGTTCAATTAAGTATGAGTTGATAGGTTTTAAACCTAGCTTAGACTAAGAATTAGGCAATCACGCATATCTAATCCTAGTCAAGCCATCTTAGTTAGGATCTCACTAATTAAAGGGTGTTGATCCACTATATAGCATTTACTCTCATAAATGCTATATGCATAAAGTTCTAGTTCACCTCTCACCATGCATTTACTCTCATAAATGTAGGTTAAGTTCAATTTTACTATATCCAAACCATCACTAAGATCTCTCAATACTTAGATCATAATTCTAACATAAACATGTCACTTAGGCATTTTATCAAACACTTAGAGACATGTCAATCATGAAGATCATAGTAAAATGAAATCAACTTTCTAAGGTTCATATACATGATTCAAGATATAGATCATTTTCTCCATCCTAGAACTATCCCCAAGGGTTTCCAAGTCCTAGGTTCGAGTTTTAGGTCCAAATTGTCACTTTGGCATTTTGTCGAACACCTAGAGTGCATAACATTCATAACACAAGAGAAAATGAAACCAACAATCATCTATATGAATATCAATGTATATACACGATCAAGAGTACCAAGGAGAGTCATAAGACCCTCTAAACACAAGATCCACTACTCACACATCATGTAAGACAACATGGTGTGAGTAGGGTTTTTACACAACAAGTAGAGTAGAAGAGGGATAGAAATAGGATGATTAATCCTTGAACTCCCTTGATCTTCACTTCTCCTTGGTTGGATGATGTTGAATGACCTTGTATGAGCCTCTTTTCCAATGTTCTTTTCCCCAAAAACCTCCACACTTGGTCCAAAACCCTTCCTTTCCCTTTATAGATTCGGCTGAAATTTGGGCATAGAAACTGAGTTTTCCCTCCAGTTGATCGACTGGGGATAGGCTTGACTGGCCTTGACTCCCAGTCGATCGACTTAATGAAGTTTCAGAGCCCCCCACATTCTTCGTTTTTCCAGTCGACCGACTGGAGTTTCAGTCGATCGACTGGGGCCTTTTTGGTTGCCTTCCCGACTGAATTTGGTCTTGAAGTCTCTTAGGGAGTTGTAGCCCTTTGAGTTAGCTTTCCAACAAGCTTTGAATCAACCAATTCAAAGGTCGGACGAGCCCTCTAGGTTCAAAACAAGATGCAATGGTCAATATGCTCGGTATTGCCCCGAAACTCCATATTTTGCGCCGAAACTTCTGTTTTTCAACCAATCTTCATATATAGGTCTTGACCATGGGGGAAACTTGTTTTCTACCTAAAATGTAGACATAGAGGTCAAATGACATCAAAATAAAGTCAGAAACGACCCAAAACTATAGTGAAGAATGACCATAAATGAGTCGAAAACTCGACTCATCAACAGGCGAAAAGGAGCAACCTTTATCGATCCAATAATCGCAGATTGGTTTCGCAAGTTGGAATTTCGGACAACCCAGATCGATTTGCGACAAAATCGACCGCCTGATCGGAATTTTCGGAAGGGGGGTTTACCGAGAAGTAGCGGTCGTGGATGTAATCGTCAGCAATGAAAGGCGTCTTCTCGGCGCCCGGGGATTATATGCACTTCAAATCGCAGGTCCCTCTTCACAAGATTCCTGTAAGTCGGTTAGTTTTTTTTCCTCATTCTAATTGACCGAATTGGTTTCCGGCTTTGGTCTTGTTTGTGGTTAGAATGCATTGGATGTAGCTTAATTAGGGTTTGTAGGGTTGGTGCTATTTGCTTGATCTTTATTCGTAGGCTGAGTTCGTAGTATCTTATTTATTCGTAGTCTGTTCGTAGTATCAATTTCTTTCGTAATAATAGTTTTATCTTTGTAGTATCAGTTTTATCTTTCGTAGTAACAGTTTTATCAGTCGTAGTATCAGTTTTATTTTTCGTAGTATCAGTTTTATCTTTCGTAGTAACAGTTTTATCTTTCGTAGTAGCAGTTTTATCTTTCGTAGCGATTATAAATCGTATCAAATTGATTACATTTTGTACCTGCCTATTTGCTGTATAAATGTGATCATTGCAGCAGTTTTCACTTTTCAATGCTTGATTTTCTTTGCACACTGCACCATTATTCGTATTACATTGTTCGTAATACATTATTTGTAATACACATCACGCAGGAAGCAATAACTCGAACAACAACAATAATGTTATCACTAGCTGCAGTTCTGGAAAACACCAAGCCATAGCTTCAGAAGAGCAAGAGCAACTCTATCGGTCGAAGGCGATGGCATCATAATCAGCTCAGATCAAAATCATAATTATGAATAAAGATTGACCGCTCCTTTACATAGTTATGGTCTGAGAACAACATAGCCATTAGCGAAGAAGTTGCAATTTTTTTAATCAAGGTGGAGCTTGGGTAGATGATGGACCAAAGTTATACGAGTCAGAAACACAGTAAAACCCCCTTATTTAGACTGTTTGTCTATCTAACTTCTACGTGTTAGTCCCGATATATTTCCACAGGGCATTTTAGAGACTGAAGTGAAAACATGCTAAAGAGAGGATTTTAAGCTGAAAAGATAACAAGAGTCAATCCAAGGTCAAGATCATATGCCGACTGAAGAGATATCAAGGATCCTGACGTTGAATTGACCAGAACAAATTAATTAGAAGAATCAGGAGTGGAGTCAAGACAGCCCGGAGAAGAAACACATTGACAGTTTTGTGAAAAGACTGCACAAAACTGTACAAATCTCACACATAGGGCAAGATGACCGACCACTTGAAGAAGTGGTGGCCAAGGGAGGAGCTCCTTCCCCTTGGGCCACCGCCTACCGGCGGCTCTTGGTGGTGGTGACCGGCGGCTTTTGGAGCTCCTCCACATGTCACCACCACCTTCCTCCTCCTCCACCACTCCTCTTCCTCCACATGTGGCCATCTCCTCCCTCCATTTTCTCCTCCAATCAAAATGCAACACTTGCCACCCATCTCCACCACCCATCTCCTCCCCTTTGGGCTATAAAAGGAGGAGCTCCTCCTCCTCATTTCACACACCAAAATCTCAATTCACTTCTCTCTCTAGAAGTTGTAATACTTGTAAGTTGTAATCTTGCTTTGGAAATAAAGGATAGCTCCCTTGGCGCTTCAACGGTTGTAAGTATCTCTTAGTATTTATTTATTTAACTGTTGTCTTTAATTCCTTAGTATAATGTTTAGCGCGATGAATAGTAGCTAAACTTGTAGTTCGGTCTAAGGGGCGCACTTGTATTATAAATGTTTTAAGACTATTAACTTGATGTTTAGTCTTAGTATTCAAAACTTGTTCTATGTGCCATATATAGTCAGAGTTTCCAAGGTTAAGTGGATGCTGTAACAAGCAAAGCTCTTCTGTGGGAATTCGTGATCATACTCAGGTAGTGGAAGCTGTAATAAGCAAAGCTATCTGAGGAGTTCGACTCATCCTAAATCCCATCTGGTCGAGCGTAACTGTGAGATCAGGTGGATGCACCCAGTCTAGCATACCTTAGGGTATTGGCGCTAGACTGAAATAGAACAGGAGTTGCTTTAAACCGGTGTTGCAAGTCTTGTGCTGTAACTAGCCTCGATTCACCGTTTGAATACTTAGATGATTCACTAATGGTCAATGATAAACAGGATATAATACAAGTCCCCTGAAACCGAACATTTCTTTAATTATAAACTGTAATTTACTTTCCAGTCTTAAAATCAACCAACCAACCAATCAATCAAAATAGCTGGTAGCTTTAAAACCAACCAACCGACCTTAAACACGCTCTCTCGCTAAACAACCCCCTCAAAGACATCTATTCCCCTGATTCCCTTGGGTTCGACCCCTACTTACCAAGTACTACCCAGTAGTATAGTCGCAAGTAGTGGACTATTATAAATTTATTTGTACAAATCGCTTCGACGACGAGCGGTTCTGTCAAATTGGCGCCGTTGTCGGGGAATCAGCCTTCGGATAGTTGTTCTTTCTCTCCCCTTTCTTTTTTCTTTCTTTTCTCTATGACAGCACCCATTACGCATGCATGGACAACACGATTTCTACCCCTGTTCGGAGGAACGGAGGGAGAAGACCCTGTACAGCACTGCCGAAACTTCCACCACGTCTGCCACCACATCAAACCTGAGAACGAAGTGTTAGAGGAATTTAAGCTGAAATGCTTCAAATTCTCTCTAACCGACTTCGCCACGATATGGTACTAAACATCCACCGCTTGCAGTGCAGAACGTTTCGTAGACCTCTGCGTTCCGTTCCTGAAAGAATTCTCCCCACCATCTTTACGCCAAGAAACCCGTGAGAAGATCATGAGCCTTCAACAATCCCGGGATGAGACTTTGGACGAATACTACATGAACTACGATGCCATCGTCTCAAGCTGCCCGCACCATGGATTTACGAAGAAAGTTCTTCTCCAAAAATTCCTTCGTGGGATGAGGGCTGAAGAGCTGGGAAGAGTTAACGAAGCTATGAAAAGGTCTGCAACAAACTTCACCGTTGCAGACATGTGGTACCTTATAATCGGCCTGGCCGCTGCCACAAGACGAGCACCCCAAGCTGATGAGGAAATACAGACAGAAGAAGCTGACCCAGAGGCTGATGAAGGAGAAACCACCGAGCCGTCAGAAGAGACTCCCGAACCATCCGAGGAATCAGACATGGAAAGCACCGGAAGCAACGAAGTAGAAGTCCAGAACACTACCGACGAACTGCCTATTCCATACCCGACTATCATTACCCAGGCAGCTGAGACTATCTACATCAGTTCTTCACGAACCAACATTACGAGGCAGAACCAAGCCTCATGAGGCCTTCCCGACTTTTCCCCTTGATCAATGAGCAAGTCGCAGCGAACTATGCGATCCAAGAAGAGGCTGAAAAGCGGATGGGAAAAGGACCTATGCAGAGTAACCCCCCGATGGAGCATTGCTATGCCGCAACTGGACTAGGCAGTCCCAAATACAAAAACTTCAAAAGGCTAGTAGTGAAAAGCCCATCACCCCCTCCGGGGTATTGGAAGGAAAAAATCCCGAAACAAAGGAGTCCTGACCCGAACACAACATCTGGCAAGAAGTCAGGAAGAAACAACACAGGAATGGTGGCAAAGTTTGACCTCAGCCACCCATGGGACCCAAACCAATGAACCACAAACGAGGTATCGTCGAGCCAACGACGTAAAATAAGTGCACTGGTCGGGAGGTAACCCGACACTATCTTACTTTTCCGCACTTTAATTTCTGTCTTTTAAATTCAGTATTTAGTTTTAAGCCTGCATGACTTTTGAACTAAGGCACGCCTTCGTTCAAAAGTGGGGGGGTGAGAACCACCTGTGTACATAAATAACATGCGGCTGTTTTTCTTTTTTTTAGTAATAGTACCTTTTTGAAAAAAATGAACTTAAGAATGTGAAAAAGATAAATCATAATTCATGCATTAACCTTGTGAAAATTTAACTGTTTAAAAACTTAGAATGTAACTTTACATTTGTCCTTTATGCTGAGATAACTAGGGATGTGGAGTTGACATAAACCGCCCTAGAAGGACTTGGGAAGCAATCAAAGGATCAGATCAAACTATATGGTTTTCGAAGTCAGTGGAGGCTGCACTTCGGGTTTTCAGTGAATAAGTGAAGTCAACTCCGCCAAGAAGCATCTATGCAAAGGCGAGGACGGGAATCAGACCGTCCTCTCTCTAGTCAAAATAGCCGAGAAAATAGATGAGCGACCCTCATCTTGACCCGCGCAAAACGACAAAGACGAGAGGAGCGGGGAGGTATTTCCATAGGCTTGCGGGCGAAGATTGGACCTCCCAAAAAGGCTTGAGAAAATGGACTAGCAGTCACAAAAAGACAAAAAACTCAAAGAAGAAAATCAAAAGGGGCCAAAGGCCCAAAATTGTGAAGGTTTTAACCGAGCAAAAGTGAAGCACTCAAAAAAGTCAAATCAAAGGCCAAAGGCCAATTCACTACAAAAGCAGTCCCTCGCCAAAAAAGAAGAAAATCAAAAAGGCTCAACTCACTGAAACCCGAATCGAATCATGTGCTAGAGAAAGCTACAAGAAAACCATATAGTGCGAGACGATCCCGAGGCTGCAACCCAGGAACCTGGACAGGGCTATCTCCCGAGACATCCAATATAATTTGCATCTCAGTACGGAGGTACAAGTATTAAGTTTCTTCTATTTATTTACGCAGTTCAATTTGGTAATAAGTAAGCAATGCATGAATTAGGATAGATCGAGTACCACAGTCTAATTTTCATATTCCAAAGCCAGACTTAGAACTTACGCCCTTTAATAGCATTGTTCGGGACGAACAACTAAAAGTGGGGGGTAATCTGATGGACCAAAGTTATACGAGTCAGAAACACAGTAAAACCCCCTTATTTAGACTGTTTGTCTATCTAACTTCTACGTGTTAGTCCCGATATATTTCCACAGGGCATTTTAGAGACTGAAGTGAAAACATGCTAAGGAGAGGATTTTAAGCTGAAAAGATAACAAGAGTCAATCCAAGGTCAAGATCATATGCCGACTGAAAAGATATCAAGGATCCTGACGTTGAATTGACCAGAACAAATTAATTAGAAGAATCAGGAGTGGAGTCAAGACAGCCCGGAGAAGAAACACATTGACAGTTTTGTGAAAAGACTGCACAAAACTGTACAAATCTCACACATAGGGCAAGATGACCGACCACTTGAAGAAGTGGTGGCCAAGGGAGGAGCTCCTCCCCCTTGGGCCACCGCCTACCGGCGGCTCTTGGTGGTGGTGACCGGCGGCTTTTGGAGCTCCTCCACATGTCACCACCACCTTCCTCCTCCTCCACCACTCCTCTTCCTCCACATGTGGCCATCTCCTCCCTCCATTTTCTCCTCCAATCAAAATGCAACACTTGCCACCCATCTCCACCACCCATCTTCTCCCCTTTGGGCTATAAAAGGAGGAGCTCCTCCTCCTCATTTCACACACCAAAATCTCAATTCACTTCTCTCTCTAGAAGTTGTAATACTTGTAAGTTGTAATCTTGCTTTGGAAATAAAGGATAGCTCCCTTGGCACTTCAACGGTTGTAAGTATCTCTTAGTATTTATTTATTTAACTGTTGTCTTTAATTCCTTAGTATAATGTTTAGCGCGATGAATAGTAGCTAAACTTGTAGTTCGGTCTAAGGGGCGCACTTGTATTATAAATGTTTTAAGACTATTAACTTAGTGTTTAGTCTTAGTATTCAAAACTTGTTCTATGTTCCATATATAGTCAGAGTTTCCAAGGTTGAGTGGATGCTGTAACAAGCAAAGCTCTTCTGTGGGAATTCGTGATCATACTCAGGTAGTGGAAGCTGTAACAAGCAAAGCTATCTGAGGAGTTCGACTCATCCTAAATCCCATCTGGTCGAGCGTAACTGTGAGATCAGGTGGATGCACCCAGGCTAGCATACCTTAGGGTATTGGCGCTAGACTGAAATAGAACAGGAGTTGCTTTAAACCGGTGTTGCAAGTCTTGTGCTGTAACTAGGCTCGATTCACCGTTTGAATACTTAGATGATTCACTAATGGTCAATGATAAACAGGATATAATACAAGTCCCCTGAAACCGAACATTTCTTTAATTATAAACTGTAATTTACTTTCCAGTCTTAAAATCAACCAACCAACCAATCAATCAATCAAAATAGCTGGTAGCTTTAAAACCAACCAACCGACCTTAAACACGCTCTCTCGCTAAACAACCCCCTCAAAGACATCTATTCCCCTGATTCCCTTGGGTTCGACCCCTACTTACCAAGTACTACCCAGTAGTATAGTCGCAAGTAGTGGACTATTATAAATTTATTTGTACAAATCGCTTCGACGACGAGCGGTTCTGTCAGTAGACGAGCTAGAAAATCTAACGGTTCTTTTAGGTTTGATTGAAGGAAGAGGACTCTTATTGTGCAGACATAATCAGGCTCATAGTAGTTGAAGAGAGGGTTAGGAATGCATTCTTTGAATACATATATGTCTCTGCTATTTTTTTATAATACGAATTATGTATTACAGTGTACGAATCATGTGTAAGAGGTTACAAATTATGTGTTACAGGGGTGCAAATTATGTATTACAGTGTACGAATTATGTATTAGATTACGAATTACAGGTTACAAATTATGTATTAAAGGGTACTCACAATGATCAGGGTGCGAATTATGTATTACAGGTACGGATTATGTGTAAGAAGTTACAAATTATGTATTACAGGTACTCACCTGAAAGATTGTAATGAATGTCAATTCACATAAATTGTTATTACGAAAGATAAAACTGGTACTATAAATTATAAATCTGGTAATACAAATTATAAATCTGTTATTACGAAAGATAAATCTGTTACTACAAATTATAAGTCTGGTAATACAAATAATAAATCTGGTGCTAGAAATTATAAATCTGGCTACAATTTTAAAAACCAAATTTCGTAGTTCGACAAGTCTTTACAGAATTGGCACCAATTGGAATTTGAAAGATCCACGTCTTCCACACAAATAATCTCAAGCTTCAACCAGGTAACCAACTCTTCCGAGAATATCAACCATGCACAAATAACGCTCAATGGTTGAAATAACACCATAATTTACGCTCATACGATCAAAAATTTCCCACCCTTGGTCAACCAGGCAATTTTAACCTTGCTCCAAATTTAGAAGGCATCAAAAAGAAATTAGTGTAGTTCATGTAGAAGGGCTTGTTGCAGTAGCAATGCGCACATCCTTTACATTTTGATAACCTGAAAGATTGTAATGAATGTCAATTTCACATAAATTGTTATTACGAAAGATAAAACTTATACTACAAATTATAAAACTGGTAATACAAATTATAAATCTGTTATTAAGAAAGAAAAATCTGTTACTACAAATTAAAAAAAAGTACACAAAAATACTCAACAATAAAAATCATCAGGAGTCAGAAATCAATGCTCGACAGCTCGAGTATAAAGGATAAAGGCAACATAAACATAATAGGTAAATTTTGTAACATGAACAAAGTCAAAATACAGTCAGGCATGTACCAGCTTCGAGCCTTCGAGGACTCCATCAATGAGATAATCAACATCATTCTCATTAAATTTTCCAGCCTTGCTTCCATTTCCATTAGACGATGAGCTAAAGCTGCAGCACACTACACTAGTAGTATTGCTCCGCCGCAAATGCAGCTGGTGAGAGAGAAAGCTAGCCTTGCTCCTTTTTCCTAATACTCCTTTTTCCTAATACTCCACACAATCCAGTTCCATGAAGCTTGTTAGTAACAGAAACTCCAAGTCCAGCTTGCTTTGGGCGCACAGATGGACATATCACATGTCCTTGTAGACTTGTCAACCTGACGAAAACCTAAAATCAGAAATCAACATATGAATCAAACAAGGCGATCAATTTACAGTAAGATGGATGGATCAATCATTCATTCAACCAAAACCGAGAAGAAGTAAAAAAGGTGTTAGAAATGAATCAGATCACGGGGTTAGAAATGAATCAGATCACGGGCTCTTCTGCTCCTGCTCCCGCAGAATGATGAACGGTGTACGTACTCGTCGAACGCGAGTGCCATATCGAATTCGAAGCTTCACGGGGTCGTCCGATCGATCTAACAACTCAAATCAGAAACGAATCTGAACTCATCAATGGAATCAGTCGATGGCGCCTAGGGTTGGAGAAGTGGCGTAGAGAATCAATCGATGGCAACCGAGAAAAAATTGATACGAGAAAAATTCGGATCGCATACGAGGAAAATTAGGATAGTAACTGGAAATTGATATTTAACATTACTAATTTACCCTTTAATAATTAATAAATCGGGATTTGTATGAATAAATTAGTATTAATTAACGACCATTAGATTGATAATCTAATGGTCAGGATTAATTCTCATTTCTCATGGTAACTAGGTGTTCTCATGTGATCTTTTCTCTCACATAATAATCCAAATAATATTTTTATAATTTACCCTTTTGTTTATCGAGAATTGACAGTTTCTTTTCTTCTTTTTTTGAAAAGAATTGGCTGTTTCAAATTCAATCATATTCAAGACATATAAAAGTGTCTAGCAATATTATTATTATTACCTCCAGGCGGGGTGCCATACACTTAGTGTAACATCCTCAAAATAAGGAGTTTCTTGAAAATGTATATCATTTTCTTAATAAAAACACAATCTGCAAGTACAAATGTCTTCTGTCGTACATTCAGCAGAAGCCCCCCAGAGGAACGATGTTCCATCCACTACTACACAAAATTCATAGCAATCTTTACGGCAGCATGAAGGCATCGGAAAATCTTGTTGAGAACATTGTCCGGTTACCATTTTATTTCCTGCACATTTGTACACAAATAATGCTTTCAGAATGTATATGTCAAGATCGACGCAGTAACACATGAAAAACAAAATCTGCAATTAGGTAAAGTATCATTGGACGACCTAGTGAGGAGATGAAAAGAACGACTACAAAAAGAGTCAAGGTTGACGATGAGCTCTTCATATTTGCTGCAATACTTGTCTGTATAGGTTTTGAAACACGTACTATATGCAATTCCTAAGGTTTTTATAGTATGTTAAAGATGTGAAGATTACTAATAAATTAAAGTTGATTATTTATTACTCACTCCGTTACAATAAGTGTCGTTTCTACAGTAAATTATTAATAACTACAAATGAAAAAAAAAGATACGAACATGATTTTTTTATTAATGGGGGACTTTTGCCCCTGAAGTGACTCGAACTCGGGACATTTGGTTCCAGTTAGTGAGTATCTTTCACTAGACTAACCTCACTTCATCAAATACGAACATGATTTGAACAATCTTATATGTTTGTGTATTTTTTCAACATTTACAATTTAACATCACATTAGACTCTAGACCAACTGGACCTGAGTTTTGTCCCTAGACCCAATGAATTTATGGGTCAGTAAATGTAGTTTCCGGGTCAGTCTTCTCCTCCAATTAAGTTAGCAGAAGACAGCAGGGTGACAATGGTAGCTTCGTGTTCATTCTTGTAATCTTCTGAAAAGTTGTAAATTGTAGTAGCACAATCGCTTGGATATCAAATTGGATCGTGTAAGTTCACTATTCGAAATCGATATTTCCACCCTCGTATTATTTGCCTCGGGTAATATGAAATTCGAGGTGGGATAATCCAATTGAGAAACATTGTTATTCCATGCATTATATATAACAGCAGGCTTAGGGTTTAAGGTGGATTTGAAAATCAAAGAATGAAATTGATGCATACAGCAATCGCAATTGTTTTTCCAACCACTTTCCCATGAAGATTCGATTGGTATTTATAGTGACAGAATCGGATACACCAAGAGATGCGACTCCCGGTTGAGCAGCCGCGTGCTGGGCACCCAACGCCAACGTTAGGTCGCCACGCCCAGCGAGACATTAAGTTAGTGTCTATACTGAACGCTCCCAGACTTAATGTCTTCAATGGGCGCGATCCTCACTGTTCCAAACTCCGAACTTCGCTCGATTTCATCCTGTTTTACTCGATTCTTTTCGAACATAATGTTCTAATTGTTTAGAGCATGTCACTAAGCTCAAAAACCCCAAAATCACCAACACTCCTCCCCCATTTTGGGTTTTTCCTTTGATCCACAAAGCACCGTTGTTTTAAGCAAAACACGCATAAGCGGAAATATCGAAATTGAATTTCTGTGTAGTGTAGCCACGCATACAATATACCCAAAAATCATGGTGCTCGTAAACGTTTGAACCAATCAATCCATTTGGGTACTTCACGGTGACACACACATATGTTACTTCACAAACCGTTAAGCTAACTTTATTCTTAATGGCCCTTGAGTCCCTATCCATTCATAAATATATTGAGATCAAACCCGATATCTCATGAAGCGACCAGAGACTTCACGTTTATATAGGTAGATTCTCTGGTGGGTCACACCGCCCGATTGTGCTCCTACAATTAGCACTTTTTCAAAGAATCAAGAAGAGTGTCTCTTTAACCTAACACTTGTAGGTCATGAACACATACTTAGGGATGCATATTTGTGTTCATCAATCTTCTAGGAATGGGCTTTCCGCATTGAATTCAGCTCTAACGCTAGTTGGATGTGAATTGGGTGTCCCACGACTAGATGATTATATGGTTTTAGTCCCATCCCCTTTACCGACTCGGAAAATAAGGCTCCCGATAATCCTTCGTCAAGTGATTAGCTTACCTTCTGTAATGCCTGACAAAATCAACAGATATCACCACGTGCGTAATGAGCTCTTTTACTACACTATGTCTAACACCTAAGTGTCTAGACAACATTGTATACATGGCTACATGCTTTAGCCAATATTCCAGCGCTGTCACAATGTATCGCTATTAGTGATATCGGTCTTTCTCACAACGGAATTTCGAGTATCATGTTCTTTAACCATTCCGTTTCCTTTGAAGCACCGGCTAAAGTAACAAACTTATATTCCATTGTTGAACTTGTGATGCAAGTTTGTTTCTTCGATGCCCATAAAATGGCACCTCCCCCAAGTAGGAATACTCATCCACTTGTAGAAGAATGATCTTCCTCATTTGAAATCCAACTTGCATCCGAAAATCCTTCTATGACCGAAGGAAATTCTGAATATACAATACCAATATTCATTTTCCCCTTAAGGTACCTAAATACCCTACGAACCCCTTGCCAATATTGTATACTAGGGTTACTAGTACATCGATTAAGCTCCCCCACTGCAAAAACGATGCCAAGTCTTACATATGTCATGATATTCATCAATACTTTGATTAAAGTTCCACTTTGAACTTTTAATTTCACTCTTATAGATCTTAAATCTATTAAGAGTTTCATCCTTATAAATTCTACTATACGAATTTTGTAAAACCAAGAGAAGAATACATGTACTGTGTTCTCAACTTGAATATCAAAGTATTTTCTCATTTCAAAAAACTCAACCTTTGAAATTTACACCACATGTTACTTATGTAATCAACAAACCATGATATGCAAGCATAAGCCAAGTAACACGTGAACAACAAAATTATACAAATACATGTGCTACTCTAGATTTAATGTGCAAGTCAAATATGAAAAATCACAATTAGACTCTCAAACCAAAACTTGTATTTGATTTAATACACAGTTTTCAGAAGGACTAAGAGCTAAATGGAGACCAAAAACCAACCTAGCCCAGAACACTTAATTTTGTCAGCTAAAACAGGATTACAAACCTCACATTGTTAACAGGAGCGTTAATTTGCAATGTGAATTAGGTATATTCCATATTTTTAACCGCTTTTGGTACTGTGCTCCAGCATCAGGTCTAAATGCTTATGTCAATATTGTTATATTGACATATTTATACCTATTTTTTTTTGAAGCTTCCGTATATCATGTTTGGAGGCCAACTCAAAATGCTACATCAGAGTAGAGAGTTAGCTATCAACCGGGCATTGTTATATTCATGATAGCTAGGCCTCCTTAACACATTTGAAAGTTACTTTTGGCACTGAATTTTCTTAACTAGAGCTGAGGGATGAAGGATCACTTTACTGCACAGAGACATGGTTTAAATCTTGCTAAGCATCTGATTTGTAGTATTCTTGAATTCTGGCCTTCATCTTAGTAATTATTACAAAAAACGCTGCATATTTGTTTTCCTAGTTTTACATAGCAAGATATGGACTTGCTGGTGACCTAATTTATACCCCTACCTTCTCTATGACTTCAAAAGAATGTAGTGTAACTACATGAGGAATGGGCTAAAAATTGGAATCTTGGGAAGGAATATAAACTGAAACCATAAGTATAGCCACGAGGGGTGTCATTACAAAATAGCACCATATAGCTAGTTAAGTTGGTTTAAAATAGATTTTGATTTGATGTTATGAGATGCTTCCTTGATTATTTTAGGAAGAATCCTCTGAGATCTACACCACGAGAGCCAACTGCATATGTTTTAACAATCTTCTTCAATTTTTTGGTATCTTTATGAAGTTTCTGATTTTTTTTCTTCTTTCCAATTCTCGTCCATATGGTAAGAACTTTTAAAAGTTAGCTAAGTGATTCATCATTTATTTACGACTTATACATAACTAAGACATACTAGATTTCATCGAACTGCAATTCGAACCAAACTGACTTTATTATATTGAAATTAGAGAGTAAAGATCACATGAGAAATGGTAGTTATGGTGAGAAATGAGAACTAATCTCGTTCGTTCATCTTTGTTATCAATGGTTAGGATTAGATTGAATAAAATTAATAAAATTACATAATTCGTACTTTTTCAAAGGATTCTTCGTAGCAGTACATTATTCGTACATTTTCAAAAGGATTATTCGTAGCATGCACATATGAAGCTACGAAGAACCCTTTGAAAAGGTACGAATTATGTACATTTTCTCATTTCTCACCATAACTACCACTTCTCACCGGAACCGAACTCTGAAATTAGATTAGCAATCAAATTCTTAGCAGTCTTACAATGACACCAATCCTTTTGATGCATGAACTATATATATATATAAACAATGCTGCAAAAATTGTACATTGTGTTGAATGCAAAGTTTTAAAAGTATTATTTCAGTTACCATCATGCTGCACCATGCCAATCAATTAGGATTTGGACAAGCCATTTATTGTAAGAGAATGGCCAAAAGCCATTGAGATTGTAAAAGAATGGCCAAAAGTCTTTGATTGTAAGAGAATGGCCAAAAGTCTTTGATTGTAAAAGAATGGCCAAAAGTTGTGATGGATGAAAAAAAAAAGAGAAAGAGACTTATTACCATACATGCTCTACAATTTGGTGGAAATGGGATAGTTATATAAGAAATTGTTGTAATTCAGGACTAAATCTTAATCCAATTATATTGTTGTTGTTCAATTATCGAACCCTAAATTCAATTAGAGAATTGATAATTTGCGGAAAGTAAAGTGACACACCAGATTTATAGTGGTTCCCCTCTAGGTGAGAAGGTACTCCACTTGAGCTCACTAGCTCCGCCGGTTTCACTATGAAGAACGTCGGAATCGACCTTAAGTCGCCGGAATACAAAATCTGGGTTACAATGGAGAACACCAAAGCTACGAACTGCGATCTCTCTGTGGACCGATTCACCAGCCTTGATCGAACGCCAAATGATGCGGAATCCTCTTGCGAATGAAAGCCCTCAATCAATTTCTGGAACGAATCTCTCCTGGACTTCGACTGAACTTGATTTGTGTTTCTTCGCAAAAGTTAACCCTAACTGATCGAAACACAACTTAAATACTAATCTGCCCAGATGCAATCACAGCCGTCCATCTCGTCTAATCTCGACCGTCTGATTTGAAACAAACTCGCGCCACGGATTGAGCTGACGTGTCGCACAATCATTCGTTGATCTCTAACGGCTCATAACACACTCCAGCTCATCAGCAACGGCCTTCGGATCTTTAGCAACGAACTCCAGGAGCAACAGCCACGAGGAGAAACAGCAACGAGAGCAACAGCCGCTCGGACACACGGATGGAGGTCCGATCGGACACGCGATCGGCTGGAAGGGCATGCGCTCGGAGGTCCGCCCGGGCATGCGCTCGGACCCGCGCTCGGAGGTCCACTCGGCCACACGAGAAGAATGCTCGGGCATGCGCCCGCATGGCTTGACTTGTGCGCTCGCACAGCTTGACTTGCTGCTTTAAAATCCTTCAATCCTCCACATAAAGCAGCTATTCCTTTAAACCACTTTAGGCCTTCAACTTGATCCCAAACAATCCTTACATAGTGAAAACCAACAGAACCCATTCATCGCTCAACCTGCAAAACAAATCACTCCAAATGCAAAAGTTTCAAGCAAAGCTTGAACTTGGTGTTAGTGACAATTTTGGTGCCCATATCAGCAGGATTAAACTCAGTTCCTACTTTCTCAATCAGAACATCACCATTCTCTACTTTATCTCTAACAAAGTGATACTTAATATCAATGTGCTTAGACCTTTCATGGTAAACAGGATTTTTACTTAAACAAATGGCAGACTGACTATCACATTTAATCATAGCAGTCCCATTAAACAACTTAGCTTCACTAAGCATACCCTGCAACCACATAGCCTCTTTCACAGCATCACACAAAGCAATGTATTCAGATTCAGTAGAAGAAATAGTGACTATAGACTGAAGTTGAGCCTTCCAAGAAACACAGCAATCACCAAGAGTATAATATATAGCAGTTGTAGATTTTCTAGTGTCTCTATCACCACCAAAATCAGCATCAACATAACCAGTTAATTTAAATTCATCCTGCCTTTTCTTATAGCACAAACCAACATCTAGTGTACTCCTGATATATGCAAATACATGTTTCAAAGCCAACCAATGTTCAGGTCCTGGGTTTGACATAAATCTACTTAACAGTGATATGGCATAAGACAAGTCAGGTCTAGAACTAATCATGGCATACATGACTGATCCTATAGCATTAGCATAAGGCACTTGTTCCATTTTAGCAAATTCAACATCAGATTCAGGACTTTGTGACTTGGACAGAATAAAGTGAGGAGCTAATGGCACTTGAACAGGTTTACAATCAAGACTACTAAACTTAGATACTATTTTCTCTAAGTAAGGCCTTTGATGTAATTTTAGAAAACATTTACTCCTATCTCTATCAATAACCATGCCCAATATTTTCTTAGCTTTTCCTAAATCCTTCATGTCAAATTCTGAACTCAACTGTGATTTCAACACATTCACCTTATCAACAGACTTGCTTATCAACAATATATCATCCACATATAACAGCATATAAACAGGGCACTCATCCACAGATGCATAATAAAAGCATGGATCAAAATTACTTCTCACATAACCAAGTTTCAGCACATAAGAGTCAAATCTTTTATACCAAAGTCTGGGACTTTGTTTTAATCCATACAAAGATTTTTTCAAATAACATGCATGTTCAGGGTACTTTTTATCAACAAATCCAGGAGGTTGCTTCATATAAATTTGCTCATCTAACTCTCCATGAAGGAAAGCAGTTTTAACATCAAGTTGTTCAAGTTCTAAGTCATTAATAGCAACCAATGCAAGCATGATTCTAATGGTCTTAAACTTAACAACTGGAGCAAAAATTTCATGGTAATCAATACCTTCCTTTTGGGTAAATCCCTTAGCAACCAACCTTGCTTTGTACCTTGGTGGATCCTCATCCTTGATCCTGAACAGCCACCTGCAATCAACCAGTTTGTGGTGTTCTGGCTTTTTGACCAGAACCCAAGTTTGGTTAGTCTTATGAGACTCCATCTCATCAAGCATAGCAGTTTTCCATTTCTCACTATCCCTGCCCTCAATGGCTTCCTGGTAAGTATCAGGTTCATTTTTAATTTCCTTAGCAGCTATTAGGGCAGTGGATACTAGATCAGCTTCTGAATATCTAGTGGGAGCTCTAGGCACTCTTCTAGGCCTATCTCTGGCAAGTTGCCAATTTGCTAACACATCTTGGGTAGCTATCTCATGCTCCTCCACCTGATCTAAGTTCTCAGCTTGTTCATTATGATCATTATGTTCATTCTGGTCATTGCCTGGTTCTAGTTGGGGTTCATCTTGTTCTACATGGTTTTCTACCTGATCTGGCTGCTCATTGTCTATAGGAGGATCTATGTCAAACAAGGTTCTATCAGATGGTGGTGCAGGGGAACTATCAGAGTTGGTTACCATGTTATTCTTATATGGGAAAGTGTTCTCATCAAAAATAACATCTCTACTAATCAGTATTTTAATTCCCCTAGCATTCATATCCCACAATCTATAGCCCTTAGTTCCCATTGATCTTTGATAACCTAAGAAAATACACTTGGTTGATCTAGGATCTAATTTTCCCTCCCTAGTATGAGCATAAGCAGCACATCCAAAAAATTTCAGTTCATGCAAATCAGGTTTCTTGCCATTCCACATTTCCATAGGACATTTAAAATCAAGCATCCTATTGGGACTTCTATTAACAAGATAAGTAGCAGTATAAAGAGCTTCACCCCAAAAAGACTTAGGTAAACCAGAAGTGAACAATAAGCATCTCAGTTTATCAAGCAATGTTCTATTCATTCTTTCAGCCACTCCATTTTGTTGAGGAGTTAATCTAACAGTCTTATGTCTCAAAATACCATGATCAATGCAGAAATTATCAAACTCAGCATTGCAGAATTCCAAACCATTATCAGTTCTTAATGCCTTAACCTTTTTCCCAGTCTGATTTTCTTCTAACAATTTCCAGTCCTTAAACTTAGTGAAAGCTTCATCTTTTGTTTTTAACAGGAAGGTCCAAACTCTCCTAGAGTAATCATCTACAATGCTCAGAAAATATTTATTCCCACCATGAGTTTCATTAGACTCTGGTCCCCACAAATCAGCATGTAAATATTCTAGGATTGTCTTGCTTGAGTGAACTCCAATGGTGAACTTCAGCCTGTGCTGTTTGGCCAGGACACAAGGCTCACAAAAGGGTAATTGAGTGACCTTTTCAGCAAGGATCCCCTGCTTATTCAGGCACTCAAGCCCCTTTTGGCTCATGTGACCTAGTCTAAGATGCCACCTTACAGTTGCATCTTCACAAACAGCAGGGCAAGCTTCCTTAGTTCCACCATGGTATGAACCATCAAGAATATACACACTGCCAGTCTTATTTCCAGTTAATACTTGCCTATCATTTTTACACACAGCAAGCACACCATTCTTAGCATTATAAGAACAACCAGAGTCATCAAGAGCACCAAGGGAAATCAAGTTTCTTCTCAAGCCAGGGACATATCTTACCTTAGTTAAGGTTACTAATTTTCCATTAGTTAATTTCAGGTTTATGCTACCCATTCCCATGACTTTACACACATTGTTATTTCCTATGTACACATTTTCACTGGCAGTGTGAGCCAAGTCTTTGAACCAATTTTTGTTGGGGCACATATGAAAAGAACAGCCTGAATCCAAAACCCATTCATCATTGAGATCCCCACTGGTGACAGTTAGAACCTCAGATGATGAACTGGCCTTATCAGACGTCAAGGCTAAGTTAGTTTCAGAGTTCCCATTGGTCTTAGACTTAGCTAACCATTTATAACAATTTTTCCTTAAATGACCAACCTTTCCACAATGATAACACTTAGTTTGTGAGGACTGACCTTGTTTAGAACTGTTATCATTTGAGTTATTATCATTCCCATCAGACTTAGACTTAGGCTTGAACTTATGTTTGTTATTCCCAAAAGAAGACTTGTTAGACTTAACAAACAAACCAGAAGCAGATTTAGATTTTTGACTTTTAAGTTCTAACTCCCTGGTTTTCAAAGCAGTGCAAAATCTATCATAAGAAGGCACATCACCAGTATATTGGAAAGCATCTTTCACCACATGATAAGACTCAGGTATAACATTCATCAAAATCATCACAAGACTAGTCTCATCAAGAGCATGTGGTGTATCTCTAAGCATCAAAGACATTTTCAAGAACTCATCAAGATTTTCATATATAGTTCTAGCAGCATTCATCTTATATGCAAACATAGATGCTTTCACATATGACAAGTTAGGAGCAATCTGATTAGCATGCAATGTTTCTAACTTTTTCCACATTGCAAGAGGAGTTTTACAATCACATACCTTTCTGATGATACTGTCCCCAAGGCTCAGTATGATCAAGTTGTATGCTTCAACCTCTATATCAGACTTCCTCTTCTTCTCATCTTCAGACCACTTAGTGGTTTCCTCTTCTAGGGCAACCAATACCTTATGCTGGGACAACACAGCCTTCATCTTGAGGCACCAGACTTGAAAGTCACCTTTCCCATCATAAGGAGCAATCTCTATTCTTGCTTGCACCATTTTTACCTCGAAAGCAAAAACAGTAAAGCCAAGTATCAAATTCAACAAGAATTTGCAGAATCAACAACAACAATAGCCAAGAATCAATCAAATCGGCTCTGATACCACTGTTGTAATTCAGGACTAAATCTTAATCCAATTATATTGTTGTTGTTCAATTATCGAACCCTAAATTCAATTAGAGAATTGATAATTTGCGGAAAGTAAAGTGACACACCAGATTTATAGTGGTTCCCCTCTAGGTGAGAAGGTACTCCACTTGAGCTCACTAGCTCCGCCGGTTTCACTATGAAGAACGTCGGAATCGACCTTAAGTCGCCGGAATACAAAATCTGGGTTACAATGGAGAACACCAAAGCTACGAACTGCGATCTCTCTGTGGACCGATTCACCAGCCTTGATCGAACGCCAAATGATGCGGAATCCTCTTGCGAATGAAAGCCCTCAATCAATTTCTGGAACGAATCTCTCCTGGACTTCGACTGAACTTGATTTGTGTTTCTTCGCAAAAGTTAACCCTAACTGATCGAAACACAACTTAAATACTAATCTGCCCAGATGCAATCACAGCCGTCCATCTCGTCTAATCTCGACCGTCTGATTTGAAACAAACTCGCGCCACGGATTGAGCTGACGTGTCGCACAATCATTCGTTGATCTCTAACGGCTCATAACACACTCCAGCTCATCAGCAACGGCCTTCGGATCTTTAGCAACGAACTCCAGGAGCAACAGCCACGAGGAGAAACAGCAACGAGAGCAACAGCCGCTCGGACACACGGATGGAGGTCCGATCGGACACGCGATCGGCTGGAAGGGCATGCGCTCGGAGGTCCGCCCGGGCATGCGCTCGGACCCGCGCTCGGAGGTCCACTCGGCCACACGAGAAGAATGCTCGGGCATGCGCCCGCATGGCTTGACTTGTGCGCTCGCACAGCTTGACTTGCTGCTTTAAAATCCTTCAGAAATCAACCGAACATGTGATGGAAGACTATTAAAGAACTAAAAGAGATTGTAAAGAAGAAAATGGGACAAAAGCAAGTTAGTTCAGTTTTGGAAAAAGAAAAAGAAATGACGCGTTGAATGTCATATGAAGATATAAATCCAAGTCTGGAGCCTGGAGTCTATAAAAGGGTCCGATTGGCAGTAGACTCATGTAATCTCATTCTACTCTCATCTTTACTCTTTTCCCATCTTCAATACCAGAAGCTTAACATCACCACTTCCCAGCCATCCTCCTCCCTTAACAGTGATCATGCTGAGATCTGTTGTCATTGTGCTTTTAGTCTTCACTGCTACATATTTCTCCACGAGTCATTGTGCAGAAAATATTGAGCAGCAGAGTAAAGATAAGATTGCCCAGCAGCTTCCTGGTCAATCGTTTAATGTTAGCTTTTCTCACTTCTCTGGATATGTCATGGTAGAGGAAGAGACATGAAGAAACCTGTTCTACTGGCTCATTGAGTCTCCAGATACACCTTCTTCTAAGCCACTTGTGCTGTGGCTCAATGGAGGTCCTGGGTGCTCCTCGATCGGTTACGGAGAGGCTGAAGAAATCAGTCCATTTCGCATTCAGCCAGACGAAGTGAGTCTGTATCTCAACCCTCATGCATGGAATCAAGGTATACACAATATATTATCACTTCTGTCATCTGATCATCTTTAATCTAATTTTCATCTGTTCCTAAACTGACAATATACCTTTATTTGCTGCAGCTGCCAACATTCTGTTTCTTGACTCTCCAGCAGGGGTTGGATACTCATATTCCAAAACTGAAGCTGATACCCTTAATGTTGGGGACAAGAGGACAGGTACTGATCAATTAATTTATACAAACATAACATCATTAGTTCCGTAGTTATTGACGACTAACTAGCCCTGCTATGTGTTTTGAATTCTCGCAGCCGAGAACTCACTGACGTTCTTATTGGCGTGGTTGGAGCGTTTCCCGCAGTACAAGGGCAGGGAGTTTTACATCGCTGGAGAGAGTTATGCAGGTGCGCCCATCTGAATTTATCATGCGTAAATAAGTACTAATGAACAACTTGATCTAATGTCAAAACAATACATATTCTCTTGTAGGGATCTATGCTCCCCAGCTAACTCGAACAATTCTAAGGCACAACTTGTTGGACCCTTGTGTTTTGATGATAACAAACACTTAACTAATAATGCACTTGAGTATGCAGAAATCACTGTCTGACAGGTAAGCTCACTGGACATCTCTGAGAGAGAGCGAAGCCGCGAGAGAGGTGTGTTCCATGTGAGAGACAAACCGACTTATGACCAGATCGGATCTGGGAAAAGATACACGGAGATATGCACTGAAGATACAAGAATATATGCATTAATTCAAATATATACATGAGGAGATTTAAGTATATACGACAGGAATATCGACGCCAACTTTGGCAAGTATATATGTGATATCACAGCTGTGAGATATCAATCAGATCTGCGATGAAGATCTGTGTAGCCGACTTGAAGACATTATAAAAGAAGGAAGAGCATTCAAGTGAAGGTGCGGCTTTTGGAGATAGCATTCGGAGACTGCAGAGTTTTAAACTTCCGTGAGCTGACGAAGTGCTGCTGTGTGCAGACGAGACAGATCGTGTTAGTTGATACTTTGAGTTGAGTAGAATTGTTAGCTGTCACTGAGTGAGACAAAGTGTAACAATCTACAAGCATACTCTTTCATCAATAACATTGATCTTGAAGCCCTTCTGGAACTGTCCAGAAGGCAAGTGGTTTTCAGCCTGCTGCAAAGGTTGCAGTAAGGTTTCCACTATAAATCTGTGAGTCTTTACTTTCCGTATAATTTCCTGTGTTACAGATAATTTCCGCTGCCATCTGTCTGAGGGATACCACTCTGGGATCTCCCTCACATAGTTGGCTAACCTAACGATCCAACAATTGGTATCAGAGGCAGGTTGCTCTAGATTGTGTGTTAGCCTTGCAGGAAATCATGTCTAACGGAAGCGATTCGTTCTGGAAGCCGCCGGTGCTCAGTCCGGGAGAGTATGACTGGTGGAAGGACCAGTTTGAAGCCCATGTCTGTTCCCTGGATGGGAAGCTGTGGCGAGTGTTTGAAAAGGGTAACTTCCCTATTCTAGATGTGACAGATCCTAATAAACCAAAAGAGAAAGAGAAAGACGAGTACACTGATGATGACTACAAAGCTCTCCAGCAGAATGCCAGGGCCAAAAAGGTTCTTAACATGGCCCTCTCCCCAGGAGACCAAGTAAAGATGGCTGTGTACAAGACTGCAAAGGAGCAGTGGGATGGACTTGCTCGACTGTACGAGGGAAACGAGGACATCAAAAGGAACAGAATCCTAGCTGCTACAAAGGATTACGAATCTGTCGAACAGCGCAAGGACGAATCTCTGGATGACTTCTACACCAGATTTCAAGTCATCGTCGCGCAGCTGAACTCCCTGGATGAGGTACTCCCTCAGTGGAAAGTAACTCATCAGTTCATGCAAGCTCTCTGCTCCAGATGGGACACAGTGACTACTGCTCTCCAAGCTCAGAAGGGGATCAAAGATGTCACTCTGGAAGAGCTCGTGGCGAATCTGCAAAGCCAAGCTGGAATAGCCGAGAGGAAAATGGCCCGGAGACAAGCTGGAAAATCTCAGGCTATAGCGCTTAAAGTTGAGAAGGCCTTAGACATAGCTCAAGTAAGCCTGCCATCTAAAGGAGAGGACGAGGAGATAGCTCTTCTCTCTAGGGCTTTCAAAATGGCAAACACAGGCAGAACGCAGAACAGAGGCAACTCTGGCGGAGGACGAAACAGTCAAAGGTGGAACAAGGGATCCTCCTCAGAGGAAGGCAAGACAAAGGCTGGAGCAAAGGAAGAAAGAATCTGCTATCACTGCCAGAAAAAGGGACATCTCGCTAAAGACTGCTACAGCAAGAAAAAGGGGGAACCACCTGCCCCAAAGGAAGCCCATGCCATGTTTGCAGCATGGAGTGACTCTGATGAGGAACAAAGTGATAGAAAGCTCGTCAAGGAGCCTTGTCTGATGGCGAATTCCGCAAACGATGAGGTAAATGAATCTGACTCTTTCATAGATCAAGTATTCAGTGAATCTGACTTTGCAGAAACTATCGCCGAATTGTTAAAGAAGATCACTAGCCTCAAGGAACAGATTGAGGTCATGAAAGAGGAACATGACGATGACATGGAGAACAATCGTCTCTGGTCAACCAAAGCTATGAAACTCGAGAGACAAATGGAGGAGCACATCTGCAAATGCCCCACCTGTGACAAAAGGGACACACAGATCAGTGAACTAAGTGACAGACTGAGTAGCTTAAGAATTGACGATACCAGGAAGGTACGGTCAATTGCAGAATCCAACAGATTCCAGTTGGACAATGAGGAGCTCCGCCAGGCGGTTGCAGATCTCAGACAAAAGGAATCGGAGAGAAAGAAGGTCTGGCTTAGAGAACTAGAAGCCAAAAAGGTCGAGGAGGTAAAACAAGATTACAATAGAAGGAGTACCAAAGGAAAGGAACCAATGACTGAAGTCGGAGAGGGATCCCATCAGCAGAGAAAGATGGAACCCACAAGACAGTCGGGAAGAGCAGCCTCATCTCCTCAGGACAGTTATCTCCACGACAGAGACTCTGATCCTTTCCAAGCTGGGAAGGCATTTGAAATATGGAAAAAGATGAGCTCCAATCGTCAATCCTTCTCCATCGACCCTCAGGCACAGAGAAGGATACCAGCACACGTAAAGAAACATAAGAAAATTGGTACACTATACTACCGTGTATGCTGGCACTGCGGACACTCCGGTCATTACAGAGCCAGCTGTGAGAAATGGAAAGAAGTAAACGAAAAGAATCACAGCCATCAGAGACAGGCCGGCACCGCCCCTACTCCTAGGAGAAAGGCTTCTCTTAAAAAGGGGGACAACAGACCGGAATGGGTTCGTTCTCACCATGACACAGCCATCCACGGACGACCCAGAAGAACCCCCAGGATGAAAATCAACCTCATGGATGACAATGATTCTCGTCCCTCGAAGCTCCCTTCTGCTGCCAAAACTGTCCCAAAGCCCAGTAAGCCCAAGCTTGTCTGGGTTCGTAAAAACTGACCTCTCTTTTTGCAGGGTGGAGTGAGGAGCAAGCCATGGTATCTGGACAGTGGATGCTCCAAACACATGACGGGGGATCCAGGATGGTTCATCTCACTCCAAGCCTACTCCGGAGACAACATTATCTTCGGAAACAAGAGCTCAGGTAAGGTAGTAGCTACTGGAGAGGTAAGAATTTCAGAAACCATTAGAATTCGACAAGTAAGTCTGGTTGAAAATTTGAGATACAACTTATTGAGCATATCACAATTGTGTCAACATGGAAGAAACCAAGTGATATTCAATTCTAACGACTGTGTTGTGAAGTGCATTGAGACAGGAAAAATAATTCTTCGAGGTGTCCGGGAGAATCAGATTTATACAGTGGACCCAGAATTCGTCCCAGACGGGGAGCTGTGTCTGTCAAGCATCACTGATGATACATTGCTGTGGCACAAGAGATTTGGACATGCAAGCACGAGGCTGATTCATAAACTCCATCAAAATGAATTAGTGATTGGTCTACCAAAAGTGGAAAGCTCGTTTGATCAGATATGCAGCGCCTGTGCCACAGGCAAGCAGGTACGTACTTCGTTCAAGACAAAACAATCGGTGAGTACCTCAGCTCCTCTGGACATGATTCACATGGATCTATGCGGTCCAGTCAACGTCGTTAGCCGTGGAGGCAACAGGTACATTTTAGTCATCGTGGATGACTATTCCAGATATACATGGACCATCTTTCTGAGCTCTAAAGATGAAACTTTCTCTGAGTTTGTGTCATGGCTGAAGCTAATTGAAAACAAGTTGAGTAAGAAATTAGTATCTATTCGAACTGACAACGGAACCGAGTTTCGAAACTCCCAGTTTATTACCCTGTGCAGGACAGCTGGAATAGACCACAACTTCTCAGCACCACGGACGCCTCAGCAGAATGGTGTGGTAGAGAGAAAGAACAGGACATTGGAAGACATGTCAAGGACAATGCTGATTGCAAGTGGTGTTCCCAAGGGATTCTGGGCCGAGGCAGTACATGCCGCCAGCTACATACTGAACCGGGCATCATTACGCTTTCTGATAGGAAAAACACCTTACGAGCTGCTGCGAGGAAGAAAGCCTAACATCGCTCATCTGAAAGTGTTTGGTTGCAGGTGCTACGTACACAACAACGGAAAGGAAAATCTGGGAAAGTTTGATCCAAGGAGCGATGAAGGCGTGTTCGTAGGATACCCAAGCCATAGCAGAGCATACAAGGTCTACAATCTGAGGTTGGAACGGGTGGAAGAAAGCATTCACGTAACCTTTGATGAGCGCGCTATGACTGGACACCTTGTGAAAGATCCCTCCTCACAGGATGATGGAGAACTTCAGCTTACTGACAGGTCTGATCCCGACTGGGTACCTGCCCAAAACGGGACTGAAGAACCAGCTCCAGAGGTCATTCAGACTGTTGCTCAAGAACCTGCTGAACCAGCCGAAGCTCCACCAACAGAAATATTAGCTGAAGAGCAGGGTCCAGAAGCACAAGTGATAGAGGTTAATGCAGAACCCCCCAATGAGGAAGTGATTGCGAATAACCCTCCTCAGGCAGGGACCGCAGAAGAACCCAGAACCACAAGGAGTGGGAGAGTTACTCAGCCCCCAAATTGGACAAGGGACTACCAATGTTACGCATCGCAGAACCAGGTAAGTTTAGACGAACTATGTCATTTCTGTGGATTCGCCTCTTTTGTCTCTCATGCAGAACCAAAGACGGTTGCTGATGCGCTGAAGGATCCAGAATGGGTCAATGCCATGCAAGAGGAACTGCATCAGTTCGAAAGAAACAAAGTGTGGCGACTGGTTCCCAGGCCTGAAGACAAGAATGTGATAGGAACAAAGTGGGTCTTCAGAAACAAGATGGACGACAAGGGAGTGGTTGTAAGAAACAAAGCCCGCCTTGTTGTCAAAGGATACAACCAACAAGAGGGGATAGACTACGATGAGACATTCGCCCCAGTCGCAAGGTTAGAAGCAATCAGACTACTAATTGCTTATTCGACTTACCATGGTTTTACTCTGCAGCAGATGGACGTAAAAACAGCCTTCCTGAACGGAGTTCTGAAGGAAGAAGTGTATGTAAGCCAGACACCAGGGTTTGAGGATCTCACTCACCCTGATCATGTCCACATCCTTGACAAGGCACTATATGGGCTGAAGCAGGCACCTCGCGCCTGGTATGAGAGACTGTCACAGTTTCTGCTATCCCACAGTTACGTCAGAGGAGAGGTGGACAAAACCCTTTTCCTTCTGAAGGAAGGGAAAGACACTCTGGTTGTTCAGGTATATGTAGATGACATCATATTTGGTTCGACTAACCCTAAACTTGTCAAGAAGTTTACAGATCTTATGTCGAGTGAGTTCGAAATGAGCATGGTAGGGGAACTCAAGTACTTTCTAGGACTTCAAGTCGCTCAAGGAGAGGAAGGTACCAGAATCCATCAGCAAAAGTATGTCAAGGAGATTCTGAAAAAGTTTGGGATGGAATCTGCCAAGACGTGTGCCACACCAATGTCCCCGAACGATACCCTGGCAAAGGATGAGTCCTCACCTCGAGTGGATCCAACTCTGTACAGGGGAATGATCGGCTCACTGTTATATCTCACTGCTAGCAGACCCGATATCTTATTTAGTGTTTGTCTGTGTGCTAGGTTTCAGGCTGATCCTAGAGAAACCCACGTGAAAGCAGTGAAGAGGATATTCAGATATCTGAAGGGAACAGATGATCTATGCTTGCTCTACCCGAGGGGAGGAGATCTTCGCCTGGAGGCATACACCGATGCTGACTATGCTGGGTGCAAGATAGACAGGAAGTCCACATCAGGGATGGCTCAATATCTAGGACCATGCCTCATCTCTTGGGCTTCAAAGAAGCAGTCCTCGATTGCGCTGTCCACCGCTGAGGCGGAATACATCGCCGCTGCTGCATGCTGCGCGCAGCTGCTGTGGATCAGGCAACAGCTAAGTGACTATGGTGTCATTACAAATTGTGCTAAGATTTTGTGTGATAACACTAGTGCTATTAACATCTCTAAAAATCCAGTGCAGTTCTCTCGTACCAAACATATAGAAATTCGGTATCACTTTCTGCGTGACTGCGTAGAAAAGGGAACAATTGAGATGGAATATTGCAGAACTGAGGAACAGATTGCAGACATATTCACAAAAGCTTTGCACAGAGAACCCTACGAGAAGCTGAGGCTGGAACTAGGTATGGTTTCTCTCCCTTAATGCTATGCTAAATTGTTACTCCCTCAGTGATTGGCTAGACTAGATGCATTTAAGTCACGTCTGATGGAGAGTCTAACATGGATGTTCTGTGCTAGTGAAAAAGTAGGCTGTGTTCATAATACACTCATGCATGCTTGCTATGAGATTGATGACTACATTAGGGACCAAAAAGCATGAAATTATGATTCCTTTCTGCCCAAAAGAGACCTCCATATTTGATCCCACAATATAAACCAAGGAGGTACTCTAGACCAACCTTAGCCTATCCTCGTGTGGAACGCCCCTATGAGCCCGTTGATGCACTACCTTTTCTGGGGTCACTCCACATGAGGTATGAAACAAATATGATTTGCTTGGATGATATTATTTTCTTCTTGATTGGGTGTGATGTTATTTGTACCATTTGGGTAAATCAGCACATCATACCAAAACCTTGTGTACCCATGAGACAGTAAGACTGAGGTATCACCGTGGATAGATCCCCACGACTGGGAAACAATCTCTGTGACAGGTGTGAAGCTGGGCAGTTAATCATTCTTTCGTAAAATTGTCTTGGTATCGGGAAGACGTAAAGTTGAATTGAAAGGTGAACAGTTTTCTGCAGCAGGGTATTGTCGCGTCGGTTGCCTTTATGAGGAGACACGTTTTTTTTCAGATGACACGTGTCGTTCCCCTGTCTGTTGGAGCATGCCTGTTCAGTCGGATTTGTTTTTGGCAAGGAGTTATTGCTGAACCGTTTTTGGAAGGGAAGAAAAGGTGGAAATTGCAAAATTGAAGGCGGTTTACTTCTTGAAAGGAGGCGACGCTTCGAACAAAGGACAGTGTCGTTTGAACGCTAGGGTTTGTTGCGGTATAAGAAGAGTAAGGAGAGCGCACTATTCCCACACCACTCTCAGGCTTTGTCTTCTCTCTCACGAAAGTTCTGAAGTTTCGAAACCCTAAATCCATGGCGTCTTCAAACCCTAAGTCGAATCTCTCTTCCGCTGAAGCTGCCGCCATGGCTGCTAAGTTGATTGCAAGTGGAGTTTGACCCTCAAAACCTGGAAACCATTCTCCAGTCGGTCACGCCAACCGACTCTGGTCCGACTAACTCTACTGTGGCCAATGAAGTGGTCCGATTCGAGGAACGCCTGGAAACTCTGCGAGCGGACTCTTCCTCTCAGCGCCAGGGCAAAAAGGAAACCTCAGTGGCTACTAGATCAGCGGGTAAACGTCCGAGAACGCTCGCCACTCCATCTGCTCGAAAAAGCCAGAGAACTGCTACGTCCTCCGTCCCACCAGTTGAAGGTGAGGCTGAGTCGGATGGAAGCGCAGAACAGTCGGAGGACGCCGGGAAGGGGTTCGTTCACGAGTTGGTGTTGAACAATGAATGGTTGCTGGAGAAGAGGTTGGGAGTGGTTGTTGATCTACTGGAGGCTCAAGGATGGGGCGCGTTGTTTAGAAATTCTGTTATTGTGGATGAAAAATTGATAAGGGAGTTCTATTCCAAACTACAAGTTGTGGAGAAAGGAAAAGGAAACTGGGAGTTGTTGGCTGTCATCGGTGGTGAGTCGTACTCAGTCAGCACGAGGGAGCTGGCCACTGTCCTAGGGGTACCGAAAGGCGGGTATGCCACCTACTCCAAAGGAACGTGGCCAGGAACTGTGGCCAAGGCAGAGGTGTTTCAACGACTGGGGCTAGATGTCACGGCAAAGGGCCAGAGGGAAAACACTCACATGGACGTACTCCCTCGGATTCTTCACAGGATCCTTGTATCAAATATCTCCCCGAGACGGGCCAAACATAATCTGGTCACCTTCCAGGATCTGCTGCTAGTCGACAAAATTTTGCAGAAGCAGCCAGTGAATTTGGCCTTTCAGGTGATGAAGCATATGGAAAATAACAGCAACAATCCGTCTAATGGATTACCCTTTCCAGGGTTTGTGAAGGAAATACTGGTGTACTGGGATGTTTATCAACCGGAGTCGGAGAGAGTGCTTTCGTATGCACTGTGTGATGATCACATTACCAAGCTGGGGTTGGAATACTCTGAGGGAGTTGGGTGGACAGTTCCTGCTGTGGAGGAGGAAGTTGTGGCAGAGGAAGATGAGGATGAGGAGGTCAAGGATGTGACTCCTATAAACGCTGCTGCTCCTGTCAGCGGTGCTGAGGCAACCCCCTCTGAGGGTTTAAGTGAGGTGCTGGCTCTGCTGACAGTGCTTCGTGCAGAGCTAAAGGAGGTCAAATCTGAGCTGGTCGAGGTGAAGTCTGAATTGCAGCTCGTAAAGCAGAGGGTGATTGAACTGGAGCTAGCAATAACTGTTGACTCAGGGGCAATGTCCGTGGCCGTCCAGGATTTCTCAGGGCAGATGAAGGACCTTGCCACAGAGATTGTGAACCAGATGAAGGACTCATTCACGATTGTGCCCTAGTCTGCACTGTCTCATGGATCTCCCCCTCCTTGCTATCCCCTCCCACATTAGCCCCTTTTTTGTTGAAACTTTTTTTTAATTTCATGATTAAACTCTCTATGTTTTTTGAATTCCTTGCAGCATGTGTGGTGTCTGTATGACACACTTACCTCTTGCCTGCATGAATGAAATGTTTTTCTTTCCATCACTCTGTGTTCTTATTTGCATATCTTTTTGATGATGCCAAAAGGGGGAAGAACTATATGTGCATACACTAAGGGGGAAAAAATCAGTACCAAAATTTCAGCGGATGTCTATCTGAGGGGGAACTGTACTAGCTAGACTCTCTAGTGAATATAAACTCTGAGGTTGCTAGCTGTCCAAAGGAAATGTAGATGTGGTTCCGGTATCATTGCTGTATGTGATTTCTTATATGTGAAGAAGTGTTTGTCATCATCAAAAAGGGGGAATTTGTTGGACCCTTGTGTTTTGATGATAACAAACACTTAACTAATAATGCACTTGAGTATGCAGAAATCACTGTCTGACAGGTAAGCTCACTGGACATCTCTGAGAGAGAGCGAAGCCGCGAGAGAGGTGTGTTCCATGTGAGAGACAAACCGACTTATGACCAGATCGGATCTGGGAAAAGATACACGGAGATATGCACTGAAGATACAAGAATATATGCATTAATTCAAATATATACATGAGGAGATTTAAGTATATACGACAGGAATATCGACGCCAACTTTGGCAAGTATATATGTGATATCACAGCTGTGAGATATCAATCAGATCTGCGATGAAGATCTGTGTAGCCGACTTGAAGACATTATAAAAGAAGGAAGAGCATTCAAGTGAAGGTGCGGCTTTTGGAGATAGCATTCGGAGACTGCAGAGTTTTAAACTTCCGTGAGCTGACGAAGTGCTGCTGTGTGCAGACGAGACAGATCGTGTTAGTTGATACTTTGAGTTGAGTAGAATTGTTAGCTGTCACTGAGTGAGACAAAGTGTAACAATCTACAAGCATACTCTTTCATCAATAACATTGATCTTGAAGCCCTTCTGGAACTGTCCAGAAGGCAAGTGGTTTTCAGCCTGCTGCAAAGGTTGCAGTAAGGTTTCCACTATAAATCTGTGAGTCTTTACTTTCCGTATAATTTCCTGTGTTACAGATAATTTCCGCTGCCATCTGTCTGAGGGATACCACTCTGGGATCTCCCTCACATAGTTGGCTAACCTAACGATCCAACACAACTCAGCAACAAACGATACATCGATTAACTTGAAAGGTTACATGGTAAGTCACATTTAAACTGTTTGAACCATCAACCTGGAACAATGTAAACTAGTAGTTTTTCTTCACTGACAAAGCTTGTTTGATCAGGTGGGTAATGCCTTGATAGATTACATGCATGATTCAGTCGGAACATACCAGTATTTGTGGTCTCTGGGTCTGATATCTAATCAGATGTACATCCAACTCAACAAAACATGTGCTGTAGATAGTACATATCTCTTTAAATCACCTGAATGCAAGAAAAACATTCATAATTCTGGCAAAGAAATAGGAAAAATTGATAGGTATAGTATATTCACTGGGACTCGTACCTGTCAAACCAGTGCTACTAAAAATCATACCATTCAAAGATCACTGGTAAGTGTGTATATACCTACAATTTTTTATATGTTCACATTAATACGGGCTTTATATGTATGGACTATTACTCATGTACATTATTTTGTCTTAAAGGTTGCTGGTGACCAATGTGATGCATATGATCCATGCACCGACACTTACTCGACTAGGTACTTCAATCTACCAGCTGTCCGAAAGGCTCTACATGTACGCCCCGAATCTAAACAACCCTGGGCAGGTTGCAGGTTTGTGGCACTGAGATTCCTAAAGCCAAAACAAAAATAAATTAATGAATGCGCGTTTTAAACCATAATCATTTTGTTTACTGCAGACAAGAAATACGTGACAATTGGAAAGATAATTCGATCTCAGTGTTGGATATATATCACGAGTCCATTCAGGCAGGAATTCGCATATGGGTCATCAGGTAGCACTTACAGCTTTAAAAGCATCATTTCTGAGATTCATTCAATTTATTGAACATACATCTAAGAAGACTTTTTGTTGTTGTTGTTGTTGTTGTATAAATGGCATGCAGTGGAAACACAGATTCCATTGTACCTGTCACGGCGACTAGGTACAATTTAGACGCTCTGAATCTCAGGGCTGTGAGTCCTTATAGACCATGGACCGTTGATGGTCAGGTAAGCTGCAAAACAGTAACCATTAATGATTCATATATTTGTTGTTGGAATTTAACTCCACTGATTTGGAATTTGGATGGATGTGCAAGGTGGGAGGATGGGTACAGAACTATGACGGCCTGACTCTCGTGGTAGTCAATGGCGCTGGCCATTTGATTCCTAAATCCAAGCCTAAGGAAGCTCTTGCAGTGTTGAAAGCCTTCTTGTCTGGAAAATGACCATAAAGGTATAGCTAGACTGAAGAGTCGTGACATAAGAAAATCTCCTTTGTAGTTGTCGCGTTTAATTACTGCAGAAACCAGAATGATGATGATGATGCTTGTGATCCTAAATATTAATATATCTAAATTCTAATAAAATCCCTACTTTACCTTGCTGACTTTACAAAGGTAGAAGTCGGCCTCTCAACAAGTGAATTAATCATATACATTGAGACTAAGACACCTGACAAAACAAGCAACGAGCCCCAAGTTGTAACATTTGCATTATTTACTGAAATAATGAACATAACACAATCCAAAAATCACATCAAGTTTCAACTGAAAAGAAAAGGTCCAGTTTCCAGTCATAATATCCCTAATTCACAAATTTCCAGTCGTAACATTTTAGCTGATGGTAAATAAGTGTTCTAGGCTAGGTTTAGCTCTTAGTTGCTTGATAAGAGAAAAGGAAAAACTACAGTTTTTGCTCTTAGCTGCTTCGTTTTGGTCGAAGAGGGATTCGTTTGGTTTGAAGGTTTATTGAAACGAAGGCGTGTTCTTGATGGCGGTAGCTCATGAGCGAGCGACGTCGTTTGGTAGAACGAGTCTTGCTTATGCGCGCAGCGGGGGAAAGGCTTAAGAAGATTTGAGACTTCGAGTTTTATCAAATCCGTTTTTGGGCGAAGTCGGAGCTGAGCGAATTGGCGAACGTCTTGGAGTCAATTCGTCATTGGAGAGCTCGGTCGAACAGTCGAGATTCATGGACTTAGCGAATAGGCGCTGGAAGCTGACAACTGCTGGACTGCGCTGGGAGAACGATTGGCGACGCTCGGCTGTGTGGATTCGAAGGAGCTGTGGGACATTGGCTGCGGACTCGTCGATTGACATCCAGGGCCTTTGGATCGAATTGCCTGTCATAATGTAACCCTAATTCCACAAATTGCTGATATTTCTTCCGAATGTAAAAAGTAAACACAGTATTTGAAGCGAATCGCGAGTCGTCACACATGAACCCTAAATCGGCAGAAAGAAGCATGGCAAATGGATCAGAACATATATGCTCCCTTGATCCACAGTCCACGCTACCAGATATCATCAACACAACCACATCAATTGTATCTCCAACTGCCTTATAAACTCCAAATTTGGCTCAAATATGCGGCAGAATTATGCAGTGGGTTTACCACCTCCTTCAATTTTTGCAAAGGTTTCTGCAGCGGTTTTTTTTTTTTTTTAGGAAAAATAATTACAGTGGTCTGTTCATTTGGCTTGTTAACCGCCCTTTATGGGAACGTTGTTGATTATTTTTGAGGTGATTTATTATGTTATAATTCATTTTCATTTGAAATCTGTTTAAAAGAGCTTTATTGATGAACTCATTTAATGAGAGAAATGAACTTGAATTTTGTATCTTGAGGAGAGTAGCATTTTTTCAATGGGAGAATTTTATAATTTGTCGGGCAAACACCATATAGGGTTGGTGAATGCTCCTCCTTTCCTAATTGTAAGACACTTTGGTTGTCGAGCACTAAAATTGAAAGTGCGCATATGTTGACCTTGTTTTACTCATAATTGAGACCTTAGCTTGCTATTCAGAGTTTTGTCTTTCAATGAGATTATGGGGATATAGTCTTCTGAATCTCCATGTTGAAGCAATTAGAGAGTATGGGGATATAGTCTCTGGGCCGGATGGTGTGCCGGTGCAGAGTGAAAGAGGCGGTTATGGTGGTTTAACGCTTCGATTTGAGCCAGTTGGTCAAATTCGATATCTATGAAGCAATTGATTATTTCTATTGGAAGCACGGTAGCCCTCAAATCCTTCTACAGAAACATCTATCGCTAACAAGGTACAAGTGTGTTTTGTTATGATGATACTTTTAGTGAAAATTTCTGTGAGAATGTTTTGCTTTGATATTTGGATTATTGGGTTTGCTTAAAAAAAAAGAGAATTGTTGTCGAATTAACATTTTTGTCTGCTCTCATGCTTTCTGTTTAATGGGAAAACTTATGGCACTCAAACCATCGATTGGAAGATGGTAGCTCCATTCCTTGACAAGGCTACTTTGGGGAAGATAAATTTTTTTCCTACATTTGACGGCAAGCAGTTTTGTTTATTCTGTATAATTTCCAGATGAAATTGACATACTGAAAATTTAAGTAATTAAGTCCATCAAATGCATTGACGATAAAAGGTCGTCTGCTGAGAGCCTAAGATAACATTAAGTTTTGGTTTGTAAAATTTCTGATGGTCATAATTAATTCATTCATCCATTTGTTGTAGGATGTTGTCCATGTAATTGGTTTCCGTAATTAAAATGCAATTTATTTTGTTGCGCTGATTTGCAGGTCTTGATGTATGTGAATAGTTTATGGATTACAGTCGTTTAATAAAAGATGATGACCTTATTGTACATAGATCAACTCTGACAGTAATGGTACAAGCCATAAATAATTTATCCACAACAGGGACATAATATCCTGAACAGATTTGCTCATTTGAGATCTTGGTTTCATATCAGACAGGCCGTGTGCAAGAGAATTCAATAAAAAAAGCTAAAGTCGGAGATCAAAAGAAAAATTGGTTGGAGGATTGAGATACATACGCCTTTTTTCTTCATATAATCATCAAAGGGTTCGTCTCCAGGTTCGTCTGTTTCCTCTAAAGTATCCATTTTTGGGTCTTGCACAATCTAGTTGTGTTGGTAAGAATGTTGGTATACTTTCATTCATTCTATGCAGTATTTGATATGGCTATCTACTTATCATGGGAGTTATGTTCAGGGAGTTTGGCCGGTATGAGTTACCTATGCAGCCAATGACACTACTGATTTCTTGAGTCACTGCCTCAATCTGACTCAGTATGTTGGATGGTGTGACTTATTGACTTACAACTTTATTTTTTCCATCCTTTTCATTTTCAATCATAAAAGCGGCTAAACATGTTGAAGTATTATGGTGCTTGATCTGGTCTGAAATTTGGTATTTATGCTGCTTATTGTCAAGACAGTTTATCTCAATATAATTTGTGAAGTTCTATTGTCATGCAGGTTCTATATAATCCGACATTGATGAGGACAACCTCGATACTGAAAAATATGGCCCGTGGCCCTTTCAAAATTTTGCTAGACAGCTCTTCTTTGTTGTTTCAGCTCATACTCCTGGATCATCTTAACATAAGTTGGGTCATCAGTCACTGCAAGCTCCGGATGAACTATCTTGCTATCAAGAAATGACAATATATTTAGATGATTCAAGAAATGGAGATGTTAGTTTTGTACATACATGAACAGAATATTTTCTTGTTTCATAAGTAGATATTTATTTTATTTATTATGTTTTTTTCTATTTAGTTATATTTAATATATTTATAAATGAATTTAATATATTTATAAATGAATTAAATTATTTTTAAATGAATTTATTATATTGGTTTAATTATATTTGTTTCATTTATGACAGATAATGTTGTGACATCCTTGGTGGTTGCAAAAAGAACTTTTTGCAACGGTTTAAGTGATTGTTAAATAATTTTGTGACACTTGAAGTGGTTACGAAAATATCTTTTTGTAATGACTTAAGTGGTCACCAAATTCTTTTGTAATAGCTTCATGGTCATGGCAATAGATACTAAATGTGATGACATTATAAAGTCATCACTAAAATTTTCTGCGAGGGAACTACTGCAACGACATGCGACAACTTCAAAAGTCATCACTTAAATACATAAGCGATAACTTTTTGACATTCGGCGATGACTTAAAATCATCACCGATTTAGTATTTTTTTGTAGTGTATTCAGACTCTAGTTGATGACCTCTACTCAATCCGACAAAGTAATCTTTTCTATCTCAAACCTCCGTGTGTGTGCAGCTTCAGCGAGCTTGTTCTTCAGTGTGGTGGCTTCTCTCTTCTTGAAGACGGCAGCTTTTCACTTCTAGAAATCCACACACAACACATGTCAACCCTAGGTCATTATATAGGGTTTCCGTGACTTGACATCTGGGCCCAATGGTCTGGCCCATCTGAACTTTACAACCCCAATGAGTTTGTCTTCTAATGAGACAAGATGGCTTCTAGAACCTTCCTTTTGTCTATCTTTTTATCACAAAGAACTTGCCACGTCTGATCCTTAGAATGTTGTTAATTCAACTGTCTTGTGGTAGTTCGATCTTCGATCTATCTTCAATCTATTATATGGATTTCTGCACACTTAGTTAGAATATTAGCTAAGTGTTTGTGATCATCAAAACTTATGGGTTCCAACAAATTCCCCCTTTTTGATGATGACAAACACTTCTTCAAATAAAACAGAAATCCACCACAGGTAATTCAAATCATCACTAATCTATCAGATAGATTTTTCAGTCAGTTTCTGTTAGACAGACACTTCTACAAACTCACGACAGTTCCCCTTAGATAGGCATTAGATTTGAATTTCAATAGTGACTTCCCCCTCAAGTGATGCATTCATGTTATCTTCCCCCTTTTGGCATCATTATAAAGATCGCAAGTCAATCATACCAGGTAATGGAAGAAACTACAAATTCATTAATTAAAGTGAAAACGAGTCCCTGAGGGAGCACACATGACAGGCAGAAAATTTGAAAATACTAGCACGCAGAATGCAGAGCATGACAACGAAAAAAATTCAGCAAAAAAAAAAGGGCAGATGTGGTAGGGATTTAAAAGAAATGGGGCAACCATGAGACAAACCCTGGGCTAGTCCTTTACCAATGACTTCAACTGGTCAACCAGTTCAGTGCCCACAAATCGTAGCTGACGGGTGAGCTCCCTTATTTCCTCTTTTATTTGGGTCCCATGCACCATATTTATTTTAGCGGACTCCTCGATTTCCCTTACCACACCCGGCAGCGACTCAATAGCATCCAGCTTGGAGCGCAGCTCGCTCACCCAACCAACAACACCATCATCCTTCTTTGACTCCTTTTCAATTAACAGCTCCAGTTGAGCCACCCTTTCTGACAGCACATCCACCTTCATAGACAAACTCTTCAAAACCTCAATTACGGCTGATGATCCCTCTTCTGAATCCATCGGACGCTGATCCAGAGGATCCACCTCTTGAGGTGCTTCTGGTAATGGAGGAGGAGGAGTGAACTGGTCATTCTTCCAGCCAGTCGCTGCCTCATACTCCCAGTGGAAGCTGGCAATGAGTTCCTCTCCCAGAACATAGGACAGCTTGCTTTCAACATTTGATTTATAGAGTCCAAGGTGACAGGGAATTTTCTTCACTACTCCTGGGAAGGGCAGTCCATGAGTCTTGCTGCTTGCGGCACGAGTCATGTGCTTGAGGATCAGTATAGGAAGGTTGATCGGCGTTTCTGCTTTGAGCTTATCTAACAGGAAGAAGTCCTGATAATTTACCACCTCATACTTCTGTGAGCATGGTGTTACTGAAGTACAGATAAGCCTGTGCAGAATCCTGTTTATCAAACACAGCTTTGTGGCTTTCACTTGGTGGGCGACATTTGATGGATCTCCTCCAACCCTTAAGATGACCTCACCCTTCGCAACAGACTCTGGCCATATCCCTTTTATGTATGCGTCATAGCCACTTGCTGGAACCTTCAGAAGATTTGCCAATTCACGGTACGTGAGGGCCTGATTTTGTCCGTTGTACACAAAAGTGGCCATGAGCACACCGAATGTCTCTTCTAGTCGGAACTGGGAGTAGAACTCCCTCACTTTTCTCTCGTCTACAAGAACTTCATCCCTAAAGAGGTGATCCCACTGTTGAGAGATTAGGAGGTTATTTACCTCCACCAGTTGATGGTCTGCCATGAAAGCCCTGTCGATTGTTACCTCCGGGATTACGGATCTTCCCTTCAGGAACTCCTCTTCTTCTGCCTCGGGTACTGACTGCTCCTTTTTCACCAATGGGACTTGAGCCTTTCTGGTTCGTCCGCTCTTCCGGACATGGGTTTTGCCATGTGAGGGTTTCATTCGCTTGCTTCCCGACCCTTCAGCAGTATTCGCCTTCCTTTTCTGAGAGGTTGCTTCATCCGCATCGTCTGGTAAGAACTGTACTGATTTTGTGGAGGCAGTTTTAGTCTCGGATTGCTTAGCCAGAATGTTTTCAACATTCACTCCGCTTGCCTTTAGTGCGGCAATCATCGCAGCGATTCTGCTTCGGAGAGGTTGCTTACGGCTGCCATAGAGACAGATTGTAGAGAGCAGAGGACTAAGATTTCAAGGTTTGGAACTTTAAGAATGAAGAGGGCTGATGTTGCTGTGGGGTTTCGTTTAGTCGCCTCCTCTTTATACTGCCGAAACCCTAGAATCTTTTCAAATCATGGAACTGAACCGGCGTCCTCGAATCGCTGGATTTGATTTTTGAGTTCCAATACATCCTGCGTACTCAACCGCCTTCCAAATCCCGAGTTATTGGTTAATTAGACCGTCTCATGCAGATTTTGATTAAATTCAGCCCATGGGAAGCTTCCACCTGTCCAATTAGGGCGTTTATAATTTTCTATTACTGCGACTGTTCGCCTGTTAATAAAGCTGCAAAGGCTGTTCAGTTTTCCCTTTTTGCAAGGACTGCAGGCTATCAATTCTGAAACGACGTGGGTCACATGCCAATCTGCATCCTTTCCTTTCCTCTATACGGTTCAGTCAAATCACAATAAATGCTTTTCTGAACTTACTTTATTGCTGGCACCCACTCACCACTCCAAACAAATTTTACTGCAATTCATCCGGTACGCACATATTCGCTGATTGAGCCGGTTGAATCGGTTTCAGAGTAGCCCCGGTTTGTCTCATGGTTTTTCACAAGGGTTGTGGTGCTTTCGGTTTACCCAAGGGATACAATAAGAGCACCACTCATTTACGAAGAAAAATCATCAAGTCACACAAAGTAATTTCATGCAGTGTGGAGATAGCCAAGAAAATTATTTACCATAAACAAAGGGCTAAGCAATGTTCTCCACACGTGATAGGCTAGGGTTAGTCTTAGAGTACTTCCTTGGCATGTAATGTGGGTTCAAAAATAGGAAGCCTCCTTTGGGCTACAAAGAATTATGTGCCATGCTCAGGGTTCTACCAGCTAGTATTCTTATTTATCATACATGTAGGGTGACCTTATAGAGCTACTTTCACACAATTATTAATATCATAGGCAGCAATTCCATATCATGGTGTCTTATCATGCAATCTAGTCTAGCCAATCATTGGAGAAATTTAACATGGATTGCAAACTAGATAAAAGAAGTCATACCTAGTTCAATTCGTAGCTTCTTGTAGGGCTCCCTGTGCAGTGCCTTCGTTAAGATATTTGCAATTTGATCCTCGGTTTTGCAATATTGCATAGCTATTGTGCCTTTTTCCACACAGTCACGTAAGAAATGATACTGATGGACCATAATTATACGAATCAAAAATACAGTAAAACCCACCAAATTAGACTGTTGGTCTATTTAACTTTGGCTTGTTAGTTCCGATATATTTCCACAGGGCATTTTAGAGACTAGAGAGAAAACACGCTAAGGAGAGGATTTTACGCTGAAAAGATGTTACGAGTCATTCCAAGGTCACGATCAGACGCCGAACGAAGAAATCTCAAGATCCTGACATTGAATTACTCAAATCAAATCCAACCGAGGAACAACCAAAGTCAGACCGGAGCAGAATTGGACTGATAGTTTTGTGAAGACTGCACAAACTCACAAAACTCACTCATTTCTTCAAGTGACCGGCGGCTAAGGGTGCAAAGGATGACTCATGGGTGGCTTCCTCCCCTTCTCCTCCTTGGATGACCGGTGGCTATGGGAGGAGGTGACCAAAGTCACCTCCCCTCCCCCCTTTCTCACTTGCAACCGGCGGCTTTCAAGCCACCATGGGAATGTGACACGTGGTGGCTTCTCCTCCACAAGCTCATCCCCTCCTCCTCCTCCTCCCTTGGATCAAAACCACATGCCACTCATCTCAACCCTCCATTCCTCCTCCTCCATGGCTATAAAAGGAGCTCCTCCCCTCCTCATATCATCATTCCACAAATCATACACTTCTCTCTCTAAAGTTTGGTTACTTTGTAAGTTTGGTTTTTGAAATAATACTCCTGTTTGTTCTTGAGTATTATACGCTTTGAAATAATACTCCTGTTGGTTCTTGAGTATTATAACAGTTTTAGAGAATACTCCTGTTGGTTCTTGAGTATTCAGTAGGAATTAGGAATACTCCTGTTGGTTCTTGAGTATTCCACCTCTTTCCTTTCTTATTGTTTTCAAAAACCCCCGAGTATTTAGCTATGATATCACCTTCCATGGATAATCGTAGCTAAACTCTTTATTCGGTTGAAGGGGCGTATTTGTATTATAAAATGTTTTAGACTATTTTAGTGTTTTTTCTCTGTATTCAAAACTTGTTCTATGTGCCATATATTAGATCAGAATTTCCAAGGTTGAGTGGACGCTTGAAATGGCAAAGCTCTTCCGTGGAAATTCGTGAACATACTCGGGTAAGTGGATGCTTGAAATGGCAAAGCTTATCTGAGGAGTTCGATCTCTCTCAAACACCATTTTGGATAAATCGGAAAAGACAATCCAAAATGGATGCACATAGACTAGTATACCTTGAAATGGGGTGCTAGTCTGAGTAGAACAAGGGCTCTACGTTTTTTGCAAAAGATTAGACGGTGTTGCAAGTCGAGTGCTTGAAATGGCCTTGATTCACTTTTGAACACTTTTGCAAAAGACTAGACAGTGTGGCAAATCGAGCGCTTGAAATGGCCTTGATGCACGTTTAAATACTTAGAAGGATTACTAAAATGATAAAACAGGCTATGATACAATGCCCCCGAAACCGAATGCTTCCCTTGAATTACAAAACCCCCTTGTATTTACTTTCCTAGTATAACTGCCTTAATCAACTGCACTCACCTTCCGGAGGACTCGCAATTCACGCATCACCCACTGTAAGTCTTTCTTTTTACTTTTCAGTATTTTAATTCCTGCAATTACTTTTCCGCACAAAAAACCAAAAAAACCAAAAACAGTAGCTTAGTTAATCGCGCTAAAATCTCAATCAACCTTAAAACACGCTCCCTCGCTGTACCAATCCCTTTAAGAACAACGTATCCCCCTAATTCCCTTGGGTTCGACCCCTACTTACCACTTGCTACCCAGTAGTAAAGTCGCGAGTAGCGGACTTATAAATTTATTCTTGACGTTTGCACATAACGACTGTGCGTCCGTCAGAAACCTAATTTCTATATGCTTAGTACGTGAAAACTGGACTGGATTCTTAGAAATATTAATGGCACTGGTGTTATCACATAGAATTGAAACACATTCAAGTTTAACACCGTAATCACTTAGCTGTTGCTTTATCCAAAGGAGTTGTGCGCAGCATGCTGCTACTGCAATGTACTCAGCTTCAGCGGTGGATAGAGCAATGGAAGACTGCTTCTTGGACCCCCATGAAATCAGGCATGGTCCAAGGAATTGTGCCATCGCTGAGGTAGACTTTCTGTCTGTCTTGCACCCGGCATAGTCAGCATCAGTGTAAGCCATCATACTTAGGTCTCCTCCTTTTGGATAGAATAGGCACAAATCATCCGTCCCCTTCAGGTACCTCAAGATCCTCTTCACAGCTTTGACGTGTGTCTCTCTGGGATCTGCCTGAAATCTGGCACATAGACAAACACTAAACAGAATGTCAGGTCTACTGGCTGTTAGATATAATAGAGAACCTATCATTCCCCTATAAAGGGTCGGATCCACTTGAAGGGAGGACTCATCCTTTGCTAAGGAGTCATTGGGTGACATCGGTGTAGCACATGTTTTTGCAGACTCCATCCCAAACTTCTTTAATATTTCTCTTACATACTTCTGCTGGTGGATCCGAGTTCCATCTTCGTCTTGTGCTACTTGAAGTCCTAGGAACAACTTTAGTTCTCCGACCATACTCATCTCGAATTCACTTGACATCAGATCTGTGAACCTCTTAACAAGTCTAGGGTTAGTAGATCCAAAAATAATATCATCAACATATACCTGAACCACTAGAGTGTCGGTCCCTTCCTTCAGGAGGAAGAGAGTTTTGTCCACTTCTCCTCTGACGTATCCATGTGACAGAAGGAACAGGGATAGCCTCTCATACCAGGCGCGAGGAGCTTGCTTCAACCCGTACAACACCTTGTCTAGGACGTACACATGATTGGGATGATCTCTGTCCTCGAATCCCGGAGTTTGGCTCACATACACTTCTTCCTTTAGGACCCCATTCAGGAATGCCGTCTTCACATCCATCTGTTGCAAGGTGAACCCGTGATAGGTGGAGTAAGCTATCAGAAGTCTGATTGCTTCTAGTCTTGCCACTGGAGCAAATGTCTCGTCATAGTCTATTCCTTCCTGCTGGTTGTATCCTTTGACCACCAGACGGGCTTTGTTCCTTATGACGACTCCCTTATCATCCAGCTTGTTTCTGAAGACCCATTTTGTTCCGATCACATTCTTATCTTTGGGTCTAGGAACCAGATGCCATACTTCGTTTCTTTCGAATTGGTGGAGCTCTTCTTGCATAGCATTGACCCATTCTGGGTCCTTAAGCGCTTCCACAACTGTCTTCGGTTCTGCGAAAGAAACAAAGGAGGCAAATCCATAGAATTGACATAGACTATTAAGGTCTACCTGTTCTTGAGAGATGTAGCACTGGTAGTCATCCAGTCTGGCTGGTGGATGAACTGCTCGTCCATAGCGTGTGATCCTCAGTTCACCCTCAGGGGTATCAGCATTCTCCTCTTCCTCGGCTGGAAGCTCTTCATCAGCTTCCATCGCATAGTCATTGTTGACATGCCCACCTGGTGGATTGGCTATCTCATCATGTTCCACCAGTTGGTATGGTAGTGCCTCGTCTACTTGGAGGATATCCATATGAGGTATTTCGGCAGTGGGTGATGGAGGTTCCCAGTCGGGGTCTGACTCGTCGACAAACTGGAGCTCTCCAGCATCTAGCATAGCCGTAGTTGAGGAATTTTATATGAGGTGACCAGCCATCACCGTCTCATCGAATCTTACATGTACACTTTCTTCAACTTGCTCTAGCCTTATGTTGTAGACCTTGTAAGCCTTGCTATGGCTGGAGTATCCAACGAACACTCCTTCATCGCTTCGAGCATCGAATTTACCCAGGTGTTCCTTACCGTTGTTGTGGACGAAGCACTTGCATCCGAAAACCTTCAGATGTGGGATTTTAGGCTTTCGTCCACGTAGCAGTTCATACGGGGTTTTCTCTATCATAGATCGAAGCGATGCTCTGTTGAGAATGTAACCCGCAGCATACACCGCTTCTGCCCATAAGCATTTTGGAACACCGCTAGCGATTAGCATAGTGCGTGACATATCCTCCAGGGTTCAGTTCTTTCGTTCCACTACACCGTTTTGTTGTGGTGTCCGTGGGGCGGAAAAGTTGTGATAAATACCTTTGTCCCTGCACAACGAAAGAAACTGCACATTCCGGAACTCGGTTCCGTTGTTAGTACGAATGGAGGTCAATTTGCGATCTAGCTTATTTTCTATCAACTTCAGCCATGCTACAAATTCACAGTAAGTTTGAGTTTTAGTGCATAGAAGTATGGTCCATGTATACCTAGAGTAGTCATCGACTATGACCAGAATGTACCTGTTTCCTCCACGGCTTACTATGTTGACAGGGCCGCACAGATCCATGTGGATCATGTCCAAAGGTGCGGATGTGCTTACTGTCTGTTTCGATGGAAATGAAGTCCGAGCTTGCTTTCCCATAGCACAGGTACTGCATACCTGATCAAAGGTGCTTTCCACCTTGGGTAAGCCGACTACCAAATCCTTCTGATGGAGTTTGTGCAGTAGCTTCATGCTTGCATGTCCAAACCTCGTGTGCCATAAGATGGAATTTTCAGCAATACTTGCAAGGCACAGTTCTTCCTCAGGAGAGAAACCTGGATCGACAATGTAGATTTCATCCACACGAATTCCTCGTAGGACTGTCTTACCTGTCTCATTGCATCTTACTAGGCAATCATTAGAGTTAAATATGACATGATTTTTACCATATTGACATAGCTGAGACACACTTAGCAGATTGTATCTCAACCCTTCAACTAGGCTTACCTCCTTGATTCGGATGGTATCTGAGATTCTTACCTCACCTTTTGCTATCACCGTTCCCTTGCTTTTATTTCCGAAGATTATGCTTTCTCCGGAGTGTTTTCGGAGTGAGTCGAACCATACTGGATTCCCCGTCATGTGCCTTGAGCAGCCACTGTCCAGGTACCAGGGACGGGACCTCACTCCTACCTGCAAGAAGGAGATTAGTTTTTACGAACCCAGATAAGCTTGGGCTTACTGGGTTTAGGAATAACTTTAGCAAGTGGAACATAGTAAGATTAATAATAAGCATCATGGTCAGTTGTATCAATCTTTCTCCTGGGTGTGCTCCTTGGTCTACCACGGATTGCTGGATCATAGTGGGGGCGAAAGTGCTCTACTCTGCCTTTCTTTTTATATGGATTGACTTTCCACTGATAGCCTGCCGCTACCCAGTTGCGGTTTCTTTCATCCACCTCCCTTAATTTTTGGCATTTGGATTTATAGTGTCCAGACTTTCCACAAAGCCAGCATGTTCTGTGGCACGGAAGACCAACATACTTGCTTCTACCAGGTGGTGTGAATATATTCATCTTTCTCGCATGGAAGTCTATTTTTGAAAGGTTACGGCTCAGATTCATCCTCTGCCATATTTATAGGCTTTCCTGGCCTTGAAAGGGACAGAGTCCGTATCATGGATATAGTATCCATCCGGTGGACCGGCTTCCCTTCTCGTCTGACTAGTGGCCTGAGGCCTTCTTCTTTGGTGAGAGCTTTCTCCTTGTTCCAGTATTACATGTTTTCCTTTAACAGCCCTCTCCTTTGCTGCCTTATCCTCTACGTATCCAAGACCTGGTTTAACAAACGTTTTCTTGAACTCCTCCTTTTCTTCTTCGACCTTCTTAGCTTCCAGTTCACGAAGCCATTCTTCTTTTCTTACCACTTCCTCGCGTCTAAGGTCAATGACTATCTGAAGGAGTTCTTCATTATTTTGTTTGTGATTAATCAGCTCCTCTTCCAATTCTTCGACCTTTGTATTGAAGTCAACCGACTCAGCGTTTCCAATCCTCAAGCGGTTCAGCTCGTCACTTAGCTTGCTGAACTGTCTATCTCTCCCATCACAGGTACGACATTTGCAAACATGCTCTGCCATCTCTTTCTCAAGACGCATGGCTTTGGTTGACCATATATGGTTTTCTTCTAGGTCATCGTGATGTTCCTGCTGCATGCGTGACACTCTGTCCTCCAGACCTCGAATTTTCTCAAGAAGCTAGGCAATTGTTTCTGCAAAATTAGATTCAGAGAACACTTCATCAATAAAGGAGTCAGTATCCGTTACCTCGTTTGCTGTGGAATGAGCCATCAAGCAGGGCTCCTTGGAACAGTCTCCATCGTTGCTTTCCTCATCAGAATCTCCCCAAACTACAAACATAGCATGAGCTACCTTTGGGGCGGGTTCTTCTCCTTTCTTTTTGCTGTAGCAGTCTTTGGATAGGTGTCCCTTCTTTTGGCAGTGATAGCATATTCTATCCTCCCTTTCCTTTTGCTTCCATTTGTTTTCGCTTGATGTAGCAACCTTGTTCCCTTTGAAGAAATTTCCGTGACCTCCTCCAGATCTGAAGTCCCTTTTTCCTTTACCAAAGTTTGCCATTTTCAGGGCTCTTGTCAGTAGTGCTATTTCATCATCCTCCTTTGATGGTTCGTCTGACAGCGCAAGGTCAAGGGCTTTTTCTTCTTTCAGGGCAATGGCTTGAGATTTATCAGTCTGTCTCCTAGCCATTTTCCTTTCTGTAATTCCTGATTGGCTCTGCAGGTTGGCAACCAGTTCTTCTAGTGTGACATCTTTTATTCCTTTTTGAGCTTGTAGCGCCAAGGTTACGTGATCCCATTTTGAGTTCAAAGCCTGCATGAACTGGTGTGTGATCTTCCACTCAGGGAGTCTCTCATTCAGGTATTCTAGCTGTCCAATGATGACTTGAAACCGGGTAAAGAAATCTTCCAGGGATTCATCCTTTTTCTGCATGACAGTTTCATAATCTTTAGTTGCAGCGAGAATCCTATTTCTCTTGATATCTTCATTCCCTCCGTATAATCTCACTAGACCATCATACATTTCCTTGGCGGTCTTGTGCATAGCCACTTTAAATTGATCTCCGGGAGAAAGAGCCATATAGAGAACTTTCTTTGCTCTAGCATTTTTCGAGCTTTTTGTAATCCTCATCAGTGTATTTATCTTTAGTTTTCTCCACTGGTTTCTCAGCATCTGTTGTGTCCAGTGGGATGATAAGAGGACCGGTCTCGAATATGCTCCATAGCTGTCCATCCAGAGAGCAGACGTGAGCCTCAAGCTGGTCTTGCCAACAGTCGAACTGTCCGGGCTTCAGCAGCGGCGGTTTCCAGAAGGAGTCGCTGATTGACGACATAATTTTTCCGTCAATGCTAACGAACAAATCTAGAGCACTCAGCTCTGATACCACGTGTTGGATCGATTAGCGTTAGCAAACTATTAGATGGAGGTCTCAGACTAGGTTTACCGTCCAATAATCAGAATAGCAGCGGAATAATGATGCAGGAATGGAAATGACTGAAATACTACACACGCATATATAGTGGAAACCTTATCAAAACTATGATAAGATAAAAACCACTACCTTTCAGTTTCCACTGAAAGGATTTTAGAAACAGATTACTTTATATTCTGATGTTCTTGTAGGGTTTACAAACTAGGTCTATTATTCAGACTCTATTTGATGACCTCTACTCAATCCGACAAAGTAATCTTTTCTATCTCAAACCTCCGTGTGTGTGCAGCTTCAGCGAGCTTGTTCTTCAGTGTGGTGGCTTCTCTCTTCTTGAAGACGGCAGCTTTTCACTTCTAGAAATCCACACACAACACATGTCAACCCTAGGTCATTATATAGGGTTTCCGTGACTTGACATCTGGGCCCAATGGTCTGGTCCATCTGAACTTTACAAACCCAATGAGTGTGTCTTCTAATGAGACAAGATGGCTTCTAGAACCTTCCTTTTGTCTATCTTTTTATCACAAAGAACTTGCCACGTCTGATCCTTAGAATGTTGTTAATTCAACTGTCTTGTGGTAGTTCGATCTTTGATCTGTCTTCAATCTATTATATGGATTTCTGCACACTTAGTTAGAATATTAGCTAAGTGTTTGTGATCATCAAAACCTATGGGTTCCAACAATGGACATCATCTTGAGGATGATCATTCCCTGACATGGTCTAGGAGGGCTGACTTCTGAATTCTGATACCAATTGACGTAGCGAAAGCAAAAAAAGATGAATTCAAAGATGAGTTTTACTTCCAACCGAAGCTAGAAGGATGAAAAGGTAATGAACAAGATATGTAAAAATGAATCTGAATATTCTGTTAGGATCTCAAGCAGTAATGGGAGAAAACAACCAAAGAAAGACGACAATAAAAGGACACAGGAATTTGTTACCCAGTTTGCCACTACACCATGACTACGTCTGGGGGCACTACCAAGCCAGGAGATTTCCACTATCATGATGACATACAATTACAGTACTAATCAAATGGAATAAACACACCTACAATACTCCAACACACTGGAATATTAAGAGAGAAGGTGGATAAGCATGCAAACACTACTTGTGTTCTACATTTTTGGGATGCATTGTGTCTTCGGAATGCATCTCCTTATACAGGAGAAAATGGAGGCATATGGTTGTTACATCAACCATGGGATATGGTTGTTACACCAACCATGGTTGTTACACCAACCATAATTTGCAGTACACCTCCTTTGACCTCAGACTTCATAGCCCAACATATTCAACGTTCTCAAATGTGTTACATATCTCCTAATAAAGAAGAGAGAAATCCTAAAAATAAATGGAATTAAACATATGTGTCGAACAAGTAAATATGGATCCTAATGAATCTGTGGAATTGGAGCGTTTAATGGCGCATACGTCCAGGTTCATAGATGCAGAAGTAAACATCTCTTCAAGCCCTTCGATTCAAGTACTAGTGTGTTGAATATGGCGCTCTGTAGCTCGAGATGTGCCCTTCGAAAGTTGCGACTGCATTATTGTCAATGATGAATGCCTCAGGTTCTATATTTAGTTGTTCAAAGGATGTGGCTTCACCATTTATTTCCCATCCCTCTTGTGTTCCAACATAGGATATTCATCATCATTTAAGAGTAGCAGGAAGGCAGTAGTCGCTACCCGTTTTAGATTTGTTAAGCATTTTGGTGATATTGCGATCAGCTTGTTCGATCCTTTTCCTACAATGATCAGTAGCCCCTAGGTGAACCAGAATTCCAAGATCCTCATTGTACACAAAAGTAGTCGTTGCTCCAGTGGATTGGGACCCTAGATCAGGCACAGAGTTGTGTTCGCTCTTTGCTTTATTAGATACTTTTAGCCGACACTACTACAGAAAGGACTTTATGCAACGGTTCAAAGTTATTATTACACAACGATTGTAGTTTATGTAACGGTTTGTATAAAAATTGATGCCTAAATGTTCCAATTATGCAACGGTTTCTTAGGAACCGTTGCATTAACTGAAACCTAAAATTGAAAAACACAATTCTTCAGTTTTCTTCCAATTATCCCGCTCTGCTCGCCGATCTTCTTCGCCGTTCTTCTTCCAATCCCACTCTGCTCTTCGCCCAGTACCGTCGCCCTACTCCGCATACTCGTCTCACCGGCTCCGCTCCTCGCCCAGTCCGTCGCTCTCAGCCCAATCGACCCTCTGCGCCAGTCGTTCGCGTCTGCTACCCCAATCGAACCTCCATGTCAGTCGTTCGATTAGTTCCCAATATGCGTCACTCTTGTTTGTTGATGTTCTCTTAGGGTTTTAATTGACCCATTGTTGACAGAGATTTGGTTGATTGAACAGCGTATTCAAGTTTTACAAAGTGAACTGTGTGAAGGACTGAGGTCGGCTTACAAGGTGAGTTTTCAAGCTTTCAATTCCCTTGTTGTATGATCTGTGTGCGTGAGTTTTTTAAGTGAATTCAATCTGTGCAGAATTCGTTGTTTAGATTAAATAGAGGAATGCTCATCCAAGTACAGAATTTGTTGTTTTTTTACAACAGTCTGTAACTATTGCTGAGTTAAAATGGTGTGAGGATATAATAAGAGGATATATTTGATCAAAATTATTGTCGGTTAGATGGAAACTGAGGAATGAAACCATGAGTATTTAGAGGATGATTGTTCTTTTCGTTGTTTATAGATCTAGTTTGTACTTGCTGCACATCCACTATTTTATTTTCTTCGCGAGCTTCTATTTTAAGGTAAATTGCCCGATTAAACTAGTTTACTACTTATGTTTCCATTCATATTGGATATTTGATATTTCTTCGTTTCCTAACATATTTTTTGTTGTTTATAACTTTATAGCCGATGCTGCTTCCAACCTTCTACTGTTTTCTACGAGAGATTCTACTCTTCTAAGGTAAAATGCACTATGACTCTTATAACTTTTTAATTACTCGAGTGTGCTTTATGTAGTGGATTTATATGATCGCAATTATTGCTACTTTATGCCTTATATAAATGTTACCGAGTAAGTACATAAATTACTTGTAATATATTACCTTTTTTTTTGAAATATTGGTAGTATAAACTTAGTTCGTTGATGTAGATTCCATTGGATGAAAACAAAAAGAAATTCAGCAAAAGGTGTGCGTTATCTTCCCCAACCAAGGTGTTGTCCATTGGTTCAACTCCTCACGATACGCCACCGTTATACACAGCGATAGGCCTGGGCGTGCAGACCCGAACACCCGAAACCCGACCCGGCCCTAACCAAAAAAAGCCCGAATGGGCCGGTTCTTCTCGGACCGAAAACCAAACCGACAAAAAGCCCGAACCGAATGGTGAGATTCAGTTCGGTCTCGGGTTGGCTTTCTTCTCGGACCGAAAGCTCGACCCGAACCAAATGCTTAATGCTGTGGATTGCAAGATACATAACCTCCATCGTCGAAAATACCTCAAATGCTGTGGATCATGTGCTTGCTCATGAACCAAAACCACAAACCTGTATCTACCAACATCCAAATGGAGGTGGTGGACAGAAGCCAATGCCTAATCAACCGCCACGTGTATCTCTAAATATCCAACACGTACGTAAACTCGAAAGAGAAGTTTCCAGAAAATTCATCATGAACACGTACCTCTTCAGCTCTCTCAAAGGTCAAAGATTGAAGAATATCCCCTCCCCAGTTCTTTGATCAGATTCAGCGTATCCATGAAAAGCTAGCGTCACTGCCGCGCGTTGCCCATGCATCGCCTCTCATTCATGCAAAGCGTCACTGCCGCGCGTGCCCTAACTTTTCCCCAGTATGCCTCGTCCGTGTCCTTCTCCTTTCTCTGCTATATAAATACTCACTCCCACACTCTCAGTTTCTGCTCTCACTCGATTCATTCAATTCATCTCTGAGATCACACACACACACTTGTCGATAGAATTTACATGATGCATCAGCATCAAGAGGAGGAGGTATCTGATTGTAAAAAAAGTGGCGGGAGCAAGTTCTCCGAGTTTTATGAGAAGCGGATGGTGCAGCTGGAGGATATCTTGCACCAGCTGCTCAAAGCCGCCAAAAAAAACCCGATAAAACCCGAAATAATCCGATCCGGGCCTGAAAAAAACCCGAACAATCCTGAAAACCCGAAAAAACTCGATCCGAACCCGAAAAAAAACCAAACAATGCCAAAAAAAACCCGAAAAAACCCGAAAAAACCCGAACCTACCCGAAAAAATCGGGCTTTAGTCGGTTTTCGTTTTCAAAAAGCCCGAACCCGACCCGAACTGAATTTTCAGTTTTCGGGCCGATTTTCGCAAAATTAAGGACCGAACCGAACCGAGCGCAGGCCTACACAGCGATGCAAAAGCTTTAGTGGACTCGTAAGTTTCAAACTTACTATTATTTTGTAACTTGCATTGACAGTCACTAATTACGTATTGTTATTTATTTTAGGGGATTACAACGATACTGTTAAGGATGTAACCCGGGGATTGATCATCGAGTCGAATGGAAGATAGTGAAGGTATTCATAGACGAAGCATTCCTTTAATATTCTTGTAATTTTTATTAATAAAGTGTTAACTGAGATTATTTATCATGCAGTGTCCGAAACAACCCGATAAAAGTAACTTATGCGGTTATTATGTTCTGAGAAATCGGGACATAATCAAATTTGTTCATGCTAATAACGGGGCGTATGTGGAGGACTTTGACCAAGTAAGCATGCTAGCCTCGTTCTACTCTATCAGAATGGTGACAAATATAGAATGGTGTTGCAGTTGTAGTTCAATATCAGTGTTCATCATTATTGAACCTATGATGATATGTTAGACATGCTAATCTCGTCCTACTCTGTGTTATGACCAAAGTTTGGGATCAGATTGACGTTTGATATTCTAGTTTTGGGCAATATTAGAATATAATATGTGTTGCGTGTTCTCTTATTTTTCTTGTTCTAAATCTATGTTCTAGGTTTGTTCTAAATCAGTGTTCTCGGTTTCCCTTATAAATCTATGTTCTAGCTAGGTTTGTTCTAAATCCATCTTCTAAGTTTGTTCTAAATCTAATTTTTGTATATATTCATGTTATCGTCTTCCTATTTGTTCTAGATTTTTCCTAATGGGACACAAGCATATGAGTTGAGAAAGGTACAAGATGTGCGAGATGAGATCGCCGCCTACTTATACAACTACTTGTTCGAACATAGTGTTTACATGTGAATTGTTTATGTGAAGTTGTGTTGGATCGTTAGGTTAGCCAACTATGTGAGGGAGATCCCAGAGTGGTATCCCTCAGACAAATGGCAGCGGAAATGTTCTCTACTACAGGAAATACAATGCGAAAGTAAATATTCACGATTTATAGTGGAAACCTTATTGCAATCCTTTGCAACAGGCTGAAAACCACTTGCCTTTTGGACAGTTCCAGAAGGGCTTCAAGATCTGTGTTATTGATGAAAGAATATGCTTGTAGTTTGTTTACAACCTGTCTCACTCAGTGACAGTTAACAATACTACTCAATTCAAAGTATCAACTAACACGATCTACACTTGTCCGCACACAGCAGCACTTCGTCAGCTCCGGAATTGATCTTCTCTTCAATGTCCGATCGCTCTCTCCAAAAAGCCGATTTGCTCTCTCCAAAAGCTGCACTTGAAACTGAAGACTCCTCCTCCTTTTATAGTCGTCTTCAAGTCAGCAGATCTGATCTCTGTCAGAGATTCGACCTCAATCTCGCAGATGTGATTTGGCTAAGATATTTCCATATCTTAACCATATCACATATTCCTTTACCAAATCTGGCTTGAATCTTCCCATCGTATATACTGATTCGTATATCAGTGTATATACTGATGTCAATTCTGCTCGTCAATTATCCTGCATATATACTCGTATAACTTCTCAGATCCGATCTCGTCACAATGTCGGTGTGTCCCTCACACAGAACGCATCTCTCTCGCAGCGCTGCTCTCTCGCATAGATGTCCAGAAGATCTGATCTACATCAGAGATTCGATCTCCATCAGATATTTGATCTCCATCTTGCAGATTTGATTGGTTAAGATATTTCCATATCTTAACCCAATAAATCATTCCCTTCCATATCCGGCTTGTATATATTCAGCACGTACATCTTGAGTATATCTGCTCAGATATTTCCATATCATATCTTGATATATCTCGAATATCTCCAGCTCGGATCTTGATATATCTTTGCTGCTGAACTTGATCTCACTCTCACGCAGATCTCATCTCTCTCGTAGCGCTGAGCTCTCTCAGAGATATCCAGTCACGTTTCTCTCAGACAGTCTGGACCCTGCGACTTCTCAGACAGATTTGTGATTTCTGCACACTCAAGTCAAATATTAGCTAAGTGTTTGTTATCATCAAAACACAAAGGGTCCAACAAGTTGTATATATAAATCAATGTATGACTTGTACAATGCTTGGTGGTACATAATTCATTGTATGAATGGTTTTATTCGGAGTGAAATGAAAATATTTTGATGTTTGTAAACGAGTAACAGCAGGAAATTAAATTTTGTTTAGGATGTTCAAATTTTCAGGTGGATTTGAGGTGAAAAAAAAAGCAAATTATGCTCGAAGTTTTCATATTTTATGCAACGGTTAATTAAAACGTTGCATAATGTCACGGCATTATGCGACGATGCTTCTTAAAACCGTTGCATAATGATATGATATTGTGGTATGATTTTTGGTATAACCGTTGCATAATGCTAAGCTATTATGCAACGATTTTTTGTAAATCGTTGCATAATGTTCTAACATTATTCAACGGTAGATTATGCAACGGATGAGGAACCGTTGCATATGGATCCTCTGAACCGTTGTATAAGTTCTTCTCTGTAGTAGTGCGAGCCATGCTTTGCGCCACATTGTCAAGGAACATTATCGGATAATTATTTTGACTCAACGTGGTTGGGTCACTCTCCCTAGAATTAGCCCCTGGAGATTCATCTTCAATAACAATGTGGCTGGAAACTGGAATCAGCCTCCAATTTAGGGTGCGTTCACTTTGACTTATATTTGAATGATCTTAAATGATCTTAACTGATATTAACTTATCTTAACTGATATTAACTTAGAGTAACTTATGAATAGTAATATTATGATGATGATGGTTATGATGATGAGGATGAATAGTAATTTTATGATGATGATGGTTGTGATGATGATGAATAGTAATTTTATGATGATGATGGTTGTGAATAATAATATTATGATGATGATGATGATGAAGATGAATAGTAATTTTATGATGATGATGGGGATGATGATGGTGATGAATAGTAATTTTATGATGATGATGAATAGTAATTGTTATGGTGATGAATAGTAATATACTGATGATGATGATGATGGGGTGATGATGGTGATGAATAGTATTTATGATGATGAATAATAATATTATGATGATGATGAATAGTAATATTATGATGATGATGATATGATGAATAGTATGATGGTATGAATGATGATGATGATGGTATGATAAATAGTATGATGGTATGATGATGATGAATAGTATGATGATGATGGTATGATGAATAGTATGATGACGATGGTATGATGAATAGTATCATGGTATGATGATGAATAGTGTGATGGTATGATGATGATGATGATGATGGTATGATGATGAATAGTATGATAGTATGATGATGATGGTAGGATGAATAGTATGATGATGATGTGAATAGTAACTTAACTGATCTTAACTGATATTAACTTAGATTGACCGATATTAACTTAGAGTAACTTATAATTCAAAAATATAATTCAAAGTGGACAGGACCTTAATACACTTTCTCCCAGAAGATTCAGCTCCTATGTTATTTTGATTATTTCTTCCATTATCAAACGTGTACACCATAAGAGCCAGGCCTTCCATATCGGATCAGCTTGGAAGGCCTCCATTCCATTTGATTTTCTTGCACAATTCTTCCCTTGAGAGAAGTGTTAGATCCACCTGGGATTGTAACTGAGACAGGGCCTCTTCTATTATAATTAGCTTCATGTTTTCGCTCATCACCATGTGAGTCATGCATTTTTTACGGCTTTTTCTTTCTGCATTTAGACAATCATGCCCATATAATTTACAATGAGAACAACAAAATTGATTGTCCTCTACTTCAATCTTTTGCTTAAATATCCTTCCATCTGAAAGAGTTAATTTTGCTTCGTCCGAAATGAGGTTTGAGACATCTAATTTAAGGTCATGCCCTAGCGTACCTCAACCCGGCCTGCACAAGCTTTGGTTCATTCATCAATATCTAGTAAAGTACTGAAGGAATCCACAATAGCACCTATGAAATTCCTATTAAAAAATGCAGTGTGAAGATCAGAGAGCCGAATAACCCACTTTGTCGTAGTAGTAGATTCACGCGGAGGATTGTAGTCTGGAGAATATTTAAATAGTCAGAACATGGCATGTCCAATTTTTTTGAATAGGACATGTCAGGGCTGACATGGCATCCTGCTCCTCCGAGTCTAAAATAACCATTAGATGTCTTACGTTCCATATCTCACTCAGAGTAACCCTACCTTTGATTGCCCAATTGGCTTGAAGAGTCTGACGGATTTCCCCAATAGTAGGGTGTCCTATTGTAAACGCGGAGGATAACCCACTTTGTCGTAGTAGTAGATTCACGCGGAGGATTGTAGTCTGGAGAATATTTAAATAGTCAGAACATGGCATGTCCAATTTTTTTGAATAGGACATGTCAGGGCTGACATGGCATCCTGCTCCTCCGAGTCTAAAATAACCATTAGATGTCTTACGTTCCATATCTCACTCAGAGTAACCCTACCTTTGATTGCCCAATTGGCTTGAAGAGTCTGACAGATTTCCCCAATAGTAGGGTGTCCTATTGTAAACTTGGCAATCAAGGAAGGTTTGAAAAGCGCGGCTCTTGACTCCAATTCCGCAGTGGTAAAATGAATAATAGGCTTCCAATCGTCACATCCATAACGAGGAATCAAGCGAGGTTTGGCGACCGCAGATGGATGGGCCATGCCGGCCAACATCAAAGAGATGACGGAGGCGCAGTCCAAGGACCAACCGTCGCAATTCCAGAGCGAAAAGTTAATTGGTAGATTTACTAGATTTCTTGTTTTATAGAATCGAAATATTTTAAATTTCATAATTGGTGTTGATTTTATATACTTGGATAAATTATTCAGAAAACAAATGAAATTTATATTATAGAGAGGTCGGATCTGGTGCAAAGCCCAGATCCTGTGCAAAATACAAAGTCATCCAAGCCATTCGTTTTAACACTCCAACGGTGAGGATAATTAGGTTTAAAAAAATAAAAACTGAATTTAATAGGTGTAGAACGTGACACAAAGGGTATAATCGACCATAAAAATTAAAAACTACCCACTATCTCTCCTCACACAACGCAACGTCCCAGATTCTTCGAAAGCAATTTGTCCGAGATCTCTCCGCAACAAAATTGAGGAAACCGATTTAGGGTTAGTCGAAGAATAAATCGCGTTCCGTCCCAGTCCGCACATCGCAACGTCCATTAGGGTTTATCGTTCAGATTCTTCGAAAGCGATTTTAGGGTTACGGCTTTATGACGACGAACAATGGTGAGTTGAATTCGTTTTATTACTGTACATATATGCTGTAATTTGTTTTGGGAGGGGTCGACAACGAACTGTATAATTAGAGATGATGAAGCTACTGAAACACGCTTTTCGTAAACCTTCTGCCTTCTGCATTCTGCCACACTCACTTTCCTAAACAACTGTATAATTCATCACAAAATAGTATGAGAGTAACAAGTGCATTATCGTTAGGTAATACATAATTCGTCATCTTAGATTTCACATTTAAACTGGTTTCTAATTGTTTGACAGCCAAAAACGAATTATACTATGTATAATTCGTCATCCATATTATAATTCGTCATATAATGTGTTAGGAATTCAGTATGAGTAAAATTCAGGGGGAAAGTGTATAATTCGTCAGAGTGGTACATAATTCGTCATGTTTGATTAGACTTTTAACTAGTTTCCATTTGTTTGACAGCACGCAAAAGGAAGACACACCATTCAAATGAAACTTTAGATAATGCAGAGATGGTAATAGGAAACAGCACAGAAATCAGGTGAATAGAATTGAGAAGACATATCTTGCTGTTCTTGCTCATGTTAGGGGAATAGAATTGGCTAGAACAGCGTTTGCGAGGGTTAAGGCGAGGTGGAGGATTTTAGCAAAGCAGTGGAATGGTGTATTTGTTAATGGAAAGACTGGCATGATGAACAATAAATTGACATAATGAATTATAAATTGTTTGAATGGTGTATCTGTTAATGGGAGAAGGATTGGGAAAATCATGGATGAATTTTAACGAATTGTAGTCCTATTTTGACGAATTATGTCATAGTTCGTCAAAAGTGGACTATAATTCGTCAAGAATTATGAAGAATTGTCAAATAATAAAAGTTTGAACATGTATAGTCATGACAAACTATAAATTGGTATGACGAATTATAATAAATCAGACTTAATTCGTTCAAATTGACAAAGTAAAAGTTCGTCGAACTCAGTTTTTGACACTATGGATCAACGACTTCGACATCAATGGAACTCAACCCAAACTCAAATCAACAAGTTTTCATAAAGAAAAAATCGAAACTGAACATGACAAACTATAAAATGGTCGTGACGAATTATAAAAAATCGGACTTAATTCGATCAAATTGAAGGAGTAAAACTTCGTTGAACTCAATTTTTCACGCTCTGGATCATCTTCGACATCAATGGAACTGAACCAAAAATCAAATCAACAGTTTTCATTAGGAAAAATTCGAAACTGAACATGACGAACTATAAATTGGCCGTGATGAATTATAAAATGCCTACAGATTATACAATGATACTGCCAAATTCTGGACGAAATTTTAGTTACATTTGACGAATTATAGCATTGTTTGTCGAAGTGTACTATAATATGTCGTAATTTATGACGAATTATAGTCCAATTTTGACGAACTATGACATAATTCGTCAAAATTGGACTATAATTCGTTAAGAATTCGTCGATGTTTGTGAGCAGCATGAATAATCTAGATACAACATGAACTTGGGAGGACATGTTTCAGCATAAATATGTCAGGCAGAAGGATGTGATTAGGGCGGGAGTGAGCCCAAGAGAATTCCGCTTTCAGAGATGATGACCTTCTATATCCATGGTGAAACCAAAACTCAAGCTCAGGATCATTCTGCCGCATCTCTTCCTCTTTCAAAACTGCTTCACCACAGCTGACCTTGTCTCTTCAATCATTCTGCTTCATGTTGAGACCATTATCACTGCTCTCCTCCGAGCAAATGCAACAAGCTCTCTCAGTACTCTCTCCTGAACAAATGAAACAAGCCTCCATCAGTGACACTCATGTCACCATAATTTCTGGTTCACCAATCTGTGAACCAACCTTCTTCAGACAAATCTTCATCTCCTTTTTCAAAACCCTTTCTTCTCTTTATCTCTCTTGCACTGCCGGCAACTGTCGGTAATTGTTTGAAACCGTCGCCTTACCGTCTGTAACCAACGTCGATCTTTCACTTTTTTTTACATGAATCCAGCGGACAGCAGCATGGAGGCTACTGCCGCCGGAAAGCCAAACCAGGATTTTGCTCTTGATACCACTGTTAGAAACTGAAAGCGGAATTCTCTGAAATTCAATTTGATTTTGTAGAGATGATGGAGTTGCGAGAAGGGAGGAGAGGGGTGATGGAGATTCAGATCTGAGATTTTGTTTCATGGAGGAGATGAGAGAGAAAAGAGTTTTTTAATGGAGAGAAAGAGAGAGAAATAAAGATGGTTACCATATTTGCCCTCCACGTATTAAAAACGAAATTAAATATATTTGTTTTCAATTAATCATAGCCATCCAAAGATTTAAATGAATGGTTAAGATAAGTTTGTATTTTTTACAATAATTATCACTTTGCACCTGATCCTAACTCATATTATAGAATATAATTTAAATTTTAAATTTTTTTTAACGCAAATCAAAAAAAAATATCACATGATTACCACATTGTTATTGCGCAACTTAATTATGAGACAACTATAAAACAACATCAGAATAGCACATATCGCACAATTTCACATGACTATTTCATGTTGTTGTCGCACGGGCGTACCGCAGAAGTTCTGCGGGAAGGGTTTGTGCCACAATCGTCCATGTATTTGCTTGGCTGTCGCACATGCGACAACTATAAGGCAACTCTACAACACGAATGCACTATCGCACATTAGAAGCAAATTTTGTAGTGTGTATCGTAATAAGAACCCTAACTACAGTACCATTTTATATAAAGGGGGCATCAATCAAGAAAAAAATACTGACTTCAATATTAATGTTTTATGGATATTTATAAATTATAGACTAGAACCAAATTTGGAACCCAAATAAAATATTTTTTATAAATATTTCGTTCATTGTTTGGGCTACCTGTGTGTTTGCGTGAAACTGATTAATATGTTATGACTTCAAAAAGTAATGCTTATTAAGATAAATCATAAATAATATACTTTTCAAACACATAACTGATATTTCTCGTTTCTTCAGCAAATAATCTTCAACGAAATAAATTATGAGAAAAGTTTCAGTGCAATTTTGACGCGATTTGATGATCACATTAGTTTGTAATGTCTTTTACTATCCTTATGACTTACAATTATACAAAAAAAAAAAACTGTCGCTTAATTATAAATATTCTCAATGAACAGAATTCATTCAAATTTTCAAATATGAATTAATATGAGAAAATCCAAAAAAGAAAAGAATGTGAATAATATCAGAAATAATGTGAGCTATCAAAAATCTTATGAACAATGTAGACGTGAACAATATTTGGTATTTATGAATTAATGAAAAATTAAATTTAGAAACATACACATTTATCATTAATTACGGATTTAATTAATAAGATAACTATGAAATAATTGAGGCCATTAAATTATCAAAATCAAGGATTGAGATGAGTTTATGCATGGTTTTTAGATAATTTAGTGATTTTCATAAGATATACAGAATTTATTATTGAAAGAAACTAGACACATTAAATACTTTGAATTAAGTACATTAAATATACATTGAGAAGCATGAAATCAGAAGGATATAAATGCATCACATTTAGTTAGTTATCCACACACAAAAAAAAGAGTGAAAATATAACAATGGCTTTGTCAAAATCTCTAGGTCTTTCAATCAGATTGCTCATTTTCATACTCTATGCGTGTATCAAATGTGATACAACCCATTCTCAAAATTCGCTCATCAAATCAGTATGCGAAACAACGAACTTTCCAACAACATGTGAAATCATCCTGAACTCTACCCGGAGATATCCTACAACGACCATATACAACCTTGGAGAAATCACGATGGATTTGATAGAGCAACATTCACAAGGCACCCTCGATTGGATTGACCGGCTCAAACAAACTACTAACACATCGAGGCGTTATGAGATTGAGGAGTTGAATTTGTGCAGATTACAATATACTATTATATTTATAAAAACACATACTGCGCATGCTGATTGGTACAACCATGAGAGTAATGCTCTTAACGTTGTACTGACAGCGGCTGAGTCGAACCTGAATGCGGTGAGGAAGTGTGAGAATGCGACTAGAGCTTTCGAATTGGTCATGTCTCAGATAAACATGAAGGCAAGCCGATATTCGCACATTCTTAAGGCCATTTGTCATTTTGCATCCCCTCTAAAAATGCACTGAACCCTATGATGTGATGATTAATAAAATTGAAAGATTTTGATCTTAAGGGCGCCAACGTGGTTGAATTTGGTGAAATTACTCACCACGTTGTTATCGATCATCATAGGTGTATAGAATATGTCATAATTCTTGTGTTTGTGTTTTCGGTTTTTGTGTTCATTGTAAAGGCGGTTATATAAGCCGCTTTACTCGATCGATGAAAAAATTTTAGAACTTTCACCTTATTTCTCATATGCTAAGTATTTTACACGTACATGAGTTTTAACTGGATATACATTCGATGGAGCGCATCAATTTGCTTCTAACTGAAAAACAATGTCATTTAGATTTTTTCATTCATGACAAGAAATCATCATACGTTTTTTTAGAAATTATGCTTTGTGAAAACAATGTCATTTCATGAAAGGAAATCTAAACTTCGTCATTTTACTGTTGACAACAAATTGATGTGTTGCACCAAATATCAATTCAATTATACATACAAATGCTTATATTATTCCTTATGTTACAGTTTTTTGTTTAAGTTGACATAATTTAGATGAGTTGGGATCATATGAGAAATAACATCTTTGGTGAGAAATAAGAAATTTTAAAAACCGTACGATTTTGCATCTAACGTACACGATTGCACTAATATATTTCCATTTAATTCTTAATAAATTCAAGATTAAGGTTGTTTTTGTCATTTGATTAATCTAATTGTTAATTATTCCCTATTATGTCGCACACGTTCGTACGGTTTTCGATATTCGATTCAGCTTATTTTGGAAAGTTGTTCTTCGTCGATAAGGCAAAACCCATATTCATCCGTCGCCTTCGTTTCCGTTCGTCCCTATGTGAAGAATGAGCGCATCCGGCAAAGCGATTCCAGGTACGTGATACGACTGTAGTAACCGTTTGATTAGAACGGTATGATTCCATATTAAACGAATAGTCGTTCTGTAATTGGGCAGTATCGGCACTCAAATAGCGCACAACTAGTAATTCATGTTCGCCGGAATCGTAATTATGTTGTCAGATTCGCAATTCTTGTTCGCCAAATTCGTTATTCATGTTCATAGATTTTCAGATTCGGCATTACGGAACCAATTATTTGCATCTGATTAACTTCTAATTTCTCACGCATTTACTATTAAATCTTACGCATTTAACTTCTAATTTCTCACGCATTTACTATTAAATCTTACGCATTTAGTTCTTGTATATCTGTATGAGATGATAAGCATTTTGAGCAATTTTGATGCATGTAAGGTTACACATTTATTATAAAATGTCACGCATTAAATACGTAGCATATAATTCATAAATGTTGACAGAGTGTTAGCTTGTATGTAAGCCATTTTATGTATAGTGAGTGTAAATATTTTGCAATTTTTATACCTATGTGTAACAATTTTTATACCTATGTGTAACAATTGGTTCTGTTTTGGAACATTATCAGCTGTAGAATTAGGTAACTAGTTGGTTAGTGACAGAACAGATCCAAAGGTTGAAGCTTTCTGTGTTGGACAAGTTCTCTGAGTTCAGTATAGTTTTTGTTTCAATTCGAAGTTCCTGAATCTGTTTAGTGCTCAACTGTTGATGTGAAATTCACCTCTCTAGTAGTGTCCTTATAGTAAAGAAACTTTTGAGTTTTGTTTTCTAGCTTCTTTTTAGTTGCATGTTTTGGACTCGGCTTGGGTTGCTTTGTGATGAGGGTTTGTAGTGCAGATAGGTTTTGTCGTCATATTTTGGTGTATCTGAGTTTCTCGACATTGGTTGCAGATAGAGCAATGACAATGGCATTCACCATGAAGCAGACATCGCTGATCGTGGCAGCATTGGGTCTTGCTTCTGGAGCAACTATCTGGCTCCGAGGATTATAAGAATGATTATGAAACTCATGAACAACAACAAAAGGGCATTGCTGAAGAGAAATCAGCATTTGTTTATTGGAAGAAAAGAACGATTACATTGGACATGCAAGCAAAAGAAGGCTTTAACGATCCGACAAAGCTGGAGAACATCCTCAAATCCTTCGTTTCCAAGCACGAATTGTTTAATGTGTAGTTGTCTACGTAGCTTTTGTAATAGACCAGGAATCTTACGCATTTTACTAGGAATCTTATGCATTTTACTTTAAATCTTACACATTTACATTAAATCTTACGCATTTTAGACATAAACAAATGGTCCGTTTGTCTCTGCACTGCTTGATACACCAACTTGCATATGAAAGGCTCTGACAGGCCACAACAGAATGCACATGTAGTTGATACTTCATTTTAAATTAGGACAATCATTTGCTTACATGAAAGTTGATTACATAAATTACAATAAGTCAACAACAACAGACACCACATTACAATATTTTGAAAGACTTGAATCTTTCAAAGGATAATTCATCACCGGGATGGGAGATTTCTACTTTTGTTTCTTTTTTTAGTAGGCCAGTCCATGTACAGAGATAGTGAAAGAAAGAGCGGAGTAGTTTAGTTTCGTGCATTTAAGGATCAGCATGTCCGGCTATGTCTTCATCCCCTGAATTATACTCATCCTCGCTCAGCTCTTCATCACTGGATATCTCTTCAGGAGCAGCTGCATCTTCTGGCTTGGCATATTTTTTACAGTATTATGTTGCAACAAATAAATAAAAATAGTGATGATACCATTATAAGTGAGCACCGGTACGTTTTTCTCAAGCAAAAGAAGTACAGAAAGGAGAACAGCTATATGAATATTGCAATCGTAAACATAGAAATAAATGGTGCATGCTTAATTGCAGACAAATTGGAAGCTTTTACCAGCATAAACCATAGAAACAATGAGTTGGAATTGAAAGCAAGCTTTGATAGCAATTTTTAAGTGCGCATACCCTTCACTCTTAGGTCATAAGCACGTCTATCGCGCATCATCAGAGCAGCAGCCTCCCCATTCAGCAGATCAGACGGGTTGGGATACAGAAGAAGCCGAGGGAGAAAGTTCAAATACATTCACCAAGTCTGCAACAGTAATCAGTAATCGATATGAAATGTGTAACATTTAGCCAAATGTTACGCAGTTACCTATGTGGTACTACGCAGTTTACAGTTTTATTTATAAATGCGTAACATTTATTTATGTGGTACTACGCAGTTTACAGTTTATTTATAAATGCGTAACATTTATTTATGTGGTACTAAGCAGTTTAAAGTTAATAAAACAGCACTGAAATTCAAGAATATAATTGAAAGTAATCATCCTCGCTCAGACAAACACACAAAGTAATCAAATCCATAGCTCAAACCTACTCCTCAAGATGAGTGCCAATCAAATGCACAACTCAAACCTTAAATCATACCATAAATAGAATTTTACTACCACTTTCGGTTTCTATTTTCTCTCCACTGTTGTTCCACAAAAACCAAATGCGAGGTTAACTGTAAACTCAAACCTTTTTTTTACTGCTAATTTGTCTGCAGTTTAAGATATGCGCCTATATAAACCCAATTAGCTCAAAGCTTAAAACTTTCAAACTGGTTATCGTCGAAATTTGTAAACAATGCAATAAGCAGCCGTACGAACCTGGTTTAGGGAAATCCGGGATGATCCGAATGGCGGATGAGATTCCGATAATCCTTTTGACAGAATCAAAGCGGCGACGATGATGTTGGATGGGAGAGAATCGAGCGGCGACGACGGAGAAACTCTTACGCATTTGAGAGAGAATCGAAGCGGCGACGATGATGTTGGATGGGAGAGAAGCATATGATTTACAATTTCGTGGGTTGTGATTACGGCGAGATCTGCGGAATTAGGTTTGATATTTTTCTTATCTTCCTAATTTACCCTTTAACTGCAATTAGTAATAAAAATAATACCAATTCTAAATTTAATTTGCATTAATCTTGATCGTTTGTTATTATAATCTGATGGTTGTATTTTTTTCTTATTTCTCATATATATGACTTTTCTCAGCTGATCTCAACCCTAATTTAGATATTTTTTTAGCAACTTAATTTGAGTTGAAATAATTTAGATATTTTTCATTTCTTGTCATATATTATCAAGCTGAAGTGAATCTTTCTGCAAATTGTCAACAAAATACTTTTTTTTGATACAAAACCTGGAAGGACACAAAGAACGAAACCCAGGCAAAAAGAAACAAACAGACTCAGCCTAGGGACCCAACAGAACAAAAATAATAAGACCTTCTAGGAAACAAGACACAAAACAAAAAAATTAAGCAGGATCTACATCTTGCAATGTTTCTCTGAATTGCTGGTTTCCACAATCGATTGGCAAAGCACTTAAGGACCTCCATTCCCATCTGTTGACTCTAGCATAATTAGCTAATCAATCCGCCGCCTTATTGTCCTCACGCATGACATGCTCCGTACTCCAGTTTTTGAAAGTTTCCAAATAAGAGAAGCATTTCATTACCCAGTCGTCTGTATTCTCCATCCTTGCACTTCCTTTAAGAATCGAAAGAATTGCTCCAAGGCTGTCCAAGAGAAACACAACAGATGATAATCCTCTCGCCTTTGCGATCTCCATCCCACGTAGAATGGCTACACCTTCTGCGTCAAGAGAGCTCTTAGTGCTACAGCTCTAGCCTGCAAAAACACTATCAATAACATCACCATCCATAATTAGGACAGCAACACCTGAAGACATATCCTCCCCGTCTCGCGATCCGTCACAAAAGACTAAAGGAGTAGATTCCCTAGATGTACTGTAACCCCATAAACCCTCTAGCAACCTGTTCTTCCCATTGAGCCACCTGTCACACTGAAGGATAAATGATTTCACTTTGCTCACCACCTCTGAAGGACTCCCATGCTGTTCTTCTTGCTCCCCATGAATTAATTTATTTCTAACAAACCAAGTCATCCAGCAGGCACAAACAAACAAAACCTGAACTTCTCCAAAGACAGTCTTTGGGAAAAAACCAGACCCAATCTGCCGAGGTTTCACAATAGACAGCAGGAATCTCCCTAGCAATCTCTAGCTCTCGCCATATTACACCAGCCCACCAACACTCTTTAAAAACATGAATAGCCAATTCGTTTATGAACCCACAAAAAACACAATCTGCATTCACCTCACAGCCCCTTCTAACCAAGTTACTTGCCACAGGTAACGCATTATGATATAGTCTCCATGTAAAGAACTTTACATTGTTCGAACTTTACCTTGTTCGGCACATTTAACTTCCAAATTTTCTGCTAAAATTTCTTTGTTCCTGTTTGGTCTGAAGATTCCCCTGAGCTCCCTCTGAAATCTTCCCTTGGTAGATGAGATGTTGTTCTGGTCGAGACCCGGAACAAATCCAAAAACAACTTATGCGCTAAAACAAGTAATGCGGAAATAAAAAACGACACGCAAAGTTTATACCCAGTTCGGCGGTAATGAGCCTACGTCTGGGCGGCGTTCTCTAGCCCGGTGGATAGCAATTCACTATTAGTTGAGTATTGCGAGTACAGGAATTACCGTTTACAGAATCCCTCTTAAACAACCTGAGCCTCGGACACTCTAGTAATTGCAATCTAGGTCTCCCCTAGATCTTTACTCCCGCTCCGTATCCACCAGAATGATTCTCCGTGAGAATCAGCGCCTTCTCCCGAATGCGCAGTTTAGAACACAAGTGCGTTGAACTTGAAGCGGTGTTCTTCGATCAATCTGTTTGAGCACCAACACAGATTGAATCCGAGCGCCTTTGAGTAACCAGTGACGATTAGCTCTCCGGCCGATTACGAGCGCTGTGAATAACCAGTTATGATTAGTTTACCGCCGTTTGCCAACTCCTCCCTTCAGTGAGTATGAGCGTGATTAATTTCTCCTTGAGTGCGAACTAATACCGAAGCATTAGTCCTCCTTATATAGTGCGGTAGAAACCCTAGAACGAATAGGATTTCTAAGATAAACCGCATATATCTATTAGGAAATCTTTCCTAATCTCTTGCGCATATCTCTTGTAGATAATCCTCCGTTTGAATCTTCAATCTTGATTAGGCAACCTTCGATTATCTTCTCGACTAAGATAGCTTCAAGCGCAAGCAACCAACAATAGGTATATCTTCAATTATCCATATGCACCGACTTTCCAAAACTGATTTCAGAAATAACTCCAGGCGAAGTTGTGCTACGTCGGTCGAAACAAGTTTCCAAAACTGAATATGGAAACTTCCATCTTCTGTCCATGCACAAGCAACCGCCTTGATCTCCAATGGTCGATTGAGTTTCCAAATCTGAATTTGGAAACCTTCCATCTGCTTCAACTTGTTCTAGGACAGTTGTCTCTGCTAGTCTCGAACAACAGCTAGAACAACTACACTAAGTTTTGCCAAACTACATGCCATAAAACTAACAATCTCCCCCTTGGCATTTTTGGCAAAACTACCTAACTGTAAGCTACCTGCACTGCCAATACAGTTGAATCTTTGAGGAGATTTCAAACTCCCAAGCTGTACTGCGAGCTATCCTACCACTGAATCTTTGAGGAGATTTCAAACTCCGAACTACGAGCTAAACGAATCTTTTAAGGAGATTTTAAACTCCGAAACATGTCTAACAAAACAGCACAATTGAATCTTTTAAGGAGCTTTCAAACTCCGAATTTACTCCCCCCTTTTGCCACAAATTGACAAGGGAGTACCAAAAGAGCAATAATTGTTCAACAATAAAACCAGAGTTCAACACAAAAAATGAAATGTTTGTAGTAAGGATCAGAGTGCATCACCAGAACTAGTAGTCGGACTCCTCATCACTGGCTTCATCATCAGCCGAGTCACCATCATCTTCTTCATCGGGATAGCGCAGGCTTACCAAAAGTTTTTTGATCTTTTTCTTTCTAGCCATGAGCAACACCATTCTCTCATTTGCATCAGCTAATTCTTCTTCAAGATGAGTGATCATCCTTTTCCGTGTGCCATCAGGAACATGAGCATTTGATTCATCCAGAGTTTGCCCAACCAACTTCTTCTTAGGCTTAATAGGAGCATCCAGGTCCTGATCCACAATATGTTTCCCAGAGAAGTGTTTGTGATCTGCAAGAAATACCTTAGGAATCCCAGTCAATACGTCCTGACTGGTTAAGATATCAGGATGTTTTCCTAACACAAGTTGGTGAATCAGCGAGGGAAATCCAATCGAATGAATGACTTTGACAGAAGTTGCATGGCCAGCAATTTGATCGAATATAAGACGTCCAAGATCAATCTTCTTCCCAGCTCCAAGAGACTTCAGAATAGCGCCCATCGAATGGCCAAGATTAGTATGATGAGTATTCGACAGCCAGTTATGAACTGCTATGCTGTGGAGCAAGGAGTGCTTTGTAGAAAGGTCCTTCACTGGGAAGGTCATAGAGTACCACCTCGATCGAACACCACCTGTAAGAGCGGTTACGATTTTGTGCCAGTTGGGGTTCTCCCCAATACTCAAGGCACCTCCTTCAATGCCGAAGTAGTCATTTATCCCGTCTGGAGTGATGACAACTTCCCTTTCCTCTCACACTCTCCATTCCGTACGCAGCACTTTCAATATCGGCAAACCCTTCTGGTAGATTCACAACCACTTCTCTAACCAGATTAGTAGAAAACGGTTTTGCCATTGACACAGATGGCCACAGGTCTAGCCCCTTGATTAGGCTCATAATTTCCTTGGCTGCATACTTGTCAGCCTCCAGCACCCTCTCAACCACTATCTTTCTTTTCTGAACAAATTTCCACTTCTCTGCATGAACGTTTGAGACAAACCAAACACCGTCCACAACAACTCCAGACTCAAACTGGACTTTCTTCCCCTTTACTTTAACCTTGCCTGAAGGAGAACTTGTCTTAGCTTTCTTTGTTACTGGAGAAGCAACCTTTTCTTGGCCAGAGGCAACAGTCTCAACATACTTCTCTGCTGGGGTAGGAGGAGAAGCCTTCCTTTTCTTTGAGACCTTCTTCTCTGTAATTGAGGGAACTTTCACCTCAGCATCTTGACCCAGAACTCCCTTCTTTGACTTAGCAACATGCTTTGACTTGATGACTTGTTCCTTACTTACTGGAACATCTTTCTGAATTTCTTTGACCAAGTCGGACATCTTGACAGATTCATCAGCTGAATCTTCACTTGGGGCCTCCATATCCCTATCAACGGCTTTAGAAGCAAACTCTTCTTCAACATAGTCCTCAACTGCATCAAACAATTCTTGCAAGGACTCATCCACTTCATCTGGTTCATGCTGTGAATGTGCTTCATCTTCTGCGAATGGCTCTTCAACAGAATCTTTTGCAAAAATAGCACCATTCTGCTCCTCTGCACCAGTGCTATCGCCATCTTCTTCAGAAATCTCAACAGAAGCTTCACTTAGCTTCTCTTCCTCCTCTTCAGCTTTACTGGACTCTTTCATAGGCACATCAGTGCTTTCTTTCTCAACAGAGTCACCTACAACCTCTCTTTCCTCAGATTCTTCATTATCTGACTCAGAAACGACTACCCTACATTTCTCAATTCTAAGATTCTCTTTCACAGGGGTTTTCTTATGAGCAACCATCTTGACCCTTGCACCTTTTACCACAGGAGTACCCTCCTCCTACACACTAGCCCCAACCTTTAGCTTTTCTCCGACAACATCAGAACCCGCCAAAGACACACTAGGCATACTACGACCAGGCACGCTAGGACTACTTGCATTCATAGATTTGGAAATACCAGCACTTACCTCTTGTGCCGTCTTCTTCACAGGATCCTTGACCAAAGTGGTTTTAGGAACTGATGGTTTCTTGGGGATTTGCTCCAGAACAGAAGTAGCAAGAGGCTTTTCTTTCTCCTGAAAAATATTTTCTGTGTCCTTCTTCGGTTTGTCTAAACTCTTCATCTTCGGAACCGACACCTTCTTTGCCACCGTTGCTTTAGCTTTCTTCGGCGCAGTCACCTTCTTTGCGGCATCCGAATTAGATTTTGCTGTTGTAGGTTTATTGCTTGCCGGTTTAGGGTTTTCTTTGGCCATCTTTGGTTCATCAACAGGCTTTGAAGATCCTTCAGTGGTCACTGCTTTGGGAACCTTGTTCTTTCTCGTGTCCACGATTGTTGAAGTTGTCAAGCTTCATCTAGGGTTTCGTCGGGAGAGGAATCGTGAGACACGAACAGTTGATTTGAGCAGATTTTGATTTTTAGAAACTCCTCCTTATTTTGGGAAGCCATAAATATTATCTCGAAACTCGCCAGGCTGCCAGATCACTATACACCATTTAAAAAAATATTTGAATATTTTTGAATATCATTGGTAGACCAAACGTTTCTTCTTGCACCAGACCTTGCCTTCCATGACAGCCCTAAACATACCTCCTTCTGGCTCTGGCTGACGAACTTGTGCTGACACAACTTAGTTGTTGGTGACACACAGATCCGGTGAGAATCTAGGTGTCTGAAACCGAATGTTGTTCAATCCTCTGATGAAGGAATCTGATTGCTGCTTCATCATCTCTTGTTCCACCCTGTATTCTTCCAGAACCGACTTCTTCCACAGCTTCTTGGTGTAACAACTCTCAATATCGACTTCTCGCAGTATCGACTTCTTCCACAACATCTTGGTGTAACAACTCTCAAAGGTGAATCCTGCAGATTTGACATAGCTCCTCTTCGTGTTAACTCCCCTTCGAACATAGCTATGTTTGGGACAATTAACCCATGCTGTGGGCGTTTTCACACAATGACAACAGTGCTTGAGCTTTCTTCTAACATTCCTGATGTGTGTAGACTTCACGGTGGTTGTAAGACTTGTAATCATAGCAGTGGGTAGGTCAAGATCCAATAAATAACAGTTGTTTGAGGCTCTCCTTCCAGTGAGAACAGTTTCATTCTGGGTGTTCTGCACAACACATTTGTCCTGTGTGAACTGGACACGATTCTCCCTATCGCACAACTGGCTTATGCTGATCAGATTTGCCTGCAGACCTTCGATGAGAAGAACCTCCTTTAGTCTAGGTAGGCCTGGTACCTTCAAAGTTCCTCTTCCGAGAATTCTGCCTTCTACTCCATCTCCAAAAGTCACAGATTTGCCTTTGAACCTTTCTACCTTAGTTAGAAACACAGGATTGCCAGTCATGTGTCTAGAACATCCACTGTCAAAATACCATCTTTGCTTCTCCGGAAGACTCGCGGAACTGAATGCAACGTGACATATCTCGCCTCTTTGTTTAACCTTCCAGACTTGCTTCATGGGGGGTTGTGACACTTCATGAAGCTGATTCATCCTCCTGAGAAATGTGTGGAAATCAGAGCATCTTGCCTTGAGGTGTCCCACATGGTTGCAGTAGTATCACCTTCGTTTGTCTTGCCTCTTTGTGTGGAATCCAGAAGACAATTCTTGAGAGATATGTTCCTCTGGAACAACACGCGAGCGTGGCACAGATTTCTTCAGATTGTTCAGTTCTTCCAGAGTCTCAGTATGAGTTTCTTTGTCTGTCTCAAGCTCAATTTTTAATGCGTCTACAGCATTAAGGAGTATTACCTCTTGACGCTTCAACGCCGCATTCTTCCTTTTTAGATTACTTATGACATCTGGATGTTCGCCTTGACTTTTTTCAATCTGCACCTTCAGGGATGAGATAACTGCCAGTAGTTCATCCTTCTGAGTGATAAGATCATTTCGCTCATCTTTTACTTCAACCAACTGGGCCTGAAGGTCGGTGATTGTTTGTTGAAGTTCCACCTTCTGAGTAACAAGGACAGCAGCTTCTTCCCATAGCTCTTCTTTTTCTTTCGTTAAGTCTGTCAAATTGCTGCGAAGAGTCTTGCTCTGCTCAACTTCTTTCAGCCATTCTTGGAACAACTCCTGGTACTTGTTGGCAAAGTCTTCACCAGTGATTTCTTCAATATGACTGCAGCTTGAGTACTGTGTGGGATTCTCGGATGACTCTGACCCTACTTCGTTGCTTATTTCTCCTTTATTATTGACATAGGAAGCCAGGGCGACAAAGTTATTAGTCTCACCCTCCTGATCAGATTCACTATCACTCCAGCTGACGGTATAGGCGTTCTTCTTCTTCTGAGTGTTGATACATTCTGCTCGAATATGTCCATACCCTTCACATTCTCTACATTGGATTCCTTTGCCTTTATTGTCAAGATCGGAGTCTCCAGATTGGTTCCTTTTATAAGCTCCATCATTCTTCTGGAATCTTGAGTTAGATGGCTGACCTGACTCAGTCCCTTTACCGTACTGCCTCCTCATAAACTTCCCAAAGTTTTTTTGCAAACATGGCATACTGTTGTTCTGACGCGTCATCTGTCTTGTTTTTAACAACTTCAGCCTTCAGACTGACGCTGGTGACTTTTGTAAGTCGGTCTTCTTCATTCATGTCCGTCTCATGGGTCTGCAGGGATCCCATCAGTTCATCCAGTCCCATGGTTTTCACATCATTGGCTTCCTTAACAGCAAGAGCTTTCATGGCGAACCGCTTTGTAAGAGATCTCAACACCTTTCTTACCAGTGTTTCTTCGGTCATTGGTTCTCCAAGGGCGAAAGCTTCGTTAGAGATATCGAGAACCCGAGTATTGAAATCAACAACGGTCTCATCCTCCTGCATTCTCAGATTTTCGAATTTTGATGTGACCGTCTCCATTCTAGAAACTTTAACTTTGGTTGTACCTTCATGAACAGTTTGAAGAATGTCCCAAGCCTTCTTAGCAATCTCACACGTAGAAATCATCTTGAAATTCTTTCCATCAACTCCTGAGAATATGGCATTCATTGCTTTAGAGTTTGCTGCTTCAGCATTCTTCTGAACCTCAGTCCACTGGTCTTTAGCAAGAAGGCTAACTTTGTGATCGGGTGTAAATATAGCTAAAATATTCGAATAAGAATCCAAACACTTGTGCTAAGTCACGTCAATTAAAACATTTGTAATGACTCAGGTGAACCGAGGTCGAACCCAAAAAATAGGTGATTAAACTAATGGTGCTAACAATAAGATTAGAATGTCTATTGTTTGAGGGGTCTATTTTTCAATCCAAAGTGAGATTAAACTTGCAAAAAGGGTTAACTTCCAATTAAAAGATGACTAGGGATTACTTCCCCACCTAGACAATTATTATGACAATGGAATGATATACCAATGATGAAATCACATGCACACGTATAGAATTTAGCTCATGCAACATTAATACTAAGTTCAACTCGCGCTACAACCTAGTATCAAGAGGTTACATCTCGCATAGCACCTCACACTCGCGCTCTATTGGCACTATAGAATATGAATCTCTAGCCTCACACTCGCGCTCTATTGGCTAAATAAACATATTCTTGTTAAATTCAAGCAATTCTCATTAGGTTATTGAATTATCCAACTAACTCAAAAGTCCTAATGCTTCTTCATTTAGTTCATTGAAGTCATGTTAATCAACGTGAGCTACATCAAACATGAGATCAAGCAAAGTTCCCATTGTGGACATTTCACAAACACCTTATAGGCAACTTGAATTATTAAGTTCAAATGAAGAAGATTCATGTGCAAACTCATTCATCAATAGCATATATAGTGTTCACAATGTCACACACATGTCTAGGGGATCCATAATCCCCAATCAAGGTCACTACACACTCATAGTGAGTTTACAAACAAAAGCAATAACAAGGGTGCGAAAACCCATATGAAGAGTGGAGTTTAGAACTTCAAAACCAATATGGAGATTCAAGAGTATGGAGGGTCTTTGTTGTTGGTCTTCTTCTTCACTCAATCAACCTTGAAATTTGAGCTTCTCCCCTAGGGATTCGTGCTGGATGCTCCTCAAAATCAGTGCAAAAAGTCTCCAAAAATCCCCCCTTTTCCAAAACCCTAAAATTTGTTTATATAGCAATCCGCGAGGCATGCGTTTGCATGCTTTCATCCATGCGTTCGCATGGTCTCTTTCGGATTGGAAGTTGAAAGCATGCGTTCGCATGAGGTTTTCATGCCTCGGCTCTGGACTATGCGATCGCATGAAATGAGTTGTGCGAACGCATGAGGTTGCGAAGGCTGGGAAATTTGAGTGAATGCGAGCGCATGAGGTTTTCATGCTTCGGCTCGGGGTTGTGCGAACGCATTAAGTTGACTATGCAAACGCACAAGGTTGCGAAGGTTGGCAGCGCGATGAAGTGGCGTGCATGCGAGCGCACATTTTGATTCATGCGAGCGCCTGACATTTGCGGAATTTGCCAACTTGTGTTTCCTTGCTCCACAATGCTCGGTTTGCTCCAAAATCACTCCTCACTTGTGTTCTCAGCTAAAAATCTGTAATTTGCCAGAAATAAACCACAAAGCATCAAATAGCAAGTGAAATCGTAATGGAATGATCAAAACAATAAGCATAGAGGTCACCTAAAATGCATATATTTCAGCGCTATCACTTTGCCCTCTTCATCGGTAGCCACTGGGTGTGTCCATCCTTGTTCAACCGCTTCCCAAACCGATTCATCTTGAGACTTTAGAAATGCCTTCATTCGCACTCTCCAATAACCATAATTGTTTCCTTCAATCAGAGGAGGTCGCGTGATGTTCTGCCCTTCTCTCAAATCCATCTCAACAACCTTCGGATCTTACTCTGTGTGTTGAGTATTTGCTCTGGTACCAATTGAAATCTTCCCGTGGTAGATGAGATGTTGTTCTGGTCGAGATCCGGAACAAATCCAAAAACAACTTATGCGCTAAAACAAGTAATGCGGAAATAAAAACGACACGCAAAGTTGATACCCAGTTCGGCGTTAATGAGCCTATGTCTGGGGGGGGCGTTCTCTAGCCCGGTGGATAGCAATTCACTATTAGTTGAGTATTGCGAGTACATGAATTACCGTTTACAGAATCCCTCTTAAACAACCTGAGCCTCGGACACTCTAGTAATTGCAATCTAGGTCCCTAGATCTTTGCTCCCGCTCCATATCCATCAGAATGATTCTCCGTGAGAATCAGCGGCTTCTCCCGAATGTGCAGTTTAGAACACAAGTGCGTTGAACTTGAAGCATTGTTCTTCGATCAATATGTTTGAGCACCAACACAGATTGAATCCGAGCGCCTTTGAGTAACCAGTGACGATTAGCTCTCCGGCCGATTACGAGCTTTGTGAATAACCAGTTACGATTAGTTCACCGCTGTTTGCCACCTCCTCCCTTCAGTGAGTATGAGCGTGATTAATTTCTCCTTGAGTGCTAACTAATACCGAAGCATTAGTCCTCCTTATATAGTGCGGTAGAAACCCTAGAACGAATAGGATTTCTAAGATAAACCGCCTATATCTATTAGGAAATCTTTCCTAATCTCTTGCGCATATCTCTTGTAGATAATCCTCCGTTTGAATATTTAATCTTGATTAGGCAACCTTCGATTATCTTCTCAACTAAGATAGCTTCACGCGCAAGCAACCGACAATAGGAATATCTTCGATTTTCCATATGCACCGACTTGTCAAAACTAATTTCGGAAATAACTCCAGGCGAGTTGTGCTATGTCGGTCGAAACAAGTTTCCAAAACTGAATATGGAAACTTCCATCTTCTGTCCATGCACCTGCAACCGCCTTGATCTCCAACGGTCGACTGAGTTTCCAAATCTGAATTTGGAAACCTTCCATCTGCTTCAACTTGTTCTAGGACAGTTGTCTCTGCTAGTCTCGAACAACAGCTAGAACAACTACACTAAGTTTTGCCAAACTGCATGCCATAAAACTAACACCCTCTAACTACTTCTTCATTCTGCACAACTAGCCCATATGCTGATTTACAATCAAACTCCCCAGAAGATGAGAGCTTCCAACTATAGTTGTTGTTGTCTTCATCCCATCTTTATCCTTTCTTGAGGATCTTCTTCACTGACCAAATGTTGCGCCATGCGTGAGAGGGCCTTTGGCCTGCAACAGAATCTAAGAAACAGGCCCTATCGAAATACTTGGCTTTCAGAACTCTAGTCATCAGCAATTCAGGCATTTTCAGAATCCTCCATGCCTGTTTCATAAGTAAGGCAATATTAAATTTATCCAAATCCCTAAGCCCCAACCCCCCTAAGGTTTTGTCTTTTAAAATTATATCTCTATTAGCCCAATGAATAGATTTGCCATTATTGGACAACAAAAATCTAATCTCGCTGGCAACAAGTCTGTTGCATAAGCTCTTAGGCAATTTGATACACTGCATTGAATATATTGGCACAGATTGTAATGAACTTTTAATCAAGGTCTCTTTACCGGCAAATGACAATATTTTGTACTTCCGATCAGCCAACTTTTTATGCACTCTTTCTTCTACAATTTTAAAAACCTCAGTTTTATTTGCTCCAATGACAGTTGGAAGACCTACTACACCATTTTCCGTTATAGGCGACTGATTTTACTGCAGTGGTATAAGTGTATATTGCCCAAAAATCGCTACGCGACACACTTACTACTTGTGTCGCCTAATTAAACTCAGGCGACAAACACTTGTGCCACGGACCAACGTGTGTGGCTTAAGCTGTTGTAGGCGACTGACTAGCATGCCACTGACCAACGTGTGTCGCATAAGTGGTCGTAGGCGACTGAATCCTAAGCCACTAGATAACTGCGTCACTTAAGTATGAAAAATTTATTTTTAAAATCTGGAACATTAATAACTTTGTACTAGTCCCACCATCGACACATATTAATAACATTAATTTTTAAAATCTGCCACTAGTCCCACCATCCACACACTAACTTTGTACGGTGTTTTTAGAAGCATTACTATAGGCGACTGATATTTGGAATGTTAGTCGCATAAGATGCTTGTCATTTAATGAAGTAAAAGTCCCCTTTTGTAACACAGTACGAGCAGTAGCTATGCTTTTCTGATCTTCTCCATTTCTCTTCCATTGGTGGGCGATTTTGGAGCACCTCCTCAAACCGCAAACACATCGAAGCAGGTAGTCAATAATTTTGTAGTTGAAAATTTTGTTCCATTCAGTTTGAAAAATGGAACTCCACCTTTACAGTTGTTCCATTTAGTTCGAAAAATGGAACTATTTTGTAGTTGAAATTGTTGAGTTGAAAAATAGAACAATGGAACAATTGATAAATTTGTTCAATTCTAAATCGCTGAAAAATGTCCCAGTGGAGATAACAAGTTAAGTATGTTGTTGTTGATTAACTTTTGTTTATTTTTTCATATAAAAGATTACTCATATGTGCCTATTTTGTAGTCCCATGATTTTAAATTATTGTTCAACTAATTTGACAGGTCAAATGACCTCAATTTGTTGTTATTGTAAGTTCTTGTTAACTTAAGTTAATCATTGTTTTTTTTCTTACAGATTTAAATGGATAAAAGTTGGATGAGTTTGGAAAGATGTGATGCTCGTTACATCGAGGGAAATGCTATTTTCATTGATTGCGTTAGGCGGAATTCCGTTGCTCCTAACCACCTATGTCCATGTCAGCGTTGTAAACTACATAAAAGAAAATTTTCATTGGACGAAGTGTACATGCACTTAATTCAACATGGTATGATGCGGGGATACACCACATGGACGTCGCACGGCGAAGTTGGTGATGGACGTGCAATGTATGCGTTGAGACAAAAATACTTGATGCATAGAAGTGGAGAAAGTAGCTCACAAAGTCAGACGAATCATTTTAATCCCACTATGGAGATGCTACATGACACATTTCCTTACATTCACGACGAAGTGATGAATGATGCCATTGAAGCTGATCATCTTGGAGAAGTTGCTTATGAGAAGTATCAAAATCTTATTGCGGAAGCCCAAACTCCGATATACACTGGTAGTGAGATGACGGTGCTTGAGATAATTTTAAAGACAATGCAAGCCAAAGTGGAGAATCAGTGGTCAAACAAGAGTTTGAATGACATTTTACATCTCACAAAATTAGCACTTCCTAAGGAAAACAAGTACCCTGATTCTTATCAAGATGTGAAAAAAGTTTTGAAGAATTTGGGGTTTAGGTTATGAGACAATACACACATGTGAGAAAGGTTGTATCTTGTACTACAAAGAATTCATGGCTCTTCAAAGTTGTCCCGTATGCAATGAGCCAAGGTACACAAATACTGAGGGTAGCAAGATTCCAAAAAGAGTTGTGAGATATTTTCCTTTAACTCCTAGATTACAACGTCTTTACATGTCTCCACAAATAGCAAAAGAAATGCGTTGGCATGGGAAAAGAGATCGTAGTGATAAAGATCTTTTAAGGCATCCCGCAGATGGAGGGGTCTGGCAAAAGTTTGACAGAGAATTTCCAGAATTCGCAAAAGACATTAGAAATGTGCGACTCGGTTTATCAACTGATGGATTTAATCCGTTTGGAGTTTCCGGTCTTTCTCATAGCACTTGGCCTATTATTGTGATGTCGTACAACTTCTCACCTTCTATGTGCATGAAGAAGGAGTTTAACATACTTAGTATGCTTATATCTGGTCCTAAGTCTCCTGGTAAATGTTTGAACGTCTTCATGAGGCCGTTGATTGATGAGCTCAAAATCTTATGGGATACAGGGGTTCCTACTTATGATCGTCATGATGGATCATCATTTATTATGAAAGCTGCTGTATTATGGACGATTAGTGACTTTCCAGGCTTAGGCATGTTGGGAGGCCTAAAGACAAGAGGGTATTAAAGCGTGTCCCTTATGCTTAGATGACGTTGATGCTAAACATTTAGCAGGTAGAATGTCATATCAAGGGCACCGTAGGTGGCTTCCAAAAACTCACCCATGGAGGAAACAAAAAGATAAATTTAACGGTCATATTGAATGGAGGGATGCACCGCGACCCCTGTCAGGTTTAGAAATTTTGGAGGAGATAGATAAGCACGAATATTCGACACTTAGCTTGCATCCATTGTTGAAGCCTAAAAGTACCACGCAGAGGCTTTGTTGGTCACACAAAACCATATTCTTTGAGTTGCCTTATCGGAAAATATTTAGTGAACCCTATTCGCTCGATGTAATGCACATTGAGAAGAATGTCTTCGATAACATAATTGGCACCATTCCTGGCCTTGAAGGGAAGACTAAAGATGATGTCAAGGCTCGAGAAGGTTTAGAGAGCAGGGAGTTCGTAAGCATCTATGGAAGAAAATCATAGGGTCATCTTCAAGAAAAGATAGAGTTTCACAAGCACCATACACCATGTTACCGGAACACAATTGAAATACTTGAGATGATGAAAGATGCCAAGTATCCATATGGTTATGCCGGCAGCTTAAAAAATAAGATTAACTTGGATGACAAAAAATTTAATGGATTGAAGACACATGACTGTCATGTGATGCTACAACGATTACTTCCCGTCTTTATTCGACCTTATCTACCGTATAATGTTGTTAGTCCTCTTGTGTCACTGTCTCAATGGTTTCAAAAGCTATGTTGCAGAGAGTTGAATAATGTAGATGTTGAGAGGATGAAAGAGGATATTGTGATGATTCTTTGTCAGTTAGAGCGGATTTTCCACCAGCTTTCTTCACCATCATGGTGCATCTTATGATACATCTACCTGATAAAGTTTTACTTAAGGGTCCTGTGCATTTCAACTGGATGTATCCGATGGAAAGGTAAGTACAACAAATATTTACTTTCTAATTATTTTATTCTTTGTCACTCTAATTATTTTATATTCGCAGGCAAGTAGGTGAGTACAAGAAATATGTAAGAAACACACGATATCCTGAAGGATGCATTGCCGAGCAATACATCATAGCCGAGTGTGTGAGGTATTGTAAAGTGTACATGGGAGACACTAGTAGTACCTCTGCGGAATCAAACGTACAAGATAGAGAGAAATTCAAACTTAAAGTTGTTTCTGATGTCATCAAGCCATTGCGTATCCTCCCAAATGCAAAACTCAGCAAGAAAGAAGTTTATATCGCCCATTGGTGTGTGATGGAACATTGTGAAGAAGCTAAAGATTACATTGAATACCACAGAAATCAATTCGCCGAAGAATATCCTAATAGTAGTGATGATGCACGATTGAATCATTTTCATCCATATTTTCTTGGTTGGGTAAATAAGGCTTTTTCTTTCATTTTTTTCTCTCTTATTTGCAATTTTTTTGCTTAGTTGCATTTTGTTCTAATATTGATAGAAATTGAATTCTACAGATGTCTGGTCTACAAAAGAAAGGGAGCATACACTATGATCGAGAACTCCACATATTAGCATGTCAACCACAAGCGTACAACTGTTATTCGCAGTGTGATGTAAACGGCATAAAATTTGTGATTTGGGAACGTGATCGCAAATTGAAAACACAAAACAGTGGATTACTGGTCATAGCAGGTCAAGTTTTACATATTTGTTTGTCAACATGTCTCCTTAATTAGTTTTGTGTAGATTTGTACTCATATTTGATTTCTTTTACTTTACAGATGGAGTTAAGTTTTATGGCATTCTGGAAAATATAGTTGAACTTAAGTATGCAGAAGGAATGCCCGTTATTGTCTTCAGATGCATGTGGTTTAATACGGATCCTTAGGTGAGAGGGAGCACAAGGGTTGATCATGGACTACTTTCAGTAGACACTTGAACAAGTTGGTATGACGATAAGCCTTATTGTCTTGCTTCCACTGCACAACAAGTATTTTACTTAGACCATCCAAAAGCAGGCGATAATTGGAAAGTTGTCAACTTGGTGGCGCCAAGAGGAACTTACAATGTTACATCACTTCCCCTCGATCAAAACATATTACCAATACATGAATCATATCAAGAAGATATAACAAAAAATATCCCAAATTACAATATTCTCATAGATGGTATTCACATTGATTATTTTGATGATGATGCAAATGAAGATGATGATCAACCCCTAGAAGATGGGTATGAAGATGATGCAACAGAAGAAGAAGAAGATTAATTATTTAGTTTTTCAATTATTTAGTTGTGAGTTTCAAAAAGTTACATACATGAAATTGTTACCGATGGTACACAGAATTAGAAATCAGACTGAAGTTCGGGTGCTAAAATTGATGGGTCCTCTGCTCAAAGATGGTAGCCATGTATGGGGACGGATGGGCTCCGTCTTTATACTCTTCTGTAAGAGCTTTGTATGCAGCCTGAACTTTGGCATAAAATGAAACATATTAGTAACGCCTTCACAACTGTGAACTTGCAAATATCAGGAGAATGACAAATGAAAACAGAGAGACTCAAATTTTAAATGGAGACATTTGTACCAAGTTCAACACTGCAACCATTGATTTAAACTAAATTCCCTCACAATAACAAAGGACAAATTACATGACATAATATAAAACAATATACACACAAAAACACACAAGTTCACAGGCCACAACAAAGTTATGAAAAAATCAAATAAGAAAAGCAAGATATCAATTACAGTACAATAAGAATTGGCATTAGTACAAGATATCAATAATATTGCGGATTGACAAAAAAGCGAGAAGAACACTAATTCTGCAAGCTGACCAAAAGGTATTCTTGGACATAGTGTTGACGTAATATTACGGATTGACAAGCTATCAATAATATTACAGATTGACAAGATATCCAAAAAATGAAGTTACCTGTTTGAGAAGCGCGCTCATAAGGTTCCAAGGTTGCAGTCCAGGAGCCTGAAAAGGGCTATCTCCCGAAACATCCAAAATAATTTGCATCTCGGCACGAAGGTACACGTATCAAGTTTCTTCTATTTATTTACACAGTTTAATTTGGTAATAAGTAAGTAATGCATGAATTAGGATAAATCGAGTCCCACAGTCTTACTTTCATATTTTAAAAGCTTACTTAGTGTGCCGCCCTTTAATAGCATTGTTCGGGACGAACAACTAAAAGTGTGGGGTGATCTGATGGACCATAATTATACGAATCATAAACACAGTTAAACCCACTAAATTAGACTGTTTGTCTATTTAACTTTTGCTTGTTAGTTCCGATATTTATCTACAGGGTATTTTGGAGCCTAGAGAGAAAACACGCTAAGGAGAGGATTTTACGCTGAAAATATATTACGAGTCATTCCAAGGTCACGATCAGATGCCGACTGAAGAAATCTCAAGATCCTGACATTGAATCACTCAAAACAAATCCAACCAAGGAGCAACCAAAGTCAGTCCGGAGCTGAAATACACCGATAGTTTTGTGAAAACATCACAAAAATCACAAAACTCCTCTTCTCCCCTCTAGATGACCGGCTATTTTGGAATAAGGATGACTCATGGGGTGGCTTTCCCCTCCCCTCCCCTCCATGGTGACCTCCAACCGGCGGCTCTCCCCTCCCCTCACAAAGCCGCCGGCGGCTTTCCTCCCCTCCCTCATGTGTCTTCATCTCTTTCATCCTCCATCCATCTTGTGACAAGTGTTGCCATCTCCTCCATCCTCCATGGCTATAAATAGAGCCTCTCCCCTTCATTTGTACATCATCCACACATCCCAGAATCCACATTTCACTTATCTCTCTAGAAAGTTGGCATTTTTGTAAGCTTTGGTTTGAAATCTATAAATACTCCTGTTGGTTCTTGAGTATTATAGTAGTTTTAGAGAATACTCCTGTTGGTTCTTGAGTATTCTAGTAGTTTTTGAGAATACTCCTGTTGGTTCTTGAGTATTCTCCTTTACTTACTGTCTTTCAAAAACCCTCGAGTACTTAGCTATGGTATCCACCTCTATGGATATTCGTAGCTAAACTCTTCATTCGGTTGAAGGGGTGTACTTGTATCATAAAATGTTTTAGGCCATATTTTAGTGCCTCTTCTTTGTATTCAAAACTTGTTCTATGTGCCATATATTAGGTTAGAACTTCCAAGGTTGAGTGGATGCTTGGAATGGCAAAACTCTTCCGTGGGGTTCGTAAACATACTTGGATAAGTGGATGCTTGGAATGGCAAAGCTTATCTGAGGAGTTTGACCTTTCTAAAACACCATTTGGTTGGTCGGGAATGACTGATCAAATGGATGCACACAGGCTAATATACCTTGGAATGGGGTATTAGTCTAAGTAGAACAAGTTCTCTACGACCTTGGAATGGGCTAGACAGTGTGGCAAATCGAGTGCTTGGAATGGCCTTGATACACGTTTGAATACTTAGAAGGATCACTAAAGGTCAATGATAAACAGGCTATGATACAAGGCCCCAGAAACCGAATGCTTTCCTTAACTTACAACTTTACCTGCAATCTACTCTCCCAATATCAACTGCTGACATTCCGGAAGACTTGCTGATCACGCATCACTCGCTGTAAGTCTTCTCTTTTATTTTCAGTATTTATTTTTATGTCATTTACCTTTCCGCACTAAAAACAAAAACCAACCAAAAAATCACTTACTTTTCCGCACTAAAACCTCAATCAACCTAAAACACGCTCCCTCCCTGTACGATCCCTCAAAGAACAACTTATCCCCCTAATTCCCTTGGGTTCGACCCCTACTTACCACTTGCTACCCAGTAGTAAGGTCACGAGTAGCAGAATATAAATTTGCTTTTGCACAGAGAACACCGCACCTTAACGACAGTGCGGTGGGCTCCGTCAAAACTGGCGCCGTTGCCGGGGAATTAGCAAATGGATAGTTGTTCTTTTGTCTGTTGTACATGATTTGCCATGTCTTCATACTACAACATAGAGCCTTGGAATGATGGAGGCAGCAACCTTATGTTTAAAATGCTTCGCTGTCTCCCCAAATTCGGAGGTACCATTGAAGAGGACCCTGCGATTCATTGCCAATATGATGTTCCCTTGTGTGGCATGTGTTTGGCAAAACGTAGTTAGACAGTTCGAGCAGGAGTTCAGGGGGAGTTCGAACACTTAGTGGAACTACTATACAGCGTAGAGCAGACGCAGAGTTTTTTCCAGAAGGTTCTGGATCGAATATCTCTTCGATCTGAAGTCGGCCAGCGAAGAAATCGGACTCCAGATATTCAGATGAATATCTTCTACATGACAGCATGGCTGACTTGGAGAGGAAGTCATCGTTTTCCCTCTCACCGATTTGAAAGATATGCATCAAATATTCGGAATATATTCCTAAATATTTGATGGGATTATCTTATGCAAATTAGGGTTTTTGCTCGAGCATATAAATACCATGCAAAGGCAACCCTAATATGCATCGCTTTCAAGATCAAAAATACACGAAGAAATCCTATCGATTGGAAAAGAAGATAGCGATGGCCGTTGTGTTTTCCCCACCGAAAAAACATCGGTGTGAGCTCAGTCTGATACGTGCCATTCAGATTGACCAGAGGTGATCAAGTTCAGAGCACAAACAGAACAACCAGCTTTCAAGTGAAAGCGACCGAGCTTCAGGAGAGGTTCGAGTACGTTCGGACAGAAGGTCTGGACGAAGGGGATCAAGGGGAGTTGCGGAACTGTGGTAGCAAGAGTTCAAGGTCTGTCCAAACACAACCTAGAACATTTGCTTGAACAGAGGATATAATTTCAATTGGTATCAGAGCAAACACTCGACACACTGAGTGGGATCCTGAACTGTTCAAAATGCCTCTGAAAGAAGGACAAAGCATCACCAGACCTCCACTATTAGAAGGATCGAACTATGCCACCTGGAAACCTATGATGCGATCCTTTCTGAAATCCCTAGACGAGAAAGCCTGGATGACCGTTCAGAGAGGGTGGACTGAACCTATGATGAACAACCTCACTGGAGAACCTGTTCTAAAACCAGAAACCTTATGGAGTGAAGAGGAGAACAAAACATCCATGGGAAACGCAAAGGCAATGAATGCGATCTTCTCGGCAGTTGATGAAAATGTCATGAAGCTGATTATCAATTGTGAAGTTGCTAAGAAAGCATGGAACATTCTTCAAACAGCCTTTGAAGGTACAGACAAGGTTCGAAACTCTCGTATGCAGGCTGTCACAACAAAGTTCGAAGAGATGAAAATGAAGGAGAGTGAGTCCATCGCTGAGTACAACACCAGGGTTCTGGAACTGTCCAACGAAGCGTCTGCCCTTGGGAAACCCATCGACGAGGATAGATTGGTGAGCAAAGTCCTAAGATCACTCCCTTCGAGATTTGCTATGAAGGTAACAGCCATTGAGGAAATGCATGACATCTCCAAGTTGAAACTGGACGAGCTGACTGGTTCCCTCAGAACCTACGAGATCAATCATAATTTCCAAATTGGAGAAGTAAAGGGAATTGTACTGAAAGCAGATTGGGCAGAAGACAAATCAGAAGCTGACTGCTCCACTGAGCAACTGGCCATGATGGCTCAGAACTTTGGAAGAATGGTGCGGAAAATCAATAGGCGTGGTCCAGAACAGGGGCAGTCCTCATCAACCGGTTTCCGAAACTGGAAAACCGACAGGTCTAGGTCCAGTGACTCAAGGCAAGACTCCTCTGACAGAAGAAAGGAAGAAATTCAGTGTCATGAATGTAGAGGGTTTGTCATATTGCTTCACAATGTGCGAACACACTCATGAAGAAGAAGGCAATGGTCGCAAGTTTCAGTGACAGTGAGTCAGATGAAGAAAAAGGAGGCACAACCACAAACTTTGTTGCCTTTGCTTCAAGTCTGGAGGAATACGGTAGCACCAGTGAAACTGTTCCACCTCTGTTGGAACTCCCAGTTGAAGATCTCTCAGACAGTGACGGTGAAGAACTGACGCAGGAATCTCTGGCCGAGACTGACAGAACCGCTCGTCGTCAAAGCGATTGTGCAAATAAATTTATAGTCCACTACTTGCAACTATACTACTGGGTAGTACTTGGTAAGTAGGGGTCGAACCCAAGGGAACTAGGGGAATAATTGTTCTTCGGGGGGAATTACGCAGCGTGGGAACGTGTTTAAGGTCGGTTGGTTGGTTTTAAAGCTACCAGCTATTTTGATTGATTGATTGGTTGGTTGGTTGATTTTAATACTGGAAAGTAAATTACAATTTTAATGATTAAGAGAAATGTTCGGTTTCAGGGGACTTGTATTATATCTTGTTTATCATTGACCATTAGTGAATCATCTAAGTATTCAAACGGTGAATCGAGGCTAGTTACAGCACAAGACTTGCAACACCGGTTTAAAGAAACTCCTGTTCTATTTCAGTCTAGCGCCAATACCCTAAGGTATGCTAGCCTGGGTACATCCACCTGATCTCACAGTTACGCTCGACCAGATGGGATTTAGGATGAGTCGAACTCCTCAGATAGCTTTGCTTGTTACAGCTTCCACTACCTGAGTATGATCACGAATTGCCACAGAAGAGCTTTGCTTGTTACAGCATCCACTCAACCTTGGAAACTCTGACTATATATGGCACATAGAACAAGTTTTGAATACTAAGACTAAACACTAAGTTAATAGTCTTAAAACATTTATAATACAAGTGCGCCCCTTAGACCGAACTACTAGTTTAGCTACTATTCATCGCGCTAAACATTATACTAAGGAAATTAAAGGCAACAGTTAAATAAATAAATACTAAGAGAAACTTACAACCGTTGAAGCGCCAAGGGAGCTTTCCTTTATTTCCAAAGCAAGATTACAACTTACAAGTATTACAACTTCTAGAGAGAAGTGAAATTGAGAATTGGTGTGTGAAATGAGGAGGAGGAGCTCCTCCTTTTATAGCCCAAAGGGGAGGAGATGGGTGGTGGAGATGGTGGACATGTGCATTTGATCCAAGGGAGGAGAAGAGGAGGAAGGAGGAGGAGACAAGTGGCGCAAGGAGGAGGAGCCGGCGGCTTTTGGTGGAGGAGGTTGGCGCCGCCGGTTGCCGGTCATCCAAGGGGGAGGAGCTCCTCCCTTGGCCACCTCCTTGAGTGGTGGCCGGTCATCCTTGCCCAATGTGTGATTTTGTACAGTTTTGTGCAGTCTTTTCACAAAACTGTCAATGTGTTCCTTCCCCGGTCTGTCTTGACTCCACTCCTGATTCTTCTGATTAATTTATTCTGGTCAATTCAACGTCAGGATCCTTGATATTTCTTCAGTCGGCATATGATCTTGACCTTGGATTGACTCTTGTTATCTTTTCAGCTTAAAATCCTCTCCTTAGCGTGTTTTCACTTCAGTCTCTAAAATACCCTGTGAAAATATATCGGGACTAACACGTAGACGTTAGATAGACAAACAGTCTAATTAAGGGGGTTTTACTGTGTTTCTGACTCGTATAACTTTGGTCCATCAGAGACATATAAGGATCTATATGAAAAGTGGCTGCTACTGATCAAGGTAAACAAGAAGCTGAATGACACAGTTGCAAGCATCACTACAGAAAAGGATAAGGTCTGGGAAGAAGTGGAGATTCTGGTCACACAGAAGGCTGAACTTGAAGGCACGGTAACTTCCCTAAACTCTCAACTGGCTGATATGAAACAGGAAAGACTGTGTTTGCTTGCTCAGAAGACGGAGCTCCTGGGCACTATCTCCTCGCTGAAAGTCGACATTAAAAAAGACCGTGAAACTCATCCTGTTGGCATGACTGGGCTAAGAAAGGTTATCTCAGATCTAAAATGCAAGGAGGTGTTCCAACACAAAAAGATAGAACAGCTGGAACTCCAGCTAGAATCAGAAAAAATGGACCGAGAAGTTGCTGAAAAGGAGCTCACTCACTTCAAACAGTCAGTGAGGATTTTGAACTCTGGCTCAGAAAATTTAGATGAAATCCTCAATGATCAAAGGATGGAGGCAGGACGTAGAGGATTGGGGTTCGTGGGAAAAAGGAGTTCAAAGGACACTATGTGTGTTAAAGCTAAATCTGTGTCTGAACAGTTGCCTGAACAAAAGGTGAGAAAGCACCCTGGACAGAAAGTGGATCTGTCCCAAGACAAGTCCAGGACTACTTACCTCAGTTCAAATCAGAAGAAAGACTTGCTGACATGTTGGTACTGCTACCAGATGGGACACATCAGACGGCAGTGTCGACTGTTTCTTGCTGAACGTCGAAGACACCAACAGCAACAGATCCAACCTCGACAGAAACAAGTTTGGATTCCGAAGGAATAACAGACAGTATGCATGGTAGCGTGCTGCTCATCAGGAGATACAGTGCAAGCCAGTTGGTTCTTTGATAGTGGATGCTCTGCACACATGACAGGTAACTCTGAATATCTCTCTCATATTAGACCTGTTGAGCAGATGCGGTTTGTCACCTTCGCGGATGGTCGGAAGAGTCAGGTGATCGGCTGTGGAACATTGAAGGTTCCGGATCTCCCTGCACTCGAGGACACTCTCCTGGTGGAAGGTCTGACTATGAATCTCATTAGCATCAGTCAACTGTGCGACAATGGACACTATGTGTCATTCTCTCGTGACTCATGCCTCGTTCTTAACGAGAATGGTGATTCCGTAATGAAAGGGAGAAGAAGGGCCAATGACTGTTACACCATCAGAATGGGAAACGAGGAGCTAAGGTCTACTCTCAACTATGTTCAAGCCAAACATCAAGTTCTGCGAGGGGGAGTGAAAAAGACCCTACACAATAGAAGGATCGCACAAATCAATTTTGGCAACTGTACTAGGCGACTGCTGGATCAAAAGGTGTCACAGTTACAGCGAGAGTTCGAACAGAAATTTACACAGCTGCAGAAGGAGTTCGAACTGCTTGTACAGATGAATGCCAGTTCACCAGAAGAGAAATTGAATGAGATTCCTTGGTTTGGAACTCCCAGATCCTCCTTGGATCTGCGTGGGTTTATGAACTGAGTGTTCCAGGCAGTGGTCAGTCAAAGGCGAATCCCCAGCTACAACAGTTGGACTGACCACCTAAGAAGGGAGCTGGAACAGATGGGAAAGTTCTTATGATCAAATATTTTATTCCGAAAAGATTCGAATTACGCCGTTTTATTTGGAAAGCGACTGGCGTATATTGAGAAGACGAAAAGGTAGGAGGATATTTTATTTTCAAATCTCAACTGTTGAGCGTGTCTTCTCTTATTGTCTCCGAAACCCTAGATTGGAAGTCTCTCTCGACTACTCCGAAATCGACGATGGTGAACACAAGGAAGTCAACAAAATCCAGTGCTATATCCGCGGAGAAAAGGAAGGAAAGCATGCAAACCTCAAAGGCGGTGACAGCGAAATCAAAGATTCCAAAATCCAAGGCTGCGAAGATGAAAAAAAACATCGCCTTTACACGAGATGTCTGTCGAGGAGATAACTGCTGAAACTTCTCAGACAGTCACAACGGTTTCTACCCCTCAAGCGTGTCCACAATCGGAGGTAAATCCCGTCTTTCCTTCGGTTTCTGCAGTCGTTGAAAAATCTGTGGTTGTTGATGAAATTATTATGGGAGTTGAGAATGTTGGGAGTTTGGGTGCTGAAGCTAGGAGGGCTGTTAGTGATGAAGAAGCCGGTAGGGCTGAGATTTGTGTTAACGAGGACAAGATTGTGGTTGGTGAAAAGGGTGATGAAGTTTCTAAATCTGTTGAAGAAACAGAACCCAGAATGTCAGTGTCAAGAAAGTCTGGTGTTTCAGACGTTTGGAAGGCAAAGATTCAAGCTTCCGGGTACGTTCGCCCGGGAGGTTTTCAAAGAAAGAAGGTGTCTCGCCGAGCTGCCTCTCCCAGTCAATGCCTAGCCAGGATCTGTTCTATCAGAGGGAGGGTCCCTGATATTTCTAATGAGGAAAAGAAGAGTATGAGGAATCTAGGTATGAAGGATGCACCTGTTGATAACTTGGTTGAGGAGATTGGAGTCTCAGAAGGTGAAGTTGCTGAGACTGTGAGTAAAGGACCAGATTCATCTGTAAAGAGTGTTGGGGAGATTGATGATGTTGCAGAAGAGCCTGAGACTGCTGAAGGGGATGAAGGCCTGGAGGATATGTTCAAAGACATAGATGATTTTGTTGAGAATCTACCAAAGGAAGTCCCCGGTGTTCCTGCTGAAGAGGAGTTAATTGATACTCCAGAGAATGTTGTGATTGAGGAAACGACAACTGTTCCAGATGCTGTTCAGGACAGCCACCATGGTGCTCAGATGGATATTGATGACTCTCAGAAGACTGACGTTGAAGCAGTTCCTCAGATGGGTGATGATGAGGATTTGGTTCCTCTTGTGAAGTTAAAGAAGATGTCAAAGGGGAAGGAAAAGGAAAAAGTGGCCTTTGCGAAGTCTACAAAGGATTCTGCCCAGAAGGGTGCTGATGTTCGCAGTGGTGCAGGGGGAGCTGGTTCCTCCAAGAAAAGGAAGCGTGTCGCTCCAATGCCTGTTTCAGAAGACGCTGGGGGATGTGAAGTCCCAGGCCCTGATGCTGAGACTGTCCCAGTTGGCTTGGTTAAGAAGGGTGTATGGTTTGTTAACAAAGATGCTGCAAGAAAGTGGCCATGCATCCAGAAGAGGAAAATCATACCTGAAAGATTGCTAGATGAGTCCCGGTATAAGGGAAAGGAGGTGGTTAAGGTTCTGAAAGAATCGGATCTGTTTTGGACGCTGGCTAGGTGCAAACCCTACAGTGAACAGCTTGTGCGTGAGGCAATGGCGAACTTGCCCCCTCACTTTGGGGTAGTTGGAGATCCTGAGTATGGAGTCTTCTTTGTTAGAGGGAGGAGAATTAAGATTGATCCGGAGCTAATCAATGTGTATTTCTCGATGGATGACCCGGCTGTTGACGAGGAGGAGGCAAATTTTGAGAAGATTGTGAGTACTATCACTGCGGGCTCTGTTAGGTGGAGACCTGAATCAGTTGTGCACACAGCAGACTTATCAACGTTTTATTCCATGCTGTTCTTCATTGCTGTCTTCAACTGGAGACCTTCTACACATCGATCAACAGTCAATAAGGACGTGGCTCAACTGCTGTATCAGATAGGGAACAAGCAGAAATTCAATTTGGGAAGAGTCATGTTCAAACAGATTGCTGAACATGCTACGTCAAAGAGGACTCTTCACCAGATCTGCTTCCCATCACTAATTTATGAGTTGATTGTTTATCATGCCCCTGATTTGATGTCCTCCATTGATCAGCTCTCAAAGTCTCCCAGCAAGTTTGTCGTAGACCACAAGCTATTTAAAGGACGTCATATTAATGATCTCAAGGAGGAGACCTCGAAGGGCAAAGATATTGCCGAGCCATCAAGGCGAGGAGGAGCAAGGTTGGCCAGTGATGAGAGGAACAGACTTCTCATGGACCTGCATGACATCATTGAAGCGGACAAGGAGCAGCGCAAGCGTATCAACAAGCTCGCTCGTGCCCTCAGCTTTCCAAGTGACGATGAAGCTGATGATACAGTCTCTGAGGAGGGCACTGATGATGGTTCGTCTTCATGAAGGTCTCATAATAACTTTTCCTCCGAACTCAGACCGTATTTAAAACTCTAGTTATTGTGTGCTTGTTCTGGCACTTATTGATTAACTGTTCGAACTCGATCGGCCCCTTGCCAGTTTGTGGCAAAAAGGGGGAGTATTTTGTGGTGACAATTTTTGTTCCCTCAAGGTTTCCTACTGTCTAGATAGTTAGATAGATCTAGTTGTCTAGTAGATTTGGTTTTGCCAAAATGCCAAGGGGGAGATTGATGTTCCCTTGTGTGGCATGTGTTTGGCAAAACGTAGTTAGACAGTTTGAGCAGGAGTTCAGGGGGAGTTCGAACACTTAGTGGAACTACTATACAGCGTAGAGCAGACGCAGAGTTTTTTCCAGAAGGTTCTAGATCGAATATCTCTTCGATCTGAAGTCGGCCAGCGAAGAAATCGGACTCCAGATATTCCGATGAATATCTTCTACATGACGGCATGGCTGACTTGGAGAGGAAGTCATCATTTTCCCTCTCACCGATTTGAAAGATATGCATCAAATATTCGGAATATATTCCTAAATATTTGATGGGATTATCTTATGCAAATTAGGGTTTTTGCTCGAGCATATAAATACCATCCAATGGCAACCCTAATATGCATCGCTTTCAAGATCAAAAATACACGAAGAAATCCTATCGATTGGAAAAGAAGAAAGCAACGGCCGTTGTGTTTTCCCCACTGGAAAAACATCGGTGTGAGCTCAGTCTGATACGTGCCATTCAGATTGACCAGAGGTGATCAAGTTTAGAGCACAAACAGAACAACCAGCTTTCAAGTGAAAGCGACCGAGCTTCAGGAGAGGTTCGATTACGTTCGGACAGAAGGTCTGGACGAAGGGGATCAAGGGGAGTTGCGACGAACCTTGGTTGCAAATCTGAGAGACGGAGTAGTAGAGGCTAGGCAATTACAAGGTGTAAGTGTAAGTCCACTGAAAAGCTCTATACTCGTAATAAAGATTTGTTGTCTCTTTTCCGGGTGTGGGAAACCCCCCAGAGTAGGCGTAGCCGAACTAGGTTATCAATCTGTGCGTACTCGTGTTTTATTGTTCTGTTCATACTTGTTGTGGAACTGTGGTAGCAAGAGTTCAAGGTCTGTCCAAACACAACCTAGAACACTTGCTTGAACAGAGGATATAATTTCACAATATTTTCACCACATCTGCCGCCACATGAAACCTGAGAATGAGACGTTAGAGGAATTTAAGCTGAAATGCTTCAAATTTTCTTTAACTGACTCAGCAATAGAGTGGTATTACTCGTGTGTGGCTTATGAAGGCGATTATGAGGATTTACGAGCCCAATTTCTAGAAGAGTTTTCCCCGCCATCTCTCCGACTTGAAACGCGCGAGAAGATTCTCAACCTTGAGCAATCCCGGGACGAAACTTTGGACGAATACTATTCGTACTTCGATGTCATCGTTTCGCGCTGCCCGCACCATGGATTCACCAACCACAATCTTATTCAAAGGTTTCTTGCTGGAATGACGCCCCTTGAGCGGAAAAGACTTAACGATGCGGCGGGAGGCTCGATCATGAAGTTAACCATGGCTGAAACTTGGGACCTCATAGACGAGTTGGCAGAAAGCACAAAACAAGGGCCGATGTACCAAACTGATGATGAAGCACCGACGATGGAAGTGGACTCAGTGCAGAACGAGCCTAACATCACGCCCATTGCAAGCTTGCCCGTAGCAAACCCGGAAGAAGACATCAGTACAAGGGCAGTAATGGATGTGGAGGCGGCTCTAAAGAAGCCAACATTGGAGCCTACGGAGCCGGCTGAGAATGAGGACCAACAGATGACCGAAGAAGAACCAGCCAAGACAGGCCCGGTCCTCACTGTCGGAACACTCGAGCCACTTGAACCGGTCCTCATCTCCAATCTGCCCGAGACGTGCCCAGACCTCACTGCCGAACCAACCGAGAAAATCATGGCAGGCCCGGTCCTCACTGAAGTGCTGCTCGAGAAAGGCCCTGTCCTTATGGCCGAGAAGCCCCTACATAACCCTTCATGTTTTATGAAGATTACGGCCACCAGAGATGAGATGATCGATGATGATGTAGTGCTGGGCGAGTTGGAGGAGAAGCATGAGCCAAAACAATCAACGCAGGAGCTCCCACTCGTCACAAGCCAAGAAGAGCCTCCTGAAAGGTGTAAGGACCAAGGACGGCCAATCATCTCTGCCACAAAGAAGAGGGTTAGCAAGGGTGCATGCTTCAGGTCGCTTGGCAAAAGAATGAACTTCAAAAATTGCAAAGATGCCAACCGACCATACATGAAGAAGCGGCAAAGACATGGGCCCAAAGAATGGAAACCCGGAAGGAGTAACAAGCGAGCACGACTCATTGGACCAGCAGCTATGGTCAATAAGGCCTCACCCTCTCAGAGCAGAAGGGTAGCCGAGAAGAAATTCGACCTTAAGCACCCATGGGATCCAAACCAGTGATCCGGGAATGAGGTACTGTCGAGCCAACGACGTTAAACAAAGGCACTAGTCGGGAGGTAACCCGACACCTATCTTACTTTCAATACTTTTATTTTTCTGTCATTTAGTTTTTACCAATAAGTCGCTCTCACCCACTTGGTGCATAGAAGAAATGACTATTCAGGAATCGGACTTGGGTGCAACACCAAGCCAGCCAGGCCTACGTCAAGAGTTCAAGGCCCCAGCCGGACTCCCTCGATTATCCAGCCTCGAGCCATGTCATTCGACACTCTAAAGGGAGTCCCTTTTCCTTAATGTCATTTCCTTCTCATATAATATCTGCTTGCATGGCTTTTGAACTAAGTCTTCCTGAAAGGCACGCCTTCGTTCAAAAGTGTGGGGTGAGAACCACCTGTGTACATAACATGTTTTTCTTTTCCTTTAATATTATCTTTTTGAAAATATGAACTTGAGAATGTGAAAAAGATAGATCATAATTCATGCATTTACCTCATGAAAATTCAACTGTTTAAAAACTTAGAACGTAACTTCTCATTTGTCCCTTTGTGCTGAGATAAACTAGGGATGTGGAGTTGATAGAAAATTCCCTAGATAGGCTTGGCAAGCAATCGAAGGATCGAATCTAACTATATGGTTTTCGAAGTCAGTGGAGGCTGCACTTCGGGTTTCAGTGAAGATTGAAGTCATCTCCGCCATGCAGTGTTTATGCAAAAAAGAAAAGAGGCGGGGCGGGAATCAAACCGTCCTATCTCTAGTCCTAGTAGCCGAGAAAATAAATGAGCGACCCTCATTTTGACTCGCGCGAAACGGCAAGGATGAGAGAGAGCGGGGAGGTATTTCTATATGCTCGCGGGCGATGATTGGACCTCCCAAAAAAGGCTTGAGAAAATGGACTAGCAAGCCACAAAAAGGCAAAAAGCTCAAAGAAGCAAATCAAGAGGCCAAAGGCCCAAAATTGTGAAGGTTTTAACCAAACAAAAAGTGAAGTACTCAAAGAGTCAAATCAAAGGCCAAAGGCCGATTCACTACAAAAGTTGTCCCTCGCCAAAAGAAAATCAAAGACCAAACCATTGAAACCCGAACCGAATCACGTGCTAGAGAAAGCTACAAGGAACCCTATAGTGCAAGACGGTCCCAAGGTTGCAGTCCAGGAGCCTGAAAAGGGCTATCTCCCGAAACATCCAAAATAATTTGCATCTCGGCACGAAGGTACACGTATCAAGTTTATTCTATTTATTTACACAGTTTAATTTGGTAATAAGTAAGTAATGCATGAATTAGGATAAATCGAGTCCCACAGTCTTACTTTCATATTTTAAAAGCTTACTTAGTGTGCCGCCCTTTAATTGCATTGTTCGGGACGAACAACTAAAAGTGTGGGGTGATCTGATGGACCATAATTATACGAATCATAAACACAGTTAAACCCACTAAATTAGACTGTTTGTCTATTTAACTTTTGGTTGTTAGTTCCGATATTTATCTACAGGGTATTTTGGAGCCTAGAGAGAAAACACGCTAAGGAGAGGATTTTACGCTGAAAATATATTACGAGTCATTCCAAGGTCACGATCAGATGCCGACTGAAGAAATCTCAAGATCCTGACATTGAATCACTCAAAAAAAATCCAACCAAGGAGCAACCAAAGTCAGTCCGGAGCTGAAATACACCGATAGTTTTGTGAAAACATCACAAAAATCACAAAACTCCTCTTCTCCCCTCTAGATGACCGGCTACTTGGGGAATAAGGATGACTCATGGGGTGGCTTTCCCCTCCCCTCCCCTCCATGGTGACCTCCAACCGGCGGCTCTCCCCTCCCCTCACAAAGCCGCCGGCGGCTTTCCTCCCCTCCCCCATGTGTCTTCATCTCCTTCATCCTCCATCCATCTTGTGACAAGTGTTGCCATCTCTTCCATCCTCCATGGCTATAAATAGAGCCTCTCCCCTTCATTTGTACATCTTCCACACATCCCACAATCCACATTTCACTTATCTCTCTAGAAAGTTGGCACTTTTGTAAGCTTTGGTTTGAAATCTATAAATACTCCTGTTGGTTCTTGAGTATTATAGTAGTTTTAGAGAATACTCCAGTTGGTTCTTGAGTATTCTAGTAGTTTTTGAGAATACTCCTGTTGGTTCTTGAGTATTCTCCTTTACTTACTGTCTTTCAAAAACCCTCGAGTACTTAGCTATGGTATCCACCTCTATGGATATTCGTAGCTAAACTCTTCATTCGGTTGAAGGGGTGTACTTGTATCATAAAATGTTTTAGGCCATATTTTAGTGCCTCTTCTTTGTATTCAAAACTTGTTCTATGTGCCATATATTAGGTTAAAACTTCCAAGGTTGAGTGGATGCTTGGAATGGCAAAACTCTTCCGTGGGGTTCGTAAACATACTTGGATAAGTGGATGCTTGGAATGGCAAAGCTTATCTGAGGAGTTTGACCTTTCTAAAATACCATTTGGTTGGTCGGGAATGACTGATCAAATGGATGCACACAGGCTAATATACCTTGGAATGGGGTATTAGTCTAAGTAGAACAAGTGCTCTACGACCTTGGAATGGGCTAGACAGTGTGGCAAATCGAGTGCTTGGAATGGCCTTGACACACGTTTGAATACTTAGAAGGATCACTAAAGGTCAATGATAAACATGCTATGATACAAGGCCCCAAAAATCGAATGCTTTCCTTAACTTACAACTTTACCTGCAATCTACTCTCCCAATATCAACTGCTGACGTTCCGGAAGACTTGCTGATCACGCATCACTCGCTGTAAGTCTTCTCTTTTATTTTCAGTATTTACTTTTATGTCATTTACTTTTCCGCACTAAAAACCAAAACCAACCAAAAAATCACTTACTTTTCCGCACTAAAACCTCAATCAACCTAAAACACGCTCCCTCCCTGTACGATCCCTCAAAGAACAACTTATCCCCCTAATTCCCTTGGGTTCGACCCCTACTTACCACTTGCTACCCAGTAGTAAGGTCACGAGTAGCAGAATATAAACTTGCTTTTGCACAGAGAACACCGCACCTTAACGACAGTGCGGTGGGCTCCGTCAAAACTGGCGCCGTTGCCGGGGAATTAGCAAATGGATAGTTATTCTTTTGTCTATTGTACATGATTTGCCATGTCTTCATACTACGACATAGAGCCTTGGAATGATGGAGGCAGCAACCTTATGTTTAAAATGCTTCGCTGTCTCCCCAAATTCGGAGGTACCATTGAAGAGGACCCTGCGATTCATTGCCAATATTTTCACCACATCTGCCGCCACATGAAACCTGAGAATGAGACGTTAGAGGAATTTAAGCTGAAATGCTTCAAATTTTCTTTAACTGACTCGGCAATAGAGTGGTATTACTCGTGTGCGGCTTATGAAGGCGATTATAAGGATTTACGAGCCAAATTTCTAGAAGAGTTTTCCCCGCATTAAATCATCACTTCCAACCACATCATCGTCTTCTTCTTCAAACGACATTTCATCGTCTTCGTCACATGTGCCACCATCATCTTCATTATCATCCTCCTCTTCGTCGCACATATCGGGTTCTTCATCCAAATACAATTGTCTCCTTGCTCTTGGAATTTCATGATCAATATGTTCGTCACTAGAATAGCGTTGAGGACCCAAATCAGTGGGCATTTGCTCTTGATAAGGATCAACATCTTCAACCGGCAGGAAGGTTGTTGAGTTCTCTCCACTTTCATCTTCTGTTGCTAGGGAACTATCACTATATAGCCCTCTATGTGATACAACATTTACAACCTTCCAATTGTCACCCGCTTTTAGATCATCCAAGTAAAAAACTTGTCTTGCCGTAGTGGCAAGACAATACGGCCAATCTCCATACCAAGTTGTGGAAGTGTCAATGGAAAGAAGGCCATAATCCCTTTTAGTGCTACCCCTCTCTTTGGGATCAGTGTCAAACCACGTGCAATGAAAAACGACTACTGGCATTCCATTTGCGTACTGTAGCTCAATAATGTTTTGGATAATCCCATAATAAGTTAACTCACCATCTTCGACCATCAGTCCCGAATTTTGAGTCCTCTTCTTTCGATCCCGATCCCGATCCCAAACAACAAACTTCACATCATTAACATAACACTGTGAGTAGCAGGCATATGATTGAGGCATTCGTGCTAAACTATGCAATTCAGTAGAATATGCCTCACTCCTCTCTCTTTCCAAGATGTCCAACTACAATATAAAAACATAGTTCATTATTTAGAGGTAAGACATTTAAAAGTGAATGACAAGTTTAACACTTATGTAAATCATACCCATCCACGAAAATATGGAATAAAATGCTTAACACGTTCTTTCTTTGATCTGTTTGGGCATTCCATGTTGAACTTATCTTTATGCCTTTCAATAAAGCGTTTTGCTTGTATGCAGTGCTCCACAACACACCAGTTAGCCATATCAAGTTGTTTCTTACTCAACTTAATTCTGGGACAATGACCACTAACTCTAATAAGAGGAGAATGCACATTGAGGACATATGATGGAGCTTCGTTTGATATGTCCACTTCATTTGCTTCATTCATGTATAATTTACAATACATTACACACTCATGTGTAATGTACTGCTCAGCGATACATCCCTCTGGATATCTTGTATTCCGAACCGATCTCTTGTACTGAGCTAATTGTCTACAAAATAGAACAAGTCATAATTAGTTTAGAAATATATATGCATGCACGTGATAAAAGGGAATATTTGAATATATTCTTGATAAGTAAATTGGGAAAAGTGTATACCTCTCAATAGGATACATCTAGCTATAGTGTACTTGCCCCTTAAGCAAAACTTGATCTGGAAGATGGATCAATAGATGCACCATGATAGTGAAGAAAGCAGGAGGAAAAACCATCTCCAATTTGCATAGGATGATGACTATATCATCCTTCATTTGAATTGCGTCTCTGACTGTAAACTCCTTACAACATAACTTCTGAAACCATCGTGATAATGATATAAGCGGCTCAATTACATAATGTGGCAAGTATGGTCGAATGAACACTGGAAGTAGACGCTGCAACATAACATGGCAATCGTGAGTTTTTAACCCATTAAATTTTTTGTCATCCATGTTAATTTTGTTCTTCAAACTACAGGCATAACCATAAGGATACTTAGCATCTTTAATGAACTCAAATATCTCTGCCCTTTCTTCGGGCAAAATGGTATAAGGTGCTTGTGGAACCTTATCTTTCCGGGAAGATGACCCTATCCTCTTCCACCACAATTCCTTATGAATCCCTTGTTGCTCCAAGCCTTCTCGAGCTTTAATATCATCTTTTGTCTTTCCTTGAAGACCGAGAATAGTACCAATGATGTTATCAAACACATTCTTCTCTATGTGCATTACATCTAACGAATATGGTTATTTCAATGTGCTCTAATAAGGCAACTCGTAGAAAATGCTCATATGAGTCCAACACAACTTCTCCTTATTCACCCCTCTAGATTTGAAATCTGGATGCAAGCTAAGTACGGGGTACTCATGGCTAAGTACAGCAGAAAAAATCTCATCACCTGTTAGTGAAGGTGGGGCATCTCGTAATTCCACGTCACCGTTAAATTTGGAGGCCTGACGCCTCCACGAATGATCCATATCAAGCCATCTGCGGTGGCCTAGGTAAGTGACGAACGCACAGTCGTTATGTGCAAACGTCAAGAATAAATTTATAAGTCTGCTACTCGCGACTTTACTACTGGGTAGCAAGTGGTAAGTAGGGGTCGAACCCAAGGGAATTAGGGGGATACGTTGTTCTTTAAGGGATTGGTACAGCGAGGGAGCGTGTTTTAAGGTTGATTGAGATTTTAGCGCGATTAACTAAGCTACTGTTTTTGGTTTTTTTGGTTTTTTGTGCAGAAAAGTAATTGCAGGAATTAAAATACTGAAAAGTAAAAAAGAAAGACTTACATTGGGTGATGCGTGAATTGCGAGTCCTACGGAAGGTGAGTGTAGTTGATTAAGGCAGTTATACTAGGAAAGTAAATACAAGGGGGTTTTGTAATTCAAGGGAAGCATTCGGTTTCGGGGGCATTGTATCATAGCCTGTTTTATCATTTTGGAAATCCTTCTAAATATTCAAACGTGCATCAAGGCCATTTCAAGCGCTCGATTTGCCACACTGTCTAGTCTTTTGCAAAAGTGTTCGAAAGTGAATCAAGGCCATTTCAAGCACTCGACTTGCAACACCGTCTAATCTTTTGCAAAAAATGTAGAGCTCTTGTTCTACTCAGACTAGCACCCCATTTCAAGGTATACTAGTCTATGTGCATCCATTTTGGATTGTCTTTTCCGATTTATCCAAAATGGTGTTTGAGAGAGATCGAACTCCTCAGATAAGCTTTGCCATTTCAAGCATCCACTTACCCGAGTATGTTCACGGAAGAGCTTTGCCATTTCAAGCATCCACTCAACCTTGGAAATTCTGATCTAATATATGGCACATAGAACAAGTTTTGAATACAGAGAAAAAACACTAAAATAGTCTAAAACATTTTATAATACAAATACGCCCCTTCAACCGAATAAAGAGTTTAGCTACGATTATCCATGGAAGAGGATATCATAGTTAAATACTCGGGGGTTTTTGAAAACAGTAAGAAAGGAAAGGGGTGGAATACTCAAGAACCAACAGGACTATTCCTAATTCCTACTGAATACTCAAGAACCAACAGGAGTATTCTCTAAAACTGTTATAATACTCAAGAACCAACAGGAGTATTATTTCAAAGCGTATAATACTCAAGAACCAACAGGAGTATTATTTCAAAGCGTATAATACTCAAGAACAAACAGGAGTATTATTTCAAAACCAAACTTACAAGTAACCAAACTTTTAGAGAGAGAAGTGTTTATGGATTTTGGGATGGTGAAATGAGGAAGAGCACTCCTTTTATAGACACAAGGGAGGAGGAATGGAGGGTGGAGATGAGTGGCATGTGGTTTTGATCCAAGGGAGGAGGAGGAGATGCAAGGAGGAGGCGCCACATGGGGGAAGCCAAAAGCCGCCGGTCATGGCAAGGCAAGGGGGAGGAAGCCACCGGTGGCCGGTCATCATGGAGGAGAAGCTTCCTCCCTTGGCCACCTCCAAGCCAAGCCGCCGGTCACTTTGGTCCATGGATGAGTTTTGACAGTTTTGTGCAGTCTTTTCACAAAACTATCAGCCAATTTTGCTCCGGTCTGACTTTGGTTGTTCCTCGGTTGGATTTGATTTGAGTAATTCAATGTCAGGATCTTGAGATTTCTTCGTTCAGCGTCTGATCTTGACCTTGGAATGACTCGTAACATCTTTTCAGCGTAAAATCCTCTCCTTAGCGTGTTTTCTCTCTAGAGTCCAAAATACCCTGTAGATATAAATCGGAACTAACAAGCAAAAGTTAAATAGACCAACAGTCTAATTTGGTGGGTTTTACTGTGTTTTTTATTCGTATAATTATGGTCCATCAGATCACCCCACACTTTTAGTTGTTCGTCCCGAACAATGCTATAAAAGGGCGGCACTCTAAGTTTGGTTTTAAAATATGAAAATTAGACTGTGGGACTCGATTTATCCTAATTCATGCATTGCATACTTATTACCAAATTGAACTGTGTAAATAAATAGAAGTAACTTGATACGTGTACCTCCGTGCCGAGATGCAAATTATTCTGGATGTTTCGGGAGATAGCCCTTTTTAGGCTCCTGGACTGCAACCTCGGGACCATCTCGCACTATATGGTTTCCTTGTAGCTTTCTCTAGCACGTGATTCGGTTCGGGTTTTGCAGTTGAGTTGAGCCTTTTTTATTTCTTTCTTTTTTGGCGAGGGACTGCTTTTTTGTAGTGAATCGGCCTTTGGCCTTTGATTTGTCTTTTTGAGTACTTCACTTTTGTTCGGTTAAAACCTTCACAATTTTGGGCCTTTGGCCTCTTGATTTGCTTCTTCGAGCTTTCACTTCTTTGTGACTTGCTAGTCCATTTTCTCAAGCCTTTTTTGGAAGGTCCAATCATCGCATGCAAGCCTATGGAAATACCTCCCCGCTCTCTCTCATCATTGCCATTTCGCGCGAGTCAAAATTCGGGTCGCTCATTTATTTTCCCGGCTACTTTGACTAGAGATAGGATGGTTTGATTCCCGTCCCGCCTTCTTCATTTTTATGCATAAACACTGCATGGCGGAGCTGACTCTTGACTTAACTGAAAAATCCAAAGTGCAGCCTCCACTGACTTCGTAAACCATATAGTGAAATTCAGTCCGTCGATTGCTTGCCAAGCCTCTCTAGGGCATTTCTATCAACTCAACATCCCTAGTTTATCTCGGCACAAAGGGACAAATGAGAAGTTACGTTCTAAGTTTTTAGACAGTTGAATTTTCACAAGGTAAATGCATGAATTTCGGTCTATCTTTTTCACATTCTCAAGTTCATATTTTCAAAAAAGATACTATTAAAAAAGAAAAACATGTTGTTTATTTATGTACACATGCGGTTCTCACCCCACACTTTTGAACGAAGGCGTGCCTTTCAGCACTACTTAGTTCAAAAGCCATGCAAGCAGACAATTACGAGAAGGAAATGATATTAAGGAAAGGTAAGATCGGAACTCCCTTTAAAGTGTCGAGTGAACGACATGGCATGAGGCTGGATAATCGAGGGAGTTCGGCTGGGGCCTTGAACTCTCAGCGCAGGCCCGGTAGTTCATGGAAGCTGCCTGGCTGATCTGATCGTGCTCCAAAAACCAATTCCTAAATAGTCAAATCATTCTATGCACCAAGTGGGTGAGAGCGACTTATTGATAAAAACTAAAAGACAGAAAATAAAATGACAAAAAGTAAGATAGTGTCGGGTTACCTCCCGACCAGTGCACTTGTTTAACGTTGTTGGCTCGACAGTACCTTATTCCTGGATCACTGGTTGGGATCCCATGGGTGGCTCAGGTTGAATTTCGCCACCGTTCCTGTGTTGGTTTTTGCCTTGCCTTTACCTGATTTCTTGTGAGCAGATGTGCTTGGGTCCTATTCCCGTTGTTCTGGCGATTTCTCCTTCCAACGTCTCTGAGAAGGCGAGGGAACTTTGACCAAAGCTGCTGGTCTTGTTACTTTTTAGTCTCTTTTGGCAGGTCGAAAATCTGTGTACCGCGATCTGAGATAGGTATCATATCTGGCGGTTTCTTTGTATCTGTGCGGCTATTGTCAATGTAGAAATATGCAATTTTGCCGCCGAACTTAAGCGATAATGAGCCCTTGCCCACATCGATCCTTGCTTTAGTAGCGTAGAGAAATGGTCGTCCCAAGATTATTGTTGGAGGGTCGTCTTCGCTGGTCTCTCCTGTTTGTATTACATAGAAGTCTGCAGCAATGACGAGCTCTCCTACATGGAGTATTACGTCTTCCAGCACTCCAATCGGACGAATGCACGATTTATCTCCTAGCTCGATATTTGACCTGGGTGGTTTTAATGGACCCAGTCCTAATAAGTAATATAAGGAGGAGGGCATGGCGTTGCCAGCAGCCCCAAGATCGACTAAGCACTTATGAATCTGTGCTTCACCAATACCGCAGGTGACTGTAAAGGCCCCTGGGTCTTTATCTCTTTCTGGTTGTGACTCATGATCTGAAGTGAGGGCTCTTTCTATTGTCGGGCCATGCTGCCCATTCCTTGGCCTAGGATTTGTATAATCGGGCCCCTTAATATTTTGCTTCGAAGCATAAATATTAGTTGGAGAGTCCCACTTCAAATTGTTATCGTCATCCCATCCAGACGTTGGTATGTCAGAGTGTATGATCGGCGGTGGTGTTATGCACACGGTGAATGCGTATCGTCCATTGTCAGCATGCGTAGCCCATGTTCTGCCATCATTGGGTCGGTCTTCCTCTTGATTCCAGTTAGGACGACGCCTACGGTTGAAGTGCTTGTTTGTAAGTTTGTAAGTTGGGGATCGTGCTACTTCTCCAAGTGTCGTCTTTACGTTTGACCTTTTCATCATGCTAAGATTCGCCTTGGGATTCTGGATGGTCTGTGAAGGAAGTCTGCCAGGTTTGTTAGTGAGTGTTGATATTGCTGTGGCGAGATGGGACATTTGTTTGGTCAATTCTGAAATTGCCCCATCAGTTTTCGCCTGGTATTGGTGTAGCGAAGTACCCAATTGATTTATGCTTCCTATGAGCTCCTTCATGGTGTCATCGAGCGATTTGGTTGGTTCTTGCTGATTGTTTGGGCCGACTTGGTACTGATTCGGTCCTTTTTGTTGATATTGGACTGATGATGGAGCGTTCTGGTTATACTGCCGGTGGGAGGTTGGTAGAATGACTGAGCTAGTTGAGGGACAGCTGGTTGTGCTTCCTTCTGAGAATAGTTGTTATTACGCCAGCTCGGGTTGGTTGCTTGACCATACTGTCGGTTTTGTCCGGCTCTGTCATTACTATTGTTGTTGTATCCTTGGTATCCTCCCACTGCATTCACTTCTGCTGGTTCCTCTTCTATTAATGTCGGACATGCGTCAGTTTTGTGGTCTGTAGAACCACAGAACTCGCAAGGTTTTACCGGAACTGTCTACCTTCGTAGGATTTGAATCATCATCTCCTTTAGCTGCTTCATCTCTTCAGGCATAGAGCTCATCGATGTTTCAGCTTTTGCCACATTTTTTGTCCGGGAGAATTCTTCCTGCTGAGTTGTCTCTTCTCTGAATCGGGCATTCTCAGCAACGTTAGTGATAAGATCCCTTATGCCACTTAATGATAGATTCATCATGGACCCTCCAGCTGAGGCATCCAGGAGCATTTTGTCTAAGGGTCTTAATCCGTTAATGAGATACTCGACGGTGAGTTTCTCGGGCAGTCCAAGGGTATAGCAGCTTCTCTCCAGGCGGTTGAATTTTTCCAGGTAATCATACATGGTTTCATTGGGTCCTTGCTTGATGTCCTGCAGTTGCCTCCTTACTTGCATCGCTCTTCCTGCTGGGTAATATTTGTCTAAGAACTTCTTCTGCATCCGAGCCCATGTTCTGATGCTTCCGGAAGGCAATGAAAGGAACCAGTCGTTTGCCGCGTCAATGAGGGAAAAGTAGAACGCCTTTAACTTGAAGACGTTTTTATTTACTCGATTGGGTTTTAGATTTTGGCAAATGCCATGTAGGCGTTGGAGATGAGTTGTCGCAGATTCTTCATTAGTTCCTGAGAACCTTCAAATTGTTGATGTCAACGACAATGTTTTCTAGTTCAGGGCTCTGGCAAATGCACCACGGCTGTGTTTTGAATTCTGAGGCATTGAGTTCTCCCATAGTAGGTGCACGGTAGTTGTTGTTATCTCCGTAGTAGTCATCGAAAGCGGGTTCTCGTCTCGGCACTTGTCGAGGTTGAGGGGGTGGTGGATATCTAGGAGGTTGTACTGGACCAGCTGCATTTCGGTCATCGGGTGGTTCTTGATTTCTTCTGATGCCCTCCCTATCACGAGCTCTTCTGCTTCGGATGAGTTGCTCCGGATCATCCATAAATGGAAGTGGCACCTCATCGTTTCGATCGTATATGTTTATTTCCTCGTCGTCTCGGTAGTTATGGTAGCTTTCTTCGCGAGACATGGTTGTTTGAAGCGCGTATCGATTCGAACAACTTATCCGATGGCTAATTCCCCAGCAACGGCGCCAATTTTGACGGACGCACAGTCGTTATGTGCAAACGTCAAGAATAAATTTATAAGTCCGCTACTCGCGACTTTACTACTGGGTAGCAAGTGGTAAGTAGGGGTCGAACCCAAGGGAATTAGGGGGATACGTTGTTCTTTAAGGGATTGGTACAGTGAGGGAGCGTGTTTTAAGGTTGATTGAGATTTTAGCGCGATTAACTAAGCTACTGTTTTTGGTTTTTTTGGTTTTTTGTGCGGAAAAGTAATTGCAGGAATTAAAATACTGAAAAGTAAAAAGAAAGACTTACAGTGGGTGATGCGTGAATTGCGAGTCCTCCGGAAGGTGAGTGCAGTTGATTAAGGCAGTTATACTAGGAAAGTAAATACAAGGGGGTTTTGTAATTCAAGGGAAGCATTCGGTTTCGGGGGCATTGTATCATAGCCTATTTTATCATTTTAGTAATCCTTATAAGTATTCAAACGTGCATCAAGGCCATTTCAAGTGCTCGATTTGCCACACTGTCTAGTCTTTTGCAAAAGTGTTCGAAAGTGAATCAAGGCCATTTCAAGCACTCGACTTGCAACACCGTCTAATCTTTTGCAAAAAATGTAGAGCCCTTGTTCTACTCAGACTAGCACCCCATTTCAAGGTATACTAGTCTATGTGCATCCATTTTGGATTGTCTTTTCCGATTTATCCAAAATGGTGTTTGAGAGAGATCGAACTCCTCAGATAAGCTTTGCCATTTCAAGCATCCACTTACCCGAGTATGTTCACGAATTTCCAGGGAAGAGCTTTGCCATTTCAAGCATCCACTCAACCTTGGAAATTTTGATCTAATATATGGCACATAGAACAAGTTTTGAATACAGAGAAAAAACACTAAAATAGTCTAAAACATTTTATATTACAAATACGCCCCTTCAACCGAATAAAGAGTTTAGCTACGATTATCCATGGAAGAGGATATCATAGCTAAATACTCGGGGGTTTTTGAAAACAGTAAGAAAGGAAAGGGGTGGAATACTCAAGAACCAACGGGAGTATTCCTAATTCCTACTGAATACTCAAGAACCAACAGGAGTATTCTCTAAAACTGTTATAATACTCAAGAACCAACAGGAGTATTATTTCAAAGCGTATAATACTCAAGAACCAACAGGAGTATTATTTCAAAGCATATAATACTCAAGAACAAACAGGAGTATTATTTCAAAACCAAACTTACAAGTAACCAAACTTTTAGAGAGAGAAGTGTTTATGGATTTTAGGATGGTGAAATGAGGAGGAGGAGCTCTCCTTTTATAGCCACAAGGGAGGAGGAATGGAGGGTGGAGATGAGTGGCATGTGGTTTTGATCCAAGGGAGGAGGAGGAGATGCAAGGAGGAGGCGCCACATGGGGGAAGCCAAAAAATGCCGGTCATGGCAAGGCAAGGGGGAGGAAGCCACCGGTGGCCGGTCATCATGGAGGAGAAGCTTCCTCCCTTGTCCACCTCCAAGCCAAGCCGCCGGTCACTTTGGTCCATGGATGAGTTTTGACAGTTTTGTGCAGTCTTTTCACAAAACTATCAGCCCAATTTCGCTCCGGTCTGACTTTGGTTGTTCCTCGGTTGGATTTGATTTGAGTAATTCAATGTCAGGATCTTGAGATTTCTTCGTTCATCGTCTGATCTTGACCTTGGAATGACTCGTAACATCTTTTCAGCGTAAAATCCTCTCCTTAGCGTGTTTTCTCTCTAGAGTCCAAAATACCCTGTAGATATAAATCGGAACTAACAAGCAAAAGTTAAATAGACCAACAGTCTAATTTGGTGGGTTTTACTGTGTTTTTGATTTGTATAATTATGGTCCATCAGTAAGACATTCTTCCCCCTAAATGTTTAGCATCAATATCATCTAAACACAAAGGGCAAGCTTTGTATCCTTTGCATTTTAGACCTCCTAACATTCCCAAGCCCGGAAAGTCACTAATTGTCCATATCACCGTAACTTTCATGTTGAATGACGATTTTTCATGCCAATCATATGTGACTACCCCTGTGTCCCACAAATAATTCAATTCATCTATCAGTGGTTGCATTAACACATTCAAGCACTTGCCAGGAGATTTTGGACCCGAGATCAACAAAGCAAGAATATTAAATTCTTTCTTCATGCACATTGAAGGTGGCAAATTGTAAGGCATCACCACGATTGTCCATGTACTATGAGAAAGAGCTGCTGCTCCAAAGGGATTAAAGCCATCTGTGCTTAATCCAAGGCACACATTTCTAGGATCTCGTGCAAAGTCGGGATGTTTTTTATCAAACTCTTGCCATGCTTCGCCATCTGCGGGATGTCTAATATGACCATTTTTTACTTTTCTCTTCCGATGCTACTGCATCGCCTTAGCTATATGCGGCGACATATAAAGACGTTGTAATCTTGGAGTTAACGGAAAGTAGCGTACCACTTTTCTTGGAATCATTCTCTCACCATCGCCGTCTAAGTATCTCGACTCATCACACACCGGACAATGTTCAAGGACCTTGTAGTCTTTGTAGAATTGAACACAACCATATTCACATGCGTGAATAATCTCATATCCCATCCCCATATTCTTCAAAAGACGCTTAACCTCACTATATGAACCGGGATAATTATTTGGGGTCGGAAAGAGATCTTGTGTGATTCTCAAATGATCGTTAAAGCTCTTATCGGACCATCCATTGTCGACTTTCACTTTCATTGCACTTATAATAGTACCCAAAACAGTTTTGTCACTCCCCGCATATATAGGAGTGTGTGCTTCCGCGAGTAGTCTTTGATATTTATCATATGCCTCCTTGCTCATGTTATTACCATTTTCAATGTCCTCTTCATGTGATTCCGCAAAAGGGAAAGCATCGTTAAGCATCTCTAATGTCAGATCCATGTAATAAGAACCATTTGCTTCAGTCGCGCCACAACTCTTTTCCATAACATATTGTTGTCTTTCTTTCATGTATAATGAAGATGAAGCATCGGCATCTACTTCCCCATGTAAAGTCCAAGTCGTGTACTCTTGCATTATACCATAGCGAAACAAATGTGTTTGAATTTCATCCAATGACAACATCTCATGGTGCAACCTACAACGCCTACATGGACATTTGTGCGTAGTTCTCCGGGGTTTGTGTTGTTTGACAAAGTTTATGAAACCCGTAATCCCCTCTGCAAACCGCGGATCACATTTGTCCGACAAATTCATCCAAGTCTTGTCCATGATTAACCTATATATATGTATTACCAAATATGAGACAAAGAATAAGTGGGTTGCTATATGCCAAAGCAAATAGAAGGGGAAGGACATCCAAAAATGGAGAAATGTCCATGTATATAAATAAATCAGCGGTGGCTGTTTGGGCACAAAAATGTAAACGACTTAAATTAGAAATGGATTAATCAAAATGCAAAATGCTGTTGTAAAAGAGAACTTTCGAAATGCCTAATCTAAAGCCAACCTTCTTTTCCCTCTCATTCTCTACACATTTAATTAATAATGTGTGCCGTGCCTAAACGCCCCATATATTGCAAAATAATGCTGCTGCCTAAACGGCCAAATGCTCTGAAATGCAAATCCTCCCAAATGCAAATCCCCGACGACTCTCATTAAGCACATGTACGTATATCATTAAGGTGCTGGCCAAAATGGCAAAGGAAGATAGAAATAATCATATTGAAGCTGCGCAGATTGAGTTTTAAGTCCAACAAAATAGTGTGAATTGAAGAAAAATGGAAATACAAAACATATGACAAGTTAAAGCTATGTGTGCAAATGTTGTGTGAGTGTGAGTGTTTTGATCCACATACCTTCACAAGTGTGTGCTGTTTACAAGTGATTTCGAAAATCTGAAGCAAAACCCCACCATGGATCCTTGCAGAGAATAAACTTGCAGACAAATGGTGTTTTAAGGTTGTTGAGAATCGCATTGAAGGCTAGAGTACGGAACTGGCATGGGTGCTCTATTTTTCTGCAATTAATTCGTCCCCTTACACGACTTACTTTGGATCAAACTGTCGCTTAATCCAAACACGGTAGGTCACCTCTCTTTAATGCACAGAAAGTTTGAAACATTCAAGGGTTGTCATGCCAATACCTGCTTCGAAGATTTCATTTCGTAGTTTTATGCGGCAAATTTTGACATGTCGCAAAATATAAGTCAAATAATAGGTTTAATGTGACAACTTTTCCGCGTCGCTTTAACTCATGTCGCAACATCCATATTAAGGGACATAAATTTGGTGTCGCTTAAAGTAAAGTCGCGTAATCCACCTTATGTGACCACATGTTTTGCGTCGCTAGAACTTATGTCGCATATTTATGTTTTGGCGACAACACATAAAATCGTCGTCGTATAAACAGGTTTATGCGACAAAGCTTTTGCGACGGCTTTCAAAATTCATCGCGTAGGATGTAAAATGGTGTAGTGTTCTTTGTTTCTTAACTTTTAATCTCTGCTTTTTTTTTCTTTGAAAAAAAGCTTTTAATCTCTGCAGCTTAGGTAAAACACGGTATTTGGCCATGCACCCACAACGCTTCACTTTGATCAAAATGAAGCGTTTGGACCGGCGAAGACTTTCTCTCTCCCGAAAACACTCCTTTCTTCTACAAAGTTCCAGCGAGCTCCTCCGCCAGAAATTTCATAATCTCCGCCGGTAACCACTTTTTCCACTCCGTTGGGCTTCTTTTTTTCTCTCGTCGATGTCCACTGGGCCACTCTCTAACTTTCCCCTGTCCCGTTGACCTCTCTCCCCCTCGTCTGTGGGTGCCTCCTCACCCCACCCGGCTGTCCTTCCTCCTCCCTTGCTGCGCCCATGTCCCATGCCCAGCTTCGCCTTGTGGGTTGCTCCGTCGGAAGTCTACAGTGGTGCTGTGGCTTTGCTGGAGAGGGTGGTGGGTTTGGTGCTGGGGTTGGAGTTGGCGTTTGGGTGGGTGTGTTTCGGCCAGTGGTTGCGGTTGTGGTGGCCTGGGCTTTTTGGTGATGAGTCGTATGGTGTTGGTTCGATGGTTGGGATGTAGGCGGTTGTGGTGCTGTGGGTTTTCTGGTGGTCGTGGTGTTGTTTGTTTTTTGATGGTTGGATGTCGATGATATTTTGCGTATGTGGGTGGAGGGTGTGTTGCCGGTGTATTTTTTTCCCTTCTGTTTTGGTTTAGTTTTCCTTCCGTTTTTGCGGAAGCTTTAGAGATAGCACTTTTAGTTTTAGTTTAGTTTTAGTTGTAGTTGTTGTTTTACGTTTTAATAGGTTAGGCTAGATGATTCGGGTAGTCAGGTTATCCGGGTTTCTGTGGAATGGTGGGCTGAAGTTCAGTTTATAGAAATGTGGTCGGGGCTGACGAGTACATTTGAAGCTTTGCTTTTTCCGTTTGGCCACCTTTGGCATGATGCGGTTTATGGGCCTCTGGATTTTAAAGATGTTTCAACAGCTGCATGATGGATTAGCTTGACCCGGATGGCGCTGTAACGTTGTCTTTGTCGTATTAGCTTTCATCTCATAGTTGTTGTTTCATCTTTATGTCTCTTGTTGTGTCCTTAATTGTATCAGCCTCTGTTCCATCGAGAAAAAAAATGAAGCGTTTGGACCAATGCGATGTGGATATATGGCTTTTTCTTCTTTTTTTTCTTTTTTTTTTTGATAGGAGCTTTTTCTTGGAAAAAACACCAATCTACCCCCATTCCAAACTCAAATCACCCATATACACCAACTCAAACTCAAATAACCAATCTACCCCATTTATTAATAATTCCGGTTCCTGAGGAACCGGGACTCTCAATTTTCATTAATTCCGGTTTTTGGGAAATCGGGACTCTACAAAAGTGAAGACGTGTTCGCACCCTTTTGGTCCACGTATGCCCTAAACCGAGCCACGTCTTCATTTTGTAGAGTTCCGATTTCTGGGAAACCGGGATTGTTAAAAATTGAGAGTTCCGGTTCCTGAGGAACTGGAATTATTAATAAATGGGGTAGATTGGTTATTTGAGTTTGAGTTGGTGTATATGGCTGATTTGAGTTTGGAATGGGGTAGATTGGTGTTTTTTCCCTTTTTCTTTTTGAAGTATCTGCATATATATATATGGCTCCTGAATATGCGATGTGAGGCTGTCTGAGCTATAAAGCCGATGTTTACAGCTTTGATCCAGCAAAGTAAAGTTCTGATCAGCAATGGTTACTTTTTTACAGGCTTGAGGCTTGCCAGCTCCAAAAACCCAAAAACCAACTCTACTGGTGAACGAGAAGCTGGGGTCAGAATTCAGATTACGACGGAGCAGAAGTGGAAAGAATGATCAGAGTTGCTTTATTATGCACCAATGCTTGAATAAAGTGTTAATTAGAAAAATTGGTCACGTTCAATTCCTTTTCCCTTTTTTCCAGCCCGTCCTTCCTTTTTCGAGTCCCTCCTTTTTTTCCAAATTCGTTTTAACTTTAAAGTGCTCATTAGAAATCATCAACAACAAAAAAAACCCTACCTCTCTCTATCTTCATTCTCAAACCTCTCACCTACACAGAACGTACATCGATCAAAGTCCGACGCTGTCTGCATGCCATGCCTCCACACAAGAAGAAGATGCTAAAGGAAATTAACGACGCAAGCCGGAAAACTATGAAACTCCGTTCTCCGGTGACTCGACGTCCACCAAACGGTTAGTCCGCCAATTATTCCTGACAAACGGCCTTCTAAATCTCGCAGCACCCACCCCAAACCTCTACCGCCTGCACCAGATGCAATACTCGAACCGCTATCTTCACCGGAACTAGATCCGGTGCCGGTTAGGCCAACTTCACCTCCGCGGCTTTCACCACCTCGTCGAAGTCCGATGTCAGTTTGTCGAGGCCCTATACACCGTGAAGTCCTACACCCTCAACCCCTAGATCCACCACCATCAGCCCCTGCATCACCACCACCATCAGCCCCTGCATCACCACCGACATCAGTCCCTGCCCCTCCATCACCCCATCTCAATTCCACACACTCCCTACCCAGTAGACTCCTTCCACCCTCACCACCCCCTCTAAGTTCTGTAAACTCGCAGGCAGCTATATCTGAAGGTCAACCCTTAAATCCTGATGAAATTAATATTGATGATGAATTTCCTATCCCGAAAGATCCAAGAAGCATTCGTTAAAAAGGATTGAAAGTATCAGGTTGTTTTTCATCTTTCTTTTTTTCTTCATGGAAACCTAATCTAAATGCATTGTTCCCATTTGAATAGAATACTTTTTTTTTGAAACATTTTGGTGTTATGTTATTGTTATCTATTTGATCTATACTCATGGTGGAAACTTGTTGTTGTTTGATTAATACGGACGTACTGTTCTTGAAATCCGATTGAAACTTGTTGTCGTATGATCTATACTCACGGTAGAACTAATTAGCATCTCGTCTACTACTGAAGCTTGTTGTTGTATGATAAATACGGACGCACTGTTCTTGAAATCCGAAGAAATGAGCATGTCTCCCACCACCCCTAGCTCAGGGAGCTCATTTTGCAGCTTCTTTGTCTTTGTTTTTTGTTTAAGACGGTGCTATTACTTACTAGTAGTTATGTTTTGTATAGAAATTGAAGATGGTACTAATAAAAGGAAGCGCGGATTGGTGACTGGTGTGAAAGCAGCAGGCATCTTCAGAAGGGCCGGTAACCAAAAAATTTAAATGCAGAGTGGCACTGAACATTTAGCCCCTGACAATCAAGATCAATATAATTTGTTAATCCATGACATTGGAAACTGTGTGCGTGAAAAGATACCTATGATAGCACCTAGCTATGCGAAACTTCACAACGAGGAGACTTGGAATATTGTTTATGACCATCTCTCTGTAAGTCCTTGATACAGTAACTATAATTCTATTCATGTATTTACATTTAGTCTTTATATTATTAATTATTTACTTGTTACATTTTTTCCTAGATTCATTATGAAGTTGATCCGGAAGTTACTTGGCTGTGGGACTACATCGGAAGCGCTGCAGCGGACAGCTACAAAGACTGGAAGTGCAAGTGTAGGACACACTGGAAACAATACGGTAAAGAAGTCCCTTTAGAGTTTATTGATCGTCGTGATCAGTGGAAGTGGCTCGTATCCCATTTTAATGAGCCAGCACAACATGTAATTTGTGGTTTTCATTTTTTGATCATAAGCACTGATTTTCTTTACTTATTCCAACAGGCAATATCCCAAAGAATGAGCTATGCGCGATCAAAGAAGATGAATCATCATTCTTGGAAGGTCCTCTTCGCTCATAGGGCTACGACACAATTGCTCAAAGGACACAAAGCACCTCATGTGGCAGTTTATGGCGAGGCGTACGCGGGTGAACCCGCAGCAGCCAAAATAGTGGTATTTGGTTGCTTTTCTTAAATTTTCAAATTGTTGGCGTTGTTAGACAATGGATTTGTTATTTGAATTACCTGATAGAAATTACTGTGTAGATAACAATAGTGTCAAATTTGTTGGTTGCTTGGTGCCACATTATTTGTTGTTTTGATATAAGTGGTCGATGCTATTTGTCGTAATGATTTCACATTGACACATAATGATACTTAGTGATGCGATTTGTCATGATAATTTTGCAGTGGTTATGCGGCATACATATTGAATTATCTTATAATTATAGAACTATCTTAGTTTGTAGTTAAAAAGTTCTTTTACATTTTGTGCAGGAGGATATGGAAAACAAGTTTCTTAATGTGCTTGGTGAATGCGGAGGATCCTTAGATGAACCTCTCTCAGAGGAAATCCAACTCGCTATCATTATTGAAGCGATTGGCGAGAAAAAAGGAACCCGAATTTTTGGTGTTGGGAAATCTTTTAGGAAGCCTCCACGCCCTAGAGGTGGAGCTAAAGTGACTGCCCAAACTTCACACATAAGAGAGGAGCTTAATCGGGCCAAGGAGGATTCATTGAAGAAAGATGAGAGGATACTAATCTTAAATGAAAAATGCGGGCGCTTGAAGAGCTAGTGGCAGGAATTAACAATGTTTCCGATCGAGCGAGCTTTGGTATGAGGCAACCTTGATATTTTATTGAAGTTTTAGTGGTCGTTTTGAAGTTCATGCTTGGAAACTTTTCAGAACACTAGAATATTTGTATTTTGATGGTTACTTAGAACTTGAAGTTGAATTATGTATCTTTCTCAAAGTAATCTACTATGCTGGTTTATTTTGTAACATGTTCATTTTTTTAGTATATGTTTTAGTTTCTTGAAATAAAAATGTTTAATGTAATAGAAAAGTGGATTTCAAAAAAAATTAACAGAAAAGTGGATTTTTTTCAATGTATATGTGACATCCAAAGTAAGTTACTTAAAGCCCTATGTGACTGATCATAATTCAGTTGCCCAACCATTTGAACCTATGTCACTGACCATAATTCAGTCGCCAACCATTTGAACCTATGTCACTGACCATAATTCAGTCGCCCAATGATGGACCAAAATTATACGAATCATAAACACAGTAAAACCCCCTTAATTAGACATTTTGTCTATTTAACTTCTACTTGTTAGTCCCGATATATTTCTACAGGGTATTTTGGCGCTTAGAGAGAATACAGGCTAAGGAGAGGATTTTACGCTGAAAAGATATCAAGAGTCAATCCAAGGTCAAGATCAGACGCTGAACGAAGAAATCTCAAGATCCTGACATTGAATTACTCAAATTAAATCAAACAGAGGAATAATCAAAGACAGACCGGAGCGGAATTGGACTGATAGTTTTGTGAAAAGACTGTACAAAACTCACAAAACTCCACCCTCCTCCTCACATGGGCGGCTCTTCCCTCACACCTTCCCTCCACCACTCCCACACCTCCACATGGCGGCTCCTCCTCCTCTCCTCCCAAAGCCGCCGGCGGCTAGAAGCTCCACCATGGAGAGCTTGCCATGTGGTGGCTCCTCCACCACATCTCCATCCCCTCCCCCTCCTCCCTTGGATGCACAACCACATGGAGCCATCTCCACCCTCCATTCCTCCTCCCTTAGCCTATAAATATGAGAGCTCCTCCTCTCATTTGTATCATCCCATATCCCATACTTGTACACACTTTAGAGAGAGAGAGGGCTTAACCCTCCTCTCTTCATTTTCAATAAAATTGTTCTTCGCTTTGGAAATAAAAGATTGATCCCTTGGCGCTTCAACGGTTGTAAGTATTTCTTAGTATTTATTCAACTGTCTTTATTTCCTTAGTTATAATGTTTAGCGCGATGAATAGTAGCTAAACTAGTTATTCAGTTGAAGGGGTGTGCTTGTATTATAAATGTTTTACACTTTACTCTTAGTATACCTTTGTGTTCGATACTTGTTTTATGTGCCATATATCAAGTCAGAGTTTCCACGGTTGAGTGCCTGACAAGCAATAAGCTCTTCCGTGGGAATTCGTGAACATACTCGGTAAGTGGAAGCTGTAACAAGCAAAACTTATCGAGGAGTTCGGCTTATCTTAAAAAATCATTTGGAAACTGGACCAAAGGGACCAAATGGATGCACTTACGGCTAAGATACTTCGAAAGGAGGAATTAGTTTTGCTTAGAACAAGTATTTTAAATGATGTTGCAAGTCTTGTGCTAGGAATAGCCTCGATTCATCTTTGAACATTTAGCATGATCATTTCAAGTGTTCTACACGACGTTGCAAGTCTTGTGGTAGGAATAGCCTCGATTTCGAATGCTTGGTATGGTCATTAGCGGTCAATGATAAGTAAATATGATACAAGGCCCCTAAAACCGAATACTTTCCTCACAGTCCATTATCAATTATTGTAATTTACTTTCAGTTCTCAAATCACACTCAAACCCAACCCCAATTGCATTTAATTTCTGCATAAGCTTCATTAAAGAACAATTAATCCACACTGACTCCCTTGGGTTCGACCCCTACTTACCACTTGCTACCCAGTAGTAAAGTCGCGAGTAGCGGACTTATAAATTTATTTGCACATTTGCTCTGACGAGAAGCATCTGTCAAATTGGCGCCGTTGCCGGGGAGTTGTGCATAGGAATAGTTGTTCTATTTTCTTTTTTCTTTGATCATGCAATTCACCAAGTCATACTACTACGGAATGGAACCTTGGAACAATACGGAGTTTTCCCCACCACCCTTCGAACTTGAAATCCGCGAGAAGATCAACAAAATAACGCAATCCCGGGACGAAACATTGGATGAGTATTTATGGTACTTCGATTCCATTGTGACGAGCAGCCCGCACCATGGATTTACCAACTCCGATCTTCAAATAAAATTTCTCTGTGGAATGTTGCCACATGAGTGGGACCAGCTAAATAATGCAGCAGGAGGATCAATGTGGGACTTAACCGTGGATGATCTTTGGATATTAATCAATGATTTGGCCGCAAGGTCAAGACCGAGCCAAGATCAGGCCGAGCCACTCAAGGACGGTATAACGGAGCTGGCATCTAGCATCCAGCAGTTGGAAAACACAATGCAACAAATCAGAGCTAAAACTGAATTATGGGCGGTAGAAAAGGAGTTGGCAGCTAACACCCAACAACTGGCCGCAAACATGCAGCAATTGAGTGCCGCGATGCACCAATTCACGGCTGAAACCGATTCAGGAGCAACAGAAAGGACGGCTGAACCCGAGGAACCGACTGAGGATGAGGACCCGCAAATAACCGAAGAAGAACCACCCCAATCAGACCCGGTCCTTATCACCAATCCATCCGAGGAAATCACTGTCCTAATTACCGAACCAACAGAAATCCCGAACCTCACTGCTGAAGCGGCCGAAGAAATCAAGCCAGGCCCGGTCCTTGTCTCGGAGCACCCGAGGAAGTCCTGGACCTCATTGCCGAACTGTCCGAGAAAGCCCCGGTCCCACTCACCACGACTCAATAAGGAAAACCACCTGAAAACTCACTCGTTCCAAGAAAACCATCCATCACTGCCACAATAAAGAGGATTGGCAGAGGCGCATGCTTGATGTCGCCTACATGTAATGGCACAAAACCAAATTTCCAAACTCACAAAGGTGCCAACTATTCCAACATGAAGAGGCGGCAAAGACATGGGCCGAAAGAATGGAAACCCGGAAGGAGTAACAAGCAATCACGACGCATTGGACCAGCAGCTATGGTCAAGGAAACCTCACCCTCTCGGAGCAAAAGGGCTGCCGAGAAGAAATTTGACCTCACTCACCCTTGGGATCCGACCTTATGATCCATGATTGAGGTATCGTCGAGCCAACGACGTTAAACAAGTGCATTGGTCGGGAGGTAACCCGACACTATCTTACTTTCTGTCATTTTATTTTCTGTCATTTAGTTTTTTCAATAAGTTGCTCTCACCCACTTGGTGCATAGAAGAAATGAATATTCAGGAATCGGACTTGGGTGCAACATTAGGCCAGATAGGGCTACGCTCAGAGTTCAAGGCCCCAGCCGAACTCCCTCGATTATCCAGCCTCGTGCCATGTCGTTCACTCGACACCTTAAAGGGAGTTCTGTCTTTCCTTTTCCTTAATAACATTTCCTTCTCGTATAACATCTGCTAGCATGGCTTTTGAACTCAGTCTTGCTGAAAGGCACGACTTCGTTCAGAAGTGTGGGGTGAGAACCACCTGTATATATTAGTTAATAAATAATATCTTTTTGAAAATATGAACTTAAGAATGTGAAAAAGATAAGTCATAATTCATGCATTAACCTTGTGAAAATTCAACTGTTTAAAAACTTAGAATGTAACTTCTCATTTGTCCCTTTGTGCTAAGATAAACCAGGGATGTGGAGTTGATAGAAATGCCCTAGAAGGACTTGGCAAGCATTCGAAGGACCGAATTTCACTATATGGTTAACGAAGTCAGTGGAGGCTGCATTTCGGGTTTCAGTGAAGATTGAAGTCATCTCCGCCACGCAGTGTTTATGCAAAAGGCGAGGACGGGAATCAGACCAACCTATCTCCGGTCAAAGTAGCCGAGAAAATAGATGAGCGACCCTCATCTTGACCCCCGCGAAACAACAGTCAAAGTAGCCGAGAAAATAGCTGAGCGACCCTCACCTTGACCCGCGCGAAACGGCAAAAATGAGAGGAGCGGGGAGGTATTTCCATATGCTCGCGGGCGATGATTGGACCTCCCAAAAAGGTTGAGAAAATGGACAAGCAAGCCACAAAAAGGCGAAAAGCTCGAAGAAGCAAATCAAGAGGCCAAAGGCCCAAAATTGTGAAGGTTTTAACCGAACAAAAGTGAAGTACTCAAAGCGTCAAATCAAAGGCCAAAGGCCGATTCACTACAAAAAAGCTGTCCCTCGCCAACAAAGAAAGAAATCAAAAAGGCTCAACTCAACTGTGAAACCCGAACCGAATCACGTGCTAGAGAAAGCTACAAGGAAACCATATAGTGCGAGACAGTCCCAAGGATGCAAGCCAGGACCTGAAAAGGACTATCTCCCGAGACATCCAAAATAATTTGCATCTCGGCACGAAGGTACAAGTATCAAGTTCCTTCTATTTATTTACTCAGTTTAATTTGGTAATAAGTAGTGATGCATGACTTAGGATAAATCTAGACCCACATTTTAACTTTCATATTTTAAAAACTTACATAGAGTGCCACCCTTTAATAGCATTGTTTGGGACGAACAACTAAAAGTGTGGGGTGATCTGATGGACCAAAATTATACGAATCATAAACACAGTAAAACCCCCTTAATTAGACATTTTGTCTATTTAACTTCTACTTGTTAGTCCCGATATATTTCTACAGGGTATTTTGGCGCTTAGAGAGAATACAGGCTAAGGAGAGGATTTTACGCTGAAAAGATATCAAGAGTCAATCCAAGGTCAAGATCAGACGCTGAACGAAGAAATCTCAAGATCCTGACATTAAATTACTCAAATTAAATCAAACAGAGGAATAATCAAAGACAGACCGGAGCGGAATTGGACTGATAGTTTTGTGAAAAGACTGTACAAATGTCACAAAACTCCACCCTCCTCCTCACATGGGTGGCTCCTCCCTCACACCTTCCCTCCACCACTCCCACACCTCCACATGGCGGCTCCTCCTCCTCTCCTCCCAAAGCCGCCGGCGGCTAGAAGCTCCACCATGGAGAGCTTGCCATGTGGTGGCTCCTCCACCACATCTCCATCCCCTCCTCCTCCTCCCTTGGATGCACAACCACATGGAGCCATCTCCAACCTCCATTCCTCCTCCCTTAGCCTATAAATATGAGAGCTCCTCCTCTCATTTGTATCATCCCATATCTCATACTTGTACACACTTTAGAGAGAGAGAGGGCTTAACCCTCCTCTCTTCATTTTCAATAAAATTGTTCTTCGCTTTGGAAATAAAAGATTGCTCCCTTGGCGCTTCAACGGTTGTAAGTATTTCTTAGTATTTATTCGATTGTCTTTATTTCCTTAGTTATAATGTTTAGCGCGATGAATAGTAGCTAAACTAGTTATTCGGTTGAAGGGGTGTGCTTGTATTATAAATGTTTTAGACTTTACTCTTAGTATACCTTTGTGTTCGATACTTGTTCTATGTGCCATATATCAAGTCAGAGTTTCCAAGGTTGAGTGCCTGACAAGCAATAAGCTCTTCCGTGGGAATTCGTGAACATACTCGGTAAGTGGAAGCTGTAACAAGCAAAACTTATCGAGGAGTTCGGCTTATCTTAAAAAATCATTTGGAAACTGGACCAAAGGGACCAAATGGATGCACTTACGGCTAAGATACTTCGAAAGGAGGAATTAGTTTTGCTTAGAACAAGTGTTTTAAATGATGTTGCAAGTCTTGTGCTAGGAATAGCCTCGATTCATCTTTGAACATTTAGCATGATCATTTCAAGTGTTCTACACGACGTTGCAAGTCTTGTGCTAGGAATAGCCTCGATTTCGAATGCTTGGTATGGTCATTAGCGGTCAATGATAAACAAATATGATACAAGGCCCCTAAAACCGAATACTTTCCTCACAGTCCATTATCAATTATTGTAATTTACTTTCAGTTCTCAAATCACACTCAAACCCAACCCCAATTGCATTTAATTTCTGCATAAGCTTCATTAAAGAACAATTAATCCACACTGACTCCCTTGGGTTCGACCCCTACTTACCACTTGCTACCCAGTAGTAAAGTCGCGAGTAGCGGACTTATAAATTTATTTGCACATTTGCTCTGACGACAAGCATCTGTCAAATTGGCACCGTTGCCGGGGAGTTGTGCATAGGAATAGTTGTTCTATTTTCCTTTTTCTTTTATCATGCATTTCACCAAGTCATACTACTACGGAATGGAACCTTGGAAAAATACGGAGTTTTCCCCACCACCCTTCGAACTTTAAATCCGCGAGAAGATCAACAAAATAACGCAATCCCGGGACGAAACATTGGATGAGTACTTATGGTACTTCGATTCCATTGTGACGAGCTGCCCCCACCATGGATTTACCAACTCCGATCTTCAAATAAAATTTCTCTGTGGAATGTTGCCACATGAGTGGGACCAGCTAAATAATGCAGCAGGAGGATCAATGTGGGACTTAACCGTGGATGATCTTTGGATATTAATCAATGATTTGGCCGCAAGGTTAAGACCGAGCCAAGATCAGGCCGAGCCACTCAAGGACGGTATAACGGAGCTGGCATCTAGCATCTAGCAGTTGGAAAACACAATGCAACAAATCAGAGCTAAAACTGAATTATGGGCGGCAGAAAAGGAGCTGGCAGCTAACACCCAACAATTGGCCGCAAACATGCAGCAATTGAGTGCCGCGATGCACCAATTCATGGCTGAAACCGATTCAGGAGCAACAGAAAGGACGGATGAACCCGAGGAACCGACTGAGGATGAGGACCCGCAAATAACCAAAGAAGAACCACCCCAATCAGACCCGGTCCTTATCACCAATCCATCCGAGGAAATCACTGTCCTAATTACCGAACCAACAGAAATCCCGAACCTCACTGTTGAAGCGGCCGAAGAAATCAAGCCAGGCTCGGTCCTTGCGCTCGGAGCACCCGAGGAAGTCCCGGACCTCATTGCCGAACTGTACGAGAAAGCCCCGGTCCCACTCACCACGACTCAACAAGGAAAACCACCTGAAAACTCACTCGTTCCAAGAAAACCATCCATCACTGCCACAATAAAGAGGATTGGCAGAGGCGCATGCTTGATGTCGCCTACATGTAATGGCACAAAACCAAATTTCCAAACTCACAAAGGTGCCAACTATTCCAACATGAAGAGGCGGCAAAGACATGGGCCGAAAGAATGGAAACCCGGAAGGAGTAATAAGCAAGCACGACGCATTGGACCAGCAGCTATGGTCAAGGAAACCTCACCCTCTCAGAGCAAAAGGGCTGCCGAGAAGAAATTTGACCTCACTCACCCTTGGGATCCAACCTTATGATCCATGATTGAGGTATCGTCGAGCCAACGACGTTAAACAAGTGCACTGGTCGGGAGGTAACCCGACACTATCTTACTTTCTGTCATTTTATTTTCTGTCATTTAGTTTTTTCAATAAGTTGCTCTCACCCACTTGGTGCATAGAAGAAATGACTATTCAGGAATCGGACTTGGGTGCAACATTAGGCCAGATAGGGCTACGCTCAGAGTTCAAGGCCCCAGCCGAACTCCCTCGATTATCCAGCCTCGTGCCATGTCGTTCACTCGACACCCTAAAGGGAGTTCTGTCTTTCCTTTTCCTTAATAACATTTCCTTCTCGTATAACATCTGCTTGCATGGCTTTTGAACTCAGTCTTGCTGAAAGGCACGACTTCGTTCAGAAGTGTGGGGTGAGAACCACCTGTATATATTAGTTAATAAATAATATCTTTTTGAAAATATGAACTTAAGAATGTGAAAAAGATAAGTCATAATTCATGCATTAACCTTGTGAAAATTCAACTGTTTAAAAACTTAGAATGTAACTTCTCATTTGTCCCTTTGTGCTAAGATAAACCAGGGATGTGGAGTTGATAGAAATGCCCTAGAAGGACTTGGCAAGCATTCGAAGGACCGAATTTCACTATATGGTTAACGAAGTCAGTGGAGGCTGCACTTCGGGTTTTAGTGAAGATTGAAGTCATCTCCGCCACGCAGTGTTTATGCAAAAGGCGAGGACAGGAATCAGACCGTCCTATCTCCGGTCAAAGTAGCCAAGAAAATAGATGAGCGACCCTCATCTTGACCCGCGCGAAACGACAGTCAAAGTAGCCGAGAAAATAGCTGAGCGACCCTCACCTTGACCCGCGCGAAACGGCAAAAATGAGAGGAGCGGGGAGGTATTTCCATATGCTCGCGGGCGATGATTGGACCTCCCAAAAAGGCTGAGAAAATGGACAAGCAAGCCACAAAAAGGCGAAAAGCTTGAAGAAGCAAATCAAGAGGCCAAAGGCCCAAAATTGTGAAGGTTTTAACCGAACAAAAGTGAAGTACTCAAAGCGTCAAATCAAAGGCCAAAGGCCGATTCACTACAAAAAAGCTGTCCCTCGCCAAAAAAGAAAGAAATCAAAAAGGCTCAACTCAACTGTGAAACCCGAACCGAATCACGTGCTAGAGAAAGCTACAAGGAAATCATATAGTGCGAGACAGTCCCAAGGATGCAAGCCAGGACCTGAAAAGGACTATCTCCCGAGATATCCAAAATAATTTGCATCTCGGCACGAAGGTACAAGTATCAAGTTCCTTCTATTTATTTACTCAGTTTAATTTGGTAATAAGTAGTGATGCATGACTTAGGATAAATCTAGACCCACATTTTAACTTTCATATTTTAAAAACTTACATAGAGTGCCACCCTTTAATAGCATTGTTCGGGACGAACAACTAAAAGTGTGGGGTGATCTGATGAACCAAAATTATACGAATCATAAACACAGTAAAACCCCCTTAATTAGACATTTTGTCTATTTAACTTCTACTTGTTAGTCCCGATATATTTCTACAGGGTATTTTGGCGCTTAGAGAGAATACAGGCAAAGGAGAGGATTTTACGCTGAAAAGATATCAAGAGTCAATCCAAGGTCAAGATCAGACGCTGAACGAAGAAATCTCAAGATCCTGACATTGAATTACTCAAATTAAATCAAACAGAGGAATAATCAAAGACAGACCGGAGCGAAATTGGACTGATAGTTTAGTGAAAAGACTGTACAAAACTCACAAAACTCCACCCTCCTCCTCACATGAGCGGCTCCTCCCTCACACCTTCCCTCCACCACTCCCACACCTCCACATGGCGGCTCCTCCTCCTCTCCTCCCAAAGCCGCCGGCGGCTAGAAGCTCCACCATGGAGAGCTTGCCATGTGGTGGCTCCTCCACCACATCTCCATCCCCTCCTCCTCCTCCCTTGGATGCACAACCACATGGAGCCATCTCCACCCTCCATTCCTCCTCCCTTAGCCTATAAATATGAGAGCTCCTCCTCTCATTTGTATCATCCCATATCCCATACTTGTACACACTTTAGAGAGAGAGGGCTTAACCCTCCTCTCTTCATTTTCAATAAAATTGTTCTTCGCTTTGGAAATAAAAGATTGCTCCCTTGGCGCTTCAACGGTTGTAAGTATTTCTTAGTATTTATTCGATTGTCTTTATTTCCTTAGTTATAATGTTTAGCGTGATGAATAGTAGCTAAACTAGTTATTCGGTTGAAGGGGTGTGCTTGTATTATAAATGTTTTAGACTTTACTCTTAGTATACCTTTGTGTTCGATACTTGTTTTATGTGCCATATATCAAGTCAGAGTTTCCAAGGTTGAGTGCCTGACAAGCAATCAGCTCTTCCGTGGGAATTCGTGAACATACTCGGTAAGTGGAAGCTGTAACAAGCAAAACTTATCGAGGAGTTCGGCTTATCTTAAAAAATCATTTGGAAACTGGACCAAAGGGACCAAATGGATGCACTTACGGCTAAGATACTTCGAAAGGATGAATTAGTTTTGCTTAGAACAAGTGTTTTAAATGATGTTGCAAGTCTTGTGCTAGGAATAGCCTCGATTCATCTTTGAACATTTAGCATGATCATTTCAAGTGTTCTACACGACGTTGCAAGTCTTGTGGTAGGAATAGCCTCGATTTCGAATGCTTGGTATGGTCATTAGCGGTCATTGATAAACAAATATGATACAAGGCCCCTAAAACCGAATACTTTCCTCACAGTCCATTATCAATTATTGTAATTTACTTTCAGTTCTCAAATCACACTCAAACCCAACCCCAATTGCATTTAATTTCTGCATAAGCTTCATTAAAGAACAATTAATCCACACTGACTCCATTGGGTTCGACCCCTACTTACCACTTGCTACCCAGTAGTAAAGTCGCGAGTAGCGGACTTATAAATTTATTTGCACATTTGCTCTGATGACAAGCATCTGTCACCCAACCATTTGAACCTATGTCACTGACCATAATTCAGTCGCCCAACACCTTGAACGACATATACATATGAATATGTCGCCCAAGGTTCAGGAGACAGAGCAAATTAGGTTCAGTCGCCTAAATACATAAGCGACGGAGGATATTAGATTCCGTCGCCTGCACACTTGGGCCACATTACTTGGACTACAAACCTTAGGCGACATACTATTAGTTACATATGTTCCTGGACGACTAAAAATAAACTTGAGCGACTCATTTGATTCAGTCGCTTAACAAGGAAAATGGTGTAGTGCTAGATACTTAGAATGTTTGTCTACAACTTTAACACCCATCCTTTCTCTTATTTCATTTATCTCCTCAACCCTTACATTTGGGCTGAACACTATTTCAAACTTCTCATAGTTGACCTTCTGTCCTGACAAAAATTCATATTTGTTCAGCAGTGATTTAATTAAATTAATTTCAGCCATCCGCGCCCTTAGGAAGATCAAATTGTCGTCAGCGAAGAATAGATGGGATATTGCTGGAGCATTAGGGGCAACTTTTATTCCATTAATCTCACCTATTTCCTTACACCTCTCAATATTGTAGCAAATTTTAGGACGATTATACCCCTCTTATCTTCTATATATATTTAAATAAGTCCGTGCATATTTAATTATAAAAAAACCCCGAAATTTTAATTGGTCAATTTTTACACGTGTCAATTTTTTAATGAATTTATAGTTTTTATTTATAACTTTTAGTTTGTCTTTGATAATATAAAGATTTAGCAAATATAAAATCACCATAATTTGGTTTGTTGTTGTATTTGATAGTTCGCTCAGACTCAGTTCATGACCCTAATATGAGGTTAACAGGGCTTTGTCGCTGAATAGGTCGCTCGACCTGGAGACTTGGTTCGAATGGAATCCTTGCTCGCCTCGGTGGTCGAACCCGGAGTTCCAAAGGACGATCGACGCCTTGGTTAGGAACGTGGTTAAGCGGAGCGACGGAGGACAGGAGTCGTGGAGATTCGCGTTCCAAATTGCCCCGATCGATCTACTTTGCTTGGTTGCTCAATGGTCAGCCTCTTATCCTAATATTAAAGTTTTCATATTATGATTTCTCGATTCGATTCAAATTCTTTTTGCAATTATTTTACTAGCGAAATTTTTTTTAGGCTCTATCATATTTTGAAAACCAGTTTTGTCACAATCGTTTTCCCAAAACCTAAAACAAGACAGATGTATTATTACATGAAAAGGTTGAATTTAATTGAAGTTGCTTATTTGATTAGAAACCAAATAATACATGTCAGACCTAAACAACTTTCTGAGTTTTCTGGTGATGGAATTGAACTTGAATTTTTTTTTATTGATTTTGAATTCAAATTTTGTTGCATTTTTGGTTTCTTATTGTTTATCCGTTGATCATCATGTAAACTAGTTTTGCTGGAAAGATTTAAAAGTGTTTGTTTTTTTGAGGTCCTGTGATGGTTTTATTTGGTGTCTGAATCTCCAGGTGCTGTCAATAAAGAGCAGTCGTGTATCGGAAAAAATCGTGGTCGTTTACTGCAGCAATATGAAAGAGCTGGACATTAGCTCGTGTTAGGAGATAGATCCTGAATTGTTATTCTTAATTGGCATGCATTGTCCCAGTCTGAAGACGCTGAAACGCAAATTTATGGATCATAAAGACTCGTCCGAGCATGCTCAGTTTGTTGGGAAGAATTTTCTGATGTTGGGGATATGGAGGCTACAGGAATTGGTATGACCCTGAAGGGCACGGACTGTTTATGATAGCAGCAGGGTGTTTGGGGCTTAAGCATCTGGATTTGCTCGGCTCTTTGGACTTGATGTATAAAGATTTTGAAAATGCGTTCGAGTAGCAAATCAGGTTGAGTAGCGAAATTAGGGCATTCGATAGTGCATCGGTACACATATAGGTTATTGCATTGGGAGCTGTATGATTTAAGACGCTTAGATGATGTTTTACATTTCTAAACTGTAGCACTTGAAATCAGAAGTGATATAATTCTGCAAGCTCAGCTCATGGGTGCATCGATTCTCTTATTGAATAAAGTTTCCTGATTTCATTAATTTATAATGCCTTGGGCTTCGAGAGATTCTAACTAGCAGTTCTCAGGGTTGGGAATTGGGATACTGAGTAGCATGTATAATATACGATCAATCAAGATTAAGGTTTACCTTTTTCAGGCACCAAAATAAAAGAGTTCATTAAGGTCCAACTGTGACTCTGAAACGAAACATGATTTAAATATAATGAATAACTATACAACAGGAACGAATTCCCTAAACATTAAGCTCTTTTTTTTCCTCTCAGAAGGGCTGAAACAGCCATATAACAAGAAAACATGTTAGAGGAAGAGCAGACTAAAAAGCAATGAAAACCCCAACACTGAGAAAACATGGAAAGAATTTGGGTAGACGGCAGAGGCTGCAGAGCTTCCAGTTGAACGACCACCAACTACGCTACCTCCCCGTGCTCTTCTCTTAATGTTAATCCTAAGCTTGCGTATGGAGCTGAAGCTGGTTTCAGTGTTGGGAAGTTGTTTGCTATGATCCAAGGGATGGACTACATCCTTTTCCACAGAAAGTAAGGCAGATTCATCAGCTGAATTTAGAACCGTTTGGGACATTAACAATAGGGTTACGAGACATACTGAGAACAGAAGTTTTATGTGATTCATGGAGTTCAATAAGGGATGTATACGATTTTTGTAGAGGGGGGGAGAGGTTGTGGATATTGGATAATTCAATCAATCTGAAGGTTTTGATATGGGTTTTCTAAAGGCGTTTGACCATTTATAGAACCTCATATGTCATAATCATAACAAGAAGACTACCAACTTTGACGTGTAATCATGATTTTAGGGTTACCTTCTTGTTGACTGTCCACGCGTTGAATATTATTATATCATGCAAAACTTGAAGGAAATGAGAAAGAAAGGTGCACACCACACGTTCTAAAGCCTTCAAAGTTACACCAGAGGCTAATCACAATGTCAGACCTGCATCTATTTGTAAATTCAGCACCTCTGGATGTTGGAACCCATTTGTTTTGGTGATCACAAACACTTAGCTAATGTTTTGTCTAAGTGTGCAGAAATCCATCTAACAGATTAAAGAACAAATTTCCATGAGATGGATATACCCTACAGGTTGGATGTGGCAAATTATGTTAAGTATACAAACAGACAAAGAGAAGATTCCAGAAGAAAAAGGAGTTCTGTCGTTTTGGGAAAAAGACGCTAGGGTTTCGTAAAACAAGACTGGGCCAGGGCATTGGGCCCAGATATCGAGACCCAGCCGCCCCATAAAAGGAGCTAGGGTTTGCAGATGCAAAGTGCGGTTTTCCAAGAGCTTCTAGAGAGATTGCGGCGCAGTTCTAGAGAGCAGAACGACAGAGTGTTATTGAGTAAAGAACGGTGGAATCGCACTGAAGGAAGAAAGCTCGTTGAAGCAACACACGGAGGTTTGTGGTAGAAATCGATTATTCCATCCGGTTGAGTAGAGGTCATCAAATAGAATCTGTGTGATCTAGTTTGTAAACCCTACAAGCATATCGTAAATAAAAGGAATAATCTGATTTCGAAAATCCTTTCAGTGGAAACTGAAAGGTAGTGGTTTTTAATCTTATCATAGTTTTGATAAGGTTTTCCACTATATATCATTGTGTTGTTATTTCTGCCGTTATTTTCCTGCATTAATATTCCGCTGCTACGTTAACTATTAAACGGAAAACAATATAGAATCAACTCTTAATTTCCATCTGATAGTTTATCGTATTTCGCTAACACTTCGATCCAACACGTGGTATCAGAGGCGACGGTTCTAGATTTGTGTGTTAGCTTGCAGGAAAAGTATGTCGTCTGTCAGTGATTCATTTTGGAAACCGCCGCTGTTGAAGCCCGGGCAGTTCGACTGGTGGAAGGACCAGTTCGAGGCACACGTCTGCTCGCTGGATGGACAGCTTTGGAGCATCTTCGAGTCAGGATCACTCACCATTCCTCCTGATACATCAGATCCTGAGAAACCAGTGGAGAAGACTAAGGATCAGTACACTGATGAGGACTACAAGAAATTGGAAAAGAATGCTAGAGCAAAGAAAGTCCTATACATTGCTCTTTCTCCCGGTGACCAGATCAAGGTGGCTATGTACAAGACCGCAAAGGACATGTATGATGGCTTGGTGAGGCTATATGGAGGGAATGAAGATATCAAGAGAAACAGGATCTTGGCCGCGATAAAGGACTATGAATCTGTCGTGCAGAGGAAGGATGAATCTCTTGAAGATTTCTACACCCGGTTCCAAGTCATCATTGGACAGCTGGAATACTTGAATGAGAAGCTCCTGGAATGGAAAATCACACACCAGTTCATGCAGGCTTTGAACTCAAAGTGGGATCATGTAACCTTGGCGCTACAGGCTCAAAAAGGAAGATAGGATATGCTATCACTGCCAAAAGAAGGGGCATCTGTCCGCGGACTGCTACAGCAGGGATAAAGGTATTGATCACAACTTTTCTGCCCCACGTACACCACAACAGAACGGTGTAGTGGAGCGGAAGAATAGAACCCTAGAGGACATGTCCCGGACGATGTTAATTGCCAGCAAAGTCCCAAAAAGCTTCTGGGCAGAAGCAGTGTATGCAGCATGCCATATCCTTAACAGAGCGTCACTTAGAGTCATGTTGGATAAAACTCCTTATGAACTGCTGTGAGAAAGAAAGCCAAATATCTCCCATCTAAAGGTTTTTGGATGCAAATGCTTTGTCCATAACAACGGGAAGGAAAACTTGGGAAAGTTCGATGCAAGGAGTGATGAAGGAGTATTCATTGGCTACTCTAGTCATAGTAAAGCCTACAAAATCTACAATCTGAGGCTGGAACAAGTTGAAGAAAGTGTGCACGTGAAGTTCGATGAAACGGCGATGGGTGGTCACCTAATACGTGATTCCTCATCAACGGCTATGCTTGATGCTGGGGAGCTTCAGTTCTTCGACGAGTCAGATCCTGACTGGGAACCCCCTCAAGCACCTACCACTGAAGCGCCTCACATGGATTTCCACCAGGCAGATGATGCACTGCCAGTTCATCAGGTAGATCATGAGGAAATAACTGATCCACCAGGAGGAAATGAGCATGACGATCATGTGGCAGAAGCCGACCAAGAGATTCCTGGAGAGGAAGAAGTGGCTGTTGAACCTACTCCTGCTAACCCTGAGGCGGAACACAGGATCACTCGATATGGACGAGCGGTTCATCGACCATCCAGACTGGAGGACTACCACTGCTACATCTCTCAGGAACAGGTAGATCTTAAAAGTCTACATCAATTCTGTGGATTCGCTTCTTTTGTTTCTTTTGCAGAACCGAAGACGGTGATTGAGGCACTCAAAGACCCAGAATGGATCACTGCTATGCAAGAGGAATTGCACCAATTCGAGAGAAACAAAGTTTGGCGTCTGGTTCCTAGACCTAAGGACAAGAACGTAATTGGAACAAAATGGGTCTTTAGGAACAAGATGGATGATAAGGGAATAGTTGTAAGAAACAAAGCCCGTCTGGTGGTCAAAGGTTACAATCAACAAGAGGGAATAGACTACGATGAAACATTCGCTCCAGTTGCCAGACTTGAAGCAATTAGACTACTTATTGCCTACTCGACATATCATGGCTTCACCCTGCAACAGATGGACGTAAAGACGGCCTTTTTAAATGGGGTATTAAAAGAAGAAGTGTATGTAAGCCAAACTCCTGGATTCGAGGACAAAGATCATCCTGATCATGTGTATATCCTGGACAAGGCATTGTACGGGTTGAAACAAGCTCCTCGCGCTTGGTACGAAAGGTTGTCTGTGTTCCTTCTGTCACATGGATATGTCAGAGGAGAGGTGGACAAAACGCTTTTCCTTCTGAAGGAAGGAGCAGACACTCTTGTGGTTCAGGTATATGTGGATGATATTATATTTGGTTCAACTAAACCCATGCTTGTCAAAAGATTTACAGATCTAATGTCAAGCGAGTTCGAGATGAGTATGATGGGAGAGTTGAAATATTTTCAGGGGCTTCAAGTGATGCAAAATGAAGATGGAACTCGGATCCATCAGCAAAAATATGTGAAGGAAATTCTGAAGAAGTTCGGGATGGATTCTGCAAAAGCTTGTGCCACACCGATGTCACCCAATGACTCCTTGGGAAAGGATGAGTCCTCCCTTCAAGTGGATCCAACCCTATATCGTGGAATGATAGGTTCTCTCTTATATCTAACCGCTAGTAGACCTGACATTCTGTTCAGTGTCTGTCTATGTGCCAGATTTCAAGCAGATCCCAGAGAGACGCATATCAAAGCTGTGAAAAGGATTCTACGGTACTTAAGAGGGACGGATGATCTATGCCTATTCTATCCAAAGGGAGGGGATTTATGCCTGACAGCCTATACCGATGCTGATTATGCTGGCTGCAGGTCAGATAGAAAATCCACCTCAGGGATGGCACAATTCCTTGGACACTGTCTGATCTCATGGGGATCCAAGAAGCAGTCTTCCATTGCTCTATCCACTGCAGAGGCTGAGTATATTGCTGCCGCCGCTTGCTGCGCACAACTCCTATGGATAAAGCAACAGCTAAGTGATTTTGGTGTTAATCTTGATTGCATCTCTATTCTATGTGATAACACTAGTGCAATAAACATTTCTAAAAATCCAGTGCAGTTTTCACGCACCAAACACATAGAAATCAGATATCACTTTCTGCGTGATTATGTAGAAAAAGGAATTATTGCCATGGATTACTGCAGAACTGAGGAGCAGATTGCCGACATCTTTACGAAAGCACTGCACAGGGAGCCCTATGAGAAGCTAAGGCTTGAATTAGGTATGACCTCCCTTACCTAGTCTGTATTACATGGTAGATTTCTCCAATGATTGACTAGATTAGGTTGCATGCTAAGTTACCATTGCATGGAGTTGCTGCTTATGAAGTTGAAAAACTGTGTGAAAGTCTCTCTGTGTGTTCACCATGCTTGCTTGATAAATTAAAATTGCTGGATAGCAAATCTGAGCATGTCACAGACTTCTTTGTAGCCCAAAAGAGACTTCCAATTTGAACCCTCAATACATGCCATGGAAGTTCTCTAAGACCAACCTAAGCCTATAATATGTGGAGACTGCTTGGTGATTGTTTAGCCCTTGATTATAAGACATCACATTTTTTTTGCTATCTCCACACTGCATGATACTGCTTTGATTAGACTTGGTAGATTGGTTGTTGTAAAATTGAGTGGTGTTTTTATTGTACCCTTTTGGTAAACCGAAAGCACTACAACCGTTGCGTAAACCATGAGACAAAAGAAACCGGGTTAATCTCAAGCTGGCTCAATTGACTCAATCGAGCATATGGATGGTTCAATCTGTGATTATTGCTGAGAAACGGATGCAGTGTAAATGGATACAAGCCGTGTGACAGTGAAGATAAGCTTTAAAGGTGATTTGACTGATCAGTACAAAAGCTAAAGGCCGGAGAGCAGACCATAATGATAGCGTGTGCTGTCATTGATGTCGCTGGCACGGGAAAACAAACAATGGAAAGTTGAACGAGCCAGGAGACGTACAGTCAAGGAAAATGAAATCATATTTCCTCCCAGACGGACACGTAGTGGCATTCCATTCGAGTTAGGAAATTTCAAGGCGGTCAATGATTATTTTTTTGAACTTCAAAAGGCAGATTATCCGCACAAATTGATTCGACGAATCTAAATCGTCAAGGATGTGATGTGGCTGTTGGGCTTTTCAAAATTTGAAAAGTAATTACTAAGGGTTCTTTTTGGTATTAAAGAAGGAGAGATAACAAGATCTTATATCAATTTGCTCTCTTCCGTAAAGAAAACCCTAATTGCCGAAACCCTAATTCTGCCCATAAAATTCCATGGCTGCTTCAGGAGAAATGTCAATCTCTGAAATGATTGCCAAACTAAGGGCTCAAGGAATGAGCGTGAATGAAGCTGCGGTGGAACAATCAAAGACCTTGGAAGCATCCTCTGAAACAGTCCGATTTGTGCCGGAAGAGATGACAAACCCAGTGACGAAGGGGACTCCACCGAACAAAAAGAAAACCAGTGTCGCTGCAGCTTCTGGCAGTAAGAAGAGGAAGCCGGTCGTCTCAGAAAAACCCACCCGGAAAAGCAAGCGTACCTCAAAGGATCTTCCACCAGTAGTAAAGAAGGAGGGTCCTGCTCCGGAGGCAGAGGAAGAAAAGCTCATGAAGGGAAGGTTCGTAATTCCTGAGATGACAATTGATCGTGAGTTTTTGGCTCAGTTCCAACTTGTTGAGGTTAGTGATACTCTTAATGCACAAGGATGGGATCATTTATTTCGTGAGGAAGTGTTGGTGGATGTTGACAGAGTGAGGGAATTCTATTCAAAGTTTAAGCTAGAGGAGTTGAGAGGAATGCCTTTGGCCACGTTCGTGGTTGGTGGAATAGAGCAGGTATTCTCTTGCCGGGAGTTGGGTGATCTGCTGGGAGTTCCAGCACGAGGATATGAGGATTACAATAAGGGGATTTGGCCTGAGTCGGTGGCAAAGGGGGACGTGATTAGAAGAGTGGGGGGAGATCCCAACAATGTCTCTCATCAGGGGAAAGCCAACACGTTGAACTTAACCAATCGAATCCTTCACAAGCTGATTTGCACCTCTATCACTCCCAGAACACAGAAGCATGATGTGCTCAGCTTCCAGGACTTTCTTCTGCTGGATAAACTCTAAGGGAAGGCTCAGATCCATCTCCCAATGCAGATCTTAAAGCACATGGATAAAGCGACCAGCAGTAAGACGCATGGTCTGCCATTCCCAGGAGTTGTTAAGAAAATACTTGTTAAGCTTGGAATCTACCAGCCAGAAGTGGAGAGTCAGCTATCCTTCGCTCTTGAGATACAGACCATGGCGAGCTGGAACTGGGAGTATGTACAAGGGACTGGTTAGAAGAACGACTCGTACGTTCCTACCCCTGTTGTTGTAGAAGCACCTCAAGAGGTGGATCCTCTGGATCAGCAACCGCTGGATCCAGATGAGGGGTCACCGGCCGTGATTGAGGTGTTGAAAAGCTTGTCTGAGAAGGTAGTGCTGCTGACAGTTAAGGTGGAAAGTCTGGAGGAATTATGTGAGAAAATGATGCAGAGGTCTGTTGTTGGTGGGTTGGAGGAACTTAAAGCCAAAGTGGATGTGCTTGCATCACTACCTGCCATGCTGAAGGAGTTGGATGAGTCTGCCAAGATCAATATGACTCATGGAACCCAGATTAAAGATGAGATCAAGGAGTTGAACCGGCAGCTGAGGTTCGTTGGGACAGAATTGGTTGCCTAGTTGAAGACTCTAGTGAGAGATTAAACCAGTTTCTGTCTCATGGTTCCCTTCCCTTGATATCCATTCCACATCATCCTCCTCCTTCATGATTTTTCCTTCGTGACTTTGCTCTGTTTATGTTTGAAAGTATTTTTAATTGTCTACTTGCTGTGTGTCCCTCAGGGGACTTTTGCCTGATTGAAAATGATATTTGCAGTTTTCTTCCATTACTTGGTTTTCTTAAATTGCGACCTTTTTAATGATGCCAAAAGGGGGAAGATAACATGGATGCACCACCTGAGGGGGAAGTCATCACTAAAACTCAAATCTAATGCCCATCTAAGGGGGAACTGTCATGAGTTCGTAAATCTGTCTGGCTTCTGTCTGGCTAACAGAAACTGATTAAAAATCTATCTACTGGACTAGTGATGAATTGAGTGATGAATAAGTGATGAATTGAATTACTTATGATGGATTTCTGTCTTATTGAAGAAGTGTTTGTCATCATCAAAAAGGGGGAATTTGTTGGAACCCATTTGTTTTGGTGATCACAAACACTTAGCTAATGTTTTGTCTAAGTGTGCAGAAATCCATCTAACAGATTAAAGAACAAATTTCCATGAGATGGATATACCCTACAGGTTGGATGTGGCAAACTATGTTAAGTATACAAACAGACAAAGAGAAGATTCCAGAAGAAAAAGGAGTTCTGTCATTTTGGGAAAAAGACGCTAGGGTTTCGGAAAACAAGACTGGGCCAGGGCATTGGGCCCAGATATCGAGACCCAGCCGCCCCATAAAAGGAGCTAGGGTTTGCAGATGCAAAGTGCGGTTTTCCAAGAGCTTCTAGAGAGATTGCGGCGCAGTTCTAGAGAGCAGAACGATAGAGTGTTATTGAGTAAAGAACGGTGGAATCGCACTGAAGGAAGAAAGCTCGTTGAAGCAACACACGAAGGTTTGTGGTAGAAATCGATTATTCCATCCGGTTGAGTAGAGGTCATCAAATAGAATCTGTGTGATCTAGTTTGTAAATCCTACAAGCATATCGGGAATAAAAGGAATAATCTGATTTCGAAAATCCTTTCAGTGGAAACTGAAAGGTAGTGGTTTTTAATCTTATCATAGTTTTGATAAGGTTTTCCGCTATATATCATTGTGTTGTTATTTCTGCCGTTATTTTCCTGCATTAATATTCCGCTGCTACGTTAACTATTAAACGGAAAACAATATAGAATCAACTCTTAATTTCCGTCTGATAGTTTATCGTATTTCGCTAACACTTCGATCCAACACTGGAGTCTGGTGAACTAAAAAAGATTGGTTACTTTTACCTATTCAGTTTGCGGGTATTAACCTTTTCCCACTATTTCTCCGTACCTGAAGGATCTAAAAATAACTTCAATGACTATTTTTGAGTTTTGTGTACCATTGGTGGATCCAGTTTACTTTTTACATGACCCTAGTTGTTAACCTATCTTGATCAGAAAAGGGTCACTAGTACTAGACAACTTGAGTCCTTTGGTGGGGGTAATTGGAAATAAATGAGGCACAGTTGCGACAACTGGCAAGCATTGAATGAAGTCGCATTATTACGCTATCATCTCCTATGAGATAAGCTTCAGGCATAGTAATAAAGGTTAGGAGATGAAATCAGTAATTATAATTCACACGCCATTTGCAACCAAGTAGGAATGAGTCCGCATTAGGAAAGCCATAAACTTGGGTAAACTAATAAAGTATAGGATTAATTGCAAAAACATAGTAAGAACTATCGCCTAATTTTAAATTGGGTACCAAACTTTTTTAATTTTCAATTTAGTGATTTTTGCATCAACTTGCATACATTTTATTTACAAATTCGATGTGGTTTTAAGGAATTAAGGTCAAAAACTTATGAATTTGGTTTTATGGTTAACAAATTTGGTCAGCTTTATTTTTATCATGGTTGGAGATATGATCAATAGGATTGAAACATGTGCGAATTGATACAAAAATTACTAAATTGAAAATTGAAAAAGTCCAGTACCTAATTTGAAATCAGGTGGTAGTCCATGCAATGTTTTTGTAATTTGCCCTAAAGTATAAGAGCTCGAAATAAGCTGTCCTCATGAACATATATTTCATTTCACCTAGGCAAACTAGTGGTCCAAAATTTTTAGTAGAATGAACCATAAGAGTTGAGGAGTAAACGCTTACATGAGGGGTATCCCAGTAGATTTCAAATGAACAATTTATCAACTAGTTCTTTGTTAAGATTCTGTAGTGAAGGAACCTTTGTTACTGATTTAGCCAGTTGTCCTATGACTCGATCAAGATATAGTATATAGAGCCCATTCCTGGTTTCCAAAAGCTCCAGTCCTTTTCGTGCGTGAACTATGGACGTCGTCCATTCTTGAAATAGTGCTGCAAAAGTTGAACAACGTGTTTACTTGCCTAATTCATGCATTTGCATGTAAATTAATATGTAGAATTAGAAGTAGATGTCAGTTACTTCTTACTTGTCATCAAAGCATACATGTCTCTACTTAGTATCGTTCAAGAATGCAAGACATAGATATGTAACCCAAAAAGATGTAAATAAGGGAAAATTGAAGCGTACAGAATTCAAACTGGTCGTCACTGGGCCATGATAACAGGTAATCCAATATCAAGAATTCCAGAAGCTGGATCCTGCACAAAATAGTGTTAGAGAGAACAGAAACAGTTTATCGTCCAGTGCATACGCTTCAAATAAGAATCATCGCGTACGAATGTTATGCAAACAGAAAATTGATGCAGATATGGCAGTACAGTATCCGTGTAACAGAAATTTTTTACGTAACTTAAACTTGGGCATATTTTGTGACACCAGTGTATTCTAGAGCCTCAAAACCATACAGATGATTTTCAAGCAAATAATATGGTATGGGGCACATTTCACTATTGCTGAGAATTTCATGGAACCACCAAAAGGTGGACATTGAACCACTTGGAAAACTGTTAGCAGCCGAGAGTTCAAATTTATCTCCCAAAAGAGTGTGGTCATGGAGCTTACATGACAAACATACTATTGTGCATGTTAGGAAAAGCAGCATCAAAAGGATCCGTGAACAGCAGATTCTCAGCCAGCGCACAGACTCTTTGAGAAACAGACAGCAGGACACGCTGTCCAATATAAGGGTTGCTTCCGAGTTTACGAATCAAATGCTGGATATATATCTGGGAATCATTACCTGAATGATTTTCTGGCATGCAAAAAAAAATATTTACGTCATGTTAGTTTAATTGACGAACATGTTTGTAGAAAGGTAGACTATATTTACTAATGAAGGAAAATTAGAGGGTATGTCACATAGCAAAGGCAAAAGGGTCCACTCTCTAATCTCTATGTTTCATAATTATACCACAAATTAGCAACCTAGCTGAATATAGTTTCCATACAGTAGTAACTAGAACCAGATAATATCTTGTGTTGCTAATTCACATCATAATCTCTCTGAATATTAAACCAACTAGACGGAGTTTCCATTTAACATACAATTCTCCTATTAGTCAGACGCCCTTAAAAGCAACAGATAAACACAAATAATTTGGTTCGCTGGTTCTGTTGATGAAGTAAAACTATGTCTTTAAATTTAACATGAAATCTTTGTATTTCCACATATCATGAGCTTTACCATTTCTTTGTCTTGAAGTAGTCATCCTTCTAACCATGCGCATGATCAAGCTACTGACAGATCCTTCAACATCTTCTGAGTTCTCCTTTAGCTGCATGTTCTTCAGGGAATCTTCAACAACAAAAAAGAGACAACAGACTTAATGCAGAATTCAAACCTATTATGTTAATAACAGACTGCCAATCAATTCTTCTCGAGTCGATGCAACTCAGCCTACGAAGCTTTTTTATTCACTCATCGTCATCAGAAGTAATGCCTATACAGGTTGAGTTTATATGCTAATCTTCACTATCTATCGATTACCATCACAAGCATTTGGGCAGAGAGTGTATAGTTTTAATTTTCGCCAGCCATCCGTTACAGACCATAAGCATTAATCATATTTCCAGTACGCTAGTATTGAGCTCTTCAACAAGCCAACTACACGTACTAATAAATTTTGCTCCATGAGACTACAGCCGCTATCGTCAAGCAATTTAGGCTTCCAAATAAAGCTTCCATTTGATTGGATCTTGTAAAGAGTGTCCCAGCTTACCAGTTAACTACCAATTATGTTGTCTATTTTCCACATTTCTATCTTATTTCTAACACAGATTCATCTGAAGGAACAAACTAGCTAAGAGCGTCAACTTGCCATTACCTAGAATGAATTCTATTGCTTGGTGTGACCAATTTGCAAATCTGGCCTCATCTTCCTGTGATAAAATGAAATACATCTTTAGTGGTTCCACAATAAAGATGAGTATGGATGAAAAATGGTATTCTGTATCACTGACAGGGGTAACATGTTCACAAAGTTCTGCAAGAAAATCAATTGAAGCCTTAAACTGCTCCATTCCATCTTCGTTGCTAAAATCTGCAATTGCAGTGAAACAAATAGAATATTTTGTGCTTCAATAACACATAAGGAGCCCAACAATTGCTGAAATTGGAGGTAAACTGTATACAACCAGTTATACATCTAATGGTAATGACTTCTTATATCAAATCTTTAATTAATTAACTATGTTTCTCTTACCCAAAAACCTTATGATCCATTTTATAGAAGCTATGTAGGTACAGCTATCAGTTCATGTGATAAGTGATAACAGCATGCATAACATACCTGAAAAATATAACTGCTGAACAGAACCACCTGTTAGCTTCTTCTTGCGCTCCTTCAAACGCACTAGAAACCCCATGAACGAATAAATTATAACTATTAAGCAAGAACAAAAAGAGGCATTATAGTGTCCGTTAGCCAACCTTGTTGGAGAAATCTCCTTCGAAGTACATCATTAACTTTACCATCAAAGCTGTCGAATGGATGCTTCGAGCTGGATATTCCCATATCACTGAAGAAATAGCATTTGCAAGCAACATTTAGAGGAAACAAATCGTCCTGCATTCCCTCTGCATCCCAACAAAACTGAATACTATGATCTTACATCCCTAATCTGCATGTACACATGATAAAACATACTGTAGCAAAAAGACAATAGCACCTTCGGCCACCCGAAGCTCATCTCTCAGCCTCAGTAGCTCTTGTTTCCTTCCCTTGGCCTAAATCAAACAACTAATTGAGTAGTCATACCTCTTACATTCATTGTCATCACTAACTAACATCATCAAATCTACTCTACTTTCATAGGCTTCAGCCTTCAAATACCAAGGGCTTCATCAATTATTGACCTAGCACAAGTGGCTTCTCAATCTGGCATTGTTCAGTTAGGTTTATGTTCAAACGAACACCTTCTGTTTCAACTTCCCCCAAATCGAACAAAAATAGTAAAACCTAGACAAAAACCAACGCAAATTGAAAGCGGCAGACCTTCTTCTTCCATCGCTGCGCGTCTGATTCAGTCGCAGGTAACTCCTTCCGCGCAAGCTTGTTCCGAAGTAGAGTCACGGCTACTGCTAACTTCAGCGACTCATCAGAGTTCAGCGTAACACAACCGCCAGGCTGCTGCGATTGACCTGCTGAAAACGACATCCGGACTCCTCCCTTTACGAAATATTCGAGCACGTCGCAGCTTTTCCGAATTAGATGATGAAGTTCTCTATCGATGTTTGTTTAGTCAACTCGGAAGGTCTTCCTTCTCATTTGAGGTTCAAATTTTAAAAAATTGGCGCCAAATATATCACACTTCAGGTGGTGAAGTAATCAGGCATTGTAGGGGATGGGTTGAGATCTGGTAAGAAATGACTTTAAGGTGAGAAATAAGAATTAATTAGGACCATACATCTTGTGTAATCTACGATTCAGATTAAACCTAATTAATCCTACATAACTGCCTAATTAATCAAATAAAGTTGGATGTAGGGGCAAATTAGTCCTGATAAAATTTGTTAAAAATATACCGGCTGCTTCTTCGCAGATCCATCTTCCCGATCAGATCCGCCGAGCAAACTTCATGCCGAATTCTCCAGATTGCGACACTCCATCCTAGGAGGCGACGGAGATGGGGATTTTCAGGGGAGGGGGTGAGTGGAGGAGGGAGTGTGGACCGTAGATGGGGATGATTTACCGTCGGACGGAGAGTGGAGCGGAGTGAGGCAGCTCATCGTCTTCGTCGTCGATGAATTGTTGACGAGATCGTGACTCGGTCTCTGCTTTGCTACTATCATAATCCGTAGCAGACTGTCTCATGATCCGTAGCTTGGTAAAATACGTAGTCATGTATTTAACTGCACAGTATACTTTACAAGCTAATTGTGATACGTTTGTTTATATTGATTGCAATTGTGAAATGTTAAGGCGCATTTGAATGGCTATCATTTAGATTTAGACGGTTCACTATTTTGTTAAGAAGCTGGCTGGCCATACCATACTAATGAAAAATGTAGAGCAAGGTCATGAATGCAAATACTGTCATCTCTTGCTTCTTTCTGCCACAGGAAAGGTACTTTGGAAGATCATATTTCATTTTGGTTTAGATCTGGATATGATGGAGCTGATTTAAAAGGTCAGTGTAGTGCGCTTATAAGTATACAATCAATATTTTTCTTTTTAGAATTTGTTCCCTGAGTGTATATACGAAGTCGCTAAGGTGTTGGGGTTTGTGAGATTTAGATCGAAAATTGTATGATGTTTGTTTAAAAATATTTGGTTTTCTAGGCGGCTGATGTTTATTGTTTATCGTGGTTGAATTTGGCAGATCTGAATTTTTAGGGTTTATCGTTATTCACCTAGTACATATGCGTATCATAATCCGTATCACTAAGCAGTAAGATGCGTAGCCTATCGTGTGTTTTTGGAGGAGATGAACTAAATAGCCATGTGTGCTGTTCTAATGATACGTAGATTACAATCTCGAGCTGGCTAGTTTTTGTTTTACTCAGTTGGGTGGAGTGATTAAAATATGTAACATCATTTGATTAGTGAAAGCATATTGTATCAAAATCCGTAGTATAAGTTATATAGATGTGAAGTGGTCATGCATCATACCATATGATGAAGCATTAATAGAATTCAGTGGTAGTTAATATCCGTAATTGATAATGCAGGACATTCGGTCACCACTCAACCAAATTCGAGATAAAGTGTTGAAACGCGCCAATGGATGATTGAAAAAGAATCCAGAGGAATATTATGATGGGAAGACGAATAAAAGCACTGATTGCTGATTTGTAGGATTACAATCCAACATATAACAACACATTTTAAATTAGTTCCACTTATGTTATGTACAATGTATTTTGGCTAGTATGGTAGGACCAGTATGTTCCAATTTAATGTTGCTCATGTTTTTAATATGATACTCTGTAAGTACGCACTGTATTTAGCACATATGTATCACACAGGGTTTTTTATTCGTATGATGTAATTATAATCTGTAGCTAAGTAATTATAATTCGTAGCTTTGTAAGCATAATCCGTAGCTTTGTAAGCATAATCCGTAGCTTCGTAAGCATAATCCGTAGCAGTGTATGCATAATCCGTAGCTGAGGTATATAATCGGTATGAGATCATAATCCGTAGCATAGTAAGTACAATCCGTAGCTTCGTAAGCATAATCCGTAGCAGTGTATGCATAATCCGTGGCTGAGGTATATAATCGGTATGAGATCATAATCCGTAACATAGTAAGTACAATTTGTAGAATTCGCAACAAAATTCGTAGCAACATAATCATAATCAGTACCATTGTAAGCATTTTACTCTGATTTGTATGTATTATACGTAGTAATGTACGCATAATCCGTAGCAATGTAAGCATAATCCGTAGCAATGTAAGCATAATCCGTAACACTGTAAGCATAATCCGTACCGTTGTACGCATAATCCGTAGTAATGGAAACATGTTTTTCCAAAATAAGATGATACAAAAACATAAAGAACAATAACCAGTTTTTTACAAGAAGAATGTAACGTAATGTAAAAATAATACAATCAATGTTGTATGTGTTATCAAGTCCAGCAAAATTAGCATCTACATGTTCGGAAGTAGCACCACGCATTCGTGAGTCATTCTCTACTCTCTTTGGACAATTGACATGACTAGGTATAGTTACTTCGAGGCCATGCTCATTCAAATCCTCATCAAACCAGAGCATTGAGATGAAACATAGCTATTTCCAAACTGCCACTGCTGTGGCTTCACCATCACTTTCTGATCATAATTCCTCAAAACCTGTAGGCTTCCTCTCTATCACAATCTCGAAGAGGGTGGGGAGATCATTCATCATGGTGAATAGACGCTGCCTGTCAGTTGAAAAACAACATACTCAGAACAAAATAAATACCTAAACCTAAACACCACTGAAGAGTTAGCAATCACTGAGCAGGAACATGTGACCTCTTTGAAAACAACTAAGAAACCAATGTTGTTTAACAAATACAATTAAAAAGGTATTAAAAGAGGAAGCAATGAGAAGATTACTTTCAACACTAAGCAAACTACATAATCATCAATTTTAGTCTGAACACTGTTTTGAGGATATTACTTTCTACATGAGTATCAGCAATCAATTTCTCACCAAATTACTGATAGGAAAAAAGAGAGAGAGGATTTATACAGCAATCAATCCTTATTTTGAGAATGCATCCCTGAAATCTACATTAAGGCATATGAAAATTTCATGAGATACATATCAAACCATCAACTTAACCTGTATGAGATACATATAAAAATTAAGGCTATCATTTTTTGCTGCAATGCCATGAACAATCCTACACCATCCATCCCCAAACAAAAACAATTTGTTTTCATACACCAATATGTTATTCTAAATCAGCAGATCTCTGATTGTACATCAATATGGTATATGAAAACAAGAGGACTTACCGAGACTGAACATGGCAATTCCAAGACCTGCATCCGACAGAATCGAGATTGACTTTGCTATAAATGCCGGCATCTCCACATTCCACCTGTAAATACAACAACAGTGATGATAGAATGGGATAAAAGAAAGCGAAATACAAGCACACCACTGCTCAGTGTTCCATAAAATACCAGAAAAAAAGTATATAATGAATCAAATTGATCCAAAAGGAAGGAGGAGATACAACAAAAAGACTGAATCCATAATTTCTAAAATTGATAAATTTTCTCCAACAAACAACTTCAGCTGATGCAAATCCAGACAAACGTCACTTCGACTCTGCCAGCTTCAAAAACAAAAGCTTATTTCATTGACGAATTCTCTCAAGTTCTTGTTTCATATGAAATACAATCTACATATAAAAATAATCAAGCAGCAAACACTTCACCATACAAAAATAAGTCATATAAGAAATCTCAATTTATCAAAACTGCTGGGCATAAACAATTGAAGTATAAAATAATTGACGCTGTAGAAAACAGATTATAGAAAATTATAGAAATCAACAAGACACAAATTATACAAAACAGACCTTTTCCTGGAGTCTCTGTAGCTGCTTGACGTGCTCTTTCGCCTTCAACACTCCAACTTGTTCTTCCATCACTTCCTCGTCGGACGTTGCAACATCAACTGATGCACCAACAAACACTTCAACAACAGCAATACCAATTCGATATACTTTTTTTATGCCACATCATCCCTAAACAATCGTCACTTCGTCTCTGCCAGCTTCAAAAACCTATGAGCCGAGTCGGACTAGTTACTCGCTTTGATCGCGAACATCTTCCGAGACGCCTTGGACAGAACCAACGAATTCAAACCTTATCTGTTCAATCTCTTGCAACTGCATCAATCCAAACAAAATCCAAATCAATTTCCATCTCTGAAGAAATTCAAACAGAAATGGAGAAAAAATTCAAATTCGATAGTCCGTCCGTACGTTGACAGAACATTGGAAGCTCGGCCGACTCGACATCCTTTGCACTTTGATTCGTTGATGGAATAGCAGCGTTGCTTTCCAGTTATGCGACGGAGTGCCGATTGACGAAGTTTTAGGGTTTGGTTGAGTTACGCGACGGAGAACAAATCCAGAGACGAAGTGACGATTGTTTTAGGGTTTGATTGATGCTAAATTGTTATTCCAAATATACCCTTTAACCATATTTGCACTAATAAATATATTTTATATATTCGTAATATTCTATTTATTCATCATCGTTAGATCTTTATAATCAATGGACCAGATTATTTCCTATTTCTCACAAAAACAGGAACTTCTGTAGGGGATTAAGCTTATCAAAGCTGTTTACGAAAAAGCTCACTTGTTAATAAATTTATTAGTTAATACAAAACCATTTCAACACCATTTAACACAGGCAAGCGTTTTCTCTGGCCGGCGAGATCGTTGTGGCTCAACAATCGTTGAGGATTTTCTTTGTTGGGTTCTGCTACGAAGCGTCGTTTCTGGTTTCTCTGGAAGGCGGGATCGTTGTGGCCCAGAACTTTCTCTTTTGTGGAACTCTGAGTTCTAGCGGAAGTGGTTCGCGGGAGAGCTCAAACTCTCAGTTTCTATCTGAGTTCGTTTAGCCTCTTTGGAGCCCAGTTGTAGCTAATGACGACTTTGGTTTGGAATTGTAGAGGACTGGGGAATCCTAGAACAATTCGAGAGCTGCGTAGTCTGATTAAGACTACTAATCCTCAGATGGTAGGTCTAATCGAGACAAAATCTAGCAAGGAAAAGATGGAGCTTCTCCGTGTTCAGCTAGGTTTTTTTGGCTGTTTCTCAGTGCCGGCGAAGGGGTCAGCTGGTGGGCTGGCGCTGCTTTGGAAACAGGAGGCAGAGGTTTCAATTCGTTCTTTTTCTTTTTATCACATCGACTTTTTGGTTTCGGACGCTGATCCTGTTAGACACACTTTATTCTACGGTTCCCCTGTTGCAAGTAAGAGGATGTTGAGTTGGAATCTGTTGCGTTCCCTTTATGAGAACTCTCAACTCCCTTGGTGTATCTTGGGTGATTTCAATGACATTTTGTGTAAATCTGACACTACAAGGTTCTCAAATCAAAAGGGCTATTATATGCATCTGTTCAGACGTGCTATAATTGACTGTTCTCTGATGGATTTTGGCTATAAAGGTTATAAGTTTACTTACACTAACAGAAGGCAGGGTTCTCTTGAGTGCAAAAGTAGGCTTGACAGAGTTTTTGCCTCAACGGGTTGGTTAAGTAAATTTTCTACAGCTACCAATAGCCATATTTACACTTACTCTTCAGATCACATGGCTTTATTGCTCGAAGTTCGTGGCAGGAAGGTCGGGTGCTCTAATGTCTTTAGATTTGAAAATATGTGGCTGCAGGATTCTAAGTTTAAGCAAGTGGTCCAGCAAGTTTGGCAACAATGCTCTAAAAGAAGATTGAGTTATGAGGATAAGTTGCAGATTCTCCAAAAAGATCTGTCTCAATGGAATAAGCATCACTTTGGAAATGTGCAGTACAAGATTAAAAAGATTAAATCTGAGTTGGAAGATTTCAATACTCAAGAAAGATCTGACTTCACCCAGCATAAAGAAGAGCAATTGATATCTGAATTAGACGATTGGCTTCAGAAGGAGGAGATCTTATGGAGGCAGCGATCCAGAGTTGCATGGCTTTCAGAAGGTGACAATAATACAAAGTATTTTCATGCCGTTGCCAATGCTAGAAGGAAGTCTAATAGTATTTCCAAGTTGAAGGATCACAGTGGAGAGGAGGTGACGGACGGTCAAAGAATTAAACAGTTAATAGTGCAGCATTATACAAGCATTTTTCAACAATCCAGGCCTATTTCCAAAGAAGTGTTGCAGTCTAATTTGAGTTGTCTGGACAGAAAAATCACAGAACATCAAAATACTATATTATCTGCACCTTACACTGTTGAAGAGGTCACTCAAGCGGTCTTTCAGATTCACCCTATGAAAGCGCCTGGAAAAGACGGGTTTTCTGCAGATTTTTTTCAAAGCTGTTGGAATATTGTTAGAGATGATTTTGTTAAGGAGTGTTTGTCCTTCCTTAACAATGGGATTCTCAACAGTGAAGCTAATACTACGCTCATCACTCTTATCCCTAAAGTGAAGAACGCTTCCACAGTGACTGATTATAGACCAATAAGCCTGATTGGAACTAAAATGAAGGTGATCTCAAAGATGATTGTTAATCGTCTTCAGCAAATTCTTGCCGACGTAATCTCAATTGAGCAGTCTGCTTTTGTTAAGAACAGAGTCATTACTGACAACTTAATCATTTCACATGAGATCATCCATTATATCAAGAAAGTCAGAAACCAGAAAAGTGTTTACGGTTCCTTAAAGTTAGACATAACAAAAGCATATGATTCAGTGGACTGGTTGTTCTTACAAGAGGTGTTAAGTAAAATGGGGTTCACGGACGTCTGGATTCAAAGAATCATGCAGTTAGTAACATCAGTGAAATATTTTATTAAGGTGAATGACGTTTTCACAGATGAAATAGTACCCAGGAGAGGACTTCGGCAAGGCGACCCACTTTCTCCTTATCTATTCATTTTGTGCACGGAATTCTTCTCTGCTCTGTTGACTCAGTATAAGAATATGGGTCTTATTGATGGTATCAAGATAGCTAGGAGAGCTCCGCCCATTAGTCATCTGCTTTTTGCGGACGATAGTATGCTTTTCCTCGAGATATCTCACAACTCTATTTCTCGCGTCAGACATCTTCTTGATATATATGGTGATACGTCTGGCCTCAGAGTAAATTTTAGCAAGTCGGAAATGTTGGTTAGCAGAAACATTTGTCCGACTCTTACGGACCATATCCATCACGAGCTTGGGATAAAGATTGTGGATAATCATTCCAAATATTTAGGATTACCCACTGCTCTTAATCGTAAATATTCTCAAACTTTTCAGCCAATTCTAGATAGAATTTGGAGTAAAACAAGGAGCTGGAACTCTCAGACTCTATCCCAAGGTGGAAGACATGTTTTAATACAATCAGTTCTCAATGCAATTCCTCAATATTGGCTTTCTTGTTTTATCCTCCCAGATGTGGTCATTAAAAAGCTTCATTCTATTATTAATGACTTCTGGTGGAAACATGCCGGGAAGGATAAACCAATGTATTGGATTCGTGGAAGCATAGCGAGGCAGCCGAAGGGAGACGGCGGGTTGGGATTCTACAACTTTCATTTTTTGAATATGGCTTTTTTAGCCAAACAGTGCTGGAGAATTATGAAGGAGCATAATCCTTTGCTTAGTAAGCTTATCAAATCTAAGTACTATCCTAATTGTCATATGTTGGATGCTCCTATATCAGCTCAACCGTCACATGTTTGGCGAGCTTTTCATAGATCCCTTGCTATTTTACGACATGGGTGTGTTACAGATCAAATGACTGGGGATGTAAGGTGGAGCCTAAATTCTCAGGAGGTTTTAGATATTCACTCATCCTATAAAGCGATGCAGCACATTTCTCTTTCTCATTCTAATTTGGCCAGTGAAGGAGAACAGTCTGACAAGAGTTCTTTGGCTAAATTCTGGAAGTTTGTTTGGAAACTCCCTGTTCCGAGAAAGATTAAGATATTTATATGGCCTGGATATCATAAAGGGCTTCCAACGAACCAGCAACTTGTTACAAGGCACATCAGTAGTATCAAACCATGTTCCATTTGCAATTATCACAGAGAAGGCGATTTACATCCGTTTATTCACTGTCGATGGTGCAAATCGGTTTGGAGTTCCCTTGAACAGAACGTCCATAATGATTGCAAGGATTTTACTTCATTGGCGGATGTATTTTTCTTCCTTTACTCGCAGGTTAGCCCAGATGTTTTCTGCAAGACGATTATTGCATTTTGGTTTATATGGTATCATCGAAATAGAGTCATGCATGGTGGTTCCATTTTGTCTCCTGTTGCAGCCAGCAATCGCATTGTCAAACTTTACAAGGATTTTACGCGGAATAACAAGGCGCTATTATCTAATATTAGCAGCACAGCTCTTGTCTGGCAATGTCCAACAGGTATTTTTGTTAAAGTCAATTGCGATGGTTCTTGGTTTGAAGAACAAAAATCAGGTGGTCTAGGAGTGATCGTCAGGTATTCTCATGGCTGTGTTTTAGCTATTGCTGCAAAATACATGGAGCAGAGTAATAATGTGCTTGAATGTGAGGTGGAGGCTCTTCTTTTAGGCTTTTATCACAGCCAAAAATCTACAACTTCAGCATGTTGTCTTTGAGTCTGATTGTAAGGATTTAGTTCAACTTGTTAATTATGGGAATCCCGTTGGTTTTTCGAAAGCCTCAACTTTTCATGACATCAAGACTATGCTTTCTAGAAATCGTTACTGGGCCGTCTGTTTCACAAGGCGTGAAGCTAATAGTGTCGCTGATTTCATTGCCAGAAAAGCGAACTCAGAGATGTGGAATTGGTGCAGATTGGATGCTATTCCTAAAATATCTGTTCTTGTCCAATAGTTGTAGCTTTACGTTTGCCTTGTTTAGCCTTGTGGCTTTATAAAAAAAAAACACAGGCAAGCTTAAAAAGTTTAACACTCTGTTTGACTGCAGTCGAGTTTTAAAGTAAGACTTTTTTTTTTGATGGAAAGTTTTAAAGTAACACTTTTGAACTTCAGAATTCTTATTTCTACCGAGATCCTTTTTTTTCTTTTTTTTTTTGATGTAGGGTTAGTAGTTAGGTGAGTAATAAGGGATTTGAACCTGTACACCTAAGGTGCGGGGTGGGACTGTCTACCACCAGGTCAGTCCATTTAGTTTAGCCCTCTACTGAGATCCATTTAACCGGTCTCTCGAAGCATTCCGGCGTTTTCCCAAAGAAACCAATCTTGAAAGACCGATTTTACTACAGAAAGATCACCGATCCATCGATCAAAGTCTTAGTCACCATACAATGTATTCTATAGCGTGAGTTTGAAGGTGTCAATTTCGTACCTTTCATATTAAATTTTGTAAGAAAAAAAATCGATTTCACAAAAATCTTAATCTCTCTAAAAATAGAAAGGCAAATCAATCCTGCTACAACATGCGTGATTTCTTTGAACAACTACAGTTACAAGAAGCCAGAGACACTAAACAGCACATACGGAAGATTTTCGTTTTCAAGTAACATCAAAAGGGTAAAAATTTGAAACAAAAACTGTATATCTGACAAGCCCTGTTTATATGGGCACAAGCGCACATTCAGGGATCAAAAACCCGACTTAAGTATACAACTCGCTATCAAAAATTATGTGATTGGGAAGCCGGAGGAACAAGCTTCAAGATTGACACAATTTCTCATAATGTAGGAATGATACAAGGTCTCTTTGGTTGAAGGAGTGATTACTGGAATAGGCTCTGGCAAGCACTAATGTCAGCTGCTTGCGAATTTAGTACATCTTGTCCTGAAGGGCTGGAACTGATTGTCTGAATAGCAGCATTAAGGATGGCCTTTTGGAAGAAATCATCTTCAACCTTTTTCAAGACTTCATTAACTACCTTGAAATCCACTTCAGTAGCTAAAACTGCTTTGCCGAGTACTTCACCGAAACTGGCCGGTGCTTTTGGCAAATCTATGGCAATGTCGTCTAGCATTGAGGAGTAGAGTATGCACCCAGTTCCAATGTCGTTGCTTGTGAAAACCTTTTTGGTATAGAGATAGTGCAAGAGGTTAGAGACGGGTTCGATGCACGATGGACCTTTGTCGAGGGCGTAGGAGATGGCTGTTTTGACAACTTCTGGGTGGTATGCTGGGGATTGGAGTTCTTCGATACAGACTAATGCCTCGTCCAAAAGTCTTACGTTGAAGTACTCCTCAAGGAGGGACTTGGTTTTTCTTGTCAACTCAGCTGGGTTTAGGGCTGTTGTTGGAGTTTGTGGTCTTGTGGGCACTGTATTTGGAGATGGATCTACGACCGAGTTTGATGGTCGGGCTGAGGGTGAAGTGCTTCCTTGGTTGACTAGCTGGGGCCGACCTTGAGGTAGTGCTTTTGAATTCAGGGACATTGATTTACCAAGCACCGGTTGGTTACGAGCAGCAACATTAGGAACTGGCCCACTGCCCCTTGGCATCGACCGATTCCTTGGTAACTCCCATTCATCGTTGTCGGTCACTGGCATACTTGGAATCCTTCTCGATCCAGGCATACCCGGCATCATACCTCCAGAGCCAGGTCGCATGATAGGAAAGCCATCTGGGCTGGTACTCCCTTGAGGAGGACCAGGCCGATTTCTCATTCCTGCAGTAGCACCTGGGCGCAATTTCAGGTCTAGCTCTGCTTCCGTGTGGATTTCACTGATTGTTTTGGCTTTAACCTGAACGGAAAAAAAAAGATTTGGAGATGTGAAACAATAAGAAGTGCAATGGTAATAAATAGTCGGAATTGTGACTCGATAACAATTATTTACCTCCTTTCTTCTAGGAGTCCAATTGTTAGCCCGCATATCAATAACATCCCGAACCATAAATCTCAACCGGGGAGCCAGCTCTTTGTTGGTTGTGAGCTCGTTCAACCGGCTGAAATACACATCATTAATCCGCTTGGACTTTGGGCTCTCATCAAGCTGCTTACCAATAGTTACAAAGAACTGAGAAATGGCCTCCACATTTTCCTCAGCCGGACAAACCTTATTATCCGGTCCTAGAAGTTCCTGCATGTCAATAGATTGATAAGAATTCGTTAAAGCTAGATCTCCATCATTATATTAAATGGGTGAAGATCCTATCAAAGTAGAATGAAGTTTGTACTTGAACAATGTGATGAACTATCTTCTCGGGAACCATCTTCTGCTTCAATAGTTCTCCAATCAGCTTGATATTTCCAAGAGTTCTAAGTTTCAGCATCTTTTCTTTATCCTGACGCTCAGCGTCTTGCTCGGGCCCATTCAATAGCTTCACTTCTTGTCTCAGCTTGTCAGCGCCTTCAAACGCCTCCTGGCAGTTATTCAAGAGAAGTCGCTTGAAGGTAATGTCTTTACCCCCCGGCTCATCAGATGGAAAAGGGGGCAGCTTCTCGTTAAGAGCTGAACATAGTTGGGCGTACATGAAACAGAAGGTGGGCTCCAACACAGCTTTGTCAAATATCAATGCTATGACGCCCTGAAAAACATGACTTGTTAGTTCTTACCATTTAACATTTCAAAATCACAGTTCTTTAAAGCCAATCAGCAAATGAATATGTACCTTTAAGATATCTGCAGTTGTGATCCCAGAATCGACTATTTGGTCTTTCAGACGATCGAAGTTATCGGGAGTAAGTTTGTTTAGTATCCTGGAATAGGAGAAGCATAAAGTAGTCAGATCATTACCACAAGCAATCGGGCATCCGTCAAACTGTCCACAAACTACAAGACCACTCACCCTTTAATTGTTTTCAAAACACGCTCTTGTTCAGATAAATTCCCCCTTCGAGCAAACCAAGGCGTCTCTGTCTTGACTAAAGCAGGAACGGGTCCACCCTAATTCAAGAAAAGCAAATAAGAAAACCATGGCAAAAAAAACAAAATACAATGTGGAATTTTCTTATGCCGGCAGAGAATGACATGCACGAACCAAAGGATATATAACAGGCCGTTTATTGCATGCTAAAACATTAAGATTGGGAGTTGACGGATGTTAAAATAGTATTAGGTATAAGCAATATACATACCCCTTGGTGTGGAGACACTTGAGCTCTAGAAAATTGAGAGTTGAAACTGTCTTGCCTTCCAAATTGGTTGCCATCCATTCTTCTGGAATCATATCGGTCACTAGAGCCTCTATTCTCTTTACCTGCGTCCCATGACTTTTCCTCAACCGGGGATGTAAGATTTGAAGATCTAGCACGCCAGTCCCGGCTCTCTGGTTCAATGTAGCGACCTTGAAAGGGAGTGGGTAGCTGGACATTAACAGAAAAAATGAAATCAAGGAACAAGCTTTGACAAAATATGAAACCCTTTAGCATTGTTACAACTAATAGCGCACTGAAATCCAATGTCTATAAGCATAGTCAGTACGCAAATTTTAATTTTTTTAAACAAACTCACCGTATTCTCCCCACGCCCCCATTGCTGCTTTTCTTCTCCAAATAGTTCCGCATCAATGTCTCTTTTGATTTTTAGTATATCTTCACTAACCACAACAATCTAAGTAAATGAAGAAATGAGTGTTTAGGAAAATAGTGATTATGCAGCAATCAAATATTATATTGTCACACGAACATGTTTTTTTTTTCAGAATTACCTCACGAAGTTGAATTAGCTGGTCACGGGTGTATTTGACACGTTCTCTGCCTTCAAAAAGTGTATCCTGTATGGAAAATTAATGAGCGTCCTCTAATGAAACTCACGGAGACTTCACAGTGAATTAATTGAAATTTGAAATATCAGTAGGTCCTTTGTGAGCAACTGAAACTCGAAGCATGCCCACCTAAAGCCTACATATATTAATATATGTCCATATTTACAGCAGGTAAGCAATTCTAAGCGCCCAGCCAAGAATTAGGACAAACTTTAATACTCAAATAAAACACTAGGGTTTCCAAGAAGGCAAGAACCCTGAATAAAATCTGAACGGAATAAAGACTAACACATTACTACCAACAACAAAACATAACATTAACGGGACTGTTAAGTGTTAACAGATAACTGATAATAGTCAATTTAGTTGTAGCGAAACAGCAAAAATCGATATTTTTACTCATTGAATCATCAATGCAGGTTGCAGGATACAACCATTCTTCTGAATATCAATCATCATTGACAGCCCAAAGAGCTTCGGTGAAACTTGTCAATTATCGAATATATCTAACCGAAAAACGGCACACATACTACTACAATGCTAATTAAACCTGACAAAAGCCAGCCAGCAACAGAATTACTAGCAAACAACCAAGTCAAAATCTGAACAAAAACTCACAAATTCAAAACCTGTAACACAAATTTTCAATCCCATAATGACAAAACTCAATAATCGAATACCAGATCCACAATTCCAAATCAAATCAAATCAAATTTCAGCTACCGAAAAAAGTTATCTGAAAAAACACAATTGCACAGATACGTTGCAACAAATAGGTCTGACTACAGACCTTAACAGAAAAAGCTGGCGATGCAGCTACATGCGGTCTCAACGCAGGACCATCGACTCCCCCAGCACCAAAAGCTCTACTACCACCGCCTCTGGTTCCGCCGCCAGGCCTCAGACTCAGAGCAGATCGATCCGCCATAGCTCAATTCAAAATAAATCAAACTCACGCAATTGGGGAGTAACGAGATGTCGATGGTGAAGATGAGAAGCACAGAGCCTCGGCTGGGAGGCTGAGGCTTATATTATGGACAGAGTGAAAAACCCTTTTCCGTTTCATAGGAGGACTCTAAGGATGTTTTTTTTATAAATTATACAAATGTCACGTCACTTAGTTCCATTGACAATCTGACCCCTTTAGTTTACTTCAAATTTGAAGGTTTTTTTTAAGAACTAGGGTGATTTTATTCCCAAAAAAATACAATCAGAATACAAACATATCAGAGAACAAAACACTACACTGGACACGTATTTATATTTCATGCAGCAAAGCTAAATTAAAGATAAAACAATATTAAAACTATATCGTTTTAAAAATATAATCTTTAAGTTGAAAATTGAATCATTTTTAAAACTATGTAGTTTTGATTTATAAACCTACAAAACTATGTCGTTTTTGCTTTGACAACAAATTGATACGCGAGGCAAAGTGATTAGCCCAGTGGTGGGCAATCCACCTGCATCCCAAGTGACCCAGGTTCAAGTCCTCACCCCTCCAAAAAGGAGCAGATACTAATTCTAACCCACTAACCCTCATCAAAAACAAACAAACAAATTGATACGCTACTTGGGATTTTATTCCGATTGACACTAACTACATACACATGTACTTATTTAGGAAATAGAGTGATTTATTTTTTTTTTATGGATTTTATTCCTCCTAAATTGATGAATTTATATGCACTGATTTCCGAGGTTTGTTTTTCACATATACTTTTATCATATCAATTTAAAATAATTGTAATTTGAGAAATCAAGCCATAATATAAAAAAGCACAGCACATTCAGATTTACCAACATTCTTCTATTTTATAGGTTAAAAAATATTCACTTGAGATAAGAAAGAAAGTGCTTAACATTTTTCAAACTTTTAATCCAGTATAAAATTAGCATGGCTTCAATCTATTTTAACACTCGCTGCATGATGTCAAGCGATGTGGAATCAACTGGTATAAAGTATAAACAACAAAGAGTTGGTGTTACCTTCAAATAATATACACACAGATGTATCTTGAGTGGGTTTTATACTAGTATGTACTCTGTATAGGTACTAAATGGTTCATTACATTTAAAAGACCTAGAAAAATAATAATTATAGCCCGGAAAGAATAAAGAATGAGAGAATGGGATAGTTCATGATGAATTTGTAAAAAGAAAAACATGTACAAATGGCTGACGGTGGAGATGGTGAAGGCTTGTTAGTTCTAGCATAGCAGCTGCAGCCTGCAGCTGTACAGGGTCATGAATGTTGCATGGTTTCGACAATGTGTGCTCTTCAGTACCTGTCAATGCTCGCATATGTTTGTATCAGATGGCTTCGAAGGCTGTTCTCTTCTACCTGCAACACATATAGGAAACATTAGCTATACAAAAAAGTTTGTACAAAGTGATTAATTTTAAAAACTACCAACAGATGCAATGTTCTTTTCTCTTTCTTTTTTTTGTATATCAGATGCAATATCTAATTCCTACCTCCATGGTTGCGTTCAAAGCAAGCAGAGCTTCACATTCATCAAGCATGCCTCTCTCCTGTACTGCTAAATCAGCTAAGCGCGACGCCAAGCTGTTCACGCCCGCAACCTGTAAAATGTAACATTATCAAATAAGGATAGTGTATGATAGCAACCAACTAAACAAACTCAAGCCTTCAATTACACGAAGTCAAATCTAGGAACAAGAAACTCACCCTTGAAAGTAAAGTGATGACTGAGGGGCCCATTGACTGCATGACATCCATAGCAGAGCCCATAGCAACCTTTAATGATTCAATTTCAGCCTGTAAAGAACAAGGCAATAATGAATTCCAAGCTTCTCAGGACAGGAACACTATATTTTCTGTTATCACTGCATTATAGACATACCCGTGCTCCTCCAGTCAATGGAAGCCGAAGCGTGTTAGCCTCCAAATCCTTGGTAATTCCAGTCAATGACAAGGAGTGATCCTTTTCAAGTGATGCCCAATCATCCAAACATCTTAACTGTACTAGCAATAGTTTTAATAACTATATAGAAAAAAGTAAATAGTAGCAAGCATACAAACGATGAACAATCTCTTTCGGGCATCTATTTCGTTTATTTTGAGTTCTCGAACTTAGATAAGCTGCCGAAGTTGAAAACAAGGCACTGCAGAATCTATTTAAGAAAAGTGCTAACCTGTTCATTCAGTACCGAATTGAGCTTCAACTCCAATCTCATTTGTTGTAATCGAATCTTTTTCTTGAATACCGAATCCCGCAAAGCCAGGTTGGTTCTCAACACATTATTTAGACTTCTCTGAAAATTCATTTTATAAACATGAAAAACTCAAACTTCTAAAGGAAACAATGTTATACAAGTAAACAGTCAAGAAAGAAACAGAATGTGAAATGGCAAAACTCAATCCAAATATAGAATGAGACTATTGTGAGCAATATGTTAGAATGATGCAGAATTTTTATGTAAATGTTCTACAATCCGATTTAGAAATAAATTATACCTCTGCTGTTACTTTCTGGATTCGCAATGTAACATCTGTCCGAGCATTAGCGAATCTCCATTGCAAATGTCTATTGTACAACAACCGCAGTTGATGTGCATCTTCAAGCTGATTATTTTTCCTTGGATTTCTAAAATCTGCAATAAAGCTGAGAACTGAAGCCGACGAGATGGATTGACTAGACGAGCTGAGGGGCCTTATCCGAGATGGACTGAGCCCTCTAGGAGGAGTAGATGGTCTCGAGTGAGATGGACTAGAAACCTTTGATTGAGAGGCAGTTCGGATTGGTGACGGATGTCGCGACCCAGGCAAAGACTGAGATCTGGCTACAGGTGTTGATAATGTAATTCTGTCAGATGAACTTGATGGCTGTGGCTTTCTCAACTGAGGTAATTTTAAGAAGTTAATATCACTTGATAAATCCCCTACAGAACCCTTTCTTTCTAGTATATTTGGATCAGAGGCTATTTGATTTGACACATCACTAGAAGTTTTCAGTATAGGCTTGCTCATCCCATCAGATACTCTTCTCAACGAAGGAATCCCGATTCTCGGTAGCGGTGCAGATGCGTTTCTGATAATCTTATCTGTAAAATCAACACTTCGATTTAAAGAACCAGAAGAGACCTTCCCTCCTATTCTAATCTTATCTGTAAAATCAACACTTCGATTTAAAGAACCGGAAGAGACCTTCCCTCCTGTTCTAATCTTATCTGTAAAATCAACACTTTGATTTAAAAAACCGGAAGAGACCTTCCCTCCTATTCTACTCGGCCATCGATGCTGATCCACCAATCTAGTATGTGAACTATCTGCAGGCTTAGCATTCTCAGCCTGATCTAACAAGCTCTTCCCCTTAAGAGGACTTCTCCTTCTCTCAGGAGTTCCCTTCCTGGGGCTCGGAGGTGATTCAGGTTGCTTATGTGATGCATTTGAAGAAAGCCTCAAGCTGCGATCAAACAGAGAATGAGTAACAGGTCTTTCCTTCTTGACTGTGGGAGCTCCATCAGACTGAAAAGAAACACTGAGACTTCTCATTGTGGAAGGCCATAAGCTTTCTGGTTGCTTGGTAAGTGCAATTTTCCTAGCTGCCAAGCTCACATCTATATCTCGAATAGGTGTCGATGGACCAGATGGTGAAGTAGGTGTTGAGGGTCGCCTTCTCTCTGCAGACACAGCTCTTTTAGGAACCACCACTGAAGCTGGTGTCGTAGTTGATCTAGACACAGGAGACGGGAAACGCTTTGCTGCTGAGGGTGTGTTAATGGAAGTGGACATGTACCTGGAACTAACCTCCCTAATTCTAGCTCTATGTGCAGCAACTCCATTGCTCCTTTCAGGCTGAACTAAGGGTGGTCTCACCGTCTCCCCAGTTAATTGCTTCTTCAATCCTCTATCTGATTCCTTTGATTCCATCCACACCATACCACATTGGTAAATTGTACCCCAAAACCAGTTGTCAAACACCAAAAACCGACCTCAGCTATGCCTCAATGTGCACCAAAAGACCCTCCCTTTCTCTGCTGTAAATCTGCCAGCAAATCCAAACCCAGAAATAACAGGTTAGCTCATCAAAGCAAGCGGGAGACCAGACCAACAATAAACAGATCATCATACCAGTCGAAAGGAGCACAGATAGGCAGAAAGGAAACATCAAAGCACAAAAGAATTACATCTTTACAGCAACAAATATCAGATCCAGACCAGACTAGATGATTAAAGCGACTCAATGCAGATAAGCATTGATTCTGATTCTTCATAAAGCCCACCCACTCGAGTGGCATCTGGCGGCCAAATTACCCCCAACAATTTACAGACCAAGAGCCAGACAGACAGATAGACAGACAGAGAAGGAAAATGAGAAAGAGGGGCCGTTAAAGATACAGGGAAGATGGATGTAGACTTTAGTTTAGCCTTGTAACTATAATGGGGGGGGGGGGGGGGGGGGGGGGGGGGGGGTGCCTTGTAAATTTCACTTTTGATGTGGTCAGGCACGGGAGTGCCATGGTTGGCTGGGCCGTATTTGTATATCACCATTGAACACTACAGCCCCTTTCATAACTCACTCTCATAGTAAAAAACAAAGGTCATCAAATAACAAACAACAACACTCTTACAACAAAAACAAAGTCATTTGCCATTGCCCCTTATCCCCCATTCCTCCCCACATCCTGATGCGAATAAATAATGGGCCTTGGGCTGATGAAGGCCACACTCGTATTATTGCGTAACAACTTCCTAAACCCTAACTCTTCTCTTCTCATCTCATATTCTTCTACTCTTCTCCCATTTCTTCTCAACCTATCTTCCTGGTTCGCATCAATTGGTGCTTCTTCATTGAGAGAATCAGTAGATATGCCTACGAGCTTCAACTCTGTCTCTATTGCAATTGCAAGGCTTAACGCCAGAGTTAAGGCGATGGGAACTAGGATCGCAGCCATGGAGGAAAAGCAATCGTCTGATATGCTGCAAGTATTTTCGGCGATCGAGAAGTTGGCTAGATCGATTGATAACCTAAAATCTTCTGTCAAAAAATCCCTGAATCCTCACGACCAACCCATCCGACAAAACCTAACCCCGCTTGTGCCTAAGTCAACCGAAAATGAGTAAGTGATTTCAGCCGAGTTTGGATCGAATCATCAACGGGTCAGCCTGGAAACAGTCGGCAAGTCACAGGGTGTGATGAAATCTGAAATCATATTTCGTGATTTAAATTGTCTTGAGCATTCATGCCCTCTAGCTGTTTGTGAAAATGACCTAGTGGAGTTCACTTCTGATTTTGTCACCAAAATGGCTTTTGTTGGAAGTTGGTGTCCTACTCATCCATTTAAGATTGTTACTAGATGTATGAAACCACCTCCAAAACCACCAGATGTTATAAAGTTGGATGAAACACTCGAGTTGAAGCTATCATTTTGTGCCTCATATCTGTTTTTGAATTTGTGCTCACCAAGTGTTTGTAAAAGTGCTTTAATGGTCTGGCCCTCACATTCAAGCATTCAAATGGATTCAGTTGGCGGTTTCAATTGCATATCTCATCCAAAGATAGAGACAACTTTTGTGAAACCACCAGCTAAACCCCCTGATGATTTATTCATTTGTGCTCCACTGGATGTGAAAGTTTGGATAGAGATTGCGACTAGTTCTACAAATGTGCATCCAACATTTTGTGATATGATAATTGAATGTTTGAGCTTCATCATGTGTGGGTTTGATCTAAAGAATAGCGGAGGTGGAAGTGGACTTGAGGAAAAGAATGAGCCAGTGTGTCTAAATATGGTGCTTTACAAAGGAAATGAAAAGGAGTTTGCTGTTAAGGAAATCTTTTTGATGATTCTTATGAAGATGAAGGTAATTGCAAAACCTCTGGATAAATCCCCGCTACTGAGTATTTTGCATAAGTCCAAACATCTTAATATTTGGATCTCAAGCCTACAGACAAAGGTACTTTCTGTTGATTTTTCTTCATTATTCACATCACTGAAGCCTACAGTTGTGGAAAAGGCTATTGAACTAAAGTTTGGGGTTCCATTCAGTATTTTTCCTGGTTATTTGCATTTATGCATCTCATATGTATGTGAAAATGCCCTTCAAACATTTTTTCCAAGTTCAGATGTGCAATGGACTTACATTACTAGTCACAACATCTCATGTCGTTCGAATGATGTTCAAAGCATCTGGTCTTGGGTTGGAAAACCTTTTTGGTTGCCCACTGATGACACTGGGTATTTCATTCTATGGCACGGATGGTTGACAAAGGTTAGAAACTTTTTTTTGGAGTGTTTGGATATGGCTGATTTTACCTTGCTATTGAAGCATGATGAGCTTATACCTTCTGATTTTGCTCATAAGATTAAGGGCAGGCAGCGCACACCCTGTCTGCGTGCTTTAAGTGGCTTTGAGGTGCTCCTTATTGTATTGGATCCTGTTACGCGTCGACTGAATCGGAATCCTTTATACAAGCATGTGATGGTTCAGGTTATGTGGTTTGCTGGAGCTTATGAAGAGAAGCTTTATATACAAGTGGTTATAGCACTTTGTCCTGGTGCGTTGTTGAATCGAATGACTGCTAAGAATATTTATAGTGCGAATGTGGTAGCTGCAATATATGGAGTTATTCTGAATACGCTACATTTTTGTCGCCATCTGGTAGTGAAGCATACTGACACAGAAATGGAGAATTACTTGGTTTCTAACATGGTTGAGGACATTCTTCTAGAGGCTACTGATTTTGGAGAACCACTTTTTATTGAAGATGTGTTAATAATAGCTGGCTGTGTGGGCTATTTTGAGGTTGACTCATTAAAGCTTGATCAGCCAATGAACAAGGTATGGCCTGCAACAGTTAGATTTGAGGGGTCCACAAAATTCTCATTCTTCAAGGACTCAACCAAGCCATATGATATCATTATTATTGAGGAAACAACTGAGGGCACAAGTTCATCAACTTTCAGCTTCAGCATAAAGTTCATCAACGTTTATCAACTCATGCTAGCTTGGTATTTGAGATTTTTAAAATTTTATGTTCTACTATGGATTGAAGAGAATGTGCAGTGGCTTGATGTTTGGTGGCTGTTAGATTTGGCATGGTATAGTCCAATACGACTTGAGACAGAAACTTATGTGCTTGGTGATCTTGAAGATGTGAGACTTGTTTCTCTGAGAATGGGTTCCTTAGCTGCAGCAGCTAAATATAGAGGACATTTTGAGGACATACTCAGGGCTATGCTGAATGAAGTGGAAGAAATTGATGACAAAATGATTTTGTTCATATATGAAATCCAATTGATTCTTAGTGCTAGAAGACGCAGTGTCATTCTACTGATGGAAAGACATCCTGCCCTTGTTTTAAGTGAAGACTTGTTGGACGAAGAGAACATAAATAACTTGGCAGAAAAGGGTCACTCAACCTTTGATTTGTTCCTGTCATGGGATGGAAACAATCATAGCAAGCACAAAACTTCTACAATTACTAATCGATTTCAAAAGATAAGTTACAATACATTGGCTGAGGGCAAGGTTCGAAGAGGTGCGCCCACTATTCATATTACTGCTCCTATTATAGACTGGGATTATGATTACTATGTCCTTGATATTTTGCTCTTAATTGCTAAGGCAATTAAAGATGTGGCTAATGTCCTATCAGCATCACAATACTCGACCGCTCATGTCAAATATTTGCCGACTGCCATTTCTTTTGGATCATTTCACGCTAGCAGTCAGGGGTTGATGCTTCTTTGTGTGAGACACAGATATCCTTATGGAAACTCAACAAATTATTCATTAAGTATACAATTATTTAATGGCCACGAGGAGGAAGATGAAGATAATGGATTTGACAGTGCAACTGGGAGAGGACCACATCTTAATCTTATGATGAAGTTTATTGAAGCTTTGATAACTGACAATCAAACAAAGATTCGTATTGAATCCCACAACAAGGTCAGTTTCAAGAGGAATTTTGCATGGAATCTCCTTACTTCCATCTTTACTTGGCGATGCGAGTTTTTGTTGTTTTCATTGCCAAGACCACCAGAAGTGGATGACCTTGAGGACAAGGTCGATTTCAAGGGGCGAGGAATGATGCGAATAAATAATGGGCCTTGGGCTGATGAAGGCCCACACTCGTATTATTGCGTTTGTTAGTATAAGAATGAGTATGTACCGGAAGAAACAATTAATCAATGAATGTACAACTTCCTAAACCCTAACTCTTCTCTTCTCATCTCATATTCTTCTACTCTTCTCCCATTTCTTCTCAACCTATCTTCCTGGTTCGCATCACATCCATTTTGTCATCTTCTTGAATATGAAATCAGCCACAGTTCAGATAAACAAATTTAAAAATTTATTTTAGTTTAAGGGAGATGTTATGGCGTTGGCCCCATGTGCAGTAGTGTAAGACCATTGTCTTCCCTTTTTGAATCTTCCACTCATATTTTATACCATCACAAAAGTACACAAAGCATGAAAATCACCAACAATAGAAAATTCAGATAACAAATCACCGATTATGTCGCCAGATTTCTGGAAATCGTACAGCACCGCGTGCGTAGGTGACGCAGTCAGAACTGAAATAGCCTGACAGATCGAACGCATGATCGAATATATTTCTTTAATACGACTACGCTATAGATTAATCTTTTTTTCACAGATAACGAAAATCTAAGAACCGACGATCCAAACGCCGGCTCGATAACCGAAAACTGGAAAGATAAACAAACTACTAGAAATTGCAGATTACGATGATCGCTCAACTCACCGATCGTCAGACGCGTCGGAGTGGTGGGCGATTGTGGCTCAGTTGACGATTGGATGCTGGTTTTAATAGAGAGGAGTGCGGAGATGGATTGAAGAGAGTAGTGGACAGGCGGTTACCGGGAAGCCAATTTTCCGGCGACGATTGAGCGGAAGAGGAAAATTTCAATTCAAGAAAAAAAAATTAATGATAATTAAAATGGAACCAGCAGGTGATGCGTTTATGGGAGAAAATTTTGGCTGTAGAATAATATTTAAAAACTTAATAAATCAATGCTTTTGATGTAGAATTAGATTTCGTACCAAAAGTCAAAAATAATAAATACTAAAATAAATATTTTGTAAACCAAACGAGACAGTTTTATATGATGAATTAATTTTGATTTAAATCGAATGGACGTAAATATCGAAAAATAGTTTGTTTTAGAATAAAGTTATATATATTTTTTTCTAACTGATGCAGTTTTAAATAATTAAATTTGTCTACAGCATTCTGATCATTTTCAACAAAAAATAATAATAATGTGGTGTTTGGTTCTTATTTTTATCACACATTCGATTTGTATGGGTAGTTGAAATTTGGGCAGGCGTCATGACATAAAAATTTAAATAGTAAATAAAAATATCAGTAATTCACTTTTTTTATGTGCATCAAATATGGTAAATTTCAACAGTAGTAAAGAGAAAAAATATAGTTTTAGAATCTGAACTATCACATGTTTCCAATATGTGATCCGAATTATAAAAAATTTCAAAAAATATATGAATTAACAATTATTTTCCGATAGAGATACACTTCGTTAACAGTGTTAATACTCTCTTGATAAAAAAAACAGTGTTAATACTCTCATTAACATCATTACTAGCACCTTTAGTTCTATTCTAATATTGATAAAAAATAAATACAAAAAATGTTTAAGAACGCACGAATTTAGTAAAAATTAGAAAAATGTAAAAAAAGAAACTTTACAATAAATATAAAAAAGTTCAATTTTTTTTTGTAAATTATTACAAAATCTTTAAAAAAAACAATGTCTAATGTTAGGACAATAGAGTGCTTTTATATGGAAAAAAATCATTATCTAATGTCTTTGTTGCCGGTCCGTCGGTCTGGACCGGACCGTATATATTCGGATCGGTTCGAACCGGTGGACTGAAATATTTTTGAAACTTGGACCGTGGACCGACCCGACCCGAATATATACGGTCCAGTCCGGACCGACGGACCAGAATTTTTTGAAAACTCGGACCGAAACCCGGACCGGACCGGATATATTCGGGTCGGGTCGGACCGAGACCGGGACCGGACCGAAAACATGTTTATGTAATTCTGGAAAAAAAAACCTGTCCTAATTCTAATTCATTCTAATTGACAATTGTTTTGTAGTTAAACTGAATGGTGAATGCAACAGAAACAAAGACAAAACACAAAACTCAAAAGTGATACAAGAAGTCAAGGACAAAAGTGACACAATGACAAAACAATTGTCCCTAATTGAGTAATTGTAACAATCTTATATCCAGATCCAGGCTCAAAAGTGATACACGAATGCATTCTCATTGCATTTTCATTGCTTCTCCACAGACTCCACTGCCTCTTCCATTTTCATCAACCTATAACACATCAAACAAAACAATGTTCAGCAGCAGCAGGGAAATGTTCAGCAGCAGCAGAAACAAAACAATGTTCAGCAGCAGCATAACGAAATCAAATGTTCAGCAGCAGCATAACAAAATCAAATGTTCAGCAGCAAATACAATACATTGAAAAGCTCTTTCTGTTGAAACTGGATACATATTTGAAAACAATATAGCAGAAGCAATACTTGCAGAAGCAGCAGCAATACAATACATTGTGCATTTTGCCAATGTATAAATCAGCAGCAATACATTGTGCAGAAGCAGCGGCAATACATTGTGCAGAAGCAGCAGCAATACAATACATTAAATTCTTACGGCAAACTCATATAAATCAGCAGCAAATACAATACAATCAAAATCAGCAGAAGCATAACAAATATATTGTGCCAATCAAAATCAGCAGCAAATACAATACATTGTTCAGGAGCAGCAGCATAACAAATGTTCAGCAGCAATACAATACATTGTTCAGCAGCAGCATTGCAAATGTTCAGCAGCAACAGCCAACAGCATAACATTAACCAATAATTAACAACATCAAATTGAACTGTAGTGCAGACGAAGATGAGGCAGTTGCCGATTAGCGATTGTCAAGGATAGGATACGAACTTACGAAGTAGGATTGGCCGTGACTGAGCGACTTCAACTTCTGGCTTCGGCGTTCGCGTTTGGCTTCTGGCTTCGGCGTTTGTGGGCTGTGGCTTCGGCGACGGCGACCGTGAACGCGTAAATCGTAATCGGGTTCGGCTTCTGGATTCGGGCTATGGCTTTGTGATTTGCGTCGCGTCTGTACTCGGCGGGTTTACGGTTACGACTTACGAATCGAATTAGAATTTAGAATAGAAATATAGAATAGGTCTAGGTGTAGGACCAGATGTAAATTGATAATTATTGTAAAAAATACAAACTAATCTCAATCCTTCATTATATATTTGAATGTATATGATTAACTGAAAATAAATCTTTTTTAAATTAAATTTGATATGTAAATAGGAGCAAATATGGTATATCACATCCTTAATAAACACCCACATCTCTTTATCTCCCCCGATGAAAAAAATCAGATCTCCATGGATGAATGAATCAGAGTATGAACTATATCCATGGATTCGTTGATTAGATCTCCATCGATTCCCTAGCAGCTCCAAGCATTCCTTCACCTCCCCTGCGCCTAATATCATCGCAAACTTTCCTGTCTGGATAGCCCATATTGCCTCTGCCGAGTCCGAGAGAAAACAAGCTGATTGCAATCCCAAATCATTGGCCAGTTTCAATCCAAGCATGATTGCCTTGCACTCACCGTCTAGCGCAGAAAAACAGTCAACTTCATACTCTGTATACACAGCCATAACCTCTCCATTTTTTACTGCTACTCCTGCGAAGCCTGCCACTCCCTTCCACCAGGAACCATCGCATAAAACCTTAGTGACTCCTTCAGTTGCAGATGATAATTCCATCCTTCCCCCTGCTGCAATACCATACAGCTCCATTTTCTTAAACTGCGCCACCCAGAAATTGAATTTTAGCCACGCACCTTTCCATTTTCCAGCCTGGTTTGTTATGCACCAACAGGTTTCTTCCATTCCAGAGCACCCAGAGACCAACAGGTTTCTTCAATCTCTTTGGCGTGGAAGTCTTCTCTAGTGTGCCTCAGTCAATGTCTTGACATCCACAGCTACATCTTCCATAGCTTTACACACCCTTTCAGTCAGACTTCATTCACGCTATCTATTGAAGAAATAAAAAGTGACACCTTAATAAGAGTTGAGATAAAAATGTATAAACATTGTCAAACATCATCATTGTTCCTCTAATTGAATCAAATATGTACTCAGAGTTGCAGTTTCATACAAAATCATGAGAATTCCAAATGGCCTAAATTTGTGTCTGTAAGATGAGAAGAATGACAAGAGCTAAAGAGTAACACATGATCAGATGATCTACTCGAATTTTGGAAATCGGAATTCGATGGACTTGAACCCTGCCATAAATCAACAATAATGAATAAAGGAAATAAAATAGCAGACCTTAGACTACACATCAAATAGTCACTAGCTAACTCTTGTAGGAAATAAAAGAGAAGAAACAGAAGAGTAATCAAACAAAAATTAATTATGCCGAAGAGTTTAGAGATATTGAAAGAATACAAACCTGCAGAAGCCTTGAATCTATCTTAGGAAGTCCAATGTATTGCACTGCCAAGGAAGTCCAATGGTTTTTGAGATTCGTTAAATGCGTATGTAGCAATGTGACATGCGTATAAAAAGTCTGTGAAATGCGTAGGATTCATAGTGAGATACCCCCATCTTACACTAGCATAATGTTGATTAATATCCGTAGATTTGTTCATGTTTAAAATGCGTAAGATTTAATGTGAAGATTTAAAGTAAATGCTGATTCATTTTTCGCACAAGAGAGTTTCTGTTGAAACAATTTCCTAGGAGGAGAATCTGAACCATATCCTAATAAAAGAATCACCTGAATCGCAACAGGAGAACACTTAGGGGTGGAGAGTTGCATCTTGCACAGATGAAAAAATAGATTGAAATAAATGAGTGTCCACAAACCGGAATAATCAGGACTGCAGGATAAAGGGACAGATGTGATGCCATGACCCACCCAAAAGCTGCCAATGGAACTAATTCTGCCATCAAACAATGCAGAAGCATGAGCAGAGCAGAGAGACCTGAGGAAGCCTTAAACTCAATTAAAAATAATGAAATGCGCTTTAGAAGAATAAGATTATTCCACGATGGTCTTACCCTCCTCAAACGCCTTCTCAAAAGTGTCGCCAATTTGATTAAGAGATGTAGTGATTGCATTGAGCCCTTTTCGCCAATTTGAGAAGGCCCTTTTCGCCAATTTGAGAAGGCCCTTTCGATCCAGCGCCGAACCGACGTCAGGCAAGCAAGCGTTGATTGACTTCATAGCCAGAATCCACCACAGAAAAACCGTCCCGGATGGGACTTATCGACCTCCGCCTGCAACTGGACCGGCGTCGTTTGTGACCGTGCGAAAACCCACGCCGCTGCCGCCCTGCTCAATTCCATCCCCGTACCAATCTAGTCGAGCGGGAAGAGACCGAAAAAGCTCTCCACCGGTGCAATAGTTGGAATTGTCGTCGGCGTCGCAGTCGATCTCCTCCTCATCTTACTCCTCTCAGAATCAAATCAAAAAACCAATCCGCCGAACGTGTGCGATAATTTAGGAGTTAACTAAAATTATAAACAGCAAAATGACGCTTAGATCCTTATTTAGGATTTTAATCTGAAAATTAATGTAAATATATTGATTAAATCAGGACCGTTTAATGAGTAATCTAACGGTTATTAAAATTTCTCATTTCTCGTCAAAACTATCATTTCTCATATGATCCTAACTCTAGGTGTAGGACCAGATGTAAATTGATAATTATTGTAAAAAATACAAACTAATCTCAATCCTTCATTATATATTTGAATGTATATGATTAACTGAAAATAAATCTTTTTTAAATTAAATTTGATATGTAAATAGGAGCAAATATGGTATATCACATCCTTAATAAACACCCACATCTCTTTATCTCCCCCGATGAAAAAAATCAGATCTCCATGGATGAATGAATCAGAGTATGAACTATATCCATGGATTCGTTGATTAGATCTCCATCGATTCCCTAGCAGCTCCAAGCATTCCTTCACCTCCCCTGCGCCTAATATCATCGCAAACTTTCCTGTCTGGATAGCCCATATTGCCTCTGCCGAGTCCGAGAGAAAACAAGCTGATTGCAATCCCAAATCATTGGCCAGTTTCAATCCAAGCATGATTGCCTTGCACTCACCGTCTAGCGCAGAAAAACAGTCAACTTCATACTCTGTATACACAGCCATAACCTCTCCATTTTTTACTGCTACTCCTGCGAAGCCTGCCACTCCCTTCCACCAGGAACCATCGCATAAAACCTTAGTGACTCCTTCAGTTGCAGATGATAATTCCATCCTTCCCCCTGCTGCAATACCATACAACTCCATTTTCTTAAACTGCGCCACCCAGAAATTGAATTTTAGCCACGCACCTTTCCATTTTCCAGCCTGGTTTGTTATGCACCAACAGATTTCTTCCATTCCAGAGCACGCAGAGACCAACCAGAATCTTACCGAGCATATGTCATCCATACTTATGCGCACTATACTCAGCCGCGATCACGGTGAAGAGCTTCACATGGACGAATTCTTAACGAATTATAGTCCACTTTGACGAATTATGTCATAGTTCGTCAAATTTGGACTATAATCCATCAAGAATTCGACGAATTGTAGTGCACTTCGACGAATTGTAGTGCACTTCGACGAATTATGCAATAATTCGACAAAAATAAACTAAAATTCGACACGAATTCGACATTATTATTTATAGTTCGTCATAATATGTGTATGACTAACTATGTCATAGTTCGTCAAATTTGGGCTATAATTCATCAAGATTTCGACGAATTGTAGTGCACTTCGACGAATTATGCAATAATTCGCCAAAAATAAACTAAAATTCGACACGAATTCGACAGTATTATTTATAGTTCGTCATAATCATTTTATAGTTCGTCATTAACATTTTATACTTCGTTATGACCAGGTTAGTTTAGCGATCGACCGCTTCGCATCGGCAGTCAGCATTTCCCAGCCATCGTCTCTCGCTTCGTCCTACAGCCCGCACGCAAATGGTTTCCACTCCACGAAATAGTTGGAAATTCCGCCGCCAACGATCTGACATAAATTGCTGGATTTCACCAGCAGCATATTCCTATAAAACGATACTGTGTATCTGGCTGTTAGCAGTCGCTTCATTCATCCTACTCCAGAAGGACACTGTAACTTGGCTCAGATATCGCCCGGAGAGACCGATTCCGAGGCTGCGGTTGGTGGTGTTTAATTTGACGGATTATGCAAATTAATTTGGCTGTTAGCAGTTGGTGGCAGCCGATTCCGAGACCGATTCAGATATCTGGCTGTTAGCAGCCGATTCCGAGGCTGCGGTTGGTGGCTGCAAATTAATTTAATTTGACCGATTCCGAGATCGATTCGGATCTGGGTTTGTTCATCTGGATAGAGAGATGATGTTGGGTTTTTATGTGGTCAATTATGCCCTTGAGTAAGTTATACATGTTCAATATTCTTTTATTAATTATTTTATTCTCATTAATTTACAGCCACATGATTTTACAAATGGATGGTACTGATAATTTTGTATTTTGCATCAGATCTGGACTTTGCAGCAGATCTGTCCTCATATAGAATAATAGAATTATGAAAAAAAAGTCACGGTTTTATTCGGTCTGGACCGGACCGACCCGTAAAATAACGGTCTGGACCGGGACCGACCCGAAACCCGAAAATCTCAGAATACATAATCCGTAGACCGACCCGAATCCGGTCCGATCCTGGACCGACCCGTCCGATTCGGTTCGGTCCGATCCTGGACCGACCCGTCCGATCCGGTTTGATCCGATCCGGTCCAATTTTGTGCATCCCTATTTGTTGCAGTAGTGGAAGGAAATCCTGATACCAATAGGAGCAATGACAAGGATGCTTAGTTTCCTAGGTGTCGTCGGTACTGCTCAAGTTAACATAGAAAGGGATATTCTATGTCTACTAGCGAATGACGCATGGATTGAGGTTAAACAGTAAAAAGGTGTCACCATTTATAACATGAAACAAGCAGTGTAACCTAAGGAATTAGACCAAGAGAGACAACCAACCAAGTCTGTTGGAGGGAGTGATGGGTCGAAAGGGGCTTTGGCTATGATGGTGTACGAGTCCCAAGAGACCAAAATAGATCATGTAGTGATGACCCGTGCTAGTGATGATGACGTTGATAAAGTTTCAGGACGTGTGATCAGGCTAAGCATGTATACGTTCCCTCTTGAATGTCAACTAATTCCATTCTGCTATGAAATGGGCTAATTATAATACGCTTCGTGTTTCATCTCGATTTGGCGCTAAAAGTAAAGCTACCAAATATATTTAATCTTCAGTATTTCGTATTTTTTCTATTCTTCATTTTCATCTAATAAAACAACATTTAAGAGAAAAACAAAGGATAAAAGTACAAGTTCATTAATTTGTTGATTGACTCTTAAGGCACTATGTATGATTTTTTAAAAACGGTGTATTAACAAGTCATGTTTTGCAAGGCGTCATCGCGTTGATATTTGACAAAGTACTGTTAGGGCATCCGTAGTAAGTGAGCAATAAGAAATAAACAATAAGCAAAAATAGCATTTTTTCATAAAAGTCATGTAGCAAGCAGAGCTAAAAGCAATGAGCAAAAATGGCTCTTTGTTCCATATATTTCAATGCAACAAGAGAGCTAAGAGCAAAATGCAACATTTTTTACCTAGATAGTCAAAATACAACATTTTAAATATAATATTTTCTTCAATAAATATGTTGTATTTCTATGTAATTGCATTTCTTCTGAAGTATTTTCTAGTTGTGTTTTCTTTAATGTAATTTATTTTCTAGTATTCATACCTACTTATTTAATTTTTCTGAAGTATTTTCTAGTATTGTCCACCTACTTATTTAGTTTTTCTGATTTTTCTGACTTTTTTTTGATATTTTCTTTTTTTAGATTATAGTATTTTTATTTTTATTTTGTGGGTTTGAATTTGAATAATTGAACTTGTTTCTTATGTTCACATTTTTTTGTTTTTATTTCTTTCAAAACTAACAAAAAAGTAATTTTCTTAAATATATGTGGGCCTCATTTATTATTTTACTATCTCACACCCTCTCTATTATTGCTCACCTATCAAGCATTGTTTTTTGCTCTCTCTTTTTTGCTCACTTGCTACATGCGAGTAATAAGCAATAAAGTTTCTTTATTATTGTTTATTGCTCTCCTTGATGTGGATGCCCTTAGAAACCTGGAATATTGTTTCATGTACACTCGACTATGTGCAGCTCATAATAAGAAAACTCTCCGCTTTGCCATATGATGAGCGGGTGGTAAAGATTTAAAGGAAGAAATGACAATTGAAAAGTGAAACATATTATCGTAGGGAAGAATTAGGATAGAGAATTATTCGTCAGAGTTTTATATTGGGCGAGCTTCTGAAGTAAGGCGAATACATCTAGAAGATCTGGATTCGTTACAGGGGATGCTCCATTGGTGGGAGCGCGGATTATCGGATGACACCCTGTTGATATGTGCCATGACACGCAAATTATTCTAGCCGGCCATGATACGTAAATCTTGAGTTTTTATTAGATGGTCCATTATTGTCATCAAATTGTTACTAATTGCGATTTGAAATTATTATTTTACTACAGCTTTTGACCCACTTTAATGCATTAGGAGGATTGGGACCGAGTGTATAGTCACCCGTTTTGAACTTAGTTAGACTACGCCGGAGACGGTCCCTACTGATGCGGTTGGTTATATCCATTCCAAAGTTATACATGTTTCCTGTAAAGAAAGGGAGTATGAAGTTTATCTTCTTAATGAATCTTTTTGAAAAGTGCATTATTACAGGTGCATGCAAAAAGAATCTACTTATATAAGTGTGAAGTGAGCCGTTTCAATTAGCTTGTGTTTGGCTAAGTATACACTTATGAATGGAAAGGGACACACGGCTGAAATAGTATCAAGTTGTACTTGAAATGAAAGTAAACTTGTTTGTGTTTTATTTTCCCGTATTCAAATGGGTTGAAGGGTTCAATTCGCGGAACACCTTGATTCTCGAGTATTGGAAGATACTACACTATGTGAAATTCAATCCTAATGGACATTTCATTTATGCACAATTTTGTTCGGTTGTGAATGTTTTAGCATTCAAGAGTATAACCCTAAAATTGGGGAGGATTGTTGGAGATATTATGGCATATGTATTGTAATACATGTATATACCTTGTAAAGTTGTTTTGTGAAATAAACAAAACACTTTGGAACTCGTTTGAGCTCATTTTGGTTTTCGGACAAGGTTGGATCACGTCAACCGGCCGGCTGAGGTTGAGTCCATTAATTTGGGTCGTTCTCTGTGGTTTTGAACCGATCGGTTTAAGTTCAAGTTGGGCGCGTCCAACTTTGACATTAACTGGTTAATGTCTTCGTAGGGTGCGGCTCATAACGTTGCTTGTGGGCGCGACGTTAATATATATGCCAGGTGCGCTGCACGTCGGTTCTGTTTTGAATCGTCGTATATATTCGATTGAAAACTGTAGAGATTGGTAGTTCTGAGTTCGAAATTGGAAGTCTATAGACACCAGAGTAGAGGTGACGAAGCCTGGGTGAATTTCTTCTTCAATTTGTGATCGAATCTCGTTCGATAGGTTTTGCTCGCCGTTTCTTATTCCAGTACAAAATGACTTGTTTTATTCCAGTTCTTATTTCAGATTTCCTAACTGGAAGAAATATAGAATTTAGAAAGCGACAACTATTCGTGACTCAAGCATAATTCGGGGAACTACACGGGTCCGAGATAGATAACATCTTGACAATAAGAGAATCGAAAACTCCATGCATCTATGAGCAGAGCATGCAGATAAATATATCACTTTTTGATTACTGGCAGTGCTACAGTTCAGAAATGTAAAACATCAGTCAAGCGTCTTAACCCATACGCATACATCTCCCAATGCAATAACCTATGAGTGCAAGGATGCACTATCCTAGGAATGCCCCAATTCCGCTTCTCAACCTTCCTCAACTTGATTCGCTCCTCGAATGCAATTTCAAAATCTCCATACATCAAGCCGAAACAGCCAAGCAAATCCAGATATTTAAGCTCCATACACCCTGCTGCTATCCTAAACAGTCCGCGAACTGTCATCTTTGAATATCGTAGCTCCAAGTGTTCCAGGCCCTTCAGGGTCATACCAATTGCTGTAGCCTCCATATCCCCAACATCATGAAAATTCTTCCCAACAAACTGAGCATGCTCATTTGAGTCCTTAAAACTTATAAAATTGCGTTTCAGCGTCTTCAGATTGGGACAATGCGTCCCAATCAAGATGAACAAATAAGCATCTATCTGGTAACACGAGCTAATGTCCAGCTCTTTCAGATTGGTGAAGTGAACGACCATGCTTACGAAGATTTTTTCAGATACACGACTGCTCTTTATCGACAGCACCTGGAGATTCGGACACCTAATAAAACCAGCAAAGGACCATACACAAAAAAAAAACACTTATAAATCTATCCAGCAAAACTAGTTTACATGATGATCAACGGATAAACAATAAGAAACCAAAAAATGCGACAAAATTTGAATTCAAAATCAATAAAAAAAGAAGAAGAGTAAAGTTCAATTCCATCACCAGCAAACTCAGAAACTTGTTTAGGTTTGACGTGTATTAAGTTATTTGGTTTCTAATCAAATAAGCAACTTCAACTTTACATGCCATAATAGTAATACTTGGTTTACAATAGCATTTGCATTTGTGGTGTTTTGGGGAAACGCCCTGAATTTGTTTTCGCTAAGAAAACAGCGGCAAAAGGAATTTGAATCGAATCGAGAGACGACCATAATATGAAAACCTAATATTAGGCGAACCTTTCAGCAACAAGCAAAGCAGATCGACCGGAGCAATGTGGAACGCGAATCTTCACAACTCCTCCCTCGCTCCGCTCCACCACGTTCCTAACCATCGCGTCGATCGTCCTCTGGAACTCTGGGTCCAACCACCGAGGCGAGCAAGGATTCCATTCGAACCACGGCTCGAGGTCGAGCGACCTATTCAGCGACGGATCCTTGAAGGCGCGTAGCCAGGTTTTACAGACGAGCATGGCGCCGAACCATCGGTCGCGTAGGGGGAGGCGGGCGAGGACGTTCAGCAGGCAATCGTGAGTCAACTCGGTCCAGTCAACCATTCCTTCTTTGTGGTAATAATGCTTACCAAAACCTCGTTTTAGGGTCATTTATGAACTATCAAATAAAACGATGAAGATTTTGCAACAACAAACGCAATTATCGTGCTTTTATTTGCGAAATCCGTTATTATCTTTTTTATTTGAATTCTAACTTTATCCAAAATTCAGAAAACACGTTAAAAGAAAATAAAATTTGAAACAAAATTGGGGGACTATTTTTTTGAAAATTGGGGGAGCAGTTTTGGATTTTGTTTGGGACGAAACTAACCTTGTATGCGTAATATGACGTGTTTTTGGTTAAAATATTAGACTGATCGTGGCTGTTGATTATCAAAAATGAATGGACAAGATAAATTCTCATTTCTCATCTTAAAGTCACTTCTCACCGGATCTCAACCCATAAAATTTGAAACAAAATTGGGGGACTATTTTTTTGAACTTCACATTCAATTGATACAAAATACTATGTTTTTAAACCACACGTGCATTTGATTATAAAATTTGTGGTCGATATGTTGGAGCTTGCGGATTGTAGAGTTCTTAGATTTGATATCAAGTTCGTGAGTTTGATGATTATAAATATTTAGTAAGTTTATATTTCTTGCATTTGATAATAAAGTTTTTGATCTTTTTTTTTGATTGAATAAAGTGTTTGATCTTATGGTTGTAGAGTTTGATGTATTCATTTTTTTCACGAATTGGTTTTTTTTTGGGGCTCGTTTGAGCTTAATGATAGTATATGTTAGATAGTCAGATGAGGGCTTCGAACCCCTGCCACCTTGGGCACAGGATGAAGAGACTCCACTGAACTCTTCTTTTGCCTCAATCCAATTTGCTGTCAATGTTTTACGATGCAATTGATTTGTCTAACTTGCTAATATCCATGTATTTTTTTTTTGAGAAAACCGATTATGATATCTTGATTTTGAGGTATTGTAATTTACTTGCGAGTAAATTTAATTTAATTAGCATTGATAATGACGAATATACTTCTAGATCAATATACTTTGTGAGGAGTGTTATTCATCCCTTGTGAATGTGTTTCGTCTCGCTCGGCGTGGAGGTGTTATTCGTCCCTCGTGGACGTGTTGTGTCATGCAGGTAGGCGCTGCTATCTCGTCTATTCCTTCCATGCGCGCATGGAGGTGCTGAGTTCAAGTTTATGCTTGTGGGTTTTAAAGTCAGAGGTACCTTATGGTCAGTGCTTCAAAGAATACAATTCAATCATCAAATTCGGGTGGTGCCGTACGTGCAGGGGCGGAACCAGCATATGCTAGAGGTGACAAATGTCACCTCCAGATTTTTTGGGATTTTGTTTAAATATATAATATTATATATATGTTTTGAAAATTTTGATCAAACATGTATCTTCGGTCACAATTTTTGTAAGCTTAACCTTCGAATTTCATCTTGGAGTAAACATAAAAGTTATAGAACATTCAATTAGCTTTCTATCCATATAAAGAACATCTTAAACGGACACCGGATGCCGCCTCTATGAGCTTTCAAAGGTTGGCTCGGACCCCTCAATTTTGGCTAATTTCGATCAATCATCCATCTTTGGTGATTGTTTTTATCAGCTTCACAGTCAAATTTCATCTTTATGTAAACATGAAAGTTGTAGAGCATTCAATTAGATTTCTATACATATATGGATCATCTTCAACGGATACCGGATGATGCATCTATGAGCTTTAGAAGATTGGCTCGGACCCGTCAATTTCGACAAATTTCAATTAATCATCTATCTTTGGTCGCTATTTTTATCGGCTTAACCTCCGAATTTCGTCTTGAGTTAAACATGAAAGTTATAGAACATTCAACTAGCTTTTGATCCATATGTAGATCATCTTCAATGGACATCGGATGACATCTTTATGAGCTTTAGAAGGTTGGTTGATCATTAGCGGACCTTGTTGTTCGGAAAAAAATCGCTGGATCATTAGCGGACCTTTTTTTTTTGCCGGATCCGACCTATATTATTGTTGTTCGAAAAATAAATTATGGGACCCTCCTCGGACAAAGCTCAGGATCCCCCACTGATCCCGCTCGTCCGAGCACACGCCTCTCAACAAAGTCAGTCAAAAATTTGCTCGACCGAGCGATGATGAGCCCGCCCCTGCATACGATTTTTTTTGCTGTGACCCCCAACCTCAAATGCTAGATCCGCCCCTGCGTACGTGGCCGTTCTCCAAGAGTTTAATATTCACATGTACCCAATAAAGAATTCTCATACAAGATGTATAAGATAGATGTATTCGTATGGTGATTGATATGTATGAGATGTAAAAATCCAATATCAAATGAATACTTTTAATTAATTTAATAAATATATAAAATATGGGCCTTAAAGTATTTTGATCCAACATACTGCGTTGAATAGGAGTCGGCAATGGGCATGGTAAGGGACCCTAATGGGCAGGATAAGTTAATTTTTTTTCTTGAACCAATGAGCTGTGTAGGGTAGGGTAAGGGCAGTGTAGAGCAATTTTTCTACACCTGCACGGTACCCATGGGCAGGTAAAATTAGAATAAGGTAGGGGAGGGTCGGGTAGGGTGAATTTAAAATGAGAATTAAAAACTATAATATGACTGAAAATGGTAGGGTAAGACAGGATATGATAGAGTAGGAGGGCATGGTGGAAGGGCATGGTAGGGTCTATTCCCTTACCCTGCCATAGGCTTTGTGGACATGGTACGTTAGGATACGAGGATAGGGCGGGGTAGAGTGTGGGTCAGGCAAGGTAAGGGTGAGCATATAATCATTTTGACCCTAGGGTCAAATATTGACCCCTACCTGAACGCATATAACACTTCTTACACAATAAGATCCACATATCATAGCTAACGGGGTGACTAACGGAACCCAACCCTATATAGGGTAACTATAAAGGAAGAGAACAAATAAAATTGCTAGACAAGACAGTATGATGGGTGGGATAATCATTTGTAAGTACCATTAGATGATTTCTCATCTTGCTGATGTGGACGTACCATTGCCCACACTTTGGAAACCGACGTCCTCATCACACTTTGGACAGCTTTAACTCTGGCATTCCGAGTCATGCATCCTTTCTCAGATCGCTCCATTCTAAGTCGCTCCTTTTGAGTGACCGCCACGACAACCTACTCTGAACGACTTTCATTCTGATATTTTGGTCAGGTAACCCCCTTTGTGTTGGCTCCCAACTAGGTGTACCGAATGTCAAGTACCTAGGCCTAGAAGAAGGGCCTTTGTGACTAGTATAATAAGTAAAAGAATATAACACTTAAATAACACCAGATGATTTTCCATCTAGACCAGTGTTGTGAAAACCAGACCGAACTGACTGGTTCGACCGGTTAGATCGGGAACTGGTCACCGGTTCGATTCTGTAATCAGATCGGAAATGCATCAACTCGGTCAAACTCGTTCAAACCCGGTCAAGACTCGGTCGGTTGAACCGATTGGTTGACCCGGTTGACCCAATTTTTCATTAAAACGTGATTTGATTGTTTCAATCGGTTCGATTTGGTCTGAAAAAATATACATTTATTTTGTCTTGGATAGGACTCGAACCTAGTCTTCCTTTATAATTATCCACTCTCCATCCACCAAGGTAAACATGCTTCTTGTTTTATTATTTGTTTCAATAATGTATATTCATTTATCAAATCTATAAATTTTATTACTTACTATCAATTTAGCTAGAAATTCAGTTAGTCTTAGAAATCCCTTATTGTTGTGACTTACAAATTAAGACTAAAATTGTTATTGTTGTATTATTGATTTGTACTTTATTAAATTCTAAATTTGTTATGGTATGTTATTGTAATCAGATCATAAACATGTAATATTTATTCAAGTCATAAATATGTTAAATTATAATATCATATATAAGTATTTTATTTTTATTTTTTAATTTATGCGGGTCAAACCGATTCGACCCGGTTGAACCACTGGCCCAGTAACTTGACCGATTCGATCCCCTGTTCAGTTTTAATAACACTGATCTAGACAATGTGTAAAACGTAATAAAAATGCTATAAATAAGATAGTCAAAGATTAGGTAGAAACATATGAGTGCGCATAAATCAATTTTATTTATATAAATTATATGCCTCTTTAAAAGTTATTATTGGCTGCTTCTATGAACAGGAGTCGTTGTCGTTGCAATTAAAGAATTTTAAATCTTAACTCAGTTAATATATAAGAACGACGTTAAGGTTAAAATGATTGTAATAATTAACAATGTTAATTTTTGCTTAGACTTCATTGATAATCACTTAAAATTTAGCTTTTTAACTTAATGTTCAGTGATTATCAAATAAAAAAACAAGTGTAGTTAATTTTAATTCAATTTAGACAAACAAGTGTACCCTAATTCGAATCAAATAAAAAAATCCACAACCACAAGTTTTGTCCTCCATAGAAATCTTATGTGCATGTTCCTTCGATTTAGTAAGAACAAATGATATATCTTTACTCTGATCATACATTTGTACCTCGTTCTGTCCAGATTTGACTGAATTTTTATTGATTTTTGGAACAAAATATCTGTTATGATCAAACATTTTAATCACGTCACTCGATAAAATAAGCATTGACTTACTTGAATGTGAAATGATCAATGTGGGCGATATATAGGCTTGGAAGATTACGTAAGGAAAAGCTCGAATGCTGCTAAAATGGCCAAGCAACGCTTGAAGATGGTGAACAAATTGGAACGAAGCAGTTAATATTTTTCAGAGATGGAGTCTTTGGAAAAGGTTCAAACTTATTTTCATGTAAGATTCGGAATATCAGATGGCAGTTTTAAGTGAAAGAGAGTATGAAGAGACAGTTTGTTTTATTCTGAGGGCAAGATTGTCATTTCATCTCTTTGCTCAAACAGATAAAACGGTCAGTTTCCCTCTGGATCTTTTCCGCTCTCTCCAAAACCCCTCTCTCTACTTTTCTTCAAAACAATAACTCAAACTTGCATCTCTCTTCAATATCAGGTGATCAAAGAATCAGATTAGAAGCCAAACCCACCTCTCTCTATGGCGCACAAGAGAAAGACTAGTTCAGACGACTTGGAGCTCAAGTTATCTTTGTCTGCTTCCTCGCCGCCGCCGGGAGTCGCTGATTCCACCGAGAAGCCAAACCCACCTCTCAGTCCCGCTGCCTCAAGATCCGCCATTTTTTGTCATCCTCAGGTATAGAGACTGAAGTACTGATTTCATATCATAAAGAAACAGTATTGAAATTGAATTATTCCCTTTTTCTTCCATCAGATAGCTGATTCTGGCCTGCGGCAATTACTCAGTCCCGCTGCCTCAAGATCAGCCATTTTTTGTCATCCTCAGGTATAGAGAGACTGAATTACAGTTCACATCATATTTCTTTGATAAAGAAAATGTAACGCCCCAATGGCTGTTACAGAAAAACTGAAATTGAATTCCCTTTTTCTTCCGTCAGATGGCTAAATTCGCTTTAAGAAACGCCCGCCGCGCTGCCGCTGAGCAGTTGGCCAATAATCCATCCGGCCTGATTGTGTCTCCAGGAGTGGCACTGTGGCCACAAACCCGGCCACAAATTTCCGCGGGAACGACAGCCAATGAGCCTGTCGCTGTCGACATTGATAGGTTTCGATGGGTGGAGTGTAGACCTCGAGTAAACATGGATACATATGAAAGATATTACTACATTTGCATGTCCGCAAATTGTCACGCTGAGAAGAATGTGGAACATTCGTTGGACGGGCAGCTAAGGGCGATTACTTACACCTCTGTGCATAATCATATCCCACTAAGGTGAGAATTCATAGCTTAGGACACTATTAAGTTGCTCACACCAGCTAGTTTTTACTAACTGGCGGTGCATTGTTCTTATACTAGTAACACTGATGTAAGAGGAGCCGAGGTAGCCATTGACGGAGTCGAAATACCAGAAGATGGATATATGTGGCGTCCATACGACAACAACAACGACAATCGTCGCCCAAGGTTATCTTAAACTTGCTAGTTTATATATATATATATATATATATATATATATATATATATTTTTTTTTTTTTTTTGCTTCACTGTTTCTCAGAGTCTGAGTCTTTAGATCATCAGCAGATATATGTAGTAGTCATACTTATTGATATTATTGGCCGGACTTATGATTCTTGACAATTACTCTGGCTCAGGATATCCTTTCAATGCACAACGCCAGGCTGCAACGCGCGCAAGCAATTTGAAAAATTATCAATAAAACCGAACAAAGTAAGAACAAATTATGAAGGCATTCACAACCATGAGAAGCCAATGCAAGCCCACCCCAAAAAGCGAAGACAACAATAGCCACAATGTGTCAGCTGGTAACAAGGACCATTTCCCAGACTCGAGGAAGAACGTCATATTTGGTAGCTATATTTTGTCAACACATGATGATTCTTTCATTTCTCTTACCATTTGCAGTTTCTGCAGCTATTTTTCCTTGCGATTCTCATTGAGGAAAAATAAACATTTTGGAACAATTACGAACATGCTTGTAAGGTCTTAGGAAAATCTCCAAACGTACTTCCATCATTGAAATTTTATCAAATCATACAGTACAAGTACCATAAGTTTTGTTTTTCATTTTTACTTAAAATCATCCAAAATTTGATGTATGTTAGCTAAAAAAAGAAAAGAAATTTTGCATGCATTCAGATATTTATATCATAGAGATTGTTAATAATGATATATATGTTTGTAAGTAACTAACTAGTCCAATAGAAGTACATTTCACCCCTAAAAAAATGAGGAAGAGTTTCCAATTTGAGCAACATGGATCACGTTCTAATTTGTCGATATACATCACTAATTTCAAACCTTCGCAATTTTAAAGCACCATGTTGCTCACTATGTAACTGATTGCCTTGATCTTAAATTTCACTAGTTTTCTTTTGAAGAATGAATCAATATGTGATGTCAAATCAAAGATTAGAATGTAATTGGCTCAAATATGTTTCAGTACAAAGCTTCAATGAAAACTTCTTATTTGAACATGAACGATTTATACATTTACAAAATTACTCCCGTTTAATTGCATTTTCAAAAAACAAAAAAAACAAACCTTTTTTATACAACTCATTTGCTCCGAAATGAAGTAAATTTACAAATTCTGAATTCAAATCCCAAAATTATCCACTTATAACTAATCAGTACTATATCATTTTAGATAGAGACATTGCAGATTTGTGATCTGACATAGCCTCTGTTTCCAATATTTGAACTCTATCAAACTGTAATGGAGTCTGACTTATCACAACATTGGTTTAATGTGTACTCTATTAAACTGTTGCACCGCCTTCGATGGGTCTAATATGCACTCTTCTAAACTGTTGCACGGCCATGGAGCTCAAGTGCTGATCAAACTCGATTTTGACCTGATGGGAAGACGGTAACCTTCGTCATTTACCTCTGAGCAGTCTATGTGACATAGTATAACATCAAATCACGAGGTAATTCATTAAATTCCAAGAAACCAACAAACTACTCACAGCAGCAGAGTTAAACCTGTAAACATTCAACAGTAGTGCTGTCAGAGATAAGAGGTGCAATTACTAACTTCAAGTGCTGATGGAAACAAATGCTAAGAAACTCATAAGCATTTAAGTCACGAGTTTAAGAATACAGAGGCGGCATTGGTGTCTGGTGACACATATAGAACTATGCAATTTGTACTTCGTAATATCTGCAAACTAAACCAACAGTATTCATTCATCACTTGTTAACATATCCAAGATCCAAGTTTGAACAGAGGATTGTAGAAGAACAGATGAATTTTTTTTAAAAGTCAGTTACCTGATTATTTGAATGCATTAGATTAGGAGAGCTTATTCAAAATCCATTGCCCATTGCTCCCGAAATAAGCAGACCGAATAACTGGGACATGATCAACCATCCAGTAATTATCGCTAGTACAAGTTTTGCCTGTATTTCATTTTGTAGACGATGCTCCGAATCTGTGCATGCCTGTATTTCATTTTTTGATCCCCTGCCGCCGTGGACTTGTAGATAGGCATGTAACATAGGCAACACGTTTTCGATGCTTTCTAGTTTCTACTTGTAGATAGGTATGTAGCATTTTTCTTCCTCAACTTCAGCTGCTTGTTGGTATCTTTGTGTAAAGCAGATATTACATGTTTTTGTTGCCTTTTTTTATTCAATGTTATTGCTTGAAAAGTTGAATTATTCTAGAAAAAAGAAAAAAAGTGTAGAGCCCTCTCAACCAAAAGCATCGCAACTGTTACAGCTATTTCTGCCATTTTACAAGCTTCTTTGACTTATAACTAAGATAGTAACCAACCTCGTTTAGCCTTCCGTCCAAACCAGAAAAAATTGTTAACAAGCTTGATATTCAAATCTGGTGGTATCACCAGAGAAGGACATAATTGACTTGAGCTTAGCTAATTTGTAACCGAGCTCCACTTGACGATTGAAATATACATATGATTATGCAAGTCTCCACTTGACGAGTTAATTTATTAAAACATAACTGCGTTGGATGAACTCATGATATAAAAAATACCCCAATTTAAATTTCATTGACTTACCACTATTTAGCAAATGGTGATACTTTAAGATTACCACCAGAATTAAATAACTATGTAGGTTGTGTGACAGCTAATTGCTTCCGTCTAGTCAGGATGAGTATATGCCTTCCTATTCTAGCAACGTGTGACACATTCTCTATTACTGCGAAGAAAATCTCAACTACCGTAAAAGCTCAAGCTCATTGGTTATATGTGATAAACTGTTTTATGAAAGAATCTTCAAAGTGAAAGATAAGCTGACCAAAAATATTAACCCTATAATATGATAGACATATACCTGATACCTCTTTGGGATCAGTCTGTGCAATGGGAACCGACAGGGGCTACGATGGAGAATCACAAGCTGCTTCCTGTCAAATATAAATATAAAGGAAAAATTATCAATTGAAATGGTGCACTCCAGAACGCCTAAATGGCTACAGAAAAATAGCATTGAGCTACAACTTCAGATTGGGTTACTGTTTTCTTTATAAATATTGTTAAGTGCCAAAATTTTATTACTGATAACAAAAACAGATCAAACCCAGAAACTGCAAACTTAGTTATTTCATAACCAATCCTTTACATCCTTTAATTGTAAATTTATGCCACCAACCTCATACCAGACTCAAATGTAAACTACAACCGGAATAATCATGACTTCAAAAACCAATAATATGTTACAAAGGCAGTCACTTACATCTTAATTTCATATAATATACCCCAAGTTGCTCAATAATATTCAGCGACTTACTATTTAATTCCTTGTCACTAGTTTTAATGCAACTTGTCTGTCACCAAAGACCAGATTCTGAACCTCATTATGTTTACAAAACAAGCGAGAACAGGCTAAATATTTATCAGTGATTCTTGATCCAATTTTGTATTATAAATAGTGAACACTGACCAAATATGAGAGAAAGAGTCACCAACGTGCCCACCAAACCATATTCTCCCAAGCAGTGCATTAAAGACCAAGCCCTATGAAATTGTATACCTAACCCCTACTCTATCACATTAGTAAGCATGCTATCTGAGACTGAGAGTCATTTTTTTCACAGGGTCAACCATGCTATAAAAGTATGTTCACCAATTTCATTTTAACAAACAAAATTAGGTCAATTTTCCCATATAAACAAAAAACAAATTGAGCTTCTATTGTTCAAATAATCACTGAAAAATCGACTTACCGTGAAATCCACAGCGTACAATTCCCCGACAACAGAATCCGGAGACGGAGAAAGAGACGCATTTTCGCGCCAGACGACATTCCGCCACAATTTACAGATCCGTTCGACAGTTTGAAGTCTCGCTTTGGTTCACCGGTTCAATTATAGCTCGTATGTGGTTCAATTATACCGTGTATGAAGAAGCTCGGTTAGGCTATTGCGATTCGATTAAAGCATGCTTGCGGTTCAATTAGAGCATGCTTTTGAAATGTTCGACCAGACACCAGAATGTAATTAATTTTAGAAAACAACAGCAGATAGCAAATCAATATGGACAAATGTGTAGTTCTGGGAAATTCATTGGTAATTTCGCAAAATATGGGATTTTAATAGAGCAAGTCGGTGTCATAGAAGCACAGTCTGATCCACTACGTCTTCATAAATTTATTCATTATTCAGTTGTTTATGATCCATGCTTCAATCTTCCATTGATGCTCTTCTGAACTGCAGGTTGCTTGATTGGTAAGCTTTTCTAAGTGTTGATTTGGCTTAAAGGTGGTTCCTTTAGATGATTTGGAATTTTTTCTGACAATTATGATTGAAGTAGTATCTAGGGTTTGTTGCTTGATTGGTGATATGAAAGTAGAGGCTAAGTAGACTAGAGCTGCTCCAGTTTTGTTTTTGCAGATGCTGTTAGTTGGTTGTGATGTTTGAAGCTTGTGAGAACTGAGATGTTTCGGTTGTGGAGTGGGTTCTTTATGGATGTGTTACTGGTTGTGTCTTTAGTCACCAGCTATGTGAAGGTTGTGCTGAAATTATTGCTGGAAATGAATGAACAATTAATCAATGAATGAACAACTTCCTAAACCCTAACTCTTCTCTTCTCATCTCATATTCTTCTACTCTTCTCCCATTTCTTCTCAACCTATCTTCCTGGTTCGCATCACATCCATTTTGTCATCTTCTTGAATATGAAATCAGCCACAGTTCAGATAAACAAATTTAAAAATTTATTTTAGTTTAAGGGAGATGTTATGGCGTTGGCCCCATGTGCAGTAGTGTAAGACCATTGTCTTCCCTTTTTGAATCTTCCACTCATATTTTATACCATCACAAAAGTACACAAAGCATGAAAATCACCAACAATAGAAAATTCAGATAACAAATCACCGATTATGTCGCCAGATTTCTGGAAATCGTACAGCACCGCGTGCGTAGGTGACGCAGTCAGAACTGAAATAGCCTGACAGATCGAACGCATGATCGAATATATTTCTTTAATACGACTACGCTATAGATTAATCTTTTTTTCACAGATAACGAAAATCTAAGAACCGACGATCCAAACGCCGGCTCGATAACCGAAAACTGGAAAGATAAACAAACTACTAGAAATTGCAGATTACGATGATCGCTCAACTCACCGATCGTCAGACGCGTCGGAGTGGTGGGCGATTGTGGCTCAGTTGACGATTGGATGCTGGTTTTAATAGAGAGGAGTGCGGAGATGGATTGAAGAGAGTAGTGGACAGGCGGTTACCGGGAAGCCAATTTTCCGGCGACGATTGAGCGGAAGAGGAAAATTTCAATTCAAGAAAAAAAAATTAATGATAATTAAAATGGAACCAGCAGGTGATGCGTTTATGGGAGAAAATTTTGGCTGTAGAATAATATTTAAAAACTTAATAAATCAATGCTTTTGATGTAGAATTAGATTTCGTACCAAAAGTCAAAAATAATAAATACTAAAATAAATATTTTGTAAACCAAACGAGACAGTTTTATATGATGAATTAATTTTGATTTAAATCGAATGGACGTAAATATCGAAAAATAGTTTGTTTTAGAATAAAGTTATATATATTTTTTTCTAACTGATGCAGTTTTAAATAATTAAATTTGTCTACAGCATTCTGATCATTTTCAACAAAAAATAATAATAATGTGGTGTTTGGTTCTTATTTTTATCACACATTCGATTTGTATGGGTAGTTGAAATTTGGGCAGGCGTCATGACATAAAAATTTAAATAGTAAATAAAAATATCAGTAATTCACTTTTTTTATGTGCATCAAATATGGTAAATTTCAACAGTAGTAAAGAGAAAAAATATAGTTTTAGAATCTGAACTATCACATGTTTCCAATATGTGATCCGAATTATAAAAAATTTCAAAAAATATATGAATTAACAATTATTTTCCGATAGAGATACACTTCGTTAACAGTGTTAATACTCTCTTGATAAAAAAAACAGTGTTAATACTCTCATTAACATCATTACTAGCACCTTTAGTTCTATTCTAATATTGATAAAAAATAAATACAAAAAATGTTTAAGAACGCACGAATTTAGTAAAAATTAGAAAAATGTAAAAAAAGAAACTTTACAATAAATATAAAAAAGTTCAATTTTTTTTTGTAAATTATTACAAAATCTTTAAAAAAAACAATGTCTAATGTTAGGACAATAGAGTGCTTTTATATGGAAAAAAATCATTATCTAATGTCTTTGTTGCCGGTCCGTCGGTCTGGACCGGACCGTATATATTCGGATCGGTTCGAACCGGTGGACTGAAATATTTTTGAAACTTGGACCGTGGACCGACCCGACCCGAATATATACGGTCCGGTCCGGACCGACGGACCAGAATTTTTTGAAAACTCGGACCGAAACCCGGACCGGACCGGATATATTCGGGTCGGGTCGGACCGAGACCGGGACCGGACCGAAAACATGTTTATGTAATTCTGGAAAAAAAAACCTGTCCTAATTCTAATTCATTCTAATTGACAATTGTTTTGTAGTTAAACTGAATGGTGAATGCAACAGAAACAAAGACAAAACACAAAACTCAAAAGTGATACAAGAAGTCAAGGACAAAAGTGACACAATGACAAAACAATTGTCCCTAATTGAGTAATTGTAACAATCTTATATCCAGATCCAGGCTCAAAAGTGATACACGAATGCATTCTCATTGCATTTTCATTGCTTCTCCACAGACTCCACTGCCTCTTCCATTTTCATCAACCTATAACACATCAAACAAAACAATGTTCAGCAGCAGCAGGGAAATGTTCAGCAGCAGCAGAAACAAAACAATGTTCAGCAGCAGCATAACGAAATCAAATGTTCAGCAGCAGCATAACAAAATCAAATGTTCAGCAGCAAATACAATACATTGAAAAGCTCTTTCTGTTGAAACTGGATACATATTTGAAAACAATATAGCAGAAGCAATACTTGCAGAAGCAGCAGCAATACAATACATTGTGCATTTTGCCAATGTATAAATCAGCAGCAATACATTGTGCAGAAGCAGCGGCAATACATTGTGCAGAAGCAGCAGCAATACAATACATTAAATTCTTACGGCAAACTCATATAAATCAGCAGCAAATACAATACAATCAAAATCAGCAGAAGCATAACAAATATATTGTGCCAATCAAAATCAGCAGCAAATACAATACATTGTTCAGGAGCAGCAGCATAACAAATGTTCAGCAGCAATACAATACATTGTTCAGCAGCAGCATTGCAAATGTTCAGCAGCAACAGCCAACAGCATAACATTAACCAATAATTAACAACATCAAATTGAACTGTAGTGCAGACGAAGATGAGGCAGTTGCCGATTAGCGATTGTCAAGGATAGGATACGAACTTACGAAGTAGGATTGGCCGTGACTGAGCGACTTCAACTTCTGGCTTCGGCGTTCGCGTTTGGCTTCTGGCTTCGGCGTTTGTGGGCTGTGGCTTCGGCGACGGCGACCGTGAACGCGTAAATCGTAATCGGGTTCGGCTTCTGGATTCGGGCTATGGCTTTGTGATTTGCGTCGCGTCTGTACTCGGCGGGTTTACGGTTACGACTTACGAATCGAATTAGAATTTAGAATAGAAATATAGAATAGGTTTAGGGAGTGAGGTTCAGGTGAGAAATGGAAATATAATGAGAAATACGAAATTATATTAGTCGTCAGATTAAGATAACAAATGGTTCAGATTAACCCTAAATGCGTAATTGTTTACTTGAAAAATGCGTGTCTGAGGGCAAATTAGGTACAAGTGACAAAAACAAAACCGCATTCCCTGATTTGTCTCGCGGAAAACACTGAATGAAAACGAGTCAAAGACCGCTTGCGATACGAGAGAGGAGAAGTGAAACCCTAGTTTTGCGACGAACGGAGGCAACCGACCACGGGACGACGGCAAAAATAATGGCAGACGAAGGGAAACGGCATAAAAAACCGAGGCAGAACAACGGTACGATAATCTCATCTCACTGTATATCTTCGAATTTCGCAGTGATTTGTACGAATTTGGTGGTTGCTACCCGATTTGATTTGACTACAGTTCACATTTTAGGGTTTTCGATTTGGATTTGTGATTTCCGCTTGGCGTGAATATTGTGCTATATGCGTGCGATAGAATTGTATTCATAGCACTTAGGGTTTAATTGTGAACACACTGAACTTGGGAATGTGTCTATTAAATTATTTGAAGTTCGGAAACTTGCTTTTGATATGCGTACGAATCTTTTGTAACTGCGTAGCTATTATTGTTTCGAATCAGTGCTAAATGCGTATCAGATCTGAAGATGAAACTGATTGTTAGATTAATAGATGACTGGAAAATCAAATTGTTATATGCGTAAGAGTTATGTGTAAATGCGTACACACTAGTGTGTCCAATTTAGCTAAATACAAATTGTTGATTCTGGTTTAGAAATATCTAATTACGGCTAGGACTGCAATGTTGTGTCTCACTCTAGTGATTAATGTAAGATACTTTGGAAGTAACTGTGAATCTTTGCAGTTGTGGCTGCCATTGTTACGTTATGCTTAAAATTGCGTTAAATACGTACGCATTCACATATAAGTAATAGAGTGTATTTGTAAAATGTGTAGTAATAGGGTCTAGGAGATACCCCGTTTATATTTGACGACTATACGCATTCTAGGTTTTACGGGTAAGGTTCTAATTTTTAGTGGTTATTGATTTTTGCCTGCTTTCGATTGATACATATTCAAGGAACTTCAGGAGATATGTGGAACCAATTTTGTTCCCCTGGTTTCAGAATATCCATGTCATGTAGATTCATATAATTTTATCTTCAAATCTTTTTGAACATTATTTGTTTCTTCACTGACAATCCTATAACATGCTACTGATGCATCTTTTTGGGTTTTACACCAAGGAATTAAAAAAGAAGTGGCTCATGTGAATGATATGTATGATATGTAATCTTCCTGCTTGTTCAGAAATTTTATCCTCACTTCCTATGAATGATATGTATGGCTTTGATTTTGGGACAAACACCTTCTCCCTGCAAAAATGACATGATGCAATTTATTTACTTGTTTTCAGATCAATGGACATCAAGAGATCTCAGGTTCAACATTTTTTACCAGAGGATGAAAAATTGGATCCAAAATTAGTACATGACAGTTGAGAAAGAGATAATGAACCTGTAAATCCCAGGAAGAATGAAGATCTTAACTCTCTCAGAATTATTGTCAGGAACAAGATCAACAGCACCCTGAACTGACACAGAGTCCCCACCACCATTTTGATCAACAACAATCACAGAAGATGAGCCAGTTAATAACTTTGAAGAGGATGAAGAAGTGGCTCATGTAATCTTTATTCTTACAGGTGAATAGAAGTATCTACATCGTTTCCTAAACAACTGAACAAGCATGATGAGTCAAGCATAGTGAGCCTATCTTCTCTCTGAACAAGCATGATGAGTCAAGAATTTCTGGTTGTACCCAACTATGAAGATTACTACTTATGTAACTGGATTTATTAGTATTACCATTTCTGTTACCAGTGACCAACTTGTATTTAAAGTCGTGACTTGAATCCTACAATGCGTGATTGTAAAAATCGTACCAGGTTTTTGAGATTCGTTAAATGCGTATGTAGCAATGTGACATGCGTATAAATTGACTGTAAAATGCGTAGGATTCATAGTGAGATACCTCCATCTTACACCAGCATAATGTTGATTAATATCCGTAGATTTGTTCATGTTTAAAATGCGTAAGATTTAAAGTAAATGTGTAAGATAAAAGATGATGTTTCAGATTTATTGTACGCATTTTGTTTCAAATACTATGCATTTAGCTTCAATTACTACGCATTTTCTGGATTGAAACATCATAACAGGTATTTGTCATTATAAAAATGCGTAAGATTAAATGTAAAATGCGTAAAACTTAAATTAAAAAGCTTAAGATTCAAATCAAATGCGTAAGATTTAAAGTAAATGTGTAAGATTCAATCTAAATGGCCTGAATAATGACTTGTTCAAGCATATTTCCAAAAAAAATCTCATTCTCTCAAAATCACAATAAAAAAATCGCACATGTTCAAGTACTTCTTTTAGTCTTCCATCAATCTCTTTGGCGTGGAAGTCTTCTCTAGTGTGCCTCAGTCAATGTCTTGACATCCACAGCTACATCTTCCATAGCTTTACACACCCTTTCAGTCAGACTTCATTCACGCTATCTATTGAAGAAATAAAAAGTGACACCTTAATAAGAGTTGAGATAAAAATGTATAAACATTGTCAAACATCATCATTGTTCCTCTAATTGAATCAAATATGTACTCAGAGTTGCAGTTTCATACAAAATCATGAGAATTCCAAATGGCCTAAATTTGTGTCTGTAAGATGAGAAGAATGGCAAGAGCTAAAGAGTAACACATGATCAGATGATCTACTCGAATTTTGGAAATCGGAATTCGATGGACTTGAACCCTGCCATAAATCAACAATAATGAATAAAGGAAATAAAATAGCAGACCTTAGACTACACATCAAATAGTCACTAGCTAACTCTTGTAGGAAATAAAAGAGAAGAAACAGAAGAGTAATCAAACAAAAATTAATTATGCCGAAGAGTTTAGAGATATTGAAAGAATACAAACCTGCAGAAGCCTTGAATCTATCTTAGGAAGTCCAATGTATTGCACTGCCAAGGAAGTCCAATGGTTTTTGAGATTCGTTAAATGCGTATGTAGCAATGTGACATGCGTATAAAAAGTCTGTGAAATGCGTAGGATTCATAGTGAGATACCCCCATCTTACACTAGCATAATGTTGATTAATATCCGTAGATTTGTTCATGTTTAAAATGCGTAAGATTTAATGTGAAGATTTAAAGTAAATGCTGATTCATTTTTCGCACAAGAGAGTTTCTGTTGAAACAATTTCCTAGGAGGAGAATCTGAACCATATCCTAATAAAAGAATCACCTGAATCGCAACAGGAGAACACTTAGGGGTGGAGAGTTGCATCTTGCACAGATGAAAAAATAGATTGAAATAAATGAGTGTCCACAAACCGGAATAATCAGGACTGCAGGATAAAGGGACAGATGTGATGCCATGACCCACCCAAAAGCTGCCAATGGAACTAATTCTGCCATCAAACAATGCAGAAGCATGAGCAGAGCAGAGAGACCTGAGGAAGCCTTAAACTCAATTAAAAATAATGAAATGCGCTTTAGAAGAATAAGATTATTCCACGATGGTCTTACCCTCCTCAAACGCCTTCTCAAAAGTGTCGCCAATTTGATTAAGAGATGTAGTGATTGCATTGAGCCCTTTTCGCCAATTTGAGAAGGCCCTTTTCGCCAATTTGAGAAGGCCCTTTCGATCCAGCGCCGAACCGACGTCAGGCAAGCAAGCGTTGATTGACTTCATAGCCAGAATCCACCACAGAAAAACCGTCCCGGATGGGACTTATCGACCTCCGCCTGCAACTGGACCGGCGTCGTTTGTGACCGTGCGAAAACCCACGCCGCTGCCGCCCTGCTCAATTCCATCCCCGTACCAATCTAGTCGAGCGGGAAGAGACCGAAAAAGCTCTCCACCGGTGCAATAGTTGGAATTGTCGTCGGCGTCGCAGTCGATCTCCTCCTCATCTTACTCCTCTCAGAATCAAATCAAAAAACCAATCCGCCGAACGTGTGCGATAATTTAGGAGTTAACTAAAATTATAAACAGCAAAATGACGCTTAGATCCTTATTTAGGATTTTAATCTGAAAATTAATGTAAATATATTGATTAAATCAGGACCGTTTAATGAGTAATCTAACGGTTATTAAAATTTCTCATTTCTCGTCAAAACTATCATTTCTCATATGATCCTAACTCTAGGTGTAGGACCAGATGTAAATTGATAATTATTGTAAAAAATACAAACTAATCTCAATCCTTCATTATATATTTGAATGTATATGATTAACTGAAAATAAATCTTTTTTAAATTAAATTTGATATGTAAATAGGAGCAAATATGGTATATCACATCCTTAATAAACACCCACATCTCTTTATCTCCCCCGATGAAAAAAATCAGATCTCCATGGATGAATGAATCAGAGTATGAACTATATCCATGGATTCGTTGATTAGATCTCCATCGATTCCCTAGCAGCTCCAAGCATTCCTTCACCTCCCCTGCGCCTAATATCATCGCAAACTTTCCTGTCTGGATAGCCCATATTGCCTCTGCCGAGTCCGAGAGAAAACAAGCTGATTGCAATCCCAAATCATTGGCCAGTTTCAATCCAAGCATGATTGCCTTGCACTCACCGTCTAGCGCAGAAAAACAGTCAACTTCATACTCTGTATACACAGCCATAACCTCTCCATTTTTTACTGCTACTCCTGCGAAGCCTGCCACTCCCTTCCACCAGGAACCATCGCATAAAACCTTAGTGACTCCTTCAGTTGCAGATGATAATTCCATCCTTCCCCCTGCTGCAATACCATACAGCTCCATTTTCTTAAACTGCGCCACCCAGAAATTGAATTTTAGCCACGCACCTTTCCATTTTCCAGCCTGGTTTGTTATGCACCAACAGGTTTCTTCCATTCCAGAGCACCCAGAGACCAACAGGTTTCTTCAATCTCTTTGGCGTGGAAGTCTTCTCTAGTGTGCCTCAGTCAATGTCTTGACATCCACAGCTACATCTTCCATAGCTTTACACACCCTTTCAGTCAGACTTCATTCACGCTATCTATTGAAGAAATAAAAAGTGACACCTTAATAAGAGTTGAGATAAAAATGTATAAACATTGTCAAACATCATCATTGTTCCTCTAATTGAATCAAATATGTACTCAGAGTTGCAGTTTCATACAAAATCATGAGAATTCCAAATGGCCTAAATTTGTGTCTGTAAGATGAGAAGAATGGCAAGAGCTAAAGAGTAACACATGATCAGATGATCTACTCGAATTTTGGAAATCGGAATTCGATGGACTTGAACCCTGCCATAAATCAACAATAATGAATAAAGGAAATAAAATAGCAGACCTTAGACTACACATCAAATAGTCACTAGCTAACTCTTGTAGGAAATAAAAGAGAAGAAACAGAAGAGTAATCAAACAAAAATTAATTATGCCGAAGAGTTTAGAGATATTGAAAGAATACAAACCTGCAGAAGCCTTGAATCTATCTTAGGAAGTCCAATGTATTGCACTGCCAAGGAAGTCCAATGGTTTTTGAGATTCGTTAAATGCGTATGTAGCAATGTGACATGCGTATAAAAAGTCTGTGAAATGCGTAGGATTCATAGTGAGATACCCCCATCTTACACTAGCATAATGTTGATTAATATCCGTAGATTTGTTCATGTTTAAAATGCGTAAGATTTAATGTGAAGATTTAAAGTAAATGCTGATTCATTTTTCGCACAAGAGAGTTTCTGTTGAAACAATTTCCTAGGAGGAGAATCTGAACCATATCCTAATAAAAGAATCACCTGAATCGCAACAGGAGAACACTTAGGGGTGGAGAGTTGCATCTTGCACAGATGAAAAAATAGATTGAAATAAATGAGTGTCCACAAACCGGAATAATCAGGACTGCAGGATAAAGGGACAGATGTGATGCCATGACCCACCCAAAAGCTGCCAATGGAACTAATTCTGCCATCAAACAATGCAGAAGCATGAGCAGAGCAGAGAGACCTGAGGAAGCCTTAAACTCAATTAAAAATAATGAAATGCGCTTTAGAAGAATAAGATTATTCCACGATGGTCTTACCCTCCTCAAACGCCTTCTCAAAAGTGTCGCCAATTTGATTAAGAGATGTAGTGATTGCATTGAGCCCTTTTCGCCAATTTGAGAAGGCCCTTTTCGCCAATTTGAGAAGGCCCTTTCGATCCAGCGCCGAACCGACGTCAGGCAAGCAAGCGTTGATTGACTTCATAGCCAGAATCCACCACAGAAAAACCGTCCCGGATGGGACTTATCGACCTCCGCCTGCAACTGGACCGGCGTCGTTTGTGACCGTGCGAAAACCCACGCCGCTGCCGCCCTGCTCAATTCCATCCCCGTACCAATCTAGTCGAGCGGGAAGAGACCGAAAAAGCTCTCCACCGGTGCAATAGTTGGAATTGTCGTCGGCGTCGCAGTCGATCTCCTCCTCATCTTACTCCTCTCAGAATCAAATCAAAAAACCAATCCGCCGAACGTGTGCGATAATTTAGGAGTTAACTAAAATTATAAACAGCAAAATGACGCTTAGATCCTTATTTAGGATTTTAATCTGAAAATTAATGTAAATATATTGATTAAATCAGGACCGTTTAATGAGTAATCTAACGGTTATTAAAATTTCTCATTTCTCGTCAAAACTATCATTTCTCATATGATCCTAACTCTAGGTGTAGGACCAGATGTAAATTGATAATTATTGTAAAAAATACAAACTAATCTCAATCCTTCATTATATATTTGAATGTATATGATTAACTGAAAATAAATCTTTTTTAAATTAAATTTGATATGTAAATAGGAGCAAATATGGTATATCACATCCTTAATAAACACCCACATCTCTTTATCTCCCCCGATGAAAAAAATCAGATCTCCATGGATGAATGAATCAGAGTATGAACTATATCCATGGATTCGTTGATTAGATCTCCATCGATTCCCTAGCAGCTCCAAGCATTCCTTCACCTCCCCTGCGCCTAATATCATCGCAAACTTTCCTGTCTGGATAGCCCATATTGCCTCTGCCGAGTCCGAGAGAAAACAAGCTGATTGCAATCCCAAATCATTGGCCAGTTTCAATCCAAGCATGATTGCCTTGCACTCACCGTCTAGCGCAGAAAAACAGTCAACTTCATACTCTGTATACACAGCCATAACCTCTCCATTTTTTACTGCTACTCCTGCGAAGCCTGCCACTCCCTTCCACCAGGAACCATCGCATAAAACCTTAGTGACTCCTTCAGTTGCAGATGATAATTCCATCCTTCCCCCTGCTGCAATACCATACAGCTCCATTTTCTTAAACTGCGCCACCCAGAAATTGAATTTTAGCCACGCACCTTTCCATTTTCCAGCCTGGTTTGTTATGCACCAACAGATTTCTTCCATTCCAGAGCACGCAGAGACCAACCAGAATCTTACCGAGCATATGTCATCCATACTTATGCGCACTATACTCAGCCGCGATCACGGTGAAGAGCTTCACATGGACGAATTCTTAACGAATTATAGTCCACTTTGACGAATTATGTCATAGTTCGTCAAATTTGGACTATAATCCATCAAGAATTCGACGAATTGTAGTGCACTTCGACGAATTGTAGTGCACTTCGACGAATTATGCAATAATTCGACAAAAATAAACTAAAATTCGACACGAATTCGACATTATTATTTATAGTTCGTCATAATCTGTTTATGACGAACTATGTCATAGTTCGTCAAATTTGGGCTATAATTCATCAAGATTTCGACGAATTGTAGTGCACTTCGACGAATTATGCAATAATTCGCCAAAAATAAACTAAAATTCGACACGAATTCTACAGTATTATTTATAGTTCGTCATAATCATTTTATAGTTCGTCATTAACATTTTATAGTTCGTTATGACATGGTTAGTTTAGCGATCGACCGCTTCGCATCAGCAGTCAGCATTTCCCAGCCATCGTCTCTCGCTTCGTCCTACAGCCCGCACGCAAATGGTTTCCACTCCACGAAATAGTTGGAAATTCCGCCGCCAACGATCTGACATAAATTGCTGGATTTCACCAGCAGCATATTCCTACAAAACGATACTGTGTATCTGGCTGTTAGCAGTCGCTTCATTCATCCTACTCCAGAAGGACACTGTAACTTGGCTCAGATATCGCCCGGAGAGACCGATTCCGAGGCTGCGGTTGGTGGTGTTTAATTTGACGGATTATGCAAATTAATTTGGCTGTTAGCAGTTGGTGGCAGCCGATTCCGAGACCGATTCAGATATCTGGCTGTTAGCAGCCGATTCCGAGGCTGCGGTTGGTGGCTGCAAATTAATTTAATTTGACCGATTCCGAGATCGATTCGGATCTGGGTTTGTTCATCTGGGATAGAGAGATGATGTTGGGTTTTTATGTGGTCAATTATGCCCTTGAGTAAGTTATACACGTTCAATATTCTTTTATTAATTATTTTATTCTCATTAATTTACAGCCACATGATTTTACAAATGGATGGTACTGATAATTTTGTATTTTGCATCAGATCTGGACTTTGCAGCAGATCTGTCCTCATATAGAATAATAGAATTATGAAAAAAAAAGTCACGGTTTTATTCGGTCTGGACCGGACCGACCCGTAAAATAACGGTCTGGACCGGGACCGACCCGAAACCCGAAAATCTCAGAATACATAATCCGTAGACCGACCCGAATCCGGTCCGATCCTGGACCGACCCGTCCGATCCGGTTCGGTCCGATCCTGGACCGACCCGTCCGATCCGGTTCGATCCGATCCGATTTTCCGATCCGGTCCAATTTTGTGCATCCCTATTTGTTGCAGTAGTGGAAGGAAATCCTGATACCAATAGGAGCAATGACAAGGATGCTTAGTTTCCTAGGTGTCGTCGGTACTGCTCAAGTTAACATAGAAAGCGATATTCTATGTCTACTAGCGAATGACGCATGGATTGAGGTTAAACAGTAAAAAGGTGTCACCATTTATAACATGAAACAAGCAGTGTAACCTAAGGAATTAGACCAAGAGAGACAACCAACCAAGTCTGTTGGAGGGAGTGATGGGTCGAAAGGAGCTTTGGCTATGATGGTGTACGAGTCCCAAGAGACCAAAATAGATCATGTAGTGATGACCCGTGCTAGTGATGATGACGTTGATAAAGTTTCAGGACGTGTGATCAGGCTAAGCATGTATACGTTCCCTCTTGAATATCAACTAATTCCATTCTGCTATGAAATGGGCTAATTATAATACGCTTCGTGTTTCATCTCGATTTGGCGCTAAAAGTAAAGCTACCAAATATATTTAATCTTCACTATTTTGTATTTTTTGTATTCTTCATTTTCATCTAATAAAACAACATTTAAGAAAAAAACAAAGGATAAAAGTACAAGTTCATTAATTTGTTGATTGACTCTTAAGGCACTATGTATGATTTTTTAAAAACGGTGTATTAACAAGTCATGTTTTGCAAGGTGTCATTGCGTTGATATTTGACAAAGTACTGTTAGGGCATCCATAGTAAGTGAGCAATAAGAAATAAACAATAAGCAAAAATAGCATTTTTTCATAAAAGTCATGTAGCAAGCAGAGCTAAAAGCAATGAGCAAAAATGGCTCTTTGTTCCATATATTTCAATGCAACAAGAGAGCTAAGAGCAAAATGCAACATTTTTTACCTAGATAGTCAAAATACAACATTTTCAATATAATATTTTCTTCAATAAATATGTTGTATTTCTATGTAATTGCATTTCTTCTGAAGTATTTTCTAGTTGTGTTTTCTTTAATGTAATTTATTTTCTAGTATTCATACCTACTTATTTAATTTTTCTGAAGTATATTCTAGTATTTTCCACCTACTTATTTAGTTTTTCTGATTTTTCTGACTTTTTTTTTTGATATTTTCTTTTTTTAGATTATAGTATTTTTATTTTTATTTTGTGGGTTTGAATTTGAATAATTGAACTTGTTTCTTATGTTCACATTTTTTTGTTTTTATTTCTTTCAAAACTAACAAAAAAGTAATTTTCTTAAATATATGTGGGCCTCATTTATTATTTTACTATCTCACACCCTCTCTATTATTACTCACCTATCAAGCATTGTTTTTTGCTCTCTCTTTTTTGCTCACTTGCTACATGCGAGTAATAAGCAATAAAGTTTCTTTATTATTGTTTATTGCTCTCCTTGATGTGGATGCCCTTAGAAACCTGGAATATTGTTTCATGTACACTCGACTATGTGCAGCTCATAATAAGAAAACTCTCCGCTTTGCCATATGATGAGCGGGTGGTAAAGATTTAAAGGAAGAAATGACAATTGAAAAGTGAAACATATTATCGTAGGGAAGAATTAGGATAGAGAATTATTCGTCAGAGTTTTATATTGGGCGAGCTTCTGAAGTAAGGCGAATACATCTAGAAGATCTGGATTCGTTACAGGGGGATGCTCCATTGGTGGGAGCGCGGATTATCGGATGACACCCTGTTGATATGTGCCATGACACGCAAATTATTCTAGCCGGCCATGATACGTAAATCTTGAGTTTTTATTAGATGGTTCATTATTGTCATCAAATTGTTACTAATTGCGATTTGAAATTATTATTTTACTACAGCTTTTGACCCACTTTAATGCATTAGGAGGATTGGGACCGAGTGTATAGTCACCCGTTTTGAACTTAGTTAGACTACGCCGGAGACGGTCCCTACTGATGCGGTTGGTTATATCCATTCCAAAGTTATACATGTTTCCTGTAAAGAAAGGGAGTATGAAGTTTATCTTCTTAATGAATCTTTTTGAAAAGTGCATTATTACAGGTGCATGCAAAAAGAATCTACTTATATAAGTGTGAAGTGAGCCGTTTCAATTAGCTTGTGTTTGGCTAAGTATACACTTATGAATGGAAAGGGACACACGGCTGAAATAGTATCAAGTTGTACTTGAAATGAAAGTAAACTTGTTTGTGTTTTATTTTCCCGTATTCAAATGGGTTGAAGGGTTCAATTCGCAGAACACCTTGATTCTCGAGTATTGGAAGATACTACACTATGTGAAATTCAATCCTAATGGACATTTCATTTATGCACAATTTTGTTCGGTTGTGAATGTTTTAGCATTCAAGAATATAACCCTAAAATTGGGGAGGATTGTTGGAGATATTATGGTATATGTATTGTAATACATGTATATACCTTGTAAAGTTGTTTTGTGAAATAAACAAAACACTTTGGAACTCGTTTGAGCTCATTCTGGTTTTCGGACAAGGTTGGATCACGTCAACCGGCCGGCTGAGGTTGAGTCCATTAATTTGGGTCGTTCTCTGTGGTTTTGAACCGATCGGTTCAAGTTCAAGTTGGGCGCGTCCAACTTTGACATTAACTGGTTAATGTCTTCGTAGGGTGCGGCTCATAACGTTGCTTGTGGGCGCGACGTTAATATATATGCCAGGTGCGCTGCACGTCGGTTCTGTTTTGAATCGTCGTATATATTCGATTGAAAACTGTAGAGATTGGTAGTTCTGAGTTCGAAATTGGAAGTCTATAGACACCAGAGTAGAGGTGACGAAGCCTGGGTGAATTTCTTCTTCAATTTGTGATCGAATCTCGTTCGATAGGTTTTGCTCGCCGTTTCTTATTCCAGTACAAAATGACTTGTTTTATTCCAGTTCTTATTTCGGCTTTCCTAACCGGAAGAAATATAGAATTTAGAAAGCGACAATTGTTCGTGACTCAAGCAGAATCCAAGTCCCAATTGATTGAAGCATCGACAGTAGGAATTCGAGGACTACACGGGTCCGAGATAGATAACATCTTGACAATAAGAGAATCGAAAACTCCATGCATCTATGAGCAGAGCATGCAGATAAATATATCACTTTTTGATTACTGGCAGTGCTACAGTTCAGAAATGTAAAACATCAGTCAAGCGTCTTAACCCATACGCATACATCTCCCAATGCAATAACCTATGAGTGCAAGGATGCACTATCCTAGGAATGCCCCAATTCCGCTTCTCAACCTTCCTCAACTTGATTCGCTCCTCGAATGCATTTTCAAAATCTCCATACATCAAGTAGAAACAGCCAAGCAAATCCAGATATTTAAGCTCCATACACCCTGCTGCTATCCTAAACAGTCCCCGCACTGTCATCTTTGAATATCGTAGCTCCAAGTGTTCCAGGCCCTTCAAGTTTATACCAATTACTGTAGCCTCAATATCCCCAACATCATGAAAATTCTCCCCAACAAACTGAGCATGCTCATTTGAGTCCTTAAAACTTATAAAATTGCGTTTCAGCGTCTTCAGATTGGGACAATGCGTCCCAATCAAGATGAACAAATAAGCATCTATCTGGTAACACGAGCTAATGTCCAGCTCTTTCAGATTGGTGAAGTGAACGACCATGCTTACGAAGATTTTTTCAGATACACGACTGCTCTTTATCGACAGCACCTGGAGATTCGGACACCTAATAAAACCAGCAAAGGACCATACACAAAAAAAAAACACTTATAAATCTATCCAGCAAAACTAGTTTACATGATGATCAACGGATAAACAATAAGAAACCAAAAAATGCGACAAAATTTGAATTCAAAATCAATAAAAAAAGAAGAAGAGTAAAGTTCAATTCCATCACCAGCAAACTCAGAAACTTGTTTAGGTTTGACGTGTATTAAGTTATTTGGTTTCTAATCAAATAAGCAACTTCAACTTTACATGCCATAATAGTAATACTTGGTTTACAATAGCATTTGCATTTGTGGTGTTTTGGGGAAACGCCCTGAATTTGTTTTCGCTAAGAAAACAGCGGCAAAAGGAATTTGAATCGAATCGAGAGACGACCATAATATGAAAACCTAATATTAGGCGAACCTTTCAGCAACAAGCAAAGCAGATCGACCGGAGCAATGTGGAACGCGAATCTTCACAACTCCTCCCTCGCTCCGCTCCACCACGTTCCTAACCATCGCGTCGATCGTCCTCTGGAACTCTGGGTCCAACCACCGAGGCGAGCAAGGATTCCATTCGAACCACGGCTCGAGGTCGAGCGACCTATTCAGCGACGGATCCTTGAAGGCGCGTAGCCAGGTTTTACAGACGAGCATGGCGCCGAACCATCGGTCGCGTAGGGGGAGGCGGGCGAGGACGTTCAGCAGGCAATCGTGAGTCAACTCGGTCCAGTCAACCATTCCTTCTTTGTGGTAATAATGCTTACCAAAACCTCGTTTTAGGGTCATTTATGAACTATCAAATAAAACGATGAAGATTTTGCAACAACAAACGCAATTATCGTGCTTTTATTTGCGAAATCCGTTATTATCTTTTTTATTTGAATTCTAACTTTATCCAAAATTCAGAAAACACGTTAAAAGAAAATAAAAGATCAGGTGAGAAGTGAGTAGTTTTGTGAGAAATGAGAATTTATCCTGTCCATTGAATTTAAGATCAAACGGCTGTTAATAAACAACATATTTAGCATTTAATTAATTGTTAATTATGTTAAAAAGGGTATTATTGGAATAACAAATTCTTCTCTCACCCAAACCCTAAAACAATACGCGTTTTCATCTCACGCGAAAGAGGAAGACTAGGGATGTGCATCCGGGTCGGACCGGTGGATCGGATTTTTTTTGAAAACAGGACCGTGGACCGGACAGGACCGGATTCAGACGGTCCGGGTCGGACCGGTGGACCGGATTTTTCTGGAAATGTGGACCGTGGACCGGATCGGACCGGATATATCCGGGTCGGTTATGGACCGTGGACCGGATTGGACCGGACCGGAAAATTAAAAAAAATTCATATATTTCTACTGAAAAATGAAGAAAAAATGAAGAATTTTTTTATGCAAGCCGGATGTGCTTGAAATCAATGATTCAATATGTTTCAATCTTCAATTTTGTGAATTTAAAAAAAAAAGGTTCTATTTGTATTTTATTTGGTATTTAAAAAATCAAAAAAAAGTTACGGTCCAGACCGGACCGGACCGGACCAAAAAATATACCGGACCGGACCGACCCGAAACCCGGAATTTCAGAAATATGTGGACCGTGGACCGACCCGGAAAAAACCGGTCCGGTCCGGTCCGGGTCAAATTTGCACATCCCTAAGGAAGACGCCAATAACGCCGGTGAGGAGTACGCTGGTGGCGACTTGGAGAGGGGAGGGGTTATCGGAGGGAGCGAAGAGTGAGTCGGGCGGTGAAGGAGGCGTTGAGGTTGTTTAAGGAGGTGAGGGAAGTGGGGATTGATATGGATGGCTTTACGATGTCTCCTGCTGTTACGGCTGCTTGTGATTGCACTGAGTTGATTAGGCAGCTTCACGGATTGGCTATTTGTGGAGGGTTTGATTGTTATGCGTCTGTGATTAATTCATTGTTGACTTATTATGGGAAGAACGGGTTTTTGGAGGAGGCTAAGCGGTCGACATGTTTACATTGGCCAGTGTGTTGACGGCTTTTACCTCTTTGAAGGACTTGTTGGGTGGTCGTCAGTTTCATGCAAAGTAGATTAAAATTGGTTGTCAGCAGAACTCTCATGTGGCGAGTGGTTTGATTGATTTGTATTCAAAGTGCGGAGGTGGAATGGCGGACTGTAAAAAGATTTTCAGTGAAGTAGTTGGACCAGACTTGGTTCTCTGGAACACAATGATTTCTGGTTAATCTCAACACGATGAGTTCTAATTATGTTAGTGAGCAACAATTTAACACTATTGTTGATAAAGCGTCTGTAGACCTGAATTGGTTACATGATTGATGCAGCCACACCAGGTTTTACACCCGAACCCCAATCATGGGACATCACCGGGCTTCAGCCCTACCTCGTAAGGTTTTACGGACACCCTAGCCCCTCGCAGTAATAATTTGACAATTATTACTGCAGGTTGTTGGCGGTGGGAATTGAACCCGAGCCACCCTTTAACAATGGTGTGTTTGCAACATTGTCACCAATTGAGCTGCAGCCCAATTGGTGACAATGTTGCAAACACACCATTGTTAAAGGGTGGCTCGGGTTCAATTCCCACCGCCAACAACCTGCAGTAATAATTGTCAAATTATTACTGCGAGGGGCTAGGGTGTCCGTAAAACCTTACGAGGTAGGGCTGAAGCCCGGTGATGTCCCATGGTTGGGGTGTACGGCCTGCAGGCCTGATGCGGAGGGTGTAAAACCTGGTGTGGCTGCATCAATGATGCATGTGATTCAATCATCAAAAAAGTACATCACAGCTTCCTTGTGATGAGCTAGCTATGGCCATTTGTCGAGTGCTTGACTCTCACAAACCTGGGGATGAGATTGCTGGGGATTTGTTGGATCTTGTTGGTGATAATGCATTTGAGACTGTGCAACACCTCTTACAGCATCGAAAGCAACTTGTTGAATCTTATCGGCATGGGTTAGCGGTATTGAAGTCTGACAAAATGGCATCAAACAATCAACCACGCATGCCAAGTTATTGAACTCAGGTCACAGTTCGAACGAAATCTGAACGACAAATTGATAAACTGCGTCGTAAGGAAGAAAGGAAACAAAGACGAGGAATGGAAGTTGGGTTTGACAGTGATTTAACAGCTGCAAGTTTCTCTTCATTAGTTAATGCTAGTTTGAGGAAAAATCACTTAGATGATGTCATTGGTACTGGAAATGGCCCCAATGCCTTTTCGGTTACTGCCCTTCCTCAAGGACCCCTTCGGAAACATCACGAAGGATATGAAGAAGTTATAATACCCCCAACTCCGGCAACAGAAATGAAACCTGGGGAGAAGCTGATTGAGATAAAAGAGCTAGATGACTTTGCGCAAGCTGCTTTCTGTGGCTATAAATCTCTGAACCGTATACAGAGCAGGATATACCACACGACTTTCCATACAAATGAATATAACTGCTGTTTATACTGGATAGATTATACTTACAATGATACATATTATGCAGTGATCACTACGGACTATACTGTGAATACTACGGACTATGCTATGACAAAATACGGATAATGCCATGAAACATTACGGATTATACTGTGATTTCTACGGACTATGATGTGTTTTATACGGATTATGATATGCCTACTACGAATTATGCTTGCAAGTAACCTGTGAGATACATCTGCCCAAATAAATTGCCCATTACCTGTAATGCCATGAAACATTACGGATTATACTGTGATTTCTACGAACTATGATGTGTTTTATACGGATTATGATATGCCTACTACGGATTATGCTTGCAAGTAACCTGTGAGATACATCTGCCCAAATAAATTGCCCATTACCTGTTTACATATCCAAAACAAGTGGAGAACATTTTAAGGGGCGGCACATTGTTAAACACTTTGACAAAAAACAAGTACCCAAAACATATGTGGTACACAATACGTAATTTGTACTTATCAAGTACATAGCTCCTAAAAATCAACAATAGGTGCTTTTGCTTGGGTTCCCCTTGCAAAATTCGTCCGAATATTTTTAGATGCTGTTTTTGTACCTGCAATAACAAGAAGACTTATTAATTATGCTTCTGTTAAACGTAATACGGATTATGTTTTCTTAGCTACAGATAATGATCCAGAAAACACATTATGCATCTATTCTTATGGATTATGACCAAAGCAGTTAATTACGAATTATTATCTAACGATACGGATAATGCAGTTATATTTACGGATTTTAAAAATAAATTATCAGGGAACAGTGCATAATGTACACTATGTACTGTGAATGTGCGTAAATATTACTCAAAGTCTGCAATTTGTACCTGCTTTATTTTTGTTGTTGGCTGTAGTTGAAACAACTACTTCATTGATCCCTTTTTGATGTCCTGGATGTCTTCCAACTATAACGAGTAAACAAATTTAGTTTTACAACATGTAATTTAATAAAACTACATAGAATTGACTATAAACAACACAACACCTTTGAGAGTCTGGGTGCTTGTTTGATATGGAATCTGTTTTCGCTTCACAATTGGTTGTTTTTCTGCAGGTACTTCTTTGGCTGTATTCCTTTTCCTCTTGTGACCTAAAAAGAAAGTAGGAAAAACAGGCAACTTATTCAACTTTTTTTTCAAAACTCACTATCATACTAGTATTTTCCCCATAAACTTGCTATGGATTATGTCATGAACTTATTTCTGACAAATTGATGAGTCGAATTCTCGACTATAATTCCTCTACTTTTATTAGATGTTTTGATCCGTTCCGAGTCTCTTTCGATGTCATTTGACCCTCTTGATTGTCATTTCAGGTGAGAAACACACTTTACGGTCTCCGGGTTCAAAAAGATCAACTCTCACAGAAAACCGAAGTTTCGGAGCAAAAATATGGATTTTCGGGCAAATCGGGACAGACCGACCTTTACAGCTAATTTTGGACCTACAGATCTCATTTCGTGTCCGATTTGGTCGATTCAAAGCTTGTTGAAAAGTTAACTCAAAGGGCTACAACTCTTCAGTTTAAGCCAAGACCAAAATCGGACGTGAAGACCTCGAAAAAGCCCCAGGAAGTCAGAACAGTTCTCGCGCATGGATCACATGAGAAATCCCCCGAGCTCGCCCGAGCTCCATCAAGCTCGCCCGAGCCTTTGCCAGCCTATTGAACCTGCCAAAATAGGCTCGACCGAGCTCCCATAGGCTCACCCAAGCTTGGCCCTTGGTCTATAAATAGAAAGCTAAAAATCTGATTTTTTGAAGGATTTTTTGGGGAATTCGAAGCTAGGGTTTTTGGGGCACAAAATTGAGGGTTTCTAGAGAGAAGAAGCTACCAAGGCTTCAAGGGGATCATTCATTGAAGATTCAAGATCCAAAAGGGGGAGAAGATCATCTACACTTTGGTTTATTTCTTCCATTGTATTTTCATCTATGTACTCAATACAATTTGTGTTTGTCTATGAACATGATTTGTGAGTAGTGTTTTGTATTCTAGGGTCCTATGGACCTCATGTGTGTTAATACTCCTTATCTGTTATGAATGAATGCTAGAATAACATGTTTTGGATGATTATGGTTTACTTTGAATGAATGATCGATCAAACTATGCACTCTAGGTGTTTGAGAAAATGTCTAAGTGAATGGTTTTGGTTTATGACTTGAGTTAAGCACTCTAGGTGTTTGAGAAAATGCCTAGATGATTAATTTCTATGGTTCTTTGGTCAAGTAGCCGAGAGGTGGAAGCCAAAGTATCTAGATATTGAGTCATTAAGGAATCCTAGGCTAAGTAACCGAGAGGTGGACGCCAAAGGTTCTCGAAAACAAGTAAATCACCCTTGTTAGGTGGTGATCACTAGCGTGACCCATCTTGGCATTGAGATAGGCTTGATCTTAAACCGCTCATTGGCTATTGATCATTGAGCTAGCGCTAATGATTGAGAACCTTGAGTAGGACGTGAGCTGACAACAACTAGCGATTGAAGCTCACGTGCGAGGTGCTTCTTCCTTAAATCAAGTAACAACATCTAGCGATTGAATTTGATTTAATAGTCGCACGCCTTAATCTAATCATCTAAAACAAGTATCTTGCATGAAATTGAACTCTTGGAGTCTAAAAACACACATGAGTGAAGTAGTTCCCTAGAGTACACCCTTTGCCTTGGTAGTGATATTATCTCTAGATCCCTTAGTTTGTTTACATTGTTTATATTCATTCTCTTTAGTAACTTCACCAATCAAACCTTTTGCAATTAGGATAGACTTATTGGAACGAAATCGAATAGTGCTCATAAGTTTAAACTTGCTCCTTGGACGACCCGGTACTTACCGGTCATTATAAATTGTTTTTGACTATACTATATTTCAAACTTGCGGTTTTACATAACCTTGTATGTCACTTGTTGCTTTTAACCTCTCATGTGTTTTTGTCATCAAGGAAGTTATTTACACCATGTACGATCAAGCTTAGCACATTGACATCTTTTCTATTGGTGGGGCACATCTACAAACGAGGGGAGTTCCTATGCGCCTTTATCACCTTTTCATTATTGATTGCGCTTAGGGACTAAGCTAGCTCTTAAGTGTGGAGTGGGTAGTCACATAGTTCACTCATATCATGCCATCCCTACCATGTTTGAATGGACACTTGCATCATGCTCTATCCCAACTTTTCTTGAGTGTTATACTACCAAAGGCTTGTGACTATCAATTCCCATCTTCTATAAGTCACATCTAGCTTGCAAGTCCCTTCTACATGATTTAGAGTCCAAAACCAAACTAGCTCTATTGAATGCTCATTCTTGTGAATCAATTTTCATTGCTATCTTGTGCCTATCTAGAAATCTAAGTATTTTTCACGCATCCTTTGAAAAGTTTTAGCAAGCACGCTTTGAAACCTTCATGAAAAACTTAAACCTCTCGATTGCTTTTAGGCGACTTTAGTTCTCTTGCCTCGTGCCTTGTTTGTGGTTGTTCCTCGCACATTCCATATTCACATTGGGCATATTGTCAAGTTTTAAGTGTGGAGTCAAAAGAGGGCATTCAAAAAAAAAGGGCTCCATTCAAAAAAATTCACATGGTCAAAGAGGGCAAAGCCCCGACTAAAAACTTTCTCAAGTGCACGAGAAGTTTTGTGCAAAAACATACAAATGCCGGGGGTTAGGAAGGTAAGTTCCCCCTCGAAAGCATTTGTAGGCCAAAGGCCAAGTAAAAATCACTTAAAACTTGACTTTACGCCCTTCCACCATCTCTTATATGTGTGAGTTCACCACGTGCATTGTGTGCTAGCAAGTTGAGCTTTAGGACGACCCTTGTGATTTCATGTAAGCTATTGATTGGTTTATGCTTGTTTTAAGAACTCTTGTTGTCAAACTCCTCTTTCCTTATGGATTACGACTTTAGCGTCTAAAACTTGGAAATGAGTTTATATCGTGAGCCCATGGACTAGCCCTAGCTAGCATAGGTGATCGATTGACACTTTTTGTGCAAAAGCCTTAACCGTGTTTCAAAAGCCTTGCTATGAAAATGAATAGACTTCTAGGTGAGGCACTTGATAGCGCTAGAACTGACTTCCTTGAATGTGCACCCTCTTGTGAGCTTAAACGGTTGAAAACTCTCTTGAAATGTATAGTAATTGTGATGCTAGCGTGGGATGTGAAGTAAGTTTTGAGAAATCCTCGCCTTAATTGTTAAACCCTCTTGCTTTTCACTCTTTTGGGATAAGTGCATTTTGGGATTTGTGAGTATTCCCGTTTCTGAAAACTCTCACGAGACTATAACTCGTCCACTAGGGTAGCCTAGGGGTTTAAAGGCTTGGTGTATATGCTAAATGCACTCGTGACACCTACGAAAAGGAGTTAGATTGTAAATATGTGTTAGAGTAGTCAGAAATAAAAGTTTGAGACATTAAATGGATGATAGGAGCAAATGGGCATTGAACATAACGACTTATACCTTTGCCATTTGTTTCTCTTTAGCTTGATCTTATTTTTTGCTCGGGACGATCAAACTCTAAGAGTGGAGTGTTTTGATGAGTCGAATTCTCGACTATAATTCCTCTGCTTTTATTAGATGTTTTGATCAGTTCCGAGTCTCTTTCGATGTCATTTGACCCTCTTGATTGTCATTTCAGGTGAGAAACACACTTTACGGTCCCCGGGTTCAAAAAGATCAACTCTCACAGAAAACCGAAGTTTCGGAGCAAAAATATGGATTTTCGGGCAAATCGGGACAGACCGACCTTTGCGGCTAATTTTGGACCTACAGATCTCATTTCGTGTCCGATTTGGTCGATTCAATACTTGTTGAAAAGCTAACTCAAAGGGCTACAACTCTTCAGTTGAAAACAAGACCAAAATCGGACGTGAAGACCTCGAAAAAGCCCCAGGAAGTCAGAACAGTTCTCGCGCATGGATCACATGAGAAATCCCCCGAGCTCGCCCGAGCTCCATCAAGCTCGCCCGAGCCTTTGCGAGCCTATTGAACCTGCCAAAATAGGCTCGACCGAGCTCCCATAGGCTCGCCCAAGCTTGGCCCTTTGTCTATAAATAGAAAGCTAAAAATCTGATTTTTTGAAGGATTTTTTGGGGAATTCGAAGCTAGGGTTTTTGGGGCACAAAATTGAGGGTTTCTAGAGAGAACAAGCTACCAAGGCTTCAAGGGGATCATTCATTGAAGATTCAAGATCCAAAGGGGGAAGAAGATCATCTACACTTTGGTTTATTCAATACAATTTGTGTTTGTCTATGAACATGATTTGTGAGTAGTGTTTTGTATTCTAGGGTCCTATGGACCTCATGTGTGTTAATACTCCTTATCTATTATGAATGAATGCTAGAATAACATGTTTTGGATGATTATGGTTTACTTTGAATGAATGATCAATTTATGCACTCTAGGTGTTTGAGAAAATGTCTAAGTGAATGGTTTTGGTTTATGACTTGAGTTAAGCACTCTAGGTGTTTGAGAAAATGCCTAGATGATTAATTTCTATGGTTCTTTGGTCAAGTAGCCGAGAGGTGGAAGCCAAAGTATCTAGATATTGAGTCATTAAGGAATCGTAGGCTAAGTAACCGAGAGGTGGACGCCAAAGGTTCTCGAAAACAAGTAAATCACCCTTGTTAGGTGGTGATCACTAGCGTGACCCATCTTGGCATTGAGATAGGCTTGATCTTAAACCGCTCATTGGCTATTGATCATTGAGCTAGCGCTAATGATTGAGAACCTTGAGTAGGACGTGAGCTGACAACATCTAGCGATTGAAGCTCACGTGCGAGGTGCTTCTTCCTTAAATCAAGTAACAACATCTAGCGATTGAATTTGATTTAATAGTCGCACGCCTTAATCTAATCATCTAAAACAAGTATCTTGCATGAAATTGAACTCTTGGAGTCTAAAAACACACATGAGTGAAGTAGTTCCCTAGAGTACACCCTTTGCCTTGGTAGTGATATTATCTCTAGATCCCTTAGTTTGTTTACATTGTTTATATTCATTCTCTTTAGTAACTTCACCAATCAAACCTTTTGCAATTAGGATAGACTTATTGGAACGAAGTCGAATAGTGCTCATAAGTTTAAACTTGCTCCTTGGACGACCCGGTACTTACCGGTCATTATAAATTGTTTTTGACTATACTACATTTCAAGCGTCACAAATGCATTCTAATTATCTGTCAAATACCGTATGAATCAGGCATACTCACAAATCGAGTCTGAAAAACAATTGCTAGTTGGCAAAAACAAATCCACAAATATCAACAGGGATGTAAACTCGTCTTCAAATCCTCTATTCACTACGTAACTTGTCGAATTATGCTACGGATTTTGCTAAGAACAAAATTAGACAGAAGCCTAGTAATTCCGACGCATTAAATTGAACTTCCAATACCCTAAAATCGACAAATTTCTGAGAACAACAAACCCTATTCCAGAAACTAAATCGTATTGTTAGAACACTGACCGGTGTTTTGAATCTGCTTGTTCGGCGGAGGTGGGGATTTCTGGTGGTCGGACGCCGACTTTCGAACCATCCTCGTCGTGTTTTCCGAATTGATGGCGGCGGTTGTGTAGTTGTCCTTAGCTTCTATTTCGAAGCACAAGTTGGTTAGGGTTTTTCCGAATCGATGGCGGAGGTTGTGCGTCGTCCATCGCTTGTATTACGAAACACAAGTGATTAGGGTTTGGTTCATAACTTACGGGAGCAGTTTTGGATTTTGTTTGGGACGAAACTAACCTTGTATGCGTAATATGACGTGTTTTTGGTTAAAATATTAGACTGATCGTGGCTGTTGATTATCAAAAATGAATGGACAAGATAAATTCTCATTTCTCATCTTAAAGTCACTTCTCACCGGATCTCAACCCATAAAATTTGAAACAAAATTGGGGGACTATTTTTTTGAACTTCACATTCAATTGATACAAACTACTATGTTTTTAAACCACACGTGCATTTGATTATAAAATTTGTGGTCGATATGTTGGAGCTTGCGGATTGTAGAGTTCTTAGATTTGATATCAAGTTCGTGAGTTTGATGATTATAAATATTTAGTAAGTTTATATTTCTTGCATTTGATAATAAAGTTTTTGATCTTATGGTTGTAGAGTTTGATGTATTCATTTTTTCACGAATTGGTTTATCAATCCAATTTGCTGTCAATGTTTTACGATGCAATTGATTTGTCTAACTTGCTAATATCCATGTATTTTTTTTTTGTTGAGAAAACCGATTATGATATCTTGATTTTGAGGTATTGTAATTTACTTGCGAGTAAATTTAATTTAATTAGTATTGATAATGACGAATATACTTCTAGATCAATATATTTTTAATTGTGAAAGAGGGGGTGGTCGAGTGACTTGAACTCTTGACATTTTGTCAAGTGGTCAAGGGCTCGACTACCTTTAGTAGTATATTTCTCTTCAATTTTGTGAGGAGTGTTATTCATCCCTTGTGAATGTGTTTCGTCCCGCTCGGCGTGGAGGTGTTATTCGTCCCTCGTGAACGTGTTGTGTCATGCAGGTAGGTGCTGCTATCTCGTCTATTCCTTCCATGCGCGCAGTGACGGATCCAGCGGCTTTCGCTAGGGGGTCCTAAAAATAAATTTGTAATAGTTGTAAAGAAATTAAATATAAAATATATTTTAATTGTTTATAATTATATTTAAATTAATTGGAGATAATTTTAATCAATAAATTTATATTGTATTGTATCTTTATAAGTTAGTGGTCCAAAACTAAGTTAATCAATGTGAGAAAAAGCAAATAATATGAAGTTGATGGTTGATTTTATAGTAAAACATATGTAATTGAAATATAAAATCAAAAGATGAACTTCAGATATTATAAAATTGCTCTTAGCCATACGACATGAATGTCATACAGCTCATATGGTAATCTTGCAACACAATGTGCAAGGAGGCTAGGGTTCAAATCCTGGTTGGGAGTTTTTTTTTCATAATCAAGAGGGGTCCTGGGACCCCCCAGGCTCCCCTAAACCGTCCCTGCATGCGCGCATGGAGGTGCTGAGTTCAAGTTTATGCTTGTGGGTTTTAAAGTCAGAGGTACCTTATGGTCCGTGCTTCAATGAATACAATTCAATCATCAAATTCGGGTGGTGCCGTACGTGGCCGTTCTCCAAGAGTTTAATATTCACATGTACCCAATAAAGAATTCTCATACAAGATGTATAAGATAGATGTATTCGTATGGTGATTGATATGTATGAGATGTAAAAACCCAATATCAAAAAATACATTTAATTAATTAATTTAATAAATATATAAAATATGGGCCTTAAATTATTTTGATCCAACATACTGCGTTGAATAGGAGTCGGCAATGGGCATGGTAAGGGACCCTAATGGGCAGGATAAGTTAAATTTTTTTCTTGACCCAATGAACCATGTAGGGTAGGGTAAGGGCAGTGTAGAGCAATTTTTCTACACCTGCACGGTACCCATGGGCAGATAAAATTAGAATAAGGTAGGGTAGGGTCGGGTAGGGTGAATTTAAAATGAGGATAAAAAACTATAATATGACTGAAAATGGTAGGGTAAGACAGGATATGATAGAGTAGGAGGGCCTAGTGGAAGGGCATGGTAGGGTCTATTCCCTTACCCTACCATAGACTTTGTGGACATGGTACGTTAGGATACGAGGATAGGGCGGGGTAGAGTGTGGGTCGGGCAAGGTAAGGGTGAGCCTATAATCATTTTGACCCTAGGGTCAAATATTGACCCCTACCTGAACGCGTATAACACTTCTTACACAATAAGATTCACATATCATAGCTAATGGGGGGACTAACGGAACCCAACCCTATATAGGGTAACTATAAAGGAAGAGAACAAATAAAATTGCTAGACAAGACTAGTCTGATGGGTGGGATAATCATTTGTAAGTACCATTAGATGATTTCTCAACTTGCCGATGTGGACGTACCATTGCCCACACTTTGGAAACCGACGTCCTCATCACACTTTGGACAGCTTTAACTTTGGCATTCTGAGTCATGCAGCCTTTCTCAGATCGCTCCTTTCTAAGTCGCTCCTTCTGAGTGACCGCCACGACGACCTACTCTGAACGACTTTCATTCTGATATTTTGGTCAGGTAACCCCCTTTGTGTTGGCTCCCAACTAGGTGTACCGAATGTCAAGTACTTAGGCCTAGAAGAAGGGCCTTCTTGACTAGTATAATAAGTAAAAGAATATAACACTTAAATAACACCAGATGATTTTCCATCTACACCAGTGTTGTGAAAACCGGATCGGACCGGCTGGTTTGACCAGTTGGACCGGGAACCGGTCATCGGTTCGGTTCTGTAATCGGATCGGAAATGCATCAACCGGGTCAAACTCGGTCGGTTGAATCGGTTGACCCAATTTTTCATTAAAACGTGATTTGATCGATTCAATCGGTTCGATTTGATCTGAAAAAATATATATTTATTTTGACTTGGACAGGACTCAAACCTAGTCTTCCTCTATAATTATCCCCTCTCCTTCCACCAAGCTAAACATGATTCTTGTTTTATTATTTGTTTCAATAATGTATATTCATTTATCAAATCTATAAAATTTATTACTTACTATCAATTTAGCTAGAAATTCAATTAGTCGTAGAAATCCCTTATTGTTGTGACTTACAAATTAAGACTAAAATTGTTATTGTTGTATTATTGATTTGTACTTTATTAAATTCTAAATTTGTTATGGTATGTTATTGTAATCAGATCATAAACATGTAATATTTATTCAAGTCATAAATATGTTAAATTATAATATCATATATAAGTATTTTATTTTTATTTTTTAATTTATGCGGGTCAAACCGATTCGACCCGGTTGAACCACTGGCCCAGTAACTTGACCGATTCGATCCCCTGTTCAGTTTTAATAACACTGATCTAGACAATGTGTAAAACGTAATAAAAATGCTATAAATAAGATAGTCAAAGATTAGGTAGAAACATATGAGTGCGCATAAATCAATTTTATTTATATAAATTATATGCCTCTTTAAAAGTTATTATTGGCTGCTTCTATGAACAGGAGTCGTTGTCGTTGCAATTAAAGAATTTTAAATCTTAACTCAGTTAATATATAAGAACGACGTTAAGGTTAAAATGATTGTAATAATTAACAATGTTAATTTTTGCTTAGACTTCATTGATAATCACTTAAAATTTAGCTTTTTAACTTAATGTTCAGTGATTATCAAATAAAAAAACAAGTGTAGTTAATTTTAATTCAATTTAGACAAACAAGTGTACCCTAATTCGAATCAAATAAAAAAATCCACAACCACAAGTTTTGTCCTCCATAGAAATCTTATGTGCATGTTCCTTCGATTTAGTAAGAACAAATGATATATCTTTACTCTGATCATACATTTGTACCTCGTTCTGTCCAGATTTGACTGAATTTTTATTGATTTTTGGAACAAAATATCTGTTATGATCAAACATTTTAATCACGTCACTCGATAAAATAAGCATTGACTTACTTGAATGTGAAATGATCAATGTGGGCGATATATAGGCTTGGAAGATTACGTAAGGAAAAGCTCGAATGCTGCTAAAATGGCCAAGCAACGCTTGAAGATGGTGAACAAATTGGAACGAAGCAGTTAATATTTTTCAGAGATGGAGTCTTTGGAAAAGGTTCAAACTTATTTTCATGTAAGATTCGGAATATCAGATGGCAGTTTTAAGTGAAAGAGAGTATGAAGAGACAGTTTGTTTTATTCTGAGGGCAAGATTGTCATTTCATCTCTTTGCTCAAACAGATAAAACGGTCAGTTTCCCTCTGGATCTTTTCCGCTCTCTCCAAAACCCCTCTCTCTACTTTTCTTCAAAACAATAACTCAAACTTGCATCTCTCTTCAATATCAGGTGATCAAAGAATCAGATTAGAAGCCAAACCCACCTCTCTCTATGGCGCACAAGAGAAAGACTAGTTCAGACGACTTGGAGCTCAAGTTATCTTTGTCTGCTTCCTCGCCGCCGCCGGGAGTCGCTGATTCCACCGAGAAGCCAAACCCACCTCTCAGTCCCGCTGCCTCAAGATCCGCCATTTTTTGTCATCCTCAGGTATAGAGACTGAAGTACTGATTTCATATCATAAAGAAACAGTATTGAAATTGAATTATTCCCTTTTTCTTCCATCAGATAGCTGATTCTGGCCTGCGGCAATTACTCAGTCCCGCTGCCTCAAGATCAGCCATTTTTTGTCATCCTCAGGTATAGAGAGACTGAATTACAGTTCACATCATATTTCTTTGATAAAGAAAATGTAACGCCCCAATGGCTGTTACAGAAAAACTGAAATTGAATTCCCTTTTTCTTCCGTCAGATGGCTAAATTCGCTTTAAGAAACGCCCGCCGCGCTGCCGCTGAGCAGTTGGCCAATAATCCATCCGGCCTGATTGTGTCTCCAGGAGTGGCACTGTGGCCACAAACCCGGCCACAAATTTCCGCGGGAACGACAGCCAATGAGCCTGTCGCTGTCGACATTGATAGGTTTCGATGGGTGGAGTGTAGACCTCGAGTAAACATGGATACATATGAAAGATATTACTACATTTGCATGTCCGCAAATTGTCACGCTGAGAAGAATGTGGAACATTCGTTGGACGGGCAGCTAAGGGCGATTACTTACACCTCTGTGCATAATCATATCCCACTAAGGTGAGAATTCATAGCTTAGGACACTATTAAGTTGCTCACACCAGCTAGTTTTTACTAACTGGCGGTGCATTGTTCTTATACTAGTAACACTGATGTAAGAGGAGCCGAGGTAGCCATTGACGGAGTCGAAATACCAGAAGATGGATATATGTGGCGTCCATACGACAACAACAACGACAATCGTCGCCCAAGGTTATCTTAAACTTGCTAGTTTATATATATATATATATATATATATATATATATATATATTTTTTTTTTTTTTTTGCTTCACTGTTTCTCAGAGTCTGAGTCTTTAGATCATCAGCAGATATATGTAGTAGTCATACTTATTGATATTATTGGCCGGACTTATGATTCTTGACAATTACTCTGGCTCAGGATATCCTTTCAATGCACAACGCCAGGCTGCAACGCGCGCAAGCAATTTGAAAAATTATCAATAAAACCGAACAAAGTAAGAACAAATTATGAAGGCATTCACAACCATGAGAAGCCAATGCAAGCCCACCCCAAAAAGCGAAGACAACAATAGCCACAATGTGTCAGCTGGTAACAAGGACCATTTCCCAGACTCGAGGAAGAACGTCATATTTGGTAGCTATATTTTGTCAACACATGATGATTCTTTCATTTCTCTTACCATTTGCAGTTTCTGCAGCTATTTTTCCTTGCGATTCTCATTGAGGAAAAATAAACATTTTGGAACAATTACGAACATGCTTGTAAGGTCTTAGGAAAATCTCCAAACGTACTTCCATCATTGAAATTTTATCAAATCATACAGTACAAGTACCATAAGTTTTGTTTTTCATTTTTACTTAAAATCATCCAAAATTTGATGTATGTTAGCTAAAAAAAGAAAAGAAATTTTGCATGCATTCAGATATTTATATCATAGAGATTGTTAATAATGATATATATGTTTGTAAGTTTCACCCTTAAAAATACAACTAGTCCAATAGAAGTACATTTCACCCTTAAAAATGAGGAAAAGTTTCCAATTTGAGCAACATGGATCACGTTCTAATTTGTCGATATCCATCACTAATTTCAAACCTTCGCAATTTTAAAGCACGATGTTGCTCACTATGTAACTGATTGCGCCTTGATCGTAAATTTCACTAATTTTCTTTTTGAAGAATGAATCAAATATTTGACGTCATTTTAAAAAATTTAGAAAAAAAAAATCAAAGATTAGAATGGAATTGGCTCAAATATGTATCAGTACAAAACTTCAATGAAAACTTCTTTCTTTTTTTTGATAGAAAGAAAACTTTTTATTTGAACATGAATGATTTGTACATTTACAAAATTACTCTCGTTTAATTGCATTTTCTAAAAAACAAACCTTTTTTATACAACTCATTTGCTCCGAAATGAAGTAAATTTACAAATTCTGAATTCAAATCCCAAAATTATCCACTTATAACTAATCAGTACTATATCATTTTAGATAGAGACATTGCAGATTTGTGATCTGACATAGCCTCTGTTTCCAATATTTGAACTCTATCAAACTGTAATGGAGTCTGACTTATCACAACCTTATGTACTCTTTTAAACTGATGCACCGCCTTGGATGGGTCTAATATGCACTCTTCTAAACTGTTGCACGGCCATGGAGCTCAAGTCCTGATCAAACCCACCTATTCAGATTCCTGGACAGGAAATCGAGTTTGACCTGATGGGAAGACGGTAACCTTCGTCATTTACCTCTGAGCAGACTATGTGACATAGTATAGCATCAAATCACGAGGTAATTCATTAAGTTTCCAAGAATCCAACAAACTACGAGTTAAAGTGTTAAACCTGTAAACATTCAACAGTAGTGCTGTCAGAGATATATAAGAGGTGCAATTACTAACTTCAAGTGCTGAATGAAACAAATGCTAAGAAACTCATAAGCATTTAAGTCACGAGTTTAAGAATACAGAGGCGACACATATAGAACTATGCAATATGTACTGCGTAATATCTGCAAACAAAACCAACAGTATTCATTCATCACTTGTTAACATATCCAAGTTTGAACAGATGAATTTTTTTTAAAAGTCAATTACCTGATTATTTGAATGCATTAGATTAGGAGAGCTTATTCAAAATCCATTGCCCATTGCTCCCGAAATAAGCAGACCGAATAACTGGGACATGATCAACCATCCAGTAATTATCGCTAGTACAAGTTTGCCTGTATTTCATTTTGTAGACGATGCCCCGAATCTGTGCAGCTTTATTTGCCTGTATTTAATTTTGTGATCCCCTGCCGTCGTGGACTTGTAGATAGGCATGTAACATAGGCAACAAGTTTTCGATGCTTTCTACTTGTAGATAGGCATGTAGCATTTTTCTTCCTCAACTTCAGCTGCTTGTTGGTATCTTTGTGTAAAGCAGAAATTACATGTTTTTGTTGCCTTTTTTTATTCGATGTTATCGTTGCTTGAAAAGTTGAATTATTCTAGAAAAAAGAAAAAAAAAGTGTAGAGCCCTCTCAACCAAAAGCATCGCAACTGTTACAGCTATTTCTGCCATTTTACAAGCTTCTTTGACTTATAACTAGGATAGTAACCAACCTCGTCTAGCCTTCTGTCCAAACCAGAAAAAATTGTTAACAAGCTTGATATTCAAATCTGGTGGTATCACCAGAGAATGCAAAAGCTGATGTAATGACATAACAGACTTGAGCTTTAGCTAATTTGTAAACGAGCTCCACTTGACGATTGAAATATACATATGATTATGCAAGTCTCCACTTCACGAGCTAATTTATTAAAACATAACTGCCTTGGATGAACTCGTGATATAAAAAAGACCTTAATTTAAATTTCATTGACTTACCACTATTTAGCAAATGGTGATACTTAAAGATTACCACCAGAATTAAATAACTATGTAGGTTGTGTGACAGCTAATTGCTGCCGTCTAGTCAGGATGAGTATATGCCTTCCTATTCTAGCAACGCGTGACACATTCTCTGTTACTGCAAAAAAAAACTCAACTACCGTAAAAGCCCAAGCTCATTGGTTATATGTTATGAACTGTTTTATGAAAGAGTCTTCAAAGTGAAAGATAAGCTGACCAAAAATATTAATCCTACAATATGATAGACATATACCTCTTTGGGATCAGTTTGTGCAATGGGAAATGACAGGGAGCTACGATGGAGAATCAGAAGCTGCTTCGTTTCAAATAAAAATATAAAGGAAGAATTATTAGTTAAAATAGTGCACTCCAGAACACCTAAAAATAGCATGAGCTGCAACTTCATGTTGCATTACTGTTTTCTTTACAAAATATTGTTAAGTGCCAAAGTTTGATTTCCAGGATAACAAAAACAGACCAAACCCAGACTGATAACTTAGTTCTTTCATGACCAATCTTTTACATCCTTAAACTGTAAATTTATGCCTCCAACCTTAAACGAGACTCAAATGTTAACTACAACCGGAATCCTTAATAATCATGACTTTGAAAAGCAATAATATGTTAGAAAGGAAGTCACTTATAGCTTAATTTCATATAATATTGTTGGAAAATAGATACTGCACTTTATAACACAAAAATTCCAACAAATATTTCCCAAGTTGCTCAATAATATTCAGCGACTTGTAAGAGAGAAAGAGTCACCAACGTGCCCCCCCACACCATATTCTCCCAAGATGTGCTTTAAAGACCAAGCCCTATGAAAATGTATACCCTAACCCCTACTCTATCACATTAGTAAGCAAGCTATCTGAGACTGAGAGTCATTTTTTTCACAGGGTCAACCATGCTATAAAAGTAAGTCTTCTTTTTTTTTCACAGGGTCACCAATTTCATTTAACAAATAAAATTAGGTCAATATTCCCATTAGAAACAAAAAAAACAAAATTGAGCTTCTATTGTTCAAATAATCACTGAAAAATCGACGTACCGTGAAATCCACAGCGTACAATTCCCCTACAACAGAATCCGGAGACGGAGAAAGAGTCGCATTTTGGCGCCCAATTTCTCCATTTACTCACTAGACCACATTCCGCCACAGTTTACAGATCGTTCGACAGTTGAAGTCTCGCTTTGGTTCACCAGTTCAATCATAGCTCGCACGTGGTTCAATTATAGGCTATTGCGATTCGATTAAAGCATGCGTGCGGTTCAATTAGAGCATGCTTTTGAAATGTTCGACCAGACACCAGATCCAGAATGTAATTAATTTTAGAAAACAACAGCAGATATAGCAATCAGTATGGACAAATGGGTAGTTCTGGGAAATTCATTGGTAATTTCGCAAAATATTGGATTTAATAGAGCAAGTCGGTGTCATAGAAAGCACAGTCTGATCCACTACGTCTTCATAAATTTATTCATTATTCAGTTGTTTATGATCCATGCTTCAATCTTCCATTGATGCTCTTCTGAACTGCAGGTTGCTTGATTGGTAAGCTTTTCTAAGTGTTGATTTGGCTTAAAGGTGGTTCCTTTAGATGATTTGGAATTTTTTTCTGACAATTATGATTGAAGTAGTAGCTAGGGTTTGTTGCTTGATTGGTGATGAAAGTAGAGGCTAAGTAGACTAGAGCTACTCCAATTTTGTTTTTGCAGATGCTGTTAGTTGGTTGTAATGTTTGAAGCTTGTGAGAACTGAGATGTTTCGGTTGTGGAGTGGGTTCTTTATGGATGTGTTACTGGTTGTTTCTTTAGTCACCAGCTATGTCTATGTGAGAGTTGTGCTGAAATAGCTTGTTGCGGATTTTAGGGTGTATAAACCTATTAGTAATTTTGGTGGAGCTGAGCTGTGTTGTGATTTATGAGTCAATTTATCGACCAAAAGCCTAATGGGAACTATTTTTTGCTTCTTGTCTGTCATGTCTGCAGTTACTAACAAAGGGAGACTCTTTGGCCTTTATCGTTAGAGCGAACAGAGACGAGAACTATTTTTCGCCATGAAGCAAGAAATATTTGGTACATGTTATTTGCAACTAGTCTTCTGCCTTTGTATTGTGTCGCTTTGGTTCCCTGGAACTGTGGATGCTGTGCAGCAACTGAGGTTTAACCAGCAAGGGCAGTTCAAGATTTTACAAGTGGCTGACATGCACTATGGTGATGGTAAAACTACTCCGTGCGAAAATGTCTTTCCCAGTCAGATGGCCTCATGCTCTGACCTCAACACCACGGCATTTGTAATTCGCATGATTAAAGCTGAGAAACCTGATCTAATAGTTTACACTGGTATGGGTGATTTTGTTGTCACTGTTCCATGAGATCCTTTTTTTATATTTTAAATTCTTCGTTAAACTTGGCTACTTATTTATCTGTGCAATTACAGGAGACAATATTTTCGGATACGATGCAACCGATGCAGTAAAGTCTCTTGATGCTGCATTTGCGGCAGCTATTAATTCAAACATTCCTTGGGCTGCTGTACTTGGGAATCATGATCAGGAGTCCACATTGTCAAGGGAGGGCGTGATGAAACACATCGTTGGAATGAAACATACGCTATCTCGATTGAATCCCTCGAATGCATCCACTATTGATGGTTTCGGAAACTACAACCTCGAAGTCAGTGGCGTTAAGGGGTCAAATCTTCAGAATAAATCAGTATTGAATCTCTATCTTCTCGACAGTGGTGATTACTCCACTGTTCCGTCGATTCCGGGCTATGGCTGGATAAAGAAGTCTCAACAAAAATGGTTTCTGCGCACATCTAAGAAACTCAAGGTATGGGTCGAGTTCCATCAAATTTGTTTCATGGCTAATTTCAGATGTTAATTACATGGCGTTCGTGTTTGGCTGGCACAGAGAGCATATAGGAGTAAGCCAGTGGCACAAAAACAGCCAGCTCCAGGTCTCGCATACTTCCACATACCGTTGCCAGAATACGGTAGTTTTGATGCTTCAAACTACACAGGAGTGAGACAGGAAGGCATAAGCTCAGCGACAATCAACTCAGGCTTCTTCAAGACTATTGTCAAAGCGGGAGATGTGAAAGCTGTATTCATAGGACACGACCACCTTAATGACTTCTGTGGCAAACTCAGTAATGTGAATCTATGCTATGCTGGAGGTTTTGGATACCACGCATATGGTAAGGCTGGGTGGTCGAGAAGGTCTAGAGTAGTGCAAGCAACTTTAAAGAAAAGTAGAACCGGTGGTTGGGGAGGAGTGGAGTCAATCAAAACATGGAAAAGGCTCGATGATTCGCACCTGTCCACCATCGATTCCCAAGTCCTTTGGAGCAGTTTCACTAGTAAGTCCACATTTTAATGATCTTTACACATGCTTGAAGTTGTTGTTGTTGTTGTATGTTTGTATTTTCAAATAAGTCTGTTATTGAATTTTTGTAAGTGAAAGATTTTGGAGTACTTTGGTATGGTGAAAATTAGAGGCTCGGCAACCATAACTGTCAAACCCTCCAAAACCGCAGTATAATACCCAATCCCGGAACAAAATTCCAAGCTGCCAGACAATATCCACCGAACAAAATGGGTGCTGATTTTCCTCGGGGTGGTCGGCGCCGCCTATCTGGATCAAAGCGTTCAGGTTGTGATCCTTTTGTGCGCAATTTGATTTTTCGCAGTTTGGCATGATATGGAATTTTGTAAAAATTAATTGGAAACTGACAAATAGGGGAATAAACTATCCCTCATTGACAAATTACGGTCTAAACTATGAAAATTGATAATTAATGAAAGTTTCAAAATATTTGAATCCTCAATTTCTTAAGAGCAAAAAGGTTTTATCAATTCATTCGTTTAGTTAAATTTGTTAATTGACGCAGTGATAATTTCGTAAGGGTAAAAAGGTTTAACAATTCATTCGTTTAATTAATTTTATTAATTAACGGAGTGATAGTCAGTTAAGTATTATGTAAGGATTAATTGTCAATTTCATTGTTCGGACCATGATTTATCAATGGATGATAGTTCATAATCCTCATTGTCATTTTCTCTAGATATAAAATCAATCAAAAAATAAATGCATACGGATTAATTAAAGTAAAATGAAGAATTTAAATTTAAATCATTTTTATCTTACAGATACAACTTTACAATCTGTTATTAATGTATCTGACAAAAATTTAATTTAACATGACTCAAAGAAGCATACAAATGATACATACAGAAAGGCTTTTGAGTTTGAGCTTTAGATCAAATCTGGGATCTGACCGGTCACAGAAGTATGAACTGAGGGCGGTTATGTACAAGTTGGACTCAGGATCCTTCATCAAACAAATCCTCCAAACCCTGCATCCTATAAACATCATACTGAACTTGCACTATAATCGACTACGACTAGGCTCTACTAACGTTGTTGTATGAACAGGTTGATAGGTTGGGATGGCAAATTGATAAATACGGATACTGCTGTTGCTGCCTAATTAAAGTGGTTCTCACCATCTTCCGATATGTTGTTCAGGAACTTGGGCAGAGATGCTATACGCGGGAGGTTGAGCAGCAAGTCGCTGAAAGAGTCCTTCCTCATCATCCCAGTTGGGGGTCTCATGGCTGAACTGTAACTAGACTCTTCCATGCCAGACGCAGAGTGGCCATCCCCAAAAGTTGTTGTGGGGTTAAAGAAAAGATCATGTGGGTTGTCCTTGTGGTGGTTTGTTCCCAGTGCGGAGGGGTTTAGGAAGGCATCAAGCGGGTTCTCTTTGAAGCTGTTGGATCCTTCTACTGTGTCTTTCTGAAGCAAGCAGCAAAGTGAATTGACCCTTGCCATAACTGATTGCTCGTCAGTTGGGGGTGGTAGTTGGCAGTCACTGTCATTTAACAGGATGTCTGCTAGGTGTTCTAGTTGAGCTTTACGTTCCGCTGCTTCTGCAGAGCTGGGATCGGCAACTGGGGCCACCATATTGTCCAAGTAATTTACAAGGTCGAGCTTAGACATGGATGGACGGAGTCCAGCTGGTTCTTTGTACTGACCTATTCCCCTCTTGCTTGCCCCTTGGAGATCATTGGACTGGTTCATGAATCCATCCATATGTCTGACTGCCATCACTGATAGAAGACAAACAGTTAGTCTAAATTAACACACATGGAAGGAAATAAAATTACATCGGGGTTTAGCAACTTTGGAGGTAAGAACTGAAATTTCTTCTTTGAAAATACTAAGATATCACATCTTCATTCCACAAATGGCCACCCACAACCCACATAAACTGCTAAATCACATGCTTCTTAAACTACACACATTGAAACAATCTCTTAGTTCGGAATGCTGTGGAAATCAGAGATGCAGATGATGGAAGTGGAACTGGAACTACAAGACATTGATAAATTATTCTGTAAGAACAACAGCTGTATAAAAAAATAACCATGATACCTGAACTAGGGGAGAGAGACCCTTGAGGAAGCTGTTCCAATATCATACCGCCAAGATCCCTTTGTCCAATTTTGAAAAATGTAGGTTGAATAGTTGAAGGCATTGTGGGTAATGGTACATCCGGAAGGCCAGTGGGGCCCAATGCTGGTTCACCAGCTTTGATTGGATCGTAGACAAGGGGCTTCGGCTCCAACTCTTCAAACATCGAAGACCGGCTGCTTTCGAAGTGCGGTGAATCCAAAAGCATCTCCGGCTGACGGCTTAAGTGATTCAGACGCGAGTCACACTGAATTAGCTTTTCAAAATGCTTATGTAACATCCCTTGAGGAAACCTCAAAAAATGTAGCCTGCATGGAAATACAGTAGGTCACCACATTGTTGTACCAGAAACGAATAAATGCAGAGAGAGGATGTATGTAGCAGACCACAGCAATAAGCAACAGACCCTAAAACTGACATATAATGTTAACGGTCAGAGTGAAGCTTCAAATTTTAAAAGCTGATAATGACGAACATTTCAGGGATTATGAGTGCACCAGTCTGATGGGTTGAGAAATATTCTAAAGGAATAACATCTTGAAGTCTAATACTAGACCTCAAACAAAGATATATATATGTATTTTATGAAAAGTCAGATAGGAAGATCACCTGTTCACACTTGCCTCGCCATTTGTGAAATCAGAAGTTGCCTGCCACAGGGTGTGTTTTCTAGGCTGTGGATTGGTTTCCCTGAAGAAAAGAGGCTGCCTAGCAAGCTACAGATATGAAGATACCAAATTTTCATTCATTCTTCCGGGATCGAGAACACTAATAGTGTGAAACTATCAAACACTGAAAGAAGGTAAACAAAAAAAGATTTTATACCACTACTTTCAAGGAACTTTCTCCAGTCTCTGGGCAATCTGCTTTCAGTCCCATGATATCCGACCACTGAATTTCTATTTTACTTTTCAAGCCAGCATCAAGTACCTCCCAAACAAGCTTATGCTTTGCAAAGTAGCATTTCGACACTAAATCCCCTTCATACCTTGACTGATACTGTGAGCCAAAAAAGAAAGAAAAAAAACTCAACTTAGCTCCTCCCCTTTCATGCCTCGTAAACATTTAAGAAAGAAAAAACCACATACCTCCCAATTCCCAATCTTAAGAAGTGATGCCGGAAAGTTAGAAGCCTTCAGCTTATCGCTGCTACTAGCAGAACTCTTACCCTCCTTATGATCAGAGCTGATGGTCTCTCCTGAAGCTGCGGGCTTGCCTGTCTTCCCATGAGCGAGCTGCATCTGAATCAGATCCAGCAAAGATGGACTTTTTCTCAATTTCAACCCCAGTGGACTAGGTTCATCCAGAGGATTATATTGCGAAGGGGGCACTGGATAATTATTCTCCATACTCCACTGCCAAGCGCAAACAAACACATGTCAAAATAGTAAACCACCCAATTCCTATAAACTACATAGAAAGTTATGAACATCCAAGCTCTAAAAACATTCAGATAAAAATCATAGCAACAGCCCAGTTATATCAATCAATCCATACAACCACACTATAAGTCGAGTCCTTTTTAGCCTAAATCACATAACGAGGTCCAGCACAACCATCTTCAAATTTCACATCCAAAATAAAAAATTCATCGAATTTCCAGATCCCTCTATAATTTAGACCACTGCAACAGAATCTTTGAGCTTGTCTAAATAAAAAAACTAACACATCAATCACAATAGGTAAAAAAAACAGGAAATCAAATTCAGCAATACCTGCTGCCTAACCGAGGAGATCCGCGATCTCTTATTATCAGAACCATACTTTTGCTCCACAAAGTCCTCGATCTCCATTTTCAACGGCCGCTGGCTCCGACAGGTCCCCGCCTCCGGCTCTACATGAAAATTCCCCGATTTCATCAAATGAACCATCAATTACACCTCCGAAGAGTCCTTCAATAGTCAAACGGAAAACTTACAAATTCGAATTTATCGAACGGATCGAAAACTGATGAAGATAATTTGTTTATCGAATTTATCGCAGAATCGGATTCTGGAAAATGATACTTAAAAACCCTAGAAAAAGTGTGTTCATACGGTTCTACTTTTATTGCGTTGAATCCAAGGACACGTATCAATCACGTGCGCGCAGTTGGTAACCCCTTGTAAAACGTAAAATGTTTTTGCTTACTTGATTGAAACTACGAAATCACCCTTATGGGTTTAGTTCAATGGAATTTTGAGGTTGAAATTGAGGAGGGTATAATGGGAATGATAGATATTAAGCACGTGATGAATTTGGATTAGGGAAAACGTGTGGGGGCGATAATGGGGCGCCGAGAGCGGTGGATGGTTGGTGGTCGGCCACGTGGCGTAATATTAGGAGGTGGGTGACACGTAGATATTGAATGTGGATAATGTTGGGGATATGCTTTTTCATTATTTTATTATTTTTGTATGATTCATTGCACTTGCATGTTGCATGTCGATGCTATGCTACACAGTTGTTCATTTTTTTTAACACAGCTGTTCATTTGTGAAGCATATACGTAATAAATAAAGTGTAATTGTTATTTTTATTTATTAGGTAATGAATGTTCCTGGATTTTAGACTTCCAACAATGAATTATTTTCAATAAAATCACATTAAGGATGTCGTTCAGATACAAATCAAATTATATATAAAAATTACAAATCAAACTTTAAGCTGACATGTGTCACATTTAGTCGAAATTCCGAACAAATACACGGAAGGGTATTATAGTCATTCCACACTGAGGGGTATAAAAATACATAATGTTATTTTCAATTTAGTCCTTTTTTAAGTCTGATCATCTATTTTAAGTCTGATCATCATCTATTTTAAGTCTGATCATCATCTATTTTAAGTCTGATTATTTATTTATTTTAAGTCTGATCATCATCTATTTTAAGTCTGATCATCATCTATTTTAAGTCTGATCATCATCTATTGTAAGTCTAATTATTTATTTTTTTAAGTCTGATCATCACCTATTTTAAGTCTGATCATCATATATTTTAAGTACAGCATTGTACATATCTTGTTACAGTTGGGTATAAGTTCTTGTAATGCTCGCATTTTTTCATTGATCATGTCTCTCCGCCTCTGTTGCAAAGGATGTCAGTTTGTCAGCAAACCATTGCATATAAGTTCTTTAACAGATATTACGATACTGTGGATAAAATGAGAGCACAGACCCTTTCAGATAAGTTGTGCACTTCAGCTGCTCGACTTCTCTTGGATCCAGAGCCTACACGATTAAAACTGCCTTCTTTATACCTACTGACTCCTCTTCAACATCCTGCATACAGACGATAGAAGAAAATAACTATCAACAATTAATTGACACAATTAGTATTCAAGAGTATCAATGATTCACTTTTCATCATCTATTGTAAGTCTAATTATTTATTTTTTTTAAGTCTGATCATCACCTATTTTAAGTCTGATCATCATCTATTTTAAGTCTAATTATTTATTTTTTTAAGTCTGATCATCATCTATTTTAAGTCTAATTATTATTATTTTTAAAGTCTGATCATCATCTATTTTAATTCCAATTATTTATTTTTTTAAGTCTGATCATCATCTATTTTAAGCTTGATCATCATCTATTTTAAGCTTGATCATCATCTATTTTAAGTCTAATTATTTATTTTTTTAAAGTCTGCTGATCATCGTCTATTTTAAGTCTGATCATCATCTATTTTAAGTCTGATCATCATCTATTTTAAGTCTGATCATCATCTATTTTAAGTCTAATTATTTATTTATTTTTAAGTCTGATCATTATCTATTTTAAGTCTTATAATCATCGAATTTTACTGTAGCAAATTTTAGGACGATTATACCCCTCCTATCTTTTATGTATTTTTAAATAAGTCCGAGTGTGTTTTTTATATTTATAAAAAGAACCCCGAACGGGATGAATTATGATTGATCGATTTTTACACGTGTCAATTTTTTTATGAGTTTGTAGTTTTTATTTATAATAGTGATTTGTATTCGATCCAAACTCTAACATTAAAACATTCTAAATTTCAGATGTGTTATTTTTAAATTAAATTGAAATTAAATATAATTAATAGTATAAGATGATCAAACTTATTTTTGTAAGGAAGGGTAGATCTTATTTTACAGTTGCCAAAGACCAACTTGTTTTTTGACATCTTCTGATTGATTCATGAATGAGAGAGAACTAAGGCGGCTCAACAACTGTGACTTTAAGCTTTGAAGTAGTTTTGTTGTTGTTGATAGAAACCTTTGTAAGTAGTTGATTGTTGGAAGAAAAGACCCACTCGTTTCCGAGACAGTTACACGCACGTGGGGGTCTGATGCTCTAAACGCATGTTGCTAAAGCGTAAAGCCTGAGACTCGGAAAAATTAGACTACAATTTGTGTTAATTAGTGGCCTGAGCTTATTTTAGCTTATAAAAGCCTTTCAACAATAATATATATTTTTTCGAGTGGATGAGTTGGTTGAGCACTTGTCCAAGGTCTTGTGTCCAAGCTCAACTGTGACACTTTTTTTTTATTGACAACCGTGACACTTTTACTTTCCACAATTTTGTGGAATTTTCTTAGTCCCACCTATGGTGCGGACTCTTCCTATATCCTTCGTGGATGTTTTATTTCCTCTTCCTCTTTTCCACTCCTCTTCCTCGTCCCTTGTGGATGCTTGCGGGTACTACCCTCTCGCGAAGGTGTGATTAAAAACATTGCCAAGGTCAGGGACGGATCTATTTGAGGCCGGGGGTGGCACATGTCACCCCCAAGTTTTTCGGCGTCAACTGGAGAGTTGTAGCCCTTTGAGTTAGCTTTCCAACAAGCTTTGAATCAACCAATTCGGACACCGTATGAGATCTGGGCATGCAAAATACGCCGACAAGGTCGGTTTGCTCTGTTTTGCCCGAAACTCCATATTTGACTCAAATTCACTCAACTTTTGCTCCATTTGATTTTTGAGGCTCCGAATGAGACAAAATGTATTTTGGGACCTAATAGACCAAGAATGGTATGAAATGGCATCAAAATTACTTGGAAACGAATCAAAACTACTAAGAAAAATAGAAGAAACTTAGTCAAGTATTTGACTCATCAATCCTATATTGAGTTCATTATTTCCGAATCAATAAGTTATTTTTTTTTCTTATAATTTTTTCTCCCGAGCAACAATTTTTGAGTCAATGTGTTCATTTTAATGCACATGTGCTCGGTGGCTGGTGTCATTACCTTTGCGTTCAAGAGCGATGAAGGATCTGCCTCTGAAGAATATGCTGAGTTCATTGGGATGTAACATGTTAGGCTCTCTCTGGTTTGATATATTCAGTTTTTGTATCAGTTGCATTTTGCTTCATATTATCCTAGAGATACTTGTTTCATTTTGACAAACCAATTCTGTTAATTTTAATTTCGAAAAAAAAATCTTGGGCTAAAGCCCAAGATGTTTTGGCACCAATTTTTTTTATTAGAATTTGAAGTGTATTTTTTAAGAAATTTATACAATTTTTGTAAAATGACCTAGTAATTTCAGAATTTTTTTCTTCATGATGCAATTATTTTTTTTGTCTGTCACCCCCTACCAAAATTCCTGGATCCGTCCCTGGCCAAGGTCCTTCCATGGAGGTGTTTGTCTTTTCGTAGGTTTAAAAGTTAGAGGTGCCGAGATGGCATGCACTTCATCGAGAGACTCAAGTTGAAATCCGGGTTGTGCCCTTTAAGTGGCTGTGCTTAAAATAGGCTAGAAATGAATATATACCCGAGAAATATCTTGTATGCGATGTATTTCTTGATATGTCCTATATGAGATGTAAAGTTGTAAACCCACTATCAAAAAAACAATACAATAATATATCCTTTTTTAAGAACAATAATATATCAATATTGCCTCGTTTTAGCTTAATTTTTTGTCACATAAATGTAACGCCCTGAATTTCTAATTGACTATTATCCCACATCGAGTGAGAGTACTGTTTGTGCTGGCTTGATAAGCTAGCCTACTAGTTATCATGTCAGTTAGGACATACTAGGCTTATAACGGCACGGATCGGGTCCTCCGATCGGGTCGTTACAGATGTATTCACCGCAGTTTTTGACCGTGAGCGATCTCCCTAGTGGGGGTGTATGTAACGCCCTGAATTTTGAATTGACTATTATCCAACATTGATAGGTTGTGGCATGACAGTTAGAACAAGCTATGCTTATAACGGATCGGATCCTCCGATCGGGTCGTTACAATAAAACTTTAGAATGTGCTTCCTATTTTTCACTAATAACTGGCGTTTTAAATGAGGTCAATACAGTGGCTTTTGGGGTTCGACCAGTTTGGCTAAACCAATACAGGTTGGTATCAGAGCCGCTGTGATCCAGACAGTGCGCCGCTCTTCTCGCCTACTCCGATCATGTCGTCGACGACTGAATCAGTTATCGACCCGATCAATGTTGCTGTTGCTCCCGTTGTCATCCCAGTCGCAGACCACGACGATCCTCTCTATGTGAGTAAGAACGAACATGTCGGCAATCCAATCGTCACTCAGTTATTGACCGGAGCGGAGAACTTCATCACTTGGAAGAAATCGATGGAAGTTGCCCTAGGAATCAAGATGAAACTAGGCTTCGTCAATGGAGATTTTCCCAGGCCGAAGGATCCGTATCAACTGGCTAGGTGGCAGAGATGTAACAATGTGATATTCTCTTGGATCATCAATTCGGTCTCAAAGGAAATTGGTGCATCTTTGATCCATGCTTATGATTGCATAGCCGCTTGGGAGGATCTGAACACACGATTTGGTGGATCTAACCTTACTAGTCTTTTCTCTGTTCAGCAGGAGATATCTGAATTGACGCAGGGTGACATGAGTATAGCCATATATTATGGCAAGCTTATTCAGCTATGGGGTGATGAGGACACCTTAGGGGATCGAGAGGTCTGTGAACTTGGGGCTCGATGTAAGGCTACTAAGTGTTTTGTGGCTAGGAAAATGAAAGACAGAATAATGAAGTTCATAATGGGGCTCAATGAGGCTTATTCTGCTGCTAGATCGCAGATCCTCATGATGGATCCTTTTCCCAGCCTTGGAGAAGTTTACAAGATGTTGGTTAATGAGGAAACAACAAGGAAATCCAAGAAGTCATTGGTAACTGATGTGTCAGCCTTATATGCTAATCAGAACAGTGGCAGTTCCAATGGAAATCAAAGGTACCAGAATGCTAACACTAACAGCACCAGCAACAAGGGCAGAAGGCCTCTTTGCACTCACTGCAATCTTCAAGGGCACACAAAGGAGACATGCTATAAACTCAATGGCTATCCTGCAAACTACAAATCTCAGAAGACCTTTAACCAGGGTAATCGAACTCAGAACAGATCTGTTAATGCTGTGACTAATGATGCAGGTACTAAAGATGCTGTTGCTAGTGGATCTGAATCTGCTGGGACACAGTCCTCCTCTGTCCAGTTTACCAATGATCAGCTTGCTAAGCTGTTCAAGTTGTTGAATCAACCGACTGAAGTGGCAAATACTATGCATATGGCAGGTATTACTTGCTTAACTAGCTAGTTTTAAGACTAGTAGTAATGTGTGGATTCTGGATAGTGGAGCTACAGATCGCATTACCCCACATCCTAGCATGCTAAGTGATATTAAGTTGCTTGCTGATCCTCACAGCATTCTTATGCCTAATGGAGATAAAGTTGTTGTTAGACATACTGGAACCTGTGCTTTGAATGAGCATTTAGTGTTGGAAAATGTCCTTTTGGTGCCTGATATAAGATTCAATCTGATTTCAGTAGCCAAGTTAGTCACTGATTCAGGGTTGAATGTCATCTTCTCTGATAATGGTTGTGCCATTCAGGACCAGAGAAAGGAAACTGTGGGGATTGGTGAATCCCACAATGGCTTGTACCAGCTGAAGCTTGATGGAAATTGTTTGTTTTCTCAAAAGAAAAACAGTGCTACTTCTACTTTCCTTTGGCATAAAAGATTGGGACATGTTCCTTTAAGTTGTTGAATTCTCTTAAAACTTCCATTCCAGACTTGAGTTCAGTTCATTGTAATATTGATGAGCTGATTTGTGATGTGTGTCCACAAGCTAGACAATGCAGATTGCCTTTCCATGATAGCAGTACAATTTCTTCAGAAATTTTTGATTTATTGCACACAGATGTTTGGGGTCCATACAAAGTTCCCACCACAACTGGTGCTAAATACTTCCTTACTCTTGTTGAAGATAAGTCGAAATGTACTTGGACATACTTGATGAGAACAAAGTCTGAGACAGCAGACATTCTGATCAGGTTCTATAAAATGGTGCAGACACGGTTTGGGAAAAACATCAAAGTTATCAGATCAGACAATGGAGGAGAGTTTCTATCTGCTAAGCTGTGTGATTTTTTGGCTGATAAGGGCTGTTTGCAACAGACATCATGTCCCTATACTCCCCAGCAAAATGGAGTTGTAGAAAGAAAACACAAATACATTCTGGAAACTGCTAGATCACTGAAGATTCAATCAAAAGTACCAGACTGTTTTTGGGGAGAAGCTGTGCTTACTGCCACATACATTATTAACAGGATGCCATCTGTTTTGTTACAAGGAAAGACACCATTTGAGGTACTTTTTGGTACTCAACCAGAATATTCACACATGAAAGTATTCGGTTGCAAATGCTACATTGCAAATACTATGCCTAATAAATCTAAGTTTGATCCTAGAGCTCGCATTGGTGTCTTCTTGGGATATCCTTTTGGCCAAAAGGGATATAAGGTCTTTGATCTTGATTCCCATTCCATTTGTATCAGCAGAGATGTTCTTTTTGTTGAAGATGATTTCCCTTTTGCCAGCAACTCAGATGTGATTTCCTATGAAATTCCTCTTCCAGCCATTACTGATGATGATGACACATGGACTGATGATGAAGAGTACCCTGTCAATATGCCAGATACAGTTGTTAATGAACCTGAGACAGATGTTACAATTCCAGATACAGATATTGGTTCTGGCATAATTGATACAAATGAGACAGATGACATACTCCCTGCTATTCCTCAAGTTGAAGTTATGCCTCAAAGAAAATCAACTAGAGTTCGCAAACCATCCACAAGGTTGAAAGATTTTATTTGCAACAATGTCACATATGCTACTGAGTATCCTATCTCCAAACAGGTAGACTACTCACATTGTTCACCGCAATTCCAACACTTCGCTCTCCAACTGATATCAGAAGAAGAACCAACAAGTTATGCACAAGCCAGTAAAAATGAGAACTGGATGCAGGCCATGGAGTCAGAAATTAACGCTTTACAATCCAATGACACATGGAGTTTTACAGATTTACCACATGGGAAAAATGCTGTTGGTTGCAAATGGGTCTTTAAGATAAAAAGGCACTCAGATGGAACAATAGAGAGATACAAAGCAAGGCTAGTTGCGAAGGGATTCACACAACTTGAAGGTCTAGACTATCATGAGACTTTCGCACCAGTGGTTAAAATGAATACAGTCAGGACATTACTGGCAGTTGCTGCTTCTAAACATTGGCCACTATATCAGTTAGATGTTAATAATGCTTTCTTGCATGGCTGCCTAGATGATGAGGTATATATGACTTTACCACCAGGGTTCTATAAGTCTGACAAAGCCAAGGGCAGAGTTTGCAAATTACACAAGAGCTTATATGGACTAAAACAAGCATCAAGACAGTGGTTCAGCAAGTTCAGTGAAGCTCTCATCAGCTATGGTTTCAAGCCTAGCTTAAATGACTATTCTCTATTCACCTTGCAGACAGGTCAAGATTATGTGGCTCTTTTGGTTTATGTGGATGATATTATCCTTACAGGCACATCAGAATCACTCATTGAGCAAGTTAAGCACTTCATTGATTCCAAGTTCAAAATTAAAGACTTGGGTACCTTAAGGTTCTTCCTTGGCATTGAGGTTGCTAGATCAACTTCTGGGATCTTTCTTAATCAGAGGAAGTATGCCCTCAAACTTATCGATAGTGCTGGTCTCCTTGGTTGCAAGCCTTCAAGCCTCCCTATGGACACCAAGCACAAGTTGGCTTTATCTACCTCTCCTGTTCTTGAGGATCCTAGCAAGTATAGAAGACTTGTAGGTCAGCTCATATATTTGACAGTAACCAGGCCAGACTTGGCTTTTTCAGTACATGTCTTAAGTTAGTTCATGCATCAGCCAAGAGAAGAACATTTAAAGGCAGCTCATAAGGTTTTAAGATACCTTAAGTTGGCCCCGGCACAAGGACTCTTTTACCCAGCTAGTCAGCAACTTAGCTTACAGGCATTCTGCGATGCAGATTGGGGCGCTTGCCCAGTTACTAGAAGATCAGTCACAGGCTACAGCATTCTACTTGGGAATTGTCTCATTTCATGGAAAACCAAGAAACAGACTGTTGTTAGCAGATCATCGGCCGAAGCAGAATACAGGGTAATGGCACAGGTTTCATGCGAGCTTGTTTGGCTTACCAGACTGTTGAAGGACTTCAATGTTCAAATCTTGCTGCCCATTCCACTACACTGTGACAATAACGCTGCTTTACACATAGCCCGGAACCCAGTTTTTCACGAACGTACTAAGCACGTCGAGTTGGACTGTCACGTCGTCCGTCAGCATGTTTCATCAGGGTTTCTAGCTCCACAGTTTGTGCCATCCTCGTCTCAGCTGGCGGATCTGTTCACAAAGCCATTGCCAGGGGATCTTCTTACTCAGTTATGCTCCAAGCTCAATGTATCAAATTATCTTCATACTTTGAGCTTGCGGGGGGTATTGAAGTTAACACGGCCAACGAGTCCGCCGGAGCTGGCCGTGATAATCCCGACTGAACTCGAGCTGCTGTGCCCTAATTTCGTCCCCAAATTCTAATTAACAATTCGTTACTTGATTGTAAAATTAGGTAACAGCGGGGTGCAATTGTATTTTCTTTTACTTGTGTTTCACCAGCCTTGTAGCTCAGGGACTCACTTGTAATTACTGAAAGTTCGGATTTCTGATATAACAGAAATTTGCTCCTTCATTTTCAATGAATACAATCTTTCTCTTCCACAAATCTTCTTCTCCGAATTCGATCGCTGTCTACGATCATCTTCTCCGATCAGCGTCGCCGTGCGTTCTTTGCAGCCCCGGCGTTGCGCTTCCACATAAATGAGAAATGACAACTTATCACGACCCTTAATTTTATTAATCAGATGGTTGAGATAAATGATCTGTTCGCAAATACTTAAAAGTAAGAAAGACAATTAAGCAATTGGTAACCAATTTGCAGGGGATAGTTTTAGTTTGGACAAACAAAATTCACGATTTTTGCCTTCTCTCTCGGTAATTTTCCACTCCAAACAGTTGACTTTCTTCTTCTGTTTTTTAAAATTTTTTTTACAGTTGACTAGCTCTCACTTATTTGGCTGAAGCTCCAAATAGTTGCTCAATGTGTTGATTTCAAGGGGATCGAACAATCTAAGATCGCAGAATACATTTGGAGTAGTATAGGCTTCTAGGTTGCTTTTCTGTTCACCTTCAGGTATGGCAAAGCCCCAATAACGTTGTCATAGTCACTCTTGTCAACTTGAACCTGAACAAAATAACTTTTAATATGAGAAATATGAACAAAAATTTACCTAACTGTATGATATGAATGCTAAAGATGAACCAAAGAATGTTAGCATGTCAGTTGAGTGCGGGTAAGTTCCACTACAGAGTAAATACATCAGCAAACCCTTGAACCATTCAGAGGTTCATGACATCAATTGACGTATCACTGAAAGTGTAAATATTTTTAAATACTTAAGAAGGATACAGATCCATTTGTATCATGATTATGTTTTCAATTGTACAGTGTCAGTCGAAGCAATATCAAAGTAACTGCATTTAAAGCCATACCACCTAGTTCATTTCTACTACTAAAGATAATATATAACTAACTAGTGCATTTGATATCCAAACTATCACATGTCATAAATTGTAGCCTACAACTTGGTTACGGGGATCCTAACCATATTTATAATATCTATTTACAAAATTCTGTAAGAGAAAAAACGATATTTGGTGAAATAGGCCATCCGGCCTTTGCATAGCCATTGCACTACCCAACAACATTCCTGTTATCAAGCCACAGATCCTTCTGAAGCAGTGTACGTCAGGAAACGAATACGAGGACTAGAGTTTAGAGATTTCCTAAGGCTAAATAATTGTCAAAAAAAGGGGTATCGAGAAAAGTAAAAAGTTAGACAGCTTCAACTGGATCAGAGATAATAATGTGAATTGAGATATCTCCATTCCAAATCATTGTAGACACCAAAAACTATTTCAGCAACTTATGAAGGGGTCAATATTTTCCGTACGTGTTATAATTTTTTACTGATGTTTCAAGCACTAAGGATAATCTTAATGAAATGCCAGGTTCCACCAATATCATGGGTAGCTACGACATTGCACAAGATCACCTAATCTGTCATTTGTCAATCATGCTAAATGCATCTTCCCTTGCAATTACTTCAGACAAGGAGAGGGGTGATTGTAAATTAGAAATTTTGGGTAGTAAGCACAGAAAAATCAGTACAGGTAGCATTTATCTTCTCAAAAAGTGAAAAGAGTGGAGCCAGGACAACTGAAAGAATTGTTTGCGTAGCTAGAGTCTGATGACCACAAAACAATGACTCATGAAGGACACATTGGTGTGCACCCCTGGTGGACCTATAAGTACTCGAGATGTTTCAGTCTACACCAATAATTTGAACTGCAATATCAATTCCAGATACAGACCAGACACAGGGTATTCTGGAATCTGTGGCAATTCAAGTTCTACTACAACCTTCTACTATCACTTTCCATTATGAGGCATCTGTCTTCTACCACCCCACATGCATATCATTCAAATTTAATTGAAAAAGCAATCTAAACTTCAGTCTTTAGGGCAGCATTATGTACCCCTGCAGTACTAAATGCCACCTTTCTTACAAACTGTGTAGATCCATTCAACAGCCATAATCACTACATGAATATCTCAACAAAATCAATTAAACAACTTTGGTACAATACTACGTATATGCACGAGAAACTCACTACTCATGCACACGTTGATTACTTAAATAACCTACTAGCGAAAAACAAGCATCAGAAACTGAAAATTGAAAGAAAGAAGCTGATGAAATCAGCAAAAACAAAGAAAATTTACCATTTTAGAAAGCCTATTCCTCCGTTTAGCATTCTTCTTCACAAGCAAATGCTGCTTCCTGGCTCTCCTCCTCACTATCTTCCCTGTACCAGTCACCCTAAAGCGCTTAGCCGAAGCCTACAAATCCAATTAATAAAACCCGCAGATAAGCAAAATTAAAATCAAAAGACACAAATTCAAATTTCAAATCGAACAAACGACCTTGTGCGTCTTCATTTTGTAACCCTTGTGAGCAACAATGTATTGAAGCTGACGGCCTGCGGAGTGCGGCGGAGCAGCCGGCGAAGTGGTCAAGTCGATCAGCTTGTATGGAGTAAAGTGGCAGCGTTTCAGACATAGAGGAGAAGAACCAGCCGACCGGTCAGTATTGAAGCTGACGGCCTGGGGAGTGCGGCGGAGCAGCCGGCGAAGTGGTCAAGTCGATCAGCTTGTATGGAGTAAAGCGGCAGCGTTTCAGACATAGAGGAGAAGAACCAGCCGACCGGCCAGCCCAGCTGCAGACGTCGTCGTTCTCTTTATGGGGGTCTTGTGTAATTATGTAATCTTGATTTTGTTCTGTGTGTGAACTTGAGGGGTCAATCTGTGTATTGTGAGAACTATAAAACACAGCCCAGCTGTGTGTTCAATGCAATACAAATTTTCCCCAAAATCTCGCTCCGCGCTTTTCATTTCTAACCTAGCTCCGATCATCTCTGATCGAGCTCCGGTGTTGAGTTTCTATATGGTATCAGTTTAGGTTTTTCGATCCGCATCGCTTCTTGTAGATCGATTGCCGTGTTTTGATCGATCGCCTTTTTTGAATTTCCTGTGTTTCTTGTTTCGTTCGACATGGCTAGGGTTCGTGACAATCAGCCAGAGGATGATCCGTATTTCGTCAGCAACACTGAGATTACTGGCTCGTCGATCGTCAGTGAAGTGCTTGTTGGCCGGCAAAACTTTGTAACTTGGGCTAAGTCGATGGAAATCGCTATATCTGTTCGCTCAAAGCTTGATTTCGTGCTAGGTAAACATCCCAAACCAACTGATGCTACTCTGGCTTCTAAATGGAAAAGATGTAATGATGTGATCATGACCTGGCTTTTGAATTCTGTTTCTAAGAAAGTTGTTAGTCATATTCTTCATGCTAAAGATGCGGCTAGTGCTTGGCGTGTGTTACATGCTAGATATGCCAGTTCTAATGTGTCAAGAAAGTTTTTTGTCAAGAAAGAAATTAGTAATATTAAACAAGGTGATCTAGATGCTGCCTCCTATTTTGAAAAACTCAGTAATTACTGGAAAGAACTGGATACTATGAGTAAGAGAGTTGGCTGTGATGAGGACAGTGAATGTGTCAATTGTAGAGTTGGTGCAAAGGAAAGGGAAGAGGATAGAGTAATTGAATTCCTTATGGGACTTAATGACGTTCATGCTCATATAAGAACTCATATTCTTGCTTTGAAAGAGCTCCCAAACCTGGATGTTGTCTATGATATGGTGTTAAATGATGAGAGCCAACAAACAGTCACCAAAGCTACTTATTCAAAAGTATCAGCCCTGTATAGCAAGCATCAAGAAGGTGACTCAAGGGGCCAAATGAGGAACTCTTCTCAAAGTAAATCAAAAGGTAGACTGTTCTGTACACATTGCCAGATGAGTGGCCATACAAAAGAGTTTTATTACAAACTAAATGGTTATCCACCTGGGCATAAACTGTACAAGGGAAAGAATACAAGTAACAGAAATGCAACTGGTGAGAAAGGGGCAAATGCAGTGTCTGTTGACACTTCTCATGATTCTGATGATAATGGCACTTCAAAAGGCAATAGGGCTGAGCAAGTTACTCAACTAAGTGGTTCCCAGATCAATCAAATCATCGCTTTACTGAAGAAAAATGAAAATGATGGAGGTAAACACACAGCATTGACTGCTCATATGGCAGGTATCTGTTTCTTATCCTCTAAGCAACATGATAAGTTGAATGAGTGAATCATTGACAGTGGTGCTACTGATCATTTTGCATGCAACATTGATGTCTTATTTGATATTCATAAGGTTGATACAAATTGCTCAGTCCTTATACCAAATGGTAAAACTAATGTTGTTGAAGTTGCTGGAAAAGTTGCTTTGAGTAACAAACTTGTGCTACATGAAGTTTACTATGTTCCTGAGTTCAAATTTAACCTCATCTCTGTTAACAAGTTGGCTGCTCAGTCTGATTGCTTTATTCATTTCACTAAGGATGTTTGTTTGATCCAGGACCATGCCCACAAGACCAACTTGGGGATTGGTAGGCTGGTCAAGGGATTGTATCACCTAGAAGTTGGCTCATCTAACACATCCATCTGTACAGCTACCATCAAGACTAATTCCTCTACAATTTGGCACAGAAGAATGGGCCATCTACCTATGAATAAGCTGAAGAAACTTCTCAGTTCTGCATCTCATGATGTTCAATTAGTTGATTGTGACTTTCATTGTCCAGTTTGTCCTATAGCCAAACAAGCCAAGCTGTCCTTTCCTATTAGTCATCATAAGTCTAGTGAGTCATTTGAGCTCATTCATGCTGATGTCTGGGGTCCTTTCTCTACCAGTACTATGACTGGTTGTAAGTACTTCTTGACTCTTGTTGATGATTTCAGCAGAAATACATGGACCTTCTTGATGAAACAGAAATCTGAGGTTCCTACTCTTATCATTCAGTTCTTGAACTTAGTTGATACTCAATTCAACAAGAAAATTAAGATCTTCAGATCTGATAATGGAAGTGAATTTTTCAATACTATGGTGACACAGTTTCTCATTAGCAAAGGCTGTGTTCATCAAAGCTCATGTCCTTACACACCACAGCAAAATGGCGTTGTTAAAAGAAATCATAGACACTTGTTGGATGTTGCAAGATCTCTTAGATTTCAGTCAAAACTTCCCAAGATATTCTGGGGTGACTGTGTTTTATCTGTTACCTATCTGATCAACAGATCTCCAAGTGCTGTTCTTGGATTCAAATCTCCATTTGAGATGTTGTTTCAGTCACCTCCCTCAGTTGATCATCTAAGGGTTATTGGGTGTCTTTGCTATGTGAATACTAACTCTCATCAAAGGGACAAACTTGATCCCAGATCAACTCCTTGTGTTCTTCTTGGATATCCTTATGGTCAAAAGGGTTACAAAGTCTATGATCTTCAGTCTCATCAAACCTTGGTTAGCAGGTATGTTACCTTTTTGAAGATATCTTTCCTTACAAAGATTTCAATGACAAATCCTCATCAGATACTGAAGCTGCAAGTCAAGTTCTGTTTCCTACTACTGTTCATTTACCTGTTGTTGATCATACAATGCACATACCTGAAGTTGATAATGGTGCTCCTGAGGCCAACTTTGCCCCTCCAACTGAAGTTGATCATAATGATCCTGAAGTTGATCAACCTGATATTCAACAAGTTGTTCATGATGAAGCTGAAATTGAAGTTGATCCACCTGTTATTCAACAACCTGTTGTGGCACCTATCAGAAGATCTACAAGGCACCATCAACCTCCTTAATGGCAAAGTGATTATGTTTGCAATAATATAAAGATCAGGACATCTCCTCACAACATTGATAAATTTCTGAGCAACTCCCATTGTTCTACTCAACATGCAGCCTTCTCAGCTGCTGTTGCAAATCTGAAAGAGCCAAAGACTTATGCTCAGGCTAGCAAAGATCCAAAATGGTGTGAGACAATGAACAAGGAGATAGCAGCATTGGAGGTGAATCACACATGGATCATCACAGAACTACCTCCCAATCAACCTCTCACAGATTGTAAATGGATTTTCAGGATCAAACTCAAGTCTGATGGATCCATAGAGAGGTATAAGGCAAGATGGGTGGCAAAGGGCTTCACTCAAATTGAGGGACTTGACTATAATGAAACCTTTGCACCAGTTGCAAAGATGACCACTGTGAGATGTTTATTGGCAATTGCAGTCATCAGATCTTGGCCAATCTTTCAGCTTGATGTTGACAATGCTTTTCTGCATGGCTCCTTAGATGAAGACGTTTATATGAAACTACCTCCTGGGTACGTTAAATCTGAGAGGGAAGCAGGCAAAGTCTGTAAGCTAACAAAGAGTTTGTATGGCTTGAAACAGGCTCCTAGGCAATGGTTTGCCAAGTTCATTGCAGCATTACTTGAGTTTGGTTTCAAACAAAGCCTAAATGACTACTCTTTGTTCACTCTTCAAGAAGGTACTGAGTTCATCATCCTATTAGTTTATGTAGATGATGTACTGCTCACTGGTACTTCTCTTATTCTAATTGACAACATCAAAGCCTTCATACATGACAAGTTCAAAATAAAGGACTTGGGCACATTGAAGTATTTCCTTGGTTTAGAGGTTGCAAGGAATTCCACAGGATTATTTCTACACCAAAGGAAATATGCTATGGATATTCTCACTGATCAAGACATGGTGGATTGCAAACCTGCTAAAACTCCTCTACCAATCAAGCATCAACTCAGCTTATCAGAAGCTTCTCCTATTGAGGATCCCATGATTTACAGAAAATTGGTTGGCAAGCTCATCTATTTGACCATTACTAGGCCTGATCTTGCTCACTCTGTGCACGTATTAAGCCAATTCATGAGTGTTCCCACTTCTGATCATCTCAAAGCTGCACATAGGCTTCTCAGATACATCAAAGGAGCACCTGCTCAGGGCCTTTTCTTCTCTTCATCTTCATCCTTGGTCATGAATGCCTTTTGTGATGCTGATTGGGCCGCCTGCCCCAAGATAAGGAGATCAACAAGCTGGGTGTGTCGAACTTCTTACACCATATATGTTTATTGGCAATCAACAAGATGTTTATTGGCAATTGCAGTCATCAGATCTTGGCCGCCTGCCCCAAGCTGGGTGTGTCGAACTTCTTACACTCTCCAGCTTGAGGGGGGTATTGAAGCTGACGGCCTGCGGAGTGCAGCGGAGCAGCCGGTGAAGTGGTCAAGTCGATCAGCTTGTATGGAGTAAAGCGGCAGCGTTTCAGACATAGAGGAGAAGAACCAGCCGACCGGCCAGCCCAGCTGCAGACGTCGTCGTTCTCTTTATGGGGGTCTTGTGTAATTATGTAATCTTGATTTTGTTCTGTGTGTGAACTTGAGGGGTCAATCTGTATATTGTGAGAACTATAAAACACAGCCCAGCTGTGTGTTCAATGCAATTCGAATTTTCTCCAAAATCTCGCTCCGCACTTTTCATTTCTAACCTAGCTCCGATCATCTCTGATCGAGCTCCGGTGTTGAGTTTCTATACAATGGCGCCAGACGGAGCATTCTGATCCCTAGAAGCGACCTCAGTGACCTTCTCCACAATCGAGCTGAAATTCGAGATGTTACGCGACGAGCTCAGCCTCACTGACTTCACTCTCATTACAGGCGTCAACCGGACGCCAAACCTAGCGACGCAGACGGTGGACGGCGACGCTATTCGGAAACAACTAACAGACGGCATGGCTACGACGGAGGCCATTGGGATAAGCGACTTGATGAGACTGCGTTGGAGGGAGGTATGTGGACGACCGAAATCGTTATGTTTGCGAAACGATAGGCTTCGGTTTGGCTCACTTTGGCACTCTGTTAGGATCCACTGGGAATACGGGTCGGGTTAATTTTCTCATTGTTACTTTACTTCTCATTCAGTGTTCAAGTTATACTACTGTACAATGTAAAAAAAAACCTATCCAAAAAAAAAGTTAAAAATAAGTACAATGTCCTTCTCTACTAGTATAAATTATAGTCATTATCTAAGTAGTGAATGCTAGCTTAATGAGAAAGACATATTTCAGCAAAGCCCTACCTAGACTTAAGATGGATGATAACCCCAATGTGGACAAGATAACGGTAGATATATGGTGTCCATAAAGCTCTGGTAAATGGATTATTAGAATTAAATCGAATCCAACAACGTACCAAAGAGTTCGTCAATAAGTAAATGAATCTTACTTTTTCTTATTATACCTTTACCTCACTTAAAGTCCAAGCCTTTAATTCATCAGAACATCAATGGTAAAATAATAACAATTCCGTATTAGTGACGTTTGATAACCTATCCTATTAACTATTAAGTCATTAATCTATTATGGTCTTTCTTTTATGATGGACTCTACATTATTATGTCATATAAATCTATACCATGGCATGAACCCTGCATGTGCTTTATGAGACGATCAAATACAGTTGTTATCAAAGCCCTTGTTTTTCTTCAATCTGCTAGGCTCCTTTAAATCAAACAGAAACGCAATTACCAAGCAGCTAGCAGCTGTTTTTAACCGTAGAAATTGCTAACTCATATGGAATTACCTCCTCATATTGATTCAAAAGTCTAGGCTTGAGAGTCATGGTTTGGTAATCATATATAAGCTAGCAATTCTTCTCCTCACTTAGCAATGTGGAATAATTTCTTCAAATGCACATTTCCAGCACACTAACAATTCATTTACGTACGGCCAAAACGAATTTGTTACCACATTGTTGCATAAAGCGGCTGCATATGAAACAAAAATAGGATATATATACTTTCTTACTGTACGTAAGTGTGCAGGGGTGATAGCTGTGTACACCCAGCCTATATAGCTAACCATACATAACTGTAAATTGTAATCGTTATATATACCTCATCGGTAGCTTTATCGTTTCTGCTCTCATATATTAATTATCTCATAAAATGCAAATCGACATGCGCATAACTGCAAAAGAAAAGACAAGAAATTAATGAAAGGGGGGCCAACCCATTGAAGGATGGGGATGGGGTAGTTAAAGTATATGGACTAATTCTTGATTGGAGCAGCACATTGTACATTAGGTTAAAACAAGCAGAAAATGACCAGACTGCCGGATGAGGTCCTTCCATATAACCTTGCCGGCCTGAAAATTTTCTTGGATAAAACTCACTTTTTTATTAGATTTGCTTAAAATTTTGATATATCTTGATAGATTAGTTAATCTTTTCCGATTAATATATAAGTTCCCATTCATAAACAAGATTAGGGGACCAGGTCACAGTTAGCTTCTCTCTCTATCTAGCTAGTTTATTCTAAAGCAGAGATCAACAAACCATTTATATCTATCATTGATTATTCTGGCAACCATTCTTTATTTAAATTAGCATTTAATTACACATCCCTTTGTATCATTTCCTTAGTCATTGTGTCTAACTTGGATACAATATTTGAGGGTGGGCATATCTCATTTGTTCGATTTTCTTTACCACATTTTCAATGACGAAACTATCACAACAAAACCAGAACAACAACAACAATGGAAACAAGAATGGTAATGTGAATGGGGTAGCAATGAAGGTGAAGCGTACAAGGAGAAGTGTTCCAAGGGACTCGCCTCCTCAGCGCAGTTCAATCTATCGTGGAGTTACAAGGTAATAAACGCAGCGCGTGCGCTCTCCATTCTCATTATTTCCTTTTGTAAAGTTTTGTGTGCCATGTCTGATTCGTCATTTTATTAGAAAAGTTTTTCTTATAATTAGTCTCGGTGGCCATAAACTAAATTGGGAATCATACTTTTTTTTAGGCATCGATGGACCGGGCGGTATGAAGCTCATTTGTGGGATAAGAATTGCTGGAATGAATCTCAGAACAAGAAAGGAAGACAAGTTTATCTTGGTATGTTTTTAACTAAACTTTTTTTAATTTAAGATCAAATGTGAAATCATTACTTGTGATCCGTTTTCACTAATTTTTTCCTAATGATGTTTTCATCGTAAAGGTGCATATGACGATGAGGAGGCTGCAGCTCATGCTTATGATCTGGCCGCATTGAAGTATTGGGGCGCAGAGACCATTCTCAATTTTCCAGTATTTTTCTTTCATTCTCAACTAATTGTGATCTCTTTTCAAAAAAAAAAATCAAGTATTATTTAATCAAAATTCAATAAATTATATATTAATTTTCACTTTTTTGGATTCTGTAGTTGGCAACATACGAGAAGGAAATGAAAGAGATGGAGGATCAATCTAGAGAAGAATACATTGGATCATTGAGAAGGTATGAATAAACATACCCTAAACCTAATTATTTCGTTTTGGTGGGCAACCATTTTAATTAACATAACACGAACTCATCTTATTGGATTTTCTGTACACAGAAAAAGCAGCGGATTTTCTCGTGGAGTCTCTAAGTATAGGGGGGTCGCAAGGTATTGTAGAATTATCCATTTTAGGATCACATATAGTTTCGTATATATATTTCTGTGTAATAATTCAATAACAAATGCAATGTATAATATTTTCATGATCGATTAATTGAACAGACATCATCACAATGGAAGGTGGGAGGCTAGAATTGGGAGAGTTTTCGGCAACAAATACCTCTACCTTGGAACATATGGTAATTTTTATTTTAAGTTCCAAGTCTGTTCAAATAAGAACTGATCAATACTGACAAACATGATGAACACGTACAATATATATGTAGATTTCAACAGCGCTAGACACAGCTTAACCTAAGTTTTTGTTTAATGACATTTAATTTTGTTGTTGTTAATATTGGCAGCTACCCAGGAAGAAGCAGCAACAGCCTATGACATGGCAGCAATAGAATATAGAGGCCTCAATGCAGTAACAAACTTCGATCTAAGTCGTTATATAAAGTGGCTGAGACCTAACAAAAATCCCAACCCTAGTAACGATTTAACCGCGCTGCCAAACCCTAGCGCCATTAACATTGGTTCCAGCTTCATAACTGCTGCTGATTCTATTGATCCTACCCTCAATCAAGAACTAGGGTTTAACAACATTCCTCTGATCCAAACTTCACAAGGGTCTAGCTCTACAACTACCAGCCATGACACTATTAACACTAACCTTACAGTGACAACCTCACAGCAAATTCGACGATCGTCGAATAACAACTCCTCATCTGCCCTTGGCCTGCTCCTCCAGTCCTCAAAATTCAAGGAAATGATGGAGATGAGTTTATCAGCTGATAGTCCACTGACTGTAGTTGAGGAATCCGGTATGTCAAAATGCACTTTCCCCGATGACATTCAGACCTACTTTGAGTCCCATGATGACTCTAATGGATACGAGGAAGGAGAAGATCAGTTCATGTTCGGGGAGTTCAATTCGATGGTTGCACCCATGTTCCATTGCGACTTTGAGGATGAGATAAAGCACTTTATTTCATGAATTCTCAGGAATCAAAGAAGAGTTATACTGTTAGACACAGAGAGATACAAATGATAAACTAATTAACCCGATAAAGCCCTAACAAAGTTTTTACGAACGATATATCTAGTTCATCGAATGTTCGGGTGTCTAACATTATTATTCTTTTGCTGATATCTGAGGACAACCAAAGAGATCCTAAAACTACGGATGCCAGAGTGAAGACGTATTCTCTATTTCGAGGTGAAAATTTAGTTTGATTTAATTTTATCTGCTCTCTTGATGCTCTATTGAGAAGAGAATAACTTAAGTCTGTAATATTGTTTATTATTGATCATTTGTTTAGTTCATGAACTCCTTGATATTATTACTTGTAGAAATAAGGCAAATTTTAGATGGCACCAAGCCAAGCTATCCTTCATATTGTATCTTTTCAATAAGACAATATATTTATATTTTCATTTGTTGACTTGATGGGGATTGAACCGAAACATCAAAATTATAAGCGATTATAATGTTTTTTTTATCTGGACTTGTTAGGGGTTAGTTAGTACTTTTTTTTATTTTGTCATTTGACAACATGACGCAGGGGCGAATCCAGGATTTGAAAAAAATTTGATACTAGCTTTTGAGCATCATTCTACTGTTAAAAGAACCTCAACACACTCAGGAACAACAAACTGTCTAAATACAGTTCAGAAAATATTTTACCATAAGACATTAGTTTTATATGAGAAATGTGACATGCAAACCTTTTACTTTTGTTGATATGTGAGTTGCCCCTGGATCTTCTGATACAAATCGCGCAAGTCCAAAGTCTGATACTTTGGCTCCAAGTTTATGTGTTATCAGTATGTTTGACAGCTTGTTGATATCTCTATGGATAATCGCGCAATTTGTAAGAATATTCATAAGGTTTGGTTTATTGAGAATATGGTGAAGTAAAGACAAGTTTCATTTTGAGATTCTTGGCTGACAGTTGCCATTGAACCAAACACAAAAAATGGAACGCTGCCACGATCTTAAACGAGTGTCTATTAGTTTTGAAAAAAAATTAGTGGATGCAAGCTCCTTACCAAGTTTAACATTCTTTTGGTCATGAAGTACAAGGAGGCTCCAAAGCTGGTAGCTAAAACCAGTCCAGGAACATCAGCCCCAGAATATGCCCTTACAGATGAAGCCGTACCATTTGCAGAAGTTAAAACCATAAGAGCTGCATACACCCCTGCCTGGATACCTAAGTCGCCAGTTGAAGGTGAGTCAAGTGAGAGAGGAGCACTCTTCATTGATGTTTGTAACCATCGCGGCATTGTACTCGTTCCAGCAGGTTTCACAGGCTTAACATCAGCATAACGGATACCACTGCTTACAACCTTTCCAGCTCTCCTCTTTGTCAAACTCTGCATCAGCAACATATCATATGCAGCTTCTACCTGATCCACAAGACACAACCCTGAGTCCATTTACAAAACTAACATAACAACACATGAAGCTTCGGCAAACATAATCAAGATACAAGCCCCCAAACCTAAGACTGGACACTACATGAATCTTCAATGATGAATAACCCATTGTATTTTGACTCGGTACTAGAAATGACTGTCGCTGGCCATCACATTACTTAGTAATCTAAGTCATCATCTCCTATTATGTGATGCCATGATCTCTTCTCAATTTACACCTCCTAGTCCTAGCAGTAACTCATTTTGATCTCCAACAACAATAGAATCATATGCAAGATCTATCAAGTAAAAACAACTCACTTCGATTCGACCATCTTAACAACTTATTCATACATCCCAGGAGTTCCCAAAACTACTTTCAAACATCAAATCCACATAATTGACAAGTATGCACCAAGCTGAAGCTCAACACTTCACTTCAGAAGTTCAAATACCATCAATTCAACTGCAAATAAAAAAAACTTAACATTTCAAAACTATTCCCTCAATTGTATAAACTGAACACTCGATGAAAACTGAATTTCAGACCTGCGCAATCGCCGCCTACATCGATGAGATGGATAAATAGATGAGAAGTGACTGAGCTGCAGATCATAATCAAAATAATCAACCGAATCGTGCGGCTGCAAATCTATAAAAAAAAATTTAGCCCAAATTATACCCAGACTGCAGCCCGTCCAGCCCACTAGTTAAATCCGCCCCAAAACATGAGGATTCGAACCAGGAGAGATGTAGCCTCGCTGGTGGGTTTGCTCTGCTGAGACAAACACCAATCCTCATAAGCGATTATAATGTGTTCTATACTAACACAATTCATTTATATTCCTTTATCAAAGTTGTTTCGCAGGGAACTCAACATATTTTATTTCTCTTACAAAATTTTTTGTTACCAATTTATTTTTGATTCAAATCAGAAAATTTACAAATGCTTTACTATTTGCAGTCGCAGTAACACCGTACAATTTTCCCGACTGATTTCATTTCGCATTCTTTTAAAGATCGAAACATTGACTTTTCAACGAAACACAAGTTGACTTATTTTCACTATGACGATTTTGGTTGAAAGAATCAACATTTCCTAAATTACCACAACAAGGCAGCAACTTTACATAATTCTAATACGAGGCGTTTTCATCTGTGACTGCTGCGCTCTCTTATCTTCTTCTGCGCGCAGATAAGGATTAAGGACCCAAAGCTCCAACCTTTTACGACCAAATCGAAGCTGAATCTCATACTCAATGGCGACCATATCCGGAGTGAGCCTCTCTTGGTCGTCGAAATTGACGAAGGGTCGCTCTCCGACACCGTCAAGATCGGTTCCTATTCGCCCATGTGTGAAAATGACGGCTGTGTCTGTTGATGAGAAGAAGAAGAGTTTTACTTTGGAGAAGTCGGAAGCGGCTTTCAAGGCTGCCAAGGTCAGATTTTGAGGTCTGCCCATTTGCTTGCATTGAATATGTTGATGAGATTATCTGATTGAGGTTTTTTTTTTAGGGTTTTTGAATTTAGGGAGATTTGGAAAATTGATTTTTGGCCCTAAGAGAATGCAGATTGATTTTGGTTGGATTGGTTTGTTGTTGAATTGTGTAGCTTTGGAACGTATTTGAGTTCAGCTGATTGTGTAGTATGGTGGGCATTACTGAGTTTCGGACATAATGATTTACTGAATGAGTTTCGGACAAAATGAATTGCTGAAAATCAGTCGTCTGTGCTAATGCCTCTCAGGCCCTTCTATTGTTGGAGTTGTATGTAATTGGATTCCTTTGTCTGTTTGATGTGAAGATTAGGCAATAGCCGAATAGCGTGGCTCCAAATTTTCGCATTAGATATTGGAATTCTTGGTATGGTTGTGAGTTTCATTTTGCATATGGTTTGGAATTGATATTCAGTCCGTTAACAAGTTTGGGAACTGGAATCCAGGAATTGATGCCTGGAGGTGTTAACTCTCCTGTCCGTGCATTCAAGTCTGTTGGTGGGCAACCCATTGTTATCGACTCTGTGAAAGGATCTAAAATGACAGATATTGATGGTAATGTGTACATTGACTATGTTGGTTCATGGGGACCTGCAATCATCGGCCATGCTGATGATAAAGTATGCTATCTCACTTTCTCTTAATGTTATTTTTTAAATGCGCTTTATATCTTCTCTTTATCTCATATATGAATTTTTTTCGTTGTATTTCTTTCAGGTTCTCGCAGCATTGGCTGAAACAATGAAGAAAGGAACTAGCTTCGGTGCTCCATGTCTGCTGGAGAATGTTCTGGCCGAGATGGTTATAAATGCTGTCCCGAGTATTGAAATGGTTCGCTTTGTCAATTCAGGAACAGAAGCATGCATGGGTGTGCTTCGTTTAGCCCGTGCCTACACTGGTCGACAGAAAATTATAAAATTTGAAGGGTGTTACCATGGTCACGCTGACCCTTTTCTGGTCAAGGCGGGCAGTGGGGTAGCAACTCTCGGTCTTCCCGACTCTCCTGGCGTGCCTAAAGCCGCCACACATGACACCCTAACAGCGCCTTACAATGATATTGCAGCAGTAGAGGAACTCTTCAACGCGAACAAAGGAGAGATTGCTGCAATAATCCTAGAACCGGTTGTTGGCAATTCAGGATTCATCACCCCCGATCCAGACTTCCACGAGACCTTGCGGAAGCTCTCTAAAGAAAACGACGCCCTCCTTATATTTGATGAAGTCATGACTGGATTTAGACTCTCATACGGCGGAGCCCAAGAATATTTCGGAATAACTCCTGATCTAACTACACTAGGGAAGATCATCGGTGGTGGCCTCCCTGTTGGTGCCTACGGTGGACGGAGAGACATCATGGAAATGGTTGCCCCAGCAGGACCCATGTACCAAGCTGGAACACTCAGTGGCAATCCTCTTGCCATGACAGCTGGTATCCACACCCTCAACCGCTTGAAAGAGCCAGGAACCTACGAGTACCTGACCGAAATCACCGGGGAGCTCACCAAGGGCATACTAGATGCTGGAATGAAAAATGGCCATGACATGTGTGGAGGGTTCATTAGTGGAATGTTCGGGTTCTTCTTTACTAAAGGCCCTGTTCACAACTTCGATGATGCTAAGAAGAGCGATACAGCCAAATTCGCAAGATTTTACCAGGGAATGCTGCGGGAAGGAGTGTACCTCGCACCTTCCCAGTTTGAAGCTGGCTTCACAAGCTTGGCGCATTCTGCAGAAGATATCAAACATACTATTGCCGCGGCGGACAGGGTTCTAAAACAGATATAGACTTCCTTAAATCGCAGCTACTCTTCGTAGTCCGGCCACTACAGCTGTTGTGAATTCCTAATAAACAAGTTTTTGTAGGGCACAAGTCAAGCCTAGTGTTTATTCCGAGTATGAATCATATCCTCAGCTGTTGAATTATTGTTTCAACAACTTGAGCGTGGCAATTTATGTTTTATCCTAATTTTTTTATTCTTGTTGTACAATAATAATAAAAAATTGTTGATAAATTTACAATAAATTTAATTCTTGTTTCAACATCTTCATAAGCCGGCCACGTTTTGATTTTTTTATATTTTTAAACACAATAATTTTTTAAAAATAAGATTATTTTTTGCTCTTTATGCATTCATTTTATTTTCATTAATTTTTGTAAGATGGAAATGAAGGGCTAGTGAAAACTGTAATTATAATTTTTAGTAATTTAAATGAAATGAAAGATAAGGGCATCTGCAGCAAGAAGAGCAATAAGCAATAATAGAGAGACTTTATTGCTTATTGCTCTCGTGTAGCAAAGGAGCAAAAAAGAGAGCAAAAAACAATGATTGATAGGTGAGCAATAACGGATAGGGTGTGGGATAGAAAAGCAATAAGTGGGCTCCACATGTATTTATGAAGAAAAACAAAAGTAAATTACATTTTGTTGGTTTTGAAAGAACTAAAAATTAGAAATGTCAAAAATTGAACGTTAGATGGACAAAAAAAATAAAAAAATAAAAAAAATTAAAGAACAATTAAAGAATCTTGGGGCAAAACAAAAAGATGAAATAATAGAAGTGATAATTTTGGATAATTGAATGATTATAGAAGAAAATGTTACATTTTGACTATAAAAAAATGTTGCATTTTGCTCTTTGCTCTCTTGGTGAATTGAAATATATAGAGCAAAGATCCATTTTCGCTCATTGCTTTTTACGCTGCATTGCTACATGACTTTTATGAAAAAATGCTATTTTTACTTATTGCTCATTGCTTATTGCTCCCTTACTGTGGATGCCCTAACAAAGGGGGTTTGATCGAATAGCATAATTCTGTTCACTTTGGCGTATGAGTTAAAACTTTATTTACATGTCTGTAACAAAAGAAAGAGTGGTCTCTCACCTCTTCGCTTCATTGCACAAGGCACAAACAGCAGGAACATTCATGATTCAAACCCATAGTTCTAAGCCCATAAAAAAAAACCGTAGTTCTAAGTGTTTATTTGTTACTTATTTTTTTGATCAATGAAATCACCTTTCATTCAAAAAAAAAAAATTCTTGTCGAACACTAGTCAGTAGAGGTCTCCAAATAGTCTTATGGGCTAGAAAACTTAATGGGGCCTCGTGGCCCGCGGGCCTTAAGCCTAGTCCATCCCATGTTTAGGTCTATTAAAGCGCAGCCTTAAGCTTGATGGGCCAGGTAAGGGTGCAACATTTTTGGCCCGGTCCGGCCCATAGGCCCGGCCTATCATGGGCCATATCGGAAAGCCCAATGAAGCCTACCAAAAAGCCTAGTGAAACCTACCAAAAACAAAATAGATGCCACATTTTGTTTCTATGAACTAATTTTTCTTGATGTTTGCATTGTTGACAGTAATGCTAATGATATTAATGTCTCAGATAAAGAAGATTTGTGGATTCTAGATTGTGTTGAGTGGCAAACTTTTTGATAAACTTAGTTTCTTGTCAAGTTTACTTTTGATCTTTTGGCTATTAGTCAGTGTATAGCCGCCGTATAAGTTATTCACAAGTATAGAACATTATATTTATAATTGTCATAACAAGATTACATAGCCCGACCTAGAGATATATAATGCCCAGCCCACATGCCTACCAAAAACAAGGCCCATGGGCTACTGAAGGCTCCAAAAATATGTATGGGCTTGGCCCAGCTTACCCACTTAAAGTTGAAGTGTAGGTTAAGTAAGGCTTAACCAAACTTAGCCCAAACCTAATTTTTGGGCTAAATCGGCCCGGCCTATTGGAGACCCCTACTAATCAGCAACTCAATGAATACTGCTGCTGACTCGGACACCAAGTGGTCCTCGCCAAATAACCGCTAACCTGACGTCATCTATATTGTATGAAAGAAATAATTTGTGAACTAAAATTAAATAAAATTTAAAATTTATGCAGTTGAAATCTGTATCGAGAATTATGGATTAGGGTTCCTCACGAAACCATCGAAATGTGCAGTTGTAACTGATTCCTATTCCTCTGTCGGAAGTTCTGTCACTGGCTTGCCGGAATTCGAGGTTCATCGGGTCGGGGAGTTGATGTTTGGTTGGTAGGAGCTGCGGCTTTAGTGGATTGAGGTGAGGCGGTTTCAGCTGAGTTCGTAAGTTAAGTTTGGATGCTGCACAAAGATGTTTGAGGAAATGAAATGGGATGTGAAACGAAAATCAGCTGTTAATTTTGTGTTTGGGTGTTGATGCTTTTGAGATTGCAATTGTTGGTGGAGATTGGGATCATCTGATTGTTGTTGCTGTGTTGTATTTATTTAGTAACTAAATGTGCTAGATGTTTCTGTAGCTACCGAGTTATGAACTTATGAAGTGCATTGCTTGGGTTGAGATTGGTTAATTCTGAATTTAGAAAGATTTTTCATTGGCTTGGTTGAGATTACAAATGGTAGATTTTTTGCTTTGATGGTATGCACCAATTGAAAAGCAAGATAGGGCATGTGTGTCTGTGCAATCAGCTGCATCTGCTATAAAATAGTTGGTCTTTTCAACTTTTATTTAATTGAATGAACTGCAGAAGTTTTGGCATCAGTAGTTTGGCCGATCCTTTCAGTTTTTCTCTATAGGATTGGCCGAGTTGTGTCAAGAATCTGTTGCTTCTACGGGGTTTTGAAAATGAGGAGAGTTCTCCGCTCGGTTCTGCAGTTGCAGAAGAATTTAAGGAAACTGAAAGTCCAGCGAGTCAGTGGATGCAACACAATAAGGGAACTTTTGTATACAGCTCCTGTTAATGCTTACAGACCTTTGATCAATGTCAAATCTAGTGGAATTTTGCACGCATCATTTTTGCAGTCAAGATCTCTTTCAGTGGAAGCAGTTCAGGATGACTGTCAAGGTAAATTGTCTTTATTGAATTGAAATACTAGTTGAAAATTTAACTGCTGATCGTAAAAAATATGGAGGTTGTGTTAGTAATGCTGAGCATTCATTGTTCAGAATCCAATCCGAAAAGAGGAGGTCCTCTAGTTGAGTATGAAAGACGAATTGCAGCTGGAGAACTTATGGATGGTGATGAGAGCCAGGTAACTAACAGTGCAGGAGTTTGTTGTTTGAGAACAAGGAAAAATAATTTGCTTGTTTGACCAATATAAATGTTGATGGATATTTTTAGCTTAGAGCATTGAAAGAACTTCAACGGTTGTATGATGAACTTGTGGACTCAGCTGATGCATGCAAACTAGACCGTTATGCAACTTCTAGAAAGGCTGAAAGGTAATAGCAATATATTGCATCACTGTTTGAGTTTCATCTGGTATATGTTTCTGTTGACCCTCCCTTGATTCGCCATATCTTCTGGTTTATATTTAGGAGTCGATGGTTGTGGTCACGTTTCATGCCCCAATCCTCAGGGTCATCGGTGTCACCCGTGCAAGGACTTTATCTCTATGGAGGAGTAGGCACAGGCAAAACTATGTTGATGGACTTATTTTACGATCAACTGTAAGATCAGTATTCAAAAGGTTATGAGATGGTTTTATCATTACCCTTATTCTATGATTATTACGTGTGATTATTTCATTTCTACAGACCCTGCAATTGGAGAAAAAAAAGGATACATTTTCATGATTTCATGCTCAATGTCCATAGCCGTTTACAGGTATGGGGACTAATATGCTTGGATAGTCAAAGTGTGTCTGCAATAGTGTGTGTGCAAAACAACCAATCGATATCTTCTTCTTCAATGTTATGTCACCAAATATGGATTTTGAACTACATAGTGCTCCTCTTAACTTATATGTTTATTATGCCCAGAAACACAAAGGTGTGTCAGATCCACTGGAGATTGTTGCGGATGAGATTTCTGATGAGGCTATCCTCTTATGTCTTGATGAGTTCATGGTACGTGATAAAAGATCTAGCAAGTGAAAGGATTCACATTATCATTTCTATAACTTGCATTTTTGGTTTGTAGGTCACTGATGTAGCTGACGCCCTGATTCTGAATCGTCTCTTCCGTCATCTGTTCAACAATGGAGTTGTAAGTAAAATATTGCCTCCTACGACAACATTCCTTGGTATTAGCAGTGACAGGTTTCATTTATCATTTAACGGAGAAAAGTATAGATTCTTGTGGCTACCTCCAATCGTGCTCCTGATAACCTGTATGAGCGGGGATTGCAAAGGGATTTGTTTCTTCCCTTCATTTCAACTCTGAAGGTAATCCATCTTTAGAGATATTTAGATATGTATAGATGCTTGCTCATACGAGAGCGATCTGTTTTATTTGTTATATTGAATGTCTTTTGCTGCCAGAAAAAATGTTAAGAAAAAACTATTTGATGCAGGAAAGATGTGTGGTTCACCCAATCAGCTCGTCAGTTGATTACCGCAAACTGACCTCAGTATATAACTGTACCTTTCCCAACTAAGTCACATCATGCGCTTAGGTACTTTGTGATAAAGATTTCTTCATTTTCTTTGTATCCAGGCTGAGCAAGGTTTCTATTTCGTGGGAAAAGACAGTGTCGACCTACTTAAAAAGAAGTTTCAATTCTTGATCGGAGACCATGTGGCTGGCCCTCAAGAAGTAGAAGTCGTGATGGGGAGGAAACTGCTGGTAGGTGCTTCACATGATCATCCTTATCCTTCACTACTGCATAGAATTTCCTCATCTTAATACGATTTTCTCTCTTCTTTTATTGGCAGGTTCCCTTGGGAGCCAATGGATGTGCCTATATTCATTTCGATGATCTATGTGACAGACCACTTGGAGCTGCAGACTATTTTGGTTTATTCAGTATGCAATGACAATGATTATTTTACTTTTTTCCAAGACACTTAAAATTAGCCGTTTACACTAGTTCACCTAGATGTTCTTTTAGCTCTATCTAAGCATCCCCTCAGCCAAAATGGCCACATCCTTGGTGTAGTATGGTTGATTCTAATATAAAATTTCACTTCTGACAGAGAAATTTCACACCTTAGCACTGGAGGGAGTTCCTATTTTCGGCCTTCACAACAGGACGGCAGCATATCGGTTTGTCACCCTAGTTGATGTAAGCCCCATTTATTTGTAATTTTGTAAGATAACCTACTCGTCTCATTGATATCATTTCTCAGAAATTAGCTTACACTTGCTGATGCAAGTTATGATCGGTACAATTCTCCATCAACAGCATTTTCATCATGGTGAGGTGGGGTTGCATTACAGGTTATGTATGAGAACAAGGCTAGGCTACTATGCTCCGCAGAAGGAACACCCTTTGAACTTTTTGAGAAGATAATGACCATTTCTGATGCTCAAAATATGGCTCCCAGGACCTCTTCTAGATCAAGGAAAAATGATGAGATAGATCTCTGTGTCGACAATGAACTGGGATTTGCCAAGGAACGCACCATCAGTAGGTGAGGCTCTTTAACTAATTTGCTCAGCGGTTCAACTTATCGGATTTTGTAAAAGCTTTTGCCCATGGTAAAGAAAAGATGCTCAATCTTGAAGCTTCCAATGCAGATTAACTGAGATGAATAGCAAGCAATACCTAGAGCAGCATGCTGTGATTCTAACAGAGAAACGGTGACAGTATGTCACAAAATAGGCCATATTTCAGTTTTCACTGTACCACTACTACACATGGAGTAATAAGTCAAGGTTCTCGGCCAGGAAAAGACAGGCAAGAACGAATTAGTTTTGTTTGTACCGTGAAATTCAGTAATTCTAAAATCAGCTAAGAGTTTTATTACAACAAGCTAACATGTGCATTCTGCGTTCATTGATGCAGTTGAGCTGTAGCAAATAAACTGTAGGCCATTGAATTCGCATTATTGGATTATACGACCATTAAAAGATGCCGTTGAGCTGTAATTCCATCAGCTAAGTTGCATGCTTTCAAGTGTCAAGAGTTTGGCTTGTAATTTGCGCACGAGTTTGGAGGTGATGTGATGAAGTCAAATTATGATTTCAGTCTGCATCTTCACCATAATGTCATGGTTTTTTGATCTGTGGTTTTTCGCACACTCTACAAATCAGTTGCGGACAGAGGAGGCACAAACTCTGGTTTAAAACAGCAATTTGTTAAAATAAGAGTACATGGGAAATATATACTTAGCAGAACATTCTTTTTTAGATACACAAAGCAAAATATTTGAGGTAGGACTTTTGGCAAAAAGTGGTTTCTGAGAAAAAGAAAAATTAGGCCAGGTTCATGGAAAGTTTGTAGAGGATGTAAACAAAATTTGGGGAAAATGTAGTTTCAATTTGATTTTTCATGAAAACTCCCAGAAAGAAAATATTGAGTTTAAATTTTCGTATTTTATATCCACCATATTTTCAGTGGTAGTATGTTGGAGCAGGGTTATTATCTGATGGGGTAATCTGAAAAATAAATACAACACTTCTGAGATATGGAAATTAGAAAATAGAAACTACTTGGGCAACAAGTTTCATGTTTCTTGAAAGTTAAGAAACCTACTAAGATACAGAATTCAAAACTATCGTTTTGCTTATGGCAAATAGATAAGATACTTGGTCATCAAGCTACAACAGCAAAACATTATAAATTCTATCACAAAAGCCAAAATAACTACCCTCTTAATTCCTTCTCGAACTTTCTCTTGCAGTGAAGAATGCCTGGAAGCCGCGAAGGTATGAAAATTATGTTGATTTGGGTTCGCAATAATGGTATTTTTCTTTTTAATTATTGCATCCTTTTTCTTGTTTATTTCACCAATTATGATGGTCTACCATATGCAGATTGGTTTTCTGATATGAAGGCTGACCGTGATGCTCATCGTGCCGAGATGCGTGCAGCTTGTTCAGGTGATATTCCCCAGAGGATAAGATGATCTAATCTAATGAAGTAGTAACTAGTAAGTACATGTTCTGAAATGTTGGGCACACCTTTTGTTTTGCAGAATGGTTTACTGATATGAAGGCTGACCGGGATGCTCATCGTTCAGACATCCGCTCTGCACGTTCAGGTAACACGTTGAAAATGTTCTGCAATGTCATTTTTTTGAATCCTAAATTGTCTTATGATGCCGATCTTCATTAATTCAAATAACTTGAGGCACATTGTCTACAAATGCCAGACAGGTTTGCTGACGTTAAGGCTAGCAATCCAACTCAGCCGTTTAAGAACCAATCTGCTCGTTCAGGTAACATTCCCAGGAGGATAAGGTGAGCTAATCTAATGACATGTTGCAATACCGTGTTCTTAAATCTTGGGAACAAATTGGTTGCAGAACGATTTACTGATATTAAGGCTGACCGGGATGCTCATCGTTCAGACATCCGCTCTGCAAGTTCAGGTAACACGTTGAAAATGTTCTGCAATGTCATTTTTTTGAATCCTAAATTGTCTTATGATGCCGATCTTCATTAATTCAAATAACTTGGGGCACATTGTCTACAAATGCCAGACAGGTTTGCCGACGTTAAGGCTAGCAGTCCCACTCAGCCCTTTAAGATCCAATCTGCTCGTTCAGGTAACATTCCCCAGAGGATAAGGTGAGCTAATCTAGTGACATGTTGCAATACCGTGTTCTAAAATCTTGGTAACAAATTGGTTTGCAGATTGGTTTTCTGATATGAATGCTCATCGATATGTTCATCGTGCAGACATGCACTCTGCACATTCAGGTAACGTTCCCCGGAGGATAAGATGATCTAATCTAATGACGTATTAAGTACCATGTTCTAAAATCTTGGACACAATTCGGTTTGCAGATTGGTTTTCTGATATGAAGGCTGACCGGGACCGGGATGCTTATTATTCAGACATCCGCTCTGCACGTTCAGGTAACACGTTGAAATGGCTTTGCAGTGTCATCTTTTTGAATCCTTAATTATCTTATGATGACAATCTTCATTAATTTGGTTAACTTGAGGCACAGCACGGTGATTTGAATGTACGCACAATTCAGTGTTCTAATTTGGCTACTAATAATAGTCCACAGTCAGCCAAAACCTGCCCCAACTCTATGATCCTCCTATGTTGCTGAAAAAACCTTTCGTGATGCAAATTTCCAATAAATCGTAACCCTCACCGAAACCCGTTTATTTATTTGCTGCAGATTCTAAGCCCCTTCCTTCAGAAAAAGTTGCGCCAGACGCAGACTTTAAACCAATCTTTACTAGAACAATGGAATCTGGGAAAGCTGAAGCGAACAGAGTGTACGAGAAGGTCATGGATGTTCGTCGAGGCTTTATCCGCGCCATGACTGTTGATCCTTGTGATTGTCAACTGAAAGACCTATATAAAGTAGGCTTTCAATTATCATTTCTCATCAATCATTGTTGTAGTTTATTTAAATGTTCACAACAGATTCTTAATTTTTTGTTGTACTCATGTTTTGATTCTTTGAATTGATTCAGTGTGTGGATGAGGAGGGAAGCACTAAAGACAAATGCCAGTCGGTCATGGCTCAGCTTTTTGAATGCCGGAAGAACCTGAAGAGGTCCAACTCTCAGAAGAAGTGACACATGGCTTCTGGTAGGTTGAGGTCTTGAGCCAGTACTGGGAGATCTCTGTAGGTTTATTTGAAGGATTTAGTTCATAAAAGGGAAGTTATAAATGAGTAGAAAACAAAATTTGTGTTGATTCCATTATTGTAAGAAGCCAAAGATGATTATCTCATTCAGCTATGAATTTTATTGTATTTCAAATTAGTTCATTTCTTCTAGAGTACAACAATTGTCACAGGTCGTCGTTCTCTTATATTCAAGAATTCAACCAACTCAACTACGATCCCTTTCGCAGTTGAATCCTGGTTGAATAATATAAAGTTAAGAAGATACGTTAATTCATTTCTTTTCTTGAAGGCTTGTATAGCATAACATCTCCCATCATAAATTGATTTGAATGAAGCTCATGATTAGTATCCATAGCTCTCCATATTTTGCATAAAAAATTGTGTCTCTCAGAGGTGATGTGATGAAAACAAGTTGTGGTTTCAGACTGCATCTTCACCATAATGTCATTGTTTTTTGATCTGTGGTTTTTCGCACACTCTACAAATCAGTTGCTTATGGAGAAGGCACAAACTCTGGTTTAAAACTGTAGTAGTATGTCAAAAATAAGAGAGTAAATTGGCAATAGAGGAGCGCGCTCATATACATACATCCTCATGTAGTTGCATTTGTGCATTCCCTTGGCTTTAAGTGTAAACTGCATTCAATGCACGCGTTTTGCACAAAAATTACTGTTTTGAAGCAATATAGTGCATTTTTGTCATGCAATGCTCGTCGTTTTTCACTAAACACGTTATAGTACTTTTACATGCAAGGAGTGGAAAATTTGTGCACTGACGCATTTTGCACTCCTTACAAACAAAAATGTAGGGATGCAAAAAAAAAAAGTTTTTGACTGCAGCGGAGCGCCCATTGGAAAATATACATATTTTTTTTTGATGGAACATGCATTTCATTCAACGAAAAGCCATAAAGACTTACAGATAGATGTCCCAAAGGAACATGTTACAAGGCAAAAGGGTACGACGAGAAAAGCCTGGTCGACCGACCTCGGTGGTCGACACTAAGGGACCCAGGCCCCATATACGTACACTCGTACCCTTTTGAGACTACAAGACTAAAAAGCTAAAAAACTCATTGAGGACATGTTTTTTATATATAGCAAAAGTGGTTTGTGAAAGAAAATAAATTTGGCTCAGTTCAAGGGAAGTTTTTGAAATGGAACAGAGAAATTATTGAAATAAAAAATTGCAATTTCATATTAGGTTTGTCATGAAAATTCAAATGAAAGAAAATATTTAGTTCAAAATTTTCTCATTTTATTTTCGGTGACAGAATGATGGTTGTTGAGATTTGAGAAGATGGAACAGGGTTGTTATGTGGTGAGGGTAATTAAAATAAAGGGAAAAGTTCAAATTGATTACCTGAACTATCATCCTATTTCAACATAAGTACCGAACTATCAATTTTTTCAAATTAAGTACTTTGAGGTGAAATTATAATTAAAAAAAGTTATAACTTAAACGCCGCAAGTCTTTTGACGTTTTAATTTTAACCTAGCGATAATCAATGGTCGACCGAAGGAGAGAACATGCGAATGGATGACGCAAACGAGAGAAACAATCGGGAGTTGCAGCCCGAAAGAATTGATGACATTGATAGGGACACGCCTGCGGAAGGTTCAGGTAAGTTTATTATGTGTATCATCCGTGGGTAAAGGGTGTTCTTCTGGAATTGAAGATTATCAAGTGAAGGACGGTGATATTATGCTGCTTTAGATGTTGTATCTGAGTGTGTAGTCGGTTGGTTGTTGATTATGTACATATTTTTCTATTTTCAAAGTTATTGCACAGGTCAGAATTATTTGTACATGTGAGTAGTTGATCTAATATCCATTTTCTTCAAGTAATGGTTTTTGTGTTTTATTGGCGAGGCATTGGAATTTGGAGGAGCTTGAATGATGGTTGGAGGTTTGTGAGGATGGTGGATGCCTGGATGAGAGATAAATTCTGATTTTTAACTTAAAAATTGGAGATTTCCAGATTGATGATTAGTTTTGGAGATGATGATTCTAATTTCTATATGTGGATTTAGGGTGTGGGAAGTGGGGTGGCAATAATTGGTTGTGGATGGCACTGTGCTATCATGCTGTGGATATCATTTGAAGTGAAAACCCTGGTTTTTTTTGGGGGATAAAAACCTAGTTTACATGATTCTTTGATAAAAACCTGATATCCTATGTAGTAAAAAACCTGGTTAGCATTAGCAGATTTAGATGATTTTTTTGATAGAGCTGGCTTTGCAGGTTTCGTATTTGCCGAAGACTTTCTGGTGAAGATATCAAAATTGATGAGTGGCTCTATATAAAAGAACCAGATTGAAGATATCAAGATTGATGAGTGGCTCCATTTGTAGGAAGCTTGTTCTGATATATGAGAAAAATATGCTTCACTCATTTGAGTGCAAATGCAAGTGTTATGATGACGGGTAGTTTTATTTTTTCTTTCACCGAAACAAAATTGTAACAGATGCAGGTTGTAATAGATGCAGGAATGTATACAAAATAATGATTTTGTTACAAAATCTGAATATACAAAAAAATATAGAAATATTACTTGGTTCCATTTAATCCATGAAAGCTCAGAATTACCAAACAAGTTCAACCAAAAGGGAAATTGTTTGCGTTACAAGAGATTCATGTCCAACTAAAAAAATGTCAAATTCATGTTCAACATCAATCTAAATATTCATTGCTAAAATCATCAAAAGCACGCAAATTATTTTTTTCTGCACTTGAAGAAGTGGCAAAACTTGCAGCGAAAATTGGCCTCATAAACATGCCTTGTCCCATGAAAATAGGCCCTGCACGCTGATCACCCTTATGTGTGTTGTCATTGTCACTAACATCATATGCATTGCTCCATTGTCTCACATCAGGTCCTTGAATTACATCCTGTCAATTGAAATTTTATTGTAATGTTTATTTGTATAGAAGTAATGAATCAATTATCAAGACTAGAAAATCTAGCAGACACCATCATCTAAGTAGCAACAAACAATAACATGAAGTTTGTATTTCAAGTAGTGACCTGCCATAAAATAACAACAAACAACAACATTTACGTAATAACCTGGCTCTCACGAATATTGACATGAGTGTTGATCTTCACTTTGTTTCTTAGCTGCAAAACGCATATAAAAGATAATTAACATATATTTCAATGACATGATGAAAATCGATAAATGTATTATGAGAATAACCTTTGGCTTTGTAGGTCGTGGGTCATGTGGTTGTGATTGTTCTTTCTTCTTTCTTCTTTCTTCGGTTTCGAATAGCCCTTTCTTTATCCTTGATTCCAATAGCAGCTGCATTTGAATCAATGACTTGTGATGTACATCTTCTAGAATTGTGTCCGAGATTACGACAAAAATAAACTCTTTGAAACATACCATCATTAGTTTTTAACACAACTGTTGAACCAGGATTCCATTTTAAGATTGCAGCACAATATTGTCTTAATATTTTGAATTGCTCACCGACTCCCCCTTCTAAAATTTGCAGAGCTTCATGCCTAGCTCTAAAACACTTCATACGGTGCACATTCACTTTCAAATCATCCTTCACATGTGCATGGAAAGCCTGATCATTCCATTTAGTATTTTTTTCTGAATGCATCCAAGTAGTACTCTGTTAAAAACTTAACAGTGACCTTAGAATTGTCAAATACATGTGGACAATATTGGAGATGAGGCACCAATGTCTTGATCATAAAACTTCTATTTTCATATCCATCTTTGTACCACGAAGCATAAACCCTCCAAGGACATGCTTGATTTCTACAATGAGCAACCACCTTTTCTAAACCGTTAGTTACATAATAAAAGTCAAATCCCTTCATCACGGCATAATATCTCAATGCTTTATTGAAGACTTGTTTATTTCTGAATTGTAGACTCGTTATCAGCTCAATATCCTTACAAAATCCAGTAGTCTCATTGAAATATGGATATTTATTTGAACAAAGTGACTGTTCATCATCACTAGAATCCTGAGGAAGCCGAAACAGATCTGCTGCAATTTCCTCATCTTCGAATGCATCATCAACTTTATTATTTGTTACATCTCTTGCCAACTCATTCAAAGACTCCTCTAAATACTTTCTCAGTTGATTCATATCATTCTCATCTTGACGGAACAAATCTTTTTTATCTAATGTCAGGTCTGTATCAGAAAAGTCTGTCAAAGGCTCACTAACATCACTAGCCGCTGCATTTTCATCATCTTTATCCGCAATAACAACCCCATCATAAACAAGCTCCTCAGCTGTATAGTTAGGCATTACTGTTTCCTCATTTTTCTGATTTGTATCGATGGTGTTGTCCATATCATGACCTGCATTCAACTCTTTATCAACATCAACCACTATGTCCATACCGACCCTTTCAATATCACCGTCCTTCACTTGATAATCTTCAATTCCAGAAGAACGCCCTTTACCCACGGATGATACACATATAAACTTACCTGAACCTTCCGCAGGCGTGTCCCTATCAATGTCATCAATTCTTTCGGGCTGCAACTCCCGATTGTTTCTCTCGTTTGCGTCATCCATTCGCCTGTTCTCTCCTTCGGTCGACGATTGATTATCGTTTACAATTTTACACCGAACGCAGCTGGCTTTAGATCGCTAGGTTAAAATTAAAACGTCAAAAGACTTACGGCGTTTAAGTTATAACTTTTTTTAATTATAATTTCACCCCAAAGTACTTAATTTGAAAAAATTGATAGTTCGGTACTTATGTTGAAATAGGATGATAGTTCAGGTAATCAATTTGAACTTTTCCCTAAAATAAATTAGTAAAACCCTGCTGAGATATGTGGTAAAAGAAACTATCTGGGCAACAAGATTCATGTTTCTTGAAAGTTAAGAAACATATTTAAATACAGAATTGGGAACTCTCAGCTTTTCTTTTTGTTCACGCCAAATATATAAGATACTTGGTCATCAAGCTACAACAACAGAACATTATAAAACCATCACTTCAGTCACAAAGGCCAAAAAAACACCACCGCCCCTCTCAATTTATTCTCTGGCCCTCTCCCAGACTGCAGAATTCAGAATGTCTGGAATCGGCGAAGGTATGATCATTATGTTGATTTGGTTTCCCAGTCGGTATTTTAATTTGGCTACTGATAAACTGCCCCAAACTCTATGAACCAATGTTGTTGAGAAAACCTTCACGATGCGAATTTCAAATAAACCAAAACCTCACCGAAACATGTTTATTTTTGAGCTGCAGATGCTCAGCCCTTTCCATCAGCAGAAGTGGCGACAGATAAAGACTCCAAAGCTGTCTTTAATAGATTAATGGAATCTGGGAAAGCTGACATGAACAGAGTGTACCAGAAGTTCATGGATGTTCGTCAGTGCTTCACCCGCGCCATGGCTGCTGACCCGTGTGATTGTCAACTGAAAGATTTCTATAAAGTAGGCTTTCATTTATCAGTCAATGTGTCCTGGTTTATTTTGAATGTTCATAGTTACAACTTGTTGTACTTGTGAGTTTGATATGTTTGGTTCTTTTATTTGATTCAGTGTGCCGATGAGGAGGGAAGCGATATACAGAATTGCCAGTCAGTCATGGACAAGCTTTTTGAATGCCGGAAGAACCTGAAGGGATCTAACCCTCAGAAGAACTAACAATACCAGCAGTCCTGGGAACTTAGATATTTACCAGTAGACAAAAGTGTTACTGTTACTGTTTGGAGATCCAGCTAGTACTATTTTATTGTCTTTCAATTCATGTTCCAGTCAGTCATTGAACTTAATATTTCAAATTTTAAATTTTATTTAAATGCACTGAACCAGTGTTACCTTTACCACAAAAGATGAACTTAATCAATGTAGTCGCATTACTATATTTTGCTTCTTTAGTGCTCAAGTAGAGTCCATAACTAAGTAGATTCATACTGCATCATGTAAGTTCCCTATTGTTCTTCAGATCCAGGAGAGCACCTATGCTATATAATGACTCATTTTTGGAATTGGATTGAGTAGGCTCCTGTGTTTGGATCTTGTACGCTCATCCCAAAGCGACCCAACAAAGAGTTACCCATGTCTTTCAGCAGATCCCTGTTCATGTAACACTGTTATATCAGTTTCCAGCAAGACAAAAAAAAAGAATTGCATGATTGACTGCTCAGTGTATGGTTATGTTTCCCAGAACGAGAAAAGGAGGTTGAGTTCAGATTTCAGAGTATTCAGTCAACCTTTTAAGTTATATGTCTAGTTTTGCATTATCAAAAATTATTATTGAATAGCTAGTTGATCAAATTCAGAGGAACCAACAAAACATCAGTATCAGACATTAAAAATATACAGCCTTTTAAGCTTACCAATCATTTTCTCCCTCTTTCATTGCCGCTGCCAACGGCTCTAGTCTGCGCTTGGTAATCCTTGCCTGATTATTTGAAGTTCAATTAGTTGGTTTAAATCTGCAAACACATAAGAAATCAATATTACTTAAATGCTATGGTAAGAGAAATTCATATAAGGGATGCTTATAGATTAGTAAGAGATCGAAGAGGGTATATAAATGAATATTTTTTCTGATTGCTGAAAAGAATACCAAATCCATCATGGTAAGAAACCAAAGATGATCCTCTCATTCAGCAATTGTGGCTGGTGGTTCGCTACCATTATTTAAACATAAAAACCCAAGAGGTGAATACAAGCAATTGCCTCCTCGAAGTGCTCCAGCTTTTCATGCGCATCTGCCCTTCTGATCAAAGCCTTCTGGTAACTGGGATTCAGTTCCTCATACTTTCCTTGCATATCAAAGACAGATCAAGTCCGGGCACGATACGATATAATGACCCAGATGACCGCTGAATTTTTTTCAAACGTAAAAGACAAGCTGAATCACCTATCTTATTGACAGTTGGTGGACACTAATTCTTGCAGGTTCGCTAACATAGTTAACTTCAAGAGCCTACCCATTTAAAAACACCAAAAGCATAACTCTTGAAATGTTTACTCAATGTAAGACAGGACACGTTACGTTCGTAACATACAAGCTTCGAAAAGCAAATACCACGGTTAGAATGGCATATCGACTGGAGTTCGACAGAAGAGGGCATGTCCTGAGCAATTTGCAATGCTAGCTCATACTGCATCAACGCCTCCTCATAATGACCTTCAACAAATAGCTTGTTCCCTCCCCCTTTGGCTTCATTTGCTTGCTCTAGCGCTTTCTGATATCCAAACATTAAAAAAAACTATCAAACAACAAATCAACCATCAAATCCCTCTCAACATCAAACTGATCACCTAATTACAAGTTTCCCTGTAATCCACAAGAATGCACAAGTTTTACAATGATACTTTATAAACGAAAAATGTTCCTTTCAGCTTAAAAGGTTCCTATCCTATCACCAGAAGACTAAATTGGTTGCTTAGCTCACAAATTAAATGCGTATCAATGAACAAGAACGCAGAAAAATGATGTCAACATCGACAACAGCAACAGAAAAAAAACATTCCAAACCTGCTTCAAGGCCTCCTCTTGAACAGCATCAGCTTCCACATCGCGTTTCTCAACCTCACTCTGCTGCTCTCCATGTTCCCCACTCTCCACATCGCTCAGCTCCTTTCCGACTTCACCTTCACTAGCCGTCTCAAACCCATCTGACGCTGCTTCCTCGTCGATCACGGCGCCTGAACTCGTCACATCGTCCCGGTGCCACCAATTTTCTTCCTTCTTTTTTCTTTTTCCTCTTCCTCGTTCTGCCTCGCACGTGGATGCTTCCTACATCCCTCGTGAATGCCTTCCTCTTCACGTTTCGCTCGTGATGTGTTCTTCCTTCCTCATGGAGGCCTTCCTCTTCACGCCTCGTGCGTGATGTGTGCGGTAAAGGTGCCCAAATATGGCCTGAGCTCCAAGTGTCAAAGAAGTACCGATGATTTGGGTGGATGCGTGCAGATTCATGGTAAAAGTGACGAACGTGGCTTACGCTTCAGAAATAGAGATGCACCAGATGTTTGCGGATCCGATCAAGATGCATTGCTAAGAGCTACGGAAATCAATATATATGTACTAGATGATATAAAAAAAATACATATGCATTGTAATGTTCCTAGTTGTTGTATCCACCCACTATCAAAAAAAAGAAGGAAAAATTAATGTATGTATATAGTGGATTCCAAGTAGTTAAATGTGGGCATCACACAGAAATTAATAGGGCATAATAAAAAAATTAACTTCTATCTAAAATAAAAAAACTCAAATAGCTCATTTGCACCATTTTTTGAAACTCAAATATCCAGAATATCCCATTTTGATAATGACGCTTCCCAGGGATCGATATCGTTCTTTTTTTATAATACCGGTAGCTGAGAAACCGGTAATGCTGATTTTTATTAATGCATGTTTCCTAGGAACCAGAATTTATAAAAAAAAATGCTGATGTTGTCAGTTTGGGGCCTACGTGGACCAACCGAACCCTTTCCGTGCCAGCATGACATCCAGCTGGCGTATCGATTCCTCTGACATCGGGAATCGCTTATTATCGGTTCTTCTCAAACCGGGATTAATCGAACAGGCTTTTCAGAGCTCGTCAGGGCATAACGGATCCAGTTGGAATGTGACTAAACTAGAAAGATACCGATTTGGGAGAAACCGACATCCTCTAAAACAAAAGTCTCCGACGAAATAGGCTTTTCAGACAGTGCTATTTGCAGCTAGCCATAAACTGTGTCGTAATAAATTTTTAAAAAAAATTGAAAACCCCTTAATACCCTCGCTAGGAAAAAAAAATCAACACATGCCTGAATTAGCATCTTAACCTTGGACATATCACGCTCTGGATCCAAACGCTCATTCTTTTTTTCCATGACATCCAAGACTTCCACAGCTAACTTCAGATTTCCATCTTTGGTGAAACTTTCGAGCTCCTCAGCAGTGCCTCTGATCTGTTCAAGTGATAGGTTTTCAACAGGCCTTTCACAATTTAAAACTTGAGGAACTTCATTCGGATTCTCCTCGCTCAAGGTGGGACTTGGAACATTCAGATTCTGAGCTGGTGCCGGTTCCAATCAATTTTCTGTGTATAACGATTACTATTGCCCAGAGGTTGCTGCTTCTCTTTCCTTTCAATATTTCGAAAACCCAAATGCCTCTGAGAATCTGTGGCAGCCTCATTACTTGCTTGGTGACAAGTCTCTGGGCTTTGGTGAAGGTTCCCCTTTTTTTTGGCCTACACAAACAACAATGCATGTATAATCAACAACATTACGTAGCTAGCACATTTAGATACTAATTCAGAAACACAAAAGTAATCATCTTTCATTGCCAAATGCAACATTTTGGTCAGCAATCAGCATCTTCATCCGTGTTCCAGCAATCAACATCTCCATCTTCATTGCACAGCCTATAAGTGCTGAAGTGGAAAACCCTGAATACCCACTCTCCACCTAGAGGATTGTAGCCCACGAACTCTGCACCTTGATCAGCTGCTTTCTTTTTCAGCGTCTGTCTGTATTTTTCAACATTTGGACCCTCGACGAAAGGCCGCCCAGTCTTCTTGTCTATACATTTGATGTTGAGGAGTGTTACTTCAGCTGCTTTGTTCAGACCCTGTCCCACAGGTGGCTTCTGACTGTCATCCATGTACACTATTACTTCTCTGTTATTTAACTGAACAAGAGCCTCAAGATCAAGTCCCCGTACATTGGTCTCCCCAAGAAATTTGATGCTACCATATCCACGTCGTCCAACCACAAAGTCCTTAACACGACTGCAGAAACCTGGCTCTGCTCTTTCTTTGGCAGCTAATTCTTGAATATGAGGCTGTGTGTAGTAGTCAGGGCTGCCAAGCTTTGGCAATAATGACTCGACGCCGGCTCCATGCTCATAAATGATGTCAGCGTCACCGGATCTCCGTCCGACAAGACTTTTATGAGATTCCCCGTTCACAGTTGGATTGTTAGAATGAATTCCGTTTGTTTTGGTATTTGACTTGACAGGATCAGCCCTTTCTGGAACATGCCGATTATTGACTCCGTTTTCTCCAGAAACATGACCATTATACCTCGCTTCATCGGACACTTCACCGCCATTGTGTCCTGTGGTGTCTTTTTCCTTCAAAGGAGATGTCCTCTCTGAGTGGCCTCTTAATACAAAAGCCCTACGGTTTTCTCTAGGAACAAAAATAGCATCTGCCTTGGGGGTGCTGGGAGTTTCGTCATCATTGTTGTTGTTCTCAACCTCTGGTCTGCTGTGAACTCTACCATTCCTAAAACTGCTATTTCGGGCATAATGTGGTCCTCCAGCTACTGGTCTACCATTGAAAGTACATCCATGTTCAGTCAAATTTTTCTGGAACCCATTATTTTTCTCCAAATATGGGTCATTCCAATGTGCACCATCATTCTTCCATGTCTGAGGATACTGCCCGCATATCCAGTCCAGGTTCACTGGCTGTTCCCTCTCTTGAAGATCTTCACTTCCACCAGTACAAAAATAGTGGATGTCCGGTCGGTATGGATAAAAGTCTGCACTTAAATTCCAGTCTCCAGTGTAATCATCAGAAAATATGGGTCGAAAGCCGCTCAAATTTTCACAGTAAGGCCTGCCACCAACCATATTGCCATAGTAATCCATATTTATCTGAGGCTGGACATTCCATTCATGCCCGTCGAATCCATAGATATCCAGGGTCGTCCGATTCCATCTGGCATCACCATTTACCCAATGCGGTGCACAGTCGCACCCACACAATCCGGACAGGTGCCTAACATCAGCTCCCCAATAATAAAACTCTCTGCTATGAGGACAGTACCTATTTTCCCAGTTTGGATATCCTTCAAACCTTCCACTAACATTGCTACAAACCTCACCATAATGCCGCCAATGAGGTCCAACATACTGATCACCATTCCAATTCCCTCCATAACAAGTACCACCAAATTCATTACCATAAGCCCAGTAAGAGTTTTGATCGCCATAGCTCTTACCAGCTACAAAATTCCTATCTCTGGAATTATCCCCAAATGTGGAACCAGCCCCATACGACCAGCAATTCTCAAAGCTGGGAATGCGCTCATCATTAATTCGATCAGGATGATATTCCGGCCAATAGCCACCAGGTGGAATTGAGTAATTATGATAAGCAGAGTTGATGCTCCTGGTTAAAAATGAAGGCTTTATCGAATCTACCGAGTTGTAACGAGACCATACCTTCGATAGAGCCGTGAGGGAGCTTGCTGCGCGTGTCCTGTACGTCTTGATGGTCGTTGATGCTCTGATCATTACTGGATATGTTTGGATTTCGGAGAAACTGTCATTCTGCGTAGTTGGAAGAAACGAGTCCGAAGTAATATAAACCCTAGAAATTAGGGTTTAAGTTGAAGAAGACCTGGACTCCTCTTAAATAATTTAAGTTTTTTTTGGATTGGGTTCACCAATATCATACAAACCAACAATTACACCAATACAATTTGATGCCATCAATTCCACATGATACTTAAATCGTATATATGGCACCAGTCCGAATTGATACTTAAACCATCCACACTGAAGCAGAGTACAAAGCTTCCACGCGTAGGCGGGACGAAAAGCACATCTCCACAAATTTGTGGAAAGGAAAATGTCAAGGTAGGGTTCGAACCCTTGACAGTGCTCTACCAAGTCAATCACCGCATTGTTTGCTCAATTAAGTTTATCGACCAAAAAAATAAAAGCTTTTTCTATATGACTATACTGCAATAAGAAAATCAAATAATTCTCAAAATAATGGATCTATATGAGACCAGGTCTCTAGTGTCATCTTACATGTCGAATTTGAATTCTTGATCGATTATTACCTTTGTACATTCTAAAATTCAGTCCGATTTACGAGCGGTAATTGTCATTTAAACCACTTTTCATAGTCTTTCAAATAATTTAAGTGAAGGATGAGATTTAGAGTCTACTCGCATAGAAAGTGAAGAAAGGTCATCAAACGTAAATTAAAAAGATCGAAATAACTCGAAACAAGTTTAGCTGGCCGGGACACATACCGTCACTCGAACCATCCAAAGCGCATAGAACGTTTCAACACGGAAATAATTTTAGACGTAAAAACAAATCAACAAATGTGAGAACATTAATTATCTTCCTGAAATGTGATCAGTGGTATGAATAACAGTGTATAATAGCATCTCACAAGATTATAACTTGCAGGCAAATTGACATAACTTCACCGTATTTAGCTTCCACAATATTATTGTGGATTGTGGGACTAGAGGTGGCAAATTTATCCATTATCAATTATCCATCCGTTAATCATTCATGAAAATTCATCTGTTATCCATCCATTTAATTAATGGATTGAATCAATCCAAATTCATTAACAATCCATGAATCCATTAACCAACCATTAATCAATATATATATATATAATTAAACAAAACAACGCACGACGACTCCTGAAGCCCGAACCTCACTCCGCATCTCCTCGTTCCATCGACCTCGCCGCCAACGATCTCCCCGTCACGTCGCTACTGCGGTTAGAATCATTTAGGGCTTTTTATTTGAGATCCAATTTCAGTTTATTGATTGTTCGGAGGTTGAAATTGGATCCGTGTATTTGGTATTATTGGTTGAGATGAAATGCTTCAGATAAACAAGGAAGAACTGGGCTTCTGCAAGAAAGAGCCTCTTACTGGGAACAAAGGAAGATTAAAATGATTTTCCCGCTCATAATCAGGCTCTTCAATTGAAATGCTTATTTGTTAATACCAGTTCAATTGCTTTTTAATTTCATCCCCACTTATTTAAAGCTGCTCTTTCGAAGACCATCACATGACAAGATTTTATACTGTGTGTTTCAAACTGAATCTTCTTGACGCATTAATGTTACATGATTTTTTTTCCCAGGGTCTGTCAAGATTTCCTTAGTCATTTTGATTTGCAAATTGTCTCGCTTGACCTCATCATGTATACATAGAATGTTAGGCCCTTTATAAACTTTCTCTTCGGCTTGAGGGTTTAGTGGCCCTGTGTAGTCTATTCAACTGCATTCACACTTTCTCATAGCATTTTATCTCTTTTTCAAGAACGACACACATCCGTGAATCCGTCAACCGTTAATGATCCATCCGTTTAATCTATTAACACTAATAAATCTTAACAGATTAAATCCATTTAATCCGTGAACCGTTTAATTCATTCATGAATCAATCCATCCGTCCATTTTGCCACCTCTATTGGGACAAAACCATGGAGTGAACTAACAAGAATACACAATCCACATAAAGTCACAAAAGTAAAGCAACGCTAATGGGAGTTTTTTTAAAACTGACCCTTTTGAGTTTGACAATTTCAAAACTAACCCCCTCGAGTTTCAGATTTCAAAACTGACCCTTTTTTTAATGAAACCGGATTGGCTATTTCCGTTTTTTCAAAAACCGGAAACTGAAAATCCAATTAGTTACGTTTTGTAACTAACCGGATTTCCGAGTTCCGATGTGTAATAGGTCTGGCTGATGTGGACGATGCTCGAATACGTGGCTTCCACGTAAGACCAGAATGCGTCATTCCGTATTTTTTTAAAAACCAGAAATTGGAGTTTCGGTGTTCTTCGAAATTAAATTGCCGACGCAGCTTCTTCTCTTCTCCCCCATTCGAAACCCTACACTTTTGAAACTCGCCGGACTACTTCTCCCTCATCCGATTCCGTCCAATTTCTCGCCACTTCCGTCCGATTTCTCTTGAATTTTAAAATCCTACTCCAATTTTGTCCAAATTCGTACCCAATTCGGCTCGATTCCGTTCGATTTCTCCCCCATTCACAACCTCCAAAATTGATAGGTAATAAACTGTGTAATTAGTGGTGTTGAATTGTTTGTGAAGAATTGTTGTTGTGAATTTTGATATTAGTGTTGTTGAATTATTTGTTTTTGAGATTAGTTCGGTTAATTGTATGAATTTTGTGAATTGATAGGTAATAAACTGTGTAATTAGTGTTGTTGAATTGTTTGTGAAGAATTGTTGTTGTGAATTTTGATATTAGTGTTGTTGAATTATTTGTTTTTGATATTAGTGCGGTTAATTGTGTGAATTTTGTGCATTTTTTAGTATTATTGAATTAGTATATTGGATTTGGGACAATTTTTGTTGTAGTTGAATTAGCGTATTGATATATATTGTGTTTTTTTCTCATGAATTGGTAATAATGAATATCTGTTGTTTTTACAGAAATGTCGTCAGGTAACAGGCGAAGAAGCACTAGCCAACGCGATGTGCCGTCTTCTTCACGAGCGACTGCTAATCCAAACATGGATATGGATGATTGTCTTCATCCTGGACCTATCGATCCATCCTTGTTGACGATGCAAAAGGAGCATCGCACTGAAGCGATTTGGAGAAATCAGGTATGATTTTCATTAATTTTTTAAATTCACCTCATATAACAATGTTTAATTAATTAATTGCATATTATAGATGGATAAAGATTTTAGGTCTGATAAGGCATTGAAGGTAATGGGTCATAAAGTCGTAAAGATGGACCCGCGGCTTACGAATTATGTTGCAAATGCCGGTTTTCTACTTTGGACCCAAGTATGCAACGTGAATTGTGATCCTAGATTAATCACCGCACTAGTGGAGAGATGGCGCCCCGAGACACACACCTTCCATCTAAATGGAGGGGAGGCTACAATTACTTTACAGGACGTGTCTCTTCTTACTGGATTACCCATAGATGGGGAGCCCGTGTCTGGATTAGGGGAGCTCGAATGGGAGCCAGATTGTTTGAGTTTATTGGGTGCTGTGCCTGACCGACCTAAAGTATAAATCTATGGGTAGCAAGACATGGTTTGATGAATACTTGACTCATATGCCAGCCGATGCGGATGAAGAGATATTGAAGAAATACGCTAGGGCGTACATTTTATGTCTTTTGGGATTGACTCTCGTGGCAGACTTGTCCGGTGATCAGGTACCGCTCCACTACCTTCCATTGTTGGCGAACTTGGATAACGCCAGGAGATACAGTTGGGGGAGCGATGTTTTAGCGTATCAATACAGTCGGATGTGCAGAGCGAGTTATATTAAGAAGTCGCAAATCGGTGGATGTGCACTATTACTACAGTTTTGGTGTTGGGAGCGCATGCGTATTGGACGTCCACAATCATATGACAGAGACCCACCAGAACTTAAAGATGATATGCATCCATATTACAGACCTTGTTGGTCGTACTTGTGAGTAAACTTTTCATTTATTTTGATATTGAAAATTGTTACATATTAAATTTGTAACACTTTTATTTATGCACAGGAGTTGGGCCGGACCAAAACATTTTGAAGAGACCTCACGTGGTTCTTTAATCTTCTATCGGGATCAGCTCGAGCGAATGATCCACACTGATTTTATTTACCGACCATATGAGGAGGATTTGATGGAACGATTGCATCCCGTATGTCTCGAGTCACAAGAATTATGGGTGGCTGATGTGCCACTCATTTGCTTCAACGTCATTGAGTGGCATCATCCTGGTCGTACTATGAGACAGTTTGGATGGAATCAGATCATTCCATCTGCTCCTATAGCTTTTACGCATGCTCGCCACGGATTAGAAAGAAAAAAGAGAGTTGATTGGAGAGTGTACTTGGCCCAGGATGTTCAGATATGGAATAGTAGATGGGAGAGACTAATATATGGGGATCCGGGCGAGGAAGGCGAAGACATTGATATTCTCAGTGATGAATATGTGAATTGGTATTCACAGATCACACGTCGCCTTATACAGCCCAGATTGGAAGAAGAGGACACTCACGCGTATCGCCCTAGTGCACATGAATTACATAGCAATGTAAGTTTTCAAATATTTTTTAATATATTATTATTATACTGTTTCACATGTGTAACTAACAATTTGTTCATATAGATTCGCACGTTGCTCATCTGCGCTTCGCAGGCTGCAGAAGGATTCACCAGTACTGCAGACTCGCGACCAATTTTTCATCGCATTTTCCATACTGCAGTGGACGGACTACGGGTGTTGAGGGAGTTGCGGCTACTGAATATCAACCCTGATACTATTCAGTTTGGAAACGGTAAATTTCCTCATTTAAATTGTATATGTAATTTATTCAACTAATATACTAATACATTTTAATTATAGGTGACGATGATGATATGAGTGCAGACGATGATCATGTCACCAACCTTGACTCACAGACACCTTGTTATGATCGTCCATCAAGCTCACAGGCACCACCTTCAAAACCATCTCGGGCATCCATGTCATATGACACACCTTCACCACCAGGTCACGGGCACAACCTCCGTCCTGCAAAGGCACCTAAACAGTCATGGCTGTAGAAGTTACGTAATAAAAGAAAAGATTGAGATTAAATTTAACTTTAATGTATTGTTTTGTTTTATTTGTGCTACATTTTGTAACAATGTCTTAATTTCATCTATCAAAATATCTCATGGTACGTTTTCTATTGCACACGAAGAAATCTAACAATGTCTTATTTTTTATATTTACAACAGTTTGGATTTCCTTTTTTAAATGCGACACTATCCCCGGATCTGATTTTTTAAATGCGACACTATCCCCGGATCTGATTTTTAAATGTGACAATATCACCGGATCTGTGTTTTTTTCAATTTCCCCGGATCTAATTTTATACGTACAAATTTCTTTGTTTTTTTAAAAACCGGATTCCCCTGATTCGTTTTTTAGGAAAAAACAAAAAAAAATTAGGTTCTCAAAAACCGGATATCCGAGTTTCGGTTTTAGGTGACCTAATTTTGTTTTTTTATAAACCGGATTCCCCTGATCCATTTTTAAGGGAAAAAACAAAAAAAATTAGGTCATCAAACATCGGAATTCCGGGTTCTGGTTTTCATCGGGACCCGAATTTCTGACGCCTCGACCCGAAGTGACCGGACGGGCACGGGTCGAGATTCCCCTAAACACGGAATCAAGAGATCCGGTTTTTGACCCCCTATATATGCATGCTCTCTTGTTCATTTTCTCCATCCAAATACACTACGATTATATCTCTCATCATTCCACTCGTTGTAGCAACTTCCTTCGACATGGAAACTCCAACTCTTGATAATTTTGATGTTCCAATCATGGACGAGTACCACCGGGAAGAAATGGAAAATTTGGAAATTGTCGTTGTTCATGATCCGCAGGAGGAGAATGCAATACCCCGTTACGTATGGGATCATCCGGATTTTGAAGATATTTCGGCATGAGAAACCAATCAACCTTCCGATGAGTATATGGAAGGAAATTTTGGCCATCCGGCCCACCACGAATCCCTTGGAGTTGGCAGTGAGTTTGACTCAAAAGAACTTGCCGTACATGCGGTGCGAAAGTGGTCGATCATGAATCGGGTGGAGTACGTGGTAAAAAAATCTAACCCTTCTTTTATTGTGTTTCGCTGTCGAAAAGCTGAAGAAGGTTGTCCATGGGGCCTCCGGATATCTGCACTGAGAAACGGTTACCGTTGGGAAGTGCAAAAGCATCGTGAGCACCACATATGCCAGAACGACACAATTATGGCCAGCAACGTTCATATGATGCCCAAGTACATCGCTAAAGAACTGTGGGATGTGATGACAGAAAAATTACGGTTGAGTGGAGCAGAGATACAAGTAAGAATTTATAAAGACTATGGGCTTGAAATTTCCCCATTGAAAGCTTGGCAAGCAAAGCAACAAACAATGATTGACTTATTTGGAACATGGGATGGCTCCTTCGCATACCTGCCGCACTTGATGAAAGCTTTAGTTGATAATAGTCCGGAAACAGTTGTCTATTGGGATACTGACGAAATCGATGGTGAGTACATTCAGGTAAATCGTGTTTTTTGGGCTTTTGCTGAATGTATTCATGCATTTAAGCATTGTCGTCCCATATTATCCATTGACAGAACTCATTTGTACGGTAAGTACGATGCAAAGCTCCTCGTAGCATGCTCATTGGACGCAAACAATGGTGTTCTACCAGTTGCGTTTGCTTTGGTCGAGAGTGAAAACACATCGAGCTGGAGTTGGTTCATGAGTTGCATTCGAGAGGGTGTCACTTCACGTCGAGGCTTGTGCGTCATATCTGACAGACACGGAGGAATAATGGCTACTATGAAAGAACCACAATGGTCGCCTCCTAATGCTTACCATCGTATCTGTGTTCACCACTTCCAGAGCAACTTCAACACGAAGGTGAAAGACTCTTATTTGAAGAAAAAACTTGGCAAGGTTGCATATGCCAAAAAAGAGTACAAGTTTGCAAATCAATATCAAGAGCTGATGTAAGAATTGAAAGACAGACCTGACGTACGAGACTGGTTGCGCAACGTGGACGTTCATTTATGGTCTTTGGCAATGGATACTGATGGTATGAGATGAGGCTCAATGACCACAAACGCTTCAGAATCGTTCAATAACGTTCTCAAGCACGGACATGATTTACCAATTTCAGCATTGGTTATGTTCACTTTCAAACAGTTGAATAAATACTTCCACAGCTTTCATTATCGGTTCGACAATACGAAATCAGCTTTTGCACCAAAGGTACACGAGAGGTTGGAGGTACTCCGAGAAAGGGCACAGTTCCACAGAGTCGTACTTTTTAACCCGGCCCAGGGAATTTATCAGGTTACCACGGGAATTAAGCATCATATGTGGAGAGTTTGCATGCCCGAGAGAATATGTTCCTGTGGAAAATGGACGACACTTCATATTCCCTGCAGTCATGCAATTGTAGTTTGTAAGTTCACGAACAGGGAATACAGCAACTATGTGCCTCATGAGTATACCCTTGAAGCTTACAACATGACCTGGAGTTACCATTTCAGTCCACTATCCCATTCTGAATTGTGGGAACCCTATGTTTGACTTCCAAATAAGCCTAATCCTCACTTCAAACCTACAAACGTCGGTAGAAATTCGACAAGGCGTATGCGTACTGAAATGGACCAGAGGGATGTCGGCCAGTCCAGTACTCAAAGAGAGGCTTCAACATCACAACCCCCAGGCAGAATTCAAAGGTGCAAATTATGCCAACAAACTGGTCATAACAGAAGGTCTTGTCCCTTCGCCAATGGAAGCTAAATCCAATATTCGAGAACCTATAGTACTGTTGTTGTTCACTTTTATTTTACTACAACTATGTTTTCTAATGTCCAACTTTCAACGATTTCCAAAATGCTGTATATTTTTATTTAAAATACGGACTGTAATAACTGGTTACTCAATGAGAGAAACATCCAACCTAGGGATTCTTTTATTGTGGTTTAGTTATCATTGGTCCCAACCCCAGTTTTCCACCTATAATCGCTCGGATCATCGCATCACATGGAATGTGCATTTGGAGAGAGTCTAGCTCCCCTTGAGGCGTGAACCCCTTGGATATCGTTGCAAAAATAGGCGAAGAACTTGCTCAACACTCCCTTGCGTCCATGAGTGGGATTACCCCCATTTCGAGCGGTAATCTAAGGCAAGACTATTTCAAGCGCTTGCGCCACCCGTCCATGTCCATTTCAAGACCATGGAGTCCTAGTTCTAGCAAGTCCAATACTCCGTTTCAAGACGTATTGTACTTGGTGCTACCGTTGATCTCACGTTTCAGATACAACCAACGGTTTTAATGAAGGACTAGGCAACTCTACCAGACCTTGCTATTTCAAGTCTTAGCTTGGTTTCGTTGCCTTCGTCTGGATCGAGTTACTCGACCAAGTTTGTCATTTCAAGCCTCCCTTGGTCTCGTACTCCAATCGATAATAGCACTAGAACTAGCAGACGCAAGGATGCGTTGAGGATGGAACCTCAAACTTCCCCACAATACTCAAATCCCTAGATCGGATTGAGGGGTTTAGCTACTAGCACTCATTGGAGAGAATGCAATAGCCATATGAACGAATATTAAAGCAAAAGTAGAAAGTGCGAGGAAGAATGTAAAAGCGCCCAGAAAATCGTGCTGGTGCCTCGAACTCGACTTAGCGGCCAGGCTAGTACCGAAGCGTTCGGTAAAAATCCCGGACGGCGCTATCAAAGGTCGGACGGATGTGCGAGAAAAAGTAAAGACGAGCCGAGAAAAGTAAGGAACTCCGACTAATTGGTATTCAAGTCTGATGCACAAGTACAAATGAGGATTTCTTGAGTGAGAAACCCTAGATTTCCGGACGCTTATTCCCAAGACCAAGTGGTCATATTTATAGGGTAAGTACAAGGGAATGTTCTTGGCTTGAAGCCCAAGTCAGAGTGGCACAAGGGACTTGGCAATTGCAATAGGGCCACCGACTTTCCTCCTTGGCCTTGGTGGTCTTGGCCTTAGCGAAATGGAACTTGGCCAAAGCACACGGCCGATGACGTCAGCCCTCGAAGGACGAGCTGAGAAATGCGAGTGATTCTGACCTTGACTTGACCTTGGCCTTGACCCTTGACCTTGACCTTTGAAGAACTTGACTTTTGGTCCTTAGGCCTTGAGTTGCCGGGATGATACGAGGCTTCTCGGGCGCTAGGCTCGGCGCGACATGGGATGCGACACGGCTTTTCGGCACAGGCATCGGGCACTCGGGCGCAGGCGCTGGTGCTCTCGGCAAGGACTCGGCGTTCGTCCTTGGAAGCTCGGGCGCGCGCTCGGATGGCCCGGTAGCACCCGTCCTCAGTTCCTCGGACACGCCCGGCCTTGCGCCTGGTTTTCTCGGCAAGTCTCACGGGCGCGACATGGGTCCTTTCGGTCGACCCCGGCCTGCTAGGTGCATTTTTGCGTAGGTCACCCTTTTTCGGCCCGATTCCTCTCAAGTCCTCATATTTACCTGAAATGCAAAATAGCATCAACAAGCAACTGTTCGCATGGCTTATCATCCAATATGGTGAGATTAGTTGGCTTAATGAGTCGCATAAATACGCCTCATCATTCACTTATTACCAGTTCCTCCGAAATCGGGAATCGCTTATTATCGATTCTTCTCAAATCGGGATTAGTCGAACATGCTTTTCAGAGCTCGTCAGGGCATAACGGACCCAGTTGGGATGTGACTAAACTAGAAAGATATCGGTTTGGGAAAAATTGGTATCCTCTGAAACAAAAGTTTTCCGACGAAACAGGCTTTTCAGACAAGACAGACCCGATTGGAAATTGACTAGAAGAGAAAGTATTTAGAGGAACCGGTATTATATGTTCCCGGTTCACGGGAAACCGGTATTAAGATAATACCGATTCCTAGGAAATCGGTATTATTCTACTATAAATACAACCCTAGTTTCATCGTTATAAATACACAATTCAATCATCTGTCTTCTTGTCGGTGTTACGACATCAATGAAATTTTGTTACCATTGTAGGGTAGTTGATCTTACAGGTAATGGAATCGTGGGCATTGTATGTATTGGATTCCAGTCTCGTGGTCAACTACCTTACAACAGCAACGTAAATTTCAATTTAAATGATGCCAATTTCCCTGGAAATCGGTTCCCGTGATATTACAAAGTTGGTCACAACAAATGTGGTTGTTCAACTAAATACTCGAGTTATACTATCTATGTTATTTTTAGTTCATTTTGTCTCAATATCATGTATTAAAGTTCACAACGGTTTTTCAAGAAAAAAACTTCATTTCAAAAACCAGTATTCACATGACAAAACATGAATTAAACTATTTAGTTCACAAAAACATCCAGGATCGTGACAAACCATCAATCACATGACAAAACATGACAACACAAGTATCATTCTTCTGATCCACTACCACCTCGCCCTCTGCGTGGCCTCTTCCCCAAGTTGTGTATATAAGAATATCGTGACTCCCTACGTTCATGCTCGCCTCTGCGCACTTCTGTCTGTGAAGAGCTAGATTGTCGGTAATGATCATCTATCTACTGTTCAACATGTGTATCATAAGCCTCCTCTCCTCCGCTATCATCATCAACTGTATCGCCTGAATCAGCATATTAAATCAGCAATTATCCATCATTTAAATAAATTAAGTGTGTATACAAAGTACCTATATCGAGAGTAATAGTCTCTAGATCAACACCCACAATAAGGGGATCCGTAAGCTTCTCCACTTTCGTATACGAGGTGTGGAAGATTTCATAAAGTCCCCTCCGTGAATAATCTACAGTGGAGTTGAGGAAGTACGAGCTCGCTTTACGTGCACAAATGAAGTAACCATGTATCTGTAAAATACATTCAATTTGTAAGTAAGTGAACCGATAACTGACTCTTATTCATAAGTAATTAAACAAGTAATGGAAACTTACATTCTCGGATACCATATGTGAATCTAGACGATAAGTATGACTAGCTCGTGTATGTTGCGTATCGTTGTCCCCAACCTCCTCCACGTCATCGTCTATCTCGACTGATATAAACGACGAGAGTGCGTGGAATACCATTGATAATATTGTGCAGTGGGTTGGTCGATCTCATCACCCGGGTACACCATATCTCCATCAATCAATCTCTCATAGTGTACCACAAACCAATGTAACTGCTGTGGAAAACAGCCCAATCCTTATTCTTCTTCTTGTCCATTCCGTGGCATCGGTCTGAATTTCTAATCGCGTTCGGCGGGACACCATGTTTAAAACCATACTGTCTTGCAACACGTACAAGATGATGACACTCAATATTATTGAAGCAGATAAGAGGCACATCAGCTCTCCAAGTGGTTTCCCGACCCTCGAGACAAGTCGGGTTCAGCAACCCAAACATAGTCTTGTCATACTAGTGTTGTGAAAACTGGACCGGCCGAGTCGACCGATTGGACCGGGAACCGGTCTGGTGACCGGTTCGGTTCACTTATCGAATCGGTTTGGATACAAACCCGGTCAAAACCCGGTGTTGACCCGATTGACCCGGTGTTGACCCAGTTGACCCGGTTTTTCATTAAAATTGTGATTTGATCGGTTCAATCGGTTCGATTAGGTCTGAAAAAATATTTATTTAATTTTGACTAGGACAAGATTCGAACCCAAGCCCTCTTAATAGTTTTTCTTTTTATTTCCACTAGGCTAAAGATGATTGTTATTTTATTATTTGTTTCAATAATGTATATTCATTTATCAAATCTATAAAAGTTATTACTTATTATCAATTTAACTAGAAATTTAATTAGTCTTATAAATCCCTTATTGTTGTGACTTACAAATTAAGACTAAAATTGTTATTGTTGTATTCTTGATTTATACTTTATTAAATTCTAAATTTGTTATGGTATGTTGTTATAATTGGTTCATAATCATGTAATATTTATTCAAGTCATAAATATGTTAAATTATAATATCATATATAAATATTTTATTTTATTTGTTAATTCAAGACATGAGTTTGGAGATTGTCCATTCCTTGTCCAATATTAGTGAAATTTTTAAAAAAAAACTTTGCACTAAAATTGCAATTGTTGTTTTGTTATTTTCTTATTAATGTGTGATATTTGAATTCTAAATTTGTTATGGTTATAGTATTGTATACAGGTTAAATTTTATTACGTTACAAAACAGGTAAATAAATATGCATATATATAAGTTATTTTATTATTTTTAATTCGTGCGGGTCAAACCGGTTCGATCCGGTTGAACCACTGACCCATTGACCCAGTGACTTGACCGATTCGATTTTGATAACACTGTGTCATACGGCCTCCAAGTGAAATCTCTTGGCTGCATCTTCTGTATTTCATCTCGATACTGCAACAAACTGCCGTGAGGATTCCAAATCGCCTCGGTACGATGAGTACGCTGCCGACCGAGTACTGAGTCGTGAATCGAACTATGATGAATTATGTCATCCGCATCCATATTCAGATGTAATATAGCTTGCGATGGTCTTTGTGAAGATGACGATTTTTGTGAGTCCATATCTACATCACAAAAACCATAATTTCATAAATAAAAAAACAATTCAATATTATCAAAAAAATCAATATAAACTCAACTACAACATTTCATCGTCAATATCATCAATAAACACAACATTTAACAATCTATATTATCAAAATTTTATCAATATTGACAATTACAACATCAACAATTCATCAATATTATCAAAAATTCAATATAAACACAACATTTCATCAAAAATTCAACAATTACAACATTTCATCAATATTATCCTAAATTCAATATAAACAATCAACTTCAACAAATTCAACGATTAACAATCAAAATCAACAATTAACAATCAAAATCAACAATTAGCCAATCCCTATTCTTCTAAAACCCTAACCTATATTACAACTAACAATTAACCCTCAAATTAACAACTAACAATACAATTCAAGTCATTACCGATTTCTGGCAAACCGAGATCGTCTGCGACGGGCGGCGGGCGAGATCGACGGCGGAGGTGTGTGGAGTTGGGAGAATCGGCGGAATGAGGGAAAAGAAGAAACTCTCGATTTTTAATTTCAATGATGCCGGTGCCCTGAAAATCGGCCACGTAGGGCCAAAGTCAAGCCACATAATAAATTTTTAACGTACCGGTAGCTGGGAAACCGATAATAATATAACCGGTTTCTCGCCTACCGGGAATGTACAAAAATGAAGAGTAGCGGTATCGGTCCCTCAGGAACCGGCATTAACCAAAATGAGATATTCTGGATATTTGAGTTTCAAATGGTGCAAATGAGATATTTGAGTTTGAAAATGGGTTAGATTGGATAGAAACTCCCACTTCCTCTTTAATACCCTCCAAAGAGGTGGGGATGATGATTTTCTGACTCGGAGTCGAAGCCTCCTGCTCCGGCTCAATCACGACCATCTCTAAGTCAGCAATTCGCGAGTTTGGATGGAATTCGATTCGATAGATTTAGGGCAAATATGTTTCACATTTCTGGAAATAATATTATGTTGTACGCCTACTGTGTCAACTCTGTATTAACGTGCTATAGAAGGCTTGTTAACGTGTATCTCTCAACGTAAGAATTCAATATGTATTCACTACACAGGTTTTGCACTTCTTGTACACTACGACACTTCTAAGTTATATGTACAAATCGCGCAGATTGAACATATTATACATACTATGGGATGCAGCTTGGGGGTGGCATTAGAGCGCTCTTCATGTGCCATAACATATCAAAAGGCTTAGTTATCTGTACTTTGAAATCCTGTTTAAATCTTAAAAGATTTTCATTTTGCGTGCTTGAAAAAACATCATGAGATGATATTCCTGAGAGTAAAAAGTATCCATCATTTGCATTTGCATCTATATAATGGATGTCTCTTAACCTTCCATGGTGCAGGATAGATGCTGAATATTGTTATTCCTTGTTGCATCCAGGGTGTACTCCATTTGAATGCCTCTCAATAAGATCAATGCCGTAGGTTAGGATTTTCTGAAACTCTAGGAGAGAAAGTTAACGTTTGCTGATCTGCTGTTGTGTATATGAATTCCATGATTACATATCCCTGTCCTTTGGAACGAAATGGGCATTTTGTGACACTACTGCTCCAACTGAGGCACACAAAACAAAACAAAAACCTGCGCACTAGCCATTGCACTAACAGTATGAAGGATCTCTTTATTGGCTTGGCCGGAACAAGCTTGATGAGACCTGACCATGTGAAATAGGCAACATTGAGAACAACAGTGGGACCTCATTACTTCTTTTACTACTACATTATGCTTAAATGCAGTATGCAAGCACTATACAGACTAGAGTTGGGCTACAATTTTAACAAGGAGAGACGAGACGAGTAACAAGTGTACTGAACTTAAATGTATTGGACTACAAGAAATGATGAAACTTTACCTTCACGTGATGTGGCATGATCTTGACATCAAAGGGAACATGAAGCCATGCCTCTGGTTGATACATCAAGAAATTCTCTGGCTTGCTTGTATAAACATCTGCATATTGATGTATATTGTATGCAAAAGCAGATTCCTGACCAGTATCTGTCAAGAAGGTGGCACCAAAAGATTTGTTGAACATCTTTTTCATTATGCTTCTCGCCTTCCGCCTCTCTTCATTTAATTCTACAAACAGAGACTCATATGCTTCGCATCTGGGGCTCGTGGCCACAGTCGCATGTAGTCTACCAAGAAGTTCTTGTATGATATGAAATTTGGCCTGCAGCAACGATGCATTTAATGAACTGAGATTGAACAAAATATGACGTATAAGTCAGTAACACGAGATTATTTTATTTATGAACACAATAGTCAAAAATGGGAATACAATAATAACCATTTCAATGAACCAAAACTAAACATGTAAACCCTAGAACAACCAACTAATATGAAGTTAATTCGAGAATACCTGTTCAAAGCGGTAACTATCTTGATTTTGTACATTTATTTCTTCCTGCACCAGTTCAAGGTAAAATTGTGTCAATTTCCAAGCTGAGTAGGTAGCATCTTACGGTGTTAAGAAGTGAATAAAAAAAGAGTGGTTTGGAGAAAGAGTGTACTTCTAGTTCATGTATTATAGCAGCAGTACGCCAACCAGCTTTTGAAGGTCCTCTTAGATCACTGAATAAATGGTCTCCAAAATAAATGACCTAAATTCACATGAAAAGTGATGAAACTTAACTTTCATCAAACAGATACGAACAACAAAAATATGCGAGTATATTGAACTTGTGATAATAAATTTATGTGTATTCTTAGTCTTTATAATGCTGCAAAAGTACATGCCAATGTGATTTTCCTTTTCATGACAATGAATCCAAAATGCAGAGACTGAAGATAACCCATACCTCTGGACCGTTCCACTTAGTTATTTTCAAGAAAGATTTAAGGCACCCTTGGTAATATATCTTGTTGCGTATAAATGTGTCCACCTTGGAGAAGGCTAAAGTATCCTTCTCAATATCATAACACCTACATAAGTGATGCAGATTGTCAATGAAGCCCATGGCAGAAATGCAAATATAGCGAATATGATCACTACTGGCATGCACGCATATACTCAAGTGATGTAGCGTGCAGAAGGCTAAAGGATGATAACCGGAATGGATGCTCAGAGGTGTAAAAGTCAGGCTTGTTTGCTTTAGCAATCACCACATCAAAAAGATCCCTCCATGAATCATCTTTACCCATTGATTCCTACATGAACAAACCAAATTTAAATCTTTAAAGGTTGTCCCCTGTGATTTTAATAACTAAGTGGAAGTTAGATTCATGCTCGATGTAGATGGTTTAATTTACCAAATAAACTAAAATTATCATAGCTAACAAAACAAACTTGACAATGTGCTTAGAAAAACAACATAAATGCCCCAGCCCCAGCACCAGCACGAGGTTATATAGTGACCAAGGCCATAATATGATCAAAATACAAACGAACAAAAGGAGTTTGCTTTTATCATTCTGCCGGATTTGAGATGCAACACGAAAGCAGCATATTACATTTAACCTATACCTCAAACATAAACCGCATCCCACCATCGACGAAGTAATATGGAGAATTAGTCAACATAAAAAGCTTTTTCCCCCTCTCCTTCAACATCTTAAGGAAGTGAAATACCCGTTCCTGGAAATGACAGCAAACCAAGGGTGAGAAGAACGGCAAGCATCTGAGTATGCATCTATCAGACTTATGAGTACATATAGAACATAATAACCAAGTAAGCATCAGGAGAGAAGTCGAACATTTTTAATAAGGTATCTTGGTGGATCAGAAAGAATTCCCCTATGAACCAAGCCACTTCTGTGTACGTGCTGGATTGCTCTATTCACATCGTGATAGATGTAGCTGGTATCAAAATCTAGCTTAGCATCAACAAAGTGTTGTACCATATCTGCAATAAGGCAAGCCTACAAGCGTAAAAGAATAGTTAGACAGGGTTAACAAAAAAAACTCTGACAAAGAACATAATAAGTTACAACGAGCCATGCTAGTTTGACTGATCTTCTAATTTGAAAAGACAGAAAAAGAAAAAGGCCACAGGATAATGCATCTAGTCCACATAAGGAAAGGAGCGGAATAGGTGACCACGAAAATAAGGAGTCTCTAATCATACCATTTCCAAGTGAGTAACTCAATTTTTTTTCTTCTTCTATTTCATCGACTAGCTCAAATAACTTGAAGAAAATATGCAGTGTAACTCACCTCGCTAAAGCAAAAGAAGTCCATCAAACAAACAAGTCCACGTGCTTGATCACGACCAATATGCCGTGTGCCATATATCTCTTCTATTTCTTTCTTATTCAGCTGTCATCAGAGGAAAAGAATGTTACTAAGCTGCAAAAAAAGAAAAGCACGACTAGGGGACAAATATAGAAGGGCCCAAGTTCGTAGAACACTATGGTAAGATCAAATTCTAAGATATATCATATATCCCTTAAACGTTCATTTTGATTTCAAAAACAGTGCCTGACTTGGAGTCTGCATTAGTTTTTGCCACCTTTTACTTTATAATAATAATTCATAACTTGAGAAATATGGTGAGTCACATTGGAAAATCAAACTCTGGAGACTCGTCATTCTGGCATTAAACAGTCAGTTTGTATGAGAGCTAAGCTGTCACGAAGCATAAATGTAGAGAGTAGAGACATTAACTTGTTCACTTCTTGTGAATCTCCCTCTTATGCTAAAGACAAAGCGGATAAAATGTTTACATCAAATTACCCTTCGTCGCCCAAAATAGCATCCGGATGGCTCAATAGATCCGAAAAAGTCTAACTTCAAGAGACACCCTTTTAACTTGTCATAGTAAAGACCTCTGATGGGAAATTCAGGATCATATGTGAAATTCAAGCAGCTCTTCGGATACCTAAACTGAAAGAATAATAACACATAAATTCAAGATCGCAATTACGGAAATAAAAATATTTAACAGAATGAAATTTTTTGAATAAATGACTTCTACACTAATTAAAAAAACAGGCTAACCTCATCGACCATATGGCGTTTTGCAAGATCATATATCAGACTCTGCAAGTTAGAAGAGTAGTGCGCTAATGTATAGTCGTAGTCAAAGCCATAGACTTGAATATTGTCCAACCTCAAGTTCTTGTTCACATAGATGCCTAACCAACACACAACCGTCAACACCTGGTGAAGCCAGTTCACAACTTCAAATACAATAAATTTCAACAACAGTTCAATATACCTTCCGGATTCATCTTAGGCATGTCTTTTAGCGCCTCTGGAACCTTTAGAAACCTCTCCTTTGCATCTACAAACTCCCTCCTAATTCTTTCTACCTCATTATGCATAACAGAACCATCACCCTCTCCATTATTACATTCTTCTTCCACTTTCATCAAAGTCTCCTGAACAGATGCTGCAATGCTGTAGCACCGGGAAACTCCAGCACAACCTAAAATCAAATCATTCACAGCCAACGAACTCATCTTTCTGATACCAATCCATTGCCTACAACCACCAAGAAATGGAGCAAAGAAGCATACCTCCTTGAGCTCCAAACCTACATGGAATCAACTGCTGCAACAACGAACAAACTGAAACTGTTCAGTTCATGATACTAAAAAAATATAAAACTCAGACTACGATTTTCAGAAACGATACCTGGATGGAAGACCGGAGAGGAAAAAGACGCCGGAGCGAGGCCATGACGGTGAAGGATGACGGAGATCGCTTCTAGACGCGACGCATTTGAGAGAAACTGAGCTCGGATGGATGAAATTAGGGTTCTGAATTTCGGTCAGCGAGCTGAAAACGCGGCGGATTTGATTTGATTTGATTTGCTGGTGGCTCGACTCACTGAAACTCTAATTACATTCATTATACATATGCGTACAAGTTCGTTCCACATCTCATCACCTTGCGAATATAAACGGGCCGAAGAAACGACGCCGTTGTCGATATGCAAAAAGTAATTCATGGTTCAAGAATAGATTAGTTCTTTATTTTCAGCTTCTTATTTTATTGATCGAAACTAAATTATCAAAATAATTAACTAGGGGTAAAATGGGAACGCAGCTTCTCAAGAGTTTCTCGCATCATTCGCCGATCGCGAAGTCAGATTCCCTCTCCCTCTTACTCGATGTTATTTCAGTCGAATTCGCGTTCAACATCAATTATTTGATCACTCGCACAGGCACAGCGGTGAATCGGAAACGTCGATGAATTTTGCGTCTAACGTGAGTTGGTGATTAGGTAAAATTTGGGAATCTGTGTGGAGTTTGTCGATAACTGCTTGTGAATTTGGACACCAGGTTGCTGTTTGAATTAACTCTTTTTGTTGTTGTTGTCATAGTGTGTATTAGGAATTGGATTGGGTCTGGAGGAATCTGATGATTACGAAATAACTGATGGACTAGTTGTGTGCATTGATGCTAGCTTTGTGTTGGTATTTGAAAAGATGTGATGTTGTTGCTAGGGCTGCATGGTTAGGAATTAGGATTGTGGTTAAGAAGTGTAGCTTGAATGATGTGTTTTATTTTACTTGAAATTCGTATTGAAGTGCGTGGAACCTCAAGTTGTTTACTTTTTGGAACAAGTGTTAGGATGGGTGGACGGGTTTTGTTATTTGATTTGCAGTGTGCGGGGGGATATAGCTATTTGATTTGTAAGGGTGAGTTTTTTGGTCGGAGCAAGTTCTGTGATTTCTTATTTGACTGTAAACCTGATGTTGATGCATTTTTCTGATCAAACATTATTGTGTTGAACAGACCCTGGGAATCTACTCAAAGGGATGTAAACCTACTGATGTGCCCTATGATTCAAAACCCGACGATTCCAAGGCTATGATGACTGATGTGGGTATTAAAGTTTGTTTGATTCTTGAACTAGCAAGCAAGTGACACACTTCAGCTATTTAATTATATTCAGCAGTTATTAGGTACATGTACAAGTGCTTCAGAAGCACAGACTCGGTAGCTACTCATCCTCATTCTTCATCGAGAAGTCAGGCTCCTCAGGCTTCATTCGGTGGATACCTTTCCTGGGGTTCGCAGCAAGTGACAGCATTGCATCTCCTATGTCAATTTTGGCATGAGAACTTGTTGACCCAGGTGAGAATTCATCATAAGCCCTGACTAGTTCCTGTTCAATCTCTAAGCTTGTACTCGAAATAAATGGGTGCATTTCCCATAATGAATTTCCCATATTTTGACTCTTAGATCTACGCCAAGCTAGGGGTGGGCTCGGGTCGGTTCGGGCCGGTTTTTTGTCAAAACCGAATCGAAACTCGAAAATTCGGTTCGGTTCGGTTCGGTTTCGGTCCTACTCAAAATGAAAACCGAGCAAAACCCGAAAATTCGGGTTTCGGTTCGGTTCGGTCCCATTCGGTCCCATTCGGTTCGGGTTTTTCGGTTTGGGTTTTCGGGCTTTTCGGGTCGGGTCGGGTCGGGTCTGTAACTCAACAGAAAATACAAATTTTGACTACGTTTTGGTACCTGCTAGCTGCTACAGTCCATACAGTCCATGATACAATATCAAACACAAAGTCACAAACACAGATTACAAGTTACAACTCAACTCAAATACTAAAGTTTGGACTTATGGTGGACGCGGCGACGGTGATTGGCTATCTCTTCTCAAGTTTGCGCAACAATGAAAGTGGTCATTGAAGTTGGAGTTGGACTGCTCATTACGCGACAAGCTCCTGAAAAAATTAGATACACCATGATCAAAATTCAAATCTAAGAAGAAAACAAAATAGAAGATGCTAAAAAGAATGGATAAGACTATAAGAGTAAACACTAAACACATGACAAACATCTCATGACTCATATCACAGTCACAAGTTTTATAGTGTGAATGCATATCATGCCACTGTGAATGCATATCATCATTTCATAGTGCATAGTGCATAGCTACTGCATAATATTTGCCAGATGCTAAAAAGAATGGATAAGACTCACAAGTCACAACTCAGTACTCGCACTGCACACTGCACAATATGAATGTGTATATCACAAATATGGATATCAATATATCATCATTTGGAAAGATATGGATTCAATTTATATATCACAGATTCACATTTCACAGTGCATACGAAAGTGTATAATACTATAATGCACAAGGATTCACAAGTTCACATAGCATATGCCATATGGCATATAGCATAACTGCATATCACACTCACAGTGCATATCTCAACTCTCAACCTCAAGCATATCATTCATTTGGAAGGATTCAATTATCAAATATCAAATATCAGATATCAACAACAAGGATTCAATTATCAAGTTAGCCAAATTTAGAAATAAGTACCTTAGGTCCTTAACCCCTTATGAATAAATTTTTGCTCCCTTGATTCCCCTTCTTCAAGGTTGTGGTACTGGTAACTTTACCTTTTCCCTTATCAACTTGAGACACTTTAGTTGATTTTGAGGTAGAAGGCATCTCTGTATTCTCTTCATTCTCTTGTTGATCAACTGTAGCATTATCTTCTTCCCTTGCTTGTTCTATCATTAAACAAGATAACAAGTTAACAACCAAAATCAAACTCAAATATAAACAAAATATAGATAACAAGTTAATTACCTTCCTCCAAAGCTTCATAAAACTCAATGTCCTCAACGGTTGAAATGTATTGAAGGTTATGGATACTTTCAGACCGTATCCAGTTTTGGTAGCAGATTAATGCTTCCACAGTTTTGGGAGATAGAGAGCTCCGAAATGGATCAATGACCCTTCTGCTGGTGCTAAATGAAGACTCGCTTGCTACTGTACTCACTTGAATTGTCATAATATCTTTGGTAAGAGCAGCAAGGCTAGGATACTTGTCACCATTTGTCTTCCACCATTCCAATATGTCATAATCTAAAGGGTTTACAACCTTCACAATTGGGTCTAGAAGATACCTGTCCACTTCATGTCCTACAACTCCCTCATCAGAGTCTTCCAATTCTCTCTCCCAATCTTCTTCCATATCCTTCATAATTCCAGTAGGCTCTATAGTCCTCTTCTTAGATGAGGATTTGTTCCCTTGGCTATCTCCACTCTGAGATTTTGTTACCTTGGAGGATGCCTCAACAATCATGGAGTTGTAAGCATCACAAAGCTGAATCAAAAGATCTTTAAGCTCAGCTGACTTCTTTTTAATATCATCAATCTCCATCTTCAGCAGTTTCTTGCATGTAGATTCGAAGTTTCTGAGCTTGTACCTTGGGTTTAACACCAAGGTAATCAACAAAAGCTGATTGCAGTCCTCTAAGGTGGCAAAGTATTTTTCATACTTTCTCTTCATACTTACTGCCATATCCATTAAAATCATTTCAGTCTCCGACCCGGTGCTCATTCCCTCCTGAGGAAATAGTCCATCAATCTCAGCTCTGATACACACAATATCATGAAAAGCTTTCCACGATGTTGGTTTGGTTGAGGCACTGATCCTCATTGTCACATCGTAGAATATCTTCAGAAACCTCACAAAAGTTTCAGCCTTCTCCCAATCATGTGTAACCGGTGGTCCTACTCTTTTCCCTTTCCCTTTCTTCTTTGCCTGAGTTTCCTCTGCTGCATTACTTTTACTTGCATCACAAGTCAAATTCACATCTCCCAACCCAAGCACCAAGTCTTCTTCGAATTCAAGTTCTTCATCCTCCTCAAAATTACCCCTATACTTCGTGCCTTCTTCCCTTGCCAATCTATCAAAAGCCTTTCTGAGTTCTAATGCAGTTGATAGCATTAGATAGGTGGAGTTCCACCTTGTTGGCACATCGAGGATGCACACCTTCTTACACTCCACATTCTCTTTCTCCATACATTTTTTGAACTGCTGAAGTCTAGCCCCACTACTCCTCACATATCTCACGGCATTCCTAATTGAACCAACTGAATTTCCCATTATCAAAAGGCCAGCTCGGACAATGAGATTCAGAGTGTGTGCAAAGCACTTGATATGCAAATACATCCCACCAACCAAAGGTGATATCTCCCACCCTAGCATCCTCTCCCTGATGTAATCAATCGCCACTTTGTTAGCGCTAGCATTATCAACTGAAATGGTCAACACTCTATCCACTCCCCATTCTAGCAAACAATCCTCCAACAAACACCCTATGCTTTCTCCCCGATGGTTAGGAATCACCTTAAAACTAAGAATCCTCTTCTGCATTTTCCAAGCTGAATCAACAAAATGGGCAGTCACCACCATGTAGTTGATGTTCTGCACCGATGTCCAAGTATCGGTGGTCAAGCATAAGCAATGACCCTTAAGCTCCTTCGTCAGCTTCGCCTTTTCAGCAGCATACATCTTCAAAAATTGCTTGCAAATCACCCTCCTCGAAGGTACATGCCAATCAGGCACATCATACCTGTAAAAACAACATATAAATTATAAACATGTTCAGTCCTAGCATAAAAAGTTAAAAACAATTCATACAAGCTCACACTTAATCAATGTGACAATATACCTGCAAAAATATCTAAATCCTTCTTTCTCGATGAAGCTAAACGGAAGTTCATCCATGACTATCATCTTCACAGCAGCTTCTCTACACCCTTGTTCACTCCACTTAACAGTCACCAACTCTTTAGCCCCACTACGGCCAGTAGAAGTGAGTTTTTGCTGCCCATCATTTATCTTCACTCTCCCTGGATACTTCTTGCACACTTTTTCGATATGTCGAAGTGGAGAACTCGTTCCATTCCCATACGTATTGCAAGCGAAATCCGTATCACAGTAGTTACACTTAGCTCTAACGATTTCATTAGTTTGCAGCTTCTTACCATTCTTCATCTCATATACTGGCTTTTTTATCTTCTTGAAGTGCGCCCAAACCCACGATCTTCCAGCAGGCTTTTCAACAGCTTCATCAGGTTCACCAAGTTGTGAAGCTTCTTCAAATTGTTTAGTTTCACCAATGTTCTGCAGTGCTACTGAAGAAGAACGCTTCCTTTTAATTCCAGAGCCTCCGATTGTGGTACTATCGATTGTCAGAACATTTTTTGAAACATCCGCACCCAAATTTGAATCCGAATCTGAATTGGAGCTCGAAAATTGTGATGCATCCATGTCTGCACAATATACAAATCATCGAATGAACAAATGGATTCAACAAATGGATTCAAAACAATCAAAATGGTTTGAATTCAGTGAATTCACTGAATCCGAATTTGACTGGGACCGGAGTTTCCGAAATGGAATTAACCAAATTTTAATTCGCAATTTCGAATTACCTTTAAGGATTGAATTCGAAGGCTTGAACACGGATCGAGAGACGACCTAAGCTTGGATCGGGAACGGGCTCGGATCGGGAACTGAATGCGACGCTCGGATGGGGATGCGTCTGCGGGATGTCGAATCGGAAATTGCGAATCGGAATGGAATGCGACGCTTGGAACGGAATGCGACCGTTGCTCGAAGTCGAATCAGAAATTGCGAATTGCGATTAGGCCTGAGGCGAGACGAGAGTCGAGAGGACGAGAGCGACGGACGAGCGAGAAGACGAGAATGCGAACTGAATTAGGGGTTTTTTTAATTAACCAATCATATGCTGCCACCTGTACACTTGATTTTACAATCGGGTCGGTTCGGGCCGAGAGAAGTGTAAAACCGGGACCGAACCGAATTTTACTATTTGGTTCGGTTTTCGGTCCGATGAAAACCGACTCGTTCGGGCTTTTTCGGTTCGGTTCGGTTCGGTTTTTGGTTTTTCGGGTCTGAACGCCCAGGCCTACGCCAAGCTCCTTGTATTACACATGCTGCCCGTGTCCTCCAGCTGTGGCAGTAAAATTGAAAAAGTGTGCCTGAGTTTCCTGCTGGTGAAACTTCTGAACTGGTTGGCCACGTACCTGAGATCTTCAGCTCTCAATGCAAAGGCTTCAACTTCTGTTATAGCCTTGACTGTCCTAGTTGACAAACGCAAGTTGAGTGAAGATTTTGATTGCAAAGCCCAGTCAAGTAACTCCTCGCCGCAAAAATCACCAGGGCTTAGGATCATAGGGTTCAAGAAACTACTCAAGTGGCTGGTTGAATCGGAGCTCTCCAGTTTGCCTCTGATGATGAAAATCATTTCCGTTACAAGGTCGCCTTCACGGATCGTGTAAGTCCCGTTGATGATCAGTGAAGGTATCAGACACTCACAAATACCTTCAAGGAGGGGGTGTATGAGGATGAAAAGAGGGGATCGTCGTTCAACCACAAGGAGGCGAATCAATTTTTCGAATTTATTCAGGCTATGTGCGTGATGGACATGCCATTAATTGGGAGGAAATTCACGTGGAGCAACAAATTAGGGGCGAGCAGGCTAGACAGGTTCCTAGTGTCCCCGGATGTGTTTAGCTTGTGCCCTAACCTGAAGCAATGAGGTTTGTCTAAAGATCTCTCGGACCATGCGGCAATAGCGCTGAAGGAGGAGGACAAGAACTGGGGAATAAAGCCGTTCAGATTCTTAAACGCGTGGCTGGAGCACCCGGGTTTGGGTAAGGCGATCAAAGAGATTTGGAGTCAGCCAGGGGAGGTGGGGTGGAAAGGTTTCATCATCCAACGTAAATTGAAAAAAATTAGAAGGTGGCTGGGAGTGTGGAATAAAACGGCTTTTGGCGACATAGTGGAGAAATTAAAGGAGACTAAGTTGGAGTTCGAAAAGCTGGACATTCTGCAAGAGCAGAGAATACTAACCTCAGAGGAACAACTGAGGAGAACGGCACTGCGGTCACGAATTTGGCATTTGGAGTCTCAAGAAGAGAGGATATGGCGTCAAAAGTCAAGAGTAAACTGGCTGAGGGGCGGTGATCAGAACATGAGATTTTTTCATAAAATGGCTACGTGGAGGTCTAAGAAGAATAGCATTGAGAGTTTGGTGTTTGATGGCAGGCGAGTGGATGAGCCCGGGGAGCTGAAGTCGGAGATAAGAAGGTTCTTCTTGGAACACTTCCTGAAAAAGGACGCATGTCCATGGTCTGCTGGCAAGATTCAGTTTGGAGTTTTAAACCAAAACCAGAAGGAGGATTTGGAAAGGATGATAAGTAAAGAGGAGATACTATCGAGCCTGAAGGAGTGTGAAGGAAACAAGGCCCCGGGACCGGACGGTTTCAACATCAGTTTTTACAAGAGGTTTTGGAATGAAATAAAGCCGGAAGTGGAAGGATTTATTGAAGAATTTTCGGCGAATGGAAGAATTACTAGGGGAATTAACCAGACCTTCATCGCTTTGATCCCGAAAACGAACAGCCCACAATATGTGGGTGATTTCAGACCAATTAGCCTGGTGACACCACTGTATAAGATAATGGCCAAATGCCTTGCAAGGAGACTAAGCAGCGTTCTGCCCCAACTGATCAGCTTGAACCAGTCTGCTTTCCTTGCAAACAGGAGCATTCTGGATGGAATTATGATCACGAACGACTTGATTCATTCGGTAAAAAGAGACAAACGCAAGGCACTGATGATTAAGCTTGATTTCTGCAAAGCTTACGATTCTATAAGTTGGGACTACCTAGATCAGATCCAAGAAAGAATGGGTTTCGGAGTCAAGTGGAGAAGGTGGATTTCTGAATGTATTTCAACACCGAGGCTGGCTGTTCTAGTTAATGGTTCGCCGACTGAAGAGTTTGCAATGGAAAGGGGCCTTCGTCAAGGCGATCCTCTGTCCCCTTTCTTGTTTCTTATCGCCACAGAAGGCCTGTCGAGATTGCTCTCAAAAGCAAAAGAAGTCGGGTCTCTCAAAGGGGTAGAATGGGTTAAGAACGGGGAAAGGATGAATCATCTTCAATATGCAGATGACACGGTAATATTTTGCGATGTGGGGCTGGAGGAAATCAAGTCTCTTCGAAGGTTACTAAAATCGTTTGAGGCTGCGTCTGGTTTAAAAATAAACTTCTCAAAAAGCAAATGCGTAGGGATAGGTGTCAAAGAGGATGAACTTCGGATGTATGCGCAAAACCTGGGCTGTGATATAGGGAGTTTGCCAATGGATTACTTGGGTATCCCTGTCGGTGCAGATCCGGGGAGGTTAAAGACCTGGGCTCCGGTCTTAAACAAGTTCAAGCTGAAATTGGCGTCTTGGAAGAGCTCCAACCTGTCGATGGCGGGGATGTTGGTCTTGGTGAAGGCTGCTTTGAGTAATCTGCCGGTGTATTATGCGTCCTTGTTCAAAATGCCGGTCCAAGTGGTAGCACAACTGGAAAGAATACAGCGTAGATTTTTGTGGGGTAGCAACGATGAAGTGAGGAAGATTCATTATGTTAAATGGGAAAAGCTGCAAAGACCGAAATCATGTGGGGGCTTAGGCATTCAAGGCATGGCGGAAAAGAATGCTTCATTATTAGCTAGATGGTGGTGGAGGCTAGTAAGTTCAAGAGACGGTCTTTGGAGGAAAATGATATTGGAAAAATACAAATTCAAGGACTGCTACAATCTGGAGGAAATAAACACACAAGATAGGAAGATTTCAAAATCGTGGAAGGATATTCTAGAAGTGGTAAAGGGCAGTTCTGAGGTGGGCCAAGCGTTTAGAGAAGGATTGCAAGTCAAGCTCGGCAATGGGAGTAAGCTTAGATTCTGGGATGATACATGGCTGGGAGACAGCCCGCTAAAAGTGAGTTATAAAAAACTGTGGTCGCTAGCGAGCAATAAGAAGGCAAAGGTGAAGGAGATGGGCATATGGGCGGAAGGTAACTGGTTATGACAGCTCAAATTCAGAAGAAGCTTATACCAATGGGAGGAAGTGAAGAAGGAAGAACTGCTGCGTAGCCTTCACCACTTGCAATTAAAGGGCGAGGAGGAGGATCAAATGGTGTGGTCACATTCAGTGGACGGGAGATACAAGGTGAATTCTCTGATGAGGGCAGCGCTAGAGATTAAGAAAGCAAAAAACAAATGGGACACATTAACCTTCCAGGTGTGGTCCGGTCTTGCCCCTCCAAAAGTGGAAATGTTGGTGTGGAGATTATATCATGACAGCTTACCAACGAAGGACAATCTGGCTAGAAAAGGAGTGTTAAACGCAAGCCACAATCTGAATTGTGACTTGTGCAATCATCAGCTAGAATCGGCGGATCATGTGCTCCTCCAATGCAAATGGAGCTGGAGTCTTTGGACGTGGTGTATACGGTGGTGGGGAAGTTATTGGGTGGCGCCTCACACTATGAAAGCTTTACTACAAGGATGGGTGATCCCAGGTACAACAAAGACGTACAAGAGGTTCTGGAAAACACTAAGTTATGCAATCATCTGGACGATTTGGGAAGAACGAATTAAAAGGTGTTTTTCTGATCAGCGCAGAACGGTTGAGGAGGCTGGGGAGGTGGTGATTACAAGGTTGGCATGGTGGATAAAGTTTAGAAATTCTGGGAGTCCCTACTCGTTGACAACAATTAGAAGATGTATAGACGAAGTAAGGCGTAACCAATAGAGAAAGAGTCTCCTTTTTCTGCAAGGGGCTCTACAGAGCTCGGGTAGAGGAGGAACAATGATCTCAGAGTCATGTAACTAGCTGCCGAAGTAAAGGCACAAGGGGAGAGTAGAGGAGGCTGAGTCCTAAGACCTTTAGCATAGGCAGAGATAGTGGAAATCGGAGTTGTATTCAGTTACCACAAGAGTCTTTGGGTAAAGGCTAAAGCCAATTTTGACCTTCAAGGTCTTTTAATATATCAAAAAAAAAACATACCTCAAATTTTGCACGCCAAACCACAAACCATAGAAGTACTTGACAGCAAAACCAGATGAAAGAACATTCTTGGACACGGCATATTCAAATATGCCATACTGGAAATCAATTTGGTTGCCAGGATTACAGCTATTGAATACATGTGTTCTATTCGTCCAAGCCATCCGATCAGCATGATGGATAGCAGTGCAGTGTAAATACAAGGGAACACATCTCACAGGTGCAGATTCTAGTTTGCAAACAGATTTCAGGCAAGTCGTGAAGCGGCCAAGGGCAAGCAGATACCATGCTGCCCCAATGACCTGCGGGTACATATATGAACCAAAATGCTATGAGGGGGTAAATACTGACAGACGAAGTAGAAAGAAGATGGCGGGAGATAGGAGCGTACATGGCTGATCAGCAAGTACAATAGCGTGATGTATGAAGCTCCTGCCCACGTTGTTTTTGTTACTACTCCGGATGCTCTGATGATTAGGTGAATCAAAGGGAATATTATATAAAGTCTCGGAAGGTATTGCAGAAGAACAAGCAGCGCAAGGACATTGTTTTGGTAATCAAATTCTTTAGTACTCCCCAGTATGACAAACCAGATGAAAATCTGCCAAATAAAAGAGAAGCAAAAAACAAAAAAAATAAGATTCTGTCAACAGCTTCACAGGACTTGTGACTAAATGAAAAATGTGTTACCCGAGGAAGAGGTAGAGTGGCAATCAGGTCGATGAAGAAGCTGATTTCATGTACCTGATAGCAACCCTCCTCGGCTAAACGACCAGCTCGCCTCTCCCAACTATACAAGAGGTGGGCAATAGATATCCAGTCCTGAATTTCACATACATATGTATCCAGTAAAAGACATCCACAGCTGTCTTTACGCAAGTTACCAAATTGCTCAACCACAAATCAATGGCTACGCAATGTGAATCATCAACCCTACGCACCATCTTAGGCACAAACAAGTACAATGGGTCTATGAAAAGCGCCACCAAGCACGCGCATAGGAAGACCTTGTTCCATTGCAGGACAGTGCCACTGTCGGGGTCAAATATCCAAGTCTTTGACAAAGCACTATCATGCATATGCTCCGACACTTCAACACTGTTTCCTTCACCTGATTTACTAACATTGAATTCCACATTTTTGGATTTTGGTAAGGAGAAAAGCTTGTTCAATGAGGTTAATATTCTCAAGAATTTCTTCATGTGGAAATCCATGGGGATGCTGATTTATTTGTTTCTTACCTTTACGACATGATGTAAAAGTTCCTTGGCTGCACACAACTTTTATGTTTTTCAAATTTTTGTGAAATTTATTATTTGATCGGTTTGGACAGAAAGTGCACTACTACAGAAGACACCTTATGCAACGGTTATTTGGACCCTTATGCAACGGTTCATCATCCGTTGCATAAGCTACCGTTGCATAAGGTCATGACCTTATGCAACGGTTCAAGGAAAACCGTTGCATAAGGTCATGACCTTATGCAACGGTTTTGAGGAAAACCGTTGTATAAGGTCATGACCTTATGCAACGGTTTTGAGTAAAACCGTTGCATAATGTCATGACCTTATGCAACGGTTTTGAGCATAGAACCGTTGCATAAAGTACGAAAAAAATCTGGTAAATTTTGGCTATTTTATAGCTCAAATCCAGTTGTAAAATTAAATACAAATTGCAAACAAATGTAATTTCCTGTTACTCATTTTCCAAACATCAAAATACTTTCATTTCATTCAAAATACAACTATTCATTACACCATTCATACAACTTTACATAACAATCAAATGCATGAGGAATCACTGATATCACATAAAAAATAATCTCGAAGCCTTTAGTAGCTCACATACAACAGGTATACCCATAACAAGAACCAAAGAAGTCGATACTTGCAGAGTGCAACGGCTTCTGCGACTCCGATACTTGCAGCAAGAACCAAAGAAGTCGATACTGAGGAAAGCAGCTTTTTTCCTTTAGCATCACCTGCATCAAGTTTTAAATTGCGTCTAAGTCAAACAAAATAATCTTCACAGCTCAAGAAGTGTGTACCCAAGTAGAGCTTGCGAATCAAACACCATAAACTAATCTTCATAGCTTTAATTTAACCAAGAAAAATTCTAGTGTGTGAAGTGAATGATTACCTTGATAACAACTGAAGTTACTCCTTTATCGACACAAAAGTATGTCCCTGATTTGCGAGCATACTGCTCCAAAAACTTCCTCATAAGTACACTACATGACCCGTAACCAACATTAACTACCACACCGCTGATTAAATGCCAACAAATCGTTCACGTCAAAGTGTCAAACATTCCAATCTAATTCCAAAATCCAAATGCACACCACATACCACTTTCTTGACACACAAATTCAAACACCAGGTTCTGATTCCTACACAGAAATTTAGCATATCTTCCCCATAAACTCAATGGATGCCAAACACAAGCCGCACACATTTAAGCAACAATCAGCCATACGCACCAAAAGCTCCTCTCAAATCCTCCTTACAAATTCAAGCACAAATTCACACCTATTCAAAAATTAGGGCTAACAAACCAAACCATCTCAAAACCAATCATCCAGACACAAATGCAATACACATAACCAAACCCAAACCTACAAATTCTCAAGCAGCGAGATTACACAGTACCTTGACAGCGGACCGCGAGGCGGCGATAAGGGCGAGCGGATACGGCTGTGAACGCAGGGATTGCCAAGCTGTATGAAGACGACGAAGAAGCTTGCAAAGTCATTTCGTAGCCTCTCCAATTCGAATTCAAACCGTTTCTGCTGCTGTTGCTGAGGAGTCTGTTCTCCACGGCTCGAACAATCGGACGACTCCTCGGAAATCACTGTCAACGATGGCTTCCAGTTAGTCGACGAGACGGATCTGAACCGCCCTTGTGTGAAACTCCGATCAAGCGGTTGCTGGCGGACAAGCGGCGCAGAGGCTTCGTCTCCGCCGGATCTGGAGGAAGATGTTCATCATTTCGCCCTTTCGAATCGAAATCCAACATCCCTAGAATCTCTTGCTTCTGTATCTAACAACTCCAAACCGATGAGAGTGAAGAGCGGATGAAGCGAAGAGCGGACGACTGACGAAGAAACAATGTGTTTTAATTTTAGGGTTTAGTATATGCAACGGTTAACACAAAACCGTTGCTTAATGTTATTCCTTATGCAACGGTTTATGTAAAAACCGTTGCATAAGGTAGACTTTATGCAACGGTTCTTAAAACCGTTGCATAAGGTCATGACCTTATGCAACGGTTCAAGGAAAACCGTTGCATAAGGTAGACTTTATGCAACGGTTAAAGGAAAACCGTTGCATAAGGTCATGACCTTATGCAACGGTTCAAGGAAACCCGTTGCATAAGGTAGACTTTATGCAACGGTTCTTAAAACCGTTGCATAAAGAATACCTTATGCAACGGTTCTTAATAACCGTTGCATAAAGTCTACCTTATGCAACGGTTCTTAAAAACCGTTGCATAAAGTCTACCTTATGCAACGGTTTTTTACATAAACCGTTGCATAAGGAATAACCGTTGCATAATAAGAAATTTGAACCGTTGCATAAGCTCTTCTCTGTAGTAGTGGTGAGACAAAAAGTGTTGATGTTTGAAAGCCAGGAAAAAGTAGGAAAGCAATTACACAAATGTTCTTTTTGTTATTTCATTGTTCACTTTTTGAGGGTACTGAATTTAATGTTGGTATGAATTTTGAATGTCATGAGATTTTTTTTTTGACAAGTTGAATGTCATGAGATTAAAGTTTACAATAATAAATAAATAGTGTGATGAGGTTGGCATTGTTGCTAATTCCTACAAAAAATTTGATAAAAATTTCATGATCGCTAATTAATTTGAGGCCAATGATTTTTTCATCGTTTATCAGTTAGGATTAGGATCAGATGCAAACCCCATATTATTGTAAAAAATACAAACTAATCTCATCCGTTGATTTTATAATTTCTATGGATGAGATTAAATGAAAATAAATAAATAAAAATTCAAATTAATATTAGATGAGGGTATATTTGAAATACACATCAACACTCTCTCTCTTTACTGTCTCTCTCCTCTTTTCGATTAAAATTTCAGATCTGAAATTTCCATCATCCTTCGACGATGCTCATCCATGGATCATAGTAGGTGTTGATATTGTCAAGGCCGAGAACTCCATCGCCGCAGCGTGGGTCGGCGCCGGTGACGAGGACGGAGATGTCGTTAGGGCGGCAAGGAGTGGAGGGGAGTGGCGGAGTGTCTGATTTGTTTCTCCCACTTTGATCCACCACCGACGAAGGCGGAAGATAGGAAATTGTAGTTGCTGGTGGTGTGGAGATGTGATGATGATGTTATTGAACTTAGTTATGTTCATCGATTTGTTCAAGAATTTTATAATTCGCCAAGGCCTAATTATAGTTCGTTATGTCATAGTTCGTTATGTCATAGTTCGTCCAAATTGGACTATATTCGCCAAGATTTCGACGAATTATAGTGCACTTTTAACGATTATGACATAATTCATCACATTTGGACTATAATTCGTCAACAATTCGGCAGTATCATCGATAGTTAGGCATGATAATTTATAGTTCGTCATCACTAATTTATAGTTCGTTATCCAATTTCTGGACGAGTTATGTTATAGTTCGTCCAAATTGGACTATATTCGTCAAGATTTCGACGAATTATAGTGCAATTTTGATGAATTATGACATAATTCATCACATTTGGACTATAATTCGTCAACAATTCGGCAGTATCATCGATAGTTAGGCATGCTAATTTATAGTTCGTCATCTGCAATTTATAGTTCGTTATGACCATTTGTTCGGAATCGTTTTCGATTTCTTCTGCGTTTCTCTTTGTCGATTTCTTCTGCGTTTTGATTTCTGCGTTTCTTCTTCGTTTTCAATTTCGATTTTGATTTCGATTAATTCGATTTCGATTAGTTCGTTTTTGATCGATTTCGATTAGTTCGTTTTCGATCGCGATTTGTAGATGATGATGAACAGTACGAACAGTAATGAACAGTAGCGAACAGTGACGAACAGTAATGAACAGTACGAACAGTAATGAACAGTATCTAACAGTAATGAACAGTTACGAACAGTAATGAGAGAGAAATAAAAGAAAAATCATGTCTATTTTACCCTTAATGAGCTTATTAATAGGGATAAAAATAAATTAATTTATGTTTATCCTAATTAATTGGGATCATTGGATTAACTTGATCAATGGTCTCAATTACTTTGTATTTTATATGGTATTTGAGCTTTGCACCAGATCTGACCTCTTATTTCATATATAATTTTTTTTTGTGTTTCACAAATTCAACTTTCTAAATAAAAAAAAGTAAAAAATATATATTAATCACAAGCTGGTATCTTTGACTCAAGCCCTAACTGTCCACGTACAGCAAATTACACACTCATCATCAACCCCAATCTCCGATTCTCGTGAGGCAGATGGGGGCAAGCAGTAGCCTAATTAGCGAGCCACGGGTCGTCGATGCAAACGAGATGGAACGCGTGGATACACGCAGGAAGGATTCTGCAGATGACACACTCGGGTCCCTGCATCGAATCTGAACCGAGGGAGTTTGGCTGATATCTTTGTTCGATAAACCGCGGCGGCGTCGGCGGGGGATGTATTATTTGTGGACGAAGAGAGGCGGATGAGCTAGATGCATATGATGCCGAACACCAAGAGGAAGTACACTTGATGGATTGCAAAGCGAGACTTGAGATGATATCTCCGAGGATTGTGGGTTTGGGCGTCGTTTACTCGAACGTCGTCGTACGTTGGTGGTGATTATTATAGTAATGGTCTCTTAATTAAAAGGTGAAGATTTTCCACGAGCCACATAGCATCAAACGATACCGGTGAACTCATTTTTCTGCTGAAGTTTGTAAATTTTTATCCTGTGAAAGAAGAAGAAGAACTTGCAACTAATTAGGTTAGTATGCACGAGTCCGGATTCTGTGAGAAGTGCATTTACGGTGAGAAATGAGAATAGATCTGAACTACACATTAAATTAAATGTATGGTTGATATTAAACTAGATATTATTCGTAATTAATAATTAAAATCAGATTTAATACTGCATTAAGGTAATTTCGGTACCAAATTGAAATTAGTAAACCCTAATTCCGATAATTTCGGGACACGACTGCCGAACTACGAATTCGGTATCGAAAATTGCGGCTTCTCTCGGCGAAAAATATACGAACAAAATCGGCAACAAATCGGTGGACGAAAATTGATTGCGAACTGTGAGATCAATTCTGTGGTTGCGAACGAATTCGAAAATTGATATATCGGCTTCTATCGGCGCATGTGCTCGCCGACGACGCATCCCGGCTCGTTCCGTTGCAGCATCCACAAGCAAGTTAACAACATCGGAGGCGGAGGAGTAGGCTCCATTTCGTCGCCTTACATCTTGAATCGCATGTACGCGAGGAGGTCGGCGGTGATGAACATACTGATTCGGCTCGGGACGGTGGAGGGATATTTTGTCAAACGCGCCCTCGCTGCGTTGATTCGCCCTTCGTCACACCAGCAGCGGAGGAGCTCGGGCTTCCAGCCGCGGCCTACTAGGCTCTCAGTCATGTCCACTGCTGACGAGGCGGCATGAATTGTCTAATTAGTTTTTATTTTTATTTTTTGAAAATCAGGTGGGGTCTGGTGGAGATCCAATTTGATAATCACATCTGAATCAATTTGTGACGCGAGCTGGTTTTTAAAGGCTTTGATTCGTAGCATTCTGTAACATAATTCGTAGTATGTAATTGATGCAATTTGTTCAACTTATTATTCGTGGCATTATTCGTAGCATTCTGTAATATAATTCGTAGTATGTAATTGATGCAATTTGTTCAACTTATTATTCGTAGCATTTTGTAACATTATTCGTAGCATGTGCCTATGCAGGCAAAAATATCCACCAATCAAGGCATGCCTTTACCATTCACACAAAATGACTCCATCAATGAGATTCCACCACAGAGGCAAAGATGAAACAATATGCACTATATTTAACTATGCATTTTAGCAAAAGTAACCTGAAAGATGGTAATAAATGTCAATTTCACATAAATTGTTATTACGAAAGATAAAACTGATACTACAAATTATAAATCTGGTAATACAAATTATAAATCTATTATTACGAAAGATAAATCTGTTACTACAAATTATAAATCTGGTAATACAAATAATAGTACTAGATTGGACCAATATGTTATTAAGAAGTCTATGACATAATATCGTAGCTGCTGTATATAAGACACGTGCGAAACTCCATATTGCGGTACTGAGGGCGCATGGCTTGTCATCGGTTTCTGTAAGGTCCAAAATGTAGAAGGCGGTTACTTAAACAATCTATACCAGGTACTGCCAAAGTTATAATCTTTTCCGAGTAGTGCATGATCATGCGAACTTCTCCAGCATGCCTGATGATGAAAAGTAAAAATGTTGTTAAGATTAAAGGACAAAGTGGTTCAGTTAAGCTGTAACATCAACTTGAAAACACAGTAGCTATAAAAACTTACACGTTACAATCACATTTTATCTAATCTATCATAGAGTCTATGTTAAAGTCTTCAGTTGATTCAATCTGCCATTTACAAAGTAAACACGGAATGACTCAATCTGCCATTTACCGTCAATCACGTTTTATCTAATCTTGGTTGACAGATGTTAATGAATCCTAATGGCTTATAAACACAGAGAAGATAAGAACAAAAAAAACTTCCTACTACAAGCCAATACAGAAATTCTCATAGAACAAGCAATAAGCTATGCGCTAAAAGTCTCTTGTCTTACCTGCCATTTTTTGTCTGTATCGGCCAAGAGCTGTCATCAAAGACCGTTAAAAGAACATTTTGATACTGAATCCTACAAGATCACGACAATCATTCAATAAAGAACTCTGAAAAACTTCCACGATTATCCAAACTAACAAAAAGCAAGTACCACTTACTTTCCACTACCAATAAAATCATCATATGAATTGGTGTTGCTATTCCAAACTACAACATTAATCTCACTTAGACCTTCAATCAAGTTGAACACAAACTTCTCTTGAAAAGTCGAGTTCTTGCCTCCATCTACACAATCCACAACTTCAATCAACAACACACAAAAAGACCCCATCTTTTATCCATCACAATTACAAGTGGCCAAAAATGCTGTTTAGTTTCGCCAAATCTCAATCCAAAAGACAAGATTAAAGCCAAGAACAATCGATGAATGACTGACCAGTGCAAGTTCTGGTGCGAAACTTGGCACATTCGAGACAGACATAGGGATCCTGCCTGGATATCCACTCCGTATCCCTCAGCTTGGAACAGCCCACAACTGCAATTCGTACGAGATCTGCGTCGCCAGTCCGGTCTATAATTCAGATCTGCGTCGCCAATCCGGTCTATAACTCGGACTCAGAACTGTGTCGATTCCGAACTGAATCCGGTCGAGAGCAATCCTCTCCTCTCCTCTCCTCTCGAACAAAAACTCGCAATCGCTTCATCGCGGCGGACGAAGGCAATGTGGTGGAAGATGTGGATCGGCGTCGGTGACAGAGAAATTTGATTCGTGATTTTGCGAAGGAGAGAGAATAGGAAGTGATTGAAAAAAAGGAAATTCTGATTTATTCCGAAAATGCCTTTTAAACTGTAATTAATAATTAATTAAATGCTAAATATATTGATTATTAACCTTCATAGGATCTTAGATCTAATGGTTATGAAGACTTCGCATTTCTCATCGTAACATACACTTCTCATGTGATCTTTTCTCTAGTATGCAAACAGTAAACATCGTAACACTACTACAGAAGGGGGATTATGCATCGGTTTTTGAGGGCCTTATGCATCGGTTTTGATCCGATGCATAAGCCAGCGATGCGAAAGGCTAGGACCTTATGCATCGGTTTTGATAAACCGATGCATAATGTCTCAAAATTTTTGGCAGATTTGGCTTATTTTAGCTCAAATCCACCCTGAAATTTTTACAAACATCAATCAATTACAAATACCCTGCTGTTCAATTACAAATGCACTGTTGCTCAACAACATCGACATACATTCATTTCAAAGATCTAATAGAATATACAATTACATATAGTAATACAACAATGCCAACACAAAAGTTAATGTTCTAATACAAACAACTAACCTAATTAAGATTCATCATTTCCTAAAACAACTGGGTAACGATTGCTTATATAGTCATACAAGTAGGCGACACTCATTTCCCTTACTTCATCGATCTTCGAGTCTTTGTAGCATTCACTTCCATTAGGAAAACACTAGAAACAATGAAAAGCAAGATAAAAGTAAGTCAATACATAAAAGTTTCAATTAGTTCAAACCAAACCAAAGACATTGACAACTTAGAGAATAATACAAGGCTAATAAGATATTACTTGGCTAAGATCATCAATCTCCGCTCCGTTATTAGCACGTACAAACTGGATTATGTCTCTAATAAAATTCATAACATAATAACCGCATAAGTGACCCGGCGGTTGTTGTGGACACTGCACATGATCAATAATTTCTTATTACACACTATATTTAATGCTAAAGCTATTAAAAAGATAGTAGATATGAGACTTCGTACCTTAACTACCTTCCAACGAACACTTTGTGTATTTCTCGGTACACATCCTTGATAGTATCGGTACAATCCCCTAAAATGAATAACATTATTATAATTAGTGATTGTTAACATACAAATTACAAGATAAAAGTGAGGCTAAAACGACTTACATGTCCACTAAATCCTTTGCATCGACGTTTATTCCTTTATCACCTAGATCTGGATCTAGCCAATGCGCTACATGTTGTTTAGGGAAGATGACACATAACATCCAATGCCACCTAACAGAAACAAACTACATTTAAAATATGAATTCAAAAAATAGATATAAAACATAATCATTAAATAATGAACTTACTTTACATGATCCACGTATGGTAGGAAGTAACAAAAATTATGATCTCGGTCCGGCATACTCAACCTTGCAACAAACGTCATCAACCTCTCATCTCTGTTGATTGTTGGCGTCATGATGGAAGGATTGAAGAAACCAAACTTAATATCTCATCCCATCATCTCATTGTTCAAAGAACTACAAATTAAAACTTTTGTGTTAGAGTTATATAGACCATGCATTAGAACAAATGATAATCAAAAAATAACCGTGAACATTACTGACGGACGCACAGTCGTCGTGTGCAAACGTCAAGAATAAATTTATAAATTCGTTACTCGCGACTTCACTACTGGGTAGCAAGTGGTAAGTAGGGGTCGAACCCAAGAGAATTAGGGGGATAAGCTATTCTTTGAGGGAATTGTACAGCGAGGGAGCGTGTTTTAGGATGATTGAGGTTTTAGTGCGGAAAAGTAAGTGATTGGTTGGTTGGTTTTGGTTTTTTGTGTGCGGAAAAGTAAATGACATAAAAGTAAAGTACTGAAAATAAAGGTAGAAGACTTACAGCGGGTGATGCGTGATTGGCAAGTCCTCCGGAAGGTGAGCAGTTGATAGAGCAGTTTATACTAAAATTGAAAGTAAATGCAGGTGGTGTTTAAATTTAAGGAAAGCATTCAGTTTCGGGGGCCTTGTATCATAGCCTGTTTATCATTGACCGCTAATGATCATACTAAATGTTCAAAGATGAATCGAGGATATTTCTAGCACAAGACTTGCAACATCGTTTAGAACACTTGTTCTACTTAGACTAATTCCTCCTTTCGAAGTATCTTAGCCTTATGTGCATCCATTTGATCTTTCAGTTACGATCGACCAAATGGTGTTTTAGATAAGTCGAACTCCTCAGATAAGCTTTGCCCGCTAAAGCATCCACTTACCTGAGTATGTTCACGAACCCCACGGAAGAGCTTTGCCCGTTAAAGCATCCACTCAACCTTGGAAGTTCTGACCTGATATATGGCACATAGAACAAGTTTCGAACACAAAGATGCACTAGGTGCAGGGTCTAAAACATTTTATAATACAAGTACACCCCTTCAACCGAATGAAGAGTTTAGCTACGAATATCCATAGAGGTGGATACCATAGCTAAGTACTTACGGTTTTTGAAAGACAGTAAGTAAAGGAAAGGGGTGAGTACTTCAAGAACCGACAAGAGTACTCGAGAATAAAGAAAAGCTTGAGTACTCAAGAACCGACAGGAGTACTCAAGACTGAACTATAATACTCAAGAACCAACAGGAGTATTATATATTTCAAACCAAAAACTTACAAAAGTGCCAACTTTCTAGAGAGATAAGTGAAGTATGGATTTGAAGATTGTGGGATGTGTTACAAATGAGATGGAGGCATGTATTTATAGCCAAAGGAGAGGGGAATGGAGGGCTAAGATGAAACCACATGGCAAGCCATCCATGGCTTGCCAAAAGCCGCCGGTTGGAGGTCACCATGGAGGAGAGCTTGGTGGCTTTGGTCACTTCCACCCTAAAGCCGCCGGTCATGGAGGATAAGGATGAGTTTTGTGTGAGTTTTGTGATGTTTTCACAAAACTATCAGTGTATTTCAGCTCCGGACTGACTTTGGTTGCTCCTCGGTTTGATTTGTTTTGAGTGATTCCATGTCAGGATCTTGAGATTTCTTCAGTCGGCGTCTGATCTTGACCTCGGAATGACTCGTAACATCTTTTCTGCGTAAATCCTCTCCTTAGCGTGTATTCTCTCTAGGTTCCAAAATACCCTGTAGATAAATATCGGAACTAACAAGCAAAAGTTAAATAGACAAACAGTCTAATTTGGTGGGTTTAACTGTGTTTATGATTCGTATAATTATGGTCCATCAGATCATCCCACAGTTTTAGTTGTTCGTCCCGAACAATGCTATTAAAGGGCGGCACACTAAGTAAGCTTTTAAAATATGAAAGTTAGACTGTGGGACTCGATTTATCCTAATTCATGCATTACTACTTATTACTAAATTAAACCGTGTAAATAAATAGAAGAAACTTGATACTTGTACCTCCGTGCTGAGATGCAAATTATTTTGGATGTCTCGGGAGATAGCCCTTTTTAGGCTCCTGGACTGCATTCTCGGGACCGTCTCGCACTATATGATTTTCTTGTAGCTTTCTCTAGCACGTGATTCGGTTCGGGTTTCAATGGTTTGAGCCTTTTTGATTTTCTTTTGGCGAGGGACAGCTTTTGTAGTGAATCGGCCTTTGGCCTTTGATTTGACTCTTTGAGTACTTCACTTTTTGTTCGGTTAAAACCTTCACAATTTTGGGCCTTTGGCCTCTTGATTTGCTTCTTTGAGCTTTTGCCTTTTGTGGCTTGCTAGTCCATTTTCTCAAGCCTTTTTGGGAGGTCCAATCGTCGCCCGCAAGCATATGGAAATACCTACCCGCTCCTCTCATCCTTGCCGTTTCGCGCGGGTCAAGATGAGGGTCGCTCATCTATTTTCTCGGCTACTTTGACTAGAGATAGGACGGTCTGATTCCCGTCCTCGCCTTTTTTCTTTTTGCATAAACACTGCATGGCGGAGATGACTTCAATCTTCACTGAAACCCGAAGTGCAGCCTCCACTGACTTCGAAAACCATATAGTTAGATTTGATCCTTCGAGTGCTTGCCAAGCCTCTCTAGGGTAGTTTATGTCAACTCCACATCTCTAGTTTATCTCAGCACAAAGGGACAAATGAGAAGTTACATTCTAAGTTTTTAAACAGTTGAATTTTCACAAGGTTAATGCATGAATTATGATCTATCTTTTTCACATTCTCAAGTTCATATTTTCAAAAAGATAATATTAAAGGAAAGAAAACATGTTTATGTACACAGGTGGTTCTCACCCCACACTTTTGAACAAAGGCGTGCCTTTCAGCAAGACTTAGTTCAAAAGCCATGCAAGCAGATGTTATATGAGAAGGAAATGACATTAAGGAAAAGGGAAGAACAGAACTCCCTTAATTGTGTCGAATGACATGGCTCGAGGCTGGATAATCGAGGGAGTTCGGCTGGGGCCTTGAACTCTTGGAATAGGCCTGGTTGGATTGATGTTGCACCCATAACCGATTCCTGAATAGTCATTTCTTCTATGCACCAAGTGGGTGAGAGCGACTTATTAGAAAAAACTAAATGACAGAAAATAAAAGTACTGAAAGTAAGATAGGTGTCGGGTTACCTCCCGACCAGTGCCTTTGTTTAACGTCATTGGCTCGACAGTACCTCATTCTTGGATCACTGGTTTGGATCCCATGGGTGGCTCAGGTCGTATTTCGGCACTGTTCCTGTGTTGCTTCTTGCCTGGACTCTTCCTGATTTCTTGCTTGGGTTAGAATTCCACGGTTTTGGTGTTTTTTCTTTCCATTGTCTCTGAGAGGGCGAGGGTCCTTTGACTATAGCTGCTGGTCTTCTTACTCTTTCGGTCTCTTTTGGTAGGTCAAAATTCTGTGTACCGAGATCTGAGATAGGTATAATATCTGGCGGTTTCTTTGTATCCGTGCGGCTATTATCAATGTAGAAATTTGCAATTTTGCCGCCGAACTTAACCGACAATGAGCCCGTGCCCACATCGATTCTTGCTTTAGTAGCGTAGAGGAATGGTCGTCCCAATATTATTGTTGGAGGGTCGTCTTCGCTGGTCTCTCCCGTTTGTATTACATAAAAGTCTGCAGCAACGACTAGCTCTCCCACATGGAGTATTACATCTTCCAGCACTCCAACCGGACGGATGCACGATTTATCTCCTAGCTCGATATTGGACCTGGGTGGCTTCAATGGACCAAGTCCTAATAAGTAGTATAAGGAGGAAGGCATGGCATTGACAGCAGCCCCAAGATCGACTAAGCACTTATGAATCTGGGTTTCACCAATATCGCAGGTGACTGTGAAGGCCCCTGGGTCTTTATCTCTTTCCGGTTGTGACTCATGATCGGAAGTGAGGGCTCTTTCTATTATCGGGCCATTCTGCCCATTCCTTGGCTTAGGATTTGTATAATCGGACCCCTTAATGTTTTGCTTCGAAGCATAATTATTAGTTGGGGAGTCCCACCTTAAATTGTTATTGTCATCCCATCCAGATGCTGGTATGTCAGAGTGTATGATTGGCGGTGGTGTTATGCAAACGGTGAATGCATATCGTCCATTGTCAGTATGCGTGACCCATGTTTTGCCATCATTGGGTCGGTCTTCTTCTTGATTCCAATCAGGACGACGCCTACGGGTGAAGTGCTTGTTTGTAAGTTTGTAAGTTACGGATCGTGCTACTTCTCTTAGTGTCGTCTTTTCGTTTGACCTCTTTATCATGCTAAGATTCGCCTTTGGGTTTCGGATGGTTTGTGAAGGAAGTCTGCCAGGCTCATTAGTGAGTGTTGACATTGCAGTGGCGAGCTGGGACATTTGTTTGGTCAATTCTGAAATTGCCCCGTCAGTTTTCACCTGGTATTGGTGTAGTGAAGTACCCAATTGATTTATGCTTCCTGCGAGCTCCTTCATCGTATCATCAAGCGACTTGGTTGGTTCTTGCTGATTATGCGGGCCGGTTTGGTACTGATTTGGTCCTCTTTGCTGATATTGGCCTGCTGATGGAGCGTTGTGGTTATACTGACGGTGGGGAGGTTGGTAGAATGACTGAGCTAGTTGAGGATCAGCTGGTTGTGCTTCCTTCTGAGGATAGTTGTTGTTACGCCAACTCGGGTTGGTTGCTTGACCATACTGTCTGTTTTGTCCGGCTCTGTCATTGCTGTTGTTGTTGTATCCTTGGTATCCTCCCACTGCATTCACTTCTGCCGGTTCTTCTTCTATTAATGTTGGGCATGCGTCAGTTTTGTGGTCCGTAGAACCCCAAAATTCGCAAGGCTTTACTGGAACTGGCTGCCTTCGTAGGATCTGAATCATCATCTCCTTTAACTGTTTCATCTCTTCGGGCATAGAGTTCATTGGTGTTTCAGCTTTTGCTACATTCCTTGTTCGGGAGAATTCTTCTTGCCGAGTTGTCTCTTCTCTAAATCGGGCATTTTCAGCAACATTGGTGATGAGATCCCTTATGTTACTTAATGATAGATTCATCATGGATCCTCCAGCTGAGGCATCCAGGACCATTTTGTCTAAGGGTCTTAATCCATCACTGAGATACTCGACGGTGAGTTTCTCAGGCAGTCTAAGGGTACATCAGCTTCTCTCCAGGCGGTTGAACTTTTCCAGGTAATCGTACATGGTTTCATTGGATCCTTGCTTGATGTCTTGTAGTTGCCTTCGTACTTGCATCGCCCATCCTGCCGGGTAATATTTGTCCAGGAATTTCTTTTGCATCTGAGCCCATGTTCTGATGCTATCGGAAGGTAATGAACGGAACCAATCGTTTGCCGCGTCAATGAGGGAAAAGTAGAACGCCTTTAACTTGAAGTCGTCGACGGTGAGTTTCTCAGGCAGTCTAAGGGTACATCAGCTTCTCTCCAGGCGGTTGAACTTTTCCAGGTAATCGTACATGGTTTCATTGGATCCTTGCTTGATGTCTTGTAGTTGCCTTCGTACTTGCATCGCCCATCCTGCCGGGTAATATTTGTCCAGGAATTTCTTTTGCATCTGAGCCCATGTTCTGATGCTATCGGAAGGTAATGAACGGAACCAATCGTTTGCCGCGTCAATGAGGGAAAAGTAGAACGCCTTTAACTTGAAGTCGCTGGAGATGAGTCATTGCTGATTCTCCACGTGTTCCTGAGAATTTCGGTAAGTTGTGGGCCACTGAAGTGTTGATGATGATTGATGAGCCGTATTTATACGACTCATCGAGTCAACAATTCCTATCAATTCCAGCACTTTATTATGCAAACAGTTACTTCTTAGTGTTGTTTTGCATTTCAGGTGTTTCGGAAGCTCTAGGTGGAAACGTGCATTAAAGACGGCATTTTATGCCAAAAACACCACAATGGCAGATCAGACCTTTAGACGCTCGACGGAGCACTGGGAATGGACCGTTGATCAGAAAAATACGAGCTACATGGCGTTGCGTAGCTGACTCAATTCCCTACAACTCTCTAGTTCACACCGAGAGCATCCGGGGTCGTTTGGAAGGTCAAATCGAGAGCCGAAGTCAAAACAGATGCGCAGAATGGATGAACAGTGTCTGCGGATGAACAGTACTTCCCGCGCGAACAGTAACTTCCGGCCGTGAACAGTGTTTTGGGGCAGTGAACAGTGTTTTGGGCCATGAAAAGTACTCCGCCGTGAACAGTAACTCCGGCCCAAATCAATGTGAAATTAGGGCAAATTCAAAAGCTAGGGTTTCGGAATATTCTAGAAGATCAAGGTGGCTTGAAGATAAAGCAAAGATTATTATGGAAATATTTCCATGATTATCTTTTGGCTTATTTTGGGAACTTTAGGGTTTCTCAAAACTCTATATAAGGAGGAGCATACAAGACCTAAAATCATCCCTCAACACACGAGTCTCTCCTCTCAAAGCTCTCGGCCAAACCTCTCGGCCTCCTTGCTCCGCCACTTGCACCGCCGGTCTTCCACCTTGCTCAGCCGTGACTCACGGCCGGTTCTCTCCTCCTCGGTTCTTAGTGAAGTGATCTTGTTCCTTATTTACTTTTGCATTATTTTCATGGCCACGTGTAACTAAACTCACTATTCGGGTTAGGGTTTAATATATTGTGACGTATGTTTTTGAGATTTGAATCGTAATGCTTATTTCTTTATTCCACTAGACCTTGTGCTTATTACCTCAATTTATATTGTGAAACTAAGTTGATACTCGGAAAGGTTAGACTTAGTCGAACAATATAAATCCCTTATTTACTGTTTGTTTTATACTAGAGAGCTACAAACAAATAGCGCTCTAATTTAATATATCTTGGAATGGAGTATTAAATTGCTAGGTCTAGCGTGTGGTGTAGGCGTCCGGAAAGACCCTACTTTAGGTTATAACTTGGAATGGAAGTAACCACACTTAGGAATTAGAAATACGATATTTAGAAGTCAAGGATAAAACAAGTCACAATTAAGAAACCCTAGCCTAAATATTTCTCTCTGATATTTATTCGCTCGTTTATTTCGTTTGTTTTGAACTGTTTCCTAATTTCTCACAACCCCAATTGTCTTTCCTTATCTTCTTACAGAACAAAGTAGTAACTATCTAGCTCCCTTGGGTTCGACCCTTGCTTGCCGCTGTACTAATCCATAGCCAAGAGTAAGGAAAATTATAAATTCAAATTTGCAGGCACCGACGACGCCTGTCAATGATATTTTCCAGTTCAGGGCCTTCGTGAATGCACCATGGCTGGTTTCTGAAATACGATGCTGAGAGTTCTCCCATAGTAGGTTCGCGGAAATTGTTGTTGTCCCCGTAGTAGTTATCGAAAGTGGGTTCTCGTCTCGGCACTTGTCGAGGTTGAGGGGGTGGTGGATATCTAGGTGGTTGTACTGGACCAGCTGCGTTTCGGTCCTCGGGTGGTTGATGGACCATAATTATACGAATCAAAAACACAGTAAAACCCACCAAATTAGACTGTTTGTCTATTTAACTTCTGCTTGTTAGTCCCGATATATTTCTACAGGGTATTTTGGCGCTTAGAGAGAATACAGGCTAAGGAGAGGATTTTACGCTGAAAAGATATTACGAGCCAGTCCAAGGTCACGATCAGACACTGAATGTAGAAATCTCAAGATCCTGACGTAGGAATTACTCAAAATAAATCAAACCGAGGAACAACCAAAGTCAGACCGGAGCGAAATTGGACTGTTAGTTTTGTGAAAGCTGCACAAAACTCACATTTTCTCCCCATGGTGACCGGCGGCTTTGGGAAGAAGAGATGACTCATGGGTGGCCAAGCCACCTCACCCCTCCCTTCCTCCTCTTCCAACCGGCGGCTTGTCCTCCCCATGACCGGCAACCGGCGGCTTTTGCTCCCCCCATGTGGCGCCTCCTCCTTCTCCTCCCTTGGATCAAAAACCACATGCCATCATCTCCTCCATCCATTCCTCCCTTCTCCTCCCTATAAATGGAGCTCATCCCCTCCTCATTTCAAACATCCACAAATTGTAAATCACTTATCTCTCTACAATTGTTACTTTGTAAGTTTGGTTTGAAATTATAATACTCGTGTCGGTTCTTGAGTATTATAATACTGTAGAGAATACTCCTGTTGGTTCTTGAGTATTCAGTAGGAATTGGGAATACTCCTGTTGGTTCTTGAGTATTCCACCCCCTCTCCTCTTACTGTTTTCAAAAACCCCCGAGTATTTAGCTATGGTATCCACCTCTATGGATATTCGTAGCTAAACTCTTTATTCGGTTAAAGGGGTGTACTTGTATTGTAAAATGTTTTAGACCCTGCACTTAATGCCGCTTTGTGTTCAAAACTTGTTCTATGTGCCATATATAGGCAGAATTTCCAAGGTTGAGTGGAAGCTGTAACAAGCAAAGCTCTTCCGTGGGGATTCGTGAACATACTCGGGTAAGTGGAAGCTGTAACAAGCAAAACTTATCTGAGGAGTTCGACTTATCTAAAACACCACTTGGTCGATCGTAACTGAAAGATCAGGTGGATGCACACAAGGCTAAGATACTTCGAAAGGAGGAATTAGTCTAAAGTAGAACAAGTGTTTTAAACGATGTTGCAAGTCTTGCGCTTAGAAATGGCCTCGATTCATCTTTGAACACTTAGTATGATCATTAGCGGTCGATGATAAACAACTATGATGCAAGGCCCCTGAAATCGAATGTTTTCTTTAGACTACAAAACCCCCCTGTATTTACTTTTAATATTAGTATAACTGCAATCATCAACCGCTCATCTTCCGGAGGACTCGCCAATCACGCATCACCCACTGTAAGTCTTCTTCCTTTAATTTCCAGTATTTATTTTATGTCATTTACTTTTCCGCATAAAAAACTAAAAAACAACCAAAAAAATCACTTAGTTAATTAGCGCTAAAACTCAATCAACCTAAGAACACACTCCCCGCCAGTATAGTTCTCAAAGAACAACGTATCCCCCTAATTCCCTTGGGTTTGACCCCTACTTACCACTTACTACCCAGTAGTGAAGTCACGAGTAGCGGAAAATATAAATTTATTTGCACAGAGAACATTGCACCTTAACGACAGTGCAGTGGGCTCCGTCAAATTGGCACCGTTGCCGGGGAATTAGCCTTCGGATAAGTTGTTCTTTCCCTCCCATGTCCTCATGGCGCAACCCCCTTCATATGCATGGACAACAAGATACCTTCCTCTGTTCGGAGGTACGGATGGAGAAGACCCAGTTCAACACTGTCGAAACTTTCACCATATTTGTCAACACATAAAACCTGATAATGAAATGTTAGAGGAGTTTAAGCTTAAATGCTTTAAATTCTCTCTAACTGATTTTGCGACGATCTGGTATTACACATTAACCGCTAGCAGTGCAGTACATTTTGTGGACCTCTGCGTCCCATTCCTGAAAGAATTCTCCCCTCCATCCTTACGACAACAAACCCGTGAGAAGATCATGTGCCTGCAACAATCCCGGGATGAGACTTTGGACGAATACTACACGAGCTATGACACCATCGTCTCAAGCTGCCCGCACCATGGATTCACGAAGAAAGTTCTGCTTCAAAAATTTCTTCGTGGGATGAAGGCCGATGATCTGACGAGGATTAACGAAGCAATGAGAAGATCAACCAGGAACTTAACCATGGCTGACATGTGGAACCTCATAAATGACCTGGCCGCAGCCACAAAACGAATACCCCAAGCTGACAGAGGCATGCAGATGGAAGAGGCTGGACCAGAGACAGACGAAGAAGATACTCCCGAGCCGTCGGAAGAATCAAACATAGAAAGCTTCGGGAGCAACGAACCTTCATGGGAACTCGAGGCAGTACCAACAACGGAAGAAGTCCAAAACACCACCGAAAACTATGTGATCCCTGAAGAGGCTGAAAGAAGAATGGGAAAAGGGCCTGAGCAGAACGACTCCTCGATAGAGCATGTTTTCGCCATGTCTGGACAAGGCAGCCCTAAACACCAGAAAACCCAGTTCAAGAGACTAGTTGTAAAGGGTCCCTCGCCTTCTCAGAGACGTTGGAAGGAGAAATCACCAGAACAACGGGAACAGGACCCAATCACATCGTCTCACAAGAAATCAAGGAAAGGCAAGGCAAGAAGCAACACAGGAACAGTGGCAAAATTCGACCTGAGCCACCCATGGGATCCCAACCAGTGATCTAGGAATAAGGTACTGTCGAGCCAACGACGTTAAACAAGTGCACTGGTCGGGAGGTAACCCGACACTATCTTACTTTCTGTCATTTTATTTTCTATCTTTTAGTTTTTATCAATAAGTCGCTCTCACCCACTTGGTGCATAAAATGATTTGACTATTTAGGAATTGGTTTTTGGAGCACGATCGGATCAGCCAGGCAGCTTCCGTGAACTGCCGGGCTTGCGCTGAGAGTTCAAGGCCCCAGCCAAGCTCCCTCGATTATCCAGCCTCATGCCATGTCGTTCACTCGACACTTTAAAGGGAGTTCTGATATTACCTTTCATTAATATCATTTCCTTCTCGTAATTGTCTGCTTGCATGGCTTTTGAACTAAGTAGTGCTGAAAGACATGCCTTCGTTCAAAAGTGTGGGGTGAGATCCGCATGTGTACATAAATAAATAACATGTTTTTCTTTTTTAGTGTTATCTTTTTGAAAATATGAACTTAAGAATGTGAAAAAGATAGATCTAAAATTCATGCATTTACCTTGTGAAAATTCAACTGTCTAAAAACATAGAACGTAACTTCTCATTTGTCCCTTTGTGCTGAGATAAACTAGGGATGTGGAGTTGATAGAAATGCCCTAGAGAGGCTTGGCAAGCAATCGAAGGACTGAATTTTACTATATGGTTTACGAAGTCAGTGGAGGCTGCACTTCGGGTTTTTCAGTTGAGTCAAGAGTCAGCTCCGCCATGCAGTGTTTATGCATAAAAAATGAAGAAGGCGGGACGGGAATCAAACCGTCCTATCTCTAGTCAAAGTAGCCGGGAAAATAAATGAGCGACCCTCATTTTGACTCGCGTGAAACGGCAATGATGAGAGAGAGGGGGCGGTATTTTCATATGCTCGCGGGCGATGATTGGACCTCCCAAGAAGGCTTGAGAAAATGGACTAGCAAGTCACAAAGAAGTGAAAGCTCGAAGAATCAAATCAAGAGGCCAAAGGCCCAAAATTGTGAAGGTTTTAACCGAACAAAAGTGAAGTACTCAAAAAAGTCAAATCAAAGGCCAAAGGCCGATTCACTACAAAAAGCTGTCCCTCGCCAAAAGAAGAAAAAAAATCAAAAAGGCTCAACTCAACTGTGAAACCCGAACCGAATCACGTGCTAGAGAAAGCTACAAGGAAACCATATAGTGCGAGACATTCCCGAGGTTGCAGTCCAGGAGCCTAAAAAAGGGCTATCTCCCGAAACATCCAGAATAATTTGCATCTCGGCACGAAGGTACAAGTATCAAGTTTCTTCTATTTATTTACACAGTTCAATTTGGTAATAAGTAAGTAATGCATGAATTAGGATAAGACTAGTACCACAGTCTAATTTTCATATTTTAACAAACTTACATAGAGTGCCGCCCTTTAATAGCATTGTTCGGGACGAACAACTAAAAGTGTGGGGTAATCTGATGGACCATAATTATACGAATCAAAAACACAGTAAAACCCACCAAATTAGACTGTTTGCTATTTAACTTCTGCTTGTTAGTCCCGATATATTTCTACAGGGTATTTTGGCGCTTAGAGAGAATACAGGCTAAGGAGAGGATTTTACGCTGAAAAGATATTACGAGCCAGTCAAAGGTCACGATCAGACACTGAATGCAGAAATCTCAAGATCCTGACGTAGGAATTACTCAAAATAAATCAAACCGAGGAACAACCAAAGTCAGACCGGAGCGAAATTGGACTGTTAGTTTTGTGAAAACTGCACAAAACTCACATTTTCTCCCCATGGTGACTGGAGGCTTTGGGAAGAAGAGATGACTCATGGGTGGCCAAGCCACCTCACCCCTCCCTTCCTCCTCTTCCAATCGGCGGCTTCTCCTCCCCATGACCGGCAACCGGCGGCTTTTGCTTCCCCCCATGTGGCGCCTCCTCCTTCTTCCTCCTTCTCCTCCCTTGGATCAAAAACCACATGCCATCATCTCCTCCATCCATTCCTCCCTTCTCCTCCCTATAAATGGAGCTCATCCCCTCCTCATTTCAAACATCCACAAATTGTAAATCACTTATCTCTCTACAATTGTTACTTTGTAAGTTTGGTTTGAAATTATAATACTCCTGTCGGTTCTTGAGTATTATAATACTGTAGAAAATACTCCTGTTGGTTCTTGAGTATTCAGTAGGAATTGGGAATACTCCTGTTGGTTCTTGAGTATTCCACCCTGACAGAACCGCTGATAGCTCTAGAATACATGCATTTTAGGCGACCTTTACGCTTACTGTTTCGGTCATTCCTTTACGATTTCACCTGCTATTTGATGCCTTGTGATTCATTTCAGGCCCATTTTAGAGATTTAGCTGAGAACACAAGTGAACAGTGATTTCGGAGCAAACCGAGCCTTCTCGAGCGATAAGTGAGCAAAACAGAAGTCGGAACAAATTCATCTCAAAATCATGCGAACGCATGATATCAATTCATGCGCTCGCATGACCCCGACCAGACGCATGAAGAAAGAATGCGATCGCACAACCAAAGGACCATGCGATCGCACAAACATATCATGCGATCGTACGATGCAGACCAGTCGCATGAGATATTGATGCGATCGCATAAAAGACCATGCGAGCTCACCTGAAGATCAACCTTCTCTAAGACCATGCGAACGCATGATTCCATATCATGCGAGCGCATGACACAAACCAGTCGCATAAGAAACTCATGCGACCGCACGTTCCAGGCCAAGATCGCACAAGCTTCGACCTTTAGACATCGTGCGAACGCATGAATTTACATCATGCGACATTTTGGCTAGCAGAGCCGATGGGGACTTAGACAAGGATTCCCCTCCACCCTCGCCCCAGCGCAACGACAAAACCGACAAATTCAACAAGGCCAAGCCCTACGAGTTCGAAAGGCAACTCCAATTCTGTTACGCAAAGGACGCTGAACTGCACACTGCCCTCACAAACAAAGGTAAATGGCCTATTCCCTTGCTTTTCCCGGTTGTCGGTGACTTAGGGCAATTAGAGGTTTTAGACGATCTCAAGGAGTTAGTAGTGCAGAGCGGTATGAACTTTGTATTTAGGGAAGATCCCGGTTCTTACCATGAGGAAACAATGGAGTTTATTAGCTCGTTTAGTCCAATGCATGCGCCATTATGGATGGCAGTGATGGGAAGGCGGGGAAAATTGTGGCTTGGAGGTTTTCTTTAGGAAATCTTAGGTGGGAGGTCAAGTCGGAGGTCCTTTGTGATTGGTTAAGGGTACCTAGAGATGGGGAGATTCCCGAAGTTGTGGATGAGGAGATTAAAGATTTTTGGAAGAGGATATCAGGGTGTGACTACACCAACGATGGCCAGCATAAGTCCACAAGCATTAGAGTTCATAAGTGGAATGTCATTCACAAGCTCTTGGGAGGCATTATTTTTGTCCGTACTGACTATGGGAGGATAGTGAGCAGAATGGAGTTAGCTATTATGTCGATAATGGAGAAGGGAAAGAAAGTCGATTGGTTGTGGTGCATATCTAATGGAATTCAAGGATATCAGTCCTTGACTTCGAAGAACAAAGGGCTCGGCGGTGGTTCGTTTGTGACGTGGATCGCAAGAAAGCTAAACATCACATTCGGGGAAAGGGAGGGCGACAAACAGGCACTTGGATTGAAGAAGATGCGTTATAGGCGCATCTTGGGCAAAGGTTTGAGATGGGCAAACGATGGGAAAGAACCTGAGACTGCAGCCGAGGACGAGGAGCTGAATATTGATGAAGAGATTGATGGGTATGTAGACCCTAGGGCGCCGTCCTCCTCCCGCTCCGTGCCCCCCCCCCCCTCGTGACTTTTCTGACCCGGGACTTGTATCGCTTATTTCTCGGTTTGAGAGCTTGGCTAGAGAGCAGCGCGACCACAATGCTTATGTCACGCGGCATTTCCAGTGGCAAGAGCAGCACGCCCACTGGAATGAGAGGACTCTGCTCACCATGGCCACTCACATGGGGATCGCCTCTAGCATCGGTCCACCTCCACTTCCACCCATGGATCCCGCAGAAGACCTGACAGCTGGCCTCTCTGACTTTGACGGCAGTATATGATCGACATTTCTATATGCCTCATGTGTTTTGTTCCCTATGACTTTTAGTTGATACATTTTGGATCATTTTATGTGGCTTCTCGATGCACCTACTTCTGATGACTATTTTGTAATTCGTTTTATGCCTATGATGCGTTTTGAAGTTTTTATGATCGTCGTGTTTCAAATAGATGCATTTAAAAATAGGTTTTCTATGCTCGCATAACATTCATGCGTTCGCATGAAATTGTTATGCGACTGCCCATAATCATGCGTTCGCATGTACCTATTTCGTGCGATCGCACGACTGGTCCCAAAGAAAAATCTATGCGCTCGCATAATAATTTCATGCGACTGTCTTCGAGCATGCGAGCGCACAGATAAATCATGCGATCGCACGATACTTCAACATGCAAAATTTTGGGCATTTTTGTGATTAAGATTGGATTGGTTTGCATAATTTTGGCATGTTCGCGATACTGATTTCCCCTACCTCGTGTGCTTAATACTCTCACTTTCAGTTCATGCCTAATGGAACAACACGGAAAATCACGCGTCGCCCCTTTGGAGCAAAACCAATTCGGATTGCAACCAACATCTCTTTCTTCGATAATGGCTACCTCCAAAGGAGAGAAGTTTCTCTTAACTCTCTCTCCGTATTTCATTCTATTCATTGCTTAGGGACTAAGCAATTGCTAAGTGTGGGGTGGGCTATAATTGACATGTCTTGTCTATATGAGATGTTTGTGTCTATTTGATATGCTCATTTATTCGAAATCTTATCAACTTTTGTCTAAGGGCGAACATTTGCACTACACACAATTCATCCAAAAATTTTAAAATATTAATGAAAACAAAAAGTCTAGGCAAGGCTACAATTTTCGATAAACTTCATCTTTAAATTCAACTAGTCGTGCATGATTTTACTTGATTGATCCTTTAGATGACTAATGGATTGGATTGTTGATTTTCATTCTTGAGGATCAAAGCATCTACTAGCATTTCTTTATAATTTATTCTAAGCTTTTTCTCGTTGAGACTAAAGAGTTGATCTTTGAAAGCATAAAATCGAAAAAAAATATAATTTTAAAACTCTTGCATGCCATGACTGCCTTTAGGTGACCTTAGTGACCTTGTTTGTCTTGTGAATTTGTCTTGTTGGTTTGTCATGCTCCATTTTTCACACTTAGCCCTTTGTCAAAGTTCTAAGTGTGGGGTCAAAAAAGGGCAAGAAAGAAAAAAAAGAAAGAAAGAAAAAAAGAAGGAAAAATAGAAAGAAAAAAGTGTGAAATAAGCCCCAAATCCCTTCCTTATGATCGATCACCATTAGGAAGAACTTTAAAGAAGTATGTGCTAAGTGCCGAGGGTTAGGAAGGTAAGTTCCCCCTCGAAAGTGCTTAGTACGGCTTCTACCCCCTTTAATGTTTCAATTAGACTTGACAATCGGCTATTCCGCCATTCTCTAGCATGAAAACCGACAAAACAATTGATACTTCCTAGCAAGAATTCACTAAGGGACGAACCTCGTATTCTTTTATACTTAGGCATGATATGACTTGCAAGTGTATACAAAAAATGTAATGTTGGAACTCCTCTTCTCTTATGACTAAGTGACCTTTGCGTCCTAGGCTTGAGAATGAGTTCAAAGCCCATAAGCCAATGGACTAGCCTTCTTGCTAGCATTTGTGAGTGATCCAACAAGATTTCTTTGCAATTATTAGATCATTTTCTTGAAGTCGCTAATATAGAAGATGACTAGAATCCTTGATTAAAGAGTTATTAGTCTTTGCTTTGATTTGCTTGAATGTCCTAATTCATGAATTTCCATAAGGATTCGAAGAGGACTCATGTAGTGATTGAAATGCACATATCTAGTTGAATACACTATGAACTTCATGAAAAATTCCTTGCCTAGTACTTTGAAAATTGTGAGCTAAAAATGTCTATTTGGATGATTGTTCTCTTTGTGGGATTTGTGAGTATTCCCGTGTCTGAAAACTCTCAGGAGACTACAACTCCTCCACTAGGGTAGCCTAGGGGTTTAAAGGCTTGGTGCATTCGCTAAATGCACTCGTGTCACCTACGAAAGTGGTTTATCATTAGTAGCTTTTACTTTTTAGTATTTTGTCCGGCTTTAGAGTCCATATGGAGTTCTTTTTGGACAGATCCCTAGTAGTTGAAATTGCAATATTGTTGATGATCTATATGACTAGTTTGCTCGGGACGATCAAACGATAAGTGTGGGGTGATTTGATAGCTCTAGAATACATGCATTTTAGGCGACCTTTACGCTTACTGTTTCGGTCATTCCTGTACGATTTCACCTGCTATTTGATGCCTTGTGGTTCATTTCAGGCCCATTTCAGAGATTTAGCTGAGAACACAAGTGAACAGTGATTTCGGAGCAAATCGAGCCTTCTCGAGCGATAAGTGAGCAAAACAGAAGTCGGAACAAATTCATCTCAAAATCATGCGAACGCATGATTTCAATTCATGCGCTCGCATGACCCCGACCAGACGCATGAAGAAAGAATGCGATCGCACAACCAAAGGACCATGCGATCGCACGATGCAGACCAGTCGCATGAGATATTGATGCGATCGCATAAAAGACCATGCGAGCTCACCTGAAGATCAACCTTCTCTAAGACCATGCGAACGCATGATTCCATATCATGCGAGCGCATGACACAAACCAGTCGCATAAGAAACTCATGCGACCGCACGTTCCAGGCCAAGATCGCACAAGCTTCGACCTTTAGACATCGTGCGAACGCATGAATTTACATCATGCGAACGCATGATGTCGTAAAACAGCATGTTTTCTGACTTACTATAAAAGGAAATTAGGGTTTTTTTGGCGGTGTGTTGTTTTTCTGGGATTTTTCTGGGGATTTGAAGAGAAGAAAGCTTGGAGAAGAAGCAAGAATTTTACATCATCATCAACAACTCGGATCGTGGATCGTCCTTCATCATTATTCCTCCATATTGGTTCTAGAATCCTAAACCCAACTTTGTTTATGTTTTTCTACTCATCTACTATTGATATGGGTTGTAATCTCACCATGAGTGAGTAGTGATAATGGTTGGGGTTCTATGAACCCCTAGGCATGTTTGTGACGTTTTGAATACCATGAATACAATTGATGAATAAATTTTACACACGATTCTTCTTCGTTTAATCTTAATGTTTTTGGATTACCTATGACATGTTTTTTGACAAGTCCGAAATAAGGATTCTAGTTGATTTCATGCTTGACGTAGCTAACCCCTGAAAAGTATGATTTCAAAGAAACTAAACGAAGAAGCATTAGGATTTTAGTGTTACATGGCGATGCTTTAATCTTAATGAGAATGGCTTGAATTTAATAAGTGCATGATTTATTTAGCCAATAAAGCGCGAGTGTGAGGCTAGATAAATAATGTGCTATAGCACCAATAAAGCGCGAGTGTGAGGTGCTATGCGAGGTGTAACCTCTTGGTGCTAGGTTGTAGCGCGAGTTGAACCTAGTATTAACGTTACATGGCTAAATTCTATATGTGTATGTTCGAATTCATCAATGGTGTTCTAATTTGCCGTCACAATAATTGTCTAGGAGGGGATTAGAACCCTAGTCATCTTTAATTGATTGTTTACCTATTTCATCGACTAAATCTTTTTCTAGGATAGTAAATCATTTTGCTACCGACCTTTTTTTTGAGGATCAACCCCCCCCAAACCATAGACATCTTAGATTTAATCGTTAGCACTAATTAGTTTAATCACCTATCTTTTGGGTACGACCTTGGGTTTCCCAAGTCAAAATATAAATGTTTTGATTAACCGTGTTTGGCATAAGTATTTGATAATTCTTATCGAATATTTACACTGAATTACAATCGATCAACCGCTCGTCGTCAAAGCGATTTGTGCAAATAAATTTATAATAGTCCGCTACTCGCAACTATACTACTGGGTAGTACTTGGTAAGTAGGGGTCGAACCCAAGGGAACCAGGGGAATAATTGTTCTTCGGGGGGATTACGCAGCGTGGGAGCGTGTTTAAGGTCGGTTGGTTGGTTTTAAAGCTACCAGCTATTTTGATTGATTGATTGGTTGGTTGGTTGATTTTAATACTGGAAAGTAAATTACAGTTTACAATTAAAGAGAAATGTTCGGTTTCAGGGGACTTATATTATATCCTGTTTATCATTGACCTTTAGTGACTCTCCTAAGTATTCAAACAGTGTATCAAGGCCATTCCAAGCACTCGGTTTGCGTACACTGTCTAGCCTATTCCAAGGACGTAGAACACTTATTCTATTTAGACTAATACTCCATTCCCGATTATATTAGCCTATGTGCATCCATTTGATCAATCATTCCCAATCAACCAAATGGTGTTTAAGATGAGTCAAACTTCTCAGATAAGCTTTGCCATTCCAAGCATCCACTTATCCGTACAAGTTTACGAACCCCGCTGTAGAGTTTTGCCATTCCAAGCATCCACTCTACCTTGGACGTTCTGACTTAATATATGGCATATAGAATAAGTTTTGAATACTTAGACTAGACACTAAGTTAATAGTCTAAAACATTTTATAATACAAGTGCGCCCCTTAGACCGAACTACTAGTTTAGCTACCATTTATCGCGCTAAACATTATAACTAAGGAAATAAAACAGTTGAATAAATACTAAGAATTACTTACAACCGTTGAAGCGCCAAGGGAGCTATCCTTTATTTCCAAAGCCAAGATTACAACATTACAAATATTACAACTTCTAGAGAGAGAAGTGAAATGAGATTGAGGTGTGTTGAAATGAGGAGGAGGAGGCCTCCTTTTATAGCCAAAAGGGGAGGAGATGGGTGGTGGAGATGGTGGACATGTGCATTTGATCCAAGGGAGGAGAAGGGAGGAGGAGGAGGAGGTGACATGTGGAGGAGCAAAAAGCCGCCGGTCACCATGGGTGGAGGAGCCGCCGGTTGCCGGTGGTGGAAGGAGGAGGAGGGGTGGCTTTGGCCACCTCTTGCCCAAGTGGTCGGTCATCTTACCCAAATGTGAGTTTTGTACAGTTTTGTGCAGTCTTTTCACAAAACTGTCAATGTGTTTCTTCCCCGGGCTGTCTTGACTCCACTCCTGATTCTTCTGATTAATTTGTTATGGTCAATTCAACGTCAGGATCCTTGATATTTCTTCAGTCGGCATATGATCTTGACCTTGGATTGACTCTTGTTATCTTTTCAGCATAAAATCCTCTCCTTGGCGTGTTTTCACTTCAGTCTCTAAAATGCCCTGTGAAAATATATCGGGACTAACACTTAGAAGTTAGATAGACAAACAGTCTAATTTGGTGGGTTTAACTGCATTTATGTTTCATACAATTATGGTCCATCAGATTACCCCACACTTTTAGTTGTTCGTCCCGAACAATGCTATTAAAGGGCGTAAGTTCTAAGTTTGGCTTTGGAATATGAAAATTAGACTGTGGTACTCGATCTATCCTAATTCATGCATTGCTTACTTATTACCAAATTAGACTGCGTAAATAAATAGAAGAAACTTAATACTTGTACCTCCGTGCTGAGATGCAAATTATATTGGATGTCTCGGGAGATAGCCCTTTTTAGGCTTCTGGACTGCACTCTTGGGATCGTCTCTTACTATATGGTTTTCTTGTAGCTTTCTCTAGCACATGATTCGATTCGGGTTTCAGTGAGTTGAGCCTTTTTGATTTTCTTTTTTGGCGAGGGACTACTTTTTTGTTATAGTGAATCGGCCTTTGGCCTTTGATTTGACTTTTTGAGTGCTTCACTTTTGCTCGGTTAAAACCTTCACAATTTTGGGCCTTTGGCCTCTTTTGATTTTCTTCTTTGAGTTTTTCGCCTTTTTGTGACTGCTAGTCCATTTTCTCAAGCCTTTTTGGGAGGTCCAATCATCGCCCGCAAGCCTATGGAAATACCTCCCCGCTCCTCTTGTCTTTGTCGTTTTGCGCGGGTCAAGATGAGGGTCGCTCATCTATTTTCTCGGCTATTTTGACTAGAGAGAGGACGGTCTGATTCCCGTCCTCGCCTTTGCATAGATGCTTCTTGGCGGAGTTGACTTCAATTATTCACTGAAAACCCGAAGTGCAGCCTCCACTGACTTCGAAAACCATATAGTTTGATCTGATCCTTTGATTGCTTGCCAAGCCTCTCTAGGGCAGTTTATATCAACTCCACATCCCTAGTTATTTCAGCACAAAGGACAATTGAAAAAGTTACATTCTAAGTTTTTAAACAGTTGAATTTTCACAAGGTTAATGCATGAATTACGATTTATCTTTTTCACATTCTTAAGTTCATATTTTCAAAAAGATACTATTACTAAAAAAGAAAAAAACAGCTGCATGTTATTTATGTACACAGGTGGTTCTCACCCCCCCACTTTTGAACGAAGGCGTGCCTTAGTTCAAAAGTCATGCAAGCTTAAAACTAAATTACTGAATTTAAATGACAGAAATTAAAGTGCGGAAAAGTAAGATAGTGTCGGGTTACCTCCCGACCAGTGCACTTGTTTAACGTCGTTGGCTCGACAGTACCTCGTTGTGGATTACTGGTTTGGGTCCCATGGGTGGCTGAGGTCAAACTTTGCCACCGTTCCAGTGTTGCTTCTTCCTGACTTCTTGCTGGAGTAAGAGCTCCATGGTTTTGGTGTTTTCTCTTTCCATTGTTTCTGAGAAGGCGGGAGACCTTTGACCATAGCTGCTGGTCTTGATACTTTTTTGGTCCCTAAAGACAGGTCAGAAAACTGTGCACCGTGATCTGAGATAGGTGTTATGTCTGGCGGTTTCTTCGTGTCCGGGCGGCTCTTATTAATGTAGAAGTGTGCAATTTTGCCGCCGAACTTAAGTGATAATGACCCCTTGCCCACATCGATTCTTGCTTTAGTGGCGTAGAGGAATGGTCGTCCCAATATTATTGTTGGTGGGTCGTCTTCGCAGGTTTCTTCTGTTGGTATTACATAGAAGTCTGCAGCAACGACAAGTTCTCCCACATGGAGTATTACATCTTCCAGTTCTCCAACTGGGCGGATGCATGATTTATCTCCCAGCTCGATATTTGATCGAGGTGGTTTCAACGGACCAAGTCCTAGTAGGTAATACAAGGAGGAAGGCATGGCGTTGACGGCAGCCCCAAGATCGACTAAGCATTTATGGATCTGGGTTTCACCAATACCACAGGTGATTGTAAAGGCCCCAGGGTCTTTATTTTTTTCCGGTTGTGGCTCATGATCTGAAGTGAGGGCTCTTTCTATTGTCGGACTATTCTGCCCACTCTCTGGCTTAGAATTTGCGTACTCGGACCCTTTAAAATTTTGCTTCGAAGCAATAATATTATTTGGGGAGTCCCAACCAGATGCTGGTATGTCAAAGTGTGTGATCGGCGGTGGTGTTACGCAAACAGTAAACGCGTACCGTCCATTGTCAGCATGCGTAACCCATGTTTTGCCATCATTGGGTCGGTCTTCTTCTTGATTCCAATCAGGTCGACTCCTACGGTTGAAATGATTGTTTGTAAGTCTGTAGGTTGGGGACCGTGCTACTTCTCCTAGAGTAACCTTCATGTTTGATCTCCTTATCATGCTTATGTTCGCCTTAGGATTTTGGACGGTCTGTGAAGGAAGTCTGCCAGGTTCAGTAGTGAGTGTTGACATTGCGGTAGCGAGCTGGGACATTTGTTTGGTCAATTCTGAAATTGCACCGTCAGTTTTTGCCTGGTACTGGTGTAGTGAAGTACCCAATTGATTAATGTTTCCCGTGAGCTCCTTCATCGTGTCATTGAGCGACTTGCTTGGTTCCTGCTGATTGCTCGGTCTGGCTTGGTACTGATTTGGCCCTTTTTGGTGATATTGGCATGCCGATGGAGTGTTCTGGTGATATTGTCGGTGGGGTGGTTGGTAGAATGACTGCGCTAGTTGAGGGACAGCTGGTTGTGTCTCCGTCTGAAGATAGCTGTTGTTGTTACGCCAGCCTGGGTTGGATGTTTGACCGTACTGTCTATTTTGTCCAGCTCTGTCGTTGTTGTATCCTTGATATCCTCCCACTATATTTACGTCAGTCGGTTCTTCTTCTATCAATGTTGGGCATGCGTCCGTTTTGTGGTCTGTAGAACCACAGAACTCGCAAGGTTTTACCGTAACTGGCTGTCTACGTATAATCTCAGTCATCATCTCCTTTAACTGTTTCATGTCTTCAGTTATGGAGTTTACTGATGCCTCGGTTTGTGCTACCCTTTTTGATCGAGAGAATTCATCTTGGCGAGTGGTCTCTTCTCTAAATCGAGCATTTTCAGCAACGTTGGCGATGAGATTCCTTATGCCACTTAATGATAGATTCATCATGGATCCTCCCGCTGAGGCATCCATGAGCATTTTGTCTAAGGGTCTTAATCCATCAATGAGGTACTCGATGACGAGTTTCTCGGGCAATCCAAGGGTACAGCAGCTCCTTTCTAGGTGATTGAACTTTTCCAGGTAATCGTACATGGTTTCATTGGGACCTTGTTTGATTTCCTGTAGTTGCTTCCTTACTTGTATTGCTCTTCCAGCCGGATAGTATTTGTCTAAGAATTTCTTCTGCATCTGAGCCCATGTTCTAATGATTCCGGAAGGTAATGAAAGGAACCAGTCGCTTGCCGAGTCTATGAGGGAAAAATAGAACGCCTTTAACTTGAAGTCGTCCATATTTACTCGATTGGGCTTTAGATTCTGGCAAATGCCATGTAGGCGTTGGAGGTGAGTTGCGGCAGATTCTCCTTGAGATCCTGAGAATTTTGGCAGGTTGTGTGCCACTGATGCGTTGATGGTTATATTTTCTAATTCAGGGCTCTCATAGATGCACCACGGCTGTGTCTCGAAATTAGGGGCATTTAACTCTCCCATAGTTGGTTCACGGTAGTAGTTGTCCCCGTAGTAGTCGTCGAAAGCGGGTTCTCTTCTTGGCATGTATCGAGGTTGAGGTTGTGGTCGTGGGGGATGGATAGGAGGTTGTACTGGACCAGCTGCATTTCGGTCCTCGGGTAATTCTTGGTTTCTTCTGACTGCTTCCCTATCACGAGCTCTTCTGTTTCTGATGAGTTGTTCCGGGTCGTCGATGAATGGAAATGGTACCTCATCATTCTGATCGTACAGGTTTATTTCTTCGTCATCCTGGTAGTCATGGTGACTTTCTTCGCGAGACATGGTTGTTTTGAAGCGCGTAACGATTCAAAGAACAGTTATCCGATGACTAGTTCCCCGGCAACGGCGCCAATTTGACAGAACCGCTCGTCGTCAAAGCGATTTGTGCAAATAAATTTATAATAGTTCGCTACTCGAAACTATACTACTGGGTAGTACTTGGTAAGTAGGGGTCGAACCCAAGGGAACCAGGGGAATAATTGTTCTTCGGGGGGATTACGCAGCGTGGGAGCGTGTTTAAGGTCGGTTGGTTGGTTTTAAAGCTACCAGCTATTTTGATTGATTGATTGGTTGGTTGGTTGATTTTAATACTGGAAAGTAAATTACAGTTTATAATTAAAGAGAAATGTTCGGTTTCAGGGGACTTATATTATATCCTGTTTATCATTGACCTTTAGTGACTCTCCTAAGTATTCAAACGGTGTATCAAGGCCATTCCAAGCACTCGATTTGCGTACACTGTCTAGCCTATTCCAAGGACGTAGAACACTTATTCTATTTAGACTAATACTCCATTCCCGGTTATATTAGCCTATGTGCATCCATTTGATCAATCATTCCCGATCAACCAAATGGTGTTTAAGATGAGTCAAACTTCTCAGATAAGCTTTGCCATTCCAAGCATCCACTTATCCGTACAAGTTTACGAACCCCGCTGTAGAGTTTTGCCATTCCAAGCATCCACTCTACCTTGGACGTTCTGACTTAATATATGGCACATAGAATAAGTTTTGAATACTTAGACTAGATACTAAGTTAATAGTCTAAAACATTTTATAATACAAGTGCGCCCCTTAGACCGAACTACTAGTTTAGCTACTATTTATCGCGCTAAACATTATAACTAAGGAAATAAAACAGTTGAATAAATACTAAGAATTACTTACAACCGTTGAAGCGCCAAGGGAGCTATCCTTTATTTCCAAAGCCAAGATTACAACATTACAAATATTACAACTTCTAGAGAGAGAAGTGAAATGAGATTGAGGTGTGTTGAAATGAGGAGGAGGAGGCCTCCTTTTATAGCCAAAAGGGGAGGAGATGGGTGGTGGAGATGGTGGACATGTGCATTTGATCCAAGGGAGGAGAAGGGAGGAGGAGGAGGAGGTGACATGTGGAGGAGCAAAAAGCCGCCGGTCACCATGGGTGGAGGAGCCGCCGGTTGCCGGTGGTGGAAGGAGGAGGAGGGGTGGCTTTGGCCACCTCTTGCCCAAGTGGTCGGTGATCTTGCCCAAATGTGAATTTTGTACAGTTTTGTGCAGTCTTTTCACAAAACTGTCAATGTGTTTCTTCCCCGGGCTGTCTTGACTCCACTCCTGATTCTTCTGATTAATTTGTTATGGTCAATTCAACGTCAGGAACCTTGATATTTCTTCAGTCAGCATATGATCTTGACCTTGGATTGAATCTTGTTATCTTTTCCGCATAAAATCCTCTCCTTAGCGTGTTTTCACTTCAGTCTCTAAAATGCCCTGTGAAAATATATCGGGACTAACACGTAGAAGTTAGATAGACAAACAGTCTAATTTGGTGGGTTTAACTGCATTTATGTTTCATACAATTATGGTCCATCACACCCCCTCTCCTCTTACTGTTTTCAAAAACCCCCGAGTATTTAGCTATGGTATCCACCTCTATGGATATTCGTAGCTAAACTCTTTATTCGGTTAGAGGGGTGTACTTGTATTGTAAAATGTTTTAGACCCTGCACTTAATGCCGCTTTGTGTTCAAAACTTGTTCTATGTGCCATATATAGTTAGAATTTCCAAGGTTGAGTGGAAGCTGTAACAAGCAAAGCTCTTCCGTGGGGATTCGTGAACATACTCGGGTAAGTGGAAGCTGTAACAAGCAAAACTTATCTGAGGAGTTCGACTTATCTAAAACACCACTCAGTCGATCGTAACTGAAAGATCAGGTGGATGCACACAAGGCTAAGATACTTCGAAAGGAGGAATTAGTCTAAAGTAGAACAAGTGTTTTAAAAGATGTTGCAAGTCTTGCGCTTAGAAATGGCCTCGATTCATCTTTGAACACTTAGTATGATCATTAGCGGTCGATGATAAACAACTATGATGCAAGGACCCTGAAACCGAATGTTTTCTTTAGACTACAAAACCCCCCTGTATTTACTTTTAATATTAGTATAACTGCAATCATCATCCGCTCATCTTCCGGAGGACTCGCCAATCACGCATCACCCACTGTAAGTCTTCTTCCTTTAATTTCCAGTATTTATTTTATGTCATTTACTTTTCCGCATAAAAAACCAAAAAACAACCAAAAACATCACTTAGTTAATTAGCGCTAAAACTCAATCAACCTAAAAACACGCTCCCCGCCAGTATAGTTCTCAAAGAACAACGTATCCCCCTAATTCCCTTGGGTTCGACCCCTACTTACCACTTACTACCCAGTAGTGAAGTCACGAGTAGCGGAAAATATAAATTTATTTCACAAAGAACATTGCACCTTAACGACAGTGCAGTGGGCTCCGTCAGTGGTCCTTGGTTTCTTCGGGCGGCTGATGGATGCACAGTCGTTATGTGCAAACGTCAAGAATAAATTTATAATAGTCCGCTACTCGCGACTTAACTACTGGGTAGCAAGTGGTAAGTAGGGGTCGAACCCAAGGGAATCAGGGGAATAGATGTTCTTCGAGGGGGTTGTCCAGCGAGAGAGCGTGTTTTAGGTCGGTTGGTTGGTTTTAAAGCTACCAGCTAAGTGATTGATTGATTGATTGGTTGGTTGGTTGGTTTTAATACTGGAAAGTAAATTACAGTTTATAATTAAAGAGAAATGTTCAGTTTCAGGGGCCTTGTATTATATCCTGTTTATCATTGACCTTTAGTGAATTATCTAAGTATTCAAAGATGAATCGAGGCCCTTTCGTAGCGCAAGACTTGCAACATCGTTTAAAGCAACACTTGTTCTAAGCAAAACTAATTCCTCCTTTCGAAGTATCTTAGCTGTAAGTGCATCCACTTGATCTCCCAGTTACGTTATTGACCAAGTGGTGTTTTAGATAAGTCGAACTCCTCGATAAGTTTTGCTTGTGACAGCTTCCACTTAACGAGTATGATCACGAATTTCCACGGCAGAGCTTTGCTTGTGACAGCTTCCACTCAACCTTGGAAACTCTGACTTGATATATGGCACATAGAACAAGTTTTGAATACTAAGACTAGACGCTAAGTTAATAGTCTTAAAACATTTTATAATACAAGTGCGCCCCTTCTACCGAACTACTAGTTTAGCTACTATTCATCGCGCTAAACATTATAACTAAGGAAATAAACAGTTGAATAAATACTATAAATAATACTTACAACCGTTGAAGCGCCAAGGGAGCTATCCTTTATTTCCAAAGCCAAACTTTACAAATACATAACTTAGAGAGAGAAGTGTTTTTTTTACAAGTGAGGGATGATTGAAATGAGGGGAGGAGCTCCTCCTTATATAGCCATGGGAGGAGGAGGAGATGGAGGCAAGTGTTGCATGGTGATTGGAGGAGAAAATGAAGGGAGGAGATGGCCATACATGGAGGAAGGAGAGGAGGAGCAAGGAGGAGCCGCCATGTGGAGGAGGAGCAAAGCCGCCGGTCATGGTGGAGGAGAGCCGCCGGTAGCCGGTGGTGGAGGAGGAGGAGGGGTGGCTTTGGCCACCTCTTGCCCAAGTGGCCGGTCATCTTGCCCAAATGTGAATTTTGTACAGTTTTGTGCAGTCTTTTCACAAAACTGTCAATGTGTTTCTTCCCCGGGCTGTCTTGATTCCTCTCCTGATTCTTCTGATTAATTTGTTATGAGTGATTCAACGTCAGGATCCTTGATATTTCTTCAGTTGGCATATGATCTTGACCTTGGATTGACTCGTAACATCTTTTCTGCTCTAAAAGCTCCTCTTTAATGTGTATTCTCTCTAAGCTCTGAATTACCCTGCAAAAATATATCTGAACTAACAAGCAAAAGTTAAATAGACAAAATGTCTAAATAAGGGGGTTATACTGTGTTTATGATTCGTATAATTTTGGTCCATCAGCGGCCTCCCTATCACGAGCTGTTCTGTCTCGGATGATCTGTTCCGGATCGTCGACAAATGGAAGTGGCACCTCATCATTTCGATCGTACAGGTTTATTTCTTCGTCATCCTGGTAGTCATGGTAGCTTCCTTCGCGAGACATGGTTGTTTCGAAGCGAGTATCGATTCAAAGAACTTATCCGATTAAGTAACTAATTCACCGATAACGGTGCCAATTTTGACGGACGCACAGTCGTCGTGTGCAAACTTCAAGAATAAATTTATAAATCCGCTACTCGCGACTTCACTACTGGGTAGCAAGTGGTAAGTAGGGGTTGAACCCAACGGAATTAGGGGGATAAGCTATTCTTTGAGGGAATTGTACAGCGAGGGAGCGTGTTTTAGGATGATTGAGGTTTTAGTGCGGAAAAGTAAGTGATTGGTTGGTTGGTTTTGGTTTTTGTGCGGAAAAGTAAATGACATAAAAGTAAAGTACTGAAAATAAAGGTAGAAGACTTACAGCGGGTGATGCGTGATTGGCAAGTCCTCCGGAAGGTGAGCAGTTGATAGAGCAGTTTATACTAAAATTGAAAGTAAATGCAGGTGGTGTTTAAATTTAAGGAAAGCATTCGGTTTCGGGGGCCTTGTATCATAGCCTGTTTATCATTGACCGCTAATGATCATACTAAATGTTCAAAGATGAATCGAGGCTATTTCTAGCACAAGACTTGCAACATCGTTTAGAACACTTGTTCTACTTAGACTAATTCCTCCTTTCGAAGTATCTTAGCCTTATGTGCATCCATTTGATCTTTCAGTTACGATCGACCAAATGGTGTTTTAGATAACTCGAACTCCTCAGATAAGCTTTGCCCGCTAAAGCATCCACTTACCTGAGTATGTTCACGAACCCCACGGAAGAGCTTTGCCCGTTAAAGCATCCACTCAACCTTGGAAGTTCTGACCTGATATATGGCACATAGAACAAGTTTCGAACACAAAGATGCACTAGGTGCAGGGTCTAAAACATTTTATAATACAAGTACACCCCTTCAACCAAATGAAGAGTTTAGCTACGAATATCCATAGAGGTGGATACCATAGCTAAGTACTTACGGTTTTTGAAAGACAGTAAGTAAAGGAAAGGGGTGAGTACTTCCAGAACCGACAAGAGTACTCGAGAATAAAGAAAAGCTTGAGTACTCAAGAACCGACAGGAGTACTCAAGACCGAACTATAATACTCAAGAACCAACAAGAGTATTATATATTTCAAACCAAAAACTTACAAAAGTGCCAACTTTCTAGAGAGATAAGTGAAGTATGGATTTGAGGATTGTGGGATGTGTTACAAATGAGATGGAGGCATGTATTTATAGCCAAAGGAGAGGGGAATGGAGGGCTAAGATGAAACCACGTGGCAAGCCATCCATGGCTTGCCAAAAGCCGCCGGTTGGAGGTCACCATGGAGGAGAGCTTGGTGGCTTTGGTCACTTCCTCCCCAAAGCCGCCGGTCATGGAGGATAAGGATGTGTTTTGTGTGAGTTTTGTGATGTTTTCACAAAACTATCAGTGTATTTCAGCTCCAGACTGACTTTGGTTGCTCCTCGGTTTGATTTGTTTTGAGTGATTCCATGTCAGGATCTTGAGATTTCTTCAGTCGGCGTCTGATCTTGACCTCGGAATGACTCGTAACATCTTTTCTGCGTAAAATCCTCTCCTTAGCGTGTATTCTCTCTAGGCTCCAAAATACCCTGTAGATAAATATCGGAACTAACAAGCAAAAGTTAAATAGACAAACAGTCTAATTTGGTGGGTTTAACTGTGTTTATGATTCGTATAATTATGGTCCATCAATTACCATATACATGATTCACTAGCAAAGTTCCCCAATGCCCCCCGTCTTGTATAGTTCCTTAAGGTCCTCTGTGGTCACAGCGATACCTTAGTCGTCACCGAACACACTCTGGTCGACGTCCACTATAAGCATACCTCTATTCAACAGTGTCCACACCTCGTTTAAAAGTCGACAATATAATGGCAAGCACTCTATGAATTCATCATCGTTTATTGGCAAACAAAGACATTTAATATTGTCATATCCCTGCATGTTGAATTTGATTAATGATATGAAATTAATTTTTATGTAAAGTATAATAGAAAATGCAAATGAACTTGTATTGTTTGATTATCTCATCCTATTACCGATAACGACCAAGTCTTCAAGCCATGCTACATGGTGAGACTCTGCCTCATTAACAATGGAAAACTTAGCATGGGGTATTGGCAATTTTGCTGTTCGAACGAGTGCCTTTTCAAGCTTCACCTATATTTAAAAAACAAATGTTTAGGGTTAGAATAACATATGAATAAGAATGTGACATCTATAAATAGGCTACAAGGATTAAGAGAGGACATCACCTTCAATGCATGTTCTGGTATTTGCTGATAATTAATAAAATGACCTCTCATGACTCGACCAATGGCCACTTGTTGTCGGTCACCTTCGACAGTCCCATGTATGAATAATACGCATTTCAGGCCATCCTGTTATCACGAACAATTGATGTTACATACGTTCCGAACAATTAAACAAAATTGTCACAAAAAAGAAAATAAAACATTCTAAATGTACCGCAGGTATGTTCGTCATCGGGTCTACATCGACGTGACAGTGACGGCCAAGGTGATCAGGCATATTTACTTGAGAAGTACTGGAACTCGGTGTCGTCCTAGAAGATGTGGATTTCGGGAACCCAATCTTCCACGGGACGTGTGTACCTACTCCTCTGGTACGTCCAGGATACTCAGGCGTCCCAATCGCCTCAGTCAGTATATCATGTCGACCATGTGGTGAAAAAGATCCTTGACTAGATTTTTCTACTAATTGATCCTATTATCGAGAAATCAGTACCAAATAAGATTAGTGTACGGAAAAAGTTAAACTACTGAAAAAAAGTTAATTACTCACAATATTTTCAGCCACTAGCCGAACTCTAGGGGTGACGAACTCTTTATTCTTCCTGATGCGTGCCCTCTTCCACACCTCATATCTCTCTACTGTGATAGCAGGTGTCGCTCCCTCTTCAATTACGCCATCCGCAATTAAATCGGCCAACTTCTCGTTTATTAGCACCTCCTTCACTTTTCTATACCCTCCTCGGCCCATGATGTGTGCATATTCATTCTTAGCCGCTAGAGCCTTATTCTGAGCAGATAGCTTCCTCCCAACTTCACTGAGTCTATGCTCCACAAATTTCTTCCACGAAGCAGAATCAATGTATTTATACTCCTTCGTGGGATCCTCGTCCTTCTTTTTACCAAATATATAATCTGTAGCGAGTCTCGATTTGAAGTTCCTCCACGCACTAGATGCATATTTGACCTCTTGCTCTTTGTATCTTTCTGGTCCAACAAATACTTCCTGAAAAAATAAAAAGTTATAATTAGGACGACCAATATTTAATGTTATTAACACTTAAATAATAGAATTATGTAGTACATTACCGTTGCTTCGTTCCACATAAGATCCTTAAGTTCTGAAGGCACCTTCCTCCAATCAAGGAAGTCGATCGGAATGCGAGTACGGACCACAGTGCCTAAGTAACTCCTCCAGTTGTCACCAATCTTTCCCAAGGGATATCCTGTGTCGCTGAATTTGACACTAATCTTGGTGCCAGCCTCCCTATGTCTCCTAATCAAATCTAGCATCAACGATGGGCCCCTCTTAGTCTTGTTGGTGGGCGCGCACTGTTCCACAAGGAAGTCATCCTCGCCGCTGCTACTACTTTGTGCCATTATCCCTGAAATATCACAAAAAATATTAGTTCAATAGAAATGTATATACAAATGCGTAAACAACAATAAAAATAATAAAATGACATGTGATGAACATCAATGATAAACTAACATACAACATACACATAAGTTAAGTTTGTTTATCAATCCATATTCCTTCGTTGTGATTCTCTCTTAATTGCATTTCGTCATCAATTTCAATTTCGACGCTTTCCACAGGAACGATTGTACACACAGGTATGCAATCTTCAGCGAGGTCTTCAGATGTGCCACTGGTAGCATCATTGGTTACTTGTTGTTTTCCGTGGAGGACAACAAACAGATTTTTATCCGAAGGGTCCTTGACATAAAATACTTGTCTTGCTTGTTCGGCCATAATGAAGGGCTCATCTTTATAGCCCTCCCTGCAAAAATCCACAAACGTCATACCGAACTCGTCAGTGCGAACTGCGGAATGATTAACCCATTTACATTTAAAAACTGGTACTTGTAGTTTAACATAATCCAACTCCCATATTTCTTCGATAACCCCAAAATAATTTAGAGGAGCAGATATTGGATTTTTATCTCTAGCGCTAGAAACGTGAGTGGTTTCAGCAACAAGTGTGACACCACTATTTTGCACAACGCTGCGTTCGTCTTGATCTTTTGTGTGAAAACAAAATCCGTTAATGTCAAAACTTCTCCACATATATACACTTGGTCTCGGACCTGCCATAAGCCACTTCACTAAGTCATCATCAGACTCTTCTTCCGAGTTACCTTGATTACTTAAAGCTTCATCAGTTTTAAGCCATTTACAAAATGACCGACGATGTTCTCTTTGCACCCATATCTCATTTTTCCCCAGGTGTGCACTCCTCACTATGTTTAAGTGCTCATCGATGAAAGGCGTCATCTCAGGTATATGTTGCAATACGTAGAAATGGGCTATTGATAACTCATCTACGGATTTAACTACTTGTTTTGATCCACTTGTTCCCTTTCCTTGAAATCGATCAAAATGGCGTGGCCTTGGAATCCCAATTGCAGCGGTATTTCCCAAAAAGTTAGTGCAAAATTCAACCGCCTCTTCAGTTATGTATCCTTCCATTATACATCCTTCAGGACGATGCCTATTTCTCATGTAGCTTTTTAGAATCTTCATGTACCTCTCAAAAGGATACATCCATCTCATATACACTGGTCCAAGAATTCTAACCTCGCGCACCAAATGAACAGTTAGATGAACCATTATATCGAAAAATGATGGTGGGAAGAACATCTCAAGTTGGCATAATGTAATCACTACTTGCTCTTGTAATCTATCAAGCTCTGTTGGATCAACAACCTTGGCACATAAAGAGCTAAAAATCACGCAAAGTCTTTGTATAGCGGCTCTCACTTTTGGAGGCAATATACCTCTAATTGCAATAGGCAAGAGCTGTTGAATTAAAGTGTGATAGTTGTGAGATTTTAATCCATTCAAACGTAGATCCTTCATCGAAACCAAACTGGCAATATTTGAAGAGAAGCCATACGGAACTTTAACTCCTTTAAGACATCCACAAAATCTTGATTTCTCAATCTTAGAAAGAGTGGTGCATGATGGAGGCAGATATGTACGTTGCCCTCGAGTTTCTGGTGCTAATTTAGTACGAATGTTCATATCTAGCATATCCAGTCTCGCTTTAACTCCATCCTTCGTTTTCCCAGGAATGTTTAATAATGTGCCGATCAGACTATCACATATATTCTTTTCCACATGCATCACATCAACACAGTGTCTAATGTCAAGTGTATGCCAATAAGGGAGATCAAAAAATATAGATCGCTTCTTCCATGGAGCACTTTCGGTGCGTGCACTAGGTTTTCCAAATCGATTTGTAATATTTTGAATTTTCTCAAGTATTTCATAACCTGAAGATGGTTGATGTTCTATTGCGTGTTCGGTCTCACCGTTGAATGCAGCTTTCTTTCGTCTGTAAGGATGATAAAAAATGCCGGTGCCCCATGTAAATCATTTTTCGACAATTCTTTAGATAACGTGAATGTGTCGCTTCCCCGCATATTAGACAAGCTTTGTACCCTTTAATACTGTACCCGGACAAGTTACCATAAGCAGGGAAGTCATTGATGGTACACATTAGCATGGCACGCATATTGAAATATTCTTGCTTAGATGCATCAAATGTCTGTACTCCTTCATTCCACCAAAGCTTCAGATCATCTATCAAGGGAGCCAAGTATACATCTATGTCATTTCTAGGTTGCCTAGGACCCGAAATCAACAAAGAAAGCATCATATATCTGCGCTTCATGGTTAGTCTAAGAGGTAGGTTGTATATCACCAATATCACGGGCCATGTACTATGTTGACTACTGAGATTTCCATGCGGATTCACCCCATCAGTAGACAAGCCAAGACGTAAATTCCTAGATTCTGATCCAAATTCTGAGAATAAGTTGTCTGCTTTGGCCCATTGCAATTAATCGGCCGGATGACGCATTTTGCTATCAATGACACGTTTCTCGGCATGCCATCGCATATTATCTGAATCTTTTGGGTCAGCAAATAATCGCTGAAACCTGGGAATCGGTGGAAGATACCACAATACTTTTGCCGCACTGCCTTTTGAGGTAGCTGTCCGTCCTTTGTTTAACTTGTAGCGCGAAGATTTGCACACCGGATATTCAGTCAAATCTTTATGAGCATTACGATACAATATACAATCATTGGGACAAGCATGTATCTTCTTGTACTCGATTCCCATGGGACACATCACCTTTTTAGCTTCGTAAGTACGGTTAGGTAACGTGTTTTCATCGGGAAGCATATCTTTAACCAACGATAACACTTCAATGAAACTCTTATCACTCCATCCATTTTTAGCTTTCAAATTGAATAACTTCAAAGTTGCAGATAACCTTGTATATTTGGAGCAACCTTCATACAGTGGTAATTCAGAGTCATTTCTTAATGATTCCACCACTTGTGGTCTAGAATCAAACTCACCGGCAACGTTGTTAATCATATCAATTAAATTGTCCTCCTCCCAATCATCATTATCTTCAGGCAAACTTTCTACGGGTTGAGGTTCAACGTCTTGCTGTTCAGTCTCACCATGCATGTACCAAACCGTATATAGTGGATCAATTCCCTTTAAAAAAGGTGTTTATGCAACTCTTCCACTTTGACCTTTATCTTATTGAAACACGCCTTACACGGACAGAAGACACTTTCAAGTGCATTTTTTAATGCATACGCCGATGCAAATTCACAGAAATCCATTATCCCCTTTTCATACTCATCACTTAACCTATTACCGGATATCCACTTTCTACTCATCGTAATCCACTACATGAAGCATGTAAATAATATCATTAGACTGAGAACAAGTTAGCTAACCATTCAATATATACACCATCTTGTTAAACAAAGAAGAAACGGACATGAAAGAGCAACCTAACCAAAATGGTCATGTTCAGAAAATAAACATAGTAAAAATAAAAGAATACCATAACAATACCTTGTGTGAAATCGAGAGAGGAGAAATGCAGTAGTAGGTTGAGGAATGTAATGAGAAAAGGCAGAAGAACACTGGATTTAAAAACACAAGTGTTAAGAAAGAATTGACAAGCATAAATCATGAAACCATGAACAAAAAAATAAACGTAAAAATACCTTATATGATGTTGCTCGGAGAATCAAAGAAGCTATTTGACTGATATGCGAGGGTTAAGGGTACGATTTAAGACCTAAATCCAACAAAATTATTAAATCAACAAGGAAAATTACAACAAGTAATTACATTTCGATTACGCAATGAGTAAACCCTAATTACAACAAGTAATTGTATTTAGATTACCTTATGTGGAGTGTTGCTGGACTGTCGAGTGGACTGTCAAGTGAGTGAGGACTGGCGAGACAACGAAGATGGCAGGACGATGGATGGACGAAGCAGCGGGTCGATGGCAGGACGAAGACAACGACGATGGCAGGATGGCACGACAATGGCGAGATGGAGCGACGGCAGTGACGATGGCAGGACGGAGCAACGACGGTCGGAGGCGGGCAACGGATTTGAATCGCTTCAGTAAGAAATTTTTACGAACGGAGGAGGATGAATTCGCAGTAGTGTAAAAATGAAGTTAGGGTAATTCAAGATTATGCATCGGTTTTATCTAGAATCGATGCATAATCTGGTAGATTTTGCATCGGTTTCGTCCAAACCGATGCATAATGTCAAAACCGATGCATAAACCAAAACCGATGCATCGCGGCGGATGAAGGCACGGTGGTGGAAGATGTGGATCGGCGTCGGTGATAGAGAAATTCGATTCGTGATTTTGCGGAGGAGAGAGAATAGGAAGTGATTGAAAAAAAAGGAAATTCTGATTTATTCCGAAAATGCCCTTTAAACTGTAATTAATAATTAATTAAATGCTAAATATATTAATTATTAACCTTCATAGGATCTTAGATCTAATGGTTATGAAGACTTCTCATTTCTCATCGTAACATACACTTCTCATGTGATCTTTTCTCTAGTATGCAAACAGTAAACATCGTAAATATGCAATAGGTTCTTTATAAATATATAGGATGTTCATATCAAACAAATCATTACCTCTTAGGGTTTCGGATCCACTGCTAAAAAACGATTCCGTTTTTGTTATTATATTTAAAATAATAAAAATGATTACTTATACTATCATCCCATTTCATCAAAATAAAAAATAAAAAATTATCATCCCTTTTCAGTAGGGATGTGAGAAGGATGGGTTAGGACGGATTGGTCTTGTTGCTAAAATATAATCGGATCACTTAGTAGAATCCCGATCCTAAATATTGATTTGGTAAACTTAATCCAACCTTAAAAGTTGAATTATAAATAAATAATAATAAAAATCAGAAAACACATATGACAAAATCTAAAACCTGTATAATCTCAACCAAACATATTATATAAAAAGGACGAAGACATGATTACAAGGGCAAAAAAAAATTCTGAATTTACCTGGACTCATTTAAGAAATTTGTATACCATTTTTAAAAAATTACACTACAATTAAGAAAAAAATTAGCCAAAATATATAGTGAATGGCTGTGTGTCACTGATTATATATGAAACGGGTTGAATTTAGTCTCATATCTATAACGAATGGTCACTCTGAATTTTAACCCGACCCATCCAAACATAGTGCAGATTGATTCTAATTTAATCGGGTTGTTGACGAGTCGGTGGAACGGAACGGAACAGATCCTGCACACCTCCACATTTCAGTATTTTTGAAATTAATATCAATATAATAATTTTGAATTAAACCGTACACAATAAATTGACACCGTTAATAATTATTGACCCGGCCCATTTTGACCGGAAGTAGGACAGACTTGAATAAACACGACCAAAGGCCAACCGCCTCGGGGTCCAGATCAACTCAAACCGATCTTTTGCCGACCCCCTCCGTGAGTCCAGGTTTATGGCTCTCTCACTCAATTAGTTGTCATGTACAAAACAAAAACAAATAAAAATTAAAATTTTTTTGCCCATACTAAGGGTGTTCAGGCATACATCTTAGAGTGTCTTATCTTATCTTAACGGATAGTAATTTATAGTAATTTATAGTAACTTATAGTGACTGATATTAACTGATGAATAGTAATATTATGATGATGATGAATAGTAATATACTGATGATGATGGTGATGAATAGTACATGATGATGATGAATAGTAATATACTAATGATGATGATGGTTGTGATGATAGTGATGAATACTAACATGATGATGGTGATGAATACTAACATGATGATGATAAATAGTAATATTATGATGATGATGAATAGTAATATACTAATGATGATGATGGTGATGAATAGTAACATGATGATGATTAATAGTAATATACTGATGATGATGATGGTTGTGATGATGGTGATGAATAGTAATATTATGATGATGAATAGTAATATACTGATGATGATAATGATTGTGATGATAATGATTGTGATGATGGTGATGAATAGTAATATTATGATGATGAATAGTAATTTATTGATGATGATGGTGATGAATAGTATGATGATGGTATGATGAATAGTATGATGTTGATGATGATGATATGATGAATAGTATGATGTTGATATGATGAATAGTAACATGATGATATGATGATGGTATGATGAATAGTATGATGATGATGATATGATGATGGTATGTTGAAAGTATGATGATGATATGATGAATAGTACGATGATGGTATGATGAATAGTATGATGATGGTATGTTGAATAGTATGATGAATAGTATGATGACTTGTATTAACTTATAGTGACTGGAAGTAACTGAAAGTAACTTGTGGTGCATGAAAATAACTTATCTTATCTTAACCATCACAAAATAGATGCCAAATGGACATGGCCTAACTCACGACCACTCGGACATCAGAGATTTTATGTAACTGACTATGCAGTAAAGGCGTATGACCAGAAGGCAGGAAGGTGTGTAAACGAGGGGATCACTGCGGAAACAGACATGATAGAAGACAGACTATGCACAGGGTAGGAGCAGTGCGGAAACTGGCAGTACAGGTTGCAGGTCGACTGCAAACAATTGCGAACAAAAGCAAGTAGCAATAGCCCAGTAGTGAGTATAAGTTATGCATTATACTGAAACTATTATCATCACTGAACAATTAACAAATTATCCCTCTCCTCTACCTTCTATCCTCCCCAACTCCTCTTCACCCACCGGATTCCGGCAACACACCTTCACATTTGGTGCTTTCATCGATTTGAACTCTCAACCATGTATCCCTACCCCAACATCGCCCGCAACCCTGTACTACCAATTTCCGCACTGCTCCTGCCATGTGCAACTATGTATCCTATCATGTCCGTGTCCGCAGTGGTCCCCCTCGTTTACACGCCTTCCTGCCTTCTGGTCGTACGCCTTTGCTGCATAGTCTATTACATTTTATGTCTTAGACATTGACCGATTATTCTACGCCTTGATAAGCCATCTGCAAATTCAAAGACACACACGCGCAAGGCTCGAAACGTGGACAGAGCTAGAGCCATGAATGGCCATGCTCACTTGTGGGTCTTGGAGTAGGGGACTCACTGGAGTTCAATGATGGTTTTTAGCAGTTGACATTTGTAGTAGATCAGTTGGGACGGAGTAGGGAATGCGGCCCTATTTCTTGCCCGCATACCCTTTCTACCATCCTTGACCAATATGGCATCCTTTCAGAAAGCAATTAGGTCCGGATTCATGCACACAAAATGTGACAGTACAACATTTACAAAAGCTATCTAGGAAGACCCTTCACAATTTACATACAGGGCTAACTACATGATAAGAGCAGCTTGGCGAACTGAACTCATCCAGATCTCGACTATGTATTACTCGACAGGGATTTTCCTTCTATAAACCACTCGCTCCGCAATAGAGCTGTTGCCAGCAAAATCACCTCCTGCACGATGATAACATTCGGAAAGAGTGAGAACAAGCATACACAGAAAATCAGATTAAGAGCAGAGTAATTTTATGCATGGGCTGCTGAAGCCTTGATAACTTCCACAAGTTAGCTAGCACATATTGCACCAATGACGTGTTAAATCCTATTGGCTTAAGCCTTAAAGTTAGATGGAAAGTTGATTCAAACCATAAAGCACTGACTGGGAGTAATATTACTGACCTGGCAAGAGTGACGACCAGCAATTTGGAAAAACAACCTGCTTCAATGTTTCACCCAGCTTGGGTAATCGGTCACTAGCATTGTCCGACTCATGATTGGCGATAAAGAATGGTTCAGTTTGGCCTTCTTCTATCACACCCCTCGATTCTTTGGTAGGCTGAAAATTAGTTTCCCTGGTCAATACGGTCCTGGCTGTTGAGGTGGTTACCCTTTTCGTCAAACACAGAGGACCTACATGAAATTTGTGACGATAGTTAGGTCACTAAGCATCACATATTAACGTATATAGGAGATTGGTGACTCGACAACTAGACAAGTATTGTTTTAATGTGATCATTCAAGAAACAAATTTCAGATCAACCAGACAAGGATATATTGTCCACCACTAAGTAGACCCCTTACTAGACACTTCAATCATTTAGAAGAGTAAACCGTAGCAGTATCGCCATTTCGACTTATTTCGATATCGACGCTCATCTATCCCACAGCCAGCGCAAAATCTTACCTTTTCCTTCATTCTAACCACCTAACATCTAACAAATATGACATCCAAAAAACAAAATTGACTTTCACAATGCATTAAGTCAAAAGGCCGGATTCCGTAGTAAAAAAGAAGGCAGCGATATTATAAATCAAATAAGCTTCCTATCCACAGAGTCCAGATGGTTATTGTATACAAACAGAAACATCACAGCCAAAAAGTGACACCATAAACAACAATCAACAAAACAGGGGGAAAAAGTGGCCTTTCCATGTGTGTTAGACCATGAGCCATATTCTGGTATTAAGAACACTTATTTCTGATTTAGTGACGTTAGATGTCCCAGAAAATAAATTGCAGTCAAACAAGCAAAACATCAGGCTAACATTTGCCCAACTCAGAACACCAATATTCATGCTCAGCTCATCTAATATCTTGCCTCACTGGAGCGCAGACACGAACTTTCTATCTCAAAGAATTTTAGCAGCGCAGTAAGAAATACATATAAGATAATGCACTACTCTTTTTTCTCGGCTTCAGAACTAAAAATAATATGTAACACAAGCCAAACAACAAATATAAGCCCACTTTTTAAAAATGACATAACGTCCCCGAGTCAGCTGCAAGGGAATTAAAAAAGAGCAAAGCAGGATCCCATATGAAGACAGCCTTGTGGAATTGAAATAAGCTCTGCAGGCAAAGAATATCTTTAGAAATTAATATTTAGTTTAGAATTCTATATGGTAATTAACCACTGCATTAAACCCTGTTATTTATAATTCTTTAACTGAGTTGCTCTATCAGAAAAAACTTCTTTTTGCTTGCTAGCCTAATTCAAAATCAATGATTTGGAAAATGGCACACAAAACAGTTTCTTTCAGTCTACATACAATAAGCTTTATTGAAATAAGAAAGCATTCAAGCAAATGAACAATCATATTCTCCTATAGTAACAGCATCAATTGGCAAATTCATCCCGTCTTTTGTCATCTGACAGGAGCAAAGGCATATTCTCCCACGTCAAAAATTGGTGTATCCTCTTATCCTACCCCATTAATCTCAAGCATATGCACTGAATGAAGCATCAATTCAGCTCCAAACAACACACAGAAACTTAACATGAATGACCGCCATGCATTATTTTCATTACTCAATTTTCAGGCATCAATCCACATTTAAAAAAAAAGTACCTTCGGAACTAGGATCAACGACCTCCTTACGAGCAACACCAGAGAACTCCCGTTCGATCAAAGGAGCATACATATATGAGTCAGATCTCATATACTCCCCAATCATGTCCACCAATGGCTTCTTCTTCTCCTTCCCATCACCCGCTCCTCCAATTTCAAGCCCTAAAACCAAATCATCATTAATCCAACATATCCACAAACAGTCCTCAAGCTTTAAATAATAAATTATTTATTCACCTGCTGCATTCACATGAAATCCTTTCCGAGGAGATAAAACATACTTCCTTTTCGATGTTGAGATAATTGGCGCGAACATGTACGAATCGGACTTCAGATAATTTACCAATCTCCTCAGAAACAGCTTCGGCTTGTGCTTGGAAGGTCCGCTCCTCCGGACTCCCAAAGACGAATACGTCGGAGACGATGCTCTTACCTTCATTTCCGATCAGTATGCCGAGATCGAGAAATTCGAGTTGATCAATTAATGCGAGGCGAAGGTGAAATTCTGGGAAAAGGAGAGCCGCTAAGTTGGCGCGGGAAAAGGAACAGTCTCGTCGTGGCGGTTCGGAGATTTGGGTGGACACGTGCCGGGACGGTAGCGAGCTGACTCGGTATGATGGTGTCCGATGTTTAACACGTCGCGTGTCGATGTGACGGTTGTACCCCATGTTTGAAATGAAGGTTAACTCGGCCCGCTGGTTGGACCTGGAATGGAACATTTGGTATTTTTTTTTTTCTTTTCTTTTTTGGATAACGTTCCTATTGAAGTGAAACAAATCAAGCTCAAACACATATTTCGAAGTCTAACTCACGAAAAATATTTTAATCAAATAAATATTGATGTAATCCGTCTTCAACTCTTCATTATCTTTCCTGATGCCACACAGGGGCGGACGCATGTTAAGTAAATAGGGTCGTGGCCCCCACACATTTTAAAATTTTTTCAATTATATATATATAATAATCAATTATGTTTTCACCCCATTTATTTTGTATTTGGCCCTCCGTCTTTGCCCGATCTTTTTAATTAGTAATATATTTTTATTTTTATTATATACTCGGCCCCATTAAATATGACTGCCACACCGATTCCACCCATCAGTTGACCGAGGAACCACCGGCATGGGTCCGGTCAGCCACGATGGTACTTGAACAAGCATCACCGTCATCCTTGCATCGGATTTTTTTGAACCAGCTGGTGGATGTGGATGAGGAGGTTGCTCTCGTTTGTGCGTTCCTTCCCGAGTCGGAAGCTGAAGCCTTTTCGGCAAAATCGATCTCAAGGTCTGGTATGTCACAAATCTTTGGCCAGTCTGGTCCATCGCCGTTTTCTGTTCGACATCTTTCTGATATCAGCGGGCAACCTTGAATCCTCAGATGCCGGAGTGAATCGGGAAAACCGTCATCCGGTAAGTACTTCAGTGATTGACAGTTTTGTATGTAAAGATCCTTCAGAGATGTTATAGCCTTAAGCATGTCATTTGGTCCTAAATTCTCTAAACTAGGGCATGAGCCGATGCTGAGATACTCGAGTGTGGCTGGAAGCCCACTGCTTGGTAGGTCCCTGAGTTTGGGGCAATTTTGGATAGATAAGAATGTCAAAGAAGTTAGGCTCTGTAGATTGTCTTCTCCTTCACACAGATGCTCAAGATCAATGCAGCCACGAATGTACAAAGCTTTGATCCCTGGGAGAGAGGGCATTTTTGGCAGAGATAATATAGTGGAGATATTAGAAACTACTAGTGAGGCCAGGGAACTGGAATCAGCTGGTATCACGGTCAGTAAGGTTCCGTCATTGCTGGTATCTAGTGCCAAATGTTGGAGAATTGCAGGGTTTTGTAGTGGCGGAAGGTCTCTCAGCTGTTCACATTCACTGATCTCTAGTTTTCTCGGAGTAAAAAACTCTGGCAATTGCTTCAACATTGGACATCTTATAATTTTCACATCTAAAAGGTTGCACAACGAGTCTTGCTGACGGTTCTCACCATTGTGAAAGATAATCATAAATGCCACTTCATTCCAATGCTCAAGGACGGCGTTGTCTATAAGCGTTAAGAACATTAGAGAGGGGGTAACTGGGAGAACCTTTAAGGAGTCACACTTTTTTATCTTCAGAACACTTAATTCAAAAAAGAAATCGGGTAACACCCTTAGCTTGGGACAGTCACTTATCTTTAGTAGCTTGAGGGAAGGCCACTGAGCTCCGGGCCACTCTTCCAGTTTAGGCATCCCTTTAAGATAAAGCCAAGTCAGGCGAGGTAGCTGGCCTATCGAGAGTATCTTGCAGTTTATGCAGTGGTTTAACGAAACACTGGTCAGGTTCTGTAGCAACCCATCTGTGATCCATGCTGGAAATCTGCTTCCACTGAATTGAATTATCTGAAGCTCTTCAACTTCAGAATGAGGCTGTAGGTCGTTTAGGGTACTTTCCAAGCATTCCTCGTCAATTGGAACACCATCGTCTTCCTTGCTCCATTGAAACACCACTTTACGAAGATTCTTTTTCTCACCCAGCGCTACATCTTTTGCATTCACTACATTCTCTAGCATCAACAAATGCAATGTCCCTGTCAAGCTCATCAAATCCTGTAGTTCATCAACTCCGTATCCTTTGTCTGGTCCTACCCAAAACTTTTGTAAATTGTGGAGATTCTTCAAGCTGCCAGCTCCAGCTGGAAATCTTGATAGCTTGTACCAAAAGATGTCATCTAGTTCAAGATGTCGTAGTGATGTTAACTTTGCAAGGTCTTTTGGTAACTCGTGCAGCCAGAGACACCGCAAGAGCCTCAGTGTCTGCAGATTCAAGAGGTTGCAGATTGAGTCAGGAAGCATTTTAATTTCAGTTTTCGAAAGGTCCAAGTAACGCAGCAACTGTAACTCTTGAATCGAATTTGGTAATGCATCTAAGGAGCTTGAGCTCAGGTCCAGCACTCTTATATATTTCAGGCTGTGAAACAAGTCGTCAAGGATTTTTCCAAAGTCCCCTAAATTCCCTCCACGCATTAGGATCGTCCTCACTTTCCTAGACTTGGTGATCAAATGTGAAGTGGGCTTTACAACATTTTCACATAGTAATGAAACATGTCGAGAGTTTTCCCCTGTTTCACATGAAGTCTCCCCTGTCACTTGAAAGTAATCAGGAGCAGATATGGACAATGCCAAGTCATGGATGAAATCATGCATCCGGTATGTCTCATCTCTACTAACATCTGAAAACAGAAAGAAGGATCTACCAAGCAACTCATCAAAATAGCTGCTGCCTGTATCTTCAAGCGTGTCTCTACTGCGGAGTGGTATGAATCCCTCGGCTATCCAAATTTTGACTAGTTCGCTTTTATCAAAAGAATGGGCTTTGGGGAATATCGAGCAAAAGAGAAAACACTGTTTTAAATGGGACGGTAGATGATCAAAGCTCAACTTCAAAGCTGGCAGAACTTTGAGATTATTCACCATGGAATTTTGTTCCTCTAATTCCCATATTTCATTCCGTAAGATGTTATTCCACTTGTTGACATCAATATTACCACGCAATAGACCAGCCATTGCCTTTATTGCTAAGGGCAAGCCGTTGCACTTACACATGATCTTTCTCCCGATTTCCTCTATGCCTTGAGGTATGCGACCATTTATGAATGCAAATTTGCTAAACAATTGCCAACTTTCTTCGTCAGTCAAGTCACACAGGCGATGGGGTTCCTGACCAGTGCTCATCGTGTTTGCAACATTAGTATTTCGACTGGTTACCAGAACTCTGCTCCCAGGTGCCCCTAGCTTCAAGAGTCCTTTGAGAGAGTTCCAGTGATCAGCATTCTCAGTCCAGACGTCATCCAGAACAAGCAAGAAACGGTTGTTAGCCAGGAATGCTTCAAGACGAGACTCCAACTGACCTCTAGATAAGTTAAGATCGTAGTTTTTCATCTTAGAATGATACCTTATCATTTCCCTTAGAATCCTGGTCAAATCAAAGTTCACATTCACACAGACCCACATTTTATATATATGAAAGTGCTGGTTTATCCTTGCATCATTAAAGATGAGCTGAGCGAGAGTAGTCTTGCCCGCTCCACCTATGCCGATGATGGAAATGACCTCAAAATGATCACAGGTATTAGAGGACTCTGTTATCAAAGCGTTGATTATAGTTTCTTTTTCTGTCTGCCTCCCCACAACCTCTGATTTGTCCACAAAATAACCCGTCTCCGGTCTATCCTCAACTCTGTTCCTTTCTATACCAGTAATGAGTACCTGTAGATTGTACTGTTCTCTTTCCTGATCGATTCTTTTAAACCTTTCAAATAGCTGCTTGATTGTTTGTGCTGCCTTACGCTTGAACCAAGTTTTAGTAATATCACCAACATGAGAAGTAAATTTTAATTTACTTACCTTCTTCTCCCGTTTCCACAGGTGAGCTTTGGTAGCGAAGAGGTCCAGGACGTCTTCTGCATCATAGGCTGCATCCCTGAGATCTTTAAGCCAGAATTTCAACCCTGCACTGCTGATTTGTTTCTCCTCCGCATCATAGAGGACATTTTTTATTCTCGCAAGAACTCTTGATAGATTTTTGATCTCGCCATCCAATCCAGATATCAAAACGATCTCTTCTGTAATCAAACGTAATGCAGCGTCTATCACTTTACTGAGAATAGGGGCCACAACAAGACCAACTGGATCTGCCATTGTTGTGCTGCTCCTCTAAAAAGATTGTGTATGGGGAAACTTTCGTGTTTGAAAGAAAAGATTGCGGGGAAATGATGCCAAGCAATTGGTCTGTGCTCAAGTAGTTTGGCTCAACTGAAGAGAGGAGCTGGTTAGTTCTAAGTACATATAATATAAAAGACCTTGACTTTAATGAAAGACTTGGCATGATGTTGTTTCTTAGCAGAATCCTAAAAAGTTGCAATAGACAAGGCTCGGCATGATGTTATTTCCTAGCAGAATACTACTTAAAAGACTTGCAAGTTGCAATGGGCGAGGCTCGGCAAGATGTCATTTCCTAGCAGAATCCTAAAAGACTAGGCAGTGAAAGATTTGGACCGACATTTGATGGATGACTTCGTCCAAGTTGTGGTATGTAATGTGCCTAGTTTCTTCACTTTGCTTTGACCCACACCCACTCATAGATCATAATTGTAGGGAGTACTTTAGCTGGCATCTCATTAATACTTTTTAGTGTTAACAGCCAGTAGATCTGAATAAGACCCTTCATCGGTATGCAAGGTTGAAGTTTTGAAATCAGTGTCAAATTGCTGACCAGACAAGAAGACCGAGTTCTTAGTCAAACATATCATTTGGGCATCACTTTTTTTGTGCGAGTGAAATTTCTTGGAAAAGGTTGTTTCAAATACAAATATAAAGCAAGATTTCTTCAGTACTCCCATCTGTTTACTGCAAGTACAGAAGAATAGGAAGCTCCAGAAATCAAGACTAATAAGATGATGAATAAAATTAGAAAGAGTGAATCATCGACAACCAAGAGTAGCGCAGAAGCCGTCTTCTTGGAGGATAAGCAGAAGGTTAGTCCTTTCTGAAAATAATCGCTTGCTTACTGATGGAAAGGTGTATGCTGAATGTATCTAAGAACATAGTAAACCGATTTTGGAGATGTATGTCTCTACCTTACTTGTATTTTCTTTTTGGATCTTAATAGAAGAAATGGAAAGACGAAAAGACAGGGTATGTTTCTTACACAATTTTTGCCAGAGCACTATATGTCACTTGGGGAGGCGAAAGCAACTACTGGGACTGGAACTGCTTCAAGGAAATGGGGTATAGTTATATTTATTCATTCAGCTTCCTTCTTCCAAACATACATTCCAATGCTTCATAGGATTCTTGTTTGATTTATGAAATGCCGTGCTGCTTGATTCAAAGTGAAACGGCTTGGAGTCTTTGATTCATTGAACATAATTACACCATTGTTGTTTTTCAGGGAAGATGGAATAGAAGTTGTAAAACTGAAAAGTGTCTGTTGGCTAGATGTAAGGGGTAAGTTCAAGATTTCGCTACTATCACCAGGAATAGAGTATGAAATATTCTATGTAGTTAAGGTGAAGCGCGGAGGATCAGGGTGGGAGCTGCCTATAACCCTCGCCTTATCCATCCCAAAAAAGATGGATCAAGCTCGAAAACTTAGTCTTCTGGACCAGCCGCGTGGTGAATGGATAGAGCTATCGGTTGGTAGGTTTACAGCTGATGCAAATGATTCTGAGGAAATAAATTTTGATCTCTATGAGTATGGCGGCCATTGGAAGGATGGACTTGTTATCCATAGTGCTATTATTAGACCCAGAGTCCCTTGAAAGGGTAATATACTGCCAGGATTTTGTTTTAATATACAATTTTGTTGTTGTTGAGGGAATACAAAGTTTTCTTTAAAAAAATACTTATTATACAACGATTTCGAAAAGCTTTTTTTAATTTTATCACATCTAAATATCTAATTGTTCTTTTTTTTTCATATTGTAATGATTAATTTGGAATAGTAAGAAAGAAATTAAAATTAAATGATCATCTTTTTGGTATTTCATCACAAGGTCAAGGATAGAGATGTAAACAGCGTCCTTTTATTTAAAGTACAAGACCAGAAAAGGTGTAAACCATTTGATAGCCAACGAGACAATCTACAACTTTTTTGTTTGTGCAAGTCTTGTTCGGCCAGTACCTTCGTTTTTTATCCCTAGTTGTCTTAGGGTAGGGTATGCTTTTTTTGTTTGTAATAGGTTTAGTTCGCATAACCTCCAACTTGAAACGAACACCTACACATCTTCGTGAAAGAAAACATTATAACATCCACGAGACGATTATATACGATAGAAAACGGGTAAAGGAAGGTAATCCATGATAAACTAAAAGAAAGCTATTCAGAGTCCCAAATCACACAATGCAGCAAATCAACATGTATATAAACCCTGCTGCTGCCAACTAGAAAATATTATGACAAATTAAAGACCATACATATCCCAATCTAAGGGTGTCCCCCCAGCTTATATCGAGGGTAAGAATTCTCAGCTCGGCTGTTCCTGAAAGCGCAGCAACCAACAGAATACACTATCACCAGAATGACCAAGAATATGATGTTGGAGATAGCCACCCTCTTCCAGTCATGCTTGATGTTGTCGATAACTGCAGCTTTACATGACCCGCAATTGAAGCAAAGAGTTGAATTGTTATTGCCCCACAAAGCACAATCGGGGTTCGTTGAGTTTATGACCTCTGGCACGGTCCATACTGTCGGGCTCACGTAATTGAAGTTGCAATCATCATCCGGCTTACAGCAACCAGACTGCACAACAACATCAACAAACAAATAACTTCCTATCTAAACAAGTCCAAAAAAAAACATGAGCAGCTAAACTTTTAGAGGTTCAGACTATACAAATAAAAGATTCACCAAAATAAACAATATCAAAGTCTAAACAACAACATTAATGTGTAAGCCTATTGAGAAAATCATCCACTAGAATCTCAAAATTGTTACAATTTTATCTAGATTTTTATCATATACATGAGAGAGGTTTTATGCAAGACCGACCACCAGAGTGAACCTCAACAAAGATCTGCACTTTCCTACAATTACTACAATTGAACCTGATCAAAGATCTTCACTTTTCTACAAAATACAATTTGGGTGTGCTAAAAAACCAGGTTCAGATACAGAAACAAAACTAAATAGTGCTTTTGAAAAGTGCAAAATCCAAATAAATTGACCAAACCTCATAAATCAAATCAAAGCTTGTAAAGCTTATTGAAAAAAAAAAACAAAGCTTGTAACAAAACTACCTCATTCCAATCAGATAAACCAAAAAGAGCATCTGAGTGTAATCAACAAGAACAAGACCACATACAAAGACACCCACATAAACAAATCAGATAAAACATACCCTGAATATAAAAAGACAAACCTTGACAACAGTCCAACACAGCCCCCAAAGTTGTGTCAGTACAAAAGACACAGCAAAAACAGTCAATATCTGAAATCAGTTAATATTATATTACCTGAATAGCAGACAAGTTCTCGGAGTAAAACCCAGCGAGAGACGACGGAGTGTTGGTTGCCATTGACTTACAGGCCTCACCTTCAATCAAACAGCTTTTGATCTTCTTCCAATACTTCTCACTCCCAACTCTCTTCTGCAACCAGTTCGAATAATCTCCCAACCGATACTCCTTATACCCTCGACCCGACACCGCCTTCCCAGCCCCAGGATTAGTCACCACGAACGCGAAGATCGTGAAGCAGAAGATCAACACGATCAGTACAAACATGATGAACAGGTACGCCCAGAGAAGACACGAGATTCGGAAACAAGCCCCGATGAAGCCTGCGAGAGATACCACCAATAGAAACACGCCTAAGGCGATGATAGGCTTCTGTAAAAACTTGTCGCAGTCGGATGAGCCTTTGTGAGCGAGCCAGATTCCTGTGGCGATGATTGGGATTGAGAGGAGGAGGGTTATGAAGTTGAGGATGCCGAGGAGGTTGTTGCTTACACGACCCATTTTTGCGAAATGTCGAATGATGCGAAAGATCAGAACTTTGAAGGAGATTGAAGCGGTTGAGAATTATTGTGTGGGGGTGTTTGGTTAAATAGCGGAGGCGGTTTCGGACTGAAGACGAAGAGGCTTCTGTCGTCGACGCGTGTGCAAATATATCGACGCGCAGCGAGTGGGGTTATTTTTTAAGGATTTCGTCAGGTGTCTGATTTTTATAATATTGCGTTTTGGTCCTTGGGGTTTTGGGAAAGTGCTGATTTAGGGACGGTTTGGGGTATTTTTGTATGGAAAATGCATTAAATCCGGAATGATGAGATTTTATTACACAAAAAGCGGAAATATATCCTACATCAGAATTTAAATTAAATTATCAATTTCAAAATTTAAATGTAAAAATAATAATCTTTTTTTAAAACAATCTAAAAGGTAAAGATCTCACAAATGACATACTCGATCCTTATACATATTCTATCTCGAATCCTGTCCATCAGAGAAAATCAGTACTGATTTTATCGTAAATCGAACCTAACCACTCAGAGTTTGAGGTTTTGTATTTTATCTCTCAACCCAAATAGTGCCCTCATGAGCATGACATGGATAATCAAGATATTTCTCACATTTATATATATAAATGGATTATATAAATGTGAAATGGTATTTTTGGTTGATAAGAGCTTTCATTTATGATGAATTTAGTTGAGACGAACAATTCCATTTACAATTTACTTAAGAATTAAATGTCAAATTAATTCTCTAAAAGGAATGCATTGGGGATGTAATATTATAGAAGAGCATTTCCGTTACGTTATTGAGCAAATATATTAATGTTTTACGCGTAAAATTAAAATGTGAATGAGTGATTGGATGATAATAATTGGTCGCCGAATCATAATCACATATTCACATTTGGACAAGTTTTTATATCGATGATAAGATATAAATAAAACAAAATAATAGTAATAACATTTACGCGTTTATTTAGGGCTGGGCAGGGAATCGATTACCTTCCAAAAATTGAAATTGCTTAAAATCTTGGTAATACCAAACCAAACAAAGGCTTTTCGATTCACTGACTCATTTGTTGTTTCTTGTCCACGGCTACCGCGAGTGCGCTTTAAATGACACGCGCCCTTAAAACAGGCCCAACAAACTGCTTGTTAAACTGGTCACTGGACCGGTTATTGCGTAATCGAAAATGCCACGTATCATTCGGTTTATATCTGAGGCCGTCATCGTAGCCGTAGTTTTTTTTTTTTGAAAACCTATTGGCATTTGACTGTTCTAAAAATAAGTACGTTGATTATTTATGTTTACTTATTATCCATGAGAGGAGCGTTAAAACGAGGCAAATAAATTAGAATGAGGCAATGAGGCATGATCTGAGCCACACATCTAATCATCTGTGCTTTGTGGGCTTGCCACGTGCACCACTACAAAAAAAGCAAAAAACAAAAAGCAAAATACTATTCTGGTACTATTCTCTGCTACATCAACAAAATGAGTGACTCACAATGTGCCTCACGTGCATCATTCTACCAACTTTGCCTCAAAATAGCGCTCCCCTTATCCATAATAACTATTAATAAATATTAAGACGTAGTTTTATACATTATCTTTCTGATGCAATGAAATGGAGTTCAGTTGGATTTTTTCTGAAAGTGAATTAAAAGGGTTATTTATATAGGAGACTGGACGTCAACATGGTGGTGACATGTTGGTTAAGGAATCATACATATCGGGTTCGAGTCCTGGGGTCACCAATTTTATCACAATTGTGAGATTTTCTTCTTCTTCATTTTCCTCTCCCTGATTCTGTCAGACTGGAAAATTAAAAATCATATTTAAATATAAAAATTAGAAATCACTTAAGAATTCAACACATGACACTCTCGACCAATCATAATTTGGGGCACTTTTAGTAAATAAAAAAATTAAAATGGACTTATTTGCGAGGTTATAAACGTCCGAAAAAAATAATGTTAAGTCCTAACATTATCAAATTATTCTGAACATTACCAAATAACTCTGAACATTATCAAATGACTCTAAAAAAACTGTGAACATTATCAAATTGGTCTGAACATTATCAAATTACTCTGAAAAATACCTCTGAACATTATCAAATTAGTCTGAACATTATCAAGTATTCAAATTACTATGAACATTATCAAATAACTCTGAACTTTATACTTTGAATTAATTGAATTAAAATCCCGAAAATATCAGAAGACTATTCCGTATTGGATTACGAAATTTCGACAAATATGCCACGTGTCAACTTTTGAGGAGATTTATAGTTTTTATAAATAAATAGATTTTTACCTGATCTCCACACATCTATATATTTAATATTATTAATTGACATTAAAAATACCACATTAATATTCTATGAATACATATGGTAGGACATGAATACAAAATGAATTCAAATGGGAAAGAAAATAAATAAGAATGACTTTATGCCTTTAGTTTGAAGGGCTCAACTCAAACGTGACGTTGTTCATAAATTTTGTTCCGTTGTATTCGTATTATCTCACTGGGGACAAATAAAACATACAACTATACAAGTGACCTACGAGGCTACGACCTGTGAGCACAAAGTACAAACTCAAAGATCACTCAAAATTCGGCTTTCTTCACTATCTAGTCTAGTCTACATTGATTTAGTTTTAAAAATTAATTAGTTCTTTTGATTGAATTTAAAAAGTTTCTTTAATGGGTTAATTCAGGAATATATGATGCATTTTTTTATGGAACGGCAAAGAGATTAACAATAAAACATCCCGAGGAGGCAACACACCTAAATCTAAACTCAAGACCACTCGTCAAACTCCTGATTTACTAAAAGTAACACCTATCCAACACTAAAGCAAAACTAATGAAGACAACTAGACATCAGAAGCAGCAAACTATACAATAATACGACCAACCACAGTACCAATTGTCCGACAATAACTAAAGACACACGCCCACAAGTCACTACACAACTCCCCAACTGCTTCCTGTAACAATCTCCACGCATGTCAGGCCCCAACATAGATAGTAACTCTACTGCATGTTGCACATAAGCTCAGGCCTTCCTTTCTTGATGATTTTACACCAGTAGTCTGCAGCTCATCTACATCCTGCCAGGAAACCATGACAACTCAATATACGGTGTAACAGAGGACTTAAAAGCTAGGAAAAACCATGTAGCTGGGAACAATCACCTGCTCTACTTGGCCTCATGCCTATGGGAGTGACCATACCACATTTGACAGAAGGCAACTCGCAACAACCAGTGCACCCATCTATGAACAAACACCCAAAAAACTGAAACTTATACAAAGCTACTGGAAAATCTCCGGCTCCACGAAAAACAAAACCAACAAACTGAGATATACACACAAAAAGCATAGAAACTGGCAGTCTCATCCTCCACCCCTCTAATGACTCTCCACATCAACACCAACCATCGCCAGACCTGCCAAAATCACACCACCAGATCAGACCAAACCGAAAACAATCCAACTCACCGTCAACATTGACGTCCAGCGCGACGACCATAGCCACGACGCAGCCTCTACCACCCCTCACGAATCCCATTTCCATCAGATATGGAAACTCCACATTGTAAGCTGTAAGGACGATGAAAACGCCGCAGCCAGAGCTGCGGACACCGACGTCGCAGACCAATGCGTGAGAAGGATTCACACCGGTCGGTGCGCAAATGGTGCACAGCCGGGTGCACGGAGGAGGAAGAGAATTGACGAAGAGAGAAGGAATATTTAAGAATATATGATGCATTTTAAAAGGGTGAAATGTGGGGTTCATGGATCCAATAACCAAATAGTGATGGATCTAATTAAACCACGTGTACGGTGCACGTTATATATTACTGTCATAATAACCCACGCTGAGTGAACTCTCCTGAACTTTGCCCCTTTTTCCAAATCCTAACCTTCCTCCTTCGCCTACAGCCGCCTCATCCACGCCAATTCCACCCGCCAGTAAGTCACCTTCTCTCGTCTCTCCCCTCTTTTTCTAGCTCTTCTTGATGGTTCCTCTCCACCGGCGCCAACCGTCTGACTGTGTGCTTTCTGCGCCGCCGGCGTCTCCTTGTCGTGCAAGGGTCTGGTTATGGTGGCGGGAGGGTCGCGTCGGGGCATTTTGGTGACTTTTCTGTGGTTGAGGTTATTCGGTTTTGAAGTTGTGAAGTTTAGAGCTTGGAGATGAAGGTGGACGGTGAACGGTGTGACTTTCGGCGTGGTGGTTGAATTTTCTGGTTGTTGGTTGTTATACGGCTCAAAAGCTAATTTTTGTGTTTATAGTTCTTGTTGTTTCTCATTCGCTTAGTCGAGGAGTTTGTGACTTTCCACCTGCATTGTATAGTTGTTTGTGTTTTTTAGGATTTGGTCACATGTGGATACACTTGATACTAGGCCTGGGCGTTTAGACCCGAAAACCCGAAACCCGACCCGAATCGAACCGAAAAAAGCCCGAACGGGTCGGTTCTTCTCGGATCGAAAACCGAATCGAAAAAAACTGAACCGAATGGTGAGATTCGGTTCGGTCTCGGGTTTGCTTTTCTCTCGGACCGAAAGCCCAAACCGAACCGAAAATATGTGTTTTCTGCCAATTTACAGAAAAAAAAACCCGAAAAAACCAGAACCGAGCCCAACAAAAACCAAAAAATCGTGAAAACCTGAAAAAACCCGACCCGAGCCCGAAAAATCATGAAAACCCGAAAAAAATCCAACCTGAACCCGAAAAAAACCGAAAAATTGCCAAAAAAACCCCAAAAAAGCCCGAACCCGAACCGAATCGAATTTTCGGGTTTCAGGTCAGTTTTCACAAAATTAGGGATCGAACCGAACCGAGCCCAGGCCTACTTGATACTGCGCGTTGCTTTCCTTCACTGGTGGTATGCTCAATTCTAGGGTGTGAGGCAAAGTGGAACAGTTGTTTGTTCCCAACTAGATGGGTTTCCTAGCTTTAAGTCCTCTGTTATGCCTTCTATTGAGTTGACGTGCTATCCTTGTCTGGAAGATATTGATCTTAAGGATTCAGGTGTAGCCACCTCAAGTTACGAACTGGCCAGAGCTTAATTGTCTCTTGGAAGTTGGCTGACGAGCCACTTCTTCTGTTGAGCCAGCTTGGCACGGACTGGACCTTGAAGCTTATCATGCGCGAAGGGAACAAAGTTGCAGATGGATTAATTAGCCATGCACGAACCACTTGGGATATTGGATGTTTTTGTTCAGTGCTTGTTGGTTAATTGTTTTGCTATTGTTGTTATAGTTTAAGTACCTCCCCAGGTTCAAACGTCTTACGTGTTAGGTCTGGTTCCGAGGTTGTGCTGTTCTTTCCTACAGGTCAGGTCTTTGTATGCCATATCTTTCTATCAAAAAAACCCACGCTGAGTGGACTCAACAGGGTCAAGCATGTAATCTTTTTACAATCGAACGATACTTATCAAGTTCAAGTGTTAGCGTTTTAAATTCTAAAAGTTTCGTAATAACTAAATGTAGGAGACTGCTTTCACGCCACAAATTTGTTTGGCTAGACCATAAAGAAATGTAATGTTTTTTAATAGTGGGTGGATACAACAACTAAGAACATTACAATGCATATGAGCTTTATCATCTAGTACATATATATTGACCTCCAGAGCTCTTAGCAAGGCATCTTGAACGGATCCGTAAGCATCTGGTACATATCTCCACTTCTGAAGCGCATGCTACGTTTGGTACCTTTACCAAGAATCCGCACACATCCACTCAAATCATCGGTACATCTTTTGACACTTGGAGCTCAGGCCACATTTTGGACACCTTTTACCGAATGGCACCTCCACGAGGGAGGAAGAACACATCACGTGCGAGGCGTGAAGAGGAAGGCATCCACGAGGGATGTAGAAAGTATCTATGCGCGAGGCAGAAGAGGAAGAGGAAAGGGAATGAAGAAAATTAGTAGCCCCAGGACTTGAACCCAGGGCGTAAGGATCCAACCATCATAAGGTGGACTTCTTAACCAACATGCCACCACACCCCTTGGCATAGAGAATTGTAATGTTAAACCAATATATTATTTGCAAATTTGCTATCAAATCTACAATCTTGACTAAAATATGCGACAATGAATGTGAAAATTAGCACAAAACACTTGAAAACTCAATTTGTACCTTTAAAAGTATTGAAGTACATAATGAAGTCATTGTGGTTTGTGTCATGCGTCTCATGTACATATTCAAAGTTACATTTAATGAAAAATTAAAGTCATCAATGTTGACTTTGCTAGTGAAACACATGTCAGATATGCATCTTAATTTAATGTCAAATTTAGATTCTCAAGTTCTCGAATTATAAAAGGGTCGAACACTCCCCGTAGCTATCACTTTTTCTTGAATTCAATGCTTTGCGCCTTTGCCTAGACCCGCCTATGATAGATTTGGGACTTGGTTATTAAAATGGAGTCTGAGCTCGAGCCAGGCTATGTTTGGCATATTGTCAGGTCGCATCGGATTGGAACTATGGAAGGTTTTCGAGTAGCCCGCGGCTTTGCTGACCCTGGGCATTTGCCTGAGTCCTAAGCTCGTACATCATTTTTGAGTCCCTGGTGTGAGGACTCTAACGCTGTATGACAGTTACATAATGTAGAAACTCCATGTGAAGACTCTCTCTAGGATTTATAATTATAATGAATTATTGTTCTAGTTTAACTCTGCTTTTATCATTTGCTCACAAGTCACACACCCAAAGATCTAGATGCATTTTTGAAAAGCCATTATCACCTTTTTGATCCTCAAATGAATAAAGTACATTATCTGTTCTTGTATCACTTTTTAGAGGAAGATTTGTGCACAAAGCAAGTATCATTGGCTTCATATAAAATGACGAGATTTGTGCTATTGTGTCTACATTCACCTAATGTCAAGGACACCCCTCGTCTCCTGATGACCTTATAATAGAGTAAAGTGTCCCATAAGTATATAAAATTGGATTTGTGTTATTAATATTGATCTATATAGAATGACATGTACTTGGGTGGCCTAGAAAAATGTTTGATACCTGACTGTTACCTTAGCTACACATACCTATACCCACATATTTGAATCCCCAACTTTGTCCTAAAGTGTTCATATTTTCACCTCATTGCACATCCTTAGCCACCCTGATTGAACTAGGTAGCCGGTCCTTGAAGTTCCCGCGACCGTGATGGCTCGAATCCTCATCAAGTTCAAGCTGGACGATGGTGGCTTTGCCAGAGTTGTGGCATTGTAATTGTGTCTTGAGCTGTTGGAGGCTAGGGATTAGAACATCTTCTAGCCAGTCTTCTAGTGAGGTCTGGCCTAGCCAAATTCCACCCAGGATTTTTTCCAACGCTTCTTCCTTGACTTGTATAGCTATAGACGCTCCCTCGCTGCGTATGATTGTGGAGAAAGAGGTTGTGATCGAGCTGGCTAGCCTTTTACGAATGCTGCTGAAGCCTACTGGGTCGAATACTATGACGCTGTCTACGTGGTCGAGGAGCTCCCGCGTGGCAGGATTTATGAATGAGTATCTGTGTCTTGCATTGTCTGGCTCTTTTTCGGGCTCTGCTGTGAGATCACTGGAGTTGCCTGAGCCATTCGCTCTGTCATCATTATTTGCATCTAATGTTTCATTCAAGTCAAAGGCTAAGGCGGAGTTTGAGTCCTTTCTTGGTTTCGTGTATCTGTCCTGGTGTTCATCTTTAAATCTTCTCTTCCCTGTCTTCTCGGTGACTGTTAGCTTCAACTGCCAATTTTCGCTCGCATCTGCAATCAGGTTGTTTTCAGCGTTAAAGTGGCTCTTGGACGACATTTTGAAATCCTCAGGCAACCAGTTTGAAGTCAGGACGAAGGTCACATTTCCAAGGCTCAGCTCACGACCATGAGAATCATTAATGCGTCCTCTTTCCATTGCGTGCTTTATGTTCCCACGGCTCAGCATATCAGCTTCATCAATATCCTCCAACACGACTACCGAAAATGGATTTCTCCTAATCGCCTCGCCTATCCTGTCCAAAGCTGTTTTTCCACGGAAGCTCGTGTTGGTACTATCATCACTGCGAGTTGCGCCTAAAGAGATAACCACTGGAGTAAGGCCGCATACCTGCTCTGACAGAGCGAACACCATTTTCTTCTTGCCAACTCTATCAGGACCGGTAAACAGAAGCCAGACATTATTCCTTTTCGATTCAGGCCCTCTATGTTTGCCATTTCCCAATTTGCACTGCGCAACAGCAGTAGCCACCGCAGACGCTGCCTCTCGTTGCCACCAAACCTTGTCAGTCAGAGTCTTCATCAGCTTCTTTAGCCAATCTGCGTCGAGCAATGAGATTAATAACTTGTTTGCCTGCATTTCGATTGAAACATTTTGCGGATCAGATGAAATGCAGGACATGAAGTCCTTGGTTGCCTCATTCTGATTTTTCTTAGGGCTTGTGCTTCGGCCAAGGATTAACTCTGTTCTCACAGGACTTCTTGGTGGGCTACGTCCAGCGTTCTCGACTCCAATCGAAGATTGGGAAGGTGCTAAAGTCGGGTCCAGCTGCAGCGTCGTCTTAACAAAGCTTCTCTGAACTTGCAACTTTGGAGCGAGCAGTTTCGTATTGAGCAAGACAGGCATGGAAGGAGTTGACGGTTCAATAAAACGCTCAGAGCCAAGAACATAGTTGAAACTACAGTGAATACGCGAACATGTATCATTCCACTTCTTCATCAACTCCTCAATCTTCCGCTTCCGTCTCTTCTCCAATTCATTTCCCTGTAATTTCAGAATTGAGTAATTAACTTACAAAACAGAAATCAGCGCCAAGAAGCTACTGAACTCATTTGAGCGAAATTGACAATAAATCGCATCATCATTACCTGCAGCTGCTGGTCTGTTGTCTTAGCGGTCTGCAACCACACCGGCAACAATGTAGTTTCTGTAGAAGACATTTCTAACTCTGTGGACATAACATTTGCAAGCTCCTTCTCATAACTATCCTTGCATTGCGGGCAGCAGGTAATTTTCAAGGCAGGATCTGAATTGTCGGACAAGGGTCTATAAAATGAATCAATCGATGTAGTAAGGCTCTTAATTGGTGTCACAGGCTGCATTGAGTTACCCATAAATCCAGTCGACCCAAGCCTAAAACATCAACGCAAAATTTCATTAGGCTCGATAAAAAAATTTCTTCTAAACAACATCAAAATCTAAATATCGATACAGTGGTAAACATCTAATTGAAACGATATGCAATGAAACGCATAAACCAAATGAACAAAACGAGTTCAAATAGCGTGACAAACCTAGGAAATGCGTTACGAAGAGGAGCCTTAGCGGCGATGGGCACCGCATGCAAATCCCAATCACTCTCCATATTGTTATAGTACACTTGACATCGCAAATATGTCTCGCAAGTAGCCGTCCCAACAAGCCATAACTTGCTACAGAATCTCCGCAACAGCTTCCTCACCTCCTCCACTGCCAACCTCCCCACCTCGCAAATCACTGGCTGAGCTCCTGCGGTCAACCCTGGCTGCTCAACCAGCCATTTCAAATCTCCCAAATTCAAAATCACACCACCATTGCGACATTTATCGTCGATCAAGTCTCCCAATTCCCTAATCTTTTCCGCCAATTGGGATGTATCTGAAACCACTTCGTTCTCAAATTGTACTAGTTGGACATTTCGCAACTTGGTATCATTCAAATCGTTGTTCTTGATTTTTTCAAACAATTGCTTCAAGATGGAGTCAAGCTCCGAATCGCCTACCAGGACAGGATTGCGCTTATCAGTTCTGGACATGATTTCTACAAGCTTCTTCACTTCATCAACCTTGTTCGGCTGCTCGACTTGCAGCCTCGGATTAAGATAAATGTTGTTGTTCCTAATGGGAGCTGGAACAGGACTAGGCCTGAAACCTAAATTGCTGGTGACACAATTTGATGAAGAAGTCATTGACTTTTCAATGGTGGCTTTAACTGCAGGACTGGAGAAGCTGGCTTCACGCATCACTCGGCTCACACTCGGATCATCCAAAATCGAAATGATGAGCTGCTCCAGCTCGACTTTGACTGCCAGCAATGGTTGCTGCTGCTGCTCAGGACACCCTCTACGCTGATGAGCCTGCGCGCGCTTTAAAGCCGCCATCAGCGCGTTGGAAATCGGCGGCTCGGCGGTGTCGGAGCCTGATTGGGTCATTGGGAGTCGATCGAGAGCGACGCTGAAGCAAAGCTCCAAAGCGCGGCACTGGAGTGGATGTGAGGAGTTGGGGTGTGATCGGATACAGGCTTGTCGGAGGAAACTGGACGGTGAGGCTAGTAGTGTCGCCGCCACGTGCAGCGGCGTGACCTGGCTGTGGTTGCGGCGGCCGGCTTCGCTGATTGAGTGGGACAAGACTGTTGACGCCTCCGGCGTCAACGTCTGCTGAATCGTCGCCAACCCACATCTCATTTTCTCAGTTTAGCTTCAAAGATTAAATCTTGACACAACCCCAACTCACTCCGCCATAGATTCCGGCGAAGTCAGCTTAAAAGGTGAAACCTTTATCTACTTTTTGCCAGGAAGGTTCTAGAGATGAGGAATTTCTGAATTCCCAGACAATCCTATCAGCTTTGGCAACTTTGAAGAACTGGAAAATAATAGATGAGATGCTAAGAATCAATGAAAAAAAAAGAGAGTTTCTCTATAACGGCATCCTGGTAAGAGAGAAATGTGCAATGAGCAATCGGTGAAAATAATATTTTTAATAAAAGTCATGAAGTTATGGTAATTTATTCTATATATTTTAATGACATAGCAATGACGTATGAGCAAAAATAACATCTTCATATTTTATTCTGGAGCAATGAAATGAAAGCAAAAAATAATATTCATAAGTCATAATCATTCATTTATCCGACATTATCACTTATGAAATTTCATTTTTTTTGTTTTGTCTCAAGATTCTTTAATTTTTCTGATTTTTTATTTTAAAATATTTTATTTTTATTTTTTGAGTTTGAATTTGAATAGTTAAATGTCCGTATAACGTTCATTTTATGACATTTCTAATTTTTATATCTTTCAAAACCAATATAAAGTAGGTATTATTTTCTCTATCTTGATATATGCATGCGGGTCCTACTTAGTGCTTTCATTTACAATACCCTCTCCATTATTGCTCACCTATCGAGCATTGCTTTTTGCTCTCTTTTTAGCTCATCTGATGCATGAGAGCAATAAGCAATAAAGTCTCTCTATTATTGTTTATTGCTCTCATTGGTGTGGATGCCCTACTCTACCCCGATTTCAAACTCAAATCTCTAAAATACACCAACCGAAACTCAAATATCCAGAATACCCATTTGAGTTAATACCGGTTCTGTAGAAACCATAATCTTTCATTTTTTTTACAATTACTTTATCAACAAAACCGGTTAGTTCGATTTCAATCCTTCCCGTTTTCCCAGGAACTGGTAAGATCAAAATTTTATGTGGCTCGATTTGGGGCCTACGTGGACCAGGTGTGAAGATATTCACTACAAATTTTGCAAAAATTTCCGACACAAAATTCCGTCGGAATAACGGCGACATTCAAAATGATGGAAAATAATCCGTCACATTTCCGACTAAATTCCGTCACAAGCAACCTATCGTTGATACTCCATCACAATTCCGTCAATTTACTCCCGTGAAACTTCCGTCATTAGTTCGGCAACGACAATTTTTAATAATTCCGTCCCTTGACAGTCAAATTTCCGTCAACTTATATCGTCAAATGTCCGGTATTATTTCGTCCATTAAACATTTTCAATGATTCCATCATGTTTCCGTTCGTTTCCTGTCAATTTTAATGCGTCAAAATTCCGTCAATTGTCCGTTGGTAAAGAATATTCAATATTCAGTCATTTGTCCGTTAGTGTTCCGTTAATATAGACAGTGCTTCATATAAAAGGCGCTGTTGTATGTCGTGAATTACGATTCCGTTTCTGCAAAGAAAATGCAATGGAAGAATTACGGAATCTCGGATTTCGCTTTTGCACTATATAAGACAACTCTTTACACCATTGAACACACAAATTTTCAACAAATTTGTGTTTCTCAACAAATTTTAATAAGACTTTGTTATTCTCAACAAACTTTGTTATTCTCAATAAATTTTCATTTTGAAGCACACAAATTTTGCAACGTATACTGGACATTGGGTGCAAGATGATTCTGAAGAATTTCATTTTTCATGCCTGAGATGTGTTTCTTACAAGACAATCGTAAATATTTATGTTATCTTGTAAGAAACTCATCTTATTGAAGAGCAAATTCTTCAGAATCATCTTCATCCCATTTCCAGTATATGTTTCACATTTCCATCACATTTCCCTGCCATTTACATCATTACTCTGTAACAAAGTTCACGTTAATTATGGACCGTTCTGATTGTCCGTCACCATAACATGTTATTTCCGTCAACGGGTGACTGAAAATGGACGGTATGTGAACGAAATAAATTATGCAACTTCATTGTTGCGATATATATATATATATATATATGAGAACTCTTGAAGTCATTCATCCCACCACATTCATTAAGTACATACTTCCTTCCAATCGTCAACATGTCTCCTTCATTTGACCGTGTGAGTTTCGCTGAAAATCCACGTGGATTTGCCCGTAGAGATCATGTTATACCTGTTGGCAGACATGCGTAACCACTTACTATTGTTCTCTTCAGATTGACTGTTTGATAACTGCTGCCGTTATGTAATCCGTACTTTTGTAACAGTTTCTTTCCTTTCGATGTTCATCGAAGGATTGCTCAAGAATGCATCTCAAAATGTTGAAACGCAACGTGGGCATCATGGACCATGATTCCAGAAAGCGGCAAGGAAATTTGGTTTGAGGAGTTTCAGGTACAAAGCGATAACTCAGCAAATGTTTTACTTTCATTTGGATGACAAAAATTAACGGGTATTACAAATGATTTTCTTGTAGCGTATAGCTACCTGGGATGCACAATATGAAAGTGTCATTCGAGGTAATTTTATGAGGAGATGCAAAATGATCGTCACTGATCATCGTACGATGCGAAGGACTGGAAGGAATTCACTTTTGTCCTTGTCAACCAACCCGTGAATTGCAAAATGTTGGACTGCTCACGATGTTGTTATAAATCAATCAGTGACAACTTTGTATTCCATGAATTAAATAAATTAAAGTGCTTTCTAAATGAATTCGTAGCGTAAATTGACAATTAACCCCTTGATAAATAATGTTTTTTATATAATAAAGTATATTTCAAATCATTTGTATAACACAAATTGATTATACGTTAAAAAAATTTATATTAGACGACATTTTAATAAAAACAAATCTTCGCAAAATATGTTTCGCAAATAAACTTTTTGAGTCAGTTATGACAGCGCTTATTTTAAAAAGCTGTCTCACATTGTAAAGAAGACAGCGCTTTATGTACTAAGCGCTGTCTAATGGTGCTTTTAAGCGGTTTCCAAAGACTGAATATAAATTGCTTACCTATACGTGTAAATATTTATACAATTCTTTTGCTTCATTTACATTTATTTGGTTGACACGTCTATGTCACAAAAATATTCGAACATTAATGCGTGACATGACTAATTGTTGTAATATCAGATTTCGAAAAAAAAACAAAAACACATTTATATGTAATCAAAATTTATAATCATTCAAGTTTATACATGTTGATACGTTTGTCGTATGTAAGTAATCAAACCCTCGGCAAATTGCTCCCTCATATCATCAAACAATGCATCATCATATGGTCGTAGCCCTGTAGGGAAACACTATACCAAAACAAAATTACAAAGATTAGTTGTGACCGCTCAATCAGTTGTTAACGCATAATTAAATTTTGCTATGCACCTACTTGTCTCATGTCATCCTCAAACATTTTATTTGTGTCCTGGACGAACTTGATTATGTATAGAATATATTGCATGACATAATAGGCACAAACTTTAGTGTCCGAGGGTTGATGCGGGCACTGAAATAAGAATGAATGTATAATCATTGAACCTTATTAATTAATGAAATATTAAGTGGTATACCAATTGTTATAGGTTAAGCAAATACCGTCACAGTCTTCCATTCTACTTCGCCACCTGACGGGATGTTGAAGCACAGACTCATGCTCCTGCAACAATAAGGTAATTTTTACATACAAAATTTGTAGGTCATGTTATAATGGTAACTACAATGCACTACCATATTACTTACGTGTTAACAAAATTCACTGCATCAGGCCGCGGTTTTTTGTCCAGCGGATCGAGCCAAAGGGCCACTCGCTTCTTTGGGAATAGGACAACTAACATCCAATCATACCTAACATAGATTTACCGTAACCATTGTAGATTAGTGATGTAGCCACCACATTGAAAAAAGACAAAAAACTTTATCAAATATCAACTCACTCTTTCACATCTATATAAGGAAGAAAGTAGCAAAAATTATGCTCATAGTCGGGCATTCTCAATCTCTTCTGGAAGAACTCCACCCTGACGTTGAATTTTTTGAACGGAGTCATATAACTTGGTCTGAAGAATCCAAACCGTATGCCCGGTGGTATCCTTTCGTAGATGAACCTGCTGTCATTTGATTTACTTAGTACGAATCTTATAAAGTTTCAGAAATCAATTTAATATGAAATCAACACTTACTTCATATAAACTTCTGCTGATTGGGCACCCAAAGCTTGTAATAGTGTGAACTCAGTAATGCAACTGTCATTCAAAGGGACAAAGCCATCATCACCAAACACTTTGCTACTAATGTAAACCGAATAGTTGGTTGACTTGCCCATCGTGGTAGCGTGTTCGTGAAGAAAGCGGCAATGCATTTTCATTCTGGTAATCACGTCGTCGTGATACTTGAGCTTAGCATTTTGAAATATCTTAACTCATCGTATCCCTGTTCAAAATGAATAACGTCGTTCGATTATGTGTATATATGACAAAGTTATAGGTGTTTAGTTGGGAAGACATGAATACGATACTTTCTCCATATTCCCAAACTTTTTTGGCAGGTCCCTCCATCCTTTAAGCGCCTCGTCTACCAACACCTTCACCATATCATCATCCAACTCTTGAAATTGCACGATTCGTCCTTCCATCACTTTGCCAAGTGCGACAATTATCAATCTCGTATCGAAACCATCGTCCACGTGTATTAAGCATTTCTTCCCAACCTAAAATTTGACATAAAATTCAAACAGGTCGACATTATGAATGAACACCATACAGTTAAATTTGTTTCTTGTTAAACTACTGCATAATACCTCAGGTATATCTCCGAAGGGGTCTGGATTGGTACCACCATCATGCGTATGAAGCGTCATCGCTTGCGATGTAACTGTGGACCGTGTTGATGAATATGAAGACGACTGCTTCCCGAATACCTCCTTCCAGCCTACGTAACTACCGACCCCACGTGTGCGTCCAGGGTACTCATCCTTCCTTGTGGCCTCTATAAAAATGTCTCTTCGACCCTGGGACGTAAATAATCCCTGTGCGACTTGCTCTTCTAATTGCTCCTGTTATCAATCATTTTACGTCCATCATAATCACAAATGAGTCATGAAGTTTTGAACTTTTTTGCTCTGTACAAGTAACTTACCATTTTTTCCGCCACCTCTCTCATCGACTCGTTCACATACTCTTTATTCTTTCGGATATGACCCTTCAGCCATACCTCATGCCGATCAATGTGGATTACAGGCTCATCCCCAGACGATGTTAACCCTTGAGCCTCCATATCCGCTTTCTTCGCTGCGACGATATCCTCCCTAGCCTTAATGTACCCGCCTCGAGACAATGTATGCTGGAACTTGTTTGATTTTGCTCGAGCAATGTTCTTCGCCCTAGTATGCAGTGCCTCTGGAGTCGATCGCTGTTCCATGAACCTCCTCCATTGATCCGGACTAATGTACGAATACTTCTCACTTGGGTCATATCCTTGATTGGACCCAAATATGTACTGATTTGCTAGTTCGCTCTTGAAGTTTCTCCACATAGTCCCGACCGCTCACATCTCCTTCTTCCTTAACTTAATAGTCCTGTCATTTTGGGGCACATCAAAGTATCTCTACAAATATAAACAAAAATTTGTTAATAATTTGTTACATGCAGAAATTCACATTTGTTTTTCATTTTAAAACATACCAGTGTCTCGTCCCACACAGAATCTCTTAGCTCTCTAGGCACCAACTTCCATGTTTCGTATGTAATTGGCACTAGAGTTTTAGCAACTGTCCCTGCATATGCATAATATATTAATTACTTTTGCCAACGCAGTAACACTTGTTATTCATTACATAAACAATTACACAACCCAAATATTTAATTACCAATGTATGTCCTGAATGATGTCCTTATTTTACCGGCAATTGTTCCGTCCGGCTCAATCGTCACATGCTCTTTAGTCCCATCTTTATGTTGATTGATAAAATTCGTCATAGTGGTTGGCCCCCTGTTCTTACGGTTTGATGATGAGCCTCCTTCCGTGGCACTATTTCTAGCCATATTCCTTGAAAATGTAACAAATAACACAAATTATTACATTTTACAACCTTATGCACTTGTTAGGAATCGTTATTACAATGTAATAACCAAATCTCTAACATACCGACACAAACACGATGATGCAGACAGATCAGTAATAACAGAGGTTTTGGAGGAAAGTGGTGCACGTTAGCAGAATTTGGGCTTTCGGTGCAAATTAGCAGGATTCGAGTTCTAGGTGTCCGATTTCGGCCCATAATACCTTATTTTGAGCGGAACGACGTGACGATCAGAAACCACGAGCTTTGCTCGAGACGTATGATGTTTTTTGGCAATCCGGAGCCGTTTCCTATTTTATTTTGAATTTTTATTGTTTTTAGATATTTTTCGATTTTTGGCAACTTTAGGAATTTTGGTAATTTTCGTTTTAGGTAGCTTCTTTTACTATTTAAACAAGCTTATGTACTCTTCATTATCAGTTTTGAGTTGAATAAAAAATACAGAACTAGGGTTTTCCCTAATTCAAGCTTTCTCTGCGTTTGCTCTGCATTACACGAACATACTTCAGTACTAAAACTAAATTTGCATATGATTCATCCACGAGTTGGGACAACAGGGTAAAACAATCAGGAAACGGATCATTCAACAACGGACAATAATCGAATCTCAACAAATGGCTATCGTAACAACAAAATGAAAGCAAATCTAAGGTTAAATCCTGACGGCAGTCAGAAACCTAAACATTTACTTGAACGGCGACATGGACGCAAGTGTAAACGGAAACTTAAAACGGTATATACCCGTGCGACTGACAAATCTTTTTGTATGCTTCGGCGGGTGATGGACCATAATTGTATGAAACATAAATGCAGTTAAACCCACCAAATTAGACTGTTTGTCTATCTAACTTCTACGTGTTAGTCCCGATATAATTTCACAGGGCATTTTAGAGACTGAAGTGAAAACACGCTAAGGAGAGGAGTTTATGCTGAAAAGATAACAAGAGTCAATCCAAGGTCAAGATCATATGCCGACTGAAGAAATATCAAGGATCCTGACGTTGAATTGACCATAACAAATTAATCAGAAGAATCAGGAGTGGAGTCAAGACAGCCCGGGGAAGAAACACATTGACAGTTTTGTGAAAAGACTGCACAAAACTGTACAAAACTCACATATGGGCAAGGATGACCGGCCACTTGAAGAAGTGGTGGCCAAGGGAGGAGCTCCTCCCCCTTGGGCCACCGGCAACCGGCGGCTATGGGAGGAGTGACCGGCGGCTTCACTATTCCTCCACATGTCACCTCCTCCTCCCTTCTCCTCCCTTGGATCAAATGCACATGTCCACCATCTCCACCACCCATCTCCTCCCCTTTTGGCTATAAAAGAAGGCCTTCTCCTCCTCATTTCAACACACCTCAATCTCATTTCACTTCTCTCTCTAGAAGTTGTAATATTTGTAATGTTGTAATCTTGGCTTTGGAAATAAAGGATAGCTCCCTTGGCGCTTCAACGGTTGTAAGTAATTCTTAGTATTTATTCAACTGTTTATTTCCTTAGTTATAATGTTTAGCGCGATAAATAGTAGCTAAACTTGTAGTTCGGTCTAAGGGGCGCACTTGTATTATAAAATGTTTTAGACTATTAACTTAGTGTCTAGTCTAAGTATTCAAAACTTATTCCATGTGCCATATATTAAGTCAGAACGTCCAAGGTAGAGTGGATGCTTGGAATGGAAAAACTCTACAGCGGGGTTCGTAAACTTGTACGGATAAGTGGATGCTTGGAATGGCAAAGCTTATCTGAGAAGTTTGACTCATCTTAAACACCATTTGGTTGATCGGGAATGATTGATTAAATGGATGCACATAGGCTAATATAACCGGGAATGGAGTATTAGTCTAAATAGAATAAGTGTTCTACGTCCTTGGAATAGGCTAGACAGTGTACGCAAATCGAGTGCTTGGAATGGCCTTGATACACCGTTTGAATACTTAGGAGAGTCACTAAAGGTCAATGATAAACAGGATATAATACAAGTCCCCTGAAACCGAACATTTCTCTTTAATTATAAACTGTAATTTACTTTCCAGTATTAAAATCAACCAACCAACCAATCAATCAATCAAAATAGCTGGTAGCTTTAAAACCAACCAACCGACCTTAAACACGCTCCCACGTTGCGTAATCCCCCCGAAGAACAATTATTCCCCTGGTTCCCTTGGGTTCGACCCCTACTTACCAAGTACTACCCAGTAGTATAGTTGCGAGTAGCGGACTATTATAAATTTATTTGCACAAATCGCTTTGACGACGAGCAGTTCTGTCAAATTGGCGCCGTTGCCGGGGAACTAGTCATCGGATAACTGTTCTTCCCTCCCCTTTTTTCTTTTCTGTTCATCTCTCTATGACACTACCCGTTACGCATGCATGGACAACGCGATTTCTGCCCCTGTTCGGAGGAACTGAGGGAGAAGACCCTGTACAGCACTGTCGAAACTTCCACCAAGTCTGCCACAACATCAAACCTGAAAACGAAGTGTTAGAAGAGTTTAAGCTGAAATGCTTCAAATTCTCTCTAACCGACTTCGCCACAATCTGGTACTACACATCCACCGCTAGCAGTGCAGAACGTTACGTAGATCTCTGCGTTCCGTTCCTGAAGGAATTCTCCCCTCCTTCCTTACGCCAAGAAACTCGCGAGAAGATCCTGAACCTTCAACAATCCCGGGATGAGACTTTGGACGAATATTACATAAAATTCGATGCCATCGTCTCAAGCTGCCCGCACCATGGATTTACGAAGAAAATTCTTCTCCAAAAATTTCTTCGTGGGATGAGGTCCGAAGAGCTGGGAAGAGTCAACGAAGCTATGAGAAGGTCCGCCGCAAACCTCACCATTGCAGACATGTGGTACCTTATAATCGGCCTGGCCGCTACCATAAGACGAGTACCCCAAACTGATGAGGAAATGCAGACAGAAGAAGCTGATCCTGAGGCTGATGAAGAAGAAACCACCGAACCGTCAGAAGAGACTCCTGAACCGTCTGAGGAATCAGACATGGAAAGCACCGGAAGCAATGAAGTAGGAGTCCAGAACACCACTGACGAACTGCCCAAGCCATACCCGACTATCATTACCCAGGCAGCTGAAACTATCTACGATCAGTTCTTCATGAACCAACATAACGAGGCAGAACCAAGCCTCATGAGGCCTTCCCGACTTTTCCCCTTAATTAATGAGCAAGTCGCCGCGAACTATGCGATCCAAGAAGAAGCTCAAAGGAGAATGGGAAAAGCACCTCTGCAGAATGACCCCTCGATGGAGCATTGCTATGCCGCAACTGGACTAGGCAGTCCCAAATACAAAAACTTCGAAAGGCTGGTAGTGAAAGGTCCATCACCCCCTCCGGGGTATTGGAAGGAAAAAATCCCGAAACAAAGGAGTCCTGACCAGAACACAACATCCGGCAAGAAGTCAGGAAGAAGCAACACTGGAACGGTGGCAAAGTTTGACCTCAGCCACCCATGGGACCCAAACCAGTAATCCACAACGAGGTACTGTCGAGCCAACGACGTTAAACAAGTGCACTGGTCAGGAGGTAACCCGACACTATCTTACTTTCTGCACTTTATTTTCTGTCATTTTATTTTCTGTCATTTAGTTTTTTCAATAAGTTGCTCTCACCCACTTGGTGCATAGAAGAAATGACTATTCAGGAATTGGACTTGGGTGCAACATTAGGCCAGATAGGGCTACGCTCAGAGTTCAAGGCCCCAGCCGAACTCCCTCGATTATCCAGCCTCGAGCCATGTCGTTCACTCGACACCTTAAAGGGAGTTCTGTCTTTCCTTTTCCTTAATATCATTTTCTTCTCATATAATATCTGCTTGCATGGCTTTTGAACTAAGTTTTGCTGAAAAGCACGACTTCGTTCGAAAGTGTGGGGTGAGAACCACCTGTATATATTAGTTAATAAATAGTATCTTTTTGAAAATATGAACTTAAGAATGTGAAAAAGATAAATCATAATTCATGCATTAACCTTGTGAAAATTCAACTGTTTAAAAACTTAGAATGTAACTTTTCAATTGTCCTTTGTGCTGAGATAACTAGGGATGTGGAGTTGATATAAACTGCCCTAGAGAGGCTTGGCAAGCAATCAAAGGATCAGATCAAACTATATGGTTTTCGAAGTCAGTGGAGGCTGCACTTCGGGTTTTCAGTGAATAATTGAAGTCAACTCCACCAAGAAGCATCTATGCAAAGGCGAGGACGGGAATCAGACCGTCCTCTCTCTAGTCAAAATAGCCGAGAAAATAGATGAGCGACCCTCATCTTGACCCGCGCAAAACGACAAAGACAAGAGGAGCGGGGAGGTATTTCCATAGGCTTGCGGGCGATGATTGGACCTCCCAAAAAGGCTTGAGAAAATGGACTAGCAGTCACAAAAAGGCGAAAAACTCAAAGAAGAAAATCAAAAGAGGCCAAAGGCCCAAAATTGTGAAGGTTTTAACCGAGCAAAAGTGAAGCACTCAAAAAGTCAAATCAAAGGCCAAAGGCCGATTCACTACAACAAAAAAGCAGTCCCTCGCCAAAGAAGAAAATCAAAAAGGCTCAACTCACTGAAACCCGAATCGAATCATGTGCTAGAGAAAGCTACAAGAAAACCATATAGTAAGAGACGATCCCAAGATTGCAGTCCAGGAGCCTAAAAAGGGCTATCTCCCGAGACATCCAATATAATTTGCATCTCAGCACGGAGGTACAAGTATTAAGTTTCTTCTATTTATTTACGCAGTTTAATTTGGTAATAAGTAAGCAATGCATGAATTAGGATAGATCGAGTACCACAGTCTAATTTTCATATTCCAAAGCCAAACTTAGAACTTACGCCCTTTAATAGCATTGTTCGGGACGAACAACTAAAAGTGTGGGGTAATCTGATGGACCATAATTGTATGAAACATAAATGCAGTTAAACCCACCAAATTAGACTGTTTGTCTATCTAACTTCTACGTGTTAGTCCCGATATATTTTCACAGGGCATTTTAGAGACTGAAGTGAAAACACGCTAAGGAGAGGATTTTATGCTGAAAAGATAACAAGAGTCAATCCAAGGTCAAGATCATATGCCGACTGAAGAAATATCAAGGATCCTGACGTTGAATTGACCATAACAAATTAATCAGAAGAATCAGGAGTGGAGTCAAGACAGCCCGGGGAAGAAACACATTGACAGTTTTGTGAAAAGACTGCACAAAACTGTACAAAACTCACATATGGGCAAGGATGACCGGCCACTTGAAGAAGTGGTGGCCAAGGGAGGAGCTCCTCCCCCTTGGGCCACCGACAACCGGCGGCTATGGGAGGAGTGACCGGCGGCTTCACTATTCCTCCACATGTCACCTCCTCCTCCTCCTCCCTTCTCCTCCCTTGGATCAAATGCACATGTCCACCATCTCCACCACCCATCTCCTCCCCTTTTGGCTATAAAAGGAGGCCTCCTCCTCCTCATTTCAACACACCTCAATCTCATTTCACTTCTCTCTCTAGAAGTTGTAATATTTGTAATGTTGTAATCTTGGCTTTGGAAATAAAGGATAGCTCCCTTGGCGCTTCAACGGTTGTAAGTAATTCTTAGTATTTATTCAACTGTTTATTTCCTTAGTTATAATGTTTAGCGCGATAAATAGTAGCTAAACTTGTAGTTCGGTCTAAGGGGCGCACTTGTATTATAAAATGTTTTAGACTATTAACTTAGTGTCTAGTATAAGTATTCAAAACTTATTCTATGTGCCATATATTAAGTCAGAACGTCCAAGGTAGAGTGGATGCTTGGAATGGCAAAACTCTACAGCGGGGTTCGTAAACTTGTACGGATAAGTGGATGCTTGGAATGGCAAAGCTTATCTGAGAAGTTTGACTCATCTTAAACACCATTTGGTTGATCGGGAATGATTGATCAAATGGATGCACATAGGCTAATAGGGAATGGAGTATTAGTCTAAATAGAATAAGTGTTCTACGTCCTTGGAATAGGCTAGACAGTGTACGCAAATCGAGTGCTTGGAATGGCCTTGATACACCGTTTGAATACTTAGGAGAGTCACTAAAGGTCAATGATAAACAGGATATAATACAAGTCCCCTGAAACCGAACATTTCTCTTTAATTATAAACTGTAATTTACTTTCCAGTATTAAAATCAACCAACCAACCAATCAATCAATCAAAATAGCTGGTAGCTTTAAAACCAACCAACCGACCTTAAACACGCTCCCACGCTGCGTAATCCCCCCGAAGAACAATTATTCCCCTGGTTCCCTTGGGTTCGACCCCTACTTACCAAGTACTACCCAGTAGTATAGTTGCGAGTAGCGGACTATTATAAATTTATTTGCACAAATCGCTTTGACGACGAGCGGTTCTGTCAGCGGGCTAAGTCGGCAGTAACAATTTGAAGGCGAGGTGAATCAGAGTATCCGTACGAGTGAATAGGTGGAGTTATTTTTTGGATGAGTTAATAAACCTAGTTTACATTTTTGACAGCGTTTTTTTATTTAGGCGCTGTTATAATGTAAGTAACGACAGCGGCTAAATAATAAACGTTGTTGTTGCATATATTATAACAACGCCTCTTAAAAAAAACGGTGTGGTAAGGTATATATAACAGCATTTAAATTAAAGCGCTGATGTACGAGAAGTACAACAGCGCGTCAAATAAAAACGCTGTCTAGGTTCATTTTTTTAATTACACATATCTTTTTTTTCTTTTTATTTATTTTTTAATTACACATATCTTAATAAAACCTTATTACACACATAACGGATTAATAGCTGAAATAAGACGGAATCATGCATCGTCCACCCTATAAGTAACATTACTATCTTGTATTTAACATTTCATCCCGACAATTTTATATAATGAGTACGAATTCTGCGGTTGAACGTTTTTTTGCTGAGATGTCTGAAGAGGAATCAAGCGATTCTGAAGGATATGTTTGTTCCGCTCAAGACCTAATATATCCTTGTGATAATGGCTCGAACTGTTTAGGAGAGCATAGCTTCAATCGGGAAAAATACAGACATGACGACGATAATAGTAGACAAAGTACTTCTTCAAAGCCAACCCAATGTGAAGGTGACCAAGAAGTTGACCAACCACCCCCCCGTGTGTCACCCGGAAAAGAAGGATCGCGACCGTGTTGAGTTTATGAAATTAGCGTTGCGAATCATCTGAAATAATCACTTGTCTGTTGTTGATGTTGAACATCCATAATGAAGTTAACTCTCTGTTAAGTTGATAAATTTTTTATGTACTAATGCAATTAAAATACCGTAATGTATATATATATATATAATAAAAAATAATACCGAAACTTTTGTGAGATAATCTTGTAATGTGATATACTTTTATATTTGTATATAATTGTAAATATTTTCGTACGTGTAGTCTGTATGTTTTTAAATATTAAACATGTTTATTGTCGTTGTCTCTTACATTTATAAATTAATTACTATATGATGTGACGATTCGAAGTCGGCGGACATTAATCACAGTTTTCATTAACTGTAAGAATTCTGTCTGCATTACATTACAAATCCGTCAAAATCACAGAAAAATAACGAAAAATTGACGGAATTTGTTTTCTATATACATCGTTGAATTAAAACAGGCGACCGCAATCGGTATGCCAAACGTCACTTCCCATTTAATAGATAGCTAGGTTGAGTAAGCATGCGTCAAAACCTACACTAATGACGGAATCTTGCTGCTGTTTTGACGGAATAATTTCTTATAAATATAGACATTTGCAAAACACAAATGTATTCCTATCATATTTCTATATTCACGCTCACAATCCGCTATTTCAATTGAACCAATAGTATTGTTTATAATGCTCCGACTTTTTCTTTTAAATATCTTTTTTGATTTCTTGATTAGGTCGGTCACCCTCCTTATTTGGTTATGTTTCATGATCAGTCACATTCTGTTCTCCTACCGTCTTATTCGGAATTATTCACTAAGCGTGAGGGACAAATTCTGCACAAGACCGATGAGAACAGAAAAGAGCTTTGTCATGAAGCATAATCAAATAAAGTAGTTGACGGATCTGCACAAGCAATCAAAGAAGATCTTTAAAAGTAAAATCTCGCAGCGTTAGATATTCTTATTTCCGTCTGTATTCCGTCACTGTACCGGCAAAAGACCGTACATATTTTGAAGAGACCTGACGAGTACCACATCGCTTATTTAATTACGCGCTGTCTTTTTTGGAGTACAACGGCGCTTATGTAATTAAGCGCTGTAGTTGGGTAGATACAACAGCGCCTATTTATGAAGCGCTTAAAATTTATAAATAATTGTACCGATAATATTAACCCATTTTTAAAAACGTCGATTATTCGTTGTTATTCCGTCACTGCATGATGGAATGATACCGCCATTTTGACGCATATTTGGTATCAACATTCCATTACCAATCCGTCACTAAAATTTTAATATTTCCCAAAGAATATAAAATAAGGCACTATACTGACGTATTCCAACCATCTTTATAAATGCACGCTTACAATAAAAGTTCTGAATATTATATGATCTATGTCCAAGGATTTAAGGCATGCATCGGAAAATTCGACCAAGCACCCGTGCTGATAATTGCTGCAACCCAGTCACGACGTGAGGTACTCTTTTTCAGTTTCAGTTAAAATTTGTATTACATATAAGTATAAATGGCATATTTATATCACGAACGGAGATGGATGTACGAAGAACGTGCTCATGGAGAGTCATACACCAATGATGTTTTCATCGCTGGAGTCAATAATTTTATTCAAACAGCTGTGGCAAAAGGTTTCAGAGATAGCGACAACAAAATCCGCTGTCCATGTACGCGCTGTAAAAACCGGCGATTCATCAATGTAAGAATGATGGAGGAGCATTTGTACAAATATGGTTTCACACCAGACTACTTCAATTGGACCCTACACGGGGAAGATGTTGTGGAAATGGAGTACGTAAATAATTACTCAACCATACCTCACCCGATCACAGTTGACCCAGTTTTTGATTCTGAAGAAGAAAATTCAACTCATGATCATGCCGCCTCAGCAGACATAGTTTATGATGTTGCCAGTCATGCTGATATACCTGAGTCGTCTAACTTTGGTGAACATCAAACAGAGAATTTTGAAGCAAATAGATTATTCAATCTCCTTAATTCATGTTCAGACCCAGCTTACGAAGGATGCACGACAGAGACGGAGCTTTCTATTAACATGAAAATGCTGGCAACAAAAGCGTCCTATGGGTTATCCGAAGGCGCATTTAACGCCGTATGTGGCATGATGAAAAATCTAATTGGGGGGAGAACAATATCCCTTCTTCTTTCAAACAATCAAAGAAACTCGTGGCTGATCTCGGAATGGGGTACCAACGGATTGACGTTTGTGTAGGAGGGTGTATGATTTACTATGGCTGTGATGAAAGTATAAACGTTTGTCGCATATCTTGGAACCAAGATATCATCGTCCTAGACGTGCGGAAAGTTCATCATCGTATCAACGGAATGCGAGATGCCAGATGTTTTACTTGCCGATTATACCGCGTCTACAGAGACTTTATTTATCGCAACGTCTGGCAACAGAAATGTGCTGGCACGCTACACCCAGAGCAGACGTGCATCGCATGGTTCACCCATCGGACGGGGAATCGTGGAAGCATTTTGATCGGTGCCATCCAGACTTTGCAGCGGTTGCACGTAATGTAAGACTGAGATTATGCACAGATGGATTTAATCCATGGGGTATGTCAACTAAACAGTACTCTGTTTGGCCTGTGATGGTAACACCCTACAACTTACCACCGTGGTTGTGCATGAACAGGAGATTTATTTGGTTAACTATACTAATACCTGTGCCATCTAATCCAAAGAAGCGTTTGGACATATATCTAAGGCCTCTTATTGATGACTTGGTACGTCTTTGGAATGTTGGCATCGACACATACGATGCTAATCGGAAATAGAGTTTTACGTTGAGGGCAGCTCTCAAGTGGACTGTATCTGATTTCCCTGCATATGCAATGTTATCGGGGTGGTCAACTCAAGGAAAACTCGGCTGCCCCTATTATATGGAAGACACAAAGACATTCGTGTTGAAGAATGGTAGAAAAGTTTCGTACTTTGGCTGTCACATACATTTTTTATCAGCAAATCACCCATATCGGGATAATGCAAGGAATTTCTACAGAGATTGAATCGACTTTGACGGTCCAGACCAATTTCGATCAGCTCAAGAAGTTTCTGACCGGGTACAAAACTTGAAGTATGTATGGAAACAACGTATTAATGAGTTTTTGGAAGGATACAGGGTGGAATACAACTGGACCAAAAAGTCAATATTCTGGTAACTACCTTACTGGGTGGATGTGAAGCTAAGACATATCCTAGACGTCATGCATATTGAGAAGAATGTTTTTTAAAAATTTATTCAACACCATCATGGATGTGAAGGGAAGAACAAAGGATGATGGTGTGAAGTGCAGAAAAGATATCGGGTTGTATTGTTGACATGTGTCGTTGTACCTGTGCAAAAACATTTATAATTCCGACTAGCAAGTGGTAAGTCGGGTCGAATCCACAGAGATCGGTTTGAGAATCTGTTCACTAAGTATTAGAGTAACAAAGTGGGTTTTGGAACAAGTAACAAGTAAAAATAAAAGCATGCAACAATGATCCGTTGTCAAGAGATCAATCGTCACACAAATTCGTAAATCAAATATCAAGAGAAGTGCAAGCTAGAACTTTCGATTGTGATGCAAGATTAAATCATTAACCCAATCGTTTTGATTTCTAATGTTTTACAACTTATAGCTCCCCGCTAGGTTGCACTACAAGTTGTCCTAGGGTGTCAATCCTAGTGGTATATTACTTGTGTCCTAGTTTACTATCCCCGCTAGGTTGCTAATAAACATGACAATTGGAATCAACAAACTAACAAAAGCTCCCCCGCTAGGGTTCCACTCGTGCTAGCATATCAAATCCATAAATAATACATAGTAATATAGCGCAAAACATAGAAATTCAATATGAGTCTCAAATCAAAGCATCACCATATCAAGTTCTAGCCTACACAAATGAGTTTAGCTACTCATGGTAATAGCATACATAATCAAATTTGTAATGAAATGAAATAGAAATTACTAATGAAGAATCCTTCTCCAATCTTCTCTTCTCAGCCCCTTTTGCTTTTCTCTCTGCCGTGTCTTTTTTCCAAACCTTCGAACACTTCCTTTCTCCTCCAAACGTGTACAATTCCCCTTTCTTCTTTTCACGGACAAAAGCCAATTTTCTGTTTTCTTTCAATCCTCCCAATTATACACGGACCAAAGCCACCAAATCTCACGGGAAAGACAATGGCCAAAAGACCATTTGATTTCTCTTTTCTCTCAAATTTTATCTCTTCCAATGTGAGGCTCCTCGAATTCAGCTTGTGTTTTCTCCCATGTGGCTCTTCGAAATCAGCTTGTGCTTTCTCCGAGAATATGCAAATTAATTTCAGGAAATTTGACAGCTGGAAATTCCGCACGGACGCCTCTTGAATTTTGTCACCCGCGGACGTCTTGACAATTACGTTAAATCTTTATACGTCCGCGCCGGAACTCCACAAGCCCTCCGCGTGATTCCTTGACTAAGATTTCATTCATTTCGGTCTTTATTTCTTTCGACACTAAACATCTTCAAATAGGCTCTGTTTAGCCGGTATTCCTTCCATGGTATCCGAATGTACCTGCGAATGAAAACTACACACAGATAGTGAAATAATATACATGCAACCATTAAGAGACGGGGTTTTAACATATACAATAGTCGTACAATTACGACTTATCAAACTACCCCACACTTGAACTTGTTCGTCCCGAACAAGAACAAAGCCACAGAACGAATTACAATGCACTATCATGCTAATCCTTACATCTCAATCCCAAATCCAGCAACTAATTTTATCATGCTTAAAATCCTAACAATGCGAGTAAAGATAGATTTTTCAATACTTGTTACCTCGCGAGTTGCAATTCAAACGACCTTAGATGTTTGGGAGATAGTCCCCTATAGGTACCACGGACATTGCATTCTTTTCTGAGTTTTGGTCTTTTGATTGTGTCGGCGGCTTTGTCTGACACGTGATTAATTCACTGCTTTCGTTCCGTTGAGCCTTGAATTCCTTAATTTGTATGGACTTTGATAAACTACACATCTTGCTTGAATCAATCAGATTTTGATTTTCTTCTTACTTGATGGTTTGCCTTTGGCTTTTGAACTTGTTTCTTGTCCACATAATCATTTGCGCCCTTGAACCACTCCAATCATAGCCTCCGAATAACAGCATAGGAGTGCGTCCCGCTCTTTTCTCATCCTCGTCGTTTCTGCATGAGGCAAGGTAGGGGTTACCCACCCATTCCCAGCTACTCCGACTAGAGATGGACAGTTCGTTTTCTCTATCCCGCCACCACTGCGAACGCATGATAATACTTGAATTACTTGGTGACGGAGCTACTCTCAGGACTAGGCTAGTGAAGCGTCAACCTCCACCGCTTTTCTCAATCATCAGAACCAAAAACTCAGAACTTCCTGCAATTTGTCGTACCTTTCTAGGACATTTCTGTCAACTCCACATCCCTGCATATCACAACTCGAAAGAACAAAGCATCGATTTTTTTTTAAATTTCTCATTTTTAGTCAAATGAGCACAAAAGTCATCAAAAGCTGGAAATGAGATTTTTGACATATGAGAAAAACATAGCAGTGCATCATCAGTTAATCACGACACATAACATGCGACATAAAAAAAAATAAAAATAGACACGACACACAACTGACTCTATAACATCCCACCCCACACTTAAATTCATCCGTGTCCTCACGGTACAACTCAAGAGATAAGACGGACAACAAAACAGACTCAAATAAAAATAAATAAAAAGAAGTGAACTGGTACTCCCCTAATAATCTGGTGGTGGCGCTGGGCTCTGCGATTTTTCCCTTTTGAAATTCACCGCGGACATCTCCTTCCATTTATGCCGCTGACGTCTGAAGAAAATGCAATAATTGCTGAGGCGTCCGCGCATGTAACTGTCAAGACGTGCGCGGTCTGCACTGATGTAGATTTCTTTTCTTCGTTTAATCGCCTGAAAACACCAGAAATAAAAAGAAATGCACCCGAGGCGCATTATCAGCTTCCCAATTCCACTATAACATGTGTAAAATAGAAATAAAACACACCGGGTTGCCTCCCGGTAAGCGCCTTTGTTTTACGTCCTTGGCTGGACATTACCTCTTTAGAGATCACAAGTTAGGATCCCAAGGGCGTGTGAGGTCAAACTTCTTAATGCTCTTGTGATACTCATAGCCCTCATCGAGTAGTGCTCTCGTCTCTCTCCATCCTGGTTTCCATCCAAACGTGCCATGTCTCGATCGCTTCCTCGCGTATGGACGGTCGGGATCATCGTGAACATGGAAGTTTGATGTCTTGCCACCAAACGCAAGTGACAACCAGCGTGTTCCCATGTCAATCTTAGTTTTGGTGGCAAGGAGGAATGATTGTCTCAAAATCAGTGCAAGAGGCCCGTTAGCGCTGGTGTCTCCCATCTGCAAAATGTAAGAGTCAACATCACGGGTTATTGTGAAGGTACCTAGGTCCTTACACTTTTCGGGTAGCGCTTGTTGACTCGTGACGAGTGGGTGTTCCATCATTGGCTCTTCCGGCTCATGCTTCGCCTCCAATTCATCTTCCAGCTCATCTTTGTCGATCGCGTGGTCCTTAGGAGCTATCACCTGCATTGGGAATGGAAGAGAAGTGTTAGAACTTAAATTTCGTTACCTGAATTATTGGAGCCCGCGGACGTCTCCTGTTTATCCTCCGCGGACGTCTCTTGATTTAGCAGTAATTCTTTAGGCGTCCGCGCCTTAATGGTTGAGGCGTCCGCGTCCTGCACTGAGGTAGAATTTTCGTTCAGCTCTTCTTCCTGCAATTCGTAAAAGTCGCTGGCAATTTGAGACGCTTCCTTCTTTAGCTCGTCAACGACTTCAGCTTGTTGGTCAATCTTTTGAGTGAGTTCCTTGAACATTCCTCTCATTTCATCTCTAAATTCCTTCATCGGGTCCTCGTCCATCCTAACGCACCAAGGTTCCTCATCACTATACGACGCATAAAGTCCTCTCATAGTGCGTCTCGGATCCCGACGCCTAGGTAACTGTCCGTATCGTTTTCCTCCACCGAGGTATTCTCGATCCAACTCATCATTGTAATCCTCGTATCTAGCTACACGAGGACTAGCATACTCATTGACATATCGCTGATTTCTTAGGGTTGGTAGTCTTCGATTATCAACGTCTTCATAAATTGGTTCCCTGTAATAGGAATACATAGCGAACCATAAAATAGAAGAAAAACAAAAAAATAGTAAAATAAACCTAAAAGAAATAAATACTTAGTGAGATTCTTCGTTACTGATCCCCGGCAACGGCGCCATTTTGACAGGTGTCGTTGTACCTGTGCAAAAACATTTATAATTCCGACTAGCAAGTGGTAAGTCGGGTCGAATCCACAGAGATCGGTTTGAGAATCTGTTCACTAAGTATTAGAGTAACAATGGGGGTTTTGGAACAAGTAACAAGTAAAAATAAAAGCATGCAACAATGATCCGTTGTCAAGAGATCAATCGTCACACAAATTCGTAAATCAAATATCAAGAGAAGTGCAAGCTAGAACTTTCGATTGTGATGCAAGATTAAATCATTAACCCAATTGTTTTGATTTTTAATGTTTTACAACTTATAGCTCCCCGCTAGGTTGCACTACAAGTTGTCCTAAGGTGTCAATCCTAGTGGTATATTACTTGTGTCCTAGTTTACTATCCCCGCTAGGTTGCTAATAAACATGACAATTGGAATCAACAAACTAACAAAAGCTCCCCCGCTAGGGTTCCACTCGTGCTAGCATATCAAATCCATAAACAATACATAGTAATATAGCGCAAAACATAGAAATTCAATATGAGTCTCAAATCAAAGCATCACCATTTCAAGTTCTAGCCTACACAAATGAGTTTAGCTACTCATGGTAATAGAATACATAATCAAATTTGTAATGAAATGAAATAGAAATTACTAATGAAGAATCCTTCTCCAATCTGCCGTGTCTTTTTTCCAAACCTTCGAACACTTCCTTTCTCCTCCAAACGTGTACCAAATTCACCCCAGAATCACGGCCAAAAGACTTGGCCAAATAGAGGACTTCTAAAACCTCAAATCCTTCAAACGTGTGTTTCTCAAAAACACCACAAAAATCCCACTCTCAAAACAATTGTTAACAAATTACACCCGGCCAAAACAAAGGACCAATTCCTCACGGACCAAAGCCAATGGCCAAAAGACCATTTGATTTCTCTTTTCTCTCATATTTTATCTCGTCCAATGTGAGGCTCCTCGAATTCAGCTTGTGTTTTCTCCCATGTGGCTCTTCGAAATCAGCTTGTGCTTTCTCCGAGAATATGCAAATTATTTTCAGGAAATTTGACAGCTGGAAATTCCGCACGGACGCCTCTTGAATTTTGTCACCCGCGGACATCTTGACAATTACGTTAAATCTTTATACGTCCGCGCCGGAACTCCACAAGCCCTCCGCGTGATTCCTTGACTCAGATTTCATTCATTTCGGTCTTTATTTCTTTCGACACTAAACATCTTCAAATTGGCTCTCTTTAGCCGGTATTCCTTCCATGGTATCCGAATGTACCTGCGAATGAAAACTACACACAGATAGTGAAATAATATACATGCAACCATTAAGAGACGGGGTTTTAACATATAAAATAGTCGTACAATTACGACTTATCAATTGTCGAAGACCACAATTGGAACTGAAAACGCACCGTGGTCGTTTGGTAGAGAACAAGAGTAAATATCAGCTTACAAGAGACCAACAGAATCTTGTGCTTATTTGGGTGAAGTCTCTTAAGTTTCCGGATGGATTTTCATCTAATTTGGGAAATAAATTAGATTTGAGTGCACTAAAACTGGTAGGATACAAGTCACACGATGCACACGTATTCATAGAGCGACTCATGCCAATTGCTTTCAAGGATTTTCTACCAAACAAGATATGGGAAGCTGTATCCGAGTTGTGTACATTTTTCCGAGATATATGTGCATCAGCACTTCACAAAGAGTGGATGGAACACTAGCAGAGCAACATAGCGGTCACACTGTGCAAGCTGGAGACAATATTTCTCCCTTCATTTTTTGACTCCATGGAACACCTACCAATTCATGTGGCTGATGAGGTGTTACTTGGCGGACCAGTACACTACCGTTGGATGTATCCGTTTGAGCGTTTCATAGACCATCTTAAACAATTGGAACAAAAGGGAAACAGAGCAGAGGTGGAAGCTAGTATTGTTAACGCATACATACAGTTGGAGACTTCATATTTGGGATCTAACTACCTAGATCCGGAGTTAACAACGACCGGGGTACGCTTACAACGTAATGAAGTAGCGACATCAGATTTCGAAGATCCACAGATTTCTATTTACAATTACCCGGGAGTCAGTGGTAGAAAAATTAAACGAAGGGAATTAGACACCCGAGAATTTAAAAAAGCAACTCATTACATCTTTAGCAACACGCCCAAACTTGAACAATATTTGGCGTTATTTGAGAGCGACCTAAGACAAAGACGCCCGTGATTCAATGATCAGCAAATATACAATGGTATATTAACGGACTTTCCAGAATGGCTGTGTTCCCATGTAAGTCTAATTGATCAAATTCGTTTTGTTATGTAGCAAATTAAAATGTACTTGTACGTAAATGGTAATCAAAAATATTATGTTCAGGTTTGGGAGCTTGGCGAAACATTAGCACTGCCACAGTGGATTGACTACTTGTCCGCTGGATTTCAATCCGACGTTGCATGTTCGGCTACATACAAAGTGAATAATTACAACTATCACATTGAAAGTCATGGTGAAGGGCGGAACACGGTGAACAACCATGTTTACGTGTAAGGAACAGAGGGTACACACTACTACGTGGTGATTGAAGAAATAATTCATATGACATGTAGAACCAACCATCGCCTAAAGGTTGTCTTGTTCAAGTGTCGTTGGTACGACCCTCAGTTTGTTAGGTCATACCCGTCTAACGGGGTTGTCATCGTGAACACTCATAGACCCTACCCCCAGTACGACCCTTACATTCTTGCCCAGCAAGCTGTGCTAGTTTACTATGTGACGTTTCTGGGATTATCTGGACAAAATAATCAGGGTTGGGTTGCAATTTGTTCTGTGAAACCAACAAACGCAATCGACATGGAGGTAGCAAATGTTCCGTTCCAAGATGAGGGTGCAATGGGAACTGAAATGCCGGTATTGGTCAGCGTAATCGGATCATTAGGGAACCTCGCTGATGATGAGGTTTACGAGCACGACACCGAACAAGACGGCAACGACGAGCACGAAGCTGATAATCCAGATACGGAAGAATATTCTAGCGAATCGTCGTGAGTGAATGATGATATGTCAAATACCGGACGTACGTGTGTTGTAAATGTTCAATAAGTTGTGAATGAAAATCAATTAATAAATATTAAGTAAACAAAGGAACTTTTTTAATTGTATCCATTATTTTTTTTTAAAAATACAAATGGATGGAACGTTTCTTTTAATGGTATTTTCTGAAAAAACAGTTGAGTCACCAGTGCTTAATATATATGCGCTGTTATATTTCACATCTATGACAGCGCTTAATGTATAAACGCTGTTAAAAATTGGTAACTAGAGCGATTAAATTTAAGCGCCCTAATAAGTAATTCAGACAACAGCGCTTATTAATTAAGCACTGTCATATGATAATCCATACATCGCTTATTTAAACAAGCGCTGTCGTATGACAATCTAAAAACCCCGCCGTATTCTCCCGCCTTTACAATTAAGGAAATTTTCGCTAATATAATCGAATTGCAATTTGTTTGGTCGATTTGAAATTACATGCGCAGTGGAAAACCCTCATTATCCGTCTCCGAACTCAATCATCCGTTGTACACCGCCGAGTTCTGTAAACGATTTTTGCCGATTACATAAGCAAGGTTCGTTGACCAGGAATGGAAAAGTCATCGTCTGTCTACTGTCAGCTTCATTTTTCGTACTCGGGATACTCATCGTTTGTTTGTATGTCATATAAAGTTTGTGTCTTTATCCTTATTTGGTTTCATTTGTTTGTTTTTTCGAACCCAGATTGTATCAAAGGTGGGGAACTGACATGCGCGTGTGTCCGATTTCAGAATCAATTTTGTTTTTTATGCGTCTGGTATTCTGTGTTTGTGTCTCTGAGTTATGTTAAAAAATGTTCCAAGTCGTGTTTATGGCCTCTGTGATAGCTGTACTTGGTCAGGTATGAATGATTTGAGACTCACAATCGATCTGTGTAAGTTTATCGTCCTTAGGTAAAATGTTGGCTTGAATGTCACAGTTTTGATACAATTTGGAGTAAAATAAAATCTGGCATACTTGCTGCTTTGGTATAAAATGTTGACACAACAACGATGTGTGGTTGCTTGATTGACAACATTGTGTGGTCTATTTGTGTTTTAAAAATAATCTTTTAAATTTTGTGGCAGGGTAAATGGCACCACTCAAGCGCAATGTATAAGGTAAAGGGAAAACTGTGGCTGGTAGAGGTGCTGAGACTTTATCACAAACGCGGCTAATTGATGTACGCCAACCAAGACAGTTGCGTCAGGACATGCAACATCAGCCTTCGACTGGGGACACCAGTCAACATCGAGGAAGTGAGGACAGACAACGTACACCGGCGTCAACCGAGGAAAGACGTCCAAGTCCCGACGACTACATGCCTTCTATGAATGTACCAGACCCTACCTTAGATCCTGCAGTTGCAGACAGAAACTTACCAGAAGTGGATGATTACAACTTCGAGGAATTTTTGGCAGAAGTGAATATGATGACGGGGAACAGGAAGGTTGGCGAGGATGACGAAGAGATGGCTGCACCTTTGGCATACGATGACGATCATGATAATGCAATTCGGCCAGAGTTCGGTCGGTGGTGGACCCAGTGAGGAGACACCGTTGGGTTCGATGCCACATGATACGCGGCCTTGGATCACTCCAGCTGGGGATGACAAGTAAGTAATTTTTATTGTACATAAATTTGTGCAGTTTGTTTATACTAACCATATTATAAATGTTATAACTTGTATTTTTTTCCAGCTTTGACCCCCCTTCGGTTGTTAACAAAATTGGGCTTCAATGTATGGGACCCGGATTTAAGGTTGGTTGGACGACAATGGAGACGTGTGATCCACAAACTCCGGTGAAGTGGTTTCGTCACTTCAAGGTAAAATGTAGTTAAATTTATATTAGGTGCGTATTTTTTGGGTAATTTTTTTTATATTACATAATTTTATGTTTATATACCAATTTAACATAACTATGTAATTTATATGTAGAGCTTGTATCAGTGGGATCCCATTCACACCGACCAAATTGAGGCCAACTTCAGGAAGAAGGCGGCTAAGATTCTACAAGATACCTGGAGAGGTTTACAAACCGGTAAAACAAAAGGCCCGGAATGGTTGACAGAAGATCACAAAGCTGCGGGAAGAGTTCGATTTAACACGGACCCAGCATTCAGAGCCCACAGTGAAAAGAATAAGCAAACCAATTCTGCCAATCATGCCAGAAACGGCCCAACATTGCATTTATTTAGGTCTAGACCAGCACACTTTCACATTGCAAAGCTGGTAATACATACTATTTTAGAATAAATCAATTTTTAAGTTAATATACTATAACACATTTATCATTAAATTTGCAAGAAAAGGATAATCAAAGACAAGTGTTGCCAACTGATATTTTTGACAAGAAATACAAGCGGAAGGATGGGACGTATTCGATACCCGACGGGGAGAACAAAAGGGTATTACAGTTACCAACATTATATTTGTTTATTACATTTTATTTATCTGGTTATATTCACAAATCAGTGTTGACCTCTAATATGTTTCTTATTGTATTGCTTCATTTACATTTATTTGGGACTTAATCACAAAATTTTTTGATTCATTTGTACAAATGTGCAGAAACAGCTTGCTGATGCTCAAGCTCTGGTCCTGAAGGATCGTGTTGCAGATGAAAGGGTACTACTGTCATGGGAGTTCACCCAAGGTCGGGGATACCGTATCTGTATGGTCCTGCAGCAACATTAGTGCCGGACAAGTACTCTTCAACGGGCAGCCATTCGTGTGCCAGCTCGCAAGGAGCAGCAAGGAGCCAATCATCGAACGATTACACTCAGGAGCTGGTGCCGCATTTAGAACGCTTGGAATCCCGACAAGAGGATGACTTGAGGCGCATGGAATCCCGACGGGAGGATGATTTGAGGCGCATGGAATCCCGACATGAGGCCCTGAAGAACAGCATGGATCGGATGATGGAAATGCAGGCTGCTATGATGAGGATGCTCACTACTCCTGGATATCAGCCGCCCTCCAGTCGAAGCTCGGATGAAAACAACCCTAATCCGCGTAATCATGGATCGAATGAAGACAACCCCATGCTTGACTCGAAGTCTATATTTATTTGACTCATCATTGCTTAATTTAAATACAAAAATTTTGATTTTAATCGTATCTTTTTTGATAATTTTAATAATTTTTGTAATAATTTTAAATATTATTTGTTTTAAAATGACTAAATTGAAATAATATTAAAAATAAACGATTAATTTAAAATAGGAAATTTAAAATAGAGAATTTCGAAGGAAAAGATGACGGAATGTAGATGGAGTTTCGATGGTATAGAATAGACGGCATTTCGAAGGAAAAAAGACGGAATAATAACTGGCGTAATATTGACGGAAAGATCACGCAATGCTAAGTAGCGTAATGGAGACGAATTATTGATGGAATTCTATTGATGGAAGTAAGACAGAAAACGGACGCAAAAATCCCAACGGAAGTAAAACGGTATAATGACGGAATATTGTATTAATGGAATATAGACGGATTTTGGGAGGAGAATGAAGTTGATGTAATGTAGACGGAATTTAGATGCACAATATTTGTGACGGAATTGTGTCGGATGGTTGACGAAATATACTATTAACGAAATTTAGACGGTATTGTAACGAAGGTTTTGAACGGATAAATGTCGGATTGTTGACGGAAAGATACGTAACGGAATTATCACGGACTGCCAACGGCACATTGACGGAATAAAACGACGAAATGTCGACGGAAAAGTTTTACCGTCGGGAAAATTTCCGTCACCAACTTCGTTGAAGGAACGTGGACGGAATTTATAAGTTTTCCGTCAACATTCCGTCCGTTTTCTAGCCAATTCTTGACGTCGGAAATTTCAACAAAATTAGTAGTGATTGAATGAGAAGTGTCATATACGTCAATACCGATTCCTGAAGAACTGTGAATATTATTATTCCGGTTCTCGGCGTAACGACATTCATTGAGATTAAAAATCGAGGGCGATGATTTACAACACTAAACACAAAATTGCAAAGCCACGGGTAGGGATGCACAAAATTGGCCCGGACCAGAAAACCGGACCGGAACCGACCGGATTTTTCGGTCCGGTCTCGGTCCGGTCCCGGTCCGGTCTACGGTCCATGTTTTTGGAGGATTACGGGTTTCGGTCCGGTCCGGTCTGGACCGGAATAAACCGAATTTTTTTTATTTTCCTAATAATTTTTTTATTTTCTATTTTTTAACCCTAAATTACGGTCGGTCCCGGTCCGGTCCGGGTTTCGGTCCAAGTTTTCACACGAATTCCGGTCCCGGTCCATATATATCCAGTCCGGTCCGGTCCACGGTCCAAGATTTTAGAAAATTCCGGTCCACCGGTCCGGACCGGACCGTAAATTTCGGTCCGGTCCGGACCGGATGTGCATCCCTAGCCACGGGGACCAAAGCTGCGACGGCGATGATAGTCACGAGCCGCAAGAAGTTCGATTTTGACGGGAAGAAATCCGGCGAAGGATCCGTTAACGATACTAGAGTTGAAATCATCGATGCTGAGCTAGGGTTTGTCCGTGAGGGTTTAGATTTGATTTTGGGCATTTTCTGCAGTTTCTCAGAAATGCCGGTACGCCGAGAACAAGATATAAATAATACTATCCCGGTTCCCGAGGAACCGGTTTGACGTGTATGTCAATTCGCCTTCAATATCCTCTCACTTGGTCCACGTAGGCTCCAAATCGAGCCACATAAATAACTTTGATCTTACCGATTCCTGGAAAACCGGGAAGGATTGAAATCGAACTAACCGATTTTGCTGGTATCGGGATTGTAAAAAATGACAGATTCCGATCCTGGGAATTGGATTTAACTTAAATGGGGTATTCTGGATATTTAAGTTTCGGCTAATGTATTTTTGAGATTTGAAATTGAAATCGGGATAGATTATAGAGAAACCCTGAAAAAAAAGGAGGAAGATGAAGAAAGTGTTGCAAGGCTTGCAGCTGATGATGTTTCTCTCTCCTCCATCATCAAGAACACTGATCTTGCCGCTGTTGTGTTTAGTTTTATCATGTGGGTGTGGATGATTAAAAAACGAACCGACCTTTTCTCTTCTGTCTTATTTACTCTTTTCACAGTTGCAGGATTGTTAAGAGAGAGGAATTAGGAAGCAGCAGGGAGATGAGAGGAAAATGGTGTGTGGGCAGATGAGTATGAAATTATCTTTTTGAAGAAGACATCACTACTACAGATCAGAGATTAGGCAACGGTTCATATTTTTCATTACGCAACGGTTCGATGTTTAGGCAACGGTTTGTCTGAGAACCGTCGCATAAGAGTACTCTTATGCGACGGTTCTTGAGTACCGTTGCATAAGTTCATGATTATGCAACGGTTTACCTTGAACCGTCGCATAAGAATACTCTTATGCGACGGTTCAAGGTAAACCGTTGCATAATCATGCACTTATGCAACGGTTCATTTAGAAACCGTGGCCTACATGTTGATATTATGCAACGGTTTGATAAAAACCGTCGCATAAACTCGAACCTAAAATTAAAAAACATAAGTTTTCTGTCTTTCTTCCAATCCCGCTCTCGAGTTTTGTCGCCCAGTCCGTCGCCCCCCAATCCGCAAGTCGCCGTCTTTGCCCACACGTCGCCGCCCTCGTCAACCAGTTCGTCGACCCGCACCGTCCGTCGTCCCGCGCCGCTCGCCCAGCCGTCGCCACTCGCCCGTCGCCACTCGTCCCGTTGCCACTCGTCCCGCGCCACTCTTTACCCAATCTGAAATCGGTTTGTTCCCAATCGTTCATGTACTAGTTTGTTTCAATGGCTTGTTTATTGATAAGTTTTATTAGGGTTTTACTTGACCCATTGTTGATAGAGATTTTGGTTGATTTTAACAATGTATTTGAATTTTGTTCCAGAGTCAGTGATTGTTTGTTTTTGGTTCTCTTCATGTATTCACTCAGATAGGCAGGTCGAGGACAGCATTTTTTACATTCAAAGGTCGTAAAGAACTTCCTTCAAAATTTGTTTTGCTCATATCGGTATGTTTATTGCCATTGTGATTGTTTGGGTATATGATATTGCATACTACAAAACTAGTTTACTACTTACGTCTCCAATCATATTGGTTATTTGATATTTCTTCGTTTACTAACCTTATTTGTTGTTGTTTATAACTTTATAGAGTCCACGCTGCATCCAACCTTTGGCTATTTTCTCCGAGAGATTCTACTCTAAGGTAAAATACACTATGTAACTCATTTAAAACTTTTTTAATTGTTAGAGTGTGCTTCATGGAGTGGATTTATATGGTCTATTTCTACTAATAATTATATCAACCATATATAACAATATATCTTTCTAACTATGAGTATATAATGCTTTATGTAGTTATGATGAATCGAGATTGGGTATCCGGTAGTAGGTTAAGTGTACAGTACGACCAAGGGATTATCGATTTTTGTGCATTTGCATCTTCGTATGCGTCCAGAAACAACATTGAACGTGTTTATTGTCCATGTATGGGTTGCTGGAATAACAAAAAGGTCAAACCAAAGAAATTACGGAAACATCTTTTGTTAAAGGGAATTGACCCACAGTACAAGTTTTGGTATATGCATGGCGAGGTTGAACCGCAAAATGTTCAACCTCAGCCCGTTGAAAGTTTACCGGTGGATGATGATGATTGGGAGGAGGACAATATAATTGACATGGTCAACAATGTTGCCGATGATTTTGTCGCTAGACCTCAAGTTTTGGAGTCATTGAGGAACGATTCAGAATTACCATTGTACGAAGGGTGCTCCAAATACACAAGGCTATCTGCAACTTTGAAAATATTCAACTTGAAAGCAAAAAATGGATGGAGTGATGTAAGTTTCACTGAATTGTTGACTCTAGTGAAAGATATGCTTCCAAAGGATAACACCCTACCTAACCGTTGTTACGAGGCTAAAAAAGTTATGTGTCCGATGGGTATCGATTACGAGAAGATACATGCTTGTCCTAATGATTGTATATTATATCGGAATTCCTATAAAGATATGGTTGAATGTCCGGTGTGCAAGTCTCCTCGTTATAAGTTAAACAAAGAACCAAAAAATGGTTCCAAAGGCACTCCTTCTAAAGTACTATGGTATCTTCCACCGATCCCCAGGTTTCAGAGATTATTTGCTAGCTCGGAGGATTCTGATAATATGCGTTGGCATGCTGAGAAACGTGTTATTGATACAAAAATGCGTCATCCTGCTGATTCACTACAATGGGCAAAAGTAGATAACACATTCCCGACATTTGGAGCAGAGTGTAGAAATTTACGCATTGGCCTTTCTACTGATGGGGTGAATCCACATGGAAACCTCAGTACTCAGCATAGTACATGGCCTGTGATATTGGTTATCTACAATCTTCCTCCCAGGTTAACCATGAAGCGTAAGTATATGATGCTTTCTCTATTGATATCGGGTCCGCGACAACCCGGAAATGATATTGATGTATACTTAGCTCCATTGATAGAAGATTTGAAGCTTTTATGGAACGAAGGAGTACGGACGTTTGACGCGTCAAGGCAGGAATATTTTAATATGCGTGCCATGCTAATGTGTACCATCAATGACTTCCCAGCTTATGGTAACTTATCGGGGTACAGTATTAAAGGGTACAAAGCTTGTCCAATTTGCGGGGAAGAGACACATGCACGCCATCTAAAGAATTGTCGAAAAATGGTTTACATGGGACATCGACGGTTTTTATCGAGGCATCATCCTTACAGGCGGAAAAAAGCTGCATTTAATGGTGAGACCGAACATGGAATAGAACCTCGACCGGCTTCTGGAGATGAAATACTTCAAAAAATTCAGAATATTACAAATCGATTTGGGAAGCCCAATGCACGCACTGAAGGTACTCCATGGAAGAAGCGATCAATATTTTTTGATCTCCCTTATTGGCATACACTTGACGTCAGACACTGCATTGATGTGATGCATGTTGAAAAGAATATATGTGACAGTCTTATTGGTACTTTATTAAACATTCCCGGAAAAACAAAGGATGGATTGAAAGCTAGACTGGATATGTTGGATATGAACATTCGTACCAAATTAGCACCTCAAACTGAAGGAAAGCGTACATATTTGCCTCCATCATGCACAACTCTTTCTAAGAATGAAAAAACAATTTTGTGTGGATGTTTGAAAGGAGTTAAAGTTCCGTATGGGTATTCTTCGAATATTTCCAGCTTGGTTTCAATGAAGGATCTGCGGTTGAATGGATTAAAATCTCATGACTATCATGTATTGATTCAACAGTTGTTGCCTATTGCGATTAGAGGTGTATTGTCTCCTAAAGTGAGATCCGCTGTACAAAGACTCTGTGCCATTTTTAGCTCTTTGTCTGCTAAGGTTGTTGATTCATCAGAGCTTGATAAACTACAAGACCAGATTGTTGTTACACTATGCCAATTAGAGATGTTTTTTCCACCTAGCTTTTTTGATGTAATGGTGCATCTTACTGTTCATTTGGTGCGCGAGATTCGCATTCTTGGACCGGTTCATATGAGATGGATGTACCCTTTTGAGAGGTACATGAAGATTCTAAAGAGCTACGTGAGAAATAGACATCGTCCAGAAGGGTGTATAGTGGAAGGATACATAACTGAAGAGGCTGTCGAGTTTTGCACTAACTTTTTAGGAAATACAGCCGCAGTTGGGATTCCCAGGCCACGTCATATTGATCGATTTAATGGAAAGGGCATAAGTGGTCAGAAATACATCAACCCATCATTTGATGAGTTGATGGTTGCTCATTTCTATGTATTGCAACATATGCCTGATATCACGCCTTTCATAGAGCAGCACCTAAACATATTAAGGAGTGCTTTCCCAAGAAAATCCGAGCAGTGGTTACAAAAAGAACATAGTCGGTCATTTTGTAACTGGCTGAGATGTAATGAGATTTTAAATAATCAGGCCAACTCTGAAGAAGAGTCTGATGACTTAGTAAAGTGGCTCCTGCCGGGTCCTACGCCAACTGTATACTCGTGGAATGCTTACGACATTAACGGATTTTGTTTCCACACAAAAGCTCAAGATGACCAAACCGTTGTGCAAAATAGTGGTGTCACACTTATTGCTGAAACCACTCTTGTTTCTAGTGCTAGAGATCAGAATCCAATATATGCTCCTATTAATTATTTTGGCCTCATCGAAGAAATATGGGAGTTGGATTACGTAAAGTTTCGAGTGCCTGTGTTTAAATGTAAATGGGTTAATAATTCGGCGGTTCGTACTGATGAATATGGAATGACGTTTGTGGATTTTCGAAGAGAAGGGTCCAAGGATGAGCCATTCATTATGGCCGAACAAGCGAGACAAGTATTTTACGTCCGTGACCCTGCTGATAACAACCATTTTGTTGTCCTCCACGGAAAACAACAACTAACCAGTGATGCATCTGAAGATCTAGCTGAGGAATGCATGCCCGTTTATACGATAGTTCCCGTGGAGAACGATGATAGTGAAGCTGATAATGAAATTCAACTACGAGAAGATCATGGCGAAGGAATATGGATTGATAAAGAAATTTAACTTGTGTATGTTATTTATTTATGACTTGTGTAGTTATTTATGACTTGTGTAGTTATTTATGACTTGTGTAGTTATTTATGACTTGTGTAGTTATTTATTTATGACTTGTGTAGTTATTTATTTATTTCTGAGAATGGGTTTATTGATGAATTAATTTCATGTTTACAGGATCATGGCCATTTCACACAGCAGTAGTAGCAGCAGTGAGGATGACCATAATGACACTTCTGGTAAAGTTCCAAAGAAGAGAGGTCTTGTATATATGGGCAGATTCGTTAGGAGACACAAGGACGCTGGTACCAAGGCCACGGTTGAATGGGATAGAAGAGGGAATCCAATAGGGAAGGTTGGAGACAATTGGAGGAGCTACTTGGGAACGTTGGTTCGATGTCGTGTTCCTATCGTACACTCTGATTGGAGGAAGGTCCCTAAACATTTTAAAGACTATGTGTGGAGAGAGGCAACTGTAAGAGCTTGTTTAATTATTACATTGTATTTGTTTTAAACATGGTAATTAACTAACTTTTGTATTAATTAAAACTTGTTTTATATATTTCCAGGCAGTTTTTGATGGAGTCGAGGATCATAAAAATCAGGAGCTTAGCGCTGCGTGCAAGATGTGGAAACAATTTAAGTCACGTCTCGCAAAAGATTACATCTACGGTGACGGAACAGATGAAGATGCTTTGAAAAAGTATTCGTACATTGACTCCGATCATTGGAAGACTTTTAAGGAGCAGAGGCTCTCCGAAGCTGCAAAGAAGTTAAGGGACACAAACAAGGATCTGGTCAAAAAAAATGTATATCAGCACGTCTTGGGTCGAGGAGGATATAGAAAATTAGAAGAAGCAATGGCAAAAGAAAAAAGAGATGAGTTAATTTCTCAGGGGGCAATTCAAGAGGAACAAGCTTCTAATGTCTCTATAGAGAGGCATGATTTGTGGAAGAGGGGACGAATGAGAAAAACGGATGAGTTCGTCTCTGAGGCAACTCGAGGAGTAGCTACAAAGATTGTAAGTTCGTTATGTGTGGTTTAATAGCTAAGATTTTTTAAATTATACACTAAATATTGGTAATTTTTTGAAATAATAGGATGATTTAGTGGATAAGGCCGCTCGAGGAGAATTTTCATCACAAGGCCGACGTGACATATTGACGGAGGCTATTGGCACGGATGAGCACCCTGGACGCACTCGTGGACTCGGGTCACACATTCCATGGAGGATTGGATTACCTAGCTCTAGCTCTTCGAGGGTGACACCCAGTGCTAGTGCTATTCGCAATATTCAGCCGTCTGACCGACAGAGTCAGTACTGCTTCCACGGTGCTCCCACAGATACGGACCCTTGGAAGAGTATACCAAAGGTACTTGGAGATTTTTAAAGTCATTATTTCCTTACTGTTTGGTTTAGATTTTTCTTACAAATGTAAACATCCGTTTGAATTATTTACGTTGACAGATTGGGCTAAGAAGCCTATTATATATCGAAGAGGGACTTAATAATGAGAGACGAGTAGTGGCTGTCGGTCGAGTCATGAACGGTCGTTTGCTACGTGCTATACCACTGCCCGATGAAATGGTGAAGGTGAAGGTCGATAGTTCTCTTGGTCAGATTAATGGACTACCCATTCCCCATGGAGAGAAATTAAAGACAACACGAGATGCAGAGGAGAAAGCAGACTTGGTTGCATGGCCGAAGCACTTGGTTGAAATCAACCCAAGGGTAATAATATCAATTATTTGAACCATCTTTCCATTATTTAATTTATCAAATTTTTTATGAATTATTTACTAACATTCGAAATTCAGGAATATACCATGCGACTATACTACCACTTGCCACCGGCCTCAAATGATGAAGTAGAGAATTATTCCATCGACTGTCGATTTCTACACGACATGTACTCTAACTTGGGCAGAGACGTTGTTAGAGTACGCATTGCTGACGAATTGTTCGGTGACGACTACACTTCCATAGTGGGCCCAGATGATGTCCGTGATATATTCGCATTGAAACCGTTGTCGAACTCACATTGTGATTTGTATATAAGGTAATACTCTTGTCATTAATTGTTCATCATTTCTTGCAGAAGGTCTAACTTTACATCTTTTTCATGTTGTAGTTCTTTATACGATCAAATGCTTGAATCAGAGGTTCGATTCGGGTTCTTCAATCACACGGCCGTGAGCCCTTCCAATGACGTAGATGAGAGGATTGAGTCGTTTGTATCAAGACTCAATATGCCAGACAAGGATCGCAATTATTGCTATTTTATGCCTTATATAAATGCTACGGAGTAAGTACATAAATTACTTGTACCATATAACCTATTTTTTGAAATATGGGTTTATGAATTTAGTGTGTTGATGTAGGTTTCATTGGATGTTGTGCGTTATCTTCCCCAACCAAGGTGTAGTCCATTGGTTCAACTCCTCAAAAGGCGCCACCGTTATACACCGCGATGCAAAAGCTTTAGTGGACTCGTAAGTTTCGAACTTACTATTAGTTTGTAACTTGCATTGACATTCACTAATTACGTATTGTTATTTATTTTAGGGGGTTGCAACGATACTATCAAGGATGTAATCCGAGGATTGATCGTCAAGTCGAATGGAAGATAGTGAAGGTACTATTTATAGAAAAACATTCCTTTACTATACTTGTAATTTTCATTAATAAAGTGTTAACTGAGTTTACTTATAATGCAGAGTCCGAAACAACCCACAAACTCTAATTTATGCGGTTATTATGTTCTGAGAAATATTCGGGACATAATGGAATTTGTTCGTGCTAATAACGGTGCATATGTGGAGAACTTTGACCAAGTAAGAATGCTAGTCTCGTCTTACTCTATTAGAATGTTGACAAATGTAGCTAGGTTGTGTTCTAAATCCATGTTCTAAATCCATGTTTTACTTATGTTTGTTCTAAATCCATGTTCTAGCTAAGTGTGTTCTAAATCTATGTTCTAGCTACGTTTGTTTCTAAATCCATGTTCTAGTTAGGCAAATTTGTTCTAACTCTATTTTTTTATATATTCATGTTAATCGTATTCTTATTTTTTATAGGTTTTTCCTAATGGGACACAATCATATGAGTTGGGGAAGGTACAAGACGTGCGAGATGAGATCGCCGCCTACTTGTACAACTACTTATTCGAACATAGTGTTTACATGTGAATATTATTTATATATGTGACGTTTGTATAAATCAATGTATATATGGATGGACTTGTATGAATGGTTGTATTTTGAGTAAAATGGAAGTGTTTCCATGTTTGGAAATGTGTAAAAGCAGGGTACTAAATTTGGTTTAGAATGTGTATTCAATTTTCAGGGGGATTTTGAGCTAAAACAGCTGAAACCTGCCAAATTTTTTCATATTTAGTGCAACGGTTCCATAAAAACCGTCGCATAAGAGCTACAATTATGCAACGGTTTGAGCACCAAAACGGTTGTATAATGGTTCATCTTATGCGACGGTTCTAACAACAAACCGTTGCATAAGTGTTCTCTTATGCGACGGTTCAAACAATAAACCGTTGCATAAGTGTTGCTCTTATGCGACGGTTCTAACAACAAACCGTTGCATAGGTGTTACGCTTATGCAACGGTTTCAGGAAACCGTCGCATAAGGTATGGACCTTATGCGACGGTAGCTTATGCAACGGATGAAAAACCGTTGCATAAGCTACGTCTGAACCGTTGCCTAATCTCTCTTCTGTAGTAGTGCATGTGTGTCTGTGTGTTTTCTTTTTCTGTCAAGTAGCGAAGTTAGTGAGTTTAATGAATATTTATTTATTAGTAATCAAAAGCTTCATTAATCTCTAAAAGTTGAACCAACTGATGGGAACAACAACTATAAACTATGTTTGCACAATAAGATTGGTCAAGAATTCATGTTAGTTCGGTCCCAGCTAGAGTGAGCCAGAGTACCAAATCTACAAATTTGTCAATGGAATACTTGGTTTAGTAAAGTGAATATCTAACTGAATTTATAAAGTTAAGAATTTGAGGTCCACCGTACCGTGGCATATTTACAATATGTGTTTGGAGTTTAACATGATACTACGAAATTTTCATAATATTAAATCGAACGATGATGCGCCACTTAAGTAATCGAAAGTTATAAGTGAAATTGTTTTTTTTAAAAGCAAATGATCGGACAACCTGCACTTAATCTTTTATATCTATTTTACTCCTCTAGTCTACTCAATAGGAAAAACTCACTCTGACCCATCATAATTCGAACCTATAAACTTATCATACGTACAACTTTACTGACTGGAAAAGTGAATGATACATGCATTAAGTACCTAACCACTAATTTTTACTCTCTTATACAAACAAATCCTAGGAAAACATAAGCCATGATTTTGAGTGAAGGGAGGGGAATAGGGATGGCTAAAAGGGAGGATGGTAGTGAGAAGCAAAGCCATCGAGTTGGGTGATCATTCAAAAGGACCTTTTGCTTGTTGTTTTCTACTTTTCACGCCAAATGGTGGCAAAAGAGCAACAAGGCATGGCTTGGCCTTCACCTTTTCATTGCTTTTTCTTGTATGCAAAAATGTATCAATCATGCCAATATAGTTGGTAGCCGAGTGAATCAACAAGCAACATGAAATGGACAAATCTCAAGTTTAATTTCTACTAAACACTTTCAAGGTAAGTTAATTCTTGGTAACTCGACTGAGCCTATCACCTTGTAATGAGGTGATCATACATGGTTGTCCTGATTTGTAAGCTATCGGACCAACCATTACGGATTAAAGCCTTAAAAAATGTATCAGTCATATATTTATTACAAACCCACAACCAACCCTCCCTCCAAACTGTAACCTAATGCTTCATATTAGCTTAACCCTAACCATTATCCTAACCCTAAGCAAACGCGAAGTCATAGTTAATTAATCTTAATTGCAACCAGCAAACAACTTAGGTGAAAGTTATTGTACATGCCCAAATCATGCTATATGTAATCAAACATATGCCAAAGAGAGATGGCATGGGAATAATCTCATTGTTAGCAAAAAGAAGATAACCATGAACTAATTATACATGTACCTTTTGGATTATTCATGCAAACGCGTAAAGGCACATCAACTGAGACTTGAGTGCAACAAGCAAGACATATAGCCAAACATGTTTTTCGTAAAGTCTTCATCATTATATTCCCTCCTTTTCACTCCCCCACGCTTCCTTTTCACTCAACTTTCTTTCATTAGAATTCAGAACGTTATCTTTGGTCTCTACCTCTACTTACACGTTAGGGAAAAATATAATTTAGGTATTTAAACTATTACCATTTTTCAATTTGTGGGCTGAACTATAAAAATTTTCAAACAATAGGCGAACTATCAGATAATTTTCCAAACAAAGGGCACCGTCCAATGCCGTTATAGTTTTCACTAATTAATGCCGTTAGTTAATAAATTAATATAAAAATTCAATAAAAAAATATAAAAACTTTTTTTAAAAACTTACAAAAAATTTATAGAAATTTAAATTTATAAAACTTAAAAATTATAATTTGGATTTAAAAAAATTAGAAAACTTTATAAAATTGTTTATAAAAAATTGTAAAAAATTAAACGAATTTTTAAAAAATAAATTAAAAAGTTTACTTTTAAAAAAATAGGAATATAATTGTTTTTTAAATTAGAAACTTTAGAAAAATATTAAACACAAAATGAAAAATATTTTTGAAATTTTTTAAAAAGTTCCGTTTCAAATTAAATCTTTAAAATTATTAAAATTAAATATTTTCAAAAAAACCTTCAATTGCGTATCAATTATATCTAATGATTGAAAAAACTTCATTTTATGTGTAGTGAAACCAAACAAAGGTAAGACGTCGACAATACTATAGGGTTGAATAAAAAGTAGTTTAATCATTTGATGCGAATATCAAATTTTGATCCATAATACCCCTTTCATAGTTCAAATTCCTTTTTTCTTGAATTATTTGTACGGGAACTTTGTAAAAAATTCTAAAAATATTTTTCATTTTGTGTTTAATTTTTTCTAATTTTTATTTATCAAATAATTTATATTCCTTTTTTATTACGTAAAATTTAAAAAAAATATTTTTTTTATAAATTTGTTTAATTTTTTACAATTTTTTAAACATTTTTTTAAAAAGTTTGCTATTTAATTTTATATTAATTTATTAACTAACAGAATTAACGACGTCCAACAGCGTTAGTGAAAACTCTAACAGCGTTGGACGGTGCACCTTGTTTGGAAAATTGTTTGATAGTTCGTCCATTATCTAGAAATTTTTATAGTTCAGTCCAAAAGTTGGAAAACAATGATAGTTCAGGTCCTCAAACTGTACTTTTCCCTAAAAATTATTATTTTCTCTATTCTACCCCTTATCCCAATTAAAACTTCAGCTTTGTAACCTAAAAAGGTATTACAATTTTTTTTTATTCTACCCTTATCCCATCGAAGTCTGAAGTTATCAGGATTTGAAACTAGGTATTCTTAAATGTTTGATTTTTTGTAATTCTCTTCTTATCATCAAATCACGCCTTAAAAGACTATTTTCGGTCTCTATTTTTTTAACGATGTCACTTTTTCCCATTAAACAATTACCCAAAGTATTCCCTGTGTCGCTGACAGATATCAGATATATTAAGAGTTGCGGAAGCTTTTGATTTATTGATATGGAAGAAAGAAAGCGGAACAAAGGGATAAAAGGCTCCGAAGAGCTTGATATAATGAGAAACAATGCCCCGAACAACCGTTGTATCGAAGATTGAACTTGGCCTCAATGATTAAGCCATCTATACTATGACTAAGAGACCAAGAAGACACTCTAAAATATATTTCTTGATGCCCAAATGAGCTGCGCACGTCCTCCTTTATAGCTGGCCAAGTTTGAATTCAAAACGAGTAACCGACGCGCATTAAAGTCCCCATTAATGAGTGCCTTCAATCCTTTTGGCCTTGCACTCTCAAATTGTAATCGTTGGCCATATTGTGTCTTGACTGCTGGATATTTGAATTCGAATCCATGGAGGCAGCCATGATGGACCCCAAGTTGGGCCAAGTCCTTGATTTCTCTCGAGTGGGCTTCCGAGGCCTTTAGACCCCCAAACTTTAATGTCTGTTCAGCCTCAAATTTCTCCTCCAAGGGGCTTAGATCTGATCCAGCAGCCTCGTTTAAGTTGACTCAAGCTTCCAATGGTGAATATCTAACATTTCCCGTCCCTTCGAGAGTGATCTTGTCCTTTAGGTCGATCCTAGGTGGTGCATTGTGCAGTTTGAATTGGTAGGTCTTGACCTCTTCTTTGGTTGGCCCTTCTAGAGACTTGGGGGCACTACTACAGAAGAGAGAAAAGATAGCTCTTTTTAGACAATAGTCAGCGCTTCTCCAAGCGCTATCTATTCGATCGGTGTCTATTGTCCAGACAATAGACATCGCTTGTCTAAAAGCGATGTCTATTCTCTGGACAATAGACAACGGTCGTCAAAAAGCATTGTCTATTGTGTAGACAATAAACAACACTTGTCAAAAAGTGTTGTCTATTGTCTGAACAATAAACAATACTTTTTGATAGATTTTACACCTCTTAATTAACTACCATACACCTTCACATCTATATCTACAAAAACACATTTACTTAAAATATGAACATCGAAAATAAAACATCTTTATTCAAAATTCTCAACAAAAGTTCATACACTTTCGATGTTTGATACATCCAAGTCATACATCTTAAATACAAACAGGCTGCTTGGCTAATTGAAAGTTGAGACCAAAAGTCTTATTTGTTAATCCAAAATCCTTTTCGAGCAGCTTCTTTCATCTAACCAAGCTCCAACAAGGCAAAGGCGAGCATGCGATATATATTCAATTATCACATTTGTGTACTGCTAAAACCTCTAGGTAATCTAGAATATAGAAGACATTCAAATCACAGTTGTGATGAGCACAACAAAAAATGCATAACATTAACAGGTAAACTAAGAAGTAATCAGCTTCAACAATCAACATTAACAGGGCAGGCATTTGTATTCGTAGAGGCCAACACGTAACTATTTGTAGATATCATAAGCAACAATAAAGATTAAATAAATTGCTCATCAAAAAAATTAATGCATCTTTTTTTAAAAGGGGTTGCCCCCTGATGGTTAAGGCCCACAGCCTACAAGCAGGCCGAAACCAGGTGAGTGATGGACCATATTTATATGATTCATCAAGACAGTTAAACCCACCAAATTAGACACTTTGTCTTAACAACTTTTACTTGTTAGTTCCATTTTTGTTCTACAGGGTATTTTGAGGTTTAGAGAAAAAACGAGCTAAAAAGGGGGTTCTTAAGCTAAAAAGGATTGCCAAACATTTCTGGCCGAGAAATCACAACCAGGGCCCAAGGAAAATCGACAATGGCCCGAGGAAATTCACCCAAGACCGAGGGACCCCAGCCAAGGACCCAGAAAAGCCAGTCGGGAACTGAGAGGAAGTACCGGGTACCGCAGGCCAGGGACCGAGAGAACCAGGTCCCCTTCCGAGCGCGCCCGAGAGTGCCGAGCGCCCGAGCCGGGAGAACCGAGAGAACCCGGTCCCCGCCCAGGCATCGCCCAGGCCACGCCCAAGCTGTCTAGCTCTGAATTCAAGTTGCCCGGGCAAACGAGCTGCTCTGATGAATCCACCTTGAGCAAAGTGATCAAAATAGAAAATAAGGTGGATAATGTCGAAAAACCAAGGAGAATGCTCGAGCAGATTGGCAGTTGGCCCAGTTCCAAAGCAAATGCCCCGCGCGCATAGGCACCGAAACCAAGTCGCTCGACCAAACCATGGAATCTGGAAATTTTGGCTCGGCCAAAGTTTTTTAAATGCCCAATAACTCGGACAATCTCACTTCCCAGACAAAATGCCCGAGTGGAACCAGCTCAAGCCCGATCAAGGCCAAACTAGGGCAATTTCGGCCGTTTTGGGATTTCGACCATGCTCCAGGCAGAATCTGGCTAAACATCCTTCATGGATCAGTCTTAGAATCTCATCAACATTCCAAATCCATGGTCCAACAGCCAAGGACCACCGGGCAAAGCTCCGACCAGATTCCGGCCAAAATTCTGGCAAGCTTCGGCGACCTCCGACGAACCTCCGGCGGTGCTCCGATCAAGCCCAGTCCAGCCACAGCCATGCTCCGGTCAGTTTTAGCCTTGCTTCGGTCAAAATCCGGCGAAGTCCAACCAAACTACTTCTTTCCCGGTTAGCTTATACTATTCACTTCGGTTGACCTTTGGTTTGAAACCAAGCCATAACCAAGTTCAAGTTGATGACCCTTGGCTCAACCAAGCTCAAGTGGATGCCCCTTGGCTCACCCAAGCTTAGCCGCTCATGTGCACTCCATGTGCCTTGCCTTTTGGTTCCAAACTAGGCTCAAACCGAAGACTGAAGGAGCAACTAGAGGGCAAGTCGGTTGGTCCAAAGCCAACCACAAACCGCCTCTTATGGCTATAAATAGAGGGGCTAGGCCCTTGAATCCATGATCCATCCACAATCCTTGGCTACTTAGATAGAGAATCTCTCTAGAATCCTTTAGGCACAAATCCTTGTAAACACTTGCATTTCAATACCAAAAAGCTCCAAGTTTGTTCTTGCTCTTGTTCTTGATCTTGTGCTCTCTTTATTTTCTTGTCCAAAACCGAAGCTCTCTTACTTTCATTGTCTTTACTTCACTTTGTTCTTGAGTACTCTTGTTTGTTCTTGAGTTACTTTTCCAAAACCTTACTTTCCTTGTCTTTGATTTCAAACCATTTACTTTTCTTGCACTAGCTATGATATCCACTTCCATGGATACTCGTAGCTAAACCCTTCATTCGGTTGAAGGGGTGTGCTTGTATCATGAAAACGTTTTAGACCTTTTTCTTAGTGCTACTATTGTGTTCAAGCTTGTTCTATGTGCTATATATTCGGGTAGAACATACACGGTTGAGTGGATGCTTGAAATGGAAAATCTCTTCCATGGGGTTCGTGAACATACACGGTTAAGTGGATGCTTGAAATGGCAAAGCTTTTCTGTGGAGTTCAACCTCTCTTTAAGTCGCTTGGTTTAATCGGAAATGAGAGATCAAGTGACTGCACTTAGGCTAATATACCTTGAAATGGGGTATTATTCTAGCTAGAACAAGTGTTCGATGCCTTGAAATGGGCTAGACGGTGTGGCGAGAGCTTGAAATGGCCTTGTTACACCTTTGAATACTTAGTATGATCATTAGCGGTCAATGATAAACGGAACTATGATACAAGGCCCCTAAACCGAATCCTTTCCTTTGATTAAAACACTAACTCTCATTCTACTTTCGGTCTTACTATCAACTGCTTACATTCAGTACCCTTTACATTCAGTACTTTACATTCAGCAACTAACTTTTACTTTCAAGCACCTAACTTTACTTTCAGTACCTTTACATTCAGTCACTAACTTTACTTTCAGCACATTTACTTTCAGTCTTTATTTTCAGTACCTTTATTTTTAGTCTTTACTTTCTGCACTTACTTTCAGTACATTTACTTTCCGCACTTACTTTCAGTACATTTACTTTCCGCACTTTACTTTCATTACAGAAGTTTTCAACATCAATCCAACATAATATTTGGCACGTATTGCGCTTGAAATATAGCGTGCGACAAACCAAAAGTATGTTGTATGGTTGATATTGAACTCAACTGTTCCCGCAATTTACTTTTCAGTATTACTTTCAGTTCTAAAACCACAACCAATCCCAATCGCACTTAATTTCTGTACAATTTCCTCAAAGAACTACTATCCACCAATTCCATTGGGTTCGACCCCTACTTACCGCTTTACTACCCAATAGTGAAGTCACAAGTAGTGGACTTATAAATTGTATTTTTGCATTGCCTCACGACAAGGCTCTGTCAGTGAGACCGGCCCATTACAAGTAGGGGTGTAAACGAGCCGATACACTCGCGAGCCGCTCGTGAACATGCTCGGTCAAAGTTCGTCTCAAAGTTAAACGAGCCGAGCACGAGCATAACTTTTAGGCTCGTTTAATAAACGAGCCGAATGGTGCTCGGCTCGTGTATGTTCGTGAACAACTCGTTTATATGCTCGATAATTACTCGGTTAAAACTCGTTTATGACTCGATTATTACTCGAGTTATTAGTCGAAACATCATCTCTCAAACACCAATCCTTCATTCCAAAAAAAGCCAGAAATCCATTTACTCAAAAAAGAGTTGTAGTGTCTTAAGTCCCACATTACTCACACAATAGTGAAAGAATTGAATTTTTTGAATTTTAGAAACAACATCCTTACCAGTTGAGTCACGAGTTGAGCCTTACTTGAAGGCCAGACAATGAACGTTTATATTGAGTTTGAGCTCCTTAGACATTCCAAATGTTTGAGCTGAGTTCGAATTCATTAAAATTTTAATTCGAGTATTCAACTGCTCGTTTAAAGTTCCATTGAAGCTCGTTAAATACTCGTTTCAACTCATAAAAAGTTTGGTTTAAGCTCGTTAACTATAGATTATTATATTAAATTAATTAAATTAAAATACTCGTTTAAAGCTCGAGCTCAGCTTGAACTCGTGAAATATTAAACGAGTCGAGCACGAGCACATATTTTTAATGCTCGAAAATACTCGGCTCGAACTCAAACTCGTCAAATTTTAAACGAGCCGAGCACGAACAACGTGATACTCGGCTCGGCTCGGCTCGTTTACACCCCTAATCACAAGCCGTCAGGCTCCACGGAGTGTGAGATTTTTATCACCAAAATGTTTAGAGGGATTCGAGCCCGGGACTTTGTCCAAGACGATCTCACTCCCACCCACTCCGCCACTAACTATGTTGGCAAAATTAATGCATCTGGTCTCAAATTGCTCATCAAAAAATTAAATAAATTAGAACCTGACGACACATGCATACAAGTCTGATCTCAACGATGAAAGAGAATTAGGAAACCCTCAAAATTAAAAATCAAAGCAACGACAATGCAGCAAAAATAAAATAAAAACACTGACCCTCACTGCAAATGGATTGACGTCATGTTCGACGAATGGATTGGAAACTCCGGCCTCAGGGTTAACAGTTCAGGCAGTCAGTGACGCGTTTAGCCACAGGTACAATTCGTGATGGCACAAAGTCAGATCTGTGAAGTTTAGTCGACGCGTGAGACGCCGTCAGAGGCGCCGGCGGAAGGATACGAGCCGAATGAAGCGGGCATCGAGTGGAGTGAGACGATGGTAGAAGGTTTTGATCGAGGATCGCGGTTACAATTTGTCGCTCTTCTGTGTCAGATCTAGCGTAAACGTGAAAATTGAAGGTAAAAATAAATCATATCTCTTCCCATTAGATAGCGTTTATGATAAAAGCGTTGTATAAAGTGTAACCATTACATAACGTTTTGGCAACAAGCACTATCTAAAGACCACTTTAGACAGCGTTTGGAACCAAGCGCTGTCGAAAGACCAATTTAGACAATGTTTGGCAACAATCACTGTCTAAAGTCCATTTTAGACAACGGTTGGCAACAAGCGCTGTCTAAAGTCCACTTTAGACAGCGTTCAGTAACAAGCGTTGTCTAAAGTTGATCAAACAATAGACAACGCTTAATTGAAAATGTTATCTAATGACTTTTTTTGAAGACAGCGCTTATTTAAGCGCTGTCTATTCCATATTCTATACTAGTGGGGTTTCAATCCTTCTCTAGGCTTTGGATTCATGGCTGGTCTTTGCATTCTTGGTACACTTTCCTCGGTGTTGCTTAACGGGCTTGCTTTTTTCCTCAATCTTTAGCTCACGTGTCGGTGCCTTAGGGAGAGGTTGGGAGTTAATGGAAAGATCGAGCTTTGAGACATACCTGATATGTATATTCTTCCCATTATGTATTTGTTTGGCTATGTCTGTGCTCTAGATGTGAAGGCTCCTAGGATCTTTTCTTTTGTCCGCTACTAGGCTTGTTCCTCTTTGGAGTGAGATCCTTCCAATTCACCTTATACCCGCCTTGGTCAAACAGAATGAGACCAAAGTGGTCTTTGGCAAAATCTTACCTTGATGCTAGCGCTAAGAATCTGATTATAGACTGACAGAGCCTTGTCGTGAGGCAATGTGCAAAATTAATTTATAAGTCCACTACTTGTGACTTCACTATTGGGTAGTAAAGCGGTAAGTAGGGGGCGAACCCAAGGAAATTAGTGGATAGTTGTTCTTTGAGGAAATTGTACAGAAATGTAAGTGCGATTGGGGTTGGTTGTGGTTTTAGTACTGAAAGTAAATTGCTGGAAAGTAAATGACTGAAAGTAAAGTGCTGAAAGTAAATTGCTGGAAAGTAAATGACTGAAAGTAAAGTGCTGAAAGTAAATTGCTGGAACAGTCGAGTTCAATATCAACCAAGCAACATACTTTTGGTTTGTCGCTGACGGAGCCCACAGCACTGTCGTTAAGGTGCAATGTTCTCTGTGCAAAATAAATTTATATTTTCCGCTACTCGCAACTACACTACTGGGTAGTAAGTGGTAAGTATGGGTCAAACCCAAGGGAATTAGAGGGATACGTTGTTCTTTATACTGGCGGGGAACGTGTTTTAGGTTGATTGAGATTTTAGCGCGATTAACTAAGCTACTGTTTTTGGTTTTTTTTTGTTTTTATGCGGAAAAGTAAATACAGAAAACAAATACAGAAATTAAAATACTAAAAGTAAAAGAGTTAAGGGAAGAAGAATTACAGTGGGTGATGCGTGATTGTGATTCCTCCGGTAGATGAGCGGTTGATGGTTGTAGTTGATCGGGCAGTTTATAAAAGTAAATACAGGGGGGTTTTTTGTAATTCAAGGAAAAGTATTCGGTTTCAGGGGCCTTGTATCATAGCCTGTTTATTGTTTTAGTAACCCTTCTAAGTATTCAAACGTGTATCAAGGCCTTTTCCGGCGCTCGATTTGCCACACTGTCTAGTCTTTTGCAAAAGTGTTCGAAAGTGAATCAAGGCCATTTCAAGCACTCGACTTGCAACACTGTCTAATCTTTTGCAAAAAAAGTAAAACCCTTGTTCTATTTAGACTAGCACCCCATTTCAAGGTATACTAGCCTATGTGCATCCATTTTGGGTTGTCTTTTCCGATTTACCCAAAATGGTGTTTGAGAGAGATCAAACTCCTCAGATAAGCTTTGCCATTTCAAGCATCCACTTACCCGAGTATGTTTGCAAACTTCCACTGAAGAGCTTTGCCATTTCAAGCATCCACTCAACCTTGGAAGTTCTGATCTAATATATGGCACATAGAACAAGTTTTGAATACAGAGAAAATAAACTAAAAGAATTAAAACATTTTATAATACAAGAACACCCCTTTAAGCGAATAAAGAGTTTAGCTACGAATATCCATAGAGGTGGATACCATAGCTAAAGACTCGGGGGTTTTTGAAAACAGTAAGAGGGAAAGGGGTGGAATACTCAAGAACCAACAGGAGTATTCCCAATTTCCTACTGAATACTCAAGAACCAACAGGAGTATTCTCTACAGTATTATAATACTCAAGAACCGACAGGAGTATTATAATTTCAAAGCGTATAATACTCAAGAACAAACACGAGTATTATTTCCAATCAGTATAATACTCAAGAACCAACAGGAGTATTATTTCAAAAACCAAACTTACAAAGTAACCAAATGTTTTAGAGAGATAAGTTACAAATTTTTGGATGATGAAATGAGGAGGAGGAGCTCTCCTTTTATAGCCATGGAGGAGGAGAATGGGTGGTGGAGATGGAGGGCATGTGTTTTTGATCCAAGGGAGGAGGAAGGAGAAGCAAGGAGGAGATGACACATGGGGGGAGCCAAAAGCCGCCGGTTGGGGAGAGCTTGGGCCGCCGGTTGCCGGTTGCAAGGGGAGGAGAAGGGTGGCTTTGGCCACCCATGAGTCATCCAAACACCAAAAACCGGCGGTCACTTGAGGAAATGAGGGAGTTTTGTGAGTTTTGTACAGTTTTCACAAAAACTATCAGTCCAATTCTGCTCCGGTCTGACTTTGATTGTTCCTCGGTTGGATTTGATTTGAGTAATTCAATGTCAGGATCTTGAGATTTCTTCGTTCGGCGTCTGATCTTGACCTTGGAATCACTCGTAACATCTTTTCAGCGTAAAATCCTCTCCTTAGCGTGTTTTCTTTCTAAGTGCCAAAATACCCTGTAGAAATATATTGGGACTAACAAGCAGAAGTTAAATAGACCAACAGTCTAATTTGGTGGGTTTTACTGTGTTTTTGATTCGTATAATTATGGTCCATCAGATCACCCCACACTGTTAGTTGTTCGTCCCGAACAATGCTATTAAAGGGCGGCACTCTAAGTTTGGTTTTAAAATATGAAAATTAGAATGTGGGACTCGATTTATCCTAATTCATGCATTACTTACTTATTACCAAATTGAATTGTGTAAATAAATAGAAGAAACTTGATATTTGTACCTCCGTGCTGAGATGCAAATTATTCTGGATGTTTCGGGAGATAGCCCTTTTTAGGCTCCTAGACTGCAACTTCGGGATCGTCTCTCACTATATGGTTTCCTTGTAGCTGTTTCTAGCACGTGATTCGGTTCGGGTTTCAATGGTTTGAGTACTTTGATTTTCTTTTGGCGAGGGACTGCTTTTTGTAGTGAATCGGCCTTTGGCCTTTGATTTGACTCTTTGAGTACTTCAATTTTTGTTCGGTTAAAACCTTCACAATTTTGGGCCTTTGGCCTCTTGATTTGCTTCTTCGAGCTTTTCGCCTTTTTGTGGGTTTGCTAGTTCATTTTCTCAAGCCTTTTTGGGAGGTCCAATCATCGCCCGCAAGCCTATGGAAATACCTCCCCGCTCCTCTCATTGTTGTTGTTTCACGCGGGTCAAGATGAGGGTCGCTCATCTATTTTCTCGGCTACTTTGACTAGAGAGAGGACGGTCTGATTTCCGTCCTCGCCTTTTTTCTTTTTGCATAAACACTGCATGGCAAAGATGACTTCAATCTTCACTGAAACCCGAAGTGCAGCCTCCACTGACTTCGAAACCCATATAGTTTGATTCAATCCTTCGATTGTTTGCCAAGCCTCTCTAGGGCATTTCTATCAACTCCACATCCCTAGTTTATCTCAGCACAAAGGGACAAATGAGAAGTTACGTTCTAAGTTTTTAGACAGTTGAATTTTCACAAGGTAAATGCATGAATTTCGGTCTATCTTTTTCACATTCTTAAGTTCATATTTTCAAAAAGATAATATTTAAAAAAGAAAAAGAAAAACATGTTATTTATTTATTTACACATGCGGATCTCACCCCACACTTTTGAACGAAGTCGTGCCTTTCAGCACTACTTAGTTCAAAAGCCATGCAAGCAGATGTTATACGAGAAGGAAATGACTTAAGGAAAGGTAAGATCAGAACTCCCTTATTGTGTCGAATGGCATGAGGCTGGATAATCGAGGGAGTTCGGCTGGGGCCTTGAACTTTCAGCGCAGGCCCGGTAGTTCACGGAAGCTGCCTGGTTGATCCGATCGTGCTCCAAAAACCAATTCCTAAATAGTCAAATCTTCTATGCACCAAGTGGGTGAGAGCGACATATTGAAAAAGTAAAATACAGAAAATAAAAGATAGAAAATTAAAGTGCGAAAAGTAAGATAGTGTCGGGTTACCTCCCGACCAGTGCACTTGTTTAACGTCGTTGGCTCGACAGTACCTTATTCCTGGATCACTTGTTGGGGTCCCATGGGTGGCTTAAGTCGAATTTTGCCACTGTTCCTGTGTTGCTTCTTGCCTTGCTTTTACCCGATTTCTTGCTTGGGTTGGAACTCCATGGTTTTGGTGTTTTTTCTTTCCATTGTTTCTGAGAAGGCTGGGGACCTTTTACCATAGCTGCTGGTCTTGTTACTCTTTCGGTCTCCTTCGGCAGGTCGGAAATCTGCGTACCGCGATCTGAGATAGGTATTATATCTGGCGGTTTCTTCGTATCCGTGCGGCTATTGTCAATGTAGAAATATGCAATTTTGCCGCCGAACTTAAGCGATAATGAGCCCTTGCCCACATCGATCCTTGCCTTAGTAGCATAAAGGAATGGTCGTCCCAAGATTATTGTTGGAGGGTCATCTTCGCTGGTCTCTCCCGTTTGTATCACATAGAAGTCTGCAGCAATGACAAGCTCTCCCACATGGAGTATTACGTCTTCCAGCACTCCAATCGGACGGATGCACGATTTATCTCCTAGCTCGATATTTGACCTGGGTGGTTTTAATGGACCAAGTCCTAACAAGTAATATAAGGAGGAGGGCATGGCGTTGACAGCAGCTCCAAGATCGACCAGGCACTTATGAATCTGAGTTTCACCAATATCGCAGGTGACTGTGAAGGCCCCTGGGTCTTTATCTCTTTCCGATTGTGACTCATAATCTGAAGTGAGGGCTTTTATAATTGTCGGGTCACTCTGCCCACTCCTTGACTTAGGATTAGTATAACTGGATCCCTTAATATTTTGCTCAGAAGCATAAATATTGGTTGGAGAGTTCCACCTAAAATTGTCAGTGTCATCCCATCCAGATGCTGGTATGTCAGAGTGTATGATCGGTGGTGGTGTTATGCACACGGTGAATGCGTACCGTCCATTGTCAGCATGCGTGACCCATGTTTTGTCATCATTGGGTCGGTCTTCCTCTTGATTCTAGTCAGGACGACTCCTATGGGTGAAGTGCTTATTTGTAAGTTTGTACGTTGGGGATCGTGCTACTTCTTCCAGTGTCGCCTTTTCGTTTGACCTCTTTATCATGCTAAGATTCGCCTTTGGGTTTTGGATGGTTTGTGAAGGAAGTCTGCCAGGCTCATTAGTGAGTGTTGACATTACTGTGGCGAGATGGGACATTTGTTTGGTTAATTCTGAAATTGCCCCGTCAGTTTTCGCCTGGTATTGGTGTAGCGAAGTACCCAATTGACTTATGCTTCCTGCGAGCTCCTTCATCATGTCATCAAGCGACTTGGTTGGTTCTTGCTGATTATGCGGGCTGGTTTGGTACTGATTTGGTCCTCTTTGCTGATATTGGCCTACTGATGGAGCGTTCTGGTTATACTGTCGGTGGGAGAGGGGGATTGGTAGAATGACTGAGCTAGTTGAGGGACAGCTGGTTGTGCATCCTTCTGAGAATAGTTATTGTTACGCCAGCTCGGGTTGGTTGCTTGACCATACTGTCTGTTTTGTCCGGCTCTGTCATTACTGTTGTTGTTGTATTCTTGGTATTCTCCTACTGCATTCACTTCTGCCGGTTCCTCTTCTATTAATGTTGGACATGCGTCAGTTTTGTGGTCTGTAGAACCACAGAACTCGCAAGGTTTTACCGGAACTGGCTGCCTTCGTAGGATTTGAATCATCATCTCCTTTAGCTGCTTCATCTCTTCAGGCATAGAGCTTATCGATGTTTCAGCTTTTGCCACATTTTTTGTCCGGGAGAATTCTTCCTGCTGAGTCGTCTCTTCTCTGAATCGGGCATTCTCAGCAACGTTGGTGATAAGATCCCTTATGCCACTTAATGATAGATTCATCATGGACCCTCCAGCTGAGGCATCTAGGAGCATTTTGTCTAAGGATCTTAATCCGTTAATGAGATACTCGACGATGAGTTTCTTAGGCAGTCCAAGGGTACAGCAGCTTCTCTCCAGGTGATTGAATTTTTCCAGGTAATCGTACATGGTTTCGTTGGGTCCTTGCCTGATGTCCTGCAGTTGCCTCCTTACTTGCATCGCTCTTCCTGCTGGGTAATATTTGTCTAAGAACTTTTTCTGCATCTGAGCCCATGTTCTGATGCTTCCGGAAGGCAATGAAAGGAACCAGTCGTTTGCCGCGTCAATGAGGGAAAAATAGAACGCCTTTAACTTAAAGTCGTCTACGTTTACGCCATTCGGTTTAAGGTTTTGGCAAATCCCATGTAAGCGCTGGAGATGAGTCATTGCTGATTCTCCACGAGTTCCTGAGAATTTTGGCAAGTTGTGGGCCACTGAAGTGTTGATGACGATGTTTTCTAGCTCCGGGCCTTCATAGATACACCACGGCTGAACTCTGAAATCTGGTGCCGAGAGCTCTTCCAGTGTAGGTTCGCGGTAGTTGTTGTTTTCTCCGTAGTAGTCATCGAAAGCGGGTTCTCGTCTCGGCACTTGTCTAGGTTGCGGGGGTGGTGGATATCTAGGGGGTTGTCGTACTGGACCAGCTGCATTTCGGTCCCCGGGTGGTTCTTGGTTTCTTCTGATGGCTTCCCTATCACGAGCTCGTCTGCTTCGGATGAGTTGCTCCGGATCATCCATAAATGGAAGTGGCACCTCATTGTTTCGATCGTACAGGTTCATCTCGTCGTCATCTTGGTAGTCATGGTGGCTTCCTTCGTGAGACATGGTTGTTTCGAGCGCGTATTGATTTAAAGAACTTATCCGATGGCTAATTCCCCGGCAACGGTGCCAATTTTGACGGAGCCCACTGCACTGTCGTTAAGGTGCAATGTTCTCTGTGCAAAATAAATTTATATTTTCCGCTACTCGCAACTACACTACTGGGTAGTAAGTGGTAAGTAGGGGTCGAACCCAAGGGAATTAGAGGGATACGTTGTTCTTTATGCTGGCGGGGAACGTGTTTTAGGTTGATTGAGATTTTAGCGCGATTAACTAAGCTACTGTTTTTGGTTTTTTTTGGTTTTTATGCGGAAAAGTAAAAACAGAAAACAAATACAGAAATTAAAATACTGAAAGTAAAAGAGTTAAGGGAAGAAGACTTACAGTGGGTGATGCGTGATTGTGATTCCTCCGGTAGATGAGCGGTTGATGGTTGTAGTTGATCGAGCAGTTTATAAAAGTAAATACAGGGGGTTTTTTGTAATTCAAGGAAAAGTATTCGGTTTCAGGGGCCTTGTATCATAGCCTGTTTATTGTTTTAGTAACCCTTCTAAGTATTCAAACGTGTATCAAGGCCTTTTCCGGCGCTCGATTTGCCACACTGTCTAGTCTTTTGCAAAAGTGTTCGAAAGTGAATCAAGGCCATTTCAAGCACTCGACTTGCAACACTGTCTAATCTTTTGCAAAAAACGTAAAGCCCTTGTTCTATTTAGACTAGCACCCCATTTCAAGGTATACTAGCCTATGTGCATCCATTTTGGGTTGTCTTTTCCGATTTACCCAAAATGGTGTTTGAGAGAGATCAAACTCCTCAGATAAGCTTTGCCATTTCAAGCATCCACTTACCCGAGTATGTTTGCAAACTTCCACGGAAGAGCTTTGCCATTTCAAGCATCCACTCAACCTTGGAAGTTCTGATCTAATATATGGCACATAGAACAAGTTTTGAATACAGAGAAAAGAAACTAAAAGAATTAAAACATTTTATAATACAAGAACACCCCTTTAACCGAATAAAGAGTTTAGCTACGAATATCCATAGAGGTGGATACCATAGCTAAATACTCGGGGGGGTTTTGAAAACAGTAAGAGGGAAAGGGGTGGAATACTCAAGAACCAACAGGAGTGTTCCCAATTTCCTACTGAATACTCAAGAACCAACAGGAGTATTCTCTACAGTATTATAATACTCAAGAACCGACAGGAGTATTATAATTTCAAAGCGTATAATACTCAAGAACAAACAGGAGTATTATTTCCAATCAGTATAATACTCAAGAACCAACAGGAGTATTATTTCAAAAACCAAACTTACAAAGTAACCAAATGTTTTAGAGAGATAAGTTACAAATTTTTGGATGATGAAATGAGGAGGAGGAGGAGCTCTCCTTTTATAGCCATGGAGGAGGAGAATGGGTGGTGGAGATGGAGGGCATGTGTTTTTGATCCAAGGGAGGAGGAAGGAGGATCAAGGAGGAGATGACACATGGGGGAGCCAAAAGCCGCCGGTTGGGGAGAGCTTGGGCCGCCGGTTGCCGGTTGCAAGGGGAGGAGAAGGGTGGCTTTGGCCACCCATGAGTCATCCAAACACCAAAAACCGGCGGTCACTTGAGGAAATGAGGGAGTTTTGTGAGTTTTGTACAGTTTTCACAAAAACTATCAGTCCAATTCTGCTCCGGTCTGACTTTGATTATTTCTCGGTTGGATTTGATTTGAGTAATTCAATGTCAGGATCTTGAGATTTCTTCGTTCGGCGTCTGATCTTGACCTTGGAATCACTCGTAACATCTTTTCAGCGTAAAATCCTCTCCTTAGAGTGTTTTCTTTCTAAGTGCCAAAATACCCTGTAGAAATATATCGGGACTAACAAGCAGAAGTTAAATAGACCAACAGTCTAATTTGGTGGGTTTTACTGTGTTTTTGATTCGTATAATTATGGTCCATCAGTCGCACGCTGTATTTCAAGCGCAATACGTACCAAATATTATGTTGGGTTGATGTTGAAAGCGTCTGTAGTAAGCGGAATTGTAAAGACTGAAAATAAATTGCTGAAAGTAAAGAATGAAAGTAAATGTGCGGTAAGTAAAGTACTGAAAGTAAAGTTAGTTGCGGAAAGTAAAGTACTGAATGTAAAGTTAGTTGCGGAATGTAAAAGTTAGTTGCAGAATGTAAAGTACTGAAAGTAAATGGTACTGAAAGTAAACAGTTGATATTGAGACTGAAAGTAAAATGACAAGTGATGTTTTGATTGAGAGAAGGATTCGGTGTAGGGGCCTTGTATCATAGTTCCGTTCATCATTGACCTCTAATGATCGTTCTAAGTGTTCAAAGATGTATCAAGGCCATTTCTAGCACTCGACTTGCCACACCGTCTAGTCCTTTTCAAGACATAGAGCACTTGTTCTAGATAGGCTAATTCCTCCTTTCGAAGTATCTTAGCCTATGTGCATCCACTTGATCAATCATTTCCGATCAACCAAGTGGTGTTTAAAAGAGGTTGAACTCCATGGAAAAGCTTTGCTCTTTCGAGCCTCCACTCAACCATGTATGTTCACGAACCCCATGGAAGAGCTTTGCTCTTTCGAGCCTCCACTCAACCATGTATGTTCTAACCTAATATATGGCACATAGAACAAGTTTGAACATAATAGAAGCACTAAGAAAAGGGTCTAAAACGTTTGCATGATACAAGCACACCCCTTCAACCGAATGAAGGGTTTAGCTACGAATATCCATAGAAGTGGATACCATAGCTAGTGCTAGAAAAGTAAATGGTTTTGAAAGCAAAGACAAGAAAAGTAAAGGTTTTGGAAAGTAAAATTCAAGAACAACAAGAATACTCAAGAACAAACAAGAGGAAACTCAAGAATACTCAAGAACCAACAAGAGTATTCAAGATCAAGAGAGAGGGTAGAGCTTTTGATATTGAAAATACAAGTGTTTTACAAGGATTGTGGGATGGATTCTAGAGAGATTCTCTACCTAAGTTACAAGTGATGACATGAGGTGTGTTTTCAAGGGCCAAGCCCTTCTATTTATAGGCCAAAGAGGCGGTGGAGGAGAGGATATTTGTCCTCCAAACCGCCTCTAGTCCTCCCACAACTTCGGTTGGCCTTGGTTGCTCTTCGGTTGGAGTTTGGTTTGAGCCAAAGGGCAAGGCACATGGGCATGGCACATGGGCGGCTAGAGCTTGGTGAGCCAAGGGGAATGCACTTGACTTGTGGATTGGCTTGCATTAAAAACCCACAAACTTGGCTAGCAAATATCTCAAGCCAATCGATTTTGGCCTTGGTTGCTCCTCAAGTGAGCTTAGTTGGACCTCAAAGGGCAACTACTTGATTAGTTGAGGCTTGGGCGGAAACTCCTTTGGACTTGGTTGAGTTTTGGTTTCAAACCAAAAGATCAACCGATGTGAATAGTATAACCTAACCGGGAATTCAGTAGTTTGGTTGGACTTCGCCGAATTTTGACCGGAGTAGGCTAAAATGACCGGAGCATGGTGGTGACTAGATTTGGCTTGATCGGAGCATCACCGGAAGCTCGCCGGAGACCTAGTTGGTGATTACTAGAGTATTAGAGGCTCAGGCTGTTTAAGAGGGATTCTGTAAATGTAAGCTATTATACTCGCAATACTCTTTATTAGTGAATTGCTATCCACAAGGCTAAATAGATAGCCCCCCCCCCCAAACATAGGCTCGTTAACGCCGACCTGGGTAACAACTTAACGTGTCATTTATTTTCCGCACTGCATTTATTTCTGCATAAGTTGTTCAAGAAATTGTTCTGTACTCGACCAGAACAACATCTCAACTACAAGAGAAAGATTTCAATTAGTATCAGAGCAAACACTCAACACACAGAGTGAGATCCGAAGGTTGTTGAGATGGATTTAAGGGAAGGGCAGAACATCACGCGACCACCGCTGCTAGAAGGAAACAAGTACGGTTATTGGGGAGTGCGAATGAAGGTGTTCCTCAAGTCACATGATGAATCTGTGTGGGAAGTTATTGAACAAGGATGGACACACCCAGTAACTGCTGACAAAGCTGGAAAAGTTAGTCCTCTAGCTAAAGCCAAATGGACTGAGGGACATAAGAATGCTGAAGCCGCAAACTCCAAAGCAATGAATGCCATATTCTCAGGAGTTGATGGGAAGAATTTCAAGATGATATCAACCTGTGAAATTGCGAAGAAGGCTTGGGAAATATTGAAACCAGCTCATGAAGGTACTACCGAGGTTAAAATATCCAAAATGGAGATGGTCACATCAAAATGCAGGAGGACGAGACCATAGCTGACTTCAACACAAGGGTACTTGACATCTATAATGAATCGTTTACACTTGGAGAGCCCATGACCGAAGAGACGCTGGTAAGAAAGGTGCTAAGGTCTCTACCAAAGCGGTTTGCAATGAAGGCACTCGCAGTCAAGGAAGCACACGATGTGAAGATCATGAAGCTGGATGAACTAATGGGATCACTCCAACCACATGAGATGGAGATGAATGAAGAGGAACAACTCATGAAGGTCAAAAGTGTTGGTCTAAAAACTAAACTCTCTAACGATCAGGATAAAGCACGAGAGATGTCTGAACCACAATATGTAATGCTGGCAAAGAATTTGGGAAATTTATGAGAAGATAGTACAATTAAGGTTTTGGTCCAGGTCAGTCATCTAGCTCAAGGTTCCAGAAAGATGAAAATTTTCAAAAGAAGGATAAAACTGGAGACTTTAATCACGGCAACAAAGGGAAGGGGATACAATGCAGCGAATGTGAAGGCTTTGGACATATTCGGGCTGAATGTATCAACACGCAGAAGAAAAAGAAGAAGAATGCATATGCTATCAGCTGAAGTGATAGTGAATCTGATCAGGAAGGTAAGTCCCACAACTTTGTGGCCCTTGCTACCTATGTCAACCAGGAGGGAGAAAGAAGCAAAGAAGTAGAACAAAAGTCATCTTCGAAGGACCACACACAGTACTCAAGCTGCAGTGATGATGAAAAAATCATTGATGAAGACTTTGCTAACAAGTACAAGGAGTTGTTCCAGGAGTGGATGAATGAAGTTGAGCGGAACAATAACACCGCAACAATCTGGCAGACCTGAAGGAAGAAAAAGAAAAGCTTTGGGAAGAAGCTGCTGTCCTTGTAGCTCAGAAAGTGGAACATCAACAGATAATCACTGATCTTAAAGCCCAAATGAAAGAAGTGAAAGATGAATGTGCTGAACTTGTTGCATAGAAGGCTGAGTTATTGGCGGTTGTGTCATCCTTGAAGATTCAGGTTGAAAAGAGAAAAGGTGAACATCCAGGAATCATAGATGATCTAAAGAAGAAGAATGCTGCTCCAAGATGAGGAGATGTAATCCATCTTAACACTGTGGATGCCTTGAAATGTGTGATTGAGACAGATAAACTTGTTCATGCCGAGACATTGGAAGAGCAGAACAACCTGAAGAAGTCTGTCAAGATGCTAAATTCTGAAACTAAAGATCTAAACTCTATTCTGGGAGCTCAAAGGACAAGTGGTGGTTACAAAGGGCTAGGATTCAATGGTGCATCTGGCTCCGGAAAGACCACATTTGTATGAGCTTAGGCACAATCACACATTGTACCAGCTGAGCATCATCCGCAAAGAAAAGCAACCTGTTATCCCTCAATAAAGCAAGATAAACGAAGGTGCTTTTACTGCAACTGAGTGGGACGCATCAAACCAAGATGTCCTGAATTCCACAAATTTCTCAGAAAGATGGATCAAGTGCCGAAACCTCACATAAAGCAAGTCTGGAGAGTCAAGCAAAGGAGTGAGGTGTGTCATGTTGCGTTCAGTTCCACTTGTCATCTGGAGAAGGAAAGATGGTACCTTGACAGTGGTTTTTCTAGACACATGACTGGCAATCCTGAGTTTCTGATCAAGGTAGAGGAGTTTAAAGGTAAATCTGTGACGTTTGGAGATAGAGTGGAAGGTAGAGTCCTTGGAAGAGGTGTTAGGATCTAAAGCGGTAATGAAAGAAAACAACAATAAAGAACACAAGGATTTGATACCCAGTTCGCCACCGAATGTGACTACGTCTGGGGGCACTACCAAGCCAGGAGATTTTCACTATGATGATGAAATACAATTACAATACTCAGACCAGGTTTATATATGGCAAGAATGAAACCCTAACGAAACCCTAGCCGTGTTGCACAGCTGAAACCCTAGCCGCCACTAAAGACATATGGGCTTCTGGTTATCAGGCTTCATAGCCCAACAATCTCCCACCTGGAGCCTGATTCCAATCATAATTGTCGTAATCTCCTCATTCATCATCCTATGAACGTTGGTAGTGCCAGGCCTTCACCTTAAGTTCCAAGGCCAATTGAAGCCATGCATAGCTTCAACTTCTCTGAGGTCACAGCCTTAGTTAACATGTCAGCAGGATTTTTACTTCCATCAATCTTCATTAGTTGCAAGATCTTCTTCTCCAGTAGATTGCGTATGTAATGATACTTCAGCTCTATATGCTTGGTCCTCGAATGAAATGCAGGGTTCTTGGCCAAGTGGATGGCACCCTGACTATCACTGTAAAGAGTACTACCCCCTTGCTCCTTTCCCAATTCACGCAGGAAATTCTGCAGCCACACCATCTCCTTACTAGCCTCAGTCACTGTAACATATTCAGCTTCAGCAGTAGACAAAGCAACAATCTTCTGCAACTTTGACGCCCAAGAGATAGCAGTACCACCCAATGTGAAGACATATCCGGTTGTACTTCTCCTCTTGTCAATATCACTTGATACCAAATCTGCATCAACATATCCTGCTAACTCAACTTTCTTGCCTTCAAAACACAAGGCATGCTCAGTGGTCCCCTTCAAGTACCTTAAGATCCATTGTACCGCTTCCCAATGCTTTTTCCCTGGATTGCCCATGAACCGACTCACTACTCCCACCGCATGTACAATGTCTGGCCTAGTACACACCATCACATACATCAAGCTGCCAATTGCTGATGCATATGGAGTTTTCTGCATGTAGTCACGCTCTTCTTGGTCTTTTGGTGAGTCTCTAATTGAAAGTGTAATCTGATTACCCAATGGAATCTTGGCCGGCTTTGCATCTTGTATGCTGAACCTCTCCATAATCTTCTTGATGTACTCAGTTTGCGAGAGATGCAGCTTTCCTGCCTTTATGTCACGTTCAATTCGCATTCTCAAAATCTGCTTCGCCTCACCCAGATCTTTCATGGCAAACCGTTTGGATAACTGCTTCTTCAGCTTACTCACCTCCTGAGCACTGGAACCTGCTATTAGCATGTCGTCAACATATAATAGCAATATGATATAGCCGTCATCCAACTTCTTGAAATAACAGCAATGGTCAGCCTCACTTCTCACGAACTTAACTTCGTGCATAAACCCATCAAACTTCTTGTACCACTGTCTTGGAGCTTGTTTCAAACCGTACAAGCTCTTCTTCAGTTTACACACCAGCAACTTGTTACCCTTTGACAAGTAGCCTTCTGGTTGGTTAATATAGATTTCTTCATCCAGGTCACCATGAAGAAAAGCTATTTTCACATCTAGCTGCTGTAACTCAAGATCTTCAGCTGCAACCATACTCAACACAAGCTGTATAGTAGTCATCTTGACAACAGGAGTGAAAACATCAGTGTAATCTATACCGTATTTCTGCTGAAATCCTTTCACAACCAATCTTGCCTTGTAACGCTTACTTCCATTTGCCTCTTCCTTAATTCTGTAAACCCACTTGTTATGCAGCGCCTTCTTGCCTCGTGGAAGCACAACTAGCTCCCATGTCTCGTTTGTAAGCAATGACTTCATCTCATCGTCCATTGCTAGCTTCCACTGATCTGTATGTTTTCCCTGAGACGCTTCTGCAAAACATTCTGGTTCACCACTATCAGTTAATAACAAATAGAAATTGGAAGGCGAATATCTATCTGGTGATCTGTGCTCTCTACTGGATCTTCGCAACTGAACTTCAGGTGTATTCGGTTCATCCTCCTCATCAACCTCATGGTCATCTGGAACCGTCATACTCCCACCCGAGTTAGAAATATCTAACTCAATCATCTCAGTTTCTGAGCTGCCAGCTTCTGATGCACCTGACAAGTCTTTATACAGTTGCTGCTCATTGAATATGACATCTCGACTACGAATAATTTTCTTATTCTGCTCATCCCAAAGCCGATATCCGAAGTCATCACCACCATATCCAATAAATGTACACTTAACAGACTTTGCATCCAGCTTACTTCTTTTAACAGCAGGTATGTGAACATATGCAACACATCCGAAAATACAAAGAAATGACAGATTTACCTCCTTGCCACTCCAAGCCTCCTCTGGAATTCCATTCTCTAACGGAGCTGATGGTCCTCTGTTAATCAGGTAAGCTGCAGTGTTAACTGCTTCTGCCCAAAACATCTTCGGAAGTCCACACTTCAATCTCATGCTCATAGCACGTTCATTCAGAGTTCTGTTCATACGTTCTGCGACGCCATTCTGCTGTGGAGTTCCCTTCAAAGTTTTTTCCATACGAGCTTCATTCGCTGCACAATACTCCTTGAACTCTCGCAGCTCATACTCTCCACCATTGTCAGATCTCAGACACTTCACTTTAACACCTCTCTCAGTCTCTACCAGGGCTTTCCACTTTCTGAAAACATCAAACGCATCAGATTTATTTTTCAGAAAATAAACCCATACCTTCCTTGTGCAATCGTCAATGAAGGTCATATAATATGATGCTCCACCAAGGGATGTAACAGGCGCTGGCCCCCATAAGTCGCTATGGACCAACTCCAGCTTCTGCTTTCTCAACGTCCTGCCACCTCTTGAGAAACTGACTCTCTTCTGCTTCCCGAAGATGCAGTCCTCACATAATCTGACTTCAACAGACTTGAGACCAGGTAGCAGACCCCTCGAGCATAAGACCTTCATCCCTTTCTCACTCATATGACCGAGACAACAATGCCACAAATCTGCATCACCTTTCACACTTGCAACAGCGATGCTTTCTTGAAGGTTGCTTGTCATATACAATGTCCCCTCTTTCTTGCCTCGAGCTATCACCATGTAACCCTTGGTTATCTTCCAAGTACTACAACCGAAAGTTACTGTATAGCCTTCGTCATCCAACTGGCCAACTGACAACAAGTTTCTCTTCAAGTCTGGAATATGTCTGACATCATGCAGCTGCAACACTGACCCGTTTGGAGCTTTTATCTGGACATCTCCTTTCCCCATGACTTCCAATGGTTCATCATCAGCGAGATAAACCTTCCCGAAATCTCCAGATCTATAATGCTCCATTATGTCAGCATTACTACAGGAATGAAACGATGCTCCAGAGTCTAACACCCAAGACTCCAATGGGCTTCTCACACTCAGAATTAGTGCCTCTGCAATTTCTTCAGTGACTGCGTTTGCTGACTGTGCCTTACACTCACTCTTGTAGTGACCCACTACGTCACACTTCCAGCACTTCACCTTGCTTTTATCTCTGGCCTGTTTGTCCTTCCCTCTGGACTTTGACCTGCCACGCTGCACATTCGACCTGAACTCAGATCTGCCTCTGTTTCCAGCATTTAAAGCTAGACCCGAACTAGAGCCTGACTCTCTCCGGCGAATCTCTTCACTAACGATCAAGTTTCTGACTTCATCCAGCTCAAGCTTTGCCTTCCCAGCTGAGGCACTAATGGCTGTAACCATCCCGCTCCAACTTTCTGGTAATGAGGATAGTAAAATCAAGGCCTTTATTTCATCATCGAACTCAATTTTAACGGCGCTCAACTGTGCGATCGTCATGTTGAACTCGCTCAGGTGCTTTGCCGCCGTCGTGCTCTCTGCCATTCTCAGGTTGAACAACCGCCGCATCAGATGTACTTTGTTTGATGCCGATGGTTTCTCGTACAACGCTGACAGAGTCTCCATCATCTCCTTCGTCGTCTTTGACTTCACCGTATGATGTGCAACTTCTCTGGACAGCGACAGCCGGCCCGCACTCATTGCTTTTCTGTCCAACAGCTTCCATTCTTCATCCTTCATGTCCTTCGGCTTTACATCTAGAGGCTGATGTAAATCCTTACCGTATAGGTAGTCTTCGATTTCCATCTTCCAGAATCCGAAATCCGATTCGTCGAATTTCTCCACAGGTTGTCTTACATCTCCCATCGCGACTGCTAGAACCTCAGCTCTTGATACCAGTTGTTAGGATCTAAAGCGGTAATGAAAGAAAACAATAATAAAGAACACAAGGATTTGATACCCAGTTCGCCACCGAATGTGACTACGTCTGGGGGCACTACCAAGCCAGGAGATTTTCACTATGATGATGAGATACAATTACAATACTCAGACCACGTTTATATAGGGAGGGAATGAAACCCTAACGAAACCCTAGCCGTGTTGCACAGCTGAAACCCTAGCCGCTACTAAAGACATATGGGCTTCTGGTTATCAGGCTTCATAGCCCAACAAGAGGAACACTGAATGTACCAGGCCTACCCAAACTGAAAGAAGTTCTTCTTGTCAAAGGACTACATGCAAATCTAATCAGCATAAGCCAGTTGTGCGATGGAGAGCATCGTATTCAGTTCACGCATGAGGAGTTTGTTGTGGTGAACAACAAGAATAAATCAGTTCTCACTGGAAAAAGAACCTTGAACAACTGTTACTTGTTGAACCTTGGTCGGCCCACTGCTGAAACAACATGTATGTTGAGCAAAACGGAAGGTATGATGACTCTAGAATCGACTGGTCTTACATGTTTTTTGTCCAATATCAAGAAGGCACCCAGAGCATGGTGTGATCGTCTCAACCATGGCTATAATCGAGGGGGAATAGACACTGCGCAGCTTTTCGTCAAACACACAAGGTCAGAAGCTGGAAGTTGTTGCACCCAGATGTTGCAACCAGAAGACATCTTCACCATAGGCCTTCAGTTGGAGACACTTAGATCCTCACTAGGTCTGTGTGTCATTAACAACTAAGTTGTTCCAGTACAAGTTGGTCAGCCGGAGCTAGAACGAGATATGTTAAGGGCTGACGTGGAAGGCAGGTAGAAGATTTCAAATACTAGTGCAAGAAGAAACGATTAGTCTACCAAAAGATATTCAAATATTTTTAAATGGTGTGAAGTGACGTGGAAGCTTTTGGACATTCGAGAAGATATATGGCGTGCTAAATAAGTTTTTGTTTCCAAAATTGAATTAACTTCAAATCAACTTTCCGTGTCTCGTTCTTTCTCTCCCAACAAAACCCTAGACGAAGCCTGACGAAGTTCAACAATGGTGGACACAAGGAAGAATAAGGTTCCTAAAGTAGCGACGGTTGAAGCAACATCAAAGTCCACTGGTGAACCAAAGATTGTCAAAGAAAACTCTAAACTGACGAGCGATAAAGCAACAACAGCAAAATCCAAATTGGCTACTGTAGAGAAGGTAACTGTCCCGGAGAAATCTAAAGCCACTGTGGTGAAGAAGGTGTCAGTTCCTGAGAAGACTATGTCTGAAAAGCTGGAGAAGGAGACAAACTACTGTCTAGATAAAAGAAAAGCAGATTCCTAAATCCGTTCCAGAGCAAAACCTTAAGACGCCGACTGCTTCTAAACCTACTTCGTTCAAGGAACCAACAAAGAAGACGACACAAGAGGTAATTACTAAAATTTCCAAATCTATCAATTCAAGTAGTCCTAGTCTGCCCGGTGTGTCTATAGAGGGTTCAAAAGTAGTTGTAAAAAAGCCAAAGGTTGTGGGTACGGTGCATGGGGAGAGTTCTCCGGTGGTGAAGGGTGCTAGGGTAAAGATGGTTGCTCAGGAGAAAACTACTGATAAAGAGAAGTTTAGAGTTGTGAAACGTAGGGTAGTCGTTACTGAATTCAGATGATGAAGGGTCTGATGAGAAAGATGATGAAGAGGTCGTTGCTGAGATGGTAGCTGTTGAACAGCATGATAAAGTGTCCAGCAAAAATGTTTTAAAGAAGAAGAGTACGGTCTCTAAAGATAAAACTGCAGAAAAGAACGTAGAAGTGACTGATAAAGATATCCGTGATCCTGAAGAAGAGGAAGTTAGTGAAGAGAAGTAGAGTAAAGCTTCTGCTGAGAGTACTGATGTGGAAGACCCAGAAGAATATGAGGATTCTGATGTAGAGGAGCATGCTAAATCTACAAAAGAAGATGTTGAGATGCCAAACAATGATGAAGAAGAGCATTCGCTGAATGAGTCCAACGAAGTAGATGAAACTCTTCAGGAGCTTATAGATGTTGTGGAACAATATGTAGAAGAAGAGAGGACTTCTGAAGTCACTACTAAGGAAAGTGAAGCTCGAAAGGCAGACAAATCACATGAAGATGCTGAGATGAACGAGCAAGCGTATGGTTCAGAAGAAGAAGCTGAAAAATCTTCAGAGAAAGCGGACGATGCGCTAGAGGAAGTTCCAGTCAGTAGGGAACAAGTGGTTAAACCAAAGTCTCCGGCTAAGACAAAGAAAATTGAGCTGAAGCAAAGTGCTGATCAGAAAGCTCCATCTGTTACAGAGAAGATTGTGTCAAAGAAGAGAAAAGCTCCTACCTCTACTTCTGGTCCTGCAGATAAGCCTATTGAAGCTGTTGCTTATAAGAAGTCTGGTACTCCTACAACCAAGAAATCTAAAACAAGTACTGTTGTGAATGGAGTCAAGAAGGGCAAGAAAGTTCAGTTTGACTCTGTGTTGTTGTTGAAGGAGTTTGGTTTGTCTCCGAGGAACAAGCTAAGAAGTGGGAATTCGTACAAAAGAGAAAAATTGTGGCTAAGAGGGTATTGGAGGCTGAAAAATGATTTATGAGTCTGATCAAAGAGTTAGATCTGTGGCCGTCCATCATAATGGCCAAACCGTTTGCAGCAAATCTCGTAAGAGAAGTCATTGTAAATTCACTAGAAGCTTTTGCGAACGTTGAGAGTGCAGCTTATGGAATGGTGAGGGTGAGAGGAAAGGAGGTCATCATCACTCCAGAAAGTATAAATGACTACTATGGCATGAAAGAGGAGTGTTGAGTATCGGAGAGAACCCCAATTGGCACAAAATTGCTGAGGCACTTACGGGTGGAGTTCGTTCGAGGTGGTACAAGATGACCTTCCCTGTCAAGGATCTGTCTACAAAGCACTCTTTGCTCCACATCATTGCAGTTCATAACTGGCTACCAAATCATCACCACACCACGCTTGGACATACCATGGGAGCCATTATGAAGACTCTAGGAGTCAGGAAAAAGATTGATCTCGTACGACTCATAGTCGATCAGATTGCTGCCCATGCAACCTTTGTCATAATCAATCACTGACGCGCGTCATCTGACACGTCAAACTTAAATTTATATCTCCTGCAAACAACTAGTGTAGTGGCAAGCAGGGTCAAACCCAAGGGAGCTGGTGTTGCTGAAGCTGTTACTGAAAACAATTAAAAAGGGGGATTTTTGAGCAATAATGAGTGCAAAAGAGAAAAGAGCAAAAGATTCCAATCAGAGAGAGTATTCAGCTTAGGGTTTCTATTGTGACATGTTTATCATTGACTGCTAATAATGGAATTTCAAAATTCGAAGTGTGGTTACTCCGGTTTAGCTTATAACCCAAAGTATCCCGGGAAAGGCGATACACCACAATCTAGTTCTCCTATATTCAATAATCCGACAAAGGTGTTATCGAATCTAGGTGTCACTACCTGTCTTTACGGGTAAGTATCAAACAAGTATTAACGATAGGGGCTGAATTGTTTGGCTAAGCTTTACCATGTCAAGTATCCACTTAGCTTCACAATTCAATCCTTGAAATTAAGCACAAGAACTAGAGAAACAAGAAATTGCATTAAGAATAAAGTCTCAAAACATAAGTCACAATGTACGAAACCCTAAACTGAAATAGGAATTTAGCTACTCATCGTCATGGAAATAAACACAAATATTTTTGAATGAAAGAAAGTAGAAATTCTGTGTATCGTCAAAAGCTTCGCGTTTGTCTTCTCTAGAGCTGTCTTTTGAATGATGGATTCTGAGATGTCTGAAACCCTAACCCAAGCCTCTTATTTATAGCAAACTGTATTCCCAAATCTGGTTTTGGGTTGAATTATCAACTTGGGTTTCTAAATCCATTTTTGGGCTAGACGTTATCAGATTTTGGCTCACTGACGTCATCAAACGGACTGATGACATCATCACCTCGTCGGCTCGTCGCGTTCGGCAGTAACATTAGAGCCGCGTTCGGCTTTGACATTAGCGGTATTGCTAATGTCTCTACCAAACACGATCCACACTGACCTGGTTCCTCTTCTCTACGCGCCAATTTGGACTTTGACTCTGGATTTGACCTTCTATATGACCTCGGCTGCTCTCGGTGTGAATTAGAGAGTTGTAGGGAATCGAGTCAGCTACGCAATAACGTGTGGCTCATATTTTTTTGATCAACGGTCCATTCCCAGCACTCCGTCAAGCATCCAAAGGTCTGATCTGCCATTGTGATCATGCCGTCTTTTATGCGTGTTTCCTCCTAGAGCTTCCGAAACACCTGAAATGCAAAACTATACTAAAAAGTAACTGTTCGCATATAAAAGTGTCGAAATAAATGGGATTAGTTGATTCGACGAGTCGTATAAATACGACTCATCAATCACCCAATTGGATTTCCCTCTCTAATTCATCTGCTTGTGAAAACACAACATCCAGACATCTTAACAAAAGCTATCTGGTGATCCGAAGGTACTTCTTGCCGATCACAAGCACTTCTCTGGAAGTCATATTCTGGATCTAGACCTGGATGCGCCTATCAAGACAAAGAAGAAGTTGTCTGAACATCCCCTTGGAGATCTAAGTGCTCATGTTCCTTTTGCCACTCGAAGAAATTGTCACTCATCTTGAAGAGGAGCTAGCAGATGCTAATGAGAGGATTGTGCTACTCATGGCTAGGAAGAAAAAGATCACAAAGCTTTTGGTGTCCCTTCGATATCCCGAGGAAGAAAAAGATGTTGACTCGGCCGGTGATGAAGCAAGTGATGATGAGTCCGACTACTGATCATGGTGATGAATTCTGCTCTATTACAAACAATCGTATCTTTTTGCTACCATGTTCTAGCTGAACTCTAGTTTTATTGTTGAACTGTTGCTACTGCTTTGTACTCCCTTGTCACTTTATGGCAAAGGGGGAGTAAATTTGGAGTTTGAAACCTCCTTAAAAGATTCGTTTGTGCTAGACATATTTTGGAGTTTGAAACCTTCTTAAAAGATTTATATGTGCTTGAAATTTTTGGAGTTTGAACCTCCTCAAATATTCGTTTGGTAGTTTTTAGTTAGTAACACAGCTTGGGAGTTTGAAATATCCTTCATAGATTCAATTGTAATAGTAGTACAGGTAGAATACAGGTTATAGTTTTGCCAAAAATGCCAAGGGAGAGATTGTTAAATCTTATGGCATGTGGTTTGGCAAAACTCTGTGAAGAGTTGTTCAAGCTGTTGTTCAAGGAAGACTTTAAGATAGGCTGAGGCAACTGTCCTAGAACAGGTATGGAGCAGATGGAATGTTTCCTAATTCAGATTAGGCAACATACTCAACCGACAAAGAGCAAGACGGAAGGTCTGAATGAATGTTTCCTAATTTAGATTAGTGATCTGTTGTAAATATAGCTAAAGTATTCGAATAAGAATCCAAAAACTTATGCTAAATCACGACAATCAAAACATTTGTAATGACTCGGATGAACCGAGGTCGAACCCAAAACATAGGTGATTAAACTAATAGTGCTAACAATGTGATTAGAATGTCTAAGGTTGGGGGGAATTTTCAATCCAAAGGTGGGATTAAAGCTTACTAAACGGTGGTTTACTTTCAATTAAAAGATGACTAGGGATCACTTCTCCACCTAGACAATTATTGTGACAATGAAATTAGATACCAATGATGAATTCACTTGCACATGTGTAGAATTTAGCTCATGTAACATTTATACTAAGTTCCACTCGCACTACAACCTAGTACAAAGAGGTTACATCTCGCATAGCACCTCACACTCGCGCTCTATTGGCACTATAGAACATGAATGTCTAGCCTCACACTTGCGCTTTATTGACTAGATAAACATGATCTTATTAAGTTCAAGCCATTTTCATTAGGTTACAGAGTTATCTGACTAACTCAAAAGCTCTAATGCTTCTTCATTTAGTTCATTGAAGTCATGATGATCAACGTGAGCTACATCAAACATGATATCAAACAAAGTTCCCATTGAGGACATGTCACAAACACCTTATGGGCAACTCTAAACATTAAGTTCAAATGAAGAAGATTCATGTGCAAACTCATTCATCATTAGCATCAATTGTATTCACAACGTCACAAACATGTCTAGGGGATCCATAATCCCCAACCAAGGTCACTACTCACTCATAGTGAGTTTACAAGCAAAAACATCAATGAAAGTGCAAAAAACATATGAAAGTGGAGTTTAGAACTTCAAAACCAATATGGAGATTCAAGATGTTGTTGAAGCTCTTCCTTGTCTCTAAAATCCCAGATTTCCTCCAAAAACTGCTCCACAAACCCAGAAAATCGCCCCCCCCCCCCCCCCCCTTTTGTTTAGAAACCCTAAGTTTCTATTTATACCCCAGCAGTAAAAATCTGATTTTTACGACAGCGTGCGCTCGCACAGTCTGAACCATGCGAACGCATGGATTATTGTTGGCCTTTTTTCGCAGTCTTATCGTCTGAACTGGGTCTTAAAGTCAACTGAACAGTTGTAGCCCTTCGAATTACCTTTCCAACAAGCCAAAAATCAGCTAAATCGAACATCAGAAACGCCCTGGACGTCCAAAATACTCCGGCAAGGTTGGGCCTCGCGTGCGAACGCATGAGATTTCCATGCGTCGGCTCTGGGTTGTGCGTTCGCATGGTCTTGTGCGACCGCATTCTTGGGGCTTTTTCGAGGTCTTTCCGTCCGAATTTAGCCTTGGCGTCAACTAGAAAGTTGTATCCCTTTGAGTTATCTTTCTAACAAGCTTTGAATCGACCAAATCGGACACCAAATGAGATCTGTGCGTCTAAAATAAGCCCCAAAGGTCACTCTCTATCCCGTGTTGCCCGAAAGTCCATATTTTTGCTCCGAAATGCTCGATTTTGCTCCAAAATGCTACTCACTTGTGTTCTCAGCTTAAACTCTGTAATTTGCCTGAAATGAACCACAAAGCATCAAATAGCAAGTGAAATCGTAGTAAAATGATCGAAACAATAAGCATAGAGGTCGCCTAAAAAGCATATATTTTAGCGCTATCAATTAGGCAACATGTTCAACCGACGTGGAACAAGATGCAGCAGATGTTTCCTAAAATAGAATAGGCAAGTCGGTGCTATGGCACTTTAAGATATGAAGCATATCAAGAAGTCGGTTGAGAAGACTTGCGCTTGAAGATAACTTGGCGAAGAAGATAATCAAAGAGTTTCTTAAACGGAATTGAAGATCTATGAAGGATTATCCATAAGAGATATACACAAGATATTAGGATTGTTTCCTAAAAGATTTAGGAAAGATTTCTAAAGAGATAGGCGGTTGAAAATTGGAAATCCTATTCGACTAGGGTTTCTACCGCACTATATAAGGAGGGCTGATGCATTCGTATCAGTCAGCACTTACGGAGATATTACTCACGCTCATATTCATTAAAGGGAGGTGGAAACAAACGGCCGGTGAACTAATCATTCCGATTAATTCACGGTGCTCGAATTCAGTCTGTTCTAGTGCTCGGCAGACTGATCGTAGAACAACTTGGCGCTACACGCACTGGTGTTCTTACTGCGCATTTGGTGGAAAGCGCTGATTCTCATGGAGGATCATATTGGTGGAATCGGAGGCGAGGCTCAGATCTAGGGGGAGACCTAGGTTGTGATTACTAGAGTATTAGAGGCTCAAGCTGTTTAAGAGGGATTCTCTAAACGTAAGCTCCTGTACTCCCAATACCCATTATTAGTGAATTGTTATCCACCGGGCTAAAGAGACAGCCCCCCAGACGTAGGCTCGTTAACGCGAACTGGGTAACAACTTTGTGTGTCGTTTATTTTACGCACTGCATTTATTTCTGCATAAGTTGTTCTAGAAATTGTTTTGCACTCGACCAGAACAGCATCTCAACTACAAGGGAAGATTTCAGAATCCATGGAGGCAGCCATGATGGACCCCAAGTTGAATTGGGCGAAGTCCTTGATTTCTCTCGAGTGGGCTTCCGAGATCTTTAGACCCCCAAACTTTGATGTGTTCAGCCCCAAATTTCTCCTCCAAGTGGCTTGGATCTAATCCAGCGGCCTCGTTTAAGTTGATTCGAATTTCCAATGATGAATATTTAACATGAGCCGTCACAATTTGAACTTAGTTGTTCTTGACTGTTTGATTCTTGAAAATTCTTGTCTTGACGCAAAATCACGCGTTATTGATTTCCGATATCTTGGGACACCCATTAATTAAGCTTTTAATCGGATCATCATTAGTCTTAATCAATGTGCTAGTATTAGTAGTTTGGCATCCCACCGAAAGTCTATGTTAATTGGTTTCGACAAAATAAGTAGGGTTTGTGAAGAGAAGGAACATCTCTTCAATGTTCATTCAAATGAGTAATCTAAAAAAAATGTTCATTCACATAGAATTAGGGTTATGATTGGCTTTATCAAAAAAAAGAAAAGAATTAGGGTTATGATGTTACATCAAATGTTTGATTGGTTGACTACCAATGCGCGCACTATATTTTGGGGGTCAATAGAGAACAATATCTATAAAAAGAAGCTAAGCATATAGGTTTTTATTTATTGATGATAGGCCGATACTATATACTGATTTATAGCATTTTAATACAAATCATGAAGGTTTTATCCTTCGATTATATCTCAATCAGATCCTGAAATCTTTGATACATGTACATATATACATATCTAGAGTACGAGGAGCGTTCAAATGAGGCAAGCCTTCCAAATGTGAGGCAGTGTGAGGCACGATCTCAGCCATCCATCAACCCCTCCCCCCCCCCCCCCCCCCCCTCCCGTGCATTGTGGGCGCGCCACGTGGCAACGAATAGTAAAACACTATGTAAATAGTAAAAGCAGTGTGAATGCGTTTGGCGGCTCGTGCCACGTGGCTTCGCCACGTGCGTCCGATCAACTCCACAGACGGCCGGGATCGTGCCTCACTGCCTCATTCTTATACATCTGCCTCAACCGAATGCCCCCTCTAGAGTACATGTCAAATCTGACACATTTATCATGTATTCGCACATCCACCCCTAAATCATTAGTACATTTATCAACATCTGAATCACATGCTACATTGAACACATTTACCAATGCAAGACACAATGCCCTGTGATACTCGAATAACATTTCTGTAAGCAAAAAAACAACACATCCACACGCACAAGGGGGACGACGAAAAAGGAAGCACAGCCAACCATAAAGGTTATTAAGAAAAGATGATATTTTTTATCAACATGCCCAACATATCCCTAAATTAGGGTAACCCCATACCCACACAAATCTTCAAAGTCCAAGATGCACTTGACGGGGAGCGCTCGGTTGAGAACCCTTAAAAATTCGAAAACTTGAGAATCCAAATCTCACTATTAGATCATGATGCATCTTTAAATCTGCATGTGACACATGTCCAAAAAGAAAAGTAAAAAAATGTGGTTTTGACTTTGCATTAAATGCATCTTGAAAAATGCACATGGAACACTTGTCACCACCAAAATGCATCTTAGAACATGCATCTTGCATTTTGAAAAGTGAAGATTAGAGTCTTAAGTTTTCAAAATTTAAAGGACATCTCAATTGAGCGCTCCTCTGCACGTACTTCACTATATATATATGATGGTTATGAACACACAACATTAAGATTAAAGGCTCACCTGTCATCCAACAAGTTACATTTCCTTAATTGAACCAACAAATAGAAAGGTGTGGCCAGGAGTGGTGTCCTTAATTTCAGTGGAAATATAAATTAATAAGGATCAGTTATTGTTTGCCAGGTTGAATATCAGTAGCTTCAAATGTCTTGCACAACTATGTTTGGTCATCTCAAAGGAACTTTCTCTCCCCTCAAGAAGCTCTCTCTCGAAAAACTCAAGGACTCTCGAAGCAGGTAGCGTGTTTGCTCTCCTCGCTGCCTCCCTTCTCCGACGACGGCCTTCCTTCTCCCGCCCAGCTGCTTCGGTCCTCTCTTCCGAGCTCGCTGCGGCGACGTGGTGAGTTTTGGGGGTTACGGGTGCCGGCGACTGTGGTTGGTGGGAGGGCGGTCGAGATCGGAGCGCGTCTTGAGGTGGTGGGGAGGGGCTGTTTTTGTGCTGCTGGTGTTTTGCTGGCGGTTTTGGGCTGGGTGGCGGCTTCCTCCCGCGGCGATGGTTTTCGTGGAGCTTCCCGAAGGAGTTGTGGTCGCTTTGGGTGGATCTGGGAGGTGGGGCGTGGCTGTGCTCCCTTTTGGTTTCGGGCGGCTGGGCTGCGCTGGGAGGGCTTCGGGGCTGCTGCTTTGTCGGTTTACTGTTGTATTTTAGTTAGATAGTTTTAGTAGTTAGGTTAGATTAGTTGAATAAGTGGCTATTCTCAGCTGATTTACAGACTGAGTGAGTTGTTTTTTTTTTCTCAGCCGCTTGCGGACTGAGTTATAGTCACTTTAGTTATCTTATGACGAGGTTCCTAGTCCATGCACTTGTGTATGGGTTCGGAACCTTTGATAGACTGTCATGATGAGGATGGGTGGCCATTGTCGGCCTGGACGTAATCTGTACTTTATGTACTGACTTGAGTCATTGAGTAGTCAATGTCCAACTCTGTACAACATGTACCCATCAAAAAAAAAATGTCTTGCACAACTTTTTGTCGGAAAAGTTAAATAATGTGTAGATATTTTGCCAAACTAACTACATGTCACACTAAAACTAACATAAACTATTTACATTACAAACAAGCGGTCATATATGTTTTGGGGCTTGAGATAATTAAAGCAAGATTAAAGGAAAAGGTTATTAGGAAATGATGAACTCACCCATTATCTTGGATGCATGTTTGATTTCAGAAGATGTTGTGTGCATGCCTCCATGATGATCATATCAAACCCACATTTTAACATCATATCGAGTATTACTTAAGCAATGTATATTAACCATATCATTCAAATTTAAGATGGATTGAATTGAAATGACGCAGCGTGACAAATATGATAGACAAATTCACCAACAATGAATTCGTAAAAAACTTCGAATCCACCAAAGAACGAAAACTAGGGTTTATTGATACGATAAAATATGTTTAATAAAAACCCTAAAATGGGTTTAAATAGGAAAACATAAAATGAAATTAGGAAATAAAATAAACAAAAAATCTAAAAGATAATAAAACCCTGATTCGGCCTGCCAAACGAAGCCGGGTGGCCTAAAAGCCCATATATCATCGAATTAACGGTGAGTTGCATTTGTTGGCCTGTTTCCACAAGAAATAAGGTCTCATGGCAAATTTCTGGACGCCGAACGCCAAATCTGTATTTTCCCGACAATGCCCTTTTTGCGCGCCATCTGATCTTCATTCTGCACAGATATCTACCCTGCATCAGCCTGACGCAGCGGGAATCTCAAAAAGAATAGCAAGCGCTAAACCTAGGATAGGTGATCGAATTCACAAGCGTGAACTCAAACGAAAACTCTGGAATCCATCAGAAAAGATAACTCTGGAATTCACCTGAAGAAAATAGCAAAGCTAAAGTGATGTAGGAGCGTTTAGGGCTCCAAATAGTATTTTAGTTTTATTTCTTTGTTTTTAGATTTTAACAGCATTATCTTTTGGCAGCATTATCTTTAGCAGCTGATAATTATCTTTTAGCAGCTGATAATTATCTTTAGCAGCTGATAATTATCTTTAGCAGCTGAATATTATCTTTTAGCAGCTGATAAATTAGGGTTTTGTATTTTTCTTTTTAAACCCTCTTTAGGGTTTCAGAAACACAACTTTTATTTGAATAAAACTTTTAGCTTCTGCTATTTTTGTTCTTGGTGGATTCCAAGCTTTCCTGGTGGATTCTAGGAGTATCTTTTCTGGTGGATTCCAGAGTTTTATCTCTTTTTTGGTGGATTCCGGAGTTTTTGTTCGATTTCACGCTTGTGAATCGATCATCTATCCTAGGTTTAGCGCTTGCTATTCCTTTTGATTTTCCCGCTGCGTCAGTTGGTATCAGAGCAGGTCTTTCCCTGTTCTCTTCTAACTTGATCAGATGAAAGATCAACCCGTACCCAGAGCAGATTTTGACAGGGTCCATGCGGACATAGCTGCAGCCCTGACTGCTTTGACGGCACAGATGTCAACTCAGTTAGCAGAGGTGGCGGCGAGAGGCAATCCGAATGGTGGAGAGGAGAGAGCTCAGAGGGAAGCACCAATCAGAGTTCCTCGTGTAGAGCGTGTGCGTGCAGTAATTGCTGAGGACTCAAGTTCAGGCGAAGAGGATCCTGTGGGCAATAATAGGGACGAAGAGAAGTCTGCTACTAAGGGAGGTGATGATGTGATACAGACTTACAAGCATGATCCATTCAAGGCAGATGAGGTCATACATTTAGAAGAGAACTCGGGTCGAGTTCTTTGAAAGTGGAGGAGACTGATGTAGGAGCGTTTAGGGCTCCAAAATAGTATTTTAGTTTTATTTCTTTGTTTTTAGATTTTAGCAGCATTATCTTTTGGCAGCATTATCTTTAGCAGCTGATGATTATCTTTTAGCAGCTGATAATTATCTTTAGCAGCTGATAATTATCTTTAGCAGCTGAATATTATTTTTTAGTAGCTGATAAATTAGGGTTTTGTGTTTTTCTTTTTGAACCCTCTTTAGGGTTTCAGAAACACAACTTTTATTTGAATAAAACTTTTAGCTTCTGCTATTTTCATTCTTGGTGGATTCCAAGCTTTCCTGGTGGATTCCAAGGGTATCTTTTCTGGTGGATTCCAGAGTTTTATCTCTTTTCTGGTGGATTCCAGAATTTTTTCGTTCGATTTCACGCTTGTGAATCGATCATCTATCCTAGGTTTAGCGCTTGCTATTCCTTTCGATTTTCCCGCTGCGTCATAAAGTTTTATTCAAATAAAAGATGTGTTTCTGAAACTCTAAAGAGGGTTTAAATAGAAAAATACAAAAGCTAATTTTGGAAATAAAATCTAAATAAAACTAAAATATGAAACTTGCTAAAAACTAAAATAAGAAACTCTCCCCCGCCTCAAGAGCGAGAAACTCTCCACCGCCTCAAGTTTTCAACCAAAGCCGACAACCAGCCCGCCATCGATCTCACTTCCTCCACCGGTTCTAAACCTCTCTCCTCCACCGATCTCTTTTATTGTCTGTATTGGTCGCAGCTGGATGTTCTTTCCTAGCTTTAAGTCCTCGGTTTGCCATTGTCTTTGTAATTTACAGCTTATCAAAATAAACAAATAAATAAATAAGAAAGTTGCTAAAATAATATGAAAATTTCTAAAAGATTTAATTCCTAAATCTTTCTCAACCTCATGCATCATTCTCCTCCACTTCCAAAGAACTCGACCCCGAGTTCTCTTCTGGATATATGACCTCATCGACCTTGAATAGCCCATGCTTGCGAGGCTGCATCACATCATCACCTTCCTTTAAAGCTTTTACCCTCCCGTGCTTGTAAGTATCAACCTTGTTCTTCTTCTTCTTTCTCGTAGCCTTCAATCTAGCCCTAACAGCTTCCTTGACAACTATACTCTCTCCAACCACTTTCTCGACCGTTGTATGCAAATTCAACCTAAGGCAAGGATAAGTCCCACTGCTTCGGCTTATCACTGCAGACACTCCTAATCAATTTCCCAACTTTAAGAGTATCACTTTTTGAATCATGTTCAGCAACTTGGTGGAGGGGGTTGTCATATAAAGCTGACCCTGTTGAAGTGAACTCCATGAATTTTGATTGAGCTGCAATAAAAGAAGGATTACTCACCCCCACCGAGTGCATATGGCTTCTTATGAGGTCCCGATTTTGGAGAAATTAGATTCTCGGTACTGGTAATAACCTTACCAACCTCATTCTCAACCTCCTCACATTCCTCCTCAAAATCAACATATACAATTCTCAGCATCGCTACCTCATCAATCTCCTCGAACGCCTCCTCTGCCACAATAACCTTCTCCTTCTTAGGCTCAACCTCTTCACCTTCCTCCTCATAATCAGCAGACAGAATCCTCCGCATCTCCAGCTCATCAATCTCCTCCAACGCCTCCTCCACTACAAAAACATCTTTCTTCTTCGGAATTGACTTCGAAAGTTCTTACTTCACACACCCATTCGTATACTCCGTCACAATTTTCTTTCCTAGAACACATTCGGCGTACTTCTTATACGGGACATGTTCTTAATCTTGAGGCAGAAACTGCTCCATCATCAATTGTTTAATTCGCCTCCACGTTCTAATTGGCCCCTTTCTTTGACGTTGCCTATGAGTAACAAGTTTGTCCCACCACACGGAAGCTACACTCTTCAACCTCATCGCTACCATCTTAATTTGTATGTTTTTTGGGACACCCATGACGTTGAAAAATCTATCAACGTCGACCTGTCAATTCATAAACTCTTCCACTACCATGTTTTCGTAGAACAATGGAATATCATACACTCGATAATCACTTATTTTGTCGATCACCATGGTCAACTTTCTCTTTCAACTCAAATTAGTAAAGATAGTTGAATAATTATTCTCACCTCGCGGAACCGTATTTAGTTCCTCTCTCCCATCTCTACGACGACTCTTGTGGTTGTCCACTCTCGTTGTCAAAGCTACAATCTGATTGGTCAAAGCAGTGAGGGTCGTGGTAAAATCCGCCAAAATCCCTTCAAATTCTGCTCTGGTTAACGGTGGATCTTCCATGGCTGTTTAAGCTTCGAAAAGAATAGGAAAAGGCCTGCCCTTATACCACCTGACGTAATCGGAATCTCGAAATGATGAACTAACCCATTATCTTGGATGCATGTGTGATTTCAGAAGATGTTGTGTGCATGCCTCCATGATGATCATATCAAACCCACTTTTTAACATCATATCGAGTATTACTTAAGCAATGTATATTAACCATATCATTCAAATTTAGATGGATTGAATTGGAAAGCATCAAGTGGTATACTTAGAAGTGCGTATAAAAGTTGAGACAAATCTCTTCGACTAATAAAAAATATCAATAAATTTTTACATCTCATACATATCAATCATCATTCAAATATATCTTATACATATTGTATATATGAGAATTTTTGATCGGGTACATATGAATATAAGACTCTTGAAGCACATAGGTCACGCGCGGCACCAACCTTGATTTGATATTTGAATTGCGTCTATTGAAGCACATGCCAAAAGACACCTTTACTTGAAATCCACGAGCACAAACTTGAAAGGAACAGGTACGTGAGGTAGAAGCACCTACATGCAGGATACAACATGTTCTCGTGCACGAATAACGCCTCCACGAAGGAGGAAAAACACGTCCGCGCCGAAGCGAAACGAAAACACGTTCAAAAGGGATGAATAACACTCCTATACAAAAGTGAGGACAAATATGCTATTCGGAGGAATCGAACCCTTAACCTCTTGACAATTTGTCAAGAGTTCAAGACACTCGACTAACCCCCTTCCGCAACTAATCAAAAGTTGTTTGTGGCTAATTAAACGATCATGGCACACTATATAACATGCATTAATATGAGAATTTAGTCCTAATAATGCGTACTTGTGAGTAGTGACGTACAGGTACATTTGAGTCCCATAGCTATAGTTATAAACTTATAAGGTGTAATGGTAAAAGTATTACCCAATGCAGAGATAGGAAAATGATAAAAAGGAGTCATGATAATCATTTATCGTTAGATTATGATATGAACTGTATAAAATGATAATTAAGGGTCAATTACAATTTTTTATTAGGAAAATGACAAAAAAGAGACATGAGCTATCATGTATAGTCAAATAACAGTCTGATTATCTAAAATGACCGTGAAGGGTCAAGTTAGAATGCATCTTAGGAAAAATGAGAAAAAAGAGCCATAAATTACACTTATTGTCAAATTACTATTTAAAATGACAATCAATGATCAGATTCAAATTTTTCATAGGAAAAATGACAAAAAAAAGAGCCACATGAACTATCACTTATTGTTAAATTACAGTCCAACCGCTCTAAAATGACAATCAAAGATCGAATTCAATTTTCTTAAGAGAAAATGACAAAAAAAAAGAACCAACTGGGACGCATCTACTACTCAAAATAGACAGTAAATCAACACTGCAAACTAGCCGTTGTTGTCCAGCAGCTCCTCTCCATTTTGACCCATTCCACATGCTCCCATTAACTCTCTGGACGATCAAAATGTAACAGGCACTGCAAAATCTTTGATACACGGCGAGACCTAATTAACAACTAGTACCCTGGTAAAGCTCGAATTAGTTCTGTTTAGAGAGTCAAAATGTTACATGCACTTACAGAATGTTATATAAATATAGACACTGACTCTGAATGGATTTGGTGGGAGAAGTCTGACAATACCCAATAACTGGTTGAAAAATGGTGGTGCGCCTCATTTTGAGACCTAATTGAGTGTGGAGAACACCTCAAAATGAGTTGATGAAAATCGGATTAAAATATCTTGCATTGAGAGATATGAAATCGAATGTGGAAATGCCAAAATCAGAATTATATCGAATGAGGAATTGATGCTTGAAGTTGGACCGAAATCCATGAAAACATGAAGGTGGTAGGAAAAGAATGAATGGATTGATTTCACTTGAGTGAAACCAATTGTCCCACATTGGAAGTTAAATGGGAACATTTTGTGTTCATATATGATTTCAAAATTATGTTAGTTAAGACATTAAAAGAACTCTTCAAAATTATGTTCATATATGAGTTCAACGCATCTGATATATGAACGGCAATCGTCCTTTGATATATGCATCTGATTTAATCTCATCTCAGTATAAATACCAAATGAGCTTAGAGAGTGAGAGAGTCACCATGCCACTGTGTTGTGTGATAAAGAAAAAAGTTCACGTTATCACCTTTCACCAAAAAAGGAACCCATCCATCAATGTGTGAAGGCTTACTTTTAGGTCTCTCATGCTTATGACTGACCTCAACTTTAGTTTGAACGAATATGAAATCGAAAAGGACGATAATATAATGGCACAAGTAACATTTGAGACTAATGCATAAAATACACTGCCCTTTTTTTCTTATATCAGAATCTGAACAAGAATAAAGGAACAGTGGCCATCACTCAGTTTCAACTCATGTACCTTCTCTTCTCATAGCTGCAAAATACATACAACTTTGGTGAATTAATATAGCGGGGCGTTCGTTTGAGAACTCCTAAATAATTGAGAACTTTGAGAATTCAAATCTTACCATTAATCATAATACATCTTTAAATGTGGATGTCACATATGTTCAAAAAATAAAGTCAAACTGGGTGACTTTAATTTTATATTAAATTAATGCAACTTTAAATATGCAAATGGAATTCGTATCACCACTACGTTGACTTTGGTGATGCATTTTTAAAGATGAAGATTGAAGTTTAAGTTCTGAAATTTGAAATTTTCATTTGAACGCTCCTGTTAATACACTTCTCCAAACCCTACTGGTGTTATTTGTTATTATTATCTATAACAGCAAATATATTGGAATTATCGGACAAAAGCTGCAAACACAGGTAAGCAGATCCAGGATGAGACACAGAAGAAGCATTCAATGTAAAAAGGTGGATTAATTGTAGAGATGAGGGATGGTCCCAGCTGGGTGGGATGTCTGTTTGTCCAGCAGCAAGCAACTTGCGTTGTTTCTTCAGCTGCAAATCTTTTCCAATAATGGGTTTGACTGGTACCATTAACTGAGCAGCAATCAAGGACTTTTTAAAGAGAAAATTTTATTCAATGCTACTTGACTTTGGATACTTATACTTGTAAATGTAATGTAACCTTTGGTGTGACATGATGTGATAATTACTTGAATCGGGCTGATTGCGCGTTGTCAATTTATTTACGCGTAAATTGACTTAACACGTTTTGCAGCTTACTATCGAATCTTGATTGGCATGAGATGAATGACACTGCATGTGTATATTTTGTGGCATTGATTTAGATGATATTTCTAGCTCAATAAATATTCAACCCGTCTAATCGAACGTAGTTGTGATCAAGTAAATTTAGTTGTTAACTGTTAAGCGAAATAAGGCATATGATTGTGTTAATCGAACTCATGATATCTAATTAAAAGGCCAAAGTTTCGACTTTTCCCATTATTTGTACCAGGTGTTAGGAAACTAGGAATTCAACTGTGATGTAAGCGAAATAGGGCTCGGCGGCCCAATAGTTTGTGTACAACTCAAAGTCAATGATTGACTGATTTGGGCTGTAGGAATTTGGTATGGACTTGGGCCCAGGCCCATTATGCTAAGCCAGGAACATGACGCCGGGCACCAAGAGTTTTCGGGAACTACTAGACTAAAAATGAAAATTTATAATTATTTGTATTTAGTTGTATTGAATCCAAAATGTGACGTGTTATAATGAAGTAAGTTTATAAAAATCCATTGATAGATGACACAACAATGCCATAACAAACTAAACATCTCTATGATGACCTTAGCCGCAAATTTCATAAACAAAGCAATGTCAGATGGCAATGACACATGTGTCAATATGCGTCCACATAACATACGTATTCACCCGATCAAATTTTATTTTTATATTTGCTTGAAGAAAAATGATACAAGTTTTATTACGAAGGATATATTTTCATTCAAATTTTAATTTATTCAGTTTAGTATGTCATTCAAATATTTAAATTAACCTTTCAATTAAGTTAATTTTATGGTGGGTTTTTACATCTCATATGACTCATACATATCAATCATCACTCAAATACATCTTCAATCATATTCCATGAGAACTTCATCGGGTACTTGTGATACTTAGACTCTTGGAGCACGAGCCACATAAGCCACCAACCCGGATAGGTACTTGAATTGTGTCCATTGAAGCACAATATCTCTAACTTGAAAACCCACGACCACGATCATTAACTTGAAACTCAGCACCTCGGTAAGGCTAATACCTCCGCGAGGTAGGAACCACATGTCCACGAGGGACAAAAACACTCATACACAAAAGTAGGAGAATAACACCTCCGCGAGGGAGGAAAACACTCCTACACAAAAGTGAGGAGAAATATGCTACTCGGGGGAGTCGAACCCTTGACCTCTTGACAACGTCTAGAGATCAAGCTATTCGACCAAAACCCCTTTCGCTAACCTTTCAATTAAGTTAATGATATGCTCTTTAAAACATTTTTTTATAGTGATATGATCTTTAAAATTTAAAGATAAAAATTTAAGTTAAAATGTTCAGTGTTATTAGATGGAGTGGAGCCAATAAAGTAAACTTATAGTCTTTTTAGATGATATTAATTACATCTGAAATAGTATTGTGAAAAGTATGAATGTAGATAACACTTATGGAGATGTAAAATTTTGTGAACTTTCTATCTCCTTCTGGTATTCTCTCGAAGCTCCGCGACACAATCGGCGATTTTCGTTTCTTCTTGATTTCGTCGGCTTCCCTGCCTGGCTTTGGGCTGCTGCCCCTCCTGCGACGGCCTCTTCGCGTAGGGGGTCATTGGCGGTACCTCTCCTCTTCTCCCCCTGGACCTTCCAGTTGCCTATATGGGCCAGTGGAGGCGTCCCCTTTGTTGGCTCCGTGCGGCTGTTGTCGTGGCGACAGGGATGGTGGCGGGTGTGGTGGATCGTCCGGTTCTGATGGTCGGCGGAGACGGGGTTTGGATGTTGTTGTCCGGTGGCGGATTTGGCAGAATGGTTGGCGGTGGGTTCGGCGATGGGTTGTGGTGCAATCGGATGTTCAACGGAGGTGGCTATGCTTGGGGGGTTTAGTGGCCTGACGGGGTGGCGGCCGATAAACGTTTTGGCTAGTTGACGTTGTGTGCGGCTATAACGCCTCATTTTGAGCTTGTTCTGTCGCCCGGGTGGCGACCTTAAGTCGCTTTGTATAGCTTTTAGTTTTTTTAGTATTTTAGCTGTTAGCTTATAGTTTTTGATAGCTTGAGCTTTGCTGCTGTGGCGGCTTTGTTGCTTTCCTTTGTTGGTGGTTTGATCTCTTATTGCATAAGGGCTTTCCACTTTTCATTGGATTTGGCTAACAGAGACTCTTACAGCTGGCTTTTCGATTTCAAGGAAATACGGCCGGGGCTCTAACGGTGATTTGAAGTGGTCTGCTCAGCTACTTTCTCAGTTTGGCCGCTTTGGTGTTTCCTGGTGTCGGAATAGTCTAAGGAGTGATGATCGCTACAGTGGACGTTCGACTAGCTGTACTTGGCTTGTGGTTGTAGGTGTCATATTTTGTGGTCCAAGGTTGATAGTTGTCGGCGTTGTCTGTTGTTTGTCTTTTCTTTTTTTCGATCCCTTGTATGCCTCTCTTGCTATAAAAAAAGATAACACTTATGGAGAAGAACATATAAGATGAGAGAAATGTGGAGAGTATGCGATTTTTATTCCCACGGGTCTTTATCTTCATTACAAAGGACCCCCTTTATATAGGGATAGAATTATAGAAATGCATATATTTTTAAAGAGACTAGTAATAAAGATGGACATAAATAGCACATCATTGGGCATCCATTGTTCATTTGGGAAAAATATTGGACACTTGGGCACGCCATGAGCTACTTGGACACATCATTAGACACTTAGGAAAAGTTATCCACATAATGATCATATGAGGAGCGCTCAAATGAAAACCTCTTTAAATTTTGAAAACTTGAGACCCCAATCTTTACCATCCAAAATCCAAGATGCATTTTGGTGGTGGCACATGTCCCAAATGCATTTTTCAAGATGCATTTAATGCAACATGTACTTCATAGGATCTAATGGTGAGATTTGGGTTCTCAAGTTTTTGAATTTTTAAGAGTTCTCAACCGAGCGCTTCCTATGATCATTTTTATGACAAATATATTTTTATTCATTTTGAAAAGAATAATGAAGAATATTCATTAACAATAACATAAAATTTTGGGGAGAAGCTTGTTCTGTAGCCCATTGTCATAGCATAAAAACATCACTCAAATAACTCAACCACTTTCTCTCAACCATATTTTCATTATGCAGTGTAGCAGTATGATATACTCATAAGTTTAGATCACCTACCTTTCCTTCTTCTTCTTTTTCCGTACATGAGACTATATATTATATGACCAAGCATACACTAATTTATCCTTTTTGTGCAAAAATGTTACAAATTTCCTAAAAAATATACGACCTACACTACAAATTTTTCCAAAATTTCCGTCCAAAAATTCCGTCGTTATAACGTCACATGTAACGGCGGCGGTAAATAAAACGGTACATTTTCGACACCATTCCGTCACCAAAAACATCTTCGAGGTATTTCCTGCAGAATTCCGTCAACATTTATTCCGTCGCGCATGAGTTCTCGGATTAGCGACGGAATTTAAGTAACGAAAGAATGACGGAAACTACGCGCAGACATTATTCGCATACATTTCGTTGCTTTTCCGTGTAAGTATACCGTGAATGTAAATGGACATGCGACGGAATATTGACGCATAACAAATTTCAGTTTTGCCTATATAAGAGACCTCTTTGCATCTTTCAACCTACAACATTCATCTTCAACATTTTAGCATTTATAAGGACAAATTTGATTTGCAACATATACTAGAGATGGGGTGCAAGATGGTTCTGAAGAATTTCATGGCTCTTGACTGAGATTAGTTTCTTACAAGAGAAGTTACAAGTATATAAAAGATGCCATGAACTCAGCTGGTTGAATTGCAATTGGACTGCAGTTGCAATTCTCAACATCTGTCCAGTTGCAATTCAATTATTTGAGTTCAAAAACCCTTTTATATAATTTTACCTTATCTTAATGTCAAGAGCCATAAATTCTTTGGAATCTTCTTCATCCCATTTCCGGGATATGTATCAAACATTCCGTCCGATTTTCGTCATTATTCCGTTACTTAATACAGCGCTTTAAATGAAAGGCGCCGTGTATAATTCACTTAAGACAGCGCTTCATACGTAAGGCGCCGTTTATAATTCACTTAACACAGCGCTTCATGTGTGAGGCGCCGTTGTAAGTATACCAAAAACTACCCGCAGTTTTTATTCGCATACATTTCGTTGACTTTCCGTCTATGTAGACCGTTACATTTCCGACATTATACCGAATTCTAGTTACCGTTATTATTATATGCAGCTTTCCGTCAATATAACATGTTATTTCCGTCATCTGACATATAGTTACCGTTTTTTAGTTACTGTTACTTATTCCCAATTTTCCGTCTGAATATCATGTTATTTCCGTCATAATTTCCATCACATTTCCGTCGAACAGACCCCAAATGCCCTATATATATATGACAACTCTTTTAAATCATACATACTTCCTTACAATCCTTTCCCAAAAAAGAAACTATCTTCCTTACAATTGAATACCGTCAACATGTCTCCTTCATTTGACCGTGTTGGTTTCGCTGTCAATCCACCTGACGTTGATCCTAGAGTGCATGTATATCCTATGGGAAGATACGCGTAAGAACTCATTGTACATGTCATGCATATTGATTGTTTTCATAAATTCAACCATGTATTATGTGATTCTAAAATTTGTAATAGTTTCTGGCCATTCAACGTTCATCAAAGGATTGCACGAGAATGCATAGCTAAATGCTGGGATGAAGCGTGGCCATCGTGGAACAGGATCCCAGAGAGCGCTAAGGGAATTTGGTACGAGGAGTTTATGGTACAAATCGATAACTCAAATGTCTTATATGCTTCAGTTTATTGACAAACGTTAATGGTTATTGAAAATGAGTTATTGCTTGTAGAGTATAGCTACTTGGGATGCAGGGGCTGACAGTCACGTTCGGGGTAATTTTATGAGGAGATGCAATATGATTGTCAATGACGAAATGAGGATGCAAAGGTTATCAAGGAGGAATTCACGTTTCAGAAATTGAAGCAACCCGTAAAATGGCAGAACTTATATGTCATGAATTAGCGACAACTTTATTTTCCATGAATTAATATATTAGTGCTTTGTAACCGCTTACATTAATGTATTTCATCATATTTATAATACATTAATATATGTGTTCCAACTGAGTTTGTATTGCAAATTACCAACGAATTAAACGGTTGAAAAGTTTATATGTTTGAAATCGGGAAATTGAGCAATAAATTAGAGAGGAAGTGCCGATCGTAAATTTGTGTTATTCCAAAAGATGTTTTTAATGAAATGGTATTGTGCAAGGGATTCATTGAATCCGTCAATGTTTGTCGATTTATGTTCGTTTTTTAAGACAGCGTTTATTTTGTAAAGCGCCGTTGTTAATATCAGTCGGGACAGCGCTTCTAAAATAAGGCGCCGTATCATGTCCCATAATACATCACCTTATTATTACGCGCTGTTCTACGCATACATGGTACAGCGCTTATTTTGTAAGCGCCGTCGATATATAACGGATTTCAAATACTTTAGATAAAATCCAAATTACTGTTTTTACAGTTCGTACATGGACAACGCTTATCTTGCGTTTCACAGCGTTTAATTCATACACGCCGTTGTATGTCACTTTCAACAGCGCTTTAGTAAATAAACGCTGTTGTAATCCGGATAAATAAAAGCGTTTAAGTTTATAAGCGCTGTTGTATTAAATATGCAAGAGACCGTAAGTTGACGGAATGAAGACGTAATTGTGCTTTTTCTTTTTAAGATCTGCTTGGATTTCTTGTGCAGATCCGTCAACGATATGAGATTATGTTTCACGACAAGCTAATGTCTGTTCTCATCCGCCTTTTGCAGTATTTGTCTCTCACGATGAGCGAATAATGCTGAAAAAGACGGAAGAGAACAGATTGGACTTGAACATGGAACACAACCTCACTTGGTCGTTGACTGACCTACACAAGAAATCCAAACAGATCTTTAAAAGGAAGAAGTCGGAGCAATATAACACATCCAAACACTTGTTAAATTTGAAACAGCGGAGTTTATTTGTGAATATACAAAATGTGGCAGGAATAAATTTGTGTGCTGGCGTGCTGCAAGTGTCCATATTTATAGGAGTAGAATGTATGGTTGTGTAGTTCTACAAGACTATTTCCGTCAACAAAGCAGCTTATTTCCGTCACTAAGTGACGGAAATAGAACGAATTAGCAACGCATATTTCCTGAACCTTTATAATAAATGTGACTATCGTGTAGGTGGCATAACAAAGCGTCATTAATACGTTATATTTCCGACATTTATGTTCGTATTTAAGACAGCGTTTGTTTTTTATAGCGCCGTTGATAATGTCAGTATGGACAGCGCTTCATTTATAAGGCGCCGTTTCATGTACCATAGTACAGCGCCTTCTTAATACGCGCTGTCTGACGCATATATTGTACAGCGCTTGTGTGTTAAGCGCCGTCGATATAGAACGGATTTGAAATGTCGATCGTTAGAATTCGACGGCGCGTAAACAATGAGCGCTGTAACACTTATTATTAGAACAGCGCTTAACCATAAGGCGCCGTATCATTGTACATAATACGGCGCCTTATATAAGAAGCGCTGTCTGAAAGTAAGTGATGGAACCAAAAAAAATCACGATATGCACTTCAAATCAATTTACCTTGCTCAATATGTAGCAAGTAAGGGATGGAAAAAAACAAACAAATTACATTGCTCACTATTATACATATAATTTGTATTCTCATAATGAATCCAATTTGTTGACACTGGACACGTCCATATGGTACAAAACGCATGGACCAATTACTAATACACCGGAGGATCTGACTGCCGCAGGTAATCTACCAATTCATCTGCAAATTCGTTCCTCATATCATTCAGGACATTGTTACCATACGGGTCCTCTCCGGTAGGGAAAGCCTGGAAAAATCATGCATATTTATCAGTTTTATCAATACGTAGGCTAAGATTCTAATGGTCTATTACTTATCATCGCATATATTTACCTGTGCGATGTCGTCATGAAGAGATCCATTGGTTTGCTGAACGAACTTGATTATGTCGCGAATATATTGCAACACATAGTAGCCACACACTTGAGTGTTGAATGGCTGTCTGGGGCACTGAAATAAGAAATGGTTTATTCAATAACTGATACATATCAAGTAAATGAATAAAAGATTCAGGTCTTCGCTAACGGTATTTGTTAACTCAATACCGTTACAGTCCTCCACTGTATATCTGCATCTGGCGGGAGATTGAAGTATGTACGCATGCCCCTGTAACATTGACGTAATTAATGTAAGTTGTAATTGCAATCGGTAGTACTGGTAAGAAATAGTGGATTAGCATAGTGGTCCTTACGTGTTGACGAACTCGATTGCATCATCTAGCGGTTTATCACTCATTGGATCAAGCCAGAGGACCAAGCGCCTTGCGGGGAATAATACAATTAACATCCAATGCCACCTAATGAACAGTTATTTGGGCGCAGTCTCTCCAGTTTCCTGATGGATTCTCATCTAATTTGGGGAACAAAGTAGACCTGAATGCACTAAAACTAGTTGGATACAAGTCACACGACGCGCACGTATTTATAGAGCGACTCATTCCGATTGCTTTCAAGGGGTTTTTGCCAGGAAAAATATGGGAAGCTGTATCCGAATTGTGTACATTTTTCCGAGATATATGTGCATCTTCCCTTCACGTCGAGCGGATGGAACACTGGCAGAACAATATATCGGTGACATTGTGTAAACTGGAGTCCATATTTCCCCCTTCATTTTTCGACTCAATGGAACACCTACCAATTCATTTGGCTGATGAGGTCTTACTCGGTGGACCAGTACACTATCGTTGGATGTACCCATTTGAGCGTTTCATACACCGTCTTAAACAGTTGGGCCATAAGGGTAACAGAGCTGAGGTGGAAGCCAGTATTGTTAACGCATACATACAACTTGAGACTTCGTATTTGGGATCCGACTACCTGGGACCGGAATTAACAACAACCGACATACGATATAAACGCAATGAAGTTGGGACATCAGATTTCGATGACCCTCAGATTTCTATTTTCAATTACCCAGGAGTTGGTGCCAGCAAAAGTAAATCGAGGGTATTAGACACTCGGGAATTTAAAAAAGCAACTCATTACGTCTTTAGCAACACCCCTGAACTTGAACAGTATTTGGAATTATTTGAGGCAGGCGTAAGAGAAAGACGACCGCGACTTAATGATCAGCAACTGTACGATGCCGTATTAACGGAATTTCCAGAATAACTGAGTTCCCATGTAAGTAGAATTAACTCAAAGTGTGTTCCATTATGTAGCAAATTAAACTGTAATTGCAATCTTGTTTACACCGCTTAATATTGCATTCAGGTTTGGGAGCTTGGAGAAACAATAGGACTACCTCAATGGATTCACTACTTGTCGGACGGCTTTCAATCCGACGTTGTAAGTTTGGCGACATACAAAGTGAACAACTACAAGTTTCACATCGAAAGCCATGGTGAAGGGAGGAACACGGTGAACAGTCATGTTTACGTGAAAGGAACAGAGGGTACCCACTACTACGGTGTGATTGAAGAAATACTTCATATGACATGTAGAAGCAACCATCGCCTAAAGGTTGTATTGTTCAAATGCCGATGGTACGACCCTCAGTTTGTTAGGTCATACCCGGCTAACGGGGTTGTCATCGTGAACACTCACAGACCCTACCCCCATTACGACCCTTACATACTTGCCCAGCAAGCGGTGCAAGTTTACTATGTGACGTTTCCGGGATTAGCTGGACAAAATGATCAGGGCTGGGTTGCTATTTGTCCTGTGAAACCAACAAACGCAATCGATATGGAGGTAGCAAATGTTCCGTTCCAAGACGAGGGTGAAATGGGAACTGAAATGCCTGTAATGGTGAACGTAACCGAAGTCTTAGGGAACCTCGCTGATGTTGAGGTTCACGAGTACGACACCGAAGAAGAAGACAACGACGAGCACGTAGCTGATATTCCAGATACTGAAGAAGAGTCTGACGAATCGTCGTGAATGAATCAAGATTGCTACGAAATAAAAGTATATTTTTTCGCAAATAATAGTTGGTAAATTGAATTCAACATTAATTCAATATTTTGCTCTGGAAAAGAGGTCAATTCCCAAATTTGTAGTGTTAGATGGAATCATCGAAATCTTAAAGTCTGACCAACATGTATCTTAAATTTGAACATTCGTTGTATATTTTAAGCCTAATTCCATTAAGGTATTTATTTTATTTCGAATGTCAAGAAAAATAAGGGTTAAGCAAAATTCTTTATTAAATAAAATGTGAATGTTTATCAATACAAAATTATTACGTAAGGACTAAGAATATGTATTTGTAATTATCAAGTTTGTTTTTTACTATATTAATGCAAATGGCTGGTACATTTTGTATAATGTAATTTTTAGGAAAAACGGTAAGAAAACGGCGCTTAATATATAGGCGATGTGCAAACCTCCCTCATAAACAGCGCTTAATATACAAGCGATGTGCAAAGGAACTCATAAACAGCGCTTAATATACAAGCGATGTGCAAAGGAACTCATAAACAGCGCTTAATATACAAGCGATGTGCAAAGGAAATAAAAACGGCGCCTTTCATAAAAACGCTGTAATATGAATTAAGTAAACTACATCGCTTAATGAATACAAGCGCAGTAATATGTATTCATACGCAGCGCTTATATGAAAAAGCGCTGTCGAATCCATATCGAAAAAATAAAAAACCCCGCCGGATTCGCCCGCCCAGACAATTAAGGGAATTTTGGGCTAAAATAGAATAAATATATTTCGTCACCAAGCGAATTGAAATTACATGCGCAGTCTGAAACCCTCATTATCCGTCTTAGAACACAAGCATCTGCCGTAAGCCGCCGAGTTCTAAATCCGATTTTGTCCCAATAGCATAAGCGACTTTCGTAGCCCAGGTATGTAAAATTACTCGTCCATTTAAATTGTGCGCTTCAGTTCAGTTCGTTTGTTTGTCCGGCTGGGTTTGTTTGTCCGTCTGCGTGTGTTTGTTTAATTTACTCGTCTTTCTAACCGCTTCAGTTCAGTCCGTCTGCGATCTGATGTTTGTTTAATTTAAACCAATTTGTATCAAAAGTGTTTCAAATGTTATGCGCGTGTTGATGATTTCAGAAGCAATTTTTTCACACAGATACTTGCTGTTTTGTATTAAAATTTGGTATTCAAGCACTTGCTGTTTTGGTTGAAAATGTGGATACAAGCAGAATTTCTACATACTGGTCTACTTGTTGAAAATACTAATTTAAATCATGTGGCAGGGTAAATGGCACCAAACAGGCGAAATGTACATGATAAAAGGAATGCCGTGGCTGGTAGAGAGGCGTCTGTACAGACGCGGCTAACTGAAATACGCCAACCAAGACAGTTGAGTCAGGACATGCAACATCAGCCATCAGCTGGGGACAACAATCAAAATCGAGATGCGTACAGACCTTCTGTGCCGGTACAAGATCATACCCCTGCGACACAAGGGGGTGATGACAGGCAACGTACGACATCATCACCAGGGGACAGACGACCAAGCCCAGAGCCTTACAGGCCTTCAATGAGTGTACTGGACCCTATTGTGGATCCTATGGATGAAGACGGAAACAATATTGATGTGACCAATTACTCGATCGACGATCTGTTGTTTCAAAACCTGGGGGCGAACAGGGAGGTTGACGAGAATGCAGAAGAGAGGGACTCACCTTCGGCATATGCTGACGACCATGATGACCCAATTCAGACAGAGTTCGTTAGAGGAGGGACTTCGGCCGGTGGCGGACTCAGTGAGGAGACACCCATGGGTTCAATGCCATATGATACTAGGCCTTGGATCACTCCAGCTGGGGATGACAAGTGAGTACTTTAATTATAACGTAAAATTTGTGCAGCGTGTTTATACAACCCATATTATAAATGTTACATTTATATATTATTTTTCAGCTTTGACCCCCCTAAGGTTGTTAATCATATCGGGCTTCAGTGTATTGGACCAGGCTTTAAGATCGGTTGGACGACAATGGACACGTGTGATCCACAAGCTCCGGTGAAGTGGTTTCGACACTTCAAGGTAAAATGTAGTGAAGTTGCGTTATGTTTTGGGTACTTTGTTTTCGATTACATTGTTTTGTGATTAATTATATTACATTGTTCGTAACAAAACTATGTAATGTATATCTAGAGCTTGTACCGGTGGGATCCGATCCACACCATCCAGATTGAGGCCAACTTTAGGAAGAAGGCGGCTAAGATTCTACAAGATGCGTGGAGAGGTTTGCGAACCGGGAAAACTAAAGGACCGAAATGGTTGACCAAAGATCACATAGATGCGGGAAGAGCTCGATTTAATACGGACCCAGCGTTCATAGCCCGTAGTGAAAAGAACAAGCAAACTTATGCTGCCAACCTTGCCAGGAACGGCCCACCGAAATTGCACGCATTTGGGTCTAGACCGGCACACTATCACCATGCGAAGATGGTAATAAATACTATTTCAAAATTATTCAATTTTGTACACTTAGATTTTTCACATCACATTTATAATTAAATTTGCAGGAAAAGGACAATAAAAGACAAGTTTTATTGACTGATATGTTTGACAAGAAATACCAGCGGGCGGATGGGTCGTATCTGATACCCGACTGGGAGAACAAAAGTGTATTACACTTTCCAAATTATATTGGTTTATTACTCATGTTTATCTTAATAGATTGTATAATCAGTTTGACAACTAATATGTTTCTTATTGATGCATTTTTTACATACAATTTTGGGACTTCATCAATTTAATTTTTTGTTTCATTTGAAATGTGCAGAAACAACTTGCTGATGCTGAAGCTCTGATCCTCAAGGATCGCGTTGCAGATGAAAGGGTACTGGAAGAAAAGTTGGTAGAGGCCGCTGCAACTGTCATGGGAGTTCACCCAAGGTCGGGGATACCGTATCTGTATGGTCCTGCAGCAACATTAGTGTCGGACAAGTTCTCTTCAACGGGCAGCCATTCGTGTGCCAGCTCGCAAGGAGCAGCAAGGAGCCAATCGTCGAACGAGTACACTCAGGAACTTGTGCCGCGTTTAGAGCGCATAGAATCCCGACAAGAGGCTGATTTGAGGAGCATGCAACTACAACAGGCGTCCCTTCGGGAGAGCATGGACCAAATGATGCAAATGCAAGCTGCCATGATGAGGATGCTCAGTACTCCTGGCTACCAGCCGCCATCCAGTCGCAGCTCGGATGATCATGGCCATCAGGGATCGAATGAAAATAATCCCAGAAATTAGACATTTTTGTTTGAATCGAATTCTTGTTAATTCACAATTTTTTAAATATGCAAATTTTGAATTTTTTTAATATGCAAATTCCCATTTTTAAAAATTATATCAAAAAAAAAGAAATTTAACAATTATTCAAATAACGGGAAACAGACTGTATGTCGACGGAACTATGAGTATGGTAAAATGACGGAAAAGTGACTGAACAAAGATAACGGAAAGGCGACGGAAATAACACGGGAATAAAAAATTGATGGAACATAGAAGGAATTCAGACGGAAAAAAAGGTTGCCGTACTGTATACGGAATGACGGAAAAGTGACTGAACAAAGATAACGGAAAGGCGACGGAAATAACACGGGAATAAAAAATTGATGGAACATAGAAGGAATTCAGACGGAAAAAAAGGTGGCCGTACTGTATACGGAATGTACACGGAAAATAAAGTGACGGAGTGTAGGTGGATTTTTGCCGGTAATTTATATTACGGAATTAAGCCGGAACAGTGACGGAAATAATACTGCTGGTAGTAAGATGGAAAATGGACGGAACATAATATTGACGGCAGAGAGACGGAAATTTGACGGTAACTAAGGTTGTCGTAATGTATGCGGCATGTAGACGGAAAATGGAGAAACGGCAGTGCGTTGGAATATTGACGGAAATTATGTTGACGAAAATTAGACGTACTTGTGACGGACATGTTCAACGGATATATCTCGGATCGATGACGGAAGTGTATGTAGCGGAAGTATGACGTACTATCAACGGATTGGGGACGGACTGAGTTGACGAAATGTCGACGGAACTATTTTACCGTCGGGAAAATTTCCGACATCATCGTTCTTCACGGGAAGGTGACGGAAATTAATATGTTTCCGTCGTATTTCCGTCTGTAATCCGACTTCTTGTTGGAGGCGGAAATTTTGGAAAAATTTGTAGTGCTAGTTTTGACCCAATCCAGCTGTACGTTGGTTTATTTATTTATCAGTCATCAAACAAAGATAAAGATGTCCATTTTAAGGTGATGCTGTGTTATAATTTGCAATCAAAGCAAAAGAGATGAGATCTCTCAACAACTGCCTCTCCTCCCCTCTCCTTTTTCTACTATTAATTCATTTTTCTTGAATTTTATCAACAACAAAAATTCATTTTTCTTGAATGGTGTAGTTTGTTCACATTTATTAAAAAAATTTATTTCACAACTACTTTTTTATCTTCAAAATATTCATGTCAAATAAATGAAAATAACAAATCCTCACCTCCTTATGTTTTTGTAATTATTTATGCCAACTTTGGATTGAACCACAAGCACCCTCTGTCCTCGAATTTTTTACGCCCTATCCATCGACCATTTAGGTCGGCCCCTGACGGCATCCTCACCTCGATTATAATTAAATTTTTACACAATGATTGATGAAAATGAAGCATACTACTGATGTGTAATTGGATCCCAAAAGTAATTATTTACACCTTTTTCTCCAATATTCTAAATACAAAAAATGAGAATTAAATTTAAATCAACGACCAGGATCAGCTTGATCCTGACCACCCTCCTCCGCCTTGTCACTCGACCGAGCACTCCCAAATGACGACGTTCTACTAGTCACCTGCGTGGCCAAGTGTGTAGGCTTCATCTCTCCCGCCATTATCACCAAAAACTTCTCCTCAAAAACTTTACCACTACTCTCCACCTTCACTATCTCCAAGCCGTTCTCTCCCTGATCTTCTCCACCGTTTTCACCTGCTTCCAAGTAGCCTGACAGCTTCCAGTAGGAACAAGCGAGGACTAAGAGAGCGAAAGCGATCAAGCCTAGCATCGCGGCGAGGCCACCGAAGAGATAAGGTACCGGAGAGTGCCATGGTGACCTAGGAGTGTATGATGGAGATGGAGAGCTGTCGAATGAAGGAGGGGAGTAATAAGTATCAGCCCGATATGATGATGACGTCATCATGTTTGTGAAGGTGTTGCCGATCCTCATTTCCCTTGGATTTAGAGCGAGAGATCAAAATCGATGCTGCAAGAATTGTTGTGAATTTTGTACCCTAATTAGTTATCTGGAAAAATGGAAGAAGAAGAAGAAAATGGTTTAAAGGTGGAGCTGGAAAAGTGAAGAAGGTGGTGAATGATAGAGGGATGAATTTATAGGAGGGAATGAGTGAATCAATGCAATTTGGTTCAATTACGGTCCGACCATGTTTTCTATTCTGACCGAAAAAAGAAAGAAAGAATTGTTGGGTTTGCAAGTTTTGTGCACCAAATTGGGGGCTATCTGTTGAAGCAATCGAAAGGGATAAATTAAAAAGTAGAAGGAATTGGAGAAATTGAATGATATTTTGGAATGACTCGATGAATGAGCATACTCTCTCTATCTGTAACGGTTCAACCGAATTGAAACGTAAGGAGTCATGAAAAGAGGGGTAGGTTTTGGCTTGGTGTGGACGACTTCACACGCCATCAAAACGTTTTGCAATGTCACAAACTCAATGCATGCTGATGTTTTTCGTGTAGGTATGTTTTCTATTTATTGGAGTCATCAATTTGGTGCATGTCGTGCTTGTTTTATATGGTGATTTTTTTACTTTTTGATAGTTTCTCTTTTCGCCCTTGAAATTTGGGAGATTCTACTTAAAATTAGATCAAATCAACTCAATTCATAGATTTTCGACCTTAAACCTCAAAATTCGAATTCAAAAACAAAATGTATGCAAAATTGATGCGAAAGTCCTAAATTTAAAATTAGAAAAAATCGGTTACCCTATTTAAAATGAGGCGACAACCAAATAATATTTTTGTCAATCCCCCCATAATAAAAATAGTTTTTTTCTGTGGGTGCCACTTTCTACAAGGCGATATGATTTCTATGGAAAATCAACCAATTAACCCTATTTTTAATGATTAGGTGTTTTGAAGTTGTTGATTGATATAAGCATAAAATTGAAAAGGGTAAAATTTTCTTAGGATAAAAACGATGCTTAGGTGAGAAGAATTGCTTGATTTATTGAGGTGCACAATTGTGTCAAGGAAACGAAACCTTTGGGGTAGATGATAACATCTTTCTCAGAGTGGTCTAACTCGAGTTGATAAGGTTCAAGAGTTTCCCATTTCATACATCTCTGATTAGGAAAGATCGAGGTCGGTATATATAGAAAGGGTCGTACGGGTCAAATAGTGATGGTCATGGTCACTAGAGGCTTGAAAAGGAATGGCATTGAGGTCGCACAACGCACCATGTTTAAGTTATTTTCGAAAGATAAAAATTGAAGGAAGATTGGCAATTAGGTCGTGTCACAGCTCGATGCACCATGTTACTTGATCATGAATCAAATTTAATCAAATTTCAAAAAATTGATTCTTATAATGTTGTTATTATTAAACAGATGGACTGTCATGTTAGACATATAAATGAACTCAACATAAATCATATCATTATTAGTTGATATGACCTTATATGTAAAATCAAACGAATAAAGGTGACGATTGAGGAAGTTGTTGCAAAAAATTAAGTAAACACGCAATAGACCGTTTTCATTTAAAGCTATCAAGGATGGAAGCAATAGAAAGAGTTTTAAGTCGCCACATAAAAATGCAATAATGGAACTTCCACTCCATTTTTATCAAAAAATAAAACAAAGCATACATGTAGCTAGACCTAGTTGTGTGTCTTTTGCGCATTTGCCATGCTTGTTAGATAACGTGACATGAGCATTCTTGTCCCTTTTTTCATTTAAAATATTATAGATATTCAACAATCGAATTCTTGCAGGTGAAGAAAAACAATAATTGTTTTGCATCAGTTTGGATTCCTAATCATACTCTTTTTTTATAAGTCCTATTTTTTTTTTGATGAGTTATAAGTCCTATTCATGATGATACAATAGAACCCCATTTTGTGGGTCACAATGAACAATGCAAACAATAATCACAAGACCACATCATACTATATGCCATTGTCTGCCATGCATTTGCCTTGTCACATATTATTTCAACAACGCCGAATTCATTCGATTCATTATTTTGGTGGATTGGTTTCAAGTCAGTACAAAATCAGTATAGGTGCAATGAGAAGCGTTCAAATGAGAATTTCTTATTTATTTCGAGAACTTGAGATCACAATCTTCACCTTCCAAAATGGGGTTTGTCACCAAAGTAACCCAGTTTCAAACTCGAATGACCCAAATACATCATTTGAAACTCAAATAACTAATCTACCCCATTTTATAACAATCCCGATTTCCTAGCAACCGGTACTCTTATTCCCGGTTTCCCTGCTACAGGGAATCTACAAATTTGAAGATGTGGCTCGGTTTAGGGCATACGTGGACCAAAATGGTGTGAAGTGGCATCCACGTAGGGTCCCGGTTTACCATGAACCGGGATCATTGAAATTAAAAATCGAAAATTTCTTCTTGAAATTACCAGGAACCGGGATCATTGAAATTAAAAATCGAGGGTTGCAAATATCTTCATGGTTTGTACTAAAGTTTGTAATTGATAGAAAACGACTTCAACTTGAACACATGTCGTTAAGGAAAGATGAATTACAAACAACATAGTTGACTTAATTCTAGTTTCGAGTCGGACAAGCACGCTTGTTGTGACCCACTAAGTGGCAGTTTGTGCATCGCTGAATTCGCGGGATCGGAGTTGATGAAGACGCCACTTGGCTGCTGGATTCCCCTAAATCACTACAAGAAAACTGCTTATTATCAACAGCCGATTCCGTTGCTTTTACACTTTTTCCGTAAGAAATGTTATTAAAATTGACGGAATATTCCGTTGGAAAGTTGTTGATTATAAGGCTGTAGATTTTAACAAATCCGTCGATGTTAACATCATTTACAACGGATATTTCTGTTGATTATATCAAATTAGAAGAGTGAAAAAATCAAGAAAATCGACGCATAATCCGTTGATTTAAAAGTTGTAGCAATTAAATGTATTTACTATTATACCCTTTACATTATTTACGACGGATTTATTCCGTTGATTTTATAAGTTATAGGAAATAAATGTAATTTATACACTCGACGGACGCCCCCACCCGCCGGACCTCCCCTACCGTACCACCACCTCTTGTCGATCAGCCGCCGGACCACCTCCACTTTGCCGGGAAGCCTCTACCGCCGTCTTGCCGGACCTCCCCTACATGACCACAACCTCCTCGCCGGACCACAACCACCACCGCCTAGCCGGACCTCCCCTACCGGACAACCACCTCCTCACCGGTTAGTCGCCGGACCACCTCCACCTCACCGGCCAGTCGCCGGACCACCTCCACCTCGCCGGTCAGTCACCGGACCACCTCCACCTCACCGGCCATTCGCCGGACTACCTCCACCTCGTCGGTCAGTCACCGGACCACCTCCTCTTGGACGGACGCCCTCCCCTCTCTAGTCTTTAGACACTTTAAAAAATTTAAATGAGTTTTGCATTTGCTAGGAATTGAACCCTAGCTCCCTCAACCATAAAACACACATCTAACCACTAGGCTACAAGAGTTATCTTGTCACCTTTTGTTTATTTATGTATTATATTTTATTTATGAATCAGTCTTCTAGTCTTGTCATCTTATATTTTTTTATGTATATATACTTTATTTATGAATCACTAATCTAATATAATAACTAGATAATAACTTACTTGTTGAAGTTTAATCAAAATAATAAAATCATAACTCAATGCACATATTTTTTGTTGAATTTTATTTTTACTAAATTATATGAGCTCAAATGCTACCATATGCGTCCAATTCTTCTTTCATATTTGCCACAAATTCAATAAATCTACAGTTATGTGTGTTTAATTATATGACAAATCTATTTGATTTTGGTCATCATACTAATTATTTTCCATTGCATTCAATTTATAACTTATTACAGATAAATCGCAACGGATTTATTTCCAAACAAAGTTTGAAGGTTATATATATAATACCAACAATATATTTTTCGTCGAATTTAATTTGTAGCTTATAACACGTTTATCTGAACGGATTTATTTCCAACAAAATTTCGACGGTTTTATGTATGTATTATTAAAAATATATTTTCCGTTGAATTTAATTTGTAGCTTATAACATATAAATCTCGACGGATTTAATTTCAACCAAAGTTCGTAGGTTTTATATATATTACCAACAACATATTTTTGTTGAATTTAATTTGTCGCTTATAATTCATAAATTTCCAACGGATTTATTTCCAACAAATTTTTCGAAGGTTTTATATATATTATCAACAAAATATATTCCGTTGGATTTAAATCGTAGCTTATAACACATTTTCTTGTAGTGAATGTCGATGTTGTTGGGCCATCTCGTTACGCCTTCGTCTGGTTGGGGGTCTGCCAGCTTGGTTACATTTGAATCTTGGATTCGGAACATGAACAGGTCCATTATAATCACTCCAAAAATCCTCATGTAAGGGGTTGAAATGGTAATGTCGGTGGGCTGGGAACCGGGACCTTATCGTCTAGTCAATTCACAACTGGATCCGTCGTCTCTAAAAAGCCTGTTTGTTGGAATCTTTTGTTGCAAAAGGTACCAGTTTCCCCCAAACCGGTATCTTTTTAGTTTAGTCACATCCCAATTGAGTCCGTGATGCCCCGACCAGGTCTGAAAAAAGCCTGTTGGATTAATCCCGGTGTCGCTCAGACTGGAACTACTAGATTCCCAGTTTATGAGAAACTGAAACTCCACTTGGATGCCATGCTGGCACGGAATGGTCCACGTAGGCCCCAAACCGATCCACGTCTTCATTTTCCAAGATTTCCGGTTGGAGAGAAACCAAAAATGTATGAAAATGAAGGGTACCGGTTCCTCTGGCACCGGTATTATTAAAAATGGGGTAGATTGGTTATTTGAGTTTCAAATGGTGTATTTGGGTAATTTGAGTTTAAAACTGGGTTACTTTGGTGGCAAACCTTTCAAAATATAATGCATCATCAAGTCATCTTGGTGGTGACAAGTGTCCCATGTGCATTTTCCAATATGCATTTAATGCAAAGTCAAAGCCACATTTTTTACTTTACTTTTTGGACATGTGTCACATGCAGATTCAAAGATGCATCCTGATCTAATGGTGAGATTTGGGTTCTCAAGTTCTCGAATTTTGAAGGGTTCTCAACCGAGCACTATCCTGTAGGCAATATCTAGTTTATTTTCTATCAATTTTGTTATTCGTCCTTTGTGGACGTGAGTTGCATCTTGCATGTTATTTGATTGCTTGAGTCGTGGATTGCATTCCGAATGATGGAGTTTAGTGTTGCTTGGAGTTTAGAGTTGCACTTGAGTGGTGATACATGGTGCTGAAAGAATAAGAGGGTATATAGGCAGAGATGTCTGATGAGACTTGCGCTTCAATGCCGAGAGACTTGGATGGGTAGAGGTGTCCGACGAGACTCGCGCTTCAATTTCTAGAAAATTATACTAGATGATAGCTATGAGCTTAGATGATCTTGTACTAAATCGGTCGTACCTATCGATAAAAAAGGAGTATTATTCTTTCTAAACATGTTGCTCAAACTTTGAAATTTTCTATAAAAAATGTGCTAATTTTAAAAAATTAAAAAACATCATATACCTATTAGAATATCATTAATTATTTTGATTTTGCACTCTTTTCAAAAAAAATTAAATGAATAAAAAAATTATAATTAAATTTCATGATGATAGGCAATGAATAAACAATCCCCACACTTATGTCATACGTTCATGAGATTTGAATCGTACATCGACCTTCTGATCATACGGCCAAGATTATAATCGTTGGAGCACAACATTTTCTACCACAAATAATAAAAAAATTGGATATATCGGATATATTGTTCCCTGCCTCAATAGATAATTTTCCCGAACTTAAAACGTCTCGAACTCAAATCTTGATGTAATTATAGTGGGGTATCATATGGTAATATGAGGCAGAATAAAAAAGGCAGAAGAAATTACTTGAAAGGGTTAGTGGAAGATTAATGGTAGATCTTATCCGAAACTTAGGGCAGTGCTAATTAGTTGGGAAAAGGGTCAACAAGTATCCTACTTAAGAGCAGTTGATGACTAAACTTATTCTAAACAATATCATTATTGTTAATGTGTGACCAGTGGTCCTCGCTCGAGTCCTCATCTTTTCAATTCTTTACATTATCCCCACACCCCTCTTCTTTTAACTGGCTTGCTCATGCATCCATCTATCTCTTTTTTTATCCGTACAAAAAAATCTATGAAACTATATTGATATTCTAAAGATCTAGGGTTAAGGAGCTACTAGTTTCATTCATTTTATTAATCATTATCGATAATATTTTTAATTAAATAGTAAACTGTTTGAAAAATATATATTAGTACTTCAGTTACTAATAAGTAAACGAAAAAGGATTCGGTGCAAAGGACATGTTTTTGTAAAATAATACAAACCAATCATAGCCATTGATTTGGTCATTTGGACGGATGCAATTAAATTTATGGTTAATTTATCGGTGACGAATTATAAATTATTCGTGACGAACTATTTCGTACTTTTGGTTTATAGACGACGAATTATAACACAATATTGACAAATAACTTTGAATTTTACACAAAAAATATACTTTGTAACTAATCTTTACTGCTGAGTAAACAATTGAATCATGTTTCTATAGCATTTTTTGGGACAGATACCAAAAATGCTTAAACGTATTGGGAATAACTTCATTTAGCCATACATGTGGACGTAAATAGACCGGTACATACGCGCTTAACCGCAGGTTATAGTAAAGACATTTGAAATCTAGTCATGATCCATTTGGAAACCCCAATTATTTGTTTCATTATTAGTTGTCACACGCAACATAATAATTATCGATAGGGTAACCTTGCACTTAATATGGGCAATCATGCAAACCAAAGCTAGCTAGCAATATGTGGATCCCTTTTGTGGAAATTCGTCGGCAAGTTTAGGAAAATGACATCGACTCAACCTTATCATCATTGCAAATTCTCCAAATCATTCATATATATTTTCAAGTCCATAAAAAGGGCCCATATCATGCGTAGTTTTGTAATGAAAGGGATTAAAATGTCTTGATTTGCAATTAGGCTTCAACATTTAAGCCTAGGGTCAAAAACTCAAAATACACAAATGTTTACATTTATTTTTGGCTCATTGTCGATTCCTGTTTATATTTACACTGTTGATCACAAAAGCTGTATAATTGATTTTAGTCCAGTTTTGACATAAAAGCTTCAACTTATAAATCTTTCATACAAGAGTTCCGTATAAACTGTTATCATTCTCTAACTTTTTTGCCAAAAGCTGAACTAAAGTTGTGTAAAATCAAGACAAATAAATAAGTTATACTAAAAGATAGCATTGGCAAATGGCTAGTTGCATTAGCTAGGGAGCCTGATAATGGAGCACAACCACAAACATGTTTTGCTAGAGAGGTCTAAGAGATTTAATGGTGAAACAACCCTAATTGTGGCTTATTATATATTAAATTAAACATTAGGGTCTACTGAAGATTAAAGTAGTACGATAATCATCATAATCAACTTGGTGTGGTAAAATCAAGGATTTGGTGCATGGGGAAAGTGGGGAACATATATTGCAAGTTGAAAAGGACTGAGATAAGACTTGAATATCATACATATATCAAATATCAGGTATAGAAAGTGAAAGTGAAGCCTACTCTACTATGGTTGTTGAATCACCACACTGAAATCATCCATAGAAACAAGCTTATAGGACTAGGAGAACGACCAATAATCAGCAAATATATCAAGCACTTTGATTGGCTTTCTTCTTCAGTGGGAATCTTTGTAGACTTCAACTTGTTCCTCTCATTTAAAATAAGCGCTCATTTGAGTACACTTTTCAGATAACTAAACACACAGAGCCATTTTCATTGTGAACTTAAAAGTTCTTTATGGATTATGAGAACTGAAAATACAGTAACTGGAACCAAAATTATGAGCCATGTCACTCAGCTTCCAACTAGCTAGTTCTTCCAGCAAGATATCTTCTCCTTTTTCACACTGTAATAGACCATTCAATTTCACAAAAATGTTTGTAGAACATATTGAATTGTTTTGGCACCTGTCCATGGAACTGCTGGTGTACTTTATACAGTGCCATACTTTATCAAATATATGACGATGCTTGTGAGTTTCACTTGTAATTAACAGTGCAGTGAAATATAGAAGAGAAGAAGATGCTAGTGAATTTCAGATTCCATTGTAATAACAGACCATGAACAATCCAACTACTGTTTAGCATTAATAAGGTTGAATGCTAGGATACATCTGAATTACAAACCTCGACTTTACATCAATATCACTTTCCGCTGCAAAAGAGAGAGAAACAGACGTGTAAGCCAGCGTACAGATACACAGATTCTATGTTTTTGTACGTATACACATATATAGAGAATGAAATTCAGTGAGACTCACGTGTTCATCATCAGTGTAATGTTGTCCCCTTTGAGAAGGATTCTACCTGAAGATTTAAAATACAATATGGTGAGAACAAAGTGAGGGCTTAGAAAGGATGCCATCAAGAGGATATGAAGTAAAAAAAGTCAATGGTCATAAGAACCTAATGGTTTCTTGATGTTCTTCTTCACGTTGACTTCTTCTGCATCATCCAGAACCAAGTTCATATACTCATCAAAACCCTGTGCAACCATGAATTAAGCATTCAGTACAACACACTACAAGTAACATCATATAATACAAAGGGCCAAAAACATGCCAACTCTTGAGTTCATACTAGCAACAGTTGCACCAAAATGATGCTATGTATACAAAGATTGTAACCAATTGTGTATTAGTTTTCAGCTACCAACTAGGGGAGTGTTCTTTTTCAGCTCAATGAGCTGAATTCAACTGAGTGTCAGTACATAACATCAGCTTTTTGCGGGAAAAAAGTGATGTACTCTATGCACCTAAGAGTCTAAGACTAATACATGATAATAATTTAAGCTACAAAGAACATGCCCCGATATTAGGAACACAGCGGCAAGCATGAATCTGCAATTATCAAGAGTAACACAAAACCACTGTACGTCTAGTTGCACTGAAAAAATGATAGCACATGTTTTTGCCCCATACTGTCACCAAGGGTCAAAGGATACGTATATAGCATCATGCATAAATTTAAAAAGACAATTGTGACACCAGCATACATAAGTCGCAGATGCAGAGAGCACATATCAGTGATTCTTAAGATAACTAGTGTTGCTGGAGCAAGCATTATCAGTTAGTCCCTAATTTCAAAGAGGCAGTGAATATCTGAGCTAGCTACATATAAATGCGCAATCTTTAAGTAAATACAGAGCCGGTTTAGATGCTTTTTCCTTTTCAAACAAAATGCAAATCCATGATCACTGCAGTCTGAAACCAGACAACATATTCACATTAATGCACTTTAATTGTGATCCAAATGAGTAAGCAACATACAATAATGCGGCCTTCGATCCTCAAATCCTTCTGCTCAAATAGCCAAATCTGAATACGAGCTTTCTGCATCATCATCAAAACACAATACAGCTACATCAATAAATAGACAATTTAAAAAAAACCATCAAGTAATGCAAACTAAAGAAAAGGCAATGATACTCACACTCTGAAGAAACCTGAAGATCAAGTTCTGCATCCAATTAAACGAATAAAAAAAGAAATGAATGTCAGCCGAACCACGTAAGCAGAATAAAAATCTGCGAGGGTATAAAAAATGATTAAAACTCTGAAAATCGGTTTTAAGGACAGGAGCTTACGATCGGCTGTGTCATAATCCGCTGAACTTTGGTGCTCGCCATGGCTGCCGCTGCTCAGTCGCAAGATCGTTCGTCAAGGTTGAGTCGAACTCCGAAGCTGTGAAAGTGTCTGAGGTCGTTGTAGAGTAGAGATAGCAGCGAGCCCTAATCTGATCCCAGCGAAGACGAAGCTGGGCTGGATTGTTGCAGGCCCATTTAAGATTACGCATTCTGCCCACTGAAAATGCCACCATAGTAACGTGGACCAGTAGTCTAATCTTTTCATCACGGAACTGACACTGAAGCTGATAAAAGAAATTCACATGATTAAAAAATGATTATTCATTATATAAAAAATGATTATTAAATTGATGAACTTTTAATAACTGGTTCATAAATAACATGCTGAACTATTTAAGTTTTTTCTACTGAAAAGGAAAAAACCCAAACCAAAAAAAAGAGGAAAATTTATATAAGTTTGCTTTGAACCATAAGGTCAGAACTCGTAATTTGGACAATTATTACTTTTGACTACTTTTACTCTTATCACTTTGTCACGCCCCTCGTAGACACATTATATAAGTTCAACAAATAAGATTCTAAAGAAGAGATTCACCTTAGTCTTGAAAACAAAGCTGAAATTCATTCAAAGTATTTGAAGATTGCCAATTTTACATGTTACACAGTTTTCTCAAAACCTAATGGCTGTGGAATTCATGGGACACATACACATGACACATATCACATATCACAAATCCCTTTATGGAAAAAAATAATATGGTTTTGATACATGGACTGTAGGAGTAGACTAGGCAACAGAAGTTGAAATTACTCTCCATTGATCACGAGAGAATGGTGAGACACTTTCTTGATCTCGACAAACGTTGAGAACTCTTTGTCCATCGGTTGCTTCCAAGGCTCCCCATCCATTTGCATGTATGCATTTTGCCAATCTCCCCCTCTCAGTTCAAATCGGATTGCGGCAGCCTGTCAAGACAAGACAAAAAAAAATTAGTGCCAGCGACGAAAATGGTACTCCAGCTCATGTGGGCTGTCGACGATATAACTAGATGAAGATGGAGTTGTTGTTGTACCTGGGCCAAGTGTTTTGCTGTGATCAGCTCAACCATAACGAAGGATCCATGCCATCCCTGCTTGAAGCCAAACACTTCTAATAGGCCATCGTCTGCATGAGCCTCCACAAATCCTTTCTGAAAAGCGAGGCAATATTATCAGTAGTCGACTCTCACTGTTGTATGGATATTGTGCAACAAGGTATGAGATTTAAGCACTGTTTAGCAGGTACGCGTTTGACTGACCTTTTCCATATAATCTGGCTTCAACTTCCCCCATGGATTTCTCCCACTAGCATAATTATGAAGATTCAAAGCGACAATTGACCTCACACTACAAGCACAAAGAATAAGAACAAATAAGCATTGGGCAGAAATTGGGCATTGTCCATTTCCATAAAGCCATAGAATGACGAAAAGGAAATAAAATTGAAGACCAAAGAGATGCCAATAATTTAACGAAAATACACAGAATATGAATGCATACCTGTTAGGGATATGAATAAGTTCCCATTCGGAGCAGTTGACTTTCTTCACGTGCATCCGCACAATATTTTTCAGACCTCTGAATCAAAATAATAATTATTATTATATACTCACATTTCAGCATTGTTTCCATATATTGTATTTACAGTATAAAAGGTGCCTATGAAGTATCTGGCCTTCAGCTCTTATCGATTTTGGTAAAAGCTCTAACCTTAATCCCGGGTTACTCATACATGGCGTGCAAAACCATCCTTGCGTACAAGAATATCCAAAGTATATAAACTGCAACAAAGAAATGAGCGAGTCTGTATTTGAAACTATATACTTAGAATTCGAGGCAGCAAGAAGCGACAAAATACAATATAAATCTGAAAGTCAGTTTTACCAAAAGGGAACTGATTTAGTAAAAATAAGAATCGACCAAACCTTATTTGTGATAGGACCTTGTGCAAGGTAAGGCTTTGTATTACGCAAATGGTGGAAGCCGTAAGCAACTTTAGCATCCATACCTGAATGATCAACTCTTCAATTTGAGAAATATCTCCAAAATGAAGCTTGCACTACAGTCAATGCAAAACAATAAAAGTGGGATCATGATTGCCTTGTACACATCGAGAAACAAAATGTATTCTTGATTATGTCGGTATGTGTCCACAACATTACATGATGTTGCGTTTCTACACTGCTACAGTTTTGATCTTTTAATCACTAAATGTTTACTTTATCCGTGTTGTCGTCCATTTGTCTTAAAAAACGTGTATATGGTATGGTTCTGAATGTGGCCTACCAATGCTGAAGTAGGTGTAAAAGACTCCATCATAGCAATTAACCTTCTCAGGCTTGTCACCGTCAATTTTCAGACCCTGTAAAGCCCATAATGGTTTGCCAGCTCAAAAAAGTATTTTTAACACAATGATATGAGGACGGAAAGATCCCAAACCTGATCGAACGTACAGTCTTCTGTAAGCTTCAGAGCATACGTTGTCTCTACCTTTGTACTTGCCGGCATTGACATTACAAAATTCCAACTACAACAGAAGAAATGATCAAGCAACTGCAGCGTATAAAAGCTTGGATTACCTAGAAAGTACTTGGGAAAAAGAGTAGCATAAACAACAAGCCTATAAGCAGGCTTCTTACCTATCAAGACGGCAGATGGGACCTGAAATAGCCTTCTGGAGAGATCTCTTGACGGCAGATTTCCAGGCAAATGGGAAAGACCCGCCCTGTAAAATAGAACAAAGATATGACTGGATAAAAAAGAATATAAAACTCGAAAACCAAAAGCCTGTTGCGAAGAGAAGCATACCCAACCGAAACTTCTGGAAAGATCATTTCCTGTCCCGAGCGGTATAATTCCCACCGGAGGCACTGGTTCCCGCCCCAGCACACTAAGCTCCCCGAGACATCCCAGTACCCAACCGACTGTTCCATCACCTCCAGCAACCTGAAGAGAAATCTCATAGAACACCTGACTACATTGATCCTATCGAACACCGACAATGGGATTACTGACGGAAACTTAAAATACCATGACTCTCATCTTCTCACGAGACTCTTTCGCACATATATCACCAGCCTCCGCCATCTTCTCCAAACAACCCAATCCATACTGGACAAATTCATGAGGCTTGACTTCCGAAAGATCAAATACCTGCAAAATTAATCCCATATAAAACAAGCACTCCCAAATCTGGCAAACCTTAAACTGATGAATGTTCCCTTTTTTTGCTTAAAATAAAATAAAAATAATACAGAAAAAAAGAGAGGACCTGTTCATCTCCCATCAAGACCTGAAGCCTCTTCTTAAGCACAGGGCCATACCGACCACCACTCTTCGAATTCACAAAAACCACCATCGGACCCTCCGGCGCCTTCTCACCGGCGGCATCACCTTCACTGACCCGACCCGCTCCAGCAGCAGGATCCTTAGACCTAATCGAGTGGAGCATCGCTTGTCGGAGATACAAAGGCAGCAGCAACTTCTTCTTCAGTTCGTCCTTGTCAATCCTCGCTCCACTCAGCCCACACCCTCGTACCGAATCAGTAAGCGACGTCCTTGCCGCGATCCGCGTCTGAGATTTGCTTCCATTCACCGCCTCCATTAGAAATCCGACTCGCTAGAATTGAAATTAAATCAATAAAACCCTGATACAAATTGGGTAACCCCACAAACCGTCAAAAACACAACTTTTCCACCAGTTTTCAAATTCGAACACCACCCCACCACTAATCACTGTCACTCCGCAAAATCGAATACAACAAAGTGAATAAGAGTGTGTGCGTGTGTTGATGAAGATGAAAATATGAAGCAGTCCGTCTGGTTTTTGGTTTGTTTTGGTGTTTTTTTTTTTCCCCTCAAAAGCGCGTTGGTGTTTGAAGGCTGAAGCTAGGGATTGTAAAGATTTCTTGCTTCTGCAAAAATCTTATGGTCTTCAAATTAACAGGTCAGCTCACGTGTTTTCTGTATGATAATACAGTAAATAATAAGAAGAAGAAGAAAAGAATAAGAATGGAAAGTGAAAATGTAACGTCTAGTTCAATTTTAGAGAATGAAAAAATTTTCTTCTTTGTGTTTTGAAAATTTTGTGCTTTTGAATTTGAATTTCGTGATTATTCTTTTTTAAAGAAGTTCAGTTTCTTTTTGTTAAATTTGTTATTGATAATGCATTTTCCGTCAATTTGGACATTGGCTTCTTCCAAAACTCAGCCTATTTCCGGAGAAAACCTGCAATAACAATGTCCAGTAGCACTGTCAGTGACAAGCTTGATGAAAAGTAGCACTATCATATCAGTGCCGATCGTCTGAAAAATTAGGCGAATTTGAAACCCAACACGAAAATGAATGGAAATTATCCTCAATTTCTGATATCATCAAAAAAATATACAAAAAGTTCAAAAATGAAATTTAAAGTAAAACGTCTAGCCTATGGTTTTTTTTTTTGGATAAACGTCTTGGATCATTGAAAATATGATAAAAAGAAGATGAAATGGAATATGAGTGGAAAAGTAATTTTTCTACATAAAATAATAAGGAAAATTTTGTATTGGATCATTTTGTTTGTTAAGATTTCTCATAGTCAAGTCAACCAAACATGAAACTCCACTACTATGGTCAGTCGATCAGTTTATGTCGTGCCCTTTTTGGACTTTAATTGGGCGAGGTGTCCCGTTGTAGCCGTTTTCGGCGTCTCTTAATAAATAAAAAAACATGAAACTCCAATTTTCACTCAGTGTCCTTTCCATTCAAAAAACTTTCCACGAATTAAATCATAAATTGGAAAGAAATTATTGTTCAAGGAGTCAAACTTTACTTTTTCCAAATAGTAGTAATTAGTGTAGCATTTCAAAACCAACAAATTTCCAAAATTTTGTTCATCATTTTTTTTAATATTCCACTTGTATCCTTTCTAATGAAACCACTACTTTTTTCCAAAAACATTTACTTGTATTTTTTTCATTTTGTTGAATCGGTGTCGGTGCCTCAGCCAGCGATTGATCCGATAAAAAATAAAGGCAAAATCGCAATCGAATAGACAGTGCTCATTTATCTGGCCAAATAGCAATTTCCATATTAGGTTACTTAAAAAATGGAATAAAACTCATAGTTTTGAGACAAAATTGCTTAGTTTTGGAAAAAAAAGATTCATTTATCAATTTATAGGTTATATTTATGAAATTATGTAATTTTGATATTATTTTATTAAAATTATATCGTATTTGATTGAATGTTTTTAGCTTAGCTACACCGGATAGAAATCCTTGTTCCCCATCAATTTATGATCAAACAACAAATTTGATGGCGTTATTTTGGATGAAACATATTCATCCAAAAAGTGCAGCTTGTTTTTTTTTTTTGCAGAATGGCAGCTGGGTTATAGTATCTTGACTTGTACTGATCTTGGTATTATTAAACTAATATATGATAATTAAATAGACTAATTCCTCCTAAGAAATTATGATGAAACTTTCACATTGATTGCTTCGTCTTCCACCTGAAAAATGAGTTGTTGGTAGCTGTAAGGAACCTCTTCGGCTCTTCTTTTGTCTTTGTGGCTGCCCCATGCGTTGCGCACGATAATAGTGAACCAGATGTTAGGAGCGCGTGTAAGGAGTAACGATGAGATAAAAATAACTTGATTTTATGAAGATATTAAGATTTTTTTTTGATTAATATGAAGATATTAAGATTTGATGCCCCATATCGTCATTATATCATGATTATGTATGTGGATATTGTTGAAGCCTGAATTTTCACTATGAGATGCTGAATACAATATATAATTAGGAAATACGAAACATAATCTGATTAAGAATCAGAAACCATAAGCATACTTAACTTTTGAATTTTAAGGATCATCTCAATAAACTAATTAGGCTGCCCAACCCAACAATCTGACTTCAATCGTAATTTTCTTCGGTTTGACCAACCCCTCATACAGGTGATAGTGTCAAACCTTCAAAAGCGATGCACAACTTACACTTCTGCCTCCTTAAAATTTTGTGAAACTTCCACACTAATAGTGCCACGAATGAACCAAACAGTCAGCAAGGCTATGTAAGGTCAGACACAAAGCAAGATAAAACTTCAGACCAATAGATCAAATCAACAGATTGGCCTAAAGGCTTTAAAGTAAGTGGCTATTTGATGACCATTTGTCAAACTCATTGGACAAAACTCAAAGTAAAGGTGGATCTCCAGAATCAGACTGAGTTCAATGGGCGGCATTTATAGCACACTGAAACAGCTTATAGTTCACAACTACCCCCAACCCAAGCGGTTGGATCTGAGCGAAACCATAAATTTGGACCAACTTAAATTTAATGCCAAATCCACTTGTTTCATTATTTTGCATTTAGTATCTTCTTTAAACATCCTATTCCTATATTAACGTGATACTGATATGTAGTAGTTATAAAGACCGTTTGATCTCCTATTAGAAGTTTTTAAACTATGCCCCTGCATCCAAGCAAAGTAAATAATGCCCAAGTAGCTGACGCATATTAAATGTGAGGAATCATCATCATAATTCATAGAGATATGGAGTAAAGAGGGAGAGAGAGAGAGAGAGAAAAAGTGTGCCGCGGCCCGAGTTTGAGCCCACTTTCGGCCCAATAACAAATTAGGCTAATAAGTAATTTGTCTTTATTTTGAACTAGTCGGCCCAATTATTCATAGTAACATGGCTCAATTGTTTTTTTCCTTTTAATGTTGATTCCGCGAGTGAAACAAATGTCCACTATCAAAAAAAGAAAAGAAAAGAAAAGGAATGTAGTGATTTGGACAAGTGCATTAGCCAGGGACTCCATTGAAATCGTCGATCCACAGGTAACGCACTACAACAAAACTCTGGAACCTGGATGAGCATTCTCTTGAACAGACAGAATATACAATTGAAAAGGACACTATTACTCATCATCATCCATTGCAAAATTGTACATTTGTATAATAATCAGAAATCTACCACAGATACACAGTGACATCAATTCACAACTGCATTCACTGACAATCTTCATCTTAAGCTGATATGAAGCTGACTTTTTGAATACCTCCTCCACATAGCAAGGATGTTTCATTCTCGGACATATATTACCTAACCACTTCCGGACTTGAGCGTATTACTCAACCTTCATGTCAATAAGAAATCAGTCATTTGTTACAGGGAGCAGTAATTATGTAAATGTAATTGAATAATCAAAAATTAAGTGACATGAAGGACAAACTTTTATTAACCACCCAAAATCCTGGAGTATAGGAACCAGTGACCATATATCATCTTACCAATCTAAACCCTCCAATATACCCTCCCCTTTGATAGCAGAAGTTTTGAAAATGGCCCATTGCCGACTCTTAATCTTGTGCAACTCCAAGGCCTCAGTTACTGAAGCATCATCTAGAGCACCGGGAAGATCCTGGGAACAAAAATTGAACAGGAAGCATAATAAATACATCCATTTCTTTTTTACATTTGTATCTGAATGAATCTGTAAAGCTACTAACCTGTTTATTTGCAAACAAGAGAATGACGGCTCCTTTCAATTCCTCCTCCTGAAAGATCAAAATAATGGTTGGTAGTCGAAATGAAGTTTCACACCGTGCTGGATTACAAAATAAGATAAGAATAATGCAAGTGGATGCTAATAAGTCAACAAAATACCTCCAAGATGGCATGAAACTCATCTTTAGCAATTACCAACCTATCAGTATCACTTGAGTCGACAACATAAATAATGGCTTGGGTGTTTGGGAAATAGCATCTCCAATATGGCCTACATAAATACAAGGATCAGCAACCGATGCATGAGTGAAAAATCCGACCCCAACTTCAGACTTTCTATATGTACCAGTTTTCAGAGAATAAACTAAAGAAAAAATGGCATTGCTGTTTGCAAGTAGAGAAGGAAAGCAAAATGCTATGAAAGAGATTACTACTGCTGCTGCAGTCAACCCCATGTTTCACAAAGATAAATGGCTGCAAAATATGGCCATGTAGAACTCTCACAAGTCACACGTTTCCTATTGCTTGTCAACTATAGGTAGGCTAAAAAAACAGTTCCATCGCAGAATCAAATGAAATATACCTTCATTATTTTACAAACTAGCCAATGTTTTCTGTAACCTAAAACAAAATGTGTAAATATAATTTAGAAATGTCTGTCACCTGATGCTCGTCTGCCCACCTGCAGTGACAAAAAATTAACATTGTAAACAGGGTGCAGAGACATCATAATTTGTTGCTAAAAAGACTGGCTTCATTTTGAAATATATAGTCAAGCACCAAGCAAAGAAATATCATCATATGACGATTTTGTACACAATGTTTCCAACAATAAACAAAAATTCATTGGAGCAATTACTCTTTATTTTCTACAAACTGGCCTTGGTTAGTTGGTTCCATCATGACTGAATTCTGCATTCAAACCTCATCTCTACAGGGTTTTAGTTATATAGTACTTACAAATTGCGATTTTAGGCCCTTGACTCCAGCCAGATCTTATACACTTACAACTTACAAGGGAGCTCAATATCAAAAGTAGTCATAGTAGTAGACTAAACTGAGAAGAAACTACCCTAGGTTTATCTAGTATGTTGGTTGAAACTTAAAAACTTAAGCACCGACTTTTCATCCTATCTTCTGCAATGTGAGGGACTTGGCTTTGGAAATGGCATGGCATACCATAACAAAATCATATTGTGATAAGTTGTAGTAAGAATACCTAGATCCCAGACTTGAAATTTGATGTTGTTATACTGCACAGTCTCCACGTTGAAGCCAATTGCTGCACCCAATCACAAAATTGAAAGCACATTAATCTCACATTTAACAACACAAACAAAACAATACTAAACTAAAGCACTTCTTAGCCGATCATTTGACGTAATAGGCCGACAAGTGGAATACTAATTATATTTTGATAAAATAAAGTTTGAAGCTTACTGGGAATCGTTGAGACGACTTCACCCATCTGCATCCGATCTGCAGAAAAAAAAAGCATTAAATCTCAGAGAGATTCAAAGAAACGAAGTTCGGAGAGAGAGAGAGAGAATGAGAAAAAATGTACAAAGAATTGTGGTTTTGCCGGCATTGTCGAGGCCGAGGACGAGGATCCGTGCTTCGCGATTGCCGAACAAAGACGAGAACAAGCGAGTAAACACTATGCCCATGCTCTCAGTCACACGGTTTCGGATGACGGAGATCGGATGGAAGCTCGCTTCTCGTGATCTGATTCCAATCGGATCAAGCTACTACCAGTCACCATCACCAGGTTCGATTTTAGTGGGCCGAGTTTATATGAACCTTTGGCCCATTCGATTTCAAAGAAACATTTTAGCCAAATACTTTCAAATTTCAATACCTCACATAGCACTTATCATGACAAGTCGTCACAAAATTGTCACCAAAACGACTAAATTCAGCGCAAATTATACACCGAAGCCACCTTAAGCAAAATTGACATCCTGAAAAAGGATACTCAAATTCATGATATAAAACAAAAAGAAACTCAGCACATGGCATAACTGAGAATCTTTTCTTCTTTTTTTTTTTTGGAAAAAAAAAAGCATAAATAAGGGCAAGAGTATAGAGTTGATGGTGAGACACAATTTTAGTAATATACTGTAGTACATTGGTTTATGGTTCAGTAGACAATGTTCCTACGATATCTAATGACTAATGAGATGACTGCCTTTTTCTTCCCCCATCTGGCGTGAACATTTTTATTTGATTCAGCTTCTTCTTGTGTTTAATTCTAGCTACCATAAGTCACTTTGTCTGTTCTTATAATGCTGATTGGAAGATCATCTCAGCCAACTCCTGCAGAATTGAAAGAAGAATTACAACAAATGAGTCAGCGCTACAAGACTGTCATTTGGAATGACGAACCAGTCAATGGATTATGAACTTCATACCTGCTTCGCCGATGGGACTTTCGGCTCTCCCCATTCCAGAGCTTTCTTTTCTAGCAGTTCAAAATCGACCTTGCCAGCCTATTGAGTGTCAAATAAGAAAAATTGATGTTCGACTCATTGATAGTATTGATAAAAAAATGAACTGGGTTAAATGAAGGAGAGGAGGCTTCAGCGAAAAGATGTATACCTCTATCTCAGCACCAAGTTCAGAGTCAAAACTTTGATATCTCTTACGCACAAGCTCATCCAGAGAACCCTCCTGTTGTTGAAATAAGAAGAACCCAATTACTTTCCTGTGGAAAAAAAGTTTGCATTAAAAACGAAACAGCTGACAACCAAAAATGAACCTCAATCAGCTTTGCAACATTTCGGAGTCCACGAGCTAGTGTATCCATTCCACTAATATGAGCAATGAATAAATCCTCAACATCTGTGCTTTCCCTTCGTCTGGATATGCAAAATAAATTACATAAGAAAAACCCTTCTATATAACCTACCAACTTATAAGCTTGTGGCAAATGCAAATAAGGATATTAAGAAGAAACTAACAATTTGGCATCAAAGTTGAATCCTCCTGGGGCGAGTCCTCCCTGTGGAAAAGAAAGACAGTATGTTATGTTATGATAACCCATTAATGAAAATATGAATCCAGTATCGAGTTTCCAGCAAAATTCCGATGCTTATTGTGGACAAAGTGATGTTTTACTTACATTTTTTACGACGCTTAGCATAACCTTTGTGGCCTCTCCGATATCTGTAAGGAACTCATCTGTATCCCAGCCTATAAATTCAAGACAGTTAAATTGTTATAATTCACAACAAATGGATAATTCAAAGCACGCATACGTCCATGGTAGCGAAAAGCAACATGCCAATAAGGTATATAAAATCATTACCAACTTGAGGATCTCCAGTGTTGGCATCTATATTTCCAAGCAACCCATTGATTCTTGCAGTCTCAAGCTCATGATGACAGCTGGATTTAGAAAAGAGACTCGGTGGTTTTACAATGACGAAGGAGTATGTCAAAGAAGGTTCCAAATAGAAATGGATAAGAATGAAATACCTGTGACCAGATAGAGTAGCATGATTACACTCAATATTGAGCTTGAACTCATCTGCAAAAGAAAGATGATGAATGTGGGGTTAGATAGATTGCCAACAATGTCTCAATCAAAAGATGCATATAAGGAAGCTGGTCCACAACACACATCTCTGAATGTTGGCATAAGAAGACTTGAATGACTATACTAGACGAAATAGTTTAAGCTCCCTGATAGATGCTAAAAAGCTAATAGTGGTGGCAGTTGGCACCCTTAATTTTCAGTGTTCTTATTGCAACACATGATTTGAGAGATTGCAGTAGCACAAAAATAGAAAGCAGAAAGCTTATTGGTATGCTTTCTTCTGATAAGTAAAAGATCCAAATTACTAATAGAAGGATTTGTATACCAATGAGGCCATATTTCCGCAAAAAGTTAGCTGATGTTGCTGCATCCCAATCGTACCTGGAAGGTAACAGTCAAATATCAGAAACAGAAGGATATACCAAATATATAATAACGTAATCTGAGCAAAAAAACAAATCCAGAAGCGTACTGGTGCTTGGTAGGTTCTTGAGGCTTTGGCTCAATAAGTAAAGTCCCTAAGTGCCAGGAAATAGAAAACACATTACCACAATAATATGGAAAACTTTTGAACAGAAGAACCATCAATATTTGACGGCTTGTTACCATTAAATCCAATTTTCTTCTTATGAGCAACCGCTGCCTCGAAAAATCTTGCCTGTGCGAGACACAGAATGAGTCTAATGAAGAACATGAAGCGAAATGTAACCAAGAGATATTCTTGCTACTATACCATGTGATCAAGTTCTCTTTCCATATCTGTATTCAGTAAAGACTGATATCCTTCTCGACCTCCCCAAAAGACATAGTTTTCTCCCCCCAAGTAATGAGTCACCTATAGGATAGTTCACCATAAGTAAGATGACAATAAGACAACAAAATATCTGATATATGAGAAATGTCACTCCACTGTTAATGACTAGAAGTTTCAATTAGCACACCTCCATGGCTTTCTTGACTTGAGCGGCAGCATATGCATATACACCCAGTTCAGAGCTGTTTGGACATCAAAACACAAAAGACCATGCATGGGCAATGAAAAAGGACATTCAAGCAGTGAGGCTATTGGAAATTTTATCTGAGATCAAAACCTGGTAGCTGCACCATGCATGAACCGAGGATGATGAAACAGTTGAGCTGTGCCCCAAAGAGGATGGATCTTGTTTCCCTGCAGGGCAAGTTGTTTAATTCCGTTTAGATTATCATTCACTACCTGTTAGCCTTTGCAAAATATACTACTTTACTAGAAGGTATTTGTGTATTCACCTGCAACTCCTTCGCAAGAGCAACGACTTCATCTAGATTGTCGTTGGTTTCCTGGAAAAAATGATTTGAATAATCAATACAGCGGAATTTCATGGTAAGAACTTTCTCGGCTAAAATATGAATACAGTAAAGCAATTTTTGCAAGGGCAGCTGTCCGTATTAAGTAACTGAAGCATCACAATGAACATGTTACTCGCCAGGACCAGCTCCCCTCATAAAACCATGAGACGATTAGAGAAAAGGGAACAGAGTGCCCTCGTAAAACTATGGGAAGACAAACAAATGAAACTAACAGAATTGAAGTTATTATCGAAATGGATTATACATGCATCACTTGTGATGTCATCTTATTTTTAATGCTGGGTCACACTTGTTGATAAACATATGAAGACAAAAAAGTTGCAAAATAAACACTGATAAGTATTTGAAAACATTATCACCTCCAAGCTGGCACCATCAGGGGCTATGTCCCTATCATGGAAGCACCACTTATCAACACCAAGCTTATTGAGGAACTCAAAATTAGCTCTCACTGCATCAATTTGAGAATTATTAAGTACCAACATAGTTCAGCACATAGTATTGAACAGCTGTACCACAATTTTAAACTTACTTCTCCTCTTAGCCATGGCCAGTGAATTGGTACCGTCTTCCCACGGCCAGTATTTAGTAGGAGCACCGAATGGGTCACCTCCAGTTCCCCGAAATGTATGCCAAAAGGCAACACTGAATCTCAACCAATCCTGCATCAAACGAACAACTATAATCTCTGCAATCACTCTAACTTTCGAAGTATCAACAAACTACTTAATCAATTCTAAAAATTACCTTCATCTTCTTCCCCAGTATCTCCTCTTCTGCACTATACCATTTGAATGCCAGAGGATTTTTGCTCTTAGGTCCCTGTAAACACATATAATATTCTTAGAATCACGCTATATTTCGACTTGCAGAACTCAAACGCAAGAAAATTACACATCTTTGACAAATAATTGTCAACTTCAGTACCTCATATTTAATATTGGGAATGCCAGGGAAGAACTCTCCTTCCCAATCACCATTATGATCACTACCACATCCAGCAACAGCAGCACTGTTAGTGTTAGCTGGGCAAGTTGGCGGACCAACAGCAACCTACAATCAATAACATGCAACCCAAAACTTCAACACAAATCAAATCACACAAACCATCCCAAGCATCAAACTCAATCAACAATACGTTCTTCGTCAAATCAACAAATACAGATATAGTAAGTCAACACCATCATCCTTACCGCAGCAACGCACAGATTAATCACACATAGAGCGAACAAAGAGATCCTCCCGATCTTCATCCTCGTCACCTCAGCACATACACACAATCACTGAGCTCACGAAAATCAGCAAATTAAATAAATAACAAAAAAAGGAATCAAATACTCGAAGAGTGAAGCGTGATGAAAAACTGACGCACCGCTAAAACTGCCGAATCCGATCTCGATTAGAAACAGGAAATCGCTTCAGTTGGGATTCGCCAACACGAGAAATATGAGAGAGATATAAACAAGTACGTCTCCTGCGATTGCTTCGTATTTAGTATAATTTGAAAACTGGATAGCATCCAATTAGTGAACACGTGGCGAAAATGATCGGATCAAACTGCTAAATGACTCTTTTACCCCTGACTTCTAGTATTTGATTTTGAAATGGATTGAGTTTACAAGTCATCGGTGATGTGATCAATGATCAATCCGTATGGATTTGTTTAACTATAAATGAGTGATATGATTAATCATTCAGGATCCATTAACCTTAATCCTTTACCTGTTCCCACTTCTCAGCATGTAGCAAAATTTTGGCCCGGATAAGGGGCCCAAATGGATATATAACCGCCATATAGGCTTCTCTTTTTTTTTTAATTTAAATTTTTGTGAAAAAGTAAAGCATTCATTCGCGAACTGTACTATTAGAAAGTGAATTATATAAACTATTCCTGTTTAGTCATTACTAATTTTAGTAATGAAATAATAAATTTTACATTATATCGAAGCGTAATGTTGTAGGGTGACAGTATTAATAACTTTACCAATTAGAAAACGCATTTTACTCCCCATGGTTAAAAAAACATTAAATCTGCAAACAATTGTACTAAAATTGCGAATAAAAAAGGGATCCGTATACGAAATTTACTAATTAGATCACGAATTAAACCACAATATGCTTCCCACTAGTCATCACATTTTTTTAGTATTGAAATCCCGAATTTTGCGTCATATCAAAGCGTTATGCCACTGTGGTGGTTTCTTAGCCAATGTCGATTGTGCATAGTAATTGTCGTCTATCGTAATTCGTTGTTTCGTTGAGTGAATACAATTGAGAAGTTGTTGCGATATAGTTGGGATTTAGATTGTGGATTCCGTGCGTTTTGGGTGGGATTACGGTTATCAACAATTCAATTAGCCGATAATACTCTTATGACATCAACAATCTAATTTAAAAAAAATGAATTTAGCAGTATTAATCGGGGACAAATCTGAATCGCTAATTACATGAGATCTGCGAATGTAAAAAGGTCTAAGTTTTAATGCGATATGCGGTTCTCACAGGATCTAGACCCACCATATGAGAACCATCAGTCTTCATGAGAACTTAAAACCTATTATAATCGTACGATCATCAACGCTCTGCTTTTTTAGCATTTTGTAAAATAAATAAAAAATCTGATTATATGGTCTTGAAGGTATATTTTTCACTTTTTTTTTTTTGATTACAAGGTATATTTTTCACTTTGAACAATCAAATCGCGTGAAATCAGACACTGTTATACAAATTTATTTTCCAAAATCAACCCATCATTTGATTACCAAATTTTTTTTACGTCAAATTCTTTTCAATCTAGATTTAATTTTTTTTTTGCGTTCAAATGATTTTCATGCATATCACTCGACGCTTTAAAAAAAAGAAGTTAAACCACAATATCACAAACTTTCTTAAATAGATGACGAATTATATACATTACTAAGCAATGTTTTCCACTTAGTCATCACTGACTTTATTACTTAGAACACGAATTATATAAACTTTATCATGCTCCCCATAGTCATCACAAATTTTAGTATTGAAATCATAAATTTTAAGCCATGTCGAAGAGTAATGCCGCTGGGTTATAGTATTACGACTTTTACCCATTCAATCACAAATTTTACTCAATCCATAGTTACAAAACATTAAATCGAGAAGTTGTTGCGATACAGATGGAATTTAGGTCGTGGATTCCGTGTGTTTACGGCAGGATTACGATAATCAATAATTCAATTAGCCTATAATACCCTTATTGCGTCAACAATCCAATTCAAAAAAAATTGAATTATTAGTTTTAATCGAGGACAAATATGAACCGCTAATTACATCAGATTTACGAACGTAAAAAGTTTGAAGTTCTTATGAGATATGCGGTCCGTACGGGATCTCGACCCAGTTATCCGATTCTACAATTCTTTAATTTATGTTCGTATACGTTACACATTCATTGGTATGCCCTCTTGTTAGAACTAACTAGGTTAAGTTAGATGTTAAAAGGGTGGGTTTTTCGACAGAATGTTAAAAGGGTGGTCGAATCTGATGAAGTTAATCGGATCAAGTACAATTGATGTTAGTTTGTAATTATAGGTATGTTGATTTAAGGCTTAATAGGGAAGTTAATATTAATGTTTCACTAAATAATGATAGCTACTAAAACAAAAACTTTACATATATAAAGGGTTAAAACGACGTTTGTCAATACACTATGTTTTAACTAATTTAATGCTAAGATTTTAGCCAACAAGGGGTGGTGGTCTGTTGGTTAAGGAGTAGAGTTTATTTGTGACAACTATAATTTGGGTACACATTTTTGCGAGTACAGTTTTTATTACGTGAACTTATTATTATTTGGTGGATTTATTAAATTTCGGATTGTTAAACATCAATGTTGTTCTTTTTATTTTCTGAACACAGTTTTTGTGTTAACAAGTTATTTAATTTTTGTGTGTTATTTGAGATAATTGGGCATTTGCCACCCTTTTCAAAATTCATTGGGAAAATGCCACCCTATGAAAATTTATTTGGGTTTTGCCACAAACCGCTAATTAGAATAGCGGTTTGATATAAAATTAAAATTGTTGACACCGTGGCTCCTACAAGGACGCTACACAGATTTTAAAATTAAAAGAAACCGCTAGCCGTATTAGCGGGTTGTGGCAAAATAAACACAGATCTGTTTCTTTTCTCTCATCGCGCGACTCTCCCTGCTCCCTGCATCTGTCGCTCGGCTGCGACCGTCGACGCGTCGTCCAAGTCTGCCAAAGTCGCCGCCAGTCACGCGTTGTCATTGTGCACGCGTCAACATGGTATGTTACAATTTTTTGAATTACTCGATTTGAAATAGTGAAATTGGGTTTAGGGTTAAGTTTCATAGAGATTAGGGAAAATTATGTTTATATGGTTTTGATTTAATGTTGCCATAATTTGACTGTAACTATGATGTATTTGGATGTGTTTAATGTTTTTTGCAATATTTGAATTGTAATTGTGAAGTTGGTTTGAATTGTTTAGATATGAAGGTTTTGGTAGATGTAAAGCTTTAGTGTTATTCAGGTTTTGATGTAGTTAAGATTTGATTTGATTCGATTTGTAATTGTAAATGATATTGTAGTTTACCTTATTTTTAATAATGAAGAGTTGGTTGTATTAGCGTGTGAGCTTTGGTTAATGTACATTATTTGTTGGTGTTTCGTAAGGTCGACCAATGGATGGTGATGAAATAGATCGAATGGTGATGTCAATGTTGGAAACGTTTGACAATCCTGTTGTGGACGAGTATAATAGAGAGGAATTAGAAATGGTAGAAGAAATCGGTGAGGAGAACGTTGATGAGGGAATTAACTTAGGGGATGCTGATAGGGCTTTTGAACCGCCTCACTTGTGGGATTATCCCGGCTTTAAAGATGTATCGGGTTGGATGGAAGATCCGAAGGAGGATGAATTTGATGGTGATAACTATCGATTTGACATGAACTCTCTTTGTAAAGGCATGTTATTTCCCAGCAGAGAAGCTTTGATATATGGTTGTCAAAGGTTTTCTATTATGAACCGTGTCGAATATGCAACCTACAAAGCAGACAAGAAACGTTTAATTCTTTAGTGCAGAGATGAGCATGGAAAATGTCAATGGCACTTAAGAGCAAAGAAGGGCATTCCTATGTGAGAAATCACTCGGTACGGCGAAGCCCACTCATGTGAAAGAGATGTCATTCCTAAAGACAATCCTCATTTCAATAAAGATTTTATTGCCATGGATGTCATCGATCTCATTAAAGAGAAGTTAAGATATACGCCTGGAGCTATCAGACAGATTGTGGGTGAAAAGTATGGCTACGAGATTTCTTATTTCAAAGCATGGGAAGCTAGACAAAAAGTATTGAAAATGTTATTTGGAGATTAGAGGGAATCTTTTGGAAATTTACCGGAGCACATGCAAATGTTACAAGAATCCAATCCAGGGACAGTTGTTTTTGCTACTACTACTCCAGTTGCTGGTAACAAGATGAGCGTAGACCGTGTATTTCGGGCTTTTGGAGCGGGGATACAAGCATTTACTCATTGCCGTCCTATAATTGGCATTGACGGGATTCATTTCTTTGGGAAATACAAAACTTTGCTTGTCGCAGTTGGGTTGGATGCAAATAACTACCTGCTTCCACTAGCATATGCACTGGTAGAGAGTGAGAATAGCTGGAGTTGGTTTATGGGCTGCCATCAGACATGGTGTTACTCAGCGCGAAGGAATGTGCGTTATTTCAGATAGACACCCTGGCATTATGCATGTAATGCGAGAGGATGAAAATTGGAGGGCACCAAAAGCATACCACCGAATATGTTCTCGCCATTTAGCGAGTAATTTCAATTCAAGGGTGAAGAACACCCAACTGAGAAAGTTGATGAGTAGAGCAGCTCACATGAATCAAGAAATAAAATTTAACAAGTTATTTACTGACTTGAGAACCACGTTAAAAGATAATATTCCTACGTTGACATGGTTGGATGCGTTTGACAAGGAAAAGTGGACATTGTCACGTGATGTGGGCGGTCACAGGTGGGGTTCTTTACCAATAAATGCTTCTGAAAGTTTTAACAACATTCTAAGAGGGAGGCACGATTTGCCTATTACAGCTTTGGTTCATTTCACTAACAAGCAAGGAAACACATATTTTGTGAAGATGAGGGAGAAATACCAATATATCTCGACTTACTATGCGCCTAAAATTCACAAAATAATGACTAAAAGAGAATATAAGGCCTCCAGACATCAAGTTGAAATGTTTGATCGAGCAAATGGAGTTGCCCAAGTTATCACGGCTAAGAAAAGGAATGTCCACAAAGTTGAAATAAATGCTGGTAAGTGCTCATGTGGGAAATGACAAGCTTTCCATTATCCTTGCTCACATGTATTGACTGTTTGCAAGAAGGAACATCTTAGTACTCGTTCAACTATGGCTGCCGAATATACCATGGCAGTATGTAATGAAACATGGAGCTACACATTCAATCTGATGCCAGATATGGCGTATTGGAAACCTTTTGATGGGCCACATCATGTCCCGAATGAGCACTTTGTTCAAAAAAGTAAGGGTCGCCTCCGTCATCGTCGCAGACGCAATGAGATGGATGGTGTTGGTATGGGCAGAGGTGGTACCAATCAGAATCAGAGTCAGACAATTAATATCGAAGGTGATAGTAGTTCAGGTGTGAAGAGAGTTCACAAATGTTCCACGTGTGGGGGTTCGGGTCACACTAAGAAGTCATGTATTTCTAATCCAACTTGAATGTGTTTCTGGAATGTTATGTATTAAACTTAATGTAAAACTATGTGTGCTTCAGTTTATTTTGTTTTGAAAATTTATGAGCTTGTTGAATTGCACTTTTTCCCTTAAATTTATATTTTAACTTGTTAGTTCTTTCATTAACTTATTAATATCTTACTCATCTATTGTAATGGTTCAGCTATATCAGAACACAGTGGTTATTGGGATGAAGATGCCCTTTCTGATATTGTAAATCCTGGACCCATAGATGGCTCATTACTAACTAGACAGTCATCACATCGATCATCGCGAATTTGGACAAGCCCAGTAAGTGTGCATGAAATTATTTTTTCTAAATATTATTTATTAGGGTCATTTTCACTTACATTTGATATTTTTATGAAATATTTTGCAGGTCGTAAAACCATTGATGGTTCGTCGTCATGATATGTGGAAAATGGATAGTCGCATTGAGACATACATCACACGGGCGGGAATTTATCCGTGGACACTTGTGCAAAATATTCCCCTTGACCACTGCTTGCTTATGGCACTTGTTGAGAGATGGCGGTCAGAGACGCATACATTTCATCTTAGACAAGGTGAGATGAGAGTCACTCTTCCGGATGTAGGTGTTCTTTCTGGACTACCTATTGATGGCCTACCAGTAACTGGAAGCGAAAATGTGGATAATTGGGATGATCAATGTCAGAGGATGTTCGGTGCCATTCCTGATCGTGGTAAGAGTGCTAATACAGCTCAGAAGACATGGTTTGAGAGTAACTTGGCTAGGGTTCCAGAAGATGCAACGGAATAGATCTTACAGAGATACGCACGAGCTTACTTATTCTGCATGATTTGAGGATCATTGATGCTCGATTTATCTGGTGGTGATATCTCACTCCACTACTTACCCTTGCTGCTAGATGTTGACGCTATTAGAGGATACAGTTGGGGAAGTGATGTACTAGCATACTTGTATAGACAGTTATGTGTTGCTTGTGAGGTTAATCACAAGCAAATAGGTGGATGCTTGATTCTTCTTCAGTTGTGGGCTTCGGAGCGTATGTATGTTGGCCGACCACTTCGTAATACTGAGCCTCTACCACAACCTTTTTCTGATGTCGATCCGCTGCGTTTAGGCGCTTTGGGATACAAGTAAGTAAACATGTCATTATTTAATTTATTCTTTACTAACATTTTTTACTAACCCACTTTTACTTTATGTGGTTTTTTTGTCAGCAAATGGCATGGTCCACGGTCTTACACTGAGTCACCGTCACGAGTGTTGATTTATTATCGTGACCATTTGGATCGGCAAAGGAAGGATGACGTTATCTGGACTCCATATGATGAGGAGTCGCTGCAAATGTTGAATCCAATTTGCACGGAGGGGCGAGAATTATGGACAGCTAAGGTACCATTGATCTGTTATAATATTGTTGAGTGAGTATATCCTTCATGGGTACTTCGACAGTTTGGATGTCAATAGATCATACCTCCGACACCTCGAACAAATCACCATGAGCTCCATCGAATCACAAGGAAGAAGTTAAAAAAGAATTGGGCAATCGAAATGCACCAATACATAACCCTTTGGAATGAAAGGTATGGTAGTGTCGTTGAGGCTGATAGAGAAGAAGATGATGCATATTTGTCCGATTATTTCGACTGGTATTATTCAGTGACGCGTAAATTCATCCAGCCTCGAGATGATAGTCTTACACTATACCGACCTAATGCTCATGAGCACTCGGCCTACGTAAGTGTTATTAAATGTTTTACGATACAGAGATGTAGAATGTTTTTTTTTCACTTGTTCTTTTTTTATTACATGTTCGATCTTTAGTTCGTGGAGCACAACATGGAGCAGAGATTTTTTTAACAATCCACCACCAATGTCGAATAAATTTGCTTATGATCCGTTTCATTTAGCGTTTAATGATTTGGTGGAGATCGGCGAGGAGCGAGCTTTGGATATTGATCCAATGCTTATTGAGATGTCAGACGATGGTTAGTATTCAATGAAGTCAAAAATATGTAATATTTTACATTGTTATCATTCATCTGAGCTCAAAATTTTTTCTTTTGATGTAGACTGAAATCTTCCCGTGGTGGTTGAGATGTTGTTCTCTTAAACAACCTGAGCCTCGGACACTCTAGCAATCGCAATCCAGGTCTCCCCCTAGATTTGAGCTCCTCCGCCGTATCCATCAATATGATCTTTCGTGAGAATCAGCGCCTTCTTCTGAATGCGCAGCTTAGAACACAGTGCATATATCTTGAGCGTTGTTCTACTATCAATCTGCTGAGCACCAGCACAGATTGAATCCGAGCGCCGTGAGTAACCAGTTACGATTAGTTCACCGCCGTTTGCCTCCTCCTCCCTTCAGTGAGTATGAGCGTGAATTATTTCTCCTTAAGTGCTGACTAATACCGAAGCATTAGCCTTACTTATATAGTGCGGTAGAAACCCTAAAGCCAATAGGATTCCTAAACAAATCCGCCTATATCATTAGGAAATCTTTCCTAATATCTTGCGCATATTTGTTGAAGATAATCCTTCATTTGAATCTTTAATCTTGATTTGGCAATCTTTGATTATCTTCTCGACTAAGATAACTTCATGCGCAAGCAACCGACTCCAAGGATATCTTCGATTATCCATAAGCACCGACGTGCCAAAACTGATCTCGGTAATATCTCCAGGTGAAGTTGTGCTACGTCGGCTAAAACAAGTTTCCAAATCAGAATTTGGAAACTTCCAACTTCTGTCCATTGGTGTGCAACCGCCTTGCTCTTGCAACGGTCGACTGAGTTTCCTAATCTGAATTAGGAAACACTCCATCTTCTTCCACTTGTTCCAGGACAGTTGTCTCTTCTAGTCTTGAACAACTATACTAAGTTTTGCCAAACTACATGCCATAAAACTAACAATCTCCCCCTTGACATTTTTGGCAAAACTTACTACTTTAATCTACCTGTACTACTTTTACAGATGAATCTTTGAGGAGATTTCTAACTCCCAAGCTGTGCTACAAACTAAGCTACTAACCGAATCTTTGAGGAGATTTCAAACTCCGAACAATAGAAGCACTCAACGAATATTTTAAAGAGATTTCAAACTCTGAATATAAAAACATAACAAGCACAACTGAATCTTTTAAGGAGCTTTCAAACTCCGAAACTACTCCCCCTTTTTGCCATAAAACGACAACGGAGTACACAAACTGAGCTTTACCTTCGACCCACAGATCCTTTTTGAGTCCGGTGTTCAAGTCGTTGGCCCTTCCCTCTAGGTCAACCTATCATACATACGACAAGCTCGCTCTGGTTGACCATCTTGTACCGGAACAACTTAGTTGTCGATAACACACAGACCCAGTGAGGATCTAAGTGTTTCAAATTGAAGATTATCCAAGGCTTTTGTGAAGATGTCTGCTAGCTGCTTCTCCGTAGATACATGTGTCAAAGTGATTATCTTCTTCTCCACTAGCTCTCAAATGAAATGATGCCTGATGTCGATATGTTTTGTTCTGGAGTGTTGTACTGGATTCTTGGATATGTTAATAGCACTCATGTTGTGACAATAGAGAGTCATCACATCTTGCTTTACTCCGTATTCTTCTAGCATCTGTTTCATCCACAACATCTGGGTACAAGAACTTCCGGCAGCAATATATTCCGCTTCAGCAGTAGATAGAGATATACTGTTCTGCTTCTTGCTGAACCAAGAGACCAGATTGTTTCCTAGAAAGAAACATCCTCCTGAGGTACTTTTGCGATCCTCTGCATTCCTAGCTCAATCTGCATCGCAATAATATACTAAACATGAGTTAGAATCCTTAGTGTACCACAGCCCATAGTCGGCTGTTCCACAGACATATCTGATAATCCTTTTTACATTCATCAGGTGGCTTTCCTTGGGATTGGCTTGATATCTGGCGCAAACACCAACTGCATGAGCAATATTTGGTCTGCTAGCAGTCAGGTTGAGTAAGCTCCCAATCATACTTCTGTACAAGGTTTGATCTACCCTTGTCCCAGCTTCGTCTTTGGTGATCTTCACATGAGTTGCAGTAGGGGTTCTCTTATGTGACGCTTTTCCAGGTCAAATTTTTTGTTCATGTTCCGAGCATATTTGCTCTGGGAAATAAAGATGCCGTCTTTCTTCTGCTTTACTTGAAATCCAAGGAAATAACACATCTCTCCTACCATGCTCATCTTGAATTCACTCTGCATCTGTTCTACGAACTTATCCACCATCTTCTGATTACTAGAGCTGAACACGATGTCACCCACATAGATTTGAGCAATGATGAAGTCTGACTTTGTGTGCTTTACAAATAGCATCTTGTCTACTCCCCCTCGCACATAGCCATGGTCGATCAAGAATTCAGTAAGTCGCTCGTACCATGCTCTGGGTGCCTGCTTTAGACCATAGAGAGCTTTCTTCAGACGATACACGTGACCCGGATGGTGAGGATCTTTGAATCCCTTTGGTTGAGCCACATAGACTTCTTCATTCAACAACCCATTCAGTAAAGCACTCTTGACGTCCATTTGGAACAACTTGAATTTTAGATGACAAACAAGGGCCAATAGTAACCATATAGCCTCCAGCCAAGCAACTGGAGCGAAGGTCTCATCGAAGTCTACTCCTTCAATCTGAGTATAGCCTTGAGCGACAAGCCTAGCCTTGTTTCTAGTGATGGTACCCTATTCGTCAGTTTTGTTTTTGAAGATCCACTTTGTGCCAATAACGTTCATACCATCAGGTCGAGGAACAAGGTCCCAAACATCGTTTCGCTGAAATTCACCAAGCTCTTCTTGCATGGCCATTACCCAGTATTCATTATTTATTGCCTCCTTGATATTTTTGGGGTCCAGAGTGGATAAAAAGCAAGTAAACCCAGCCAGATTTTGAAAATTGACTTGTTTACCTCGAGTTCTCATTCCTTTAGTTGGATCGCCGATCACCTCAGTAATGGGATGATTTTTCTCAATAGTTCTCGAAGGTTGAAGGACCCGAGAAGGAACAGGGGCATTCTCCACTTCAGTGTCCTCGTCTGTCTCATTATTGTCTTGAGCAGGAGGATCTGATTCCTTGTCCGGAGCAGCTTCTGTATGTTCCGCTGGGACGGTAGGTTGCTTCAAAACTGTGGGGACATCATCATCCTCTGCAGTAGTTGTCACAGAGGAATCTGCAATAACATCTTTCACAACAACATTGATCGATTCCATTACAGCTCCAGTGCGTTTGTTGTAGACTCGATAGGCACGGCTGTTCGTAGAGTATCCCAGAAAGACTCCTTCATCACTTTTAGGATCCAGTTTTTGTAGGTACTCTTGGTCTCTGAGGATGTAACATTGACTTCCGAAGATGTGAAAGTACTTCACCATGGGCCTTTTTCCTCTCCACAATTCATAACTCATCTTTTCTGTGCTCGAACGAATCATTACTCTGTTGATAACATAGCAAGTTGTGTTCATGGCTTCGGCCCAGAATGTTAGGGGTACCTTCTTTGCATGGAGCATTACTCTGGCCATCTCCTGAATGGTGCGGTTCTTTCTTTCAACAACTCCATTCTACTGAGGTGTGATTGGTGATGCGAACTGTTGAGTTATCCCCTTTTGAGAGCAAAAGATAGCAAAGGTGGAATTCTCAAACTCCTTGCCATGATCACTTCGAATTTTCACATTATGCTCACTTTTGTCTTCTCTTTCTCGCTCCAATCAAGTGCATAAATGAATAAAGGCTTTAACTGCATCTGATTTTTCACGCAAGAAACTAGACCAGGTGAATCGAGAGAAGTCATCAACACAAACGAGGGCATACCTTTTGCCAGAGTAGCTCTCTACTTGCATGGGACCCATTAGATCGATGTGAAGCAGTTCCAGGGTCTGCTTGTGTTGATCTGAGTGGTGCGTTTGTGTGGAATTTTGATCTGCTTCCCAATCTGGAAATCTTCGCACACAATGCTCAGCTCGCCATGGACTTTGGGTATCCCGCGCACATGGCCATCAGAGGCAATTTTTTGTAGAGTTCTTAAGTTTACATGACCCATTCGCTGATGCCACAGGTTCATCTCTTCAGTTTGCTCAGTAAGCAAGTTGTTTCTGCATCTGGTCTGCCAAGGTTCAGAAGGTAACAGTTGTTGGATGACCTTCTTCCTGTGAGGACGGGTTCGTCATCCTTATTCAATACCACACATTCATCCTGCGTAAATTTAACTTGATGCTCTCCATCGCATAACTGACTTATGCTAATCAGATTTGCCTGTAATCCTTTGACCAGAAGAACCTCTTTTAATCTGGGTAGACCTAGCTGGAACATTCAAAGTTCCTTTTCCTAGAACTCCGCCTTCGGCTCCATCACCAAAGGTTACATTTGGCTTTCTTTGCACTCCTCTATGTTGGTCAGAAACTCAGGATTGCCAGTCATGTGTCTCGAACAGCCACTATCGAAGTACCATCTTTCCTTCTTCAGATGACTAATTGAACTAAACACAACACAGCATACCTCACTTCTTTGTTTAACCCTCAAGACTTGTTTCACCTGAGGTTTTAATGCTTGTTTCATCTTCCTGACATGTTTGTGGAATTACTGACATCTTGATTTGATGTGTCCATTCCGGTTGCAGAAGAAGCACCTTTGTTTATCTTGTCCCTTTTGCGGATACCATGTTGTTCTTCTTCGAGGAGGTTTCGCTGTAGAATTATAAGGGCGAGTGTCAGCTCTACCATGCCTAGTCGCAGGGACATTATGGGGACGAGGGTCAACTTTAACAAACGTTGTCTTCCCGGATCCAGGATCACTAGAGTATCCTAGTCCTTTGTGACCACCACCAACACTTTGAGCTCCCAGAATGGAGTCCAGATCTTTTGTACCCGAGTTAAGCATTTTGACGGACTTCTTCAGGCTGTTCAGCTCTTCCACAGTCTTGTTGTGAACAAGTTTGTCTGTCTCAATTTCACATTTCAAGGCATCCACAATATTAAGCAGATTTACCTCTCTTCGTTGAAGGGCACCATTCTTTGTCTTTAGATCATCGATAATCTCAGGGTGCTCGCCTTGGCTTGTCTCAATCTGAATTTTTAGTGCTGACACCACATCAAGAAGTTCTAACTTTTGAGTAGTGAGTTCAGTTCGTTCACCTTTCATTTCAATCAGCTGGGCTTTAAGGACAGTGATGGTTTGTTGTTGTTCCTTCTTTTGAGATCATAGTGCGGCTGCTTCTTTCCAGAGCTCTTCCTTTTCCTTTTTTATTTCTGTAAGGGTGCTGCTATGCTTCTTGTTTCGCTCAACCTCAATTACCCATTGTTGAAGCAGTTCCTTGTAATTGTCAGCTATTTCTTCCTCAGTGATTTCTTCATCATCACTGCAGTTGAAGGTCAGGGCCAACTCCTCAAGTGAAGGTTTCAATTCTCCCTCTTTCTCTTGATCTTCTTCCTGATTAACACATCTAGTAAGGGCAACAAAATTATTGCGCTCACCTTCTTGGTCAGATTCACTGTCACTCCAGTTGATCACATAGGCATTCTTTTTCTTTTGGGTGTTGATGCATTCTGCTCAAATGTGCCCATACCCTTCACATTCTTTGCATTGGATTCCTTTGCCTTTGTTGTCACGATTGGAGTCTCCAGACTGATTTCTCTTTTGAGCTCTGCCATCCTTCTGGAATCTCGAATTAGATGACTGACCAGAATCAGTCCCTTTATTGTTTTCCCTTCTCATATACTTCCCGAAGTTTTTGGCAAACATAGCATACTGTTGTTCTGGCGATTCACCTGTCTTGTCTTTAACAACTTCAGCTTTCAGACCGACGCTGGTGACCTTTGTAAGTCGGTCTTCTTCATTCATATCCATCTCATGGGTCTGCAGGGATCCCATCAGTTCATCCAACCTCATGGTTTTCACGTCATGTGCTTCCTTGACTTCTAGAGCCTTCATGGCAAACCGCTTTGTTAAGGACCTCATCACCTTTATTACCAGCGTCTCTTCGGTCATCGGTTCGCCAAGGGCGAAGGATTCATTAGATATGTCGAGGACTCTTGTGTTGAAATTGGCTATGGTCTCATCCTCCTGCATCCTCAGGCATTCAAATTTTGATGTAACTGTTTCCATCCTGGATATTTTGACCTTGGTTGTACCTTCATGAGCGGTTTGCAGTATGTCCCATGCCCTTTTTGCAACTTCACAAGTAGATATCATTTTGAAGTTCTTTCCATCAACTCCTGAGAATATGGCATTCATTGCTTTGGAGTTTGCGGCTTCAGCACTCCTATGGATCTTGGTCCACTAGTCTTTAGTAAGAAGACTAACCTTGCCCTCTTTGTCGATAGTTACTGGGTGTGTCCATCCCTGTTCAACAGCCTCCCACACCGACTCATTCTGCGACTTCAGGAATGCCTTCATTCGCACTCTCCAGTAGCCATATTTATTTCCTTCAAGTAGCGGCGATCGCGTGATATTCTACCCTTCTCTTAGATCCATCTCAACACCTTTCGGATCTTACTATGTATGTTGAGTATTTGCTTTGATACCAATTGAAATCTTCCCGTGGTGGTTGAGATGTTGTTCTCTTAAACAACCTGAGCCTCGGACACTCTAACAATCGCAATCTAGGTCTCCCCCTAGATTTGAGCTCCTCCGCCGTATCCACCAATATGATCCTCCGTGAGAATCAGTGCCTTCTTCCGAATGCGCAGCTTAGAACACAGTGCATATATCTTGAGCGTTGTTCTACTATCAATCTGCTGAGCACCAGCACAGATTGAATCCGAGCGCCGTGAGTAACCAGTTACGATTAGTTCACCGCCGTTTTGCCTCCTCCTCCCTTCTGTGAGTATGAGCGTGAATTATTTCTCCTTAAGTGCTTACTAATACCTAAGCATTAGCCTTACTTATATAGTGCGGTAGAAACCCTAAAGCCAATATGATTCCTAAACAAATCCGCCTATATCATTAGAAAATCTTTCCTAATATCTTGCGCATATTTGTTGAAGATAATCCTTCATTTGAATCTTCAATCTTGATTAGGCAATCTTCGATTATCTTATCGACTAAGATAACTTCATGCGAAAGCAACCGACTCCAAGGATATCTTTGATTATCCATAAGCACCGACTTGCCAAAACTGATCTCGGGAATATCTCCAGGAGAAGTTGTGCTACGTCGGCTGAAACAAGTTTCCAAATCTGAATTTGGAAATTTCCAACTTCTGTCCATTGATGTGCAACCGCCTTTCTCTTGCAACGGTCGACTGAGTTTCCTAATCTGAATTAGGAAACACTCCATCTTCTTCCACTTGTTCCAGGACAGTTTTGATCTCTGCTATAGACGTTATCCACCATTTAGAGGGTACAACCATCTTCCAACTGTGACATTTCATTTTGAAGGTGGTGTTAATCTTGTCATGAAACCTAATAGCGCATTTGTAGTTTGGCAGGAAAATGGTGAAGAATATGTTTGTATGTCGATGACACTGCCTATTGACAATGACACTGCAAAAGATGTTTCGATTATCGGTACTAACTCAAGCGAATTATGTGTTCATGTATGACCTTCCGTCCAAAAAGATATATTTTGGTCCTCGAGATTGTGCTCAAAATCCTTGAATGTATGTTAAGATATGACAACATAATATTTTGTAGTGTTTCTTGGCATTGTTGTTCTCCAAGTATCGAAGAATGTACCGATTTTGGGGTGGATGCGTATTCATGCATGGTAAAAGTACCGAACTCGGCCTACGATTCAGAAGTGGGACAAATGTTGTATCAAATAATTTCAAATCCGATCAAGATGCATTGTCAGAGCTTCAAATATCAATATATATGTATTAGATGAGAAGACATCATATACATTATACTATTCTGATTTGTTATACGCACTCATCATAAAAAAAACATTGTTGTTATCCTTTACACTACAAATTTTTGCACAAGTGTACGACAGCGAAAATTCGACATAAAGCAGTCGAAAATGTATCATAATGCGTCAGGTATGCGATGTGTTTTTGATGTGTCGCACAAACTGTCGTTGCAAGAATTGTGCGACAGTTTTGCGGTACATATCTGCGACAGCAATACGACGGTTTTGCGTCAAAAAAATTAAGACGTCGCACAAACGTCTCCGCTCCGTCGTACGTTTTGTACGACATCCACACGACGGTTTTGCGTCACAAATACCAGTGCATCGTATGCCTATCGTATATAAGTGTGCGACGACAGTGAGACACACATACGTCAGAAATTAAAATTAAAATTATTCATTAATTACGATTACATTTAATTACAATTGCATTTATTTATTTATTTATTCATTAATTAATATAATACATAAATGACTAAATTCAGGAAATAATATTAATTTAAAAAAAAATCACAGAATAAAAAAAAATTACACACCAAATTAGATACTATTGATTAGAAAAAGACAAAAAGTTTACAACCTGCTCCTGCTATAATTTACACGAACTAAACATCAAACAGTTTACAACATGTTCCTGATACAATTTACAACCACTGAACATCAAACGATAACAGTGGAAGTAGTTCAAAAGACCACTAAAAAAACTTCCACTAAATTCAACCAGTGTGGAACATACCAAAAAAGAATTGGAATCCAAAATATAATTCAAACAAGTTCTGATAACAACATAGGAAATCTAATCAGAATCTTCATCCGAGCTCACCTTGTCATCATCAAGTGATGGAGCTGCTGCGCTTGAGCCCACTGCATGCTTAAGATCATCGAGCTGATGCGCTTGTGCCGCTACCACGGTGCGGAGATCCTGAAATTGATGTGCCATCTGAGTAAGTAGAGCAATGGTGTCTTGGGAGAGTTCGAAGCTGTGAGCCGTACTCTGGTTACTCACGTTTCCTTGAGTAGAAAGCGACTGAAAGCGAGAACCATGAACCAAAGTGGATGTATGACCCAACACCTTTGGGAGACCACTCCTCTGGAGTATCCGAGAATCGGTGCTGATGCATCGATATCCTTGACCTCTGATAAGGGCTGACCATTCCGTTGTAGAGCCGTAAGGGTAGCCTGTAGCTGAGACTGAAACATAAAAAAGAAGTCAATAAAAGTAGCCACAGAACAATAAAATATGAATGTAATAAAAATCTTTTTAAGCACATGAAAAGTAGTCACAGAACGATAAAAATAGTCACAAAACAAATAAAAGTGGTCACATAAAAAGAAGTCAATAAAAGTAGTCACAGAAACAGCTAAAGATATCATACTAAGAGAACATATATCTTTTTAAGCACATGACAGATTCAATCACAAATGAATCTAATATATGAATGTATATGTTTAAGAATTTCTAAAATGTACTGAAAAGTACCTCAATATCAGCACCATTAATGTCAAAGTAAGTCCCGTCTTTCCCAATCTTGAGACTTTTGTACATATCAATACAGTAAGGATTCTTCTTCAGAATTATTTGCTGCACATAAGTCAATAAAAGTAGTCACAGAACAATAAAACAACTATACTATTATATACGAAATATCACACATTAGTGGTTGAAAAAATATGCAGTTCCATTATTATTCTTGCCTAACAAAACATTACATATTAGTGGTTAAAAGAATATGCATTTCCTATATTATTACAAAACAAAACATAACACATCAGTGGTTGAAAACATTAAACATTAGATAATATATGTAGTTCCATTATGCATATTCTGAAAAGTTCATTTAAACATAAATCAACACAATCAGAGGTAATCCAAATCCACCAAAGAATCAACTACCTATATAAACTATAATCAATTGAAACATGAATCTCAGTTGACATTACTAACCAATTTTTTCCAGTGTACAAAGGGAGAATAACGGCTGCCTCGATGTCTGCAAGGATTATCATTCTTGCCTCTTCGATTTTTTTATTTTGGTCAGACATGACCTTCAGTTTTGCATCATGCCTGAAAATTTGTATTGCTCTTGGTGTGGCATCAGGATTGGAGAAAATAGGACCCTCAATACTCCTCCCCCGTCCTCAGATTACACCATCCTTCTCGCAAGATCTTCCCGCACTTTTTATGAAGATCCTATATATCAAAGGTGTGAGCTGAAGGTCCCATCTGGCAATACTCTACACATTGAGAAACACATACTCAGATAGTAAATGTTGTAAGTTTCAAATGGTAAAAACAAATTACAGACTTGCAAATAAAAATTCAGTATCTGGAACTCCAAAAATCACCTATCTCTACCTGATTGAGGGACTATCTTGATTGTAGTCCATTCGACTTCAAATTTCTTCCCAATGCACTTCAAACCGATGTCAAATACAATATCATGAGGATCAAAACTACAAACAACAAAATAAGATAAACAGTTAAGAAACCAGTAAGCATTGTCATATAAATGTAAGCTGATCAGACAGTTAAAGTTTCACTTACTTGTCATTATCCACAGGCGGGATGAATACCCGAGTCTGGTTCTGTCCATCATCAGCTCGTGCTACAGCCGCAGCAGATGACTCACCCACAACATATTCAGAGCGAGGAGTGTGCTGAGACACTCAAGGTGATTGAAATGAAGAAGCTGAATATTGCTGAGATCTTGCGAGTGTGTACTGAGACAAGCAGGGTGACTGAATTGGCGAAGGTGTCGATTATGGCTCCACGGTGACCCCCTCCTGTGTCTGATGTTGAGCTTCTATAACATTAGATCCATCCATCCCGAATATCTGCTGGAAGAACAAATTTGCTCCTTCAGTATCAAACTCGGTGTAAGATTATCCGGGCTGAATGTCATGGACTAATGATGATCTTACGGGAACAGCCGGTGAAGGAGGTGCTGGGTATGGAGCTTGGTCTCCGGGAGACTCACTAGGGGACTTAGATGCACGGGGGCATCTGACTTGATGTCCTAATAGGAGAGGTCGTGGATGATTAGCAGGAGGTGCACGAGCTGTTCTGTGAGTTACTGGATCAGTTGGTGAATGAGCTACTAGAGGAGCTGATGTAGTATTTATGGTAGGAGGTGCACGAGGTACCGCAGATTGAGGAGGTATTTGATGAGTCGTATATATACAACTCGTCGAGTGAATTAATCCCATCTATTTCGACACTTTTATATGCGAACAATTACTTTTTAGTATGGTTTTGCATTTCAGGTGTTTTGGAAGCTCCAGGAGGAAACACGCATTAAAGACGCCATTTTATGCCGAAAACATCACAATGGCAGATCAGACCTTTGGACAGTCGACGGAGTTCTGGGAATAGACCGTTGATCAGAAAAATATGACACATGCCCTTGCGTAGGTGACTCGATTCCCTACAACTCTCTAGTTTACACTGAGAGCATCCGAGGTCGTATAAAAGGTCTAATCTAGAGTCGAAGTTGGAATTGGCGCGCAGAAGAAGAATCGCAACTCAGACCAGATCGCGGATACTGTTCACTTTATGAACAGTGACCACGGACGCTAAAGTGAACAGTGTCCACGGATGAACAGTGTCCGGGATGAACAGTATTTTCGGGTCGTGAACAGTGTTTTTGGGCTTATTTCTTAATTGCGTTTTTGGCCTAGAAACTGATTTAGAAACCCTAGAGCTTATATATTTAGACTAGAGGCAGGTTTCTATGATTATCTCATCACACGAAAATCCCAGCTTTGAAGAGAAACGGCCCGAGAGAAGATCAAGCTTTCAACGAGAGAGAAGAGAATTTCTACTTTCATCATTAAAAATATTTGTGTTTTATTTCCATGAATAAGAGTAGCTAATTTCTCTATTCGGTTTAGGGTTTAGAATGTTGTGACGATATTTTGAGACTCTTTGCTTAAAGCTATTTTATGTTCTACTAGTTCTTGTGCTATTTATCTCGTTTGAATTGCGAAGCTAAGTGGAGACTTGAAACGGTAAAACTTAGCCGAGTAATTCAGCCTTATTTTTGCTGCTTGTTTGATACTAAACCGTTAGAACAAGTAGTCACACGTTAACCTAATATAACCTGAAATGGAGTATTAGGTTTGCTAGAACTGGAAGTCTATAACCTGAAACGAAGTAGATTGTGGTGTACGTGCTTGAAATGGCCTTACCTTAGGTTATAACCTGAAACGGAGTAACCATACTTAGGAACATAGGATTATATCATTAGCGGCCGATGATAAACAAGTCACAATAGAAAAGCCCTAAGCCGAATGCTTTCTCTGATTGAACACTTTTCGTTTTATTTCTCTTGCGTTTTACAACAGTAGCTCACACCAAAAAAACCCCAATTTTATTTGTTTACAGGACAACTGAACCACACCAACTCTCTAGGGTTCGACCCCTACTTGCCGCTTTACTAAGTTTCTCGTAGGGAAAATGATGTTCCCATGAATGACATGACTTTGGCAAAACGGCTTTAGATAGTTCAAGCATGAGTTCAAGGAGTGTTCAACCGACTACTGGAACTCGCATACAGCAGATCTGAAGATAAGACGTTTCCTAATCTGGACGATCGAAGATCTGATCTGATTGGAGTGGGCTCAGCAATAATTTAGAGGATCAGATATTCAAATGAATATCCTCTCATCAATAAGGAGTTGTTTAAGAAGATTCGGAATCACTTGGTGAGAAAGAAAGATCGAGATCTTCTTGAAGATTGGAGGAAAGAAGAACGTTTCCTGATTCGAAAGATTCTAAAGATTCTAAAGATCGAAGATATGATTTGATTGAAGCCAATCGACAAGTCATCACCGAAGATCAGATAGGCGATCAAATATATGCAGATTGGCTGAGAGAATATCGGATGGCTTGGCGTGGAAGTCATCTTCAAAGATTGGATACGGATTGAATATTCTGCAAATATTTAGGATTATCTCCGAAATATTTGACACGATATTCAGATTGGATCTGGACTTCACCAAAGCTTATAAAAAGAAGGCTTGGGCGTCCAGATTGATTGTCGCTTCCTGAGTGAAAAGAAAACACGAGAGCACTCGTGAGATTGGAGGAGGAGCGACGGCCGACTGACTATTCCACACCGGAATATCAACGGGGAAGTAATAGTCTGTTCAGTGTGCTGTTCAGACTGTTCTTGAAGAACAACAAAGCGCACACACACACACACGGTGATCAAGACACATCTTCGAAAGAAGGAGACTGGGCTTCTGGGAGGTCCAAGACTAGGCCGAGAGGGAAGTCTCGCCCTACCCATAGGGGATCGAGGGGAGCTGCGGTGAACCGAGATTGCAAATCCGAGATACAGAGTGTCAGAGGCTAGGCTATTACAAACAAAGCGTTGTGTAAGTGTAAGTCCACGAATAGCTCTAAACTCAAAATAAGATTTGTGTCCCTTTTCGGGTGTGGGAAACCCCCCAGAGTAGGCGAAGCCGAACTGGGTTATCATATTGTGTGTGCTCCTATCTTGTGCTGTTTACGTTCTGTCTGCTAAGGTGTTCCAGTCTCTGTTTGAACACAACCTGAAACTATCCAACAACTGTTCGAGACGCAGTTTGAACACCTTCTGGAACTCGTCTTGACTAAGACAAGTAGATTTCAATTGGTATCAGAGCAGACACTCGACATACAGAGTGTGATCCGACGACTGTTCAAGATGAGTTTAAAGGAAGGACAGAGCACTAACCGAACACCGTTGCTTGAAGGGCCGAATTATGCCTATTGGAAATCCAAGATGAAAGCCTTTCTAAAATCCCTCGATGAAAGGGCTTGGAGAGCTGTAATGATAGGATGGACAGAACCCATGATGGCCAACCCTGAAGGAGCTGTTATGCCAAAACCCGAAGCCCTGTGGTCTGAAGCAGATGATGTGGCGGCTGTTGGGAATTCAAAGGCTCTGAATGCAATATACTATGGAGTGGACGAGAATGTGTTCAAACTGATTGCTGAATGTGAGGTGGCCAATGAAGCATGGGATATTCTCAGAATAGCCTATGAGGGTATAGACAGTAAATATAACGATGAGGAAGAAGAGCATGAGAATGTCAATCTCGGTAGACTTGTACTGACTATTGAAGACTACAGTGAGACAAGTAAAAGCCCATACTCCAGTGCACTGTCTGAACAGCCTGTTGATGACACCTCAGGCAATGATGATGAAGAACTCTCCCATGAGGCCCTTGCTGAGACGCACAAGGAACTGCATAAGAAGTGGCTGATGTTGATTGGTTTGAACAAAAACCTCATAGAAATTGTGACGAGCCTGACAGAAGAAAAGGATAAAATATGGCAAGAGGTTGAACTTCTTGTTGCCCAGAAGGTGGAACACCAGGAGGAAATATCTGCTTTGAAGCACAAGATGATTGGAATGAATCAAGAACACTCGTCACTTCTTGCACAGAAGGTAAAACTGCTAGACACAATATCGGTTCTGAAAGCTGAGATGGATAAAAATAGAGAAACACATCCTACAGGCTTGGTGGGGCTAAGGAGAAAGAATGCTGAGTTGCACATCCGTAAAGAAGTTCATCTCAATCTGACAGGTAATCCTCAATATCTCATCAATGTTATTTGCAAGCATCAGTTTATCACTTTTGGAGATGGAGGGAAGGGCCAGGTGATCGGCTGTGGGACATTGAAGGTACCAGATCTACCTGAGCTCGAGGATATCCTCCTAGTGGATGGGTTAAAGGTGAACCTGATCAGTATCAGTAGATTGTGTGGTGAAGGACAGTCTGTTACATTCACTTATGATTCCTGTCAAGTACTGGATAGGAATGGAGACACACTGATGGAAGGAAGTAGGTCATCAAACAAAAGCTACTTTCTAGGCACAGTCGGAACAGGAGCTGCCACTGTCTGTCCGATAGATGATCGCGAGTATTTTTAGTACGTTGATCAAAAACAATTTATAATCAACCGGTAAGCCGGTGTCGAACCCAAGGGAGCAAATGGACTACACGCTAGTTCAATCAAGTTTTCTTACTCGGCTAATTCCTAAAATTCGAATTGGTTGAGTTATCAATGATTGTAAAACAAGAATGAAGTGGTTTTAGGGATTGAATTCAATTAAAAGCGAGTTTCGAGGGATTAATCCCCTCCTTGGCAATTTCTCAATGATCATGCAAACAAGAGTTCAATTAATTAAGAGTTGATAGGTTTTGAACCTAGCCTAGATCAAGAAGTAGGCTATTACGCGTATCTAATCTTAATCAAGCCATCTTAGTTAGGATCTCACTAGTTAAAGGGTGTTGATCCACTATATAGCATTTACTCTCATAAATGCTATATGCATAAAGTTCAAGTTCACCTCTCACCATGCATTTACTCTCATAAATGTAGGTTAAGTTCAGTTTTACTATATCAAAACCATCCCTAAGCTCTCTCAAGACTTAGATCAAAGTTCTAACACAAACATGTCACTTAGGCATTTTATCAAACACTTAGAGACATGTCTAACATGAAGAGCATAGTAAACATGAAATCAACTTCAATAGATCTATTCAAATGTGTTCACAATGATCATTGAGTACCAAGGAGGTTCATAGAACCCCTCAAAACACAAGGGAGACTACTCACTCATCATGTAAGACAACATGATGAGTAGGTTTTTACAAGCAAATCTAGGAGAAAAGAAGAGGGAGAGAGTAGGATGATTAGTCCTAATGAACTCCCTTGATCTTGATTCCTCCTTGGTTTGATGATGATGAAACCCTTGATTTGATCACTTTCCTTTGTCTTCTTCTCCAGAAAAATCCCAGATGCTAGGTCAAGAAACCCTCTTTCTATTTATAGGCTCGTCAGAAATTCGGCACTGTAGCAGGTCCAGTCGATCGACTGGCGTTGGGCTGTTGGCCCAGTCGATCGACTGGAGGAAGAAAAGTCGTTTGGCTAGCAGGTTCTCAGTCGATCGACTGAGACAGGGTAGCCCCCAGTCGATCGACTGACAATTCTCAATTTGCAGCACCTCCTGTTAGTCCATTAAGTCGATCGACTGAGATCCAGTCGATCGACTGGGCGTCACGTGATCTGCATGCTCTGGGCAGGGGACTCTTCAGTTGATCGACTGAAGGGGTCAGTCGATCGACTGGCGATGGTCGATTTTCAGCTCCCCCTGTAAGTCTGTTTAGTCGATTGACTGGAGCAGGGGAGCTTCCCAGTCGATCGACTGAAGACCAAATACTGTCAACTTTTGCTCTAAACACCGATTTTTCCCGAGTTTTCTTCCAATGGCTCTTGACACTGAGACATCTTGCTTTGTACCTGAAACGCACGAGAAAAGGATCAAATGACATCAAATAGTAGTCGGAATCGAACTAAAGCTATAGTGAAAAATGGGCATTAATGAGTCGAAAACTCGACTCATCAACACTCCACACTTAAGCTTTGCTCGTCCCGAACAAAGTATGCAATTATGCCAAGGAAGTGCAAATGTCGAAATGCTAGTGGTGCTATGTTTTTCGTGCATTTGCCACACTAGATTTCACGAGGTCTCGATCCTTATTTCTAAACATGTTATTGAAAAGTAAATGACAAGTATATACAATCTAACTACCTCCTTTTCGTAGGCGTTACGAATGCATTTAGCATATGCATTAAGCCTTTAAACCCCTAGGCTACCCTAGTGGACGAGTTATAATCTCGTGAGAGTTTTCAGAAAAGGGAATACTCACAAATCCCATAAATGCACATGCCCCATAAGAGTGAATGCAAGAGTGCTCAACCAAGGCTACGATTTTTCAAAACCAATCCCTCACCTCAAGCTAGACTAGCGCCACAATATCATAAAAAGAGCTTTCTCAACCTTTTGAGTACCTTTTTCGACGTGCATTCAAGAGCGTCAACACTAGGGCTATGAAGTGACTATCCAAAATTCTACTCATTTTCGAAGCAACATAATAGAAGTAAGGCTTATAGCTTGCACAATAGAGTGTCAACCGCTCACCTATGCTAGCTAGGGCTAGTCCATGGGCTCGCGGCAAGAAACTCGTTCCCAAGTTTTAGGCGCTTAAGCCGTAATCCATAAGGGAAGTGGAGTTCGACACCAATGTTTCTTAATAAACAAGCATAGACCAAATGGATACTCCCGTGCAAGCACATGGGTCGTCCAAGAATTATTCTAACAAGCACACGATGGAAATGACTAATCCCGCACAAATATAGAATGATGGAGGAACATAGGGTCAAGTCGTAAGTGCTTCTCATTTTCTTATTGAGACAAATGCTTTCGAGGGGGGACTTACCTCCCTAACCCCCGGCATTTGCTCTTCTTCTCTTTTCTCTCTCTTTTTTTTAATGACTCCACACTTAAAACTTGACAATATGTTCAAAAGTTGTAAGGGATGTGCGGGAATTAATCATGAACAAGGCACTATGTTAGAGAACTCAAGTCACCAAAGAGCATTCAAATGATCTAAGTTTTTCACAACGATTTTTAAAAGTGTTTGCTAGCTTGATCCAAGGTGTTGCAACAAAAATACTTAGAAAGTTGGATAGTCAAGATGTAGCAATGATATTGATTCTCAAGAATGCATGCTTCAAAGGACTAGGTCGGTAAATGTGGCACATAGGCTAGATGCGATCTATAGGGATTTAGAATTTAAAATCACAAGCCTATGCGGTTAAAAACACTCTCATGTTGGGACAATGTGCAAGTATGCAAGTGTCCATCTAGAAATGATATGTATAGCATGCAATCATGTGAACTATGCGCATCAAAACCACTCCACACTTAATTCAAGCTTAGTCCCTAAGCGCAAAGAATGATAAAATAAAGGCAAAGGCGCATAGGAACTCCCCTCGTTTGTAGTGCCGGTGATATGATCCATAAGAGTGAGAAATAGCCTTTTGGTTGCAAGTGTAGATATAAGAGGGTGCTTTAGACATGATAAGAAAATGGGAATGTATATCCTGTAGAGTGAACAGTATAAATGGTAAACACCTCCAATATCATCATAAGAATATAGCATACAACCAATAGAAATGAAGCATGGACTAAGATGTAGCCTCGTCGTCTCCCAGAGGGGTCCTCCTGGCTGAATCAACGACTCCATCGTCCTCAAGCGGCTGCGTGACACCGGGGAAGAGAGGGCTATCGCCTAAAGCAAAATCCACGTAGGGGATCGTCTCTCCTGGGAGTGGAGTACCCGCCTCCCCGAATGCTGAAACTGGCGAGAAAGGTAGTGGGGAGGCGCCACACGGTGCTGAGAACTCAGGAGCGAGTGGAGTGGCAACTGGAGTGCCGGGGCCTCTGCTGAATGATAAAACCGTGGATCTCAGCCACTCCCACTCCCGGCGGGCTCTAGCATCAGACTCTCGGACAAAGTCCTCGAGGCGAGTCAGTCCACTCCTCAAGTCTGCCACGCCGGTCGTTAAGCCAGCAATATCTGATGTGACTCTCTGCCTCCACTCTGCCGTGTCATCAACGACTGGAGGGGGAATATCGGCTGCTGGCTCTGCTGGTGGCAACTCCTCATCTGCCTCTGGGATGGCTGCTGGCGGGGGAGGAGGAGGCGAACCAGGAGGAGAGGGGGAGGGTGAGAGGTGGGCGAGATAGTAAAGGGGAAATTTCTGCTTGAAGGCCCTCCTCTTCGCAGCAGCATCGGTCACAAGTGTCTCTACATGAGGCGACGGGTCACTACTCCATGTCTTACCGTCCCACTTCACCATGTGCATATTCTTCATCAAGCTGATGTCAAGCAAACTCCTAGCAGGGGCCTCACAACCCTCGTGGTCAAAGGTGAAGTTACACCTTTGGGCTATCAATGTAATCAAGGAGCCACCCCCCAAGCCCTTGTTCCTCGCAGTCGGCTTCACAACGGCCTCAAACCGATTGGCAAGGACTACTAGCCAATCAATGATCTCCCCGTGATCCATGGCAACCATGAGGTCCATATCTGGCAAGGTCACCTTCCTACCCCTCTCAGTCCTCGTATTAATACCAATAGAAATGACGTGGTGCATAATCTTCCAAACTGGATCAACGATCGCTGAAGAATTGTATGAAGATATGAACCACTCATTTCTACCAGAGATCCTCTTCCAAAGTCTGGACTGGTCGTGCTCGGTGAATACCTGGGGTGAGCCCGTAGGCTGTGGGAAGCCAAGCCACTCTCGGATCGTACTCTCCCTGATCCGGAAATCTCTACCCCCCAAAACGAACTCCCAGTAATACTCTGATGAACCATCCTCCCCCACTCTTTCCTTCACCGACTCAAAAGAGCATAAAAACTCTTCAACTACCCTCTGGTAGGAACCCGGATCATCAGCAAATATAAAGGACAAACCATGAGTAGTGAGCCGAGATTGTACCTCAGATGCGACAACATCGTCGATGCCGCGGAGTAGGCCCATGTCTAGGTACAAAGTTGATAGTGCTAAAATATATGCATTTTAGGCGACCTCTATGCTTATTGTTCTGTTTGTTTCATCACGATTTCACTTGCTATTTGATGTCTTGTGGTTCATTTCAGGCGAGTTACAGAGTTTAAGCTGAGAACACAAGTGGGCATTGATTTTGGAGCAAAACCGAGCATTTCGGAGCAAAAACATGGACTTTCAGGCAATCGAGACACGCAGACCTCTCCGGAGTATTTTGGACCTACAGATCTCATGTGGTGTCCGATTTGGTCGATTCAAAGCTTGTTGGAAAGCTAACTCAAAGGGCTACAACTCTCTAGTTGACGCCGAGACCCAAATCGGACATTAAGACAGCAAAAAGAGGCCAGCAAGAGACCATGCGTTTGCACAATAATGTCATGCGAACGCACAGACTCGACCAGTCGCATGAGAAAGTCATGCGCTCGCATGAAAGGCTCCAGAGCTCGCATGGCTTCGACCAGTCGCATGAGAAAGTCATGCGCTCGCATGAAAGTCTCCCAAGCTCGCATGAACTTGACCAGTCGCATGAGAATATCATGCGGTCGCATGCCTCAAGCCCAAGCTCGCATGACCAACTTTTACGCAGTCATGCGCTCGCATGATAATTTCATGCGCTCGCATGAAGTCGTAAAAATCAGATTTTTAACTTTGGGGTATAAATAGAAATTTAGGGTTTCCAAAACCGTGTGTTGTTTTTCTGGGATTTTTCTGGGGATTTGAAGAGAAGAAAGCTTGGAGAAGAAGCAAGAATTTTACATCATCATCAACAACTCGGATCGTGGATCGTCCTTCATCATTATTCCTCCATATTGGTTCTAGAATCCTAAACCCAACTTTGTTTATGTTTTTCTACTCATCTACTATTGATATGGGTTGTAATCTCACCATGAGTGAGTAGTGATATTGGTTGGGGTTCTATGAACCCCTAGGCATGTTTGTGACGTTTTGAATACCATGAATACAATTGATGAATGAATTTTACACACGATTCTTCTTCGTTTAATCTTAATGTTTTTGGATTACCTATGACATGTTTTTTTGACAAGTCCGAAATAGGGATTCTAGTTGATTTCATGCTTGACGTAGCTAACCCCTGAAAAGTATGATTTCAAAGAAACTAAACGAAGGAGCATTAGGATTTTAGTGTTACATGGCGATGCTTTAATCTTAATGAGAATGGCTTGAATTTAATAAGTGCATGATTTATCTAGCCAATAAAGCGCGAGTGTGAGGCTAGATAAATAATGTGCTATAGCACCAATAAAGCGCGAGTGTGAGGTGCTATGCGAGGTGTAACCTCTTGGTGCTAGGTTGTAGCGCGAGTTGAACCTAGTATTAACGTTACATGGCTAAATTCTATATGTGTATGTTCGAATTCATCAATGGTGTTCTAATTTGCCGTCACAATAATTGTCTAGGAGGGGATTAGAACCCTAGTCATCTTTAATTGATTGTTTACCTATTTCATCGACTAAATCTCTTTCTAGGATAGTAAATCATTTTGCTACCGACCTTTTTTTTTGAGGATCAAACCCCCCCAAACCATAGACATCTTAGATTTAATCGTTAGCACTAATTAGTTTAATCACCTATCTTTTGGGTACGACCTTGGGTTTCCCAAGTCAAAATATAAATGTTTTGATTAACCGTGTTTGGCATAAGTATTTGATAATTCTTATCGAATATTTACACTGAATTACAATCGATCAAATGGCGCCGTTGCCGGGGATAGGTTAATTAACTATTGTGCTAGTAGATTTTATCTAGTTATTTTATTCTTGTAAATATTTTTCTTTCTCTTATGCTTGTATATTCTTCTTTTTCTCTCATATTCCCTTACTAACTTCGTTTATCTTGTTTTGCGAGGATGGATCAATATAACCAACAAGTCATGCGCGATGAAGTTTATTATGAAGAGGATTTCTCCTCAAATTCTGAAATGAAAGATCAAATTAGTAATCTGAAAGAGAAAATGGATAGCATGATGAGTATGGTTAAGGCTTGGGTTGACAAAAAGAAGTGTGAAGACAATGAAGACTATTATGAAGATGATCAACCGAATGCCCATTGTGAAGACTATTGGATGAACAATCAAAGCCGACAAGTCTTTTCCAATGAGGGATATTATCAAGAGGAGGAGCAACAATATAGGAATTACCAAGACCATGACTATCAAACTAATCGTTATAATTTGGATGGGGATGACCAAGAAGAGGAGCAACCAAACGGCTATTGGGAAGACTCTTGGAATCCATCACATACCCACACTCAAAATTGGAATGATAGTCAATGTTTTGATATTGAAGGCTCCTACCCTCCATACCCTCAACCCCCTCAGCCATCGAATGAGCCCTCCGGTTTTGAAGCCATGCTTGCCACATACCTAGAAAACCAAGCAAACCAAGAGAAGATGGACGCTCAATTGAAAATATTGGAGGCTCAAAACCATGAGTTAAAAAGAGAATATGCTACATTGAGGGAGATGGATGCTCAACACCAAGTTTTGGAAGGCGAATTGGGGCAACAATCAATGGAAAACGAAAACTTGGATGAGGGAGAGGAGGTACCCGAAGAAGAAGTCCTTGAATCTAATGTCTCAAGGGAAGAATGGGATCAAGAAATGGAGGATAAATTTTGGAGAGTCGGCTCCGTAATTCGTTACAACCAAATGGATGGTGAGTCATGTGATGAAGAAGAGATGGAATGCAAAAGTGAAGCATCCTTCACCACTAGCACATCTCAAGATCATTTAGACGAGAACACACAAGAGCTCGACATCCATTTGACGCTCTCCGATGAGGAATTCTTCAATGATGATGCCTCATGCATAGAAGAAACATCCTTGGTCAATGAAGAAGAATTTCTTCTTCCCGGCACTTGCGAGCTTGAATGTGAATCCCAAATTCTTGTGGATGATGGATTAAAGGAAGAGCGTATAGAGACTAAGAGTCTTCAAGGGTATAGAGACTTTGTTGAGGTTTTCATGGAAGAGACTAAAGAGCCACCTCGCATTCAAGAAAACAAAAGTTTAATGAGGGAGATTGAGAATTGGGCACCCAAGGAAATAATTGAAAACCTTAAGGAGGGTGTGCCCATTATTCTCGAGACAAGTTATGAAGACCCTTTCTTCACTACTTCGTTTCGAGACAAGTTTTGGAGCTTCTTGCCATATTTCCAAAGACTATTCGAAAAAAGCTCCCATGGCCCCTTAATTTTTAAGGGATTTTCATACTTGAAGGGGCCATGCTCCCAAAGGAAAGTCCATTGTAGGCTCAATGGGAGGAAATTCAAATGGGATTTGAAGGTGGTTTGACACGATCAAGTACAAGGCCCCCACTTGAGGAGGGATCTTAGCAAAAGACTCCTCAAGCGTGCTTCTTATCTCCTAAGAGGAAAATCGACTCCGTCTTAGCCAAGACGTTAAACTAGGCTTGTGAGTGTTTTCCCTCCCGATCTTTAAGTATATCTATTTTGATTGGATTTCTATTTACTTCGTGCAAGAATTTGAGGATATGAACTATGCATGTGTGAATGCCTATTTTTGATGATTTCTTAACATGTGCTTAGTTAACTAGATGTCTTGATAGGGCATAAGTGTGGGGTGTTGAAATTTTGTGCATGAGTGTTGATGTACGATTTGAGATGGCCTTAGAAATTTCTGTCCATAACTCCGTGCGTTCGCACAGATTGTTCGTGCAGTCGCACAAAGGGCCTTTCCTTCACTCCGTTAAGATCGAATAAATTCCATGCGTTCGCACACTTATTTCATGCCACTGCTCACATTTGTGCGTTCGCACAAACCCTAGCATGCGTTCGCATGCCCTTCTAGTGCCCTTCTAGTGCGGTCTTGTGATGAAATTTTGAGTTGACTTGCATGATGTTGATACATTTACGATGATGATTTCCCCTACCTTGTATGCTTAACACTCTCATTCTTAGTTTCATGTCTTATAGAAGAAAAAGGGGAATCATCATTCTAATCTTTTGTGCAAGATCAGTCGCCCAAGGACTAGACGCGCATGGCAACATCTCTCGCGTTGAAAAGGCTACCTCCAAACGAGAGAAGTCCTTCTTAACTCTCTCTTTGCCCTCCATTATATCCATTGCTTAGGGACTAAGCAATTTCTAAGTGTGGGGTGGCCTATGTTTTGACATGTTTTTACTACATGAGATGTTTGTTGTTTGCTTGACGTGATTTTATGTGTGAAATCCAATCAATTTATATGATTAAGGGAAAACACTTACACCATTGCACAATTCATTCAAAATTTTGAAATATTAATGAAAACAAAAAGTCTAGGCAAGGCTACATTTCGATAAACTTCATCTTTAAATTCAACTAGTCGTGCATGATTTTACTTGATTGATCCTTTAGATGACTAATGGATTGGATTGTTGATTTTCATTCTTGAGGATCAAAGCATCTACTAGCATTTCTTTATCATTTATTCTAAGCTTTTTCTCGTTGAGACTAAAGAGTTGATCTTTGAAAGCATAAAATCGAAAAAAATATAATTTTAAAACTCTTGCATGCCATGACTGCCTTTAGGTGACCTTAGTTACCTTGTTTGTCTTGTGGATTTGTCTTGTTGGTTTGTCATGCTCCATTTTTCACACTTAGCCCTTTGTCAAAGTTCTAAGTGTGGGGTCAAAAGAGGGCAAGAAAAAAAGAAAAGAAAAAAAGAAAAAAATAGAAAGAAAAAAAGTGTGAAATAAGCCCCAAACCCCTTCCTTATGATTGATCACCATTAGGAAGAACTTTAAAGAAGTATGTGCTAAGTGCCGAGGGTTAGGAAGGTAAGTTCCCCCTCGAAAGTGCTTAGTACGGCTTCTACCCCCTTTAATGTTTCAATTAGACTTGACAATCGGCTATTCCGCCATTCTCTAGCATGAAAACCGACAAAACAATTGATACTTCCTAGCAAGAATTCACTAAGGGACGAACCTCGTATTCTTTTATACTTAGGCATGATATGACTTGCAAGTGTATACAAAAAATGTAATGTTGGAACTCCTCTTCTCTTATGACTAAGTGACCTTTGCGTCCTAGGCTTGAGAATGAGTTCAAAGCCCATAAGCCAATGGACTAGCCTTCTTGCTAGCATTTGTGAGTGATCCAACAAGATTTCTTTGCAACGATTAGATTGTCTTCTTGAAGTCACTAATATAGAAAACGACTAGAATCCTTGATCAAAGACTTATTAGTCTATGTTTTGATTTGCTTGAATGTCTTGATGTATGAATTTCTATAAGGATTTGAAAAGGTTTCATGTAGTGATTGAAATGCACATATCTAGTTGAATACATTTTGAACTTCATGAAAAACACCTTGCCTAGTACTTTGAAAATTGTGACCTTAAAATGCCTATTTGGATGATTGTTCTCTTTGTGGGATTTGTGAGTATTCCCGTGTCTAAAAACTCTCAGGAGACTACAACTCCTCCACTAGGGTAGCCTAGGGGTTTAAAGGCTTGGTGCATTCGCTAAATGCACTCGTGTCACCTACGAAAGTGGTTTATCAAAAGTAGTATTTGTTTCTTAGTGTTTTTAGTTAGTTTTCGCGACCATATGGAGTTTCCTCTTAACAGATCCTTAGTAGTTGAAATGCGATGTTGTTGATGATCTATATGATTAGTTTGCTCGGGACGATCAAACGTTAAGTGTGGGGTGATTTGATAGTGCTAAAATATATGCATTTTAGGCGACCTCTATGCTTATTGTTCTGTTTGTTTTATCACGATTTCACTTGCTATTTGATGTCTTGTGGTTCATTTCAGGCGAGTTACAGAGTTTAAGCTGAGAACACAAGTGGGCATTGATTTTGGAGCAAAACCGAGCATTTCGGAGCAAAAACATGGACTTTCAGGCAATCGAGACACGCAGACCTCTCCGGAGTATTTTGGACCTACAGATCTCATGTGGTGTCCGATTTGGTCGATTCAAAGCTTGTTGGAAAGCTAACTCAAAGGGCTACAACTATCTAGTTGACGCCGAGACCCAAATCGGACATTAAGACAGCAAAAAGAGGCCAGCAAGAGACCATGCGTTTGCACAATAATGTCATGCGAACGCACAGACTCGACCAGTCGCATGAGAAAGTCATGCGCTCGCATGAAAGGCTCCAGAGCTCGCATGGCTTCGACCAGTCGCATGAGAAAGTCATGCGCTCGCATGAAAGTCTCCCAAGCTCGCATGAACTTGACCAGTCGCATGAGAATATCATGCGGTCGCATGCCTCAAGCCCAAGCTCGCATGACCAACTTTTACGCAGTCATGCGCTCGCATGAAGTCATGCGCTCGCATGATAATTTCATGCGCTCGCATGAAGTCGTAAAAATCAGATTTTTAACTTTGGGGTATAAATAGAAATTTAGGGTTTCCAAAACCGTGTGTTGTTTTTCTGGGATTTTTCTGGGGATTTGAAGAGAAGAAAGCTTGGAGAAGAAGCAAGAATTTTACATCATCATCAACAACTCGGATCGTGGATCGTCCTTCATCATTATTCCTCCATATTGGTTCTAGAATCCTAAACCCAACTTTGTTTATGTTTTTCTACTCATCTACTATTGATATGGGTTGTAATCTCACCATGAGTGAGTAGTGATATTGGTTGGGGTTCTATGAACCCCTAGGCATGTTTGTGACGTTTTGAATACCATGAATACAATTGATGAATGAATTTTACACACGATTCTTCTTCGTTTAATCTTAATGTTTTTGGATTACCTATGACATGTTTTTTTGACAAGTCCGAAATAGGGATTCTAGTTGATTTCATGCTTGACGTAGCTAACCCCTGAAAAGTATGATTTCAAAGAAACTAAACGAAGGAGCATTAGGATTTTAGTGTTACATGGCGATGCTTTAATCTTAATGAGAATGGCTTGAATTTAATAAGTGCATGATTTATCTAGCCAATAAAGCGCGAGTGTGAGGCTAGATAAATAATGTGCTATAGCACCAATAAAGCGCGAGTGTGAGGTGCTATGCGAGGTGTAACCTCTTGGTGCTAGGTTGTAGCGCGAGTTGAACCTAGTATTAACGTTACATGGCTAAATTCTATATGTGTATGTTCGAATTCATCAATGGTGTTCTAATTTGCCGTCACAATAATTGTCTAGGAGGGGATTAGAACCCTAGTCATCTTTAATTGATTGTTTACCTATTTCATCGACTAAATCTCTTTCTAGGATAGTAAATCATTTTGCTACCGACCTTTTTTTTGAGGATCAAACCCCCCCAAACCATAGACATCTTAGATTTAATCGTTAGCACTAATTAGTTTAATCACCTATCTTTTGGGTACGACCTTGGGTTTCCCAAGTCAAAATATAAATGTTTTGATTAACCGTGTTTGGCATAAGTATTTGATAATTCTTATCGAATATTTACACTGAATTACAATCGATCAAAAGTCGGGATGGCCTTCATCTTCTTCGCAACGAGAATAGCGTGACGAGTCCTGTGCTTCTCGTCCCTGAAGACCAAGGGAGTCGAGAATGGGTACGGGACCGGAATGGGCATCGGTCCCTCATAAGGCCCCTCATGAGGCTCGATTGGCACTAAGGCCATGGAGGTAGGCGCAGCAGCAGGGCGCGGGGGTGCAATAGGTCTAGCAGGCATTGGCGCCTTCTTCTTTGGCGCCGGTTTCCTCGGTGGAGGCTTTTTCTTCTTTGGGGGTGGCGCGGAAACCGGTGCGGCCTCAACCTCCTCGTCTGACCCTGAACTCTGGTCAGCAAGGGAATCCCTCATAAGTCTCCTCTTGCGCGAAACAAGAGGTCTCACGTCCTCGTCCTCTAAAGAGAAGTCGTCAATTTGCTCACCGAGCGATGGCTCGTGAGCGATCCCCTTTCCCTTTGCTTTTGAACTGGAAGATTCATCGGCACGACCCATAGTTCGCTGGAAATGGAGATCAAAAACCAATCTGAGCAAAATATGCACTGAATTGCACTGAAATCGATCTCAGTCGATCGACTGGTCTGAGACAGGTTTCTCAGTCGATCGACTGGGGCTGAAAAACAGTCGGGTTTAGGGCAGATTTGGGGGTTTTTCCGGGAGGCTTTGAGAGTTGGATTTGAGGCTTAGGGTTTGTAGGCGGGTGGAATAGGAATAGATTGGTGGTGGAATCGGGCAGAACGAACTGCGGAGGAGGGAGATCGGCGGCGGAGAGTGATTCCGATCGGGATTTGAGGTCTGGGAGGTTCGGGGTGGCGATTTGATGGAGGCTTGACGGCGATGGCACGGCGAGGCTAAGGCGGTGCTGTGGCGAGATGAGCGGCGTGGATTGGTGGTGGTCGGAGTTTGGATTTTGGAGATTTAGGGTTTTGGGGGTTTCGGTCGAATGAAGAAGAAGAAGGAAATCTGTGATTTGGATAAGGCATTCCCAGTCGATCGACTGAGAGCCCAGTCGATCGACTGAGAGTGCACGAAAAATAGGAGCTCCTGAAACACCATCCAGTCGATCGACTGGGATATAGCTTTCCTCCAGTCGATCGACTGAACCTTGATTTCTGCTTAAAATTTTTTTTTCTTTTTCCAACGAACCCCGACTCCACACTCAGAATTTTTACTCAAAAACAAGAATATGCACCACTCAAAATATCACATAAAATCAAGGTACGCCCTCCTAATCAATCGCTAGCACAAATCATACGATTTTCAAACCAAACAAGCCAGGATTACCACTCCACACTTAAAAGGCCACCATCATCAAGTAAATTCATGCAAGCCTTGTATCAAATCACACACACCCAAAATCATGCATATATAATTATCCAAATCACCAAGCCACATAACATGTTCACAAAGGCATGCTACACATATTTGAAAGTACTTGTGCATAGATAGACAACTCACAAACCGGGGTACCTCCCGTGAGGTGCCTAGTTTAACGTCTTGGCAAAGACCGAGCCGATCCTTTTCTCACTAAGAAGCACACTTGAGGAGTCCTTTGCTAGGATCCCTCCTCAAGCGGATTAAGGTACTCTATGGGTCGGTCAAGGGGAATGTGACATTTTGCTCATCACGAAATCCTTCTCTATAGTGCTTTAGCCTTTGTCCATTTGCCGTGAAGGTAGTCCCATCATTGTTGAGCAATTCTACGTGTCCATCCTCATAAGGCTTGTGGACAATAAATGGGCCACTCCATCGGCTCCTCAACTTTCCCGGGAATAGCTTAAGCCTAGAATTAAAGAGCAAGACCTTCTCTCCCTTCTTGAATTCACGACGAAGTATCCTTTTGTCGTGCCATTTCTTGGTCTTCTCTTTATAGATCCTAGCACTTTCGTAGGCCTCATTCCTTATTTCTTCTAACTCATGGAGTTGAAGCACCCTATGGTCTCCCGCCATTTGTAAATCCATATTCAACGTTTTGATTGCCCACATCGCCTTGTACTCCAATTCCACTGGCAAGTGGCATGGCTTCCCATAAATAAGGCGATAGGGAGACATTCCAATAGGGTTTTTGAATGCCGTACGATAGGCCCATAGGGCGTCATCTAGCTTCGATGACCAATCTTTTCTTGAGCTCCCCACGGTTTTCATCAAGATTGCCTTGATCTCTCGATTTGAAATTTCCACTTGCCCACTAGTTTGTGGGTGATAAGGAGTGGCAACCTTGTGACTAACTCCATATTTGCGAAGTAAGGCCTCGAAATGTCTCTCCTTGAAATGCGAACCACCATCACTTATAACGGTCCTTGGCACCCCAAATCTCGGAAAGATGATTTTCTTGAATAGTTTCGTGACCACCTTGGCATCACAAGTGGGGGAAGCGACGGCTTCAACCCATTTTGAGACGTAATCAACCGCCACCAATATGAATCGGTTCCCAAATGAAGAAGGAAAGGGGCTCATATAGTCGATGCCCCATACGTCAAATATCTCGACCGGGAGGATGCTTTGTTGGGGCATTTCATGCCTCTTTGAGATATTGCCGGTCCTTTGACATTGATCACATGCTTTCGCGAACTCATAAGCATCGCCAAAGAGAGTAGGCCAATAAAAGCCGCATTGTAGTCCCTTTGACGCGGTTTTTGCTCCACTACCATGTCCTCCATATTGAGAAGAGTGACAATGGTAAAGAATTTCTCTCATTTCCTCTTCGGCGACACAAGTCCTATATAGCCCATCCGCGCAAAGCCTATAAAGGTAGGGCTCATCCCAATAGTACCTCTTGGTCTCGGAAAGGAACTTCCTCCTTTGATGGTGGTTCATATCGTGGGGGATAATCCCACAAACCACGAAATTCACGAAGTCCGCGTACCAAGGAAGGGCCTCCGCCTCGACTCTCATGAGTTGCTCTCCAATAAATGAATCATTCACCGGTCTAGCATCCACTTCAATCTCTTCATTTTCCTCTAGCCTTGATAGGTGGTCGGCTACCACATTTTCTACTCCTTTTTTATCCTTGATCTCTATGTCAAATTCTTGAAGCAATAGAATCCATCTTATCAATCTTGGCTTAGAGTCCTTCTTTACTAAGAGATATTTGATAGCCGCATGATCAGTGAATACTATAACCTTTGAAGCCACAAGGTATGGACGAAACTTATCGAAAGCGTACACGATAGCAAGAAGCTCTTTCTCCGTAGTTGTGTAATTCAATTGAGCACCACTAAGAACTTTGCTCGTGTAATGAATAGCGTGAAGCTTCTTATCCACCCTTTGCCCAAGAACCGCCCCAATGGCGTAGTCACTAGCGTCGCACATAAGCTCAAATGGCAAATCCCACCTAGGGGGTTGAATAATAGGAGCCGAAATCAATGCCTCTTTCAACTTCTTGAAGGCTACTAAGCAATCTTCATCAAAATGAAATTTGGTATCATTGCATAGGATATTTGTCAATGGCTTTGCAATCTTCGAGAAGTCCTTTATAAACCTTCTATAAAATCCGGCATGACCAAGGAAACTCCTTATTCCTTTCACATCTCTTGGAGGGGGCAATTTTTCCATAACTTCAATTTTGGCCTTATCCACCTCAATTCCTCTTTTAGAGACCAAGTGACCAAGAACTATTCCCTCCTGCACCATGAAATGACATTTTTCCCAATTTAGTACAAGGTTCGTCTCAATACATCTTTTCAACACTTTAGCCAAATTGGCTAAACAATCATCAAAAGAGGAACCATAAACGAAAAAGTCATCCATAAACACTTCCATGATCTTTTCAATAAATTCCGAAAAAATAGCCATCATGCATCGTTGAAAAGTACCGGGCGCATTACAAAGTCCAAAGGGCATTCGCCGATAGGCAAATGTTCCATAGGGACAAGTAAAGGTCGTTTTCTCTTGATCTTGGGGATGAATAGGGATTTGGAAGAATCCACTATATCCGTCAAGATAGCAAAAATAGTCATGCTTAGCTAGTCTTTCCAACATTTGATCAATAAAAGGAAGGGGAAAGTGATCTTTCTTAGTGGCTTGGTTGAGTTTTCTATAGTCCACACACATACGCCACCCGGTTACCGTTCTTGTGGGGATTAGTTCATTCTTCTCATTTTTAATAACGGTCATTCCTCCCTTTTTCGGCAATACATGAATGGGGCTCACCCATTTAGAGTCCGCAACTGGGAAAATAATTCCCGCATCAAGCAATTTAAGGACCTCTTTCTTAACAACCTCCCCCACAATAGGATTCAACCTCCTAGCTCTCTCCCTAGATGGCATACTATCACTCTCTAAGTTGATTTCATGCATGCATAAATTAGGGCTTATTCCCTTTAAATCATCAATAGAGTAGCCAATAGCATCCTTATGTTTCCTAACCACATCAAGCAATTTTGAGGTTTCAACATCATTCAAAGAAGAGTTCACAATGATAGGCAAGCTAGAATTTGGGCCTAAGAACTCATACCTTAGGCTTGTTGGTAGAGCTTTAAGCTCTACCGAACAAGACTCCTTACCTTTGTCGCTTAGAGTCCCTTCTTCACATTCCTCCTCTAAGATAGCCCAACAATCGCCAATGTCGGGAAGCTCATTGTCAAGGTCAATTGCACTCATGAGAAGGTTAGGCACATCATACAATTCATAAGTATCAACTAGGTCAAGATAATTACAAGTCATTGTAGAATTAGGACCTCGTTGTGCTTTTTCAAGATTAAACTCAATTTCCTCATCTCCTACCCTCATGGTAATTGACCCCTTAGTCGTATCAAAAATAGCTCCCGCGGTGTAGAGGAAGGGCCTTCCCAATAGAATGGGAATTTCATTGTCCTCTTCCATCTCTGGCACCACGAAATCCCCCGGAATATAGAAATTCCCTACTCTAACCGGGACATCCTTAAGAACTCCCTTAGGAAATCTTGAGGAGCGGTCCGCGAGCCTTAGAATCATGCTAGTTGGTTTAGGCTCACCCATATTTAGCTTTTTACACAAAGAATAAGGCATCAACGATATGCTTGCACCCAAATCACACATTGCTCGTTCAATCTTAATATCATTAATAAAGCATGAAATGGAAAAGCTACCGGGATCCTCAAGCTTTGGGGGCATGCGAGGTTGGAGTATGGCACTACATTCGCCATTGAGGGACACCGTATCGACATCCTCGATAGTCCTCCTACAAGTAATGACATCTTTTAGAAAATGAGCATATGAAGGAGCTTGAGTTATTACCTCGGTGAAGGGCATTGTCACATAGAGCTTCCTCATCATCTCCGTGAACTTGGAGAATTGCTTATCATTTGTTTTCTTCTTTAGCCTTTGAGGGAATGGAATAGGAGGAGTGTAGACTCTAGGTTCGGCTTTCTCTTTTTCCACCTCGATTTCCTCCTCAACTTGAGGACTAGGGATCTCTTCTTCCAATTCTTCGATATCGGCATTAGCTTGGCCTCCAAGATCAAAGGTAACTCTCTTCCTCTTAGGTAGCTCTACCTCTAAGTCTTTCCCACTTCTCAAGGTTACCATATTACAATGCTCTCTATTCCCTTGTTCGGGTCTAGCCGGTAGCTTGCCCGGTGCCCTTGTAGATGTCTCGGCTTGTTGAGCAATTTGACTTTCAAGCATTTTGTTGTGGACCTCTAGCCTTTGATTCGATTGCTTGACCTCATTCAATTCTTGCCTCATCTCATTTTGGTTTGCTAAGAGCTTTGCAAACATTGCCTCAATACGGGAGAGTTCACTAGAAGGTTGTGGAGGAGCTTCAACTTGTTGGTAAGGCCTTTGAGCTTGAGATTGGTATCGTTGTTGCCCTTGGTATTGATTTCTTGGTTGGTATTGATTAGTGGATGTAGGCTTAGGACCAAATCCGGGAGGGGTAGTACCAAAATCGGGGCGAGTGGGATTTGTGGTTTTGTATGAGAAGTTTGGGTGATTCTTCCAAACCGAGGAAAACCTCGGTGTAGTTTGATTTGCTTGAGAGCTTTGCCCTTGGTTGGCACCACCTCCATAATCTCTATTTTGGTTTCCTCCCACAAAGTTCACTTCTCCATACCCTTGCCCTTGCACATCCCTTTGAACCAAAGGGCAAGAAGCGGTCTCATGCTCGTAGACCTCACAAATATCACACCCTTGCCTCGTTGAAGATTCTTTTTCCGGGTGTTTTAGCTTGAAGACTTCATCCGATAGGCTCTCAAAGTCCTTCCTCAAAGCATCATAATCACTAGAGCTCACCGCTTTCACCTCATGCCTTTCATGTCTCCTTCTTGGGTTTCCTCTCTCGCTTCCCCACATGAAATAATTTTTGGTTATTTTCTCTATCACTGCATATCCTTCATGCGGTTCTAGCTCCATAATAGCACCACCCGAGGCGGTGTCAAGCGCAAGGCAAGAGTTACTGTCAACCCCGTGGTAGAAAGTGTGGAAGACTTGAAGATCATCTAGGTTGTGGTGAGGACAAAGCCTTTGATATTCCTTGTATCGTTCCCAAGCTTCATAGAGGTTTTCACCATCTAATTGCGAGAAATTGGTGATTTGATTCCGATAATAAGCCGTTTTGGAAGGGGGGAAATACTTGTTCAAGAAAGCCACGGCTAATTCTTCCCATGTAGTGAAGCTATCGGGAGTTTGGCTCCTTAGCCAATCCTTCGCTTTTCCCGTGAGTGAGAAGGGAAAAAGTCTCAATAGCTTTGCATCCTCCGAGACCCCATTTATCTTGAACGTAGCACATACTTCAAGAAACATTGTCAAGTGAGCATTGGGATCCTCGTTGTCTCTCCCCGCAAATTGGTTGGATTGAACCATTTGTATTGTGGAAGTCTTTAAATCGAAGTCCCGGTTATCAACAGTAGGCACAAGGATTGGAGAGCGATACCCATATGCCGTCGGATTAGCATAATCCTTTAGGGCCCTTCTAGCTTGGGGCAATGGTGGAAGGTTATCTTGGTTTCTTTGATGAGGAGGGGGCGGAGGAGGAGGTAGTCTATTATCCCTATCACCCATGACTACTTGAGTAGTGGAAGTTGATCCTTTGTCTTTGTTGGTCTTACTCCTTGTAAGATGAGGATTAACTAGCTCTCTAATAGGTTGGTTTAAGTCTCTATCCACAATATGAGTAAGCTTCTTGGTCTTTGGTGGCATAAAAGAGGTGAACCTACAAGGGGAGCCAATTAAAACAAGTAAGCGTAGTGAATAAGCTCAAGATTTGCAAGTAACAAGTAAAATAAAGCAAAACATGGAATAGTCGGAGTACTAAATGATTTTCCTAGGGGTAATCTAGCTATTGCTCCCCGGCAACGGCGCCATTTTGATCGCGAGTATTTTTAGTACGTTGATCAAAAACAATTTATAATCAACCGGTAAGACCGGTGTCGAACCCAAGGGAGCAAATGGACTACACGCTAGTTCAATCAAGTTTTCTTACTCGGCTAATTCCTAAAATTCGAATTGGTTGAGTTATCAATGATTGTAAAACAAGAATGAAGTGGTTTTAGGGATTGAATTCAATTAAAAGCGAGTTTCGAGGGATTAATCCCCTCCTTGGCAATTTCTCAATGATCATGCAAACAAGAGTTCAATTAATTAAGAGTTGATAGGTTTTGAACCTAGCCTAGATCAAGAATTAGGCTATTACGCGTATCTAATCTTAATCAAGCCATCTTAGTTAGGATCTCACTAGTTAAAGGGTGTTTATCCACTATATAGCATTTACTCTCATAAATGCTATATGCATAAAGTTCAAGTTCACCTCTCACCATGCATTTACTCTCATAAATGTAGGTTAAGTTCAGTTTTACTATATCAAAACCATCCCTAAGCTCTCTCAAGACTTAGATCAAAGTTCTAACACAAACATGTCACTTAGGCATTTTATCAAACACTTAGAGACATGTCTAACATGAAGAGCATAGTAAACATGAAATCAACTTCAATAGATCTATTCAAATGTGTTCACAATGATCATTGAGTACCAAGGAGGTTCATAGAACCCCTCAAAACACAAGGGAGACTACTCACTCATCATGTAAGACAACATGATGAGTAGGTTTTTACAAGCAAATCTAGGAGAAAAGAAGAGGGAGAGAGTAGGATGATTAGTCCTAATGAACTCCCTTGATCTTGATTCCTCCTTGGTTTGATGATGATGAAACCCTTGATTTGATCACTTTCCTTTGTCTTCTTCTCCAGAAAAATCCCAGATGCTAGGTCAAGAAACCCTCTTTCTATTTATAGGCTCGTCAGAAATTCGGCACTGTAGCAGGTCCAGTCGATCGACTGGCGTTGGGCTATTGGCCCAGTCGATCGACTGGAGGAAGAAAAGTCGTTTGGCTAGCAGGTTCTCAGTCGATCGACTGAGACAGGGTAGCCCCCAGTCGATCGACTGACAATTCTCAATTTGCAGCACCTCCTGTTAGTCCATTAAGTCGATCGACTGAGATCCAGTCGATCGACTGGGCGTCACGTGATCTGCATGCTCTGGGCAGGGGACTCTTCAGTCGATCGACTGAAGGGGTCAGTCGATCGACTGGCGATGGTCGATTTTCAGCTCCCCCTGTAAGTCTGTTTAGTCGATCGACTGGAGCAGGGGAGCTTCCCAGTCGATCGACTGAAGACCAAATACTGTCAACTTTTGCTCTAAACACCGATTTTTCCCGAGTTTTCTTCCAATGGCTCTTGACACTGAGACATCTTGCTTTGTACCTGAAACGCACGAGAAAAGGATCAAATGACAACAAATAGTAGTCGGAATCGAACTAAAGCTATAGTGAAAAACGGGCATTAATGAGTCGAAAACTCGACTCATCAACAGACACGACACATGAGATGGAATTGCAAGGGACACGTATGGTGTCCTCTTCTGGAAAGGTGAAAGACGAAGTTGCTCCGAACTCAATTCTAGAAAATGATAAATGTAGAGGCGGGACTTCATCTGAAACACCCATTCAGACTAAGTCTACAAAGATAAAATTCCAGAGGGAGGTCTAGCTGATGAAGCCACACCTACTCCAGCTGGGACACTTGACGATGCACCTGCGCTGCAACCCTCATGGAGAATTAAGAGTCGAGCAAATGAGATCAAGTGTCAAGAGTTGGCTGCCTGTTCATCCCGTCCGAAGAATGTCATCAAAGCATTTATTGATGAGATTTGGGTGGTGGCCATTCACGTGGAACTGGAAGAGCTCACCAGATATGAAGCATGGAAGTTATATCATCTTGTGCACAGTCACGAACTGAATGAGACCATATACGGACTCACACAAGCGCCCAGAGCATGGTACGAGACTTTCCTCATCGACCATGGCTATGAGCGAGGGGGAGAAGAGAAGCATATGTTCGTCACGAGTACACAGAAGCTGGTTGGCCAGTTCGTGAGGCAGATGTAAAAGGAGCTCTAGCTGACCATGATGGGAGAGATGACACACCTTCCTGGAAGACAGATGCAAAAGGAGCTCCAGCTGACCATGATGGGAGAGATGAAACACCTTCCTGGAACACATGTTGACCAGGTGCTGGGAGAGCGGGAGAGCATCGCTGCAGGGAGCTGCTGCACTCAGTTCCTATGTATGAAGCAGAATCTGTCTGAACACGGAATGGAATGGGTGGTGAATGTTCTACTCAAGAACCTAGTACAACACTCCATGAGCAGATATCACTTCATCAGAGAGCTAGTGGAGAAGAAGGTCATCACATCGAAACACATGACAACTGAACTGTCGTACTCACCATGCCACTAGACGCCGCTCAGCTCGAAACACTTAGATCCTCTCTGGGTCTGCGTGTTATCACCAACTAAGTGTTCCAGACGGAGGTCAGCCAAGAGCAGAGCCCCAGCAAATCAGATGGGCTGACCTACCAAAGAAGAGGGCTGGAACAGATGGTACGTGATTGGAACTGATTACTAAGTTCAACATATTTGCAGCTTTATGAGGTGTTGGAGCATATCAAGGAGGAGAGAGGTGATTGGACAAATATCTCAAGAGATATACACATAACCGTTATTGGCAAGTGGAGGAGTCCAAATATTTGAGAAATCAAAAAGGCAGTCGAATCAAAGTCGGATGAGGATACATTATCAACAAACCCTAAGATCAGAGAGGGGAAAAAGAAGGGAGAAGAGGCGACTGTCACAGAACTTAAAGAAGCTACTTCAAAGGCGTCAAAGGCTGATCCTAATCCGACTAAAGGGATTGTGCAGACTGCGAAGGAAAATCAGACGCCGGCTGAACAACCCCTCAATGAGGTAATCTCTTGTTCTCACTCCCAAGCTATTGCTCTCAATTTTGTTGATGAGGAAGTACGGGAGATTGGTAAAGATTCGGTGAGTCATAAGGGTGACAAAGTGGTTAATGGGAAGCCGATGGGTTTGAAACCTGCTGTAGATTCTGTGGTCGAAGCTGCAGAAGAAGGTGAAGCCAGTAGGGCTAAGATTGTGGGTCTGATAAGCAGAAGCTATTGAATGCAAAGGTAGATGCCACTGGCTCCGTGCTGAAGTAGACAAGAAAGCAGAAGGAAGGGATTGTTAGTCAAAAAGGAGTTGTGACTGATATGCCAAGGAAGCTGAAATGGTCAGTCGATCCAGTTGTGGAGTTGCTGAAGACTGTTCCAGAAGAGCTTGAGGATGAAAACACACAAGAGGATGATGAGGACTCAGTTTCATTGACTGAGCTCAAGAAGTTTGAAAAGAAGAAACCGAAGAAGAAAGTTCATCCAAGCATGGTCGACTGAAGTAACTACCAAGAGGGATGATAAGTGAACAAATGCAGGGGGAGCAAGTGCATCCAAGAAAAGGAAGAGGAGTGCTCCAGGATCTGTTCCGCCTAGTGTACCAACTGGAGTGTCTAAGCATGGAATGTGGTTTGTCAGTACAGACGCATCAGCTAAGTGGAAGGGAGTGTAGAAAAGAAAGATCATCCCTGAAAGGCTACTTAATGAGAAGACACTTCCATCCTAGTTGAAGAACTGACCACATTCTACTCGATGTTGTTCTTCATCGCCATAGTCAATTGTGAGCCTACATCTCATAGAGCCACGGACAGAAAGGAGATCGGACAACTGCTCTACCAGATTGGGAACAGGATTCTCATTGACATAGGAAGAATTATGTTCGACTAGATTGCAGAACACGCCATATCTATAAAGTCTCTGCACCAGATAATCTTCCCATCACTTATCTATAAGATGAACATCAACCAGCATCCAGATTTGAAGACAGACCAAGACAGACTGTCAAGTGCTCCGTTGAAGTTGGTAATTGATCACAAGATGTTCAAGGGTCGACATAAGAATGATCTAAAGGACCCCGGGCTGAAGAGGAAGGACGCACCTGAGTCTTCCCTAAGGAGAACTGCTGGTGAGAAGTTGTCCCGAGCTGAACGCGGATAGCTGCTGAAGGAGGTGGAGATCATATTGGAGGTTGAACAGGAGCAGAGGACAAGAATCAATCAATTGGTGCGCGCTCTGCGATATTCCAGTGATGATAAAGAAGACGGAGAGAGTTGATGTCCTGATTGAACATCTGGCAGAACTCCTTGATGTTATCTCAGATGAAGACAGATAAAGACATGCACACTGGAGACATGGAAGATCTGAAGAAAAGACATGCTGTCATGATCCAAAGAGAGATATGTCTGTTAGACGAAGTAAATCCCTTAAAATTACAAATTGAGGTGGAGAAGGACTACCGCGCGGCAGTACTGGATGAGCTGAATCAGTTCAAGAAATCAGTGAAGATGATAATCTCTGGATCAAAAGACCTAGATACATTTTTGAAGTCCCAGAGAATGAGTGGAGGATGTAGATGCATTGGCTACACTGATTGGAGCAGTTCAGGAAAAGATTAAGTTTGTCGACGCTGAACAGCCGGTAATCGGAGAGATGAATAGGTACCCTCTGGCCCTCATGATGAGTTCCAACAACGAATGGAGAAGAGACTTAAGCACCTGTTGGTACTGTCACAAGAAGGGGCACATCAAGCTATAGTATCACGAGTTCATGGTTGTGAGCAGAAAGTTGCAACAGAAAAATTCTCTAAGGATGACACGAGAATGGAGAGTGAGAACGTGGGCCGAGAATTTCTGATGGAGGGAACAATATCATCAAAAACCTGTCATTTGCTAACCCGTGGTCGAACAGCTGATGAGACACCATGATCCGATAGACTCACAGTATGTGTCACTGTCCCAAGCTATGTTCGAGGGGGAGTTGACAAGATTCCAGATGCCGAGGAGACCAGGTTGTATGATTTGACCCCTTGCCGATTTGTGGCAAAAAGGGGGAGTATTTTGAGGTAACTGTCCTGGTTCCTCAAGTTGTGTCTAAAGCGTAGATTTGGTTTTGCCAAAATGCCAAGGGGGAGATTGATGTTCCCATGAATGGCATGACTTTGGCAAAACGGCTTTAGACAGTTCAAGCAGGAGTTCAAGGAGTGTTCAACCGACTACTGGAACTCGCATACAGCAGATCTGAAGATAAGACGTTTCCTAATCTGGACGATCGAAGATCTGATCTGATTAGAGTCGGCTCAGGAATAAATTAGAGGATCAGATATTCAAATGAATATCCTCTCATCAATAAGGAGTCGTTTAAGAAGATTCGGAATCACTTGGTGAGAAAGAAAGATCGAGATCTTCTTGAAGATTGGAGGAAAGAAGAACGTTTCCTAATTCGGAAGATTCTAAAGATCGAAGATATGATTTGATTGGAGCCAATCGACAAGTCATCACCGAAGATCAGATAGGCGATCAAATATATGCAGATTGGCTGAGAGAATATCGGATGGCTTGGCGTGGAAGTCAGCTTCGAAGATTGGATATGGATTGAATATTCTGCAAATATTTAGGAGTATCTCCGAAATATTTGACAGGATATTCAGATTGGATCTGTACTTCACCAAAGCTTATAAAAAGAAGGCTAGGGCGTCCAGATTGATTGTCGCTTCCTGAGTGAAAAGAAAACACGAGAGCACTCGTGAGATTGGAGGAGGAGCAATGGCCGGCTGACTATTCCACACCGGAATATCAACGGGGAAGTAATAGTCTGTTCAGTGTGCTGTTCAGACTGTTCTTGAAGAACAACAAAGCGCACACACACACACACGGTGATCAAGACACGTCTTCGGAAGAAGGCGACTGTGCTTCTGGGAGGTCCAAGACTAGGCCGAGAGAGAAGTCTCGTCCTACCCATAGGGGATCGAGGGGAGCTGCGGTGAACCGAGATTGCAAATCCGAGAGACGGAGTGTTAGAGGCTAGGCTATTACTAACAAGGCGTTGTGTAAGTGTAAGTCCACGAATAGCTCTAAACTCGTAATAAGATTTGTGTCCCTTTTCGGGTGTGGGAAACCCCCCAAAGTAGGCGAAGCCGAACTGGGTTATCATATCGTGTGTGCTCCTATCTTGTGCTGTTTACGTTCTGTCTGCTAAGGTGTTCCAGTCTCTGTTTGAACACAACCTGAAACTGTCCAACAAGTGTTCGAGACGCAGTTCGAACACCATCTGGAACTCGTCTTGACTAAGACAAGTAGATTTCAGAAAATATAAATATAAATTTGAGACGTCAAACGACGCGTGTCAAATTTTGGCACCGTTGCCGGGGAGCTGCGCTTCGGTGAAGTTGTTTCTTTTTCGTTTATTTTTGTTCTTTTATTTTTAGTTATTTCTTGTGCTTCGCTACTTGCTGCATAATGTCTTGTGCAGGTAGCCAGATTGACGATGAAGACGACGAGGAAGATGAATACGAAGGCAGCGCGGTTAAGTTTTGGATGATTTGGCGTCTCCCCAAATTTGGAGGTGCCATCGGAGAAGATCCCGTGACACATGTAAAAATGTTTCACTCCGTCTGCTGCCGCATAAAGCCTAAAGAAGAGTTTTTAGAGAGGTTTAAGTTGAAAATATTTTTCTTTTCTTTAACTGACTTTGCAATATCTTGGTATTACTCATCATCTGCAGATTGTGAAAGTACTTGGTCGGATCTACGAGCTCGATTTCTTAAAAAGTTTTCTCCACCATCCTTTCATTTTGAAACCCGGGAGAAGATTGCTTCTATTCAGCAATTCCAAGGCGAAACATTATATGAATATCTGATGCGCTTTGAGGACCTTGCAGCCAGTTGTCCGCACCATGGATTGACTGATTTCTTTCTTATTGAGAGCTTTCTTGATGGGATGGCTCCATTAGAGCGTCGTATGCTTGACGTTTCAGCAAGAGGTTCAGTAATGGATTTAGATATTTATGAAGTCTGGGACCTGATAAAAAATATGGCACAAAGATCGAGATGGGGTCAGCTGCACAAAACGGATGATAAGTTGCAGACGATGGAAGCTGATTCAGTACAGATCGTGTCCGACATCTTATGCAACACCTCCATCACAACCATAACGTCGCAGACAAAGCCAAACCCGAGAGGAGACATCAGTACATTGGCAGTTACGGGAGAAGAACGAGTGGACAGCAAGGAAAAAGTGTCGGAGATAGAGAGGATCGCGGATGACGTGCACTTTAGCGTCATCCGCGGTCAGCTAAAAGACACAGCACCCGCGGCCATAACATGTGAAGCACACGCGGATAATCAGTTGACCGCGAACCAAGAACACTTAAGAAGCGCGGATAGTGACCATTTTACTGGTCCGCGGGAACACTTAAAGTGTTCATCACCCGTGACCCGGTCTGCCGAAAATACTAAAATTGATCCTCCTTTATCATTTTCTATGCAGGTGACAGCTCCCAAAGACCATGTGATCGATAATGATGAGCTGGAAGATGAGTTGGAGGCAAGTCATGAGTCGGAAAAGCCAACGATGGAGTACCCACTCGCCACGAGTCAACAAGCACTGCTCGAAAAGTGTAAGGACCCATGTGCCTTCACAATCACCCATGATGTTGACTCTTACATTTTGCAGATGGGAGATGCTAGAGATAATGACCCTCCGACACCTATTTCGGGACGACCATTCCTCCTTGCCACTAAAACCAAGATTGACATGGACACACGCTGGTTGTCACTTGCGTTTGGTGGCAATACATCAGATTCTTATATTTATGAGGTTGATGACCGTTCATACATGAAGAAGCGACCGAGACATGGCACGTTCGGATGGAAACCAGGATGGAGTGACACGAGAGCACCACTCGTTGAGGGCTATGAGCATCACAGAGGGGTAGAGAAATTTGACCTCACACGTCCATGGGATCCTAACTTGTGATCCCTAAAGAGGTAACGTCGAGCCAACGATGTAAAACAAAGACGCTCGCAGGGAGGCAGCTCGTTAAATTTTTCAGTTTTTCATTTTTTTTCATTTATTTCATTTTTCCGTTTGTTTGAGTCTTTATTCGTGTTGTCACATTGTCTTTGGAAAAGGAGAGCGTTTTTATGCAAGAAACAGATGCAGCTTAGAGCAGGTCGCAGACCACGTGCACATTATCCTCCGCGGATGCAGTTCAGTTTAAGTGTTGACCACGTTGTTAAAATGAACGTGATCCGTCGTTGACCGTTGACCAGCGTTGACTGACTCGTTGATCAGAATTCTCATCTTCACACGACAAAACGAGGGGAGTACCTGTTCACTTTAATCTCTTCCTTTTCCTATATGTTTGTGTGTCTTGCATGGTTGTGTCTTTGAATTTAAGTCGTACCGTGAGGACACGGCTTTATTCAAAAGTGTGGGGTGGGAGAGTCAGTCTGTTGTGTCAGCACGTTTATTTTTTGCACCTGCATAGTGTCTGCACGTTTCCCTTTTAAAAAAATTGAAAGTATGAAATCTCTCTTCTGTTCTTGAATATGCAGTATTGAATGTTGATGTGAAATAGATGAGCTGATTAAATGCACTTCTCTCGTGAAATTCGAATTATTCTTTTACTTGTGAATTTAACCCATTACGTGTCCTTTGAGCTGAGATAAACAGGGATGTGGAGTTGATAGAAATGTCCTAAAGGGACTTGACAAAGCACTCGAAGGATCGGATTTCTATTTATATGGTTATATGGATTTTGTGGAGGCTAGCACTTCGAGACGACATGGTTAAGAGTCTGCTTCGCCACTGCAGTCCTTATGCGGTCAGGTGGGATGGGAAAACAACACACCGTCCAATCTCTAGTCCGAGTAGCCGGGAAAATAGACGAGCGACCCTCGGCTTGACTCACGTCAAAAGGACAAGGATGAGTGAGAGCAGGGAGGTATTTCCATATGCTTGCGGGCGATGATAGGACCTTCGTCAAAGAAGAGGAATCACGGACGAGCAGTTCACAATCAGTAGCAAAAAGAAAAAAATCAGTCAATTGTGAAGTTTTACACGTAACAAAAGTGAAGTACATCATTGTTACATCAAAAGCCAAGTCACTACAAAAGCTGTCCCAAAAGAACTCAAGCACCTTGAAGCTCGAACAAATCACGTGCAAGAAAAAGCAATGAAGTATAACCATATAGCTAGAGTTCGGGACATAGAGTGCAGATCATGGGTCTAAAGAGGACTATCTCTCATTCATCCGAATTAATTTGGATTTCAACTCTAAGGTAACATGTATCAAGTTAATTCTGTGTTGAGCATGATGATTTTAGTAGCGATTGAGTTATGCAAAGAAAAGCGAGTCTAGACTAGCAACTCATATTCAAGTAGCATTATCTAGGACGTTGAAGAAATTGTGGTGTTGCATTTATTTTCCTTCTATGACTTAGTTCTTGTTCGGGACGAACAAGTTTAAGTGTGGGGTGGTTTGATGAGTCGTATTTATACGACTCGTCGAGTCAATTAATCTCATCTACTTTGACACTTTTATATGCGAACAGTTACTTTTTAGTATGGTTTTGCATTTCAGGTGTTTTGGATGCTCTAGGAGGAAACACGCATTAAAGACGACATTTTATGCCGAAAACATCACAATGGCAGATCAGACTTTTGGACAGTCGACGGAATGCTGGGAATAGACCGTTGATCAGAAAAATATGAGCCACATGCCCTTGCGTAGGTGACTCGATTCCCTACAACTCTCTAGTTTACACCGAGAGTATCCGAGGTCGCATAAAAGGTCTAATCTAGAGTCGAAGTCGAAATTGGCGCGCAGAAGGAGAACCGCAACTCAGACCAGATCGCGGATACTGTTCACTTTATGAACAGTGACCGCGGATGCTAAAGTGAACAGTGTCCGAGGATGAACAGTGTCCGGGATGAACAGTATTTTTGGGTTGTAAACAGTGTTTCGGGCTTATTTCTTAATTGCGTTTTTGGCCCAGAAACTGATTTAGAAACTCTAGAACTTATATATTTAGACTAGAGGCAGGTTTCTATGATTATCTCATCACACGAAAATCCCAGCTTTGAAGAGAAACGGCTCGAGAGAAAATCAAGCTTTCAACGAGAGAGAAGAGAATTTCTACTTTCATCATTAAAAATATTTGTGTTTTATTTCCATGAATAAGAGTAGCTAATTTCTCTATTCGGTTTAGGGTTTAGAATATTGTGACGATATTTTGAGACTCTTTGCTTAAAGCTATTTTATGTTCTACTAGTTCTTGTGCTATTTATCTTGGTTTGAATTGCGAAGCTAAGTGGAGACTTGAAACGGTAAAACTTAGCCGAGCAATTTAGCCTTATTTTTGCTGCTTGTTTTATACTAAACCATTAGAACAAGTAGTCGCACGTTAACCTAATATAACCTGAAATGGAGTATTAGGTTTGCTAGAACTAGAAGTCTATAACCTGAAACGAAGTAGATTGTGGTGTAAGTGCTTGAAACGGCCTTACCTTAGGTTATAACCTGAAACAGAGTAACCACACTTAGGAACATAGGATTAGATCATTAGCAGCCGATGATAAACAAGTCACAATAGAAAAGCCCTAAGCCGATGATTTCTCTGATTGAACACTTTTCGTTTATTTCTCTTGCATTTTACAACAGTAGCTCACACCAAAAAACCTCAATTTTATTTGTTTACAGGACAACTGAACCACACCAGCTCTCTAGGGTTCGACCCCTACTTGCCGCTTTACTAAGTTTCTCGTAGGGAAAATATAAATATAAATTTGAGACGTCAAACGAAGCGTGTCAGTATTGGATAAATAAATGTAGGTGGGCGTATTGGTGGAATGCCGACAGAGGGAGATGGTACAGGTGAGGCATTTATAGGGTCTGTCATCTGTGGCGTTGTCATAGCAGCAAGGGTCCTAGCTAATGCACCGTGAGGCCGTCGTAGGCGGCCTCTAGACATGTCTATAAATTCGTCTCTAGACACATGTCTCCCTCCGGGACCAGCACGTTCATTAGTATCATCAGGGGTGCGAGAAGGATCCATCTATATTAATGAACAAGAAAATATATGTGAGTGCATACATCTGATAAATAAGGTAAAATTATATACTTTGACGAATCCTTGGAATTAAAATCATGCTAACTTGCAATGAATATGATTATAGTATAATATTTGGTTGTTTACCTACTTAATATAATCAGTTCAGTGTTCTTTACCCAATTAGTAAAGAACACTAACAATAACAAATCCCAAAGAAACACAGCATATAGGTAAAGAACACTGAACTGATTATATTAAGTAGGTAAATAACAAAATATGATTTTTAGCAAAGCAACAAAACAGCATATAGACGAGGGACCACACATATAAACAACATATAAACATCATATTAATTAGTAAACAACAAAACATCACATAGTAAACAATAGTCGGTTTTCACGCCACAGTCGGTTTTCACGCCACATAGCAATGGACAAAACAGAAATCAATTGATTAGAAACTGTAGTGTGAGGTAGCAAATACCGATAAGAAGTAAACACTTAACAAATAAGAAGCAAATACAGTCGAACCACAGTCGGTTTTCACGCCACATTCGGTTTTCACGTATCGCAGCGGAGAAAGTTACGTCGGCTAGGTTTTTACCACAGTCGGTTGTTTCGCTGGAATGGGGTTACAATGAATTTCAATTTTATTTTGTTTGGGCCTTATTGCCGCATTTTTTTGGACACTTAACGCTGGAATGTTGCATTTTTAAATTCAATTTCAAAACTTACCTTTCTAAAAATCAATTTCAATTGTATTGTGAATAAAAAACCCAAATGCGTTTTAAAACTAAATTTCAATACTTACCTTTCTAATCTGAGGCATGTTCACAGCCTTCATTTTCATCCAACTCCTCGATTTCATCTTCAGTATTGTCATATACGTTGACTACATTATCCGCCAACTCCTCATATGCACTGAACACGTTTACAAATGGTATTTGAGAATTTGGCTCGACATCTTCTTGGAATGCTAATTCCGAAACATTTAAGTCAATTGCGTTTGTTGGCTTCACCCGACAAACCGCCACCCAACCTTGAGTAATCTTATTTGGTTGACCAGGGAAGTCAGTAAAATATAACTGGTCAGCTTGTTGTGCAAGAATAAATGGATCGTAGGCCAGATAAATCCTCCGTGTGTTCACCTCTACAATTCCATTTGCTGGCAGTGATACAACATATCTTGGGTCAAACCAACGACATTTAAACAACACTACCTTCATTCAATTATTTGTCTTCCATTTCATGTGTAAAATTTCTTCAATCACCCCGTAAAAGTGATTACCTTCTGTTCCTTTGACATGAACTTGACAATGCTTTTTGGGCTTTCCTGTACTATGTTGTTTGGTATGGAACTTATAATTGTTTACCTTATATGTCGAAGTAAAAGCAACACGCCAATCAAATCCCTCTGATAGCTGATGGATCCATTCCAGGACTTCATAGTGCTCGCCTAAATGCCAAATCTATGAAAATGCCAACAAAAACGTTACACAAATGTGGTCAGTTAAAATGTAGACTACAATTAAGTAATGGCAGTGACTAACATGTTCTTGAATCCAAGACGGCAATTTATTGAGTGTTTCATTGTAAATTTGCTCATCGTTAAAATCCGGATGGTTGTAACACAAATCGAAGTCAAATTGAGCCAAATATGTATCGAACTCTGGTGTGTTGCTCAAAATATAGTGTGTTGCTTTATAAAACTCAGAATCGTTTAGTCTTCTTTTGCCAATTATCCTCCCACCACACCCGGATAATTGTAAATTGAAATTGCCCCTTCCTCTTCGACTCCTACCAACACCTCATTTCTGTTCAAACGTCGGGCCTTTGTTTGAAATTCAGGCCCCAAGTAATCGCTACCAAGAAATGTGACCTCAAGTTGTAAATATGCGTTTAAAATACTTGCTTCCACTCTACTTCGGCTACCAGCACTATTTTTTAGACGGTAAATAAATCGTTCAAAAGGATACATCCATCGATAATGGATGGGACCACCAAGCAAGACCTCATCGGATAAATGAACTGGTAGATGCTCCATTGAGTCAAAGAAAGAAGGTGGAAAAATAGTCTCCAGCTTGCAGAGTGTATCGACAATGTTGCGTTTCCTTATCGACATGCGATCAGTATCTAACGACAAACCACAAATGTCTCGAAAAAAGGTGCACAATTCCGATACTGGACCCCATATATTTACTGGAAGTAGTCCTCTAAATGCAATGGCCATCAATCTCTCAAGAAAAACGTGAGCGTCATGACTTTTGTATCCTGTTAGTTTCCTATCTTTCAGAGTAACGTAACCTCCAAGTCTGGAAGAAAACCCATTGGGAAAACCGAGTCGGGTAATCCATTGCAATACAATTACTTGTTGATTGGCATCGAGTGTGTACTTTGCTTTGTTCGCAACCATTCGTCTGTGATTCATGCGAAGCTCCAGCTCAGGTCTGTTACAGTACAACACTATGTCATTTCTACAATTGGTGCTGTTGTCTTTTGTCTTCCCTTTGACGTTCATTATTGTGTTGTAAAGATTTTCGAATACGTGCTTCTCTATGTGCATCACATCTAGATTGTGTCGCAACTTCAAATTCACCCAGTAAGGTAAATCTCAAAATATTGATTTCTTAGTCCAGTTATGCATGACACCGAAGCCGTCAATAGAATCGTTTAGTCCCTGCTCCCAAATATAAGGGAAACCACGAACTCTATTGTAAATTTTGTGACCGTCTCGAAAAGGAACTGGGTTATCAAATTCCCTATGGTCTCTTACAAAACTCCTTCCATTGTTACGGTAAACATGGTCTCTGGGAAGAAACCTTCTATGGCAATCAAAATAACAAACCTTGCATCCGTTCTGAAGATAAAAGGTCTTAGTGTCCTCTATGCAGTACGGACAACCAAATTTTCCTTGTGTTGACCATCCAGACAACATTCCGTACGCCGAAAAATCAGATATAGTCCACATAAGTGCTGCGCGAAATTGGAAATTTTCACGCCTGTGGCCATCAAACGTATCAACTCCGACATTTCAAAGGAAAACTACGTCGTCAATCAAAGGCCTCAGGTACATGTCGATTCGTTTCTTTGGATTAGTAGGGCCTGGAATAAGGATGGTTAACCACATAAATTTTGTTTTCATACACATCCACGGTGGCAGGTTATATGGTGTCACCATTACAGGCCAACACGAATAAGACTTTCCGGGTGTCCTAAATGGACTAAATCCATCTGAACGCAAACCAAGCCGCACATTACGAGTCTCCGCCACAAAATCAGGATAACAACGATCAAAATGTTTCCAAGATTCTCCGTCAGATGGATGCACCATCTTATTTTTGTCATCTCGTCTTGACGCATGCCAATACATGTGTTCAGCTGTGCTCGACATCATAGATAATCTCTGTATTCTGGGTATTATATTCAAGTAAAACATAGATGATTTGGCAACTCGGGTGTATCCATTAGAGCTGGAAGTGCTACTAGGTGGGTGGTATCTTGATTCACCGCAAAATGTACAGTTCGTCAAGCTCTCAGACTCAGCGTAGTAAATCAAGCACCCATTTCCACATACATCTATCCTCTGGTAACCCATGGCCAAGTCCTTGATAATTTTCTTCGACTGACTGAACAATTTTGGTAGTCGGTTGTCGGAATCTGCTAACCCTTGTAAGATCTGGCATATGGAGTTGTATGCAGCTTCTGATAAATTGTAATCAGTTTTTGTCTGCAACAATTTCATATGCATCGATAACTCCGTCTCAGTAGTGCAACCTTCATATGCCGGATCGCAAGTGGACTTAAATAAATTGTAAAATTCCATTGCGATTTCATTTGGTTCATCTGGCAAGTCAGGTGCGTAGTTTGGAACATCCCAAGATGGACCAGCAACGTCTGAAATCATGTTTTGGAACCGACTGTCTACCGCTCCGACATCAATTCCCGGTAAAAATAAGGGTACATAGGTGAATATTGTTGGTCGAGACTCACATTTTGCAGATTTTGGTCAACTTCTGTAGCCTCACTGTATATGACATTAGCTAGATCTTCGTTGTGGTATATCTAGTTATAATAATTTGGCGTGAAACCACTATGGTATAAATGACTTTCGACTACACCTGCTTCATGATGTTTTTTGTTCTTGCACTTCCTACAAGGGCAGTGAATTATGTTACCACCGGAATATCCGCATCTTGAAATTGCAAGCTGTACGAACTCCCGAACCCTTAACATGAAATTTTCATTACAATAAGACTTCCCCCGGAACACATTGATTGTAGATCCATGATCGTTCTTGGATCAATCGTTCCATTTTCTACCTCTGAAACAAAATTACATCATCCATCACAACAATATACGAAATACTTGACTAACTATGATTCATTATGAGGCTTGTTTTCAATACAAATTAGGTATAAGTTTTTTTATTATTTATGAGTTCATTATGAGTCAATACGGAATCATGATATATATAGATAGTATATGGGACACTTTCTATCAATTGAAGCGTATATCTCTCGTATCGATTCTCATTCAATAGTAAGAGATCGATGTATCAAAATCTGCAGCGCACAACTCTAAAATTTCACTAAATCTTAAAAGCTCAAAAACCAAGAACCAACTCACAAAGTATTTATGGATCCGTTCAAAATAATCTTATATTGACATGTGGGCTACTGCTTTATATAAACACTATCTTACTCATTATAGTGTATTTTGATCAATAGAATGCGGTTCAGGTACAAACCACAGTTATACATGAAAACTAAAAACTGCATTGCAGCTGACACGTGTCCCATTCATTCGAAATCTCGGACAAATCACGCAAGGGTATTATAGTTATTATACATAATCCCTTTATTATTGTATTTAGTTTTATTTTCAATTTAGTCCTTGATTTGGAAACTCCGTTAAGTATTCCATTCCATCTAATTTTAGGAACAAACTTAAATAAATAATGCTCAGACTTAAAATAGATAATGATCAGACTTAAAGAGACAATGATCAGACTTAAAGAAATAATGCTAAGACTTAGAGAAACGATGATCAGACTTAAATTTCACTTGATAATGATCAGACTTAAAATGATAATGATCAGACTTAAAGAAATAATGTTCAGACTTAAAATAGATAATGATCAGACTTACAGAGACAATGATCAGACGTAAACTTCAATTGATAATGATCAGACTTAAAAGACAATGATCAGACTTAAAGAAATAATGTTCAATTTAAAATAGATAATGATCAGACTTAAAGAGACAATGATCAGACTTAAAGAAATAATGCTCAGACTTAAAATAGATAATGATCAGACTTAAACTTCAATGGATAATGATCGGACTAAAAAAACAATGATCAGACTAAAGGAAATAATGCTCAGACTTCAAATAGATAATGATCAGACTTCAAGAGACAATGATCAGACTTAAAGAAATAATGCTCAGACTTAAAATAGATAATGATTAGACTTAAAGAGACAATGATAAGACTTAAACTTCAATTGATAATGATCAGACTTAAAGAAATAATGCTCAGACTTAAAATAGATAATGATCAGACTTAAAAAGAAAACGAACAGACTTAAACGTCAATTGATAATGATCAGACTTAAAATAGATTACTTCAATTGATAATGACCAGACTAAAAAGACAATGATCAGACTTAAAGAAATAATGCTCAGACTTAAAATAGATAATGATCAGACTTAAATAGACAATGATCAGAGTTAAAGAAATAATGCCCAGACTTAAAATAGATAATGATCAGACTTAAACTTCAATTGATAATGATCAGACTTAAAGAGACAATGATCAGACTTAAAGAAATAATGCTCATACTTAAAATAGATAATGATCAGACTTAAAGAGACAATGATTAGACTTAAACTTCAATTGATAATGATCAAACTTAAAAAGACAATGATCAGACTTAAAGAAATAATGTTCAGACTTAAAACAGATAATGACCCCACGTAAAGAGACAATAATCAGACTTAAACTTCAATTGATAATGATCAGACTTAAAAGACAATGATTTAAAGAAATAATGCTCAGACTTAAAATAGATAACGATCAGACTTAAAGAGACAATGATCACACTTAAAGAAATAATACTCAGACTTAAAAATAGATAATGATCAGACTTAAAGAGACAATGATCAGACTTAAACTTCAATTGATAATGATCAGACTTAAAGAGACAATGATCAGACTTAAAGAAATAATGCTCAGACTTAAAATAGATAATAATCTGACTTAAACTTCAATTGATAATGATCATACTTAAAAAGACAATGATCAGACTTAAAGAAATAATGATCAGACTTAGAGAAATAATGATCAGACTTAATCAGACTTAAAGAGACAATGATCATACTTAAACTTCAATTGATAATGATCAGACTTAAAAGACAATGATCACACTTAAAGAAATAATGCTCAGACTTTAAATAGATAATGATCAGACTTAAAGAAATAATGCTCAGACTGAAACTTCAATTGATAATGATCAGACTTAAAGAGACAATAATTAGACTTAAATAAATAATGCTCAGACTTAAAATAGATAATGATCAGACTTAAAGAGACCATGATTAGACTTAAAGAAATAATGCTCAGACTTAAAATAGATAATGATCAGACTGAAACTTCAATTGATAATGATAATGACCAGACTAAAAAGGCAATGATCAGACTTAAAGAAATAATGCTCAGACTTAAAATAGATAATGATCAGACTTAAAAGGACAATGATCAGACTTAAAAGTACTATTGTAATGATCAGACTTAAAATTGGCAATGATCAGACTTAAAGAGACAATGATCAGACTAAAAAGGACGATGATCAGACTTAAAGAATTAATTATCAGACTTAAAATTAGTAATGATCAGACTTAAAGAATTAATGATCAGACTTAAAATTTTTGGTGATCAACAGACTTAAAGAGACAATCAAACTTAAAATGTTGGTTTTTTTCGTTTTCCGCAGTACATATCGCCGTTATAACAGACTGATATTTTTACCCCTCGTTTATGTTTTGTAATCACAAACAAACCCAATTTAATTTTCTATACTTAAAAAAAGACCCCAAATTACTATTGATCGAAATATACACGTGGCAAGTTTTATGAGGTTTTAGTTTTTATTTATAAGTATGGTTTCTATTTGATCCGAACTCTTGATCAGTATGATGTACTTATAAATATTATACAGTAGAACACAAAATAACTCTTCTCTCATCGTTTTCATGCTTGATATGATCCGATTAACAGTATTACAATCAAAACATTGATATAGAATATGCATATTAACATTTAATGTCTTACGACTTGAGTTCTGAAGGAGATATCATCAGACGGCTGAACTAGTTCACGATTATGAGATGATATTATCTCTTTCTTCAAAAAAAATTGATATTGGGGTACAACAATTCAAAACATTACAATGCAATGACGTCTTAACATCTAACACATATATAAAATCTCCGCAGCTCTAGCAAGACATCTTGACGCAGGCCAGGTTCGGCACCTTTACCATGTATGAATCCGCACATACACCCCAAATCACGATACATTCTTCGACACTTGGAGCTCAGGCCACCTTGGACACCTTTACCGTTTGCAAGACTCGACACGTTTATCTTGACAGCCGCACCTTTGACATAAGGATTCAACCATCTTAAAATGGACTCCTCACCCAACAGGCCACCGCACTGTTGGCTATCTCTTTCTTCAATTGAATAAGTATACCTCCCATGAATATATCATCTACCGGCTTATCATACCTATGGTTCAACCTTTAACACAGAAAACTATATAACATCACTTGGAGAAGCGTTCAAATGAGGTACCCTGTTTTGTGAGGCAGTGAGGCACGATCTGAGCCGTCCATCGACTCGATCCAACGCATGTGGCGTTGCCACGTGTCACACTACTTTTTACAAAAGTAGTGTGAACACGTCAAAGGCGGCTGTGCCACGTGCGTTGGATAGGTTCGATCAACGGCTCGAATCGTGCCTCACAGCCTCATTCTTACCACCCTGATTCAGTATAGCACTCCCCACATCACTTGAATCATATTCTTCGAAGGTTAGCATTTTAGGATGTAGTGTGTGTTTGTGCTAACGCAGGGCAGGTCGAGTTTAGCTGGAGTGATTTTGTCATCTCTGACTTCAAATGCAAAAATCTTAGCACGGTCTTAGGACTACAGCGTCGAACTTCACAAGAGCTCGGATCCGGATTAGACAAGGCTTTAGGCCTTCGGACCTCATAAGGCTTCTTTTTTTTCAGCCCTTCATACCATTTAGAATAACAAGTTTTTGAATCTAAGGATTGATTATGTATGGGTGGGATGATGTCTTAATTACCATATACATCGAACATCGTCTCTGGCTGAAGTACCGGTCTGCTGATATACATGGATGATTGCAGAAGAAGAATGTGAATCAAATGGATCATTTATTGAATAGCCTCTACCTTTAAATTTATATTTAGAAGACAATTTTCACCTGTTGACAGAAATTTCTTACGAGGAAAAGATACAGACAAGCCTAACCCAGAGGCATGCTAGCTAATATTTGCGCATGCTCTCTCGACGGTCATGCGCCAGTTCTGGATCATAGTACCATCCATGAAAGGGTAACTATATGAAAGCCACGCATTTCAGGTGTTAAAATATCAAGCGCCAATTCAGTTTGAAAGAGTCTCTTCCACATATGCGCTTTGTTCGGCTCACACTTGAGTCTTGAAAAACATACAGCTGCATCACTACTCAAGTGAAGTCCACGGGGATTTCTGCATAATCAAGTTAACTAAACGCCATCAGTTACTACTTGCTAAGATTTCAGAGTATAACTCTGACATGTCAAATTCAAACACAAAAAGCCTTCCTTCTTATTGAAATTGAATGTACGGTATTGTTGCGATGTATACAGACCTAGAGTGAAGTACTTACACTCGAGATGCGGTTGAGCCTGCCCTTGTTGATTATTTAATCACCATTCACAGAGTAGTCGATGTTTATTTTGCTTCTTTAAGAAGCTCTATGTAGGCACATTATAGATATTAAATACACTATATTGGCCTAACGTATTAAATGACGTTGAACTGCAATCCTTAATATTACTCAGATATGGTACAGAGCAAAGAGTACGGTCTCTCTCGAGAGCATCACTTCACATTCATAGCTGCAGCCATGTTCCTAAGTTTCTGTGAAATCTCAGAAAAAGATGGTCTGTCTACTGGATTGGAAGCCCAGCAGCTTTCCATCAAAGATTTCCATTCAGGATCACACCAAGAAGGAATCTGTGGTCGCAGTGTGTTGTTAACAATTCCGCCTACAAATAAAATAATATACTGCATAAAGCACTAAGAAAATATGCATGAGATTGAAGGGACTGAGTTAAATGCTATAGCTGAAATTAATTGATTCTCTCTTTATAAGAGAAAAACTGCAGTTGAAGTGAGCTTAAGAGCGCCTCAATCAAATATGAGTCTTAGATCCGACAAATGAAATAATCTATAATATGCTTCTTCTTTTTTCATATGAAAATGTTGTAGTCAACTTATCTATCTAGTCCTTGCGTTTAAGAGTCTGGTGCAGCAGTAAGAAACCTGATCAAAATACTATAGTGCAGTCTGGCTGATTAAGTTGTATTTTAATGTAAGAATTCGTACAACACCTACCAATGATTGATGCACAATGCATATCTTTGTAGGGTTCATCTCCAGTCAAGAGTTCCCACAATACAATCCCAAAGGAGTATACATCCACCTGCAACACATTTTGTAGCAGAAAGTGTCAACCAAACATCTTGGCCATAAAAAGTAATTGCCAGTCAACCGGCTCAAACTATTGAAACAAGAACAATCTCATAAAACTAAGCCTCTGGGTAAGTTTAAGTAGAAAAGAGGAATTTTGAGACTGAAGTTACGAGAAGAGGCCTCACATTTTCTGAGACCATATTACTCTTTCCACTAAGAAGTTCAGGTGCCATCCAAGGTAAAGTACCACGAACACCTCCAGAAACAAGTGTATGTTGTTTGACCTTTGATAATCCCATGTCACCGATCTTCAAGGAGAAATCCATAATGTTAGAGATATTTGCGATCTTCGTTATATTTTACAAATCATAATCAGAAAGTGTGAAATACAGCATATTACCATACCTTGCACACTGGTCTCTGTGGATCCTTCATGTTCACCAATAAATTTTCACATTTCAAGTCAAAATGTACTATGTTCTTTCCATGCAAGTATTCCATTCCAAATGCTGCATCCATAGCTATGATGAGTCGCTTTCGGCGATCAATTGTTCTGGCAAGTATATAAAATCTGTCAGATTGTTTCTAGAGGCAAATGATTAATCTGACAGTCGACATATGAGGAGCAAATATCAGGAGATACTCGCCCTAAAGGTAAGGTCAGAAATTCTTACCTGTCTTTCTTTTGTAGAAATTGTTTCAAAGATCCGTTAGTCATGAATTCAGTCACCGTTGCCAAAGTACTATCAGGGCCATCCCGGACAATTCCGTAGAATGTAACAATATTTGGATGGTGAAGTGAACTTAATAACAAAGCCTCTTTCCAGAAGTCAGCAATCTATACCATGCACAAAAAAAAGCACAATCAGTCAACGAACATGTACCCAAATTACTTACTTTTTATGGGCTGAGACAAGAGACTAACGAGGATAAACTAGCAAGCAAGCACCAAATGTGGCACTTATATGGTGACTGTTAAACAATAGGCTACTCCAAATATAAAGTATGCTTAGATATATACTGTAAAATCAATATTGGAGGTCCCCCACTCAGAATTACTAACAACGCGAAACTTTTCTCAAATATGAAAACCAAATGAAAGAAACTAATGCAACTTTTGTAGCATGTGGAACGAAATTACTTTTCATATCTATTTTTTTTATTACACTTTTCATATCTAATTGAATAACAATTTCATTGACTTAAGAGTTAAGACTTCCACAAGGTATGGAAGACCACTGAACCCAACAATAATGATTTACTGATGCCGACTTTACATTTGGTAGAATGATAACCGTTCATAAGGAAAGCTCCGAAAAGGTTAGATGGAACTACCAAACGCTCTCTTTGCTTTCCGGCAAAGCAGCTAGCTTTGATCCTCTTTACCGCGACATCAGAGCCTTTCCATTTCCCATGAAACACTGCACCATATGTTCCAGTGCCCAACTCCCGGATCTCCTCCAAGTCATCATTCTTGATTGTCTGAACATAATTTAGACATACAAATCATGGTTATAAGAAGGCATCACAATTGAATGAATTGATATTCTCATTAAGTACACTAGGCACAATTTGAGAGAAAAATACCTGCAGCCCCCTGGCTATAGCTTCAGCCTCAGCCTCTGTTGGTTCAATTTTTGATGTGTCAACATTATCGCTGTCGGAGTCGCCATCGGCTTGAGTGTCCTATAAGGCAAGATAATAGTTCAATATTAGAAGATGTGAGCTAAATGATTTTCGGTGCGTAAAAAAGACTATCTTACGCCTATTTCAACTGGATTTTTTTCCTTGTCTGGAGAATCGTCCAATACAGCAGAACTATTATGGTCTTGGAATTTCGCTTTCACCTCCTCAGCACCCTCTAATGCTGCTTTTTTTACGGAAGCAATCAATTCGGGCAAGAAACTCAATTGCTCAACAGATAGTTTTGTTTCAAGAAGAACAGTAGGGTCCTTTTCGCCAACCTTTTCCTCATCTGCATTTTCATTAGATGGTTCAGAAACATGGGTGCCAACAGACTCAATGACAGTCATGCCAGCTTGATTCTCATCTCCAGTGTTGTTCTGTTCAATCCCACCATTATGTTCCACAACCAGAGTTCCTTTGGCTTCCCTAGACCCATTTTCTTCCACAGTCACTGCCGGAGCATCATTGTTCTCTTTTCTTGATCCCAGATCAGCAATAACTACTTGATCACTGACTAGAGCTGATGCTGGAATAAGAAAGTCTGCAGGTTCCACATCATATACAAAGTTATCAGGTATGGACTGAACAATACTTGGATCATCAGGCATGGATTGAATAGCACCCGGATTATCAGGCATGGATTGAATAGCACCCGGATTATCAGGACGGTGTTTTAAGTGTCTTGTATTTAATCTCAATGCATGTCCATGCGGATATTCCAACATAGCGGAAGCGTCTAAGCCCCCAACTTCTGGTGAAGCGTGTACTACATTTTGATTATTGGTCCCAATATGCATTGTTGGACTACCTTCTTTGGTATTTCTGTGATATCCAGAACTAAGTACGCCATTAGTTAATGGGCTAGCAGGGAGTTCAGAACCATGACGCAGAGGGGTCTGAACATTTTTCCATGATCCATGTGAAGGTACATGACCATATTGTACTTGGCAACTGTTTTCAGTCCCGTAAACAAGAGGAGGATTTCCATAAGGACCTTCATGCACATGACTTTGAATATGAGGTCCTAGGGGTGCAGCTTTGTTAACAAATGGTTCAGCCCCAAATTCATACCCAGGTCGTACATATCTTTGTTCTTCAAATTGTGAATAGTTTGAAGTTGCGAGAGGTCCATCTTGAAGATTATAATTACCAATAGGAGTAGTAAAACCACTACCATCCACTATATAGCGATCACCCAACCTCCCATCACTTGGTAGAAACCCTCGTGGCCCCTCAGCTCGAGGATTTAACTGATTCCGTGGCGTCCAACCACTTTCAGTATTTGGATGGCACACATTACAGGGATCAAATGCTTGCTGCAGCCCATTTCCCATGTGGGAGTACTCCACATCTGGTGGATTTCTCTTGTATGTCATACGACACTGCCCGCAGATGCTGTTTCCCTCTACCTGATTGGTGTCGTGAAGCACATTTCCTGGGAAACCTGCCATATGACCCGACGGTGCATTGTGGGGTTGCTGTGGCTGGCGCTCCATCATCGTGGGATGAGGGTTTTGCTGCGGGTGCTGAATGACTTGAGCTGGCCGCACATAATCCTCCGAAAATCTACCATCAGAAAACTCTACAGGCATACGGTATCTAGCAGAGGATGGTGAATGTGGGAACTCTGATGTCCTTGGATCAAAATGCCCATGATGCCTAGGGGAATAGAATGCTGGAGCGGGGTTCCAGGGAGGCTCCATGTCGCCGTACCTATGACCAGGGATTTGTTGTAGCTGACCAGAACCATACTGAGCATGTTGCAAATTATATGACGGCATGATGTTATCCCAGTTCCGCTGGTTATGAACACTCCCCTCTGGACCAGCGCTAAAAATTTGGTCTCCAGCATACATATCATCGACGAAACTCATTCTTGGCGAGTCATTCCATTGCTGATTCCTAAAATCAGAGGGATCATTCATATTATTCAAAGCATCAACATATCTCCTTTCGCTGTCCCTTTCGTCTGATTCAATGAAGTGGAGCGGAACATCTTGATCAGGGTGAGAAAAAAGAAATATCCTCAGTCTAATAAATCCATCACCGGACCCCAACTTATCATATTCCTCCATCATATTAGTAACGTCATCATCGTTCACCACCGACACCAGTGCATCAAGATCTTCATCAGGCTGTTGGTACTTCAATAAATTTGCCTCTTCAAAAAGTTCCTTCATTCTGCTCATCAAATCCTCATACTTAATATCCCTAGGAACACTCACAATTCTCGTCTCACCTCCAACATACCTCAACTTCCCATCCTGAGGTCTTGGAATAATGCTACCGGAAAAACTACACAAGAACTTCACCCGCTGACTCTCATCATTGGATCCAGGGGTCGACACAGCTGCAGACCCCTCGTAGGGCCTTGGAGAAGCAGAAGGGCTATCCATCAAAACTCGATTCCTCTCTTCCTGATAACCTTATTCACCAAAGTCGATCCCTTTATTGCACATCAGAAACCCAGTAACTAAAATCTACACCTACCACCATCTTCAAAACATTAGAACACCCACCTCCCAAATTTGTATCCATGCACTTAAATCACCATTTCCACTAATAGCGACACCAAACGGCAGCAGCTATTGTCAACACCCCAACCGATCACGGACCTGATAATCTACAAGAAATAACAAAAAAAGGCATCATCAATAAAAGCACAAAAACACCAATTGATTCCCCCAAGTTGCATACATGAATCACGCTTCGACAAGCTCGCACCTTTCCTTTACCCAATCACCAAACGTCACTGCCCAATTTGAATCATTCCACAACAAACCCAAATAACAATTCAGTCGCAGAAAACTGAGAGATTGAATCCACTAAATCCTAACGATCCAAAATGCTCAACCCGTACCTTGTCGAATCGTAGCTGAGCTTCCCGATCTTGGGTGTCCGGGAAGAATCAAAGAACGATTAAGAGAGTGTAATAATTAAACTACGATGGCGTGATTGAGACGATGTAGGGAAAATGGGAGTGGGGATTGAATGAAGAGGTACATAGCTGAGCTTCTCGATTCGGATGCTGAACGCATCTTTTATTATTCTTTTTACTTTAAAAAAAAGCATGTTTTTTATTTCATTTTAATTCGATTATTTTCCAACGCACCTTTATTTTTATTTTAATCAAGACACCTTTACTTATTATAATTAGAGTTGCAAATTTTTGGGTAATATTTCAGATCAAATAAAAATCAAGATTATATATAAAAATTAATATTTTAATTAAATATTATCATGTGTATCGTTGGAACAATTATAATTGGGGTGTTTTTTTATAAATAAAAAAAATTAAAATAGACTTATTTAAAAATATATGTATAAACGTCATAAAAATTATTCACACTTAACAGATGCATATTAAGTATGTACATTACTAATTTTAGTCTGAATATCAATTTAAGTGTGTTTTTGAATTCTGTACATTACTAATTTAGTCTGGATATTATCAATTTAAATCTGGACAGTATTGAGTCTGTTTTAATAATGGATATTACTAATTAAAGTCTGATCATTACCAAGTTAAGTCTGATCATTACCAATTTAAGTCTGGACAGTATTGAGTCTGTTTTTAAGTTTGGACATTATCGATTTAAGTCTGATCATTACCAAGTTAAGTCTGATCATTACCAAGTTAAGGTTGAGCATTGTCAATTTAAGTCTGGACAGTATTGAGTATGTTTTTAAGTCTGGATATTATCAATTTAAGTCTGATCATATCTGATCATTCAAAGTTAAGTCTGATCATTCCAAGTTTAGTCTGATCATTCCAAGTTTAGTGTGATCATTCCAAGTTAAGTCTGATCATTCCAAGTTAAGTCTGATCATTCCAAGTTAAGTTTGATCATCATGTCTGATCATTTCAAGTGAAGTCTCATCATTTCAAGTTAAGTCTGATCATTTCAAGTCTAATCATTTTAAGTCTGATCATTCCAAGTTAAGTCTGATCATTCCAAGTTAAGTCTGATTTAAAATCCGGGATATGTGGATGACTTAATGCCCCTCCGTGTTATATCCGAGATTTCGACGAAATTGGACATGTGTCAACTTGAAATCCGATTTTTGATTTTCATATGTAATCGTGATTTTTATCCTGAACCGCACTCTTTGGGTAAATTATAATTTGGCAAAATTGTATTATAATTTGTGGAGTTTGGATCAAATACAAACCACTATTATAAATAAAAACTACAAACCCATAAAAAATTTGAGACGTGTAAAAATCGACCAATCAAAATTCACCCGAACTTCATTCCGTCGGGGTTCTTTTTGTAAATAAAAAAACACACGCGGATTTATTTAAAAATATATAAAAGATAGGAGGGGTATAATCGTCCTAAAATTCGCTACAGTAAAATTCGACTTTCGCTACTGTACGTTTTTAAGTCTGATCATCATGCGTTAAGTCTGATCATTTAGAATAAATTTTGACTTTTGCTACAGTAAAATTGATCAGACTTAAAAAATGACTGTCGCTACAGTAATGATCAGACTTAAAAAAACAATGATCAGACCTAAACCAGTAATGACCAGACTTTAAAAAAACAATAATCAGACTTAAAAAAATGATGAGACTTAAACCAGTAATGATCATACTTAAAAACAATGATCAGACTTAAACCATTAATGACCAGACTTAAAAAACAATGATCAGACTTAAAAAAATGAACAGACTAAAAATAATAATGAGCAGACTTAAACCATTAATGATCAGACTTAAAACCATTAATGATCAGACTTACAAAGTAATGATCAGACTTAAAAAAACAATGATCAGACTTAAAAAACAATGATCATTAAGTCTGATCATTAAGTGTTTTAAGTCTGATCATTAAGTATTTTAAGTCTGATTATTGTCTATTTTTAAGTCTGATCATTAAGTCTTTTAAGTCTGATCATTGCTACTTTTTAAGTCTGATCATTAAGTTTTTTAAGTCTGATAACTAAGTCTTTTAAGTCTGATCGTTAAGTCTTTTAAGTCTGGTGATTAAGTGTTTTAAGTCTGATCATTAAGTCTTTTTAAGTCTGATTATTGTCTATTTTTAAGTCTGATCATTAAGTCTTTTAAGTCTGATCATTGCTGCTTTTTAAGTCTAATCATTACCATTTTTAAGTCTGATCATTAAGTCTTTTAAGTCTGATCATTGTCTATTTTTAAGTCTGATCATTGTCTATTTTTAAGTCTGATCATTAAGTCTTTTAAGTCTGGTCATTAAGTTTTTTAAGTCTGATTATTAAGTCTTTTAAGTCTGGTCATTAAGTGTTTTAAGTCTGATCATTAAGTATTTTAAGTCTGATTATTGTCTATTTTTAAGTCTGATCATTGCTGCTTTTTAAGTGTGATCATTAAGACTTTTAAGTCTGATCATTGCTGCTTTTTAAGTCTGATCATTAAGTCTTTTAAGTCTGATCATTAACAACTCTTGGACTTAATTGAAAATAACATTATTAGGTTTATACCCCTCCGTGTGGAATGACTATAATACCCCTCCGTGTTTTGTCCGGGATTTCGACTAAAATGGGACACGTGTCGGCTTAATAATCGGTTTGTAGTTTTTATTTTTAAATTGGTTTGTACCCGAACCGCACTCTAACTTGGGTTATATAAATTGAATGAGATACATAATTTATCAAACTTTGTATATAATGTGTGACCGAAAAATTAATTATACAAGTGATTTAATTTTATCTATCTAAATGACTAATTTAACGAACTATTAAAAAAATGATTAATTTAACGACATTTACTGATTTGAATTTTTTTTACCAAAAAAAAAAATCAATTTAACGACGCTTACTGATTTGAATTTTTTACAAAAAAAACAAATAATAATAATAATGTTTCGCCTAATCATTTTTCATTAGTATTAATTAAACTATTAAATAACAAAACAAAGTGAAGAACATGTATACATGTCTCTAGGGTTTCGACTGACAGCCGCAGCGCGGATGAGCCTTTGATAAAATTGAAGCTCATCGTCATCGACAGAATCCCAAGCCCTTGAAATGGAGGAGCTTCCGGAAGATTTGACGTACGGAGTGTTTCTGAATCTGCAATTGAAAGCACTTATAAGATTCCGCAGTCTGTCGAAACGGTGGAACGAGATTATCACAAGCCCAGCTTTCGCCAAGGACCACATGCGCACACAAAATCCCAGAAACAACATTCTTTTCACCGACACACACCTCGGCACTTGTCATATGGTGGATATTTATGAAACTGACGAAGCAGAGTATGGCATGACGGCAAGTCGCTCATGTCGGCTAACTAAGGGAAAAAACACCAATCTACCCCCATTTCAAACTCAAATCACCCATATACACCAACTCAAATTTAAATCACCAATCTACCCCACTTTTTAATGATTCCGGTTTGTGTCGTACCGGAATTAGGGTTTTTGTCTAATTCCGGTTTATTTCCAACCGGGACTCTTCGGAAAACGGAGACGTGGCGTACCGGAATCGTTCCACATCAGACATTTCTACGAATTCCGGTATAGGACATACCGGAATTATCCAAAACCCTAATTCCGGTTTGTGTCGTACCGGAATCATTAAAAAGTGGGGTAGATTGGTGATTTGAGTTTGAGTTGGTGTATATGAGTGATTTGAGTTTGGATTGGGGGTAGATTGGTGTTTTTTCCGTAACTAAGTTACAAGGCGGCATGCCTTTTCGCATGAGTCGTAAGTGGCGACGGACCTGCAGGTTGTGCTCATCTTCTTGTCATGGTATGTTGTGCATCGCTTATTATTATAATGATCATGCAGCTGTTTGGAATCCTTTAACACATAAGTCCAAAGAAGATTCTATGGCCTGTTAGGAAGATTGGATCTTGTCTGGACTTTTCAGGCTCGTATTTAGGATTTGGGTATGACCATGTAGCAGATGATTATAAGATTGTAGTGCATATGCCCTACAATGACTATACTTCTGGTGGCCCGAAGCGGACGATGACGACGCATATCATGTCGTTGAAGAAAGGCTGCTGATATTGATGACGGTGGCCGCGGCTGGAGAAAAATTGAAAAGGGATGTTCTTGGCCCAAGCTATAGCTTCAACAAAAAAAACAAAAAAACTGGGCTGAAAACAACCCGGGCTGCAGCCCGATAAGCCCACCACATGGCTTCGTCCCTGTTCTTGGGGTCATCCGGTTATTAGCCACTAAGACGAGGTGCCAGTGAATGTTGGTGGAAGTATGTACTGGATTGGGAGTGCGAAAACAATGCCTGAGAATAATAATAATAATGCTAGTAAGTATTGGATGTCACAAATGAAGTATGATACTTGGTACTCTTTCATTCTCAAGTTCAACCTCGTCGATGAGACATCCGAAACCCTGGCTCCTCCTGCGATGGAAAATCACCGTGTACCGAGATGGGCTACACAAATAGGCAAGTTTAAAGGATGTCTTTGCTTCTTCCATTTACAGTGTATGATACCTGAGGCCACAGCTTATGATCCAGCATTTCCATTTTCTTGTAACATATGGATCAAGCATGAAGACAAACTTGGTGGTGGTGAAGCAAAAGCAATTTGGAGCAAGTTTATGAATGTTCCCGATTTTGCACCTTTTAGCCAAAATCCTCTTGAATATTCTGTAGTAGCCTTTTCGAACAAAGGAGATGTTATCTTGTTTCCGCCAAGCGGATATCGATGGTTTTGGATATATTCTCAGGCCGAACAGAGGTTTCAGTTTGTGAAAGATACTGAACGTGGTCAGTATCAAGATGGGAGCAATATTCATCTTTTGGATATGGAAACTTTAGTTTCCCCATTTTAGATTTTTGTTGTTGTTGATGAAACCCATTTTAGATTCTTAACTGAATAGCAAGTTAATTAGTTAATGTTTTTTGCCTACTCTATTTCTCTTTATATTCATTATTATTAGTGTGCTTCATTATATTATTTTGGTTACAAATTACAATTGTGTCTAAATAGTTTATGTTGATTTGTATTAGTTAAATGAAATTTTAATTTTTAATTTTTAATTTTTAATTAATTATCAGGATGTGGTGACAATCTTAAGTATCTGTAACAATCAATACCTCAATTTGTGTTGGGTCTGAAGTTCGAAGTTGGATGGTGTGAGGTGTAGAATCGGACCTCAATCTTAATCGTCGAAGATCTGAGATGGGTCGAATGTTTTATAGATGGCTTATGCTTCAATTGTTTGCGAGACATATACGAATTGTAATCCATGAATGAAAAAATATATGACAAAGGAAGGGTATGAACTATCATTCATTGACAAATTACAGTACGAACTATGAAAATTGACAATTAAGAATAATTTCAAAATATTTTAATCATCAATTTCACAACTAAGGGCAATAAAGTTCTTTCAATTCATTCGTTTAGTTAATTTTGTAAATTGACAGAGTGATATTCCGTCAGTTGAGTGTTTTATGAGAATTAAAATATTTTGAGATTTCTTTTAATTTTTAATTTTCATAATTCGGACAATAATTTATCAATGGTGATATTTCATATACTACTTTATCATTTTATTTAAAAAAAAATACTAAAATTCATTACACCGGTACCCATCCAGAACAAATAAAAAGCTCAAAATCTGATCATCTTTCCACATACACAAAAAGCACACAGTTAATCAGTTGCCAAATATGGTTTTTAAGTGATCCAGCTGTGGCATTGTTGGACTTTCCAATCGAGAATCTACTTTAAAAAAAATTAGAATCCCTCCACAAATCAATACAAAGTGCGGACATCCTCGTACCGACGATTAACATTCCATATTTGGTAACACCGAGTTTCTAGAAGCTTTCTATAAATGTCATCATTACGCTGTACAAGAACTCATGTCTCCTGCACATTACCAAATTACTAGTACCAGCTACTACTTCATCCTGAGAAAAGCTTATTTATTTTTCCAACACTAACTGACAACTATGTTGCAGCCGGAACAAACCAGTGCTGTTGAGTCCACTCCGGCGGCTGATGATCAGATATATCCATCGTCCGAGGATGCGAAGGAGACGCCCACCTTCGATACCCAAGGGCTGAGAGTTCTGGCTGTGGATGACAATGCTGTGTGTCTCAAAATTCTTGTTGCTCTGCTCCATCAGTGTAGATATAATGGTACAGCTCAATCAACTCGATTTTTTAGCATAAAGGGTTGTGGTCTTCTAGCACTCATAGTTGTGGATGTTGTCGAGTCCTTTGGATTTTTTTTTTAAAGTCTCTGATTTTTTTTAGCTTAAAAGTCAAGTACCATAGTCACTTATTCAGATTAAATTGCTAAGTTGATTTCTTCCATTCAGTTAAAGACGTTCAATCTCAGTTTAGTTCAAAATAACACGAAATTAGGTTTTCTTTATTTTTGCTTGCAGTGACTGAAACAACAAATCCAGTTGAGGCATTGCAGATTTTGAGGATGAGGAAAAATGAGTTTGACTTGGTGATAACAGGAATGAGAATGCTGGAGATGGACGGCTTAGATCTCATCCAGAAGATATCACTCGAGATGAACTTGCCTGTTGTCAGTAAGAATGAGTACCTTTGCAACTCTTGCTAGATACTGGTATGTGCAGCTGATCTAAGATTTAACTGTTTACAGTTCTTTCGGCGGACGATAACAAGAGGACAATCATGAAAGCAATAAGATATGGCGCGAGGGACTACATCATTAAGCCTCCGCGAATGGACCAGATCAAGAATGTATGGCAGCATGTAGTCAGGAAGCGATTGTTTGGACCGATTTCGAAAGATGTACTTAAAGAAAATTCAAGTGTTTCTTCAGGAGAAACTCGATGCCCGGTTGAGGATTTTAAGAGAAAATTTGCTGAGATGGAGGACAAAGGAAAGACTGATGAAGAAGCTGCCAGTACTTTGAATGACAATGCAGACAGTGTTTCTGCTGCTGCTGCTAAAAAGAAAAAGAGAGTGAATTGGACTGCTGATCTGCATAACAAATTTATCGATGCGATGGAGAAGATTGGACCCAGTAAGAACTTTTATTCAAAAATCCTTCAGAAAACATTATTTCAGCTGTTTTGACATCTGAGAAAATTTTCTTATTTTGTGAACAGATGCCGTCCCGAAGGAGATTTTGAAAGTTATGAATGTTTCGTGGTTAACTCGGGCGAATGTGGCGAGCCATTTACAGGTGAGTTCAGTACATTATGTGATATGTTACCAGTAATTCATGAGAATGAAGGCCTAATTTTGTGCATACCAATGTTATTGTTCTTCCTTGGGCTTTTAGAAATACAAGAACACGCAGAGAGATCAGGCGCAGAGCACGCCGCCGGCAACAAATTCATACATGAACAATGTAGTCTCTGCTGCAGGGGAGCATGGGTACCAAAGTAGCCACAGTTTAATTCCAACACTTCCTCAGGGACTTCCCTATCATCAAAATTCCAACCTCCAACATATTTTGAGTCCCGGTTTAAGGTATGCTAACCAGCACCAGATTTCACTAATCAGCCATGACCAGCGGCATAATCTTCAAATGAACCGATCAGCTAACCAAGCGCCAACTATTCTCAACGGCACACCTGTGACGCCTAGGAATGTCTTGAATAATATGCAAGGCTACAGTCTAGGTCCTCGGTGCGACCAGCTTAGGTTTTCGCCTTTTGGTACTGATAGGAACAACATGGCAAATTATTATTCATTCAGGCAACCTTTCGCTAATCCTTCAGAACTGGATGAACATATACTTGCAGCAGCAGCACCAAGCGCATTCGTGGCAGACGCCAAGCAGAACTGCCTGCTGGCCAACGGTTCGTACAGCTCTCAATTCTTGTTTAAACTGACAAATACAATGAAAATTTGATCATTTGTTTTTCTTTTTATTGTCTCTTTTAGGACAAAATTATTTGGGTCTGACCTCTGAAAATCAGGACATGCAACTGGACTGGACAACTGCACTGGAGTTTGAGGACAATCTTCTGACCAACTCGAACACTAAAACCAGCAATGTTGATGCTTATCATGTTCAGACCACTCCAATAGAGTCTCCGGGTCACTTTTTTGCTGATCCCGCGCATACAGATCCATTCGAAACTCCAGCCCTGGGCAGCAATAGTGACTTGGAATTCAAGTAAACGATGGCTCTTCTTGCAAGAAATCCTTGAAAGATTAATCCCCTGTTTTGGTTCTTGAAAAATGGAGGCTAAAGAAGTTATAAAGATTGTATATAAAATTCACCTTATCATTTATGGTCAACAACATTGTAAAAAACGCGGGCGGAAATGGTGTCCGAGGGTTACTTTAGTCGGTTTTCTAATTTTGAATTGTTTAATATTTATTTATACGTTTTTAAACATAAATGAGATATTATTATAAAATCTATAATGGTGTGTCCCTTATTTTTATTGAGTTCAAAATTAGTAAAAAGTTCATATTTCTTTTTTTATGGGAAAAGTTGTACAGAAGTCGGACATCGACGACTCATGACTTCGATTCAGTACATATAGTCAGGTTAAAGCACAGACCTAAACCGGCCAACCCATCCTCGTCAGAAACAACCATCAAAGCCACTAACATCCCCTGGCCAGAACCGGGAAAATAGGGCAACTAGAACGACTAATGCGACTATCACTCAGTCCGCAAGCGTCTGAGGACGAACAACTCACTCAGTCCGAAAACCGACTGAGAATAGTCACTTATTCAACGACAACTAAAACTAAACCTACACTAAACTAAACACTAAACTAACAATAACTTAAAAAACCTAAGAAGTGGGCAAATCGGCACAACCGGTCAACAGGCGAAGTGCACAGCAAGCAACAAAAACGAACCCAGGCCACTCGGAGAACCACGCTAGCCAACCGACGACCACCATCCATGACGACTCCCTGCACCACCCAGACCAAATCCACAGCCAACCGCCCGCCAAGCCAGAGCCAATCCCATGGACAGCCTCCGCCCGCCGTCCATCAGCCTGAGCCACCATCCGTTCGTGTCACTGCCGCCACCCCACGCACCACCCAGAACAAACCGACCCAAAACAAGCACCGACGACCCGTCGGAAGGCCTCCATCCACGGATGAAAACCGTCACCGCTACCCACTCCACGCACCCCAACCGACGCCGGGCGAAGCACGGCAACCGACGGAGAAGCAGCAGCGGAGAGTGACAGCAGCTCCGGGAAAGGATGGGCCAGCCCGGGCCGAAAACCATGGTTGCCGGCGGAGGAGACTGAGACGAAAAGATTGCTTCGGTTAGAAAATAGAGTTTTTTGAGAAGAGAAGATGGAGTTTTTTTTCGAGGAGAGAATTTGTGAATTTTTTAAAAGTTCATATTTCTAACAGAAGGTTCATATTATTGATGTTTTCATTCGAGGGCAATAAATAAAATAATTTGACAAAATTTTGAACGTCAAGGTGATTAAATATGAACGTCAAGTACGATAGTTCACATGGGTTGATAGACCTTTAAAAGTGAAACTCAAAATAAGGTAAAAACGAAAAAACAAACTAACAAATATGGCAAAAAAATTCATCTATATTAGGCGGCATATACATGGGCTAGTATCAATGGGCCGGGTTAAAGTAAGCCATTCAACTAGGCTCTTGGCTCATCTCAGCCATCTTCTTCTTCGTCTTCCTCATTCTACTTTTGCATGATTGCATCTCAATTTGCAGCTCGAAAAAATTCAAACTAATTTCATCCAAGTTTTTTTTTGGCGGCATTTGTTATCTAGCTCGAATCGTTATCGACAACAGATTCTGATTTCGCCGCCCTATGCCCTAATTTGTTATAACTACTGAATTTTAGTACGTTGATGGTACCGGGTTGAGATACGGAAAAGAGTAGTTCAAATGAAATTACTACCAAGCGATTTGAAGGGGATCGTAACGAGAAGCTTAAAGACAGGGTCGTCTTGCGCGTGTATAGGTACGGACATATATATAGTCTGACGCTTCCATGAGTGGAGTATAATTTAAGTGAAGTGAATCGTTGTGTTGTTTTGTTCCGATAATTGTTAATCCGGGGCCGGATTTTGACTTTGTAATTTTCAGGAATGTGTTCATTTTGGTTATCCGTAGCCCGTAGGGTATGATTTCAAGTTAAAGGAGGATTGCATGTGAAACAAGGATTATGACTTTATATATATATATAGAGATGCGCTCAAATGAAAACTACCCCTTACACTAAGAACCTAAGAACAGATCTGGGCCACTGATCTTGTTGCATCTCATGGTGCATATGCAGCCACGTGTCCCACCCAATTGCATTTGTTTTATTGAATTGTTTAATTCATTTGTTTGAAATAGAAGGCTGAAGGGCAAATTAGACATTACACCTTACACAATTGTTCTAATCTCTGTACTCGTTCTCTCTCCATCAGTTCGAAACCTCAACATCGTTTCTTCGATCTCTGTTCAAATATCGTTGCAGCCCAAGAACAAGGGTTTGACGACGATTTCACATGAGCGGGAGGTGACGCTCAGGACGGTTTGAACCGCGGCGACGTTGAGGACGGCGATGCGGTTTCTTGGTACCGGTTTCGACGCTTGAGCTAGGGTTTTTGCCTACTGCGGCTTGGAAGCTTAATCAGAGGATCCGCCTGAGGTGAAAAAGCCATCGATTCGGCTGCGAAATCAGAGGATTCGCCTGGATCTGAATTCGGTGAGATTTAAGATTCGACCCGTCGGCTCCAAGCAGCGCAAGCAGAAGTCGCGGCTCAACTCCGGTGAGATAGCAGCAGCTGTTCTCAAAGGAGTTGCCACTGTGGCGGCTCTTGATGCTGACGCTCATAAATCATTAGCTCAGGTATTCTGCTCTTGTAATTATTTATGCTGGATTAAGTAGTCGAACATCTTTTATATGATTAATTTCATAAAAATTACGGGACAATTTTGGAGTTATATTTGTTAGATCTGATTACATATGTTAAGGCAGCTACTCTTGTCAGGGGACTATCGAACCATATTTGTAGATCCAAAAAAATTGTAGAACCAAAATTAACTTGTTAATGCATTAGATTTGTGCATCTAGTACTTCTGTTTATCATCTTAGTGTTGGATTGCATTGTTTACCCTGCTTGCTTACAATAATCAGTGTTGTATGGTATGGATTAAAAGTGATGGTAGTGAAATGCATGGTATGGCGTGTTTGAAGTGTGACAGTGAAATGCATGGTATTTAGTAGGCTGGCTAGTTTAATATCATCTTCATGCCTTGATGATTGTTGAGGCTATTGTGTTACTAGTTGTGTTTGGTTTTTGAGAAATCAGTCTTGTACAGGGCACTTGCTGTTTCCTACTCGGAGAGAAAACCGAAATTGATGAAATTGTTGAGCAAGCCTTTTGAAGTTGGTTTTGGGACGGAGCACATCAAGTGAGCAGCATCCTCAGTTTCTTGGAGACGAAAACATGATTCAGCACTTTAGCATCAGTTTTTCTTACCTTTGTTTTTGGGACGGAGCACAACCATGAGTGAAAAATGTTGTAACTTAGTAACCCAGTCTTGTACAGGGCACGTACTAACGTTTGAAGCTTCAGTTGAATTGAGGAGCAAAGAGTTTGATTGCCAGTGTAGTGTGATTGTTAACTGGATATTACTTGGTTTGATGTTTGTATATCAGCATCAAGAACTTTTTCTTACTTGTATTAGCAGATGCTTGAGGGAAACATTATGTGTATGTATGTGAATTGAATAATTTTGTAATACTATGCTACACTTAAGATGTGTAAAATGCCATCAATGGGTTTTTAATATTTTGTATTTTGTTGGTGTAGGACGTTGTCGGAACCTGGAGGCGTAAAGTCGTTGATGCTGCAGCACTGTGCAGTGGCCGCGGTGAGGATGATGATGTGCCTCATCTCGTCTGGTGATTGTGCCATCAGTGTAGTCCAACTGCTGGGAGAAATATTGTACAAGGATTGCATATACTTCATTTTGTGATGATTATAATTTGCATTGTCAGTAACATTCTATTCATGTGTTAAACTTGTATGTAATAACAATTTGCCTGTAGTGTTTGTACACTAGAGTTAAACTTTTAACAATTTACTCACGTTGCTATATTATGCATTTAGTATTCTCTTACTCTCGTTCTATTATGCACTCCACCTTCCCTCACGAGAGTTCGTTTATGCAGTTAATTGTCTCTCACGTCGTCCTATTATTCACTCAATCTTTCCTCACGCCGTCCTATTATGCACTCGATCAGTCCGATGCGGCTAAGCGCTTGAGATCTTTTTGTATGAGTTTTTCTTAACTTCATTTATTTTGCGTTTCTTGATGCCAGTTATGTTGGCTATGGGACGTGCGTTAATGTAATTGATACCCAAGGTGTGCAATCTAAGTAATTGTAGGAGTCAAGCAGTTAATCTCTTCGATGCATGCCTGCCCAAAAGTACCCCATCAATCGATTCATCAAATACTAATAAAAAGTGTTCCTAAGTATGTGAGAAGCTTCACTTTGTTCGAACCTTCCTCACCTCGCTCTTTTCTCCAGATTGCACTCACTTTGAAAATGCGCACATTTTCAACTCCAGATTGCACTCCCTTAACAACATTTTCAATTCCAGCCTGCACTTCCTCAACGGCATTATCAGCTCCAAACTACACTCCCTCAACATCATAATCAGCTCCAGACTGCACTCCCTCAACAACAATTTTAGTTCCAGACTGCACTCCATCAACACCATTTTCAATTCCAGACTGCACTCCCTCAACCGCATTATCAACTCTAGACTGCACTATCTCAACAGCATTATCAGCTCCAGACTGCACTCCCCCAGTAGCATTATTAGCTCCAGCCTGCACTCCCTCAATAACATTATCAGCTCCAGACTGCACTCCCTCAACAGCATTATCAACTCCAGACTGCACTCCCTCAACAATATTTTCAGTTCCAGACTGCACTCCCTCAACAACATTATCAGCTCTAGACTGTACTCCCTCAACAGCATTTTCAGTTCCTGCCTGCACTCCCTCAACAACATTATCAGCTCTAAACTACACTCCCTCGACATCATAATCAGCTCCAGACTGCACTCCCTCAACAACATTTTTAGTTCCAGACTGCACTCCATCAACACCATTTTCAATTCCAGACTGCACTCCCTCAACTGCATTATCAGCTCTAGACTGCACTACCTCAATAGCATTATCAGCTCCAGACTGCACTCCCTCAATAGCATTATCAGCTCCAGACTGCACTCCCTCAATAGCATTATCAGCTCCAGACTGCACTCCCTCAATAGCATTATCAGCTCCAGACTGCACTCCCTATAAAGCATTATCAACTCCAGACTGCACTCCCTCAACAACATTTTTTGTTCCAGACTGCACTCCCTCAACAACATTATCAACCAGACTGTACTCCCTCAACATTATTTTCAGTTCCAGCCTGCACTCCCTCAACAACATTATCAGCTATAGACTGCACTCCCTCAACAACATTATCAGCTCCAGACTGCACTCCCTCAATAGCATTTTCAGTCCAGACTGCACTCCCTCGACATCATTTTTAGCTCCAGACTGCACTCCCTTGACAACATTTTCAGTTCCAGCCTGCACTCCCTCCACAGCATTATTAACTCCAAATTGCACTCCCTCGACAACATTTGTTGTCTTTTTCCGGACTCTTTAAATTTTACACATTTAAAATAGTACAAACACCTAGAGTACATATATATGCATCAAGCAAAACATTTTTTCTCCTTTTCTGTTACATTTTGCACTTAAAAATAAATTCATTCACTGTTTCAGTTTGCACTTAATTTTATAACTAGAAGAATATCTGCGCTTTAAATTTTTATTATCTTTTGTTTTTTGCACTTTAAATTTTTATAAACAGAGCGACGTGAGGGATTAAGTGCAAAACATTGTTTCTCCTTTTGTGCACTCTTTAAATTTTACACATTTGTAATAGTACAATTTATACCTAGAGTACATATATATATGCATCAAGCAACATATTTTGTAATTTCTTCACTTTATAACCAAGTACACACATAAATGCAGTCATTACACTTCAAAATTCGCTCAGCCCCTTGAACATCAAGTTGCACCGTCCCACTATCCTCTTCACTTTATGTTGCATCATCTTATTGGCATCCACATTGTAGTTCCTCGATCGTCTCATCACCTTTGTTCAAAAAAATAAAGATGCATTATCAATAAATATTTTTCGCACTAAATAATAATGTGATGATGAATGAAGATGAACACAAACAACACTGAGGTTTTCCACGTAGGGTACCAAGATTCAAGAGTATAAAAGAAAATGAACCAAAAGGATTCAGCATTGTTTTAAAGCCATCGACATTCAAGCGACAAAATGAACCAAAATGGCAACAAAATAAATCACAGCAACATATCCCCATCTAGCAACATGAAACAATCTGAATCACAGCAAACAATCGCAGAGTAAAATAAACAACAATTTCATTCATGGATGCATCAGATACATAGCAAGTTCTATGAGAATACGGCAGTATATAGTTACCTTCATTCATGGATGCATCAGATACATGATGACTGCTCTTCACCCATAAAATAAACATCAATTTCATTCATCAACCCCATCAAGACCAGTTTGCTGTGCAATATCAAAACCCATGATACAAATTTCCAGAAATGATGACCTGAACACACATGCAGAATCCTAAATCCAACTAAAATATAATCTGATATCTATGGTGAATAAAATCACCAGGATAATTAAGATTGTTATTTCGGGGCATCTCATAAACCTAAAATGGGAAAAGACTGACCTTTCGGTAACAACTGCAATAGATCGATCAGAGCAGTGTCGAACGCGAATCTCCACAAGACTTCCCTCGCTCCACTCCACCACGTTCGTCGCCATCGCATCGATCCTCCTCTCGAACTCCAGCTCCCACCACCGAGCTGAATCAGACGCCGACCCGAACGACGACTCGAGGTCCAGAGACTTGTGCAGCGACGGGTGCTTGAAGTCGCGCATCCACAGCCTGCAGGCGCCCAGCCACTGGTCGGGTAGGGAGAGGCTGGAGAGAACGACTCCGGCAATGAAAACTGTGTAACGATTACGACTCCCACCGCCATTCGAATCTCAGCCAATTCACTCGTGACACCCTAATTTGATTCGCCGTTGCTGCTTCATCTGTATTTCAGCAAAGAGAGGGATTTCCAGATCTGGAATTGGAGAGAGGGCGAGTGTAATCAGTGATGCGAAGATCGGAGTGATGTGATGAGACGGAAACAATCTCCCTAAATTGCCCCCAGCTACCATCTCACTTGGCTGATTCATCAGCCACACAAGCAGTCACGTGGCACACACCAAAAGCCTTGGATGAAAGTTGATCAATGGCTCCCATTAGTTCTTAGGTTCTTTGTGTAAGACCAGTTCTCATTTGTGTAACACCCTCTTAGGCTAAGAACATGAGAATCATTCTCAGTCACTCATTTTGTTGAAATGAGTGGTCCAAAATGCACCACGTCATCTACTATGCACTTTCTGCTTTTTACTATACACTTTCTGCTTTTACTAAAGATGCAAAATAATTCTCATGTTCTTAGCCGAAGAAGAGTTCTCATTTGAGCGCGCCCCTATATATATATATATAAGAGCGTTCAAATGAGTACGCTACAGTAAAGTGAGGCAGTGAGGCACGATCTCATCCACTCACCTCAGCCGTCAAACTCACCTCATTGTGACACGTGTCCCACTTACTTTTGATTTTCTAAACCCAATAATCAATTACTATATATTACATAAGGTCATTTAAGTCTTTAACCAATTATCATTTCTCTCCTTACATCACATCTTTCATAATTAATTCATTTATTAATTGTTTCTCTCACCTAACATCTTTCTCTCTCATACCCAAACCCATTATTTTTAAATGCACTCTTATTTCATATGACATTACACCTTTATTTCATATGACATTACACTCTTATTTCATGTGACATTACACCCTTATTTCATATGGCATTGCACCCTTATTTCATATGACATTACACCCTTATTTTATATGGCATTATACCCTTATTTCATGTGACATTACACCATTTTTTCATATGACATTACACCCGTATTTCATATGGCATTACACCCTTATTTCATATGACATTACACCCTTATTTTATATGACATTACACCCTTATTTCATATGACATTACACCCAGTGGCGGATCCAGGACTCGACCGATGGGGGGGGGGCGAACTTTGTGATGGGGTCCCAAAAATTTTTTTTGATGAATAAGGCTATAGGTTGTATTCGGAAATTTTTTTCCTATATATATATTCCTCATATTTGATGATATAAGTTATTTTCTAGTAAAATATCAAAGTTTGAATTCATATAAAGTTCATTACCGATCTAACTTTGAGAGGTCATAGAAGACACGTCGATTACCCTATAAGATCGAGATATATATCATTGGAGAGATAATTTGACGGCCTACAACTCTTCAATTGATATCAAGATATCAATCAGACGTTTAAGCAACCAAAAATATCAGTAAAGTAAGAACGCATAACAAGTATACATAGTCAATCACATGCAACCTTAACAACTTTAACATATAACAGGTAGACTGAGCACCACTTGAGAAATCAATCACCTTGCGCATGAAGCTGACAATAAGGGCTACAACTTCTATACTTACATCTAGGCACAAGTCTAATGTTAAGGTGACTGAAAACTAAGTCGAAACATGACATATGTTTGAAGTCCGCTAATGATTAGCCAACTTTTTGAAGCTCATAAAGACATCATCCGGTGTCCGTTGAAGATGATCTATGTATTGATAGAAAGCTAATTGAATTTTCTATAACTTTCATGTTTAATGCAAGATGAATTTCGGAGGTTAAGCTGATAAAAACAACGATTAAAGATAGACAATTAGTTGAAATTTGCCGAAATTGGGGGGATTCGAGCCAATCTTCTGAAGCTCATAAAGGCATCATCTGGTGTCCGTTGAACATGATCTATATATGTATAGAAAGCTAACAGAATGTTCTATAACTTTCATGTTTACTTAAAGATGAAATTTGAGGATAAGCTATTAAAAACAGTGACCAAAACTAGATGTTTGATTGAAGTTTGCCGAAATCAAGGGGGTCCGAGCCAACTTTCGGAAGCTCATAGAGGCGTCATGCATTGTCCGTTGAAGATGATCTATATATGGATAGAAAGCTAATTGAATGTTCTATAACTTTCATGTTTAATCCGAGATGAAATTAGAAGGTTAATCTTAGCAAAATAGCAACCGAAGATAGGTGTTTAATCAAAAATTTCAAAAAAAAATTGTTCAAAAGCGAGCGAACGTGGGGGCGAGCGAACGAACGTGGGGGCGAACCAAGGGGCGGGGGGTAGATAAGGCATCAGATTGAACCAAAAACAGGAGATTTTCCGACGAACGTGGGGGCGACCGTGTCTCACTGCCTCATTCTTACAACCCTGCCTTAACCGAGTGCTCCCATATATATATATATATATATATATATATATATATATATATATATATATAGGGGAGCACTCGGTTGAGGCAGAGTTGGTAGAATGAGGCACGTGAGGCACAACGTGAGCCAATCATTCTGATGACGTGGCATTGGAAAAGTATTTGTTGGTGGGAATTTATGAAGGGGTAATTTGGGGGGTTTTTGGAATTTAATGATTTTGAAACAACAGCTGTAATAGGAGAGAGAAGTGTATTTTAATCAAAAATTGAAACTCGTATTGGGTTCTCTCTCCTCCCGTCGAAACCCATTTGTTTTCTGTTCGTGTTGAACACCATTGTTTTCGATTCATGGCTGTTTTAAAGCAACGAGAACCATTTCGTAGCAGTGATCCGATTCTTGAAACGAAAACGATTTCACTGGGTTCCCAATCTCTTGTCGCCAGTGAACCCTAATTTGAAGAGGGCTACACTTGATGAGATCCAGATCTGAGTTTGATTTTGTGGCTGTGACTCGAGGTGGAGGAAACTTTGCGCACCAAGTGGCGTTTGTGGTGGTGACCCTCGTCGCTTCACTGTCCGTGAGTTTCTCCAACTATACGGCGCTCGTCGCTTCACGGTTAGTCTTTTCCTTGAGTCACCACTCAAATACAACTTCAAATTGATACAATAGAGGTCATCTTACATGTTAATTTCGTCCTTCCTCAAGGCTGATCTTTGTTCTCGATCTATGTTGTCATGCTGTCAATCTTACTTAGTTTAGGTTTTATGAATGTCTATCAATTTTGCTGGAGATTTCATTTAAATCTGTTTATTGACTATAGTTCTATTTCTATGAACTTGAGACTGTTGATGGCTAAGCTTTTCTACTCCAATGATTTGAGAGGTTTACGCAGCAAGACAATTGTTTCAAGCTGCAACATTGATATACACTACTAGATCGCTTGTGATTATTGCCTTGTGATTAGTTAATATCGTTTAACTTTTTCAAGCTGCATCAGTGCAACACTACTAGATGGTTTACGCAGCAAGACAATTGTTTCAAGCTGCAACACTGCAGAATTTTTTTGGCTAGTCACATTCTTTCCTACATTGCAATCTGTATAATTCTTGGTTTATGAGAACTTGTTATCATCACATCTATGTATGGTTAGAAACTTTCATTTGGCGATCTGGAACTGTTACTAATTGCTGGAATAACCTCATTAGTCACTAGTTTTAAACTATCAACTCGAGTCTCTTTTGCAGATTATTTCTGCTTCTTGAAGGGCGCACAATTGAAGAAGCTTTCCGTATTGGAAAAGAGATAGTTGCTGTGGTTACCAAAATGAACCCAGTGACACTCAAGATGGAGAAGGTCTACCTCCCCTGCTTTTTGCTCACCAAATCAATCAGATCTTTTAGCATCAAAAATTCCTGATCAGATCGATCCCATCTTTTTGCATCAGAAATTCCACTTTGGATCTCAAAGTTTCATATTTTTTGCATCAGAAAACACATATCTAGGAGTATTGTTTACGTTGTTGATTCTTCATCTTTTTATTGATATACGAAATTTGCTTCAAATTTCATATACATTTGTAATGGTAGTTGATGACGAAAGTCTATAATGTCAATATAAGTGCAGTATTAAGAAATATTATCGAAAGTGAATTTTTTGTTGGTACGTTGAGAGTTGCATCCTTCAAACAAAGATGCATCCTTCGAACGAATGTGCTTGTAGACAGGAAACGAATGTGCTTGTAGACAGGAAACGAATGTGTAGTGACTGAAACGAATGTGCAGTATGTTCACAAGACAGGAAACGAATGTGCAGTTATTAAAATGAATGTGCAGTTACTAAAACGAATGTGCATTCGTGATTGTAAACGAGCGTGCATTCAATTGTGTTATTAAGAAACGAGCGTGCATTCAACCAGAACATGTGTTAGTAACTCAGGTGCATTAAGCTCTGGAACACAATTGATAACTATCTGATTTTCATGAAAGAGGGAATATTTTAAGATGTGATTGTTAAAGGTAAGAGGGAATATTTTAAGATGTGATTGTTAAAGGTATCTGATGGACCATATTTATATGATTCATTAAGACAGTTAAACCCACCAAATTAGACTCTTTGTCTATTTAACTTTTGCTTGTTAGTTTCGATATTTATCTACAAGGTATTTTGAAGTCTAGAGAGAATACAGGCTAAGGAGGAGTTTTAAAGCTGAAAATGAATTACGAGTCATTCCAGGTCACGACCAAATTCTGACTTTCATGAACCTGACATGGAATCACTCAAAACAAGTCCAACCGAAGAGCAACCAGAGTCAGACCGGAGCTGAAAGGGAGCCGATGGCTTTTGGGAAAAAGATCTCAACTCACACTCACCCACTCCCCTCCACCTAGCCGGCGGCTTTGGCCATGGAAGTGACACATGGGGGCGGCGGCTCCCCTCCCCTCCACCTCACCCCGGCGGCTTTTGAAGCCTCCTCTCATCCCTTGCCAAGTGTTGCCTCCTCCCCTCTCCTCCATGCCTATAAAAAGAGACCTCTCCTCCTTGTAAATACATCCCACAATCTCATTACAAACATCATCCATCACAAAGCTCTATCTTCTCTCTAGATTTTGGGCACTAATCATGTAATCACTTTACTTTGAAATGGAAGCTTGGTCTTGAGCACTCTTATCGGTTTTTGTAAGTACTCTCTTCTTTACTTTACTGTCTTTTCAATTCAACAACTTTACTTTCCTGTCTTTACTTTCGAAAACTTTACTTTACTATCTTTCAAAAAACCTTTACTTTTCAATGCACTTAGCTATGATGTCCTATTCCATGAATATTCGTAGCTAAACCCTTCATTCGGTTGAAGGGGTGTGCTTGTATCATACAATGTTTTAGGCCCTACTCTTCGTGCCTCTATGTGTTCCAAATTTGTTCTATGTGCCACATATTAGGTTAGAACTTCCAAGGTTGAGTGGATGCTTGACAGAGCAAAACTCTTCCATGGGGTTCGTGAACATACTCGGGTAAGTGGATGCTTGAAATGGCAAAGCTTATCTGAGGAGTTCGACCTCTTTAAAACACCATTTGGATTGATTGGAAATGATTGATCAAATGGATGCACATAGGCTAGTATACCTTGAAATGGGGTGCTAGTCTAAATAGAACAAGTGCTCTATGACCTTGAAATGGGCTAGACAGTGTGGCAAGTCGAGTGCTTGAAATGGCCTTGATACACTTTTGAACACTTAGTATGATCATTAGAGGTCGATGATAAACAGACTATGATACAAGGCCCCTAAAACCGAATACTTTCCTTTGATTGTAATATCAACTGTCACTTTACTTTTCAGTACTAAAAACTAAAACCAACCCCCAACTGTTTTATTTAATCCCCCTTTTCGAAAGAACAACTATCACCTAATTCCCTTGGGTTCGACCCGTGCTTACCACTGACTACCAAAAATAGTTAAGTCGCGAGTATCGGTATTATAAATTTATTTTTGCACAGAGAACATCGCACCTTAACGACAGTGTGGTGGGCTCCGTCAAAATTGGCGTCGTTGCCGGGGAGTTAGAATCAATTGTTCTTTCTTTTTCTTTCAAACTCGCTTCTGTACAACCATGTCTCGCGAAGGAAGCATCCATGACTATCAGGATAATGACGAGATTAATCTGTTCGATCGAAATAATGAGGCACCGCCTCAATTTCCAATTCTCGACGATCCAGAGCAACTCTTTCGAAACCAAAGAGCTCGTGATAGGAATGCCATCCTAAAAAACCAAGGACCACCCGAAGGCCGAAATGAAGCTGGCCCAGTGCAACAACCCCCTAGACATCCACCACCCCCGCAATATCGACGATAGCCAAGACGCGAACCCGTCTTTGATGACTACTGATGAGTCGTATTTATACGACTCGTCGAGTCAACTAAACCCGTTTATTTCGACACTTTATTATGCGAGCAGTTACTTTTTAGTGTTGTTTTGCATTTCAGGTGTTTCGGAAGCTCTAGGAGGAAACGCGCATAAAAGATGGCGTTTTAGGCCGAAAACATCACAGTTTCAGATCAGACCTTTGGACGTTCAACGAGACGCTGGGAATGGACCTTTGATCAGAAAAATACGAGTCATATACCATTGTGAAGGTAACTCAATTCCCTACAACTCGCTAGTTCACACCGAGAACAACCGAGGTCATTCAAGAGGTCAAATCCAGAGTCGAAGTCAGAACTGGCGCGCAGAAGAAGGATCACAACTCAGTGCGGATCGCGTTTTTGAGAAGCATTAGCAGCAACGCTAATGTCTACGGAAAACGCGCCGCTAATGCAAAGGGAAAACGCGCCAGGTCAGCGAGGGCTGACGTCAGCAGGCCGTTTGATGACGTCAGCAAGTCCGAATTTTGATAATTCCAGCCCAAAACAGATTTGGAAATAGCAGTTTAATATAAACACGAAGCGTGGGTTAGGGATCAATCATCTCATCACATACGAAGACGGAGACGGCTCTGGAGAAGACGAACGCAAAGCTTTCAATAAGAGAAGATAATTTTCTACTTTCTTCATCAAAAATATTTGTTTGTTTTTCCCATGGATATGAGTAGCTAATTTCGCTATTCGGTTTAGGGTTTGAGATATTGTGACGAAGTTTTGAGACTCCATACTTAATGCTATTTTTATGTTCTACTAGTTCTTGTGCATGTTTATTCCGGATTGAATTGTGAAGCTAAGTGGATACTTGGAATGGTAAAGCTTAGCCGAGCAATTCAACTCCCTTATTCGCTGCTTGTTTGATACTAGACCGTTAGAACGAGTAGTTGCACTAGAAGTCTATAACCTGGAACGGAGTATTAGGTTTGCTAGAACTAGAAGTCTATAACCTGGAACGGAGTAGATTGTGGTGCAGGCGCTTGGAACGGCCCTACCTTAGGTTATAACCTGGAACGGAGTAACCACACTTAAGAACATAAAATTAGATAATTAGAAGTCAATGATAAACGAGTCACAATAGAAAACCCTAAGCCGAATGCTTTCTCTGATTGAATTCTCTTCACGTTATTTTCTTCTGTGCTTTTTAATATTTGTTCACACACAAAAACCTCCAATTCATTTGTTTACAGGACAACTGAACCACACCAGCTCTCTAGGGTTCGACCCCTACTTGCCGCTCTACTAGTTGCTTGCAGGGAAAATTATAAATATAAATTTGAGACGTCAGACGACGCGTGTCAAATTTTGGCGCCGTTGCCGGGGAGCTGCGCTTTGGTGAAGCTGTTCTTTTTTGTTTTAATTTTCTGTTTGTTTTTATTTAGTTATTTTTCGTGCTTGCTACTTGTTTCACCATGTCTCATGCAGTTAGCCAGGTCGGTGAAAACAACGAGGAAGTCGAGCAGGGCATGCAGGACATGGGAGGGCTACTTCCACAGCATGAAAATCAGAATCAGATGGTTCAGAATGGAGAAAACAGGGGGCTGCCCCAGTAAACCAAAGGCCCCGCGATCGCACCATATCAACCACAACCATATCAACAGCAACCATACCCACAATATCCACAATACCCACCGCAACCATACCCCCCACATCCATATCCACAATACCAACCTCAGCCTTACCCACAATACCCACCTCAGCAGCAGTATCAACGGCCTCCGCGGCCTCCACAACAGCCGGTCTTCAGAGAGGAAGAGGACTACCTTCAAGGGGCCACCATGGGAGAGCTGTCTGCTCCACACTTCCAGAATCAGCCTTGGTGCATTTTAGAGGGACCAGAACTTGAGGAAATAGCCATCAACACGGTAGTTATCCATAACCTGCCCAAGTTCTCAGGACGCCAAGGAGAGTCCGCAACTACACACCTGCAGCGCTATCATGGAATCTGCCAGAACCTCAAGCCACATGGAGTCGAAGTGGAGGACTTTAAACTAAAAGCCTTCTATTTCTCACTTGTAGATGCTGCTAATGATTGGTTTTTGTCTCTGCCTTCAGGTAGCATCCAGACATGGGAACAGATGCAGAAGAAGTTCCTGGATAAGTATTACCCAGCGGGCAGAGCAATGCAGGTACGCAAGCAATTGCAAGATCTCAGGCAAGGACCAAATGAGACGATGTATGAGTACGTGGAAAAGTTCCACGCTTTGGAGCAAAGCTGTTGCAACCTCGGACTCCCAGAAAAACTAATCGTGAATATATGCTCAATGGACTGAGGAAGCTGGACAGAAAGCTGCTGGACGCCTCAGCAGGAGGAACCCTCATGAGACTTACTCCAGCCGGTGTGCGAAGAAAGATAGTGGAAGTGGCTGAAAATGCAAGGTTCCAAGACGAGTCCAACAACGAAGAAGAGTTCAGTCGGACCAGGAACGTCTCACAAGTCGAGCCCCCATCTGGTACTATGGCCGAGGAAATTAAACAACTCAAAGAGATGATGCAGCAGGTCATCAGGAGGCAGCCGGTTCAAGCCAGACCATGTGAGTTTTGTGGAGCATTAGACCACAAAACGGACGCGTGCCCGACTTTAGTGGAGGATGACCAGGGCAAAGTCAATGCAGTGGGCGACTACCAGAACTATGGCAACCGGACTGGACCGAGCAGACAGTACGGGCAAGGAGCCAACGGTCAAGGCTGGAGGAATGATAACCATGCGCCGAGGGAACCAGCACATCAGACAGCCCCTCATCAAGCTCAGCAGTCCAGTTACTACCGTCCTCCATACCGCCAACAACAGGGAGGACACAACGGACCACCCCAGTACCAGCCGCGAGCACAGTACCAGAACCAGGCAGGTCCGAGTCAGCAAGGCAAATCTCTAGAAGACGTCGTAAAGGACCTAACTGCTTCGGTGCACCAATTTCAGGTCAAAACCGATGGAGCGATCTCCGATCTGTCTAAGCAGATGTCGTAAATAGCCTCTGCAGTTTCTGAACTCAAGAATGATCCGGGAAGGCTACCGTCGCAGACCATACCTAACCCGAAAGGCAATGTCAATGCGGTGACACTCAGGAGCGGAAAGGAGTTGGAAAACAGCGAAAAAGAGGCAGACTCAGTGTGAATCGCGCCTACAATAGACATTAGCCCGACGCTAATGTCTAAGGAAAACGTGCCACTAACGTCAAGTGAAAACGCGCCGATAACGTCGAAGCAAAACGCGATCCGCACTGCCGAAAAATTCAAAACTGATCTTTCTCTTCCGTTTCCCATGCAGGTCAAGGCCCCAAGGAAACATATGATCGATAAGGATGTGTGGGAGCTATTTAGCAAGGTGGAGATCAACATTCCACTCCTCGAGGCAATTAAGCAAATTCCGCGGTATGCGAAGTTTTTGAAGGAGTTATGCACCAACCGAAGGCGCTCCACCCACGAAGACCAGGAACTGATGAGAAAGAATGTCTCCGCTGTCATTCAGCGTAAGGTACCTCCCAAATGTGGTGATCCTGGTACATACACTATTCCCTGCACTATCGGTAACATTCGTATTGAGAATTGCATGCTTGACCTTGGTGCTTTAATTAATGTATTACCATATTTTATCTATTCCTGTCTTTGTATTGGTCCATTAGAACCTGTAGGTCTTACCATACAGTTAGCAGACAGATCGTGCAAGCAGCCAGAAGGCAAAATTGAGGATGTCCTAGTGCAGGTGGGGGAACTGGTGTTCCCCGCTGATTTCTACGTGCTTAAGATGGACAGCAGCGACCCGATGGATCACGCTCCTATTTTACTAGGTCGTATATTCTTAAAAACTTCAAAGATGAAGATCGACTGTGACAGTGGCACACTTTCCATGGAGGTGGAGGGCGAAGTGATTCGCTTCGATATCTTCCAGGCCATGAAACACCCACCAGATTTTGCATCGGTACATGCTCTAGATGCGCTGGACGATCTTGTCCAGGAAGTGACACCGGAGAGAGGAGCAGACCCACTCGAGCTCGCGCTCAAGAGAGCAGTATACTCACATGAGGACTCATATGAGTTCGCCAAGACCATTCTTGATGTGCTCTCTCAGCTGGAGATCGCGAGGCCACTCACGCCCAGGTATGAAGTTAATGAGGTTCGTTTATTTAAATCTAATGTGTTTCTGCCTTCTACTGTGCATGCACCTAAACTGGAACTGAAACCTCTACCTGAGCACCTGAAGTATGCATTTATGGGGGAGAACAGCACGCTGACAGTCATCATCAAAAACGGGCTGGAGACAGAGCAGGAGAAGCGATTGATCGAGGTGCTGAGTCGCCATAAGCTGGCTATCGGATGGACACTTGCAGACATCAGAGGAATCAGCCCAGCTGTGTGCATGCACCATATCTTATTGGAGGATGGAGCGAAGCCCTCTAGAGAGCCTCAGAGGAGATTGAATCCGATTATGATGGTGGTAGTACAGAAGGAAATCCAGAAATTGCTAGATGCTGACGTGATTTACCCGATTTCAGACAGTCAGTGGGTGAGTCTGGTTCATGTAGTCCCTAAGAAGACAGGGATCACAGTCGAGAAGAATGCTGTAGGTGAGATGGTGACTACTAGAGTCAAGAACGGATGGCGCATGTGCATCGATTACAGAAAGCTGAATGCCGTGACGCGTAAGGATCACTTTCCTCTTCCATTTATTGACCAGATGCTTGACAGGCTGGCAGGTAAACCTTATTTTTGTTTTCTCGATGGATTTTCTGGTTATAATCAAATTCCCATTGCACCTGAGGACCAGGAAAAGACCACCTTCACATGTCCATTCGGTACGTTTGCTTTTCGACGTATGTCTTTCGGCTTGTGTAACGCACCCGGTACTTTCCAGCAGGTGGTTACTAGCATATTTTCTGACATGATATGTACTTTTATTGAAGTGTTTATGGATGATTTTACTGTTTATGGTGACACTTTTGATGCATGCTTGGCTAATTTGAATAGAGTACTAGAACGATGTGTTTCTATGAATTTGATGCTCAACTATGAAAAGTGTCACTTTATGGTTACTCATGGCGTGGTTCTTGGTCATATCGTTTCACATGAGGGCGTTAAGGTTGACAAGGCAAAAATTGATTTAATTCTTACTCTTCCTTACCCTTCTACGGTGCGTGATATAAAATCTTTTCTTGGGCATGCTGGTTTTTATCGTCGATTTATTAAGGATTTCTCGAAGAAGGCTCTGCCTTTATCTAACCTTCTGCAGAAAGATGTTCATTTTGAGTTTACAGATGCATGCAGGGAGGCCTTCGACGAGCTGAAACAGGCACTCACCATCACGCCTATCATTCGAGCACCAGACTGGGACCAGCCATTTGAGATAATGTGCGATGCCAGCGACTATGATGTGGGAGTTGTATTAGGCCAGAGGATGGACAAAAAGCCAGTAGTGATTTACTACGCTTCAAGGACTCTGGATGCAGCGCAGCGAAACTACTCGACCACCGAGAAAGAATTATTAGCAGTGGTTTTCACTTTGGAGAAATTTCGTCCATACTTGCTTGGTACTAAAGTAGTTGTTTTCTCTGATCATGCAGCTATCAGGTACCTGATGACGAAGAAGGAGGCCAAGCCGTGGCTGATCAGATGGATTTTGCTACTACAGGAATTCGACCTAGAAATCAAGGACAAGAAGGGGATAGAGAACACTGTAGCTGACCACCTGAGCCGATTAGTACGAGAAGAGGACACCGGACAGATCACAGAGACCTTCCCAGACGAGTATCTGTATGCTCTCACAGGTAAAGTACCTTGGTATGCTCCCATTGTGAACTACCTGGTCGGAGGTAAATTTCCACCCTCTTACTCAAAAGCTCAATGTCTGAAACTAAAGCATGATTCGAAATACTATGTGTGGGATGATCCGTATTTATGGAAGATCGGCGCAGACCAATTACTTAGGCGGTGTATTCCTGATGATGAGACTGCTTCTGTGCTTAGTTTTTGTCATGAACATGCATGTGGTGGTCATTTTGGCCCCAAGAGGACTAGCAGGAAAATTTTAGATAGTGGTTTTTATTGGCCACATGTGTTTAGAGATGCCTACGATCATTGTAAGAGATGCGATAAATGTCAGAGGGTAGGCAATATTTCTGCTAGGAACGAGATGCCCCAAGTGCCTATTTTAGTTAACGATGTTTTTGACATATGGGGGATTGATTTTATGGGTCCTTTTCCTGCGTCGTTTGGTTATTTATACATTCTTGTTGCAGTGGATTATGTGTCTAAATGGGTAGAGGCTAAGGCTACTAGATGCGATGATGCTAGAACTGTTGTAGATTTTCTTCGCACTAACATATTTTGCAGATACGGAGTGCCTAAGGCCATAATCAGTTATCAGGGGACACATTTCTGCAAGAGAATGATGGCAGCAACTTTGAAGCACTACCACGTTCACCACCGTACTTCTATAGCTTATTACCCCCAGACGAATGGACAAGCAGAGATCTCTAACCGAGAGATTAAGGGGATTCTCGAGAAGATGGTGAAGCCGACTAGAAAGGACTGGAGTCAGCGATTAGATGATGCGCTGTGGGCGTACAGGACAACCTACAAGACACCGATAGGCACCTCGCCTTTCCGGTTGGTGTATGGGAAGGCGTTTCACCTCCCAGTCGAGCTAGAGCACAAGGCTTTTTGGGCACTTAAGACGTGCAATTTCAACTTGACGGCTGCAGGTTTGGACAGGAAATTATAGCTGTGTGAGCTTGAGGAGCTGCGCCTGGAGGCTTATGAGAGCCAATCAGACTACAAGGCGCGGACCAAGCTGTATCATGACAAGTTCATTCTACGACGCACTTTCGAGATCGGCCAGCAGTACTAGTATTTTCATCGCGTTTACAATTAATGCCTGGCAAATTGCGTTATAGATGGACAGGGCATACACGGTCACTCAAGTCTTCGACCACGGAGCGCTCGAGCTAGAATGCCCAACGGATGGACGCCGTTTCCAGGTCAATGGACAACGGGTGAAGCACTATCACGGCGAGGTCGACCTCACTATTCAGTAATTTGACCTAGCCGAGCCTCCCACTGAAACATAAATGAGGTACCGTCGAGCCAACGACGTAAAACAAAGGCGCTCGCAGGGAGGCAGCCCGGCAAAATTTTTGTTTTTTCTTGTTTTCCTCTATTTTCGTGTGTTTTTGTGTCATGTTTGAGTCTTATTTAGTTTTCGTAATGTAACCGGTCTACTTTGACTTGGTTTTTTATGGAAAAAGGTTGTTTTGCAGATGAATCTCAGGTAACATACAGTGCGGATCGCGTTTGCGCTCAGCATTAGTGGCGCGTTTCCGTCAAACATTAAGGGCGCGTTTTGAAGAAGCATTAAGGCGTTGACCGGATTATAACGTCAAGGGAAAACGCAGTGACTTATTGACCAGAGTAAAAACTCTAATTTCGAGCTTCTCTCCTCATTCCAACCAAAACCTCACCTCTCTCGCTTGCACGCCCAAATCGCCAATGAATTTTTGAGACTTTTGCGCAAGATTTTTGGATCGCCACTCATTCACATCATCATCATCGCCTCACACCAGATCAACCCTCGCTCCGATTCATCAGAAACCAAGGTCCGCGTCTTTGATGACTACTACGGGGATAACAACAACTTCCGCGAACCTACTATGGGAGAACTGTCGGCACCAGATTTCAGAAATCAGCCGTGGTGCATTTACGAAGGCCCTGAGCTAGAAAACATCCCCATCAACACTTCAGTGGCCCACAACTTGCCAAAGTTCTCAGGAACTCGTGGAGAATCAGCAACGACTCATCTCCAACGCTTACATGGCACTTGCCAAAACCTAAAACCCAATGGCATGAACGTAGATGACTTTAAGTTAAAAGCGTTCTACTTTTCCCTCACTGTCTCAGCGAACGACTGGTTTCTTTCATTGCCTTCCGGTAGCATCAGAACATGGGCTCAGATGCAAAAGAGATTCCTGGACAAATACTACCCGGCAGGAAGAGCAATGCAAGTAAGGAGGCAACTGCAGGACATCAAGCAAGGGCCCAATGAAACCATGTACGACTACCTGGAAAAGTTCAATCGCTTGGAGAGAAGCTGCTGTACCCTTGGACTGCCCGAGAAACTCATAATCGAGTACCTCATTGATGGATTAAGGCCCTTAGACAAAATGCTTCTGGATGCCTCAGCTGGAGGATCCATGATGAATCTATCACTGAGTGGCATAAGGAATCTCATCACCGACGTTGCTGAAAATGCCCGATACAGAGAAGAGACAACTCGGCAGGAAGAATTTTCCCGAACGAAGAATGTGGCAAAGGCTGAAACACCGATGAACTCTATGCCAGAGGAGATGAAACAAATAAAGGAAATGATGATTCAAATCCTACGAAGGTAGCCAGTTCAGATAAAGCCTTGCGAGTTTTGTAGTTCTACGGACCACAAGACTGACGCATGCCCAACACTGATAGTAGAGGAACCGGAAGAAGTGAATGCAGTGGTAGGATACCAAGGATACAACAACCACAACAGCAACGATAGAGCAGGACAAATCTGGCAGTATAATCAAGCGACCAATCCAAGCTGGCGAAACGACAACCATCCTCCGAAGGAGACACAACAAGCCGCACCACAATTAGCTCAGTCATTCTACCAACCGCCCCACCGGCAGTACAACCAGAACGCTCCATCAGCAGGCCAATATCAGCAGAGAGGATCAAATCAATACCCGACGAGCCAAAATCAGCAGAAGGGAACGAATCAATACCAATCCAGCTCAAATAATCAGCAAGGACCAAGCAAGTTGCTTGAAGACACAATGAAGGAGCTCGCAGGAAGCGTGAATCAATTGGGAACATCGCTAAACCAATTCCAGGTGAAAACTGACGGGGCAATTTCAGAATTGACCAAAAAAATGTCCCAGCTCGCCACCGCAATGTCCGTGCTCACTAATGAACCAGGCAAACTACCTTCACAAACAGTCCAAAACCTGAAGGGAAATGTTAATGCTGTGGCCCTAAGGAGTGGGAAAAAACTTGTCAGCAAACCTACAGAGCAAGATGAGGACAAAAGTCCGAGGTTGCCCGGAGAAGAACAAGTAAGGCCCGAGGCTCTCGAAACTCTTGAGCAAGACAAAGAGGAGGACGTGACCAAAGAAGAAGGGAACACATCCAAGGATCACATGCCTGGCCCAGTACCAGCAGCCAGCCCGGTTCCAGAGTCCGAAGAGCACAATGAGCGCCCGGTGCCCATTGTGCTCTTCTATTTCCAGTGCCAGCCCGTGTACCAAAACAACATGTCATGGATGAGGACGTGTTTGAATTGTTCAGCAAATTCGAAATAAACATCCCCCTCTTGGAAGCCATCAAGCAAATTCCTCGATATGCTAAGTTTTTAAAAGAGCTTTGCACCAACCGGAGGAGGAGTACTAGATATGATCAAGAGCTAATGAGTAGGAACGTGTCGGCCGTCATACAACGAAAAGTGCCCCCAAAATGTGGTGACCTAGGAACTTACACCATTCCATGCACAATTGGCAACATCCGGATTGAGAACTGCATGCTAGACCTTGGAGCATCAATCAACGTTCTTCCCTTCTCTATCTACTCATGCCTCAGAATTGGACCGCTCGAACCCACCGGCCCCACTATTCAACTGGCAGATCGGTCGTGCAAATAGCCCGAAGGGAAAATAGAAGACGTCCTGGTTCAAGTAGGCAAATTGGTGTTTCCAGCAGACTTCTACGTCTTAAAGATGGAGAATGGCGGACCTACAGATCATGCACCCATCCTTCTCGGCCATCCATTTCTCAAAACATCAAAAATGAAGATAGACTGTGGAAGTGGAATGCTCTCAATGGAAGTAGAAGGAGAGGTCTTCAGCTTTGACATATTCCGAGCAATGAAGCACCCTATGGAATTCAAGGAAGTACACGCTCTCGATGCTTTGGACGACCTGGTCCAAGAAGTTCAACCAGAACCAAGAGCGGACCCCTTAGAAGCCATACTCAATGGAGCTGAAGGCTCATACGAATTGACCGAAGACTTGCATGAAACGGTGGCCCACTTAACAATCTCGGAGCCTCTCACACCAGAATATGAAGTCAACGAGGTAAAATTATTCAAATCAAATACTTTTCTGCCCTCGGTGATGCAAGCTCCCAAAATAGAATTGAAGCCCCTGCCCGGACATCTGAAGTACGCTTTCCTAGGAGATAATAACACACTTCCAGTGATCATCAAGAGTGGCTTGGAAGCAGGTCAGGAGAGAAGTCTGATAAAAGTGCTGAGACAACACAAGTTGGCTATTGGATGGACTCTAGCCGACTTAAGAGGAGTCAGCCCGGCTGTATGCATGCACCGTATTCTACTTGAAATGGAGCAAAGCCATCAAGAGAGCCTCAACGATGACTCAACCCTATCATGATGGAAATCGTCCAAAAAGAAATACAGAAGCTACTAGATGCGGACGTTATCTATCCCATATCAGATAGCCAATGGGTAAGTCCTGTCCACGTGGTCCCGAAGAAAAGTGGGATCACGGTCGAGGAAGATGCCGAAGGAAAAATAGTAACAACACGAGTCAAGAACGTCTGGAGAATGTGCATCGACTACAGAAAATTAAACGCCGTCACAAGAAAAGACCATTTCCATCTACCATTCATCGATCAAATGTTAGACCGACTGGCGGGCAAACCATATTTTTGATTCCTGGACGGGTTCTCAGGCTACAACCAGATCCCCATAGCACCTGAGGACTAAGAGAAGACTACATTCACCTGCCCATTCGGCACATTCGCCTTCGGAAAGATGTCGTTCGGCCTATGCAATGCCCCGGGGACTTTTCAAAGGGTAGTAACCAGCATCTTTTCGGACATGATCGGAGAATTCATTGAAGTCTTCATGGATGACTTCACCATCTATGGAGACACATTCAACGCTTGCTTAAGTAATTTGAGCACGGTTTTGGCACGATGTGTGTTGACAGATGCTTGTCGTCAGAGCAAATGTACAAATAAATTTATAAGTCCGCTACTCGCGACTTCACTACTGGGTAGCAAGTGGTAAGTAGGGGCCGAACCCAAGGGAATTAGGGGGATAAGCTATTCTTTGAGGGAATTGTACAGCGAGGGGGCGTGTTTTTAGGTTGATTGAGGTTTTAGCGCTTATGACTAAGTGATTTTTTTGGTTGGTTTTGATTTTTAGTGTGGAAAAGTAAATGACATAAAAGTAAATACTAAAAATAAAGGAGAAGACTTACAGCGATTGATGCGTGATTGGCAAGTCTTCCGGAACGTCAGCAGTTGATAAAACAGTTTATACTAAGAAAGTAAATGCAGGTGGTGTTTAAATCTAAGGAAAGCATTCGGTTTCGGGGGCCTTGTATCATAGCCTGTTTATCATTGACCCTTAGTGATCCTACTAAGTATTCAAACGTGTATCAAGGTCATTTCAAGCGCTCGATTTACCACACTGTCTAGCCCATTTCAAGGTCGTACAACACTTGTTCTATTTAGACTAGCATCCCATTTCAAGGTATACTAGCCTATGTGCATCCATTTGATCAATCATTTCCGATCAAACCAAATGGTGTTTAAAAGAGGTCGAACTCCTCAGATAAGCTTTGCCATTTCAAGCATCCACTTACCCGAGTATGTTCACGAACCCCCACGGAAGAGTTTTGCCATTTCAAGCATCCACTCAACCTTGGAAGTTCTGACCTAATATATGGCACATAGAACAAGTTTTGAATACAAAGAAGAGGCACTAAGAGTATAGCCTAAAACATTTTATGATACAAGTACACCCCTTCAACCGAATGAAGAGTTTAGCTACGAATATCCATAGAGGTGGATACCATAGCTAAGTACTCGAGGGTTTTTGAAAGACAGTAAGTAAAGGAGAATACTCAAGAACCAACAGGAGTATTCTCAAAAACTACTAGAATACTCAAGAACCAACAGGAGTATTATAGATTTAACAAAAAAGCTTACAAAAGTGCCCCAAAATCTAGAGAGATAAGTGATGTTTTGGAATGAAGATGGGATGAGTTTTGGGATGGGATGATGGGGTATTTATAGCTAAGGGGAGGAGGGAGATGTGGTGAGGATGAGAACACATGGCATCTCATCCATGGACTCCTCAAAGCCGCCGGTTGTAGGTCATGAGGGGGAGGAGCCGCCCCCCATGACTCATCACTCCCCCAAAAGTCGCCGGTCATCTAGAGGGGGAAGAGGTTTTGTGAGTTTTGTGAGGTTTTCACAAAACTAGCGGTTCATTTCAGCTCCAGACTGACTTTGGTTGCTCTTCGATTGGACTTGTTTTGAGTGATTCCATGTCAGGATCTTGAGATTTCTTCAGTCGGCATCTGGTCGTGACCTTGGAATGATTCGTAATATATTTTCAGCTTAAAAACTCCTCCTTAGCCTGTATTCTCTCTAGACTCCAAAATACCCTGTAGATAAATATCGGAACTAACAAGCAAAAGTTAAATAGACAAACAGTCTAATTTGGTGGGTTTAACTGTGTTTATGATTCATATAATTATGGTCCATCATATCACCCCACACTTTTAGTTGTTCGTCCCGAACAATGCTATTAAAGGGTGGCACACTATCTAGGTAAACTTTTTAAAATATGAAAGTGAGACTGTGGGACTGGATTTATCCTAATTCATGCATTACTACTTATTACCAAATTAAACCGTGTAAATAAATAGAAGAAACTTGATACTTGTACCTTCGTGCCGAGATGCAAATTAATTCAGATGTTTCGGGAGATAGCCCTTTTCAGGCTCCTGGACTGCAACCTCGGGACTGTTTTGCACTATATGGTTTCCTTGTAGCTTTCTCTAGCACGTGATTCGGTTCGGGTTTCACTGAGTTGAGCCTTTTTGATTTTCTTTTTTGGCGAGGGACAGCTTTTTTGTAGTGAATCGGCCTTTGGCCTTTGATTTGACTCTTTGAGTACTTCACTTTTGTTCGGTTAGAATTTTCACAACTTTGGCCTTTGGCCTTTGATTAGCTCTTTGAGCTTTTGCCTTTTTGTGGCTTGCTAGTCCATTTTCTCAAGCCTTTTTTGGGAGGTCCAATCATCGCCCGCGAGCATATGGAAATACCTCCCCGCTCTCTCTCATCCTTGCCGTTTCGCGCGGGTGAAAATGAGGGTCGTCATTTATTTTCCCGGCTACTTTGACTAGAGATAGGACGGTTTGATTCCCGTCCCGCCTTTTTTTCTGCATAAACGCTGTATGGCGGAGATGACTTCTGACTCAACTGAAACCCGAAGTGCAGCCTCCAATGACTTCGTAAACCATATAGCGAAATTCAGTCCTTCGATTGCTTGCCAAGCCTCTCTAGGGCATTTTCTATCAACTCCACATCCCCTGTTTATCTCAGCACAAAGGGACAAATGAGAAGTTACATTCTAAGTTTTTAAACAGTTGAATTTTCTCAAGGTTATTACATGAATTATGATCTATCTTTTTCACATTCTCAAGTTCATATTTTCAAAAAGATAATATTAAGGGAAAAGGAAAAGAAAAACATGTTATGTACTGATGTGGCATACTTGTATGACTCATTGAATCAGTTAAACCCACCCAATTGTCTAATTTATCTTAACAACTTTTACTTGTTAGTTCCATTTTGATCTACAGGCTATTTTGAGGTTCAGCAAGAAAACAAGCTAAAATGAGGTTCTTAAGGCTAAAAGGGATGGACAAACAGTTATGACCCGAGAAGGACCGAGAAAATCAGGCCAGAACCAAGAAAGCCCGGCCGCGTCCTTGAAATGCCGGGCGCGTCCGAGGCCCGTGTGCCGAGTGCCGAGAGCCAATGTCGGGCTATGCCCGAGACTGATGGCCGAGCCCGTTAGGACGAGCGTCCGATGCCTGCGTCCGATGCCTGCGTCCGAGGCCGCGACCGAGAGCCCGAACCCGGTATGAAAATCTTCGGCCATGTCTTATCTCCGGCAGCGTTCCGACAAATCTACTCCGGCCATTCAATATCATTGCTCAATGTCGTTCCAGTACATCACTCAAAAGGCAAGGAACGCAAGGTCCATATTTCAAGCCATCCTAGGCCAAGGACCGGGTTCTAAGTCATTCTAGGGAACGACCATGCTACGACTCGAATCAACCTTAGCATTCTTCATGGACAAGGTTTGAAATCACTTAAATAGGTGAGAACAGTCGGTAAATGGACAAGAACGCAAAGCAAAGACACCGAGCCCGATAGAGGCCAATCAAGGGGACTTTCATCTATTTTGGATTTTGGCCATGCTCCGGTCGAAATCAAGCTTAACTTCCTTGATGAAACATCTTTATCACAGCTTTGTCGTTCAGGAACAACTGTCCTTGACTCATTTTGCTCCGACCAAAATTCCGGCCAAGAAACGGGCTAGCTCCGATCAACCACCGTCTGACCTCCGATCCAGCTCAGTCCGACCACCTTGCTCCGGCCATTCACCACCTTGCTCCGACCACCAAGCTCCAACCAGGTCAAAGCAAGTAGGAGAAGACTAGTTGCTTTTGGATCAAACTAGTTCAAATTCAACTAAAATGCCCTTTGGCTCAAAACTAGGTCCATCTCCAACCAAGTGTCTTTTGGCACAAACCAAGGCTCAAATGGAGGCTAACTATCAGTTGGGAGGGGACTAGGGTCGGCCAAGGAAGCTTGAGGTGGAGAAACCTTTCCTAGAAGGTTTTGTCTTAAGATATTTACAACTCAAAAACTTCATCCTTAAGTCTTCTCATGCCTATAAATACAAGGCCAAGCCTTGAAGATCGGAGTCCTTGTCCTTTCCTTTGGTCCAACGTCCATGGTTCTCTAGAGAGAAAGTGTGAGAATGTGCTAAGAGTGCTCAAGTCCGAAGATCCCATGTCCTTTGTTAGATTTTAGAGAGAAACACTTGTTGTAGTTCATAGCTCACGTCCTTCTTTTGGTCCGAGATTGTGTTAGAGTGATAAAGTCCTTGGTCCCTGATCTTGAGTGAGAATTGAGAGATAAACACTTGTAGTTCATAATACACAATCCATGTTATACACTTTGTTCTTGAAGATCCCAAGTTTGTTCTTGATTCCGAAGCTTTGATCTTGTTACTTTCAACTTCTTTCTACACGTTTTTACTTTGTCTTTTTACTTTTCAAGCAAGGTTGCTTGTATTCCTTGACATGAATACAAGCGGCTAAGGCTCATATTCGGTATAGGGTTTCAATCCTTGTGCCGACTTCTTGAGACTTGAGTTCTTAATGCCTTTTACATTCCCTAGTCTTTGAGTCCATTTCAAGGGTCGTTCGGCAAGGCTAAGTGGAAGTTTTGTCACAAAGCTTAGCCGAGCTGAATGATCCCTATAGTCAATATTTACTGGATGCTTTGCGGCAAAGGTAGATAGTGACAACCTAGTTTGGGCAACACCTTTGTCGGGCTGTTCGATCTAGGAGGACTAGAAGCTCTTAAAATGTCAAGCTTGTTATGGTTATCACCTTTGTCGGGGTACTTGGGTTGTCACCTTTGTCGGGACAACCACATAACACTCTTGACAAGTTAAGGGTGTGGTTACCACCTTTGTCGGGGTATTTGGATTATCACCTTTGTCGGGATAATCACACATGGAATTGTAAAAGAGATCGTTTGAAGTCTATGATGGAAGTATCACAAGTTTGAGACCCTAGACTGAATATCTCTCGCACAAAGTTACTTTCCCTTTACTTTTCTTGCACATTTACTTTCAGTCTTATATCAACTGCTTTACTTTCCGTAAGACTTGTCCTTCAAGCACCTTTATTTTCAGTACTTTACTTTTCAGTACTTTACTTTTCAGTACTTTACTTTCCAGCACTTTACTTTCCAGCACATTTACTTTCAGTCAAGTCTTGGTCCTTCAAGCACCTTTACTTTTCAGTCATTTACTTTCAGTACTTTCATTTCAGCACTAAAAACAACCAAAAACTCCAATTGTCTTTACTTTATTTTTTGCTTTCATAAGAACAACTGTTTACTACCTTAACTCCCTTGGGTTCGACCCCTACTTACCGTTTGCTACCTGTAGTGAACCACTAGAGTAGTGGAAAATATAAATGTAAATTTGCAGGTCACAACGACAGCCTGCCAAATTTTGGCGCCGTTGCCGGGGAGTTGTGCATCGGAATAGTTGTTCTATTTTGTTTTTCTGTTTTTTGTTTTTATTTTTCAGTTCACCATGTCCTCGTACTACGGCAGAGAACCTTGGAATGATGGGGGTAGCAACCTAATGTTTAAGATGCTTAACTGTCTCCCCAAATTCGGAGGTGCCATTGGAGAAGATCCCGTGAGGCATACACATACGTTCCACTCCATATGCAGCCACATGAGGCCTAAAAATGAATCGCTAGAGGGGTTTAAACTTAAATGCTTTAAATTTTCTTTAACTAACTCCGCAATAGAATGGTATTGCTCATGTGCAGCTTATGAAGGCAATTATGGGGATCTAAGAGCCAAATTTCTAGAAGAGTTTTCCCCACGATCCTTCGAACTTGAAGTCCGCGAGAAGATCAACAACATAGAGCAATCCTGGGACGAAACTTTGGACGAGTACTTGGCGTACTTTGACTCCATTTTGACGAGCTGCCCGCACCATGGATTCAACAACTTCGATCTTCTTCAAAGGTTTCTCGGTGGGATGATGCCACAAGAGTGGAATAGGCTTAATGATGCTGCGGCAGGAGGCTCGGTGGACAACTTAAGCGTGGATGATTTGTGGAACTTAATAGAAGATAAGGCAAGAAGCGCGAAACAAGATCAGGCCATGCGGCTCGAAGAACTGGCCAACATGGTGCACCAAATCAAGGCTGAAACCGAATTATGGGCGGCAGAAAGGGCGACTGAACCCGAGGAGCCGGTAGAGGATGAGGACCCGCAGATGACCGAAGAAGAGCCAGCCAAGACAGGCCCGGTCCTCACTACCAAACCAACTAAAGTTCCGGTCCTCACTACCGAACCAACTGAAGTCCCGGTCCTCACTGCCGATCTAGCCGAGACATACCCGGACCTAGATGTCGAGCTGCCTAATTCATACCCGGACCTCAGTGTGATTTCCCCCGGAGACCAAATAAATGACAAGGATGAGGACTCTCGAATGGCCAAAGAAGAATTGCCCAAATCAGGCCCGATTCTCATCATCAATCTGCCCGAGGGAACCACGCCAGTCCAGCACCTCATTGCTGAACCAGCCGAGTCGTGCACAGTCCTAACTGACGAGCTAGCCGAGACATACCCGGACCTCACTGCCGAGGTGGCCGAAGAAATCAAGCCAGGCCCGGTCCTTGCGCTCGGAGCACCAGAGGAAGTTCCGGACCTCACTGACAGGCTGGCCGAGACAGATCAGGACGCACCCGAGACGAGCCCATTCCTCATGGCCGAAGCGCCCGAGCTGCCCGAGACACCTGACGAGCTGGCCGAGAAAGAACCGGTCCTTATGGCCGAGAAGCCCCAACTTAACCCTTCATGTTTTATGCAGATCATAGCCACCAAAGAGCATGTATTCAATAATGATGCGGTGCAAGGGGAGTTGGAGGCAAAGCAAGGGCCCGGAAAGCCAACAATGGAGCTCTCGCTCACCACAACTCAACAAAGCGGTCCTGAAAATCAACTCGTTCTAGGACGACCATTCGTCGCTGCCACAAAGAAGAGGCTTAGCATGGGAACAAGCTTGATGTCGCCTACATTCAATGGGACAATGCTGAACTTCCAAACTTGCAAAGGTGCCAACCATTCGAACATGAAAAAGCGACAAAGACATGGGCCGAAGGAATGGAAACCCGGAACGAGAAGCAAGAGAGCACGGCTCATTGGACTAGCATCTATGGTCACGGAGCCCTCACCTTCTCGGAAGCATGTGGAAAAGAACCTGCTGAACCAATGGAGAATCGAACTGAGCACATCACTCCACAAGTTCTTTCGGCAAAGTAAAAGAACAGCCGAGAAGAAGTTCGACCTCAAACTCCCATGGAATCCCACCTTATGATCCATGAGTGAGGTATCGTCGAGCCAACGACGTTAAACAAGTGCACTGGTTGGGAGGTAACCCAACACTATCTTACTTTCAGTCATTTAAATTCTGTCATTTAATTTTCAGTTTTTAAGTAATTTTCACCCCTTTTGTCTCTTTTTGTGTAAATGCTTGCTTAAAACAGCTTTTGAACTAAGTCGTGCCGCGAGGCACAGCCTTGTTCAAAAGTGTGGGGTGAAAATTAACTTTGCATATAGTAGTTAGCATGTTTTCATTAGTTTTTACCTTTTTGAACATTTTGAATATGAGCTTCATGATGTGAAATAGATGGACCCGACTTCATACATGTCCTTGTGAGATATAAACTGTTCTTAAACTTTAGAATTTAACTTTTTATTTGTCTTCTCGTGCCAAGATAAAAAGGGATGTGGAGTTGATAGAAAAGGTCCTAGAGAGGTCTGAAAAGCACTCAAAGGACCGGGTCTCACTATATGGTTATCTGAAGTCAGTGGAGGTTAGAACTTCGGGTTTCAATTGAGTTTTGAGTGGACTCCGCCATGCAAAATCTATGCAAGAGCGGGACGGGAATCAAACCGTCCTACCTCTAGTTCAAGTAGCCGGGAAAATATACGGGCGACCCTCGTATTGACTCGCGCAAAAGAACAAAGATGAGAGAGAGCGGGGAGGTATTTCCATATGCTTTAGGGCGATGATTGGACCTCCCAAGAGACAAACAAATGGTCTAGCAAGTCACAAAAAAGAAAAGCTCGAAGAAGCAAATCAATGGCCCAAAAAGCCAGTTATGTGAAGGTTTTAACCAAGAAAACAAAAGTGAAATTCTCCAACTCCAAATCAAAAGCCAAAAGGCAAAAGTCACTTCAAAAGCCATCCGTCTCAAAAAGAAATCAAAGAGCTCGAAGCGTTGAAACCCGAATCGAATCATGTACTAAAGAAAGCTACGGAAGATAACCATATAGCCCGAGCTTGGTCCGAAGAGTGCGTACAAGAACCTAAAAAGGACTATCTCCCACTCATCCAAATTGGTTTGTATCATGGCTCGGAGGTACAAATATTAAGTTATCTTCTAAATTTCAATCACACTTTATTTTGACATCAAGTGATGCATGAATAGGAGAAGTCTAGACTAGCACTCTAAACATTCATGTCTAGGACCTTTAGATATCAGTTCCCTCTTCTCACTAGCCTTGTTCGGGACGACCAAGTATAAGTGTGGGGTGATTTGATGTGGCATACTTGTATGACTCATTGAATCAGTTAAACCCACCCAATTGTCTAATTTATCTTAACAACTTTTACTTGTTAGTTCCATTTTGATCTACAGGCTATTTTGAGGTTCAGCAAGAAAACAAGCTAAAATGAGGTTCTTAAGGCTAAAAGGGATGGACAAACAGTTATGACCCGAGAAGGACCGAGAAAATCAGGCCAGAACCAAGAAAGCCCAGCCGCGTCCTTGAAATGCCGGGCGCGTCCGAGGCCCGTGTGCCGAGTGCCGAGAGCCAATGTCGGGCTATGCCCGAGACTGATGGCCGAGCCCGTTAGGACGAGCGTCCGATGCCTGCGTCCGATGCCTGCGTCCGAGGCCGCGACCGAGAGCCCGAACCCGGTATGAAAATCTTCGGCCGTGTCTTATCTCCGGCAGCGTTCCGACAAATCTACTCCGGCCATTCAATATCATTGCTCAATGTCGTTCCAGTACATCACTCAAAAGGCAAGGAACGCAAGGTCCATATTTCAAGCCATCCTAGGCCAAGGACCGGGTTCTAAGTCATTCTAGGGAACGACCATGCTACGACTCGAATCAACCTTAGCATTCTTCATGGACAAGGTTTGAAATCACTTAAATAGGTGAGAACAGTCGGCAAATGGACAAGAACGCAAAGCAAAGACACCGAGCCCGATAGAGGCCAATCAAGGGGACTTTCATCTATTTTGGATTTTGGCCATGCTCCGGTCGAAATCAAGCTTAACTTCCTTGATGAAACATCTTTATCACAGCTTTGTCGTTCAGGAACAACTGTCCTTGACTCATTTTGCTCCGACCAAAATTCCGGCCAAGAAACGGGCTAGCTCCGATCAACCACCGTCTGACCTCCGATCCAGCTCAGTCCGACCACCTTGCTCCGGCCATTCACCACCTTGCTCCGACCACCAAGCTCCAACCAGGTCAAAGCAAGTAGGAGAAGACTAGTTGCTTTTGGATCAAACTAGTTCAAATTCAACTAAAATGCCCTTTGGCTCAAAACTAGGTCCATCTCCAACCAAGTGTCTTTTGGCACAAACCAAGGCTCAAATGGAGGCTAACTATCAGTTGGGAGGGGACTAGGGTCGGCCAAGGAAGCTTGAGGTGGAGAAACCTTTCCTAGAAGGTTTTGTCTTAAGATATTTACAACTCAAAAACTTCATCCTTAAGTCTTCTCATGCCTATAAATACAAGGCCAAGCCTTGAAGATCGGAGTCCTTGTCCTTTCCTTTGGTCCAACGTCCATGGTTCTCTAGAGAGAAAGTGTGAGAATGTGCTAAGAGTGCTCAAGTCCGAAGATCCCATGTCCTTTGTTAGATTTTAGAGAGAAACACTTGTTGTAGTTCATAGCTCACGTCCTTCTTTTGGTCCGAGATTGTGTTAGAGTGATAAAGTCCTTGGTCCCTGATCTTGAGTGAGAATTGAGAGATAAACACTTGTAGTTCATAATACACAATCCATGTTATACACTTTGTTCTTGAAGATCCCAAGTTTGTTCTTGATTCCGAAGCTTTGATCTTGTTACTTTCAACTTCTTTCTACACGTTTTTACTTTGTCTTTTTACTTTTCAAGCAAGGTTGCTTGTATTCCTTGACATGAATACAAGCGGCTAAGGCTCATATTCGGTATAGGGTTTCAATCCTTGTGCCGACTTCTTGAGACTTGAGTTCTTAATGCCTTTTACATTCCCTAGTCTTTGAGTCCATTTCAAGGGTCGTTCGGCAAGGCTAAGTGGAAGTTTTGTCACAAAGCTTAGCCGAGCTGAATGATCCCTATAGTCAATATTTACTGGATGCTTTGCGGCAAAGGTAGATAGTGACAACCTAGTTTGGGCAACACCTTTGTCGGGCTGTTCGATCTAGGAGGACTAGAAGCTCTTAAAATGTCAAGCTTGTTATGGTTATCACCTTTGTCGGGGTACTTGGGTTGTCACCTTTGTCGGGACAACCACATAACACTCTTGACAAGTTAAGGGTGTGGTTACCACCTTTGTCGGGGTATTTGGATTATCACCTTTGTCGGGATAATCACACATGGAATTGTAAAAGAGATCGTTTGAAGTCTATGATGGAAGTATCACAAGTTTGAGACCCTAGACTGAATATCTCTCGCACAAAGTTACTTTCCCTTTACTTTTCTTGCACATTTACTTTCAGTCTTATATCAACTGCTTTACTTTCCGTAAGACTTGTCCTTCAAGCACCTTTATTTTCAGTACTTTACTTTTCAGTACTTTACTTTTCAGTACTTTACTTTCCAGCACTTTACTTTCCAGCACATTTACTTTCAGTCAAGTCTTGGTCCTTCAAGCACCTTTACTTTTCAGTCATTTACTTTCAGTACTTTCATTTCAGCACTAAAAACAACCAAAAACTCCAATTGTCTTTACTTTATTTTTTGCTTTCATAAGAACAACTGTTTACTACCTTAACTCCCTTGGGTTCGACCCCTACTTACCGTTTGCTACCTGTAGTGAACCACTAGAGTAGTGGAAAATATAAATGTAAATTTGCAGGTCACAACGACAGCCTGCCATGTACACAGGCGGTTCTCACCCCCACACTTTTGAACGAAGGCGTGCCTTTCAGCAAGACTTAGTTCAAAATCCATGCAAGCAGACAATTATGAGAAGGAAATTACATTAAGGAAAAGGGAAGAACAGAACTCCCTTTAAAGTGTCGAGTGAACGACATGGCATGAGGCTGGATAATCGAGGGAGTTCAGCTAGGGCCTTGAACTCTTGGCATAGGCCTGGCTGGCTTGATGTTGCACCCATAACCGATTCCTGAATAGTCATTTCATTCTATGCACCAAGTGGGTGAGAGCGACTTATTGGTAAAAACTAAATGACAGAAAATAAAAGTACTGAAAGTAAGATAGGTGTCGGGTTACCTCCCGACCAGTGCCTTTGTTTAACGTCGTTGGCTCGACGCATGGGAATCATTGGTTTGGATCCCATGGGTGGCTCAGGTCGAATTTCTTTATTGCGCCAACCTTGATTCTTTCTTTGACTCTTCCTGGGTTTTTGGGGGATGATGGGCTTGGGTCCAGTTCCCATGGTTCTGGTGGTTTCTCCTTCCAACGTCTCTAAGAAGGCGAGGGACCCTTCACTACTAGTCTCTTGAACTGGGTTTTCTGGTGTTTAGGGCTGCCTTGTCTAGTTATGGCGAAAACATGCTCCATCGAGGAGTCGTTCTGCTCAGGCCCTTTTCCCATCCTCCTTTTAGCCTCTTCATGGATCACGTAGTTTTCAGTGGTGTTTTGGACTTCTTCTCTTGTTGGTACCTCCTCGAGATCCCATGAGGATTTTTCCTTGTTGCTTCCGATGCTTTCCATGTCTGATTCTTCAAATGGCTCGGGAGTATCTTCTTCATCTGTCTCTGGACCAGCCTCTTCTATCTGCATTCCTCTGTCAGCTTGGGGTATTCGTTTTGTGGCTGCGGCCAGGTCATTTATGAGGTTCCACATGTCTGCCATGGATAAGTTCCCGGCTGATCTTCTCATTGCTTCGTTAATCCTTGTCAGCTCATCGGCCCTCATCCCACGAAGAAATTTTTGAAGAAGAACTTTCTTCGTGAATCCATGGTGCGGGCAGCTTGAGATGATGGTGTCATAGTTCGTGTAGTATTCAACCAAAGTCTCATCCCGGGATTGTTGAAGGCACATGATCTTTTCACGGGTTTTTTGGCGTAAGGATGGGGGGAGAATTCCTTCATGAATGGGACGTAAAGGTCCACAAAATATTCTGCATGACTAGCGGTTGATGTGTAATACCAAATCGTCGCAAAATCAGTTAAAGAGAATTTGAAGCATTTAAGCTTAAATTCCTCTAACATTTCATTTTCAGGTTTTAAGTGGCGGCAAATGTGGTGAAAGTTTCGGCAATGTTGTACTGGGTCTTCTCCATCCGTACCTCCGAACAGAGGAAGATGTCGCGTTGTCCATGCATACATAGTGTGTAGCGTGATGAAGAAACTAGAAGGGAAAGGAAAGAACAACTAATCCGACGGCTAATTCCCCGGCAACGGCGCCAATTTGACAGATGCTTGTCGTCAGAGCAAATGTACAAATAAATTTATAAGTCCGCTACTCGCGACTTCACTACTGGGTAGCAAGTGGTAAGTAGGGGTCGAACCCAAGGGAATTAGGGGGATAAGCTATTCTTTGAGGGAATTGTACAGCGAGGGAGCGTGTTTTTAGGTTGATTGAGGTTTTAGCGCTTATGACTAAGTGATTTTTTTGGTTGGTTTTTTATTTTTAGTGTGGAAAAGTAAATGACATAAAAGTAAATACTGAAAATAAAGGAGAAGACTTACAGCGATTGATGCGTGATTGGCAAGTCTTCCGGAACGTCAGCAGTTGATAAAGCAGTTTATACTAAGAAAGTAAATGCAGGCGGTGTTTAAATCTAAGGAAAGCATTCGGTTTCGGGGGCCTTGTATCATAGCCTGTTTATCATTGACCCTTAGTGATCCTACTAAGTATTCAAACGTGTATCAAGGCCATTTCAAGCGCTCGATTTGCCACACTGTCTAGCCCATTTCAAGGTCGTAGAACACTTGTTCTATTTAGACTAGCACCCCATTTCAAGGTATACTAGCCTATGTGCATCCATTTGATCAATCATTTCCGATCAAACCAAATGGTGTTTAAAAGAGGTCGAACTCCTCAAATAAGCTTTGCCATTTCAAGCATCCACTTACCCGAGTATGTTCACGAACCCCCACAGAAGAGTTTTGCCATTTCAAGCATCCACTCAACCTTAGAAGTTCTGACCTAATATATGACACATAGAACAAGTTTTCAATACAAAGAAGAGGCACTAAGAGTATATCCTACAACATTTTATGATACAAGTACACCCCTTCAACCGAATGAAGAGTTTAGCTACGAATATCCATAGAGGTGGATACCATAGCTAAGTACTCGAGGGTTTTTGAAAGACAATAAGTGATGGACCATAATTATACAAATAAAAAACACAGTTAAACCCACTAAATTAGACTGTTTGTCTATTTAACTTTTGCTTGTTAGTTCCGATATATTTCTACAGGGCATTTTAGAGACTAGAGAGAATACACGCTAAGGAGGAGTTCTTACGCAGAAAAGATATTATGAGTCAGTCCAAGGTCACGATCAGACGCTGAATGCAGAAATCTCAAGATTCTGACATGGAATCACTCAAAACAAATCAAACCGAAGAGCAATCAAAGTCAGTCTGGAGCTGAAATACACCGATAGTTTTGTGAAAACATCACAAAACTCACACAAAACTCCCTCCTTTGCCCTTATGACCGGCGGCTTTAAGGGGAAGGATGACTCATGGGTAGCTTTCTTCCCCTTCCCCCCTCCACAACCGGAGGCTTTCCTCCTCCTTACCTCCAACCGGCGGCTTCTCCTCCTCCATGGAGAGCTTGCCAAGTGTCCTCCTCTCCTCCACACATCTCCTCCTTCCATGGCTATAAATACCCCCCTCCTCTCATTTGTAATGCATCCCAAAAATCATACACTTCTCTCTCTAAGTTTGGCACTTTGTAAGCTTTGGTTTGAAATAATACTCCTGTTGGTTCTTGAGTATTATAACAGTTTTAGAGAATACTCCTGTTGGTTCTTGAGTATTCAAGTAGGATTTGGGAATACTCCTGTTGGTTCTTGAGTATTCCCCTTTACTTACTGTCTTTCAAAAACCTCCTAGTATTTAGCTATGATATCCTCCTCTATGGATATTCGTAGCTAAAATCTTCATTCGGTTGAAGGGATGTATTTGTATTATAAAATGTTTTAGACTATTTTAGTGTTTTTTCTCTGTATTCAAAACTTGTTCTATGTGCCATATATTAGGTCAGAACTTCCAAGGTTGAGTGGATGCTTGAAATGGCAAAGCTCTTCCGTGGAAGTTCGTGAACATACTCGGGTAAGTGGATGCTTGAAATGGCAAAGCTTATCTGAGGAGTTCGATCTCTCTCAAACACCATTTGGATACATCGGAAAAGATTGTCCAATGGATGCACATAGGCTAGTATACCTTGAAATGGGGTGCTAGTCTAAGTAGAACAAGGGCTCTACGTTTTTTTGCAAAAGATTAGATGGTGTTGCAAGTCGAGTGCTTGAAATGGCCTTGATTCACTTTCGAACACTTTTTTGCAAAAGACTAGACAGTGTGGCAAATCGAGCGCTTAAAATGGCCTTGATGCACGTTTGAATACTTAGAAGGATTACTAAAATGATAAAACAGGCTATGATGCAAAGCCCCCGAAACCGAATGCTTTCCTTAAATTACAAAACCCCCCTGTATTTACTTTCCTAGTATAAATGCCTCAATCAACTGCACTCACCATCCGGAGGACTCGCAAATCACGCATCACCCACTGTAAGTCTTTCTTTTCATTTTTCAGTATTTATTTTTCTGTAATTTACTTTCCGCACTAAAAACCAAAACAACCAAAAAAAAGTCACTTAGTTATAACCGCTAAAATCCCAATCAACCTTAAAACAAGCTCCCTCGCTGTACAAATCCCTCAAAGAACGACTATCCCCCTAATTCCCTTGGGTTCGACCCCTACTTACCACTTGCTACCCAGTAGTAAGGTCACGAGTAGCGGAATATAAATTTGCTTTTGCACAGAGAACACTGCACCTTAACGACAGTGCGGTGGGCTCCGTCAGTAAGTAAAGGAGAATACTCAAGAACCAACAGGAGTAGTCTCAAAAACTACTAGAATACTCAAGAACCAACAGGAGTATTATAGATTTAACACAAAAGCTTACAAAAGTGCCCCAAAATCTAGAGAGATAAGTGATGTTTTGGAATGAAGATGGGATGAGTTTTGGGATGGGATGATGGGGTATTTATAGCTAAGGGGAGGAGGGAGATGTGGTGAGGATGAGAACACATGGCATCTCATCCATGGACTCCTCAAAGCCGCCGGTTGTAGGTCATGAGGGGGAGGAGCCGCCCCCCATGACTCATCACTCCCCCAAAAGCCGCCGGTCATCTAGAGGGGGAAGAGGTTTTGTGAGTTTTGTGAGGTTTTCACAAAACTATCGGTTCATTTTAGCTCCGGACTGACTTTGGTTGCTCTTCGGTTGGACTTGTTTTGAGTGATTCCTTGTCAGGATCTTGAGATTTCTTCAGTCGGCATCTGGTCGTGACCTTGGAATGACTCGTAATATATTTTCATCTTAAAAACTCCACCTTAGCATGTATTCTCTCTAGACACCAAAATACCATGTAGATAAATATCGGAACTAACAAGCAAAAGTTAAATAGACAAACAGTCTAATTTGGTGGGTTTAACTGTGTTTATGATTCATATAATTATGGTCCATCATGTGTCCATGAACTTAGTGCTCAATTATGAGAAGTGCCACTTCATGGTAACACACGGAATAGTCTTGGGACATATCGTCTCACAAGAAGGCATGGAAGTGGACAAAGCAAAGATCGACCTGATCATGACTCTACCATACCCATCCACGGTCCGAGACATCCAATCATTCCTTGGCCATGCAGGATTCTATCGACGATTCATCAAAGACTTCTCCAAAACGGCGTTGCCTCTAACCACTCTTCTCCAGAAAGAAGTCCCTTTTGAATTCACTAATGCATGCAAGGAGGCCTTTGATAAACTGAAGAAAGCCCTCACCAGCACACCTATCATCCAAAAGCCAAATTGGGAACTACCATTCGAAATCATGTGCGACGCGAGCGATTATGCTGTGGGGGCAGTCCTAGGCCAAAAAGTTGATAAGAATGCGGTTGTGATCTACTACGCCTCAAGAACCCTAGATTCTGCCCAAAGAAACTACTCCACCATCGAAAAGGAACTCCTGGCAGTGGTTTTCGCTCTGGAAAAATTCAGATCCTATCTGCTTGGAGCAAAAGTGATAGTTTATTCTGACCATGCGGCCATCCGTTACCTGATGAAGAAGAAGGAGGCCAAGCCAAGACTCATTCGGTGGATATTACTACTGCAAGAATTCGATGTGGAAATAAGGGACAAAAAGGGGATCAAGAATACTGTGGCCGACCACCTAAGTAGGATTGTCCGAAAGGAAGAAGAGGGGCACATAACCGAGTCATTTCCAGATGATCACCTCTATGCAGTCTCAACCAAAGTGTCGTGGTATGCCTCAATCGTCAACTACCTTGTAGGAGGTAAATTTTCCCCTTCTTTTACTAAGGCACAATGCATGAAACTTAGGCATGATGCTAGACATTACTTATGGGATGATCCTTATTTGTGGAAAATAGGAGCAGATCAAATACTTAGGAGATGCATCCCAGATAATGAAATAGCTTCTATTATTAGCTTCTGCCATGAGTTTGCATGTAGAGGACACTTCGGGCCTAGGAGAACCGCTAGGAAAATCCTAGATAGCGGCTTCTTTTGGCCAAGTATATTTAGAGACGCCTATGAGAAGTGTAAAAAATGCGATAAGTGCCAAAGAGTAGGAAATGTGTCAGCTAGAAATGAGATGCCTCAAGTACCCATATTAGTCAACGATGTTTTCGACATTTGGGGTATTGATTTTATGGGACCATTCCCAGTATCATGCGGTTATACTTATATTTTAGTCGTTGTATATTATGTGTCAAAATGGGTAGAGTCTAAGGCCACAAGGTGCGACGATGCAAAAACTGTCATAGATTTTTTGCGCACTAACCTGTTTTGTAGGTACGGGGTACCCAAGGCCATAATAAGCGACCAAGGAACTCATTTCTGCAACCGCATGATGGCTGCCACCTTAAAACGCTACCATGTCCACCACCGAACGTCCACGGCATATCATCCCCAGACCAATGGTCAAGCGGAGATCTCCAACCGCGAAATCAAGGGTATCCTAGAAAAGATGGTGAAACCAGGTAGGAAAGATTGGAGTCAGGGGCTAGATGAAGCTCTTTGGGCTTATCGGACAGCATACAAGACGCCAATTGGAACCTCCCCCTTTCGACTTGTTTATGGGAAGGCATGCCACCTTCCGGTGGAATTAGAACATAAGGCCTATTGGGCGCTCAAGCATTGCAATCCTGATTTGAAGGCTGCAGGACTGGATAGGAAGCTTAATCTATGCGAGCTTGAGGAATTGCGGCTTGAAGCCTATGAAGGGCAAACGGACTACAAAGCGCGGACCAAATTGTATCATGACAAATTCATCCTCCGACGCTCATTTGAGGAAGGACAACAAGTGCTGGTCTTCTCCTCGCGACTGAAATTGATGCCCGGGAAACTCAAATCTAGATGGACCGGCCCGTTCACAATAACTAAGGTATTCAACCATGGGGCAGTTGAGGTGGAAAGCCCGGATAATGTAAGTAGATTCATGATAAATGGGCAACGAATCAAACATTACCACGGCGAGGTCGACTTAACTCCGCTGGACTATGACCTAGCCGTAACGCCAGACATTGTAAATACCGCTGATCTCAGCGCACTAGTTTCTGACCTACCAAAAGAAACCGAGAGGGTGACTAAACCAGCAGCTACGATCGAAAGAACCTCACCTTCTCGGAAGAACCAAAAGAATCGGAAGAGTTGGAAAGAAAAACCACCGAAACAAGGAAGTCCTGACCCATCATCCCACAAAAACTTGGGGGAAGGCAAGGCAAAAATGAAAGTAGGCACTCCACAACACTATGACCTGAGCTGCCCATGGGATCCAAACTTGTGATCCCCATGCGTCGAGCCAACGACGTTAAACAAAGGCACTAGTCGTGAGGTAACCCGACACCTATCTTACTTTCAGTAATTTTCTTTTCTGTCATTTAGTTTTTACCGTAAGTCGCTCTCACCCATTTTTTGTATAGAAGAAATGACTCCTTGTAGGAATTGGTTTTTGGAGCAAGATCAGATCAGCTAGGCAGCTTCCGAGAATTACCGGGCATGCGCTGAGAGTTCAAGGCCCCAGCCGAACTCCCTCGATTATTCAGCTCCGAGGCATGTCGTTCCACGACACGATACAGTAAAAGGGAGTTCAGTTCTTCCCTTTTCCTTAATGTCATTTCCTTCTCTTGTATATATTTGCATGACTTTTTGAACTAAGTCATGCTGAAAGGCACGCCTTCGTTCAAAAGTGTGGGGTGAGAACCACTTGTGTACATAGTTAGTTAACATGCTTTTTCTTTTCCTTTTCCCTTAATATTATCTTTTTGAAAATATGAACTTGAGAATGTGAAAAAGATAGATCTAAATTCATGCATTTACCTTGTGAAAATTCAACTGTTTAAAAACTTAGGATGTAACTTCTCATTTGTCCCTTTGTGCTGAGATATACAGGGGATGTGGAGTTGATAGAAAATGCCCTAGAGAGGCTTGGCAAGCACTCGAAGGATCGAATCTAACTATATGGTTTACGAAGTCAGTAGAGGCTGCACTTCAGGTTTCAGTTAAGTCAGAGTCATCTCTGCCATGCAGCGTTTATGCAAGAGGCGGGACGGGAATCAAACCGTCCTATCTTTAGTCCTAGTAGCCGGAAAAATAGAAGAGCGACCCTCATCTTGACCCGCGCGAAACGGCGAGGATGAGAAAGAGCGGGGAGGTATTTTCATATGCTCGCGGGCAATGATTGGACCTCCCAAAAGGTTGAGAAAATGGACTAGCAAGTCACAAAGAAGTAAAAGCTCGAAGAAGCTAATAAAAGGCCAAATGCCAAAATTGTGAAGGTTTTAACCGAAACAAAAGTGAAGAAACTCCAATTCAAATCAAAGGCCAAAGGCCGATTCACTTTAGATGCTGTCCCTCACCAAAAATAAATCAAAATGCTCAACTCAGTGAAACCCGAATCAAATCACGTGCCAGAGAAAGCTCCAAGGAAACCATATAGTACGAGTCAATCCCGAGAATGCAGTCCAGGAGCCTGTAAAGGGTTATCTCCCGAAACATCCGAATTAAATTGCATCTCGGCTCGGAGGTACAGGTATCAAGTTACTTCTAAGTATTTACACGGTTTAGTTTGGTAATAAGTAAGTAATGCATGAATTAGGATAAATCTAGTCCCACAGTCTCACTTTCATATTTAAAAGTTTTTACTTAGATTGTGTTCCGCCCTTAAAAAGCATTGTTTGGGACGAACAACTAAAAGTGTGGGGTGATCTGATGGACCATATTTATATGATTCATTAAGATAGTTAAACCCACCAAATTAGACTCTTTGTCTATTTAACTTTTGCTTGTTAGTTCCGATATTTATCTACAGGGTATTTTGAAGTCTAGAGAGAATACAGGCTAATGAGGAGTTTTAAAGCTGAAAATGAATTACGAGTCATTCCAGGTCACGACCAAATTCTGACTTTCATGTACCTGACATGGAATCACTCAAAACAAGTCCAACCGAAGAGCAACCAGAGTCAGACCGGAGCTGAAAGGGAGCCGATGGCTTTTGGGAAAAAGATCTCAACTCACACTCACCCACTCCCCTCCACCTAGCCGGCGGCTTTGGCCACGTAAGTGACACATGGGGGGCGGCTCCCCTCCCCTCCACCTCACCCCGGCGGCTTTTGAAGCATCCTCTCATCCCTTGCCAAGTGTTGCCTCCTCCTTGCTCTTCCATGCCTATAAAAAGAGACCTCTCCTCCTTGTAAATACATCCCACAATCTCATTACAAACATCATCCATCACAAAGCTCTAGCTTCTCTCTAGATTTTGGGCACTAATCATGTAATCACTTTACTTTGAAATGGAAGCTTGGTCTTGAGCACTCTTATCGGTTTTTGTAAGTACTCTCTTCTTTACTTTACTGTCTTTTCAATTCAACAACTTTACTTTCCTGTCTTTACTTTCGAAAACTTTACTTTACTATCTTTCAAAAAACCTTTACTTTTCATCGCACTTAGCTATGATGTCTTATTCCATGAATATTCGTAGCTAAACCCTTCATTCGGTTGAAGGGGTGTGCTTGTATCATACAATGTTTTAGGCCCTACTCTTACTGCCTCTATGTGTTCAAAATTTGTTCTATGTGCCACATATTAGGTTAGAACTTCCAAGGTTGAGTGGATGCTTGACAGAGCAAAACTCTTCTGTGGGGTTCGTGAACATACTCGGGTAAGTGGATGCTTGAAATGGCAAAGCTTATCTGAGGAGTTCGATCTCTTTAAAACACCATTTGGATTGATCGGAAATGATTGATCAAATGGATGCACATAGGCTAGTATACCTTGAAATGGGGTGCTAGTCTAAATAGAACAAGTGCTCTATGACCTTGATAGACAGTGTGGCAAGTCGAGTGCTTGAAATGGCCTTGATACACTTTTGAACACTTAGTATGATCATTAGAGGTCGATGATAAATAGACTATGATACAAGGCCCCTAAAACCGAATACTTTCCTTTAATTGTAATATCAACTGTCACTTTACTTTTCAGTACTAAAAACTAAAACCAACCCCCAACTGTTTTATTTAATCCCCCCCTTTTCGAAAGAACAACTATCACCTAATTCCCTTGGGTTCGACCCGTGCTTACCACTGACTACCAAAAATAGTTAAGTCGCGAGTATCGGTATTATGAATTTATTTTTGCACAGAGAACATCGCACCATAACGACAGTGCGGTGGGCTCCGTCAGTATCTCATAACTAGGGATGCTCAAATTAGGACCGGACCGGAAAATCGGACCGAACTGGAACGAATTTTACGGGTCGGTCCAAGATCGGACCGTGAAAAATCCAATCCGGTCAACGGTCCATAATTTTCATAAATTCCGGTCTGAGTGTTATCAACAAAGGTGTAATGACATATCAAATAAAGAAATTGATTGTAATTTATTCTGAAACGAATGTGCAGATGTGTTATCAACAAGCGTATAATGACATATCAAATAAAGAAATTGATTGCAATTCATTCTGAAGCGAATGTGCATCTGTGTTACCAACAAGGGTGTAATGACATATAAAATAAATAAATTGATTGCAATTTATTCTAAAATGAATGTGCAAATGTGTTATCAACAAGGGTGTAATGACATATCAATCAAAGAAATTGATTGCAGTTTCTTCTGAAATGAAGGTGCAGGTGTGTTATCAACAAGGGTGTAATGACATATCAAATAAAGAAATTGATTACAAATTATTCTGAAATGAAGGTACAAATGCGTTATCAACAAGGGTGTAATACCATATGCAATAAGGGTGTAATGCCATATGAATAAGGGTGTAATGGAATATGAAATAAGGGTGTAATGTCATATGAAATAAGGGTGTAATGCAATTTAGCATGAAAATAAGGTGCAGATAAATTATCACCAAGGGTGTAATGAGATATGAAAAAAAGAAACTGATTGCAATTTATTCTGAAACGAATGTGCAGATGGGTTATCAACAAAGGTGTAATGTCATGTAAAATAAAGAAATTGATTGCAATTTATTATGAAACGAATGTGCAAATATGTTATCAACAAGGGTGTAATTACATATCACATAAAGAAATTGATTGCAATTTATTTTGAAACGAATTTGCACATGTTATCAACAAAGGGGTAATGACATATCAAATAAAGAAATTGATTACAAATTATTCTGAAGGTGCAGATGTGTTATCAACAAGGGTGTAATGCAATTTATTAAATAAAGGGTGTAATGCAATTTATTAAATAAAGAAATAAGGGTGTAATGAAATAAATTGCAATTTATTAAATTGCATTACAAAGGGCGTAATGCAATTTATTAAATAAAGAAATAAAGGTGTAATTAAATAAAGAAATAAATTGCAATTTATTTTGAAACAAATGTGCAAATGTGTTATCAACAAGGGTGTAATGACATATCAAATAAAGAAATTGATAGCAATTTATTTTGAAACGAATATGCATATGTGTTATCAACAAGGGGGTAATGACATATCAAATAAAGAAATTGATTATAAATTATTCTGAAACGAAGATACAAATGGGTTATCAACAAGGGTGTAATGCCATATCAAATAAAGAAATTGATTACATAAGCTACAATCACAACACAACCCAACAAAACACGAAACTGGATTATGAAACAATTCACATTTGAAAAATCACTACCAAAAATGCATCCAAACCACATAGCTCAAACCTTTAATTCAATTGACAAAAGAACACAAATACAGCAGGTATATAATCCAGATAGCGTCAAAGGCAGCGACCAACATCGGCATGAAGTCTCTAAAATTGCCTTTCGAACTGATTCCAATAAATATGCAAGTCCCTCTCATGCTTCACGAAATAACCAACAATTCACATCCGGAAACAGATAAGTATTTACAAAAGTGGGAACCTCCATCCATAACCAAGCTCTGAAAAACACAACATATATTTCTACACTATCAGGGGCAGCATTAGCCAAGCTCTGAAAAACACAACATATATTTCTACACTATCACGGAGACCATTAGCCAAACTACGAAAAACACAACATATGTTTTACACTACAAAGGAGAACATAAACCAAGGAATCAAGGATAACACTAGCCAAAATTTGAGCTAGTTTCACGATGCTGATTTTCTAGATAGAAGGAGCCAAGCTCTGAACAGAACAACAAACTACATTGAAACGAGAATAACAAAACCATAAACATCAGCAACACCAGTTAAATAAACCACACCATATATATAAACATATTAGAGAACTTTCAAACCAGATACTATAACCTAGTTCCAGCATCTAGGATTCAAATTTCTCCAATAACAATTTTAGATTAGATCACAACCCCAACAAGCTAAATGTATACAATTCAAATATAGCATCAAAGGAAAAAGCCACACAGAAGAAAAAACAAAAAACAATACCAGTGATAAAAGTTTCAAACAACTACCGCTTGTCTCCGTCTCTCGCTTGCCTTGATAACCTTGTTCTCAACAATCGATCTACCATTCGGGTTCGACGAAAAAGATGACCTTGAAATCCGTGACAATGGCAGCGACGCCGATGAGACCAATAAACATGAAGCTTGGTTTAGATGAGCTGTCTGCGAACCTCAGTGAGCAAAAATTGAACTCCGATTAGCTGTATACGGACCTCCTCGAGCAAGAATTGAACTCACGAAATCCAAATCGGTGCAGATCTGGATTTCCATGTCTGGGTTTTGTTTCATTTACAACATGAGAGAGAAACACCAAATTTGTCAAAAGCTGTCAATTATGTGGAAAATGTAAAACCCCAAAACACCCTTCTCTAATTAATTTTGCAATTAATTAAAGGTTAAGAAAATGGAAAAGATAGTGGGGCAAGTGTCATGTTTTCATTGGATGATGAAAATGATGTGTCTGAATGTGTGGTTGAGATGCTGCCTCACTTGCCACATTCTAATTTTAGTGCCTCATTTGATCGCTCCTCTATATATATATAGGGGAGCACTCGGTTGAGGCAGGGTTGGTAGAATGAGGCACGTGGGGCACGATCTGGGCCACTCATTGTGACACGTGGCGAAGCCACGTTCACAGCCGCCATTTTTGCGTTCACACTACTATTGGTAGTGGGTTTACTATTTGCTACATGGCGCGCCACAAATGCACGGGGGTTAGATGTGTGGTTCAGATCGTGCCTCACTTGCCTCATTCTAATTTGCTTACCTCATTTGATCGCTCCTATATATATATATACGGGTGTTCTTTTGAGGACACGTGTTTTTGGTGAGGGTGTAGGGACAAATTTGAACCATTTGATCAAATGATCCAAAGGTGCATAACCAATTCAAAAAGTTAAAGTTATTTGTCATTTTGTACTTTTGTCTTTTACCTAAAAGACAAAAGTGCATAACTCCAAAAAAGTACTTTTTGACTCATTATGCACCTTTGGATCATTTGATCTAATGGTTTTAGATTTATCCCTACGTCCTTACAAATTTTGATGTCCTCAAAAGAACGCCCCCTATATATATAGGGGCGTTCAAATGAGGACATCAAAATTTTGTAAGGACGTAGGGACAAATCTCATCCAATAGATCATCATCCATCTAACCCTCGTGCTTTGTGGGTGCGCCACGTGTCCCACTACCAAAATCATGCACTATTCAAAAAACAAATAGTAAAACCCACTACCATATTCTGCACACGTGGCGCGTTGTGATTGGTTGTCCTCACGTCCTTACAAGTTTTGGTGTCCTCAATTGAATGCCCCCTATATATATATAAAGGCGCGCTCAAATGTTACCACTTCTTAGAGTGTTATAGTGTTACTCGAATCTGATTGGTTGATAGTGGCAAGAATAGTACCGGAATAGTGGATTTTTGGGTAGTGAGTTTTACTGTTTGCTTTTTGCTTTTGTTGGATTTTTTGTAGTGGGACACGTGGCGCGCCTACAAAGCACGGGGGGGTTTGGATGTGTGGCTGAGATTGGAGTAAGAGGTAACATGCTAAGAAGGGGGTAACATTTGAGCGCTCTTATATATATATATAAGCGTTCAAATGTTATAGCTTCTTAGAGTGTTATGTGTTATCTTGAATCTGATGGGTTGGATGAGTTTCATCCAACCAATCAGAACGCGCCACCTCTCCCACTACCATACACATCCACTCACCCACCCAAATGGGCTCGTGCTTTGTGAGGTGGCGTGTCCTCATTTGTTGGATGAAACTCATCCAACCAATCATATTCAAGTAACACATAACACTCTAAGAGCTTATAACATTTGAGCGCTCAAATGTTACCCCCTTCTTAGAGTGTTATCGTGTTACTCTCCTCTGATTGGTTGGACGCGCCACGTGGCGCGTTCTGGTTTGTCCACGTGCCCCACACACACATATATATAGGGGGCGTTCAATTGAGGACATCAAATTTAGTGAGGACGTGAGGACAACCAACCACAACACGCCACGTGTGTAGAATAGGTAGTGGGTTTTACTGTTTGCTTTTTGCTTTTGATGGATTTTTGGTAGTGGGACACGTGGCGCACCCACAAAGCACGAAGGGTTAGATGGGTGATGATCTAATGGATGACATTTGTCTCTACGTCCTTACAAATTTTGGGTGTCCTTAATTGAACGCCTTCTTAGAGTGTTATCGTGTTACTCGAATTTGATTGGTTGATAGTGGCAGTAATAGTGCCGGAATAGTGGATTTTAAGTAGTGGGTTTTACTGTTTGCTTTTTGCTTTTGTTGGATTTTTGGTAGTGGGACACGTAGCGTGCCCATAAAGCACAGGGGGTTTGGATGTGTGGCTGAGATTGAAGGAAGAGGTAACATGCTAAGATGGGGGTAACATTTGAGCGCTCCTCTATATATATAGGGGGCGTTCAATTGAGGAGACCTCTAGAAATGAGGACGTAGGAACAAATCTAAAACCATTAGATCAAATGATCCAAAGGTGCATAATGAGTCAAAAAGTGCTTTTTTGGAGTTATGCACTTTTGTCTTTTAGGTAAAAGACAAAAGTGCATAATGACAAATAACTTTAACTTTTTGGATTTGTTATGGACATTTGGATCATTTGATCAAATGGTCCAAATTTGTTCCTACGTCCTCACAAAAAACACATATCCTCATTTGAACACTCTTCTATATATATACATATATATATAAGAGCAATCAAATGAGGCAGGCCTTGGTAGAATGAGGTAGTGAGACACGATCTAAACCGCACATCTAACCCCCCATGCTTCTAAGGCGCGCCACGTGAGTAGTGTGAATGCAAATGGCAGCTGTGACACGTGGCTTCGTCACGTGCGTTCGATCGAATCGATCAATGACTCGGATCGTGCCTCACTGCCTCATTCTACCAATCCTGCCTCCACCGAGTGCTCTCATATATATATATAGAGGAGCGCTCAAATGTGAACCCATCTTAGGCTCTTAACCTATGAACTCATCTTCACCTTTAGATCATTTGATCTAAAGGTGCACAATCAATCTAAAAAGTTAAAGTTGTTTGTCTTTTTACACTTTTGTCTTTTAGCAAGACAAAAGTGCAAAATGCCAAAAAACACTTTTTGGACAAATCTACACCTTTAGATCATTTGATTTAAAGGTGCAATATGAGCTCATTGGTTAACACCATAAGAAGGGTTCACATTTGAGCGCATCCCTATATATATATAGGGGGCGTTCAATTGAGGACACCTCTAGAAATGAGGACGTAGGAACAAATCTAAAACCATTAGATCAAATGATCCAAAGGTGTATAATGAGTCAAAAAGTGTTTTTTGGAGTTATGCACTTTTGTCTTTTAGGTAAAAGATAAAAGTGCATAATGACAAACAACTTTAACTTTTTGGATTTGTTATGCACCTTTGGATCATTTGATCAAATGGTTCAAATTTGTCCCTACGTCCTCACAAAAAACACATGTCCTCATTTGAGCGCTCCTCTATATATATATAGAAGCGATCAAATGAGGCAAGCAAATTAGAATGAGACAAGTGAGGCACGATCTCAACCACACATCTAACCCCCCGTGCATTTTTGGCGCGCCACGTGTCCAAGTAGTATACCCACTACCAACTGTAGTGTGAACGCAAATGACGGCTCAACTCACGTGGCTTCGCCACGTGTCACAATGAGTGGCCCAGATCGTGCCTCACGTGCCTCATTCTACCAACCCTGCCTCAATCGAGTGCTTTCCTATTTCAATTGAGGACACTTCCAGAAATGAGGTCGTGGGGACAAATCTAAAATTATTAGATCAAATGATCCAAATGTGCATAATGAGTCAAAAAGTGTTTTTTTGGAGTTATGCACTTTTGTCTTTTAGGTAAAAGATAAAAGTGTATAATGACAAACAACTTTAACTTTTTGGATTTGTTTTGCACCTTTGGATCATTTGATCAAATGGTCCAAATTTGTCCCTACGTCCTCACAAAAAACACATGTCCTCAATTGAACACTCATATATATATATATAGGGGGCACTCGGTTGAGGCAGTGTTATAAGAATGAGGCAGTGAGGCACAACGTGGACCAATCATTTTGGTGAGGTGGAATTGAAAAAATATTTGTTGGAGGGAATTTATTAAGGGGTAATTTGGGGTTTTGAAAATAAAATGCTTTTTGCAGAAACTGACAGATGAGAGAGGGAGAGAGTTTATGGGTTTTTCGTTTATGGGTTTCTTTTTTATTTCTCTCTCCATTCTGATTCCTCTCACCTGCTTCCTGTTGAAACGAACGAAACCCATTTATCGACCTCCATCTTCTTCGATTCCGACTGACCGACATGAGGGATACGCGCGACCTCCGTGTCTTGACCGTCCGAGCGACCTCCGTGTCTTGGTCGTCTGAGCGACCTCCATCTTTTTTGGGAGAGTTCAAGGATACGCGCGAGTTTGGCTCCAATAGATCGATTCTGCGATTTCATTCGGTCTAAGGTGGTCGCAGAGTTCATTAGGGCTTTTAGGGGCGGTGGACGGTGTTAATCGTGGTGATACGGAATGTCGTCGTCGATTTCGAGCCCTAGGTACAATTTGGAGCCGGATGTGGGTGTAGTTTTTGGTCGCGATTCAGTTGCTGTGAAGGACTAGAGATTGAGCTAGTGTGTTCTATAAATCGACTGCTGGATTCAAACACTAATCTTCGTATTAAGGACCTCATTGGTAGAATGACCTTGGAAGAGAAAATTGGGCAAATGGTTCAGATGGAGCGGACTGAAGCTACTCAAAATGTAATGAAGTCTTATTCCATTGGTATGAAGTTATTTACTTAGATTTCTGATTTGTTGTATATACTAGCTTTTAAATGAGCTGCTTGACCGTTTAAGTAATGAATTGGCATTTTAGAGTGGATGAAACAAGAGATTGGTTTGTTGTTTTTGCAGGGAGTGTACTAAGTAGCGGAGGTAGCTCACCATGCCCAAATGCTACTGCTGAGGACTGGGTTTATATGGTAAATGAAAATTCTGAGTTTGCCTTGGACTGGTTTTAGGTCTGCAGAGACCCAAGATGGGGTCGCTGCTACGAAAGCTTCAGCGAAGATACTAGAATCGTCCAAGATTGACAGAGATAATAACTGGTTTGTGACACGCGTATTTTTAACCTTATAGATGTCAAATTATTAGTTTTAGGGGTCAAATTGCAGTCAAACAAAATTTATAATCCTTGGTAAGCCAAGGGTCGATCCTAGGAGCAGTGCGTGTGAGTACTAGGTAACAAGCGACCTATTTAGCTATTCCGAATGGCAATTGTTTGGTTTGTTGTGAAAAGTGCAGAAATTAAATTGCAGAAAATTAAATGTTGTGTTTTTATCAGAGAAAGAATCCCAGAATCCTACTTCACCCGTGCCAACCCACTAATCATGCGATCATGGCAAGTTAAATATTTATGCTATCGAATATGGAATAAAACCGAAATAACACTAGACAAGCCGCCCATCCACGGATCATTGTCTAGATCAATCTCCATCGTTGAACGCCGCCCATCCACGGATTATCAACGATTTCGATTTATTAAAATAATGGTTTTCCTATCAAATCATGTAACATGACCTAATATCAATTTCATGCATTCCGGTTAATCCCTAGGGCCCATCCACCTTTTGGCATATAACCTAGATACGTTCTACCAATGCAAACATACCCTTTGATGTAAATACATGCATAGAACGATAATATGAAGCACACATTGAAATTGAATAATCGAATTGCATAAACATAAACTTTAATTGATCACATGAAGAGTTAGGGTTACATAGCACGGGATCCGTAGGATCCCGGAATAGAGAGGACTACTCACTGTTCATGGTAATTAAACCTAAAACAGTGTATAATGAAAGTAAGGGACGAGTAAACCGTAAACGATGAAGCTCGTTAATCCTCACGATGAATTCTGTCTTCTCTCCCAAGTTAGGGTTTTTTTCTCTTCAAAATAGCACACAAAAATCGTTCAGGTCGTTTTCCTTTTATAGCCCAATCAAACGATTCCCAAAAAAAGGCCCAGAAAACTTCCAAAATTAAATTAGGAAATTTCTGATAATTCTGAGCTGACGGTGCCCGTGACGCCCGTGACCAAGGGGTTGGTCACGGGCTCAATGAGTTGCTTCAATTTCCGGGACTTCTGAGTTGGTTCGTAGCGCCCGTAACGCCCGTGACCTGACTTCCATTGCCTTTTTGGCGGTCTAAACCTTCGAATTTGCTCTTGGTGTCAACTACAAGGTTGTAGGGAATTGAACTAGCTTTCCAACAAGCTAAATTTCGACTCATTTGGAAACCAATTGTGACATGTAGGTGCAAAACAAGTTGGGAAGGTCAATCTGCCCTGTTTTGTCCTGTTTTTGCCCAAATTTGCACCGATTGCTTAACTTTGCTTCTGATCAATCCAAGAGTATTAGCTATGTAATATATGACCTGAAATACTAGAAAAGAGATTAAATGATAACAGAATGTCCAGAAAACAAACCTAATCCATCATCGAATGAAGTGAATAATAGGTCAAGAATTTGACCGATCAAAACACTCCACACTTAGGATTTGTTCGTCCCGAACAAATGTCGAACAAATAGCAGAATAAAAGCAAGTCCAGGTGAGGCTCAACAACCATATGTTTCTAGGCTACCCACTCAAGTGTCATGTGATCAATCCTAACTAATAATGAAAACAAAAAAGATAACTCACTGTCGTAGAGGACACGAATGCATTTAGCGTATGCATCAAGCCTTTAAACCCCTAGGCTGCCCTAGTAGGACGAGTATAGTCTCGTGAAGGTTTTCAGGAATGGGACTACCTACAAATCCCCTATACAACTAACTAACGTGTATGCATGAAATGGTGCTCAACAAGTCATAGTAAAGTCATGTCATACCTCAGATTCATCGTGTTACCTCAACTTCAAGACAAACATCGTCATCAAAGTTTCGGACAATCATAGATTAAACGAGTTATGCATTCAAACGGTCAGTACACACGACTAACAAACGCCTCATCACAAGTTCTAAATAGTTCTATAGCAACGGGATAAGTATGAAGAGTTGCACAAAACATGCTCGCCATTCACCTATGCTATCTAGGGATAGTCCACGGGCTCTTGGCGCAAAGCTCATTCTCAAGTGCCAAGGACTAGGCAATGACCCGTAAGAGAAGAGGAGCCTGGCTTAAGAATTTTTCTGAAAAATAGTGCGAAAAATTGCATAGGAAATTTCAGTGCAAGCACGAGGATCGTCCCTTAGACTATAGTATATGAATTCTCAAGGTAGGATATGACTTGCATGCGGCGAGAAGGTGGATTTACACTATATCAAGCGGAAGGGAGCAGAAATTGTTTCAAGAGTGTTTTCCATATACCAGGGGTGACTTTTCTCACCGAGTCCTTGGTATTTTCTGCTTTCGCAGAATTCAACAAAAACAAATTTTTTTCTTCTTTTTTTTTTCAAACTGGTTTTCTTTCAAAAACAACTATGCTTGGGGCCGATGTTTTACCCACTTTCCAGAATTGAGAACTTTGTTTTTGAGGGGAAAACTTGAAGGTCAATTGTCTAACTCCACACTTAAAGCTTGACATAGTGTATGAGAAAAGGCGGGTGCATGCAAATCACGACGAGGGTAGAGAATCATATACTAGTATTAAGGTCACCTAGAAAGAGATATGCAATTTCAAGCTTTCGAAAGTTTTGAAACGGTGCCTACTAGTATCAAATCTTAAACATGCTTCAAGAAATACGTAGAACATGTGATAGGCGAGGGCTAGCAATGATACTGACTCAAGAGAATACACATACGAATAAAACTATTTCACGTCCTAGACTTCGAGTCCAAAAGAATGTCAATCAGTCAAGGAGTATCGTAGAAAACGAGGATTTCAATCGCAATACATAGACAGTTGAGCATGTACAATTAGTGAATATGATATGCAATGCATGTGACTATGCGCTACCCACTCCACACTTAAAATCGAGCTTAGTCCCTAAGCGAAAAAATATATAAAATAAGAGAAAGTGCATAGGAACTTCACTCGTGCGTGGTGGCGCGAAAGTCAGAGAGATTAAACGATGACTGGTGAGTGAAATACAACCTGTGAGCTGGTAGAGTGAGAATAGAACTATAGAGCTGCACAAGGTATAAGTTAGCATCGATAATCACGAGATGAATAGAAAAATGAACGATGTGAGTAAAGATGAACAACAATAATGGAATAACTCAAACATCGAATAAGAAGAAAGCAGTGAAGCCCGTTTCTGTTTTTCTTTCTCTTCGAACTGATGTAAGTAGCAGAAGCTCGTTTCGCCCGTGACGAGCCTCTTGGTCATGGGGTGAACGGGCTGCATAATTAGGCAAACCTTCTGAATGTGCACAAAGACCCGTAACGCCCGTGACGAGCCTCTTGGTCACGGGCTGAATGGGCTGTCCAATATGAGCGAAATCACTGAATTCCCGAAGAAAACCCGTAACGCCCGTGACGAGTCCTTTGGTCACGGGCTGAACGGGTGGACCAGATAAAACCTGACTCTTCAAACCCTATTTCGCGATCGCCTTCGGCGATGAAGATCTTTCTGAATAGTCCTGCAATGGTCACACACATAACATACAATGCAAAAGCAGTGAAAGAAAACTTACAGCGCGGGTTACTCCCCGAAGAGACCTAGTTTAACGTCTTGGCGAGACACAGTAAGGGAGGTAGTGTCAATCCACCTTCAAATCCCATTGAAATTTACGTCCATCTAGTATGACATGAACGTCGAGCAGAGCATGCAGTTCCTTCAAAAATTTGAAACCTTTAAGAACCAAGGGACTGTAGAAACTCCCGAACAACAGTTTCAAGACGTAAGGCAAGAACTGTTGAAACTTGTCTGGAGGCTGTGTATCTAGATAAATATATTCAGCGCTAGCTCCAGTAAGAACACTTCCTTTATACTCTTTAGATAAGATTTCAGGTGCGTATACTTCAGAGTATTCCTTCACCATCGTATTCAGGCGTATGCGAGGGCCCTCTTTAAACGAGCTCATGTACACATCAACAAAGTCTTCATATCTATGATCCCCTGATGGCTCTTCAGTGCCTAAAGAAACCAGTGGAACGATGTTCTCCTCTGTCTGTTCATCTAAATGACCTGTAGAAGCGCTCGTAGTGGAGGGAGATGCATCTTCATATTCTGAGACGTCGTCAGTACAAAACTCATCATTCTCCAACTCAGTGTAAGCCTTGGCAACCATTCTAAACGCCTCAAAACCATCCTCACAAACAGGTTGTTCTGGTGTAGAGAGCATTCTCGTATCCTGATCATCTTCCACGTCGATTCGAAATAAAGCTGAAGATGAATATGCTTCATAGATTTGAACTTCTTGATGATTTGCCATTGTCATCTCGATGTTCTCGTCTTTGCATGCATTGGTGGCTGCAATGGCTTGTTGCTCTGGGTGATCTTTCAGTATCTTGTTCCGAATGGCTAGTTGCTTGCTCTGGATGATGATCTGCTCAATTTTCTGCTCGAGTGCTGTCAGTTGCCTATCCTGCTCTTGAGCGCGCCTTTCTTGCTCTTGAGCTCGCCTGTCTTGCTCCGCCAAGAAACTAGCCATCATGGACTCTATACGTGAGTATTCTCCAGTGTCCTGAGGTTGTTGCTGCTGCGAGTGATTCTGGTAACTCTCATAATAGTGGTCATCTTGATAGCATGGTCGATTGTAGAACTGATTTTGATTTCCTCCCCAATTTGTACCACATGAATATGTCTGAAAATAAGACTTTTCCCTTGGGTAGGCGTTTTGATGACCAAAAGAGAACATCCTCGCAACATTCAAAATAAAATTGATCAGTGAAGGTCAGAAGTATATAAAGTATGTACAAAGAGAAAATAAAAAATGGAATAGTCTAAACTACACACGTTAAATCTAATATCACACTAAACGCTGCTCCCCGGCAACGGCGCCATTTTGACACGCGTATTTTTAACCCTTTATAGATGTCAAATTATTAGTTTTAGGGGTCAAATTGCAGTCAAACAAAATTTATAATCCTTGGTAAGCCAAGGGTCGATCCTAGGAGCAGTGCGTGTGAGTACTAGGTAACAAGCGACCTATTTAGCTATTCCGAATGGCAATTGTTTGGTTTGTTGTGAAAAGTGCAGAAATTAAATTGGAGAAAATTAAATGTTGTGTTTTTATCAGAGAAAGAATCCCAGAATCCTAATTCACCCGTGCCAACCCACTAATCATGCGATCATGGCAAGTTAAATATTTATGCTATCGAATATGGAATAAAACCGAAATAACACTAGATAAGCCGCCCATCCACGGATCATTGTCTAGATCAATCTCCATCGTTGAACGCCGCCCATCCACGGATTATCAACGATTTCGATTTATTAAAATAATGGTTTTCCTATCAAATCATGTAACACGACCTAATATCAATTTCATGCATTCCGGTTAATCCCTAGGGCCCATCCACCTTTTGGCATATAACCTAGATACGTTCTACCAATGCAAACATACCCTTTGATGTAAATACATGCATAGAACGATAATATGAAGCACACATTGAAATTGAATAATCGAATTGCATAAACATAAACTTTAATTGATCACATGAAGAGTTAGGGTTACATAGCACGGGATCCGTAGGATCCCGGAATAGAGAGGACTACTCACTGTTCATGGTAATTAAACCTAAAATAGTGTATAATGAAAGTAAGGGACGAGTAAACCGTAAACGATGAAGCTCGTTAATCCTCACGATGAATTCTGTCTTCTCTCCCAAGTTAGGGTTTTTTCTCTTCAAAATAGCACACAAAAATCGTCCAGGTCGTTTTCCTTTTATAGCCCAGTCAAACGATTCCCAAAAAAAGGCCCAGAAAACTTCCAAAATTAAATTAGGAAATTTCTGATAATTCTGAGCTGACGGTGCCCGTGACGCCCGTGACCAAGGGGTTGGTCACGGGCTCAATGAGTTGCTTCAATTTCGGGGACTTCTGAGTTGGTTCGTAGCGCCCGTAACGCCCGTGACCTGACTTCCATTGCCTTTTTGGCGGTCGAAACCTTCGAATCTGCTCTTGGTGTCAACTACAAGGTTGTAGGGAATTGAACTAGCTTTCCAACAAGCTAAATTTCGACTCATTTGGACACCAATTGCGACCTGTAGGTGCAAAACAAGTAGGGAAGGTCAATCTGCCCTGTTTTGTCCTGTTTTTGCCCAAATTTGCACCGATTGCTTAACTTTGCTTCTGATCAATCCAAGAGTATTAGATATTTAATATATGACCTGAAACACTAGAAAAGAGATTAAATGATAACAGAATGTCCGGAAAACAAACCTAATCCATCATCGAATGAAGTGAATAATAGGTCAAGAATTTGACCGATTAGTTTGCAAGGAAATATTCCAGAGAAGGGGATACCTTATGTCGGAGGAAGGTATAGTTCAATCCGCAGCATTTATATTATTAGGTAAGGGACTGAGTGTAGTCATATAGTTAACAGGAACAAGGTAACAGCTTGTGCAAAGCACTTTGTCGGTGACGGAGGAACAACCAAAGGAATCAATGAAAACGACACTAGGATCGAAATGAATGAGCTGCTCAGCATCCACATGCGTCCCTATGTTTTTTTCCGTCTAATCTGATTCATGTATCATTGGCCTGATATTTTATTTCACCAAACCGATTTATTTCCCACCGTCCCTTGATCTGTCAGGGATTTGTTATATCGGACTTGGTTGAGAAGATTACAACGCCTCCTCATCAGAACTACACATACCCTGTTAAATATCGATCTGTTTGGATGTTTTTTTGTTGTGCCTAACACAAGAAGAATCGTTTAGGTTGCAAGGTGAATGTCTTGTTGAAATCATATTTTCTCTGTTGTTATTTTATCTTAGGAAGGAAAGCTTGTTTGTGTGGCATTTTATCTTGTAATGTACTTGTCCTGTGACATTTTATTTTTTTAGGTAAATTGCCATGATTTAAGTATTGTTTGCTGGATTTCTCTTGCAGCAACTTATGCATGGCACCACATTAGAAGCTTTGGGACGAGAAGAGCAGATTTGACTGAAGCCATGAAGATGAAGCAAAGTAGAGAGTGTTAACCCAATGGAGGCAAATCGAAGCTGAGATTGCAAGGGCGCCACGTGAGATTCATGAGATTTGTATATATTTATATATGTTTTCGAGCATCTGAGATGTGAGCTTTTAGGAGCAAGGATGCACACAGTATCCATTTGGGTTGGTTTAGTAGTGAAAAATTGTTGTAGAATTCTTGTATGTATGTGTCAGTAGCAAGTTCTAGCAACAGGAAATGTTGTAGACCTAAAATTTTAGACATCAAATGTATTAAAAAATAGATGGAAAATCTAAAGTGCAAAAAATATAAAATAAAATATAAAAGGTGCGTAAAAGTCTAATGTCAAACGAAGGTGCATCAGACCAAACTTACATACTTCAAACGAATGTGCAGCAGATGTGTTATGGAGAAACAAGGGGGTAATGACTTATGTATTATTTTAACAAGGGGGTAATGACTTATGTATTATTTTAACAAGGGGGTAATGACTTATTAAACATGGGGCTAATGACTTATGAAACAAGGGGGTAATGACCTATGAAACAAGGGGGTAATGACTTATGCAACAAGGGGGTAATGAATTATGAAACAAGGGGGTAATGATGAAATAAGACGGTAATGACATATAAAATAACGGTGTAATGGAGAAACAGGGGGTAATGATTTATGAAATAAGGGGTAATGGCTTATGAAATAAGGGGGTAATGACTTATGAAATAAGAGGGTAACGACTTATGAAATAAGAGGGTAACGATTTATGAAATAAGGGGGTAATGACATATGAAATAACGGTGTAATGGAGAAACAAGGGGGTAATGACTTATGAAACAAGGGGGTAATGACTTATGAAACAAGGGGGTAATGACTTATGAAATAAGGGGGTAATGACATATGAAATAACGGTGTAATTGAAAAACAAGGGGGTAATGACTTTGCGATAATGGCTTATGAAATAAGGGTGTAATGGCTTATGAAATAAGGGTGTAATACCCTTATTTGGGGTAATGGCATATAAAACAAGGGTGTAATGACTTATGAATTAAGGGTGTAATGCCCTTATTTGGGGTAATGGCATATGAAACAAGGGTATAATAGCATATGAAATAAGGGTGTAATGGCACAAATTTTGAAACGAATGTTAATGTGTTATCAACAAGGGGGTAATGACATATCAATTTATTTTGAATATCATATGGCATTACACCCTTAATTCATATGCCATTACACCCTTGTTTCATAAGCCATTACCCCAAATAAGGGTATTACACCCTTATTTCATGAGCCATTACACCCTTATTTCATAAGCCATTACACCCTTGTAATGTAGGGTGTTCTATTTAATGTAGGGTGTAAACATTTGACAGTGTTAACGTTTGTTTATGGATAACAATATGCAGAAACGACATACCCTAAAGATCCCTTGTGTTCAATAACCATAGAAGCTTTACATCCACACAAAAATAAAGGTCAATACTTTTGAATATGCTTTACAAATGCTTTCAATTAAGCACAATATTTTTGAATATGATCAATACAGAGTATTCAACACCAAATAGTGAGTTTATTACACCAGGTACAAAATAAAGGTCATTACAATATAAGGTCACTAACATTACAACCGATCTACAAAATTGAAGTTTGTTATTTTATTACAACCATGATGGACGAGTTGAGAGAACATGATGGACGCAAAGTACTTCTGAATAGACGCAACCAACTTGATCATCAAACTAATCCATGCCACCAAGACCTCTCATTCCTTCCATGCCACCAAGGCCTTCTTAGCACAGCAAGCAAGACACCATAGAAGTCGGAGTGCCTTGATATAATACTCGGAAGCAAACATTGAGGCAATAATGGTGAAACCGGTACTCACAATCTTATCCGTAATTATCACATTTTGTTCTTATCCATTTGCCTACAAATCACAGAAAACATCATAACAAAAACATTCAATTAAATACAGTGCAAATTGTTCACTGTAAATACATGTCGCAACCACACACAAAGAATCATAATATGAAACTAAATTTCTCATTCATATGGTTTGGCCTAGTCATCTTTGCGAAACTCAAAAGCATTATATTTGAAATCATCTTAGCAGTTCCAACAAGCCATAGAAAAAGGTCAAGCAATTAATGGATTTATGATTCCAAATTCAAAATATCGAACGTATTATGAAGATGCAACAAAGCCTTAAAGGAATTTGGTCAGGGTACTTTTCTCTGATCCTTGACGCCTCTACGATTCTCTTCTCTGAAACTTAAACAAACAAGAGATTCAACACATACAAAATATATCTTACTACACCAAGCTTTGACGTTGAGTTTGAAACCAAGATCTCCATCACCAAGGATCCCAGACATGGCTTGCTATGATAATAGTGCAAAAGATATGGCTTGCCCATTTGTAAAGATCCAAAGCCCATTGTCTCTATCTATCACAAAATATAGTTCACCTGCTTAATTTAAGAGAGTGAATCAACAATGATAAGTCTAGCAATAATCAATATCTATCCTACAAAATTAACCTTATCTTCCATAACTGTGATGAGCCTATTCAAGCGTAAATCCCATATTCAAATTATTTAAAGCTTCCAAAGGTTCAGATTTACCAATAAAAATTTAAACCACCTCATGGAAAGAACTTCACAAAAATTTGATGTAATAAAATGTCCCAATGTCAAATTCGAAACCGAAACACGCACTATTAACTCATCCCACGGGTCAGACTAGATGCACAGCTAAGAACATAGATAGTTCTGCTGAAACTGCTCATCCACGGATTTCAGCAGCTGCAGCCTTTGCCTTGCTCTGCCAAACCCCCTGCGAAAACAAAATAGAACGACATCAATTCAATACAAAGGCACATATAGTTCTGCAATATGATTTATCACTGCAAAGGTGTTACCAGGATTGAAATATATTTCTAAGGATATATAAAAAACAAAGACACCAATAGTTCTTTAATATGATCAAGCTCGGACATAATAAAAAGAGGCCAAAACTTCATACTCAGCCATGAAGGGGCATATTGACATTCAAGCAATGAGACCTACAACTCCCTCCATCAAAATCGAGTATTTTCAAACTTTGCAGCATTTCAAAAACATCAATAAACACCAAATCACAGCTGAAATCTTCCCCTGGTAGATGAGATGTTGTTCTGGTCGAGATCCAGAACAATTCCTAACACAACTTATGCGCTAAAACAAATAGTGCGGTAATAAAAACGACACGCAAAGTTGTTACCCAGTTCGGCGTTAACAAGCCTACGTCTGGGGGGCGTTCTCTAGCCCGGTGGACAGCAATTCACTATTATTGAATATTGCGAGTACAGGATTTACCGTTTACAGAATCCCTCTTAAACAACCTGAGCCTCGGACACTCTAGTAATTGCAATCTAGGTCTCCCCCTAGATCTTCACTCCCGCTCAGTATCCACCAGAATGATTCTCCGTGAGAATCAGCGCCTTCTCCCGAATGCGCAGTAACAGAACTTCAGTGCGAGCCTTCAGCTTCGTCCTTCGAACAATCTATTGAGCACCACCACAGATTGATTCCTAGCGCCTTTGAGTAACCAGTGACGGTTAGTTCTCCAGCCGTATACGTGCGTCGTGAATAACCAGTTACGATTAATTCACCGCCGTTTGCCACCTCCTCCCTTCTATGAGTATGAGCGTGAATAATATCTCCTTAAGTGCTAGCTAATACCTAAGCATTAGTCTTCCTTATATAGAGCGGTAGAAACCCTAGGACGAATAGGATTTCTAAGCTAAACCGCCTATAACCTATTAGGAAACCTTTCCTAATCTTTTGCGCAAATCTCTTGTAGATAATCCTCCGTTTGAATCTTCAATGTAGATTAGGCAACCTTCGATTATCTTCTAGACTAAGATAACTTTACGCGCAAGCAAACTCCTAACCGACTTTGATATCTTCGATAAGCATATGCACCGACTTGCCAAAACTGATCTTCAGGAATATCTTCAGGCAAACTTGTGCTACGTCGGCTGAGACAAGTTTCCAAATCTGAATTTGGAAACTTCCAACTTCTGTCCACTGATGTGCAACCGCCTTGATCTTCCAACGGTCGACTAGGTTTCCTAATCTGATTTAGGAAACACTTCTTCTGCTTCAACTTGTTCCAGGACAGTTGTCTCTTCCGGTCTAGAACAACAGCTAGAACAACTATACTAAGTTTTGCCAAACAACATGCCATAAAACTAACAATCTCCCCCTTGGCATTTTTGGCAAAACTACCTACTTGAAGCTACCTGTACTACTAATACAGATGAATCTTTGTGGAGATTTCAAACTCCCTAGCTACTAACTAAGCTACCAACTGAATCTTTGAGGAGATTTCAAACTCCGTACAAAATAAGAGCGCAAACGAATCTTTTAAGGAGCTTTCAAACTCCGTAACATGTGACTAACAAGCTAGCGCAAATGAATCTTTTAAGGAGCTTTCAAACTCCATATTTACTCCCCCTTTTTGCCACAAAGTGACAAGGGAGTGCCACAAATTGTTCAAACACCAGTAGCAAGAGTTCAACAGAAAAAAAAACTGGAGTTCAACAAAAAGATAACTATTGTTTGTAGTAGGGGGCAGAGAATCATCACCAGCACTAGTAGTCGGACTCCTCATCACTAGCCTCATCACAAGCCGAATCACCATCATCTGCTTCTTCCGGATAGCGCAAGCTCACCAAGAGCTTTGTGATCTTCTTCTTTCTGGCTAAGAGCAGCACCACTCTCTCATTCGCATCAGCTAACTCCTCTTCAAGATGTGAGATCATCCGTTTCCGAGTGACAGCAGGGACATGAGCACTTGATTCATCCAGAGAATGCCCAGAGAACTTCTTCTTAGGCTTAATGGGGGCATCTAAGACCAGATCAACAATGTGTGAACCGGAAAAGTGCTTGTGGTCTGCAAGAAACACCTTTGGATCTCCAGTCAACTTGTCCTGCCTAGTTAAGATATCTGGATGTTGTCCTACCACAAGTTGGTGAATCAGCGAGGGAAATCCAATCGGATGATTGACTTTGACAGAAGTTGCATGGCTAGCAATTTGATCGAAAATAAGACGACCAAGATCAATCTTTTTCCCAGCCCCAAGGGTCTTCAGAATAGCACCCATTGTATGACCAAGAGTAGTATGATGATTATTCGGCAGCCAGTTATGAACAGCAATGCTGTGAAGCAAGGAATGCTTTGAAGAGAGCTCTTTCACCGGGAAAGTCATGGTGAACCATCTTGAACGAGCACCGCCAGTAAGAACAGCTGCAACCTTGTGCCAATTAGGGTTCTCTCCAATATCCAAAGCACCTTCGTCAATCCCAAAATAATCATTGATACCATCTGGAGTAATGGCCACCTGCTTGCCTCTCACATTAGCCATTCCAAAAACAGAGCTTTCAATGTCTGCAAATCCTTCTGGTAGATTTGCGATAACTTCCCTTACAAGACATGCTGCAAAAGGTTTAGCCATTGTAACTGATGGCCACAAGTCCACTCCTTTTATCAGACCTACAATCTCCTTGGCTGCATACTTGTCAGCATCCAACACCCTTTCAGCCACGATCTTCCTCTTTTGAACAAGATCCCATTTCTTAGCATGATCATCTGACACAAACCACACACCATTCATCACAACCCCAGATTCAAACTGGACTTTCTTCCCTTTTTCTCTAACCTTGCCTGTAGGAGAACTTGTCTTAGCTTTCTTAGCAACTGGTGAAGCAGCCTTCTTAAGACCAGATGCCTCAACCTCATTTGTTTCTTCGACAACTGTAGGAGAAGGGACCTTTCTCTTCTTTGGCACACCAGCTTTTGACTTAGCATCATGTTCCTTACTTGCTGGAACATCCTTCTGTACTTTCTTTCGCAATTCTGACAACTTGAGAGAACCATCTTCTGAATCCTTTCTCTGCTTCTCCACCTCTTCATCCACCACAACTCGATCTGGTTGACTGATTTCACCCTCGTCAGCATCTTTAGAAGAAAACTCATCTTCCACAAATTGGTCAACATTATCATATAGATTTTGGAGAGACTCATCCACTTTGTCAGACTCCTTCTGAGAAGCCTCTTCTTCTTCATCTACCGACTCTTCGGTATCTTCTTTTGTAGAGTCAGCTTGCACCTCTGCACTTGAACTCTCAGCAATTTCTGGAACATCTTCACCAGAATTTCCAGCAGATGCTATACTTTGATTGTCTAGACTTACTTCCTTGTCCTCAGAACCAGAAACATCCTTATGAACATCAACAGCAACCTCTTCATCACCTAACACCCCATCCTTTTCACTAGACTTATCATCATCAGACTCCGAGACGATAACCTTACGCTTCACAATCCTAAAATTCTCCTTCACAGGGGTTTTCTTATGAGCTACCATTTTAACTCTCACACCTTTCATCACAGGCGAACCCTCCCCTGGAACACTAACCATAACCTTTGGTTTTTCTCCAACCACTACCGACCCAACCACTGAAACACCAGGAATACAAGGACTACTCGTATTCAAAGATTTGGAAATATTTGAAAGTACCTCTTGAGTCGATTTCTTTGCTGGTTCTTTGGCAACAGTAGGTTTTAAAACGGACGCTTTCTTGGAGATCTCCTCCGGAACGTATTTAGGGATCTTCTTTTCCTTTGCCTGAACAGTGGTTTCTGTTTCCTTTTCCGGAATGTCATCCGGTATGCTAGAACTCTTCATCTCTGGAATCGATACTTTCTTTGCCACCGTTGCTTTACCCTTCTTCGGAACAGTCTCCTTCTTTGCGACATCTGATTTTGATTTTCCTGTGGGAACTGTGTCACTTGCCAATTTAGGGTTTTCTTTGATAGTCTTGGGTGCGACAACTGATTTTGAGGAAGCGTCAACAGTCGTTGCTTTGGAAACCTTGTTCTTCCTTGTGGCCACCATTGTAGAGCTTCGACAAGCTTCGCCTAGGGTTTCGTCGGGAGAGGACAGCGGCACACGAACAGTTGATTTGAAAGTAATTTTGGAAATAGAATCCGAATTTTGGCAATCCGTATAACTTCTTAAAACACCCCAGTCCGCCACGTCACTTTGCGCCGAAATAAAAAATATTTGAATAATTTTGAATATCTTTGGAAGACCAACCGTTTCTTCTTGCACCACACCCTGCCATCCACGTCAGCCCTAAAAACATATCACCTTGTTGCTTTGGCTGACGGACTTGATCTGGAACAACTTAGTTGTTGGTGGCACACAGATCCGGAGAGGATCTAGGTGTCCGAAACCATATGTTGTTTAAGGCACTAATTGAGATATCTGATTGCTGCTTCATCATATCTTGTTCCACCCTGTATTTTTCCAGAATTAACTTCTTCCACAGCTTCTTGATGTAACACCTCTCAATATTGTCTTCGTTCAGTTTTGACTTCTTCCACAGCATCTTGGTGTAACAACTCTCAAAGCGAGATCCTTTTGAGTTAAGCCTCCTTTGAACAGAGCAACGGTTGCGACAATCACCCCATGCTGTGGATGTCTTCATGTCTTTACTTCGTTTGTATGGAATCATAGCAGTGGGTAGACCAAGATCAACTGAATAGCAGTTGTTTGAGGCTCTTCTCCCGGCCAGGACAATTTGATTCAGATTGTTCTGCACGATACACTTGTCCTGTGTGAACTGGACACGATTATTCCCATCGCATAACTGGCTTATGCTGATCAGATTAGCCTGCAAACCTTCAACTAGAAAAACATCGGTTAATCTAGGTAGACATGGAACATTCAGTATTCCTCTTCCGAGAACTCTGCCTTCTATTCCATCTCCGAAGGTCACGGATTCTCCTTTGAACCTTTCTATCCCAGTAAGAAAATTAGGATTCCCAGTCATGTGTCTGGAACATCCACTATCGAAGTACCATCTTTGCTTTTCTGGGAAAAACGTGGAACTGAAGGCTGCGAGACATGTTTCACCTCTTTGCTTAATTTTCCAGACTTGCTTCATGGGTAGTCTTGACACTTTATGATGTTGATCCATCCTCCTGTGAGGGCTATGAAGATCAGGACATCTTGACTGGAAGTGTCCCTCTTGGTTGCAGTTAAAGCACCTTCTTTTGTCTTGCCTCTTTGCACGGAAACCAGCCGCATATCCTTGTGGGGGAAGTTCCTCTGGAACAACCCGTGAGCTAGACCCAGATAAGTGAAGATCTTCCAGGGATTTGACAGGGGCCTCCTTATCTGTCTCAATCTCAATTTTCAACGCATCTATAGTGTTAAGAAGGATTACCTCTTGACGTTTTAATGCGGCATTCTTCTTCTTTAGATTAGACATGCCTTCTGGATGATCACCTTGACTCCTTTCAATCTGCACCTTCAGGGATGAGATAACAGTGAGAAGTTCAGCTTTCTGAGCATACAGATCATCTCGCTCATTTTTAACTTCAGCTACTTGGGCCTGAAGTTCGGTGATAGTTTATTGAAGTTCCACCTTCTGAGTGATAAGGACAGCAGCCTCTTCCCATAGTTTTTCCTTTTCTTCTGTTAAGGCTGTTAGATTGTTGTGGAGCATCTTGTTCTGCTCAACTTCATTCAACCATTCCTGGAACAACTCCTTGTACTTGGTGGCAAAGTCTTCATCAATGATTTCTTCATTATTGCTGCAGCTTGAGTACTGAGTGGGATTTTCGGAAGATGATTCTGACCCTAACTCGTTGCTTGTCTCTCCTTCGATGTTGACATAGGAAGTTAGGGCGACAAAGTTATTAGTTTCTCCCTCCTGATCAGATTCACTGTCACTCCAGCTGACAGCATAAGCATTCTTCTTTTTCTGCGTATTGACACATTCTGCCCGAATATGTCCAAAGCCTTCGCATTCTCTGCATTGTATCCCTTTGCCTTTGGAGTCATTGTTGGAGTCACCAGATTGGTTCCCCTTTTGAGCGTTGCCATCCTTCTGGAATTTTGAACTAGAGGACTGACCAGGATAAGTTCCTTTGTTGTACTGCCTTCTCATAAATTTCCCGAAGTTTCTTGCAAACATGGCGTACTGTTGTTCTGGCGCGTCGTCTGTCTTGTCTTTACCAACTTCAGCCTTTAGACCGACGCTGGAGTCTTTTGTAGGGCGGTCTTCTTCATTCATATCCATCTCATGAGTCTGTAGGGATCCCATCAGTTCATCCAGTCTCATGGTTTTCACATCATTGGCTTCTTTGACGGCAAGAGCTTTCATGGCGAACCGCTTTGTAAGAGATCTCAGCACCTTTCTCACCAAAGCTTCTTCGGTCATTGGTTCTCCAAGCGCGAATGCTTCGTTAGAGATATCGAGAACCCGAGTGTTGAAATCAGCAATGGTCTCATCCTCTTGCATTCTCAGATTTTCGAATTTTGATGTGACCGTCTCCATTCTAGAAATTTTAACTTTGGTTGTTCCTTCATGAGCAGTTCGTAGAATGTCCCAAGCTGTCTTTGCAATCTTACAGGTAGAGATCATTTTGAAATTCTTTCCATCAACTCCAGAGAATATAGCATTCATTGCTTTAGAGTTCGCCGCTTCAGCTTTCTTTTGAACCTCAGTCCACTTATCTTTAGCAAGAAGGTTAACTTTACCCTCTTCGTCGGTAGCTACCGGGTGAGTCCATCCTTGTTCAACAGCTTCCCAAACTGATTCGTCTTGGGACTTTAGAAACGCCTTCATACGGACTCTCCAATAACCATATTTGTTTCCTTCAAGTAGAGGAGGTCGCGTGATGTTCTGTCCTTCTCTTAAATCCATCTTACCAGCCTTCGGATCTTACTCTGTGTGTCGAGTATTTGCTCTGATACCAATTGAAATCTTCCCCTGGTAGATGAGATGTTGTTCTGGTCGAGATCCAGAACAATTCCTAACACAACTTATGCGCTAAAACAAATAGTGCGGAAATAAAAACGACACGCAAAGTTGTTACCCAGTTCGGCGTTAACAAGCCTACGTCTGGGGGGCGTTCTCTAGCCCGGTGGACAGCAATTCACTATTATTGAATATTGCGAGTACAGGATTTACCGTTTACAGAATCCCTCTTAAACAACCTGAGCCTCGGATACTCTAGTAATTGCAATCTAGGTCTCCCCCTAGATCTTCACTCCCGCTCAGTATCCACCAGAATGATTCTCCGTGAGAATCAGCGCCTTCTCCCGAATGCGCAGTAACAGAACTTCAGTGCGAGCCTTCAGCTTCGTCCTTCGAACAATCTGTTGAGCACCACCACAGATTGATTCCTAGCGCCTTTGAGTAACCAGTGACGGTTAGTTCTCCAGCCGTATACGTGCGTCGTGAATAACCAGTTACGATTAATTCACCGCCGTTTGCCACCTCCTCCCTTCTATGAGTATGAGCGTGAATAATATCTCCTTAAGTGCTAGCTAATACCTAAGCATTAGTCTTCCTTATATAGAGCGGTAGAAACCCTAGGACGAATAGGATTTCTAAGCTAAACCGCCTATAACCTATTAGGAAACCTTTCCTAATCTTTTGCGCAAATCTCTTGTAGATAATCCTCCGTTTGAATCTTCAATGTAGATTAGGCAACCTTCGATTATCTTCTAGACTAAGATAACTTTACGCGCAAGCAAACTCCTAACCGACTTTGATATCTTCGATAAGCATATGCACCGACTTGCCAAAACTGATCTTCAGGAATATCTTCAGGCAAACTTGTGCTACGTCGGCTGAGACAAGTTTCCAAATCTGAATTTGGAAACTTCCAACTTCTGTCCACTGATGTGCAACCGCCTTGATCTTCCAACGGTCGACTAGGTTTCCTAATCTGATTTAGGAAACACTTCTTCTGCTTCAACTTGTTCCAGGACAGTTGTCTCTTCCGGTCTAGAACAACAGCTAGAACAACTATACTAAGTTTTGCCAAACAACATGCCATAAAACTAACAACAGCTAAGAAATTTATCATCAGATAATGAACAAGCTAACCCATAAAATCCGCACATCTCAAGTCAGTTAACAAGAGACGCAATCCATCACATTAACATTTGCTTCAAATTAGTCGAAAAAGATAACCTGAGAACCCATTTCACAACAAGTTCACAGAAAACACCACAACCATCAAATTCATCATCAACACACAATACTACATCAAACAACAATAAAACCCCAATGGATTAACAGAGTAATCAACTGAAATTCAAAAACCACAACATGCAAAGAACTTCACATACGAAAGCCTAAAAATCTATTTTTTCCAAATCATGCAAAATTGACAAAGCTCACTAACTGACAAAACCCAGATCATGGAAGGAAAAAAAACCCAAATCGCTTTGCGAAATTCTATCTCATAGCTGATGTCGATCCAAAACTCTCCTTGGATCGACATGACGACTACGCGACCACTGCCCAATCCACTGTTGCAACCCCCACTGCCCACCATCGCCATCACCAACTCAGATCGACTACTCACCACCAGTCGCTCACTCTTGCCGACGAATCCCATCACCGACGTCGCAAACGAATCCCAAATCGCAACTCCGACTTCGAAACCCAAATCTCAGCCGCTCACTCTCGCAACCCTAACTTCGACCTTTGGTGTTTCGTGCTCAACAAGTCGCGATTGACAGGCTATCGTAGAAGACGTACTCAGGCGAATACGCACAATGGATCGATGTTGTTTGGGAGATATGGAGCTCGATGATTCTGGATCTGGGTTTAGGAGATAAAGAGAAACAAAAATCAAAAGATGAGAGATAAGTACCTATTAATAAAATGTCCAGATTGCCCTCCAATTAATAAAATGAATTTGTTTAATGAATATCAAAGATTAAAAAAGGAAAGTTAGTGGAAGACACGTGTCGCGTTAAGATGAGTTTGACGGCTGAGATGAGTGGGTGAGATGCTGCCTCACTGCCTCAATTTACTGTAGCCTGCCTCATTTGAAAGCTCCTATATATATATATAGGGGGCGTTCTTTTGAGGACGGCTCTAAGTCTGAGGACGTGAGTACAACCAATCACAACGCGCCACGTATGCAGAATATGGTAGTGGGTTTTACTGTTTGCTTTTTGAATAGTGCAGGATTTTGGTAGTGGGACACGTGGCGCACCCACAAAGCACGGGGGGTTAGATGGATGATGATCTAATGGATGAGATTTGTCCCCACGACCTCACCAAAAACACATGTCCTCAAAAGAACACTCCTATATATATATATATATGGCCGTTCAAATGTTACACCTCCAGCCAATCAAAATGCGCCACGTAAGCCACTATTCATGGCACATGCATGTCACATGTCCAAGCCCCCCATGCTTTTGAGGTGGCGCCATGTGGATGCTTGGATGAATCTCATCCTACGGATGAGATTCATGTAACATGTAACACTATAAGGGAGTGTAACACTTGAACACCCCCTATATATATAGGGGAGCACTCCGTTGAGGCAGGTTGGTAGAATAGTACCGTAAGGCAGGCTGTGAGCCAATCAAAATGGTGATGTGGCAGTGGAAAAGTAATTGTTGGTGGCAATTTATGGGGGGTATTTTGGGGTTTTATGGGTATAATTATTTTGAAAAATCTGACTTGTTTCAGAGGAGAGAGGGTTTTATGCTCAGAATCAAACCCATTTTTTCCCGTCCATTCCCAGAAACCCATTTTTTCTTCTCTCCCTCGACGAAAACGAAACCCACTTTCTTCAGATTTTGAGATCGTCCGCCGTTTCTTCTCTCCGCCAATTTTGGTTTCGATTTTGTTGATTTCCGTGTTTCTTCGATTTTGTTGATTTTCGCATTTCTTCGTTTACGCAACTCGGACGCGATTCGGCGCCAGGCGTGGGGGTTTCCGGACTCGCCGATCGGTGTTGGGTTGAGCCAGATTGGAGAGGAGGAGGAGGTGAGTTTGGGTTGGAAATTTATGTATCATGTGGTATATTTTTGTTGTCAGTAGTTTGAGTGTGTTTGGTTTTGAATTTCAATATTTGTTTATGGATTTTGATCAGATAATGAAATTGTCCAAATGTTCCGCTTACCCGGCCCTAGAGATGAAATCCAGACTTTTCCGAGGAATCAGAAGGTTAGTAGAAGCAGTGGATCCGGGAGGATTCTAGATGAGAGGTTTATCCGGATTCTGAAAATTCAAGTGGGGTCCTGATGCGGAAAGGGCAGTTGAAGTGCTTAAGCTGAAGGTGGATCATGCGTTAGTGTGCAAAGTTTTGAGTGTGGATGTCGAGGTTAATGTTAAAGTACAATTCTTTAAATGGGCTGGGAAGAGACGCAACTTTGAGCATGACACTACGACATACATGGCTCTGATTCAATGCCTGGATGAAGCTAAGCATGTAGATGAAATGTTGAGAATGATTCAGGAAATGGTGAGGAGTAATTGTGTTATTGAGCCTGGTGAGTGTTCTGATATTGTGAGGATTTTGGGAAGGGCTAAGATGGTGAATAAAGCAATCTCTATTTTTTATCAGATCAAGAATCTGAAATGTAAAGGTAAACCAACAGTGAGCACATACAATTCTATATTCTTTATGCTTATGCAAGAAGGTCATTATGAAAAGATTCATGAGCTTTACACTGGCATGTGTACACTTTTCTTCAAAATTCGGAAGTAGTAACTAAAGACCCTCTGTTTCCATTAAATGTGTATTTCATGTAGCTAATATTCTAAGCCGCACAGTAGATGGTACTGCTAATTTATGTTTGATATATCTCTGTTTGGATTAGTTTTAGGTCACAAATGTTTGTGTAGGAATAATAATTTTAATCTCTGACATGTTAGCAAACATATTTTTTGCGTTAAATTTTTTTATATATATTATTTGCTTATATTCCACACATGTTCACATTATTTTGATAAACTTTGACCCTGCTAAAATCTCCGTTCTCAACCAATCAATAATTTGATTATTAATGGCAATGGACTCATAGACCATAGAATATTTATAGGACGGCTGATATTCGAATTCAACTGCATTGGTATTTCAGAAACTTCTGTTTGGTCTGACTAAACTTCTTATGCAGGGTTGGCCCTCGACTACGAAATGATACCATTGTTGATGGCTTGATGAAAGATGGTTTGTGGGACTAAGAAGGATGCTGGCATATTACTTCTTTTTTTTATGGGGTTAGTGGGTTAGAATTAGTGGGTTAGTGGCATATTACTTCTTATTGGCATTAGCTTTTTTGTACCATTTTTAGTTGATAATGGTGGTTCAACAGCAGTTCTTTGTGGTTTAAATTGGTTTGTATTTTGTCAAAACATGTCTGTAATGGTACTTGTAGTGTTTTTAAGTGTGCAGCATTGTTTGTTCAAAACTTGTACAAATTATATGTCATTTGTAATTTGTACTAGAACGAAGATGTCAAAACTTATTCTGAAAGGAATGTGTAGTAAATTTGTGTAAATGTGTTATGGACAAGGGTGTAATGACATATCAATTAAAGAAATTGATTGCAATTTATTCTAAAACGAATGTGCAAATGTGTTATGAACAAGGGTGTAATGACATATTAAATACAGAAATTGATTGTAATTTATTCTGAACAAGCGGGTAGTGACTTATGAAACAAGGGGGTAATGACTTATGAAATAACGGGGTAATGACATATGAAATAACGGTGTAATGAAGAAACAAGGGGGTAAAGACTTATGAAACAAGGGGGTAATGACTTATGAAATAAGGGGGTAATGACATATGAAATAACGGTGTAATGAAGAAACAAGGGGTAATGACTTGTGAAATAAGGGGGTAATGACTTATGAAATAAGGGGGTAATGACATATGAAATAACGGTGTAATGAAGAAACAAGGGGTAATGACTTGTGAAATAAGGGGGTAATGACTTATGAAATAAGGGGGTAATGACTTATGAAACTAGGGGTAATGACATATGAAATAATGGTAATGACTTATGAAATAAGGGGGTAATGACTTATGAAATAAGGGGGTAATGACATATGAAATAAGGGGGTAATGACTTATGAAATAAGGGGGTAAAGACTTATGAAATAACGGTGTAATGAAGAAATAAGGGGGTAATGACTTATGAAACAAGGGGGTAATGACATATGAAACAAGGGGGTAATGACTTATGAAATAAGGGGGTAATGACTTATGAAATAAGAGGGTAATGACTTATGAAATAAGGGGGTAATGACATATGAAACAAGGGGGTAGTGACTTATGAAACAAGGGGGTAATGACTTATGAAACAAGGGGGTAATGACTTATGAAATAAGGGGGTAATGACTTATGAAACAAGGGGGTAATGACTTATGAAACAAAGGGGTAATGACTTATGAAATAAGGGGATAATGACATATGAAACAAGAGGGTAATGACTTATGAAACAAGGGGGTAATGACTTATGAAATAAGGGGGTAATGACATATGAAACAAGGGGGTAATGACTTATGAAACAAGGGGGTAATGACTTATGAAACAAAGGGGTAATGACTTATGAAACAAGGGGGTAATGACTTATGAAATAAGGGGGTAATGACTTATGAAACAAGGGGGTAATGACTTATGAAATAAGGGGGTAATGACATATGAAATAAGGGGGTACTGACGTATGAAACAAGAGGGTAATGACTTATGAAATAAGGGGGTAATGACATATGAAACAAGGGGGTAGTGACTTATGAAACAAGGGGGTAATGACTTATGAAACAAGGGGGTAATGACTTATGAAACAAAGGGGTAATGACTTATGAAATAAGGGGATAATGACATATGAAACAAGAGGGTAATGACTTATGAAACAAGGGGGTAATGACTTATGAAATAAGGGGGTAATGACATATGAAACAAGGGGGTAATGACTTATGAAACAAGCGGGTAATGACTTATGAAACAAAGGGGTAATGACTTATGAAACAAGGGGGTAATGACTTATGAAATAAGGGGGTAATGACTTATGAAACAAGGGGGTAATGACTTATGAAATAAGGGGGTAATGACTTATGAAACAAGGGGGTAATGACTTATGAAATAAGGGGGTAATGACTTATGAAATAAGGGGGTAATGAAGTAACGGAGTAATGGAGAAACAAGGGGGTAATGACTTATGTATTATTTTAACAAAGGGGTAATGACTTAAGAAACAATGGGGTAATGACTTATGAAACAAGGGGGTAATGACTAATGAAACAAAGGGGTAATGACGTATGAAACAAGGGGGTAATGACTTATGAAACAAAGGGGTAATGACTTATGAAATAAGGGGGTAATGACATATGAAATAAGAGGGTAATGACATATGAAATAAGGGGGTAATGGAGAAACAAAGGGGTCATGACTTAAGTATTATTTTAACAAATGGGTAATGACTTATGAAACAAGGGAATAATAACTCATGAAACAAGAGGGTAATGACTTATGAAACAAGGGGGTAATGACATATGAAATAAGGGGGTAATGACATATGAAATAAGGGGGTAATGACATATGAAATAAGGGGTAATGACATATGAAATAACGCTGTAATGCCATTACCCCAAATAAGGGTATTACACCCTTATTTCATAAGTCATTACACTCTTATTTCATACGTCATTACACCCCAAATAAGTGTAATGCAATATGAAATGAGGGTGTAATGCCATATGAAATAAGGGTGTAATGCCATATGAAATAATGGTGTAATGGAATATGAAATAAGGGTGTAATGCCATATGAAATAAGGGTGTAATGCACATAAGTAGAATGCAAAAACAAGTAACAAAACACTTATACAAATAGTAATAAAAATTTGAACTTGGAGAGAGAGGGTATAAAGTAGAAGTGATGTGTATTGGAGAGATAGGGTATAAAGTAGAAGTGATGTGTATTGGAGAGAGATAGTATAAAGTAGAAGTGATGTGTATTGGAGAGAGAATGGATAAAGTAGAAGTGATGTGTATTGTAATACAAATACCAAAATGCCCTTCAATTAACAAAATAAATTTGTTTTATGAATATCTAAGATTAAAAAAGGAAACTTAGTGGAAGACACGTGTCACGTTGAGATGATTTTGACGGCTAAGATGAGTGGGTGGGATGCTGCCTCACGGTTTCATTCTAATTTGGCTGCCTCATTTGAATGCTCATCATCATCATGCCATCATCATACCATCATCATGGCATCACCATCATCATATTGCTATTCACCATCATATTACTATTCATCATCATCATCATATAACTATTCATCATGCATCATGTCACCATCATCATCAGTATATTACTATTCATCATCATCATGATCACCATATTACTATTCATCATCATTGCTAATCATCATCATGTCACCATCATCATCATCATGTCACCGTCATCATCATCATGTCACCGTCATCATCATCATCATCATGATCTCATCATGTCATCATCATCATGCCATCACCATACCATCATCATGTTACCACCATCATCATGTCATCACCATCATCATCATCATGTCACCACCATCATCATATTGCTATTCATCATCATATTACTATTCATCATCATTATTACTATTCATCATATTACTATTCATCACCATCATCATATTACTATTCATCATATCACCATCATCATAATCATTACTATTCACCATATTACTATTCATCATATTACTATGCATCATCATCATTCACCATCATCATCATATTACTATTCATCATCGTATTACTATTCACCATCATCATCATATTACTATTCAACACCATGATGATGCAAGATGCATGAAGATGATGATGATGGATGATGATGATGACATGATGATGGTGATGATGATAATGACATGATGATGATGATGATATGATGATGGTGGTAATTTATGTTATGTTAATTTAATTTAATTTATGTTAATTTGTGTTAATATATGTTAATTTATGTTGTGTTAATTTATGTTAATTTGTATTAATTTGTGTTATGCTAATTTATATAATATAAATTTAAACTCTCGAAAACAGGGCCTAAGTTCAAGGTAGCTTCCATTTGACTTATGAAATGGCATTGACAGTCTAATGGCGTTGGTGTGATTATGGGGGGAATATGAATCAAAACATTTCAAGTGGATGTTCTGGAGGCAATCATCAAAATTGTCTATTCAATTGTACAATACAAGTTGGCTTATGCTTCTTGATGTGTGCTATTGGCTCATACCAGTTTGAACCTTGAACTGTTTTAGTGGAATGTAATCTTTCATTTTCTTGCATGTTGTGGATAAGTTCATTTAGGTCTTAGATCAGTTTACTCCACTTTGTGTCAACAGTTGTTAATATATATGGGCGCGATCCGTTGTTACCCCTCCTTAGGCTCTTACCTCTTACCCGAATCTCATCAGATGAGATTCATCCAAGGATCCAGGACACGCCACCTCACAAAGCACGGGGCCCATTTGGGTGGGTGAGTGGATGAGTATGGTAGTGGGAGAGGTTGCGCGTTCTGATTGGTTGGATGAAGCTCATCCAATCAATCAGATTGGAGTAACACAATAACACTCTAAAAAGAAGGTAATATTTGAACGCTCCTATATATATATATATATGGTGGAGTTGATGGGGATAGAATTAGTTTGAACTTTGCTCTTAGGAATTATTTATATGGTTTATATTTTACTACCATTTGGTAAGCGATTTCTATAATTAGTGTAGTGTAGTGTAGTGCATTTGTTTTTGTTTTTTTTTTGTGTGTGGTTAAAGTGTAGTTGATAAATTTGATTTCCCATGTGAAGTCCAGGCCACATTCACATGTATTACTGCAATTGATTCCATAAAGCTCCTTTGGCTGTACAACTTATATTCCAATTTGTTATGTAGCATAACATAGGCCATAGCTTTTCCTGAGAAGAGACTTGTCTCCATGCTTGGCTGCTTGCTTTGAAATGGATGTGTAAGATGAATGAGGCCCCCTCCATGATTGATGGCCCTGTGCTTTATTCATTTAGTGTTCCTGGTATCTCCTGTTGTTCCTCAATGTCAATGTTACCATTATTTTGATAAGTGTTTGATAGCAAGCTCACATTTTTCAGTTGGAGATGATGAACTGATATACAATCTTCCCACTCTTTTCTGAGTGGTGGTTCTTCCACTAGGACTAAGCAAACCAAGTGACAAGTGAGACAACTGATTAAAGCCAGAATAGCAGCAGGGAGGTCCAGCTGAATGTTGAAGTGGTCTAGGTTCAACTGAACAGCAGCTGGATATTAAGCAGTACAAGCCCCACCCATCAGATTCTCTGCCCAAAGTACACTTGATCTATCTTGGCTTTTGCAGAGGTACAATGAAGTTCCCACATGTTGCGTTGGTAATGGGTCTCTTTTCCCCCTTGTTGTGTTGTTTTGTCACATGCTTTCTCTTTTTACACTCTACCTTGTCTAAATATTCATCCCTCCCTCTGCCGTTGAAATTATAAGTTACTACTCCGTATAATATAACCACCCAGTCCCACAACCACAATCATCATTTTTTGTTCACCAAATCTGAAAACAGTAGATATGTTTCAAATTATTGCCGGAAGAAGTCAAAGAATATTTATATTCATGTCTGATTCTCTTCCGACAGGCAGAAGAAGACATACAACTCTCCCTTCTAAAATTAAATCAAAGCATAGTTTCATAGACTTCATCATAACATCTAAAAATCTAATACTAAACTATCTAGTAAAGTAAACTAGCAATTTGCCTCTATTTGGGTCCATTCTGTTGTTAGTAGCAGACATTATTGCTTCTACTCATTAGAATATAAGACGACTAGACATAGCAAATCTAACTTCATCGTAACATCTAAATCTAATACTAAGATCATCTCTAATGCAAGTGTTGGAGCATAAAGTGCCATATAGGCAAATCACAAATATGTACAAGAAGTACTCGAATTGGTCTGTGCTAGCATCTGTGCAAGGTGTATCTTTCAGTTCCGAAAAATCAGGACAGTTGCTGAGTTTTAGGAAAGAAAGATATCAACTGGATATTCTCGTCCGCCACATCACCAAACCGACTCAGATGAGATAAACATATGCAGATTTCAACGGAATTATTTCCTATCTTATCTATGGTTTAAAAAATCAGATCTAGGGTTTTCTTATCACCTAGATCTACACGGCCAGCTATAAATAGAAGAGCAGAATTTAGTTTCTTCTTTGAAGCAACACTTGAGAGAGACGCCGTGTGGAGAGCATTCAATCCGTACGCTGAAATCATAAACCTTGGAGCTTCTGGTCGTCAAGCTCTCACTGAAGGATTGAAGCTGCAAGTCGGTAAACACTTGCTCTATTTGATTCTTGAACTCACATATTTGTTGCTGCGCATTATCACGCTCAGAGTTCAAGAAGGTGTTGTCGCTGCTTAGTACCACTCAGGTCTAGCAGATTGACTGTCACAGACGACGACCAACCACAATCTGAATCTACGAGTTGGATTCAACTACATCAGTCTCGGGAGGAGGTCTGATCGTACAGACGGGAGTCTCTAGATCTAAGGGAAGCTTAGATCACGCAATTTGCTTGTAAGGTAGTATAGGGGATCAGTAGTTTGGAAGGCTGTTCGAACGTCAATCTGTACTATCTACCATGATAGTGAATTGTTCCTTGGACTTGGGAGAAGTCCCCCAGACGTAGGCTACATTGAGCCGAACTGGGTCACCAAGTGTTCTGTGTCCTTTACTGCTTTGCACTTTACTTTCATTTACTTTAGTCTGTGCAACTAACTGTACCACAGTGTGTCCAACATCGTGCTGGTACAGTTGAGCTCATCTCACGCGTAGCAATTTCAATTGGTATCAAAGCCGGTTCTCAACATACGGAGTTGGATCTTGGGAAGCTAGCTACTATTTTCAGATGAGCATCAAGGAAGGACAAAGCACTACTCGCCCGGTGCTGTTAGAAGGGCCTAATTATGGCTACTGGAAAGCCAGGATGAAGGCGTTCATAAAAAATGTGGATGAAAAAGCATGGAGATCTGTGCTAACTGGATGGACCCCTCCCTTGCTGGCGACTGATGATGGTAAGGTTGTTCCCAAACCAGAAACAGAATGGTCTGAACTGGAAGAGTGTCTCGCTATGGGGAATGCCAAAGCTCTAAATGCCATCTTCTCAGCTGTTGACGAGTCAATTTTCAAACTCATCCTGAACTGTGAAAGCGCTAAGGAGGCATGGGATACCTTGTCCACTCACTTTGAAGGAACTGACTAGGTGAAACAGTCCAGAATTCAGATGTTGACATCCAGATTTGAGGAGCTAAAGATGCATGAGGATGAATCCATCAAGGACTTTAACGCCAGAGTCTGTGATATTGTGAATGAGGCATCTACCCTTGGTGAAGCTCTACCCGAAGAGAAGGTTGTGCAAAAGATTCTGAGGTCTTTGCCTAAACGATTTGCCATGAAGGTGACTGCTATAGAAGAGGCAAACAATACAAAGACCATGAGCTGGAAAGAGTTGATTGGCAACCTATGCACTTATGAACTGCAACATCTGACTGTACCAGAACCCAAGGTTAAATCTGTAGGTTTCAAGGCTGAGACTGTGGTAGACGATGAATCCACTGATGGAGTGAGTGAGGAACTAGCGTTACTCACGAAGAACTTCAATAAACTGTTGAAGAAGATCAACCGTAGAGGTGCTAGCCAGAACAGCCTGAATCAGTCTAAAAATTTAGATGCCAGGAGAGTGGATTTCCAGCCGCGGGAGAGACAGTCTGACCAAAAGGAGAATGGGAATAGTGGACGGACCAAAGGAATAAAGTGCAAGGAATGCGGAGGTTACGGCCACATACAAGCAGAGTGTGCTAACACCCTGAAGAAGAAGAATGGCAAGTCCCTGACTATCAGCTGGAGTGATGACGAGACCGAAGAGAGCACAGAGGAGGAAGAGACAAGCAACTTTGTTGCACTGACAAGCATGATAGACTGTGTCACGGACTGTGCCAAAACTGATCACAAAGATGGTTCCAATATTGAAGAGAGCGAAGCCGAAGAAAGTGATGGAGAAGAAATCACTGATGAGTGCATCGCAGAGAAATATGCACTTTTGTTCTCAAAGTGGACTGAGCTGGTAGACATTAACAGGAGACTAAATGCATGTGTTATCTCTTTGAAGCTGGAAAAGCAGGAACTGAAATTCAAAGCCGACACCCTTGCACAGGAGAAAGAAAATCTGGAGAAAGAAGTAGAAAATCTGAAACAAAAGGCTGAAGGAGACAAACAAGAATCGAAGAAGCTCTTGAAGGAGATGGCTTCAATCAAGAAGGTCCTGAACAGGCTGAACACAGGGTCCAGAAATCTGAACCAGATCTTGTCTATGCAGAAGAGAATGAAAGATACTACAGGGCTTGGATTCACTGGGAAGAAGAAAAGTGGTGATACGAAGTTTGTGAAGGCCAGTGGCACAGTTCCTAAAGACAACAAGCACAAGACAACTGATGAGTCTGTCTGTGCCACAGAAGGTGACAGTTGGTATCGTGTCCCAAGAGCTGTAGAATGGCAACGTGCTAGGGTGTGTTACTACTGCAACATACCTGGACACATCAAACGTCATTGTTATCACTATAGACGTGACAGCCAGTATGAAGAACCAACAAGGAGACGAGGCAGAATGGTGTGGAGACCAAGGAATGATCAATGCTGCTATGTCTCGTACAGTTCAACTGACAAGGAAGATGAAGAGAGCTGGTTCTTTGACAGTGGCTGCTCAAGACACATGACTGGAGTTCGAGAATACCTAACCAATCTGAGACAGATCAACGGCCACCATGTGACATTTGGTGACGGAAAAAGAGCAAGAGTTCTAGCCAAGGGAACACTGAATGTGCCAGGCATGCCACGCCTTGATGATGTTTACTGGGTTGACGGGTTAAAAGCCAACCTGATTAGTATCAGTCAACTGTGCGATAACAGTAATCAGGTACAGTTCTCAAGAAACTCTTGCCATGTTTACAACAAACACGGAGTTTGCGTAATGGAAGGAGATCGTGCAAGCAACAACTGCTACTTACTAAGCCGTGCTGCAACTCCAGGAGCAGTTACTTATATGCTGAGTAGGTGCGATGAAATACATCTTTGGCATCAACGGTTGGGACACATCAACTTCAGATCTCTGAAATTTCTCTCCAATGAGAAGTTAATTGAAGGTATTCCTGTTATCAGAGGTGATATGCAAATTATTTGTGGTGATTGTCAAGCAGGAAAGCAGACTCGAGCTGTACACAAAAAGGTGGATAAAGTTTACACAAAACGTGCGCTGGAGCTACTGCATATGGACCTGATGGGACCTATGCAGGTGGAGAGTCTCGGTCGAAAGAGGTACGCATTCGTATGTATAGATGACTATACCAGATACTCTTGGATCATGTTTCTGCGTGAGAAATCTGAGACTGTGCAAGCTTTTATACAACTTGCTACACTACTGATCAATGAGAGAAGAGATCGTGGAGAAAATCTTTTGTCCATTCGAAGTGATCATGGGAGGGAATTTGAGAATGAGAAGTTTGCCCGGTTCTGTGATGAGCAAGGTATTGTACATCAATTCTCATCTCCCATCACACCGCAACAAAATGGAGTAGTTGAGCGGAGAAATCGAACTGTGCAAGAAATGGCAAGAGTCATGCTACATGCAAAGAACGTCCCTCTGCACTTATGGGCCGAAGCTATGTCAACCTCTACCTACGTCCTGAACAGAGTTCTGATTAGACCAGGGATGGACAAAACCAGCTATGAGCTCTGGAAAGGAAGAAAGCCCACAGTCAAGCACTTCCACGTGTTTGGTAGCACTTGTTATGTGCTGACGGATAGAGAGCAAAGGCAGAAGCTGGATAGGAGGTGTGATGAAGGACTGTTCCTGGGTTATTCTCCAAACAGCAGAGCCTATCGTGTCTACAATAAGAGAACTAGAGCAGTGATTGAGTCAATTAATGTGGTGATCGACGACGCCAAGGATTCACCTCTGAGGAAGGAACCAGATGATGATATGGAGACTCAGTATACTCGTCCTAAGCCTATACAAGGGTCTGTACCAGATGCAAATTCCGAAATTGTGCCTGAAACGGTGCCAGATTCAGCCGAGAAACATGATGATGCAAATATGCAAGATTCTGAAGATACTTTCCATCAGCATGTACAAGAGTATGTACCAGATGCAAATTCTGAAGTTGTGCCTGAGACTGTGTTAGACTCGGCTCGGGAGAATAATGACGTACACATGCAAGATGTTGATGAAAGTGAGGTGAATCAAACTCAATCAAGAAGTGGTGACTCAAGCATACAACCATCAAGCAGAATCCAGAAGAATCATCCTCTCACAAGTATCATTGGGAACCTTCAAGACAAGATCAAGACTAGAGGTAAATCTCATGTTAATTACAGAGAGATGATTAATCATAGCTGCTATTTGTCGAAGGTGGAACCAAAGAATGTAAAGGAGGCCTTGAAAGACGATCACTGGATCACTGCCATGCAAGAAGAGTTGGGAGAATTCACCCGCAACGATGTATGGGATCTAGTTCCTCGCCCAATTGGAGTAAATATCATTGGCACAAAGTGGATATTTAAGAACAAAACAGATGAAAGTGGCAACATTACGAGAAATAAAGCCAGGCTGGTTGCTCAAGGATACACTCAGATAGAGGGTATTGATTTTGACGAGACCTTCACCCCCGTTGCACGCCTGGAAGCTATTCGACTTCTCCTCGCAGTTGCTTGTTACTTGAAGTTCAAACTGTTCCAGATGGACGTAAAGAGTGCCTTCTTGAACGGTCTACTATTTGAAGAAGTGTACGTGGCTCAGCCTAAAGGTTTTGAAGACCCACACTGCCCGGATCATGTCTACAAACTAAAGAAGGCTTTATATGGACTCAAGCAGGCCCCTAGAGCTTGGTATGAAAGATTAACGCAGTATCTCATGAGCATGGGATACACTCGAGGAGGAACAGACAAGACGATGTTCGTGAAAAAGGATAATCAACACTTTATCATCGCTCAAATCTACGTCGATGACATCGTGTTTGGTTCTAATTCTCAGAAGATGGTGGATGAGTTCGTGGCCCAGATGCAAAGCGAGTTTCAAATGAGCATGGTGGGTGAATTGAACTACTTCTTGGGGCTGCAGGTTGTACAGTCGAAGGAAGGGATTTTCTTGACTCAGGCCAAGTATGCGAGAAATCTAGTGAAGAAATTTGGACTGGACAAAGCTACCCACAAGAGAACTCCAGCTGCTACACATGTGAAGATCACCAAGGATGATGCAGGAGCTTCAGTGGACCAAACCTTGTACAGAAGCATGATCGGGAGTCTGCTATACCTGACTGCTTCCAGACCAGATATTTTGCAAGCAGTGGGAGTCTGTGCCAGGTATCAGGCAGATCCGAAGGAAAGTCACTTGTTGCAGGTGAAGAGGATCATCAAATATGTAAGTGGTACTGCTGATTATGGTCTGTGGTACACTAGAGACACAAGTGGTTGTATTGTTGGATACTCTGACGCAGACTGGGCTGGTAACATCGAGGACAGAAAGAGTACTTCTGGTGGATGCTTCTTCGTGGGCAATAACCTTGTATCCTGGTTTAGCAAGAAGCAGAACAGTATTTCACTATCGTCTACTGAAGCGGAGTATATGGCTGCGGGGAGCTGTTGTGCTCAAATGCTTTGGATGAAGCAGATGCTCAAGGAAGTGGGGCTGGAGCAGAATACCATGACGTTATACTGTGACAACATGAGTACAATCAGCATCTCTAAGGATCCAGTACAGCATTCGCGGACAAAGCACATTGACATCAGACACCACTTCATCAGAGAGCTAGTTGAAGATAAACTCATCAGTCTGTTCCACATGCCAACAGAGAAACAGCTAGCGGATATTCTGACAAAGCCGTTGAACGCTGAGAGGTTTGAGACACTAAGGTCTGCACTTGGCCTTTGTGTTATGAAGAACTAGAAGGCCTTGACATCAGGGGCAGTCAGCTGAGCAGAATTATTATAAGTGTTGCTGACGTGCCATGTAGTAAGGGGGAGCTGTTTTTCAATCAAACTGTGCAAGCTCCAGGATCAGTTAGCCGGAGCAGTATTCTTTATCTTCAGTGCTGATGTAGAAAGGCTTGAAGAGGGTATTGTCGTAGAGATGAACATGAAGAGGAGTAGTCCCTTGCCACTATTGAGTCAAAAAGGGGGAGAACTCTGCAATGTGGTGGTTTTTTTGTGTGGCGTTCTTGTAGATGGTGTTTTCTGCTGCGAACGATGCTAAGACTGGAATGAATCAGGTCATGCAGAAGAAGTGTTTTGCCTCACATGTCAAGGGGGAGATTGTTGGAGCATAAAGTGCCATATAGGCAAATCACAAATCTGTACAAGAAGTACTCGAATTGGTCTGTGCTAGCATCTGTGCAAGGTGTATCTTTCAGTTCCGAAAAATCAGGACAGTTGCTGAGTTTTAGGAAAGAAAGATATCAACTGGATATTCTCGTCCGCCACATCACCAAACCGACTCAGATGAGATAAACATATGCAGATTTCAACGGAATTATTTCCTATCTTATCTATGGTTTAAAAAATCAGATCTAGGGTTTTCTTATCACCTAGATCTACACGGCCAGCTATAAATAGAAGAGCAGAATTTAGTTTCTTCTTTGAAGCAACACTTGAGAGAGACGCCGTGTGGAGAGCATTCAATCCGTACGCTGAAATCATAAACCTTGGAGCTTCTGGTCGTCAAGCTCTCACTGAAGGATTGAAGCTGCAAGTCGGTAAACACTTGCTCTATTTGATTCTTGAACTCACATATTTGTTGCTGCGCATTATCACGCTCAGAGTTCAAGAAGGTGTTGTCGCTGCTTAGTACCACTCAGGTCTAGCAGATTGACTGTCACAGACGACGACCAACCACAATCTGAATCTACGAGTTGGATTCAACTACATCAGTCTCGGGAGGAGGTCTGATCGTACAGACGGGAGTCTCTGGATCTAAGGGAAGCTTAGATCACGCAATTTGCTTGTAAGGTAGTATAGGGGATCAGTAGTTTGGAAGGCTGTTCGAACGTCAATCTGTACTATCTACCGTGATAGTGAATTGTTCCTTGGACTTGGGAGAAGTCCCCCAGACGTAGGCTACATTGAGCCGAACTGGGTCACCAAGTGTTCTGTGTCCTTTACTGCTTTGCACTTTACTTTCATTTACTTTAGTCTGTGCAACTAACTGTACCACAGTGTGTCCAACATCGTGCTGGTACAGTTGAGCTCTCTCACGCGTAGCAATTTCAGCAAGAGCCCAAATCCACTTACATGTGGGTCCATTTTCATGCCACATAAGCATCAAGTGGACTTTCATGCCACCCGTTTTACACTTTTTAACCTAGTTAGTTTTACATGTGATTAGATATATTTCAAACTTACTTAAATAGTGGAAATTTTCTTTTTAGATTTGACACACTTATCAAATAAAGAACATGAGTTTTGTTGTGCCAGTTTTTAGATTTTTTATTTTTTTTGAACTTATACCTATTTTTTATTAAAAAGTCGGATTCATTTACTTTTTACTCTGCTTTAACCTAATTTTGTATTATAAAAAATTAAATATTAATATAAATTTATTGTGCCAATACGGCGGTAGTTGAATTGGTTGAACACTTATCTTGCAATAGCAATGTCAATGATTCGAACCCCACCGTGACATTTTCCTCTCCACAATTTTGTGGAGGGGTGTTTTTTCGTCCCGCTTACGCGTAGACGTGTTGTCCTCTATCGTGAAGGTGTTCATCGTCCCGCCTCGGCGTGGACGCGGTGTTCTTCTTCCCACCTCGACGTGGACGCGTTGTTCATCCTTTGCGAATGTGTTGTCTGTCCCTGATGGACGTGTTGCGTTTTGCATGTGTTGCTTGCATGATGTGTGGAGGTGTGTATTCAATCGTGGGATCTCAAGATAAGAGTGTTTTACGGTCTGTGCTTCCATGTGACAATTCATGTATCAATCGGGTTGGTGCTTTGTGTGGCCCGTACTCAAAAGTCTAGTGATCGTATTCGAGTAACAATTTGCTCATTTAATATATGCAAGATGTATTCGTGTAGTACTTGGTTTGTATGAAATGTTGTAACCCACAAGAAAAAAAACATAAATTTGTTTTGAAATAGGCCTCTAGGGTTAAGATCAGGTACAAAGTCAAATTTTGGTACAAAATACAAAATTCGTCAAAATTATTTTATAGTTCGTCACTTTTCGAACCGAAAAATGAAAAGACGACATAGTTCGTCAGTTTCATTTTATAATTCGTCCCCAAGAAAAATACTAAAAAATCAAGATTTAATCGCATTCATTCAAATCACAAGATCAATGGTTATGATTAGTTTGTATTTTGTACCAAAAAATTAACTTTTCACCTGATCCTTCTCCTAGGCTTTTAACTTAAAATAACAACATACTCTATAGTTTGGAAGTTTACATGAAAATTTATTTAATTTTTAAACAAATATATAATGAGTTAAAAAAAAGGCTATTAAAGGGGTTGAGCCGATAACCTGCTTAATCCATTTATAAATGGGTCCAAAAGGGTTAACCTTAAGGTTGACCAACTCTTATATTAAACGGACATGGTTAATGGACGGATTCCGAAGGGCAGGTTAGCTAATTAAGGATTTAATTGCCAGGTGATCTAACTATTAGTACATTAGGTTTACTCGTAGCTGCAGGTGGTGCTGTTATACAGCTTAATAAGCCATACACTTAATCCAGACTTGTTCCTTTTATCTTCTAGTGCAGTGTAAAAAAAATTTTGAAACAAGCATTGTGGATGAAATTGGTAAAAGATTTTGGTTACTTTATGAAGCAACTGAGCCTGAGAGAGTCTGTACTGTATGGATGTGGCTTTACTCCCAAAAACAAAAAACACAGAACTTGGCTCAAGTACCAATATCTTGAGCACAAAGAATGGGAAAAAAGACATATCCTCCTACCCTACTGCTACTGACCTCCAGCCAGCTTGGCATATGTTTGAACTTATTAGTATAATGATGATTCCAGAGTACAAGTGTAATTTTAACAGACGTGTGATTTTTTACTTCTCAGTTTTTTTTTTTTTGGGGTGAGGAGTTCTGCAGTCTGCACACATTTGAATCTTCTTTTCTGGATAATGGAAACAAATACAATAAATTATACGTACTAAGTATATTGATATTGTTGTTTTTAATTTTTATAAGAATCTTTTTCCATGTATATGTACAAATTGTGCGGGCAGCTTCACTATCAAGGAGATTATGACTTTCATCATTCCACTAATGTTAGAAACTGCGCTGTCCCTGAATGATAAATAGAGAGTATCAATCATAAGAGATTATTCTTTAACTAATTAGTTACTTAGTTGTTATTGAATAAAATGTCATAGAAATAATTTTGTAGTGACGTATTTTTTTGAAGTTGCTCACATACAAATGAATGAACAACACATATAACAATTTCTCGATATGGATATAACTTATTTAAGATTTATATTTTGATGAAATTTTTTTTTTGTAGAAGTTTACCAAAATTGGAAAACCTAAAAGTCAATAAACCCCTTTAAAAACAATATATAATTTATTCTTTGAGAACAATATTGGCATCTAGTAGAAGAAGTGGCAAGATGGAGTAGGATAGTGTGTGAAGAAGCCCAGTGGGGGGACCCCATGAACTAGAATACCCCAACACTACCCCACCTCACATAGTTGAAGTTGATACTAAAAATCAAAAATGTAATTTGTTGTTTTCTTCTTCAATTTTCCGTGCCTGATATTTCAATGTTATTCTATGTATTTGATTTTCCACCATCATTCTGTTTCTACATTAGCCAGCCTGTCCTTTTCTTCTTTTTGTATAATTTATATTAATAATTTATGGGCCAGACCAGTTCCGAGTTTGTGCATATATCACACCACACACACCAACTTTTGTCAAATTGCAAATTGTACATATAATAATACTACTAGTATAAATTGCCACGAGGCATTAAACATGTTGCATCTACTGACCCAAATGCAAATCTATGTCGTTTTCTGGTCATATTTTTATTTTTACAGTTAAATGGTTAAAAGTTTCTAATATAAAGTAACAATGCAATGTCATTCATATGATGGAAAGAGAACAAGTATTATAAACTGATTGAGTGATCAATTATAGAGTTTCTTTATATTCTATCCTTTTAAAATTTAGATATCTCAAATACTTGAAATTCAAATATTCGAAATATTCCATTTAAGTTTATATCGGTTCCTCAGAAATCGGTATCATACATTTTTTACAATCCCGGTACACGAAGAACTGGAATCATACATTTTTTACAATCTCGAACACCGGTAAGAGTAAAAATTGCTTATGTGGCTCTGTTTGTGGTCTACGTGGACCAATCGATATCCGTTGAAATGTGATACATCTGTTTTTTTTAAATTTCGGTTCCCGGGAAACCGAAATTGTACAAAATACATGATTCCGGTTTCTCGTGTACCGATATTGTAAAAAATATATGATACCGATTCCTGAGGGAACGATATTAACTCAAATGGAATATTTCGAATATTTAAATTTCAAAAGGTGTATTTAAGAGATTTGAGTTTCACAAGAATAGAGAGAAACTCTCAAAAACAGGCATAGTAAGAAAAGAAGAAAGATTAAAGGAAAAAAGAAAAAAGAAAAGAAGAAAGAGAGATTAATAGCCATGACTACCTAGTCTGTTTGACCAGGCTAGATGACACAAACTCCTTCCCCCTATAAATTTAGTTCAATCTCCTCCGCTCCGAACTCCACCAAAACTCCTCTCTTTCTTTGATTCATTTTTTCATTCCTTAGCCCCAAAGTTTTGATATTTTATGAGAAACAGCCTGTTGCTGAGTTGATTGTTTGATTTTGAAATTTGAATAGGAAAAAAAGAAGATGAAAGAGATGTGGAGCTCGATAGCGTCGCTAATGGGCGTGTTGGCCTTCTGCCAGACAATCCTCCACACCATCTTCCCACCCGAGCTCCGCTTCGCTTTCCTCAAACTCTTCTCTCGACTCTTCATCTCATTCTCAACCTACTGCTACTTCGACATCACCGAGATCGACGGCGTCAACACCAACGAACTCTACAACGCCGTCCAGCTCTACCTCAGCTCCTCCGCCTCCATCTCCGGCTCTCGCCTCACCCTCACCCGCGCCTTAAACTCATCCGCCATCACCTTTGGCCTTTCCAACAACGACGTCATCGTCGACACCTACAACAACATCCCTCTCTTATGGGAACACGTCGTCTCCCAGCGTCAATCCCAGTCCTTCTCCTGGCGTCCTCTCCCTGAAGAAAAACGCGGATTCACTCTCCGCATCAGGAAAAAGGATAAGCCGTTAGTCCTCGACTCATACCTCGATTACATAATGGAAACCGCTGGCGACATCCGCCGTAAAAATCAAGACCGATTGTTGTACACTAACTCCAGAGGCGGCTCGTTAGATGGCAGAGGACATCCTTGGGAGTCTGTCCCTTTCAAACATCCGAGCACTTTTGATACTCTCGCTATGGATCCGGACAAGAAGGATGAGATCATGAATGATCTCAAAGACTTCGCTTCCGGGCAGAAGTTTTACCAGAAGACCGGGCGAGCTTGGAAGAGAGGTTATCTCTTATACGGTCCGCCCGGTACTGGTAAATCCAGCATGATCGCTGCCATGGCCAATTTCCTCGGCTACGACATTTACGACCTCGAGCTTACCGAGGTCCACACCAATTCTGAACTCAGGAAACTGCTCATGAAGACTAGCTCCAAGTCCATCATCGTCATCGAAGACATCGACTGTTCCATCCATTTGACCAACAGAAATTCTAACAAGGCTCAGAAGAGCAAAATGCATCAGTGTGATAATCTGGAGCTGGGCGGAGTTGGATCTGCTGCGATGGAAGACGCTAGCAATAACACGATCACTCTTTCAGGCCTGTTAAACTTCACCGACGGACTGTGGTCCTGCTGCGGGAGCGAGCGAATCTTCGTGTTCACTACCAATCATATCGAGAAGCTGGACCCGGCTCTGCTCCGTAGCGGGAGAATGGATATGCATGTTTTCATGAGCTACTGCTCTTTCAAGTCTTTGAAAATCCTGCTGAAGAATTACTTAGAGTATAACGAGGATGATCTCGCTAGATCAGTGTGGGACGAGCTGGAGCGAGTTGTGGACAAGGCGAGGATGACGCCTGCGGATGTGAGCGAGCATTTGATCAAGCACAGGAGGAATAAGGCGAAGGCGGTGAGGGAGCTGATCGACGTGCTTAAACTGAAAGCCGACATGAATGCGGCCCGTGTGGCGAATGGGGGGGTAGAGTCTGAGTTGGAGGAGGAGCAGGAGAAGCGAGCATTGGTGGCGGAAGAGGACAATCTCGGTTATCACGGGGATAAAAATGGACATGTGATGGAGAATGGTACAAAGGAAAATCACAAGGAAATAATCACCTAAATGTATCTTTCTGTAATCTGTTTTTAAGAGGGAATTAATTTATTTCCGAGCTTCAATTTTTCAAACACACTATATTCACATTTGAACTTTAGTAAAAAAATTGAATCTTATAAAATAAAATTACATCGAGTGCGGTTTAGGTATAAACCGATTTATATATAAAAATTACAAACCACATTTCGAGTTTATACGTGTCTCATTTAGTCGAAATCCCGAACAAACACACAGATGGGTATTATAGTTATTCCACATATCCTAATAATTTTATTTTCAATTTAGTCCTCGAGTTGTTAATGATCAGACTTAAAAACAGCAATGATCAGACTTAAACAATAATGATCTTAAAACAACAAATGATCAGACTTAAAAACAATGATCAAACTTAACTCAGTAACTTAAAAAAACAATGATCAAACTTAAAAAACAATGATCAGACTTAAAACAATAAATGATCAAACTTAAACCAGTAATGTTCAGACTTAAAAAACAATGATGAACTTAAACCAGTAATGATCAGACTTAAACAACAATGATTAGACTTAAAACAACAATGATCAGACTTAAAAAATAATTATCAGACTTAAAACTATAATTATCAGACTTAAAACAGTAATGATCAGACTTAAAATTACAATGATCAGACTTAAAATTACAATGATCAGACTTAAAACAGTAATGATCAGACTTAAACTATAATGATCAGAATTAAAACTATAATGATCAGACTTAAAACTATAATGATCAGACTTTTAAAACTATAATGATCAGACTTAAAATTATAATGACCAGACTTAAAACTACAATGATCAGACTTAAAAATATTATTGTAGCAATGATCAGTCTTAAAACAGTAATGATCAGACTTAAAACAGTAATGATCAGACTTAAAACTACAATGATCAGACTTAAAACAACAACGATCAGACTTAAAACTACAATGATCAGACTTAAAACTACAATGATCAGACTTAAAATATTATTGTAGCAATGATCAGACTTAAAACTACAATGATCAGACTTAAGCTATTACTGTAGCAAAATGATCAGACTTAAAATATTACTGTAGCAAAATGATCAGACTTAACACTATTGCTGTAACAAATTTTAGGACGATTAAACCTTCACGTCTATTATGTATTTATAAATACGTCCGTTTTAATTTTTTTATTTACAAAAAATGCCCCGAATTCCGATTGGTCGAAATATACACGTGGCAATATTTTATTGGGTTTATAGTTTTTATTTATAAATGTGGTTTGTATTTGATCAGTTTCCAATTACATCATTTCAGATAAAAAAAATTATAAATTTGATTCAAACTTCTTTTTATTGTGATAAAATTGAATCAACGGAAAACTAGAATAATTATGGTCAAAGGGGCATTTCATCTACTTTATCACTAGAACTTTCATCTAAGAAAGTTATAGAAGTCGTATTTGTGTGCGTTTCAAGAAACGAGATGTCATGCATGTATCATGTGCTTCAAAGAAGTCCCAGATTCGAGCCATCTACGTCTTTAGTGGAGGCTTTTCCTTCCTCCCATGTAGGGGCGTAAGGCAGAGTAAAATTTGGTAAATTATTTTTTATCGAATTGAATTTACCGTTACCGAATTTATTCGATTCGATAAAATGGTAAATATGTAAATTTACCAACGGAGAGTTATAGAAGTCATATGTGTGTGCGTTTCAAGAAACGAGATGTTATGCATGTGGCATGTGTTTCAATTGAATATTCGAAGTTTCAAGTTCAGATGATGCCTAGTATAACCAATACACGTGCCTAAAAAGGTCATGTAATATGTATTCACGATGTATTAAGATATTCATGAGATTTTGCAAGATGTAAACCTACAATAGGAAAGAAAAAAAATCTCTTATCATGTCGTCTACTTCTCATCACCTACATGTACTATTGGTTGATTTATAGAAACGATAGAATAATTATGAAATAATAGTTACAAATTTAAATGATTGAAATGAAATATTTTGTATTTTCTTTACTTAGCTTAAATGTTTATTGTCCTTTTTTGCGGATGGCCTAATTTTTATTTCTTTTCCCTCTCTTTTCTAACTTGTTACTTAATTAATCGTTGCACCGTTTTCTAATAATGAATGAATAATCAACTTCAATAATTTCAGGCTTATTTGGTTGGATAAGCGATGCTTGCATGTATGCAAATGTATGCTTTCTTTGGTCATTGTTACAATATTAGAGAAAGGTTGTCTAGTGGCAAACTATATTCATGTGCAGAATAAGTTGGGGATTGGAATGTGGTCGGCACATGGGGCAGGCTTATTGGACATGTCGGAATATTCAAAGTTCAAAACAGAGAAAAAGAAAACTGAGGAGAAGTAGTGGGAAAAGGACTTTATGGTTGAATGTCATGGTCATAAAAACACACACACATGCCCTTCACTTCACCAACTATTAATCAAACTTTTTTTTGTTGATAAAACTTCCCTAAAATTTTCCAATCACCACACCATATATGTAAAATCGCCTTATGAATTTTTTTTTCTTCGATGAGGTTTGTTAGAATTAGTGTTAGTATCTGTTAATGTTAGGTGTTAAATTGTTAGATGAGGACTTCGAACCCTGGACACTTGGTACGCAGGGGGGAGCTCCACCACCTGGACACTCCGTTTGGCCTCGCCTTATGAAATTTTATTATATGTGAATGATAATTTTTTATTATCATATTCTACTTCAGAGCGTCAAATATGAACTTATACTTCAAGAAATCGAAAACTCGATCTACATATTGATCTGCACATTTAAAAGTGCATCATCAAGTCATTGTAGTGCTAATATGTGTCCCGCATACACATTCAAACTTGTATTTATTGAAAAGTCAAAGCTATCAAGTTTGACTCTACTAGTGTGCACATGTTTCAAAGATGCATCTTGATCCAATGATCAGAATATTTAGATAGTCTCATGAATTATAACGGATTCTCAATCGAGTGCACCCCTTCTACCTTATAAGTTATAACTGTCTCCTTTCGTCACAAGGTGAGTCTTGTATAGACTAATGATATATTAGGGGAGCACTCCGTTGAGGCAGGGTTGTAAGAATGAGTGAGGTACGATCTCGGCCGTCTGTGGAGTTGATCGGACGCACGTGGCGAAGCCACGTGGCACAGCCGCAATTGTTGACTTTTCAAAAGTTAGTGGGTTTACTATTTGGTAACACGTGGCGCAACCACAAAACACGGGGGGGGGGGGGGGGTTAGATGTGTGGTTGAGATCGTGCCTCACGTGCCTCACTTTACTGTTCACTGCCTCATTTGAACGCTCCTCTGATATATTATATATAATGCTAGTGAGTCTTACTTGTTTATTAATTATTGAATTTGCACGAAACACTTTCTTTTTATTTGTTTACAAGGAACATAAGGGTTGGAACTTGGAAGGGGTTTTAAAACTATATAATGTCAAGTTCCCATGTCATTCCCCAACATAGATTTTTTGGTGTTTTAATAGGTCATGATTGTTAGGTTATTAGTTACTGTACATATGACTCGGTCTATCCAATAAGAGCGCCGCAGCAAAAGGGAATATCCGAAGATGCAACCCCACATCACCATTCAGCTTTTACATATGGATTTCCATACTGGTTGAATCTAATATGATATCTGCAGCTCCTTCCAGCATGGCTACCAGTTCAGTGCAACCCTACTTTACTCGGCTTCCTTTCTTGTTCAACTAGTGCTTGTTAAACCTAAAGTGTTTGATGATGCAGCTTTAATTAACCCAATACGGATCAGTTGATAAGGTCGTTTTAGAATGCATTTTTCATATAAAGAACGTTTATGTCATGATGGAGGAGTTGAGTATTGCTTCTGTGTCCGCATTTTGGCAGTGACTTGTAAAGTATGATTGTGATTAGTTATCATTTGTGCAGCCACTAAATTCGGATCTTGTTTTGTCATTTTTGTTTGTGTTCTTTTTTGTGATTGATAATTTCAATATATATATAGTTTAGAAGTGGAGCTGCATATTAATGTCATGTAAAAATTCATTTGGGACATGAATCATTATCGTTGTCTAGTCTAATCTAACTGTTTTTCGTAGTAATTAATGTGATTAAATTTATACTTGCCATCAATAAGTCATTTAGCACGAAGTCGATGTCAACTCGTTTTCATAGGACTTTTGTGGATGGGGGACTATTCCAATTTTCTTTTAACCTTTCTCCGTCACTACAAGTAGATCTTGGAATGAATGGAGCATTGAGAGGACCTAATGCAATACGTGGGGCGCTGTTTTAAAAGTTCAACTTTTCTAGGATTTATAATATAGTTGACTGCGGAATAAAAGACTCCATATTTTATCGTATGTATGTGCAATGGGCAAGTTGTTAGAATAAATTCATATTCTAAGTAAATCCTACTCATGTTAATCAAACACATAGAAAATATAAAAGATGACAAACTTCCGTTGACAATTTCGAACTCTTCAATGATCATCGTAGTAGATTGATGGCCGTAGTGGATATTCCAGTCTTAATTTCTGCACAACTCTTCGCTAGTAAAATTTTGAGAGTAAACAATACTGAAGTTAATTGCGTGAGACCGGGTACCACTACACCCTTAATATAGCATTGTACATAATCGCCATATTTCTGATAATTACAAATTCTTTCCCTGAAAAGAAGTATAATTATTAAACTGATTTCTACACATATTATATTTTCATGAGCATAACTTTAATTATACTCTAAAATCACTTTAAAATATGACTTAGGAATGATGATAGTTTATACATTATATTATATTTACATTTTGATCTCAACAAGAGAATATATAAAATAATCTAACAGAAGTGCCTTGTTGTTCCAATATATTTATTTCAAGGAAATTTCCATGAGGCATGAACATAATGTTTTTAAGGGATCTCAGTCGAAACTTATTGAGTGCAAACTAGATAAATCTTTGATCAATTGCATTAAACCACATCAATCAAATACGATACTCTTGAATGTGACAAACCCGACTATGTTAACGTATTTCACGTGGTCCGAAAATGATGTTTGTTTTGCCACTAGCAAATGATGAGTTGTCTCAGATGAGCTTCCACTCATGTCGCATAAAACCATTCAACTGAATAAACCCAACATTATACTTTTTTTTTGATATAAAAACGTCAAACTGGCTACAGAAACATTCAGATCGCCCAAGAAGTGTACAATATACAACTGGTCGACTAAAGAGCCAACACCAAAGGAACGGGTAAAAGTCCACCATGCCCTTCTAAAGCTAGACGACCCACAGTACAATCCGATTTGACCCGACAGCTACTACAAACCGGTTGACCCGACAGCTACTACAAACCGGTTGACCCGACAGACCTTAACTACAATAACTAAAAAAACTACAACTCAGTCCGCAGCGGCTAACTAAAAACTCAATCCGAAAAGGCTGAGAATAAAACCCTCTTAAGCGGAAACACTTAGAGGGACTGTACAGACAACACCAAAACAACAACAGAACCGAAACACAAAACACAAAACATCCGAAAAGGAGGCTGATATGTACACCAAAACCGTCCGCCCCAACTTGGCCGCTGGCCAGCACCGCAAGATCCGCCGCCATGCCCGCTCCGACCGACGCCGCGTTCCACAACGCCGAAACCGACCGGACCAGCCACCCACCACCGTATATACACACAAAAACCCCAAAACGGGTCAAAACCGAGACCCCGTCGTCCCCTCCACGTCCTCCTCACCACTAAACACCCCAACAACCACCCGCAACCGCTACAACCCGTCCACATGATCCCCAAGCCACCCAATCTGCACATCTCCGAACCTCCATGACCATCAAACGCCATGAGAAGACTTGACCGGAGCTTTAAAAGGGGAAAAATGAAGAGGGAGCAAGGCGGTGAGGGCGATGAAAGGGTGGGTAAAGGAGTGAAGGAGATTTCCTTCAAAACTTGCTAAACGCTTTCTTAAACCCAACATTATACTAGTGCGAACAAATTGAGTTAATTCTATAGGCTATAGCCAAAAAGTTTTTGATCCTAGAAGTCCACAAAAAAAATCAAATTCAGAAATAAAATGTAGTCAAAATGAAGTAAAGTCACCAAAAAGAAAATTTAAAAGAATATGATACGTAGTTTGAAATCAAACAAGTAATTTTTTTAGTGTTATAAATTATATCATAAAATTGATGACTTCCTAAACACTCTCCCCCGGGTGACTTCCTACACACTCTCCCCCGGGTCCAGCAAGCTAGCAAAAACGACGGAGCGACAATATTGTTGAATATTGATCCATCATCCATGGCCCACAAGGAAGTGATAATACAAAAGTTGAGTTGACTACACAAGAGTTGATTAAAATCAACCCATGCTTCCTCACACGTCATTTGGCTACAAGATGCCAAGTTCAAATTGACATATCTCTCTTTGAGATATTTTCTCCATTTCCTAGCCCTATATAAAGGGACTATATGTAATGTAATTCAATACAATTTAATCCAACAAAATCTCTCTACTACTTACTTCTCCTTAAGTTCTTATTCTCCCTTAAGCTTCATCTTCACTACGATCACAAGTTTTCATCACACGTTATCAGCACGAGGTTCTAACCAACTGAGAAACCGTAAGTTTCGATAAAAGGTTAAGTGTTTTTCCTCACTTGTCTCTCAACTTCCGCTTAGTTCTTCATCTGTTCTACTTGGATATCATAAGGGGTTCGCTGCCTCAAAGGGAGCTCTACTCTTCCTATCTCACAATTTTCTGATTGTGTTGATATCTGAGTTTTTCTGGATGAAAAAAAACTAATATTACAATAGTTCTCAATTCTATTCTATAGTTTGTCTTTGGTGCGGATTACGCTTGAAACACAGCGTGCGACAACCCAAATACATGCTGTCAGGATCGTATTGAATACGATTGTAGTCTTAAGAGGTTAAGAGATCGAAGTAGTTGCGACGATCCCTTAATGTATAACAACATATTATTATGCAGTGGCGGATTATCCCCTCATAATAAAGTATTGTGATTCTTACAACTTATTTTACTTTCTTAATGTATAACAACATATTATTATGATGTGCGGATTACCGCCCCATAGTAAAGTGTTGTGATCTGCAAAGTAACTATCTTATTTACTTTAAATACTTCATCTTCTTTGAACTGTATAATTTATTTAATGATATTAGATTGTTAATTACTCTTAGTGCCCAACGGTAACATAATGCTCAACGGTAACAAACGGCTATAAACGGCTAGTTTGTTCCCTATAAATATGTTTTCATTCAACTACACTAAATCACATTTTCTCTTCTACTTCACACTTCAAACACACTCAAAGTTTCCAAAGCAATAAAATGTCTAGCTTACTATTGGTCTTTGTTGCAACAATTATTGTAGTACTCACTATTTATGATTTCACCGGGGATCTAACACCGGATGAATTTTTTATTGTTTAAAAATGCTTGTAATAATGTATGCCTTTTTCTTCTTTACGCTATTTGTAGACTTGTATATCTTGAATTAATAAAAAAATTACTTGTTTTGTTTTAGTTAACATCATGACAAATTTGGTGAAACTAGACTTCAGTCCACTTGGCATTGCTGGGACCAATTACATGTCCTGGACAATAGACATAGAAATACATCTGCAATCAATGGGTCTCAGTGAGACAGTAAAGGAGGGAAATGAACCCTCAGAAATTAGACATGGCAAAATCTCTGATTTTCATTCGCCGTCATCTACATGAGGATCTAAAAAATGAGTACCTCACAGTGAAAAATCCATGTGAACTGTGGAAAAATCTCAAAGAGAGATATGACTATCAAAAGGCTGTGATGCTCCCAATTTACCGCGATGAATGGATCGCTTTATGGTTCCAAGACTTTAAAAAAGTCAGTGAATACAACTCTGCAATGTTTAGAATTGTAACCCATTTGAGGTTCTGCGGAGATACAAAAACAGATGATGAAATGCTGGAGAAGACTTTTTCCACATTTCATGCATCAAATGTGACCCTGCAACAACAATATCGTGTGCGGGGTTTCCAAAGGTATTCAGAACTGATTGCTTGTCTCCTCATCGCGGAGAAAAATAATGAGCTGCTCATAAAGAACCATCAATCTCGCCCGACTGGCTCAAGGGCATTTCCTGAAGAAAATGCTGCTCGTTTCAATAGATCTGAACATAGAGATCATCTTCAGGGCCGAGAGCATAGCCGAGGTCGTGGGCGAGGTCGAGGTTATGGTCAAGGACGTGGTCGAGGTGGTTATTTTCATAATTCACCTTATAAGATCACCAAATATGGCCACAAGAACCATCAAGACGGGAGGAATCATGAGAATCCCTACAAAATGGAAAATGACCTCAGCCCCTCGAAAGGTTATGAAACTACTTGTTTCAGATGCGGGACCATAGGCCATTGGGCTAAAGTCTGTCGAGCTCCAAAGTACTTATGCGAGCTCTATCAGAAATTTGAGAAGGGGAAGGGGAAGGAAGTCAACTTCATTGAGAACCCGACAAATGACTCCACCCACTTTGATGCATCCGATTTTGTGAATTTGGGTGACACCTCCAATAAGCACACAGATAATGGGACTATGTAATCCCCTTTTGGGAATGAAGCCAAGTTGTCCGATGTTTATCTGCATGTTTTCTTTTAAGATATGAAATAAACTAGTACAGTGTTTTATTCCATTACATTTCTTAACATATTCTTTGTTTTTATTTAAAGTTTTAATATGGACAAAGATAATCATCAAGCCAACAAAGGGATTAACATTGAAGAAATTTGCATACTTGATTGTGGGACAACGCACACTATCCTGAAGGATAAAAGATATTTTTCAAAGATAAGACCAACACAAACAATTGTGAATACAATATCAGGTCCTGCAGACCTGGTTGAGGGAATTGGCAAGGCAAACTTTACATTGCCGAATGGCACAAACTTTACGATAAATGATGCCTTATTTTCACCAAGGTCCAAACGAAACTTGTTAAGTTTCAATGATATATATTCTCATGGATTTGATACTCAATCTATAACTGAAAATAGCATGAAATATATGTTGCTCACAACATATAAATCTGGAACTAAATGTGTTTTAGAAAAACTACCAATGCTCCCTACCGGATTGCATTATAAATATTTGAATGCAATTGAGTCAAATATGGTAGTTATCAAACCTTCAACACTAACCACATGGCATGACCGATTGGGTCATCCTGGTTCAACTATGATGCGAAGAATACTTGAAAATTCACAAGGGCATCCACTGAAGGATCAAAAGATCCCTCAAGGAAATGTTTTCCCATGTAAAGCGTGTTCTCTAGGAAAGCTGATCATAAGGCCTTCAACGGGAAAGGTTGAAGCGGAATCACCTATGTTTCTTGAACGAATTCAAGGTGATATATGTAGGCCTATTCACCCACAATGTGGACCATTTCGATACTTCTTAGTATTGATAGATGCCTCTATCAAATGGTCGCATGTATGTCTGTTATCAACCCGCAATATGGCATTTGCAAAATTGCTTGCTCAAATAATCAAATTACGAGCTCAATTTCCTGATCATACAATAAAAAAGATCAGACTTGATAATGCCGGTGAATTCACATCTCAGACATTCAATGATTATTGTATGTCAGTTGGGATTACGATTGAGCATCCTGTTGCTCATGTCCATACACAAAATGGTCTGGCCGAATCACTAATCAAACGCCTTCAGCTTATTGCTAGGCCTTTGGTAATGAGAACAATGCTCCCTACTTCGGTATGGGGTCATGCAATATTACATGCTACGGCATTAATTTGCATCAGACCGAGTGCATATCATAAGTACTCCCCTCTACAACTTGTATTCGGCCAGGAACCAAATATATCTCATCTAAGGATTTTTGGTTGTGCTATTTATGTGCCTATTGCACCACCCCAAAGAACAAAGATGGGACCACAAAGAAGTCTTGGAATTTATGTAGGCTTCGAAAGTCCATCTATTGTTAAATATCTTGAACCTCAAACTGAAAATATTTGCACAGCACGTTTTGCTGATTGCCACTTTGATGAGGAAAATTTCCCACCATTAGGGGGAGAAAGAAAACAGTTTGAGAAAGAAATTACTTGGTCTGTACCAACATTATTGCATCTTGATCCTTACACAGATGATTGTGAAGGTAGAGTACAAAGGATTTTACATTTGCAAGAAATGGCAAATCAACTTCCCGATGCATTTACAGACACAAAGAGAGTGACTAAATCTCACATACCGGCTGAGAATGCTCCCGTACAATTTGAAATTCCAAAAGGGAAGCCGGAAAATAAAGTCACTCATGAAATCACAACACGCTTAAAGCGTGGAAGGCCACCCGGTTCCAAAAATAAAAATCCTCGAAAAAGAAAAAGGGAAGAGAAGCAAAACAATCCTATGGTGGAGGAAAGTATTCCTGTAGAAATACAAAATGAAAAGGATCGAGAAATTTTGATTAATTATGCTAATACAGGCATACTATGAAACCGTAAAGAGAACATCAATGATGCATTCTCTTATAGTCTGGCATGTGAAGTCATGGCCGAAAATAATGGGGATCCTGAACCTCAGTCAGTGACTGAATGTAAAAACAGACACGATTGGGCTGATTGGAAAAAGGCAATCGATACTGAACTAGACTCGCTTGACAAGCGCAAGGTCTTTGGACCAATAGTTCTCACTCCTGAAGGTGTGAGACCCGTTGGATACAAATGGGTATTTGTCCGAAAGAGAAACGAAAAAAATGAGATTGTGAGATACAAGGCTCGCCTTGTTGCACAAGGTTTTTCTCAAAGACCTGGTATCGAGTTTGAAGAAACGTATTCTCCTGTGATGGATGGAATTACATTCCGATACCTTATCAGTCTAGCAGTCCATGAAAAATTAAAAATGCACCTTATGGATGTTGTTACAACCTATTTATACGGATCACTTGATACTAATATTTACATGAAAATCCCTGAAGGATTCAAGATGCCTGCTGCATCAAGTTCAATGCCCAGAGAAAGATATTCGATCAAACTAGAAAGATCTTTATATGGGTTAAAGCAATCCGGACGCATGTGGTACAACCGGTTAAGTGAATACCTGTTGCAAAAGGGATATGTCAATGACCCTCTTTGCCCTTGCTTCTTCATTAAGAAAACAACATTCGGGTGTGTGATTATCGATGTCTATGTCGATGATTTGAATATCATTGGAACGAATGAAGAGATTCATGAAGTAATCTCTTACTTGAAAAGGGAATTTGAAATGAAAGACCTTGGGAGAACGGGATATTGTCTCGGATTACAGATTGAGCATATGCAAAGTGGAATACTTATGCATCAATCAAATTACACGAGAAAGATAATCAAGAGATTCAATATGGATAAATCAAACCCATTAAGTACCCAAATGGTCGTTAGATCCCTTGATGTAGACAAAGATCCATTTCGTCCATGTGAAGAATCTGAAGAGATTCTTGGTCAAGAAGTACCACATTTCAGTGCGATTAGAGCTCTTATGTACCTTACTAATTGTACTCGACCTGACATAGCTTTTGCTGTTAATTTATTAGCCAGGTTTAGCTCAGCTCCTACCAAAAGACACTGGAATGGAATCAAGCATGTGCTTCGTTATCTTCAAGGAATGATTGACTTAGGATTATTTTATCCTAACAATACAAAACCAGTTTTGATTGGTTATGCAGATGCAGGTTACTTGTCAGATCCACATAAAGTGAAATCCCAGACTGGCTATGTATTTACATGTGGAGGAACTGCAATCTCTTGGCGTTCTCAGAAACAAACACTCGTTGCAACATCATCAAACCACGCTGAGATCATCGCATTACACGAAGCAAGTCGTGAATGTGTGTGGCTGAGATCCATGACACAACATATCAGAACTACAAGCGATCTTCTACCAGCAAATGATCCAATCACACTTTATGAGGATAATGCTGCATGTGTTGCTCAAATGAAGGAAGGATTTATTAAAAGTGACAGAATGAAGCATATTGATGGACCAAAGTTATACGAGTCAGAAACACAGTAAAACCCCCTTAATTAGACTGTTTGTCTATCTAACGTCTACGTGTTAGTCCCGATATATTTTCACAGGGCATTTTAGAGACTGAAGTGAAAACACGCTAAGGAGAGGATTTTAAGCTGAAAAGATAACAAGAGTCAATCCAAGGTCAAGATCATATGCCGACTGAAGAAATATCAAGGATCCTGACGTTGAATTGACCAGAACAAATTAATCAGAGGAATCAGGAGTGGAGTCAAGACAGCCCGGGGAAGAAATACATTGACAGTTTTGTGAAAAGACTGCACAAAACTGTACAAAACTCACATTTGGGCAAGATGACCGGCCACCACTCAAGGAGGTGGCCAAGGGAGGAGCTCCTCCCCCTTGGGCCACCGGCAACCGGCGGCTATGAGAGGAGGGACCGGCGGCTTTACTATTCCGCCACTTGTCACCTCCTCCTCCTCCTCCCTTCTCCTCCCTTGGATCAAATGCACATGTCCACCATCTCCACCACCCATCTCCTCCCATTTTGGCTATAAATACAAGCCTCCTCCTCCTCATTTCAACACACCTCAATCCATAATTCACTTCTCTCTCTAGAAGTTGTAATATTTGTAATGTTGTAATTTTGCTTTGGAAATAAAGGATAGCTCCCTTGGCGCTTCAACGGTTGTAAGTATTATTTTTAGTATTTATTTAACTGTTGTCTTTAATTCCTTAGTATAATGTTTAGCACGATGAATAGTAGCTAAACTTGTAGTTCGGTCTAAGGGGCGCGCTTGTATTATAAAATGTTTTAAGACTATTAACTTAGTGTCTAGTCTAAGTATTCAAAACTTATTCTATGTGCCATATATTAAGTCAGAACGTCCAAGGTAGAGTGGATGCTTGGAATGGCAAAACTCTACAGCGGGGTTCATAAACTTGTACGGATAAGTGGATGCTTGGAATGGCAAAGCTTATCTGAGAAGTTTGACTCATCTTAAACACCATTTGGTTGATCGGGAATGATTGATCAAATGGATGCACATAGGCTAATATAACCGGGAATGGAGTATTAGTCTAAATAGAATAAGTGTTCTACGTCCTTGGAATAGGCTAGACAGTGTACGCAAATCGAGTGCTTGGAATGGCCTTGATACACCGTTTGAATACTTAGGAGAGTCACTAAAGGTCAATGATAAACATGATATAATACAAGTCCCCTGAAACCGAACATTTCTCTTTAATTATAATCTGTAATTTACTTTCCAGTATTAAAATCAACCAACCAATCAATCAATCAATCAAAATAGCTGGTAGCTTTAAAACCAACCGACCGACTTTAAACACGCTCCCACGCTGCGTAATCCCCCCGAAGAACAATTATTCCCCTGGTTCCCTTGGGTTCGACCCCTACTTACCAAGTACTACCCAGTAGTATAGTTGCGAGTAGCGGACTATTATAAATTTATTTGCACAATCGCTTTGACGACAAGCGATTCTGTCACATATCCCTCCGAAGTTCTTTTCATTTACCCAAGAGCTGGAAAAGAGCAATGTTATCAACCTTCAGTATGTTCGTTCCTGTGACACTCAGCGGATCTTCTTACAAAAGCTTTCCCAACTTCGGTACTCAGAAAACATGTTCATGACATCGGCATGCGAAAGCTACAAAACTTATGAAGAAATCACTCTTGCCAACATTAGGGGGAGTTTTACGTGGCTGCACTCTTTTTCCCTTATCTTGGTTTTTATCCCACTGGGTTTTTCCAAGTAAGGTTTTTAACGAGGCAGCAAAGACACGTAACAAGTCATCCAAGGGGTAGTGTTATAAATTATATCATAAAATGGATGACTTCCTACACACTCTCCCTCGGGTGACTTCCTACACACTCTCACTCAGGTGACTTCCTACACACTCTCCCCCGGGTCCCAGCAAGCTAGCAAAAACGACGGAGCGACAATATTGTTGAATATTGATCCATCATCCATGGCCCACAAGGAAGTGATAATACAAGAGTTGAGTTGACTACACAAGAGTTGATTAAAATCAACCCATGCTTCCTCACACGTCATTTGGCTACAAGATGCCAAGTTCAAATTGACATATCTCTCTTTGAGATATTTTCTCCATTTCCTAGCCCTATATAAAAGGACTATATGTAATGTAATTCAATACAATTTAATCCAACAAAATCTCTCTACTACTTACTTCTCCTTAAGTTCTTATTCTCCCGTAAGCTTCATCTTCACTACGATCACAAGTTTTCATCACATTTAGTAATTTTTTTAGTAATTTATCTAAGAATTTATTCATTTATTAGCTTGAAAATGTTTCATACAATTTTTCAGGTAATAATATTCGTAGCTATAGATAGCTCGGTGGTAACTCGTATATTACAAGTCAATGGTTCAAACTCCTTCGTGATATATTATCTTTCAATTATTGGAATTGTGATTAGTCTCATCTTAGATGTTGATTTGTGTTACTAAAAAATGTTGATTTGTGATTAATCCCGCTTAGGCGGGATTTGTTATTCGTCTCTCGTGGACGTGAGTTTTATCTTGCATGTTAGTGATTGTTCTAGTCAAGGATTTTCATTCGAAAATGATGGAGTTTAGAATTGCGCTTCAGTGGTGATATATGATGCCGATAGAGGGCCATATTGGCAGAGATCTCTGCTGAGACTTGCGCTTCAGTAGTGGATATATGATGCCAGAGGTATCTCACGAGATCCACGGTATAATTTCTAGAAAATTATACTAAATGATAGCTATGAACTTAAACGATGTTGTACTGAATCAATTGCACCGCCGATAAAAAAAAGAAAAAAAGAAAGATACGTGGTAATTGGTAAGTTAGGTTTTAGAGCTTGTTTCTGGAAGTTCAATCTCTCTCAGTACTTGCCGCCCAAAGTAGCTCTTCGGCGTCGGAATCTTCGATGGACAGCGACGAGGTAAGATGCTTGCATTGCGGTTTTGCCTATAGTTTTATTTATTTAAGTCATAAGTTGGTGCGGAAATGGAGTTGTGCTCTGACTAAATAATTTTTGTTATTGCTAATTTAGGGTTTAGGGTTCTGATTTGGGGTCGGAAATTTGCGGATTTAGGGTTCTGATTTGGGTATATTTTGATTAGAGTTGTTTTTTCAGAACCAAGAGTTTGGTAGCATGGCGGATAGTGATGAAGAGTGTTTACTGTCACTTGAGCTGCTTGAATCTGATGCTCACTATCAGCTCAAAAAGGCGAGTCAGCCCGTATAACTTTCATACAGATGAGTTTTGCTTAAGAGAATGTTTGCATATTTTGATGAAGCATTTGAAAATGGATGTTTCGATTGAGGGCTTGACTTGTCTATGACTCGTGAAAATATTGAAGTTGAATTGTAATCTGACAATAATGCTATGACATTTTTACTTACTTCTTATATGTCAGAATATAACAACCATTTGAACTCTCATCCACTATTTCTTTACAGAAATTGATGAAACTGAAAGGTTTGGACTTTCCGGGTGTATACTTCAAAACCTCCAACCCCGATTGGAAAAATGAAACCGTGAAGAAATTGCTTCGTATAGCAAGAATAATACACTTGGACGAGGTGATCATCTGATATTCCACTTAAGTGTTTTGAAATTATTCTATGGTATAACAATGAATTAGAGCTTTGTGAAAATAATTTTTATTTCTTTTCCTTTTATTGGTAAATGATCATCAACAATGCAATAACCCACACATGAAAACATCATTTACCTTTACCATATTCATGTTTGGGAGTACTATATACGAATAACATTAAAGGTTACTTATTTCACACATTAAACTGCAGGTTGACCTCTACTTTGATGGAAATGATGGGTCTGCAACTGATGAGAACTGCAGCTCAAGAAACGAAATAGCAGCTCTTAATGCTGTTCGTTCCGTGGTTGATGATGCACTCAGAAGTGCTCCTGCTTTCAGAATAGGCATGCTGCAAGGTTTAAGGGATTCACTTATATCCAAGATCCATGAATTTGCTGAGAATAATAGGCAGGAGATTGCGCTTATTGACAATATTGATTGTGGAATTGAGAAGCTGCTGCAATGGGGTGAAAAGAATGGTGCAATAATTAAACTACAGATAGCTAGTACGACCATACCCTATTTGACTTTGTGATCTTATTGACTGATATGCCTTTCACTACAGTCCTACCTTGTTTTGATTATTTGCCTCATATAGAGTAACATGGGGTCTTGCTAATTCATGAAACTGTAATTGTTGCTCGTCGATTGTAGACATCGAAGGAGCTGGACGAGGAGCCATTGCGATGGAAGATCTCAATGTTGGAGATATTGCTTTAGAATTGCCAATTTCTATGATCATTAAAGAGGAGCTTGTGCATAAATCAGACATGGTACGACTGTCAATTTCAGCGACACCAATGCAATCCTTAATAATCTCGTGAGAGGGAAGGTATTATATGAAAGAAGATGACACTAATAAAAATATATATATAAATCAGTTTTTACTTATTAGTTTATGACATTATACACAAGCACAGAAGCTTTATGGCTCTTGTAAATTGAAGATTCATATTTATGAGTTTAAATAACATATTTGGCAGTAAGATTTGTCAAAGCTGGTGTGATTTTTTGATAAATGGTGTACTCAGTTGCTACCAATTCCCTATCTTGTACACGCATATGGGTTGTATATTAATAATATATATAAAGATCCTTCGTATTGCCATAAAGTTGTTATACTAGAAAATTCTGATTGTGAATGAAGTTTAGATGTGGTATCTTTTATCTCTGTGCAGTTCCATGTTCTGAAAAAGATTAAAGGCATGTCCTCTGAAACAATGTTGTTACTGTGGACCATGCGGGAGAAACACAATAACCATTCCACCTTCAAGAGCTATTTTGATTCGCTGCCGGAAGTGTTCAATACAGGTATCCTTCTTTTCTCGCATGAGGTATTGACATGTCACTTACATGAACAAGGAAATCTAAAGCATGGCTAGGAAGCTTTTCTATGAATGGATACATAAAATTTTAACACACAAAAAAAAAAATCGAAAGGGACTACTCTAATTGCATCCGGTGGAGATTTTATAATGTCTTTGGATATGATATATCAGTTGACTATCTGTTTTCATTGAGGGTTACACTACAGCTCATTAGATAATATTTGATGTTTAAAATTGGCACTCTTGTGCTCCTTTTTCTTTTCTATAGGATTGAGCTTCAGGATTGATGCGATTTTGACCTTAGATGGGACCTTACTGTTGGAGGAAATAATGCAAGCAAAAGAGGTTCATACAGATGAAGTTAATTATTGAATACATCACAGCATTTTCATATTATTTGGCATCCGAAGTGTATTTTTTCCCTGCAGCATTTGCGGGCACAATTTGACGAGATGTTTCCTTCACTGTGCGATAATCATCCAGATATATTTCCTCCAGAATTTTATACCTGGGAGCAATTTGTTTGGGCATGTGAACTGTGGTACTCCAATAGTATGAGAATTAAGTTCTCCGATGGAAAGCTGCAGGGTTGCTTGATTCCTATTGCTGGTTTTCTTAACCACTCAGTATGTCGTTGTCGTGAGACAGGCTTCCGTGTATCATGTTCACGGGTTCATTACATGTGGACCTATGTTAATAATTGCCTTAAACTTTTCAAGTATGATTTTTTTGTCCAACTGTCAATGTTTTTTCAAAATGCAGTTGAACCCAAATATTATTCACTATGGTAAAGTTGATACAGCAACAGATTCCTTAAAATTTCCTCTGTCAAAGCCCTGCTGTAAAGGGGAACAGTGTTGCCTTAGCTATGGGAACTTCTCAAACTCTCACTTCATTACCTTTTATGGTTTTATACCTCAAGGAGACAACCCTTATGATGTCATTCCGCTAGGTGAGTTCCTTCACTTATATGCATAACATGATCGTGGCCATTGTAATGCAATTTGCCTCGTTTCCACACTTAAGTTATAACCCGTTGTCTCTTGTTTTGATATCTCTGCTATATTTGTCACTTGTCTTGTGTGACAGTCACTAAACCATTTTTTCATGCAGACTTTGATGTTGCTACAGAAGATGGTACCTTGTTGTCTGATTGGAAAGCTCACATGGTTCGAGGCACATGGCTATCGAAAAACCATGATATCTTTTACTATGGATTGCCGCCTCCTTTATTAGATCTCCTGCGCAATGCTAGGAGTCCATCTTCTCCCACTAAGACCCTGGTAATTGTTTTTACTTCGCTTCAAAATCCAACGGCCTCCATTAAAATTAACATGATGAAATATTTGCTGCAAGACCACCCTTGGTTGATACAAGCTTGACTACATCTGTCATTTATTCCTTCAGCAGACACGGGAAAATTTGGAAATTGAGTTAGAAGTACTTGAAGATCTTAGTGCAACCTTCACTGGCATGATGTTAAATTTAGAAGAAACGGAGCTCGACAACAGGTGCAACACTCATAATAAACATTCATTTCCATGTCCCGACCATCTGTCCGTAGCTAATTTACTGCCTGATTAACTCATTTGCAGTGAGACTTCAAGCTGGGATGTAAAACTAGCACTGAAGTACAAAAATCTGCAACGCGAGATCATCTCTTCAGTTTTAACCTCATGTCAAACTGGCCACCAGATGGTGAGAAATGAGCTGAGCAAGCTCCCTCTCTGCGGAAGCTAAAGGCTGAAAGTTGCCATCACTTAGCAGTTCGTGCCTCCATGTCTGTCCTCCAAGAGGCAGCTCCCATCTATGGGTATCACCTTGTTCTGCCGGGCAACATCAAAGCCACATACAGCAACTAATACAGATACACAGCAACAATGTTTAGCATTATTATCTTAAATCTTGTTATCAACCAGTTTTGGATTTACGCTGTTCCATTTCCATCCATTTTCACTGCCGCCAGGGCTGTAAATGAGCTAATACGCTCGCGAGCTATCTGCAAACAAGCTCGGTCAAAGTTCGCTAGATCTTAAACGGATTGAGTATGAGCATTACTTTCAGGCTCGTTTATTAATGAGTTGTCAACTAGTGCTCGACTCGTTTATGCTCGTAAATATTTATATGTGCTCGTTGATATACTTGAAACTTGCTTATATTGTTGGAAGCTCGTTAATGAGTTCGATTAATGAAATTTTACATACTTTTAAATATATTTTTTCGTGAAAGTTCGATTGAAACTCGTTAAATACTCGCTTGAACTCTTGAAAAGTTTAAGTTTGATTAAAGTTCGTTAATTATAAATAATTATATTGTATTATATTAAATTAATTTAATTAAAATAATCGTATAAAGACTCGTGAAAATTAAGAGAACCAACCTCAAATATATATTTTTTATACTCAATAATACTCAGTTCGAACTCGAACTCGTGCAAAAATAATCTTTGTCAAATGATTAGAAAGTGTAAGGTTCAAACAAAAAAATCTCTCTACTCGTTTACAGTGGTGCTGTTCTTTTGAACTTAATTTAACTGGAATTTTATTGTACTGAACTTAATTAAACTGTATTGAATTTTATTTAACTGTACTGAACTTAATTAAACTGTATTGAACTTTATTAAACTGTATTGAACTTAATTTAACTGTATCGAATTTTATTTAACTTTACTGAACTGTACTGAACTTAATTTACTGTATCGAATTTAATTTAACTTAACTTTACTGCATTTAATTTGTTGAAATTGAAAAATTATATATATGTATAGTATATTTATATATGTGTGTATTTGTCATCATTTTTTCAAAATGATAAAATTATATAATTCATTAATTAATTTGCTCAAAAAAGTTTCATCATTTTTTCTGATAAATATATATGTATTTTATTTTTCATTTTTTTCAAATTATACTTGCTAAAAAATTGCGTGAAGCCCTAAACGTTTCATTTTTTAAAATAGTACAACTAAAGAAATCGTGGAAGATACTCAAAGTCATGCCTCAAGTATCTGATGATCGCCAAAGTGATATAATTACAGCTACATTTACTTTGCACAACTTCATTCGCATGCATAATTTTTCAATACCCATTGTAGCTAATGAGACCGTGCTGAGAAGTGCAGAATCAAATTTATTTGATCAACAACGAAAAGATGAGATGAATCAAGTACGCAACATGATAGCGTTTCAAATTATTGAGGATTGTCCAGATGATGTAGTGGAAATGAACATGGATGAAGATGATTATATGTAAAATTACACTTGAATGACATTGTACGTTTCCATGTAAAAAATATATTGTATTATGTTTATTTCCACATGTTCTTTAAATTCATATCAAGTGCAACAAAGTTTACTTTCATTTTAAAACGGATGCAATAGTTTCCCAAGAGGTGTAAACACAAACTTGAAAAATCGTTGGATCATATATGTCTTATGCTTTTCTAAAAATTATTTAAAAAATTAAAAATAAATTAAAATTTTGAATAATAGGGTTGGAAACTATAAAAAAATTGGATTGACTTGAAAAAAATTATATTACATTTTTTAACTTAAATTAATTTAAGTATATTTAACTGTACTGAACTTTATTGAACTATATTGAACATAATTTAACTGTACTGAACTTTATTGAACTTAATTTAACTGTACTGAACTTTATTGAACTTAATTTAATTGTACTGAACTTTATTAAACTGTATTGAATTTAATTTAACTTTACTGAACTTAATAAAACTGTATTAAACTGTATTGAAGTGTAAAAGAATAGAGCCCATTACTTTTTTTTTTAACTGGACGGAGCCAGTGCCTTTATTAGATAAGGATCCAAAAAGCCTAAATCGTGGCACAGTACAAAAAGCCCTCAAGCGCCAGAGGAAGGTTATAGACCCTTAACCCCTTAAAAACGCCGAACAGGCTAAAGCTAAAGAGTTCGACTAGAACTTACAAAGAGAGTGAGGCAATAGAAGGATGAGAGGGGACCTACTAAGAGACCTGCACAGCCAAACTAACGCCTATACAAAGTTATACATACGGGCATATGTAGACAGGTTCCCGCCGATTGTTACCTCGTGGCGAGCCTGGAAGAAGAGTACGAGGACCCTCATGGACCTGCGCATCCCCAGCATCTCTATTGTTTCGGCACCATAGCGGGAGCTGAAGATAATCACTGATGAGTGCCACTCGCACTGCTTTAGGCATCCCCTTCATATTGTAATAAATGTGACCGGAGGTCTCCTGGAAACACATGGCAATGGCGGCGTCATTTATTTCCGGGGCAATTTTCATAATTCTGGCCAAGCCAACTAGTTTCCTCGCTTCACGCCAACGTTTGAAATGGATCCAGCCCCCAACAAAGTTCTCATCACCAACAAGGCTGCTGTCAGCATGAGAACTCTGAATACAGTGCAAACTCCCCATCCAACCTTCTTCCTCTAGCAACATGCATGCTGAAATGAGACCCTCGATAAGGTCATCATACTCCAGCGCCAACCTGAAACCCAGAATGAGCCTGCCTGTGTGATCCCTGAGAATACCACCACAGACTAATTTAATGACTGCCAAGGAAAGAGTGAGTCCTGATGAGTTGGGGCTCCACTTAGTCCACTTCGCTTTGATATTGGACGACGGAGCCCATTACGATTTAAAAATAATATTTTACTGGTAAACCCAGAATAGAGCCCATTACGATTTACTCGTAACTGGTAAACAATATTTTTCTGTCGCATTTCGATTCATTCATTTAAAAAAAAATCCATTCATCAAAGTGAGCTTCATCGATCCTTTCTGTGAGCTGGATTGGATCTAGGCGACGGAGCTGCCTCATCTGGAGAGTAAGTCGCTTCTCAGATTCGCTACCGATTGATTGATTTGTTAGTATATACTTGTTTGTTTCGTTGATCTAAGAGATTTTTAAAAAAAGGAATCAACCCTAGACGATCGGGTACTGTCGAGATCACCGGCGACAGTTGAAAGTCGCTGCTGAGATCCCGATTGGTGGATATTTGTAACCGATTAGTGGCGCGATGTCTTGTTTAGCTCTATCATTGCAGCCTGTAAACGGACCGGACATCTTGCTCCAGACGAGGGAATGGTTCCCTCCGGCACGGGCGCTGGTTGCTTTGTCGGCGTTTAGGCAAACGAGGTTGGCTTTTGCAGCGGGTAAGCATCAATCTGGTGAGGAGATGGATGGATCAGCTGCTCTTGGGGATGATCCGCTGGCTGCATCGAGTGGGCAGGTGATTGTGGGGGTGGAGTGTAAATATAGGGTTGTTTATCGGTTGGTGAATGGGATATATGTGTTGGGGATTACGACTGTTGATCAGGATAATGTGGTGAATAATGTGTTTGAATGTATTAGTATTGTGAATCAAGGGGTGAGTGTTATTGTGGCAGCGTGTAGGGGGGTTGATGTTACGCCTGAGAAGCTTAATAGGAAGTATGCTGAGGTTTATATGGCGCTGGATATTGTATTGAGAGGGGTGAGTAATATTAGGTTGTCTGCGATGCTGGCTTCTATGCATGGAGAAGGGATAGCTAAGATGGTGCATTCAGCTATTGATACGGAAAATAAGATTCGCGGGGGACACGACTGGAGCAGCGTGGAGATTCATTCGGTTGAGCATGAAGCGGCTATTGAAGCATTTTCAAATGCGCGGTTTGAGCTGCCGACTGAGACATTGGCAGCTGGCGATGAGTTTGCGGCGAGCCTTGCTCCAGCAGTGAGTGAACAGGAACAGCTGCAAGAGAAAGAGGAGGAATCTTCTGCGCCAAAAGATCCGTTTGCTGCAAGCGATTCACTTAACAAGTCTGAGGAGCTTGTAGACGGGTTCAAGAAGTACAAAAACTCGTCCAATAATGATTTGACGTTAGCATTGGTGGGACTTGAGGTCACTCCACTTCCTCCTGCTGAGGCAACAAAGCCTACTCATATCAATGTTGAAGGTTTTGAAGGAGATTATGGTGGTATTGAGTTTGGGAAAGAGGAGGAGTCTCTGCGAGAAACTTTTGAAGGCTTTGATGAGGCTTTTGGCGGAGGCTTGGATGCATCTGAGTTTGTGGGTCCAAATAAAGCTAAAAAGGCGGCAGGTCTCAGTGGGCTTGAATTGTTGCAGACTGGACCTGATGCACCACCTGCTTCAGCTCCAAGTGGCCCTCTAGACAACCTTGTGACGAAGCAGCCTGAAATGAAAGGTCCCGAGATGTATATCTCTGAAGTTATTAATGCAGAATTTCGGGAGTCTCTGCTTGCTAGAACAGGTTTAATGGGAATAGTCTATTTACGAACATTACCCAAAATATTCGCTGGTGACAAAGAAACTGAATTTTCGTTTCGAGTTGACGGTACTGGTGGTGTCAAGAGGTTTGTCATGCATAACTCTTCAGTGAGCAGTCTTGGCAATGGAATGTTTCATATAAGGACAGCGCCTTCAGATGAGCCAATTCCTATACTAAAGTATAGCTTGTTGCCCCGTATGACTCCTTTGCCTTTGAGGGTGCGGCTAATTAAACGTCAGAGTGGGACATTGCTCTCTGTAATGATACAATATGTGTCGAACCCAGATCTTTTGACACCTTTGACTGATGTTACTTTCATTCTGAAGCTACCAGTTGATCCCACATTGTTGAAAGTTACACCTAAGGCTGTCTTGAGCAGATCAGACAAGGAGTTGAGGTGGCATGTATCTGAGGTTCCTCTTAAAGGGACTCCTGGAAAGTTGAAAGCACGAATGCCCATTGATTCAAGTGCAGACAATGACGCAGAAGATCTTGAAGTTGCTGTATATGTGAAATTTTCGGTAGAAGGAGCCAAAACATTGTCAGGGATATCCCTTTTGCCTGCTTCTGAGGGAAATAAAGACTATTATGAGGTTAACCACAAGTATGAAACTGGAGTCTATATGTCTAATTGACCAATGTTGTAGCATGAAATTTTTGTATGTTTATTTATTACCATTGATGGTGTTTGTATGTTCTGATCATTCACCTTAGTCTCCATGTATCCTGATTCCTGAATTTGATTACACTGGTAATGTTCATCCTTTTATTAAGATCACAGTATAGATTCAGAATTACCTTTGGTTCTTGGCTCACATCATCTGTGAAAAGCTTATAACCGGTTACTTTTGCAATTTTGTTTTCTGTCAATTGTCTTTCCTATAAACAAAATTAAATTCTTATTTTGGCCACCCGGAGTTCTTGGAAATTGTTATGGGCTGAGCTAAGCAGTATGTGGTGATTATTTTGTTCACTTTAGAAGTTGTTATATGAGGATTTGTTTTTATTCTGTTCATTTTGGTGGATACGGCCTTGAAGTTGTTATCAGGAAAACCAGATTTTTCTGTAGAGGAGGCAATTATTCAGTTGCTCTCAGTTGTTTTTCTGTGTTCTGGTAAATGTTTGTGCATCCAGATCTCTTTATATTGGGAGATATTACATTTAGCGAAGGAACAGATGGCAAATAGGCACGTTTGATTCCAGTAGAAGAGAACTCCGTCAGTTCTATACTTCGGTGTTTCCTATCGCAATCAGAGTTTTTCCATCACCGAAGCCAATCAAGTTTTCTTGGCAGGTAATTACACGATTCTTTTTGTTTAATAGTTGCCTTCTAATTGTAATTGCAAACTTCATCTGTTGAGTTTCTACTTGTAGATATGGGTGCGTCATTTATGACAGGACTCCATGCTACTAGGCTGTTACTAGATGCGAAAGATTATTTGACATAGAGACATGGCTTAAATTGCATTTTGGGCGAAGTATCATCCTATGTATGGTAAGGTAACACCTTGCAGTAGTTGATAATTGTTTCCCTCTTGTAAGGTGATGGTGATATGTTGAAGTTAATAGCTTTGTAAACCATGAGCATCTTTTCATATTAGATGCTAGGCGTGCTTGGTCCTGGTACTGTCTTTATTTACTTTTGGATTTTGCCTTGCCGCACTTCCCAGCCAAATTGATATAATAATTTGTGCCATTTGCATTGATTCTACCAGGTTCTAGCAACAACATCTACTTTCTGATAAGTGACACCCTACTTTCTTTGGACACTGGAGCCTCGAGTCAGCTTCTGCAGTAAGTTGGCATTTTAGTATGTGGGGTTCTGGTTCAAATCATGTGGACAGTGGAGTGGACACATCCAAAGGTTTAGTTTTGGTAAATTTCTTTGCTGGGAATATTTCCTTTCCTTCTTTGTGGTCAGTTAAACAGACCCTCATGTGCCAATAATATTCTGATTTTCAAGAGAAACTCCTGTCGTGACTCGTGATGGTTGGTTGAATAGATCTTACCCTATAGGATCAGCCTCGCATTTGGTAAAGTGAAAACAGATAGAAAATATTTGGGAAAATTTTCCAAATTGCTAAAAAATGAACATTTCTTTCCAATTTTACTCATTCTCCAGACTGATTTCCCAATTTACACTAGTTTTCTAAGACGTCGTTGTCAAGGGCGTCTTAACTTTAAAACGCTCCTGCCAACATCGTCTTAAGTCTCGTGGTGTTTTTGCGCCGAAATATGTGAGTCAGCAGCTGATGTGAATCGTTTCAATTTATTTTTTTATTAAAACACCGTCCGTAACAGCGGCTTAAATTTTGAGTTCTAGTTTTTCTCTATATCGTTTCGTTCCAACAAATCTCCCAAAATTGCCCAAATTTTGACCTCCGTATTCTCCCATTCGTTGCTCCACCACGCAGTGTGTCGTCCGTTCGCCGCCCCATCTCCGCGTGCCGTCATCCTACGCCTGTGTCGCCGTCGCTTTCCTCCAAATTTCTATTAGAACGCTCATACCAACTGCGTTTTAAGGTGAGACGCTATCTCCAACAGTGGCTTACTCTTGTTTGGTAATATTATGCCACATGACTGCATATTTTGGCGCAAAACGCCACGATGTTTAAGCCGCTGTTGGCGAGAGAGTTTTAATGTTAAGACGCTCTTGGCAACGACGTCTTAGAAAACTAGTGTAAATTGAAAAACTAATCTGAAGATTGAGTAAAATTGGAAAGCAATGTTCATTTTTTAGCAATTTGGAAAATAATCAAAATATTTGATATGCCAGTTCTCTTGAATCAAATAAGATGACGTGGAGAATTCATGAAAAGTTTTGATCTTATTTATGTCACCCAGAATGAAATACATAGGCATGCATCTCTTGAGGAGCGTTCAAATGAGACACGTGAGGCACGATCTGAGCCACACATTTAATTCCCATGCTTTGTGGCATTGCCACGTGTCCCTGACGCGTTCACACTACTTTGTAGTGTGAACGCGTATGGCGACTGGGGGACACGTGGCTTCGTCACGTGCGTTGGATCGGCCGATGGATGGCCGAGATCGTGCCTCACTGCCTCATTCTCTCAACCGAGTGCTCCCTGCACCTCTTAAACCTTATTTTAACACCATGTCCTCCTGGCTTGTGATTATCAATCATTCTGCTTCTCTTATGTTGCATTGTCCCAGCACATTTGTTCATGATATGCATTGCGTTCTACTACTTGTTAATTTATAACATGTCTCTGGCTTGCTCTCCTGTCCTCCAAGGCATCTGCTCCAACTTAATGATCTCTGATGTGGGTAGACGAAGAGCAATTAATGTCTAAAGTTCATCATGTTGTGCCTTACATTACGTTAATCATATTGATGACTGAATAAAATGTTGTTTAATACGTACCCAATGTAGTAAGTAATTTTGTAAGCATAGTATATGTTGGGGATTATAGGGTTTTTATGCCTAAAATAAGAATTGTGTCTAAGAGGGATCCACTTTAGAGCCAGCGATGCGGTCACTCTAAAGTGTTCGTAGTTCGCGGGATAAAATGCATTGTGCATGCGGCTCATCGGGACAACTTCTCAGTGGAATCGGCGGACAGAGTATACTATATTCTTAGTCCGCACGCGGATGCTAAAATGAACGTTAGTCCGCAGACTTAAAGTGAACAGTCGTTCGCGCGGCATCCTGAGAAAAGGTCTGGCTTTTCTGAGCTTGACTTCATTAGATTGACATGTTGTAATTGAAAAAACGAACGTTAGTCCGCACACTTAAAGTGAACAGTCGTTCGCGCGGCATCCTGAGAAAAGGTCTGGCTTTTCTGAGCTTGACTTCATTAGGTTGACATGTTGTAATTGAAAAACGATGGTAGTTGATACGGTTAGGCCAGCTAGGCGGTGCTATTGGGTTCTGGGACTCTAGACTTTGGGCATTTTGGCCCGCTCCGCTCCCGCCCCTCAACTCAGCTCAATTGGTGACAAGGACCTCACAAGGTCTTTGTTAAAGGGTGCCTAGGGTCGATTTCCACCACCAACATCCATTATACCAAAATGGTTGGGGTGTACGGCCTACAGCCTGATACGGATCGAAGGGATTTAATGGGGCACAGTTGAGGGACGGGAGCGGAGCGGGCCAAAATGCCCAGAGTTCAGAGTCCCAGAGCCCAATAGAACCGCCTAGCCTGGCCCAACCGTATCAATAGTTCAGGTTTTTGTTGTTGTTGTTACTTTTCCTATAGATTATATTTACAACTATTGAATTAAATTCATATGCTAGTTAATGGTAGAATGGGGGTGTATTGAGTAAGTCGATCAGCATTAAGCTGATTACATGCATGCACGTATAGACTTGATTGTAAAGGTTTTGATAGATTGTGGTTGCTGTTGTAAACATAGAAACTAGGGGGTTCTATGTGTAATTAATCTGTAACTATATAAACAGATTTTCAATTTGTTTTTAGTAGTGAAAATCATTCTTCACAAAATATACTTTTTGTTGCTAAAGGTCGTAGTTCGATCTCTCGACGCGACATCTTCTTCTCCGACGATTTTGATCGTTTCGATCGTCGCCTCCATTCATCCTGTAGCTCGGTCGACGACACCGATCTACATGGTATCATAGCGGACAAACTTCTTGAAGTTTCTCACCGGTACGATTTTGATCTTGTTCGTTTTTCCGCATCTTGATTGATTTTTCTTTGACTTCGATCCGATGTCGACTATGGCTGATGTTCATTCCACTGCTGCGACGTCTTCCACGTCGTCTGAAACCTACGCTCATCCTTCTGATGATCCACAATTCGTTAACCATAATGAAAATGTAGGGGCTCCGATTGTGACTCAACTACTTGTTGGTTCGGAAAACTACATTCCATGGCGTAAGTCTATGGAGAGGGCTTTAGGTATGAAGATGAAGTTAGGCTTCATCAAAGGACACTTTCCTAAACCAACTGATACATATCAACTTGCTCGTTGGGATAAATGTAACAATGTTGTGCTAACATGGATTTCCAACTCGGTTTCAAAGGAAATTGCTGCTTCCATTGTGCATGCTACTGATTGTGCTGCTGTTTAGGAGGAGCAATCTGAAACATTCTCAGGTTCAATTGATTCTAGCCTATTTGTTATTCAACAAGAAATAGCCGAAGTGATGCAGGGAGAGTTAACTGTGGCTGGATATTATGGAAAGTTGAAAAATCTTTGGGGTAGTGAGGATGATTTAATTGACGATGAGACATGTGATTTTGGCCAACAATATGTAAATCTGCTAAATGCTCTGCTGCAAGGAAAATGAGGACCAGAATCATGAAGTTCCTGATGAGACTTAATGAGGATTTCTTGACAGTGAGATCTCAAGTCCTTCAAATGCAACCTTCACCCAATCTTTCTCAAGCTTATAACATGGTGGTTAGAAATGAAACTCAAAGGAAAACTAAAAGATCTATAGTTACTCCTGAAATCTCTGCCAGAGTTGGGATTGATCCCATTAATGATGAAGTAGATTCTGATTCTGATTCCGATTCCGATTCCATAGATACTCATATGTTGTGTGACTGCATGTGTATGAAACTTCAAGTCAAAAACCGATTCGGTGGCTCTTTGCCAGCATCATTGATGGACACTTCTCACTTTCCAATGCGGACATGCATTGGTCATTGGTGGTCTTCCGCAGATACTTCAAAAACATCAATTCATGTTCACCAACAAGCCTTGCATAAAGAAAATCCCACGCATGAAATTTATTTCCCACAATTTGTGGTGGTGATAGATGGTACTTGGTTGTTGGTGCTAGATGTTTACTTCATTATTAATACTCATATAATATGTAATATTTTCGAAAATATATATATAAAGTAAAACCAAAATAAAAAAATTAATCTTAAAATTCATGTTGGTTTTCTTTTAGTATAATGTCGGTGAAATTAGGCCCCGGATGAATGACTTTCATGTTGCCCCCATATCGGGCATTGGGGGAACATGTGAGTTGGTTTATTGCAGACTTAAAAATTGTCACCTAAAATAGTGCATGAAATAATGACCCCTAACTAACAAATTATACCCTTCACAGTCCACATGTTACGTCATATGTTGACTGATGCATGTTTTAGCACATGTCACTTTACTCGAGGAGAAGGCTTCTTGGTCGAGGAGGATAGACTGTGTGTGTGCCTTACCTCCTCTATATAAAGCCTCTACTTGTTGTACATTTCTCTCACTCACAAAAAATCTACCCCTGTGTTTCTCTGTTCACTCTCTATTCAGCTAGCTGCAAGGTGGTCTCGATATGGGTTCAGAAGGAGTTTTGATCAGACCCCAAATCACCCATGTCATTTTTGACATGGATGGTCTTTTGCTCGGTAACACTAATTTCATTTCGCTCTGCATGTTGTTGTATTCAATTTTTTTTTTTTAACTCTCTCAATATGTTTCGAGCTTAGCACTCTCGGGAATTAGTATTTTTACGCCCTATTCCTCGACCTGAGATCTGCCCCTGAGCGTGATGGGCTTCATGTTTTCAGTGAACTGCTGTGTTTATTCTACTTCCAAATTGATCTATGGACAATAATAATAATAATAATAATAATAATAATTCACGCTGCTTTGATGTAACACTGTGCATGTTGTTTCTGATATATATAAATTGATGCTAGCTGCTTCATCCACCTTTTTGCTGTCTTCCCATTTTCAGAGTTTGTTTTGATATTGTTGTTGTATGTGTGGTGATGCAGACACAGAGAAGTATTGTACTGAAGCCCAGAAGATAATCTTAGCCAGATATAACAAAGCTTTTGATTGGTCCGTTAAAGTGAAGATGTTGGGGAAGAAAGCGATCGAAGCTGCGACAGTTTTTGTTGAAGAGACTGGATTGGCTGACAAGCTCACTCCTGAAGGCTATCTTGTGGAGAGGGAAAGTATGCTGCGACAAATGTTTCTTAACACTGAAACCATGCCAGGTATTTAATTTTTGGCATGTCGGCGGTCTTAAATTCTTATGACCTCAATGATATATTTAAAACTTACAAATAATTGTTGAATTATTTGGTTGCGTGTTTTGACTGAGCTGAAGAAGCTGAGTTCTGCTTCGGTCACTAGTGTAGTTTTGCTTACCTATGTCATTTTTAATTTGGCAGAGCTAATGTTTTAGTTTTTGGTGATATATAATATACAGGAGCATTTCGCCTTGTCAAGCATTTGTACAAGAACGGAGTGCCTATCTGTGTGGCAACAGGGTACTAATTAATTACATCCAGCATTTAATCAGTATGAAAATTTTGAAATGTATTTATACTTTTTTTTTATAAATAAAAACTCTTTGTGCAGGTCTCACAAAAGCCATTTTGAGCTTAAAACAAAGAGACATGCTGAAATGTTCTCGCTTATGCATCATGTTGTTCTTGTTGATGATCCTGAAGTTAAGCAGGGAAAGCCAGCTCCAGATATCTTCTTAATTGCAGCAAAAAGATTCGAGGTGGTACAGTGAATTAGTTCTATCGCATGTATATTGCAACAGGGACTAACAATGGTGTTCTGTTGACAGAATGGCCCTATTAATCCGTCGAAGATTCTAGTGTTTGAAGACGCGCCTGCTGGAGTTGGTGCTGCCAAGAGTGCTGGGATGTGAGTTTTTTTATTTATTCTGCAGACTCCATATATCTGTGTTAGTCTCGTGTTTCATATTTGGTGTGCTGCAGGTCAGTGGTTATGGTTCCAGACCCAAGGCTTGATCTATCATATAGTGAAGGTGCAGACCAAGTCATAAGCTCGCTGCTGGACTTCAAGCCAAGTGAGTGGGGTCTGCCTGACTTCTATGATGGAGAAAACTACTAGTTATATATATATATATATATATATGTGGTCGGTCTTCCTTGGCATGTCTTGTGTGTCCAACAATAGCTCTGATGCTACCTATCGACCTTGCTGTTTTCTAGGAGTTGTTTCTGTCTTACGGCATTTTAAATAAAAACGAGCGGATTGTTTCTAGGTTCTATAGCCAATTACAAGGACTACTTCTGTCTATATAATGTTTGATCTGGCTGGCCGGCCTCAGCGTCGCCTGCTTCATTTGCTGATTGGTTTATCCCCAGCTGCTTAACTCAATGTCTCTCATTACATTGACAACATTCAATAAATATAGTATCATAGACTTTCAGTACACTAAAACTGATTGATGTGTCTGCATACAGTTTCGAACCATTCTTGTCGGTCCAACCTATGAAACTTACATTATCCCCTGTTTCTACAAATTCTGCTTTGTATGTATACATAACGTTACACCAGCCAAAAATCTTCCAGGGCTGTCGAGAAAAAGAATTAACATGAATTTGCCAACACTGTATTTTTTTTAAATTATACTGCCAGGCTGTAGCTTCTATTTATATATATATGATTCTCATTAATCACCAGACGTCACGCAAGTATCTACCACTTGTCTGCATGTTCTTTACCATGCTCTCTGCCTCTGAACTGCTAAGTGATCCCTGCAGTTGAAATTTACAAAAAAGACTCAGCCAAACAATTTCAACTGAGTAAATAAAAATTCGCTTATATAGTTTTATTTGATGCATGACATTCACATTGAGCTAGATACAGGTTACACAAGTGGTTTTGCAGAGTGGCAAGTCATACCTGTTCTTCTGCAATAGTGTGAAGAGTTCGATGGACATCCCTAGCCATGCCTTTTGCATCACCGCAAACATATAGATAAGCGCCATGCGATATCATCTCCCAGATAGCCGACGCCTGAAAGCATGGTAAAACTGTGTTAGCATTCTCTGTTCTTGTGCAATTATGTCGGCTTTAACATAACAAATACTTTTGATACAATAATTTGTATAAACCTTGTCCATCATCTTGTGTTGCACATACTCCTTAGTGGGTCCTTCCCGAGAGAAGGCCACGATGAGTTCAGAAAGTGTACCATTATTAACATATTCTTTGAGTTCATCCTCATAGATGAAGTCCTGCAGATGCAATAAAAATTAAGTTCAATAAGATTTATGCATCCAATATACAAATAAATATAAACTGTGCAGCTAATTACGTACTATATTCCTGTTCCTGCACCCAAATAATAGAATGGACGGCCCGAGATCGGATCCCTCGTCTTTCAGTGCTGCTCTTTCCTGGATTTAATAACTCAATATATTAGTCTATTATTGGAACGACCAACTCTTAAAACAATTAAAAAAAAGAATAAGGAACAGACCTGCAGAAAACCTCTGAACGGAGCTAATCCAGTGCCAGGTCCGATCATAATAATGGGAACCATAGGATCAGCTGGAAGTCTGAAGTTAGACTGCCTAACATAAATGGGGGCTGAACTCTCATAAGGAACAGAATTCTGCATAAGATAATAATATGTTAGACTACAAATAATAATCAGATAGCCATTTTTCCCATGACCTAATCCAGTTCCAGTTTGTGTCATACAAAATCAAATATGCATGTGAAACTCCTTGGGTATTATCATATTCCGTTCCGTGCTGGTGCATGAATGATGGGAAGATGAATTACAACATCAAGTATTCCATTACCCTTGAAGAAAAGCAGTAAAGAACATTTGCAACATGCTTTCATACTACCATTAAAAGAAACAGAAATATTTAGAATTTGTGGACTACCTTCATCCAAGTGGAGCATATGCCTTCGTGAATTCTTCCAGTCGGTGTTTTATCATAAACCAATGCACAGGTCACATGGATTCTGGAAGGAGCAATCCTGAAGGGAAATGAAAATCACATAAACAGTCATGCGACCAACGATTGAAGAAGGAAATGGGACAAAAATAATGAGAGGGAAGGTAAAAAATCATCAGATAATCACTTTAACTGGGTGAAATCAGTAACTTCAAGACAATTTATGAAGACTAATGTTTTTAGCCCAAACCATCATGTGTATATATTAATATTACCAATGCTTTTTAATAATGTTTTATTATTGAGAACTGCTTTTCTATCTCTATGTGACATAAACAAGGCTCGTCTTAAATGAGAACTTACTTTGGGGAAGATGAAATAGAATAGTATCTGGGCTGCAAGCGTGGGGCTATTGAAGCAAAGAAAACTCCAATGGACGGCTTCACAGACTGAAATTCAGCCATAACCTCGAGCAAGCTTCTTTGACTTGCCACCATCCATTGTGCATACTCATCCTGTAACCAAAAATGTGTTCAACTTATAATTAAATATATTATCTCAATCTGGATTCCATTTGAAGGAAAACTGACCTTGCCAGCAGGAGATGCAAGATATTTTAGACGCTCGGCCTCACTTGGATCAGAAGCATGGGCAGCAAGTGCAAGCAATGCTGACTATAAACACAATAAATATCATGATAAGCTACATACACATGTCAAACTAAGCTGCACTAATTAAAGGATCACATAACAAAAAGACCTAACCTTCTTAGGTGAAGCTAATAAATCAGCATAAAGAGTCAAAGCTGCTCTTGTAGTACATGGCGGGAAAGGGGGCGGCAAAGAGCCTCCTGTAAGGAGTGTGCCATCCTCGTTATCGGTATGCACAGAGAAGTAAGTATCCGGAGACCACCCTAATAGCCTTTCAGCTTCCTCCACAACTTCTGGCAGGTTCTCACAATAAACACCAACGTGGTCCCCAGTTTCATACCTAAAAATATTTCCAATTCCTCACAAGGGTGTGAATGTGTGATAATTGTTGTTTCTTCTTCTTATTTTTCCAAAGAGAAACAATTAGTAAAGCAACTTACCGAAGTCCGCTCCCAGAGATGTCAAATTCCAAATGAGTGCATGATCTATCAGATAAAGGAGTGTGGAGCTCCCTCCTTACAGCCACAGTGGACCTTCATAATATCAACGAATTTTAGATTCATGGAAACATGACAGAAGGTGCCACACAACAATTAAAGAGACTAAATATGATAAATTATCTGTAATACCTCCATGGATGTTGAGCATCATGAACAGCATGGCCGTTACTACTACCCCAGCTCTTGAGTGATTCATTTACTTTCTCATGCAACACCACCCGGTACTCCAAAATAGCAGCAGTGTAAGGTGTGGAGACAGATGACGCATCATCTTCATCGCGAAGGAGCTGATCTAACTCAGGCCACACCAATTCTTTCCTGCGTTGTGCGATTTGTAGATAAAAGTCAACTCTTCTGTAATGTAGAACAAGATCATGAAAGCATCTTCAAAATTGTGATGGAATATACCAGGCAGTGAAATCATCTTCAATGCACTGATCATCATCTCCAAGACCTACTGGGACCAGGCGTTTCCCACCTGGAGCAAATGCATTGATGGATTAGCTACAAAGAAATTAATTGAAAACAGGATCTTCAACTCACGATAGAGCAGATACTGCTATATCTAGAAATTGAAATTGAAATCAATTTCCAACTAGCAAGCACATTATAGTTTTTAAGAAAAGTTATATTAGAACATGCGTATCTGGAGTTAATAAGCATAAGAGACACGCGAAGGTGAATTGAGATCGTTAGAATTGAAGATTCACCTTGCTCAGCAAGATTGTCATCCACCACATTTGCAATCTGTTTCACCATAAAAATTATCGATGCATGTGACTAAATGTTGGAGAAAGTAATAAAATGTTGATAAATTTAATAAATAATAGACAGTCATCTCAATGAATGTCAGACCTTGTTGAAGTGTTCGTACTGCCTATTACCGAGGCCAAATACTCCGAACTGAAGGTTTTCAGCCCACTGACCTCTATCTTCTCCCCCCTACAGACAATTTGAAAATTGGAGATCAGGCAATGGCTTAAACTCAGAGCAACATCTATCAACTTCAACTTTAACTAGAGAGAAAAAAAGAAAGAAAAATATACAAATGCACTTCAAGTCAAATAGATCTACCTCACTGAACCACTTATAAAATCTGGCTGCGTTGTCAGTTGGTTCTCCATCTCCATAACTTCACCAAAAAAACATCCAAATTCAGAACAGAAACAGGTCTTAAATGACATGTTTGCCATTGATGGTGATGGGTACCAAAAGTGAAAAAACTCACGTGGCCAGAAAGAAGAAAGCTATGTTTTCTTTCTTAAGCTTGGCCTCATATTCATCATCGTCAGCTGCATAGTCATCCTGCAGAATCCTATCCATTATTCTGAATAAAGATGATTACATTTGAGCTTTTTAGAGATTCGGCGAGTTGTAGAGGATCTGTACCAAATCGACAACTTTGAACACAGCCTTGTCATATCTAGCCTTAGCTTCTTCAGCCAGAGCCTATATATATATATATCCAACAAGGCAAGAAAAAAATCGAGAGTCAGATCAATAAGCAGGCAATTACTACCGGGCAAATCAGCGCAGAGGCAGATGAGATCAGAGAATATAACATTTTCAATTTTCTTACCTTAGCGAATCCTTCAGCAGTACCAGTCTGTGTGCCGTAAAAGATGGTGACCTTCTTCCTTCCATCATCAATCTCCACATCCGGCTCCTTGACAATCAGCGGCTTAAGTGGCTCAACAACCTTGGACTTAACGGAAGAAAATCTCCGCCAGATGAGGACAACGACACAGCCGATTAAGACGGCGACGGAGGTGGTTAGAATCATGAGAAGCTGGCGATTCTGTGAGAGGATCTGTGCGGCGGAGTAGTTGAGTTTATCAGTTTGACCGGTGAGGAGAGCGGAGACCAGATCGAGCGGCGATAGATTCATTGTAGGCGATCCGTCCATGCGACACCGGGCGGCAGGTGTTGAATCGAATGATGGTGAAATTGGGATTGTAGGAGGAGGACGGCGGGAGAAGCAAGAAGAAGAGGAGTCTCAAACTCCGAGGAGGAGGTGGTTCGGTGAGGATGGGGGAGAGAGACTCTTCTTCGACTTATTCCTTTTTTTTGTTGTGATTTTCCTACTGCGAAAAGAAGAGAAAAAGCGATGTGTTGTGTTTTTGTTTATATGGAAAGTGATTATGGCTGGAAAGCAGTGACCAAACCTCAACGCCCACCTAACCACAAAACTCAAACCATCGCTCTGTTCTGCTCTGCTTTTCTTTTCTTTTTTTTTAATCTTTAATTCTTACTGTATTAAGTAAAGTATTTATTAATTTCAAAGTATTGTTATCATGTAAATAAATATAATAATCGTTCACTAGTAAATTTCAATCGGAATAGCATTAATTTTTTTTTTGATGGTAGGAATAGCATTAATTGGAGGATGTGAATTGTGATGAAATATATGAGTGAGGTTCACGTGAGAAATGGATATATGATGAGAAATGCGAAATTATATGAGTTGTCGGATTAGTGAAACAAACGGCTTAGATTAATCGTAAATGCGTAATTGTTTATCAAATATATACGTGGTTGAGGGCAAATTAGGTACAAATTAGAAAATCAAAACCGCAATCCCGTATTTGTCTCGTCTCGCGGAAATCACTAAACGAAAATCCAGTCAAGAGAGCGAACCCTAGTTTTCGACGAACGGAGGCGACAGACTACCGGAGGACAGCACAAATAATGGCAGGTGGAGGGAAACGACAGAAAACAACAACGCAAGACAACGGTACGCAAATCTCAACTCATTCTAGATTTTACGCATGTAGCGGTGATTTTATTCGAATACGGTGGTTGCTACCCAATTAGATTTCTAGGGTTTTCGGATTTGAGATTTCTAGGATCTTCGAATATGCATGTTGACTACTGTTCGCATTCTAGGGTTTTCGGGTTTGGGATTTCTAATTTCCGCTTGGCTTGCGAATGCTGTGAATCCATTTCATCGCACTTAGGGTTTAAATGTGAAGACACTGAAGTTGGGACTGCGTCTGTTAAATTATTTGAAGATTGAGAAACTACAATCTGAAATGCGTAAGATTTACCAGTAACTGCATAGCCAATATTGTTTTGGACCAGTGCTAAATGCGTATCAGTTCTGAAGATTGGACTGCAATTGTTACATTATTAGATGACTGAAGAATATTAATGTTATATGCGTAAGATTTATTAGTAAATTCGTAGACACTAATGGTTCCAATTTGGGCTAAACAGGCATTGTTGGGTTTTTGGATTAGGAATTTGAAATTACCGTTTGGGCTGCGAATGTTGTGTCTCTTTTCAGTGATATATTTATGGAACGTCGTTTGCCAAATGTAAAACTTTGCATTTCGGTCTGCCATCGTTACATTATCAGAATAGTATTATACACTACTGTAAAATGCGTGACATCTTATAATTAATGCGTAAACTTACATGTCAAGTGCGTAAGATTGATTAGAAACTGTGTAGCCAATATTGTTTGAATTATTGATTTTATAAGTACTGCTTGGCTCGCGAATTGGGTCTGCCATCGTTACATTGTCAGAATAGTAATATATACTACTATAAAATGCGTGAAATTTTATAATAAATGCGTAAACTTACATGTGAAATGCGTAATATCTATTAGAAAGTTCGTACACAAAATTGTTTGTGTGACATTTTATAATAAATGCGTAAGCTTACATGTATCAGAATTGCTCGAAATGCTTATCATCTCATACAGATATACTAGAACTTAATGCGTAAGATTTAATAGTATACCTGTGAGAAATTACAAGTTAAATGCGTAAGATTTATTTATAAATGCGTAGCCATAAAGTGTCCAATTTGGGGTAAATATGCATTGTCGACTTGCAGTGGTAAAAATTACTGTAAAATGCGTGACATTTTATACAAAATGCGTAGCCTTACATGTTTTAAAATTGCTAAATGCTTATAAACACATACAGATATACAATACAATCGCCTTTTTCTACATACTAACATTCGTAATATTTGCAGAGCGAAAAAGAAAGAACCAAGATGGAAAGAACATTAAATCTTTGGAAAAAAACATTCCAAACAAAGGACCAGCTACAAAGAAAGCAAAAGTGGTTACATATCATACCACCACACAAACTTTTAAAGGTATGGAATACTTGTATAATTAATTAGGCAATTGCATAAATTATGTTGATAACATAGTGTAATTTATTCCATGTGGCAAAGTTGGTGGTTGTGCATCAACAAACAATAAAAAAGGAGCAAGTGCATTGAAGGAAAGACCTACACTGAATGAAGAAACAGGTATTGGTGTTTGATCATTTCCCATTTAAGTGCATATGTATATAACTAAGAAGATGGGAATTATTATGCATAATTTACTTCTTTAGCAGCAAGGAAAAAACAAAAAGGACCCAGCGTTGACCTGCAATCTGCAGACAGCGATGATGATTTCAAAGATAACAATTTTCAGATTGTTTTGTCAAATGGAGTTCCCAAAGATCGTAAACAAGTTCCACAGCCCAAAAAACCAAGATATTCAGGCTTCGAGACAAGATCCACACCTAAACCATTGACTGACTGCGTAAAGAATCTTAATAAAGAACAGAAGTTAACTGTGGCTTCAATGGGTTTGGAAGCTATGCTGCATTTGAATATGAACATGGTGCGTGCAGAATTAGCAGAGTGGCGTCTGGATTCATACCAGTTGAAAACCAGCACACTCATCACAGACAGAGGAGATGTGGACATTGTACCAAAGGATGTCCATTATATCGTAGGACCACCATTAGGCGGCCGTAACATAATTCTGCCTAATAGGACGGACGCAGACATTCCAATTGTTCAGCAATTTAGACTTCAATATGGGGGTATTAAGGACTCAACTGTGACCTGCAAAACCATCGTGGAAAAGATTAAACAATCAGATGTTGCAGATGACACATTTAAGATAAATTTCCTCGTGCTGTTTTTCTCATGCATGGTCGAAAGCACTAAATCAGGGGTATCAAACCAAAGGATCTTGAATGGGATTGAGGGGACCGATGACATACGCGCCCTGAACTGGTGCGAATTCATATACACTTGCTTACGGGACACAAAGGATGAATGTGCAGAAAATAAGAGAAGTCCGTACACCGGCCCAATAACATTCCTAATTGTAAGTGTGTCCTGCTACGAATTTTATAATATTTTTGTATTACAATATGATGCTGATAAAACAATCTTGTTTTGCAGGCTCTTTACATCAACACGTTTGAACTTCGACAGTTTAAATTCGAAAGACAAAGACCTGCTATCAAAGGAATCACTGACAAAATCATTGCAAAGCGAATGAAACTTGAGATGAAAAAGGGGGGATTCAGTAGAGGAACAACATTATTAAGCCGTGACGAGCCTACTAGTAGTACACCGCAGCTGGACACTAGTGCTAAAAATAAGCCAAACGAACAAGAAAGGATTGTTGAAAAGAAAACACCCAATGTACGTTTTATTATACCAACTGTGCTATTTAATTTTATTAACTGCAGAAACATGATTCTGTTCTTATCTGCACATATTCTAAACAGGTGGAAGTCGACCAAAATGCCGTGAATGTTGAATGTACACCTGAAGAAGTTCATAACAAAAACAATGCAGTACATGAGGATGATGGGCAAAGAAAGTCACATATTGTAAGTTAAAATATACTACTTTACATAATGAATATAAACTTTGTAAATTCAGCCCTAACATGCTTACATGTAACTAATTTCTTAATACTTTTTAAAGCCAGTACTGAGATTATGTCGCAGGGTAATCTCAATATTTAAAATGCGTAGACCTATATATTCAATATTCCAAGTTTTTTTTGTTACATTTGTACTTCCATGCACAAAATTCATATCATAATCCCTGTAAACATTATGTCTTCCTATTAAAATAGCAGGAAGATGGAAGTTTAGATAAGACACCAGAGATAGTTCCCTGTAAGGAGAAGGAAGGAAAATCAAAAGAAGAAGCTAGACATTCACCATTTGTAAGTTATATTAAAAGTGATTACCACTAGTTAAATTGTAAAGATTACATGTAAATGTGTAAATAGGAGTTTGCAACTAGTAATGCATGTGTGGTGATTATATTTAAATACATTCCTATGTCATCTAACTAATATCTCCTTAACCGAGCAGAAACTTGTGACAAATTTTGAGAAGGCTTCAGATGTCTTAATAGCAGCAATTGAGAAGTACAATATGGCATACACAGAAGCTACATTACAAGACAATTTCATGGACAGAATTAATAAAAGAAATGAAGAGGTATGTAGATGTATTGGCAATTGCAAAGGGAAAAAAAGGCAGAACAATGATAGCGGACAGTCATCAGGGGATATGGGCCACATATCAACCATCTTGAAAGCACACAGCGCTGTCAAACAAAGCAAGCCTTTGGTCGAACCAGCACAAGATATGTTTAAAACACCGACTACCATTTCAACCAAATTACCTACAAAAGAAGACAAATCACATTCTAGACTGCAAACAGTGAGCGTAGGAGAACAGGACAATGTTCTCAATTTCCCTGATCTGCCACGACAACAACTGAATATGGACGAGTTCATGGAATTGCCTACGCAAGTTATTGAAGAGGTGTGCAGATTGAGTGATGAGAAATGCGCTAAAGGGCGTGAACATAATCCAATTGCTTGTCCAGAGCCATTAAGACGATCTAAGAGAGAATTACAACCGGGACCGCAACTAAAATCACCTTTTTGGAGAGGATTATACCACTGACAGTACCAGCACCAAAAGTTTATCAGAATTTTTGTGAGTGGGTTTATGAGGGCGACTGCCAAGACAGGTAAGTGTTTGATATTATTTTACTACATTTAAAATATTTTTAAATTAGCATTAAAATGCGTAAAACTCATCTGGAATCCTAGATTTGAAGTTGTTATATACTGATAAAAAATGGGTGTTGTGGTAAGGAATACAAATATGCAATGACCTGATTAATTTCGTGACAGTGATAAATTGTTTGAGTATGGAACCGAGTGGGGTGAAAGAAGGGATTTTGCTACGCTACATCCAGGAAAATACATTTCCTCTCCAATCATTGATTTGTGGACACTATTTCTCAACGAAAATGAGAAATTTAGATCCAACCCCAACCTGCTTAGTTTTTTTGCCACTACAAGGATTGCAGTGAGTGGCAATTAATTATGCATACACCTACATCAGCAACTATAGATGTTCTGTATCTAACACAACCCTGCCCTGCAGATCGGGACAGCAGTAAGGGGAGGGACAAAAGATAGTAGAGCCACCCAGTTCATAAGGTTGTTTGAACAAGAATTAAAAAAGTTTCCGAAAGTAAATGTACATGGAGTAAGCATGGTAAGCCATTATTTTAGATACATCAGAGTAGCTGCATGGTTTTAGAATATACTAACAATTCAAGTCTGTTATTGCAGTTCTTCTTCCCGATATGTTACCGAGAACATTACTACTTACTGAGTTTCGATATGGCCGAGTGCAAAATAGAACTAATTGACAAAATGGAGAAGGGGCCAAAAGACAGATATGGATACACAATACGCTTTATGGTAGAATTTTAACTTTGTTTTTCGTCTTGCTGCTATTTTGCTGCATTAAAATGAGTACTTTTCATGATAAAGGCGTATTTTTGGACGTTGAAACTTCAAGATCACACCCTCCAACCTATATTTTAAAATTTTTCATCAAGTTTATAAACTTTGTGCAGATATATAACTTTTTGGCTTATCTGAAGCATGTGAAGCATAGGAAGTTACATTTGTTTGACGCGAAAAATTATAGTCGAATGGATTTCAATTGGCAAACGAAATCAAACTTTGAGGATTGCGGGGTTTTCGCAATGCGTCACATAGAGACATATATGGGCGGAGGAAATTTACATTGGAAATCTGGCTTGGTTGTCGAAGGAGAACATGTGAGAATCACAGCATGCTGGGACACTTTTTCCCTATTGTAATCTGGACCCTTTTCATCATCTGGACAGTTTCAATTCTATACAATATTTTACAAATGTGGTTGAACACTGATTGTTAATAACTTTGCATTGCAGCAAACAGAGCAACTAATGGCACTGCGCGACACTTACTTGAATGTATTGATCAGGTCATAGCTGAATGCTATAAAAGACTCTGTGCTACATCGCGCAACCGCTTGGTGGAAAATTAAAGATCAATTAGAATAGATTAGTGTTTATTTAGATGATGAAAAATCTTTTGATGGAGCTCATTTTGTGGGTCATGGAAAGATAGCTACAGGTGTACTGCGTTTTATATTGCGTACAAAGTTGTAGTACATGCGTATCATTTACCATAAAATGCGTACGATTCTTGTTTATTTAGATGATACAAAATCTTTTGAAGGAGCTCATTTTGTGAGTCTTGGTATGATAGTTACATGTGTTCAATGTTATGAAATGCGTAAAAAATTATTGTACATGCGTATAATTTATCTTAAAATGCGTAAGTTTCATACTAAAATGCGTACGTTGAACATCGAAAAACTAATGTTATATAAATTTCCGAAGTGTCTCATCAAGTTTTATAATTTGATGGATTCCTACCACTTGGAAGCTAAAGCACAAAAATATTTCTTATAATATAGTACGATTTTACCAAGACAGAACATGGTCGCCTAAATCATAGTTGGTAGCATGTATTGTGATGAAAATTTTTAAAGTCGGTGACTCTGCTATTGTAAATTCAAGTCAACTCCAACGTATTTTGTAATTGGTAAAAATGAAACTGTAACACTCAAGGAAAAAAATCAATGTGTAAATAAATTTAATACGCAGTTTTATGAATTTTCTACGCAATTTGAAACAATAAATAATGTGCAAATAACACAGCCTACTCAGTTAAGAGTTATGGCTAAAATCAAATTGGGTGTGTTCAATGTCAGAGATAGCTGCATCATATTCACTGGCAGGTTCGGAGGAAGGTTCATGTAATCTTGCTTCATCAAGCAATCTCTTTGGACACGTCCGCTTGTCATGAGTACCCCTATCATTGCAATATCCACATAACCTTTGTGGTTTTTTCAATTTATCCAAGGCAATCTCTCTTGGACCCTTGACCCGCTTACCACTACCTTTGCTTTTGGATATTCCAGGGTTGTTAACTAATACTTCGGTGGGCTGAGGCAACTCCAAAATCGATCGAAAAAAATCAGATTTCGAAGTATTGTTGCTAGCAACATCATCCGGTGCATTCTCTTGAACAAACTGAAATATATTGTCGTGAAATCGTTGCAAGATGCAAACATTACTCCCAAAACTGCGTATGCCAAGGTTTACATGGGACCATATAGACGAAGATAACATTATTTGTTCACCAGTTTTTTTAGAGAAATCAGACTCTTCAACATACAAGCCGGGATTGTGCTTCCTAGATGCCTCCTTATGCCATCTAGGTATCACCATATAATCAAGTATCCTTTCAAGTCTCATAAAGAACATCACACAAAACAAATGGCGACAAATATAACCACGGGATTCCAAGTTATAGCAGCTGCACTTCAATTTATCATCAGATTCTATGTAGTTCACCTAAAAAATGAACTTGACAGTATGATTAACATTGCATATTAGAAATTTAAACAAGCATATCAATAAATCTAATTATAAACTACCCAAGTGAAAAGTACTAATTCACATTTTACAAGGAATTAAAGCCTATAGTAAACATAAAATCAACAAAACTAGTAAGTGCAAATCATTACCTGTAAAGTTTTGTCACCTCTTTCGGTATCATATATAGTGTACGTTTTACCATCTTCATTATCCATCATCGTCTGAATTCCACAAATATGGGAAGCAGAAGAAATCTCTAACTGAATTTTCTTTAAAACAAATTTTGTGAATATTTCCGATGCATGCTTCTCCAATATATGCTTGGATTGGATAAATGGACTAGAGCTTCTTGACTCAATATAAAGCTGCACCCTAATATTTCTTTGAAGGTCCATGGCATTATTGAAACCCGTGAAAAATTCAACAAGAGTCATAAACCCGTAGATATACCTACCATAAAAGGAGTTCTCGCTTTCCGAACGTGAGGTGGTCCTCAATAGGCTTCCCATTGTAACATCACGGAAATATATAGGAATCCACGAACATCTTAGTTTATACATGTCAGCTAGCCATGAGTTACATTGCAGATCATATTTAGTAATCATATCCGACCATCGTTCTTCAAATTCTTTAGGATCGCTATAATTATCCCATATGACTCCTTTAATACAATTTAAAAATCCCGGTTCTCTGTATTTGGAAATACCCACCTAGGCAGGAACCATACAAAACAAATTAATATACAATTGTTCAGTATTACGCATGATAAACAAAAACTTACGCGTTTTATCGTAAAAATACCTTAGACTGTAACTTTTAGTGATGTGCCACATGCAAAATCTGTGTCGACTTGTGGGAAATACACGGGAAATGGCCACCTTCATTGCAGCATCTTGGTCAGTAACAATAACACTAGGATCACGAACAACAAAATTCTTGAAACATGTAAGCAACCAAGTATAGGACTCAACATCCTCCTTTGATATCAACCCAGTAGCCAGGGTCACACTTTGGTGATGGTTGTCAACACCAGTGAAGGGTACAAAAACAAGATTATACCTGTAGAATCAATTAATAATATAAAAAACTGAAGAAGAATTGTGCCTATAAATATAATAATCAATATCTTACTTGTTAGTTCTATATGTAGCATCAAATGACACAACATCACCAAATATGATGCAATCACCCCTTGCTACATGATCCGCCCAAAACAATCTGGATAGAGAGCCATTCTCATCTACAAAGTACTCAAAAGAATATCCCTTACAAGTATTTTTCTTATTCATTAAGCTGTCCACTATCATCTGCGCATCATTAAGCCCAATGTATAGCTTCAAATCCCTTTTAAAATTCTTGAAATCAGTAACTGTAGCCCCAACATTACTGAATCCCCCACATAAATCCTTTACAAGATGATGCGCTTTGGTAGCCCCTATTCGGTATTTACCACAATGCATAATAATATTTTGGTGCACAACCGACAACAGCCTATTTTGATTCAAATAATGTTTACCAATATCATCAACCAACCAATGATTGTGAGCTTCTTCAAAAGAGTAAACACGGTATATGCCCCCATCACTTATATTCAAACACATTCTGGCAGAACATCTACACCTACTATCCCTTCTATGCCTCTCACTTTGTTCTACCGAAATAACTGAGTCAATAACTGTATGCTTCTCTTTAAAACCTTCCTTTGAACACACCAAATACTTGTGGGTTAGTACACCATCTGACCTTGTGCTAGTGGTCGATAAACGCACAAAAAACCCAGCAATGTATGCATAACTTTTGTAAAACTTGATAGCATCATTAACATGTTGAAATACCATCCCAATACGAGGTTTAAATTCTTCTGGGCACCTAGGAATCCAATGTCTAGTGCCAGAATCAGATACAAACGAACTAGAATCAACATCGCAAAAAGCAGCATCAAGATTAGACTGATCTGTTTCAAAAAAACATAACCTGTTACACATATAAAATTTGCAAAATATTTACACCCACTATACATAAAATGGCTTACATAGAAGCTAACACTCTGTAAACAGTTATAAATTATATACTACTGTTGAATGCGTGAAATTTTATAATAAATGTGTAACCTTACATGTATCAAAATTGCTCAAAATGTTTATCATCTCATACAAATATACAGGAACTAAATGCGTAATATTTAATAGTAAATGCGTGAGAAATTAGAAATTAATCAGATGCAAATTATTGGTTCCGTAATGCCGAATCTGAAAATCTATGAACATGAATAACGAATTTGGCGACCATGAATTGCGAATCTGACAACATAATTACGATTCCGGCGAACATGAATTACAAAATTGTGCGATATTAGAGTGCCGATACTGCCCAATTACACAACGACTATTTGTTTAATATGGTATACCGTTCTAATCAAACGGTTACTACCATCGTATCACGTATAATCAACGAATTACCTGGAATAGCTTCGCCGGATGCGCTCATACTTCACACAGGGACGGACGGAAAACGAAGGCGACGAATGAATATGGGTTTTGCCTTATCGACGATGAACGACTTTCCAAAATAAGCTGAATCGAATATCGAAAACGATACGAACGTGTGCGACATAATAGGGAAAAATTAAAAATTATATTAATCTAATGACAAAAACACCCTTAATCTTGAATTTATTAAGAAATATATGGAAATATATTAGTGCAATCGTGTCTGTTAGATGCAAAATCGTACGGTTTATAAAATTTCTTATTTCTCACCAAAGATGTTATTTCTCATATGATCCCAACTCTGAAAGATATTACAGTATGAAGACAGGGACGGAGTAAATCGAAATTGATATTTATATGACAAGGACATATTGATTTTTTAAATCCTCTTTATTCATGATTTTGGTTATCAATATATATTGATGATTAGATTAAAGATCATGTACAAAGTATATTTTTGAGTTAAAATATAAAGTTCGTTAAAACAAGGTTATAATTCGTCTTCGAGAAATCAGAAGTACGATCTAGTTCGGCACCGAAAAATTAATCATAAACAGGATTTAATACGATATTTAACTTCATCCGTACAAATGACCAAATCAATGATTGAGATTGATTTGTATTATTTACAAAAATATGCCCTTTACATTGGTTCATTTTTCTTGATGACTATTAGGAATTGCCAATTGAATCTCATTTCTCTTTAAAATTATGAATATCTATTGCGATTCAAGGCGAGTTTTTTTTTTTTGATGGGAAAGATTCAAGGCGAGTTGAATTAGGGGCACCCTATAGCTTTTGATAATGCTCACTTAGGAATGGGCAGGCGAGATCAATTTTCAACAATTAGGCTCTAACCCGAATCAGCCTAGCTAAAAGCCTTTAAGCGGAGAGGACCAATGACTATTTTTCCTTTCTCTTTGACGTTTAGTTTTCCACGTTTCAACGATTTCAGACCACGAGATCTTTTAGCATGTGTATTTATTTCTTTAAATTGGATCTGTGGTCGTGGATGCATATTTATGGTCACACCAAAAAAATATAAAATTTGGATCACCAATATTTTTTATTTGATAAGGAATCACCAATAATTTAAGCTTCTTTGTGTGGTAACAAAGTTTTAGGCCCCATTTTGCGAAAGGGGTGTTGAACGAGTGGTTTGAACCTTTGATAAATTGTCAAGGGGTCAAGTGTTCGACTCCCCCGACTAGCATATTTCTCATAATTTTGTGAGAATTATTCTCATTTCTCATCATTTTCCTCTTCCTTGTCCCGCCTCGCGCGTGACTGCTTCTTACGTCTCTGGTGGACGCCTTCCTCACGCCTCGCGCGTGGATGGTACTAATAGATATGCTATTCGACCTCCACGACGCAATTGTAAAGGTGTCCAATGTGGCCCGAGCTTCGATTGTCAAGAATGTACCAAAATTTCGGGGATATGCGAATCTGTTGTAAAGGAAGATGAACTTAGCCCGCGCTTCATAAGTGGATACATGTATCAAGATCTGGTTGAGATGTCTTGATAGAGTTTCGAAGATTAATATAAATGTACTAGATGATAAAGGCTATCGTCATATATATTGTAATATTCTAAATCGTTGTATCCGTCATCAAAAAAAAAAATTGTAGGCCCCATTTGTGAAAGTCGATGAAAAATAATATTTTATAAGAAGATATTAGTTAAAAGTTATGTAATTATTTAATTTTACGCCAGTGCTGTGAAAAATGATGAGAGGATCCATCCGGTCAAATTATCGATGTAATAGATCTATAGTTCAACCAGAACCGATACGCTCAAATTACAAATGCGGTGCAGGTAAAAACAACTATTATATATGAAAACTAAAAATTGGATTTCAAGCTGACACGTGTCCAATTTCGTCGAAATCTCGGATATAACACGTAGGGGCATTATAGTCATTTCACATATATCGAAATAATCAGACTTAATAATCAGACTTAAACAACAATATCCAGACTTGAACATCAATGATCAGACTTAACTTGCAATGATCAGACTTAACTTGCAATTATCATACTTAATAATCAGACTTAAAACAGCAATATCTAGACTTAAAAAATAATATCCAGACTAAATTTGCAATGATCAGACTTAACTTGGAATGATCAGATTTAATAATCAGACTTAAAACATCAATATCCAAACTTAAACAACAATGATCAGACTTAACTTGGAATGATCAGACTAACATGGAATGATCAGACTTAACTTGGAATGATCAGACTTAAAACAACAATATCCAGACTTAAACATCAATGATCAGACCTAACTTGCAATGATCAGACTTAACTTGGAATGATCAGACTTAATAATCAGACTTAAAACAGCAATATCCATACTTAAACAGCAATGATCAGACTTAACTTGCAATGATCAAACATAACTTGGAATGATCAGACATAATAATCAGACTTAACTTGCAATGATCAGAATTAACTTGTAATTATAATAATCAGACTTGATTAGAATGATTAGACTTAACTTGCAATGATCAGACTTAACTTGGAATGATCAGACTTAATAATCAGAATTAAATCAGCAATATCCATACTTAAACAACAATGATCAGACTTAACTTGCAATGATCAGACATAATAATCAAACTTAACTTGCAATGATCAGACTTAACTTGCAATGATCAGACTTAACATGGAATGAGCAGACTTAATAATCAGACTTAAACAGCAATATCCAGAGTTAAACAGTAACATCTAGACTTAAACAATAATATCCAGACTTAAAACAGCAATATGCAGACTCAAAACAACAATATCCAGACTTAAACAACAATATCTAGACTTAAATAGTAATATCCATACTTAAAATAGCAATATCCAGATTAAAACAGCAATATCCAGACTTAAACAGCAATATTCAGACTTAAAACAGCAATATCCAGACTTAGGGGCTGTCCATTTGAACTGAAACTTAACTTATCTTAATTGATCTTAACTGATATTAACTTATGCTAACTGATATTAACTTATATCGACTGCTATTAACTTATATTGACTGATATTAACTTAACTGAAACTTATATAGAGTGATATTAACTTATCATCATCATCATCATCATCATCATCATTATATCATCATACCATCATCATCATATCACCATCATCATACCATCATCAACATCATCAACATCATCATCAACATCATCAACATCATCATCATCATCATCATCATCATCATCATCATCATCATCATCATCATCATCATCATCATCATCATCATCATCATCATATCATCATCATCATCATCATCATCATCATCATCATCATCAGCATCATCATCATCATCATCATCATCATCATCATCATCATCACACCATCATCATCATCATCATCATCATCATACCATCATCATCAACATACCATCATCATCATCATCATCATCATACCATCATCATCATATCATCTTCATACCATCATCATCATCATCATACCATTATGATGGTTGTGATGATGATGAATAGTAGTATGATGATGATAAATAGTAATATTATGATGATGAATAGTAATATACTGATGATGATGGTTGTGATGATGGTGATGAATAGTAATATTATGATGATGATGATGGTTGTGATGATGGTGGTGAATAGTAATAATATGATGATGAATAGTAATAATATGATGATGGTGATGAATAGTAATATTATGATTTATGAATAGTAATATACTAATGATGGTGATGAATAGTAATATGATGATGGTTGTGATGACGGTGATGAATAGTAATATACTGATGATAATGATGAATAGTAATATGATGATGATGATGTTATGATGATGAATAGTAATATGATGATGGTATGATGATGATGATGATGGTATGATGATGATGATATGATATGATGATGATGGTGATATGATGATATGATATGCTGATGGTATGATGATGATGATGATATGTTGATGGTATGGTATGATATGATGATGATGGTGGTGGTATGATGATGATGATATGATGATGGTGTGACGATGATGATATGTTGAAAGTAACTTATCTTATCTTAACTTAACTTAACTGAAACTTATATTAACTTAACTTGACTGAAAGTAACTTATATTAACTTATATTAACTTATGTTGACTGAAAGGAACTTATCTTATCTTAACCGTCAAAAAATAGAGTTCAAATGGACAGGGCCTTAAGTTAAGTATGGATATTAGTGTAAATTTTTAGGACGATTATACCCTCGCATCTGTTATGTATTTTTAAATAAGTTCATTTTAATTTTTTTATTTACAAAAAGTGCCCTGAATTACGATTGGTCGAAATATACACGTGGCAATATTTTATTGGGGTTTTAGTTTTTATTTATAACCCTGGTTTTTATTTGATCCGTTTCCGTCACACAAAAAAACTACAAAATAGGCTGGTATAAGCTAGTGTGGAATGATTTTAATGCTCCCAAAGATTCTATTAATGCTTGGTTAGCAGTGCAAGATAGGCTGCTGACCAAAGCTAGAATGGTTAATTGGAACAGGGACTTAAATGGGTCTTCTGCTCTTGGTCAGGAGGACTTGGAAACTAGGGATCATGTTCTTTATGATTGTAGATATGCTATGGGAGTGTGGAGGAAGAACATGGATTTCCTAAGGGTGCATGACCTCTCAGACAGGTGGGAACTCCTTAATTCTATAGTTTAAGGATCTCAATAAAAATAGATTGAGGACAAAACTTATCGCGGCAACAGCTACTAGAATTATGTACGAGTTGTGGAGGAGCAGGAATTATAAAATTTTCAAAGAGGAAACTATTTGAGACGTTGATCAAATGCATTATTTGGTACCTAAAACTGAAAATAAGAGCTTTCGATAGTTCTAAACTACCACAGGTGGATAGAAACTGGTTAAATAGCTTGGGTTTTAGTAGTTTAGTCAGTTTTTCTAGTCTTTTTTTTTCAGCTTCGGTTTTGTACTTAGTGTTTTACGGGCTGCGAGTTTTCTGTTAGTTATTTGTTAACCCTTTTGATCAATAAATCCACATTTTTCAAAAAAAAATTACAAAATAAAAAATTCAATATACATGACATTAAAAAGTAAAAAAAAAATAAAATAAAAAATACCAATATTTATAATTTTTTAAGCTCTACAAATAGATATTTGTAGTGTCATATTTTGATGTATGTTTAAATAATTTAATTTGTTCATTGGTAGGTTATATGGGGATGAGAGGAGTTTTTTTTTTGCCATGTTTCCCTGTCCGAAACTCAAATATCAACTTTGCCGTATTTTTGAAGAAATCGGTTCGGGGGAAACCACTTTCGGTCATTTTTGAGTGAAATCGGTTTGGTGGAAACCGGTTTGGTTGAAAATCAACTAAACCGATTCTCCCAAACCGGGTTGCTGACTGTGCGCCTGCGTGGCAATCACGTGGCAAACCGGTTTCTGCCGGACTGATTTCACTTAAATGAAAACAATTTTTGCTCGATTTTCTGTGAAATAAAGCTAGGGTTTTTCTTTCTCTCCTCCGGCCACTCGCCCCCTCTCTCCCATCCGCACCTCCGCACCGCCGCCATTCCGAATCGTTGAATCGCCCTTCGAACGTGCTCCGACCTCCGCCACTCCGGACTTGTGACTCCGAATCGTCAAACCGATTTCCCCCGAACCGGGTTGTATATTATGTTTAATAAGTTGAATTATATGCGATTTGGGTGTTGAGTTGTTTGTATTGAATTGTTGAATTGGGTGGTAATTAGTTGTGTTGGTTGTGTTGAATTGTTGAATTGAGGGTTAATTGTTTAATTGGGTGTTAATTAGTTGAAATGTTCGCGTTGAAATGTTGAATTGAGTGGTAATTAGTTGAAGTGTTTGAATTATTGTTGATTGTGTTAAATTGTTTGAATAATTGTGAAGTGTGTTAAACTGTTTGAATTATTGTTGATTGTGTTTAAATGTTCGAATAATTATTGAATTGTTGATTATGATTTTGTTGAATTGGTACATTTACAAAGAATATATGTATTTTAGAAGTGTTTTTATTTATGGACGTTTATTTATCGATTGAAGGTATGGCATCACAGAGGCGATCATCTTCTATGAATGTCTCATCGCAGTCGACTTTGAATCCCAATATGGATGCGGACGACATAATTAATCCCGGTCCTATCGATGATTCAGTTCTTACTCGGTAGAGTACCCACCGAACTCAAGAAATTTGGAATAATTCGATACGTTTATTGATGGACCATAATTATACGAATAAAAAACACAATAAAACCCACCAAATTAGACTGTTTGTCTATCTAACTTCTACTTGTTAGTCCCGATATATTTCTACAGGGTATTTTGGCACTTAGAGAGAAAACACGCTAAGGAGAGGATTTTACGCTGAAAATATATTACGAGTCAATCCAAGGTCAAGATCAGACGCTGAACGAAGAAATATCAAGATCCTGACATTGAATTACTCAAATTAAATTCAACCGAGGAACAACCAAAGTCAGACCGGAGCAAAATTGGATTGATAGTTTTGTGAAAAGACTGTACAAAACTGTAAAAACTCATCCATGGACCAAGTGACCGGCGGCTTGGGTGAAGAAGATGACTCATGAGTGGCTTCCTCCCCTCCTCCTCCTTGGGTGACCGGTGGCTTTGGCTTGGAGGTGGCAAAAGCCACAAAACTTCCCTCCATTTGGACTTGCTACCGGCGGCTATGGGGAGAAGCCACAAGAAGTTGACATGTGGTGGCTTCTCCTCCACAAGCTCCTCCCCATCTCCTCCACAAGCTCCTCCCCATCTCCTCCACCCTTGAATGCAAAGCCACATGCCACCATCTCCACCACCCATCTCCTCCCCTTGTGGCTATAAAAGGAGCCATCCTCCTCCTCATTTGTATCATCCACATAATCCAAAAATCAATAAACACTTCTCTCTCTAAGTTTGTTACTTTGTAAGTTTGGTTTATGAAATAATACTCTTGTTGGTTCTCGAGTATTATAGCGGTTTGAAATTATAATACTCCTGTCGGTTCTTGAGTATTATAATACTGTAGAGAATACTCCTGTTTGTTCTTGAGTATTCAGTAGGAATTAGGAATACTCCTGTTGGTTCTTGAGTATTCCACCCCTTCTCCTCTTACTGTTTTCAAAAACCCCCGAGTATTTAGCTATGGTAGCCACCTCTATGGATATTCGTAGCTAAACTCTTTATTCGGTTAAAGGGGTGTTCTTGTATTATAAAATGTTTTAAATTCTTTTAGTTTCTTTTCTCTGTATTCAAAACTTGTTCTATGTGCCATATATTAGATCAGAACTTCCAAGGTTGAGTGGATGCTTGAAATGACAAAGCTCTTCCGTGAAAGTTCGCAAACATACTCGGGTAAGTGGATGTTTGAAATGGCAAAGCTTATCTGAGGAGTTTGATCTCTCTCAAACACCATTTTGGGTAAATCGGAAAAGACAACCCAAAATGGATGCACATAGGCTAGTATACCTTGAAATGGGGTGCTAGTCTAAGTAGAACAAGGGCTTTACGTTTTTTGCAAAAGACTAGACATTGTTGCAAGTTGAGTGCTTGAAATGGCCTTGATTCACTTTCGAACACTTTTGCAAAAGACTAGACAGTGTGGCAAATCGAGCGCCGGAAAAGGCCTTGTTACACGTTTGAATACTTAGAAGGGTTACTAAAACAATAAACAGGCTATGATACAAGGCCCCTGAAACCGAATGTTTTCCTTGAATTACAAAACCCCCTGTATTTACTTTTACGAATCGCTCGATCAACTGCAACCATCAACCGCTCATCTACCGGAGGACTTGACAATCACGCATCACCCGCTGTAAGTCTTCTTTGTATTTTCAGTATTTACTTTTCCTGTCATTTACTTTTCCTCATAAAAAACCAAAAACAACCAAAAAAAGGTTACTAAATTACTCGCGCTAAAATTTCAACCCAAAAAACACGCTCCCTCGCTGTACAAATCCCTTAAAGAACAACGTATCCCCCTAATTCCCTTGGGTTCGACCCCTACTTACCACTTACTACCCAGTAGTATAGTTGCGAGTAGCAGAAATTATAAATTTATTTTGTACAGAGAACATTGCACCTTAACGACAGTGCAGTGGGCTCCGTCAAAATTGGTGCCGTTGCCGGGGACTTAGCCATCGGATAAGTTGTTCTTTCCCTCCCATGTCCTCATGACGCAACCCCCTTCATATGCATGGACAACACAACATCTTCCTCTGTTCGGAGGTATGGATGGAGAAAACCCCGTAACACAAGCCGAGACATCAGTAAACTCCATGCCAGAGGAGATGAGACAAATAAAGGAAATGATGATGCAATTTTTACGAAAGCAGACAGTTCAAGTAAGACCTTGCGAGTTTTGTGGTTCTATGGACCACAAACCTAACGCATGCCCGAGCCATCATCCAGGACCAAACAAGTCACTTGAGGACATGATGACACAATTGTCAAGTACTGTGCAGCTGTTGAGCACTACTATGCATCAAAACCAAGCCGAGACAAAGGGAGAATTATCGGACTTGAAGAATCACGTCTCCCAACTCGCTGCCTTAGTGTCCGCACTTGCTAATGAGTCAGGCAGACTCCTTTAACAAACCATTCAAATGCAGGAAGATGTGAATGCCTTGACTCTTAAGAGTGGAAAAACACTTGTTGGCAAACCTATGGAGCAAGAGGAAGAACCGCCCAAGATAGACCTGGCCCTTGTGGTTAGAGTCCCCCAACTTGTCCCCTCGATTTGTATAGCCCCTGAAGATGAAATGATCAATGATGAGGTGCAAGGCGAGTTGGAGACAAATCAAGGGCAAGAAAAGCCATCAATAGAGCTCTCACTCACCACGACTCAACAAAGCGGCCCTGAAAACTCGCTCGTTCTAGGACGACCATTCGCCGCTGCCACAAAGAAGAGGCTTCACATGAGAATAGGCTTGATGTCGCCTGCATTAAATGGCACAATGCTGAACCCCCAAACTTGCAAAGGTACCGACCATTCATACATGAAGAAGCGGCAAAGGCATGGCCCCAAAGAATGGAAGCCCGGAAGGAGGAACAAGAGAGCTCGACTTGATTGACCAACAGTTGTGGTCAACGGAGCCCCACCTTCTCTGAGCTATGAAAAGAAGAACCTGCCGAACCAATGGAGAACCAAACCGAGCCCATTAATCCACAAGTTCTTTGAGCGGAATAAAAGAGCTACCAACAAAAAGTTTGACCTCAAACACCCATGGGATCCGACCTTATGATCCAGGAATGAGGTACTGTCGAGCCAACGACGTTAAACAAAGGCACTGGTCGGGAGGTAACCCGACACTATCTTACTTTCTGTCATTTTATTTTCTGTCTTTTAGTTTTTATCAATAAGTCGCTCTCACCCACTTGGTGCATAGAATGATTTGACTATTTAGGAATTAATTTTTGGAGCACGATCGGATCAGCCAGGCAGCTTCCGTGAACTACCGGGCCTACGCTGAGAGTTCAAGGCCCCAGCCGAACTCCCTCGATTATCCAGCCTCGAGCCATGTCGTTTACTCGACACCTTAAAGGGAGTTCTGTTCTTCCCTTTTCCTTAATATCATTTCCTTCTCGTAATTGTCTGCTTGCATGGCTTTTGAACTAAGTAGTGCTGAAAGGCACGCCTTCGTTCAAAAGTGTGGGGTGAGATCCGCATGTGTACATAAATAACATGTTTTTCTTTTTCTTTTTTAATATTATCTTTTTGAAAATATGAACTTAAGAATGTGAAAAAGATAGATCTAAAATTCATGCATTTACCTTGTGAAAATTCAACTGTCTAAAAACTTAGAACGTAACTTCTCATTTGTCCCTTTGTGCTGAGATAAACTAGGGATGTGGAGTTGATAGAAATGCCCTAAAGAGGCTTGGCAAGCAATCGAAGGATCGAATCAAACTATATGGTTTTTGAAGTCAGTGGAGGCTGCACTTCGGGTTTCAGTGAAGATTGAAGTCATCTCCGCCATGCAGTGTTTATGCAAAAAGAAAAAAAGGCGAGGACGGGAATCAGTCCGTCCTCTCTCTAGTCTGAGTAGCCGAGAAAATAGATGAGCGACCCTCATCTTGACCTGCGCGAAACAACAACGATGAGTGGAGCGGGGAGGTATTTCCATAGGCTTGCGGGCGATGATTGGACCTCCCAAAAAGGCTTGAGAAAATGGACTAGCAAGTCACAAAGACGCAAAAAGCTCAAAGAAGCAAATCAAGAGGCCAAAGACCCAAAATTGTGAAGGTTTTAACCAAACAAAAAGTGAAGTACTCAAAGAGTCAAATCAAAGGCCAAAGGCCGATTCACTACAAAAGCAGTCCCTCGCCAAAAGAAAAAAATCAAAGTACTCAAACTAGTGAAACTCGAACCGAATCACGTACTAGAGAAAGCTACAAGGAAACCATATAGTGAAAGACGGTCCCGAGGTTGCAGTCCAGGAGCCTAAAAAGGGCTATCTCCCGAAACATCCAGAATAATTTGCATCTCAGCACGGAGGTACAAGTATCAAGTTTCTTCTATTTATTGACACAGTTCAATTTGGTAATAAGTAAGCAATGCATGAATTAGGATAAATCTAGTATCACAGTCTAATTTTCATATTTCAACAAACTTACTTAGTGTGCCGCCCTTTAATAGCATTGTTCGGGACGAACAACTAAAAGTGTGGGGTAATCTGATGGACCATAATTATACGAATCAAAAACACAGTAAAACCCACAAAATTAGACTGTTTGTCTATCTAACTTCTACTTGTTAGTCCCGATATATTTCTACAGGGTATTTTGGCACTTAGAGAGAAAACACGCTAAGGAGAGGATTTTACGCTGAAAAGATATTACGAGTCAATCCAAGGTCAAGATCAGACGCTGAACGAAGAAATATCAAGATTCTGACATTGAATTACTCAAATTAAATTCAACCGAGGAACAACCAAAGTCAGACCGGAGCAAAATTGGATTGATAGTAGTGTGAAAAGACTGTACAAAATTGTAAAAACTCATCCATGGACCAAGTGACCGGCGGCTTGGGTGAAGTAGATGACTCATGGGTGGCTTCCTCCCCTCCTCCTCCTTGGGTGACCGGTGGCTTTGGCTTGGAGGTGGCCAAAGCCACAAAACTTCCCTCCATTTGGACTTGCTACCGGCGGCTATGGGGAGAAGCCACAAGAAGTTGACATGTGGTGGCTTCTCCTCCACAAGCTCCTCCCCATCTCCTCCACCCTTGGATGCAAAGCCACATGCCACCATCTCCACCACCCATCTCCTCCCCTTGTGGCTATAAAAGGAGCCATCCTCCTCCTCATTTGTATCATCCACATAATCCAAAAATCAATAAACACTTCTCTCTCTAAGTTTGTTACTTTGTAAGTTTGGTTTATGAAATAATACTCTTGTTGGTTCTTGAGTATTATAACGGTTTGAAATTATAATACTCCTGTCGGTTCTTGAGTATTATAATACTGTAGAGAATACTCCTGTTGGTTCTTGAGTATTCAGTAGGAATTAGGAATACTCCTGTTGGTTCTTGAGTATTCCACCCCTTCTCCTCTTACTATTTTCAAAAACCTCCGAGTATTTAGCTATGGTATCCACCTCTATGGATATTCGTAGCAAAACTCTTTATTCGGTTAAAGGGGTGTTCTTGTATTATAAAATGTTTTAAATTCTTTTAGTTTCTTTTCTCTGTATTCAAAACTTGTTCTATGTGCCATATATTAGATCAGAACTTCCAAGGTTGAGTGGATGCTTGAAATGGCAAAGCTCTTCCGTGGAAGTTCGCAAACATACTCGGGTAAGTGGATGCTTGAAATGGCAAAGCTTATCTGAGGAGTTTGATCTCTCTCAAACACCATTTTGGGTAAATCGGAAAAGACAACCCAAAATGGATGCACATAGGCTAGTATACCTTGAAATGGGGTGCTAGTCTAAGTAGAACAAGGGCTTTACGTTGTTTGCAAAAGACTAGACATTGTTGCAAGTCGAGTGCTTGAAATGGCCTTGATTCACTTTTGAACACTTTTGCAAAAGACTAGACAGTGTGGCAAATCGAGCGCCGGAAAAGGCCTTGATACACGTTTGAATACTTAGAAGGGTTACTAAAACAATAAATAGGCTATGATACAAGGCCCCTGAAACCGAATGTTTTCCTTGAATTACAAAACCCCCTGTATTACTTTTACGAATCGCTCGATCAACTGCAACCATCAACCGCTCATCTACCGGAGGACTTGACAATCACGCATCACCCACTGTAAGTCTTCTTTGTATTTTTAGTATTTACTTTTCCTGTCATTTACTTTTCCGCATAAAAAACCAAAAACAACCAAAAAAAGGTTACTAAATTACTCGCGCTAAAATCTCAACCCAAAAAACATGCTCCCTCGTTGTACAAATCCCTTAAAGAACAACGTATCCCCCTAATTCCCTTGGGTTCGACCCCTACTTACCACTTACTACCCAGTAGTATAGTTGCGAGTAGCGGAAATTATAAATTTATTTTGTACAGAGAACATTGCACCTTAACGACAGTGCAGTGGGCTCCGTCATTTATCTTTTAATCAAACTTGAGTTTCTAATGTGTCTATGTTTTGTATGTAATTTGTTATTAATACTGGAAAAAAATTATGTAACAGAAGGATCCAAAAGTGTACACACCGCTTAGGGTTAAGCATGTTACCATGGAGGCGCCAGATGAGCGCATTATGCAATATGTCGCCAACACTGGGTTCTACCCGTGGAGTGTTGTGTGCAATGTGAAGTGCGATCCAGGGTTGGTGACTGTACTAGTCGAGAGGTGGCGACCCGAGACGCACACTTTCCATTTTAATGGAGGTGAGGCCACCGTAACGCTGCAGGATGTGGCACTTCTTACTGGTCTACCCGGCCTGTAACGGGTCACACGCTGAGTTACACTTTCCCGAATGCAAGACATGAACCATTTCCAACTCGAGTTACTCTCGCTCTCCACCACTGCAAAACAAACTGGAAGTAAATGATTATTGGCGTCCAAACCAACAGCCACCAACAACTTACCGACCCATTTCCCGTACATATGCGTCTCGTCGATGGACAACATGGGAAGACAATGCTTAAACGCATAAATGGGTTCTGTAAATGCCCAGAATACACGGTTGACATGCGAAGCACCATTATCGAGTGGTGTTACATCCCACTTCACAAATGCCTCGACTAGAATCCACCAGCACCTGCATCAAGTGCGGCAGTTTATAAAATGACTCATCCCATTCACCGAACAATTTAACAAGCGTCAACTGCTTTGCTTGCCACGCCTTCAGGTAAGATATTTCATACCCATAGTCCCTTCTAATGTTAGCACGAATCTCTCGTGCCTCGAATGGCAAACTTGCACTCATCGCCTCCGCGATCTCATCAGCTATGTATTTTGTGTTCAGGTGTCTGTTAGCCAGTATAATGGAGCCATGCTGGCAAATGTGGTCATCTTTGTTCTTCCGAACCACCCAGTAATTTCTTCTATCCGTGACCGCAATGCGAATTCTCCATGGACAAACATCTCTACCCTTCAGACATTCAAAAACCATAAATTTAGGTTTGGATTCCTTCACGAAGTACTCTACACGATTCAGAATGGAGTACTTCCGCACAGCATAGATGGCGTGCTCTTTTTTGCGCCAGCTTTGACCTTCAGCAATTGACGGACATTGGGGATGGATGGTTTGCAGATTCTCATCATTGGGTTGAAACGTTTCTCATGCTGAGATATCATCAAAATCAGGATGATCCCAAGTAATTCGAGGCTTCGTGAATTCAATAGTCGGATCTTCAGCTGCGAGCTCCTCCAGTTCTTCCATTTCATCAATGTTGTATTCATCAAGTACTGGGTTATCAAGGGTCGCAAGTGTCGACATAACCATCGGATCCTCATCTGAATCAGAATTTTAAACATATGCCATGCTGAAGGGAAGAGATATTTTTTGTAAGGGAAGGAATACTGATTTTCAATTTCTATTGTTCAATTACCGATTCGCGGATTGAAATTATATACACATACGAGATCGGGTCCTCCCAAACCGATTTCCCATCAAAATCAATCTCAACTCACCCTGAAAAAGCCTGACTGACTTGTCTGAAAAAGTCTGACATATTTGAAATTCAGGCAATTATATAAAACCGGTTCACCGCAAACCGGTTTCAATAATTTTTACATGAAACCGGTTCCCGCCGAACCGGTTTCACACATGTCAACAATATTGCATTTCTTCTAGTCCACGTAGGACCAAGTAGTGCCACGCATGTGTACAGTAAAAAATGACTGAAACCGGTTTCGCCCAAACCGATTTCTTTAAAAACAGGGAAAAATTGATATTTGAGTTTCAAATAGGGAAAAATCGATATCGAGTTTCAGAAACAGGGCAAAAAAAAACTCGGATGAGAGAAGGATGTTAGAGTAACTGGTACATTTTCAGATACGGTGATTGGATATTGATCTCATGTTCTGTGATGAAAAATTTCCAACAGATGTTCTACCTTTCATTTTCTATGGAGCTAGAAGCTTTTGGTTTCACATGAATAAAACATTTTATGTAGCCGAACGTCAATGTATTTATCCAAAGTTCAAGTTTCTAGTGGCATTGGATGATGCAGGCATGTAACAAATGTTGGTGATTTTAGGGTTTTCAGACCTAGTATTATGTTCCAACATGTAAGGGTAGCATACCCTAATGAAATGAGAGATTTCAAAGTCTGATTGGGCAAGTTTGAGTTTGGAACTCAGTGGGGATCACGTTCGGACGTTACATTAACGTTCACTGCGTATGTAAGAGACATTACTGTAATGTCAAGTGCGAACGCGCGAAACGCGACTGCTCAGTTGGCAGTCGCGGCTCCTGCTCATACCCGATTACTTTTTTATATATTGAGATCGATTTCTCATATTTCACACACAAAAAAATTGCTATGCAATTGCTTGAATTCTCAATCCTATCTTTGATTTCCAAATTACTCAAACCCTAAGCTTGCTGTGTTTTTCTTGCCTGAAAACACAGTGTTTCTCTGTTGGATTATATCTCACTTCAAGTATCCTGTAACCCAAGGCATAAGTGATAGGGTGGAAATATTGATTTCGGACAGTGAATTTACGTGATCCAATCAGATATCCAAGGGACCGTTTTACTACAATCAAAGAAAGCTACACACAGACGATATTCTTGCTGCCATTGAAGACCTTGACTAAAACTTGTTGCTGTGAAGTAAAGGAGGAAGACGACCCATCAACTACAAATGAAATCAATACTTTACTACTCAATGCCGAGCGTGAGAGATATGCTACATCAATTCTAGAAGTTGGACAAGTTTGAAGGAACCGATTTTCGGCGTTGGAGAAGGAAGATGCACTTCCTGCTGACAAATTTGAAGGTGGTGTACATGATGTCTACACCATGCCCTGAAGTTGGAGATGGTGCACCAATGGTGGCCTTCCATGATCGAAACAAGTGGGAGAACGAAGACTACATCGCTAGAGGACATATCCTAAACGGTATGTCCGACCCTTTATTTGATTTGTATCAAAATGCTGAATCTGTGAAAGAGCTATGGGATTCGCTTGAATCCAAGTATATGGCTGAGGACGCTTCGAGCGTCAAGTTTCTTGTGAGTAACTTTAACAACTACAAGATGGTGGACTCTCGTCCAGTGATGGAATAGTTCCATGAGATACAACATATCTTAGGGCAATTTGCTCAACGAAATTTGAAGATGGATGAAGCCATCTCGGGTTCAAGTATTATTGACAAATTACCACCAGCATGGAAGGACTTCCAACGTACCTTGAAGCACAAAAGGAAGAGATGTCTCTTGTAGAACTCGCAAAAGAATTGCGAATGGAAGAGGAACTTTGTGTGCGGGAAAAGGACACGATGGAAGTGGATACTAATTTGCCTAAGGTGAATGTATTGGAGACTAGTTCTCTAAGGATGAACAAGAACAAAGTCAAGAAGAGGCCTAATGAGTATGCTAGCAAAGGTCCTAACAAGAAGCATCCTTCTAAAGGAAACGTGTGTTGGATTTGTGGAAAAGTAGGGCACTTCAAGCATGACTGCCGTGTAGGAAAGGGGAAGAGTGAGAAGGCTCAAGACAATGCTTTTGGTACTGAAAACCAAGAGTAGAAACCGCAAGGTCAGAAATCGTTAGTTTCAAATTTGGAAACTACGGTAGATACGTACTCTAATGTAGATTATGTTTCTAACTTTTCTGAAATCTTTGCTATGCAGGATGATGAGACTTCATGGTGGGTTGACTCCGGTGCGACGACACATGTTTGTAGAGACAAGGGATTGTTCAAATCATTTGCCACTACAAGTGAAGGAAGAGTTCTTCACATGGGAGACGAGTCAACTGCCCCAATCCTTGGACTAGGCCGAGTAGAGTTAGAGTTCTCCTCAAGAAAAACTGTTGTTCTTAGTAATGTTCTATTTGTACCTAATATTAGAAAAAAATATTGTGTCGGGTACTGTTTTGAATAAACAAGGTTATCGGCAAGTGTATGAAGCCGATAACTATGTGTTGTCAAAGGGTGGTATATTTGTTGGAAAAGGATACTTGTGTAATGGAATGTTCAAGTTAAGTCTTAATAAAATTGCTTCTTCTCTTTACATGAATTGTGAGCATGAATTTCTACTCAATCTATGAATTCACATGTTGACACATCTACACTATGGCATGCACGTTTAGGACATGTTCATTACAAAAGATTGCGTAATATGTCAAAGCATGATTTAATCCCTTCATTTAACATGAACATTGATAAATGTAGAACTTGCATGCTTACTAAAATTACTAGGCAACCGTTCTATATAGTTACTAGAGAAAGCAATATACTTGACTTGATACATAGTGATTTATGTGATTTTCATTCATCGCCATCTCTAGGAAACAAGAAATATGTAGTTACATACATAGATGACTGTTCTAGATTTTGCTATGTTTATTTGTTGCATTCCAAAGATGAAGCTCTTGATAAATTTAAGATTTATAAGAGTGAAGTTGAACTTCAAAAGGGAACTTCTATTAAGAAGTTGCGCACCGATAGAGGTGGGGAATACTTTAATCCAAGTTATTTCCAGAGTGTTGGTATCATTCATGAAACCACAGCTCCTTACACACCACAACAAAATGGTGTATCGGAAAGAAAAAACAGAGTTTTGAAAAAAATCGTTAATGCCATGCTTTCTTACTCGGGTCTAAACGATAGATTTTGGGGAGATGCCATGTTAACGGCTTGCTACTTACTAAATAGGATTCCTAATAGTATAAGCAACCTTACTCCTTATGAAATTTGGCATAAGAAGAAGCCAAATTTGGCACATGTTAGAGTTTGGGGTCTTAGAGCAGTGGTGAGACTACCTCTACCTAAACTTAAAACTTTACGAGAAAAGGTAGTTGAATGCATATTCATAGGATATGCCCAACACTCCTTGGCTTATAGATTCTACGTTATAGAACCTAACAAGCACGTATCGATTCACACTATCATTGAATCGAGAGATGCCATATTTGATGAAAAGAGATTTTCATCAATTAGCATGCCTAAAGATTTGATTCTTGCGCCTAGTACAGTTCAAGAATCAAGTGAATCCCAAATTTCAGAAACTAGAAGGAGTAAGAGGTCTATGAAAGGAAAATCATTTGGTAATGATTTTCAAATGTACCTAGTGGAAGGAACTAGGGAAGACATTGGCACGCAATATTTATATTGCCATATCATTGAGGATGATCCTAAGACTTTTGATGAAGCCATGAAATCCCAAGATGTATTATTTTGGAAAGAGGCCATTAATGATGAAATGGACTCTATAGTGGGTTAACACTTGGATTTTGGTAGATTTACCACCAGGACATAAAGCATTGGGAAATAAATGGATCTTCAGAAAGAAGATGAGTGGATGGTACCATTGATAAATTTAAGGTAAGATTGGTTATTCCAGGCTTTAGACAGAAATATGGTATGGACTACTTTGATACCTATGCACCGGTTGCAAGAATATCGACAATCAGATTGTTGATTGCTTGAGCATCTTGACACGCGTATTTTTAACCCTTTATAGTTGTCAATTTATATGTTTTAGGGGTCAAGTTGCAGTCAAACAAAATTTATAACCTTGGTAAGCCAAGGGTCGATCCAAGAAACAGACGCGTGTGAATACTAGCTAACAAGCGGCCTATTTAGCTATTCCGATTAAAAGAGGTTTTGTTTGTGATGAAAATTGCAATAATTAAATAATAGAAATTAAAGGTGCTGAAATTAAAGGTTGTGTTTTTATCAGAGAAAGAATTCCAGAATCCATACTTCACCCGTGATAACCCCACTAATCATGCAATCATGTTACGTAAATTATTCATGCTATCGAATATGGAATCAAACCGAAATAACACTAGATAAGCCGCCTGACAGGCGTCGTCGGTACCTGCAAATTTAAATTTATAATCTCCACTTACTCTTAGCTAGTATAGCGGCAAGCAAGGGGTCGAACCCTATAGAGCTAGAGCGGTTACTTATTGTTCTGTAAAAAGAAAGACAGTTGGGTTGTGAGTAATTAGGAAACAGTGCAGAAAATAGGAAACAAACGAGTTGATATCAATCAGAGAGAATATTCGGTCTAGGGTTTTTAATTGTGACTTGTTTTATCATCGACTTCTAATTATCTATTTTCTAGTTCCTAAGTGTGGTTACTCCCATTCCAAGTTATAACCTAAAGTAGGGCCTTTCCGAGCGCCTACACCACAATCTACTTTCTTTCCGGGTTATAGAATTCTAATCCTAGCAATCTAATACTCCATTCCAAGATATATCAGATTAGTGCACTATTTGTTCTCAACGGTCTAGTATCAAACAAACAGCAAATAAGGGGAATGAATTGCTCGGCTAAGCCTAACCGTTCCGAGTATCAACTTAGCCTTGCAATTCAAACCGAGATAATTATGCACAAGGACTAGTAGAACAATGAAAATAGCATTAAGCAACAAGTCTCAAAAACAACGTCACAATGTATTAAATCCTAAACCGAATAATGAGTTTAGCTAGACATGGCCATGGGAACAAAAGACAATAAAAATAAGGGAAGAATGCTCTTCTCTATTGCCGAACGAAGGGAGAAGCGCCGAGATGATGGTAGGATGACTTGGGACCGAGAAGAGAGAGAAGCTCTGAGAATGAGATGCTTCTTCGAGTGAGGGATGCTTGAAACCTTTGATATGAGGTTGCATTTATAGAGTAGACAAGGGCCTCGAAGTTTCCAAGTTTAAGTCGGTCCATAAACGGTTTTAGGAAACATGTCGTAAAATCGACTTTGCTTGGCTTGTAAGTTTACTTGGCTAGCAAGTTTACTTGGCCAACAAGTCTTCTAGAAGCTTCCTAAACCGCCACGCATGGAGGAGAAGACGGGCCGAGATTTGTGACTTCGAACTCGGCTTGGGCCGGACTTCACTCGGTTTGGATCGGGCCGACTCGGCGTGCACCTAAAGTGTAAAGTGCATGTGGAACTCTCGGCCAGATTGTCTGTCTTTAGTTCAACTCTCGTTTCGACCATCCAAATAATCTCGTCTGCTCTCGGTGTGAATTAGAGAGTTGTAGGGAATTGAGTCACCTTTGCAATAGCATGTGGCTCGTATTTTTCTGATCAGCGGTCCATTCCCAGCACTCCGTTGACTGTCCAAAGGTCTAATCTGAAACTGTGATGTTTTTGGCCTAAAATGCCAGTCTTTAAGCGCGTTTCCTCCTAGAGCTTCCAAAACACCTGAAATGCAAAACAACACTAAGAAGTAACTGTTTGTATGATAAATTGTTGGAATTGGTGGGATTTGTTGACTCGATGAGTCGTATAAATACGGCTCATCAAACCACCCCACACTTAAACTTGTTCGTCCCGAACAAGGACTAGGTCATAAGAGGAAAATAAACTGAAACATCACAATTACTTCGACATCCTAGATATTGCTACATGAATATGACTCGCTAATCTAGACTTCACGTTTCCATGCATATCTCGTTACTAAAAGTCTTATGCTCAAACATGGAAGTAATTGATACGTGTTACCTTTGGGCCGAGATGCAAATCAATTCGGATGCCTGGGAGATAGTCCTTTTTAAACTCATGAACTGCACTCTCGTGACCGAACTCTTGCTATATGGTTTTACTTCATTGCTTTTTCTTGCACGTGATTGATTCGAGCTTCAAGGTGCTTGAGTTCTTTTAGGACAGCTTTTGTAGTGACTTGGCTTTTGATGTAACAGTGGTGTACTTTCACTTTTGTTGCATGTAGAACTTCACAATTGATTGATTTTTCTCTTGTGCACTGCTTGTCCGTGGTTCCTTTTCTTTGATGAAGGTCCAATCATCGCCCGCAAGCATATGAAAATACCTTCATGCTCTCACTCATCCTCGTCCTTTCGACGCGAGTCAAGCCGAGGGTCGCTCGTCTGTTTTCCCGGCTACTTGGACTAGAGATTGGACGGTGTGTTGTTTTCCCATCCCACCTGACCGCATAAGCACTACAGTGGCGGAGCAGACTCTTAACCATGTCGTCTCGAAGTGCTAGCCTCCACGAAATCCACATAACCATATAACTCGAATTCGATCCTTTGAATGTTTTGTCAAGTCTCTCTAGGACGTTTCTATCAACTCCACATCCCTGTTTATCTCAACTTACAAAGGCACGTAATGGGTTAAGTTCACATGTCATTGCACAATTCAATTTTCACAAGAGACATGCATGTACTCGGCTCTATCTATTTCACATCATCAAAATTCAATACCAGAATTCTAGGAAAATAGAGAGAAACGTGTACAAATTTTTTAAAATTTCAAGGAAACGTGCTGACTCTATGCAAGGTGCAGGAAAGTAAACGTGCTGACTCTCCCACTCCACACTTTTGAACAAAGCCGTGTCCTCACGGCACGACTTAAATTCTGGACACTATGCATGCAAATACTAGCAGAAAGGAAACTACATAGAGAATAAAAGTGCGAACAGTACTCCCCTGATGGTGTCGTTGCACGTCGTTGCTGGCTGAGCAAACGACAGGTCCTGACCCGGTCAGATTTGGACATGGTCTGGCGAAACTCAAGTTGGAAGGCGTCGGCGCAGATTTCTCAAGGGCATGCGCTCGCATGGTCCACCCTATGCGTTCGCACAAACCCAACCCGTCGCATGAAATGTCATGCGTTCGCACAATGGCCTTGCGTGCTCGCACTCGGTCGATTTTCTCAGCCTGCAGGAGACCATGCGAACGCATGAGGTGTATCTGTTCCCTGCATGAAAATCATTCCTTTCCCAAGTACAATGTGACAAATGTGACTCAAACATAGTAAATATAAACGACATAAGTAAATAAGATAAAAACTGAAAAAACAAAAAATGCCGGGCTGCCTCCCTGTGAGCGCCTTTGTTTTACATCGTTGGCTCGATGGTACCTCATTCTAGGGATCACAAGTTAGGATCCCATGGGTGTGTGAGGTCACACTTTGCTCCTGCAACTCCTTCAATCTGCCCCAAGCCACCGCGTAATAATGTGCTCGTGTCTGCTCTCCGTCGGTCAGGCGGGTTCGCCTTTACATACTCCCGGGTCGTTGAGGACATCTTTCTCATAGCTACTGGCCCGGTTGCATACATGGTGTCCTTCGGTAGGGCAGGGACTAGGGCACAAAGATCTGATGTGTTTACTATGTCCGGCGGTTTGCTCGTGCATGGACGGTCATCATCCCCATAGATGTAAAAATCTGATGTCTTTCCACCGAATGCAAGTGACAACAAGCTCGTGTCCATGTCAATCTTGGTCTTGGTGGAGAAGAGGAATGGCCGTCCTAGGATGAGTGCTGGAGGATCATCGTTTCTAGCATCTCCCATCTGCAAGACATAGAAATCTGCAAGAACAACAAGATCTCCTACTCGGAGTGTTAAGTTTTCAAGCAAACCATCAGGCCGAGTACATGATTTATCCCCTAGTTCGATTAACAATTTAGGCGGTTTTAATGGGCCAAGTTTCAACGAGCAATATAAGGAATAAGGCATAACGTTAACGGCCGCACCCAGATCAATTAAACAGTTATGTATTTGAGCCTTACCGATACCACAGATGACCGTGAAGGCACATGGGTCCTTACTCTTTCTTGGCGACTCATGGCTTGTAACGAGGGGGTGTTCTATTATTGGGTCGTTCTGCTTAGGCCTTGGCTCCAATCTGCCTTTTAGCTCGTCCTCGTGTATCGAATGGCCTTCGGGAGCAATCACCTGCATAGAACATGAAGAATCGTGAGTTTCGGGATTCTCGGCCACAAGGACCGGAGTCTTCTTGGATAGCCCGACAGTGAGGACCGGGTCTGTCTCGACTGGTTCTCCTTCAGGCGCCGGCGGGATGAAGTCTTCTGATGCCCAGATGTAATTTGATCTAGGCTTTTCCTCGCTGATCCTTGCCTTCGTGTTAAGCATCTCATCCTCCCAATATGCGGACTCCTTTAGTGCCACGTCCATGTCTACTGCTCCCATCATGCTGACATTCCCTCTCGGGTTCTGAATGGTCTGTGATGGCAGTTGTCCTGGGTCGTTCTTGAGCTCCGAGACCATGGTGGCAATCTGAGACATCTGTCTTGATAAGTTGGCTATTGCCCCATCGGTCTTGACCTGATTCTAATGGACTATCGTGGCCAATTGCTGGGTGCTAGCTGGCAGCTCCTTCACTATGTCTTCTAAGGATTTGTTGGGACTGTGGTTGCTTGGGCCTGCCTGGTTGTGGTTCGGTCCTCGTTGTTGATACTGGCCAGGCGTATTCTGCAGATATTGACGATGTGGAGGCAGGTAGGGCTGCTGGTTCTGTTGAGGTGCGGCATGCTGAACCGGCTTTCTCTGGGCGTGGTTGTGCTGGTTGTCGTTCCTCCAGTACTGCCCGTTGGACCCTTACCTGGTTGCGGCTGGTTCATACTATCGTGTTGGTCCATTTCGGTTGCCATAGCTCTGGTATTTGCCTACAACGTTCACCTCTCCTTGGTTGTCCTCCACTATTGTCGGGCAGGCGTCTGTCTTGTGGTCGGTTGCATCACAGAACCTGCACGCCTTCACCTGGGCTGGCTGCCTTCTAATGACCTGGATCATCATCTCCTTGAGTTGCTTGATCTCCTCGGCCATTGAGCTTGATGGGGCGTTGGCCTTTGATACGTTCTTTGACCGACTGAACTCTTCCTCCTTGTTGGATTCGTCCTGGAATCTTGCGTTCTCGGCCACCTCCATGATCTTCCTCCGTACTCCAGCTGGGGACACGTTCATGATCGTTCCTCCAGCTGAGGCATCTAGCAGCTTTCAGTCGAGTCTCCTCAATCCATCTAGCATGTACTCCACGATTATCTTCTCAGGGCATCCAAGGTTGCAGCAGCTCTACTCTAGGGCGTTGAACTTCTCCACGTACTCGTACATTGTCTCGTTTGGCCCTTGTCGGAGTTCTTGCAGTTGCCTTCGGACCTGCATCGCTCTGCCAGCTGGATAGTACTTGTTGAGGAATTTCTTTTGCATTTGGTCCCATGTATGGATGCTTCCTGAAGGCAAAGATAGAAACCACTCATTAGCAGAGTCTATGAGTAAAAAAATAGAAAGCTTTTAACTTGAAGTCCTCGACTTCGACTCCATATGGCCTGAGGTTTTGGCATATCCCATGATAGCGCTGCAGATGAGCTGTGGCCGATTCCCCCTTGGTTCATGAGAACTTAGGTAGGTGGTGGACGACCACCGTGTTGATGGCTATTGCTTCGAGGTCTGGCCCATCGTAGATGCACCATGACTGATTCTTGAAGTTTGGGGCCGATAGTTCTCCCATGGTGGGCTCTTGATCGTTGATGGAGCCCACCGCACTGTTGTTAAGGTGCGGTGTTCTCTGTGCAAAAACTAATTTATATTCCGCTACTCGTGACCTTACTACTGGGTAGCAAGTGGTAAGTAGGGGTCGAACCTAAGGGAATTAGGGGGATAGTTGTTCTTTGAGGGATTTGTACAGCGAGGGAGCGTGTTTTAGGTTGATTGAGGTTTTAGTGCGGAAAAGTAAGTGATTGGTTGGTTGGTTTTGGTTTTTAGTGCGGAAAAGTAAATGACAGAAAAGTAAAATACTAAAAATAAAAGTAGAAGACTTACAGTGGGTGATGCGTGATTGGTAAGCCTTCCCGAACGTGAGCAGTTAATAGAGCAGTTTATACTAAGAAAGTAAATGCAGGTGGTGTTTGAATTTAAGGAAAGCATTCGGTTTCGGGGGCTTTGTATCATAGCCTGTTTATCATTGACCTTTAGTGATCCTTCTATGTATTCAAACGTGTATCAAGGCCATTCCAATCACTCGATTTGCCACACTGTCTAGCCCATTCCAAGGTCATAGAGCACTTGTTCTACTTAGACTAATACCCCATTCCAAGGTATATTAGCATGTGTGCATCCATTTGACCAGTCATTCCCGACCAACCAAATGGTGTTTTAGAGAGGTCAAACTCCTCAGATAAGTTTTGCCATTCCAAGCATCCACTTATCTGAGTATGTTTACGAACCCCACGGAAGAGCTTTGCCATTCCAAGCATCCACTCAACCTCGGAAGTTCTAACCAAATATATGGCACATAGAACAAGTTTTGAATACAAAGAAGAGGCACTAAAATATGGCCTAAAACATTTTATGATACAAGTACACCCCTTCAACCGAATGAAGAGTTTAGCTACGAATATCCATAGAGGTGGATACCATAGCTAAGTACTTACGGTTTTTGAAAGACAGTAAGTAAGGAAAAGGGGTGAGTACTTCAAGAACCGACAAGAGTACTCGAGAATAAAGAAAAGCTTGAGTACTCAAGAACCGACAGGAGTACTCAAGACCGAACTATAATACTCAAGAACCAACAGGAGTATTATATATTAAAAACCAAACTTACAAATGCCAAACTTTCTAGAGAGAGAAGTGTTTATGATTTTTGGGATATGTTACAAATGAGATGGAGGCATGTATTTATAGCCAAAGGAGAGGGGAATGGAGGGCTAAGATGAAACCACATGGCAAGCCATCCATGGCTTGCCAAAAGCCGCCGGTTGGAGGTCACCATGGAGGAGAGCTTGGTGGCTTTGGTTACTTCCTCCCCAAAGCCGCCGGTCATGGAGGATAAGGATGAGTTTTGTGATGTTTTCACAAAACTATCAGTCTATTTCGGCCACAGACTGACTTTGGTTGTTCCTCAGTTGGATTTGTATTGAGTGATTCCACGTCAGGATCTTGAGATTTCTTCATTCAGCGTCTGATCGTGACCTTGGACTGACTCGTAATATATTTTCAGCGTAAAATCCTCTCCTTAGCGTGTATTCTCTCTAGTCTCTAAAATACCCTGTAGAAATATATCGGAACTAACAAGCAAAAGTGAAATAGACAAAAGGTCTAATTTAGTGGGTTTTACTGTGTTTATGATTCGTATAATTATGGTCCATCAGATCACCCCACACTTTTAGTTGTTCGTCCCGAACAATGCTATTAAAGGGCGGCACTAAGTAAGCTTTTAAAATATGAAAGTTAGACTGTGGGACTAGATTTATCCTAATTCATGCATTACTTACTTATTACCAAATTGAACCGTGTAAATAAATAGAAGAAACTTGATACTTGTACCTCCGTGCTGAGATGCAAATTATTTTGGATGTTTCGGGAGATAGCCCTTTTCAGGCTCCTGGACTGCAACCTCGGGACCGTCTCGTACTATATGGTTTTCTTGTAGCTTTCTCTAACACGTGATTCGGTTTGGGTTTCAATGGTTTGGTCTTTGATTTTCTTTTGGCGAGGGACAGCTTTTGTAGTGAATCGGCCTTTGGCCTTTGATTTGACTCTTTGAGTACTTCACTTTTTGTTCAGTTAAAACCTTCACAATTTTGGGCCTTTGGCCTCTTGATTTGCTTCTTCGAGCTTTTGCCTTTTTGTGGCTTGCTAGTCCATTTTCTCAAGCCTTTTTGGGAGGTCAAATCATCGCCCGCGAGCATATGGAAATACCTCCCCGCTCCTCTCATCCTTGCCGTTTTGCGCGGGTCAAGATGAGGGTCGCTCATCTATTTTCTCGGCTACTTTGACTAGAGATAGGACGGTCTGATTCCCGTCCTCGCTTTTTTTTCTTTTTGCATAAACACTGCATGGCGGAGATGACTTCAATCTTCACTGAAACCCGAAGTGCAGCCTCCACTGACTTCGAAAACCATATAGCGAAATTCAGTCCTTCGATTGCTTGCCAAGCCTCTCTAGGGCAGTTTATGTCAACTCCACATCCCTAGTTTATCTCAGCACAAAGGGACAAATGAGAAGTTACATTCTAAGTTTTTAAACAGTTGAATTTTCACAAGGTTAATGCATGAATTATGATCTATCTTTTTCACATTCTTAAGTTCATATTTTCAAAAAGATAATTATTAAGGGAAAAGGAAAAACGTGTTATTTATTTACAAAGGTGGATCTCACCCCACACTTTTGAACGAAGGCGTGCCTTTCAGCACAACTTAGTTCAAAAGCCATGCAAGCAGACATTATGAGAAAGAAATGACATTCAGGAAAAGGGAAGAATAGAACTCCCTTTATTGTGTCGAATGAACGACATGGCATGAGGCTGGATAATCGAGGGAGTTTCGCTGGGGCCTTGAACTCTCAGCGCAGGCCCGGTAATTCACGGAAGCTGCCTGGCTGATCCAGTCTTGCTCCAAAAACCGATTCCTAAATAGTCATTTCATTCTATGCACCAAGTGGGTGAGAGCGACTTACGGAAAAAACTAAATGACAGAAAAATAAAAGACAGAAAGTAAGATAGGTGTCGGGTTACCTCCCGACCAGTGCCTTTGTTTCACATCGTTGGCTCGACAGTACCTCATTCCTGGATCACTGGTTTGGATCCCATGGGTGAGTGAGGTCAAATTTCTTTTTGGCAGCTCTATTATCCTGCTCGAAGAACTTGTGGAGTGATGGGCTCGGTTTGGTTCTCCATTGGTTCGGCAGGTTCTTCTTTTCATAGCTCCGAGAAGTTGAGGCTTCCTTGACCATAGCTGTTGGTCCATTGAGTCGAGCTCTCTTGCTTCTCCTTCCGGGTTTCCATTCTTTGGGGCCATGCCTTTGCCGCTTCTTCATGTATGGCCGGTTGGCATCTTTGCAGTTTTGGAAGTTCAGTCTTTTGCCAAGCGACTTCAAGCATGCTCCCATGCTAACCCTCTTCTTTGTGGCAGAGATGATTGGCCCTTTTAGAACGAGTGAGTTTTCTGGGCTCGTGGCGAGTGAGTGCTCCATCTTTGGCTCTTCTGGCTCATGTTTTTTCTCCAACTCGTATCATTGATCATTTCATCTTCAGGGGTTATACAAACCGAAGGGACAAGTTGGGGGGCTCTAACCACAAGGGCCAGGTTTGTCTCAGGTGCTTCGATAGTGAGGATCGGGCATGTTTCGGCTGATTTGGCAGTGAAGTCCGGAACTGTCTCGGGCAAATTGGTGATGAGGACCGGTTCAAGTGGCTCGGCTGGTTTGGTAATGAGGACTGGGCCTGATCTGGGCAGATTAGGGACCGGGCCTGTCTTGGCCGGTTCTTCTTCGGTTATTCGCGAGTCCTCATCCTCAGTCGGCTCCGTGGGCTCCAATATTGGCTCCTTTAGAGCCTCCTTCACGTCCTCCACTGTCTCTTCTCCCCGGTCTCTCCTCAGTTCGGACACGGCCAAGTCGGAAATTGCCTTTGACATCTCAACTTGATTCTGCAGAATTCTTGCATCTATTTGCGCATAACTCGCGGCCAACTCTTCATCTAAATCCTCCAGGGACCGGTTTTGTATCATGTCGTCCATCCGTTGGTTGCTAGCTGCCAACTCTTTCATCACGTCCTCAAGTGACTTGTCTTGTTCTTGCCTTAGCCTTGAGTCCTCGGCCAAATCATATATCAAGCCCCAAAGAGCACTCATGGTCAACTTGTAGATCGAGCCTCCTGCCGCCTTATTGAGCCCTTCCCACTCATGTGGCATCATTCCACCAAGAAACCTTTGAAGAAGATCGAATCTGGTGAATCCATGGTGCGGGCAACTTGCCACAATGGAGTCAAAGTACTCCAAGTACTCGTCCAAAGTTTCATCCCGGAATTGCTCAAGATTGAGAATCTTCTCGCGGGTTTCAAGTCGGAGAGATGGAGGGCAAAACTTCTCTAGAAATTTGGTTTGTAGACCCCCATAATCACTTTCAGAAGATGCACATGAGTAATACCACTCTAATGCCGAGTCAGTTAGAGAAAAATTGAAACATGTAAGTTGAAACCTCTCTAGCGATTCATTTTTAGGCCTCATGTGGCTGCATATGGAGTGGAACGTTTGTGTATGCTTGACGGAGCCCACTACACTGTCGTTAAGGTGCAATGTTCTCTGTACAAATAAATTTATATTTTCCGCTACTCGCGACTTCACTACTGGGTAGTAAGTGGTAAGTAGGGGTCGAACCCAAGGGAATTAGGGGGATACGTTGTTCTTTAAGGGATTTGTACAGCGAGGGAGCGTGTTTTAAGGTTGATTGAGTTTTAGCGATTATGACTAAGTGACTTTTTTGGTTGTTTTTGGTTTTGAGTGCGGAAAAGTAAATTACAGAAAATAAATACTGAAAAGTAAAAAGAAAGACTTACAGTGGGTGATGCGTGATTTGTGAGTCCTCCGGAAGATGAGCGGTTGATGATTGTAGTTATACTAATATTAAAAGTAAATACAGAGGGGTTTTGTAATTCAAGGAAAACATTCGGTTTCAGGGGCCTTGTATCATAGTTGTTTATCATTGACCGCTAATGATCATACTAAGTGTTCAAAGATGAATCGAGGCCATTTCTAAGCGCAAGACTTGCAACATCGTTTAAAACACTTGTTCTACTTTAGACTAATTCCTCCTTTCGAAGTATCTTAGCCTTATGTGCATCCATTTGATCTTCTGTTACGATTTCCCAAATTGGTTTTTTAGATAAGTCGAACTCCTCAGATAAGTTTTGCTTGTTACAGCTTCCACATACCGAGTATGTTCACGAATCCCCACGGAAGAGCTTTGCTTTTTACAGCTTCCACTCAACCTTGGAAATTCTGACTATATATGGCACATAGAACAAGTTTTGAACACAAAGATGCAATAGGTGCAGGGTCTAAAACATTTTACAATACAAGTACACCCCTTTAACCGAATAAAGAGTTTAGCTACGAATATCCATAGAGGTGGATACCATAGCTAAATACTCGGGGGGTTTTTGAAAATAGTAAGAGGAGAGGGGGTGGAATACTCAAGAACCAACAGGAGTATTCCTAATTCCTACTGAATACTCAAGAACCAACAGGAGTATTCTCTAAAGTATAATACTCAAGAACCAACAAGAGTATTATTTCAAAAACCAAACTTACAAAGTAACACAAACTTAGAGAGAGAAGTGATTTGTGGATTGTGGGATGGATGATGTTTTTGATACAAATGAGGAGGAGGATGGCCTCCTTTTATAAGCTAAAGGGAGGAGAATGGAGGGCTTGGATTGATCTTCATCCAAGGGTGGAGGAGGAGGGGAGGAGCATGTGGAGGAGAAGGCCACCACATGGCAAGCTCTTGTGGTGGCACAAAGAGCCGCCGGTTGCAAGTCACATGGAGGGGAGATTTTGTGGCTTTGGCCACCTCTTGCCAAAGTTACCGGTCACCCATGGAGGAGGAGGGGAGGAAGGCCACCGAATGACTCATCCAATGCATAAAGCCGCCGGTCACTTGGAGATAAGGATGAGTTTGTGAGTTTTGTGCAGTCTTTTCACAAAACTATCAATCCAATTTTGCTCCGGTCTGACTTTGGTTGTTCCTCGGTTGGATTTGAATTGAGTAATTCAATGTCAGGATCTTGAGATTTCTTCATTCAGCGTCTGATCTTGACCTTGGAATGACTCGTAACATCTTTTCAGCATAAAGTCCTCTCCTTAGCGTGTTTTCTCTCTAAGCGCCAAAATACCCTGTAGAAATATATCGGGACTAACAAGCAGAAGTTAAATAGACAAACAGTCTAATTTGGTGGGTTTTACTGTGTTTTTGATTCGTATAATTATGGTCCATCAGATTACCCCACACTTTTAGTTGTTCGTCCCGAACAATGCTATTAAAGGGCGGCACACTAAGTAAGTTTGTTGAAATATGAAAATTAGACTGTGGTACTAGATTTATCCTAATTCATGCATTACTTACTTATTACCAAATTGAACTGTGTAAATAAATAGAAGAAACTTGATACTTGTACCTCCGTGCTGAGATGCAAATTATTCTGGATGTTTCGGGAGATAGCCCTTTTTAGGCTCCTGGACTGCAACCTCGGGACCGTCTCGCGCTATATGGTTTCCTTGTAGCTTTCTCTAGCACGTGATTTGGTTCGGGTTTCAATGGTTTGAGTACTTTGATTTTCTTTTGGCGAGGGACTGCTTTTGTAGTGAATCGGCCTTTGGCCTTTGATTTGACTCTTTGAGTACTTCACTTTTTGTTCGGTTAAAACCTTCACAATTTTGGGCCTTTGGCCTCTTGATTTGCTTCTTTGAGCTTTTTGCGTCTTTGTGACTTGCTAGTCCATTTTCTCAAGCCTTTTTGGGAGGTCCAATCATCGCCCGCAAGCCTATGGAAATACCTCCCCTCCCCTCCCCGCTCCTCTCATCCTTGTCGTTTCACGCGGGTCAAGATGAGGGTCGCTCATCTATTTTCTCGGCTACTTTGACTAGAGAGAGGACGGTCTGATTCCCGTCCTCGCCATTTTTTCTTTTTGCATAAACACTGCACGGCGGAGATGACTTCAATCTTCACTGAAACCCGAAGTGCAGCCTCCACTGACTTCGAAAACCATATAGTTTGATTCGATCCTTCGATTGCTTGCCAAGCCTCTCTAGGGCATTTCTATCAACTCCACATCCCTAGTTTATCTCAGCACAAAGGGACAAATGAGAAGTTACGTTCTAAGTTTCTAGACGGTTGAATTTTCACAAGGTAAATGCAAGAATTTTAGATCTATCTTTTTCACATTCTTAAGTTCATATTTTCAAAAAGATAACACTAAAAAAGAAAAACATGTTATTTATTTATGTACACATGCGGATCTCACCCCACACTTTTGAACCAAGGCGTGCCTTTCAGCACTACTTAGTTCAAAAGCCATGCAAGCAGACAATTACGAGAAGGAAATGATATTAAGGAAAGGTAAGATCAGAACTCCCTTTTTGTGTCGAATGACATGGCATGAGGCTGGATAATCGAGGGAGTTCGGCTGGGGCCTTGAACTCTCAGCGCAGGCCCGGTAGTTCACGGAAGCTGCCTGGCTGGTCCGATCGTGCTCCAAAAACCAATTCCTAAATAGTCAAATCATTCTATGCACCAAGTGGGTGAGAGCGACTTATTGATAAAAACTAAAAGACAGAAAATAAAAAGACAGAAAGTAAGATAGTGTCGGGTTACCTCCCGACCAGTGCACTTGTTTAACGTCATTGGCTCGACAGTACCTTATTCCTGGATCACTGGTTGGGGTCCCATGGGTGGCTCAGGTCGAATTTCGCCACTGTTCCTGTGTTGATTTTTGCCTTGACTCTTCCTGATTTCTTGCTTGGGTTGGAACTCCATGGTTATGGTGTTTTTTCTTTCCATTGTTTTTGAGAAGGTGGGGGGACCTTTTACCATAGCTGCTGGTCTTGTTACTCTTTCGGTCTCCTTCGGCAGGTCATAAATCTGTGTACCGTGATCTGAGATAGGTATAATGTCTGGCGGTTTCTTTGTATCCGTGCGGCTATTATCAATGGAGAAATTTGCAATTTTGCCGCCGAACTTGAGCGATAATGAGCCCTTGCCCACATCGATCCTTGCTTTAGTAGCGTAGAGGAATGGTCGTCCCAAGATTATTGTTGGAGGGTCGTTTTCGCTGGTCTCTCCCGTTTGTATCACATAGAAGTCTGCAGCAATGACGAGCTCTCCCACATGGAGTATTACATCTTCTAGCACTCCAACCGGACGGATGCACGATTTATCTCCTAGCTCGATATTTGACTTGGGTGGTTTTAATGGACCAAGTCCTAATAAGTAATATAAGGAGGAGGGCATGGCGTTGACAGCAGCTCCAAGATCGACTAAGCACTTATGAATCTGTGCTTCACCAATACTGCACGTGACTGTGAAGGCCCCTGGGTCTTTATCTCTTTCCGGTTGTGGCTCGTGATTTGAAGTGAGGGCTCTTTCTATTGTCGGGCCATTCTGCCCATTCCTTGGCTTAGGATTTGTATAATCGGATCCCTTAATATTTTGCTTCGAAGCATAAATATTAGTTGGGGAGTCCCACCTTAAATTGTTACTGTCATCCCATCCAGATGCTGGTATGTCAGAGTGTATGATCAGTGGTGGTGTTATACAAACGGTGAATGCGTACCGTCCATTGTCAGCATGTGTAACCCATGTTTTGCCATCATTGGGTCGGTCTTCCTCTTGATTCCAATCAGGTCGACGCCTCCGGGCAAAGTGCTTGTTCGTAAGTTTGTAAGTTGGGGATCGTGCAACTTCTCCTACCGTCGCCTTTTCGTTTGACCTTTTTATCATGCTAAGATTCGCCTTTGGGTTTTGGATGGTTTGTGAAGGGAGTCTGCCAGGTTCATTAGTGAGTGTTGACATTGCCGTGGCGAGCTGGGACATTTGTTTGGTTAGTTCTGAAATTGCCCCGTCATTTTTCACCTGGTATTCGTGTAGCGAAGTACCCAATTGATTAATGTTTCCTGCGAGCTCCTTCATCGTGTCATCAAGCGACTTGCTTGGTTCTTGCTGATTGTTTGGGCCGGTTTGGTACTGATTTGGTCCTCTTTGCTGATATTATCCTACCGATGGAGCGTTCTGGTTATACTGTCGGTGGGGGGGTTGGTAGTATGACTGAGCTAGTTGAGGGACAGCTGGTTGTGCTTTCTTCTGAGGATAGTTGTTGTTACGCCAGCTCGGGTTGGTTGCTTGACCATACTGTCTGTTTTGTCCGGCTCTGTCATTTTTGTTGTTGTTGTATCCTTGGTATCCTCCCACTGCATTCACTTCTGCCGGTTCCTCTTCTATTAATGTCGGACATGCGTCAGTTTTGTGGTTTGTAGAACCACCGAACTCGCAAGGTTTTACCGGAACTGGCTGCCTTCGTAGGATTTGAATCATCATCTCCTTTAGCTGCTTCATCTCTTCAGGCATAGAGCTCATCGATGTTTCAGCTTTTGCCACATTTTTTGTCCAGGAGAATTCTTCGTGTTGAGTTGTCTCTTCTCTGAATCGGGCATTCTCAGCAACGTTGGTGATAAGATCCCTTATGCCACTTAATGATAGATTCATCATGGACCCTCCAGCTGAGGCATCCATGAGCATTTTGTCTAAGGGTCTTAATCCGTTAATGAGATACTCGACGGTGAGTTTCTCAAGTAGTCCAAGGTTATAGCAGCTTCTCTCCAGGCGGTTGAATTTTTCCAGGTAATCGTACATGGTTTCATTGGGTCCTTGCTTGATGTCCTGCAGTTGCCTCCTTACTTGCATCGCTCTTCCTGCTGGGTAATATTTGTCTAAGAACATCTTCTGCATCTGAGCCCATGTTCTGATGCTTCCGGAAGGCAATGAAAGGAACCAGTCGTTTGCCGCGTCAATGAGGGAAAAGTAGAACGCCTTTAACTTGAAGTCGTCTACGTTTACGCCATTCGGATTTAAGTTTTGGCAAATACCATGTAAGCGTTGGAAATGAATCATTGCTGATTCTCCACGCGTTCCTGAGAATTTTGGTAAGTTGTGGGCCACTGAAGTGTTGATGGCGATATTTTCCAGTTCAGGGCCTTCGTGAATGCACCACGGCTGAATTCTGAAATCTGGTGCCGAGAGCTCTCCTAATGTAGGTTCACGGTAGTTGTTGTTATCTCCGTAGTAGTCATCGAAAGCGGGTTCTCGTCTCGGCACTTGTCGAGGTTGAGGGGGTGGTGGATATCTAGGGGGTTGTACTGGACCAGCTGCATTTCGGTCCTCGGGTGGTTCTTGATTTCTTCTGATTGCCTCCCTATCACGAGCTCTTCTGTTTCTGATGAGTTGTTCCGGATCGTCCACAAATGGAAGTGGCACCTCATCATTTCGCTCGTACAGGTTTATCTCGTCATCATCCTGATAGTCATGGTGGCTTCCTTCGCGAGACATGGTTGAAGCGCGTATTGATTTAAAGAACTTATCCGATGGCTAATTCCCCGGCAACGGCGCCAATTTTGACGGAGCCCACTACACTTTCATTAAGGTGCAATGTTCTCTGTACAAATAAATTTATATTTTCCGCTACTCGCGACTTCACTACTGGGTAGTAAGTGGGAAGTAGGGGTCGAACCCAAGGGAATTAGGGGGATACGTTGTTCTTTAAGGGATTTGTACAGCGAGGGAGCGTGTTTTAAGGTTGATTGAGTTTTAGCGGTTATGACTAAGTGACTTTTTTGGTTGTTTTTGGTTTTGAGTGCGGAAAAGTAAATTACAGAAAATAAATACTGAAAAGTAAAAAGAAAGACTTACAGTGGGTGATGCGTGATTTGCGATTCCTCGGGAAGATGAGCGGTTGATGATTGTAGTTATACTAATATTAAAAGTAAATACAGAGGGGTTTTGTAATCCATGTGCCTCCTTTCGGTTTCAGGGGCCTTGTATCATAGTTGTTTATCATTGACCGCTAATGATCATACTAAGTGTTCAAAGATGAATCGAGGCCATTTCTAAGCGCAAGACTTGCAACATCGTTTAAAACACTTGTTCTACTTTAGACTAATTCCTCCTTTCGAAGTATCTTAGCCTTATGTGCATCCATTTGATCTTCTGTTACGATTTCCCAAAATGGTTTTTTAGATAAGTCGAACTCCTCAGATAAGTTTTGCTTGTTACAGCTTCCACTTACCGAGTATGTTCACGAATCCCCACGGAAGAGCTTTGCTTGTTACAGCTTCCACTCAACCTTGGAAATTCTGACTATATATGGCACATAGAACAAGTTTTGAACACAAAGATGCACTAGGTGCAGGGTCTAAAACATTTTACAATACAAGTACACCCCTTTAACCGAATAAAGAGTTTAGCTACGAATATCCATAGAGGTGGATACCATAGCTAAATACTCGGGGGTTTTTGAAAACAGTAAGAGGAGAGGGGGTGGAATACTCAAGAACCAACAGGAGTATTCCTAATTCCTACTGAATACTCAAGAACCAACAGGAGTATTCTCTAAAGTATAATACGCAAGAACCAACAAAAGTATTATTTCAAAAACCCAACTTACAAAGTAACACAAACTTAGAGAGAGAAGTGATTTGTGGATTGTGGGATGGATGATGTTTTTGATACAAATGAGGAGGAGGATGGCCTCCTTTTATAGGCTAAAGGGAGGAGAATGGAGGGCTTGGATTGATCTTCATCCAAGGGTGGAGGAGGAGGGGAGGAGCATGTGGAGGAGAAGGCCACCACATGGCAAGCTCTTGTGGTGGCACAAAGAGCCGCCGGTTGCAAGTCACATGGAGGGGAGATTTTGTGGCTTTGGCCACCTCTTGCCAAAGCCACCGGTCATCCATGGAGGAGGAGGGGAGGAAGGCCACCGAATGACTCATCCAATGCATAAAGCCGCCGGTCACTTGGAGATAAGGATGAGTTTGTGAGTTTTGTGCAGTCTTTTCACAAAACTATCAGTCCAATTTTGCTCCGGTCTGACTTTGGTTGTTCCTCGGTTGGATTTGAATTGAGTAATTCAATGTCAGGATCTTGAGATTTCTTCATTCAGCGTCTGATCTTGACCTTGGAATGACTCGTAACATCTTTTCAGCGTAAAATCCTCTCCTTAGCGTGTTTTCTCTCTAAGCGCCAAAATACCCTGTAGAAATATATCGGGACTAACAAGCAGAAGTTAAATAGACAAACAGTCTAATTTGGTGGGTTTTACTGTGTTTTTGATTCGTATAATTATGGTCCATCAGATTACCCCACACTTTTAGTTGTTCGTCCCGAACAATGCTATTAAAGGGCGGCACACTAAGTAAGTTTGTTGAAATATGAAAATTAGACTGTGGTACTAGATTTATCCTAATTCATGCATTACTTACTTATTACCAAATTGAACTGTGTAAATAAATAGAAGAAACTTGATACTTGTACCTCCGTGCTGAGATGCAAATTATTCTGGATGTTTCGGGAGATAGCCCTTTTTAGGCTCCTGGACTGCAACCTCGGGACCGTCTCGCACTATATGGTTTCCTTGTAGCTTTCTCTAGCACGTGATTCGGTTCGGGTTTCAATGGTTTGAGTACTTTGATTTTCTTTTGGCGAGGGACTGCTTTTGTAGTGAATCGGCCTTTGGCCTTTGATTTGACTCTTTGAGTACTTCACTTTTTGTTCGGTTAAAACCTTCACAATTTTGGGCCTTTGGCCTCTTGATTTGCTTCTTTGAGCTTTTTGCGTCTTTGTGACTTGCTAGTCCATTTTCTCAAGCCTTTTTGGGAGGTCCAATCATCGCCCGCAAGCCTATGGAAATACCTCCCTGCTCCTCTCATCCTTGTCGTTTCACGCGGGTCAAGATGAGGGTCGCTCATCTATTTTCTCGGCTACTTTGACTAGAGAGAGGACGGTCTGATTCCCGTCCTCGCCATTTTTTCTTTTTGCATAAACACTGCACGGCGGAGATGACTTCAATCTTCACTGAAACCCGAAGTGCAGCCTCCACTGACTTCGAAAACCATATAGTTTGATTCGATCCTTCGATTGCTTGCCAAGCCTCTCTAGGGCATTTCTATCAACTCCACATCCCTAGTTTATCTCAGCACAAAGGGACAAATGAGAAGTTACGTTCTAAGTTTCTAGACGGTTGAATTTTCACAAGGTAAATGCATGAATTTTAGATCTATCTTTTTCACATTCTTAAGTTCATATTTTCAAAAAGATAACACTAAAAAAGAAAAACATGTTATTTATTTATGTACACATGCGGATCTCACCCCACACTTTTGAACCAAGGCGTGCCTTTCAGCACTACTTAGTTCAAAAGCCATGCAAGCAGACAATTACGAGAAGGAAATGATATTAAGGAAAGGTAAGATCAGAACTCCCTTTTTGTGTCGAATGACATGGCATGAGGCTGGATAATCGAGGGAGTTCGGCTGGGGCCTTGAACTCTCAGCGCAGGCCCGGTAGTTCACGGAAGCTGCCTGGCTGGTCCGATCGTGCTCCAAAAACCAATTCCTAAATAGTCAAATCATTCTATGCACCAAGTGGGTGAGAGCGACTTATTGATAAAAACTAAAAGACAGAAAATAAAAAGACAGAAAGTAAGATAGTGTCGGGTTACCTCCCGACCAGTGCACTTGTTTAACGTCGTTGGCTCGACAGTACCTTATTCTTAGATCACTGGTTGGGGTCCCATGGGTGGCTCAGGTCGAATTTCGCCACTGTTCCTGTGTTGATTTTTGCCTTGACTCTTCCTGATTTCTTGCTTGGGTTGGAACTCCATGGTTTTGGTGTTTTTTCTTTCCATTGTTTCTGTGAAGGCGGGGGACCTTTGACCATAGCTGCTGGTCTTGTTACTCTTTTGGTCTCCTTCGACAGGTCAGAAATCTGTGTACCGTGATCTGAGATAGGTATAATGTCTGGCGGTTTCTTTGTATCCGTGCGGCTATTATCAATGGAGAAATTTGCAATTTTGCCGCTGAACTTGAGCGATAATGAGCCCTTGCCCACATCGATCCTTGCTTTAGTAGCGTAGAGGAATGGTCGTCCCAAGATTATTGTTGGAGGGTCGTCTTCGCTGGTCTCTCCCGTTTGTAACACATAGAAGTCTGCAGCAATGACGAGCTCTCCCACATGGAGTATTACATCTTCTAGCACTCCAACCGGACGGATGCACGATTTATCTCCTAGCTCGATATTTGACCTGGGTGGCTTTAATGGACCAAGTCCTAATAAGTAATATAAGGAGGAGGGCATGGCGTTGACAGCAGCTCCAAGATCGACTAAGCACTTATGAATCTGTGCTTCACCAATACTGCAGGTGACTGTGAAGGCCCCTGGGTCTTTATCTCTTTCCGGTTGTGGCTCGTGATTTGAAGTGAGGGCTCTTTCTATTGTCGGGCCATTCTGCCCGATCCTTGGCTTAGGATTTGTATAATCGGATCCCTTAATATTTTGCTTCGAAGCATAAATATTAGTTGGGGAGTCCTACCGTAAATTGTTACTGTCATCCCATCCAGATGCTGGTATGTCAGAGTGTATGATCGGTGGTGGTGTTATACAAATGGTGAATGCGTACCATCCATTGTCAGCATGTGTAACCCATGTTTTGCCATCATTGGGTCGGTCTTCCTCTTGATTCCAATCAGGTCGACGCCTCCGGGCGAAATGCTTGTTTGTAAGTTTGTAAGTTGGGGATCGTGCAACTTCTCCTAGCGTCGCCTTTTCGTTTGACCTTTTTATCATGCTAAGATTCGCCTTTGGGTTTTGGATGGTTTGTGAAGGGAGTCTGCCAGGTTCATTAGTGAGTGTTGACATTGCCGTGGCGAACAGGGACATTTGTTTGGTTAGTTCTGAAATTGTCCCGTCAGTTTTCGCCTGGTATTGGTGTAGCGAAGTACCCAATTGATTAATGTTTCCTGCGAGCTCCTTCATCGTGTCATCGAGCGACTTGCTTGGTTCTTGCTGATTGTTCGGGCTGGTTTGGTACTGATTTGGTCCTCTTTGCTGATATTGTCCTGCCGATGGAGCGTTCTGGTTATACTATCGGTGGGGGGGGGGTTGGTAGTATGACTGAGCTAGTTGAGGGACAGCTGGTTGTGCTTCCTTCTGAGGATAGTTGTTGTTACGCCAGCTCGGGTTGGTTGCTTGACCATACTGTCTGTTTTGTCCGGCTTTGTCATTTTTGTTATTGTTGTTGTATCCTTGGTATCCTCCCACTGCATTCACTTCTTTCGGTTCCTCTTCTATTAATGTCGGACATGCGTCTGTTTTGTGGTTTGTAGAACCACAGAACTCGCAAGGTTTTACCGGAACTGGCTGCCTTCGTAGGATTTGAATCATCATCTCCTTTAGCTGCTTCATCTCTTCAGGCATAGAGCTCATCGATGTATAACCTTTTGCCACATTTTTTGTCCGGGAGAATTCTTCCTGCTGAGTTGTCTCTTCTCTGAATCGGGCATTGTCAGCAACGTTGGTGATAAGATCCCTTATGCCACTTAATGATAGATTCATCATGGACCCTCCAGCTGAGGCATCCTGGAGCATTTTGTCTAAGGGTCTTAATCCGTTAATGAGATACTCGACGGTGAGTTTCTCGGGTAGTCCAAGGGTATATCAGCTTCTCTCCAAGCGGTTGAATTTTTCCAGGTAATCGTACATGGTTTCATTGGGTCCTTGCTTGATGTCTTGCAGTTGCCTCCTTACTTGCATCGCTCTTCCTGCTGGGTAATATTTGTCTAAGAACTTCTTCTGCATCTTAGCCCATGTTCTGATGCTTCCGGAAGGCAATGAAAGGAACCAGTCGTTTGCCGCGTCAATGAGGGAAAAGTAGAACGCCTTTAACTTGAAGTCGTCTACGTTTACGCCATTCGGTTTTAAGTTTTGGCAAATACCATGTAAGCGTTAGAAATGAGTCATTGCTGATTCTCCACGCGTTCCTGGGAATTTCGGTAAGTTGTGGGCCACTGAAGTGTTGTTGGCGATATTTTCCAGTTCAGAGCCTTCGTGAATGCACCACGGCTGAATTCTGAAATCTGGTGCCGAGTGCTCTCCCAATGTAGGTTCACGGTAGTTGTTGTTATCTCCGTAGTAGTCATCGAAAGCGGGTTCTCGTCTCGGCACTTGTCGAGGTTGAGGGGGTGGTGGATATCTAGGGGGTTGTACTGGACCAGCTGCATTTCGGTCCTCGGGTGGTTCTTGATTTCTTCTGATTGCCTCCCTATCACGAGCTCTTCTATTTCTGATGAGTTGTTCCGGATCGTCGACAAATGAAAGTGGCACCTCATCATTTCGCTCGTACAGGTTTATCTCGTCATCATCCTGATAGTCATGGTGGCTTCCTTTGCGAGACATGGTTGAAGCGCGTATTGATTTAAAGAACTTATCCGATGGCTAATTCCCGGGCAACGGCGCCAATTTTGACGGAGCCCACTACACTGTCGTTAAGGTGCAATGTTCTCTGTACAAATAAATTTATATTTTCCGCTACTCGCGACTTCACTACTGGGTAGTAAGTGGTAAGTAGGGGTCGAACCCAAGGGAATTAGGGGGATACATTGTTCTTTAAGGGATTTGTACAGCGAGGGAGCGTGTTTTAAGGTTGATTGAGTTTTAGCGGTTATGACTAAGTGACTTTTTTGGTTGTTTTTGGTTTTGAGTGCGGAAAAGTAAATTACAGAAAATAAATACTAAAAAGTAAAAAGAAAGACTTACAGTGGGTGATGCGTGATTTGCGAGTCCTCCGGAAGATGTGCGGTTGATGATTGTAGTTATACTAATATTAAAAGTAAATACAGAGGGGTTTTGTAATTCAAGGAAAACATTCGGTTTCAGGGGCCTTGTATCATAGTTGTTTATCATTGACCGCTAATGATCATACTAAGTGTTCAAAGATGAATCGAGGCCATTTCTAAGCGCAAGACTTGCAACATCGTTTAAAACACTTGTTCTACTTAAGACTAATTCCTCCTTTCGAAGTATCTTAGCCTTATGTGCATCCATTTGATCTTCTGTTACGATTTCCCAAAATGGTTTTTTAGATAAGTCAAACTCCTCAGATAAGTTTTGCTTGTTACAGCTTCCACTTACCGAGTATGTTCACGAATCCCCACGGAAGAGCTTTGCTTGTTACAGCTTCCACTCAACCTTGGAAATTCTGACTATATATGGCACATAGAACAAGTTTTGAACACAAAGATGCACTAGGTGCAGGGTCTAAAACATTTTACAATACAAGTACACCCCTTTAATCGAATAAAGAGTTTAGCTACGAATATCCATAGAGGTGGATACCATAGCTAAATACTCGGGGGTTTGTGAAAACAGTAAGAGGAGAGGGGGTGGAATACTCAAGAACCAACATGAGTATTCCTAATTCCTACTGAATACTCAAGAACCAACAGGAGTATTCTCTAAAGTATAATACGCAAGAACCAACAAAAGTATTATTTCAAAAACCCAACTTACAAAGTAACACAAACTTAGAGAGAGAAGTGATTTGTGGATTGTGGGATGGATGATGTTTTTGATACAAATGAGGAGGAGGATGGCCTCCTTTTATAGGCTAAAGGGAGGAGAATGGAGGGCTTGGATTGATCTTCATCCAAGGGTGGAGGAGGAGGGGAGGAGCATGTGGAGGAGAAGGCCACCACATGGCAAGCTCTTGTGGTGGCACAAAGAGCCGCCGGTTGCAAGTCACATGGAGGGGAGATTTTGTGGCTTTGCCCACCTCTTGACAAAGCCACCGGTCACCCATGGAGGAGGAGGGGAGGAAGGCCACCGAATGACTCATCCAATGCATAAAGCCGCCGGTCACTTGGAGATAAGGATGAGTTTGTGAGTTTTGTGCAGTCTTTTCACAAAACTATCAGTCCAATTTTGCTCCGGTCTGACTTTGGTTGTTCCTCGGTTGGATTTGAATTGAGTAATTCAATGTCAGGATCTTGAGATTTCTTCATTCAGCGTTTGATCTTGACCTTGGAATGACTCGTAACATCTTTTCAGCGTAAAATCCTCTCCTTAGCGTGTTTTCTCTCTAAGCGCCAAAATACCCTGTAGAAATATATCGGGACTAACAAGCAGAAGTTAAATAGACAAACAGTCTAATTTGGTGGGTTTTACTGTGTTTTTGATTCGTATAATTATGGTCCATCAGATTACCCCACACTTTTAGTTGTTCGTCCCGAACAATGCTATTAAAGGGCGGCACACTAAGTAAGTTTGTTGAAATATGAAAATTAGACTGTGGTACTAGATTTATCCTAATTCATGCATTACTTACTTATTACCAAATTGAACTGTGTAAATAAATAGAAGAAACTTGATACTTGTACCTCCGTGCTGAGATGCAAATTATTCTGGATGTTTCGGGAGATAGCCCTTTTTAGGCTCCTGGACTGCAACCTCGGGACCGTCTCGCACTATATGGTTTCCTTGTAGCTTTCTCTAGCACGTGATTCGGTTCGGGTTTCAATGGTTTGAGTACTTTGATTTTCTTTTGGCGAGGGACTGCTTTTGTAGTGAATCGGCCTTTGGCCTTTGATTTGACTCTTTGAGTACTTCACTTTTTGTTCGGTTAAAACCTTCACAATTTTGGGCCTTTGGCCTCTTGATTTGCTTCTTTGAGCTTTTTGCGTCTTTGTGACTTGCTAGTCCATTTTCTCAAGCCTTTTTGGGAGGTCCAATCATCGCCCGCAAGCCTATGGAAATACCTCCCTGCTCCTCTCATCCTTGTCGTTTCACGCGGGTCAAGATGAGGGTCGCTCATCTATTTTCTCGGCTACTTTGACTAGAGAGAGGACGGTCTGATTCCCGTCCTCGCCATTTTTTCTTTTTGCATAAACACTGCACGGCGGAGATGACTTCAATCTTCACTGAAACCCGAAGTGCAGCCTCCACTGACTTCGAAAACCATATAGTTTGATTCGATCCTTCGATTGCTTGCCAAGCCTCTCTAGGGCATTTCTATCAACTCCACATCCCTAGTTTATCTCAGCACAAAGGGACAAATGAGAAGTTACGTTCTAAGTTTCTAGACGGTTGAATTTTCACAAGGTAAATGCATGAATTTTAGATCTATCTTTTTCACATTCTTAAGTTCATATTTTCAAAAAGATAACACTAAAAAAGAAAAACATGTTATTTATTTATGTACACATGCGGATCTCACCCCACACTTTTGAACCAAGGCGTGCCTTTCAGCACTACTTAGTTCAAAAGCCATGCAAGCAGACAATTACGAGAAGGAAATGATATTAAGGAAAGGTAAGATCAGAACTCCCTTTTTGTGTCGAATGACATGGCATGAGGCTGGATAATCGAGGGAGTTCGGCTGGAGCCTTGAACTCTCAGCGCAGGCCCGGTAGTTCACGGAAGCTGCCTGGCTGGTCCGATCGTGCTCCAAAAACCAATTCCTAAATAGTCAAATCATTCTATGCACCAAGTGGGTGAGAGCGACTTATTGATAAAAACTAAAAGACAGAAAATAAAAAGACAGAAAGTAAGATAGTGTCGGGTTACCTCCCGACCAGTGCACTTGTTTAACGTCGTTGGCTCGACAGTACCTTATTCCTGGATCACTGGTTGGGGTCCCATGGGTGGCTCAGGTCGAATTTCGCCACTGTTCCTGTGTTGATTTTTGCCTTGACTCTTCCTGATTTCTTGCTTGGGTTGGAACTCCATGGTTTTGGTGTTTTTTCTTTCCATTGTTTCTGAGAAGGTGGGGGGACCTTTTACCATAGCTGCTGGTCTTGTTACTCTTTCGGTCTCCTTCGGCAGGTCATAAATCTGTGTACCGTGATCTGAGATAGGTATAATGTCTGGCGGTTTCTTTGTATCCGTGCGGCTATTATCAATGGAGAAATTTGCAATTTTGCCGCCGAACTTGAGCGATAATGAGCCCTTGCCCACATCGATCCTTGCTTTAGTAGCGTAGAGGTATGGTCGTCCCAAGATTATTGTTGGAGGGTCGTTTTCGCTGGTCTCTCCCGTTTGTATCACATAGAAGTCTGCAGCAATGACGAGCTCTCCCACATGGAGTATTACATCTTCTAGCACTCCAACCGGACGGATGCACGATTTATCTCCTAGCTCGATATTTGACCTGGGTGGTTTTAATGGACCAAGTCCTAATAAGTAATATAAGGAGGAGGGCATGACGTTGACAGCAGCTCCAAGATCGACTAAGCACTTATGAATCTGTGCTTCACCAATACTGCACGTGACTGTGAAGGCCCCTGGGTCTTTATCTCTTTCCGGTTGTGGCTCGTGATTTGAAGTGAGGGCTCTTTCTATTGTCGGGCCATTCTGCCCATTCCTTGGCTTAGGATTTGTATAATCGGATCCCTTAATATTTTGCTTCGAAGCATAAATATTAGTTGGGGAGTCCCACCTTAAATTGTTACTGTCATCCCATCCAGATGCTGGTATGTCAGAGTGTATGATCAGTGGTGGTTTTATACAAACGGTGAATGCGTACCGTCCATTGTCAGCATGTGTAACCCATGTTTTGCCATCATTGGGTCGGTCTTCCTCTTGATTCCAATCAGGTCGATGCCTCCGGGCAAAGTGCTTGTTCGTAAGTTTGTAAGTTGGGGATCGTGCAACTTCTCCTACCGTCGCCTTTTCGTTTGACCTTTTTATCATGCTAAGATTCGCCTTTGGGTTTTGGATGGTTTGTGAAGGGAGTCTGCCAGGTTCATTAGTGAGTGTTGACATTGCCGTGGCGAGCTGGGACATTTGTTTGGTTAGTTCTGAAATTGCCCCGTCATTTTTCACCTGGTATTGGTGTAGCGAAGTACCCAATTGATTAATGTTTCCTGCGAGCTCCTTCATCGTGTCATCAAGCGACTTGCTTGGTTCTTGCTGATTGTTTGGGCCGGTTTGGTACTGATTTGGTCCTCTTTGCTGATATTGTCCTACCGATGGAGCGTTCTGGTTATACTGTCGGTGGGGGGGTTGGTAGTATGACTGAGCTAGTTGAGGGACAGCTGGTTGTGCTTCCTTCTGAGGATAGTTGTTGTTACGCCAGCTCGGGTTGGTTGCTTGACCATACTGTCTGTTTTGTCCGGCTCTGTCATTTTTGTTGTTGTTGTATCCTTGGTATCCTCCCACTGCATTCACTTCTGCCGGTTCCTCTTCTATTAATGTCGGACATGCGTCAGTTTTGTGGTTTGTAGAACCACAGAACTCGCAAGGTTTTACCGGAACTGGCTGCCTTCGTAGGATTTGAATCATCATCTCCTTTAGCTGCTTCATCTCTTCAGGCATAGGGCTCATCGATGTTTCAGCTTTTGCCACATTTTTTGTCCAGGAGAATTCTTCGTGCTGAGTTGTCTCTTCTCTGAATCGGGCATTCTCAGCAACGTTGGTGATAAGATCCCTTATGCCGCTTAATGATAGATTCATCATGGACCCTCCAGCTGAGGCATCCATGAGCATTTTGTCTAAGGGTCTTACTCCGTTAATGAGATACTCGACGGTGAGTTTCTCAAGTAGTCCAAGGTTATAGCAGCTTCTCTCCAGGCCGTTGAATTTTTCCAGGTAATCGTACATGGTTTCATTGGGTCCTTGCTTGATGTCCTGCAGTTGCCTCCTTACTTGCATCGCTCTTCCTGCTGGGTAATATTTGTCTAAGAACTTCTTCTGCATCTGAGCCCATGTTCTGATGCTTCCGGAAGGCAATGAAAGGAACCAGTCGTTTGCCGCGTCAATGAGGGAAAAGTAGAACGCCTTTAACTTGAAGTCGTCTACGTTTACGCCATTCAGTTTTAAGTTTTTTTTGGCAAATACCTTGTAAGCGTTGGAAATAAGTCATTGCCGATTCTTCACGCGTTCCTGAGAATTTTGGTAAGTTGTGGGCCACTGAAGTGTTGATGGCGATATTTTCCAGTTCAGGGCCTTCGTGAATGCACCACGGCTGAATTCTGAAATCTGGTGCCGAGAGCTCTCCTAATGTAGGTTCACGGTAGTTGTTGTTATCTCCGTAGTAGTCATCGAAAGCGGGTTCTCGTCTCGGCACTTGTCGAGGTTGAGGGGGTGGTGGATATCTAGGGGGTTGTACTGGACCAGCTGCATTTCGGTCCTCGGGTGGTTCTTGATTTCTTCTGATTGCCTCCCTATCACGAGCTCTTCTGTTTCTGATGAGTTGTTCCGGATCGTCCACAAATGGAAGTGGCACCTCATCATTTCGCTCGTACAGGTTTATCTCGTCATCATCCTGATAGTCATGGTGGCTTCCTTCGCGAGACATGGTTGAAGCGCGTATTGATTTAAAGAACTTATCCGATGGCTAATTCCCCGGCAACGGCGCCAATTTTGACGGAGCCCACTACACTTTCATTAAGGTGCAATGTTCTCTGTACAAATAAATTTATATTTTCCGCTACTCGCGACTTCACTACTGGGTAGTAAGTGGTAAGTAGGGGTCGAACCCAAGGGAATTAGGGGGATACGTTGTTCTTTAAGGGATTTGTACAGCGAGGGAGCGTGTTTTAAGGTTGATTGAGTTTTAGCGGTTATGACTAAGTGACTTTTTTGGTTGTTTTTGGTTTTGAGTGCGGAAAAGTAAATTACAGAAAATAAATACTGAAAAGTAAAAAGAAAGACTTACAGTGGGTGATGCGTGATTTGCGAGTCCTCCGGAAGATGAGCGGTTGATGATTGTAGTTATACTAATATTAAAAGTAAATACAGAGGGGTTTTGTAATCCATGTGCCTCCTTTCGGTTTCAGGGGCCTTGTATCATAGTTGTTTATCATTGACCGCTAATGATCATACTAAGTGTTCAAAGATGAATCGAGGCCATTTCTAAGCGCAAGAATTGCAACATCGTTTAAAACACTTGTTCTACTTTAGACTAATTCCTCCTTTCGAAGTATCTTAGCCTTATGTGCATCCATTTGATCTTCTGTTACGATTTCCCAAAATGGTTTTTTAGATAAGTCGAACTCCTCAGATAAGTTTTGCTTGTTACAGCTTCCACTTACCGAGTATGTTCACGAATCCCCACGGAAGAGCTTTGCTTGTTACAACTTCCACTCAACCTTGGAAATTCTGACTATATATGGCACATAGAACAAGTTTTGAACACAAAGATGCACTAGGTGCAGGGTCTAAAACATTTTACAATACAAGTACACCCCTTTAACCGAATAAAGAGTTTAGCTACGAATATCCATAGAGGTGGATACCATAGCTAAATACTCGGGGGTTTTTGAAAACAGTAAGAGGAGAGGGGGTGGAATACTCAAGAACCAACAGGAGTATTCCTAATTCCTACTGAATACTCAAGAACCAACAGGAGTATTCTCTAAAGTATAATACGCAAGAACCAACAAAAGTATTATTTCAAAAACCCAACTTACAAAGTAACACAAACTTAGAGAGAGAAGTGATTTGTGGATTGTGGGATGGATAATGTTTTTGATACAAATGAGGAGGAGGATGGCCTCCTTTTATAGGCTAAAGGGATGAGAATGGAGGGCTTGGATTGATCTTCATCCAAGGGTGGAGGAGGAGGGGAGGAGCATGTGGAGGAGAAAGCCACCACATGGCAAGCTCTTGTGGTGGCACAAAGAGCCGCCGGTTGCAAGTCACATGGAGGGGAGATTTTGTGGCTTTGGCCACCTCTTGCCAAAGCCACCGGTCATCCATGGAGGAGGAGGGGAGGAAGGCCACCGAATGACTCATCCAATGCATAAAGCCGCCGGTCACTTGGAGATAAGGATGAGTTTGTGAGTTTTGTGCAGTCTTTTCACAAAACTATCAGTCCAATTTTGCTCCGGTCTGACTTTGGTTGTTCCTCGGTTGGATTTGAATTGAGTAATTTAATGTCAGGATCTTGAGATTTCTTCATTCAGCGTCTGATCTTGACCTTGGAATGACTCGTAACATCTTTTCAGCGTAAAATCCTCTCCTTAGCGTGTTTTCTCTCTAAGCGCCAAAATACCCTGTAGAAATATATCGGGACTAACAAGCAGAAGTTAAATAGACAAACAGTCTAATTTGGTGGGTTTTACTGTGTTTTTGATTCGTATAATTATGGTCCATCAGATTACCCCACACTTTTAGTTGTTCGTCCCGAACAATGCTATTAAAGGGCGGCACACTAAGTAAGTTTGTTGAAATATGAAAATTAGACTGTGGTACTAGATTTATCCTAATTCATGCATTACTTACTTATTACCAAATTGAACTGTGTAAATAAATAGAAGAAACTTGATACTTGTACCTCCGTGCTGAGATGCAAATTATTCTGGATGTTTCAGGAGATAGCCCTTTTTAGGCTCCTGGACTGCAACCTCGGGACCGTCTCGCACTATATGGTTTCCTTGTAGCTTTCTCTAGCACGTGATTCGGTTCGGGTTTCAATGGTTTGAGTACTTTGATTTTCTTTTGGCGAGGGACTGCTTTTGTAGTGAATCGGCCTTTGGCCTTTGATTTGACTCTTTGAGTACTTCACTTTTTGTTCGGTTAAAACCTTCACAATTTTGGGCCTTTGGCCTCTTGATTTGCTTCTTTGAGCTTTTTGCGTCTTTGTGACTTGCTAGTCCATTTTCTCAAGCCTTTTTGGGAGGTCCAATCATCGCCCGCAAGCCTATGGAAATACCTCCCCGCTCCTCGTGACCTTACTACTGGGTAGCAAGTGGTAAGTAGGGGTCGAACCCAAGGGAATTAGGGGGATAGTTGTTCTTTGAGGGATTTGTACAGCGAGGGAGCGTGTTTTAGGTTGATTGAGGTTTTAGTGCGGAAAAGTAAGTGATTGGTTCGTTGGTTTTGGTTTTTAGTGCGGAAAGTAAATGACAGAAAAGTAAAATACTAAAAATAAAAGTAGAAGACTTACAGTGGGTGATGCGTGATTGGTAAGCCTTCCGGAACGTGAGCAGTTAATAGAGCAGTTTATACTAAGAAAGTAAATGCAGGTGGTGTTTGAATTTAAGGAAAGCATTCGGTTTCGGGGGCCTTGTATCATAGCCTGTTTATCATTGACCTTTAGTGATCCTTCTATGTATTCAAACGTGTATCAAGGCCATTCCAAGCACTCGATTTGCCACACTGTCTAGCCCATTCCAAGGTCATAGTGCACTTGTTCTACTTAGACTAATACCCTATTCCAAGGTATATTAGCCTGTGTGCATCCATTTGACCAGTCATTCCCGACCAACCAAATGGTGTTTTAGAGAGGTCAAACTCCTCAGATAAGTTTTGCCATTCCAAGCATCCACTTATCCGAGTATGTTTACGAACCCCACGGAAGAGCTTTGCCATTCCAAGCATCCACTCAACCTTGGAAGTTCTAACCTAATATATGGCACATAGAACAAGTTTTGAATACAAAGAAGAGGCACTAAAATATGGCCTAAAACATTTTATGATACAAGTACACCCCTTCAACCGAATGAAGAGTTTAGCTACGAATATCCATAGAGGTGGATACCATAGCTAAGTACTTACGGTTTTTGAAAGACAGTAAGTAAGGGAAAGGGGTGAGTACTTCAAGAACCGACAAGAGTACTCGAGAATAAAGAAAAGCTTGAGTACTCAAGAACCGACAGGAGTACTCAAGACCGAACTATAATACTCAAGAACCAACAGGAGTATTATATATTAAAAACCGAACTTACAAATGCCAAACTTTCTAGAGAGAGAAGTGTTTATGATTTTTGGGATATGTTACAAATGAGATGGAGGCATGTATTTATAGCCAAAGGAGAGGGGAATGGAGGGCTAAGATGAAACCACATGGCAAGCCATCCATGGCTTGCCAAAAGCCGCCGGTTGGAGGTCACCATGGAGGAGAACTTGGTGGCTTTGGTTACTTCCTCCCCAAAGCCGCCGGTCATGGAGGATAAGGATGAGTTTTGTGTGAGTTTTGTGATGTTTTCACAAAACTATCAGTCTATTTCGGCCCCGGACTGACTTTGGTTGTTCCTCGGTTAGATTTGTATTGAGTTATTCCACGTCAGGATCTTGAGATTTCTTCATTCAGCGTCTGATCGTGACTTTGGACTGACTTGTAATATATTTTCAGCGTAAAATCCTCTCCTTAGCGTGTATTCTCTCTAGTCTCTAAAATACCCTGTAGAAATATATCGGAACTAACAAGCAAAAGTTAAATAGATAAAAGGTCTAATTTAGTGGGTTTTACTGTGTTTATGATTCGTATTATTATGGTCCATCAATCGTTGACTCCTCGTCATACTCGTCGTAGAAGACCGGCTATCTGGGTGGTCGGAGTTGAGGTCGTAGAGCCACCAGTGGTTGGCATCTCGGTTGTAGAGGTGGAGCTTGCCGTCGGACCGGGACTTGCTGCTGAACCGGTTGCCTTGGGCCTGCCCCTTGCTGTGCTCTGGGTGCCCCTTGGTCTTGTCGGGACGCCTCTCGGCTGGCTCGGTTCCGAGCCCGAAACATTCGCTCCGGGTTTTCATAGATCACCGATGGTGGTACCTCCTCGTTGTTGGGAAGGCCTGGATCATCCTCCTTGTAGATCTCATTGTTGTCGTCAAGCTCATTACTTGCATGTGCCATGGTAATAGAAAGCAACGGAAAATCCCTAATTGGAAATTTCTAAAAAATGAAAATTTTCTAAAAATACTAAAAATTCAAAATAAAATAGTAAATGATCTCGGATGGCCAAAAAACACCCTATGCCACAGCATAACAGTGATTTCTGATTTGCTCGTCGTTTCGCTCAGAATAAGGTATTATGGGCGGAAATCGGACACCTGGAACTCGAATCCTGCTATTTCGCTTTTTCAGCTCAAAAACTGCTAAATTAAGACAAAAACTGAAAAAATCTGAAAGAAAGAGAAACAGAAAACAAAAAAACTAAATTATGAAAGAACAATTTCACCGTGCGTAGCTCCTCGACAACGGTGCCAAAATTTGACAGGCGTCATCGGTACCTGCAAATTTAAATTTATAATCTCCACTTACTCTTAGCTAGTATAGTGGCAAGCAATGGGTCGAACTCTAGAGAGCTAGAGAGGTTACTTATTGTTCTGTAAAAAGAAAGACAGTTGGGTTGTGAGTAATTAGGAAACAGTGCAGAAAATAGGAAACAAACGAGTTGATATCAATCAGAGAGAATATTCGGTCTTGGATTTTTAATTGTGACTTGTTTTATCATCGACTTCTAATTATCTATTTTCTAGTTCCTAAGTGTAGTTACTCCCATTCCAAAATATAACCTAAAGTAGGGCCTTTCCGAGCGCCTACACCACAATCAACTTCCTTTCCGGGTTATAGAATTCTAATCCTAGCAATCTAATACTCCATTCCAAGATATATCAGATTAGTGCACTATTTGTTCTCAACGGTCTAGTATCAAACAAACAGCAAATAAGGGGAATGAATTGCTCGGCTAAGCCTAACCGTTCCGAGTATCAACTTAGCCTTGCAATTCAAACCGAGATAATTAAGCACAAGGACTAGTAGAACAATGAAAATAGCACTAAGCAATAAGTCTCAAAAACAACGTCACAATGTATTAAACCCTAAACCGAATAATGAGTTTAGCTAGACATGGCCATGGGAACAAAAGACAATAAAAATAAGGGAAGAATGCTCTTCTCTATTGCCGAACGAAGGGAGAAGCGCCGAGATGATGGTAGGATGATTTGGGACCGAGAGGAGAGAGAAGCTCTGAGAATGAGATGCTTCTTCGAGTGAGGGATGCTTGAAACCCTTGATATGAGGTTCTATTTATAGAGTAGACAAGGGCCTCGAAGTTTCCAAGTTGAAGTCGGTCCATAAACGGTTTTAGGAAACATGTCCTAAAACCGACTTTGCTTGGCTTGTAAGTTTACTTGGCTAGCAAGTTTACTTGGCCAACAAGTCTTCTAGAAGCTTCCTAAACCGCCACGCATGGAGGAGAAGACGGGCCGAGATTTGTGACTTTGAACTCGGCTTGGGCCGGTGACGGGCGTCGTCGTACCCGTCAAAAATAATATTTCTTTATCTCCGACTAGCTTGTGGTAAGTCGGGTCGTATCCACAGAGACGGTGTGAGAATCTGTTCACTAAGTATAAAAGTAACAATGGGGGGTAAATTCCGAACAAGTCAAATAAAAACGCAAGTATCAAAACACGATCAATTATCAATAGAGAAACCGTCACACAATTCGAGTATCAAATGTCAAAGAACAGGGCAAGCTAGAACTTTCGATTGTGATGCAAGACTAAATCATTAACCCAACCGTTTTGATTTCTAATGTTTTACAACTTATAGCTCCCCGCTAGGTTGCACTACAAGTTGTCCTAGGGTGTCAATCCTAGTGGTATATTACTCGTATCCTAGTTTACTATCCCCGCTAGGTTGCTAGTAAACTATGATAATTGAAATCAACACACAAACAAAAGCTCCCCCGCTAGGGTTCCACTCATGCTAGCATATCAAATCCATAAACAATGCATAGTAATATAGCGCAAAACATAGAAATTCAATATGTGTCTTGATGGACCATAATTGTATGAATCATAAACACAGTTAAACCCACCAAATTAGACTGTTAGTCTATATAACTTTTGCTTGTTAGTTCCGATATTTATCTACAGGGTATTTTGGAGTCTAGAGAGAATACACGCTAAGGAGGAGTTTTTAAGCTGAAAAGATATTACGAGTCATTCCAAGGTCACGACCAGATGCCGACTGAAGAAATATCATGAACCTGACATGGAATCACTCAAAACAAGTCCAACCGAAGAGCAACCAGAGTCAGTCTGGAGCTGAAATGAACCGATAGTTTTGTGAAAACTTCACAAAACTCACAAACCACTCTCCTTCCTCCACCTAGCCGGCGGCTTCCCCCACTCATCCTCCTCTCCCCTTCCTCCACATGGGGGGGGGGGGGGGGGGGCGGCTATGGCTTCCCACACCATGGGACCGGCGGCTTTTGAAGCCCTCCATGGATGTGTGACAAGTGTTGCCTCCTTGTGGCTCCTCCATGCCTATAAATACAACTCCATTCCCTTTGTAAACTTCATCCACAATCCCATCTTCATTCCAAAACATCACTTATCTCTCTAGATTTTGGGGCACTTTTGTAAGCTTTTGTGTTAAATCTATAATACTCCTGTTGGTTCTTGAGTATTCTAGTAGTTTTTGAGAATACTCCTGCTGGTTCTTGAGTAATCTCCTTTACTTACTGTCTTTCAAAAACCCTCGAGTACTTAGCTATGGTATCCACCTCTATGGATATTCGTAGCTAAACTCTTCATTCGGTTGAAGGGGTGTACTTGTATCATAAAATGTTTTAGGCTATACTCTTAGTGCCTCTTCTTTGTATTCAAAACTTGTTCTATGTGCCATATATAAGGTCAGAACTTCCAAGGCTGAGTGGATGCTTGAAATGGTAAAACTCTTCCGTGGGGGTTCGTGAACATACTCGGGTAAGTGGATGCTTGAAATGGCAAAGGTTATCTGAGGAGTTCGACCTCTTTTAAACACCATTTGGTTTGATCGGAAATGATTGATCAAATGGATGCACATAGGCTAGTATACCTTGAAATGGGGTGCTAGTCTAAATAGAACAAGTGCTCTACGACCTTGAAATGGGCTAGACAGTGTGTGCAAATCGAGCGCTTGAAATGGCCTTGATACACGTTTGAATACTTAGTAGGATCACTAAGGGTCAATGATAAACAGGCTATGATACAAGGCCCCCGAAACGGAATGCTTTCCTTAGATTTAAACACCACCTGCACTTACTTTCAATTTTAGTATAAACTGCTCATCAACTGCTCACCTTCCGGAAGACTTGCCAATCACGCAACAATCGCTGTAAGTCTTCTCTTTTATTTTCAGTATTTACTTTTCTGTCATTTACTTTTCCGCACTAAAAACCAAAACCAACCAAAAAAAACACTTACTTTTCCGCACTAAAACCTCAATCAACCTAAAAACACGCTCCCTCGCTGTACAATTCCCTCAAATAATAGCTTATCCCCCTAATTCCCTTGGGTTCGACCCCTACTTACCACTTGCTACCCAGTAGTGAAGTCGCGAGTAGCGGACTTATAAATTTATTTGTATATTTGCTCTGACGACAAGCATCTGTCAAGTCTCAAATCAAAGCATCACAATATCAAGTTCTAGCTTACACAAATGAGTTTAGCTACTCATCATAATGCAATACATAATCAAGTATTTGATGGAGTGAAATAGAAAGTACTGATGACAAGAATCAATGGAGTGTGTGTCTCCCAAAAACGCCTCTGGTCTTTGTCTCCCCAAACAAAACGTCTCTGGTCTTTTTTCAATCCTCCGAACAATTGTTCTTTTCTCTCTAACCGTTTGTCTTTTTCAATCCCAGAAACGTGTCTCTCAACCAAACCAGCTATCCTCGGCCAAAGAGACCTCTCAAACCTCCAATGGTGTGTTCACAAAACCACCAAATCACACGGCCAAAAGAAGACTCCCAATTCTACACGGACCAAAGCCAATTTGATTTTCCCTTTCTCCTTTCTTTTATCTTCTCTAAAAGTGGCTCCTCAAATTCTGATTTCCTCCTTTCTAGAATGGCTCCTCGATTCCATCTATATTTCTTCCCGAGTAAACAAATCAGAATTTAAGAAAATTTGTTTGCCAGCTTTCCCCACTTACGTCTCTTGATTTAACGTCCGCGGACGTCTTAACAATTTCGGTAATTGTTAAGACGTAAGTGCCCATAATTCTTCAGACGTAAGTGGTCTGCACTGACTAAAACTTCAGCACTTCGGACTTCATTTCTTTCGATGCCAAACATCTTCTAATGGGCTCCTTTTAGCCGATATTCCTCTATGGTCTCCGAATGCACCTGAGAATGAAAACTACACACAGGTAGTGAAATAATATACAGACAAACATTAAGAGACGGGGTTTTAACATATAAAATAGTCGTACAATTACGACTTATCAGCCGGACTTCACTCGGTTTGGATCGGGCCGACTCGGCATGCACCTAAAGTGTAAAGTGCATGTGGAACTCTCGGCCAGATTGTCTGTCTTCAGTTCAACTCTTGTTTCGACCATCCAAACGATCTCGTCTGCTCTCGGTGTAAACTAGAGAGTTGTAGGGAATTGAGTCACCTTTGCAATGGCATGTGGCTCGTATTTTTTTGATCAGTGGTCCATTCCCAGAACTCCGTCGACTGTCCAAAGGACTAATCAGAAACTGTGATGTTTTTTGGCCTAAAATGCCAGTCTTTAAGCGCGTTTCCTCCTAGAGCTTCCGAAACACCTGAAATGCAAAACAAACTAAGAAGTAACTGTTTGTATGATAAAGTGTCGGAATTTGTGGGATTTGTTGACTCGATGAGTCGTATAAAGACGGCTCATCACCGCCCATCCACGGATCAATGTCTAGATTAGTCTCAATCTTTGAACGCCGCCCATCCACGGATTATCAACGATCTCGATTTATTAAACTAAAGGTTTTCCTATTAATTCATGTAAACATGACCTAATATCAATTTCATGTAATCCGGTTAATACCTAGGACCCATCCATCTTTCGGTAATTAACCTAAATATGTTCTGGCAATGCAAACATACCCTTTGATGTAAATACTTGCATAGAACGATAAAATTAAGCACACAATGAAATTGAATATTCGAATCGCATAAATAAAAGACTTCCATTGATCACATGAGAGTTAGGGTTACATAGCACGGGATCCGTAGGATCCCAGAATTAAGAGACTACTCGCTATTCATGGTGATTAAACCAAAAACAGTGTATAGAGAAGGAAAGAACGAGTAAACCGTAAAGACGCGGTGGCTCGTCGAATTCCTCACGATGAAATCTTTGTCTCTTCTATAAGCTAAGGTTTTTCTCTCCAAAATAAGCACACCCCTCTATTCTGGTCGTGTTTCCTTATATAGATCGTCTAAAAAGGCTGAAAAGCCCAAATTCGGTTTTTGGAAACAACTTGTAAATTGCCCAGATCTTCACCAATTGCTTTGCTTTGCTTCGGATCAATCCAAAAGTGTTAGGTATGTGATATATGACCTGAAACACTAGAAAATAGATCAAATGTGGACAATTTGTCGAGAGAACACGTGTTATCCTTCATCGAATGTAGTGAATAATTAGTCGAAATATCGACTGATCAAAACACTCCACACTTAGGATTTGTTCATCGCGAACAAACATCAAGCAAAAAGCAGAATAAATACATGAGTGAATGCAATGATCAATGGCCATAAGCAATAAGCTACCCACTCAAGTGACATGTGATCAATCCTAACCAACACAAAAATAAAGAGATAACTCACTGTCGTAGAGGACACGAATGCATTTAGCATATTCATCAAGCCTTTATACCCCTAGGCTGCCTTAGTAGGACGAGTATAGTCTCGTGAAGGTTTTCAGGAATGGGACTACCTACAAATCCCCTATACAACTAACTAACGTGTATGCATGAATGATGCTTAACGAGTCACAGTAAAGTCATGTCATATCTCGGATTCATCGTGTTACCTCAACTTCAAGTCAAACATCTTCATCAGAGTTTTCGGACAATCATAGATTAAACGGGTTATGAATTCAAACGGTCAATACACATGGCTAGCAATCGACTAATCACACGTTTTAAATAGTTCTGTAGCAACATAATAAGAACATCAATAGTTACACAAAACATGCTCGGCATTCACCTATGCTATCTAGGGATAGTCCACGGGTTCTTGGCGCAAAGCTCATTCTCAAGTGCCAAGGACTAGGCAATGACCCGTAAGAGAAGAGGAGCCTGGCTTAAGAATTTTTTCTGAGAAATAGTACAAAAATTTGCATCAAAAATTTCCGTGCAAGCACGAGGATCGTCCCTTAGTTTCTAGTACATGAATTCTCAAGATAAGTTGTGATTGCACGCAATGAGAAGATGGAATTACACTACATCAAGCAGAAGGGGGCAGAAATTGTTTCAAAAGTGTTTTCCATACACAAGGGGTGACTTTTCTCACATTGCCCTTGGTATTTTTCTGCTCTCGTAGAATTTTTTTATTTTCTAACTGGTTTTCTTTCAAAAACAACTATGCTTGGGGTCAATCTTTCACCTACCTTTGAAAATTAAAAACTTTGTTCTTGAGGGAAAACTTGAAGGCCAATTTTCTAACTCCACACTTAAAGCTTGACATAGTGTATGAATAAAGGCGGGTGCATGCAAATCACAACGAGTGTAGAGAAACACATACTAGTACTAAGGTCACCTAGAAAAAGAGATGTAATTTATGTTTTTGACATTTTTGAACCAGTGCCTACTGACTTCAGGTCTCAAACATGCTTCAAGAAATACGTAAAATGTGTGATAGTCAAAGGCTAGCAATGATACTGACTCAAGAGAATACACACACAGTTAAAACTATTTCAAGTCCTAGACTTCCAATCCAAATGAGTGTCAATCAGTCAAGGAGTATCGTAGAAAACGAGGATTTCAATCGCAATACGTAGATAGTTGAGCATATGCAAGAATGAATGTGATATGCAATGTGTGTGACTATGCGCTACCCACTCCACACTTAAAAATAAGCTTAGTCCCTAAGCGAAGAAATAAAAGATAAGATAAAGCGTATAAGAACTTCACTCGTGTGTGATGGTGTGATATCCATGGAGATTAAGCGATGCTCGAGCAGGTCCCGTGATGATCGATCCATCACGGGCAGTCACGGGACTAAATTTCTTCGACTTTCCTTTGCTGGCACACCCCACTTAAAACCACTGCACACACATGAAATCACACAATGCAAATGAAGATGCAAAACTAGCTAAATACTTACAGCGCGGGTTACTCCCCAAAGAGGCCTAGTTTAACGTCTTGGCGAGACAAAGCAAGGGAGATAGGACTAGAAGCGATCTCGGGAAGTCCCTCGCTGAGATCCCTTGTCGAGAAGCATGTTATCATCAATGTCGTCAGGCGGTTCCCGGTGCTTCAGGACGTGATAATGCTTAAGGCGTAGCCTGTCGACCACCACTGACTTTCCTCCCTTAGTACTATGCCCCCACGTGACTATCTGAGCATGCTCTCTCCACTGCGTACGGACCACTCCACTTGGTGCGCAGCCTCCCAAGGAATAATTTAAGGCATGATTTGTAGAGAAAAACTCGTTCGCCTCGACTGAATTTTCTGCGCACCATTCGCTTATCATAACAGGTCTTTGTCCTCTCCTTAAAGATATCTCCCGGGTCAAGAAGTTCATCCCCGCGACTTGCATGTATAGGTGTCAGCTCTCCCTTACAGGGTTCCATATCGGAGCCGGTAGTCTGTTCAGTTTCAGTTGCTCCCTCATTGCTTACTGCGCATATATTCATCGGGATGGGGCATCCCTGTAAAACTCTGCAAGGTTCAATAGAGGTCAGTGAAATAGCATCATTAACATCAGCAAAGTCCAGTATATCACAGTCAGCAAACAGACTAGGACTCCTAGACATGTCAGACAAATTAACAACAACTCTCTCATTGCGTATTCGCAAGGCTAAGGAACCTCTATCCATGTCAATGACTGCCTTAGCCGTGTATAGAAATGGTGTACCAAGAATAATTGGGATATCTACGTCCTCTGAGATGTCCAACACTATGAGATCAGCAGGAAAATACAGGTTCTTCACCTTAACTGGAACATCCTTCAGAATCCCTCTCGGGAGTCTACAAGAACGATCTGCAAGGTGAATAGTGATGTTAGTAGGACATAGATCACCCAATTTCAGTTTAGCATACAGAGAATATGACATGATAGACACGCTAGCACCAAGATCACATAAAGCACGACGAACAGGAAAACCACCAATATCACAAGGGATAGAAAAACTCTATGAGTCTTGAAGTTTGGGCAGCATGGGCTGGTGCATGGCTGCACTACACTCCTCGGTCAAGGCCACCATCTCAGTACCATCAATCTTCCGTTTCCCAGTCAGAATCTCCTTCATGAATTGGGCATAAGTGGGGATCTGGGTGATTGCATCGGCGAAGGGCATCGTGATGTAAAGAGTACGAATTTTATCGACGAACTGCATGAACTCTTTATCTCTTCTTGCACCCTTGAGCCACTGGAGGAATGGAACTGGAGGTCTATAAGGGGCTGGCTCTACTGGCTGCGCAGAATTTTTAGCATGGTTTTTAGCTTCCTTTGATGTTTCCCCTTTAGCGGATGTAGAATTAGGCGCTGAATTCACAGCTGGAGTTCGAGTGGCGTTAGCTGGCACCATTTCAATATGTTTTCCTCCTCGGAGCGTGATGGCGTTCACTGTCTCCCTAAGACTCGGATCCGGCCTTGAAGGGAGTTTCCCATGTTCTCTGTTTGTTGAATTTGCTAGTTGAGCAATCTGATTTTCCAGCATTCTGCCATGAATAGCGAGCTGCTCGACCATCTTTTGCAGGTTTCTTAACTTAGTGGCAGTCTGCTCGGATGCCTTTCTCTGTTCCTCGAACATTCTGTGTTGATCATTAGACGTCTTTCGCTGTTCGGCTATGAAGCTAGCTAGCATAGCTTCCATGGTTGACGTCGGTCCTGAGTTCTGATCTCACTGCGGCTGAGTTGGATTGTTTAGCTCCCTGAATTTTGATTTTGTTGTTGTTGAGCTTGGTTATTGTACTGAGTCCTGGGCTGGTAGGGATTGTTCTCCTGCTGCTATTTATAAGGAAAACCTGGTGCTACCTGATTCTGCGGCTTGTAAGAGAGGTTGGGATTATTCCTATTCAGATTATCCCATCGGTTCATGCCTGGTCCTTGGTTGTATTGCCCCACATAATTGGCGTCCTCCTGGTTTCCGCCGTTATTATCTTATCCCATCACCGGGCAGCCATCTGCAAAGTGAGAAGGAGAGCCACAAATCTGACAATAGACACTGACATTGGCAACAACCGACGGCTTCATAGCTGATTCTGTCTTCAGATTTTTGATTTCGGTTTCGAGCATCTTCACTGTATTAGTCAACTTAGCGATGTCGTTGGTGCCATCAGTGTGGCAGAGGTCTTGCATGCCCTTTCTGTCCTTGGGATTCCCTCGATCGCTGGTCCAGAGGTGGTAGTCTTGAGCTGCTCTCTCTATAATATCATAGGTCTCCTTTAGCAGGACTCCGTTCAGTCCCCCACTAGCTGCTTGGTTGATCAGGGTGCGCATCCCCTGGTCGATTCCTTGATAGAAAGTATCAATAATCTGCCATAATTCCAGGTTGTGATGGGGACACAGTCTCATCAGCTCCTTATACCTCTCCCAAGCCTCGTAGAGAGTCTCACCATCCATAGATCAGAACGAGATGATCTTGTTCCTGAAATGTGCTGTCTTCGATGGTGGGAAGTACTGCTGGAGAAAGGCTTCGGCCAGTTTGCCCCATGTAGTGAAAGTGCCCTCTGCATGACTATCGAGCCACCTACTAGCCTTATCAGAGAGTGAAAAAGGGAAGTACTGCTGGAGAAAGGATTCTGGAGGGACACCATTTGTCTTGACTGTGTTGCACATCTGGACAAACCGCTTTAGGTGCTGATGAGGGTCTTCATTTTGCCTTCCTGTAAACTGGTTGCTCTGCACCATCTGAATGAGTCCAGTTTTGAGCTCCCATGTGTTGTTTTCTATTCCAGGTGGTGCAATGGCAGATTGGAATCCTGAGACACGAGGAGCAGTGTAGTCCCCAAGAGTCCCGCGCACTGGTTGTTGCACAGGACGCCACTGGTCGTCTTCGACCACATCATTCAAAGCTCAGTTCTGATTCATGGCCATCGCTGCAAAGTTGCAATTCAGTGCTCGTAGCTGCCGAGCTTCGTTCTGGACCCTGCGAAGAGTTCTTCATTGGTCCGGCGTGTCCTCGTCTGAAACCTAAATTTGCTTCTTCTGCCTGGGTGTCATCCTTGGAATGTACTAAATAGCACCTGCAAAAAACCAAGGGAAGAGTGAACATAGCAAGAAAAGGAAACAGAAAAAGACAAGTAACGAACAAGGTGGAATAGTCTAAACTACACACGTTAAATCTAATATCACACTAAACGCTGCTCCCCGGCAATGGCACCATTTTGACCCGCGTATTTTTAACCCTTTATAGTTGTCAATTTATATGTTTTAGGGGTCAAGTTGCAGTCAAACAAAATTTATAACCTTGGTAAGCCAAGGGTCGATCCAAGGAACAGACGCGTGTGAATACTAGCTAACAAGCGGCCTATTTAGCTATTCCGATTAAAAGAGGTTTTGTTTGTGATGAAAATTGCAATAATTAAATAACAGAAATTAAAGATGCGGAAATTAAAGGTTGTGTTTTTATCAGAGAAAGAATTCCAGAATCCATACTTCACCCGTGCTAACCCCACTAATCATGCAATCATGTTACGTAAATTATTCATGCTATCGAATATGGAATCAAACCGAAATAACACTAGACAAGCCACCCATCCATGAATCATTGTCTAGATTAATCTCAATCGTTGAACGCCGCCCATCCATGGATTATCAACGATCTCGATTTATTAAACTAAAGGTTTTCCTATTAATTCATGTAAACATGACCTAATATCAATTTCATGTAATCCGGTTAATACCTAGGACCCATCCATCTTTCGGTAATTAACCTAAATACATTCTGGCAATGCAAACATACCCTTTGATGTAAATACTTGCATAGAACGATAAATATAAGCACACAATGAAATTGAATATTCGAATCGCATAAATAAAAGACTTCAATTGATCACATGAGAGTTAGGGTTACATAGCACGGGATCCGTAGAATCCCAGAATTAAGAGACTACCCACTATTCATGATGATTAAACCAAAAACAGTGTATAGAGAATGAAAGAACGAGTAAACCGTAAAGACGCGGTGGCTCGTCGAATTCCTCACGATGAAATCTTTGTCTCTTCTCCAAGCTAGGATTTTTTTCTCCAAAATAAGCACACCACTCTATTCTGGTCGTGTTTCCTTATATAGATCGTCTAAAAAGGCTGAAAAGCCCAAATTTGGTTTTTGGAAACAACTTGTAAATTGCCCAGATCTTCACCAATTGCTTTGCTTTGCTTCGAATCAATCCAAAAGTGTTAGGTATGTGATATATGACCTGAAACACTAGAAAAGAGATCAAATGTGGACAATTTGTCGAGAGAATACGTGTTATCCTTCATCGAATGTAGTGAATAATTAGTCGAAATATTGACTGATCACATCTATACATAAGTTGCTAGTACATCAAATGGATGTAAAGATTGCTTTCCTAAACGGTGATTTAGAGGAAGAAATATACATGAAGCAACCGGAAGGTTTCGTTGTAAAGGGACAAGAGCACAAGGTATGCAAGCTTGTTAAGTCATTATATGGACTTAAACAGGCACCTATGCAATGACATCAAAAATTTGATGAGGTGGTGCTTTCCGATGGATTTATCTTAAATCAATCGGATAAATGTGTATATAGCAAGTTTGATAATTCAGGAAATGGAGTTATCATTTGTCTATATGTAGATGATATGTTGATTTTTGGCACTAACCTAGACTGCATAAATCAGACAAAGGATTTCTTATCTTCTAAGTTTTCCATGAAGGACATGGGGGAGGCGGAAGTCATTCTTGATATAAGAATAGAAAGAGTGGGAGGGGGTCTAGCTTTGACACAATCTCATTATATTGAGAAAGTGTTAAAGAAGTACAAGTACTTGAACTGTCATCCGGTGAATACTCCTTTTGAATCTTCCAAACACCTTCTTCCCAATAAGGGAGCCCCCGTGTCACAACTTGAATATTCAAGGGTCATTGGAAGTTTGATGTATGCGATGACAAGTACAAGACCAGACATAGCTTTTGCGGTGGGCAAGCTAAGTCGATATACAAGTAATCCTAGTGAGGATCACTGGCAAGCGGTTCATAGGGTACTTCGGTATCTTAGGGGAACGATGACAGTTGTAATTTATGCTTTTCAAATTTGTAAGATTCGAAAGCAATAAATTGGTCAAACACAATTTATAACCGGTAAGTACCGGGTCGTCCAAGGAGCAATGTTAAACTCAAGATCACTATTCGATTTTACTACAATAAGTCTATTTCCTAACGAACGTGTGAGATGTGATTTATGACTTTCCAAGCAATGATTAACAAAATAAAAAGGTTGTTTTCAAGGTTTTCAAAGACGCTCCTCTGGTACTACTTCCCTCCTTGGTGCATTAGACTCTTAACGGTTCAATTTCATGCAAGAACGAGTAATGTAAAGGTTAGATTAAGGCGTGTCCCTATTAACTTGAATTCAACCTCTCGATATTTTTATTCGATTTAAGGGAGAGTTACCTTGCACGTGAGCTTCAATCGCTAGATGTTGTTAGCTCACGACCTACTCAAGGTTCTCAATCATCAACGCTAGTTGAGTGATCAATAGCCAATGAGCGGTTTAAGATCAAGCCTATCACAATGCCATTATGAGCCACGCTAGTGATTGATGAGTCGTATTTATACGACTCGTCGAATCAACTAATCCCGTCTATTTCGATACTTTTTTTGATGCGAACAGTTACTTTTCAGTGTTGTTTGCATCTCAGGTGTTTCGGAAGCTCTGGAAGGAATATGCGCTTAAAGACGGCATTTCGGTGCTGAAATCATCACATGGAGTTCATGGAGTCGAATCGAGAGCCAAAGTCAAGACTGACGAGCAAAAGAAGAAATGCATCTCAGACCGGGTCGCGGGCGCAGGCAAGATTAATCAGATCATCCGCGGACGTTAAAGTGTTCATCGTCCGCGTCGCTAAATTGGGCATCGTCGCTAAGACGTGCAACGTGGACTTGAAGGCTGCAGGATTGGACAAGAAATTACAGCTCAGTGAGCTTGAGGAACTGCGCCTGGAGGCTTACGAGAGCCAATCAGACTACAAGGCGCGCACTAAGCTGTACCATGACAAGTTCATTCTACGACGCACTTTCGAGGTCGGCCAGCAGGTACTAGTATTTTCATCACGTTTACGATTAATGCCTGGCAAATTGCGTTCTAGATGGACAGGTCCCCACATAATTACGAAGGTTTTCAACCATGGAGCACTTGAGCTGGAGAACCCGAAGAATGGCGACCGTTTTAAGGTCAATGGATAACGGGTGAAGCACTATCACGGCGACGCCAAACTGCCCACTCAGCAGTTCGACCTGGCCGAACCTCCCACTGAACCATAAGAGAGGTAACGTCGAGCCAATGACGTAAAACAAAGGCGCTCGCAGGGAGGCAGCCCGGCATTTTTTTTACTTTCTTTCGTTTTTCGTTCTTATTTCATCTTTCTACTTTATTTGAGTTTTTAGTCGTGTTTACACGTTGTCTAGTGGGAAAGAAATTTATTTTATGCAGGCAGAGGTTTTTTCTCAGAGGGGATCGCGGGTCACGAATATATTAAACGCCGCGGACGAGGAGGAGATTAAGGTTTGACCGCGCCAATAAAATGGGCAGAACCCGCGACGCATGCATTGACCAAACAGACTGGCCTTTCTCAGACCGGATCGCGGACGATTTGAATTTTAAATCCGCGGACGAAGTACACTTTATGAGTTGACCACGGGGATTAACATGGTCGTGACCCGCGGCGTGTTGTTGACTCGAAACCCTAAACCCAAATCTCACACGCTTCTCTCCTCCTTTCCTCTCCCAACTCAATCCTTCAGCCGCCGCTTCACAACCGACGACCTCCGCAGCCTTCCGCCTCCATTCCGCCGCCCTCCACGCCACTGGAACCTCTCTCAGCCCGTCCCTGCCCGAACCGCCACCAAATTCAGACGAAGTTGAGGTATTTCTGGGTTTTCTCGTCGGATTTTTAGGGTTTTTAAAGCTAAGGTGAATGTACTTCGTCCGATAAACAATTGGCGCTCAATTTGTGGTATTTGAATCGTCCTAGGGTGTATAAGTTGCTACTTGTCGATTTCGGTTTAGAATTGAAGAGTTCCGATCGAAGGAATCGATCGACGGCGAAATTTCCAGACCGCGGGTAATGCCAATTTTATGGCCGCGGGTGATGAGGATATTAGCATCCGCGGATGGCACAATTAAAGTGTGCATGACCCGCGGCTTCCGTTGACCAGCGTTGACCGGTTCAATTTTGGCTTAATTTCCTACTGATAATCTAATTGTTTCCGTGTTTGTTATTTGCAGTGTCATGGCGCCTCCATCACTTACATTCAAGGAACTGTACGCGGGATTGATGGCTCGCAAACATGCAGCGAGTAGGTTCGTGGATACAGACTTTCTAAGACTTACCGGATTCGAGGATCGAGTCCGAGAGCTGCTAACGGTCAGTGGTTGGCCAGGACTCCTGACCCTCCAGAGTGAGACAGATGTAGAGGACACATGTGAATTTCTAGCCTCCTTTCGCTACGTCGATCACAAGGAAATTACCCACAGGCACCGAGGAGAGTGGCACACCATCACTCCTCCTCAGATTCGAGAGGTGTTTGGATGGCAAGAAGGAGGAGAGTGGGTTCGTGATGAGTTCGCTCTGGTAGATTCCTGGGTCAGGCTCAGAATTCCCGGTGGAGGCACATTCACACCAAGCAAGACGAGGGTGAATTTCCTTCAGGACCCAGTGATGTTCTACATTCAGAAACTGTTGGGAAACACGATATTTGCTCGGGTAAATGGGATCGACAAGTTCACCTACAGTGACATGATCTGCCTCCGTGCTATGGATCTTGGGAGGCGTGTCGACTTCTGCCACCTGATGTGCTATTTCTGGGAGCATCGCCCGACTGCTGGGCCGGTCGTCTGTGGTGGTTTGATCACATATTTGTTGCGCCGTCTGCACGGGCAGCCTGCTTTGGACCACCAGATCATTCCAGCGGCATTTCTAGACATGAAGGCCTTCACTTCCATGAAGGCGATCAAGAAGAGACCCACCGTCCCGGATCAGTTTGCCTGGACATACCATGCAGTTGCTGAATATCGTCAGCCGTTACCTGCTGAGAGGCGTCGCAGCCATGCACACGAGGCAGGTTCTTCTGCACCTCGTCGTCGCCGTACTCAAGAGTAGCCTCAGCCACAGCCCGCTCCCCAGCCAGCACAACTCCCACAGGAACAGTTGGACATTGCGTTCAACATTTATAGAGTGCTGCACCACGTAATGCTAGGAGCTCAGCCAGTCCCAGCCCCACCAGGATGGACGCCGGATCAGCCTATTCCCCCAGCGTACCTGATTCCACCACATTCGCCATCTTCAGACTCAGACTAGGGGAGTCCTGCTGTTCTTTATTTCTTTTCTTTCCCTTTTTGTTGTGTCTGCATTTGTTTGTTTGTCTTTGAACTAAAGTCGTACCGTGAGGACACGGCTTGGTTCAAAAGTGTGGGGTGGGAGAGTCAGTCAGTCGTGTCAGCACGTTTATTTTCCTTGCATATGCACTGTGTCAGCACGTTTTCATTAAAAAAAATTATGAAAGCATGAAATCTCTCTTCTGTGCTTGAATATGCAATATTGAATGTTGATGTGAAATAGATGAGCTGATTAAATGCACTTCTCTCGTGAAATTCGATTTATGCTCTTACTTGTGAATTTAACCCATTACGTGTCTTCTGAGCTGAGATAAACAGGGATGTGGAGTTGATAGAAACGTCCTAGAGAGACTTGACGAAGCATTCAAAGGACTGGATTCGAACTATATGGTTATATGGATTTCGTGGAGGCTAGCACTTCGAGACGACATGGTTCAGAGTTGCTCCACCACTGCAGCGTTTATGTAGGAAGGCGGGACGGAGACGTAACAAACCGTCCTATCTCTAGTCCGAAGTAACCGGGAAAATAGGTGAGCGACCCTCATCTTGACTCGCGTAAAAAAGGTCGAGGATGAGAAAGAGCGGGGAGGTATTTCCATATGCTTGCGGGCGATGATTGGACCTCCTTCAAAAGAAAGAAGAAAAGGACAAGCAATTCACAATAAAGGAGCAAAGCGCAAGAAAAATCAGCTACGTTGTGAGTTTCATACAACAAAAGAAAAAAGGTGAAGAACATCGCCGAAGGCCAAAGAAAGTCACTACAAAAGCTGTCCAACAAAAAAAAATCAAAAAAAAAGAGAGAAAGAAAGCTCAAAAACCTTGAAGCTCGAATGAATCACGTGCAAGAAAAAGCAATGAAGTATAACCATATAGCGAGAGTTTGGAACAGCAAATGCAGATCATGGGTCTAAAAAGGACTATCTCCCAGACATCCGAATTGATTTGGATTTCAGCTCTGAGGTAACATGTATCAAGTTAATTCCATGATTGAGCATGATGATTTGAGTATCGATTGAGCTATGCGTAGAAAAGCAAGTCTAGACTAGCAACTCATATTCATATGCATTTATTCAAGACATCGAAGAACGAGTGTGATGTCTTTTTGTTCCTTCTATGACTTAGTTCTTGTTCGGGACGAACAAGTTTAAGTGTGGGGTGGTTTGATGAGTCGTATTTATACGACTCGTCGAATCAACTAATCCCGTCTATTTCGATACTTTTTTTGATGCGAACAGTTACTTTTCAGTGTTGTTTGCATCTCAGGTGTTTCGGAAGCTCTGGAAGGAATATGCGCTTAAAGATGGCATTTCGGTGCTGAAATCATCACATGGAGTTCATGGAGTCGAATCGAGAGCCAAAGTCAAGACTGACGAGCAAAAGAAGAAATGCATCTCAGACCGGGTCGCGGGCGCAGGCAAGATTAATCAGATCATCCGCGGACGTTAAAGTGTTCATCGTCCGCGTCGCTAAAATGGGCATCGTCCGCGGCTGACGTCAGCGAACCGGGATTTGGAAATCTGGCCCAAAACGAAATTAGAAACCTTTTTTCATAAAAATTAGGTTTTCGACATCAAAGGAGAGACCGTATTCCCAGAACATGAATTCCCAGAATTGCAGAAGGCTCGAGAGGAGATCAAGCTTTCAACCGGAGAAGAGAATTTCTACTGCTTTCATTCAAAAATACTTTTGTTATTTTGTCATGACTATGAGTAGCTAATTTCGTTATTCGGTTTAGGGTTCAATATATTGTGACAAAGTTTTGAGATTCTTTGCTTAATGCTATTTTATGTTCCACTAGTTTTTGTGCTATTTATCTCGGTTTGAATTGCGAAGCTAAGTGGAGACTTGAAACGGTAAAACTTAGCCGAGCAATTCAGCCCTTATTTTTGCTGCTTGTTTGATACTGAAACGTTAGGACAAGTAGTCGCACGTTAACCTGATAAAACCTGAAACGGAGTTTTAGGTTTGCTAAAACTAGAAGTCTATGACCTAAAACGGAGTGGATTGTGGTGTAAGTGCTTGAAACGGCCTTACCTTAGGTTATAACCTGAAACAGAGTAACCACACTTAGGAACACAAAATTAGATTATTAGAAGTCAATGATAAACGAGTCACAGTAGAAAACCCTAGACCGAATGCTTTCTCTGATTGAATACTTGCCGTTTTATTTCTCTTGCGTGTTACAACAATTGCTCACACCAAACCCCCAATTTTATTGTTTACAGAACGACTTCACCAACACCAGCTCTCTAGGGTTCGACCCTTGCTTGCCACCCTACTAGTGTTTCGCAAGGAAATATAAATTTAAATTTGCAGGTCAAACGATGCCTGTCAGTGATCATCACTTGGCAAAGGAGAATCTACTTTCATTCTAGAACTATTAGTCTCGTTCGGTAGAACACTCGACTTCAAATTCATATTTCTAGGCCACCTAGACATTTTTTATCAAACACTTGGGGTGCATAGAGTTGACATGTATACCAAGTAGATTCATAACCTTAACAAAAGCCTCATTCATACATGTAATCAATATAGAATAGAGTTTTACACACCAAGGAGATCCGTAGACCCCTAGAAACAAATGGGACTACTCACTACTCATGTTCATAGACAAACAATAGTAGTGTTGTTACAAGGATAAAGAACAAAACACAAAGGAGGGTAAGGAAGTAGGAGGAAGAATCTCCCTATATCCTTAGAGTGATTCCACTTGATGAGATGATCTTCAAAACCCTTGAGCTCTCCTAAAACCCTTCAAAAACCTCGATGTTTGTGCCCAAAAACGAAACTTTCTATTTATAGCCAAGGATAAAAATCCTGTCTTTCAGGTGAGACTCGCCCGGGCCTTGGTGACGCTCGGCCGAGCGCGAGAGTGGTTGAGCGCTGGGACTCGGATGGCATGGAATGCTCGGGCGGGCCAGAGGTATGCTCGGGAGGGCCTTTGGGCGTGGTCGGGCGCAGCACGTGGCCGGGCGCAGGTTTTGCTCTGGAGACTCGGGCAGGGCTCGACGAGGCTCGGGCGAGCGCTGGACTATCCGGGCGAGAAATGCGAATAAGGCTCGGCCGGGCGCTGTTGGACTCGGGCGGGTGTCGAGTGTTTCCGAGGGCTTGCCCTGGAAGACTCGGGCGAGGCTTGATGTGGCTCGGGCGGGCGCTGGACCTTTGCATGATAAATCTTGATTTTTGGCTCGAAACTTCATTTTTCCGCGAGAATTGATATCCTTTAGTCCCAGAACCGTAGGATTGGTTTCTAATTAGAACCGGGAATGGACCAAAACTCTTCGTAAATGGATATGTAAATGAGTCGAGAATTCGACTCATCAAAACACTCCACACTTAGAGTTTGTTCGTCCCGAGCAAACAATAAGATCAAGCCAAAGAGAAACAAATGTCGAAAAGCTAAGTCATTATGTTTTGTCGTACATTTGCTCTCCACATCCATTTAATGTCTCAAACTTTTATTTCTAACTACTCTAACACATATTTACAATCTAACTCCTTTTCGTAGGTGTTAGGAGTGCATTTAGCATATGCACCAAGCCTTTAAACCCCTAGGCTACCCTAGTGGACGAGTTATAGTCTCGTGAGAGTTTTCAGAAACGGGAATACGCACTAATCCCAAAATGCACTTATCCCATAAGAATGAATAGCAAGAGTGTTTAACAATTAAGGCATGGATATCTCAAGACTTACTTCACATCCCAAACTAGCATCACAATCACCATACATTTCAAGAGAGTTTTCAAACCGTTTAAGTTCACATGAGGGTGAACATTCAAGGAGGTCAATACTAGTGCTATCAAGTGCCTCACCTAGAAGTCTATTTATTTTTGAAGCAAGGCTTTTGAAAAATGGTTAAAGCTTTTTGTACAAAAACATCATTGATCACCTATGCTAGCAAGGACTAGTCCACGGGTTCACGATTTAACTCATTTCCAAGTTTTAGACGCTAAAGTCGTAATCCATAAGGAAAGAGGAGTTTGACAACAAGAGTTCTCAAAACAAGCATAAACCAACCGATAGCTTACGTGAAATCACAAGGGTTGTCCTAAAGCTCAACTTGCTATCACACAATGTATGTTGTGGACTCACACATATAAAAGATGATGGAAGGGCGTAAAGTCAAGTTTTAAGTGATTTTTACTTGGCCTTTGGCCTACAAATGCTTTCGAGGGGGAACTTACCTTCCTAACCCCCAACATTTGTATGTTTTGGAGCAAAACTTCTCTTGTACTTCGAGAAAGTTTTTAGTCGGGGCTTTGCCCTCTTTGACCAAGTAATTTTTTTTGAATGGGGCTTTGCCCTCTTTTGACTCCACACTTAAAACTTGACAATATGCCCAATGCGAATATGGAATGTGTGAGAAACAACCACAAACAAGGCACGAGGCAAGAGAACTAAAGTCACCTAAAAGCAATCGAGAGGTTTAAGTTTTCATGAAGATTTTAAAGTGTGCTTGCTAAAAACTTTTCCAAGCATGCGCGAAAAATACTTAGATTGCTAGATAGGCACAAGATAGCAATGAAAATTGATTCACGAGAATGTGCATTCAATAGAGCTAGTTTGGTTTTGGAATCTAAATCATGTAGAAGGGAAATGTAAGCTAGATGTGACTTATAGAAATTGAGCATTGATCGTCACAAGCCTTTGGTAGTATAACACTCAAGAAAAGTTGGGATAAAGCATGATGCAAGTGTTCATTTTTAAGAGATATGCATGGTATAAACATGTGAACTATGCGCCTAACCCAAACACTCCGCACTTAAATGAAGCTTAGTCCCTAAGCGCAAAAGATAATAAAACAAAGGTAAGGGCGCATAGAAACTCCCCTCGTTTGTAGAATGTAATTCTCCCTCAATTTCTTGACTCTTGGCAAAAAAGAATATTCCTTGATGGCATTGTGAAACAAGGGGAAAGTCAATGTGAACTAGCATGAATATGAGTACAAAAGTAGTAAGATGGCACAATTGACAAATAACAACCTTGTTGCATAAAACATAATATCCAAGAAAGGTACAAATAAGAGTCAAACATCCAAAATTGCGCACCAAGGCGACTTTAACATTCATGCCACATCAAAATGTCAAATATGAAAATAAGGCATCAAAATAACAAAAGTTTGAAAGTGAATAACATGGTGGCTTATGAGGCATCTCCATCTCCATCTCCTAGTTGTGTAGTACCATCTTCGGCTCTAGTGTCCTCTTCGGCAACTTTCATATGGGCAACGACTCCCTCATCAACCTCCGCGATGGTGTGTGGTGGCTCCTCAGTAGTAGTGGGTGGAGGGGCATTAGTGGATGGAGGAATAGTGGGCGAGGGGGAAACAGGAGGGGGACTAGAATACCCCGGGAATAAGGGAGGTGTAGTGGAAGGCGTGATGCTCATGGCACGGCAAATGTCCATTAGTGTGGAGTTCACCCATTTAGAGTTCTCACGCACAAACTCCTCTAAATTCCCCATGTGCCCATGAATAGAGGAAACTGAGGTCTTCAAGCCGGCAAGGTCCGAAGAAATGGTGGCAAGCTTGCCCCCAAGGAGACCTTCCTCGGTGGAGGAGCACTTTGGACCAAGGGCTCATGGGATGGAGCTTCAGATTCATCGGAGGACCCGGTCAAAGAGGAAGGGGCTATGTCAAAGTACGGAGTGTCCTTGTTGGCATGGTAATATTTATTCTTCTTCTCCCTAGCCGCCTTACGCAAACGACCTTGTGAGGCACCTTACTGTGAGGGGTCCAAGTTTTGCCATCCTTCTTGATGAGCTTCATTACTCTTAAAGTTTCCACATTGAGGGCTATCTTCACAGGAGGTGAGGAACCATCATGATCACACGTGAAGCCACACCTTAGAGCAAGGTGAGTCACGAATGAGCCTCCACCAAATGAAGTCACTTGCGAGGTTGTCTTCGCATACTCCTCAAAACGCTTGGCCAAAATGGTGAACCAATCAAGAACGAGGCCATTGTCCATGGCAAGCATGATAGTTAAATCCGGGATAGTCACCATTCTTACCCCATTCGTACGAATGTTAATCACCAAAGCAACAAATCGATGCATAATCTTCCAAAGCTTGTCCTCGATTGTTGCAGAATTGTACCCCGAAGCGAACCATTCATCTCTACCAGAAATTTTGTGCCAAAAGTTATAAAGCTCGAAATCAAAAAATTTGGGCACATTCACCCCATTCAATGGAAACCTTAGCCATTCACATATTCTGTCCTTAGCAATCTTCTTTTGCGAACCCCCTAGTACAAACTTCCAATGAGTTATCTTCTTCTCCGAATTCCTCACCGCTTCAAAAGAGCGAAGGAACTCTTGCACAACCCTCATGTACATTCCCGGATCATCAATGAATATAATGTCTAAACCGGAGTGTGAGAGCCAGGAATGTACCTCATCATGTAGTCCAAAATCGGTGAGGGTCTTCGCGTGAGGAAATAGTGTGGCAACCGGCGCCTTGCCCTTCTTTGTGATCGATGCCAAGTTCACCGTATGCCTTTCATTTGTGAATGTCAATTCCGCATCGAAAGGATACGGTCTTGCGGTTGCGGGCTCGGGCAAGGGCGCTGGAGGCAATGCTAGCGCCATGGATGGAATAGATTCGCTTGGAGTCACTAAAGTCTTGGACTTCCGTTTCTTTGATGGCCTAGGGGCTTCTTCCTCAAATGGAGGATCCAAGGGGTCGTCCTCCATTGATACCGAGCTCTCTACGGCTTTCCTGGACTTCTTTGATGGCCTGGACGAAGTAGGAATGGACTTATCCACCGCCGGGGCTTGGCTAGGACCTTGAGTGCCCGACATGGATTGCTTGGCCTTCTTTTTTTTGGCTTGGAGAGGCTGGGGTTGGGTTGAGATGAAGAGGCTTCCATCTCTTTCTCCTTGGCTTTCTCAAGCCCCTTGGTTCGCGCCATTGTCGGATTCGAATGGAAGAGGAAATGAACAAAGGTGATTGAAGCGAGAGCGACTGTGAGCAAGGGCACGGATGGGGCGGGGTTTAGATCAGGCAAAGAGTGGACGGCTGAAGGTGGTGGTCGGAGGGTTGAGTGCGGCTGACAAGGAGAGTGCGGCGGAGCTCGAATGGGGGGGTTTGAATTTTAGGGCAAAATCGGATTTTGATTTTTTGAAAAGGAACGTGGCTTATATAGCAGGGAGAGACTCGGGCGGGGCTTTGGATCGCTCGGGCGAGCGTTGGATGTTTCCAAGTGGGGGCGCACGGGATGCCCGGGTGGGTAGGAAGGGACTCGGGAGGATTGGTGACACGAGCTGGCAGTGTTGTTGGATCAACAGTTGCTCCAGAACTTTCAGTCACTTCCATGGATTCTGGCTAGGAAGAAAAACATAGCAGGGGAAGGAAAAAAAGGGAAAGAGCAGGGAGCTGAACGGTAGCCTTGGATCGTCTAGGCGTGGCTCTGATACCATGAAGAAGCTCAAGGAGCTGAGCTCGAATGGAGCAGTACATGATGATCAATGGAGGCGCAAAAAATGACAAAGGCAAAAGGAATGTTTGTGAAAGTTTGTTACAACTACTGTGCTGTATTGTCCTCACTTGTATACATAGACAGGTATACATAATTAGCTAATTACAGTTAGGTCCTTAGAGTTTATGTATTTACAATTAGATACTAAGGCCCTGTCTATTTGAACTCTATTTTTTGATGGTTAAGATAAGATAAGTTACTTTCAATCACCATAAGTTACTTTCAGTTACTATAAGTTACTTTCAGTCACTATAAGTTAATATAAGGTTCAGTTAAGTTACGTTAAGGTAAGTTAGACCACTAACACCACCACCGCCGGCCGCCGCCGGCCACCTCTGGTGTACGTCCGGAGGTCCACCGGAATTGGCCGGCGGTGGTGGGCGGCAGGTGGTGGTGGGGTCCTTCTGTTAAGTTAAGTTACTATAAATTTCAGTTAAGTTAATATCAATCACTATAAGTTACTTTCAGTTACTATAAATTACTATGAATCAAAGTCACTATCAATCACTGTAAGTTACTATCAGTTAAGATAAGATAAGACACTATAAGTTTCTGTTCAAATGGACATACCCTAAGTATTGCAATTGAGCCCTAACAATATGTTTCAAACTATACTGTCCTTTTTCAAAATGCTCAAGTAAGCATGTCCTCATAAGCTATCAACTATATTGTGATGTCGGAGATATACTAAGTATTTGTCATTCATTCTTAGCAATTAATTGCTGTTTAGTGCTTATACCATGATAGTTATGCATGGTATATAGAACTAAAATGAATATATTAGAGAAAATACAATGAGAAAAGTATATGGAACTGAAGAAATTACCCAAGCAAGTCATTTAGTTTTGCGGTGTCTCTTAAAAGGTTTCTGCAAGATTGCAGGCACAGAATGCTGTGCAGCTTCTGCCACAGCTTGAGGCTCGCTCATTTTCTTCTCAGAGAAAATTTTCAGAAGATTCTCAATAATCTTTTGGGAAAAGTACACATTGGTGCCCCGAATTATGGATATTTTTTAATTGAAGGTCCAAACTATTGATTTTTCCAATCAGGTGTAAAATAAAAAATAAAATACAAATTTTTGAACACCGAACACTGTAGCTACATCGTGATTAAATTGTGAACTCAACCATGTGAACCCCGTTGAAAATCACCCGACAATTTCACCATGAACTCTTAACGTATTAAATTCGATCTTTATTCTTTAGTACCAATAGACCTTTTTATTGAGTCGTTATTAACGAGGTTCACATAATTGAATTAGCAATTTAATCACGGTGTAGCTACGGTGCTCGTTGTTCGAAAATTTGTCAATTTAATTTTTATTTTACTCTTGATTGGAAAAATCAATAGTTTGGATCTTCAATTGAAAAATGTCGATAGTTCAGAGCACGAATGTATACTTCCTTTCTTTTCCTATTTCTGCACACAGAACTTGGAGAATATCCTGACGGCACCATGTCAGAAGCAGATCAGTTGCACCATGAGACCATTTTGATAATTCATATGCAAGTTGTCTCTTCTCTGCCACACTCATCTTACTACATTTTGATGCATCTAGCATAACCTCTGTTACGAGAAAATGTACCCAACAATTTAAAAGGTATTCAGAGCTTGAAACAAATGTAAGAAAATGAACGATTTCAAACTGGTGAGATTTAAGCTAAGCATATCTTATTCTTATCTTAATGTCATACAAATTGAATACACGAATCAGTGAGGGATATACACAAAAGAATGCCAATGGTGGGATCTACTCAAGGACCAGGTACTAATATATCTAATCTAAATCACAAATACATCCAGCCAAGCTCAAACTACAACATGCTAATGGTTGACATAAAAACCCAGCTGTTAGTGGTAATTAATAAGATTAGTGACGTGCACAATGTCGTAGTGTGCAAATCAACTTTAAATTTATAATCCACTATCTTGTACTTTACTATAGAATAGTAAGGTGGCAAGTAGGGGTCGAACCCAAGGGAGATAGATCAAATACTCATTGCTCTTTGTGCGAAATGTAAAGGAAAGTAATACAAGTTTTTGGGGTTTTGAAAGTGGTTTTTGTAAAGTAAGTACAAGTGCAAAGTAAATAGCAAAAGATGTGATCAAATAGAATGGAATTCGGTCTAGGGGCCTTTGTTATAGCTCAACTCATCATAGACCTCTGATGATCAATCCTTGTATCCATAAGTGTGGGTTAGTTCTTTTTCAAGAGAAAAACCCTAAAGTAAGGCTCGTTAGAGCGCATACACCACAATCCATTCCCTTTCGAGACTTGGATTTCTAGTACAAACAAGTTTCGTAACCATTCTAAGGCGTACTAGACTAGGTGCTAAAACTTGCTCATTTTTCAATGACAACAAGTACAATGGAGGTATTGAAACCACACGGCTAAACCTAGGCCTTTCGAACCATTAGTTTAACCTAGGTATTCATTCCCAAACCATTGGCACATGACTAGCAAATGAATACAAGGAAGCATTAAGATCAAGGTCTCAAAGCCTTGCTACAACATTAAGGGGATCCCAAACCGAATTATGAGGGTTTTAGCCACTCATGTTCATAATGAGAACACAAGGGCTAAGGTTTTCACAATCGGAATCAGCAAGATCCTACCCAAAATGTGTAGGAAACAATAACAAAATGCGTAAAGAGTAAAGAGAAGGAGTAGAGAGAAGTTGGATTTCTTCAAGCCAAATGACAAGAGTAACAAGCAAGGAATTTTAGGGTAAATTTCGAATATCATTACATGATCCAAGGCCCTCCTTTTATAGGGCAATGTGGAAGGATCAAGACCTTGGATTGGCACAAGAAAATTGGCATTAGCAAGCCCTAAACCGACTTTCCATTTTTGGCATGAAAGGTGTGCAGATAGCTAATTTGGAGTGGCAAAACCACACGGAATGATGACGTGGCACATGGGGTAACGAGCCGAGAAAGTCAAGGGAGTGTTTGACTTTCCATTTTGGGTTTTGTCCTTGGGAAACTAGCCCATTTGGAGGTCCATTCGAAGCCTTGAACATGGCAGTACAGGCCTTCCGGTTTTGGTTGCTGATTGAGTCCGCCACTTTGGAGGTGGATTAGTCCGGCTTGGAGTGAGCTTTTGGCCGGGTTCAAGGGCATGAATACAAGTTCAACATGTGGTATTGGTTCTAGGGCACTGAAATGAGTCCATTGAATGGGCATATGAGGCACGGGAAGCCCTCAAAGTTGGAGTCCGAACCTCCAGACTTAGTCTAGAATAGGTTCCGGTTTTGGCTGATTTTGTCCGAACTTTGAGGCTGTTTTGCACCGACCTCGGACATGGACTTGGCCGGGAACTTGGGTCATAGACCTAGCTTAACACTTGCTCTTGATGTTAGAATCTTGAAACTCGCCATTTGAATAGACGCTTTGGCTAGAACCGTCCTTGAAAGTCTCGGACAGGACTGGACTTGGGCGTTCCGGTCCTTCTGGCAGGCTGAGTCCGGTACTTTGGAGCTGAATTCAACCGTCCTAGGATAGCAGGTTATCCGACTTCTTGGCCTTGGGCGTAATTTCAACATGTGTACTTGATGTTAGGCCCTTGAAACCAGACTTTTGAATAGGAATTGAAGCTCGGGAGGTCGTCAAAGTAGGCATCTCGGACAGATTTGGGCGGTTCTGCACCAGTCCTCCGGTTCTTGGCCTGAGCGTGCTCGGTACTTGGGGACGTTTTAGATTGGCCTTAGGCAAGTCTTTTGACCGGGCTCTTGGAATGACAACCTTCATGGACATATGGACTTGGCCTTAGGACCTTGAAATTGGTCCTTTGTGTTGACGCTTTAGGCTCGGGAGGTCCTTAAAGATAGGGTCTCGGTCCTCCTCTTTTTGGTCCAAAATCCGGAATTGAGTCCCTAAATCCCGGATGAAGTTCTTAAGGTTCAAACTCGATCTCTTGGCCCCATTTTATGCCCATAACACCTCGTGATGTATTTATGGCCTAAAATGCCATTCTTAAGCTCATTTCCTCTTTAGTCTTCAAAAGGCCCTGAAATGCAAAACGACATTAACAAGTATATGCTCTTATGATTAAATGCCATAAATGGTGGGTATTAGTGACTTAATGAGTCGTATAAATACGTCTCATCAAACCACCCCATACTTGAACTTGTTCGTCCCGAACAAGGCCTTAAGCCACAAGAGGAACAACACAAATGCAAACACCACAAGCCCTTCTCGGCCACAATATACATGTTAGTCTAGATTTCCCCTTTCATGCATAACTCGACTATTACTCAAAGTATCATGCTTAGACGTAGATTTCACTTGCTACTTGTTACCTTGGAGCCGAAATGCAAACCAATTCGGATGAGTGGGAGGTAGTCCTTTTCAAGCCCATGATCTACACTCTCGGGTTTGGGTTCTTGCCATATGGTTATATTTCTTCACTTTCTCTAGCACATGATTCATTCGAGCTAAGGGTTTGAGTCTTTGGTACTTTCTTGGACATACTAGTAGTGAACTTGGCCTTCGGCCTTTGTATGGCTTTGATGATCCTTCGCTTTTTGCTTCGGTTAGAATTTCACATGAGATGATTTTTCTTTCTTTGAGCCTTGCTCCTTTGTGATTTTTCTTTGTCCATTCCTTCTTGGGAGGTCCAATCATCGCCCTCAAGCATATGGAAATACCTCCCCGCTCTTTCTCATCCTCGTCGTTTTGTGCGAGTCAAGATGAGGGTCACCCATCTGTTTTCCCGACTAATAAGACTAGAGATAGGACGGTTTGATTCCCGTCCCACCACTTGCATAAACGCTGCAATGGTGGAGTCACTCTATACCAATAGGCCTCGAAATGCTAGCCTCCACGGCATCCATATAACCATATAGTTCGAACCCAATCCCTTGAGTGCTTTGTCAAGCTTCACTAGGACCCTTTCTATCAACTCCACATCCTCTTTATTCCAACTCACAAGGACAAGTAATGGGTTAATATCATAAGTCATCACACAATTCAGATTTCATAAGAGGAATGCATATACTCGGATCCATCTATTTCACATCATTTAAGCACAAACACCCTTCTCCTACGCATTTTATTCACAAATCTACTCATTTTATTCAAAAAATTTAAAATTTTCAAAGGGAAACGTGCTGACTCATGCATATGCAAGAAAGTAAACGTGATGACACAACAACTACTAAACACCTCACCCCACACTTTTGAAATGAGCCGTGGCCTCGCGGCACAACTCAATCAACACAATTATGCACAAAATCAATGGAAAGAAACAAGGTACAAGGGTGAAACGGAAACTCCCCTCGTATGCCACGAAGTGGCAAGGCGTGTAATGGCATTTGGACTCATGGGGAGGTAGGTCGGGCTCGGATTTTGCATAAAATGCGTAGCCGTGAAGGCAAAATGCGTAGCACGAGCATCTTTCTTGGGCGAGCCTTGGCTTTGGGTGCGTCCCGGTCTAGGACCGTCGCTGGGTTCCTCGGGCCTAAGGTCTGGGTCTCTATATAATGCGTAGCTCGCTCGGCAAAGTGCGTAGCGCGACCTACAAAAACATCCTTGATTCTTTCCAAACATAAGAGGGTGAGGGTTAGTATAAAATGCAAGAAAATGAAATGTAAGAAAATATAAGTAAATGCCGGGCTGCCTCCCGGTGAGCACCTTTGTTTAACGTCGTTGGCTCGACGGTACCTCCTTCAAGGAGGTTCGTTGGGATCCCATGGGCGGGTGAGGTCAAACTTCACCTCAGTCTCTCCTTTGATCCGCCCTAAGTCCTTGTGGATCGATGTGCACGGTTCTGGTATCCAATAGTCGGGCGGTTTCGCCTTCACATTCATCCATGTCGGCGAGGATCTTTTGTCCATAGCCATCGCTCCCTTGAGTCGGGCTCTCTTGTTCTCAGGACTCCCTTGTCTAGTCGTGGCGAGAGCATGCTTCATCGAGGAGTCGTCCTGGGAGAAAGCTCGGGCGGGCGCTGGGCTATCGGCAGTTAAACGTGAGAAAGGCTCGGGCAAGCTAGAGGGTGCTCGGGTGAGCGTTGAAGGCATCCGAGCGCTGCGCGGAAAGGACTCGGGCAAGCGCTATTTTGACCCGGGCGAGCGCCCTGATAAGACATTTAATATGACGCTCAACTCCACACTTAGGCTTTTGCGCACTCTTTCAAAACATCAAGCCACTTAATTAGCAATTCTAAGCACACCAACCACATTGAGCTCACACAAACCATGCATCTTAACGTTCTTGAACCAACATGAACACTTACAACGGGCTGCCTCCCGGGAGGGCCTAGTTTAACGTCTTGGCAAAGACCGAGCCGAATCTCCTCATGGAAAATTTGGAAATGCACTTTAGGAGGCCTCAATTGGTTAAGTCATGTAGGGTGATAGTGGTGTTCTCGGGATCTAGGAGGCTCCATGGTAGAGCTTGAGTATTTTCCCATTGGCTTTGAAAATTTCCCCTCTTGAGTTGAACAAGCTTGCATGCCCGTCCTCAAACACCTTTTGAATTTTGAATGGACCAGTCCATCTTGACTTTAGCTTTCTCGGGAATAACTCTAATCTCGAATTGAATAGTAGGACTTGATCCCCTTCCTTAAATTCCTTCCTCAAAATCTTCTTGTCGTGCCATTTCTTTTGCTTTTGCTTGTAGATTTTGGCATTCTCATATGAGTCTAATCTTATTTCATCTAGCTCATTCAAGTCCAAAAGCCTCTTTTTGCCGGCGCTTTTCAAGTGAAAGTTCAATTCTCTAACCGCCCAAAATGATTTATACTCTAGTTCAACCGGGAGATGGCAAGGTTTCCCATAAATGAGCCTAAAGGGAGACATCCCTATAGGTGTCTTGAAAGCGGTCTTATATGCCCAAAGAGCATCATACAATTTTGAGGACCAATCCTTCCTAGAACTTCCCACCGTCTTTTCAAGGATAAACTTGATTTCTCTATTCGAGACCTCTACTTGCCCACTAGTTTGAGGGTGGTAAGGAGTAGCGACCTTGTGGTAGACCGCATATTTCTTTAAAAGCGCCCCAAATTGCTTTTCCTTGAAATGAGATCCCCCATCACTAATAACCGTCCTTGGGACTCCAAATCTAGAGAAAATCACTTTCTTGAAAAGTTTTGTCACCACTTTGGCCTCACAAGTTGGGGAGGCTATAGCTTCAACCCATTTAGAGACATAGTCAACCGCTACTAGAATGTAGCAGTTCCCATAGGAAGGAGGGAAAGGACCCATAAAATCAATGCCCCAAACATCAAATATCTCCACTTCTAGCATACCTTGTTGGGGCATCTTGTCCCTCTATTACCACTCCTTTGACACTTGTCACAAGCCTTTGAAGTACCTTAGCCACGGTCTTTGAACTCCCTCCATGGCCTCCACAAGGGAAGGAATGGCAATGGTGTAAGACTCCTTCTATATCTTTGTCGGCTACACATTTTCTGTAAATACCATCCGAACAAAGCTTGAAAAGGTAGGGCTCATCCCAATAGTATCTTCTTGCATCATGCGCGAATTTCTTCTTTTGGTTGTAGTTCATGTTTGGAGGAAGCACTTCACAAACCTTGAAGTTCACTATATCGGCGTACCATGGAGTAGGTGCATTTTCAATTCTCATCAAGTTCTCACCAACAAAAGAGTCCTCAATAGGCAACTCCTCGCTTTAGGCTTTTTCCCTCAAAGGCTCTAGTCTAGAAAGATGATCGGCGACCAAGTTCTCTACTCCCTTCTTATCTTTGATTTCTATGTCGAACTCTTGAAGTAGAAGTACCCATCTTATGAGCCTAGGCTTGGCATCTTTCTTAGAAATTAGGTACTTGATGGCGGCATGATCGGTATAAACAATGGTTTTGGATCCCACCAAGTATTGCCTAAATTTCTTGAAGGCATAGACAATAGCTAGCATCTCCTTCTCCGTGGTGGAGTAGTTCGATTGAGCTTGGTCCAAGACCTTGCTCGTGTAATAGATCACATGTAGCTTCTTGTCTACCCTTTGCCCTAGAATGGCTCCAATGGCATAATCACTCACATCGCACATAAGCTCGAAAGGGAGTTCCCAATTGGGAGGTTGGATGACAGGAGCGGATGTGAGAGCAAATTTTAGCTTCTTGAAAGCTTTAGCACAAGGATCATTAAATAAGAAGGGAATATCATTATGCAAGAGATCGGTTAATGGCTTGGCAATCTTAGAGAAATCCTTAATGAAGCGCCAGTAAAACCCGGCATGACCAAGAAAACTTCGAATTCCCTTAACGTCTCTGGGGGGTGGAAGTTTTTCAATTACTTCAATCTTAGCCCTATCCACTTCAATTCCCCTATTAGAGACAAGATGCCCAAGCACAATTCCTTCTTGTACCATAAAATGGCACTTTTCCCAATTCAAGACTAGATCGGTCTCAATGCATTTGTCGAGAACCCTTGAAAGGTTCTCTAGACAAGAATCATAAGAGGAACCATAGACCGAAAAGTCATCCATGAATACTTCCATTGTATTTTCAATAAATTCGGAGAAAATGGCCATCATGCACCTTTGGAAGGTTCCCGGCGCATTACATAGCCCAAAGAGCATACGTCTATACGCATAGGTTCCATAGGGGCATGTGAAAGTGGTTTTCTCTTGATCTTGAGGATGAATAGGGATTTGACAGAATCCACTATATCCATCAAGGTAACAAAAATATTCATGGTTGGCTAGTCTTTCAAGCATTTGGTCAATGAAAGGTAGAGGGAAGTGATCTTTCTTTGTGGCTTTATTTAGCTTACGGTAATCAACACACATCCGCCACCCAGAAACGGTGCGTGTAGGTAGGGCTGTGCATTATTCGGTAATTACCGATTACCGAATTAAATTTACCGCTCCCGAATTAATTCGATTCGGTATTTCGGTAATTCGGTAAAAATAATTCGGTAATCGGAATGATTTTTCTTATTCGGTAATTTACCGATTACCGAATTATCGAACAATATATTTTTTAATAATATTTTTAATAAATATAAAAAATTACATATTTTAATTAAGTTATTTCTCATATATTTTTATAACTTTTGTGATGAAATTTTGTTGATAAATCATTTTGATTTTGAATTGCTTGATTTCTTTTATTTTTGAGTCACTAGATGATTAATCGATATTTATAGAATTCGTTTACATTTTTTTGCAAAAATATTATAAAATAAATTCGGTAATTTATCGGCAATTCGGTAATTACCGATAATTTACCGATTACCAAATTACCGACTTAATCGGTAAATAGACTAATTCGGTTCGGTATTCGGTACTCAAAAAATGAATTCGGCATTTCGGTATTCGGTAATTCGGTTATTTACCGAATACTCACCCCTACGTGTAGGGATTAGCTCATTTTTTTCGTTCTTGACTACCGTTAAACCACCCTCATAGGGACTACGTGGATTGGGCTCACCCATTTCGAGTCGGGAATGGCATAAATGATTCCCGCTTCCCTTAATTTAGTTATCTCTTTAAAGACAACTTCCCCGAACGTGGGGTTTAACCTCCTCAACCTCTCTCGGGTTGGTCTAGCATCATCATCCAATGTAATTCTATGCATGCATATATCGGGGCTTATCCCTTTCAAATCATCAATGGAATAACCAATTGCCCCCCTACGCTTTCTAAGCACATGCAAAAGTCTAGAGGTTTCAAGCTCATTCAAAGAGGCATTCACTATTACGGGAAAAGTAGAGTTGAGACCTAGGAATTCGTACCTTAGACTTGTAGGTAGAGCCTTAAGCTCTATCCCACAAGGTCCCTTACCTTCTCCTTTCTCCGTTTTTCCTTTCCCATCATCTCCTTCTCCTTGTTGTTCCTCCTCTTCCATCATCAACAAATTCATCATAGAGTCACCTATGCTTTCATCACTCAATAGCTCTTGCTCAATAGGAGTTAGTTCATCACACGAAAAATCATCATAAGCATCAAGCAAGTTGCAATCCAATGAATTACTAGGGGCACTACATGCTTGTCTTAGATAGAACTTGATATTCTCTCCCCTATTTCAAACTCTAGTGAATCATTTATGCAACTTATCACCGCCTTAGTAGTTTTCAAAAATGGCATTCCCAAAATGATTGGGATCTCTCGCTCCACCTCCATTTCTAGAACAAAGAAATCCACGGGGATGTAAAACTTCCCCACCTTAACGGGCACGTCCTCTAGGATTCCACAAGGGACCCTAGAGGAGCGATCCACAAGGCGTAGACTAATGGAAGTAGGCACGAGAGTTCCCATATCAAGTTTCTTATAAAGGGAGTAGGGCATTAATGAAATACTAGCACCTAAATCACACAATGCCTTGCTTATGTTAACATCACCAATAGTAATGGGAATTGAAAACGACCCCGGATCTTTTTCTTTCTTAGGCTTGGAATTTTGCACAATAGCACTACATTCCGCATTTAGATCTACCAAGCTTATTTCAGAAATTTCACGCCTACGAGAGATAACATCCTTAAGAAATTTGCTATAAAGGGGCATTTGGGATATTACCTCGGAGATTGGTAGTGTCACATTAATCCTTTTCATCATCTCCGCAAATTTTTGGAAGTGTGATTCGTTGTTCTTCTTTAGTTGCCTTTGAGGGGATGGCATGGGAGGCTTGTAAGGGGAGGGCTCCTTTGTTGTGTCTTTAGCAACTTCTTTTGCCGAGCTCTTAGAGGGAACTTCTTTTGGAGTGGGGATCTCTTCTTCAACCTCCTCTTCGCCTTCTTCAATAATAATAGGCATCCTAGTGCTAGTGTCCTTTTCCTTGGGTGAAGGAGATGTGTAGGCGGTTCCACTCCTCAAGGTTATTGCATTTACGTGCTCATTTTGATGAAAATCCAGCTTGGAGGGAAGTTTCCCTTGATATCTCGCGGATGAACTAGCTTGTTGGGCAATTTGGTTCTCCAACATCTTGTGGTGAGTGGACATCTCATCTAGCCTTTGGTTGATTGATTGGAACATGAACTTATTTTCTTGGGATGCCTGGAATTGATCATTAGTCATTTTGATTTGTTCTTGAACTAGCTTGTTTCGGTCTTCAATCCCTTGGTTTTGTCCCGCAATAAGTGAAGCCATCATTTGAGGCATAGTAGGTTCCTCCATAGGTAATTGTTGGACTTGTTGTTGAGGTTGGTGATGGACCATAATTGTATGAAACATAAATGCAGTTAAACCCACCAAATTAGACTGTTTGTCTATCTAACTTCTACGTGTTAGTCCCGATATATTTTTGCAGGGCATTTTAGAGACTGAAGTGAAAACACGCTAAGGAGAGGATTTTATGCTGAAAAGATAACAAGAGTCAATCCAAGGTCAAGATCATATGCCGAATGAAGAAATATCAAGGATCCTGACGTTGAATTGACCATAACAAATTAATCAGAAGAATTAGGAGTGGAGTCAAGACAGCCCGGGGAAGAAACACATTGACAGTTTTGTGAAAAGACTGCACAAAACTGTACAAAACTCACATATGGGCAAGGATGACCGGCCACTTGATGAAGTGGTGGCCAAGGGAGGAGCTCCTCCCCCTTGGGCCACCGCCTACCGGCGGCTTTGAGGGGTGGTGACCGGCGGCTTTTGGAGCTCCTCCACATGTCACCACCACCTTCCTCCTCCTCCACCACTCCTCTTCCTCCACATGTGGCCATCTCCTCCCTCCATTTTCTCCTCCAATCAAAATGCAACACTTGCCACCCATCTCCACCACCCATCTCCTCCCCTTTGGGCTATAAAAGGAGGAGCTCCTCCTCCTCCACAAACACACCTCAATCTCATTTCACTTCTCTCTCTAGAAATTGTAATATTTGTAATGTTGTAATCTTTCGCTTTGAAAATAAAGGATAGCTCCCTTGGCGCTTCAACGGTTGTAAGTAATTCTTAGTATTTATTCAACTATTTTATTTCCTTAGTTATAATGTTTAGCGCGATGAATAGTAGCTAAACTTGTAGTTCGGTCTAAGGGGCGCACTTGTATTATAAAATGTTTTAGACTATTAACTTAGTGTCTAGTCTAAGTATTCAAAACTTATTCTATGTGCCATATATTAAGTCAGAACGTCCAAGGTAGAGTGGATGCTTGGAATGGCAAAACTCTACAGCGGGGTTCGTAAACTTGTACGGATAAGTGGATGCTTGGAATGGCAAAGCTTATCTGAGAAGTTTGACTCATCTTAAACACCATTTGGTTGATCGGGAATGATTGATCAAATGGATGCACATAGGCTAATATAACCGGGAATGGAGTATTAGTGTAAATAGAATAAGTGTTCTACGTCCTTGGAATAGGCTAGACAGTGTACGCAAATCGAGTGCTTGGAATGGCCTTGATACACCGTTTGAATACTTAGGAGAGTCACTAAAGGTCAATGATAAACAGGATATAATACAAGTCCCCTGAAACCGAACATTTCTCTTTAATTATAAACTGTAATTTACTTTCCAGTATTAAAATCAACCAACCAACCAACCAATCAAAATAGCTGGTAGCTTTAAAACCAACCAACCGACCTTAAACACGCTCCCACGCTGCGTAATCCCCCCGAAGAACAATTATTCCCCTGGTTCCCTTGGGTTCGATCCCTACTTACCAATTACTACCCAGTAGTATAGCTGCGAGTAGCGGACTATTATAAATTTATTTGCACAAATCGCTTTGACGACGAGCGGTTCTGTCAAATTGGCGCCGTTGCCGGGGAACTAGTCATCGGATAACTGTTCTTTGAACCGTTACGCGCTTCAAAAACAAACCATGTCTCGCGAAGAAAGTCACCATGACTACCAGGATGACGAAGAAGAAACCACCGAACCGTCAGAAGAGACTCCTGAACTGTCTGAGGAATCAGACATGGAAAGCACCGGGAGCAACGAAGTAGGAGTCCAGAACATCACTGACGAGCTGCCCAAGCCATACCCGACTATCATTACCCAGGCAGCTGAAACTATCTACGATCAGTTCTTCACGAACCAACATAACGAGGCAGAACCAAGCCTCATGAGGCCTTCCCGACTTTTCCCCTTAATTAATGAGCAAGTCGCCGCGAACTATGCGATCCAAGAAGAAGCTTAAAGGAGAATGGGAAAAGCACCTCTGCAAAATGACCCCTCGATGGAGCAGTGCTATGCCGCAACCGGACTAGGCAGTCCCAAATACAAAAACTTCAAAAGGCTAGTAGTCAAAGGTCCCTCGCCCCCTCCGGGGTATTGGAAGGAAAAAATCCCGAAACAAAGGAGTCCTGACCAGAACACAACATCCGGCAAGAAGTCAGGAAGAAGCAACACTGGAACGGTGGCAAAGTACGACCTCAGCCACCCATGGGACACAAACCAGTAATCCACAACGAGGTACTGTCGAGCCAACGACGTTAAACAAGTGCACTGGTCGGGAGGTAACCCGACACTATCTTACTTTTCCGCACTTTAATTTCTGTCATTTAAATTCAGTATTTAGTTTTAAGCTTGCATGACTTTTGAACTAAGGCACGCCTTCGTTCAAAAGTGTGGGGTGAGATCCACCTCTGTACATAAATAACATGCGGCTGTTTTTCTTTTTTAATAAGTACCTTTTTGAAAATATGAACTTAAGAATGTGAAAAAGATAAATCGTAATTCATGCATTAACCTTGTGAAAATTCAACTGTTTAAAAACTTAGAATGTAACTTTCCATTTGTCCTTTGTGCTGAGATAACTAGGGATGTGGAGTTGACATAAACTGCCCTAGAGAGGCTTGGCAAGCAATCAAAGGATCAGATCAAACTATATGGTTTTCGAAGTCAGCGGAGGCTGCACTTCGGGTTTCAGTGAAAATTGAAGTCATCTCCGCCATGCAATGCAAAAGGCGAGGACGGGAATCAGACCGTCCTATCTCTGGTCAAAGTAGCCGAGAAAATAGATGAGCGACCCTCATCTTGACCCGCGTGAAAACGACAGTCAAAGTAGCCGAGAAAATAGATGAGCGACCCTCACCTTGACCCGCGCGAAAACAGCAAAAACGAGAAGAGCGGGGAGGTATTTCCATAGGCTTGCGGGCGATGATTGGACCTCCCAAAAAGGCTCGAGAAAATGGACTAGCAGTCAAAAAAAGGCGAAAAGCTCAATGAAGCAAATCAAGAGGCCAAAGGCCCAAAATTGTGAAGGTTTTAACCGAACAAAAAGTGAAGAACTCAAAAAGTCAAATCAAAGGCCAAATGCCGATTCACTACAAAAGCAGTCCCTCGCCAAAAGAAAATCAAAGTACTCAAACCACTGAAACCTGAACCGAATCACGTGCTAGAGAAAGCTACCAGAAAACCATATAGTGCGAGACGATCCCAAGATTGCAGTCCAGAAGCCTCAACAGGGCTATCTACCGAAACATCCAATATAATTTGCATCTCAGTACGGAGGTACAAGTATTAAGTTTCTTCTATTTATTTACGCAGTTTAATTTGGTAATAAGTAAGCAATGCATGAATTAGGATAGATCGAGTACCACAGTCTAATTTTCATATTCCAAAGCCAAACTTAGAACTTACGCCCTTTAATAGCCTTGTTCGGGACGAACAACTAAAAGTGTGGGGTGATCTGATGGACCATAATTGTATGAAACATAAATGCAGTTAAACCCACCAAATTAGACTGTTTATCTATCTAACTTCTACGTGTTAGTCCCGATATATTTTTGCAGGGCATTATAGAGACTGAAGTGAAAACACGCTAAGGAGAGGATTTTATGCTGAAAAGATAACAAGAGTCAATCCAAGGTCAAGATCATATGCCGACTGAAGAAATATCAAGGATCCTGACGTTGAATTGACCATAACAAATTAATCAGAAGAATCAGGAGTGGAGTCAAGACAGCCCGGGGAAGAAACACATTGACAGTTTTGTGAAAAGACTGCACAAAACTGTACAAAACTCACATATGGGCAAGGATGACCGGCCGCTTGATGAAGTGGTGGCCAAGGGAGGAGGAGGAGCTCCTCCCCCTTAGGCCACCACCTACCGGCGGCTTTGAGGGGTGGTGACCGGCGGCTTTTGGAGCTCCTCCACATGTCACCACCACCTTCCTCCTCCTCCACCACTCCTCTTCCTCCACATGTGGCCATCTCCTCCCTCTATTTTCTCCTCCAATCAAAATGCAACACTTGCCACCCATCTCCACCACCCATCTCCTCCCCTTTGGGCTATAAAAGGAGGAGCTCCTCCTCCTCCACAAACACACCTCAATCTCATTTCACTTCTCTCTCTAGAAATTGTAATATTTGTAATGTTGTAATCTTTCGCTTTGGAAATAAAGGATAGCTCCCTTGGCGCTTCAACGGTTGTAAGTAATTCTTAGTATTTATTCAACTGTTTTATTTCCTTAGTTATAATGTTTAGCGCGATGAATAGTAGCTAAACTTGCAGTTCGGTCTAAGGGGCGCACTTGTATTATAAAATGTTTTAGACTATTAACTTAGTGTCTAGTCTAAGTATTCAAAACTTATTCTATGTGCCATATATTAAGTCAGAACGTCCAAGGTAGAGTGGATGCTTGGAATGGCAAAACTCTACAGCGGGGTTCGTAAACTTGTACGGATAAGTGGATGCTTGGAATGGCAAAGCTTATCTGAGAAGTTTGACTCATCTTAAACACCATTTGGTTGATCGGGAATGATTGATCAAATGGATGCACATAGGCTAATATAACCGGGAATGGAGTATTAGTCTAAATAGAATAAGTGTTCTACGTCCTTGGAATAGGCTAGACAGTGTACGCAAATCGAGTGCTTGGAATGGCCTTGATACACCGTTTGAATACTTAGGAGAGTCACTAAAGGTCAATGATAAACAGGATATAATACAAGTCCCCTGAAACCGAACATTTCTCTTTAATTATAAACTGTAATTTACTTTCCAGTATTAAAATCAACCAACCAACCAATCAATCAATCAAAATAGCTGGTAGCTTTAAAACCAACCAACCGACCTTAAACACGCTCCCACGCTGCGTAATCCCCCCGAAGAACAATTATTCCCCTGGTTCCCTTGGGTTCGACCCCTACTTACCAAGTACTACCCAGTAGTATAGTTACGAGTAGCGGACTATTATAAATTTATTTGCACAAATCGCTTTGACGACGAGCGGTTCTGTCAGTTGGCTAGATTGACCTTGATATGTTTGCTTTTGATAGCTTTGACCTTGCCTTTGGTAATCTTGGTTCTTTGGGGCGAAACCGGGAGGAGAATTGCTCTTTTGACGCCAATTGGGATCATACTTGATTGGTTCGGTTGTCTTGTACGAAAAATTCGGATGATCCCGGTCTCTCCTATAGCTTGGTTGATTTCTTTGCAAGAAATTTACATCCTCATCATGAGGGAAAGTATGAGGGCAGTCATCCTCTTTATGAGAGGGGCTTGTGCAAATGGCACATACCCGAGGTTGCTTTTGTGATTGCTTCACATGGAGCGCACTAAATGAAGTGTCTAGAGCATCTATCCTCTTGTTGAGGGCATGATCGGTTGTAATTTAGTGTAAATATTCAATAAGAATATCAAATACTTATGCTAATCACGGTTAATCAAAACAGTTTGTATTGACTTGGGAAACCCAAGGTCGTACCCAAAGGACAGGTGATTAAACTAATAGTGCTAAAGATTAAACAAGATTGTCTATGGTTTGGGGGGGTTTGTTCCTCGTAAGAGGTTGATAGCAATATTTTCCTATCCGAAAGAGAGACTTGATCAATGAAAAGGGTAAGCAATCAATTCAAAGATGACTAGGGATCTATTTCCCCACCTAGACAATTATCGTGACGGTAAATTGGGACACCATTGATGAATTCACATGCACACGTTTAGAATTTAGCTATGTAACATTAATACCGAGTTCAACTCGCGCTACAACTTAGTATCAAGAGGTTACTCCTCGCATAACACCTCACACTCGCGCTCTATTGGTGCTATAGGACATGATTTATCTAGCCTCACACTCGCGCTTTATTGACTAAATAAATCATGCACTTGTTAAATTCGTGCCATTCTCATTAAGATTAAAGCATCGCCATGTAACACAAAAACCCTAATGCTTCTTTATTTCGTTCAATTGAAATCATACTTTTCAGTGGTTAGCTACGTCAAGCATGAAATCAAGCAAAAATCCCTATTTCTAACTTGTCAAAAACATGTCATAGGTAATTCCAAAGCATTAAGTTCAAATAAAGAAGAATCGCGTGTAAAATCATTCATCAATGGCATCAATATCATTCACAATGTCACAAACATGTCTAGAGGGGTTATAGACCCCCAACCAATGTCACTACTCACTCATGGTGAGATTACAATCCATAACAATAGTAGATGAACAGAAAAACATGTAGAAAGTAGAGTGTTGGAGTCTAGAACCAATATGGAGCAATAGGTATCAAGGACGATCCACGATCCGTGTTGTTGATGATGATAGAAAACTATTTCTTCTTCTCCAAGCTTTCTTTTCTCCAAAAACCCAGCAGAAAATCCAGAAAATCCAAGAAGACCGTTTTGGAAACCCTAAATTTCTATTTATAGTTTAGCGTAAAAACGCAACTTTACGACGTCATGCGTTTGCATGAATGGATCATGCGTTCGCATGACTGCCTGGATGCTCGGTCTCGCGCTTTCTCGACTCTGGAGGATGCGGTCGCATGGTCATTTCATGCGACTGGTCCGCTCCATGCGAACGCATAGTCTGACTTCATGCGAACGCATGGTCTTGGAAGAAGTTGATTCTTACGCGACCTCTCGGATCCTTCATGCGACCGCATGGATAAATGATGCGTCTGGTCTTGGCTATGCGATCACATGGTATGTCTATGCGATCGCATGGTCCTTTGGCGTGTGATCGCGTGGAGACTTCATGCGTCTGGTTTGCTATGCGAGCTCTGGGAGGCCTATCGTGCGAACGCACGGTTTTCTCATGCGACTGGTCAAGGTCATGCGAACGCATGAATGGATCATGCGAGCGCATGCCCTTGAAAGATTTGTGCCCCGACTTCCATTTAGCCCTTTTTCGCTCCAAAAAGCTCGGTTTGCTCCAAAATCACTGCTTGCTTGTGATCTCAGCTAAATCTCTGCAATAGGCCTGAAATGAACCACAAAGCATCAAATAGCAAGTGAAATCGTAGAGGAATGACCGAAACAATAAGCGTAAAGGTTGCCTAAAATACATGTATTCTAGTGCTATCAAATCACCCCACACTTAACGTTTGATCGTCCCGAGCAAACTAATCATACAGATCATCAACGATATTGCAAGTCCAACTACTAAGGATCTGTCCAAAGAAAGCTCCATACGGTTTCTAAAACTAACAAAAAATACTAAGAAGCAAAAGCTACTTTTGATAAACCACTTTCGTAGGTGACACGAGTGCATTTAGAGAATGCACCAAGCCTTTAAACCCCTAGGCCACCCTAGTGGAGGAGTTGTAGTCTCCTGAGAGTTTTCAGACACGGGAATACTCACAAATCCCACAAAGAGAACAATCATCCAAATAGGCATTTTAAGGTCACAATTTTCAAAGTACTAGGCAAGGCGTTTTTTCATGAAGTTCATTTTTGTATTCAACTAGATATGTGCATATCAATCACTACATGAGACCTTTTCGAATCCTTATGGAAATTCATGAACTAGGACATTCAAGCAGATCAAAGCAAAGACTAATAAATCTTTAATCAAGGATTCTAGTCATTTTCTATGTTAGCGACTTCAAGAAAATGATCAAATAGTTGCAAAGAAATCGTGTTGGATCACTCACAAATGCTAGCAAGGAGGCTAGTCCATTGGCTTGTGAGCTTAGAACTCATTCTCAAGCCTAGGACGCAATGGTCACTTAGTCATAAAAGAAGAGGAGTTCCAACATTATAGCTTTTGTAAACGCTTGCAAATCATATCATGCCTAAGTATAAAGGAATACGAGGCTCGTTCCTTAGTGAATTCTTGCTAAGAAGTATCAAATGTCTCATTGGTTTTCATGCTAGAGGATGGTGGAATAGCCGATTGTCAAGTCTAAGTGCTTCTTTTTTTTTATTTTCTCCTTTTTTTTTATTTTTTTTTCAAATGGCCTTTGGCCTACAAATGCTTTCGAGGGGGGACTTACCTCCCTAACCCCCGGCATTTGTATACTTTGATCAAAACTTCTCTTGTACTTTGAGAAAGTTTTTAGTCGGGGCTTTACCCTCTTTTGACCATAAGAATGAAGCATATATTTTTTTTGTTGGGGCCCATTTTTCGCCCTCTTTTGACCCCACACTTAGAACTTTGACAAAGAGTTAAGTGTTAAAAATGGAGCATGACAAACCAACGAGACAAAATCCACTAGATAAGCAAGGTCACTAAGGTCACCTAAAGGCAATCATGGCGTGCAAGGGTTTCGAAATTAAATTTTTTTTTCGATTTTATGCTTTCAAAGATCAACTCTTTAGCCTCAAGAATGAAAGTCAACAATCCAGTCCATTAGTCATCTAAAGGATCAATCAAGTGAAATCATGCACGACTAGTTGAATTTGAGAGGGATTTTTCTTTTCTTTCCTTTCTCTCGAAAGTATAGCCTTGCCTAGACATTTTGTTTTCATTAATATTTCAAAAATTTGGATGAATTGTGCGGTAGTGCAAGTGTTTTCCTCTTAAACATAAGTTGATTAGATTTTAAACGTGAAGGCATATCAAGCAAGCACAAGCATCTCATGTAGTCAAAACAATGTCAAACATAGACCACCCCACACTTAGCAATTGCTTAGTCCCTAAGCAATGGATAGAATGAAAAGCAAAGAGAGAGTTAAGAGAAACTTCTCTCGTTTGGAGGTAGCCGTTTCAAAGAACGAGATGTTGCTTTGTGCGCCGAGTTGAACTTGCTCAAAAGATTCGATTTATGATACGCCTTTGTGTCTTTATGAGGTGTGAAACTGAAAATGAGAGTGTTAAGCATACGAAGTAGGGAGGATCATTATCGTAAATATGTCAATATCGAACAAGGCAACTTAAAATTTTAACCACAAAAATGCCCATATGCGATCGCATGAAACGGACATGCGCTCGCATGACTGAAGACAGTCGCATGGGTAATGCATGCGAATGCATGAGTTCATGCGATCTTAGCACAAAGAGGTTTTTGAACGTTCATGCGACCGCATGATGTCGGGCAGTCGCATAAGGTTCCCATGCGAGCGCATGAATGTTATGCGACCTAAAAAAAACTGAACCTAATGGATTTTTTCACGCTATGATGATCATACAATTTTCAAAATGCATCAAGAATGTAACATGTATCATTGAAATGATAAAAAAGGTATGCATTAAGAAATAAACATCAAAGGATCCAAAATGTATCAATAATCATCAAAGTGAACAAATGAGTGCAGAGCATGTAGAAATTCTAATCAAAGGCTCTCCTTTAAATCAAAGGTCTCTGTCTCATCATCTGCACTCGGAGCACGAGGGGCTTCGCCTTCCTTCTCCTTGCCCTTAGCGGAAGGATCCACATGCGGAGGTGGATGTGGAGGTGAACTGGGTGCGAACGGGGACCTCGGGGGCGGACCGACGCTAGAAGCGATCCCCAAGTGAGTGGCGATGGTGATCAGGGTCGTCTCCTGCCACTGATTGTGCTGTGTGACATAAGTGGCTAGACTGTCCAAGCGCGACAGAATCAGTGCGGAGCTCGGGTCAGCAGGGGGAGGACGTGGCACGGCACGAGAGGAGGAAGGCGCATCGGGGTGTAAATACCCGTCAATCTCATCGTCCGTGTTCAGCTCCATCTTCGGCCTCCTTCTCATCATTAGCCCATTTCATTCCTTTACCCAAAATGCGCATATAACGCATCTTCTTTATACCAAGCTCTAGCTTCTCGCTCCTTCTGTCCCCGAATGTGAAATTGAGCTTCCGCGCAATCCACGTCACAAAGGAACCACCACCCAATCCCATGTTCTTCGAAGTCAAAGATTGATTCCCTTGAATTCCATTGGTGATGCACCATAACCAATCAATCTTCTCCCCCTTCTCCATCATTAGCATAATTGCTAACTCCATTTTGCTCACAAGCCTGCCGTAATCAGTGCGCACGAACACAATCCCTCCTAACAATTTGTGGATGACGTTCCATTTGGGCACTCGGATATCGGTGGATTTGCGCTGATCATCCTTAGTGAAACCACACCCCGAAATTCGTTTCCAAAATTCCTTAATATCCTCAACAACTATCTCGGGAATATCGCCATCCCTAGGTAACCTCAACCAATCACATAGAACTTCCGCCTTAACTTCCCATTGAAGATTTCCCAAAGCAAACCTCCAAGCCATAACTTTCCCTTCTCCACTTTCTCCCCCATCCATAATAGGAGCATGCATCGGACAAAACGAACTAATAAATTCCATGGTCATATCATGAAACGAACCAGGATCCTCTCTAAATACAAAGTTCATCCCACTACTCACAACCAAATCCCTAATCTCCTCTAAGACCTCTAATGTCTTCAAGTCTTCAATAACGGGAAAAAGGAGAGGGATTGGCCATTTACCTTGTGTCCGTAAGTGCGGTGTATAGTGCAGCGTCCTTAGCATATCCGAATCGGAGTTAGCCATCGAACTCGTATGGCTTGGACTCGTTGAACTTGTTGTCGTTGTCCCGACGAGGCGACGGTGGAGGTGAGTCCTTCTCCAAATCCCCATCGGCTCTGCTAGCCGAACTGGGCGCCATGATATGCCTCGCGTCCTCCAATGAAGAACGCCCATAATGTTGACCCGAATGAGTGGATTTCACGTAGAGAATTTCGGTCTTTTTGTTCTTCCTCACCGTAGGGGCTTTAGAAATTGGGGGTTTGGAAACTCCCACTTTTTTCGGTGGATTTTTGGGAGGTTGAGAGAATGAGGGATGATTGACCTTAACCATGGTTGAATTTGGAATGAGAAATGAAGAATTGGGATTTGGGTGAGTTTTAGGGTTTTTGGATTGGGGGAGGTTTGACGGTGGGGGTGTGAATCGGACGGTTGGAGGTGGTCGGGAGGGGGAGACGAGGGTCGGCGAAGCTCGGGCGAAGCTTGTGGAGGTTGGACGGGCGGCGTGCGGTGCTGAAATCGGCCGGAAGTCGAAAAGGGGTTGGGGAGAAGACAGGATTCGATTTCTAGGGTTTTTGAGAAATTTTGGAATTCGAAAATTTGATTAAATACTGTGAAGGTTTATGCGAACGCATGTCTTGTTTATGCGAACGCATGAATTGAGAAAATATGGATTTTTGGCTGCTATGCGAGCGCATGAACTGGGATTATGCGATCACATGAATTTTCCAGTCGCATGGAATTTTCATGCGAACGCATGAATGTTATGCGAGCTTGAAGAAAATGAAATGGAAACCTGGCATGCGAACGCATAAAAAAATTTCATGCGAACGCATGGATCTGGACAGACGCATGATTTTCTCATGCGAACGCATGGATTTATGCGAGCTTGAAAGAACGAAGAATTTGGCTAACATGCGAACGCATGAAAGGGTCATGCGAACGCATGGAGTTCCTGGCACGAATTTCTAAACCAAACTCAAATCGATCAATGACACTCATGCAATAGATTTCAAAACCCCACACTTATGTCCTATCAAAGTATCAAATTCACCAAGCACGACATCGTGGAAGTAGTCTAATCCCTCATTAACAATCAAATATAAGCACTCGCACACGCATACATTTCAAATCTTCAATTTCGCTCATGCAAAGCACAATTACCGAAACAAGAAATACCCCAAACAACTAAGACATTTTAAGGATCATGGGAGAAACACTTACAAGCATAGTTTAACGTCTTGGCAAAGACGGAGCCGAGTCTCTACGTAGAGAATAAGAAGCACGCTAAAAGAAGTCCCAAGCGGGATCCCTTCTCTAGCGGTATTTGCACAAGGCACTCAAGGGAGTGCTTCCAAGAGGTCCTTATTTCCGTCCGCTGCATGATAGATTTTAACTCTTTGCCCATTTGCTTTGCAGACGTTATCTTGGTTGTCGACTAGCTCTAGGTGGCCATCGTTGAAAACTTTATGGATTCTATATGGTCCGAACCACCTAGACTTGAACTTCCCGGGAAATAACTTGTATTTTGAGTTGAATAGCAGGACCTTGTCACCTATTGAGAACTGTCTCTTCAGAATGAGCTTGTCATGCCATCTCCGGGTTTTCTCCTTGTAGATTCTTGAACTCTCGTAGGAGTCTAATCGGATTTCATCAAGTTCATTTAGTTGAAGGAGCCTCTTTTCTCCCGAAGTTTTCGTGTCAAAATTTAGCTCCTTGACTGCCGATATGGCCTTATACTCGAGTTCCACTGGAAGATGGCATGACTTTCCATATACTAGCGTGTAGGGAGACATCCCAATTGGTGTCTTAAAGGCGGTCCTATACGCCCATAGCGCATCATCAAGCTTTAACGCCCAGTCTTTTCCCGACTTTCCAACTGTCTTGGTTAAGATGTTCTTTATCTCTCGGTTAGATACTTCGACTTGACCATTCGCTTGAGGGTGATAAGGGGTTGAACACCTATGGTAGATCCCGTGTTTCTTTAGCATGGACTCAAATCGCTTTTCCTTGAAATGGGAGCCATTGTCGCTAATCACTGCCCTTGGGACTCCAAATCTCGGGAATATGATTTTCTTGAACATTTTAATCGCCACTTTAACGTCACAGGACGGGGAAGCTATGGCTTCAACCCATTTGGACACGTAGTCCACCACTACTAGGATAAAGGCGTTCCCTTGAGACGAAGGTAGGGGTCCCATGAAGTCCACACCCCTAACATCAAAGATCTCCACTTCTAATATGCCTTTTTGAGGCATTTCCTCCCTTCTAGCTATGTTCCCCATTCGTTGGCATTCATTGCAAGCCTTGACAAATTCATACGTGTCTTTAAACATTCTTGGCCAATAGAATCCCGACTGAAGAATTTATGACGTGGTCTTTGAGGCCGAGCCATGACCACCATAGGAAGAAGAATGACAACAAGCTATGATTTCATTGAAGTCCTCCTTGGGCACACAAGTTCTATATATCCCATCCGAGCATAGCTTGTATAAGAATGGGTCATCCCAATAATATCTCGAGACATCATGCAGAAATTTACTCTTCTGATTATAGCTAAGTCCTTCAGGAAGAATGTTGTATGTCAAGTAATTCACGAAATCTGCATACCACGGGGCATCATCTTCGGCACTCATCAAATATTCACCAACAAAAGACTCTTGGATTGGCGCCGAGAACCATTTTGAATCATATAGCTCGACCCTTGAGAGGTGATCCACCACTACATTTTCCACCCCTTTCTTGTCCCTAATCTCGATGTTGAACTCTTGTAGAAGGAGGACCCATCGGATAAGCCTTGGCTTAGCATCTTTCTTCGCCATTAAGTACTTGATGGCGGCATGGTCCGTGTAGACAATAGTCTTTGTTGCAACGAGATAAGGCCTGAACTTTTCAAAGGCGTAGACTACCGCTAACAATTCCTTTTCTGTGGTAGTATAATTCATTTGGGTACTATCGAGCACCTTGCTCACGTAGTAGATCACATGAAGCTTCTTCTCGACCCGTTGTCCCAAAACCGCCCCAATGGCATAGTCACTTGCATCGAACATTAACTCAAAGGGAAGATCCCACTTCGGAGGTTGCACAATAGGTGCCGATACAAGGTTTTTCTTTAGTTTCTCAAATGCCTCAAGGCATCCTTCATCAAAATTGAAATCCACATTGTTGCTAAGGAGATGAGTCAACGGCTTTGCGATTTTTGAGAAATCCTTGATAAACCGTCGGTAAAAACCGTCGTGCCCCAGAAAACTCCTTACTCCTTTTTGATTTTTCGGTGGGGGAAGTTGCTCAATAACCTGAATTTTTGCTTTATCAACCTCTACTCCTCTCTTAGAAACCAAATGCCCGAGCACAATCCCCTCTTGTACCATAAAATGGCACTTCTCCCAATTTAGCACCAAATTCGTCTCGATACACCTAGCAAGAACATTAGAGAGATTAGCTAAACAATCATCAAAAGAGGATCCATGAATAGAAAAATCATCCATGAAAACCTCAATGCATTTCTCAATATGGTCGCTAAAAATGGACATCATACAACGTTGAAAAGTACCCGGTGCATTACATAAACTGAAAGGCATGCGCCTAAACGCAAAGGTTCCATATGGACATGTGAAAGTGGTTTTTCCTTGATCATTTGGCAATATAGGTATTTGGTAAAAACCACTATATCCATCTAAGAAACAGAAATAATCGTGTCCCGCTAGCCTTTCAAGCATTTGATCTATGAATGGGATAGGAAAATGATCCTTTTTCGTTGCTTTGTTCAATTTCCTATAATCGATGCACATTCTCCACCCATTCACGGTCCTCGTAGGGACTAATTACCCTTTATCATTTTTAACGACCGTGAGTCCTCCCTTCTTAGGGACGACATGGATGGGACTTACCCATTCCGAGTCCGGAACGGAGTAAATAATGCGGGCATCTCTTAGCTTGGTGATTTCTTTAAAAACCACCTCGCTAAGTTTAGGATTCAATCTCCTCAACATTTCCCTAGAAGGTTTCACATCATCATCTAGATTAATTCTATGCATGCAAAGAGAAGGGCTAATCCCCGTTATATCATCAATGCAGTAACCTAGGGCTTTTTTATTAGCCTTCAACACATGCACAAGCTTGGATGTTTCATCCTCATTCAAAGTGGCACCGACTATTACGGGAAATGTAGCATTAGACCCAAGAAATTCATACCTTAGATTCGAAGGTAGAGGTTTTAACTCTCCTTCGAATTCCTTACCTCTTGGCACCGGGTCTTCCTTGCTTTCATAAGCATTCGACTCTTTCTCTCCTTCATCCAAGGTAATGTCGCCCATATCCTCACCTTCCATATTCATTAAAGAGGCAAAAAGTGTACTAGAGCTGTCTAACTCCATAACTTCACTTTCAAAAGAGGTTAGCCCAAAAGTTTCACAAGAAATATCTAGCATATTGCACTCAAATGATGATGTAGGGGCTTTCATAGCATTTTTCAGAAAAAATTTTAGCTTTTCATTTCCTATCTTCAATTCAATTGACCCTTCACCACATTTGATAACCGCTTCAACGGTATCTAGAAAGGGTCTCCCTAAGATAACGGGCGTCTCTTGTTCACTATCCATATCTAACACATAGAAGTCCACGGGGATGAAAAATTTCCCAACTTTAATAGGCACATCCCTTAGGACTCCATTAGGGACTCTAGAACTCCTATCGGCTAGCCTCAAAGAAATAGTGGTGGGGTGTAGCTCACCCATGTCAATTTTCTCATATAATGAATAAGGAATCAAAGAGATACTAGCTCCTAGATCACATAAAGCTCTATCAATTTCAATTTTTCCTATGGAGATAGGAATAGAGAATGATCCTTGGTCTTGCATTTTTCTAGGCATACGACTTTGCACAATTGCACTACATTCGGCATTCAAAGCTACCATGCTAGACTTTTCAATCACTCTACGGTTTGACACAATATCCTTCAAAAATTTAGCATAAGTGGGATTTTGAGTGATTACCTCATGGAATGGGAGTGTGACGTACAACTTCTTTAGCATCTCAACAAACCTTTAAAAGTGAGCATCAAGCTTGCTTTTGTTTAGCCTTTGAGGGAAAGGAACCACCGGTACATACTTCCTCATTAGAATTGGCTCTTTTTCCTTTTTCTCCTCCTCCGTTGGAGCTTGAGGTTCATCTTCCAAGTTTTCCTTGGCCACTTCTCCTTCCATTTCCTTGCCCTTTAAACTAGACTTCCCTTGAGGGGTAGGCAAAACTTTCCCATTCTTCAATGTTATGGCCTCAACATGTTCTATGGAATTCACGTCCGGTTGAGAGGGAAGTTTCCCTATTTGCTTCAGTTGAGCATTCTCTTTAGAAAGTCTCTTGTTTTCGGCCGCTATTTCATCCATTCTTGCCTCCAATTTTTTGTTTCTCTCTAGCATTTGCGCCATCATCGCCATCATAGAATTATCTTGAGAGTTAGAGGAAGAATTTCCTTGCTCATTCATATTAGACTTGGCTTGATAGGGCCTTTGATTTTGATAATTCCCTTGAGAATGTTGAGAATTTTGATTTGAGCCTTGGCCTTGATTTGAATAAGAATTCTACCCTTGGTTTGAATAGGGGTTTTGCCCTTGATTTTGATTAGAGCCATACCCTTGCCTTTGATAATTTACTTGATAGCTTTGCCCTTGAGGCCTTGGAGGGAAGTTGGAATTATTGGACATTCTCTTTTGCGGAGGCTCATAATTTCTAGTGATAGGACTAGCATTGTGATTGTAGTTCCTTTGTTGGTTGACAAAGTGCGCCTCTTCATAGCCATCATCATCGTCCTCATATTTCCCTTCAGGACAATTCTTGGTAGAATGTCTCGTGCTAGCACATAGGAAACATGCTTGTTGCGCCGAGACTTTTTCTTTTTCAGCTTTGGCCTTAGTTGCCTCAACGGAGTTCACCATACTTATCATATTCTCTACTTTCTTTGTCAAATCAGCCATTTCCTTCTTCATTTCTACATTCGAGGAGTCATCTCTTGACTTAGCCATCTTTTTGTGGTCCACTCCTTGATATCTATCGGAGTTGATAGCAATTTTATCCACAATCTTGAAACCTTGGCTAGCCGGTAGTTCCATTATAGCTCCTCCACTAGCCGTGTCCATCTGATTTTTAGCCTCCTTACTCATCCCCAAATAGAAGTAATGCATTAGATCGGCCTTTCTAAAGTTGTGGTGAGGGCACTCCCTCAAATAGTGTTTAAACCGATCGTAGGCTTGGTGGAAGAGTTCGTTGTCCCTTTGAGAGAATGTAAGAATAAAGTTTGTAAACTTCTTGATTCTAGAAGGAGGGTAGAACTTGTTCAGAAAAGCGGTGGCTAAATGGTCCCAAGTGCGAAAAGTCCCCGGTTCATGATTTTGTAGCCACTCCTTGGCATCTCCATATAGCGAAGAAGGAAATAATTTCAAGTAGACATATTCAACGGGTGTATTCCTTGGCTTATATGTCCGGCAATATTCTTGAAAACTGGCTAGATGAGTAGAAGGATTCCCGACCCCTTGAAACTGATCATTTGTAACCATATGCACTAGAGACGATTTCACATCAAAATCAAAGGCGTCTTCATCGGGAGGCATAATAACTGAACTGTTTCCCTCGAGGGTGGGAGTCATGTAATCTCCCACGGGCCTCTCATCCTCCTCCTCTTCATCATATCTATAATTCTGATTTTCTCTACGAGGGGCACGAGGATTCCGAATGGGACGTCTATCATCCTCATTATAATTGTCATCTCTAGCCGGAGGATCTTCTATTCCATCCCCATCAATTCGACGATCACGGTTATCCCTTTGAAGAACCGGGCGGTTCTCATTTTCATCCTCCATGATAAGTTCTTGTCCTTGGTCTTGGATAATAGGAGGAATGGGAGGTAGAGGGTTCTTTTGAGGTCTACCCCTTGGTTTCTTGGCGGTTGGGAAAGAAGTATTAGAAGAAGAACCGATAGCTACGTGTTTTTTCCCTTGATACCTTGTGTTCATTCAAGAGCCTGCAAGAACAACGGAGGTCCTTAGCAATGAAAGGCAAGAGAAATAATCCACAATTTAGGCACAAAACAAGCGATAACTAACGATTAAAGAAAGAGTAAACAACTAAATAATCAAATAGCACCTAGTTAATTAACCCATCCCCGGCACCGGCGCCATTTGATCGGTTGTAATTTAGTGTGAATATTCAATAAGAATATCAAATACTTATGCTAATCACGGTTAATCAAAACAATTTGTATTGACTTGGGAAACCCAAGGTCGTACCCAAAGGACAGGTGATTAAACTAATAGTACTAAAGATTAAACAAGATTGTCTATGGTTTGGGGGGGTTTGTTCCTCGTAAGAGGTTGATAGCAATATTTTACTATCCGAAAGAGAGACTTGATCAACGAAAAGGGTAAGCAATCAATTCAAAGATGACTAGGGATCTATTTCCCCACCTAGACAATTATCGTGACGGTAAATTGGGACACCATTGATGAATTCACATGCACACGTTTAGAATTTAGCTATGTAACATTAATACCGAGTTCAACTCGCGCTACAACTTAGTATCAAGAGGTTACTCCTCGCATAACACCTCACACTCGCGCTCTATTGGTGCTATAGGACATGATTTATCTAGCCTCACACTCGCGCTTTATTGACTAAATAAATCATGCACTTGTTAAATTCGTGTCATTCTCATTAGGATTAAAGCATCGCCATGTAACACAAAAACCCTAATGCTTCTTTATTTCGTTCAATTGAAATCATACTTTTCAGTGGTTAGCTACGTCAAGCATGAAATCAAGCAAAAATCCCTATTTCTAACTTGTCAAAAACATGTCATAGGTAATTCCAAAGCATTAAGTTCAAATAAAGAAGAATCGCGTGTAAAATCATTCATCAATGGCATCCATATCATTCACAATGTCACAAACATGTCTAGAGGGGTTATAGACCCCCAACCAATGTCACTACTCACTCATGGTGAGATTACAATCCATAACAATAGTAGATGAACAGAAAAACATGTAGAAAGTAGAGTGTTGGAGTCTAGAACCAATATGGAGCAATAGGTATCAAGGACGATCCACGATCCGTGTTGTTGATGATGATAGAAAACTATTTCTTCTTCTCCAAGCTTTCTTTTCTCCAAAAACCCAGCAGAAAATCCAGAAAATCCAAGAAGACCGTTTTGGAAACCCTAAATTTCTATTTATAGTTCAGCGTAAAAATGCAACTTTACGACGTCATGCGTTCACATGAATGGATCATGCGTTCGCATGACTGCCTGGATGCTCGGTCTCGCGCTTTCTCGACTCTGGAGGATGCGGTCGCATGGTCATTTCATGCGACTGGTCCGCTCCATGCGAACGCATGGTCTGACTTCATGCGAACGCATGGTCTTGGAAGAAGTTGATTCTTACGCGAGCTCTCGGATCCTTCATGCGACCTCATGGATAAATGATGCGTCTGGTCTTGGCTATGCGATCGTATGGTATGTCTATGCGATCGCATGGTCCTTTGGTGTGCGATCGCGTGGAGACTTCATGCGTCTGGTTTGCTATGCGAGCTCTGGGAGGCCTATCGTGCGAGCGCACGGTTTTCTCATGCGACTGGTCAAGGTCATGCGAATGCATGAATGGATCATGCGAGTGCATGCCCTTCAAAGATTTGTGCCCCGACTTCCATTTAGCCCTTTTTCGCTCCAAAAAGCTCGGTTTGCTCCAAAATCACTGCTTGCTTGTGATCTCAGCTAAATCTCTGCAATAGGCCTGAAATGAACCACAAAGAATCAAATAGCAAGTGAAATCGTAGAGGAATGACCGAAACAATAAGCGTAAAGGTTGCCTAAAATACATGTATTCTAGTGCTATCAGGGCACGAACATCCTCTTTCGAGTTTACTTCCTCCACCTCTCTTGTTTTGCTTTGTCTTTTAGGGGTATAAGTCCTCTCGCTTCCCCATAAGTGAGAGTTCCTTGTAATTTTGTCTATAATTAACCCTCCTTATGTGGGATGAACCTCCATAAATGCTCCACCCGCGGCTTGATCAAGTTGCCTCTTCGAATCGGCTTCCATGCCTTGATAAAAGATTTGAATGAGGGTAGGCTTGTCTATGTTGTGGTGAGGGCATTCCCTTTGGAGTTCTTTGAATCTTTCCCATGCCTCGTGGAATGTCTCGTCTTCCCCTTGCACAAATGAATTGATCAAGTTCTTTAGCCTTTGGGTCTTCGCCGGTGGGAAATATTGAAGGAGGAAGGCTTGGGCTAGCTCGTCCCATGTTGTGAAGGTGTTGCCTTCATGGCTCCATAACCAATCCTTGGCTTTCCCCGTTAGAGAGAAAGGGAAAAGCCTTAGATATATGTTCTCTTTCGGCACATTGTTCATTTTGAAGGTCGCACATAGCTCGAGGAAGGAAGTTAAGTGAGCATTGGGATTTCCTATCCCGGTGAAGGCGTTGTTGCCCACCATGTTTATCAACGCCGGTTTGAGTTCAAATTCTGGGGTATTAACTCCCGGTGGAGCTATCGGCGAATGAAAACCGGTTAAGCTTGGCGTGGAATAGTCTTTTAGAGGCTTCTCCCCGTTGGACTTTTCATTCCGAGGTATTTGTGCCATGGGTTGTGGTCTCCTTTTACGGGGTTGCCTCTTGTTGCGAGAGCCTTGTCCTTTGGCCCTCTCTTGATCCAAGAAGAATTTCAAAGACTGCTCAAAATTAATGTTCACTTTTTCCTTGCTCTTGGACCTCGTTTGCATTCAACCGAAGCCTACAAGAACAAAGGAAATCGTTAAGCCACAAAATACAACACAAGTAATAGCAAGAAGACCGAGTGAAATAGTCCAAATCTTGTAAAATCTACTTTAGTTCCTCAAGTTAATTCGTTGCTCCCCAGCAACGGCGCCATTTTGACAGTTGTAATTTATGCTTTTCAAATTTGTAAGATTCGAAAGCAATAAATTGGCCAAACACAATATATAACCGGTAAGTACCGGGTCGTCCAAGGAGCAATGTTAAACTCAAGATCACTATTCAATTTTACTACAATAAGTCTATTTCCTAACGAACGTGTGAGATGTGATTTATGACTTTCCAAGCAATGATTAACAAAATAAAAAGGTTGTTTTCAAGGTTTTCAAAGATGCTCCTAGGGTACTACTTCCCTCCTTGGTGCATTAGACTCTTAACGGTTCAATTTCATGCAAGAACGAGTAATGTAAAGGTTAGATTAAGGTGTGTCCCTATTAAATTGAATTCAACCTCTCTATATTTTTATTCGATTTAAGGGAGAGACACCTTGCACGTGAGCTTCAATCGCTAGATGTTGTTAGCTCACGTCCTACTCAAGGTTCTCAATCATCAACGCTAGTTGAGTGATCAATAGCCAATGAGCGGTTTAAGATCAAGCCTATCACAACGCCAATATGAGCCATACTAGTGATCATCACTTGGCAAAGGAGAACCTACTTTCATTCTAGAACTATTAGTCTCGTTCGATAGAACACTCGACTTCAAATTCATATTTCTAGGCCACCCAGACATTTTATCAAACACTTGGGGTGCATAGAGTTGACATGTATACCAAGTAGATTCATAACCTTAACAAAAGCCTCATTCATACATGTAATCAATATAGAATAGAGTTTTAAAAACCAAGGAGATCCGTAGACCCCTAGAAACTAATGGGACTACTCACTACTCATGTTCATAGACAAACAATAGTAGTGTTGTTACAAGGATGAAGAATAAAACACAAAGGAGGGTAAGGAAGTAGGAGGAAGAATCTCCCTATATCCTTAGAGTGATTCCACTTGATGAGATGATCTTCAAAACCCTTGAGCTCTCCCAAAACCCTTCAAAAACCTCGATGTTTGTGCCCAAAAAATGAAACTTTCAATTTATAGCCAAGGATAAAAATCCTGTCTTTCAGGTGAGACTCGCCCGGGCCTTGGTGACGCTCGGCCGAGCGCGAGAGTGGTTGAGCGCCCGAGTGTTTCCGAGGGCTTACCCTGGAAGACTCGGGCGAGGCTCGACGTGGCTCGGGCGGGCGCTGGACCGTTGCATGATAAATCTTGATTTTTGGCTCGAAACTTTGTTTTTCCGCGAGAATTGATATCCTTAAGTCCCGGAACCGTAGGATTGGTTTCTAACCTGAAATAGCAAGCAAGAGGTTCAAATGGCATCAAATTAGCAACGGGAATGGACCAAAACTCTTCATAAATGGATATGTAAATGAGTCGAGAATTCGACTCATCAAACGATGAACCTAGGTCTTGTATATTCAGAATTTCCTTCGGTCATTGAAGGATATTCAGATGCAAGTTGGATCTCAAACGAAGAGTATCATTCTTCTACAAGTGGATGGGTGTTTATACTTGGGGGAGGTGCCATCTCATGGGCATCTAAGAATCAAACTTGCATCAGTAGTTCAACAATGGAATCTAAATTTGTTGCTCTAGCCGCAGCTTTGAAAGAAGCGGAATGGCTAAAGAACATGATTCATGAAATACCATTGTGGGAGAGACTGATATCACCCATATCAATTCATTATGATAGCGCTGCAACATTGGCTAAAGTATATAATCATGTCTACAATGGGAAGTATAGACACTTGGGTGTTAAACATAGTGCGGTAAGAGAGCTCATTACGCATGGGGTGATATCTGTGGATTTTGTTAAGTCACAGCAGAATCTAGCTGATCACTTGACGAAGGGATTGGTTAGAGATTTGATCACTAAGTCTCTGAAGGGGATGGGACTAAAACCCATATAAATATCTTCTAGTCGTGGGACACCCAATTCACATCTAGTTAGCGCGGGAGCTGAATTCAATGTGGAAAGCCCATTCCTAGAAAATTGATGAACACAAATGTGCATCCCCAAGTATGTGTTCAGGACCTACATGTGTTGGGTTGAAAATGAACTCTTCTTAATTGATTCTTTGAAAAAGTGCTAAGTGACCCACTAGAGAATTTACCTATATAAACGAGAAGTTTCTGGTCGCTTCATGAGATATCGGGTTTAATCTCATATACGTTTATGAATGGATAGGGACTCAAGGGCATTTAAGAGTCAAGCTAGCTTAACGGTTTGTGAAGTAAAACATGCGTGTGTCACCGTCAAGTACCCAAATGGATTGATTGGTTCAAACGTTTACGAGCACCATGATTTTCGGGTACATTGTATGCGTGGCTATACTATGCAGAAATTCAATCGTTTACGACATTTCCGTTTATGCGTGGTTTACTTAAAAACAAAGGTACTGTGTGGATCAAAGGGAAACCCTAAAATGGGGGAGGATTGTTGGTGATTTTAGGGTTTTCGGACCTCGTATTATGTTCCAACATGTAAGGGTAGCATACCCTAATGAAATGAGAGATTTCAAAGTCTGGTTGGGCAAGTTTGAGTGTGGAACTCAGTGGGGATCGCGTTCGGACGTTACATTAACGTTCACTGCGTCCGTAAGAGACATTACCGCAATGTCAAGTGCGAACGCGGCAACCTAATAATGGCTGCGAATGCGCGGAACGCAACTGCTCAGTTGGCAATCGCGGCTCCTGCTCATACCCGATTGCTTCTCTATATATTGAGATCGATTTCTCATATTTCACACCCGAAAAAATTGCTATGCAATTGCTTGAATTCTCAATCCTATCTTTGATTTCCAAATTACTCAAACCCTAAGCTTGCTGTGTTTTTCTTGCCTGAAAACACAGTGTTTCTCTGTTGGATTATATCTCACTTCAAGTTTCCTGTAACCCAAGGCATAAGTGATAGGGTGGAAATATTGATTTCGGACAGCGAATTTATGTGATCCAATCAGATATCCAAGGGACCGTTTTACTACCATCGAAGAAAGCTACACACAGACGATATTCTTGCTGCCATTGAAGACCTTGACTAAAATTTGTTGCTGTGAAGTAAAGGAGGAAGACGACCCAACAACTACAACAAATATTTGGATCAAACTAGAGAAAGGGTGTACGCTAAAGTAAAACACGTGTACTGAGCATTTGTACAAACGCCGAAGGCATTATTTTAGTACAGAAATGATCAGAATGATTTCCTATGGTGACAAATGGTCAGGGGACAATCCATGGTAGTTAAAAGTGTGAAATGAATTTCTTCTCTCAATCTTGTCCTTCACGAAGCAAATTTTTTTGCGGATAAATTGACTAAAAACGTAAGAAAAGAAACCTGACAATGACTAAACTTGAAAGTAGACCCTTCTTATCTTCTTTTTTTTTTTTGATAGAAAAGACCCTTCTTATCTTTGTAAAATGATTTTAGGATGTTGTTATGTAAACATTCACTACAAATTTTGGATCAACTTTACGATACATTTATGTACGACGATGCAAGCTGTCGTACGAATTGTGCGACACATTTGACACAGACATACGATGCGTTGTAAGTTTTGTCTCTTTCTGTACGACGCATTAACGACAAATTTACGACACTTTTACGACGCACTAAAAGTATGTGTCTTATATGCGTCGTATAACGTTGAAAGAGCTACGACGCATGTACGTCGCCTTTACGTTGCACATTACCCACACTGCTCATTAATGAAAAACACATAAGCGAATTTACTTCTTTATTTCTCTCATTTCACCGCACTGCTCTCCTCCTCTATCGCTGCATCCAGGGACGGATCCAATTTAGGACGGGGTGGCATGAAGGGAGTGGTGAGGATGTTGGTGGAGGAGGAAGTTGTGAATGCGGCGAGGGAGGTGAGGAGGCTTGCTAAGGAAGATCTGTTTGCCATAGAAACGCTGGCGATGCTGGGAGCCATTCCGCCTCTTGTTGGAATGCTTGGCTGTGATGATGAGTCGAAGGTCATCGCTTCGCTGTACGCTCTTCTCAATCTCGCCATTGGAAACGATCTGTAAGTGGTTGGTTTTATATTTCGAATTTATGTGGATTTGATAGATTTTCCTAACCGAAAATTAGTGAGGAATTTGATTTTGGGTTGATTTTCCTGGTCAGACGAATCTGATGTTGCCAACATTAAAGAAAGGTATATATTAATTGAAACATTCTTTGTAGAAACAGTTTGTGACTTATTTTGGGTTTTTTTTTTGAATCTTGTTTTGGTCCAAAAAAAATTCTTTTCTGTAGGTGAGGTGCTTGATGAAATGCCTCAATGAAGACAAACTTTACGGATCAGATGTAAGCATTTTGCTGGATTTATGTGATGTTTAGTTTGAAAAAAAATTTGTTTGTGAGATTTTATTTTTTAGTTTTCAGGTGTTTGATGGGATATTTCAGTGCTATGTTGTTGTGATTACATGTTTTGTGGTTGTGGCTAAGACTGAGTGGAGCTTCATTTTCAAGTTTTGGAAGGTTTGCGAATGGTTTAAGTCGTTTCCAAATATACTTGTTTGCTTTTGCTCTGTGTTCTTTAATCTTCATGTCCTAGCAGTGAGGTAGATTTAGGTAGAAGTTATATTATGAATTTGAATGGCGAAACGATAACTAGAAATTGAGGGTTTCTTCGAAATTGGTGGAGTGAAATGAACAAGAGATGAAGGAGGAGGAGCCTGGGACGGAAAAATTGAAGATTGAAGACGTGATTGAGCATAATGGAATAGATGGAGATACAGAAGTTGGTGGAAATTATGAAGCTTTTATCCGAGAAAATTCACCAGATGTTGATGGAAGGGAGAGGTTGGTTTTCTTTACTTATTTTCTCTATTTTCATCTTTCAGGTAGATAGTGCCAGTATGTTTGTGCCTTGTGGATATGTATTATTGTTTGTTTAGCATGAGACGGCTTGCATGTGTAGACTGAATTTATTGGGCTGACGACTTAACTTTTCATTCAATCTCCTTCTCAAACTTGTATGCACCGGAGCATTTGATCATCAATGTTGTAGATGCGGAGAAGTGGGAAGGTTTCATTGAAACTGCAGGTAGGAGTGAGTCAATCGAATTGCTGGATTTGGTGATTACTTTGTATCAGTTCATTTTTTCATGTGTAGCTGCTACCTGTGATGATTTATGTTTACGGTGTTCGTTTTGTATTTTACGTTATGTTTACTTGACTAAGAATTGTATATATCCGGAATTACTTGGTTTCTAAGGTTTCTTTAATGGCACCCTCACATGTTTTGTGTTTATGGGAGAATGGACACCTGAAAGTGTAGGAGACTATGCCAGCGGAACAAACCATGTCCTTCCCACATATAGATATGCAAGAAAGTGTAGGAGACTATGCCAGCGGAACAAATCATGTCCTTTCCAGTTTTCTTCCTCTGTATTATGTAATATTCTTTTCTGTAAGATTGTTTTCTTCCCATTTTTTTAGGCGATTTGTTGAATTAGTTCCAAATCGTTGGTATGTTCCTAATCGTTGGTATGTTCCTAATCGTTGTAAACTTTATTAGTTGCAGGTTGTAAAATAATTCCACTGGAAATTTTATGTGCAAAATTTTCTCATATATTCTGTCATTTTATTATAAAATAATATTTTTTGTTAAATTTATTTATATATTATTATATTCAATGAATATAAATATAACTATTATTATTATATTTCTCACGCATGAGTGTCTTACAGCCGTCGCACATTAGTGACGTACAATTGTTGTAAAGGTGTCGCAGAGAATGTACGACAGCAAGAAGACAGTTGTGCGACGCTTTTGGTATTTTGACGCACTACTGTCGTATTGTTGTCGCACAGTTGTAACGCAAGACTGTCGCACATTTCTTGCAACGGCGGTTTGTGCGACACAGTCAAAAAGCGCCACATATCTGTCGTATATACGATACATTTACGTTGTATTTCCGCTGTCGTAAACTTGAGCCAAAATTTGTAGTGATTATTTCTATAAAAAAAATTATTTTTTTAAATGCGTTGCATTCAGCCAAAAGGATGGTGGTCTGTTGGTTAAGGAGTCACATATGTTCCTTACATCCCAGGTTCGAGTCCTGTGAACACCATTTTTCTCACATTTTGTGAGATTGTTCGTCTTCCTTGGTGGCTTGAGCTCCAAATGTCGTATTATTCCTAATTGTTGTACCCCATTATCAAAAAAAAATACTTTGCATTTTGATTCGACCCACTAATATTCTGTTAATTTTATGTAAAATGTCATTTGCATGCATCCTTGCGTGTGCGCGACTTGTTTTGAGGATCAGGAGACAATTGCATACACCAAAACATTGTATATCACTCTCTGTACTTAAGGGATGAATTTGTAAATATCGAACATATTAGTCAGTCAAAGTCAGAGGGAGAGAGAGAGATAGAGGCATGCAGATGCAACGGCCGATATAAATATACCTGCTCTCCATACCCAATAAATGGAAATTTTGACCTTACTCTCTCCTCCACACTCCACTTCTCTCTCTACCATCATCATCAAAGCCTCGGAATCTGCTTCATCCCCACCGCCAGGCCACCAAACACAAAGCAATCGTCGGAGTAGTTGATTGCGCCGCCACCCGACTACTCCAGAGTATTACGAAACCTTCTCCCCTTTCAGTATTATTATTCCCATTCCTCATTTTAATCTCCCAGGTCTTTTTGTGTCTGCTATTCGTTCTTTTTCTCTTTGATTTTTTGATGTGGATATGTATGAGAATGATGCTGGGTTTTTCAGGTTTTGGATATGAGAATGTGCATGATGCCCTGGACCTGGAGATTGGATTCGTCTCTGGAAGGTATGGCCGCTTTCTGTCAGCTGCAATCAAGTTTAAAGGCTGTTACTTTATTATTATTTTTTGGGAAAATTACAATTTAGTTACATAAACTATCGCTCTATTTCATGACAAGTACCGAACTTCCAACTTTTACAAATCCAGTACCAAAGGATCAAATTCAAATTAACTTAAGATAACTAACGTCGTTAATTGCTCGGTCTCTTCTATCTCTAGCTGTTTCCATGGTTGGCCGCTTCGATTTTTCCAGGATTCTTTGTCCGGCGCCCTGTGATGTGTGAAGAATTAAGCTAGATATTTTTTCATCAAGTGCCATCTATATTTGTGTTGCCTTGTCTCTGCTCGGCTCGGTATTGTCATTGATTGAATTGGTTATTGTGTGTGGATTATGACTGTTGCTTTATTTCTTTGGAGAAGATCCTTTGCTCACTACACCATTTTTCACCATTTGCAATATTTATTTTCATTTGTTGCATAGCAAAAATGTTGCAATACGGTAATACAACATATTTTGTATGTTGCTTTTAGTAAATGTTGCATATGTAATTAATATTTATGTTTTGTAACATAAACACTTGCAACATTACCATATATGTTGCAATAATGAGGTGCTTTGCAACAAAACAATTGCTACACTTGAAAAGTTGTTGCATAATCAGTGACACGTCAGAATTCACATATGCATTTGACTTTTCAACCATTTGTACGGAAATAGTACGATTCATTTATAATGGTTGTTGTGTGTCGCATCTATGCAACATGGTTCGGGAATATTTGGGCAACATTAAAATGTCGCATAAACTAATGCATTAACTCCTATCTCACCAAACAAATTAAATCGATCCCACCATCTCCTTTTGAAAACGTACAACCGTGTGTCGCAAAGATGTTGGGCAACATTAAAATGTCGCATAAACTAATGCATTAACTCCTAACTCACCAAACAAATTCAATCTCCTTATGAAAAACGTACGACAAATGCCTAACTCCTAACTCAGCAAACCTTCAAGCTTTTGCATCTCCTCCGGCCATCTTCTCCATCTCCTACATCTCCTCCATCTCCTCACCAACACAAATGCCTTAATTTCATCTCCATATGCAACAAATGTGGACTGAAAAAGCTTGAAGCTTGAAGATGTGGACTGAAAATGAAGATTGAAGCTTGAAGCTTGAAGCTTCTCAACACACCAACATACCCCTGCATATAATAAGCTTGAAGCTTGAAGATGTGGACTGAAAATGAAGATTGAAGCTTCATTTCATCTCCCCAACCGACCCCTTCCTCTAAATTAACAAGCCCGCGCAGATTTGCTGAGGATCAGTTTGGATTTGCTGGAAAAATGGAGGCTCTGCTTTAGTTCTGCGCATCTGTCGCTCTGCTTTCAGGTCTGTTCTGTTTCGAGTTGCTGGTATGTTGCATTACCTTATTGTATGTTGCATATGTTATGTTGCATTACGACTGAGATGGCCTTGTCAACAGATCAAAAGCATCTCTCCATTTAAGCTGTGGCCATGTTTAATTTGTCCAACTCCTCTATTCCTTAATTTGTTCAATTTCTCAATTTTCATAAGGTAAATTGTAAATTAAATATATATTTTTTAGTGTTGTATAAATTAGTATAAATATGCTCATCTCTTATATACATATAAATGACAGGTGTGTAAATCATGGATAAAAGTTGGATGAATTTGTCAAGAGTTGATTTACGGTATTTCAATGGTATTGAAAATTTCATCAAGTTTGCAAGACAAAATTCAAATGAAGCCACATATCCTTGGCCTTGTTGTCGTTGTAAGTTAGGGCGTTGGGTTGGACTTGATAAAATGCGCACACATTTGATTGACAAAGGATTCATGGTGGGTTACACAACATGGACAATGCATGGAGAGGTTGAATTGGGAGATGACCAACTTGAAGATAATTTTGGGCAAGTGAGCGGGGAGCCTAATGAGTTGTACAATATCCCAATGGTGGAGTTTCTTAATGATACATTTCCTTTGCGTGACTATCAAGATCCTATGATGGTGGATGAGACATTTGATGAAGCGGATTATGAGGTTAATCGCCTAGCTAATGAGAAGTATCATAAGCTATTAGTAGAGGCTCAAACACCTATTTATCCCGGAAGCAAGGAAACTGTGTTGGAATGTATCTTGTATGAAATGCAATTGAAAGTCGAAGGTCGATGGTCTAATAAAAGTTTTGATAGACATTTGGAGCGATGTAAAAGACTAATTCGTGGAGAAAATAAGTATCCGGGATCATATCGCGAGATAAAGCATGTGTTGAGCAATCTTGGCTTGAACTACGAGGTAATTCATGCATGCGAGCATGGTTGTGTTTTATACTATAAAGAGTTGAGTGATCTTGATAATTGTCCCGTTTGTGGAGAGGCACGGTATGATTATGTGGATGGCAATAGGAAGGCTGCTAAGAAATTTGTGCGCTATTTTCCTATTACTCCTCGGCTACAACGATTATATACATCACCTTATGTCGCAAAGGAAATGCGATGGCATGGGGAACGACGAGTTAGTGAAGGTTTAGGTGATCTTAGACATCCTGCAGATGGAGAAACATGGAAAAATTTTAACAAGCAATTTCCGGATTTCTCAAATGAGATTCGAAATGTGCATCTTGGATTAGCAACGGATGGATTCAATCCGTTTGGAGTAGCATCTACCTCTCACAGCACTTGGCCTATTGTGGTTATGCCATATAATTTGCCGCCTTCGATGTGTTTGAAAAAGGAGTTTAACATACTAGCGATGTTAATTTCAGGTCCTAAGTCGCCTAGGAAGTGTTTGAATGTTTTCATGCGGCCTCTTATTGATGAGTTGCAGGTGTTGTGGAGTAAAGGGGTACCCACTTTGGATCGGTACTCGGGGAGTTGTTTCACTATGAGAGTAGCGGTGATGTGGACAATTAGTGACTTTCCCGGTCTTGGTATGTTAGGAGGTATTCAAACAAAGGGATATAAAGCCTGTCCAGAATGTTTGGACAATATTGACTCCAAGTACTCAAATAAAAGGATGTCGTACCAAGGACACCGTAGATGGCTTCCAACAAATCATGAATGGAGAAAAGCAGCGAACAAGTTCAATGGAGATGTTGAGTTGAGGTATTTAAATTACTTACTTAATTTATTTAAATTATTTCAATTTTATTGTTTAAATTGAATATGATTGTTGTAGAAGCAAGCCACCAACATTTTCTGGAGTGGAGGTATTAAAGAAAATTCACAGTGAAAAGAAGAATATGAAGGTATTTTATATGATCATGTTTAGTTTTTTCATTAAAGGGTGTGTGTACATGGCCACCCAAAGTTACACTACACTACACTATTATTAAATTATTAAATTATTGAAGAAACATGACTACTTTTTTTTTTATCAGTAATAAACATGACTACTTGACCATTTAATTTCCAGCTTTTACTCAACCATTTTATGAGTTGACTATTTTTAACTTCTTGCTGCTTAATTTTTTTATTTATTGTTAAGGTACATAGCTTGCATCCAAAGTTCAAAGGGAGTGCCAAGAAACTTTGTTGGACACATCAAAGTATATTCTATGAGTTGCCTTATTGGAAATACATGACACAACCATACTCACTCGACATGATGCACATTGAAAAAAACGTATTTGAGGTTGTTGTTGGAGCTATTCTAGGATTTGAAGGGAAAAGACATTTATGGGACTTACCATCGGGTAGACCGTCTTATACGGTTTCGCCAGAAAATAAGGTCACAATTCTTGAGATGCTAAAAGATGTCAAGTATCCATCGGGTTATGCTGGAGGTCATCATAATAAGGTAAATCTAAATGAAAAGAAATTCATTGGATTGAAGACACATGACTGTCATGTCATGTTTGAGCGTTTGATTCCCATCGTCATTAGACCTTACTTGCCATCATCAATTGTGAATCCAATTTTATGTTTATGCCGATGGTTTCAAAAGCTTTGTTGTCGGGAGTTGACGAGGAGTCATGTGATTCAATTGAAGGAGGATATAGTACTCATTTTATGCCATTTTGAGCGGATATTTCCAAAAGGGTTTTTCACCATCATGGTACATCTCATGATTCATTTACCAGATCAGATTTTGCTAAAGGGACCGGTCCATTACAGCTGGATGTATCCAATTGAGAGGTAATATTTTTCCCTCGCTTTTACTTGACTTTTATTAACCACATCCTTATAGATTTTGTCAACAAAGGTTAATTTTTTGCAGACAATTGGGCGAGTACAAAAAATATGTGAGAAACACCCGATATCCTGAAGGGTGCATCGCCGAGCAGTACATTGCACAAGAATGTGTCACATTTGTTAAGCTTTACTTAGAAGGTAATACATTGGATGAACCAACCATTATAGAAAGCGCAATTTCGGTCGTGGCTCCTCACATTCGTCCATTTGGGGACATTCCAAAAAAGAAGCTTAACAAGAAGGAACTCCAAGTTGCTCACTGGTGTGTTCTAGAAAATTGTGCGCAGGCAAAATACTTTATAGCAGATCACAAAGAACAATTTGAAATGAAATATCCCAATCACGGATACAAAGCACGAATCAAGCATTTTATATCATATTTCAATCGTTGGGTGAGTTTTTTTCATTTATTTATTTATGTATTTATTCTTTAATTTATAAATTTTATCATGTAGCAACCATTTATTTTCTTCAGATGGAAACTCTTCAAGGGTCAGACGGGTTTAATGAAGAACTATACCATTTATCGTGCACACCTTTTGCCCATAGATTTTATTCACAATGCGAAGTAAATGGGATTAAATTCGTGACGTGGGAAAGAGATCAAAATCGAAAGACGCAAAATAGTGGTGTTATGGTTGAAAGCGATGATGAGGTTTACTATGGTGTTCTTGAGGATGTGATTGAGTTGATGTACCCACAAGGAGTGACGGTTATTGTTTTCAAGTGCCGATGGTTTAATGAGAATAGAGGAGACATAAAAAGAGATCATGGCATCGAATCGGTAGACACGTCTACTACTTGGTACGGGGACACGCCGTTTTGTTTCGGATTAATGGCCAAACAAGTGTTCTACGTAGATGATCCTAAATATGGTGATAATTGGAGAGTGTCGAACATTGTTGCACAACGAGGCACTTACACGGCTGATGCCTTAGCGCGCGATATCTTAGGAAGCATCGAAGATCCTTATCAAGAAGAACTCCCATCCAACATTCCCCAAGTTCCTATACACACATTACAAGTAGATTTGGGACGTCTACCTCAAACTCCTCGAGAATTTTACAATGATGAAGACGATGATGAGTTCCGGGATGAGGACTCGGAAAATGAAGATGAGTCCCAAAATATTGACCTTGATCAAGAAGTCGACGTATACGCTAACGGCAATGATGACGACGACGACGCATATACATAAATTAAATCAAGGTACATATGTTAATTATATTTGTATATCCACCTTACATAACATTATCATATGTAACATATTTTTTTATGTTTGTATGTTGCATAGGAAAGTGATATTTGAGAGGGAAATCTTTCCGCCAAGATGACTATCCGTGTCAGTTTTTCAGCACCAATCAGGATGAAGAAAACCAATTGTTTAATCTGTGTGAACTCATCCTAGCCAATCAAAATTAAGCTAAAATATTAAAATTAAACAAAAACTTGTTTTGTAATGTTCTGTCACACGCGTGACAAAATATCTCGAAACGACGAAACACAAAACCCTACCTACCGCATCCGCCGCTCGAACTCGATCTCTCTTCGTACACACACCACCGAACTCGATCTCTCTAACCACCGCTCGATCGATGCCGCCACGCGTTGCTCGTACCAAGATGCGGACGAAGCGAAGTCGTCCAGTCGTCGACGACTCCCAAGAGGCGACCGATGCCAAGAAATAGAAAAGTTTGAAGGACGTCGTGACTCCAACCAAGGCCGCCAAACCAAAGCCAACGGCCACCAAGCCGAAGCCTCCGAGTCCCAAACCAAAGCCTACTACACCTAAACCGAAGCCTCCGACTACCAATCCGAAGCCTCCGACTCCCAAACCAAAGCCGACGACCACCAATCTGAAGCCTCCGACGCCCAAACCAAAGCCTACTACACCCAAACCGAAGCCTCACTTTACACGATCTGTAGTTGCAGGTATTTAGATTGTTAGATCTGCAGTTAAATCATTAGCCTCATTTTTTGGTTTGATTAAATTACATTATTTTTTTGTTTGATTACTAGCTCTTAATTTTGCGGAGGAAGAAATGGCAGATGATGGGATTTCAGAAGGTGAAATCGATGGAGAGGTTATAATGTTAAAGGAAAAGTCAGATCAGTCTAATGTCAAGACCTTCTGGGGTAAGAAGGCATCAGGTAAGAAGGCACCAAAGCAGAAGGCTCCAAAGCAAAAGGCACCCAAGAAGCAATCACCAAAGAAGACATCTCAACAACCAGCTGCTCCTTGTCCTCAATTAGTGCCGTCTAATGATCCAATTGAGGAAATTATGGAAAGTTTGCCTCGTCCCCAATCAGTGCCAAGTCCTCATTCAGCGGCTTCACAGCCACATGCACAAAATGGAAAATCCACCAAGAAGTCTCCTGTTAAAAGAAAGTCTCCGATTAAGAGAAAGTCTCCAATTAAAAGAAAGGATAAAATTCAGATGCTGGCATCCACACTTCCGCATCGCTCTGCAACAGCCACTTCAGAGCACTGCCAGTCCAATCAGAGTGTCCCTCGGCCTCCACCTCCACCTATGGATGAGCCAGAAGCTTCTGAAGACGGGCAAGCTGACCCCAACACAGATGATGAGATGGAGAATGATAACATGATGATGATTAGATGCAAAGATGAAACAATCGGGGCAGGTAAAAACTCATTTCAATTCATGTTTCACCGTCATTTCAATTCATGCATACTTTGACTGTTTTTCTTTAATAATGACAGATGGTAAGATTATACGAAGTGGTCGCTCAGTCTGTAATAATGCATTGTTAGAAGCTGAATTTAAACATTTGGGCCATCGTATTAAACTTGAGGAGGGACCTACTGGCACTCCTGTGTATGGAAAATACCGAAGATTACTTGTTGGAGCTGTAGGCGTGTATGTCAAAGAGTCCTTGCCCATGACAGTGGAAAGCTTCTATGAGTTGGATCATGCTGTTTTGAAGCTGATGATTCAACGCTTAAGTGTAAGTCTTTCAATTAATATGTGTACTATAGATTGATACAACGCTTAAGCTTCTATATATGTGGCAGGTATACTTTGAAATTAAAAAAAAGAATATGTGGCTCGTTAAGTACATCTTGTCCATTGCCAGTAAATGGTTTCGCGCGTGGAAGCATAGTTGCAAGAAACACTTCACAAAATATGGTCCAAGTCTACCATGGGAGTTTCGGAAGCGCCAAAGCGAATGGGATTGGCTGTGCAATCACTTTCAGCAACCAAAATATATGGTAATACTTAGAACATTTCATTTGAATCATCATATGCGCGCCTATCAGCAACAAGACTATCTGATTTTTTTACATGTAGAAAAAATGTGAGCGTTTGGGGAAGACGAGGAATGAATATGAACGAGTCAACCACTGTGCGGGCAGGAATCCCTTTGGCGAAATAGTCGAGGAGTACATTAACCTTGGTAACCCAACGCCTTTGGTTGCGATGCTAATGAAGGCCTACGGGAGGGATAAGAAGAATGGAGTACCAGTTGTGGTAACTTTTCAGTTTTATATTTAGCATTATAACAACTGAATTGTCGTTGATGTTATTACTGTTTTTACTGCTGAATGTTTTGTATGTTTGAATGTCACCTTTGAATGTTTGAATTGTCTTGAAACAGTTTTGAAATTACTGATGAATCTTTTGTATATATGGAAATTGGCTTGAAGTACACATGCGTTGTTTTCTGTAATTACTGATGAATCTTTTGTAATTATGTAGCCTGTGTGCACGCCCTCGTGACACACCAGTTGCTTTTCTGTTAATGTCACTTGTTTTAATGTTTAGGGACCTGTTGTTTAGAATGTCACAGTTTCATTATCGCATTCTAATGAACATTACTGATGAACATTACTGATGAACTCATGAACATCACTGAACATTACTGATGAATGTCACCTGTTACAGATTTGAATGTTTGTTTTAATTCTCAGGAAAAGCTGAAAGAAGAAATGGATCAGTTTTTTCCCCGGGAATACCCTGATGATCATTCAGTACGCCTCCTAAGTTTCAATGAGCAGTGTAAGATAATTGAGGCTGCAAGGGGAAAGAGGAGAGGAACAAATTTAGTTGGCAGTGAGATATGCAAGCTCCCACTCCCTAGAGGCTCTGCTGCGTCAATTATCGCTGGTCTTGACCTCCAAGATGAACTGGAGAAGACAAAGGAGGCTGTAGACAAGGCCTTGGAGGAACAAACTCGCGAGCGTGCAAAGGCAGATGAATTTAGAAGGCAAATGGAGGTTCAATTTAAAGCCTTAGCCGATCATGTCAAGTTCAACTTTCCAAAGACTAGTCACTCCTCAAGCTCCGGCTCCGACCCCGACTCCGACTCTGAATGAACTGTGAACTTATGGTAACATTTTGGAACACGCAAACTGTTCTACTAAGCGTGTTTCCTTTCGACAAGTCCTTTAAACTTTGTTTTGTTTGGAACTTGTTGCATATGCCATCATTTGGATAAATGATGTGTTTTGTTTGTGGAACTTGTGGTCTGTTTTTGTAATGTTTCCAGGAGCTTTAAATTGGTCTGTTATGTATGGCTCATATATAGTCCATAAATCCCATTTCCGAAAACACCATTTGCGGCATTGTAATGTCGCAAGATGTCGCTATATATGTCGCCTAGTCCATATATTGCAATTTCTCAAAACATCATTTCCGACATTATAATGTCGCATAGTAGATATATGCCATTTCTGTAAACATCATTTGCTACATTATAATGTCGCACTAAGTCGCTTATATGTCGCCTAGTACATATATTGCAATTTCTCAAAACATCATTTGCGACATTTTAATGTCGCACTAAGTCGCTTATATGTCGCCTACATTATATATTGCAATTTCACAAAACATCATTGCGACATTATAATGTCGCACTAACTCGCTTATATGTCGCCTAGTTCATGTATTGCAATTTCTCAAAACATCATTTGCGACATTATAATGTCGCACTAAGTCGCTTATATGTCGCCTAGTTCATGCATTGCAATTTCTCAAAACACCATTTGCGACAATATAAAGTCGTCCTAAGTCACTTGTTTGTCGCTTAGTTCATGTATTGCAATTTCTCAAAACATCATTTGCGACATTATAATGTCGCACAAAGTCGCTTATATGTCGCATTGTACATATATGTCACTTCTGAAAACATCATTTGCGACATTGTAATGTCGCATAGTACATATATGCAATTTCTGAAAACATCATTTGCGACATTATAAAGTCGCACGAAGTCGCTCGATATGTTGCAGTGAGCTAGAAAAGCAACAAATATATAGCAACATTTTGATGTTGGAAAACGAAACCGCTAAATGCGACATACTCACCCGATATGTTGCGTTACGGCAATGCGACACGGCTTTAGCGACATTTAGTAAAGCCACATGATACATGTTGCGCAACCGTAAAGTAACATACTCGGACCCTTAGAGAACACAAAAATAAATGTTGCAAATGGTGAAAAATGGTGTAGTAGCTGGTGTTTGGATGATTGATTAGAGATCGGGTGATGCTGGCGGGTTTAATTGTGGTATCTGTGATTAATTTTTTTGATTAACTCTGGATCTTTTATCAGTCTGTTACTTCGCCTATGTGACATGAACTCTTTTTTAAATAGGGAACTGGTTGATCACATTCAAAAGACAGCATATATTTTGTTCCTATTCCCCGGATCTTATGAAGAAATACAATTATTGAATCTTTAGTTTCTCCATTTTTTCAATCGAAGAGGAGACATAATTGGTTCTTTCTTAGCTCCATCAGTTTTTTTTTCAACTATGAGTTCCTGAGTATTGTTTATATAAGACATAAGCGGAATTCATGTGTAGCTTCAACAGTTGTGTCTTGTCAGGAATGCCGCATCTATCTACCTATCCATTCCTTGGGACAGGATCAGACAGTGGTGAACTCTCAAAGAATGCTTCCCGAATGCCTCCTTTCACCACATCTCGAGTACAGAAAACAATTCTGATGTTGCTCTCTAGTCTCTCCTTCTTAGGCCAAGATGCTACATTCCCATCAGTCATCTATCTTCCGAAGTCGGCCAGAGTTACTTTTTAAGGGGACTGGATGGCCCTTCCGCTGTTCCATCCTCATAATCCAGGCTGATTATCGCACCAGGATTATGTTGGCAGCTTACGCTTCAGTTGGTGCTACTTTTGGCGCGCACTACCCTTCTCCTTCTGGTGTTCTAGCTTTGCACTATTGTCATTTGCTCCCTGATTTTTAGTACTTTCAGTTTGATGAGTCGTAGTTGTACAACTATTTTATATGTTAAAACCCCGTCTCTTAGTGTTACCTGTATATTATTTCACTACCTGTGTGTAGTTTTCGTTCTCAGGTACACTCGGAGACCATGGAAGGAATACCGGCTAAAACGAGCCATTTGAAGATGTTTGGCGCGGAAAGAATTGAAGTTCGAAGCACTTTGGAGTTTTCATCAGTGCAAACCGCGGAGGGCTGAAGAATTAGAGGCGCGGACGTCTTATGAATTTCCATAATTGTGAAGACATCCGCGGGTCGTAAATCAGGAGACGTCCGCGCCCGCCAGCTAGCAGTCGAAATTTCCTAATTTTGAATTGCATTATTGGAAAGCCCAAAGAGAGAATAAATAAGCACGAAACCCTAGGCGATCAGACATCGAATTTCTGAAGAGAAAAAGAGACACGGAATCAAGTGTTAGAGTTGAGCTGCAGCTTGGTGGAGAATTCATCATAAGTATTTTCGTTTCATTACATTCAAACAACTATGATGATGTATTCCATTGCGATGAGTAGCTAAACTCATATGTGTAGGCTAGAACTCGACATTGTGATGTCTTGACTTGAGACCTATATTTATCTTTATGTTTTGCGTTATATTACTATGCATTGTTTATGGATTTGATATGCTAGCATAAGTGGAACCCTAGCGGGGGAGCTTCTGTTAGTTTGTTGATTCCGATTATCACAGTTTATTAGCAACCTAGCGGGGATAGCAAATTAGGATACGAGTAATATACCACTAGGATTGACACTCTAGGACAACTTGTAGCAACCTAGCAGGGAGCTATAAGTTGTAAAACATTAGAAATCAAAACGGTTAGGTCAATGATTTAGTCTTGCATCATAGTCGAGAGTTCTAGCTTGCACTGTTCTTTAATCGTTGATACTTGGATTTGTGTCATTCTTGCTTAGTCTTGCATCATAGCTTGCGTTATTTAATTGTTTGCATTCAAACCCCCCCCCCATTGTTACGCTTTTACTTATTGAAACAGATTCTCAACCGATCTCTGTGGATACGACCCGACTTACCACTTGCTAGTCGGAAAAAGAAATATTATTTTTGACGGGTACAACGACACCCGTCAAATTTTGGCGCCGTTGCCGGGGACTGGTAACGAAGAATCTCACTAAGTTTTATTTCTTTTAACTTTATTTTATTGTCTTTTTATTTTTGTCACTTGATTATTTTTCTGTTAAGTAACAATGTCACAGAGAAGTGTGGAACGTGATAATGAAGAGCGAAGTAGTGTACAAGGAGATAACATGCAGGAACAGAGGCAAGGACTGCCCGCTGTTAATCAGAGATTACCACCCCCCAAGAATCAGCAATTTGTGAATGAGTTTGCTAGACATCGTGCAGCTAGACACGATGATTACGAAGACGAGCTGGATCGACAGTACCTCGGTGGAGGAAACCAATACGGACAGTTAGCTAGGCGTCGGGATTTGGGACGCACCATGAGAGGAGTATGTGCGCCGTATATTGATGAGGCACCTTGGTGCATTAGGATGGATGAGGACGCAGATGATATCGAGATAAAGAGTGGGGTGATACACCACTTGCCCAAGTTTGGAGGAATGCCCGATGAGAACCCCCTGAGGCACTTGAAGGAATTTCATGGAGTTTGCATGTCCATGAAATCAGCATCGGTTCCGGAAAATATCTTTAAACTAAAGACATTTCCTTTTTCTTTAGAAAGTCAAGCTAAATCTTGGTTAATGTCTTTACCTGCAGGTTCGATTACTTCATGGGATCAATTGCAAAGAAAGTTCATGGACAAGTACTACTCTCATTCGAAGGCGGCTCCAACAAGAAAGGAGCTCTCTATGCTTAGACAAGGACGCGCAGAAACGTTGTTCGATTATTTGGAGAGGTTTAGGCATTTGGAAGAGAGCTGTCCGAATCATGGAATCCCACAAAGGATGCTGCTTGAATACTTTATGGATGGGATGGTTCTAATGGAAAGAAGAATGCTAGATGCCTCAGCTCAAGGGTCTATCCTTGACATGTACCCCGAGGAGATATGGGAGTTGATTGAGAAAGTTGCCGAGAGCACAAGGTACTTAGAAGAAACTTATAAACCTGCACCTGTTGCTAACGTAAATGTACATTCTGAATTGCAGGAACTGAAGAATATGATGGCTCAAATGATGACGCAACAACCACAAGGCAATCAACAAGTGGAGTGTAAGGTAAACAAGTCCACTTTTAATCCAATAAATAATGATAACGCTGTTTTCAGGAAAGAACAGAAGACGTGAATATATCGGGCTACATAAACAAGGGAGATTTGCCACCAAGGAGATATGATGGATATCAAGGCAACAACAAATGGCAGCCAAGGCAAAACGATGGTGGTTGGCAAAGGAACAACAATTACGAGGTGGGGCAATCCTCGTACCCACAAAAGCAGCCATACAAACCACCACAGATCAGATAAGGAGATGAGGACCCGATCAAGGAATTCAGGGATGAAGTGAGAGGGATGTTCAAAGAACTCACTCAAAAGATGGGCCACCATGCTGGAGACATTAACGAGCTAAAGAGGCAAGTGTCTCAAATTGCCAGCGCCGTTTACGAACAGCGAGAAGACAAAGGGAAGCTGCCTTCACAAACGATCCCTAATCCAAGGCAGAATGTGAGTGTGATCGTGATAAAGGATGAAGAGGAGATGAAGGTTGAAGAAAAAGAAGAAAAAGCAAGATTTGGACGCTACCTCAGTGCAGAACGCGGACGTCTCCACAATTAAGGCGCGGACGCCTGATGATTTATTGCAAAATCAAGAGACGTCCGCGGATATAAATCTTGAGACGTGCGCGGAATTTCAAGTAAGTGATTTCCAGATTTTGAATTCTAACCCTCTCGCGCAATTGCCATTTCCCATGCGGGTTATTGAGAACTACGAAGCTATGAACAATGAAATTCAACCAAAGAGGAATGAGGACGCGAGAATCAAGGTCAAAATGCAAGAATTGGAGCAAGGGAAACAAGGAGCGTTGACTACTCGAACTAGAGACCCAGGTGCCTTCACGGTAACCTGTGGCATTGGTAACACGCTTATTCCCCACTATTTGATTGATTTGGGAGCGTCCATTAATGTTATGCCGTATGATCTATATTGTTCATTGAAACTTGGACCGGTAAAACCGATCAAGTTAACTATCGAGTTAGGCAACAAGTCATGTGTTCATCCTTATGGTTTGCTTGAGAATTTAACCTTGAATGTTGGTGAAGTTGTTGTGCCTGCAGATTTTTATGTTTTGCAGATGGAGGACACCCAGACTAAGGAGTCACCAACACTCATTCTAGGATGACCCATCTTGTTTGCTATGAAGGCGGAGATTGATGTCGCTGAGGGTGTTATAAAGCTCAAATATGGTGGCAAGATTGCTGAGTTTCGTGTCTTTGAGGATGACCACCAGCCTTGTGCGAGAAAACCACCTGAGATAGCTGGTAAAACTTGTTTTAATATTACAACTGATGAATCGTTGCGTGTGATTCAGGGTGTCAGTAAGCAGCTGAAGCCAACAAAGAAAACACGCCCACCAGATAAGAAGCGAGTAAAGAAACAAAAGTGTGGGGTGGTTGCGCAAAAGAGGTGGACACCTAAGGAAAAGAATTGGAGATCGAAGCCACCTGATATCGGGCAGAGCACTGAGGAACGATTAACTTGTGGACGTGCTGAGGAGAGGAGCACGCTGATCGGTAAGTTTGACTTGGAGCAGCCATGGGATCCTAACTTGTGATCCCGAAAAGAGGTAATGTCCAGCCAAGGACGTAAAACAAAGGCGCTTACCGGGAGGCAACCCGGTGTGTTTTTTGTTGTTGTTTTTACACATGTTAGGAGTCGATTAGTTAGTGGAATTGGTACCCTGATAATGCGCCTCGAGTGCATGTTTTATTTCTGGTGGTTTCAGGTGAATTAAACGAAGAAAGTAGTTCGACATCAGTGCAAACCGCGCACGTCTCAACATTTAAATGCGCGGACGTCTAAAGCATTATAGCAAAATCAAGATACGTCCACGGGTAGTAATTGCAAAGGCGTCCGCGGGACATCAAAAAGTTAAAATTGGGTTGTTTTCCAAAACTGGGTTTTCGGAACAAAAAAAACAAAAAAAGAAAAGAAGGAAAGAATAGCTCCGTCCGCGATTCACAAAAGAAAAACAAGCTCCGTCCGCGAATTGTTCACTCTCGTCCGCCACTGTTTCGGTTGTTGAGTCAGTTGGTAATTCACAGGTAAATCAAAGCTCCACCGGATTAAGGTAAGGCTTACCGATTTGATTGTTATTGGAATCGGGTTCGGTGTGGATTGAAGTGAAATTTGGTTGAATCGGTCGAAGGGAGTTCTCAAAGATCGTTGGATTTGGTTTGTTTGAAGCTTACAATTTTGAAATTGAAGTGGGAATTGGACGGATTGCGAACGGAATTCGATCGGGGCTCTGTCCGGCAAGTTGTTAGATCGCGCGGACGTCTGAGTATTAATCAGGCGCGGACGTCTGAAGCATTATCACAAAATCAAGAGACCTCCGCGGGACATAATTGCACAAGGGGTGTGCGAAATTCCGGACATTTCAAAAATTTTTAGTTCAACTCAAGATGACTCGTACATCGGCTCGTGCTAGTTCATCCCGTGATCGCAGAGCTCCGCCACCCACTGTTGATGCCGAGGCACTAGTTCCGGCTGTCGTCGATGACAGGCAGCAGAGATTTGAGGCATTCATGGCGCGTACACATAAGGCGCCCATGTGGGTTGAGCGGTACTTTCTGGAGCGTTGCGGACTCTTAGAGAGGTTCAGGGCGCTGTTGGACAGATGTGGTTGGCCGGGATTGCTCACGCTCCGTAGTGATGCTGATATAGAGGACACTTGTGAGTTCCTAACAGGTTACGACTACATTGAGCCTAGGGAGCATGAAGGATTCAGGTACACTTTCAGAGGTGTGGAGCACCATTGCACGATGACGCGGCTGCGTCAAATCTTTGGGTGGCCAGCAGTGAGAGATGGGACTTTCGTCAATTTCAGTCTTGGGACGGAAATCAACGACACTTACCTTATCCTTACGAGGACGGTCGCTACAGACCAAGCGACGCTTCAGTCACAGCATTCACAGATCCTTTCTGGTATTTAGTACATTTCATTTTGACGAGGACCTTGACTGCGAGGGCGAACGGCAATGATAAGCCGTCGATACGAGATCTGACGCTTGTAGGATCTTTGGTGAGAGGGGTAGTCCCACACTGGGGATATTTTTTCTGTGATCACTTGAAGAACATTAAGCCTCGAGGGCCAGTTAGTGTGGGTGGAATGGTAAATTATCTGCTGCGCAATCTTCACCCAGACATGGATGCACTACCAGGCCACAGGATTCTTGCTTATGGATTAGCTGACGGTGAAAGACTTGGTTCTGGGAGGACATATAGAGTCAGCAGTGAGGGTGAAGTGCGTTGGACTTATTTTGCGGATCCAGCTCTTAGGCCACCGCCTAGCCCACCGCGACAGAGAGGGAGACCGCCAGGGCGTGAAAGAGCTGCAGGGGTTAGGAGACGTCGAAGAGACGAGGAAGAGGTCCCACTAAATGTGGTGCCACAAGAGGAGCAGGTACCGAGACAGCCCGGAGAGTATTCACAGGCGCAGATTGACCATTTATTTAATGTGAACAGGGCTATGATGATGGCAATGGGTGGCGGCTTCCACCCAGTTTCCGCTCCCCCAGGATGGCGTCCAGGTCATGCCATTCCGCTAGAATACATGCAGCCACCTCCACCACCGGACTATTAGGGGAGTACCAGTTCCGTTCGTTTTTATTTTTTTTATTTTTAGTTGAGTCTGTTTTTTTATACATCTCATCTCTTGCATTGTACCGTGAGGACACGGATCCATCTAAGTGTGGGGTGGGATGTTGTTGAGTCAGTTGCGCGTCGTGTTTGTTTTTTTTAAATTTTATGTCGCATGTTGTGTGTCGTGATGAACTCGTAATGAACTGATGATGCACTGCTATGCTTTTCTTATATGTCAAAATCTCATTTCCAGTTTTTATGACTATTGTGCTCATTTGACTAAAAATGCGAAATTTCAAAAAAATTCGATGCTTTGTTCTTTCGAGTTGTGATATGCAGGGATGTGGAGTTGACAGAAATGTTCTAGAAAGGTACGGCAAATTGCAGGAAGTTCTGAGTTTGGGTTCTGACGATTGAGAAAAGCGGTGGAGGTTGACGCTTCACTAGCCTAGTCCTGAGAGTAGCTCCGTCACCAAGTATACAAGTTTATTCATGCGTTCGAAGTGGTGGCGGGACAGAGAAAACAAACTGTCCATCTCTAGTCGAAGTAGCTGGGAATGGGTGGGTAACCCCTACCTTGCCTCATGCAGAAAAGACGAGGATGAGAAAAGAGCGGGACGCACTCCTATGCTGTTATCCGAAGGCTATGATTGGAGTGGTTCAAGGGCGCAAATGATTATGTGGACAAGAAACAAAATTCAAAAGCCGAAGGCAAAAACTATCAAGTAAAAAGAAAAGAAGAAAAAATCAGAAATCTGATTGATTCAAGCAAAGATGTGTCGTTTATCGAAGTCCATACAAGTTAAAGAATTCAAGACTCAACGGTATGAAAGCAGTGAATAAATCATGTGTCAGAGAAAGCCGCTGACTCAATTCTAAAGACCAGAACTCATAAAAGAATGCAATGTCCGTGGTACCTATAAAGGACTATCTCTCAAACATCCAAGGTCGTTTGAATTGCAACTCGCGAGGTAACAAGTATCAAAAAATCTATCTATACTCGCATTGTAAGAATCTTAAGCATGATAAGATTAATTGCTGTATTTGAGATTGAGATGTAAGGATTAGCATGGCTAGTACATTGTAATTCATTCCGTGGCTTTGTTCTTGTTCGGGACGAACAAGTTCAAGTGTGGGGTAGTTTGATGAGTCGTAGTTGTACGACTATTTTATATGTTAAAACCCCGTCTCTTAGTGTTACCTGTATATTATTTCACTACATGTGTGTAGTTTTCGTTCTCAGGTACACTTGGAGACCATGGAAGGAATATCGGCTAAAAGGAGCCATTTGAAGATGTTTGGCGCGAAAAGAAATGAAGTTCGAAGCACTTTGGAGTTTTCGTCAGTGCAAACCGCGGAGGGCTGAAGAATTAGAGGCGCGGACGTCTTATGAATTTCCATAATTGTGAAGACGTCCGCGGGTCGTAAATCAGGAGTTGTCCGCGCCTGCCAGCTGGCAGTCGAAATTTCCTAATTTCGAATTGCATTATTGGAAAGCCCAAAGAGAGAATAAATAAGCACGAAACCCTAGGCAACCAGACATCGAATTTCTGAAGAGAACAAGAGACACGGATTCAAGTGTTAGAGTTGAGCTGCAGCTTGGTGGAGAATTCATCATAAGTATTTTCGTTTCATTACATTCAAACAACTATGATGATGTATTCCATTGCGATGAGTAGCTAAACTCATACGTGTAGGCTAGAACTCGACATTGTGATGTCTTGACTTGAGACCTATATTTATCTTTATGTTTTGCGTTATATTACTGAGCATTGTTTATGGATTTGATATGCTAGCATAAGTGGAACCCTAGCGGGGGAGCTTCTGTTATTTTGTTGATTCCGATTATCACAGTTTACTAGCAACCTAGCGGGGATAACAAATTAGGATACGAGTAATATACTACTAGGATTGACACCCTAGGACAACTTGTAGTGCAACCTAGCGGGGAGCTATAAGTTGTAAAACATTAGAAATCAAAACGGTTAGGTCAATGATTTAGTCTTGCATCATAGTCGAGAGTTCTAGCTTGCACTGTTATTTAATCGTTGATACTTGGATTTGTGTCATTCTTGCTTACTTGCGTTATTTAATTGTTTGCATTCAAACCCCCCCCCCCCCCATTGTTACGTTTTTACTTAGTGAAACAGATTCTCAACCGATCTCTGTGGATACGACCCGACTTACCACGTGCTAGTCGGAAAAAGAAATATTATTTTTGCACATGTACAACGACACCTGTCACAGTTTCAGCTACACTTGTTATATTTTTGCTCTTTGTTGCCTGATGATGGGTCCTGTTTGTCACTTGAGGGCCTATGTTCACTACTCTTTTGAGCAGGATCTTTTTGTTTCATCCGCAGGGTGCCTACAGAGCCTATAACTTGTCTCATCATTTTTGTAATTTTGACCATGGATAAGGGGGTTTGATCCCGTTAATTAAGCAGCGCTGGGGCAGGCGCTTATTTATTTATAAAAAAATATATTTATTTTAGGGTTTAAGAGTTAACAGTGTTTGTAATCAAAGTTTTTTTTATTGCAATTTAATCCTTGGGTACTAGATTTGTGAAAATTATAAGTTCGGTACTTGTCTTGAAATAGTGTGATAGTTCAGATAACCAAATTGTACTTTTCCCTTATTTTTTTTGCATGTGTGCTTCTGTGGTCTGTTGTGGAACATTCTATTGTTGGTTTAGTGTATTTTTAGGATCCGGGGTTGAGGTTTTATGTCTGTGCATTTGCTATGGGATAAGTTTTACAAGATCAGTATTTTTATCTATGGGTTCTGTGTGCCAACTTCCATTTTTTTGTAGCTTCTAATTGTCTGATTTGTACGTACATTCCTTTACAATATAAATTCAGAAAAGTTTGAATGTTTGCTATTCTATCGTGTTTTAGGCAAATGAAACAGTATTTCAGTTACTTCACTTTGTTTATATTTATCTTATCATCCTTATTTGTGAACATGCTGTGTTTGATTATTAGAACTGATTTGAGAACGAGAGAATGGCTGAGTTCATTTTTTATTTATTTTGATAGCCATTGAATGGTATTTATTATAACTAGTTGGGATAGATGAGTGCCTAATTGATGAGACGTATTTATACGACTCATTAAGTCATTAATACCCACCATTTACGGCATTTAATCATGAGAGCATATACTTGTTAATGTCGTTTTGCATTTCAGGGCCTTTTGAAGACTAAAGAGGAAATGAGCTTAAGAATGGCATTTTAGGACATAAATACATCACGAGGTGTTATGGGCATAAAATGGGGCCAAGAGATCGAGTTTGAACCTTAAGAACTTCATCCGGGACTTGGGGACTCAATTCCGGATTTTGGACCAAAAAGAGGAGGACCGAGACCCTATCTTTAAGGACCTCCCGAGCCTAAAGCGTTCACACAAAGGACCAATTTCAAGGTCCTAAGGCCAAGTCCATATGTCCATGAAGGTTGTCGTTCCAAGAGCCCGGTCAAAAGACTTGCCTAAGGCCAATCTAAAACGTCCCCACGTACCGAGCACGCTCAGGCCAAGAACCGGAGGACTGGTGCAGAACCGCCCAAATCTGTCCGAGATGCCTACTTTGACGACCTTCCGAGCTTCAATTCCTATTCAAAAGTCTGGTTTCAAGGTCCTAACATCAAGTACACATGTTGAAATTACGCCCAAGGCCAAGAAGTCGGATAACCTGCTATCCTAGGACGGTTGAATTCAGCTCCAAAGTACCGGACTCAGCCTGCCAGAAGGACCGGAACGCCCAAGTCCAGTCCTGTCCGAGACATTCAAGGACGGTTCTAGCCTAAGCGTCTATTCAAATGGCGAGTTTCAAGGTTCTAACATCAAGAGAAAGTGTTAAGCTAGGTCTATGACCCAAGCGCCCGGCCAAGTCCATGTCCGAGGTCGGTGCAAAACAGCCTCAAAGTTCGGACTAAATCAGCAAAATCCGGAACCTATTCTAGACTAAGTTTGGAGGTTCGGACTCCAACTTTGAGGGCTTCTCGTGCCTCATATGCCCATTCAATGGACTCATTTCAGAGCCCTAGAACCAATACCACATGTTGAACTTGTATTCATGCCCTTGAACCCGGCCAAAAGCTCACTCCAAGCCGGACTAATCCACCACCAAAGTGGCGGACTCAATCAGCAACCAAAACCGGAAGGCCTGTACTGCCATGTTCAAGGCTTCGAATGGACCTCCAAATGGGCTAGTTTCCCAAGGACAAAACCCAAAATGGAAAGTCAAACACTCCCTTGACTTTCTCGGCTCGTTACCCCCATGTGCCACGTCATCATTCCGTGTGGTTTTGCCACTCCAAAGTGGCTATCGGCACACCCTTCATGCCCAAAATGGAAAGTCGGTTTAGGGCTTGCTAATGCCAATTTTCTTGTGCCAATCCAAGGTCTAGATCCTTCCACATTGCCCTATAAAAGGAGGGCCTTGGATCATGTAATGATATTCGAAATTTACCCTAAAATTCCTTGCTTGTTACTCTTGTCATTTGGCTTGAAGAAATACAACTTCTCTCTACTCCTTCTCTTTACTCTTTACGCATTTTGTTATTGTTTCCTACACATTTTGGGTAGGATCTTGCTGATTCCGATTGTGAAAACCTTAGCCCTTGTGTTCTCATTATGAACATGAGTGGCTAAAACCCTCATAATTCGGTTTGGGATCCCCTTAATGTTGTAGCAAGGCTTTGAGACCTTGATCTTAATGCTTCCTTGTATTCATTTGCTAGTCATGTGCCAATGGTTTGGGAATGAATACCTAGGTTAAACTAATGGTTCGAAAGGCCTAGGTTTAGCCGTGTGGTTTCAATACCTCCATTGTACTTGTTGTCATTGAAAAATGAGCAAGTTTTAGCACCTTGTCTAGTACGCCTTAGAATGGTTATGAAACTTGTTTGTACTAGAAATCCACGTCTCGAAAGGGAATGGATTGTGGTGTATGCGCTCTAACGAGCCTTACTTTAGGGTTTTTCTCTTGAAAAAGAACTAACCCACACTTATGGATACAAGGATTGATCATTAGAGGTCTATGATGAGTTGAGCTATAACAAAGGCCCCTAGACCGAATTCCATTCTATTTGATCACATCTTTTGCTATTTACTTTGCACTTGTACTTACTTTACAAAAACCACTTTCAAAACCCCAAAAACTTGTATTACTTTCCTTTACATTTCACACAAAGAGCAATGAGTATTTGATCTATCTCTCTTGGGTTCGACCCCTACTTGCCACCTTACTATTCTATAGTAAAGTACAAGATAGTGGATTATAAATTTAAAGTTGATTTGCACACTACGACATTGTGCACGTCAAATTTTGGCGTCGTTGCCGGGGAGTTAGATAATCATTGAAAGTTGTTTTTGTTTCTTTTTATTTTTGTTACACTTGTGCTTAGTGAACCATGTCTCACCATAGTGAAAATTTTGGTGAAGATGAGGTGAACAATGATATGCACCAATTCGGTCGCGACAATGCACCACCTCTATTCTATGAGGACCCCGAGGTGCTTGTCCGACAAGCCAACACGTCTTCATGGATGACTCGGTACCTTCCCCAGTTTGGAGGGACCATCGGAGAAGATCCTGTGCTTCATTGTCAAATATTCCACTCCATTTGCGGTCGCATTAAGCCTGAAAATGAGATGTTAGAAGAGTTCAAGCTTAAATGCTTTGAACACTCCCTAATCGGCTTTGCGAAAACCTGGTATTACTCATCGTTTGCTAGATGTGCAGACTTCTATGAGGATCTCCGAGCCCAATTTTTAAAAGAGTTCTCTCCGCCATCCCTACGACATGACACCCGCGTAAGAATCATCAGTCTCCAACAAACCGAGGACGAAACATTGGATGAGTACTATGCATACTTCGACATCATTGTTTCGCGTTGCCCGCATCATGGATTCTCGGACGTGGTGCTTCTTCAAAAATTCCTTAGAGGGATGAGGGCGGATGAGCGGTCAAGACTTAATGACGCAGCAGGAGGATCGGCCATGCACTTAACCATGAATGAGATGTGGGATCTCATAGACGACTTGGCCGAGGCCACAAAACGAAGGCCGGCGCAACAAGCTGATAGAAGGGCGCGGACAGTAGAAGACGTTCTAAGGAGGAGAGGGGAAAACATTGTAGCAATCACGATGGATGAATCAGAAACTGAAAGCACCGAGGAGGAGCCTACCTGGGATATCACTCCCGAGCCATCAGAAGAGTTAGACCCATTGACACCAGAGTTGGAAGCTCTCGGTCCATTAGACCAAGAGGTGCACGGAGCACTCATGGCGGGCCCGGTCCCAATTAATGAACAATCCGGGACATATCCAGCACTCAGTGTAAGTGCCCCCGGAGACAAAAATAAGCCTGAAGGAAGAATGGAAAAAAGGGCTCAGCAGGACGACTCCTCGATGAAGCATGCTCTCGCCACGACTAGACAAGGGAGTCCTGAGAACAAGAGAGCCCGACTCAAGGGAGCGATGGCTATGGACAAAAGATCCTCGCCGACATGGAGGAATGTGAAGGCGAAACCGCCCGACTATTGGATACCAGAACCGTGCACATCAATCCACAAGGACTTGGGGCGGATCAAAGGAGAGACTGAGGTGAAGTTTGACCTCACCCGCCCATGGGACCCCAATGAACCTCCTTGAAGGAGGTACCGTCGAGCCAACGATGTTAAACAAAGGCGCTCGTCGGGAGGCAGCCCGGCATTTACTTATATTTTCTTGCATTTCATTTTCTTGCATTTTATACTAACCCTCACCCTCTTATGTTTGGAAAGAATCAAGGATGTTTTTGTAGGTCGCGCTACGCACTTTGCCGAGCGAGCTACGCATTATAGAGAGACCGAGACCTTAGGCCCGATGAACCCAGCGACGGTCCTAGACCGGGACGCACCCAAAGCAAAGGCTCGCCCAAGAAAGACGCTTGTGCTACGCATTTTGCCTTCACGGCTACGCATTTTAAGCAAAAGCCGAGCCCGACCTACCTCCCCATGAGTCCAAATGCCATTACACGCCTTGCCACTTCGTGGCATACGAGGGGAGTTTCCGTTTCACCCTTGTACCTTGTTTCTTTCCATTGATTTTGTGCATAATTGTGTTGATTGAGTTGTGCCGCGAGGCCACGGCTCATTTCAAAAGTGTGGGGTGAGGTTTTTAGTAGTTGTTGTGTCATCACGTTTACTTTCTTGCATATGCATGAGTCAGCACGTTTCCCTTTGAAAATTTTAAATTTTTTGAATAAAATGAGTAGATTTGTGAATAAAATGCGTAGGAGAAGGGTGTTTGTGCTTAAATGATGTGAAATAGATGGATCCGAGTATATGCATTCCTCTTATGAAATCTGAATTGTGTGATGACTTATGATATTAACCCATTACTTGTCCTTGTGAGTCGGAATAAAGAGGGATGTGGAGTTGATAGAAAGGGTCCTAGTGAAGCTTGACAAAGCACTCAAGGGATTGGGTTCGAACTATATGGTTATATGGATGCCGTGGAGGCTAGCATTTCGAGGCCTATTGGTATAGAGTGACTCCACCATTGCAGCGTTTATGCAAGTGGTGGGACAGGAATCAAACCGTCCTATCTCTAGTCTTAGTAGTCGTGAAAATAGATGGGTGACCCTCATCTTGACTCGCACAAAACGACGAGGATGAGAAAGAGCGGGGAGGTATTTCCATATGCTTGAGGGCGATGATTGGACCTCCCAAGAAGGAATGGACAAAGAAAAATCACAAAGGAGCAAGGCTCAAAGAAAGAAAAATCATCTCATGTGAAATTCTAACCGAAGCAAAAAGCGAAGGATCATCAAAGCAATACAAAGGCCGAAGGCCAAGTTCACTACTAGTATGTCCAAGAAAGTACCAAAGACTTAAACCCTTAGCTCGAATGAATCATGTGCTAGAGAAAGCGAAGAAATATAACCATATGGCAAGAACCCAAACCCGAGAGTGTAGATCATGGGCTTGAAAAGGACTACCTCCCACTCATCCGAATTGGTTTGCATTTCGGCTCCAAGGTAACAAGTAGCAAGTGAAATCTACGTCTAAACATGATACTTTGAGTAATAGTCGAGTTATGCATGAAAGGGGAAATCTAGACTAACATGTATATTGTGACCGAGAAGGGCTTGTGGTGTTTGCATTTGTGTTGTTCCTCTTGTGACTTAAGGCCTTGTTCGGGACGAACAAGTTCAAGTGTGGGGTGGTTTGATGAGACGTATTTATACGACTCATTAAGTCACTAATACCCACCATTTACGGCATTTAATCATGAGAGCATATACTTGTTAATGTCGTTTTGCATTTCAGGGCCTTTTGAAGACTAAAGAGGAAATGAGCTTAAGAATGGCATTTTAGGCCATAAATACATCACGAGGTGTTATGGGCATAAAATGGGGCCAAGAGATTGAGTTTGAACCTTAAGAAGTTCATCCGGGACTTAGGGACTCAATTCCAGATTTTGGACCAAAAAGAGGAGGACCGAGACACTATCTTTAAGGACCTCTCGAGCCTAAAGCGTCCACACAAAGGACCAATTTCAAGGTCCTAAGGCCAAGTCCGAATGTCCATGAAGGTTGTCGTTCCGAGATCCCGGTCAAAAGACTTGCCTAAGGCCAATCTAAAACGTCCCCAAGTACCGAGCACGCTCAGGCCAAGAACCGGAGGACTGGTGCAGAACCGCCCAAATCTGTCCGAGATGCCTACTTTGACGACCTCCCGAGCTTCAATTCCTATTCAAAAGTCTGGTTTCAAGGGCCTAACATCAAGTACACATGTTGAGCTTGCGCCCAAGGCCAAGAAGTCGGATAACCTGCTATCCTAGGACGGTTGAATTCAGCTCCAAAGTACCGGACTCAGCCTGCCAGAAGGACCGGAACGCCCAAGTCCAGTCCTGTCCGAGACTTTCAAGGACGGTTCTAGCCAAAGCGTCTATTCAAATGGCGAGTTTCAAGGTTCTAACATCAAGAGCAAGTGTTAAGCTAGGTCTATGACCCAAGTTCCCGGCCAAGTCCATGTCCGAGGTCGGTGCAAAACAGTCTCAAAGTTCGGACAAAATCAGCCAAAACCGGAACCTATTCTAGACTAAGTCTGGAGGTTCGGACTCCAACTTTGAGGGCTTCCCGTGCCTCATATGCCCATTCAATGGACTCATTTCAGTGCCCTAGAACCAATACCACATGTTGAACTTGTATTCATGCCCTTGAACCCGGCCAAAAGCTCACTCCAAGCCGGACTAATCCACCTCCAAAGTGGCGGACTCAATCAGCAACCAAAACCGGAAGGCCTGTACTGCCATGTTCAAGGCTTCGGATGGACCTCCAAATGGGCTAGTTTCCCAAGGACAAAACCCAAAATGGAAAGTCAAACACTCCCTTGACTTTCTCGGCTCGTTACCCCATGTGCCACGTCATCATTCCGTGTGGTTTTGCCACTCCAAATTAGCTATCTGCACACCCTTCATGCCAAAAATGGAAAGTCGGTTTAGGGCTTGCTAATGCCAATTTTCTTGTGCCAATCCAAGGTCTAGATCCTTCCACATTGCCCTATAAAAGGAGGGCCTTGGATTATGTAATGATATTCGAAATTTACCCTAAAATTCCTTGCTTGTTACTCTTGTCATTTGGCTTGAAGAAATCCAACTTCTCTCTACTCCTTCTCTTTACTCTTTACGCATTTTGTTATTGTTTCCTACACATTTTGGGTAGGATCTTGCTGATTCCGATTGTGAAAACCTTAGCCCTTGTGTTCTCATTATGAACATGAGTGGCTAAAACCCTCATAATTCGGTTTGGGATCCCCTTAATGTTGTAGCAAGGCTTTGAGACCTTGATCTTAATGCTTCCTTGTATTCATTTGCTAGTCATGTGCCAATGGTTTGGGAATGAATACCTAGGTTAAACTAATGGTTCGAAAGGCCTAGGTTTAGCCGTGTGGTTTCAATACCTCCATTGTACTTGTTGTCATTGAAAAATGAGCAAGTTTTAGCACCTAGTCTAGTACGCCTTAGAATGGTTATGAAACTTGTTTGTACTAGAAATCCAAGTCTCGAAAGGGAATGGATTGTGGTGTATGCGCTCTAACGAGCCTTACTTTAGGGTTTTTCTCTTGAAAAAGAACTAACCCACACTTATGGATACAAGGATTGATCATCAGAGGTCTATGATGAGTTGAGCTATAACAAAGGCCCCTAGACCGAATTCCATTCTATTTGATCACATCTTTTGCTATTTACTTTGCACTTGTACTTACTTTACAAAAACCACTTTCAAAACCCCAAAAACTTGTATTACTTTCCTTTACATTTCGCACAAAGAGCAATGAGTATTTGATCTATCTCCCTTGGGTTCGACCCCTACTTGCCACCTTACTATTCTATAGTAAAGTACAAGATAATGGATTATAAATTTAAAGTTGATTTGCACACTACGACATTGTGAACGTCACTAATCTTATTAATTACCACTAATAGCTGGGTTTTTATGTCAACCATTAGCATGTTGTAGTTTGAGCTTGGCTGGATGTATTTGTGATTTAGATTAGATATATTAGTACCTGGTCCTTGAGTAGATCCCACCATTGGCATTCTTTTGTGTATATCCCTCACTGATTCGTGTATTCAATTTGTATGACATTAAGATAAGAATAAGATATGCTTAGCTTAAATCTCACCAGTTTGAAATCGTTCATTTTCTTACATTTGTTTCAAGCTCTGAATACCTTTTAAATTGTTGGGTACATTTTCTCGTAACAGAGGTTATGCTAGATGCATCAAAATGTAGTAAGATGAGTGTGGCAGAGAAGAGACAACTTGCATATGAATTATCAAAATGGTCTCATGGTGCAACTGATCTGCTTCTGACATGGTGCCGTCAGGATATTCTCCAAGTTCTGTGTGCAGAAATAGGAAAAGAAAGGAAGTATACATTCGTGCTTTGAACTATCGACATTTTTCAATTGAAGATCCAAACTATTGATTTTTCCAATCAAGAGTAAAATAAAAATTAAATTGACAAATTTTCGAACAACGAGCACCGTAGCTACACCGTGATTAAATTGCTAATTCAATTATGTGAACCTCGTTAATAACGACTCAATAAAAAGGTCTATTGGTACTAAAGAATAAAGATCGAATTTAATACGTTAAGAGTTCATGGTGAAATTGTCGGGTGATTTTCAACGGGGTTCACATGGTTGAGTTCACAATTTAATCACGATGTAGCTACAGTGTTCGGTGTTCAAAAATTTGTATTTTATTTTTTATTTTGCACCTGAATGGAAAAATCAATAATTTGGACCTTCAATTAAAAAATATCCATAATTCGGGGCACCAATGTGTACTTTTCCCAAAAGATTATTGAGAATCTTCTGAAAATTTTCTCTGAGAAGAAAATGAGCGAGCCTCAAGCTGTGGCAGAAGCTGCACAGCATTCTGTGCCTGCAATCTTGCAGAAACCTTTTAAGAGACACCGCAAAACTAAGGGCCTGTCCACTTTGGCTGAAACTTATAGTGTCTTATCTTGTCTTAAATGATCTTAACTGATAGTGACTGATCTTAACTTATCTTAACTGATATTAACTTATCTTAACTGATATTAACTTATCTTAACTTAACTGAAACTTATATTGTATGATGAATAGTAATATTATGATGATGATGGGTGTGATAATGATGATGAATAGTAATATTATGATGATGATGAATAGTAATTTTATGATGGTATGATGAATAGTAATATTATGATGATGGTATGATGAACAGTAATATTATGATGATGGTGAATAGTAATATTATGATGGTGATGATGATGAATAGTAATTTTATGATGATGGTGAATAGTAATTTTATGATGATGAATAGTAATATACTGATGATGATGGGGGTGATGATGGTGATGAATAGTAATTTTATGATGATGAATAGTAATTTTATGATGATGGTGAATAGTAATTTTATGATGATGAATAGTAATATACTGATGATGATGATGGGGGTGATGATGGTGATGAATAGTAATTTTATGATGATGGTGAATAGTAATTTCATGATGATGGTGAATAGTAATTTTATGATGATGAATAGTAATATACTGATGATGATGATGGGGGTGATGAATAGTAATTTTATGATGATGAATAGTAATTTTATGATGAATAGTAATATACTGATGATGATGATGGGGTGATGATGGTGATGAATAGTAATTTTATGATGATAAATAGTAATTTTATGATGATGATGGTATGATGAATAGCGTGATGGTATGATGATGATGATATGAATAGTATGATGATGGTATGATGAATAGTATGATGATGGTATGATGAATAGTATGATGATGATGGTATGATGGTATAATGATGGTGAATAGTATGATGGTATGATGAATAGTATGATGGTATGATGATGATGGTGATGGTATGATGATGATGATGATGATATGATGATGAATAGTATGAGGATGGTATGATGATGATGATGGTATGATGATGAATAGTGTGATGGTATTATGATGGTGAATAGTATGATGATGATGATGATGGTATGATGAATAGTATGATGGTATGATGATGATGATGATGATGGCATGATGATGAATAGTATGAGGATGGTATAATGATGATAGTATGATGATGATGATGATGGTGTGATGAATAGTATGATGGTATGATGATGGTGAATAGTATAATGACGATGGTATGATGAATAGTATGATGGTATGATGAATAGTATGATGGTATGATGAATAGTATGATGATGATGATGGTATGATGAATAGTATGATGATGGTGAATAGTATGATGATGATGATGGTATGATGATGAATAGTGTGATGGTATGATGATGATGATGAATAGTATGATGATGATGGTATGATGATGGTGAATAGTATGATGGTATGATAAATAGTATGATGGTATGTTAAAAGTGACTTAACTTATCTTAACTGATCTTAACTTATCTTAACTGATCTTAACTTATCTTAACTGATATTAACTTATCTTAACTTATCTTAACTGATATTAACTTATCTTAACTTACAAGTCAATGTGGACAGGGCCTAAATGACTTGCTTGGGTAATTTCTTCAGTTCCATATACTTTTCTCATTGTATTTTCTCTAATATATTCATTTTAGTTCTATATACCATGCATAACTATCATGGTATAAGCACTAAACAGCAATTAATTGCTAAGAATGAATGACAAATACTTAGGCCCTGTCCACATTGACTTGTTTTTTTGACTTGTAAGTTAAGATAAGTTAATATCAGTTAAGATAAGTTAAGATAAGTTAAGATAAGTTAATATCAGTTAAGATAAGTTAAGATCAGTTAAGATAAGTTAAGATCAGTTAAGATAAGTTAAGTCACTTTTAACATACCATCATACTATTTATCATACCATCATACTATTCACCATCATCATACCATCATCATCATACTATTCATCATCATCATCATACCATCACACTATTCATCATCATACCATCATCATCATCATACTATTCACCATCATCATACTATTCATCATACCATCATCATACCATCATACTATTCATCATACCATCATACAATTCATCATACCATCGTCATTATACTATTCACCATCATCATACCATCATACTATTCATCACACCATCATCATCATCATCATACTATCATCATTATACCATCCTCATACTATTCATCATCATGCCATCATCATCATCATCATCATACCATCATACTATTCATCATACCATCATCATCATCATCATCATACTATTCACCATCATAATACCATCACACTATTCATCATCATACCATCATCATCATCATACCATCCTCATACTATTCATCATCATATCATCATCATCATCATCATACCATCACCATCATCATCATACCATCATACTATTCATCATACCATCATACTATTCACCATCATTATACCATCATACCATCATCATCATACTATTCATCATACCATCATCATACTATTCATCATACCATCATCATACTATTCATATCATCATCATCATACCATCACGCTATTCATCATACCATCATCATCATAAAATTACTATTTATCATCATAAAATTACTATTCATCACCATCATCACCCCATCATCATCATCAGTATATTACTATTCATCATAAAATTACTATTCATCATCCCCATCATCATCATCAGTATATTACTATTCATCATCATAAAATTACTATTCACCATCATCATGAAATTACTATTCACCATCATCATAAAATTACTATTCATCACCATCATCACCCCCATCATCATCAGTATATTACTATTCATCATCATAAAATTACTATTCACCATCATCATAAAATTACTATTCACCATCATCATAAAATTACTATTCATCATCATAAAATTACTATTCATCACCATCATCACCCCCATCATCACCCCCATCATCACCCCCATCATCATCAGTATATTACTATTCATCATCATAAAATTACTATTCACCATCATCATAAAATTACTATTCATCATCATCACCATCATAATATTACTATTCACCATCATCATAATATTACTGTTCATCATACCATCATCATAATATTACTATTCATCATACCATCATAAAATTACTATTCATCATCATCATAATATTACTATTCATCATCATTATCACACCCATCATCATCATAATATTACTATTCATCATACAATATAAGTTTCAGTTAAGTTAAGATAAGTTAATATCAGTTAAGATAAGTTAATATCAGTTAAGATAAGTTAATATCAGTTAAGATAAGTTAAGATCAGTCACTATCAGTTAAGATCATTTAAGACAAGATAAGACACTATAAGTTTCAGCCAAAGTGGACAGGCCCTTAGTATATCTCCGACATCACAATATAGTTGATAGCTTATGAGGACATGCTTACTTGAGCATTTTGAAAAAGGACAGTATAGTTTGAAACATATTGTTAGGGCTCAATTGCAACACTTAGGGTATGTCCATTTGAACTGAAACTTATAGTGTCTTATCTTATCTTAACTGATAGTAACTTACAGTGATTGATAGTGACTTTGATTCATAGTAATTTATAGTAACTGAAAGTAACTTATAGTGATTGATATTAACTTAACTGAAATTTATAGTAACTTAACTTAACAGAAGGACCCCACCACCACCTGCCGCCCACCACCGCCGGCCAATTCCGGTGGACCTCCGGACGTACACCAGAGGTGGCCGGCGGCGGCCGGCGGTGGTGGTGTTAGTGGTCTAACTTACCTTAACGTAACTTAACTGAACCTTATATTAACTTATAGTGACTGAAAGTAACTTATAGTAACTGAAAGTAACTTATGGTGATTGAAAGTAACTTATCTTATCTTAACCATCAAAAAATAGAGTTCAAATAGACAGGGCCTTAGTATCTAATTGTAAATACATAAACTCTAAGGACCTAACTGTAATTAGCTAATTATGTATACCTGTCTATGTATACAAGTGAGGACAATACAGCACAGTAGTTGTAACAAACTTTCACAAACATTCCTTTTGCCTTTGTCATTTTTTGCGCCTCCATTGATCATCATGTACTGCTCCATTCGAGCTCAGCTCCTTGAGCTTCTTCATGGTATCAGAGCCACGCCTAGACGATCCAAGGCTACCGTTCAGCTCCCTGCTCTTTCCCTTTTTTTCCTTCCCCTGCTATGTTTTTCTTCCTAGCCAGAATCCATGGAAGTGACTGAAAGTTCTGGAGCAACTGTTGATCCAACAACACTGCCAGCTCGTGTCACCAATCCTCCCGGATCCAATTTCTTCAACCCAGCAGATGATCCCCTTTTTGTCAGCAACAATGAGAACGTGGGTGTCTCCCTTGTCTCCCAAAAGCTCATGGGTGCTTATAACTACATCCCATGGAGTAAGTCCATGGCTCAAGCTCTTGGCATGAAGGCAAAGTTCGGCTTCGTGCAAGGGCTGTTTCCCAGACCCACGGATGATCCTTTTGCTCTTGCTAGATGGGACCGCTGCAATAATGTCGTCCTCTCTTGGATTGCAAACTCTGTGTCTGAGGAGATCAGCGCCTCACTGGTTCACTCCACCAGCTGCATCCAGACCTGGATAGATCTACAGGATCAGTTTGGAGGTGATAATGCAATGAGGGAGTATTCTATTTTAAAGGACATAAGCCTACTTATGCAAGGTGAAATGCTCGTTTCTACTTATTATGGCAAATTAATCCAATTATAGGGTGATGAAGACTCTTATTCAAATGATGAACTATGTACGCTTGGTGAGCAATGCAAATCTACCAAATGTATGTATTGATGAGCCGTATTTATACGACTCATCGAATCATTAAATCCCACCAATTCCAGCACTTTATTATACAAACAGTTACTTCTTAGTGTTGTTTCGTGTTTCAGGTGATTTTGAAGCTCTAGGAGGAATCGCGCTTAAAAGACGGCATTTTCATGCCAGAAACATCGCAGTTGAAGAACAAACCCAAAGGAGGGCCGTGAACAGTATTTTTCGGCTCGTGAACAGTAACTCCGGCATGAACAGTACCCGGTGTGAATAGTGATTTCGGCCGAGTCCAGCCCAGTTCGTCCGGCCCAAAAGCAATGTGAAATTAGGGCAACATACAAGCTAGGGTTTTGGAACATTCTGGAAGGTTCAAGATGGCTTAATTATCAAGCAAAGGAGTAGCTTGGAGATAAAGCAAGAAAGATATGGAAATATTGCCTAAATTATCTTTTGGATTATTTAGGCAATTCTAGGTCTTTCTCAACCTTATAAATAGAGGAGCTCACAAGACCAAATAATCGTCCCTCATACTCTACTCGAGTCTTCTCCTCTCTTGGCCGTGTGCCCTAGTTGCCCCGCCTCTTCTCCTCCTCCTAGCTCCACCGTGCGCCGCCCAGCTCAGCCGTGTCCCACGGCCGGTTCTTCTTCTCTCCTCGGAATAGTGAAGTTACTTCGTTTTTATTACTCTTGCATTATTTACATGGCTTTGTGTAACTAAACCCGTTATTCGGGCTAGGGTTTGAATAATTGTGACGAATGTTTTGAGATTCAGTTCTTAATTATTGTTCTTGCATTCTATTAGTTCTTGTGCAATTATATCAGTTCGAATTATTAGGTTAAGGGGAGATCCGAAAGGGTACAACTTAACCTATACTATCTTTATCCTGCTTATTTGATACTGACCCGTTAGAATAAGTAGATGCACTAAACCTAATATAACCTGACCAGGAGTATTAGGTTTGCTAGAATTAAAAGTCTATAACCTGACCAGGAGTAGATCGTGGCGTAGTGACTTAACGGTCCTACCTTAGGTTATAACCAGACCAGGAGTAACCACACTTAAGAAAGCAAGAATAAAACACCTAGAAATCAAGGATAAACTAAGTCACAATTGAAGAACCCTAGCCTGAATATCTTCTCTGATCGATACACATCAGCTTATTTCGTTTATTGCACTGTTTCCTAATCAATTACTCTCACCCAACTGTTTCTTTCTATCTCTTACAGAATAAAGTAGTAACCATCTAGCTCTCTAGGGTTCGACCCCTTACTTACAGCTATACTAAGCCAAGAGTAAGCGGACATTATAAATTTAGATTTGCAGGTACAACAACGACCTGTCATGTATGCAAAGAAGATGAAAACCAGACTCCAAAAATTCCTCATGGATCTCAATGACATACACTCCCAGGTTAGAACTCAGATTCTTATTACTAGACCTCAACCTAGTTTGAAAGAAGCATATTCACTTGTTGTTAAAGATGAAGCACAAAAACGTCTAGCACAACCTACTGTTATGGAAGCATCTGCTCGATATAGTTCCCACAATAATCAGTATGACAGGTCACGTAGCCAACTGATGAGCCGTATTTATACGACTCATCGAGTCATCAAATCCCACCAATTCCAGTACTTTTATATGCAAACAGTTACTTCTTAGTGTTGTTTTGCATTTCAGGTAATTTGGAGGCTCTGAGAGGAATCACATTCAAAAGATGGCTTTTGGAGCCAAAAACATCACAAGGAGTTCTTGACCAGCTTATTTACATTTGACGAAGTTTGGCGCGGAAAGAAATGACTTTGGAGTTTTCAACAGCGCATTCCACGGAGGCCTCAACAATAAGGGGCGCGGACGTCTGAACAAATTTTGGCAATTCAAGAGACGTCCGCGGGAAGGAAATTCAGGAGACGTCCGTGCGGGAATTCCAAGGCCATGCGATCGCATGTCCGAGCGGCCCTCCGTTCGCGCATCCGAGCGGCCCTCCGTTCGAGCATCCGAGGTCCTCGCGTCCCAGCGTCCGAGTCCAGCGCTCCAGGTCCCGTCTGAGAAGCCCGGCCATCCGAGCTCCAGCCGAGCGTGCGAGAGCCCATGCGAGCGGCTGTCCAGTCGGCCATCCGAGCGGCTGTCCGACCTCCATGCCCTTGCGCAGCCCGGCCATCCGACTGGCCATCCGAGCGTCTGAGATCAAGCCCGACCAAAACCCAAGCCTTCATTTTGCTCATCGTTGTCATCTCATTCAAGGCGGTTTTGGAACATTCTAGAAGCTCCTAGATGACGTGATCTCCAAGCAAAGATATTGCCTAAAGATAATTCAAGAAGAAGATTTGGGAATATTTCCTAATCTAGATTTGGACCTAAACCGAAAGATACTAGGATTCCTAAGGAGAAACCGACTTCTGGGGCGTCATTCTACTCTATAAATACAAGCCAAAGTCGAGCCTTTCAAGTGGTCCAAAAAAAAGTCCCAGAATCATCCAAGCCTTCATCTCGGCGTTCCTCGATCTTCATCATCCGTCAAAGAGCATCATCCATCAGTCCTTCTGGCCAATTCTCAGTTTATTTCTCTCGGCATAGTGAAGTGCATTACTCTTTTATTACTTTGTTTTCAGTTCATGGCTATGTGTAACTAATCCGCTTATTCGGGTTAGGATTTTAACATTGTGACGATGTTTTGAGACTTGGTTTTTAATGCTTGTTTCATTATTCTACTAAACCTTGTGCTATTTTATCCCGTTTTATATTACGAAGCTAAGTTGATACCCGGAAAGGTTAGACTTAGCCGAGGAATATAAACTCTATATTTACTGTTTGTTTGATACTAGAGAGCTACAAACAAATAGGGCATGAATTTAATATATCTTGGAATGGAATTTTAAATTGCTAGGTTTAGAATTCTACAACCCGGAAAGGAAGTAGATTGTGGTATAGGCGTCCGGAAAGACCCTATTTTAGGTTATAACTTGGAATGGGAATAACCACACTTAGGAATTTAGAAACATGATATTTAGAAGTCAATGATAAACTAGTCACAATTTAGAAACCCTGACCTGAATATTTCTAATCATTGATACACTCTCGTTTATTTCCTGTTTTCTCTTGTTTCCTAACCTGTTTTCTCACAATCAATTGTCTCTTCTTTTCTTACAGAACAAGTAGTAACTATCTAGCTCCCTAGGGTTCGACCCTTGCTTGCCACTACACTAGATTCTCGCAAGGAAACTATAAATTTAAATTTGCAGGTACCAACGACGGCCTGTCAAATTTTGGCGCCGTTGCCGGGGAGCTACGCAAGGTGAAATTTGTTCTCTTTTTCTTTTCGTTATTTTTTGTTTTTTTATTTATTCGGTGGTTTCCTATTCGGTGATTTCCTAAATCATTATTTTCAACTGTCTCGATTTCGTTTTCCGTTTCTCTCGATTTCTAATTTCTTGCTTTTAGAGGGTCCTGTCACCAAGACTTACGAGTCTAAAGAGATTGGGTTTTAAGTGAGACCGCTGTGACTCCTCCAATCTCCTGGGGACCCTTTGTTGCTAGTCTGTTCTTATTATTTCGGTGTTTTCTATCTCGGTGCTTGCTATTCTTGCACCATGTCTCACGCAGGAAGTGTAGTTGGTGGCAATAGCCACAATGATGAAGTCGAACAGGGTGTCAGAAACGGAGAAGGAGTACTACCTCAGGGACCGATGGTCCAGAATGGAGAAATCAGGGGGGCTATCCCTGGGCAATTTCAACAACGACAACAACAACCAATCCAACCTCAACATCAGTACCCTCAGTATCCACCACCATATCAGCAGTATCCACCACCACAGTATCCACAATACCCACAACCGCCATACCCACAGTATCCACCACTGCCATACCATCCACAACATCCATACCCACCACCTCAGAGACCTCCGCGCCTACCAGTAGTAAGGGACGATGAGGAGGACGAGAATGAAGGACCTACTATGGGCGAGCTCTCGGTTCCTACTTTCAGAGACCAGTCATGGCCCATCTATGAAGGACCAGACATCGCAGCCATAACAGTCAGCACCTCCGTAGTCCACCATCTGCCTAAGTTCTCAGGAACCAAAGGAGAGTCAGCCACGTCTCACTTGACACGATATCATGGGATATGCTTGAACCTAAAGCCATACGGAGCCCCAATTGATGACTTCAAACTGAAGGCATCCTATTTCTCGCTTACTGATGCTGCTTCAGATTGGTTCTTAGCCTTACCCTCAGGCAGTGTCTACACATGGGAACAGATGCAGAGGCAATTTATCAGCAAGTACTATCCAGCAGCCCGCGCAATGCAAGTCCGGAGACAGTTGCAAGAGCTCAAACAAGGACCAAACAAGAATATGTATGAGTACGTAGAAAAGTTCAATGCCTTGGAGAAGAGCTGCTGCAACCTCGAGCTCCCAGAGAAACTAGTCGTCGAGTATCTGCTGGATGGACTTCGCAGACTGGATAGAAAACTCCTGGAGGCCTCAGCTGGAGGCAATCTTATGAACCTAACCCCTGCCAGAGTCCGACAGAAGATACAAGAAGTGGAAGAAAGTGAGCGGTTCCAGGATGAGACTACCAAGGAGGATGAGTACACCCGGACCAGGAACGTGTCTAAAGTCGAGCCCCCATCTAGTGCAATGGCCGAAGAGATCAGACAGCTCAAAGAGATTATGCAACAAGTCATCAGGAGGACACCAGTTCCAGTCATCCCATGCGGCTTTTGTGCAGCCACGGACCATAAGACAGATGAATGCCCGACCATAGTGGAGGATGACCAGGGTGAGGTAAATGCAGTAGGTGACTATCAGGCTCATGGCAATCGGGCAGGGCCAGTCCGACAGTATGGATCGGCCGGGAGCGGACAAGGACCGAACGGGCAACCATGGAGGAACGACAATCATCAGCATTATGCCCAGAAGCAGCCAGCACAGCAGGGAGCACCCCAGCAGAATCAGCAGCCATACCAGCCTCCTCATCGTCAGTATCAGCAAAATGGACCTAGTCAGTACCAGCACCGAGGACCGATCAACAACCAGTAGGGCCCGAACAATAACAGCTCAAACAAGGCTCTCGAGGACATGATAAAGGATCTGGCGTCAGCCGTGATCCAGGATCGGGCCACGACCAAAGGAGACATTGTCGAATTGAAGAAACAGATGTCCCAGCTCAATGCGACAGTCTCAGACCTCGCAAGTAATCTGAACGCTGGACGACTACCCTCGCAGACCATTCCGAATCCAAAGGGGAATGTCAGTGCAGTCACATTGAGGAGTGGACGAGGGGCATCTAGGCCATCCGAGGAAGAAAGCCCTCCATAACCCGAAGGAGCAGTGGCCGAGCCCGACACCTATAGCCAGGACTTGGCTGGGCAGGATCCAAAGGACGAGACTCCAGCCTCTCGGCCAGGCCCGGTCCCAGTGACCGAGAATTCTAACGTTCAGGTACCTTTGCCTTTTCCTGTGCAGGTTCGAGCTCCGAAGAAGTATGTGATGGACAGGGAAGTGTGGGAACTATTCAGAAAGGTGGAAATTAACATCCCACTCCTTGAGGCCATCAAGCAGATCCCGAGGTACTCCAAGTTTCTAAAGGAGCTGTGCACAAACAGACGAAGAGGAACCCAGCCCCACCAGGAGCTCATGAGAAGGAATGTTTCAGCGGTGATTCAGCGCAAGGTGCCACCAAAATGCGATGATCCAGGCACCTACACCATCCCCTGCACGATCGGTAACATTAGGATAGAGAATTGCATGCTTGATCTCGGTGCATCTATCAATGTTTTACCTTATTCCATATACTCCTGTTTGCGCATTGGACCTCTTGAGCCTGCAGGTCTTACTATACAGTTGGCGGACAGGTCATGCAAACAGCTCGAGGGCAAGATCGAGGATGTGCTCGTACAGGTGGAAGAGCAAGTATTCCCAGCCGATTTCTATGTACTGAAGATGGAGAATTGCGGTCCGACAGACCATGCACCGATCCTACTTGGCCGGCCGTTCCTCAAGACTTCGAAGATGAAGATAGATTGCGACATCGGGACACTGTCCATGGAAGTTGAGGGGGAGGTATTCAGTTTTGACATCTTCAGGGCCATGAAGCATCCCACAGAGTACGAGGCGGTCCATGCCTTAGACACCTTGGATGATCTCGTCCAGGAGGTACATCCAGAGAGAGGAACCGACCCGCTAGAGCAGGTGATCAAGGAGGCAGTATACTCGCCAGAGGATTCATATGAGCATACAGAGGCTATCTTGGACGTGCTAGACCAGCTCGAGATTGCTCAGCCACTCACCCCGAGGTATGAGGTTAATGTAGTTCGTTTATTCAAATCACAAGTGTGTTTGCCTTCTGTTGTGCAGGCACCTACAGTGGAATTGAAGCCTCTGCCCGGTCACTTGAAGTACGCATTCTTAGGAGAGAATAACACACTGGCAGTCATCATTAAGAGCGGCCTGGAGGCAGATCAGGAGCGCAGGTTGATTAGAGTACTGGCCGAGCACAAACTGGCCATTGGATGGACGCTAGCCGACATCAAGGGAATCAGCCCGGCAGTTTGTATGCATCGAATATTGTTAGAGGATGGAGCTAGACCTTCGAGGGAGCCTCAGCGCAGATTGAACCCGATTATGATGGAGGTTGTCCAGAAGGAGATTCAGAAATTGTTGGATGCAGATGTGATCTACCCGATCTCAGATAGTCAGTGGGTGAGTCCGGTACATGTTGTACCGAAGAAGACAGGGATCACAGTGGAGAAGAATGCCGAGGGCGAGATGGTCACGACTCGAGTCAAGAATGGATGGCGCATGTGCATAGATTACAGGAAGCTGAACGCGGTTACGCGCAAGGATCACTTTCCTCTTCCATTCATTGATCAGATGCTCGACCGCTTGGCAGGTAAGCCTTATTTTTGCTTTTTAGATGGTTTTTCAGGCTATAATCAGATTCCCATAGCACCCGAGGATCAGGAGAAGACGACCTTCACATGTCCATTCGGTACGTTTGCTTTTCGCCGGATGTCCTTTGGCTTTTGTAACGCACCCGGCACTTTTCAGCGAGTCGTTACTAGTATCTTTTCTGACATGATAGGTTCGTTTATTGAGGTGTTCATGGATGATTTTACTGTGCACGGTGACACTTTTGATGCATGCTTAGATCATTTGAGTACAGTTTTAGCACGATGTGTTTCGATGAATTTGGTACTCAACTATGAAAAGTGTCATTTTATGGTTACCCATGGAGTAGTACTCGGTCACATAGTCTCACATGAGGGTATAGAGGTAGACAAAGCTAAGATAGATTTGATTGTTACTCTGCCATATCCCTCCACAGTTCGTGATATTAAGTCGTTTTTGGGGCATGCTCGTTTCTATCGTAGGTTCATAAAGGATTTCTCTAAAAGGCACTGCCTTTATCTAACCTCTTGCAGAAAGAAGTTCCTTTTGAGTTTACAGATCAGTGCAGGGTGGCATTTGACGAGCTGAAGGAGGCCCTCACCAGCACACCCATCATTAGAGCTCTGGACTGGACACAGCCCTTTGAGATTATGTGTGACGCGAGTGATTATGCTATAGGAGCAGTTCTCGGTCAGAAGGTGGACAAGAAGCCCGTGGTGATCTACTACGCTTCGAGGACACTAGACGTGGCCCAGAAGAACTATTCGACCACAAAGAAGGAGCTGCTAGCCGTGGTCTTTGCCTTGGAGAAATTCAGGTCTTATTTGCTATGTACTAAAGTTGTTGTCTATTCTGACCATGCAGCTATTAGGTACTTGATGACGAAGAAGGAGGCAAAGCCGAGGCTCATTAGGTGGATCCTGCTCCTACAGGAGTTTGACGTGGAGATCAGGGACAAGAAGGGCATAGAGAACACAGTGGCCGACCACTTGAGCCATCTTGTCAGAGAGGAGGATGCCGGGCAGATTACCGAGACATTTCCAGATGAGCACTTGTATGCTATTTCGGGTAAGATGCCATGGTTTGCTCCTCTAGTGAACTACCTGGTCGGAGGTAAGTTCCCGCCCTCATATTCTAGGGCACAGTGTTTGAAACTGAAGCATGATGCTAAATACTATGTGTGGGATGATCCGTACTTGTGGAAAATAGGTGTAGATCAGATTCTTAGACGGTGCATTCCCGATGATGAGATTGCTTCAGTTATCAGTTTTTGCCATGAGTTAGAGTGTGGTGGCCATTTCGGCCCTAGGAGGACGGCTAGGAAGATTTTAGATAGTGGTTTCTTTTGGCCGCATGTTTTTAGAGATGCCTACGATCATTGTAAGAGATGTGATAGATGCCAGAGAGTAGGTAATATTTCGGCCAGACAGGAGATGCCACAGGTCCCCATACTAGTGAATGAGGTGTTTGACATTTGGGGGATAGACTTTATGGGCCCTTTTCCTGTTTCGTGTGGTTATTCTTATATCTTAGTTGCAGTTGACTATGTGTCCAAGTGGGTAGAGGCCAAGGCCACTAGGTGTGATGATGCTAAAACTGTCATAGACTTTTTGCGCACTAACATCTTTTGTAGGTACGGAGTACCTAAGGCCATTATCAGCGATCAGGGGACACACTTCTGCAACCGTATGATGGCATCCACACTGAAGCGCTACCATGTTCATCACCGGACTTCCACAGCATATCATCCCCAGACGAATGGGCAAGCGAAGATCTCCAACCGCGAAATTAAGGGAATTCTGGAGAAGATGGTAGGACCGACCAGGAAGGACTGGAGCCAGCGGTTAGTGAGGCACTATGGGCATACAGGACAGCCTACAAGACCCCGATAGGCACCTCACCTTTTCGGTTGGTCTATGGGAAGGCGTGCCACTTACCAGTCGAGCTCGAGCATAAACCGTATTGGGCACTGAAGAAGTGCAATCCAGATTTATAGGCAGCCAGGCTAGACAGGAAACTACAGTTGAGCGAGTTGGAGGAGTTGCGCCTCGAGGCTTATGAGAGCCAAACAGACTACAAGGCGCGGACCAAGCTCTACCACGACAAGTTTATCCTGAGGCGCACGTTTGAAGTTGGGCAACAGGTCCTGGTCTTTTCATCACGCCTACGATTGATGCCAGGGAAGTTGCGATCTAGATGGACAGGCCCATATTCAGTGACTCGCGTTTATAACCATGGAGCGCTCGAGCTAGAGTGCCCTACAGATGGCCGGCGCTTTAAGGTCAATGGGCAGAGGGTGAAGCACTACCACGGAGAGATCGAGATACCAGCCCAGGAGTTTGACCTAGCCGAGCCCCTTGACACCACCGCTAATGAGATTCCTCTTTCTGAGCCTCCTGACACTTAGAGGAGGTACTGTCGAGCCAACGACGTTAAACAAAGGCGCTCGCATGGAGGCAGCCCTGCACTTTTTGCTTTTCAGTTTATTTACTTATTTTGTTTATCTGTGTTTTGAGTCATTATTGTCACATTGTACTTGGAAAGGGAGACATTTTTGTGTGCAGGGAACAGGTCGTGCGAGCGCACAACTATTTCGTGCCTCTGGACACTTTTGTGCGAGCACACAAGCACATCGTGCGAGCGCACGCTCGCTGAGGACAGCCCCATGCCACGACACCATCAGGGGAGTCTCGTCTACCCTTTCCCTTCCTTATCTATTTATTGCATGCATTGTGAGTCTAGATTTGAGTCGTGCCGTGAGGACACGGCTCATTTCAAAAGTGTGGGGTGGGAGAGTCAGTCATTGAGTCAGCACGTTTATTTACTGCACCCTGCACAGAGTCAGCACGTTTCCCATGATTTTTTTAAAATTTTGTACATGATACTTCACTATTTCCTAGACTTGCGGTATTGGATAATGATATGGTGAAATAGATAGAGCCGATTACATGCATGTCTTTGGTAAAAATTGACTTGTGCGACTAACATGTGATCTTAAAATCTTTGCGTGCCTTTGTTAGTTGAGATAAACAGGGATGTGGAGTTGATAGAAATGCCCTAGAGAGACTTGACAGATCATTCAAAGACTGAACTCAGGGTATATGGTTATGTGGAGCTCGTGGAGGCTAGCACTTCGAGGCAACATAGTACGAGTCTGCTCCGCCACTGCGGTACCCTTTGCGGTTGGTCAGGACGGGAATACTTCACACCGTCCAAGCTCTAGTCCAAGTAGCCGAGAAAATAGGCAAGCGACCCTTGACTTGACCCGTGTCAAAAGGACGAGGATGAGTGAGAGCAGGAAGGTTTCTAATCCGAGTAACCGGGAAAATAGACGAGCGATCCTCGGCTTGACTCGCGTCAAAAGGAGAAGGAACCACGGTTCGAGCAAGTCACAATCCGCACCACAAAGCAACAAATCCACCATCATTGTGATAGTTACACGAAAATCAAGTGTAGAGCACCATTGATAAAATCAAAACGGAGACACTATAGCTGGCCGAAAAGCACTCAATACTTTGAAGCTCGAATCAATTACGTGCAAGAAAAAGCGACAAAGTATAACCATATAGCAGCGAGTTCGAGTCCGAGAATGAGGGTTCATGGGTCTAAACAGGGCTATCTCCCGATACATCCGAATTGATTTGCATCTCGGACCAAAGGTAACACGTATCTTTAACCCATGTTTTCGCACAGGGATATTAGTAACAAGCATGCATAGAAAGGTAGAATCTAGATTAGCCAAATCACATTCATATAGCATGGCTAGGATGCCGAAGCTTTGTGATGTTCGTACTTCATTTATTTCCTCTTATGACCTAGTCCTTGTTCGGGACGAACAAGTTTAAGTGTGGGGTGGTTTGATGAGCCGTATTTATACGACTCATCGAGTCGTCAAATCCCACCAATTCTAGTACTTTTATATGCAAACAGTTACTTCTTAGTGTTGTTTCGCATTTCAGGTAATTTGGAGGCTCTGAGAGGAATCACATTCAAAAGATGGCTTTTGGAGCCAAAAACATCACAAGGAGTTCTTGACCAGCTTATTTACATTTGACGAAGTTTGGCGCGGAAAGAAATGACTTTGGAGTTTTCAACAGCGCATTCCGCGGAGGCCTCAACAATAAGGGGCGCGGACGTCTGAACAAATTTTGGCAATTCAAGAGACGTCCGCGGGAACGAAATTCAGGAGACGTCCATGCGGGAATTCCAAGGCCATGCGATCGCATGTCCGAGCGGCCCTCCGTTCGCGCATCCGAGCGGCCCTCCGTTCGAGCATCCGAGGTCCTCGCGTCCCAGCGTCCGAGTCCAGCGCTCCAGGTCCCGTCCGAGAAGCCCGGCCATCAGATTGGCCATCCGAGCTCCAGCCGAGCGTGCGAGATCCCATGCGAGCGGCTGTCCGACCTCCATGCCCTTGCGCAGCCCGGCCATCCGACTGGCCATCCGAGCGTCCGAGATCAAGCCCGACCAAAACCCAAGCCTTCATTTTGCTCATCGTTGTCATCTCATTCAAGGCGGTTTTGGACCATTCTAGAAGCTCTTAGATGACGTGATCTCCAAGCAAAGATATTGCCTGAAGATAATTCAAGAAGAAGATTTGGGAATATTTCCTAATCTAGATTTGGACCTAAACCGAAAGATACTAGGATTCTTAAGGAGAAACCGACTTCTGGGGCGTCATTCTACTCTATAAATACAAGCCAAAGTCGAGCCTTTCAAGTGGTCCAAAAAAAAGTCCAAGAATCATCCAAGCCTTCATCTCGGCGTTCCTCGATCTTCATCATCCGTCAAAGAGCATCATCCATCAGTCCTTCTGGCCAATTCTCAGTTTATTTCTCTCGGCATAGTGAAGTGCATTACTCTTTTATTACTTTGTTTTCAGTTCATGGCTATGTCTAACTAATCCGCTTATTCGGGTTAGGTTTTTAACATTGTGACGATGTTTTGAAACTTGGTTTTTAATGCTTGTTTCATTATTCTACTAAACCTTGTGCTATTTTATCCCGGTTTATATTACGAAGCTAAGTTGATACCCGGAAACGTTAGACTTAGCCGAGGAATATAAACTCTATATTTACTGTTTGTTTGATACTAGAGAGCTTCAAACAAATAGGGCATGAATTTAATATATCTTGGAATGGAATGTTAAATTGCTAGGTTTAGAATTCTACAACCCGGAAAGGAAGTAGATTGTGGTATAGGCGTCCGGAAAGACCCTATTTTAGGTTATAACTTGGAATGGGAATAACCACACTTAGGAATTTAGAAACATGATATTTAGAAGTCAATGATAAACTAGTCACAATTTAGAAACCCTGACCTGAATATTTCTCATCATTGATACCCTCTCGTTTATTTCCTGTTTTCTCTTGTTTCCTAAACTATTTTCTCACAATCAATTGTCTCTTCTTTTCTTACAGAACAAGTAGTAACTATCTAGCTCCCTAGGGTTCGACCCTTGCTTGCCACTACACTAGATTCTCGCAAGGAAACTATAAATTTAAATTTGCAGGTACCAACGACGGCCTGTCACCAACCATTTGATCGACAAAACACCAACAATGACAAACATAATGGAACTACAAAAACGTATACTAATCCTTGCCTTGTCAGTGGCTCTAACAAGGAATAGAAGATCATTATTCTGCACAAACTGTCAGTTGCAAGGCCATCTGAAGGAAGCTTGCTACAAATTGGTGGGTTATCCACCAGGGCACAGATTGTATAAGGGAGACAACACAAGCAATCAGAAAGGACAAAAGCATTTTTCAAATAATGTTGCCTCCATTCCACATTCCACAAATGCTACTAAGAATTTCAGTGCAGATAAAATGGTACCTGCAGGGTGCAGGCTCAGCTCACTCAAGTTCAGGACCAACTTGCCAAATTGCTCACCCTGTTCAATCAAAAGGATGCAAAGGACTCAAATCAGTTTCACATGGCATGTATCTCATGTTTTACTACAACAAAACTTTGCACATAATACATGGATATTGGACAGTGGTGCCACAGACCATGTTACACCGCATATGCATCTATTATATGATGTTAAATTGCCGAAGATACCCTATGAAGTTCTTATGCCTAATGGTAGTAAGGCTTTAGTCACTCACACTGGGAGTTGTGACATTAACTCTCTACTTACTATCCATGAAGTCCTACTTGTTTCTGATTTTCAGTTCAACCTCCTATCTATAGGGAAGCCGATTACTCATTCTCATTGCACTACACATTTTGTTGACACTAAATGATATATTCAGGACCCAGTCAATCTCACTGTCCTGGGGATTGGTGATCTCATTGGAGGCCTATACCAAATAAGGTGTCCTGCTGCTGCTGCTAAAGTTATCAGCCTTGCAATAGTGACTCAAAAGGATATTCTGCACCTATGGCACTATAGACTTGGCCATACATCTATTGGCAACCTATATGATATTATCAAAAGACATCTGCCTTCTACTAGTTGTAATAAGTCTGATTTTTGTTGTGACATTTGTCCTATGGCAAAACAAACAAGACTACAATCTCCTATCATCAATACAAATTCTACTCAGAGTTTTGAGCTCATTCTTGCAGACATTTGGGGTCCCTTTAATGTTTCTACTTCCACTGGGGCTAAATACTTTCTTACTCTAGTCGACGACTTTTCAAGAACTACATGGACTTTCCTAATGACACATAAACATGACACTGCTCCCTTACTGCAACAGTTTTTCAAAATGGCAGCTACTCAGTTTGGCAAGAAGATCAAATTACTCAGAACAGATAATGGCACTGAATTTTTAAGTAAAAATCTATCTCAATTTCTAGAAAATGAAGGCTGTCTACATCAATCATCTTGCATTTACACACCACAGCAAAATGGTGTGGCTGAACGCAAGCACAGGCACTTATTGAATGTTGCAAGGGCATTAAAATTCCAAGGATCATTACCTGATTTCTTCTGGGGAGACTGTGTCCTCACCGCAACATATCTTATCAACAGGCTGCCTTTTGGATTGATGGAGGGAAAAACCCCTTATCAAGTCCTCCTTGACTCAGCTCCATCTTATGAACATCTTCGTGTCTTAGGATGCCTGTGTTTTACAACAACTATCTGTTCTGGAAGAAGAAAATTTGATAGTAGAGCTGATGCTTGTATATTTGTGGGATATCCACATGGACAAAAAGGATACAAAGTATTCAACCTACAGACTCATGCATACTTGGTTAGTAGAGATGTCCTATTTCATGAAAACAGATTTCCATTCACAGATAACTTTGAGACCTTACCAGCAATGGCAGCTGTTCCCCTCCCTCAATGCACCACTTCTAACATCTTATTTGAGCCTCGCTTTGTCCAAGCACCAGTGCCCATATCTGAACCAACAATGTCAGATGATGAACTTGTTACAAACATCAATGATCACAATGACCCTATGCCTATCACTGATGATATTCTACATGACACTACACAATTTTTAGACTCTCTAACACTTGGTGACACTTTTACCACTCTTCGAAGGTCTACCAGGGTCCCTAAGCCATCAGTGCTTCTCAAAGACTTTGACTGCAGCACCTCTACAACCAAGTATCATATCTCTAACTTTGTCCAATATTCTCAGTGTTCCCCACATCACCAGAAATATGTTCTTCAGACCTCAGCTATTGACAAACCCACATCTTATACTCAGGCCTCTAAGGATCCCAAGTTGATCACTGCTATGGAAACTGAAATTAAGTCCCTACAATCCAACAACACTTGGCAGGTTATTCCACTCCCTCCTGGTAAAAATGCTATCAGTTCCAAGTGGGTTTTTAGGGTCAAAATTAGACACTCAGATGGTACTATAGAATAGTACAAGGCCCGTGACGGATGCACAGTCGTCGTGTGCAAACGTCAAGAATAAATTTATAAGTCCGCTACTCGTGACTTTACTACTGGGTAGCAAGTGGTAAGTAGGGGTCGAACCCAAGGGAATTAGGGGGATAAGTTGTTCTTTGAGGGATCGTACAGGGAGGGAGCGTGTTTTAGGTTGATTGAGGTTTTAGTGCGGAAAAGTAAGTGTTTTTTTGGGTTAGTTTTGGTTTTCAGTGCGGAAAAGTAAATGACAGAAAAGTAAATACTGAAAATAAAAGGAAGAAGACTTACAGCGGTTGTTGCGTGATCGGTAAGTCCTGCGGAAGGTGAGCAGTTGATAAGGCAGTTTATACTAAGAAAGTAAATGCAGGTGGTGTTTTAATCCAAGGAAAGCATTCGATTTCGGGGGCCTTGTATCGTAGCCTGTTTATCATTGGCCTTTAGTGATCCTACTAAGTATTCAAACGTGTATCAAGGCCATTTCAAGCGCTCGATTTGCACACACTGTCTAGCCCATTTCAAGGTCGTAGAGCACTTTTTCTATTCAGACTAGCACCCCATTTCAAGGTATACTAGCCTATGTGCATCCATTTGATCAATCATTTCCGATCAAACCAAATGGTGTTTAAAAGAGATCGAACTCCTCAGATAAGCTTTGCCATTTCAAGCATCCACTTACCCGAGTATGTTCACGAACCCCCACGGAAGAGTTTTGCCATTTCAAGCATCCACTCAACCTTGGAAGTTCTGACCTAATATATGGCACATAGAACAAGTTTTGAATACAAAGAAGAGGCACTAAGAGTATAGCCTAAAACATTTTATGATACAAGTACACCCCTTCAACCGAATGAAGAGTTTAGCTACGAATATCCATAGAGGTGGATACCATAGCTAAGTACTTGAGGGTTTTTGAAAGACAGTAAGTAAAGGAGAAAACTCAAGAACCAACAGGAGTATTCCCAAAAACTACTAGAATACTCAAGAACCAACAGGAGTATTCTTAAAAACTACTAGAATACTCAAGAACCAACAGGAGTATTATAGATTTCACACAAAAGCTTACAAAGTAGTGCCCAAATCTAGAGAGAAGCTAGAGCTTTGTGATGGATGATGTTTTGAAATGAGGATGGGATGAAGATTACAAAGGAGAGGCATCTCTATTTATAGGCATGGAGGAGATGGGAGATGGCAACACTTGTCACAAGAGGAGAGGGAGAGCAAGGAGACGAAGACACATGGGGGAGGGGGGAAAGCCGCTGGCGGCTATGAGGTGTCCCCTCCCTTAGCCGCCGGCCACATGGAGGGAGGAGAATGAGTTTGAGGTTTGTGAGTCTTATCCCAAAAAGCCATCGGTCCTTTCAGCTCCGAACTGACTTTGGTTGCCTTTCGGTTGGATTTGTTTTGAGTGATTCCACGGCCGGTTCATGATATTTCTTCAGTCGGCATCGGGTCGTGACCTTGGAATGACTCGTAATATCTTTTCAGCTTAAAAACTCCTCCTTAGCCTGTATTCTCTCTAGACTCCAAAATACCCTGTAGATAAATATTGGAACTAACAAGCAAAAGTTAAATAGACAAACAGTCTAATTTGGTGGGTTTGACTGTGTTTATGATTCATACAATTATGGTCCATCAGCCCGATTAGTAGCAAGAGGTTTTTCACAAGAAGAGGGACTCGACTACAATGAAACCTTTGTACCAGTGGTCAAAATGACCGCTTTTTGCACTGTTATTGCTCTTGCTTCATCTAAGAATTGGCCATTATTTCAACTAGACGTTGATAATGCCTTTCTACATGGGGCCTTAGATGAGGAAGTATATATGTCCTTTCCTCCTGGCTTCTTCAAATAAGAAAAGCAAATGGGTATGGTCTGCAAACTAAACAAAAGCTTATATGGGCTCAAACAAGCTCCTAGGCAATGGTTCAGCAGATTTAGTGATGCTCTCTTGGCCTATGGCTTTCAACAAAGCTCCCATGATCACTCTTTAATCACTTATGATCACAATGGTCATTTTCTAATCCTACTTGTCTATGTTGATGATGTGGTGATCACTGGCACCTCTACATAACTTATTGACTCAGTAAAGGCCTTCATACACTCTGAATTCAAGATAAAAGATCTAGGCCAACTCAAATATTTTCTGGGAATAGAAGTTGCTAGATCTTCACAGGCATTTTCATAAATCAACAAAAATATGTACTGGATTTACTCACAGAAGTTGGTCTCCTAGCTTGCAAGCCTAGCACTACACCTATGGACACCAAACAAAGACTAGCTCTATCTACTGCCGAAAAACTTATTGATCCTACTGAATACAGGAGAATTGTAGGCAAACTTATTTACCTTCATGTCACAAGACCTGACATAGCCTTCCCGGTTCATGTCCTTAGCCAATTTCTGGCAGCCCCCACAATTGAGCATCTTCAAGCAGCCACTGGGGTGCTTCGTTTCCTCAAAAATGCTCCAGCCTAGGGTCTCTTCTATCCGGCTGGTGCCCCTCTCCATCTTGAAGCGTTCTGTGACGCGGATTGGGCCTCCTGTCCCATTTTCAGACGCTCTACATCTGGCTTTTGCATAAAGCTTGGCCCTTGTGTTATTTCTTGGCGCACCAAGAAGTAATCCACCGTCCCCAGGTCCTCCGCTGAGTCCGAATACCGTGCAATGACACAGACTTGTTGCGAATTGGTCTGGATCGTTGCTCTCCTTCGAGATCTACACATCAATGTCGCTCAACCCTTCAATCTATACTGCGACAACAATGCAGCCAACCACATCTCTCGCAACCCAGTTTTTCAGAAACGAACGAAGCACATCGAGTTAGACTGCCATCTCGTCCGCCAACACTTCGCATCTGGCTTCGTCAATCCTCGGTACATCGACTCACCTTCTCAACCAGTGGATCTGTTCACAAAAGCCTTGCCAGCGGACGCCCTCCGCAGATTCGCAGCCAAGCTTGGGGTTTCGAATTTTCTCCACCGCCAAACTTGAGGGGGCTGTTAGGGCTCAATTGCAACACTTAGTATGTAATTGTAAATACATAAACTCTAAGGACCTAACTGTAATTAGCTAATTATGTATACCTGTCTATATATACAAGTGAGGACAATACAGCACAGTAGCTGTAACAAACTTTCACAAACATTCATTTTGCCTTTGTCATTTTCTGCTCCTCCATTGATCATCATGTACTGCTCCATTCGAGCTCAGCTCGTTGAGCTTCTTCACATATCCTCATTGTTACAGACTACAGTTTGTAGCTTGTCAGCTGCCATTGGCCCATTATAAGCTATTAATCAGGAAAAGAAACCATCGTCTATCGATGCAGTCAAGGAGACGTTGACACTCTGAAAGATGTTATTCAAACAGTGTCCTTTGCTACATTATTATTATTAGCTGTGGACTGACTTCTATTTTCAATAGTCAGGAGAAGTCTTCTTCTTCATTTTTATCCTTTATTTTTCCTGTTCGAGCGTGTGCACTGTGTTCTGGTGTTGAGTATATGCAACATACTGCATCTGAACCTGAACCCTAACCCTCTTTTTTTTCCTTTCACTCAGACGACCTCATGAGAATGATAGATAATCCAAGATCATCATCTGGAACTCTAACCTTGTTGTTAGTATTTCTTTTACGTCAACAGATATGATTCAATCATTTCATTTTTATATGTAAAGCTGTTTGGGAATAATATTGTAAGACCAAGTTTGCTTCTGGAGAAAACAGATAGTGATAGCAAAGGAAACACGGCGTGTAGACATACTGTGTTATCGTCTGTCCTTGAGTCAAAAGCTTATAAGTGGAACTAAAAAGTTTCAAAAAAATTATGAAATAGTTGAGGAGGCAGTCAAAAAACTTGAAGTCGAACTTGGCCTACCTGTAAAAACAGGCCAGGGGGATTGGCAACCGGTTAGATTCAGGTTTAGAGGTTCAGAAGATATGTGCTACTGCTATTGCACTACTACAGATCAGTCATTATGTATCGGTTCAAAAATAACAATAGGCATCGGTTCTACGTTATGCATCGGTTTTTACTGAACCGATGCATGTAACCAATATGCATCGGTTTTTAAAAAACCGTTGCATATCGTAACCTTTATGCATCGGTTTATAAAAACCGATGCATATTGTTGTAATAAAACACTTAGGTTTTTTTGAAATTCGGCAGTTCGCCTATCGTAATCATTCTCAGTCTTACTGCCTCCGTCTCACTGCCTCCGTCGCGTCGCCTCCAATCGGAAATGACTCCGTCGCACTGCCTCTGTCGCGTCGTCTCACTGCCTCTGTCGCGAACCGAGTCCATCGCCTCCAATTGGAGACGACTCCGTCGCCATTGTTCCTCGCCAGTGTCTCCGCGCCACTCGGTCCGACGCAGCTCATTGCCATCATCGCCATTGCTCCTCCTCCTCCTCCAATCTGCTCCGAATACACAGGTTAGGGCTGAGATTTTAGTATGTAATAGTTAGGGTTATTTTAGTTGAAATTGTAGTTGTTGCTCTATCATCGTTGAATGATACGATGTAAATAACTAATTGAATTCATGTGTATGCTAATATTTTTGTTTGAAAACATATATTCAAGTGGCGTATTACTTCTATACGGTGGGAGTTGTACTTTGTTTATCCTCCAAACATCATATCAAGTAAGGTATTCTATTGTGTTAATTGTGTATAGCTTTCGAAATTGGACATATTGTTGCTCTTTCATCGTTGAACGAAGTTAATAACTAGTTGAATTTAAGTATATTAATTTGTGCGTATAAATCTATACTTAATTTGTGCATTTAATATGAATTGATAAAGAAACTTAATTTGTGCGTATGTTGTATATGCTACTTTTATTTCGTTATCACACGTCATTTTATTTGTTTAATTATCGCCTTCATTTATGTATTCATATATTTAATGTGTTTAATCTGACATTTAATGTGACTCTTTTTCAAAATCATGGCTAGCAGCAGCAGCAGCAGCGGTGAGGATGATTTTTGTGTCTCTGCCCGCACACCGAGCCACAAGAAAGGCCATGTATACATGGTGAAGTTGATTAAGCAACACACAAAGGCTGGTACCAAGCTTACGGTCAACTTCAATAGTAAGGGAAATCCCAAAGGACAGAATGGAAACAATTGGAGGAGCTTCTTGGGTACGGTGGCTCGTTCTCGAATTCCTATAACCTATAACTGGAGGAAAGTTCCTGACCATTATAAGCTCACTTTGTGGAGAGATGCAACTGTAAGTTTTTCTTTAATTGACACCTATATTTGTCAGCAAAGTTGATTATTTTTTATTAATTATAACTTGTTATATGTCTCTTTAGGTAATTTTGATGGATGCGAGCCGCATAAAAAGTATGAGATGAAGGTCGCTGGTAGCATATGGAAGAATTTCAAGTCAAGACTGGCAAAAGAGTACATCCACGGTGCCAAGGCAAATGAAGATCCTATGGGTGAGTATAAGTATCTTGACAAAGATACCTGGAGGATATTTAAGGAGCAGAGGCTCGCTGAAAATGCTATGAAGTTAAGAGAGACTAACAAAGAGCTTGTGAAGAAGAATGTGTATGCACACATACTTGGTCGAGGAGGCTACAGACAACTTGAAGAAAAGTTGACAACTGAGAAGATAGCTGAGTTATTTGCGCATGGCGCAATTGAAGAGGTGCATTCTTCTGTCACTATAGATAGACATGAGCTGTGGAAGAGGGGACGAAAGAAGAAAAATGACGAGTACGTCACCGAAGCATCCCAACGAGTGGCAACAAAGATCGTAAGTTATTTTTTATGTCAATTTCAATAGTTAATATGATACACTAAATATTTGTATTTAATGATTGTTTTATATAGGATGAGTTAGTGGAGAGCTCCTCTCAAGGACAATTCTCGTCTCGTAATTGAACGTTGTATTTTTAGTACAAGTCAAAAACAATTTATAAGACCGGTAAGTACCGGGTCGTCCAAGGAGCAACTTTAAACTTATGAGCACTATTCGATTTCGTTCCGATAAGTCTATCCTAATTACGGAAGGTTTGATTGGTGAAGTTACTAAAGAGAATGAATATGAACAATGAGAACAAACTAAGGGAATCTAGAGATAATGTCACTACCAAGGCAAAAGGTGTACTCTAGGGAACTATTTCACTCATGTGTGTTTTTAGACTCCAAGAATTCAATTTCATGCAAAAACAATCATGTTAGATGATTAGATTAAGGCGTGCATCTATTAAACCAAATTCAATCGCTAGATGTTGTTACTTGATTTAAGGGAAAGGCACCTCGCACGTGAGCTTCAATCGCTAGATATTGTTAGCTCACGTCCTACTCAAAGGTTCTCAATCATCAATGCTAGTTGAGTGATCGATAGCCAATGAGCGGTTTAAGATCAAGCCTATCTCAATGCCAAGATGAGTCACGCTAGTGATCATCACTTAACAAGAGTGAATCTACCTCATTCTAGAACCATCAGTCTCGTTCGCTAGAACACTCAACCTCAAATTCATGTTTCTAGACCACTTAGGCATTTTATCAAACACTTGGTGGGCATAGAATTGACATTACATCCAAGTAGATTCACAATCATCCAAACATGTTATTCTACCATTGATTCATTATAGATAAGGAGTGTTAACACACATGAGGTCCATAGGACCCTAGAATACAAAACACTACTCACAAATCATGTTCATAGACAAACACAAATTGTATTGAGTACATAGATGAAAATACAATGGAAGGAATAAACCAAGGTGTAGATGATCTTCTTCCCCCTTTGGATCTTCAATCTTCAATGGATGATCCCCCTTGAAGCCTTGGTAGCTTGTTCTCTCTAGAAACCCTCAGTTTTTCTCCCCCCAAAATCAGCCTTTTTCTCAAAAACCCTAAGTTTCAATTTATAGAAAGCAGCAAAAATCCTGTCTTTACGACTCAACCGGCCGGTTCAAATGCATGAAGGATCCTCAACCGGCCGGTTCAATTAGGGGAGGCTTGGGCGAGAACTTGCTGAGATTTTGAACCGGGCGGTTCAAATTGTGAAGGAAATTGAACCGGCCGGTTCAGATTGTGGCTGGCTTCCTCTGGAGTCTCTGACCATTTGAGCCGGGCGGCTCAGATTTGTGCACTAATTGAGCCGGCCGGTTCGGCTCCTCAGAGCCTCTTCCCGTCCGAATCTGATCTTGATGTAAACTACAAAGTTGTAACCCTTTGAAATACCTTTCCAACAAGCTAAAGATCAGCCAAATCGGACATCGGATGAGCCCTATAGGTCCAAAACAAGGCGCAAAGGTCAATATGCTCGGAAATCCATATTTTTGCTCCGAAACTTCGGTTTTCTTCGAGAATTGATCTTTTTGAACTCGGGGACCATAAGGTTGGTTTCTAACCTGAAATGGCAATCAAGTGGGTCAAATGGCATCGAAATAGCATCGGGAATGGACCAAAACTCTTCGTAAATGGGTATGTAAATGAGTCGAGAATTCGACTCATCAAAACACTCCACACTTAGAGTTTGATCGTCCCGAGCAAACAATAAAATCAAGCCAAAGAGAAACAAATGGCGAATAGCTAAATCATTATGTTCAACGCCAATTTGCTCCTATCATTCATAATGTCTCAAACTTTTATTACTAACTACTCTAACACATATTTACAAGCTAACTCCTTTTCGTAGGTGTGACGAGTGCATTTAGCGTATGCACCAAGCCTTTAAACCCCTAGGCTACCCTAGTGGACGAGTTATAGTCTCGTGAGAGTTTTCAGAAAAGGGAATACTCACAAATCCCAAATGCACATATCCCATAAGAGTGAATGCAAGAGTGCTCAACCAAGGCTACGATTTATCAAGACTAATCCCACACCCCAAGCTAGACTATCGTCACAATATCATCAAAAGAGCTCTTGAACCATTTAAGTATCCTATGAGGTTGTGCATTCAAGATCATCAATACTAAAACTTTCAAATGCCTCATCCAAAAGTCTACTCATTTTCAAGGCAATACAATAGAAGTGCAGCTTTTAGTTTGCACAAAAAAAAATGTCAATCGCTCGCCTATGCTAGCTAGGGCTAGTCCACGGGTTTGCGACATGGAACTCATTCCCCAGTTTTAGGCGCTTAAGCCGTAATCCATAAGGGAAGAGGAGTTCGACACAAGAGTTCTTATAAAACAAGCATAGACCAAATGATAGTTCCCGTGCAAGCACATGGGTCGTCCAAAAGTCATTCTAACTAGCACACATGCAAATGATGAATCCCGCACAAATGAAGAATGGAGGAAAAACATAGAGTCAAGTTTTAAGTGCTTCTTATTTTTTTGGAACGGCCTTTGGCCTACAAATGCTTTCGAGGGGGGACTTACCTCCCTAACCCCCGGCATTTGTATATTTTGGAGCAAAACTTCTCGGGTACCTCGAGAAAGTTTTTAGTCGGGGCTTTACCCTCTTTGACCGCAAAAATCTTTTCTTTTTCTTTTTTTTTCTTTTTTTTTTGAATGGGGCTTCGCCCTCTTTTGACTCCACACTTAAAACTTGACAATATGTTCAAAAAGTGTATGGAATGTGCGGGAGTCAAACATAAGCATGGCACTAAATTAGAGAACTCAAGTCACCAAGGAGCAAACAAAAGGTCTAAGTTTTTCGTGAAAATTTTAAAAATGCTTGCTAAAACTTGTTCCAAAGTATTTCAACGAAAATACTTAGAGATTTAGATAGACAAGGGATAGCAATGATATTGATTCCCAAGAATGCACATTCATAGGACTAGGTCGGTTCTAGGTTCAAGATCCAATAAATGTGACGAATAGGCTAGATGTGATTTATAGGGATTTAGAGTTGATGGTCACAAGCCTATGCGGTTAAAAACACTCTCATGATAGAGATAAGGCACAAAAGATGCAAGTGTCATTCAAAAAAATGATATGCAAGGCATGAAAACATGTGAGCATGTGAACGACGTGCATAAATCCACTCCACACTTAAAATCAAGCTTAGTCCCTAAGCGCAAACAATAAAGAAAATGAAAATAAGACGCATAGGAACTCCCCTCGTTTGTAGATGTGCCCCACCAAAAGAAAAGACGTCATTGTGCAAAATGTGATCGAACATGATGTAAATAACTCCCTTGATGACAAGAAAAACATGAGAGGTTAAAAGTAACTAGTGACATACAAGGTCATGCAACGCAAGTATGAGCAAGAGAGCATCACAAGTTACATGATAACATCATGGCACAAGTTTCATAGACTTCAAGCAAGGAAAGTAATCTACATCCTTCATAGTTTGCACATGAGCCCTAAGGGCAACATCATTATTCATGGATAAATCAAAGGGAAAGTGGAGGGACTTGGAATTATGAAGTGGGATTGGAGTGAGTAGAACTCACTCCACACTTAAAATTTTACCCACTAATCACACATTTCACATTCCATATTTAAAGTCTAATCCACTCAAAATCATGCCAAACATTTAAATATAAAGAACGAGAATGAAACGACTTACAAATCGGGTTACCTCCCGCAAGGGCCTAGTTTTTCCCGTCTTGGCAAAGACGTAGCAAAGCGCCCCATAGAATCACTCGTGAGAAGTCCTTTGCTAGGATCCCTTCTCACGGGGCCTTGGATTTAGCGTGTCAATCCACCTTTAAGTCCCATTTGAATTTCTTCCCATCAAGTCTACAATGGACTTTCCTTTGGAAAGTTGACCCCTTCAAATATGAACATCCCTTTAGAGCTAAGGGGTCATGGGAGCTTCCTTCCAAAGATCTTGAAAAATAAGGCACGAAGCTCCCAAACTTGTCTCGAGACATCGGAATGAAGAAGGAGTCTTCAAAATTTGTCTCGAGCTTGATGGGCACACCCTCCTTTAATTTCTCAATAATTTCCTTGGGTGCCCACTCCTCAATATCGCTCATTAAACTTGTGTCTTCTTGTGTGCAAGGTGGCTCTCTAGTCACGTCCATATAAATCTCAACAAAGTCTTCATACCTTTGAACTTCTTTCGGCTCAATATCCTCTTCCTCAATCTTATCCTCATCAAGAATTCGGGATTCACATTTAGGCTCTTCTATAGCGGGAGGGAGGAGTTCTTCTTCATCGATAAAAGTTATTTCCTCTATGCAAGAGGCATCATCATTGAAGAATTCCTCGTCGGAGAGCCAAGGCGTTGATGGAATGATGAGCTCTTGTGTGTTCTCGTCTAAATGATCTTGAGATGTGCTAGTAGTGAAGGATGCTTCACTCTTGCATTCCACATCGTCTTCGTCACAAGATTCACCATCACACCCCTCATAAAAAGCTTGGAGAGCGGCTCTCTTGAACTCCTCCTCATTTAATTGATCCCATTCTTGCCTTGAGGCATTAGATTCAAGAACTTCCTCTTTGGACACCTCTTCTTCATCATCCAAGTCCCCATTTTCCATTGCTTGTCGCGCTAATGTGCTTTCCAACACTTTTCTTTGGGCTATAAGTTCATCCATGCGTTGGTTCAAAGCTTGGAAAGCTTGTTGTGTGTCTAGGCGATCTTGGGAGATCTTGGCATTAAGAGCTTCATAAGAGGCCATCCCTTCTTGTCTAACTCTCTCACCTTCATTCAAAGAGTTTAGCAATTCCTTGTAGAAGAGCTCCTTGTCCATAGGTTGTGGATTTTGAGGGTATGGAGGGTAGGAGTCTTCCTCTTGTTTACCCTTCTCATTTGCCTTCAAGGAGTTTAGCAATTCTTCGAGGGCGAGTTGAGGAGGTTGAGGATTCAATTGATATTGAGGGTAAGAGGCATCTTCAAACGAGTATTGGCTATCATTTCGATAAGAAGTGTATGAATGTGTCGGATAGCCATGATCTTCCCAATAGGCATTTCGATGCTCCTCCTCTTGGTCATATTCTTCATTGTATGAGACTTGTTGGTTGTATGAGTACATCCTCGCAAAACAAAAGAACAAAGTTAGCAAGAGATATGAGTGTATAGAATGTACAAATGAAAAAGAAAAATATTTACAAGAATAGTCCAAATCTCACAAAATCTACTCTAGTGCTCTAGTTAATTCATTGCTCCCCGGCAACGGCGCCATTTTGAACGTTGTATTTTTAGTACAAGTCAAAAACAATTTATAAGACCGGTAAGTACCGGGTCGTCCAAGGAGCAACTTTAAACTTATGAGCACTATTCGATTTCGTTCCGATAAGTCTATCCTAATTACGGAAGGTTTGATTGGTGAAGTTACTAAAGAGAATGAATATGAACAATGAGAACAAACTAAGGGAATCTAGAGATAATGTCACTACCAAGGCAAAAGGTGTACTCTAGGGAACTATTTCACTCATGTGTGTTTTTAGACTCCAAGAATTCAATTTCATGCAAAAACAATCATGTTAGATGATTAGATTAAGGCGTGCATCTATTAAACCAAATTCAATCGCTAGATGTTGTTACTTGATTTAAGGGAAAGGCACCTCGCACGTGAGCTTCAATCGCTAGATATTGTTAGCTCACGTCCTACTCAAAGGTTCTCAATCATCAACGCTAGTTGAGTGATCGATAGCCAATGAGCGGTTTAAGATCAAGCCTATCTCAATGCCAAGATGAGTCACGCTAGTGATCATCACTTAACAAGAGTGAATCTAACTCATTCTAGAACCATCAGTCTCGTTCGCTAGAACACTCAACCTCAAATTCATGTTTCTAGACCACTTAGGCATTTTATCAAACACTTGGTGGGCATAGAATTGACATTACATCCAAGTAGATTCACAATCATCCAAACATGTTATTCTACCATTGATTCATTATAGATAAGGAGTGTTAACACACATGAGGTCCATAGGACCCTAGAATACAAAACACTACTCACAAATCATGTTCATAGACAAACACAAATTGTATTGAGTACATAGATGAAAATACAATGGAAGGAATAAACCAAGGTGTAGATGATCTTCTTCCCCCTTTGGATCTTCAATCTTCAATGGATGATCCCCCTTGAAGCCTTGGTAGCTTGTTCTCTCTAGAAACCCTCAGTTTTTCTCCCCCCAAAATCAGCCTTTTTCTCAAAAACCCTAAGTTTCAATTTATAGAAAGCAGCAAAAATCCTGTCTTTACGACTCAACCGGCCGGTTCAAATGCATGAAGGATCCTCAACCGGCCGGTTCAATTAGGGGAGGCTTGGGCGAGAACTTGCTGAGATTTTGAACCGGGCGGTTCAAATTGTGAAGGAAATTGAACCGGCCGGTTCAGATTGTGGCTGGCTTCCTCTGGAGTCTCTGACCATTTGAGCCGGGCGGCTCAGATTTGTGCACTAATTGAGCCGGCCGGTTCGGCTCCTCAGAGCCTCTTCCCGTCCGAATCTGATCTTGATGTAAACTACAAAGTTGTAGCCCTTTGAAATACCTTTCCAACAAGCTAAAGATCAGCCAAATCGGACATCGGATGAGCCCTATAGGTCCAAAACAAGGCGCAAAGGTCAATATGCTCGGAAATCCATATTTTTGCTCCGAAACTTCGGTTTTCTTCGAGAATTGATCTTTTTGAACTCGGGGACCATAAGGTTGGTTTCTAACCTGAAATGGCAATCAAGTGGGTCAAATGGCATCGAAATAGCATCGGGAATGGACCAAAACTCTTCGTAAATGGGTATGTAAATGAGTCGAGAATTCGACTCATCAAAACACTCCACACTTAGAGTTTGATCGTCCCGAGCAAACAATAAAATCAAGCCAAAGAGAAACAAATGGCGAATAGCTAAATCATTATGTTCAACGCCAATTTGCTCCTATCATTCATAATGTCTCAAACTTTTATTACTAACTACTCTAACACATATTTACAAGCTAACTCCTTTTCGTAGGTGTGACGAGTGCATTTAGCGTATGCACCAAGCCTTTAAACCCCTAGGCTACCCTAGTGGACGAGTTATAGTCTCGTGAGAGTTTTCAGAAAAGGGAATACTCACAAATCCCAAATGCACATATCCCATAAGAGTGAATGCAAGAGTGCTCAACCAAGGCTACGATTTATCAAGACTAATCCCACACCCCAAGCTAGACTATCGTCACAATATCATCAAAAGAGCTCTTGAACCATTTAAGTATCCTATGAGGTTGTGCATTCAAGATCATCAATACTAAAACTTTCAAATGCCTCATCCAAAAGTCTACTCATTTTCAAGGCAATACAATAGAAGTGCAGCTTTTAGTTTGCACAAAAAAAAATGTCAATCGCTCGCCTATGCTAGCTAGGGCTAGTCCACGGGTTTGCGACATGGAACTCATTCCCCAGTTTTAGGCGCTTAAGCCGTAATCCATAAGGGAAGAGGAGTTCGACACAAGAGTTCTTATAAAACAAGCATAGACCAAATGATAGTTCCCGTGCAAGCACATGGGTCGTCCAAAAGTCATTCTAACTAGCACACATGCAAATGATGAATCCCGCACAAATGAAGAATGGAGGAAAAACATAGAGTCAAGTTTTAAGTGCTTCTTATTTTTTTGGAACGGCCTTTGGCCTACAAATGCTTTCGAGGGGGGACTTACCTCCCTAACCCCCGGCATTTGTATATTTTGGAGCAAAACTTCTCGGGTACCTCGAGAAAGTTTTTAGTCGGGGCTTTACCCTCTTTGACCGCAAAAATCTTTTCTTTTTCTTTTTTTTTCTTTTTTTTTTGAATGGGGCTTCGCCCTCTTTTGACTCCACACTTAAAACTTGACAATATGTTCAAAAAGTGTATGGAATGTGCGGGAGTCAAACATAAGCATGGCACTAAATTAGAGAACTCAAGTCACCAAGGAGCAAACAAAAGGTCTAAGTTTTTCGTGAAAATTTTAAAAATGCTTGCTAAAACTTGTTCCAAAGTATTTCAACGAAAATACTTAGAGATTTAGATAGACAAGGGATAGCAATGATATTGATTCCCAAGAATGCACATTCATAGGACTAGGTCGGTTCTAGGTTCAAGATCCAATAAATGTGACGAATAGGCTAGATGTGATTTATAGGGATTTAGAGTTGATGGTCACAAGCCTATGCGGTTAAAAACACTCTCATGATAGAGATAAGGCACAAAAGATGCAAGTGTCATTCAAAAAAATGATATGCAAGGCATGAAAACATGTGAGCATGTGAACGACGTGCATAAATCCACTCCACACTTAAAATCAAGCTTAGTCCCTAAGCGCAAACAATAAAGAAAATGAAAATAAGACGCATAGGAACTCCCCTCGTTTGTAGATGTGCCCCACCAAAAGAAAAGACGTCATTGTGCAAAATGTGATCGAACATGATGTAAATAACTCCCTTGATGACAAGAAAAACATGAGAGGTTAAAAGTAACTAGTGACATACAAGGTCATGCAACGCAAGTATGAGCAAGAGAGCATCACAAGTTACATGATAACATCATGGCACAAGTTTCATAGACTTCAAGCAAGGAAAGTAATCTACATCCTTCATAGTTTGCACATGAGCCCTAAGGGCAACATCATTATTCATGGATAAATCAAAGGGAAAGTGGAGGGACTTGGAATTATGAAGTGGGATTGGAGTGAGTAGAACTCACTCCACACTTAAAATTTTACCCACTAATCACACATTTCACATTCCATATTTAAAGTCTAATCCACTCAAAATCATGCCAAACATTTAAATATAAAGAACGAGAATGAAACGACTTACAAATCGGGTTACCTCCCGCAAGGGCCTAGTTTTTCCCGTCTTGGCAAAGACGTAGCAAAGCGCCCCATAGAATCACTCGTGAGAAGTCCTTTGCTAGGATCCCTTCTCACGGGGCCTTGGATTTAGCGTGTCAATCCACCTTTAAGTCCCATTTGAATTTCTTCCCATCAAGTCTACAATGGACTTTCCTTTGGAAAGTTGACCCCTTCAAATATGAACATCCCTTTAGAGCTAAGGGGTCATGGGAGCTTCCTTCCAAAGATCTTGAAAAATAAGGCACGAAGCTCCCAAACTTGTCTCGAGACATCGGAATGAAGAAGGAGTCTTCAAAATTTGTCTCGAGCTTGATGGGCACACCCTCCTTTAATTTCTCAATAATTTCCTTGGGTGCCCACTCCTCAATATCGCTCATTAAACTTGTGTCTTCTTGTGTGCAAGGTGGCTCTCTAGTCACGTCCATATAAATCTCAACAAAGTCTTCATACCTTTGAACTTCTTTCGGCTCAATATCCTCTTCCTCAATCTTATCCTCATCAAGAATTCGGGATTCACATTTAGGCTCTTCTATAGCGGGAGGGAGGAGTTCTTCTTCATCGATAAAAGTTATTTCCTCTATGCAAGAGGCATCATCATTGAAGAATTCCTCGTCGGAGAGCCAAGGCGTTGATGGAATGATGAGCTCTTGTGTGTTCTCGTCTAAATGATCTTGAGATGTGCTAGTAGTGAAGGATGCTTCACTCTTGCATTCCACATCGTCTTCGTCACAAGATTCACCATCACACCCCTCATAAAAAGCTTGGAGAGCGGCTCTCTTGAACTCCTCCTCATTTAATTGATCCCATTCTTGCCTTGAGGCATTAGATTCAAGAACTTCCTCTTTGGACACCTCTTCTTCATCATCCAAGTCCCCATTTTCCATTGCTTGTCGCGCTAATGTGCTTTCCAACACTTTTCTTTGGGCTATAAGTTCATCCATGCGTTGGTTCAAAGCTTGGAAAGCTTGTTGTGTGTCTAGGCGATCTTGGGAGATCTTGGCATTAAGAGCTTCATAAGAGGCCATCCCTTCTTGTCTAACTCTCTCACCTTCATTCAAAGAGTTTAGCAATTCCTTGTAGAAGAGCTCCTTGTCCATAGGTTGTGGATTTTGAGGGTATGGAGGGTAGGAGTCTTCCTCTTGTTTACCCTTCTCATTTGCCTTCAAGGAGTTTAGCAATTCTTCGAGGGCGAGTTGAGGAGGTTGAGGATTCAATTGATATTGAGGGTAAGAGGCATCTTCAAACGAGTATTGGCTATCATTTCGATAAGAAGTGTATGAATGTGTCGGATAGCCATGATCTTCCCAATAGGCATTTCGATGCTCCTCCTCTTGGTCATATTCTTCATTGTATGAGACTTGTTGGTTGTATGAGTACATCCTCGCAAAACAAAAGAACAAAGTTAGCAAAAGATATGAGTGTATAGAATGTACAAATGAAAAAGAAAAATATTTACAAGAATAGTCCAAATCTCACAAAATCTACTCTAGTGCTCTAGTTAATTCATTGCTCCCCGGCAACGGCGCCATTTTGAACGTTGTATTTTTAGTACAAGTCAAAAACAATTTATAAGACCGGTAAGTACCGGGTCGTCCAAGGAGCAACTTTAAACTTATGAGCACTATTCGATTTCGTTCCGATAAGTCTATCCTAATTACGGAAGGTTTGATTGGTGAAGTTACTAAAGAGAATGAATATGAACAATGAGAACAAACTAAGGGAATCTAGAGATAATGTCACTACCAAGGCAAAAGGTGTACTCTAGGGAACTATTTCACTCATGTGTGTTTTTAGACTCCAAGAATTCAATTTCATGCAAAAACAATCATGTTAGATGATTAGATTAAGGCGTGCATCTATTAAACCAAATTCAATCGCTAGATGTTGTTACTTGATTTAAGGGAAAGGCACCTCGCACGTGAGCTTCAATCGCTAGATATTGTTAGCTCACGTCCTACTCAAAGGTTCTCAATCATCAACGCTAGTTGAGTGATCGATAGCCAATGAGCGGTTTAAGATCAAGCCTATCTCAATGCCAAGATGAGTCACGCTAGTGATCATCACTTAACAAGAGTGAATCTACCTCATTCTAGAACCATCAGTCTCGTTCGCTAGAACACTCAACCTCAAATTCATGTTTCTAGACCACTTAGGCATTTTATCAAACACTTGGTGGGCATAGAATTGACATTACATCCAAGTAGATTCACAATCATCCAAACATGTTATTCTACCATTGATTCATTATAGATAAGGAGTGTTAACACACATGAGGTCCATAGGACCCTAGAATACAAAACACTACTCACAAATCATGTTCATAGACAAACACAAATTGTATTGAGTACATAGATGAAAATACAATGGAAGGAATAAACCAAGGTGTAGATGATCTTCTTCCCCCTTTGGATCTTCAATCTTCAATGGATGATCCCCCTTGAAGCCTTGGTAGCTTGTTCTCTCTAGAAACCCTCAGTTTTTCTCCCCCCAAAATCAGCCTTTTTCTCAAAAACCCTAAGTTTCAATTTATAGAAAGCAGCAAAAATCCTGTCTTTACGACTCAACCGGCCGGTTCAAATGCATGAAGGATCCTCAACCGGCCGGTTCAATTAGGGGAGGCTTGGGCGAGAACTTGCTGAGATTTTGAACCGGGCGGTTCAAATTGTGAAGGAAATTGAACCGGCCGGTTCAGATTGTGGCTGGCTTCCTCTGGAGTCTCTGACCATTTAAGCCGGGCGGCTCAGATTTGTGCACTAATTGAGCCGGCCGGTTCGGCTCCTCAGAGCCTCTTCCCGTCCGAATCTGATCTTGATGTAAACTACAAAGTTGTAACCCTTTGAAATACCTTTCCAACAAGCTAAAGATCAGCCAAATCGGACATCGGATGAGCCCTATAGGTCCAAAACAAGGCGCAAAGGTCAATATGCTCGGAAATCCATATTTTTGCTCCGAAACTTCGGTTTTCTTCGAGAATTGATCTTTTTGAACTCGGGGACCATAAGGTTGGTTTCTAACCTGAAATGGCAATCAAGTGGGTCAAATGGCATCGAAATAGCATCGGGAATGGACCAAAACTCTTCGTAAATGGGTATGTAAATGAGTCGAGAATTCGACTCATCAGTAATCGACGACATGACATACTGACTGAGGCACTTGGGACGCCAGAGCCCAAAGGACGCACCCGAGGAGTCGGGTCACAAATTTCGTGGAGGGTTGGTGATCACTCGTAAATATAGACTAAATATTCGATAAGAAAATCAAATACTTATGCTAATCACGGTTAATCAAAACATTTATATTTTGACTCGGGAAACCCAAGGTCGTACCCAAGAGATAGGTGATTAAACTAATTGCGCTAAGGATTAAATCTAGATTGTCTATGGTTTGAGGGGGTTTGTTCCTCGAAAGAGGTTGATAGCAAGCTTTTACTATCCGAAAGAGAGATTTTATCGACGAAAGAAGTAAACAATCAATCAAAGATGACTAGGGATTACTTCCCCACCCAGACAATTATCGTGACAATGATTTTGGATGTCAATTATGAATTTGCATGCACATGAGTAGATTATAGCCATGCAACATTCAACCTAAGTTCAACTCGCGCTACAACCTAGAATGAAGAGATTACACCTCGCATAGGACCTCACACTCGCGCTCTATTGGCCCTATAGAACATGCGTTTCTAGTCTCACACTCGCGCTCTATTGACTAGATAAACACATTCTTGTTAAATTCAAGCCAATATCATTAGAATTTAAGTGTCGCCATGTAACACAAAAGTCCTAATGCCTCTTCATTCATTTCATTAAAGTCATGTTGATCAACGTGAGCTACATCAAACATGAGATTAAGCTAAGTTCCCATTGAGGACATTTCACAAACACCTTATGGGCAACTCTAAACATTTAGTTCAAATGAAGAAGATTCATGTGCAAACTCATTCAATATTAACATCCATTGTATTTAAATCATCACAAACATGTCTAGGGGATCCATAATCCCCAATCAAAGTCACTACTCACTCATGGTGAGATTACAATAAAAAACAAATGAAGGAGAATGAGTTTCGGAGTCTAGAACCAATTTGAGATTGAAAAGTATGAGAGTCCTTGTTGTTGATCTTCTTCTTCACTTAATCCACCTTGAAATTCGTGCTAGATGCTCCTCAAAATTTGTGCCAAAAATCCCCCAAAAAGTCCTCCTGAATGAGATCTAAAGTTTCTATTTATAGCCCAAGTTAGGGTTTCCGGAACTGTAGCAGATTCCAGTCGGCCGACTCAACTGGTATGAAGGAATTCCAGTCGGCCGACTGGATCAGGGGAAGACTTCATAAAGCTTCTGAGCAGTTGAGTCGGTGATCTGGATTGGTAGGCAAGATTTGAGTCGGCCGACTCGGAGGCTCAGACACTTTATCTTCTTGATCACAACTTCAGTCGGCCGGCTCATATTAAGACCAATATTTGAGCCCGCCGACTAGATCTTCATCCCGGGCACTTTTTGCTCCCAAAGCTCGGTTTTGCTCCAAAATCACTGCTCACTTGTGTTCTTGGCTTAAACGCTGTAATTTGCCTGAAAATGAACCACAAAGCGTCAAATAGCAAGTGAAATTGTGATAAAATGATCGAAACAATAAGCGTGGCGGTTGCCTAAAGTGCATATGTTTTAGTGCCATCAAATCACTCCACACTTGATGTTTGATCGTCCCGAGCAAACTAATCATAGAGATCAACAACAATAATGCATTTTACTCGTTCAAGATTGGTTCAAAGGGAACTCCATACGGTGATGATAACTAACTAAGAACACTAAGAAATAAAAACTACTTCCGATAAACCACTTTCGTAGGTGACACGAGTGCATTTAGCGAATGCACCAAGCCTTTAAACCCCTAGGCTACCCTAGTGGACGAGTTATAGTCTCATGAGAGTTTTCAGAAACGGGAATACTCACAAATCCCACATGCATTTATCCCATGAGAATTGAATTCAAGAGCGTTTAACCAAGGCTATGATTTCTCAAAACAAATTCCTCACCCCACGCTAGGACTATCATCACAATACCATCAAAAGAACTTTCGAGCCATTTTGAGTACCCTTGAGGTTGTGCATTCAAGGTCATCAATACTAGAGCTATCAATCATCTCATCCAAATGTCTATTCATTTTCAAGGTAATACAATAGAAATTGAGCTTTTAGTTTGCACAAAGAAGTGTCAATCGCTTGCCTATGCTAGCTAGGGCTAGTCCACGGGTTTGCGACATGGAACTCATTCCCAAGTTTTAGGCGCTTAAGCCGTAATCCATAAGGGAAGAGGAGTTCGACACGAGAGTTCTTTACACACAAGTCATAAACCAAATGAATACTCCCGTGCAAACACATGGGTCGTCCAAGAGTTATTCCAACTAGCACACAATGCAAATGTTGAATCCCGCACAAACGAATTATGATGGAGGAACATAGAGTCAAGTTTTAAGTGCTTCTTATTTTTCTTTTCTTTATTTTTATTTATTTTCAAAACTGCTCTCACTCATCCTCGTCCTTTTGACACGAGTCAAGGCGAGGGTCGCTCGTCTATTTTCCCGGCTACTTGGACTAGAGATTGGACGATGTGTGCCACAATCCCACCTAACCGCATAAGTACCGCAGAGGTGGAGCAGAAAATTATATATATTTTTTTCTTTTTTTTTCTACTCCACACTTAAAACATGACAATATGTTCAAGAAGTGTATGGAATGTGTGGGGGACAAACATAAGCAAGGCACCGTGTTAGAGAACTCAAGTCACCAAGGAATAATCAAGAGATCTAGGTTTTTCACGAAGAATTTTTAGAAGTGCTTGCTATAGCTTGATCCAAGGTATTTCAACGAAAATACTTAGAGAATTAGATAGACGAGAGATAGCAATGATATTGGTTTTCAAGAATACACATTCAATGGACTAGGTCGGTTCTAAGTTCAAAATCCAATAAATGTGGCAAATAGGCTAGATGTGATTTATAGGAATTGGAATTGATAGTCACAAGCCTATGTGGTTAAAACTCTCTCATGTAGGGATAAAGTGCAAAAGATGCAAGTGTCTATCAAAAATGAAATGCAAAGCATGCAATCATGTGAACTATGCGCACAAACCAAATAACAAACCAAACCACACACTCCACACTTTAAATGAAGCTTAGTCCCTAAGCGCAAGAAATAGTGAAAGTAGAGACAAAGGCGCAAAGGAAACTCCCCTCGTTTGAAGAATGTAGTCCATTTCAATCAACTCGCCTCATTTTGGATGGAAAAACTTCCCCTTGATGGCAATATAAAACAATGAGAGTCAATGTGCACTAGCATGAACATTTTCGTAAAAGCATTAGAATGATACAAGTGAAAATCAACCTCCTCATGTCATAACATAAAATATCCAACAAGGGTACAAATAAGAGCCATACAACCAAAATGCGCACCATGGCGACTTTAACATCCAAAATATCAAAAGATAGCAAGTCAAATAGCATCACAAAGTTCATAGGAATAGAGGTGCAAATTCAAATGACCACAAGATGTAAACAATATCACCGAGCAAGCCTCAAAATGGAGCATCATCATCATCATCATCGTCGGGGCTAGCAAACTGATCTTCCTCCGCATCAAGTCTGGCGGTGGAGGCACGAGGAGGAGCGATGAATGGGGTCGGGTGGGAGGAATAGCCAAATGGTGGAGGAGGGCGAGCATGGAACGGATTAGGGGCATATGGGGGATGAGTGTAGCCGAATGATGGAGGAGGGGGAGCACTAGCACTGCTGGATGGAGCACTCATGTTCTGGACAATGGAAGTGAGAGTGGTGCGCACCCACTGATCCTCCTGACGATAAAACTGGGATTCTTGATGAGTGAACTCCTCTAGGCGACTCATGCCAATCCTCATATCGGCGACATCCGCAGAAAGCCTCTCAAACTGTGAAGTCCAATCCGCACTAGAAGGCGGTATGCTCTCGGGTGGAGGAGGATCGGATGGATGAGGGTCGGATAGATCGGGGGATGATGGTGGTGATGGAGTGAGGGTGCAGTCTCGGTGTTTTGATAAATAGGCGGCTTTGCTCCTTTTAGCTTTCTCTCGGACATCCTTGTCGTGTGGTTCGTCATCGTGATCCCAAAGTAGTGTTCCGGGCTTTAGGAAGTGGCTGCGCCTCATAATATCAAGATCGAGAACCTTCCTTGAGGGTTCCTCCGATGCGAAACAGAAATTACAGTTCATTGCTATCAATGTAATCAGCGAGCCTCCTCCAAGTGCGATTGTTCTGGAACTTTTACTCATAGAGCCCTCAAAACTCTCGGCGAGGACTGTAATCCAATCATTCCTATCCCTATAGTCTATAAGCATCAATAATTTCATATCCGGAGTTGTCACCTTTTGAGCTAGCCCTCCTCGGGTGTTTATGCCTATGGCGATGAGATGGTGAATCACCTTCCAAATAGAATCTTTTATTTCTGCGGAGCTGTAAGACGAGTCGAACCACTCATTCCTCCCCGATATTCTCTTCCAAAATTTAGTTCTATCAAGAGCATCAAAAACTGGTCGTCCTGGTAGCACAGGTGGGAATTTCAGCCATTCCGACAACACTTCATGATCAACCTCAAATTCCTCCCCTCCAATAACAAACCTCCATTTTCTCACCAATTTCCCCCTCCTCTCCGCTTCAAACGAACACAAGAATTCCTTCACTAATATATCATAACAACCGGGATCATCCATAAGAAAGAAACCTAGACCACAACCGGATAATCTACGCCGTACCTCATCTCCTATTTGGAGGTTGTCGAGCAATGCCCAATCGGGATAGGAGGTCGGAATGACAATCTTCTTGGCATTCGTAATCCGCTCGAGCCTAGCTTGATGCTCCTCTTTTTGGAATTGAAGCGGTTCCCAAAATGGGTACGGCTTGGGAGGCAATGCCAATGCCAATTCGTCATTGGCTTGAGCTGCAGGGGGAGGCTCGATCTGAGGCATGGTTTGAGCTGCTGGACCTTTCCCCTTCGAGGCTTTTGAAGACGGTTCTCCGGTCGAAGCCTTGTGCTTCTTAGGCGGAGGTGGAGTAGGCGATTTCCGGGGCGGGGAAGGTGTATCTTCCCTAAGCACAAGTCGCCTCGTAGCCTTTCGTGGATGATTTCTCCTCAAACCGTCCCCATCCCCTTCAATTGAATCTTCAAACGGATTAGGCTTGGACGGAGCTTTGGATTTGGAGGTGGCTCGATCTTCGTCTCTAGCCATGGAGGTGCTCGAATTGAAGGGAAGCGGAGATGAATTTTGAAGATTGAAACCGGGATGCGGGAACGGCGGTGGAATCCGGCGAGCTAGCGGTCGAGCTGGTGGTGGAGGTGAGCGGACGGGATGTGGGATGGTTGGCTGGAGCGGCGGGGTGATGGTGGAGACGAGCGGAGAGGCGCCGGACGAGATGTGGGATGGCTGGCTTGGGAGAGATGAGTGCTTGGACGAGAGATGTCGTGTGGTGTCGTGTGGATGGAAGGAGGAGTGTGGAGTGTGGAGTGTGTGGTTTTGATTTCAAGATTGAAATCCAATTTAGGGTTTAGTTAAGGATGGAATGTGGCAATAAGGGTTTAGAATTGAGATGGAGGGGTAAAATTAGAATTCAGGGCAAAATTAGAATATTTGAACTGGGCCAATCGAAATTGAGCCAATTAGAATTTTTTCGAACCGACAAAAATTGACCCAATTAGATGGCAGTTGAGTCGGCGGGCTGGGTTATATAGGCTACCATTGAGCCGGCCGACTGAAGGGATCAAAAAACATTGAAACGAAGATGAGACTTTTGAGCCGGCCGACTGGATTTACGAACAAGTTTTGAGCTGGCCGGCTCAAACGTTCAGTGAATTTTGAACGAGCTAACATGAAATTGAGTTGGCCGACTGGAATTGTGAAGCAAAGTTGAGTCGGCCGACTCAACTGATCAGAGACTTTGGTGGGTTTAAGAGAACATTGAGCCGGCCGACTGATATTGTAAGACAGGTTTGAGCTCGCCGGCTCAAGGTATCAGTGAATTTTTTTTTTTGGTGAAAATGACAATTGAGCCGGCCGACTGAAATTGTAAAACATGGCTGAGTCGGCCGGCTGGGGAGGTCAGAGCCTTTTCAACAGGCGAAGACGAGATTGAGTCGACCGACTGGAATTACAGGGCAGGGAATGAGTCGGCCGACTGAAATGCTCAGAGAAGGCAATTTGCTCTAAGCTTGACTCCACACTTAGAAATTTTACTCCGCATTCATGAACAAGCATCACCCAATATTCATATGAATTCAATTCAAACATATTCATGCTTCACCAAGAAATCACCAGTATAAACACATTTCGCAATAAAACGCAAACTAGGATCAAAGACTCCACACTTTAAACATCACCAACACCAAGATAATTCATGCAAGCACAAAACCACACCAAGCACACCAAATCATGCATTTAAAATCATCCCAATCACCAAGCCATACGACAAGTTCACAAAATGCATGCTACACATATATTAAAGTTACTTGTGCTTAAATCGACAACTCACAAACCGGGGTACCTCCCGTGAGGGCCTAGTTTAACGTCTTGGCAAAGACCGAGCCGAGGCTTGATATGTATAGAAGCACACTAAGAGAAGTCCCGAGCGGGATCCCTTCTCTAGCGGTATTGCGAATAGCATTCACGAGGGTGCTTCCAATAGGCCTTGATTTCCATCGGCGGCATGGTAGATCTTAACTCTTTGTCCATTTGCCTTGAAAATGTTCTCATTTTTGTCAATTAGCTCTAGATGGCGGTCGTTGAAGACTCTATGAATTTTATATGGTCCGAACCATCTAGACTTGAATTTCCCAGGAAATAGCTTGTATTTAGTGTAATAGCAGAACCTTGTCGCCCACCGAGAACTGTCTCTTCAAAATGAGCTTGTCATGCCATCTCCGGGTTCTCTCCTTGTAGATTTTAGAACTCTCGTAGGAGTCTAATCGGATTTAATCCAATTCATTTAGCTGAAGAAGCCTCTTTTCCCCCGAAGCCTTTGTGTGGAAGTTTAGCTCCTTGACCGCCCACATGGCCTTATACTCGAGTTCCACCGGGAGGTGGCATGATTTGCCATACACTAGTCTATAGGGAGACATCCCAATTGGTGTCTTGAACGCGGTTCTATAAGCCCATAGCGCGTCGTCAAGCTTCAAAGCCGAGACCTTTCCTGACTTTCCAACCGTCTTTGTTAGGATGTTCTTTATTTCTCTGTTGGACACCTCCACTTGACCATTGGCTTGAGGATGGTATGGGGTTGAACACCTATGGTAGATCCCGTGTTTCTTTAGCATAGACTCAAATCTCTTCTCCTTGAAATGGGAGCCATTATCACTGATTACCGCTCTAGGAACTCCAAATCTTGGAAATATTATCTTCTTGAACATTTTAATCACCACCTTAGCGTCACAAGAGGGGGAAGCGATTGCCTCAACCCATTTGGACACGTAGTCCACCGCTACTAGAATGAATGAATTCCCTTGAGACGAAGGTAGGGGTCCCACAAAGTCCACTCCCCATACATCAAAAATCTCCACTTCTAAAATTCCCTTTTGAGGCATCTCCTCCCTTCTAGCTATGTTTCCCATTCGTTGGCATTCATTGCAAGCCTTGACAAACTCGTACGTATCTTTAAACATGCTTGGCCAATAGAATCCCGACTGAAGGATTTTAGATGTGGTCTTTGAAGCCGAACCGTGGCCACCATAAGAAGAAGAGTGGCAACAAGCTATGATTTCTTTGAAGTCCTCCTTGGGCACGCACGCTCTATAAATGCCATCCGAGCATAGCTTGTAGAGGAAGGGGTCATCCCAATAATACCTCGAGACATCGTGCAAGAACTTGCTCTTCTGATTATATTGAGGCCTTCGGGGAGAATATTGCACGTCAAGTAGTTCACAAAATCTGCATACCAAGGGGCATCATCTTCGGCACTCATCAAATATTCACCCACAAATGAGTCTTGGATAGGCGCCGATAACCATTTTGAATCATATAACTCGACCCTTGAGAGGTGATCGGCCACTACATTTTCCACTCCTTTCTTGTCCCTAATTTCAATGTTAAACTCTTGTAGGAGGAGGACCCATCGGATAAGCCTTGGCTTAGCATCTTTCTTCGCCATTAGGTACTTGATAGCGGCATGGTCCGTGTAGACTATAGTCTTTGTTGCCACGAGTTAGGGCCTGAACTTTTCAAAGGCGTAGACTACCGCTAATAACTCTTTCTTTGTGGTAGTATAATTCATCTGGGCACTATCGAGCACCTTGCTCACGTAGTATATTACATGAAGCTTCTTCTCGACCCGTTGTCCTAAAACTGCCCCAATGGCGTAGTCGCTTGCATCGCACATTAACTCAAATGGGAGATCCCAATTTGGCGGTTGCACAATAGGTGCCGATACAAGGTTCTTCTTCAATTTGTTAAATGCCTCAAGGCACCCTTCATCAAAATTGAATTCCACATCGTTGCAAAGGAGGTGAGTCAACGGCTTTGCGATTTTTGAGAAATCCTTGATGAACCGCCGGTAAAAACCGGCGTGGCCCAGAAAACTCCTTATTCCCTTTTGGTTTTTCGGTGGAGGAAGTTGCTCAATAACTTGAATTTTCGCCTTATCAACCTCTACTCCTCTCTTAGAGACCAAATGCCCGAGAACAATCCCTTCTTGTACTATAAAATGGCACTTCTCCCAATTAAGCACCAAATTTGTCTCGATGCACCTAGAAAGAACATTAGAGAGATTAGCTAGACAATCATCGAAAGATGATCCATGGATAGAAAAATCGTCCATGAAAACCTCAATGCACTTCTCAATATAATCGCTAAAGATGGACATCATACAACGTTGAAAAGTCCCCGGTGCATTACACAAACCAAAAGGCATACGTCTAAAAGCGAAAGTTCCATATGGGCATGTGAAAGTGGTTTTTCCTTGATCATTTGGCAATATAGGAATTTGGTAAAAACCACTATATCCATCTAAGAAGCAAAAATAATCATGTCCCTCTAGCCTTTCTAGCATTTGATCTATGAATGGAATAGGAAAATGATCCTTTTTTGTTGCCTTATTCAATTTACGATAATCAATACACATTCTCCACCCATTCGCGGTCCTCGTAGGGACTAATTCCCCTTTATCATTTTTAACGACCGTGAGTCCTCCCTTCTTAGGGACGACATGGATGGGACTTACCCATTCCGAGTCCGGAACGGAGTAAATAATGCCGGCATCTCTTAGCTTGGTGATTTCCTTAAAAACTACCTCGCTAAGTTTAGGATTCAATCTCCTCAACATTTCCCTAGAAGGCTTCACATCCTCCTCTAGATTAATCCTATGCATGCAAAGAGAAGGGTTAATTCCCGTTATATCATCAATGGAATATCCTAAGGCTTTTTTATTAGCCTTCAACACATGCACAAGCTTGGATGTTTCATCCTCATTCAAAGCAGCACCAATAATGACGGGGAATGTAGCATTAGACCCAAGAAATTCATACCTTAGATTCGAAGGTAGAGGTTTTAAATCTCCTTCGAATTCCTTACCTCTTGGCACCGGGTCTTCCTTAATTTCATGATCATTCGGCCCTTGCTCACCTTCATCCAAGGTAATGTTGCCCATATCCTCATCTTCCATATTCATTAGAGAGGCAAAGAGTGTACTAGAGTCGTCTAATTCCATAACTTCATTCTCAAAAAGATGTTAGCCCAAAAGTTTCACATGATATATTAAGCATATTGCACTCAAATGATGAAGTAGGAGCTTTCATAGCATTTTTCAGAAAAAATTTGAGTTTTTCATCTCCTATCTTTAATTCAATTGACCCTTCACCACATTTGATGACCGCTTCAACGGTATTTAGAAAGGGTCTCCCTAAGATGGCGGGCGTCTCTTGTTCACTATCCATATCTAAAACATAGAAGTCCACAGGGATGAAAAATTTCCCAACTTTGATAGGCACATCCCTTAGGACTCCATTAGGGACTCTAGAGCTCCTATCGGCTAATTTCAAAGAGATAGTGGTGGGGTGTAGCTCACCCATGTCAATTTTTTCGTACAATGAATATGGAATCAAAGAAATACTAGCCCCTAGATCACATAAAGCTCTATCAATTTCAATCTTTCCTAAAGAGATAGGAATAGAGAATGATCCTTGGTCTTGCATTTTTCTAGGCATGCGGCTTTGCACAATTGCACTACATTTGGCATTTAAAGCTACCATGCTAGACTCTTCAATCACCCTACGGTTTGACACAATATCTTTCAAAAATTTAGCGTAGGTAGGATTTTGAGTGATTACCTCATGGAAGGGGAGCGTGACGTATAACTTCTTTAACATCTCCACGAACCTTTGAAAGTGATCATCGAGCTTGCTTTTGTTCAACCTTTGGGGGAAAGGCATCATGGGCACATATTTCCTCATTAGAGCCGGCTCTTCATGCTTTTTCTCCTCCTCGGTAGGAGTTTGAGGTTCCACTTCCAAATTTTCCTTGGCCATTTCTCCATCCACTTCCTTGCCATTCGATCTAGACTTCCCTTGAGGGGTAGGTAGAACTTTCCCACTCTTCAATGTGATGGCCTCAACATGTTCTATGGAATTAACGTCCGGTTGAGAGGGAAGTTTCCCCATTTGCTTCAATGCTACGGCTTGTTGAGCCACTTGATTATCAAGCATCTTGTTATGGGCTTCCAATTGCTCCATTCTCTTATTGGTCTCTTTTTGACTTTCTAGCATTTGAGCCATCATAGACATCATAGTGTTATCTTGAGTGCTAGAAGAAGAGTTCCCTTGATCATTCATGTTGGCCTTGGATTGATAGGGTTTTTGATAATTCCCTTGAGAATATTGAGAATTTTGATTCGAGCCTTGGCCTTGATTTGAGTAGGAATTCTGCCCTTGGTTTGAATATGAGTTTTGTCCTTGATTTTGGTTGGAGCTAGAACCATACTCTTGCCTTTGATTATTCCCTTGATAATTGCTTTGATAATTTCCTTGATTCGAATAAGAATTTTGCCCTTGAGGCCTTGAGGTGAAGTTAGAATCATTAGACATCCTCTTTTGCGGAGGCTCATAATTTCTAGTGGTAGGATTCGCATTTTGATTGTAATTTCTTTGTTGGTTGACAAAATGCGCCTCCTCATAGCCATCGTCATCTTCTTCATAGCGACCGTCGGGACAATTTTTGGTAGAATGTCTAGTGCTTGCACATAGAAAGCAAGGTTGTTGTGCCGAAGTTCTCTCTTTATCGGCCTTAGGCTTAGTTGCCTCAACGGAGTTCGCCTGACACACCATATTTTCTACTTTCTTTGTCAATTCGGCTATTTCGGCCCTCAATGCAGAATTTGAGGAGTCATCTCTTGACTTGGCCATTTTTTTGTGGTCCACTCCTTGATATCTATCGGAGTTGATAGCGATTTTATCCACAATCTTGAAACCTTGGCTAGCCGGTAGTTCCATTATAGCTCCTCCACTAGCCGTGTCCATTTGATTCTTGGCCTCCTTGCTCATCCCCAAATAGAAGTAACGCATGAGATCGGCCTTTCTAAAGTTGTGGTGAGGGCATTCCCTCAAGTAATGTTTAAACCGATCATAAGCTTGGTGGAAGAGTTCGTTGTCCCTTTGAGAGAAGGTTAGGATGAAGTCCGTGAATTTCTTGGTTCTAGACGGAGGGAAGAACTTGTTCAAAAAAGTCGTAGCTAAGTGTTCCCAAGTACGGAAAGTCCCCGGTTCATGATTTTGAAGCCATTCCTTGGCGTCCCCCTATAGCGAAGATGGAAATAACTTCAAGTAGACGTATTCAACGGGTGTATTCCTCGGCTTGTAGGTTCGGCAATATTCTTGAAAACTTGCTAGATGAGTAGACGGATTTCCAATCCCTTGAAATTGATCATTTGTAACCATGTGCACTAGGGATGTTTTCACATTGAAGTCAAAAGCGTCTTCGTCGGGAGGCATAATAACCGAACCATTTCCCTCGAGGGTGGGAGTCATGTAATCTCCCACGGGCCTCTCATCCTCTTCCTCTTCGTCATATCTATAGTTTCTCTCTTCTCTATGAGGGACACGAGGATTCCGAGCGGGGCGTCTATCATCCTCATTATAATTGTCGTCTCTAGAGGGAGGATCTTCTATTCCATCCCCATCAATTCGACGATCACGGTTATTCCTTTGGAGAACCGGGCGGATCTCATTTTCATCTTCCATAATAAGTCCTTGTCCTTGATCTTGGATACCCGGTGGAGCAATAGGGGGTAGAGGGTTCTTGCGCGGCCTACCTCTCCCTCTTCCTCTATTAGCGGTTGGGTGCGAAGTGTTAGATGAAGAACCGATAGCCACGTGTTTCTTTCCTTGAAACCTCGTGTTCATTCAAGTGCCTGCGAGAACAATAGAAATTCTTAGCAATGAGCGGCAAAAGAAATAAACACAATCAAGATCAACACAAGCAATGGCTACCAAGTAAGGAAAAGCAAACAAAACTAGATAATCTAATAGCACGATAGCTAATTAACCTATCCCCGGCAACGGCGCCATTTGATCACTCGTAAATATAGAGTAAATATTCGATAAGAAAATCAAATACTTATGCTAATCACGGTTAATCAAAACATTTATATTTTGACTCGGGAAACCCAAGGTCGTACCCAAGAGATAGGTGATTAAACTAATTGCGCTAAGGATTAAATCTAGATTGTCTATGGTTTGGGGGGGTTTGTTCCTCGAAAGAGGTTGATAGCAAGCTTTTACTATCCGAAAGAGAGATTTTATCGACGAAAGAAGTAAACAATCAATCAAAGATGACTAGGGATTACTTCCCCACCCAGACAATTATCGTGACAATGATTTTGGATGTCAATTATGAATTTGCATGCACATGAGTAGATTATAGCCATGCAACATTCAACCTAAGTTCAACTCGCGCTACAACCTATAATGAAGAGGTTACACCTCGCATAGGACCTCACACTCGTGCTCTATTGGCCCTATAGAACATGCGTTTCTAGTCTCACACTCGCGCTCTATTGACTAGATAAACACATTCTTGTTAAATTCAAGCCAATCTCATTAGAATTTAAGTGTCGCCATGTAACACAAAAGTCCTAATGCCTCTTCATTCATTTCATTAAAGTCATGTTGATCAACGTGAGCTACATCAAACATGAGATTAAGCTAAGTTCCCATTGAGGACATTTCACAAACACCTTATGGGCAACTCTAAACATTTAGTTCAAATGAAGAAGATTCATGTGCAAACTCATTCAATATTAACATCCATTGTATTTAAATCATCACAAACATGTCTAAGGGATCCATAATCCCCAATCAAAGTCACTACTCACTCATGGTGAGATTACAATAAAAAACAAATGAAGGAGAATGAGTTTAGGAGTCTAGAACCAATTTGAGATTGAAAAGTATGAGAGTCCTTGTTGTTGATCTTCTTCTTCACTTAATCCACCTTGAAATTCGTGCTAGATGCTCCTCAAAATTCATGCCAAAAATCCCCCAAAAAGTCCTCTTGAATGAGATCTAAAAGTTTCTATTTATAGCCCAAGTTAGGGTTTCCGGAACTGTAGCAGATTCCAGTCGGCCGACTCAACTGGTATGAAGGAATTCCAATCGGCCGACTGGATCAGGAGAAGACTTCATAAAGCTTCTGAGCAGTTGAGTCGGCGGGCTGGATTGGTAGGCAAGATTTGAGTCGGCCGACTCGGAGGCTCAGACACTTTATCTTCTTGATCACAACTTCAGTCGGCCGGCTCATATTAAGACCAATATTTGAGCCCGCCGACTAGATCTTCATCCCGGGCACTTTTTGCTCCAAAAGCTCGGTTTTGCTCCAAAAGCTTGGTTTTGCTCCAAAATCACTGCTCACTTGTGTTCTTGGCTTAAACGATGTAATTTGCCTGAAAATGAACCACAAAGCGTCAAATAGCAAGTGAAATTGTGATAAAATGATCGAAACAATAAGCGTGGCGGTTGCCTAAAGTGCATATGTTTTAGTGCCATCAGTTGGGTTACCAATCTCTAACTCCTCGGGTGGCACGCCCAGTTCAAGTAATATTATTCGAAGAGATGCGTCCGATCACTGCAGCCTTCACTGTCCCATTGATTCAGACCCGTGGAATGACATACCAAAGGTACATTTACAATTATTAAGATTTTTATTTATGTTGGTTAAATGTATGTAATACTTTTTGTGTTTATTTACAAATTATTACTTCTACTAACAGGGTGGCCTGAAGAGCCTATTATACATCGAGGGGCAACTTGAAGGTGACAAACATCTTGTGGCTATCGGTCGAAGCATAAATGGCCGGTTTGTTAACTTTCAAGCAATACCTGAAGATACCGTGAAGGTGAAGCTCGATAAAGTACTTTTATGAGGACGAGGTGCAGTATTGCCAACAGCCCACCCAAAGCTCTCGACTGTTTAAGATGCAGTTAACCATCACGTGGCTTGGCCGAAAGACTTGGTCGTTGTCGATAAAAGGGTGAGATCATCGAAGATTATAATTTCATTTGCTTCATTGTGTTACACTACAAATAAAATAAGATATTTAAGCTTCACGGAAAGTTAACATGCAGGCATATGACATACACTTCTACGAGTCTTTGCCACTCACTGGCGATGATTTCGTAGATGAAATGTTTGTGGACTATAGACTTCTACGTGAGGTGTGGAAGACTTTGGGTAGAGCATCGGTTCAGGTAACTGCCAAAGCTGAGGTTTTTGGTGATGACGACCTATTAAAGTTTGAAGCGTTGGGGAACGCAACAGCTGAGTTATATATATGGTAATATTTATATCCTTAAAATGATTTTTTTGTAATTATTCTAACTAACACAAGTGTTTACTTTGTAGTCATTTACATGATCAGATGCTTCATTGGGATATCAAGTTTGGTTTTTTTTATTCCGTCATTAATGACCCCAACCATAGACAAAAATGAGAGATTGGCGACTATTGGTAGGGAGATTGAATATGCCAGACAAAGACCAACTTTTTTGCTACTTTCTCCCTTATGTTGATCACATTGAGTGAGTCATCACTTACTTTATAAGTTGTTAACTTCTGTTCTGAACACATTTGTTTTTAAGTTAGTGGGTTTTTTAGGTGGCATTGGATGTTATGCGTCATTTTTCCGAGACAACATAAGGTTCTTTGGCTTGATTCATCTACAGAAGAGAAGGATATATGCGCTGATGCAAAAGAGTTGGTGGACATGTAAGTTTGGAAATTACTTTTATCTTATAACTTGTATTGAAAGTCACTAATAATTATATTATTGTGTTTGTTTTAGAGGATTAGATCGATACTACCAAGGATGTGTACCGAGGAGTACACGTAAAGTAGAGTGGAAGAAAGTTTTGGTATTCACAAATGTCTAGACATTTTTATTAAATATTTTTTGTCATTTATAAAGTATGTTAACTGTGATTATTGGTATCGTGCAGTGTCCAAGACAACCACCTAGCTTTTTGTGTGGTTATTATGTCCTTCATTATATTAAGGACATTATCGCATTTGTACGGGCTAATAATGGTGCGGAGGTTGAAGACATTAACCAAGTGAATTTTTTTAGAGATATATATATACATATGTTATTAATTTAACTGTGTATTTGTTGATTGTTGATTTAGTTCTCTTGTTTTCACTCTTTAATTGTTGATTTAGCTTTATAGACGTTAGTCGTTAATTAAGCTTTTTAAGGCTTAATCGTTTTCACTCTTTAATTGTTGACTTAGTTCTCTTGTTTTTTATAGTACTGTTTTCCTAATGGAGCAGAGTCATACGACATCGACAAGATTCATGGAGTTTGGGATGAAATCGCCAACTACCTACGTTAATATGTGACCACTCATCCTACACTACTATAGGACATTAACTTAGAAAACATTTGTTATGTGATGTTTTGTGGCGTATTTGTGCCAAAGAGACAAATATATGTGTATGAATGATATTGTATGTTGCAAATTCAGTGAAACGATGTTTAGCATGTAAGTTGTATTGTATTTGAAAGTTGGAACAGCAGGGTTCATTATTGATGTTTAATTTCAGGTGGATTTGAGCTTTTGTAAAGCTAAATCTGCCATTTTTTTTAACATTATGCATCGGTTTTCGAAGAAACCGTTGCATAATGTCTGGACGGGTTTGGTCATTATGCATCGGTTTTCCATTAAACCGATGCATAATGTTCATACATTATGCATCGGTTCAAGGAAAAATCGATGCATAATGTCTGGACATTATGCAACGCTTTATTATGCATCGGAACCAAAACCGATGCATAATATATAAAAAACCGATGCATAAAGACCAGTTTGTTTGTAGTAGTGTTGATTTATTACTGGATTCAATGCTGTGCAACTATATCTTTACGCCAATGCCAAATTACATTCATCAAAGTAAATAAGAAACTTCACTGGCATCATTCTTATTTCGTCTCAAGTTGGTTTTGACTACACTGTACTATGAAACGTGCACGGCGGAGATCCAATCGACCGGTGACGGAACCAATTGCAGCGCAGAAACACGAGAAAAGCGAGAGAGTGAAATTGGGAAAGCTAGGGTTTGATTAATTTTGTAAAGTGAATGTTACAATGGAAAAAACCTGAACAGGGGGAATAAGAGGGAAAATAGAGACGACGTCGTTCTGGCCAACGCAGTGTTACACGTGACCAAAACGACGGCGTTTCCATAACAACACAAACCCAACTAAAATAACAAGCATTCCCTCCACAAGACACTAAGAATCAAACCCCTGCATTAAAACCCAAATAAAACCTTCAATACCCCCCCTCAAGCTTGGAGTGGAGGAAATTAGAGACTCCAAGCTTGATACTCAGCTGATGAAGATGATCAAAAGGAAGGGGCTTTGTAAACATATCCGCCGGTTGCTCATTTGTGGCTATGTGGACGGGAATGATGAACTTGGAAACCACTTGAGATCTGATCAGGTGACAATCAATCTCAACGTGCTTAGTTCTCTCGTGAAAAACAGGGTTGTGAGCTAAGTGAATTGCCACCTTGTTATCGCAATACAGCGGAATACGAGTGACAATAACCAGACCCATATCAGCCAACAACCTGGCTAGCCAAATAAGTTCACAGCTCACCGCTGCCATCGATCTGTACTCAGACTCCGCGGAGGATCGAGAAACGACTGGTTGCTTTTTGGTTTTCCAAGAAATGACACTTGATCCCAACATAGCACAATGCCCAGTAACAGACCTCCTAGTAACAGGACAGGCTGCCCAGTCTGCATCGCAGAATGCCTGTAATTGAAGATCAGACTGCGCAGAGAAGAACAAACCTTGGGCTAGTGCTCCTTTAATGTACCTGAGAACTCTGTGTGCAGCTCGAAGGTGTTCCGTAGTAGGTTGTTGCATAAACTGGCTGAGAATGTGAACAGGATATGACAGATCTGGGCGTGTAATTGTCATGTAAATGAGCTTGCCCACCAGTCGTCGATAATGCAAAGGATCAGATAGCAACGGTTCTGTAGAAAGACTAAGCTTGTGCTTCAGCTCAAGTGGTGTCTTGGCCGGTTTTGAATCAGACAGATTATGTTCCTCCAGAAGTTCCAAAGCGTATTTTCTTTGATTAAGAAAAATTCCAGTGGTGGATCGAGCCACTTCCAGACCAAGAAAATACTTCAAATGGCCTAAATCTTTAATCTGAAACTTGTTGTGTATATACATCTTAACATCACTGATCAGATGCTCAGAAGTACCAGTTAATATAACGTCATCCACGTAAACAAGTAACACCAGAAAATCACCATCCTTTGACAATGTAAATAATGAATAATCGTTGAGGCTGTTCTGAAAACCATAATCAATCAAAGCCTCACTGAATTTTGCAAACCATTGTCTACTAGCTTGTTTTAAACCATAAAGACTCTTCATGAGTTTGCAAACCTTCCCAGCTGCCTTCTCCTTCTTATAAAAACCAGGTGGTAATTTCATGTACACTTCTTCTTCCAAACTGCCATGTAAAAATGCGTTATTAACATCCAACTGATGCAGGGGCCACTGTTTAGCTGCAGCAATGGCAAGAAGGCACCGAACAGTTGTCATCTTAGCAACTGGTCCAACAGTTTCATGGTAATCCAATCCCTCCACTTGAGTGAATCCACGAGCGACCAATCTGGCCTTATACCTCTCCACACTGCCATCCGAATGAAACTTAATTTTATAAATCCATTTGCAGTCCACAAGAGTTTTATCACTGGGAAGATCAGTCAAGGACCAGGTATGATTATTGACGGACGCACAGTCGTCATGTGCAAACGTCAAGAATAAATTTATATCTCCGCTACTCATGACTTTACTACTGGGTAGCAAGTGGTAAGTAGGGTCGAACCCAAGAGAGTCAGTGTGGATTAGTTGTTCTTTAATGAAGCTTATGCAGAAATTAAATGCGATTGGGGTTGGGTTTAAGTGTGCTTTGAGAACTGAAAGTAAATTACAATAGTTGATAATAGACTGTAAGGAAAGGATTCGGTTTAGGGGTTTCATATCATATCATCGTTCATCATTGACCCTTAATGATCCTACTAAGTGTTCAAAAGTGTATCAAGGCCATTTCAAGCGCTCGATTTGCCACACTGTCTAGCCCATTTCAAGGTCATAGAGCACTTGTTCTATTTAGACTAGCACCCCATTTCAAGGTATACTAGCCTATGTGCATCCAATTGAACAATCATTTCCGATCAATCCAAATGGTGTTTTAGAGAGGTCGAACTCCTCAGATAAGTTTTTCCATTTCAAGCATCCACTTACCCGAGTATGTTCACGAACCCCACGGAAGAGTTTTGCCATTTCAAGCATCCACTCAACCTTGGAAGTTCTGACCTAATATGTGGCACATAGAACAAGTTTTGAAACACTAAGTAGCATTAAGCATAGAGTCTAGAACAGTTTATGATATAAATACTCCCTCTACCGAATACAAGCTTTAGCTACTTGTATTCATGTCAAGGAATACAAGCAAACTATGGCTTTGAACAAGGATACCGAAACGGAGAATAACTTTTAAAGTAAGAACAAAATATACGGAAAGTACTTTTGTACCTACAATAAGTGGAGGAGAGGAGCTCCTAAGCAAGATCTAAGCAAGGGAAAGTAGCTCCAAAATAAAGAACAAAGTGTTTATTGAAAGTGAAGAGAAGAGGGTTAAGCCCTCTATCTCTCTAAAGACTTGTGAAATTATGGGGATGATTTTACAAATGGGAGGAAGTAGTCTATTTATAGGCTAAGGGGAGTGAAGAGATGTGGAGGAGATGAGAAACACATGGCATGAATCCATGGAGGGGAGGAAAAGCCATCATAGGTGACTCACCACTCCTTTAGCCGCCCATGTGAGGAGGAACTTCCCCTTTAGCCGCCTCCCCATGTGGAGGAAGGGGAGAGGAGGAGAGGAGGATGAGAGGAGGAAGCCGCCGGCTAGGTGGCATAAGGGGAGTGGTCTGTAAGTTTTGTGAGGTTTTCACAAAACTATCGGTTCATTTCCGCTCTGGACTGACTCTGGTTGCTCTTCGGTTGGACTTGTTTTGAGTGATTCTATGTCAGGTTCATGATATTTCTTCAGTCGGCATCTGGTCGTGACCTTGGAATGACTCGTAATATATTTTCAGCTTAAAAACTCCTCCTTAGCTTGTATTCTCTCTAGACTCTAAAATACCCTGTAGATAAATATCGGAACTAACAAGCAAAAGTTAAATAGACAAAGAGTCTAATTTGGTGGGTTTATCTGTGTTTATGATTCATACAATTGTGGTCCATCAATTATCCTCAAGGGCTTTAATTTCTTTGTTCATTGCCTCCACCCATTTAACATCCTTGCTGGCCTGTGTATAAGAATTAGGCTCTTGTAAACTAGAAATCTTCAGAGCAAAGGCTGAATGATGTGGAGCACATTTAGAATAAGAAACAAACTTGTGAATCTGATGAGGTGATGTACAAAGAGTAGCAGTGTTACAAATGTAGTCTTTTGTCCATTGTGGAGGTTTACGAATCCTTGTGGATTTCCTCAAAGTAGGATCAGATCCAACTATATCAGGAACAATCAAATTGTTATCAGAATTAGCCAGGGGAATAGAAACAATATCCGCACTCATCTGATCAGCAGGGCCAGTATCAAAGGAGAATGGATCACCCAATATCAAACTGCCTTGACAGGGTGTGTGATCAGTAAAAATTCCAAGAAGTTGAGGATCATCATCACTGAATGAATTAGTAACTTCAACAGAAGCATTAATGGGTACTGGTGTCACTGTTTCTGTTCCTAATTGCTGAACAGACTTTTTGAATGGGAACACATCTTCCCTAAAAACAACATGCCTACTGATGATGATTTTCTGAGTTGCAAGACAAAACAACTTATAACCTTTCTGACCAACTGGATAACCCAGCAATATACACTCCAAAGCCCTTGGTTCAAATTTGTCTCTAGACGAAGCATTAGTACTGACTAGACATAAGCATCCAAAGGTTCGTAAATGATCCACATGAGGCTTTTCATTAAACAACATTTTCCAGGGACACTTCCCATCCAATACAGGAGATGGAAGCCGATTTATGATATGCGTAGCTGTAAGTATACTGTCACCCCAAAACTTCTTAGGTAAACCAGCCTCAAACATGAGTGCCCTGGCAACTTCTAATATATGCCTGTGTTTCCTCTCTACTAGTCCATTCTGTTGAGGAGTGTGAGGACAACTGCTCTGCTGCAAACATCCTTGTTTCTGGAAAAAATTCTGTAGCTTTTCATTGATAAATTCTCCTCCATTATCTGATCTGAAGACCTTAACTGCTTTCCCAAACTGTGTCTTGACCATAGCAAAGAAATTCATGATTACCTCAGGAACATCTGATTTCTGCTGCACCAAAAAAGTCCAGACAGCCCTAGAGTAATCATCTACCACTGTTAGGAAATATTTAGCACCTGTCATACAAGGTTCATGAAAGGGTCCCCATTAATCACTGTGAAGTAATTCAAATGCATTAACCGTAGAATGTATACTCAAAGGAAATGAGAGTTTTGTTTGTTTTGCCAAAGGGCAAACTGAACAGTGATACTTAAAATGCTTCAAATTCACACTAGGTGTTTTATTCTTCAAGAGCTGATACACAACATCAAAAGGTGCATGTCCTAGCCTGTTGTGCCAAAGTTCAGCTTCAGCCATGGTCTTCTTCACATCAAGACTGTATGCACTCTCCTTCCCAGCATCAATCTGTGGTATGATTGTGCTATAAAGTCCCCCAACAGGTCTACCAGTCTCTAGGATTATCCTGGAGTGTTGGTCCTGTACCACACAATTGTCACCAGTAAATACCACTTGGCAATTATTATCTGAAGCAAGCCTAGACACTGATATAAGATTGACCTCAAAATCTGGCACTAGCATAACATCTTGCAGTTTTAAACCATTTCCCAAAACACAACTACCACTATGTTTGATACTGATACAATCTCCATTTGGTAAAGTAACTCTATGTTCATCCTTCAACTCATAAACATTTTCCAATAATTTTGCATCACAAGCAAAATGGCTAGTTGCTCCACTATCAATCAACCAGTCACCAGGTATATCCAATATAGGTCTAGCATTGGCAATACCTGCCATATGAACATGATTTGCCATGTGACTGTTAGTTTCCTGTTTCTCCACAAGTCCTCCTCCCCTAAGCATGGCCACTATCTGCTCCAGCTGAGCATTGGTCAATAGCTGTTGTTTATCTCCTGCATCAGAAGCAGACTCTCCACCAGTTGTATTAGTAACAGCATTAGCAGATGATTTATTGTTGGAGTTAGACCTTGGAGATCTATTATCCTTAGAGTTCTGTGGATATCCAATCAATTTATAACAATTTTCTTTAAGATGTCCTGGCATCTGACAATGTGTGCAGACCATCCTTGGTCTAGATCTATTGAAACCTCCTCTACTAGTATCTCTTCCCCTCATCTGGTTATTATAGTTATGATTTCCATAACTCTGATTAGCTTGAGTACCTTGATTAGTTTGACCAGCAATTCCCCTGTTACTCTGGCCAAATAAAGCTGAGGCCTCAGTACTACCAGATTTCCTGATGTGCCTAGATGATTCCTCTTGCAAAGCAAGTCCATATACAGTGCTAAATTTAGGTACTTCAGTCAAAGCAAATACATGAGTCCTGACTGATGCATAGCAATCATTCAGTCCCATTAGAAATTTGACAACTCTATCTTCATGCTTATCAATCTCAGTCTGCCTACAGCAACTACAGTCACCAACTTTGGTACACTTAACAGCCTTAATGGCATCTAACTCCTGCCATAGAGATTCTAACTTTCTCTTATAAGCCATAATAGACATATCACCCTGAACAAAGTTTTCAAGTTCTCTTTGCAAATCAGACTTACGAGCAAGATTTGTACCAGCATAACTAGACTCTAATATCTCCCAAGCAGTCATAACATCCTTGGCATGCAATATTTCTCCAACAACTTTATCAGACACAGATCCTATTAACCAAGACATGACTACATCATTGCACCTTTGCCAGCGTGCTGCCATAGTTGGATCTGGGATGGTTTAGGATACATTCCTTTTATAAACGATAGCTTCGATCGTCCAGACAATGCTATTTCCATAGACTTTTTCCAAGTTCCGTAGTTCTCTTGTCCAACTAGAACCTTACTTACAACCGGATTACTGGAAATCTCACTATGATGAACATAATAGGGATCATCTATGACATTAACAGACGCAGGATGTTGCAAAAAATAGGACTCGTACCTTGCGGACTCATAGCTGAACCCGAATCTTCCCCGTTCTCCATAACAACTCAGCTGAAACTCAAACAGGACAAGCAGCGGAATGAATCAATACACCGAGAGCGCAATCTGCTCTGATACTATGTGAAACGTGCACGGCGGAGATCCAATCGACCGGCGACGGAACCAATTGCAGCGCAGAAACACGAGAAAAGCGAGAGAGCGAAATTGGGAAAGCTAGGGTTTGATTAATTTTGTAAAGTGAATGTTACAATGGAAAAAACCTGAACAGAGGGAATAAGAGGGCAAATAGAGACGACGTCGTTCTGGCCAACGCAGTGTTACACGTGACCAAAACGACGGCGTTTCCATAACAACACAAACCCAACTGAAATAACAGGCATTCCCTCCACAATACAAACACAAGACACTAAGAATCAAACCCCTGCATTAAAACCCAAATAAAACCTTCAATATGTACACTGTTTATGTAAGGAATATACCCTGCATTAAAACACAAGACACTAAGGAAGGAATGCCTGCAGATTCTGTTTCTGTGTTAGATGCGGAAGGTCATGCGGTAAATAAATCATCCAAGCCTAAATCAGATCTTTTGAAGAACAACCATGTTCCCGAAGGCGGCCGCGCTGATGTTACCAATGACAATGAGTCTGATAGTGATGTGCCTACTGGCCTAGAATGTGTACCGTTTGTCAGAGGGTGGCTAACCTCATGTAAGTTGGAAAACGGAAAGGATGTACATGCAAGGGTTAGAGGATCAAAACATTGACCTCGTTGTCAGGCAAGGAGCCTCAAGTTGGTAGTTCATCTAAGAAGAGAAGGGCACTATGTGAAAGTGATTTTGCAAGGAACAACAGCTCTTCGGACAGGGATTTTGTGCACTATCTGAAAGTGATCAGACAGTTGGAATGTGAGGGATACATTGAAACAAATTTCAGACAGAAATTCCTGTACCAAATAGTAAAGGTGTTTGTGGATGCTTTTTTAGAAGAGACCCGGAGTCTTTAGCTGAACAGCTTGTGTTGTGGACACATTTTCAGATTTCGATATGCTTCCATGTGTAGCTCAACTCTTAAGATCTACATTTGTATTTAATTATTAGTTGGGAGTTGGGACATCATCTTATTTATGTTAAATTTACAAGTCTTTTAAAATAACTTCAACTTGGAATGTGTCCTCAGTCACTCAAGTAACTGATTTTGATTTTTTTTTTTTTTCTCTTTCCAATTATGGAATAATAAAATTGGACTCCAAATTAGATTATACATTTTATGTTTGGTGCTACGTAATAAAGTTTAACCAAACAAAATAAGATTGATGCACTACGGTAAACGATTTCTAAAGGGTAAATAAAATACACAACTATCTTTATTGATTTTGGCCAAACATGACATTTGAAAATACAAACAAAATTAACTGCGGATGGCTTTATATCTGCTGCTAGCTACCAATTCTAATCATCGTCTAGAGAAGGGCAAATAATACAAACGGCTGTAACTGGGCACATGTTTCACACTAAGAGACCAACCAACCAAAAGCGCACCCCTTACCTCTTCTTACAGGAAATTGAATTACATACAGTATCACCTAATTGCATGGGAAACTTTCTACAGCTTTTCCATACCACTACCACATAAGGTTTATAAGCTGATAGAACTTGCCAAGGATAGCTCATGGATCTCGCTCAGCATCCATTCCTCCCCAGTTTGACCACCAAGAACAATCGCCCTTGTCCCACCTACAACACATGTGCTGTGACCCCAAGCAAACCTTGGGGGTCTCCCAGGTACATTCAATATTCTCCATGTCGGCTTCTCATCAGTTGGGTCAAGAAGATATAATTGTGACGCAGAGTGCAGTCCAGCCACAGACCCTCCAAATATCAAGATCCTACCACCTGGTAGGCTCACCGCCACATGGTCTAGTCTAGGCGGTGGTGCCACGCCACCTGGATTTCCAGCACCAGGCATCCCACTGCCTGTTACACATCTCCAACATGGCTCCTCCTCGCTTAGATCCATAGAAAATACATCACTGGATCGGAAACGAAGTGGCCCACTCTTGGCCAAACCACCAAACATCAAAATCTTTTTACCACCGTAAACAGATAGTGTATGCCCCAAGCGTGAAGGAGGGGTCCACGCTGCAGGTATCTCTCTCCATGTTGGTTTATCCATGAACAGGTCAAGTAAAAAGGTATCACTTAAAAGCACACCAGAATCAGCACAGCCACCAGATACGATAAGTTGAGTACCATCAAGTGTACAGGAACTGTGCCAAGATCTTGGAATAGGGGGAGCCAAACCAGGTATCTCGCGCCAGGTTGGTTGCTTGGCATCCAAATCAAGCACAAATACATCATTCAGTAAGCCATGAGTTCCACAACCTCCAAATACAACCAAATTCGACCCATTCACACATGAAAGAGTGTGGCCCCAACGGCCAGGAGGAGGGGAGCTGACCTGCATATGCTGCCATGCTGGGTGACTAGAGCTCAGGTCCAATACAAAAGTATCATTCATCGGTTGCATGTTAACTCCCTCTCCACCAAACAGAACTACTCTATTTCCAACTGCACAAGCACTAAAGTTGCAGCGAGAAGGTTCAACAGCCCCTCCAACAGTAAGCTTACTCCAAGCAGCTGCCTCAAGAGTAGTTAGCTCCCTTGCAAGCCGACCCCACCCAAGTCTCTTGGCTGCGGGGACTGCCTCCAAAATGCGAGTGGTTTCACTTCCCCAAGCATTTTGGCAAACCATTCTCCAAAGGTCTTCATTCTTTGTCAGTTCATAGAACCTCGTGCATACAGATCCAACAGAGGCAATGTCTCTTGGTGTAAGCCTAGAAAGAATCTTGAGAGAAATGACTTCGTCACTCAGTTGAAAAATCCCACAGACACCACGAATAACATTTCGGTTTTCAGATGAGTCCACGAGAGAAGATGCATTGAATGATATTCTATCTGAAAATCTAGTAGATTCTTTAATTGAAGAACCAGGCAAAGGTCCCAGATCAAGGTTTGCGTCAGTGAAGAACTGGATTCCAATGATATGAGTTATCACTTCATCGTCCCCATAGATAGGGGTTAAGCGTAGTCTGTTCATCATTGGAGATCCATCTTTCCTGAAGTTCAACAGCTCACCTTCAAATTCAGCCCCAACATCCATGCATCTTCTAATTTCAGAAATCACTGTAGCATCAACCAATGAATGTCTTCTTTTGGCAAAAGGACCTCTACATTGCAAGAAACGGCTGGAAAATTTTCATAAGGTCAATGTCATTCACAAAAACTAGAAGGGTATTTGTTCACATATGATGATGTATGCAGTTTTTATTATTGCAGGAACACTTGCAGTGACACAAAAAAGCAACAGACATTCATTGAAAGGACATCATTAACAAAGAGAAAATCTAGTGCAGTGATTTATCGCAGCAACAATCATTGCGAGAAAGCAAAATCATCTACGTGGGACTAAGAAAAGCACATAATCGTTGTCCAACCAAGACACAATCACAGCTATTGTAATCACACTTTGATACAGCTGGATTCACTACATTAAAACTAACAGAGGAAGAATCATTAAAATTGAGGGAAATCGTTACCAGAAGCTCAAATTTCTCGAGGTATATCAAGCGTGCAGTTTAATGAGAACTCGGACCAAATTCACCAGACAAAAATAATATAAACTATCTGCTTGTTATATATTTCGAGACAATGTGCACACAAGTACACTGTGCTCACTACAAATCAAATAAAAGCATAGAGTAGAGCAAAATAACATGACAAAAAAAAAATCAGGGCTGAAGGTTGACAATAATTTATATAATTAATACCATAGCAATAAGTTCATATCATGGCTAGTTACTTTCATCGGGTGCTAGTAACCAGATTTACTTACTGGATGAGGTACAAGCTGCATGCGCTAAAAAGTGTTTCTTGTGGTATAATTTAATTCACAAAACAAAGTAAACAAGCATCATTCACCTACCCAGGAATACAAATAAAATAATCAATAGGAGACCATCGAGAATTGATATGAAACAGACAATTATAAAAGATAATATGTGTAGCATTATTGATCTGATCTCGAGTATAGATAACTTATAATTGAGGGAACTATACAGAGAGGAAGAAAAAAAAGACAAGTATCCCAAGTCTAGCAAATTGTAGAAATTAAGTACTTAAATTCTGTAAACTGCATTGAATAAGTTCGCTGCAAACTACAGAGGCATAGTAGCTGAAGCAAAAAAACCAGATTGCACAAGCAGGCAGGGTTACCCTATATTTGCATTTTAAATGTTATAATCCACACTGAGAAACTACATTTTTTTATAAAAAAAAGTTTTGTATAAACCTTGTCCTAGAGAATACAAAGCAAACTACAAAGGGAAGCCATAAGCCGAGAGGGAGGTAAACTAACCAATTACGACCGAGAACTTCTTCTGCACGATAACCAGTAATCATTTCGAATACGGTGTTGACATAGATAATAGGATGGTCAGGCTCGAGGGCATCGGTGACAACGAATCCACAAGGAGACGTCTGTATCAATCGACTAACAGGAAAAGGAATCGGACCACCGTCGTTGAGCAAGAAACCTTCCTCGTCGCCGCTGAGATCGGAACCGCTATCCCACTCCATTTACTTCCCCAAATCAACCCATTCAAATCGAAGCTGGAGAACTCAGTTCACTGAAAACCTTAAGAATCGAATCGAGTCGATTCAGAGATTGGGAATGGTGAGATTTGCGTTAGGGTTGTGTGGTGGGTAAGCGTTTGGCGAAAATGAATTGTTAGGAAGCGAAGACGATGACGGACGAGGCCGATTGCATTTGCTTGCTGCTAATATTTTTCCTTCCACCATATCGACATCATCCAATCAACATCGATTGAACCGAACCACTTAATCGATTCGGTTCAACCATTAATCCGTCGAACCGACTCTCCGATTCACATGAGAACCTTTAGAACAAATCTAATTAAACCAAGCTCATCATCGGTTCGGTCCGAGTTGAGCAAGACAATAGGAATCTCGGATTATCCTTTGAAGTTGGTCAGTAAATATCTCTGCAAAGTCTCTGCACAAACAAACAAGAGAATTTTTCACCAGGACCAGAATGAATCAAACAATAATTTCAGAAATGCATCTTCAATCGAGTAGAGCAAGCATAACTTCCGAGCTTGATTTTTTGCTGTTGCGAATACTCTCACTTTTACGCTATCGACACAAATGGGATAGGATTCTCCCACCGAGAGGCAATGGGCAAGCTACAGTTACGGTCTAAGGTCAACCATATTACATTTCAAAATTTGAAAAAGGTAGAACATGTTATAATTACCTTGGAAAATATGAAAAATTTTGGGACTCGTTAGAACTCAAATGCAATGAAATGTTATTGAATAACTAAAGAGAATGAGGAGGTGAAGGTGTGTACTCTCCTTCACCCGAACGTCTCAATTTATATTATACTTATCCAACATACATTCGTATTTCACTCAATTTACCTTTTATTTTCTTTGGTGTGGGACCCACATGACATATTTTTCAACTTTTGTGTGCAGACCATTTATAACACTCCCCTGGGATGCACATTAAGCGTTTTAGGCTGCCTCGTTAAAAATCTTAGTTGGAAAAAAGCCCATTGAGATAAAAACCAACTTAAGGGAAAAAGAGTGCAGCGACGCGAAGCTCCCCCTCATATTGGCATTCGTGATGTGCTTATAAATTTTGCAGCTTTCGCATTCCTATGTCGTTGACATGTTTTTGGAATGTTGAGGTAGGGAGAGCCTTTGTAAAAAGATCTGCTGAGTTTTCATCAGAACGAACATATTGTATGCTGATAACTTTGTCTTTTTCCAGCTCTTGGGTGAACGAAAAGTATTTGGGATGGATATGCTTTGTTCTATCACTTTCGATAAATCCTTCCTTCATTTGAGCAACACACGCAGCGTTGTCTTCATAAAGAGTGATTGGATCATTCACTGAAGAGAGGCCGCTTGTGACTCTGATATGCTGTGTTATGGACTTCAACCACACGCATTCGCGACTTGCTTCGTGTAATGCGATGACTTCGGCATGGTTTGATGATGTTGCAACTACCGTCTGCTTTTGTGAACGCTAAGAGATTGCGGTTCCTCCACACGTGATTACATACCCGGTTTGTGATTTTCCTTTGTGTGGGTCAGACAGATAACCTGCATTTGCATAGCCAATCAAAACTGGTTTTGCATTGTTAGGATAGAATAATCCTACATCAATAGTTCCTTGAAGGTAACGTTAATTCCGCTCCAGTGTCTTTTCGTAGGAGCGGAACTGAATCTTGCTAATAAATTAACTGCAAAAGATATATCAGGGCGAGTACAATTTGTAAGGTACATTAGTGGTCCAATAGCACTGAAGTAAGGTAATTCTGAACCGAGAATTTCTTCGGAGAACCCATTAATCTTGAAGGTGGCACAAACTTCAAGGAATGTGGTCAAATGAGAGTTAGGGTCCTCATGGTCTCTCCCCGACAATTGGTTGGATTGAACCATTTGAATTGTCGAGATCTTCAAGTCAAAATCCCGGTTATCAACCGCTGGTACAAGGATTGGGGAGCGGTATCCATAAGCCGTAGGAGCGACATAGTCCTTTAGAACCCTTCTAGCTTGAGGGCCTTGTGGTAGTCGAGCGGGAGGTGGAGGGGGAGGAGGAAGTCCATCTCTATCACCCATGGCTTGGGTAGTGGTTCCTTGATTGTCTTGAGCGTTCGATGTGGTTCCTTTGTCTTTGGTTGTCTTACTCCTTGTAGGGTAGGGGTTAATAAATTCTCCTATTGGTTGCCTCAAGTCTCAATCCACAATTTGTGTGAGCTTCTTTGTCTTTGGTGGCATAAAAGAAATGAACGTACAAAGGGAAAACAAATAAGACAAGTGAGGATATTGCAATAAGCTCAAGAATCACGAGTAGCAAAGCAAATAAAGAAAAGCATGGAATAGTCGGAGACGGCGCCATTTTGACGTGTAGCTTTTTGCATATATGTCAAAAGAATTTATAATTTGACCGGTAAGACCGGTGTCGAACCCAAGGGAGCAATTGGATTATACGCTAGGGAAATCAAGTTTTCTATCTCGGTTATTCCTTCAGATCAATTATGAGGTGATTATCAAACAAAAGACAAGTAATGAAGTGTTTTCAAGGGGTTTCAATTCAATTAAAGAGAGTTTCGAGGGGTTACTCCCCTCCTTGGCAAATTCCCAATGATCATGTACACAAGAGTTAATTTATCTTTAGGGGGTTGATTGGTTTAAACCTAGCTTATGCTAAGGTAGACTAACTATCGTGTGATCTATCCTAGTTAAGCCATCTCAATTAGAACCTCACTTTGTCAAGATGTTGATTCACTCTATAGCACTATTATCCTTGTAACATCTCCCGATGTAATAAATGTTATAGGCATTAAGCTTTGGTTAACCACATACCCATGCATTTACTCTCATAAACACTAGATATGTTCATTTCCACAATATCCAAATCATCACTAAACTCTTTCAATACTTAGATCACAATTTTAAGATCAACATGTTACTTAGGCATTTTATCAAATACTTAGCAACATGTCATGAATGGAACACTTAGTGAAAATGAAATCAACTCCATAGATTACAAATAGAATGTGTATACATGATCATTGAGTACCAAGGAGGGTTGTAAATCCCTCAAAACACAAGGAGACTACTCACACATCATGTAAGACAACATGATGTGAGTAGGGTTTAATGACAACACAAAGAGAATAGAAGAGGAATAGAATTAGGATGATTAGTCTTAGAATCTCCTTTTGATCTTCACTCCTCCTTGGTTGGATGATGATGGATGACCTTGATTTGACCTCTTTTTCTTGTATTTTTTCCCCATGATCCCAAGTGTCTAGGTCAAACTTGCCTCTTTCTATTTATAGCCTCGGGTGAAAAAATGCACTGTAGCAGTCCCAGTCGGTCGACTGGCTGAGGCTTGCATCCCAGTCGGTCGACTGGCGGTGTAAATGCTGCTTGATGAAGAGATCTCCCAGTCGACCGACTGGGGGTTCAGTCGACCGACTGGGGGTTCAGTCGGCCGACTCGATAGACAAGCTTGGGGGGTCCTCCTGAATCGTTTACTCAGTCGACCGAATCGAGGTCCCAGTCGACCGACTCGAGCTTTTGAGTGGTCTAAGCCTCTCTTCAGTCGACCGGCTGGAGGTCCAATCGACCGACTCGATGGGTGACGTTGAGCTCCTCTCCTGAGTTGTTTAGTCAGTCAATCGATAGGTGCAGGGGAAGTTCACAGTCGACCGACTGGAGCCCTTTTCTGCCAAAACTTTGCTCTAGTCTCCGATTTTTCCCCGAGTTCTCGTATTTGAGCTTTGACACTAAGATATCATGATTTGTACCTGAAACGTACGGAAAGAGATCAAATGACATCGAATTATCGCCGGAAACGAACTAAAGCTATAGTAAAAATAAGTCGAAAACTCGACTTATCATGCGCTCCTGTCAGTATATCATCCGCAGATACAATGTCATATTTCGAATCATAAGCAAATTTATGAATAGAATATCTTCTTTAAGCGCGGAGCTATGCCCGACTGGGTAGAGAATACATTCTACCAGGAGATAATTATGGCTGAAAATAAAGCTGCACTAAGTGTAATTTTCTTGCCATCAACATATGAGGTATCCAGATTAGTATTTCAGGAAGGTCAGCTTCTTCAATAACAATCGAATTAGTCAGTGATGAGTCGTATTTATACGATTCGTCGAATCAGCTAATCCCGTTTATTTCGATACTTTTATATGCGAATATTTACTTTTTAGTATGGTTTTGCATTTCAGGTGTTTCGGAAGCTCTAGGAGGAAACGCGTATAAAAGATGGCTTTTCATGCCAAAAACATCACAGTTTCAGATTAGACCTTTGGACCTTCGACAGAGCACTGGGAATGAACCGCTGATCAGAAAAATACGAGTCATACGCCGTTGCGAAGCTAACTCAATTCCCTACAACTATCTAGTTCACACCGAGAGCATCCGAGGTCGTTTGGATGGTCAAATCAAGAGCCGAAGTCGGGATACAATGCAGATCGCGTTTTGCCTTAACGTTAGCAGCAACACTAATGCTAAAGGAAAAAGCGCAGATAATGCTAATGGAAAACGTGGTAGCTGACGTCAGCAGGCCGTTTGATGACGTCAGCAAGTCCGAATTTTGATAATTCCAGCCCAAAACAGATTTGGGAATCGCAGTTTAATATAAACAAGAAGCGTGGGTTAGGGTTTAAGGGAGAACACATCACATACGAAGACTGCACGGCTCTGGAGAAGACGAAGAATGCGAAGCTTTCGGCGATACAGAGAATTTCTACTTCCTTTTCATCAAAAATATTTGTGTTTATTTCAATGACAATGAGTAGCTAAATTTCTCTTCGGTTTAGGGTTTCGTACGTGTGAACATGTTTTGAGATTGTCGTTCTTAATGTTATTTTATATTTCACTAGTTCTTGTGCTTATCTTATGAATTAACTTGTGAGATTAAGTGGATGCTTTGTCACAAAGCTTAGTTGAACAATTAATTCTTACCGTTACTATTTACTGGATACTTTGTCGTGAAGGTAGATAGTAACACCTAGGTTAAATAATACCTTTGTCGGATTGTTTAATTTAGAAGAAAACTAGAAGTCTAACACCTTTGTTGGGTTAGGTTGTGGCGTATCACCTTTGTCGGGATACTTGGGTTATTACCTTTGTCGGAACAACCACACTTTGAAATATAGAATTGATCATTAGTTATCGATGATAAACGTGTCACAATAGAAACCCTGGACTGAATTTTCTCGCTGATTGAAATCCTCGCTATTTGTTTCTCTCGTGTTTTCTTACACTTGCTTACAAAAAACCCCCAATTTATTTGTTTACAGAACAACTGAACCACACCAGCTCTCTAGGGTTCGACCCTACTTGCCGCTCTACTAGTTGCTTGCAGGGAAAAATACAAATTTAAATTTGCAGGTCAAACGACGCCTGTCAAATTTTGGCGCCGTTGCCGAGGAGCTGCGCTTCGGTGAAGTTGTTTCTTTTTGTTTTATTTTTATTTTTCTGTTTTTTTTTTATTTTTTGTTTATTAAGTAATTTTTGTGCTTTGCTACTCGTTCGCTATGTCTCGCGCAGGCAGTCAGGTTGGCGATGACCAGAACAACAACAATAATGAGCTCGCTCCAGTGAATGAGAACGAGGGAATCCCTCCATTCTACGATGAACCAGAACGAGAGATGCATGCTTGCAACAGGGCGAATGAAGCAGCTAGGCTGGCTCGACAGCTGAATCAGAGAGCACCTGCTGCACCTGTTGCACAGAATGGCGCTGGTGCGAGGCATCCGCCTCCACCACTACCACTACAACCGCCAGCCCCAGCAAGACAACAACAACCACCTCCACCTCAGCAGCCTCGCATCAAGGAAGAGTATGACGAAGAATACTACTACCAAGAGCCCACCATGGGGGAACTGTCTGCTCCAAACTTCCGGAATCAGCCTTGGTGCATTTATGAGGGACCAGAACTTGAGGAAATAGCCATCAATTCGGCAGTCATCCATAACCTGCCTAAGTTCTCGGGACGCCAGGGAGAGTCGGCCACCACACATCTTCAGCGCCGAACCTCCCATTGAAACATAAATGAGGTATCGTCGAGCCAACGACGTAAAACAAAGGCGCTCGCAGGGAGGCAGCCCGGCAATTCTTTCATTTTTCTTGTTTTCTTGTTTTTTATTTTTTTCGTGTGTTTTTACGTCATGTTTGATCTTATTTAGTTTTCGTAATGTAACCGGTGTACTTTGACTTGTTTTTGTGTGTGGAAAAAGGCTGTTTTGCAGATGAATCTCATGTAACATACAGTGTGGATCGTGTTTTCGCTCAGCATTAGTGGCGCGTTTCCAACAATCATTATGGGCGCATTTTGAAGAAGCATTAAGGCGTTGACTGGATTATAACGTCAAGGGAAAATGCGGTGCCTCGTTGACCAGAGTAAAAACCCTAATTTCGAGCTCCTCTCCTCATTCCAACCAAAACATCAACTCTCTCGCTTGCACGCCCAAATCGCCAAGGAGTTTTTGAGACTTTTGCGCAAGGATTTTGGATCGCAACTCATTCACATCATCATCATCGCCTCGCACCAGATCAACCCTCGCTCCGATTCATCAGAAACCAAGGTAACCTAAATCGATTCATTGTGAAGATTTGGTTTGTTGAAATCGGATTTCTTTGGCTGGTGATTATTGAATAGAGTACTGGAGGGGTATTCAGTGGATTCCTGATTATAATTGGTATTCAAAAGTGTGGGATTTGGGACTCCTGATCGAAGACCAGACGGAGAAGACTAAGTGCAGGATCGGCGCGTTTTCCTTCAACATTAGGGAAGCGCGTTTTGGCTTTGCATTAAGCTTACGCTAAGGGAAAACGCGGCTGCATTACGTCAAGGGAAAACGCGGTCAACGCTGCCAGAGTTGATGATGGACCAAAGTTATACGAGTCAGAAACACAGTAAAACCCCCTTAATTAGACTGTTTGTCTATCTAACGTCTACGTGTTAGTCCCGATATATTTTCACAGGGTATTTTAGAGACTGAAGTGAAAACACGCTAAGGAGAGGATTTTAAGCTGAAAAGATAACAAGAGTCGATCCAAGGTCAAGATCATATGCCGACTGAAGAAATATCAAGGATCCTGACGTTGAATTGACCAGAATAAATTAATCAGAAGAATCAGGAGTGGAGTCAAGACAGACCGGGGAAGAAACACATCGACAGTTTTGTGAAAAGACTGCACAAAACTGTACAAAATCACACATTGGGCAAGGATGACCGGCCACCACTCAAGGAGGTGGCCAAGGGAGGAGCTCCTCCCCCTTGGGTGACCGGCAACCGGCGGCGCCAACCTCCTCCACCAAAAGCCACCGGCTCCTCCTCCCCTTGCGCCACTTGTCTCCTCCTCCTTCCTCCTCTTCTCCTCCCTTGGATCAAATGCACATGTCCACCATCTCCACCACCCATCTCCTCCCCTTTGGGCTATAAAAGGAGGAGCTCCTCCTCCTCATTTCACACACCAATTCTCATAATTCACTTCTCTCTCTAGAAGTTGTAATACTTGTAAGTTGTAATCTTGCTTTGGAAATAAAGGAAAGCTCCCTTGGCGCTTCAACGGTTGTAAGTTTCTCTTAGTATTAATTTATTTAACTGTTGTTTTTAATTTCCTTAGTATAATGTTTAGCGCGATGAATAGTAGCTAAACTAGTAGTTCGGTCTAAGGGGCGCACTTGTATTACAAAATGTTTTAAGACTATTAAACTTAGTGTCTAGTCTAAGTATTCAAAACTTATTCTATGTGCCATATATTAAGTCAGAACGTCCATGGTTGAGGGGACGCTTGGAATGGCAAAGCTCACCATGGGGGTTCGTAAACTTGTACGGATAAGTGGATGCTTGGAATGGCAAAGCTTATCTGAGAAGTTTGACTCATCCTAAACACCATTTGGTTGATCGGGAATGATTGATCAAATGGATGCACATAGGCTAATATAACCGGGAATGGAGTATTAGTCTAAATAGAATAAGTGTTCTACGTCCTTGGAATAGGCTAGACAGTGTACGCAAATCGAGTGCTTGGAATGGCCTTGATACACCGTTTGAATACTTAGGAGAGTCACTAAAGGTCAATGATAAACAGGATAAAATACAAGTCCCCTGAAACCGAACATTTCTCTTAATCATTAAAATAGTAATTTACTTTCCAGTGTTAAAATCAACCAACCAACCAATCAATCAATCAAAATAGCTGGTAGCTTTAAAACCAACCAACCGACCTTAAACACGCTCCCACGCTGCGTAATCCCCCCGAAGAACAATTATTCCCCTAGTTCCCTTGGGTTCGACCCCTACTTACCAAGTACTACCCAGTAGTATAGTTGCGAGTAGAGGACTATTATAAATTTATTTGCACAATCGCTTTGACGACAAGCGGTTCTGTCAAATTGGCGCCATTGCCGGGGAACTAGTCATCGGATAACTGTTCTTCCCTCCCCTTTTTCTTTTCTGTTCATCTCTCTATGTCATTTCCTATCACGCATGCATGGACAACGCGATTTCTGCCCCTGTTCGGAGGAACGGAAGGAGAAGACCCTGTACAGCACTGCCGAAACTTCCACCAAGTATGCCACAACATCAAACCTGAAAACGAAGTGTTAGAGGAATTTAAGCTGAAATGCTTTAAATTCTCTCTAACCGACTTCGCTACGATATGGTACTACACATCCACCGCTTGCAGTGCAGAACGTTTCGTAGACCTCTGTGTTCCGTTTCTGAAAGAATTCTCCCCACCTTCCTTACGCCAAGAAACCCGCGAGAAGATCCTGAACCTTCAACAATCCCGGGATGAGACTTTGGACGAATACTACATAAAATTCGATGCCATCGTCTCAAGCTGCCCGCACCATGGATTTACGAAGAAAATTCTTCTCCAAAAATTTCTTCGTGGGATGAGGTCCGAAGAGCTGGGAAGAGTCAACGAAGCTATGAGAAGGTCTGCCGCAAACCTCACCATTGCAGACATGTGGTACCTGATAACTGGCCTAGCCGCTGCCACAAGACGAGTTCCTCACACTGACGAGGAAATGCAGACAGAAGAAGCTAACCCTGAGGCTGACAAAGAAGAAACCACCGAGCCGTCAGAAGAGACTCCCGAACCATCCGAGGAATCAGACATGGAAAGCACCGGAAGCAACGAAGTAGAAGTCCAGAATACCACCAACGAACTGCCTATTCCATACCCGACTATCATTACCCAGGCAGCTGAGACTATCTACGATCAGTTCTTCACGAACCAACATTACGAGGCAGAACCGAGCCTCATGAGGCCTTCCCGACTTTTCCCCTTAATTAATGAGCAAGTCGCCGCGAACTATGCGATCCAAGAAGAAGCTCAAAGGAGAATGGGAAAAGGGCCCTAGCAGAATTACTCCTACATGGAGCACGCTTTCGCCATGACTGGACAAGGCAGCCCTAAACAGGAGAACACCCAGTTCAAGAAGCTGATAGTGAAAGGTCCCTCGCCTTCTCAGAAACGTTGGAAGGAGATACCATCAGAACTGGACCCAAACCCGTCATCTGCTAAAAAATCAGGAAGACTCACCGCAAGAATCAAAGTCGGTGGAATCAAGAAGTTCGACCTCAGCCACCCATGGGACCCAAACCAATGAACCACAAACGAGGTATCGTCGAGCAACCGACGTTAAACAAGTGCACTGGTCGGGAGGTAACCCGACACTATCTTACTTTTCTGCACTTTAATTTCTGTCATTTAAATTCAGTATTTAGTTTTAAGCTTGCATGACTTTTGAACTAAGGCACGCCTTCGTTCAAAAGTGGGGGGTGAGAACCACCTGTGTACATAAATAACATGCAGCTGTTTTTTCTTTTTTTAATAAGTACCTTTTTGAAAATATGAACTTAAGAATGTGAAAAAGATAAATCATAATTCATGCATTAACCTTGTGAAAATTCAACTGTTTAAAAACTTAGAATGTAACTTTCCATTTGTCCTTTGTGCTGAGATAACTAGGGATGTGGAGTTGATATAAACTGCCCTAGAGAGGCTTGGAAAGCAATCAAAGGATCAGATCAAACTATATGGTTTTCGAAGTCAGTGGAGGCTGCACTTCGGGTTTTCAGTGAATAATTGAAGTCAACTCCGCCATGAAGCATCTATGCAAAGGCGAGGACGGGAATCAGACCGTCCTCTCTCTAGTCAAAATAGCGGAGAAAATAGATGAGCGACCCTCATCTTGACCCGCGCAAAACGACAAAGACGAGAGGAGCGGGGAGGTATTTCCATAGGCTTGCGGGCGATGATTGGACCTCCCAAAAAAGGCTCGAGAAAATGGACTAGCAATCACAAAAAGACGAAAAGCTCAATGAAGCACATCAAAAGAGGCCAAAGGCCCAAAATAGTGAAGGTTTTAACCGAGCAAAAGTGAAGCACTCAAAAAAGTCAAATCAAAGGCCAAAGGCCGATTCACTACAACAACAAAAAAGCAGTCCCTCGCCAAAGAAGAAAATCAAAAAGGCTCAACTCACCGAAACCCGAATCGAATCACGTGCTAGAGAAAGCTACCAGAAAACCATATAGTAAGAGACGATCCCGAGGTTGCAGTCCAGGAACCTAAAAAGGGCTATCTCCCGAGACATCCAATATAATTTGCATCTCAGCACGGAGGTACAAGTATTAAGTTTCTTCTATTTATTTACGCAGTTTAATTTGGTAATAAGTAAGCAATGCATGAATTAGGATAGATCAAGTACCACAGTCTAATTTTCATATTCCAAAGCCAAAATTAGAACTTACGCCCTTTAATAGCATTGTTCGGGACGAACAACTAAAAGTGGGGGGTAATCTGATGGACCAAAGTTATACGAGTCAGAAACACAGTAAAACCCCCTTAATTAGACTGTTTGTCTATCTAACGTCTACGTGTTAGTCCCGATATATTTTCACAGGTTATTTTAGAGACTGAAGTGAAAACACGCTAAGGAGAGGATTTTAAGCTGAAAAGATAACAAGAGTCAATCCAAGGTCAAGATCATATGCCGACTGAAGAAATATCAAGGATCCTGACGTTGAATTGACCAGAATAAATTAATCAGAAGAATCAGGAGTGGAGTCAAGACAGACCGGGGAAGAAACACATTGACAGTTTTGTGAAAAGACTACACAAAACTGTACAAAATCACACATTGGGCAAGGATAACCAGCCACCACTCAAGGAGGTGGCCAAGGGAGGAGCTCCTCCCCCTTGGGTGACCGGCAACCGGCGGCGCCAACCTCCTCCACCAAAAGCCACCGGCTCCTCCTCCTTGCGCCACTTGTCTCCTCCTCCTTCCTCCTCTTCTCCTCCCTTGGATCAAATGCACATGTCCACCATCTCCACCACCCATCTCCTCCCCTTTGGGCTATAAAAGGAGGAGCTCCTCCTCCTCATTTCACACACCAATTCTCATAATTCACTTCTCTCTCTAGACGTTGTAATACTTATAAGTTGTAATCTTGCTTTGGAAATAAAGGAAAGCTCCCTTGGCGCTTCAACGGTTGTAAGTTTCTCTTAGTATTAATTTATTTAACTGTTATTTTTAATTTCCTTAGTATAATGTTTAGCGCGATGAATAGTAGCTAAACTAGTAGTTCGGTCTAAGGAGCGCACTTGTATTACAAAATATTTTAAGACTATTAAACTTAGTGTCTAGTCTAAGTATTCAAAACTTATTCTATGTGCCATATATTAAGTCAGAACGTCCATGGTTGAGGGGACGCTTGGAATGGCAAAGCTCACCATGGGGGTTCGTAAACTTGTACGGATAAGTGGATGCTTGGAATGGCAAAGCTTATCTGAGAAGTTTGACTCATCCTAAACACCATTTGGTTGATCGGGAATGATTGATCAAATGGATGCACATAGGCTAATATAACCGGGAATGGAGTATTAGTCTAAATAGAATAAGTGTTCTACGTCCTTGGAATAGGCTAGACAGTGTACGCAAATCGAGTGCTTGGAATGGCCTTGATACACCATTTGAATACTTAGGAGAGTCACTAAAGGTCAATGATAAACAGGATATAATACAAGTCCCCTGAAACCGAACATTTCTCTTAATCATTAAAATAGTAATTTACTTTCCAGTGTTAAAATCAACCAACCAATCAATCAATCAATCAAAATAGCTGGTAGCTTTAAAACCAACCAACCGACCTTAAACACGCTCCCACGCTGCGTAATCCCCCCGAAGAACAATTATTCCCCTAGTTCCCTTGGGTTCGACCCCTACTTACCAAGTACTACCCAGTAGTATAGTTGCGAGTAGCGGACTATTATAAATTTATTTGCACAATCACTTTGACGACAAGCGGTTCTGTCAGTTGACCAAGTGGATTTTTCTTCGATTTGAGCCGTGATTCGACATGGCACCACGAGTGCTCACATTCGAGGAGTTATATGAGAAGCTCATGGCCCGACGACACGTTCCGGGCAGATTTGTGGAGGCTGAATTTCTACGAAATAGTGGATTTGAAGACCGAGTCCGAGATATGTTACAGGTGAGTGGATGGCCGGGCCTCCTCACCATCAGCCATGAGACGGATGTCGAAGATACATGCGAATTTTTAGCTTCCCTCAACTATGTGGGGAGACAGAACCATCAGGGTATTCGCTATATGCACAGAGGTGAGTTTCACCATATTCTCCCTGCCTAGGTGAAGGAGATTTTTGGGTGGCCAGCAGTTGGGGAATTTGTTCGAGATGAAGTTCGATTGGTAGACGCTTGGGCCAGAATCAGGGTGGAGGATGAAGGTACATTTCAGCCATCTGATTCGAGGGCGATGAGTATTCGTGATCCTGCCCTATTTTATCTGCACAAGGTGCTGAGTGGTACACTGTTCGCCAGAGACAACGGGGGCGACAAGGTTACTTTCTCCGACATGATCGTCTTGGATGCTCTTGACCGAGGGCTGCCACTAGATTTTTTCCACCTAGCATGCCATTTCTGGGAGCGGCGCCCTTCGCAAGGACCAGTCGCTTGTGGAGGGATAATCACATACATGCTGCGCCGTCTGCACGGGCAGCCGGACTTGGCAGATCATCGTCGCCTCCCTCCAGCTCACTTTGACGCTTATTTTTTTCAGGAAAGCTATTACCCGGCGTGCTCGCAGGAGGGAGCAGTATGCGTGGACTTACCATGATGATCCGCGGTATCACATGGCCATGCCTGTTGATCGGCGCAATTTTTCTGCACCCAGAGGCAGACCTGAATCTTCATCAGCCGCTGCCCGCCGACACCAAACCTGAGAGGTAGGGGAATGCTCCACAGCTCGACAGAGACGTGCCAGAGTCTCAGAGCCATCAGCAGTTATCCCTCCTAGGCAACACTAAGACATGACCTTTAACTTGGCTAGAGCTATACAGTTCATTCTACCGCCAGGGACACAACCGGTACCTGCCCCGCTCGGATGGGAGTTCGGAGATCCAATTCCTCCGGAGTTTGCTATTCCTCATCCAGCTTCATCGTCAGATTCTGACTAGGGGAGTGAGTACTTATTTTCCCTTCCTTGTTTCTTTTTTCTCTTTGTCAGAGTCAGTCTGTTATGTTTGCATTGTCTGTTGTCTTTGAATTAAAGTCGTACCGTGAGGACACGGCTTGATTCAAAAGCGTGGGGTGGGTCAGTCAGTTTGTTGGGTCTGCACGTTTGTTTTTTGTTTTCTTTTTTGTTTTCTTGCATATTGTACTGCGTCTGCACGTTTCTTTTTGTTATAAAAAATTTTGAAGTATGAAATTTCTCTGTTTCTTGGATATGCAGTATTGAATTATGAGTACGTGAAATTTATGATCCCGACTACATGTATTTCTCCCGTGAAATCTGATTTGTGCTTTTACTTGTGAATTTAACCCATAACGTGTCCTTTGAGCTGAGATAAACAGGGATGTGGAGTTGATAGAAATGTCCTAGAGAGACTTGACGAAGCATTCAAAGGACCGAATTTCGAGTTATATGGTTATGTGGATTTCGTGGAGGCTAGCACTTCGAGGCAACATGGTTAAGAGTCTGCTCCGCCACTGCGGTACTTATGCGGTCGGGTGGGACGGGAAAACAACACACCGTCTAATCTCTAGTCCGAGTAGCCGGGAAAATAGACGAGCGACCCTCGGCTTGACTCGCGTCGAAAGTACGAGGATGAGGGAGAGCAGGAAGGTATTTCCATAGGCTTGCGGACAATGATTGGACCTTCAGAAGAATCAAGGACGAGCAGTTCACAATCAGTAGCAAAAAAAAATCAGCCACGTTGTGAAGTTTCATACAACAAAAGTGAAGTACATCATTGTTACATCAAGAGCCAAAGGCCAAAGAAAGTCACTACAAAAGCTGTCGACCAAAAAAAGGAAGAAGAAAACTCAAAAAACCTTGAAGCTCGAATGAATCACGTACAAGAAAAAGCAATGATATATAACCATATAGCGAGAGTTCGGAACAACGAATGCAGATCATGGGTCTGAAAAGGACTATCTCCTAGTTATCCGAATTAATTTGAATTTCAGCTCAAAAGGTAACATGTATCAAAGTTAATTCTGTGTTAGGCATAATGATTTGAGTACCGGTTGAGCGATGCATAGAAAGGAGGAATTTAGACTAGCAGCTCATTTTCATGTAGTACTATCCAGGGCGTCGAAGAAATTGTGGTGTGCATTTATTTTCCTTCTATGACTTAGTTCTTGTTCGGGACGAACAAGTTTAAGTGTGGGGTGGTTTGATGAGTCGTATTTATACGACTCGTCGAATCAACTAATCCCGTTTATTTCGACACTTTTATATGCGAACATTTACTTTTAAGTATGGTTTTGCATTTCAGGTGTTTCGGAAGCTCTAGGAGGAAACGCGCATAAAAGATGGCTTTTCATGCCAAAAACATCACAGTTTCAGATTAGACCTTTGGACCTTCGACAGAGCGCTGGGAATGAACCGCTGATCAGAAAAATACGAGTATACGTCGTTGCAAAGCTAACTCAATTCCCTACAACTCTTTAATTCACACCGAGAGCATCCGAGGTCGTTTAGATGGTCAAATCAAGAGCCGAAGTCGGGATACAGTGCATATCGCGTTTTGCCTTAACGTTAGCAGCAACGCTAATGCTAAAGGAAAAAGCGCCGGTAATGCTAAAGGAAAACGCGGTAGCTGACGTCAGCAGGGCGTTTGATGATGTCAGCAAGTCCGAATTTTGATAATTCCAGCCCAAAACAGATTTGGAAATCGCAGTTTAATATAAACAAGAAGCGTGGGTTAGGGTTTAAGGGAGAACACATCACATACGAAGACTGCACGGCTCTGGAGAAGACGAAGAACGCGAAGCTTTCGGCGATACAGAGAATTTCTACTTCCTTTTCATCAAAAATATTTGTGTTTATTTCAATGACAATGAGTAGCTAAATTTCTCTTCGGTTTAGGGTTTCGTACGTGTGAACACGTTTTGAGATTGTCGTTCTTAATGCTATTTTATATTTCACTAGTTCTTGTGCTTATCTTATGAATTAACTTGTGAGATTAAGTGGATGCTTTGTCGCAAAGCTTAGTTGAACAATTAATTATTACCGTTAATATTTACTGGATACTTTGTCGTGAAGGTAGATAGTAACACCTAGGTTAAATAATACCTTTGTCGGATTGTTTAATTTAGGAGAAAACTAGAAGTCTAACACCTTTGTCGGGTTAGGTTGTGGCGTATCACCTTTGTCGGGATACTTGGGTTGTTACCTTTGTCGGAACAACCACACTTTGAAATATAGAATTGATCATTAGTTATCGATGATAAACGTGTCACAATAGAAACCCTGGACTGAATTTTCTCGCTGATTGAAATCCTCGCTATTTGTTTCTCTCGTGTTTTCTTACACTTGCTTACAAAAAACCCCCAATTTATTTGTTTACAGAACAACTGAACCACACCAGCTCTCTAGGGTTCGACCCCTACTTGCCGCTCTACTAGTTGCTTGCAGGGAAAAATACAAATTTAAATTTGTAGGTCAAACGACGCCTGTCAGTCAGCACTCAGCAACCTAAACAAGAAAATGTTTAGCACTCATAAAAAGGAATAGACTGAAAAGCAGCAGAAGAAAGAGAGATTAAGCTCCAGTTAACAAAACTAAAGCTTAAGGATACATAACATTCCATTAGACAAGCAACTTTATTTACCTATAGAATATAGAGGTGTCAAAAAGGACGGACGAATGGGTTAATGGATGGATGAAAAGCGGATTAAACGGATCTAATCCGTTACAATCCATTAGTGTTAATGGATTAAACGGATGGATCACTAACGGTTGACGGATTAACAGATTATTAATGGATTAATGGATCAAACTATGTCATCCATTTATTAATGGATGTTAATGGATATGGATTAGTTTAATCCATTAACTAAATGGGTGGATAACGGATGTATATTCGCAGATGGTTACCGGACGGATAACGGTTGATGGATCATTTTGCCGGGTCTACTAAGGTAACCCAGTCATCAAGAACTTTCGCCAGAAAAAAAAATTCAAGTCCATTATTAAAAGTACACATTGGTGCCCCGAACTACCGTCATTTTCCAATTGAAGGTCCAAACTATCAATTATTCCAATCAAGGGCAAAGTAAAAAATAAATTGACCAATTTTCGAACACCAAACACTGTAACTTCACCGTGATTAAATTGTGAACTCAATCATGTGGACCATGTTGAAAATAACCCGATGATCTCTTCATAAACTTTTAACGTATTAAATCGATCTTTTTTCGTTAATATCAATACACTTTTTTATTGAGTCGTTTTTAACGGGATTCACATGATTGAGTTTGTAATTTAATCACGGTGAATCTACGGTGCTCGGTGTTCAAAAATTGGTTAATTTATTTTTTATTTTGCCCTTGATTGGAAAAATTGATAGTTTGAACCTTCAATTGGAAAAGAGCGATAGTTCGGGGCACCAATTTGTACTTTTCCCTTAAAAGTATTATTGATGTGCCAGTCTACAAAAATTATGACTGCATATAACCCCTTAATGAGAGACGCGAATGTGCACAGCTCGCTCATCAAAAGACTTAGCCAGTTCTTTGATCTTAGACACGAAGTCCATAGTCATACTCATTTCCTCTACAATACCCATCCACAGCAATCGTATGTGATTCGTGTATATGTAAGTTCATTTGGTTTGCAAATCATGCTGAATCATGTAACTGATGATATCTTTACTTCAGGAAACATCCCTGCCCATCGTAGACCGCAAATAAATGTATTGTAAGTAAGAATACATGGGCAAATACCCCTGGCTGTTACTTCCAGATATTGTTCTGATGGCTTCATTCATCAGTTGTTGCTGATGTGTTCTGAAAGAAAAAACCTGACCACCAATGGGCGAATGCCCCTGCCGGCTGTCATTTCAGACATTGTTCTGAAAAAATATGAGGTCTCAGAAGAACCCAGCTGGGAAATATCCGACTATCATATATTTCTCTCTCAATCATTTCTAAACCGTTATTTTGAATTTCTAGAACAACTTCGCTCCAGTCACCTCGTCTGGCCAACGCATGCAATGAGAAGTGCATTATAAGTAATCACGCATGGTGTGAATCCTGCTTTAATCATCTTCTCGTGCAATATCCATTCCTGACTCGCAATGGCCAAATATGCACTTATCGGAGTGTTGAATGTGTCCCTGTCAGGCTCAAATCCACAACTTTCTCTCATCTTTCAAAATACACACGATGCACAAATGTCTGCATGACTGCGTGTTCCACGTGATACGATTAGGATCGGAGAACATCTCTATTAGTTTGCATTTCGAAGTGAGCAAAGTCTCAAACTTAAGGCTTTTCGGCTTCAAAGACTCTAACAAGGAAATAGCACGTTGAGGTATATGATCATAGGCATGCAATAATAAAAGTACGTTATTGTAAGCTTAAACATCCAAGGAACGTCAAATAACTTAGCTGCAACACAGTGTCGGAGGAGTAGTGAGTGAGGTTGTAGAAGGAGAGTGTTGGATGAGTTGAGGTACGGTGTTGATTCGAGGAGGCCGGTTAGGGTCAGCGTTAGAGTTAGGACTGGGCGGGAGACACACAATAAGTTGGAATGAAGATCAGGTATATATAAATAGTGTAGTCTACACTACTGCTTCAAAATAACTTTGTTTTAGTTTAAAAGACGTCATTTTATAATTCATAAAGACAGGTGACACACAGATCGATGACGAAGGTGATAAGAAAAGAAGAAGAAAAAGGCAGCAAGAGCAAGGGATATGTGTTACAATAACAACACTTCGTTCCCACGAGCCGCGGACATTGTTAAAATCTAAAGAAATAAATAATAAACAAAACACTTGGAACTCCTATAATTTAAGGTAAATATATATATAGTGCATGTGTAAAAAAAAGTAGAAAAGCTATACTGTCACATGTGTATTAATTTTCAACTGCATGCAGCATCACGAGCTCAACAATAATAAACAGCTATACCCAATTGAGCTCTCATCAGACAATGACACTACGCATACACTATTATTGGAGATGCCCTAGCTTTAGCTGAGGTAGTACGCTACGTAGTTAATTACAGTAGTTCATTGCCTGTGAAGAGCATTTATAAAGCGATACATCATCTCTAGATCAGAGAACCCATTTTCTTTCTCTCTGCAACATGTATCAGCATCAGCTTTGCCTCGCTACTTAACATCTTGGGTTCATATATATACTACTTACTGTTGCTACCTCTCCTCCTGATCAGTAAGTCTCTGCTTGTACACTGATTTGATTTGATCAGTCAGAAATGGAGAAGGTCGTAGCAGGCTCCATTACATTGGAAGGGATCAAAAACGAGACTGTTGATCTGGTATTTATCTTTTATCATATCTCTATACTGTTATAATCTCCCGTTCCACTTCTCGGTTACTTCCTTACAAAATACCCCTACGTAGTGCATGCGAGTTCTTATTTTGTTGAATACATGAGTACCATTTGATCAAATAATGTTTCAAAATTTGTCGAGTTGCATTTACATTTCAAAAAAGAAAAAAAAACAACATATCAAATGACAAATAAGTTCCTGGTTTAGTTTTTTTTTTTTTTACTTTTTGGATTTAGAACCCATATATGAGTCCACTTTTGGAGTTTGGAACACAATATCACTCTATTTTATTTCTAGAATTTTTAGTGCGCTGTATTTCAAGCAATGCATCACCAAGTCGTTATATAGTGTATGTACTTGTATTTAAAAAGATATATATAAAATCAAAGGTTAATGCCTCCAATTTTTACGCACTAGTGAGACACGATCCAACTTGATCCAATTTGTGTTTTCAGGTTCTAAAACTATAAGAGGGTTCTCAACCGGTCGTTTCCAACGCATAACATATATTTATTCTTTGGTAAATTTAATTTTGAAGAAGATAGATTTAATAAAGCTAAATGAATGAATTTATAAAAAAGAATTGATTTTATTAGCCGGGCATATGCAACACTTCAAGTTGGGTTACGTTCCGGTAAGAAGTGTACTTTTGGTGAGAAATAAGAAGTAATCTCATCCATTCATTTTTGTCATCAATGGCTAGGATTCATTTACATAATTCGTAGCTTTTCAAAAGATAATTCGTAGCATTACATAATTCGTAGATTTTCAAAGGATAATCAGTAGCAGTATGTATATAAGAGCTACGAATTATCCTTTGAAAAACTACGAATTATGTAATGTTACGTATTATCTTTTGAAAAGCTACGTATTATGTAAATTAATCCTAGCCAATGATGACAAAGATGAATGGATGAGATTACTTCTTATTTCTCACCAAAAGTATCACTTCTCATCTGATCTTTTCCCCACTTTTCAAGATATAAGTGCTAGGAAGTAGATTTATAAGTGGAAAATGCATTTTTCTCATTTTAGTTTTATGTTTTTTATGGGAGTTTTATGTTAAAACTAATCAAATTAAATTAGTAGGTCACAACTCCTTAAAATTTCGATCAAAGTGCATCACGAGTTAGGAAATCTTAAGTGATATTTATGTGTCGCATCAATTAATTTCTTAACGCGTAGGAGATTCATATGCTTAGACTACTTACAATGGGGTATTGGAAAAAAAATCAACTGTTGAATTGTTGCAATGATGAGTTAAAAATGGGTGTTGAATCCACTTGGATTAATTGGTGTTGAAAGAATTTAACATGTTGAATCTAACACATGTCGCTTTTTGATTGGCTGTTATGATGTTTTACTTTTTATCCTCATTCTAATTATTTGTGGGCAATTATTGCATAGTAAATTAATTATTTTTTAAATTTTTTATATACCAAATTTTTTGTATTCTATAAATAGAGACTAGTTTCATTTGATTTCGACACAGAAAAAAAATGTTTCTTTTTGTACTCTATAAATAGAGACTATTTTCAACAATTGGAAATGTGTTGAATTTTATTAAACAAAATCATTGTAGAGTGTAAAAGTTGAATGATTGTTGAATTATTAGACGGAAGAGAGAGAAAATGATGTGGAGTGTTAGAAAGTTAAAAAATAGGGTGTTAAATGCTTAAACCATTATGTGTAGTCTTATGAGTAAAAGATAAAACCGCTAGTGGCTAGTAGTATTTACTACTTATTAAGTTGTTAGTGAATGTGAAGTCGAAATGAAACGATTTAAGTTTTGATGGATGAGTTCCTGTAATTAAGATATGTTTTGAGGGAGAGATTGTTGGTCTGAAACAAGCAGAGGAATTGAGTTTGGCGTGAAATTATAAAGTTCTAGGGTTAGGGTTCTTTGAAGCCCGGAGAGAGTCTGCGAGTTAGAGTAGAAATTTTGTCTACATAGTAAAGGGCAATTGTTCGCAACATTGTTTCGAGTCACTAATTTAAAGATTCAATTCGTTCGGTAAGATCAAATCGCTGGATGTAGGTTAGTGTGAATGCTAACCTTTTATTTTCGTATCGATCTTAATTCACCTTGCAACTTGGTGATTGATGAACATATGATATTTTGATGCAACCTGTACCAAAAAGATCACATGAACCGGACCTATGATAAATGATCTATGTAAGGTTTTATTGGCGGGCTGTGAGAGTCATTTTGGTGTTGTTTACAGGAACGTATCCCTATAGACGAAGTGTTCCAGCAGCTGAAATGCACCCCGGATGGTCTCACTTCAGAGGAAGGAGCCAACAGGCTCGAAATCTTTGGTCCCAACAAGTTGGAAGAGAAAAAGGTCAACTACGCACCTTAACTTACAAATTTTGAGTACAAAAGATGCATCTAGTATGCTTAATTTAGTGTTCTGTTTTGATTACAGGAAAGCAAGATTCTCAAGTTTTTGGGATTTATGTGGAATCCTCTATCATGGGTCATGGAAGCAGCTGCTTTGATGGCTATTGTGTTGGCTAATGGCGACGGCAGGCCTCCGGATTGGCAAGACTTTGTGGGTATAGTTGCATTGCTTGTCATCAACTCCACCATCAGTTTCATTGAGGAGAACAATGCTGGTAATGCAGCAGCTGCTCTCATGGCTGGCCTTGCTCCTAAAACTAAGGTATGTTAGCACACATTAGAATATGTTGTGAGATTAACTCAAGCCAACAGTTTTAGTAAGTAGCATGGGCTTAATTACTTGTAGGTGCTCAGAGATGGAAAGTGGAGTGAGCAGGATGCTGCCATTTTGGTTCCTGGAGACATCATCAGTATCAAATTGGGAGACATAATCCCTGCTGATGCTCGTCTTCTCGAAGGCGATCCTTTAAAGATCGATCAGTCAGCTCTCACAGGAGAATCTTTACCTGTGACCAAAAGTCCAGGAGATGAAGTTTTCTCTGGCTCAACATGCAAGCAAGGAGAAATAGAAGCAGTAGTGATCGCCACTGGTGTCCACACTTTCTTTGGAAAAGCGGCACATCTTGTGGACAGCACCAATCAAGTTGGACATTTTCAGAAGGTCCTGACAGCAATTGGAAACTTCTGCATTTGCTCCATTGCTGTCGGAATGTTGATTGAGATCATAGTCATGTACCCAATTCAGCGCAGGAAGTATAGGGATGGAATCGACAATCTTTTGGTTCTGTTAATAGGAGGAATACCCATTGCTATGCCCACAGTCCTGTCTGTCACAATGGCTATAGGATCACACAGGCTGTCTCAGCAAGGCGCTATTACTAAGCGTATGACCGCCATTGAAGAAATGGCTGGCATGGATGTGCTTTGCAGTGATAAGACTGGGACACTCACCCTTAACAAGCTCAGTGTGGACAAAAACTTGGTAGAGGTGTTTGCCAAGGGTGTGGATAAAGAGCATGTACTCTTGCTAGCTGCTAGAGCGTCTCGAATTGAAAATCAAGACGCCATTGATGCAGCTATTGTTGGAATGCTTGGTGATCCCAAAGAGGTATGCAACTTGGAAATTCTTTTGTATATACATGAAAAAAAAATCACATGATTGCCTCAATGAACAGGCAAGAGCTGGAGTAAGAGAAGTCCACTTTCTACCATTTAATCCTGTGGACAAGAGGACTGCTTTAACCTACATTGATGCCGAAGGAAATTGGTATAGAGCAAGTAAGGGGGCTCCGGAACAGGTATGTAACCTCTCACTCTTTTCGCATCACTGATCAAATCAACTGGTGAAGAAGTTTTATGAGTACTGATGCATTTTGGACCTTGAAAAAACAGATTGTTAGTCTTTGCAAGTGCAAGGAAGATGTTAAGAAAAAAGTTCATGCCATCATTGACAAGTTTGCGGATCGTGGTCTGCGATCACTAGCTGTTGCAAGACAGGAAGTGCCTGAGAAGTCCAAGGAAAGTGCTGGTGCACCATGGCAATTTGTGGGACTTTTACCACTTTTTGATCCCCCGAGACATGATAGTGCAGAGACCATCCGAAGAGCTCTCAACCTTGGTGTTAATGTGAAGATGATTACTGGTATCTATATCTACTTGTTTCTTCAGGAAGTTGATCAATAAGGTATTATGCTCAATGGTGGATAGTTGAATATATTTGTGTTACTGAACTCAGGTGATCAGCTTGCTATAGCAAAGGAAACAGGAAGAAGACTGGGGATGGGCACAAACATGTACCCTTCTTCGTCTTTGTTGGGACAAAATAAGGATGCTTCTATAGCTTCTCTTCCTGTTGAGGAGCTGATCGAAAAGGCAGATGGATTTGCTGGTGTTTTCCCAGGTACAGTACAGCTTAATTTGACTTTGTACATCTTAAAAGCACTTTTGAGACTGTTAATCATTTTGCAGAACATAAATATGAAATTGTGAAGAAGCTGCAAGAGAGGAAGCACATATGTGGCATGACTGGAGATGGTGTAAATGATGCTCCTGCTTTAAAGAAAGCAGATATAGGGATAGCTGTTGCTGATGCTACGGATGCTGCACGAGGCGCTTCTGATATAGTTCTCACTGAGCCCGGTCTGAGTGTCATCATCAGTGCTGTCTTAACTAGCAGAGCTATCTTCCAGAGAATGAAAAACTACACGGTCTGCATGCACCTAGCTAATATTCATTAAATGTATCTTGCTCTCTAAAGACTTCGCTTGTTAAACTAACTTCAGAATCCTCTTTTCTTCACTTATACAGATCTATGCAGTCTCCATCACCATCCGTATCGTGGTAAGTAGAAATCACCATTTTCTAGTGCTGGCATAATTTAATTTTTTTGTTTATCATTTTGATTGAATGCAGTCTATGTGATCTGCTTAATTTTCAGTTTGGGTTCATGTTCATTGCCTTGATATGGAAATTTGACTTCTCGCCGTTCATGGTACTAATCATCGCTATTCTAAACGACGGTGAGGCTGCTATAAACTAAGTTCTTTCTCAGTACAATTTCAGTATCATTTGTTGTTTCTAGGCAACATGTTGATTGATGTCTTGTGTTATGGGGTCTTGAAGGAACAATCATGACAATCTCAAAGGACAGAGTGAAGCCATCTCCATTGCCTGATAGCTGGAAACTGAAGGAGATATTCGCTACCGGTGTCGTGCTTGGAGGTTACTTGGCCTTAATGACTGTTGTGTTCTTTTGGTTAATGAAAGATACTGATTTCTTTCCGGTGAGTATTCAACAATATATGTATTATTACTTCACAGCTCACAACCATATACATATTATTACCTCACAATTCAAAAGAAAGAAAAAAAGCATGCTTGATCTCAATGCTACTTTATCTGCAGGACACATTTGGTGTAAGATCCATCAGGAATAGTCCTACTGAAATGATGGCATGTCTATACCTGCAAGTGAGTATTGTAAGCCAGGCTTTGATCTTCGTCACCAGGTCTCGCAGCTGGTCCTTTATGGAGCGCCCAGGACTCCTACTCCTTGGTGCTTTTCTGATTGCTCAGCTGGTAAGACATGGCTTATGTTCTTTTTCTGTAAGATACTCAGATAGCCAATACTAGTTAGAGATAGTGGGTAAATGAGAATCACTATTTAAAATGAGAACTGCAAAACAATGAACAATAAAATATTATGATGAACAATTTTTCATTTTGTTCATCATAATATTTTATTGTTCATTAAATAATTTTATAATTCATTGGTTCACATTTCCAGTTTTAAATAGTTTATTTCACATGATTCTCACCATACTTAGAATTCGAGACATAACTAATATTGCCTTGCAGGTGGCCACTCTAATAGCAGTGTATGCTAACTGGAGCTTTGCTAGGATTCAAGGATGTGGATGGGGATGGGCTGGTGTCATTTGGATTTTTAGCATTGTGTTTTACTTCCCACTCGACGTTATGAAGTTCGCAACTCGCTACGTTTTGAGTGGAAAGGCTTGGCTCAACCTGCTTGAGAATAGAGTACATTTCAATATTTCAAACTTTCATCTGATTTGCTTCAAGATGAAGTCTTTAGCTAATCGAAGGTTGAACTTTTGGACATGTGAGTACAGACAGCATTCACTACTAAAAAGGACTACGGAAAAGGAGAGAGGGAAGCTCAATGGGCTCATGCTCAGAGGACTCTTCATGGACTTCAGCCACCAGAAATGGCAACTATGTTCAATGAGAAGAGTAGCTACAGAGAGCTGTCTGATATAGCGGAACACGCCAAGAGGCGAGCTGAAGTTGCGAGGTAAATTTATTCATCTTTGTTTGATTACCAAGACTTGTTTAAATCGGGTGGTCAGTGAGTTATGTGTTTGAACATATATATATATTTTTAGGCTGAGGGAGCTCAACACACTCAAGGGGCATGTTGAATCAGTTGCGAAACTGAAAGGCTTGGACATCGACACCAGCAATCAGCACTACACAGTTTGAGAAGCGTGACTGAAAATGCAGACTACAGGACGACAGTATATATGCTAAATAGTTGTATAACGCTACTAGTAAGACATCATCCATAATCAACAACTGAACTAGAAGCTCCCTCTGTCTCATTATACTACTAGTCCCTCATCACCCTATTTCGTTCAATGAAAGTATTTCAGTGAGGTGTTTTTTGGTCAATTTTTTTGGTGACATGGTAGACAAATGTGTTCTCTGATTGGCTTCATGTCACCACATAGAAGTTTGATTATCTGGATGCCTAAAAATCGGAAAATCAAATACTACGAGAGTCAAAACAAAGTCGTTTCAATCAAAATGACATCATTTTATTGAAACGACATCACTTTGACACAAACACAAACAGGTAATACTATCACTTTTCGTTAGAAATCAAAATTTTTAATACTATCATCTATAATACTTAATTTTAGTAAATATAATAATTATTTAATTATAATATATAGAGATGCGCTCAAATGAGAACACCCTCTTAGGCTAAGAACATGAGAATCATTCTCAGTCACTCATTTCAACGAAATGAGTGGTCCAAAATGCACCACGTCATCTACTATGCACTTTCTGCTTTTTACTATGCACTTTCTGCTTTTACTATTTGCACTTTTGTCTTTTACCTATAAGACAAAAGTGCAGAATCAATCTACACCCTTAGATCATTTGATCCAAAGGTGCAAAATGGTTCTCATGTTCTTAGCCTAAGAAGAGTTCTCATTTGAGCGCGCCCCATAATATATATATATATATATATATATATATATATATAGGGGCGCGCTCAAATGTTATGGCTTACTAATGTGTTATGTGTTACGGTGTTCTGATTGGTTGATGAAAAACAAGGAACCAATCAGAGGCGAGGAACACGGTTCTTATGGTGCACCTCACAAGCACGGGGGGTTTATGGGTGAGGGTGCACCGTAGTTACGGTGTTCCTCGCTTCTGATTGGTTCCTTGATTTTCAATAACCAATCAGAAGCTCCGTAACACATAACACATTAATTTGGCCATAACATTTGAGCGCTCCTCTATATATATATATATATATATATATATATATATATATATATATATATTGTTGAAGTTGATGGTCATAGCCTTTTCTTCTAGCTCATCATTCCAGATTTGCTGATTTAAAGGAACTGGTAAGACTAGTTCAATATGAATAGTAGTAGACTAGTAGTAGTTGTTGAGTTTGTGGCAGATAGTTGTTGTATTGTTTTGTATAGTCGCTCAGCCATTCTCTTCTTTCTCTCATGTTATTTCTCCTCTATTTAACCATGTATCATCAGCTTATCAATACATGAAAAAAACTTCATAGAAAAAACTTCATTTCTTCATGGTATCAGAGCAAAGATCCTCATAGGACCTGTATTTTTTTTTCTTCATCATGTCTGAAGAAAAGATTGAATCTGTCGATGGCAACCCAAACCAGCATTTGTCGGCCTCATTACTAAATGAGTACAATTATCTCCCTTGGTCCAGATCCATCACTCTTGCTCTAGGAGGAAGGGCCAGATTAAGCTTCATCGAGGAAGCAAGTAAGAAGCCTGAGGTGCGTGACAAAAAGTATGAAGGTTGGATCACTAATGACCGGTTGGTCATGTCCTGGATTCTCAACTCTATGGAACCTAGACTAGCTGATATTTTCAGTTACTCTGAATCCTCAAAGGAACTATGGAATGCAGTGAAGGAAATGTATGGGAACTTAAACAATGCTGCTAGGATTTTTCAGATAAAACGGGAACTTATAGACCTACAGCAAGGAAACAACTCTTTTATTCAACATCATGTAATTTTGAAGACAACGTGGAATGAACTTGACACATATAGACCTCATACCACTGATGCAGCGACCATACTTAAACGGGCAGAAGAAGATAAAATTTTTCAGCTACTCGCAAGCTTAGGACCTGAGTATGAAGATCTCAAAAGCCGCCTCTTGATGACTCCTGATTTTCTCACTCTCTCAATTGTGTGCAGCACCATTCTACGCGAGGAAGGGAGACGGAAGGTTATGAGTACTCAAGTGAACACTGGAAATTTTGAAACAAGGGTTTTCTTTGCCTCAAGAAAAAAAATTTCTGCTTCAAGATCTTACAATGGAAGCGACCTGATCTTAAGTGTTCTAATTGTGAGAAAATTCGCAAGTCCGACATTGGTCATGAACAAGAAAAATATTGGATCCTTCATCCTGATCTCAAGCCAAAATTTTCTGAAGTGCAAAGGAGCAAAAGGAACTTTACCCATAAATATGAAAATTCTTCAAACCTCAGGGCTAACACGTGCTCATCGTCTCAGTTCTCAGCAAGCCCAATCAGTTTGATCAACGAGTTTGCCACTTTCATTCAACAAAAACATGGTAATATTGATAGTAATTCCAGTGACAACTCCACTGCTCTTCTTGGCAAGTTTGCTGGTTTCATGGCTGACACAAATAAGTATGCTGCTGAGGATATTTCAGGTATGATATATGCCTTGTCCACTGCTTTACATCTAAATAAATGTCATGATTTTTGGATTGTGGACTCAGGAGCCTCTCATCACATGTCAAATGACAAATCCATGTTGAGTAGGTTCCAAACATTTTCAAAACCTTCCCCTGTCACCATAGCAAATGGTAACAATGTCCATGTCTTAGGAAAAGGAAACCTTAAACTTTTTTCTGAAACAGAAAGTTCAAGTACAGTGTACTATATGTTCCCTCCTTTCCCTTCAAATTGTTATCTGTTGGTAAAATAACTAGTCGCTTGAAATGCCTAGCCGTTTTTTCTCCTCACAATATTACATTTCAGGATCCCATGACAAAGATGACGATTGGTGAAGGTTTTTTTCTCAATGGTCTCTACTACATCTCAGTCATTCCCAGCATATCTAGCAATTTTTTTGCAAAGTCTGCATCCTTGCAGCAAACCCTATGGCACAATCGTCTTGCTCATCCCTCTTCCAGAGTCTTAAATGTGCTGTTTCCTTTTTGTAAATTGTCAAGTGCGTGTGAGATATGTCACATGACAAAATCAACTAGGCTCCCATTTCCTGTCTCACAGTCTAGATCCTCACAACCTTTTGAAATTGTACACTCTGATGTTTGGGGACCTGCCACCATTGACTCTTTTGATGGATATAGATTCTATGTAACCTTTATCGATGATTTTACACGAACCACCTTCTTATATTTATTGAAAGTCAAGAGTGATGTTTTTAAGTCCTTTCAAGAGTTTCATAACATCGTTAAGAATCACTACTCCAAAAATATCAAAACTTTCCGGTCAGACAATGGCACTGAGTTCACATCAGATATCATGCAATTGTATCTTAGTGAACACGGCATAGTTCATCAAAGAAGTTGTGTCCAAACACCATAGCAAAATGGTCTTGCAGAGCGCAAGAATAGAGATATTCTTCAAAAGGCTAGAGCTCTAATGCTTCAAGGTCATGTTCCGAAGAGGTTTTGGTCGCAAGCAATTCAAACTGCTACTTATCTTATTAATTGGTTGCCTAGCAGTGTTTTAAACTTCAAAGCTCCTCTTGAGATGCTAAAAGGTAGAAAAATTACTATCAACCACTTGAAGATTTTTGGTTGCATTTGCTATATATGTCCACATACAAGCTTCAAGTCGCAGGGACAAACTTGATGTAAGAGCTCTAAAGTATATGTTTGTTGGTTATATTTCTTCTACTCAAAAAGGCTACAAGTGTTACAACCACGTCTCTAAGAAAGTTGATGGACCATAATTATACGAATCAAAAACACAGTAAAACCCACCAAATTAGACTGTTTGTCTATCTAACTTCTACTTGTTAGTCCCGATATATTTCTACAGGGTATTTTGGCGCTTAGAGAGAAAACACGCTAAGGAGAGGATTTTACGCTGAAAAGATATTACGAGTCATTCCAAGGTCAAGATCAGACGCTGAACGAAGAAATCCCAAGATCCTGACATTGAATTACTCAATTCAAATTTAACCGAGGAACAACCAAGTCAGACCGGAGCAAAATCGGATTGATAGTTTTGTGAAAAGACTGCACAAAACTATCAAAACTCATCCATGGACCAAGGTGACCGGCAACCTTGCTTAGAGGTGGCCAAGGGAGGAAACCACCCTCCATGGTGACCGGCCACCGGTGGCTTTTCCTCCCCCCAACCGGCGGCTTTCTCCTCCCCCATGTGGCGCCTACTCCTTGCTCCTCCTCCTCCTCCCTTGGATCAAACCATATGCCACCCATCTCCACCCTCCATTCTCCTCCCCTTAGCCTATAAAAGGAGAGCTCCTCCTCCTCATTTGTATCATCCCACAATCCGTAAACACTTCTCTCTCTAAGTTTTTGTTACTTTGTAAGTTTGGTTTATGAAATAATACTTTTGTTGGTTCTTGAGTATTATAACAGTTTGAAATTATAATACTCCTGTCGGTTCTTGAGTATTATAATACTGAAGAGAATACTCTTGTTGGTTCTTGAGTATTTAGTAGGAATTAGGAATACTCCTGTTGGTTCTTGAGTATTCCACCCCCTCTCCTCTTACTGTTTTCAAAAACCCCCGAGTATTTAGCTATGGTATCCACCTCTATGGATATTCGTAGCTAAACTCTTTATTCGATTAAAGGGGTGTACTTGTATTGTAAAATGTTTTAGACCCTGCACCTAGTGCCTCTTTGTGTTCAAAACTTGTTCTATGTGCCATATATAGTTAGAATTTCCAAGGTTGAGTGGAAGCTGTAACAAGCAAAGCTCTTCCGTGGGAATTCGTGAACATACTCGATAAGTGGAAGCTGTAACAAGCAAAACTTATCTGAGGAGTTCGACTTATCTTAAAAACCATTTTGGGAAATCGTAACAGAAGATCAAATGGATGCACATAAGGCTAAGATACTTCGAAAGGAGGAATTAGTCTTAAGTAGAACAAGTGTTTTAAACGATGTTGCAAGTCTTACGCTTAGAAATGGCCTCGATTCATCTTTGAACACTTAGTATGATCATTAGCGGTCAATGATAAACAACTATGATACAAGGCCCCTAAAATCGAATGTTTTCCTTGAATTACAAAACCCCCTGTATTTACTTTTATAAATTGCTCGATCATCTGCAATCACCAACCGCTCATCTACCGGAGGACTCGCAAATCACGCATCACCCACTGTAAGTCTTCTTCCTTTAAATTCAGTATTTACTTTCTGTAATTTACTTTTCCGCACTCAAAACCAAAAACAACCAAAAAAGTCACTTAGTCATAACCGCTAAAATCTCAATCAAACCTTAAAACACGCTCCCATCCTGTACAAATCCCACAAAGAACAACGTATCCCCCTAATTCCCTTGGGTTCGACCCCTACTTACCACTTGCTACCCAGTAGTGTAGTTGCGAGTAGCGGAAATTATAAATTTATTTGCACAGAGAACATTGCACCTTAACGACAGTGCAGTGGGCTCCGTCAAATTGGCGCCGTTGCCGGGGAATTAGCCATCGGATAAGCTATTCTTTCCCTTCCATGTCCTCATGACGCAACCCCCTTCATATGCATGGACAACAAGACATCTCCCTCTGTTTGGAGGTACGGATGGAGAAGACCCAGTACTACACTGCCGAAACTTTCACCACGTTTGTTGCCACATAAAACCTGAAAATGAAATGTTAGAGGAGTTTAAACTTAAATGCTTTAAATTTTCTTTAACTGATTTTGCAACGATCTGGTATTATACGTCAACCGCTAGTAGTGCAGTACATTTTGTGGACCTCTGCGTTCCATTCTTACGAGAATTCTCCACCCCATCCTTACAACAACAAACCCGAGAAAAAATCATGAGCCTTAAACAATCCCGGGATGAGACTTTGGATGAATACTACACGAGCTATGACACCATCGTCTCAAACTGCCCACACCATGGATTCACGAAGAAAGTTCTGCTTCAAAAATTTCTTCGTGTGATGAAGGCCGATGATCTAACAAGGATTAACGAAGCAATGAGGAGATCAGCCAGGAACTTCTCCCTGGCAGACATGTGGAACCTCATAGATAACCTGGCCGCAGCCACAAAACGAATACCCCAAGCTGATGGAGGCATGCAGATAGAAGAGGCTGGACCAGAGACAGACGAAGAAGAAACTCCCGAGCCATCAAAAGAAACTCCCGAGCCATCAGAAGAAACTCCCGAGCCATCAGAAGACTGGGATATAGAAAGTGTCGGGAGCAACGAGGAAGTGTCAACAATGGAAGAAGTCCAGAATACCACCGACATGCTGCCAATGCCATACCCAGCTATCATCACCCAAGCAGCCGAAACCATCTATGACCAGTTCCTCACAAACAGACACGACGAGGCAGAACCGAGCCTCAAGATGCAAGCTTCCCGACTTTTCCCCTCGATCAATAGACAAATCGCTGAAAACTATGTGATCTATGAAGAGGCTGAAAAGAGGATGGGAAAAGGGCCTGAGCAGAACGACTCCTCCATGGAGCATGTTTTCGCCATGACTGGACAAGGCAGCCCTAAACACCAGAAAACCCAGTTCAAGAAGCTAGTGGTCAAAGGTCCCTCACCTTCTCAGAGACATTGGAAGGAGACACCATCAGAACAAGGGGAACTGGACCCAAGCACATCTGCTCACAAGAAATCAGGTAAAGGCAAGGCAAAAACCAACACAGGAACAGTGGCGAAATTCGACCTAAGCCACCCATGGGACCCCAACCAGTGATCCAGGAATAAGGTACTGTCGAACCAACGACGTTAAACAAGTGCACTGGTCGGGAGGTAACCCGACACTATCTTACTTTCTGTCTTTTTATTTTCTGTCTTTTAGTTTTTATCAATAAGTCGCTCTCACCCACTTGGTGCATAGAATGATTTGACTATTTAGGAATTGGTTTTTGGAGCACGATCGGATCAGCCAGGCAGCTTTCGTGAATTTACCGGGCCTGCGCTGAGAGTTCAAGGCCCCAGCCGAACTCCCTCGATTATCCAGCCTCGTGCCATGTCATTCGACACAGTAAAGGGAGTTCTGATCTTACCTTTCCTTAATATCATTTCTTTCTCGTAATTGTCTGCTTGCATGGCTTTTGAACTAAGTAGTGCTGAAAGGCACGCCTTCGTTCAAAAGTGTGGGGTGAGATCCGCATGTGTACATAAATAAATAACATGTTTTTCTTTTTCTTTTTTAATATTATCTTTTTGAAAATATGAACTTAAGAATGTGAAAAAGATAGATCTAAAATTCATGCATTTACCTTGTGAAAATTCAACTGTCTAAAAACTTAGAACGTAACTTCTCATTTGTCCCTTTGTGCTGAGATAAACTAGGGATGTGGAGTTGATAGAAATGCCATAGAGAGGCTTGGCAAGCAATCGAAGGATCGAATCAAATTATATGGTTTTCGAAGTCAGTGGAGGCTGCACTTCGGGTTTCAGTGAAGATTGAAGTCATCTCCGCCATGCAGTGTTTATGCAAAAAGAAAAAAAAGGCGAGGATGAGAATCAGACCGTCCTCTCTCTAGTCAAAGTAGCCGAGAAAATAGATGAGCGACCCTCATCTTGACCCGCGCGAAATGACAAGGATGAGAGGAGCGGGGAGGTATTTCCATAGGCTTGCGTGCGATGATTGGACCTCCCAAAAAGGCTTGAGAAAATGGACTAGCAAGCCACAAAAAGGCAAAAGCTCGAAGAAGCAAATCAAGAGGCCAAAGGCCCAAAATTGTGAAGGTTTTAACCGAACAAAAAGTGAAGTACTCAAAGAGTCAAAATCAAAGGCCAAAGGCCGATTCACTACAAAAGCAGTCCCTCACCAAAAGAAAATCAAAGTACTCAAACCATTGAAACCCGAACCAAATCACGTGCTAGAGAAAGCTACAAGGAAACCATATAGTGCGAGACGGTCCCGAGGTTGCAGTCCAGGAGCCTAAAAAGGGCTATCTCCCGAAACATCCAGAATAATTTGCATCACAGCACGGAGGTACAAGTATCAAGTTTCTTCTATTTATTTACACAGTTCAATTTGGTAATAGTAAGTAATGCATGAATTAGGATAAATCTAGTACCACAGTCTAATTTTCATATTTCAACAAACTTACTTAGTGTGCCGCCCTTTAATAGCATTGTTCGGGACGAACAACTAAAAGTGTGGGGTAATCTGATGGACCATAATTATACGAATCAAAAACACAGTAAAACCCACCAAATTAGACTGTTTGTCTATCTAACTTCTACTTGTTAGTCCCGATATATTTCTACAGGGTATTTTGGCGCTTAGAGAGAAAACACGCTAAGGAGAGGATTTTACGCTGAAAAGATATTACGAGTCATTCCAAGGTCAAGATCAGACGCTGAACGAAGAAATCTCAAGATCCTGACATTGAATTACTCAATTCAAATTTAACCGAGGAACAACCAAGTCAGACCGGAGCAAAATTGGATTGATAGTTTTGTGAAAAGACTGCACAAAACTATCAAAACTCATCCATGGACCAAGGTGACCGGCAACCTTGCTTAGAGGTGGCCAAGGGAGGAAACCACCCTCCATGGTGACCGGCCACCGGTGGCTTTTCCTCCCCCCCAACCGGCGGCTTTCTCCTCCCCCATGTGGCGCCTCCTCCTTGCTCCTCCTCCTCCTCCCTTGGATCAAAACCACATGCCACCCATCTCCACCCTCCATTCTCCTCCCCTTAGCCTATAAAAGGAGAGCTCCTCCTCCTCATTTGTATCATCCCACAATCCGTAAACACTTCTCTCTCTAAGTTTTTGTTACTTTGTAAGTTTGGTTTATGAAATAATACTCTTGTTGGTTCTTGAGTATTATAACGGTTTGAAATTATAATACTCCTGTCGGTTCTTGAGTATTATAATACTGAAGAGAATACTCCTGTTGGTTCTTGAGTATTCAGTAGGAATTAGGAATACTCCTGTTGGTTCTTGAGTATTCCACCCCCTCTCCTCTTACTGTTTTCAAAAACCCCCGAGTATTTAGCTATGGTATCCACCTCTATGGATATTCGTAGCTAAACTCTTTATTCGGTTAAAGGGGTGTACTTGTATTGTAAAATGTTTTAAACCCTGCACCTAGTGCCTCTTTGTGTTCAAAACTTGTTCTATGTGCCATATATAGTCAGAATTTCCAAGGTTGAGTGGAAGCTGTAACAAGCAAAAAGCTCTTCCATGGGAATTCGTGAACATACTCGATAAGTGGAAGCTGTAACAAGCAAAACTTATCTGAGGAGTTCGACTTATCTTAAAAACCATTTTGGGAAATCGTAACAGAAGATCAAATGGATGCACATAAGGCTAAGATACTTCGAAAGGAGGAATTAGTCTTAAGTAGAACAAGTGTTTTAAACGATGTTGCAAGTCTTGCGCTTAGAAATGGCCTCGATTCGTCTTTGAACACTTAGTATGATCATTAGCGGTCAATGATAAACAACTATGATACAAGGCCCCTAAAATCGAATGTTTTCCTTGAATTACAAAACCCCCTGTATTTACTTTTATAAATTGCTCGATCATCTGCAATCACCAACCGCTCATCTACCGGAGGACTCGCAAATCACGCATCACCCACTGTAAGTCTTCTTCCTTTAAATTCAGTATTTACTTTCTGTAATTTACTTTTCCGCACTCAAAACCAAAAACAACCAAAAAAGTCACTTAGTCATAACCGCTAAAATCTCAATCAAACCTTAAAACACGCTCCCATCCTGTACAAATCCCACAAAGAACAACGTATCCCCCTAATTCCCTTGGGTTCGACCCCTACTTACCACTTGCTATCCAGTAGTGTAGTTGCGAGTAGCGAAAAATATAAATTTATTTGCACAGAGAACATTGCACCTTAACGACAGTGCAGTGGGCTCCGTCAAAAGTCATAGTGTCCAGGGATGTTCGTTTTGATAAAAATCTCACGTTTTACCAGAGTTGTGACCATGAGTCACAGGGGGAGTTCATGTCTGAAGTTTTTCCGATATTGGTTCCCAACATTGTGTGTGATATTGATGTGCAGCAACCTATCAATGAAGATTCGGAACTGATGCTTGATGAACATCATACACTGCCGGAGGTCAAAATTGAGCTTGACCAAGAACCAATTCCACCTATTTTGCCTCGGAGAAATCCCACAAGAAATAGAAGACTGCCAGACATCCATAAAGATTATGAAACTTATGTACCTAAGCACCCTGTTGGAACATTGGTGAGTTCAAATCAATTCACTCATGACCATTGTGTTTATAAGCAAAATTCTTCAAGTCAGTGATCCTGTAACTTTTAAAGAAGCTAATGAATTTCCAGTATGGAGAAAGGCCACGGAAGAAGAACTCAGAGCCCTTGATACAAATCATACTTGGAGTATAGTGAAACTGCCTCATGGTCAAAGAGTTGTTGGCTCTAGATGGATCTATAAGACTAAGTATCATTCTGATGGATCAATTGAGAGGCATAAGGCTAGATTGGTTGCTAGAGGATTCACACAAACCTATGGTGTCGATTACAGAGAAACTTTCACTCCTGTCGCAAAGATGAATACTGTTAGAGTTTTATTGTCTGTCGCGGTTAATTGTGGATGGCACTTATACCAAATGGATGTAAAGAACGCTTTTTTGCATGGAGATTTGGAAGAAAATGTATTCATGAAGATTCCTCCTGGTCATTCTCAAGAACATGAACCTGGTGCAGTTTGTAAACTTCATAAAGCAATATACGGGCTTAAACAGTCCCCAAGAGCTTGGTACTCCAAATTAAACTCCGTCCTTACATCTTCTGGTTTCAAATGTAGCCATGCCGATTCATCACTGTTTGTTCGGTATGGAAAGGGAAGCAAATTAATCGTTCTTGTTTATGTTGATGATTTAATCATCAGTGAGAAGACCTATCTGAAATTGAAGATTTGAAGAAAGTTCTTCACCAAAAGTTCGCAATCAAAGATTTGGGAATTCTAAATTACTTTCTTGGTATTGAGATGGACCACTCCGAAAATGGTTTATTTCTCAGTCAACGAAAATATCTCATGGATATCCTTGATGATGCAGGAATGACAAACAGCAAACCAGCCACTTCTCCCCTTGATTGTAAACTCAGATTGGATGTTGAATCCCCTCTTCTTCACGATGTATGTCACTACCAGCGACTCGTAGGAAAACTCATCTACCTTACCATAACTCGACCTGATATAAGTTTTGCTGTCAGAGTGGTCAGTCAGTTTATGCATTCCCCGACAGAGCATCATCTTCAAATTGTAAAAAGACTTCTTCGATATTTAAAAGGGACTATTGGTCGCGGCATTTCTATGCAGAAGCATGGCCACACCAAGTTAGAAGGCTATTGTGACTCTGATTGGGCCGAGAATATGCTTGATAGGAAATCTACAACTGGTTATTGTACTTTTATAGGGGGGAAATATTGTTACTTGGAGAAGCAAAAAGCAAACGATTGTTGCTCGATCCAGCACCGAAGCTGAATACCGAGCAATGGCTTCAATTGCTTGTGAACTAATCTGGTTGAAGTCCTTGTTAAAAGATCTTGGTATCAGCAGCACTGTTCCTATAACACCTCATTGCGACAACCAAGCTGCCATGTACATTGCTGCAAATCCGGTGTTTCATGAGCGGACGAAACATATCGAAGTGGACTGCCATTTTGTGCGTCACCAAGTTCACTCCAAAATAATCGAAACTGTGTGTACAAAATCCTGTGATCAACTTGCGAACTTATTCACCAAGTCCCTTGCTTCCGCTCAGTTTGAGAATCTTCTCTCCAAGCTCGGATCTCGTAATCCTTACCAAATCCGGCTTGAGGGGAGTGTTGAAGTTGATGGTCATAGCCTTTTCTTCTAGCTTATCATTCCAGATTTGCTGATTTAAAGGAACTGGTAAGACTAGTTCAATATGAACAGTAGTAGACTAGTAGTAATTGTTGAGTTTGTGGCAGATAGTTGTTGTATTGTTTGTTGGATATAATGCAAAAGATAAATATCCGGTTGTTTCCTATTATTCCTACGAGATATATATCTATAGGATTTAGGTACCATTATCTTCACCCAACTAAATTTTAGGAAATATTTCCTAATTAATTTAGGTTGGACGTGTGATAAAAGGGTATATATATATATATGTGAGCTTTCTTCATATATAGAACAATTCATATAAGAAAAGAAAACCTAGTAGAGATTTGAGCAGTGCTTGAGCAGTTCCACCTTCCGAGTTCGGGTGCACGGATTTAGAGGAGGATTGTGTTAACCTTGGGGGGCATTCGTCACTTGAGAGCCTGTACCGGTAGTGGCGAAATTCGCTTCTAAGTCAGTGGCCTCCATACCACGACACAATCGTAGTAATTCAGAGATCGTCAATCAAGTAAAATTATTCAAGTTCTCTTACTTATTTGATTTCAATAGCTTTATTTCCAACAATTTAGAAGCGAATTTGTAATATTGAAATCAATATCGAATTATTGAGATTGTTGATTACTGATCAATTGCGCTTCTGTTTAAACGCATGTACATCGATGATCATGAACAACAATCTGGTTCATCTTGTAAACGAGATGCGATCATGTTACTTTCATCGATGACTGTTCAAGGTATAGCAAAGTCTACCTTTTAAGGTCTAAAGATGAGGCAGAGTCCAAATTCTTGGTGTATAAAGCGGAGGTAGAAAATCAGTTAGATCGAAAAATTAAGAGAGTACGATCTGACAGAGGTGGAGAATATGGATCTACTTTCCTAAAAGAAGTGTGCGAGAAGGAAGGCATTATTCATGAGGTGACAGCTCCCTACACCCCACAACAGAATGGCATAGCAGAAAGAAAGAACCGAACGTTGAAAGAAATGATGAATGCAATGCTTTTAAGTTCAGGTCTTTCCGATAATTTGCGGGGAGAAGCAGTGTTATCAGCAAATTTTGTGTTGAACAGAGTCACTCACAAGAAGCTAGAAAAGACTCCATACGAGTACTGGAAAGGTTATGTTCCTAACCTAAGTTACTTAAAAGTGTGGGGGTGCCTAGCAAAAGTCGGCTTTCCTTCCTTTAAAAGATCAACCATAGGTTCAAGAACATTTGATACAGTGTTGATAGGCTATGCAGAAAATAGTGCAGCATACAGGTTCATGAACCTTGAAGATCGCTCGATATGCGAGGCTCGTGATGCAGAGTTCTTCGAGCAAGTATTTCCCTTTAAAGATAATATTGTTACAAATGTTTCTTCTAATATCACTCCCTTTGCAGGGCAATCTTCTCATGCTAGACTTTATGGAGAACATTTTGACACATCCAGTAGGGTTGATAATCAAGAGCAACCTAGGCGGAGTAAAAGACAAAGAACAGAAACTAGCTTTGGACCTGACTTCCTCACTACGTTCCTCGCAAAGACGGGAAATATTGATGGTTTGGATGAGATACTGGTGTGTCTACAAGTGGTAGATGATGACCCTAAAACTTATGAAGAAGCGATAAGGTCCGTTGATGCAGGTTTCTGGAAGGAAGCAATCAATAGTGAACTTGAATCCATCATGACAAATCAGACTTGGGAATTGGTGAATCTCCCGAAAGGGAGTAAGGCCATAGGATGCAAGTGGATATTCACGAGGAAAAGGAAGATTGATGGTACAGTAGAAAGGTTCAAGGCGAGACTAGTGATTCGAGGATTCTCACAGAAGTTTGGTGTTGATTATTTTTATACTTCCTCTCCGGTCACTAAGATTGCGACTATTCGTATCTTATTTGCCTTAGCATCTGCATTTAATTTAAGTGTTCATCAGATGGATGTTAAAACAGCTTTCCTAAATGGAGATCTGGAGGAGGAAATCTACATGGAGCAACCCCCTGGGTTTGTAGTTCCTGGCATGGAGAATAAAGTATGCAGACTGAAAAAATCATTATATGGTTTGAAGCAGGCACCGAAGCAATGGTATGAAAAATTTCATAATACTATCCTTAGTTTTGGTTTTGTGGTAAATGGCAGTGACGCGTGTGTCTACACGAAGATGTTTGGTACCGACTGTGTGATCATATGCTTATATGTTGATGACATGCTCATATTCAGTGCTTGTTTAGATGCCATAAATGAAACCAAAAACTTCTTATCCTCCAAATTTGAGATGAAAGACTTTGGTGAGGTTGATGTGATTCTTGGTGTGAGAGTCACAAAATTCGACAAAGGCTACATGTTGTCTCAGACTCATTACGTGGAGAAGATCTTGAAGAAGTTTGATTGCTTTGATGTGGTGCCTGTGAGAACGTCGTGCGATCCGAACAAGCATTTGTTCAAGAATAGTGGAACGAGTGTTTCTCAGGAGGAATATGCCAAGGTTATTGGTAGTCTCATATTTCTGATGAATTGTACTAGACCAGATATTGCTTTCGTAGTGAGTAGACTCAGTCGTTATACCCAGAATCCAAGCGGGGAGCACTGGAGTGCGCTTAAACATCTCTTGAGATACCTTAGAGGGACCTTGGAATGGGGTTTAAACTTTAGGGGTTTCCCATTGGTTCTCGAAGGGTATTGCGATGCGAACTGGGTGACAGACAGTGATGAGGTGAGCTCAACAAGTGGGTATGTTTTTACCTTGTGTGGAAGCACAATTTCTTGGAAGTCATCAAAACAAACATGCATTGCTCGATCTACTATGGAATCAGAATTCATTGCTTTAGATCTTGCGACACAAGAGGCTGATTGGCTGAGAAACGTGTTAGCTGACATTCCATTGTGGGGGAAGCCAGCTCCTTCTGTACCTATTCATTGTGATTCACAAGCCGCCATTGCCGTTGCGAAGAATAGCGTGTATAATGGAAAAAAGAGACACATTCGTATTAGACACGAGTCTGTGAGGCAATTTATTGTGAATGGTGTGGTTTCTCTGGAATATGTAAGAACGGAGAACAACCTGGCGGATCCCTTTACAAAAGGGTTGGACAGAAGGAAGGTACTTGAGTCATCAAGAGGTATGGGTTTGAGAGATACTAAACCCATGTGGTGAGCCATCCTGAAATGGATGATGAGTATGAGCTTAAGGCTTTTGATGTATCTAGCCTCATAGACCGAGGTCACTTGTCTAAGTGATGTCATGAGATGGTCTTGTAGATATGGTGGTTTCTTTGATTAGCCTCATAGACCGAGGTCACTTATCTAAGTGATGTCATGAGATGCTCTTGTAAATACGGTGGTTTTTTTTGTTGATCCTCATAGACCGAGACCATTCGAGTTAATGGTGTCATGAGAAGATCTATTATAACTAGCCTCAATGACATAGGCCACTCGAGTTAGTGGTGTCGTGAGATGACCGGTGAGTTATATAGATGGAAGGTTGAACTTAAATGTTCTTAATGTTCGTGGAACACCTGCGGTGAATGTGAAGGGATAGCCTCCTTCTATGAGTGATGGGATATCTCTCTAGAGCGTTCACTTAGAGTCCCAAGATGAGTGGCTGCGTTATCGAGGAATTGCTCAAGCCTTGAAGGTGATGTGCGTGTTGTCGGGTCCCTTCAATAATCTAGGAGTTCAATCCTTTGGACACTCTCTAGACCGTTGAACACCCCACTCCACTATGTGTTAGTTCAAACCTTTGGATACTAACATTTAAGTACTAAGCCTTCTACGTACTGCTCAAAATCTCTAGGTCTTGGACTCTTTTGCATTAGTGGGGGATTGTTGGATATAATGCAAAAGATAAATATCCGGTTGTTTCCTATTATTCCTACGAGATATATATCTATAGGATTTAGGTACCATTATCTTCACCCAACTAAATTTTAGAAAATATTTCCTAATTAATTTAGGTTGGACGTGTGATAAAAGGGTATATATATATATGTGAGCTTTCTTCATATATAGAACAATTCATATAAGAAAAGAAAACCTAGTAGAGATTTGAGCAGTGCTTGAGCAGTTCCACCTTCCGAGTTCGGGTGCACGGATTTGGAGGAGGATTGTGTTAACCTTGGGGGGCATTCGTCACTTGAGAGCCTGTACCGGTAGTGGCGAAATTCGCTTCTAAGTCAGTGGCCTCCATACCACGACACAATCGTAGTAATTCAGAGATCGTCAATCAAGTAAAGTTATTCAAGTTCTCTTATTTATTTGATTTCAATAGCTTTATTTCCAACATTGTTTTGTCTAGTCGCTCAGCCATTCTCTTCTTTCTCTCATGTTATTTCTCCTCTATTTAACCATGTATCATCAGCTTATCAATACATGAAAAAAAACTTCATAGAAAACACTTCATTTCTTCACATATGATGAGAGGACATATTAATTAATTGGAAATAAATTCACACGATTTATGACGAAAACAAATGATCCTGACCAGAACTCGATCAATTTGAATTTGTGTAGAAAAAGTGCAAAAATTGAGATATGTCTGGCCACTGCCGCAGGTTATAAGCCACGTGGATTTTCTTTAATCATGCAAAAAAACAAAGTTTTGTAACTATACAGAATTTCATGTAATCCATCATCGGAAATCAATAATTTCATCTTTGAAACTCTTCAGCGCAAAACACAAGCATGTCGATTGCTTCTTCCCAGCAGAGCTTCCTGGTCAACGCTCTCTTAGCTCCTCCACTCCACAATCACATAACAAAGTCTCCCACTAGAGTTTCCATGATTAGATGCTCCAACTCCACCCCCAAATCTGACGACACCACAACTCCCATTTCCTCTCTAGGGTAACCAAACCACCACTCATTTATATCTTGTTATCAGTTTTTCACAACCATGAAATTTGATGAATTTTTTTGGTTTAGGGTAACTGGGAACAAACTGGCGAAACTGGCTGCAGTGACCTTAGCAGCTGGGATGCTGACACTGGGCGCTGTTCATGTTCCGGACGCCTCAGCTGCTAAGTCCGGCGGTAGAGTCGGTGGTCAGGCCTTCAAATCTTCAGCTCCTCGTGCTTCCGGGCCCAGAATCAACAACTCTAGGTATATACTTATTTGAAGGAACAAGCTTAGCTTCTGATGGTGGAGCTCAAAACTCCACTTAGCTTGGATTGTTTTGTTTTGTTTCACTAGATTAACATGGCTTATAATTCCACCAATAGAATTCCTTCATGTCCAGCTTTGACTCCAAATCATAGAGTCCTTTCTCGAATTCGCCTCACAAACGCAAGTGTATATCTTTCAGTGTGATTTGTTTCCAGGCTGAACTATAAAACTAATAAAAACATGTTACAAATTGCAACCAATGTGTACGAGTACGACTTTCTTGAGAACTGAATGTATTGTGTCTGCCTCTAAAATATGTCATTCATGCTTATTATAGGATATGGTCATTCATTGACAGGCTGCTCATTTGAACTTGTGTTTTTTTGGCAGGACTAATATATATATTAATCCACCAATTGCCCCACCACTTGTTGGGGGTTACGGCTACGGTGTACCTTTTTATGGTGGTTGGGGTTGGTCGCCCTTCTCTTTTTTTGCACCAGGCCCGAGCATTGCTGTTGGCATCGGAGGTGGATTTGATGTTCTAGTTTTGTTTATGGTTCTGGGCACTATTGCTGCTGTTTTGAGGAGATACGTCGGATCTGGAGACCAAGGTGATGATTATTGATGGTGATGTTGGTAAACAGCTGATACGCGACCACAATCTTCTGTAAGCCTGCATTTTTATATTTCTCCTAGCATTGTCCCATCTCCCCATGTACTGTTCCAAAACTTAATTGTTGGATGTCATGTGAATTTCATTATCCTAATTGTCCCCTGAGAGCAATACTATTTGTCTTTTGTGCAGCTTATATTATATCTTCATGGCTAGTTATTGATCAAAGATGTAACTAGTTAGCTGTTGATGAACAAACATCTCGACTCTTGTCGCAACAGGACTTGATTTATTTATTTTTCTCTGTACTTCCATTAAAAAAGACATTAGTTTCATCATGCCTCCCTTGCTCAAACATAAAGAAATTTATTCGCTTCTTATTCGGTTGCTAAAACAGCGGGCTTAGCAACTATAAATCACCGGGAAACTTGAAACCGAGAACACTAGATACAAATCATACAATGAAGAAGTTAATCCACAGTTTTTGATGCCTAGCATTTTATCTAATTGACTTTACTGCAGTCGATCCTAATCTCTCCCTGATTCCCAGTCTTAACCCCGACTCTGCCAAGTCTTGTAATGGCAATGACAAAAGCATTTTGGAAAGCATTGTTGTCTGATGCAAACTGGGTAACAGTTGCCTTTGTTCTTGAATCAGTGAACAAGACCTGATCAGAGGTGAACAACCCTTTACCCTGCTGAAGGTTTTTGTAGTATGCATTGTCAAACTTTTGAGGTGTGTTTGGATCCATGTTTATTGCAATTCTCGGATCGACTTTGATAGGACACAACTGTCTCAGGCTTTGAGCATAGGATTTATCTAGTGAAGGGTCAATTGGGGTTTTAGGGCTGAAGTTGTATATCCTTTTAGAGAATTTGCTGCAATGTGAAAACCCAATTGTGTGTGCTCCTGAGTGAAAAATTATTGGGATTACTTATCACTGTATATGTCAAGAACACTAGTGTTATAGGATAAGATGGTATAGGTTGTACCTGATAATGCAACCATGTCAGTCTGCGTCAGTCCATTTGAGCTAAACATGGTGTTGAGCTGGTCAAGACTGAAGTCAGGGTGAGGGAGCTTGTGTTGAACACTAGCTATAGTTGAAGCTCTTCCATCTCGTCTCCCTAACTCCACTGTGTAGCTAGGTCCCCCAGCCTGGACAACAGTCATTCCGCAATGTAAATCAGCGGTCTTATCGCCGTAGTGGCTAGTAGAGAGTATTCACATAAGGGAATTGTGAGCTTTTATGTTACCAATACTACGACATCTCTGGTTGCAAGTGCTAAGATATCTGCGCAAGAAACTTTATTTTTGCAGGTAGGGTTACTGTCAACCGCAGCCTTGGCTTTGATCACTGTATCAAATCCATCACCAGCAAGTGAAATGTCATCTGGGTGATCCTTCTCCGCTTTAGTACTCGCCGTTGATGCAAGCATCACAGATGCATCACAGCCCTGTAATAGAGCAGATTCAGGTCCCAATATCCATTTATTGTAGACACGATATAAATAAATGTAAATGAGTTGGCCTGTTACATACCCTGACAAAACAGTCGTGAAAGAAAAGCCTGAGTGTAGCTGGAGCTGTAACAAAGGTCTGCTGAAATTTTTTCTGGACAGCACCACGAACAAGAGACTCCACATTAGGACATATGTTTTTATAGAAGTCTGTTTTGAGTTGAGCTGACGCACAGCTAGAGAAAACCACGAGGAGAAGAAGGCTGATCGAGACAATCGAGGTATTACGATTTCTCATCTTGGCTTATTTACTTACTGTATATATGTGTCTTCTGAAGTTTGATAAATGCATGAAGCTAACTGTGTATTTATACACAACTTCAGTCTGTGCCAGATAACATAAATTAAGAAAGGGCTTAAGCCGACGCCTTGCTGTTAAATAAAGAAAGCCTTCAGCAGGTAAGCCGGCCAAATGTTAAATACTAAAACTGCTGTCTGAGCATGAGTAAAGTCTGTAGGAGTGATTTTTATTATGTATTCAGATTGGAAGTGTCCAATTGTCCCTGCAAGGTAAAGTTCAGGTTATTCGTAATAAATTCACCATAACAGGTATATGGCTTTTGCAGAAGGAATTATATATATTTATGCGACAGACTTCATTTTTAACTGCTTCAAAATTGAAGTTTATGAATTTGACACGCTTGATATAATAGTGACCAACCTGTCAAGGAAGCCAATGAATGCCAGGGGTTAGGTTGAAGATGCATGTGAGGAAGTCTTAATCATTTGTCATTATTAACATACTTATAAAGCACTTGTTGTATATGCATGTTCTTCCCAACACTGCATATATTCGAATTGCCGCTTTTCATGGTGCTTGGTGGACAAAAATTTGAGTTGCTAACAGATTAGGATTTTTTTTGATAAACTAATGATTTCTGTCTTGGGTTCTTGCTGGAAATTTTAGGGCAGGCGGCATGTGAGGTCACATGGTTCAGTTTGTTCTGTGATTTATCGTAGTAGGGAATGCAAAGACATTTTACTTCCAAGACTAATCCGACTTGATATGAGTATTGGGTAGTGGTAGAGATTAGAGACATGACATTGAAGATTTGTTGAAGGACAGACATGGTTGCCCAAAACTCAAGGTCGGCAGTTGACAAAATTCAAATAAGGCATTTCAGCCTACTGTGGAGGCATATGTGAATCGCCACTTCCACTTTAGTGCTAGTAGTCTCTGAAGCCGAATAAATTAAAAGGGCCGACCTAGCTTCGAGTTCTGTCACATTATCATGCCTTACATATGGACCGATTATTGGACTTTGAACCATTTAGTTGCTTTCAAGAACTTTGCGAGAATCAAGTTGACCACTGCAGTAACTGAAAGCAACAGCATTCAGATCATGCTTCCCTCTCCACTCCTCCCCATGTTTGGCCCAGGTCCTTCTGCAACTTTCAGATAGAGTCCCTTGCAAGGTCTAGGCCATCGTCCAAGGATCCCCGCGTAAGTGCGCAGACCATCGGGTCCTCTGGGTTGAGGAACCCCAGATCCTCTCGTCAGGTTCTCGGCTTGATCACCTTGGGTCCCCTGGTTGGGTTCCCCTCGAAGGTCCCTGGCAGGTAGTGCTCGGATTCTTTGTACGGGTCCTCCATGAAGATCCTCGGCTGGGTCCTCCCGGGTACTTTGGTCAGGGCCTGTGTTAGGCACCTAAGCACAAGGGAAGAGCTCACCACAAAAGACTAGTCTGATGGATGAGAGAACCCCTAGTGCTTAAGTACCACTAGGTGTGGAAGCACCTAGCCAATGTGGGATTGTAACATTGCCCCACCCTTTGGAGACTGACGTCCTCGTCGGCCCACTCTGAGTGGCTTTCACTCTGGCCTCGTTGGGCAATCAGGTAGCCCTTTCTCAGGTCGCCCCTTCCGAGTGACGCCCACGACGGCCTACTCTGGACGGCTTTCACTCTGGTCTCATTGGGCAATCAGGTAGCCCTTTCCCAGGTCGCCCCCTTCGTGTTGGCTCTCAATGAAAGCACCAATGTTAGGCACCTAAGCACAAGGGAAGAGCTCACCACAAAAGACTAGTCTGATGGATGAGAGAACCCCTAGTGCTTAAGTACCACTAGGTGTGGAAGCACCTAGCCAATGTGGGATTGTAACATTCGGAAAATCAACTAAGCAGATATTCAAGAAAGGCTCAAGATATGTACTTGATTTCGATAACGAGGCTATGTCATTGAAGATGCAATTGATGCTCAAGGCTGTTTTTGAGAAGGTCTTTGTGTGGCATTCCCTTGCTCCCATCTGTATTTGGAACCGTGAGCATTTATTGTTTTCATTGCCAAGACCACCAGAAATTGATGACCTTGAGGACAAGGGCGATTTCAAGGGGCGAGGAATGATGCGAATAAATAATGGGCCTTGGGCTGCTGAAGGCCCACACTCGTATTATTATGTTTGTTAGTATAAGAATGAGTATGTACCGAAAGAAACAATTAATCAATCAATGAATACAACTTCCTAAACCCTAACTCTTCTCTTCTCTTCTCATCTTCTTCTACTCATCTCCCATTTCATCTCGTTGCATCTACCAGGTCCGCATCAATTGGTGCTTTCATTGAGAGAGTAAAAGTTGGATGTGGACCATGGCAAATCAGACATCACCAATTGTGAGTCAAATACTCCTGAAGATCGAAAACATGATCAAAACTTTGGAGGGAATGAAACCGACTCTTGAGGAGAGGCAAGCTCACTCGGCGAGAACACCAAGTCGATCCGACCAAGTACAGCCAGTCAACGAGGCCACGACCACCCCGGACTCACCCTTGTTGACTACGCCTACTGGACAAGCCTTGAGCGAGTCGTCGGGGAGTATCATCCCGCACTCAGGCCAGCCACTGCAGCTTCAGGACAATGTCTCATCTGAGCCAAACTCCAGAGCCGACAACCGAGTGCCAAACTCTATCGTTGATAATACGATAGAGATGGTTGATGTTTCTCAAGAGGCTGACCCATCGATTGGTAGGGCACTTCCGGAACGACAACAAATGGTAATAATCAACACCTCTGACTCTTATTATATTTTGGATAATAAGATTGCTGATGTTTGTGTAAACGGAGGAAGAACTGGTGAAATCCAGTTTTGTGTTGACAGCAACATTTCAGAGCGATGCCTTACACCTGTTTGTGAAAATGATTCAGTGAATGTGATTTATTTGTTTGTCACAAAGATGGCTTTTGTGGGAAGCTGGTGCTATGTTCAGCCACTTGGAATTGCTACAAAACCACCGGCAAAACCTCCGGATGGCTTGTTGAAGATACTTTCGGTGCTCAATTCTTACCAATTAATGACATTACTATCAATTATAGTTGCTGCCGAAGAGTCTGATGCGGTAATTAGGCCATGTGTGAAAGGAAATTGTCTTCATTACTTAATGATTCAAACTGGGAAGCTTGTATCAGAAGAAGAGTCTAACTTCTTACCTAAGTTGAGGTTGTTTGGAGATCTCTCGTTTTATGTCAGCATGTTTGACTTAGCTGCTTGTTGTAAGCGTGACGGGAATGACGAGATGTTTAAGTATGATCAGCTTATTCGAAAGGTATTGGCGACTATGGCCAATGGGAAAAAAGTTGAAGTTACTACAAAATTTCTTGAACAAGATTGCTGTGAAATGGAAAGAATTACTAGTGAAGTTTGTTCCTTTGCTGGATACTGGAGAATGGGAAATCTGAGTACAGTTTATGATGATAACCGTATTTTTGATGGTGATATATTACTCTTCACCTTAAGTCATCAGAAAAGTGAAGACTCTTACTTGTTGATTATTGGGACTACACAAGAAAGATATGACGCATTAAATTTCCAACATGAAGATACTGGACTTGTTTCTGGGATTTTGGCTTGTCTATGCCTATATGCTTTTGTCTATGGGTACAAGCGTGATATTAAGGCGGTCACTTTTAGGCTTGTCAGGTGGCAAAGTGATGGGAAGGAAAAACCGTGTTTGGATGGATCAGAGAGATGTGCATGACAGGGATCATGATAAAATGTCTGATATAAAAGGTGACATGTGGGTTGTGGGTCATTTAGATGATCACTTTAAAATGCTTATTGTAAATGTTGGAAGGGAGACTCAAGTTTGGGATGACTACAAATGGTTAACTCTGATTGATGATGTTGATTATATTCATGGAAGGCGGCACAAGAGCCTGAGATGTAAGATTAATTATCGAGATGACGAGGATTGTGCTAGATATATATATATTCCTGCCCTCGGTTTTCAAGGAATGACGCATATTGGGATCTCGCTATAATTGGCAGAGCTAGGCCTCGTTCTCAAATTATGAAAGATGAGCTCTGCTACATGGTGAACAAGTGGGTTGATGAGAAAAAAGTGTTTCAACTTTATCTATCATGTTGCGCAGCAGTGAGCTATAAACTTGATTCTGGACATAATGATGAATTGTATGGGGATATTAGAGTTTCAAGTATGTGTGGAGTTTATGGGTATGGCAAGCCAGCAGCTATCGAGGACATAGTTATTCTATGGGAGGTTAAGAAAGTACCTGTCACATATCATGGTTCTAGTTTGGTTGTTATATCAGATGTTGGTACTTCAGTTAAAATAAAAGTTGATTTGTGTGAGGACAGAGGTGACCTGGAATGGATTAGCCCCACTGTTTTGGGTTTGCAAGTTATGTCCAATAATGAAATTTATAAGGACTTTTTGATGGCCAATTTGCAGGCTTCTCATAGCATCAGTTGGTCTGCTTCATACAAATTCTCATATGAAAATAGTTGGATGTTGGGCATTGACGGGAGCGTCGGTTGCACTGTCGTTAGGGTGCAATGCGTCTCGTACAAATAAATTTATAATGTCCACTACTCGCGACTTAACTACTGGGTAGTAAGGGTAAGTAGGGGTCGAACCCAAGGGAATTAGGGGGATAGATTGTTCGTTACGGCTTACACGGTGCGTGATTTTAGGTCGAGTGTGGACTTACTGCTAATTACTAAACTACTGTTTTTGGGTTTTTTGGGGTTTTTTGTGCGGAAAGTAAATACAGAAAATAAATACTAAAATTAAATACAGAAAATAAAGGAGTTGAGGGTTAGAAGACTTACAGTGGGTGATGCGTGATTGTTGATTCCTCCGGTATGTGAGTGGTTGGTGGTTGTGTTTGATTGAGCAGTTATACTAGGAAATTAAATACAGGGGGTGTTTGCAATTGAAAGAGCGTATTCGGTTTCAGGTATTCTTGTATTATCACATGCTTATTAGTTTAGTAAATCTTCTAAGTATTCAAACGATGAATCGAGGCTAGCGATAGCTCAAGACTTGCAACATTGGCTAAATCACACTTGTTCTATTTAGACTAGCGCCCGTACCAGTTAGGTACGCTAGTCTATGTGCATCCACCTGCTCTCCTGTTACGGTTTCCCATAATGGTTTTTTAAATATAGTCGACCTCTTTCAGATAGCTTTGTCTGTTACGACCTCCCCTATCCGGGTGTGATCACGAATATCTTAAGGAAGAACTTACGAAGTTGGACCCCTAATGGTCACATTCCCAAAATCGTTCACTCTACCTTAGAGACATTCTGACTTTTATATGGCACATAGAACAAGTATTGAATACTAAGAAAATAAACTAAGCTAATTAAACATTAAATAATACAAGATTATACCTTCCGCCGAATGAGGAGTTTAGCCTCGCCTGTCCATGGAGGAGGGCGCCTAGCCAAATATCGTAACTTTATTGATCCAAACCAACTTACAAAATATTACAAAATGTAGAGAGATAAGTGATTGTGTATGGAATGGTTTTTTGGATGATAAAATGAGGAGGGGTGAGCCTCCTTTTATAGGAGAAATGGGAGGAAATGGAGGGCTAGGATTGATTTGATCCAAGGGTGGAGGATGAGGCATGGATGAGCCAAGGAGGCGCCGCCACTTGGCGGTGGTGGAGTGGTGGAGCTCAGCCGCCGGTAGGAGGTGGTGGTGGAGGAGCAAATGGTGGTGGAAGCCACCTTCCAAGCAAGTCATCAAGTCATCCAAGGAGGAGAGAGGAGGAACATGTGGTGGAGGAGCCACCACATGGCGGCGGCTCATTGGGCGGAGGAGAGCCGGTCATCCATGGAGGAGGAGGGAGGAGCCGCCGGTGGTGGGTGGTGGTTTTGGGGTGGTTTTTCTCTTTGGCCACCTCTTCTCCAAGTCACAAGTCATCTTGCCCATATGTGAGTTTTGTACAGTTTTGCACTGTCTTTTCACAAAACTGTCAGTGTAATTTGGCACTGGGTTGACTTGATTCCATCTCTGCACAATTTGTGATAGTGATTCATCGTCAGGATCCTTGATATTTCTTCAGTCGGCATATGATCTTGACCTTGAATCGACTCCTTATATCTTTTCTGTGCTAAAAGCCTCTCCTTAACGTGTTTTCACTTTAATCTCTAAAATGCCCTGTGGAAATATATCGGGACTAACAAGTGGATGTTAGACAGACAAACAGTCTAACTTGGGGGGTTTATCTGTGTTTTTGATTCGTATAATTGTGGTCCATCAAATCACCCCCCACTTTTAGTTGTTCGTCCCGAACAATGCTTTATATGGGCGTCACTATGTAAGTTGGTTTGAAGTATGAAATTAAGTTTGCGGTACTCGATTTCTCCTAATTCATGCATTACTACTTATAGCCAATTTAAACTGTAAAAATAATTAGAAGTAACTTGATACGTGTACCTTCGTGCCGAGATGCGAATTATTCCGGATGTTTCGGGAGATAGCCCTTTTTAGGCTCTTGGACTACACCCTCGGGACCGTCTCGCACTATATGGTTTTCTTGTAGCTTTCTCTAGCACGTGATTCGATTCGGGTTTCAGTGAGTTAAGCCTTTTTGATTTTCTTTTTTCTACTTTGGCGAGGGACTAGCTTTTTTGTAGTGATTCTGCCTCTGTCTTTTTGAGTGCTTCACTTTTGCTCGGTTAAAACCTTCACAATTTTTTGGGCCTTAGGCCTCTTTTGATTTTCTTCTTTGAGTTTTTTTCTCCTTTGTGACTTGCTAGTCCATTTTGTCAGCCTTCTTGGGAGGTCCAATCATCGCCCGCAAGCCTATGGAAATACCTCCCCTCTCCTCTCGTCTTCGTCGTTTCGCGCGGGTCAAGATGAGGGTCGCTCATTTATTTTCTCGACTATTTTGACTAGAGAGAGGACGGTCTGATTCCCGTCCTCGCCTTTGCATAGATGCTTCCTGGCGGAGTTTGACTCAATTGTTCACTGAAAATCCGAAGTGCAGCCTCCACTGACTTCGAAAACCATATAGTTTGATTTGATCCTTTAAGTGCTTGCCAAGCCTCTCTAGGGCAATTTCTATCAACTCCACATCCCTAGGTTATCTCAACACAAAGGGACAAATGAAAAGTTACATTCTAAGTTTTTAAACAGTTTGCCTTTTCATAAGGTTGATGCATGAATCATGATCTATCTTTTTCACATTCTTAAGTTCATACTTTCAAAAAGATACTTTTTTTTAAAAAAAAAGAAAAAACATGCATTGGTTCTCACCCCCCACTTTTGAACGAAGGCAAGCCTTAGTTCAAAAGTCATGCAAATATATATAGGAGAAGGAAATGACTTTAGGAAAAAAGAAGAGCAGAACTCCCTTTAAGGTGTCGAGTGAACGACATGGCATGAGGCTGGATAATCGAGGGAGTTCGGCTGGGGCCTTAAACTCTCAGCGCAGGCCCGGTAAATTCACGGAAGCTGCCTGGCTGATCTGATCCTTGCTCCGAAACTTAATTCCTACATGTAAGACATTTAATCTGGACAAAAAGATGGGTGAGAGCGCTTATTGAAAATTAAAATGACAGAAAGTAAGATAGTGTCGGGTTACCTCCCGACCAGTGCACTTGTTTAACGTCGTTGGCTCGACAGTACCTCGTTCTGGATCATTGGTTGGGATCCCATGGGTGGCTCAGGTCAAACTTCTTTTTGGCAGCTCTTTTTTTCCGCTCAACGAACTTGTGGAGTGATGGGCTCGGTTTGGTTCTCCATTGGTTTGGCAGGTTCTTCTTTTCATAGCTCCGAGAAGGTGGGGCTCCCTTGACCATGGCTGCTGGTCCATCAAGTCGAGCTCTCTTGCTTCTCCTTCCAGGTTTCCATTCTCTTGGCCCATGTCTTTGCCGCTTCTTCATGTATGGTCGGTTGGCATCTTTGCAGTTTTGGAAGTTCAGTCTTTTGCCAAGCGACCTCAAGCATGTGCCCTTGCTAACCCTCTTCTTTGTGGCAGAGATGATTGACCGTTTTAGAACGAGTGAGTTTTCAGGGCCGCTTTGTTGAGTCGTGGTGAGTGAGAGCTCCATTGATGGTTTTTCTTGCCCTTGATTTGCCTCCAACTCTCCTTGTACCGCATTATTGACCACATCATCATCGGGCGCTGTGATTTGCATAGAAACCGAATGGTTAAGTAGGGGCTTCTCGGCCATGAGAATCGGGTCTTTCTCGAGCAGATTGGTGATGAGGACCGGTTCAAGTGGCTCGGCTGGTTTGGCAATGAGGACTGGGCCTGGCTTGATTTCCTCATCCGCTTCGGTAGTGAGTTCCCATGAAGACTCCTCCTCGATGCTTTCTGTATCTGATTCGTCCATCACTTCGGATGGCTCGGGAGTGATATCCCATGTAGGCTCTTCCTCGTCCCACACTATATCGGTTTCCGGTTCTAAGTCTTCTGATGGCTCGGGAGTGATATCCCATATGGGCTCTTCCTCGGTGCTTTCGGTTCCCGACTCATCCATCATGGCCTCTGTCAGCCTTGTGGGCACCAATGTTGGCTCTTTTAGAGTCGCCTCCATATCCATTACTGCCCTTGTACTGATGTCTTCTCTCGGTTTTGTCGCGGGCAAGATAATAGGTGTGGTGTCGGGCTTGTTTTGTACTGAGTCCACTTTCATCGTTGGTGCCATATCTTCGGTTTGGTGCATTGGCCCTCGTTTTGTGCTTGTGGCCAAATCCTTAATGAGGCCCCAGGCTTCATCTATGTTTAATTCTATTATTGACCCTCCTGCAATAGTATCTAGCAAGCAAAGCTCCGGAAGTCTCATCCCAATAAGAAATGCCTGAATAAGATCTGAATATGCGAATCCGTGGTGCGGGCAGCTCGCCACAATGGAAATGAAGTATGCCAAGTACTCGTCCAAAGTTTCGTCCCGGGATTGCGTAAGGTTGAAGATCTTATTGCGGACATCAAGTTCGAAAGGTGTTGGGGGAAATTCCTCATAGTACCAAGGCTCTCTTTCGTAGTAGGAAGACATTATGTATAACAGAAAAAAGAACAACTACCCATTCCCTAATTCCCCGGCAACGGCGCCAATTTGACGGGAGCGTCGGTTGCACTGTCGTTAGGGTGCAATGCGTCTCGTACAAATAAATTTATAATGTCCACTACTCGCGACTTAACTACTGGGTAGTAAGGGTAAGTAGGGGTCGAACCCAAGGGAATTAGGGGGATAGATTGTTCGTTACGGCTTACACGGTGCGTGATTTTAGGTCGAGTGTGGACTTACTGCTAATTACTAAACTACTGTTTTTGGGTTTTTTGGGGTTTTTTGTGCGGAAAGTAAATACAGAAAATAAATACTGAAATTAAATACAGAAAATAAAGGAGTTGAGGGTTAGAAGACTTACAGTGGGTGATGCGTGATTGTTGATTCCTCCGGTATGTGAGTGGTTGGTGGTTGTGTTTGATTGAGCAGTTATACTAGGAAATTAAATACATGGGGTGTTTGCAATTGAAAGAGCGTATTCGGTTTCAGGTATTCTTGTATTATCACATGCTTATTAGTTTAGTAAATCTTCTAAGTATTCAAACGATGAATCGAGGCTAGCGATAGCTCAAGACTTGCAACATTGGCTAAATCACACTTGTTCTATTTAGACTAGCGCCAGTACCAGTTAGGTACGCTAGTCTATGTGCATCCACCTGCTCTCCTGTTACGGTTTCCCATAATGGTTTTTTAAATATAGTCGACCTCTTTCAGATAGCTTTGTCTGTTACGACCTCCCCTATCCGGGTGTGATCACGAATATCTTAAGGAAGAACTTACGAAGTTGGACCCCTAATGGTCACATTCCCAAAATCGTTCACTCTACCTTAGAGACATTCTGACTTTTATATGGCACATAGAACAAGTATTGAATACTAAGAAAATAAACTAAGCTAATTAAACATTAAATAATACAAGATTATACCTTCCGCCGAATGAGGAGTTTAGCCTCGCCTGTCCATGGAGGAGGGCGCCTAGCCAAATATCGTAACTTTATTGATCCAAACCAACTTACAAAATATTACAAAATGTAGAGAGATAAGTGATTGTGTATGGAATGGTTTTTTGGATGATAAAATGAGGAGGGGTGAGCCTCCTTTTATAGGAGAAATGGGAGGAAATGGAGGGCTAGGATTGATTTGATCCAAGGGTGGAGGATGAGGCATGGATGAGCCAAGGAGGCGCCGCCACTTGGCGGTGGTGGAGTGGTGGAGCTCTGCCGCCGGTAGGAGGTGGTGGTGGAGGAGCAAATGGTGGTGGAAGCCACCTTCCAAGCAAGTCATCAAGTCATCCAAGGAGGAGAGAGGAGGAACATGTGGTGGAGGAGCCACCACATGGCGGCGGCTCATTGGGCGGAGGAGAGCCGGTCATCCATGGAGGAGGAGGGAGGAGCCGCCGGTGGTGGGTGGTGGTTTTGGGGTGGTTTTCCTCTTTGGCCACCTCTTCTCCAAGTCACAAGTCATCTTGCCCATATGTGAGTTTTGTACAGTTTTGCACTGTCTTTTCACAAAACTGTCAGTGTAATTTGGCACTGGGTTGACTTGATTCCATCTCTGCACAATTTGTGATGAGTGATTCATCGTCAGGATCCTTGATATTTCTTCAGTCGGCATATGATCTTGACCTTGAATCGACTCCTTATATCTTTTCTGTGCTAAAAGCCTCTCCTTAACGTGTTTTCACTTTAATCTCTAAAATGCCCTGTGGAAATATATCGGGACTAACAAGTGGATGTTAGACAGACAAACAGTCTAACTTGGGGGGTTTATCTGTGTTTTTGATTCGTATAATTGTGGTCCATCAGGCATACAATCTTGTGATCTCCTCATTCATTATGGCTGACAAACAGTGCATGTGTCCACAACATTCTCTTTTGCAATTTTCAAGTAATCATTATGGTTCAGTACTTCTATTTTCTTATCTCACTATTGTCCACAACATTAGAGGCTACAGATGGGTCGAGATTTGTGATTATTTCCGGGTTAACAATTATGGACTGGCTATTGAGAGGTCAAGGAAGGAGTTTAAGGGTTCACTGAACCGATGCTACTGGATTTCTAAAGTTATTCGCATAGAAGTTTTCAAATACAAGAAGAAGCACAAGGAGTCTATCATGATAGGATCTGATGAATGGTCGTCAACATATTTCAACTTTTTAGTTGAACTAGAGGATGGTCCCGAACCGTTTTTGAGGGATTCAAGGCGGCTTGTTCGAGTCCCATTGCTGCAAGATTCAGTCTATGCACATATCCTTGAACTTGTGCCAGATGCATTTATGGAACCTATAGTTTTAGATGCTTTTGTCAAATGGCTGACTAGAAAGAAGATTGCAATTAAGGCTTCTTTACTGCTTGGCGACCTGTTTGTGTCCGGGACTGTGCTAATTCAGTACATCAAAGAGGTCATTGACGATGCAATGAAAGTGGCAGATGTTACTTATGTCTCACTCCTGCAAGAACTAATTGGAAGCCATCCAAAGCAATATGCCGGAAAATCAACTAAGCAGATATTCAAGAAAGGCTCAAGATATGTACTTGATTTCGATAACGAGGCTATGTCATTGAAGATCAATTGATGCTCAAGGCTGTTTTTGAGAAGGTCTTTGTGTGGCATTCCCTTGCTCCCATCTGTATTTGGAACCGTGAGCATTTATTGTTTTCATTGCCAAGACCACCAGAAATTGATGACCTTGAGGACAAGGGCGATTTCAAGGGGCGAGGAATGATGCGAATAAATAATGGGCCTTGGGCTGCTGAAGGCCCACACTCGTATTATTATGTTTGTTAGTATAAGAATGAGTATGTACCGAAAGAAACAATTAATCAATCAATGAATACAACTTCCTAAACCCTAACTCTTCTCTTCTCTTCTCATCTTCTTCTACTCATCTCCCATTTCATCTCGTTGCATCTACCAGGTCCGCATCAGCCTGTTCCAAGGTCATTGGTTGGATCCTGGTCATCTTGGTCCTTCGAACGAGGTCCTAACATGCACCTACTAGCTAAAATTAATTTAAAATATTAACAAGTTTTAATGATTTAACTATGTGCAGAAAAACAAATAGAGGATTGTTATTTTTTCATATAATTCGTCACCGAGAAAATACACTAAAAAATCAAGATTTAAATTCATTTATCCAAATCACAAGATCAATGAATATGCTTTATTTGTATTTTTTTTATCAAAAATTAACTTTGTACTTGATCTTTTTCCGTTAATATAAACCGTGTACACCGAATGCGTTCCGCACCAATGTGACTCACGGAATTACGAAAATGGGAAATGCTAATTATTGTCTTTTAAATTCAGCCTCGTTCCCTGCTGTCTTTTTGCTTCAATTTGATTTAGATTCAATGTCTGCCTGTCCTAAGAGCATCTGCACCGGTAGAGATTTGGAGCAGGTGCGAGCTGAGGTGGAGCAGGTGCGAGTGGCTGAATTTGTGCAGGGAAGAAGAGCAGCTGCTGAAGTACGGGGAGGTGCGAGGGCAGCTGCTGGAGTTTGTACGGCTGGTTGCTCAATTAGGGTTTTGAGTGTGAGTTTTAGGCTTGTGGGCTGTTTTGGGCCCAGTAAGTTAATTATATTAATTTTTTCAATTATGCATGTGCAGTTGACTAGTTTGACCAGTTTAAAATACATAAATTGAAATGCATACAAATTAAAATAGAAATAAAAACACAAAGGAAACTCAAATACATAAAGAAATTGAAGCATATAACCGAAAATTGAAATGCATACAAGTTTGAAAGACAAAACAAAAATTCAAAGTTCTTCACCGATTGCCATGACCCAATTATGTTTCACTAGGTAACTTTGAAGTTAGGCATGTAAATATGCAGATTGAAGAGTAACAAGAAGATTATGAAACGCTTCCAACTGGATCATGATGAATCCGACTACCATTTGGATCGATTGGCCCATCATACACTGTGAAAGCAATAGATGGATTGTACAGATCTTCTTCTTCGTGCTCGATAAATTCTTCCTCAATAATCATGTTATGCATGATAATGCAAGCTAACATAATTTTTTTTTCAAACACTAAGTCGATGGGTCATACCTGCGTGACGAAGTATTGCCCAACGAGATTGTAAAATCCCAAAACACCTTTCAACATCTTTACGATAAGATTCTTGTTTCTTTCAAAATAACTTTTCTGCATCATTTTGTGGATTAGGAATTGTTTTGACAAAGGAGGAGTACCTTGGATAAATACCATCGGTTAAATAGTAACTGTTATCGTATGTGCTCCCATTGACTTTATACGTGACTCGTGGTGAGATTCCAGCAAGGAGAGGGTCGAATATGTCCGATTTGTACAACACATTGAGATGATTTTGTGCTCCAGACATACCAATGAAATTGTGCCAAATCCAGGTATCGTACGAGGCTACTGCCTTTAAAATGATAGTGGGATGACCTTTACGATTGGTTCAACATATTATCGAAAATCTTATCCAATAATACAAGAGATAGTATACAGATTTTGAGATATTCACAATCTAAGTGTACACACGTGTCACATAACGATTGGGTCAATATTATCAAAAATCTAATTAAATAATCCAAACGATAGTATACGGATTTTGAGATTTTCACAATCTAAATGTATACACGTGTCACACGCTTATTAGGTAAAAATGTAATCGAAAATCTCGATTAATTTATCAAGAATAAACAATAATAATATTTTATTTGATGAATAGTGCAAGGACGTGCTGAACTTTTGAACTGGTGCATAAATTGCAGATCAAGAAGGTACTGCTTGCTTAGGAGATGCTGATTGAGCACTTTCTCCATTTGAGGAGGTGCTGAATGGGTGCGGATGCTCTAACTATTTGTTTCAAACATTAGCTCTAATCAATCTTAACTGAAAGAAAAACTGCAATAATCCAAATTAAAACTCCCACTATTTTTCAGCATCAAGTGATGCCAGTACTGTCAAAGTTTCTGCAGATAGCATGATAAAATATATAATAATGATGTCCAAAGCAGAGAGATCATAACTTAATTCAGGAGGTAACAAAGACAAGCCAAACATAGTTGTTTGTGACTGTCAAAACACAGGATAATAAATGGAGCACATTATTCCTGCTAGTCTTTCTTGATGCTGATCCCGAGAGCCTTCTTGACTGAACAAGCTTTGCTATGCTTCTTCTTCTGGTCGCATTTGGCTTCAGCATCTTGATCAGCTTCTTTCAGGCGCTCCCAACGCTCCATATTCACATTGAAAAGGGACCACATGGTTTGTAAGTCAGTGGAGTCACTGAACATCTCAACGTCGTGTTTCAGCTGAAGATAACTTTCGCTCATTTTGAATTTCTCAACCGGAGGAGTTTCTTTAGGAATGTTATCTTCTACACTAATCTCTGCAAACAAGTACATATCAACAAGGATCATTTATATCACAATCTAGATGGAGCAGTTGCACAAATCATTCAGTGGATCGTATAGTAAATATTTACAATTTATAGCATTTTCACTATTTTGATGGGCGACAGAGAGATACATATGAAATTAGTAATAATAATCAGGAACACTGATATGGACTTGAAAATTTACAAAAAATAAAATAAACATGTTTGCCCCCTGACAATTCGATGAAAAGGACTCAGAGAGTGAAAATTAAAACATGAAGGAACGCAACCTGATTATTGGTAACCAATATCGCGACCATTGCCTATTATTAATCTGTATGCCATATTTCAGTGTGCAACCAAGTCTTGGTAAACAACAGCTTCTTATGGATTATAAGCTATCCCAACAAGTTCCAATTGGGAAAGAGTATCGAATGTGCGACCCAATGAATTAAGGAAAGTAAATTGGCAGTATGGTCAAAAGTGCAGAGCATACCTGGATCATGTTTAGTCGCAGTGCCGGTTGCCAAGCATTGATTCATGAATTGCTGCAAGCATTTCATTTTCGGCCAACAATGAACCTTCTCCATCAACGCAATCGGTGTATGAATTCCCAAAACTGCGATGCGAATGAGTAAATTTTATAGCCGGCGAGGTCATTCCAATGAAAATCTCCAAATGTAGAAAGGTTGTATACGGCTACTTTCACAATCATATTTTGGTATGTTAAAAGTTCTTTTATTACTTTATGACTTGCGGTAATTTATTTTAAAGAAATAACATTGATATTTTAAAATCAATTAATTTGCTACTTTTTCAGATTCGTTCCAAGTTTAAAAGATCGAATCAAAGCCCGTTGACCATGAGATACGGTTGGAGACGATGGCCAACAGGTCGCACCTTGAGTTACACATCTTCAAAACAAATGCGACTACTTAGTTTGAAATGTCTCACCCCATATTGTAAAATTAAACTAAAACCCTCTAGGATCTAGGAGCAAATATGAATAGTATTTTCCGAAATAAGTAAAAGATTTAATAGACATAATTTTTGAGGTTCAAAATTATTCCATTTGGTGATGGGGAAAAAGATTCAAATAACAGGGGGCAACATAATAAAAGATCATTACCGTAATAGGCAACAATGGTACACAATAGGCTATATACCTGAAAAAACATGCCAAAGCCTCTAAGAGTAATGATCTAGATGAAGAGTATTTTCCGAAATAAATAAAATATTTATAGACATACATTTTGATGTTTGAAATTATTCCATTTGGTGATGGGAAAAAAATATTCAAATAACAAGGGCGCGTCATAATAAAAGATCATTACCGTAATAGGCGGCAACGGTACATAATAGGCTAAATACCTGAGAAAACAAGCCAAAGCCTTGTCGCGAATACGGAAACAACATCTTCGTGCATCAGATTACTTTTTGTATGAATAATTTCAATGAACACCGTGTCTGAAAAATATAATTTTCAGTACTGAATATAGCAAATTACTACCTTGAAAGAAATGGCCGGTATCTAGTTTATGCTAAGAAAATGAAGCATCAGTAGAACTAAACGGGAGAAATTGGTATGAGGCACAATGAATTACCTTTCGAGACACAAGCCAATAAGAAAGAGGACAATGGTGGCAATGATAAGGTCCATGAAAATGGCAAGCGGCAGCTCATAGAAGAAGACCAACAATGTGTAGGGCTTTGTCGCAACAAGATTTGGTGCTAACTTTCTCCAAGCATCCATGTCCGTTCCAGTCTTTCAATTTCCCAATTTGGGAATCGAAAGCACGGAGTTGAAGGGTTAGGTCAGGATTTTGAACCAGAACTGCGAGAAGGGCAATCTGGTTTGTGTGAAAAGGAAGCTGCTTCTGCTTCTGCTTCTGCTTCTGCAACTGTCAACGTGTATGGAGGTCAATCAGTTTAACTCATCGAGCGATTTCGTCGACCGTGATCAGAGGAAAATATATGTCTTCTTCTTCTCTGTATTTCATGGTGAAATAATCAACTTTATTTAAATAGCGGAGCACAGTTTGTTGAGTCGTTTGAATTCTTGGTAATTTGTAAGGATTTCACTATATTTTTTCTCAATTTTGTGAGGAGTGTTATTCATTTCTTGAGTAGTATATTTTTTTCTTAATTTGTGAAAGTTGTATTTTCATTCCGTCTGGGTGTGGACGTATTTTTCATCTCTTGCGGAGGTGTTATTCGTCCATCGTGAACGTGTTGTATCAGGCAGGTAGGTGTTGTTATGTCGTCTATTCCTTCCATGCACGCATAGAGATGCTGATTTCAAGTTTATGCTTGTGGGTTTCGAAGTCATGTGTCATGATGATTAATTTTATGTATGAGATGTCAAAACTCATTATATAAAAAAAAGACAATTTATTATGTAATTCAATGTGATTAGAGTGTAAACGAACCATTACATTTATGTCCCGAGCGAAGGATGGGTATGTCATTTTTTTCGATGGAGATGGGTATGTCATTTTGAACCGAATACTAAATAAACTTAACTTCAATAGGAGAATTAAACTAAGAATTTCATTATAGTATTTGACTTTTAAGCTATAACAATCAAATAAAGCTTAAAAGTTACATGTTTAATTCAAAAATCCTACATGAAGTGTTAAACTAAACACTGAACTTTTAAGCAAAAAGCACATATCCTTAATGATCAACTTCTTCTTTATTTTTATTTTTTTGATTTATGGGCATATGATAATGTACGAATCATTCAAGTTCATAGCCCTTCTAGTACGATCAATCATTCTAACAATTGAAGCGCAGAATTTATAGCCTTATAGGCCACTTCTATCCATTCAAGTCTTTCAATAGAGGCAAAGTGGCCATATCATTTATAGAAGCAGAGAGTACTGAGCTATGACTACTAAGATGGTTCATTGGTGTGCAGGTGTTCTTCTGTTCATTTCCATTCATATAAACGCCTTCTTTAAAAATAAATAATAATCTGGATTCAAACTTGTTCCCCTGAAGGGGACTTGTGTGCCACTACTTGAAGTCTTGAACCAGTTACATTAACATCATATTGGAGTCTCTACCTATGGCCATATCACCGAAGGGTAAGATGCAGCACAAGGCAGGCAAATGCTTAAAGCAAAACAAAAACATTTACACACCTGGTCTATAGCAAGAAGAGCTACTGACTGGCCCGACCTAATGTCAACACATACCACGAAATACATAGGTCTTGCGTGACTAGATCATTCAACACTGGGAAAATGCCAAGATATGAGTTAACCAGATCAAAATACATGTATATTCACTACAACAATAACATACAAAAAACTGGACAGTAGGGCACAAAGCAAAGCAAGCCTATCTTCGCAACACATACATAATTTTTCTTAAACAAAGAGCGAGTTTGAACTACATGTCTAAGAGGAAGTAAATGACAAGGTCTGTACCAGCATTTTTAGTTTATAGAGTTGATGGATCTGTCTATCAAGCTAAGCTGCTAAACAGGCGGAATGTTGGAGAACGAAAAACCCTGGTATCCCTTGTAAGCATAGTAAGCGATCCGTGTGTAGTAAAATCCAGGTATGAACAGAATCGCTCCCAATATCGCAAAGAAAAGCCCTGCAAAAATGCATCACATTAAATCAATTTTGACTTGTTCCATGAACAGAAGAAAAAAAAAACCCTAAATTAAACACCGAAGATAAATTGAGAGTACCATGAGCTGAGTCGCCGCCTATATGATTGGCAGCCATGAAAATACCCAAGATGATGCCTAGGGTTCCGAATAGTAGAAGAGCGATGGCGAGACCGATCTCCCTGACAGGAGGTCTGTTGTTAACCATGTACGAGGTTTCCATCATAATGTCTTCATCGGAAATTGAGAAAGCGTGATCCACGTAAGCCATCAATTCCAACTCCGATTCGATGGATTGACTCAGGCTTGTGCTCGTTTGAATTTGATATGGTTGATTTCAGGAAGCTAGGTGATTTTGAACCCTCAACAACATCAAAGTCTTTTGAGTGTAGAAGACGACGCCTTCTTTATTCCTTTGCCTCCAGATGATTGTTAAAATGAGGCAGACAAAATAAGAATGAGGTATATGAGGCATGATTACAGCCATCTATTAATTTCGTGCATTGTGGACGCGTTACATAACAAATAGTAAAATATATAGTGTGAACGTGATTGGCGGCTCAACTGACGTGGCGAATGAAAGAACGAAATCGTGGCTCATCTCCCCTATATAATATCTAATTTTTAGGAAAAAGTACCCAAAAAAAACCTGAATTATCAATTTGTTTTATTCCAATGGAGATCCCCACCTACCAATTTCTCAAATGAGAGGGTAAAAATTAAAATGACGTCATAAGACATTTTTAAGAAAATGACAAACAAATGAGCGTTGAGATCCCATCCGAAGTAACAAATTTGATGAGAAATGAAAAAGTAATCACAACCATTCAATTTTTGATCCAACAACCCTTATTTTTGGAATTTTTTAATCTAAATATTTATATTATATGTTTGTAAGGGCTTTATTATAAATTTGTATCCCTGTAATTGCCGGTGTTACGAATTTTGTTTTTTAAGTCTACGAATTTTGATTCTTTAAGTTTTATTTACATTCCAAATTTTGTTCTTTAAGATACGAATTTTGATTACTTCTCATTTCTCACCAAATTTGTTACTTCTCATATGATGTTTTCCCAACAAATGAAATCATCAAGTCGCGCACGGAAGAGTTTTTCTGGACTCATTTCATTTATTTAACAAAGATAAGGTGCAAATCATAATTTTAGTGCAAACAGTAAAATTCATCAAAAATGGGTTATAATTCGTCGTCGAAAAAACCAAAAATACGACATAGTTCGTGAAAAGTGATTTATAATTTGTCGCCGAAAAATCATCCATACGACATGATTTGATCTCATCCATCTAAATGACCAAATCAAGGGTTTGTCACTAATTTGTATTTTTTACAAAAAAAAAGAAGCTCTTTGCACCGAATTCTTGTTCAACTTCTAAACTAAATTTAATTGAATCAAGTTAAAATTCTCTCACAAAAAGCAAAACCGATTAAACATTTAAAACTAGACACAAATTATTTTAGAAATCCACGAGGAATACATCGGTTCGAATCCTTGAACTTGTTATTACAAGGCAAATGTTCTACAGACTCAACCATCACCTTATTGGTCTTATTTGATCATTTCACTTTGATATTATTATTGTGGGGAGCGATCTGTTGAGAACTCTTAAAAATTCGAAAACTTGAGAACCCAAATGTCACCATTAAATTATGATGCATCTTTGAATTGGCATGTGACATATGTCTAAAAAACAAAGTCAAAAAATGTTTCTTTGACTTTGCATTAAATGCATCTTGGAAAATGCATATGGGACACGTGTCACCACCAAAATGCAAAATGCATATGGGACACGTGTCACCACCAAAATGCAAAATGCATATGGGACACGTGTCACCACCAAAATGCATCTTGCATTTTGGAAAGTGAAGATTGGGGTCTCAAGTTCTCGAAATTTAAAGAGATTCTCATTTGAGCGCTCCTATTATTATTATTATTATTTTATATTTTACCCTATTGGGCCTTCTTAGTAAATTAAGTATTTGATTATTAAATTTAGCAATCGATTAAATCCATCGAATATTATAAATCAACAAGTTGCGATAATTTCGAATTCTCTTTTTTGATAATGGGTGAGTACAATAACTTAGGACAATACAATGCAAATGATATTTTATCATCTAGTTTATATATATATATATATTGATCTCTGTAGCTCTAGCAAGACATCTTGACCGAATTCGAAATCATCTGGTACATTTTTTTCACTTCTGAAGCGCATGCCAGATTTGACACTTGACACATTTACCATGTATGGATCTGCACATCCACTTCAAGCACGTCCTTCTTGACAGCCGCACCTCCATGAGAGACGAAGCATTACACGAGGCGTCAAGAGAAAAGCATCCACGAGGGATGTAGGAAGCATCACGCGCAAGGCAGGAAGAGAAAGACGAAAATAAATAGAAAAATTATAAGAAGATTGGTGGTCCAGAATTCGAACTCAGGACATAAGGATCCAACCATCTCATAATGGACTAATTCCTAATTCTCATTTTAAAATAAGTTTGTACCGAACCGAACTCATTGCTTATGTTCAAATTATTTGGCTGCCATATTTCTAGATTAAATTGAAATTAAACTGAACAACTTAAATAGAACAACTCATCAAAAAAGAAATTTAAATAGAAGAGCTGAATTGAAAAAAACTAGACTTATAATGATTCAACCATCTGAATAAACTTTGGCATCAACCATCTGTAAATATCTTACAACTTTGCATTATTTCAACTCAACCTTGAAATGAAATCTTGAATGAAACCTGTTTTTTTTAATTAAAGCTGGTCGGTGCCAGCAGCTTTATTGATAAAAGAGGTTCAAACAGTCTGAACCGTGGCTACAAAAAGGAGTCCTCAAGCGCCAAGGGCTAGTTATAAAACTTAGCTCTGAAGACACTGAACAGACTAGAAACAGAAACTCGAGGACCAAACAAAGACCTGGACTACGAATGATAAGGGCAGGCATGGCAAGGGACCGGGAGGCCTAGGGGGTCAGCTTTGAGGGCGAGCCGGAAGGAAGCCGAGGTAGTAGACTGATCGGTTGCGGCGAGGAGTTAGGCCGGGTAGTTTGCAGCTCTGCAGATCTTGGAGAATTTGATATCATGTAAGTCAGCCGGGCGACCACGCTTATGGAGATCAACCATGCACGAGTGGCAAGATTGGCAGACAGTAATACAATGACCTTGCATACGCAGCTGGCGGACTGCGCGGGACAAGTCAGTAAGCGGGTGAAGGTGAGTAGTCTGGCTGCAGTGAAGGACCGCCCCAATGCTATTCCGAAGAACGAACGCTCCTCGGGGACCAACATCAAACCAGGCTACGTTCAAAGTTAGGTCAGTGGGGCAAGGCGTCCATCTTTTCCACCGAGTTTTAGGGACATAGGGCACTGGGAGATGAAGAGCTTTAAGGATGGCCTCATGGAGCAGACAATGAGAGTGAGGAATTTGAATACTGGGGGCTAACTTCTGAGTCCAGATCCGGACATTAGAGGTTATGTCCCTTTGGGCACCATCATGAATGAGGGCGTTGCGGTCTGCGGAGCAACCACACTTCCCAAAGATTGCAGCAAATCCAGACCATCCGAAGGCCATCAACATAGCTGGTGTTTTCCGAGAGCTGGTTGAGGAGATCCCACAACATCATTAGAGTATTGGGGGTTGCGATGTCTAAGAGAGTGCGGTCAACGTCCCAGACTCGGTTGGCAGCGTCACTATGGAGGAACATGTGAGAAGTGGTCTCCTCCTTGGGGGATTGACAGCAGCGACACATCGAAGCAAGGGTAATGCCACAGCGTCTCACTCTATCATCTAAAGGGATAGCACGATGCCTGAGCTTCCAAAGAAAGACGCTGATCTTGGGGTAATCCATTTACGCCAGATGTTGGCCATTGTTTTGTCAATATGCATGGGCCTGTTTCGCAGCATGTGAAAATTCTTAGTAGTGAAGGTGCCAGACGAGCTAAGTCACCACCCCGGCCAGCGGGTCCGGACTGTCAGAGATGGTGGAGGCTTGAAGGTCACGCACGCCATGCAGCAGCAGGCACGGCATGAGGGTAGCTATGGCGTCGTGATCTGACAAGAGTGCATGCATGGGGAGATTACGAATAGGCGCCGGGGGGGTTGGTGCCATAAAGCCAACAATAGTCATTGACTGATAAAAACCTGTTTTTAGTATCAACTCAAACTTTGGCATCAACCAGCTCAATATACTTTGGCATCAAACCTGTTTTTGGTGTAACAGGGCCTGTTTTGGGCATTTTGAATGAACACGCACAAAAAAAAACTCCTAAACAGCCAATCATATAGTAAAAATGCGAGGTAAAGTTTTATAGACACTGATGTCAACAGAGGAAAAGGAAGTCACAGGATTGCCTCAATTTCAATAGGAGCTGCAGTCAGATTGGTAAATCTTCTTTACATGAATAAAGTAACCATCCACTATACAGATTCTTCCCCATAGTTCTTATTCTGGCCAGCATCGTCAGTTTCTTTGCTCAATTTTGATTTTGAGTGTTTCGGAGATGTCTTCAGTGGCTGGGGGTTTTGACTACCGAGCGCATTGAGGTAAGTGTAAAAAGACATACCCGCAAGTGCTGTGATAGCCCCACAAATACTGATCGCACCGGGATTTGACCCAAACAGAAAAAACCCTCCTAGCAATATGACGCAGGTTTTGAACTGCCCAAGTACCACATGGGTGATAGCAGAAGTTGCTCTGCAAGTACCAAATGAAATTATAACACGATTCTCACATGACTAAAAGACTGAATTCTAGACTCAAAACACCGTATGTAACAAACTATATGTTGGCTGTTGACTAGGGAGAATTAGCGAATGCTAAACTCAGGTTGTTAATTGGTCCCCGATAATTAATATGCATTGAGGGGCGATGACTTTTCCGGCGCAATACAAATTTCTTCTTCAATGACAGTGCACCACATAAGTATGTAACACTGTTAAATGCAATCTGTTACATAGCAGAAAAATCGAGTAGAGAACTGACTGCCTAGTTTCACACGCAAAGATCACAAACATTTTTACATTACTATCATAAATCTTATACAAATCAAGCTGAAATCAGTATATTTGAAGTGGCCGGTGAACTGCCACGAAACTCATTTAAAAAAATTGTGGCAAAAATGAATCACTTACCCAAGCGCCAGGGCACCTGACCACTGGAGCAAGAAACCGAAAACACCCGACAGGAGTACAGCAGATGTGTTACGGAAGTTCCAATCGAAGGATAGAATACCAGGAGGATCAAGCCAAGGCATCATAGTGACCAAAAACAGCAGAGTAATAGGCGTTGTTTTCCACATCAGCCTGCTCATTTTAATTTACGTTGGTACACGAAAAAACCAAGATAAATTTATCGTGAATGAATCACAAAAAATGGAAGGGAAATAACATACGCCAAGGCAGTCCAGTTCTCCTGTTGTTGCATATTGGACCAAAGAATCTTATTGGTAGCACTAGGAATAATCCACGCCAATGCCACACAAGCACCAAAAAAATGAAATTGCAAGTCACTCACAGTAGCTACGGCAACTCCAACAGATACTACAGCTAGTGAGAAAACCTGGAAAAAGTATCAAATTCTTAGTTATGGCCCAGCTGATGGCTTGATGCAGGAACAACATCTGAGTAACAGAGATCTGATATGGATATCACAGCTGTCACAAATATGGCTTTGTATGCTGAAACAGATGCAGGAACAACATCTGAGTATCATGAGTCCAGTTCAACGAGTTTCAGCCTACCTTTATGTAAGAAACTTTCTTCCCAATCAAAATGAATTCGGCCAAAACAATACTTGGAGTGACAGCAATCTTAGCCATCTGATAAAACCCCACACTGCAAAAACATACATTAATGAATAAAAAGATCTCAGGCTATATGATAAAGAAAAACATGACAGAAACATTCTGACCTGTTATATTTCAAACTGACATTTGCAAGACCAGTGGAGAAAGACATTACAAATCCTAAAGCCACCAATGTAGATAAACGTGACTTTGTCGTGGGAGATGCAGGTAGGATAGAGAATGCATTAAGAATGGCCATAAATAACCAGCTAATTACGTAATGAATAAATGTAAGGCAGATTGGGAAATTAAACCCAACTTCACCAAGCACCTGAAACAGTCGTAAGCAAGAAATATGAGACGTGCACAGTGATACATTAATCTCAGTATGCACGTGCTATAAATACAAAACAAGGGAAACAGACCACTTTGTTCATCATGATAATGGCAATAGAGACCAGGAAATTGAATGTAAGAGCGACAGAGGGTCCACATATACGCTGCTGTTGGCGCTTAGCACCCTCTGATGAACGCAATTCATTAAACAATGACCCTCGCACATTCTCAAGCGCTCTTCCTGTATAAGTACAAGAGGGAACTTAGCATACATAAAGAGATAAAATGGCCTAAACATCAATGTTTTCGTACAAATCAGAAATGAATTATGAAGAAGTCATTTGACTCATTCCAATGAAGCAGAGTGAACACACACAAAAAAAACTGGCATTTTGGCAGAAATATGTGGAACTAATTGAAATGCTATATTGAACAAAAAAAGGCTGAAAATAAAGAAATATCTGGTTGCTGGAATCAGAAAAGATACTGTTTTTTTTTTCATTAGTAATTAAAGGAAGAGGAAGCAACCTCGTTCGCCGGCATCACTATCCTTGCGCTTAAGGATCCTCCTAACATCTTTCCTGGAGAAGAAGTTGAGCATTTTCGTAAACACGGGCAGAAATTTATTTGACCATTACTCCGTGAAATCAAATTGAGAAGCAGAAGCAGTAACAACGGAAAATGTAGCAACAAGTTGAGAGCGTGGGAACAAAATCAAATTGAATCAATTTAGGGTCGAAGGGGGCTGTGTTTGTCGATTGTGGACAAGTGAAGGGCGTCCGGAGAGAAAAAGAGAGCAGACAGGCGGTGATTGCGGAGAAGGCGGATACAATACAAATTAGAGTTAGAGTTGGACTCGAGTAGAGAGAGACTAAAAGAGAGAAAATGGAACTGCTTGGCTTGTGATTTCATAGTTAATAAAACCGGACCGAATCGGTGACAGATTCGGTTTTGTTATTAAACCGGTTATGCAATTAACTCGATCAAAAAATCCGATTCAATCAATCGATTTTGACTAAACCGATGATCCGATCGATTCAATCGGTTCAATTTTGAGTGTGAAAAATCAAAAAAAAATTGAAATATATGCGACTCAAACTTTAGATCCGTATGTAGTTATTCTCTACTATTCCACTAGGTAAAGAATCAGTTGCGTTTTGTAAGTTAATCATGTATATTCATTTATCAAACTTAATATTCATGACGATTAATTTGAATTTGAGAAATTTTAATCACAACTTTGATTTGATATCAAATAAAATTTTCAATTTTTTTTCCGATGAGAATTTTTTTGATTAATATGATTATATCATGAGCTGAAAAGTCATGTTTGATTAGTTTAAATAATAGCTATAAAATCTATATAAAAAATAGCTATAAAATTAATAGTTTAAATAATATACTATCAAACAGCTTTAAATTTGAAATCTTACATTTTCAAATATTTATTTTTGAATAGATATTACTATATTTTTTATATAAGATATAATTCTAAGGATGTGATTTCCTGGCTCCGCCTCTAAATGTTGCGACTTGTGATTTGAGACTAAATTTTATATAATTATTTTTTATTGTTTTAAGATTGATTTGTACTATTTAAATTCTAAATTTGTCGTTGTTATTGTCATGATGTTGTAAGAATGAGATCATATGAGAAGTGTGTAATTTTGTGAGAAATGAGAATTTATGAGAATCATTAGATTCAAGATCAGACGGTTGTAAATAATCTCTAAATTTGGCATTTAATTAAATGAAAATTATAGATCGAAGGGCATTTTGGACAGAAATAACCAATCGTGCATATTGGATCCCATTTTTCCGAGATAATTGATCTCGTCCACTAAAGCAGCAGGCGAAACGTGGATTGCCCTACTCCTTAACCGATCTACGAACAACGCAACCGCATCGCTCCATCTCCGGCTTCTGATACACATCGTCAACTTCGATGGCGGACAATCTGACGCAGATCCTTGCCAAACCGATCCTATTAGCGGACCAGGTCATCACGGCTGCAAGCGAAGCCAGCTCTGTCAAGCAGGAGAGCGCAGAGCTCAAGTCCAAGTCCGAGAAGCTCGTTAACCTACTCCGACAAGCGCAACCTACTGAAACTGCTTCTGTTTTCATCTATTAACCTCTTTTTGTCATTGAATTGAGTTAATGGAAAAGAGTCTTATCATTGAATTGAATTGAGTTATTATTTGGACAATACCTTTTTTATATCAATGATTTCGGCTTAAAATACGTAGCATTTTATATCACTGAAATATGCAGCATTTTAAATTGAAATGCTAAAATACGTAGCATTATGATGGACCATAATTATACGAATCAGAAACACAGTAAAACCCCCTAAATTAGACTGTTTGTCTATCTAACTTCTGCTTGTTAGTCCCGATATATTTATACAGGGTATTTTGGAGCTTAGAGAGAAAACACGCTAAGGAGAGGATTTTACGCTGAAAAGATATTACGAGTCATTCCAAGGTCACGATCAGACGCCGACTGAAGAAATCTCAAGATCCTGACATGGAATCACTCAAATCAAATCCAACCGAAGTACAACCAAAGTCAAGGACCAAGAGAGAGTTCAAGCCGGGACCAAGATTCATCATGCGTTTGCATGATCTTCATGCGGGCGTACAAATGCCATTCATGCGAGCGCTCAAACAAAGGCAATATCGGCTGTTTTGGGATTTCGACCATGTTCCAAGCAGAATTTGGCTTAGGTTCCTTCTTGAGATCATCTTAGAATGACATTTTCATTCAGAATACACTCTCCAAAATCCAAGAAGCTCCGGCCAAAGCTCCGGTCAAACCGATGGCTTTTGTGAAAAGATCACCAGCTTCTAGAAGGGATACTCCTCCTCACATGAGTGGTGGCTAAGCTCTCCTCCACTCTCCTTCCTCCACCTCATAGCAGCCGGTGGCTTTTGCTCCACCCCCATGTGGCTTCATCTCCTTGCTCCTCCATCCATCTTGTGACAAGTGCTTCCATCCAAGCCACACATCTCCTCTTCCTTAGCCTATAAATAGAAGTGCTCTCCTCTTGTAATCAATATCTCATTCCAAAACATCCTCCACCATAGTTAGTGAGAGAAGCTCTCACTTCTCTCTAGAGTTTGGGCACTACTATTGTAATAATCTTACTCTGGAATCAAATCTTGATCCTTGGCGCTTCAACGGTTTTGTAAGTCTTCTCGTATTTATTTTACTGTCTTTCAAAACCCTTGTTTTTCCAAATTCATAGTTATGATATCCAGTGCCATGATTAGTAGTAGCTAAACTCTTTTCGGTTGAAGGTGTGTACTTGTATTGTAAAATGTTTTAGACCTTGCACTTAATGTCGCTTTGTGTTCAAAACTTGTTCTATGTGCCATATATAGTCAGAATTTCCAAGGTTGAGTGGAAGCTGTAACAAGCAAAGCTCTTCCGTGGAAATTCGTGATTATACTCGGTAAGTGGAAGCTGTAACAAGCAAAACTTATCCGAGGAGTTCGGCTTATCTTAAAAACCTTTTGGAAACTGGACCAAAGAATTCAAATTGATGCACATAAGGCTAAGATACTTCGAAAGGAGGAATTAGTCTGAAGTAGAATAAGTGTTGCTTTAAACGATGTTGCAAGTCTTGCGCTGCAAAAGGGCCTCGATTCATCCTTGAACACTTAGTATGATCATTAATGGTCGATGATAAACAGACTATGATACAAGGCCACCCCCGAAACCAAATGTTTTCCTTTAAATTGTAATATCCACTGTAACTTTACCTCTCAGTATTAAAATCACAACCAACCCACGCTACTCTAAGTCCTAAAATCACAACCAACTCTCAACTGTCCAACTTTAAGAACAACTATTCACCTGACTCCCTTGGGTTCGACCCCTATTTACCACTTACTACCCAGTAGTGTAGTCGCGAGTAGCGGAAAATATAAATTTATTTGTACAGAGAACATTGCACCTTAACGACAGTGCAGTGGGCTCTGTCAAATTGGCGCCGTTGCCGGGGAGTTAGCTTCCGACTAGTTGTTCTTTTCTTTTCTTTCTCTCTCTTAAATTCTTGAACGCGCTACTGCTCACCCATGTCATCATACTACGGAAGCGAACCTTGGAATGATGGGGGCAGCAACCTTATGTTTAAAATGCTCGACTGTCTCCCCAAATTCGGAGGTGCTCTTGGAGAAGATCCCGTGAAGCATACACAGACGTTCCACTCCATATGCAGCCACATGAGGCCTAAAAATGAATCGCTAGAGGAGTTTAAACTTAAATGCTTTAAATTTTCTTTAACAAACTCCGCAATAGACTGGTATTACTCATGTGCTGTTTATGAAGGCAATTATGGGGATCTACGAACCAAATTTCTAGAAAAGTTTTGCCCACCATCTCTCCGACTTGAAACCCTCGAGAAAATTCTCAATCTTGAACAATCCCGGGACGAAACTTTGGACGAGTACTTGGCGTACTTCGACTCCATTGTGGCGAGCTGCCCGCACCATGGATTCACCAACCACTATCTTATTCAAAGGTTTCTTGCTGGAATGACGCCCCTTGAGTGGAAAAAACTTAACGATGCAGCAGGAGGCTCAATCATGAAGTTAACCATGGCTGAAACTTGGGACCTCATAGACGAGTTGGCAGAAAGCACAAAACAAGGGCCGATGCACCAAACTGATGACGAAGCAACGACAGAGGATGAAGACTCACAAATAACCGAAGAAGAACCGGCCAGGACAGGCCCAGTCCTCATTGTCGAAGCACCCAACACGAGCCCATGCAATCTGCCCGAGGAAGTCCCGGACCTCACTACCAAATCAGCCGAGACATACCTGGACCTCAATGCCGAACTAACCGAGAAAATCACGGCAGGCTCGGTCCTCACAGAAGAGCTGCTCGAGAAAGGCCCTGTCCTTATGGCCGAGAAGCCCTTACTTAACCCTTCATATTCTATGAAGATCACGGCCAACAAAGATGAGATGATTGATGATACAGTGCTAGGCGAGTTGAAGGAGAAGCATGAGCCAAAACAATCAACGCAGGAGCTCCCACTCGTCGCAAGCCAAGAAGAGCCTCCTGAAAGGTGTAAGGACCAAGGACGGCCAATCATCTCTGTCACAAAGAAGAGGGTTAGCAAGGGCGCATGCTTGAGGTCGCTTGGCAAAAGACTGAACTTCCGAAACTGCAAGGATGCCAACCGACCATACATGAAGAAGCGGCAAAGACATGGGCCCAAAGAATGGAAACCCGGAAGGAGTAACAAGCGGGCACGACTCATTGGACCAGCAGCTATGGTCAAGAAAGCCTCACCCTCTCAAATCAAAAGAGCTACCGAGAAGAAGTTCGACCTCAAGCACCCATGGGATCCCTACTTATGATCCAGGAATGAGGTATCGTCGAGCCAACGACGTTAAACAAAGGCACTGGTCGGGAGGTAACCCGACACCTATCTTACTTTCAGTCATTTAATTTCTGTCATTTAGTTTTTTCATTCTCACCTTTCCTGTATATATTTGCTTGCATGACTTTTAAACTAAGGCACGCCTTCGTTCAAAGTGTGGGGTGAGAACCACCTGTGTACATAACATGTTTTTCTTTTCCTTTTCCCTTAATACTATCTTTTTGAAAATATGAACTTAAGAATGTGAAAAAGATAAGTCATAATTCATGCATTAACCTTGTGAAAATTCAACTGTTTAAAAACTTAGAATGTAACTTCTCATTTGTCCCTTTGTGCTGAGATAAACCAGGGATGTGGAGTTGATAGAAATGCCCTAGAGAGGCTTGGCAAGCAATCAAAGGACTGAATTTCACTATATGGTTTACGAAGTCAGTGGAGGCTGCACTTTGGGTTTTTCAGTTGAGTCAAGAGTCAGCTCCGCCATGCAGTGTTTATGCATAAAAAATGAAGAAGGCGGGACGGGAATCAAACCGTCCTATCTCTAGTCAAAGTAGCCGGGAAAATAAATGAGCGACCCTCATTTTGACTCGCGCGAAACGACAATGATGAGAGAGAGTGGGGAGGTATTTCCATATGCTCGCGGGCGATGATTGGACCTCCCAAAAAGGCTGAGAAAATTGACTAGCAAGCCACAAAAAGGCAAAAAGCTCGAAGAAGCAAATCAAGAGGCCAAAGGCCCAAAATTGTGAAGATTTTAACCGAACAACAGTGAAGTACTCAAAGCGTCAAATCAAAGGCCAAAGGCCGATTCACTACAAAAAGCAGTCCCTCGCCAAAAAAGAAAGAAATCAAAAAGGCTCAACTCATCTGCGAAACCCGAACCGAATCACGTGCTAGAGAAAGCTACAAGGAAACCATATAGTGCGAGACGGTCCCGAGGTTGCAGTCCAGGAGCCTAAAAAGGGCTACCTCCCGAAACATCCAGAATAATTTGCATCTCAGCACGGAGGTACACGTATCAAGTTTCTTCTATTTATTTATACAGTTCAATTTGGTAATAAGTAAGTAATGCATGAATTAGGATAAATCGAGTCCCACAGTCTAATTTTCATATTTTAAAACCAAACTTAGTGCCGCCCTTTAATAGCATTGTTCGGGACGAACAACTAAAAGTGTGGGGTGATCTGATGGACCATAATTATACGAATCAGAAACACAGTAAAACCCCCTAAATTAGACTGTTTGTCTATCTAACTTCTGCTTGTTAGTCACGATATATTTTTACATGGTATTTTGGCGCTTAGAGAGAAAACACGCTAAGGAGAGGATTTTACGCTGAAAAGATATTACGAGTCATTCCAAGGTCACGATCTGATGCCGACTGAAGAAATCTCAAGATCCTGACATGGAATCACTCAAATCAAATCCAACCGAAGTACAACCAAAGTCAAGGACCAAGAGAGAGTTCAAGCCGGGACCAAGATTCATCATGCGTTCGCATGATCTTCATGCGGGCGCACAAATGCCATTCATGCGAGCGCTCAAACAAAGGCAATATCGGCTGTTTTGGGATTTCGACCATGTTCCAAGCAGAATTTGGCTTAGGTTCCTTCTTGAGATCATCTTAGAATGACATTTTCATTCAGAATACACTCTCCAAAATCAAAGAAGCTCCGGCCAAAGCTCCGGTCAAACCGATGGCTTTTGTGAAAAGATCACAAGCTTCTAGAAGGGATACTCCTCCTCACATGAGTGGCTAAGCTCTCCTCCACTCTCCTTCCTCCACCTCATAGCAGCCGGCGGCTTTTGCTCTACCCCCATGTGGCTTCATCTCCTTGCTCCTCCATCCATCTTGTGACAAGTGCTTCCATCCAAGCCACACATCTCCTCTTCCTTAGCCTATAAATAGAAGTGCTCTCCTCTTGTAATCAATATCTCATTCCAAAACATCCTCCACCATAGTTAGTGAGAGAAGCTCTCACTTCTCTCTAGAGTTTGGGCACTACTATTGTAATAATCTTACTCTGGAATCAAATCTTGATCCTTGGCGCTTCAACGGTTTTGTAAGTCTTCTCGTATTTATTTTACTGTCTTTCAAAACCCTTGTTTTTCCAAATTCATAGTTATGATATCCAGTGCCATGATTAGTAGTAGCTAAACTCTTTTCGGTTGAAGGTGTGTACTTGTATTGTAAAATGTTTTAGACCTTGCACTTAATGTCGCTTTGTGTTCAAAACTTGTTCTATGTGCCATATATAGTCAGAATTTCCAAGGTTGAGTGGAAGCTGTAACAAGCAAAGCTCTTCCGTGGAAATTCGTGATCATACTCGGTAAGTGGAAGCTGTAACAAGCAAAACTTATCCGAGGAGTTCGGCTTATCTTAAAAACCATTTAGAAACTGGACCAAAGAATTCAAATGGATGCACATCAGGCTAAGATACTTCGAAAGGAGGAATTAGTCTGAAGTAGAATAAGTGTTGCTTTAAACGATGTTGCAAGTCTTGCGCTACGAAAGGGCCTCGATTCATCTTTGAACACTTAGTATGATCATTAATGGTCGATGATAAACAGACTATGATACAAGGCCACCCCCGAAACCAAATGTTTTCCTTTAAATTGTAATATCCACTGTAACTTTACCTCTCAGTATTAAAATCACAACCAACCCACGCTACTCTAAGTCCTAAAATCACAACCAACTCCCAACTGTCCAACTTTAAGAACAACTATTCACCTGACTCCCTTGGGTTCGACCCCTACTTACCACTTACTACCCAGTAGTGTAGTCGCAATTAGCGGAAAATATAAATTTATTTGTACAGAGAACATTGCACCTTAACGACAGTGCAGTGGGCTCTGTCACATTATATATCATGTTACGTTTGATTCAAAAATGAAAATAGAGCACACAAGTCAGGCCAAATCTGACGTCATCGAGCCGATGATTTGCACCCCTGGGCGCCCGCGTAGGTGATATGAGAGACTTTGACTTAGCATCTTACCAAGTAAGAAACCCATGATCATATATAAATACATAATCACTCTCATATAACTTCCAATGGGGATATAAGGTTTCACTCAAGTGATCCATCTACATATCCATCCCTACCAAACTCATGTTTCCATTAATTTTGGTCCAACTTTGGGCATCGATTTCTCATTCGATATAGCTTCATTTTTGACATTTCAACATTCGATTTCATACCTCTCAATTCAAGGTATTTTAATCTAATTTTATCAACACGATTCGAGGTGTCCTCCACGGTCAATTTTAGGTCTCAAATGTGGCGCACGACCATTTTCTTCACTCCTTCTAAGTTATTTTTTTATTAGAGAGGAACGCCAAATAGGCTACAAACGGAACGAACTGCCCACGAAGGGCACCACACCCAAGAAGGGCACGACAAACAAGCTGGCCGGCCGACCGCAGTGACCGACACTACATAACCAAATGAAACACCCGCTGTGCCCTTCAACGAAAGTAGGAGTCTAACTACTGAGACCTAAAAACTAAAAACAAACTACAGCTCAGAACAAAACGGCTAAGGTACAACCCTCATAAGTGAAAACAACACTTAGAGGGACTAGAACAAACAAAAATATACAAATATGTACACCCAAAAAGCCAGTCACTCCTCTGTAAAGAAACTGCCAAGGCCACCCACCGGAACCCGCTGGCGCAGAAGACTCGCCAGTAAACAGCAACCCCTATGCACACCGAAACCCTCCAAAAGCCAACGCCCACCCATCCACCCCTCGCCGCCGCCTCGCCAGAGCACGCATCCCTAAAGCCGATTAGATCGGAACCGACCAGCGTGGAGACGCAGAAGACCGCCGAGGATGAGACGAGGAGGGGTGGATGCCACCTAGCTCAAAGCTTGAACCGCCGTTTGCTCTTCTCCTCTTTCCCCTTCTAAGTTCTAACACACATATTTCAACAAAAATAAAGGGACGTAAACTGCCTGCGTCATCGGCGCGACGTCATACAAAATTAAATAGGGAATATTTATTGTGGCGTACTGAGGTACGTGTAGATTTCAATGATGGACCAACCTCCTGTGTCACGTGAGGGTCCCGCTGTATCGAGAACAAACTCTTGGCGCTTGTCCCACAACTCAATGTACTGCTGCATCATTACCGCCTAGTGATGGACCATAATTATACGAATTAAAAACACAGTTAAACCCACTAAATTAGACTGTTTGTCTATTTTACTTTTGCTTGTTAGTTCCGATATTTATCTACAGGGTATTTTGGAGCCTAGAGAGAATACACGCTAAGGAGAGGATTTTACGCTGAAAAGATATTACGAGTCATTCCAAGGTTACGATCTGACGCCGACTGAAGAAATCTCAAGATCCTGACATTGAATCACTTAAAACAAATCCAACTGAAGGGAAACCAAAGTCAGTCCGGGGCCGAAATACACCGATAGTTTTGTGAAAACACCACAAAAATCACAAAACTCCCTCCTTTTGCCCAAGGTGACCGGTGGCTTTGTGAAAGGGATGACTCATGGGTGGCCAAAGCCACCTCCCCTCTCCTCCATGGTGACCTCCAACCGGCGGCTTCCACCCCCTCCCCTTCTCCCTTGGATGAAACCATGTGGTTTCATCTCATCCATCCATCTCCTCACCTTTTGGCTATAAATAGAGCCTCACATCTCATTTGTAAATCATCCTCAAATCCACATTCACAAACACTTATCTCTCTAAAGGTTTTGGTACTTTGTAAGCTTGGTTTGAAATCTATAATATTCTTGTTGGTTCTTGAATATTGTAGATCATTCTTGAGTACTCTTGTTAGTTCTTGAGTACTCAAGCTTTACTTTATTATTCTTGAGTACTCTTGTCGGTTCTTGAAGTACTCATCCCTTTCCCTTACTGTCTTTACTTTCGAAAACTTTACTTTACTGTCTTTCAAAAACCTTTTCAAGTACTTAGTTATGATGTCCTCTTCCATGGATATTCGTAGCTAAACTCTTTATTCGGTTAAAGGAGTGTACTTGTGTCATAAAATGTTTTAGACCCTGCACTTAGTGCCTCTATGTGTTCAAAACTTGTTCTATGTGCCATATAACAGGTTAGAACTTCCAAGGTTGAGTGGAAGCTTTAACGGGCAAAGCTCTTCCGTGGGGTTCGTGAACATACTCGGGTAAGTGGATGCTTTAACGGGCAAAGCTTATCTGATGAGTTCGACCTATTTCAAAAACCATTTGGTTGATCATAACTGAAGATCAAATGGATGCACATAAGGCTAAGATACTTCGAAAGGAGGAATTAGTCTAAAATAGAACAAGTGTTTTAAACGATGTTGCAAGTCTTGTGCTAGAAATAGCCTCGATTCATCTTTGAACACGTAGTATGATCATTAACGGTCAATGATAAACAACTATGATACAAGGCCCCTGAAACCGAATCTTTTCTTGACTTAAAACACCACCTGCACTTTACTTTCTTAGTATAAACTGCACTATCAACTGCTGTAAATCTTCATGTTTATTTTCAGTATTTACTTTTATGTCATTTACTTTTCCACACCAAAAACCAAAACCAACCAACCAATCACTTAGTTGTTAGCATTAAAACCTCAATCAACCTAAAAACACGCTCCCTCGCTGTACAATCCCCTCGAAGAATAGCTTATCCCCCTAATTCCCTTGGGTTCGACCCCTACTTACCACTTGCTACCCAGTAGTTAAGTCGCGAGTAGCGGACTTATAAATTTATTTGTACATTTTGCTGTGACGACAAGGTGCCCCCCAAATGCGGAGATCCGGGAACTTACACCATTCCATGCACAATTGGCAACATCCGAATCGAGAACTGCATGCTAGACCTTGGCGTATCAATCAACGTCTTGCCCTTCTCTATCTACTCATGCCTTAGGATCGGGCCGCTCGAACCCACCGGTCTCACTATTCAACTGGCAGATCGGTCGTGCAAACAGCCTGAGGGGAAAATAGAAGACGTCCTGGTCCAAGTAGGAGAATTGGTGTTTCCAGCAGACTTCTACGTCTTAAAAATGGAGAATGGCGGACCTACAGATCATGCACCCATCCTTCTCGGCCGTCCATTTCTCAAAACATCAAAAATGAAGATAGACTGTGGAATTGGAATGCTTTCAATGGAAGTAGAAGGAGAGGTCTTCAGCTTTGACATATTCCGAGCAATGAAGCATCCTATGGAATTCGAGGAAGTACACGCTCTCGATGCTTTGGACGACCTGGTCCAAGAAGTTCAACCAGAACCAAGAGCGGACCCCTTAGAAGCCATACTCAATGAAGCTGAAGGCTCATGAGAATTGACCAAAGACTTGCATGAAACGGTGGCCCACTTAACAATCTTGGAGCCTCTCACACCAGAATATGAAGTCAACAAGGTAAAATTATTCAAATCAAATACTTATCTGCCCTCGGTAATACAAGCTCCCAAAATAGAACTGAAGCCTCTGCCCATGCATCTGAAATACGCATTCCTAGGGGAAAATAACACGCTCCCAGTAATCATAAAGAGTGGTTTAGAAATAGACCAGGAGCGTCGTTTGATAAAAGTGCTGAGACAACACAAGTTGGCTATTGGATGGACTCTAGCCGACTTGAGAGGAGTCAGCCCGGCTGTATGCATGCACCGTATTCTACTTGAGAATGGAGCAAAGCCATCAAGAGAGCCTCAACGACGACTCAACCCAATCATGATTGAGATCGTCCAAAAAGAAATACAGAAGCTACTAGATGCAGACGTTATCTATCCCATATCAGATAGCCAATGGGTAAGTCCTGTCCGCGTGGTCCCAAAGAAAGGTGGGATCACGGTTGAGGAAGATGCCGAAGGAAAAATGGTGACAACAAGGGTCAAAAACGGCTGGAGAATGTGCATCAACTATAGAAAACTGAATGCCGTCACAAGAAAAGACCATTTCCCTCTGCCGTTCATCGATCAAATGCTAGACCGACTGGCGGGAAAACCATACTTTTGCTTCCTGGACGGGTTCTCAGGCTACAACCAGATCCATATAGCACCTGAGGACCAAGAGAAGACTACATTCACCTGCCCATTCGGTACATTCGCCTTCAGAAAGATGTCGTTCGGACTATGCAATGCCCCTGGAACTTTTCAAAGGGTAGTGACCAGCATCTTTTCAGACATGATCGGAGAATTCATTGAAGTCTTCATGGACCACTTCACCATCTATGGAGACACATTCGACGCTTGCTTAAGCAATTTGAGCACGGTTTTGGCACGATGTGTATCCATGAACGTAGTGCTCAATTATGAGAAGTGCCACTTCATGGTAACACACGGAATAGTCTTGGGACATATCGTCTCACAAGAAGGCATGGAAGTGGACAAAACAAAGATCGACCTGATCATGACTCTACCATACCCATCCACGGTCCGAGACATCCAATCATTCCTTGGCCATGCGGGATTCTACCGACGATTCATCAAGGACTTCTCCAAAAAGGCGTTGCCTCTATCCACTCTTCTCCAAAAAGAAGTTCTTTTCGAATTCACCAATGCATGCAAGGAGGCCTTTGATGATCTGAAGAAAGCCCTCATTAGCACACCCATCATCCAAACTCCGGATTGGGGAAAACCATTCGAAATCATGTGCGACGCAAGCGACTTTGCTGTGGGAGCAGTTCTCGGCCAAAAGATTGATAAGAAGGCAGGTGTGATCTACTACGCCTCACGAACCCTAGATTATGCCCAACGAAACTACTCCACCACCGAAAAGGAACTCCTGGCAGTGGTATTCGCTCTAGAAAAGTTCAGATCATATTTTCTTGGAGCAAAGGTGATAGTTTATTCTGACCATGCTACCATCCGCTATCTGATGAAGAAGAAGGAGGCTAAGCCAAGGCTCATTCGGTGGATACTACTACTGCAAGAATTCGATGTGGAGATAAGGGACAAAAAGGGGATCGAGAATACTGTGGCCGACCACCTAAGCAGGATTTTCCGAGAAGAAAAAGAAGGGCACATAACCGAATCATTTCCAGACGAGCACCTATGCGCCGTCTCAACCACAGTGCCATGGTATGCCTCAATCGTCAACTACCTTGTAGGAGGTACATTTCCTCCCTCTTTTACTAAAGCACAGTGCATGAAACTTAGGCATGACGCTAGGTTTTACTTGTGGGATGATCCCTATTTATGGAAAATAGGAGCAGATCAAATACTTAGGAGATGCATCCCCGATAATGAAATAGCTTCTGTCATTAGCTTTTGCCATGAGTTTGCATGTGGAGGACACTTTGGGCCTAGGAGAACCACTAGAAAAATCCTGGATAGCGGCTTCTTTTGGCCGAGTTTATTTAGAGATGCATATGAGAAGTGTAAAAAATGCGATAAGTGTCAAAGAGTAGGAAATGTGTCAGCTAGAAATGAAATGCCTCAAGTACCCATATTAGTCAACGATGTTTTCGACATTTGGGGTATTGATTTTATGGGACCATTCCCAGTTTCATGCGGTTATACTTACATTCTAGTTGCTGTAGATTATGTGTCAAAATGGGTAGAAGCTAAGGCCACAAGGTGCGACGATGCAAAAACTGTCATAGATTTTTTGCGCACTAACCTGTTTTGTAGGTACGGGGTACCCAAGGCCATAATCAGCGACCAAGGAACTCATTTCTGCAACCGCATGATGGCTGCCACCTTGAAGCGCTACCATGTCCACCACCGAACATCCACAGCATATCACCCCAAACCAATGGTCAAGCGGAGATCTCCAACCGCGAAATCAAAGGTATTCTAGAGAAAATGGTGAAACCGGGTAGGAAAGATTGGAGTCAAAGGCTAGATGAAGCTCTTTGGGCTTATCGGACGGCATACAAGACACCAATTGGAACCTCCCCCTTTCGACTTGTTTATGGGAAGGCATGCCACCTTCCAGTAGAATTAGAACATAAAGCCTATTGGGCGCTCAAGCATTGCAATCCGGATTTGAAGGCTGCCGGACTGGATAGGAAGCTTAATCTGTGCGAGCTTGAGGAATTGCGGCTTGAGGCCTATGAAGGGCAGACGGACTACAAAGCGCGGACCAAGTTGTATCATGACAAATTCATCCTCCAACGCTCATTTAAGGAAGGACAACAAGTGTTACTCTTCTCCTCACGGTTGAAGTTGATGCCTGGCAAACTAAAATCAAGATGGACCAGCCCTTATACTGTGACTAAAGTATTCAACCATGGGATGCTTGAGTTGGAAAGCATGGAGGATGGGGACCGATTCAATGTGAATGGACAGCGAGTCAAACACTACCATGGCGAGATCAACTTAACAACACAGAAATATGACTTAAGCCGCCCATGGGATCCAAACCTGTGATCTCCATCCGTCGAGCCAACGACGTTAAACAAGTGCACTGGTCGGGAGGTAACCCGACACCTATCTTACTTTCTGTTTTTTATTTTTCTGTCATTTAGTTTTTTCCGTAAGTCGCTCTCACCCCCTTGGTGCATAGAATGAAATGACTATTTAGGAATCGGACTTGGGTGCAACATTAAGCCAGCCAGGCCTACACCAAGAGTTCAAGGCCCCAGCCAAACTCCCTCGATTAACCAGCCTCAAGCCATGTCATTCGACACAATAAAGGGAGTTCTGTTCTTCCCTTTTCCGTGATGTCATTTCCTTCTCGTACAATATCTGCTTGCATGGCTTTTGAACTAAGTTGTGCTGAAAGGCACGCCTTCGTTCAAAAGTGTGGGGTGAGAACCACCTGTGTACATAAACATGTTTTTTCCCTTAATTTTATCTTTTTTAAAATATGAACTTGAGAATGTGAAAAAGATAGATCATAATTCATGCATTAACCTTGTGAAAATTCAACTGTTTAAAAACTTAGAATGTAACTTCTCATTTGTCCCTTTGTGCTGAGATAAACTAGGGATGTGGAGTTGACATAAACTGCCCTAGAGAGGCTTGGCAAGCAATCGAAGGACTGAATTTCGCTATATGGTTTTCAAAGTCAGTGGAGGCTGCACTTCGGGTTTCAGTGAAGATTGAAGTCATCTCCGCCATGCAGTGTTTATGCAAAAAGAAAAAAGGCGAGGACAGGAATCAGACCGTCCTATCTCTAGTCAAAGTAGCTGAGAAAATAGATGAGCGAGCCTCATCTTGACCCGCGCGAAACGGCAAGGATGAGAGGAGCGGGGAGGTATTTCCATATGCTCGCGGGCGATGATTGGACCTCCCAAAAAGGCTTGAGAAAATGGACTAGCAAGTCACAAAGAAGCAAAAAGCTCAAAGAAGCAAATCAAGAGGCCAAACGCCCAAAATTGTGAAGGTTTTAACCGAACAAAAAGTGAAGTACTCAAAGAGTCAAATCAAAGGCCAAAGGCCGATTCACTACAAAAAGCTGTCCCTCGCCAAAAGAAAATCAAAGACCAAACCATTGAAACCCGAACCGAATCACGTGCTAGAGAAAGCTACAAGAAAACCATATAGTGCGAGACGGTCCCAAGAATGCACTCCAGGAGCCTAAAAAGGGCTATCTCCCGAAACATCCAAAATAATTTGCATCTCGGCGCGAAGATACAAGTATCAAGTTTCTTCTATTTATTTACACAGTTCAATTTGGTAATAAGTAAGTAATGTATGAATTAGGATAAATCTAGTCCCACAGTCTAACTTTCATATTTTAAAAGCTTACTTAGTGCCGCCCTTTAATAGCATTGTTCGGGACGAACAACTAAAAGTGTGGGGTGATTTGATGGACCATAATTATACGAATCAAAAATACAGTTAAACCCACTAAATTAGACTGTTTGTCTATTTTACTTTTGCTTGTTAGTTCCGATATTTATCTACAGGGTATGTTGGAGCCTAGAGAGAATACACGCTAAGGAGAGGATTTTACGCTGAAAAGATATTACGAGTCATTCCAAGGTCACGATCAGACGCCGACTGAAGAAATCTCAAGATCCTGACATTGAATCACTCAAAACAAATCCAACCGAAGGGAAACCAAAGTCAGTCCGGGGCCGAAATACACCGATAGTTTTGTGAAAACGCCACAAAAATCACAAAACTCCCTCCTTTTGCCTAAGGTGACCGGTGGCTTTGTGAAAGGGATGACTCATGGGTGGCCAAAGCCACCTCCCCTCTCCTCCATGGTGACCTCCAACCGGCGGCTTCCACCCCCTCCCCTTCTCCCTTGGATGAAACCATGTGGTTTCATCTCATCCATCCATCTCCTCACCTTTTGGCTATAAATAGATCCTCACATCTCATTTGTAAATCATCCTCAAATCCACATTCACAAACACTTATCTCTCTAAAGGTTTTGGTACTTTGTAAGCTTGGTTTGAAATCTATAATATTCTTGTTGGTTCTTGAATATTGTAGATCATTCTTGAGTACTCTTGTCGGTTCTTGAGTACTCAAGCTTTACTTTATTATTCTTGAGTACTCTTGTCGGTTCTTGAAGTACTCACCCCTTTCCCTTACTGTCTTTACTTTTGAAAACTTTACTTTACTGTCTTTCAAAAACCTTTTCAAGTACTTAGTTATGATGTCCTCTTCCATGGATATTCGTAGCTAAACTCTTTATTCGGTTAAAGGAGTGTACTTGTGTCATAAAATGTTTTAGACCCTGCACTTAGTGCCTCTATGTGTTCAAAATTTGTTCTATGATCCATATATAACAGGTTAGAACTTCCAAGGTTGAGTGGAAGCTTTAACGGGCAAAGCTCTTCCGTGGGGTTCGTGAACATACTCGGGTAAGTGGATGCTTTAACGGGCAAAGCTTATCTGAGGAGTTTGACCTATTTCAAAAACCATTTGGTTGATCGTACATGAAGATCAAATGGATGCACATAAGGCTAAGATACTTCGAAAGGAGGAATTAGTCTAAAATAGAACAAGTGTTTTAAACGATGTTGCAAGTCTTGTGCTAGAAATAGTCTCGATTCATCTTTGAACATGTAGTATGATCATTAACGGTCAATGATAAACAACTATGATACAAGGCCCCTGAAACCGAATCTTTTCTTGACTTAAAACACCACCTGCACTTTACTTTCTTAGTATAAACTGCACTATCAACTGCTGACGTTCCGCAAGACTTGCCAATCATGCAACAACCGCTGTAAGTCTTCCTGTTTATTTTCAGTATTTACTTTTATGTCATTTACTTTTCCACACCAAAAACCAAAACCAACCAACCAATCACTTAGTTGTTAGCATTAAAACCTCAATCAACCTAAAAACACGCTCCCTCGCTGTACAATCCCCTCAAAGAATAGCTTATCCCCCTAATTCCCTTGGGTTCGACCCCTACTTACCACTTGCTACCCAGTAGTTAAGTCGCGAGTAGCGGACTTATAAATTTATTTGCACATTTTGCTCTGACGACAAGCAATTTGTCACCTAGACATAATTTCTCTTCATAATTCGTCTTATGTACAGATTCTCTACCTGCTCATCTGAATGTAAGTGGAATGTTTTACTTCCACCCAAACTGTCTCATGACTCTGGAGGGATGATGTCACTCAATTATATTAAAATAAATGAGGAACGCCTCCGCACACCAAATGTGACAGCCCTTGAGATAGAACATATTTAGCATGGAAAACACGATCTCGTCATATGGCTGCCAAACAAAATCCCCGACTGTAAACCGTCTAGCTCTACCCGGCAAAGGAGCAATGCACCATGTATCACCTCTTTAAAAGATTTACTTCCAATCCATTTCATGCAAATTACAAATTGTGCATAAATAGAGTACTTAGGCCGTTAGACGACAATGAGGAGCGCTCGGTTGGGGATCCTTAAAAATTCGAGAACTTGAGAACCCAAATCTCACCATTAGATCATGATGCGTCTTTGAATCTGCATGTGACACATGTCCAAAAAACAAAGTAAAAAAATGTGGCTTTGTGTTGAGAAATATATATAATCCTAGTTGTGCTATGAGTTAATATTGGGACCTTATTTATGCCATTAGTCCAGTCCACATGTGTGTTTAAGCTTGCAGGAAAAATTGGGTTAAGTCCTCAAGAGATTTCAGGTTTTAGTTCAAGGGCCCGTGACAGTGTTGCAGGTGCCGTGACAGGCGTGTCACGGGGGCCTCGAAATCTTCTGGGGGTTTGCCTACCCGTTACTGCCGTGACAAGTTTTCATCTCCCGTGACCAGCTGCCGTGACTCTCGGAGCTGCGTCGTTTCGGCTAAAGCGCAAGTTCGAGTTTAATGGAATGAAGTCGTTTCATCAACGCGCCGAAATCTGTTACTTCGGTAACTCGTGAGGCGGCGTCGTTTTGAGGCGGTCTTCAGCTGAGCATATGAGCTTCAATCAGATTTGGGGCTTAGGGCACGTAATCAATTTCTTCTTCCGAGCGACACAAATCGAGAGCGAGCTTTGAGCGATTCGACGAATTGAAGGGTGCACGAAGTCCCTGGACGTCCGACGATCGTTGTACTGCTGTGGTGTGCTTCGACTCCAAATTGCTGAGGGTCGAACGTGTCTGGCAGACTTCTGGGAACGATTGAAGGTGAACTGGACCGATTCTGGACGCAGCTGTGAGCGGCTCTTCTTCAGGGAAGTTCTGTGAACTCGTTGCTTGGATTGTGATTATTGTTTTGATTGCATTGGACTGGATTATTGTCTGTGTTGGGTTTTCTTTTGGACTGAGTCAATCCTTGTTTGTAAACCTACCATTTGGTCCCTATAATTAATAAAGAATAAGGTTCGACTAGGATAAACCCTAAAATCGATCTCTATAACGTGGTATCAGAGCCGTATTGATTGATCTTGATTCACCTTGATCATCATTTGTGGTTGTCTACCTTTCTTTGTTAATTCCCTTTGGACTTGATTTTCTTTTGGGATGGCTGATGCCATGAAAATCAGGCCCTTTGATGGGACCTCTGATTTCACTATGTGGAAGATGAGGATGAAGGCTATATTGGTTAAGGAAAAGTGTTATAGGGCTGTGACTGAGGAATGGCTCAATCCCACCTCAGATCAATAGAAAACTGACTTGAAAGAATTGGCTTATTTTGAAATCATGATGAGATTAACAGATGATGTAGCTAGGAAGGTTATGCATCATACTGAACATAAAACATTGTGGGATGAATTGGAAAAAATGTATTTGATTAAAACTCTCCCCAATAGAATCTCCTTGCAAATAAAATTGTTCACTTTCAAGATGGATGTGAACATGAGTCTGCAGGAGAATCTTGACATTTTCTTAAAAACAAATCAGGATTTGAAAAAGTGTAAAGATGAAATTAAAGAAGAACACCTTTGTGTCATTCTCCTTAATTCAGTCCCTTCACAGTTTGACACCCTTAGGGATGTCATTCAGTATGGGAATGAAGAGGTAACAGTTACTAAGATCATTGAATCTATTACTTCCAAGAATGACAGTCTAAAAGTTTTTAAGACTAAAAATGGTGTTAAAACTGAAGTAAAATCTGAGGTAATGATGTTTAAGGGGAAGAACAAATTTAAACCAAAGAAAAAGAACCACAATGGATTTCAGAATAACAATGATTCACATGTAAAGAAATTCTTTGACAAGTCTTCTCAATCCTCTCAAAACAACAACAATTTCCAGAGAAATACCCCTGTTAAGTGCAATTATTGTGGCAAGCTGGGCCACTATGCTAGCTCTTGTTATAAAAGAATTGATGATAAAAAGAGTAAAGGAAAAGATAACCAACAATTTGAACAGTCCAACATATGTGAAAATGATCCCCCAATATGAGAATGAATTGTTTCTCATGTCTGGTGGGCATGATGATGATTCTTGGATCCTTGATTCTGGATGCACCATGCATGCCACCCCACACAAACATCTCTTCAGTTCCTTGAAGATTTGTGAAGGTGGGGAGGTCATGCTAGGTGATCACTGATGGACCATAATTGTATGAATCATAAACACAGCTAAACCCACCAAATTAGACTCTTTGTCTATTCAACTTTTGCTTGTTAGTTCTGATATTTATCTACAGGGTATTTTGAAGTCTAGAGAGAATACAGGCTAAGGAGGAGTTTTAAAGCTGAAAATGGATTACAAGACACTCCAGGCCACAATCAGATTCTGACTGTACAACTTTCATGAACCTGACATGGAATCACTCAAAACAAGTCCAACCGAAGAGCAACCAGAGTCAGACCGGAGCTGAATGGGAGCCGATGGCTTTTGGGAAAAGATCTCAAGTCACACTCACCCACTCCCTTGCCACCTATGGCCGGCGGCTAAGCTCACAAGCCTCTCCCCTCTTGCCACATGGGCGGCGGCTAAGGGAAGAGACACCTCACCCCGATGGCTTTTGGCTTCTCCTCCCTCCATTTGACAAGTGTCTTGCTTCTCCTCCACATATCTTCCTCCCCTTAGCCTATAAATACCACAACCCTTCTCCTTGTAAATCATTCCAAAATCAACAATCATCTCATATCACAAGTCACTTATCTCTCTAGCTTTTGTGGGCACAATCATGTAATCACTTTACTTTGGAATCGAAGCTTGATCTTTAGCACTCTCAACGGTTTTTGTAAGTACTCTCTTCTTTACTTTACTGTCTTTTCAATTCAACAACTTTACTTTCCTGTCTTTACTTTCGAAAACTTTACTTTCGAAAACTTTACTTTACTATCTTTCAAAAACCTTTACTTTTCAACGCACTTAGCTATAATGTCCTATTCCATGAATATTGGTAGCTAAACCCTTCATTCAGTTGAAGGGGTGTGCTTGTATCATACAATGTTTTAGGCCCTACTCTTAGTGCCTCTATGTGTTCAAAACTTGTTCTATGTGCCACATATTAGGTTAGAACTTCCAAGGTTGAGTGGATGCTTAAACGGGCAAAGCTCTTCCGTGGGGTTCGCGAACATACTCGGGTAAGTGGATGCTTTAACGGGCAAAGCTTATCTGAGGAGTTCGACCTCTTTTAAAAACCATTTGATTGCTCGTAACTGAAGATCAAATGGAAGCACATAAGGCTAAGATACTTCGAAAGGAGGAATTAGTCTAAATAGAACAAGTGTTCTAAATGATGTGGCAAGTCATGTGCTAGAAATAGCCTTGATTCATCTTTGAACACATAGTATGATTATTAGAGGTCAATGATAAACAGACTATGATACAAGGCCTCCTAAAACCGAATACTTTCCTTTAATTGTAATATCAACTGTTACTTTACTTTCAGTACCATATCAACTGTTTATTTTTTGTCAAGACTCGCACTTTCCTTTTCAGTACTAAAACCAAAACCAACCCCCAACTGCTTTATTTAATCCCCCGTTTTAGAAAGAACAACTATCACCTAATTCCCTTGGGTTCGACCCGTACTTACCACTGACTACCAAAAATAGTTAAGTCGCGAGTATCGGAGATATAAATTTATTTTTGCACAGAGAACATCGCATCTTAACGACAGTGCGGTGGGCTCCGTCAATCACACATCATTGAGAATTAAGGGAATTGGTTCAGTTCCCTTAAGAATGTTTGATGGTGTGGTGAGAACTCTCCAAAATGTGAGATGGGTTCCATATTTGAGGAGAAGTTTATTGTCAGAATCTGCCATTGATAAACTTGAATGCAAGATAACAACATTTAAGGGAGTTAGAGAAGTAATAAGAGATAACAGAGTTGTAATGAGAAGCATAGAAAAAAGAGGTTTATACCACCTGATTTCTTCTTCTGAAATTAATCTCACTGATGAAAATAAAACTCTGTTAGACACTAAAATGTGGCATTCAAGGCTTGGACATATAGGGAACAAAGGACTGCATTATCTGTCTAAATCTGGTTTGATTGATTGTAAACCTATTGATCTGAAATTATGTGAAACTTGTGTTTTTGGTAAAAAAATCTGCTCATCCTTTTGGCAAATCTTTTTTTGTTGTCAAAAAGCCTTTGGAGTATGTCCACTCTGATTTGTGGGGACCTGCCCAGGTCTCTACAATTGGAGGAAGATCATATTTCCTTTCAATTATTGATTAATACTCTAGAAAAGTATGGGTCTTTCTTTTAAAAACCAAGGATGAGGCTTTTGAAAAGTTTAAGAATTGGAAGATCATGGTTGAGAGTCAAACTGAACTTAAAGTTAAATGTCTAAGAATAGATAATGGGTTGGAATTTTGTAACAAGACTTTTAATGAATTTTGCACTGAAAATGGGATAAAAAGACACTTGACTGTGCCTTACTCCCCAGCAGAATGGAACTGCTGAGAGGATGAACAGGACCCTCTTAGAGAAAGCTAGATGCATGATGATTAGTGCTGGGGTTAAACTAACTCTTTGGGGAGAGGCTGTGATTACATCTGCCTATTTAATTAACAGATGTCCTTCCTCAACCATTAACTTCAAAACTCCCCAAGAGCTTTGGACTGGGAAACCTCCTAACCTCTCCCACCTCAGGCCCTTTGGTTGCACAGCCTATGCCAAGGTTTCTGAGGGTAAACTCCAGCAGCCTAGGGCTGTTAAATGTGTTATGCTTGGGTATCCTGAAGGAGTTAAAGGTTATAAATTGTTAATGATACAACCAGGAGGGTACAAAGTCATAGTGTCACATTCTGTTACCTTTGATGAACTGAATTTCCACTTTAAATCTAAACTAAACCATGCTATTGAGTCTCATGGCACACCTGAAGGTGTGACCAGTTTTATTCCATCAGGTTTTAACTTAAACCAGGGTAATGATGATGGAAACAATGGAGACCAAGCAGCTGAGATGGGACAGTCACTGAATATAAGTAATGGATTGCAGGAGGTAACAGATGAGGGAAGTAATTCCCCTGCTGTTTCAGGTAATGAGCTACCTCACCAATAAGGGGGGAGCTAGCACTTTAAGTCCATCTAACTCAGCTTTAAATTCAATGGACACTAGTGATCAAAATGCTGCTACAGAATCATCTGATTTAGGCATGAATATGTCTTCTGCTGCTCTATCTGATATGCCAAATCTGCCTGAAGATTTATATGTTGATCATAGTGTGAATGTGCCGGAAAATGTGCATGAAAATGTTGGTGCTATGCCTGCTATTTCTGAGTCCCCTGTGCATGAAACTGAGCCTAGTCTAGCTAACTATCAATTGACTAGAGACAAGGAACCTAGGATTAGAAAGCCTAATACCAAATATAATGCCAACATAGCTGAGTATGATGAGAATCATGATGAAAAGTGCTGTAATATTGTTGAGTTTGCTCTAATGGCTGCTGAAAAAATTTAATATGTAATACCTGATACATATAGGCAAGCCTTGTCTAGTAAAGAATCTGAAAAATGGAAAAATGCCATGATAGAAGAGATTCAATCTATGCATGAAAACAATACTTGGAAATTAGTGCCTAGGCCTGCTAATGTGAAACCTTTGGCATGTAAATGGATATACAGAATAAAAGAAGGTAACTCACCTAATGATCCACCAAGGTTTAAGGATAGGTTAGTGGCTAAGGGGTTTCACCAAAGAGAGGGCATTGATTTTAATGAGATATTTGCTCTTGTTGTCAAGTATAAAACTCTGAGATTGCTTATTGCTATGACTGTTGTTTATGAGTGGCATATTGAACAAATGGATGTGAAAACTCCTTTTTTACATGGTGATTTGCTAGAAACAATTCATATGTGTCAACCTGAAGGTTTTATTGATAAAATGAAACCAGATCATGTCTGTTTGCTTAGAAAATCCATCTATGGATTAAAACAATCACCTAGACAGTGGAATAAGAAATTTGACAGTTGCATGCTTGACTTAGGATTCTTGAGAAGCAAATATGACACTTGCCTTTATCTGAAAAGAGTGAAAAATAATGCCCCATTGTTTGTGCTGCTGTATGTGGATGATTTGTTGCTGATTAGTTCCTCATTGCATGACATAAAACTGACTAAGTCTGGCTTGCAAAAATATTTTGACATGAAAGACGTAGGAATTGCTCAAAAGATCTTAGGGGTAAAGATAACCAGAAATAGGAAAAATGGAGAAATTTGTTTGTCCCAATTTGAATACTTTGCTAAGGTGTTAGATAAATTTGCTATTGTGAATGTTAAGTCTAATGCTATACCCTTAGAAGGGCACCTTATTTTCTCTAAGGAAGATTGTCCTAAAACAGAGCAAGAAAAGAAAAATATGCTGAATGTGCCATATGATGTTGTTGTTGGTTCTATTATGTATGGTATGATATGTACAAGGCCTGATCTTGCTTTCTCTATTATTGTTCTTAGTAGATATATGTCTAACCCAGGCACAAAGCATTGGGAAGCCATGAAATATTTGTTAAGGTACCTGTTAGGGACTAAGGGATTAGGATTAGTGTATAGAAACCATGAACCAAGAGCTGGTATTGTAGGGTATGTAGACTCAGATTATGCCAGCAATAGGGACAATAGGAAATCCACCACAGCTTTCTATTTCACTTGGAATGGAAACTGTGTGTCTTGGAAAAGTCAGCTCCAACCCATAGTTGCCCTATCATCTACAGAAGCTGAGTACATAGCTGCCACAGAAGCAACAAAAGAAGCCATTTGGTTGAGTGGGATAGTGAAGGAGATTAGTGGGATTAGTGAGCCTCCTAGGATCTTTATGGATAGTCAAAGTGCCTTATGTTTGTGTAGGGATCCAGTTTACCATGAGAGGTCAAAACATATAGATGTGAGAATGCATTTCATTAGAGACTTAGTGGAGACCCAAACCATAAGTGTTGATAAGATCCTTGGAGAGAAAAACTCAGCTGACTTTGGAACTAAAATTGTACCTGCTAACAAGTTTGTTTTCTGCAGGGAAAGCTTGCATATTGAGGAGGTTGGATGAAGGTCCAGCCTGAGCAGTTTTGAAGCCTTAACAGGCTGTGTAGAACCTTTATTGAGGTCAAATGTATCTGTCTCATTCTTTTACACAACTAGTCTTAGGAGGGCATATGTTGAGAAATATATATAATCCTAGTTGTGCTGTGAGTTAATATTGGGACCTTATTTATGCCATTAGTCCAGTCCACATGTGTGTTTAAGCTTGCAGGACAAATTGGGTTAAGTCCTCAAGAGATTTCAGGTTTTAGTTCAAGGGCCCGTGACAGTGTTGCAGGTGCCGTGACAGAGGCCGTGACAGGCGTGTCACGGGGGCCTCGAAATCTTCTGGGGTTTTGCCTACCCGTTACTACCGTGACAAGTTTTCATCTCCCGTGACCAGCTGCCGTGACTCTTCAAGCTACGTCGTTTCGGCTAAAGCGCAAGTTTGAGTTTAATGGAACGAAGTCGTTTCATCAACGCGCCGAAATCCGTTACTTCGGTTACTCGTGAGGCGGCGTCGTTTTGAGGCGGTCTTCAGCTGAGCATATGAGCTTCAATCAGATTTGGGGCTTAGGGAACGGAATCAATTTCTTCTTCCAAGCGACACAAATCGAGAGCGAGCTTTAAGCGATTCGACGAATTGAAGGCTGCACGAAGTCCCTGGACGTCCGACGATCGTTGTACTGCTGTGGTGTGCTTCGACACCAAATTGCTGAGGGTCGAACGTGTCTGGCAGACTTCTGGCAGACAGCTGTGAGCGGCTCTTCTTCAGGGAAGTTCTGTGAACTCGTTGCTTGGATTGTGATTATTGTTTTGATTGCATTGGACTGGATTATTGTCTGTGTTGGTTTTTCTTTTGGATTGAGTCAATCCTTGTCTGTAAACCTAACATTTGTTCCCTATAATTAATAAAGAATAAGGTTCGACTAGCATAAACCCTATAATCGATCTCTACACTTTGACTTTGCATTAAATGCATCTTGAAAAATGCATATGTGAACCGTCTCACCACCAAAATACATCTTGAAAAATACATCTTGGATTTTGAAAGGTGAAGATTTGAGTCTCAAGTTCTCGAAAAAATAAAAAATTCTCATTTGAGCGCTCCTCAAACGACAATCATACAATGTTTGGTAAAATGTTCGTAATTTGTATTTCAAAAGAAATCAACACCAATGCTGTCGAGTTCGTACGTGACATCCTGCTAAAATTTATTTCTTATTTTTCTAGTCCTCGTAAACTGAATGAGTTCATGTCGGAGTTTTCAACCAAATCAGCACTAATTAGACCAGCGGTGCCATCTCAATAAACTTAGCACTGTGAGTATCAATTTAGTTTGAAACAGGGCAAAATTAAAATCCAAACTCTGAATACGGTACAATGAAAAATGACATATATAACCAACAAATTATAGAAATGTACATCTGAAATGGAATTTCAATAATCATACAATTGAGCCAGGTACGTAGATCATAGTTTCAGCAGTAGATTATGACTCATTGCCCAGATGCAAAGCAAAATACAGTTGCACTTGTAAATTGCTCTCCCATGACTAATTACAATGGAAGACCAAAAAAAATACACCATGTTGCCGTTGACCCTATTTTTAGCTCTATTCCAGTAAGGGGTTGTGGATCCTACAATCAATGAAAGGCCATCATATACTCCTGAAAGAAATTATTTGAAAGAAAAACATGTTACTCTTAGGCTTACCAACAAAAACATTGTTGAAAGTATTTAGCCATCTTCGACAATTTTACATTTCCTCTTTAATATTTCATTTTCCTTCCTCAGTTTCATAATCTTCTCTTTCAGGGCCTCTGAATTCCGGTTGGAATTCAGATCTCTTTGTTGCTCAGCTATCTTCATTCTACTAAGCAACACTGAAATTAAATATCATATGAGCTTAAACTCAATCAACAAGTCTTTGAAACTCTCTATGCATAACTGATAGCCATATTTACAAGATAGCAAACTATACTAACTGAAGGCTATCACACACAGACAGACGACATGGCATTAGTCAATAAATGTGAATCAAACCTACACTGAGACTATGGATACTGAATCAAAGATCACATATAACAAGATACAATGGAATATAACACATCAAGTTTTCAGTGAGTTTATAACTCACATTCCTTTTCCAAATCTTGGAGCTTCCTATCGAGCTCATTTTTCTCTTCCTGTTCTACAAACAGACAGTCCTTAAGATCCTGCACCTCTTGTTGATCTGCGATTATCGGCAATTCAGCATACTCGTAATTAGTTTAGTTTAGTAAAATGATAAGATTTCATATCGATATCTCGTGATGAATGTTAGTATGGAGGACCTTACATTTCAACTCCAGACTATGATGTAAGTTTTCCATATTGTTCGCCATAGCATTTATGTGCGACTTTTGAGAAGCCAAGTCCCTACGTAGGTGATCAATCAACTCCTCATTTTTTCCTTTCTGAGTTGTCAGGCTCCTAACAGGTAGATAACTGAGTATCAGCACATACTACCAGAACCAGAATGAGCACAATATCATTTACTCACCTGAGTTGGGTCTCTAAGTTCTCAATTCTTTCTCTATAGCCTTGTTCAATCAGCTGAATTGCATTGTTACCCTCCTAGAATAATTGAACTTTTAGATAGAAATAAATGAACTAATGATGACTAACATGACATTTTGGACAAATTTCCAGTGTGTCTCAACTAATAATCTTCACTACGAGTCATTATAATATCACCGACAGAATGGCACATCTTCCATGATTCTAAATGATTTAACTAGTTATGGTCTGAAGAGTGGACTGCCTTACAATGCACAATCAGGTTGTCCAAACAAGAGTTATTGTCTTCACTGGTGTTCAGACAATAAAAAGGGGCAAAATTTACAGTTCAATTTTTTGCAGTCGATTCCATCAATAGATATACTGGAATGAAAAGCTTCCTTCACTAGCTCCAGGTTTCTCATAAGTGAGAAAAACATACATTGTTTTTCTTGAGGCATTCTTCACTAACTTTCTTCAATTGAACTTGTAGACTCTCGTATTTGGAGCGGTAGTCAATCTGTGGTACATGGGAATGTATGTTTAAAGCTGAGAAAATAATGTGATAAAAGGACCTGCACACCTGATCACATAAGTTGCCGACAAATCCTGTATATAGTTTTGTCAAGCGCTCATTATCTGCACACAAACATTTCCAATAAAATCAAGAATCGACAATCTGCCTTTAAAATCAACGAAGCTTTAACATCAAATAAAGTGATAAGATCTTGAGGACCACCACAATCGAGGGAATATAAAAGAAAATCTTCCCAAAAAGAAGCATTGGACAAAGCCAGCTAAGAATATTTTTTTCATATATATAAAACAGTGAGAGCGCACCGGATTTGAGACTGTGGCAAGCAACCTGGAGGGCGTCGCACTTATTGAGTTGGGTACTGTAGCTGGACTTGAGATGTTGGATCTCTTGAGCAGCATTTACAGCATCCTGTTGTGTGCAAGATAGTTAGGGTTTCTCTAGTCGATAATAAACAACATCTGATGACGCCACAAGGCAAAGCAAAGCGAAATCAATGCAATTCAACCTCGTATATGTGATCGAAACTATCGAGCAAGGATTCCATCTCTCCGACGCAAGTTGCCGCCATTGCTGTTAACTCTCTGAATAAACATTCCTGGCTGGACATCTCATATTTAATAATATTTTTATTTTTTTAAAAAAATAATTCACCAGCCAATGCCAAGCTTAATGAGGAAAATTGAAAGAATGAAATTCCTGGTAGTAAGAAGTTATTCCAATGTACTCATTTTCCAACAGACCAGTGGAACTAAAAGAAGATACAAAACTCAAACATTACAACACATCTTTTACAAGTCAGGCGGACCATAGCGTTTGCTCGTCAATCTTGCTCAGCTTCTCATCATCTAGTCGCTTCCAAGTCTTTATCCTCCCCACTCCACTCCACCCATTTTTACTTTCGTCAAGTTCAGCAAATATTACCCTCGCCCTTCTTGGCCATCCAGCTTTACCATATCCATGGTATCCAGAACCTCCACCATAGCAGAACCAGATACCATTTAGTTTGCCACAAAAATCATTTGTGTGATCATGACCCATGAACACAGCTTTGATGTCTCCCATGGACGTGAAAGTCTTTAAAGCTCCAGAGTTCATTATGGAACAAGCGACACCTTCCTGAAACTGCCCTGTAATGCTCTGGCCATATAGATGTCGTACTTCTGGAATGGGGATATGGAAAAAAGTTAATGCAGGACATGTTGACCCATCATTATGCTGGTGTTGGTCCTGTTATGGTGTTGCACGCATCATGTTAAAAAGCCAATTTATTAAACAAACTAATGAAATAATGATCATTAACAGAAAACCACACTTGATTTCGTTTTAGTTTTGAACCCAAATTTCCCGGGTTGTCTTCAATGAGGCAAGTGCTTTTACATTTAGAAAACAAATAATAGTATTGTTTTTTCTTTCAACGGGTATGAGAAACACGGGAACAATTACCTGGGCATTGCACAACAATAATGACCGAATACTAAGATTATTGAACAACAAGCACGGGCAAAAGCATACATGGTATGTCATAAAAGGTAAGTATAAAAGGGTGCAAGTGAGTGCGCGCGAACTTCGTGTGTATGCCCTCAAATTCATTGCACAGTCCATATTTTTTTGGTCTATTTTCAATAGTACAATTGAAAGTCAGATCATCAGAAAACTGAAGCATACTGCAATTATTACTTGAGATAGTGTTTTGCATCTATGTACCTTATATCGTTCAGGAATGCCACTGAGCCACTGGAGTTGTGATTCTTTGATCCATCCGTAAGTCCTAATACCATTCACAGTTTCCCTGTCCCCACTGTCCAGAAAAAACAAGTTAAGTACACTGCTATTTGCAAACGGAGACCCAGGAGCGCCATAGACTTGAACATCATAGTTTCCAAACCCATCAATTGTTCCTTTAATGTCACTCTTCGAAGAATTAAGTACACCTTCAGTTATCGGATTGACACGTGATACAGAGTAATCCATCAAGGAAATAATAGACATCAGTTCTTCACGAGTCATGGTTGATTCTTGGTCATGGTTTCCTAAAACGGCTGCCCAAGGGATTCTATAATTGAAAACAGGACTGAAAGCCTTGAATAAGGATTCTGCAGCATCTGTAGCACTTGTCCCAAATATATTATCACCTGGTCATCAAAGAGGCTATTAGCAATGATTTGAGAAGCATTACACGTGCATATGCTTATCAGTATAAGATTCCAAATAAAGCAGGAAATGGAAGCTTCGACAATTTCTTGCTGACATGTACTGAGCACTTACATGACGCTATCTCATAGTTAAGGCTGATAGCAATGTTATTGGTGAATAAGTAAAATGTCAGTTACAATCAAATGCATCAATTTGAGCCATTTTATCTTCAATGTGTCATTTCTCATCTTTGTTAAATTTACCATTTATTTAGTTCGGCCTATGTGTTCTACAGCAATAAGAATTAAGAAGTAAAAAAACAAAGCAAGTGGAACACACAATAAAAAAAAGTCGTTAAGCATCTAAAGAAATGAAATTCAGTAGTCTGTAAGGACATTTTTATTCCAGGATTAGCAGCAAAATGAGTATAATAAATACACTTGCAAGTAAATAATTGCACAAAAAATTCATAACAAAATCCAATTTTTGTCAACCAAGCAAGTTTGCATAAGAAAAACTAGTTGAATAAATACCAGTGAAAGCAACAAAGTCAGGTTTTTCTAGCTGAATGAGTTTGTACAGGAACTGAGTAGTGTTGAGATCGGAGCAGGAGTAGAACTGGGAAGGTAGGACATCCCTGCAATGAGTGACTGCTCCATTGCCGAAGTGCATGTCGGCGACTTGAAGGATCTTGAAAGTTCCATCGGATCTGAAGCGCAGAGGAAGGTCCGGTGATCGTTTGACGTAGACGGACTGGCGGTCAGATAGGAGGAGCAATCTGTTGGGGATTAGGGTTTGGATGAGATAGATAGCTGAGAGAACAGCGATCAGGTGGAGTAGGGGGAGGAAGATCCGTTTTGATCTTGGGTCGCCCATTATTGACTGAATCGAATCTCAATCAACATTTATTGCCACATACAAGAACAAGACAATAATTTAGTAGCGAGTAAAAATGATTGGTGGATTGCTTGTTAATTGGGGCTTTGGATATTTGGAATTTTTAGTGTGATTTTCCTGTTAAATTCCAATCGATAATCGATGGACTGAAATTGAACATTCACATTTATATATGGAAGATTTTTTTGATTATGGGTTTACATTCAACTTATCCACGAATACTATGCATACATTGCATATCTCGGGTACATGTATATTTCTAGTACGTTTGAAGCACATGTTACACCAAGGACACCAATCCGGAATCGAACTTGACATTTATCATTGAAGCAATGTCATCTTGGCACCTCTGACTTTAAACTCACGAGTCGATATATCCCTCCATAGTAGGACCTTAGCGTCTAAGCACGCCTCCGCGAGAGAGTAGACCATAGCACCTGCAAGCAAGCGTCAGGGACGAGGAATAGGAAGAGAAAAGGGAAGATGAATACATCTGCAAAAGATGAAGAAAATGTCCACACCACAGGTGTGACTGGGGTTTGATCGAACCCTTGACCTTGTCATTACCAAGTCAAGGAGTTTATATATGGAAGTTGATTTGGTAGAATGTTAAAATAAATAAAATGAATGATCTTTTTGCGAATTTTTTGTTAGATGTAATACAAAGCGTGAAACTGGAATTCATTAAGCGAAAAAGTACAGTAAGGACTCCAAACTATTATTCATTTCCAAATTGAGGTCTGAACTACAATATTTTCCAAAGAGGATACATAATATAAAAAAAAACCCGTTAAAGTTAGTGGACTCTATTAGTCAAATTACAATTCATTGTTTTTTCTTTAATTTATTCTCTATATCTCACATTATATATTTTTAACTTTTAATCTTATTATTATATTTCATTTCCTTTAAATTTCATACTACAAATGAGTATTAATGAATTGGGATCATATGAGAAGAGGCTTTATTCATGAGAATGATCATATGAGAAGAGGCTTTATTCATTAGAAATGAGAAGTTTTAATCACCGTTGGATTACAAATATGATGGCTATTACTCAACACTAATTTTTGCACATAATCACGTTTTAATAACAGTTAAAGGATAAATTAGTAATCTTTAATCACGAATTATAGATAAGATCATGTTTTTTCTCGTACTCAGAAAGATTCAATAAATCTCTCGTGTGCAGAATATTCGGCATTCGTGCGCAATCTCCACCTCAAAACCTTAGGCGCAATCGATTGATTCTGTTCCGATTAGTCACAACTTCGGCGGATAGGCATGATGAATATCCCAGCCGTCAGCCATGATGAATATCCCAGCCGTCAGCCATGAAGGTAGTCTTAGTTTGCATCGTATGTAAACGATTTCAGTGTGTTTGTGTATGTTGATCAATTTTGAAAAAGGCGGATAATACAGGTAATCTAATGAGTTATGTACAACAATTTTTGTTCTTGGCGAATGATAATGAAGAATTTCCATAAAGTTTCGATATTTTTGTAATTGAACATTTCTCGAAAGCAGTTCCGAGTTGCTTTGTTGGTTTTGAATCAATGAATGCAATATCCAATATTGTTCCAAATCCTTCGTACCTATTTACGTGGTCGCCATTTTTTTGATCTCTCATGATTGAAAAAATGTATAATTCATAGCATACATTTTTTAATTCGTAACTGCCTAACCTAGTGCTGTTTTGCAGCTAATAACAATTTAGAAACTACTTCCCTTGATTATGAAAGTTGTACTTTTGTTTCTGTATCCGGGAAAAAGTGTTGGATTCCCAAGTGTCTTGATGAGCTAAAGCCGTATGTGGGGATGATATTTCCAGATCTCGATCAAGCTATATTGTTTTACAAAGAATATGCACGTCTTGCTAGATTTGTTGTGCGTTTGTCAACCTCAAACATGTCAGATGGGATTGTTACTCGAAAGTATTTGTTGCGTCAAAGTGAGGGTTTTAAAGAAAAGTGTAAAGTGGTTGATACTATAAAGTATGTCCATCACAATGAGAGGTCTAAGAGGGACACTCGTTGTGGGTGTGAAGCAAGACTTTTGGTTGACATAACTGATGGTGGTAGATATCGTGTATATTTGTTTGAAGAAACCCACAATCATTATTTGGAATCTGACATAGGTAAACCGTTTTTGAGTTTGCATAGAGCATTTGTCTCTTGTTGACAAGCAGCTGATCATGGAATGCGGTAAAGTTCGCATAGGTACTACAAAAGCTCATCATATTAGGAAAGAGTTATGTGGTGGGTTTATGTAGGAGCCACAGTCACTGATTACAAGAATTTTAAGAGGGATTTGAAGCTCTATATTGGCCTTAACGATGCTCAAATGGTTGTTGACTATTTATCGGATAAGAAAAAGACTTGCCAAGGGTATTCCTTTGAGTATTTTTCAGATGGGGAAGGCACCCTTTCCATATTGTTTGGGTTTGATGGGATATCAAGGAGGGACAACATTATATTTGGTGATATTTGTTTAGTTTGATGCAACTTATCGAAAGAATAGGTAAGCAAAACTTTGAGTATTATTAGCACCATAATAAGTCATGTTAATAATACATTTCATTGATATCTTCGCAGGTACAATTTGGAGTTTGTACCTTTCACCGGCGTAGACAACCAGTTGCGAAGTCTGACACTTGCAGCTGGGTTGATTTCAATGGAGGATGTGGATTCATATACATGGCTGCTAACATGCTTCAAGAAGTTGTTGAAACGCGAACCCAGTGTGATCGTTACTGATCAAGACGCGTCTATGAAGGCTGTCATTGCCACTATAATCCTCTTGAGTCGACCTAGGTTTTGTATGTGGCACATTACAGAAAATTACAAGCGAAGGTATTGTGTAGATATAATTCGTAGCTAACAATTTATAATTAGTAGTTTTATGTAAAACCAAATTATATTGGGTATTCGGTAGACATCATTTCTAGTTATAAATTTATAATTTGTAGTCTCATGTGAACGTGATAATGTTGGGATTTTTTAGGACATAATTCGTATGTATACTTTCATAATTCGCAGTCTCTGCCAACTTGATCAGGGTGGTGCTTATTGTGATTCTTTTTATTTTTCAAATAGGTGGGCATACCTAAATGCAGAGAGAATAGCTTTTTAAACAGCATAAAGGCTGTTATATGGGGTGAATATAATGATTGTAAAAAAATTTGAAGTAGCATTGTGCGAGTTGATTACAAAATATGATCTTCATTGCAACAAATGGCTTGCTGATATGTATGACATAAGGTCAACATGGATACCCGTTTACTTTAGATATGTAAATATGGAGGCCTTTTTTAGGAGAACATCGCGTTCGGAAAGCGAGAATTCTTTCTTCAGAAGGTACATTCATAGATTCATGACTTATTAATAGTCATGACTCTTGATAAGTCGAGTTTTTGGCTTATTAATAGCCATTTTAACTATAGCTTTGGGTCGTTTCCGATGATATTTTGATGTCATTTGATCTCTATCTCTATGTTTCAGGTAGAAAACAAGTCCTACTCAAGGTCAAGGCCTGGATACGAAAACTCGGGGAATAATCGAAGATTAGAGCAAAATGTGGGCAAAGAGGACTCCCACCCAACCGGTTCAAAAATTGCCCTGAACCAACCGGTCGGCTGGATGAAAAGGCAGACTTGAGAGCAATCATCCCCATCGAGCCAGTCGGTTGGACTTACCAGCTGACCAGCTGGAATAAGATTTCAAAAGGCTCAACATGTGCCCCCATTGAGTCGGTCGGTTGGACTCATCAACCGACCGACTGGAATAAGATTTCAAAATGCTTGACAAGCACATATTCAACCGGACGACTGAGAGCTCAACCGGTTGGCTGGAAAAGGACCTCAGAAGGCTCACAATTGCTCACCTTTGAGTCGGTCGATTGGCCAATCCAACCGATCGGCTGGATGTTCACAACAGAAGCATGTGGATTCTAGTCACCAGCCGATCGACTGGATTTTGGGCATCAGTCAAGCCGACCGGCTGGACCTGCTACTTCAATTTTTCCACCCGAGCCTATAAATAGAAAGAGGAAGGTCTGACCTAGGGGGCTGGCTTCTTGTGAAAAAATTGTCAGAAAAAGAGATCAAATCAAGGTCATCAAGGAGGAGAAGAATTATCAAAAGGGAGATTCTAGGATTAATCATCCTACTTCCTCTATACCTTTTCTATTCACTTTATTGTTTTCTTCAAACCCTACTCACACCATGTTGTTTTACATAATGTGTGAGTAGTCTCCTTGTGTTTTGAGGCTCTTATGACCCTCATTGGTATTCCATGTTCATGTACACACATTTGATAACATAATGCATGGTGTTAAATTCATTTTTCACTAAGTGCTCATTTATGATATGTTATCAAGTGTTTGATGAAATGCTTAAGTAACATGTTAGTCTTAAAACTTGATCTAGGTATTGAAAAAGCTTAGTGATAGTTTGGATATGGTGAAAATGATCATATCTAGTGTTTATGATAGTAAATGCATGGATGTGAGATTAACTAGAGCTTAATGCCCATAGCATTTATTACCTTAGGAGATGTTCCAAGGATAATAGTGGTTACATAGTGAACCAATATCTTGATGAAGTGAGGTTCTAATTAAGATGGCTTGACTAGGAATAGATTCACATGAGAATTGGTCTACCTTAGTCTAAGCTAGGTTCTAAACCATTTGACACCTTGAAATAGCTTAACTTTTGTGTATGTGATCAATGAGAAATGCCAAGGAGGCGAGTAACCCCTCGAAACTCTCTTTTAATTGAAGTAAAAACCCCTTGAAACCATTGCATTGCTAGTTTTTAATTTGAAATCACCTCATAATTGATTCGTAGATTTAGCCAAGTTATATGTGCAAAATCATCTTGGCACATAATCCAATTTCTCCCCAGGGTTCGACACCGGTCTTACCGGTTAATCTATAATACTTTTGACTAAAAAGAGTTGCAAAACTATAAACGTTCAAAATGGCGCCATTGTCGGGGAGCAACTAGTTAGCACATCTCTCGATTAGATTGTGTGGATGTTCTGACTATTCTTGTAAATATTTCTTTTTCTTATACTTGTATATTCCTTTTTCACTCATATCCCTTGCTAGCTTATGTTTATCTTTTTTTGCGAGGATGAATCTATACAACCAACAAGTCTTTCACAATGGAGAATACTATGAAGAGGAGGAGCAACTAAATTCTTATTATCAAGAATATGGCTATCTGACAAGTTATTACACTTCGAATTGGGATGATATCCAAAGCTTTGAAGTTGAACACTCCTACCCTCAATACCCTCAACCCACAAGTGAACCCTCCAATATGTTTGCTACACTCCTTGCCAAGTGTAAAAGGATGGAATCTCGATTGGACGAATTGATAGAGATGAGGGTCACAACAAGATGTTTGAAGCTCAATTTGAGCGAAGAACAATTGAAAATGAGAACTTGGATGAGGAAGAGGAGGTCTCCAAAGAAGAAGCCCATGAATCTAATGCCTCAAAGCAAGAACGAGATCAAGAATCGGAAGATGAATTTTGGAGAGCCACCACCGAAGCTTTATACAAGGCATGGGATGAGATGGAACGCGAAAGTGCATCTCAAGATTGTTCAAATGAGAACACACAAGAGTTCACCATTCCATCAACGCCTCGGCTCTCCAATGAGGAATTCTTCAATGATGATGCCTCTTACATAGAGGAAATACCTTTTGTTGATGAAGAAGAACTCCTCCTCCCCACTATAAATGAGCTTAAATGTGAGCCTGAATCTCTTGTTGAGGCCAAGATTAAGGAAGCGCATATTGAGTCGAAAAGACTTTGAGGGTATGAAGACTTTGTTGAGGTGTACATAGACCAAGCTAAAGAGCATTCCCGCACACAAGAAGATAAAAGGTTAGTTACAGATGCTCGTCATCAGAGCAAATGTACAAATATTAATTTATAAGTCCGCTACTCGCGACTTCACTACTGGGTAGCAATTGGTAAGTAGGGGTCGAACCCAAGGGAATTAGGGGGATAAGCTATTCTTTGAGGGAATTGTACAATGAGGGAGCATGTTTTTAGGTTGATTGAGGTTTTAATGCTAACAACTAAGTGATTGGTTGGTTGGTTTTGGTTTTTAGTGCGGAAAAGTAAATGACATAAAAGTAAATACTGAAAATAAACGAGAAGACGTACAGCGATTGTTGCGTGGTTGGCAAGTCTTGCGGAACGTCAGCAGTTGATATTGCAGTTTATACTAAGAAAGTAAATGCAGGTGGTGTTTAAATCTAAGGAAAGTATTCGGTCTTAGGGGCCTTGTATCATAGTCGTTTATCATTGACCGCTAATGATCATACTAAGTGTTCAAAGATGAATCAAGGCTATTTCTAGCACAAGACTTGCAACATCGTTTAGAACACTTGTTCTATTTAGACTAATTCCTCCTTTCGAAGTATCTTAGCCTTATGTGCATCCATTTGATCTTCAGTTACGATCAACCAAATGGTGTTTTAGATAAGTCGAACTCCTCAGATAAGCTTTACCCGCTAAAGCATCCACTTACCCGAGTATGTTCATGAACCCCACGGAAGAGCTTTGCCCGTTAAAGCATCCACTCAACCTTGTAAGTTCTAACCTAATATATGGCACATAGAACAAGTTTCGAACACAAAGATGCATTAAGAGTAGGGTCTAAAACATTTTATGATACAAGTACACCCCTTCAACCGAATGAAGAGTTTAGCTACGAATATCCATAGAGGTGGATACCATAGCTAAGTACTCGAGGGTTTTTAAAAGACAGTAAGTAAAGGAGAATACTCAAGAACCAACAGGAGTATTATAGATTTAGAACAAAAGCTTACAAGAGTAGTGACCAAATCTTAGAGAGATAAGTGAATTTGTGTTGTGTTGGGATGATTACAAGTGAAGGAGGCTTGTATTTATAGCCAAGGAGGAGGGGAGGATGTGGTGAGGAGCAAAACTAATGGCACTCATCCAATGGAGCATCACAAAGCTGCCGGTCCTTTTGGGAGGGGAAGAGAGGGGAGCCCCCCCCCCATGTGGAGGAAGGGGAGAGGTGGAGGGGAAATGTGAGAGGGGAGCCGCCGGCCATGTGGAGGAAGGAGGGAGTTTTGTGATTTTTGTGAGTTTTCACAAAGCCATCGGTCCATTTCAGCTCCGGACTGACTCTGGTTGCTCTTCGGTTGGACTTCTTTTGAGTGATTCCATGTCAGGATCATGAGATTTCTTCAGTCGGCATCTGGTCGTGACTTTGGAATGACTCGTAATATATTTTCCGCTTAAAAACTCCTCCTTAGCTTGTATTCTCTCTAGACTCCAAAATACCTTGTAGATAAATATCGGAACTAACAAGCAAAAGTTAAATAGACAAACAGTCTAATTTGGTGGGTTTAACTGTGTTTATGATTCATATAATTATGGTCCATCAGATCACCCCACACTTTTAGTTGTTCGTCCCGAACAATGCTATTAAAGGGCGGCACACTATCTAAGTAAACTTTTAAAATATGAAAGTGAGACCGTGGGACTAGATTTATCCTAATTCATGCATTACTACTTATTACCAAATTAAACCGTGTAAGTAAATAGAAGAAACTTGATACTTGTACCTCCGTGCCGAGATGCAAATTAATTCGGATGTTTCGGGAGATAGCCCTTTTTAGGCTCCTGGACTGCATTCTCGGGACCGTCTCGCACTATATGGTTTCCTTGTAGCTTTCTCTAGCACGTGATTTGGTTCGGGTTTCACTGAGTTGAGCCTTTTGATTTCTTTTTGGCGAGGGACAGCTTTTTTGTAGTGAATCGGCCTTTGGCCTTTGATTTGACTCTTTGAGTACTTCACTTTTGGTCGGTTAAACTTGCACAACTTTGGCCTTTGGCCTTTTGATTAGCTTCTTTGAGCTTTTGCCTTTTTGTGGCTTGCTAGTCCATTTTCTCAAGCCTTTTTTGGGAGGTCCAATCATCACCCGCGAGCATATGGAAATACCTCCCCGCTCTCTCTCATCCTTGCCGTTTCGCGCGAGTCAAAATGAGGGTCGCTCATTTATTTTCCCGGCTACTCTGACTAGAGATAGGACGGTTTGATTCCCGTCCCGCCTTTTTTCTGCATAAACGCTGCATGGCGGAGATGACTTCAATCTTCACTGAAACCCGAAGTGCAGCCTCCACTGACTTCGAAAACCATATAGTTAGATTCGATCCTTCGATTGCTTACCAAGCCTCTCTAGGGCATTTTCTATCAATTCTACATCCCCTGTTTATCTCAGCACAAAGGGACAAATGAGAAGTTACATTCTAAGTTTTTAGACAGTTGAATTTTCACAAGGTAAATGCATGAATTTTGATCTATCTTTTTCACATTCTCAAGTTCATATTTTTAAAAAGATAATATTAAGGGAAAAGGAAAAAGAAAAACATGTTTACTATGTACACATGCAGTTCTCACCCCACACTTTTGAACGAAGGCGTGCCTTTCAGCAAGACTTAGTTCAAAAGTTTATGCAAGCAAATATATACAGGAAAGGTGAGAATGTTTTAAGGCAAAAAACTAAATGACTGAAAGTAAGATAGATGTCGGGTTACCTCCCGACCAGTGCATTTGTTTAACGTCGTAAGCTCGACAGTACCTCATTCCTGGATCATAAGTAGGGATCCCATGGGTGCTTGAGGTCGAATTTCTTCTCGGCTGCCCTTTTGCTCCGAGAGGGTGAGGCCTCTTTGACCATAGCTGCTGGTCCAATGAGTCGTGCTTGCTTGTTACTCCTTCCGGGTTTCCATTCCTTCGGCCCATGTCTTTGCCGCTTCTTCATGTTTGAATAGTTGGCACCTTTGCGAGTTTGGAAGTTTGGTTTTGTGCCATTAAATGTAGGCGACATTAAGCATGCGCCTCTGCCAATCCTCTTCATTGTGGCAGTGATGGATGGTTGTCTTGGAACGAGTGAGTTTTCAGGCGGTTTTCCTTGGCTTGTGACGAGTGAGAGTTCCTTTGTCGGCTTTTTTGGCTCATGCTCCTCCTCTAACTCCCCTTGCACCTCATCATTATTGATTATATGATCTTCGGTGGCTATGATCAGCATAAAACACGAAGGGTTAAGTTGAGGCACTTCGACCATGAGGACTGGGTCTGTTTCAGGTGCTCCGACAGTGAGGACCAGGTCTTTCTCGAACAGTTCGGCAATGAGGTCCGGGACTTCCTCGGGTGCTCCGAGCGCAAGGACCGGACCTGGCTTGATTTTTTCGGCCGCTTCGGTAGTGAGGTTCGGGACTTCTGTAGGCTCGGTAGTTAGGACTGTGATTTCCTCGGATGGATTGGTGATAAGGACCGGGCCTGATTTGGGCAGTTCTTCTTCTAACTCCCAGGGATAATCTGAATGGAGCTCTTCTTCAGGCAACCATGGGTCCTCATCCTCGTCATTCATATGGTCTCCGGGGGCAATCATACTGAGGTATGGGTCTGATATGGGCAACTCGTCATTGAGGTCCGGGTATGTCTCGGGTGGTTCTTCTTCGGTCATCCGCTGGTCCTCATTCTCTTCCGGCTCCTCGGGTTCAGCCGTCCTTTTTATTGCCCATGATTCGGTTTCGGCCGTGAATTGGTGCATCAAGGCACTCAATTGCTGTATGTCTGCGGCCAATTGCTGGGTGCTAGCTGCCAGCTCGTTTTCTGCTGCCCATAACTCAGTTTTGGCCCTGATTTGGTGCATCGTGTTGTCCAGTTCTTCGCGCCGCATGGCCTGATCTATTCTTTGTCTTGACCTCGCGGCCAAATCATCTATTAAGTTCCAAAGATCGTCTATGTCTAAGTTGTTCACCGAGCCTCCTGCTGCATCATTTAGCCAATTCCACTCTTGTGGTATCATCCCATTGAGAAACCTTTGAAGAAGATCGTGGTTGGTGAATCCATGGTGCGGGCAGCTCGTCACAATGGAGTCAAAGTACGCCAAGTACTCGTCCAAAGTTTCGTCCTGGGATTGCTCTATGTTGTTGATCTTCTCGCGGATTTCAAGTTCGAAGGGTGGTGGGGAAAACTCCTCATTATTCCAAGGCTCCATTCCGTAGTAGTAAGACTTAGTGAATTGCATGATAAAAAAGAAAAAACAAAATAGAACAACTATTCCGATTCACAACTCCCCGGCAACGGTGCCAATTTGACAGATGCTCGTCGTCAGAGCAAATGTACAAATATTAATTTATAAGTCCGCTACTCGCGACTTCACTACTGGGTAGCAAGTGGTAAGTAGAGGTCGAACCCAAGGGAATTAGGGGGATAAGCTATTCTTTAAGGGAATTGTACAGCGAGGGAGCGTGTTTTTAGGTTGATTGAGGTTTTAATGCTAACAACTAAGTGATTGGTTGGTTGGTTTTGGTTTTTAGTGCGGAAAAGTAAATGACATAAAAGTAAATACTGAAAATAAACGAGAAGACTTACAGCGATTGTTGCATGATTGGCAAGTCTTGCGGAACGTCAGCAGTTGATATTGCAGTTTATACTAAGAAAGTAAATGCAGGTGGTGTTTAAATCTAAGGAAATTCTTCGGTCTTAGGGGCCTTATATCATAGTCGTTTATCATTGACCGCTAATGATCATACTAAGTGTTCAAAGATGAATCGAGGCTATTTCTAACACAAGACTTGCAACATCGTTTAGAACACTTGTTCTATTTAGACTAATTCCTCCTTTCGAAGTATCTTAGCCTTATGTGCATCCATTTGATCTTCAGTTACGATCAACCAAATGGTGTTTTAGATAAGTCGAACTCCTCAGATAAGCTTTGCCCGCTAAAGCATCCACTTACCCGAGTATGTTCACGAACCCCACGGAAGAGCTTTGCCCGTTAAAGCATCCACTCAACCTTGTAAGTTCTAACCTAATATATGGCACATAGAACAAGTTTCGAACACAAAGATGCATTAAGAGTAGGGTCTAAAACATTTTATGATACAAGTACACCCCTTCAACCGAATGAAGAGTTTAGCTACGAATATCCATAGAGGTGGATACCATAGCTAAGTACTCGAGGGTTTTTGAAAGACAGTAAGTAAAGGAGAATACTCAAGAACCAACAGGAGTATTCTCAAAAACTACTAGAATACTCAAGAACCAACAAGAGTATTATAGATTTAGAACAAAAGCTTACAAGAGTAGTGACCAAATCTTAGAGAGATAAGTGAATTTGTGTTGTGTTGGGATGATTACAAGTGAAGGAGGCTTGTATTTATAGCCAAGGAGGAGGGGAGGATGTGGTGAGGAGCAAAACACATGGCACTCATCCAATGGAGCATCACAAAGCCGCCGGTCCTTTTGGGAGGGGAAGAGAGGGGAGCCGCCCCCCATGTGGAGGAAGGGGAGAGGTGGAGGGGAAATGTGAGAGGGGAGCCGCCGGCCATGTGGAGGAAGGAGGGAGTTTTGTGATTTTTGTGAGTTTTCACAAAGCCATCGGTCCATTTCAGCTCCGGACTGACTCTGGTTGCTCTTCGATTGGACTTGTTTTGAGTGATTCCATGTCAGGATCATGAGATTTCTTCAGTCGCCATCTGGTCATGACTTTGGAATGACTCGTAATATATTTTACGCTTAAAAACTCCTCCTTAGCCTGTATTCTCTCTAGACTCCAAAATACCCTGTAGATAAATATCGGAACTAATAAGCAAAAGTGAAATAGACAAACAGTCTAATTTGGTGGGTTTAACTGTGTTTATGATTCATATAATTATGGTCCATCAGTTAGAAAGGGAGATTGAGGATTAGGCACCCATGGATATCATTGAAAAACTAAAAGAGGGTGTGCCCATCAAGCTCGAGACAAGTTATGATGACCCTTTGTTCACTACAACGTCTCGAGACAAGTTTTGGAGCTTTGTGCCTTATTTTGCAAGATTATTGGAAGGAAGCTCCCATAACCCCCTTAATTATAAAGGGATCTTCATTCTTGAAGGGGTAAAGTTCCCAAAGGAAAGTCCATTGTAGACTTGATGGGAAGAAATTTAAATGGGATTTGAAGGTGGATTGAACTTAAATGTCCAAGGCCTCGTGTGAAGGGATCCTAGCAAAGGACTTCTCAACGAGTGATTCTATGGGGCGCTTTGCTACGTCTTTGCCGAGACGGGAAAAACTAGGCCCTCGCGGGTGGTAACCCGGTTTGTAAGTTATTCATTCTTGTTTTTTTATGTTTAAGTGTTTGACATGATTTTGAGTGGCTTAGAATCTAAGTGTGGAGTGTGATATTTATGATTAGTGGGTCAAATTTTAAGTGTAAAGTGAGTTCTACTCACTCAAATCCCACCTCACATCGACAAGCCCCTCCACCTAACCTTGATCTATCTATGAATGATGATGTCGCCCTTAGTGTTCATGTGCCTTATTTGAGTTTGATAGATTGAAACTATTTTGTTATAACATGCTATGACTTTAGTTTAACATTTTTTGCCACTTAAGACACCTTGTGCACATTTTAAATGATGTGTTTTAACTTCCTTGTTTGAATTCTATTAAACTTATGTCATGATGTTATCGTGTGACTTGTGATGCTCTCTTGCTCATACTTGAGTTTTGCATGACATTGTATGTCACTTTTTGCTTTTAACCTCTCATGTGTTCTTGTCATCAAGGAAGTTATTTGCATCATGTACGATCAAGCTTAGCACAATGACGTCTTTTCAATTGGTGGGGCACATCTACAAACTAGGGGAGTTCCTATGCGCCTTTATCTCATTGTTCTACATTGTTTGCCTTAGGGACTAAGCTATATTTTAAGTGTGGAGTGGGTAGTCACATAGTGCATTCATTTAATGACATGCTTATCATTTTAGAATGGACACTTGCATTCATGTATCATATCTCTAATATGAAAGTGTTTTTAACTACATAGGCTTGTGAATTGTGATTATCGACTCTAAATCCATATAAATCGCATCTAGCCTATTTGTCACAGTTATTGGATCTTGAACCTAGAACCGACCTAGTTCCTTGAATGTGCATTCTTGTAAATCAATATCATTGATATCTCTTGTCTATCTAATTTTATAAGTATTTTCAATTAAATACCTGGGATTAAGTTTTAGCAAGCACTTTTAAAAATTTCACGAAAACTTAGACCCTTTGTATGCTCCTTGGTGACTTGAGTTTCTCTAATTTAGTGCCTTGTTTATGATTGTTTTTCACACATCCCATATACTTTTTGAATATATTGTCAAGTTTTAAGTGTGGAGTCAAAAGAGGGCAAAAAATAGGCCCCAGCAAAAAAAATTGTGGTCAAAGATGGCAAAGCTCCGACTAAAAACTTTCTTGAAGTACAAGAGAAGTTTTGCTTCAAAATAATACAATTACCGGGGGTTAGGAAGAAAAGTTCCTCATCGAAAGCAATTGTAGGCCACAGGCCATTTGAAAAAAAATGATGAATGAAAAGCACTTAAAACTTGACTCTATGTTTTTCTCCATTCTTCATTTATGTGGGATTCATCATTTGCATTGTGGGCTAGCTGGATTAACTCTTGGACGACCCTTGTGCTTACACGGGAACTCTCATTTGATCTATGCTCATTTTCTAAGAACTCTTAGTGTCGAACTCCTCTTTCCTTATGGATTATAGCTTAAGCGCCTAAGAATTGGGAATGAGTTCCTTGTCACAAGCCAATGGACTAGCCCTAGCTAGCATAGGTGAGCAATTGACACTCTTTTGTGCAAACTAACAACTTTGCTTCTATTGTATTGCCTTGAAAATGAGTAGACCTTTGGATAAGACAATTGATAGCCTTAGCATTTATAATCTTGAATGCACAACTTCAAGGGGTGCTAAAATGATTCAATAGTTCTTTTGATGTGAATGTGATGGTAGTCCTAGTTTGGGGTGAAGGATTTGTTTTGAGAAATCCTAGCCTTGGTTAAGCAGTCTTGAATTCATTCTCATGTGATAGGTGCATTTGAGATATATGAGTATTCCCTTTTCTAAAAACTCTCACGAGACTATAACTCGTCCACTAGGGTAGCTGACAAGGTGTCGTTAGGACCTTGCAAAGATATATTTATAAGTGTCCACTACTTGTACACTTTACTATGGATTAGTAGAGCGGTAAGTAGGGGTCGAACCCAAAGGGAATTAGTGGATAGTAGTTCTTTGAGGAAAATGTACAGAAATTAAGTGCAATTGGGATTGGTTGTGGTTTTAGTACGGAAAAGTAAGTTGTGGAAACAACCGAGTTCAATATCAACCGTACAACATACGTTTTGGTTTGTCGCACGCTGTATTTCAAGCGCAATACGTGCCAAAATATATGTTTGATTGATGCTGAAAACTGCTGTAAGAACTGAAAGTAAAGGTGCGGAAAGTAAGTGCGGAAAATAAAGACTAAAAGTAAATGTGCTGAAAGTAAAAGTTAGGTACTGAAAGTAAAGTTAGTGACTGAATGTAAAGTTAGTTGCGGAATGTAAAGTACTGAATGTAAAGGGTACTGCAATTAAGCAGTTGAAAATAAGATAGAAAGTAGAATGAAGAGTTAGTGTTTTAATCAAAGGAAAGGATTCGGTTTAGGGGCCTTGTATCATAGTTCCGTTCATCATTGACCTCTAATGATCATACTAAGTGTTCAAAGATGTAACAAGGCCATTTCAAGCACTTGCCACACCGTCTAGTCCATTTCAAGACATAGAGCACTTGTTCTAGCTAGACTAATACCCCATTTCAAGGTATATTAGCCTAAGTGCAGTCACTTGATCTCTCATTTCCGATCAACCAAGCGACTTAAAGAGAGGTTGAAATCCACGGAAAAGCTTTGCCATTTCAAGCATCCACTTAACCGTGTATGTTCACGAACCTCACGGAAGAGCTTTGCCATTTCAAGCATCCACTCAACCGTGTATGTTCTACCCGAATGTATAGCACTTAGAACAAGCTTGAACACAATAGCAGCACTAAGAAAAATGGTCTAAAACATTTTCATGATACAAGCACACCCCTTCAACCAAATGAAGGGTTTAGCTACAAGTATCCATGGAAGTGGATACTATAGCTAGTGCAAGAAAGTAAAGGTTTTTGGAAAATACTTGAAAGGAAAATGAAGGTTTTCAAAATAGTAACAAGAAAAAGTAGAGAGATGTTGAACTAGTAACAAGAACAAGATCAAGAACAAACTTGGAGCTTTTGATATCAAAGTACAAGTGTTTACAAGGATTTGTGCCTACAAAATTCTAGAGAGATTCGAGGAGTATGAAGTAGAGATGATGGTGATGATAATGTATATGGATCATGGATGATATTCAAGGAGGGGTGCTTCTCCTTTTATAGGCCACAAGAGGAGGTGAGTGGAGGATACTATTCCGCCACTTGCCTCCGGTTCTCCCTCAAGTGCTCCGGTTTGGTCTTGGTTGGACTTCAGTTGGAGCCAAAGGGTGCACATAGGCGGCAAGGGCTTGGGTTGGGCCAAGGGGCAACCATGCTCAACTACTTGGTGTGGCTTGGTTTTAAACCGTAGGTCAACCGGAATGAATAGAAAAGCTAACCGGAAAAGAAGTGGCCAACCAGAATAGTAATAGTTCGGTTTTAGTTTTGGTTGGACTTCGCCGGAATTTGACCGGAGTGAGGTTATGACTGGCCGGAGTCTTGGTTGTGACTGGTCGGAGCTAGGTCGGAGCTCGCCGGAGCTCGCCGGAATCTTGGTCGGAGGTGCTTGAATTGAGGACCACTGATTCTGAACGACAAGATCAATACAAATTGGTTTCATCAAGGGAGTAAAGCCGGATTCTGGCCGGAGAATGGCCAGAATCCCAAAACAGTCGAAAATCCCCTTGATTGGCCTTGGCCGGGCTCGGTACCTTTGCCATGCGTTCTTGTCCATTTGCCGACGGTTCTAGTATATTCAAGTGATTTTATATTCAAGTGATTTTAGGCCGGGTCCATGAAGGTTGTTAAGGCTGAATCTGATCGTAGCATGGTCATGCCGTAGGATGGCCTAGAACTCGGTCTCTTGGCATAGGACGGCTTGAATTTTGGATCATGCGTTCTTTGTCTTTTGAGTGTGGATTTGGAACGATAATCTTCATAGAAATCGAATTCCCGGAGTGGTTTGGCCGGAACGCCGCCGGAGATAGGTCGTGGCCTAAGTTCTTCCTGCCGGGCCTGGGTTTTCTCGGATGCGGTCCGGGTGTTCTCGGATGATGCTCGAGCTCTCGGCACACAGGCCTCGGCACTTTCAGACGCGGACGCAAGCGTCCATCTTTTCTCGGACGGCCCGGCTGAAATCCTCGGTGCGTCCAGACGCGTCCTACGTTCCTCGGACGTGGCCCAACATTTCTCGGTCCCGGCTGGGCTCTCTCGGTCCTGGGTGAATTTCCTCGGGCCATGGTCGCGATTTCTTGGCTAGAAATGTTTGGCAATCCTTTTTAGCTTAAGAACCCCCTTTTTAGCTCGTTTCTTCTCTAAACCTCAAAATACCCTGTAGAACAAAAATGGAACTAACAAGTAAAAGTTGTTAAGACAAAGTGTCTAATTTGGTGGGTTTAACTGTCTTGATGAATCATATAAATATGGTCCATCAAATCACCCCACACTTATACTTGTTCGTCCCGAACTATGCTATTCGAAAGAGGAACACAAAATCCAAGTAAAAAGCTCTAAATAAGAATGTGAGAATGCGGGACTAGATTTATCCTATCCATGCACTACTTACTTGTTACCAAACTAAACCGTGTAAATACTTAGAAGAAACTTGATACTTGTACCTTCGAGATGAGATGCAAATTAATTCGGATGATTCGGGAGATAGCCCTTTTCAGGCTTTTGAACTGCATTCTTGGGACCGACTCGCACTATATGGTTATCTTGTAGCTTTCTCTAGCACATGATTTGGTTCGGGTTTCAATGAGTTGAGCTCTTTGATCTCCTTTTGATGAGGGACAGCTTTTGAAGTGATTTGGTCTTTGGCTTTTGATTTTGAATTGGAGTTTCTTCACCTTTGTTTCGGTTAAAACCTTCACTAATTGGCCTTTGGCCTTTGATTTGCTTCTTCGAGCGTTGCTCCTTTGTGATTTACTTGTCCATTTTCTCAACCTTTTGGGAGGTCCAATCATCGCCCGAGAACATATGGAAATACGTCCTCGCTCTTTCTCATCCTCGTCGTTTCGCGCGGGTCAAGATGAGGGCCGCTCATCTATTTTCTCGGCTACTTGGACTAGAGTTAGGACGGTTTGATTCCTGTCCCGCCTCTTGCATAAACGCTGCACGACGGAGATGACTCTGAATCCAATGAAACCCGAAGTGCTAACCTCCACTGACTTCGTAAACCATATAGCGAAATCCGGTCCTTCGAGTGCTTGCCAAGCCTCTCTAGGGCATTTTATGTCAACTCCACATCCCCTATATATCTCAGCACAAGGGGAAAAATAAGAAGTTACATCCTTAAGTTTTTACACAGTCAAGATTTCACAAGGTAAATGCATGAATTTAGATCTATCTATTTCACATTCTCAAGTTCATATTTTCAAAAAGTTAATATTAAGGGAAAAGGAAAAGGAAAGCATGTTAAATAACTATGTGCAAAGGCTGTTCTCACCCCACACTTTTGAACGAAGGCGTGCCTCTCGGCATGACTTAGTTCAAACGCCAATTGCAAGCAAATATTTACAAGAAAGGAAATGAAGTAAGAGTGCGAATGGAACTCCCTTATAGCGTCGTTGCTTAGTCGAGGATGGCTGAGCAAATGACAAGGCCTAGCCCGGCCAGATTCGGTTGATTGGTCGAGGACGTTCGGTTGGGATCGGGTTTCTCGGGCGCAGCCCGGGTATTTCTCGGGCGCGGCCCCGGTACTTCTTGGGGGCTGCCCCGGGCTCGCTAGAACTTCGTCCCGGACTCAATTCCTGCACAAGTACTCATTTCCTTCTACATACAATGGGTGAGTACTACTCAAGGTAAAAACTAAATGACATAAATAAAATGACTGAAAACAAGAAAAAATGTCGGGTTACTGACAGCGCGTCGTTGAACGCTGCAAAACTTACATTTATAAGTTCCACTACTGTGGCCTTACTATTGGATTAGTAAAGCGGTAAGTAGGGGTCGAACCCAAGAGAGTCAGTGTGGAGTAGTTGTTCTTGAAAAGAAAAGAAAAATAAAATAAAGTAAAGTGCTGAAAGTAAAGTACGTAAAGTAAGTGCGAGAGCAACCGAGTTCAATATCAACCATACAACATACATTTTGGTTTGTTGCACGCTGTGTTTCAAGCACAATACGTACCAAAATGTTATGTTTGATTGATGTTGAAAACTGCTGTAATGAAAGTAAAAGTGCGGAAAGTAAAGTGCGGAAAATAAAGACTGAAAGTAAAGTGCTGAAAGTAAAGTGCAGAAATGTAAAGTACTGAATGTAAAGTGCTGAAAGTAAGAACTGAATGTAAGTGCTGAAATTAAGTGCTGAAAAGTAAAGTGCGTATAAGTAAGGATGAAAGATATTCAGTCTAGGGTCTCACATAGTGACACTTCCATCATAGACTTACTTTGTGTTCATAAGTGTGGGTTTATTCCATTTCAAGATATAAACCCTAAAGTAAGGCCATTTCAAGCTCTTACACCACAATCTACTCCAAAATCAAGACATAGACTTCTAGTTCAAAAGTGCAGCCACTTGATCTCTCATTTCCGATCAACCAAGCAACTTAAAGAGGGTTTGAACCACTAGGAAAAGCTTTGCCATTTCAAGCATCCACTTAACTTCGTTGTTCATGAACTCCACGGAAGAGCTTTGCCATTTCAAGCATCCACTCAACCGTGTATGTTCAAACCGAATGAAGGGCACAAGAACTAGTTGACACACAAAGAAGCATTAAGCTTAAGTCTCAAGATGCATACACAAGTATGAACACCCTTGACCGAATATGCTTTAGCTACTTGTATTCATGTCAAGGAATACAAGCACCATGCTTATAAAAGTAAAGAAACCCGAAAAGAAAACAAAGGAAACCAAGAGCATGTAACCGAGAGCTTTTTGTAACCAAAACCGTGAGCAAGTAAAGGAAAGAACGAAAGCCGTGGCTTTGACAAGGAAAGTAAAGAAAGCTTTAGCTACTTGTATTCATGTCAAGGAATACAAGTAGCCGTGGCTTTTGTGTAAGAAAGTAAAGGAGAGGAGCTCCAAATCAAGAACAAGACAAGGGAAAATAAAGATCACAAGAACAAGAAGGAGTAGAGAGCAATTCGGAAATAATAAGGACAAGTAAAAATGTAGAGAAGTTTGTATTGAGGTGTGAAGAAGAGAGATAAGCTCTCAACTTCCTAAGTATGTACATGAAGGATTTCTAAGGCTAAGGCCTCTATTTATAGAAGAGGAAGACTTGGGGACTAAGTTTACACTACTACAGAAGGGAGTTTAGGCAACGGTTCATATTTATCATTACGCAACGGTTCGACGTTTATGCAACGGTTTGTCTGAGAACCGTTGCATAATTGTACTCGTATGCGACGGTTTGTAACAACCGTTGCATAAGTTCAAGATTATGCGACGGTTTGAGACAAACCGTCGCATAAGAGTACAATTATGCAACGGTTTGTTTCAAAACCGTTGCATAAACTCAAACCTAAAATTAAAAAACATAAGTTTTCGGTCTTTCTTGCAATCTCGCTCTCGAGTTTTGTCGCCCAGTCCGTCGCCCTCCGATCCGCTCCAGTCGCCGTCTTCGCCCATACCTCGTCGCCATGGTCACCGGACCCTCCCTCGTCACCCAATTCGTCTCCCCGCGCCAGTCGCCCAGTCCGTCGTCCCGCGCCAGTCGCCCAGTCCGTCGCATTGCGCCAGTCGTCCGCGTGTGCTTCATCTACCAAACCCTAAATCGGTTTGTTCTCAATCATTCATGTACTAGTTTGTTTCAATTGCTTATTTATTGATAAGTTTTAAATGACCCATTGTTGATAGAGATTTTGGTTGATTTAACAATGTATTTGAATTTTGTTCCGAGTCGGTGATTGTTTGTTGTTGGTTCTCTTCATGTATTTACTCAGGTAGGCAGGCCGAGAACAGCATTTGTTACAATCAAAGATCGTAAAGAACTTTCTTCAAAATTTGTTTTGCTCATATCGGTATGTTTCTTGGCATTGTGATTGTTTGGGTATATGATATTGGATACTACAAAACTAGTATACTACTTATGTTCCATTCATATTGGATACTCGATATTTCTTCGTTTACTAACTTGTGCTTGTTTATAACTTTAGAGTCGACACTGCATCCAACCTTTGGCTATTTTTTGCGAGAGATTCTACTCTAAGGTAAAATACACTATGTAACTCATTTACAACTTTTTAATTGTTGGAGTGTGCTTTATGGAGTGGATTATTTATATGGTCTATTTCTACTAACAAGTATATCAACCATAATATGATCTCTTTCTAACTATGAGTATATTATGCTTTATGTAGTTATAATGAATCGAGACTGGGTGTCCGGTAGTAGGTTAAGTGTTCAGTACGAGCAAGGGATTATAGATTTTTGTGCGTTTGCATCTTCGTATGCGTCCACAAACAACATTGAACGTGTTTATTGTCCATGTAAGAGTTGCTGGAATAACAAAAAGGTCAAACCCAAGAAATTGCGGAAACACCTTTTGTTAAAGGGAATTGACCCACAGTACAAGTTTTGGTATATGCATGGCGAGGTTGAACCACAAAATGTTCATCCTCAGCCCGTAGAAAGTTTGCCGGTGGATAATGATGATTGGGAGGAGGATAACATAATTGACATGGTCAACAATGTTGCCGATGATTTTGTTGCTAGACCTCAAGTTCTGGAGTAATTGAGGAATGATTCAGAATTACCATTGTACGAAGGGTGCTCCAAATACACAAGGCTATCTGCAACTTTGAAGATATTCAACTTGAAAGCAAAAAATGGATGGAGTGATGTAAGTTTCACTGAATTGTTAACTCTGGTGAAAGATATGCTTCCAGAGGATAACACCCTACCTAACCGTTGTTACGAGGCTAAAAAAGTTATGTGTCCGATGGGTATCGATTACGAGAAGATACATGCTTGTCCTAATGATTGTATATTTTATCGAAATTCCTATAAAGATATGGTTGAATGTCCGGTGTGCAAGTCTCCTCGTTATAAGTTAAACAAAGAACCGAAAAATGGTTCCAAAGGCACTCCTTCTAAAGTACTATGGTATCTTCCACCGATCCCCAGGTTTCAGAGATTGTTTGCTAGCTCGGAAGATTCTGATAATATGCGTTGGCATGCTGAGAAACGCGTTATTGATACGAAAATGCGCCATCCTGCTGATTCACTACAATGGGCAAAAGTAGATAACACATTCCCGACATTTGGAGCAGAGTGTAGAAATTTACGCCTTGGCCTTTCTACTGATGGGGTGAATCCACATGGAAACTTCAGTACTCAGCATAGTACATGGCCTGTGATATTGGTTATCTACAATCTTCCTCCCAGGTTAACCATGAAGCGTAAGTATATGATGCTTTCTCTGTTGATATCGGGTCCTCGACAGCCCGGAAATGATATTGATGTATACTTAGCTCCTTTGATAGAAGATTTGAAGCTTTTATGGAACGAAGGAGTACAGACGTTTGACGCATCAAGGCAGGAATATTTTAATATGCGTGCCATGCTAATGTGTACCATCAATGACTTCCCTGCTTATGGTAACTTATCCGGGTACAGTATTAAAGGGTACAAAGCTTGTCCAATTTGCGGGGAAGAGACACATGCACGCCATCTATAGAATTGTCGAAAAATGGTTTACATGGGACATCGACGTTTAATATATTCTTGTAATTTTCATTAATAAAGTGTTAACTGAGATTACTTATAATGCAGTGTCCGAAACAACCCGATGAGAGTAATTTATGCGGTTATTATGTTCTGAGATTTATTCGGGACATAATGGAATTTGTTCATGCTAATAACGGTGCATATGTGGATAACTTTGACCAAGTAAGCATGCTAGTCTCGTCTTACTCTATTTAGAATGGTGACAAATGTTCTAGTTAGGTTTATTGTTGTTAAAGCATATATGTTCTACCTACGTTTATTCTAAATCTATGTTCTCTAGTTAGCTAGGTTTGTTCTAACTCTATTTTTTTATATATTCATGTTATCTTATTTGTTATAGGTTTTTCCTGATGGGACACGATCATATGAGTTGGGGAAGGTACAAGACGTGCGAGATGAGATCGCCTCCTTCTTGTACAACTACTTATTCGAACATAGTGCTTACATGTGAATATTGTTTATATATGTGACGTTGTTATAAAATCAATGTATATATGGATGGACTTGTATGAATGGTTGTATTTTGAGTGAAATGAAAGTATTTCCATGTTTGGAAATGTGTAACAGCAGGGTATTAAATTTTGTATAGAAATTGTATTTGATTTTCAGGCGGATTTGAGCCAAAACAGCTGAAACCTGCCAATTTTTTTCTGTAGCTTATGCAACGGTTTGGTTTAACCGTTGCATACGATCATACATTATGCAACGGTTTGAGCACCAAAACGGTGGTATAATGGTTCATCTTATGCGACGGTTTTGTTGTTGGAACCGTTGCATAAGGTCCATACCGTAAGCAACGGTTCCAACAACAAACCGTTGCATAAGTTGTGCTCTTATGCAACGGTTCCAAAAACAGTCGCATAAGATATGGACCTTATGCAACGGTAGCTTATGCAACGGATTAGGAACCGTTGCATAAGCTATCTAAGAACCGTTGCATATGGTCCCTCCTGTAGTAGTGTTAGCTTGAGAAATATCCCAAAGGAAGATAAGGATTGGCCTTGAAATATCCCAAAACAACCCACTTGCATTTGCCTCCTCCAACCACAAGCCTCCACATGCCAACCCACTTGCACTCCCAACCGACTTGAGCTTGGCTCAACTCAAAGGGCAACTAGCTTGGTTTGGTTGAGGCCAACAAGACTTGAATAGTAGAGCAAACCGGAAAAGAAGTGGCCAACCGGAATAGTAATAGTTCGGTTTTGGTTTTGGTTGCACTTCACCGAAATTTGACCGGAGCAAGGTTATGACTGGCCGGAGCATGGTGGTGACTGGTCGGAGCTAGGCCGGAGGTTGGCCAGAGGTTGGCCGGAGTTGGCCGGAATCTGGCCGGAATTTTGGCCGGAGGCTCATGGCTATTGGACCACTGATTTGGAATGCTGAGGCAATTCTAAGACTAATGGTCGAAGTCGTTTTGCCGGAATCTGATCAGGGCCTTGCCGGAACCCCAAAATGGCCAGATTTGCCCTATTTTGGCCTTGATCGGGCTTGATCTGGTTCCACTCGGGCGTTTTGTCTGGAAAGTGAGATTGTCCAAGTTATTGGGCATTTAAAACACTTTGGCCAAGCCGGATATACCAGATTACATGGTTTGGTCGAGCAACTTGGTTTCGGTGCCTATGCGCGCGGGGCCTTTACTTTGGAATTGGGCCAACTGCCAATCTTCCCGAGCATTCTCCCTGGTTTTCCGACATTGTCCACCTTATTTTCCATTTTGATCACTTTGCTCGAGGTGGATTCGTCAGAGCAGCTCGTTTGCCCGAGCAACTTGAATTCAGTGCTAGATAGCTCGGGCGTGGCCTGGGCGATGCCTGGGCGGGGACCTGGTTCCTCGGACGCGGTGAATTTTCCTCGGGCCCTGGTTGTTATTTCTCGGCCAAAAATGCTTGGTGTGCTTTTTGGGCATAAATCTCCCCTTTTAGGCATGTTTCCTCTTTAGACCCCAAAATAGCCTATATACACAAAAAGGCATTAACAAGCACTTGTTCGTATGATCAAATGTCTAATTTGGTGGGTTTAGCTGATTCGATGAATCGTATAAATACGCGCCATCAGTTACCTCCCAACCAGTGCCTTTGTTTAACGTCGTTGGTTCGACGAATGGGATCACAAGTTTGGATCCCAAGGGCGGCTTATGTCAAATTTCACCGCAGCGCCTGTATTAATCCTCGTCTTGACCCTTCCCAAATTCTTGTGGGATGATGTGCTCGGGTCCGGTCTCCATTGTTCTGGTGGTTTTTCCTTCATATATCTCTGAGGAGGCGAGGGACCCTCGACCATAGCTGCTGGTCCTTTGAGTCGGGCGTTCTTGTTTTCAGGGCTGCCTTGTGGAGTCGTGGCGAGGGAATGCTCCATCAAGGAGTCGTTATGCTTAGGCCTTTTCTCCATCCTTCTTTCAGGCTCTCCATTGATCACATCGTTTTCTATGATTCGCATATTAATCAAGGGGAAAAGTTGGGAAGCTTTCATTATAAGGGCCGGTTCTGTCTCGGCCAGCCTGTCCGAGAGGACCTGGTCTCGGTTGATTTCTTCGGCCGCTTCGGTAGTGAGAGTAGGGTATGTCACGGGCAACTCGCCAGTGGCGACCCGGATTTCCTCCTCTGTCGGCTCGGTAGTGAGTTCCCATGAAGGCTTTTCCTCATCCCATACTAGATCGGTTTCTGGCTCTAGGTCTTCGGATGGCTCGGGAGTGATCTCCCATTAAGGTTCCTCCTCGGTGCTTCCGTTATCCGACTCGTCTATCATGGCCTCTGCAATGTCTTCTCCACTCCTCTCTAGATTAACCTCTACCATCTGCGCTCTTTTATCAGCTTGGAGCATTGGTCTTTGTTTTGTGGCTTCGGCCAAGTCATCTATGAGATCCCACATTTCAGTCATGGTTAAGTGCATGGCCGATCCTCCTACTGCGTCATTAATCCTTGACCGATCAACTGGCCTCATCCGACAAAGAAATTTTTGAAGAAGAACCACGTTCGTGAATCCATGGTGCGGGCAGCGTGAAACAACGGTATCGAAGTACGTATAATACTTGTCCAGTGTCTCGTCTCGGGATTGTTGAAGGCAGATGATCTTCTCGCGGGTGTCATATTGTAAGGATGGCAAGGAGAATTCTTTTAGGAATTGGGCACGAAGATCCTCATAATAGCCTGTACAACTAGCAGTTGATGAGTAATACCAAATTACAGCGAAGTCAGTTAAAGAAAGTTTAAAGCATTTCATCTTAAACTCTTCTAACGTCTCATTTTCAGGTTTCATGTGGCTGCAAATGGAGTGAACATGTTGGAAATATAGCACAGGGTCTTCTCCGATGGCACCTCCAAACTGGGGGAGATACCGAATCATCCATGAAGACATAGTGGATTATGCAATGAAAACTAAACGAAAAGAAAAGAACAACTAATCCGATTAATTCTAATTCCCTGGCAATGGCGCCAATTTTGACAAGGTGTCGTTAGGACCTTGCAAAAATATATTTAAGTGTCCACTACTTGTACACTTTACTATGTATTAGTAGAGCGGTAAGTAGGGGTCGAACCCAAGGGAATTAGTGGATAGTAGTTCTTTGAGGAAAATGTACAGAAATTAAGTGCAATTGGGGTTGGTTGTGGTTTTAGTACGGAAAAGTAAGTTGTGGAAACAACCGAGTTCAATATCAATCCTACAACATACGTTTTGGTTTGTCGCACGCTGTATTTCAAGCGCAATACGTGCCAAAATATATGTTTGATTGATGCTGAAAATGATAGCGCTGAAATATATGCATTTTAGGCGACCTCTATGCTCATTGTTTCGATCGTTTCATTACGATTTCACTTGCTATTTGATGCTCTGTGGTTCATTTCAGGAAAATTACAGGGTTTAAGCTGAGAACACAAGTAGGCAGTGATTTTGGAGCAAAACCGAGCATTTCGGAGCAAAAATATGAACTTTCGGGCAATACGGGACAAACCGATCTCGCCGGAGTATTTTTGACATACAGATCGCAATTGGTGTCCGATTTGATCGATTCCAGGCTTGTTGAAAAGCTAACTCAAAGGCTACAACTCTCTAGTTGACGCCGAGACCAAATTTGGACGTTAAGACTGCGGAAAAGAGCCCGAAAGAGACCATGCGTTCGCACAGTTAATTTCATGCGAACGCACAAGCCGGACCCGACGCATAAGAATCCCTTGCGCTCGCATTCGTTCAACTTCCCAGTCCGCAGGAGACCATGCGAACGCATGGCCGAAAGCATGCAAACGAATGCTTTCGCGGATGGCTATAAAAAAGCAGATTTTTAGGGTTTTTCAAAGAGGACTTTAGGGGGGTGATTTTCTGGGTTTGTGGAGCAGTTTTTGGAGGAAATCTGGGATTTTAGAGAGAAGGAAGAACCTCAACAACATCTTGAATCTCCATATTGGTTTTGAAGTTCTAAACTCTACTTTTCATATGGGTGTTTCCATCCTTGTTATTGATTTTGTTTGTAAACTCACTATGAGTGAGTAGTGACCTTGGTTGGGGATTATGGATCCCCTAGACATATTTGTGACGTTGTGAATACAATTGATGCTAATGTTGAATGAGTTTGCACATGAATCTTCTTCATTTGAACTTAATGTTTAGAGTTGCCTATAAGGTGTTTGTGACATGTCCTCAATGGGAAATTTGCTTGATATCATGTTTAATGTAGGTCACGTTGATCATCATGACTTCAATGAACTAAATGAAGAAGCATTAGAGCTTTTGAGTTAGTTAGATAACTCTATAACCTAATGAGAATGGCTTGAACTTAACAAGAACATGTTTATCTAGTCAATAAAGTGCGAGTGTGAGGCTAGACATTCATGTTCTATAGTGCCAATAGAGCGCGAGTGTGAGGTGCTATGCGAGATGTAACCTCTTTGTACAAGTTGTAGCACGATTTGAACTTAGTATAAATGTTGCATGAGCTAAATTCTACGCATGTGCATGTGAATTCATCATTGGTATCTAATTTCATTGTCACAATAATTGTCTAGGTGGAGAAGTGATCCCTAGTCATCTTTTAATTGAAAGTAAACCACCGTTTAGTAAGTTTTAATCTCACTTTTGGATTGAAAAATCCCCCCCAAACTTAGACATTCTAATCACATTGTTAGCACTATTAGTTTAATCACCTATCTTTTGGGTTCGACCTCGGTTCACCCGAGTCATTACAAATGTTTTGATTGTCGTGACTTAGCATAAGTGTTTGGATTCTTATTCGAATAGTTTAGCTATATTTACAACCGATCAGAAAACTGCTGTAAGAACTGAAGGTAAAGGTGCGGAAAGTAAGTGCGGAAAATAAAGACTGAAAGTAAATGTGCTGAAAGTAAAAGTTAGGTACTGAAAGTAAAGTTAGTGACTGAATGTAAAGTTAGTTGCGGAATGTAAAGTACTGAATGTAAAGGGTACTGAAATTAAGCAGTTGAAAATAAGACAGAAAGTAGAATGAAGAGTTAGTGTTTTAATCAAAGGAAAGGATTCGGTTTAGGGGCCTTGTATCATAGTTCCGTTCATCATTGACCTCTAATGATCAAACTAAGTGTTCAAAGATGTAACAAGGCCATTTCAAGCACTTGCCACACCGTCTAGTCCATTTCAAGACATAGAGCACTTGTTCTAGCTAGACTAATACCCCATTTCAAGGTATATTAGCCTAAGTGCAGTCACTTGATCTCTCATTTCCGATCAACCAAGCGACTTAAAGAGAGGTTGAACTCCACGGAAAAGCTTTGCCATTTCAAGCATCCACTTAACCGTGTATGTTCACGAACCCCACGGAAGAGCTTTGCCATTTCAAGCATCCACTCAACCGTGTATGTTCTACCTGAATGCATAGCACTTAGAACAAGCTTGAACACAATAGCAGCACTAAGAAAAAGGGTCTAAACGTTTTCATGATACAAGCACACCCCTTCAACCGAATGAAGGGTTTAGCTACAAGTATCCATGAAAGTGGATACCATAGCTAGTGCAAGAAAGTAAAGGTTTTTGGAAAATACTTGAAAGGAAAATGAAGGTTTTTGAAATAGTAACAAGAAAAAGTACAGAGATGTTGAACTAGTAACAAGAACAAGATCAAGAACAAACTTGGAGCTTTTGATATCAAAGTACAAGTGTTTACAAGGATTTGTGCCTACAAAATTCTAGAGAGATTCGAGGAGTATGAAGTAGAGATGATGGTGATGATAATGTATATGGATCATGGATGATATTCAAGGAGGGGTGCTTCTCCTTTTATAGGCCACAAGAGGCGGTTGGGGAGGAGGTGAGTGGAGGATACTATTCCGCCACTTGCCTCCGGTTCTCCCTCAAGTGCTCCGATTTGGTCTTGGTTGGACTTCGGCTGGAGCCAAAGGGTGCACATGGGCAAGCACATGGGCGGCTAGGGCTTGCGTTGAGCCAAGGGGCAACCATGCTCAACTACTTGGTGTGGCTTGGTTTTAAACCAAAGGTCAACCGGAATGAATAGCAAAGCTAACCGGAAAAGAAGTGGCCAACCAGAATAGTAATAGTTCGGTTTTGGTTGGACTTCGCTGGAATTTGACCGGAGTGAGGTTATGACTGGCCAGAGTCTTGGTTGTGACTGGTCGGAGCTAAGTCAGAGGTCGCCGGAGCTCACCGGAATTTTGGCCGGAATCTTGGTCGGAGGTGCTTGAGTTGAGGACCACTGATTATGAACGACAAGATCAATACAAATTGGTTTTATCAAGGGAGTTAAGCCGGAGAATGGCCAGAATCCCAAAACAGTCAAAAATCCCCTTGATTGGCCTTGACCGGGCTCGGTACCTTTGCCATGCGTTCTTTTCCATTTGCCGACGGTTCTAGTATAATCAAGTGATTTTAGGCCGGGTCCATGAAGGTTGTTAAGGCTGAATCTGATCGTAGCATGGTCATGCCTTAGAATGGCCTAGAAATCGGTCTCTTGGCCTAGGACGGCTTGAATTTTGGATCATGCGTTCTTTGTCTTTTGAGTGTGGATTTGGAACGACAATCTTCATAGAAATCGAATGCCCGAAGTGGTTTGGCCGGAACGCCGCCGGAGATAGGTCGTGGCCTAAGTTCTTCCTGCCGGGCCTGGGTTTTCTCGGACGCGGTCCGGGTGTTCTCGGACGATGCTCGGGCTCTCGGCACACGGGCCTCGGCACTTTCGGATGCGGACGCAAGCATCCGTCTTTTCTCGGATGGCCCGGCTGAAATCCTCGATGCGTCAGGATGCGTCCTGCGTTCCTCGGACGCGGCCCGACATTTCTTGGTCCCGGGTGGGCTCTCTCGGTCCTGGGTGAATTTCCTCGGGCCATGGTCGTGATTTCTCGGCCAGAAATGTTTGGCAATCCTTTTTAGCTTAAGAACCCCCTTTTAGCTTGTTTCTTCTCTAAACCTCAAAATACCCTGTAGAACAAAAATGGAACTAACAAGTAAAAGTTGTTAAGACAAAGTGTCTAATTTGGTTGGTTTAACTGTCTTGATGAATCATATAAATATGGTCCATCAGTAGCCTAGGGGTTTAAAGGCTTAATGCATGCGCTAAATGCATTCGTAACGCCTACGAAAAGGAGCTAGTTAGGATGTACATACTTTCATTTTCCTTTGAATAACATGTTTAGGAATAATGATGGAGACCATGTGAAAGCTAGTGAGGTAAACAGATGAAAAACATAGGACTACTAGCATTTCACCATTTGCATGACCTTGCCATATTTGCATACTTTATTCAGAGCGAACAAAGCTTAAGTGTGGAGTGTTGATAAGTCGAGTTTTTGACTTATTAATAGCCATTTTTCACTATAGCTTTGGGTCGTTCCCGATGATATTTTGATGTCATTTGACCTCTATCTTTATATTTCAGGTAGAAAACAAGTCCTACTAAAGGTCAAGGCCTAGATACGAAAACTCGGGGAAAACCGAAGATTAAAGCAAAATGTGGGCAAAGAGGACTCCCAGCCAGTGTTCTAAAAATCCCCGCCTAAGCCCCAAAATTTACGAATCCGCCCGATTAATTGATCCGCCTAGTCGTCGCCATTTAGATCCGCCTAGACCCGACTAGTCCCCGCCTAGTCACTGCATAGACCCGACTAGTCCCCATCTAGACCCGCCTAGTCGCTCTAAATCCGCCTAAGTGTTAACCGGATGATCAACTTCTTGATCAAAATAAAAAAATCCTTTATTTGTACATAGTTTACATATGTCTTATATCATTTTAATATTTGATAAACTATTAAAATATCATTATTATCAGATTGCTTTTTATATATATTAAAATACAATAAAATATATACCATAATAATATTTATGTGATTATTAATTGTTAAAAATATTAAAAAATATATAATAATAAAACCGATTAATCCCGCCTAGGCCCCGATTAATCCTTGATCAATCTTCAAGGACCCTTTCTGCTCGACTAGCGCCTAGCGATTTTTACAACCTTGCTCCCAGCCGACCGATTCAAAAAAATTCTTGAACCAGCCGGTCGACTAAATGAAAAGGCATACTTGAGACCAATCATCCCCATCGAGTCAGTCGATTGGACTTACCAGCCGACCGGCTGAAATAAGATTTCAGAATGCTTGACAGGCACATATTCAATCGGTCGGCTGAGAGCTCAAGCGGTCGGCTGGAAAAGGACCTCAAAAGGCTCACAATTGCTCACCTTTGAGTCGGTCGGTTGGCCAATCCAACCGGTCGGCTGGATATTCACAACAGAAACATATGGATTCTAGTCAGCAGCCGACCAACTGGATTTTGGGCATCAGTGCAGTCGACTGGTTGGACCTGCTACTTCAGTTTTTCCACCATGTCCTATATATAGAAAGAGGAAGGACTGACCTAGGGGGCTAGCTTCTTGGGAAAAAATGTCAGAAAAATAGATCAAATCAAGGTCATCTAGGAGGATCCAATCAAAGGAGAAGAAAAAAGATCAAAAGGGAGATTCAAGGATTAACCATCCTACTTCCTCTACACCTTTTCTATTTACTTTGTTGTTTTCTTCAAACCCTAATCACACCATGTTGTCTTACATGATGTGTGAGTAGTCTCCTTGTGTTTTGAGGCTCTTATGACCCTCCTTGGTACTCTATGATCATGTACACACATTTGATTACATAATACATGGTGTTAAATTCATTTTTCACCAAATGCTCATTTATGACATGTTATCAAGTGTTTGATGAAATGCCTAAGTAACATGTTAGTCTTAAAACTTGATCTAGCTATTGAAAAAGTTTAGTGATAGTTTAGATATGGTGAAAATGATCATATCTAGTGTTTATGAGAGTAAATGCATGAATGTGAGGTTAACTAGAGCTTAATGCCCATAACATTTATTACCTTGGGAGATGTTCCAAGGATAATATTGGCTATAGACTAAACCAATATCTTGATGAAGTGAGGTTCTAATTAAGATGGTTTGACTAGGAATATATTCACATGAGAATTGGTCTACCTTAGTCTAAGCTAGGTTCTAAACCATTTGACACTTTGAAATAGCTTAACTCTTATGTATGTGACCATTGGGAAATGCCAAAGAGGGGAGTAACCCCTCGAAACTCTCTTTTAATTGAAGTAAAAACCCATTGAAACCATTGCATTGCTAGTTTTAAATTTGAAATCACCTCATAATTGATTCGTAAAAGTGATGGACCATAATTGTATGAATCATAAACACAGTTAAACCCACCAAATTAGACTCTTTGTCTATTTAAATTTTGTTTGTTAGTTCCTATATTTATCTACAGGGTATTTTGAAGTCTAGAGAGAATACAGGCTAAGGAGGAGTTTTAAAGCTAAAAATGAATTACGAGTCATTCCAGGTCACGACCAAATTCTGACTTTCAAGAACCTGACGTGGAATCACTCAAAACAAGTCCAACCGAAGGGCAACCAGAGTCAGATCGGAGCTGAAAGGACCGATGACTTTTGGAAAAGATCACAAAACACACTCAACCACTCCCATCCACCTGATGAGGGGCGGCTACTCCTCTCTTCCTCCTCACATGGCCGGCGGCTTTGGCCATGGAGGAGACATGTGGCCGGCGGCTTTTGGGAGGGATGACTCACCTCCGATGGCTTTTGCTCCTCCTCCCATTTCTTGCCAAGTGTTGGCTTCTCATCCACATCCATCCCTCTCCTTAGCCTATAAATATATCTCCTCCTTCCCTTTGTAATATCATCCCACAATCACATTCCAAAAATCACAAACACAATTCACTTATCTCTCTAGCTTTTGTGGTCACAATCATGTAATCGCTTTACTTTGGAATCAAAGCTTGATCTTTAGCACTCTCAACGGTTTTTGTAAGTACTCTCTTCTTTACTTTACTATCTTTCAAAGTACTTTACTTTCCTGTCTTTACTTTCAAAAACTTTACTTTACTGTCTTTCAAAAACCTTTACTTTTTCAAGTACTTAGCTATGATGTCCTGTTTCATGGATATTCGTAGCTAAACCCTTCATTCGGTTGAAGGGAAGTGCTTGTATCATAAAATGTTTTAGACCCTTCTCTTAAATTCTTCTTTGTGTTCAAAACTTGTTCTATGTGCCACATATTAGGTTAGAACTTCCAAGGTTGAGTGGATGCTTGAAATGGCAAAACTCTTCCGTGGGGTTTGTGAACATACTCGGGTAAGTGGATGCTTGAAATAGCAAAGCTTATCTGAGGAGTTCGACCTCTTTAAAACACCATTTGGATTGATCGGAAATGATTGATCAAATGGATGCACATAGGCTAGTATACCTTGAAATGGGGTGCTAGTCTAAATAGAACAAGTGCTCTATGACCTTGAAATGGGCTAGACAGTGTGGCAAGTCGAGTGCTTGAAATGGCCTTGATACACTTTTGAACACTTAGTATGATCATTAGAGGTCGATGATAAACAGACTATGGTACAAGGCCCCCTAAAACCGAATACTTTCCTTTAATTGTAATACCAACTGTTACTTTACTTTCAGTACCTTATCAACTGCTTACTTTTTTGCAAGTCTTGTCCATCAAGCACTTTACTTTTCAGTACTGAAACCAAAACCAACCCCCCAACTACTTTATTCAATCCCCCCTTTCGAAAGAACAATTAATCCACTAATTCCCTTGGGTTCGACCCGTACTTACCACTGACTACCCAAAATAGTTAAGTCGCGAGTATCGGAGATATAAATTTATTTTTGCACAGAGAACATCGCACCTTAACGACAGTGCGGTGGGCTCCGTCAAGAAGTAGCCATGTTTTATATGCAAAATTGTGTTTTGGCGCATAATCCAATTGCTCCCTTGGGTTCGACACCGGTCTTACCGGTTAATCAATAAATACTTTTGACTAAAAAGAGTTGCAAAACTATAAACGTCAACTCTCGTAGAATTTTTATGTGGTTTCAATAGTGCTATGGATTTACAAAGGCAAAATAGAGTACATCTAGATCGAGAATCAAGAAGTTCTGTACCTACTCAAAACTCTATTCTAAATTTAGAGAAGCATGCATCCAAAACCTTCTCATTTCCTGTTTTCATGAAAATCCAGTCTGAAATGTCGGATTCTGCCTATGGATGTGTGATCAGTCGATTAATAATAGTGAAACTGGTATAATGTACATCATAAATGATGCTTTGAGGAATAAAAAATTGTTCCAGGTAATTTTTTATCATTCGTTTGATCAATATTATAATTCGTATTGTAAGTTTCGTAATTCATATTATCATATTTATATTATGAAGTGTCAGTTTTATAATTCGTAGTAACATTTGATTTTAAATTGAATTCTCACTTCAATCTTTCAGGTTACTTTCCCAGAAATTGGTGGGAGTTTAAATTGCAACTGCATGAAGTTGGAATCTTGTGGCTATAGACGTCGCCACCTATTCAAAGTCATGTTCTTTTTACGTTATGACAAGATTTCATATTATATGGTGATGGCAAGATGACATATAGATGCAGCTATGAAGCACAATCTTGGTATATGTTCCTTGATCTTGAAAATCCAATCAAACAAGAGAACAAATAATGCTATCGTCGGACATGTGGTTTCATGTCAATACTGTTATGTGTAGCTTCAAGAATGATGTTGAAAGCATCAAAAAATTTCACGATCACATCTTATTATTATACTTTATTTCATTTAAATTTCATACTACAAATGAGAATAATTATCAAATGAGTTATTTGCCGTTTCCAAATTGCACAAAGTCCTACCAATGCTACTGATGAAGTTCTTATGTGGCTGGTTTTAGGTACTATCACACAAGATCTTGTGTGACTGATGTGTTTAGGTACTACCACATCAAACTTAAAACGGCATAACTCATTTGTAGGGCTATAAACGAGTCGAGTCGAACTGAATATGACAGAACTCGAACTCGACTCGTTTACTTTCGAATCGAGCTTTGACCAAGTATGCTCGTGAGCTACTCACGAGTATATCGTCTCACTTGCACCCCTGCTCATGTGGATGGCCTTATGTGATTTACTATAATCGTATAAAAGCTTATGCGACTGAAAAAGTCCTTATACGGATTTTTGATCGATGACCCAAGAGCCAAATTGATATAGAGTGCATGACCTTGTAGGACAAGTGCTTGGTCACATAATTACGGTGCATTGTAATATGATATGAACTTATGCCACCATTTTACATATCACCCATCAGAAATATTGTGGCATATTATCTTCTATATTGGATCGTTAGGTTAGCCAACTATGTGAGGGAGATCCCAGAGTGGTATCCCTCAGACAGATGGCAGCGGAAATTATCTGTAACACAGGAAATTGTACGAAAAGTAAAGACTCACAGATTTATAGTGGAAACCTTACTACAACCTTTGCAGCAGGCTGAAAACCACTTGCCTTCTGGACAGTTCCAGAAGGGCTTCAAGATCAATGTTATTGATGAAAGAGTATGCTTGTAGATTGTTACACTTTGTCTCACTCAGTGACAGCTAACAATTCTACTCAACTCAAAGTATCAACTAACACAATCTATCTCGTCCGCACACAGCAGCACTTCGTCAGCTTCGGAATTGATCGCTCTTCAATCTCCGATTCGTTCTCTCCAAAAGCTGCTATTTGAACTGAAGACTCCTCCTCCTTATATAGTAGTCTTCAAGTCGGCAGATCTGATCTCTGTCCCAGATCCGATTGCTATCCAGCAGATATGATATGGTTAAGATATTTCCATATCTTAACCACATCACATATTTCCCTTCCAAATCTGGCATGTATCTTCTCTTCGTATATACTCGACATATATTCAGTGTATATACCGATATTAATTCTTCTCGTCAATTATCCATCATATATACTCGAATATCTCTTGATTTGTATCGAGTATATTCTCGCCGAACCGATCTGGTCATAAGTCGGTTTGTCCCTCACACAGAACGTATCTCTCTCGCAGCGCTGCTCTCTCGTAGAGATGTCCAGCAGATCTGATCTACATCAGAGATTCCATCAGATATTTGATCTCCATCTTGCAGATTTGATTGGTTAAGATATTTCCATATCTTAACCCAATAAATCATTCCCTTCCATATCCGGCTTGTATATATTCAGCACGTACATCTTGAGTATATTCCCAGCTCATATATGTATCTTGAGTATATCTTGTACGGATATTTCCATATCATATCATGAGTATATTTCAAACTCGGGTCTTGATATATCTCGAATATCTCCAGCTCGGATCTTGATATATGTTTGCTGCTGAGCTTGATCTCGTCTGTCACGCAGATCTCATCTCTTTCGTAGCGCTGAGCTCTCTCAGAGATGTCCAGTCACGTTTCTCTCAGACAGTCTGGACCCTGTGACTTCTCAGACAGATTTGTGATTTCTGCACACTCAAGTCAAATATTAGCTAAGTGTTTGTTATCATCAAAACACAAAGGGTCCAACAAATTCCCCCTTTTTGATGATGACAAACACTTCTTCACAAATAAGAAATCACACACAAAGCACATCAGCAATTTCCTACAGGTGCTAGTTATTTCAGAGTTTATTCAGTTCGATTTTCATTTAGCTCTAGCAGAGCGCAGTTCCCCCTCAGATAGACATCCGCTTAATCTGTGGTACTGTTTTTCCCCCTTAGTGTATGCACATAGTTCTTCCCCCTTTTGGCATCATAAAAAAGATATGCAAATAGGAACACTGAGTAATGGAAAGAAAACACTTCAGTCATGCCAGCAAGTCATAAGTGTGTCACACGGACACCACACATCCAAGCAGGGAAATCAAAATGCACAGAGACATCTAACATGAAATTCAAAATGAATATATCAAGGAAGCAAGGAGAGATGTGGTAGGGTTGGCAAAGAGGGGGGTCCATGAGACAGTCCAGACTAATCATCATTCTGGGACGGAACCTTCAACTATTCCACAATCTCTGTAGCAAGGCTCTTGATCTGCGATGGGAGCCCTTCAAGCACAGCTGTCGCACTACCCGAGTCTACCTCTACTGCCACCTCCAAGGCTGCTAACCTCTCCTTCACATCCTGCAGCTCAGACCTCACTTCCTCCAATGCAAACCAAACTCTCTGCATCTCAGTCAGAGCTTCCTGAACCTCAGTCCGAAGCTCCTTCAACAACGACATCATCTCGCCCATACTATCAGAGGGGAGAACAGCTTCTTCACGCACAGGAACAGAAACGGGGGTCACTTCAACAACATCTTCTTCTATAGGGGACAGGGTCGGGGAGCGCGGAACAATCCATCCTTCTCCTGCAGAGTACTTCAGACTCAGCTTGAGGATCTGCTCATCACTAGACTTCAGTAATCACGCTCATAAGTAGGAGCAAGAAGAACACCAACTGCGCTACAGGGCTCATGATCTTCTTCTCATAATGTGTGTGACTCAACTGAATACACTAACCATCACCAAGACTGATCTTACAGCACTCGTGGACCATTGTCCAAACATCACGTTTCTATCACGCAGCGGCAGTGCCTTCATCATACCCTCTCTTGGGTTTGCTCCCAAAGTTACTATTCTTGTCATTTTTGAACATCTCAAAACTGTCATCCGGCATCCTTCACAGCTTCCCATCTCAACGTGCCTATTGCACAGCGTCATGTTATTTGCTGACCATCTCAACGTGCACACCTTGCTGACCATCTCAACCATCTCAACGTGCACAATTTTCCATACAAGTCATCAACACAGCAACTTGGCTTGGCATCACTTTCCTTCAACTTCTGAACAGTTCATCAGCTCAAGGATAGCCTTCCCCGTTCATTCTGAGGGAAAGACTCAGGTCATCATCATTCTTCACATCATCAACTGCATGAGAGTGACCTGCACATAGCTAGCCACCCATCTAACATGGTCTTCTCTGCTTCTTCATTCCTCTATCAAAGGAAGTCTCCTCGACGAGATTTCATCATCATTTGTCTTTTTCGCGTACTCACGGAACTGTAGTATTGTCTTCTCCACCACAAGGCACAACATTTCAAGCACACAAGACTTACTCTCTAAAGCGTGGAAATCACCCTCACACTACCATTCATCATGGGCTCAAAATCTTCAACACTGAATTCAAAAGTAGGAGAGCTGCCCTCACCTTTTCCTCACCATAACTTTTTCATCTCAGTAATTGCTGCTCCATTTCAGCAGCCTTAAAGATGGCAGCAATCTCCATTTCCATAACTGTCACAGAGATTGTTTCCCAGCCAAAGTTGAACCTTCCAAAGTGATAACTCAATCTGACCTGTCTCATGGGTACGCAAGGTTTTTGGTATGGTGTGCTAACTTTACCCAAATGGTACAAATAACACCACACACAATCAGAAAAAAACAAATAAGATCATCCAAACACATTTTTATCATCTTCATACCTCATATGGAATAACTCCAGAAAAACAACACATCAACGGGCTCATAGGAATATCCCACATGAAGATAGGCTAGGGTTGGTCTAGAGTACCTCCTGGGCTTATAATGTGGGATCAACTATGGAGGTCTCTTTTGGGCAGAAAAAAAAATTCAGAATTTCATGTCTTTCGGTCCCTAATCCAGTCATCAGTCACATAGCAAGCATGTATGGCTACATTATGAACACAACTTACTTTTTCACTAGCACAGAACATCCATGTTAATCTATCCATTAGACGTGACTCATATGCATCTAGTCTAGCCAATCACTGAGGGAGCAACATATGAGCATAGCTCTAAGGAAGAGAAACTATACCTAGTTCAAGCCTCAGCTTCTCGTAGGGTTCCCTGTGCAATGCCTTTGTGAATATGTTCGCTATCTGTTCCTCAGTTCTGCAATATTCCATCTCTATTGTTCCCTTTTCTACACAGTCTCGCAGAGAGTGATATCGAATCTCTATATGCTCAGTGTGTGGAAACTGCACACGATTTTTAGAGATATTAATAGCACTAGTGTTATCACACAGAATTTTAGCACAATCAGTAAGAACACCATAGTCACTTAGCTGTTGCCTGAGCCATAGCAGCTGCGCACAGCAAGTAGCAGCAGCAGTGTATTCCACCTCAGCGGTGGACAGTGCAATTGAGGACTGCTTCTTTGAAGCCCAAGAGATGAGACACGGTCCAAGATACTGAGCTATCCCTGACGTGGACTTCTTGACTATCTTGCAGCCCACAATCTGCATCAGTGTAGGCTACCAGGCGTAAGTCTCTTCCCCTCGGAAAGAACAAGCACAAATCATCTGTTCCCTTCAGATATCTCAGTATCCTCTTCACAGCTTTCACGTGGGTTTCTCTAGGATCTGCCTGAAACCTGAACCACTAGAGTGTCCTTCCCTTCCTTCAAAAGGAAGAGTGTCTTGTCCACCTCTCCTCTGACATATCCGTGAGACAGTAGAATCTGTGACAGTCTCTCATACCTTGTTCCTCTCGAACTGATGTAGCTCTTCTTGCATGGCATTGACCCATTCTGGATCCTTGAGCTCTTCTGCTACTGTCTTCGGTTCTGCAAGAGAGACAAAGGACGCAAATCCACAAAAATGATACAAATTATCTAGATTTACCTGATCATGCGATATGTAACACTGGTGGTCCCTCAGCCTTGCCGGTGGCTGTATAACTCTCCTATCGCTTGTAGTCCTAGATTCCCCCTCAGTGCCCGGAACATCCCCTATCCAGATATCAGGGTCAGGGCCTCACTTCTGCAAGAGAGAGATTAGTTTTTACGAACCCAGACAAGCTTGGGCTTACTGGGTTTTGGGACAGTTTTAATAGCAGAAGGAAACTTTAAAGGACGGGAATCATTATCATCAGTGAGATTGATTCTCCTCCTGGGAGTTCTTTTGGGTCGTCTGTAGATGACTGTGTCATGGTGAGACCGAACCCATTCAGCTCTGTCTTCCCTTCTATGAGGAGAAACCTTTCTTTTAGGGACATACACGGTGCTGGCTTTTCTCTGACAGTTGTGACTCTTCTCGTTGGCTTCTTTCCATTTCTTACAGTCTGATCTGTAATGCCCAGAGTGACCACAGTGCCAGCAGACACTGTAGTAGAGACTACCAGTTTTCTTGTGTCTCTCTAAGGGCACAGGTGCCCTGTTTCTCTGTGCCTGAAAGTCGATCGAGAAAGGTTGACGGTTGGAGCTCATCTTCTTCCAAATTTCAAAGGCCTTCCCAGCCTTGAAAGGTCCAGAGTCACTGTCATGGAGATGACTCTCCTTCGGAGATGTGGCTGCTCTTCCCGACTGTCTTGTGGGTTCCGGCTTTCTCTGCTGATGGGAGCCCTCTCCGACTTCAGTCATCAATCCCTTTCCTTTGGCAATCCTTCTGTTTGCTGCCTCTTTGTCAGTCTCTTCCATATACCCAAGTCCAGGTCTGGCAAACTTTCCTTTGCAGTCTTGGTTTACCTCCTCGACCTTTTTGGCTTCTAGTTCTCGAAGCAAGATTTTCTTTCTCTCAGCCTTTCCTTGTCTGAGATCTGCCACTGTCTGACGGAGTTCATCATTATCCGACAGGAGCTTGGCCAATTCTGTATCTAATTCTTCCATTTTAGTTCTGAAATCTATCAGCTCGGTGTCGTCCATTCTCATGCGCCTTAGCTCATCACTTAGATCACTGATTTGTGTGTCCTCTCTGTCACAGGTGGGACATTTGCAGACATGCTCTCTCATTTCTTTCTCAAGTCGCATGGCTTTGGTAGACCATAGACGATTGTTCTCCATATCGTCCTCATGTTCATCTTGTATAACCTCTAGCTGTTCTTTGAGACTCGTAATCTTCTTTAGCAATTCAGCAATAGTTTCTACAAAATCAGATTCACTGAAGACTTCATTAATAAAGGAATCGGTATCATTTACCTCACTAGCAGTGCCTCGCGCCATCAGACATGGCTCCTTAGCTCGCTTTCCATCGCTGCGCTCCTCATCTGAGTCACCCCAGGCAGCGAACATGGCATGAGCTTCCTTTGGGGTAGGTGGTTCACCCTTCTTTTTGCTGTAGCAATCTCTAGCCAGATGCCCCTTTTTCTGGCAGTGATGGCAGGTTCTTTCTTCCTTTGCTCCCGCCTCTGTCCTACTTTCTTCTCTGCCAGAGTTTCTTCCACCAGACAGACCTCTGTTGAAGTTCTGTGCTCTCCCTGTGTTTGCCATCTTGAAGACTCTCGAGAGGAGATCAATCTCCTCATCCTCACCTTTAGATGACATACTCACCTGTGCCATATCCAAAGCCTTCTCAACTTTCAATGCTATAGCTTGAGATTCTCCTGCTTGCCTCCTAGCCATTTTCCTCTCTGCTATTCCAGCTTGGCTTTGCAGATTCGCCACGAGCTCTTCCAGAGTAACGTCTTTGATCCCCTTCTGAGCTTGGAGAGCAGTAGTTACTGTGTCCCATCTGGAGCTGAGAGCTTGCATGAACTGATGAGTTACTTTCCACTGTGGGAGTACCTCATCCAGGGAGTTCAGCTGTGCGACTATGACTTGAAATCTGGTGTAGAAGTTCTCCAGAGATTCGTCCTTGCGCTGTTCGATAGATTCGTAATCCTTTGTGGCAGCTAGGATTCTGTTCCTTTTTATGTCTTCGTTTCCCTCGTACAGTCTAGTCAGGCCATCCCACTGCTCCTTCGCAGTTTTGTACACGGCCATCTTCACCTGATCTCCTTGTGAGAGGGCCATGTACAGAACCTTCTTAGCCATGGCATTCTGCTGGAGAGCTTTGTAGTCAGCATCTGTGTAGTCGTCTTTCTCCTTCTCTTTCAGTTTGGCAGGATCTGTCACATCCAGAATAGGGAAGTTACCCTTCTCAAATACACGCCACAGCTTCCCATCCAGGGAGCAGACGTGAGCTTCGAACTGCTCCTTCCACCAGTCATACTCTCCCGGGCTGAGCACCGGCGGCTTCCAGAACGAGTCGTTTCTGCCTGACATGATTTCCTGCAAAGGCTAACACAAAATCTAGAGCTTCCCGGCTCTGATACCAATTATTGGATCGTTAGGTTAGCCAACTATGTGAGGGAGATCCCAGAGTGGTATCCCTCAGACAGATGGCAGCGGAAATTATCTGTAACACAGGAAATTGTACGGAAAGTAAAGACTCACAGATTTATAGTGGAAACCTTACTGCAACCTTTGCAGCAGGCTGAAAACCACTTGCCTTCTGGACAGTTCCAGAAGGGCTTCAAGATCAATGTTATTGATGAAAGAGTATGCTTGTAGATTGTTACACTTTGTCTCACTCAGTGACAGCTAACAATTCTACTCAACTCAAAGTATCAACTAACACAATCTATCTCGTCCGCACACATCAGCACTTCGTCAGCTTCGGAATTGATCGCTCTTCAATCTCCGATTCGTTCTCTCCAAAAGCTGCTATTTGAACTGAAGACTCCTCCTCCTTATATAGTAGTCTTCAAGTCGGCAGATCTGATCTCTGTCCCAGATCCGATTGCTATCCAGCAGATATGATATGGTTAAGATATTTCCATATCTTAACCACATCACATATTTCCCTTCCAAATCTGGCATGTATCTTCTCTTCGTATATACTCGACATATATTCAGTGTATATACCGATATTAATTCTTCTCGTCAATTATCAATCATATATACTCGAATATCTCTTGATTTGTATCGAGTATATTCTCGCCGAACCGATCTGGTCATAAGTCGGTTTGTCCCTCACACAGAACGTATCTCTCTCGCAGCGCTGCTCTCTCGTAGAGATGTCCAGCAGATCTGATCTACATCAGAGATTCCATCAGATATTTGATCTCCATCTTGCAGATTTGATTGGTTAAGATATTTCCATATCTTAACCCAATAAATCATTCCCTTCCATATCCGGCTTGTATATATTCAGCATGTACATCTTGAGTATATTCCCAGCTCATATATGTATCTTGAGTATATCTTGTACGGATATTTCCATATCATATCCTGAGTATATTTCAAACTCGGGTCTTGATATATCTCGAATATCTCCAGCTCGGATCTTGATATATGTTTGCTGCTGAGCTTGATCTCGTCTGTCACGCAGATCTCATCTCTTTCGTAGCGCTGAGCTCTCTCAGAGATGTCCAGTCACGTTTCTCTCAGACAGTCTGGACCCTGTGACTTCTCAGACAGATTTGTGATTTCTGCACACTCAAGTCAAATATTAGCTAAGTGTTTGTTATCATCAAAACACAAAGGGTTCAACATTCTAAGTACCTACTACCAGTTTTGATGCTTGATTAGTGGGCAGTTTGGTCATTCATCAGGATCAGGATTGCTCAAACTAAAATAACGTACTCGGGCAATGGCAGGTACAAACGAATAATGTAAACAAAGCAACGACTGATAAAAAAAATGGACATCAAAATAGACTGAACTCACTCATAATATTAGTCTAATTCCTAGTGACTCAGACTCGTATTACAACCACCAACTTGGAATGGTGTTGCGAAGAAGAAGAAAATAAATGTGAGTGGCTTTTGTGTGTACACCACCACTCTAATGGAGTTATTATTATGTGTCAATCAAAAGACGAGCTACTTGCAACTTTTGATAAAATAATTGAGCAGTGTGGATGCCACACTCCTTATTGATTTTAAATGTGAATCGGTTAGGTTTACTTAAGGAAAGGAAGATTTATTCTGGATGATATGTTATTCATCCACCCAATGTAACCTTTTCCCTTTTGTAGTTTTGGTTTATTAATTTGAGATTGAGACATATATAGGTCGTCGTCTCAGTCCCTATACAACAAGTTAGGGGCTCCTTATCACAAGACATATAGGGTCCTCAATGCTTAAAAAAAAGTTCTAATTCTTGCGTTTATTAAATTTAATAAAAATATGAATATATATAAACCATATAAAAATATATTAAAATGGATGTCTATTTATAGATTTGAAAAAGTATAATTATTGATGAAAATCTTAAGTTATAATCTTTTAGATATAATCGTTGCAAGATTCACATTTAACCTGTGAAAATTCCGAGGCAGGTCATCCATCTCACTCTCTCTCATTTTGAGCTAACTTACCTCATATATATCACAGATTGTGATGTTTCTTGTAGATAATAATAAGGTGCATGTGCTCATTAGAGATTGATTTGATGATAAGGTAAAATGTTATAAAATTAATCCTTCAATATATAACGTCCGAAGGTCAACATGGGTGGTGGCCTGTTGATTAAGGAGTCCGTCATGGATCTTTAAATACCGGATTCGAATTCTGGGATCATCAAAATCCTCACAATTTTGTGAGATTTTCTTCATTTTCCTCTTCATCGTCTCACCTCACGTGTCGATGCATCCTACATCCCTTGTGGATGCTTTCCTCGTCCCGCCTCGCACGTGGATGCTTCCTCTACATCACTCGTGGATGCCTTCCTCTTCATGCCTCATGCGTGGATGTATTCTTCCTCCTTCGTGGAGGTATCTTGCAACGGTAAAGGTGTTCAAGGTGGCCTGAGCTTCAAGTGTCGAAGAATGTACCGATGGGGTGGATGTGTGGATCCATGGTAAAGATGCCGAACATGGCCATCGTTTCAGAAGTAGAGAGATGTACCAGATGATTCAGATCCGATCAAGATGCCTTGCTAGAGCTTTAAAAAGATTAATAGATATATATATACTAGACGATAAAAAGCTTTTGTAATACGCATTGTAATGTTCTGAGTTGTACCCCATTATCAAAAAAATATATAACACGTCCGAAGGAACTTTGATACGGTATAGTAGAAAAATTAACAATAAGGTGTACAACTTCGTTACAAACACAGGGTCTGCTCTGTCAAGCTTAAATTCTATATTTTTAAGTCAGTAAAGTTAAATTAAGTTAAATTAAATTTAATACGGTTAAATTAAGTTCAATACAATTAAATAAAGTTCAATGCAGTTATATTACATTAAATTGAATTAAACTTTTCAAATTGATTAAGTTTAAGTTTCCAATTTTGTAGCCCAACATAAATTCAACGCTTTGTCAACAAAGTTAAATTAAATTAAATTAAGTTCAGTACAGTTGAATTAAATAAAAGTACAAAAATGGGCTCCGAACTACCACGGTTTTCCAATTGAGGGTGTGAACTATCACTTTTTACAATAAGGAGTAAAATAAAAAAATCCGTTAAAGTTAATGAATGGAATTAATTTCGTTAGTCAACTTTGTTTGACTATGGTTAAAATGACATATACGTAATTTTTTAACTCAATTTAATTTATATATCACATTTTAACATAATATTTTTAACTATTATTTTTATTAAAATTTTTGAATTTAAATAAATCGCACACTACAAATGGAAAAAGATCAGGGTTGATTTTTTAAATACAAACAAATCATAGGTCTTGATCTTGTGATTTGGATGTATGCGATTAAATCCTGATTTTTGTGCATTTTCTCGGTGAAGAATTATATGAAAAAGTGACGAACTATGTCTACTTTTTCGTGTTTCGGTGACGAACTATAGGTCAATTTTGACGAACTTTTTTGTTTGTACCAAAAATCAACTTTGTACCTGATCTTAACCCCTACGAATGAATATTATTTTAAATTTATTATTTGCAGTGTCATAATTAACTATATAATATGTATGAATGGAAACTAAATTAATTTTTTCTTACTTCACCCAAAAATTTGTATTCTTTTTGTGAGTCATTCTTTTATGATCATGGATAAAAAAAGCAACAACTTAATTTTTATTCGTACATGTTATATGGTAAGAGCGGTTCGGGTACAAACCAATTTATAAATAAAAACTACAAACCAATTTTTAAGCTGACACGTGTCCCATTTAGTCGAAATCCCAAACAAACACACGGAGGGGTATTATAGTCATTCCATACGGAGGGGTATAAACCTAATTATGTTATTTTCAATTTAGTCCAAGAGTTGTTAATGATCAGACTTAAAAGACTTAATGATCAGACTTAAAAAGACTTAATGATCAGATTTAAAAGACTTAATTATCAGACTTAAAATAAATAATGAACAGACTTAAAAGACTTAATGATCAGACTTAAAAGACTTAATGATCAGACTTAAAAATAGATAATGATCAAACTTCAAATGGATAATGATCAGACTTAAAAGACTTAATGATCAGACTTAAAAATAGACAATGATCAGACTTAAAAGACTTAATGATCAGACTTAAAATAGATAATGAACAGACTCAAAAGACTTAATATCAGACTTAAAAGACTTAATGATCAGACTTAAAAATAGATAATGATCAAACTTCAAATAGATAATGAACAGACTTAAAAGACTTAATGATCAGACTTAATGATCAGACTTAATGATCAGACTTAAAAATAGACAATGATCAAACTTAAAAGACTTAATGATCAGACTTAAAATAGATAATGAACAGACTTAAAAGACTTAATGATCAGACTTAAAAGACTTAATGATCAGACTTAAAATAGATAATGATCAGACTTAAAAGACTTAATGATCAGACTTAAAATAGATAATGAACAGATTTAAAAGACTTAATGATCAGACTTAAAAGACTTAATGATCAGACTTAAAAATAGATAATGATGAAACTTAAAATAGATAATGATCAGACTTAAAAGACTTAATAATCAGACTTAAAAGACTTAATGATCAGACTTAAAATAGATAATGAACAGACTTAAAAGACTTAATGATCAGACTTAAAAGACTTAATGATCAGACTTAAAAATAGACAATGGTCAGACTTAAAAGACTTAATGATCAGACTTAAAAATAAATAATGAACAGACTTAAAACTTAATGATCAAACTTAATGATCAGACTTAAAAATAGATAATGATCAGACTTAAAATAGATAATGATCAGATTTAAAATAGATAATGAACAGACTTAAAAGACTTAATATCAGACTTAAAAGACTTAATTATCAGACTTAAAAATAGATAATTATCAGACTTAACCTTCCTGGTTAGTTATGAGATTTTAGAAGCAGAAGACAATGAGCTATCTCTGTATGCCAGGATCAACGAATCAGTCAACCACTTATCAAAGTTAATAAAAGACTGCAACCAATTCTTAGGTGAGCTCTCACATTTTAATGCCCTGATCATAACTTTGGTGAATTAGCATTATAAGCATTCACATATTAAATTTCCAATTAAGAACCTTCAGTCACTTATTCATTCTCTGTTGCAGAAGAAACAAAATACGATAAAGAAATTCAAATACCAGTACATAAGACAAGCAGTACTGATAACAGAGAAGCTCTCGAGTATTTGATCAAGTGGAGATGATCCAAAGCTCCTGAATGCTGCGGTTGGTTCAGAATCTAAATAAAAGAAACGATTAGTAATGTAACAAAAAGTAAAAGCCACAAATACACCACACTGACAAAGCAGATAATTTTAAATGCAGGACACAATCGTAAGTTAAAGGGGAAACATGTGATGTTGCTGGTATCAGATGAGGACAGTTCAGCGGAAGAAATACTTATGCTCTATCAAATTTAAGTTTGATCATTATTATCTTTAAGGCGAATCATTACTGAGTTAAGTCTAAGCATTGTTTTCTAAGTCTGATCATTGTTATTTTATGTCTGATCATTAATGGTTTAAGTATGATCATTATTATTTTTAAGTCTATTCATTATTTTTTTAACTCTAATAATTGTTTTTTTAAGTCTGATCATTAATGGTTTAAGTCTGATCATTATTTTTTAAGTCTGATCATTATTTTTTTTAAGTCTGATCATTATTTTTTTAAGTCTGATCATTGTTCATTTAAGTCTGGTCATTATTGGTTTAAGTCTGATCATTGTTTTTTATGTCTGATCATTACTGGTTTAAGTCTCATCATTATTTTTTTTTAAGTCTGGTCATTATTTTTTTAAGTCTGATCATTGCCGGTTTAAGTCTGATCATTGTTTTTTTAAGTCTGATCATTACTGTAGCAAATTTTGGATGATTATACCCCTAATATCTTTTATGTATTTTTAAATAAGTCCGCGTGAGTTTTTTATTTACAAAAAGAACCCCGAACGGAATGAATTCTGATTGGTCGATTTTTACACGTGGCATTATTTTTGTGGATTTGTAGTTTTTATTTATAATTATGGTTTGTATTTGATCCAAATTCATATGGTAAATTGTAACACACAAATAATTATCTTAAAAATAATACTCACTCCTATTATGATATTGAAAGAAATCTAATAAATTAGAACAAAATTAAAGTTGAAAATTTAATATCAAAGGAAGATATATAAATTAAATTAAAAGAAAAGGTATTTAATTGTCATTTTAATTATATTCAAACAAAGTTGAGTAACGTAGTTAACTCTATCCGTTAACTTTAACAAAATTTCTGATTTTGCCCCGTAATTAGAAAAATTGCTAGTTTGTGCCATAACTTAGAAAATCAGTGATCGGGCCCATTTTGTACTTTTCCCTAAATTAAATTAAGTATAATTAAATTAAGCACTTAAATAAAATCAAGTAAAGTTAAACAAATTTTAATTTTAAGTTTTTTTTAAGTTCAAACGTACAGCACCTGATAATGGTGTGCACCATCAATATTAATTATATTGTTTAATTGTTTGAAATCATTCAATAAATCAATTCAAGAAAAATGATAATATGCGTGATTCACTTCAAATCCTATCAGCTCCTCGATTATAATAATATCTCCAGACTTGTGCTCGACACACTAACCTCAACTTTTACACCCACCCAAAAGAATAAGAAAGAAATAAAGAGAAAAAAAAAAGGCAGCAGCAGCACTAGTAGACTGACTTCCGGCAACGAGACCTAATTAATAATCTCCCTATAAGTTGAGCCTATCTGGGGCGTGTGTTCTCCACAAGCCTACTACAACATTATTTCATCCTCACTTGCAGTTGCAGATATATTATTGTTGTGTTCCTCTTCCTTACGACTTTAAACAGTTGTTGTTCATGGCTCCCCAATTGGTTCATGATCATGAAGCACCACCACCACACATTGTTCAAATCCCCATGAACACTACTGCTAGTAACTCCAAGAAGGGAAGCAGCAGCAGCAGCAGCAGCCAAGAAGCGGACGTTGAAGAGACGATCGATTACTCGCAAAGGGCTCAGTGGGTTCGAGCAGCGGTGTTGGGCGCGAACGACGGACTAGTATCGGTTGCGTCTCTGATGATGGGTGTCGGAGGTGTTAAAGACGACATCAAAGCCATGCTGCTCGCTGGTTTCGCAGGACTTATAGCAGGAGCATGCAGCATGGCCATAGGAGAATTTGTGTCTGTTTACACCCAAAGAGACATAGAGGTTGCTCAAAAGAAGAGGGACGAAATCAGTCGGAGGAGCGGCGGAGTAGAAGCCTCAGCTGGTGATGATCAGGTGGAACGACTGCCGAACCCTCTGCAAGCGGCCATAGCATCAGCACTAGCGTTTTCATTAGGTGCAGTGATGCCTTTATTGGCGGCTGCATTTGTAAGGAAGAGTGGTGACCATGTGTTGAGGCTGGGAGTGATTGGTGCGGTGGCTAGCTTGGCTCTGGTGGTGTTTGGTGGTGGTGGGGCGTTTTTGGGTAGAACTCCGGTGATGAAGTCGGTGATTAGGGTTTTGGTTGGGGGATGGTTGGCTATGGCTGTTACTTATGGGATGACAAAACTCATTGCTGCAGGTGGGCTGGAAATGTGACAAGCTTGTTGCGGCTGCTTTATCTCTGGCTTGGTCTGTTGTTGTTGTCGTGTTTTTTTTTGATAAATAATGAAGTATGTAATGCTGTGTTGGTTCATGAAAAAGGACTCATTGAACATTTGAAGTCTTTGCTTTGGACAATTGAAAAGCTCGAGTTATCAATTTTTTTTATCGTAGTTTTATATTATTTCATACAAGTCAAGCACTATACGAATACATCTTAAACATATTAAACACATACAGAAGAGTGAGCGGAAGTTATTTATGAAGGATGCGGTATGTCGCTCAAGATCATTAGCGCGCTGTTGATTGATTGTCCGCATGTTGAGGTTGTGCAGAATCCAAAGTTTGTAGATCCGACCATTCGACCTTCTTCAATTAGGGCTCAAATTAACTAAATTCGATTGCGTTGTTTGTTCCGCGCCTAAATAAAATTAAACAGAGCGCACAACTAGTTAGAGTTCTTGCCAACAAGGTAGTTGATGAGTTGGTTGAGCACTTGCCTTGCAATATGCAAGGTCTTATGTTCAAACACAATCATGACACTTTTCATTTTCATAATTTTGTGTTTGTCGATTCGTGGGTTAAAAGTTAGAGTTGCCGAGAACCGAGATGGTCTGCGTTTCATCGAGAGACTCAAGCTGAAATTCGAGTGGTGCCCTTTACGTGACTGTGCTTCAAATTTGCTAGAAATGAATATATATCCGAGAGATATCTTGTATACAATGTATTTCTTGATATGTTATATATGAGATGTAAAATTGTAAACGCACTGTCAAAAAAAAACTTGTTAGAACTCTTACCTCAAGCGCTATATATATATATATATATATTTTTATATAAACCTCAAGCGCTATATTGAAAATCAAAATTTCAAATTGAGTACATGGGAAATAAATTTGCTGAATTTGTGCAAATGAGAAAATTTTCTTTTAAGAAGCGGGGTTGATAATGCTACATTGAAACAACTGAGGGGCCAAAATGTAATTCAAAGATGTTCAATTCAGCCCTAATTATTTCAGCAAGAAAGAAGAAAGGAGGGGGGTTTTTGATTTTCTGGGGGGGTTTTGGCGATATTCTTCCGCCTCCATTTCGCCATTTTCCCGGTCAGAAAGAGACGAGGTAGCAGAAGAGAGGATGTGGTATCTATGCGTCTTCTTCCACAGATTGTTGGATTACAGAAAGCCAGAAGTTGAGTCATTAGCCAAGCTTTTTGGTCACTACGGTCCCTTGGGATGGAAACTTCCCCAGTATCATCATCCCGACTCTCCTTTTCATTTGGTTGACCTACCTTCCGAACATCTTGCCCGCAGTATTACCAAAAGAAGTTAGTCTCAACAATTTTTTTTATTATCTTATTTTGTATACTAACATTTGATTGATTGTAGTGGTTGATATTGTCTTGATTGCATCTCAGGCATCCTTGTCAAAGGAATCTATGAATTGTGGGGTGAAGCCAGTAGCTATGAGGAGCTCGAGGAGGCTATTAAAGATTTTCCTGATGATAGAAAATTACCTTACTTGACATCTGATACCACATTCAAAATCAATGTTGATACTTTCGGAAAAGCTATCAGCTTTCAAGAGCAAACTGATCGAATTCAAAAAATGTCATTCATCCCTTTTAAGGTTTCTTTTTATTTGTTGATTTATATGCTATCAAATTCGACTATTTTTCATTGCTCGGGTCATCTAAATTAACTTGAGCTCTGTATCTCTATATTATTATTATTATCAGGGTAGAGTCAACTTGAAGAATCCTGATCAAAATTTTTGGATTATGGAAACTGACGATTATGGATCCAGTAATGGGCTTCCACCAGTCATCCAGAGGACAATTTTTTTCGGTCGTGAGGTAGGTGCTGCTGACAGGAAGCTGATACCCACGTATCAGCTGAAAAGTCGTAACTATTTGGGCCCAACATCAATGGATGCTGAGATGGCTTTCTTAATGGCTAACCAAGGATTAGTTGCCCCAGGCAAGCTTGTGTACGACCCTTTTGTCGGCACTGGAAGTATTCTAATTGCTGCAGCTCATTTTGGCGCAATGACAATGGTGTGAGAATATGCCCTTAACTCAAATCAATAGTTACACTCTTTATTCCTTTTAACCCTTAGTCTACAGTGAATGCAAATTCACAGGGAGCAGATATTGATATTAGAGTAGTAAGAGATGGCCGTGGCCCTAACTGTAACATTTGGAGCAATTTTGATCAGGTAAATTTGCTTGAAGTTGCACATATTTGTGCATATCTGTGTCGACTCTGTTTTCCTATTGGCCTTAAGGTACAATGTGCATAGTTGAATCTATCTTATACAGAACTTATGTCTAGCTATTACTTTTTGTCAACTATCCACACTTTTCCGAATTTTTCATCGAGGAATAACATCGCTACAGTCTACAATGTAATAAGATTCCTTAATTTTGATGCAGTATGGATTAAGCTCTCCGATTTCCCTTCTCAGAGCAGATAATAACCTTCCTCCTTGGCGCCCTGGTTTGAAGGAGGTATCTTTTCTTGCTAGAAACCTTTATATGTAGTGCAGGAGATTGTGCAATGATATTTTCAAATAACCAATTGTAGCGAAAAAATAAGTCGATGGTAACGTCATACCAGAAAAGGTTTCAGTTCGTAGGTGTCTCCATTGTGTACGGGGTGACAATAATAATCAAGGAATAAAGTAGTACTATAATGGCTTTTACACCTATAAACGAAGTGTTATAATATTGTGTCGTGAATTTCATTTCCTTCATGGTCATTTGCTTTTACGCTTATTTATTTGTGTGGAACTGAAAAGTTTTGAATTTGATCTTAGCATCACCAGAGCAGAAACAATTGTTCCAATGCTATTGTATTGTATATTACTTGCTCAAGCTTTAAGGATCCACGTCAGCTGATGACAAATTCAGTAAACAACTGCCAACTTGTACTTGTAACCATCTGACAAACCTTTTTTGCACAAGGTGTTTGATGCCATAATTTGTGATCCTCCTTATGGTGTTCGTGCGGGTGGACGCAAATCTGGAGGAAGAAAGCTTCTCAAAGGGACAGTTGAACCTTACATTGTCCCTGATGATAAGAGACTTGGTCACATACCATCAACAGCACCTTACAGTTTGGCAGAGTGCTTACATGATTTGCTTGATCTCGGTGCTAAGATGCTAGTGATGGGTGGTAGACTTGTTTATTTTTATCCTGTACTCAGAGACAATGCTACAGAATGCCAGTATCCAGAGCACCCATGTCTGAAATTGGTTGCTGTTTCTGAGCAAATACTCAGCCTGCGCTACAGCCGAGTTTTGTTGACAATGGTTAAGGTAGGCAAGTACACAGAAGAAATAGCACTTGAAGCGAGGATGAGACATCTGGAATTCAAGGAAAACCATCTTAAATGGATGGAAGAGGGCAACCTACACTCTGCAGTATTTAGTCCGGCGGCCCCTGGTTTAGATGTTGAGGATGATTCCAAACAAGGCAAAGACACTAAGCCTAAATACAGAGGAAAATACGTCTAGTTTATTGTAGAATTCCTCAGACAGGAGCCGTAACATCTTCACCCAGATGCTGATGTATGTTGTGGAAGTGTTACTGAGTTTCCACGGCGAAAAACTCAATGACTGGTACTTGAGAAGAAGCTGGCTTAATCTTAACATGAAATGTCATTCTAGTTGTTGGTGTCGTGCTCGTGCCTTTAGAGGAGCTGTCATTGTAAAACATTTTACGGATTATGCTGAGAGTAGTTGAGTGCAAATCATGATGTATATGTTCTGCATGTCAAATACATAGCATAAGAATTTCGGATCAACAGCCAAATGATAGTGAATAGTGATGCTGTTTTTATGGGGCATATTTAAGTATGCAAATTATTACAGTACTGTGATATCAACGGCCAACTAGTAGTAGTTGTTGTTGTTGTTGTTGTTGTTGTTGTTGTTGTTGTTGTTGTTGTTGTTGTTGTTGTTGTTGTTGTTGTTGTTGTTGTTGTTGTTGTTGTTGTTGTTGTTGTTGTTGTTGTTGTTGTTGTTGTTGTTGTTGTTGTTGTTGTTGTTGTTGTTGTTGTTGTTGTTGTTGTTGTTGTTGTTGTTGTTGTTGTTGTTGTTGTTGTTGTTGTTGTTGTTGTTGTTGTTGTTGTTGTTGTTGTTGTTGTTGTTGTTGTTGTTGTTGTTGTTGTTGTTGTTGTTGTTGTTGTTGTTGTTGTTGTTGTTGTTGTTGTTGTTGTTGTTGTTGTTGTTGTTGTTGTTGTTGTTGTTGTTGTTGTTGTTGTTGTTGTTGTTGTTGTTGTTGTTGTTGTTGTTGTTGTTGTTGTTGTTGTTGTTGTTGTTGTTGTTGTTGTTGTTGTTGTTGTTGTTGTTGTTGTTGTTGTTGTTGTTGTTGTTGTTGTTGTTGTTGTTGTTGTTGTTGTTGTTGTTGTTGTTGTTGTTGTTGTTGTTGTTGTTGTTGTTGTTGTTGTTGTTGTTGTTGTTGTTGTTGTTGTTGTTGTTGTTGTTGTTGTTGTTGTTGTTGTTGTTGTTGTTGTTGTTGTTGTTGTTGTTGTTGTTGTTGTTGTTGTTGTTGTTGTTGTTGTTGTTGTTGTTGTTGTTGTTGTTGTTGTTGTTGTTGTTGTTGTTGTTGTTGTTGTTGTTGTTGTTGTTGTTGTTGTTGTTGTTGTTGTTGTTGTTGTTGTTGTTGTTGTTGTTGCTGTTGTTGCTGCTTGTAGGATTTTCAATTCTTAACCAGTCTTTGTCTCTCTTCACCTGTCTTTATGTCATTTTTAAGTTTTGGCGTTCCCTTATTGCTATGGTTTTTGATAAATGGGGAGCATTCCGTTGAGATATGGTTGGTAGAATGAGGCACGTAAGACACGATCTGGGCCACTCATTTTGATGATGTGACAGGGATTAATGCAGGAATATTTTTTTTATTTTTTGCTTTTATTAGTGGGACACGTGGCAAGTCCACAAAGTACGGAGTAAGATGTGTAGTTCAGATCGTGTCTTACTGTCTCATTCTAATTTTGATATCTCATTTGAATTGAACGCTCCTCTTTGATAAATTATCCAATATGCCCACTTTTTTTTATTATCAAATAGTGGCAACGTGAAAAGGGATTATCATTTTCGGGATAGTTTTAACTGTCAAGCTCCTCAGGTTCATACAGTTTTCATATTTAGTAAACAATAAGCGCATCCAATAAATCCAAAGCCAGCAAGAAGCTATGGATCCGGAAAGATTTATTAATAGAATAGAGCTCAAATAACAGCTTGTCTTCTTATCTCCCTCTATCCTTAGATTCATTGAACCTGGACGCATTTTCGTATGCTTATTCTCTTGCAGCTTAATCACAACACCATCTTCTCATTTTCTGGGATCTTTCTGCCCTCTTACATTGATTGAGTAACTAGCTACGGTAATGTCAACTTAACGAGCATGTTACACTTACGCACGAATGACAGATCGATATGATATTTGTATTACAAGTAGACTTTTTAATCATTGCGTGTTCAGAATCACTTCTCACGAAAAAAAAAATAGTTTCTTTTTTGTTGGCATTAAGTTGCATTCAATAATCGCAACTACCATACAAACATAGGACTAGTTTAAACAAGTTTTCCTTGTCACACAACTTTACGACAAGTTATAATAAGACATTTCCATACTTTTTGGTTACATGTTTCCACAATCATACCACTTTTGAGCTTCAAAAAGTAATTTGAAGTGCCTGTCTAGAATATATAGTTTGTCCGTTCTGACGCTTATTTCCAACTCTGACAATTCTCTAAAGGTAAAGACATTATTTAACATGCCGAGGATATGAAATACGTATAATCCTTAAATAACATCTCAGATTTTTCCAAGTACTGGAACTTCTCAAGCATGCAAATAATTAACTTTTATATAGACATGGCTTTTTGTTGTCCTCAAAAGCTACCTTCTAACTTAAGTAGTATACTTGATGACCTTGCAGCTCAAATGACGTCGAAAGCGGAGAGATATCACCTTCTTTGTGTGAATAGCTATCTAGCTGAAGTCAACTCTTTCCCAAACATGTATTTTTAATAGCATTGCTGCTTAATTATTAGGCTTAAACAATAACAAGATTATCCTTCCTGTTGGTCAATGCATATATTTAATTCTCACACAGTTGTGAATTTTTTTGTTGTTGTGACAGTAGGCATACAATGTGTGTATATTGTATGCTTGGAAAAATATAGGATGAACGTTTTATCCATTGGAGTCCAGATGCATTGGCAAACATTTTTGCTGACACTTATATAAAGAGAGGACATATGAGTCCTCTTCCTCACATTGCCTTGGATGCAGGATATCTCCATCTGCTGCACTCTGTAATAGTTTCTATTCATTGCATTTTTCTGTTCAACATTTCAATTGCTTGTTAATGAAGAAAAAAAAAAGTATACAAATTTTTGGGGGTACTTTAGCTCTAATCAGAAAGAAAATGAACTTGCATTATATTTATGTATTTTTGGAGTGATTTTGTTTGTGTATTGATTGGAGTTATGATCATAACGTATTGACTTATGTATGTCGCTTGCAGAACTTGACGTGATCTGTCAACGTTTGCCTAATTTATCACCGTGAGGGTGCAGTGCAGCAATGGAGAGAGATGGTGCATTGCCTTATATTCATAAGATTGAACCGCCACCCAAGCCCAACTTGTTGAAGGAAATCTCAAATGGCATCAAGGAAACTTTTTTCTCGGATGACCCTTTACGCGAGTTCAAAAACCAACCCAAGTCCAAAAAGTTAGTTCTTGCCATTCAGGCGGTATTTCCCATTTTTGATTGGGGCAGGTCCTACACACTCAAAAAGTTCAAAGGGGATCTTATTGGGGGACTTACCATTGCCAGTTTGGCAATCCCTCAGGTTACAATCTTGCCAACAAAATTATGCTTAACCATTTTTTCATCAAACAGAGATCATTATACAAAATGGTTTTTTTTTTTTTTTTGCATCAGGATATCGCATATGCTAAACTTGCTGGTCTGGCACCTCAATATGGTCTATGTAAGTTTTTTATTTTCATAAAATAGTTCACATCTCCTCTTGCCAAAAATGCCTGAAAAAAAAGTTTCATTCAAAATCACTTTTTCACATATTGCAGACAGCAGCTTTGTGCCACCACTGATCTATGCCTTCATGGGAAGTTCAAGGGATATTGCCATTGGACCAGTGGCTGTTGTTTCACTCTTGCTTGGAACATTGCTTCAAGAAGAACTTGATCCAGTCAAACAAGCTGCTGAGTATCGCCGTTTGGCCTTCACAGCCACTTTCTTTGCTGGCATCACTCAGTTCAGTTTGGGCTTCTTCAGGTACTTAAACTACTTCAAAATAAAAAAAAACTAGCTACCTTTGTTCCTAGACAAATATATATTTCTCAAATAACAACTTGGTTTATATATCTCAGATTGGGGTTCTTGATTGACTTCTTATCCCATGCTGCCATCGTTGGTTTTATGGCCGGTGCAGCCATCACTATTGGCCTTCAACAGCTTAAAGGCTTGTTCGGTATAAAAGTTTTCACTAAGAAGACAGATATTGTATCTGTGTTGACCTCAGTATTCAAGGCTGCGCATCACGGGGTAATTTTTTTTTGTCACAACTGCTTCCCCCATTCAAATATGCAATATGCTTAAGCCTCGAGTTTCTGATTAATTTTTTTTTCTTTTTCGTGTTGCAGTGGAACTATCAGACAATACTCATAGGAGTTATATTTTTGGCTTTCCTTCTTGTGGCAAAATACATTGTATGAAATTTCCATATTTAACTACTTTTCGATGGCCAAGTCTAATGTGATTACATACAGCTGAAAAGGACATGTTAATGACTGTTTCAAATATTGTTGATGCAGGGGAAGAAGAACAAAAAGCTCTTTTGGGCGGCTGCAATTGCTCCATTGTTATCTGTCATTATATCCACACTCTCCGTCTACTTAACGCGTGCTGATAAGGATGGTGTTGCCATTGTAAGCAACACAACAGTGTTTTTTTCTTTTCTTTACAGTGGTAAAAAAGATGTATTTTTTTCTTTCTAACAAATTTTACATGTCAGGTGAAACACATAGACAAAGGCATCAACCCGCCGTCTCTTGATAAGATATTCTTTACTGGTGACTATGTTCTGAAAGGCTTCAAGATCGGTGTTGTGGCTGGAATGGTCGCGCTAACAGTATGTCTTTCAGAAACCTCACCTAGCTCACATGATGCTGAAGGCTGAACTGAGTAAAAATTGAATATTTGCAGGAAGCAATTGCCATTGGCAGGACATTTGCATCCATGAGAGATTATCAGATTGATGGAAACAAGGAAATGGTGGCCATTGGAACCATGAATATTGTGGGTTCGATGACGTCATGCTACGTCGCTACAGGTATGCTTTTGATATTATGCCTAGGCCCCCAAAACTTTAAAAAGTTCAATCAAAAGTATTTGTAACAAATATTTCCAAAACATTCGTGTCTCCACCACTGGAGTCAAGATCAGGTGCAAACCTGATTTTTGGTATAAGCTACAAAGCGACGAATTATGATCCACTTCTTACGAACTATACCATGGTTTTATCCAAACATTTATATGCCACTTTCCCGAACTATGACATAATTCGTAGAAATGTACCATAATTCGTTGTTTGGTAGTTTACACGTTTGCACTTGATCTTTTTCCTCCACCGCTCAAATGGTTCTTTTTTTTGGTTGTGTTGTTCCATTTTTATCTCATCTGCTGCTCATAAACTGTTTCAGGATCGTTCTCTCGGTCCGCTGTGAACTACATGGCAGGATGCCATACTGCAGTGTCAAACATCGTCATGTCCTTAGTTGTTTTGTTAACTCTGGAAGTCATTACTCCACTGTTCAAATACACCCCAAATGCCATCTTAGCCTCCATCATCATATCTGCAGTGGTAGGACTCATCGACATTGAAGCAGCAATCCTCATCTGGAAGATTGACAAATTTGACTTTGTTGCTTGCATGGGAGCGTTTTTCGGAGTGGTGTTTATTTCAGTTGAAATGGGACTCTTGATTGCTGTTTCAATCTCCTTTGCTAAAATCCTGTTACAAGTAACTAGACCTCGAACTGCAGTTCTTGGCCAGGTGCCCAGGACTAAAGTTTACAGAAACATTCAGCAATATCCTGAGGCAGAAAGTGTTCCAGGCATTCTCATTGTCAGAGTTGATTCAGCAATATACTTTTCCAACTCCAACTACATCAAGGAGAGGTTCGTCTTTACGAATTTACCTTTGTTCTCTCCTCCCTTCGAAATGGAGGTCCTCTTGCTGACTGAATTTATATAATTTTGCAGGATTCTGAGATGGCTAACTGATGCAGCACTTAATACGAAAGAAAACAAGGCAACCAGGATCAAAGAAAACAAGGCAACCAGGATCCAGTACTTGATCGTTGAGATGTCGCGTAGGCTTCTTACCCATTAAGTTCTTAGCTAATTAAATAACTTCAAATTTTTTTTTTGGACACAAATTACCTCTTAAAATTTCTTGCAGCTGTTACTGACATTGATACGAGTGGAATACACTCAGTTGAAGATTTACTCAGTGCCCTCAAAAAGAGGGATGTTGAGGTAAGCTTGCTTGCTTACTTTATCTAAAAGCTGAAAACCTGTAACTAAAACTTGGCTGCGAATAATTACAATGTGGTTCGAACCTTTTATTTTTTCTTCTTCTTCTTTTTCTGTTTCTCATGGCGACTCCTCGTGTGCGTTTACAGCTGATTATCGCGAACCCAGGGCAAGTTGTGCTTGATAAACTCCATGCATCAAAATTGGCAGACACAATAGGGGAGGACAAAATCTTTCTATCAGTGGCCGATGCTATGCAAACCTTTGGCCCCAAGGTGGATCACTACTTTTGACAGTGAGATGCAGCGTGACATATAATACTAAATATACACCAAGTTACTCCTCATACAGTTCAGAGGAACTTGATTTAATTTATTTGATTGTTCGTTTGCCTTTGGACTTTCTATAAGTTGAGGGATGCATCTGCATCTCCTTTTATGTTTTGATTTAATCTTCTTCCAAGTGTTACTTGTAATATTTTATAAAGCTTTTCTTTTTGTATTTCCTTCTGTTACATTTTGAAGCGGTGAACAACAATATGAAAAATCAGGTCCAAATGATATAAAAAAAAAATCATGTTTGTAAAGGAAAAGAAAACTTGTTAAACCAAACAGTTTCCAAGCAAATCAACAAGATGAGTCATACCTGCTACTTGAATCAAAGCCTCCCAGTTGAATCCCAAATTAGAATGAAACTAGAGGTCATAAATGATCAAGTCCACTGGTGTTCGGATCTCAGATTCCAATAAAAGAAGCAGCAAATAGACTAAAAGCTGATGTAAAAAGTGAGACGGTGGTGATGGCAGCAGACCCGGATTTCTTAGGCGACGAAGCTGGAGCTACCACATTTGCAGATACGTTAGATGGGGAAGGTCCACTGACTTCTGGTATGGGAGCTGAAGCTGAACTGGGAGCATGAGCTACAAAATTTGAATTAGCATATTATTATTAGTCATTCATTCGAAACTAACTTTGGGCCAAAAAAATTCAGTAGCCAAAAGGTATAAACAAATATTGAGCCGAATGCTAGGAAGCTTTTGTTCTCAATGTACAATATTATAGAAAAAATATATAAGTCATGGCACACTGTTCAGTCCTTATGAACCTTGCAACAGTTACTAATAATGTTGGATAAACATTCCGCTGCGCATATAGAGAAACTGTAACACACAATGCAGATGAGAACTCAACAAGGAAAGTAAAGACATACCAGGAGGAGTGGCTTGAGGGGCAGGGGCAACTGAAACAATAAAAGCCCGAATCAGCACAACAACAAAAGGAAACAGCACTGAACAAAACATAACTTTCTCAATTAACAAATTTTACGCACTATCACTTTGTTGAAGGTTACTTAAAATTTCTGGTGTTTCTATTCCTGCAGCTACTCCAATTTCGTGTAACAATACAAGGTATTAGTATTAATCAAGATCTGGTGAAGCATGAGGTATTGAGCTCACCAAGCAAATATGTGTGGATGTTTCTGTGAACATACTTCTTAACGAAGTCACAAATCAGATGACATTAAAATTAAAGAAACCAATGCACGGTTTTGTATGTAAAATTATATATAGGCCTATTACTTAACCTCGTATCAATTCAAAGAGAAAAAGAAAAAAAGAAAGCAAAACCGATGATGAGAATTGAGAAGGACTTACGTCCACAGTTAGTGGGAGGAGCAGAAAGATGGCAAGCAGAAGGGAGAGCCAGGGCCTTGGTGAGGTTAAGTTTGACACCGAATTGAGCGCTACTTTTGAATCCGACGCACAAGCAGTCAGGGCTGGCTTTGAGAACGTCCTTGAGGCCACTGCAGCAGGACGCTTCGGGCTTGTCGATGGTACTGCCTTCGGATACGTATGTCAAGCAGTCGGCCAAACTCAATAAAAATGGCGAACAGTCGACACTAGCGGCCTCTGTAATTGGCGCAACAACAGTCCATACCAAGCACGCAATCACTGCTGCTAGGGTTTTCATCGTCAACAGCTGTTTTTTTTCTTCGTCTGAAATCTGAAGAATATGAGAAGACGATTGAATCTGAAACGAAGAGGCGATAACTAAAAAAGCGTGTAGATATTGATGATGATGATTGCAGGAGTGCGGATACGCGGTGAGTTGTGATTTGAAAATGTGAAAGCAAAGCTTAAAGTTGGTGGAAGTCTGGAAGAGAACAAAAAAGAGGGATTCGATGCGTTGATTAATTTTTATCCGAATATAAATTCACGTTTTTTTAATATGTAAATCTTTAATTACTACAGTATTAATTATTAATTGATGAATTTTTTACAAATTCGATAAATTATCAAAATGTTCTCTCATTTTACACCATAAATAAATAACAATCTCTTAAGAAATGACGTGTTTTTTTTATCAAAATAAAAATGAAGTGGAAGGAGAAGGAGAATATTAAAATAAAATACAAGTATGATTTGATTTTAGAGGTTATGGGGCCGACACAGATTTTAGCTGAAGTTTTCATATGTAAAAGGAAAGCATACTGAAAAAGAGCGCCGAGTGTTGTGCATTTATTTACATTCGTTTAATTTATAAGTACAAGACCAGGGTTTTGATACTGATGGTAATTCGAATCCAAAGCGCGCACGGAGTGAATGAGATGAGCTGTGTGACTGTGTGTGTTGCTTTATGATAAAGGGTCGGTAAGTAAAGTAATGGTGATGGTGATGGTGATGATGATGAAGATGCTTATTTGGTGGTTTCACAAATTAAGCCAAAAATTAAAGTTTATATTAAGTTGTGCAAGTCCGAGTTAAAAAAAACACCATCTTTATCTATCTTTCTGTCAATCAAACACAGTCCACTCTCTCTATTATTTGGTCAACCATCATTCTGTTTTAACATGCTTGCTGCTTCTTTTTCTCTTTTGCAGCTTAGAAAATGAGATTATAAAGCTTTGAAGTACGTGTTGTGGGAGTAATAATGTGGGTTCATATCATATGACTGTCTTTTAAGCCTTTTTCTCATCGTTAAAATATTCTCATACATTTCCAGGTTGCCGGGACAACTCATCTCATCATTGTTAAGATTTTCGTCAGTGTTTCACGGTCCTCATAATTTGTCGATGGAAACAGGTGACTTGCTTCAGAGGTGTAAGGCGAATCTGGTAATACCAAACAGCTCAACTTGCCAAGGATATAGTAGGAGTATATATAATTTTTTCATTTAAACTAAAATGAATAGCTGACCAAATAAGCAGCCTCTGTAGCATAGCGGTAGTGCGTTTGCTTCGTAAGCAAAAGGTCGTGAGTTCGATCCTCACCAGGGGCTTTAAATTTGAATTAGCAAAATAAATGGTTTTTTATATTATACGTTTGGCTTCGATTATTAATTATATTTTTTCTAGCACAAATTACACCCGGGTCGGTTCATAGTAAAATACAGGTTACGGGTCGGTCTGAACCGTAAAGTATTAAATTCTTTTTTTTAAATTAATTTTCCTAAATTCTATTCTACTCGTTTGGCTTCGATTATTAATTATATTTTTTCTAGCACAAATTACACATGGGTCGGTTCATAGTAAAATACAGGTTACGGGTCGGTCTGAACCGTAAAGTATTAATTCTTTTTTTTTATTAATTTTCCTAAATTCTATTCTACTCAGTGTTATTAAAACCGGACCGGTGATCGAACCGGTCAAGTTATTAGGTCAATGGGTCAGTGTTTCAACCGGATCGAACCGGTTTGACCCGCACAAATTAAATAATAAAAATAAAATACTTATATATGATATTATAATTTAACATATTTACGACTTGAATAAATATTACATGTTTATGAATTGATTACAATAACATACCATAACAAATTTAGAATTTAATAAAGTACAAATCAATAATACAACAGAGGCCAGATCTGGTGTAAAGCCCAAATCTGGTGCAAAATACAAAGTCATCTTATCCTTTGATTTTGTTAATCCAATGGTGTTTATTTAAATAAATTAAATGAATTAAAACTAAATTTTAGTAGTCTTTCTTTCTCTCAAAAGGGCATAATTGACCCAAAATTTGTAAAATTCAAGGGCACCAGTTCATCCCCCAATTTCTCTGCCTCAAACGTCAAACCACACCTGCGTGCTTCCAATCCTCGGGACGTCCAGCCTTGATCAAAACCTCCAAGTCAACAAGTCCGAGAGACATCAATCCCAAAGTGAGCCCCGCCATTAATCCGGCAAAAGCAACTAATCCAATGATCACCACCAAAAAGAGGAAGAACTCCGTTCCGCAGCAGAGCACGTCTGCTGCCATTTTCGGCGTGAAAATCGGAGCTCGAATAGCAGGAAAGTTGGATATATTTGCAGCGATGGGGATGGAGGATTTTGTTGAGTCGGAGATTCGCACAATTTCTGGTTGGGTTTATCAGAGGAAAGAGTATGAGTTTAAGTGCTCCAATTAAAAGTGTGACTTCAGCATAAATTCGTCATTTCCGAAAACGAAGAATAATTTGAATCTGGTCATGCCGAACTATAAAATTGGCATGACAAATTATGGATGAATTCTTAATGAATTGTAGTCCAGTTTTGACGAATTATGTCATAGTTCGTCAAAAGTGGACTATAATTCATTACGAATTATGACAAATTGTCAACTAATAAAAGTTTGAACGTGACGAACTATAAATTGGCATGACGAATTATAAGAAATCGGACTTAATTCGATCAAATTGAAGGAGTAAAACTTCGTGGAACTCAGTTTTTCACACTCTGGATCATGTTCGACATCAATGGAACTCAACCCAAAAAGCAATCGACAGTTTTCATAAAGAAAAATTCGAAACTGAACATTACGAACTATAAAATGGCCGTGACGAATTATAAAAAATCGGACTAAATTCGATCAAATTGAAGGAGTAAAACTTCGTTGAACTCAATTTTTTACACTCTGGATCATCTTCGAAATCAATGGAACTCATCCCAAAATCAAATCAACAGTTTTTATAAAGAAAAATTCGAAACTGAACATGACGAACTATAAATTGGCCGTAACGAATTATAAAATGGCTTGACATATTATACAATGATACTACCAAAATCTGGACGAATTTTAGTTACATTTGACGAACTCTGTAGGATTCCAAAGCCAGAAACCCTTTGAAGTTGAGCAAGCAGTGTATGTAACTGACGCAAGCCGGATCGCGGTCCTTAACAGAGCCTCCTTCTTCGCTTCGAACAGAGCCTCCTCTCTGATTTTGATCCATAAATCATCGACCTTAAGATTGATGTACGCGGCGCTGGAGCTTTGTTTACAAAGATTGAAATTGAAGGTGAAATTCTAGGTCATTTGGCAGCGAATGAAGTTGAGTGTATAAGGTTTTGAAATGGCTGAGGATGCTCTGTTTCTTGAATCTTCTTGACAAGCTGCTCGATTACTTTTGTGGATTTGATTTTGTAGAGATGATGGAGTCATGAGGAGAAGGGAGGAGAAGGGAGGAGAGAGGGGTGATGGAGATTCAGATCTGGGATTGTTTCATCGAGGAAAGGAGAGAGAGAGTTTTTTAATTGAGAGGAGGAGAGAGAAATAAAGATAAGGTATTCCATATTTACCCTGATTAAATATCAATTCGAATTTATATTTATTTATTTTCATTTAATCTCATCCATTGAATTTACAAAATCATAGGATATGATTGTTTTGTATTTTTTACAAGAATATGGGTTTTGCACCTGATCCTTTTCCTAATACAACAATAATAATTTTAGTCTTAATTTGTAAGTCACAACAATAAGAGATTTCTAAGACTAATTGAATTTCTAGCTAAATTGATAGTAAGTAACAAATTTTATAGATTTGATAAATGAATATACATTATTGAAACAAATAATAAAACAAGAATCATGTTTAGTTTGGTGCAATGAGAGGGGATAATTATAGAGGAAGACTAGGTTCGAGTCTTGTCAAAGTCAAAATAAATATATATTTTTTCAGACCAAATCGAACCGATTGAACCTATTAAATCACGTTTTAATGAAAAAATGGGTCAATCGGGTCAACCCACCGGGTCAACAGATTCAACCGACCGGGTCTTAATCGGTTTTGATCGAGTCGATGCATTTCCGATCCGATTACAGAACCGAACCGATCCGATGACCGATTCCCGGTCCAACCGATCGAACCGGCCGGTCCGGTCTGGTTTTAATAACACTGATTCTACTATAATTCGTAAACCCTAACTGACGCGACTCACAAATCGGAAACTCAGAATCCACAAACGCGATTACAAATCCCAACCGGCCAACCCTACTTCGTTATCGTTTACAATCACTTCGCCTCATCTTCTTCTGCACTCTTTGTCAACCTCAATCCTCACAGCTCACACTCAGTCGCTCAACCAGTTCACATCTGTGACGCCTCCACTTCGTCAATTTGAGGCGACATAGATGCGGGGGAAGGTTGAAGTGGAGAGGAGGGGGAAGGTTGTAACAAAATGGAGGTTTACTATTGGAGGAGAGGGATTTGAGGCGTCACATGGCGAGTTGTCGGAATGGCTGCAATTGTTGCCTTCGCTACCAGGGCAACTAGTTTATGATGGTCTTGATAGAACTAAATTCTGGAAGAGAATCTCGGGGAGGAATGAGTGGTTTGATTCGTCTTATAACTCCTCGGAAATCAAAGATCCAATTTGGAAGGTGATTCACCATCTCATTGCCATTGGAATAAACACCCGAGGGGGGCTAGCTCAAGTGGTGACAACTCCGGATATGAAATTATTGATGCTTGTAGACTATAGGGATAGGCATGATTGGATTACAGTCCTCGCCGAGAGTTTTGAGGGCTTTATGAGAAAAGGTTCAAGAACCACCGCACTTGGAGGAGGCTCGTTGATCACATTGATAGCAATGAACTGTAACTTCAGTTTTACCTATCCGAGGTGCCCTGAGCCTTTGAAGAAGATTCTTGATCTAGATATTATGAGGTGCGGCTGTTTCCTGAAGCCCGGAACAATGCTTTGGGATCATGATGACAAACCACACTTGGAGGAGGTCCAAAAGAAGGCTAGAAGGAGCAAAGCCGCCTATTTATCAAGGCACCGAGGCTGCACCCTCACTCCATCACCACCATCATCCCCCGGCCCATCCGTCCCTCCTCCATCCGAGAGCATACCGCCTTCTAGTGCGGATTGGACTTCGCAGTTTGATAGGCTTTCTGCAGATATGGCTGATTTGAGAATGGGATTTGGCCGCTTAGAGTTTACTCATCAGGAATCCCAGTTTCATCGTCAGGAGGCTCAATGGGTGCGTTCCACTCTTACTTTCATCGTCCAAAGCATGAGTTTCCCATCCAGCAGTGCTAGTGCTCCCCCACCTCCCTTTGCCCCTACTCCGTACCATGCTCACCCACCTCCACCATTTGGCTATACTTCTCACCCTGCCCCGTTCCTCGCTCCTCCTCATGTCTCTACCGCCAGATTTGATGCAGAGGAAGATCAGTTTGCTAGCCCAGAAGAGGAGGATGATGATACTCCATTTTGAAGCTCGCTTGGTGATGTTGTTTACTTTTCGTTGCCATTTGCATTTGCACCTCCATTCCTATGAACAATTTTTCATTGCTTGACTTGCTATATTTTGATGTTTGGATATTAAAGTCGCCATGGTGCGCATTTTTGTTGTATGACTTCTATTTGTACTCTTGTTGGATATTTCATGTTATGATATGAGGAGGTTGATTTTCACTTGCATCATTGTAATACTTTTGTGAAAATATTCGTGCTAGTGCACATTGACTCTCCTTGTTTTATATTGCCATCAAGGGGACGTTTCTACACAAAGGGGGCGAATTGATTGAAATGGACTACATTCTTCAAACGAGGGGAGTTTCCTTTGCGCCTTTGCCTCTACTTTCACCATTTCTTGCGCTTAGGGACTAAGCTTAATTTAAGTGTGGAGTGTTTTGTTTGTTGTTTGGATTAGGCGCATCATTCACATGTTTATACCATGCATATCTCTTTGAAATGAACACTTGCATCATGCTTTATCCCATCTTTTCTTGAGTGTTATACTACTAAAGGCTTGTGACTACCAATTCTCAACTTCTATAAGTCACATCTAGCTTACAATTCCCCTTTACATGATTTAGAGTCTAAAACCAAGCTAGTTCTATTGAATGCTCATTCTTGTGAATCAAGATTCATTGCTATCTTGTGCCTATCTAGCAATCTAAGTATTTTTCACGCATGCTTTGAAAAGTTTTTAGCAAGCACACTTTTAACCCTTTATGAAAAACTTAAATCTCTCGATTGCTTTTAGGTGACTTTAGTTCTCTTGCCTCGTGCCTTGTTCGTGGTTGTTTCTCACACATTCCGTATTCACATTGGGCATATTGTCAAGTTATAAGTGTGGAGTCAAAAGAGGGCAAAGACCCATTAAAAAAAAGGAATAATATTTTGGTTAAAGAGGGCAAAGCCCCGACTAAAAACTTTCTCGAGTACTAGAGAAGTTTTGTTGCAAAAAGATACAAATGCCGGGGGTTAGGAAGAAAAGTTCCCCCTCGAAAGCATTTGTAGGCCAAAGGCCAAATAGAAACCCTTAAACTTGACTTTATGCCCTTCCATCATCTCTTACGTGTGTGAGTTCACCACGTGCATTATGTGCTAGCAAGTTGAGCTTTAGGACGACCCTTGTGATTTCACATAAGCTATTGATTGGTTTATGCTTGTTTTAAGAACTCTTGTTGTCAAACTCCTCTTTCCTTATGGATTACGACTTTAGCGTCTAAAACTTGGAAATGAGTTTATATCGTGAGCCCGTGGACTAACCCTAGCTAGCACAAGTGATCGAACGACGTTTTTGTGCAAAAAGCTTTGACCATTTTTCAAAAACCTTGCTTCAAAAACAAATAGACTTCTAGGTTAGGCACTTGATAGCGCTAGTATTGACCTCCTTGAATGTGCACCCGCATGTGAACTTAAACGGTTTGAAAACTCTCTTGAAATGCATAGTGATTGTGATGCTAGCTTGGGATGTGAAGTAAGTTTTGAGAAATCCATGCCTTAATTGTTGAACACTCTTGCTTTTCACTCTTATGGGATAAATGCATGTGGGATTTGTGAGTATTCCCGGTTCTGAAAACTCTCACGAGACTATAACTCGTCCACTAGGGTAGCCTAGGGGTTTAAAGGCTTGGTGCATATGCTAAATGCACCCGTAACACCTACGAAAAGGAGTTTGTTTGCTAATAATGAGAGTTGCTCTAGGACAACGCTATGACTCACCCTTGTCCCCCTTGGCTTGTTCTTATTGTTTGCTCGGAACGATCAAACTCTAAGTGTGGAGTGTTTTGATGAGTCGAATTATCGAATCGTTCATCTCTCCATTTACGAAGAGTTTTGGTCTATTCCCGGTGCAAATTTAGTGTTCATTGACCCTTATTCTTACGTTTCAGGTTAAAAGCAACTATCCCTTGATGACAAGGCTCAAAGATCAGAACCTCAAGAAAAACCGAGCTTTTGGAGCAAAAAGTGCCCAGGATGGAGATCCAACCGGCCGGCTCAAATATTGGCCTTCAGATGAACCGGCCGGTTCAAGTTGAAATTAAGAAGATCAAATGTTCTGAGGTACTGAGCTGGCCAGCTCAAATATGCCTACCAATCCAACCGGCCGGCTCCCAAGCTCAGAGAATTTGAGCGAAGCCTCCCCTGCTCGAGCCGGCCGGTTGGAATTCCTTCATACCAGTTGAGCCGGCCGGTTGGATCATCAAGACTGGATTTTTACTGTTTTGCTATAAATAGAAACTTAGGGTTTCTGAACAAGGGGAACTTTTTCGGGGATTTTCAAGGCAGATTTTCTGGGTATTTGGAGCAGTTTTCTTGGAAAAGAAGCCAAAGATTTTGGAGTCATCAACAACACGAAGATAGGATCATCTAGTGTTATTGGATCTCCATATTGGTTCTAGATTTCTAAACTCACTTTTCCATATGGGTTTTTGCACTTTTATTGTGGATTTTGCTTGTAAACTCACCATGAGTGAGTAGTGACCTTGGTTGGGGATCTATGAATCCCCTAGACATGTTTGTGACATTGTAAATACTATGGTTGCTATTGATGAATGATTTGCACATGATTCTTCTTCATTTGAACTTAATGTTTAGAGTTGCCCATAAGGTGTTTGTGACATGTCCTCATTGGAAACTTTGCTTGATCTCATGTTTGATGTAACTTGCGTTGAAAAGCATGATTTCAAATGAACTAAATGAAGAAGCATTAGGATTTGGTGTTAGTTGGATGACATTTTTAACCTAATGAGAATGACTTGAACCTAACAAGAGTATGATTATCTAGTCAATAGAGCGTGAGTGTGAGGCTAGATACTCATACTCTATAGTGCCAATAGAGCGTGAGTGTGAGGCATTATGCGAGATGCAACCTCTTTATACTAAGTTGGAGCGTGAGTTGAACTTAGCATTAATGTTGCATGGCTAGATTCTAAGTACGAGCATGTGATTTCATCAATAACGTCCTATTTTACCGTCACAATAATTGTTTAGGTGGAGAAATAGATCCCTAGTCATCTTTTAATTGATTGTTAACCTCTTTAAGTTGATCAAATCTCTCTTTTGGATAGTAAAATTCTGCTATCGTCCTTTTTAAAGGAACAAAACCCCCCCACCATAGACAACCTAATCACATCTTTAGCATTATTTGTTTAATCACCTATCCTTTGGGTTCGACCTCGGATTCCCGAGTCTTTACAAATGTTTTGATTAATCGTGACTAGCATAAGTGTTGGATTTATTTGAATACTTTAGCTATATATTTGCAAATGATCACCCTGCACAAGGGGAAACTGAGCAGAGTCTTGATTCTCCTGAGCTATTTGAAGTTGTTGGTGACGCAAATGCTTCAGAGCAACCTGTTGTAGACGAGTCACCAGGAGATTTGGGAAGTCAGACTGTTAAAAAGAGGAGAGGATCAAAAGCCGAGTATTGGGTTGCATATGAGGAATATATGGATGAAAAAAATAGCCGAAGGGCTAGGTGCAATCACTGTGGGAAAACATATGCCTGCGATTCAAACAAAAATGTCACCAAGAGTGTGAATAACCATTTTAAAGCTTGCGAAAAAAATCCAGCTAATATGGGGAAAGGTAAACAATCCCAAATTATCTTCGAGAATATGAGTGATAGTAGTAGTATGAAAATGAAAAATTGGAGTTACGATGCAAATGCGTTAAGGGAGGCAATCGTTGAAATGGTGATTAGAGATTATATACCATTTACATGTGTAGAGAAGGATGGGTTGAAAAAAGCTTTTTTTGCTGCTTGTCCACAGTTTAAGATGCCCTCATGTAGTACAATTCAACGTGATTGTTTTAAGCTCTATACAAAAGAAAGAGAGAAGATGAAAGAGCTTTTTAGAAATTCTTGCCAACGTGTATGTGTGACTACGGATTGTTGGACATCCTTACAGATGGTTAACTATATGTGTGTCACGGCCCATTTCGTTGACAGTGATTGGAAGTTGCAAAAAAAGATTATTAATTTTTGCCAAATCAGTAGTCATAGAGGACAAGATATGAGTAGGGTACTTGAGGATTGTTTGACTTATTGGAATTTAGATAAAAAGCTTTTAACAGTGACAGTTGATAATGCTTCTGCAAATGATGTTGCATGTGCTTATATGTCTGAGATGGCAAAAGATAAGGGTTGTATTACCAAGGACAAATATATCCATATGCGATGCATGGCACATATTCTGAATTTGATTGTGCAAGATGGTATCAAACAATGTGGCGAGCATATTGATAAGCTTAGAGCCGTAATTAAGTATGTGAGAAGTTCTCCTGCTAGGCTGTATGGTTTCAAACAACTAGCAGAAAAGTTTAAGGTGGATTGCAATATTTCTTTGAGACTTGACGTGTGTACTAGGTGGAACTTCACTTATGAGATGCTGAATAGTGCAATTTCTTATAAAGCTGTCCTTTCTCGAATGGAAATCCCTCGGTTTGATGATTCAGATTTGGGTCCTCTGAGCTCTTCTGATTGGAGTAAGATTGAAGTGCTAGCCTCTTACTTGAAGGAGTTTATAGTTGACAAACCGTATTTCAGGTTCCCACTATATCACAAGCAATTTCATGATTTTCCATATGTCTCTTGTTGTCAAGGTGCTTAATAAGTTGGCTGCCAGTGATGAACCCACTTTAAAAAAGATGGCGAGTGAAATGAAAAAGAAGTGTGACAAGTATTGGGGTTCTTTTGATAAGTTGAACATGCTGATTTTTGTTCCTTCAATTCTTGATCCTTACTTTAAGCTTCGCGCGGTGAGTGTTGCTCTTCAAATAATGTTTTCTCAAGGTAATGTGGATAATATGCTCGCCAAAGTTTAGGATGCTGCTTATGAGTTGTTTGATTGATACGTGAGTTCTTATGCTGTGTCCGAGAGTCATGATACTGGTTCACTATTAAATCCATCGATTGAGGGTGAAAATGAAAGTTCAAGTTGGCTACAAAAGTTCAATGAAAAAAATGACAAGAGGGAACCCAGATCCGGATGATATTTCAGATCGATCTGAGTTTGATTTATATCTGCATGAAAGAAATGAAGCAAAGGAGGGTGATGTTTTGAGGTGGTGGAGGCTTAATGGACCTAGATACCCAATCCTTTCACGTATGGCACGTGATGTACTAGCCATTCCCATAACTACAGTTCCTTCCGAATCTACATTTAGCACTGGAGGACGTCACCTTACGAGTTATAGAAGTCATTTGAAGCCTAAGGTAAGCCATTAAAATCACTTATGTACCTTGCTGATGTAAACACATTTATATGTTATTCTACAACTTATAATCAATTACTATTTACTTGTTTTATGTTATTCTTGGCGACAAATTGTACAAGCACTGGTTTGTACTCAAGATTGGTTGCAACTACGAAAGAAGAGTAAAGAGAACTCCGATTCTGATTCGAGTAACAGTGATGAAGGTAACAATATTTTCTTCACTAATGACTAATGTTTTATATTATTTCCGATGCTGTGATATGATTATATAGACTATGTCTTTGTTGACTTGTAAATTGTTAGATGAGGATGATGAAGGCACATTTTATGCTTGATAAGTGGACAGTCAGTCAGTCAGTGACTCAGATTATGGATCTTACTGGGGGTAAGAATTCAACACAAATGTATAAGACCACTAGCTCTTTTTTTTAACTGAATGAAAACTGTTCCCATTGTTGGTTGATTGCTTGAAGTGTTCTTCTCTCTGCTTTAGGAGTTATTTCCATGTATGAAGGCTATTCTTTATATTCTCTATGTTTGTTAGTTTGCCATTGTTGGCCTCTTTGAATAAACTCACTTTTATCACACAAAAAAGAATCTTAGCAGCTGGAACAGAAAAACAAATAGAACCACACATTATGGTGGACCATGTTAGGAGAATCATGTATTTTTTTTTCGAACAAGGAGAATCATGTTAGTGTTCCATTTTCCTGAATTAGTTCCCCTGAATTCAGGAGGCAAGTCCAGAGAAGCTGGTACTTTCTGTTGGGATGTTGGAGACTCCATTTTCCTCGTGAGCAACTTTGGGGATGCTATGGCTCTCTAAATGTTACTAATAGCACGCCTTCTTTTATTTTATAGACGTATCAAATTATTAATATAGGATGTCTATCATGGCGCTGCATTGATGGTCCGAGGAGGAGGTCAGAAGAATTAAACATTCAAGTTCATCCAAATTAGGAACTTCTGTTTCTGTTTATAAAAAAAAAAATTAGGAGCTTCTAGTCTCTGGAATGCTCTCTATGGTGACCATGTTCATAAAGTATTATTATTCTCTCTAGTAAAGAATCATTTTATAGTCAATGACTAGTAAGAAAACTCCCTCATGCTGACCAAGATGACCAGCATATCTCTGTTACCATTATTAACCACTCATGTGTATAAACCGGTCAAGATAAATGGCACATAACTCAGCATGGTTTCCAATAGTCTACCCCCTTTTGACCTACGACAAGATAACAAGATGTATAAAAGCAAGAAACTACGTACAAATTCACATTACATAATCTATTAATATCTACCATGCACGGACGTGTGAACAAAGATGTTTGATAGCCAGATTTCCTAAACTACTCCCTCCTTCTTCTACAAACAAACACTGGCAAATATGCTTACCTGCCGTAGCCATTTTGTATCATGTAAAGGTCATGTCTCCTGATATTTCGAGTGAATGGATTGTTCCCATAGCATTTGCTTGATTGGCCAAGATGATACTCTTCTGTCATCATTTTATATCTCAAGAATGGACTGACCAACAGCATGAGAACCAACTGGTGGCCTGAACCTGCTGAGCTGCATCTGAAGGCTTCTCCTTACTAGTGGTCCTTTGTGTTGAATCTGGTGGCTGTTGGGGACGTTGACTTGATTTCTGAGGTCTTAAGCTGATGTCTTCTGATCCATTTTTCACTGAATCCCCTGATCTGCATTTTACAATGTATATATAGTCAATACACTAAACTTAAAATTTTACACATTTTTTCTATTCAATACAATTATGCAAGACACTGGCCTTTTTCTAGTTAGAAGTAGCATTTTGAAAGAACTGAGCATGTCATATCCAAATTGCATTCAATTTCAAAATGGCCTGTGGGAGACAACATTGTGAGAAATTTGTTAAAGATGCAATGGCCCAAATATGATGTCATATGAGCTTATTCTATGGTTCCGCTAATGTTGAGTCGGACATATAGAGAATAATCAAATCAATTAAGCACAGAGATAACCAAGAGAACAAAAATGAGGAACTCAAAAATAACCAAATCAATCAAGCACACGTTAAAAAAAGATCAAAAATCAAAATGAAAAGGCAGTGATTAAAAGTAGTACGTATAAGTTACACTGGAAATGCAAAGGATTTCACACTTGCTCCACCATCATCAGAAGAGGTAGGGGACCTAGACCCGTTATTTTTAGATGGTACTTTAATTTCACCACGATTTTGTTCATTTTTTCTCTAATGACCTCTTTCATTGTTTCTGCAGCCGCTGCTTCAGTTGCACGCACGCCCGGATGTGAGTCGGGACAAGCTTGATAAGCTGACTGCGGAATATTAGAGAGGTTCATCATTTCACCGGTGGTTGTCGGCCTCATACTTGTTGGTAGTTCCCCAGATACACCGAGATCTCTGGATTTGTTTCGCTCTGCAAGTCTCATGTCCGTCCCAAGCTCTCCAGATTTTTTATACATACTAAGCTCGCCAGATTTCTTATACATGCCAAGCTCTCCAGACTTACCCAAATACTGAGCGAAGTCTCTAGTGAAACTCATGTTCCCCATTTGAATACTGAACAAGGATTCATTAGACGCAGTACTCCACTCGCCTGGAGCTGCATTTGTTCTGGCAAACACAGACGACGGTATACGATAAGGAGATGCATTTCGTGCTGGATTTTCCATGGATTGTACAGCAGGTGGTTGAAGATTTCTGCTCGAGTCCGACGACTCAACATTACTACTAACGGAATTCGGGGATGGATGCGTGGAATCGGGAGTGTGCTGATTGAAGTAGTCATTTTCAAATGTATCGGTAGAATCAGCTGACGATGACCGAGAGGATATCAACTTCATACTGGAAACAGAGAGTTGGCTTTCGTCAGAGGTGGTAGCAGAGTGAGTTCCCATAACTAAATTGGATTAGCCTCCCTCTTGCAGATACTGTTACTGAAATAAAAGAATTAGTATCAATTATATCCATTTACAAAGATTTCTCACCAAGACGTTTTACGAAACATGATGAAGAGAAAGAAAAAAACGTGACATATGCTTTAATTTCTTCATCCTTTGAATAACAGGCATCTAAAGCCTCAAATTCCTTCGAATAACAGGCATCTAAAGCCTCAAATTAAATAAATTTTGGCATCAAAAGCTTCATAATCAAATTATTACGTATAATTATAATAATAATAATCAAAATGTCAATGTCAACAGAAATTAAATCAACAACAACAACAAGAGATGATACGCATGTATGAATCGAATTTAAAAAAAGATAAAGAAAAAATCTCTAGGTCAGAAAGGGCGCCACGAGTTTAGATGGAACCGTTGTTGAATTTAGTCGCCGAAAATATATTAATCCGGCGATGAAAAAAGTACGGCTCCTGGAAAATTGGATGAAGAATAAGATACAAGAAACCAAACAGTTGTAAGCTCGGGAGGAGGCTGATGATTTGGAACCAAACCCGCCATTATATCTTATCCTCTCTCTCTAAATCAGGAAGAAGAATACAACGAAGTTCCGCTTATTAATCTGACAATAAGTTTGTAGTTTAGTATGGTTACTCTCCTTGAATTTCTTTTTTTACTTAATGCACGAAAAAATATTATAGTGCATTTTTTTTTATTCAGTGCTCTTGCCTTTTTAGATGAGAATTGAAAAATCTATCATATTGATTCATCTTAATCAATCTACGATCAGAATTAAATGAAATTTGTTTTAAAATTCATAATTACTTCATGATTAACTAGACCTAAAGGCCAAATTAGGGAAAGAAAAATATAAAATATAATCATAATCCCGTTATTCTTGTGAAAAATTATGCAAAGTAGGTACATGAATCAGATTATTCTCCGGATAATAACATGTCAGAAAATTCATATCGCCGACGCCGGTAACGAGCAAAGCACTACGCTGGAAACTTGCTTATCCGCACTTTGAGATCATCTCTTCTCAGCAACTCTCGCCCTTGTTTGGTTATAGACATTGTTCAAACCATAAAAAACAAATTGATACGAGATTTATCCCTACAAATTTATCCTTACGAAACAAATTGATACAAATTTATCCCTACGAATTCACTAAATATGCGTTGCATAATTCGTAGCATATTTGTCACTAATTCGTAGCATATTTGGTCATCAATGATTGCTACGAATTTTGCTCGCAACTGTTACGAATTTTGGTCATCAGTGACTGCTACGAATTTTGGACATCAGTGATTGTTACGAATTGTGTTCATAACTATTACGAAATTTGCTCACCAGTGACTGCTACGAATTTTGTTCGTAACTATTACGAATTTTGGTCGTCAGTGACTGCTATTAATTTTGTGTATGTTAATAACCAAAATTCGTAACGACTAGCGACAAAACAATACATCAAAATTCCATGCATGGTAATTAACAAAATTCGTAATTTATAAACCAAAATTTGTAGCGTTTAGTGACAAAGCAATCCAGTTAAATTTGTAACAGTTAATGACCAAAATTCGTAGCGACTAGTGACAAAACAACGCATCAAAATTTCGTACATGTTAATGAGCAAAATTTGTAATTTAAAAACCAAAATTCGTAGCATATTTATCACTAATTATGCGTTACGATTTATCAACTCTACAAAATTCGTATACCAATTGGTGCAATTCGAACATATTAATCAATACAGTTTGAATCTCATTCATCTCATTTTCAACATTTCTCCTTTCCTTCTTAGCAGGCCGTCCCTGACTTTTTAAGGGCCTTTGGACAAAAAAAACTATGGGCCCTCAGAAAATAAAACATGTTTATATAAAATTTTTTTACTGAAAATGTTGATATTTATTATCATAAATTAGAGCTTATATATACAAATTATGGATCACTTAATTTTTTTTGGGCTTTTCACATGTTGTAGTTACTCCACTAATTAGTGCTATTTCATAAAAAAGAAGAAGACAACTCATAAAATAGTTTTTATATTCTGTTCTCTTTACGGGGAAGAATTGGGAACATATGAGAAGTGAGTCATATCCAATCCAACGATAGTAAATAAATAGTACTGTATATTTGATATATATTAATTATATTTTAAACGGTATTATCGGTATACTAACTATAATTTGGCTAACCCTAAAATTGAGCTTTGGTTCCTCGATCCAGCGAAGGACGCACAAGACATTCCTGCGGCTACAGCTACGCTTCTTTTAAACGAAGCACCGTCGATCGACAGAAGCCGCAAAGAATTCAAACTGAAGGCCATCGCCGTCGTCTCGCTCACTGTGGATTTTTCTTTTTATTAAAAAAATGATGGATTTGTCAAATTGTGTTTGAAGGTCTGAAAGAAGCTGTCAAAACAGACAAGGCTCCAGCTGCGCTTGGTCCGTATTCTCAGGCTATTAAGGCTAACAATCTTTTATTTGTATCTGGTGTCTTAGTCTTAGGCCTTATTCCCTTGGTGCGTGTGAATATTCATCTAATTGTTGTTCCGTGTTTGACTTGAACTAGGTTAATTAATTGAAGCTGAGCTGCATCCATAGCTACTTCTGGTTAAAAGTCCCTGTTGGTAATAACTTGTTTTCGGTAACTTCAAGTGAATGGACACTGTCTTTGATTACGAAGACAAATGTGGCTCCAGCCCTATTCTGCATTATAATAGCTGCTCTTCCATCTGTACTAGGAGTACTACCTCTCTAGTTAATTGAGAAGAGGAAAGGAAGTTACTGAGAAAAGGAAAGAAGAGGTGCCTCCAGAAAAAAGAAGTCACGCAGAAGATGGTGAAGTTGGAGGCAATGACACAATGCTAATGACCAAAAACAGCAACATGGTGCAAGTGATGAAGACAAGCAGAGGATAATGTAGTTACTCTGACCTTCTTCAAGATTTACATTCATGTACATTCTTCACACACCTGTTCGTTTTTGTTTGAATATGTTTTTAGGAACGTATTCATAATCTGTTTCATATCTATAGAGTTGTGGTTTGCATTTTTCAACTTTTTAAATAATTCTTCATACTAAATATGCAGCTCATGTACTTAAAATTCGTAGTATATTTTATATAATGCGTAGTGTTATTCACATAATTCGTAGTCCAATTAACATAATTCGTAATCTTTTACATAATTCACGAATCAAGAAGACTTCAGTTTATATAAACTCTTTGAAACATACCATCATTAGTTTTTAACACAACTGTTGAACCTGGATTCCATTTTAAAATAGCGGCACAATATTGTCTTAATATTTTGAATTGCTCACCGACTCACCCCTCTAAAATTTGCAGTGCCTGATGTCTAGCTCTAAAACACTTCATACGGTGCACATTCACTTTTAAATCATCCCTCACATGTGCATGAAAAGCCTCATCATTCCATTTGGTATTTTTCCTGAATGCATCCAAGTAGTACTCAGTTAAAAACTTAGCAGTGACTTTAGAATTGTCAAATACATGTGGACAATATTCGCGATGAGGCACCAATGTCTTGATCATAAAACTTTTATTTTCATGTCCATCTTTGTACCACGAAGCATAAAACCCTCCAAGGACATGCTTGATTTCTACAATGAGCAGCCACCTTTTCTAAACCGTTAGTTACATAATAAAAGTCGAATCCCTTCATCACGGCATAATATCTCAATGCTTTATTGAAGACTTGTTTGTTTCTGAATTGTAGACCTGATATCAACTCAATAACCTTAAAAAATCTAGTAGTCTCGTTGAAATATGGATATATATTGGAACAAAGTGACTGTTCATTGTCACTAGAATCACTATGAGGCTGAAACACATCCAATGCGAATTCCTCTTCCTCGAATGCATAATTAACCTCAGCATTTAGTACATCTCCAGCCAACTCATTCAAAGAGTCCTCTAAATACTTTCTCATTTGATTCATATCATTCTCATCTTGGCGGAATAAATCGTTTTTGTCTAATGCCAAGTCTGTATCAGAAAAATCTGTCAAATGCTCACTAACATCACTATCCGCTACATTTTCATCATCTTTATCTGCACCAACAATCCCATCATAGACAAACTGCTCAACCGTATCTTTCAGTCCTACTGTATTCACATTACTCTGATTTGTATCTATCTCACCATTAAGATACTGCCTTGAATTACCAAACACTTCAATCGACAATTCTTCTGACAGTTCTCCATTGATGGTGTTGACCTTATTGACCTTCATTCTGCTCTTTATCAACAACAATAACTATGTCTGTATCGACCCTTTCAATATGACATGTTTTCACTTCATAACCATCAATTCCAAAAAAATCACCTTCACCCACAGATGATACACATTGAATCATACACTTACCTGAACCTTCAACTCCCTCTACAGGCTTATCCATATCAATAGCAACACTTCTTTCAAGCTGCAATTTTGGATGCTCATATATTTGCGCAATCGCGCATGAGCTGGGCGTCTCTTTGACGTTCTCGGTTTGAAGTCCCGTCATCGCGTCTTCCATCTCAGCCTTTGGCGTTTCTCCTTCGTCGGCTTGGTCGCTTCTTCCTGTGTTAGGTTAAAGAAAAACCATTAAAAGATTTAACGACGTTTGTTAGTTTAAGTTTCTAAATTACAATTTGACCCCAAAGTACTTGATTTGTAAAAAACAATAGTTCGATACTTATCTTGAAACAGGGCGGTAGTTCAGGTAATGAAATTGTACTTTTCCCTATAATTAATTAAATACCATATAAATACATACACAATTTAAGAAAAAATGAGCCCCTTTAGATTGTGGGCCCTAGGCCTAGTCCAAGGTGACTAAAGCATGAGTGCTGGCCTACTTTTTAGCTGCTTGACTGATGGAGGGTATGAGCGTTGAATCAGCTCAAATCTAGGGATTCAAACGAATCACTAGAGACCTGCTTCCTGAAAGATGAATTGAATCGAATCTGTTCAAGGAAAAGAGAAGGAACGTTCTCTGTTTATTAATTATCAAATCTATCCCACAAAGCTTGGAATAAAAAGACTATAAATAGGACTTTAGACCGACTTAAGAAAAGGAAACTTAAAGAAACAGACACGAAAGCCTAACAAAGCCTAGTTAGAATAGGAAATCATAAATAAGGAAATAATAACTGAAATATGGAAATACTGTTAAAGAGCCGCCATAAGCGGTTGGGATGCTGCTGCATCAGGACCCCTTGGGTGAGAAGGATTCGCCCTCGAATCTGGCACATGATCAACCTGATGGTAACGGGAAAGGTACTTGACATTAAAGACGTCGGACGTAGTGATATCTGGAGGAAGACGAAGACGATACGCGTTGTCATTAATGCGTTCTAAAACTGCAAGAGGTTCTATCTTCTTGGCTTTGAGCTTGTTGAAGGCATGAGCAGGCATGCGATCGCCAGTAAGGACGGCCCAAACAAGATCACCAACCTCAAAGACAAGACGGCGTCGGTGTGTGTCAGCTGCCGCTTTATATTTAACCATAGAAGCTTCCAAATTGGCCTTCGTCTGCACATGTGTCTCCAAAATGTTATCGACGAAAGTTTCGGCAACACCATGTAATCGTACTCGGTCCGGAAGAGAAGACAAATCTGGCGGACCCCGAGGAATAACCCCATAGATAACCTGAAATGGGCTAAAACCAGAACTTCAGTTTATGGCGTGGTTGTGGGCGAATTCGGCTTGAGGAAGTTTAGAATCCCACGTCTTAATGGAAGTTCCCACCAAACAACGCAAGAGATTGCCTAAAGAACGATTGGTAACCTCAGATTGCCCATCGGACTGGGGGTGATAAGCGGAGCTCATATCAAGACTAGTATCGAGAAGTTTCCACAAACAACGCCAAAAATGTCCAAGGAAGCGAGAATCTCGATCAGAAACAATGGACAATGGCAAACCATGTAGACGATAAATTTTGCGAAAGAACAAGGTTGCCACTTGTACTGCGTCCGTAGTGCGTTTGCAAGGAATGAAATGAACCATCTTGGAGAAACGATCAACCACAACAAATATCGAGTCAAATCCCTTTTGTGTACGCGGAAGACCCATTACGAAATCCATGCTTATATCTGTCCACGGCTGCGTAGGAATAAGTAAAGGGAGGTACAAACCTGCATTAGACGCGTGACCCTTAGACGTTTGACACGTGACACATCGTTCTATAAAGCGCTCCACATCACGTCTGAGAGAGGGCCAAAAATAGGCCGAAGAAACCAAGTGTAAAGTGCGGTCACGACCGACGTGTCCTTCGTTATGAAGTTCAGAGATTAGTTGTAATCGTAAACTGCAGTCAGGGATACACAGCCGATTATCACGAAACAAGAACTTGTCGTGAATAGAATATGGTATCGCAGAACCATTAGTCACTGCTTCCAAAATTGGGCCAAAGAACGGATCAGTTGTGTACAAATCCGCAAAGGAACTAAAGCTGGGAACAGAGACGTGAAGAACCGTGAGTAAGGAGTGACGCCGACTTAAGGCATCCGCAACACGATTACTTACCCCCGAGGTATGCTTGATGACAAAGGTAAACTGTTGGAGATAAGAGATCCAAGAAGCATGGCGTGAAGAGACTTTATCCTGGTTTCTGAGATGTTTAAGTGCATCATGGTCTGTGTATAGGACAAATTCTTTGTGAAACAAGTAGTGTCGCCAGTGCTTGATAGCTTGGACAATGGCATAAAACTCGATGTCATAAGTACTATAACGAAATCGCGCACCAGAGATCTTCTCACTGAAAAATGCAATAGGTCGATTTCGTTGGCTAAGAACCGCACCAATTCTTATCTTGGAAGCATCACAATGTATCTCAAAGACCAAAGAGAAATCAGGGAGAGCCAAGATCGGTGCCGAGCTTAACTTATCTTTGATGACAGTAAACGCAAGTGATGCCTCGTGTGTCCAAACAAAGGTACCCTCACGAATGCAATTTGTGATTGGAGTCATAAGTGAACTGAATTGTGGCACAAAACGACGATAAAAAGAAGCTAACCCATGAAAACTGCGAGCTTCAAAGATGGTTGTTGGTTGCGGCCAAGATTGAATCGCGGAGACTTTGTCAGGATCAACAGCAAGTCCTTCAGCCGAGACTATATAGCCCAAGAAGTGTACTTGTGGAGAGCCGAAAGAGCACTTCTTTAACGATGCATAAAGCTTTTCTCGACGCAAAACAACAAGAACCTCTCGGAGATGCACTAGATGTTCTTCAAGTGATAGACTGAAGATTAAAATGTCATCAAAGTACACAACCACGGATTTGCCGATAAAAGGACGCAAAGATTGGTTCATGACACGCATGAAGGTACTCGGCGCATTAGATAAGCCAAAAGGCATAACCAACCATTCAAAAAGGCCTTCACGAGTTTTAAAGGCTGTCTTCCATTCATCTCCTTATCGAATACGAATCTGATGATATCCACTTCGTAAATCCAACTTGGAGAAAACACGAGCATCACCTATCTGATCAAGCAAATCATCCAGTCGAGGGATGGGGAAGCGGTAGCGTACTGTAATTTTATTAATGGCTCCGCTATCCACACACATACGCCAAGAACCATCTTTTTTTGGTACTAGCAACGCCGGAACTGCACAAGGGCTTAAACTCTCACGGAGAAAACCCTTAGACACCAAACCTTCGACTTGCTTACGCAGCTCTTCATGCTCGCTAGGGCTCATTCGATAATGCGGGCGGTTAGGGAGCGAAGAATCAGGGACAAAGTCAATTTGATGTTGAATATCACGCAACGGTGGTAAGTCGGGTGGTAAATCATCAGGAAAAACATCAGAAAATTCACAGAGAAGAGTAGAAAACTCCGGCGGCACCTGTGGTTCGGTGGACGGAGAAGAAGGCGTGGTGAGAAGAATGACAACGATACCTGTTTGTCACATTGCAACTTCAAACTGGGCTTTTTGCATCAACAAAAGAGGAGCTGCTGGCAGAGGGAGAGGCTGCGGTGGAGATGGCTTCAATGTAAAGCTAGGGTTATTAAACTTGAAGCTACAAGTATTGAGGAAACCATCATGTGTCATTCTACGGTCAAATTCCCAGGGACGGCCCAACAGCAAGTGACATGCGTCCATTGGAACAACGTCGCAATACACTCGATCATGATACGCATCTCCAATCGAAAAAGCTACCAAAGCACGGCGTGTCACACGCACGTCACTGGATTGTTGTAACCACGCAAGGTGATAAGGGTGAGGGTGTGCTTCGTCTGTAAGCTCCAATTTTTGGACTGCATCCGCTGCAATAACGTTTTCGCTACTGCCAGAATCAATGATGAACTTGCAAACCTTTCCGCTAATCGTGCAACGTGAATGAAACAGGGCGTGGCGTTGTGGAAACTCAACTGGAAGGCGAGGTGCTAAACAAGACCTCCGTAACATCAACAATACACCCGTGTCAGCTTCCAATTCCTCTGTTGATTCATCCGGTGCATCAAGATACTCAAGTTCGACATCACGACCTGACGCATCAAGCAACAGCCCTCGACGATTACGTTTAGGGCAAGAAGATTGGCGATGACCCGGCTCGCCACAAGAGAAACAACGTAGAGCACCGACCCGATTTGTGCGGTTAGGGTCCACTGGAACAATTGTTGTTTCTGGCTGAGTAGACACAATCTCTGTTGTGGCCGGAGGGAGAGTGAACGCAGTAGAAGATCGAGGTTGGCGTGATGAACCCCAAGCAGAAGAGTTCACCATGGTTTGAGATTCAACAGTTAAGGCTTGTTGATGAGCTTCCGCAATGGTAAGCGGATTAAACAAGTTTAACGTGTGTTGAATTTGCTGGCGTAAACCACCGACGAAACGAGCCACGATCTGATTTTCTGAGTCTTGGAGATCAATCCGATTCAGAAGCAAAAAAAAATCGGTGGCATACTCTTCGACCGAGCGACGTCCTTGTCGTAAATTCTGCAGTCGTTGGAACATAAGCTGATCATAGTTGTATGGCAAAAACGTCTTACGCAGATGTTTCTTCAATTTTTCCCATGAGACGATCTTAGGTTTGCCCAAACGCTTACGGGACACTTTAATTTGGGTCCACCAAGCCGCTGCTCTGTTGCGAAAACGCATTGCAATCATAGGGACACAACGTTCAAGAGGAACGTGTTTGAATTCCAATATCTCTTCTACCGTCGCGATCCAATCAAGTAGCTCTTCTGCAGTTGGACCACCATGAAACTCAGGAATTTCAAACTTGAAGCTTTGTTCCCAACGCCAATCTTCATTCTGTACCACAACAGGATTGGCACCGAGATTAGCAAATGGGTTTTCTTCTTCGTCGGAGTGTTCCTGGTGTTCTGGATGATTTTCCGGAGGAGGCGGAGCACGCTGAGCCATCACGGCTTGCATTGCTGTAGCGAGCTGGTTAATTTGCTCCTGAATGCGAATCAAAGTCTGTCGTGTGAGTTCAGCTTCCGTCGGAGGTCGTTCAGGGCGAGCAGCTCTCGGCATGGGGGAACGAGGGTGTTTTGCCCTGATACCAACCTGATGGAGGGTATGAGCGTTGAATCAGCTCAAATCTAGGGATTCAAACGAATCACTAGAGACCTGCTTCCTGAAAGATGAATTGAATCGAATCTGTTCAAGGAAAAGAGAAGGAACGTTCTCTGTTTATTAATTATCAAATCTGTCCCACAAAGCTTGGAATAAAAAGACTACAAATAGGACTTTAGACCGACTTAAGAAAAGGAAACTTAAAGAAACAGACACGAAAGCCTAACAAAGCCTAGTTAGAATAGGAAATCATAAATAAGAAAATAATAACTGAAATATGGAAATACTGTTAAAGAGCCGCCATAAGCGGTTAGGATGCTGCTGCATCATTGACTCTGCACCAACCCCAACCCCATCCGCCCTTACCGCCGATGCTAATTGTTCATTCACAATCACAATTTCAACCCCACTTCTGTCTACATTCATCGTTGCTGTTTGTCCAAAACTCAAACTCGACTCTCTCATCAGGATGAGGAAGTGCGAGTGCCTCTCTCCAATCAAGGTTGACGTTAGTCATCATTTTGCCATCAGGCTTTTTAATGTTATCTCCCAGCCTTTTGGAAATAAGCGCAAAGGGTATGGTGATGTTTTGCAAATAGTCAGCATCCGATTGTCTTTTTCTGGTGTAAATTGAGTCAGATACACATCGACATGTAGCTCATTTTTTCTGATCACTCGTCAATTCCTTGCACTCCGTCGAAGTACCAAAGGTATGATTTTCTGATGTGGTGTTTTTTTGCATGAAAAGCCATCTTTTATTGCGCATTCTCTCCTAGAGCTTCTGAAACACATGAAATGCAAAACTATACTAAGAAGTAAATGTTTGCATATAAAAGTCTCGAAATAAATGGGATTAGTTAGTTTGCTGAGTCGAATAAATACGACTCATCAATGTAATAGATGATAAAGCTTTAGTAATATGCATTGTAATGTTCAGAATTGTTGTACCCCAATATTAAAAAAAGAATTTTAGACAATCCTCTTTTTATATTAGTAATAAAAATTCAAAATTCTCCTTTTGACTTCTTCTCTTTATCAAAAGCCTTTGTACCGTATAAATTATCACAAAGCCCCATGTTTAGCTTATCCACCTGAGATTAAAATATGCACCTGAACATCATGAAACATCTCTTTTTCATAAAGATACAACAAAGCCACAAATAAAGGAAAAGTAATAATGAAGAGAGAGGGCTCACCAACATGATTCTTTCCTTGAACATAGTTAGGGGTCGGCAAAGGTTTGGCCGCGTAAGCTCAATTTCAATCGGGCCGAACTTTTTAGTGCTTTTAGTAAGCCTAGCACTTTTCATATTAGGATCGAGTCGAGCCGGATCATAGGAAAATTCATAAGCCTTAACTATTAACGACCTTTCATTTCTTAGGGCTTCTCATGCTAAAGTCGGGCTCGGGCTAACTTCGCCCTAAATGAATGACTAAATAATGAACAAATTTTGAGATAACTATTTATCATTTGATAAGTCAAATACTTAACTAATTTTCTTCTATTTTTCTTAATAGTTTTGATTCGTTTCCAAGTAATTTTTGGTGCCAATTAACACCCTTCTTGGTCTATTAGGTCCCAAAATGCATTTTGTGTCACTCGGAGCCTCAAAGATCAAATGGAGCACAAGTTGGGGAAATTAAAGCCAAAATGAAGAAAATAGAGTTGAAAAATATTTGGAGATGAATAGTGCTGTCTAGGGCAAAACAGGACAGACTGACATTTGAGGCTTATTTTGTATGCTCAGATCGCATAAAATGTCCAAAAGGGTTGATATATAACTTGTTGGAAAGGTAACTCAAAGATCTACAACTCTTTAGTTTAAGACAAGATCAAACTCGGACATTAAGACCGCGAAAAAGCCGCCCAAAACTAACCCGAGCTCTATGAAGCTCGCCCAAGCCTGCACTCGACCGGGTCTCAGCGCACTCGCCCGGGTCCCATCCTTATTCTTCTCGAAATGGCCTGCACTCGAACGGGTCTCAGCGCACTCGCACGGGTCCCATCCTTATTCTTCTCGGAATGGCCTGCACTCGACCGTGTCTCAACGCACCCGCCTGGGTCTTTAGTGCTCCACATTCGGTTCAGCTCGCACCCACCCGAGCTTGTCCAGACCCGCCCGCGTTCCTCCTAAAAGGCAGAACTTTTAATCTTTGGCTATAAATAGAAAGGAAGTATCGAGGGTTTCTAAAGAGAAAAGGACCAAGGTTTCAAAGTGAGGATCATTTATTGAATATTGAAGATACCAAGGGTGGAAGAAGATCATCTACGCTAGATTGGTTCATTATTTCCTTGTGAGTAGTCCTTTGTATTCTAGGGTCCTATGGACCTCATATGTGTTAATACTTCTAATCTATTATGAATAAATTCTAAATAACATGTTTTGGATAATTGTGGTTTACTTTGATTGAAGATCACGTTGTAATAAATAGTAGCGTCAAAACTAATTAAAACTGTGAAGTAAATAATTCTTCGATACAAATCACTCACAAAAAGTAATTGTAAGACATGTAAAATGAACTACTTTGATTCCCAAAACTAATTAAAACTATGAGGTAATCATTCTTCAGTACACCAAACAATGTAGGATTTTTATTTCATCTGAAAGTCAAATATTCTATTCAATTATATAAATATATAATTACATAAATTCGAATAATATAAATCATATACTTTTTCTGTGTTGAAATCGGGAAATATAATATACTTCCTGTAGAAGAAAATCAGTTTAGAATAATTAGGGTGAGTCTGATTCCCGTGAGAAGTGTATGTTACTGTGAGAAATGAGAACTAATCTCATCCTTACATTTCATTTAATTAATGGTCCTGATTAAATCTAAATCAAATCAAATCACGCTAATTAGTAGATTATAAAACGAATTAAGGGTAGTTTAGTCCAATAAGTCGACGACGCTAATCAACTCTATCGCCGATCGGTCGACGACACTAATCAACCCTATCGCCGATTAGTCCAATCAGTCGACGACATTAATTAGTTGATTTCTCCGATCAGTCGATGATGCTAATCAACCCTATCGCCGGAGAAAAACCAGTCCGATCCGATTTCCCCTGGGGAAGATGAAGGTGTCACGCGTCCCACGCTGACATTAAGTTCTCCGCGTCCAAAGAAGTCTTGATTGGGCGCGCTCAATTGAAATGCTACGAATTATCCTTTGAAAAACTACAAATTATAATTTATAATTCGTAGTAATTACATACAAAATTCGTAGTATTCTATTTGGTACCTTTTCAAAGGATAATTCGTACATTTTAAAAGGATAATTCGTAGCAATCATGCTTTGGTTAGATTAAAAGGATAATTCGTACATTTTCAAAGGATAATTCGTAGTAATTATATACATAATTCATAGCTTTTCAAAGGATTATTCGTAGCATTCACACAGTCATCCACGCGTTCCACGCTTACATTAAGTTAGCCGCGCTCAACGTAGACATTAACAAGTTAATGTAAACTATGAGTGCAGCCCTAATGTAAAGGCTGGATGCGCGGCAAGTCTGGTTACTGTTCATCTTCCCCAAAAACTCAAAACGTCGACTGTTGTCGACTGATTTACATAGGCGATGTGATTCCGAGCATTAGGATGTATTTTCCATGGGCGATGATGAAGGTTTTCATCCCGATCGTGGCCAGCCGAACGCCGATTGATTAACGATTAAGTTTAAGCTAATAATTAATTTACCCTTAATTCTAAATTAAAAACGACGATTGTGCGAATAAGTTAGGTTTAATAACAACCATTAGATTATTAATCTAATGGTCATTAACAATTCTCATTTCTCACGGAAGATTACACTTCTCATGTGATCTTTTCTCTAATTAGGGTTAGTTTAAGGACATGTTTGATTCAAAGGTGACGTGGAATTAGGATTTCTTTTTAAATAAAGCTAGACGTTACAACAATATTTTTTCTTCTTATTTTAATTATTTAATTTTGATACAATTTTTATTAATTTTTAGAATTATTTTGTGATACAGATCAAATTAATTAATTGGTTTTTAAATATTAGGGAAAATGACAAAAAGACTACCTGGACTACCACACCATTTCAAATCACGGCCTAGAATATTTCAATTTAGTGTTTTTGGACACTAAATTGTACACAATCAACTAACAACGTTAATCAATTATTATTATTATTTCATCAAAATTATTTAATTTAACTATGAACACATTGACCTAATGTAATAAAAACTTTTCTATTCACGATTCAATCAAATTACAATATGAATTTCCTCCTCACCCCTGTTCCAAAAAAATTTAACTGATATTTTGCCTATCGAGCAAAATGATCTGTGGGTACAGATCGTCATCGTCATCGTCACTCGTCGATTCCTGAAACTATTTCTTCATTTTCCCAGGAAGACAAGGAGCATCAGCAACGGAAGAAGAGACGCATCAAGGCAATGACGCGGGAGAGGAATAGCCAGAAAGAGCTCGATTGGATACGAGCAGATGAAATCTTTCTTAGCATTGCTTTTTGTAGGGCAGTTATGCTTGCGGGATTTGTGAAGCTCGTACTAACAGTTGCGGTGGTACGACCTCTGGTCAATCACGTCGTCGCAGCCAGTGATGCATCCATTCATCAGATACCTGAACCAAAGCCTCCATTGCCAGAATCAAATTAATTTGAAATCGGAAGTGGAGTGATGTGGAATATCTGATCGAGCGAGCATGCTTTCTTGAAAAGTCTCGAGAAGAAGCGAGCTACGGTGGGATTGTAATTTGATTGAATCGTGAAGGAAAAGTTTATATTACATTGTGGCAGTGTGTTCACAGTTAGATTAAATAATTTCTATTAAAGAATAATAATTGTAAACGTTATTTATTAACGACGTTAGTTTATTGTGTGCAATTTAGTCCACAAAAGCGATAGTTTATTTTGTTCAATTTAGTTCAAAAACACTACATTGAAATAGTCCATGCCACGATTTGAAATGATGTGATAGTCTTGATAGTCTTTTTGTAATTATCCCTAAATATTACCGTAAGCAGAGATTCAAACATTTTAGGTAAGTTTCATGGGCATGCTTAATGGATTAATGGTTGCTTAATGGATTAAACCGTTTACTAATGGATTGTTACTAAATATGGATTAATTCAATCAATTTACTAAATGGATGGATAACGGATGAATTTTTGCGAATGATTACCGGACAAATAATGAATAATGAATAATTTTGTCACCTCTAACAATGCAGGTACTGAGTAGCGAATAATTTATATACTATATAGCATAAAAGGGCTTCTAAATACGTACACGCATACACATGATTTATTATTGTTGTTCGTAATCGTATCCGACGGCCTATGCAATAGTTGAACTGATCAGTAGTAAACATGAGCTGACAGCCTTGGCCTCGGATGAACCACCAGCGGTACGTTCCGCTGTAGAGTCAGCCCATAAGCCTCCTCCATGTCCAGCTTCTCCACTTTCTGATTCACAGGCAGCTCCCACTCAAAACCCTGCACCAATGCAGCAGTCAACAACTGCACCATCCGGATCCCCAAGCTCATTCCAGCGCATATCCTCCGCCCTGCACCGAACGGAATCACCTCAAAATCTGTCCCTCTCACATCCGCATTAGGCCTTTCTCCACCAGCCATGAACCTACAAGGCCTGAACTCCAACGGCGCGTCCCAAGCCTCCGGATCTCTTGAGATGGCCCACACATTGACTAGCAATGTTGCTCCCTTGGGGACGTAGTAATTGTTTATCTCACATCTCTCTGCAGCCATCCGCGGCAGAGACAGCGGAGTAGATGGGTGGAGTCGGAACGTTTCTTTAACAATGGCTTGGAGGAATGGAAGCTGGCCTATGTCCAACTCGGTTACCAATCTGTCTCGGCCAACTACCGAGTCAATTTCTCGCTGTGCTTCGGATAGAAGCTTCGGGTGGCGGATAAGCTCTGCTATTGCCCATTCAACTGTGCTCGATGATGTGTCCGTGCCCGCCGTGAACATGTTCTGCAATTACAATTATGTACATTCTAATTAAAAAAGTCACTTATATACACAAGTTTTTTCTTCAATAAATCTGACATAAAGAGATCTAGAGAAGCGTTTAAATGAGAATTTTTTTTCTCGAGAACTTGAGAACCAAATTTTCACCTTTCAAAATGCATCATGAAGTCATTGTGTTGGTGTCATGTTCATTTTCAAAATTGCATTTAATGCAAAGTCAAAGTCACAAAATTTGATTTTACTTTTTAAAAATATGTCACATTCAAATATAATTATGTATAATGATCTAACGGTAAAATTAAAGTTCTCAATTTTTAATGAATTATCAACCGAGTACTACCCAAGTTAATTTGTATGTACAATGCAATTACATACTAAAAGTCAGTTATGATGTCACCTCTAGATAGTTGGATTATTTATGGTTTTGGTCCCGGGATGTCACAACTTATGGATTCTAGCTAGGTAGTTGAACACATTAGTTACTTGCATTTAATTTTGTTGAATTTCTTACCAATAGAAGAGCTTTGATTTCAATGTCTGTCAACTTGCCACCATCACCATCCGTATCATCATGCAACAACAGTACAGTCAAGAAATCCATGTGTTTCTTCCCGTCAACTCCGCGGCCAGCAGCTCTGTGTTCTTCCAAGAACATGCTAAGGAACTTGTCGAACCGGGCGTGCAACTTCTTCATTTTCCGCGCCACGCCTTGCAAGTCGAGCCACTCGAGCGTGGGGATGAAGTCTCCTATGTTGAACACTCCGGCCAGGACCATCATCTCCACCACCATGTCCTTGAGAACTCATCCGACTCAGCGCTCGAGTCCTCGCTGAACACGCGTTTTCCCAGCATCACGCGCGCCAGCGCATTTGTAGTGCAGATGTTCAGCGCTTTGGCTAGGTTGATGGGTGCATCGCCGCCTGCACTCGCCAGCTTCCGAGTCAGCACGGCTATTTCGCTCTGCAATCAGACCATATATATATACATATAGAGGAGGTCGTCTTGTAAGTGATCAGATGTATATTTGTCGAATATGAAACAATTGAAGAAATGTCTAGCTAACATCGTCTAGTTCATTAAAAAAGAAAAACACATGCGGTGGAGAAGTACCTCGCGGACATGACGAAAGTCATCTAAAGCTTTGTTGGAGAAGAGATGGACTTGACACACCTTTCTCAACATGCGCCACCTCGGCCCGTACGGTGCAAACACCAGATCCTGAGAGTTATATGCGATGTGCTTGGCTCCGGAGTTAGGGGGCCTGCTCGAGAAGTTAGCGTCATGGACTTTGAGGAACTGAGCAGCTGTGGCGGCTGAAGTCGCCACGACCACGTCCACTGACCCCAACTTCAAGTGCATGAATGGTCCGTAAGTCTTGGCCAAGGCGGCCAAGGCATGATGTGGCCTTGGGCCGAGGTGGGGAAGATTTCCCACTATCGGCCACGGCTTAGGGCCCGGAGCAAGCTTATGACTGCCCGAAGCGCGGTAGAAGAGGGCTACGATGAGATAAAGTGAGAAAGCAGCTAGGGAAGAGTAGACGAGGAGTTGAGGAGTGACGAGTAGGGCTGAAAAAGGACCCATTATTTGCTGGACGACACACTGCTAGCTAGCTAGCTAGAAAGGGTGTGAATAATAAAATGGGCATAGGGTTGTGTGCAATTCCTTTATATTATGCTATGTGGGACAATTGGGAGGACAATGATTTGAAGCTGAATGAAATTCGAGGTGCGAGCGTTAGTGGACGACCGTAAAGGTGGTTCACATATCAATTTCGATTTTTTATTATTATGAGAAGTGCCAATACAGAAAATAAATTGCCCCCGAAGGGGCACCTTTCCTAAAAAGAGCACGATCAAACAAACTGTTCTGGTCGACCGATCACGGCGGTCGACACTACATAAGCGGATGACGCACCGTTGTGCCCTTTGATAAGAACAGGAGACAAGCTCATGGATTAAAAGCTAAAAAAGCTAAAACAGCTCAGAGCGATAAACGGCTGAGATAAAACAGCTCAATCCGGAAACCCAGCTGAGAAGACTAAGCTAAAACTAAAACTATCCTACAACGAAAATGAAAATCAAAACAAACACCGGCATGCCAATCGGGAACTTCCATCAGACCGGCGCCGATAGCCCATCCACAAAGCACCACCATCCCACCACAGCTGCTCCACCCCCCACCAGCCGACGTCCTCAACAGGCCAACCGCACGAGCTCCTCCACCCGCCTCCCCCTCCGGCTACCAAACCAACACCGACAGCCCAACCTCCAATCAACACCATCAACAGCCACTGTTCTCCGCCCCACCAACCAGTCGACGCCGCCAACAATTGAACTATACGAACTCGTCCGACCGCCATCCCACAGCAACCACAACCCGCAGATCCAGGAAGAATGGATCTAGCCGAGCAGAAAGAACAGCGCCCAAGAGGAAACCCACGCCACCCTACACCATCAGCAGCCAAAAGCCGGCCTGAACGAAGCCCCTAGCCCCCGTCGGCGGGCGAAATCAGCTTTTCTTCGAGCGGAGTCTACGAGCTTCTACGAGGTTTGGGAGTTTTCTAAGAGAGAGATTTTTCTATTTCATGTCTTGATGGTTGTCACATATCAATTTCGATTTGATAGGGAGGGTACGGTTTTTGGAAGTTTCAAAATGGAAAAAATTTCCAATTTAGTCTAATTTGGAAATTGAATTCCCCTTATGGCCAAAATCCAAATTCGTTTTCGAAAATGGCCACTTAAACTTATGCGCTGTTAGCCACGACACTTAATATATTAAACGCTGTTACCAGCAACGCCTTAAGTCTAGTATCCATTTTGGATCGATATCATAATGCGTCATGTGCCTACGTGGCAAGATAAACTTAGGCGCTTAGAAGCACAACACCTTATTACAGAGCGCTGTAAGCGACAGCGGTTTAATGTTGGTCAGTAAGTCAGAGGCTCTGAGTTTCACAGGGCAAAAACGCCGTGAGAGAGAGCGCTTTAATAGTGGGCATAAGTCAGAGGCTCTGAGTTTCACAGGGCAAAAGCGCCGTGAGAGAGCGCTTTAATAGTGGGCATAAGTCAGAGGCTCTGAGTTTCACAGAGCAAAAGCGCCGTTGAGGATAGCGCCTAACATGTTTCAGCTTTAGGCGCTGTCGCTAACAGCGCCTTAATCTGAAATGGGAGCACAAATACAAACTTTCAAAACTCCAACCAAAAAACAACCTGCAAACATTAAAATATACAACCTGTCCAATACACCAAATCCCTGCCACCAAAAGTTAACAACACTAAAGAGCATGAAGCACAAATTGATGAGTGGTAAAAAGTTTGAAAAGTTACATGATGACAACATGTAACATAAGTCATCACCGTTACAAATTAAAATACATGAACATTATTATAGTTTAGAACTAGCGACGACTATCGAGTTCCCGGCGTGAAACGATCGGGTGACCTTCTAGCGCGGGAAGACACTCTCCGAGATGGAGTCCCTTGTGACTCCGCTTGAGTAACTTGAGAAGGGCCGTCAACATCATAGTTATCTTCAGGCAAGTCCACTTCTTCATCCGAGTCTACATTTAGAAAAAATACAAGTTAGGTAAAAAATATGTAAAAATTAAAATTTGAACAATTCAGTAAGTTCATATACCATCATGAAGAGAGATTGTTGAGGGATCAACATCCAATGCTAGGACCTCTCTAATTCTAACCAAGTCCGCACGAGTAGCATGAAACAGATCATGGAGTGCCCTCTTTGAATCCATGTCAGTCGTCTTAAGAAACACTCCCAAAGATACTTTACACGTGCGCACTAACAACGTGATCTGTAGAAAAAGGTTAGCTGTTATAAGTTAAATATTTTTAAAATATTACACATACCCACAAATGTATAAATACTTACAAGTGAATTCAGCTGAAATGCAGATGGTCGATAGGGCGCCGGTGTGTCCAACGGTGGCTGAATGCGCTTCCGAGTGACAGTGTAGTACCATGTATAATATGCATCCAGATACGATCCATCCGTGTCAGCCTCACCGGTAATAACCCCTTCCGCACGATTATCCCAAAGAGTCACATGAGCTTCCATTTCTTCATCTATAAGCTCCGAAGTTCTTCTTTTATTCATGTGCATATCTCCATGACTATGCGGTGGTAATGCTGGCTCTGGCTGTCTCCATCCAAACTGACGAAGAACTCGTGAAGGGTAGTGCCACTCAGCGATATTGAAACAAATGAGTGGCACTTTGGCTCTCTAGCTATCTCTACCGGCTACACAAATGGGATTAAGCGTGCCTAAAATGTCATCCATGTAAGGAGTCCATATAACATCATTCGCTTCCTATCGATCCAGCAAATCACGGTACAACATCAAAACGTGATGTGAAGGTGACAGTTGTATTTTTAGGTGCAAGTCAAAAACATTTATATTGACCGGTAAGTACCGGGTCGTCCAAGGAGTAATTGTAAACCTAAGATAACTATTCGATTTTACTTAATAAGTCTATTTCATAACGATTGTGTGAAATGTCATTATCAATTGTCAAACAATGATTAATGCAATGAAAAAGATTGTTTTCAAGGTTTTAAAGGCGTCTCTAGGGTACTACTTCCCTCCTTGGCGCACTCAACTCTCAATAGGCACAATTTTATGCAAGAACTAGCAAGGTAATGGTTAGACTAAGGCGTGCATCTATTAAACCAAATTCAATCGCTAGATATTTTTACTTGATTTAAGGAAGAGGCACCTCGCACGTGAGCTTCAATCGCTAGATGTAGTTATCTCACGTCCAACTCAAGGTTCTCAATCATCAACGCTAGTTGAGTGATCAAAAACCAAGAGTGGTGAAGACCAAGCCTATCTCGATGCTAGGATGAGTCACGCTAGTGATTGTCATCAAGCAAGGGTGAATGTACTTTCATTTCAAATTCGTGTTTCTAGACCACCTAGGCATTTTATCAAACACTTGGTGGACATAGAGTTGACATTCAATCCAAGTAGATTCACAACCATAACAACAGCTTCATTCATACATGTAATCAATAGATGATAGAGTTTTGTACACCAAGGAGGTCCATAGGACCCCTAGGAACTAGAAGAGACTACTCACAAGTCATATTCAATACTCAAGCAAAGTAGTTTTTACAAGGATGATGAAATAGAACAAACAAGATGAAGAAATTAAGATGAAAGTCTCCCTTCAATCTTTAGATTATCTCCAAGCTTAGTTGATGATCTTCCAAAACCCTTGTGCTCTTCTTCTCCAAAAACCCTTGATGAACTTCCCTCTCGTTGCCCAAAAATCCCCGCTTTCAATTTATAGGCAAAGAGAGAAAATTCTGGTTTTTAAGTCAAGACCCGGCCAGGTCAACTTAGCCCCGGGCGAGTGCGAGCTAAAGCCGAGCCATCAGCTCAAGTGACCCGGGCAGGTGTGGAGAAGACCCGAGCGGGTGTTGTGTTATCTGGCGAGAGGAGCAGCTGAAGACCCGGGCGGGTCAACTTGGACTCGGCCGAGTGCAGGTATTGTCCCGAGCAGGGTGCATTGGGGACCCGGGAGGGTCAAGTTAGACCCGGGCGGGTGTAAGGCTAACTGAGGTGCAGAAGGACGGGACTCGAGCGAGTATCCAGGGATCCGGGCGAGTGTACGAAGGAGACCCGACCGGCTGAGTTTTGGCCTATTTTTCAGCCGGTCGACTGGAACTTCAACTATGGCCTTTTTTGCACCAAAACTCGATTTTCTCCCTAGTTTTCGTGTTTAGGTCTTGAGCGCGATGGATGGTTGCTTCTAGCCTGAAACGTAATAAAAATGGTCAAATGGCATAGAATTAGCACCGGGATTGGATCAAAACTCTTTGTAAATGGATATGTAAATGAGTCGAGAATTCGACTCATCAGAAGGGCTGCAAACGAGTCGAGTCGAGTCGAGTATTAGGTTGCTCAAGCTTGGTTCGTTTAAAATTTGACGAGTTTGAATTCGAGCCGAGTATTAACGAGTTCTGAAAACTTGTGTTCGAGCTCGGTTCGTTTAATGTTCACGAGTTTCGAGCCGAGTTCGAGTTTTATACGAGCAATTAAAGTAATTTAAATTAATGTGAATATTTACTATTAATGAGCTTTAGTCGAGCTTTTCACGAGTTGAAACAAGCTCTAATCGAGCTTTTCACGAGTTGAAACGAGCTTTCACTGAAAAAGTATTTTAAAGTTTACAAAATTACTTTAATCGAGCTTATTAACGAGTTTTGAATAGTATAATAGTAAATATTGATATAGAGAATGTGAAATAATCGTTTCATGTAAAATAATACACATGTTTAATACTCAAATTGAAATTATATTGATATAAAGAATGTGAAATAAATAAGTATATAAATTATAAACGAGTAATAAATCGAGTATATAAACGAGTTGTTCACGAGTTTAAACGAGTCGAGTATCACTTTGTTCGTGTTCGACTCGTTTAATAATCGAGCCTAAATATCGTGATCGTGCTCAACTTGTTTATAATCGAGTCGAGCTTTGACCGAGTTTTGACCGAGTAATCTCACGAGTTGTTGACGAGTACATCATCTCATTTGCAGCCCTAGATATGATGTCTGCATCTATGACGTTGGGACATTCCATCTACAATAGTAAAATTAATAATTAGAATAAGACCTCAAAATGTAAATACTAAGAAATAAATAGCAGGTCACTTACTTGTATCCTAAAGCTGAAAGCCGCATATGATCAACATCAGAACCAGAAGGTGGGGCAAGGATAGCAAGCTTCCTCGGCCGCCCAATAATCAGGTGCTCCCAAGCTCAAAGCTGAACAAGAATGGCATATCCACATAGCTGTGTGTGCGTAGACTCACATGCATTGCACAAAGACTGGTACAGATAAGCTAAAGCCGCAGAACCCCAACTGTAGCTCGAAATAGCGTCCAGTTCTGCCAGGAGTGGTAAGTGGTGAAGAGAAACATCACTTCCTGAAGAATCTGGAAATAAAGATGATCCCAACATGACTAGGATGTACGCCCTCGCATATCTCTGTATAACCTCCTCTGTAGCATCTGTTGGAAGGTCTTTCAAATTGTCCTTGAACCAAGTGCGTCTGACACACGTCACGTGCGGTGGAACCACTCCCAATAACCGCAAACACATATCATCATCCACCTCCTGGTTCGTTGTCACAACTCCACCCTCAACAGGAAGTCCCATCAACACACCTATATCCTCCAATGTAATAGTCATCTCTCCGTGACGCAAATGAAATATATGCGTCTCTGAACGCCATCTCTCCACCAAAGCTGTCATGAAAGACCAGTGTACCTCGTAGTTTTGGACATAATACCATGGACCAAAGTCGGCCCTACCAACGTAATCTAGTATACGCTCATCTGCAACCCAATGACCGTGATGACGAACCACTAATAAGGACGTGATCTGCACATGTAGAACAAATAATTAGCATATATTAATACACAAGATATAAACAATTTTCATAAAATGGTTCTATTTGAATTTATAACTAACCGAGGTCTCCCAAATCTTCGTAGACCGATGAGTGGGATGTTTATAAAGGAGCGTAGTATCAATGGGTCCCGAATCTTCAATATGGAATAAATCCGGTAACAGTGTGTCATCTCCATCTGAGGGCACTGATGGAGATGGAACATCATATATGGCCTCATAACGTGAACGTTGTGGCATATCTGTAACACAAGTTTTCAATAAATGCATAAGCTAACACATACAAAAGATAACGAAGTGCATACAAAGGTTAACACAAACAAGCATACAAAAGTGCATACACGGATCTTCATTGATGTTTCACATAAACAAAGGTTACATAAACCAAAAGTCATAGAACAGCTAAGTTGTTCCCAAAATAAGACTACAAAATGGTTTCTGGATTTACATTAACCTTCCACAAAAAAGTGAACCCCTAAAAATTTATTTGTCATCTCCACCATGAAATTCATAAGATTTCTTTGTGTGTCTAGAGACTCCACATTTACAACATTGGAACACTCTCTTTGGCTTTGTAGGAGGTTGCAAACTAGTTGAAAAGTCTATTTTTACCCTCCCGATATGTCGATTAAGAGGATCGTCGTAGAGTCAAAAGAATTTATAGATTAACCGGTAAAGTATCGGGTCGAACCCAAAGGAGCAAGCCAAGCACATGCACTATGTAAGACCGTGTTTTCGTTCGGCTATTCTAAACCAAAAATGTATAAAGGGGTGTGTATATTCTAAGTCCTATGTGGTGAGTGATTAGGGATAAAAGATAGATATGAGGTGTTTCGAGGGGTTACTCCCCTCCTTGGCAATTTCCCAATGATCACATACACGATATTCAAACATTTCACGGTAGTCAAATAGTTTTGAACCTAGTTTAGACTAAGGTAGACCAACTTTCGTGTGAATCTATTCCTAGCCAAACCCTCTTAATTAGAACCTCACTCCATCGAGATTGTTGATTCACTCTATAGCATTTATTATCCTTAGAACATCTCCTAAGGTAACAAATGAAATAAGCATGAAGGACTAGTTCACTTCATATCCGTAGAAATGATCATATTCACTACATCTAAACCTTTCCTAAGATCCATCGATACTTAGGTAGAGTTTTAAGATCAACATGTCACTTAAGCATTTCATTAAACACTTGGTAGCATGTCTTATATGAATAGCATAGAGAACATGAATTTAACACCATTCGATGGGATAGATTAATGATTTTCTCAATGACTAACTCCAATGAATTAAACGTTCAATCCTAGTCAAGCATCCATATCCTAAGGTTCACTTTCATGATTAAGATATGGATCATTTTCTCCATCCTAGAATTATTCCCTAGCTTTCTCAAGTCATAGGTTCAAGTTTTAGTCTAATTTGTCACTTAGGCATTTTGACAAACACCTAGAGTGCATGACATTTCATAACACAAGAGAAAATGAAATCAACAATCATCCATATGATTATCAGTGTATATTTGTGATCAAAGAGTACCAAGGAGGGTTGTAAAACCCTCAAAACACAAGGTCACTACTCACACATCATCATGTTACATGTTACCAATACAAAGCTACAAGAGGGGGAGAAAAGATGAGTAGAGAAAACCCAAGTGGTAGATGGTGAGCAAGCTCTAGGATCCTTCCTTGGTCTTCTCCCTTCTCCCCAAGCAAACCTTTGATGATGGTTGTCCTTCCTTAGCCTTCTTCTCACACTTTTTCTCTATAAAAACCACCCCCTTTTGGTCAAAAACCTCTCCTTCTATTTATAGCTCCGAAACTACAATTTCTGGGGTTTTTTTATCCAGTCGGTCGACTGGACTAGGTTTGATACCTAGTCGGTTGACTGGATGTGTAAAATCTGACCAGCTTCTGAAGTTTTATTCCAGTCGGTCGGCTGGCTGATTCAGTCGGTCGACTGACACTTCCCATGGAGTTTTCGTGGCTTTAACGTCCGAATTTGGTCTTGATGTATACTAAGGAGTTGTAGCCCTTTGAGTTACCTTTCCAACAAGCTAAAGATAAATCAATTCGGACACCGTATGCGCCCTGTGCATGCAAAATAAGCTGGAAAGGTTAATATGCTCTGTTTTGCTCTGAAACTCCCTATTTTGTGCCGAAACTTCTATTTTTCAACCAATCTTGATATTTAGGCCTTGACCATGGGAGAGACTTGTTTTCTACATGAAATGTAGAGATAGAGGTCAAATGACATCAAAATAATGTCGAAAATGACCCAAAACTATAGTGAAGAATGGCCACAAATCAGTCGAAAACTCGACCGATCACTAGTCGGTGGGACTTCTTCGGGTCTTTGGTCACGCCTTTGAACCATTTCGTTGCGTCTTCGATTTGTTTGATGTCTTCCTTTCTTCACTCTTTTATAATGCTCACCTGGAATATGCTTGGGTCCAACATATGTTTTCCAATGTCTCATATCCGGAACTGGATTAAAAGTAGGCACCCCAAGTGTCTTTGTACGCTTTCGTTGTATATTCGTGAGCCACATAACTAAAAATGGATATGCCCTCTTGTTGACACACCGCTAGTGCGTGACAACAAGGATAATGAAACAGTTGCCATTTTCCACAACCACAAGTTTGGTCAATGGTGGAAACTCTGTGTGCATGTTCCTACGATTTGGTAAAAATGGAGGCTATATCTTTAGAACGATCATATATTTGCACAACGTTATGTCTGGATTTTTCTAAGTTTTCATTTGTAATGCTTTTGATCTTCGAAACATGTTGGTTGGTATGATCCAACAGTGCATCACGTTGCTTGATGAACCAACCATTGGCTTGCTTTAATGTATAGTGAACGATAGCTGATATAGGCAAATCACGGAAATGCATAAGGACATAATTAAACGACTCGGACTGGTTAGTCATCATAGAGCCCCATCTTCTACCGCCTGTATCATAAGCTAAAACCCACTTTTCAGCATTTACTTTGTCCAACCACTTTACCGCTTCCGGCTTTTTCTTCAACAACTCTTTGAAATCTTCAATACGATTATTGATCAGTCGAATTCTTGACCTATTATTCACTTCATTCGATGATGGATTAGGTTTGTTTTCCGGACATTTTGTTATCATTTAATCTCTTTTCTAGTGTTTCAGGTCATATATTACATATCTAATACTATTGGATTGATCAGAAGCAAAGTTAAGCAATCGGTGCAAATTTGGGCAAAAATAGGACAAAACAGGGCAGATTGACCTTCCCTACTTGTTTTGCACCTACAGATCGCAATTGGTGTCCAAATGAATCGAAATTTAGCTTGTTGGAAAGCTAGTTCAATTCCCTACAACCTTGTAGTTGACACCAAGAGCAGATTCGAAGGTTTAGACCGCCAAAAAGGCAATGGAAGTCAGGTCACGGGCGTTACGGGCGCTACGAACCAACTCAGAAGTCCCGGAAATTGAAGCAACTCATTGAGCCCGTGACCAACCCCTTGGTCACGGGCATCACGGGCGTCACGGGCACCGTCAGCTCAGAATTATCAGAAATTTCCTAATTTAATTTTGGAAGTTTTCTGGGCCTTTCTGGAAATCGTTCGATTGGGCTATAAAAGGAAAACGACCTGAATGATTTGTGTGTGCTATTTTGAAGAGAAGAAACCCTAACTTGGGAGAGAAGACAGAATTCATCGTGAGGATTAACGAGCTTCATCGTTTACGGTTTACTCGCCCCTTACTTTCATTATACACTGTTTTAGATTTAATTACCATGAACAGTGAGTAGTCCTTTCTATTCCGGGATCCTACGGATCCCGTGCTATGTAACCCTAACTCTTCATGTGATCAATTAAAGTTCATGTTTATGCAATTCGATTATTCAATTTCAATGTGTGCTTCATATTAGCGTTCTATGCATGTATTTACATCAAAGGGCATGTTTGCATTGGTAGAACGTATCTAGGTTATATGCCGAAAGGTGGATGGGCCCTAGGGATTAACCGGAATGCATGAAATTGATATTAGGTCATGTTACATGATTTGGTAGGAAAACCATTATTTTAATAAATCGAAATCGTTGATAATCCGTGGATGGGCGGCGTTCAACGATGGAGATTGATCTATGATCAGTCGAGATTTCGACCGATTTATGGTCATTCTTCACTATAGTTTTGCATCGTTTCTGATATTATTTTGATGTCATTTGACCTCTATATCTACATTTCAGGTAGAAAACAAGTTTCCCCCAAGGTCTAAGCCAAAATAGAAAACTCGGGGAAGAATTGAAGATTTAGAGCGAAACCGAGCATAATGACCATGCAACTTGTTTTGGACCTACAGGGCTCATACGATGTCCGATTTGGGTGATTCAAAGCTTGTTGGAAAGGTATTTCAAAGATCTACAACTTTGTAGTTTCATGCCCGCGGCCATTCTCAGCCGACCGGCTGAATTTCAGCCAATTTCAGCCGACCGGCTGAACTCTGCCGAAATTCAGCCAATGTCCACGTCCATTCCCAGCCGACCGGCTGAGAATCCAGCCGCCCGGCTGAACTCTGCTGCTTCAAAAACACTACCCGAGGCTATAAATAGAAAGAGGGCTTTTGACCTAAAGTGTGGAGGTTTTTGGGGAGAAAAAGATTGGAAAAGAGGCTCATCCAAGGTCATCAATCACCATTCAACCAAGGAGAAGTGAAGATCAAGGGGAGATATCTTGGATTAATCATCCTACTTCCCTCTTTTATTCTTCTTGTTGTTGCCATATTACCCTACTCACACCATGTTGTCTTACATGATGTGTGAGTAGTGGATCTTGTGTTTAGAGGGTCTATGACTCTCCTTGGTACTCTTTGATCACATATATACATTGATATTCATTTGGATGATTGTTGATTTCGTTTTCTCTTGTGTTATGAATGTTATGCACTCTAGGTGTTCGACAAAATGCCTAAGTGACAATTTGGACCTAAAACTCGAACCTAAGACTTGGAAACCCTTGGAGATAGTTCTAGGATGGAGAAAATGATCTATATCTTTAATCATGTAAATGAACTTTAGGAAGTTGATTTCATTTTACTATGATCTTCATTTTAGACATGTTGCTAAGTGTTTGATAAAATGCCTAAGTGACATGTTTATGTTAGAACTTTGATCTAAGTCTTGAAAGAGCTTAGAGATGGTTTGGATATAGTAAAATTGAACTTAACCTACATTTATGAGAGTAAATGCATGGTGAGAGGTGAACTAGAACTATATGCATGTGCATTTATGAGAGTAAATGTTACATGGTGGGTCAATATTCTTTAAGTGGTGAGATCCTATCTAAGATGGCTTGACTAGGGTTAGATATGCGTAGTTGCCTAATCCCTAGCCTAAGCTAGGTTCGAAACCTATCAACTCGCAATTAATTGAACTCTTGTATATGTGATCATCGAGAAAATGCCAAGGAGGGGAGTAATCCCTCGAAACACCTCTTACTTAACGTTTATCCCCAATTACTAACCACATAGGATTTAGAATATACACTCTTTTATACATTTTGTTTAGAATAGCCGAATGGAAACACACTCTTAAGTAGTGCATGTGCTTGGCTTGCTCCTTTGGGTTCGACCCGGTACTTTACCGGTCAATATAAATGTTTTGACACTATATTCGATCCTCTCTTCGTTGATACTATTTAGAGGTGAAAAAGAATTAGTTCGTCAAATGGCGCCGTTGCCGGGGAGCAACTAGTTAGCACATCCCTAGATTAGATTGTGTGAAAGTTCCGACTATTCTTGTGAATATTTTTCCTTTTTCTTATACTTGTATATTCTCTTTTTCTACTCATATTCCTTACTAACTTCGTTTATCTTGTTTTGCGAGGATGGATCACTATAACCAACAAGTCACGCACAATGGAGATTATTATGAAGTTGATCAACCAAATGCCCATTGTGAAGACTATTGGATGTACAACTACAACCAACAAGTCTATTCTAATGAGGGATACTATCAAGAGGAGGAGCAACCGTATTGGAATTACCAAGAGCATGGCTATCAAACTAGTTATTATAATTTGGATGGGAATGACCAAGAAGAGGAGCAATCAAACGTCTATTGGGAAAATTCTTGGAATCCATCACATACCTACACTCAAAGTTGGAATGATAGTCAATGTTTTGAAATTGAAGACTCCTACCCTCCATACCCTCAACCTCCTCAACCTTCAAGTGAGCCCTCCAACATAGAAGTCATGTTTGCTAAACTCCTTGCTAGCCAAGATGAAATGATACAAGAATTGAAAGAAGTGAAGCAAACCCATCAAGATATGCATGCTCACATGGATATGCTTCAAGCCGAGTTGGCACAACAAGCAATTGAATTTGAGAACTTGGAAGAGGAAAAGGAGGCATCCGAAAAAGAAATCCTTGAATCAAATACTCCAAATCAAGAAGGGGATCAAGAATCGGAGGATGAATTTTGGAGAGCCGCCACCGAAGCTTATTACAATCATAAGGATGGTGAATCTTGTAACAAAGATGAGATGGAATGCAAAAGTGAAGCATCCTTCACAACTAGCACATCTCGAGATCATTTGGATGAGAACACACAAGAGCTCACCATCTCATTAACGCTCTCCGATGAGGAATTCTTCAATGATGATGCCTCTTACATAGAGGAAATACCTTTTGTTGATGAAGAAGAACTCCCTCCTCCCACTACAAACGAGCTTGAATGTGAGCCCGAACTTCTTGGTGAGGATAAGATAGAGGAAGAGCATATGGAGATAAAAGGATTTGAAGGGTATAAAGACTTTGTTGAGGTTTACATGGACCAAACCAAAGAGCCACCTCGCATACAAGAAGACACAAGTTCAATGAGGGATATTGAGGATTGGGCACCCAAGGAACCGATTGAAAGATCAAAAGCGGGGATGCCCATCATTCTCGAGACAAGTTATGAAGACCCTTTCTTCACTACTTCGTCTCGAGACAAGTTTTGGAGCTTCTTGCCATATTTTCCAAGATTATTTGGAAAAAGCTCCCATGACCCCTTAGCTTTAAAGGGATCTTCATTATTGAAGGGGTCAACTTCCCAAAGGAAAGTCCATTGTAGACTTGATGGGAAGAAATTCAAATGGGACTTAAAGGTGGATTGACACGACCAAATCCAAGGCCCCGTGAGAAGGGATCCTAGCAAAGGACTTCTCAATGAGTGATTCTGTGGGGCGCTTTGCTACGTCTTTGCCAAGACGGGAAAAACTAGGCCCTCGCGGGAGGTGTTTTTGCCATCAAGGAAATTATTTGCATCATGTACAATCAAGTTTAGCACAATGGCGTCTTTTCTATTGATGGGGCACATCCACAAACGAGGGGAGTTCCTATGTGCCTTTATCTCATTTTCTTCATTGTTTGCGCTTAGGGACTAAGCTATGCTTTAAGTGTGGAGTGGGTAGTCGAATAGTTCACTCATATTATGCCATGCTTATCATTTTTGAATGAACACTTGCATTCATGTATTCTATCCCTAACATGAGAGTGTTTTTAACCAAATAGGCTTGTGACTATCGATTCCAATCCCTATAAATCACATCTAGCCTATTTGCCACATTTATTGGATCTTGAACTTAGAACCGACCTAGTCCATCGAATGTGCATTCTTGAAAACCAATATCATTGCTATCTTTCGTCTATCCAATTCTCTAAGTATTTTCGTTGAAATACCTTAGATCAAGTTATAGCAAGCACCTTTTAAAATCTTCGGGAAAAACTTAGACCCTTTGAATGCTCCTTGGTGACTTGAGTTCTCTAACACGGTGCCTTGCTTATGTTAGATTCCCGCACATTCCATACACTTTTTGAACATATTGTCAAGTTTTAAGTGTGGAGTCAAAAACAAAAGAGGGCGAAAAATAGGCCCCAATCAAAAAAAAAGTGTTTGTGGTCAAAGAGGGCGAAGCCCCGACTAAAAACTTTCTCAAAGTACAAGAGAAGTTTTGATCTAAAATATACAAATGTCGGGGGTTAGGGAGGTAAGTCCCCCCTCGAAAGCATTTGTAGGCCAAAGGCCGTTCCAAAAAGAAATAAGAAGCACTTAAAACTTGACTCTATGTTTTTCCTCTATTCTTCACTTGTGCGGGATTCATCATGTGCATTGTGTGCTTGTTAGAATGACTTTTGGACGACCCATGTGCTTACACGGGAGTTATCACTTGGTCTATGCATGTTTATTGAGAACTCTAGTGTCGAACTCCTCTTCCCTTATGGATTACGGCTTAAGCGCCTAAAACTTGGGAAAGAGTTCCATGTCACAAACCCATGGACTAGCCCTAGCTAGCATAGGTGAGTGATAGACAATTTTTGTGCAAACTAAAAACTTTACTTCTATTGTATTGCCTTGAAAATGAGTAGACTTTTGGATGAGACGATTGATAGCTCTAGTATTGATGATCTTGAATGCTCAACCTCATGGGATACTTAAATGGTTCAAAAGTTCCTTTGATGATATTGTGATGGTAGCCCTAGTTTGGGATGAGGGACTTGTTTTGAGAAATCATCGCCTTGGTTAAGCACTCTTGAATTCATTCTCATGGGATAGGTGCATATGGGATTTGTGAGTATTCCCTTTTCTGAAAACTCTCACGAGACTATAACTCGTCCACTAGGGTAGCCTAGGGGTTTAAAGGCTTAATGCATACGCTAAATGCATTCGTAACGCCTACGAAAAGGAGCTAGTTAGATTGTACATACTTGTCATTTTTCTTTCAATAACATGTTTAGAAATAATGATCGAGACCTTGTGAAATCTAGTGAGGCAAATAAACGAAAAACATAGCACCACTAGCATTTCGATATTTGCATGACCTTGACATATTTTCATACTCTGTTCGGGACGAACAAAACTTAAGTGTGGAGTGTTGATCAGTCGAGATTTCGACTGATTTATGGTCATTCTTCACTATAGTTTTGCATCGTTTCTGATATTATTTTGATGTCATTTGACCTTTATATCTACATTTCAGGTAGAAAACAAGTTTCCCCCAAGGTCTAAGCCAAAATAGAAAACTCGGGGAAGAATTGAAGATTTAGAGCGAAACCGAGCATAATGACCATGCAACTTGTTTTGGACCTACAGGGCTCATACGATGTCCGATTTGGGTGATTCAAAAGCTTGTTGGAAAGGTATTTCAAAGATCTACAACTTTGTAGTTTCATGCCCGCGGCCATTCTCAGCCGACCGGCTGAATTTCAGCCAATTTCAGCCGACCGGCTGAACTCTGCCGAAATTCAGCCAATGTCCACGTCCATTCCCAGCCGACCGGCTGAGAATCCAGCCGCCCGGCTGAACTCTGCTGCTTCAAAAACACTACCCGAGGCTATAAATAGAAAGAGAGCTTTTGACCTAAAGTGTGGAGGTTTTTGGGGAGAAAAAGATTGGAAAAGAGGCTCATCCAAGGTCATCAATCACCATTCAACCAAGGAGAAGTGATGATCAAGGGGAGATATCTTGGATTAATCATCCTACTTCCCTCTTTTATTCTTCTTGTTGTTGCCATATTACCCTACTCACACCATGTTGTCTTACATGATGTGTGAGTAGTGGATCTTGTGTTTAGAGGGTCTATGACTCTCCTTGGTACTCTTTGATCACATATATACATTGATATTCATTTGGATGATTGTTGATTTCGTTTTCTCTTGTGTTATGAATGTTATGCACTCTAGGTGTTCGACAAAATGCCTAAGTGACAATTTGGACCTAAAACTCGAACCTAAGACTTGGAAACCCTTGGAGATAGTTCTAGGATGGAGAAAATGATCTATATCTTTAATCATGTAAATGAACTTTAGGAAGTTGATTTCATTTTACTATGATCTTCATTTTAGACATGTTGCTAAGTGTTTGATAAAATGCCTAAGTGACATGTTTATGTTAGAACTTTGATCTAAGTCTTGAAAGAGCTTAGAGATGGTTTGGATATAGTAAAATTGAACTTAACCTACATTTATGAGAGTAAATGCATGGTGAGAGGTGAACTAGAACTATATGCATGTGCATTTATGAGAGTAAATGTTACATGGTGGGTCAATATTCTTTAAGTAGTGAGATCCTATCTAAGATGGCTTGACTAGGGTTAGATATGCGTAGTTGCCTAATCCCTAGCCTAAGCTAGGTTCGAAACCTATCAACTCGCAATTAATTGAACTCTTGTATATGTGATCATCGAGAAAATGCCGAGGGGAGTAATCCCTCGAAACACCTCTTACTTAACGTTTATCCCCAATTACTAACCACATAGGATTTAGAATATACACTCTTTTATACATTTTGTTTAGAATAGCCGAATGGAAACACACTCTTAAGTAGTGCATGTGCTTGGCTTGCTCCTTTGGGTTCGACCCGGTACTTTACCGGTCAATATAAATGTTTTGACACTATATTCGATCCTCTCTTCATTGATACTATTTAGAGGTGAAAAAGAATTAGTTCGTCAAATGGCGCCGTTGCCGGGGAGCAACTAGTTAGCACATCCCTAGATTAGATTGTGTGAAAGTTCCGACTATTCTTGTGAATATTTTTCCTTTTTCTTATACTTGTATATTCTCTTTTTCTACTCATATTCCTTACTAACTTCGTTTATCTTGTTTTGCGAGGATGGATCACTATAACCAACAAGTCACGCACAATGGAGATTATTATGAAGTTGATCAACCAAATGCCCATTGTGAAGACTATTGGATGTACAACTACAACCAACAAGTCTATTCTAATGAGGGATACTATCAAGAGGAGGAGCAACCGTATTGGAATTACCAAGAGCATGGCTATCAAACTAGTTATTATAATTTGGATGGGAATGACCAAGAAGAGGAGCAATCAAACGTCTATTGGGAAAATTCTTGGAATCCATCACATACCTACACTCAAAGTTGGAATGATAGTCAATGTTTTGAAATTGAAGACTCCTACCCTCCATACCCTCAACCTCCTCAACCTTCAAGTGAGCCCTCCAACATAGAAGTCATGTTTGCTAAACTCCTTGCTAGCCAAGATGAAATGATACAAGAATTGAAAGAAGTGAAGCAAACCCATCAAGATATGCATGCTCACATGGATATGCTTCAAGCCGAGTTGGCACAACAAGCAATTGAATTTGAGAACTTGGAAGAGGAAAAGGAGGCATCCGAAAAAGAAATCCTTGAATCAAATACTCCAAATCAAGAAGGGGATCAAGAATCGGAGGATGAATTTTGGAGAGCCGCCACCGAAGCTTATTACAATCATAAGGATGGTGAATCTTGTAACAAAGATGAGATGGAATGCAAAAGTGAAGCATCCTTCACAACTAGCACATCTCGAGATCATTTGGATGAGAACACACAAGAGCTCACCATCTCATTAACGCTCTCCGATGAGGAATTCTTCAATGATGATGCCTCTTACATAGAGGAAATACCTTTTGTTGATGAAGAAGAACTCCCTCCTCCCACTACAAACGAGCTTGAATGTGAGCCCGAACTTCTTGGTGAGGATAAGATAGAGGAAGAGCATATGGAGATAAAAGGATTTGAAGGGTATAAAGACTTTGTTGAGGTTTACATGGACCAAACCAAAGAGCCACCTCGCATACAAGAAGACACAAGTTCAATGAGGGATATTGAGGATTGGGCACCCAAGGAACCGATTGAAAGATCAAAAGCGGGGATGCCCATCATTCTCGAGACAAGTTATGAAGACCCTTTCTTCACTACTTCGTCTCGAGACAAGTTTTGGAGCTTCTTGCCATATTTTCCAAGATTATTTGGAAAAAGCTCCCATGACCCCTTAGCTTTAAAGGGATCTTCATTATTGAAGGGGTCAACTTCCCAAAGGAAAGTCCATTGTAGACTTGATGGGAAGAAATTCAAATGGGACTTAAAGGTGGATTGACACGACCAAATCCAAGGCCCCGTGAGAAGGGATCCTAGCAAAGGACTTCTCAATGAGTGATTCTGTGGGGCGCTTTGCTACGTCTTTGCCAAGACGGGAAAAACTAGGCCCTCGCGGGAGGTGTTTTTGCCATCAAGGAAATTATTTGCATCATGTACAATCAAGTTTAGCACAATGGCGTCTTTTCTATTGATGGGGCACATCCACAAACGAGGGGAGTTCCTATGTGCCTTTATCTCATTTTCTTCATTGTTTGCGCTTAGGGACTAAGCTATGCTTTAAGTGTGGAGTGGGTAGTCGAATAGTTCACTCATATTATGCCATGCTTATCATTTTTGAATGAACACTTGCATTCATGTATTCTATCCCTAACATGAGAGTGTTTTTAACCAAATAGGCTTGTGACTATCGATTCCAATCCCTATAAATCACATCTAGCCTATTTGCCACATTTATTGGATCTTGAACTTAGAACCGACCTAGTCCATCGAATGTGCATTCTTGAAAACCAATATCATTGCTATCTTTCGTCTATCCAATTCTCTAAGTATTTTCGTTGAAATACCTTAGATCAAGTTATAGCAAGCACCTTTTAAAATCTTCGGGAAAAACTTAGACCCTTTGAATGCTCCTTGGTGACTTGAGTTCTCTAACACGGTGCCTTGCTTATGTTAGATTCCCGCACATTCCATACACTTTTTGAACATATTGTCAAGTTTTAAGTGTGGAGTCAAAAACAAAAGAGGGCGAAAAATAGGCCCCAATCAAAAAAAAAGTGTTTGTGGTCAAAGAGGGCGAAGCCCCGACTAAAAACTTTCTCAAAGTACAAGAGAAGTTTTGATCTAAAATATACAAATGTCGGGGGTTAGGGAGGTAAGTCCCCCCTCGAAAGCATTTGTAGGCCAAAGGCCGTTCCAAAAAGAAATAAGAAGCACTTAAAACTTGACTCTATGTTTTTCCTCTATTCTTCACTTGTGCGGGATTCATCATGTGCATTGTGTGCTTGTTAGAATGACTTTTGGACGACCCATGTGCTTACACGGGAGTTATCACTTGGTCTATGCATGTTTATTGAGAACTCTAGTGTCGAACTCCTCTTCCCTTATGGATTACGGCTTAAGCGCCTAAAACTTGGGAAAGAGTTCCATGTCACAAACCCATGGACTAGCCCTAGCTAGCATAGGTGAGTGATAGACAATTTTTGTGCAAACTAAAAACTTTACTTCTATTGTATTGCCTTGAAAATGAGTAGACTTTTGGATGAGACGATTGATAGCTCTAGTATTGATGATCTTGAATGCTCAACCTCATGGGATACTTAAATGGTTCAAAAGTTCCTTTCATGATATTGTGATGGTAGCCCTAGTTTGGGATGAGGGACTTGTTTTGAGAAATCATCGCCTTGGTTAAGCACTCTTGAATTCATTCTCATGGGATAGGTGCATATGGGATTTGTGAGTATTCCCTTTTCTGAAAACTCTCACGAGACTATAACTCGTCCACTAGGGTAGCCTAGGGGTTTAAAGGCTTAATGCATACGCTAAATGCATTCGTAACGCCTACGAAAAGGAGCTAGTTAGATTGTACATACTTGTCATTTTTCTTTCAATAACATGTTTAGAAATAATGATCGAGACCTTGTGAAATCTAGTGAGGCAAATAAACGAAAAACATAGCACCACTAGCATTTCGATATTTGCATGACCTTGACATATTTTCATACTCTGTTCGGGACGAACAAAACTTAAGTGTGGAGTGTTGATCAGTCGAGATTTCGACCGATTTATGGTCATTCTTCACTATAGTTTTGCATCGTTTCTGATATTATTTTGATGTCATTTGACCTTTATATCTACATTTCAGGTAGAAAACAAGTTTCCCCCAAGGTCTAAGCCAAAATAGAAAACTCGGGGAAGAATTGAAGATTTAGAGCGAAACCGAGCATAATGACCATGCAACTTGTTTTGGACCTACAGGGCTCATACGATGTCCGATTTGGGTGATTCAAATTAAAGCTTGTTGGAAAGGTATTTCAAAGATCTACAACTTTGTAGTTTCATGCCCGCGGCCATTCTCAGCCGACCGGCTGAATTTCAGCCAATTTCAGCCGACCGGCTGAACTCTGCCGAAATTCAGCCAATGTCCACGTCCATTCCCAGCCGACCGGCTGAGAATCCAGCCGCCCGGCTGAACTCTGCTGCTTCAAAAACACTACCCGAGGCTATAAATAGAAAGAGAGCTTTTGACCTAAAGTGTGGAGGTTTTTGGGGAGAAAAAGATTGGAAAAGAGGCTCATCCAAGGTCATCAATCACCATTCAACCAAGGAGAAGTGATGATCAAGGGGAGATATCTTGGATTAATCATCCTACTTCCCTCTTTTATTCTTCTTGTTGTTGCCATATTACCCTACTCACACCATGTTGTCTTACATGATGTGTGAGTAGTGGATCTTGTGTTTAGAGGGTCTATGACTCTCCTTGGTACTCTTTGATCACATATATACATTGATATTCATTTGGATGATTGTTGATTTCGTTTTCTCTTGTGTTATGAATGTTATGCACTCTAGGTGTTCGACAAAATGCCTAAGTGACAATTTGGACCTAAAACTCGAACCTAAGACTTGGAAACCCTTGGAGATAGTTCTAGGATGGAGAAAATGATCTATATCTTTAATCATGTAAATGAACTTTAGGAAGTTGATTTCATTTTACTATGATCTTCATTTTAGACATGTTGCTAAGTGTTTGATAAAATGCCTAAGTGACATGTTTATGTTAGAACTTTGATCTAAGTCTTGAAAGAGCTTAGGGATGGTTTGGATATAGTAAAATTGAACTTAACCTACATTTATGAGAGTAAATGCATGGTGAGAGGTGAACTAGAACTATATGCATGTGCATTTATGAGAGTAAATGTTACATAGTGGGTCAATATTCTTTAAGTAGTGAGATCCTATCTAAGATGACTTGACTAGGGTTAGATATGCGTAGTTGCCTAATCCCTAGCCTAAGCTAGGTTCGAAACCTATCAACTCGCAATTAATTGAACTCTTGTATATGTGATCATCAAGAAAATGCCAAGGAGGGGAGTAATCCCTCGAAACACCTCTTACTTAACGTTTATCCCCAATTACTAACCACATAGGTTTAGAATATACACTCTTTTATACATTTTGTTTAGAATAGCCGAATGGAAACACACTCTTAAGTAGTGCATGTGCTTGGCTTGCTCCTTTGGGTTCGACCCGGTACTTTACCGGTCAATATAAATGTTTTGACACTATATTCGATCCTCTCTTCATTGATACTATTTAGAGGTGAAAAAGAATTAGTTCGTCAATCTAGACAATGATCCGTGGATGGGCGGCTTGTCTAGTGTTATTTCGGTTTTATTCCATATTCGATAGCATAAATATTTAACTTGCCAAGATCGCATGATTAGTGGGTTAGCACGGGTGAAGTAGGATTCTGGGATTCTCTCTCTGAATAAAAACACAACATTTATTTTCCGCAATTTAAATTCTGCAATTTACAAACAACAAAAACCTCTTTTCAATCGGAATAGCTAAATAGGTCACTTGTTAACTAGTACTCGCACGCATTGCTCCTAGGATCGACCCTTGGCTTACCAAGGATTATAAATTTTGTTTGACTGCAATTTGACCCCTAAAACTAATATTTTGACAACTATAAAGGGTTAAAAATACGCTTGTCAAAATGGCGCCGTTGCCGGGGAGCAGCGTTTAGTGTGATATTAGATTTAACTTGTGTAGTTTAGACTATTCCATTTTTTATATACTTCATTGTACATACTCTGTATACTTCTGACCTTCACTGATCAATTTTATTTTGAATGTTGCGAGGATGTTGTCTTTTGGTCATCAAAACGCCTACCCAAGGGAAGAGTCTTATTTTCAGACATATTCATGTGATACAAATTGGGGAGGAAATCAAAATCAGTTCTAGGATCGACCCTTGGCTTACCAAGGATTATAAATTTTGTTTGACTGCAATTTGACCCCTAAAACTAATATTTTGACAACTATAAAGGGTTAAAAATACGCTTGTCAAAATGGCGCCGTTGCCGGGGAAATTTCAGTTCCCAGGCCACGGGTCGTATCTCACCTATTTTGAATGTTGCGAGGATGTTCTCTTTTGGTCATCAAAACGCCTACCCAAGGGAAGAGTCTTATTTTCAGACATATTCATGTGATACAAATTGGGGAGGAAATCAAAATCAGTTCTACGATCGACCATGCTATCAAGATGACCACTATTATGAGAGTTACCAGAATCACTCGCAGCAGCAACAACCTCAGGACACTGGAGAATACTCACGTATAGAGTCCATGATGGCTAGTTTCTTGGCGGAGCAAGACAGGCGAGCTCAAGAGCAAGAAAGGCGCGCTCAAGAGCAAGAAAGGCGCGCTCAAGAGTAGGATAGGCAACTGACAGCACTCGAGCAGAAAATTGAGCAGATCATCATCCAGAGCAAGCAACTAGCCATTTGGAACAAGATACTGAAAGATCACCCAGAGCAACAAGCCATTGTAGCCACCAATGCATGCGAAGACAAGAACTTCGAGATGACAATGGCAAATCATCAAGAAGTTCAAATCTATGAAGCATATTCATCTTCAGCTTTATTTCGAATCGACGTGGAAGATGATCAGGATACGAGAATGCTCTCTACACCAGAACAACCTGTTTGTGAGGATGGTTTTGAGGCGTTTAGAATGGTTGCCAAGGCTTACACTGAGTTGGAGAATGATGAGTTTTGTACTGACGACGTCTCAGAATATGAAGATGCATCTCCCTCCACTACGAGCGCTTCTACAGGTCATTTAGATGAACAGACAGAGGAGAACATCGTTCCACTGGTTTCTTTAGGCGCTGAAGAGCCATCAGGGGATCATAGATACGAAGACTTTGTTGATGTGTACATGAGCTCGTTTAAAGAGGGCCCTCGCATACGCCTGAATACGATGGTGAAGGAATACTTTGAAGTATACGCACCTGAAATCTTATCTAAAGAGTATAAAGGAAGTGTTCTTACTGGAGCTAGCGCTGAATATATTTATCTTGATACACAGCCTCCAGACAAGTTTCAACAATTCTTGCCTTACGTCTTGAAACTGTTGTTCGGGAGTTTCTACACTCCCTTGGTTCTTAAAGGTTTCAAATTTTTGAAGGAACTGCATGCTCTGCTCGACGTTCATGTCAAACTAGATGGACGTAAATTTCAATGGGATTTGAAGGTGGATTGACACTACCTCCCTTACTGTGTCTAGCCAAGACGTTAAACTAGGTCTCTTCGGGGAGTAACCCGCACTGTAAGTTTTCTTTCGTTGCTTTTGCATTGTATGTTATGTGTGTGACCATTACAGGACCGTTCAGAAAGATCTTCATCGCCAAAGGCGCAGCCATCGCGAAACAGAGTTTGAAAAGTCAGGTTTTATCTGGTCAGCCCGTTCAGCCCGTGACCAAAGGACTCGTCACGGGCGTTACGGGTTTTCTTCGGGCATTCAGTGATTTCGCTCATATTGGACAGCCCATTCAGCCCGTGACCAAGAGGCTCGTCACGGGCGTTACGGGTCTTTGTACACATTCAGAAGGTTTGCCTAATTATGCAGCCCGTTCACCCCATGACCAAGAGGCTCGTCACGGGCGAAACAAGCTTCTGCTACTTACATCAGTTCGAAGAGAAAGAAAAATAGAAGCGGGCTTCACTGCTTTCTTCTTATTCGATGTTTGAGTTATTCCATTATTGTTGTTCATCTTTACTCACATCGTTCATTTTTCTATTCATCTCGCGATTATCGATGCTAACTTATACCTTGTGCAGCTCTATATTTCTATTCTCACTCTACCAGCTCACAGGTTGTATTTCACTCACCAGTCATCGTTTAATCTCTCTGACTTTCGCGCCACCACGCACGAGTGAAGTTCCTATGCACTTTCTCTTATTTTATATATTTTTTTCGCTTAGGGACTAAGCTCGATTTTAAGTGTGGAGTGGGTAGCGCATAGTCACATGCATTGCATATCATATTCACTAATTGTACATGCTCAACTGTCTATGTATTGCGATTGAAATCCTCGTTTTCTACGATACTCCTTGACTGATTGACATTCTTTTGGATTCAAAATCTAGGACTTGAAATAGTTTTACTCGTACGTGCATTCTCTTGAGTCAGTATCATTGCTAACCCTCGCCTATCACATGTTCTACGTATTTCTTGAAGCATGTTTAAGACTTGATACTAGTAGGCACCGTTTCAAAACTTTCGAAAGCTTGAAATTGCATATCTCTTTCTAGGTGACCTTAGTACTAGTATATGATTCTCTACCCTCGTCGTGATTTGCATGCACCCGCCTTTACTCATACACTATGTCAAGCTTTAAGTGTGGAGTTAGACAATTGACCTTCAAGTTTTCCCCTCAAAAGCAAAGTTCTAAATTTTGGAAAGTGGGTGAAACATTGGCCGCGAGCATAGTTGTTTATGAAAGAAAAAGCCAGTTCGAAAAGAAAATTTTATATATATATATATGCTTTTGTTGATTCTGCGAAAGCAGAAAATACCAAGGAGCCGGTGAGAAAAGTCACCCCTGGTATCTGGAAAACACTCTTGAAACAATTTCTGCTCCCTTCTGCTTGGCGTAGTGTAAATCCATCTTTTCATTGCGTGCAAATCATAGCATATCTTGAGAATTCATATACCATAGTCTAAGGGACGATCCTCGTGCTTGTACTGAAATTTCCTATGCAATTTTTCGTTCTAATTTTTCAGAAAAATACTTAAGCCAGGCTCCTCTTCTCTTACGGGTCATTGCCTAGTCCTTGGCACTTGAGAATGAGCTTTGCGCCAGGAGCCCGTGGACTATCCCTAGATAGCATAGGTGAATGGCGAGCATGTTTTGTGCAACTTTTCATATTCTTATCCCGCTGGGATAGAGATATTTAGAACCTGTGATGAGGCGTTTGTTAGTCGTGTGTACTGACCGTTTGGATGCATAACTCGTTTAATCTATGATTGTCTGAAACTTTTGATGAAGATGTCTGTCTTGAAGTTGAGGTAACACGATGAATCCGAGGTATGACATGACTTTACTGTGACTTGTTGGGCATCATTTCATGCATACACGTCAGTTAGTTGTATAGGGGATTTGTAGGTAGTCCCATTCCTGAAAACCTTCACGAGACTATACTCGTCCTACTAGGGCAGCCTAGGGGTTTAAAGGCTTGATGCATACGCTAAATGCATTCGTGTCCTCTACGACAGTGAGTTATCTTTTTTGTTTTCATTATTAGTTAGGATTGATCACATGACACTTGAGTGGGTAGCCTAGAAACATATGGTTGTTGAGCCTCACCTGGACTTTCTTTTATTCTGCTATTTGTTCGACATTTGTTCGGGACGAACAAATCTTAAGTGTGGAGTGTTTTGATCAGTCGAATTCTTGACCTATTATTCACTTCATTCGATGATGGATTAGGTTTGTTTTCCGGACATTTTGTTATCATTTAATCTCTTTTCTAGTGTTTCAGGTCATATATTACATATCTAATACTCTTGGATTGATCAGAAGCAAAGTTAAGCAATCGGTGCAAATTTGGGCAAAAACAGGACAAAACAGGGCAGATTGACCTTCCCTACTTGTTTTGCACCTACAGGTCGCAATTGGTGTCCAAATGAGTCGAAATTTAGCTTGTTGGAAAGCTAGTTCAATTCCCTACAACCTTGTAGTTGACACGAAGAGCAGATTCGAAGGTTTAGACCGCCAAAAAGGCAATGGAAGTCAGGTCACGGGCGTTACGGGCGCTACGAACCAACTCAGAAGTCCCGGAAATTGAAGCAACTCATTGAGCCCGTGACCAACCCCTTGGTCACGGGCGTCACGGGCACCGTCAGCACAGAATTATCAGAAATTTCCTAATTTAATTTTGGGAGTTTTCTGGGCTTTTTTTGGAAATCGTTCGATTGGGCTATAAAAGGAAAACGACCTGAACGATTTTAGTGTGCTATTTTTGAAGAGAAGAAACCCTAACTTGGGAGAGAAGACAAAATTCGTCGTGAGGATTAACTAGCTTCATCGTTTACGGTTTACTCGCCCCTTACTTTCATTATACACTGTTTTAGATTTAATTACCATGAAAAGTGAGTAGTCCTCTCTATTCCGGGATCCTACGGATCCCGTGCTATGTAACCCTAACTCTTCATGTGATCAATTAAAGTTCATGTTTATGCAATTCGATTATTCAATTTCAATGTGTGCTTCATATTATCGTTCTATGCATGTATTTACATCAAAGGGCATGTTTGCATTGGTAGAACGTATCTAGGTTATATGCCGAAAGGTGGATGGGCCCTAGGGATTAACCGGAATGCATGAAATTGATATTAGGTCATGTTACATGATTTGGTAGGAAAACCATTATTTTAATAAATCGAAATCGTTGATAATCCGTGGATGGGCGGCGTTCAACGATGGAGATTGATCTAGACAATGATCCGTGGATGGGCGGCTTGTCTAGTGTTATTTCGGTTTTATTCCATATTCGATAGCATAAATATTTAACTTGCCATGATCGCATGATTAGTGGGTTAGCACGGGTGAAGTAGGATTCTGGGATTCTCTCTCTGAATAAAAACACAACATTTATTTTCCGCAATTTAAATTCTGCAATTTACAAACAACAAAAACCTCTTTTCAATCGGAATAGCTAAATAGGTCACTTGTTAACTAGTACTCGCACGCATTGCTCCTAGGATCGACCCTTGGCTTACCAAAGATTATAAATTTTGTTTGACTGCAATTTGACCCCTAAAACTAATATTTTGACAACTATAAAGGGTTAAAAATACGCTTGTCAATTATAGAACTTTACTTGCTGATTTTCCTCGGCAATGTTGGTAAGCAAGTCTTTGTGGGCTATACACTTCGCCTTTTGGTTAAAATTTGAGGCAAAATGTCTTATACATATATGGTGATAAGCTCTTGGTGGAGACCAATCATCTTCTTTCATCACTTGCATTATGCCTATATGCCTATCCGAAATAATGCATAATCCATCTCGTTGTGTGAAGCCACTTCGGATGAACATCATGAACCACTTCCAACTCTCAATGTCAAGGAGGTGCATAACCCCTCGAAACTCTCTTTTGATTGATATTCAACCATTTAGTGCTATCTCGTTGCTTGTTCTTAATTGATAACCATCTCATCATTGAATTTTAGGAATAGCCAAGTTGAAAACTTGATTCCCCTAGCGCAGAATCACAGTTGCTCCCCTAGCACACCGGTCTTACCAGTCAAATATAAATTATTTTTTACTATACAAAAATTATAACTGTCAACTACGGATGTTAGGTACTTGACTACGTATTTTGGTTAGTATGGTACAAACAATATGTTCCCATGTATGTTGCTCAGCACTTTTAATACGTATGATAATTAGATTCAGGGCAATGTATTTGGATATCCATCCCATTTAAGAATTAAATATTATAATACGTATGTTCATGTGTATCACACAGAGTATTTATTATTTGTAGCAGAGCAATCATAATTCATAGCAGAGCAATTATAATTCGTAGCAGATCAATCATAATTCGTAGCAGAGCAATTATGTGCATGTTCTTTATGCATTATAAAAATCTATGCATTAGTTACTTGTCAACATTTTCGTACGAGTATGGTAATACTCTGTTAGTTACGAATCTTAGTTACTTGTCAACATTTTCATACGAGTATGGTAATACTCTATACATTATAAAAATCGAAGTCCACGTTCTTCGAATTGTGATCTACTACGCTAAAAAGATAAAAGATCATGTTCTAAAGTTTTTCCGATATTAGATGATAAAAAACTATAACCGGAATAGAAACCATAAGATTCTATGAAAATTTTATTCATACGAATTATGAATGTAAATCTATGAATTATAAACTCAGATACTGTAAGGTTGATCTAGTCCAGCGACATTACATTTATCTAAGTGTTCAGAAGTAACAACACAGATTCTTGAGTCGTTCTCTAGTTTCTTTGGATACGTACGCTTGTCATGGAGCCCTAACCCGTGACAATATTCACAAGATCTTAGAGGTTTCTTTGATTTTTCTATGACTATTTCTTGGGGACCTCAAATTCTCTTACCGCACCCTTTGTTTCTTGACAATTCAGGATTATGGACAACCACATCTGCAGGCTGTGGCATTTGTAGAACTACCCGGAAATAATCAACATTCGATGAACTGCGGTCCACTCCACTATTCGGAGCATGCTCCTTAACATACTCATATATGTGATCATGGAATTTTTTAATGCAATCAACATCATTCTTGAAGCTACAGATGGTAGCATTGACATGGAACCTTATTTCCGACGCTATTGTTATTTGTTCTCTTGTTTGATTCGGATTTTCAGGAACAACAAGAAACATACCAGGATTGTGCTTCCTAGATGCATCTATATGTCATTTGCCCATCACCATGTAATCAGGAATCTTCTCAAAACGTAAAAAAACATGATTTTGAAGAAGTACTGCCATATATAGCCACAAGATTCCCACTTCATGCAGCTGCATTTTAACCTCCCTTCAATTTCTGTGAAGGTAATCTGCAGATTGAGCTGAGAATTTAGGCTATGAATTTAAAAACAGTCAATATGAATTATAAAACTGACACTATGAATTATAAAACTGTAACTACAAATTATAAAACTGACACTACGAATTATAAGATTATACATACAAAAATAAAGAAATACCTGAAACAGCTTACTTTTCCTCCCATAATCATTTATGATGTACATTCTACCAGTTTCATTTTCATTAATAGACTGAATCGCACATCCATAGGCAGAATCAGACATTTTAAACTGGATTTTCTTAAAAATAGGATATGTACCTTCTCCAATTTGTGAGTAGAATTCAAAGTAGGCACAGAACTTCTTGATTCTCGATATAGTTGTACTTTATTTTGCCTTTGTAAATCCATAGCACTATTGAAGCCAAAGAAAAATTCCACAAGAGTCAAAGATCTATGAATGTACCTTCCAAAAAATAAATTCTCGCTTTCCGAACGAGATGTTGTCCTCAAATGGGCCCCTATATGTACATCTCTAAAATAAACAGGTATCCATGAAGACCTTATGTCATACATATCAGCCATCCATTTATTGTCATGAAGATCATATTTTGTAATCAAATCCCACCATGCTTCTTCAAATTCTTTACAGTCATTATATTCACCCCATATAACATGTTTTATACTGTTTAAAAAACCAGAGTCTCTGTATTTAGATATGCCCACCTATTTGAATAAAAGAAAACAATATCACAATAAGTACCGCCCTTATCAGGTTAACACAACAAACTACAAATTATGCAAGTATATCTACGAATTATGTCTACGAAACAACCAATCTTATCATGTTCACTTGAAACTACGAATTATATATTTATAACTACGGATGATGTGTACTGAATAACAATGATAATTCAATTTCACATAGGACTTCTAATTATAATTTGTTAACTACAAATTATGTATACACAGTACCTTCGCTTGCAATTTTTCTGTAATATGCCACATGCAAACCGATGTCGACTGTAAGGGAATATAGTGGCAATGGCAGCCTTTATAGACGCGTCTTGGTCAGTAACGATCACACTAGGTTCGCGTTGCAACAACTTCTTGAAGCATGTTAAAAGCCATGTATATGAATCAACATCCTCCTTTGAACTCAGCCCAGCAGCAAGAGTCACACTTCTCAGTTGGTTGTCTACGTCGGTGAAAGGTACAAACACCAAATTGTACCTGCAAAATAAGAATGACATATATTTTTAACATTACATAGTATGGTACTAATATATACTGAATTTACAATACTTACTTATTCATTCGATAAGTTGCATCTAATGAGACAACATCACCAAATATAGTGGTGTCCCTCCTTGATATCACATCAGCCCAAAACAATCTAGTTAGTGTTTCTTCCTCATCTGAAAAGTACTCAAATGAATACCCCAAGCAAGTCTTTATCTTGTCCGATAAATTGTCAACAACCATTTGGGCATCATTCAGACCAATATAAAGTTTCAAATCCCTCTTAAAATTCTTGCAATCAGTGACCGTGGCTCCTACATTCATAAACCAACCACATAACTCTATCCTAATATGACGGGCTTTGGTAGCACCTATACGAATTTTACCGCACTCCATTACCAACTGCTTGTCAATAAGAGACATCTCTCTATGTGAGATCAAAAACTGTTTACCTATGTCAGATTCCAAATAATGATTGTGTGATTCTTCAAACAGATAGACACGATATCTACCACCTTCAGTTATGTTAACCTGAACTCTTGCTTGACACCCAAATCGAGTGTCCCTCCTAGACCTGTCATTGTGATCACCACTTTACTCTTTGGTTTGAAACCCTCCCTTTGACACACCAAATACTTTATGGTAATGATCCCATCTGACCTATTAGTGGTTACCAGACGCAAGACAAATCCAGCTATTCGTGCATATTCTTTATAAAATAATATAGCTTCATCTAGATTTGGAAATGTCATCCCAACATGCGGCTTTAGCTCATTCAGACACTTGGGGATCCAACACTTTCTCCCATTGACAGAAACAAATGTGCAACTTTCATCATCGAGGGCACTGGTATGTTCATTGTTATCATCTACAAAATATAAAAATTCAGCTCGATGTTACGAATTATGAATTGTTTACTACGTATTACACGAAGCAATTCATACGCAAGTTTAAATAACATGGAAAACAACATCAATGGGGGCGCTGACTCAGAAATTAAACATGGTATGTAAACGTACTAACAACTGAAAATTGACGAAACACGAATACGATCAAAACTTGATCAAACTTGACTATCTGCAGACTGAACCAGATGAAATGTAGGGAAATTACCGCCCGTAACGCCAAAGATCATAACTTGATCAACAAAACAGGGGAACGAGAAGGAATTATATACGTATGGATCATTGAGAGTACCTGCATTGAGGTCTTCGATCATATTCATCATGAATCGTCGAATTGTGATAATAAACGGAGTCGATCGATGGAGTGATGACGACCTGGTGTGCCTATGGTTTAGCGCACAAAGACAGATGCGCACCACGGACGAAGTCTGTTTGTGAAAAAACAGGATCGAATCAGTGGGATTGCGCACGATTGAATTGTTCTATTCCGATTTTACCCTTTAACCATAATTATCATTTAATTATATTCCTAATATGTTGTTTATTAACAATCGTTTGATCTTAAGAATTAAGATCACATGAGAAGTGACATCTTTGGTGAGAAATGAGAACTGTTAATGATCATTAGATTATTAATCTAATGGCTGTTATTTAACCCTAACTTATTCACACAATCGTCATTTTAATTACAATTAAGGGTAAATTAGTAATTAGCTTAAATATAATCGTTAATCAATCCAGCGGGGTTCGGCATTCGGCTGGCCACGATCGAAATGAGAACCTTCGTCATCGCCCATGGAACTGCTTGGAATCGGACAGGTCGTCGGCATCAGTCACACCAGTCAACGTTTGCATTTTTGGGAAAGATGAACAGTAACAAGATTTGCCGCGCACCCAGCCTTTACATTAACTTGTTAATGTCTACATTGGGCGCGGCTCACGTAATGTCAAGGCTGGGCGCGCGGCCATGGTACGAATAATCCTTTGAAAAGCTACGAATTATAATTTATAATTCGTAGTAATTACATACAAAATTCGTTGTATTCTATTTGGTTCCTTTTCAAAGGATAATTCGTACCTTTTCAAAGGATAATTCGTAGCATATCACTGGTAAATGCTACGAATTATCCTTTGAAAAGCTACGAATTATCATTTGAAAGCTACGAATTTTGTTTGTAATTACTACGAATCAAAATCTGTAGCATAATATTCGTAGTAATTGAATGAAAATACATAGCATAATATTTGTAGCAATTACATACACTTTTTGTAGTATATTATTCGTAGCATATTCTTCATAGCTTGACATACAATATTCGTAGCTTTTCAAGTTAGCCACGCCCAAACAAGACATTAATGTCGCACTCAAAGAAGACATTAACAAGTTAATGTCTTCTTTGGACGCGGCTCACTTAAAGTGAGTGTGGGGCGCGCGGCACTTCATCTTCCCCATGGAAATCGGATCAGACTGATTTTTCTCCGGCAGCGTCTGTCAGGGTAAAGCTCGGTGACTCAGTCCAATTGGTTTGCGCCGTCGTCTTCGTTCCCGGTGCCGAAGCTCAGACTCAGTCGAATCGGTTTCCTGTCGTCCGTCGGTCGATGCGATTTTTTTGGGTTAATTAGTTTGCCTAATTTATCCGTAATGACTAATTAAACATTGAGATAATTACGAATTAAAAATAAAATCTGTTTAATGCTAGCCATTGATTAACAGAAATGAAGGGATGAGATCTGTACTCATTTCTCACCAAATATCTCTTTCTCACGGGAACCGGACTCTTGATCTTAAATCCAAATGCTGATTTAAATTCTTATTTCTCACAAAACTACACACTTCTCACCTGATCTTTTTCCTTTTGAGTAAATTGGGAAATTTTTCTATAAAATTAATCTAACTCTGTTACTTGGTATAATTTATTTTTAAATAATTAACTTAATTAATTATATTGTATAAACATTGAATTCTATACATGCATAACAATATTTTGAAAAAAGATGGGGTGACACTTGTTATCTCTAGCTTATACTAATTCTGTCCTTGCCTATCATGGTGGTGGCATGATGGTTGAGTAGTTGGACGATCAATCCTAAAGTGTGCCCTCTCGACTTTGATAGTGATGATGGAGTTTTGTTGATACATTGCCAAAGTTTAATTGTGAATGGAAGAGGTCTTATGACTTATGAGACATGTGCTTCAATAGAAAAAAGTGTACTTGATAGTGACAATATGTACTGTGCCGACATGTAATATACCCATCAATCAAAAAAGATCTCCAAATTAATATTACTATATATTTTAATTGAGGCCAGAATTAACTTTCAAGTTTGAATGTCCTAGATCATTTTTATTTAGATTGAATGAAATATTTCATTTGTTTTCTCTAGCTCATGTGTGATCTGCTTGAAAGTCTTTTTTTGATGGTGGATTACATCAGACATATCAAGGAACACATAACATACATATCGGGTACATATATATTTTTAGAGCATTTGGAGCACAACCACACAAAGGGCACCAACCCGAACTTGAACTTGATATCACTCGATGAGCGCATGCCATCTCGGCACCTCTAACTTTGAAACCCACGACCTTAGCTCGCCTCCACGAGAAGATAGCACATGCAAACTGAAGGAATTGTGTCCTTTAATTTAATGTGCAATGACTAAACTTGGAACAGGACAATTATCTGAGATAATTCAATCCGATTAATTTTAGGAGTCGTAGTGCTTTGCTAGAAGCCAACTACGATTAATGAGGTTAAACAAGTTAAACTCATAGCTATTATAATCGGGTCCTATGAGGTCACACACTTAGAGTTGACGGACTAGATCAACGGGAAAGATGGTTAATTATTAATAGATATGTGATATTATTAATAATAAGACTTATTATTTATTTAGGAAATAAATGATAAATTAGTGAGTCAATTAGAGATTAATGGGGAAAATGAATGCCTAATATATGGCTTGTCATATCCCATTATACAGCCAATCAATTACTCATAATCATAAAAGGAATAATTATGAGCATTGAATTGGGGAATTTGATTCGTTGACATGAATTCACTTTGGTTGAGGCGTGAAACAAAACAAGTGAGAGGAAGTAAAAACGTTTTGGAGGACTCGGCAAAAACGTGAGAGACAGAAAAAGAAGAGAAAAACGTTTTCCTCCTTTTTCTTTTGAAATCTTCACACACCTTTCACCATCATTCCCAAAAAGCAATTTGATTGCTTCGCTTTCGTCTTTTCGTCCTAGCAGTCGAAGGCAAAGAGATCTAGACGAGCTCGTGTGGACTAACTAGAGGAGCAACACGTGGAGCTCTCATCGCTTTCAATCCTAACCGATCAGATCCGGTTCACGCATCAAAGGTATTCTCATGATCTATCAGTTATGCGTAGATCCGATTATTAGATGTTAGATATGATCTGAAATTCCGCTTAACGCATCTAAGAATAACCAAACAATGGTATCAGAGCCAGATTGCATAGATTGATATGATCAATATTTTGATGCGGATCTTGATTGAAATTAGTGGTGAATTTTATATGGATAAAAATGTAAAATTGAAATGGAGATTTTGATGAATTGCGATATGAAATTGTATGAATTGATATGAAAATTGACATCAACCGAGTCGGATTCGATTCGATTCGGTGATGGAAAAAATCACAAAATTAAGATGGATAATATTATGATATTATTTATTTTAATTGTTTTCTAAAAGTTAGAAAATCCCACTTAAGATTAAATATTTGATATTATATCTTTTTCATACAATTTAATCCAATTATTACATTTAATGGTTAATATTGATTAATGCCATATACGGATTTAATTTTAAATTGAGATTTTTTTTTTTGCTTGTTTTATATTATGATATATTGCTTGCATAAAGTGACTAGTATGGCCCATAAATACGATCTGTGTATCGTTATGTTTTCTTGTACACGATCTGCGCATCGTTTATTTTATTGTAATTTAATTTCTGAAATTAGAGTAATTCAAAATTGTAATACAAGAAGAAGTACAAGACATAAGAAGGTCAAGGATGGAGATCCATGCAGGATACAAGATGAAGATATTATGAAGATTAGATCTTTATTTTATGCATCGTAGGGGCCATACTAGGATCATAATTATTGCATTTTGAATGCTTTACTTTAAGTCTTTATATTGTTTTTATTTATGACATTTTTTCACTTATAAATAAAAGACTTATGTCCCAACGGTAAATTGGGGCAATGCCTTTCCATATCATAACCCATTAAGTTCTGGATTGTGGTTGGATGGGCTTCACAAAAGTGAGGGTGTTCTTCCATAATCTTGGACTGAGTGAGGGTGAATCTATACGGGGGTTCATAAACCTTGATATGGTAGTACCCAACGAGAGACCAAAAGGCAAAGTTTTGGATCTTGAGGCATGGGATGATTTTACATTGGATGTGGATCATCAACCAAGAATTATAAGGAGTTATAATTAGTAATTGTTACTTACCCTGAACACATATGACTTAAGGCAGTGCAAAAGTACGTTGAGTCTTGTCTGGGATGGGATCTTGGAATATTTTATTCAAAGGGACAACAACAACTGAATAAAATGTGCTTTTACTTATTTTAAATTGTTTAAATATAAGTATTTGCAATTTCAAACATATACTGATTTGTATGTCATTGATATTTTGTAGATAATGTCGAATGATAATTTGAAATTCTCTCTGTGCTCAATTGTTGAGAAAAACAAGCTCAATGGAACAAACTTCCTTGATTGGGAAAGGAATCTGAGAAACATTCTCGAGTCCGAGGGACGTGAGGACGTCCTAGCTACTCCGATCCCTTCTTTGACCGACACCTCATCAGATGAGGAGAAGGCAACAGAAACTAGGGTTAGGACTGAAGCAAATATTATTGATGACAAGAAGAAGGAAGTTCTGAATGTCAACAATAGCAAGGGTTTTAAGAAGGTGGCTAAGAGTAAGAGCAATAACCAAGGGAAAGGCAAGCAAGTTGCCAAACCCAAGGGTGGTGAGAAGCCAAAGGTGGCTGTTGATCATGATTGTTTTTACTGCAAGGCCAAGGGACACTGGAAGAGGAACTGTCCCAAGTACCTGGAAGACAAGAAGAATGGAACTGTGAGTTCTGGCTCTTCAGGTATTTATGTTATTGATATAATGACAACAAATGTTCTCACATTAGAATATGATCCCACTTGGGTATTAGATACCGCTTGTGGTGCTCACATTATTTCTTATGTGCAGGAACTAAGAAATAGAAGGCAAGTGAAGAAGGGCGAGATAGACCTGCGCGTTGGAAATGGAGCAAGTGTTGCTGCACTTACCGTGGGAGATTTTAGTCTGTCTTTACCTTCTGGTTTCGTATTAGAACTGAATAATTGTTATTTTGTTCCATGCATTACCAAGAACCTTATTTCGGTTGCATTATTACATTCTGAGGGATTTGATTTTAGTATTAAAGATGGATTTATGTCTGTTTTTAGAAACAATATTTTCTATGCTAATGCACCAATGAGTAATGGACTTTTTGTGTTGGATCTCAAATCAGATGTATATAACATAAATAACAAAAGGCAAAAACCAAATAGTTTGAGTGAGGCCTACCTATGGCATTGTCGATTGGGCCATATTAGTGTGAATCGCATGAAGAAGCTCCATAAAGATGGACTTTTAAAAGACATGGATTATGAATCCATTAACACATGTGAATCATGTCTAATGGGCAAAATGACAAGGTCACCTTTCAAAGGAACAAATGAAAGGGCTACTGAATTGTTGGGCATAATACATACTGATGTATGTGGGCCAATGACCACAGAAGCTAGAGGTGGCTACAGATACTTCATTACGTTTACTGATGACATGAGTAGATATGGATATATTTACTTAATGTCACATAAATCGGAATCCTTTGAAAAGTTCAAGGAATTCCAGAATGAAGTAGAGACTCAAAGTGGCAAGAAAATAAAAGCACTTCGATCTGATCGTGGTGGTGAGTACTTGAGCCACGAATTTGAACATCATTTGAAAAACTGTGGGATAGTTACACAGTTGTCTACCCCAGGAACACCACAGCTCAACGGTGTGTCTGAAAGGAGAAACAGGACCTTGTTAGACATGGTTCGATCAATGATGAGTTTTGCCGATCTTCCGGTATCCTTCTGGGGATATGCCCTCACTACTGCTGTACTTACATTAAACAGGACTCCGTCAAGAACTGTAGACAAAACTCCATATGAGATATGAACTGGAAAGGTTCCAAAGTTGTCTTTTCTGAAAATATGGGGATGTGAAGCTTATGTAAAGCGTTTACAAACAGAGAAGCTTGCCCCAAAATCAGATAAATGCTTTTTTATAGGGTATCCAAAAGAAAGTTTTGGATATTACTTCTACAATCCAACTCAGCAAAAGGTGTTTGTTGCGAGGGATAGTGTCTTTTTGGAAAGAGAGTTCCTTTCCAACAAGTCAAGTGGGAGAAATATTCATCTTGAAACAGTTCAAGATGATGAAGAGCAACAAACTCAACAACAAGATGACATGGATGATGTCGATGATGAGATGATTACTTTTGAAGGCTTAGGGCCTCAGATCATCCAAGAGCCGGAACAAGAGAATCTACAAACAGTTGTGGATCATGTTCCGGATTCAGTTGTTGAACAAGTTGAACCCACTCGTAGATCGGAAAGGCCAAGGGTACAACCAAGACGTTATGATGATTTCATCTTGAATGTAAGCCTTGATGTTCTTATGTTAGAACATAGTGAGCCTTCTACCTATAAGCAAGCAATGACGGGTCCAGACTCCAAGAAATGGCTTGAGGCCATGAGGTCCGAAATGGATTCGATGTTTGAAAATCAAGTGTGGGACTTGATAAATTTGCCAAATGGGGTAAAACCTATAGGAAGCAAATGGATTTTCAAACTCAAAACCGACAAGGATGGAAATGTATCTGTTTACAAGGCAAGACTAGTTGCCAAAGGTTTTAGACAGATTCATGGTATAGACTATGACGAGACATTTTCACCAGTTGTCATGATTAGATCCATTAGGATAATCCTAGCTATTGCCGCATATTATGACTATGAGATATGGCAAATGGATGTCAAAACCGCCTTTCTAAATGGTTTTTTGGAAGAGGATGTGTACATGACACAACCTGAAGGTTTTGAAGATCCAAATGATGCTGGGAAGGTATGCAAGCTTAAGAAGTCCATTTATGGACTTAAGCAAGCATCCAGGAGTTGGAACTTTCGATTTGATGAAAAGATCAAAGAGTTTGGTTTCATTAGATGTGAAGAGGATCCTTGTGTTTACAAGAAGTTTAGTGGGAGTAAGGTAGCCTTCTTAGTCTTGTATGTGGATGACATACTACTGATTGGGAATGACATTCCGATGCTAGATTCCGTAAAGGAATGGCTGAAGCAATGTTTCTCAATGAAAGACTTAGGAAAGGCCGAGTACATACTTGGAATTAAGATCTACAGAGACAGATCTAAGAGGCTTCTTGGATTGAGTCAAGGAACTTATATTGATAAGATTCTTGATAGATTCAAGATGCAGGATTCCAAGAAGGGGTTTTTACCCATGCAACATGGTGTATATCTCAGCAAGACGCAGTGTCCTAAAACACCTGCTGAGCTTGAGAAGATGAACAAGATCCCATATGCTTCTGCTATAGGATCTATCATGTATGCCATGGTATGTACACGTCCTGATGTTGCATATGCTTTGAGCATGTGTAGCAGATACCAATCGAGTCCTGGAGAAGCACACTGGAGTGCAGCTAAGAATATCCTGAAGTACTTGAGAAGGACCAAGGATGATTTCTTAGTATATGGGGGAGATGAAAAATTGATCGTACACGGCTATACTGATGCAAGCTTTCAGACTGACCGAGATGGCTTTGAGTCTCAATCGGGTTATGTCTTCATCCTTAACGGAGGAGCTGTGAGCTGGAAGAGCTCCAAACAGGATACAGTAGCAGATTCTACAACTGAGGCTGAGTACATTGCTGCTTGTGAAGCAGCAAAGGAGGCCGTTTGGATAAGGAAGTTCCTGGATGAACTCGGTATAGTTCCTAGCATTTCAGTGCCTATCGACATCTATTGTGACAACAATGGTGCCATAGCCCAGGCAAAGGAACCGAGTTCGAGCTCCAAATCCAGACACGTTATGAGGAAGTATCACCTTATTCGGCGCATCATCACTGAGGGTGACATTAGGATGTGTAAGGTGCATACTAATGACAACATCGCAGATCCATTGACCAAGCCTATGCCTAGGCCCAAGCATGAGAGTCACACTAGGGCTAAGGGTCTCAAGCACATTGGAGAATGGCTTTGAGTTTGCTTTTATATTACGTTATATAATTATGAGTGTTGGACACTAGTGTTATGTTTGACTTGATGATCTTATGATATATGATATTTCATCCTTATTTAAATATTGTTTTGATCAATATTGAATAATGTGTCCAAATAATTCATTATTAACAAATGGGATCACATTAAGTGTTATGGTGAATGAAACCCCATTAAGTGAAATGAAGTTTTGAATTATTGAAAGTCTATAGTTTGAAATCAGCAAATGGACATGGATGATTTCGTTAGTGACTATATTGTAAGTTGACTGATAGCGCCAGGTTTCATGGGCTATAGGGACATGGAGATGTCTAGTCATTTACATATATGTGTATGGATGATACATGTAAGACTGACCCACCTTAAGACTCTACAAAAGAGATTGTAAAGTTTTAAGTTAAACTAGGATTAGTAGATTCCTCAGACATGAGTATGTTGTGGTCTCACTTGATGATTGGTATTTCTTTGACACTGTTAAACGCTTTCCGTAAAAGGGAGTTATAAAGGCAGTTGTTAGGATTGCAAAAAGTTGAGTGGGAGCCATAGTCATACAAGATTGGAGAAGTCCTCCTGGTTCGTGTATACTGTGATACATTGAACAGGATTGGTGTCTCGGCCACTTGAAGAGCAAGAACTGAAAATGCATGGCCATGCTCGGATGATTATTTGCAATCATCCGTTTAATTGACAGTTCAAACTCGGAGTTCAAGAAACACATTTGACATTAGATATGAATGTCACCATATCGTCAAATAAGACATTAAGAGACAAAGGTATCTTATATTGCACACTTGTTTAAGGACAAGTGGGAGATTGAAGGAATTGTGTTCTTTAATTTAATGTGCAATGACTAAACTTGGAACAGGACAATTATCTGAGATAATTCAATCCGATTAATTTTAGGAGTCATAGTGCTTTGCTAGAAGCCAACTACGATTAATGAGGTTAAACAAGTTAAACTCATAGCTATTATAATCGGGTCCTATGAGGTCACACACTTAGAGTTGACGGACTAGATCAACGGGAAAGATGGTTAATTATTAATAGATATGTGATATTATTAATAATAAGACTTATTATTTATTTAGGAAATAAATGATAAATTAGTGAGTCAATTAGAGATTAATGGGGAAAATGAATGCCTAATATATGGCTTGTCATATCCCATTATACAGCCAATCAATTACTCATAATCATAAAAGGAATAATTATGAGCATTGAATTGGGGAATTTGATTCGTTGACATGAATTCACTTTGGTTGAGGCGTGAAACAAAACAAGTGAGAGGAAGTAAAAACGTTTTGGAGGACTCGGCAAAAACGTGAGAGACAGAAAAAGAAGAGAAAAACGTTTTCCTCCTTTTTCTTTTGAAATCTTCACACACCTTTCACCATCATTCCCAAAAAGCAATTTGATTGCTTCGCTTTCGTCTTTTCGTCCTAGCAGTCGAAGGCAAAGAGATCTAGACGAGCTCGTGTGGACTAACTAGAGGAGCAACACGTGGAGCTCTCATCGCTTTCAATCCTAACCGATCAGATCCGGTTCACGCATCAAAGGTATTCTCATGATCTATCAATTATGCGTAGATCCGATTATTAGATGTTAGATATGATCTGAAATTCCGCTTAACGCATCTAAGAATAACCAAACACAAACGTCCACATGGGAAGAGGAAGAGAAAGAATAAAGGGAAGAAGAAAATATCTGCGAAGGATGTAGAAAATGTCCACACTATAGGTAAGACTAGGAAAATCCACAAAATTGTAGAAGAAAAATGTCATGGTGGGGTTCGAATCCTTCACGTTGCTATTGCAAGGCAAGTGTTCTACCAACTTAACCACCACCTTGTTGGCGATCTGCGCGAAAGTTATGTATCAAACCATTTAACTAAATTCCATATGTTGTATAAAAAAAAACTAAATTCCATATGTATGGACTATGGTTAATTATTTAAGCCTAAAATTGTCATCTGATTTTTTTTCTCTTCCATGAAAATAATCCGGCCACAAAATATTTCATTTTCAGTAGCATAAATTTTTTATTTTTCTATAAAAAATAGCATAAATTTTGATTCTCCTAATTTTTCATTAACAAACACGTGTTGCGGTGATGGTGAATCAAAAATTGTTCTGTCCACTTTCTAGAATTGCTGTTCCACTTTTTTGGGCACTCATTATTATTATTATTATTATTCGATACATTTGGGCACTCATTATTTGAAACAACGTTAATCGGACATCAAAGCACAAAGTTCATTTTAGAGTTTGGTAGACTGTGTGATCGAGAATGCACTAAAGGTGACTTTAGAGTTTGGTAGACTGTGTGATCGAGAATGCATGAAAGTGCTAATCAGAGACGTGGTCTATTGATAAGAAGAGTGGTCAATTGTCCAAATCACAAGTTAGAATGTTAATGAGGTCACGATAGATTTTCTTTGACATGTAAGATAGAAAGGCAGAATAGGTATAAAGATTGGAGGAACGTTCAAATGAGAATTCTTTTTTTTCGAGAATATTGAGAACTTCTTCGTTATGCAGTTTCGTCTTCGTTATGCACTTTTAAAAATGCATAAGTTTTTGCCTAAGTGCATTTTCCGAAAGCTTAAAATGCATGCTTGAAACTGCATAATGAAGAAAAAAAGTTAATGAAATACGTGTCACCTCCACATTCAAAGATGCAACGTGGTCCAATGATAAGATTTAGGATTTCAAATTCTCGAATTTTTAAAAATTCTCAATCAAGCATTGCCTAAAGATTGAGTTCGGGATACTCCCCGGTCAATTTCTTTAGAAAAAAAAAAGAAGAATGCACGGTGATTTTAGAGTTTGGCAGATACTGTAATGCGCGAATATGGAAGATCCTCATTGGATTAATAAAGTTTTTAAATATGACACAAGTTTTAATAGGATTTCAGATTTTAAATATTCACACCCAGTTCGCCCAGATGATAAAAAAACTGTCTAGACATGCTACGCAGCCGATTTCTTGAATAACAAATAGACGTCTACAAATGATTACATTTATACTATAAAAAAAATGATTACATTTATAATGTACTACATGCATAAATGCAATATAGGTCCATCATTAAAAGAAGTGCCATCTTTCATCATTCTACAGCATGTCCTTTCTATTGACGATAAGTCGATAACAAATAAAAATCAATGAAATTAGAATGCCACTAGCCGAATCAATTTATGTTGAATTAGTAACAAGAACAACGAAAATAATGCTAAATTCCCTAACATGGATACTTATTTGGTCATAAATTATCAATATGCACTTAGCACTACTCTTAAAAGAATTTCTTTTATATAGCTTTAGAAAATGTTTCCATGCAATTGGAAATCAAAATTATAAACATAAAGTAAATCAAGAGAGGCTTCATTTTGCACCAAGCCATCAACTTTCAGTGTTGTCATGGTAGCCCCATATTAGATTCAAATTATTTTCTTAGGCAGTTCCCTTTTTAATCCATTGCGCTGCAGTATAGCATGTATTATTTATTTTTAAACGAAATGCAGGGGCGGATCTAGAAATTGAGACAGGGGTGACAATCGGCTGACTGTATTTAAAAAAAATTAACATCGTTTAAAAAAAACTTATTACATTAACATAAATATTTCGTTTCCATATCACGAAAATTTATATTATCGAATCATTGTTAAACATTTTAGGTATGTCATTCTCAATGTTGATAACCTAGCAATCTGATAGGAAATCATATTCCTCTTGTTGTTAAGTGTACTTCTTTCTATATTCATTCTTGAAAAAGATCATTTAGCAATAGCGTGGAAACTGGAAGAGTCTGAATATGAGATATCACCTTTTACTAAGAAACAACCTTGTTTAATTTTTTTTTCCCTTACCAATCATTGACATAATTCAGAAATTGATCAATTTCATAATTTGTTGTAGACCGGAAAAGGATTTACGAACTTACGATTGCCTAATGTTAACTTGTGGATGCGGTGGAGATAGGGGTCGGCAATGGGCAGGGTAAGGGTAACACATATCCTAATGGGCAGGGTAAGGCCATTTTTTCCTTGATCCTATGAACATTACAGGGCAAGGTAAGGGCATGGTAGAGCAATTTTTCTAAACCCGTAGGCAGGGATATTAGAGTAAGTTAGGGTAGGGTCGGCTTGGCTAGGGTAGGGTCAAGTAGGGCAAATTTAAGCATATTTTGAAAAAAAAATTCATAATATGAATGAAAATGGTAGGTAAGATAGGGTAGGATGGGGTACAAGGGCATGGTAGGATACTGGGTAGGGTATGATTTTTTTCTATTCTATGACCCTTACCCTGCCTAAGGCTTACAGGGCATGGTACATATAACGTAGAAGATCGGGCAGGGTAGGGTCAGGATTACCCTATGAGCATTTTAACCCTAGGGTCAAATGATGAGCCCTAGGTGTGGAGACATGAGATGGAATTTCGCATTTTGGGATACTTTTTAGTTTTATTAATATTTTTTAATTTGATTTGATTATATGTATATATATAGGAGCGCGCTCCTTTGAAACAGGGGGTAGAATGAGGCAGTAAGGCACGTTGTGAGCTACTCATTATGATGATGTGGCAGGAAATAGTTTTTTGATGTTTGCTTTTTGCTTTTGATGGATTTTTTGTAGTGGGACACGTGTCATGAGGAGATGAGTTTGACGGCTGAGATGGTGCCTCACTGCCTCATTCTAATTTGGATGCCTCATTTGAATGCTCTTCTATATATAATATATATTATAATATATAAAATTGGAAACATGTGGGGACGTGGGGTAACAGGAGCCACTCTCAACAAGGGTTGATTATGCCCCCGAAAATAGGCCTCGACACTCTACCGCCAGTTGAGAAGCCCATAGGGTGACCCAGTGGAGGCCCCGCTCGATACCCTACCTGGACCCGATTTAGACCCGAATTCGACCCACCTGACTTACCTTAAGGCAGGGTAAGAGTAATATAAAGTAGACCAGACCCGATCCGTTTACCCGGCCCTTGTACCCGATTTTGACGAAGCCCAAAAATTATGTCCAATTTAACTCGGCCTATTAGAAAACCCTAGCTAACAAGTGCATTATCTCTACTTTCTTATGTGCCGCCGCATCTCCATCAGCAGCTACAGAAGCAATAACATCCAGCAAAGGCTTTAGCTTGGGCATTTGTAACAAGTTGAGCACAAAATCGTCTTCTCCAACTCATCTGAGATTGACGTAGCAGCTGCAACAATCATGGCAGATATTGAGACAGATGTTGCTGTTGGACAGCTAAAGAAGAGGACGTTTAAGAAGTTCAGCTTAAAAGGAGTGGATTTGGACTCTCCTTAAGACACTGGCTAACAACGGCCTTATCGATCCGACATCCCATCGCCTTGAAGATATCGATGCTTGCTCTGCTGAGTGTGAGGTCAACATCACTCAGGAGTCGCTCGAGAAGCTCCCATCGGTGTCCTTCTACTACTTTTTGTTTTGGGTTTTGTTATTTCTGAACTGAAATAAGCTTCATCTTAGCGTATGTGTTTATTGATTGGTTGTCCATAGTTAATTGTCAGTGAGTTGTCTTCCATCAAAATACATTAATTGTTTTGACCAGATCCGGTTGACCCGAATATAACCCGAATATGACCCGTTAAGAAGGGGTAGAAGGGTACCCTTAGGGTTCGAGAAATCTTAAAATTTATACCCGGCCCGGTCACTGTTCACTATACAGCCATAATTCATCAATAACCCACCCAACCCTTTCATTTTCGGGCAGGGTCGACCCGTACCCGGCCCAATGCCAAGGCATACCCGACGAGATGTAAATTAGCTTAGTAATCCTAATGTATGTCTAGTGTAAGACTTGTCAAGTTCATAGCTAGTGCTCCCTGGTGTATATGCAGGTTGAACAGGCTGTCGTCGGTACCTGTGCAAAAACAATTTATATTTTCCTTGTCCTGAACTGTGGGTTAGCACAATGGCAAGCAAGGGTCGAACCCAAGGGAGCTAGATAGCTACTACTTTGTTCTGTAATGGAGAAAAACAAGAAACTGAGATGAGAGTAAAGGTTAGTGAAACAATTGAAAATTCGAAAATATGCTAAGGTGTAAATATCAGAGAGAAGTATTCAGATTAGGGTTTTATTCAATTGTGACTTGTTTTATCATAGACTTCTAAATATCTAACTCGTGTTTTAAGTGTGGTTGTCCCGACAAAAGTGACTTCCCAAGTAACCCGACAAAGGTGTTACGCCACGACCTAATTCCCCTAGGTTTAATTAACCCGACAAAAGTGTTAATTGCCCTAGTCGTACTACCTATCTAAATGACAAAGTATTAGATAGATGATTAATGTAGAAATATGCGCAACTAGATTTCACGACAAAGTATACGTCTAGTCTAACAATATTTCATGGAATTCATATACGAGAATTAGTAAAACATAGAATATAGCATTAAAATCCAAGTCTCAAAAACGTAGTCACAATTATTCAACCCTAACCCGAATAATCGGATTAGTTACACATGATCATGGAGAAACAATGCATGAATGAAAGGAAAATAAGAACTTCACTAATGACCGAGATTAGGGCTTGAACACGGCGGCGCAAGGAGGAAGGCACGGTGGAGCAAGGGCGGACGAGTGGGGAAGAGAGGGAGCTCGAGTGAGTGTGTGAAGGATGATTATTGTGGCTGGTATGCTCCTCTATATATAGGGTTTGAGAAACCCTAAAGTTCCCAAAATAAGCCAAGAGATAACTATGGAAATATTTCCATAATAATCTTGCTTTATCTTCAAGCTATCTCTTTGCTTGGGACTTAAGCCACCTTAAACCTTCTTGAATATTCCGAAACCCTAGATGTAAGTTGCCCTAAATATGACATTGGGCTGGACGAAATTTGGGCTTTGAACTCGGTCAAACTCGGTCAAACTCGGATGCAACTCGGTCAACTCGGCTGGTACTCGGATGCTCGGGCTGATCGGACTGGGTACTTTGGGGCCGATTTGACTCGCCTTCGGAAACTCTTCTGGCCGGTCTCTTGAGCTGGAGCACTAGCTGGACATGTATACTTGATGTCCAAACCTTGAAATCACCCCATTGTGTGGACGGATTAGGCCGGAGCGGCTCTCAAAGTTGGCATCTCAGCCAGCCGGAAAAACAGGCCCTGAATTTGGCTAAGTCCTGAAATCTGCGCTGATCGGACTCATGGATTCCTGATTGGACCTTCCAAACGACCTCGGATGCTCTCGGTGTGAACTGGAGAGTTGTAGGGAATTGAGTCACCTACGCAACGGCATGTGTCTCGTATTTTTCTGATCATCGGTGCATTCCCAGTCGTCCGGTGAAGCTCCAAAGGTCAATCTGCCAATGTGATGTTTTTGGCATAAAATGCCGTCTTTTATGCACGTTTCCTCCTAGAGCTTCCAAATCACCTGAAATACAAAACAACACTAAAAAGTAACTGTTCGCATAATAAAGTGAATGAAATGGTGGGATTTAATGACTCGACGAGTCGTATAAATACGGCTCATCAAACCACCCCACACTTAAACTTGTTCGTCCCGAACAAGAACTAGGTCATAAGAGGAACGACTAATGTAAACATCACAATGCTTCGGTCATCCTAGACGAGCTACATGGACATGAATTAAGCTACTATAGATCTCGCCAGTTATGCATGCTTGCTACTAATATCATCGTGCGAAAAACATGGGGTTAATGATACGTGTTACCTTTGAGTCGAGATGCAAACCAATTCGGATGTATCGGGAGATAGCCCTGTTTAGACCCATGAACCCTCATTCTCGGACTCGAACTCGCTGCTATATGGTTATGCTTTGCCGCTTTTTCTTGCACGTGATTGATTCGAGCTTCAAAGTGTTGAGTGTTTTTCGGCCAGCTATAGTGTCATCTGATTTGGGATTTCAATGATGCTTTCACGTGCGGACTATCACAATGGTGGTGGATTTGTTGCCTTGAAGTGCGGATTGTGACTTGCTCGAACCGTGGTTCCTTCTCCTTTTGACGCGAGTCAAGCCGAGGGTCGCTCGTCTATTTTCCCGGTTACTCGGATTAGAAACCTTCCTGCTCTTACTAATCATCGTCCTTTCGACACGGGTCAAGTCAAGGGTCGCTTGCCTATTTTCTCGGCTACTTGGACTAGAGTTTGGACGGTGTGAAGTATTCCCGTCCCGACCAACCGCAAGGGTACCGCAGTGGTGGAGCAGACTCGTACTATGTTGCCTCGAAGTGCTAGCCTCCACGAACTCCACATAACCATATATCCTGAGTTCGGTCTTTGAATGATCTGTCAAGTCTCTCTAGGGCATTGCTATCAACTCCACATCCCTGTCTATCTCAATTAACAAAGGCACGCAAAATTTTAAGATCACATGTTAGTCGCACAAATCAATTTTCACCAAAGACATGCATGTAATCGGCTCTATCTATTTCACCATATCATTATCCAATACTGCAAGTCTAGGAAATAGTGAAGTATCATGTACAAAAAATTTTAAAAATGACTCGAAACGTGCTGACTCTGTGCAGGGTGCATGAAATAAACGTGCTGACTCGATAACTGACTCTCCCACCCCACACTTTTGAAATGAGCCGTGTCCTCACGGCACGACTCAAATCTAGACACACAATGCATGCAATAAAACAAAAGGGAAATAGAATAAGGACAGGCACTTCCCTCGTGCGTGCGTGACGATCAGGAACGACTGATAATTCTCCTGTGAGTCCTCGAAGAGCACCTTTGGAGCTTGCATCGTAGCGTGAGTTTGTTGCACACCGAAAGGTCTGCGTCAATGACATTAAGACGAATAACAGATTCCCAGGGGGTTGGAGGAGTCACATCGGTCTCACTTAAAACCCAACCTCCTTAGACTCGTAAGTCTTTGTGACAAAATCTGTAAACGCTCATGCTTCTCGACGCAACTTATTCAAGGTGTGAACTACTCATGCCGGATGCAGTCTGTTGCTAATCATCTCTGATTCGTTCGCCTCTGTCCCTGCATGAATATCATCTACTTCCCAAGGTACAATGTGATGATAAGACATAATAAATAGAAAATATAAATAGTAAATAAACTGAAAGGTAAAAAGTGCAGGGCTGCCTCCCTGCGAGCGCCTTTGTTTTACGTCGTTGGCTCGACGGTACCTCTGTAGGGATCACAAGTTAGGGTCCCATGGGCGTGTGAGGTCATACTTCTGCTTGGCCTCTCCTTCTGTTCGTCCATACTGCCCCTCTGGATGTCCATTCGGTTCTACCTTCCAAAGATCAGGCGGATTCGCCTTCACATCCTTCTGAGCTGGCGAGGTCACCTTTGTCACAGTCACTGGTCCATTGAGTCGTACTCTAGTGTTCCTCCATCCTGGTTTCCATCCAAACGCGCCTTGTCTTGGTCGTTTCTTCATGTATGAGTGGTCGGCATGGAAGTTCAGTTTCTTGCCATCAAGCGACATTAAGTATGTTCCCATGTCAACCCTCCTCTTTTTGGCACGGATGAGTGGTCGTTCAAGAATAAGTGGTGGAGAATCATCATCCCTAGCATCTCCCGTCTGCAAAATATAAGAGTCAATATCACGGGCGAGTACGAGGATTCCTGGGTCCTTACCTGAATTGATGCTTTCCGTGGACGTCTCTTGATTTATTGGTAATTCTTCATACGTCCGCGCATGAATCGTAGAGGCGTCCGCGCCCTGAACTGAGGTAGGATCTTCGATGGACGTGGCCTTGATTTCCTCGGCTGCTTTGATAGTGACGACCGGTTCTTCCTCAGGCAGATCCGTAATGAGGTCTGATTCGAATGGCTCGGTCGGCTCTTCTTTAGGTGCCAGCGGGCTGCCTTCTTCCAAATACTCGGGGTAGTCCGACTTGAGCTCTTCTTCCTTCAACCATTGGTCCTCATCTTCTGCCGGTTCTATGGGCTCCGAGATAGGCTCTATTAGAGCCTCTGCCATGTCCTCCTCTGTTTTTGTGCTGACATATTCTTCCTGATTTCTCCTCAACTCTGACACAATCTGATTCAAGTCGGACAATGTTCTTGATAACTCGGCCAAGTCTCTCTTGTTTTCGGCCCGAGATTGCTCCACTATGTCGGCCAACTGTTGGACGCTAGCTGCCAACTCTTTCTCATTGTCCTCTCGTGCCTCGGTCTGCTCTTGTATTGGTCTTGATTTCTCGGCCAAATCAGCTATCAAGTCCCAAATAGCACTTATGGTCATGTCATAGACCGAGCATCCTGCCTCCTCAGTGAGCCAACTCCACTCATGTGGTAACATCCCAGCGAGAAACCCTTGAAGAAGATACAAGTCTGTGAATCCATGGTGCGGGCAGCTTATCACAAGGGAATCAAAGTACCGTAAGTACTCATCCAAAGTTTCATCCCGGGATTGCTCAAGGTGCATGATCTTTTCTCGGACTTCTTGTCGGGAGGGTGGTGGATAGTACTCCCCATAATTCCACGGCTCACTTCCGTAGTAGGAAGTCATGTCGAATCTGCAAGTGAATCAGAAAAACGTGCAAGCTAGCATGGCACCGAATATCAAGCACATACTAGCAACAAAGGGTCCCCAGGAAATTGGAGGGGTCACAGCGGTCCCACTTAAAACCCAATTTCCTTAGACTCGTAAGTCTTGGTGACAGGACCCTCTGAGAGCTAGAAAACAAAATCGAAAGAAATTGAAAACAAAAATCGAACAGTTGGGGTTTTTGAATTATTGAAATCACCGAATAGCAAATTTCGAAATAATCAAGAAAGAAAACTAAACGAAAAAGAAAAGAAGAACAAATTTCACCGTGCATAGCTCCCCGGCAACGGCGCCATTTTGAACAGGCTGTCGTCGGTACCTGTGCAAAAACAATTTATATTTTCCTTGTCCTGAACTGTGGGTTAGCACAATGGCAAGCAAGGGTCGAACCCAAGGGAGCTAGATAGCTACTACTTTGTTCTGTAATGGAGAAAAACAAGAAACTGAGATGAGAGTAAAGGTTAGTGAAACAATTGAAAATTCGAAAATATGCTAAGGTGTAAATATCAGAGAGAAGTATTCAGATTAGGGTTTTATTCAATTGTGACTTGTTTTATCATAGACTTCTAAATATCTAACTCGTGTTTTAAGTGTGGTTGTCCCGACAAAAGTGACTTCCCAAGTAACCCGACAAAGGTGTTACGCCACGACCTAATTCCCCTAGGTTTAATTAACCCGACAAAAGTGTTAATTGCCCTAGTCGTACTACCTATCTAAATGACAAAGTATTAGATAGATGATTAATGTAGAAATATGCGCAACTAGATTTCACGACAAAGTATACGTCTAGTCTAACAATATTTCATGGAATTCATATACGAGAATTAGTAAAACATAGAATATAGCATTAAAATCCAAGTCTCAAAAACGTAGTCACAATTATTCAACCCTAACCCGAATAATCGGATTAGTTACACATGATCATGGAGAAACAATGCATGAATGAAAGGAAAATAAGAACTTCACTAATGACCGAGATTAGGGCTTGAACACGGCGGCGCAAGGAGGAAGGCACGGTGGAGCAAGGGCGGACGAGTGGGGAAGAGAGGGAGCTCGAGTGAGTGTGTGAAGGATGATTATTGTGGCTGGTATGCTCCTCTATATATAGGGTTTGAGAAACCCTAAAGTTCCCAAAATAAGCCAAGAGATAACTATGGAAATATTTCCATAATAATCTTGCTTTATCTTCAAGCTATCTCTTTGCTTGGGACTTAAGCCACCTTAAACCTTCTTGAATATTCCGAAACCCTAGATGTAAGTTGCCCTAAATATGACATTGGGCTGGACGAAATTTGGGCTTTGAACTCGGTCAAACTCGGTCAAACTCGGATGCAACTCGGTCAACTCGGCTGGTACTCGGATGCTCGGGCTGATCGGACTGGGTACTTTGGGGCCGATTTGACTCGCCTTCGGAAACTCTTCTGGCCGGTCTCTTGAGCTGGAGCACTAGCTGGACATGTATACTTGATGTCCAAACCTTGAAATCACCCCATTGTGTGGACGGATTAGGCCGGAGCGGCTCTCAAAGTTGGCATCTCAGCCAGCCGGAAAAACAGGCCCTGAATTTGGCTAAGTCCTGAAATCTGCGCTGATCGGACTCATGGATTCCTGATTGGACCTTCCAAACGACCTCGGATGCTCTCGGTGTGAACTGGAGAGTTGTAGGGAATTGAGTCACCTACGCAACGGCATGTGTCTCGTATTTTTCTGATCATCGGTGCATTCCCAGTCGTCCGGTGAAGCTCCAAAGGTCAATCTGCCAATGTGATGTTTTTGGCATAAAATGCCGTCTTTTATGCACGTTTCCTCCTAGAGCTTCCAAATCACCTGAAATACAAAACAACACTAAAAAGTAACTGTTCGCATAATAAAGTGAATGAAATGGTGGGATTTAATGACTCGACGAGTCGTATAAATACGGCTCATCACAGGTTTAGCTTATAGTAGATTCATAGGGGAAGAGATGGAGACTACTGTTCTGCTAGAATTTGCCTTGAAGGGCTAAACGATGTTGTTTTGCACCGGAGGGAAAACTAAGTTCGGGTCAGGATCGGAACGCTAACGTTATGGGCTGGCGCTCTTGGGTTTAATTGGACGGCGTCGTGTCATCGAGGGCGCGGCTTTTTGAGGGAGAGGCGAGACATCATCGTTGCCCAGAAGAGGAGCGCTTAAGTTAGGCGGCTTCGTTTTCGCAAGCACGAGATTGATCCGAATTTGTCTTGAAGCTGCGTCGTTTTGAACTCGTGTAGGTGGGGGGGGTACTTAAGCTCACTCCTAGAGTTCGATTAGGGTTCATCTTTCGATTGGGGGCTTTTGTAATGAAGTGCAATTCTTGGACACTCGTCTGCGATTGAAGCTCGAAGCACGCTCTACGTTCACTTGCGACTTTGCTAAAAAGTGATTGATTAAATCGACGCGCGACACAACTGTTGTTTGTGCTGAAGGCATATTTGGACGACCGGCATTCTGGGTTGTCTCCGACATCCTCTGGTGATTCTCTGCTATTCAAGTCATCTTGTTCAGTTTGTGGTTATTCTACTACGAATTGGTTGCAAGTGATATTGGGGTAGAGTTTAGGCCAAGTGCTGCATATATGATTGTGTAACCTGAAAAACCAAGCAAATAGTAATATTATTTTCGAGTTCCCAAGAGGCTCACCAAGGAGTAGGCGTTGTTGCCATTTGGTAGCAGTGTTCTAACCTTGTAAATCTTCTTGTTCTTAGATTAGGTTTTATTTCTGCATTTGCCTGAAATTGAACAAATTGGATTCTAAAGCTTAGAGAATTGAATTGAGTAATTGGTGAATCCGATTATAACACGAGAAAAATGAAAAAAGAACATCAGCCGGGGAGAATACTGGTTGATAGATATATTGTGCTTGGAAAACCTTCGTCGTCTCTAATTTTAATGTGCTTCTCACTTCGAGTTTCTGATGCAATAGAAAAAAAAAGGTGTGCTTCTCCTTTGGAGATCTTCTTCCAACAGAGCTAGCGTGTAACTCTCATTCCCATAACTACCTTCTTCCACTGGAGATGTCAGATCTCTACAGATACAGGCTTCTGTTTATTTGCACAAATAGTAATATGTGATAGACTTTGAACAATGCATAAAAAGAAAAAATGTATTTGATCCAAATAGTCTTACAACAGAATCTTGTTCTCGGTTATTTTGAGCAGCTTCGTCTTCCTACTAACTAATCACCAAAATATGTTGCGCATCTCAGTAGCTGACTGATCACAATTATATATACTGCTCTTCCTCCTCCATTGGGGGGTCTGCCCAAACTAAATGCCCTGTCGTAGATCATATCCAAAACAGGTTACAGGTTTGTGCCCTGTCCCACACTATAAGCTTGCCAGCAACAATAATCCTAGTAATTTATGTAGTATTTTGTTGTCAACTAAGACTATACCTGAATTTCGAATAATAAATATTCTCTTTTTTTATAAAAATTTTTTTTTATTGTTTATGTTTTGGCTGAATATAAGTAGAATTAGAGAATAATAGTTGCATTTGGATGAGCCACTTCACAAACCAATTAACCTCACAAGTGAAATAGTGGTAAGGAATAAGGATACAGAGAAACATGACGAGAGAGAAGGGAAGAGAATGTGTACCTTTCAAGCTTGGTCTATACCGCGCTCCTCATCATCATTATCAGCACATATGCATTATTCTCCCAAGACCTCTAAGATTAGGAGGGTTTGCTATTTCACCTACCCTAATTTCTATGGCGCCCTTTGAGCAAAATCTTCATTGGTCTTCACTGTCTTTGTTTCTTTTCCCATCATACCATCTTCCATGCATTTGCTGACCACTCCTTCCCTTTCACCCTCACTCTCTCCAGGATCATGCTACATTTCACGTGGATCGCCATTTCTCCTTCCCCTTGTCCCCCTGATCCTAATTTAAAATATATAAAAAAGAAGAAGAAGAAGATAAAATTGTGATCACATTTAGCCTTTAACCCTTCCTTGTTCTAAAATATCTAACTTATATTGTCAATAAATGATAACTGCAATTTCTCTATAATACATTGAATAATCTTGACATTATTTTGTTTTCTTTTCTTTTCAACAAGAATAGCACTCAATAATGATATAGTAATGTTCAAATATATATCAGGATGAACAAGGCTAACAGACGAGTGTGTCAATAAGAAATTACTGTGAATTAAAAAAAAATAGTATTAAAACCGGGCCTGGTGATTGAGTGTTACCAGTCTTCTAAATGCACAAACAGAAGAAAAGATGAATAAAATGATGAGTGCAAGTTTAAGTGTTCGTACAGAAACATACACGCGGGTTGTTGTTGGGGGATTTGATAGTCGATTTCTTCTTCCCTAATCCTTATCAGATTGGATCTGCAGCTCGTCGTTTGGTTGGGCGATTTAAAAATACGAAGAAGAAAAAAAAAGAACTAATTCTAATTTTGGTGGTATAAATATATACCAAAATTAAAAATACTTGGGGGATGGGCCCAATGAACATATTTTTATCCTTTTATCACGAAATAAATAAAATGCTGTCTTTCGAGAATCCAATCCATCCGGATATCGGAGCACTACTCTTCCCGCCGCAGTAAGTGAGATTATTATTGACTGACTGATTACGTCGTCTTGGCTTCCGATGACGACGATAAAGCGAAAAGATATGGTGACATCACGACTGGTTGAATTCTCCTTCAGAGACGCCATAAATCCTGCTTACAACCCTAATGTCGATTCCTGCTTTCCTCAGCCCCTTCCTCCCTCTGTGAGTTCTTTTTCTGTACAGATATTCACTAAGATTAATATGTACCGACAGTAGCCGTCTTGTGAAAATTTAATTGAAAATGAACCGTTCAATTTGGGCAAAAACTGTTCTTTTATTTTCTACTCTTTCATTGTATCCTTTTGTTGATTGGCTTCTGCTCTGAGATTTTTTAAATCACGATTTACCAGTGCTTTGTGTGCAAAATTATTAAAATGTTATGCTTACATTGCCTGCAATTAACGCAAAATGAGATGGCTTTCCTGGTGCCTTTGATTCATGAATATATAAGAAAAATCCATGGTCCATATCTGTTGAAGCTCACACGCGTATCTATTAGTATGACATGCAGCAATAAATAACATAGTGTCTTTGTCTATTGAGTCCTGCTACAATTTGCATCATTAGGAAGCCTATGCATGTGATTCTGTAGTCAATAGTTGGTTAGAGTATATAAAAATACATATGCCTTTTGCCATTGTGAGACTCGATCAATACTCATATGTAGCTGTTGTAAAGTGATGTTTTTTCCAAACCTCTTTGTGTAAGTTGTTAACAATACTCATGTCCTTTTCACTTGTTCTCATGAGGGATTAGTTTTGCTCCCATATCTAGGGCAAATGACTCTTTGTATTTGGATAACTCAGGTGGTCGTATCATATTGTAGTGTGAATTTGGTCGGATAAAGTTTCATTTAGTTCCCTATCCATCGTTATGGATTCATTTATCCAAAAATAATAATCTTATGTTTGATTGTTAGTTCATTCTCATTGCTGCTCAGTAATATTTTCCAATGTGCCTTGAGAACACTTAAGATTTGCTACGTGTCTTAGACCTTAGCATGTCTCTTGTGTGCAAAGCACAACATTTGGTGCATTGTTTTCCACGCATCATCTTTTCCCTTTTTGAGTGAAATGAAAAAATTAGATTTTTTTGGTCCCCGAGTTCCTTATTATTACTTTTTATTCGAAATTAAAAATTGGGGCTGCAGGTAACATCTTCTGTTGAGACATCATTGGCTCTTGAGGGGTCCAATATTAATGCTACAAATCCGTTGCATAAGGATGTGCTTCTGGAAAAGAAAAGTGCTGAGGCTCTGCGATGTGACATTTGTAGCATCATTTGTAACAGCAAAGAGATGCTTGATAATCATTTGTCGGGGAAAAAGCACAGAAAGAAAACAAAAGCACAAAGTCCCGATACTTCATTGTTGGATCATGTAAAAATTGAACACATTGAAGGTGCAGAAACAAAGAGTGTTAAGAATTTGGATAATGGTGCATTGCCTGGATTAAAAGAAACCCAAGCATTGTTCCATCGACATGTATCCCTGAAGAAACATGCTTTAGTGGTTGACGGTGAAGGTCCTGACACCATGATGCTAGAACCTTCAACCATTTGTGCTCCCGAGGTCTCAAAGATGCACAAACCAAAACACCAGGAATGTAGTGAATCAGTTGCAGACAACACATGCAATCGTACAGATGTTCATGATGAAATCATGACCGATAAAGGGCTACGACCTCAGTCGAAAGCAGACTATTCTGCGGAGCCAATGTTGCATGCCTCAAATGGTTATCTGGCTGAGGGTACACTGAACCTCGTAGAAGTTTGTGCATCAAGAGCATCGGTGCAGGTTTGCACTGTATGCAACATTTTCAATTATAGTGAGGAATCATTGCAAAAACACTTGGCAGGAAAGATACATGCACGAAATGTAAAAAAAATTAGCACTGTGACATCTTCTCCGGTCAGTGTCCACCCAATTGAGATTCTTGGGTTAAATAATTTAAAACCTGCAAGAGAACCCTGCAGTCCAGCTGATCCTTTAAGTGTTGTTCCAGTTGGGAGTATGGAAATCGAAGAACCCATTTCATCAGAAGGTGGCACTGCAATGCTGTCACCAAATGTTTGCCCAATGTGCAACATTAAATGCAACAGCCAGGAGCTCTTCACACGCCATTTAGCTGGGAAAAAACATGCTTCCAAGGTAAAACATTATTTGATTCTTGTACTAGTCTGACAATATATGTCTTCAGTATCTTTATGCTTTCATTAAGAATTCACCTCGACTTTCAACTGTATACTACTTAATGTGCATTCATACAAAAAAGAAAGAATAGATAAGTGTTGTTTGCTTACTGGCAATGGATTGCACACTTATCATTTACACGCTTTGCATGGCAACATTTATTTTTTCTAATATGCAATGGTCTTTTTATAGGTTCGCAAGTTAGGTTCAGATACTCATACTCCAGATCTTCATATGAAGGGTGATGGTGCATCCAGAAATTTTCCATTAGTTCAGTTTCATGGTCATGATCCTACAGTTACATCCCATGATGTTGAAGAGTTCAATGATGCTTCCAGTATCAATCCGATGGTTCCTCGAGATAATAATCCTTCAGAAAAATCAGCTGATTGTATGATTTCAGATGCTGCTCTCAGTACCATACCGGTGACTCGACCTAAAGATGATAATTCTTGTAATGGAACTGATGGGGCTACCCTACAAGACTATGAAAGTGAAGCAAACCAGAGAGCTTCAAAAAGAGGTAAGGTTGTTCAATTCGCTTATTGTGATGTTTGCGAAGTATATTGCAATAGCTGTGAGATTCTCAAGACACACAAAATGGGGAAAATGCATTTGAAACAATTGGAGAAGCTAGGGAAGTCAGAGAAAGGCATTATAAACCCTGAGGAAGTCGTGATTTCTCCAAGAATAGTTGCCTCAATGGATTACCAATATGGCAACAAAAGTAGTGTTTCCGACCTGAGTATGATAGTTCACGAGCAAGTTGAGGCATCAAAAGGTATCATTAACTCTCAAAAGCAGAACAGTATGCAAGAAGCATCAGAAGATGCATATAGTAGTGTTCCCGAAGCGAGTATGAACGTTCACAACCAAGTTGAGGCACCAAAAGACATCATTAACTCAGAGAACCAGAACAATATACAAGAAGCATCACAAGATGCAAATGTCGGTTGTACTCTGTGCAAAGTTGTGTGCAATAGCCAAATGACGCTTTCCACTCATCTTGCTGGAAGGAAGCATGCTGCTATGTTACGTAAAACAGTTCAAAGTGAAACAGGGTCTGGCTTCTGAAACCGAAACTGGAGGAAGACTTGATTCTGGCTGTTACTGATTTGCTTTTTTGGCAGTGATGCCTTTATGTTGTTAGTCAGTAAGGGTGTAAAAGAGTCTGACTTTTGAATTCAAAACTCATATCGACTGGGAAGTCCGACATTGTATATCTATGGACACTTTTTTTTCCTTTCATTTTGATACAATTGTTAACAAAGGAACAAACCAGGAGGAACAAAACATTCTCAAGTTTCACATGGAATTAAAATAATTTTGATATTATTTTATCAAGATTACGTCGTTTAATGGAGGCGTACGAAGTTAATTTCACTTGTTGGGATGACGCGAGCTGTCCTTTTTGGAGAACTGAGCCGAGAACTCCAAAAGCCCATTGGCCGGATTCGGATCCCGTACTGCACTGCAGATTGCTGCAAAACGAATACGACATCGTTTTGTCTTTAATTTTTAAAATAACTCACTTGCTCACGTGACCTTTTAATCTCAAATTCTCAGAAAACCCTGCTTCTCTTTAAACACAGACCCACCCACACCCAATTCTGCAACATTCTACAGAGGTTGTACTCTCAGATTTCTGAAACTGGGCAACTGCAAATTGTATTATCATGCCCTGATTTTACCAATAGTTGGTCACTGTCTGAGGCCACATGTTACTTGTCTCTGTTTGATCTGCAACAGGCTACTTAAATTAATCTCAATGATCAGCAATCAATGCAACAATAAAACAAATCTCACAATAAAATCTCAGTGTGCTCCATGATTTCTGTTGTATATATAAACAACTCACCGCAGTTCCTTGATCACAAGCATTCATACAGACACTCTTCTGTTATCATAATGGTCATTGAGCATGGAAAACTTGTCGAAATGGTGAATGTATGGAAAATCAGGAGTTCAGGACACCACTGATAGTCCAAAAAGAAGCGCAGATTCTGACTTGCAAGTTGCAAGGCTCATGACTGAGAGGCTAATATTGTGAAATCCAAGAGTGGCGGATCAGTTAAAATGGTTCTGCTCAGCACCTTTGTTGCAGTCTGTGGCTCTTTCGAGTTTGGATCCTGTGTAAGTATCCAGGTCCACTCCAATTTATCTGTTCCTCAAGACATGCCTACTTCATCATTTACTGGTTTCATGCTTGTTTCGTCACAGGTGGGTTATTCAGCTCCAACTCAATCCGCCATCAGAGAAGATCTGAACCTGTCTTTAGCACAAGTAATATCTTTACTCTCACAGGTGGCTAAGCTGCCCAGTTTCAGAAATCTGAGAGTCCAACCTCTGTAAAATGTTGCAGAATTGGGTGGAGGTGGGTATGTGTTTAAAGAGAAGCAGGGTTTTCTGGGAATTTGAGATTAAAAGGTCACGTGAGCAAGTGAGTTATTTTAAAAATGAAAGACAAAACGATGTCGTATTCGTTTTGCAGCAATCTGCAGTGCAGTACGGGATCAAGAGAAGATGCTTGGCTTGATCATAGAGGAGTTTTACTTTACTTGCCTTCCAAACTACTGTTCTAATCCCTTCCAATGACAAACCCAAGAGTTCATGCATAGATGGCTTTCAGATAGTGACTTGAAAATTTTGTGATAAAAAAATTAATGCTTGTTTCCATTATAAAAGTTTTGATTGATGCTACAATCTGCATTAATCCGGCCTGAAGGATATGGAGAGCATCATCAAGCAAAAGAGGTACAAATTCGCCTCATCGCCCTTTCGCTTACTTGGCTAGCTTCCTCTATCGACACGTTCTATGCATTTTTTTTCCAATCCTAGGGTGAGTTTCTCGGATACTGGAAGAGACGGCCGGTCTCAAAAATCAGCTTCCTTCGAGGAAGGTAAACTAATTCTGTTACAAAAGTAGTTATGATGGACACTTTCGATATAATGCAGGCTGGGCTAATTATAGAGTATCGTAATGCTTGCAGAAGATTATAGCTCAGTGCAAAACTGGCTCAAGAGGCAGATTGCAGGACAGACTATCGGGCATGAGTGTGATTCGGGTGATGAACTATTTGCAACTTCAGTTGCAGCAGCTGCATATGCTGTTCATTCGCTGGATGTTGCAAATGCCAGTTTCCGAAATGGAAAAATATTAACCAAGGCAAAAAGCCGAAAAGGTGATCATCAAGGTCAAATACCCAAAACTAGGACCACAGAAATTGTACCAGCAAATACAAGTAAGGGTAACATATAAAACTCCGCAAGGTGTTGTCAGATTGTTTTTTCTCTATTCATTTATTTTCCGAAAAGTCAAAAATTTATTCGAGACGCAAGAAAGTGCCTTCAGTAAAGGTTTGTGTCTAAGTTATTCTCATTGAATTATAACAGGACAAGAGTCGACGAAGAGTCCCTCATTCGGAACAAAGCCAACAATAGAAGGTCCCCTAACCCGCAAGCCAAGCAAGATATCTTCAGCTTCTTTAAGGTCCACATTCTATAAGAATGATACAAATGCCAAAATTGACGCTTGGGAGAGGGCTGAGATCGAAAAGATCAAGAAAAGGTCAGCAATGATTGAATAATACTACTTAAATTACTTAATTTAGTTCCAACATAAATGCATGCCAGTGAATGTTAACTAGTTTGATCCGACGAAAACACAGGTACAACAAAATCAGATCAACAATAAAATATTGGGAGGACGACAAGAAAACAAGAGCCAAAATCAAACTCCAAAAGAAAAAGGTTGTGCGCCCTTACAGATATCGATCTCTGATATTAAGTTCTTTCACACTACTTACAAAGCATAAATAATTACGTTTATGCAGATTGAGCTGGAATGCAAAAAGGAAAGGAACCAGCGTCATTATGAGCTCAAAATCGCACAAATAGATGTGATTGGAAGAGGTGCTAGAAGTAACATGGAAGAGAAGATGAGAAGTGACGAAACTAAGGTTAAAGAGAGAGCAAAGAAAATGAGATCAAATCGCAGAGCTGCATATTTTCCGTGCTTCTAAAATTTACTAACTGTTGAAATAGAGGCCAATCCTTATATATGTGCTGCAGAATGTCCCAATGTACAAGGAAAAAAATACAATAATGTTTATATCGTCGATGACCCAAAACTACATTCGTTCGGGTTCTAAATCCACACAAAAATTAAAATTTGACAAATCCATCCAACAGCACGCAAATTGAAACATGTCTGAGGGCCATTGTAAAAGATGTCCAGCAGCAAATCAAGTGGCTGAGTGTTGTTTGTATTGTATATGTTTCATCTTTTCCAAGTCCATCAGTTTGTCAGCTAAAAGTGTTGTGTTTGTCATCCAAGTGTTGGAGCGTAAATTCTCATGCAAGTCTCCTATCTTTAGGACACACCCTATCATTGATTTGGTTCCTTAAAGACGAAGATCACTTGAACGTCCAACGATTTAGCAGACACATGCATATAACCTTCCTTCGCTTTACTATTTTATATGCAATCCGATGCACCTTCCATCCCAAAAAATGCCTATTCATATGCATGTTTATACTTACCATTTCGGCACTAAAGGCATATTTTTAAACTCAAATCTGAAGTAAAGGGCAAGCAAACACTATACCTACTGTAGTTAGTACCATTTCCCTAAAACGTAAACATAATGAGTATGTTTAGTGGATCGGTGGATGTGGATCTATTCTATTCGGTAGAATCGTAGATTAAATGATCCAAAGACTCGCAAAAGTATAAAAAGTGCATTTTGGAGTTGGGGCTTTTTGTCCTTGGAAAAACTAAAGTTCTGCATTTTTCTAAGCATTTAGATCATTCGAGGGACTCGTAAATTCATCGAAATACGGTGGATTCATTTAAGCGCTCCTGCTCTGTGTCTATTTTGACATCTTTTATATGATGATGACATAAGACTTTACTCAAGGCAAAGCAACTAAACAAGCATTGTTATTTTGACTCGCCCAGTTTTACTAAATGACCAAAGTTAGAATTAATAAATGATGTCCCCTTGGGATGGACCCAAGATCTGCTTTCTAGGGTGGGTCTCCCTTTTTTAATATATTCTTATCAGACTACTAACAATCTTTTTCATCCATACAAAATAAGAAGCCCTCTGCATCTGCATCAATCTCATATTCCAAAAAAAAGTAAAAGAAAACATGGTTTCTGATCAAAGAAGTCGATCGAAAACCGTCTGTGTAATCGGTGCTGGCCCGTCGGGTTTAGTTGCAGCCAGGGAGCTAAGAAGGGAGTTCCATAAAGTGGTGGTGATGGAGCAATCCCATGACATTGGAGGTCAATGGCTGTACAACTCCCAAACTCAAAATGAACAACAAGTCTCATTAGGCCATCTGCGTTACACCACCGACAGCGGAGTTCATAGTAGTGTCTACGCGTCGTTGAGGCTAACATCGCCGAGAGAGATCATGGGGTATTCTGACTTCCCATTTGTTGTCAAAAAAGGGAGAGACACCAGGAGGTTTCCAGGGCACCAGGAGCTGTTTCTGTACTTGAAGGACTTTTGTGAGTGTTTCAAGTTGAGGGAGTTAATTAGGTTCAACACCAAAGTTGAGTATGTGGGCATGGTGAATTATGGATGTGTTGGTGAGGATTTGAAGTGGGTTGTCAAGACTAAAACTTCCACCGGTGTGGCAGTGGAGGAGATTTTTGACGCAATTGTCGTGGCCACCGGGCATTACACGCAGCCTCGATTGCCCAAAATCAAAGGTACATTTTAATATTTTATAATTTCAACTTGAAATCACATTGAGTATTGTTTGTTCACTTTTTTATATCAATCTGCACTAGGGATGGATACTTGGAGAAGAAAGCAGATACATAGTCACATCTACAGAGATCCTGCACCATTTCGCGATGAGGTGATTCAAAAAAAATTGAAGACCCTTAGATTCTAATAAGTGAAACTGTAATCAAAGTTGTTTAATTTTAACCTAAATGATTCCTTTTCTTCCCCAGGTTGTGGTGGTTGTTGGGAACTCGCTTAGCGGGCAAGACATCTCAATGGAGCTGGTAGATGTAGCTAAGGAGGTACACTTAAGTTCAAACACACTCGATATAACCGAAGGCTTGTCTAAAGTCATTTCCAAATATAAGAATTTACATCTTCATCATCAGGTACATCTTTCAAATGGATTCAGCTAGTTTAATTTGCCATTGATATTAAAAACTGCTGATCTTGTTAAACATGTCTTGAAGATCGATACCCTTTGCGAAGATGGTCGTGTCATTTTCAACGACGGATCCTTCATCAGGGCAGACACGATCATATACTGTACAGGGTAAGTAACTAAATGTCAGAATCAAATAAATGTTGATCTGAAGAAAAAAAATATTACAAAGCTTGACTTGCAAGGATGTGTATGGTTGCAGGTATTCATATTCCTTTCCGTTTCTTGACATTCAAGGCATTATAACGGTCGATGATGACAGAGTAGGGCCGTTGTACGAGCACACTTTTCCACCTTCACTTGCGCCTAGCCTCTCCTTTATCGGCATTCCTAGAAAGGTACATAGCTTTCCACATTTTCATTTCCGAGTTCAAGGTAACTTGTAACTCAAGGTACTACGTCGAGGTGATGACTTTTGAAGTTTGTGTAATGAGTAGTTGATAGGGTTTCCTTTCTTTGAGGCGCAAGCGAAATGGGTAGCCCAGTTGCTTTCTGGGAAAAGAACATTACCATCATATGAAGACATGATGGTTTCTATAAAGGAGTATTATCAGTCGAGAGATGTTGCTGGCATCCCAAAGCACAATACTCATGACATTGCTAATTTTGAGGTACATACTATTTTTTTCTTCTCAGTTTCGCAACTCATCATTGATCGATGAATAATGTATATCGTGAATGGTTTGATGCAGTACTGCGACAGATATTGTGATCAGGCCGGCTTCCCACGATTGGAAGAGTGGCGTAAGGATCTCTGCGTCTCCGCTTTACAAAGTGCTGCGACCGATTTAGAGACGTACCGTGATTGCCATGATGATGATGATGATGATATCATGCTACAAACTGCGCTTCAGAGCTCTCATTTCACACAATCTGGAGAGACTAACTATTAGGCAACTCCTCCCGGTTTTAAGAAACTGCAACGCATTTTATCAGTGCATTTGGACTAGCATAAGTTATTTTGGGTACAATTTAGCTTTGCTTCACAGTAGTTCTAAACAGAATTTGTAACAAATCAATTCAAAAAAAAATTAATAAAGTTACAAAAAGAAATATTCGCCATCTGTGGGAATCGAACCTACCCTATCATTTTCATTCATATTATGAATTTTTTTCTTGAGCGCTTAGTTTCAAGCTAGATATAGAAATAATGCAGAGGACCTTACCCAGTGGCTGATATTTCCCTACAGGTTTATCATCATCATCGTCATATATAGCTTGATGATAGCTTTGAGAATGGAGAGTTTCCTCTTTAAGAGCTGCTTGAGCAGCCTTTCTCCTCTGTTTTTGTTCGCGCCATTTCCTTAGTTGACCTTCCACTACTACTTTAGATCTTTCAGCTGATTCAGCTCTGGTCACAGCTTGTTCTGCCCGAGTCCTGAATTCATTCACTTTTATCACCGCAGCTTCGTGCTCCTTTTTCAACACTTCCAGTTCATTTCTAACCTCATTGTTTCTCAGCTTTTGCTAACAAAGACTGGTATTCTTCCAGAGAGATTGATACAATGTTATTTGATTCTGACCCTCCAAGTGATTGAAACGTGAAGTTTTCATCTTCATGGCTATTTTGTCACACAAAAGTCGCTTTGTTTTTAGCTTCAGAGTCTCTCTTTTTGCCTCCTCTGCCTCAATAGCCAATTGCTGAACTGCAAGGTAAAGCCCTGACCTCACATTGTTGCCTATAGCTTCGGATACAGCCGCAGCTGCGATCTCTGATCGTCCTTCATGCAAATCTGATTTAAGCGTAGCTATCTCTATCTGCACTTCATTTTCCCCTTTGTTGATTTCATCTAGTTCCTGCTTTGCACGCTCAAGATTGTCAGAGAGCTTCTCAACTTGGCGATTCAGTAGTTCTGAATCTTCCTTTGCATTCTTAAGCTCCATCCTCAACAAACCCAACTCCATATTTAAGGACTCAATATAACTGTTCGGTATTTTTGCTTTCTTCAGCTTTGAGTTTTGTCCTAAATAAGTCCACTGTTTCCAAAGCCTCCGCCGCAGCATCTTCTGAAAAGCTACTCAGTTCTCTAGCATCCTGTAGTTCTGACTGTAACGAGTCGATAAACAATGACTTTGAAAGAAGTTGATGTTCCAACTCTTGTATAGTCTGCGTTTGGTGTCGCATGCTAATCAGCTCTGTCTGAGCAGCCTGTAATTCGACGCAGACATCCGAAAGCTGCTCCTTTATCTTCAAAGCTTCCGACAGCTGACATACCATTTTATTCATCTCAATCTCAAGCTTCTGTTTCTGACCTTTCGATTCCGCGAGACAACCCATGTATGCATCTCTTTCAGCTTCACATTCCTCGAGCTTAGTTGATAGTTCACGAACGGTTGTCCGATATTGCTGCAGATTCAGCAAGGCCTGTAAGTTCTCTGAACCCTTTGCTTCAAGTTGCACCTTGTAGTTAGCTAATTCCTTATGAAGTCCATCCATGTCCTTATGGCTGTCTAGATCCAGCTAGCAGTAACACAAAACAAAAATACAATCAGACCCAAATCCATGCCTTGCTGATGATAGTAATTATTAATTACCAGCTTATACATTTGCTCTTACATCTCTGCTGGGAGATCTCAGCTTCTTAGGTTCATTCTTCTCACCAAAGTAGCACAATGCAGCTTGGACGGATTCAATCGACTTGGTATCAATTTCCCCATACCTGTTTCCATGGCCAGGTACGCAGCAGTTGAGTGACAGTACAACCCTGTGCAGTTCTGTAACAAATAAAGACTGAAGTTTTAGAAGAACTCCATCAATATATACACCACAATTTTATATGCACAGAAGCAAACTAAGGAGAGGCTAAAATTGCCCGCTATTGTCGGAAAACAGTAGATAAAATGAGAAAACTGTCGAGGTTGGAACAACCTAGTGCATATGTAGAATCGCCGCCACCGCCATGGGACATTTTATATTTGCATTAGCCGGTTAGCTTTGGGATGATCGATCCAAGTGGAAACCCAAGGATTTGGGATTTGTTTATTCCCCAGTTGATGAGAATATCTGAGCCTGAGGAAAGTTTATAATAAGTGAAAATAACTATCAAGTGAATTTTGTATCAAACAGTTTGGTAATCCTTTTCATTTTACAAAATTGACTTTTACTCTTTGTTTTTTTTTTCGAGGCACCATTTATAACCTTTCGAGTATCTCGTCCTTGTAGCAAACTAGCAACCCCAGCTAAGTCTAACTGAATGGCTCTTGTTGCTCAATCTCTCAGAATCTTTCGGAGCAAGCTCTAATTTATGTGTCAGGTTAAGATGAGGCAGGAACGTAAGGGGCTGCTTTGATTCGGATTAAAAGTTATATCTGACATGTTGTATCCTTATTAGGAACATGAGGGGCAACAAATTTCTACATTTGAGCAATCTTTTACTGCAGCTTGCAAGCTTTTCATCAAATAATATCATTACTACAACTCAAGTGTGAAGGGGGCTCGGTATGCAGAAGAGATGCAGAATTTAATGACCAAAAGATCAGAATTCAGAAGGAAACATACCTCAGCATTTGTTAGATCAAAACCATTCAGAGCTCTAAACTGAGAAGTCCGTGGAGGTCTGTTAATTTAGAAACTCCCTAAAGCTGTTTCAGGCAAAGTTTAGAACTCTTAGAAAATTCCAACAGTTCAAATAAATGGAATAAGGAAACTGGCACTGATGATTTGATAATGTTACATAGGGAGGCATGAGTAAACTTGCTCCATCAAAATGAAAAGGCAGTGATTAAAAGTAGTATAACTTACACTGGAAATGCAAAGGATTTCACACTTGCTCCACCATCATCAGAAGAGGTAGGGGACCTAGACCCGTTATTTTTAGATGGTACTTTAATTTCACCACGATTTTGTTCATTTTCTCTAATGACCTCTTTCATTGTTTCTGCAGCCGCTGCTTCAGTTGCACGCACGCCCGGATGTGAGTCGGGACAAGCTTGATAAGCTGACTGCGGAATATTAGAGAGGTTCATCATTTCACCGGTGGTTGTCGGCCTCATACTTGTTGGTAGTTCCCCAGATACACCGAGATCTCTGGATTTGTTTCGCTCTGCAAGTCTCATGTCCGTCCCAAGCTCTCCAGATTTTTTATACATACTAAGCTCGCCAGATTTCTTATACATGCCAAGCTCTCCAGACTTACCCAAATACTAAGCGAAGTCTCTAGTGAAACTCATGTTCCCCATTTGAATACTGAACATGGATTCTGAAATCTTCCCCTGGTAGATGAGATGTTGTTCTGGTCGAGATCCAGAGCAAATCCTAAAACAACTTATGCGCTAAAACAAGTAATGCGGAAATAAAACGACACGCAAAGTTGTTACCCAGTTCGGCGTTAACGAGCCTACGTCTGGGGGGCGTTCTCTAGCTCGGTGGATAGCAATTCACTATTATTGAGTATTACGAGTACAGGGTTTACCGTTTACAGAATCCCTCTTAAACAACCTGAGCCTCAGACACTCTAGTAATTGCAATCTAGGTCTCCCCCTAGATCTTCGCTCCCGCTTCGTATCCACCAGAATGATTCTCCGTGAGAATCAGCGCCTTCTCCCGAATGCGCAGTAACGGAACTTCAGTGCGAGCCTTCAGCTTTGTCCTTCGATCAATCTGTTGAGCACCAATGCAGATTGATCCGAGCGCCTTCGAGTAACCAGTGACGGTTAGTTCTCTAGCCGTATACGTGCGTCGTGAATAACCAGTTACAATTGATTCACCACCGTTTGCCTCCTCCTCCCTTCAATGAGTATGAGCGTGTATTGTATCTCCGTGAGTGCTGCTAATAACCGAGTATTAGCACTCTTTATATAGAGCGGTCGAAACCCTAAAACAATAAGGATTCCTAAACTAAACCGCCTCTATATTTTAGGAAATCTTTCCTAATCTGTTGCGCATATCTCTTGTAGATAATACTCCGTTCGAATCTTCAAACTAGATTAAGCAACCTACGATTATCTTCTCGACTAAGATAGCTTCAAGCGCAAGCAACCGACACCAAGGATATTTCAATAATCCATAAGCACCTGACTCGACAAATATGATTTAGGAAATTCACTGCCGCGTCAGAGTTGTGCTAAGTCGGCTTAGACAAGTTTCCAAATCCGAATATGGAAACTTCCAACTTCTGTCCACTGATGTGCAACCGCCTTGATCTTCCAACGGTCGACTAGGTTTCCTAATCTGATTTAGGAAACACTTCTTTTGCTTCAACTTGTTCTAGGACAGTTGTCTCTTCCAGTCTTGAACAACAGCTAGAACAACTATACTAAGTTTTGCCAAACTACATGCCATATAAACTAACAATCTCCCCCTTGACATTTTTGGCAAAACTACCTATTTGAAGCTACCTGTACTACTAATACAGTTGAATCTTTGAGAAGATTTCAAACTCCCTAGCTGTGCTACTAACTAAGCTACAAACTGAATCTTTGAGGAGATTTCAAACTCCAAACACAATAAAAGCACAACGAATCTTTTAAGGAGATTTCAAACTCCAAATTTACTCCCCCTTTTTGCCATAAAGTGACAAGGGAGTGCACAAAACATAGCACGAGTTCAAAAATAAAAAAACAGAGAGTTCAAAAAAAAATGTTTGTAGGAAGAGCAGAGTGCATCACCAGAATTAGTAGTCGGACTCCTCATCACTGGGTTCATCATAAGCCGATTCACCATCATCTTCTTCCTCCGGATAGCGCAGGCTCACCAAAAGTTTTGTGATCTTTTTCTTTCTGGCCATGAGCAGCACTATTCTCTCACTCGCATCAGCTAACTCTTCTTCAAGATGTGTGATCATCCTCTTCCGAGTGACAGCAGGGACATGAGCACCTGATGCATCCAGAGATTGCTTAGATAACTTCTTCTTAGGCTTGATAGGTGCATCTAGGTCCAGATCCACAATATGTGAACCAGAAAAGTGCTTGTGATCTGCAAGGAACACCTTTGGATCTCCAGTCAACTTGTCCTGACTTGTCAAGATATCTGGATGTTGTCCTACCACAAGTTGGTGAATCAGCGAGGGGAAACCAATCGGATGATTGACTTTAACAGAAGATGCATGGCTAGCAATTTGATAAAAAATAAGACGCCCAAGGTCAATCTTTTTCCCAGCCCCAAGAGTTTTCAGAATAGCGCCCATTGTATGGCCAAGCGTTGTATGATGATTATTCGGCAGCCAGTTATGAACGGCAATGCTGTGGAGCAAGGAGTGCTTCGAAGAAAGCTCCTTCACCGGGAAGGTCATGGTGAACCACTTTGAACGAACACCGCCAGTAAGAGCAACTGCAATCTTGTGCCAATTAATTGGGGTTCTCACCAATATTCAAAGCTCCTGCTTCAATCCCGAAATAATCATTGATACCATCCGGAGTAATGACCACCTGCTTGCCTCTCACACTAGCCATTCCAAAGGCCGAGTTTTCAATATCTGCAAATCCTTCTGGTAGGTTAGCGATAACTTCCCTCACAAGACTTGCTGCAAAAGGCTTAGCCATTGCAACTGATGGCCACAAATCCACTCCTTTGATCAGACTAATTATCTCCTTGGCTGCATACTTGTCAGCATCCAACACCCTTTCAGCCACGATCTTCCTCTTCTGAACCAGATCCCATTTCTTAGCATGATCATCTGACACAAACCACACACCATTCATCACAACTCCAGATTCAAACTGGACTTTCTTCCCTTTTTCTTTAACCTTGCCTGAAGGAGAACTTTTCTTAGCTTTCTTTGCAACTGGTGAAGCAGCCTTCTCAAGATCAGACGCTTCTACCTCATTTGTTTCTTCGACAACAGTAGGAGAAGGTACCTTTCTCTTCTTTGGCACAACGGCCTTTGTCTTAGCAACAGGTTTTGACTTAGTAATTTGTTCCTTACTTGCTGGAACATCCTTCTGAGCTTTCTTTCGCAACTCTGACAGCTTGAGAGAACCATCTCCAGAATCCTTACTCTGCTTCTCCATCTCTTCATCCTCAGCAACTAGACCTGGTTGACTGATTTCACCTTCTTTAGCAACTTTAGAAGAGAACTCTTCTTCAACATATTGCTCAACAACATCAAACAGACTTTGGAGAGACTCATCAACTTTGTCAGACTCCTTACGAGAAGCCTCTTCTTCTTCATCGACCGACACTTCGGTATCTTCTTTTGCAGGCTCAGCTTGCACCTCTGCACTTGAACTCTCAGCAGCTTCTGGAACATCTTCACCAGAATTTCCAGCAGAAGCTATACTCTGCTTGTCTTGACTCACTTCCTTTTCGTCAGACCCAGAAACATGGTGTTCATCAACAGCACCCTCTTCATTACCAACAACCTCATCTTGTTCACTAGATTTTTCATCCTCAGACTCAGACACGATAACCTTACGCTTCACAGTCCTAAACTTCTCCTTCACCGGAGTTTTCTTACAAGCAACCATCTTAACCCTTGTACCTTTCATCACAGGAGAGCGTTTTTCTAGCGCACCAGCTACAACCTCCGGCTTTTCTCCAACAATTTCTGAGCCAACCACAGATACACCAGGCAAACTAGGACTACTCATAGTTTTTGTAGATTTGGAAATATTTGAGAGTACCTCTTGTGCCGATTTCTTTGCTGGTTCTTTGGTTGAGACAGGCTTTAAAGCAGACGCCTTTTTGGAGATTTCCTCCGGAACGGATTTAGGGATCTTCTTTTCCTTTGCCTGTACAACTGTTTCCATCACCTTCACCGATTTGACCAACTTCTTCTTCTCAGGAACTGGAACTTTAGGAACCTTTGGGGCAGTCAACTTCTCTATGACATCCAAAGTTGATTTTCCTGTGGGAACTGTGTCACTCGCCAAATTAGGGTTTTGTTTGATAATCTTGGGTGCGACAACCGATTTTGAGGATGTGTCAACTGTCGCTGCTTTGGAAACCTTGTTCTTCCTTGTGGCCACCATTGTAGAGCTTCGTCAAGCTTTGCCTAGGGTTTCGTCGGGAGAGAAAAACAGCGAGATACGAACAGTTGATTTGAGCAAATTTTGATTTTTAGAAACTCTATCTTATTTTAGCAACCCATTAACAACCTCTCAAAGCTCCCCATGCTGCCACGTGTTTTTGAAAATTTTTGAATATCTTTGGTAGACCAAACGTTTCTTCTTGCACCACACCCTGCCATCCACGTCAGCCCTAAAAACATATCACCTTGTTGCTTTGGCTGACGGACTTGATCTAGAACAACTTAGTTATTGGTGACACACAGATCCGGAGAGGATCTAGGTGTCCGAAACCACATGTTGTTCAAGGCACTAATTGAGATATCTGATTGCTGCTTCATCATATCTTGTTCCACCCTGTATTTTTCCAGAATTGACTTCTTCCACAGCTTCTTGATGTAACAACTCTCAATATCGACTTCGTTCAGTTTTGACTTCTTCCACAACATCTTGGTGTAACAACTCTCAAACTTGAATCTTGGATATTTGATGTAGTTTCCCTTAGGGTTAACTCCCCCTCGAATATGGCCATGGTTGAGAAGATCACAACACACTGTCGGTGTCTTCATGCGATGACAACAGCTTCTTGTAACTCTTGTGACATGGGTGGACTTCATAGTGGTTGGAAGACATGCATCAGTGGGCAGATCAAGATCCAACAAATAGCAGTTGTTTGGGGCTCTTCTTCCAGTGAGAACAATTTGATTCTGGTTGTTCTGCACAATGCACTTGTTCTGAGTGAACTGGACATGGTTATCTCCATCACATAGCTGGCTTATGCTGATTAGATTTGCATGTAAGCCTTCAACGAGAAAGACATTGGTTAATCTAGGTAGACCTGGAACCTTCAATGTTCCTCTTCCAAGAACTCTGCCTTCTACTCCATCTCCAAAAGTCACAGATTTGCCATTGAATCTTTCTATATTCGTTAGAAACTTGGGATTGCAAGTCATGTGTCTAGAACATCCACTGTCGAAATACCATCTTCGCTTTTCTGGAAGAAACGTGGAACTGAAAACTGCGAGACATGTCTCACCTTTTTTGATTCTCCAGACTTGTTTCATGGGGGGTTTTGACACTTCATGGAGCTGATCCATCCTCCTGATAAAGATGTGGAGTTCAGGGCATCTTGACTTGAGATGTCCTACTTGGTTGCAGTTGAAACACCTTCTTTTGTCTTGCCTCTTTGAGCGGAAACCAGCTAACAGTCTTTGAGGGGGAAGTTCCTCTGAAACAACCCGTGAGCTAGACCCAGATTTGTTTAGATTTTCTAGGGTTTTGACAGGGGCTTCCTTGTCTGTCTCAATCTCAATTTTCAACGCATCTATAGTGTTAAGTAGAATTACCTCTTGACGTTTTAATGCGGCATTCTTCTTCTTTAGATTAGACATGTCTTCTGGATGATTACCTTGACTCCTTTCGATCTGCACCTTCAGGGATGAGATAGTAGCAAGGAGTTCAGCCTTCTGAGCATACAGACCATCTCGCTCATCTTTTACTTTAACTACTTGAGCCTGAAGGTCGGTGATAGTTTGTTGAAGTTCCACCTTCTGAGTGACAAGAACTGCGGCATCTTCCCATAATTTTTCTTTTTCTTTTGTCAAGTCTGTTAGATCGTTGTGGAGTATCTTGTTCTGCTCAACTTCATTTAGCCATTCCTGGAATAACTCCTTGTACTTGATAGCAAAGTCTTCGTCAATGATGTCTTCATTATTACTGCAGCTTGAGTACTGTGTGGTATTTTCCGAAGATGACTCTGACCCAACCTCGTTGCTTGTCTCCCCTTCATTGTTGACATAGGAAGTTAGGGCGACAAAATTATTAGTTTCACCCTCCTGATCAGATTCACTATCACTCTAGCTGACATCATATGCATTCTTCTTCTTCTGCGTATTGATACATTCAGCCCTAATATGTCCATAGCCCTCACATTCTCTACATTGTATCCCTTTGCCTTTGTTATCAGTATCGGAGTTTTCAGATTGGTTCCTCTTAAAAGTTCTGTCATTCTTCTGGAATCTTGACTTAGATGACTGACTGGACTCAGTCCCTTTACCGTACTGCCTCCTCATAAATTTTCCAAAGTTATTGGCAAACATGGCATACTGTTGTTCTGACGCATCGTCTGTCTTGTCCTTAACAACTTCAGCCTTTAGACCAACGCTGGAGACTTTAGTGAGACGGTCTTCTTCATTCATGTCCATCTCATGGGTCTGCAGAAAACCCATCAGTTCATCTAGTCTCATGGTTTTCACATCATTGGCTTCCTTGACGGCAAGAGCTTTCATGGCGAACCGCTTTGTGAGGGATCTCAACACCTTTCTCACCAGTGTTTCCTCAGTCATTGGTTCTCCTAGCGCGAATGCTTCGTTAGAGATGTCAAGAACCCGAGTATTGAAGTCAGCAATGGTCTCATCCTCCTGCATTCTCAGATTTTCGAATTTTGATGTGACCGTCTCCATTCTAGAGATTTTAACTTTGGTTGTACCTTCATGAGAAGTTCGGAGAATGTCCCAAGCCGTCTTTGCAATCTCACAGGTAGAGATCATCTTGAAATTCTTTCCATCAACTCCAGAGAATATGGCATTCATTGCTTTAGAGTTCGCCGCTTCAGCTTTCTTTTGAACCTCAGTCCATTTGTCTTTAGCAAGAAGGCTAAGCTTACCTTCTTCGTCGGTAGCCACTGGGTGAGTCCATCCTTGTTCAACGGCTTCCCAGACTGATTCGTCTTGAGACTTTAGAAACGCCTTCATTCGTACCCTCCAGTAGCCATATTTGTTTCCTTCGAGCAGAGGAGGTCTCGTGATGTTCTGCCCTTCTCTTAAATCCATCTCACCAGCCTTCGGATCTTACTCTGTGTGTCGAGTATTTGCTCTGATACCAATTGAAATCTTCCCCTGGTAGATGAGATGTTGTTCTGGTCGAGATCCAGAGCAAATCCTAAAACAACTTATGCGCTAAAACAAGTAATGCGGAAATAAAACGACACGCAAAGTTGTTACCCAGTTCGGCGTTAACGAGCCTAAGTCTGGGGGGCGTTCTCTAGCCCGGTGGATAGCAATTCACTATTATTGAGTATTGCGAGTACAGGGTTTACCGTTTACAGAATCCCTCTTAAACAACCTGAGCCTCGGTCACTCTAGTAATTGCAATCTAGGTCTCCCCCTAGATCTTCGCTCCCGCTCCGTATCCACCAGAATGATTCTCCGTGAGAATCAGCGCCTTCTCCCGAATGCGCAGTAACGGAACTTCAGTGCGAGCCTTCAGCTTTGTCCTTCGATCAATCTGTTGAGCACCAATGCAGATTGATCCGAGCGCCTTCGAGTAACCAGTGACGGTTAGTTCTCCAGCCGTATACGTGTGTCGTGAATAACCAGTTACGATTGATTCACCGCCGTTTGCCTCCTCCTCCCTTCAATGAGTATGAGCGTGTATTGTATCTCCGTGAGTGCTGCTAATAACCGAGTATTAGCACTCCTTATATAGAGCGGTCGAAACCCTAAAACAATAAGGATTCCTAAACTAAACCGCCTCTATATTTTAGGAAATCTTTCCTAATCTCTTGCGCATATCTCTTGTAGATAATCCTCCGTTCGAATCTTCAAACTAGATTAAGCAACCTTCGATTATCTTCTCGACTAAGATAGCTTCAAGCGCAAGCAACCGACACCAAGGATATTTCAATAATCCATAAGCACCTGACTCGACAAATATGATTTAGGAAATTCACTGCCGCGTCAGAGTTGTGCTAAGTCGGCTTAGACAAGTTTCCAAATCCGAATATGGAAACTTCCAACTTCTGTCCACTGATGTGCAACCGCCTTGATCTTCCAACGGTCGGCTAGGTTTCCTAATCTTATTTAGGAAACACTTCTTCTGCTTCAACTTGTTCTAGGACAGTTGTCTCTTCCAGTCTTGAACAACAGCTAGAACAACTATACTAAGTTTTGCCAAACTACATGCCATATAAACTAACAGATTCATTAGACGCAGTACTCCACTCGCCTGGAGCTGCATTTGTTCTGGCAAACACAGACGACGGTATACGATACGGAGATGCATTTCGTGCTGGATTTTCCATGGATTGTACAGCAGGTGGTTGAAGATTTCTGCTCGAGTCCGACGACTCAACATTACTACTAACGGAATTCGGGGATGGATGCGTGGAATCGGGAGTGTGCTGATTGAAGTAGTCATTTTCAAATGTATCGGTAGAATCAGCTGACGATGACCGAGAGGATATCAACTTCATACTGGAAACAGAGAGTTGGCTTTCGTCAGAGGTGGTAGCAGAGTGAGTTCCCTCCCATAACTAAATTGGATTAGCCTCCTCTTGCAGATACTATTACTGAAATAAAAGAATTAGTATCAATTATAACCATTTAGGCATTTACAAAGATTTCGCACCAAGACATTTTACGAAACATGATGAAGAAGAAAAAAAGTGACATATGCTTTCTTCATCCTTTGAATAACAAGCATCTAAATTCTAAAGCCTCAAATTAAATAAATTTTGGCATCAAAAGCTTGATAATCATTACGTATAATAATTACAATTATAATCAAAATCAAAATGTCAATGTCAACAGAAACAAAATCAACAACAACAAGAGATGATACGCAGGTATGAATCGAATTTAAAAAAAGATAAAGCAAAAACCTCCAGGTCAGAAAGGGCGCCGCGGGTTTAGATGGAACTAGGGCTGCGCATTCGGTAATTTACCGTTTACCGAATTTATCTTACCGAATTTACCTAACCATTTTTTTGTTCCGATTACCGAACCGAATTTACCGTTTTACCGACATTTCGGTAAAACAGTAAATTCGATAAATTCAGAAAATTTACCGAATTTACCAAATTTCCTATCAAAATTTTAAATTGTTTTAAAAGATTAATTAAACAACTACATCTGGTAAACAAAAAAGAGCAAAAAAAGTAACAGTGTTTATACATCAAGTATGGAATATAATTAAAATTCAATAGAGTATTTCAAAAGAGGGTCTTGTGCTTCTTTTTTTCTCCTGCTTCTCCATCTTCATCTCAAAAAATTATACTGCATTAATAGCTGTTGCATCCACTGTAATGCAGATTTATGTCCCTGGATAAATTCAAGCAGCAATTGAGCTATCTATGCCAACAAAAATAATGATATCAAGGATAGTAGCAAATTCATATCTCTGGATAAATTCCAGCAGCAAGTTCATACCCTGTTTGCATCCACTATAATGCACAAGCATAACACTCAGAAAATGGATGTTGGAAAAATGCATAACAACAAAGAATGGATGCAGCAAACAAAGGATGCTGCAAAAAATGCCTAACAATAAGAATGGATGCTGCAAAAAATGCATAACAACAAAGATCTAATGTCATAAACTAATCAGCCAAGGACCATATGTGACTTGAACATTTTGTATACACAAAACAGATAGAAAGTAAGTTTATGATCAACAAATAGTACACTAAAACACTACCACAGCAACAACATCAGATGGATATTGAATATATGACAGTTAATCAACTTAAGCTTCCTTTTCTTTTTTGTTTAAACAAGTATTTCATTCACATGAGGAAAAGGAAACGCCCAGTGGATGTCAACAAAGTAGAGCCTTATTGCAAGAGCCAAATGATGTTTGTACAGTTTAATAACTCAACAAGGGCAATAAAGGATTACCAAATCTCCGAGTGTTTTAATGTGCTTTGAAAATATCTCGAAATAACTTATCAAACAGCGGCAAAGTATTCCTTGCTGAGCTTGGGGTCTGGCTTCATGGACTTCTCACCTGGTTTCCATCCAGCAGGGCAAATCAACTTAAGCTATCAAAGGATGAAACTCAGGGTTGCAAAGAGATTGGATTTTCTCACTTACCTGGCTGCTTTCTACGATGTGACAGAGTCTGATTGACAAAGTCGGAGCGACGGATTCAGATTGACAGATTGCCGATTTGGAGTGGAGGCGGAGATGCGATTTGGAGTGGCCGTCAGTCGCGAGTCTCATGACACTGCGATTTGGAGCGCAGGATGAATTAGTCGCGATTTGGAGCGAAGGATGAATCAGTCGCGATTTCAAGTGGAGGCTGAGATGCGATTCTGCAAAGTCGAACTTAGGGTTTTTTGTTTTGGTTTGCTTCTGATGGTGTGTCGTTTAATTTTGTTAATAAATATAATTAAATAAGTAAATATTTATTAATCGATAAATTTGGTATATCGGTAAATTACCGAATCAAAAAATTCATTCCGATTACCGACCAAATTTTACCGTTTTACCGATCGGTAATTTACCAATTTTACCGTTTACCGATTTTACCGAACCGAATTGACTCGATTCGGTAAATTAAATCGATAAATTCAAAATTTACCAAACAATGCTCAGCCCTAGATGGAACCGTTGTTGAATTTAGTCGCCAGAAATTAGTCCGGCGATGGGAAAAGTACGGCTCCTGAGAAATTGGATGAAGAATAAGATACAAGAAACCAAACAGTTGTAAGCGCGGGAGGAGGCTGATGATTAGGAACCAAACCCGCCATTATATCTTCCCCTCTCTCTCTCTTTCTCTCTAAATCAGGCAGAAGACGGTTATTAACCCATTTGCCCCTTTTTCGAACTCAAAACATCCAAATGCCCCTCTTGAAACTCAAATAACTAGAATGCCCCTTTTCTTTATGTTCCCGGTTTTGGGGAAACCGGGAATGTCAATTTTCAATATTCCAAATTTCCCTCATACCGGGAACGTAAATAAGGATTGCGTGCTCGGGTTTAGGGCATGCGTGGATGAAACGTGGACGAATGAAGGGGCATGTTTTGATATATTCCCGGTTTGAGGGAAACCGGGAATATTGAAAATTAACATTCCCGGTTTTGGAGAAACCGGGAATATTACAAATTGATATTCCCAGTTTTGGGGGAAACCGGGAACATTAAAAAAGGAGTATTCTGGTTATTTGAGTTTCAAGAGGGGCATTTGGGTGTTTGAGTTTGAAAGAGGGAATGAGTTAATAACCCGGCAGAAGAAAACAACGAAGTTCACTCAACATACATCCGATTTATCAAAAAAAAAACATACATCCGAGGTTTTGTGTTTATTTTAGTTTTTTATTATTTGTAACATTAAATATTAATTTACTGATAATACCAACTTCTTTTTTTGATTACGTCATCCTTAGTAAGAAAGCTATGAACAGTGTGCAACAAAAACAATTTTTTAGAAAAGTTTTTTAGAAAGTAGAGGTAAAAGCAATGAGCAAAAATGACTTTTTGCTTTATATATTTTATTGTAGTAAGAGAGTAAAAAGCTAAGAGCGAAAATCAAAGTCTATCTATATTTTATTTTGTAGCAATGAAAGCAAAAAGAAAAAAATCATAACAATTTCAATTATTCACATTATCATTTCAATTATTTTTTTGTCCCAAAAATCTTTAATTTTTCTAAATTTTTATTTTCAAATATTTTTATTTTTATTTTTATTTTTGGATTTGAATTTAAATTTAAATAGTTTTATGTCTCTCTAACGTTCATTTTATGACATGAGTGCGGTTCAGGTAAAAACCACCAATATATATGAAAACTAAAAACCAGATTTCAAGCTAACGTGTGTCCGATTTCGCCGAAATCCCGGATAAAACACGGAGGGGCATTATAGTCATTCCACATATCCTAATATTTTTCTTTTCAATTTAGTCCTCGATTTGTTAATGACCAGACTTATTTTGTTAATGTTCAGACTTAAAAAACAAAATAAACAAACTTAACTTGGAATGATCAGACTTAAAACAGCAATATCTAGACTTAAACAACAATATCCAGACTTAACTTGCAATGATCAGGCTTAACTTGCACTGATCAGACTTAACTTGCAATGATCAGACTTAACTTGCACTGATCAGACTTAACTTGCAATGATCAGACTTAATAATCAGACTTAAAACAGCAATATCCAAACTTAAATAGCAATATCAAGACTTAACTTACAATGATCAGACTTAATTTGAAATGATCAGACTTAATTTGAAATGATCAGACTTAATAATCAGACTTAGGCCCTGTCCACTTTGACTTGTTTTTTTGACTTGTAAGTTAAGATAAGTTCATATCAGTTACTATCAAATAAGATCAGTTAAGATAAGTTAAAATCAGTTAAGATAAGTTGAGTTACTTTTAACATACCATCATACTATTTATCATACCATCATACTATTCACCATCATCATACCATCATCATCATCATACTATTCATCATCATCATACCATCACACTATTCATCATCATACCATCACCATCATCATCATACTATTCATCATACCATCATCATCATCATCATCATAATCATACTATTCACCATCATCACACCATCATACTATTCATCATACCATCATCATCATCATACCATCCTCATACTATTCATCATCATACCATCACACTATTCATCATCATACCATCATCATCATACTATTCATATCATCATCATCATCATACTAGTCATATCATCATCATCATACTAGTCATATCATCATCATCATACTATTCATCATACCATCATCATCATAAAATTACTATTCATCATCATAAAATTACTATTCATCACCATCATCACCCAATCATCATCATCATCAGTATATTACTATTCATCATCATAAAATTACTATTCACCATCATCATAATATTACTATTCATCATCATCATCATCATAATATTACTATTCATCATCATAAAATTACTATTCATCATCATAATAATATTACTATTCATCATCATAGAATTACTATTCATCATCATTATAATATTACTATTCATCATACCATCATCATCATACTATTCACCATCATCATACCATCATCATAATATTACTATTCATCATCATTATCACAACCATCATCATCATAATATTACTATTTATCATACAATATAAGTTTCAGTTAAGATAAGTTAATATCAGTTAAGATAAGTTAATATCAGTCACTATAAGTTAAAATCATTTAAGATCATTTAAGATCAGTTAAATTTTAGTCAAAGTGGACAGACCCTTAATTGGAATGATCAGACTTAACTTGGAATGATCAGACTTAATAATCAGGCTTAAAGCAGCAATATCCAGACTTAAACATCAATGATCAGACTTAACTTGTAATGATCAGACTTAACTTGCAATGATCAGACTTAATTGGAATGATCAGACTTAACTTGGAATGATCAGACTTAATAAAAAGACTTAAAAAATAATATCCAGACTTAAACAACAATAATCAGATTTAACATGCAATGATCAGACTTAACTTGCAATGATCAAACTTAACTTGGAATGATCAGACATAATAATCAGACTTAATTGAAATGATCAGACTTAACTTGGAATGATCAGAATTAACTTGGAATGATCAGAGTTAAATTAGTGATGATCAGACTTAAATTGGTAATGATCAGACTTAAATTGATAATTGTCAGACTTAAATTGGAAATAATCAGACTTAAATTGGTAATGATCAGACTTCAAAACAGACTTACTCAATAATATCCAGACTTAACTTATGCATCTAATAAGTCAGGATAATTTTTAGGACGTTTATACCATTGCATCTGCTATGTATGTTTAAATAAGTCCGTTTTATTTTTTATTTACAAAAAGCGCCATGAATTATGATTGGTCAGAGTGCCACATGTCGAATTCTTCGCCGGTTTATAATTTTTATATTTAAATGTGGTTTTTATTTGATCCAAAGTCTTATGACATTTCGTATTTTTATTTAATTTTAAATCAACAAAAAGCATATTTCCTTTCTATTACTTCATAAATTCACGTGGGTCGCACTTATTTCTTTCCTTTCCAACACTCTCTTCATTATTGCTCACATATCAAGGATTGCTTTTTGCTCTTTTTTTTGCTTACCTGATGGATGAGAGCAATAAGCAATAAAGTCTCTCTATTGTTGCTTATTGCTCACCTTACTACGGATGTCCTTATGAAAACACCAACTTATTAACTTACATAATTACTGAATTTTGAGCTTTTTCCTTTTTGCCCTCGTTTGAAATTCAAATTTTATTTTTATCGTGCTAATTTAATTATGAATATTTAAAGAGACCTCGGGCAAAATCGAATTCCCCCACACTGTTCTGATTGATTTTCAACAAGACCGATTCCAAATCGGTTTGATAAGTAAGCGCAGACGTGGAAGGATTTGGTCCTACGTGGACCAAACGATATGCATTTGTGCATACATGTCGGCCACGTAGAAAACCAATTCTCCAAAACCGTACCGTTCTTCTTTATTAAAATCGATTTTCCAGGAACCGGTCTTCTGCGAAACTAAAATAAGATTTCTTCCTTTCCGGGAACCAATTCTAATTTTGAATAAGTACAAAAAGGAGTACCGAACTACCACCTCTTTCCAATTTCCTGTCTGAACTATGAAACATTCCAAAACAGGTGCGGACTATATATATTTTTTCCAAAATGGCGTTTATAACTCGGTTATATTATGTAATCTTTTAATTTTCTTCTAATAAAAATATTATAATGAATTAAAATTAACAAGATGAACCAATTGTAACAGACCAACTAGTTCATTTCATGAACCAAAGCTAGAGTTTTTCATCTCAACCTAAATCCCCACGCTCCTCCGTCAAGAGTGCGTTCTCCATAAGCACAGATACCGACATAGCAACAAAACCACGCCAATCACCCTGCTTCCGCACATCGTGCACACCATCTTCATCAATTTTAAGTTTTTAGCCAGAAGCACTCTCATCGCAGCATGACTCTGCATTCTCAACCATCATCGCGTTCTTATTTTTGACGCCGTGTAAGGCGGCCGAATCTTGCAACTTTTGGACGGTGTCGTTGATATTTAAGACGTGGAGCTCGTTTTGTATTGCAATGTACTGCCATGTTTCATTCTCCTTCTGTAACCTGATGACCAACGATTCGTGTTGCGATGTGCGGTTGGATGCTCTGACGATTTCTACGTCTTTTGACTTAAGAAAAAGACTCTGCAACTTCTCAGTTCTCACCTCCTATGCTCTCTTGAAACCAGCCTTAGACTCTCGCTTTATGTAACAAAAATATCATACCAAAAATCTCAACCCATGAAATTTCAAAATCAAACTCGTTTGATTGATTTATAACTTGAGAGCTAGCGGATGAACTGGTCGATTTCAATGCTTTGTTTCTGAACCAGAGAACCAAGGCTTTGAGCAACGGAAAACGACGCTGTATCGGTGATTTTTTTTTTTCACTCAAGCAATCTGATTCTGCAACCGGGTCCGTGGGGGAATATGACCCTAACTATTGCATCTGTCTGAAAACAAACATTCGCTGCTGTTGTCGACTGTCGCGGGAGATTCAAACACATCGCCACCCAATCCGAGGGGATCAACACCCTAAGTTGGCTTTGGTTCATAAAATGGACCGGTTGGTCCAATATATATTAGTTCATCATTGATTTTAATTATTTGAACTAATTATAATTTGTTTATTAGAAAAAAATTAAATACTTAACGGTGTTATAAACTTCGTTGGCAGTGTTTATAGATTATGTTACATTATTTAACTTTTATTCCATTTTAGAAAAATTATGTATAGTTCGCACCTGTTTTAGAAAGTATCATAGTTTGGACAAGAAATTGGAAAGAGGTGGTAGTTAGGTATCTCTTTTTATACTTTTCCCTTCTAATTTTGGTATAAATAATAAAATTTAAAATAAATATTTGGGATGGGCCCATTGATGGGGCATATTTATATGACTCGTTGAATCAGTTAAACCCACCAAATTAGAAAATTTATCTTGACATCTTTCACTTGTTAGTCCCATTTTGCTCTACAGGCTATGTTGAGGTTTAGGGAAGAAACCAACTTAAAAGAGGAGTTTTATGCCAGAAATAAATTACAAGTTGATCGGGCCAGTCGGTGACCGAGGGACCCAGTCAGCGCCCGAGAAAGCCCCAGGCGTGACCGAACTTCAGTACCGGGCCGCGACCAAGAAATACCGGGTCGCGCCCCAGGTCGATATCCGAGCGGCCTCGGCTGAGGCCCGAGAGTCAACACCGAAGAAATAAGGGCGCGCCCCAGAACAGTGCCGGGCATCACTGATGTGTGCTCACAGGCGCGCTGAGGTTCATAACCGAGACAGGCGCCCGAGCGCATCCAAGACAGGCGCCCGAGCGCATCTGAGACAGGCGCCCGAGCGCATCCGAGACAGGCGCCCGAGCGCATCCGAGACAGGCGCCCGAGTGCGCCCGAGGCCAAGCGCCGAGTAGAACTTTTTTTCGACCAAAACTCAGGCAAAGTTCCAGCTACTTGCTTGGTCCGATGTCCCTTGTGAAGCACCTTGCTCAAGAGATGCCACACTTGGCACCAACTAGCTTAAAGGCGGCTAGCTTAAGGATGAAGGAAGCTCCAAGAAGTATGGCACTTGGCACCAGCTAGCTTATATTGCGGCTAGCTTAAGGATGAAGGAAGCTCATAAGAAGACCACACGCACCAGTTAGCTTAAAGACGGCTGGCCAATGAGAAGCATTACTTCTCCATGAAGCAACCGTCCACCCATGCCTATAAATAGAAGAGCTCCATCCCTTTCTTAAGTGTGCGATTTTTAGTGACAATTTTAGAGAAACTTAGGAAGGGAAACGAAAACTTGTGGGTCGAAAACACTTGTAGTACTTTGCTCTAGCAATCAAAAGCTCAATTCTCCTCTACTCATTCTTGTTACTTTTGGTTCCAATGGTTATGATATTCACTCCCATGAGTATTCGTAGCTAAATTTCCATTCGGTCGAAGGAGTTCTTATACTATGAAACCGTTCTAGACCCTTGCTTTCATGTTACTTTAATGTTCTAGCTAGTTCTTGTGCCTTCGGGGTGAACATAATAAGGAAGAGTGGATGCTTGAAATGGCAAAGCTCTTCCAAGTAGTTCATTCCCTCTATAGTCGCTTGGTTTGTTCGGAAATGAGGGATCAAGCGACTGCACTTAGGTTAGTATACCTTGAAATGAGGTATTAGCCTAGCTAGAACTAGTAAGCTTTGTCTTGAAATGGAAAAGCCGGAGGTACAAATGCTTGAAATGGCTTTGTTTGGAGTTATGTCTTGAAATGGAATAATTCACTCCCTAGAACATTTAGTTAAATCCTTGGAGGTCGATGATGAACGGGGACCTAATATAAGACTCCTAAGACCGGATTCCTTCTCTTAAAAAGAACCACCTTTTCATTACTCGCACTTTACTTTCTCGCACATTTACTTCTTGTCTTTAATTTCCCAAGACTTGGACCTTCAAGCATTGCAAAGACTTGGACCTTCAAGCATCTTATTTTCACGCACTTTACATTTCTCGCACATTTATTTTCAGTCATTTATCTTTCAAGTACTTATTTCCAACACAAAACCTCAACCAAAAACCCCAATTGTCTTTTCGTTATTTTTTGCTTTCAAAAGAACAATTGTTTCCAACCAACTTCCCTTGGGTTCGACCCCTACTTACCGCTTGCTATCATTAGTGAGCCACTAAAGTAGTGGAAAATATAAATGTAAATTTGCAGGTCACAACGACAGCCTGTCACCCATGAACATATTTTTGTCCTTTTATCACAAAATAAATAAAATGGAAAAGTATAAAAAGGAATACCGAATTACCACCCGTTTCCAATTTCTTGTCCGAACTATTCAAATTACCAAAAAGGATACGAACTATACATATTTTTTTCCAAAATGAGGTAAAAGTTAAAAAATCTAACAGTATTAGAAACACCTTCACTACGTTTATAACTCAGTTATAACTCTGTTAATCTTTAAAAAAAATTCAATAAACAAATTATAATTAAGTTAAATAATAAAAGGCAGCCCTAATGAACTAATTTCCGTTACATTAACTGGTTCATTTTATGAACCAACGCCAAATTTATTGATTTTGACCTCAATCTAATTCCCCACGTGTGTCGGCCAAGACTGCGTTCTCTTTTTTTTTTCCAACAACAACTTCTAGCAGTAATTTGGTATTTCATCACAGGACCAGTAAGCTATGAACTATGATCAAAGTTGGGCTGATTTCTACATTCGGCCCATATACGTGAAGCCCATGTGGCTGTTTGGAAAGGCATCAGCTAGGGTTTCATCTTAAGGGGACTCTTGTTTTGAAAACAAAGAGGCGGCTGTTTTTGAGATAAGCAAGGCGACTGTTTTTGAGAGACATACGTCTTTTTTTGGCATACGGTTGTTTTTGAGAGAAAAGATCAGCCATTTTTCACAGCTTCATCTCAGAGTTTTGCCACAGCATCTTCTCCATTTTCGTCGCTGCTCAACTCTATATTTTTCACAGTCAATGCCTTCGGTTCAGATCGTCCGAGATCTGTTCACTGTGTGTCTTTGCGGTGACAAGTCTCACCGGCGCTTGGTTTTGGGCTATACATGGGCCACTGATTTTTATCTATTGTTTTTGTTCAGTTAGGTCGTTTGCTGTGTTTGCTTGGTTGAGTCCGTCGAGTCTTGTAACAAACTCTCTCATCGTAACAAACTCTCTCATCATATAGTGCATTGATATCTCTAGGCAACCTGCCTAGGCCAAGGAGTAGGGGCTTCTCCCCGAACCTTGTAAATCATTGTGTCCTTATTTTTCAGCACTTATCGATTTGAGTTCTATCTTAATTGATCAACTGAATTTGAATTAAACTGAAACAATTGGATTTAATCCATTTTAACTCTTGAATTGAACCTTGAGTTGAATTCAGATTTATAAATTGGTATCAGAGCCTTGTTTTGATTTTCCGATGTGCTGACTTTTTGGTATCAGAGCCTGTGAACATGCTGCCAGAAGTATTTGTGCAAGTGAATGGTATTTTTATCTTATCATGCTTATTTTTGGGATCATGAAAAGTATACATGACACTTGCCTTTGTGTCATTGCTGTTATTTCCATGCTTACATCTTTAGGAGGGCACTTTCACATTTTTACGCAACACTGCCATGTTATATACTTTGATGTGAGAATTGATTTTGATGTGACAGCAATGTTTCTTGCCGATACAGTTTTTTGTCATGTGCTTGTAGCTGTTGATGAGTTTTTGCTATCTATTATACATTTGTTTATGTATTTTCATTTGCATATTGAGGGGCGCTCGGTTGAGGACACGTGAATAGTATGAGGACGTGACGACACTCATTTTGAGCCACTCATTTTGATGTAGTGGCTGGAATAGTGCAGGAATAGTGCAGAAATGTGTTCACACTACTGTTAATGGATTTTTGGTAGTGAGACACGTGGCGCACCCACAACGCACGGGGGTTAGATGTGTGGTGTGAGATGTGTCCCTACGTCCTCACACTATTCACGTGTTCTCATTTGAGCGCTCCTCTGCATATTGATAGCTCAACTCAATTATGTGTCCACAAGAACCATGTTTCACATGTTAGATGCAATATGAATGCTGTTTTTCATTCCATTGGAGATGAACTTGAGATATATGGTACTGTTGTTGCTGAGAATGAATTTGTGCTTATTTGGTTTACTTATATGAAGATTAATGACATTTATTTGTGCAGGGACAGCATGCGCATCTATCAAGGATGATATGCTGTGTTGTTGTCGGGGATGGCAGGTTGTTCAAGAGATATCAATGTTTAGGGTGTCTTTTTTTGCGTTTAGTTGAGCTTGGTTTTTCAACTCGAGGAGGTCTGTATAAGATGTTTGCAAACGGGAGTCTTTACAGGTTTTTCTTTCTTTTGAGAGAGTTTGTATAGGTTTGTTTGGTTTTTTATTTGCAAGGTCTGTAATTTTTTATGGTCTGGTTCGTTATATCATGCCGGAAATCAGGAGGGCAATTGTTGGGCTGATTTCCACATTCGGCTCATATACGTGAAGCCCATGTGGCTGTTTCGAAAGGCATAAGCTAGGGTTTCATCTTAAGGGGACTCTTGTTTTGAAAACAAAGAGGCGGCTATTTTTGAGATAAGCAAGGCGGCTGTTTTTGAGAGACATACGGCTGTTTTTGGCATTTTGAGAGAAAAGATCAGCCACTATTCACAGCTTCCTCTCTGAGTTTTGCCACAACATCTTCTCCATTTTTTTCGTTGCTCAACTCTGCATTTTTCACATTCAACGCCCGGTTCAGATCATCCGAGATCTGTTCACTGTGTGCCTTTGCAGTTACAAGTCTCACCGACGCTTGGTTTGGGGCTCACTACTAATTTTGCTGAATTTTCCGACATCAAGAAAAAGCCCGGAGGGGTGACGGAATGTTGACGGAAAAAGATAAATTTCCATCAACTTTCCTTCAATAAAAATGGTGACGGAAATTTTCCCGACGGAAAAACTCTTCCGTCGACATTTCGTTGTTAAATTTCGGGTCTGTACCGTCGACAGTCCGGCATAATTCCGTTTTAGACATTTCCGTTTTTGTTCCGTCATTTTTCCGTTGAAATAAGCCGTTACAAAACCGTCTAAATTTCGGTATATTCTGTGTCGTCTAATTTCCAACACATTTCCGTCGGAAATGTTATGCGTATAATTTCCATCTACGTTACGTCATTTTTATTTTCCTTCCTAATTCCGTCCATATTCCATTAAGAACAAATTCCGTCATTATTCCGCTTTACTTCCATCTATAAGACTGCCGTCCATATTTCGCCTCATTTACGTTACTTAGCCTGGCGTGACATTTCAGTCGTTATCACGCCATGCATAAATTCCGTCAATATTCCGCTTTAATTCCATCAATAAAAACTGCCGTCCATATTTCGCCTCATTTACGTTACTTATCCCGGCGTGACATTTCCGTCGTTATCACGCCATGCTTATGTCCGTCGGCTTTCCATCGAAATAGCGTGTATTGTATCAGCGTCTACATTCCATCACCCTTCCGTCATCTCTATTCTCCGTTAACATACCGTTCCTTTTCCGGCACAATTAATTTGAATTCCGTCATCTTCAATTAAAAAAACATTAAAATCATAAAAAAACCCAAACATTCGAAATTATAATGATTTAATGATTAAAATTAAAATGATTAAAATAAAAAAAACTCAAATATTCGAAAATTTTAATTCCAATCGAAATAAAAATCATTAAAATGACGATTCAAATAAATATAATGTCTAATTGCGGTTTTCTTCATTCGATCCCTGATTACGAATAGTAGGGTCGTTTCCATCCGGGCTTCGACTGGAGAGCGGCTGGTATCCGGGAGTAGTGAGCATCCTCATCATAGCAGCCTGCATTTCCATCATCCGTTCCATGCTAGCCTTCAGTTCATCCTGTCGGGATTCCATTCGCCTCACATCATCCTCCCGTTCCTTTTCTATGCGCCTCAATTCAGCCTCATGTCGGGATTCCAAGCGCTCTAAACGCGGCATCAGCTCCTGAGTGGAATCGTCCGATGATTGGCCCCTTGCTCTGTGCGAGCTAGCACACGACTGGCTGCCCGTCGAAGAGAACTTGTCCGACACTAATGTGGCTGCAGGACCATACAAATATGGTATCCCCGACCTCGGGTGAACTCCCATGACAGTTGCAGCGGCCTCTACCAGCTTTTCATCCGGTACCCTTTCATCTGCAACGCAATCCTTCAGGACCAGAGCCTGAGCATCCTCAAGCCGTTTCTGCACATTTGTGCAAATTAAACAAAAAAATTGTAGTGAATGTCCCAAACAAATGTAATCAAGTTTTACAATGCATGATAAACATATAAGTTGTCAGCAACACTGATTACATAATATAATAAAAACAACAAATGTAATAAACAAATGTAATTCGGTAAGTGTATACCCTTTTGTGCTCCGCGTCGGGTATCATATACGTCCCATCTTTCCGCTTATATTTCTTGTCAAATATATCAGTTAGCAACGCTTGTCTTTTATTATCCTTTTCCTGCAAATTTAACGATAAAATGTGTTATTACATATTATATTCCTACTTGAATTATTCTAAAATAGTATGTATTACCAGCTTTGCAACGTGAAAGTGTGCTGGTCTAGACCCAAATGCGTGCAATACTCGGCTGTTTCTGGCAAGCTGGGCAGAATAAGTTTGCTTGTTCTTTTCACTGCGGGCTATGAATGCTGGGTCCGTGTTAAATCGAGCCCTCCCCGCATCTATGTGATCTTTGGTCAACCATTTTGGCCCTTTAGTTGCACCGGTTCGTAAACCTCTCCATGTATCTTGTAGAATCTTAGCCGCCTTCTTCCTGAAGTTGGCCTCAATTTGGTCGGTGTGAATCGGATCCCACCGGTACAAGCTCTACATATACATTACATAGTTGTGTAACGATTATGTTTTATATACACATAAAACATTGCAATTCAAAACAAAAAAATCCATAAATTATGCAACTACTATAATTTTAATTTACTTTATACCTTGAAGTGTCGAAACCACTTCACCGGAGCTTGTGGATCACACGTCCTCATTGTCGTCAAACCAACCTTAAATCCAGGTCCCATACATTGAAGACCGATTTTGTTGACAGCGCTAGGGGGGTCAAAGCTGGAGATGCAACAAGGTATAATATTTATAATATGGTTAGTATCAACAAACTGCATAACGTTTGGCCTATAAAAAGTACTCACTTGTCATCCCCAGCTGGAGTGATCCAAGGCCGAGTATCATGTGGCATCGAATCCAACGGTGTGTCCTCACTTGGACCACCACCGGCCGAAGTCCCTCCTCTAACGAACTCGGGCATAAGGGCATCATCCTGATCGTCATCACTTGCCGAAGGTGAGGGCACTCCTTCGGCACCCTGGCCAACCACCCTGTTCCCAATCATATCCAAGATTTCATCGAAGTTGTAATCATCCACATCTGGTAATGGTCTGTCTTCATCCATATGTTCCAATGAAGGGTCCGGTACATTCATAGAAGGCCTGTAATCATCTGGACTTGGACGTGTGTCCTCAGTTGATAGCCCTCGGTCTGGACTTGGACGTCTGTCCTCGGTTGACGCCGGTGTACGTTCCCTGTACTCACCCACTTGTCTCGCAGGGGTATGATCCTGTACCGGAACAGAATGGCTGTACATTCCATGTTCAATCGAATGGTGGGGTTGCATGTTTTGACTCAACTGTCTTGGTTGTCGTACATCAGTTAGTCGCGTTTGTGATGAACTCTCATTACCTCTACCAGCCACATTTTTCTTTTTACCTTGTGCATTGCGCTTTGATGGTCCCATTTACCCTGCCACAAAAGTATAAAGTTGTATCAACATTTCAATATAAACCAAATCTTATCACAAGTGTGACATTGAATCCGACATTGAACCATGAGTACGCTGAGCTATAGCTATCACATACTTGAGCAATGACAGCTACTTTGTACCACAAACAGCTCAAAATTAAGATGCAAATCATTCCTACCACTGACCAATGACAGCTATCACATAGACTGTAAACACATTTTGGAACACAAATAGAACATACGCCGAACCAACAAATTTGCTTCGTACCACTGCACACGCGCATATCAGTTGCCAAACAAATTGATACAATCTGGGTTCGAACAAACAAACAAACAATACAAACTATGCGGTGTATAAAGACACACAAAAATCATGCGACAAACAAATCAACTTCGAGTATCCGGAGTACCGAATAGATGCTGACAGGAGAAAAACGGTGACTATTACATACCTGAGCAACGAAGCTTGCTTATGGAATCGGCAGCAATCGGTTGCAGAAGTCGGCTGCGTACACCGGATGAGACACTGATCGACGAACGATACTGAGGGTTTTCCACAGCGCATGTAATTTCAATTCGTGCAAATGAAAAGCAATAGTCTAATTTAGGCAAAATTAACCTAAATGTCTAAGCGGGCGAATCCGGTAGGTTTTTTTTAGACATCAATAGGACAGCGCTTTTACAAATAAGCGCTGTATTTAGAAACATATGATAGCGCTTTACAACTTAAACGCTGTCATATGTTGTGTACTACAACAGCACTTAGAAATTAAGCGCTGTCAATGTACATTAATTTTTCAGAAAAATTAATGTACACGAAACGTCCGAGCTAGTTGTATTTAATTATTTTTATTTTGTTTCTTTTTGGCAGGCATTTGCATTACTAATAAATAAAATTACTAACGACAGCTGTTTTATAGATAAGCGCTGTGTTTAATATAATATGATAGCGCTTTAGTAATTAAGCGCTGTTATATTACTTATTTATTTTTCAGTAAATTAGATTATTACACGAAACGTTCGAGCCAGTTGTATTTAGTTTTTTTGGTTTTGTTTCTTTCTCGAAGGCATTTGCATTACTAGTAACTAAAATTAGTGATCACACCAATAGCGACACAAATTCCCCATAATTATTTAATAACTTATTTGCATTTCCATTTTACTCAAATTGTAAATTACAAGTCCGGGATTTCGAATATCTCGATTCACTCACGACGATTCGTCAGACTCTTCTTCGGTATCTGGATTATTAGCAATGTGCTCGTTGTTGACGTCTTCTTCGGTGTCGTACTCGTAAACCGCATCATCAGCGAGGTTCGCTAAGGATTCGTCTACGTTAACCAATACAGGCATTTCTGATCCCATTTCGCCCTCATATTGGAACGGAACATTTGCTACCTCCATGTCGATTGCGTTTGTTGGTTTCACAGGACAAATTGCAACCCAACCCTGATTATTTTGTCCAGCTAATCCCAGAAACGTGACATAGTAAACTTGCACCGCTTGCTGGGCAAGAATGTAAGGGTCGTAAGGTCGGTAGGGTCTCTGAGTGTTCACGATGACAACTCCGTTAGATGGGTATGACCTAACAAACTCAGGGTCGTACCAATGGCAATTGAACAAGACAACCTTTAGGCGATGGTTGGTTCTACATCTCATATGAATTATTTCTTCAATCACCCCGTAGTAGTGTGTACCCTCTGTTCCTTTCATGTAAACATGGCTGTTTACCGTGTTCCTCCCTTCACCATGACTTTCAATATGAAATTTGTAATTGTTCACTTTGTATGTAGCCGAACATGCAACGTCGGAGTGAAATCCAGCGGACAGGTAGTGAATCCACTGTGGTAGTGCTAATGTTTCGCCAAGCTCCCAAATCTATACATAATACGATTGATAACAGTGAAGTACAAGTACATTTTAATTTGCTACACATAATGAAACGAATTTAATTTCATAAATTACACTTACATGGGAACACAACCATTCTGGAAATCCCTTTAATATACCATTGTATATTTGTGCATCCGTGAATCGCGGGTGTCTTTGTCTTAAAGCTGTCTCAAATAACGCCAAATATTGTTCCAGTTCAGGTGTGTTGCTAAATGTGTAATGAGTTGCTTTTTCAAATTCCCTGCTGTCTAGTACCCTCCGTTTAATTATTCTGCCGCCGACTCCCGGATAATTGTAAATAGAAATCTGGGGATCTTCGAAATCTGATGTCGATACTTCATTTCGTTGCAATCGTACCCCGGTCGTTGTTAAGCCCGGATCTAGGTAGTCGGATCCCAAATACGAAGTCTCCAGCTGTATGTATGCGTTAACGATACTGGCTTCCACCTCAGCTCTGTTCCCATTTTGTCCCAATTGTTTAAGACGGTATATGAAACGCTCAAACGGATACATCCACCGGTAGTGTACTGGTCCGCCAAGTAGGACCTCATCAGCCAAATGAATTGGTAGGTGTTCCATAGAGTCGAAAAATGAAGGGGGGAATATTGTCTCCAGCTTACACAGTGTGATCGCTATGTTGCTCTGCCAATGTTCCATTCGCTCAGTCGGAAGTGCAGATGCACATATATCTCGAAAAAAGTACATAGCTCGGATACAGCTTCCTAGATTTTGTTTGGTAAAAACCCCTTGAATGCAATCGGCATGAGTCGCTCGAGGAAGACATGTGCGTCGTGTGACTTGTAACCTACTAGTTTTAGTGCATTCAAGTCTACCTTGTTTCCCAGATTCGATGAAAATCCATCCGGAAACTTAAGAGATTTCAACCACATAAGCACATGATTCTGTTGTTCTCTTGTAAGCTGGTATTTACCCTTTTTTGCAAATAAACGCCCACGGTACATTTTCAGTTCCAATTCTGGTCTTCAACAATACAAACCGATATCTTTCCTACACCTGACACCATCATCCTTTGTTTTCCCCTTCACATCCATGATGGTGTTGAATAAATTCTCAAAACCATTCTTCTCAACGTGCATGACGTCCAGGTTATGTCTAAGTTTCACATCCACCCAGTAAGGTAGTTGCCAAAATATTGATTTCTTTGTCCAGTTGCGGTCGACACCGAAACCGTCCAAAACCTCATTTATATGTTGTTCCCATATATACTTCAAATTTTCTACCCGGCCATAAACTTCGACTGCTGGTCGAAATTGTACTGGACCGTCAAGGTCGATTCGATCTCTGTAGAAATTCCTTGCATTAACCCGATATGGGTGATTCACTGATAAAAAACGTCTGTGACAGCCAAAGTATGAAACTTTTCTGCCGTTCTTCAGCACGAATGTCTTTGTGTCTTCCATACAATATGGGCATCCGAGTTTACCTTGAGTTGACCACCCCGATAACATTGCATATGCAGGGTAATCGGATACAGTCCACATGAGAGCAGCCCTCAATGTAAAACTCTATTTTCGATTAGCATCGTACGTGTCGACTCCAGCATTCCAAAGATGTACCAAGTCATCAATAAGAGGCCTTATATATATGTCCAAACGCTTCTTTGGATTAGATGGACCAGGGATCAGTATAGTTAACCAAATGAATCTCGTGTTCATGCACAGCCACGGAGGTAAGTTATAGGGTGTTACCATGACAGGCCAGACGGAGTACTGTTTACTAGACATACCCCATGGATTAAATCCATCTGTGCATAATCCCAATCTTACATTACGTGCATCCGCTGCAAAGTCTGGATGGCATCGATCAAAATGCTTCCACGATTCCCCGTCCGAAGGGTGAACCATGCGATGGACGTCTGCTCTGGGTGTAGCGTGCCAGCACATTTCTGCCGCGAGAGTTTGCGATAAATAGAGTCTTTGTAGACGCGGTATAATCGGCAAGTAAAACATTTGGCATATCGCCTGCCGTTGGTAGGATGATGAACTTTCTGCGCGTCTTGGTCGATGATATCTTGGTTTCGAGCAGAAACGACAAACGATCATACTTTAATCAGAACCATAGTAAATCATACACCCTCCCACACAAACATCAATCCGTTGGTATCCCATTCCGAGATCAGCTACGAGTTTCTTCGCTTGTTTGAAAGACGAAGGGATATTGTTCTCACCCCCAATTAGATTTTTCATGGTGCCACATACGGCGTTAAATGCGCCTTCAGATAGCCCATAGTTAGCTTTTGTTGCCAGCAGTTTCATGTTAATCGAAAGTTCTGTATCTGTAGTGCATCCTTCGTAAGCTGGGTCTGAACATGAACTAAGGATATTGAAGAATCTATTTGCTTCAAAATTCTCGGTTTGATGTTCACAAAAGTCGGATGACTCTGGAATATCTACAGCACTGGCATATTCATGAACGTTATCTGTGAAGGCCTCGTCAGCATGATTAGAATGTTCGGCTTCCGAATCAAGAACTGGGTCAACTGTGATCGGTTGAGGCATGTTTGGGTACGAATTCACATACTCCATTTCAACCAGATCTTCTCCGTGTAGGGTCCAATTGAAGTAGTTTGGTGTGAAACCATATTTGTACAAATGTGCCTCCATCATCCTTAGATTGATGAATCGACGGTTTTTGCATGTCGTACATGGACAGCGGATTGTGTTGTCGCTGGCCAGAAAACCCTTTGCCACAGCTGTCTCAATAAAATTATTGACTCCGGCGATGAAAGAGTCATTAGAGTATGACTCTCCGTGAGTACTTGATTCGTACATCCACCTCCTTTCGTGATATAAATATGACATTTATACTTATAGTCGGTATTCTTTTAATGGAAACTGAAATAGAGTACCTCACGTCGTGACTGGGTTGAAGCAAATATCAGCAAGGGCTGTTGGTAGAATTTCCCGAACGCTTAACTGATTGGACATTCCAAACAAGCCATCTTGAAAATATTTTCTAATTTTTTTGGTGAGAGTGCATATAGATGTGTTGAATACGTCAGTCAATTGCCTTATTATAAATTTTATTTGGGTACTATTACAACGTAGTGACGAAAGAGTGAAGGAAATGTGATGGTAAAATTTCCTTCAAAAATGCGGGACCAGTCCGTCACATATTACAACGAAATATCCACGTTTGATAACAACGGCGTTAAATATTTATCGGTACACTTATTTATTCAAATCCAGCGATTGACATCGTTTAATTCATAAGCGCAGTTGTATGGCATCAAAACACAGCGCTTTAGTATATAAGCGCTATTGTAATACAACTAAACAATAGCGCTTAATATTATAAGCGCTGTTGTAGTCAATATTCATATGAAGGTATGTTGACGGAATGAAGACGTAATTAAGATTTTTCTTTTAAAGATCTCTTTGGATTTCTTGTGCAGATCAGTCAACGATATTATTGTGTTTCATGACAAGCTAGTGTCTGTTCTCATCCGCCTTTTGCAGAATTTGTCTCTCACGATGAGCGAATAATTCAGAAAAAGACGGAGGAAAACAGATCGGATTTCAGCATGGAACACAACCAAATTTTGTGTTGTTGACAGACCTACACAAGAAATCAAAAGAGATATTTAAAATAAAAATGTCGAAGCAATATAACAAAACCAAACAGTTGGTAGAACTGAAACAGCGGATCGTAAGTGTGAATATACAAATTAATATGGTACGAATACATTTGTATGTTGCAAATGTATCTATTTATAGAAGTAGAATGTATGTTTCTGTAGGTCTACACGACTTTTTCCGTCGACACAGCAGCTATATTGCGTCACCAAGTTAATAATTAGAAGCCCATATACCGTCAACACAGCAGCTGGATTCCGTCACAAAGTGACGGAAATCCAACGAATTAGCAACGCATATTTCCTGAACCATTATCATAAATGTGAATACAAAAGCGTCAAGTATACGTTATATTTCCGACATTAATGTGGTAGTGAAACGGAATGTGTATGGAATATTGTCGGTTTATCGATGCAGTTAATTACAAAACGATCCGCAACATCGAATCGGCACATCATGTAGTAATTAATCTATTAATGGCTTGGCTTATTAAAAATAAAACGGAATAAATTTTTTGAAAATGTAATAGAACATTTGCTAAAAAATGTTCTAATATTGAAAACCATACAAACTATGCGATAATGCAACTATTTAAACTTATCTTGATATATAAGGATATATCACATTACAACATTGATACACAAAAAGCTCGTTATTGTAATTAAACAACTACAAGACTTTATCAGTTAACTTCATTACATACGTTCAACATCACTAACAACAGACAAGTGCATATTTCATATGAGATTAGGGACGCCAATTTCATAAACTCAACGCGGTTGCGAACCTTAATTTCCGGGTGACACACGGGGAGATGGCTGGTCAACTTCTTGGTCGCCTTCACATTGGCTTGGCTTGGAAGAAATACTTTGTATACTATTGACTTCGTCATGTCTATATTTTTCCCGACTGAAGCTATGCTCGCCTAAACATTTTGAGCCATTATCACACGGGTATATTAGGTCTTGAGCGGAACAAACATATTCTTCGAAACCGCTTGATTCGTCTTCAGACGTCTCAGCAAAAAAACGTTCAACTGCGGAATTCGAACTCATTATATGAAATTGTAGGGATTAAATGTTAAAGGCGTGCTAGTACGTTTACTTATAGAGTGGTCGATGTCTAATTCCGTCGTATTTCAGCTACTACTCCTATATTCGTGTAAAGGTTTAATTTAAACTACGTAAGCTCATTTTCCAAAATTTCAAATATGAAGCGACAACAGCGTTTTTATGTAAATCGCTGTTGTATGTAGCGTACAACAGCGCTTGTCATAAAAACGCTGTTGTAGTTTCAATACAAGAGCGCATGTAAAATAAACGCCGTTATGCGTATAAATGTTTAATTTAAATAACGAAAACCTATTTGAAAGAATTTTAATACGGCTAAAAATATAACAGTGTTTTCATTTAAAACGCTGTTGTAAGTTACATACAACAGCGATTTACATGAAAACGCTGTTATAGTGTCCATACAAGAGCGCATTTTAAATAAACGTCGTTATCCGTGTAAATGTTTAATTTAAATTACGAAATCACCTTTTAAAAAATTGCAAAAAAGAGAAATTACAGCGTTATCATTTAGGGTCATTCCACAGCGCTTTAATGAAAAACGCTCTTGTATTTTAGATACAAGAGCGCTTTATAAAATAAACGCTGTCAACAATTGGGATAGGTTTTCGAACTCAACAACAAAATGACTCCTCATTTTCACTAGATCGGATAATCTGATTCACCTCGCCTTCAAATTGTTACTGCCGACGTAGCCCGCCGAAGCATACAAAACGATTCACCTATCGATAGGGTATGTCGAATTCACTTCCATTTTACAATTCTATCCATCTCTGTGTTCACATAAATGTATAGGGTTCCGACTGCCGTCCGGATTTAACCTGTCAACAATAGTTTCATTTTGTTGCGACAGCAAGTTGTTGCGATTCGATTGTCCGTATTTGAATAAATCGATTACTACATGTTTCACCCTGTTGACCCAATTTGTGCGAAGCAAATGTAAACGTATTTTTGTTACTAATGCATATTCGTGTTTGTGCCGTTATGTTGGGAATTTGTTTTTTATTTTGTACAGGCTTATACAAATATTCGTTTGGAATTAGTATTTCAATGTAATGTAGGTTCTGTTATGTGTTTCTTTTCGAAGGATTATGGGTAGCAATAGTGGCACGGAGGGAAGCTCATCGTCAAACCGTAAGAACAGGGGGCCAACCTCTATGAATAAATTTAAAGATCAGCATAAGGATGGGACTAAAGAGCAGGTGACGATTGAGGCAGATGGTACAATTCCTGCCAATAAAATAAGGACATCATTCAGAACATTTATTGGTAATCACATTGATATGTTATGCATTAGTTTACTTAAAGAATAAAAAGTGTCTCTGCCTTGCAATATTAATTGATATAGTATGTGTATGCAGGAACAATTGCTAAATCTTTTGTGCCAATTACATACGAACATTGGAAGTTGGTACCTAAAGAGATTAGGGAGTCTGTGTGGGACGAGACGCTGGTTTGTTTTAAAATGAATAACAAATGATACTTTCTGCGTGTTACAAAATATTAACAAATTTTTGTTTACATTTGTAGAGATACTTTGATGTGCCCCAGAATGACAGGACTATTAAATTTAAGAAGAAGGAGATGCGAGCGGCCTCGACTATGTGGAGAAACTTCAAGAGCGAACTCGCAAATCGGTACATATTCGGGTCCAATGAAGGACATGACCCAAGAGAGAAGTATTCTCACATTAGTCCGGAACAATGGAGGAGGTTCGTGGAACATCGGACGACTCCCGAGTCACTGCAAATCAGGGAGAAGAACATCGCGCGAGCAAAATCAAACAAGTTTCAGCATACTTTGTCTCGAGGAGGGTACATTAAGGCAAAGGCAGATATCGTCGCAGCGAAGAAAGCGGAGATGGACCGTCAGGGGTTAACATCGTCTGGCGATGAGCCTGTAATCCACGTTGAGAGGCATGAGGTATGGCTGAAGGGTCATATCCGAAAGAATAAACAGTACGTGAACGAGTCAATGAGGGAGGTGGCGGATAAAATTGTAAGTTAATTTTACATAGCAAAGTCGTTCAAAACATTCATGACTCATTTGTGATTATGATGGACGTAAAATGATTGATAACAGGAAAAATTAGAAGAGGAGGTGCGGGATGGATTATTTACGTCCCAGGGTCGCCAAGACATTTTGACGGAGGCAACAGGGAAGGATGAGTACCCTGGACGCACACGTGGAGTTGGTAGTTATGTGGGTTAGAAGGATGTATTCGGGAAGCATTCGTCTTCACAGTCATCAACACGATCCACAGTTACATCGCACGCGCCGACGCTTCAGACCCATTGTGGTGTTAAATCCAGACCCATTCGGAGATATACCTGAGGTATTATATAGTAGTTTAACAAGTAACAAATCAAGGTGTAAGATGTTCATATTTTAGGCACAATATGTTTGTTGTTTTTTTCCCGTTAGGTTGGGAAGAAATGCTTAATACACGTGGATGACGGTTTGGATAGTGGTTTGGTAATCGTGGCACTTGGCAAAGTGATGGAAGGCCGAATCGTGCAATATGAAGAGTTGGATGATGATATGGTGAAAGTGATGGTAGACGTGGCGATGGAAGGATGGAGGGAGCTGCCAAAGAAGTATGGGGATATGACCAAAGTATCCGATGCATTGGGTCGTTTCGTGGGATGGCCGAAATCTCTAATACGCATTGATGAAAAGGTAACTACGTATATTCATGTATTCCAAAATAAACACCTATCACTTTGTCATATATACTCAATCGAACGACAATATTCATTTTCAACAGGGGTATGATGAGACGCGATATTTCAAAATGCTAAGCTCCAGTTTCGACAACGAATTGATTAGCAGAATGAAAATGCAATGCCGCTTTCTGCACGAACACGCTACCACCACGATGGGCAAGTCAACCACGTATTCGGTGTACATTAGTAGCAAAGTGTTTGGTGAGGATTGCTTCGCTATCTTGAATGATAGCTGCATTACTGAGTTCACCCTCTTACAAGCTTTGGGTGCCGCATCAGCAGAAGTTTACATTAGGTAAGTACACGTAAGCATTGTACAATGATTTCTCAAGTTTATAAGAATTGTACTAATTAAAGGAAATGCCAGCAGATTCATCCACGATACGATACAACCGGGAATACGGTTTGGATTCTTCAGACTGAGTTATATGACTCCGTCCGAGCCATTCAATGTCAGGGTGGGCTTCTTCCAGAACAGATTGAGAATGCCCGACTATGAGCATAATTTTTGCTACTTCCTTCCCTACATAGATATCCAAGAGTGAGTTGATATTTATCCACATTTTTTTGGACTATGTTCAATGTGGTGGCTTTTTCACTAATCTACAATGTTCATGTTAAATCTATGTTAGGTATCATTGGATGTTAGTTGTCCTATTCCCAAAGAAGCGAGTGGCCCTTTGGCTCGATCCACTGGACAAGTTACCGAGGGCTGATGCAGTGAATTTTGTTAACACGTAAGTAATATGGTAGTGCAATTTAGTTACCATTATAACATGGACGAGGGGAAAATTTCGTATGTAAAAATTACCTTTTTGTTACAGGAGCATGAGTCTCTGCTTGAACATCCCGTCAGGTGACGAAGTAGAATGGAAGACTGTGACGGTATTTGCTTAACATATAGCAATTGTTATACAAATGAATATTTCATTAGTTTCATATTTTCGTGCATTATAAATTCAGTCTTATTTCAGTGCCCGCATCAGCCCCCGGACACTGAAGTGTGTGCCTTCTATGTCCTGCAATATATTAAGGACATAATCAAGTTCGTCCAAGACACAAATGGAACGTTTGAGGATAACATCAGACAAGTAGGTGTACAACGATCTTTAATTAAGCAGTAACAATTAATTGAGGTAATTAATAATCTTTGTAATTTTGTTTTTTATAGTGTTTTCCGAAAGGGCTAGCTCCATATGATGACGCAGTGCTCGATGATATGAGGGAGCACTTTGCCGATGGTTTGATTACTTACATACGACAAACGTATCATAATGTATAAACTTGAATGATTATAAAATGTACATTATTGGTCGACATTTATGAATTGAAACAGGTCGGAGTAAACATGTTGTTTATTTTGCGAAATCGTGTTTTATCAGGATATTACAACACTTAGTCACGTCACGCATTGTTGGCCGAATATTTTTGTGACATGGACGTGTAAACCAAATACACTTAAATTAAGCAAATAAATAAAACCTAAAAAAAATTTAAAGCACATAAATTGTATAAATATTTAAACGTTTATGTAAGCAATTTATATTCAGTCGTAAGACAGCGCTTAAAACAAAACGCTGTTGCAATATCCTATACGACAGCGCTTATTTATTAAAGCGCTGTCTTATTTTCGAAACATATTTTTAAATATAATTTTTGTATATCAATTTGCGTTAAACAAATGATTTCAAATACAATTTATTAAATAAAAACATTATTTACCATGGCGTTAACTGTCAATTTGCGTTACGAAAGCACTATATATATATTATTTAATTCATGGAATACAAAAGTGAATTTATAACAACATCGTGACCAGTCCAACATTCTGCAATCTAAGGGTTGATTGACAACGACAAAAGTGAATTTCTTCCTGTCCTTCGCATCGTACGATGATCATCGAATATCAATATGCATCTCCTCATAAAATTACCCCGAATGCGACTGTCATATTGTGCATCCCAGGTAACTATACGCTACAAGCAAGGCATTTGTAAGATCCGTTAACGTTTGTCATCCGAATGAAAGTAAAACATTTACTAAGTTACCGCTTTGTACCTGAAACTCCTCAAACCAAATTTCCTTGCTGCTTGCTGGGATCATGGTCCACGATGCCCACGTTGAGTCCCAACATTTTAAGATGCATTCTTGAGCAATCCTTCGGTGAACCTCGAATGGGAAGAAACTGTTACAAAAGTGGGGATTACATAACGGCCGCATTTATCAAAACAGACAATATGAAGAGAACAATAGTAAGTTGTGTTACTGATGTCTGCCAATAGGTATAACGTGATCTCTACGAGCAAATCCACGTGCATTATCAGGTAAGCTCACACGGTCAAATGAAGGAGACATGTTGATTGGAAGAAAGTATGTTGTTAATGAATGTGGTGGGATGAATGATTTCAAGAGTTCTCATATATATATGTAGCGCAACATTGAAATTTAATTGCATAATTATTCCGTCCTGTTTCCATCCATTTTTCGTCCTTTGTTGACGGAAATAACATGTTATATTGACGGCAATTCAGCAACGGTCTTTAATTAACGGGAACATTGTAACGGAGTAACGACGGAAATATGACGGAAAAATGAAACATATACTTCAAATGGGATGAAGATGATTCCAAAGAATTTCATGCCTCTGTAATGAAATGAGTTTCTTAGAAGAAACACATCTCAGAACCATGAAATTCTTCAGAATCATCTTACACCCCATTTCAAGTAAAGAAACACATTTCAGAACCATGAAATTCTTCAGAATCATCTTGCACCCCATTCAGAACCATGAAATTCTTCAACATCATCTTGCAAAATTTGTATGATTCAAAATGAAAAGAAACACATCTCAGGCATGAACAATGTGGGTTCAATAATGTAAAGAGTTCTTTTACATAGGCAAAATCAAAATCTATTTTTCCGTTATTTTTCCATGACATTTCCATCAGATAGAAGAATAGTTGTTTAATATGTACGACAGAGCCTTTCTAACAAAAGCGCTGTTGAAAGACACGGAACACTGCCGGACAACTGACTAAGGCATTGAATATTTTTTGCCAACGGACAAATGACGGAAGTTGGACGGATTAATATTGACGGCAAATAAATGTATAAATGACGGAAACATTGAAAATGTTTGTTCGACTAAATATTAACGGACATTTGACGAAAGATCTTTGACGGGTAACGGACGGTCAACAGACGGAAAGGTTGAAAATTGTCATTGCCGAAACAATGACGGAAGTGTGATGGAATAATATTGACGGTGTTTTGCTGGAATATCAGCGGTTTTTAGTTGATGACGGAATTAAAATGGAAATATAACGGTTATTTTTTCGTCAGTTTGTTTGTCGACGAAGTAGCGACGGAACTTTACGCCGGAATTATTTGCAAAATTAGTAGTGGCTATACGGGGTCACTGATTTTTATCTATCGTTTTTGTTCAGTTAGGTCGTTTGTTGTGTTTGCTTGGTTGAGTCCGTCGAGTCTTGTTACGAACAACTCTCTCATCATATAGTGCATTGGTATCTCTAGGCAACCTGCCTAGGCCAAGAAGGAAGGGGCTTCTCCCCGAACCTTGTAAATCATTGTATCCCTATTTTTCCGCACTAATCGATTTGAGTTCTATCTTAATTGATAAACTGAATTTGAATTAATCTGAAATAATTGGATTTAATCCATTTTAGCTCTTGAATTGAATCTTGAGTTGAATTCAGATTTACAAAATGGTATCAGAGCCTTGGTTTGATTTTTCGCTGTGCTGATTTTTCGGAATTGCCTAAATCAATTTCTGTTGGTCTGCTTACTAATTAGTTTTTTCTTGTCTTTGATTTCTTGTTCACAATTGTGATGTCTTAATCGAGCTTCAAACCATTTGATGAGACTACAGATTTTGCAATCTGGAAGGTCAAAATGAGAGCCCTACTCACAAGGAAAAATTGCATAAGGGCAGTCACTGAAAAGTGGCTTGCCGACACTTCCGATGAAAGGAAGAGAGAGCTGCAAGATCAGGCACACGCTGAAATAATGATGAAGCTATCTGATGACATAATTCGACAAGTGGTAAGCATTACCAATCCGAAAACTTTATAAGATATGCTTGATGATATCTTTTTGTCTAAATCTTTGCCTAGTAAAATCTCATTGTTGTGTAGGCTGTTCAATTTTAAAATGAACTTGTCTTGGTCTATACAAGAAAATTTAGATGTTTTTTTAAAGATGACACAAGACTTGGCTAGGTGTAAAGTGAAAGTAGAAGAGACTCATCAAGCAGTAATTCTTTTAAATGCTTTGCCCCTTGAGTTTGATAATCTGAAAGATGTGATTCAATATGGGAGAGATGAAATATCTCTCTCTAAAATTGTTGAAGCCATCATTCAAAAAAATCAGACTCTAAATGTGTTTAAAATAAAAAAAACAGTGGGCAAAATGATTCTAGTAGTGAAACTAGAAATGAGGTTTTGTTTTCTAAAGGCAAATCCAAAAATAAGTTCCATAATAAAACTTTTTCTGATGGAACTTCAAATGATAAGCATTTTAATAATGCTAAATCTATTTTGAGTGTACTTACTGCCATAAATGGGACACACTATTAATTTTTGCTATAAAAGACAGCGAGAAGAAAAAGAAAAGCTTAATAACTCTAATGACAACAAACAAGCTTATTTTTTCAATCTGGTGTTAATTATAACCATGAATTATTTGTTGCATCTGCTGTTTTTGGTGTTGATAATTCATGGATTTTGGATTCTGGTTGTACGGTGCATGCTACACCACATAAGAATTTATTTTGCAAGCTTGACTTATGTTTTGGTGGTGAAGTGAAACTTGGTAATAATACTTCGCTGAAAATTAGAGAAATAGGCTGTGTTCCATTGAAAACACATGATGGCATGATTAGAATTGTTCAAAATGTAGGTTGGCTGCCTGATTTGAGAAGAAACATACTTTCTAAATCTGTTTTGGATGATTTGGGCTGCCATGTTCACACTTTTAATGGATTTAAGGAAGTTTCGTTAAATGGGACTGTTGTTATTAAATGTGTTAAAAAGGGAGGACTATATATTATAGTTTCTGACCACAGTCCCTAAATGAACCTGAATGTAATTTCATGGTAGCATTAACCCCTTCTTTTGAGACTTTCGGCACACTTAAAGGTGAGACCAGTTTTTCTAGTGAAGGAGGATTGTGGTGAAACTCAGCTTTTCCTTGCTGATTTTGAGGTAAGTGGTGAACAAAGGGATAGTTCACCAAAATCAGGTAATGTCGTTCCTTGTTTTGTGGGTGAGAGAGGAGTAAGCAACAGTGACTCCGTCTTTTGTGGTCATGTTCTTATTTTTGCTGAAAATGTTGAGCATATCACTCTTGTTTTGGCCATCATGCTATATTCACTATTGTTGAGTGTATTATTCCCCATTCTTGTTGGTGAACATGCTGCCAAAAGTATTTGTGCAAGTGAATGATACTTTGATCTTATCATGCTTATTTTTGAATCATGAAAAGTAAATATGACACTTGCCTTTGTGCCATTGCTGTTATTTCCATGCTTACATCTTTAGGAGGGCACTTTCACATTTTTACGCAACACTACCATGTTATACTTTGATGTGAGAATTGATTCTGATGTAACAGCAATGTTTCTTGTCGAACCAATTTTTTGTCATGTGCTTGTAGCTGGTGATGAGTTTTTGCTATCTATTATACATTTGTTTGTGTATTTTCATTTTCATATTGATAGCTCAACTCAATTATGTGTCCGCAAGAACCATGTTTCACATGTTAGATGCAATATGAATGTTGTTTTTCATTCCATTGGAGATGAACTTGAGATATATGGTACTGTTGTTGCTGAGAACGGATTTGTGCTTATTTGTGTTGCTTATATGAAGATTAATGACATCTATTTGTGCAGGTACAGCCTGCGCATCTATCATGGATGATGAGCTGTGCTGTTGCCGAGGATGGCAGGTTGTTCAAGAGATATCAATACTTAGGGTGTCTTTTCTTTTTTGCGTCTAGTTGAGCTTGGTTTTTCAGCTCGTGGAGGTCTGTATAGGATGTTTGCAAACGAGAGTCTATACATGTTTTTCTTTCTTTTGAGAGAGTTTGTATAGGTTTGTTTGGTTTTTTGTTTGCATGGTCTATAATTTTTTATGGTCTAGTTTGTTATATCATGCTGGAAATCAGGAGGGCAATTATTGGGAAAATTCCACATTCGGCCCATATACGTGAAGCCCATGTGGCTGTTTGGAAAGACATCAGCTAGGGTTTCATCTTAAGGGGACTCTTGTTTTGGAAACAAAGAGGCGGCTGTTTTTGAGATAAGCAAGGTGGCTGTTTTTGAGAGACATACGATTGTTTTTGGCATACGGCTATTTTTGAGAGAAAAGATCTGCCATTTTTCACAGCTTCTTCTCTTAGTTTTGCCATAACATCTTCTCCATTTTCGTCGCTGCTCAACTTTGCATTTTTCACAGTCAACGCCTTCGGTTCAGATCGCCCGAGATCTGTTCACTGTACGCCTTTGCGGTGACAAGTCTCACCGGTGCTTGGTTTTGGGCTATACAGGGGCCACTGATTTTTATCTATCATTTTTGTTCAGTTAGGTCGTTTGCTGTGTTTGCTTGGTTGAGTCCGTCAAGTTTTGTAACGAACTCTCTCATTATATAGTGCATTGGTATCTCTAGGCAACGTGCCTAGGCAAAGGAGTAAGAGCTTCTCCTCGAACCTTGTAAATCATTGTGTCTTTATTTTTCAGCACTTATTGATTTGAGTTCTATCTTAAATAATAAACTGAATTTGAATTAATCTGAAACAATTGGATTTAATCCATTTTAGCTCTTGAATTGAATCTTGAGTTGAATTCATATTTACAAATTGGTATCAGAGCCTTGGTTTGATTTTCCGCTGTGCTAATTTTTTGGAATTGCCTAAATCAATTTCTGTTGGTCTGCTTACTAATTGGTTTTTTATTGTCTTTGATTTCTTGTTCGCAGTCGTGATGTCTGAATCGAGCTTCAAACCATTCGATGGGATTACTGATTTTGCAATCTGGAAGTTCAAAATGAGAGCTCTACTCACAAGGGAAAATTACCTAAGGCAGTCACTGAAGAGTGTCTTGCCGGCACTTCCGATGAAAGGAAGAGAGAGCAACAAGATCAGGCACACACTGAAATAATGATGAAGCTATCTGATGACATAATTCGACAAGTGGTAAGCATTACCAATCCGAAATCTTTATGGCATACGCTTGATGATATCTTTTTGTCTAAATCTTAGCCTAGTAAAATCTCATTGTTGTGTAGGCTGTTCAATTTTAAAATGAACTTGGCTTGGTCTATACAAGAAAATTTAGATGTCTTTTTAAAGATGACACAAGACTTGGCTAGGTGTAAAGAGAAAATAGAAGAGACTCATCAAGCAGTAATTCTTTTAAATGCTTTGCCCCCTGAGTTTGATAATCTGAAAGATGTGATTCAATATGGGAGAGATGAAATATCTCTCTCTAAAATTATTGAAGCCATCATTCAAAAAAATCAGATTCTAAATGTGTTTAAAATAAAAAATAGTGGGCAAAATGATTCTAGTAGTGAAACTAGAAATGAGGTTATGTTTTCTAAAGGCAACTCCAAAAATAAGTTCCATAATAAAACTTTTTCTGATGGAACTTCAAATGATAAGCATTTTAATAATGTTAAATCTGTTTTTAAGTGTACTTACTGCAATAAAATGAGGCATACTGTTAATTTTTGCTATAAAAGAAAGCGAGAAGAAAAAGAAAAGCTTAATAACTCTAATGACAAACAAACAAGCTTACTATTTGAATCTGGTGTTAATTATAACTATGAATTACGTGTTGCATCTGCTGGTTTTGGTGTTGATAATTCATGGATTTTGGATTCTGGTTGTACGGTGCATGCTACACCAGATACGAATTTATTTTGCAAGCTTGACTTATATTTTGGTGATGAAGTGAAACTTGGTAATAATACTTCGCTGAAAATTAGAGGAATAGGCTGTGTTTCATTGAAAATGCATGATATCATGATTAGAATTGTTCAAAATGTATGTTGGCTGCCTGATTTGAGAAGAAACATATTTTCTGAATCTGTTTTGGATGATTTGGGCTGCCATGTTCACACGTTTAATGAGTTTAAGGAAGTTTCGTTAAATGACAATGTTGTTATTAAATGTGTTAAAAAGGGAGAACTATATATTGTAGTTTCTGACCCTATTGTTGATAAACAGTCCCTAAATGAATCTGAATATAATTTCATGGCAACATTAACCCCTTCTTTTGAAACTTTCGGCACACCTTTAACTAGGGGTGGGCAAAAACCGCACCGAATGTAAAAACCGCCCGCTCCGCACCGCAAAAGCGTGTTCGGTTAATCGCACCGCTTTTGGAAAAAACCGATTTGTCAAAAACCGCACCGCAACCAAATAAAGCGGTGCGGAAACGGTTCTTTATCTTAGACCATCCGGGTTAAACCGCACCGCACCGCATATATAATTAATTATTAAATAATTAAATAACCTAATAATTAAATAATCAAAATTAATACATTTAAAAAAACAAATCATAATTTTAGGCCCAACCCCATGCCCAAAACACAAAAATTAATTAAATTTTTTTAACTTTTATAATGCGGTTTTTAAACCAAACCGCACCGCACCGCACCACATTATGCGGTGCGGTACATATTTGGTTTTTACTTTTTTAATGCAGTTTGTGATTTGAAAAATTTCCAAACCAAATTATGCCGTACAGTTATGAATTTACCTCTTAAATCACACCCGTTTTTTTTTTAGTGCAGGTAATAATTTTGTGAAGTATGATTGTGGTGAAACTCAGCTTTTTATACTTTTCCCTGAATAAAATATACTTAAAACAATGCTGTCTTTCTGATATGTGAGAGAATCCAATCCATCGGAGATTCGGAGCACGACTCTTCCTGCCGCAGTGAAATTGACTGATTAAGTCGTCTTGGCTTCCGACGATAAAGCAAAAGAAATGGTGGCATCTCGAGTTGAATTCTCCTTCAGAGACGCCATAAACCCTGCTTACAACCCTAATGTCGATTCCTGCTTTCCTCAGCCTCTTCTTCCCTCTGTGAGTTCTTTAATTACTCTTCATACTTTACTACCGATATTGACATTACCGGGCTTTTTCAGTACAGCTATTCACTAAGATTGGTACCGCCAGTAGCGGTCTTGTGAAAATAGATTTGAAAAGGAAAGGTGCAATTAGGGCAAAAACGATTCTTTTATTTTCTAATCTTTCATAGATGTTGTTGTATCCTTTTGTTGATTGGCTTCTGCTGTGAGATTTTTAAATCTCGATTTACCAGTGCTTTGTGTGCAAAATGGTAACTCTACCCTTATTGAAATGTTATGCTTACATTGCCTGCAATTAATGCGAAATGAGATGGCTTTCCTGGTGCCTTTTATTCATGAATATATAAGAAAAAGCCATGGTCCATATCTGTTGAAGCTCACACGCGTATCTATTAGCATGACATGCAGCAATAAATAACATGGTGTCTTTGTCTATTGAGTCCTGCTACAATTTGCATCATTAGGAAGCCTATGCATGAGATTCTGTAGTCAATAGTTGGTTAGAGTATATAAAAATACATATGCCTTTTGCCATTGTGAGACTCGACCAATACTCATAAGTAGCTGTTGTAAAGTGATGTTTTTTCCAAACCTCTTTGTGTAAGTTGTTAACAATACTCATGTCCTTTTCACTTGTTCTCATGAGGGATTAGTTTTGCTCCCATATCTAGGGCAAATGACTCTTTGTATTTGGATAACTCAGGTGGTCGTATCATATTGTAGTGTGAATTTGGTCGGATAAAGTTTCATTTAGTTCCCTATCCATCGTTATGGATTCATTTATCCAAAAATAATAGTCTTATGTTTGATTGTTCATGGATGAAAACTGGTTTGTACCTTTGATTGTTAGTTCATTCTCATTGCTGCTCAGTAATATTTTCCAATGTGCCTTGAGAACACTTAAGATTTGCTACGTATCTTAGACCTTAGCATGTCTCTTGTGTGCAAAGCACAACATTTGGTGCATTGTTTTCCACGCATCATCTTTTCCCTTTTAAAGTGAAATGAAAAAATTAGATTTTTTTGGTCCCCGAGTTCCTTATTATTACTTTTTATTCGAAATTAAAAATTGGGGCTGCAGGTAACATCTTCTGTCGAGACATCATTGGCTCTTGAGGGGTCCAATATTAATGCTACAAATCCGTCGCATAAGGATGTGCTTCTGGAAAAGAAAAGTGCTGAGGCTCTTCGATGTGACATTTGTAGCATCAATTGTAACAGCAAAGAGATGCTTGATAATCATTTGTCGGGGAAAAAGCACAGAAAGAAAACAAAAGCACAAAGTCCCGATACTTCATTGTTGGATCAAGTAAAAACTGAACACATTGAAGGTGCAGAAACAAAGAGTGTTAAGAATTTGGATAATGGTGCATTGCCTGGATCAAAAGAAACCCAAGCATTGTTTCATCGACATGTATCCCTGAAGAAAAATGCTTTAGTGGTTGACGGTGAAGGTCCTGACACCATGATGCTAGAACCTTCAACCATTTGTGCTCCCGAGGTCTCAAAGATGCACAAACCAAAACACCAGAAATGTAGTGAATCAGTTGCAGACAACACATGCAATCGTACAGATGTTCATGATGAAATCATGACCGATAAAGGGCTACAACCTCAGTTGAAAGCAGACTATTCTGCGGAGCCAATGTTGCATGCCTCAAATGGTAAGCTGGCTGAGGGTAAACTGAACCTCGTAGAAGTTTGTGCATCAAGAGCATCGGTGCAGGTTTGCACTGTATGCAACATTTTCAATTATAGTCAGGAATCATTGCAAAAACACTTAGCAGGAAAGATACATGCACGAAATGTAAAAAAAATTAGCACTGTGACATCTTCTCCGGTCAGTGTCCACCCCATTGAGACTCTTGGGTCAAATAATTTAAAACCTACAAGAGAACCCCGCAGTCCAGCTGATCCTTCAAGTGTTGTTCCAGTTGGGAGTATGGAAATCGAAAAACCCATTTTATCAGAAGGTGGCACTGCGATGCTGTCACCAAATGTTTGCACAATGTGCAACATTAAATGCAACAGCCAGGAACTCTTCACATGCCATTTAGTTGGGAAAAAACATGCTTCCAAGGTAAAACATTATTTGATTCTTGTACTAGTCTGACAATATATGTCTTCAGTATCTTTATGCTTTAATTAGGAATTCATCTCGACTTTCAACTGTATACTACTTAATGTGCATTCATACAAAAAAGAAAGAATAGATAAGTGTTGTTTGCTTACTGGCAATGGATTGAATACTTATTATTTACACGCTATGCATGGCAACATTTACTTTTACTAATATGAAATGGACCTTATATAGGTTCGCAAGTTAGGTTCAGATACTCATACGAAGGGTGATGGTGCATCCAGAAATTTTCCATTAGTTCAGTTTCATGGTCATGATCCTACAGTTACATCCCATGATGTTGAAAAGTTCAATGATGCTTCCAGTATCAATCTGATGGTTCCTCGAGATAATAATCCTTCAGAAAAATCAGCTGATTGTATGATTTCAGATGCTGCTCTCAGTACCATACCGGTGACTCGACCTAAAGATGATAATTCTTTTATTGGAACTGATGGGGCTACCCTACAAGACTATGAAAGTGAAGCAAACCAGAGAGCTTCAAAAAGAGGTAAGGGTGTTCAATTTGCTTATTGTGATGTTTGCGAAGTATATTGCAATAGCAGTGAGATTCTCAGTACACACAAAATGGGGAAAAGGCATTTGAAACAATTAAAGAAGCTAGGGAAGTTAGAGAAAGGCATTATAACCCCTGAGGAAGACGTGATTTCCCCAAGTACAATTGCCTCAATGGATTACCAAGATGGCAACAAAAGTAGTGTTTCCGACCTGAGTATGGTAGTTCACGAGCAAGTTGAGGCACCAAAAGGTATCATTAACTCACAGAAGCAGAACAATATGCAAAAAGCATCAGAACATGCTTATAGTAGTGTTCCCGAACCGAGTATGAACGCTCACAACCAAGTTGAGGCACCTAAAGGCATCATTAACTCAGAGAACCAGAACAATATACAAGAAGCATCACAAGATGCAAATGTTGGTTGTACTCTGTGCAAAGTTGTGTGCAATAGCCAAATGACGCTTTCCACTCATCTTGCTGGAAGGAAGCATGCTGCTATGTTACGTAAAAGAGCTCAAGGTGAAACAGGGTCTGGTTCTGAAACCAAAACTGGAGGAAGACTTCATTCTGGCTGTTGTTGTTTAATATTCTTGCTGATTTGCTTCTTGGTATTGATGCATTTATGTTGTTAGTCAGTATCGGTGTAAAAGAGTTTTTTTTTTCCTTGGATATTTCTTGTGCCTCGTATCGGTGTAAAAGGGTCTGACTTTTGAAATCAAAACTCATATCGACTGGGAAGTCCAACATTTTAGATCTATGGACTCTTTTATTTCCTTTTGATACAATTGCTAATAGAGGAACAAAACAGTCTCAAGTTTACATGGAATGATATCCCACTTAAGCGAAAAACTGTCATTTGAGGAAACTGTGTATTTTTGTATGTTTGAAACAGAACTGCGTAGTTTTGGAAATGATTCTGTTAGGAGTTATAAAGTTGTCTCTCGGATACCGGAAGAGACGACCGGTCTCAAAAATCAGCGTCCATCGAGGAAGGTAAACTAATTCTGAGACAAAAATAGTTGCCATGGACACTTCTGTCTTCGGATATAATGCAGGCTGGGCTAATTTTAGTATTGTAATGCTTGCAGATTATAGCTCAGTGCAAAACTGGCTTAAGAGGCAGATTGCAGGACAGATTACTTGGCATGAGTACGATTCGGGTGATGAACAATTTGCAACTTCAGTTGCAGCAGCTGCATATGCTGTTCATTCACGAGTAGTCGCAAATACCAGTTTCAGAAATGGAAAAACATTAACCAAGGAAAAAAGCCGAAAAGGCGTTCATCAAGCTCAAATGCCCAGAACTAGGACCACAGAAATTGCACCAGGAAAGTGTTGTGGTTGTGGTTTGTCAGCCAAAAGTGTTGTGGTTGTCATCCAAATGTTGGAGCCTAAATTCTCATGCAAGTCTCCTATCTTTAGGACACACCCTATCATTGATTTGGTTCCTTAATCGAACGTCCAACGATTTAGCAGACACATGCATATAACCAGCCTTCGCTTTACTATTTTATATGCAATCCGATGCACCTTCCATCCCAAAAAATGCCTATTCATATGCATGTTTATACTTACCATTTCGGCACTAAAGGCATATTTTTAAACTCAAATCTGAAGTAAAGGGCAAGCAAACACTATACCTACTGTAGTTAGTACCATTTCCCTAAAACGTAAACATAAGGAGTATGTTTAGTGGATCGGTGGATCTATTCTATTCGGTAGATTCGTAGATTAAATTATCCAAAGACTCACAAAAGTATAAAAAGTGCATTTTAGGAGTTGGGGCTTTTTGTCCTTGGAAAAACTAAAGTTTTGCATTTTTCTAAGCATTTAGATCATTCGAGGGACTCGTAAATTCATCGAAATACGGTGGATTCATTTATTTTGACATCTTTTATATGATGATGAACATATGACTTTACTCAAGGAAAAGCAACTAAACAAGCATTGTTATTTTGACTCGCCCAGTTTTACTAAATGACCAAAGTTAGAATTAATAAATGATGTCCCCTTGGGATGGACCCAAGATCTGCTTTCTAGGGTGGGCCTCTCTTTTTTAATATATTCTTATCAGACTATTTACAAACTTTGTCATCCATACAAAATAAGAAGCTCTCTGCATCTGCATCTGCATCAATCTCATATTCCGAAAAAAGTAAAAGAAAACATGGTTTCTGATCAAAGAAGTCGATCGAAAACCGTCTGTGTAATCGGTGCTGGCCCGTCGGGTTTAGTTGCAGCCAGGGAGCTAAGAAGGGAGTTCCATAAAGTGGTGGTGATGGAGCAATCCCATGACATTGTAGGTCAATGGCTCTACAACTCCCAAACTCAAAATGAACAACAAGTCTAGTTAGGCCACCTGCGTTACACCACCGACAGCGGAGTTCATAGTAGTATCTACGCGTCGTTGAGGCTAACATCGCCGAGAGAGATCATGGGGTATTCTGACTTCCCATTTGTTGTCAAAAAAGGGAGAGACACCAGGAGGTTTCCAGGGCACCAGGAGCTGTTTCTCTACTTGAAGGACTTTTGTGAGTGTTTCAAGTTGAGGGAGTTGATTAGGTTCAACACCAAAGTTGAGTATGTGGGCATGGTGAATTATGGATGTGTTTGTTGAGTTTATGTTAATCTAAACATGATGATTGAGCAATTATAAGTGAGCAAGTAAGTTATGGGAATATGTTTTGGTGTGGCTTTTTGTTTGAGAACAAATTGCATGTTTTTTGGCAAAGTATTAAAGCAGCTGTTATATGTCCAAATGAGCAGAAGCCAAACAGCGCCGTTTGAACTTGGCGCGTTTAGTCGAGTTTTGAAGAGCGAAGCAAATGGGCGCGTTTCCAAGAAAGACTACATCATTCCATTAAACGGAGTTCCGCGCCTATGACCGTTATGGTCGTTACTCCTCTACGCTACGTTTTGGTCAAGCTCGGCTTTGATACTTAAGAACCTGGGATCCGAAAATTAGGGTATTCGATTGGAAATTGGGAATTTCCTAATACAAGCTTCGATTTAAGATTCGAGAGCGCATCGTGTCACTGATTGACGGCTTAGAGTGATTCGAAGCCTTGGTGTGAACGATTGAAGATTGAAGTTGAGCGTCTGGGTTGTTGTCGAAGCTGTTGCAGGGTGAAGTCGAGAGGAGGGATTCCGTCGACGATTGCGACCGGTTGCAAGTCAAGGAGGCTCGCCTGAACTCAGGGAAGTTGTGTCCTTGTGTAATTTGATTTTCGTTATCGAATTGTGCTAGTTTGGATTTGGGGCAGATTCTAGGGTTCTTGTAATATTCCTTGAACACTGTATTTTTATGCTCAATCAATAAAATCTAAACTTAACCTATAATCCGCAATTACAAATTGGTATCAGTAGCTTGTTGAATCTTGATTGAATTTTTTCGATCTTGAATAGTTTGTGATCCTTGTGCATTAAGAAGTGTTCATCTTTCCCTGATTGGCTGAGTTCTTATTTTTCTCAATAAGAACTGATCTGGTTTTCATTGTTTCATGGCCGACAGTGTCAACTTGAAGCCCTACAATGGAACCATTGACTTTTCTTTTTGGAGGGCCAAAATGAAGGCAATCCTCATCAAGGAAAAGTGATATATGGCTGTCACCGAAGAATGGTTGGATCCAACTTCTACTGAGAAGAAGAAGGAGATATCTGACATTGCCAATTCAGAGATTATGACCAGACTAAGTGGTGAAGTCCTCAGACAAGTGGTAAACATTTCTGAACCTAAAGAACTGTGGGATACTCTTGAGTCTATCTATTTGATTAAATCCTTGCCTAGCAAAATCTCTTTATGGAGTAGCCTGTTTAATTTCAGAATGAACACATCATTGTCCATTCAAGAAAATCTTGATACATTTCTAAAAATGACTCAGGATTTATCTAGATGTAAGGATAAGATAGAAGAGACTCATAAGGCTATTATTTTGTTAAACTTATTGCCACCACAGTTTGATATTGTAAAAGATGTTATACAATATGGTAGAGATGAAATCACCCTTGCTAAGATTACTGAGGTTATTGTGCAGAAAAATGAGTCTTTGAAAGTGTTTAAGGCTAAAGGCACAAGTATAAATGATCACAAATCTGAAAGTAAGAATGAGGTGATGATGTTTAAGGGTAAATCTAAACAAAGACATAAAAAGAAAACCCCTTCTAAGCCAAACTCAGATGGGAATGAGAAGGCTAACCTCAGACCTCTCTCCCAAGTAAAGTGTTTTTACTATGGAAAGAATGGTCATTATGCCAACACACTACTACAGACTGGGGAATATGCATCGGTTTTGGAAAGGATTATGCATCGGTTTCGGAAGGGATTATGCATCGATTTTTATCCGATGCATAATCGAGCGATGCGTAAGGTTCGGACCTTATGCATCGGTTCAACAAAATTGATGCATAATGTCTGACCTTATGCATCAGTCATTTGGCAGAACCGATGCATAAGGTCAGACATTATGCATCGGTTGTGAATGTCTTAAAAAATTTGGCAGATTTGGCTTCTAATAGCTCAAATCACCCTGAAATTTTTACAAACATCAATAACCTGCCATTCAATTACAAATACCTTAATGTTCAATTACAAATGCACTATTGCTCAACATCGACATACATTCATTTCAAAGATCAAAGGGAATATACAAGTACATCTTCTTTCCATACAACAATGCCAACACAAAAGTTAAAATTCGTAATACAAACAACAAACCTAAAATTGATGTCCTATACCGACTGGGTAACGATCACTTATCTAGTTATACAAGTAAGCGGCGCTTATTTCCCTTACTTCATCGATCTTCGAGTCTTCGTATGATCCAGTTCCATTAGGAAAACAATACAAACAATGAAAAGCAAGAGAAAACTAAATCAATACAATAAAGTTCCAATTAGTTCAAAACCATCCAAAGTCAACTACAACTTCATGAATAATACAAGTCTAAAAGATTACTAGGCTAAGATCATCAATCTCCGCTCCGTTATTAGCTCGTATAAACTGGATTATGACCCGAATATAATTCAAAACATAATAACCGCATAAGCGACCCGGCGGTTGTTTTGGACACTGCACGATCATGCATGTAAATATAGTAAATAATTCAAAACATAATAACTGCATAAGTGACCCGGAAAACTTTCTACGGGTTGAGGTTCAACGTCTTGCGGTTCAGCCTCACCATGCATGTACCAAACCCTATATAGTGGATCAATTCCTTTTAAAAAGGTGTTTATGCAAATCCTCCACGTTGACCTTTATCTTATTGGAACACGCCTTACACGGACAGAAGACACGTTCAAGTGCATTTTTTAATGCATACGCCGATACAAATTCACAGAAATCTATTATCCCCTTTTCATACTCATCACTTAACCTATTACCGGACATCCACTCTCTACTTATCATAAATCCACTACATGAAGCATGTAAACATTATTATTAGACTGAGAACAAGTTAGCTAACCATTCAATATATACAGCATCTTGTTAAACAAAGAAGAAATGGACATGAAAGAGCAACCTAATCAAAATGTTCATGTTCAAAAAATAAACATAGTAAAAATAAAAGAATACCATAAGGAATATGGACAAGTACGGAATGGTAGGAAAAATAAGTTTAGGAGGGTGTTAACCTTGTGTGAAATCGAGAGAGGAAGCCAATGAGCAAAGGCTGAAGTACGCTAGATTTGGATAAAACAAGTTAAGAAAGAATTGACAAGCAGAAATCATGAAACATGAACAAAAGAACTAAATATATACATAGCTTATGTGACGGTCCTCGGAGAATAAAAAGAGCAATATGACTTATATGCGAGGGACGAGAATACAATTCAAGACCTAAACCAATGAAACCAAACATCAATAACCGATAGAAAAAATTATGTGACTACACTTTGCACAACATCATCCAAACAAGAAATCATACCCTAACAATGACATCCGAACCCAACCAAATCCATCAAATTCATATTGAATGAAATATAAATCCTAATAATTTCGATTCATACTCAAAGCACTGATGCATAAACCCTTATAATTCTGATTCCTACTCAAAGCACCGATGCATAAACCCTAATAATTCTGATTCATACTCAAAGCACCGATACTCAAATACCTTTAAATGTTGCTGGCGAGGGAGGATTGTCAAGAAAAGTGAGGACTAGTGAGTGAGGACTGGTGGACTGTCAAGCTGTGAGGACTGGTGAAGACGAGTGAGGACTGGCGAGCTGCGGGGACTGGCAAAGCCAGACAATGGTGACAGTTGGAGACGAGCGAGCAACTGGCGACGGCGGGCAACTGGCGATGGCAGGCAACGACGGTCGGAGGTGAAGACGGGCAACGGCTAGATTTGAATCTCTAGTAAGAAAACTTATGCATTAGAGTGAATTCGCAGAAGTAAAAACAAAATTAGGGTAAGTTTTGACTTTATGCATCGGTTGAACAAAAACCGATGCATATTCCTCCCCATTACACATCGGTTATAGATAAACCGATGCATAAGCTTGACCTTACGCATCGGTTCTGGAAAAACCGATGCATAATCTAAGACCTTATGCATCAGTTTGTCTATAACCGATGCATAATCTTAAAACCGATGTGATATGCCTAACACGGAACCGATGCATATTCCTCAGTCTGTAGTAGTAACACTTATACTAAAAACAGCATGATAGGGATCAGAATAATGACCAAAACACCAAGCAAAATGAGTTTTCTAACATTTGTGAACAAGGAAAACAATACAAATATGAATTGCTTGTTGTGTCTACCACTAATGACTGTGATACTTGGATATTAGATTCTGGCTGCACTATGCATGCCTCTTCTTGCAAAAATCTGTTTGATTCTTTAACATTGTGTGATGGTGGTGAAGTCATTTTAGGTGATCATACCACACTGAAGATTAAAGGTATTGGTTCAGTCCCATTGGTAATGTATGATGGTGTCATTATAGTGATTCAAAATGTTAGATGGGTTCCTCACCTTATGAGAAACTTACTATCTGAATCAATCTTTGATTGTCCAGTTTTAAAATTAACACTTTCCATAGAATTAAAGAAGTTTTGAAAAATGACAAGGTAGTTATAAAGGCCAAGAAGGAGGGAGGACTTTAGCATGTTATAACTTCACATGAACTGAACCCAGTTAGCCATCACACTAATAAAAACATTGATGAAGCAATAATGTGACCTGCTAGGCTAGGACACATAGGAAATAAGGGATTGAGTACTTTAGCAAAAATTGGTATTCTGAAAATTTCCCCTGCAACTTTGTCATTTTGTGAAACATGTATTTTAGGCAAATCTACTGCTCTCCCATTTCCTAAATCTAACTATAAGGCTTTCACGCCTCTTGAATGTGTCCATGCAGATCTTTGGGGACCAACCAAGGTCCCAACAGTTGGAGAAAGGTATTATTTTTTGTCCCTTATTGATCATTTTAGTATAAAGGTATGGGTGTATCGTTTAAAGGCTAAAAATGAAGCTTTTGAACATGCTAAATACTGGAAAGCTTTGGTTGAAAGTGAAACTAGATTAAAACTTATAAGCCTTAAAACAGATAATGGTCTTGAATTTTGTAACCATGCTTTTAACTTGTTTTGTAAAAAACATGGTGTTAGGAGACTGTTAACTGTTTCTGGCACTCCACATTAAAATGGAGTTACTGCAAGGATGAATAGAAATTTGCTAGAGAAGGCTAGATGCCTGATGAGTCATATTTATACGACTCATCGAGTCATCAAATCCCACCAATTCCAGTACTTTATTGTACGAACAGTTACTACCTAGTATTGTTTCGTGTTTCAGTTGATTTGGAAGCTCTAGGAGGAATTGCATTCAAAAGAGGGCTTTTGGAGCCAAAAACATCGCAAGGAGTTCTTGACCGGCTTATTTACATTTGACGAAGTTTGATGCGGAAAGAAATGAAGACCGAAGCACTTTGGAGTTTTCAACAGTGCAATCCGCGGAGGCCTCAATAATAAGCGCGCGGACGTCTGAACAATTTCAGTAATTCAAGAGACGTCCGCGGGAAGGAAATGCAGGAGACGTCCGTGCGGAACTCGAATACCATGCAATCGCATGTCCGAGCGCCCAGCCGACCGCATGTCCGACCGGCTGTCCAAGCCATCCGCCCGCATGCCCGACCGGCCATTCCCACGCCATGCGACCGGGCGTCCGACCGTGCGTCTAACCATGCGATCGCACATCCGCCCGGGCATCCGACCTCCCATGCGACCGAGTGCCCGACCTTCTAGCGCTTGCGCAGCTCGAGCATCCGATCGTGCGTCCGACCAAAGGCCCAAGCCTTGTTTCGGCTCGTCATATCGCGTGGTGGTTTAGGAACAGTCCTGAGGTTCTGGATAATTCTAGAAGGATCTAGATGACGTGATCTCCAAGCAAAGACATTGCCTAAAGATAATTCAAGGAAGAAGATTTGGGAATATTTCCTAATCTAGATTTGGACCTAAACCGAAAGATACTAGGATTCCTAAGGAGAAACCGACTTCTAGGGCATCACTCAACTCTATAAATAGAAGAACTCCTCAGTTTTCAAAATCATCCCTCAATCCCAGAATCATCCAAGGCTTCATCTCGGCATTCCTCATTAACCCCACAATCGAGATCTTCATCATCCGTCAAAGAGCATCAGTCCATCATTCTCGGCGCCTCTCTCCCTCGAGTTCGTTCGGCAATAGAGAAGATTACTTGTCCCTTTATTTCCTTTGCTTTTTATTCCATGGCTATGTGTAACTAAACTCTTTATTCGGGCTAGGGGTTCAATATATTGTGACGATGTTTTTGAGACTTGATGCCTAATGCTTGTTTCGTTATTCTACTAAACCTTGTGCTATTTATCTCGGTTCATATTACGAAGCTAAGTTGATACCTGGAACGGTTAGGCTTAGCCGAGCAATATAAACCCTATATTTACTGTTTGTTTGATACTAGACCGTTGAGAACAAATAGAGCACGAATTTAATATATCTTGGAATGGAGTATTAAATTGCTAGGTTTAGAATTCTGCAACTCGGAAAGGAAACCTTAGGTTATAACTTGGAATGGGAGTAACCACACTTAGGAATTAGAAACATAATATTTAGAAGTCGATGATAAAGCAAGTCACAATTAAGAAACCCTAGCCTGAATATTTCTCTCTGATTATTACTCTCTCGTTTATTTCCTTTTGCACTTATTTCCTACATTGTTTGCTCACAACCAATCATCTTTCCTTTCTTACAGAACAAGTAGTAACCATCTAGCTCCCTAGGGTTCGACCCTTGCTTGCCACTGTCCTAACCCACATTCTAGAGTAAGGAACATTATAAATTCAAATTTGCAGGTACAACGACGGCCTGTCAATGCCTTCTCTTCAGTTCTGGCATGAGGCATTCCATGTGGGGGTGAGGCAGTGATCACTGCCTCTTACTTGATCAATATAAGCTCTTGTTCTTCTTTTGATTTCAAGACTCCATTTGAAATGTGGCATGGAAGGAAGCCAAATCTGTCATACTTAAGGCCTTTTGGCTATACAACTTATGCTCATGTAAGTGAGGGGAAGCTTAAGCCAAGAGCTCTTAAGTGTGTAATGATAGGTTATCCTGAAGGTACTAAAGGCTATAAGTTGCTTTTAATTCAATCTGGTGGGTATACGGTCATTGTCTCAAGGTCTATTAGATTTAATGAAAGTGATTTTAATTTTAAGTCTAGACTAACATTTGAAAATGAGTAAGTGACAAGTACTCAAAGTTCCAATGAAGCTGATTTTGTGCCCAAAAATTACATGCTGGATGTTCAGCCTGATATGCCTGATGCAGTAATTTTGATCAAGGTGTGCCCTTGCCACCTCCTCCTGAAAATGAAGGTCAGCACCCTCACCAATTAGGTGGGGGAAAGGTTAGATAATACTCAGCCTGACAACACCACTTTTACTGCTGTTGTTGATGATGTTAATCATGAAAATGGTAGTGCTATTGTTGATGATATTGATCATGCTAAGCCTGAGAATTTACCTGCTATTGGTGATGATGCTGAACAAGTTGTTTTTGACAATCCCTTGTATGATTATGTGTTGTCTAGAGATAAGGAACCTAGAAATAGGATTCCAATAGGAGGTACAATGACAGTTATGGTAATGTGACTGAATATGCTCTTCTTGTGTCTGAAACTGTCAAGTATGATGTGCCTGAAACCTTTGAAGCTGGTGTTAATTCTAGACAAACACCTGATTGGATTAATGCAATGCAAGAGGAAATACAATCTATGCATGATAATAAAACTTGGGATTTAATCTCTTTGCCTAAAAATGCTAGGGCCATAGATTGTAAATGGATTTTCAGAATAAAGGAAGGTAACAGTCCTGCTGAACCTCTTAGGTTCAAAGCAAGACTTTTTGCCAAAGGTTTTTCACAAAAAGAGGGAATAGACTATAATGACATATTTTCTCCAGTTGTTAAATATAAGACCATGAGGTTATTGCTTGATGTGTCTACTGTGTATGATTGTGAGACTGATCAAATGGATGTCAAAACTATATTCTTGAATGGTAGTCTTGATGAAACTATTTTTATGAAGCAACCGAAGGGATTCATTGATAAAAACACCCTGATTTTGTTTGCTATCTGAAAAAATCTATCTATGGTTTGAAACAATCCCCTAGACAGTGGAATAAGAAGTTTTATGCATGCATGACTAGTCTTGGTTTCTATAGAAGCAAGTATGATCATTGTCTTTATTTGAAAGGTGTGAATGCCAAGTTCCCTGCTTTTGTGCTCCTTTATGTGGATGATATGTTAATCATTTATGAGTTCAAATAAGAAGCTTATGTTTCTATCTCAAACTGACTACTGAGACAAAGTGCTTCATAAGTTTCAACTTAAAAATGCTACCTTAGTCCCCTTAGGAGGGCATCTTGAATTGTCTAAGAGTGATTGTCCTCAAACTTATTTTGAAAAATAGAAAATGAGCAAAGTGCCTTAGGATATGGCTGTTGGTTCTATTATGTATGCTATGGTTTATACTAGGCCAGATTTTGTTTTTGGTGTTAGTGTGCTTAGCAGATTTATGTCCAACCTAGGGGGCAAACATTGGACTGCTATGAAGTATATGCTTAAGTACATTTCTGGTACTAAGAATGTAGGTTTGGTTTATTGTTCACATGCCCCCTAAAACTGAGTTGTATGTCTATGTTGATAGTGATTATGCAAGTAACAAGGATAATAGGAAATCATTGGTTATTTCTTCACTTGGGCAGGTAATTGCATCTCTTGGAAGTCACAGTTGTAGCCCATTATAGCTCTGTCCTCAACTGAGGCAGAATACATAGCTGCCACTGAGGCATCTAAGGAAGCAATCTGGTTAAAAGGCATCTTAAAAGAAATTGATAAGTATGCCTATTTGCCTATCATTTTTATGGACTCCCAAAGTGCCTTGTGTTTGTGTAAAGACCCAATTTATCATGAAAGATCAAAACATATTGATGTTAGATATCAGTTCATTAAGGACATGATTGAATCAAAGGAATTTGAAATAAAAAAGATCGTAGGAGATAAGAATCCAGTTGACTTTGGTACTAAAATTGTTAATCTTGCCAAGTTCTGTTTTTGCAGAGATATGCTTCATATTGGCTCAGTACTTGAAGCTGGTTGTAATGGTAAGGTCAGGTATGAATTCTTTCAGGTTCAGTTGTTGTTTTCCTTTAAGTCAGTTTGTTGTTTAGTCCCTCATTGGTTAAGTTTAGTCATGTTAAGATTAGGTGGGCATTTGTTGAGTTTAAGTTAATCTAAACATGATGATTGAGCAATTATAAGTGAGCAAGTAAGTTCTGGGAATATGTTTTAGTGTGGTTTTTTGTTTGAGAACAAACTACAGGTTTTTTGGTTAAGTATCAAAGCAGCTGTTATATGTCCAAATGAGCAGAAGCCAAACGGCGCCGTTTTAACTTGGCGCGTTTGGTCGAGTTTTGAAGAGCGAAGCAAATGGGCGTGTTTCCAAGGAAGACTACGATGTTCCATTAAACGGAGTTTAGCGCCTATGACCATTATGATCGTTACTCCTCTACGATGCGTTTTGGTCAAGCTCGGCTTTGATACTTAAGAACCTGGGATCCGAAAATTAGGGCATTCGATGGGAAATTGGGAATTTCGTATTACGAGCTTCAATTTGAGATTCGAGAGCGCATCGTGTCAGTGATTGATGGCTTAGAGTGATTCGAGCCTTGGTGTAAACAATTGAAGGTTGAAGTTGAGTGTCTGGGTTGTTGCCGGAGCTATCGCAGGGTGAAGTCGGGAAGAGGGATTCCGTCGACGATTGCGACCGATTGCAAGTCAAGGAGGCTCGCCTGAACTCAGGGAAGTTGTGTCCTTGTGTAATTTGGTTTTTGTTATCGAATTGTGCTAGTTTGGATTTGGGGCAAATTCAAAGATTCTTGTAATATTCCCAGAACACTGTATTTTTGTGCTCGATCAATAACATCTAAACTTAACCTATAATCCGCAATCACAATGTTGGTGAGGATTTGAAGTGGGTTGTCAAGAATAACTTCCACCGGTGTGGCGGTGGAGGAGATTTTTGATGCAATTGTCGTGGCCATCGGGCATTACACGCAGCCTCGATTGCCCAAAATCAAAGGTACATTTTAATATTGTATCATTTCAACTTGAAATCACATTGAGCAGTGTTGTGAAAACCGGACCGGACCGGCCGGTTCGACCGATTGGACAGGGAACCGGTCACCAGACAGGTTTGGTTTTGTCATCGGATCGAAATGCAATTGAATCGGTCAAACCCAATCAAACCTGGTCAAGACTCGGTTGGTTGACCCAGTTGATCCGATTTTTCATTAAAATCATGATTTGATCGGTTCGATTTGGTCTATAAAACTATTTATTTAATTTTGACTTGGACAGGACTCGAACCCAAGCCCCTCTTAATAGTTATCCCCTCTCCTTCCACCAAGCTAAACATGATTCTTATTTTATTATTTGTTTCAATAATGTATATTCATTTATCAAATCTATAAAATTCATTACTTATTATCAATTTAGCTAGAAATTCAATTAGTCTTAGAAATCCATTATTATTGTGACTTACAAATTAAGACTAAAATTGTTATTGTTGTATTATTGATTTGTACTTTATTAAATTTTAAATTTGTTATGATATGCTATTGTAATCCGATCTTAAACATGTTATATTTATTCATAAATATGTTAAATTATAATATCATATATAAGTATTTTATTTTTATTATTTAATTTGTGCGGGTCAAACCGGTTCGACTCGGTTGAACCACTGACCCATTGACCCAGTGACTTGACCGGTACAATCCCCGGTTCGATTTTAATAACACTGACATTGAGTATTGTTTGTTCACTTTTCTATATCAATCTGCACTAGGGATACTTGGAGAAGAAAGCTGATACATAGTCACATCTACAGAGATCCTGCACCATTTCGCGACGAGGTGATTCAAAAAAATTCAAGACCCTCAGATTTCTAATCAGTGAAACTGTAATCAAAGTTGTTTAATTTTAACCTAAATATTTCCTTTTTTCCCCAGGTTGTGGTGGTTGTTGGGAACTCGCTTAGCGGGCAAGACATCTCGATGGAGCTGGTAGATGTAGCTAAGGAGGTACACTTAAGTTCGAACACACTCGATATAACCGAAGGCTTGTCTAAAGTCATTTCCAAATATAAGAATTTACATCTTCATCATCAGGTACATCTTTCAAATGGATTCAGCTAGTTTATTTTGCCATTGATATTAAAAACTGCTGATCTCGTTAAACATGTCTTGCAGATCAATACCCTTTGCGAAGATGGTCAGGTCATTTTCGACGACGGATCCTTCATCAGGGCAGACACGATTATATACTGTACAGGGTAAGTAATTAAATGTCAGAATCTATAATATTTGGTTGTGAACTGCTTGAGGAATTCTGATGGTGGTACATGGGGTTTGCATGGGCATGGATAGGTCAGTATGACTTGGAGAAGCTGAAGATCAATCTGGTCAGTTTGGCGGATACAGGGCTAAACGGCGGCGTTTGGTCTGGAGCTAGTTCCAAGCTGTGTCGTATTGAAGAAGCGCGAAGGTTGCATTTGATGTCGTAAGTGGAACGGTGTCGTTGAGCGAAGGCGCGGATCTGCGTATTAGTGGAACGACACCGTTGAGGCAAAGCGGGCTTTTCGGTTATGGTAGTTGGTTCAAATCGGCGCCGTGTTAAGCCAGAGGAGTGCACGCTTTCGGTTTAAGTGATTGTCATCGTTTTGGTCAAGACTAGAGTAAAGCGTATGCGTTTTGGAGCGTCTTCGAGTTGGCTCAGTCTAACGGATATATAAGTGGGTTAGCGCGTTGAGTCAACTCAGTTGTTCCCCAAATCTACCAGAAAGCAAATTAGGGTTCTTGGAGAAATTTGATTCGATTAGTCGAGTGAGATCAAATTGAGAGACGAGAACTTGAGAGTAGATTCATATGTGTATTCTTTCTGCTGTACCACCACCAATTGATTAATAAAAGAGCTGCCCCTCTTCTCGACTGGAGTAGGATCACCCTGATCCGAACCAGTATAATTTTTGTGTCTCGATTTCATTTTTCCATTCGATCATTGCAAGTTTCGTTGCGTGTAATCTCTGCATACTGGTATCAAAGCCGCAAGGTCACAGCAATGGTGTCGATGAAGGTGGAGCTCGAGCGATTCGATGGCAAAGGCGATTTTGCTTTGTGGAAGCAAAGAATGAAGGTGATTTTAGTACAGATGAAGGTGGCAAAAGCATTAGTCATCAACGACATTCCTGATAATGTGTCCGCTGCAGATAAGGAGGAGATGCGGGAGATGGCATATTCAACCTTGATCTTGCATCTTGGAGACAAGGTTTTGAGGGAAGTCTCAAAAGAAACGACAACTGCGGGTGTATGGCTTAAGCTGGAGTCCTTGTACATGACTGCACCACTCACCAATAGAATCTACTTAAAGGGTAAGCTTTTCGGTTTTAAAATGGATGTGAGTAAATCCATTGAAGAGCATCTTGATGATTTTGCGAAAATTGTGATTAATCTTGAGAATATTAAGGAAAAGATAGAGGATGAAGATCAGGCTATTATGATATTAAACGCTCTTCCTCCTTCATATTCTACATTTGTGGATACCATGAAATACTCAAGAGAAACATTGTCCATGGAGGATGTGTTGGATGCCCTTAAACAGAAGCAAATGGAGCAGAAGCCTAAGAGGGAAGTTGCTGATGGCTTGGTTGCTCATGGAGGATTTCAGAAAAGGAACTTTCCAAAGAAGTCTGGTTTTCAGAAATCTCAAGGGAAACAAGGCTCCAACACTTCTCAACAGGCAGACCAAAAGAAGTTTAAGTGCTTCTTCCGCCATAAGACTGGACATTGGAGAAAGGATTGTCCTGGAAGGAAGAAGAATCTGGGTCAGAAAGATCATGAGAAGAGTGATGCTGTCATGGCTGAGGAGGCTTATGGGAATGCAGAAGCTTTGACTGTGACTCAGATTTAGTCTACTAGCAGATGGATTCTTGATAGTGGGTGTTCATATCACATGACACCTCACAAAGAGTGGCTCATGGATTATGTTGAAAAAGATCAAGGAACTGTGCATTTGGGCAACAACAAGGCTTGTAAAATGGTGGGAATTGGCACCATTTGGATCAAGATGGCTGTTGGACCTGAGTTCAAACTCTCAGGTGTGAGGTATGTGCCTGACTTGAAAAGAAATTTAATTTCTTTGAGCATGTTAGAAGCACATGGCTGTGTCTTTAAGGCTGAAAATTGTATCATAGAAGTTTTTAAAGGGAATGTGCTGAAATTAAAGGGTAATAGACAAAATGGAATTTATGTGCTATAAGGTAATACCATGATAATTACTTATGTGAACTATAGTGAATCTGAGAAAGATAGAACAGTTTTGTGGCACTTAAGACTAGGATACTTAGGTCAGTCAGGCCTACAAAAATTGCATGGTCAAGGTTGTTTTGGTAAGGATCATGTGAGCAAAATTGAATTTTGTGAAAATTGTGTTTTAGGTAAGTCCACTAAGTTAAGTTTTGGAAAAGGTAAACATGTTACTAAGGCTAAACTTGACTATATTCACTCTGATCTTTGAAGACCAACTAGAGTTCAATCTCATGGTGGTAAAAGATATTTTATGTCTTTAATTGATGATTTTACCAGAAGATCTTGGGTATATTTTTAGCACAGAAATCTGAAGCATTTGAGACATTCAAGAACTGGAAAATGGTGGTTGAGAACCTATCTGGTCTGAAGGTAAAATATCTCAGAACTGATAATGGACTGGAGTATCTAGATAGTGCCTTCCTGAGTTTTTGCAAGGAAAATGGCATTGTGAAGCATCACACAACACCAGGTAATCCATAGCAAAATGGATTAGCTGAGAGGTTCAACAGAACACTCTTGGAGAGGGTAAGATGTATGCAGATCCAATCAGGTTTGCCAAAACCTTTTTGGGCTGAAACTGCTCATACTGCTTGTTACTTGATAAATAGAAGTCCCTCATCTGTTTTGAGCTTTAAAACTCCTATGCAAGTGTGGACTGATCATTTAGATGAGTATGATAGGCTTAGGATTTTTGGTTGTGCTGCTTATGCAATAGTGAAGCAGAGTAAACTAGAACCTAGAGCTTTAAAATGTGTGTTTATTGGATATTCTGATGGAACTAAAGCATATAAACTGTGGTGTTTAGAAGATGGTCATAAAAGAGCTATTATTAGTAAAGATGTAAGGTTTGATGAGTCTACTTTTCCCTTTAAGAAAAATGCTAATCAGGTGGAGTTAAATCTGGGAAACGATGATACGGATTTGGTTTCTAGAACTGAGGGTGTTGAACTTGAGGTGGAGCTTGAACATAAAAATAGTCCTGATGTAATTCTTGATTCTCAGGGTAATTATGATGAAACAAATGATAATAATGATCATAGTGAAAGTAATGATTATTGGCTTACAAGAGATAGGCCTAGAAGAAATCATAGAGCACATGTTATGTATGGTTTTGAAGATATGATCAATTATGCATGCAATGTTGCTGAAAACATTTCTAATCATGAACCTGAGAGTGTACAAGATGCAGTGAATGAGCCTGAAGGAAAGCAGTGGCTTAAGGCAATGCATGATGAGATGGAATCCTTGAAGAATAACAAAACTTGGGAAATTGTGGATATGCCTGCTAAAACTAGACTTGTGGGAAGCAAATGGATTTTCACAAGGAAGGAAGGTATACCAGGAGTAGAACCTCCAAGATTGAAGGCAAGGTTAGTGACAAGAGGTTTCACACAAAAGGAAGGTATACACTTTAACGAAATATTTTCTCCTGTTGTGAAACATAGGTCTATTAGAATCATGTTGTCTCTAGTTGCTTATTTTGATTATGAACTAGAACAACTTGATGTTAAAACTGCATTCTTGCATGGTAATCTTGATGAGACTATCTACATGAGGCAGCCTGAGGGCTTTATAATTGGTGATCCTGAAAAGAAAGTTTGTTTTCTTAAAAGGTCTTTATATGGTCTTAAACAATCACCTAGACTGTGATATAAGAGATTTGATGAGTTTATGTTTAACTGTGGCATGAAGAGATCAGATTATGATTGGTGTATCTATTATAAGCATGTACAAGGGCAGTCTGTTATTTATCTGTTATTGTATGTGGATGATATGCTGATAGCTAGCCATGATATTACTGCTATTAATGATCTTAAAGTGCAATTGAGTACTAACTTTGAAATGAAAGATTTTGGTGGTGCCAAGAAAAACTTTGGATATGCAGATCAAGAGAAATAGGAAAGAAAAAAGGCTATTTCTATATCAGACTGATTACCTAACAAAAGTGGTGGAGAAGTTTGGTATGAAGGATGCAAAACCAGTAGCAACACCTGTGGCAAGTCACTTCAAACTGAGTTAGGATCAAGAACCAGAAACCAAGGAAGAAAAGGCTTATATGGAGAATGTTCCCTACTCCAATGCAGTGGGATGCTTGATGTATGCAATGGTCTGTACAAGGCCTGACATTGCACATGGAGTTAGCTTGGTGAGCAGACATATGGCCAATCCTGGAAAGTACCATTGACAAGCTGTTAAGTGGTTGCTGAGGTATATTAAAGGGACTTTGGGCAAATGACTGGTTTATGGTAAAGGGCAGTTAGTGCTGAGCTTATCCAAGGCTTTGTGGATTCAGATTATGCTGGGAACATTTATACTAGGAAATCACAGACTGGGTTAGTGTTCACAATTTTTGGAACAGCTGTGTCTTGGAAGGCAAATTTGCAGAAGGTGGTAGCACTTTCAACAACTGAAGCAGAGTTCATGGCCATTACTGAGGCTGTTAAGGAGGCTCTATGGATGAAAAGGCTGATGATAGAATATGGACATGGACAAAGCTGTGTTAAGGTTCACAGTGACAGTCAAGGAGCCATACATCTTTCAAAGCATCATGTCTTCCACGAGAGGTCAAAACACATAGATGTGAGGCTACATTTCGTAAGAGATGTAGCTAATACTGGAGTTGTTCAAGTGGTGAAGATTGGAACCAAGGAGAACCCTGCCGACATGTTAACAAAGTCAGTGCCAAGTGGGAAATTTGATTACTGCTTGGAGCTAATAGGGTTGATGGATGAGCCCTAAGGCAGGATGAGAGGAGAGGGGCATATGGGCTAGATAAGTAGTTAACAACCAAGGTGGAGATTTGTAATATTTGGTTGTGAACTGCTTGAGGAATTCTGATGGTGGTACATGGGGTTTGTAGGGGCATGAATAGGTCAGTATGACCTGGAGGAGCTGAAGATCAATCTGGTCAGTTTGGCGGATACAGAGCTAAATGGGTGGCGTTTGGTCTGGAGCTGGTTCCAAGCTGTGTCGTATTGAAGAAGCGCGAAGGTTGCATTTGAAGTCGTAAGTGGAACAGCGTCGTTGAGCGAAGGCGCGGATCTACGTATTAGTGGAACGACACCGTTGAGGCAAAGCGGGCTTTTCGGTTATGGTAGTTGGTTCAAAGCGGCGTCGTGTTAAGCCAGAGGAGTGCACGCTTTCGGTTTAAGTGAGTGTCGTCATTTTGGTCAAGATTAGAGTAAAGCGTATGCATTTTGGAGCATCTTCGAGTTGGCCCAGTCTAACGGATATATAAGTGGGTTAGCGCGCTGAGTCAACTCAGTTGTTCTTCCCCAAATCTACCAGAAAGCATATTAGGGTTCTTGGATAAATTTGATTCGATTAGTCGAGTGAGATCAAATTGAGAGACGATAACTTGAGAGTAGATTCATCTGTGTGTTCTTACTGCTGTACCACCACCAATTGATTAATAAAAGAGCCGCTCCTCTGCTCGACTGGAGTAGGATCACCCGGATCTGAACCAGTATAATTTTTGTGTCTCGATTTCATTTTTCCATTCGATCATTACAAGTTTCGTTGCATGTAATCTCTACATAATCAAATAAATGTTGATCTGAACAAAAAAAATTACAAAGCTTGACTTGCAAGGATGTGTATGCACTACGCCATTCTGTAACTTACGCCACGATCAAAAAATCGTCGCTTAAAGTCCTAAAATGTCGCTTAAGACCTATGTGACAGGTCACCCGTCGCTTAAGATACGTCGCGTAATCATGTGTGACATTATCATTTACACGACGCGATAATGTCATACGTCGCTTAAGTGTACACACTAATGCGACATCATCAATGTTTGTCGCATAAATAGTATAGGACGCACGTCGTGTTTCATGTTTTTGCATGGCATAAAATGTTTTACGACTGACATATATTTGTGTCGTATGATCATTTCGCATCGCATTAAGCATATGGCACACATGTCGTCTAAACCGTTTTCTGTCACGTAAGTAGTTTTATAGCATACATATCTTAGGACAAATAGGCGTGTGTGTCGCGTCGTAATCTCACATAGGCGATGGTGATATGCGACATATGTTGTCACTTAAAATGACTTGTTAAATCAAAATCATGTCACATAAATATACATATATTTGTGCCGATAGAATGCGTTGCGTGCATAAAATGACATATAATGTGACCTATTTGCAAAATGTTTAAAACCTGAAATTCATAGCATCAAAAGAGGGTACAAAGTAAATGTTTACCCTTACAACATCCGAGTAACACAAAACATCCAAGTTACACAAGGGGATAGTTCCCAAATTGTGAACATTACTAACAAAAGTTCAAGTACCCAGAAAGCGCTTTGCAAACTAAGATTGAAACAACAACACATCACCCGTTGTGACGAGTCGCTAGGAGGTGACTAGTGGATCCATCTGATGCAGCATTACTGGCCCCTACTCCCATCCCACCACCCTTGATCAACTTCTCCAGAACTCGTATCTGATCCATAAACATTTGTGAATGAGATGTCATGCGATCCTCAAATTGCTTTGCCATTTCAGATTGTGTTTTACGAAGTTCCTCTGTTAGGCGAATGGTCTCAGATACGTTTCTTGCTCCCCCTCGTGGGAGTGGAGGTAGCGCCAAGGACTTCCCAATGCCAGAAACACGGGTGCCACGCTTTTGCTGGCCCACAAGCTGAGTAATTATTTCAATCTGGGTAGTCAGTGGAAGGGGCTCTTCAATGGAACTAGGATGTTCAAATTCTTCAGGAGTCATCAGTTCACGCACTCTTTGCCTCATTTTTTCCTATAAGGATCAATGTCAAACCATAAATAAGATATTTAATATGAGAAGTAAGAAGTTAACAATATGTAGTTTGTAGATAATAATAAATAGCAGTAGACCAAACTCACATGTCATATTTAAAAATACCAACAATATAACAACAAACCACAATAACATGTGACAACAAAATACAACAGAATACAACATATCTCAACTCAAATATACAACAATCCAAATTAAACTGTATATCAAACAGAATACAATAAAATAAAACTAAATAAAACATGTGGTGCAAACATATCTCAACTCAAACATATCATTATTTGACCCACAACAACTTAAGCAATTGATATAAGGAATGATACACACTAAATAACATAGCGAGACTCAAATCTAATTTTTTTGTCAATAACTTTACCGCTATTTGGGAACCAATGGCATCACCACCATACACCTCACCATATGTTGCAATATATGGAGCCTTGTCATTCTTGAGAGCATGGTCTTCAGTTCTAAAGCTGAAAGTGACTTTTCCTAAGTGATGGTTAGTTCTGCCCGGTGCATTCCGCATTGCCTTCATTATTTGACTTCTAGCCTATCAATACAAAACTCAAAAAATTTAAATTCTATTTAAAATACTATAAGAGCAGTGAAACTTTATAAAAAAACCATATAATGATGCATGACCTGAGTTCTTGACTCCCTGAAATGACCAACCAGCCAACGCCATTGTTCTTTACGGTCAGTAAACTCCCAAGGGCAGTTCTGCACTGTATTTTTCATAATGGTTCTTGCAATCCAACTTCCAGTCTCTAAATCTTTCTATAGCCTTCTCAGTAATGAACTTCAAGATCCAAGTATCATCAAATTGGAGCTAGAAATTGGGCTACAAAAATAACAGCTAGTGAGAATAGGGTATGATTAAAAATGATATTGTAATGTAGATTAATAAAAGAGACTTGTACTCACGGTCAAATGATCGAAGACGATGGCCCAATGCTCTGGCTCGAGCTCATGGTAACTTGCAGCAAGCATTGGAACTTTATCTCGCACACAAGAGCCTATCTCATGGGTTAACATACTTCTCAACTTACGGTTCTTAGGGCCATTGTGTTCTGGTCCATGTTCAACTTTGATCTTGGATCCCAATGTCCTCACATAGTTAGCCACCTTCTGCCCGTTGACGACCCCCTAGTTTTCCTCACTGGTTGGTCTCCTAATAGTAAAACAACATCAGCTATATGGTAAAACAGATATACAATGATGCACACATTTTAAAGAAACAAATTGTATAAAAACCTGTGTTGGCCTTGGCTTTACACCTAATGCTCCATGGATTTTCAGGAATTGGAATATCCTCTTCCGGGCATTTGTATACAACTTGAGGAGTTAGTGCAGCCTGATCAAATTCTGGAGGTTCTAAAGGATCGGCAGGGGCAGATTCAGGGTTGGCAGATTCAACATGATCATTCGAGTTCGGGGTTTGCAAATGAACTTCTTCGGAGCTCACTGCGGGGCAAATTCAGGGTTGGCAGGAGGTGTTGCTAATATGGACTGGCTGCCTGTAGTGTGAGTAGGCAAGAATGAACTGGAGATTGATGGTATCAACTGTGACGGTACACTGCTAAGACTGGAGAGTGCAGGTCGTCGTGGCTCAGCAGACACAGCAGGGGGAGATTCGATTACCGGTGGTAACTGCGGAACAAAAGTTGTAATAGCTGGTACTTTTGCCAGCCGCCTTGGGCTCCTTCGGACATGCATAGGTTCGGGGATATTCCTCTTTGGGGTTGAGTTTGGGGGTTGAGGTTTTTTGGGGCTAGGGTTTTTCATCCTTGATTCCTTCATCCCTTTCAGCACAGCTTTCACCCGCTCGCTTGGTCTGGCTTCCAGTGGGACAATGGCCTCAAGTGGTCTCGCCTCTAGTGGAGACGGTTGGTGTGGAGGATGAGATTTAGGGTTTGCCGCCTTCCCCTTATTAGCGATAGGTTCTGGCCTGTACCCTTCCGGAGCTTTGAGCAACGATGACGATCAGAGTTTCATGCGCTGATGAGTGTTTTTGTTTATAGCTTCGAGGCTTCGCTTCTTTGACATCTTCGGTGCCATGGAAATGGATCTGAGCGTAGTGAGAAGATGCAAGAAGATGAGAGAAGATGACAGGGAGATGAGATGAATCGAAGGCAGCGGCGGCCAAATGATATTTACCCTAGGGTAAATATCGGGTGTGGGCTAAGTAATGTTAATGGGCTAAAAAAACCCAACATATGCCGCTTAAATCGATATTTTACTTAGCCAAAATTTCACCATGAGGCAAATGAAAAAAGAAGCGGCAAACTGAAGGATGCTCAATGAATAATTATGCGACACCATAATTCAATGCATGTCACTTAAACACCCAGAACACAACCTTAAACAGCAAAACATTCCTGTCCAAAACTGAACACAACCTTAAACAATAAACATCCCTGTCTAAACCTGTTCAACCTATTACAATAATTCAAACACAAGTTTTTTCACAACAAACAAAATCAGAAGTGCATAACAGTCCTTCAAACACAAGTTTTTTCATAACTTAGATAGTTTAACTTTCATAACTTGGGTCATCATCGTCTTCACCTTCACTTGAAGCATTGTCATCTACATGTTCTCCTTCATTTGAAGCATTTTCATCTTCATCTTCATCTTCACCTTCACTTGATCCATACATTCCTCCGTCCTCTGAATCACTCAAAACATCATCTTTGTACGCTTCATTTGCCACCACGGGCTCCCGTGGTAGATAGCCTAAATCAATATCTATGCCGCTAATAGGTATTTGCCCTGATACGATATTTGCGGACACATCTTCTTGATACGGTTCAGTCACATGAGAATGGCTTTCATCTCTCGCAAGTGAACTTGCACTATATACACCGTTGTGTGTAACAACATTAACCACCTTCCAAGGCTTGCCTGCCTTCGAATCATCCAAATAAAAAACTTGTCTTGCCATAATTGCTAAACAATATGGTTCATCTTCGTACCAACTCGTGGAGGTGTCAATCGATAAAAGGCCATGGTCCTTCCTAGTACTTCCCCACTCCTTTGGATCAGTGTTAAACCATATGCATTTAAATAAAACTACAGGCATCCCATCAGCATACTTCAATTCTACCACATTCTCGAGAATACCGTAGTAAGTCATGTCTTCAGACTCAACCATCACTCCAGAATTTTGAGTTTTCAACTTTCGGTCACGTTCCCACACAACGAACTTAACACCGTTAACACAACATTGTGAATAGCATGTATGCATTTCAGCATTTGTGGAAAGCATGCTAAAATATGCAAAATCGGTGAATAATGCTTGGATGCTTGGGTTTGCAAGCCCACAATTTGCGAATAATACAATGGTGAATGTTAAAGTTGGAAACATATAATGCAGTAAACTATGAAATGAACAAAGATAGATGCAAGTAAATGAATAACATACCCATTTCAGAAAGTAGGGATGAAAATGCTTGATGCGCTCTTCCTTAGTGCTGTCCGGAAATTTGAGGTTAAATTTCTCAGCGTGCTTATCAATAAAATACTTTGCTTCTTTGCAATTTTCCATGATGCACCAATGAGCAATATCAAGTTGTTGCCTATCCAACTTGATTCCCCGCAAATAACCGTTTGGTTTGACAAGATCAGAAACAACAGAGCATTTCAATTGTTTCTCATAAGTTGTATCCTTATTGACCGATGATCCATCCATATATAATTTGCAATATGTTATGCATTCAGTCACAATGTACTGCTCAGTTATACATCCCTCGGGGTATCGAGCGTTCCTTACACTTCTTTTGTATTGACCTAATTGCCTGCAATCGGAGTATATGATTAGTATAATTGTTAACATTTTGTAATCTAATAAGAATATGGTAGTAGTATATACCTCTCGATGGGAAACATCCAATTATAGTGCACTAGGCCCTTAAGTAACACTTGATCAGGGAGATGAATCAATAGGTGATCCATGATCGTGAAGAAGGGCGGAGGAAAAATCATTTCCAACTTACATAAAATCAGAACTATGTCATCCTTCATCTTAAAAACGTCATCTTCTCGCATCTCTCGGCAACATAACTTCTGAAACCATCTTGACAGTACTATTAGCGGTTCAACAACATGATACGGTAAGTAAGGACGAATAAAAACAGTTATTAAACGCTGCATCATCATATGACAATCATGTGTTTTCAAACCATTAAATTTCTTATCCGTGACACTTATCTTGTTCTTTAAGCTTCCTGCATAACCAGCTGGATACTTGGCCTCTCGAATGCACTCAAAAATCTCCTTCCTACTATCCGGTAACAACGTGTATGGTGCTTGAGACACCTTGGCTCTCTTCGAGGAGGTACCACATTCTTTATCCCATAAGTTTTCACGCACTCCTTGTTGTCTCAGGCCTTCTCGTGCTTTTAGTGTATCCTTTGTCTTTCCATCAATTCCCAGAATGGTGCCGATGATGTTGTCGAATACATTTTTTTCAATGTGCATGACATCTAGAGCATATGGCTGTCTCAAATACTTCCAATAGGGCAACTCAAAAAATACGCTTTGATGGGTCCAACATAACTTTTCCGAACCACTTCTACCAGACTTGAACTTTGGGTGCAAACTAAGCACCGGGAACTGATGACTACATATCTCAGTCATAACTGCATGGCCTGAAAGGGAAGGTGGGGGATCCCTTGACTCAATTATCCCATCAAACTTATCAGCGGCTTGCCTCCATCGATGATCCCTATCAAGCCATCTGCGGTGACCTTGATACACCATTCTTCCGGATAAATGTTCAGCGTCAACACCATCTAAACATATCGGGCAAGCTTTGTAACCTTTAGTCTTCATACCTCCCAACCTTCCTAGTCCTGGAAAGTCGCTAATGGTCGACATTATTACTGCTTTTATAAATAATGACGAACTGTCATATCTATCGTAGGTTATAACACCCGTGTCCCACAACATTTTCAGTTCATCGATCAATGGTCTCATGAATACATTCAAACACTTTCCCGGTGATTTTGGACCTGAAATTAACAAAGTAAGTATGTTGAATTCCCTTTTCATGCACATTGAAGGTGGAAGATTATAAGGCATGACCATAATAGGCCAAGTACTATGTGAAACACCGTGTGATCCAAATGGGTTAAACCCATCGGTAGCTAATCCAAGACGGACGTTCCGAATCTCATTGGCAAATTCAGGAAATTCAGTGTTAAAATCTTGCCATGCCTCCCCATCAGCAGGATGCCTAATCTTACCCTTTTCAACACGCCTCTCTCCATGCCACCGCATCTCCTTCGCAATAGTTTCAGACATGTACAGTCGTTGTAATCTCGGTGTTAATGGGATGTAACGAACCACTCTCTTTGGCGTCCTACTATTACCTTCAACAAATGCATATCTTGGCTCCTGGCACACGGGTCAAGAATCAAAATCTTTATTCTCTTTGTAATATAAAATACAACCGTATTCGCACTCATGAATAGTCTCATACCCCAATCCCAAATTCTTCAAACTTTTTTTGACATCTCGATAAGAACCGGGAAACTTGTTGTCACTTGGAAGAAACCCTCTGAACCATTTTAACTGAGCGGTACAAGATTTGTCTGACCAACCATTATCAACTTTCATTTGCATCACTTTCAATACGGTGTCTAATACACTCGTATTGCTGCCCGCAAATATGGGTGTTTGAGCTTTAGAAAGAAGGTTATTATACTTCTCATAAGCATCCTTACCCAAAGAATCTCCGTCAACACTTGTCATCTCATACATGTCGTCTGTGAATCGAAAAACATCATTAATTATTGCCATGGCAGGATTCAGAGAAGTATCACAACCACTATTGAGAGACATGCTTCCCTGACCCTTCTCCATAAGGTATTGTTGCCTTTGCATGTATATTGAAGGACCACTGCGAACTTCACCATGCGATGTCCAAGTAGTGTAATCCAACATCATACCATTTTTAAGCAAATGTGCATACATTTCATCAAGAGTGAGCTTTCTGTGATGCAACCTACAACGTGTACAAGGACACCAATGTGTACTATCGGGCTTATTCTGTCTAACAAACTCTATAAAAATTTTAATCCCATCAAAATACTGCGGGTCACCTCTTGCAAGCTTCATCCAACCTTTATCCATGACTTTCTGTAAAACAAACAGCATCAAACATGTGAGATGTATAATTCTTTACAATCAACTCTGTTGAACTCAGTAACTGCTACCATTAGCACATCACATTCGCATACTATTGTGTGTTAAGAAATCATAATGTAACATTTAAAAAATTAGCACACATAATAAAAACTTAACAAACCTTTAGTTTAACAGACCTGATTTCAGGTGAATTGCAACTGTATGTGACAAGAATAGATGCTCAATGAAAGAGATGGACCTCCTGATCAGATAACTTAATCAAATTACGGATTGGAAAGAACAAAAACTTGATATTGAATCTATATAACAAAGAAACAAATTCAATGGCAAATCAAAAGGAAATACAAACTTGAAATTTGCTCGAGTTGACAGGGGTACGTGTATACGGCGTTCCCAGGGCGGCTGCACTGGTTGTTCACCGGGAACTTTGGCTGTCTCATCGGGAACTTTGGTTGTCTCAACTTTTCCGCGCGGATAGTAGCATATATCGGCCGGAGAGATGACGAGAGGGAGAAGAACACGAGGGCGCTCGGTCGTCCGACCTAATTGTTCAATTGAATAATTTGGGCATTTTTAATTAACTATTTTTATTTACATTTCAAACTACAGCAAAAAATTAATCGAAATGTGGTCGCCGGCTTTAAACAATAATGCGACAGACTTTAAAACGTCGCATTTTTATGTCCCCTATGCACCTCTATGCGACGTGTATCACATGTCGCATAAAATATACGTCGCCCATTATACTTAAAGCGATGTACCTTGCACGTCGTATAAACATTTGTCGCTTAAGCACATTAAAGCGACGTAGATACGTTCATCGCTTTAATTTTTGTCGTCTAAGATACCTTAAACGGCGTATTTTGCTTGTCGCGTTACCAATTGTGACTTAAAAATACTTTACGCGACATATTATTCAATATGTGTTGGATAAACAAATTTAAGCGACGTGAACTAAAGCGACGCAAATCAAATTTTGTCGCGTAAGTTACAGAATGGCGTATTGATGGTTGCAGGTATTCATATTCCTTTCCGTTTCTCGACACTCAAGGTATTATAACGGTCGATGATGACAGAGTAGGGCCGTTGTACGAGCACACTCATGCACCTTCACTTGCCCCTAGCCTCTCCTTTATCGGCATTCCTAGAAAGGTACATCATAGCTTTACACATTTTCATTTTCGAGTTCAACGTAACTTGTAACTCAAGGTACTGCGTCGAGGTGCTTGAAGATGACTTTTGAAGTTTGTGTAGTGAGTAGTTGATAGGGTTTCCTTTCTTTGAGGCGCAAGCAAAATGGGTAGCCCAGTTGCTTTCTGCGAAAAGAACATTACCATCATATGAAGACATGATGGTTTCTATAGAGGAGTATTATCAGTCGAGAGATGCTGCTGGCATCCCAAAGCACAATACTCATGACATTGCTAATTTTGAGGTACATACTATTTTTTTTCTTCTCAGTTTCGCAACTCATCATTGATCGTTGAATAATGTATATCGTGAATGGTTTGATGCAGTACTGCGATAGATATTGTGATCAGGCTGGCTTCCCACGATTGGAAGAGTGGCGTAAGGATCTCTGTGTCTCCGCTTTACAAAATGCTGCTACCGATTTAGAGACGTACCGCGATTGCCATGATGATGATATCATGCTACAAACTGCGCTTCAGAGCTCTCATTTCACACAATCTGGAGAGCCTAACTATTAGGGCATAAATTATTTTAGTACAATTTAGCTTTGCTTTATTCGTATTTTGAAATAGTTCTAAACAGAATTCGTATTTTCGTATCAAAAAAATAAAAAAAGAACATTCATATTTTCAATTTATAGAAATTTAATTAACGCCGTCTGTGGGAATCGAACCCACGACCACACGGTTAAAAGCCGTGCGCTCTACCAGCTGAGCTAAGACGGCTAAGTGTTTTATTGTTACAAATACGTCACATTGGTTAATCTTTCTTGTGTAAAATACAAATGCATCGGATTGATTAATCTTTCCTTGCGTCAAATCCAATGTCTAGTGATATAAAGATAAAAACGACATTCATATGATAAGTTTTATTCTAAAGTTCAACTTCAGACAAAAGAAATAGACGTGATAGTGCTACACTAAATTCCTTTGAGCGAACATGCTACACTAGTTTTATTCTCATTAGGACTGTATATATAGTTTACAAGAAGTTCAATCTAGATCCTAAATCAACGCTAGAATAAGATCAAAAGATCAGAAATTAAGATATTACAATATCTACAATATATGCAATCAAATATACGCTAATAGCCCCCCTGCAAGCTCATGATCGGGAGCGAACATGCAGCTTGTCACGAAGAGTAAGGAAATGATGATTGCCAACAGCTTTGGTGAAAATGTCAGCAATCTGATCAAGGGAGCGGACGTGGCGAACGATAAGATCTCTAGAAGCAACTTGCTCCCGGACAAAGTGATAATCAATCTTAATGTGCTTGGACCGTTGATGAAAGATGGGATTTGTAGAAAGAAAGGTAGCACTTAGATTGTCACATAGTAAGATTGGCGGTTTCTCAACCGTGACTGCCATTTCTTGTAATAGTTGTTGTAACCAAATCAATTCAGCGGCAGCAAATGCAATGGCTCTATACTCAGCCTCCGTGCTAGAACGAGCAACGACCTTCTGCTTTCGTGAGGACCAACTGATAAGATGACCACCAAAATAAATGGCAAAACCATGTTGTGATCTGCAATCATCTGGATCAGAAGCCCAACCAGCGTCAGAAAAGGCAATTAATCGAGAGTCGCGAGCCTTTTGCAGAACTAGACCCGATGAAAGAGTGCCTTTGAGATAACGTAGAATGCGCTTTACAGTGCACCAGTGAGATTCTGTTGGACTGTGCATGAACTGGCAAACTCTGTTAACAGCATAAGAGATCTCAGGTCTGGTGATAGTGACGTACTGTAAAGCGCCAACCACACTTTGATATAAAGTCGGATCAGAAATAGGGTCACCAGATGCAGGCAAACGAGAGCCAGGTTCTGCAGGAGACGAAATCGGACGGGCTCCAGAAATGTTGCTACGCTCAAGAATATCACATATATACTTCTGCTGAGATAAGTGAATGGATGACTCTGAGTGGGAAATCTCAATTCCCAAGAAGTAGTGCAAGGTACCAAGATCTTTTAGACAGAAATCATGATTGAGAAGCTGAACAAACTCATCAATGAAAGTGGCATGAGATCCAGTAATAATAAGGTCATCAACATATATGAGAACATATACCACATGGGAGCCATCCTTCTTAATAAACAGTGATGGATCGGAGACACAAGCTTGGAAAACATGATGAACAAGAGAGCCTGTCAGCTTTTGAAACCAAGCTCTCGGAGCTTGCTTTAGACCGTACAACGCCTTACGTATTCTGCAGACATGCATCGGTTTATCAGGAGCTATAAAACCTTGTGGTTAATCCATGAAAACGGTCTCTGAAAGATCACCATTCAAAAAGGCATTGTTAATGTCAACCTGTCGAAGACTCCAACCATTAGTAATAGCCAAACTCAAGATAATACGAATGGTTGTGGGCTTCACAACAGGACTAAACGTATCAAAATAATCAACACCAGCTTCCTGATTAAATCCCTTTGCCACCAACCGAGCCTTATATCTATCAATAGAGCCATCAGATTTCTGTTTAATCCTGTAAACCCACTTACAACCAACAACGTTAGCATCTGATGGACGAGGAACTAAATCCCAAGCCCCATTCATCATCAAGGCATCAAATTCTACCTCCATAGCATGCTGCCAGTTGGGGTTCTTTGCAGCTTGATGAAAGAGTTTAGGCTCAAAGTGGGCTGTAAGGGCAATTGGTAGTGGATATTTGGTGGCGGTGAGTGCTTTTGGCTTTAGGGAACGAGTAGAGGAGCGGGTTCTCATAGCATGTGTGGAGTTTTCAGGTGCACGAAACCAGGATGGGGCGTTTGGATAAGGTGGAGGTGGGGGTGGCGCTGGAGTAGGAGATGGTGGTGCAACGGGCAGGGACACAGGAACAAATCCGAAAGAAGACGTTGATGAAGAACCTGTACTCGTCTCAACCTCGGAAGATGACAACACCGGAGTAGGCGCTATTAAAGATTCAGAGACACTTGGAGTGACTTCCAAAGTAGAAGCACGCTCGCTAGAGGGGTTTGACTCAGTCAAAGGAGGAGAGTATAAAATAACTGCTTGTTGTAGTAGTGACAGAGGAATGGTGCCTGAGGAATTTGATTCAGGCGACACAGACGGAGAAGAGTGAGAGGGATAAGGGAAGACCGACTCATCAAAAATAACATAACGAGAGATATAGATATGAGATGTGGGAACATGAAGACAAATATAGCCCATATGTTTAGAGCTGTAACCGAGAAAGACACAAGGCTGAGATCGATACTCTAATTTGTTGTTGTTATAAGGGCGCAAGAAGGGGTAACATAGACACCCAAACGACTTGAGAAAGCCATAATCCGGTAATCTGCCATATAGACACTCAAAAGGTGATTTAAAATTGAGAATCGGTGTAATTGTACGATTAATGAGATAAACATAAGTATGAAAGGCTTGTTCCCAAAATTTGGTTGGTAAATGAGAGTGGGCTAAACGAGTAAGACCTTTTTCAACAATGACTCGATTACGACGCTCAGAGGAACCATTTTGTTCTGGAGTGTAGGGACAGGAGACTCTGTGACGTATACCTTTACTCTCAAGAAAGGTAGAGACATTGCGATACTCACCCCCCAGTCTGTTTGAAAAGCTTTGACCTGAGTAGAGAACTGTGTTTGAATTAGTTGTAGAAATAATTGAAATATGGAGAAAACTTGAGATCTATCAGAAATAAAATAGATCCATATGAACTTGGTGCAGTCATCAATGAAACTGACATAATAACGACATCCAACAGTGGACAACTCGGGGGAGGGACCCCACACATCAGAGTGAATCAAATCAAAGGGTTTTTGGGAGGACATGCGTCTTCTTGGTAAGGGTAATCTATGACTTTTACCAAGTTGACAAGAACCACAAATATGGTCAAGTTTATGACATGACACAGGTAATTGTTGACTCGACACTAAGCGACGTAGAATAGACTCATGAGGATGAGCAAGACGATGATGCCAGCACTGAAGGGATGTTCACCAAGACAAGCTACATGACAACCAGTAGAAGGGGAAGAAGTCGGGACACCAAGATGAGGGAGACGATAAAGGCCATTCTCAACTGTTCCTCGTAGAAGGACCTGTCCCTGCATGTTCTTGACAAGACAAAAATTAGGATGAAACTCAACATAAACATTATTGTCTCTGGACAATTGTGAAACACTTAGAAGACTTTTGGTAATTTGTGGAACAAAAAGGATATTGTTAAGGTGCAAAGACTGGTCAGTAGACTGTGCAGGAACAGAAGAATGCCCTAGATGAGTAATGGGAAGAGACTTACCATTCCCAACCATCAGTCGATCATTACCATTGTAGTTGGATTGAAGAGTGAGGTTGCCAAGATCAGCTGTCACATGATTGGTTGCTCCGGAATCAATAAACCATGGATCAACAATGTCAGATGGACTGTTAGATGATGTCATAAAAGTAGATTTCCCTGACATATTCATCCGAGAAGCAGCATTGCGATTAGTTGCTGGAAACTCACGTAGATTCAGTCGCTAAAAACAATTGAGTGCCTCGTGTCCAGAACGCTTACAAATCTGACATTGAAATTTTGGCTTATCAGTAGAAACGTCATCTGTTGAAGAGTGATTGTCAGATGAGCGATCCAATCGGCTTGTAGACGAATGTGAGTTTCGACCATTACTAGATTTGCGAAATACGGCATTAGCAGAGGGACATGACAAAGAGAGTGTGGCTTCCTCCAGGCGTTGTTCTTCTTGTAGCAGCAAGCCAAGTAATTCATCTGAAGACAGTGGTTCGACTCGCAGAGAAAGGGCAGAGCGAAACGCACTGTACTGAGAACCAAGACCATATAAGAGATACGCCACAAAATCAGCATAAAAAATGACGCACATACAATCAGACAACGCGTCAACAAGGGCACGCTTCTTTTCAAAATAATCGAGGACTGAGGATGATCCCTTTGTAAGAGTTTGAAATTGTTGACGGAGATGCATCTGTCGAGCACCAGTTTGTGCATGAAATGTTCGTGCAAGAATTTCCCATGCTTCTGCTGAAGTTGTAGCGCGAGCAACAATGGCGAGAAGAGGAGTAGTCAAGGTGGACCGGATCCATAAAAGGATGAGACGATCTTTCCTGACCCAAGAGGTGAATGCAGGATTTTCAACATCATGTGCGGCAATAGCAGTATTGGGAAGAGTAAGGTCTGTTGCAGGCACCGCATGAATCCTGACAGTGGATGATGGTGGATTGGTGTCGGTGAGAAAAGAGACCAATCCATAAGCCTCCAACGCGGATCGGACAGTGCTACGCCATAGGGAGTAGTTGGAACGATCAAGGCGGATCGCCAAATTGGGGAAATTGAAATTTTGACTGGCAAAATCAGTGGAAGCAGCTGCTAAGAGTTGATTATTGCCGGAACTAAGTGGAGCAGAGGAAGAACTATCGGTGGCCATGGTGGGTCAAAAATTGGTGTGTAGATATGAAGAAAGAGAAAATATTAAGTAAAAGAAAGATGTGGCTGTAGTTTGAGGTCAAAAAGGTAATGCTAGTGAAGGCGGTGGAAGGCGGTTTAGAAGGCGGTCGTTTTTTTCAAGGGTTCAGGCGGTTTTAGAAGCTTATGGGGCCTCATCCCTGCTTCTCCTCCATTTCCCGCGGGTCTGCTGGTGCTCCTCCTCTGCTCGGCTCTGCTGTGGCGTGTTGGGGTGTGTTCGGCGGGTGTTTGGGTGAGTCGTCGCCGTTGTCTGCGGTGACCTAGGGGGGAGATTCGGGGTGGGGCTGATGATTTTGGCTCTTAGGGGCGGTGAATTTTGGGCTGGGGTGCCGGATCTGGTGGCCATTGGAGTCGTCGTAGAGACGACGCTGTTTGGTTGTTGGAGAAGGTGTCCGACGGTGGAAGTGTGTATGTCGGCGGTGGTTTCAGACGGGGCTTCGGGTGCTATTGGTCGGAGGCTTCGGTTGGTGGTTTCCGGGGAGCTGATGGTGCCCTGGGGTTTTATCCGGCTGGATTTGCTGGTCGGCGGCGGGTGGTTCCTTTTGGAGCCAAATAGTAGTAGGTTTTGAGTCTAGTTTTTAGGCTCGGTTGGTAGTTTTAGGTTGGACTTTTTCGGGTTAGCCTGTTCTAGTTCGCCTAGTTTAATAAACCGGTCTTTATCGGGGTGGATCCGTGGGCAGTTACTGCTTTCAGTTTGTAGAAATGGGGCTGGGTCGGAAGTGTTATAATTGAAGCTTGAAGTTTGGCTTCACCAGTTTGGCCCTTTGGCGTGATGCAGTTTGGTTGGACTCCGGACAGGTAAAGGCGCTGCAACAATTTCCTGATGTTAGTTTTCACAGATTACGTTATCTGTTTCTCCTGTGATGTTTGTAACTCTCATTGTGAGAATGTTGTGTCATCTTTATGTTTGTTGTCGAGTCTGTTTGTATCAGCCTTGTTTCCATCAAAAAAAAAGGTAATGCTAGTGCTAGGTCTGACAAACCAGCAGGGGAGATAAAGAAGAAAAGTTAAAGGAAAAAAAGGCGTAGGCCTAGGCTCGTGATACCATGATAAGATTGTAATGAAATGAGAAAAAGTGTTGCTTGTTTATTCTCATTAGGACTATATATATAGTTTACAAGAAGTTCAATCTAAATCCTAAATCAACGCTAGAATAAGATCAAAAGATCAGAAATTAAGATATTACAATATCAACAATATATGCAATCAAATATACGCTAATAATCAAATATACGCTAATATTTTTCAAGCTAGACGTAGAGATAATGCAGAATGAACTGCCTGATACTAAAACTCCATGTTGAGGACCTTACCCAGTGGCTGATATTTCCCTACAGGTTTATCATCATCATCATCATCATCATATATAGCTTGATGATAGCTTTGAGAATGAAGAGTTTCCTCTTTAAGGGATGCTTGAGCAGCCTTTCTCCTCTGTTTTTGTTCGCGCCATTTCCTCAGTTGACCTTCCACTGCTACTTTAGCTCTTTCAGCTGATTCAGCTCTGGTCACAGCTTGTTCTGCCCTAGTCCTGAATTCGTTCACTTTTATCACCGCAGCTTCATGCTCCTTTTTCAACACTTGCAGTTCATTGTTAACCTCAATAGCCAATATAGTTGATTGTTTCTCAGCTTTTGCTAACAAAGACTGATATTCTTCCAGAGAGATTGTTATGAAGTTATCTGATTCTGACCCTCCTACTGATTGAAATGTGAAGTTTTCATCTTCAGGGCTAATTTTTGTCACACAAAAGTCACCTTGTTTTAGCTTCAGAGTCTGTCTTTTTGCCTCTTCCGCCTCAATAGCCAATTGCTTAACTGCAAGGCAAAGCCCTGACCTCACATTGTTGCCTCTAGCTTCGGATGCAGCCGCAGCTGCGGCCTCTGATCTTGCTTTATGCAAATCTGATTTAAGCACAGCTATCTCTATCTGCAGTTCATTTTCCCCTTTGTTGATTTCATTCAGTTCCTACTTTGCACACTCGACATTGTCAGAGAGCTTCTCAACATGGTGATTCAGGAGTTCTGAATCTTCCTTTGCATTCTTAAGCTCCATCCTCACCAAACCCAGCTCCATATCTAAAGACTCAATGTACAGTAACTGTTCGGAATTTTTCCTTTCTTCAGCTTCTAGTTTTGTCCTCAATAAGTCCACCGTTTCCAAAGCTTCCGCCGCAGCATCTTCTGAAAAGCTACTCAGTTCTCTAGCATCCTATAGTTCTGACTGCAATGAGTCGATAAATAATGACTTTGAAAGAAGTTGATATTCCAGCTGTTGTATAGTCCGCGTTTCGTGTCTCATGCTAATCAGCTCTGTCTGAGCAGCCTGTAATTCGACGCAGACATCCGAAAGCTGCTCCTTGATCTTTAAAGCTTCCGAAAGCTGACATACCATTTTGTTCATCTCAATCTCAAGCTTCTGTTTCTGACCTTTCGATTTCGTGAGACAACCCATGTATGCATCTCTTTCAGCTTCACATTCCTCGAGCTTAGCTGATAGTTCACGAACGGTTGTCCGATATTGCTACAGATCAGCAGGGCCTGTAAGTTCTCTGAACCCTTTGCTTCAAGTTGCACCTTGTAGTTAGCTAATTTCTTCTGAAGTCCATCCATGTCCTTATGGTTGTCTAGATCCAGCTAGCAGTAACACAAAACAAAAATACAATCAGACACCCAAATCCACGCCTTGCTGATGATAGTAATTATTAATTACCAGCTAATACATTTGCTCTAACATCTCTGCTGGGAGATCTCAGCTTCTTAGGTTCATTCTTCTCACTAAAGTAGCACAATGCAGCTTGGACGGATTCAATCGACTTGGTATCAATTTCACCCATATCTGTTTCCTTGGCCAGGTACGCAGCAGTTGAGCAGGACAACCCTGTGTAGTTCTGCAACAAATAAAGACTGAAGTTTTAGAGGAACTCCATCATGAATATATGCACCACAATTCTATATGCCCAGAAGCAAACAAAGAAGAGGCTAAAATTGCCTGCTACTGCCGGAAAACAGTAGATAAAATGAGAACACTGTCCAGGCTGGAATAATTTAGCGCATATGTAGAATCACCGTCATGAGAGGTTTTATAGTTGCATTGGCCGGTTAACTTTGGGATGATCGGTCCAAGTGGAAACCCAAGGATTTGGGGACTTGTTTATTCCCCAGTTGACGAGAATATCTGAGGAAAGTTTATAATAAACTAAAATGAGTGTCAGCTGAACTTTGCATCAGACAGTTTGGAAATACTTGATTTTTCTGATTCATAAGTCGCTAAAGCCACGAAAAAACTGTGTACAGCCCCTCTATGGTGAGGCCTCAACTTACAATAACACTCTAGACATTAGATTCGAATTAATAATCTCTACTTGCCTGTTATACGCCGATATCTGTTTCATCGGCCGTTGATTTGTGCTAAATTCGTCTAATCTTAACTCCATTTTTTCTTATGAAATTGCTTCAGCTTCCCTGCTCGACGACACTTGGATTCTGCCCTTATTGAAGAGAGCTCTTCTTCGTAGAGCAGGTACCAACTTCCTTCCTTTACTCTCAAAACTATGTGTTGCCCCTCTTGTCTCTATGCGGCACAAATATGTACCCTTTCTCTGATGCATGTGTTCCGTTTATTGCATTTGTAAATCCTGGTCTTTGTTTTTAGTATAGAGTTATAATCCTCTATATGTCCATTGTCTCCTCTTCTTCTGGATTTCAGCTGAGGATCCTCTTCCTTTCCGACCCATATATCTGGTTTAGGAATTCTCTCTCACCTCTTCTATGCATCTATAGATTGTCGCTATTGAATAAGGACAACTAGTACTTCAAAATTTTGCCCACCAAGCTAGCCGAACTTTTACTAGATCTAGCACCTCCTCCCCTGACCTTTTTTGGTTTTGAAAACATCTTTTGTTTCTCTCTTCCCAAATGGACCACAAAATCGCATAGCATAGTATTTTTTTCAAATCTATTATATGATTTCGAAGTACCTTCGATTGCCCAGCTTTCAAGGAGACTCTTTGTTGTCCTTGGTATCACCCACCTAATCCCCCACCACCTGAGGCAGCTTGTCCAAATCATCCAACTCCAATTACAGTGGACCAATAAATGGTCAAAGGATTCTATCTCAGATTCACACAGCACACATATTAGGTCTTGGTCTCTCTTCAGCACTTTTATTCTTAGAAGAGCCATCTATGATGGTAAACTGTCTAGGTAAATCCTCCATATTAACATCTCCACCTTGGGAGGAGCCAACCCTGACCACAGATGGAAGAGCAGTGGTTCCCATTTTTTCTTCTTCATTCTGATATCTAGAGCTGCCTTCATTAGAGAATTTGTGCTGAATCTTTCTTCTGGCGAGAAAGTGCAAACTATTTTGTCGTCCTCTTTGTCTTTCAGCTGAATGTGATTTAGGCCCTCCTATAGTTCCTTTTTGTCCGCATCTTCCAACTGATAGAGGACTCTTCTGAATTTCAATTGCCAAAACCACACTCCTTCTGCCCAGAAGCCCATCTCTCCAACTGTGGCTTGGTCGTTTGAAGCTAATTGACAAAGTTTTGGGTACTGATCTCTGAAAGAATTGTCACCAAACCAAATATCATTCCAGAATTTGATCTCATTACCTCTTCCCAGTTTCAGTTTAAACCCTTTTCTGAAAGCTAAGGCTACTTCCGAATTATCTTGGACTGTTTTAAGAATATGTCCTTCCAGCTTTTAGATAATTTGTTGAATTGAATTGCCACTTTACTAGAATCATGCACGCCTTGAATCAGATATTTCTCCATCACCATCCGTCTCCACAGCCCCCTGTTCCTGAGATTAGCTTCCACCCCATTTAGTTTGGAAATACTTGATAAAACTCGACTTTTACTCTTTGTTTTTTCGAGGCACCATTTATTACCATTTGAGTACATATCTCGTCACTGTAGCAAGCCCAACTCTAACTGATTGGCTGTTGTTGTTCAATCTCTCAGTATCTTTCGGAGCAAGCTCTAATTTATGTGTCAGATTAAGATGAAGAAGGAACATAAGGGGCAGCTTTGATTCGGATTAAAAGTTAAATCTGACATGTTGTATCCTTCTTAGGAAAATGAGGGGCAACAAATTTCTACATTTGAGCAATCTTTTAATGCAGCTTGCAAGCTTTTCATCAAATAATATCATTACTACAACTCAAGTGTGAAGGTGGCTCGGTATGCAGAAGAGATGCAGAATTTAATGACCAAAAGATCAGAAGTAAACATACCTCAGCATTTGTTTGATCAAAACCATTCAGAGCTCTAAACTGAGAAGTCCGCGGAGGTATGTTTATTTAGAAACTCCCTAAAGCTGTTTCAGGCAAAGTTTAGAACTCTTAGAAAATTCCAACAGTTCAAATAAATGGAATAAGGAAACTGGCATTGATGATTTGCTAATGTTACATGGGGAGGCATGAGTAAACTGCTGATACCTTTGTGTGCTTAATTCAACAGTCATAGCCCTAATTTGCAAAGAGGGATGTTGATTTTCTAATACATTGGTCATGAACTAAATTACAAGGAGGCCAAACCCACAACAATCAGTGATGATTAAACCAACAAACGATCTCAAGTAGAAGACAGTGACATTAAGTACCTTAATGTACGATGCACTACAGTTCTCCAGAATAATGAAACAGAAGGTTCGGGAGTGTTTGTGCTCTTCAGTAATAAGTGATTGTCTGGGTGAACCATAGGCATTAGGTCAAAAACTGAAGGACCTGAAAGGCAACCGCACAACAAAATTCACTGAAGATTTTCCTCAGCTATTCTCATCCCAAAATTCTAATTTTGGACAGAAGACTGATAAGGAACAGTTTTCTCACACTCAGCATAACTATCACTGAAACATGGAGCCAGCACACATTTGCATCCATTATGTAAAAATAATAATAATCCCTGAGCAACTTTCGGGATCTTCGAAACAACTCTAGAATGCCACTCTCCCTTTCTGCACTAGATCACAATCAACTCTAAAATGCCACTCTCCCTTTCTGCACTAGATCACAATCATGTTACATTTTTTTTATGGGTAAAAGTTGTACAGAAGTAGGACATCGACTACGTAATGACTATATTCAGTACATAGACTCAAATTGAAGCACAGACCTACAGCGGCCAACCCATCCTCGTCACAATCATGTTTACATGTTGCCGACAGTAGTTCACCAAGGATTAGAACACCAGGTTGTCTGTACTGTAGATGTTACTACTAGTCATTTAACCTGTCCATTAGCTAAAACATTGCTCCAACATGGCAGACTAATCAAGATCCCAAATTTCAAATCAAATCCTTTGTTCAAAATAAGCAATTTATAACTAGAAAGGTTTATTTCATTGGCTTGAAGTGACTACTACAAGTGATATGAAGCATATGTAGACAGTAGACATTACACACAGACACACAGACACACAGACCACCCATGACCTTCCATCCGAACTCTTCCAAACTTACACAAGCATTTGGCAAACACTAGTGACTAGACGCCTCACACTGGAAAATCAAAGGAAGCATAGTTGATTGAGAACAGTGAAAAAAAATTAACCGGCGATTTCAATGGCTTTAACTTCAGGCTTCTTCACTTGCTCCTTTGGAACTGTAACAGTCAGAACGCCGTTCTCCATGGAAGCCTTTACTTCCTCCATCTTAGCATTCTCCGGAAGCTGGAAACGCCTCACGAACTTGCCGCTGCTGCGCTCGATACGGTGCCACTTATCATTCTTCTCTTCGCTCTCCTTGCTCCTCTCTCCGCTGATCTGGAGTACTCTCCCATCTTCAACCTCCACTTTCACTTCCTCCTTCTTCAGTCCTGGAAGATCGGCTTTGAATACATGAGCCTCCGGAGTTTCCTTCCAGTCCACTCGCGCATTCACTATAGCCGAAGCCTCCTTGGACATGTCCTTGAACGGATCCCAGACGTCGAGAGAGAATGGATCGAAGACGCTGCTTCGTCGGCCACCGAAGACGCTTGGAATGATCGACATATTGCTGCTGATTAAGGGCGATTGCTGTATGAAGGCTATTAGGTCACAACTTGTATCTCGAATGCTTTTCTTAATTCTCGATGATCATTGAAACTTGGAAGGAAGAGTATTTATAGAAGGAAGAGGACGCTCTGGTAGTATCCAGAGAATTCACGATCGGGACTTCGTTGAACTCTTGGAGACGTTTCTGGTTAAATCGCGAATCATCCGACTATTTCCTTTTCCTTTTCCTTTTATTTTTGTAATTTAATTCTCCCTCCGTCCCACTTTGTTTGTCCAAAAGCATAGTGGGCACGTGAATTAAGAAAAGCAAATAAATGACAATGAGAGAGGAAAAGTGGAGGAGATTGTATGTGGAGGTGGGTCCCGTATAGTAAATAAATGATAATGAAAGAGGAAAATGGAGGAAAGTATAATTTTTTTAATAAAAATAATTTTTGGGTAGGAAAGAGATGATTGATTTGATTATTGAGTTATGTATATAAATGGAAAGTGGACAAACATTAGGGGACGCCCAAAAAGGAAAGTGGACAAACATTGAGGGACATAGGGAGTATTATGATGGGGCTGCATAATGCATTTAGCAAACTCGTGAAGCTAGGGTCGGCAAAGGGCCGGGTCGAACAAGGCTTTAGGTGAGCCCTAGTTCTAGCTCTTTACACATTAGGGTCGGGCCTTGAGAAAAATTATTAGTCCTAAAATTGTTATTGGTCCTTTGTTTCATAGACTTTTTGGGCTAGGTTCGGGCTTGGGCTAATTTTGGCCCTAATAGAATGACTAATTAATCGATAAATAACTCTTCAAACGCAAATACTACTAGTTTGGACGTGTGGGATTTAATGTATGTGAAAAATACATTCTTTTTACATGAAGAACGTCCTTAAATCAATAAATATATGATTTTAAATCGGGTTCGTATTTCGGGTCGGGCCGAATAATCAAAACCCAAGCCCGACCCTAAGCCCTTCGGATCGGGCCATAATAGGGCTTACATAGGGCTAGGGTCGGGCTCCGGGTAGGGTCAGACTAGGGCCGCCCTAAGGCTTATTTCGGCCCAAGGCCAAATGTCAACCCCTACGTGAAGCTTTATGGGCTGAATGAATGGAATCCAATTGATCCAAAAAAAAGTACAAAAACAGTTTTTATACTATTTTTGGCCGAGTATCGGAGGGTTATGTGTTTAATTTTGTTTATGATAAGCTTGTATATTATTACATAACTTTGAACATTATGTTAAGTTTGAAATTTTACATTCTGTTAAGTTTGAACATTATCACATAATTCTGAACATTATGTTAATCTTTTACATTTTGTTATGTTTGAATACTATCACATCACATAACTCTGAACATTATGTTAAGTCTGAACATTATGTTAAGTCTGAATTTTTTGTTCAGTGTGAACATTTTGTTAAGTCTGAATATTATGTTTTGAATTAATTGAATTAAAATTTATTAATTACAAAAAATACCAAAAGACTATTTTCCTTCCGTGTTGTATTACGAAATTTCGATAAATATGACATTTGTCAACTTTTGAGGAGGTTTATAGTTTTTATAGATAAATAGGATTTTGACCGGATCTCTACTCATTATGATAGATTATTATTTATAAAAAAAATCCAATGCAATACAACTATTTGCTGCGAGTATTCAAACGCCTTTCACTCATTGTGAAAATTTTGTCAGATTCAAAACTATTTTGCCACCTGTTGTAAATAGACAATGATGTTCCCTTGAGTGGCATGTATTTGACAAAACGTCTTTAGACAGTTCAAGCAGGAGTTCAGGGGGAGTTCAAACACATCTTGGCACTCATGAACAACGTGGAGCAGACGCAAGGATGTTTTTCGGAAGGTTCTAAAATGTATTTGGCAAAACGTCTTTAGCCAGTTCGAGCAGGAGTTCAGGGGGAGTTCGAACACATCCTGACACTCATGAACAGCGTGGAGCAGACGCAAGGATGTTTTCCGGAAGGTTCTAAAGATCGAAGATCTTTTAGAACTGAAGTCGACCAGCGAAGTTTTCGAACATCAGATATTCAAATGAATATCTTCTTAAGTATTTTGAAGAAGGATGGTTGACTTGTCGTGGAAGAATTATCAAGATCTTCCCAAAGATTGGTTCAAGATATACATCGAATATTTAGGAATATTTCCTAAATATTTGATGAGGATATCTGGAGTAGATTTGGAGTTGCCCATGCATATAAATAAGAAGCTATGTCGTCCATAATCTGTATCGCTTCTTGAGAGAAAGAAAACACAAGAGCATTCGTGAGATTGGAGGAGGAGCGACGGCCGATTGAGTATTCCATACCAGAATATCAACGGCGAAGAAGCAGTATATTCAGTGTGCTGTTCAGACTGTTCTTGAAGAATTACCAAGCACACACACACACGTGATCAACATACGCCTTCGGAAGAAGGTACTGAACTCAAGGAGATGTTCAAGATCAGGTCAAGAGGAAGTCTCGGCCTGCCCATAGGGGATCGAGGTAAGCTGAGGTGAACCGATATCGCAAATCAGAGAGACGGAGTGTTAGACGCTAGGCTATTACAAACAAGGCATTGTGTAAGCGTAAGTCCACTTGTAGCTCTAAACTCGTAATAAAGATTTGTGTCCTTTTAGGGTGTGGGAAGCCCCCAGAGTAGGCGAAGCTGAACTGGGTATCATGTCGTATGTGCTCCTGTTCTATCCTGTTTACGGTACTGTTAGGCTAGGTGTTCAATCACCATTTGAACATGACCTCGGAGAGTTGCTTTAACAGATAATAGTATTTCATTTGGTATCAAAGCAGACACTCGACATATTGAGTGGATCCTAGAACTGTTCAAGATGACTCAAAGGAAGGACAAAGCACAACCAGACCCCCTGTTCCTCAAAAGATCACTCAGAACTTATGAGATGAACCATGAGGGACATTCCAGAGACAACAAGAATATTTCTCTAAGGACAAGAGTATTTGGAGACTTGGCTGACTGCACCCCTTATCAACTGGCTTTGATGACTCGGAAGTTTGGCAGAATGATCCGAAAACTCAACAAACGTAGACCTGAGCAAGGACAGTCACCCTGGATCAAGTTTGGCGAGTGGACGACAAACACAGAGACCTACATAAACAGAAACGTATGCATGGTTGCCTTCAGCTCATCGAATCATATGGAGAAAGATCGCTGGTATTTCGATAGTGGATGATCTGCCCATATGACAGGTGACTCCAAATTCCTTACACATATTCGACTCGTCATAAAGAAGCAGTTTGTCACTTTCGGTGATGAAGGAAAGGGTCAGGTGATCGGCTGTGGGACATTGAAGGTTCCGGATCTGCCTGTACTCAAGGACACCCTCCTAGTTGAAGGACTGAAGGTGAACTTAATCAGTATAAGTCAACTATGCGACGGCGGATACCATGTCACATTCACTCATAACTCATGTCAAGTTTTAGATAAGGAAGGAGGCACACTGATGAAAGGCAGCTAGGCAGCCAACAACTGTTACCTCATTGGTTCTGCTGGAACAGTTGCTGCATCAGCTTGCTTGTCAAGTCAAGCAGATGAGATGGCACTTTGGCACAGACGCTTGGGTCACCTGAATCTCAAGACATTGAAAAAACTCTGCTCAACTGGTCTCATCCGAGGAATGCCAAATGTAAAAGGTGATTTAGACGTAATTTGTGGAGAATGTTAAGTCGAGAAACAGACAAAGACATCACATCCAACCATCTTGCAAATCTACACCAACAGACCTTTGGAACTGATCCATATGGATCTGATGGGCCCAATGCAAGTAGAGAGCTATGGTGGCAAGAAGTATGTTCTGGTATGTGTGGACGACTTCACCAGATATACATGGACTAGGTTCCTTCGAGACAAGACTGAAGCCGCTCAATAATTCATTGAACTTCCTACTTTAATCCAACGAGAGAAGGAGGACAAAGGAGAAAGACTGGTGTCCATCAGGAGTGATAATGGTACAGAATTTAAGAATGGCACTATGTCGACTTACTGTGCAGAACACTGGATAGCCCATCAATTCGCATCTACAATCACACCTCAGCAGAATGGAGTTGTGGAATGGAAAAATCATACCATTCAGGAGATGGCTCGCGTGATGATTCATGCCAAGAAGATTCCTCTGAAGTTCTGGTCAGAAGCCATGCATACATCATGTCACATCATAAATTGTGTGATGATACGCACTGGAACGGAGAAAACCTTCTATGAACTTTGGAAAGGGAAGAAGCCCACCGTCAAATACTTCCACATTTTTGGAAGTGAATGCTACATCCTGAATGACCGTGAGTACCGACATAAGCTGGATCCGAAGAGTGATGATGGGTTCTTTCTAGGGTATTCATCGAACAGTCGAGCATATCGGGTGTTCAACAAACGCACAGGCTCAGTCATGGAGTCTATTAATGTCAAAGTCAAGGATGAAGTAATTGCGGAGACTGTCTCAGATGATGCTGACGACATTATTGGCACAGTACAAGAGACACAACCATCGTCCCAGCAGATTGAGAATGAACCGACAGGCGACGCGCCACCTACTGACAATCTCCCTAAAATTTCCTCATCTGACGCAGCCGATAATGTCAACACTCAAGAGGATTTTGCTGCCCTGCAACCCTTTCGACGAATTGCCAGGGACCACTGACAGCACTGCCTTGTCGCGAGGCAATGTGTACAAATAAATTTATAAGTCCGCTACTCGCGACTTCACTACTGGGTAGCAAATGGTAAGTAGGGGTCGAACCCAAGGGAATTAGGGGAATAAATCGTTCTTTGAGAGATTGTACAGGCGGGGAACGTGATTTTAGGGTTGATTGAGGTTTTAGCGCGAATAACTACGTGACTTTTTGGTTGGTTTTGGTTTTTAGTGTGGAAAAGTAAATAACAGAAAAGTAAATACTGAAAATAAAGGAAGACTTACAGCGGTTGTTGCGTGATCGGCAAGTCTTGCGGAACGTCAGCAGTTGATAGTGCAATGTATACTAAGAAAGTAAAGTGCAGGTGATGTTTTAAGTCAAGAAAAGATTCGGTTTTAGGGGCCTTGTATCATAGTTGTTTATCATTGACCGCTAATGATCATACTACGTGTTCAAAGATGAATCGAGGCTATCTCTAGCACAAGACTTGCAACATCGTTTAAAACACTTGTTCTATTTTAGACTAATTCCTCCTTTCGAAGTATGTTAGCCTTATGTGCATCCATTTGATCTTCAGTTACGATCAACCAAATGGTTTTTGAAATAAGTCGAACTCCTCAGATAAGCTTTGCCCGTTAAAGCATCCACTTACCCGAGTATGTTCACGAATCCCACCGAAGAGCTTTGCCCGTTAAAGCTTCCACTCAACCTTGGAAGTTCTAACCTGATATATGGCACATAGAACAAGTTTTGAACACAGAGCGGCACTAGGTGCAGGATCTAAAACATTGTATGATACAAGTACACCCCTTCAACCGAATGAAGGGTTTAGCTACGAATATCCATGGAAGAGGACATCATAACTAAGTACTTGAAAAGGTTTTTTTAAAAGACAATAAAGTTTTCGAAAGTAAATACAGTAAGGGAAGGGGGTGAGTACTTCAAGAACCGACAAGAGTACTCAAGAATAATAAAGTAAAGCTTGAGTACTCAAGAACCGACAAGAGTACTCAAGAACGATCTACAATATTCAAGAACCAATAAGAATATTATAGATTGAAAACCAAACTTACAAAGTACCAAAACTAGAGAGATAAGTGTTTTTGAGATTTGAGGATGATTTACAAATGAAGTGAAGAGTGGTATTTATAGGCTAAGGAGGAGGAAATGGAGGGTGGAGATGATTTTGATCCAAGGGAGGAGGAGGAGGAGATGAAGATGTGGAGGAGAGGGAGACAAGTGGCAAGCTCTCCATGGTGAGCTCCTTGGAGGTGATAGCCGCCGGTTATGGGTGGTAAAATGGGGGTGGCTTCCTCCTTTGGTCACCTCCAACCAAAAGCCACCGGCCACCTTGGGCAAAAGGATGAGTTTTGTGTGGTTTTGTGATGTTTTCACAAAACTATCGGTGTATTTCAGCCCCGGTCTGACTTTGGTTGCTCCTCGGTTGGATTTGTTTTGAGTGATTCAATGTCAGGATCTTGAGATTTCTTCATTCAGCGTCTGATCGTGACCTTGGAATGACTCGTAATATCTTTTCAGCGTAAAATCCTCTCCTTAGCGTGTTTTCTCTCTAGAGTCCAAAATACCCTGTAGAAATATATCGGAACTAACAAGCAAAAGTTAAATAGACAAAAGGTCTAATTTAGTGGGTTTAATTGTGTTTTTGATTCGTATAATTATGGTCCTTCAGATCACCCCACACTTTTAGTTGTTCGTCCCGAACAATGCTATTAAAGGGCGGCACACTAAGTAAGCTTGTATGAAAGTTAGACTGTGGGACTCGATTTATCCTAATTCATGCATTGCTTACTTATTACCAAATTGAACTGTGTAAATAAATAGAAGAAACTCGATACGTGTACCTTCGTGCTGAGATGCAAATTATTTTGGATGTTTCGGGAGATGGCCCTTTTGAGGCTCCTGGACTGCATTCTCGGGACCGTCTCGCACTATATGGTTTTCTTGTAGCTTTCTCCAAGCACGTGATTCGGTTGGGGTTTCAATGGTTTGGTCTTTGATTTTCTTTTGGCGAGGGACAGCTTTTTTAGTGAATCGGCCTTTGGCCTTTGATTTGACTCTTTGAGTACTTCACTTTTTGTTCGGTTAAAACCTTCACAATTTTGGGCCTTTGGCCTCTTGATTTGCTTCTTTGAGCTTTTTGCTTCTTTGTGACTTGCTAGTCCATTTTCTCAAGCCTTTTTGGGAGGTCTAATCGTCGCCCGCGAGCATATGGAAATACCTCCCCGCTCCTCTCATCCTTGCCGTTTCGCGCGGGTCAAGATGAGGGTCGCTCATCTATTTTCTCGGCTACTTTGACTAGAGATAGGACGGTCTGATTCCCATCCTCGTCTTTTTTCTTTTTTGCATAAACACTGCATGGCGGAGATGACTTCAATCTTCACTGAAACCCGAAGTGCAGCCTCCACTGACTTCGAAAACCATATAGTTTGATTCGATCCTTCGATTGCTTGCCAAGCCTCTTGATGGATGCACAGTCGTTATGTGCAAACGTCAAGAATAAATTTATAAGTCCGCCACTCGCGACATAACTACTGGGTAGCAAGTGGTAAGTAGGGGTCGAACCCAAGGGAATCAGGGGAATAGATGTTCTTTGAGGGGGTTGTCCAGCGAGAGAGCGTGTTTTAGGTCGGTTGGTTGGTTTTAAAGCTACCAGCTAAGTGATTGATTGATTGGTTGGTTGGTTGGTTTTAGTACTGGAAAGTAAATTACAATTTATAATTAAAGGAAAGCGTTCGGTTTCAGGGGCCTTGTATTATATCCTGTTTATCATTGACCTTTAGTGACTCTACTAAGTATTCATACGGTGTATCAAGGCCATTCCAAGCACTCGATTTGCGTACACTGTCTAGCCTATTCCAAGGACGTAGAGCACTTATTCTATTTAGACTAATACTCCATTCCCGGTTATATTAGCCTATGTGCATCCATTTGATCAATCATTCCCGATCAACCAAATGGTGTTTAAGATAAGTCAAACTTCTCAGATAAGCTTTGCCATTCCAAGCATCCACTTATCCGTACAAGTTTACGAACCCCGCTGTAGAGTTTTGCCATTCCAAGCATCCACTCTACCTTGGACGTTCTAACCGAATATATGGCACATAGAATAAGTTTTGAATACTAAGGAGAGACGCTAAGTTAATAGTCTAAAACATTTTATAATACAAGTGCGCCCCTTAGACCGAACTACTAGTTTAGCTACTATTCATCGCGCTAAACATTATAACTAAGGAAATAAAAATAGTTGAATAAATACTAGAAATAATAGTTACAACCGTTGAAGCGCCAAGGGAGCTATCCTTTATTTCCAAAGCCAAACTTACAATTACAAAACTTAGAGAGAGAAGTGAATATTGATTTTTGGGATGATACAAATGAGGGGAGGAGCTCCTCCTTTTATAGCCAAAATGGGAGGAGATGGGTGGTGGAGATGGAAACATGTGTTTTTGATCCAAGGGAGGAGGAGAGGAGGAAGGAGGAGGAGACATGTGGAGGAGCCCAAAAGCCGCCGGTCAAGGGAGGAGGAGCCGCCGGTTGCCGGTGGTGGAAGGGGAGGAGCTCCTCCATTGGTCACCTCTTCAACAAGTGGCCGGTCACTTTGCCCATGTGTGAGTTTTGTGCAGTCTTTTCACAAAACTGTCAATGTGTTTCTTCCCCGGGTTGTCTTGATTCCTCTCCTGATTCTTCTGATTAATTTGTTATGAGTGATTCAACGTCAGGATCCTTAATATTTCTTCAGTCGGCATATGATCTTGACCTTGGATAGACTCGTAACATCTTTTCTGCTCTAAAAGCTCCTCTTTAATGTGTATTCTCTCTAAGCTCTGAATTACCCTGCAAAAATATATCTGAACTAACAAGCAAAAGTTAAATAGACAAAATGTCTAAATAAGGGGGTTATACTGTGTTTATGATTCGTATAATTTTGGTCCATCAGATCACCCCACACTTTTAGTTGTTCGTCCCGAACAATGCTATTAAAGTGTTGTACTATAAGTTGGCTTTGAAATATGAAAATTAGACTGTGGTACTCGATCTATCCTAATTCATGCATTGCTTACTTATTACCAAATTAAACTGCGTAAATAAATAGAAGAAACTTAATACTTGTACCTCCGTGCTGAGATGCAAATTATATTGGATGTCTCGGGAGATAGCCCTTTTTAGGCTCCTGGACTGCAATCTTGGGATCGTCTCGCACTATATGGTTTTCTGGTAGCTTTCTCTAGCACGTGATTCGGTTCGGGTTTCAATGGTTTGAGTACTTTGATTTTCTTTTGGCGAGGGACTGCTTTTGTAGTGAATCGGCATTTGGCCTTTGATTTGACTTTTTGAGTTCTTCACTTTTTGTTCGGTTAAAACCTTCACAATTTTGGGCCTTTGGCCTCTTGATTTGCTTCATTGAGCTTTTCCCCTTTTTGTGACTGCTAGTCCATTTTCTCAAGCCTTTTTGGGAGGTCCAATCATCGCCCGCAAGCCTATGGAAATACCTTCCCGCTCCTCTCGTTTTTGCCGTTTTCGCGCGGGTCAAGGTGAGGGTCGCTCATCTATTTTCTCGGTTACTTTGACTGTCGTTTCGCGCGGGTCAAGATGAGGGTCGCTCATCTATTTTCTCGGCTACTTTGACCAGAGATAGAACGGTCTGATTCCCGTCCTCGCCTTTTGCATAAACACTGCATGGCGGAGATGACTTCAATCTTCATTGAAAACCCGAAGTGCAGCCTCCACTGACTTCGAAAACCATATAGTTTGATCTGATCCTTTGATTGCTTGCCAAGCCTCTCTAGGGCAGTTTATGTCAACTCCACATCCCTAGTTATCTCAGCACAAAGGACAAATGGAAAGTTACATTCTAAGTTTTTAAACAGTTGAATTTTCACAAGGTTAATGCATGAATTATGATTTATCTTTTTCACATTCTTAAGTTCATATTTTCAAAAAGATACTATTAAAAAGAAAAAACAGCTGCATGTTATTTATGTACATAGGTGGTTCTCACCCCCCACTTTTGAACGAAGGCGTGCCTTTAATCAAAAGTCATGCAAGCTTAAAACTAAATACTGAATTTAAATGACAGAAATTAAAGTGCGGAAAAGTAAGATAGTGTCGGGTTACCTCCCGACCAGTGCACTTGTTTAACGTCGTTGGCTCGACAGTACCTCGTTGTGGATTACTGGTTTGGGTCCCATGGGTGGCTCAAGTCGAACTTCGCCACCGTTCCTGTGTTGTTTCTTGCTTTGACTCGTCCTGACTTCTTGCCGGATGTTGTATTCGGGTCAGGACTCCTTTGTTTTGGGATTTTTTCCTTCCAATACCCCGGAGGGGGTGATGGACCTTCCACTACTAGCCTTTTGAAGTTTTTGTATTTGGGACTGCCTAGTCCAGTTGCGGCATAGCAATGCTCCATCGAGGGGTCATTCTGCAGTGGTCCTTTTCCCATCCTCCTTTGAGCTTCTTCATGGATCGCACAGTTCACTGCGACTTGCTCATTGATTAAGGGGAAAAGTCGGGAAAGCCTCATGAGGCTTGGTTCTGCCTCGTTATGTTGGTTCGCGAGGAACTGATCGTAGATAGTTTCAGCTGCCTGGGCAATGATAGTCGGGTATGGATTGGGCAGTTCGTCAGTGGTGTTCTGGACTCCTACTTCGTTGCTTCCGGTGCTTTCAATGTCTGATTCTTCAGACGCTTCAGGAGTCTCTTCCGACGGTTCGGTGGTTTCTTCTTCATCAGCCTCAGGGTCAGCTTCTTCTGTCTGCATTTCCTCGTCAGTTTGGGGTACTCGTCTTGTGGCAGCGGCCAGGCCGATTATAAGGTACCACATGTCTGCAATGGTGAAGTTTGTGGCAGACCTTCTCATAGCTTTGTTAACTCTTCCCAGTTCTTCGGGCCTCATCCCACGAAGAAATTTTTGGAGAAGAACTTTCTTCATAAATCCATGGTGCGGGCAGCTTGAGACGATGGCATTGTAGTTCACGTAGTATTCGTCCAAAGTCTCATCCCGGGATTGATGAAGGCACATGATCTTCTCACGAGTTTCTTGGCGTAAAGATGGTGGGGAGAATTCCTTCAGGAATGGAACGCAGAGATCTACGTAACGTTCTGCACTGCTAGCGGTGGATGTGTAATACCATATCGTGGCGAAGTCGGTTAGAGAGAATTGGAAGCATTTCAGCTTAAATTCCTCTAATACATCGTTCTCAGGTTTGATGTGGTGGCAGACGTGGTGGAAGTTTTGGCAGTGCTGTACTGGGTCTTCTCCCTCCGTTCCTCCGAACAGGGGCAGAAATCGCGTTGTCCATGCATGCGTAATGGGTAATGACATAGGGAAAAAAAAGAAAGGGGAGGGAAAGAACAACTATCCGACGACTGATTCCCCGACAACGGCGCCAATTTTGATGGATGCACAGTCGTTATGTGCAAACGTCAAGAATAAATTTATATGTCCGCTACTCGCGACTTAACTACTGGGTAGCAAGTGGTAAGTAGGGGTCGAACCCAAGGGAATCAGGAGAATAGATGTTCTTTGAGGGGGTTGTCCAGCGAGAGAGCGTGTTTTAGGTCGGTTGGTTGGTTTTAAAGCTACCAGCTAAGTGATTGATTGATTGGTTGGTTGGTTGGTTTTAGTACTGGAAAGTAAATTACAATTTATAATTAAAGGAAAGCGTTCGGTTTCAGAAGCCTTGTATTATATCCTGTTTATCATTGACCTTTAGTGACTCTACTAAGTATTCAAACGGTGTATCAAGGCCATTCCAAGCACTCGATTTGCGTACACTGTCTAGCCTATTCCAAGGACGTAGAGCACTTATTCTATTTAGACTAATACTCCATTCCTGGTTATATTAGCCTATGTGCATCCATTTGATCAATCATTCCCGATCAACCAAATGGTGTTTAAGATAAGTCAAACTTCTCAGATAAGCTTTGCCATTCCAAGCATCCACTTATCCGTACAAGTTTACGAACCCCGCTGTAGAGTTTTGCCATTCCAAGCATCCACTCTACCTTGGACGTTCTAACCGAATATATGGCACATAGAATAAGTTTTGAATACTAAGGAGAGACGCTAAGTTAATAGTCTAAAACATTTTATAATACAAGTGCGCCCCTTAGACCGAACTACTAGTTTAGCTACTATTCATCGCGCTAAACATTATAACTAAGGAAATAAAAATAGTTGAATAAATACTAGAAATAATACTTACAACCGTTGAAGCGCCAAGGGAGCTATCCTTTATTTCCAAAGCCAAACTTACAATTAAAAAACTTAGAGAGAGAAGTGAATATTGATTTTTGGGATGATACAAATGAGGGGAGGAGCTCCTCCTTTTATAGCCAAAATGGGAGGAGATGGGTGGTGGAGATGGAAACATGTGTTTTTGATCCAAGGGAGGAGGAGAGGAGGAAGGAGGAGGAGACATGTGGAGGAGCCCAAAAGCCGCCGGTCAAGGGAGGAGGAGCCGCCGGTTGCCGGTGGTGGAAGGGGAGGAGCTCCTCCCTTGGTCACCTCTTCAACAAGTGGCCGGTCACTTTGCCCATGTGTGAGTTTTGTACAGTTTTGTGCAGTCTTTTCACAAAACTGTCAATGTGTTTCTTCCCCGGGCTGTCTTGATTCCTCTCCTGATTCTTCTGATTAATTTGTTATGAGTGATTCAACGTCAGGATCCTTAATATTTCTTCAATCGGCATATGATCTTGACCTTGGATTGACTCGTAACATCTTTTCTGCTCTAAAAGCTCCTCTTTAATGTGTATTCTCTCTAAGCTCTGAATTACCCTGCAAAAATATATCTGAACTAACAAGCAAAAGTTAAATAGACAAAATGTCTAAATAAGGGGTTTATACTGTGTTTATGATTCGTATAATTTTGGTCCATCACCTCTCTAGGGCTGTTTATGTCAACTCCACATCCCTAGTTTATCTCAGCACAAAGGGAAAAATGAAAAGTTACGTTCTAAGTTTTTAGACAGTTGAATTTTCACAAGGTAAATGCATGAATTTTAGATCTATCTTTTTCACATTCTCAAGTTCATATTTTCAAAAAGATAATATTAAAAGAAAAGGAAAAGAAAAACATGTTTATGTACACAGGCGGTTCTCACCCCACACTTTTGAACGAAGGCATGCCTTTCAGCAAGACTTAGTTCAAAAGCCATGCAAGCAAATGTTATATGAGAAGGAAATGATATTAAGGAAAAGGGAAGAACAGAACTCTCTTTAAGGTGTCGAGTGAACGACATGGCATGAGGCTGGATAATCGAGGGAGTTCGGCTGGGGCCTTGAACTCTCAGCGCAGGCCCGGTAATTCACGGAAGCTTCCTGGCTGATCCGGTCTTGCTCCAAAAACCTATTCCTAAGTAGTCATTTCTTCTATGCACCAAGTGGGTGAGAGCGACTTACGGAAAAAACTAAATGACAGAAAAATAAAAGACAGAAAGTAAGATAGGTGTCTGGTTACCTCCCGACCAGTGCACTTGTTTAACGTCATTGGCTCGATACATGCACTACTACAGATCAGAGATTAGGCAACGGTTCATATTTTTCATTACGCAACGGTTCGATGTTTAGGCAACGGTTTGTCTGAGAACCGTCGCATAAGAGTACTCTTATGCGACGGTTCTTGAGTACCGTTGCATAAGTTCATGATTATGCAACGGTTCTTGAGTACCGTTGCATAAGTTCATGATTATGCAACGGTTCTTGAGTACCGTTGCATAAGTTCATGATTATGCAACGGTTTACCTTGAACCGTCGCATAAGAGTACTCTTATGCGACGGTTCTCAGACAAACCGTTGCCTAAACATGAACTTATGCAACGGTTCATTTAGAAACCGTGGCCTAAATGTTGATATTATGCAACGGTTTGATAAAAACCGTCGCATAAACTCGAACCTAAAATTAAAAAACATAAGTTTTCTGTCTTTCTTCCAATCCCGCTCTCGAGTTTTGTCGCCCAGTCCGTCGCCCCCCAATCCGCAAGTCGCCGTCTTTGCCCACACGTCGCCGCCCTCGTCAACCAGTTCGTCGACCCGCACCGTCCGTCGTCCCGCGCCGCTCGCCCAGCCGTCGCCACTCGCCCGTCGCCACTCGTCCCGTTGCCACTCGTCCCGCGCCACTCTTTACCCAATCTGAAATCGGTTTGTTCCCAATCGTTCATGTACTAGTTTGTTTCAATGGCTTGTTTATTGATAAGTTTTATTAGGGTTTTACTTGACCCATTGTTGATAGAGATTTTGGTTGATTTTAACAATGTATTTGAATTTTGTTCCAGAGTCAGTGATTGTTTGTTTTTGGTTCTCTTCATGATAGGCAGGTCGAAGACAGCATTTTTTACATTCAAAGGTCGTAAAGAACTTCCTTCAAAATTTGTTTTGCTCATATCGGTATGTTTATTGCCATTGTGATTGTTTGGGTATATGATATTGCATACTACAAAACTAGTTTCCTACTTACGTCTCCAATCATATTGGTTATTTGATATTTCTTCGTTTACTAACCTTATTTGTTGTTGTTTATAACTTTATAGAGTCGACGCTGCATCCAACCTTTGGCTATTTTCTCCGAGAGATTCTACTCTAAGGTAAAATATACTATGTAACTCATTTAAAACTTTTTTAATTGTTAGAGTGTGCTTCATGGAGTGGATTTATATGGTCTATTTCTACTAATAATTATATCAACCATATATAACAATATATCTTTCTAACTATGAGTATATAATGCTTTATGTAGTTATGATGAATCGAGATTGGGTATCCGGTAGTAGGTTAAGTGTACAGTACGACCAAGGGATTATCGATTTTTGTGCATTTGCATCTTCGTATGCGTCCAGAAACAACATTGAACGTGTTTATTGTCCATGTATGGGTTGCTGGAATAACAAAAAGGTCAAACCAAAGAAATTACGGAAACATCTTTTGTTAAAGGGAATTGACCCACAGTACAAGTTTTGGTATATGCATGGCGAGGTTGAACCGCAAAATGTTCAACCTCTGCCCGTTGAAAGTTTACCGGTGGATGATGATGATTGGGAGGAGGACAATATAATTGACATGGTCAACAATGTTGCCGATGATTTTGTCGCTAGACCTCAAGTTTTGGAGTCATTGAGGAACGATTCAGAATTACCATTGTACGAAGGGTGCTCCAAATACACAAGGCTATCTGCAACTTTGAAAATATTCAACTTGAAAGCAAAAAATGGATGGAGTGATGTAAGTTTCACTGAATTGTTGACTCTAGTGAAAGATATGCTTCCAAAGGATAACACCCTACCTAACCGTTGTTACGAGGCTAAAAAAGTTATGTGTCCGATGGGTATCGATTACGAGAAGATACATGCTTGTCCTAATGATTGTATATTATATCGGAATTCCTATAAAGATATGGTTGAATGTCCGGTGTGCAAGTCTCCTCGTTATAAGTTAAACAAAGAACCAAAAAATGGTTCCAAAGGCACTCCTTCTAAAGTACTATGGTATCTTCCACCGATCCCCAGGTTTCAGAGATTATTTGCTAGCTCGGAGGATTCTGATAATATGCGTTGGCATGCTGAGAAACGTGTTATTGATACAAAAATGCGTCATCCTGCTGATTCACTACAATGGGCAAAAGTAGATAACACATTCCCGACATTTGGAGCAGAGTGTAGAAATTTACGCATTGGCCTTTCTACTGATGGGGTGAATCCACATGGAAACCTCAGTACTCAGCATAGTACATGGCCTGTGATATTGGTTATCTACAATCTTCCTCCCAGGTTAACCATGAAGCGTAAGTATATGATGCTTTCTCTATTGATATCGGGTCCGCGACAACCCGGAAATGATATTGATGTATACTTAGCTCCATTGATAGAAGATTTGAAGCTTTTATGGAACGAAGGAGTACGAACGTTTGACGCGTCAAGGCAGGAATATTTTAATATGCGTGCCATGCTAATGTGTACCATCAATGACTTCCCAGCTTATGGTAACTTATCGGGGTACAGTATTAAAGGGTACAAAGCTTGTCCAATTTGCGGGGAAGAGACACATGCACGCCATCTAAAGAATTGTCGAAAAATGGTTTACATGGGACATCGACGGTTTTTATCGAGGCATCATCCTTACAGGCGGAAAAAAGCTGCATTTAATGGTGAGACCGAACATGGAATAGAACCTCGACCGGCTTCTGGAGATGAAATACTTCAAAAAATTCAGAATATTACAAATCGATTTGGGAAGCCCAATGCACGCACTGAAGGTACTCCATGGAAGAAGCGATCAATATTTTTTGATCTCCCTTATTGGCATACACTTGACGTCAGACACTGCATTGATGTGATGCATGTTGAAAAGAATATATGTGACAGTCTTATTGGTACTTTATTAAACATTCCCGGAAAAACAAAGGATGGATTGAAAGCTAGACTGGATATGTTGGATATGAACATTCGTACCAAATTAGCACCTCAAACTGAAGGAAAGCGTACATATTTGCCTCCATCATGCACAACTCTTTCTAAGAATGAAAAAACAATTTTGTGTGGATGTTTGAAAGGAGTTAAAGTTCCGTATGGGTATTCTTCGAATATTTCCAGCTTGGTTTCAATGAAGGATCTGCGGTTGAATGGATTAAAATCTCATGACTATCATGTATTGATTCAACAGTTGTTGCCTATTGCGATTAGAGGTGTATTGTCTCCTAAAGTGAGATCCGCTGTACAAAGACTCTGTGCCATTTTTAGCTCTTTGTCTGCTAAGGTTGTTGATTCATCAGAGCTTGATAAACTACAAGACCAGATTGTTGTTACACTATGCCAATTAGAGATGTTTTTTCCACCTAGCTTTTTTGATGTAATGGTGCATCTTACTGTTCATTTGGTGCGCGAGATTCGCATTCTTGGACCGGTTCATATGAGATGGATGTACCCTTTTGAGAGGTACATGAAGATTCTAAAGAGCTACGTGAGAAATAGACATCGTCCAGAAGGGTGTATAGTGGAAGGATACATAACTGAAGAGGCTGTCGAGTTTTGCACTAACTTTTTAGGAAATACAGCCGCAGTTGGGATTCCCAGGCCCCGTCATATTGATCGATTTAATGGAAAGGGCATAAGTGGTCAGAAATACATCAACCCATCATTTGATGAGTTGATGGTTGCTCATTTCTATGTATTGCAACATATGCCTAATATCACGCCTTTCATAGAGCAGCACCTAAACATATTAAGGAGTGCTTTCCCAAGAAAATCCGAGCAGTGGTTACAAAAAGAACATAGTCGGTCATTTTGTAACTGGCTGAGATGTAATGAGATTTTAAATAATCAGGCCAACTCTGAAGAAGAGTCTGATGACTTAGTAAAGTGGCTCCTGCCGGGTCCTACGCCAACTGTATACTCGTGGAATGCTTACGACATTAACGGATTTTGTTTCCACACAAAAGCTCAAGATGACCAAACCGTTGTGCAAAATAGTGGTGTCACACTTATTGCTGAAACCACTCTTGTTTCTAGTGCTAGAGATCAGAATCCAATATATGCTCCTATTAATTATTTTGGCCTCATCGAAGAAATATGGGAGTTGGATTACGTAAAGTTTCAAGTGCCTGTGTTTAAATGTAAATGGGTTAATAATTCGGCGGTTCGTACTGATGAATATGGAATGACGTTTGTGGATTTTCGAAGAGAAGGGTCCAAGGATGAGCCATTCATTATGGCCGAACAAGCGAGACAAGTATTTTACGTCCGTGACCCTGCTGATAACAACCATTTTGTTGTCCTCCACGGAAAACAACAACTAACCAGTGATGCATCTGAAGATCTAGCTGAGGAATGCATGCCCGTTTATACGATAGTTCCCGTGGAGAACGATGATAGTGAAGCTGATAATGAAATTCAACTACGAGAAGATCATGGCGAAGGAATATGGATTGATAAAGAAATTTAACTTGTGTATGTTATTTATTTATGACTTGTGTAGTTATTTATGACTTGTGTAGTTATTTATGACTTGTGTAGTTATTTATGACTTGTGTAGTTATTTATTTATGACTTGTGTAGTTATTTATTTATTTCTGAGAATGGGTTTATTGATGAATTAATTTCATGTTTACAGGATCATGGCCATTTCACACAGCAGTAGTAGCAGCAGTGAGGATGACCATAATGACACTTCTGGTAAAGTTCCAAAGAAGAGAGGTCTTGTATATATGGGCAGATTCGTTAGGAGACACAAGGACGCTGGTACCAAGGCCACGGTTGAATGGGATAGAAGAGGGAATCCAATAGGGAAGGTTGGAGACAATTGGAGGAGCTACTTGGGAACGTTGGTTCGATGTCGTGTTCCTATCGTACACTCTGATTGGAGGAAGGTCCCTAAACATTTTAAAGACTATGTGTGGAGAGAGGCAACTGTAAGAGCTTGTTTAATTATTACATTGTATTTGTTTTAAACATGGTAATTAACTAACTTTTGTATTAATTAAAACTTGTTTTATATATTTCCAGGCAGTTTTTGATGGAGTCGAGGATCATAAAAATCAGGAGCTTAGCGCTGCGTGCAAGATGTGGAAACAATTTAAGTCACGTCTCGCAAAAGATTACATCTACGGTGACGGAACAGATGAAGATGCTTTGAAAAAGTATTCGTACATTGACTCCGATCATTGGAAGACTTTTAAGGAGCAGAGGCTCTCCGAAGCTGCAAAGAAGTTAAGGGACACAAACAAGGATCTGGTCAAAAAAAATGTATATCAGCACGTCTTGGGTCGAGGAGGATATAGAAAATTAGAAGAAGCAATGGCAAAAGAAAAAAGAGATGAGTTAATTTCTCAGGGGGCAATTCAAGAGGAACAAGCTTCTAATGTCTCTATAGAGAGGCATGATTTGTGGAAGAGGGGACGAATGAGAAAAACGGATGAGTTCGTCTCTGAGGCAACTCGAGGAGTAGCTACAAAGATTGTAAGTTCGTTATGTGTGGTTTAATAGCTAAGATTTTTTAAATTATACACTAAATATTGGTAATTTTTTGAAATAATAGGATGATTTAGTGGATAAGGCCGCTCGAGGAGAATTTTCATCACAAGGCCGACGTGACATATTGACGGAGGCTATTGGCACGGATGAGCACCCTGGACGCACTCGTGGACTCGGGTCACACATTCCATGGAGGATTGGATTACCTAGCTCTAGCTCTTCGAGGGTGACACCCAGTGCTAGTGCTATTCGCAATATTCAGCCGTCTGACCGACAGAGTCAGTACTGCTTCCACGGTGCTCCCACAGATACGGACCCTTGGAAGAGTATACCAAAGGTACTTGGAGATTTTTAAAGTCATTATTTCCTTACTGTTTGGTTTAGATTTTTCTTACAAATGTAAACATCCGTTTGAATTATTTACGTTGACAGATTGGGCTAAGAAGCCTATTATATATCGAAGAGGGACTTAATAATGAGAGACGAGTAGTGGCTGTCGGTCGAGTCATGAACGGTCGTTTGCTACGTGCTATACCACTGCCCGATGAAATGGTGAAGGTGAAGGTCGATAGTTCTCTTGGTCAGATTAATGGACTACCCATTCCCCATGGAGAGAAATTAAAGACAACACGAGATGCAGAGGAGAAAGCAGACTTGGTTGCATGGCCGAAGCACTTGGTTGAAATCAACCCAAGGGTAATAATATCAATTATTTGAACCATCTTTCCATTATTTAATTTATCAAATTTTATATGAATTATTTACTAACATTCGAAATTCAGGAATATACCATGCGACTATACTACCACTTGCCACCGGCCTCAAATGATGAAGTAGAGAATTATTCCATCGACTGTCGATTTCTACACGACATGTACTCTAACTTGGGCAGAGACGTTGTTAGAGTACGCATTGCTGACGAATTGTTCGGTGACGACTACACTTCCATAGTGGGCCCAGATGATGTCCGTGATATATTCGCATTGAAACCGTTGTCGAACTCACATTGTGATTTGTATATAAGGTAATACTCTTGTCATTAATTGTTCATCATTTCTTGCAGAAGGTCTAACTTTACATCTTTTTCATGTTGTAGTTCTTTATACGATCAAATGCTTGAATCAGAGGTTCGATTCGGGTTCTTCAATCACACGGCCGTGAGCCCTTCCAATGACGTAGATGAGAGGATTGAGTCGTTTGTATCAAGACTCAATATGCCAGACAAGGATCGCAATTATTGCTATTTTATGCCTTATATAAATGCTACGGAGTAAGTACATAAATTACTTGTACCATATAACCTATTTTTTGAAATATGGGTTTATGAATTTAGTGTGTTGATGTAGGTTTCATTGGATGTTGTGCGTTATCTTCCCCAACCAAGGTGTAGTCCATTGGTTCAACTCCTCAAAAGGCGCCACCGTTATACACCGCGATGCAAAAGCTTTAGTGGACTCGTAAGTTTCGAACTTACTATTAGTTTGTAACTTGCATTGACATTCACTAATTACGTATTGTTATTTATTTTAGGGGGTTGCAACGATACTATCAAGGATGTAATCCGAGGATTGATCGTCAAGTCGAATGGAAGATAGTGAAGGTACTATTTATAGAAAAACATTCCTTTACTATACTTGTAATTTTCATTAATAAAGTGTTAACTGAGTTTACTTATAATGCAGAGTCCGAAACAACCCACAAACTCTAATTTATGCGGTTATTATGTTCTGAGAAATATTCGGGACATAATGGAATTTGTTCGTGCTAATAACGGTGCATATGTGGAGAACTTTGACCAAGTAAGAATGCTAGTCTCGTCTTACTCTATTAGAATGTTGACAAATGTAGCTAGGTTGTGTTCTAAATCCATGTTCTAAATCCATGTTTTACTTATGTTTGTTCTAAATCCATGTTCTAGCTAAGTGTGTTCTAAATCTATGTTCTAGCTACGTTTGTTTCTAAATCCATGTTCTAGTTAGGCAAATTTGTTCTAACTCTATTTTTTTATATATTCATGTTAATCGTATTCTTATTTTTTATAGGTTTTTCCTAATGGGACACAATCATATGAGTTGGGGAAGGTACAAGACGTGCGAGATGAGATCGCCGCCTACTTGTACAACTACTTATTCGAACATAGTGTTTACATGTGAATATTATTTATATATGTGACGTTTGTATAAATCAATGTATATATGGATGGACTTGTATGAATGGTTGTATTTTGAGTAAAATGGAAGTGTTTCCATGTTTGGAAATGTGTAAAAGCAGGGTACTAAATTTGGTTTAGAATGTGTATTCAATTTTCAGGGGGATTTTGAGCTAAAACAGCTGAAACCTGCCAAATTTTTTTATATTTAGTGCAACGGTTCCATAAAAACCGTCGCATAAGAGCTACAATTATGCAACGGTTTGAGCACCAAAACGGTTGTATAATGGTTCATCTTATGCGACGGTTCTAACAACAAACCGTTGCATAAGTGTTCTCTTATGCGACGGTTCTAACAATAAACCGTTGCATAAGTGTTGCTCTTATGCGACGGTTCTAACAATAAACCGTTGCATAAGTGTTGCTCTTATGCGACGGTTCTAACAACAAACCGTTGCATAGGTGTTACGCTTATGCAACGGTTTCAGGAAACCGTCGCATAAGGTATGGACCTTATGCGACGGTAGCTTATGCAACGGATGAGAAACCGTTGCATAAGCTACGTCTGAACCGTTGCCTAATCTCTCTTCTGTAGTAGTGATGGGGATCACCAGTTGGGGTCCCATGGGCGGCTCAGGTCGTATTTCTACGTTGTTAAGTTGATCTCGCTATGGTAGTGTTTGACTCGCTGTCCATTTACATTGAATCGGTCCCCATCCTCCATTCTTTCCAACTCAAGCATCCCATGGTTGAATACTTTAGTCACAGTATAAGGGCCGGTCCATCTTGATTTTAGTTTGCCAGGCATCAACTTCAACCGTGAGGAGAAGAGTAACACTTGTTGTCCTTCCTTAAATGAGCGTTGGAGGATGAATTTGTCATGATACAACTTGGTCCGCGCTTTGTAGTCCGTCTGCCCTTCATAGGCCTCAAGCCGCAATTCCTCAAGCTCACACAGATTAAGCTTCCTATCCAGTCCGGCAGCCTTCAAATCCGGATTGCAATGCTTGAGCGCCCAATAGGCTTTATGTTCTAATTCCACTGGAAGGTGGCATGCCTTCCCATAAAAAAGTTGAAAGGGGGAGGTTCTAATTGGTGTCTTGTATGCCGTCCGATAAGCCCAAAGAGCTTCATCTAGCCTTTGACTCCAATCTTTCCTACCCTGTTTCACCATTTTCTCTAGAATACCTTTAATTTCGCGGTTGGAGATCTCCGCTTGACCTTTGGTTTGGGGGTGATATGCTGTGGATGTTCAGTGGTGGACATGGTAGCGCTTCAAGGTGGCAGCCATCATGCGGTTGCAGAAATGAGTTCCTTGGTCGCTGATTATGGCCTTGGGTACCCCGTACCTACAAAACAAGTTAGTGCGCAAAAAAATCTGTGACAGTTTTTGCATCATCGCACCTTGTGGCCTAAGCTTCTACCCATTTTGACACATAATCTACAGCAACCAGAATGTAAGTATAACCGCATGAAACTGGGAATGGTCCCATAAAATCAATACCCCAAATGTCAAAAACATCGTTGACTAATATGGGTACTTGAGGCATTTCATTTCTAGCTGACACATTTCCTACTCTTTGACACTTATCGCATTTTTTGCACTTCTCATATGCATCTCTAAATAAACTCGGCCAAAAGAAGCCATTATCCAGGATTTTTCTAGCGGTTCTCCTATGCCCAAAGTGTCCTCCACATGCAAACTCATGGCAAAAGCTAATGACAGAAGCTATTTCATTATCAGGGATGCATCTCCTAAGTATTTGATCTGCTCCTATTTTCCATAAATAGGGATCATCCCACAAGTAAAATCTAGCGTCATGCCTAAGTTTCATGCACTGTGCTTTAGTAAAAGAGGGAGGAAATGTACCTCCTACAAGGTAGTTGACGATTGAGGCATACCATGGCACTATGGTTGAGACGGCGTATAGGTGCTCGTCTGGAAATGATTCGGTTATGTGCCCTTCTTCTTCTTCTTCTCGGACAATCCTGCTTAGGTGGTCGGCCACAGTATTCTCGATCCCCTTTTTGTCCCTTATCTCCACATCGAATTCTTGCAGTAGTAGTATCCACCGAATGAGCCTTGGCTTAGCCTCCTTCTTCTTCATTAGATAGCGGATGGCAGCATGGTCAGAATAAACTATCACCTTTGCTCCAAGCAAATATGATCTGAACTTTGCCAGAGCGAATACCACTGCCAGGAGTTCCTTTTCCGTGGTGAGAAGTTTCGTTGGGCAGAATCTAGGGTTTGTGAGGCGTAGTAGATCACACCTGCCTTCTTATCAATCTTTTGGCCGAGAACTGCTCCCATAGCAAAGTCGCTTGCGTCGCACATGATTTCGAATGGTTTTCCCCAATCCGGAGTTTGGATGATAGGTGTGCTAGTGAGGGCTTTCTTCAGATCGTCAAAGGCCTCCTTGCATGCATTGGTGAATTCGAAAGGAACTTCTTTTTTGAGAAGAGTGGATAGAGGCAACGCCTTTTTGGAGAAGTCCTTGATGAATCGTCGGTAGAATCCCGCATGGCCAAGGAATGATTGGATGTCTCGGACCGTGGATGGGTATGGTAGAGTCATGATCAGGTCGATCTTTGCTTTGTCCACTTCCATTCCTTCTTGTGAGACGATATGTCCCAAGACTATTCCGTGTGTTACCATGAAGTGGCACTTCTCATAATTGAGCACTAAGTTCATGGACACACATCGTGCCAAAACCGTGATCAAATTGCTTAAGCAAGCGTCGAATGTGTCTCCATAGATGGTGAAGTCGTCCATGAAGACTTCAATGAATTCTCCGATCATGTCTGAAAAGATGCTGGTCACTACCCTTTGAAAAGTTCCAGGGGCATTGCATAGTCCGAACGGCATCTTTCTGAAGGCGAATGTACCGAATGGGCAGGTGAATGTAGTGTTCTCTTGGTCCTCAGGTGCTATATGGATCTGGTTGTAGCCCAAGAACCCGTCCAGGAAACAAAAGTATGGTTTTCCCGCCAGTCGGTCTAGCATTTGATCGATGAACGGCAGAGGGAAATGGTCTTTTCATGTGACGGCGTTCAGTTTTCTGTAGTCGATGCACATTCTCCAGCCGTTTTTGACCCTTGTTGTCACCATTTTTCCTTCGGCATCTTCCTCAACTGTGATCCCACCTTTCTTTGGGACCACGTGGACAGGACTCACCCATTGACTATCTGATATGGGATAGATAACGTCCGCATCTAGTAGCTTCTGTATTTCTTTTTGGACGATCTCCATCATGATTGGGTTGAGTCGTCGTTGAGGCTCTCTTGATGGCTTTGCTCCATCCTCAAGTAGAATACGGTGCATGCATACAGCCGGGCTGACTCCTCTCAAGTCGGCTAGAGTCCATCCAATAGCCAACTTGTGTTGTCTCAGCACTTTTATCAAACGACGCTCCTGGTCTGTTTCTAAACCACTCTTTATGATTACCGGGAGCGTGTTATTTTCCCCTAGGAATGCGTATTTTAGATGCACCGGTAGAGGCTTCAATTCTATTTTGGGAGCTTTTATTACCGAGGGCAGATAAGTATTTGATTTGAATAATTTTACCTCGTTGACTTCATATTCTGGTGTGAGAGGCCCCGAGATTGTTTAGTGGGCCACCGTTTCATGCAAGTCTTCGGTCAATTCGTATGAGCCTTCAGCTTCATTGAGTATGGCTTCTAAGGGGTCCGCTCTTGGTTCTGGTTGAACTTCTTGGACCAGATCGTCCAAAGCATCGAGAGCGTGTACTTCCTCAAATTCCATAGGATGCTTCATTACTCGGAATATGTCAAAGCTGAAGACCTCTCCTTCTACTTCCATTGAGAGCATTCCAATTCCACAGTCTATCTTCATTTTTGATGTTTTGAGAAATGGACGGCCGAGAAGGATGGGTGCATGATCTGTAGGTCCGCCATTCTCCTTTTTTAAGACGTAGAAGTCTACTGGAAACACCAATTCTCCTACTTGGACCAGGACGTCTTCTATTTTTCCCTCGGGCTGTTTGCACGACTGATCTGCCAGTTGAATAGTGAGACCATGGGTTCGAGCGGTCCAATCCTAAGGCATGAGTAGATAGAGAAGAGAAGAACGTTGATTGATGCTCCAAGGTCTAGCATGCAGTTCTCGATCCGGATGTTGCCGATTGTGCATGGAATGGTGTAAGTTCCCGGATCACCACATTTAGGGGGCACTTTGCGTTGTATGACAGCCGACACGTTCCTACTCATCCGCTCTTGATCATAACTAGTATTCCTCCTCCGGTTGGTGCAAAGGTCTTTTAAAAATTTAGCATACCGAGGGATTTGCTTGATGGCTTCCAAGAGGGGGATGTTGATTTCGACTTTACTGAACAACTCAAACATGTCCTTATCCAAGACATGTTGTTTGGGTACTCGAGCTGGTACTGGAAATGGAAGCGTGGCGCGGATATTGGAGGTCTCGGTTCTGGGCACCGGGTGTGGCCTGTGTTCTTCGGGTGCGTCTCCATTTATCTCGTTGGTCACGTCCCGTTCTTCCCCAAACATGTCGTCGTCTTTGTCGGCCGCGTCTTCCTTTAGAGTTTCGAGAGACTCGGACCTTATTTGTTCTTCTCCTGGCAATCTCGGGCTTTTGTCTTTTTCTATTTCCATGGGTTTGCCGACAAGCGTTTTTCCACTCCTAAGAGTCACGGCATTCACATTTTCATGTGGGTTTTGAGTGGTTTGTGAAAGGAGTATGCCGGGCTCATTGGTGAGTGCGGATACTGAGGCAGCGAGTTGGGAGATGTGCTTCTTCAAGTTCGATAATTCTCCCTTTGTTTCGGCTTGGTTTTGATGTATAGTAGCATTCAACTGCTGCACAGTACCTGACAATTGTATCATTATGTCCTCAAGTGACTTGTTTGGTCCTTGATGATTGCTCGAGCTTGCTTGGTATTGGTTCGCTGGTGGGGTGTTCTGGTTGTATTGTTGGTGGAGCGGTTGGTAGCATGACTGGGCTAGTTGAGGAGCAGCTTGTTGTGTTTCCTTCTGTGGATAGTTGTCGTTCTGCCAGCTTGGATTGGTCGCTTGATCATACTGCCAGTTTGGTCCTGATCTGTCGTTGCTGTTGTTGTTGTATCCTTGGTATCCTCCCATTGCATTTACTTTTCCTGGTTCTTCTGCTATTAATGTTGGGCATGCGTCAGTCTTGTGGTCCGTAGAACCACAAAATTCGCAAGGCTTTACTTGAACTGGTTGTCTTCGCAGGATCTGAATCATCATCTCCTTTATTTGTTTCATCTCTTCTGGCATAGAGCTCATTGATGTTTCAGCTTTTGCCACATTCTTTGTTCGGGAAAATTCTTCCTGCCGAGTTGTCTCTTCTCTGAACCGGGCATTTTCAGCACCGTTGGTGATGAGATTTCTTATGCCACTAAGTGATAGATTCATCATGGATCCCCCAGCTGAGGCATCTAGAAGCATTTTGTCTAAGGGTCTTAATCCATCAATGAGGTATTCGATGATGAGTTTCTCGGGCAGTCCAAGGGTACATCAGCTTCTTTCCAGGTGGTTGAATTTCTCCAGGTAGTCGTACATGGTTTCGTTGGGTCCTTGCTTGATGTCCTGCAGTTGCGTCCTTACTTGCATTGCTCTTCCTGCTGGGTAATATTTGTCTAAGAACTTCTTCTGCATCTGAGCCCATGTTCTGATGCTACCGGAAGGTAATGAAAGGAACCAGTCGTTCGCCGAGTCAATGATGGAGAAGTAGAACGCTTTTAACTTGAAGTTGTCTATACTCACTCGATTGGGTTTTAGATTTTGGCAAATGCCGTGTAAGCGTTGGAGATGAGTTGTTGCAGATTCTCCATGTGCTCCTGAGAACTTGGGCAAGCTATGGGCCACTGATGCGTTGATGGTAATGTATTCCAGTTCAGGGCCCTCGTAGATGCACCATGGTTGCGTTTCAAAATCTGGGGCATTCTGCTCTCTCATTGTAGGTGCGCGGTAGTTGTTGTTCCCATAGTCGTCGAAGATAGGTTCTTGCCTAGGCACTTGTCGAGGTTGAGGGGGTGGGGGATATCTAGGGGGTTGTACAGGACCAGCTGCATTTCGATCCTCGGGTGGTTCTTGGTTTCTTCTGATGGTCTCTCTATCTCGAGCTCTTCGGTTTCGCATGATTTGTTCCGGATCATCGACAAATGGAAGCGGCACCTCATTTTTTCGATCGAACAGATTCATCTCGTCATCATTCTAGTAGTCATGGTGGCTTTCTTCGCGAGACATGGTTGTATAGAGGTGATTTCGAGAATTGAGAGAGAAGGGAAAGAACAGCTAATCCGACGGCTAATTCCCCAGCAACGGCGCCAATTTGACAGCACTGCCTTGTCGCGAGGCAATGTGTACAAATAAATTTATAAGTCCGCTACTCGCGACTTCACTACTGGGTAGCAAGTGGTAAGTAGGGGTCAAACCCAAGGGAATTAGGGGGATAAATCATTCTTTGAGAGATTGTACAGGCGGGGAATGTGATTTTAGGGTTGATTGAGGTTTTAGCGCGAATAACTACGTGACTTTTTGGTTGGTTTTGGTTTTTAGTGTGGAAAAGTAAATAACAGAAAAGTAAATACTGAAAATAAAAGGAAGACTTACAGCGGTTGTTGCGTGATCGGCAAGTCTTGCGTAACGTCAACAGTTGATAGTGCAATTTATACTAAGAAAGTAAAGTGCAGGTGATGTTTTAAGTCAAGAAAAGATTCAGTTTTAGGGGCCTTGTATCATAGTTGTTTATCATTGACCGCTAATGATCATACTACGTGTTCAAAGATGAATCGAGGCTATCTCTAGCACAAGACTTGCAACATCGTTTAAAACACTTGTTCTATTTTAGACTAATTCCTCCTTTCGAAGTATGTTAGCCTTATGTGCATCCATTTGATCTTCAGTTACGATCAACCAAATGGTTTTTGAAATAAGTCGAACTCCTCAGATAAGCTTTGCCCGTTAAAGCATCCACTTACCCGAGTATGTTCATGAACCCCACGGAAGAGCTTTGCCCGTTAAAGCTTCCACTCAACCTTGGAAGTTCTAACCTGATATATGGCACATAGAACAAGTTTTGAACACAGAGCGGCACTAGGTGCAGGGTCTAAAACATTGTATGATACAAGTACACCCCTTCAACCGAATGAAGGGTTTAGCTACGAATATCCATGGAAGAGGACATCATAACTAAGTACTTGAAAAGGTTTTTTAAAAGACAGTAAAGTAAAGTTTTCGAAAGTAAAGACAGTAAGGGAAGGGGGTGAGTACTTCAAGAACCGACAAGAGTACTCAAGAATAATAAAGTAAAGCTTGAGTACTCAAGAACCGACAAGAGTACTCAAGAACAATCTACAATATTCAAGAACCAACAAGAATATTATAGATTGAAAACCAAACTTACAAAGTACCAAAACTAGAGAGATAAGTGTTTTTGAGATTTGAGGATGATTTACAAATGAAGTGAAGAGTGGTATTTATTGGCTAAGGAGGAGGAAATGGAGGGTGGAGATGATTTTGATCCAAGGGAGGAGGAGGAGGAGATGAAGATGTGGAGGAGAGGGAGACAAGTGGCAAGCTCTCCATGGTGAGCTCCTTTGAGGTGATAGCCGCCGGTTATGGGTGGTAAAATGGGGGTGGCTTCCTCCTTTGATCACCTCCAACCAAAAGCCACCAGTCACCTTGGGCAAAAGGATGAGTTTTGTGTGATTTTGTGATGTTTTCACAAAACTATCGGTGTATTTCAGCCCCGGTCTGACTTTGGTTGCTCCTCGGTTGGATTTGTTTTGAGTGATTCAATGTCAGGATCTTGAGATTTCTTCATTCAGCGTCTGATCGTGACCTTGGAATGACTCGTAGTATCTTTTTAGCGTAAAATCCTCTCCTTAGCGTATTTTCTCTCTAGATTCCAAAATACCTTGTAGAAATATATCAGAACTAACAAGAAAAAGTTAAATAGACAAAAGGTCTAATTTAGTGGGTTTAACTGTGTTTTTGATTCGTATAATTATGGTCCATCAACCACCCAATCACTGAGGTCATTGGAGCACCAAGTGACGGAGTAAGAACTCACAGGATGCAGATCAACTTCAGAGAACTTGAGGCATGCTCATGTTTCCTGTCTACCATAGAGCCGAAAAACATAAAGGAAGCCCTACATGATGAGTATTGGGTCCTAACCATGTAGGAGGAACTGGAAGAGTTTGCTCGCAATGAAGTATGGGACTTATTTCCAAGACCTGATGGTGTAAACGTCATCGGCACAAAATGGATTTTCAAGAATAAGTCAGACGCATCAGGCAACATCACAAGAAACAAAACTCGCCTTGTGGCACAAGGATATGCGCAGATAGAAGGGATCGACTTTGATGAGACTTTTGCTCCGGTCGCACGTCTTGAAGCCATTCGCCTACTTCTTGCTCTGGCATGTCCCTTGAAATTTTGGCTATTCCAGATGGATGTCTGATGGACCATATTTATATGATTCGTTAAGACAGTTAAACCCACCAAATTAGACGCTTTATCCTTACAACTTTTACTTGTTAGTTTCACTTTTGTTCTACAGGCTATTTCAAGGAGTAAAGATGAAACGAGCTAAAATGGAGTTCTTAACGCTAAAAGTGGATTACAAGTCAGAACTGGCCATACTCCGACAATACTCCGATCAAGCCACAACTAAGTCCCAATGACTTATTCCAACAAAGATCAAGAACACAAGTGAAATGACAAGTCTAAGTTCCTCACCTTTTGATGTCAACTAAGAAGCAACCAAGAAGCAACCAAAGGGCAACCAAAGTCTAATCGGAGTTGGGATGTAACCGATGGCTTTTGGGAGGGAAAGATCTCATTCCACTCACACTCACCCCTCCTCCACCTCACAACCGGCGGCTACTCACTCCTCCTCTCCCCTCTTGCCACCTAGGCCGGCGGCTTTGAGCCTTGCCACCTCATGGCCGGTGACTTTGAGGTCCTCCACTCCCCTCTTGCCATGTGTTGGCCTCCCTCTCCTCCTCCTTACCTATAAATACCAAGCTCCTTCTCCTTTGTAAATCATCCTCAATCCATCACACACCACAAGTTCATAGTCACTTGTTACTTATCTCTCTAGAGTTTGGGCACAATCCATGTAAACACACCACTTTGATATTGAAGCTCCAAGTTTGTTCTTGAGTACTCTTGTCGGTTCTTGAAGTACACAAGCATTTCCTTTACTTTTCGTTGTTCTTGAGTTTACTCCTGTTGGTTCTTGAGTATTCTCCCCTTTACTTTCCTGTCTTTCAAAAACCTTTACTTTCCTGTCTTTCAAAAACCCTTACTTTTCCAAGTACTTAGCTTTGATATCCACCTCTATGGATATTCGTAGCTAAACCCTTCATTCGGTTGAAGGGGTGTGCTTGTATCATGGGGATAACAACTATCACGAAACCCGTCTTTGATGACTACTATGGAGATAACAACTATCACGAAACTACTATGGGAGAACTGTCGGCACCGGATTTCAGAAATCAGCCGTGGTGCATCTACGAGGGCCCTGAACTGGAAAACATTGCCATCAACACATCAGTGGTCCACAACTTGCCCAAGTTCTCAGGAACTCGTGGAGAATCAGCAACGACTCATCTCCAACGCTTACACGGCATTTGCCAAAATCTAAAACCCAATGGCGTGAACGTAGACGACTTCAAGATAAAGGCGTTCTACTTTTCCCTCATTAACTCGACAAACGACTGGTTCCTTTCATTACCTTCCGGTAGCATCAGAACATGGGCTCAGATGCAGAAGAAATTCCTGGACAAATACTACCCAGCAGGAAGGGCAATGCAAGTAAGGAGGCAACTGCAGGACATCAAGCAGGCGCCCAATGAAACCATGTACGATTACCTGGAGAAATTCAATCGCCTGGAGAGAAGCTGCTGCACCCTTGGACTGCCTGAGAAACTCATCATCGAGTACCTCATTGATGGATTAAGACCCTTTAACAAATTGCTTCTCGATGCCTCAGCTGGAGGATCCATGATGAATCTATCACTGAGTGGCATAAGGAATCTCATCACCGACGTTGCTGAAAATGCCCGATTCAGAGAAGAGACAACTCGGGAGGAAGAATTTTCCCGAACAAAGAATGTGGCAAAGGCTGAAAAAACACCGATGAACTCTATGCCAGAGGAGATGAAACAAATGAAGGAGATGATGGTTCAGATCCTACGAAGACAGCCAGCTCAGATAAAACCTTGCGAGTTTTGTGGTTCTATGGACCATAAAACTGACGCATGCCCAACATTGATAGTAGAGGAACCGGCAGAAGTGAATGCAGTGGTAGGATACCAAGGATACAACAACAACAACAGCAACAACAGAGCCAAACTAAACCGGCAGTATAATCAAGCAACCGGCCCAAACTGGCGGAACGACAACCATCTTCCGAGGGAGACACAACAAGCCGCACCGCAATTAGCTCAGTCATTCTACCAACCTCCCCACCGGCAGTACAACCAGAACGCTCCATCAGTAGGCCAATATCAGCAAAAAGGACCAAATCAATACCCGACAAACCAATATCAACAGAAGGGACAAAATCAGTACCAAGCCAACCCGATCAATCAGCAAGGACCAAACAAATCGCTTGAAGACACAATGAAGGATCTCGCAGGAAGCGTGAATCAATTGGGTACTTCGCTACACCAATTCCAGGCAAAAATGGACGGGGCAATTTCAGATTTGACCAAACAAATGTCCCAGCTCGCCACCGCAATGTCCGTGCTCACTAATGAACCTGGCAGACTTCCTTCACAAACAATCCAAAACCCAAAGGCGAATATTAGCATGATAAGGAGGGCAAACATGAAGGCAGCACGGGAAGAAGCAGCACGATCCACAACTTACAAACTTACGAACAAACACTTCACCCGTAGGCACCATCCTGATTGGAATCAAGAAGAAGACCGACCCAATGATGGCAGAACGTGGGTCACGCATGCTGACAATGGACGCTATGCATTCACGGTTAGCATGACACCTCCACCGATTACACACTTTGACATACCGGTATCTGGCTGGGATGACAATGACGATTTAGACTCTGATGGTCTCAGATGGGATTCCCCAACTAACATCTATGCATCGGAGCAAAACATTTACCTAGAAGATCAGGAGTTAAAAGGGCCCGATCATACAAATCCAGAGCCAAAGGATGAGCAGAATGGCCCGATAATGGAAAGATCCCTCACTTCAGATCAAGAGTCACAACCGGAAAGGGATAAGGACCCAGGGGCCTTCACAGTCACCTGTGGTATTGGTAAAGCCCAAATTCACAAGTGCTTAATCGATCTTGGGGCTGCCGTCAATGCAATGCCTTACTCCTTATATTACTTATTAGGGCTTGGCCCATTGAAACCACTAAGGTCAAATATCGAGTTGGGAGATAAATCGTGTATCCGACCGGTTGGAGTGCTTGAAGATCTAATACTCCATGTGGGAGAGCTCGTCGTTGCTGCGGACTTTTATGTAATACAAACGGGAGAGACCAGCGAAGACGACCCTCCAACGCTTATATTGGGACGGCCTTTTCTCTTCGCCACCAAGGCATGGATCGACATGGGCAAGGGCTTGTTATCACTTACATTTGGCGGCAAAATTTCAGATTTCTACATTGATGATTATGATGACCGCCCAAGTACAAGGAAACCGCCAGACATTGTACCTATCTCGGATCTCAGTACACAGATTTCTGATCTGCCAAGAGAGACCGTAAGAGTAGCTAGACCAGCAACTAAGGTTAAGGGTCCCTTGCCTTCTCAGAGACAATGGAAAGAAAAACCACCGAAACAAAGGAGTCCTGACCCGAGCACATCATCTCACAAGAACTCGGGGAGAGTCAAAGCAAGAATCAACGCAGGAGCCGCGACAAAATTTGACCTGAGCCATCCATGGGATCCCACCTTATGATCCAGGAATGAGGTACTGTCGAGCTAACGACGTTAAACAAATGCACTGGTCGGGAGGTAACCCGACACCTATCTTACTTTCAGTCATTTAATTTCTGTCATTTAGTTTTTTGCCTTAAGTCATTCTCACCTTTCCTGTATATATTTGCTTGCATGACTTTTGAACTAAGTCGTGCTGTGAGGCACGCCTTCGTTCAAAAGTGTGGGGTGAGAACCACCTTTGTACATAGTTAATTGACATGCTTTCTTTTTTTTCCTTTTCCCTTAATATTATCTTTTTGAAAATATGAATTTGAGAATGTGAAAAAGATAGATCTAAATTCATGCATTTACCTTGTGAAAATTCAACTGTCTAGAGACTTAGGATGTAACTTCCCATTTGTCCCTTTGTGCTGAGATATACAGGGGATGTGGAGTTGACATAAAATGCCCTAGAGAGGCTTGGCTAGCAATCGAAGGACTGAATTTCACTATATGGTTTACGAAGTCAGTGGAGGCTGCACTTCGGGTTTCAAAGAAGATCAGAGTCATCTTCGCCGTGCAGTGTTTATGCAAGAGGCAGGACGGGAATCAAACCGTCCTATCTCTAGCCCGAGTAGTCGAGAAAATAGATGAGCGACCCTCATCTTGACCCGCGCGAAACGGCGAGTATGAGAAAGAGAGGGGAGGTACTTCCATATGCTCTCGAGCGATTATTGGACCTCCCAAGAAGGTTGAGAAAATGGACTAGCAAGTCACAAAGAAGCAAAAGCTCGAAGAAGCTAATCAAAGGCCGAAAGCAAAAATTGTGAAGGTTTTAACCGAAACAAAAGTGAAGAAACTCCAATTCAACATCAAAGGCCAAAGGCCAAAGGCCAATTCACTTCAGAAGCTGTCCCTCACCAAAAGGAAATCAAAGTGCTCAACTCATTGAAACCTGAACCGAATCATGTGCTAGAGAAAGCGACAAGTTAACCATATAGTGTGAGTCGGTCCAGAGAACGCAGTCCAGGAGCCTGAAAAGGGCTATCTCCCGAAACATCCAAATTAAATTGCATCTCAGCTCGAAGGTACAAGTATCAAGTTTCTTCTAAGTATTTACACGGTTTAGTTTGGTAATAAGTAAGTAATGCATGAATAGGATAAATCTAGTTCCATATTCTCAATTTCCTATTTGAAGTTTTTACTTGGATTGTGTGTGCATCTCTTAAATAGCATTGTTCGGGACGAAAAACTAAAAGTGTGGGGTGATCTGATGGACCATATTTATATGATTCGTTAAGACAGTTAAACCCACTAAATTAGACGCTTTATCTTGACAACTTTTACTTGTTAGTTTCACTTTTGTTCTACAGGCTATTTCAAGGAGTAAAGATGAAACGAGCTAAAATGGAGTTCTTAAAGCTAAAAGTGGATTACAAGTCAGAACTGGCCATACTCCAACAATACTCCGATCAAGCCACAACTAAGTCCCAATGACTTATTCCAACAAAGATCAAGAACACAAGTGAAATGCCAAGTCTGAGTTCCTCACCTTTTGATGTCAACTAAGAAGCAACCAAGAAGCAACCAAAGAGCAACCAAAGTCTAACCGGAGTTGGGATGTAACCGATGGCTTTTGGGACGGAAAGATCTCATTCCACTCACACTCACCCCTCCTCCACCTCACCACCGGCGGCTACTCACTCCTCCTCTCCCCTCTTGCCACCTAGGCCGACGGCTTTGAGCCTTGCCACCTCATGGCCGGCGGCTTTGAGGTCCTCCACTCCCCTCTTGCCATGTGTTGGCCTCCCTCTCCTCCTCCTTGCCTATAAATACCAAGCTCCTTCTCCTTTGTAAATCATCCTCAATCCATCACACACCACAAGTCCATAGTCACTTGTTACTTATCTCTCTAGATTTTGGGCACAATCCATGTAAACACACCACTTTGATATTGAAGCTCCAAGTTTGTTCTTGAGTACTCTTGTTGGTTCTTGAAGTACACAAGCATTTCCTTTACTTTTCGTTGTTCTTGAGTTTACTCCTGTTGGTTCTTGAGTATTCTGCCCTTTACTTTCTTGTCTTTCAAAAACCTTTACTTTCCTGTCTTTCAAAAACCCTTACTTTTCCAAGTACTTAGCTATGATATCCACCTCTATGGATATTCGTAGCTAAACCCTTCATTCAGTTGAAGGGGTGTGCATGTATCATACAATGTTTTAGACCCTTCTCTTAGTGCCTCTTTGTGTTCAAAACTTGTTCTATGTGCCATATATTAGGTCAGAACGCTATTGGTTGAGTGGATGCTCGAAAGAGCAAAGCTCTTCCATGGGTTCTTGAACCTTGGTGGTTAAGTGGAGGCTCGAAAGGGCATAGCTTAACTGTGGAGATCAACCTCTTTAAAACACCATTTGGTTGATCGGAAATGATTGATCAAATGGATGCATATAAGCTAAGATACTTCGAAAGGAGGAATTAGCCCAAATAGAACAAGTGTTCTAAACGATGTGGCAAGTCATGTGCTAGAAATAGCCTTGATACATCTTTGAACACTTAGTATGATCATTAGAGGTCGATGATAAACAGATTTATGATACAAGGCCCCTAAAATCGAATCCTTTCCTTTAATTAAAACATCACCTGTCACTTTACTTTCAGTCCCATATCAACTGCTTACTTTCTACAAGTCTTGTCCTTCAAGCATTTACTTTCCGCAAGTCTTGTCCTTCAAGCATTTACTTTCCGCAAGTCTTGTCCTTCAAGCACTTTACTTTACGCACTTTACTTTACGCACTTACTTTCAGCAAGCCTTGTCCTTCAAGCACTTTACTTTCCAGCACTTTACTCTTCAGTATTTACTTTCAGTCCTGTATTTACTTTCTTTACTTTCAGTCATTTACTTTTCAGTACTAAAATCACAACCAACCCACGTTACTTTCAGTACTAAAATCACAACCAACCCCCAACTGTCTTCATCTTCTATTTTCGAAAGAACAACTATCCACTAATTCCCTTGGGTTCGACCCCTACTTACCGCTTTACTACCCAATAGTAGAGTAACGAGTAGCGGACTTATAAATTTATTTTGTACAGACATTGCCTCGCGACAAGGTAGTGCTTATCAAATTGGCTCCGTTGCCGGGGAATTAGAAAATATCAATCGGATAATTGTTTTTTCTTTTTCTTTTAAAATTTCAAACTCGGTTCTGCATAACCATGTCTCGTGCAGGAAGCCACCATGACTACCAGGATGATGACGAGGTGAATCTGTTCGATTGAAATAATGAGGCGCTGCCTCCATTTTCAATTCTCGAGGATCCAGAGCAACTCATCCGAAACCGAAGAGCTCGTGATAGGGAGGCCATCCGGAAAAACCAAGGCCCGCCCGAGGACCAAAATGAAGCTGGTCCAGCACAACAACCCCCTAGACACCCACCACCCCCGCAATATCGACAAGAGCCAAGACGAGAACCCGTCTTTGATGACTACTATGGGGATAACAACTATCACGAACCTACTATGGGAGAACTGTCGGCACCGGATTTCAGAAATCAGCCGTGGTGCATCTACGAGGGCCCTGAACTGGAAAACATTGCCATCAACACATCAGTGGTCCACAACTTGCCCAAGTTCTCAGGAACTCGTGGAGAATCAGCAACGACTCATCTCCAACGCTTACACGGCATTTGCCAAAATCTAAAACCCAATGGCGTGAAAGTAGACGACTTCAAGTTAAAGGCGTTCTACTTTTCCCTCATTGACTTGGCAAACGACTGGTTCCTTTCATTACCTTCCGGTAGCATCAGAACATGGGCTCAGATGCAGAAGAAATACCTGGACAAATACTACCCAGCAGGAAGGGCAATGCAAGTTAGAAGGCAACTGCAGGACATCAAGCAGGGGCCCAATGAAACCATGTACGATTACCTGGAGAAATTCAATCACCTGGAGAGAAGATGCTGCACCCTTGGACTGCCTGAGAAACTCATCATCGAGTACCTCATTGATGGATTAAGACCCTTAGACAAAATGCTTCTGGATGCCTCAGCTGGAGGATCCATGATGAATCTATCACTGAGTGGCATAAGGAATCTCATCACCGACGTTGCTGAAAATGCCCGATTCAGAGAAGAGACAACTCGACAGGAAGAATTTTCCCGAACAAAGAATGTGGCAAAGGCTGAAGAAACACCGATGAACTCTATACCAGAGGAGATGAAACAAATGAAGGAGATGATGGTTCAGATCCTACGAAGACGGCCAGCTCAGATAAAACCTTGCGAGTTTTGTGGTTCTATGGACCATAAAACTGACGCATGCCCAACATTGATAGTAGAGGAACCGGCAGAAGTGAATGCAGTGGTAGGATACCAAGGATACAACAACAACAACAGCAACGACTGAGCTGGACTAAACCGGCAGTATAATCAAGCAACCGGCCCGAACTGGCGGAACGACAACCATCTTCCAAGGGAGACACAACAAGCCGCACCGCAATTAGCTCAGTCATTCTACCAACCTCCCCACCGGCAGTACAACCAGAACGCTCCATCAGTAGGCCAATATCAGCAAAAAGGACCAAATCAATACCCGACAAACCAATATCAACAGAAGGGACAAAATCAGTACCAAGCCAACCCGATCAATCAACAAGGACCAAACAAATCGCTTGAAGACACAATGAAGGAACTCGCAGGAAGCGTGAATCAATTGGGTACTTCGCTACACCAATTCCAGGCAAAAACAGACGGGGCAATTTCAGATTTGACCAAACAAATGTCCCAGCTCGCCACCGCAATGTCCGCGCTCACTAATGAACCTGGCAGACTTCCTTCACAAATAATCCAAAACCCAAAGACGAATATTAGCATGATAAGGAGGGCAAACATGAAGGCAGCACGGGAAGAAGCAGCACGATCCACAACTTACAAACTTACGAACAAACACTTCACCCGTAGGCACCGTCCTGATTGGAATCAAGAAGAAGACCGACCCAATGATGGGAGAACGTGGGTCACGCATGCTGATAATGGACGCTATGCATTCACGGTTAGCATGACACCTCCACCGATTACACAATTTGACATACCGGCATCTGGCTGGGATGACAATGACGATTTAGACTCTGATGGTCTCAGATGGGATTCCCCAATTAACATCTATGCATCGGAGCAAAACATTTACCTAGAAGATCAGGAGTTAAAAGGGCCCGATCATACAAATCCAGAGCCAAAGGATGAGCAGAATGGCTCGATAATGGAAAGATCCCTCACTTCAGATCAGGAGTCACAACCGGAAAGGGATAAGGACCCAGGGGCCTTCACAGTCACCTGTGGCATTGGTAAAGCCCAAATTCACAAGTGCTTAATCGATCTTGGGGCTGCCGTCAATGCCATGCCTTACTCCTTATATTACTTATTAGGGCTTAGCCCATTGAAACCACCAAGGTCAAGTATCGAGTTGGGAGATAAATCGTGTATCCGACCGGTTGGAGTGCTTGAAGATCTAATACTCCATGTGGGAGAGCTCGTCGTTGCTGCGGACTTTTATGTAATACAAACGGGAGAGACCAGCGAAGACGACCCTCCAACGCTTATATTGGGACGGCCTTTTCTCTTCGCCACCAAGGCATGGACCGACTTGGGCAAGGGCTTGTTATCACTTACATTTGGCGGCAAAATTTCAGATTTCTACATTGATGATTATGGTGGCCGCCCAAGTACAAGGAAACCGCCAGACATTGTGCCTATCTCGGATCTCAGTACACAGATTTCTGATCTGGCAAGAGAGACCGTAAGAGTAGCTAGACCAGCAACTAAGGTTAAGGGTCCCTTGCCTTCTCAGAGACAATGGAAAGAAAAACCACCGACACAAAGGAGTCCTGACCCGAGCACATCGTCTCACAAGAACTCGGGGAGAGTCAAAGCAAGAATCAACGCAGGAGCCGCGACAAAATTTGACTTGAGCCATCCATGGGATCCCACCTTATGATCCAGGAATGAGGTACTGTCGAGCTAACGACGTTAAACAAGTGCACTGGTCGGGAGGTAACCCGACACCTATCTTACTTTCACTCATTTAATTTCTATCATTTAGTTTTTTGCCTTAAGTCATTCTCACCTTTCCTGTATATATTTGCTTGCATGACTTTTGAACTAAGTCGTGCTGTGAGGCACGCCTTCGTTCAGAAGTGTGGGGTGAGAACCACCTTTGTACGTAGTTAATTGACATGCTTTCTTTTTTTCCTTTTCCCGTAATATTATCTTTTTGAAAATATGAACTAGAGAATGTGAAAAAGATAGATCTAAATTCATGCATTTACCTTGTGAATGTAGAGAATGTAGAGACTTAGGATGTAACTTCCCATTTGTCCCTTTGTGCTGAGATATACAGGGGATGTGGAGTTGACATAAAATGCCCTAGAGAGGCTTGGCAAGCAATCGAAGGACTGAATTTCACTATATGGTTTACGAAGTCAGTGGAGGCTGCACTTCGGGTTTCAAAGAAGATCAGAGTCATCTCCGCCGTGCAGCGTTTATGCAAGAGGCGGGTGACAGAACCGCTCGTCGTCGAAGCGATTTGTACAAATAAATTTATAGTAGTCCACTACTTGCGACTATACTACTGGGTAGTACTTGGTAAGTAGGGGTCGAACCCAAAGGAATCAGGGGAATAGATGTTCTTGAGGGGGGTTGTTTAACGGGAGAGCGTGTTTAAGGTCGGTTGGTTGGTTTTAAAGCTACCAGCTATTTTGATTGATTGATTGGTTGGTTGGTTGATTTTAATACTGGAAAGTAAATTACAGTTTATAATTAAAAGAAATGTTCGGTTTCAGGGGGCTTGTATTATATCATGTTTATCATTGACCTTTAGTGAATCGTCTAAGTATTCTACGGTGTATCAAGGCCATTCTAAGCACTCGATTTGCGTACACTGTCTAGCCTATTCCAAGGACGTAGAACACTTAATTCTATTTAGACTAATACTCCATTCCCGGTTATATTAGCCTATGTGCATCCATTCAATCCCTTTGGCCCAGTTTTCAAATGGTTTTTCTGATAGTCGACCTCTTCGAATAGTTTATTCATTTAATCCCCTTGGCCCAGTTTTTAAATGGTTTATTTATCCGAGTGTGATCACGAATATCTAAGGAAGAGTTTACGAATTTGGACCCCTATGGTCACATTCCCAAATGGTTTACTATACCTTAGACATTCTAACTTTTATACATGGCACATAGAATCAGTGTTGATTACTAATTTGAGACACTAAGTTAATAGTCTAAAACATTTTATAATACAAGTGCGCCCCGTCTACCGAACTATTAGTTTAGCTACTATTCATCGCGCTAAACATTATACTAAGGAATTAAAGACAACAGTTGATTAAATAAATACTAAGAGATACTTACAACCGTTGAAGCGCCAAGGGAGCTATCCTTTATTTCCAAAGCAAGATTACAACGTTACAAGTATTACAACTTCTAGAGAGAGAAGTGAAATTGAGAATTGGTGTGTGAAATGAGGAGGAGGGGCTTCCTATTTATAGCCATGGAGGAGGAGGAGGAAGGGTGGTGATGGGTGGCAAGTGGTGGTTTTTGATTGGAGGAGAAAATCAAGGGAGGAGATGGGTGGCATGTGGAGGAAGGGGAGGAGGCCGGCGGCTTTTGGGTGGAGGAATGGGGTGGCGCCAAGTGGAGGAAGGGAAGTGGTGGAGGAGGAGAGGTGTTGAGCCGCCGGTTGCTCCTCCTTCAGCCGCCGGTCGCCGGTTGCTCAAGGGGGAGGAGCTCCTCCTTTGGCCACCTCTTGTGCAAGTAGCCGGTCACCTTGTCCCAATGTGAGTTTTGTACAGTTTTGTGCAGTCTTTTCACAAAACTGTCAATGTGTTCCTTCCCCGGGATGTCTTGACTTCACTCCTGATTTTTCTGATTAATTTATTCTGGTCAATTTGACGTCAGGATCCTTGACATTTCTTCAGTCGGCATATGATCTTGACCTTGGATTGACTCTTGTTATCTTTTCAGCTTAAAATCCTCTCCTTAGCTTGTTTTCACTTCAGTCTCTAAAATGCCCTGTGGAAACATATCGGGACTAACACGTAGATGTTAGACATACAAACAGTCTAATTCAGGGGGTTTTACTGTGTTTCTGACTCGTCTAACTTTGGTCCATCAGAATACCCCCCACTTTTAGTTGTTCGCCCCGAACAATGCTATTAAAGGGCGTAAGTTCTAAGTCTGGCTTTGGAATATGAAAATTAGACTGTGATACTCGATCTATCCTAATTCATGCATTGCTTACTTATTACCAAATTGAACTGCGTAAATAAATAGAAGAAACTTAATACTTGTACCTCCGTGCTGAGATGCAAATTATATTGGATGTCTCGGGAGATAGCCCTGTTCAGGTTCCTGGGTTGCAGCCTCGGGATCGTCTCGCACTATATGGTTTTCTTGTAGCTTTCTCTAGCACATGATTCGATTCGGGTTTCAGTGAGTTGAGCCTTTTTGATTTTCTTCTTTTTTGGCGAGGGACTGCTTTTGTAGTGAATTGGCCTTTGGCCTTTGATTTGACTTTTTTGAGTGTTTCACTTTTGCTCGGTTAAAACCTTCACAATTTTGGGCCTTTGGCCTCTTTTGATTTGCTTCATTGAGCTTTTCGTCTTTTTGTGACTGCTAGTCCATTTTCTCAAGCCTTTTTGGGAGGTCCAATCTTCGCCCGCAAGCCTATGGAAATACCTCCCCGCTCCTCTCGTCTTTGTCGTTTTGCGCGGGTCAAGATGAGGGTCGCTCATCTATTTTCTCGGCTATTTTGACTAGAGAGAGGACGGTCTGATTCCCGTCCTCGCCTTTGCATAGATGCTTCTTGGCGGAGTTGACTTCAATTATTCACTGAAAACCCGAAGTGCAGCCTCCACTGACTTCGAAAACCATATAGTTTGATCTGATCCTTTGATTGCTTGCCAAGCCTTTCTAGGGCAGTTTATATCAACTCCACATCCCTAGTTATCTCAGCACAAAGGACAATTGAAAAGTTACATTCTAAGTTTTTAAACAGTTGAATTTTCACAAGGTTAATGCATGAATTATGATTTATCTTTTTCACATTCTTAAGTTCATATTTTCAAAAAGGTACTATTACTAAAAAAAGAAAAACAGCCGCATGTTATTTATGTACACAGGTGGTTCTCACCCCCCACTTTTGAACGAAGGCGTGCCTTAGTTCAAAAGTCATGCAGGCTTAAAACTAAATACTGAATTTAAAAGACAGAAATTAAAGTGCGGAAAAGTAAGATAGTGTCGGGTTACCTCCCGACCAGTGCACTTGTTTTACGTCGTTGGCTCGACGATACCTCGTTTGTGGTTCATTGGTTTGGGTCCCATGGGTGGCTGAGGTCAAACTTTGCCACCATTCCTGTGTTGCTTCTTCCTGACTTCTTGCTGGATGTTGTGTTCTGGTTAGGACTCCTTGGTTTCGGGATCTTTTCCTTCCAATACCCCGGAGGGGGTGATGGACCCTTCACTATAGTCGCTGGTTTCTTGAGTCGGGCTCTCTTATTTTTCCATCCGGGCTTCCATTCCACCGGGCCATTTCTTGGTCGCTTCTTTGTGTATGAACGGTTGGCATCCGGTTTGTGCTCTTCGCTAGCCCTCTTCTTTACGGAAGAGGTGAATGGCCGTTTCAGCATGAGTGAGTTTCCAGGGCTGTTTGGTTGGCTCGTGGCGAGAGAGTGCTCCATCTTTGGCTCTTCTGGCTCATGTTTTGTCTCCAACTTGCCTAGCACCGTATCATCATGGACCACATCATCTTTGGAGGCCGTAATATGCTTAGAGAACAAGGGGTCAAGTTGGGAGACTTCCACCACAAGGGCCAGGTCTGTCTCGGGTATTTTGGTAATGAGGCCCAGGCCTGCCTCAGGTGCTTCGATAGTGAGGATCGGGCATGTTTCGGCTGATTTGGCAGTGAAGTCCGGGACTTCTCTTGGCTCGTCAAGTAGAGTCGGGACTTCTTCGGTAAGATTGGTGATGAGGACCGGTTCAGGTGGCTCGACTGGTTTGGTAATGAGGACTGGGCCTGATTTGGCCGGTTCTTCTTCGGTTATTTGTGAGTTTTCATCCTCAGTTGGCCCCGTGGACTCTAATATTGGTTCCTTTAGAGCCTCCTCCACGTCCATTACTTCCCTTGTACCGATGTCTTTTCTCTGCTTTGTTGCGGGGAAGCTCGTAATAGGTGTGGTGTCGGGCTTGTTTTGCACTGAGTCCACTTCCATCGTCGGTGCCTTATTTTTAGTTTGGTGCCACTGACCCTGTTTTGTGTTCTTTGCCAAATCATTTATGAGGCGCCAGGCTTCACCTATAGTTAACTTCCTGAGTGAACACCCCGTTACATCATTAAATCTTTTCCGCTCAAGTGGCATCATTCCACCGAGAAATATTTGAAGAAGATTGAGTCTGGTGAATCCATGGTGCGGGTAGCTCTCTATCATGGAGTCAAAGCACGCTAAGTACTCGTCCAAAGTTTCGTCCCGCGATTGCTTAGTGTCGATGATCTCTTCGCGGAGTAGCGAAACATATGCCTCATTGTTCCAAGGCTCGTGATCGTAGTAGGAAGGCATGGCGAAATTTTAAAAGAACAACTATCAGATGGCTGATTCCCCGGCAACGGCGCCAATTTGACAGAACCGCTCGTCGTCGAAGCGATTTGTACAAATAAATTTATAGTAGTCCACTACTTGCGACTATACTACTGGGTAGTACTTGGTAAGTAGGGGTCGAACCCAAAGGAATCAGGGGAATAGATGTTCTTGAGGGGGGTTGTTTAACGGGAGAGCGTGTTTAAGGTCGGTTGGTTGGTTTTAAAGCTACCAGCTATTTTGATTGATTGATTGGTTGGTTGGTTGATTTTAATACTGGAAAGTAAATTACAGTTTATAATTAAAAGAAATGTTCGGTTTCAGGGGGCTTGTATTATATCATGTTTATCATTGACCTTTAGTGAATCGTCTAAGTATTCTACGGTGTATCAAGGCCATTCCAAGCACTCGATTTGCGTACACTGTCTAGCCTATTCCAAGGACGTAGAACACTTAATTCTATTTAGACTAATACTCCATTCCCGGTTATATTAGCCTATGTGCATCCATTCAATCCCTTTGGCCCAGTTTTCAAATGGTTTTTCTGATAGTCGACCTCTTCGAATAGTTTATTCATTTAATCCCCTTGGCCCAGTTTTTAAATGGTTTATTTATCCGAGTGTGATCACGAATATCTAAGGAAGAGTTTACGAATTTGGACCCCTATGGTCACATTCCCAAATGGTTTACTATACCTTAGACATTCTAACTTTTATACATGGCACATAGAATCAGTGTTGATTACTAATTCGAGACACTAAGTTAATAGTCTAAAACATTTTATAATACAAGTGCGCCCCGTCTACCGAACTATTAGTTTAGCTACTATTCATCGCGCTAAACATTATACTAAGGAATTAAAGACAACAGTTGATTAAATAAATACTAAGAGATACTTACAACCGTTGAAGCGCCAAGGGAGCTATCCTTTATTTCCAAAGCAAGATTACAACGTTACAAGTATTACAACTTCTAGAGAGAGAAGTGAAATTGAGAATTGGTGTGTGAAATGAGGAGGAGGAGCTTCCTATTTATAGCCATGGAGGAGGAGGAGGAAGGGTGGTGATGGGTGGCAAGTGGTGGTTTTTGATTGGAGGAGAAAATCAAGGGAGGAGATGGGTGGCATGTGGAGGAAGGGGAGGAGGCCGGCGGCTTTTGGGTGGAGGAATGGGGTGGCGCCAAGTGGAGGAAGGGAAGTGGTGGAGGAGGAGAGGTGTTGAGCCGCCGGTTGCTCCTCCTTCAGCCGCCGGTCGCCGGTTGCTCAAGGGGGAGGAACTCCTCCTTTGGCCACCTCTTGTGCAAGTAGCCGGTCACCTTGTCCCAATGTGAGTTTTGTATAGTTTTGTGCAGTCTTTTCACAAAACTGTCAATGTGTTCCTTCCCCGGGATGTCTTGACTTCACTCCTGATTTTTCTGATTAATTTATTCTGGTCAATTTGACGTCAGGATCCTTGACATTTCTTCAGTCGGCATATGATCTTGACCTTGGATTGACTCTTGTTATCTTTTCAGCTTAAAATCCTCTCCTTAGCTTGTTTTCACTTCAGTCTCTAAAATGCCCTGTGGAAATATATCGGGACTAACACGTAGATGTTAGACATACAAACAGTCTAATTCAGGGGGTTTTACTGTGTTTCTGACTCGTCTAACTTTGGTCCATCAGCGGGACGGGAATCAAACCGTCCTATCTCTAGCCCGAGTAGTCGAGAAAATAGATGAGCGACCCTCATCTTGACTCGCGCGAAACGGCGAGGATGAGAAAGAGCGGGGAGGTATTTCCATATGCTCTCGGGCGATGATTGGACCTCCCAAGAAGGTTGAGAAAATGGACTAGCAAGTCACAAAGAAGCAAAAGCTCGAAGAAGCTAATCAAAGGCCGAAAGCCAAAATTGTGAAGGTTTTAACCGAAACAAAAGTGAAGAAACTCCAATTCAACATCAAAGGCCAAAGGCCAATTCACTTCAGAAGCTGTCCCTCACCAAAAGGAAATCAAAGTGCTCAACTCATTGAAACCTGAACCGAATCATGTGCTAGAGAAAGCGACAAGTTAACCATATAGTGCGAGTCGGTCCAGAGAATGCAGTCCAGGAGCTTGAAAAGGGCTATCTCCCGAAACATCCAAATTAAATTGCATCTCAGCTCGAAGGTACAAGTATCAAGTTTCTTCTAAGTATTTACACGGTTTAGTTTGGTAATAAGTAAGTAATGCATGAATAGGATAAATCTAGTTCCATATTCTCAATTTCCTATTTGAAGTTTTTACTTGGATTGTGTGTGCATCTCTTAAATAGCATTGTTCGGGTAGAACAACTAAAAGTGTGGGGTGATCTGATGGACCATATTTATATGATTCGTTAAGACAATTAAACCCACCTAATTAGACGCTTTATCTTGATAACTTTTACTTGTTAGTTTCACTTTTGTTCTACAGGCTATTTCAAGGAGTAAAGATGAAACGAGCTAAAATGGAGTTCTTAACGCTAAAAGTGGATTACAAGTCAGAACTGGCCATACTCAACAATACTCCGATCAAGCCACAACTAAGTCCCAATGACTTATTCCAAAAAAGATCAAGAACACAAGTGAAATGCCAAGTCTAAGTTCCTCACCTTTTGATGTCAACTAAGAAGCAACCAAGAAGCAACCAAAGGGCAACCAAAGTCTAACCGGAGTTGGGATGTAAACGATGGCTTTTGGGAGGTAAAGATCTCATTCCACTCACACTCACCCCTCCTCCACCTCACCACCGGCGGCTACTCACTCCTCCTCTCCCCTCTTGCCACCTAGGCCGGCGGCTTTGAGCCTTGCCACCTAGGCCGGCGGCTTTCAGCCTTGCCACCTCATGGCCGGCGGCTTTGAGGTCCTCCACTCCCCTCTTGCCATGTGTTGGCCTCCCTCTCCTCCTCCTTGCCTATAAATACCAATCTCCTTCTCCTTTGTAAATCATTCTCAATCCATCACACACCACAAGTCCATAGTCACTTGTTACTTATCTCTCTAGAGTTTGGGCACAATCCATGTAAACACACCACTTTGATATTGAAGCTCCAAGTTTGTTCTTGAGTACTCTTGTCGGTTCTTGAAGTACACAAGCATTTCCTTTACTTTTCGTTGTTCTTAAGTTTACTCCTGTTGGTTCTTGAGTATTCTCCCCTTTACTTTCCTGTCTTTCAAAAACCTTTACTTTCATGTCTTTCAAAAACCCTTACTTTTCCAAGTACTTAGCTATGATATCCACCTCTATGGATATTCATAGCTAAACCCTTCATTCGGTTGAAGGGGTGTGCTTGTATCATACAATGTTTTAGACCCTTCTCTTAGTGCCTCTTTGTGTTCAAAACTTGTTCTATGTGCCATATATTAGGTCAGAACGCTATTGGTTGAGTGGATGCTCGAAAGAGCAAAGGTCTTCCATGGGTTCGTGAACCTTGGTGGTTAAGTGGAGGCTTGAAAGGGCACAACTTAACTGTGGAGTTCAACCTCTTTAAAACACCATTTGGTTGATCGGAAATGATTGATCAAATGGATGCACATAAGCTAAGATACTTCGAAAGGAGGAATTACCCCAAATAGAACAAGTGTTCTAAACGATGTGGCAAGTCATGTGCTAGAAATAGACTTGATACATCTTTGAACACTTAGTATGATCATTAGAGGTCGATGATAAACAGATTTATGATACAAGGCCCCTAAAACCGAATCCTTTCCTTTAATTAAAACATCACCTGTCACTTTACTTTCAGTCCCATATCAACTGCTTACTTTCTGCAAGTCTTGTCCTTCACGCATTTACTTTCCGTAAGTCTTATCCTTCAAGCATTTACTTTCCGCAAGTCTTGTCCTTCAAGCACTTTACTTTACGCACTTACTTTCAGCAAGCCTTGTCCTTCAAGCACTTTACTTTCCAGCACTTTACTTTTCAGTATTTACTTTCAGTCCTGTATTTACTTTCTTTACTTTCAGTCATTTACTTTTCAGTACTAAAATCACAACCAACCCACGTTACTTTCAGTACTAAAATCACAACCAACCCCCAACTATCTTAATCTTCCATTTTCGAAAGAACAACTATCCACTAATTCCCTTGGGTTCGAACCCTACTTACCGCTTTACTACCCAAGAGTAGAGTAACGAGTAGCGGACTTATAAATTTATTTTGTACAGACATTGCCTCGCGACAAGGTAGTGCTTGTCAATGTCAAAAGTGCCTTCCTGAACGGCATTCTGAATGAGGAAGTTTACGTGGCTCAGCCAAAAGGATTCGAGGACCCGGATCACCCTGCATCTGTGTACCGCCTGAAGAAAGCCCTGTACGGACCCAAACAAGCACCCAGAGCATGGTATGAGCGTCTCACCGTGTTTCTCGTTGAACATGGATATGTGCGAGGGGGAGTAGACAAGACTCTGTTTGTCAAACACACTAGGTCAGATTTCATTATCACACAAATCTATGTTGACGACATTGTGTTTGGGTCCAACACCCAGAAGCTGGTGGATCAGTTCGTGGAACAGATGCAAAAAGAGTTCAAGATGAGCATGCTTGGTGAGATGAACTACTTTCTGGGTCTCCAGGTGATCTAGAAGGATGATGGCATCTTCATCTCACAGAGCAAGTATGCCAAGAATCTGATAAAGAAATTTGATCTTGAGAAGGCAAGTCATAAATGAACCTCGGCTGCTACGCACCTAAAGATCACTAAAGACGATGCTGGAACAAAGGTCGATCAGAAGCTGTACAGGAGTATGATTGGAAGCCTCTTGTACTTAACAGCCAGCAGACCAGATATAGCGTATGCGGTAGGAGTCTGTGCAAGGTACCAGGAGGATCCGAAAGAAAGTCATCTTCTGCAAGTAAAGAGAGTCATAAAATACGTGTGTGGAACTGTTGACTTTGGAATCTGGTACACCAAAGACACCAACCCACATATGGTTGGCTTCTGCGATGCTGACTGGGCAGGAAACGCCAAAGATCGGAAGAGTACGTCTGGAGGATGCTTCTTCTTGGGAAATAACTTGGTGTCGTGGTTCAGTAAAAAGCAAAATAGCATCTCGCTCTCTACAGCTGAAGCTGAGTATATCGATGCAAGAAGTTGCTGCACTCAACTGCTATGGATGAAGCAAATGCTGTCTGAATACAGAGTGAAACAGAAGGAGATGACCCTGTACTGTGACAATATAAGCGCAATCAGCATATCGAAGAACCCAGTACAGCACTCCAGGATGAAGCACATAGACATCAGACATCATTTCATCAGAGAACTGGTTGAACAGAAGGTAGTGACCCTAAAGCATGTGACAACGGATAAACAATTGGCCGGTATCTTCACCAAACCGCTAGATGCTGCACAGTTTGAAACACTCAGATCCTCCTTGGGTCTGTGTGTTGTCAAAAACTGAGTGTTCCAGATAGTGGTCAGTCACAGGCGGAACTCCAGCAAAACAGTTGGACTGACCACTTATAAAAAGGAAGCTGGAACAGAAGGTACACTTCTACAAGATAAATCTTTTTATAATTTTGGAGATCTTTTTGTGCCGTTATGAGAAAAAAAGGGATATCTTCCCGAAGGCTAGGGTTGTGAAGTTGAAAAGGCTGAACGTGACTTAAAAATCAAAATTACTTCGTCTGCTGCTCTAGCTCTACCGTCTGAAACCCTAACGTAGGCGTTCCTCGCAATTTCTTCCAAAGCTTCATTCCTTCGGCAGCAATGGTTAACACCAGGAAGACCTCCAAGTCAGTTATCAAGATGTCATCGGAAACAAAGAAGACGGACAAGAAACCATCCGATGCTCTGGCGGCTAAGCCCCAAATTCCAAAATCGACGAAGTTGAAGATACCGATGAAGAAAAAGGCATCTCCCTTGGTCGCTAAAACTACAGCATTGCCCAGTGTCAAATTTTCCGAAGAAGAAGCAGTTTCCTCAAACCCTAGAGTTGGGGTGGTGGATAGAAAAAGTCTAGAACCTGCTGCAAAGCAGAAGGAAGTGCCTTCGCAACCCGCGGAGAAAAATCCTAATCAAACTGGTGCTAGTTTGACACCAACAAGTCTCACTCCTCCGCCTGCTATGTTCCAGTCTGAGGTAATCCCAAACCCCAAGGCTCCGTTTATCTCTTCCGTGAAAGTGAATGAGGCTGTTGTCGAAAGTGAGTTGTTAGACAAGGAAGTGAATATTGAGGGTGATAAGGGTGATGAAGCCAGTAGGGTTGTTGTGAATGAGGTTGCTGTCAGTATAGTGAAAGAAGGGGAACTCAGTATGCATGTATCTAAGGTTGCTGGTGGCTCAGGAGTATGGAGGGAGAAGATCCATGCGTCTGGATACGTGCATCCAGGAAGTCTTCGGAGGAAGAAGGGGACACGTCATGTAGTGTCTCTAAGATAGTATCTGGCCAAGATTAGTTCTATTGGAGGAAGGCTTGGTGCAAAGTCTGACTCTGAGTCTGAACGGCTCCTTGGATCATCAAGCCAGAAGACTGTGACTATTGCTGAAGAGTATGAGCCAGTCAAAAAAGATGATGAACTGGATGCTATCTACAAGGACATTGATGATGTTGTTCTAGTACTGCAAAATGAAAAGGTCTCAGTGCATATCGTACCGAGTTCAGATCAACCCTCAAAAGCAGTTTCAGTGGAAGAATCGGATAGAGCTCCATTCAGTGTTCAAGAGAAGAAAGCCCGTGAGGAGGTGGATCCCTCTACGTTTTCTGATGCCAAGATGGAGGATGTTGATCAGGCTGGTCTCCAGTCAGAGGATGCTCAAGATGTCGTCCCTCTTGCTGAACTCAACAACGTAAAGAAGGTAAAGGCTAAGAAGAAGGTTTTGTTTCAAAATCCAGTTGAACAAGAGGTCGCCACCCAAGCAAAAGGAATCCACTGTGCAGGGGGAGCAGATGGCTCCAAGAAAAGGAAACGTAAGGTTCCAACTCCAGTTTCAACAAATGCTAGCCAATATGAAGCGTTTAACCCTGTTTCAACAGACGCTCCAGTTGGAATTGTCAAACATGGCATATGGTTTGCCAATAAGGATGCAACAAAGAAGTGGAAGTCTGTTCTGAACAGGAAGATTATCCCAGAAAAGCTTCTTGAAGAGAAACGTTACAACGGAAAGGAGGTTGTCCATGTTCTAAAGCAGACAAGCCTGATAAGGACTGTAACCAAGAGTAAACCATTCGATGAGCAGCTGGTTCGTGAAGCAATAGCCAATCTTCCACCACAGTTTGGTGTAGTTGGTCACAAGGACTATGGGGTTGTCTACGTTCGAGGATGAAGAATTGGAATCAACCCTCTTCTCATCGACACTTATTTCCAGATGGATGATCCAGAAGTGGATCATGAGGAACTCGACTATGACAAGATTGCGGACACCATCACCGCGGGTTCGTTCCCTTGGTGGCCGGAGGCTTCTACTATTCCTATGGCAGATCTGACAACTTACTACTCAGTGCTCTTTTCATTGCCATTGCCAATTGGATGCCAACCTCTCATCGTTCCATAGTCAGCAAGAATCTGGCACAGCTGCTCTATCAGATTGGGAACAAGATGCGGTTGAATCTGGGAAGAGTCATGTTCAAATAGATTGCGGAACATGCCATGTCATCTCGAAGCCTTCATCAGATATGTTCCCGTCCCTCATATATGAACTGATCCTCAACTGGGCTCCAGAATTGAAGACTCCTCATGATCGTCTCTCAAAGGCCCCGCAAAAATTCATTGTGGATCATAAACTCTTCAAGGGTCGCCATAAGAATGACCTCCAAGACTCGGGACAGAAAAGGAAAGACATCCCAGAATCGTCAAGGAGAGGAGCTTCTAGGGGATTGCCGATGGGTCGGACTAGACAAGACTCACTCCTGAAGGAACTAGAGATCATCCTCACCATTGACAAAGAACAACGGACACGTAACAACAACCTGGTGCGTATGCTTTGCTATCCCAGTGATGATGAAGAAGAAGATGATGCGGCAACTGGTAGCAACTCTGATGATCTCTCGTCTGCATAAAGGTCCATGCCTGCAAACTCTGAACTAGTTATATTGCTTGTGCTTGTTCTGGCACAGTTAGTCCTCTGTTTGAACTAGATTGGACCCCTTGCCAGTTTGTGGCAAAAAGGGGGAGTATTTTGAGGTGACCTATTTTTGTTCCCTGAAGGATGTCTAAAGTATATATAGTTAGATAGATCTAGTCATCTAGTAGATTTGGTTTTGCCAAAATGCCAAGGGGGAGATTGATGTTCCCTTGAGTGGCATGTATTTGGCAAAACGTCTTTAGACAGTTCGAGCAGGAGTTCAGGGGGAGTTCGAACACATCCTGGCACTCATGAACAGCGTGGAGCAGACGCACAGATTTTTTCTGGAAGGTTCTAAAATGTATTTGGCAAAACGTCTTTAGATAGTTCGAGCAGGAGTTCAGGGGGAGTTCGAACACATCCTGGCACTCATGAACAGCGAGGAGCAGACGCAAGGATGTTTTTCGGAAGGTTTTAAAGATCGAAGATCTTTTCGAACTGAAGTCGGCCAGCGAAGTTTTCAAACTTCAGATATTCAAACGAATATCTTCTCAAGTATTTTGAAGAAGGATGGCTGACTTGTCGTGGAAGAATTATCAAGATCTTCCCAAAGATTGGTTAAAGATATACATCGAATATTTAGGAATATTTCCTAAATATTTGATGAGGATATCTGGAGCAGATTTGGAGTTCACCCATGCATATAATAAGAAGCTAGGGCGTCCATAATCTGTATCGCTTCTTGAGAGAAAGAAAACACGAGAGCATTTGTGAGATTGGAGGGGGAGCAACGGCTGACTGAGTATTCCATACCGGAAAATCAATGGTGAAGAAGCAGTCTGTTCAGTGTGCTGTTCAGACTGTTCTTGAAGAATTACCAAGCACACTGACGAAGCCCACCGCACTGTCGTTAAGGTGCGATGTTCTCTGTGCAAAAACAAATTTATATCTCCGATACTCGCGACTTAACTATTTTGGGTAGTCAATGGTAAGTACGGGTCGAACCCAAGGGAGTCAGGTGAATAGTTGTTCTTTCGAAAAGGGGGGATTAAATAAAGCAGTTGGGGGGGTTGTTTTTTGATTTTAATACTGAAAAGTAAAGTGCGAGTCTTGATAGAAAATAAACAGTTGATATGGTACTGAAAGTAAAGTAACAGTTGATATTACAATTAAAGGAAAGATTCGGTTTCAGGGGCCTTGTATCATATTTTTGTTTATCATTGACCTCTAATGATCATACTAAGTGTTCAAAAGTGAATCAAGGCTATTCCTAGCACATGACTTGCCACACCGTCTAGTCTTTTGTAAGACAAAGAACTCTTGTTCTAGTATGTGCATCCATTTGATCATCATTCCTGATAAACCAAATGGTGTTTTAAAGAGGTTGACTTCCACAGATAAGCTGTGCTCTTCCGAGCCTCCACTTATCCACGGAAGATCATGAACCCATGGCAGAGCTTTGCTCTTCCGAGCATCCACTCAACCAATGGAATTCTGACCTAATATATGGCACCTAGAACAAGTTGAACACAAAGAGGCACTAAGAGAAGGGTCTAAAACATTGTATGATACAAGCACTCCCCTTCAACCGAATGAAGGGTTTAGCTACAAATATCCATAGAGGTGGATACCATAGCTAAGTACTTGGAAAAGTAAAGGTTTTGAAAGACAGTAAAGTAAAGTTTTCGAAAGTAAAGACAGGAAAGTAAAGTTTTCGAAAGTAAAGATAGGAAAGTAAAGTACTTTGAAAGACAGTAAAGTAAAGAAGAGAGTACTTACAAAAACCGTTGAGAGTGCTAAAGATCAAGCTTCGATTCCAAAGTAAAGTGATTACATGATTAGTGCCCAAAATCTAGAGAGATAAGTGACTTGTGCTTCTTGCACACAAAATGGGATGGGATGATTTACAAAGAGGAGGGCATCTCTATTTATAGTCTAAGGGCAAGGGATGGATGTGGATGAGAGGCCACCACATGTCACAAAATGGGAGGAAGAGCTCAAAAGCCATCGGGGTGAGTCACCCCTCCAAAAGCCGCCGGTTAGGTGGAGGAGAAGGAGAGGTGGAGGGCTTTAGCCGCCGGCCATGTGGCAAGAGGAGAGTGAGTGTGAGTTTTGTGATCTCATCCCCAAAAGCCATCGGTCCTTTCAGCTCTGGTCTGACTCTGGTTGCCCTTTGGTTGGACTTGTTTTGAGTGATTCCACGTCCGGTTCTTGAAAGTCAGAATTTGGTCATGACCTGGAATGACTCGTAATTCATTTTCAGCTTTAAAACTCCTCCTTAGCCTGTATTCTCTCTAGACTTCAAAATACCCTGTAGATAAATATCGAAACTAGCAAGCAAAAGTTAAATAGACAAAGAGTCTAATTTGGTGGGTTTAACTGTGTTTATGATTCATACAATTATGGTCCATCACACACACACACGCGTGATCAAGATACGCCTTCGGAAGAAGGTACTGAACTCCAGGAGACGTTCAAGATCAGGTCAAGAGGAAGTCTCGGCCTACCCATAGGGGATCGAGGTGAGCTGAGGTGAACCGAGATCGCAAATTAGAGAGACGGAGTGTTAGCGGCTAGGCTATTACAAACAAGGCGTTGTGTAAGCGTAAGTCCACTTGTAGCTCTAAACTCGTAATAAAGATTTGTGTCCCTTTAGGGTGTGGGAAGCCCCCCAGAGTAGGCGAAGCCGAACTGGGTATCATATCGTATGTGCTCCTGTTCTATCCTGTGTACGGTACTGTTAGGATAGTTGTTCAATCACCGTTTGAACACGACCTCGGAGAGTTGCTTGAACAGATAACAGTATTTCAGACAACCACGGCTAAAATGTAAAATACAAATACACCCCCTAACTAAGATAAAAGAACAAAAGATGTCCCCTGTCAAATATCCTCCTTCAAATCGTACAGCTGCAATCAATCTCCGATTGCCAGCTCCAATACATCGATTCCGAAGCATATTTCCGTGTATGGTATCTTATGCGACAAGCTCTTGTAGAAATTGAGTAGCGATCATCAGCGGAACATGATCGGAGAACGATTAATGATGATCGGAGCTCAAGAAGACGAAGAGCGAGAGAGGATTTTAACTAACCCTAATTTTGTATTAATTTTTGATAAACGAGAACAAAGGCGCAAAAGTCTATTATAACAGACTTTTGCAAAGAGTACGCTAAATACCCAGCCGATCGGCTAACGCATGAGCAATAATCCAGTCGGTCGGCTGATCATTACTTAACAGGCTTTTTATCCTCAATACCCCCCCCCCCCTCAAGCTCAACGCATGGAGCTTATTGATAACGTTGAGCTTACAGGACAGGTGCAGAAGACGATCAGCAGAAAGAGCTTTAGTAAAGATGTCAGTCGGTTGTTGAGGACTAATCAATCCAGAAGTGAAGTGCTACCTTACCACATGACAGTCCAATTCAACATGCTTGGTCCGTTCATAGAAGATTGGGTTCCGGGCTTTGTGCATAGCAGCATGATTATCACAATGAAGAGTCACATATGATTGAATAAAGACCTGGAAATTAGCTAGAACCCTTACAAGCCATGTTGTCTCACAGCAAGTGTGTGCCATAGCCCTGTATTCAGCCTCAGCTGAAGATCTGAAAACAGTAGCTTGCCTCTTTGTCTTTCATGAAATGAGAGCATCACCCAAAGTAACAGCATAGCCAGTGATGGATCTTCTGGTGATAGGACAGGCTCCCCAGTCTGCGTCACATATGGCTGAGAGCTTTAGTTGCTTGCCACTGGGGTAGAATAAGCCTCGTGTTGGAGCCATCTTGAGATATCTGAGAACCTTGTGGGCTGCTTTGAGGTGATCATCAGTAGGATTGTTCATGAATTGACTGAGAATATACACATGATAAGCCAAATCAGTTCTTGTGTTTGTGAGATAGATAAGTTGCCCAACTAGTTTTCTGTAGGGCATTGGATCAGGTAGAACTGGTGCAGCAGACAACCCAAGTTTATGATTTGTATCCATGGGAATTGTAGATGGTTTACAACCCAAAAGCACAGCCTCAGATATAAGTTCCAGAGCACATTTCCTTTGGTTCGGAAATAGTCCATCAGCGGATCTAGATACTTCAAAACCAAGGAAATATCTCAACTGACCCAGATCTTTGATCTTGAACAAGTCATGAATAAAGGCCTTAATCTTTTGAATGAGATCAGAAGATGTGCATGTGAGGATCACATCATCTACATAAACCAGAAGAGCGAAGAAGGTGCCTTCCTTGTTATAAGTAAACAAAGAGTGATCATTTTGACTTTGAGTAAAACAGATCGGTCGAATTCTTGACCTATTATTCACTTCATTCGATGATGCATTTGGTTTGTTTTCTGGATATTTTGTTATCATTTAACCTCTTTTGTAGTGTTTCAGGTCATATATCACATACCTAATACTTTTGGATTGATCCAAAGCAAAGTAAAGCAATTGGTGAAGATTTGGGCAAAAACAGGACAAAACAGGACAAACGGACTTTTGCGAAGTATTTTGCATGCCCAGAGAGCATATCATGTCGAAATGGGTCGCAATATAGTCTGTTCGAAAGCTAACTCGAAGGCCTACAACTGTGTAGTTGACACCAAGATCAGATTCGGATCTTAAGACAGCGAAAAATCCAAGAGAAAAGGCTCTGAGATGTTGAACCGCCCGGTTCAAAAGGTCAGAGAGTTGGTGCACAAGTCAGCCCTGATTGAACCTCCCGATTCATAACTGAACCGCCCGGTTTGCCGATTAAAAACTAGAATTTTTGATTTTCCAAAAATAGAAAGCATGGATTTCCTAATTTTGTTTTTGAGCTTTTTGGCATTTTGGAAAGCTATAAAGAGGGAAAGCGACGGATTTACTCAGTGTGCGACATTGACGAGAGCTTGGAGAAGAGAACCCTAACCTGGGAGAGAAGACGGAGAACATCGTGAGAGATTGAGGATTCAATGAGCTACATCGTCACTACGGTTATCTCATCCTTAATTTCTATTTCTACACTATTTATGGTTAACTTACCATGAATAGTGAGTAGTCTTTTTTATTCTGGGATCCTACGGATCCCGTGCCATGTACACAACTCTTCGTGTGATCAATTGAACGTTTTTCATTAATGCAATTTAAATATTCAATTTCATCGTGCTTAATTTTATCGTTCTTGCAAGTTTTACATTGAATGGCATGTTTGCATGCTAGAACGTATTTGGGTTAATTACCAAAAGATGAATGAGTCCTAGGTATTAACCGGATTGTATGAAATTGATATTAGGGCATGGTACCTATAATGGTAGTATGTGAATTAATAGGAAAGTTGACTTTTGTCTGAAAAACCATAAGTTTGATAATCGAGATCGTTGATAATCCGTGGATGGGCGGCGTTCAACGATTGAGATTAATCTAGACAATGATCCGTGGATGGGCGGCTTATCTAGTGTTATTTTGGTTATTTCCATATTCGATAGAATGATGAATTTATGTGATATGATTGCATGATTAGTGGGGTTGGCAAGGGTGAAGTTTGATCCTGAGATTCTTTCTCTGATCAAGCAAACCCTTTATTTTTCTGCATTTAATTTCTGAAATTCTCATCACACCAAAACCTTTAATCGTTTGGAATAGCTAAATAGGTCACTTGTTAGCTAGTACTCACACTCGTTGTTCCTTGGATCAACCCTTGGCTTACCAAGGTTTATAAATTTTATTTGACTGCAATTAGACCCCTAAAACATATAACTTGACAACTATAAAAGGTTACAAATATGCTTGTCAAAATGGCATCATTGCCGGGGAACAACACTTAGTGTGATATTAGATTTAACGTGTGTAGTTTAGACTATTCCCTTTTCTTATTCGTTGCTCATCTCTGATTGTTTTTTCTTGCTACATTCACTCTTCTATTGGCTATTTGCAGGTACTGCTTAGTACATGCCAAGGAAAATACCTAAGAGCAAGAAGAAAGCACGGGTAAACGATCGAAGCGACTCGGGGGATCAACAGACACCTTGGGTGGACAGAGAAGACGTTCTGCAACTAAGAATGAATCAAAACTCAGGATTACCTGGGCTGGTCGGGGATGACCAGCAGTGTCCCATGCAGCAGCCAGCTCGCAGGACTCTTGGAGACTACACTGCTCTGCGCGTCTCAGGATTCCAATCTGCCATTGCACCACCTGGTATAGACAACAACAATTAGGAGCTCAAAACCGGACTCATTCAGATGGTGCATGACAACCAGATTTCAGGAAGGATGAATGAGGACCCTCACCAGCACCTTAAGCGTTTCATTCAGTTGTGCAACAGAGTGAAGACTAATGGTGTTCCTCCAGAATCCTACTACCTGAGGCTATTCCCATTCTCACTTTCTGACAAGGCTATTATGTGGCTAGATAGTCATGCAGAAGGCACTTTCACTACATGGGATAAATTGACTAAGGCATTCCTACAACAGTACTTCCCACCATCAAAGACAGTACATTTCAGGAACAAGATCATCTCGTTCCGTTTTATGGATGGTGAGACTCTCTACGAGGCTTGGGAGAGGTACAAAGAGCTTATGAGACTGTGCCCTCACCATAACCTGGAGCTGTGGCAGATCATGGACACCTTCTATCAGGGAATTGGCCAGGGGATGCTCACCTTGATAAAACAAACAGCTGGTGGAGGACTTACTGGAGTTCCCCTGGAAGAGACCTATGTTATCGTAGAGAAAGCGGCTCAAGATTTCCACCTCTGGACGAGTGATCGAGGTAATCTTAAGGATAAGAAGGGTGTGAATGATCTCTACGTCGTTGATAACACTAATGACGTTGCTGAGTTGACCAACACACTAAAGATACTTGCATCTGAAATCAAAAACCTGAGGAATGACCCCTCAATGAAGTCATCTGATGTTGCTAATGTGGCCGTCTATTGTCAGATATGTGGCTCTCCTTCTCATTTTGCAGATAGCTGTCCGGTGATGGGACAAGATAATAACGGCGGAAACCAGGAGGATGCCAATTATGTAGGGCAATACAATCAAGGAACCGGTTTCACCTCCGGATCAGGCATGAACCAATCTCTGGTGAGACAGAATTAATGATCCAAGCCAACATAATATTGTTGCACTTGTCCCAACGAGCACCTTGATAAGCATCAACCGGCCTCGGAAAGTCTCCACGAAGAAAACCAAGTTTCATCTTGATTCCCAGCGCCATCTCCATGGATTTACGCCAATTGAGGTAATTCTTATCACTAATTAAGGGTTGAGTAACCAACAACACCGCCACATTCTCATTGCTATTCACAAACAATTGATCATCCGCCATGTGAACAACTGGCGTAGCAGCCGCCGTAGACGATGAGGTTGCGGGAACAGTTGAAATCCATTCACGCTGGTCAACAACAACAGAAAAACACAATCGAGGATCGCAACAGAATCACAGCAGAATCACGCAATCAAAGAGCAAGAATCATATCGGATCAACGTCGTTCATCTGATACAATGAAGAAATTGAGCAGTGATCATCATCGGAACATGATCGGAGAACGATTGATGATGATCAGAGCTCAAGAAGACGAAGAGCGAGAGAGGATTTTAACTAACCCTAATTTTGTATTGATTTTTGATAAACGAGAACAAAGGCACAAAAGTCTGTTATAACAGACTTTTGCAAAGTTTACAATGAGTACACTAAAGACCCCAGAGAGACACTAAATACAAAATCAATTCTTGATAATTACAAAAATGACCCAGCCGATCGGCTAACGCCAGAGCAATAATCCAGCCGATCGGCTGATCATAGCTTAACATGCTTTTTATCCTCAATAGCTCTTCGGGATGCCGCGAAGCCTCTCGTCTCAGCGCGATCGCGAAGGTAAGAGTTCGATCGTTGGTCTTGCTTACGTAGGTTTAGTCGATCTGTATGGCTGTGCTTGATATTCAATTTTACAAAATTGAAACCATTGGATCAAACAGCTGGATTGAATAAAGTATTGATTGGTCACCAGAGATCTCCTTTATAGATAGGTCAATGATCGGTAAATGAAATAATTGACCCATTAGTGTGCGCTGTTGCGTAGCCTAGTGTCTGTATCTCAATGTGAATCAATTTGTGCAAAATTTAAATATCGGAATTGCTTACTTGCAAGTAACATTCAGATGAGGTAGTCGTGTTTTACTCACAGTCGGATACATTTATAATTTTTTGATATTTTACACATCAAGGATGGTAGACGCATACTGATGATACAAGCAGCTTTTTTAGACATAGCTCTTAATAGATGTGCTGTAATTGTCCATATCATCGAAATATTTAGACCAAAGCATGACGCCTCCATATTTGCTAGATCCTTTGATGCTCGGAAGCACCTTTGAAGTGAGATCAGAAATAGGGATGAATCCGCTACCTGCAGCTTGTGGGGCTGCTGGTAGACCCAAAAAGATCTTGTTTGCTGGAATGGCCGTGGTCCATTGTTTCCACGCATTTTCAAAGTTTGTGATATTTGCAGGGTTGTATTGGCATGGAGGGTTGTTGAAGAACTGAACCCAGACATTGTCGAACACGCCGGTTGTTAGCGCATCTCCAATCCATGCGTCTGGGAAAGGACATTGCGGAGCAGCAGTTATATACACCTTCTTTCCTCGCCTGCTGTATGCTGACAGGTACCTGCCATATTACAAATTTATAAGACATTTTTTCCTTTCGGCTAAGTATTTAGAACAGCAAACTCTAGCTTTTATATGTGTTGAAGCTTTACCTTGCTAATTCACCCCAGTGTTCATTTGTCCCGACTTCAATATCAAAATCAATTCCATCCAGCACAGCGGCGCCTAGAGGTCGCGCTGAAGAACTGCCTCCCAAGAAATTGTTCCACAGGTATGTTGCCACTTGTCTAGCATCTTCAGAAGAAGCAAGGGAGTAGCTGCCAATAGCACCTCCGATAGAAAGTAGAACCTTGACCTCTTTCGCCTGACAAGATTGTATGTCTGCGCTCAACTTGGTTCAGCCATTGGAGTAAGGATCACAGTGCCCTGCAAAATTCAGCATCGGGTTCGCTACATTTCCAAATGTAGGCAAAAATGCCAAGATCACATAATCATAGTTCCCAGTTTCACAAGTTTCAGCCAATGTGCCTTCATTCCCGTTCTGACCCCAATAGATGGCTATCCCGCCCGCTTGCGAACCAACTGCTAAAAGCAGCAATGCCAGACTTTTGACAGCAAGTGTAACCATTGATGCATACTTTGAAGAAGCCATCAAAGAGATGTAAGTGTATATATATTGCGTAATTGTGTGTTCTTCATTTCTGTAGCAATTGGTCCTTATATAAGAAATCATAGAGCTAGCCATCCCAGGACCGTAGTTCTGCGTGGCGTGCCATTCCGTCAGCCTTAATTCCTGATTCTGTACTGTAACTGCTTGTAGTGTTTTGCTAAAGTATGAACGGCATGAAGAAAGCTTTGTCCATTATCTGCTGTCTCATATGATTTGTAACCTTTTAATTACCGGTGATTATATTCTGTCTATTTTTACAACTAATTTGGAGTTTACTTCTTGGCATAGCACAGAACCTATTGATTTATGGGCTTCAAAGTTTACATATCAATACACACTGCTTGCACCTTTGTTTCTTGGACCAGCAGAAGTATAGCAACGAAGGATGTTGCCATCTGCAGCCAATATCAGGACCATGAAACCATTTTAACTGACATTACGTACTAATTTGTTTTTTTTTTCCTCATTTACTGATGGGCGACGAACAACTCAAAATGATATAATAATAATAATAATAATAATATAGGGTAGGATTCCATGACAAAGCCATCTTTTCATCCAATGTACGGTCAAGATTAAATGTGATTTGTATTAAAAATCGTATTTATTTCATGATTAATTAAACTTAAAGGACAAATTAGGGAAAAGAAATATCAATAAACCTTAATCGGCTATTCACTCGACAATCTCTACACCCACAAAAATCAAAATACGAAATCGATCGATGCCACTCTATGCAAAATCGGTGACTCTGCGACACTTCTGCTACTCTTCGACGCCAATCAGACAAATCCGAACACAGTCAACCAAGTTTAAGGTATGTTGTCTACGAATTAAAGGGTTTGAAGCTTTCCGATTCTAGCAGGGTCTAAGAATTTTAGGGTTTACGGGGATACTTGAAGGAACTTGAATGTGGTCTACGAATTTAAAGGTCTACAATTTCGTTTGAGGATTTCGGATATTGGTAGAACCCTAAAATTCGTAGTTTCGTGAATCAGAATTCGTAGCCACTTGCGGTGATATTTTTTGTCAAAGTCGTGTAGAAGCTTCCTAGAGTGTTTGATTCCTATTTTATGAAAAGTAGTGGTATGAAACTTCATAGAGTGTTTGATTCGTATTTTATATAGCCTATAATTCATAGAATTTAAGTTAGAATTCGTAGCTTTAGGATAAAAATCATTATAGACATTGGAATAATATGAAACAAACTTAGTAGCAAAAGTGTTTTAATTTGTAGTCTTTCCGGAGGTGGAAAGAATGGATCCACAAAGAAGTCCAGTGTGGTCGAACACCAACCATCACAATTCAAAGAATATCAATTGTGATGCGAAGTTTAAGCATCTTGATTGCCGGCTTGAAAAGAGAAACTTCGGATAACATCTGTATTGGTCGGTGCTGGGACATGTAAAGTTTTGATTGATTAATCTTACAGATTAAAGAGAAGATGAAATCAAACTAAAAGCTTGTCTGTCATACATCTTTAGGAACTCAATGGTGCTACGGATACATGGGTGAGACTAGCAAGACAAGAGGGATGGGATTGGAGGTCGATCAAAGCCAAATGTATATGTTGAGTCTGGTTTTTCTTTATGTCTTGGTCCCATGTCTGTTATTGTGTCCGTTTGTGCAGGTGTCATTTTAGTCGTTGTGTTCTTGTACTGCCCGTGAGGCTTAGTATTGTTATAAAAAAAGAATGTGCACCGGAGTGCGAGTTCAAAGTTTCCTTTAAAAAAATATAAAATTCGTAATTTGAAAATTAAAATGCGTCAAAATACGTAATTTAAAAATCAAAATTCATAGCAATTAGTGAAAAAGTAATCCAATTAAAAACTTTAATGTTTGTGGTGGAGGAATTGTGCAGCGATCATCAGCGAAACATGATTGAAGAACGATTAATGATGATCGGAGCTCAAGAAGACGAAGAGCGAGAGAGGATTTTAACTAACCCTAATTTTGTATTAATTTTTGATAAACGAGAACAAAAGCGCAAAAGTCTGTTATAACAGACTTTTGCAAAGTTTACAAAGAGTACACTAAATACCCCTAAAGAAATGACTAAATACAAAATCAGTTCTTGATAATTACAAACGTGACCCAGCCGGTCGGCTAACGCCTGAGCAATAATCCAGCCGGTCGGATGATTGACAGATGCTTGTCGTCACAGCAAATGTGCAAATAAATTTATAAGTCCGCTACTCGCGACTTAACTACTGGGTAGCAAGTGGTAAGTAGGGGTCGAACCCAAAGGAGTCAGTGTGGATTAGTTGTTTTTACGGGATTGTCACGAAAGTAAATACAGTTGGGGGTTGGGTTTGAGTGTTTTGGGAACTGAAAGTAAATTACAATAATTGATAATGGACGGTGAGGAAAGTATTCGGTTTTAGGGGGCCTTGTATTATAATTGTTTATCATCGACCGCTAATGATCATACCAAGTGGTCAAAGATGAATTGAGGCTATTTCTAGCGCAAGACATGATCATGCTAAATGTTCAAAGATGAATCGAGGCTATTCCTAGCACAAGACTTGCAACATCATTTAAAACACTTGTTCTAAGCAAAACTAATTCCTCCTTTCGAAGTATCTTAGCCGTAAGTGCATCCATTTGGTCCCTTTGGTCCAGTTTTCAAATGGTTTTTAAGATAGTCGACCTCTTCAGATAAGTTTATTCATTTAATCCCTTTGGCCCAGTTTTTAAATGGTCCACTTACCCGAGTGTGATCACGAATATCTAAGGAAGAGTTTACGAATTTGGACCCCTATGGTCACATTTCCAAATGGTTTACTTGACCTTAGACATTCTAACTTTTATATATGGCACATAGAACAAGTATCGAACATAAAGGTATACTAAGAGTAAAGTCTAAAACATTTATAATACAAGTACACACCCTTAAACCGAATAATTAATTTAGCTACTAATCATGGCAGTGGTTATCATAACTATGAACTTGGAAAAAAACACGAGTTTATAAATGCAATTTAAATAAATAAAAAGACTTACAACCGTTGAAGCGCCAAGGATCAAGCTTTGATTCCAAAGTAAAATTACATGATTAGTGCCCAAAATTTAGAGAAATTTTGTAGAGAGAGAAGCTCTCCACATTTTGGTGTGTTTTACAAATAGGAGGAGCACTTCTATTTATAGGCTAAGGAGGAGGAGGAGGAAGGGTGGAGATGGGTGGCATGTGGTGGTCATCCAAGGGTGGAGATGGAGGAGGAAGGAGGAGCCACCACATGGCAAGCATCCATGGAGGAGGACTGGAGAGCAAGTTTTGGAGGTGTATGGCTAGGATGGAAACACATGGAGGAAGAGGAGGAGGAGGGAGGCTTAGCCGCCCATGTGAGGAGGAGGCTCCTCCCCTTCTAGCCGCCCATGTGAGGAGGAGGGTGGAGGAGAGGTGGCTTTGGCCACCTCTTGCCCAAGTGGCCGGTCATCTTGCCCATGTGTGAGATTTGTACAGTTTTGTGCAGTCTTTTCACAAAACTGTCAGTGTGTTTCTTCCCCGGGCTGTCTTGATTCCTCTCCTGATTCTTCTGATTAATTTGTTATGAGTGATTCAACGTCAGGATCTTTGATATTTCTTCAGTCGGCATATGATCTTGACCTTGGATTGACTCTTGATATCTTTTCAGCGTAAAATCCTCTCCTTAGCATGTTTTCTCTCTAAGCTCTGAATTACCCTGTAAAAATATATCTGAACTAACAAGCAAAAGTTAAATAGACAAAATGTCTAAATAAGGGGGTTATACTGTGTTTCTGATTTGTACAATTTTGATCCATCAGATTACCCCACACTTTTAGTTGTTCGTCCCGAACAATGCTATTAAAGGGCGGCACTCTAAGTTTGGTTTTAAAATATGAAAATTAGACTGTGGGACTCGATTTATCCTAATTCATGCATTACTTACTTATTACCAAATTGAACTGTATAAATAAATAGAAGAAACTTGATACGTGTACCTTCGTGCTGAGATGCAAATTATATTGGATGTTTCGGGAGATAGCCCTTTTTTGGCTCCTGGACTGCAACCTCGGGATCATCTCTTACTATATGGTTTCCTTGTAGCTTTCTATAGCACGTGATTCGGTTCGGGTTTCACTGGTTTGAGTACTTTGATTTCTTTTGGCGAGGGACTGCTTTTTGTAGTGAATTGGCCTTTGGCCTTTGATTTGTCGCTTTGAGTTCTTCACTTTTGTTCGGTTAAAACCTTCACAATTTTGGGCCTTTGGCATCTTGATTTGCTTCTTCGAGCTTTTCGCCTTTTTGTGACTTTACAAGTCCATTTTCTCAGCCTTTTTGGGAGGTCCAATCATCGCCCGCAAGCCTATGGAAATACCTCCCCGCTCTTCTCGTTTTTGCCGTTTTTGCGCGGGTCAAGGTGAGGGTTGCTCAGCTATTTTCTCGGCTACTTTGACTGTCGTTTCGCGCGGGTCAAGATGAGGGTCGCTCATCTATTTTCTCGGCTACTTTGACCAAAGATAGGACGGTCTGATTCCCGTCCTCGCCTTTTGCATTGCATGGCGGAGATGACTTCAATTTTCACTGAAACCCGAAGTGCAGCCTCCACTGACTTCGAAAACCATATAGTTTGATCTGATCCTTCGATTGCTTGCCAAGCCTCTCTAGGGCATTTCTATCAACTCCACATCCCTAGTTTATCTCAGCACAAAGGGACAAATGAGAAGTTACGTTCTAAGTTTTTAGACAGTTGAATTTTCACAAGGTAAATGCATGAATTTTGGTCTATCTTTTTCACATTCTTAAGTTCATATTTTCAAAAATATATTATTTATTAACTAATATATACAGGTGGTTCTCACCCCACACTTTTGAACGAAGGCATTCTTTTTACGAAATGACTTAATTCAAAAGCCATGCAAGCAGTTGTTATACGAGAAGGAAATGATATTAAGGAAAAGGAAAGACAGAACTCCCTTTAAGGTGTCGAGTGAACGACATGGCTCGAGGCTGGATAATCGAGGGAGTTCGGCTGGGGCCTTGAACTCTTAGCGTAGCCCTGACTGGCTTAATGTTGCACCCAAGTCCGATTCCTTAATAGTCATTTCTTCTATGCACCAAGTGGGTGAGAGCAACTTATTGAAAAAACTAAATGACAGAAAATAAAATGACAGAAAATAAAGTGCAGAAAGTAAGATAGTGTCGGGTTACCTCCCGACCAGTGCACTTGTTTAACGTCGTTGGCTCGACAGTACCTCGTTGTGGATTACTGGTTTGGGTCCCATGGGTGGCTGAGGTCAAACTTTGCCACCGTTCCTGTGTTGATTCCTGTTTTGACTTTTCCTGATTTCTTGCTTTGGCTAGAACTCCATGGTTTCGGTAGGTTCTTCTTTTCATAACTCCGAGAAGGTGAGGTTCCCTTGACCATAGCTGCTGGTCCGTCGAGCCGTGCTCTCTTGCTTTTCCTTCCGGGTTTCCATTCTCTTGGCCCATGTCTTTGCCGCTTCTTCATGTATGGCCGGTTGGCATCTTTGCAAGTTTGGAAGTTCAGCATTGTGCCATCAAACATTGGCGACCACACGCATGTCCCCATGTTAAGCCTCTTCTTTGTGGCAGCGACGAATGGTCGTCCTAGAACGAGCGAGTTTTCAGGGCTGCTTTGTTGAGTTGTGGTGAGTGAGAGCTCCGATGATGGCGTGTCTTGCCCTTGATTTACCTCCAACTCGCCTTGCACCTCAGCGTTAATTACTTCATTTTCAGGGGCTGTGATCCGCATACAAATCGAAGGGAAAAGTTGGGGAACTTCCACCACAAGGGCCAGGTCTTTCTTGGATAGTTTGATAATGAGGACCAAGCCTGCCTTAGGTGCTTCGATAGTGAGGATTGGGCATGTTTCGGGTGCTTCGAGCGCCAGGACCGGGCCTGCCGTGCTTTCCTCGGATGGATTGGTGATAAGGACCGGTTCAAGTAGCTTGGCTGGTTTGGTAATGAGGACTGGGTCTGATTTGGCTGGTTCCTCTTCGGTTATTTGCGAGTCCTCATCCTCAGTTGGTTCTGTGGGCTCCAATATTGGCTCCTTTAGAGCCGCCTCCACGTCCATTACTTCCCTTGTACTGATGTCTTCTCTCGGCTTTGTTGCGGGCAAGCTCGTAATGGGTGTGGTGTCGGGCTCGTTTTTCACTGAGCCCACTTCCATCGTTGGTGCCTTATCTTCAGTTTGGTGCATTGGCCCTTGTTTTGTGCTCTCTGCCAAATTGTCTATGAGTCGCCAGGTTTGAGACATGGTTAACTTCATGATCGAGCCTCCCGCTGCATCGTTAAGTCTTTTCCGCTCAAGTGGCATCATTCCACCGAGAAACCTTTGGATAAGATTGATTCTGGAGAATCCATGGTGCGGGCAGCTCGCCACAATGGAGTCAAAGTACGCCAAGTACTCGTCCAATGTTTCGTCCCGGAATTGCTCAAGATTGAGAATCTTCTCGCGGGTTTCAAGTCGGAGAGATGGAGGGCAAAACTTCTCAAGGAATTTGGCTTGTAGACCCCCATAATCACTTTCATACTCAGCACATGAGTAATACCATTTTAATGCCGAGTCAGTTAAAGAAAATTTAAAACATGTGAGTTTAAATTCCTCTAGCGATTCATTTTTAGGCCTCATGTGGTTGCATATGGAGTGGAACATTTGTGTATGCCTTACGGGATCTCCTCCAAGAGCACCTCCGAATTGGGGGAGATGTCTAATCATTTCAAACATAAGGTTGCTACCCCCATTTTTCCAAGGTTCTATGTCGTAGTATGAAGACATGGCGAATTATGTATAATGGAAAAAAGAACAACTATCCATTTGCTAAATCCCCGGCAACGGCGCCAATTTGACAGAACCGCTCGTCGTCAAAGCGATTTGTGCAAATAAATTTATAAGTCCGCTACTCGCGACTTAACTACTGGGTAGCAAGTGGTAAGTAGGGGTCGAACCCAAGGGAGTCAGTGTGGATTAGTTGTTTTTACGGGATTGTCACGAAAGTAAATACAGTTGGGGGTTGGGTTTGAGTGTTTTGGGAACTGAAAGTAAATTACAATAATTGATAATGGACGGTGAGGAAAGTATTCAGTTTTAGGGGGCCTTGTATTATAATTGTTTATCATCGACCGCTAATGATCATACCAAGTGGTCAAAGATGAATTGAGGCTATTTCTAGCGCAAGACATGATCATGCTAAATGTTCAAAGATGAATCGAGGCTATTCCTAGCACAAGACTTGCAACATCATTTAAAACACTTGTTCTAAGTAAAACTAATTCCTCCTTTCGAAGTATCTTAGCCGTAAGTGCATCCATTTGGTCCCTTTGGTCCAGTTTTCAAATGGTTTTTAAGATAGTCGACCTCTTCAGATAAGTTTATTCATTTAATCCCTTTGGCCCAGTTTTTAAATGGTCCACTTACCCGAGTGTGATCACGAATATCTAAGGAAGAGTTTACGAATTTGGACCCCTATGGTCACATTTCCAAATGGTTTACTTGACCTTAGACATTCTAACTTTTATATATGGCACATAGAACAAGTATCGAACATAAAGGTATACTAAGAGTAAAGTCTAAAACATTTATAATACAAGTACACACCCTTAAACCGAATAATTAATTTAGCTACTAATCATGGCAGTGGTTATCATAACTATGAACTTGGAAAAAAACACGAGTTTATAAATGCAATTTAAATAAATAAAAAGACTTACAACCGTTGAAGCGCCAAGGATCAAGCTTTGATTCCAAAGTAAAATTACATGATTAGTGCCCAAAATCTAGAGAAATTTTGTAGGGAGAGAAGCTCTCCACATTTTGGTGTGTTTTACAAATAGGAGGAGCACTTCTATTTATAGGCTAAGGAGGAGGAGGAGGAAGGGTGGAGATGGGTGGCATGTGGTGGTCATCCAAGGGTGGAGATGGAGGAGGAAGGAGGAGCCACCACATGGCAAGCATCCATGGAGGAGGAGTGGAGAGCAAGTTTTGGAGGTGTATGGCTAGGATGGAAACACATGGAGGAAGAGGAGGAGGAGGGAGGCTTAGCCGCCCATGTGAGGAGGAGGCTCCTCCCCTTCTAGCCGCCCATGTGAGGAGGAGGGTGGAGGAGAGGTGGCTTTGGCCACCTCTTGCCCAAGTGGCCGGTCATCTTGCCCATGTGTGAGATTTGTACAGTTTTGTGCAGTCTTTTCACAAAACTGTCAGTGTGTTTCTTCCCCGGGCTGTCTTGATTCCTCTCCTGATTCTTCTGATTAATTTGTTATGAGTGATTCAACGTCAGGATCTTTGATATTTCTTCAGTCAGCATATGATCTTGACCTTGGATTGACTCTTGATATCTTTTCAGCGTAAAATCCTCTCCTTAGCGTGTTTTCTCTCTAAGCTCTGAATTACCCTGTAAAAATATATCTGAACTAACAAGCAAAAGTTAAATAGACAAAATGTCTAAATAAAGGGGTTATACTGTGTTTCTGATTCGTATAATTTTGGTCCATCAATGATCATTGCTTAACAGGCTTTTTATCCTCAATACCCCCCCCCCCCCCCCTCAAGCTTAACGCATGGAGCTTGTTGATAACGTTGAGCTTGCAGGACAGGTGCAGAAGACGATCAGCTGAAAGAGCTTTAGTAAAGAGGTCATTCGTCTGTTCACAAGTAGGGACAAACTGAGGACTAATCAATCCAGAAGTGAAGTGCTGCCTTACCACATGACCATCCAATTCAACATGCTTGGTCCGTTCATGGAAGACTGGGTTCCGGGCTATGTGCATAGCAGCATGATTATCACAATGAAGAGGCACATGTGATTGAATAAAGACCTGGAAATCAGCTAGAACCCTTACAAGCCATGCTGTCTCACAGCAAGTGTGTGCCATAGCCCTGTATTCAGCCTCAACTGAAGATCTGGAAACAATAGCTTGCTTCTTTGTTTTTCATGAAATGAGAGCATCACCCAAAGTAACAGCATAGCCAGTGACGGATCTTCTGGTGATAGGACAGGCTCCCCAGTCTGCGTCACAGATGGCTGAGAGCTTTAGTTGGTTGCCACTGGGGTAGAATAAGCCTCGTGCTGGAGCCATCTTGAGATATCTGAGAACCTTGTGGGCTGCTTTGAGGTGATCATCAGTAGGCTTTTTTTTCTCTGGTTGGGGGTGCGCCAGGTGACGGAGTGCACTGCACTGTCGTTATGGTGCAATATTCTCTGTACAAATAAATTTATATTTTCCGCTACTCGCGACTACACTACTGGGTAGTAAGTGGTAAGTAGGGGTCGAACCCAAGGGAATTAGAGGGATAACTGTTCTTTAGGGGATCGTATGGTGAGTGATTTTAGGTCGATTGCGGACTTACTGCTAATTACTAAGCTACTGTTTTTGGTTTTTTTGGTTTTTTATGCGGAAAAGTAAATACAGAAAATAAGTACTGAAAATAAAGGAGTTAAGGGAAGAAGACTTACAGTGGGTGATGCGTGATTGTGATTCCTCCGGTAGATGAGCGGTTGATGGTTGTAGTTGATCGAGCAGTTTATAAAAGTAAATACAGGGGGGTTTTTTATAATTCAAGGAAAACATTCGGTTTCAGGGGCCTTGTATCATAGCCTGTTTATTGTTTTAGTAACCCTTCTAAGTATTCAAACGTGTATCAAGGCCTTTTCCGGCGCTCGATTTGCCACACTGTCTAGTCTTTTGCAAAAGTGTTCGAAAGTGAATCAAGGCCATTTCAAGCACTCGACTTGCAACACTGTCTAGTCTTTTGCAAAAAACGTAAAGCCCTTGATTTTTGGATGTTGATTTACAAAGGAATTGGCTTGTATTTATAGCCATGTGAGAGGGATGAGAGCCATACACTTGTCACATGGGGAGAGGAGGAGGAAGAAGGAGAAGCCACATGGGGGGAGCAAAGGAGCCGCCGGTTGCCGGTTGGAGGAGGAGGCAAGGTGTCTTTGGCTCTCAAAGCCGCCGGTCACCCAATGAGGAGAAGGAGAGGGAGCCACCCATGAGTCATCTTCTTCACCAAAGCCGCCGGTCACTTGGTCCATGGATGAGTTTTGACAGTTTTGTGCAGTCTTTTCACAAAACTATCAATCCAATTTTGCTCCGGTCTGACTTTGGTTGTTCCTCGGTTGAATTTGAATTGAGTAATTCAATGTCAGGATCTTGAGATTTCTTCGTTCAGCGTCTGATCTTGACCTTGGAATGACTCGTAATATCTTTTCAGCGTAAAATCCTCTCCTTAGCGTGTTTTCTCTCTAAGCGCCAAAATACCCTGTAGAAATATATTGGGACTAACAAGTAGAAGTTAGATAGACAAACAGTCTAATTTGGTGGGTTTTACTGTGTTTTTGATTCGTATAATTATGGTCCATCAGATCACCCCACACATTTAGTTGTTCGTCCCGAACAATGCTATTAAAGGGCGGCACACTAAGTAAGTTTGTTGAAATATGCAAATTAGACTGTGGGACTCGATTTATCCTAATTCATGCATTACTTACTTATTACCAAATTGAACTGTGTAAATAAATAGAAGTAACTTGATACTTGTACCTCCGTGCTGAGATGCAAATTATTCTGGATGTTTCGGGAGATAGCCCTTTTTAGACTCCTGGACTGCAACCTCGGGATCGTCTCTCACTATATGGTTTCCTTGTAGCTTTCTCTAGCACGTGATTTGGTTCGGGTTTCAATGGTTTGAGTACTTTGATTTTCTTTTGGCGAGGGACTGCTTTTGTAGTGAATCGGCCTTTGGCCTTTAATTTGACTCTTTGAGTACTTCACTTTTTGTTCGGTTAAAACCTTCACAATTTTGGGCCTTTGGCCTCTTGATTTGCTTCTTCATGTATGAATGGTCAGTACCTTTGCAAGTTTGGGGGTTCACTGACGGAGCGAACTGCACTGTCATTAAGGTGCAATGTTCTCTGTACAAATAAATTTATATTTTCCGCTACTCGCGACTACACTACTGGGTAGTAAGTGGTAAGTAGGGGTCAAACCCAAGAATTAGAGGGATAACTGTTCTTTAGGGGATCGTATGGTGAGTGATTTTAGGTCGATTGCGGACTTACTGCTAATTACTAAGCTACTGTTTTTGGTTTTTTTGGTTTTTTATACGGAAAAGTAAATACAGAAAATAAGTACAGAAAATAAAGGAGTTAAGGGAAGAAGACTTACAGTGGGTGATGCATGATTGCGATTCCTCCGGTAGATGAGCGGTTGATGGTTGTAATTGATCGAGCAGTTTATAAAAGTAAATACAGGGGGGTTTTTTGTAATTCAAGGAAAACATTCAGTTTCAGGGGCCTTGTATCATAGCTTGTTTATTGTTCTAGTAACCCTTATAAGTATTCAAACGTGTATCAAGGCCTTTTTTGGCGCTCGATTTGCCACACTGTCTAGTCTTTTGCAAAAGTGTTCGAAAGTGAATCAAGGCCATTTCAAGCACTCGACTTGCAACACTGTCTAGTCTTTTGCAAAAAACGTAAAGCCCTTGTTCTACTTCGACTAGCACCCCATTTCAAGGTATACTAGCCTATGTGCATCCATTTTGGGTTGTCTTTTCCGATTTACCCAAAATGGTGTTTGAGAGAGATCAAACTCCTCAGATAAGCTTTGCCATTTCAAGCATCCACTTACCCGAGTATGTTTGCGAACTTCCACGGAAGAGCTTTGACATTTCAAGCATCCACTCAACCTTGGAAGTTCTGATCTAATATATGGAACATAGAACAAGTTTTGAATACAGAGAAAAGAAACTAAAAGAATTAAAACATTTTATAATACAAGTACGCCCCTTTAACCGAATAAAGAGTTTAGCTACGAATATCCATAGAGGTGGATACCATAGCTAAATACTCGGGGGTTTTTGAAAACAGTAAGAGGAGAAAGGGTGGAATACCGAAGAACCAACGGAAGTATTCCTAATTTCCTACTGAATACTCAAGAACCAACAGGAGTATTCTCTAAAGTATAATACTCAAGAACAAACAGGAGTATTATTTCCAATCAGTATAATACCCAAGAACAAACAGGAGTATTATTTCCAAAACCAAACCAAACTTACAAAGTAACAAAACTTAGAGAGAGAAGTGTTTATTGATTTTTGGGATGTTACAAATGAGGAGGAGAAGCCTCCTTTTATAGCCACAAGGGGAGGAGATGGGTGGTGGAGATGGGTGGTGGAGATGGGTGGCATGTGTTTTTGATCCAAGGGAGGAGAAGGGAGGAGGAAGGAGGAGGTAACACATGGGGGAGGAGAAAGCCGCCGGTTTGGGGGAGGTTGGGCCGCCGGTAGCCAGTTGCAAGGGGAGGAGAAGGGTGGCTTTGGCCACCTCCAAGCAAGGTGGCCAGTCACCTTGGTCCATGAGTGCATTTTGACAGTTTTGTGCAGTCTTTTCACAAAACTATCAGTCCAATTTCGCTCCGGTCTGACTTTGATTGTTCCTCGGTTGGATTTAATTTGAGTAATTCCTACGTCAGGATCTTGAGATTCTTCATTCAGCGTCTGATCGTGACCTTGGATTGACTCGTAATATCTTTTCAGCGTAAAATCCTCTCCTTAGCGTGTTTTCTCTCTAAGCGCCAAAATACCCTATAGAAATAAATCAAGACTAACAAGCAGAAGTTAAATAGACCAACAGTCTAATTTGGTGGGTTTTACTGTGTTTTTGATTCGTATAATTATGGTCCATCAGATTACCCCACACTTTTAGTTGTTCGTCCCGAACAATGCTATTAAAGGGCGGCACACTAAGTAAGTTTGTTGAAATATGAAAATTAGACTGTGGTACTAGATTTATCCTAATTCATGCATTACTTACTTATTACCAAATTGAACTGTATAAATAAATAGAAGAAACTTGATACTTGTACTTCCGTGCTGAGATGCAAATTATTCTGGATGTTTCGGGAGATAGCCCTTTTTAGGCTCCTGGACTGCAACCTCGGGATCGTCTCTCACTATATGGTTTCCTTGTAGCTTTCTCTATCACGTGATTCGGTTCGGGTTTCAATGGTTTGAGTACTTTGATTTTCTTTTGGCGAGGGACTGCTTTTTATAGTGAATCGGCCTTTGGCCTTTGATTTGACTCTTTGAGTACTTCACTTTTTGTTCGGTTAAAACCTTCACAATTTTGGGCCTTTGGCCTCTTGATTTGCTTCTTTGAGCTTTTTGCGTCTTTGTGACTTGCTAGTCCATTTTCTCAAGCCTTTTTGGGAGGTCCCATCATCGCTCGCAAGCCTATGGAAATACCTCCCCGCTCCTCTCATCATTGCCGTTTCACGCGGGTCAAGATGAGGGTCGCTCATCTATTTTCTCGGCTACTTTGACTAGAGAGAGGACGGTCTGATTCCCGTCCTCGCCTTTTTTTCTTTTTGCATAAACACTGCATGGCGGAGATGACTTCAATCTTCACTGAAACCCGAAGTGCAGCCTCCACTGACTTCGAAAACCATATAGTTTGATTCGATCCTTCGATTGCTTGACAAGCCTCTCTAGGGCATTTCTATCAACTCCACATCCCTAGTTTATCTCAGCACAAAGGGACAAATGAGAAGTTACGTTCTAAGTTTTTAGACAGTTGAATTTTCACAAGGTAAATGCATGAATTTTAGATCTATCTTTTTCACATTCTTAAGTTCATATTTTCAAAAAGATAATATTAAAAAAAAAGAAAAACATGTTATTTATGTACACATGCGGATCTCACCCCACACTTTTGAACGAAGGCGTGCCTTTCAGCACTACTTAGTTCAAAAGCCATGCAAGCAGACAATTAAGAGAAGGAAATGATATTAAGGAAAGGTAAGATCAGAACTCCCTTTAAGGTGTCGAGTGAACGACATGGCACGAGGCTGGATAATCGAGGGAGTTCGGCTGGGGCCTTGAACTCTTAGCGTAGCCTTGACTGGCTTAATGTTGCACCCAAGTCCGATTCCTGAATAGTCAAATCTTCTATGCACCAAGTGGGTGAGAGCGACTTATTGAAAAAGTAAAATAAAAGACAGAAAATTAAAGTGCGGAAAGTAAGATAGTGTCGGGTTACCTCCCGACCAGTGCACTTGTTTAACGTCGTTGGCTCGATAGTACCTTATTCCTGGATCACTGGTTGGGATCCCATGGGTGGCTTAAGTCGAATTTCGCCACCGTTCCTGTGTTGCTTCTTGCCTTGCCTTTTCCCGATTTCTTGCGAGATGATGTGCTTGGGTCCAGTTCCTCTTGTTCTGATGGTGTCTCCTTCCAACGTCTCTGAGAAGGTGAGGGACCTTTGACCACTAGCTTCTTGAACTGGGTTTTCTGGTGTTTAGGGCTGCCTTGTCCGGTCATGGCGAAAACATGCTCCATTGAGGAGTCGTTCTGCTCAGGCCCTTTTCCCATCCTCTTTTCAGCCTCTTCATGGATCACATAGTTTTTAGCGATTTGCCTATTGATCGAGGGGAAAAGTCGGGAAGCTTGCATCTTAAGGCTCGGTTCTGCCTCGTCGTGTCTGTTTGTGAGGAACTGGTCATAGATGGTTTCGGCTGCTTGGGTGATGATAGCTGGGTATGGCTTTGGCAGCATGTCGGTGGTATTCTGGACTTCTTCCATTGCTGATACTTCCTCATTGCTCCCGACACTTTCTATATCCCAGTCTTCTGATGGCTCGGGAGTCTCTTCTGATGGCTCGGGAGTTTCTTCTCTTTCTGTCTACATTTCTCCGTCAGCCTCGGGTATTCGTTTTGTGGCTGCGGCCATTTATGAGGTACCACATGTCTGCAATGGTTAAGTTCCTGGCTGATCTTCTCATTGCTTCGTTTATCCTTGTCAGATCATCGGCCTTCATCCCACGAAGAAATTTTTGAAGCAGAACCTTCTTCGTGAATCCATGGTGCGGGCAGTTTGAGACGATGGTGTCATAGCTCGTGTAGTATTCGTCCAAGGTCTCATCCCGGGATTGTTGTAGGCACATGATCTTCTCACGGGTTTGTTGTCGTAAGGGTGGAGGGGAAAATTCTTTCAGAAAAGGAACGCAGAGGTCCACCAAATGTACTGCACTGCTAGCGGTTGACGTGTAATACCAGATCGTTGCGAAATCAGTTAGAGAGAATTTGAAGCATTTAAGCTTAAATTCCTCTAACATTTCATTTGCAGATTTAATGAGGTGGCAGACGTGGTGAAAGTTTCGGCAATGTTATACTGGGTCTTCTCCATCCGTACCTCCGAACAGTGGCAGATGTCGTGTTGTCCATGCATATGAAGGGGGTTGCGTCATGAGGACATGGGAGGGAAAGAACAACTAATCCGATGGCTAATTCCCCGGCAATGGCGCCAATTTGACGGAGCGCACTGCACTGTCGTTAAGGTGCAATGTTCTCTGTACAAATAAATTTATAATTTCCGCTACTCGCGACTACACTACTGGGTAGTAAGTGGTACGTAGGGTCGAACCCAAGATAATTAGAGGGATAACTGTTCTTTAGGGGATCGTATGGTGAGTGATTTTAGGTCGATTGCGGACTTACTGCTAATTACTAAGCTACTGTTTTTGGTTTTTTAGGTTTTTTATGCGGAAAAGTAAATACAGAAAATAAGTACTGAAAATAAAGGAGTTAAGGGAAGAAGACTTACAGTGGGTGATGCGTGATTGCGATTCCTCCGGTAGATGAGCGGTTGATGGTTGTAGTTGATCGAGCAGTTTATAAAAGTAAATACAGGGGGGATTTTTTGTAATTCAAGGAAAACATTCGGTTTCAGGGGCCTTGTATCATAGCCTGTTTATTGTTTTAGTAACCCTTCTAAGTATTCAAACGTGTATCAAGGCCTTTTCCGGCGCTCGATTTGCCACACTGTCTAGTCTTTTGCAAAAGTGTTCGAAAGTGAATCAAGGCCATTTCAAGCACTCGACTTGCAACACTGTCTAGTCTTTTGCAAAAAACGTAAAGCCCTTGTTCTACTTAGACTAGCACCCCATTTCAAGGTATACTAGCCTATGTGCATCCATTTTGGGTTGTCTTTTCCGATTTACCCAAAATGGTGTTTGAGAGAGATCAAACTCCTCAGATAAGCTTTGCCATTTCAAGCATCCACTTACCCGAGTATGTTTGCGAACTTCCACGGAAGAGCTTTGCCATTTCAAGCATCCACTCAACCTTGGAAGTTCTGATCTAATATATGGCACATAGAACAAGTTTTGAATACAGAGAAAAGAAACTAAAAGAATTAAAACATTTTATAATACAAGTACGCCCCTTTAACCGAATAAAGAGTTTAGCTACGAATATCCATAGAGGTGGATACCATAGCTAAATACTCGGGGGTTTTTGAAAACAGTAAGAGGAGAAGGGGTGGAATACTCAAGAACCAACAGGAGTATTCCTAATTTCCTACTGAATACTCAAGAACCAACAGGAGTATTCTCTAAAGTATAATACTCAAGAACAAACAGGAGTATTATTTCCAATCAGTATAATACTCAAGAACAAACAGGAGTATTATTTCCAAAACCAAACCAAACTTACAAAGTAACAAACTTAGAGAGAGAAGTGTATTGTTGATTTTTGGATGTTACAAATGAGGAGAAGCCTCCTTTTATAGCCACAAGGGGAGGAGGATGGAGGGCCAAGATGGTGGCATGTGGTGTTGCATCCAAGGGTGGAGGAGGAGGCTTTGAAGATGTGGAGGAGGAGCCACCACTTGTCATCTTCCCATGGTGGCACAAGAAGCCGCCGGTTGGAGGTAAAAAGGGAGGAGGTTTTGGTGGCTTTGGTTACCTCCTCCCAAAGCCACCGGTCACCCAAGGAGGAGGAGGGGGAAAACCACCCAATGACTCATCTTCTTTACCAAAGCCGCCGGTCACTTGGTCCATGGATGAGTTTTGACAGTTTTGTGTAGTCTTTTCACAAAACTATCAGTCCAATTTCGATCCGGTCTGACTTTGGTTGTTCCTCGGTTGGATTTGATTTGAGTAATTCCTACGTCAGGATCTTGAGATTTCTTCATTCAGCGTCTGATCTTGACCTTGGATTGACTCTTAATATCTTTTCAGCGTAAAATCCTCTCCTTAGCGTGTTTTCTCTCTAAGCGCCAAAATACCCTGTAGAAATAAATCGGGACTAACAAGCAGAAGTTAAATAGACCAACAGTCTAATTTGGTGGGTTTTACTGTGTTTTTTATTCGTATAATTATGGTCCGTCACCAGGCTTGAGCAGTAGTGCAACGCTCAAGCGACGCGCTAGAATTCCAATAGCAAGCTATCGAGATGAATCCCACTCCTATAAAAATTAATTTAATATCTTGTGACTCAATGAGTTACATATCAGATATTTAACTGATAAGAACAAATACTACACTTGATCTTAGCCAAAAGGCCGAGAAAGGTATGATCATCAGTAGGCTTGTTCATGAATTGACTGAGAATATACACATGATAAGCAATATTTGTTCTTGTGTTTGTGAGATAGATAAGTTGCCCAACAAGTTTATGATTTGTATCCATGGGAATTGTAGATGGTTTACAAGCCAAAAGCACAGCCTCAGATATAAGTTCCAGAGCATATTTCCTTTGGTTCAGAAATAGTCCATCAGCTGATTTGGATACTTCAAAACCAAGGAAATATCTCAACTGACCCAGGTCTTTGATCTTGAACAAGTCATGAATAAAGGCCTTAACCTTTTGAATGAGATCAGAAGATGTGCCTGTGAGGATCACATCATCTACATAAACCAGAAGAGCCAAGAAGGTGCCTTCCTTGTTGTAAGTAAACAAAGAGTGATCATTTTGACTTTGAGTAAGACTGATCGGTCGAATTCTTGACCTATTATTCACTGCATTCGATGATGGATTAGGTTTGTTTTCTGGACATTTTGTTATCATTTAACCTCTTTTCTAGTGTTTCAAGTCATATATCACATACCCAATACTTTTGGATTGATCCGAAGCAAAGTAAAGCAACTGGTGAAGATTTGGGCAAAAAACATGACAAAACAGGACAGACAGACCTTTGCGAAGTACTTTGCATGCCTAGAGAGCATATCATGTCGAATGGGTCGCAATATAGCCTGTTGGAAAGCTAACTCAAAGGCCTACAATTGTGTAGTTGACACCAAGATCAGATTCGGATGTTAAGACAGCAAAGAATCCAAGAGAAAAGGCTCTGAGATGTTGAACCGCCCCGTTCAAAAGGTCAGAGAGTTCGTGCACAAGCCAGCCCTTATTGAACCACCCGGTTCGCCGATTAAAAACCAGATTTTCTGATTTTCCAAAAATAGAAAGCATGGATTTCCTAATTTCGTTTTTGAGCTTTTTGGCCTTTTGAAAGCTATAAAGAGGGCAAGCGACGGATTTACTCAGTGTGCGACATTGACGAGAGCTTGGAGAAGAGAACCCTAAATTGGGAGAGAAGACGGAGAACATCGCGAGAGATTGAGGATTCAACGAGCTACATCGTCACTACGGTTATCTCGTCCTAATTTCTATTTCTACACTATTTGTGGTTAACTTACAATGAATAGTGAGTAGTCTTCTCTATTATGGGATCCTACGGATCCCGTGCCATGTACCCAACTCTACGTGTGATCAATTGAACATTTTTCATTAATGTAATTCAAATATTCAATTTCTTCGTGCTTAATTTTATCATTCTTGCAAGTTTTACATTGAATGGGATGTTTGCATGCTAAAACGTATTTGGGTTAATTACCAAAAGATGAATGGGTCTTAGGTATTAACCGGATTGTATGAAATTGATATTAGGGCATGGTAGCTACAATGGTAGTACATGAATTAATAGGAAAGTTGACTTTTGTCTGAAAAACCCTAAGTTTGATAATCGAGATCGTTGATAATTCGTGGATGGGCGGCGTTCAACGATTTAGATTAATCTAGACAATAATCCGTGGATGGGTGGCTTGTCCAGTATTATTTTGGTTTATTTCCATATTCGATAGAATGATGAATTTACGTGATATGATTGCATGATTAGTGGGGTTGGCACGGATGAAGTTTGATCATGAGATTCTTTCTCTGATAAAGCAAAACCTTTATTTTTCTGCATTTAATTTTTGAAATTCTCATCACACCAAAACCTTTAATCGTTCGGAATAGCTAAATAGGTCACTTGTTAGCTAGTACTCACACTCGTTGTTCCTTGGATCGACCATTGGCTTACTAAGATTTATAAATTTTGTTTGACTGCAATTAGACCCTAAAACATATAACTTGACAACTATAAAGGATTAAAAATACGCTTGTCAAATTGGCGCCGTTGCCGGAGAACAACACTTAGTGTGATATTAGATTTAACGTGTATAGTTTAGACTATTCCCTTTTCTTTTTCGTTTCTCATCTCTGGCTTCTTTTTCTTGCTCATTCACTCTTCCCTTGGCTTTTTGCAGGTACTGCTTAGTACATGCCAAGGAAAACACCTAGGAGCAAGAAGAAAGCGCGGGCAAACGATCGAAGCGACTCGGGGGATCAACAGACACCTCGGATGGACAGAGAAGACGTTCGGCAACTAAGAATGAATCAAAACCCAGGATAACCTGGGTTGGTCGGGGATGACCAGCAGCGTTCCATGCAGCAGCCAGCTCGCAGGACTCTTGGAGACTACACTACTCTGCGCATCTCAGGATTTCAGTCTGCCATTGCACCACCTGGTATAGACAACAACAATTGGGAGCTCAAAACCGGACTCATTCAGATGGTGCAGAACAACCAATTTTTGGGAAGGATGAATGAGGACCCTCACCAACACCTTAAGCGTTTCATTCAGTTGTGCAACACAGTGAAGACTAATGGTGTTCCTCCAGAATCCTACTACCTGAGGCTATTCCCACTCTCACTTTCTGACAAGGCTATTATGTGGCTAGACAGTCATGCAGAATGCACTTTCACTACATAGGATAAATTGACTAAGGCATTCCTACAACAGTACTTCCCACCATCAAAGACAGCACATTTCAGGAACAAGATCATCTCGTTCCGTTTTATGGATGGTGAGACTCTCTACGAGGCTTGGGAGAGGTACAAAGAGCTTATGAGACTGTGCCCTCACCATAACCTGGAGCTGTGGCAGATCATGGACACCTTCTATCAGGGAATCGACCAGGGGATGCTCACCTTGATAAAACAAACAGCTGGTGGAGGACTTACTGGAGTTCCCCTGGAAGAGACCTATGTTATCGTAGAGAAAGCGGCTCAAGATTTCCACCTCTGGACGAGTGATCGAGGTAATCTTAAGGATAAGAAGGGTGTGAATGATCTCTACGTCGTTGATAACACTAATGACGTTGCTGAGTTGACCAACACACTAAAGATACTTGCATCTGAAATCAAAAACCTAAGGAATGACCCCTCAATGAAGTCATCTGATGTTGCTAATGTGGCCGTCTATTGTCAGATATGTGGCTCTCCTTCTCATTTTGCAGATAGCTGTCCGGTGATGGGACAAGATAATAACGGCGGAAACCAGGAGGATGCCAATTATGTAGGGCAATACAATCAAGGAACCGGTTTCACCTCCGGATCAGGCATGAACCAATCTCTGGTGAGACAGAATTAATGATCCAAGCCAACATAATATTGTTGCACTTGTCCCAACGAGCACCTTGATAAGCATCAACCGGCCTCGGAAAGTCTCCACGAAGAAAACCAAGTTTCATCTTGATTCCCAGCGCCATCTCCATGGATTTACGCCAATTGAGGTAATTCTTATCACTAATTAAGGGTTGAGTAACCAACAACACCGCCACATTCTCATTGCTATTCACAAACAATTGATCATCCGCCATGTGAACAACTGGCGTAGCAGCCGCCGTAGACGATGAGGTTGCGGGAACAGTTGAAATCCATTCACGCTGGTCAACAACAACAGAAAACACAATCGAGGATCGCAACAGAATCACAGCAGAATCACGCAATCAAAGAGCAAGAATCATATCGGATCAATGTCGTTCATCTGATACAATGAAGAAATTGAGCAGTGATCATCATCGGAACATGATCGGAGAACGATTGATGATGATCAGAGCTCAAGAAGACGAAGAGCGAGAGAGGATTTTAACTAACCCTAATTTTGTATTGATTTTTGATAAACGAGAACAAAGGCACAAAAGTCTGTTATAACAGACTTTTGCAAAGTTTACATTGAGTACACTAAAGACCCCAGAGAGACACTAAATACAAAATCAATTCTTGATAATTACAAAAATGACCCAGCCGATCGGCTAACGCCTGAGCAATAATCCAGCCGATCGGCTGATCATAGCTTAACATGCTTTTTATCCTCAATAGCTCTTCGGGATGCCGCGAAGCCTCTCGTCTCAGCGCGATCGCGAAGGTAAGAGTTCGATCGTTGGTCTTGCTTACGTAGGTTTAGTCGATCTGTATGGCTGTGCTTGATATTCAATTTTACAAAATTGAAACCATTGGATCAAACAGCTGGATTGAATAAAGTATTGATTGGTCACCAGAGATCTCCTTTATAGATAGGTCAATGATCGGTAAATGAAATAATTGACCCATTAGTGTGCGCTGTTGCGTAGCCTAGTGTCTGTATCTCAATGTGAATCAATTTGTGCAAAATTTAAATATCGGAATTGCTTACTTGCAAGTAACATTCAGATGAGGTAGTCGTGTTTTACTCACAGTCGGATACATTTATAATTTTTTGATATTTTACACATCAAGGATGGTAGACGCATACTGATGATACAAGCAGCTTTTTTAGACATAGCTCTTAATAGATGTGCTGTAATTGTCCATATCATCGAAATATTTAGACCAAAGCATGACGCCTCCATATTTGCTAGATCCTTTGATGCTCGGAAGCACCTTTGAAGTGAGATCAGAAATAGGGATGAATCCGCTACCTGCAGCTTGTGGGGCTGCTGGTAGACCCAAAAAGATCTTGTTTGCTGGAATGGCCGTGGTCCATTGTTTCCACGCATTTTCAAAGTTTGTGATATTTGCAGGGTTGTATTGGCATGGAGGGTTGTTGAAGAACTGAACCCAGACATTGTCGAACACGCCGGTTGTTAGCGCATCTCCAATCCATGCGTCTGGGAAAGGACATTGCGGAGCAGCAGTTATATACACCTTCTTTCCTCGCCTGCTGTATGCTGACAGGTACCTGCCATATTACAAATTTATAAGACATTTTTTCCTTTCGGCTAAGTATTTAGAACAGCAAACTCTAGCTTTTATATGTGTTGAAGCTTTACCTTGCTAATTCACCCCAGTGTTCATTTGTCCCGACTTCAATATCAAAATCAATTCCATCCAGCACAGCGGCGCCTAGAGGTCGCGCTGAAGAACTGCCTCCCAAGAAATTGTTCCACAGGTATGTTGCCACTTGTCTAGCATCTTCAGAAGATGCAAGGGAGTAGCTGCCAATAGCACCTCCGATAGAAAGTAGAACCTTGACCTCTTTCGCCTGACAAGATTGTATGTCTGCGCTCAACTTGGTGCAGCCATTGGAGTAAGGATCACAGTGCCCTGCAAAATTCAGCATCGGGTTCGCTCCATTTCCAAATGTAGGCAAAAATGCCAAGATCACATAATCATAGTTCCCAGTTTCACAAGTTTCAGCCAATGTGCCTTCATTCCCGTTCTGACCCCAATAGATGGCTATCCCGCCCGCTTGCGAACCAACTGCTAAAAGCAGCAATGCCAGACTTTTGACAGCAAGTGTAACCATTGATGCATACTTTGAAGAAGCCATCAAAGAGATGTAAGTGTATATATATTGCGTAATTGTGTGTTCTTCATTTCTGTAGCAATTGGTCCTTATATAAGAAATCATAGAGCTAGCCATCCCAGGACCGTAGTTCTGCGTGGCGTGCCATTCCGTCAGCCTTAATTCCTGATTCTGTACTGTAACTGCTTGTAGTGTTTTGCTAAAGTATGAACGGCATGAAGAAAGCTTTGTCCATTATCTGCTGTCTCATATGATTTGTAACCTTTTAATTACCGGTGATTATATTCTGTCTATTTTTACAACTAATTTGGAGTTTACTTCTTGGCATAGCACAGATGTTGCTACCTATTGATTTATGGGCTTCAAAGTTTACATATCAATACACACTGCTTGCACCTTTGTTTCTTGGACCAGCAGAAGTATAGCAACGAAGGATGTTGCCATCTGCAGCCAATATCAGGACCATGAAACCATTTTAACTGACATTACGTACTAATTTGTTTTTTTTTTCCTCATTTACTGATGGGCGACGAACAACTCAAAATGATATAATAATAATAATAATAATAATAATATAGGGTAGGATTCCATGACAAAGCCATCTTTTCATCCAATGTACGGTCAAGATTAAATGTGATTTGTATTAAAAATCGTATTTATTTCATGATTAATTAAACTTAAAGGACAAATTAGGGAAAAGAAATATCAATAAACCTTAATCGGCTATTCACTCGACAATCTCTACACCCACAAAAATCAAAATACGAAATCGATCGATGCCACTCTATGCAAAATCGGTGACTCTGCGACACTTCTGCTACTCTTCTGTTGGATCGAAGTGTTAGCGAAATACGATAATCTATCAGACGGAAATTAAGAGTTGATTTTATATTGTTTTCCGTTTGATAGTTTAACGTAGCAGCGGAATATTGATGCAGGAAAGTGACGGCAGAAATAACAACACAAGGATATATAGTGGAAAACCTTATCAAAACTATTATAAGATTAAAAACCACTACCTTTCAGTTTCCACTGAAAGGATTTTCGAAATCAGATTATTCCTTTTATTCCCGATATGCTTGTAGGGTTTACAAACTAGATCACACAGATTCTATTTGATGACCTCTACTCAACCAGATGGAATAATCGATTTCTACCACAAACCTCCGTGTGTTGCTACAACGAGCTTTCTTCCTTCAGTGCGATTCCGCCGTTCTTTTCTCAAGAACACTCTGTCGTTCTGCTCTCTAGAACTGCGCCGCAATCTCTCTAGAAGCTCTCTTGGAAAACCACACTTTGCATCTGCAAACCCTAGCTCCTTTTATTGGGCGGCTGGATCTCGTTATCTGGGCCCAATGTCCTGGCCCAGTCTTGATTTCCGAAACCCTAGCGTCTTTTCCCAAAACGACAGAACTCCTTTTTCTTCTGGAATCTTCTCTTTGTCTGTTTGTTTACTTAACACAATTTGCCACCTCCAACCTGTAGGGTATATCCATCTCATGGAAATTTGTTCTTTAATCTGTTAGATGGATTTCTGCACACTTAGACAAAACATTAGCTAAGTGTTTGTGATCATCAAAACAAATGGGTTCCAACAAATTCCCCCTTTTTGATGATGACAAACACTTCTTCAATAAAACAGAAATCCATCATAAGTAATTCAATTCATCACTAGTCCAGCAGATAGACTTTTAATCAGTTTCTGTTAGCAAGATAGAAGCCAGACAGATTTACGAACTCATGACAGTTCCCCCTTAGATGGGCATTAGATTTGAGTTTTAGTGATGACTTCCCCCTCAGGTGGTGCATCCATGTTATCTTCCCCCTTTTGGCATCATTAAAAAGGTCGCAATTTAAGAAAACCAAGTAATGGAAGGAAACTGCAAATTTCATTTTCAATTAGGCAAAAGTCCCCTGAGGGGCACACAGCAAGCAGACAATTAAAAGTACTTTCAAACATAAACAGAGCAAAGTCACGAAGTAAAAATCATGAAGGAGGAGGATGATGTGGGATGGATATCAAGGGAAGGGAACCATGAGACAGAAGCTGGGTTAATCTCTCACTAAAGTCTTCAAATGGTCAACCAATTCTGTCCCAACGAATCTCAACTGGCGATTCAGCTCCTGAATCTCTTCCTTGATTTGCGTCCCATGTATCATATTGATCTTAGCGGACTCATCCAACTCCTGCAACATGACAGGCAGCGATGCAAGCACATCCACTTTGGCTTGCAAATCCTCCATTCCATCAACAACTGACTTTTGCAACATCTTCTCACACAATTCCTCCAGATTTCCCACCTTATCTGTCAGCAGCACTACCTTCTCAGACAAGCTTTTCAACACCTCAATCACAGCTGGTGATCCCTCATCTGGATCCAGCGGTTGCTGATCCAGAGGATCCACCTCTTGAGGTGCTTCTACCATAACAGGGGTAGGAACGTACGAGTCGTTATTCCAACCAGTCCCTTGTACAAACTCCCAGTTCCAGCTCGCCATGGTCTGTTCCTCAAGAGCGAAGGACAGCTGACTCTCCATTTCTGGCTGGTAGATTCCAATTTGACAAGGATTTTCTTAACAATTCCTGGGAATGGCAGACCTTGCGTCTTACTGCTGGCCGCTTTATCCATGTGCTTGAATATCTGCATTGGAAGATGGATCTGAGCCTTCCCTTGGAGTTTATCCAGCAGAAGAAAGTCCTGGAAGTTGAGCACATCATGCTTCTGTGTTCTGGGAGTGATAGAGGTGCAAATCAGCTTGTGAAGGATTCGATTGGTTAAGTACAACGTGTTGGCTTTCCCTTGATGAGAGACATTGTTGGGATCTCCCCCCACTCTTCTAATCACGTCCCCCTTCGCCACCGACTCAGGCTAAATCCCCTTATTATAATCCTCATATCCTCGAGCTGGAACTCCTAGCAGATCACCCAACTCCCGGCAAGAGAATACTTGCTCTGCTCCGCCAATCACAAACGTGGCCAAAGGCATTCCTCTCAACTCCTCTAGCTTAAACTTTGAATAAAATTCCCTCACTCTATCTTCATCCACCAACACCTCCTCTCGAAATAAATGATCCCATCCTTGGGCAATAAGAGTATTACTAACCTTATCAAGTTGGAACTGAGCCAAAAACTCACGATCAATCGTCATTTCAGGAATTACGAACCTTCTCTTCATGAGCTTTTCCTCCTCTGCCTCCGGAGCAGGAACCTCCTTCTTTACTACTGGTGGAAGATCCTTTGAGGTACGCTTGCTTTTCCGGGTGGGTTTTTCTGAGGCGGCCGGCTTCCTCTTCTTACTGCCAGAAGTTGCAGCGACACTGGTTCTCTTTTTGTTCGGTGGAGACCCCTTCGTCACTGGGTTTGTCACCTCTTCCGGCACACATCGGACTGATTCAGAGGATGCTTCCAAGGTCTTTGATTGTTCCACCGCAGCTTCACTCACGCTCATTCCTTGAGCCCTTAGTTTGGCAATCATTTCAGAGATTGACATTTCTCCTGAGGCAGCCATGGAATTTTCTGGGCAGAATTAGGGTTTCGGCAATTGGGGTTTTCTTTAAGGAAGAGAGCAAATAGTTGTGAGGCTTTACCGACTCGCTTCTCTTTAATATCGAAAACAAACCCTCGAAATTACCTTTCAAAATTTAAAAAAGAGGCCCAACCGCCATATCAATTAGATTCATCGAATCAATTTGTGCAGATAATCTGCCTTTCGAACTTCAAAAAGATAATTAATGACCGCCTTGAGAATTCCTAAAACAAATAGAATTCCACCACGTGTCCGTCTGGGAGAAGATCTGATATTATTTGCCTTGACTACACACGCCTTTTGGCTTGTTCCTTTCCCCAATAGTCGGTCCACATTCCAATAACATCAATTACAGTACACGCCATCATTCAAGTCTGCTTTACAGCTTTTTGCTTTTTACTGAGTAATCAAATCACCATAAATGCATGTCTGAACTGCCATACAGCTTGCATCCATTCTTTAGCAATGATCAGAGATCAACCCATCCACAGAGTCGATTGAACCAATTTTGTACCAGCTTGAGATTAACCCGTTCTCTATTGTCTCATGGTTTACACAAGGGTTGTAGTGCTTTCGGTTTACCCAAGAGGTACAAGGAAAAACACTACTTATTCACGAAACAACCAATTTTTCAAGTCTGAGCAAAGTAATATCATGCAGTGTGGAGAAAAAAAAATGTGATATTTCATAATCAAAGGGCTAAACAATCACCAAACAGTCTCCACATGTTATAGGCTTAGGTTGGTCTTAGAGAACTTCCATGGCATGTATTGAGGGTTCAAATTGGAAGTCTCTTTTGGGCTACAAGGAAGTCTGTGACATGCTCAGATTTGCTATCCAGCAATTTTAATTTATCAAGCAAGCATGGTGAACACACAGAGAGACTTTCACACGGTTTTTCAACTTCATAAGCAGCAACTCCATGCAATGGTAACTTAGCAGGCAACCTAATCTAGCCAATCATTGGAGAAATCTACCATGTAATACAGACTAGGTAAGGGAGGTCATACCTAGTTCAAGCCTTAGCTTCTCATAGGGCTCCCTGTGCAGTGCTTTCGTAAAGATGTCGGCAATCTGCTCCTCAGTTCTGCAGTAATTCATGGCAATAATTCCTTTTTCTACACAATCACGCAGAAAGTGATATCTGATTTCTATGTGTTTGGTGCGTGAAAACTGCACTGGATTTTTAGAAATGTTAATTGCACTAGTGTTATCACATAGAATAGAAATGCAATCAAGATTGACACCAAAATCACTTAGCTGTTGTTTTATCCATATGAGTTGTGCGCAGCAAGCGGCGGCAGTAATATACTCGGCCTCTGCAGTGGATAGAGCAATGGAAGATTGCTTCTTGGAACCCCATGAGATCAGACAGGGTCCAAGGAATTGTGCCATCCCTGAGGTGGATTTTCTATCTGACTTGCAGCCAGCGTAGTCAGCATCTGTATAGGCCGTCAAGCGTAAATCCCCTCCCTTGGGATAGAAAAGGCCTAGATCATCCGTCCCTTTTAGGTACCGTAGAATCCTTTTCACGGCTTTGATGTGTGTCTCTCTGGGATCTGCCTGAAATCTGGCACATAGACAAACACTAAACAGAATGTCAGGTCTACTAGCCGTTAGATATAAGAGAGAGCCTATCATTCCCCTGTATAGGGTTGGATCCACTTGAAGGGAGGACTCATCCTTTCCCAAGGAGTCATTGGGTGACATCGGTGTGGCACATGGCTTTGCGGATTCCATCCCAAATTTCTTCAGAATTTCCCTCACATATTTCTGCTGATGGATCTGGGTTCCATCTTCATTTTGAAACACTTGAAGCCCCAGAAAATATTTCAACTCTCCCACCATACTCATCTCAAACTCACTTGACATTAGATCTGTAAACCTTTTCACAAGCAGGGGGTTAGTTGATCCGAAAATAATATCATCAACATATACCTGAACCACAAGAGTGTCTGCTCCTTCTATCAGAAGGAATAGCGTTTTGTCCACCTCTCCTCTGACAAATCCATGTGATAGAAGGAACACAGACAACCTTTCGTACCAAGCGCGAGGAGCTTGTTTCAGCCCGTACAATGCCTTGTCCAGGATATACACATGATCAGGATGATCTTTGTCCTCGAATCCAGGAGTTTGACTTACATACACTTCTTCTTTTAACACCCCATTAAGAAAGGCCGTCTTCACATCCATCTGTTGCAAGGCGAAGCCATGATATGTCGAGTATGCAATAAGCAATCTAATTGCTTCAAGTCTGGCAACTGGAGCGAAGGTTTCATCGTAATCTATTCTCTCTTGTTGATTGTAACCTTTTACCACCAGACGGGCTTTGTTCCTTACAACTGTTCCCTTATCATCCATCTTGTTCCTAAAGACCCATTTTGTTCCAATTACGTTCTTATCCTTAGGTCTAGGAATCAGACGCCAAACTTTGTTTCTCTCAAATTGGTGCAACTCCTCTTGCATAGCATTGATCCATTCTGGGTCTTTGAGCACTTCCGTCACCGTCTTCGGTTCTGCAAAAGAAACAAACGAAGCGAATCCACAGAATTGATGTAAATTATTACGATCTACCTGTTCCTGAGATATGTAGCATTGATAGTCTTCAAATCTGTCAGGTCGACGAACCATCCGTCCATAACGAGTGGTTCTGAATTCCCCCTCAGTATTTGCGGGTGTGGGTTCAGCAGCCATTGCTCCATCTCCAGGAATCTCTTGGTTGGCTTCCACCACAGGGTCATCATTTTCATTTCCACCCGGCGGATCAGTAATTTCCTGATGATCTGCCTGATTGACTGGTAGTTCATTATCTGCCTGGTGGATATCCAAGTGAGGCATTTCAGCAGGGGGTGCTTGAGGAGGTTCCCAGTTAGGATCTGACTCATCGATGAACTGAAGCTCCCCAGCATCAAGCATAGCCGCTGATGAGGAATCCCGTATCAAGTGACCAGCTATCAATATTTCGTCGAACTTCACGTGCACACTTTCCTCAACTTGTTCTAACCTCAGATTGTAAATCTTGTAGGCCTTGCTGTGACTGGAATATCCAACGAAAACTCCTTCATCGCTCCTCGCATCAAACTTACCCAAGCTATCTTTTCCGTTGTTGTGGACAAAGCATTTGCACCCGAAGACCCTTAGATGGGAAATGTTTGGCTTTCGTCCACGCAGAAGTTCATAAGGCGTTTTTCCTATCATGGCTCGAAGTGATGCTCTGTTTAGAATATGGCAAGCAGCATGCACTGCTTCTGCCCAGAAGCTTTTTGGAACCTTGCTGGCAATAAGCATCGTCCGTGACATATCCTCCAAAGTCCTGTTCTTTCGTTCCACCACGCCGTTTTGCTGTGGTGTCCGTGGGGCGGAGAAATTATGATCAATACCTTTATCCCTGCACAACGAAAGAAACTGCACATTCCGGAACTCAGTTCCGTTGTCAGTACGAATGGAGGCCAATTTTCGGTTTAGCTTATTTTCTATCATCTTTAACCATGCTTCAAATTCAGCGTAAGTTTGAGATTTTGTGCATAGAAAGATAGTCCAAGTATACCTGGAGTAGTCATCGACTATGACCAGAATATACCTGTTTCCACCACGACTAATCACGTTGACGGGGCCGCATAAATCCATGTGGATCATGTCCAGTGGTGCAGATGTGCTTACAGCTTGCTTTGATGGAAACGACGTTCGTGCTTGCTTTCCTGTAGCACACGCACTGCATATCTGCCCATAGGCGCTTTCCACCTTGGGCAATCCGACGACCAGTTCTTTCAGATGGAGCTTGTGCAATAATCTCATGCTCGCGTGCCCGAATCTCTTATGCCATAAGATGGAATCTTCAGTGATGCTTGCAAGGCAGAGTTCTTCTTCAGGAGTGAATTCTGGATCAACAGTATAGATTTCTCCCATACGAATTCCCCTTAGAACTGTTTTACCTGTCTCATTGCATCTTACTAGACAGTCATTAGAGTTGAAAATAACATGATTTTTTCCATTTAAGCACAACTGAGATACACTTAGCAGATTATATCTCAAATTTTCAACCAAGCTCACCTCCCTTATTCGGATAGTGTCCGAAATCCTTACCTCTCCTATAGCTTTCACCTTTCCTTCACTTTTATTTCCGAAGATTATGCTTTCTCCGGAGTGTTTATGGAGCGAGTCGAACCATTCTTGATTCCCGGTCATGTGTCTTGAGCAGCCACTGTCCAGGTACCAGGGACGAGACCTCACTCCTTCCTGCAGAAAAAAGATTAGTTTTTGCGAACCCAGATAAGCTTGGGCTTACTGGGTTTAGGAACGAATCTAGCAGTTGGAACATAAAGAGATTGATAAGAAACATCATTGTTAGTTAGATCAATCCTTTTCTTGGGTGTCTTTCTTGGTCTACCACGGATTGCTGGGTCATAGTGAGAGTGATAGTGATCGACTCTGTCCTTTCTGCAATATAGATTGACCCTTTTCTGATAGTGATCAATTCTGTCTTTTCCACCATATGGATTGACTGTCCTCTGATGGTGATCAACTCTGTCTTTTCTACCATATGGATTAATCTTCCTCTGACGGCCTGCCACTACCCAGTTGCGGTTCCTTTCATCCATCTCCCTTAGCTTTGGGCATTCAACTCTGTAATGTCCTTGCTGCCCGCAGCCATAGCATAATCTATGGCACGGAAGATCCACATACTTGCTTCTACCAGGTGGTGTAGATGTTCTCTTCTTCCTCGCTCGAAAGTCTATCCTTGAGGGCCTTCTACTCAGATTCATCTTCTGCCACATTTCATAGGCTTTCCTTGCCTTGAAAGGGACAGACTCCGAGTCATGGATGTGGTATCCCTCCTGTGGACTAGCTTCCTTTCTTGTCTGTCTGACGGTTTGAGTTCTTCTATTCGGGCGAGAACTCTCTCCTGGTTCCATCATTACATCTTTTCCTTTAGACGGCTTTTCTTCTTCGTATCCAAAGCCTGGTCTAACAAATTTTTCTTTGTAGTCCTTCTTTTCTTCTTCAACCCTTTTAGCTTCCAACTCACGGAGCCATTTTTCTTTCTTTACAGCTTTCTCGCTTCTGAGCTCAGCTACTATATGGAGGAGTTCCTCATTATTCTGTCTGTGGTTTGCCAGCTCCCTTTCCAACTCTTCAACCTTGGTGTTGAAATCAGTCATCTCGATGTTTCCGATTGTCATGCGTTCCAACTCCTCACTCAGTTTGCTTATCTGTCTTTCTTTTCTTGCACAAGTAAGACACTTGCATACATGCTCTGCCATTTCCTTCTCAAGGCGCATAGCTTTGTTTGCCCATAGATTGTTCTCTTTTATGTCGGCGTGATGTTCCTGTTGCATACTAGATATTTTGTTCTCCATTCTTTGAATTTTCTCGAGGAGTTTGGTTATTGTTTCTGCAAAGTCAGATTCAGAAAATACCTCATCAGTAAAGGAGTCAGTATCTGTTACCTGGTTTGATGCAGAGTGAGCCATCAAGCAGGGCTCCTTGGCGCATTTTCCATCATCGCTGTCTGAATCTCCACAAGCTGCAAACATGGCGTGAGCTGGCTTTGGAGCAGGTTCTTCTCCTTTCTTTCTGCTGTAGCAGTCTGCGGACAGATGTCCCTTCTTTTGGCAGTGATAGCATACCCTATCTTCCTTTTCCTTTGACTTCCCTTTGTCTTCATTTGAAGCGACACCCTTGTTCCATTTGGAGAATTTTCCACGACTTCCTCCAGCTCTAAAGTCTCTCCTGCCTTTGCCAAGGTTGGCCTGATTCAATGCTTTCGTTAAGAGTGCTATCTCGTCATCTTCCTTTGGTGATCCATTTCCATGTGACAGATCAAGAGCCTTTTCAACTTTCAGGGCTATGGCCTGAGATTTTTCCGACTGTCTCCTAGCAATTTTCCTTTCAGTGATGCCAGCTTGACTCTGAAGGTTAGCGACCAGTTCCTCAAGAGTAATATCCTTAATTCCCTTTTGAGCCTGCAGCGCCAAGGTTACGTGATCCCACTTTGAGTTCAAAGCCTGCATGAACTGGTGTGTGATTTTCCATTCCGGGAGCTTCTCATTCAAGTATTCCAGCTGTCCAATGATGACTTGGAACCGGGTGTAGAAATCTTCAAGAGATTCATCCTTCTTCTGCACAACAGATTCATAGTCTTTTATAGCAGCCAAGATTCTGTTCCTCTTGATATCCTCATTCCCTCCATATAATCTGACCAATCCATCGTACATCTCCTTTGCGGTTTTGTACATAGCCACTTTTATCTGATCTCCGGGAGAAAGAGCCATGTAGAGGACCTTTTTTGCTCTAGCGTTTTTCTCAAGTTTTTTGTAATCCTCATCCGTGTATTTGTCCTTTGTCTTCTCCACTGGTTTCTCAGGATCTGATGTATCAGGAGGAATGGTGAGTGGTCCTGACTCGAAGATGCTCCAGAGCTGTCCATCCAGCGAGCAGACGTGTGCCTCGAACTGGTCCTTCCACCAGTCGAACTGCCCGGGCTTCAACAGCGGCGGTTTCCAAAATGAATCACTGATAGACGACATACTTTTCCTGTAAGCTAACACACAAATCTAGAACCATCGGCTCTGATACCACGTGTTGGATCGAAGTGTTAGCGAAATACGATAATCTATCAGACGGAAATTAAGAGTTGATTTTATATTGTTTTCCGTTTGATAGTTTAACGTAGCAGCGGAATATTGATGCAGGAAAGTGACGGCAGAAATAACAACACAAGGATATATAGTGGAAAACCTTATCAAAACTATGATAAGATTAAAAACCACTACCTTTCAGTTTCCACTGAAAGGATTTTCGAAATCAGATTATTCCTTTTATTCCCGATATGCTTGTAGGGTTTACAAACTAGATCACACAGATTCTATTTGATGACCTCTACTCAACCAGATGGAATAATCGATTTCTACCACAAACCTCCGTGTGTTGCTACAACGAGCTTTCTTCCTTCAGTGCGATTCCGCCGTTCTTTTCTCAAGAACACTCTGTCGTTCTGCTCTCTAGAACTGCGCCGCAATCTCTCTAGAAGCTCTCTTGGAAAACCACACTTTGCATCTGCAAACCCTAGCTCCTTTTATTGGGCGGCTGGGTCTCGTTATCTGGGCCCAATGTCCTGGCCCAGTCTTGATTTCCGAAACCCTAGCGTCTTTTCCCAAAACGACAGAACTCCTTTTTCTTCTGGAATCTTCTCTTTGTCTGTTTGTTTACTTAACACAATTTGCCACCTCCAACCTGTAGAGTATATCCATCTCATGGAAATTTGTTCTTTAATCTGTTAGATGGATTTCTGCACACTTAGACAAAACATTAGCTAAGTGTTTGTGATCATCAAAACAAATGGGTTCCAACATCTTCGACGCCAATCAGACAAATCCGAACACAGTCAACCAAGTTTAAGGTATGTTGTCTACGAATTAAAGGGTTTGAAGCTTTCCGATTCTAGCAGGGTCTAAGAATTTTAGGGTTTACGGGGATACTTGAAGGAACTTGAATGTGGTCTACGAATTTAAAGGTCTACAATTTCGTTTGAGGATTTCGGATATTGGTAGAACCCTAAAATTCGTAGTTTCGTGAATCAGAATTCGTAGCCACTTGCGGTGATATTTTTTGTCAAAGTCGTGTAGAAGCTTCCTAGAGTGTTTGATTCCTATTTTATGAAAAGTAGTGGTATGAAACTTCATAGAGTGTTTGATTCGTATTTTATATAGCCTATAATTCATAGAATTTAAGTTAGAATTCGTAGCTTTAGGATAAAAATCATTATAGACATTGGAATAATATGAAACAAACTTAGTAGCAGAAGTGTTTTAATTTGTAGTCTTTCCGGAGGTGGAAAGAATGGATCCACAAAGAAGTCCAGTGTGGTCGAACACCAACCATCACAATTCAAAGAATATCAATTGTGATGCGAAGTTTAAGCATCTTGATTGCCGGCTTGAAAAGAGAAACTTCGGATAACATCTGTATTGGTCGGTGCTGGGACATGTAAAGTTTTGATTGATTAATCTTACAGATTAAAGAGAAGATGAAATCAAACTAAAAGCTTGTCTGTCATACATCTTTAGGAACTCAATGGTGCTACGGATACATGGGTGAGACTAGCAAGACAAGAGGGATGGGATTGGAGGTCGATCAAAGCCAAATGTATATGTTGAGTCTGGTTTTTCTTTATGTCTTGGTCCCATGTCTGTTATTGTGTCCGTTTGTGCAGGTGTCATTTTAGTCGTTGTGTTCTTGTACTGCCCGTGAGGCTTAGTATTGTTATAAAAAAAAGAATGTGCACTGGAGTGCGAGTTCAAAGTTTCCTTTAAAAAAATATAAAATTCGTAATTTGAAAATTAAAATGCGTCAAAATACGTAATTTAAAAATCAAAATTCATAGCAATTAGTAAAAAAGTAATCCAATTAAAAACTTTAGTGTTTGTGGTGGAGGAATTGTGCAGCGATCATCAGCGAAACATGATTGAAGAACGATTAATGATGATCGGAGCTCAAGAAGACGAAGAGCGAGAGAGGATTTTAACTAACCCTAATTTTGTATTAATTTTTGATAAACGAGAACAAAAGCGCAAAAGTCTGTTATAACAGACTTTTGCAAAGTTTACAAAGAGTACACTAAATACCCCCAAAGAAATGACTAAATACAAAATCAGTTCTTGATAATTACAAAAGTGACTCAGCCGGTCGGCTAACGCCTGAGCAATAATCCAGCCGGTCGGATGATCATTGCTTAACAGGCTTTTTATCCTCAATAGCCCCCCCCCCCCCCCCCCCCCCTCAAGCTTAACGCATGAAGCTTGTTGATAACGTTGAGCTTGCAGGACAGGTGCAGAAGACGATCAGCTGAAAGAGCTTTAGTAAAGAGGTCAGTCGTCTGTTCACAAGTAGGGACAAACTGAGGACTAATCAATCAAGAAGTGAAGTGCTGCCTTACCACATGACCGTCCAATTCAACATGCTTGGTCCGTTCATGGAAGACTGGGTTCCGGGCTATGTGCATAGCAGCATGATTATCACAATGAAGAGGCACATGTGATTGAATAAAGACCTGGAAATCAGCTAGAACCCTTACAAGCCATGCTGTCTCACAGCAAGTGTGTGCCATAGCCCTGTATTCAGCCTCAACTGAAGATCTGGAAACAGTAGCTTGCTTCTTTGTCTTTCATGAAATGAGAGCATCACCCAAAGTAACAGCATAGCCAGTGATGGATCTTCTGGTGATAGGACAGGCTCCCCAGTCTGCGTCACAGATGGCTGAGAGCTTTAGTTGGTTGCCACTGGGGTAGAATAAGCCTCGTGCTGGAGCCATCTTGAGATATCTGAGAACCTTGTGGGCTGCTTTGAGGTGATCATCAGTAGGCTTTTTTTTCTCTGGTTGGGGTGCGCCAGGCTTGAGCAGTAGTGCAACGCTCAAGCAACGCGCTAGAATTCGTAGCTTTAGGATAAAAATCATTATAGACATTGGAATAATATGAAACAAACTTAGTAGCAGAAGTGTTTTGTAGTCTTTCCGGAGGTGGAAAGAATGGATCCACAAAGAAGTCCAGTGTGGTCGAACACCAACCATCACAATTCAAAGAATATCAATTGTGATGCGAAGTTTAAGCATCTTGATTGCCGGCTTGAAAAGAGAAACTTCGGATAACATCTGTATTGGTCGGTGCTAGGGACATGTAAAGTTTTGATTGATTAATCTTACAGACTAAAGAGAAGATGAAATCAAACTAAAAGCTTGTCTGTCATACATCTTTAGGAACTCAATGGTTGCTACGGATACATGGGTGAGACTAGCAAGACAAGAGGGTTGGGATTGGAGGTCGATCAAAGCCAAATGTATATGTTGAGTCTGGTTTTTCTTTATGTCTTGGTCCCATGTCTGTTATTGTGTCCGTTTGTGCAGGTGTCATTTTAGTCGTTGTGTTCTTGTACTGCCCGTGAGGCTTAGTATTGTTATAAAAAAAAGAATGTGCACTGGAGTGCGAGTTCAAAGTTTCCTTTAAAAAAATATATAATTCGTAATTTGAAAAATAAAATACGTCAAAATACGTAATTTAAAAATCAAAATTCATAGCAATTAGTGAAAAAGTAATCCAATTAAAAACTTTAGTGGCATGTCTTGTAAAATTAAATTACTTTAAAACTTCACCAATGCTTTATTTCCTTCCTTGAAAAAAATTTATATAATTAGTAGTTCATAGTACATAAATCGTAGTAACTACGAGTTTTATCACAGTGATTCCTTGTATTACAAATTTTGGTCACAAAGATGGCTACGAATTTTGCTCGTAACTGTTACGAATTTTAGTCATTGGTGACTGCTACAAATTTTGTTTGTAACTGTTACGAAATTTGGTATTTTGTTTGTAACTGTTACGAATTTTGATCACAGTGACTGCTACGAGTTTTATTTGTAACCTTACGAAATTTACAAATTTTGTTCCTTGTTACAAATTTTGTTCTTTAAGTCTACGAATTTTATTCTTTGTGTGTAAGATTTTTATATTACAAACTTTATTCTTTGTTACGAATTTTATTTGTAACCGTACGAATTTTACAAAGTTTGTTCCTTGTTACGAATATTGTTTTTTAAATCTATGAATTTTATTTTTTGAGTCTACGATTTTTACATTACAAACTTTTGTCAATTCAGAGCATGATCGATAGATGTAAGCAATCCCGCTCAAATCAAGTTGTTGTAGTAGAGCTGCTGTCAGAGTATATATTCTGCAATGATGATGGACAGCGTTGAGAAGGAGAGGATTAAAGGAGTCCACCCAAAAGTAAAATTGGACTATTTTCCAATTGGCACGCATGTCATGATGCATCAAGCAGATTGGCCACCGTCTAAGGGGAGGATTGGGACTTCAAAGTATGACGTTTTTTATGAACGAGAGTTAGTAACGCTGATTGGAGATTTGAGGAAGAGCTTCTTTTTTTTCTCTCTTCAGAATAGCTAAATCCTCTACTTCAAAGAAATAGAGGTTAAAATCTGCCGCCATAAGGCTTACAATTTGAGAGACTACCACTATCAATTTTTTCCTAAAAGCATTTGCGGTGGACGACCGATGGTCCATTCTCATCATAGTCCCCTTTAGTGATATGCTAGTTTTGAGTAAATACGACTTTGGCAAGTATCGCGCCTCCGATCCATGCTGAATACTTCAGCAAGTCCTCTGGCATGTACTCTGGGGGCTTCATGAGTGAAGGGCGGATGAAGAACACAAATCAGCTTCTTTCTGGAACCTATCTTCGAACCCATTCATAAAAACAATACCACCGCAGAGCACGTTGTTTTCTAGAACACAACTTCCCATCATGATTAACAATACAGAAATAACAACCGAGTAAAATGAAAAGCAAAATTCTTCCTCTTTAAACAGACGACCACCTTCTTTTGTGATGAAGAGTCAACCCCCAGTAAAGCAAAATTCGAACCCCCAAAGATTCTGTTGGATCGAAGTGTTAGCGAAATACGATAATCTATCAGACGGAAATTTAGAGTTGATTTTAAATTGTTTTCCGTTTAATAGTTAACGTAGCAGCGGAATATTGATGCAGGAAAATAACGGCAGAAATAACAACACAAAGATATATAGTGGAAAACCTTATCAAAACTATGATAAGATTAAAAACCACTACCTTTCAGTTTCCACTGAAAGGATTTTCGAAATCAGATTATTCCTTTTATTCCCGATATGCTTGTAGGGTTTACAAACTAGATCACACAGATTCTATTTGATGACCTCTACTCAACCGGATGGAATAATCGATTTCTACCACAAACCTCCGTGTGTTGCTTCAACGAGCTTTCTTCCTTCAGTGCGATTCCACCGTTCTTTACTCAAGAACACTCTATCGTTCTGCTCTCTAGAACTGCGCCGCAATCTCTCTAGAAGCTCTTGGAAACCGCACTTAGCATTTGCAAACCCTAGTTCCTTTTATAGGGCGGCTGGGTCTCGATATCTGGGCCCAATGCCCTGGCCCAGTCTTGTTTTCCGAAACCCTAGCGTCTTTTTCCCAAAACGACAGAACTCCTTTTTCTTCTGGAATCTTCTCTTTGTCTGTTTGTATACTTAACATAATTTGCCACATCCAACCTGTAGGGTATATCCATCTCATGGAAGTTTGTTCTTTAATCTGTTAGATGGATTTCTGCACACTTAGACAAAACATTAGCTAAGTGTTTGTGATCACCAAAACAAATGGGTTCCAACAAATTCCCCCTTTTTGATGATGACAAACACTTCTTCAATAAGACAGAAATCCATCATAAGTAATTCAATTCATCACTGATTCATCACAGGCAATTCAATTCATCACTAGTCCAGCAGATAGACTTTTAATCAGTTTCTGTTAGCCAGACAGAAGCCAGACAGATTTACGAACTCATGACAGTTCCCCCTTAGATGGGCATTAGATTTGAGTTTTAGTGATGACTTCCCCCTCAGGTGGTGCATCCATGTTATCTAATCCCTTTTGGCATCATTAAAAAGCTCGCAATTTAAGAAAACCAAGTAATGGAAGAGAACTGCAAATATAATTTTCAATCAGGCAAAAGTCCCCTGAGGGACACACAGCAAGCAGACAATTAAAAATACTTTCAAACACAAACAGAGCAAAGTCACAAAGGAAAAGTCATGAAGGAGGAGGATGATGTGGAATGGATATCAAGGGAGGGGAACCATGAGACAGAAACTGGTTTAATCTCTCACTAGAGTCTTCAGCTGGGCAACCAATTCTGTCCCAACGAACCTCAGCTGTCGGTTCAACTCCTTGATCTCATCTTTAATCTGGGTTCCATGAATCATATTGATCTTGGCAGACTCATCCAACTCCTTCAGCATGGCAGGCAGTGATGCAAGCACATCCACTTTGGCTTTAAGTTCCTCCAACCCACCAACAACAGACCTTTGCATCATTTTCTCACATAACTCCTCCAGACTTTCCACCTTAACTGTCAGCATCACTACCTTCTCAGACAAGCTTTTCAACACCTCAATCACGGCCGGTGACCCCTCATCTGGATCCAGCGGTTGCTGATCCAGAGGATCCACCTCTTGAGGTGCTTCTACAACAACAGGGGTAGGAACGTACGAGTCGTTCTTCCAACCAGTCCCTTGTACATACTCCCAGTTCCAGCTCGCCATGGTCTGTTCTTCAAGAGTGAAGGACAGCTGACTCTCCACTTCTGGCAGGTAGATTCCAAGCTTGACAAGTATTTTCTTAACAACTCCTGGGAATGGCAGACCATGCGTCTTACTGCTGGCCGCTTTATCCATGTGCTTTAAGATCTGCATTGGGAGATGGATCTGAGCCTTCCCTTGGAGTTTATCCAGCAGAAGAAAGTCCTGGAAGTTGAGCACATCATGCTTCTGTGTTCTGGGAGTGATAGAGGTGCAAATCAGCTTGTGAAGGATTCGATTGGTTAAGTTCAACGTGTTGGCTTTCCCCTGATGAGAGACATTGTTGGGATCTCCCCCCACTCTTCTAATCACGTCCCCCTTCGCCACCGACTCAGGCCAAATCCCCTTATTGTAATCCTCATATCCTCGTGCTGGAACTCCCAGCAGATCACCCAACTCCCGACAAGAGAATACTTGCTCTATTCCACCAACCACGAACGTGGCCAAAGGCATTCCTCTCAACTCCTCTAGCTTAAACTTTGAATAGAATTCCCTCACTCTGTCAACATCTACCAACACTTCCTCACGAAATAAATGATCCCATCCTTGTGCATTAAGAGTATCACTAACCTCAACAAGTTGGAACTGAGCCAAAAACTCACTATTAATCGTCATCTCAGGAATTACGAACCTTCCCTTCATGAGCTTTTCTTCCTCTGCCTCCGGAGCAGGACCCTCCTTCTTTACTACTGGTGGAAGATCCTTTGAGGTACGCTTGCTTTTCCGGGTGGGTTTTTCTGAGATGGCCGGCTTCCTCTTCTTACTGCCAGAAGCTGCAGCGACACTGGTTTTCTTTTTGTTCGGTGGAGTCCCCTTCGTCACTGGGTTTGCCATCTCTTCCGGCACAAATCGGACTGTTTCAGAGGATGCTTCCAAGGTCTTTGATTGTTCCACCGCAGCTTCATTCACGCTCATTCCTTGAGCCCTTAGTTTGGCAATCATTTCAGAGATTGACATTTCTCCTGAGGCAGCCATGGAATTTTATGGGCAGAATTAGGGTTTCGGCAATTAGGGTTTTCTTTAAGGAAGAGAGCAAATTGATATAAGATCTTGTAATCTCTCCTTCTTTAATACCGAAAAGAACCCTTAGTAATTACTTTTCAAATTTTGAAAAGCCCAACAGCCACATCACATCCTTGACGATTTAGATTCGTCGAATCAATTTGTGCGGATAATCTGCCTTTTGAAGTTCAAAAAATTATCATTGACCGCCTTGAAATTTCCTAACTCGAATGGAATGCCACTACGTGTCCGTCTGGGAGGAAATATGATTTCATTTTCCTTGACTGTACGTCTCCTGGCTTGTTCAACTTTCCATTGTTTGTTTTCCCGTGCCAGCGACATCAATGACAGCACACGCTATCATTATGGTCTGTTCTCCGGCCTTTAGCTTTTGTACTGATCAGTCAAATCACCTTTAAAGCTTATCTTCACTTTCACACGGCTTGTATCCATTTACACTGCATCCGTTTCTCAGCAATAATCACAGATTGAACCATCCATATGCTCGATTGAGTCAATTGAGCCAGCTTGAGATTAACCCGGTTTCTTTTGTCTCATGGTTTACGCAACGGTTGTAGTGTTTTCGGTTTACCAAAAGGGTACAATAAAAACACCACTCAATTTTACAACAACCAATCTACCAAGTCTAATCAAAGCAGTATCATGCAGTGTGGAGACAGCAAAAAAATGTGATGTCTTATAATCAAAGGGCTAAACAATCACCAAGCAGTCTCCACATATTATAGGCTTAGGTTGGTCTTAGAGAACTTCCATGGCATGTATTGAGGGTTCAAATTGGAAGTCTCTTTTGGGCTACAAAGAGGTCTGTGACATGCTCAGATTTGCTATCCAGCAATTTTAATTTATCAAGCAAGCATGGTGAACACACAGAGAGACCTTCACACAGTTTTTTAACTTCATAAGCAGCAACTCCATGCAATGGTAACTTAGCGTGCAACCTAATCTAGCCAATCATTGGAGAAATCTACCATGTAATACAGACTAGGTAAGGGAGGTCATACCTAGTTCAAGCCTTAGCTTCTCATAGGGCTCCCTGTGCAGTGCTTTCGTAAAGATGTCGGCAATCTGCTCCTCGGTTCTGCAGTAATCCATGGCAATAATTCCTTTTTCTACACAATCACGCAGAAAGTGATATCTGATTTCTATGTGTTTGGTGCGTGAAAACTGCACTGGATTTTTAGAAATGTTTATTGCACTAGTGTTATCACATAAAATAGAAATGCAATCAAGATTAACACCAAAATCACTTAGCTGTTGCTTTATCCATAGGAGTTGTGCGCAGCAAGCGGCGGCAGCAATATACTCAGCCTCTGCAGTGGATAGAGCAATGGAAGATTGCTTCTTGGATCCCCATGAGATCAGACAGTGTCCAAGGAATTGTGCCATCCCTGAGGTGGATTTTCTATCTGACCTGCAGCCAGCATAATCAGCATCGGTGTAGGCTGTCAGGCGTAAATCCCCTCCCTTTGGATAGAATAGGCATAGATCATCCGTCCCTCTTAAGTACCGTAGAATCCTTTTCACAGCTTTGATATGCGTCTCTCTGGGATCTGCTTGAAATCTGGCACATAGACAGACACTGAACAGAATGTCAGGTCTACTAGCGGTTAGATATAAGAGAGAACCTATCATTCCACGATATAGGGTTGGATCCACTTGAAGGGAGGACTCATCCTTTCCCAAGGAGTCATTGGTGACATCGGTGTGGCACAAGCTTTTGCAGATTCCATCCCGAACTTCTTCAGAATTTCCTTCACATATTTTTGCTGATGGATCCGAGTTCCATCTTCATTTTGCATCACTTGAAGCCCCAGAAAATATTTCAACTCTCCCATCATACTCATCTCGAACTCGCTTGACATTAGATCTGTAAATCTTTTGACAAGCATGGGGTTAGTTGAACCAAATATAATATCATCCACATATACCTGAACCACAAGAGTGTCTGCTCCTTCCTTCAGAAGAAAAAGCGTTTTGTCCACCTCTCCTCTGACATATCCATGTGACAGAAGGAACACAGACAACCTTTCGTACCAAGCGCGAGGAGCTTGTTTCAACCCGTACAATGCCTTGTCCAGGATATACACATGATCAGGATGATCTTTGTCCTCGAATCCAGGAGTTTGGCTTACATACACTTCTTCTTTTAATACCCCATTTAGAAAGGCCGTCTTTACGTCCATCTGTTGCAGGGTGAAGCCATGATATGTCGAGTAGGCAATAAGCAGTCTAATTGCTTCAAGTCTGGCAACTGGAGTGAATGTTTCATCGTAGTCTATTCCCTCTTGTTGATTGTAACCTTTGACCACCAGACGGGCTTTGTTTCTTACAACTATTCCCTTATCATCCATCTTGTTCCTAAAGACCCATTTTGTTCCAATTACGTTCTTGTCCTTAGGTCTAGGAACCAGACGCCAAACTTTGTTTCTCTCGAATTGGTGCAATTCCTCTTGCATGGCAGTGATCCATTCTATGTCTTTGAGTGCCTCAATCACCGTCTTCGGTTCTGCAAAAGAAGCAAATCCACAGAATTGATGTAGACTTTTAAGATCTACCTGTTCCTGAGAGATGTAGCAGTGGTAGTCCTCCAGTCTGGATGGTCGATGAACCGCTCGTCCATATCGAGTGATCCTGTGTTCCACCTCAGGGTTAGCAGGAGTAGGTTCAACAGCCGCTTCTTCCTCTCCAGGAATCTCTTGGTCGGCTTCCGCCACATGATCATCATGCTCATTTCCTCCTGGTGGATCAGTTATTTCCTCATGATCTGCCTGATGAACTGGCAGTGCATCATCTGCCTGGTGGAAATCCATGTGAGGCGCTTCAGTGGTAGGTGCTTGAGGGGGTTCCCTGTCAGGATCTGACTCGTCGAAGAACTGAAGCTCCCCAGCATCAAGCATAGCCGTTGATGAGGAATCCCGTATTAGGTGACCACCCATCGCCGTTTCATCGAACTTCACGTGCACACTTTCTTCAACTTGTTCCAGCCTCAGATTGTAGATTTTGTAGGCTTTACTATGACTAGAGTAGCCAATGAATACTCCTTCATCACTCCTTGCATCGAACTTTCCCAAGTTTTCCTTCCCGTTGTTATGGACAAAGCATTTGCATCCAAAAACCTTTAGATGGGAGATATTTGGTTTTCTTCCTCGCAGCAGTTCATAAGGAGTTTTATCCAACATGACTCTAAGTGACGCTCTGTTAAGGATATGGCATGCTGCATACACTGCTTCTGCCCAGAAGCTTTTTGTGACTTTGCTGGCAATTAACATCGTCCAGGACATGTCCTCTAGGGTTCTATTCTTCTGCTCCACTACACCGTTCTGTTGTGGTGTACGTGGGGCAGAAAAGTTGTGATCAATACCTTTATCCCTGCACAACGAAAGAAACTGCACATTCCGGAACTCAGTTCCGTTGTCAGTCCGAATGGAGGCCAATTTTCGTTTTAACTTATTTTCTATCAGCTTTAGCCATGCTTCAAATTCAGCGTAAGTTTGAGCTTTAGTGCATAGAAAGATAGTCCATGTATACCTGGAATAGTCATCGACTATGACTAGAATATACTTGTTTCCACCACGACTTACAACATTGACAGGGCCGCATAGATCCATGTGGATCATGTCCATAGGTGCAGATGTGCTTACAGTTTGCTTTGATGAGAATGAAGTCCTTGCTTGCTTTCCCGTGGCACATGCACTGCATATCTGTTCAAACGCGCTTTCCACCTTGGGTAAGCCGACTACCAGCTCTTTCAGGTGGACTTTATGCAGAAGCTTCATACTAGCGTGTCCAAATCTCTTGTGCCATAGGACAGAATTCTCGGCAATACTTGCTAAGCACAGATCTTCTTCAGGTGTGAAGTCTGGATCCACAGTATAGATTTCATTCACACGAATACCCCTTAGTATCGTCTTACCTGTCTCATTGCACCTCACCAAACAGTCATTAGAGTTAAATATGACATGGTTTTTACCGTTTTGACATAGCTGAGACACACTTAGCAGATTATATCTCAAACCTTCAACCAAACTTACCTCTTTAATATGGATGGTTTCCGAAATACTTACCTCTCCCGTAGCTATTACCGTTCCTTCGCTTTTGTTTCCGAAGATTATGCTTTCTCCGGAGTGTTTTCGGAGCGAGTTGAACCAACCTGGATTCCCCGTCATGTGTCTTGAGCAGCTGATGGACCATAATTATACGAATCATAAACACAGTTAAACCCACCAAATTAGACACTTTGTCTAGTTAACTTTTGCTTGTTAGTTCCGATATATTTCTACAGGGCATTTTGGAGCATAGAGAAAATACAAGCTAAGGAGGAGTTCTTAGAGGCAAAAATGGAGTACAAGGCAAATCAGGCCACTTTGGCCCAAGCAGGACCTGGCCACGCCCAGCAGAGTCCTAGGCCCCAGTCGAGCCACCAAGGACCAATAGCAAGTCGCTCGAGCAAACGACCTTATTTAATGAATCCACCTCGACCAAAATATTCCAAATGACAAATAAGGTGGACAATGTCGAGAAACCAAGAAGAAAGCTCGAGCCGATTGAGAGTTGGCCCAATTCCAAAGCAAGGTCCCGCGCGCATAGGCACCAAGTCCAAATTGATCGACCAAACTTTAGAATCTGGAAATTCTGGCTCGACCAAAGTGTTTAAAACACCTAATAACTCGGTGAATCTCAAATTCCAGAAAAAATGCCCGAGTAGATTCATCAGTGGCCGAGAAGACCAAGTCCCGTCCGAAGAACCAGGCCCGCGCCGAGAGCCAGTCCGAGACCTGTGCGCACGCTGAACTTCAAATCAGGCCCAGACCTAGTTCCGGCCAAATTCTGACAAAACGGTCTCGACCATTAGTCTTAGAATTGCTTCAACTTTCAGAATCAGCTGTTCAAATGCCAAGGACCGTCGGCTCATTTTCCGGCCAGAATTCCGGCCAAGCTCCGGCGAGCCTCCGGCGAAGCTCCGACCAGGTGAAACTCCGACCAAGGCCAGGCCAACTCCGGCAAGAATTCCGGCAGAACCACCGGCCAAGTTCACTATTGCGGTTGGCTTTTTCCGGCGACTCAAGGGAAGCTTCCACAAGCTTCCACAAGTTCCTCCTCACATGGGTGGCAAAAACTTAGCCTCTAAGTTTTCATCCAAGCCACACATCTAAACTTAGCCTCTAAGTTTTCATCCAAGCCACACATCTAAACTTAGCCTCTAAGTTTTCATCCAAGCCACACATCTAAACTTAGCCTCCAAGTTTCCATCCAAGCCACACATCTCCAAACTTAGCCTCCAAGTTTCCATCCAAGCCACACATCTCCAAAACTTAGCCTCTAAGTTTTCTCCTCCCATGCCTATAAAAGGAGCTCCTCCTCCTCATTTGTAAATCATCCCATACCACAAACTTGTAATGTTTTAGAGAGATAGAGGGCTTAACCCTCTTCTCTTCATTTTCAATAAAATTGTTCTTCACTTTGGAAATAAAGGATAGCTCCCTTGGCGCTTCAACGGTTGTAAGTATTTCTTCGTATTTATTTACTGCTTTTATTTCCTTAGTAATAATGTTTAGCGCGATGAATAGTAGCTAAACTAGTAGTTCGGTAGAAGGGGCGTACTTGTATTATAAATGTTTTAGATCTTACTCTTTAGTATACCTTCGTATTCAAAACCTGTTCTATGTGCCATATATAGTCAGAGTTTCCAAGGTTGAGTGGATGCTGTAACAAGCAAAGCTCTTCTGTGGGAATTTGTGATCATACTCAGGTAGTGGAAGCTGTAACAAGCAAAGCTATCTGAGGAGTTCGACTCATCCTAAACCCCATCTGGTCGAGCGTAACTGTGAGATCAGGTGGATGCACACAGGCTAGCATACCTTTGGGTATTGGCGCTAGACTGAAATAGAACAGGTGTTGTTTTAAACCGGTGTTGCAAGTCTTGAGCTGTAACTAGCCTTGATTCATCGTTTGAATACTTAGCATGATCATATCTTGCGCTAGAAATAGCCTCAATTCATCTTTGAACACTTGGTATGATCATTGGCGGTCAATGATAAACAAATATAATACAAGGCCCCTGAAACCGAACATTTCTCTTAATTATTAAATCTGTAATTTACTTTCAGTATTAAAACCAACCAACCAATCAAACAATCAAAATAGCTGGTAGCTTTAAAACCAACCAACCTAAAACACGCTCTCTCGCTGGATAAACCCCCCCAAAGAACAACTAATCCACACTGACTCCCTTGGGTTCGACCCCTACTTACCAAGTACTACCCAGTAGTATAGTTGCGAGTAGCGGACTATTATAAATTTATTTGCACAATCGCTTTGACGACAAGCGGTTCTGTCAAATTGGCGCCGTTGCCGGGGAGTTGTGCATCGGAATAGTTGTTCTTTTTTCTTTTTTTTATCATGCAATTCACTAAGGCATACTACTACGGAATGGAACCTTGGAACAACGAGGAGTTTTCCCCACCATCCTTCGAACTTGAAATCCGTGAGAAGATCAACAACTTGGAGCAATCCCGGGATGAAACATTGGATGAGTACTTATGGTACTTCGATTCCATTGTGACGAGCTGCCCGCACCATGGATTCACCAACTTCGATCTTCAAACAAAGTTTCTCTGTGGGATGTTGCCACATGAGTGGAAAGGGCTAAATAACGCAGCAGGAGGATCGTTGATGGGCATAACCGTGGATGATCTTTGGATATTAATCAATTATTTGGCCGCAAGGTCAAGACCAAGCCAAGATCAGGCCGAGCCAATCGAGGACGGTATAACGGAGCTGGCATCTAGCATCCAGCAGTTGGACAACACGATGCAACAAATCAGGGCCAAAACTGAACTATGGGCGGCAGAAAGGAGCTGGCAGCTAGCACCCAGCAATTGGCCGCAGACATGCAGCAATTGAGTGCATTGATGCACCAATTCACGACTGAACCCGAGGAGCCGACTGAGGATGAGGACCCGCAAATGACCGAAGAAGAACTGCCCCAATCAGACCCGGTCCTTATCACCAATCCATCCGAGGAAATCACTGTCCTAACTGTCGAGCCTAGAGAAGTCCCGAACCTCACTGCTGAAGCGGCTGAAGAAATTAAGCCAGGCCCGGTACTTGCGCTCGAAGCACCCGAGAAAGCCCCAATTCCACTCACCACGACTCAACAAGGAAAACCGCCTGAAAACTCACTCGTTCCAAGACAACCATCCATCACTGCCGCAATAAAGAAGATTGGCAGAGGCGCATGCCTGATGTCGCCTACATTGAATGGCACAAAACCAAATTTCCAAACTCACAAAGGTGCCAACTATTCCAACATGAAGAGGCGACAAAGGCACGGGCCGAAAGAATGGAAACCCGGAAGAAGTAACAAGCAAGCACGACGCATTGGACCAGCAGCTATGGTCAAGGAAACCTCACCCTCTCGGAGCAAAAGGTTTGCCGAGAAAAAGTTTGACCTCACTCACCCTTGGGATCCGACCTTATGATCCATGATTGAGGTACTGTCGAGCCAACGACGTTAAACAAGTGCACTGGTCGGGAGGTAACCCGACACTATCTTACTTTCTGTCATTTTATTTTCTGTTATTTAGTTTTTTTCAATAAGTTGCTCTCACCCACTTGGTGCATAGAAGAAATGACTATTCAGGAATCGGACTTGGGTGCAACATTAGGCCAGATAGGGCTACGCTCAGAGTTCAAGGCCCCAGCCGAACTCCCTCGATTATCCAGCCTCGATCCATGTCGTTCACTCGACACCTTAAAGGGAGTTCTGTCTTTCCTTTTCCTTAATATCATTTCCTTCTCGTATAACATCTGCTTGCATGGCTTTTGAACTCAGTCTTGCTGAAAGGCACGACTTCGTTCAGAAGTGTGGGGTGAGAACCACCTGTATATATTAGTTAATAAATAATATCTTTTTGAAAATATGAACTTAAGAATGTGAAAAAGATAGACCGAAATTCATGCATTTACCTTGTGAAAATTCAACTGTTTAAAAACTTAGAATGTAACTTTTCAATTGTCCTTTGTGCTGAGATAACTAGGGGTGTGGAGTTGACATAAACTGCCCTAGAGAGGGTTGGCAAGCAATCGAAGGATCAGATCAAACTATATGGTTTTCGAAGTCAGTGGAGGCTGCACTTCGGGTTTTCAGTGAAGATTGAAGTCATCTTCGCCATGCAATGCAAAAGGCGAGGACGGGAATCAGACCGTCCTATCTCCGGTCAAAGTAGCCGAGAAAATAGATGAGCGACCCTCATCTTGACCCGCGCGAAAACGACAGTCAAAGTAGCCGAGAAAATAGTTGAGCGACCCTCACCTTGACCCGCGCGAAAACGGCAAAAAAGAGAGGAGCGGGGAGGTATTTCCATAGGCTTGCGGGCGATGATTGGACCTCCCAAAAAGGCTGAGAAAATGGACTAGCAAGTCACAAAGAAGCAAAAAACTCAAAGAAGAAAATCAAAAGAGGCCTAAGGCCCAAAAATTGTGAAGGTTTTAACCGAACAAAAAGTGAAGAACTCAAAAAGTCAAAACAAAGGCCAAATGCCGACTCACTACAAAAGCAGTCCCTCGCCAAAAGAAAATCAAAGTACTCAAACCACTGAAACCCAAACCGAATCACGTGCTAGAGAAAGCTACAAGAAAACCATATAGTAAGAGACGATCCCGAGGTTGCAGTCCAGGAGCCTAAAAAGGGCTATCTCCCGAAACATCCAATATAATTTGCATCTCAGCACAGAGGTACAAGTATTAAGTCTCTTCTATTTATTTACGCAGTTTAATTTAGCAATAAGTAGTAATGCATGAACTAGGATAAATCTAGTCCCACAGTCTCACTTTCATATTTTACTTAGAATTGTGTGTACGCCCTTTAATAGCATTGTTCGAGACGAACAACTAAAAGTGGGGGGTGATCTGATGGACCATAATTATACGAATCATAAACACAGTTAAACCCACCAAATTAGACACTTTGTCTAGTTAACTTTTGCTTGTTAGTTCCGATATATTTCTACAGGGCATTTTGGAGCATAGAGAAAATACAAGCTAAGGAGGAGTTCTTAGAGGCAAAAATGGAGTACAAGGCAAATCAGGCCACTTTGGCCCAAGCAGGACCTGGCCACGCCCAGCAGAGTCCTAGGCCCCAGTCGAGCCACCAAGGACCAATAGCAAGTCGCTCGAGCAAACGACCTTATTTAATGAATCCACCTCGACCAAAATATTCCAAATGACAAATAAGGTGGACAATGTCGAGAAACCAAGAAGAAAGCTCGAGCCGATTGAGAGTTGGCCCAATTCCAAAGCAAGGTCCCGCGCGCATAGGCACCAAGTCCAAATTGATCGACCAAACTTTGGAATCTGGAAATTCTGGCTCGACCAAAGTGTTTAAAACACCCAATAACTTGGTGAATCTCAAATTCCAGACAAAATGCCCGAGTAGATTCATCAGTGGCCGAGAAGACCAAGTCCCGTCCGAAGAACCAGGCCCGCGCCAAGAGCCAGTCCGAGACCTGTGCGCACGCTGAACTTCAAATCAGGCCCAGACCTAGTTCCGGCCAAATTCTGACAAAACGGTCTCGACCATTAGTCTTAGAATTGCTTCAACTTTCAGAATCAGCTGTTCAAATGCCAAGGACCATCGGCTCATTTTCCGGCCAGAATTCCAGCCAAGCTCCGGCGAGCCTCCGGCGAAGCTCCGACCAGGTGAAACTCCGACCAAGGCCAGGCCAACTCCGGCAAGAATTCCGGCAGAACCACCGGCCAAGTTCACTATTGCGGTTGGCTTTTTCCGGCGACTCAAGGGAAGCTTCCACAAGTTCCTCCTCACATGGGTGGCAAAAACTTAGCCTCTAAGTTTTCATCCAAGCCACACATCTAAACTTAGCCTCTAAGTTTTCATCCAAGCCACACATCTAAACTTAGCCTCTAAGTTTTCATCCAAGCCACACATCTAAACTTAGCCTCCAAGTTTCCATCCAAGCCACACATCTCCAAACTTAGCCTCCAAGTTTCCATCCAAGCCACACATCTCCAAAACTTAGCCTCTAAGTTTTCTCCTCCCATGCCTATAAAAGGAGCTCCTCCTCCTCATTTGTAAATCATCCCTTACCACAAACTTGTAATGTTTTAGAGAGATAGAGGGCTTAACCCTCTTCTCTTCATTTTCAATAAAATTGTTCTTCGCTTTGGAAATAAAGGATTGCTCCCTTGGCGCTTCAACGGTTGTAAGTATTTCTTCGTATTTATTTACTGCTTTTATTTCCTTAGTAATAATGTTTAGCGCGATGAATAGTAGCTAAACTAGTAGTTCGGTAGAAGGGGCGTACTTGTATTATAAATGTTTTAGATCTTACTCTTTAGTATACCTTCGTATTCAAAACCTGTTCTATGTGCCATATATAGTCAGAGTTTCCAAGGTTGAGTGGATGCTGTAACAAGCAAAGCTCTTCTGTGGGAATTCGTGATCATACTCAAGTAGTGGAAGTTGTAACAAGCAAAGCTATCTGAGGAGTTCGACTCATCCTAAACCCCATCTGGTCGAGCGTAACTGTGAGATCAGGTGGATGCACACAGGCTAGCATACCTTTGGGTATTGGCGCTAGACTGAAATAGAACAGGTGTTGTTTTAAACCGGTGTTGCAAGTCTTGAGCTGTAACTAGCCTCGATTCATCGTTTGAATACTTAGCATGATCATATCTTGCGCTAGAAATAGCCTCAATTCATCTTTGAACACTTGGTATGATCATTAGCGGTCAATGATAAACAAATATAATACAAGGCCCCTGAAACCGAACATTTCTCTTAATTATTAAATCTGTAATTTACTTTCAGTATTAAAACCAACCAACCAATCAAACAATCAAAATAGCTGGTAGCTTTAAAACCAACCAACCAACCTAAAACACGCTCTCTCGCTGGATAAACCCCATCAAAGAACAACTAATCCACACTGACTCCCTTGGGTTCGACCCCTACTTACCAAGTACTACCCAGTAGTATAGTTGCGAGTAGCGGACTATTATAAATTTATTTGCACAATCGCTTTGACGACAAGCGGTTCTGTCAGCAGCCACTGTCCAGGCACCAGGGATGGGACCTCACTCCATCCTGCAAGAAGGAAGTTAGTTTTTGCGAACCCAGATAAGCTTGGGCTCACTGGGTTTTGGTACAAATCTAGCAACTGGAATATAGTAAGATTGACAGTGTGCATAATAGTTAGTTGTATCAATCTTTCTCCTGGGTGCAGTTCTTGGTCTGCCACGGATTTCTGGATCATAGTGAGGGCGAGGGTAATCCATTCTGCCTTTCTTACTGTAGGACTTTGCTTTCTTCTTGTAGCGTGTAACCATCCATTCATAGTTGCTCTCACGTATCTCCCTCAGCTTCGGGCACTCGGATCTGTAATGTCCAGATTTTCCGCAACACCAGCAAGTTCTATGGCAAGGAAGATCGACATACTTACTTGTGCCAGATGGAGCGACTGTTCGCATCCCTTTCGTACGGAGATCTGTCCTTGAGGACTTGCATCTCTGACTCATTTTCAGCCATATCTCATAGGCTTTTCTGGCCTTGTAAGGAACAGAGTCCTTGTCATGGACATTGAATCCATTCTGTGGACTTGTTTCCCTTCTCGTCTTTCCAATGTACTGAGATCCTCTATTTTGACACGAGCCTTCACCTTGTTCCATCATTACTTTCTTTCCTTTAGTGTCCTTCTCCTTTGCTTCTTTTCCCTCTTCGTATCCAAGACCTGGTCTTACGAACGTTCTTTTGAACTCATCCTTTTCATCCTCAATCCTTTTAGCTTCCAACTCACGGAGCCATTTTTCCTTCTTTGCAGCTTCATCGCTTCTGAGTTCAGCTACTATATGGAGGAGCTCTTCATTATTCTGTTTGTGATTTGCCAGCTCCCTTTCCAACTCTTCAACCTTGGTGTTGAAATCAGTCATCTCGGTGTTTCCGATTGTCATGCGTTCCAACTCCTCACTCAGTTTGCTTATCTGTCTTTCTTTTCTTGCACAAGTAAGACACTTGCATACATGCTCTGCTATTTCCTTCTCAAGGCGCATAGCTTTGTTTGCCCATAGATTGTTCTCTTCTATGTCAGCGTGATGCTCCTGTTGCATACTAGATATTCTGTTCTCCATTCTTTGAATTTTCTCGAGGAGCTTGGTTATTGTTTCTGCAAAATCAGATTCAGAAAACACTTCATCAATAAAGGAGTCAGTATCTGTTACCTGGTTTGATGCAGAGTGAGCCATCAAGTAGGGCTCCTTGATGCATTTTCCATCATCGCTGTCTGAATCTCCCCAAGCTGCAAACATGGCGTGAGTTGGCTTTGGAGCAGGTTCTTCTCCTTTCTTTCTGCTGTAGCAGTCCGCGGACAGATGCCCCTTCTTTTGGCAGTGATAGCATATCCTATCTTCCTTTTCCTTTGACTTCCCTTTGTCTTCATTTGAAGCGGCACCCTTGTTCCATTTGGAGAATTTTCCACGACTTCCTCCAGCTCTAAAGTCTCTCCTGCCTTTGCTAAAGTTGGCTTGATTCAATGCTTTCGTTAAGAGCGCTATCTCGTCATCTTCCTTTGGTGATCCATTTCCATGTGACAGATCAAGAGCCTTTTCTACTTTCAAAGCTATGGCCTGAGATTTTTCCGACTGTCTCCTAGCCATTTTCCTTTCAGTGATGCCAGCTTGACTCTGAAGGTTAGCGACCAGTTCCTCAAGAGTAATATCCTTAATTCCCTTTTGAGCCTGCAGCGCCAAGGTTACATGATCCCACTTTGAGTTCAAAGCCTGCATGAACTGGTGTGTGATTTTCCATTCCGGGAGCTTCTCATTCAAGTATTCCAGCTGTCCAATGATGACTTGGAACCGGGTGTAGAAATCTTCAAGAGATTCATCCTTTCTCTGCACGACAGATTCATAGTCCTTTATCGCGGCCAAGATCCCGTTTCTCTTGATATCTTCATTCCCTCCATATAGCCTCACCAAGCCATCATACATGTCCTTTGCGGTCTTGTACATAGCCACCTTGATCTGGTCACCGGGAGAAAGAGCCATGTATAGGACTTTCTTTGCTCTAGCATTCTTTTCCAATTTCTTGTAATCCTCATCAGTGTACTGATCCTTAGTCTTCTCCACTGGTTTCTCAGGATCTGATGTATCAGGGGGAATGGTGAGTGGTCCTGACTCGAAGATGCTCCAAAGCTGTCCATCCAGCGAGCAGACGTGTGCCTCGAACTGGTCCTTCCACCAGTCAAACTGTCCAGGCTTCAACAGCGGCGGTTTCCAAAATGAATCACTGATAGACGACATACTTTTCCTGCAAGCTAACACACAAATCTAGAACCGTCGGCTCTGATACCACGTGTTGGATCGAAGTGTTAGCGAAATATGATAATCTATCAGACGGAAATTTAGAGTTGATTTTAAATTGTTTTCCGTTTAATAGTTAACGTAGCAGCGGAATATTGATGCAGGAAAATAACGGCAGAAATAACAACACAAAGATATATAGTGGAAAACCTTATCAAAACTATGATAAGATTAAAAACCACTACCTTTCAGTTTCCACTGAAAGGATTTTCGAAATCAGATTATTCCTTTTATTCCCGATATGCTTGTAGGGTTTACAAACTAGATCACACAGATTCTATTTGATGACCTCTACTCAACCGGATGGAATAATCGATTTCTACCACAAACCTCCGTGTGTTGCTTCAACGAGCTTTCTTCCTTCAGTGCGATTCCACCGTTCTTTACTCAAGAACACTCTATCGTTCTGCTCTCTAGAACTGCGCCGCAATCTCTCTAGAAGCTCTTGGAAACCGCACTTAGCATTTGCAAACCCTAGTTCCTTTTATAGGGCGGATGGGTCTCGATATCTGGGCCCAATGCCCTGGCCCAGTCTTGTTTTCCGAAACCCTAGCGTCTTTTTCCCAAAACGACAGAACTCCTTTTTCTTCTGGAATCTTCTCTTTGTCTGTTTGTATACTTAACATAATTTGCCACATCCAACCTGTAGGGTATATCCATCTCATGGAAGTTTGTTCTTCAATCTGTTAGATGGATTTCTGCACACTTAGACAAAACATTAGCTAAGTGTTTGTGATCACCAAAACAAATGGGTTCCAACAGATTCTCACATCAAACGAGCGACGTTTTGAGCCTGCTACGAATTGGTAACGGTTTAGGAAGGACGAAATGAACCGGATAGAGTGTAGTTGATGTCACAGGTTGCGACGGTGTTGGCCAAGAACGAGGGATGAGAGTCCTAATAAAAATTAAATGATCAATGTGCCCTTAATACTTTGTAAAACACATTTTTAGGTTTAAATAAATAAGAATTATTAGGACCGTTGATATTGATATTGTACGGTTAAGATTAATTCCCATTTCTCATGAAATCTACCACTTCTCATATGATCTTAACTCTAATAATATAGATCATTCAAAAAAAAATTAAACATTGAACATGAATTTCCTCTAATTTCAAATTAGGTAACATATTTTTCAATTTGTGACTTTTACATCAATTTGGATATGTTACATCGTATTAATCATATCCTCCAAATTAAATTTATCCATGTACAAAGTTTATAAAATTTTGACCGTATAATTCTTCGAAATCTCAAATTCAGAAACAAAAATAAATAAATTGATACAAAAATTACTAAATTCAAAAAGTCCATTATGTCGCATGGGCACGATAGTTTTGCACCTTAGCATCGTAAATATTTAAAGAGGAGTTCTCAAAGACATCCCCAAATTGCTGAATTCCTACATTTTGTAGTGCATTTACAAATGGCACGCACAATTGTACGTATTTTGCATTAAATGCATGTAGCGCGCTTTTATTGTGTAATACTCGTCATTGTTTTGTAAGACGATAAAGTATACTGCAATTTCATACTTATAACATTCAACTTGAAAACAAATGCATTCGGTACAAAATAAAAAGAAACGTAGAGATTCAATAATTTTGGATACAAATAGCATGACTCTATATTTATATTACATCCGCACCCATGAGCAATGAAATGTTAGTAGAGGACTTCCTCACCTAGCAGTTCCTTCAAACAAAGCACAAATTTAAATAGGAAGTTCTCTCACAAATGCTCGTTGAGGATGTGTGAGAGAACTTCCTATCTTTTTTGTGCTTTGTTTGGAGAAAATGCTAAGTGAGAAAGTTCCCTCCTAGAATTTCCCTAGTCATTGGTGCATATGCCTATACTACTTCAAGTGGAGTGCAGAGTGCTGCTTTTTTTATTGTGGGTTTTACAACTCATACAAATAAAGTATAAATCGAATACATCGTTGGGTACATATGAATTACTAGGCTCTGAAGCTCGGGTCATGCACGACACCAATCCGATGATACTTGAATAGTCCGTTGAAGCAACGGCCTTAAGGCACCTTCTAACTTGAAACCCACGGGCAAACATGCCACTCGAGTAGTCAAGTGGGTTTCAAGTTATGTCAACTCCACATCCCCTGTATATCTCGGCACAAAGGGACAAATGAGAAGTTACATCCTAAGTTTTTATTCAGTTGAGATTTCACAAGGTAAATGCATGAATTCGGATCTATCTTTTTCACATTCTCAAGTTCATATTTTCAAAAAGATAATATTAAGGGAAAAGGAAAAAAGAAAGCATGTTAATTATGTACAAAGGCGGTTCTCACCCCACACTTTTGAACGAAGGCGTGCCTCACAACACGACTTAGTTCAAAAGTCATGTAAGCAAATATATACAGGAAAGGTGAGAATGACTTAAGGCAAAAAACTAAATGACAAAAATTAAATGACTGAAAGTAGATAGGTGTCGGGTTACCTACCGACCAGTGCATTTGTTTAACGTCGTTAGCTCGACAGTACCTCATTCCTGGATCATAAGGTGGGATCCCATGGATGGCTCAGGTCGTAGTGTTGTGGAGCGCCTACTTTCATTCTTGCCTTGACTTTCCCCGATTTCTTGTGAGATGATGTGCTTGGGTCAGGACTCCTTTGTTTCGGTGGTTTTTCTTTCCATTGTCTCTGAGAAGGCAAGAGACCTTTGACCATAGCTGCTGGTCTTTTGAGTCGGGCTCTATTGTGTTTAGGGCTACCTTGTCTAGTTGTGGCGAGAAACTGCTCCATCAGGGAGTCGTTCTGATTAGACCCTTCTTCCATCCTTCTTTCAGGCTCTCCATTGATCACATAGTTTTCTGCGATTTGCATATTGATCAGAGGGAAAAGTTGCGAGGCTTCCATTATAAGCGCCGGATCCATATTGGCCAGACTGTCCGTGAGGAACTGGTCTTGATTGATTTCTTCGGCTGCTTCGGTGGTGAGGGTTGGGTATGTCGCGGGTTGCTCGCTAGCGGCGTTCTGGACTTCCTCTTCGGCCTGCTCAGGAGTGAACTCTAATGAAGACTTTTCTTCATCCCCCTCTAAATCGGCTTCCAGCTCTGGGTCTTCTGATGGCTCGGGGGTGATCTCCCATATAGGTTCCTCCTCTGTGCTTCCTGTTTCTGACTCGTCCCTCATGGTCTCTGCAAATTCTTCCCTATTCCTTTCTAGATTAGCTTCTACCATCTGCGTTCTATGATCAGCTTGGTGCCTTGGCCTTCATTTTGTAGCTTCGGCCAAGTCATCTATGAGATTTCACATGTCGATCAGGGATAAGTGCATAGCCGATCCTCCCACCGCGTCGTTAATCCTTGATTGCTCATCTGCCCTCATTCCACAAAGTAATTTTTGAAGAAGGAATACTTATGTGAATCCATGGTGCGGGCAGCGCGAAACAACTGTGTCGTAGTACGTATAATACTCGTCCAGTGTCTCATCCCGGGACTGTTGAAGGCAGGTGATCTTCTCGCGGGTGTCATGTCGTAAGGACGGTGGGAAAATTCTTTTAGGAATTGGGCACGAAGATCCACATAATAATCTGCACATCTAGCAGTTGATGCGTAATACCATACTATCGCAAAGTCAGTTAAAGAGTGTTCAAAACATTTCATTTGAAAATTCTCTAACGTTTCATTTTCAGGTTTCATGTAGCGGCATATATGGTGGAAATGTTGGCAGTGTATTACTGGGTCTTCTCCGGTGGTACCTCCAAACTGAGGAAGATGCTGAGTCATCCATGCATACATAGTGGACAGTGCAATGAAATGAAAAGGGAAAGAAAAGAACAACTAATCTGATAGCTAATTCCCCGGCAACGGCGCCAATTTTGACGGAGCGCACCACACCGTCGTTAATGTGCGATGGCTCTATGCAAAAATAAATTTATAAGTCCGCTACTCGTTACTCTACTATTGGGTAGTAAAGCGGTAAGTAGGGATCGAACCCAAGGGAATTAGTGGATAGTTGTTCTTTCGAAAATGGAAAGTAAGACAGTTGGGGGTTGGTTGTGATTTTAGTACTTAAAAGTAAGTGGGTTGGTTGTGATTTTAGTACTGAAAAGTAAATGACTGAAAGTAAAGAAAGTAAATACGGGACTGAAAGTAAATACTGAAAAGTAAAGTGCTTGAAGGACAAGACTTGCTGAAAGTAAGTGCGTAAAAGTAAAGTGCTTAAAGGACAAGACTTGCAGAAAGTAAAGTGCTTGAAGGACAAGACTTGCGGAAAGTAAATGCTTGAAGGACAAGACTTGCAGAAAGTAAGCGCTTGAAGGACAAGACTTGCAGAAAGTAAGCAGTTGATATGGGACTGAAAGTAAAATGACAGGTGATGTTTTAATTAAAGGAAAGGATTCGGTTTTAGGGGCCTTGTATCATAAATCTGTTTATCATCGACCTCTAATGATCATACTAAGTGTTCAAAGATGTATCAAGGCTATTTCTAGCACATGACTTGCCACATCGTTTACAACACTTGTTCTATTTGGGCTAATTCCTCCTTTTGAAGTATCTTAGCTTATGTGCATCCATTTGATCAATCATTTCCGATCAACCAAATGGTGTTTTAAAGAGGTTGAACTCCACAGTTAAGCTGTGCCCTTTCGAGCCTCCACTTAACCACGAAGGTTCACGAACCCATGGAAGAGCTTTGCTCTTTCGAGCATCCACTCAACCAATAGCGTTCTGACCTAATATATGGCACATAGAACAAGTTTTGAACACAAAGAGGCACTTAAGAGAAGGGTCTAAAACATTGTATGATACAAGCACACCCCTTCAACAGAATGAAGGGTTTAGCTACGAATATCCATAGAGGTGGATATCATAGCTAAGTGCTGAGTAAAGTAAAGGTTTTGAAAGACAGGAAAGTAAAGGTTTTTGGAAATCAAGACAAGGAAAGTAAAGGGGAGAATACTCAAGAACCAACAGGAGTAAACTCAAGAACAACGAAAAGTAAAGGAAATGCTTGAGTACTTCAAGAACAGACAAGAGTACTCAAGAACAAATTTGGAGCTTTAATATCAAAGTGGTGTGTTTACATGGATTGTGCCCAAAATCTAGAGAGATAAGTAACAAGTGACTATGGGATTTTGCACACAAGATGGGATGATTTACAAAGGGAAGGGGATGTGCTATTTATAGGCAAGGGAGAGGGAGGAGGAGCCAACACATGGCAAGAGGGGAGAGGGGGAGCTCAAAGCCGCCGGGCAATGTGGCAAGGCCAAGAAGCCGCCGGCCATGTGGCTCTTCCCCATGGAAAGCCGCCGGTGGTGAGGTGGAAGGGGGAAGTTTGAGTGGATTGAGATCTTTTCCCCAAAAGCCATCGTTTGGCATATGACTCCGGTTGGTCTTCGGTTGCCCTTTGGTTGCCTCTTTGGTTGCTTCTTAGTTGACATCAAAAGGTGAGGAACTTAGACTTGGCATTTCACTTGTGTTTTTGATCTTTGTTGGAATAAGTCATTGGGACTTAGTTGTGGCTTGATCGGAGTATTGTCGGAGTATGGCCAGTTCTGACTTGTAATCCACTTTTAGCGTTAAGAACTCCATTTTAGCTCGTTTCATCTTTACTCCTTGAAATAGCCTGTAGAACAAAAGTGAAACTAACAAGTAAAAGTTGTCAAGATAAAGCATCTAATTTGGTGGGTTTAACTGTCTTAATGAATCATATAAATATGGTCCATCAGATCACCCCACACTTTTAGTTGTTCGTCCCGAACAATGCTATTTGAGAGATGCACACACAATCCAAGTAAAAACTTCAAATAGGAAAGTGAGAATATGGAACTAGATTTATCCTATTCATGCATTACTTACTTATTACCAAACTAAACCGTGTAAATACTTAGAAGAAACTTGATACTTGTACCTTCGAGCTGAGATGCAATTTAATTTGGATGTTTCGGGAGATAGCCCTTTTCAGGCTCCTGGACTGCATTCTCTGAACCGACTCGCACTATATGGTTAACTTGTCGCTTTCTCTAGCACATGATTCGGTTCGGGTTTCACTGAGTTGACCACTTTAATTTCCTTATGGTGAGGGACATCTTTTGAAGTGAATTGGCCTTTGGCCTTTGGCCTTTGATGTTGAATTGGAGTTTCTTCACTTTTGTTTCGGTTAAAACCTTCACAATTTTGGCTTTCGGCCTTTGATTAGCTTCTTTGAGCTTTTGCTTCTTTGTGACTTGCTAGTCCATTTGCTCAACCTTTCTTTGGGAGGTCCAATCATCGCCCAAGAGCATATGGAAATACCTCCCCGCTCTTTCTCATCCTCGCCGTTTCGCGCGGGTCAAGATGAGGGTCGCTCATCTATTTTCCCGGCTACTCTGACTAGAGATAGGACGGTTTGATTCCCGTCCCGCCTCTTTGCATAAACACTGCACGGCGGAGATGACTCTGATCTTCTTTGAAACCCGAAGTGCAGCCTCCACAGACTTCGTAAACCATATAGTGAAATTCAGTCCTTCGATTGCTTGCCAAGCCTCTCTATGGCATTTTATGTAAACTCCACATCCCTTGTATATCTCAGCACAAAGGGACAAATGAGAAGTTACATCCTAAGTTTTTATACAGTTGAGATTTCACAAGGTAAATGCATGAATTCGGATCTATCTTTTTCACATTCTCAAGTTCATTTTTTCAAAAAGATAATATTAAGGGAAAAGGAAAAAAGAAAACATGTTAATTATGCACAAAGATGGTTCTCACCCCACACTTTTGAACGAAGGCGTGCCTCACAGCACGACTTAGTTCAAAAGTCATGTAAGCAAATATATACAGGAAAGGTGAGAATGACTTAAGGCAAAAAACTAAATGACAGAAATTAAATGACTGAAAGTAAGATAGGTGTCGGGTTACCTCCCGACCAGTGCATTTGTTTAACGTCGTTAGCTCGACAGTACCTCATTCCTGGATCATAAGGTGGGATCCCATGGATGGCTCAGGTCGTAGTGTTGTGGAGCGCCTACTTTCATTCTTGCCTTGACTTTCCCCGATTTCTTGTGAGATGATATGCTTGGGTCAGGACTCCTTTGTTTCGGTGGTTTTTCTTTCCATTGTCTCTGAGAAGGCAAGGGACCTTTGACCATAGTTGCTGGTCTTTTGAGTCGGGCTCTATTGTGTTTAGGGCTACCTTGTCTAGTTGTGGCGAGAAACTGCTCCATCAGGGAGTCGTTCTGATTAGACCCTTCTTCCATCCTTCTTTCAGGCTCTCCATTGATCACATAGTTTTCTGTGATTTGCATATTGATCAGAGGGAAAAGTTGCGAGGCTTCCATTATAAGCGCCGGATCCATATTGGCCAGACTGTCCGTGAGGAACTGGTCTTGATTGATTTCTTCGGCTGCTTCGGTGGTGAGGGTTGGGTATGTCGCGGGTTGCTCGCTAGCGGCGTTCTGGACTTCCTCTTCGGCCTGCTCAGGAGTGAACTCTAATGAAGACTTTTCTTCATCCCCCTCTAAATCGGCTTCCGGCTCTGGGTCTTCTGATGGCTCGGGGGTGATCTCCCATATAGGTTCCTCCTCTGTGCTTCCTGTTTCTGACTCGTCCCTCATGGTCTCTACAAATTCTTCCCTATTCCTTTCTAGATTAGCTTCTACCATCTGCGTTCTATGATCAGCTTGGTGCCTTGGCCTTCGTTTTGTAGCTTCGGCCAAGTCATCTATGAGATTCCACATGTCGATCAGGGATAAGTGCATTGCCGATCCTCCCACCGCGTCGTTAATCCTTGATTGCTCATCTGCCCTCATTCCACAAAGAAATTTTTGAAGAAGAAATACTTCTGTGAATCCATGGTGCGGGCAGCGCGAAACAACTGTGTCGTAGTACGTATAATACTACTGTTTCTAGCACATGACTTGCCACATCGTTTAGAACACTTGTTCTATTTGGGCTAATTCCTCCTTTTGAAGTATCTTAGCTTATGTGCATCCATTTGATCAATCATTTCCGATCAACCAAATGGTGTTTTAAAGAGGTTGAACTCCACAGTTAAGTTGTGCCCTTTCGAGCCTCCACTTAACCACGAAGGTTCACGAACCCATGGAAGAGCTTTGCTCTTTCGAGCATCCACTCAACCAATAGCGTTCTGACCTAATATATGGCACATAGAACAAGTTTTGAACACAAAGAGACACTTAAGAGAAGGGTCTAAAACATTGTATGATACAAGCACACTCCTTCAACCGAATGAAGGGTTTAGCTACGAATATCCATAGAGGTGGATATCATAGCTAAGTGCTTAGTAAAGTAAAGGTTTTGAAAGACATGAAAGTAAAGGTTTTTGGAAATCAAGACAAGGAAAGTAAAGGGGAGAATACTCAAGAACCAACAGGAGTAAACCCAAGAACAACGAAAAGTAAAGGAAATGCTTGAGTACTTCAAGAACAGACAAGAGTACTCAAGAACAAACTTGGAGCTTTAATATAAGAGTGGTGTGTTTACATGGATTGTGCCCAAAATCTAGAGAGATAAGTAACAAGTGACTATGGGATTTTGCACACAAGATGGGATGATTTACAAAGGGAAGGGGATGTGCTATTTATAGGCAAAGGAGAGGGAGGAGGAGCCAACGCATGGCAAGAGGGGAGAGGGAGAGCTTAAAGCTGCCGGGCAAGGTGGCAAGGCCAAGAAGCCACCGGCCATGTGGCTCTTCCCCATGGAAAGTCGCCGGTGGTGAGGTGGAAGGGGGAAGTTTGAGTGGATTGAGATCTTTTCCCCAAAAGCCATCGATTGGCATATGACTCCGGTTGGTCTTCGGTTGCCCTTTGGTTGCCTCTTTGGTTGCTTCTTAGTTGACATCAAAAGGTGAGGAACTTAGACTTGGCATTTCACTTGTGTTTTTGATCTTTGTTGGAATAAGTCATTGGGACTTAGTTGTGGCTTGATCGGAGTATTGTCGGAGTATGGCCAGTTCTGACTTGTAATCCACTTTTAGCGTTAAGAACTCTATTTTAGCTCGTTTCATCTTTACTCTTTGAAATAGCCTGTAGAACAAAAGTGAAACTAACAAGTAAAAGTTTTCAAGATAAAGCATCTAATTTGGTGGGTTTATCTGTCTTAATGAATCATATAAATATGGTCCATCACACGACATTTCTCTAACCGTGATGATACAATGGCCTTAGTCCTGGGAGTTGCTTATCAATGATTGGAGCTTCATTTCGCCGGAGACGACCCCGCCACGACACTACAAAACCTCGACTCGTCCTTGTTCCGCCCTGGCACGTCCAGCACTATCCCGAAACCTTGACTTAGTCCTGGGAATTGCTTATCAACGCTTGGAGCTTCATTTCGCCGGAGACGACCTTACCACGACATTACGAAACCTCGACTCATCCTTGTTCAACCCCGACACGTCCAGCACTATCCCGAAACCTCAACTTAGTCTTTTCAAGCGTGCATTTTGGATTACAGTATGTTATCAAATCATACGTGTACAGCTTCGGGGTGTTGCTGCTGGAGTTGTTGACGGGGAAGGCACCGAATCAAGTGGGGCCGTTGGGGGATGATGCGATTGAATTGTCGAGGTGGGTGCGGAATGTGATGATGGAGGCGTTTGGTGGTGAGGTATATGATGCTGAGGTGGTGGGGAGTGGGTTGGAGGAGGAGATGGTTGCGGTTTTACAGGTGGCGATGAAGTGTGTTGAAGTGGCACCGAAGAGGAGGCCGGAGATGAGGGAGGTGGTGAAGATGTTGGAGATGGTGGCGAGCAGCACGTTTCAGTCACTGTCAAATTGCATAAACAACATCTCTGGTTTGGCCGATGTTAGCTACAGCGGCTTAGTTTTAGCCGCTGTTTACTACAGCGTCTAATGCCTTTTTGGCAATATTATGCCACATAACTGGTATTTGACGCGCAGAAATGCCACGTAGCTTAAGCCGTTGTTACTTCGAGCGTCCTAAAGCTAAGACGCCGTGACTAACAGCGGCTTACAATAGGTGAGTAAATTGGAAAACTAATCTGGAAATTGAGTACAAATGAAAATCAATGTTCAATTTTAAGCAATTTGGAAAATTTTCCAGAAATTACGTGGCTATTTATTTAGCATTGAACCTCCAGATAAGTTGAACCTCCACCCTTTAGCTTTAGCTTGCTTACACTATATATTTTTATATAAAATTTATGAATAAACTAATTATATAATTAAAATAAATATTTATTAATAATATTTTAGAATGAATTTAAATAATTTTAAAAATGTGTAAATAAAATTTGTTCCCCGAAGTTTAGCAGGAATTACTCTGGAATCGTAACCTATGTCAGTTTCTTATCCCACAATTTCGTAAGAATTACCCCGGAATATGTAAGTTTCTATGTTCCTCCTCGTCCCCGGAATTGTGCCAAAATTTCCCCTAAAATTTAATGGAATTTTCTTTGGAATTGCCTTTTGAAGGTTGTCTAGTCAGTGGAACGAGTTTGACCAGAATATTCTCAGATATGTGAAAATGTATAGTGTTACTTTGTGATTTAATACAGTTGCTACTACCAACATGGTGGTGGTTGAGGATCTTGTCTTGTATATTACAAGTCAAGGGTTCAAACCCCACTAAAGGCATATTATCTTCCAATTATTGGAAGTGTCATTAGTCCCATCTTTGATGTGAACTTGTAATAATCCCGCTTAGGCGTGGACGTAAGTTTTATCTTGTAGGTTAGTGATTGTGTTCTAGTCATAGATTATCATTCTGAAATGATGGAGTTTAGAGTTGCGCTTCAATGGTGATAAATGGTGCCGAAAGAGGGGCAGATTGGCAAAGATGTCTGATGAGACTTGCGCTTCAGTGATGGATATATGATGTCAAGAGACTTGGATGGGTGGAGGTGTCTCACGAGACCGTGCTTCAATTTCTAGAAAATCGTACTAGATGATAGCTATGAGCTTAGACAATCTTGTACTGAATCAATTGTACCCACCAATCAAAAAAAATACCGTTGCTACTAAGTCGGATGAATAAAAATTATGCCATTATAAATGTTAATTTTATTAAATCTCATTGTACAAGGTTAATTCTGCCAACAAGGGTGTGACGTAGTGGTTGAGCCCTTACCTTGCATCCACAAGGTGCAGGGTTCAAACCTCACCCATGGTATTTTCTTCCCACAATTTATGTGGATTTTTTCTAGTCCCACCTATGATGTGGACCTCTTCCTCCATCCTTCGCGGATGTTTTCATTTATTTTTTCCTCTTTCTTTTCCTCATTCCTCGTCCATTGTGGACGTTTGCAGGTGTTATGCCTTATCATCTCGTGGAGGTGTGCTTAGGCGCTGCTATGACCTTACCATGGAGGTGTGTGTGTCAAGTCGTGGGTTCAAAGTTAGAAGTGTCAAATGATCTGTGCTTCAACGAATGATTCAAGTACAAGTTCAAGTCTGGGGTGGTGACTTTGTGTGGCATGTGCGTCAAAGCGTACTATAAATATTTGTGTACCCGAAAAATGTGATATTTTCTTTTTACTATTTGATGGAAACCCACAATAAAAAAAAGATTAATTTCTAACATCCACAGATCGACTAATCAAAGTCATAAATATATTTACCGGCTGAATCTTACTCACAGCGGGTGGTTTTACTTTTAAGTGTATTGGATAAAAATAAATTTGAATTTTAATGTTATTGTAACCAGCTGGAAAACAATTTTATAATTAATAAAAAGATTTTTTTTTGATTCAAATTAATAAAAAGAATTTAAACTTATATAAAACATGCAAACTTTATAAAAGTACACCAGATCCAGTTTAATTCGCATGTTTTTTCACGTTTCATTCACCTTTAGCGATGTACGTTTTTTTATTGATAATGGGTGGGTACACCAACTCATAACATTAGAATGCAATGACGTCTTATCATCTAGTACATTTATATATTGACATCTTCAGTTCTAGTAAAACATCTTGATCGGATCCGAAATCAACATTTTTTCACTTTTTGAAGCGCATGCCTTGATTCGACACTTTTACCATGCATAGATCCATGCATCCATGCACAAAACGAGACGAGGAAGAGTAAAAGAAAATTGATGACCCCAGGGAATAAGGAGCCAACTATGAATTTTGTGTTACGTTATGGATTTTTATAGTTCATTTTTCTAATGGTATATCAAATATATTTCGTTTTCTCAAATTTACTTTCTATATTTCGTTTAGCAATTCGACTTAGGGCCGTAACCAAAGGTCCAAAGCAATGTCAATCCATTGACTTTTGAATTGGTCGCCCCGACCCGAAACACACGACACGACACGCCTTCCTTTTCTCAATCTCTTCCTCACGCGCTATATTTATATAATAACAGAAATCATTCACTAATACATTTTCAATGGACTTTCGTGATTAAAAAAATTGCTACGAGCAAACTATTTCCCTAATTTAGCAGTAAATACAAAAAAGAAAAACATTACTAAGTTTTTACTTTTTAGTTTCATTCTACAGGAAAAGGATCCGGTGCAAAGTTGATTTTTTGGTATAAAATACAAACTAATCGTAGCCCTTGATCTTGTGATTGAATGGATGAGATTAAATGTTGGAACCCATAGGTTTTGATGATCACAAACACTTACTAATGTTTTGTCTAAGTGTGCAGAAATCCATCTGATATATCAAAGATCGAATTGCCATAGGATGGTTATCAGTTGTGGCAAGTTCTGTTTAGTGGAGAAACAGATTAAATTCAGGATGGAAATCCATTAGGTCTGGAAAGTTGGATTGGGCCAGATCATTAGGCCCAGATAGCAGATTCAGGATGGAATCTTGTCAAATTGAATAGAAACATATTGGGTTTATAAAGTTCAGATGGGCCAGGGCATTGGGCCCAGATGACAAGACACGGAAGGCCCTACTTAAAGAGCTAGGGTTTGACAAGATGTCTTGTGGATGCTGTGCGGCGGATTTCTAGAGAGAAGAACTGCTGCTGCCTTTTGGAGATTCAACTCTTGCATAAGAAGAGGAGCAGCACCGCCAGCATTGCACGCACTGAGGCGTGGAGTTCTCTTGGGTAGAACGACGGACTGAGAAGTGCACGAAGCTGAAGGCGCACAAACACACGAAGGTTTGAAGCTTGAAATCGATTATTCTGTCCGGTTGAGTAGAGGTCATCAAATAGAATCTGTGTGATCAGTTTGTAAACCCTACAAGCATATCGGGAATAAAAGGAATAATCTGATTTCGAAAATCCTTTCAGTGGAAACTGAAAGGTAGTGGTTTTTACTCTATCATAGTTTTGATAGGGTTTCCACTATATATTGTGTGTGTAGTATTTTCAGTCATTACTTACCTGCACGTTTTACTTCCGCTGCTACTCTGAACATCAAACGGAAAATAACTAAAAAATAACTATAAATTTCCGTCTGATAGTTTACTGTATTTTGCTAACTTCTAATCGATCCAATACGTGGTATCAGAGCCGAGCGTTCTAGATTTGTTTGTTAGCATTGCAGGAAAAGTATGTCGTCTATCAGCGATTCATTTTGGAAACCGCCGCTGCTGAAGCCCGGACAGTTTGACTGGTGGAAAGACCAGTTTGAGGCTCACGTCTGCTCGCTGGATGGACAGTTATGGAGCATATTCGAGATGGGTCCTCTTATCATCCCACTGGACACAACAGATGCTCAGAAACCAGTGGAGAAAACCAAGGACAAATACACCAACGAGGACTACAAAAAGCTTGAAAAGAATGCTAGAGCAAAGAAAGTCCTATATATGGCCCTTTCTCCCGGAGATCAGATTAAAGTGGCGATGCACAAGACCGCGAAGGATATGTATGATGGTTTGGTCAGACTATATGGGGGAAATGAAGACATCAAGAGAAATCGGATACTAGCTGCCACCAAGGACTATGAGACTGTTATGCAGAAAAAGGATGAATCCTTAGAGGATTTCTTCACCAGATTCCAAGTCATAGTTGGACAGCTAGATTACTTGAATGAGAAGCTCCCGGAATGGAAAATTACTCACCAGTTCATGCAAGCCTTGAATTCAAAGTGGGACCATGTGACCTTAGCTCTGCAAGCTCAAAAGGGAATTAAGGACATTACTCTAGAAGAACTGGTCGCTAACCTTCAGAGCCAAGCTGGAATCACTGAAAGGAAGATGGCTAGGAGACAGTCTGACAAGTCTCAGGCCATTGCTCAGACAATAGAAAGAGCCCTTGATCTAGCACACGGAAATAAGTCACCAAAAGAGGATGATGATATAGCTCTACTCACAAAAGCCCTGAAATTGGCCAACCTTGGTAAAGGGAGAAGAGATTTCAGAAAAGGAGGAAGTCGTGGCAACTCCTCCAGATGGAATAAAGATGCTACGTCAAGTGAAGACGAGGGGAACCCAGAAGAAAAAGAAGACAGAATATGTCACCACTGCCAAAAGAAGGGGCATCTGTCTAAAGATTGCTACAGCAGAAAGAAAGGAGAAGAACCTGCCCCAAAGCCAACTCATGCAATGTTCGCGGTATGGGGAGATTCTGATAAGGACAGCGACGATGGAAAGTGTTCTAAGGAGCCCTGCTTGATGGCTCACTCCACATCAAACGAGGTAATGGATACTGACTCCTTTATTGATGAAGTATTTTCTGAATCTGACTATGCAGAAACAATAGCCAAGCTCCTTGAAAAAATTCAAAATCTGGAGGACAGACTGGCAGACATGCAACAGGAGTATCAAGACGACCTAGAAGAAAACCATCTATAGTCAACCAAAGCCATGCGCCTTGAGAAGGAAATGGCAGAGCATGTTTGCAAATGTCGCACTTGTGATGGAAGAGAGAGACAGATTAGCAAGCTAAGTGACGAGCTAAAACGCTTGAGGATAGAAAATACTGAGACGGTTGACTTCAACACAGAGGTTGAAAGGCTGAACGATGAGTTGATAAACCTCAGACGAAAGAATGAGGAACTCCTCTAGACAGTGGAAAACCTGAGACTCGAGGATGCTACACGGAAAGAAGAATGGATCCGTGAGCTAGAAGCAAAGAGGGACTACAAGAAAAGGTTCGTCAGACCAGGACTTGGACACGAACAGGAAAAGGCAGCAAAGGAAAAGGCTGCCAAAGGAAAAGGTGTAATGATGGAACCAGGAGAAAGCTCTCGCCAGAGAAGAAGGCCTCAGACCATCAGACAGACAAAGAGGGAAGACAGTCCACCGGAAGGATTTAATATCCATGACACGGATTCTGTTCCCTACAAGGCCAGAAAGGCCTATGAAATATGGCTAAAGATGAGTCAGAGTTGTAAGCCTTCAAAGATAGACTTCCACGCGAGAAAGATGAGGACATCTATTCCACCTCGCAGAAGTAAGTATGTTGATCTTCCATGCCACAGAACATGCTGGTGTTGTGGAAAATCTGGACATTATAGAGCAGAATGCCCAAGACTAAGGGAGATAGATGAAAAGAACCGCAACTGGGTAACAGCTCAGGATCACTGCCCGAGAGCGCGCTATCAGAAGAAAGCAAGTGCATATAGAAAGAAAGGGAGAGTCGGTCACTTTCGCCCCCACTATGATCCAGAAATCTGTGGTAGATCAAGAAGCACACCCAGAAGAAAGATTGACACAACTAACCATGATGCACATTATCAATCTTATTCTGTTCCTGTTGCTAAATTTATTCCTAAACCCAGTAAGCCCAAGCTTGTCTGGGTTCGGAAAAACTAATCTCTTCTTTGCAGGAAGGAGTGAGGTCCCGTCCCTGGTACTTAGATAGTGGCTGCTCAAAGCATATGACAGGGAATCCATGATGGTTCGACTCGCTCCATAAACACTCCGGAGAAAGCGTAATCTTCGGAAATGAAAGCAAAGGAAAACGTGATAACAACAAGAGAGATTTTATCCGTGAGGAAGAAATGTATCTATCAAGTGTTGCAGAAGGTCCATCGTATGGCTCAAGAGGGTTGGGCATACAAGTATGAAGCTCTGCACAAAATCCATCATATGGAATTGGTAGTTGGCTTACCCAAGGTGGAAAGCGCACTTGATCAGCCGTGGAGGAAACAGACGATGCACCTCTAGAGGATCAAGTGGAGAATGCTGAGAATGCTAATCCAGCAGGTGGACAAGTCCATGATGACCCTGCGGTGGAAGTAAACGATGAGATTCCTGGTGAGAAAGAGATTGCTGGTGATCCTACCCCTGCTAGACCTGAGGGGGAACTCAGAACCACAGGTCGTGGACAAGGAGTTCAGCCGCCAGCCAGACTAAGGGACTTCTACTGCTACACCTCTCAGAAACAGGTAGATCTTGATAGTTTATATCATTTCAGTGGATTTGCATCTTTTATCTCTGTTGCAGAACTGAAGACAGTAGTGGAAGCGCTCAAAGACCCAGAATGGGTCAATGCCATGCAAGAGGAGCAGATTGCAGACATCTCTTCGAAAGCACTGCACAGGGAACCCTATGAGAAGTTAAGGCTTGAACTAGGTATGACATCCCTTACCTAGTCTGCATTCCATGTTAAATTTCTCCAATGATTGGCTAGACTAGGTTGCATGATAAACTGCCATGGTATGGAGTTGCAGCTTATGAATTTGATTATTGTGTGAAAGTTGCTCTATGAGGTCACCCTGCATGTATGATAAATAAGATTACTATCTAGCAGAACCTTGAGCATGACACATAATTCTTTGTCGCCCAAAAGAGACTTCCTATTTGAACCCTCATTACATGCCAAGGAAGTACTCTAAGACCAACCCAAGCCTATAATGTGTGGAGACTGATTGTTGATTGTTTAGCCCTTTGATTATGAAACATCACATAATTTCTTTTGCTATCTCCACACCGCATGATATTGCTTTGATTAGACTTGGTGAATTGTTTGCTTCGTAAACGAGTGGTGTTTTTATTGTACCTCTTGGGTAAACCTAAAGCACCACAACCCTTGTGAAAACCATGAGATAAAACCGGGGCTATTCTTGAACCGATTCAGACTGGTTCAATCATGGACATGGCTGGTTCAATATGTGGTTAGTGATGAGTAGCGTTTGAAGAACAAATGGGTGACAGCTGTACAGCAGATAAATGCAGTAAATGTGAGTGGACTGCACAGCAAGAAAAGAAACTGCAGAGCAGACTGTCTTAATGACTGTTACTGCCGTTGGTGCAATCACATGGAAAGATGAACAAGCTAAAGGGCTGTAGTTAAAGAAATTGAAGCATCCTTTCTCCCAGCTGGACACGTGGAAGTAATCCACTAAAATGGGGGAGTTACGAGGCAGTTGGCAATTACTTTTTGAAATTGGAGAGAAGTTTATCTACAAATTGATTCGGCGTATCTAAATTCAAATTTTAAAGATTGAAGTGCCGTTTGGAGGATTAGTGGCTGCCAGCACGAACAGAAATTCTAAGTGCTAGATTTATGGCGATTAAACTGACATGTATGGAGAAAAGCAAGAGATGGGTCTGCAGCTCGGTCGTCATCATGATGGGTGCTGATGTTGTCTTTATGGCGTGGAAAAACAGCAAAGTGTTGGTACGTGAACAGTCCGCAACACTTAATACCTACAGATGGACATGTGGTAGATAACTGTGGAGCGAATTCAAATTTGGGAGCTGCACGAGGCGGTGTGGTTATTGCCTAAATCTGAATCTGGAAAGAGACTCAAATGTGCAGTTTCTTTTGGAAATTAAAAATTAATCTTGCGAGATTCTAGGATGCCGATTGGAATTCAAGTTGAAAAAGGAAATTTCTAGGGCTTCTCACAGTATAAAGAAGAGAAGCAAAGGCGGATCTTTGGCATCCATCAGCTAGAAGTGGAGAATGTTATGTCTATTGTTCCTGGTATGGAGGTCTTTGACAATATTGGCTGGACGTTTGATGAAGCCATGTGGTGGTAGAATGCTCTGACAACCACCCCACAGCCAGCTGCACCTCAGGAGGTTGATCCTCTGGAACAGCATCCGTTGCATCCAGATGAGGGGTCACCGGCCGTGATTAAGGCTTTGCAGCGGCTATCTGGAAAGCCGGAGGAGCGAACTGTGTCAGAGGAAGGTGATGAGAAGGTTCTGGAAAGGAGATCCATGGTGGCGGAGTTGGTAATTGATATGGAGTTTCTAGCTACACACCAGCTGGTGGAGTTATCAACTTCCAGGATTTCCTCCTGATTGACAAGTTAAGAGCCAAAGAGCCTATCAGCCATCCCAAGCAGATTTTACAGTATATGAAATACTGCGCTGCGAGTAATAAGCATGGATTACCTCCCAGGATTTGTGAAGAAATTTTTGAGCCATCTTGGCGTCTATCAGCCAGAAGTAGAGAGTGTAATATCTCTTGATATGGTGACCTTTGATAATATCAACGGGAAGTTTGATGCTGAAAAGGGATGGAAGAATGCTCAGATAGTCACTACGCATCCAAAGCCAGCTGCACCTCTGGTGGTCGAGCCCTTGAACCAAAAACCTTTGTATCCAGAAGAGGGGTTGCTAGCTGTGCTTGAGGTTCTGAAGGCCTTGTCAGAGAAGGTAGAGGTGTTGGCTGAAAAAGGGACTAGTCTGGAATCCATGGCAGATAAGGTGCTGAAGGGATCAGAGGTTGACTGTGTGAAGGATCTGAGGAGCAAAGTTGCTTCTTGAGACCGGGTGAAGGACCTCAGATTAAGGAGGAGATAATGGAGCTGAACCGTCAGCTGAGATACGTGAGCACTGAACTGGTTGAACAGTTGAGGTTATTGGTGAAAGATTAGCCCAGGGTCTGTCTCATGGTTGCCCCTTCCTTGCTATCCCCACCCACATCTGCTATTTTCTTTTGCAAAATTCTTTCGTTGTCATGCTCTGTGACTGCATGACAGTATTTGAATTTTCTGCTTGCTATGTGTGTTCCCTCAGGGGTCTTTTGCCTTTTAGTAAATGGAGTATGCAGTTTTCTTCCATTACCTGGGTATATTAACTTGCGACCTTTTTAATGATGCCAAAAGGGGGAAGATACCATGAGTGCACCACCTGAGGGGGAAGTCACTACTTAAATTCAAATCTAATGCCTATTTAAGGGGGAACTGTTGTGAGTTCGTCGAAGTGTCTGTCTAACAGAAACTGATTAAAAAATCTATCTGCTAGATTAGTGCTGAATCTATCTGATAGATTAATGATGATTTGAATTACCTGTGATGTATTTCTGTTTTATTGAAGAAGTGTTTGTCATCATCAAAAAGGGGGAATTTGTTGGAACCCATAGGTTTTGATGATCACAAACACTTACTAATGTTTTGTCTAAGTGTGCAGAAATCCATCTGATATATCAAAAATCAAATTGCCATAGGATGGTTATCAGTTGTGGCAAGTTCTGTTTAGTGGAGAAACAGATTAAATTCAGGATGGAAATCCATTAGGTCTGGAAAGTTGGATTGGGCCAGATCATTAGGCCCAGATAGCAGATTCAGGATGGAATCTTGTCAAATTGAATAGAAACCTATTGGGTTTATAAAGTTCAGATGGGCCAGGGCATTGGGCCCAGATGACAAGACACGGAAGGCCCTACTTAAAGAGCTAGGGTTTGACAAGATGTCTTGTGGATGCTGTGCGGCGGATTTCTAGAGAGAAGAACTGCTGCTGCCTTTTGGAGATTCAACTCTTGCATAAGAAGAGGAGCAGCACCGCCAGCATTGCACGCACTGAGGCGTGGAGTTCTCTTGGGTAGAACGACGGACTGAGAAGTGCACAAAGCTGAAGGCGCACAAACACACGAAGGTTTGAAGCTTGAAATCGATTATTCTGTCCGGTTGAGTAGAGGTCATCAAATAGAATCTGTGTGATCAGTTTGTAAACCCTACAAGCATATCGGGAATAAAAGGAATAATCTGATTTCGAAAATCCTTTCAGTGGAAACTGAAAGGTAGTGGTTTTTACTCTATCATAGTTTTGATAGGGTTTCCACTATATATTGTGTGTGTAGTATTTTCAGTCATTACTTACCTGCACGTTTTACTTCCGCTGCTACTCTGAACATCAAACGGAAAATAACTAAAAAATAACTATAAATTTCCGTCTGATAGTTTACTGTATTTTGCTAACGTCTAATCGATCCAATATTAAATCTTAATTTTTTGGTGTTTTCTTGGTGACGAATTATAAAATGAAACTGACGAATTATGTCGTCTTTTCATTTTTCGGCTCACCTTTTTTATTTTTCGGCTCGAAAAGTGACGAACTATAAAATAATTTTGACGAACTATAAAATAAACTGACAAATTATAAAATAATTTAGACGAATTTTGTATTTTGTACCATAATTTGACTTTGTACCTGATCTTGATCCTCATTCTACAAGTTTACTTCAATTTACTTAGTAATATGAGGCCCAGCATAGGTAAGGGATACACATTACACAATAGAGTGAGGTTCAGGTGAGAAATGGAAATATAATGAGAAATGCGAAATTATATTAGCCGTCGGATTAGGGTAACAAACGGTTCAGATTAACCCTAAATGTGTAATTGTTAATTGAAAAATGCGTGTCTGAGGGCAAATTAGGTACACGTGCCAAATTGAAAACCGCATGCCCGGATTTGTCTCGCGGAAAAACTGAATGAAAACGAGTCAAAGACCGCTTGCGATACGAGAGAGGAGAATACTGTGAAACCCTAGTTTTGCGACGAACGGAGGCAACCGACTACGGGACGACAGCAAAAATAATGGCAGACAAAGGGAAACGGCATAAAAAACCGACGGAGAACAAAGGTACGGTAATCTCATCGCACTGTATATTTTCAAATTTCGCAGTGATTGGTACGAATATGGTGGTTGCTACACGATTTGATTTGCCTACAGTTCACATTTTAGGGTTTTCGATTTGGATTTGTGATTTCCGCTTGGCGTGAATATTGTGCTATATGCGTGCGATAGAATTGTATTCATAGCACTTAGGGTTTAAGTGCGAACACACTGAACACTGGGAATGTGTCTATTAAATTACTTGAAGTTCGAATACTTGCTTTTGATATGCGTACTAATCTTTTGTAACTGCGTAGCTATTATTGTTTCGAATCAGTGCTAAATGAGTATCAGATCTGAAGATGAAACTGATTGTTAGATTAATAGATGACTGGAAAATCATATTGTTATATGCGTAAGAGTTATGTGTAAATGCGTACGCACTAGTGTGTCTAATTTAGCTAAATACAATTTGTTGATTCTGGTTTAGAAATATCTAATTACGGCTAGGATTGCAATGTTGTGTCTCACTCTAGTGATTAATGTAAGATACTTCGGAAGTAACTTTGAATCTTTGCAGTTGTGGCTGCCATTGTGACGTTATCAGAATAGTATTTCAAATATGCGTGACATTGTATAATAAATGCGTAACATAACAGTTGAAATTCGTACGATTGAGTAGTAACTGAGGAGGCAATATTTTTTTGTAAAGTTGAATCCATACATTTGAAATGCGTAAGGTTATATATTAACTACGTAGCCAATATTGTTTGGTAAGAGTGATTCCTTATTACAGTTTATGTTGTGTGTCTCATTTCGGTGTTAATATGATAGATTTTTTATTATTTGTGTGTGAAAGTACAAAGTAAATGCGTAAAATTTAATAGTAAATACGTGAGATTGAAACAGTATCATGATAGTGGTATAACATACTGTAAAGTAAATGCGTAAGATTTTATATTAATTGTGTGTGAAACAAAAAATGTAAATGCCAAAAATTTAAAAGTAAATGCGTGAGATTGTAACAGTATCAAGATAGTGGTATAAACTATTGTAAATGCGTGACATTCTGTAATAAATGAGTAGACTTACATGTTTTAAACTTGTAAGATGCTAATCATTTCATTCAGAAATACAATACAACGCTAATTGCTACTAACTAAAATTAGTTATTGTTTGCAGAGCGAAAAAGAAAGAACCAAGATGGAAAGAACGTCGAATCTTCGGATAAAAACATGCCAAACAAAGGTACAAGATTTACTTATATAATATTGAAGCGTGATATGCGTACTAGGAATTACTGATCATAAGGGTACATGCATTTCAGATATAATTACGCATCAATATTCCGGAGTGTCCCCAGACTAAGCACCTTATCATGATGTCTATAGGTACAAGATTCTCTAATGGGAACTCTGGATCACAAATCAGAGGTACTAAAGTATACGTTTCCGAAGATGGTTCAATGATTCAAAGCTCAGATGTAACTGAAGAGAGTGTGACGACTACTCGCACTATTACAAGAACTCAACACAAGACAACCAATGATGCTGAAACTGAACCTTTTTATTACTCTCCAAGCCCTAGAGAAATTTCAGTGCAATAGTCCCTCTGCATAGTGTAGATTTATAAGTCTCATTGTTGTAGTCCCTTCTCCAGATAAAAAAGGATGATGTTGCAGATTTTATGTTGCACATTTTGTTTCAATTACTATGCATTATGTTTCAATTACAACGCATTTTCGTGATGGAAACATCATAACATGTATTTGTCAATATAAAATGTATAAGATTAAATGCAAAATGCGTAAGAATTAATGAAAAATGCGTAAGATTTAACTTAAAACGCATAAGATTTAAAGTAAAATGCGTAAAATGCCTGGTAAAATGTGTATGATTCCCATAAATGTGTATGAACCACCACCCTCATTTAAACCCGCCTCTAACACCGACACACTAACTCTTCACTCTAAACCTTGCACAGTAGAAAAAGAGCAGGGCGAACACTTAATGTTTGCTTTCTCTGAAGATGATGATCATGAAGTGAAGGCTACTCCTACCATTGCCATACAAGTTGTGTCTAGGGGTGTAAACGAGTCGAGCCGAGCCGAGTATCAGGTTGCTCGTGCTCGGCTCGTTTAAAATTTGACGAGTCGAGTTCGAGCCGAGTATTTTCGAGTATTAAAAATATGTGCTCGTGCTCGGCTCGTTTAATTTTTCACGAGTTCGAGCCGAGCTCGAGCTTTAAACGAGCATTTTAATTTAATTAATTTAATATAATAATCTACAGTTAACGAGCTTAAATCGAGCTTTTTATGAGTTCAAACGAGTATTTAAAGAGCTTCAATGGAGTTTTAAATGAGCCGTTGAATACTCGAATTAAAGTTTTAATGAATTCGAACTCAACTCAAACATTTCGAAAGTCTAAGGAGCTCAAACTCAATATAAACGTTAATTGCTCGGCCTTCAAGTAAACCCAACTCGTGACTCAACTGGTAAGTTTTCTTTTATTCAAAAAATTCAATTCTTTCACTATTGTGTGAGCAATGTGGGACTTGACACCCCAACTCTTTTTTGAGTAGATGGCTTTCTGGCATTTTTTGGAATGAAGGATTGGTGTTTGAGAGATGGTGTTTCGACTAATAACTCGAGTAATAATCGAGTCATAAACGAGTTTTAACCGAGTAATTATCGAGCATCTAAACGAGTTGTTCACGAACATACACGAGCCGAGCACCATTCCGCTCGTACTCTGCTCGTGCTCGGCTCGTTTAACTTTGACCGAGCTTTGACCGAGCGTGTTCACGAGCAGCTCGCGAGTGTATCGGCTCATTTACACCCCTAGTTGTGGCGAAGGAATAGAATCCCAAGCAATTACAGTCCACCATCAAATCAAAGACTGGGCTCAAGGTAGTCACTGGACTGACTTCAATCATGAAGGATTATATGATTTAGAAATTTTGATTGCGTTTTGTTGTTGTTGTTCCTCCATATTTGGGGTGTTTCTCTTTGGTTGTTTTTTTGGTGCCAAGAGGATGAGCAATAGTAGACGGTGGTCGGTCTGTCTTTGTTACAAGTCTTTTCCTGCCCCTCTTCTTTTTGTGCAAGGGTTCAGTGTCCAGAAGAGTACTTGGTACGTAGGAAACTGTAGTAATAGTGTGTGCTGAAACAAAAAGAAAGTCGTGTTACTGTCTGCGTAACCGAAAGAAGCTCATAGGAGCCTGTCTATGCCACAGGTCCGTTTTTTTGTCACTATGAGCAGCAGCTGGATTGGTGTCTGTAAGCTGAATAATAATTAATTATGGAGTTCAGTTAATGTAACCCTGTGTTATGATTATTTTTCGGTTGCAGTCTGAATTCTGAAACATATCTAAGCTTATATTAATTGTTTGATTTTTCAAAGCCCCTGGCACAGCACGCCAGAATTGACTATAAAAATGGATGTGGTATGCAAAAGGAGATGGAGTATCGAATCTTAATGATGACAATATGGCTAACCCCAACCCCGTCGTTCTTCCCAGCCCCATCACCTTCCAATAAAATCAACACAATCGCATCCAGCAGTTGCGATTTCGAAATCGGAATGTACTTCTGCCTCAGCACTTCTATTCCAGAAACCTCATCCTCGCCGTCGATACTCGCCCGCTGCGGCGGCGCTGATAGCATCATATTGTTAACAAGCTCCTCTTCGCTTCGAGTATTTTCGCTATTGGAGCTGGCTTCCGACGCTGACCTCCCTTGGAATAGAAGTGAGCATCGGCACAGTGGCCTGGATTTACTATACGATGTTTTCAGGCGCCGGCGAACGAATGGAAATAAAGGTTTTCAGATTTTGATGGCGAACGAATTTCGAGAATAAACAAAAAACAAGGATAAGACCTAACTGAACAAACGTGTGCTATAAAATAGGAATTAAATTAAAAGTAGATTAAATCAAATGACGAAAACAACCCTAATCTCAATTTTATTCCAAATATAGATTCAAATATATTGGTAAAATCATGTCCATTGGATGATAAATCGAACGGCTATTATAATTTCTTATTTCTCACCAAAACTATCATTTCTCATATGATCCTAACTCTTACACAATAATATTTGTAAAATTGTTTTGTTCCATTTTAAAAACAAACACTAATATTTTAATATGGCTACAATTGAAATGAATATTATTATTTTTTCAAAATATAAGAGATTAAATATCTTCTAAATTTGTTTAGCATGGAAAATAAAGACGAAAAATGACAATAAATTCTTCAACAAAATGTATCAAATATTCAGATACATGTCATTTAGTCATTGGATGTTTGAAACCATAAAAATCGATATTGACATTAAAACATCAACCGATGATAAAAGCAAGACAATAGCTTGTTGACAAGAAAAATCATTATGGAAATGGAAAATAAGCAAAACCATTACTATATACTTCATCACCAAAAATGTGATAAATTTTAATTATTTAATATATGTTCTAAAATTTGTAACCTATGACCATAGCTAAATAAAATTACATCAGCTCACTTACATGATCAATAAGGAACAAAATCCTCATATAATATTGAAATCCAAATCAATTGTAGAGTCGAATTCGTATATTTTGCTAGAAAATGGATTGGGTGCAAAGGACACATTTTATAAAAAAAAAATACAAACTAATTACAATCATTAATTTGATCATTTGGACGGATGAGATTAAATCTCGTATTATATCACATTTATGGTTAATTTTATCGTTGATGAATTATATATTATTTGTGACAAACTAGTAATTATTGAAGACGAATTATACAGTTTTCACGAACTGGGTTAAGATCCCGTAAGAAGTGATGTTATAGTGAGAAATAAGAATTAATTCAGTCCATTGATTTTAATTAATCAACAGCCCAGATGAAACACCAAAATAATATTAAAATTAACCTAATTGATACTTGTGGGGTAAATTAGTCACAAAATATTTTAACCAAAACACCAAATTCCGTAATTGCGAAACACATTGCGAACCCCAAATTGCGAAATTGCTTAACCAAAATCGGGAGTGCATTTTCGACGCGCTGGCCCTAGTCAAAGGGTATGTTTCTCATATCACGTGGTTCTTTTAAGTCCAGTTGTCTATCTTCTGCTTTCTGAGATGTGTAATACTTGTTTCAGGTTTACTTTGAGTCTAATGAAGTCCATGCTTGCATTGTGACATGCGGAGGCTTATGCCCAGGTTTAAACACAGTTATCAGAGAAATAGTGTTGAGGCATTGACCTCACATGTTTTTGATGATTGACAAACCGGTTTAATGGTTTGCTTGAGTTTCTGTTAGTCAGGAACTTACTGGAGCATTCAAGGACGTGATGCTGGGCTTAAGTACCTGTGGAAGTCTCCGAGTAACCAAGAACCTGAGGATTGGTCAATGGTCGAGTCAACAGAGCAGTTGACAGTCATGCAGTTGCACACGTCTCCATATCAGTTGACAAGTACATGATGGAGTTATGGCACGTCCTCATAACAGTTAACAAGAAGGTGGAGTGACGGTTACAAGCCATGCTGTATGGCAGTTATGTCAAGTCTTTGTTATTCAGAGACTTGTTGGAGTACTCAAGAACCTGAGCAGAGACTTGAGTCTGAAGGACATGGCAGTTAGTCAACAAGACATGGCAGTTAGTCAACAACAAAAGTTAATGGAAGATCATGTAACCAAATGATGTAACCAGGTCGTGTCCAAGGTGGTTAGATCTTAGACCAAGACGTGTCCAAGACGTGGGCAGTTATGGAGTTAGTTACCTCAATGATGCTGGCGGTTATGAAGTCAGTTACTTCAGTGATTATAAAGAGAGAAGCAGTTATTCTGCAATACTTGGCTTTTTGCCCCGGGGGCTTTGCCCTCGTGTGTGCGCCTTCCACATACATCCGAGAGAGCTTTCCAAGTGGTATTTCCCAGAGAGAATATCCAGCAAGCTGTGCGAGGTGATATTCAGTGAGATCAAGCTATTCTTAATCGGTGCCGGAAAGCGACGGAAGTGCCACGACTACGACGACGTCGACGAGACAGTCAGGGAAGTAGTCAGGTTTTTGCTTGTATAAGTCTAGGTTGATTTATACTGAATAGGCAAGTTTTGTACCCACTGAGTGTACAGATTAAATAGTAATAAAAGCTATTTAAGTTTATTCCGCTGCGTACTCAGTTTAAGTAATTATCTGCTTATAAAGTTAGGTTCCTTACAGTTCCGATCTTTGTTAAGTCTCTGACTTTTAATCTTAAGTCTCTGACTTACTAACCACGATCCTATCAATTGGTATCAGAGCCGCAGGGTTCTAGATTTTGGTTAGCTTTACAGGTATGTCAGGTGATTCATTTTCTAATCCTCCAAATCAGGTTTCTAAGAAGTCAGGTTCCTCGTCAGGAACTCGATCAACACTAAAGCAGGGTGAAAGACCTAGAGAAATTGTTGATCCTTCCAGTGGGGAGAGGGATGTGTCCGTGGCTGATTGATAGCGCTTGCTCAGGACACATGACCGGGAAAATGGAGAAATTCTCCTCACTACGACATCATTCAGGTGGCTCAATTACTTTTGGGAATAAGAGCAAAGTGTGTTTCCACAGGTCAAGTACTTCTGCGAGGGAATTGTGCACATAAGGTGTACTTTGTGGATCCAGCGTTTGATCCTGAAGAGTATATCTGTTTGTCCTCTAGATCTGATGAGTCGGAGATGTGGCATCGTCGTTTGGGCCATGTGAATTTCAGATTGTTGAAAAGACACAATCAGAATTTGGTGATTGGGTTACCAAAGATTAGTGAAGTACCTGATCAGGTTTGCAGTGCTTGTGCAAAAGAGAAACAGAAGCAGGTTTATGACAGTCGAGTATCTGATGATGTCTTTGTGTTGACTCGTCACAAGGAAGATACCATAGCTGCTGATTCTCAGACTTTGAAGACGGTTGATCAAGTCTCTGACCAGATTGCTGAGGTTGAAGAACCTGGAGAGCAAGCTGAGGTGAATGGACAAGACCTGAAGTTGGTGAAGTCCATGGTGAATCTGAGGAAATCCAAGAGACTCAGGAGGTCACTGGGTTGAGGAGAAGTTCACGACATATGAACACACCCAGTTCCCCGAATGAGTCATTGACAAAGGATGATGCGTCTCCAAAGACAGATGCTACAAGATATCATGGCATGATAGGTTCTTTACTGTATTTGACTATATCTAGACCTGATATAATGTTTAGTGTATGTCAATGTGCCAGGTTTCAAGCGGAACCAAGGGAATCTCACGTAAAGGCCGTGAAGAGGATACTGAGGTATCTGAAGGGCACTGAGAAGCTGGTCCTGTGGTATCCGAGAGTGAGGTCTCTCAGTTAGGAAGGATACTCAGACGCAGACTTCGCTGGGGATAGGACTGATAGAAAGTCCACATCCGATCAGGTCGCTAACATCTTTACCAAGGCTTTACATAGGGAAGCATTTGAAAAGCTGAGAATGGAACGTGGTTTAGTGAGCCCACAATGAGGTACTTCTAATCTTACTCTCAATGATTGGTTAGAAGTTAGGGTTTTCAACATGCTTGATTGTCATCTATGTGAGTGACTTCTTGAAGTCTCTGAGTGACGAATTTATTGTATGCTTATACTTCTTGATTAAACTTGATATATTACATGCATGCTTGAACATGTTCCTTGAAGCCATAACATACCTTCCGGATTTTTGCACCCTTATAGCCCCATGAAGGAAGTGTATGAAGCCACATATGCCATATACTAATTGTGTTCTTGTCCAATGACCTCTTTGCAAATTTTCTGGACACACATGATTAGAATTAAAATTTATGTGTGATTGAGTGTTTGAGTTGTGATTATTTTTACACATTATACCCTTATGGTAAGCCGATCCATCACAACGTCCCTTGTGAAAAATTCATGATTTGGAACTGGTATGGCATTCACTTGGTCAAGATGTGCACTAGTTTGGACTGAAGGACCTGACGAGATTCTTGAGATACAAAGAATCAGATGCTATAAATGAAGAACAGGCTGCTAGAGTGGTTGAAGACTTCCTAAATGACCTAGAAACTTCAAAGAAGGGTGAAGCAGATCTTGTGAAATCTGGTGAAGAAAAAGTTACTGTCGAGAACCCAGAAAGGGTTGATGGTGCTGCTGTCGAGAACCCAGAAGGGGTTAATATTGCTGCTGTCGAGAACCCAGAACAAGTTGATGTTGCTACTGTGAGAAACCCAGACGGAGTCATTGTTTGGCTGTTCTATGGAGGAGATAAATGCTTCAAAGGAAGCTGAGAAGCGTCTTACTGGTGCGGATCAGGATTTAGATGTTCTGGAGCAGATTGGAAATATTGCCAAGTTCAAGGAAAGCTCACGTGGAGAAAATATAAAAGGATACAAAAGTGGTGGTGACAATGATTGTCACATTATTGAGACGTCTTCTACTGCATCAAGGAAGATGATGCCCAGATCCACTCCAAAGAGAAGACAACCAGCAAGAGTTGGTAAAAGAAAGTTGGAAATTCAAGTAGAAGAGAAGAAGGTCTCTAAGAGCTCAGTCAAGAGAGTTAAGAAAACCAAAGTGGCTGTCAATGACAAAGAAATTTTAATGGAGATGGAGTGTTCAGAAAAGTTTTTCATGGAGGAAAAGCTCAGTGATGTTTTTGATATGATTAAAGCACAAGGCTGGGAGAAGCTGTGTGAAAGTCAGGAACTTGTGTGTCCTGAGGAAGTCCATGACTTCTACAAGGAGTTGATTTTGGTTGATGGTGAAATACCAGCTCTGGAGGTGAAATTCAGAGGAAGAAAATTCAGAGTTTCTAGTATGGAATTAGCTCTGATTCTGGGCAAGTGTTATTCAGAGGTTAACTGCTGTGGAGAAAGGGATTTTTGTCTTGAAGAATGGCCTGAGGGAGTTGAAAGAAGAACTCAGGGAGGTGAAGGATGGAGTCCTAGCACTGCTCTCAAAATTCAGAAATTCTTCAGTCTGAAAATGGTCACATTTGATTGAGAGAACTCTGTGGCCAGTTCTAATCTTGGATTTATCCCCTCCTTGACCCCTACCAGGTTATTTCCTTTCTTGTTGACTATCAAAATTTGATTTTCTGTTCAGCATGTATGCTTGACTATCTTGTTTAAGTTTGAAGTGGTTGCATGCACTTATGAGTTCCTATGATCTTCACGATATCTCTCATGGTTATGACTTCTCTGTATGTTACTTACCCTTCTTTGATGATGCCAAAAGGGGGAATGGTTAGGAGAACCGATTCAGGGGGAATTGAATCAGGTTCTTGACTTGGTTCTTGACTTGCTAAACCTGTGTAGGTTTTTGATTTAATAGGATGTTGGTCAAAGTTTCTGAGTGTATAGGAACTTAAGGGGAATTCGTCCCAGGGAGAATATGTTCTCATTTGATGCTTTGTGCATGTTTAACATCTATTAAGTTTGTCAAGTTTCTGAGTGTGCAGGAACTTAGGGGGAATTTGTTCCCAAGGAGAATATGTTCTCAATTGATGCTGTGTGCATGTCTAAACATCTATTAAGGTTTGTTTTGGTATTTTTCCCTTAATGGTTTGTCATCATCAAAAAGTGGGAAATTGTTGAGGCATTGGCCTCACATGTTTTTGATGATTGACAAACCGGTTTAATGGTTTGCTTGAGTTTCTGTTAGTCAGGAACTTACTAGAGCATTCAAGGACGTGATTCTGGGCTTATGTACCTGTGGAAGTCTCCGAGTAACCAAGAACCTGAGGATTGGTCAACGGTCGAGTCAACAGAGCAGTTGACAGTCATGCAGTTGCACACGTCTCCATATCAGTTGACAAGTACATGATGGAGTTATGGCACGTCCTCATAACAGTTAACAAGAAGGTGGAGTGACGGTTACAAGCCATGATGTATGGCAGTTATGTCAAGTCTTTGTTATTCAGAGACTTGTTGGAGTACTCAAGAACCTGAGCAGAGACTTGAGTCTGAAGGACATGGCAGTTAGTCAATAAGACATGGCAGTTAGTCAACAACAAAAGTTAATGAAAGATCCCGTAACCAAATGATGTAACCAGGTCGTGTCCAAGGTGGTTAGAGCTTAGACCAAGACGTGTCCAAGACGTGGGCAGTTATGGAGTCAGTTACCTCAATGATGCTTGCGGTTATGAAGTCAGTTACTTCAGTGATTATAAAGAGAGAAACAGTTATTCTGCAATACTTGGCTTTTTGCCCCGGGGGCTTTGCCCTCGTGTGTGCGCCTTCCACATACATCCGAGAGAGCTTTCCAAGTGGGATTTCCCAGAGAGAATATCCAGCAAGCTATGCGAGGTGATATTCAGTGAGATCAAGCTATTCTTGATCGGTGCCGGAAAGCGACGGAAGTGCCACGACTACGACGACGTCGACGAGACAGTCAGGGAAGTAGTCAGGTTTTTGCTTGTATAAGTCTAGGTTGATTTATACTGAATAGGCAAGTTTTGTACCCACTGAGTGTACAGATTAAATAGTAATAAAAGCTATTTAAGTTTATTCCGCTGCGTACTCAGTTTAAGTAATTATCTGCTTACAAAGTTAGGTACCTTACAGTTCCGATCTTTGTTAAGTCTCTGACTTTTAATCTTAAGTCTCTGACTTACTAACCACGATCCTATCAAATAGTATGCGGCTTATATCACATGTACGGTGTAAACAAAGTGCTTGGAATTGATGTAAGTCATGAATATTTTTATTTTCTTTTTGATTCATCAAAGCTCATGGCTTCAAAAAAGGCACCGAGGGCCAGAGGCTTGAGACAACAGAATGATACTCTCTAAACTCTAATTAGCACTCTCGAAGTTACCCGACATTCTAGGGTTTAATATGTATAGCTAATTATGTATCGATGCTGCATCCGTGAAGTTTATTAAGTATTTATGGGTAATTTGTATCATTATTCGTAGCATTCTGTATCATGATTCGTAGTATGCTAAGATAAGTTAGGTAGCCATGTGATTCGTATCATTATTCGTAGCATGATGGATCATTATTCGTAGCATGCTGTATTATGATTTGTAGCATGATCAAGTATGATTCGTAGCATGCTGTAACATGATTCGTAGCATTCTGTGTCATGATTCGTAGCATAATGTACCATGATTCGTAGCAACGTGTATCATGATTCGTAGTTTGATGCAACATGATTCGTAGCATGTTGTGTCATGATTCGTACCATAATGTATCATGATTCGTAGCATAATGTACCATGATTCGTAGCAAACTATATCATGATTCGTAGCATGTTTTTTTTGAGGGATGACAAGTAGTACAAGAGCTGGACAATGCCGAAACATTGACTCAATCTAGTACCTAAGATCAAACTGAAGCACTGCCACTAATGACGACGCATCCCTTACATTCAGAGATCCTGCAACTAAAGCTGCACGAAGACACCACCAGACAGGTGGGAGAACACCGCCCAGCAGGCGGGAAACACCACCAATAAAGGTGGAAAGACACCACCAAATGATGGGAAGACATCCGACCCAGACCGGCCGAAGAACCTACTGTTAAACTACACTAAACTAAACTACAACTGAAGCACTACTACAGGTAAAAACTAGACAACTAAACAACCCAAATGAAAACATCTGGAGCCGCAACAGAACCGCTTCCCCCGGAGCCGCCACCGGTCGACCACTGACGCCCAAAACAGCCACGCCCCTCCCCCACCACATCTACCCACCCCGGCCGCCAATCCCCACCAAAACCACCACCAAATCTGGACCCATCACCCACCTCCCGCTAGCCTCACGCCGACTAAATACACCCGGAAGAATGGAAGATCCACATCCGTGGAGGAGTAGGGAGGATGGCACCGAGAGAGGAGGTGAAGCGGGGAGGAGAAAACTTGAACGGAGAGTAGAGGCTTTTTTCTTCTCGGAGCTTCTTGGAGGTTCTTGAGAGAAGTATTAGTTAGGTCCCTATGATTCGTAGTAGGGATGCACAAAATTGGCCCGGACCGGAAAACCGGACCGGAACCGACCGGATTTTCCGGTCCGGTCCACGGTCCATGTTTTTGGAGGATTACGGGTTCCGGTCCGGTCCGGTCCGGACCGGAATAAACCGAATTTTTTTATTTTCCTAATAATTTTTTTATTTTCTATTTTTTAACCCTAAATTACGGTCGGTCCCGGTCCGGTCCGGGTTTCGGTCCAAGTTTTCACACGAATTCCGGTCCCGGTCCGGTCCCGGTCCTTATATATCCGGTCCGGTCCGGTCCACGGTCCAAGATTTTAGAAAATTCCGGTCCACCGGTCCGGACCGGACCGTAAATTCCGGTCCGGACCGGATGTGCATCCCTAATTCGTAGCATGTTGTGTCATGATCCGTAGCATAATTAATAGGTCGGATTAACATTTGTTCAATGACATTGCAGCAAGAAGGTCAGTTGTGTTCGCTGCTTGAAATTTGCAGCAAGAAGGTCAGTTGTGTTCGCTGCTTGAAATTTGCATGAACTTGATAATCAGGTCACTTGTAAAATATGTTTTGCAGGACTACAAAGAGCCATAAGAAGGTCTTCACATTGTTCACGAATACGTGAAATCCCATTGATCCGAGCATGATTACTTTGAAGGCTTTTAGTTTTAGAGATCAAAACTGTTTCTTATTTATCTAGTCATTCTGAATTTTTTCAACCAGCTTGTACTCACAATGATCATCCAATAAAGATGTTTAAACAATTTTGTAAGAGAGTATGAATTATGTATTGCAGGGTATGAATTATGTATAAGATGTTACAAATTATGTATTACAGGGGTACAAATTATGTATTACAGTGTACGAATTATGTATTATGTATTAGATTACGAATTGCAGGTTACAAATTATGTATTAAAGGGTACTCACAATGATCAGGGTATGAATTATGTATTACAGGGTATGAATTATGTGTAAGAGGTTACGAATTATGTCGACGGGGATACGAACTATGTTAACCTTTATACGAATAATGCTACAAAGCCACGAACTTTATGCTAGAAATCCACAAACTTTACATTGAAAAGCCAAGAACTCTATACCGAAACTCCACGAACTTTACACCGAAACTCCATAAACTTTACATTGAACATTAACCAAACTCAGAATGAATTGCCTCTGTTTGATCAGAATAAAGAACAACAACAACGGCATCTGATATAGGCTTCACAGTGACCCAATTTCGATCCCACGAGTAGGGAACAACACACCAAATTTCGATCCCACGAGTAGGGAACAACACGCTTAACTTCATCCTTCAACACCAAAATATGATTTACTAGATTAACTTTATATAAGCGGATAAAAGATCCAATCATGGCTATTGACTTGGTAGCTGCTGCATCAATTTGCCACGATCCAGAAAATTTGAAATTTGCATTGAAACTCCCAACCGGAATACATCCAGATATCTCCGACTTCTCATTGAAGTACTCTGCCATCTGTTACATGAATCGTCAGCACATTGCATTTCACATATAGTCAAAAAACACCCCTATCAGTTACGTGCAGCTAGAAAATAAAGTCTATAAACCTGATCGCAACTACTATTTTACACGTATTTGACAAAGCGATAGTGTACATATACCCGATCTGATGCATAACTATCCTTGAAATGTGACTTAACAATAAAATTCACAACCCTATGATCAACAATAGGGCTCCAAAATTATTTCTTTTTAACTCCATGGCATTCTAAACTACCTAAATAAACTAGAGAAAACTAAGGTCCTAGAGAAAATTAGAGCTGAAATGATCTAATCAAACCCAGAACCAAAACATCGAACAAGACCGAATTCCAGACAACAAACCTCATGAAAACTAAGAACATGAGAACTCTCAACAGCCCCCTTCTGCCTAGAACACTCAATGTCAACCGAAACATCAGGCAACACCAAACCCTCAAACCTAAGATTCACAGTCCGCTCCTCATCAACAATCACAAGCCTCGATCCAGGCGCCCCTTACAATACAACAACCTTATATCCGCCGTCACATCAAACCCTCGTCCCAAAGCTTGTATAGAATTGTGCAGCGTCGATGCTAGCGCATCCGAGCACAACTCAGGTCCTGGAGTTTCCATAAAGGACCGATCTTTGTAAAGCTAGGGCAAGATATGGGACGAGATCTGGCGAAAAAATAGGATTCAATAATATCCAATATTATGTTTGTCTGTCCAAAATAACCTTCATCCAATAATTTTGATATATTAAACTATTAATTATTTAAAATTGCTAGATCTATAATCTAATGACTAATTTAACCTCTTAATTCTCACCAAATTACACACTTTTCACCCAAGGTTCACGAACTTAGCATTTTGCTAATTACCAAATTACCAATAACGTTCAATACCACGCATGGCAGGCAGCTCACTGCTGCTATGCGTTGATAAAACTGAACCTCCTCGTACCTCTTCAAACAAATCGAAAACTTTCTCTCTAAATTCTCTTGTGAATAAGCGAGAGAAGAGCAGCAAAAATGGCGCAATCTTCAGTACCGGCGACACCTCTGTTGACAGACCAGCTCGACATCGTCATCCCGACGATTCGAAACCTCGACTTCCTCGAAATGTGGAGGCCCTTCTTCCAGCCCTACCACCTCATCATCGTTCAGGACGGAGATCCTTCCAAGACCATCCATGTCCCCGAAGGCTTCGACTACGAGCTTTACAACCGCAATGATATCAACAGGATCTTGGGGTCCAAGGCTTCCTGCATCTCTTTTAAGGACTCTCTGCTTGTCGCTGCTTCGGTTACATGGTGTCTAAGAAGAAGTATATCTTCACCATTGACGACGATTGCTTCGTATGTTTCCCACTCTTTTCACTTTCTTTGAAATCATATCCGTGTGATGATGTTATCTCGTCTGGCTGGTTCTGAGTAGTGAGTCTGATTAGTCTGTGTAATTTGACCGGCTCATTGGGATTTGTTGACTAGTCGGCTTCCATCTGCATTTACGTGTGTTGGAATTCTGGATCTGGATTTCAAACTGACTGTGCATGGTTGACTTTGATGATCTGACCTGAGCTTTAATTGAAATATTCAGATCTTTATGACTTGCTGCTGCTTACATGATTTTTGGAATCGGAGATATTGTTGATCTGTCCTCACATCTTAGCTAATGTAGAATCAATATAATTCAGAAATGACTGATATCCTAGCTTTTGTATTGATTTGTGTGAACGGAGTCTGTTGCAGGTTGCCAAGGATCCATCTGGGAAAGAGATCAATGCCCTTCAACAGAACATAAACAATCTTCTATCACCAGCAACTCCTTTCTTCTTTAACACCTTGTACGACCCATACAGAGATGGTGCTGATTTCGTCCGTGGATACCCCATTCAGTCTTCGTGAGGGGGTTCCTACTGCTTGTCTCTCATGGACTCTGGCTCAACATTCCTGATTATGATGCTCCAACTCAGCTCCTCAAGCCTCGTGAGAGGAACTCCAGGTATGCATATTTTATAGTCATAGGAGCCAGTTTTTCGAATGTTTTCTGTTTCTAAAGTTGAACATTTGATTAGGTATGTTGATGCTGTTATGACCATTCCTAAGGGAACTCTCTTCCCTATGTGTGGTATGAATTTGGCTTTCGACCGTGAGTTGGTCGGACCTGCCATGTACTTTGGACTTATGGGTGACGGTCAGCCTATTGGGCATTACGACGACATGTGGGCTGGATGGTGCATCAAGGTAACAACTAACAAACATTTGCAAATTCCATTTATTCTAAAATAAAATCTATTGATCATTTTAGTCTCTGCATATGAAACAATGCAGGTCATCTGCGACCACCTCGGGATTGGAGTCAAGACCGGGCTGCCATACATGTGGCACAGCAAGGCTAGCAATCCATTTGTGAACCTGAAAAAGGAATACAAAGGCATCTACTGGCAAGAAGAGCTCATCCCGTTATTCCAATCAGCTACTCTTCCCCAAGAATGCACCTCAGTCCAGAAGTGCTATCTGGAGCTCTCCAAGCAAGTGCGCGCCAAGCTAGGTAAGATTGATGATTACTTCATCAAGCTTGCTGATGCCATGATCACTTGGGTTGAAGCATGGGACGAGCTCAATCCCTCAACTAAGTAATACCATTATACTACCCGGAGAAGTGGAATCAAAAATTATTTTCATAGAGGCGAGGCCCGTTTCTCCATAGCCTTTATGTTTTTTACATTCGACATTTTCTACTTTTCTGATACTTCGTACTCAGCTAGTTCCAAAAAAAAAAAATGAATTTATATATACATTGACACTGCTTTTTATTTATTTATTGTTGTTTCACATTAAATTGTAGAAATTTAAACACACTGCTCCTTATTAGGGCAATTACGTATCACTTATAACAATTGACAGCCCTCTCATCCCGAAAAGTACTATTACGTCGGCAGATCTAGCCGGAACAACTAATTTCCGGCTCCGTGTGCGTTGAAAGTTTGGTCCAGATCTCGGCGATTGGTTCAAAGGCTGATGGCAGATCGGTTCTAAGAGAACTCGGCGCCAGCAATGGGATGCGGAATGCGGAGAGATTAGCGCGTGTGAAAACAGAGAGGGGTGGACAGAGAGAAGATTCAACTAATTGTGGTCGTGGCATGCCTATGACATGACTCGGCGACTGTGGTTTTAACTTTTAAGGCAATTGAATTGGATGGAGTTTCGACATAATTAATCAAAATCATTTGATCCTATCAGGACCATTGTTTCACATTTTTGAATTCATTTGGTGAATTGCAACAGTCACATTTTTTAATTCATTTGATGCCATCAGTTTCAAAATTCAAGAATTAAAATGCATGGCATGCCCTAAAATGTGTAGTTCTTAAATCAAAATTCGTAGTTGTAATTGTGGTTGCTTTCCAACTAAAATGCATAGCATTTAAAACAAAATTCGTAGTTGTAATTGTAGTTGCTTTCCACTAAGATGCGATTGAATTGAAAATATATACAAATTGATTCCGAAAAAACAGAAAGCTACATATTTTAACTAGAAAGATAGGAATTTTAAATAGAAAACTACGAATTTTAAACAGAAAGCTACGCATTTTAGTCGGGAAGCATCCAAAAAATCCCAAAAATCCACGACATTCGTATATAAAATTGGTAGCCTTATATATAACATTCGTGTATACAATTGTTAGCCTTATATATAACATTCGTATATAAAATTGGTAGCCTTGTATATAACATTCGTAATCTTATTAATGAAATTTGTAGCATTGTATATAACATTCGTAATCTTGTAAATGGGCTCATACAGGAATCGGTGTCCCTCTAGCTTTCATCTCTACATGGATTCCAAGAAATGCACGAGGACAAGCATGTAGCCTTGCCAAAATTAGTAACAGAATCAACCACGTTCAAAAATTCAGCCTGTAATTGCCAACTGTTCATGTCCGAAGGGTCCAGGAGCTCATTAACTCTCACAAATCAATCTGAATATCCTGTAACCATTTTCAAGCGTGCTCCGCAAACACCAAAATGTAAATTCAGCACTTTAATTGACTGTCTCGAAAACTGGACACACAGTTTCCACTTCAATTCTTGTCCTTCTTGTGCCGTCTCCACCTAGAGTGCAAACGAACCATCAGCAAAATAGAAAGCAATGCCTTGACCAAACTCGGCAGGCACCCAGACAACTTTCTCAATGCCAACTTTGAACACCTTAGAAGTGACACGGGTGGAGGAGGATGAAGCGACATCGTAAATGGATAGTACGACGTCGATCAAGCCAGCAGCTAACCGCTGGCCGCAGTAATTCCATGACGAACAGGTCGTTCCTTTCCCCAACGTCGCCAGTAATTTCTGACAAGGCAGTCGTTAGGACCTTGCAAAAGTATATTTATAAGTCCACTACTTTAGTGACTTCACTATTGGATAAGTAAAGCGGTAAGTAGGGGTCGACCCCAAGGGAATTAGTGGATAGTAGTTCTTTGAGGAGAATGTACAGAAATTAAGTGCGATTGGGGTTGGTTGCGGTTTTAGTACTGAAAGTAATACTGAAAAGTAAGTTGTGGGAACAACCGGATTCAATATCAACCATACAACATACGTTTGGTTTGTCGCACGATGTATTTCAAGCGCAATACGTGCCAAAATATTATGTTGGATTGATGTTGAAAACTGCTGTAATGAAAGTAAAAGTGCGGAAAGTAATGGTACTGGAAGTAAGACTGAAAGTAATTGTACTGAAAGTAAGTGCGGAAAATAAAGACTGAAAATAAAGGTACTAAAAATAAAGACTGAAAGTAAATGTGCTGAAAGTAAAAGTTAGGTACTGAAAGTAAAGTTAGTGATTGAATGTAAAGTTAGTTGCGGAATGTAAAGTACTGAATGTAAAGGGTACTGAAATTAAGCAGTTGAAAATAAGACAGAAAGTAGAATGAAGAGTTGGTGTTTTAATCAAAGGAAAGGATTTGGTTTTAGGGGCCTTGTATCACAGTTCCGTTTATCATTGATCGCTAATGATCATACTAAGTATTCAAAGGCGTGGGTTGTTCCATTTCAAGATACAACCCGTAACAAGGCCATTTCAAGCGTTTGCCACACCGTCTAGTCCATTTCAAGACATAGAGCACTTGTTCTAGCTAGACTAATACCTCATTTCAAGGTATATTAGCCTAAGTGCAGTCACTTGATCTCTCATTTCCGATCAAACCAAGCGACTTATAGCACCTAGAACAAGCTTGAACACAATAGTAGCACTAAGAAAAGGGTCTAAAACATTTTCATGATACAAGCACACCCCTTCAACCGAATGAAGGGTTTAGCTACGAGTATCCATGGAAGTGGATATCATAGCTAGTGCAAGAAAAGTAAAGGGTTTTGGAAAATACTTGAAAGGAAAATAAAGGTTTTTGAATTGAAAGACAAGAAAGAGTAGAGAGATGTTGAACTAGTAACAAGAACAAGAACAAGATCAAACTCAAGAACAAACTTGGAGCTTTTGGTATTGAAATACAAGTGTTTACAAGGATTTGTGCCTAAGGGAAATTCTAGAGAGATTTGAGGAGTATGAAGTAGTGATGATGGATTAGGAGTAATGGATCATATTCAAGGAGGGGTGCTCCTCTATTTAAAGGCCATGGGAGGCGGTGGAGAGGAGGTGAGTGGAGGAGGATATTTTTCCTCCTACTTGCCTCCGATTCTCCCTCAACTCCGGTTGGGTCTCGGTTGGAGCTTGGTTTGAGCCAAAGGGTGCACATGGTGAGCACATGAGCGGCTAGGGCTTGGGTTGAGCCAAAGGGCAACCATGCTCAACTACTTGGTGTGGCTTGGTTTCAAACCAAAGGTCAACCGGAATGAATAGCAAAGCTAACCGGAAAAGAAGTGGCCAACCGGAATAGTAATAGTTCGGTTTTGGTTTTGGTTGGACTTCACCGGAATTTGACCGGAGTGAGGTTATGACTGGCCGGAGTCTTGGTTGTGACTAGTCGAAGCTAGGCCGGAGCTCGCCGGAGTTTTGGCCAGAATTTGACCGGAATCTGGCCGGAATTTTGGCCGGCGATCCTTGGCTGTTGGACCACTGATTTGGAATGCTTAGGCAATTCTAAGACTGGCCCATGAAGGATGTTTGGCCAGAATATGGCCGGAGCTTGGTCAGAATCCCAAAACGACCGAAATTGCCCTAGTTTAGCCTTCATCGGGCTTGAGCTGGTTCCACTCGGGCGTTTTGTCTGGGAAGTGAGATTGTCCGAGTTCTTGGGCATTTCAAACAACTTGGTCGAGCCAGATTTGCTAGATTAGCTGGTTTGGTCGAGCGACTTGGTTTCGGTGCTTATCAGCGCGCGTGGGACCTTTGGAATTGGGCCAACTGTCAATCTGCTCGGGCGTTCTCTTTGTTTGCCATTTTGATCACTTTGCTCGAGGTGGATTCATCAGATCAGCTCGTTTGCTCGGGCAACTTGAATTCAGAGCTAGACAGCTTGGGCGTGGCCTGGGCGAGGTCCGACATTTCTCGGACAGGTCCTGGAATGGGCCTCGGCGCTCGGGTGAGCTTCTTCGGACGCGGACGCAAGCGTCCGTCTTTTCTTGGACGGCCCGGCTGAAATCCTCGGTGCGTCCGGACGCGTCCGGCGTTCCTCGGACGCGGCCCGACATTTCTCGGTCCCGGCTGGGCTCTCTCGGTCCTGGGTGAATTTCCTCGGGCCATGGTCATGATTTCTCGACCAGAAATGGTTGGCAATCCTTTTTAGCTTAAGAACCCCCTTTTTAGCTCGTTTCTTCTCTAAACCTCAAAATACCCTGTAGAACAAAAATGGAACTAACAAGTAAAAGTTGATAAGACAAAGTGTCTAATTTGGCGGGTTTAACTGTTTTGATGAATCATATAAATATGGTCTATCAAATCACCCCACACTTATACTTGTTCGTCCCAAACAATGATATTCAAAAGAGGAACACAAAATCCAAGTAAAAAGCTCTAAATAAGAATGTGAGAATGTGAGAATGTGGGACTAGATTTATCCTATCCATGCACTACTTACTTGTTACCAAACTAAACCGTGTAAATACATAGAAGAAACTTGATACCTATACCTTCGAGCCGAGATGCAAATTAATTCGGATGATTCGGGAGATAGCCCTTTTCAGGCTTTTGAACTGCATTCTCGGGACCAACTTGCACTATATGGTTATCTTATAGCTTTCTCTAGCACATGATTTGGTTCGGGTTTCACTGAGTTGAGCTTTTTGATGAGGGACAGCTTTTGAAGTGATTTGGTCTTTGGCCTTTGATTTTGAATTGGAGTTTCTTCACTTTTGTTCGGTTAAAACCTTCACAATTTTGGTTATAATTATACGAATCATAAACACAGTTAAACCCACAAAATTAGACTGCTTGTCTATTTAACTTTTGCTTGTTAGTTCCGATATTCATCTACAGGGTATTTTGGAGTCTAGAGAGAATACACGCTAAGGAGAGGATTTTACGCTGAAAATATATTACGAGTCATTCCAAGGTCACGATCAGATGCCGACTGAAGAAATCTCAAGATCCTGACATTGAATCATTCAAAACAAATCCAACCGAGGAGCAACCAAAGTCAGTCTGGAGCTGAAATACACCGATAGTCTTGTGAAAACATCACAAAACCTCACAAAACTCACTCTCCCCTCCATGGTGACCGGTGGCTTTTGGAGGAGGTGACCAAAGGAGGAAGCCAACCCTCCATGGCAACCTCCAACCGGCGGCTTTGGGAGGCTCCTCCTCCCACCATGAGAGCTTGCCAAGTGTCCTCCTCCTCCACCACATCCTCCTCTCCTCCATGGCTATAAATACCCTTCTCCTTTCATTTGTAACATCAATCCAAAATCAAAAACACTTCTCTCTCTAGAAAGTTTGGCATTTGTAAGTTTGGTTTTTAATATATAATACTCCTGTTGGTTCTTGAGTATTATAGTTCGGTCTTGAGTACTCCTGTCGGTTCTTGAGTACTCAAGCTTTTCTTTATTCTCGAGTACTCTTGTCGGTTCTTGAAGTACTCACCCCTTTCCTTTACTTACTGTCTTTCAAAAACCCTCGAGTACTTAGCTATGGTATCCACCTCTATGGATATTCGTAGCTAAACTCTTCATTCGGTTGAAGGGGAGTACTTGTATTATAAAATGTTTTAGACCCTGCACCTAGTGCATCTTTGTGTTCGAACTTGTTCTATGTGCCATATATCAGGTCAGAACTTCCAAGATTGAGTGGATGCTTTAACGGGCAAAGCTCTTCCGTGGGGTTCGTGAACATATTCAGGTAAGTGGACGCTTTAGCGGGCAAAGCTTATCTGAGGAGTTCGACTTATCTAAAACACCATTTGGTCGATCGTAACTGAAAGATCAAATGGATGCACATAAGGCTAAGATACTTCGAAAGGAGGAATTAGTCTAACTAGAACAAGTGTTCTAAACGATGTTGCAAGTCTTGTGCTAGAAATAGCCTCGATTCATCTTTGAACACTTAGTATGATCATTAGCGGTCAATGATAAACAGGCTATGATACAAGGCCCCCTGAAACCGAATGCTTTCCTTAAATTTAAACACCACCTGCATTTACTTTCAATTTTAGTATAAAGTGATTATCAACTGCTCACCTTCCGGAGGACTTGCCAATCACGCAACAACCGCTGTAAGTCTTCTCTTTTATTTTTAGTATTTACATTTTCTGTCATTTACTTTTCCGCACTAAAAACCAAAACCAACCAACCAATCACTTACTTTTCCGAACTAAAACCTCAATCAACCTAAAACACGCTCCCTCGCTGTACAATTCCCTCAAAGAATAGTGTATCCCCCTAATTCCCTTGGGTTCGACCCCTACTTACCACTTGCTACCCAGTAGTGAAGTCGCGAGTAGCGGATTTATGAATTTATTCTTGACGTTTGCACACGACGACTGTGCGTCCGTCAATAGGCTATTTTGGGGTCTAAAGAGGAAACACGCTTAAAAGGGAGATTTATGCCCAAAAGCACGCCAAGACATTTCTGCCCGAGAAGTCACAACTAGGGCCCAAGGAAATTTGACCATGGCCCGAGGATCCCAACCGGGGACCGAGAAAAGCTCATCGGGGACCGAGAAAAGCTCATCGGGGACCGAGAAAACCAGCCAGACCTCGTCCGAGAAGATGTCCCGAGAGGAACAGTAAATGTCCGGTCCCTGGCCCGAGAACGAGTACCGAGAAACACCGGTCCCCGCCCGAGAGAGTCCCAGGCCGCGCCCAGATCTCCGCCCAGGCATCGCCCAGGCCACGCCCGAGTTGTCTAGCTCTGAATTCAAGTTGCCCGGGCAAACGAGCTGATCTGACGAATCCACCTCGAGCAAAGTGATCAAAATGGAAAATAAGGTGGACAATGTTGGAAAACCAAGGAGAATGCTAGGGCAGATTGGCAGTTGGCCCAGTTCCAAAGCAAAGGCCCCGCGTGCATAGGCACCGAAACCAAGTCGCTCGACCAAACCATGGAATCTGGAAAATCTGGCTCGACCAAAGTGTTTTAAATACCCAATAACTCGGACAATCTCACTTCCCAGACAAAAGGCCCGAGTGGAACCAGCTCAAGCCCGATCAAGGCCAAACTAGGGCAATTTCGACCATGCTCCGGGCAGAATCTGGCCAAACATCCTTCATGGATCAGTCTTAGAATATCCTCAACATTCCAAATCCATGGTCCAACAGCCAAGGACCGCCGGCCAAGATTCTGGCTATATTCTGGCCAACTCCGGCCAACCTCCGACCAAGCTCCGATCAAAATCCGATCAAGCTCCGATCAAGCTCAGGCCAAGCACAACCAAGTCCAACCAAGTTCCGGCCAAGAAGTTCCAACCAAAAACCAAATTCCCTATATTTCGGTTAACTTCTACTATTCACTTCGGTTTAGTTTTGGAGTTCGGTTGGCCTCTTCTATTCAAGTCCGGTTGGCCTCATCTAGTCCAAGCTAGTTGCCCTTTGGTTGAAGCCAAGCTCAAGTCGGTTGGAGGCAAGTGCAAGGCATGTGGATGGCTTTTGGCTAAACCAATCAAAATGAAGTGCTTTTGGGATATTTCCATGCCATAAACTTAGCTCCCAAGTCTTCCTTGTCTATAAATAGAAGGGCATGCCCTTAGAAATGTATCCTTGTGCTAGTCCAAGTTTCGAATTCCAAAGTCCTTAGAGAGAAGGGAGCTTAACTCTCTTCTCTTTATTTTCAATACAAACACTCTTTACTTTGTTCATGTTCTTCACTTGTTCTTGAGCTCCTAAGCTCTTTACTTTCCAGCAAGCACTCGATTTGGAGCTCCTCTCCCTTTACTTTCTTGCACAAAAGCCATGGCTACTTGTATTCCTTGACATGAATACAAGTAGCTAAAGCTTTCTTTTATTTCCTTGTCAAAACTTTCTGTTTCCTTTTCATTTCCTTGTCAAAGCTCACGGCTACTTGTATTCCTTGACATGAATACAAGTAACTAAGGCTTCTTTTACTTGTTGTTACTCTCGGTTACAAAAGCTTTCGGTCACTTGTCTTTACTTTTTCTTGTTTTCCTTTCGTTTTGTAAGTATGGTTCTTGTATTCCTTACCATGAATACAAGTAGCTAAGCATATTCGGTCAAAGGGTGTTCATACTTGTGTATGCATCTTGAGACTTGAACTTAATGTTATTTTGTGTCAACTAGTTCGGTGCCATTATTCGATTGAACAACAAGGCTAAGTGGATGCTTGAAATGGCAAAGCTTAGCCAAGTGGTTCAATCTTGAGCAGACAACAAGGCTAAGTGGATGCTTGAAATGGCAAAGCTTATCCAAGTAGTTTACTCTTCCTTAAGTCGCTTGGTTGATCGTAACTGAAGATCAAGTGGCTGCACTTAAAACTAGAAGTCTATTTCTTGATTTTGGAGTAGATTATGGTGTAAGTGCTTGAAAAAGCCTTACTTTAGGGTTATATCTGGACCAAGGAATAACCCACACTTATGAACACAAAGTAAGATCTTTGACGTCCATGATGGTTGTCTCACGAGTAGAGACCCTAGACTGAATATCTTTCGTCCTTACTTACCTGTCATTTACTTTCAGTACTTTACTTTTCTGTCATTTACATTTCAGCACTTTACTTTTCTGCACTTTACTTTACGCACTTTACATTTCAGTCTTTATTTTACGCACTTTACTTTCAGTATTTACTTTATGCAATTTACTTTCCGCACTTTACTTTCATTACAAACGTTTTCAACATCAATCCAACATAACATTTGGCACGTATTGCGCTTGAAATACAGCGTGCGACAAACCAAAAGTGTGTTGCGATTGATATTGAACTCGACTGTTCCAGCAATTTACTTTTCAGTATTACTTTCAGTTTAAACCACTCAAACCCAACCTGTCTTTACTTCATTTTTGTTTTCTTTTTAAAGAACAACTAATCCACACTGACTCTCTTGGGTTCGACCCCTACTTACCGCTTGCTAACCATAGTGAGCCACTAAAGTAGTGGAACTATAAATGTAAATTTTGCAGCGTACAACGACGCGCTGTCAAATTTTGGCGCCGTTGCCGGGGAGTCGTGAAACCGGAATAGTTGTTCTATTTGTTTTTCTTTTGTTTTTGTTTTATTTTGCAGTCCACCATGTCATTGTACTACGAAAGCGAGCCTTGGAACAACGAGGAGTTTTCCCCACCATCCTTCCAACTTGATATCCGCGAGAAGATAATCAACCTTGAGCATTCCCGGGACGAAACATTGGACGAGTACTTATGGTATTTTGATTCCCTTGTGACGAGCTGCTCGCACCATGGATTCACGAACTTCGATCTTCTTCAAAGGTTTCTCGGTGGAATGATGCCACATGAGTGGAATAGGCTCAATGATGTTGCAGCGGGAGGGTCGATAATGAACTTGACCATGAATGATCTCTGGAACCTAATAGATTATATGGCCGAGAGGTCAAGACCAAGACAAGATCAGGTCGAGCCACTCGAGGACGTTACAACGGAGCTGGCATCTAGCAACCAGCAGATGGCCAACATGATAGACCAAAATCAAGCTAGATCCGAGAAAGCATGGGTAGAAATAGAGGCGGCTCAAAAAGAATGTGCATTTTGGATCAATGAGATGCTCAAGCCAAAAGTCATCAAAGAAGAGCCCACGGAGCCGGTAGAGGATGAGGACTCGCGGATAACAGAAAAAGAACTGGCCAACACGATGCACCAAATCTAGGCCAACATCGGCGGGATCAATGAGATGCTCAAGCCAAGGGTCATCAAGGAAGAGCCTACATTGGAGCCGGCAGAGGATGAGGACCCATGGATAACCGAAGAAGAACCAGCCAAGGCAGGCTGGGTCCTCATTTCCAATCTGTCCGAGGAAGTCCCGGTCCTAACTGACGAGTTGCCCGAGACATACCCGGACCTCACTACCGAGCTACCCAAATCAGACCCGAACTCAGTGTGATTGCCCCCAGAGACCAAATAAATGACGAGGATGAGGACCCATGGTTGCCTGAAGAAGAGCTCCACTCAGATTACCCCTGGGAGTTAGAAGAAAAAATGCCCAATTCAGTCCCGGTCCTCATCACCAATTGCCCGAGGAAATCACGCCAGTCTAGCACCTCATTGCCGAACCTGCCGAGTCTAACACAGTCCTCACTGCCGAGCCAACAGAAGTCCCAGTCCTCATTGGCGAGCTAGCCGAGACAGCCCTAGTCCTCACGGACGGGCTGGTCGAGAAAGACCCGGACCTCATGGCCGAGAAGCCCCAACTTAACCCTTCATGTTTTATGCAGATCATAGCCACCGAAGATCATGGAATCAATGATGATGAGGTGCAGGGGGAGTTGGAGGCAAATCAAGGGCAAGAAAAGCCAATGATGGAGCTCTCATTCACCACGACTCAACAAAGCAGCCCGGAAAACTAACTTGTTCCAAGACAACCCATCTCCGCTGCCACAAAAAAGAAGCTTAGCATGGGCGCATGCTTAAAGTCGCCTACATTTAATGGCAAGATGCTAAACTTCCAAACTTGCAAAGGTGCCAACCATTTGAACATGAAGAAGCGACAAAGACATGGCCCAAAAGAATGGAAGCCGGGATGGAGTAGCAAGAGACCACGGCTCAATGGACCAGCAACTATGGTCAAGGAGCCCTCACCTTCTCGGAGCTATGAAAAGAAGAACCTGCCGAACCAATGGAGAACCAAACCGAGCCCATCACTCCACAAGTTCTTTGGGCAGAGTAAAAGGGCAGCCGAGAGGAAGTTCGACCTCACACACCCATGGGATCCGAACTTATGATCCATGATTGAGGTACCGTCGAGCCAACGACGTTAAACAAAGGCACTCGCCGGGAGGTAACCTGGCATATTCAGTTTTCTCAGTTTTATTTTTATGTCGATTTTTTTAAACTTACCTCCTTTCATTTTTCTTATATTTTGTTTTTTGAACTAAGTCGTTCTATGAGGAACGGCTTCGTTCAAAAGTGTGGGGGTGATTGAGTAGTCTTGCACATATTAGTTAGTTTTGCACATATTAGTCTACATGTTTGTTCTTTTCCTTTTCCCTTAATATTAACTTTTTGAAAATACAAACTTTCATGATGTGAAAATAGATAGACCCGATTCATGCATTTCCTTGTGAAAACTTAATTGTGTAAAAACATGCGAACTTAACTTTCTACTTGTCCTTATGTGCTGAGATAAAAGTAGGATGTGGAGTTGAAAGAAACGCCATAGAGAGGCTTGACAAGCACTCAAGGGACCGGATCCTTACTATACGGTTATGTGAAAATTGTGGAGGCTGCACTTCGAGCTTCTTGGTGAAGAGTGGACTCCGCCATGCAGCGTCTATGCAAGAGGCGGGACGGGAATCAAACCGTCCATTCTCTAGTCCAAAGTAGCCGGGAAAATAGATGAGCGACCCTCATCTTGACCCGCGCGAAAAAGGCAAGGATGAGAAAGAGCGGGGAGGCATTTCCATATGCTCTCGGGTGATGATTGGACCTCCCAAAAGTGAAGAAATGGACGAGCAATCATCAAAGGAGCAAAGCTCAAAGAAGAAAAGAAAAATCAACCAAAATGGTGAAAACCCAAACCGAAGCAAAAGTGAAGTACTCAAAGAGTCATATCAAAGGCCAAAGGCCAAATCACTACAAAAGCTGTCCAACCACACAAACAAAGAAAAAGAGCTCAACCCAATGGCCCGAATCAATCACGTGCTAGAAGAAGCAAGTAACATAACCATATAGTAAGATCGGATCCGAAAGTGCAGTTCAAAGGCCTAAAAAGGACTATCTCCCAATCATCCAAATTGATTTGCATCTCGGCTCAAAGGTACAAGTATATAGTTACTTTCATATGTGAGCATGATTTCGTTTGGAAGCAAGTAAGTTATGCATGCTAAGGTGAAGTCTAGATTCACATCTCACATTCACATCTAAGACTTAGGGTGTTTTTGTTCCTCTTATTGACTACACTTGTTCGGGACGAACAAGATTAAGTGTGGGGGTATCTGATAGCGCGTATTTATACGACTCATTAAGACAGTTAAACCCACCAAATTAGACATTTGGTCATACGAACAAGTGCTTGTTAATGCCTTTTTGTGTATATAGGCTATTTTGGGGTATAAAGAGGAAACACGCTTAAAAGGGAGATTTATGCCCAAAAGCACGCCAAGACATTTCTGCCCGAGAAGTCACAACTAGGGCCCAAGGAAATTTGACCATGGCCCGAGGATCCCAACCGGGGACCGAGAAAAGCTCACCGGGGACCGAGAAAACCAGCCGGACCCCGTTCGAGAAGATGTCCCGAGAGGAACAGTAAATGTCCGGTCCCTGGCCCGAGAACGAGTACTGAGAAACACCGGTCCCTGCCTGAGAGCTTAACTCTCTTCTCTTCATTTTCAATACAAACACTCTTTACTTTGTTCATGTTCTTCACTTGTTCTTGAACTCCTAAGCTCTTTACTTTCCAGAAAGCACTCGATTTGGAGCTTATCTCCCTTTACTTTCTTGCACAAAAGCCATGGCTACTTGTATTCCTTGACATGAATACAAGTAGCTAAAGCTTTCTTTTATTTCCTTGTCAAAACTTTCTGTTTCCTTTTCATTTCCTTGTCAAAGCTCACGGCTACTTGTATTCCTTGAGATGAATACAAGTAGCTAAGGCTTCTTTTACTTGTTGTTACTCTCGATTACAAAAGCTTTCGGTCACTTGTCTTTACTTTTTCTTGTTTTCCTTTCGTTTTGTAAGTATGGTGCTTGTATTCCTTACCATGAATACAAGTAGCTAAGCATATTCGGTCAAAGGGTGTTCATACTTGTGTATGCATCTTGAGACTTGAACTTAATGTTATTTTGTGTCAACTAGTTCGGTGCCATTATTCGATTGAACAACAAGGCTAAGTGGATGCTTGAAATGGCAAAGCTTAGCCGAGTGGTTCAATCTTGAGTAGACAACAAGGCTCAGTGGATGCTTGAAATGGCAAAGCTTAGCCGAGTAGTTTACTCTTCCTTAAGTCGCTTGGTTGATCGTAACTGAAGATCAAGTGGATGCACTTAAAACTAGAAGTCTATGTCTTGATTTTGGAGTAGATTGTGGTGTAAGTGCTTGAAAAAGCCTTACTTTAGGGTTATATCTGGACCAAGGAATAACCCACACTTATGAACACAAAGTAAGATCTTTGACGTCCATGATGGTTGTCTCACGAGTAGAGACCCTAGACTGAATATCTTTCGTCCTTACTTACCTGTCATTTACTTTCAGTACTTTACTTTTCTATCATTTACATTTCAGCACTTTACTTTTCAGCACTTTACTTTACGCACTTTACATTTCAGTCTTTATTTTACGCACTTTACTTTCAGTATTTACTTTACGCAATTTACTTTCCGCACTTTACTTTCATTACAGACGTTTTCAACATCAATCCAACATAACATTTGGCACGTATTGCGCTTGAAATACAACGTGCGACAAACCAAAAGTGTGTTGTGGTTGATATTGAACTCGACTGTTCCAGCAATTTACTTTTCAGTATTACTTTCAGTTTAAACCACTCAAACCCAACCTGTCTTTACTTTATTTTTCTTTTCTTTTTAAAGAACAACTAATCCACACTGACTCTCTTGGGTTCGACCCCTACTTACCGCTTGCTATCCATAGTGAGCCACTAAAGTAGTGGAACTATAAATGTAAATTTTGCAGCGTACAACGACGCGCTGTCAATGAGCGACCCTCATCTTGACCCGCGCGAAAAAAGCAAGGATGAGAAAGAGCGGGGAGGCATTTCCATATGCCCTCGGGCAATGATTGGACCTCCCAAAAGTGAAGAAATGGACGAGGAATCATCAAAGGAGCAAAGATCAAAGAAGAAAAGAAAGAAATCAGCCAATATGGTGAAACCAAACCGAAGCAAAAGTGAAGTACTCAAAGAGTCAAATCAAAGGCCGAAGGCCAAATCACTACAAAAGCTGTCCAACCACGCAAACAAAGAAAAGAGCTCGGCCCATTAGCTTGAATCAATCACGTGCTAGAAGAAGCAAGTAACATAACCATATAGTAAGATCGGATCCGAAAGTGCAAATCAAGAGCCTAAAAAGGACTATCTCCCAATCATCCAAATTAGTTTGCATCTCGGCTCAAAGGTACAAGTATCTAGTTACTTTCATATTTGAGCGTAATTTCGTTTGGAAACAAGTAAGTTATGCATGCTAAGGTGAAATCTAGTTTTGCATCTCACATTCATATTTAGGACTTAGGGTGTTGTTCCTCTTATTGACTAGACTTGTTCGGGACGAACAAGATTAAGTGTGGGGGTATTTGATGGTGCGTATTTATACGATTCATCAAATCAGCTAAACCCACCAAATTAGACATTTGATCATACGAACAAGTGCTTGTTAATGCCTTTTTGTGTATACAGGATATTTTGGGATCTAAAGAGGAAACATGCCTAAAAAGGGGAGATTTATGCCCAAAAAGCACACCAAGCATTTCTGGCTGAGAAATCACAACCAGGGCTCGAGGAAACCCCACCGCGTCCGAGGAACCAGGTCCCCGCCCAGGCATCGCCCAGGTCACGCCCCAGCTGTCTAGCTCTGAATTTAAGTTGCCCGAGCAAACAAGCTAATCTGACAAATCCACCTCGAGCAAAGTGATCAAAACGGCAAATAAGGTGGACAATGTCGGAAAACCAAAGAGAACGCCCGAGCAGATTGGCAGTTGGCCCAATTACAAAGGTCCCGCGCGCACTGATAAGCACCGAAACCAAGTCGCTCGACCAAACTAGCTAATCTGGAAAATCTGGCTCGACCAAGTTGTTTGAAATGCCCAAGAACTCGGACAATCTCACTTCCCAGACAAAACGCCCAAGTGGAACCAGCTCAAGCCCGATGAAGGCCAAACTAGGGCAATTCTGGCCGTTTTGGGATTCTGACCAACCTCCGGCCATATTCTGGCCAAGCATCCTTCATGGGCCAGTCTTAGAATTGCCTCAGCATTCCAAATCAGTGGTCCAACAGGCAAGGACCACCAGCCAAAGCTCCGGCCCCGGCCAAATTCCGGCCAAGCTCCGATCAACGTCCGGTGATGCTCCGACCTAGCTCCGACCAGTCACCACCATGCTTCGGCCAGTCATAACCTTTCTCTAGTCAAATTCCGATGAAGTCCAACCAAAACCAAAACCGAACTATTACTATTCCGGTTGGCCACTTCTTTTCCGGTTAGCTCTACTATTCAAGTCCGGTTGGCCTCAACCAAACCAAGCTAGTTGCCCTTTGAGTTGAGCCAAGCTCAAGTCGGTTGGGAGTGCAAGTGGGTTGGCATGTGGTGGCTTGTGGTTGGAGGAGGCAAATGCAAGTGGGTTGTTTTGGGATATTTCAAGGCCAATCCTTATCTTCTTATCCTATTGCTTTGGGATATTTTTCAAGCCAAACTTAGCCCCTAAGTTTCCCTTGTCTATAAATAGAGGCTTATGCCTTAGAAATCAATGTCCCATAGTTCCACAATTAGGAAGTTGAGAGCTTATCTCTCTTCTTCACACCTCAATACAAACTTCTCTACATTTTTACTTGTTCTTGTTATTTCCGAATTGCTCTCTACTCCTTGTTCTTGTGATCTTTATTTTCCCTTGTCTTGTTCTTGATTTGGAGCTCCTCTCCTTTACTTTCTTTGCACAAAAGCCACGGCTACTTGTACTCCTTGACATGAATACAAGTAGCTAAAGCTTTCTTTACTTTGTTGTCAAAGCCACGGCTTCCCTTTACTTTCTTTGTTGTTTTCAAGCTCTCGGTTACAAAAAAGCTCACGGTTTTTGATGGAGCCCACTGCACTATCGTTAAGGTGCAATGTTCTCTGTGCAAATAAATTTATAATTTCCGCTACTCGCAACTACACTACTGGGTAGTAAGTGGTAGGTAGGGGTCGAACCCAAGGGAATTAGGAGGATACGTTGTTCTTTGTGGGATTTGTACAGGATGGGAGCATTTTTTAGGGTTGATTGAGATTTTAGCGGTTATGACTAAGTGACTTTTTTTTTGGTTGTTTTTGGTTTTGAGTGCGGAAAAGTAAATTACAGAAAATAAATACTGAAAAGTAAAAAGAAAGACTTACAGTGGGTGATGAGTGATTGGTAAGTACTCCGGTAGATGAGCGGTTGGTGATTGCAGATGATCGAGCAATAAAAGTAAATACAGGGGGGTTTTGTAATCTAAGCAAAACCATTCGGTTTCGGGGGTCTTGTATTATAGCCTGTTTACTGTTTTAGTAACCCTTCTAAGTATTCAAACGTGTATCAAGGCCTTTTCCGGCGCTCGATTTGCCACACTGTCTAGTCTTTTGCAAAAGTGTTCGAAAGTGAATCAAGGCCATTTCAAGAACTCGACTTGCAACACTGTCTAATCTTTTGCAAAAAATGTAAAGCCCTTTTTCTACTTAGACTAGCACCCCATTTCAAGGTATACTAGCCTATGTGCATCCATTTTGGGTTGTCTTTTCTGATTTACCCAAAATGGTGTTTGAGAGAGATCAAACTCCTCAGATAAGCTTTGCCATTTCAAGCATCCACTTACCCGAGTATGTTTGCGAACTTCCACGAAAGAGCTTTGCCATTTCAAGCATCCACTCAACCTTGGAAGTTCTGATCTAATATATGGCACATAGAACAAGTTTTGAATACAGAGAAAAGAAACTAAAAGAATTTAAAACATTTTATAATACAAGAACACCCCTTTTAACCGAATAAAGAGTTTAGCTACGAATATCCATAGAGGTGGATACCATAGCTAAATACTCGGGGGGTTTTTGAAAACAGTAAGAGGAGAAGGGGTGGAATACTCAAGAACCAACAGGAGTATTCCTAATTCCTACTGAATACTCAAGAACCAACAGGAGTATTCTCTACAGTATTATAATACTCAAGAACCAACAGGAGTATTATAATTTCAAACCATTATAATACTCAAGAACCAACAAGAGTATTATTTCATAAACCAAACTTACAAAGTAACACAAACTTAGAGAGAGAAGTGTTTACAATTTTTGGATGTTGAAATGAGGAGGAGGAGCTCTCCTTTTATAGCCACAAGGGGAGGAGATGGGTGGTGGACATGGTGGCATGTGGCTTTGCATCCAAGGATGGAGGAGGAGGGGAGGAGCATGTGGAGGAGAAGGCACCACATGGAAACTTCTCCATGGAGGAGCCTAAGCCGCCGGTGGCCGGTTGCAAGGGAGGAAGGGAGGTGGCTTTGGCCACCTCTTGCCAAGAGCCGCCGGTTGCCATGGAGGAGAAGGGGAGGAAGGCCACCCATGAGTCATCTTCTTCACCAAAGCCGCCGGTCACTTGGTCCATGAATGAGTTTTGATAGTTTTGTGCAGTCTTTTCACAAAACTATCAATCCAATTTTGCTCCGGTCTGACTTTGGTTGTTCCTCGGTTGAATTTGAATTGAGTAATTCAATGTCAGGATCTTGAGATTTCTTCGTTCAGCATCTGATCTTGACCTTGGAACGACTCGTAATATCTTTTCAGCGTAAAATCCTCTCCTAAGCGTGTTTTCCCTCTAAGCGCCAAAATACCCTGTAGAAATATATCGGGACTAACAAGTAGAAGTTAGATAGACAAATAGTCTAATTTGGTGGGTTTTACTGTGTTTTTGATTCGTATAATTATGGTCCATCAGATCACCCCACACTTTTAGTTGTTCGTCCCGAACAATGCTATTAAAGGGCGGCACACTAAGTAAGTTTGTTGAAATATGAAAATTAGACTGTGGTACTAGATTTATCCTAATTCATGCATTACTTACTTATTACCAAATTGAACTGTGTAAATAAATAGAAGAAACTTGATACTTGTACCTCCGTGCTGAGATGCAAATTATTCTGGATGTTTCGGGAGATAGCCCTTTTTAGGCTCCTGGACTGCAACCTCGGGACCGTCTCGCACTATATGGTTTCCTAGCAGCTTTCTCTAGCACGTGATTCGGTTCGGGTTTCACTGGTTTGAGTACTTTGATTTTTTTCTTTTGGCGAGGGACTGCTTTTGTAGTGAATCGGCCTTTGGCCTTTGATTTGACTCTTTGAGTACTTCACTTTTTGTTTGGTTAAAACCTTCACAATTTTGGGCCTTTGGCCTCTTGATTTGCTTCTTTGAGCTTTTTGTGTCTTTGTGACTTGCTAGTCCATTTTCTCAAGCCTTTTTGGGAGGTCCAATCATCGCCCGCAAGCCTATGGAAATACCTCCCCGCTCCTCTCATCGTTGTTGTTTCGCGCGGGTCAAGATGAGGGTCGCTCATCTATTTTCTCGGCTACTTTGACTAGAGAGAGGACGGTCTGATTCCCGTCCTCGCCTTTTTTCTTTTTGCATAAACACTGCATAGCGGAGATGACTTCAATCTTCACTGAAACCCAAAGTGCAGCCTCCACTGACTTCGAAAACCATATAGTTTGATTCGATCCTTCGATTGCTTGCCAAGCCTCTCTAGGGCATTTCTATCAACTCCACATCCATAGTTTATCTTAGCACAAAGGGACAAATGAGAAGTTACGTTCTAAGTTTTTAGACAGTTGAATTTTCACAAGGTATATGCATGAATTTCGGTCTATCTTTTTCACATTCTTAAGTTCATATTTTCAAAAAGATAATATTAAAAAAGAAAAAGAAAAACATGTTATTTATGTACACATGCGGATCTCACCCCACACTTTTGAACAAAGGCGTGCCTTTCAGCACTACTTAGTTCAAAAGCCATGCAAGCAGACAATTACGAGAAGGAAATGATATTAAGGAAAGGTAAGATCAGAACTCCCTTTTTGTGTCAAATGACATGGCATGAGGCTGGATAATCGAGGGAGTTCGGCTGGGGCCTTGAACTCTCAGCGCAGGCCCAGTAAATTCACGGAAGCTGCCTGGCTGATCCGATCGTGCTCCAAAAACCAATTCCTAAATAGTCAAATCATTCTATGCACCAAGTGGGTGAAAGCGACTTATTGATAAAAACTAAAAGACAGAAAATAAAAAGACAGAAAGTAAGATAGTGTCGGGTTACCTCCCGACCAGTGCACTTGTTTAACGTCGTTGGCTCGACAGTACCTTATTCCTGGATCACTGGTTGGGGTCCCATGGGTGGCTTAGGTCATATTTCTGTGTTATCAAGTTGACCTCGCCATGGTAATGTTTGACACGCTGCCCATTTACCGTGAATCTACTTCCATCGTTTGGGCTTTTTAGCTCAATTGCCCCATGGTTGAATACCTTAGTTATAGTGAAAGGGCCGGTCCATCTAGATTTGAGCTTTCCGGGCATCAATTTTAGTCGCGAGGAGAAGACCAGCACTTGTTGTCCCTCCTCAAATGAGCGTTGGAGGATGAATTTGTCATGATATAATTTGGTCCTCGCCATGTAGTCTGTTTGCCCTTCATAGGCTTCAAGCCGCAATTCCTCAAGCTCACACAGATTAAGTTTCCTATCCAGTCCGGCAGCCCTTAAATCTGGATTGCAATGCTTGAGTGCCCAATAAGCTTTATGTTCTACTTCCACTGGAAGATGGCATGCCTTCCCATAAACAAGCCGAAAGGGGGAGGTTCCTATTGGAGTCTTGTATGCCGTCCGATAAGCCCAAAGAGCTTCATCTAGCCTCTGACTCCAATCCTTCCTTCCTGGCTTTACCATTTTTTTTAAAATTCCTTTGATTTCGCGATTGGAGATCTCCGCTTGACCATTGGATTGGGGATGATATGCTGTGGATGTCCGGTGGTGGACATGGTAGCGTTTTAAGGTAGCGGCCATCATGCGGTTACAGAAATGAGTTCCTTGGTTGCTTATTATGGCCTTGGGTACCCCGTATCTACAAAATAGGTTAGTGCGCAAAAATTCTATGACAGTCTTTACATCGTCGCACCTTGTGGCCTTGGCTTCTACCCATTTTGACACATAATCTACAGCAACTAAAATGTAAGTATAACCGCATGAAACCGGGAATGGTCCCATAAAATCAAGACCCCAAATGTCAAAAACATCGTTGACTAATATGGGTACTTGAGGCATTTCACTTCTAGCTGACACATTTCCTACTCTTTGACACTTATCGCATTTTTTACACTTTTCACGAGCATCTCTAAATATGCTTGACCAGAAAAAGCCACTATCTAAGATTTTTCTAGCGGTTCTCCTAGGCCCGAAGTGTCCTCCACATGCAAACTCATGGCAAAAGCTAATAACAGAAGCTATTTCATTATCGGGGATGCATCTCCTAAGTATTTGATCTGCTCCTATTTTCCATAAATATGGATCATCCCATAAGTAATATCTAGCGTCATGCCTAAGTTTCATGCATTGTGCGTTAGTAAAAGAGGGAGGGAATGTACCTCCTACAAGGTAGTTGACGATTGACGCGTACCATGGCACCTTGGCAGAGACTGTATAGAGATGTTCGTCTGGGAATGACTCAGTTATGTGTCCGTCTTCTTCCTTTCGGACAATCCTACTGAGGTGGTCGGCCACAGTATTCTCGATCCCTTTTTTGTCCCTTATTTCCACATCGAACTCTTGCAGTAGTAATATCCACCGAATAAGTCTTGGCTTGGCCTCCTTTTTCTTCATCAGGTAACGGATGGCAGCATGGTCTGAGTAAACTATTACTTTTGCTCCAAGCAAATAGGGTCTGAATTTTTCTAGAGCGAAAACTACTGCCAAGAGTTCCTTCTCGGTGGTGGAGTAGTTCCGTTGGGCAGGATCTAGGGTTCGTGAGGCGTAGTAGATCACACCTGCCTTCTTATCAATCTTTTGGCCGAGAACTGCTCCCACAGCAAAGTCGCTTGCGTCGCACATGATTTCAAATGGTTTTTTCCAATCCGGAGTTTGGATGATGGGTGTGCTAGTGAGGGCCTTTTTGAGCTCATCAAAGGCTTCCTTGCATGCATTGGTGAATTCAAAAGGAACTTCTTTTTGGAGAAGAGTGGATAGAGGCAACGCTTTTTTAGAGAAGTCCTTGATGAATCATCGGTAGAATCCTGCATGCCCAAGGAAGGATTGGATGTCTCGGACAGTGGAGGGGTATGGTAGAGTCATGATCAGGTCTATTTTAGATTTATCTACCTCTATGCCTTCTCGTGAGACGACGTGCCCTCAGACTACTCCACGAGTTACCATGAAGTGGCATTTTTCGTAATTGAGCACGAGGTTCATTGAGACACATCGTGCCAGAACCGTGTTCAGGTTATCTAGGCAAGCGTCAAATGTATTGCCATAGATGGTGAAGTCGTCCATGAAGACTTCAATGAATTCCCCGATCATGTCTGAAAAGATGCTGGTTACTACCCTTTGGAAAGTTCCCGGGGCATTGCATAGGACGAACAACATTCTTCTGAAGGCGAATGTACCAAATGGGCAGGTGAATGTAGTCTTCTCTTGGTCTTCAGGTGCTATAGGGATCTGGTTGTATCCTGAGAACCCGTCCAAGAAGTAGAAATATGGCTTGCCTGCCAGTCGGTCTAGCATTTGATCGATGAATGGCAGGGGAAATGGTCTTTCCTTGTGACGGCGTTTAATTTCCTGTAGTCGATGCACATTCTCCAGCCGTTCTAGATCCTTGTTGTTACCATATTTCCTTCGGCATCTTCCTCGACTGTGATCCCACTCTTTTTTGGGACCACGTGGACAGGACTCACCCATTGGCTATCTGATATGGGATAGATAACGTCCGCATCAAGAAGCTTTTGTATTTCCTTTTGGACGATCTCCATCGTGATTGGGTTGAGTCGTCATTGATGTTCTCTTGATGGCTTTGCTCCGTCCTCGAGTGAAATACGGTGCATGCATACAGCCGGGCTGACTCCTCTTAAGTCGGCCAGTGTCCATCCAATAGCTAACTTGTGCTGTTTTGGTACTTTTATCAACCTTTGTTCCTGGCCTGCTTCCAAACCACTCTTGATGATTACTGGGAGTGTGTCATTATCCCCGAGGAAGGCGTACTTCAGATGTCCAGGCAGGGGCTTCAATTCTATTTTGGGGGCTTGCATCACCGAGGGTAAAAAGGTATTTGATTTGAATAATTTTACCTCGTTGACTTCATATCCTGGTGTGAGAGGCTCCGAGATTGTTAAGTGAGCCACCGTTTCATGCAAGTCTTCGGTTAATTCGTATGATCCTTCGGCTCCGTTAAGTATGGCTTCTAAGGGATCTGATCTTGATTCTGATTGAATTTCTTGGACCAGGTCGTCCAAAGCATCGAGAGCGTGTACTTCCTCGAATTCCACAGGGTACTTCATTACTTGAAATATATCAAAGCTGAAGACTTCTCCTTCTACTTCCATTGATAGCATTCCACTTCCACAATCTATCTTCATTTTTGATGTTTTGAGAAATGGACGGCCGAGAAGGATGGGTGCATGATCTGTAGGTCCGCCATTCTCCATTTTTAAGACGTAGAAGTCTGCTGGAAATACTAATTTTCCTACTTGAACCAAGACGTCTTCAATTTTGCCCTCTAGCTGTTTGCATGACCGATCTTCTAGTTGAATAGTGAGACCGGTGGGTTTGAGTGGCCCAATCTTAAGACATGAGTAGTTAGAGAAGGGGAGGACATTGATTGATGCTCCAAGATCTAGCATGCAGTTCTCGATCCTGATGTTGCCAATTGTGCATGGAATGGTGTAAGTGCCTGGATCTCCACATTTGGGGGGGCACTTTTCGTTGTATGGCGGCCGACACGTTTCTACTCATCAGCTCCTGATCGTTTCTAGTACTCTTCCTCCGGTTGATACAAAGTTCTTTTAAAAACTTGGCGTACCGAGGAATTTGCTTAATGGCTTCTAGGAGGGGAATGTTGATTTTGACTTTGCTGAATAATTCAAACACGTCCTCATCCATGACATGCTATTTTTGCACGTGAGCAGGTACTGGGAATGGAAGTTTTGTGCTGATTCTAGGGTCTTCGGTTCTAGGCACCGGGCCAGGTATGTGTTCTTTGGACGTATCCCCTTCTTCTTCGGTTACGTCCTGCTCTTCCTCATATATGCCATCGTCTTCATCGGCCGCTTCTTCCTCTAGAGTTTCGAGAGACTCGGGCCTCATTTGTTCTTCCCCGGGTAACCTTGGGTCCTTGTCCTCTTGCTCCAAAGGTTTGCCGACAAGCGTTTTTCCACTCCTAAGAGTCAAAGCATTCACATCTTCCAGTATTTGAATGGTTTGTGAAAGGAGTCTACCTGATTCATTAGCAAATGCGGACACTGAGGCAGCGAGTTGGGAGACGTGATTCTTCAAGTCCGATAATTCTCCCTTTGTCTCGGCTTGGCTTTGATGCATAGTAGCGCTTAACAGCTGCACAGTACTTGACAATTGCGTCATCATGTCCTCAAGAGACTTGTTTGGTCCTGGATGATGGCTCAGGCATGTGTCAGTTTTGTGGTCAGTAGAACCACAGAACTCGCAAGGTCTTACTTGAACTATTTGCTTCTGTAAGAGCTGAATCACCATTTCCTTCATTTGTCTCATCTCTTCTGGCATGGAGTTTACTGATGCATCGGCTTGTGAGACATTTTTTGTTTGGAAGAATTCATCTTGACGAGTAGTCTCCTCTCTAAATCGAGCATTTTCAGCAACGTTGGTGATGAGATCCCTTATGCCATTTAATGATAGATTCATCATGGACCCTCCAGCTGAGGCATCCAGGAACATCTTGTCTATCTTAGTTAGTCCATTAATTAGGTACTCGATGATGAGCTTCTCGGGTAATCCTAGAGTGCAGCAGCTTCTCTCAAGGTGGTTGAATTTCTCCAGATAGTCGTAAATGGTTTCATTAGGTTCCTGCCTAATGTCCTGTAATTGCCTTCTTACTTGCATTGTTTTTGTTGCTGGGCAGTATTTGTCCAGGAATTTCCTTTGCATCTGAACCCATGTTCTGATGCTTCCTGAAGGTAATGAAAGGAACCAGTCGCTTGCTGAGTCAACGAGGGAAAAATAGAACGCCTTCAACTTGAAATCGTTTATATTTACTCGATTGGGTTTTAGATTTTGGCAAATGCCATGTAGGCGTTGGAGATGAGTTGTCGCAGATTCTTCATTAGTTCCTGAGAACCTTGGCAAATTGTTGATGTCGACGACAATGTTTTCTAGTTCAGGGCTCTGGCAAATGCACCACGGCTGCGTTTCGAATTATGGGGCATTGAGTTCTCCCATAGTAGGTGCACAGTAGTTGTTGTTATCTCCGTAGTAGTCATCGAAAGCGGGTTCTCGTCTCGGCACTTGTCGAGGTTGAGGGGGTAGTGGATATCTAGGGGGTTGTACTGGACCAACTGCATTTCGATCCTCGGGTGGTTCTTGATTTCTTCTGATTGCCTCCCTATCACGAGCTCTTCTGTTTCTGATGAGTTGTTCCGGATCGTCCACAAATGGAAGTGGCACCTCATCATTTCGCTCGTACAGGTTTATCTCGTCATCATCCTGATAATCATGGTGGCTTCCTTCGCGAGACATGGTCGAAGCGCGTATTGATTTAAAGAACTTATCCAATGGCTAGTTCCCCGGCAACGGCGCCAATTTTGACGGAGCCCACTGCACTGTCGTTAAGGTGCAATGTTCTCTGTGCAAATAAATTTATAATTTCCGCTACTCGCAACTACACTACTTGGTAGTAAGTGGTAAGTAGGGGTCGAACCCAAGGGAATTAGGAGGATACGTTGTTCTTTGTGGGATTTGTACAGGATGGGAGCGTTTTTTAGGGTTGATTGAGATTTTAGCGGTTATGACTAAGTGACTTTTTTTGGTTGTTTTTGGTTTTGAGTGCGGAAAAGTAAATTACAGAAAATAAATACTGAAAAGTAAAAAGAAAGACTTACAGTGGGTGATGCGTGATTGGTAAGTCCTCCGGTAGATGAGCGGTTGGTGATTGCAGATGATCGAGCAATAAAAGTAAATACAGGGGGTTTTGCAATCTAAGCAAAAGCATTCGGTTTCGGGGTCTTGTATTATAGCCTGTTTACTGTTTTAGTAACCCTTCTAAGTATTCAAACGTGTATCAAGGCCTTTTCCGGCGCTCGATTTGCCACACTGTCTAGTCTTTTGCAAAAGTGTTCGAAAGTGAATCAAGGCCATTTCAAGCACTCGACTTGCAACACTGTCTAATCTTTTGCAAAAAATGTAAAGCCCTTTTTCTACTTAGACTAGCACCCCATTTCAAGGTATACTAGCCTATGTGCATCCATTTTGGGTTGTCTTTTCTGATTTACCCAAAATGGTGTTTGAGAGAGATCAAACTCCTCAGATAAGCTTTTCCATTTCAAGCATCCACTTACCCGAGTATGTTTGCGAACTTCCACGGAAGAGCTTTGCCATTTCAAGCATCCACTCAACCTTGGAAGTTCTGATCTAATATATGGCACATAGAACAAGTTTTGAATACAGAGAAAAGAAACTAAAAGAATTTAAAACATTTTATAATATAAGAACACCCCTTTTAACCGAATAAAGAGTTTAGCTACGAATATCCATAGAGGTGGATACCATAGCTAAATACTCGGGGGGTTTTTGAAAACAGTAAGAGGAGAAGGGGTGGAATACTCAAGAACCAACAGGAGTATTCCTAATTCCTACTGAATACTCAAGAACCAACAGGAGTATTCTCTACAGTATTATAATACTCAAGAACCAACAGGAGTATTATAATTTCAAACCATTATAATACTCAAGAACCAACAAGAGTATTATTTCATAAACCAAACTTACAAAGTAACACAAACTTAGAGAGAGAAGTGTTTACAATTTTTGGATGTTGAAATGAGGAGGAGGAGCTCTCCTTTTATAGCCACAAGGGGAGGAGATGGGTGGTGGAGATGGTGGCATGTGGCTTTGCATCTAAGGGTGGAGGAGGAGGAGGGGAGGAGCATGTGGAGGAGAAGGCACCACATGGAAACTTCTCCATGGAGGAGCCTAAGCCGCCGGTGGCCGGTTGCAAGGGATGAAGGGAGGTGGCTTTGGCCACCTCTTGCCAAGAGCCGCCGGTTGCCATGGAGGAGAAGGGGAGGAAGGCCACCCATGAGTCATCTTCTTCACCAAAGCCGCCGGTCACTTGGTCCATGAATGAGTTTTGACAGTTTTGTGCAGTCTTTTCACAAAACTATCAATCCAATTTTGCTCCGGTCTGACTTTGGTTGTTCCTCGGTTGAATTTGAATTGAGTAATTCAATGTCAGGATCTTGAGATTTCTTCGTTCAGCATCTGATCTTGACCTTGGAATGACTCGTAATATCTTTTCAGCGTAAAATCCTCTCCTTAGCGTGTTTTCTCTCTAAGCGTCAAAATACCCTGTAGAAATATATCGGGACTAACAAGTAGAAGTTAGATAGACAAATAGTCTAATTTGGTGGGTTTTACTGTGTTTTTGATTCGTATAATTATGGTGCATCAGTTTTCTTTACAAAATTGCTCACGGTTCCTTTACAAGTCCGTTGTTTTCTTTTCGTTTTTCTTTACTTTTATAAGCATGGTGCTTGTATTCATGTCAAGGAATACTTGTGTATGCATCTTGAGACTTGAGCTTAATGCTTCTTTGTGTGTTTCAACTAGTTCGTGTGCCCTTCATTCGGGTTGAACATACACGGTTGAGTGGATGCTTGAAATGGCAAAGCTTTTCCGTGGAGTTCAACCTCTCTTTAAGTCGCTTGGTTGATCGGAAATGAGAGATCAAGTGGCTGCACTTTTGAACTAGAAGTCTATGTCTTGATTTTGGAGTAGATTGTGGTGTAAGAGCTTGAAATGGCCTTACCTTCGGGTTTATATCTTGAAATGGAATAAACCCACACTTATGAACACAAAGTAAGTCTATGATGGAAGTGTCACAATGTGAGACCCTAGACTGAATATCTTTCATCCTTACTTATACGCACTTTACTTTTCTGTCATTTAAATTCAGTACTTACTTTCAGCACCTTACTTTCACGTACTTTACTTTCCGCACTTTTACTTTCATTACAGTAGTTTTCAACATCAATCAAACATAACATTTTGGTACGTATTGCGCTTGAAACACAGCGTGCGACAAACCAAAACGTATGTTGTATGGTTGATATTGAACTCGGTTGTTCTCGCACTTACTTTACGCACTTTACTTTCAGCACTTTATTTTCAGCACTTTACTTTCAGCACTTTCAATTCTGTCATTTACTTTCTGTCTAAAACTCACTCAAACCCAACCTGTATTTACTTTTATTTTTCTTTTCTTTTCAAGAACAACTACTCCACACTGACTCTCTTGGGTTCGACCCCTACTTATCGCTCTACTAGTCCATAGTGAGCCACTAAAGTAGTGGAATTATAAATGTAAATTTTGCAACGCACAACGATGCGCTGTCATAGACCATCACTTGTTGTCCTTCCTCAAATGAGCGGCGGAGGATGAATTTGTCATGGTATAGTTTTGTCCTTGCCTTGTAGTCCGACTGTCCTTTATAGGCTTCTAGCTCGCAATTCTTCGAGTCCAGGTTGCATCTCTTGAGCGCCCAGTAAGCTTTATGTTTTAACTCCACCGGAAGGTGACATGCCTTTCCGTATACAAGCCGATAAGGGGAAGTCCATATTGGCGTTTTGTACGCTGTTCTACAAGCCCAAAGAGCCTCATTTAGCCTTTGACTCCAATCTTTCCTCTTCGGCTTTACCATCTTTTCTAGGATCCCTTTGATTTCACGGTTGGAGATCTCAGCTTGTCCGTTGGTTTGAGGGTGGTAGGTTGTGGACGTCCGGTGGTGGACATGATATTGCTTCAAGGTGGCGGCCATCATGCGGTTGCAAAAATGTGAGCCTTGGTCACTGATTAATGCCTTGGGTACTTCGTATCTACAAAATAGGTTAGTGCGCAAAAAATCTACTACAGTCTTTGCATCGTCGTACTTAGTGGCCTTAGCCTCTACCCATTTTGACACATAATCAACGGCAACAAGAATATAAGTATAGCCGCAAGAAACTGGGAATGGCCCCATGAAATCAATACCCCAAATGTCGAAAACATCGTTGACCAATATGGGTACTTGAGGCATCTCATTTCTAGCCGACACATTTCCTACTCTTTGACACCTATCGCACTTTCTACACTTCTCATAGGCATCTCTAAATATACTCGGCCAAAAGAAGCCGCTATCTAGGATTTTCCTGGCGGTCCTCCTAGGCCCGAAGTGTCCTCCACATGCAAACTCATGGCAAAAGCTAATCACAGAATCGATTTCACTGTCGGGGATGCATCTCCTAAGTATTTGATCTGCTCCTATTTTCCACAAATAGGGATCATCCCACAAGAAAAACCTAGCGTCATGCCTAAGTTTCTAGCACTGTGCTTTAGTAAAAGAGGGAGGAAATGTATCTCCTACAAGGTAGTTGACGGTTGAGGCATACCACGACACCTTGGTTGAGACGTTGTATAGGTGCTCATCTGGAAATGACTCAGTAATATGCCCTTCCTCTTCTCCTTGGACGATTCGGCTCAAATGGTCGGCCACTGTATTTTTGATCCCCTTCTTGTCCCTTATCTCCACATCGAACTCTTGCAGCAGCAAGATCCATGGTATAAGCCTTGGTTTGGCTTCTTTTTTCTTCATTGGGTATCGGATGGCCGCATGGTCTGAGAAGACAATTACTTTTGCTCCGAGCAAGTAGGCTCGGAACTTCTCTTGAGCGAACACCACGGCCAAGAGTTCCTTCTCGGTGGTGGAGTAATTCCTTTGGGCTGTATCAAGGGTCCTTGAGGCGTAGTAGATGACTACCGCCTTCTTGTTAACTCTTTGGCTGAGCACTGCCCCCACGGCGTAATCGCTCGCGTCGCACATGATTTCGAATGGCTGCTCCCAATCCGGTGTTTGGATGATAGGTGTGCTAGTGAGGGCTTTCTTCAGATTATCAAAGGCCTCCTTGCATTCAGTGGTGAATTCAAAAGGGACTTCTTTTTGGAGAAGAGTGGATAGAGGCAACGCCTTTTTGGAGAAGTCCTTGATGAACCGTCGGTAGAATCCCGCATGCCCAAGGAAGGATTTGAAATCTCAGATAGTAGAGGGGTATGGTAGAGTCATGATTAGGTCTATTTTAGCTTTGTCCACCTTTATGCCTTCTTGTGAGACGACATGCCCTAAGACCACTCCATGAGTTACCATGAAATGGCACTTCTCATAATTGAGCACTAAATTCATTGGCACACATCGTGCCAGAACCGTGCTCAAGTTGTTCAGGCATGCGTCAAATGTGTCCCCATAGATGGTGAAGTCGTCCATGAAGACTTCGATGAATGTCCCAATCATGTCCGAGAAAATGCTGGTCACCACTCTTTGAAAAGTCCCCAGAGCATTGCATAGACCGAACGACATCCTTCTGAAGGTGAATGTGCCGAATGGGCAGGTGAATGTAGTCTTCTCTTGGTCCTCAGGCGCTATGGGGATCTGGTTGTAGCCCGAGAACCCGTCCAGGAAGCAAAAGTATGGCTTGCCTGCCAGTCGGTCTAGCATTTGATCGATGAATGGCAGAGGGAAATGGTCCTTCCTTGTGACGGCGTTCAATTTTATGTAGTCGATGCACATTCTCCAGCCATTCTTGACCCTTGTTGTCACCATTTTTCCTTCGGCATTGACAGAACCGCTCGTCATCAAAGCGATTGTGCAAATAAATTTATAGTCCACTACTTGCAACTATACTACTGGGTAGTACTTGGTAAGTAGGGGTCGAACCCAAGGGAACTAGGGGAATAATTGTTCTTCGGGGGGAATTACGCAGCGTGGGAACGTGTTTAAGGTCGGTTGGTTGGTTTTAAAGCTACCAGCTATTTTGATTGATTGATTGGTTGGTTGGTTGATTTTAATACTGGAAAGTAAATTACTATTTTAATGATTAAGAGAAATGTTCGGTTTCAGGGGACTTGTATTATGTCTTGTTTATCATTGACCATTAGTGAATCATCTAAGTATTCAAACGGTGAATCGAGGCTAGTTACAGCACAAGACTTGCAACACCGGTTTAAAGCAACTCCTGTTCTATTTCAGTCTAGCGCCAATACCCTAAGGTATGCTAGCCTGGGTACATCCACCTGATCTCACAGTTACGCTCGACCAGATGGGATTTAGGATGAGTCAAACTCCTCAGATAGCTTTGCTTGTTATAGCTTCCACCACCTGAGTATGATCACGAATTCCCACAGAAGAGCTTTGCTTGTTACAGCATCCACTCAACCTTGGAAACTCTGACTATATATGGCACATAGAACAAGTTTTGAATACTAAGACTAAACACTAAGTTAATAGTCTTAAAACATTTATAATACAAGTGCGCCCCTTAGACCGAACTACTAGTTTAGCTACTATTCATCGCGCTAAACATTATACTAAGGAAATTAAAGACAACAGTTAAATAAATTAATACTAAGAGAAACTTACAACCGTTGAAGCGCCAAGGGAGCTTTCCTTTATTTCCAAAGCAAGATTACAACATTACAAATATTACAACTTCTAGAGAGAGAAGTGAATTTGAGAATTGGTGTGTGAAATGAGGAGGAGGAGCTCCTCCTTTTATAGCCCAAAGGGGAGGAGATGGGTGGTGGAGATGGTGGACATGTGCATTTGATCCAAGGGAGGAGAAGAGGAGGAAGGAGGAGGAGACAAGTGGCGCAAGGAGGAGGAGCCGGCGGCTTTTGGTGGAGGAGGGTGGCGCCGCCGGTTGCCGGTCACCCAAGGGGGAGGAGCTCCTCCCTTGGCCACCTCCTTGAGTGGTGGCCGGTCATCCTTTCCCAATGTGTGATTTTGTACAGTTTTGTGCAGTCTTTTCACAAAACTGTCAATGTGTTCCTTCCCCGGTCTGTCTTGACTCCACTCCTGATTCTTCTGATTAATTTATTCTGGTCAATTCAACGTCAGGATCCTTGATATTTCTTCAGTCGGCATATGATCTTGACCTTGGATTGACTCTTGTTATCTTTTCAGCTTAAAATCCTCTCCTTAGCGTGTTTTCACTTCAGTCTCTAAAATACCCTGTGAAAATATATCGGGACTAACACGTAGACGTTAGATAGACAAACAGTCTAATTAAGGGGGTATTACTGTGTTTCTGACTCGTATAACTTTGGTCCATCAGGCATCTTCCTCGACCGTGATCCCAGTTTTCTTCGAGACCACGTGGACCGGGCCTACCCACTGGCTATCCGAGATTGGATAGATGACATCCGCATCCAGTAGCTTCTGTATTTCCTTCTGGACGATCTCCATCATGATTGGGTTGAGTCGTCGCTGAGGTTCTCTTGACGGCTTAGCTCCATCCTCGAGTAAGATGCGATGCATGCATACTGCCGGGCTAACTCCTCTTAAGTCGGCTAGAGTCCATCCAATAGCCAACTTGTGTTGTCTCAGCACTTTTACCAAACGACGTTCCTGGTCTGCTTCCAAGACACTCTTGATGATCACCGGGAGTGTGTTATTTTCCCCTAGGAATGTGTACTTCAGATGCCCGGGCAGGGGCTTCAATTCTATTTCGGGAGCTTGCATAACTGAGGGCAAAAAGGTATTGGATTTGAATAATTTTACCTCATTGACTTTAAATCCTGGTGTGAGAGGCTCCGAGATTGTTAAGTGGGCTAGTGTTTCATGCAAGCCTTCGGCCAATTCATATGAGCTCTCGGCTCCATTGAGTGTGAGTTCTAAGGGATCTGCTCTTGGTTCTGGTTGATTTTCTTGGACTAAGGGTCTGTCCATTTTGACTTATATTTGACTTAACTTAGTTGATCTTAACTGATATTAACTTATAGTGAATGATCTTAACTGATATTAACTTATAGTGAATGATCTTAACTGATATTAACTTATATTAACTTAACTGAAACTTATGTTGATCGATGAATAGTAATATTATGATGATGATGGTTATGATGATGATGAATAGTAATATTATGATGATGAATAGTAATATTATGATGATGATGAATAGTAATTTTATGATGGTGATGGTTGTGATGATGATGATGAATAGTAATATTATGATGATGAATAGTAATATTATGATGATGAATAGTAATATTATGATGATGAATAGTAATATTATGATGATGATGATGGTAGTGATGATGATGATGAATAGTAATTTTATGATGATGAATAGTAATTTTATGATGATGATGATGTGGTGATGATGGTGATGAATAGTAATTTTATGATGATGATGAATAGTAATTTATGATGATGAATAGTAATATACTGATGATGGTGATGGTTGTAATGATGATGATGATGAATAGTAATTTTATGATGATGAATAGTAATTTTATGATGATGATGAATAGTAATATACTGATGATGATGATGGGGATGATGATGGTGATGAATAGTAATTTTATGATGATGAATAGTAATATTATGATGATGGTATGATGAATAGTATGATGGTATGATGGTATGATGATGATGGTATGATGAATAGTATGATAATATGATGATGGTATGATGATGAATAGTATGATGGTATGATGATGAATAGTGTGATGATATGATGAATAGTATGATGATGGTATGATGAATAGTATGATGATGGTATGATGAATAGTATGATGATAATGATGATGATGGTATGATGAATAGTATGATGATGATGGTTATGGTATGATGAATAGTATGATGGTATGATGAATAGTATGATGATGATGGTATGATGAATAGTATGATAGTATGATGATGAATAGTATGATGATGATGGATGATGAATAGTATGATGGTATGATGAATAGTTAACTGAAACTTAACTTAAATGATCTTAACTGATATTAACTTATAGTGAATGATCTTAACTGATATTAACTTATAGTGATTGATATTAACTTAGAGTGACTTATAAGTCGAAAATATAAGTTCAATTGGACAGGGCCTAAGTCGTCCAAAGTGTCGAGAGCGTGCACTTCCTCGAACTCCATGGGATATTTCATTGCTCTGAATATGTCGAAACTAAAGGTCTCTCCTTCCACCTCCATTGAGAGCATCCCACTTCCACAGTCTATCTTCATTTTTGATGTTTAGAGAAATGGACGGCCGAGGAGGATGGGTGCATGGTCTGTTGGTCCGCCATTCTCCATTTTTAGGACGTAGAAGTCCACCGGAAACACCAATTCGCCTACTTGAACCAAGACGTCTTCTATTTTGCCCTCGGGCTGTTTGCAAGATCGGTCCGCCAGCTGGATAGTGAGACCGGTGGGTTCGAGGGGTCCAATCCTGAGGCACGAATAGAGTGAAAATGGAAGGACGTTGATCGAAGCCCCGAGGTCCAACATGCAGTTCTCAATTTGGATGTTCCCGATTGTGCAGGGAATGGTGTACGTACCTGGGTCGCCACATTTGGGGGGCACCTTCCTTTGCATGACCGCCGAGATGTTTCTACTCATCAGCTCCTGATCATTTCAGGTTCCTTTCCTTCGGTTAGTGCAAAGTTCCTTTAAGAACTTTGCATATTTCGGGACTTGCTTGATGCATTCCAAGAGAGGTATGTTCATCTCGACTCCGCTGAACAACTCGAACACGTCTTTATCCATGACATGTTGTTTGGGAACTCAGGCTGGCACTGGGAATGGAAGAGTGGCGCTAGATTTGGGATTCTCGGTCCTAGGTTCCGAGCGCGGTCTGCTTCCTTCGGGTACGTCTGGTCTGCGAGTACCGAGAGCCTCGGGCCTGGTTCGTTCTTCTTCAGGTACCTCTGGGTTTTCGTCTTCCTCTGGCTCCGTGGGTTCAGCGACACTTCTTTGCCCACTTCTAAGAGTCACGGCGTTTATATTTTCCTTCGGATTTTGGATGGTTTGTGACGGAAGTCGACCAGGCTCATTAGTGAGTGTGGATATTGAGGTGGCGAGCTAGGACATTTGTTTGGTCAAATCTGTAATTGCTCCATCCGTTTTTGCCTGGAATTTGTGTAGCGAAGTACCCAATTGATGTACGCTTCCTACGAGTTCCTTCATTGTGTCTTCAAGCGACTTGTTCGGTCCTTGCTAATTGCTTGAGCTGGCTTGGTACTGATTTGGTCTCTTCTGTTGATATTGGCCTATCGGGTACTGGTTTGGTCCCCTTTATTGGTATTGGCCCGCTGGTGGGGCGTTCTGGTTGTACTGCCGATAGGGCGGTTGGTAGAACAACTGAGCTGGTTGAGGTGCGGCTTGTTGTGTCTCCCTCGGAGGGTGGTTCTCGTTCCGCCAGTTTGGGCCGGTTGCTTGACCATACTGCCGGCTTGGTCAGGCTCTGTCGTTGTTGTTGTTGTTGTATCCTTGGTATCCTACCACTGCATTCACTTCTGCCGGTTCTTCTACTATTAATGTCGGGCATGCGTCAGTCTTGTGGTCCGTAGAACCACAAAACTCACAAGGCTTCACTTGAACTGTTTGCCTTCGTAGGATCTGAACCATCATCTCCTTCATTTGTTTCATCTCCTCTGGCATGGAGTTCATCTGTGTCTCGGCCTTCGCCACATTCTTTGTTCGGGAAAATTCTTCCTGTCGAGTTGTCTCCTCTCTAAATTGGGCATTTTCAGCAACATCGGAGATGAGTTGCCTTATGCCACTTAATGATAGATTCATCATTGATCCTCCAGCTGAGGCATCCAGGAGCGTTTTGTCTAAGGGTCTTAATCCATCGATGAGGTACTCGATGATGAGTTTCTCGGGCAGTCCGAGAGTGCAGCAGCTTCTCTCCAGGCGGTTGAACTTTTCCAGGTAGTCATACATGGTTTCATTAGGCCCCTGCCTTATGTCCTGCAGTTGCCTTCTTACTTGCATTGCTCTTCCTGCCGGGTAGTATTTGTCCAGAAATTTCTTTTGCATCTGAGCCCACGTTCTGATGCTACTCGAAGGCAATGAAAGGAACCAGTCGTTCGCCGAGTCAATGAGGGAAAAGTAGAAAGCCTTCAATTTGAAATCCTCTACATTCACTCCATTGAGTTTTAGATTTTGGTAAATGCCATGTAAGCGTTGGAGATGAGTTGTCACAGTTTCTCCCTGAGTTCCTAAGAACTTGGGCAAGTTGTGGACCACGGATGTGTTGATGGCAATGTTTTCCAGTTCAGGGCCCTCGTATATGCACCACGGCTGGTTTCTGAAATCCGGTGCCGAGAGTTCTCCCATAGTAGGTTCGCGGTAGTTGTTATCCTCATAGTAGTCATCAAAGATGGGTTCTCGCCTTGGTGCTTGTCGATGTTGAGGAGGTGGTGGATGTCTAGGGGGCTGCCCTGGGCCAGCTTCATTTCGGTCCTCGGGTGGTCCTTGGTTTCTTCGGGCGCCTTCCCGAACAACACGGTTTCATTCTCGGATGAGCTGTTCCGGATCGTCAAGAAATGGAGGCGGCGCCTCATTATTTCGATCGTACAGATTCATCTCATCGTCATCCTGATAGTCATGGTAGCTTCCTGCACGAGACATGGTTATGTAGAAGCGGGTACAAAATCAAAGAACACTATCTGATTTCACAATTCCCCGGCAACGGCGCCAATTTTTGACAAGGCAGTCGTTAGGACCTTGCAAAAGTATATTTATAAGTCCACTACTTTAGTGACTTCACTATTGGATAAGTAAAGCGATAAGTAGGGGTCGAACCCAAGGGAATTAGTGGATAGTAGTTCTTTGAGGAGAATGTACAGAAATTAAGTGCGATTGGGGTTGGTTGCGGTTTTAGTACTGAAAGTAATACTGAAAAGTAAGTTATGGGAACAACCGGATTCAATATCAACCATACAACATACTTTTGGTTTGTCGCACGCTGTATTTCAAGCGCAATACGTGCCAAAATATTATGTTGGATTGATGTTGAAAACTGCTGTAATGAAAGTAAAAGTGCGGAAAGTAATGGTACTGAAAGTAAGACTGAAAGTAATTCTACTGAAAGTAAGTGCGGAAAATAAAGACTGAAAATAAAGGTACTGAAAATAAAGACTGAAAGTAAATGTGCTGAAAGTAAAAGTTAGGTACTGAAAGTAAAGTTAGTGACTGAATGTAAAGTTAGTTACGGAATGTAAAGTACTGAATGTAAAGGGTACTGAAATTAAGCAGTTGAAAATAAGACAGTAAGTAGAATGAAGAGTTGGTGTTTTAATCAAAGGGAAGGATTCGGTTTTAGGGGCCTTGTATCACAGTTCCGTTTATCATTGACCGCTAATGATCATACTAAGTATTCAAAGGTGTGGGTTGTTCCATTTCAAGATACAACCCGTAACAAGGCCATTTCAAGCGCTCGCCACACCGTCTAGTCCATTTCAAGACATAGAGCACTTGTTCTAGCTAGACTAATACCCCATTTCAAGGTATATTAGCCTAAGTGCAGTCACTTGATCTCTCATTTCCGATCAAACCAAGCGACTTATAGCACCTAGAACAAGCTTGAACACAATAGTAGCACTAAGAAAAGGGTCTAAAATATTTTCATGATACAAGCACACCCCTTCAACCGAATGAAGGGTTTAGCTACGAGTATCCATGGAAGTGGATATCATAGCTAGTGCAAGAAAAGTAAAGGGTTTTGGAAAATACTTGAAAGGAAAATAAAGGTTTTCAAATTGAAAGACAAGAAAGAGTAGAGAGATGTTGAACTAGTAACAAGAACAAGATCAAACTCAAGAACAAACTTGGAGCTTTTGGTATTGAAATGCAAGTGTTTACAAGGATTTGTGCCTAAGGGAAATTCTAGAGAGATTTGAGGAGTATGAAGTAGTGATGATGGATTAGGAGTAATGGATCATATTCAAGGAGGGGTGCTCCTCTATTTATAGGCCATGGGAGGCGGTGGAGAGGAAGTGAGTGGAGGAGGATATTTTTCCTCCCACTTGCCTTCGGTTCTCCCTCAACTCCGGTTGGGTCTCGGTTGGACTTCGGTTGGAGCTTGGTTTGAGCCAAAGGGTGCACATGGTGAGCACATGGGCGGCTAGGGCTTGGGTTGAGCCAAAGGGCAACCATGCTCTACCACTTGGTGTGGCTTGGTTTCAAACCAAAGGTCAACCGGAATGAATAGCAAAGCTAACCGGAAAAGAAGTGGCCAACCGGAATAGTAATAGTTTGGTTTTGGTTTTGGTTGGACTTCGCCGGAATTTGACCGGAGTGAGGTTATGACTGGCCGGAGTCTTGGTTGTGACTGGTCAGAGCTAGGCCGGAACTCGCCGGAGTTTTGGCCGGAATCTGGCTGGAATTTTGGCCGGCGGTCCTTGGCTGTTGGACCACTGATTTGGAATGCTGAGGCAATTCTAAGACTGGCCCATGAAGGATATTTGGTCAGAATATGGCCGGAGCTTGGTCAGAATCCAAAAACGGCCGGAATTGCCCTAGTTTGGCCTTCATCGGGCTTGAGCTGGTTCCACTCGGGCGTTTTGTCTGGGAAGTGAGATTGTCCGAGTTCTTGGGCATTTCAAACAACTTGGTCGAGCCAGATTTTCTAGATTAGCTGGTTTGGTCGAGCGACTTGGTTTCGGTGCTTATCAGCGCGCGCAGGACCTTTGGAATTGGACAAACTGCCAATCTGCTCGGGCGTTCTCCTTGGTTTTCCGACATTGTCCACCTTATTTTCCATTTTGATCACTTTGCTCGAGGTGGATTCGTCAGATCAGCTCGTTTGCTCGGGCAACTTGAATTCAGAGCTACACAGCTAGGGCGTGGCCTGGGCGAGGTCCGACATTTCTCGAACAGGTCCTGGAACGGGCCTCGGCGCTCGGGTGAGCTTCTTCAAATGTGGACGCAAGCGTCCGTCTTTTCTTGGACGACCCGGCTGAAATCCTCGGTGCGTCCGGACGCGTCCTGCGTTCCTCGGACGCGGCCCGACATTTCTCGGTCCCTGCTGGGCTCTCTCGGTCCTGGGTGAATTTCCTCGGGCCATGGTCATGATTTCTCGGCCAGAAATGTTTGGCGTTCCTTTTTAGCTTAAGAACCCCCTTTTTAGCTCGTTTCTTCTCTAAACCTCAAAATACCCTGTAGAACAAAATGGAACTAACAAGTAAAAGTTGATAAGACAAAGTGTCTAATTTGGTGGGTTTAACTGTCTTGATGAATCATATAAATATGGTCCATCATTTTCTCCATTGCATTTGATATGAATTGATTTCGAAATAGATATGAATTGATTCCGAAAAAATAGGAATTAAAAATAAATTCGATTACAATAATACCCTTATAACTATATTTAGGCGTTGATTTTTGGAAAAGTATCTATTATTTATTAGCCATTAGATCTTTAATCTGAAAGCTCACATTATTTCTCATTTCTCATGAAAATTACCATTTCTCATATGATCCCAACTCCTAAACCACATCTTTGTTGATGTTATCTGTCTTTTCTTAATAAGGAAAATGACAAAGAGGAGTATGAACACTCATTGACAAATTACGGTACGAACTATGAAAATTGACAATTAAGGACATTTCAAAATAATCGAATCCCCATATAACACTTAACTGACGTAATATCACTCCTTCAATTAATAAAGTTAACTAAACAAATGAATTGAAAAAACCTTCTTGCTCTTAATTGTGAAATTAAGGATTCAAATATTTTGAAATTGTTCTTAATTGTCAATTTTCATAATTCAGATCATAATTTATCAATGGTACCATGTTCGTCATTTTCCTTAATTAATACGTACATATTAGGGGTGGGCGTTGGACGGGTTGTGCTTGGTCCTAACCCGGCCCGAAATAATGATCGGGTCAGTTATTCGAACCCTAACCCGGCCCGAAAGACCGTGTCAATTATGTGAACCCGAACCCGACCCTAAAACTAAAATTTTTAAAAGACATAAAACATTCATGGTCATCTAACATGATATAAACACTTTAAAGTTTAGTATTACAGTTTTATTTTTCATTGCAAATCAATTACATATTCATATGTAGTGTGATATATCACGAGAACACAAATAAATTTTTATTCAGATGAGGTATAATGTTTGAATCTCATTAAAAATCTAGTACATAAGTGTAACCCGAGCCTCAACCCTAACCCGGCCCAAAAATTATACCGGGTTGGTTAAGTGGACCCTAACCCGATATTAAGTGAACCGGATCGGACCGGGTTTTCGGGTCGAGCCGGATTTTGTCCGTCCCTAGTACATATGTTGGGAAAGTAAGCTCAAATACCAAAACAGGGAGAAAAGGAATAAATATTTAAAAATAATTTTGAAAAATGAGGTGAAAGAAAAACAAGTGCGAGAACCAGGTGAGAGAGCCAATAAGAAGTCGACAACTAATTTGACGAAACCACTCTCTTTATGGATCTGATTTGAGACTGTGAGCATGAAATGAATGAACGAAGCGCCATTGTGTTTCCCACAATCAGCATTATTCCGTCCTTGTTTCCAACTCTCTCTCTTCCGCTGCCGGCATTCATCCAGCCGCGCGTCGTCGCTTTCTCCGATCGTGTCATGCAGAGTTAACTGTCTCTGCGTGAATATACACATGGGGAGGGGACGACACTACGCCAGAATGCACATTATGCGACTTCATGAATTTCAGTAGGCTAAGTGGAAATAGAGTCGCATAAGGTTTATGCGACTGTCTGGCTGTCGCATTCGTAAAGTCGCATATGGCGAGTCGCATAAGTCAGATGCGACAGTAAATTGAAGCATAGTCGGGTAAGAGTAGTCTAACGGGACAGTATTTTTATTGTCTCGTATGAGAGATTAGTGTCGCGTAAACTATTTCTGTTGTGCCAGCAAATAAATAATTATTTGATAGAATAAATAATATATAAGATATTGTTCGACATATTCTGATTTTCACAAAACAGAATTAGAAACCTGGCATTTTATTTTATTTTTCAAAATCAACAAGAATACATTTCTTCAACTTACAAGTCTAACAATCAAGTAATGAAGTTGCAGAACCTAATGAATTTTTTTACAACCAAACAAGAACCTATTCGACCTCTTTTGCTCAACACAGCAACTGATAACATTTTAATCATCTTCTGGAATTGATTGGTCCTTAGAATCCTCCATTTCGCCACTGCGATTGTGATCATCCTTAGGAACAGGTAATCCGTAGTTGAGCGAAGCTTCAATCCATTCCCTTTGCCTTACTAAATGCTCATGTCGCGACAAGTACCTCTTTAGCTCAATCTTTAGGCTCCTAGCAGGCTCAGCGTTGCATTCGTGCGCGAGTCGGAAGAACATGATGGATGCAAAGTGCTTCCCAACACCAACAGACTCAGCCAACTTGAATTGCATCGTTCAATATAAATGCCTTGTCCACTTTGGGAGGCCTTCCAGGTTCAAGTATGCATCCCAACTCCATAAACCTTCAGAAATATCACTGGAACCATCATTGAACGATCAACCTCGACGCTGTACAGTTACAAAAAGGCTATCCAATGAGATGGAACGCAGGACTTAAAGAAGAGTTACCTCCATATCAAATTAGTAAAAAGTAGAGATGGACTGGCTAATGAAATGGATCAAATTACTTGGAGAAGTCTCCGGTGGAACCAGTCTTTGACGTGAAAAACAACGCCTTCCTAGACCTTCATCTGTGCAAACTCTGCAGAAGAAACAAAAAAAACCTGCCTCAATGGAATCATTTCATTCTCCTGCTTACAAAGTCAAACCCGAAACTTTCATACCTTGATCATCATTTACAGCCAAGCAGCAACATTGATCCTGGTACAACAAGGATACTATCATCAAACACCATGAGTAGCTGGAAATTCATAAAGAGGATCAGTGGTACTTGGTTCGGAGCTTGGTGGAGAGCGGAGCGCACATCAGCATGCGGCGGACGCTCTACGGGGCTGTGAAGTGAGCCTTATTGTGTCTCTTGCGGCAGACACCTCGACAGGACGGTGAAGTGAGAACCTAACCCTAAGAGATGGAAGAGATGCGAATGAAAGAGATGAACCCGAGTCTACTTTTGTTGGGCCTTATTAAGGTTTAGCCCAATAAATTTTGAATCTCATGTGTAAAAAAAATTAAAAATAAGAGTTTTCCAAATATTTTTTATCAAAGAAATTGTAAATAAAAGTTTTATAATTTTTCATAGAATGTTTGTATCTTATTTTTTATTTTTAAAAAATATTATACTTATATATTTATATAAAAAGAAAATCAAAAAAATATTTATATAAAAAGTATACTTAAATTTAAAGTTCAATGATCAAATTATTTTTATGCAAGTTTTCTTTTCTAATATAAAATCCAATACACAACATCATGGAAGAAGTGGCAATCCCTGTGAACTCACCCACCTATGAATTCAGCTTGATGTTTTGCAAGGTGTACAGAGACGAACATTATTTCAAACCCCACTTACATGTTTCTCAAGCTCCATTATATTTCATGAGATCTATATTACAAACACAATAAAAACTCTCTCCATGAGTTCATATTATGGGGTTTAAACAACATACACATAAACTAACATCAACATGGAAGATTAAAACAAGTGAAATGAAAGATATCTGATTTTTCATTAAATGTGCTACCTTTTATGCGACTCGGATTGTTATATAGAGTCGCATAAGATAAAGGTAGTCGACCAACACGTGTCAGCATGTCCAACTTAAGAGACATCATTTTCTGTGTCTCTTAACATGATGTCTCATATGACAACTTAAGGGACATCGTTTGCTGTGTCTCTTAACATGATGTCTCATGAGACGACTTAAGGGACATCATTTGATGTGTCTCTTAACATGATGTCTCATATGCCGACTTACGCGACACATTTTATGCTGTCGTTTACGGTGTTGTCGCATAGGTTACCATATACGACAGTGAATGCTTTGTCGCATTGAGGATGTCGCGTATGAGTGTCTTATACGACACTCACTAAAAAATACTGTCGTATAACCAAACATATGCGACTTCTGCATATACGACTACAGCAAAGAGAGTCGCATAATAGGCATTCTGGTGTAGTGCGAGTTGAGTTGAAGCGGATAGAGAACAAGATCAATCGGCAGGTGACCTTCTCCAAGCGGAGGTCTGGTCTGTTGAAGAAGGCGCGCGAGATTACGCTGATGTGCGACGCCGATGTCGCCCTCATTGTATTCTCAAGTAAGGGAAAACTCATCGACTACGCCACCGATTCCTCGTACGTGTACGGATGCTCTCCAGCTACCTCCTCTTCTCTGCGCTAGCTGCTGTGCTTGCCTTCAACTTGTTGATAAATTAACTCACCGCTGCTTTAATTTGATTTTATGTTTTGATAGAATGGAACGAATACTTGCACGACGTGAGAAATATTCCAGTTCAGACGAACAGCTACTCATCGATTCAAATGTATGTAGATGCAACTAATTAATATTCTGACCTTATAAAGTCTTACCTGTTTCAGCTCAGTTTGAATGATTTACTATGTAAATAACGTTTTCCACAGGGAAGGTGGACTCATGAGCGTGCCAAGCTTCAGAGTAGAATTGAGATTCTGCAAAGAAACCAAAGGTACGTATAACCGATACACACTTGTCGCTTTCTCATGCATTATTCATGAATGTATAAAACTGATGAAAATACTACACAAGTGTTTAGTTGAAAAATATGTACTGCAGCGCATAAAATGGCATGGCTATGCCTAGCTATGGCAGCAGCCTTGCTTCAATTATATTCAGTTTTGTAAGTTTTTAGAAGGAGGTATTGGTAAGTCCGGCATCAAAGGATGACCGGATAAGATGATCGGAAACGGAGAAACGAAGATCGAAGATCAAATTTCACTAACCTAGCTTTTCGAATTAAGAAAACCAAATGGGCGCAAAAGTATGTTATAACAGACTTTTGCAAATTTACAAGAGTTACACAAGTAACCCAAAACTTAAAACAAATACAAAACTAATTACTGATAATTACAAAGAAGCCCCAGTCGATCGATTGGAGACTGGCCAAAAACTCAACCGGTCGGCTGACAATCTCTTAACAGACTTTACTCCTTAACACCCCCTCAAGCTCGGCGTGTGAAGCATGTTGAGCATGTTGAGCACGTTGAGCATGTTGAGCACGTTGAGCATGTTGAGCACGTTGAGCTTGCCACAAAAATACTCCAACTGATCAGCTGAGAGAGCCTTGGTGAGAAGATCTGCAGGTTGCTCAAGACTTGCCACAAAGTGAGGACTGATGAAGCCTGAAGACAAGTGTTGCCTGACCATATGACAATCAAGTTCAACATGCTTTGTTCTCTCATGAAAGACAGGGTTCCTGGCTATATGCATTGCTTCCATGTTGTCACAGAAGAGAGCCACATGTGTAGGAACTTGAACTTGAAGATCAGCCAACAACCTTGTTAACCAAGACACCTCACAGCTAGCATGTGCCATAGCTCTATACTCAGCCTCAACAGATGATCTGGAGACTATGGCCTGCTTCTTGGTCTTCCAGGAGATGAGAGAACTACCAAGGAGCACACAATAACCTGAGACAGACCTCCTTGTCAAAGGACAAGAGCCCCAATCAGCATCACAAAAAGTTGGGAGCTGTAAAGCTTGATTGCTGGGATAGAAAACAATTTGAGCTGGAGAGCCTTTAAGATATCTAAGGACCCTGTGAGCAACAGTAAGATGATCATTAGTAGGCTGGTTCATGAGCTGACTAAGAATATGCACAGAATATGCAAGATCTGGCTTTGTATTTGTGAGGTATATGAGCTGCCCAATCAACCTTCTGTGAGAATCTTGGAAGTCTGGATCAGATAATAGAGGAGCTGTGGAGAGACTTAACTTGTGCTTAGTGTCCATAGGAATCTTGGAAGGCTTGCAAGCAAGTAGACCAGCCTCTGAAATAAGATCCAAAGCATATTTCCTTTGATTGAGAAACAGGCCCTCATCTGATCTGGCTGCCTCAAAACCAAAGAAATATCTCAGTTGCCCAAGGTCTTTTATTTTAAAAAGATCATGAATAAACTCCTTGGCAGCTTGAATAAGAGAGGAAGAGGTACCAATGATGATCACATCATCCACATAGACAAGAAGAGCCAAAAAAACTCCATTCTTGTTTTATGTAAAAAGGGAGTAGTCGCCAACATAGTTGGTAGCCGAGTGGGTGGGTAGGCAATTGAAATGGGCAAAGTCCCAGGTTCGATTCTTGCTAAACAATTTCAAGGGGAATAAATCCTTGGTAATTCGGTTGAGCCTGTCACCTTGTAATGGGGTGGTCGCACCTGGTTGTCCTGGTTTGCAGACTATCGGGTTAACCATTAGAGGGTAAAACCCTTTCTTTAAAAAGGGAGTAGTCATTAAGACTTTGAGTGAACCCAAAGCTTATAAGCGCATCACTAAACCTGGAAAACCACTGCCTGGGAGCTTACTTTAGGCCATAAAGACTTTTAGCAATCTACAGACTTTGCCTTGGGCCTTTTCTTCTTTGGAAAAACTAGGGGAAAAGACATGTAGACCTCCTCATCTAACTTGCCATAAAGGAATGCATTATCAACATCCAACTGAAATAACGGCCAGCCTTTGGTAACGGCCACTTCAAGAAATGTTATTCATCTTCACTACATGAGCAAATGTTTCATGATAATCTAAGTCTTCCATTTGACTGAAGCCTCTAGCCACTAATCTGGCCTTGTACCTTTGAATGGTGCCATCAGAGTTCCTCTTGATTCTGTATACCCATTAGAGCTAACAGGATTTTTGCCTGGTGGAAGATCAGTTACTTTCCAAGTATGATTGCTCTCAAGAGCCTTTAACTCAGTTATCATAACATCAGTCCACTTCTTATCCTTGGAGGCCTTAGTGTAGCAAGTTGGTTCAGCATCATCAAGAACTTGAAGAGCGTAGTGCTGGTGACTAAGAGAACACCATGAGTAATCCACATATTTTTGAATAGGGTATGGACTAGCAGCACTAACAACAGCATTACAAACATAGTCTCTTAAAGTAACATTTGGCCTAGAAGGCCTTGCAGTCCTCCTGAGTGGGGGAGCATCAGTTGAAGATGGTCCAGTCTGAGTTGAGACTGCTGGTGATGAAGTTGGGATGATACCAGTAGATGGAAGCATATCATATGAGGAAGGAGAGCCACCAAGAGTACAATGAGGTAAAGGAACAGTGTCAGTAATTGGCAAATGAACAGTAACTGACCTATTCCCTTCACCTGATGCATAGTTTCCAGTATAAGGAAAAACATCTTCACAAAACTCAACATCCCTAGACACATAAGTGACATGAACCTGAGGATCAAATAGCTTGTAGCCTTTCTGGTTGTAAGCATAACCAAGAAAATACAGGAAATAGCCCTGGCATCAAACTTGGATTTTCCAAGAGAAATATTGGTTATGTAGCATAAATAACCAAATGTTCTCATATGACTATAGTCAGGTTTCCTGTGAAATAATACCTCAAAAGGAGTCTGATCCTTCAAGACTGAAGAAGGGAGCCTATTAATGACTCACTTTAACAGTTGAGAGACAAGTGATACCTGCTATGTGATCAGTGGAATGAGCCCTATTATCTCCAAGAAACACCATGAGCTTGTTGAGCTGATCTTGAGTGATTTGCAAAGAGCTAATTGGAACTGTTGATGGCTCAGAAGTATAAGGCTGACTTTGATCATCTGAGCTTGCAGTAGACAAGTCACTAGTAATATTGTTAGCTACAGCCTTGGTGCTGCCTTTATTAGTATTAACTCCTCTAGTGAACCTGTAGCCAAGAGGATAACCATGGAACTTATAGAAGGTTTCCTCGACATGGCCTGCAGCTGACAATGGGTAAAGAACAAGGATCTTCTCCCTCTACCCTAAGCAGAGTTCCTAACAACAGAGTTTCTGTTTTGAGATTGCCCTGACTAGTCATTTTGAGACAGCTGAGGACCACCAGTAGAAGATTGATGTCCAACATATAAAGCTGACATCTCAGATATAGAAGACTTCTTTGTTTTTCTTTGATTTTCTTCTTGAACAAGTTGCTTGTAGCACTCTTTTAAAGATGTAGAGGGCCTCATTTGCAGAATGTTGGACCTTGTGGTAACATAGACTTCATTAAGGCCAACCAAGAACTTCATCCTTCTATCCCTCATTTTTCTATCAACAGCACACCTAGATGCTTTACACCTTGAACCAAGTTCACTGGCAATTTCTTCAGTGAGAGCATCCACATCACCCCAAGGTTGAACCAACTTAATGTAATATTGAAATATACTCTTATCATCTTGCATGCATAAGCAAAGTAATCTCTTGTTGTATAGAGAAAACAGTAAAGTCATTAGAACCAGAAAACCTTTCCTCTAAATCCTCCTAAGCATGCATACATACAATTATCAACATGAATCAAAGAAGATCCTACCTTCGGAGACACAGAATTGATCAACTAAGATAGAACAACATTATTACATTTATCCCACCTAGTACCTTGATAGGCATTCGTAGGTCTAGGAAACTCACCTCAAAGGAAGCCAAGTTTCATCTTGATACCGAGCGCCATCTTCATGGATTTGCGCCAGTTGAGGTAGTTCTTGTCACCAACCAAGGGCTGTGTGACCAGGGAAACTGCAACATTCTCAGTGCTATTGACGTACAGCGGATCATCTGCGAGGCATGGAACAGCCAGAACAGATGTAGAGGAAGGAGCGGTGAACGTCGCCGCAGCAGTCGAAGAACTCGTCATCGAAGCAGCGAAAGACACCAACTCAAACAGCAGAAAAAGCGATAAAACGCAAGAAACAACCACGGTCGTCACCATACATCTGATACCATAGAATTGGTAAGTCCGGCATCAAAGGATGACCGGAGAAGATGATCGGAAACGGAGTAACGAAGATCGGAGATCGAATTTCACTAACCTAGCTTTTTGAATTAAGAAAACCAAATGGGCGCAAAAGTCTGTTATAACAGACTTTTGCAAGTTTACAAGAGTTACACAAGTAACCCCAAACTTACAACAAATACAAAACTCATTACTGATAATTACAAAGAAGCCCCAGCCGATCGGCTGGAGACTGACCAAAAACTCAGCCGGTCGGCTGACAATCTCTTAACAGACTTTAATCCTTAACAAGGAGATTAAAAATCACAATTTTCTATATTCTTAACACAAGAGAGACTTTTTTTATCGAAGCTCGTTGGAGCTGGGGTTCGTATCTGTTATGTTAGATGAGGGTTTCGAGCCCTGGTTGCTTGGCAATCACAGGGGAGGCGCCCCACTGGGCAACCTACTTGACCTCAACACAAGAGAGACTTGATAGAGGGCAGAAGGTGCAATAGGTCAATCTTGTTGAAGTTCATGAGTATATGAAGACTGTAATTGGAAATGAAGGCTGGCACTTTTTTTTTTATTACAAGGCTGGCACTTTTAATTAACTAGCATATGGGCTGCAGCTTGAATAATTTCCCTTGTATGTCCATATAATATGATGTACAATTTGGAGAGGTTCTCCACGAATAGTACTGTTAAACGAGTTGTCTGCTAAATTTTCCATGCTCATGTATATATGGGGTTGTCAGCTAGGCCGACTTAACAAATAAATTTGGAAAAAAAACATATCTTCAAAATGTGGAAAGTATTTTCAACCATGCTGCCTTTTGTGTTAAAAACACGTTTTTAGAAACTATATGAAGTATTTTCATCTCTTTCTATATACTTTTTGTAGAATCTCATATGCACTTTCATTCAAACGAGAACCTATTTAAGTTCAAAGAAATTGCATGCACACAAATATATTTCAGAACCTTAGGTGGAAATCACTAATTGCATGGATGTTGATAAAGAAGTGTTCACTTTGTAGGAACCTTATTGGAGAGGACCTTGATTCCTTGAACCTTAGGGAGGTACAAAACCTGGAAAGCCAGCTTGAAAATGCTCTCAAACATATACGTTTGAAGAAGGTAATACAAAACATCACTGTCCATGGGTTGCTGAATTTGAGCTAAACTAGTGACCTCTATCTATCCTTTACAGAACCAATTTATGAATCAGTATATAGCAGAGCTTCATAAGAAGGTAAGTGTTTGGAGCAGTGGCTATGAGTTCGTGTATCGTTTACTGTGAAACAGGTGGAATGACTGAGAACATCGTTTGAACAGGATAAAGAAATGCAGGTGCAAAATAATTTGCTAGGCAAGAAGGTAAATAACAATCACTATATGACTTGGCAATAACAATAACCTGTCGAAATAAGTTGTATCCCCCATACTTCTAGACTATTTGAAATAAATTTCATACAGATAGTAGAGAGGGAGAAAGCATTAGACGAGCACGCATGGCCGGATCGCCCAAGTCACATGGAAGGTCCACCTCTGATGTAGACCGAGTGGCACAGGCATATTTGGAGCAGTTTGACAGGAAATCCGATTCCGGCGCAATTTGACAGTTTTTTGAGTTTTCGAGTTCCCGATGTCCGATTTTGGGCCATAACACCCTATTTTGAGCGGAACGACGAGACGATCCGAAATCACGAGCTTCGCTCGTGAAGTAGGGCGTTTTTGGGCCATCCGAGCTCGTTTACTATTTTATTTTGAATTTTTAGTAATTTCCGATAATTTCCGATTTTTTCGTTTTTAGTAATTTTCAATTTTAGCAAGTTAGGGTTTCTATTTTGCACTATTTAAACAGTTCGTAGGTTGTGAGAACGGCAGTTTTGTTTTTATCAATAATATTCGAGAGTCTTCTCTCTAAAGTCATTATTCACGCTGTAGCCGCTGCATCAACCTCCCATTCAAACATCCCAATTCATCTTGCCGTCAGTTGACATCATTAGGTACGCATTGAATATCAAAAAAAGATTTGTCGAGTAAATGATGCCATTGGGACTGCTTGGCTTCTTCTTTTTTCCCTGTGTTATGATTCGGGCAAGCAGAGACAAGTGCAAAATGGACATGTACATGCTGCTTTATATACGTGTTTCAGGGAAATCAACCATGTGGAAGCAATAATTGCCGGCCAAAGTGAGCCCAGCACAATCCTGCCATGGATGCTCAGCCTTCCAAGTAAATAGACCAATCATCCAGAGGGAAGGGTGTTAAAGCAGCTAAAAGGCCTCTATTATTTGGAGTTGGAAGGGGATTGAATTCAACATGAGGTGGTGTGGTTGGTGCTCATACCAAGTATTATAGTACTCTGTTTCCTTTATGGATTTCTGTATTTGATATGTGTCCTATTTATAGTATGATTTTCTGATTTATTGAATTCATTCAAATTCCAAGTCCATGATAATCAGGTTCAACTAAATTTCTATTTTCTCAGTTTTTATATGTGCTTTGGATGCAATGGGACTATCTTGAATTATGATCTGAAACAATAATACTCAGCTTGTTAGTTCTTTGAGATATAATTAATGCAGCATACATAAGACGAGTGTTGAGCAGCAATGAGACTGTTGAAAAGAGTAGTGCTAGATACACAAGCTGTCTGTATTTATTGACAGTCAAAAGATTAATATGTTCATCTAAATAATATTACAAGAAGTTAATTTGAGTACAAATATGTTAATTTTTGTATATGACACATGGAAGAGGATCGGGTGCTGCGCAGCAGTTTGCAGCGACACCCAAACCGTCGCCGTTTAGCGAGTAAAATATTCCGAGTATTACATTTTTAGGAACATCCGAGTAAACCCACTCACCATTTCCCTCCCGAAAAGGAGGCCACTCATTTGAATTTTCTCTTCGGTGATGCCCAAACATCTTCCACTTTACAACATCCTTATTTGCGTCCACAACCGCTCTCTATACATCACCATCTCACCTCATTAGAAAAATTTTATGTTTTGTAGCAAATAATATGATTCAAATTTAAAAAAATAATAGCAGATTGAACTAAATCGGGAAGAAAAAAAAACATAGAGCGCTCTGGAATCAATTTACGTTGATATCTATTTCAACCAACATATGTGACATTAAAATCTAATTAAGCCCCACGTCTTGACTATAAATCACAAATATAACATATGGAGAGATTTTTACCTCTGATAGCTTATTGAATCGATAGGAAAACACATCTAATAAATTAGAGTCTCCGTCTTCTTTGCCTCCTTCATTTGAATCTCCTTCTTTTTCTCTTTGCCCATATTTGATAGTTCCACCATGTTTCCGTGTTGCCATGTTTCTTTCTTCGAAATAGGATTGGGTAATGATGTATTATATAGATATTATCATGTCATTGTCACGTTAAAATTATCGTAGAGTATATATTTGTTGGTCGTCGCATTAAAATTAACATTGAACAATTTAAGTAATTGTCGCGTTAAAATTATCTTTTAAGAATTTGTACATTTTCACGTAATTAACACTTACCAAATCCAGTTTTGCGGATTTTACATTTTGATTCATCTTGAGTAACTTACTTGAAAATTGATGACATCACAATTTTTCACAACTTGTGACTTTTGTTATTCAAGACTTCTTCTAATTTGTTTACCAAATGTCTTCTTCATCTCCCTATTTGTCTCAATATGAGCATCCCTCGATATAATATTTATAAAATCCGACGTCAAGAAGACAAGACAGTTAATTTCATCATATCTCCCGAAGCAACATATTGATCAGACAAAGTTAACCATGGTAATCAAAATAGTAAATTTCTACTAGCTATATGACTCTCCTGTTAGAAAGTCCGGAGAGTTTTCAAACTCTAGACGGAAGCCTGAACATCAAGTCTATCTAAGTTGTGATTGAATCATTGCTGGTCAGATTCACCTTTATCATTCTCTAAAAATTTGTGGGATGGAAAGAAATTTTGGTGGAAAATATAATTGTAAATTTGACAAAGAAAAATCCAAACAAAATATGAGTATATGACACAAATTTAACTTTCTATTTTCCATGGATAAATGACTTTCCCATTTGTTTTCCTGTCCATCATATTTTCCATGACAAAATGGAGAATAAAAAGAGCATAATTCTGAGCGTTTATGAACAAATTAACTGGAATATGGCAATGATATTTAGTTAAAGTTTTATAAAGCCATCAACTGGTTAAATATCATTAAGCTCAAGGCCCATTTGGTTCATGGAAAGTTTTTGGGATAGAAAGAAAATTTGAAGGAAAATATGATTTCATGTTTGGTTTTACCATGGAAAATTCAAACAAAACAAAAGCATTCAATGTAAACTTTTCTTTACTGTTTTACATGGGAAAATGACTCTCCAATCAATTTTCCATTTTATTTTTTTCCACATTTTCCATGATATAAACAGAGATTTTTTTTTTCTGTATTGTCACTTTTCTTAAATGTGAAACCTAGTGTATGATAGACTTTTGATAAATGGGATCTATATCCCATTTAGTATTTATCGAATAACAAACCTTGTTAATATATCCCACGAAATTTTTTCCATTGAGATCTCATTAATAAAGAGTTTCTCTATTTTTTTTGTCCCAATTTGAAACTCATCTTTCCAAAATGGCTCGTTTGAAATTGGAATATCCAGATTGCCCAATTTTAATTAAAACCGGTTCCTGGGGAATCGATATTAAACATTTTTTCATAATATCGGTTTAAAGCGAACCGGTCTGTTCAATTTAAACTAATATCCGGTCCGTTGGTACATGTATCATTAAAAAATTGCGGATGTGACTCGTTTGGGGTCTACATGGACCAACCGAAACCTTTTGTGTGTCAGCATGACATCCACATTTAATACAGGTTCCTCGGGAACCGATATCCAGATAATCCGACGTCGTTGAGGCACAACACAACATCTTTGGTTACGAAGCTCAGATGATGATGACGGAGACGGGGTAGAAGGATATGAAGTCGGTCGTGTATTCGTCGATCGAGGAAGATGATGATCGATTCGAAAACAGGAGGAGGAGGAGGTTGTGCCCGGTTTGTGTCTGGCGTGGATTGATATAATGGGGCTAGGGTTTTTGGAATACTGGTTCTAGAGACGTGGATTGATATAATGGGTTTATGTGGTCCACATAGGACCCCAAATAAGTCACGTATGCATTTTCGGGAATAGGGATTAGTCGAAATAAGACTAATCGGTTCTCCATAACCGTTATTGAGCGAAAATACTTAATACCGGTTCAGCAGGAATCAGTATTAATTAAAATGGGGCAATCTGGATATTCCAATTTCAAGCAAACTATTCTGGAGAGATGAATTTCAAGCAAACTATTCTGGAGAGATGAATTTCAAATTGGGGCAAAATATAGAGAAACAATAGACTTCCCACGGCCTTCCGATGGCTTTCTCACGGTATTCCGATGAAAAATAAAAGGGAAGAAATCGTTAATTTGCTTACAATAAGTTTATCATGGTTTTCTCATGGACATATAAGAAATAATTAACTGTGGGAAGACCGTGGGAAAACCAGGAGAAAATCATGAGAAGTTTCGAATTGTAACTTATCTTGATTCGTAATGTCTTTAAACGAAAACAAAATATTGTACAAGATTGAAAGCATTATATGAAAATCTAATAAAAAATAACAAAAACACATAAATATGGATCAAAAAATTTATCTGTAAACAGATGTTAGCAAAGCTGGAGTTTATATTCAAAGTAACCCGTTTTAAAACTCAAATATCCCATTTGCACCGTTTCAAACTCAAATATCCAGAATATCTCATTTTTAATAATGTCGGTTCCCCAGAAACCGGTAATGAGCTTCTTCTTTTTTATAATCCCGGTAGCATAGAAACCGGTAATGCTAATTTTTATTAGTACCGATTGCATAGGAATCGAGATTTATATAATAATAAAAAAGCTGATGTGGTCCGGTTCGGGACCTACGTGGACCAATCGAGCCCCTTCCGTGCCAGCATGGCATCCAGCTAAAATACCAATTTCTCAACAACCGGGAATATCATAATATCGATTCCTCGAAAATCGGGATTAGTCGAACAGTCTTTTCAGAGCTCGGCAGGGCATCAGGGACCCAGTTGAGATGTGACTAAACTAAAAAGATACCGGTTTGGGGGAAATCGGTATCCTATGTAACAAAAGATTCCGAATAAAAAAACCTTTTCAGACACGACGAACCTGATTAGAAATTGACTAGACGAGAAAGTACTGTTTACAGGAAACCGGTATTAGATGTTCCCGGTTTCCTGGAAACCGATATTAATTGTTCCCGGTTTCTGTGAAATCGGGATCATGTACTATAAATACATCCATAGTTTCATCATTTTAAACACACAGTTCAATCATCTCTCTTCTTGTCGGTGTACCCTTGTTCTCATTGAAATTTTGTTACCATTGTAGGGTAGTTGATTCTACAGGTACTGGAATCATGGGCATTGTATGTATTGGATTTTAGTTCTGTGGTCAACTACCTTACAATAGCTACGTAAATTTCAATATAAATGATGTCGGTTCCCCTGGAAACCGGTATTAATTGTTCCCGATTCCTGGAAACCCGGTATTATTCTACTATATATACGACCCTACTTTCATCATTTTAAACACACAATTCAATCATCTCTCTTCTTGTCGGTGTACCCTTGTTCTCATTGAAATTTCGTTACCATTGAAGGGTGATTTATCTAATTATCTCACAGGTAATGGAATCGTGGGTATTGTATGTATTGGATTCCAGTACCTGTGGTAAACTACCTTACAATAACAACAAAATTTTCAATTTGAATGATGTCGGTTCCCTTGGAAACCGGTTCCCGTGATGTTAAGTAGTTGGTCACAACAAACGTGATTGGTCAATTAAATACTGGAATTATCTATGTTAAAAACTAACACTAAAATTAACAACTAACAATGCAATTCGAATACGTACCGATTTCTGGCGAACCGAAATTGTTGGCGACGGCGGCGGGCGTGTTCGACGGTGGTCGACTGAGTTGATTGAGAGTTGGGAGAGAACGAATGGAATGAGGGAGAAGAATAAACCCTCAATTTTTAATTTCAAAAATGACGGTTCCCCGAAAACCGGTATTGACGTGTATGCCACTTCAAACCCACTTGGTCCACATAGGCCCAAGATTGAGCACATAATCATTTTTAAACGTACCGGTATCTCCCGAAAATATAAAAAAAGCTCATTACCGGTTCCTGGGGAACCTGCATTATTATAAATGGGGTATATTGGATATTTGAGTTTGAAATGGTGCAAATGAGATATTTGAGTTTGAAAACGGGTTACTTTGGATAGAAATTCGCAAAGCTGGCTTCAAGTTTGAACTACGGACTTGCATCTCTCCTCTCTTCCTCCTGAGCCCTAACGCTTTTCCACCACCTCCAATCTGACCACCCTCTTCACCTTCGCCAAATTAAACCTCGTCGGTAAGTCCAACTCCTCCCGATTTTCCTTTCCTTCTCCGTATCTTCTCGCCAATTTCCTCTCCGACGGCGTCGACCTGTCCGATTTTGTTCCTCTTGCGCCGCCGTGGTCGCCTTTTCCGTGGGTGGGCGGTTTTGGGGGTTCGGGTATGGTGGCGGGAGGGACGTGCAGGGTTTCTGGTGACTATTTTGCGATGGAGGTTGTTCGGTGATGAAGTTGACGGTGTTTGGAGCCTAGAGATGACGATGGAGGGTGTTTTTTGGCTTCCGGCAAGGTGATTTTTTGGTTGATGGTGTTTGTGCGGTTCAAAAGCCTCTTTTTTTGGTTTGTAGTTCTTGTTGCTTTTCGTTTGCTTCGTCGCGGAGACGGCGACTATCCATCAGCTATGTATAGCTGTTTGGGTCTTTTTTGGGTTTGGTCACAGGTGGATGCACTTGTTGTCGCGCGTTGCTTTCCTTCACAGGTGGTACGCTCAATTCTATAGGCGTGAGGCCAAGTGGAACAGCTGATTGTTCCCAGCTAGATGCTTTTCCTAGCTTTTTAAGTCCCATGTTACGCCTTATATTGAGTTGGTGTGCTTTCCTTGCCAGGAAGTTGATGATCTGAAGCCACATCAAGATATGAAGGCCTGAACTTATATGAAGATTGCAAGAAGAGTTACTATCTATGTGGGTGATCGCGTGCAAATATAGTGTAAATATTCGATAAGTGAATCAAATACTTATGCTAAGTCACGTTAAATCAAAACATTTGTAAAGACTCGGGAAACCCAAGGTCGTACCCAAGAGATAGGTGATTAAACTAGTTGCGCTAATGATTAAACCTAGATTGTCTATGGTTTGGGGGGGGGGTTTATGCCTCGAAAGAGGTTGATAGCAATGATTTACTATCCAAAAAGAGAGATTCTAGCAAAGAAACGAATAACGATCAATCAAAGAAGACTAGGGATTACTTCCCCACCTAGACAATTATAGTGATGATGATATTAGATGTCAATTATGAATTTGCATGCACTTGAATAGAATTTAGCCATGTAACATTTCCCCTAAGTTCCACTCGCGCTACAACCTAGGATAAAGAGGTTACACCTCGCATAGGACCTCACACTCGCGCTCTATTGGCCCTATAGAACATGCATTTCTAATCTCACACTCGCGCTCTATTGATTAGATAAACATGTTCTTGTTAAACTCAAGCCAATCTCATTAGGTTTTAAGTGTCGCCATGTAACACAAAAGTCCTAATGCCTCTTCATTCATTTCATTAAATTCATATTGATCAACGTGAGCTACATCAAACATGAAATTACACTAAGTTCCCATTGAGGACATTTCACAAACACCTTATGGGCAACTCTAGGCATGTAGTTCAAATGAAGAAGATTCATGTGCAAACTCATTCAATATGACATCAATGGTATTTACATCATCACAATATGTCTAGGGGATCCATAATCCCCAATCTAAGTCACTACTCACTCATAATGAGTGTACAAGCAAAAACAATGAAGGAGAATGAGTTTAGGAGTCTAGAACCAATTTTTAGATTGAAGAGTAGTAGAATCCTTGTTGTTGATCTTGATCTTCACTTAATACACCTTGAAACTTGTGCTAAGAGCTCCTCAAAATTCGTGCCAAAAATCCCCCAAAAAGCCCCCCCTTTCTCACTCTTGATCCCTTTCTATTTATAGCAGAAATTAGGGTTTCCGGTACTGTAGCAGGTTCGAACCGCGCGGCACAACCATGAAGAAGGAATTTGTGCCGCGCGGCACAACATGTGGGAGGTCGTCCGAAGTTTCTGAGAAGTTGAACCGCGCGGCACGATCCATTGAGCATTTTGTGCCGCGCGGCACGAGCAGGGGAGGGGATCCTTGGACTCTCTGAGCATTTGAACCGTGCGGCACGATCCATGGAGCATTTTGTGCCGCGCGGCACAAATGCTCAGAGCCTTCATTGCTTCTGATTGTCACCTCAACCGCGCGGCACAATCCAAGACCACTATTTGTGCCGCGCGGCACAATTGCTCCTTGTGCACTTTTCGCTCCAAAAGCTCGGTTTTGCTCCAAAATCACTGCTCACTTGTGTTCTTAGCTTAAACGCTGCAATATGCCTGAAAATGAACCACAAAGCGTCAACTAGCAAGTGAAATTGTAATAAAATGATCGAAACAATAAGCGTGGCGGTTGCCTAAAGTGCATATGTTTTAGTGCCATCAAATCACTCCACACTTATCATTTGATCGTCCCGAGCAAACTAATCGTAGAGATCAACAACAATAATGCATTTTACTCGCTCAAGATCGGTTCAAAGAAACTCCATATGGTCATGAAAACTAACTAAAAATACTAAGGAACAAATACTACTTATGATAAACCACTTTCGTAGGTGACACGAGTGCATTTAGCGAATGCACCAAGCCTTTAAACCCCTAGGCTACCCTAGTGGACGAGTTATAGTCTCGTGAGAGTTTTCAGAAACGGGAATACTCACAAATCCCACATGCATTTATCCCATAAGAGTGAAGAACAAGAGCGTTAAACAATTAAGGCCATGATTTCTCCAAACTTACTTCACATCCCACGCTAGCATCACAATCACTATACATTTCAAGAGAGTTTTCAAACCGTTTAAGCTCACATGAGGGTGCACTTTCAAGGAGGTCAACACTAGCGCTATCAAGTGCCTAACCTAGAAGTCTATTTATTTTTGAAGCAAGATTTCTGAAAAGTGGTTAAAGCTTTTTGCACAAAAATGTCGTTCGATCACTTGTGCTAGCTAGGGCTAGTCCACGGGCTCACGAACATAAACTCATTTCCAAGTTTTAGACGCTAAAGTCGTAACCCGTAAGGAAAGAGGAGTTTGACAACAAGAGTTCTTAAAACAAGCAAAAACCAATCAATAGCTTTCGTGAAATCACAAGGGTCGTTCTAAAGCTCAACTTGCTAGCACACAATGTACGTGATGAACTCACACATGTAAGGGATGATGGGAGGGCATAAAGTCAAGCCTTAAGTGCTTTTTCTTTTCTCTTTATTTTTCTTCCTTTTTTTTTTTTTTTTGCATACAAATGCTTTCGAGGGGGGACTTACCTCCCTAACCCCCGGCATTTGTATCAATTATCATTTCTCTTTTTTTTTTCTTTTTTTTTTTGAATGGGGCTTCGCCCTCTTTTCACTCCACACTTAAATCTTGACAATATGCCCAATGTAAATATGGAATGTGTGAGAAACAACCACGAACAAGTCACGAGGCAAGAGAACTAAAGTCACCTAAAAGCAATCGAAAGATTTAAGTTTTTCATAAAGGGTAAAAAGTGTGCTTGCTAAAACTTTTTCAAAGCATGCGTGAAAAATACTTAGATTGCTAGATAGGCACGAGATAGCAATGAACATTGGTTCACAAGAATGGGCATTCAATAGGACTTTCTTGATTTTAAACTCTAAATCATGTAAAGGAAGATTGTGAGCTAGATGTGACTTATAGAAGATGAGAATTGATAGTCAAAAGCCTTTAGTAGTATAACACTCAAGAAAAGTTGGGATAAAGCATTACGCAAGTGTTCATTTTCAAAAGATATGCATGGTGTAAACATGTGGACTATGCGCCTAATCCAAATAACAACCACTCCACACTTAAACAAAGCTTAGTCCCTAAGCGCAAAAGAAATATGAAATAGAGGTGAAGGCGCAAAGGAACTCCCCTCGTTTGTAGAATGTAGGTCTCTTCCAATTGTTTTACTCTAGGCACGGACTAGTGTTCCTTGATGGCGAAAATGAGACAAGTGAAAGTTAACTTGGACAAGATATGGATATGGAAAATTTTAGCATGCAAGATACAAGTCAACTTCAATGTCATATATGAAAGATAGCCAAAGCAAGGAAATATAACATAACGAAACATCCAAGAGTAAAACATCCCAAAATTGCGCACAAGGGCGACTTAAACATCCAAAACACCAAAATAGTCAAACAACCGTCACAAGGTTCATAGGAATGAAAGTGCAAATACAAATAGGCATGAGAGGGTAGGCAATAGCACAAGGCAAATCAATCCTCATCATCATCGTCTAGGCTTGCAAACCGATCCTCTGCTTCGTGGAATCCGGCGGTGGAGTAGGAAGGTGGGGGAGCATAGTGTGGAGCCGGTGCATAGGAAGGAGCAAAGCCGATTGGCTGAGGTGGGCGAGCACGGGACCGAGTGGGGGCATAAGGAGGCGCGTACTCAAATGGTGGAGCAGGAGGAGCGCTAGCATTGCCGGATGGGGCGCCCATATTCTGGACGATAGAAGTGAGAGTAGTGCGCACCCACTGAGCCTCCTGATGGGCGAACTCCTCTAGACGAGTCATCCCGATTCTCATATTAGCAACATCCGCTGAAAGCTGATCGAACTGTGACGACCAATCCGCACTAGAAGGCGGTATACCCTCGGATGTAGGAGGAACTGATGTGGGGGGATCGGATGGACTAGGGGATGAAGGTGGTGATGGGGTGAGGGGATATCTCTTGTGCCGTGCTTTGAAAGCGGCCTTGTTCTTTCTAGCTCTCTCTATGACCCTCTCGAGGTGTGGCTGGTCATCGTGGGCCCAAAGCAGTGTGCCGGGAATGAGGAATTTGCTGAGCCTCATAGCGCGGACGTCTAAAATCTTTTTCGAAGGCTCGGGGCACTCCGGATGGTCAAAGCTAAAACCGCAATTCATCGCAATCAATGAGATCAATGATCCCCCTCCAATAGCAGTATTTCTCGACCCCTCCTCTACATATTCCTCAAACCGATCGGCAAGGATGGAGACCCAATCAAGCCGATGTTGTTGGTCTATCCCCATCATCAAGTCTATATCCGGGTTCGTCAAAGCACGAGCCTTCCCTCCTCTAGAATTAATGCCACGCGCGATGAGATGGTGAATCACCTTCCAAGCTGGATCCGCGATTTTAGTGGCATTGTACGATGACACGAACCATTCATTCCTCCCCGAAATCTTCTGCCAGAATTTGGCTCTATCGTGATCATTGTACCTCGTCACACCAGAATATGGAGGCGACAAATGCATCCATTCCCGCAACTCCCTACGTGCCACTACAAACTCCCTTCCACCCATTATGAACTTCCAATAGGTTACCATACCATTTTCCCGTTCCGCCTCAAGAGTGCACAAAAATTCAATCATCACTGTTTCATATGACCCCGGATCTTCTTCAAAAAAGAATAGTAAACCACATTTTTCTAGTTTATCACGTACCTTTTCCCTTATCCCGAGATCACCAAGCAAGTCCCAATCGGGGTACGAGGTCGCAAGTATAGTCTTCCTTCCTCCTCCAATTCGCCCGAATTTTGCCTTATGCTCCTCGTTCTCAAATTGAAGCGGCTCCGAAAATGGATATGGAGTGAGAGGAAGCGCCAATGCCAATTCCTCTTCGGCTAGAACTTCCGGTGGTGGCTCAATTTGAAGCATAGGCTCACTAGCCGGAGCCTTACCCTTTGAAGCTCTTGAAGATGATGCTCCGGTTGAGGAGGACTTGTGCTTTTTTGGTGGAGGTGAATTTGGAGAGGCACTAGGAGAAGGTGAATTTGGAGGGGAGGGGGAATCATCCCTAAGCACAAGGCGTCTAGCTTTTCGTGGCGGATTTCTCTTCAAGCCATCCCTATCACCCTCAATTGAATCTTCAAATGGATTGGGTTTGGATGGAGCTTGGGATTTGGAGGTGGATCTATCGCCGTCTCTAGCCATGAGTTGGTGATGGATATGTTGTTGGAAGGAGGGAGAAACGGAGAGGGGAGGGGACGTGATGTTGGAATGAGGAGACGTGGTGGCTCGGGGTGGAGGAGAGGCGGCGGGTGGATGAGCGGCGGCGGGTGGATGAGCGGCGGCGGGGTTGGAGGTGCGGCAGTTTGATGGAGGTTTGGAGAGAGATGAAGTTGAGAAGATGAAGTTTCAATTTTGACTTATCAAAATTAGGGTTTTTAGGTTTGACTTTGGGTGTTTGAATGCTAGGGCAAAATTGAAACTTTTGGGATAAAATTGGAATTGAAATTGAAATGTGGGTTTGAATTGAGGGGTTGAACCAAGCAAATTGGAATTGAGCCAATTTGAATTTTTGAACCGAGAAGAAATTACCCAATCAATTCGACAATTGAACCGCGCGGCTCAAAATATTGGGTAGCATTGTGCCGGGCGGCACAAATGCTCAGGGAGTTACTTGGTCTAATACCAGGATCGAACCGCGCGGCACAAATGCAGGGTTCGTTTGAACCGCGCGGCACAAATGCTCCGAGGCTTTGAGTGGGCAAAACGAAGATTGAACCGCGCGGCACAAATGGTAGAAGAAAGTGAACCGCGCGGCACAAATGCTCAGAAAGGTCGATGGGCTTGATGCTAGATTGAACCGCGCGGTTCAAATTGTTGAGGAGAACTGTACCGCGCGGTTCAAATGGTCAGAAAGTTCAAATGGTTTTGTGCTGGATTTGAACCGCGCGGCTCAAATTATAAGGCAATATTGTGCCGCGCGGCACAGATTCTCAGAGGAAAAAATGGCTGTCTAGCAAAATACCAAGCATTCTAAGAGTTAGTGCGAAAATGAACACTTACAACGGGTTACCTCCCGGGAGGGCCTAGTTTAACGTCTTGGCAAAGACGGAGCCGTATCTCCTCGTAGTAAAATAAGAAGCACACTAGGAGAAGTCCCGAGCGGGATCCCTTCTCTAGCGGTATAGAATTCACGAGGGCGCTTCCAATAGGTCTTTGTCTCCATTAGCGGCATGGTAGATCTTTACTCTTTGTCCATTTGCCTTGAATAAATTCCCTTGGTTGTCAACTAGCTCTAGATGGCCATCGTCGAAAACTCTATGAATTCTATATGGTCCAAACCATCTAGACTTGAACTTCCCGGGAAATAATTTGTATCTTGAGTTGAATAGCAAGACTTTGTCTCCTACCGAGAACTGCCTCTTCAGAATGAGCTTGTCATGCCATCTCCGAGTTCTCTCCTTATAAATTTTTGAACTTTCGTAGGAGTCCAATCTGATTTCATCTAACTCATTAAGTTGAAGGAGTCTCTTTTCTCCCGTAGCCTTAACGTCGAAATTAAGCTCTTTAATAGCCCACATGGCTTTGTACTCGAGCTCTACTGGGAGGTGGCAAGGTTTGCCATATACTAACCGGTATGGAGACATTCCAATGGGCGTCTTGAAGGCGGTTCTATATGCCCATAAGGCATCATCAAGCTTCAACGCCCAATCCTTCCCGGACTTCCCAACTGTCTTGGTCAAAATGTTCTTTATCTCACGGTTTGACACTTCGACTTGCCCATTCGCTTGGGGATGATAAGGAGTAGAACATCTATGGAATATCCCGTGTTTCTTAAGCATAGATTCGAATCTTTTCTCCTTAAAATGGGAACCATTGTCACTTATCACCGCTTTTGGCATTCCAAATCTTGGGAAGATAATCTTTTTGAACATCCTAATCACCACTTTAGCGTCACAAGACGGGGAAGCTATGGCCTCAACCCATTTAGACACGTAATCCACCGCTACTAGGATGAAAGAATTTCCTTGAGACGAAGGTAGGGGTCCCATGAAGTCCACTCCCCATACGTCAAAAATTTCCACTTCTAAAATTCCCTTTTGAGGCATCTCCTCCCTTCTAGCTATATTTCCCATACGTTGGCATTCATTGCACGCCTTGACGAACTCGTAAGTATCCTTGAACATACTCGGCCAATAGAAACCCGATTGAAGAATTTTGGATGTGGTCTTTGAAGCCGAACCATGACCACCATAAGAAGAAGAATGGCAACAAGCTATGATTCCCTTGAAATCCTCCTTGGGCACACACGTTCTATAAATCCCATCCGAGCATAGCTTGTAGAGGAATGGGTCATCCCAATAATATCTCGAGACGTCATGCAAGAACTTGCTCTTTTGATTGTAATTAAGGCCTTCGGGAAGAATGTTGCACGTCAAGTAATTCACGTAATCCGCATACCATGGGGCATCTCCTTCGGCACTCATCAAATATTCACCGACGAAAGAGTCTTGGATGGGCGCCGAGAACCATTTTGAATCATATAGCTCTACCCTCGAAAGGTGATCCGCTACCACATTCTCTACTCCTTTCTTGTCCCGAATTTCAATGTCAAACTCTTGTAGGAGGAGGACCCATCGGATAAGCCTTGGCTTAGCATCTTTCTTCGCCATTAGGTATTTGATAGCGGCATGGTCCGTGTAAACTATAGTCTTTGTTGCCACGAGATAGGGTCTAAACTTCTCAAAAGCGTAGACTACCGCTAATAACTCCTTTTCCGTGGTAGTATAATTTATTTGAGCACCATTGAGCACCTTGCTCACGTAGTATATCACATGAAGTTTCTTCTCGATCCGTTGCCCCAAAACGGCCCCAATGGCATAATCGCTTGCATCGCACATTAATTCAAAGGGAAGGTCCCAATTTGGCGGTTGCACAATAGGTGCCGATACAAGATTCTTCTTCAATTTGTCAAATGCCTCAAGGCATTCCTCATCAAAATTGAATTCCACATCGTTGCAAAGAAGATGAGTCAATGGTCTAGCAATTTTTGAGAAGTCCTTTATAAACCGCCGGTAAAAACCGGCGTGGCCTAGAAAACTCCTTATTCCCTTTTGGTTCTTCGGTGGAGGAAGTTGCTCAATAATCTGAATTTTTGCTTTATCAACTTCTACTCCTCTCTTAGAGACCAAATGCCCTAGCACAATTCCCTCTTGCACCATAAAGTGGCACTTCTCCCAATTGAGTACCAAATTTGTCTCGATGCACCTAGCAAGAACATTAGAGAGATTAGCCAAGCAATCATCAAAGGAGGATCCATGGATAGAGAAATCGTCCATGAAAACCTCAATGCACTTCTCAATATAATCGCTAAAGATGGACATCATACAACGTTGAAAAGTTCCCGGTGCATTACACAACCCAAAAGGCATACGTCTAAACGCAAAAGTTCCATATGGACATGTGAAGGTGGTTTTTCCTTGATCATTTGGCAATATAGGAATTTGGTAGAAACCACTATATCCATCTAAGAAGCAAAAATAATCATGCCCCGCTAGCCTTTCAAGCATTTGATCTATGAATGGTATAGGAAAGTGATCCTTTTTAGTTGCCTTATTCAATTTTCGGTAATCAATGCACATTCTCCACCCATTCACGGTTCTCGTGGGGACTAACTCCCCTTTGGCATTTTGAACGACCGTGAGTCCTCCCTTCTTAGGGACGACATGGATGGGACTTACCCATTCCGAATCCGGAACCGAATAAATGATTCCCGCGTCTCTTAGCTTGGTGATTTCTTTAAAAACCACCTCGCTAAGCTTAGGGTTCAATCTCCTCAACAACTCCCTAGAAGGTTTCACATTTTCCTCAAGATTAATCCTATGCATGCATAGTGAAGGGCTAATTCCCGTAATATCATCAATGGAATAGCCTAGGGCTTTTCTATTGGCTTTCAAAACATGCACAAGTTTGGACGTTTCATCCTCATTCAAAGTGGCACCAACAATAACCGGGAATGTAGCATTGGACCCAAGAAATTCATACCTTAGATTCGAGGGTAGAGGTTTTAACTCTCCCTCGAATTCCTTACCTTTTGGCACCGGGTCTTCCTTAATTTCATATTCATTCGACTCTTCCTCACCTTCATCCAAGGTGATGTTGCCCAAATCCTCATCTTCCATATTCATTAATGAAGCAAAAAGTGTACTAGAGTCGTCTAACTCCATAACTTCACTCTCAAAAGAGGTTAGCCCGAAAGTTTCACAAGATATATCAAGCATATTGCACTCAAAGGATGAAGTAGGGGCTTTCATAGCATTTTTCAGAAAAAACTTAAGCTTTTCATTCCCTATTTTCAATTCAATGGACCCTTCACCACATTTAATAACCGCTTCAACGGTATTTAGAAAGGGTCTCCCTAAGATGACGGGCGTTTCTTGTTCACTATCCATATCTAAGACATAGAAGTCCACGGGGATGAAAAATTTCCCAACTTTTATAGGCACATCCCTTAGGACTCCATTAGGGACTCTAGAACTCCTATCGGCTAGTTTCAAAGAAATGGTGGTGGGATGGAGCTCACCCATATCAATTTTTTCATACAATGAATATGGAATCAAAGAAATACTAGCACCAAGATCACATAAAGCTCTATCAATTTCAATTTTTCCTATGGAGATAGGAATAGAGAACGACCCTTGGTCTTGCATTTTTCTAGGCATGCGGCTTTGAACAATTGCACTACATTCGGCATTTAAAGCTACCATGCTAGACTCTTCAATCACCCTACGGTTTGACACAATATCCTTCAAGAATTTAGCATAAGTAGGGTTTTGTGTGATTACCTCATGGAAGGGGAGCGTGACGTATAACTTTTTAAGCATCTCCACGAACCTTTGAAAGTGAGCATCGAGCTTGCTTTTGTTCAACCTTTGAGGGAAAGGCACCATGGGCACATACTTCCTCATTAAAATCGGTTCTTCTTCCTTTTTCTCCTCCTCCGCGGGAGCTTGAGGTTCATCTTCCAAATTTTCCTTGGCGATTCCTCCTTCTTTTTCCTTGCCATCGGGACTAGATTTCCCTTGAGGGGTGGGTAAGACTTTCCCGCTCTTCAATGTGATGGCGTCCACATGTTCTATGGAGTTCACGTCCGGTTGAGAAGGAAGTTTCCCCATTTGCTTCAATGCCACGGCTTGTTGAGCCACTTGGTTCTCAAGCATCTTGTTATGGGCTTCCAATTGCTCCATTCTCTTGTTAGTCTCTTTTTGATTGTCTAGCATTTGAGCCATCATAGACATCATAGTATTATCTTGATTGTTGGAAGGAGCTTGTCTTTGTGAATTGGAGGGTCCTTGATCGTTCATTTGAGTCTTGGCTTGATAAGGCCTTTGATAATTCCCTTGGTTGGAATATTGAGAGTTTTGGTTGGACCCTTGACCTTGAGTAGAGTAAGAGGCTTGCCCTTGATTTTGGTTTGAGCCATATCCTTGTCTTTGATACGTTCCTTGATAATTGCTTTGTCCTTGAGGCTTAGGAGCAAAATTGGACTCATTGGACGCTCTCCTTTGAGGAGGCTCATAATTCCTTGTTGTAGAATTAGGATTTGAAGCATAGTTCCTTTGTAGATTGACGTAGTGCGCTTCTTCATATCCATCATCATCATCTTCATATCTTCCTTCCGGGCAATTCTTGGTAGTGTGTCTCGTGCTAGCACACAAGAAGCAAACTTGTTGTGTCGGTATTTTCTCTCTCTCGGCTTTGGCTTTTGTCGCTTCAACACAATTCACCATACTAATCATGTTCTCCACCTTTTTTGTCAAGTCCGCCATTTGATCCTTAAGTGCACAATTTGAGGAATCATCGCGTGGCTTACCCATTTTCTTGTGGTCCACTCCTTGGTATCGATCGGAGTTTGTAGCTATCTTATCCACAATTTTAAACCCTTGGCTAGCCGGTAAATCCATAATTGCACCTCCGCTTGCCGTATCCAATTGATTTTTAGCTTCCTTGTTCATCCCCAAGTAGAAGTATCTCATAAGATCGGCTTTACGAAAGTTGTGATGAGGGCATTCCTTCAAATAATGCTTGAAGCGATCATAGGCTTGATGGAATAATTCATTATCTCTTTGGGAGAACGTCAATATGTAATCAATGAATTTCTTGGTCCTTGACGGTGGAAAGAACTTGTTCAAGAAGGAATTTGCTAGATGATCCCATGTTCTAAAAGTTCCCGGCTCTTGGTTTTGCAACCACTCCTTAGCGTCCCCATACAATGAAGAAGGAAATAGCTTCAAGTAGACGTACTCCACGGGCACATTCCTTGGTTTATAGGTTCGGCAATACTCTTGGAAATTGGCCAAGTGTGTGGAAGGGTTTCCTACTCCTTGATATTGGTCATGGGTGACCATATGGACTAAAGAAGACTTCACATCAAAGTCGAAAGCGTCTTCATCCGGGGGCATAATTGCCGAGCCATTCCCCTCAAGGGTGGGAGTCATGTAGTCCCCTACGGGTCTTTCATCCTCATCATCCTCATCTTCCTCCTCATACCTATTGTTTCGGTTCTCTCTACGATGAACACGAGGATTCCGAATAGGACGTCTCTCATTCTCATTATAATTGTCATTTCTAGCTTGAGGATCCTCTACTTCTTCTCCATCAATTCTACGATTTTGAACATTTCCTTGAAGAACCGGACGGTTCCCATCTTCATTTTCCATAATAACTTCTTGTCTTTGATTTTGGATGATAGGTGGGACAATAGGAACTAATGGAGGTAGAGGGTTCTTGCGAGGTCTACCTCTTCCCCTCTTAACGGTAGGTTGAGAAGGTCTAGAAGTACTTGAAGAAGAGCCGGTTGCTACGTGTTTCTTTCCTTCAAACCTTGTGTTCATTCAATTCCCTGCGAGAACAAAAGAAATTCTTAGCAATGAGCGGCAAAAGAGATAAACACAATCAAGCACAAAACAAGCAATGGTTATCAAGCAAAGAAAGGGTTGAACAAACTAAATAACCAACTAGCACCTAGTTAATTAACCTATCCCCGGCAACGGCGCCATTTGATCGCGTGCAAATATAGTGTAAATATTCGATAAGTGAATCAAATACTTATGCTAAGTCACGTTAAATCAAAACATTTGTAAAGACTCGGGAAACCCAAGGTCGTACCCAAGAGATAGGTGATTAAACTAGTTGCGCTAATGATTAAACCTAGATTGTCTATGGTTTGGGGGGGGGTTTATGCCTCGAAAGAGGTTGATAGCAATGATTTACTATCCAAAAAGAGAGATTCTAGCAAAGAAACGAATAACGATCAATCAAAGAAGACTAGGGATTACTTCCCCACCTAGACAATTATAGTGATGATGATATTAGATGTCAATTATGAATTTGCATGCACTTGAATAGAATTTAGCCATGTAACATTTCCCCTAAGTTCCACTCGCGCTACAACCTAGGATAAAGAGGTTACACCTCGCATAGGACCTCACACTCGCGCTCTATTGGCCCTATAGAACATGCATTTCTAATCTCACACTCGCGCTCTATTGATTAGATAAACATGTTCTTGTTAAACTCAAGCCAATCTCATTAGGTTTTAAGTGTCGCCATGTAACACAAAAGTCCTAATGCCTCTTCATTCATTTCATTAAATTCATATTGATCAACGTGAGCTACATCAAACATGAAATTACACTAAGTTCCCATTGAGGACATTTCACAAACACCTTATGGGCAACTCTAGGCATGTAGTTCAAATGAAGAAGATTCATGTGCAAACTCATTCAATATGACATCAATGGTATTTACATCATCACAATATGTCTAGGGGATCCATAATCCCCAATCTAAGTCACTACTCACTCATAATGAGTGTACAAGCAAAAACAATGAAGGAGAATGAGTTTAGGAGTCTAGAACCAATTTTTAGATTGAAGAGTAGTAGAATCCTTGTTGTTGATCTTGATCTTCACTTAATACACCTTGAAACTTGTGCTAAGAGCTCCTCAAAATTCGTGCCAAAAATCCCCCAAAAAGCCCCCCCTTTCTCACTCTTGATCCCTTTCTATTTATAGCAGAAATTAGGGTTTCCGGTACTGTAGCAGGTTCGAACCGCGCGGCACAACCATGAAGAAGGAATTTGTGCCGCGCGGCACAACATGTGGGAGGTCGTCCGAAGTTTCTGAGAAGTTGAACCGCGCGGCACGATCCATTGAGCATTTTGTGCCGCGCGGCACGAGCAGGGGAGGGGATCCTTGGACTCTCTGAGCATTTGAACCGTGCGGCACGATCCATGGAGCATTTTGTGCCGCGCGGCACAAATGCTCAGAGCCTTCATTGCTTCTGATTGTCACCTCAACCGCGCGGCACAATCCAAGACCACTATTTGTGCCGCGCGGCACAATTGCTCCTTGTGCACTTTTCGCTCCAAAAGCTCGGTTTTGCTCCAAAATCACTGCTCACTTGTGTTCTTAGCTTAAACGCTGCAATATGCCTGAAAATGAACCACAAAGCGTCAACTAGCAAGTGAAATTGTAATAAAATGATCGAAACAATAAGCGTGGCGGTTGCCTAAAGTGCATATGTTTTAGTGCCATCAGTGGGGTCTGGCAGGCTTGTAGGTTTACATGAAACAATTGGGGAGTTTTAATTGAGTCTTGTATGTATGTATGTATATAGTTGCTGTCGGACAACTGGTCCTGTTGTAGATTGTATCATTGTTTAGTTTGCTGAGTCTGTTGTGTCGTTGTCTTGCTTAGCTTTGGTCAACAGTTACTGAGTTGTGTGGCCTTATTTGGATTACGTGTGTTACCTCCCCCACTGTTTATTGTTTATATCTTTTTCGTTTATCAGAAAAAAATCTAATAAAATCAAATTATTTAAATATAATGAAATCCTAAAATCGAGTCCGCTAAAGTTTCAAAGTCACTGAGTTCTAAACCTAAATTCGAGTTCGGTTATAGCTCAGTTGATTTATCATTTGAACTTTCATCCAAGAGGTCCCCCGAAGAACACGTCTGTCGATTTGATCGTTTGTTTACAGTCCAGACCAGAGCTTTTTCATTTTGTTGTATTCGGCTGCCTTCTCATGGTCTGCGTTGTCTGAATTAGGTACTGTGTTCTAACTGATCGATTTTTTTTTCTGTTGGAATAACATGGTCCGTAAATTAGTGTTTTTGGTGGATGTGTGTTGCGTTTGGTGTATGTTTGCAAATTGCACTAGGAGGGCCGGATGTTACGGTCTCATTTATGTGGCATTTGATGTTTGAGTAAAATGGTGATATATTCTTGTGATTTATTAGTGAATGGAGAAACGGATTACTCTTCATTCTTGTAAAATCAATGAAATTCTTCACAGGAGGTATGCTTGACAGAAAATCTTATTTCATTTTGATTTGTGTGTTGTTTGTATCATCGTGTTGGTTGAAAATACATCTTTATTGGCTTGATAGACCTATTAGAAACAAATCTTTGAAATTCAGTTTTGGAATTCCAGTTTGGTTGGTGTTCATATTTCCACTTACTAACATCATTTGATATGTATTCAGGCAGTTGTTACTTGTTATTACTTTGTTGTATGGATTTTGTGATTTAGATTCTAAGTTTGCATATGGCTTGCATTTTTCACAAGTGAATTATTGGTATGCTGATTGCTAATCTTTTGAATTTATTACAGTGTCATGGGAATATATTCCTCTTATGTTTCAAAAATTTTGTTTACAATGTTAGAAAAATAAGTGCATTGTGAACCAGTTGCATATTGTAGAACAAAAAATCAAGTGTTATGTGGCTTAAAGATTTAGGATATGAAGAGGTGTCTTGATAAGTTGTAGTCCAGTTGTTAACTGATATATGAGTTCACAGAGTGCTTTCAACCAACCTTCTGTGTAATATGCACTTGTGACTCTAGTAGGAGATTATTGTGTATGTAAGTGACGTGGGAACTGATGACTGATCTTCCATCCAAGCGTTTTTAAGTTTTAAGTCTTACAGTTTGTATCATTCATCATGAAAGGCAGAATGGAGCTGTAGAATACGGGTCAATATATTCTGTACTCCTACATTGAAAAGTGTTAGATTTATACTTTTTCTAAAAACCTTTCTAATGTCTTTGTTTCTTATACATCTGGATACAGTACAGTTACACAACACGTAAAAAAACTGCTAGCGGTGCTGTGCTGGAGAACAACTAGCTGAGAGTGGGGATAAATCATGCAATCAGCTACTCACTTTAATCCTATGTGCTCTTTCCCTGTCAGGTATTTTGTTTATAGAGCACTATCTGTACTCACATGTCTAAGGCTAATCCAAGCAATTATTTGGTACAAAATATAAGTTCCAATGTCACTCGATAGTTCAGTTCAGGATCCAAGAAAAATATACAGTACAAAAATTCAATTTAAAATATATGAATATACAATGGAAACTGATTGTATATACATATTATCTGTCTTATGCCAAGATTATCACATATAAACAATATTTCAGCACCCGGATACATTAATTTCTTTTGATCATAATGTATTAGGTTATGTTATTGAATTTATTATTGTTTATTACACCTTATTGAATTTATTATTGTTTATTACACCTTATTGTTATTAATAATTTTTTAACTTTGACAGTAGCAAGATTGAAGTAGGCTATTTAATTCTAAGAACCAACTAATAACATATATTTTGGTGTGAGTATATATTTGAAAAGTGTTAGTTTTGCATCATAATGATGCATGTTTTGGTACATCACGACACATTGCAACTGACGTAAATGGTATGAGCATTGACTATTTGACTGTATGTGTGCCGAATTGCAGGTGCATTTCTAACATGCCTGACAAATTGGTGAGTATCAGAGTAAGAAGTACTGTTGCCCGCTTTGGTGTGAATTATTCGCAAGGGTGCAGAAGCACAATCAACTTCCCGATACAAGTTCAGAGAACCAGAGTATGTGTGGTTCCCAACTCCAATGAGGGGCACTTGTCTGTTTTGCTTCCAGAGGATGGTCCTATAACTAATGACACATCACATACTGAACCAGATACCTTTCCAAGTAAATGGTCTCCTCCTACTTACTTATGGAGAGGATTGACAGTCCTAGTCATAGCCGGCCAGGTTATTACTAGGATTTTGAAAGGCAAAGTGCACTGGAAGAACACTCTACAACAGCTTGAGCGTGTTGGTCCAAAATCAGTTGGAGTTTTATTCTTGACATCAGCCTTCGTCGGTATGGCCTTCACAATTCAGTTTGTCAGAGAGTTCACCAGATTAGGTCTAAACAGGTCTGTGGGTGGTGTTTTAGCACTGGCTTTCTCGAGAGAGCTCAGCCCGGTCCTCACATCAATAGTTGTGGCGGGACGAATCGGAAGTGCTTTCGCTGCTGAATTAGCCACAATGCAAGTATCAGAGCAGACAGACACACTCCGAGTCCTTGGTGCTGATCCAGTCGATTACCTCATCACCCCCAGAGTAGTTGCTTGCTGCGTTGCCTTGCCATTCCTTGGCCTAATGTGCTTCACAATTGGCATGGCGTCTAGTGCCCTTCTAGCTGACAGTGTATACGGTGTGAGCATCAACATCATCCTAGACTCGGCGCGGAGAGCTCTTAGACCCTGGGATATAGTCAGTGCAATGATCAAGTCACAGGTGTTTGGTGCTATCATCTCTCTTGTGAGCTGTGCCTGGGGAATTGAACCACAACTAGCGGTGGAGCCAAAGGGGTGGGCGAGTCCACTACTTCAGCTGTTGTCATCTCCCTGGTTGGGATTTTCATTGCAGATTTTGCTCTTTCCTATTTCTTCTTTCAAGGAGCTGGAGATTCACTGAAGAATTGTTTCTAGTCTCCCACAAAACCATCTCATCATCAAAATTTGGTTTCCCAAATGAAGAAGCTTCGATTCTGTTCGATTAATGAATCAGGCACATAATCTTGAGACCAAATTCTTTTAGGTATTCGATGTACCATTTACCAGCTACACTTGTATGAAGAATTGGAGCTGAAGTACTTATATGGAGGGAACTGTTAATGTGGAACATGTACTTCATGTTCAGGTGTGAGGTCATTTTGGCGCTATGGTGCGCCTAGGCTGGTCGTCATCAGCAAAAACATTTCTGCTTTAAGGATTGTGATAACCTGTAAGACTCAGTTTGGTGCTTGATATATACTGTATCAAAGTAAGATTGTTCAGAGGTATTTGATTTTTGTCTTTCTATCTCGCTTATTTCATTCCGTTTGTTCATTGAGCATTTAGATTTTTGTATGTAAGAGTCTTATTTTTAACATGATGATCCATAAGGGAGAGCTCTTGTTATGTCATAATGTATTTGTGTATGACACTGGTTAACGTTGAGTGCATGTCATTGATTTGTTGTTAACTTGTTAGCAGTTTACTCCTTTCTTTTACTGATTGTATTTGTGTCATTTTATATGATGTTTCATTATACTGCTTCACTCTATACTGACATGAGCTCATCTGAGAGGTACTTTTTTTCTTCCTGTTATATGTTCCTCTTCATCTCAAACTTCACCACCCTATCGCAAATATATTTGGTTTGTCTGACTCATTATTAAGTTCTCTTTTGATTGTTTAAGTGAATGGAAGTTATGCTTATTTGGTCGTAGATAATGATATTGTGCATTCTTCACAGTGGGCAGTGTTTATCCTCAAATGTGTTCTGTGTGAGTACTCAGTTTATTAGTCCTTGGAATCCTGTTTTGGTCCGATACTCAGATGGTTTTGAGTTTGACGTGGGCTTGGCTAGTTATCATTTAAATATTGGTTTACGATGCTTGCATACATTTCATTTGTTTCATTTGTCATTAATGGTTTTGAAGCAGTTCATGTCTTTAAGGTTTACATATCCTGCTATAGTCCTTGAGCTGTACAAGACTTTGGTAATGGTTTTTGGTTTGACATCTTTTGCATGTGCTATTTTTATTAGTTTAGTTCCTTTTGGTTGTATGTATTTGTTTTATTTTGTATGAATTTTGTTTAATACTACTTCATTCTGTACCGATAAAGGCCATTTGTGTTAATTTTTAGGATTAATGGATTCGAATGGTTGGAAAAAGATAGATAAGGGCGATCTGGACTCGACTTCAGAATAACTGAAGATTAGGATGGATTTGCGTAATAGTAGTAGAGACATTTTTATTACTTTTGTAAACTTTTTTGTATAAAATCTTATTTGAATTATGTTCGTCTTTTGATTTCTGATTTCGCATTTTATTTTAGTTCGCACTTTTTCACATTTTTGTATAAAATGATTTTCTATTTCAGTTTCGTTCCACCTTATTTTTGATGATCCAAATTCCAAACGTGGCGTAAATAAACATTTTTCTGTACAAAAAATTGTAATACAATCTCTTCTTCTGTCAATCATTTTGATACATTCTGAGTGCTTTATATGAATAATCTTCTGGCCGGGCAGAGCTGAAAGGGAGTATTGATAAATGGGTTTATACCCTCCTCAAAAAAGGTGGTCTAAGAGGTTGTCCTTGGAGGATGTTCATAGCTGAATCATGATCAACATCGTCCTGATCCTGATCAACCTGCGACAAGGGAGGAAAACATTATTAAGTATCGGCAACACGAATAACATAACATAAGATGAGTACAGTATTTTTTTTACTGACTCACATTAAACTCCAGTGATCTCACATTCTGGACACTCCTGATCAAACAAAATGCAAGTGATAGCATTTTGTCTGAACCGATATTGATGAGTCATCAACCCAAAAACTCTTGAATCAACCTATATCATTACATATTAAAATCAAATTCCATCAACAAAAAAGACATTAAATTTGAATTGAATCGATAAAATAATATCCAATAGATCTACCATGACCATCTTTTTCCGCATCTTCATTGGTATCTCCTTCTCTTTGATTGGATTCGATAGTTCTACCATATATTCACTGACGCACCATAAATTTTCGCTCTTATGTGAATCAGGGTTGGATAATGAGATGTTACATATATATATACAAACAGAGGAGTGCTCAAATCTGAATTCTTTTTTTTTACGAGAACTATGTGAACTCATTCATTATGCAGTTTCGTCTTCGTTATGCATTTTTGAAAAAGCATCAGTTTTTGCCTAAGTGCAGTTTCCGAAAGCTTAAAATGCATCTAAGCAAAATGTATGCTCGAAACTGCATAATGAAGGAAAAGAGTTAATGGGACACGTGTCACCTCCAAATTCTTAGATGCAACTTGATCCAATGATGAGATTTGGGGTTTCCGATTCTCGAATTCTTAGGGGTTCTCAACCGATCGCTCTCCTATACAAACATATTCAAATTGTCACGTTAAAATTATCATCGAGAGAATGTTTAGTTTAGTTATCACTTTAAATTTAATATTTTGTGTGGTTATCGCATGACTATTGACTTCGTATAAATTAAAATTTAGTGGTATGTTGGGAATTTCTACCATAGATATATTAATTTGGATATATTTCCCAAGTCTTGATATAAATTTCTACATTTAACATGATGAGTATCCAAAAAAAAAACATACGGAATAATTCCGGTGGGAAGAGCTTCCATTACACTAGATGCGTGTTGTGGGATGTAATGAACTTAAAATAATAATAATAATAATAATAATTTATGTCTTTGCAATGATAAATGTATATAATTTTTTTTTGAATCCAAAAGGAATCTCAAGAGTGAAATGAAGATATGATTGCAAAAGAACAAACATGAAATGAAATGTAATCTAAGATCCCTGTAGCTTCAGATTCTCTGCTGCTCCATTTGTGTAAAATTTAAGCACAATGCATGCTAGCCTACTTCAAGATGCACCGCTCGCCAGTGCACTCTTATCAACCATACGAAAGCCATGACTTAAAGTGTCGTAAGTAATCGTATCTGGCCTTTCACCTCTTTCAATCATAAACTCCAACAATCGATATGCATCTGCTCTCTTTCCATCCTTGAGTAGTGCACTTATGAGGACATTATATGTTATCACATTGGGTGGAAATCCTTTTTCCATCATGTCGCAAAAGATACATTCAGCCTCCGCCCAGCTATGTTGCACGGATACAGATACGGGATACGGGAATACGATTTTTTCAGAAAAAGCAGAATACAATACGTTTCGGATACGTTTGTTATTTTATATAAATATATATATACAGTTATACCATTTTTGTAAATTATATAAAAAATTATGAACAAACAAATAATTTTGTTTATAAAACTCCCTAGTTAACTAGTTAAACAAAAAGTTCAAGCATATAATTATTCTTCAAGCAAAAAATAAGTCAGTAGTAAAAGTCTCAAACATCATCAGAATTAACAAAAAGTATTCTTCAAGCATCCACATCTTCGAATAGCACCCTCTCCAATTTTTGGGCTGATTTTAGTTCATATTATGGGCCAATTTGAATTTTATGGGCTACATTTTTTTTGGATACGGCAAATAAATGTATCCAAAAATTGAGATACGTTTTTTTGAACGGATACGAAGAATCCGTGTATCCCAAGTGTATCGTGTATCGGACACGGATACGTGACTATTTTGGAGTATCCGTGCAACATAACCGCCGAGTAGCCAATATTGCAAAAACCATGAATCAGTGTGTTAAAGATAATAACATTAAGGGTGATACCCTTGCTCTTCATCTCAGAAACAATACTCTTGGCCTCCTTGCTTTTCCCAACAAGAAACATGCCACGAATCATCGAATTATAAGTAACCACATTCGGGAAGATTCCCTTGTTGTTCATATCACGATATATCTCAACTGCATCCTCCCAATTGCCGATAACGAACAAATGATGAATCATTGTGTTGTAAATAACTACATTTGGGCATATTCCCCGATCCATCATCTCATTAAGAATATCCTTAGCCTCCTTCAAATTCCTAACGTGTAGCAAGCCACAAACCATCATTGTACTATAAGTGAACACTGTATGTGGGAGTCCCTCTCTCTTCATCTCCCAAAGCATGCGCTTGGCGTCTTCCTGTTTGCCAACTTTAGAAAGACCAAGAATGATAGAATTGAAAGTAATCACATCAGGGCTTATTCCTTTGTTCCGCATTTCACGAAGTATACCTTTTGCCTCCTCCCATTTACCACCAACAAATAAACCATTGATGAATGTGTTATACGTAAACACGTCTGGAATTAACCTGTTAATAATCAATTTACAAAATATCCCTTTGGCCGCCTTCAAATTACCTGACTTGCACAATCCATCAATTACCGAATTGTAGGTTACCAAATCTGGGGAAATACCACTGTTTTTCATTTCAGAAAAAATTTGTTTAGCATCTTCTGACTGTCCAGCCTGAAAGAGTCTATGAATAAGTGAGCTACAAGTCACCATATTTGGAGAAATTCCGTTCTTCTTCATCTCAACATACATTTCCTTGGCCTCCTCCGACTTACCAGCTTGGCACAAACCACGTATCAACGCACCATAGGTTACCACATTTGGGGAAACTCCATTTTTCTTCATCTCAACATACATTTCCTTGGCCTCCTCCAACTTACCAGCTTGGCACAAACCACTTATCAATGCACTATAGGTTACCACATCAGGAGCAACTCCTTCTCTCTTCATTTGAGCAAATAGGAACTCGGCCTTCTCCCACTCCCCGGCACGACATAACCAATGAATCAATAAGTAATAACATTCGGCAAGTAACCCCTTTTCATAACCATCGCCAATATTCCAAAACCATAACCAGTACAACCCACACTACAATAGCAGTTCATCAAAATGTTGAATGTAGAGGTATCCGGAACTACCTCATCACGAAACCTCCTGTACATTACAATCGCATCACGATACTTATTAGCTCTAACAATCCCAGTTAACAATTGATTGAAATCCAATATGTGACAAGCTTGACCTGACTGGTGCATTTTGTCGAACATATGGAGGGCGTTGTTGACACTCATACACTCAACACAACCAGCCGGGTTTCCAATGTCCTGATATCGTGTTTCTTTGAAATTGGTCAAGCTTACCGCATCATTCATTGTATACATCACTGATGAAGATGACGGCCGAGCTCGGCAAAATGATCGACTGAGTGTTCCTCGTACCATTGTCCAGTTGCTGCTGTGTAATGTTTTCTTCTTCAGGGTTGAGGGCAGCATCAAGAGTAGAGGAAGAGATTTTTTTTTGAGGCCGGTATGAGTTCGTGAGAGTGCTAATTAGGGCATGTGCAGCGGTGACCTTTTGGATGAGTTGCTGCTGTGTCAATTTCGAATGCAGCGTAAGGCAGGAGGTGCGGGCCTCTGGAAGGAACTGCCAAATGTATATAAATAAAAGGGAAAAGTGCATGTCTAAACTATCGCCATTTTTCAATTGAAGGTCCAAACTATCAAATTTTCCAATCAAGGCCAAAATAAAATATAAATTGACCAATTTTTGAACACAAAGCACCGTAGTTAAATTGTGAACTCAATCATGTGAACCCCGTTTATGACAACTCAATAAAAATGTCTATTTGTGTTAAATAAGAAATATCGATTAATTACGTGTAGTGTTTATGATCCGATCATTGGGTTATTTTCAACGATGTTCACATGATTGAGTTCGCAATTTAATCACGATGTAGCTACGGTGCTTTGTTTCGAAAATTGGTCAATTTATTTTTTATTTTGCCATTGATTGGAAAATTTGATAGTTTGGACCTTCAATTGGAAAATGACGGTAGTTCGGGGCACCAATGTGTACTTTTCCCTAAATAAAAATATGTAATATAAAAAATTTAGGGTGATGTTCAGGTACAAACCTGTTTATAAATAAAAACTACAAACCGTTTATTAAGTCGACATGTGTCCCATTTTAGTCGAAATCCCGGAGAAAACACGGAGGGGTATAATAGTCATCTCACACGGAGGGGTATAAATCTAATAATATTATTTTCAATTTAGTTCAAGAGTTGTTAATGATCAGACTTAAAAATAGACAATGAACAGACTTAAAAGACTTAATTATCAGATTTAAAATTGATAATGAACAGACTTAAAATACTTAATGATCAGACTTAAAATAGATAATGAACAGACTTAAAAGACTTAATGATCAGACTTAAAAGACTTAATGATCAGACTTAAAAATAGACAATGATCAGACTTAAAAATAGACAATGAACAGACTTAAAATACTAAATGATCAGACTTAAAAGACTTAATGATCAGACTTTAAATAGATAATGAACAGACTTAAAAGACTTAATGATCAGACTTAAAAGACTTAATGATCAGACTTAAAAATAGACAATGAACAGACTTAAAATTGATAATGAACAGACTTAAAAGACTTACTGATCAGACTTTAAATAGATAATGAACAGACTTAAAATACTTAATGATCAGACTTAAAAATAGACAATGATCAGACTTAAAAATAGACAATGAACAGACTTAAAATACTTAATGATCAGACTAAAAAGACTTAATGATCAGACTTAAAATTGATAATGAACAGACTTAAAATACTTAATGATCAGACTTAAAAGACTTAATGATCAGACTTAAAATAGATAATGAACAGACTTAAAAGACTTAATGATCAGACTTAAAAAGACTTAATGATCAGACTTAAAAATAGACAATGATCAGACTTAAAAATAGACAATGAACAGACTTAAAATACTTAATGATCAGACTTAAAAGACTTAATGATCAGACTTAAACTTGATAATGAACAGACTTAAAATACTTAATGATCACACTTAAAAGACTTAATGATCAGACTTAAAATCAGACATAAAAGACTTAATGACCAGACTTAAAAATAGACAATGATCAGACTAAAAAATAGACAATGAACAGACTTAAAATACTTAATGATCAGACTTAAAAGACTTAATGATCAGACTTAAAATAGATAATGAACAGACTTAACGGGTTAATGATCAGACTTAAAATTGATAATGAACAGACTTAAAATACTTAATGATCAGACTTAAAAATAGACAATGAACAGACCTAAAATACTTAATGATCAGACTTAAAAATAGACAATGATCAGACTTAAAAATAGACAATGAACAGACTTAAAATACTTATGATCAGACTTAATGATCAGACTTAAAATTGATAATGAACAGACTTAAAATACTTAATGATCAAACTTAAAAGACTTAATGATCAGACTTAAAATCAGACTTAATGATCAGACTTAAAAATAGACAATGATCAGACTAAAAAATAGACAATGAACAGACTTAAAATACTTAATGATCAGACTTAAAAGACTTAATGATCATACTTAAAATAGATAATGAACAGACTTAACGGGTTAATGATCAGACTTAAAATTGATAATGAACAAACTTAAAATACTTAATGATCAGACTTAAAAATAGACAACAATCAGACTTAAAATTGTTAATGAACAGACTTAAAATACTTAAAATATTTTAAGGCTGATCATCATCTATTTTAAGTCTGATATTTATTTATTTTAAGTCTGATCATCATCTATTTTAAGTCAATTTTACTATAGCAAAGTCAAATTTTTATTTAAAATGATCAGACTTAACGCATGCTGATCAGACTTAAAAACGTACTGTAGCGACAATCGAAATTTGCTACAATAAAAGTCAATTTTACCGTAGCAAAAGTCAAATTTTGGAGTAAATGATCACACTTAACGGGTTAATGATCATACTTTAAAAACGTACTGTAACGAATTTTGAATTTCACTGTAGTGAATTTTAGAACGATTATACCTCTCCTATCTTTTATGTATTTTTAAATAAGTCCACGTGTATTTTTTTATTTACAAAAAGAACCCCGATTGAAATTAATTCTGATTGTCGATTTTGACATGTGTCAATTTTTTTATGAATTTATAATTTTTATTTATAATATTGGTTTGTATTTGATCCAAACCCAAAAAATTATTGTAATTTTCCTTCCATTTTATTCATATTCTAACCGACCTAATTGTATTTTGGGGGTGCCACAATGCATCTTCAGCCAGTTGTAAAACTAAGCCAGAGATTGGTTCCACTTGTGTGCTGCCGGAGAATGGTGACGCTAGTGGTCGCCACCACCTCTGATCCGGCCTCGATAGGCCCCGCTTCTGCCCTGCTGTCCATGCCCGGCTGGCATCCGGGTCCTTTTCTGTAGTTCCTGGGTCGTCGATAGATGCTTCATAAGATGATAACTTGGATTCTACTTGAGTCACGAACTTTCTGTTGCTTTCCTAATTCAACATTTCACCCAGGTAGGGGTTTACCGAAATGCTTGAATTGAGATAAAACAAGTGAATTTGTAAAGGAATAAGAGGTCGGTGAGCATAACAATCGAGACTTCGATCAAAGTTGAAGAAGAAGATATCTGTGCTCAAAAGCACACACGAATGCACCAGCACTTCGTCACCTTTTTCTCACCATGTTTATCTCCTGCTTTCTTGCCTAAATGATGCAGAGAAATCTAGCCAAAAAAAAACCTCCAGCAAACCGCCAGAAACTGCCATTAAAACCGTAAAAAACTGACGCAACTGCTCTGAACTGTCACTTCATGCGTTCGCATGAAAATATCATGCGTTCGCATGCTGCAGTCCAGTCGCATGAAATTATCATGCGTTCGCATGAAATTCATGCGATCTCGATCGAAGCACAAAACACATGCGTTCGCATGCTGCAGTCCAGTCGCATGAAATTATCATGCGTTCGCATGAAATTCATGCGATCTCGATCGAAGCACAAAACACAAGTTCATGCGTTCGCAAGAACTCTCATGCGATCGCACGACTCTCGTGCGGACTTTCGAATGGCACAAAACACAGTTTTTCAAGAGTTGTTCAATGTTTCAATTCATTCAAACAACATCTTACAAGGTTTTACACATGTCATACATTGTATAAACCTAAAATCTCCAACAATCCTCCCCCATTTTAGGGTTATACTCTTGAATACCACCAGTATTCATTCCGATCAAAACATTGTGCATAAGTGAAGTGTCCCACGGATTGAACTTCACATAGTGTAGAATTTTCCAATACTCGAGAATCAGGGTGTCCCACGGATTGAACCCATCTCCTCATATGAGTACGGGAAAATTAATACACACACAAGTTTACTACTATTCCAGTACAACTTGACACTATTTCAGCCATGTGTCCTTATCCATTCATAAGTGTATACATAGCCAAGCACAAGCTACTTGAAGCGGCTCACTTCACACTTACATAGGTGGATTCTTTTCACATGCACCTGCAATGCACTTTCCCAAAAGATCCATTAAGAAGATATACTTCAACCTCCCTTTCTCTGCAGGAAATAAGCACAAACTTGGGATGGATATAACCATGTGCTACAAATCTCTTAGAATAGGCTTGTACTTAACTCAGCTCATAGCGTCATACTAAGAGGGAATTAAGGTGTCCTACGATAAGAGATTTAGATGTGCTTTAAGCCCATCCCTTTACCCGATTCTGTACCAAGTGACTAGCTAATCCATTTGTCAAATGATCAGCTAGATTTCACTGTGTCCGGACATAATCAATCGAAATACCCCGTGAGTGATCAGTTCACGAACCGCGCTATGTCTAACGCTCAGGTGTCTCGATTTATCACGGTACATTTGGGTATAAGCCTTAACCAAATTTCCTTACTATCTCAATGGATAGACATCAATCGGTTTCGGCCACAAAGGAATCTCATGTTCAAGTTTCTTAGCTCTTTTGCCCTTTACCGGCAACAGCTAGAACCATGAACCCAGATTCTATAGTAAGCTGGTGATGCAAATTTGCTTCTTGGAGGCCCAAAAGATGGCACCTCCCCCAAGCAAGAATATTCAATTACTTTTAGAAGCATAATCTTCCAAACTAGTAATTCAACTTGCATCCGTACATCCCTCCAAGGCCAAGGGAAAACCAGCATATACCAAGTCATTTTCCATGTTTTCCTTAATGTATTCAAGTATCTGCCTAATAGCTTCTCAGTGATGAGTACTAGAATACTAGTATATCAACTCAATTTTCCCACTGCATAAACTATATTAAGCCTTGTACTTATCATTGCATACATTAAGCGACCAATGACTTAATAGTACTCAAGTTGTGAAAACAGCTTCATCCGTACCAGGCACAAGCTTCACACTTGATTTTATGGAAGTAGTTACCGGAGAACAATTCAAACACTTGAATTCCTTAAGCACTTTCTCAACGTAGTGAGACTATGATTGTGCTAGTTCTCACACTTGATTCTAATACCAAGAATCACATTTGCTTCCCCCATAAAATTTGATGATAAGAGGTTCCTATTTTGGTTAATACCAAAATCAGCATATCATCAACATACATGCATATGATTACTCAATTACTAGAGTTATCAAACTTGCTGTATATACACTTATCACCTTTATTCAATTTGAATCCCTTAGACAAGATTTCCTCATCAACCTTTTGATGCCACTGCTTAGGTGCTAGTTCAGCCCATACAGTTATTTGACTAACTTATAAACCTTGTTTTCATTTCTAGGCATAATGAATCCTTTCGGTTGCTACACACAGATTTCCTCTTCCAACTCACCATTCAAGAACGATGTCTTGACATCCATTTGGTATACACCCAGATTTTAATTGCACCAAGAGCAATTAACAATCTAATAATGGAAATCATAGCAACAGGAGCATCTGTATCGAAAATATCAATACCCTCTCTTTGTCTAAAACCTTCGATAACCTATCGAGCTTTAAACATATATACCGATTCATCAACCTTCATTTTCTGTTAGAAAATAACTTGCAGCCCAATGGCTTGCAATCTGGTGGGAGATCCAATAATACTCAAATATTATTTCTCATAATAGAATCCATTTCATCGTTTATTGCCTCTTTCAAGAAATCCACATCTTGAGACCTCATAGCCTCATCATATGTTCTAGGATCATCATCAATATGATAGCAATATGAGTATTGACACTCAATATCATCACTAGAACTCTCAATCAAGTAAACTTGATAATGTGGTCCAAAGGATTTTACAATCCTTACCCATTTGCTCCTACAAGGCTCAAACGAACTCCGTTAAATAAATAACAAGTCATCATCATGACTTTACCCCCAAATCCATCACTCAAACTAGAGTAGGATAATATGGTTTTAGGATTCTATTCTTCCTTTCAGCTACACCATTTTACTGTGGTGTATAAACTGCTGTAGTCACATGAATGATACCATTCAATCCGAAAATACAGACTTGTATTATTCCCCACCTCTACCGGTTCTTAACTTTAGTCAACAACAAGCTTTACTTGTTCAGGCATATTAACTTGCCTTTAACCACCAAATTTACCTTGAAGCATTATTCATATTGAATTATCCTCTTCACTTAGAAGATATCAACATCCATCTCCATTTAGGAGAAACCATTATGTGAATAATTCATCACACAATCTTGACAAATTGCATTGTCAATGAGCTTCAATTTGGTGAGTAAACCACATTATATATATGCAACAATACATGCGAATATAAATCATGTGACATGCGAAACACAGAGTTATATTAATGCATATACTCTACTAACATGCAAATCACAATACATGAAATCATAATCAATCAGAATTGCACAGTAAACTTACACATGCATTATTCAACGACTTTTATAGGCTACCATCAGAACATCAGTGCTCAACATTACCATGAACACCAAAATTATTTCAAACCAGACAACCCCGAAATAATCACATAAACTTTGATTATTTCAAACCATAATCTCCATCAATCAAGTATTACCAACATGGTAATCTTACAATCACATTGATCGGAGTTTATACATCAGAAAATTCTATATGATTTATTCTGGTTGAAAACCATTGCAACACATGTTCTATGAAAAATTTCATCATGGTATCAGCCTAAAGTACTCATGCATTGATTTCATCAGAAAACTTATTGATTATGAATTCACTAGCAAAACATGCTCCACAAATCATACATATCAAGGTGTCAGCCTCAAACATAAATATAAGTTGGTTTCATCCAAACACTTGACATGAACTTTCTAGCAATGTCAATCTATACATGCTTTAGGAACCATACACCTCATCAGCAATATGATCGATTTCTATGAACTCACATATCATGTTAAATCATGCATGTTTCAGAATCCATATACAATAGCAGAAATCCAACTGATAATTATAAATTAACATATCATGTTAAGTCATGCATGCTCCACAAAATCAGATTTCTCAAATAATGATTTGAAGCAATCAAACCTGATTTTCGGCGTGCTAAATCAGTCACTTGCTCCCAATGATATTGAGAAGAGTCCATGTCGAATATTTCATCAAAACAAGTGACATCTTTTTCCATTCCATTCCTCCGGAAACCGGTCTGTCCAATTTTTAATCCAAAATAGAGTTTCATCTCATTGACCATCATCATGGTAGCAATCGTCATCTGATGGCGGACTCCACCAATTGAAATTCCAGATGGCTACTTGAATTGCTTTGAGTCGTAGTGAAAATTCATCGCCTCAGAGAATTGACACCATCAGTCCTTCCGAACTGATTTTCAGTCTTTTCTCCATCAATTTGTTTTCATAACAAAACCAAATCCTTGCTTACAAACAGATCTTTGCTTTGTAAACCAGTTTAGGGCCTAAGTCAAAAACAGCCGCATGAATCCTCAAGAATCCATATCACCATCACTGATTGCACACAACTAAGAGAAAATAACCGGTTCATCAGAACATGTTGTAGACAATCTTCTACGGCTCCTCAAACCTTCAATACAAGTCAGATCCACGATCGAAAATCAACCAAATCACATCCCATCTTTATGTATATATCTTCAAGATCCACTTTTCAGAATCGCCATCATCTTCCTCCCAAGGCCATCGTCAACATCAATTTCCAGATTTGACATCATCGCTCGCAAGCACTACACCATTTTGACACATATGCAACGAGGCACGACATGCTGTTGCATAACATACGTAGCATAAGACGTCGTGCAACAAAGACACGATGTCACTTATGTGTCATGTTGCATAAGATACGTACTGCAACACAAGCAAATCCAGCATACCAACCCACGTTGCGTAAGTGAGAAAATGCAACACATACTACAGCAGCATACGTGGCCTTGTTACTTAAAAACTCTTATGCAACAGGCACAAAAGCAGCATATCAATATTCGTTGCATAAGTGTAATCATACAACATGGTCTAAAGTAACCAGCGACATACGTTGCATAAGACAAAAGTGCAAAGGGAAAAATTAAAGGAGGGACTGAAAAATTTGAAGGGGGGAAAGGAAAAACATCGCACAAAATTTTATTTTGATTCCCGCCAGATCAAATGCTACATGTATACATGTAACAGAGAAAATTTCGTTGCATTAGTATGAATGAAACTTAATTTTCATTTCCCGCCTAAAGATTTTCATTTCCCTCTTACCAAAGGTGTTACATATGATACAAAGCAACTGGTAATGACAACCCTCTATTGCATTAGTGTCGAATCATTGACCTCATACCCTCTGTTGTATAAGTGTATTATCCTTAATTAACCCTCCTCTAACACATTCGAATCACTAAAAAACATCACAAATGCAATGAAAGACAAATGTTCAAGGTTATGATCTTGATTGCGAGTGATACATAAGCATGGATTACCCTACAAATCATCTTACGTATTCAAATCAATGACAAGATTATATCACATGTTCATAGAATACATTCATCTAACATATTCAAATCAATGACAAGATTATATTACATGTTCATAGAATACATTCATCTAACATATTCAAATCAATGACAAGATTATATTACATGTACATACGAATTATGTTATGCACTAATGAAATCATCTAATACATTCATATCATCTCATAAACCATGACAAACACAATTGCTCATCATGTGTTCATAAATATACACAAGGGTTATGTTATGAGATAGTAGTTAGATCACAAATACATAAGCTTGTAAACTTGGTTAAGCGTGATACAAGCATAGTCCCCTTAAAATCATCTAACACACATTCAAATCAAATCATAAATCATCACCAAGAACTATCAATCACAAGATTATATCATGTTTTCAATAGAATGTACATATAAGGATTATGTTATGCACTAATGGTTAAATATCAAATACATACATGGAGTTGTATTTTAACTTATCTACTATACAAATGCACTAATGAATTCACTAAAGAAATCCTCTAATATACTCATCATCTCAAATTAATATAAAGTTATAATTTAATTTCAATTTGATAAATGTACTTTTGTTCGTAAGTGGTTGATCCTTAATTAACCCTCTTTTAACACACTCAAATCCCTTAATAAAACATCACAAATGCAATGAAAGACAAATGTTTAAGGTTATGATATTGATTGCAAGCATGGATTACCCTACAAATCATCTACCATATTCAAAGCAATGACTATATCACAAGTACATAAGAGTTATGTTTCATCTCAACATATTCATAAAGCACTGACAAGATTACATCACAAGTACATTAATGTTATGTTATGCACTAATGAAATCATCTAATACATTCATATCATCTCATGAACACTCTCAAATCCCTATCAAGGGCAATATTGGACATAATGTGCATAAATATACATATAAGAGTTATGTTGTTATGAGATAATAGTTAGATCACAAATACATAAGTGTAAACTTCATTAAGAGTGATACAAACGTAGTATCCATTAATATCATCTAACACACATTCAAATCAAATCACAAAATTATCAAGGAACTATCAATCACAAGATTATATCATATGTTAATGGAATGTACATAAATATTATGTTATGCACTAATGGTCATATATGAAACACAAAAAAGTTGTGATTTACTATATATTTTTATGCACTAATCAATTCACTAAAGAAGTCATTTAGTATATGTTTTGGTTATGTACATTTGTATATTGACTTTGTTTCTTCTTTTTCTAAATTTTAAATTTCCATTTTTTCTTAAAAACTTAATCTCTCATAATTAAATCCCATTTCTTAATTTATCACAAAAAATCCCATTTCGTAATTATCGTTCTTAACCATTTTCATTTAAACCAACAGTTTAATATCATTTGTGTGTTTAAATCTAAGTATGAATAAATTGATGAAATAAAATATAATTATCTCGTTAGATTGAAGCACACAACACATGGCTTCATCTATTTTCTCCTTCTCATTTGAACATCCTAGGGTTTTCTATTGAACTCTTCACTTCTCTTGTAGCCGACGCTCACAATTCTCTCCTTCAAACTTCACACTTCTCTCAGTCCTCCCCTTTTCTACACAGTCCTTCTCTCCGTCGGAAAACCCTTCGCTCTGAACTCCTCTCCAAAGGTCTCGTCTTCCAGATTTCATTTCACTCCATACTAATCCTGAGTTTCAGAGTTTGCCAGATCCGAACTCGACTGTGCCAGATCTCATTTCACTCCCTACTAATCCTGAGTTTCAGAGTTTGTCGGATCTCATTTCAGTGGACTTTGCTGGATCCGAACTCGACTACTAATCCTGAGTTTCAGACTTTGCCGGATCAATGACTCCGTCACCAAGAGCAAGGTATGCTTCGCCTTCTTTCTAGTTCAACTGTGCATATCTATGATGCAGAGTTGCAGATCTGCTATTGCTATACTATTACTGTAGATCTGATAGTAGCAACCGGATCCATTAGCATATGCTTAAATTCCTTTATCATTTCTCAATCGAATCTGAACACTGACTTACTTAGTTTTGAACTTAGGTGTAAGATTATAGTTTGAGGTCTGGACCTTGTTTGAGTGATTAGTTGAACAACCAGTCACAAACCTGGGCATGTAGGTTGAGTATAGTAATCAGTTTGGAACCAAGCAGTGCTTATTTATATCAAATCTTTTAACAATGTGATTTCAGTTAGTTTTTAAAGTGGAAGAAGCTAATGAAATGTGCCTGTCATTTGGTTTGTTTATTTAAACTCCTCTCCAAAACCTATGCTCTGAAGTTTTTGTTTGAAGATTTTAATTTACAGGGGAAGGAGATGGAGGTGTGAAGTTGCAGGAGAAGCGATATGTCGCTACAGGGTTTGTGATGCAAGAGAAGAAGGTCAAGAGAGTACCAGAACTGGTAGATGTGGTGAAGGGTAGTTCGATGTGGACTATGGCCGAAGATTGTTATGTTATCCGCGTCCCTGAAAACTTGACTCTGGCTAGCGCTGCGCCTCTTCTTTGCACTGGGATAACAGTCTACAGTCCTTTGAAGTACTATGGCCTGTCCACGGTCGGGTTGAATATTGGGTGCACCAGCCGAGCCACTTGATCTTTACCTCTTCCCGATGATCATGGGTAAGCAAGCATCCACACAACCTTTATTTTAGCGACAATGGCATATATCCCGATTCTTGGCTAATTTTGACCTGCAAATGATGTCGGACAGGGAGGACACTGGTGGGAGGAAGCTGCGCAGAAGGGATAAAAGAGACAATGAGATGCTTGATTTTGTAGCTGAAAAGGAAATAACAGCAGAAGTTGAAGTATGGAGAAGTTACTCTAGAGTCAATGGCTATTGTTTCTCTTTTATTTGAGGTTATTATAATTTCTATACTTGTTCAGCTATATTATTTGAACGTGTATGAACTTTTGTTGAGATTATGAATGAAAATGTAGTCTTTTGGATGCTACAATAGACAGTGTTTGTTTGACAAGCAATGATCTAGTTGCAAATATATGTTTCTGTTGCATATGTTTTAGTAATACTTGGTTTGCGTAAGACGGCTGTTGCATTTTTCACAGCACAACTAAATGCTTGTTGCATTAGACCACGTTGCATATGCCTTGTTGCAAAATCATATTTCAATGAGACTTTAAAATGTGTTGCTTAAGATTGATACTAATGCAACACGACTTTGTGTTGCACATGTCGTGTTGCATTAATACTTCTTACGCAACAATAACTTTTTCATTCGTTGAAATATGATTTTGCAACAAGGCATATGCAACGTGGTCTAATGCAACAGTGTAATTGTGGCGCTTGACCATTGCAACGTATTTTGAGTTAAAGCGACACATTTTCGCATGTTGCATATGTGTCAAAATGGTGTAGTGAAGCCTTTGTCGTCGACTCACCAAACAGAAAGTCATCATCAAACAGACTGAAGCAACAGACATACTTGAAAATGTTGAATTAGATTGTAGTTCCTGGGTCGTCGATAGATGCTTCATAAGATGATAACTTGGATTCTACTTGAGTCACGAACTTTCTGTTGCTTTCCTAATTCAACATTTCACCCAGGTAGGGGTTTACCGAAATGCTTGAATTGAGATAAAACAAGTGAATTTGTAAAGGAATAAGAGGTCGGTGAGCATAACAATCGAGACTTCGATCAAAGTTGAAGAAGAAGATATCTGTGCTCAAAAGCACACACGAATGCACCAGCACTTCGTCACCTTTTTCTCACCATGTTTATCTCCTGCTTTCTTGCCTAAATGATGCAGAGAAATCTAGCCAAAAAAAAACCTCCAGCAAACCGCCAGAAACTGCCATTAAAACCGTCAAAAACTGACGCAACTGCTCTGAACTGTCACTTCATGCGTTCGCATGAAAATATCATGCGTTCGCATGCTGCAGTCCAGTCGCATGAAATTATCATGCGTTCGCATGAAATTCATGCGATCTCGATCGAAGCACAAAACACATGCGTTCGCATGAAAATATCATGCGTTCGCATGCTGCAGTCCAGTCGCATGAAATTATCATGCGTTCGCATGAAATTCATGCGATCTCGATCGAAGCACAAAACACAAGTTCATGCGTTCGCAAGAACTCTCATGCGATCGCACGACTCTCGTGCGGACTTTCGAATGGCACAAAACACAGTTTTTCAAGAGTTGTTCAATGTTTCAATTCATTCAAACAACATCTTACAAGGTTTTACACGTGTCATACATTGTATAAACCTAAAATCTCCAACATTTTCTGCAGGTCCTCCTCATCTTTCATTTGATCTTCCTATGATGCCTGATTTCGTTATTGAATAATTGCGTTGATAGATTTGCTTATGCGGCTGTTTCTTGACTGATTGAACTGACCTTTTGCTGTGTATTATTTGATTGGATCAATTAATTAGGAAAATTATCAGGTGATTTCTGCTATCGTTAATGGTTTGGTTTGGTTTGGTTGGTTGGTAATAGGACATACCCAGTTTCGTGAATAAGGATGTGAGGCTTCTGAAACATGGTTCCAGAATAGTGGTAGAGGATTACATGGATAAAAGATGGGAAGATTCGGTGGGGGACTCAGTTCATGAAGTCATCTTTCTCAGCAGGCATACTGCTGCATCCAATCGCCCTGCGCTTACTATTCATCCCATTGGTATCACTTCATCTAATCAGATTCATCTGTGTTTTTGTGTAGTGGTTCGTATGCATGTCACCCCCAAAATTTTCCAAAATATTTGCATTATATATGTAGTTAAAATATAATTTGAATGAAATTAATTTAGTTTAATATTTATATGTTAAAATTAGTTCAATGTTTAAAGTGTGTTGCAAAGTCATATGTGCTGGCTTTTGAGAATCATCGTTTATGTTGTTTTGATAACGATCGGTGCGGATTGGGAGGACTAGAATTTATTAGTTTGTGCTGAGACCTGAGAGTCAATTACATTAAATAATTAAACTAGTTTAATTGTGTAAATGTATAAATAGTTCAGATTCAAGTTGGATGGGTGTGTTGAAGTTTTGAATTGTAAGTTTGTATTCGAGCAAATTATAATATGATTCTAATATTTAATTTATTACAATATTTGATTTATTAAACATGAAAATGGCAACTACTAATTCATTCTTCAAATTAAAAAAATCATTAAGTAAACTCAAGAGTTATCTTTTTTTTCAAAAATACAGCGAATAGTGTACCTCGCAACAAGATGGATGATAATTTCTTATCGAATTGATTCGTTATTTACATTAAGAAGAAATACTTGAAATTTTTTGCGCTAATTCAATCATAAATGATTTTTATGGCATGTTAATAAAATATAATCTGTTTAGATTTTTAGTGTTATTTTAAAAAAAAATTAGTTAGTTTTCGTGTGTCACCCCCTATCACAATTCCTGGGTCCGTCCCTGTTCGTATGTGTAAGTCATTAAGCTGATGGATGTGTTTGACAGTTTCAGTTGGCGCTTTTGTGCAGGTGTGCCTCATTTGCAAGAAGATGAGGTTCCTCCTGCAGGTGGAAAGCAAGGATGGGCAGCGCCTCCCAATCCTAGAATCGGTCCTTGGTTAAGGCTGTTGAAAAAGATTGCAGATTCACACAATTTGACTCCTGAGTTTGAGGTCAAATGTTATAATGCTTTTTATTTGATAACAATCCTTTTTTTCCCCATTTTCTTCCCTTTTGCTGAAAATGTACCGATTATAAGCTCATTATATGATATGTAGTCTGACACCAGTATATTTCTTCTTATATTCCTTCCGTTGTGCTCAGTCTGCATGACTCCATGTTCTAGCTGATTTTTCACAAAGCTGGTATTGGTTTATCATTTACTGTATTTTTTAATTCAGATGTATTTAATGTGATATTTTGTTTCTGATTTATTTAGGTCACTTTGGAGGCTACTCATCACGGGCCGTTGGTTGACTCCCCGACTATGTTTGTTGAGATTGGTAGGCCTCACATCATTTAGATGCCATTTTATGTCAATAACTTTGTTACTTTTCCGAACTCTCATATTAGTGAGGGAACTGACATGCATTGATCTACTATCAGTAATTCAGTATGTGTCTCACATGTTTTTTTTTCAGGTAGTACAGAAGAGTATTGGAAGAGACAGGATGCTGCACAAGCCATTGCACTAGTTGAGTATAATATTATCGCAATAGAACTCCTATTCTCATTTGCAACTTGAAGTGCTTAAATATGAAATAACCTATCATAACCTCCCAATTCTAGTCTCCCGCTCTATGCTTCAACTAGATTATATGATTAGGATCATTGTTATGCAGATAGAAATAGAACTATATGGTCGAGTTATATAGTTGAAAAAGTATTTTATAGTCCAAGGATCGAGGTATCGACTATGATCTTTCTGAAATAGGTGTGAACATTGCATAATGAATAACACAACCTACAGACCGGTTGTTTCGTTACGAGTGCTAGATTTATTTACCTGTGTCTTATATGCTGGACAATAGAGAATTTTCTTTTTGTCGTGGGTGTATCACTAATAATTTGATTATTCTAAAATTACCCCTTTTTTGGTGATTTTGCAGTTGGTGTGGGAAGGACTTGGCCTCGGAGAAGAAGCTGCAGTTGGTGAATGGAGCAGGTATTTTGCTGTATGCCGTTTCGAATCATTGTCTAAATCTAAATTCCCTTTCTACAACTATGTTAGAGCTTTTGAAGTGGCGATTTGATGCTTAGACTTGGAGTGTAATCTAGAAATTTTGCGTGCATCACGGATGAAGTTATTACTGATTAAGTCTTTCGTCCCAGGGGAACAGGAAAAAACAAAGTTCTTCTTGGTATTGGCGGTGGACACTATGCGCCACGACACATGGATGTCGTTCTGTAAGTAATACCCTATAAACTGATGTTAAACTTATAACCTCAACCTCCTTTTGAAAATTTCATGTGCTTGTGGTGCGTGTCTAAGGTTCATAGTTGCAATTGCATGCATGCACTAAGATACACGCTTTATTTTTCAAGACATCCAAATTTAAATTTCCTGATCTGCATTATTGGCTAATTGACTTCAGGAAAGATGGCATTTGGGTGGGACATCTGCTATCTGGGTACTCATTGCCAATGGAAGACCCCAGTAAATCAAACAATTCAGATTCTGAGTTCATTGGCGGAACTTGGAGACACGCCATCAGTGTGGCGTATAACACAACTAAATCAGCCTTTCCAGGAGGAGATGTCGTAGCACACCTCGACCATAAGTTAGTCTCTAGCTTGTTCCCCCTTATATACTACACAACGTACATTGCCCACAAAAGATTCACTTCGAGTATTCCCCAGTCGGCGTGTGCCTTAAATGGTTTTGCATCTGAGTTTTCACTTTCATTGATTGGTTTGCAGGAGTTTCAAAAGCTTCCAGCGAAGCGCCATAACGAGATTCTTAGAACAGCAAAACATTAAGATTGGGAAGCCTAGTGACTTCCTCTGATCCGACAGTAACATCTCCAGCTCAATTTTACTGCAATTATATGGAATTACATACATGTATTTGAAAATTACTAATCATAAATAATTATTCATGATATTAAATTATACACTTACTGGGCCATTTATGAGCTCCATATTTGAATTTCATAACAAATGTGAAGAATAAATGACTTCCTGCTGGTAGAGATCATTCGCCTACACCAGCTATGGAACTTCCCACACAAAACAATGATGACAGAGAAGCGGAACTGGCTCAGTGCAGGAAGCTGGAGTTGCATCCCAGTGAAGATGTGGTGGGCAAGTATATCAGTTTTCGGATCAGGAAGGACTTCAATATTGAACCAGAAACATCTGCTCCCCATTCCAAGGTCAGTCTCTCCCAGCTTCTTCATAATCATCAAATATCAAATGACTTTGTGTACCCCAACTCCCTTTCTCCAAGTTTCCAGATTGGTGGAGTACTCGATCAGAAGCTTCATGCAACAATGACAGAAGATGATTTAGAGGAATCAGATGAATTTTTATCAGCATATGAAGGTGACACTGGGCAGGATTCAACAGGAAACAGCTCGGCTAGTTCGTTCACATTCCCTGTGTAAGCAATCTCTTGATAAATTTCAGTAAGTTTTTGTTCTGGGTAGGTCTTAGTTCGGTGTATTTGAATTGCAGACTAGATGGGAGGTGGAGTGGGAGTCCAGTGAAGATGCCAAAACGGAAACAAATTTGCTGTTTAAAGAAGCTAATTGTCGGCCGTTGGTGTCGGTTGTTCTGAAGCTCAGGACAAGGACATTTGTTGGCAGTCAGTTACAAAGCAGAGTTCAACTGCTTGTCGAGAACATCAAAATTGAAATATAAGTTTTGAATCACAGTGGGGGGTTTTTTTTTTTTGCGACTAACCAAAATCAAAGAGAGAAAATTGTGACGTCAGCTGATAACGTCTCATCTGTTAATGGGCCCAATAAATTATGGTAGTTAGCCCAACAAGAGTATCGTTAATCGTTACGAGATAAGCGAGCGATAACCGAATGCGTCTTCATCATTCAACCCCCTGCTCATCCTTGTCATTTTAATCGTATATGCATCTCCAATCCTTTTGATTTTCAAATCCCTAAAATCCAACTAGACGACGACGACGACGAAGACTCGGAACTAAGGATTCATTCGTCACAGAATGGATATCTGGCAGAGAGCCCGTAGCTTCGCCGAGGAGGCAGCAAAGCGGTCCCAAGAACTGACACTGGAGGCTGCCAGGCGATCTCAGGAACTCACCATCGGTGGATCTAAGTTCGCCGAAATCGTCTCCGAGACAGCCAAAAAATCTAAAGAGATCGCAGCCGAGGCCACCAAGAGATCGCAGGAACTCACCATTGGAGGATCCAAGTTTTCCGACATCGTGTCTGAGACGGCCAAGAAGTCTAAGGAGATCGCCGCTGAAGCTTCCAAGCGAGCGGATCAGATCAGGACCGAGGCGTTGAAGGGGGCCGACAAGATTAAATCGTTTGCCGAAGGAATTACACCGACGGCGGGGCTTAGTTCTTCGTCGGAGGCTGTGAGTGAGTATCTGGATCCGGAGAGGTTCGGTGTTACTGACGATTTGAGAGAGTTTGTGAAGGAAATTACCATCAATACTTTTAGGGATTTTCCCCTGGAAGGTACTTTACTGGTTTGCAGCTCACATTGTCTTTTTATGATTTATCCCTTTGTTTAGGTTTAGATTAAATGCTTCTTTCTCTATCATGCGCTTCAGCTAGTTGTAGTAAAATTTGGATGCATGTCAATAAAAAAAGCTTCTCTCTAGAGCTGCTAAACAATGCATTCTGGAGACAAAGATGTTGCCGCCGATTTCTTGGCTGTCTATATGATTGGATTCTCAATGATGGTGCTCTTTTAACGATTTTAATTTTCCTTTAGAATGATGCACTCATTCTTGGTTTTCTTTCTTCAAAATTTCCTATTTGCATTGTGACTGAGTAATAGTTACTTTGACCTTATTTCTCCTTCAATACATTACCGGTCTTATCTGAGGTCATTTCTTATAATCCTCTGTACATTCATGCTTAGTTTTTGTTTGTTTGCTTTGCTTGGGCCTCATTACATGCTGAGGTATAAGTTGAAAATGTATCCTAATAATGAAAATAGGATTGAGTTTCTTTTGCAAATCTCTCATGGTGAATAAGTTGGTTGATTAACCTTTCGAACATCTGATGTGTTAGATAAGCAATCATAAGATGACATGTATTCACGTTCGTGGGATTCCAGAGTCATTGGAGGAACTATTTAGAATTGTAGGTTAAACAAAATTTTCAAGTGCATGTTTAAATGGACATGCATTCAACATTTTTTAAAACTGGAGAAAATGGTATATCTTTATTATGTTTCGAACATGAAGCTAGTTTTCATTTTTATATGCAGATGACTCGGAGATTTCTGATGTTCCTACGGTGTCTAACGTTCGCCAGGATCTTTCCAAGTGGCAAGAAATACATGCTAAGCTAGTTCTCTCTACAGTCAAGGTATCTTCCCATTTTACGGAGATCGTTCAAGTTTTGAATGATCGTATTTACTACTATTCATCCATACACTGAGATACCCTAAGTTAATGCAAGAGTTAGGTAATTTTCAGATTGCGAGACTTGAGAGTAGCGCAAATGTTTTAGTATTATAGACTGTTTAGAGAAGCTTATCTCAAGGTGTTTTTGACCTTATGTTCTATTGTATTATAGTCTCAACTTGATGTCAAGTAAAGATTACTTATATTTCCAGAGTTTTTTTAGTCTCGTACACTTTCTGAGTTAAAAGGTCGACATTTTTTAGGAAGATAATTGCAAAATATGGAAATGAATGAAAATGAGATATTAGAAGTTCACTTTGGACACGAAGAATCCACATTGATTTAAAGAATCGGAATCTGCAACCTGTATAAGTACTTTGGAACATAAGACTGGCTTACAGTGTCGTTAACTTGGAAACTGACCTGGAGTCCTGGACCTTATGTTCTAACTTGGAAACGAACTAAATTTTGTAAACCAAAAGGTTTTGATACATAAAAATGCCCATCTGGACTGCTGTCTGATACAGTCATATGATTTTCTGATGAGATTTACTGTGTCTTTGTAGGAAATATCAAAGCTGAGGTACGAGTTATGTCCAAAGTTCATGAAAGAGAGGAAGTTTTGGAGAATATACTTTCTTTTAGTGAACACTCATGTGGCCCCGTAAGTATTTTCTTTACTTTATTTCATTTAACTTTTTTGAGTTGTCAGAGACTCGGATGGTTTTGAGTTCCCTCACGAGGAACTCCTGGAAAAAAAACAACCAGGACTAGCAATTGCCGTTCTTTAATCAGTCATATGTGAATGCACTTTAATTTCAGTGGATGCGTCGTATTTGTCTTATCATCTATATAATCTTATGATTTTCCAATTCCAAATGATGACTCCTTCATTTTAAACTTAAGCTTTTTAAATCTGTTGGCTGTTGATAGATATGAGAAACGATACACAGAAGATTTACTGAAAGAAGAAGAAGAAGTGAAAATTGATAGTGTTAAGGAAGCTACTTCCAAATCTGAGGTCAAGCATGTCAACAATCAAATCAAGACTTCAACTTCAGCTTCTGAACAAGATCTTGATGTGTTTCTGCTAGGAGATCTTGGAGACAGTGATGATGGAGGACCAGGTAACCCAGTTTCTTTCTGCTTGATAGTATGCACTGTTATAAATATCTGATGAAGTGCTAAGTTCTTATACTGCAAAATTATATGTGTGCCATCCGTGACAATGAAACATAAAGGTATTTGCATCAAGAAAGAAAGTGAATATGCCACACAAAGCATGTTTCAGTGTTATTTTCCGCGGCATATCATCATGCTGTATCAATTTTGTTCCGTCATCATTTGCCGATTACCTTCCTTTTTCATTGATCTTCATCTTTGGTGGTGTTTTATGATATGTTAAGGTTTGTGGGGGGGGGCTTTGTTGATTGTATTTAGCGGTAGAAGAATTCTTTGAGACTTTGGGAATTAATTTTAATTTCTGTAAGATTTGCACACTTGTTCTAGAAGACAACTGAACAATGAAAATGCATCAATTTCAGATGACGGTGATGATGGACTTGATGATGATTTTGATAAGATGGCAGATAGTTCGGTAAGCTCTTATTTATGCACTGTCCCTCTTACTATTTCATTGTGGTTTTAGTTATATCCATTTGCCTTAAGAGTTGCGGACTGTTAGAGAAAAAGTGCCAGTGTAGCAGAATGATAAGGTAATTGTATGAAATGGACCTGATTAAGTTACAAGCATCAGGAGATCCTTAAAAAAAGGTTGCGAATGAGGCAGGAAGGCATAAATAACTAGGGACTTAACAAGTTGCTCCAAGCCTCCAACTCAAATATGAGTTTTCATTTTGTTTGTCTCAATTTTCAACTAATCAGGAATTCAGGATATGTTTTTTATACCTTCTAAGATTTGTCCTCCATTGTTATACAACTTTGTAAGTTGATTGCACTTCAACTACAATGCTGATGCTGATGACATAAGTTGGATGTTTGACAATCAATTTACTCTGGCTCGACTGTAGGAGGACGAGGAGAAGCATAAAGAGAAGTAGCTATGGTTTTGGCATGGGAATTAATACCAGGTGGAGGTGAATTAATATTGTGTAGAATACACTTCTAATCCCTCGTACGGTTTATGCTGGAAGTGGAGGGAGGCGCATCACGTGTAAGTAGACAAACTGTTTGCATTCAGTATCAAAACTCGGGGACCATTGTTCTAATTTCAAACCATATTCCTCTTGTTTTGGTTGGGCTAATAAGAATAAGCATATAGCGAGCCAGTCATTGTTTGTAATCCATATTTAGAGCTTTTCATATGAATAGCAATCGGAATCGGAATCAGAATATATTTGTTCATAGCTAGCCGACCCTTGAAAAATAGAAGTCAACTTTCCCTCTCAACTGACAAAAGCTCATAAAAGTGAAACTCACACGGCGATTATATTACAGACCATTTTTTTGGGAAAAGTATAAAAAGGGGCTCCGAACTACCGTTCAATTTTAATTTGCGGTCCGAACTACCACAATTTTCAATTAGGGGGCAAATTCAAGATATATTTTGGGGAAAGTACAAATAGGGGCTCCGAACTACCATTCAATTCCAATTTGAGGTCCGAACTATCACAATTTCCAATTAGGGGGCAAATTCAAGAAATATAATTATATAATTTTCATGGTATATTTTTATTTTCTTTTAATTTCATACTACAAATGAGTATTATTTTTAAATTAATTATTCATAATTTTTTAATTTATCGTATAACATGTATGAATAAAAAGAAAATAATTTGTTTCTTAATTCATATTGTTAAATTTTCAAGTTTTTTTTTCTTTTATGCATGATGGTGGCTATACTATTTTAAATTTATATAATTTGACAATTTACCGTATAACATGTATGACAAATTAAATTTTTATTTCTTGATTCATTTTCATAACAAAGTGAATATAAAAAGAATATAATGATATATATATATACTCATTTGTGGAATGAAATTTAAAGAAAATTAAATATTATAATAAAATTTAAAAATTAAATGAAAAATATATAGAATAAACTAAAGAAAAATATTTAATTTTACTTTATACTTTTCCCTTTAAATTAACAAATGTATACCCAAAAAAGCTATTTGTTGCAATGTTGTTTTTCAGATGTTAGTCCGTCGAAAATACCATGGCATCGAAAGGCAGCATCACCTATTCAAAAATGCATTGAACAAATGTCTTGAAAGATTTCCAGATGTTAACCTGTCAAAAATTTCAATGGTATGCGTATTAATCAGAAGTCCCAAATCTAATATGGATTATTTAACTTAAGGGAAACGTAGAAAAAGAGGTTCCGAACTAACGGGAAAAGTATAAAAAAGTACAACGTAAAATTAAATATTTTTCTTTAATTTATTCTATGTATTTTTCATTCAAAATTTTTAACTTTTAATTTTATTATAATATTTTAATTTTCTTTGAATTTCATACTACAAATGAGTATATATATATTTCATTATATTCTTTTTATATTCACTTTCTTATGAAAATGAGTCAAGAAATAATAATTGAATTTGTCATACATGTTATACGGTAAATTGTCAAATTATATAAATTTAGAATAGTATAGCCACCCACCATGCATAAAAGAAAAAAAACTTGAAAATTTAACAATATGAATTAAGAAACAAACTATTTTATTTTTATTCATACATGTTATATGATTAATTAAAAAATTGTGAATAATTAATTTAAAAATAATACTCATTTGTAGTATGAATATTTAAAAAATAATAAAATTATAACAATAAAATTAAAAGTTAAAATATACCATGAAAAATATATAGATGAAATATTTTGAATTTTCTCCCTAATTGGAAATTGTGGTAGTTCGGATCTTAAATTGGAATTGGGTGGTAGTTCGGAACCCCTATTTGTACATTCACCAAATATATCTTTAATTTGCCCCCTAATTGGAAATTGTGGTAGTTCGGACCTCAAATTGGAATTGAATGGTAGTTCGGGGACCATTTTTGTACTTTTCCCTTTTTTTTATCGGAATATTACAGACCATTTTAAACACTTGTAATCTATGCGATTTTGTAGCTATATTCAAGTCCCAGTTAAATTTTTAAAAGAGTCCAAAGTTCCATTTATCTAAATTCAGTTCAAAAGAATGTGTACAAAATGAACATAAAAGGGCAAATAATTAGCCCCATGGATGATGGATGCCGTCACTTGCTCATCACTACCCTCCTATCATTTACTAAATTCTAAGCAATTAAGTTATTTAAATCTTTTAACTTGGGATTAATTTAAATTCAATTGAATTTTCGGTATCATCAAAGATTCACAATCACGCCTTCGTCTCCCGATCCGACGCTCCACTCACATTCTCAGTATCTCACGCAACACAAATTGCTACCTATCATACATACAATATTGCCACGAGTCTAATTTCCGCTCCAGATAGATGACTCGTCAGACTATTCATAATGATTTTAGCATTCAACATCCTATTTTTTAACTTTTCAACACTCCACATCATTTTCTCTCTCTTCCACCTAATAATTTGTTGGAACCCATTTGTTTTGATGATCACAAACACTTAGCTAATGGTTTATCTAAGTGTGCAGAAATCCATCTAACGGATTAAAGAACAAATTTCCATGAGATGGATATACCCTACAGGTTGGATGTGGCAAATTGTGTTAAGTAAACAAACAGACAAAGAGAAGATTCCAGAAGAAAAAGGAGTTCTGTCGTTTTGGGAAAAGACGCTAGGGTTTCGAAAATCAAGACTGGGCCAGGACATTGGGCCCAGATAACGAGACCCAGCCGCCCAATAAAAGGAGCTAGGGTTTGCAGATGCAAAGTGCGGTTTTCCAAGAGAGCTTCTAGAGAGATTGCGGCGCAGTTCTAGAGAGCAGAACGACAGAGTGTTCTTGAGAAAAGAACGGCGGAATCGCACTGAAGGAAGAAAGCTCGTTGTAGCAACACACGGAGGTTTGTGGTAGAAATCGATTATTCCATCCGGTTGAGTAGAGGTCATCAAATAGAATCTGTGTGATCTAGTTTGTAAACCCTACAAGCATATCGGGAATAAAAGGAATAATCTGATTTTGAAAATCCTTTCAGTGGAAACTGAAAGGTAGTGGTTTTTAATCTTATCATAGTTTTGATAAGGTTTTCCACTATATATCCTTGTGTTGTTATTTCTGCCGTCACTTTCCTGCATCAATATTCCGCTGCTACGTTAAACTATCAAACGGAAAACAATATAAAATCAACTCTTAATTTCCGTCTGATAGATTATCGTATTTCGCTAACACTTCGATCCAACACGTGGTATCAGAGCCGACGGTTCTAGATTTGTGTGTTAGCCTGCAGGAAAAGTATGTCGTCTATCAGTGATTCATTTTGGAAACCGCCGCTGTTGAAGCCCGGGCAGTTCGACTGGTGGAAGGACCAGTTCGAGGCACACGTCTGCTCGCTGGATGGACAGCTCTGGAGCATCTTCGAGTCAGGACCACTCACCATTCCTCCTGATACATCAGATCCTGAGAAACCAGTGGAGAAGACAAAGGACAAATACACGGATGAGGATTACAAAAAACTTGAGAAAAACGCTAGAGCAAAAAAGGTCCTCTACATGGCTCTTTCTCCCGGAGATCAGATAAAAGTGGCTATGTACAAAACCGCAAAGGAGATGTACGATGGATTGGTCAGATTATATGGAGGGAATGAGGATATCAAGAGGAACAGAATCTTGGCTGCTATAAAAGACTATGAATCTGTTGTGCAGAAGAAGGATGAATCTCTTGAAGATTTCTACACCCGGTTCCAAGTCATCATTGGACAGCTGGAATACTTGAATGAGAAGCTCCCGGAATGGAAAATCACACACCAGTTCATGCAGGCTTTGAACTCAAAGTGGGATCACGTAACCTTGGCGCTGCAGGCTCAAAAGGGAATTAAGGATATTACTCTTGAGGAACTGGTCGCTAACCTTCAGAGTCAAGCTGGCATCACTGAAAGGAAAATGGCTAGGAGACAGTCGGAAAAATCTCAGGCCATAGCCCTGAAAGTTGAAAAGGCTCTTGATCTGTCACATGGAAATGGATCACCAAAGGAAGATGATGAGATTGCACTCTTAACGAAAGCATTGAATCAGGCCAACCTTGGCAAAGGCAGGAGAGACTTTAGAGCTGGAGGAAGTCGTGGAAAATTCTCCAAATGGAACAAGGGTGTCGCTTCAAATGAAGACAAAGGGAAGTCAAAGGAAAAGGAAGAGAGGGTATGCTATCACTGCCAAAAGAAGGGACATCTGTCCGCAGACTGCTACAGCAGAAAGAAAGGAGAAGAACCTGCTCCAAAGCCAGCTCACGCCATGTTTGCAGCTTGGGGAGATTCAGACAGCGATGATGGAAAATGCGCCAAGGAGCCCTGCTTGATGGCTCACTCTGCATCAAACCAGGTAACAGATACTGACTCCTTTACTGATGAGGTATTTTCTGAATCTGACTTTGCAGAAACAATAACCAAACTCCTCGAGAAAATTCAAAGAATGGAGAACAAAATATCTAGTATGCAACAGGAACATCATGCCGACATAAAAGAGAACAATCTATGGGAAAACAAAGCTATGCGCCTTGAGAAGGAAATGGCAGAGCATGTATGCAAGTGTCTTACTTGTGCAAGAAAAGAAAGACAGATAAGCAAACTGAGTGAGGAGTTGGAACGCATGACAATCGGAAACATCGAGATGACTGACTTCAACACCAAGGTTGAAGAGTTGGAAAGGGAGCTGGCAAACCACAGACAGAATAATGAGGAACTCCTCCATATAGTAGCTGAGCTCAGAAGCGAGGAAGATGTAAAGAAAGAAAAATGGCTCCGTGAGTTGGAAGCTAAAAGGGTTGAAGAAGAAAAGAAGGACTACAAAGAAAAATTTGTTAGACCAGGCTTTGGATACGAAGAAGGAAAGACGTCTAAAGGAAAAGATGTAATGATGGAACTAGGAGAGAGTTCTCGCCCGAATAGAAGAACTCAAACCGTCAGACAGACAAGAAAGGAAGCTAGTCCACAGGAGGGATACCACATCCATGACTTGGACTCTGTCCCTTTCAAGGCAAGGAAAGCCTACGAAATGTGGCAGAAGATGAATCTGAGTAGAAGGCCCTCAAGGATAGACTTTCTGGCGAGGAAGAAGAGAGCATCTACACCACCCGGTAGAAGCAAGTATGTGGATCTTCCGTGCCATAGATTATGCTATGGCTGCGGGCAGCAAGGACATTACAGAGTTGAATGCCCAAAGCTAAGGGAGATGGATGAAAGGAACCGCAACTGGGTAGTGGCAGGCCGTCAGAGGAAGATTAATCCATATGGTAGAAAAGACAGAGTTGATCACCATCAGAGGACAGTCAATCCATATGGTAGAAAAGACAGAATTGATCACTATCAGAAAAGGGTCAATCTATATTGCAGAAAGGACAGAGTCGATCACTATCGCTCTCACTATGACCCAGCAATCCGTGGTAGACCAAGAAAGACACCCAAGAAAAGGATTGATCTAACTAACAATGATGTTTCTTATCAATCTCTTTATGTTCCAACTGCTAGATTCGTTCCTAAACCCAGTAAGCCCAAGCTTATCTGGGTTCGCAAAAACTAATCTTTTTTCTGCAGGAAGGAGTGAGGTCCCATCCCTGGTACCTGGACAGTGGCTGCTCAAGACACATGACCGGGAATCAAGAATGGTTCGACTCGCTCCATAAACACTCCGGAGAAAGCATAATCTTCGGAAATAAAAGTGAAGGAAAGGTGAAAGCTATAGGAGAGGTAAGGATTTCGGACACTATCCGAATAAGGGAGGTGAGCTTGGTTGAAAATTTGAGATATAATCTGCTAAGTGTATCTCAGTTGTGCTTAAATGGAAAAAATCATGTTATTTTCAACTCTAATGACTGTCTAGTAAGATGCAATGAGACAGGTAAAACAGTTCTAAGGGGAATTCGTATGGGAGAAATCTATACTGTTGATCCAGAATTCACTCCTGAAGAAGAACTCTGCCTTGCAAGCATCACTGAAGATTCCATCTTATGGCATAAGAGATTCGGGCACGCGAGCATGAGATTATTGCACAAGCTCCATCTGAAAGAACTGGTCGTCGGATTGCCCAAGGTGGAAAGCGCCTTTGGGCAGATATGCAGTGCGTGTGCTACAGGAAAGCAAGCACGAACGTCGTTTCCATCAAAGCAAGCTGTAAGCACATCTGCACCACTGGACATGATCCACATGGATTTGTGCGGCCCCGTCAACGTGATTAGTCGTGCTGGAAACAGGTATATTCTGGTCATAGTCGATGACTACTCCAGGTATACTTGGACTATCTTTCTATGCACAAAATCTCAAACTTACGCTGAATTTGAAGCATGGTTAAAGCTGATAGAAAATAAGCTAAACCGAAAATTGGCCTCCATTCGTACTGACAACGGAACTGAGTTCCGGAATGTGCAGTTTCTTTCGTTGTGCAGGGATAAAGGTATTGATCATAATTTCTCCGCCCCACGGACACCACAGCAAAACGGCGTGGTGGAACGAAAGAACAGGACTTTGGAGGATATGTCACGAACGATGCTTATTGCCAGCAAGGTTCCAAAAAGCTTCTGGGCAGAAGCAGTGCATGCTGCTTGCCATATTCTAAACAGAGCATCACTTCGAGCCATGATAGGAAAAACGCCTTATGAACTTCTGCGTGGACGAAAGCCAAACATTTCCCATCTAAGGGTCTTCGGGTGCAAATGCTTTGTCCACAACAACGGAAAAGATAGCTTGGGTAAGTTTGATGCGAGGAGCGATGAAGGAGTTTTCGTTGGATATTCCAGTCACAGCAAGGCCTACAAGATTTACAATCTGAGGTTAGAACAAGTTGAGGAAAGTGTGCACGTGAAGTTCGACGAAATAGTGATAGCTGGTCACTTGATACGGGATTCCTCATCAGCGGCTATGCTTGATGCTGGGGAGCTTCAGTTCATCGATGAGTCAGATCCCAACTGGGAACCTCCTCAAGCACCCCCTGCTGAAGTGCCTCACATGGATATCCACCAGGCAGATAATGAACTACCAGTCAATCAGGCAGATCATCAGGAAATTACTGATCCACCGGGTGGAAATGAAAATGATGACCCTGTGGTGGAAGCCAACCAAGAGATTCCTGGAGATGGAGCAATAGCTGCTGAACCCACACCCGCAAATACTGAGGGGGAATTCAGAACCACTCGTTATGGACGGATGGTTCGTCGACCTGACAGATTTGAAGACTATCAATGCTACATATCTCAGGAACAGGTAGATCGTAATAATTTACATCAATTCTGTGGATTCGCGTCTTTAATTTCTTTTGCAGAACCGAAGACGGTGACGGAAGCGCTCAAAGACCCAGAATGGATCAATGCTATGCAAGAGGAGTTGCACCAATTTGAGAGAAACAAAGTTTGGCGTCTGATTCCTAGACCTAAGGATAAGAACGTAATTGGAACAAAATGGGTCTTTAGGAACAAGATGGATGATAAGGGAACAGTTGTAAGGAACAAAGCCCGTCTGGTGGTAAAAGGTTACAATCAACAAGAGGGAATAGATTACGATGAAACCTTCGCTCCAGTTGCCAGACTTGAAGCAATTAGATTGCTTATTGCATACTCAACATATCATGGCTTCGCCTTGCAACAGATGGATGTGAAGACGGCCTTTCTCAATGGGGTGTTAAAAGAAGAAGTGTATGTAAGTCAAACTCCTGGATTCGAGGACAAAGATCATCCTGATCATGTGTATATCCTGGACAAGGCATTGTACGGGCTGAAACAAGCTCCTCGCGCTTGGTACGAAAGGTTGTCTGTGTTCCTTCTATCACATGGATTTGTCAGAGGAGAGGTGGACAAAACGCTATTCCTTCTGAAAGAAGGAGCAGACACTCTTGTGGTTCAGGTATATGTTGATGATATTATTTTCGGATCAACTAACCCTTTGCTTGTGAAAAGGTTTACAGATCTAATGTCAAGTGAGTTCGAGATGAGTATGGTGGGAGAGTTGAAATATTTTCTGGGGCTTCAAGTATTTCAGAATGAAGATGGAACCCAGATCCATCAGCAGAAATATGTGAGGGAAATTCTGAAGAAATTTGGGATGGAATCCGCAAAGCCATGTGCCACACCGATGTCACCCAATGACTCCTTGGGAAAGGATGAGTCCTCCCTTCAAGTGGATCCAACCCTATACAGGGGAATGATAGGCTCTCTCTTATATCTAACGGCTAGTAGGCCTGACATTCTGTTTAGTGTTTGTCTATGTGCCAGATTTCAGGCAGATCCCAGAGAGACACACATCAAAGCCGTGAAAAGGATTCTACGGTACCTAAAAGGGACGGATGATCTAGGCCTTTTCTATCCCAAGGGAGGGGATTTACGCTTGACGGCCTATACAGATGCTGACTACGCTGGCTGCAAGTCAGATAGAAAATCCACCTCAGGGATGGCACAATTCCTTGGACCCTGTCTGATCTCATGGGGTTCCAAGAAGCAATCTTCCATTGCTCTATCCACTGCAGAGGCCGAGTATATTGCTGCCGCCGCCTGCTGCGCACAACTCCTATGGATAAAACAATAGCTAAGTGATTTTGGTGTCAATCTTGATTGCATTTCTATTCTATGTGATAACACTAGTGCAATTAACATTTCTAAAAATCCAGTGCAGTTTTCACGCACCAAACACATAGAAATCAGATATCACTTTCTGCGTGATTGTGTAGAAAAAGGAATTATTGCCATGAATTACTGCAGAACTGAGGAGCAGATTGCCGACATCTTTACGAAAGCACTGCACAGGGAGCCCTATGAGAAGCTAAGGCTTGAACTAGGTATGACCTCCCTTACCTAGTCTGTATTACATGGTAGATTTCTCCAATGATTGGCTAGATTAGGTTGCCTGCTAAGTTACCATTGCTTGGAGTTGCTGCTTATGAAGTTGAAAAACCGTGTGAAAGTCTCTCTGTGTGTTCACCATGCTTGCTTGATAAATTAAAATTGCTGGATAGCAAATCTGAGCATGTCACAGACTTCCTTGTAGCCCAAAAGAGACTTCCAATTTGAACCCTCAATACATGCCATGGAAGTTCTCTAAGACCAACCTAAGCCTATAACATGTGGAGACTGTTTGGTGATTGATTAGCCCTTTGATTATGAAATATCACATTTTTTTTCTTTCTCCACATTGCATGATATTACTTCGCTCAGACTTGAAAAATTGGTTGTTTCGTGAATAAGTAGTGTTTTTCCTTGTACCTCTTGGGTAAACCGAAAGCACTACAACCCTTGTGTAAACCATGAGACAATTGAGAACGGGTTAATCTCAAGCTGGTACAAAATTGGTTCAATCGACTCTGTGGATGGGTTGATCTCTGATCATTGCTAAAGAATGGATGCAAGCTGTATGGCAGTTCAGACATGCATTTATGGTGATTTGATTACTCAGTAAAAAGCAAAAAGCTGTAAAGCAGACTTGAATGATGGCGTGTACTGTAATTGATGCCATTGGAATGTGGACCGACTATTGGGGAAAGGAACAAGCCAAAAGGCGTGTGTAGTCAAGGCAAATAATATCAGATCTTCTCCCAGACGGACACGTGGTGGAATTCTATTTGTTTTAGGAATTCTCAAGGCGGTCATTAATTATCTTTTTTGAAGTTCGAAAGGCAGATTATCTGCACAAATTGATTCGATGAATCTAATTGATATGGCGGTTGGGCCTCTTTTTAAATTTTGAAAGGTAATTTCGAGGGTTTGTTTTCGGTATTAAAGAGAAGCGAGTCGGCAAAGCCTCACAACTATCTGCTCTCTTCCTTAAAGAAAACCCTAACTGCCGAAACCCTAATTCTGCCCAGAAAATTCCATGGCTGCCTCAGGAGAAATGTCAATCTCTGAAATGATTGCCAAACTAAGGGCTCAAGGAATGAGCGTGAGTGAAGCTGCGGTGGAACAATCAAAGACCTTGGAAGCATCCTCTGAAACAGTCCGATGTGTGCCGGAAGAGGTGACAAACCCAGTGACGAAGGGGTCTCCACCGAACAAAAAGAGAACCAGTGTCGCTGCAGCTTCTGGCAGTAAGAAGAGGAAGCCGGCCGCCTTAGAAAAACCCACCCGGAAAAGCAAGCGTACCTCAAAGGATCTTCCGCCAGTAGTGAAGAAGGAGGTTCCTGCTCCGGAGGCAGAGGAGGAAAAGCTCATGAAGAGAAGGTTCGTAATTCCTGAAATGACGATTGATCGTGAGTTCTTGGCTCAGTTCCAACTTGATAAGGTTAGTAATACTCTTATTGCCCAAGGATGGGATCATTTATTTCGAGAGGAGGTGTTGGTGGATGAAGATAGAGTGAGGGAATTTTATTCAAAGTTTAAGCTAGAGGAGTTGAGAGGAATGCCTTTGGCCACGTTTGTGATTGGCGGAGCAGAGCAAGTATTCTCTTGCCGGGAGTTGGGTGATCTGCTAGGAGTTCCAGCTCGAGGATATGAGGATTATAATAAGGGGATTTGGCCTGAGTCGGTGGCGAAGGGGGACGTGATTAGAAGAGTGGGGGGAGATCCCAACAATGTCTCTCATCAAGGGAAAGCCAACACGTTGTACTTAACCAATCGAATCCTTCACAAGCTGATTTGCACCTCTATCACTCCCAGAACACAGAAGCATGATGTGCTCAACTTCCAGGACTTTCTTCTGCTGGATAAACTCCAAGGGAAGGCTCAGATCCATCTTCCAATGCAGATATTCAAGCACATGGATAAAGCGGCCAGCAGTAAGACGCAAGGTCTGCCATTCCCAGGAATTGTTAAGAAAATCCTTGTCAAACTTGGAATCTACCAGCCAGAAGTGGAGAGTCAGCTGTCCTTTGCTCTTGAGGAACAGACCATGGCGAGCTGGAACTGGGAGTTCGTACAAGGGACTGGTTGGAAGAACGACTCGTACGTTCCTACCCCTGTTATGGAAGAAGCACCTCAAGAGGTGGATCCTCTGGATCAGCAACCGCTGGATCCAGATGAGGGATCACCAGCTGTGATTGAGGTGTTGAAAAGCTTGTCTGAGAAGGTAGTGCTGCTGACAGATAAGGTGGGAAATCTGGAGGAATTGTGTGAGAAGATGTTGCAAAAGTCAGTTGTTGATGGAATGGAGGATTTGCAAGCCAAAGTGGATGTGCTTGCATCGCTGCCCGTCATGTTGCAGGAGTTGGATGAGTCCGCTAAGATCAATATGATACATGGGACGCAAATCAAGGACGAGATTCAGGAGCTGAATCGCCAGTTAAGATTCGTTGGGACAGAATTGGTTGACCATTTGAAGACTTTAGTGAGAGATTAACCCAGCTTCTGTCTCATGGTTCCCTTCCCTTGATATCCATCCCACATCATCCTCCTCCTTCATGATTTTTACTTCGTGACTTTGCTCTGTTTATGTTTGAAAGTACTTTTAATCGTCTGCTTGCTGTGTGCCCCTCAGGGGACTTTTGCCTAGTTGAAAATGAAATTTGCAGTTTCCTTCCATTACTTGGTTTTCTTAAATTGCGACCTTTTTAATGATGCCAAAAGGGGGAAGATAACATGGATGCACCACCTGAGGGGGAAGTCATCACTAAAACTCAAATCTAATGCCCATCTAAGGGGGAACTGTCATGAGTTCGTAAATCTGTCTGGCTTCTGTCTTGCTAACAGAAACTGATTAAAAGTCTATCTGCTAGACTAGTGATGAATTGAATTACTTATGATGGATTTCTTTTTTATTGAAGAAGTGTTTGTCATCATCAAAAAGGGGAATTTGTTGGAACCCATTTGTTTTGATGATCACAAACACTTAGCTAATGGTTTATCTAAGTGTGCAGAAATCCATCTAACAGATTAAAGAACAAATTTCCATGAGATGGATATACCCTACAGGTTGGATGTGGCAAATTGTGTTAAGTAAACAAACAGACAAAGAGAAGATTCCAGAAGAAAAAGGAGTTCTGTCGTTTTGGGAAAAGACGCTAGGGTTTCGAAAATCAAGACTGGGCCAGGACATTGGGCCCAGATAACGAGACCCAGCCGCCCAATAAAAGGAGCTAGGGTTTGCAGATGCAAAGTGCGGTTTTCCAAGAGAGCTTCTAGAGAGATTGCGGCGCAGTTCTAGAGAGCAGAACGACAGAGTGTTCTTGAGAAAAGAACGGCGGAATCGCACTGAAGGAAGAAAGCTCGTTGTAGCAACACACGGAGGTTTGTGGTAGAAATCGATTATTCCATCCGGTTGAGTAGAGGTCATCAAATAGAATCTGTGTGATCTAGTTTGTAAACCCTACAAGCATATCGGGAATAAAAGGAATAATCTGATTTCGAAAATCCTTTCAGTGGAAACTGAAAGGTAGTGGTTTTTAATCTTATCATAGTTTTGATAAGGTTTTCCACTATATATCCTTGTGTTGTTATTTCTGCCGTCACTTTCCTGCATCAATATTCCGCTGCTACGTTAAACTATCAAACGGAAAACAACATAAAATCAACTCTTAATTTCCGTCTGATAGATTATCGTATTTCGCTAACACTTCGATCCAACATAATTCAACAATCATTCAACTTTTACACTCTACAATGGTTTTGTTTAATAAAATTCAACACCCTTCTAATTATTGAAAATAGTCTCTATTTATAGAGTACAAAAAGAAACGTTTTTTTTCTGTGTCCAAATCAAATAAAACTAGTCTCTATTTATAGAGTACAAAAAATGATGAATTTTGGTATATAAAAAATTTTAAAAAAAATTAATTTACTATGCAATAATCGACCACAAATAATTAGGATGATGATAAAAAGCAAAAAATCACAACAGCCAATCAAAAGGCGCCATGTGTCAGATTCAATATGTTGAATTCTTTCAACACCAATTAATCCAAGTGGATTCAACACCCATTTTCAACTCATCATTGCAACAATTCAACAGTTGAATTTTTTTCTCAATACCCCCAGGCCCCATTGTAAGTAGTCTCATTATGCTGGAGGACACAGCACATGTGGCATGCATTTATTGGCTCTGTCAACGTTACCAGAGGAAGCACAGTCAGCTATAACCATACCACGGTCAAGAAGAAGAGCGAGATGGTTGTAGTCATTCGTCCATCGTGGTCGTTGCTCGAATCCTTTTCCGATTCTGCATTCGCCACTCTCACCTAGCCCTGAGACTGTGAGAGAGAGAGAGAGTGTGTGTGTGTCTCGTCACCGAAACGAATCCGCACTTCACTCCTCTCCGGCGCGGATTTGGTGGATTAATGAATCGACATTAACTATCTTGATTTTTTTATTTTTTTTGAGATCGTGATTGGCTGTCTATATCTGTTTTGTTTTACTTTTTATTGTGACCGTGCGGGACTGGATTAGTTATGTATTCGTGTGTTGCCGTTCAATAGGTGTGTGGATTTTGTTGGTCCGATCAAGTAAGGACTCGAGGACGGTTTTCCTTCCTTTCGCATGAGGTGTTGAAGATGGCTTCTTTTGTGTGGAGTCGGCAAAGCAGGTCAAGCGATGCAACCTTTGAAGATTTGCATCAAACGGGATGGGATGAGACGCTGCTTTGGCTAGTGCTTCAGTTAGATATAATATACTAGATAGTGACATTGAAATGATCTTGTATAATTTGTAATCCCTATCAAAAAAAATAGAATTGATACCTTGTTGGTTGAGATGTTGCTTGCAAATTGCAATGCCTCGGGTTCAAGATTCGATTCCCTGGTGACTATACAACCGATCAATAAAAAAATAGAACTGATGCCCGACTGGCCAACAATAACCACCCCCTGGAGGTTCAAAAGTTGCGATGTGGGTGAATTTCAAAGCCCTGAGTTTCACACCTCAAATAAGAGATCTGGGTCAGCCTTCTGAAGAAAAATGGTCCCTTCCTGGTAGGGGTGGACAAAACCCGGCCCGGTCCGATAACTCGGCCCGGTTCGGTCAACTTAATGTCGAGTTTAACCCAATTTGGTACGAGTTTCGGGTCGGGTTCGGGTTAAGGATCGGGTTACCCGATTTTATAAGTAATATAAAAAATACTAAATTTTTAGCGAACCTCACACCTCATCTGAATGAATGTGGCCTACCATACCAATTAATCTATTTGTGTTATCGTGCAATATCACATCACATATGAATAAGTAACTGGTTTGCAATGGAAAATAAAATCGTAATACTAAACTTTACATCATAAATCAATGATTTAAGCTTATATTTTTAAAGTATTTATATCATGATAGATGATGTTGTTTTTCATTACTCTGCAAACGATATGACTGATCATAGGCGCCTTAATGGGCTCATGAAAATTGAAATAACTTCCTTAAACCGCTGTAATGGGTTTATGAGAGAGAAAAAACTCTCAAGGGATCCAATAATATAGAGAGGAGTTGTTCAGTGTTTTCGTTGATAATATACCAAGAGAAAGAGATGTTACATGGCTGAGAAGCTTCCCACACCCTAAAGGGATATAAATCTTTATTGAACAGTATAGAGCTATTCGTGGACTTACTCTTACAGTCTCCCGAACGAAGAAGCCTGCTAGCCTCTATCACTACTTCACTCAGATTTCAGATCTCGGCTCCCCCTCGATCCCCTTCGTCCGAAACTCCCTTCCGGGCGTGCTCCATCTTCTCCCGAAGGTCGAAAGCTTTCTCCCGAAAGCTTGCAGTGGTCACTGGTGTGTGCAGCGGTAAGTTCAATCACGAACAGTCTGAACATCACACTGAACAGACTGTATCAGCGCTTAAGATTTTCAAGTGGAGAAAGTCAGTCGGCCGTCGCTATCTTCTTTTCCGATCAACAGGATGCACTCGTGTATTTTTTTTCTCTCTCTGGAAAGCGATGCAGATTCTGGACGCCTTAGCCTTCTATTTATATGCTTGGGTGATGTCCAAATCTGTTCCAGATAATCTGTCAAATATTTAGGAAATATTCTTAAATATTCGATAGATATCTTCATTCCAAATCTTTAGGAAGATCTTGAAATATCTTCCACGACAAGTCAGCCAACCGCTCTTCAATCTGATTAGAAGATATTCATTTGAATATCTGAATCTCTAAATCTTCGCTGGCCGACTTCAACCGAAAAAGATCTTCGATCTTTTAGAACCTTCCGTTTGCATTCTTGTGTCTGTTCCACGCTGTACCTTAGTTCCAGAATGCGTTCGAACTCTCCTTGAACTCCTGCTCGAACTGTCTAATGACGTTTTGCCAAATACATGCCATTCATGGGAACATCAACTTGTATGCAATGAATGATTATGCTCTAAGCATAATTGATAGACTCGATATTTTCCGTAGGTTATTGCTTTTCTATGAATTCCAAACTGCACTCCACAATTTGTTCTTGTTTCAGCACGTTCTCTTTTATTTGGTCCGAGACTATCATCCTCTTTACGCTTGCCTTGTTACACACAAACATTACACTTGATGGCAAACCATCCTTTCTGCTTGGGTAACTATAAAATTTACGAGAAAAACCTGTTCTCGCTCCAAATTCAGTCCGAAACTCCCAAGCATCTTCGACGGAGTCAAAATCCATTCCCAAGTACGGAACATACTTCATTTCATTCCTATAAAAACACATTTCATTAGCTCATATCACTATCATAAGCAAAAGATGAAAATTTTTTCTAATAAGGATTCGCCAATACATATTGGGTACATTCTCCAACAGTGTAGAAGGAAACAAGTTACTATCGATGAAGATTAAAATTGCTTGAAACATCATTCTTATTAAAATTACAACTCTTCTGAAAGTCGTTTGTTCCCTTCAAGTAGAACCTTTTTCAATACTATGAAGTTTTCCGTCTTCAGCCAAAAAAAAAAGAAGTCATCAACTAGCCAAATGAAAAAAAAATTTAAGTAAATGCTGCACTGAAAACTTAAACTCTCTGCTACAGATGCAACAAATAAGTAAACCATAATCATGACCACACAATACTAGCCGGTACTATGCAATTGTTCGTCCATAATCATGAACACCACTGGATTGATTGCCTTGCAGAACAATTTTTTATAATTCAAAGAAAACACAAATTAAGGAATCAAAACTTACATATCGCTTCAGAATTGAATGCCTTTCGATGGAAATGAAAGGATATACGAGTAGATTGCGGTTACTCAAAAAAATGATGAGAAAGACAGGTCACGTGAGATTAAAAAAAAAACTCAAAACTGCATCGTTTCAAATTGGCAGTAAATAGATGCGCTATATGAGATATTGATCCAACTTTACAAAGGCTTGTCTGCCTCCCATATGCCTCGAAGGGCAGCACTACATGTACATCAGTGAAGAGCGATGTAATCGATAAACAATTAACTCCACCCCAACAAAGTGAAATAAAAAGGGAAAATAAATGGAATAAATGACGCTTTCTGTCAATGAGAATATGTAGTAACTACAGTTTATGTACTCTGCTACTACTGATTGCTTGTCTTCAGCCTTTTTGCAGCTTGATCCGACTGCTCGCGCAACAACATAGAGTTTTTCTTCACTTGCCTTGTTGAGTTCGTCTCGCCAACCTGAGGGCAAGTAAAAAACTCATCCAGTGGACCCAAATAAATTTCCAGAAGTATCACTACTCAAAAAATCAATACCTTTGTCATGGTCGCTATGCTACCCAGTTTTATATTGGTCTGCTTCCCCAACTCTATTTGAACTGATATTTTTGACTGCGATAGATCCACTCCCAAACTCTGCAGTGCTTGCGTAAGTGTATTCAAAAACCTGGTCAACATAAGTATCCTTTAACATCTAACTTGAAGTACCTACTGCTAATTCATGATAATTGCCTGAGGCAAATATATAATTGTTGACGCCAAAATTCTTAGACTAATAGTAAATTGTATCTCTGACAATTTAGAAAAGGTATGACCCTCGAGATTTCAAAAACAGCATGGATACTCACCCTTGAGAATATGTGCTTGAAATGTTGATAGTTCCACCCTCAATAGCTAGCTCCTGATTCTTTCCCTCGTCATTAAGAATGGCATGATCGGTTTTGCATTGCCTATCATCTCCTTGTTGGGGAAGTTGAGATGTAGAATTCTCCGTTTCAGTTACAAGTCTAGGTGGAAAATGAGTTGTACCACCACTCCCAGTTAATTTGGGTTGTGAAGGAATAGGATGGACAACAATCTTGTTTGTTGGGAAAAGATGGTGATCATTCATTTTGAAGGCAATGGGATTACCCATGTCTGATTTGTCCTGCTTTTGTACAACTCTTGAAACGGTTGATGATGCCCTGATATTTTTATCAGGAGACTTCATTGAGAACAGTGATGTTGTACTAGACGCTCCAGGAATAGGTCTGGGACGATCGACGAGACCTTCTGTTGGCTGACAATTGTTTCTCTGTTCAAGGAAAGGGTCTTATTAGTGAACCAGAATGTAGTAAATAACAAGTTGAATTTGTCACAGAGCAAGATATTTTGACAGTCCCACTAACAACCAGTCACAAACTGTGATCACTCTGCCAAATACATTTTTTCTTTTCTTTTGATACACTGCCAAATACCTAATTTGAAGGCCTGCATTTTTTACTTGAATGTCTCTACTGTCAATTTGCTTTTCTTTAAATATGTTTCTCTAATTCTGGTGTGTACAGCAACAAAATTGCATCAAGCAGATTAATCAATTTGTTACAACCAATACCAATTTTCATAAATATTTACCAAGGGCATCTGCTTTGCAGATTCATGCTTCCATGCGGGGAATGATCCCTCGTATCTGTGCACTTTCTCCTGCAAATACTGGATATACTCGATTGCCTGCATTATATTAAACAAGTTACCAATGTTCAGGGATATTGTTACCATCTATATTTATAATGAAGGGAATAATAAGATTCATTTACCTCCAACAGAAAAGATGCTTTATCTCTCTTTTGATCACTATGAGGAATAATCTCCCTCAACATCAGGAACCTGAATTGAAAAAATTGCAAGGCCTATCAATGAATTCAATACTAAAAATGCTTGGTCTAATATAAAATTTAGTTCATAATATGGTCAGATTGAGGCAGATTTTGCTTCATGGTGAAGTTAAATGTACCTGTCATTTATTTTGCTCCTTCTGCGCTGCTCTGTTGCAGAATGTTTTGATTTTGGTGTATTAGCTTTACTCTCAGAACTTTTTCCTTCGGTTCTCATTTTAAAATCCTCTGTGTGAATACCAAGGCTTCAGTCACATCCCGTACAATAACCATCTTAAATTAACCCCCAAGTAATATTCGCTAGACTAAAAGAAATTTCTTTGCAACACCAAGAAGGTTGAGCCTCCTAACATGTCACGAAACTTTTACCATGATGAAATAGTTTTAAGCAGTTTCAGCTGATACCTCTCTCTGACATTGACCCTTCCTTCTTAATCATAAAATCTACTTGACAATCTTCGTCATCTTCCCTTGCGCTCTTTGTAGATACAATCAAGTCCATGAAACTCTGGTTTTTCTGATCTGTTACCCTGCAATATTGTCCCAGCATCCGCAGATTAATTACGAAAGAAGCAGATGCTTGAGAATATGAATTAGGATTTCGCAAGAATCAAATGTTTGGTACTGACAGGGATGATGAAGCAGAAGTGAAACTGCCACGCTGGTTTAAAGATGATTGTGATGGCCTCTCTGCAGTCCATTGCGCCAACTTCGAGGCAGGCTCTGTCCATATAATAAAAGTGTCAGCAGTTGAAAATTTGTCTCACAGGCTCTTTAAATAAGCTAAAAATGCATCTGTAAGGTTTCAGAAAGAGATGAGAAAGAGGGATACAGGCAGTTCGCATGATCAAGTTACCTGTTATTTATAACAACTAGTCTACTTCTTTATAGTAAAATGTGTTGTACTTGTTTTCGTCATTTTCAATGACTCAGCATGCAACGGTCAAGAGTGGCTTTTTATGGGCATTGGAATATACCTCTTACTATAGATGTTCCGTCTCCTACATTCTCCTTCCCTGTCTTTCCCTTATCAACCGCAGACTTTTCCCACAAAGTGAAGCCGCTTCCAGTTTGTGAACTATTGTTGGAATTGTCATCATTTCTCTCATTGCTACTAGCTTGATCAACAGTAAAGATGGAGACCTCTGGTTTGGGGACCTGATTAATATAGGAGATGTGGCTTATAGTGTAGGTCCCAATCCCACCAGGTAGTATCTGCTCAACTGATGTAGGAGCCAAGTAAGAGGCAGCAGGTAGCTGAGTCTTATTTTTGACAGTTATGGAAGCTGGGTTGCCTTCTTTACTACTGGACATTTCTACCCGTTCAAGGGGTTGAAGAAAATTTTGAGTTTTAAGAAAACTTCCTGTTCAATCATGCAGGGAGGAGGTAAGCATATTTATATAAGCAAATATATATGAATGGGAGACACAACATGGGCCTTATGTTCTTACCTTTAGTCCAGAAATTATAACAGAGATGCATACATTAATTACTAAAAGGCGTTATACCGTCGCAACAAGGATGATGTTGAAATTAATACTGAACGAACATTATCATCTCAGTATAAGTCGCAATAAGGATGCTGTTGACATTAATATTGAACGAACATTATGATTTCAGTATACCTGAAGTTGGGTAATTTAGTACTAGCTGAAGAAATATAGGCTTTCCTATTTGCAGTGATATACCACCAGATGACTCTTTAATTACATTAATCCAAGTTGTCCATTTATTACACTAACTTAAATGAAATTCAGGCAGATTGGAGTCGACTGAGAGTTTAGGAGCTAGGAAAACACCAAAGGAGCAGGAGAAGCAAGCTGGTATCAAAATAGGGCAATGGCATCAATTCACAATTCACAGTTCAAAGTCCCTCCTCTTTTGTTGAGTAATTAAGCCCAATTTCAGGGTTGGGGAGCAACAGCATCCTATATCCTATTCATATCCCACCAGAAGGGCCCACTGTATTGAAAGTGACCCAGATCTGCTGTTGGTAAGAAACTTAAACAATCACGTGTGTAGGTGATGCGTGAGATATGTTGTTTTCCTTCCCCGCAATCAATAATCCCTAGAACTGACAAGACCTGACTGATGTTGTTCATTTCTTGTCTCTATACAGTACAAAGACTACAAAGTATATGTTCATTCATAAAAATCTAAACGAATAAATACTTTTGAATCAAAGGTTCATCATTTTTACAAATAAAAACAGACAAGAAAATAAAAAAAGAGATGCAGATCAAACGATACGGGTAGAGAAGATATATGGATCGAACCTGGAGAAGATCGCTGATCTTGTGAATGAGCAGTAGTAGTAGTAGTAGAATAGAGAGAGAGGAAGTCATGAGTAGCTTTCCTACCTGCTGTTGCTGTGAGTAGAGAGATAAACAGATCTAAATTAGTTAATTAATCCAAGGCATAGAATTCTAAATTTAATAACTCGCTAATGGTGAAAAGCATACTGTGTACAACCTTCCGGTATGAAGGAACGAGCTGCCGGGGGATGCTCCATTAACGCTAGGCGCTTATATATATACAGCTACTCAATTATACACAGTATTGTCTCTAGATCGATCGGAGGCGAAGGCTTTATCAGATGTGAGATCACCTATATGATTTCAAAACCAAGACCAACCAATTAAGCCAGAATTATTCTGAAAATTTCAAACCGAAATCAATAATTGAATTGCGACCAGACCACTACACATCACAAAATGAGTAGAAGTATCACAATTCTCAATGAGAGTAGAGTACATACCTCCTACTCCTCCGATGACGAGGAGCGAGAACGACGCGATGGCGAAGATTTAATCGGATTGAATTGCGATACACACAGCTTCTTTCAGCCTGAAAATCTTAACTATTACTTCCTTAGAAAAACGCAAATCCCTCTCTTCGATTCCTCCGGGTCGAAATCTAGATAGACGATTGAAAGCAGCAACAACGATCGATCAAATCCAAATCAGCGTTCCGCTATATTATAATATAAGTATTACTCCATCGATCTCGATATCGATTACATATACAATCTTACCAATATAATGCTGGCTGGCTACCGCTCAGTATACTATCGATCCCACACAATATACGATCGGCTTCCTAAGCTGGTGCGCACCACCACCACATACAGCCGTCGAGATCGTTGTTACGATGAAGAAGCGCTTCGTCTTCGTTTCCCTTTCAAATCTCCAACCTCCGCCAAAATCTGAAACTTCTCTCTCTCTTCTATCGCTTTTCTCCGTTAAGACAGATAGATTTTTATACAGGCACAAATCCACACAGCTTCCCCGTTGCTTCATAGTGCTGCCATCTTTTAACGCCGTTAACCACAAACCCGGTCATTCTGCCCCATCTGCTCTCACGTCGCTTGTTAACGGCGTCACATTTATATTTGATTTTTATTTTCCTATATGCATTTATTTATTACGCACACACACTTGGGAACGGGAATAAAAGATTTTTGGTGATCCCGATTAATAAAATAACAATTTATTTTATAAAACAAAATGTCGCATTAATGTAGTCGGGTGCCCCGTGACGGAAAATATTACTAGTAAATACTGTAGTATACAACTATTTAAATAGTAGTTGACGGCCACCCTCGCCCATGTGCAAATCCAGATCCCATCCCTTTTGACTTAAACCAGACATAATTTTTTTTTCTTATGGGGTACATTGGTTAGTAATTAGTATCTATTAGAGGGATTAGTAGGAGTCGAACTCCGTATGCGACGTAGGCAAAGGGGAGCTGCCCTATTGGCCAAGCTTTTACTCCTAAACCCGACATAATTTATAGTACAACCATTTTTGAAATTAATGAAATATTAATTAAAAAGTAGAAATAGAGAGTTGTTATGATTAGGGCACAGATCAGTATTTCTCACATATACTTAAAAAACAAGCACAGTGAAACTAATATACTAATCTACTACACTATAGACTGCAAGCTGCTACTGAATTTAAGGTTGAACAATAGCCAGAATAGGATGTGTCACGTGAAACTCCCGTGTCAGTTCAGTGACTGAACTTTAATGGGGGATAAGAAGAGAAGGACAGGAGGTAAGCGTAAATTCCGGGTCTTTTGTCAAATTGTGCTCCCTCAAATTCAAGGACTTCTTGCTAATAAGGTGGTGGTTGAGTGAGCGAACATTTGTCATACAATACTTGAGGTTAAGGATTCAAATTTTATTATGGTATTTTCCTTCCACAATTTTATAAATTTTTTTAGTCCCACTTATGATGCGAACATTTCCTTCATCTTTTGCGGATGTTTTCCCTCTTCCCTTCATGTCCTATTTCTCTTCCTCGTCTCTTGTGAATGTTTACATGTGCTATAGGTATTATTCGGATCTATCCTCTTGTAAAGACGTGCTTAGACACTAATGTCCTTCCATAGAAGTGCTTGTCCACTCGTGAGTTTACAAAGTTGAAAGGTGCCAAGATGGCATGTGATTCATCGAGTGATTCAAGTGCAAATCTGAATGGTGCTTTTTGCGTGGATTTACTTCAAATGCTCTAGAAACATAAATATACCTGATATGTATGATCTATTCCTAAGTATATGATGTAAACTCACCATCATTTAAAAAAAACTTCGAGGACGTATCACTCATCATCTTTTCATTTAACTTTTTATTTCCGTAATTACATTTTTAAAACAATCTATTGTTCCTATGTGGTATAGATTTTGGCAAAACGTCTTCAGAGTGTTCAAGCAGAAGGTCAAGAACTGTTCAACCGACTACTGGAACTCGCATACAGCAGAACTGAAGATAAGAAGTTTCCTAATCTGGAAGCTTCAAAAGATCGAAGATCTGATCTGCTGGAGTCGGCTAACGATAAATTAGAGGATCAGATATTCAAATGAATATCCTCTCGTCAGTTAGAAGTCGGTTAAGAAGATTCGGCATGGTTTGGGAAGGAAGAAATCACGAGATCTTCTTGAAGATTGGAGGAAATATATCTAGCAAATATTTAGGAATATTTCCTTAATATTTGACAGATTTTCTAGGGCTAATTTGGAATCCGCCAATGCATATAAATAAAGTGTTAGGGCGTCCATATCAGTCTTACTTTTCTAAAAGAAACACACACGAGAGCATACGTGAGATTGGAGAGAAGAAGAGCGACGGACGGTTGAGTTTCCCCACTGGAAAACCAACGTCGAAGAAGCAGTATGTTCAGTGTGCTGATCAAACTGTTCCTGCTGAACACACTGCTACACATACCACCTTTGTTGCTACACATTTGGGAGAACGCGTCTATCTTCGGGAGAAGGCACTGAGCTTCTGGAGAAGGTTCTGGACTTCGGGAGAGGTCACAACATAGGTCGGGAGGGAATCTCGGACCTACCCACAGGGGATCGAGGGGGAGCCGAGATTGCAAATCGTGGAGAAAAGTGTTAGAGGCTAGGCGATTATATTTGGGAGATTGTAAGTGTAAGATCATCTGTAGCTCTAAGTTTTTTTATAAGATTTGCTACCCTTTAGGGCGTGGGAAACCCCCCAGAGTAGGCAGTTACCGAATTGGGTATCATATCGTGTGTGCCTACGTTATTCTTTGTTGGTTACTGTCTGCTAAGATATTCAAGATCTATCTGAACACCACCTGAAAATGGTCTTGACCAGATAACATAATTTCACAATCAATTTTAGACTTTAATATTGTGTTTATCATACCATATTAAAATTTAAAAGAGGTTGTGACCGTGACAAAATAGGCCGGTCCATATTGCGAAAAAGACCCATCAACTCACGTGCATTTACAAAAACTACTTGAGCACAACACTTACACGTACCCAAAAAAATCATCAGATTCTCTCACCTTCGCCCCTCAACTTGTGCTAATTCATTTTGTATCATTATCTACCCAACACACCACATGCTACTGCTATGTAAAATATAACCGCCACATATTTGAAGTGCTAGTATTGTTTATTTAAACAAATTTAACAATTTTGTTAATGTATTTAATCAACAGATATATTCACTTAATCAGGGACATTCTCTGAACATAAAGTATCCGTTTAGGGATCAGTTAACAACTAATACTCCTCCGTAGTATTTAATAATTCAATTTTTTAGTTTGTCGCGTTGCCTGTCCAATCATGCTTGAACTTTATTTTTACTCAAAAATGATAGAGCAACTTTCCTCCATCAACCATCTCCGTTTTGCCACGTGTCGTTCATCCCGCTGGATCCGCATCTCGTCACGTGCTGTTATTTGCCTACTACTACTATAGTAAGACTACTTCCTTCCGCGGCCGGATGGATGCCTTCACGTGGCCAACTCACTCCACTGCTTAAGTGGTCGGCCCCACCTTTCACCACTACGTTAATAAATTTAATTTGTTAAAGAAAATATTTAAATTAACGAATAAGTTATGGTGCGGCGGTTTAATTTATTCATTTTACTTTCTTATTATTAATGATTTAGTTTTGGTTGTTGTCGAAATTTAACGTGGGGATTTACGGTGTGGTGGGGAAGTGGGATGAGACGTTAACGTCGTGGCGTACTTGCACGTGAGAAGATAAGAGCGGCTCACGTGCGTCCATGCAACGTCAGTTGGACACTGGCTGCTTCTGCTTTTGTTCTCGGCTCAATCGCGTGCGGTGGGCCACGCTGCTCCGGCTCTCCCGTCTCATCAGTCCCATCCGCCGTTTGTCCTGGCTCGGCTTCTTCTATGTCGCATTACGGACGTTAGCAGTATCCAAACGATCGTTATCTCTCCGTCAATACGGCGTGAAAAATCTTTTTCCTGAACTACCCTTTATTGATAGTGAGTAGGTTGTACATTCAAAGGGGTAAAAATGGAATGAAGGGAAAGTAATAGTAAGGGCGTTAAAGTTGCGTGGGTGGTGGGATTTGAGACAAGACGATGAAGGAGGATGGCACGTGCTATGGGTCTAGTCGGTGCGTCGCTATCACTTTCTCGTGACGTTGTCACGTGCGGAGATGGGCCTTCTTTTTTTCCTTGCTAGTATTAAATTTTGATGGACGCTAGAATTGGACGCAATAGTGACATAGTTTAGTCAGTGACGTCACAATTAACGTAATAATTTCTTTTTATCATTTTTGTTTATTAAAAATGTTACAAATGATTTTTTAAAATTAAGAATTAAATCAAATAAATTTTGAATTCATGAACTTCCAATTTTGAATGGGCATGGCATTACGCCATACACGAGTCTGTTTTTCATACCAGGGGGATACACGGACCGAAAGTCATTTTTACTCATTTAATTGTGTTGGTCCAAAATTTACGAGTTTCGGGCCAGGTTCATTGCTAGAAATTTGATTTGATTTGGCCCAGGATGGCAAGGAAAAAAGTGAATTGGTCAATTGGATGTAGAACGGCTGGAGCAAAAATACAAACTAGTACAGTTTAATTTTAAAATTTTATATTTTTTTGCTCATCAAAAATAGGAGAAGAAGCAAAGCGTACTAGGAACATGTGCACAAGAAAGTTGCAGTTGATGGCTTGGCTAAGTGCCTAGGCTCATCCTCTCCAGGCATGATCACAATTATATGCATCTGAACATCTTCATCAACTCCTGCAGTTTTACCAGCAGCAAGTGACTCATCTTTTCTCGAGTCTTGCTGCGAATCACCTCTGAATTGCAAACATGATAAAACGAAAAGCGCTACTGCAATGATTCCCAGGATTACGGCAAGTCCTGCAAACACAAATGGGGTGGGAGAATTCCAGTGCAAGAAACCATTATCTGAACTCACTGTAAAGTTACCCATCACAGGCCTCATTTCACCCTCAACTCTTAAATTTGAGAAACGAGTTACGAGTTACTTGTCTATTTGTAGTGTCTGCGGATTTAAGATTTATAATGAGTGGAATGTTTGGCCACAGAATGAGAATCCATACATGCCTAGTGAGTAATGGACATATAATATAATTATGAACAGAGCTTTGTATTAGTTATATGATCTAACGGATAATAAGTTGAGAAAGGGATAACTTTGGACATATGGTAATGGGACATACCAAACCTCAACCTTTAATCTTGGCCTAAATTTTATTCTGAGCAGTGTCAGCACCCACTGCCTGCGGAGATTCCACAGAACCTTCATATTTTGGAGAAATCTGCAATGCCTGTGAAATTAACCCCGTGTTGTAATCTTAAGCTTTGATAATTAAATATTAAGGATGCTTAAAACAAGACAGATTAAAAGCTGAACGGACTGTATAATAGGATTGGGAGGAATCAAGCCAGATCAGTTTGATCTAGAAAATTCTGATTCATATATGCGAGATTGAATATATTACAAATATTGGGTCGGCCAATTTGTCAGAGGGAACTTACTCCGTTGGAGGTGATCGGTTATTCCATCCAGAAAAGGTATTACAGATGTGATCGTTGCAGTTTAATGTGTTGAAGATTAACCGGCCTTAAAGATGAAGTAAAGTCAGTATAACTAATTTTGTAGTAAGTCATGTATATGAATCCAATATATTATTATAATTTATCGTCAAAATGGCAAAATTTAGAATACAGAACAATATAGTTCATGTATCTTAAGTGAGAAACTGATGTATGTGCTGACCTCATATAGCCGAAGCATCGTGTTGTTCAAGTTTTCTTTGTGAGAACTGGTACAGCTCGAGGATGAAGAACAGACTTCACTGAAGGAAGCGTCTTACTGACGTGAGTGATGATGTCATTGATTCTAGGACGGACTGTGGCTTGCAGTTGCAGCATCCATGCGGGTGGAAATTCGGAATAAGGATGGTTAGTCCCAAATAGCCATTTCTTGATCTGTGCATTTATGACAGCCAACTCTTCGATGCCAATAGGTTCTTTAAAAATATACACAAATGGAGTGGCACGGTACCTGTAAAATGGCAAACGTCTTTAGTAAATAGCAGCATCTGCACTATAGTCTTGGTGGTCATTAACGAAAAGAATAAATATTAAACTCTCGATTAATTACCAAGAACTTTATGAACGGAAGAGTTTCGCAATAAGAACCATAGTTCTTATGAAACATGCAAAGACAAACAGAGTATTAAATGAAACTAGTGAGTGAAGTTATTCATAGAGACCTGACACACATAATGCTCCTTCAACTCTCTGAGTCTCAGTCTAACACTTCACACAGCATATAATAGCGAAGTTTTTCATGAGACCTAACACATAATGCAGACACAAATGCCTACAACCTTTATAGATGGTCTAGACACAGTTGTATTACTACAATGATATACAGTACATGGGAATAAAGAAGACCGCGAAGGATGACCTGTAACTGTTTTGCCTCGTGCCGGAAGCTCATTTGGCTCTTTCTCTCTCGCAGGTCTGGCAGTCTCAAAGAAAATAAATCTGGCAAGCAGAGCACATCCTATATTTTTTGTTATGATAATGTTTCCAGGATGAACATTATTAGTGCGTAAGTAAAACTGCGTATGTGCTTGAGCCCTGAACAGAGCTGAAACACCAGCAAAATAATAACATAAAAGCTGATGCAATCATTACTAGCGAACCGAAAAAATGCATGTTCTGATCACCTGTAGTATTGCGAAATATTTGTAAAACATCAGACCGCAAAATCAAGAGGTAAATGATTGAGACAATGTAAATGAGCCAACAGTAATTGAAAACAGAATTTGATCGCATTTCTTCAGACTACTAAATGGTTGTTTTAAACTTAGATGATGATAGTACATTATATAACACCAAAGTCCACGGTTGGCTACTAGAAGAGAGAGGAGGTGAGCTCCTTGACATCAGCTACCACTTGAGTGTAATCAGCTTTTAGCTTTTCTTGCTCCTCCTGTCCTATTTCACCCTTGGTTGGCTTTGTCAGCACAAGAACGCAGCAGGTGGGTCGCTTGGTTGCTCCTGCATTTGCTAGGTCCTGAAATAAGCAAGCAACATATTTATGAGAACAACAGACAATGGTTTCCATCATTTCAAAAGTTCCAGATCTCCATTAGCCTCATATAGCTCAAGCTCAAGCTATAATGTAAAACCCTATAAATGTACAAGATCATTATAAAAGAAGAGTTGGCTTTACTTCTTTTGAAGGCACATAGACGTAAGGTATGTCAGACTCCTCGCACAAAATTGGAAGATGAGTGATGACATCAATGGGTGATATGTTCCCTGCAACCACGCATAATCTGCGGGAACAAATAAATATTTAGCATCATCTTAAGAAGAAAGTAATGTATATATGAAATGGAAACAATGAGCAAGCATACATTCAGAGCGAGCTGTTAACATATGACATATCTCAATCATGGAATAAATCAAATTGTAACTACAACTAATAACATGTCTATCTACGTATGCTACCAATAAACTATATGATAACTTATTGGTGCTCTGAGAACTGATAGAGAATAACTAATGCAAAGAGTATCTGAGCAATCACCCTTTGTTGCCTCGTCTAATACTTTTCACTACCTCCTTCACTCCTCTTTTCAGACACTTATGTTCTGCAGCTGTAACAAACAAAACACAACACATCAAAACCAATTATGCAAATCGTGCTCAATCTTGACAGCAGTAAATTACAAATAACAACAATCTTACTGTATACCTTAAGACTTTAATATAAACAAGGCATTTCAGCCTCGTATCTAACATCTCATCCTACAAAGAAAGCTATGACCAAAAATATGTAAAGGAAAAGCAATTTCACCTCTGCGGACGAGCTTGAGTGTTTTCTTGCAGAGCTTCTTGCCAGCAAGCGGCTTGGAAATGGGAGCCAAAGCTATGACCTTCTTCTTAGCAGCCGACTTTTCGGTTTCGCTGTCGCTCCCCATCGATCGAATGTTCCTTCTTCTTACTCACTCAAATTGGAGGTTAGGGTTTTGCAAATGAATTTAGGGTTTAAGTGTAAGCCGCTGACTGATGGATGGAGCGCTGGTGCGTACTTTTTTTTTTGAAACTAGCTGGGCTTTGTAATTTCATGGCCCAATATATACCGGGCAGAAACACATACCACTTCATTATGTCTTAAATTAAGGACACGGTGTAACTACTGTATAATTTTCACTGTATTGCACCATAAGGTCATCCTTAATAGCCAATAGATTGTGGGTCCAATCTTTACATTTTGTTCCTTAATAGATGAAAATAATAAGATTGTTCCATGGTTGATCATCAATTTTTGGCATGGAACGATCTTGATCACGATCAAAATGGAAGTCTATCATGCTAACACGTGTCATCTTTGATAATATAAAATTTTCCCAACTTTTTTAATTAATATATGTTTAAAAATATAAAACAAAATATAAAATAAAAAGCATCAATAATTTTATTATTTCGTTTTCTATAATTTAAGTTCCAATTATACTATATTTGGAAGACAATTAATATTTGATATTATCCTTGTTTCCCCTCATATATTCTTTCACAAATAGGATGATCTTTTAGTTCTTTACTCATTGTTAAGAGAACAAACTAAAATAAGATTGAAAGACCATCTCAACATACTAAAATATTACAAAAAAAAACTGATGATCTTTTATAAAAGATCATCGTAAATGATGCCCTAAGAACTATCAAATGCCAATTCAATTATCACCGTAGAACGCGGCAGTAAAGTTGTTGCTTGCGCGCGGCATTTCGTTGTCGCCAAGGACGGATCTATTTGGGCATGGGGGTGACACTTGTCACTCCCAACTTTTTTTCAAAATATTCTTAGCATATATATTAATAAATGTATTATTTTTAAATTAATTAATTTAATACTTAAATTAAAATTATTAGATAGCTTATTTCATCAAGTTATATTTAAATATAGAAGTATAAATTGCATTAAATGATCAAACTTGGTTAATTTTGTATGTGTATAAACTGCTCACATACACATTGGCTAATAAGTTTGTATTTGATCCAGTTAATTATATTATGATCTTAATTTTTTATGTTATTTGTTCTTTAGATGAAAACTATTGATTCATTATTTTTTTTAAAATTATTTAAATATGAGAGTAAGATAGTCATTTATATATTCAGGAATTAATTTTAATTATTTTGATTTCAATAAATAAGAAAGTGACTCAGCTTCACGAAGTGCCCCACTGACCACTAATAAGTGTGACGAGATTCAAATAGCTTATATTAGTTTCAATCTGAATCGTAACAAAATGGAAGATGGTTTCTTATCCGATTGATTGGTTTTCAATATTCAAAAAAATTAATTGAAATGTTTAGAACATATTCAACAACATGTGATTTTGTGATATGAAAACAACTTTTTTTTATAATGAACTAGACGTCTTTTGAATCATATTAATTTTTTAATGATGCGGTCTGTTTTTTTATTTGTCACCCCGTCCCTGCTTCTAAGGTTTGTGAATACCAGAGTGTTGTAAAATTTCACCCGAAGACATCTTTTGTTGTTCAATTCAAAAATTATAAATGCATCTTCGAACGTCTGATAGCAAATCTGATTGGGTTATGGGATGCTTACCAAATGCAATCGGTATGCAGGAAAAGGGAACTCAACATAATAAACTGTAACAACACAAATCTTCTTTGTTCAGAAAATTGCCTTCCCGGAAAAGGAAAACAAAATCACACATCCCTTAATAAAAGCAGGCATTTGATATTGATGGGATATATATGAACCTAAAAAACTGGGTTTACTCCGTCGCTTCCTCCATTGACGATACAAATCAACCATAGATGGCTTTTCTATTTAAAAAATTTAACTATTAACAGTGTTAATTAATGGTGTTAATTTATTGTTTGCAATTTAGTCCAAAAATAACTGAAATGAAAATTGAAATAGTACAGACCGTGATTTGCAATAGGGCGGTAGTCCAGGTAGTATTTTTATAATTTTCCCTAAAATATATGATGAACGATCAAGTATTGTGATTAATATTAAATCAATGAATATTATTTTACTGTTTATTGATTGTTCATAGTATTTTATTATTCGTCTAAATTTTTATTTTTAATATTTTTGGCAAGTCTATTTTTTAGTTTTTGATCGATAGGTGCATTACATATTGGTATAAAAGTAGTATATTTTTTTGCACTATCTAATACACTATTCAATTGTGTGCGAGTCTCATATTAGACACTTCTTCCCATTCAAAGTTCGAACTTTTGGTGCAACTCTAGAATTCCACATGAAGGAATTGTGTCCTTTAATTTAATGTGCAATGACTAAATTTGGAATAGGACAATTAACGAAGATAATTCAATCCAATTATTTTAGGAGTCGTAATGCTTTGCTAGAAGCCAACTACGATTAATGAGGTTAAACAGGTTAAACTCACAGCTATTATAATCGGGTCCTATGAGGTCACACACTTAGAGTTGACGGACTAGATCAACGGGAAAGATGGTTAATTATTAATAGATATTAGATATTATTAATAATAAGGCTTATTATTTATTTAGGAAATAAATAATAAATTAGTGAGTCAATTAGAGATTAATGGGGGAAAATGAATGCCTAATATATGGGGCCGGTCATATCCCATTGATACTGCCAATCAAATACTCATAATGATAAAAGGAATAATTATGGACATTAAATTGGCGAGATTGATTCGTTGATGAGGATCAGAAGAAGAGGAGATTAAAAAAAAGGTTTTTTGCTCTTCGGGTGAAAGAATCTCACGAAAAACACCATCATTCCAAAAAAAAGCAATCTGATTGCTTCCCTTCATCCATTCGTCCTAGTAGTCGAAAACAAGGGGATCTAGCCGGGCTCGTGTGGCCCAACTAGAGGAGCAACACGTGGGGCTCTCATCTCTTTCGTTCCTACCCGATCAGGTCCGGTTCACGCATCAAAAGGTATTCCTATGAACTATCAATTATGCTTGTAGATCCAACTATTAGATGTTTAGATATGATCTGAAATTCCGCTCAACGCATCTAATAAAAACCCACAATGGTATCAAGAGCCAGGTTGCATAGATTGATATGATCAATGATTTGATGCGGATTTTGATTTAAATTAGTGGTGAATTTTATATGGATAAAGATGTAAATTGAAATGGAGATTTTGATGAATTGAGACATGAAATTGTATAAACTCATATGGAAATTGAACACTGCCGAACCGAGTCGGATTCGATTCGATTCGATTCGGTGATGGAAAGGTCACAAAATTAACCGTACCGGTGGATAATTGCGGTATGTGTTTTTGGCAGAACAAATAAGATGGCTGGGTCCATTTTATTTTATTTAATGTTGTGAACAGGGCCCATTGCAGTGCATATGTGATATGCATTTGACAGATATAATTTTGAATTCGATTTAATAATATACCGACGGCCCTAAGCTGAAAATTATTAAATTCGATTTAATGTTAATAACATAAAATTAAGATGGATAATATTATGATATTATTTATTTTAATTGTTTCCTAAAAGTTAGGAAATCCCACTTAAGATTAAATATTTGATATTATATCTTTTTCATACAATTTAATCCAATTATTACATTTTAATGGTTAATATTGATTAATACCATATAAGGATTTAATTTTAAATTGAGATGAATTTTTTATGATTGTCTTATATTATGATATATTGCTTGCATAAAGTGACTAGTATGGCCCATAAATACGATCTGTGTATCGTTATGTTTTCTTGTACACGATCTGCGCATCGTTTGTTTTGTTGTAATTTAATTTCTACAATTAGAGTAATTCAAAATTATAATACAAGAAGAAGTACAAGACATAAGCAGGTCAAGGATGGAGATCCATGAAGGATACAAGATGAAAGAAATTATGAAGATTAGATCTTTATTTTATGCATTGTAGGGACCATACAAGGATCACAATGATTGCGTTTTGAATGCTTTATTTTAAGTTTTTATATTGTTTTATTTATGACATTTTTCACTTATAAATAAAAGACTTATGTTCCAAAGGTAAATTGGGGCAATACCTTTCCATATCATAACCCATTAAGTTCTGGATTTTTGGTTGGATGGGCTTCACAAAAGTGAGGGTGTTCTTTCATAATCTTGGACTGAGTGAGGGTGAATCTATACGGGGGTTCGTAAACTTTGATATGGTAGTACCCAACGAGAGACCAAAAGGCAAAGTTTTGGATCTTGAGGCATGAGATGATTTCTGCATTGGATGTGGATCATCAACCAAGAATTATAAGGAGTTATAATTAGTAATTGTTACCTTGAACACATAGGACTTAAGGCAGTGCAAAAGTACGTTGAGTCTTGTCTGGGATGGGATCTTGGAATATTTTATTCAAAGGGACGACAACAACTGAATAAAATGTGCTTTTTCTTATTTTAAATTGTTTAAATATAAGTATTTGCAATTTCAAACATACACTGATTTGTATGTCATTTATATTTTGTAGATAATGTCGAATGATAATTTGAAATTCTCTCTGCGTTCAATTGTTGGGAAAAACAAGCTCAATGAAACAAATTTCCTTGATTGGGAAAGGAATCTGAGAATCATTCTCAGGTCCGAGGGACGTGAGGACGTCCTAGCTACCCCTATCCCTTCTTTGACCGACACCTCATCAGATGAGGAGAAGGCAACAGAAACTAGGGTGAGGTCTGAGGCATTACCTGTAACTTGCCTCATGCTTGCTGCAATGGAGCCTGATTTGCAAAAGAGGTTTGAGCATTCTGATGCTTATACTATCATAATTCATAACTGAACTGAAAACGTTGTTTCAGGATCAGGCAAGGATAGAGCGATATGAGACTCACAAGGCTATACTTGATAGCAAGCTTGAGAGGGGAAAACCAGTGAGTCCTCATGTGATTAGCCTGACTGGGCTTTTTAAGAGGATGGAAAATCTGGGGACCTGATGGACCATAATTATACGGATCAAAAACACAGTAAAACCCACCAAATTAGACTGTTTGTCTATTTAACTTCTACTTGTTAGTCCCGATTTATTTCTACAGGGTATTTTGGCACTTAGAGAGAATACATGCTAAGGAGGAGTTTTTAAGCGGAAAATGAAGAACGAGTCATTTCAGGTCACGACCATGCTACACTCAAAATCAGCCTTAACATCCTTCATGGAACCGACTTGGAATCACTCAAATATTCTAGAACCGTCGGCAAATGGACAAGAATGCAAGGCAAAGGCACCGAGCCCGGTAAAGGCCAAACAAGGGCAATTTCATCTGATTTGGGATTTCGACCATGTTCCGAGCAAAATTTGGCTTAGGTTCCTTCTTGAGATCATCTTAGAATGACATTTTCATTCAGAATACACTCTCCAAAATCCAAGAAGCTCCGGTCAAATTCCGGTCAAACCGATGGCCTTTGGAGGATAAGGATAAGGATGACTCACCCCCTCCTCCTCTTCTAGAAGGGGCGGCTCCTCCCTCACATGGTGGCTCCTCCACTCTCCTCCCTCCACTTGGTGCCTCCTCCTCTCCTCCTCCCAAAGCCGCCGGCGGCTAAATGAGCCACCATGAGAATGTGACATGTGGAGGCTCCTCCTCCACATGCTCCTCCCCTTCTCCTCCACACTTGGATGCTCCTCCACATGCCACCATCTCCACCACCCATCCTCCTCCTCCTTGGCTATAAATATGAGAGCTCCTCCTCATTTGTAAATCATCCCATCCCATACTTGTACACACTTTAGAGAGAGAGAGAGAGGGCTTAACCCTCCTCTCTTCATTTTCAATAAAATTGTTCTTCGCTTTGGAAATAAAAGATTGCTCCCTTGGCGCTTCAACGGTTGTAAGTATTTCTTAGTATTTATTCAACTGTCTTTATTTCCTTAGTTATAATGTTTAGCGTGATGAATAGTAGCTAAACTAGTAGTTCGGTAGAAGGGGCGCACTTGTATTATAAATGTTTTAGATCTTACTCTTAGTACACCTTTGTATTCAAAACTTGTTCTATGTGCCATATATAGTCAGAGTTTCCAAGGTTGAGTGCCTGACAAGCAAAAAGCTCTTCCGTGGGAATTCGTGAACATACTCGGTAAGTGGAAGCTGTAACAAGCAAAACTTATCGAGGAGTTCGGCTTATCTTAAAAATCATTTGGAAACTGGACCAAAGGGATCAAATGGACGCACTTACGGCTAAGATACTTCGAAAGGAGGAATTAGTTTTGCTTAGAACAAGTGTTTTAAATGATGTTGCAAGTCTTGTGCTAGGAATAGCCTCGATTCATCTTTGAATGCTTAGCATGATCATGTCTTGCGCTAGAAATAGCCTCGATTCATCTTCGAACACTTGGTATGATCATTAGCGGTCAATGATAAACAAATATAATACAAGGCCCCTAAAACCGAATCATTTCCTTATAATCTATTATCAACTGCTGTAATTTACTTTCAGTTCTCAAAACACACTCAAACTCAAACCCAATCGCATTTAAATTCTGCATAAGCTTCATTAAAGAACAATTAATCCACACTGACTCCCTTGGGTTCGACCCCTACTTACCACTTGCTACCTAGTAGTAAAGTCGCGAGTAGCAGACTATTATAAATTTATTCTTGATGTTTGCACATAACAACTGTGCATCCATCAGGACCCCATATGACCAAGAGTTGGCCACTGATATTGTTCTTAGATCATTGCATGATGGTTTTGCACCATTCAGAATGCAATTGATAGAATGACAACAAATGTTCTCACATTAGAATATGATCTCACTTGGGTATTAGATACCGCTTGTGGTGCTCACATTATTTCTTATGTGCAGGAACTAAGAAATAAAAGGCAAGTGAAGAAGGGGGAGATAGACCTGCGTGTTGGAAATGGAGCAAGTGTTGCTGCACTTACCGTGGGAGATTTTAGTCTGTCTTTACCTTCGGGTTTCCTATTAGAACTGAATAATTGTTATTTTGTTCCATGCATTACCAAGAACCTTATTTCGGTTGCATTATTACATTCTGAGGGATTTGATTTTATCATTAAAGATGGATTTATGTCTGTTTTTAGAAACAATATTTTCTATGCTAATGCACCAATGAGTAATGGACTTTTTGTGTTGGATCTCAAATCGGATGTATATAATATAAATAAAAAAAGGCAAAAACCAAATAGTTTGAGTGAGGCCTACCTATGTCATTGTTGATTCGGCCATATTAGTGTGAATCGCATGAAGAAGCTCCATAAAGATGGACTTTTAAAAGACATCGATTATGAATCCATTAACACATGTGAATCATGTCTAATGGGCAAAATGACAAGGTCACCTTTCAAAGGAACCAATGAAAGGGCTACAGAATTGTTGGGCATAATACATACTGATGTATGTGGGCCAATGACCACAGAAGCTAGAGGTGGCTGCAGATACTTCATTATATTTACTGATGACATGAGTAGATATGGATATATTTACTTAATGTCACATAAATCGGAATCCTTTGAAAAGTTCAAGGAATTCCAGAATGAAGTAGAGACTCAAAGTGGCAAGAAAATAAAAGCACTTCGATCTGATCGTGGTGGTGAGTACTTGAGCCACGAATTTGATCATCATTTGAAAAACTGTGGGATAGTAACACAGTTGTTTACCCCAGGAACACCACAGCTGAACTGTGTGTCTGAAAGGAGAAACAGGACCTTGTTAGACATGGTCCGATCAATGATGAGTTTTGATGATCTTCCAGTATCCTTCTGGGATATGCCCTCACTACCGCTGTACTTACATTAAACAGGACTCCGTCAAGAACTGTAGACAAAACTCCATATGAGATATGGACTGGAAAGGTTCCAAAGTTGTCTTTTCTGAAAATATGGGGATGTGAAGCTTATGTAAAGCGTTAACAAACAGAGAAGCTTGCCCCAAAATCAGATAAATGCTTTTTTTATAAGATATTCAAAAGGAAGTTTTGGATATTACTTCTACAATCCAACTCATCAAAAGGTGTTTGTTGCAATGGATAGTGTCTTTTTGGAAAGAGAGTTCCTTTCCAACAAGTCAAGTGGGAGAAATATTCATCTTGAAATAGTTCAAGATGATGAAGAGAAATGAACTCAACAACAAGATGCCATGGATGATGTCGATGATGAGATGATTACTTTTGAAGGCTTAGGGCCTCAGATCATCCAAGAGCCGGAACAAGAGGATCTACAAACAGTTGTGGATCATGTTCCGGATTCAGTTGTTGAACAAGTTGAACCCACTCGTAGATCGAAAAGGCCAAGGGTACAACTAAGACGTTATGATGATTTCAACTTGAATGTAAGCCTTGATGTTCTTATGTTAGAACATAGTGAGCCTTCTACATATAAGCAAGCAATGACGAGTCTAGACTCCAAGAAATGGCTTGAGGCCATGAGGTCCGAAATGGATTCGATGTTTGAAATTCAAGTATGGGACTTGATAGATTTGCCAAATGGGGTAAACCCATAGGAAGCAAATGGATTTTTCAACTCAAAACTGACAAGGATGGAAATGTATCTGTTTACAAGGCAAGACTAGTTGCCAAAGGTTTTAGACAGATTCATGGTATAGACTATGACGAGACATTTTCACCAGTTGTCATGATTAGATCCATTAGGATAATCCTAGCTATTGCCTCATATTATGACTATGAGATATGGCAAATGGATGTCAAAACCGCTTTTCTAAATGGTTTTTTGGAAGAGGATGTGTACATGACACAACCTGAAGGTTTTGAAGATCCAAATGATGCTGGGAAGGTATGCAAGCTTAAGAAGTCTATTTATGGACTTAAGCAAGCATCCAGGAGTTGGAACTTTCGATTTGATGAAACGATCAAAGAGTTTGGTTTCATTAGATGTGAAGAGGATCCTTGTGTTTACAAGAAGTTTAGTGGGAGTAAGGTAGCCTTCTTAGTCTTGTATGTGGATGACATACTACTTATTGGGAATGACATTCCGATGCTAGAGTCCGTAAAGGAATGGCTGAAGAAATGTTTCTCAATGAAAGACTTAGGAAAGGTCGAGTACATACTTGGAATTAAGATCTACAGAGATAGATCTAAGAGGCTTCTTGGATTGAGTCAAGGAACTTATATTGATAAGATTCTTGATAGATTCAAGATGCAGGATTCCAAGAAGGGGTTTTTACCCATGCAACATGGTGTATATCTCAGCAAGACGCAGTGTCCTAAAACACCTGCTGAGCTTGAGAAGATGAACAAAATCCCATATGCTTCTGCTATAGGATCTATCATGTATGCCATGGTATGTACACGTCCTGATGTTGCATATGCTTTGAGCATGTGTAGCAGATACCAATCAAGTCCTGGAGAAGTACACTGGAGTGCAGCTAAGAATATCATGAAGTACTTGAGAAGGACCAAGGATGATTTCTTAGTATATGGGGGAGATAAAAAATTAATCGTACAAGGCTATACTGATACAAGCTTTCAGACTGACCGAGATGGCTTTGAGTTTCAATCTGGTTATATCTTCATCCTTAACGGAGGAGCTGTGAGCTGGAAGAGCTCCAAGCAGGATACAGTAGCAGATTCTACAACAGAGGTTGAGTACATTGCTGCTAGTGAAGCAGCAAAGGAGGCCGTTTGGATGAGGAAGTTCCTAGATGAACTCGGTATTGTTCCTAGCATTGCAGCGCCTATCGACATCTATTGTGACAACAATGGTGCCATAGCCCAGGCAAAAGAACCGAGTTCAAGCTCCAAATCCAGACACGTTATGAGGAAGTATCACCTTATTCGACGCATCATCACTGAGGGTGACATTAGGATGTGTAAGGTGCATACTGATGACAACATTGCAGATCCATTGACCAAGCTTATGCCTAGGCCCAAGCATGAGAGTCACACTAGGGCTAAGGGTCTCAAGCACATTAGAGAATGGCTTTGAGTTTGCTTTTATATTACATTGTGTATTTATGAGTGTTGGACACTAGTTTTATGTTTGACTTGATGATGTTATGATATATGATATTTCATCCTTATTTAAATATTGTTTAGATCGATATTGAATAACCTGTCCAAATAATTCATTATTAACAAATGGGATCACTTTAAGTGTTATGGTGAATGAAACCCCATTAAGTGAAATGAAGTTTTGAATTATTGAAAGTCTATAGTTTGAAATCATCAAATGGACATGGATGATTTTATTAGTGACTATATTGTAAGTTGACTGATAGCGCCAGGTTTCATGGGCTATAGGGACATGGAGATGTCTAGTCATTTACATATATGTGTATGGATGATACATGTAAGACTGGCCCACCTTAAGACTCTCCAAAAGAGATTGTAAAGTTTTAAGTTAAACCAGGATTAGTAGATTCCTCATACATGAGTATGTTGTGGTCTCACTTGATGATTGGTATTTCTTTGACACTATTAAACGCTTTCCGTAAAAGGAAGTTATAAAGGCAGTTGTTAGGATTGCAAAAAGTTGAGTGGGAGACATAGTCATACAAGATTGGAGAAGTCCTCCTAGTTCCTGTATACTGTGATACATTGAACAGGATTGGTGTCTCGGCCACTTGAAGAGCGAGAACTGAAAATGCATGGCCATGCTCGGATGATTATTTGCAATCATCCGTTTAATTGACAGTTCAAACTCAGAGTTCAAGAAACACATTTGACATTAGATATGAATGTCACCATATCATCAAATAAGACATTAAGATACAAAAGTATCTTATATTGCACACGTGTTTAAGGACAAGTGTGAGATTGAAGGAATTGTGTACTTTAATTCAATGTGCAATGACTAAACTTGGAGTAGGACAATTAACGGAGATAATTCAATCCAATTATTTTAGGAGTCGTAGTGCTTTGCTAGAAGCCAACTACGATTAATGAGGTCAAACAGGTTAAACTCATAGCTATTATAATCGGGTCCTATGAGGTCACTGACGCGCGTCGTTTGACGCGTCAAACTTAAATTTATTTTTTCTCCTGCTATTAGCTAGTAAAGCGGCAAGCGGGGTCGAACCCAAGAGAGCTGGTTGTTGAAGTTGTTCCTGAAAACAATTAAATAAAAGGGGGTTTTGTAAACAAGTATCATAAAAGCACGAGAGAAAAGAATAACGAAGAGTTCAGTAAGAGAAAGCATTCAGTTTAGGGTTTCTATTGTGACACGTTTATCATTGACTGCTAATTATCTAATTTCAGGTTTCTAAGTGTGGTTACTCCGTTTCAGGCTATAACCCAAAGTATTCCGTTTCAGGCAATACACCACAATCTAATCCGTTTCAGGCATTAGACTTCTAGTTCTCCTAAATCTAATAATCAAGGATATGCATTATTTAATCTAGGTGTTCTTACTCGTTTTTACGGGAAAGTCTCAAACAAGTATTAACGATAAGAACTGAATTATTCGGCTAAGCTTTACGGGTAAGTCTCAGCTTAGCTTCACAATTCAACCCTTAATATTAGGCACAAGAACTAGAGAAACAAGAAATTGCATTAAGTAAAAAGTCTCAAAACGATTTTCATAATGAACGAAACCCTAAACCGAATTAAAGGTTTAGCTACTCATAGTCATGGAAAACAAATGCAGAATTTAATGATGAAAACAAGTAGAAAATTCTTTGCTTCGTCGAAAGGTTGCGTCTTTGTCTTTTCCAGAGCCGTCTCAGTCTTCGTAGAATGATGGATGATGAAAACCGTAGCTCAAACTTCTTATTTATAATAAACTGGGATTTCCAAATCTGTTTTGGGCTGGAATTATCAAAATTCGGACTTGCTGACGTCATCAAACGGCCTGCTGACGTCAGCCCTCGCCGACTTGGCGCGTTTTCCCCTTGCATTAGCGGCGCGTTCTCCTTTAGCGTTGCTGCTAATGCTTAGCGAAAACGCAATCCGCACTGAGTTGCAGTCATTCTTCTGCGCGCCAAATCTGACTTCGACTCTAGATTTGACCTCTTGGATGACCTCGGTTGTTCTCGGTGTGAACTAGCGAGTTGTAGGGAATTGAGTCACCTTCGCAATGGTATATGACTCGTATTTTTCTAATCAAAGGTCCATTCCCAACGTCTCGTTGAACGTCCAGAGGTCTGATTTGGCATTGTGATGTTTTCGGCCTAAAACGCCGTCTTTATGCGCTTTTCCTCCTAGAGCTTCCGAAACACCTGAAATGCAAAATCATACTAAAAAGTAAATGTTCGCATATAAAAGTGTCGAAATAAATAGGATTAGTTGATTCGACGAGTCGTATAAATACGACTCATCAAACCACACCACACTTAAACATGTTCGTGTCGAACAAGAACTAAGTCATAGAAGGAAAATAAATGCACACCACAATTTCTTCGACGTCCTGGATAGTACTACATGAAAATGAGCTGCTAGTCTAAATTCCTCCTTTCTATACATCGCTCAATCGGTACTCAAATCATTATGCTTAACACAGAATTAACTTTGATACATGTTACCTTTTGAGCTAAAATTCAAATCAATTTGGATGAATGAGAGATAGTCCTCTTTAGACCCATGATCTGCATTCGCTGTTCCGAACTCTCGCTATATGGTTATATATCATTGTTTTTTCTTGCACGTGATTCATTCGAGCTTCAAGGTTTTCTGAGCTTTCTTTCTTTTGTTGGACAGCTTTTGTAGTGAATTTCTTTGGCCTTTGGCTCTTGATGTAACAATGGTGCACTTCACTTTTATTGTATGAAACTTCACAATGTGGCTATTTTTTTCTTGAAGCCTTGCGCCTGTATTGGGAATTGCTTGTCCTTTTCTTTTCTTTGACGAAGGTCCAATCATCGTCCGCAAGCATATGGAAATACCTCCATGCTCTCACTCATCCTTGTCCTTTTGACGCGAGTCAAGTCGATGGTCGCTTGTCTGTTTTCCCGGCTACTCGGACTAGAGATTGGACGGTGTGTTGTTTTCCCGTCCCACTTGACCGCATAAGCACTGCAGTGGCGGAGAAGACTCTTAACCATGTCGTCTTGAAGTGCTAGCCTCCACGAAATCCACATAACCATATAACTCAAAATTCGGTCCTTTGAATGCTTCGTCAAGTCTCTCTAGGACATTTCTATCAACTCCACATCCATGCTTATCTCAACTCAATAGGACACGTAGTAGGTTAAATTCACACGTAATCGCACAAATCAGATTTCACGGGAGAAATACATGTAGTCGGGATCATTTCACATACTCATACGTCAATACTGTGTATCCAAGAAACAGAGAAATTTCATACTTCATCAGAATTTTTTTTTAAAAAAAAGAGGGAAACGTGCAGACACTATGCAGGTGCAAACAAATAAATATGCTGACACAACAGACTGACTCTCCCACCCCACACTTTTGAACAAAGCCGTGTCCTCACGGTACGACTTAAATTCAAAGACACAGACTATGTAAACCACAAAACGTAGGGAAAAACAATAGAGAATAAAAGTGAAAGGCACTCCCCTCGTTTCGTCGCGTGATGGGAAGAATTTTGGTCAAACGAGTCGGTCAACGCCGGTCAATGATCAACCGCGTCTGCTTTAGACGTTACCTTAATGTTGGCGGAAAACGCGGTCGGCACAATGTTGAGGGCAGACGCGGTAAACACTGAGGTGCGCTATTTCCTGCTCGAAAAGCATCTCTTTCCCAAAGGATAATGTGACGAACATGACTCAAGATTCAAATTAAAGAAAAAACAAAAGAATAAAAATAAACTGAAAAAAACAAAACTTTTGCCGGGCTGCCTTCCTGCGAGCGCCTTTGTTTTACGTCGTTGGCTCGACGGTACCTCTTTAGGGATCACAAGTTAGGATCACATGGACGTGTGAGGTCAAACTTTGCCTCAGCGACCCCTTCAATCCGCTCAAAACCCTCATCTAGTGGTGCTCTCGTGTCTCTCCATCCGGGTTTCCATTCGAACGTGCCATGTCTCGGTCGCTTCTTCATGTATAAACAATCATCATCTTCATAAATATAAAAATCTGACGTCTTGCCACCAAACGTAAGTAAGAACACGCCTGTGTCCATGTCTATCTTGGTTTTAGTGGCAAGGAGGAGTGGTCGTCCCAAAATAGGTGCTGGAGGATCATTATCTCTAGCATCTCCCATCTGCAAAACATAAGAGTCAACATCACGGGTGATTGTGAAGGCACCTGGGTCCTTACACTCTTCAGATGGTGCTGCTTGACTCGTAGCACGTAGGTGTTCCACCGTTGGCTTTTCCGGCTCATGCTTCACCTCGAACTCGTCTTCCAGCTCATCATTATCGATCACATGGTCTTCAGGAGCTATCACCTGCACAGAAAATGAAGGAAAAGGGCCAGTTCTAAGTTGGGCATCAGTGTGGGTCACGTCCGCTGTAGACGTTATGCACGCGTCCGGCCTTAACATTACAGGCGCGTTCGCTTCAGACATTAGCGTCGAGCTAATGTCTTCTTCGGACGCGATCCGCTCTGACTCCGACTCGTTTTCGCCATTTTCTGCACCCGATTCGTCCACCACTGCCAATGTACTGATGTCTCCTCTCGGGTTAGGCACTGTTGCGGGTAAGATTGTGACGGAGGTGTTGCATGTGATGTCGGGCACGATCTGCACTGAATCAGCTTCTACTGTCTATGCCTTATCATCCGTTTTGTGCAGCTGACCTTGTCTCGATCTGTGTGCCATATCATCTATCAGGTCCCAGACATCATATATGGGTAAATCCCATACCAAACCTCCTGCTGCAGCATCAAGCATAGAATTCTCTAGTAGCGTCATCACACCAAAAAATCTCTTGAGAAGGTATGAATCGGTGAATCCATGGTATGGACAGCTTCCCTGAAGAGCATCGAAGCGCACATAGTACTCATAAAGTTTTTTGTTCTGGAATTGCTCAAGATAATCTGCTCGCGGACTTCCAATCGAAGAGATGGCAAAGAAAACTCCTTTAGAAATTGGGCTCGTAGATCCCAATAATTGTCTTCATAGTCGGCACCTGATGAGTAATACCAAGATATTGCGGAGTCAGTTAAAGAAAACTTAAAATATTTAAGCTTAAACCTCTCTAATGACTCGTCTTTAGGCTTCATGCGGCTGCAGACGGAGTGAAACGTTCTCACATGCGTCACGGGGTCTTCTCCGATGGCACCTGCAAATATGGGGAGATGCCGAATCATCCAAAACTTTACCTTGCTGCCCTCGTATTCATCTTCCTCATCGTCTTCATCGTCACAAAGCTCTCTGCTATAATAAGAAGACATAGAGAACCGCAAAAGAAAAAAACAAAAAACAGAAAAATAAATAATAAAAAACAAAAAGAACAACTTCACCGAAGCGCTGCTCCCCGGTAACGGCACCAAAATTTGACGCGCGTCGTTTGACGCGTCAAACTTAAATTTATTTTTTCTCCTGCTATTAGCTAGTAAAGCGGCAAGCGGGGTCGAACCCAAGAGAGCTGGTTGTTGAAGTTGTTCCTGAAAAACAATTAAATAAAAGGGGGTTTTGTAAACAAGTATCGTAAAAGCACGAGAGAAAAGAATAACGAAGAGTTCAATAAGAGAAAGCATTCAGTTTAGGGTTTCTATTGTGACACGTTTATCATTGACTGCTAATTATCTAATTTCAGGTTTCTAAGTGTGGTTACTTCGTTTCAGGTTATAACCTAAAGTATTCCGTTTCAAGCAATACACCACAATCTAATCCGTTTCAGGCATTAGACTTCTAGTTCTCCTAAATCTAATAATCCGGGATAGGCATTATTTAATCTATGTGTTCTTACTCGTTTTTACAGGAAAGTCTCAAACAAGTATTAATGATAAGAACTGAATTATTTGGCTAAGCTTTACGGGTAAGTCTCAGCTTAGCTTCAATTCATCCCTTAATATTAGGCACAAGAACTAGAGAAAAACGAAATTGCATTAAGTAAAAAGTCTCAAAACGATTTTCACAATGAACGAAACCCTAAACCAAATTAAAGGTTTAGCTACTCATAATCATGGAAAACAAATGCAGAATTTAATGACGAAAACAAGTAGAAAATTCTTCGCTTCGTCGAAAGGTTGCGTCTTCGTCTTCTCTAGAGCCGTCTCAGTCTTCGTAGAATGATGGATGATGAAAACCCTAGCCCAAACTTCTTATTTATAATAAACTGGGATTTCCAAATCTGTTTTGGGCTGGAATTATCAAAATTCGGACTTGCTGACGTCATCAAACGACCTGCTGACGTCAGCCCTCGCCGACTTGGCGCGTTTTCCCCTTGCATTAGCGGCGCGTTCTCCTTTAACATTAGCGTTGCTGCTAATGCTTAGCGAAAACGCGATCCGCAGTGAGTTGCGGTCCTTCTTCTGCGCGCCAGTTCTGACTTTGACTCTAGATTTGACCTCTTGGATGACCTCGGTTGTTCTTGGTGTGAACTAGCGATTTGTAGTGAATTGAGTCACCTTCTCAATTGTATATGGCTCGTATTTTTCTAATCAAAGGTCCATTCCCAGCGTCTCGTTGAACGTCCAGAGGTCTGATTTGGCATTGTGATGTTTTCGGCATAAAACGCCGTTTTTATGCGCGTTTCCTCCTAGAGCTTCCGAAACACCTGAAATGCAAAATCATACTAAAAAGTAAATGTTCGCATATAAAAGTGTCGAAATAAATAGGATTAGTTGATTCGACGAGTCGTATAAATACGACTCATCAGTCACACACTTAGAGTTGACGGACTAGATCAACGGGAAAGATGGTTAATTATTAATAGATATTAGATATTATTAATAATAAGGCTTATTATTTATTTAGGAAATAAATAATAAATTAGTGAGGCAATTAGAGATTAATGGGGGAAAATGAATGCCTAATATATGGGGCCGGTCATATCCCATTGATACTGCCAATCAAATACTCATAATGATAAAAGGAATAATTATGAACATTAAACTGACGAGATTGATTCGTTGATGAGGATCAGAAGAAGAGGAGATTAAAAAAAGGTTTTTTTTGCTCTTCGGGTGAAAGAATCTCACGAAAAACACCATCATTCCAAAAAAAAAAAGCAATCTGATTGCTTCCCTTCATCCATTCGTCTTAGTAGTCGAAGACAAGAGGATCTAGCCGGGCTCGTGTAGACCAACTAGAGGAGCAACACGTGGGGCTCTCATCTCTTTCGTTCCTACCCGATCAGGTCTGGTTCACGCATCAAAAGGTATTCCTATGAACTATCAATTGTGCTTGTAAATCCAACTATTAGATGTTTAGATATGATCTGAAATTCCGATCAATGCATCTATTAAAAACCTACACCACCATCATCATCTAAGTCACGAGGCAGCACACCTGTACAACATAGTCATGTGAGCCAAACAGACGAAACAGGAGAAATATTAATATAAAAAAATTGGTATAGCGAACCTGAAATGAACCTCGAATCTGAAATGTTTTAGACTAAACATAATCAACCATCAAACCACCGCCCTTTATCTTTGTCAAATCTAATTTTTATTTATTCCATTATCCGGTCCTAACTTTTATGCTCAAATTAAATATTTATTATATCTGCATCAATTTCCAGCATAACACGTAGTATCATTTTTGTTATTTACATATTAGTCCTTCAAGATCGTTAAAACTAGCATCACGCCCCCCGTTGAGGTGCTCGGTTTCACCAGCTACCAGTAACCTAATCTTCTTCTTCTCTCTCGTCTCGTCAACTCCGTCGATGCCGGCGGCCGTCTAACTAACGCTTCTGTTCCCTGTGGTCACGCTCAAGGTTTGGTTGTTGGCTCAGCAAGTATGGCTTCCTCGACCCTGCTTTCAAGCCTTAATCTCTCTTCGTCGTTCGTCGGACAGAAACTGTAACTACCTCGAACCCTTATCAGTCTTGGTTTTCCATAAACTTGGATTGGGTGCCTACATTTTTCCATATATTTGTGTTTTCTTGTGTCTTATACCAATTGTGATGGCTGTGTAACTTTACTTTCTTTTAATTTGTTTGCAGCTCCACTCGAAATAAACATGCTACTCCAGGAATAGTGATATTCAAAAGCCCAAAATGCTCGGTTGACTCACCATATGGAGGTATTACATACATACATACATTTTTATAGACAATTGATATTTACAGAACGACTTCTAGGCTGTTACGGTTTCTTGAGCCCCAATGTGATGATGAACAATTTACACGCCAAAAAAATCACCAATGCTATAATGAACATTCTCTCATTTTGATATGTGATCAAATGAAAATGTCAACTTGAGTATTTGAAACTTATTTTGTTTATAGGTTCTTTCAAAAAAAAGTAGATCATTTTTTTCTTTTGTAAATTTGAGGGGGTTCTGTGTCAATACAACCACCTGATGATACTTAAATGCTGATATTGTAGTTTCACTGGCTTTGGATTTTCCTCATCTGTAAAACCATCAAGTTAACACTCGTTATTATTCAATCATAGCAAGGCATGGTTTTTATGCATCATAGACGGACACAGTTACCTTTGTGCAGCATACTGATTACTGACCATTTTCTGGCTTACATAACTTTTGATGCTATCTCTTTTCATTGGGGCCCTTTCAGTTTTTGTTAGGTTTAGTACGGTAACTACAAATTCGCAGGGGTTTGAGAACCTAGAGGGTACAACATAGCAGATGCTATTAACTATTAACTTTCACGGTTTTATACTCTATTGGATGTACCAAACCATACTCAGTTTGTTTGTCCCACTAGGTAATGTCCAGAAGTTCCCTAGATCGAGTGTATGGGATCCGTATAAACGTCTTGGTGTAAGTCCCGGTGCTTCAGAGGAAGAAATTTGGAGTTCCCGCAATTTTCTTTTGCAGCAATATGTTGGGCATGAGAGCAGTGAAGAATCTATAGAAGCCGCCTTTGAGAGAATTTTGATGGACAGTTTTTGGAAGAGGAAGAAGTCCAAAATTAACTTGAAAAGCAAATTGAAAAAACAAGTGGAAGAGTCTCCTTCATGGGTAAAAAATCTACTGAATTTCGTTGAACTTCCTCCAAAAGAAGTTATCTTCAGGCGACTGTTCCTCTTTGCATTTATGGGTGGTTGGAGTATTATGAATTCTGCTGAAGGTGGACCAGCTTTTCAGGTTAGCTCACATATCTCATTTTATAAGTGCTTACACTAACATGATCTAAGAATGCTCTTCTATCCAGCTAAACATAATTTCCCATTCCCTCATATATCATTTACCGTGATCGCATTTGTGACCTCGTACTTGTAAACGCAACCTCGTGCAGGTAGCAGTTTCTCTTGCCGCTTGCATATATTTCCTTAATGAGAAAACAAAGAGCGTAGCAAGAGCTTCTCTTATCGGGTATGTTTTGCTTCTGTGCACAACACTTCACAATAAAAGTGCAGCGAACATTGTATTCTGTTGGCTCAAGAAATGACTCATTTACAGATTCGGAGCCTTGGTGGCTGGTTGGGTATGTGGCTCTTTCCTTGTTCCAATGATCCCTTCAGTTCTACTTCGGCCGACATGGACACTAGAGCTTCTAACATCACTAGTGGTATATGTGTACTTGTTTCTTGCCTGTACGTTCCTCAAGTAAGCATGCATCTACCTCAAGTAAGCATGCATCTACCTCTTCAAAGCGGCTCAACGTCAACGTCAAGGGAAGACGAAAGGGCCTACCTTAGGTTTTGCCTAGGCATGGTAATGGGTGAATTTCATGTTAGTCTGCTGCAACCACAGGAATTGGGTTGTACATTTAGACTTTTGTGTCTCTGATTCTGCTGAAAATGATTGAAGGAATGAGCAATTCGTAGTACTGGTTTCTTTAGGGCTTCAAATCAATGACAGACTTGGATATCGTTTGAATCGTGATATCACTTTCCTTATTCAATATTTCTGTACTAATTGGGTTTTCAGAAATTGAATCGGGTAAGACAAACAAGAGAATAGTTGGAATAATTTTTGGAAAAAAATAGAGTAGCGATTGAGGACTTGTTGCTGTATTGTTTCATTCCCAGAACACTATCTTCCTCTACACCATCAGATTGATCGCTTTTTTCCTAGTTTAAACATGATAGTTAAAACCCAATAGCGATTCGGCTTTGTAACTGAACGTTGCGCGCCCAACAATACTCCGTAATTTTTGAGTTATACTCTTGAACACTAAAATCATTCAACAAATCAAAACTTGAGCATAAATGAAATGTCGTAACGATTGAATTTCATATTGTGCAACATCTTACAATATTCGAGAATCAGGGTGTTCTACAATTTGAACCCTTCTACCCATTTGAATACGAAAATGAAACACATACAAGTTTACTATTATTTTATGTACAACTTGACACTATTACAACCATGTGTCCCTTATCCATTCATAAGTGCAACCTTAGCCAATCACGAGTGACGCGCGTCGTTTGACGCGTCAAATTTAAATTTATATTTTCTCCTGATATTAGCTAGTAAAGCGGCAAGCAGGGTCTAACCCAAGAGAGCTGGTTGTTGAAGTTGTTCCTGAAAACAATTAAATAAAAGAGGATTTTGTAAACAAGTATCGTAAAAGCACGAGAGAAAAGAATAACGAAGAGTTCAATAAGAGAAAGCATTCAGTTTAGGGTTTCTATTGTGACACGTTTATCATTGACTGCTAATTATCTAATTTCAGGTTTCTAAGTGTGGTTACTCCGTTTCAGGTTAAAACCTAAAGTATTCCGTTACAGGCAATACACCACATTCTAATCCGTTTCAGGCATTAGACTTCTAGTTCTCCTAAATCTAATAATCCGGGATAGGCATTATTTAATCTAGGTGTTCTTACTCGTTTTTACGGGAAAGTCTCAAACAAGTATTAACGATAAGAACTGAATTATTCGGCTAAGCTTTACGGGTAAGTCTCAGCTTAGCTTCACAATTCAACCCTTAATATTAGGCACAAGAACTAGAGAAATAAGAAATTGCATTAAGTAAATAGTCTCAAAACGATTGTCACAATGAACGAAACCCTAAACCGAATTAAAGGTTTAGCTACTCATAGTCATGGAAAACAAATGCAGAATTTAATGATGAAAACAAGTAGAAAATTCTTCGCTTCGTCGAAAGATTGCGTCTTCGTCTTCTCCAGAGCCGTCTCAGTCTTCGTAGAATGATGGATGCTGAAAACCCTAGCCCAAACTTCTTATTTATAATAAACTGGGATTTCCAAATCTATTTTGGGCTGGAATTATCAAAATTCGGACTTGATGATGTCATCAAACGGCCTGCTGACATCAGCCCTCGCCGACTTGGCGCGTTTTCCCCTTGCATTAGCGGCGCGTTCTCCTTTAACATTAGCGTTGCTGCTAATGCTTAGCGAAAATGTGATCCGCACTGAGTTGCAGTCCTTCTTCTGCGCGCCAGTTCTGACTTCGACTCTGGATTTAACCTCTTGGATGACCTCGGTTGTTCTCGGTGTGAACTAGCGAGTTGTAGGTGACGGAGCCCACTGCACTGTCGTTAAGGTGCAATGTTCTCTGTACAAATAAATTTATATTTTCTGCTACTCGCGACTTCACTACTGGGTAGTAATTGGTAAGTAGGGGTCGAACCCAAGGGAATTAAGGGGATACGTTGTTCTTTAAGGGATTTGTACAGCGAGGGAGCGTGTTTTAAGGTTGGTTGAGTTTTAGCGGTTATGACTAAGTAACTTTTTTGGTTGTTTTTGGTTTTGAGTGCGGAAAAGTAAATTACAGAAAATAAATACTGAAAAGTAAAAAGAAAGGCTTACGGTGGGTGATGCGTGATTTGCGAGTCCTCCGGAAGATGAGTGCAGTGATTAAGGCAGTTATACTAGAAAAGTAAATACAGGGGGGTTTTGTAATTCAAGGAAAACATTCGGTTTCAGGGGCCTTGTATCATAGTTGTTTATCATTGACCGCTAATGATCATACTAAGTGTTCAAAGATGAATCGAGGCCATTTCTAAGCGCAAGACTTGCAACATCGTTTAAAACACTTGTTCTACTTAAGACTAATTCCTCCTTTCGAAGTATCTTAGCCTTATGTGCATCCATTTGATCTTCTGTTACGATTTCCCAAAATGGTTTTTAAGATAAGTCGAACTCCTCAGATAAGTTTTGCTTGTTACAGCTTCCACTTACCGAGTATGTTCACGAATTCCCACGGAAGAGCTTTGCTTGTTACAGCTTCCACTCAACCTTGGAAATTCTGACTATATATGGCACATAGAACAAGTTTTGAACACAAAGATGCACTAGGTGCAGGGTCTAAAACATTTTACAATACAAGTACACCCCTTTAACCGAATAAAGAGTTTAGCTACGAATATCCATAGAGGTGGATACCATAGCTAAATACTCGGGGGTTTTTGAAAACAGTAAGAGGAGAGGGGGTGGAATACTCAAGAACCAACAGGAGTATTCCCAATTCCTACTGAATACTCAAGAACCAACAGGAGTATTCTCTACAGTATTATAATACTCAAGAACCAACAGGAGTATTATAATTTCAAACCGTTATAATACTCAAGAACCAACAAGAGTATTATTTCATAAACCAAACTTACAAAGTAACACAAACTTAGAGAGAGAAGTGAAATGTTGATTTTTGGATGATACAAATGAGGAGGAGGATGGCCTCCTTTTATAGGCTAGAGGGAGGAGAATGGAGGGCTTGGATTGATCTTCATCCAAGGGTGGAGGAGGAGGGGAGGAGCTTGTGGAGGAGAAGCCAACACATGGCAACTTCTCATGGTTGCTCATTTAGCCGCCGGTTGGAGGTTGTCCAAGGAGGAGAGCTTGTGGCTTTGGCCACCTCTTGCCAAAGCCACCGGTCATGGAGGGGAAAGAGGGGAGGAAGGCCACCCATGAGTCACTCCTTCACCAAAAACCGTCGGTCACCTTGGCAAATGGATGAGTTTTGTGAGTTTTGTGCAGTCTTTTCACAGAACTATCAGTCCAATTTCACTCCGGTCTGACTTTGGTTGTTCCTTGGTTTGATTTGATTTGAGTAATTCAATGTCAGGATCTTGAGATTTCTTCATTCAGCGTCTGATCTTGACCTTGGAATGACTCGTAATATCTTTTCAGCGTAAAATCCTCTCCTTAGCGTGTTTTCTCTCTAAGCGCCAAAATACCGTGTAGAAATATATCGGGACTAACAAGTAGAAGTTAAATAGACAAACAGTCTAATTTGGTGGGTTTTACTGTGTATTTGATTCGTATAATTATGGTCCATCAGATTACCCCACACTTTTAGTTGTTCGTCCCGAACAATGCTATTAAAGGGCGGCACACTAAGTAAGTTTTGTTGAAATATGAAAATTAGACTGCGGTACTAGATTTATCCTAATTCATGCATTGCTTACTTATTACCAAATTGAACTGTGTAAATAAATAGAAGAAACTTGATACTTGTACCTCCGTGCTGTGATGCAAATTATTCTGGATGTTTCGGGAGATAGCCCTTTTTAGGCTCCTGGACTGCAACCTCGGGACCGTCTCGCACTATATGGTTTCCTTGCAGCTTTCTCTAGCACGTGATTCGGTTCGGGTTTCACTGGTTTGAGTACTTTGATTTTCTTTTGGCGAGGGACTGCTTTTGTAGTGAATCGGCCTTTGGCCTTTGATTTGACTCTTTGAGTACTTCACTTTTTGTTCGGTTAAAACTTTCACAATTTTGGGCCTTTGGCCTCTTGATTTGCTTCTTTGAGCTTTTTGCGTCTTTGTGACTTGCTAGTCCATTTTCTCAAGCCTTTTTGGGAGGTCCAATCATCGCCCGCAAGCCTATGGAAATACCTCCCCGCTCCTCTCATCCTTGTCGTTTCGCGCGGGTTAAGATGAGGGTCGCTCATCTATTTTCTCGGCTACTTTGACTAGAGAGAGGACGGTCTGATTCCCGTCCTCGCCTTTTTTCTTTTTGCATAAACACTGCATGGCGGAGATGACTTCAATCTTCACTGAAACCCGAAGTGCAGCCTCCACTGACTTCGAAAACCATATAGTTTGATTCGATCCTTCGATTGCTTGCCAAGCCTCTCTAGGGCATTTCTATCAACTCCATATCCCTAGTTTATCTCAGCACAAAGGGACAAATGAGAAGTTACGTTCTAAGTTTTTAGACAGTTGAATTTTCACAAGGTAAATGCATGAATTTTAGATCTATCTTTTTCACATTCTTAAGTTCATATTTTCAAAAAGATAATATTAGAAAAAGAAAAAGAAAAACATGTTATTTATTTATGTACACATGCGGATCTCACCCCACACTTTTGAACGAAGGCGTGCCTTTCATCACTACTTAGTTCAAAAGCCATGCAAGCAGACAATTACGAGAAGGAAATGATATTAAGGAAAGGTAAGATCAGAACTCCCTTTTTGTGTCGAATGACATGGCATGAGGCTGGATAATCGAGGGAGTTCGGCTGGGGCCTTGAACTCTCAGCGCAGGCCCGGTAAATTCACAGAAGCTGCCTGGCTGATCCGATCGTGCTCCAAAAACCAATTCCTAAATAGTCAAATCATTCTATGCACCAAGTGGGTGAGAGCGACTTATTGATAAAAACTAAAAGACAGAAAATAAAAAGACAGAAAGCAAGATAGTGTCGGGTTACCTCCCGACCAGTGCACTTGTTTAACGTCGTTGGCTCGACAGTACCTTATTCCTGGATCACTGGTTGGGGTCCCATGGGTGGCTTAGGTCGAATTTCGCCACTGTTCCTGTGTTGGTTTTTGCCTTACCTTTACCTGATTTCTTGTGAGCAGATGTGCTTGGGTTAGAGCTCTATGGTTTTGGTGTTTTTTCTTTCCATTGTTTCTGAGAAGGCGGGGGACCTTTGACCATAGCTGCTGGTCTTGTTACTCTTTCGGTCTCCTTCGATAGGTCAGAAATCTGTGTACCGTGATCTGAGATAGGTATAATGTCTGGCGGTTTCTTTGTATCCGTGCGGCTATTATCAATGTAGAAATGTGCGATTTTGCCTCCGAACTTAAGCGATAATGAGCCCTTGCCCACATCGATCCTTGCTTTAGTAGCGTAGAGGAATGGTCGTCGCAAGATTATTGTTGGAGGGTCGTCTTCGCGGGTCTCTTCCGTTTGTATCACATAGAAGTCTGCAGCAACGACGAGCTCTCCCACATGGAGTATTACATCTTCTAGCACTCCAATCGGACGGATGCACGATTTATCTCCTAGCTCGATATTTGACCTAGGTGGTTTTAACGGACCAAGTCCTAATAAGTAATGTAAGGAGGAGGGCATGGCGTTGACAGCAGCTCCAAGATCGACTAAGCACTTATGAATCTGTGCTTCACCAATACTACAGGTGACTGTGAAGGCCCCTGGGTCTTTATCTCTTTCCGGTTGTGGCTCGTGATTTGAAGTGAGGGCTCTTTCTATTGTCGGGCCATTCTGCCCGTTCCTTGGCTTAGGATTTGTATAATCGGATCCCTTAATATTTTGCTTCGAAGCATAAATATTAGTTGGGGAGTCCCACCTTAAATTGTTACTGTCATCCCATCCAGATGCTGGTATGTCAGAGTGTATGATCGGTGGTGGTGTTATACAAACGGTGAATGCGTACCGTCCATTGTCAGCATGCGTAGCCCATGTTTTGCCATCATTGGGTCGGTCTTCCTCTTGATTCCAATCAGGTCGACGCCTCCGGGCGAAGTGCTTGTTCGTGAGTTTGTAAGTTGGGGATCGTGCAACTTCTCCTAGCGTCGCCTTTTCGTTTGACCTTTTTATCATGCTAAGATTCGCCTTTGGGTTTTGGATTGTTTGTGAAGGGAGTCTGCCAGGTTCATTAGTGAGTGTTGACATTGCCGTGGCGAGCTGGGACATTTGTTTGGTTAGTTCTGAAATTGCCCCGTCAGTTTTCACCTGGTATTGGTGTAGCGAAGTACCCAATTGATTAATGTTTCCTGCGAGCTCCTTCATCGTGTCATCGAGCGACTTGCTTGGTTCTTGCTGATTGTTCGGGCCGATTTGGTACTGATTTGGTCCTCTTTGCTGATATTGGCCTGCTGATGGAGCGTTCTGGTTATACTGCCGGTGGGGGGTTGGTAGAATAACTGAGCTGGTTGAGTAACAGCTGGTTGTGCTTCCTTCTGAGAATAGTTGTTGTTACGCCAGCTTGGGTTGGTTGCTTGACCATACTGTCTGTTTTGTCCGGCTCTGTCATTACTGTTGTTGTTGTATCCTTGGTATCCTCCCACTGCATTCACTTCTGCCGGTTCCTCTTCTATTAATGTCGGACATGCATCAGTTTTGTGGTCTGTAGAACCACAGAACTCGTAAGGTTTTACCGGAACTGGCTGCCTTCGTAGGATTTGAATCATCATCTCCTTTAGCTGCTTCATCTCTTCAGGCATAGAGCTCATCGATGTTTCAGCTTTTGCCACATTTTTTGTCCGGGAGAATTCTTCCTGCTGAGTTGTCTCTTCTCTGAATCGGGCATTCTCAGCAACGTTGGTGATAAGATCCCTTATGCCACTTAATGATAGATTCATCATGGACCCTCCAGCTGAGGCATCCAGGAGCATTTTGTCTAAGGGTCTTAATCCGTTAATGAGATACTCGACGGTGAGTTTCTCGGGCAGTCCAAGGGTATAGCAGCTTCTTTCCAGGCGGTTGAATTTTTCCAGGTAATCGTACATGGTTTCATTGGGTCCTTGCTTGATGTCCTGCAGTTGCCTCCTTACTTGCATTGCTCTTCCTGCTGGGTAATATTTGTTTAAGAACTTCTTCTGCATCTGAGCCCATGTTCTGATGCTTCCGGAAGGCAATGAAAGGAACCAGTCGTTTGCCGCGTCAATGAGGGAAAAGTAGAACGCCTTTAACTTGAAGTCGTCTACATTCACGCCATTCTGTTTTAAGTTTTGGCAAATACCATGTAAGCGTTGGAGATGAGTCATTGCTGATTCTCCACGCGTTCCTGAGAATTTCGGTAAGTTGTGGGCCACTGAAGTGTTGATGGCGATATTTTCCAGTTCAGGGCCTTCGTGAATGCACCGTGGTTGAATTCTGAAATCTGGTGCTGAGAGCTCTCCCAATGTAGGTTCACGGTAGTTGTTGTTATCTCCGTAGTAGTCATCGAAAGCGGGTTCTCGTCTCGGCACTTGTCGAGGTTGAGGGGGTGGTGGATATCTAGGGGGTTGTACTGGACCAGCTGCATTTCGGTCCTCGGGTGGTTCTTGATTTCTTCTGATTGCCTCCCTATCACGAGCTCTTCTGTTTCTGATGAGTTGTTCCGGATCGTCCACAAATGGAAGTGGCACCTCATCATTTCGCTCATACAGGTTTATCTCGTCATCATCCTGATAGTCATGGTGGCTTCCTTTACGAGACATGGTTGAAGCGCGTATTGATTTAAAGAACTTATCTGATGGCTAATTCCCCGGCAACGGCGCCAATTTGACGGAGCCCACTGCACTGTCGTTAAGGTGCAATGTTCTCTGTACAAATAAATTTATATTTTCCGCTACTCGCGACTTCACTACTGGGTAGTAAGTGGTAAGTAGGGGTTGAACCCAGGGGAATTAGGGGGATACGTTGTTCTTTAAGGGATTTGTACAGCGAGGGAGCGTGTTTTAAGGTTGGTTGAGTTTTAGCGGTTATGACTAAGTGACTTTTTTTGTTGTTTTTGGTTTTGAGTGCGGAAAAGTAAATTACAGAAAATAAATACTGAAAAGTAAAAAGAAAGACTTACAGTGGGTGATGCGTGATTTGCGAGTCCTCCGGAAGATGAGTGCAGTGATTAAGGCAGTTATACTAGAAAAGTAAATACAGGGGGGGTTTTGTAATTCAAGGAAAACATTCGGTTTCAGGGGCCTTGTATCATAGTTGTTTATCATTGACCGCTAATGATCATACTAAGTGTTCAAAGATGAATCGAGGCCATTTCTAAGCGCAAGACTTGCAACATCGTTTAAAATACTTGTTCTACTTAAGACTAATTCCTCCTTTCGAAGTATCTTAGCTTTATGTGCATCCATTTGATCTTCTGTTACGATTTCCCAAAATGGTTTTTAAGATAAGTCGAACTCCTCAGATAAGTTTTGCTTGTTACAGCTTCCACTTACCGAGTATGTTCACGAATTCCCACGGAAGAGCTTTGCTTGTTACAGCTTCCACTCAACCTTGGAAATTCTGACTATATATGGCACATAGAACAAGTTTTGAACACAAAGATGCACTAGGTGCAGGGTCTAAAACATTTTACAATACAAGTACACCCCTTTAACCGAATAAAGAGTTTAGCTACGAATATCCATAGAGGTGGATACCATAGCTAAATACTCGGGGGTTTTTGAAAACAGTAAGAGGAGAGGGGGTGGAATACTCAAGAACAAACAGGAGTATTCCCAATTCCTACTGAATACTCAAGAACCAACAGGAGTATTCTCTACAGTATTATAATACTCAAGAACCAACAGGAGTATTATAATTTCAACCCGTTATAATACTCAAGAACCACAAGAGTATTATTTCATAAACCAAACTTACAAAGTAACACAAACTTAGAGAGAGAAGTGAAATGTTAATTTTTGGATGATACAAATGAGGAGGAGGATGGCCTCCTTTTATAGGCTAGAGGGAGGAGAATGGAGGGCTTGGATTGATCTTCATCCAAGGGTGGAGGAGGAGGGGAGGACCTTGTGGAGGAGAAGCCAACACATGGCAACTTCTCATGGTTGCTCATTTAGCCGCCGGTTGGAGGTTGTCCAAGGAGAAGAGCTTGTGGCTTTGGCCACCTCTTGCCAAAGCCACCGGTCATGGAGGGGAAAGAGGGGAGGAAGGCCACCCATGAGTCACTCCTTCACCAAAAACCGCCGGTCACCTTGGCAAATGGATGAGTTTTGTGAGTTTTGTGCAGTCTTTTCACAGAACTATCAGTCCAATTTCGCTCCGGTCTGACTTTGGTTGTTCCTTGGTTTGATTTGATTTGAGTAATTCAATGTTAGGATCTTGAGATTTCTTCATTCAGCGTCTGATCTTGACCTTGGAATGACTCGTAATATCTTTTCAGCGTAAAATCCTCTCCTTAGCGTGTTTTCTCTCTAAGCGCCAAAATACCCTGTAGAAATATATCGGGACTAACAAGTAGAAGTTAGATAGACAAACAGTCTTTTGGTGGGTTTTACTGTGTATTTGATTCGTATAATTATGGTCCATCAGTAGGGAATTGAGTCACCTTCGCAATGGTATATGACTCGTATTTTTCTGATCAAAGGTCCATTCCCAGCGTCTCGTTGAACGTCCAGAGGTCTGATTTGGCATTGTGATGTTTTCGGCCTAAAACGCCGTCTTTATGCGCGTTTCCTCCTGGAGCTTCCGAAACACCTGAAATACAAAATCATACTAAAAAGTAAATGTTCGCTTATAAAAGTGTCGAAATAAATAGGATTAGTTGATTCGACGAGTCGTATAAATACGACTCATCAAACCACCCCACACTTAAACTTGTTCGTCCCGAACAAGAACTAAGTCGTAGAAGGAAAATAAATGCAACACCAAAATTTCTTCGACGCCCTGGATAGATGCTACATGAATAAGAGTTGCTAGTCTAGATTTTACTTTTCTATGCATAACTCAATCGCTACTAAAATCATTATGCTCAACACAGAATTAACTTGATACATGTTACCTTTTGAGCTGAAATTCAAATCAATTCGGATGAATGGGAGATAGTCCTCTTTATACCCATGATCTGCATTCGCTGTTCCGAACTCTAGCTATATGGTTATACTTCATTGCTTTTTCTTGCACGTGATTCATTCGAGCTTCAAGGTTTCTTGAGTTTCTCTTCTCTTTTTTTTGTTGGACAGCTTTTGTAGTGACTTTCTTTGGTCTTTGGCTCTTGATGTAACAATGATGTACTTCACTTGATTGCGTGTAGAACTTTCACAATTTGGCTGATTTTTCTTGAGCTTTGCTCCTTTGTTGTGAATAACTTGTCCTTTTTTTTTGAAGGAGGTCCAATCATCGCCCGCAAGCATATGGAAATACCTCCCCGCTCTTTCTCATCCTCGACCTTTTTTACGCGAGTCAAGATGGGGGCCCACCACCTATTTTCCCGATTACTTCAGACTAGAGATAGGACGGTCTATTTTCCCATCCCGCCTACCTACATAAACGCTGCAGTGGCGGAGCAAACTCTGAACCAATAAGTCTCGAAGTGCTAGCCTCCACGAAATGCAGATAACCATATAACTCGAAATTCGGTCCTTTGAATGCTTCGTCAAGTCTCTCTAGGACATTTCTATCAACTCCACATCCCTGTTTATCTCATCTCAAAAGGATACGTAGTAGGTTAAATTCACATGCAGTCACACAATTCAAATTTCACGAAAACACATCTAATCAGCATCATCTGTTTCGCATCATCAAAATTCAATACTGCATATCCATGAAATAGAGAGAAATTTCATACTTCCAATTTTTTTAAAGGGAAACGTGTAGACACTGTGCAAAAAATAAACGTGCTGACACAACAGACTAATTGACTCTCCCACCCCACACTTTTGAACAAAGCCGTGTCCTCACGGTACGACTTAAATTCCAAGACACAGACTATGCAAGACACACAAAACGTAGGGAAAAACAATAGAGAATAAAAGAGAACAGGCACTCCCCTCGTTTCGTCGCGTGATGGGAAGAATTTTGGTCAAACGAGTCGGTCAACGCCGGTCAACCGTGTTTGCTTCATACGTTACGTACCGCGTTTGCTTTAGACATTACCTTAATGTTGGCAGAAAACGCGGTCGGCACAATGTTGAGGGCAGACGCGGTGAACACTGAGGTGCGCTATTTCCTGCATGAAAAGCATCTCTTTCCCAAAGGATAATGTGACGAACTTGACTCAAGATTCAAATTAAAGAAAAAATGAAATAATAAAAATAAACTGAAAAAAACAAAACTTTTGTCGGGCTGCCTCCCTGCGAGCGCCTTTGTTTTATGTCGTTGGCTCGACGGTACTTCTTTAGGGATCACAAGTTAGGATCCCATGAACGTGTGAGGTCAAACTTCGCATCAGCGACCCCTTTAATCCGCTCAAAACCCTCATTTAGTGGTGCTCTCGTGTCTCTCCATCCGGGTTTCCATTCGAACGTGCCATGTCTCCGGTAATGGCGCCAAAATTTGACGCGTCAAACATAACTTTATATTTTCTCCTGCTATTAGCTAGTAAAGCGGCAAGCGGGGTCGAACCCAAGAGAGCTGGTTGTTGAAGTTGTTCCTGAAAACAATTAAATAAAAGGGGGTTTTGTAAACAAGTATCGTAAAAGCACGAGAGAAAAGAATAACGAAGAGTTCAATAAGAGAAAGCATTCAGTTTAGGGTTTCTATTGTGACACGTTTATCATTTACTGCTAATTATCTAATTTCAGGTTTCTAAGTGTGGTTACTCCGTTTCAGGTTATAAACTAAAGTATTCCGTTTCAGGCAATACACCACAATCTAATCCGTTTCAGGCATTAGACTTCTAGTTCTCCTAAATCTAATAATCCGGGATAGGCATTATTTAATCTAGGTGTTCTTACTCGTTTTTACGGGAAAGTCTCAAACAAGTATTAACGATAAGAACTGAATTATTCGGCTAAGCTTTACGGGTAAGTCTCAGCTTAGCTTCACAATTCAACCCTTAATATTAGGCACAAGAACTAGAGAAATAAGAAATTGCATTAAGTAAAAAGTATCAAAACGATTGTCACAATGAACGAAACCCTAAACCGAATTAAAGGTTTAACTACTCATAGTCATGGAAAACAAATGCAGAATTTAATGATGAAAACAAGTAGAAAATTCTTCGCTTCGTCGAAAGGTTGCGTCTTCGTCTTCTCCAGAGCCGTCTCAGTCTTCGTAGAATGATGGATGCTGAAAACCCTAGCCCAAACTTCTTATTTATAATAAACTGGGATTTCCAAATCTGTTTTGGGCAGGAATTATCAAAATTCGGACTTGCTGACGGCATCAAACGGCCTGCTGATGTCAGCCCTCACCGACTTGGTGCGTTTTCCCCTTGCATTAGCGGCGCGTTGTCCTTTAACATTAGCGTTGCTGCTAATGCTTAGCGAAAACGCGATCCGCACTGAGTTGCGGTCCTTCTTCTGCGCGCTAATTCTGACTTCGACTCTGGATCTGACCTCTTGGATGACCTCGGTTGTTCTCGGTGTGAACTAGCGAGTTGTAGGGAATTGAGTCGCCTTCGCAATGGTATATGATTCGTATTTTTCTGATCAAAGGTCCATTCCCAGCGTCTCGTTGAACGTCCAGAGGTCTGATTTGGCATTGTGATGTTTTCGGCCTAAAACGCCGTCTTTATGCGCGTTTCCTCCTAGAGCTTCCGAAACACCTGAAATGCAAAATCATAATAAAAAGTAAATGTTCGCATATAAAAGTGTCGAAATAAATAGGATTAGTTGATTTGACGAATCGTATAAATACGACTCATTAACGAGCTAATTTAAACTGCTTCACTTCACACTTACATATGTAGTTTTTTTCCGATCATGCACCTGTAATGCATTTTTCGAAAAGATCTATTAATAATATAATCTTCAGCCTAACCCTTTCTTTGCAGGAAACAAGCACATATCTAGGGATGCAAATAAATATGTGCTTCAAATCTCTAAGTGTAGGCTTTCCACATTGAATTCGGCTCTTGACGTCATACCAAGAGGGAATCGGGTGTCCTACCATTAGGGATTTCAAATGTGCTTTAAGCCCATCCCTATACACGACATGTGTACCAAGTCCCTAGCTAATCCATTTGTCAAATGATCGGCTAGATTTTGTTGTTACCGAACATAGTCAATCGATATCACCCAGTGAGTGATCAGTTCACGAACCGCGCTATGTCTAACGCCTAGGTGCCTCGATTTACCATTATACATTAGGTTATATGCCTTGGCCAAAGTTGTCTTACTATCACAATGTATAGAAATATGTAATATCGATTTCAGCCACAAAGGAACTTCATGAATCAAATTCCTTAGTCATTCTGCCTCTTTACCGGCATCCGCTAAAGTTATGAACTCAGATTCCATAGTAGAGCTAGTGATGCAAGTTTACTTTTTCGAGGCCCAAGAGATGGCACCTTCCCAAGCAAGAATATTCAACCACTTGTAGAAGAATGATCTTCTAAATTAATGATCCAACTTGCATCTGTATATCCCTCCAAAACCGAGGGAAATCCAACATAAGCCAAACCATAATCCATGGTTCCGTTAAGATATTTGAGCACCCGCCTTATAGCTTTCCAATGATGATTACTAGGATTACTAATATATCTACTCAACTTGCCCACTGCATAAGCTATATGAGGCCTTGTGCTTGTCATTGCATACCGTAGGCAACCAATGACTTATGAGTACTCAAGTTGTGAAACAGCTTCACTCATATTATGCATAAGCTTCACACTTGGGCCCATGGGAGAGCTTACCGGAGAACAATTTAAACAATTGAATTTCTTAAGCACTTTCTCAATATAATGAGACTGTGTTAGTGTTAATCATTTGTTCTCACGCTTGATTCTAATACCAAGAATCACATCTGCTTCTCCCATATCTTTCATAGCAAAGCTCGATGATAAAAGTCTTAGTAAGATCTACTTGTCTTTGGTCCGTGAAAGATCAACATATCATCAACATACAAGCAAATGTTTACTCCATTACCGGAGTTATCAAACTTGCTATAAATACACTTGTCGGATTGATTCAATTTGAATCCACTTGACAATATAACATCATCAAACTTTTGATGTCATTGCTTAGGTACTTGTTTCAGCCCATACAATGATTTGACCAACTTACAAACCTTATTTTCATTTTCAGGCATAATAAATCCTTCTGGTTGCTTCATACAGATTTCCTCTTCTAAGTCATCATTCAAGAACGCTGTCTTGACATCCATTTGGTGAACAACAAGATTGTTAATTGCAGCAAGGGCAATCAACAATCTAATAGTGGGAATCCTAGCAACATGAGCATATGTATCGAAATAATCAATACCCTTCTTTTGTCTAAAGTCTTGGATAACTAATCGAGCTATAAACTTATCTACCGATCCAACAACCTTCATATTCTTTTTGAAAATCCACTTGCAACCCAAGCGCTTGCAACCAGGTGGGAGATCTGATAATATTCATGTATTATTTCCCATGATAGAATCCATTTCATCATTTATTGCTTCTTTCCAGAAAGCAACATCTTGAGATCTCATAGCCTCATCATAAGTCCTAGAATCATCATCAATATGACAATAATATGAGTATTGAAACTCGATATCATTTGTAGATCCTTCAATCAAATAAATTTGAAAATCAGGACCGAAAGATTTTTCAATCCTTCATCGCAGTGTTATTAAACCGACCCGTGGATCGACCCGGTCAAGTCACTGGGTCATTGGTTCAACCGGGTTGACCCGGATTGACCGGCACAAATTAAAAAAATAAAAATAAAATACTTATATATGATACTATAATTTAACATATTTATGACTTGAATAATTATTACATGTTTATGATCCGATTACAACAATATACCATAACAAATTTAAATTTTAATAAAGTACAAATCAATAATATAACAATAATAGAATAACAATAATAATATTAGTCTTAATTTGCAAGTCACAACAATAAGGGATTTCTGATACTAATTGAATTTCTAGTTAAATTGATAATAGCAGTAAGTAATACATATTATAGATTTGATAAATAAATATACATTATTGAAACAAATACTAAAACAACAATCATCTTTAGCCTAGTGGAAGGAAAGAAAATAACTATTAAGACGGGGTTGAGTTCGAGTCTTGTCCAAGTCAAAATTAAATAAATAATTTTTCAGACCAAATTGAACCGATTGAACCAATCAAATCACAATTTTAATGAAAAACTGGGTCAACCGGGTCAATTGCATACCGGTCCGATGATAAAACAGAACCGGTCCAACCGATCGAACCAACCGGTTTGGTCCGAATTTAATAACTATGCTTCATCGTTTGCTTCTACGAGGCTCAAATGAGCTACTATTAGAAGATATGTTTGTATCATCTTCCTAATCAGCTCCATAACGATTCTCATCAAATAATGCATCTCTTGATTCAATTACGGTGTGAGCCGAAATACAATCATTAGGTTTTATCACATAGAACCTATATGCTTTAGAATTTTCAGCGCATCCAATAAAAATGCAATCAACACCTCTTTCTCCCAAAGTTCTTATTTTGGGAGCGGGTAGCCTCACTACCGTTCTACATCCCAAACTCGTAGATAATTCAAATTTGGTTTATTTTTGTGTCAAAGCTCATAAAGGGTAATCTTGTTCCTTTTGTTAGGAACTCTGTTCAGTAAATAACAAGTCGTCAACATGGCTTCACCCCAAAATCCCGCACTCAAACCAGAGTAGGATAACATGGAATTAACCATTTCCTTTAGGATTCTATTCTTCCTTTCAGCCATACCATTTTGTTGTAGTGTATAATGGGATGTAGTCTCATGAATAATACTATTCATCTGGAAATAAACAAGGATCATAATATTCTACACTCCTATCAGTTCTAGTCTCTTAATCAAATCATGCTGCAATTCTACTTGAGTTGTAAATACTTTAAACTTATCAAAAGCTTCATCTTTAGCATGCAATAAGTATGCATAACAATACCGAGAACAATCATCAATGAAAGTTATGTAATACTTCTTATTTCCTAAAGATGGAGTAGAATGCATGTCACCTAAGTCACTATGAACAAGTTGAAGCAAGTTTGATTGTCTTGAAATACTTTTGAATGACAGCCTAGTGATCTTTGTTGGCATGCAAATACTACATTTTTCAACATTCATGTCAAATGTAGGAATTAAACCTTCTTTAGCCATTTCATATAATCGCTCATAATGAACATGTCCTAATCTAGCATGCCACAAATAAGAATAATCACTAGAACATGTCATGTTAATAGAATTCACAACTTTATTCACATTAAGCATAAACATGTCATTACAAAAGTATCCAAATCCAACTAACACACCACACTTCGACAATACATATTTGTCCGACTCATGCACTTGATTAAAGCAAAACTTGTTCAGAAGACTACCACAAATCATGTTTTTCCTTATTACAGGTACATGTAAAACATTTCTTAGTTCAAGAGTTTTTCTCGAACTAAACTCTAACACAACACTTTCATGTCCAAGAATAGGTGCGGTTGACTCGATTTCCATATGAAGGACAAATTCATCTTTCACCGTTTCATATGTCTTGAAACAATGACGATTTTTGCACACGTACTTTGTAGCATCCGAGTCAATCCACCAAGCCACTTCATCATCTGAACATAAAATGCTTCAGATATTAGTGGCACATAATTCACACTAGAATTATAACTAGAAAAAGAAATCTGACCTTGAAGATTGGAAGAGCCTTGTTTTTTAGCCCTTTCACCAACATTCTTTTTCACATTTTCTTTTCCATCCTTAGCCAACCGGCAGTCACTCTTGTAGTGTCCCGGTTTACCACAAATCCAACTAGAACCCTTAGGGTTCTTCTTGAATTTGCTAAAAGAGTTAGCATTGGAACGACTCTTCCCATTGAACTTCTTAAGACCGCCATTATCTTCCATCATATGCACGAAAAAGGAGTCAATGTTATCCTTCTATTTCACATCTTCTTGCATCCGTATAGATTCTTCTACATGCAATTCACCACCGAGTTGTTCAAGAGACAACTCTTCTTTCTTGTGCTTAAGCATGTGCTTAAAGTCTCTCCACGAAGGTGGCAACTTGTATATAATGCTAGACACCGAAATGGAATGATCCATCTTCATGTTGTACTAAGCAAATTGCCCAAGGATGCACAGTAACTTATTATATTGCTCCATAACTGGTCTAGAATCGACCATCTTCTAATTATTAAAGTTACTCACAAGAAATTTCTTGCTAGAAGCATCCTTTGCATATACTTTGCTTCAAGAGCCTCCCACAACTCTTTTGCGGATTCAACATTATACATATCAAAAAGAGGATCAGACATACCATTCAAAATATTACCACGACAGATGTAGTCATCATTCTCCCACTCGCTCCTTTTCTAAATTAGTCAGCAAAAAATGCATCTTCTTCGGCCATCTTCGGAAATTCACACCTTCGAACTTCTCCAATTTTCCTAAGTTTGCAGTCATCTCTCCCATTGATGATGCAACATACATTGATACTGAAATTATTAAATACGATTGTAGTACTGGGTTTCTTCGGGGCTTCAAATCAATGACAGACTTGGATATCTTTTGAATCGTGATATCACTTTTCGTATTCAATATTTCTGCTCTAATTGGATTTTCAGAAATTGAACCGGGATAAGACAAAGGAGAGAATACTTGGAATAATTTTTGGAAGAAAAATAGAGTAACGATTGAGGACTTGTTGTTGTATTGTGTCATTCCCAGAACACTATCTTCCTCTACACCATCAAATCGATCGCCTTTTTCCGAGTTTAAACATGCCAGTTAAAACCCGATAAAACAACGATGCGGCACTGTAACTGAACGCCGCACGTCCAGCGTTCATGTTACGGTCGAGTTCAACAAAGACTTTAGGAGCTGAGCGCGCCACATCCCTAACGTCTTAACAGCACGCGACAACGAAATACCGCACGCCCGGCAACAACTTTACTGTCACGTTCTACAGTGACATTAAATCGTTAATGTTTGAACCGAGCGCGACAAATAATGTAAAGGTGGAACGCGGTCCTTATTCATCAGTGTAACAAAATAGAATTCAAATACTTTTGGAATAACATTTTTTTATCATGGATGCATTCCCTAAAAAGTATAAACATCTTTAGACATTTATATACCTTAAAATCTCTAACACAATTGAATTGGTATTTTTTTTCCGATATAAATTGAATTGGTTTTTGATAGTTCTTATCTGCAATACAGTGAAAATTCTAGCTAGGCCGTGTGCTTAATTTTTTTTTGAAGTGGTATGTGTTTCTGCCCAGTATATATTGGGCCATGAAATTACAACACTCTGGTATTCACAAACCTTAGAAGCAGGGACGGGGTGACAAATAAAAAAACAGACCGCATCATTAAAAAATTAATATGATTCAAAAGACGTCTAGTTCATTATAAAAAAAAAGTTGTTTTCATATCACAAAATCACATGTTGTTGAATATGTTCTAAACATTTCAATTAATTTTTTTGAATATTGAAAACCAATCAATCGGATAAGAAACCATCTTCCATTTTGTTACGATTCAGATTGAAACTAATATAAGCTATTTGAATCTCGTCACACTTATTAGTGGTCAGTGGGGCACTTCGTGAAGCTGAGTCACTTTCTTATTTATTGAAATCAAAATAATTAAAATTAATTCCTGAATATATAAATGACTATCTTACTCTCATATTTAAATAATTTTAAAAAAAATAATGAATCAATAGTTTTCATCTAAAGAACAAATAACATAAAAAATTAAGATCATAATATAATTAACTGGATCAAATACAAACTTATTAGCCAATGTGTATGTGAGCAGTTTATACACATACAAAATTAACCAAGTTTGATCATTTAATGCAATTTATACTTCTATATTTAAATATAACTTGATGAAATAAGCTATCTAATAATTTTAATTTAAGTATTAAATTAATTAATTTAAAAATAATACATTTATTAATATACTCCCTCCGTCCCCATTTGTTTGTCCAAAAGGACACTGGACACGGGAATTAAGAAAAGCAAATAAAGGACAATGATAGAGAAAAAGTGGAGGAGAGTGTATGTGAATGTGGGTCCTGTACAGTAAATAAATGATAATAAGAGAGAGAAAGTGGAGGAAAGTACAATTTTCTTAATTAAAATAATTTTTTTGGTAGGAAAGAGAAGATTGATTTGATTATTGAGTTATGTATATAAAAGGAAAGTGGACAAACATTAGGGGACACCAAAAAAGGAAAGTGGACAAACAAATGGGGACAGAGGGAGTATATGCTAAGAATATTTTGAAAAAAAGTTGGGAGTGACAAGTGTCACCCCCATGCCCAAATAGATCCGTCCTTGGCGACAACGAAATGCCGCGCGCAAGCAACAACTTTACTGCCGCGTTCTACGGTGATAATTGAATTGGCATTTGATAGTTCTTAGGGCATCATTTACGATGATCTTTTATAAAAGATCATCAGTTTTTTTTTGTAATATTTTAGTATGTTGAGATGGTCTTTCAATCTTATTTTAGTTTGTTCTCTTAACAATGAGTAAAGAACTAAAAGATCATTCTATTTGTGAAAGAATATATGAGGGGAAACAATGATAATATCAAATATTAATTGTCTTCCAAATATAGTATAATTGGAACTTAAATTATAGAAAACGAAATAATAAAATTATTGATGCTTTTTATTTTATATTTTGTTTTATATTTTTAAACATATATTAATTAAAAAAGTTGGGAAAATTTTATATTATCAAAGATGACACGTGTTAGCATGATAGACTTCCATTTTGATCGTGATCAAGATCGTTCCATGCCAAAAATTGATGATCAACCATGGAACAATCTTATTATTTTCATCTATTAAGGAACAAAATGTAAAGATTGGACCCACAATCTATTGGCTATTAAGGATGACCTTATGGTGCAATACAGTGAAAATTATACAGTAGTTACACCGTGTCCTTAATTTAAGACATAATGAAGTGGTATGTGTTTCTGCCCGGTATATATTGGGCCATGAAATTACAAAGCCCAGCTAGTTTCAAAAAAAAAAGTACGCACCAGCGCTCCATCCATCAGTCAGCGGCTTACACTTAAACCCTAAATTCATTTGCAAAACCCTAACCTCCAATTTGAGTGAGTAAGAAGAAGGAACATTCGATCGATGGGGAGCGACAGCGAAACCGAAAAGTCGGCTGCTAAGAAGAAGGTCATAGCTTTGGCTCCCATTTCCAAGCCGCTTGCTGGCAAGAAGCTCTGCAAGAAAACACTCAAGCTCGTCCGCAGAGGTGAAATTGCTTTTCCTTTACATATTTTTGGTCATAGCTTTCTTTGTAGGATGAGATGTTAGATACGAGGCTGAAATGCCTTGTTTATATTAAAGTCTTAAGGTATACAGTAAGATTGTTGTTATTTGTAATTTACTGCTGTCAAGATTGAGCACGATTTGCATAATTGGTTTTGATGTGTTGTGTTTTGTTTGTTACAGCTGCAGAACATAAGTGTCTGAAAAGAGGAGTGAAGGAGGTAGTGAAAAGTATTAGACGAGGCAACAAAGGGTGATTGCTCAGATACTCTTTGCATTAGTTATTCTCTATCAGTTCTCAGAGCACCAATAAGTTATCATATAGTTTATTGGTAGCATACGTAGATAGACATGTTATTAGTTGTAGTTACAATTTGATTTATTCCATGATTGAGATATGTCATATGTTAACAGCTCGCTCTGAATGTATGCTTGCTCATTGTTTCCATTTCATATATACATTACTTTCTTCTTAAGATGATGCTAAATATTTATTTGTTCCCGCAGATTATGCGTGGTTGCAGGGAACATATCACCCATTGATGTCATCACTCATCTTCCAATTTTGTGCGAGGAGTCTGACATACCTTACGTCTATGTGCCTTCAAAAGAAGTAAAGCCAACTCTTCTTTTATAATGATCTTGTACATTTATAGGGTTTTACATTATAGCTTGAGCTTGAGCTATATGAGGCTAATGGAGATCTGGAACTTTTGAAATGATGGAAACCATTGTCTGTTGTTCTCATAAATATGTTGCTTGCTTATTTCAGGACCTAGCAAATGCAGGAGCAACCAAGCGACCCACCTGCTGCGTTCTTGTGCTGACAAAGCCAACCAAGGGTGAAATAGGACAGGAGGAGCAAGAAAAGCTAAAAGCTGATTACACTCAAGTGGTAGCTGATGTCAAGGAGCTCACCTCCTCTCTCTTCTAGTAGCCAACCGTGGACTTTGGTGTCATATAATGTACTATCATCATCTAAGTTTAAAACAACCATTTAGTAGTCTGAAGAAATGCGATCAAATTCTGTTTTCAATTACTGTTGGCTCATTTACATTGTCTCAATCATTTACCTCTTGATTTTGCGGTCTGATGTTTTACAAATATTTCGCAATACTACAGGTGATCAGAACATGCATTTTTTCGGTTCGCTAGTAATGATTGCATCAGCTTTTATGTTATTATTTTGCTGGTGTTTCAGCTCTGTTCAGGGCTCAAGCATATACGCAGTTTTACTTACCTTGTGCACTAATAATGTTCATCCTGGAAACATTATCATAACAAGAAATATAGGATGTGCTCTGCTTGCCAGATTTATTTTCTTTGAGACTGCCAGACCTGCGAGAGAGAGAGCCAAATGAGCTTCCGGCATGAGGCAAAACAGTTACAGGTCATCCTTCGCAGTCTTCTTAATTCCCATATACTTCATCTACTTTAGGTATGTTCACTTCCCCCATTATCGATGAATTCATTTAGTGTATATCATTGTAGTAATGCAACTGTGTCTAGACCATCTATAAGAGTTGGTAGGCCTTCTTGTCTGCATTATATGTGTTAGGTCTCTTGAAAAACTTCGCTGTTAATCATGTGGGCTGAATTTTGGTGGTTGGAACGTCTGGCGATTAACTTTTCCTTAACTGAGTAGGCAAACACGTTCATTACAGTAGCTAATGGAAAATTGGCAATGACTGAAGTCCCTGGGCATTATTTTCACTCAAAAAAGAAGCTATCGAATATCGATCTTCAACATCTGCAAAAATGAATAAAAGGGGAAAAGAAAATGAGTATTGTAACATTGGAACGACTGCTGCACCACTATATACTTAATTCATTTCTTTTTAGCCTGTTTTCTATATAAAAATAATAATTATATACGATGTTAATCAACGGAATTAGTTTATCGTTTGCAATTTTAGTCCAAAAATAACTAAATTAAAAACTGAAATAGTCCGGACATGATTTGAAATAAAGCGGTGGTAGGCAGGGGCTAATCTAGGAATTGAAAGTTACCATGGTTAGAAATTTTTAATGAACATTTTTATAGTGTCATGAATTTTTTTTGAGGTTTGGAACGCAGTGGAAAACTCATCCTCACGTCTTTTTTATTACATCAATCAAAGTACATTACAAATACAACTAGCTAAATTTGACCCTTCGAGGTCCACTCATTTCAAACTCAGCAATTACATCATCATTACTAATGTCTAATACAATCAGTAAAAGTCCTTTCAATATAAAGGACCATGAGATCATCAAGAAATTCATCAGTCATCTTATTCCTAAGATCGCTTTTGATGATCTTCATCGATGAAAATGCTCTCTCGGGTGTGGTAGTAGAAACCGGAAGAGTTAATATAAGACAAAATGCTCTCACTAGCACTTGAAGAAACATTACTTTGGAAAAACGAAGATATATTCTTCAATCGTTTAGGCTTTCTATTATCCATCAATACACCTACAATCAAGCAAAAACAATTCAGAATTTAAGTTGATTCAAACCTCAAAGAACTGATATGAGTGAAGTGAGAAGTATAACGCAATGCTTTTTTTCCTATGATCCAATTAATAAACACTACAATTACCAACTAAAAACTTCCAATGCAACTCAATCAATGAATCTATGGATACCAATAACACTGAAAAGAAAACCTTATTGGCCCAGAATACCAATTGCTGATCATCTTAAAAGCAGTCCATTATCACTCACTGATAAGCCGGGACAAGCATTTGAAAAAACCAAACTCACTTATGGAATTGCACCACTCAATAAACTTTATTATAAGCTGCGGAACCAGTAAATGGCACCAGCTTCTGTTAGAACTTAGAAATTGATTTTAGTTTCTTTTTTCTAACCAACAAATTCACTCACACGAACACACCAGCTTCGTCGACCAGTACTCATCGCTCATCAATCATCATCGAAGCAAAACCATTACACAAACACAACGCACGTATCGTCACTCACCTGTCACCTCCAGGCTCCAACTCCAACTCCAACTCCTTCGATCATTCGAGTTCGAACTCTGCCGGAATCTGGACTGGAATGCAAACGGACGGCCAGATGTTGTTCTCCAGCGACTGCGGCGGTGAAGATTGGGACGGCGCTCGCACGGTCGACTAGCTCTAGATCTGCTTCTCCCCAAATCGCAATTCGCATTCCTCCGCAAAGTGAAATTGTGAAAACTAAAAAAAAAATATTGGTCCAAATTCTACCCGGGCTGTAGCCCGACCAACTGGATCCGCCCCTAGTATAGGTAATCTTTTTGTAATTTTCCCTATATTTTATTAATTATTTCAATATATTTATTAGTTTGCATAGTTTCGTTAAAAATCGAGTGCAAGGGCACTCGCACTAAATAAATAAAATAATACAAAAATTAAATTAATCTCAAATAAAGTATTACATTTTTCGTGGAATTTAAAGTTCAACATAAACAACCCTTGCGGCCAGAAGAAAAAGTTCCCTAAAAATCACAATCACCTATAAGAGGTCATCGGTTTGATGTTAAAATTACGACCTCTTACATTTTTTTTATTTTAATTAAGGGACTTTGCCCTTGGGGTGACTCGAACACGAGACCTTTGGTTTCAAGTGGTGAGTGCTTACCTCTTACATCTATACCAACAAACAAAAAATAGTTCAGAGATATTGATTAGAATAATTAGTGGCAAATTGTAATTTGAAGTTCATTTCGGCGTCAGATCATCCTTTCAATCTTTAAAAGTCAGCCTGTCAGACTCCAAGCATTCTCATCTTACATCCAAACCCCATTTCTTCTATATTCACGAACAATAACTGGAACGCTTGAGGGTGGAACCTGAAACATTTCGGTTGAGATTATAAGAGATATGGTACCAAGAGAGCTCAAGATATGACCAACATGCACAACTCATAAGTAACTTGTTGTGTCTAACCAAGGGTTGAGCCCAGTGCTAAGAATTAGCATTTCAGCTTAAATATCCCAAATAGACCAGAACTTGGTTCTCAATTATTTATCCAATGCATGACGGGGGGTTTCGGTAAAACTAATTGAAAGATGTCGAAGAGTTTAGACTTAAAGGAGGCACTACGAAGGGAAAGTGCAGCTAGTTGGATGGATCAACAGAGTCACGGACCCCTTAGGGAAGTTCTACGATAGTACACATCAATATCAACGCGCATCTGTACTCCACAAAAGGCATACTTGTGCATCGAGCATGAAATTTGGGACTCACTGAAGTAATCTGCTGATCAGCAGAACTCTTTATTGTCGCATGAGGCCTGAAACCCTCTTATGCTTTCACCGTTGATGTATATCGTGGTATCTTAAATGAACAGATGGTGATGATCTTTATTTTTTACTAGGTGCTATTGAAGATTTAGACAATAACCGCATCCAATATTACTTAAACGATGAAATGACACACAAATGACTTTGAATCATAAATCAGCTTACCATCCCATAATCAGTGATCACCAAAGTGATATATTCTGAAGGAGTTGCATCGTACCTGTACATGATCACTTTCAATCATTAGTGTGCCCAAGTCCAGAGGTAGTGATGTAAAATTATTACAAGTAATTTGCTTTTATGGAAATTCAACTGACATACGTTAGATTCAGCAGTTGTAACTTTTCCTTGTCAGTTGAGTTACTCAGATAGCTCACATCCTTTCTTCCTCGCACTTTTACGATGTCATGTGGATCACCTACAAGCAATCGGAAGGGATAGAACAACGAGTGTTGACTGTTGACTTCTGATAACTGAAAATCATCAAGAATCTCAGAAAAGGAAAAACTTAAAAGGGAGTTGAATAATACTAACCAAGCTCATTAAAACATATTGAATCAAGCTGGACCCTTTCATGGAACTTGTATGATTCACAACAAACTAACACGGGAACACAGAAGGCATGAGCAACCATTGCAACACATGCAGTTCCAACCCTTGAGTAAAGAGTCCCATTACCCAAAACTGATGCCGCACCAAGAAAAACACAAGTGACCTCATGCATGATGTAGGAGACTGCATTAATATGAGTATATGTGCAAGTAAGCCCCTTAGCTACCAGTCTACGAAGTAATAGAAGGCCTTCAGACTTGGGTCTTGAATCAACGATGACAATTCGAATTTTTTTACCAAGCTCATGTGCATGTACCATAATCATTTCAACAACACAAGAAAATCCATAAGTGAGCAGCACATCCCCATCATTAATTTTTGTAGCAGCATGTTCAACTATCACCTTATCTGCAAGCAATATCTTCTCATAAATAAACCGGTCAATATCTGTACAAAGAGTATCCTTGGCTTCACGCTCTGAGACATTCAAAGGTAGAATGGCAATACGGTTCTTTAAGAAACAAATTGCGTTGCCCATACTAATCGAAAGGGGTCGGCATTCACTCAGAAATGAAACATAACTACTAATCTTTGCTGTCAAATCTCTCAAAAGAGTCTTCTCCGCCGGGGTTGAGTAATCCCTGATTACTTCCTTAAATGTTTGTAACATGGCAACACACCGAGCATTACCTCCAGAAATATCGCCAGCCAAATAATGTTGACCAATCTAAAGAAGACGAAAAATGGAGTCAGATTATATGAAATTCCCAGTCAAGTAAGTTTATCAAGTCCAGTTGCATTTAGTCATGAGTCACATGCACAATGATTCATTTATTCTAGAAAAAGTGAAAATAAAAGTAGACAATGCCACTTCCTGTGTAAACCTAAATTATTTTCTTGATAGTTCCTTTGAGAATCAGTATGCCGTGTCGTGGTAGCAACAAATGCTAAAGTTAACAATAGTGAATAGTGCACCATAAAAGTAACTCAGGTACGGGTTTCCTGAGCAAATATATATATGTACCTTATACACAGCAGGATGCATCGGCTCAAGCTGAAAAAATCTCATCTCCAAATCAGGAAGCTGGGTCCCATGGTCATATTGAGGTAAGTGCCGAAACAACTCTACTCTGTTTCTAGTTTCAGTTTGCTTAACCACTGCTCGCTTTTTAGCCTTTTCCACTCGACTAGTGTCATCAAACTGCATACGAGGAGGTGGTACATCTTTCTTCCTTTCTTTCTCACTAAATCGATCACCTATTTTCTTTTCAGAAAGGGGCGTTGAGGAAGGTTGTGTGATATCTTTCTTGTGTGATGCTTCCTTCATTGTTTTGGTCATGGTCAGTTCACCCAGTGCAGAACCAGCAGATTTGTTATGCTCGCCTGCAGCAAAGGAACACTTAATATATTCTACATGAGGTAGCGAATTAGGATCATGTGTATAGGATGGCTGTTTCCTTTGCTAAAAGGACAAATAAGGAAAAAGCTAACTCTGGGCACATTAATTAATTTCGACTGAAAAGTGAAAATATACATTACACCAGACAAACGAAGTAAGGCGCAAAAATTAATTTCAACTCAAAAGTCAAAACATACATTACACCAGACAAAAAACAAAGTAAAGCTAACTTAATGTTTAAGCGTCGAGTTCAGATAGATTTTGATAATCTAGCTAATAATAATTTGGCTTCCAATTTATGATTAGAGCATACAGCCTTCACACACCTCCGCTAGAGGAAGCTCCACAGCAGTGCTACCAGTACCAATACAGTACTTTTCATAAGTATCCAATAATAGTGTATTACATCAGAGTAGAAAACAATAGAGATTATACATTTTAGGGTGTCAACTTAACCGAAAGGCAAAAATCCTACCTTTCAAGGCAGCTTTTGCAGCCCGCTGAGCCTCCTGCATGGCACGCCTTTCAGCTTTTGTTGTTTTCTCTTTTGATGGAATATCTGTGTTTAATTCCAAAGCATACCCAACAATCATGTAACCATTTTACTTGTCATGAAAGTGTAGAAGAAATCTGAAAACTGACCATCTCCCTATCACCTATCATTATATCTAATACCATACTAACCGGTGAAATGCAACTGCAAACATGTTCATTAACTGAGTACAAGAATCAACCTTTATCAGCAGCTTTAGCTGCTCGTTGGGATTCTTGTAAGGCACGCCTTTCAGCCTTTGTTGGTTTTTCTTTTGATAACTTTGGACTTGGTTTAGGTGAATCTTCAATCACTGCTCCTGTAGTTACTCCTTGATCATTGATTTGCACAAAATAAAGAATAGTTAAATCCCAATCTATACTGCCCCCAGAACCTCATATCAACAAACTGCAGCTTTGCAATCCCAAGAAGATTGCAAAAATACACTAAATGATAATTCAATACCAGCAATGCTGTGCCATGTTAACTGAAGTATCGGTCCTTAGTTAATCTCATATAATCATTATCATATTGAATTTACCAGTCATAGCACAGTCAGCATTTGATTCTTTTAAGGTAGGTCGAGGTCCTTCCGGCATGCTTGCTGTTTCTTTCATTTGATGTGAGCACGACTGTGGCTTTTTATGCAAATCATTGTCCGCATCTTGGATCCTTCCTGCAGAGCATTTAGTAGTCAAATCAATATCATATTCATCAAATATGTGTCCTGCAGAAATGGCTTAAGCAGTTTGACAGCTCAACTGCATTTTTCATATTTCTACAGCTAACAGGTTGTGCTGTTACCCTATGTTGCACGGATACTCCAAAATAGTCACGTACCCGTATCGTATCCGTATCCGATACACGATACGCTTGGGATACATGGATTCTTCGTATCCGTTCAAAAAAACGTATCTCAATTTTTGGATACATTTATTTGGCGTATCCAAAAAAATGTAGCCCAAAAAATTCAAATTGGTCATAATATTAACTAAAATCAGCCCAAAAATTCAATAGGTCCATAAACTTTAATTCTAATGATGTTTGAGACTTTTACTACTGACTTATTTTTTGCTGGAAGAACAATTATATGCTTGAACTTTTTGTTTAACTAGTTAACTAGGGAGTTTTATAAACAAAATTATTTGTTTGTGCATAATTTCTTTATATAATTTACAAAAATGTTATGACTGTATATATATATATATATTTTATATAAAATAACAAACGTTTCCGATCGTATCCTGCTTTTTCTGAAAAAATCGTATCCCCGTATCGTATCGTACCCGTACCCGTATCCCGTATCCCGTATCCGTGCAACATAGCTGTTACCTCCTTGGATAGAATGTGACTAATAATAACCACAGAGCTGTGGACTGGTTAAAGATTTACCTGACGTCATCTCACGTCCACCGTGAACGGGCAATGAAGACGAAGTAATGAACTTATCCGAGTTGCTCCTCTGAAACCATCCAAAGGTAGAATCATCAGAATACTCATCCCCATCCTCAACCTTACTACTCGACGCCGTCGATCCCAACAGCGGTTCAGACGGATTGTAACTACCGACAAGCGACCGATCGCCGTCTAAATTCCGTCTACCTGGCGGAACAGCAACGGGTCTAGAAATGACCGCGTCAGAATCCGACTGACGCGGGACGGCGGGAACGGGCATGGCGTCGAATGGCGGCGGCGGAGTGAAGAATCCAACTTGGCGGACTTTGGGATCGGGCACAAGTCGACTATGACGACGTGCGTCCATTGATGAAGATAATAACCCCAAAAAAAAAATCAGAGCCAAAACTGCAATTGATTTTATGGCAAATTTTAGGGTTTCTATGAAAATGGTGTTCATTCTTTCGAATATATTCCCAATCTTTTTTTTAATATTTAGAAATATTCTAAATCTTATTAAAAATAAACAAAAAGATAAATCTTCTAATTTTAAAATTGTATGGTATTTAAGACTTGAATGGCAAGTTACTTTTTAAACCTCACAAAAGTCGACGGCCTTGATCCATAAACAGATAGACAACCAAACCAGCCTTTAGAGTCCGATTCCCATGAGAAGGGATTTTATGGTGAGAACTGAGAAATGAGAACATATCTGAACCATTCATTTAATCAGATCTGTGGCTGATATAAATCCAAATATAAATCATAATTCGTAATTAAAATACGGTTAAATAACATGTTAAGGGTAATTTCGGAACCAAAATATCATTAAGAAACCTAATCCAGTTAATTTCGCAAGACAAATAACCGTGTATTCTCTCTCTCTCTCTTCTCGAAGGCTCGTGAAATCTCCCCAGTTTCTGACCGAATTCGAAGCTTCCCGGTCCAGATCTGCCGGCTGCGGGACGGGGCTGCGGATGTCAACCTGATGTTCGGCCTGTGTCGTCGCTGCCGCTCCCCCTTCGGTCGGCGTCGGCTCTGCGGTCTCCGGCTGAGTCATGGGCGACGGTGCTGTGGGGTTTGGCTGCCTTTGTGTTGATCGATTGGGGTTCGCTGCTTGGTCTTCTCCAGACGTCGGTGTGGATTTCGGGCGGCTTGTGGTCTATTGGTGCGGTGGCTGGCGTCGGCTCCGGTTGCTCCTCCCGTTGCTATTGGTGGTTTTTTGGCTGTTTTTTCACCGGCATGTACATAGTCGTGTTTTTACTTTGGATGTTTAATTACTTTTTATTATTGTTCGTACTGTAGCACACATTATTCGTAGTAGGATTTCTGCATTTATTCGTAGTTTAGCACACTTAATTCGTAGTCTGCGTTTCTTATGAATTATTTCAACTGAGTTCCTTATGAATTATTTCAACTGATTTAATTACTGTTTATTATTGTTCGTAGTGTAGTACACATTATTCGTAGCTAGCTAGGTTACACATGGAGAGAAGCATTTTTGACCCAATAAATACTTTGTTATAAATCGTAGTATGACACACATCATTCGTAGTTGTTAGAAACAGGCAGTCGCTTTTGATTCAATTTCTACTTCATTATTATTCGTAGTATGACACACATCATTCGTAACTGGTGTTTCAAAGGGGTTACCCTTTGATTCAGTCTCTACTGTATTATTATTTGTAGTATGACATATCATTCGGAGTTGGTGTCCATGATAACTAAGATGTTCATTTTGTTCTGAAAACTTCATAGTTATAGTTTGTATCATTTATTTTGCGTAGCTGGTGGGTCATTGTTGGATTTTTGAATCATTGATCAGAGAACTGGTGTTTGTGATTGTGGCTCTGTGTTGAATTTCATCTTAAATATGTCAAAATTAAAATTTCTGTGTAGTACATTTTGTTTCTTTGATGGATTGTGTATTTCATGATGTTGGGTCTATTGAGTAGGTTGAGGTTTGTTTTGGGTCTGGTCAAAACCGAGTGTTTTATGTTTCAAACTGGATTTTTGAAGGATTTCAGTTATGGGTCAATGCTGATTTCTTAAACAATTGAACATATAAGAAGATCATCATAACATGATGTCGTGCGAGTTTCAAAGATTCAGAAGGTGGTGGACATAAGCGGTGTGCAGACATATGTGATCAACAGAGCAAGATTCTTGTTCTTGAATGAGAGGCCACAGCCCAAAGCTGTGAAAGGAGTAACTAGAGCTGTCTATTCGATTACATGGCAGCTCCCCAATTACTTGCAGACGCTCGCTGCAAGTGAATAAATAGAAATACTCTAAAGAGAGAGTTCCTTATGTAAAAATCATGTTCTCTTTCATTTATCTCAAGCTTGTTGTTGTGTTGTATTACATAGAACGTTCTCTTTCATTTATCTCAAGCAGTTTTGAATGGTGATTAAAATAAGGAAGTTTTATTTTGTACTGGCTATCCTACGAATATTATGTACTTGTTATTACGAAAGATAAAACTGGTACTACAAATTATAAATCTGATAATACAAATTATAAATTTGTTATTACGAAAGATAAATCTGTTACTACAAATTATAAATCTGTTACTACAAATTATAAATCTGGTAATACAAATTATAAATTTGTTATTACGAAAGATAAATCTGTTACTACAAATTATAAATCTGGTAATACAAATTATAAATTTGTTATTACGAAAGATAAAACTGATACTACAAATTATAAATCTGGTAATACAAATTATAAATATGTTATTACGAAAGATAAGTCTGTTACTACAATTATAAATCTGGTAATACAAATAATAGTACTAGATTAGACCAATAATAAAAAAAGATCCACGTCTTCCCCACAAATAATCTCAAGCTTCAACCAGGTAACCAACTCTTCCGAGAATATCAACCATGCACAAATAACGCTCAATTGTTGGAAAAACACCATAATTTGACTTCACTAAATCCTCAAACTTTACTCAGACATAATGAACAGCTTCAGCCTCATCTCATCCATCTTCTCATAATCTTCTTTCTTAGAACCCAAGACATTTGGCTTCACTAAATCCTCAAACTTTAGTCCGACAGAATGAACAGTGAATCATTATTCACTCTCAAAGAATCAGATTTTCCATCTTCTCATAATCTTCTTTTCAAGAAACTCGATGTCCTCAGGGTCTAAGAAGGAGAAAGATCAGGTCATTAACAAGTTAAAGAGGTCAAAAATATATTAACATCCAATCATGCAGCATGTACCTTTAACAATGGTCCCTTCACGGCCATCATTTTTGAGTGGCTTCGGCACCTGCTGTGATGGAGCATACTCAACTTGAACTTTAAACTGATTACCTAGGACACCAAAATAAATTACTTAGCTGATTACTATCGTTTCCTTGAAAAACCAAATCAAAACCTGACATTCTAAGAAATATATTGGGCATTCGACACATTAGGAAAAAGCTCTTACCTTTTTCGTTGACAAAAACATGCCCGTTAAAGAACTCAGCAAACTCAATCACATAAATTGTTATTACGAAAGATAAAACTGATACTACAAATTATAAATCTGGTAATACAAATTATAAATCTATTATTACGAAAGATAAATCTGTTACTACAAATTATAAATCTAGTAATCCTGGAATAAAAAGAGAACACCATAAAGAGAGTACCACATAGAAAACCTCACACACACTCACGAGAACATCAATTCCTTGGTAAACCACAACTGGAAGGCTGAAGAGTACAATCCAAGAAAAATAAACAAAACAGACCAGAAGAAACAGCAGATTCTCACTGAAAGCGCCAGAGTGACTCCAACAAACGACACCAAGGCAAAAACATTTCCTGCAAACATCATGCGCATAGTCTCCATTAATAACACTGCATATACTGAGCTTGTCGAGACAATGAGAAAAATCTTCTAAACCATCTGCACATCACAATCCCACACATGCCGAATTCAGGAATCCAAATCGAACATAATAATCATTTAAGCAATGAGATACCCCAACATCAAAAACCCCTTTCACCCAGAAAAAACAAAAGACCAGTCATTCGTCAACAGAATCTAATCCCACGCATTACAAATTCTTTTGCACATTTCAGACCAATAAAAAATTCCAGCCGCTCTACCTATTAACCTCTTCCAGATCAACCAAGCGAGCCAGCTCTATCTACACCCTCTCTCAATCATTCAATTCAACGAAAGACATAAACTTTATATCCATAAGTTCAAATTCGGAGGTAAGGGATGAAAAGGGTCACCTGCGATTCCAGCAGCATTGGTGCAGATAGCGACAAGCCGAAAACAGATGGTGAATCCATTGAAAGGTCGCTCCTTTTCCTGAAGCTGAAAATCCCTCTCACAATCACAATCAAAAGCCCCAAATCGAACAAAAACCAAAACCAATCATCAAACATGAGTTTTTGAATAGTGTTGAATTGTGCATAAACACTGCTTCAACAAAGAGTTTATTCAAAAGACTGAGAGCATGATTATTTATTTATTAACTACATAAATATATAGGTGTAGTCTGCTCCGCAACCAGCAATTGTCAGGCTTAAGCCATGAGTGAGCGGGTGTTTTTGCGGTGGCACTCTGCCAACATGTCCATGTAGAACTGGCACTTATCACTTCCAAATTTGTTCACACAATCATTGAAGAGCTTTGAACGGATGCCACATGAGGTCGCAGCAGGAGCTGCAGCTTCAGAGTCCACGACCCTGTAAAAAAACTCAGATCCGAACAGAAGTGAGACAATTGAACGCTGAATCACAGTTGAAAAATTCAAAAAACACAGATCGGAATTGGATTCGTTGGGATTGAAATTATCTAGAAACGACGACGAAGGTGTTGGGCTCGCTCTAGATTCGATGAGCGGTTGAGAGAATGCGAGGAGGATTCAATCGATCGCGCCTAGGGTTTGAGAAGTCGCTGTGGATGCAAAGCCGAGATTCCTGCGCATGACATCCGATCGAGTACGAGGAAGAATCGGATCGTAACTGCAAATTGATATTGAAGATGACTAATTTACCTTTTAATCGTTAATAAATCGGGATTGTGAGATTAAATTAGTGATAAATAACAACCATTAGATTGATAATCTAATGGTCAGGATTAATTCTCATTTCTCATGGTAACTAGGTGTTCTCATGTGATCTTTTCTCCCAGCCTTTAGGGCTCTTCTATCGATTGAGGGGCAGTCCATTTGAACTGAAACTTAACTTATCTTAATTGATATTAACTTATGTTAACTGATATTAACTTATATTAACTTAACTGAAACTTATATTGACTGATATTAACTTATCATCATCATCATCATCATTATCATTATTATATCATCATACCATCATCATATCACCATCATCATCATCATCATCATTATCATTATTATATCATCATACCATCATCATCATCATATCACCATCATCATCATCATCACACCATCATCATCATCATCATCACCATCATACCATCATCATCATACCATTATGATGGTTGTGATGATGATGAATAGTAATATGATGATGATGAATAGTAATATACTGATGATGATGGTTGTGATGATGGTGATGAATAGTAATATGACGATGATGGTATGATGATGATGATGTTATGTGATGAATAGTAATATGATGATGATGATGGTATGATGATGATGATATGGTATGATGATGATGGTGATATGATGATATGATATGCTGATGGTATGATCATGATATGATGATGGTATGGTATGATATGATGATGATGGTATAATGATGATGGTATGTTGAAAGTAACTTATCTTATCTTAACTTAACTGAAACTTATATTAACTTAACTTACTGAAAGTAACTTATATTAACTGATATTAACTTATATTGATCGAAAGGAACTTATCTTATCTTAACCGTCAAAAAATAGAGTTCAAATGGACAGGGCCTGAGTCGGGTTAGTCCGATAGTAAATTTTTAGGGCTCCGGTCGAGCGCAAACACACCTAAAAAAGTGTAACTTGGTTTGAGATCTGGTTTAAACAAAATGTTGTGACCCTAAGATTCAAGGGTGCACAATTGGTCTGATCCGGACCGGAATATCACGGTCCGAATCGAACCGATAGATCAAAAAGTTTCAAAGAATATGGACCATGGATTGGATTGGAGTTTATATGAACCGGACCGAACCAGTGAATCGGAAATTTTGTAAAAAGTGGGATCGGACCGAAATTTTGGTCCGATCCAAATTTGTACATCCCTATTAAGATCGCAATGCTGATCGAACTTTCAAGTTTCAACAGGCAAACTAAATTTGTCAGGCCGGTCCTTAGGGTCAACCAGACTTCTAAATACTAGGGCTCACTTCAAGAAATCATTACGATCATGTACTTCATCTTCAAGCGTGCTATTGGAGTCCCATTTTCTTCCACTTTGTTTAAGAAATTCTATTAGGCCTCTAAGTGAATACGTCGGTTCACTCTTCCTCATCAACTCCCCTGCAACCTCCGCTGGGGTTAATTTAACATCATCTAACAGATTTTTAATTTCTTCAAACAGAGGATGATCCTGAACCCCCAGATAATTGGATGCAAGTGTCTTGAAGCCACTGAATGTGCAGTAAGACATGTGAATATGCATGTCCATCCGACCAGGCCGCAACAGAGCTGGATCCAGTCTGTCCTTATGGTTGGTAGTGAACACTATAATCTTCTCATCCCCGCAGCTCGACCATAATCCGTCAACAAAGTTCAGCAACCCAGATAATGTGATCTGCATCCATAAAATAAGTATGGTCATGATCTACACAGACACTATCCATGACAACAATGCAGTAAAATGTCTAATTTTTAATTAACCTTCTCGTCTTCGGCAGCATGTGAATCATCTGTCCCGGATTCACGATTCTTCAACCCAATCGAACAATCAATGTCCTCAATAACCAATATAGACTTGTTCCCAGTCCCAATCAGCAACCTCCTGAGATCAGAATTGCACTGCACCTCCCCCAAATCCAAGTCATAAACATCAAACCTGAGATAATTAGCCATGGCTGCAACCAAGCTCGATTTCCCCGTCCCAGGCGGTCCATACAACAAATACCCTCTCTTCCACGCCCTCCCAACTTTTTTATAATACTCTTTTCGCTGCAAAAAGGTGTCCAAATCCTCCATCAGTTCGGCTTTTGTCTCTAAATCCATAGCCATTGTCTGAAAAGTTGCTGGATGATCCAGCAATGTTGATCCCCAGTAATCCGTCCCATTGTAATCCACGGTATGAAGCTTCAGCGTCTTTATTTCCTTCGCACTCCTCAAAATGCAATGAAAGTACTCGCCCAACACAAACTCCTTGTGCTTTTTGTGGAAGCTCAGCTCAAAGCGGCGTAAATTCAGGCTACTGGTTGCGCTCTTGCTCGACGAACTGTGACTGTCAACCCGCTCGGACATCAAAATCCAAGTAAGCTTCACTCTCTTACAAAAATCAACAATCTCCTGATTCTTATCCACCGTGATCAACAAATCCTTCTCCTTAGGCGGTTTGTTGACCTTGATCCGCCTGGTGGCGGACGAAACTTTGGATCCTAAATACAAATTAGCAGCCTCGAAAAGCTGATTGGCGGTGAGGCCATCGAATTCGTCGATTACGATAGTCATACGGGACGAGAAGCGGTTGGAGAGGCTGTGGATGCGGGCTGAGAGGTAGTTCTGGATGGAATCAGGGACGAGGTCGTAGATGGCTGAGCGGAAGAAGACGGCGGAGGCGATGATGGAGGCGGCGGATGAGACAATGAGTTTGGTGGATGGGAGATTCTCTTGGGAGATGGAGAAAGATGATGATGATGATGATGCCATTTTGGTTTTGGTGGTGACTGATGATAGTGTGATTCAGGGTTTAAAGCTTGATTGAGGAGGACGAAAGCGGTGTGGATTGTTCTCCAAGGCGTAGGTGTTTCCGTATGGATATTTGGATTTTTTTAATTTATATTTATACCTAAACAAAGAATACGCATCCCGTCTTCTAGGCGTATTTTTCAATCATTTGTTTCATATATGCAACAGAAGACATGCTCCATATGTTGATATTTTTCTTCTTGCTCAAGCAGTCATTTTGTAAACCTGAGATAATTTAGCAAATAGCTACAAATAAGGTGTAGAATAATCAGGCTAAGAGTGGAAATCTGGGCAGAAAAGTGTCTACAGATTAAGCCTTTCAGTGGCAGTTTTCCGTTGCATTGTGGAAATCATTGTAGTTTCCTCTGCATTAGCTCTAGGTTTACATGATGTGGTGGCTTTTCCGGGATCAGATTTCTGATCACTTATCATCTGATTATACCAGCTTACTATACTCTGGTCTAGTTCATAGTAGTGTTCCATCTTCTCCAACCGTTTCATATCCAAGTCAATGAAAGACACCTGGGTAAAACGAACTTAAAAGTGGTAAGCATCACTGGACAATGTAACAACTTACAATTTCATCAATCAGTTCATCTAAGGTCAAGAGAATAAGAAAAGTACCAAACAAACAATATATAAATGTAAAAGCTCAACAGCTTGTTGTGATCTTCTCGCAGGCACAAATAATTAGTGTCATATTATGTTAGTTTATTCATGTTGGGATTACAACAGAAAAGAAAATAAAGTTTCCAATCACCATGTTCTCTCTCTCTTTTTTTTAATTCTGTATCTCATTCTGAATTCTGTTAACCAATCAAGTTGTGCTACATAGGGCAATAAGTGAGTCCTAAATCTATGTTTTTTAAATGTCAATGCATTTACAATGACATTTCACACAGGTTTATGTCTTCATGTCTCTTTTAGCAGTTCTATAAACTGAAAAAAAAAGAAAAGGTTAAGAAGGTCTGTACAGTCGTGCAACATTCCCTTTCCATTTGCCGTTTAATGGCCGATACAATTAGAAAAATAAAACCAGCGAAAGGGATGTGTACCTTGTAGTCAAAACTTTGCTTGGTGGGGTCTAAATAGACTTCATCATATGAGATTGTCCCATCTTCATCCCCTTTAGGTCTAAAGGCAAGCATCACGCTACAATCCTTAGCAGTTGCAGAAATCAAATGATCTCTAACGATCCTCAAGCTTTCATCATATGGAAGTTTGTGTACATATGAACTTTTATGCGACGTCATATGTTTCAGAGATTCACAAATAGTGCACGGCTGAGAAATAACATTGTAGTATGCATGAATGGCCCCCTCTATATCCATATCATCAAGCTTTTGGACTTGCAAAAGCTTGTCAAGAACCATGGATTTGAAAATCGTATCCGCAACTAGTTTGAGAAATCTTTCTGTTCGTAATCCATCCCTGGCATCAATAAAATTCTGAAGAGCATCTTCTAGCACTGAAGCAGTCAGAACATCAGTGTCAGTTGTACCACCACCTAAGCCTCCAAAAACAAGAGAGCCGTCCAAGAAGACGCGGAAATTGTTCTGAGGTGTATGAAAGAGAGATTTCATAGCTTTGAATATCTTGTCTTTGGATCTAGAGAACAAATCAATGGGATCATACTCACTGACATGTGATATCTGAGATAGGATTTGAAATGCATCTGAGTCAGGATTAAATATAAAAATAAAATGTTTCCTTGAATTCCATAAATAAAAGTACATCAGGGTATCATGTTGACAATAAATTTCAATGGAGCAATCATGCACAATCCACATGTAGAAACTGCATTATGTACTCACAACAACCATGGGCATTGATCAAGAGAAAAGTATTACCTCTTCCTGATGTAATTTAAACTCCTGATGCATTTTAAAGCGTGTAATCCTCTTCTTAATGGAATTTTCTTCAGCTATGAATTCAGAATATGGTAGAAATCCACATTTGGGCTACATTCACAAAACAACAGGGAGATGCAGTTGAGAATACATAGTAGAAGGAACAAAAAAATTGCAAGTGTAACTGTAAATAAATCCAATTATACAAAGCTATTTGTTAGAAAGAGGGGAGGTGGGCACCTTGATTTCAACACATATACATGGTCTACGCTTCACGGAACCTGAGTTCAGTAGAGAAATGATTACAGTTCAGATTGACATTATAGTAACTGATGGTGTCTTCAGGGTTCAGACTCCTCACTATTGATCAGCATGTGTGAGGATTCATCACTCCTTGCCCACGCAGTTGCTTAACAAAAATGCTATGCAATACAGTACACATTTTTGATTAGCATACAAGTAAATATTTGAATAATTATAGTTCAGTATACCTTGGACAAAAACTGAATGATCAGATATAAGGAGTGCTGTGTGGCAGTGAACATTAACAGTGGCTGCATCAACTCGTAAAGCAGGGCGCTGACATAGGGCATTCTCTTGAATGCACTCCAGAAATTCCCTTGAGACATGAACACATACCTGCAGTATCGATCACAAGCCAATATTCAAAATCACCTATAGCACAGAAGCGTTTGTTTTACTTCAAGGAAAACATCTTAGTTTGATGTATGAATCGAAGTTGTATAAGATAGAGGAGTATAGGTTTAAATTATGTATCACATTGCTATTTTTAAGGCATAAGATTACTCAAAAATATTCCTACGATCATACTAGTACAAAATGTGCAATACCCATATGCAAATCTAGAAGCAGTATCACAGTCTATAAATATCAACTTGTCATTTAACAAAGATTCATAAATGAGCATGAAGGTTTAGAAAAGAAACCAAATATTTGTTTGAGAACCATGATGCTTACCCCAGGATCAACATGTTCACTCCCCAGCAATGGACTCATTACATGCTTCACATACAGCTGGGCTGCAATCTCCAACGTAGGAGCCATCAGAAGGTCTTTGTAATCTTTCCACAAAAGGCATTCATGTCGGGTCAAAACCGAAGAACCATTCACACAAGAACCGTGAGTTGAAGCCTTCTGTACACGTAACACTTTTCCAACCTGCATATTAAGCACAGATACACACAAGCAACACGCATCATTCGTAATTTAACAAAGCAACACAATGTAAAACCTTGAATTTAAAGAGTAAACATGGTGTTAAGTGTGATCCTACTCACTGGTATTTTCCAAGAAGAAAGTAGAGAAAATCAAGCACAAAAAAGGAAGAAGAATAAGAAAATCTTACATAAGCAGGATCTGAGCCCTTGTAGTCCAAAACAAGATTAGCAGCGCCTTCACCTCTATAAGCCCAATCTTCTGCATCTTCTTTCCCTAAAACAATATCCATCCCATACGCATACGCTTCCTTCCTGCAATAAAATCTTTCCTCACTAAATTTATATATAAAAATCCAAAAAATCTGATCACAATACAAAACCAAATACACAGAACAACCAAATCGTGTAACCTATCCACGAAGAGTCTGAATAATTAGATCTTCAATTTCCACTTCTTGCTCCTTAAAAACCCTAACTATAGTCAAGACAAAGGCTCAGCGCTCGGAAATCGGAATCGACAGTTAATGCAACACGTACAACAAATTCAAAATGATGAGCACAAAGCCACAGCGCAACACAGCACGACGCGATTGGTCGACGTAAATGAAGTTCCCCGATTTCGATACGATCGAAGCGTGGCGAAGTGACGCAGAAAAGAAGTAAGCGTAACTCCAAATTCAAGTGACGGACGACACGTAAACTGACAGCGGTTAATTATTCTGGAATCTGGACTGAAAAAAAAAAGCTGGCCCATTGGGCCGTTGAATCAGTTACGTTTCTATCTTGGATTCATCTCTGTCGTATACCAAAGGTACCTCAACGAATATAAATAATCGGACACCTTTTAAAGCATGTGCACCGCCCTTAGAGCATTCCCATCATGATCAAAAAAATCGTATTATCCATCTCTCTCATTATTTTTTCTCTCATCTAATCATCCCCATGATCAAATGAATCATATGCATTTCACTCGTGATCAAATAAAAAGTTCATCATCATTCTCTCTCATCACTACATAAATTATAACTCATAAATATTAACATTAATAAAAATATATCAAAGTGTATCTCGTTTTATAGAACTCAAAAAATTATGAATATTGGTATTTATTTTGATTTTTTTACTTTGTAATTTAGAAGATATATTCGTTGCAAGATCAAAATAAAAACTGTACTGTTTCTTACACAGGACACGTGTCACGTTGCGATTGGTTCACGGCTCATGATCAAATCCATGATTTTTTTTTGTAAAAAAGATCATACCATGATCTTTTTTACAAAAAATTATGAGATGATCAAAACTATGATAAAAAGATCATGGTGGGGGTGCATGGTTTTTTTGATCATCTCTCATGGTACTTTTCTATGATAAAAAAAACTATGGTGGGGGATGCTCTTACTGCAAAAGGACAAATTTCAAACTTAGGCCATAATGGGGAATGATAGCAAGACCAAAATGGATCGCGGTTTGATTGATGAATTATAAGTCGATATAAAATCAATATTAAAATATTTTATATCGATTGAAGCGCATCTCTTTCATATCAAACTCCTATTCTTATAAGTTATAAGAGATGTCATCAAAAAATTGATGCACTCAATAGGAATCGAACCTAGGATTTGAAGCACTCCGCTCGCATTTTAAGCTTTATTGGGAGCATAGTCGTGAGGATCACGAGACATAGATGCAGTACGGTCAATATGTATCAGTTGTTGGTAGTTTGATGTACGCCGTGCACGAGGCCGGATATAGCTTACGTTACGCAGTTGCCTTTGTTAGCCGGTTGTTATGTTTGGGGTAATCCTAGTTTTGATATAAATAATTATGGGGACCATGTTTAGTGTTTATTTCCAGTCCATATGTTGAGTTAAGTTTGCAGGAAAAGTTCTGGTTTTAAGTCCTTATTGCTTCAGTTAGTTTTGTGCTGAGAAGCACAAAACGGTAACGTTCTGTACAAGCGGGAGATTTCGAGTTTGAAACATTAGTAGAGTGACGTCGTTTTCAGCAAAGGCGCGAGAGTCCGTTTATTGGAACGTCAGCGTTTCGATGAAGCGCGGAAGTTTGTTATGATCGAAGACGACATCGTTTGGCAAATAACAAACTCGGACTCAGCTCCACTATACTGCGTCATTTTGAAGCCTGCTGAAGCTCAGGATATAAGTCAGCTCAATTTGGGAATTAGGGCACCGAATCCTCTTCTACTCTCGACTGCAAGGACTGCTAGGCGAACACGCGGATTGACTACTATGGACACTTCGGCGAAGCTGGTACAAGTCTGGGCACGGTTGAGGCCGATTCTAATCAGGAAAGTCCTTCGAACCGGTTGCTTTGATTGGTGTTTAATTGCTTGTTGTTTGGACTGGATAAACTGTTGTTTTTATTTGGTTTTTGGCTTGAGTCAAGCCATTATTTGTAAACCTAACATTTGGTCCCAATATTAATAAAGAAAAGGTTTAACTAAGCATTGATCATTGTAATCGATCTCTTCGACGTGGTATCAGAGCCAAATCGTGTGATCTTGAGTCATCTTGATCATCATTTGTGCTTGACTACCTTTTCTTGTTAACCCCCTTTGGACTTGATTCTCATTTGGGATGGCTGATGCCATGAAAATCAAGCCCTTCGATGGGACCTCTGACTTCAGTATGTGGAAGATGAGGATGAAGGCTATATTGGTTAAAGACAAATGCTATAGGGCTGTGACTGAGGAATGGATTGTTCCTACTTCTGATCAGCAGAAAATAGACATGAAAGAACTAGCTTATTCTGAGATCATGATGAGACTAACTGATGAAGTAGCTAGGAAAGTTATGCATCATACTAAACCTAAAACATTGTGGGATGAACTAGAAAAACTATATTTGCTTAAATCTCTTCCCAATAGGATCTCTTTGCAAACTAAGCTCTTCACTTTCAAGATGGATGTGTTCATTAGCTTGCAAGAGAACCTTGACATCTTCTTAAAATTAACTAAGGATTTGAAAAAGTGTAAGGATGAAATCAAAGATGAACACCTCTGTGTCATTCTTCTTAATTCACTTACTTCACAGTTTGACACCCTTAGGGATGTTATTCAGTATGGAAGTGAAGAGTTAACAGTCTCAAAGATTCTTGAAGCTGTTACTCAAAAAAATGAAAGTCTAAAAGTTTTTAAGGCTAAAAATGGTGTTAAAACTGAAGTAAAATCTGAGGTAATGATGTTTAAGGGAAATAATAAGTTTAAACCAAAGAATAAGAACTACAATAATAGTTCTCAAAATAACAGTGATTCTCAGAATAAGAAATCCTATGACAAGTCTTCACAATCTTCACAAAATAACAATAATTTTCAAAGAAATACCCCTGTTAAGTGCAACTATTGTGGCAAGTTGGACCACTATGATAGCTCTTGTTACAAAAAATTGAGGACAAAAAGAACAAAGGAAATAAAGATAACTAACAATCTAGACAGTCTAATATTTGTGAAAAGGATCCTCAATATCACAATGAGTTACTTCTCATGTCTGATGGGCATGAGAGTGACTCTTGGATCCTTGATTCTGGCTGCACCATGCATGCCACACCACACAAGCATCTCTTCAGTTCTCTGAAGCTTTGTGAAGGTGGTGAGGTCATGCTAGGTGATCACACATCATTGAGAATTAAGGGAATTGGTTCAGTTCCTTTAAGAATGTTTGATGGTGCTGTGAAAACTCTCCAAAATGTGAGATGGGTTCCCCATCTGAGGAGAAATTTAATGTCAGAATATGCCCTTGATTAACTTGGATGCAAGATAACAACCTTTAAGGGAGTTAGAGAAGTGATAAGAGATGACAGAGTTGTGATTAAAAGCATTAGAAGGGAGGAATCTACCATGTGATCTCCTCTTCTGAAATCAACCTTTCAGATGAACATAAAACTCTGTTAGACACTAAAATGTGGCATTCAAGGCTTGGTCATATAGGGAATAAAGGACTGCATTATTTGTATAAATCTGGTTTGATTGGTTGTAAGCCTATTGATCTGAAATTCTGTGAAACTTGTGTTTTTGGTTAAAAAAATCAGCTCATCCTTTTGGAAAATCTTCCTTTGTTGTCAAAAAACCTTTGGAGTATGTCCACTCTGATTTGTGGGGACCTGCCCAGGTCTCTACAATAGGAGAAAGGTCATATTTCCTTTCAATCATTGATCAATACTCTAGAAAAGTATGGGTCTTTCTTTTAAAAACATGGGATGAGGCTTTTGAAAACTTTAAGAATTGGAAGATCATGGTTGAGAGTCAAACTGAACTTAAGGTTAAATGTTTAAGAATAGATAATGGGTTGGAATTTGGTAACAAGGCCTTTAATGATTTTTGCACAAAACATGGAATTAGGAGACACTTGACTGTGCCTGGCACTCCTCAGCAGAATGGGACTACTGAGAGGATGAATATGACCCTTTTAGAGAAAGCTAGATGTATGATGATTAGTGCTGGAGTTAAACCAACTCTTTGGGGAGATGCTGTGGTTACATCTGCCTATTTGGTAAACAGATGTCCTTCCTCAGCCATTAACTTCAAAACTCCCCAAGAGCTTTGGACAGGGAAACCTCCAAACCTCTCCCACCTCAGGCCCTTTGGCTGCACAACATATGCCAAAGTGTCTGATGGTAAACTCCAGCCTAGGGCTACTAAATGCAATATGCTTGGGTATCCTAAAGGTGTTAAAGGCTATAAATTGAAAATGATACAACCAGGAGGGTACAAAGTCATTGTGTCTTGTTCTGTGACATTTAATGAACTGAACTTCCACTTTAAGTCTAAACTAAACCATGTTGTTGAGTCTCATGGCACACCTGAAGGTGTGACCAGTTTTATTCCCTCAGGATTTAATCTGAACCAGGGACAAGATGATGATCATCAAGGAGATGCAGCAGCTGAGATGGGTCAGTCACGAGATTTAAGTGATGGGATGCTGGAAGTCACAAATGAGCGGAGAATTCCCCTGCTGTTTTAGGTAATGAGCTACCTCACCAATTAGGTGGGGGAGCTAGCACCGTAAGTCCTTCTCACTCAAACTCAGCTCTAATTCCTATGGACACTAGTGATCAAAATGCTGATATATGATCATCTGATTTAGGCATAAATACATCTTCTGCTGCTATACCTGATTTGCCCAACTTGCCTGATGATTTGTACATTGATCATAGTGTGAATGTGCCTGAAAATGTGCATGAAAATGTTGCTGCTATGCCTCATATTTCTGAAACCCTATGCATGAAACTGAACCTAGCATTGATAACTATCAATTGACTAGAGACAGAGAACCTAGGACTAGAATTCCTAATAGGAAATATAAGGCCAACATTGCTGAGTGTGATGAGAAACATGATGATAAGTGCTGTAATATTGTTGAGTTTTCTCTAATGGCTGCTGAAAAAAATTAAATATGTAATACCTAATACATATAAGCAAGCCTTGTCTAGTAATGAAGCTGAAAATGGAAAAAAGCTATGATAGAAGAAATCCAATCCATGCATGATAACAATACTTGGAAACTTGTACCTAGGCCTGGTGATGTTAAACCTTTGGCATGTAAATGGATATATAGGATAAAAGAAGGTAACTCACCTAATGATCCACCAATGTTTAAGGCTAGGTGATGGATGCACAGTCGTTATGTGCAAACGTCAAGAATAAATTTATAAGTTCGCTACTCGCGACTTAACTACTGGGTAGCAAGTGGTAAGTAGGGGTCGAACCCAAGGGAATCAGGGGAATAGATGTTCTTTGAGGGGGTTGTCCAGCGAGAGAGAGCGTGTTTTAGGTCGGTTGGTTGGTTTTAAAGCTTCCAGCTAAGTGATTGATTGATTGATTGGTTGGTTGGTTGGTTTTAATACTAGAAAGTAAATTACAGTTTATAATTAAAGAGAAATGTTCGGTTTCAGGGGCCTTGTATTATATCCTGTTTATCATTGACCTTTAGTGAATTATCTAAGTATTCAAAGATGAATCGAGGCCCTTTCGTAGCGCAAGACTTGCAACATCGTTTAAAGCAACACTTGTTCTAAGCAAAACTAATTCCTCCTTTCGAAGTATCTTAGCTGTAAGTGCATCCACTTGATCTCCCAGTTACGTTATTGACCAAGTGGTGTTTTAGATAAGTCGAACTCCTCGATAAGTTTTGCTTGTGACAGCTTCCACTTACCGAGTATGATCACGAATTTCCACGGCAGAGCTTTGCTTCTGACAGCTTCCACTCAACCTTGGAAACTCTGACTTGATATATGGCACATAGAACAAGTTTTGAATACTAAGACTAGACACTAAGTTAATAGTCTTAAAACATTTTATAATACAAGTGCGCCCCTTCTACCGAACTACTAGTTTAGCTACTATTCATCGCGCTAAACATTTTAACTAAGGAAATAAACAGTTGAATAAATACTAGAAATAATACTTACAACCGTTGAAGCGCCAAGGGAGCTATCCTTTATTTCCAAAGCCAAACTTTACAAATACATAACTTAGAGAGAGAAGTGTTTTTTACAAGTGAGGGATGATGAAAATGAGGGGAGGAGCTCCTCCTTATATAGCCATGGGAGGAGGAGGAGATGGAGGCAAGTGTTGCATGGTGATTGGAGGAGAATGAAGGGAGGAGATGGCCACACATGGAGGAAGGAGAGGAGGAGCAAGGAGGAGGAGACATGTGGAGGAGCCCAAAAGCCGCCGGTCAAGGGAGGAGGAGCCGCCGGTTGCCGGTGGTGGAAGGGGAGGAGCTCCTCCCTTGGTCACCTCTTGCCCAAGTGGCCGGTCACCTTGCCCAATGTGTGATTTTATACAGTTTTGTGCAGTCTTTTCACAAAACTGTCAATGTGTTTCTTCCCCGGGCTGTCTTGATTCCTCTCCTGATTCTTCTGATTAATTTATTACGAGTGCTTCAACGTCAGGATCCTTGATATTTCTTCAGTCGGCATATGATCTTGACCTTGGATTGACTCGTAACATCTTTTCTGCTTAAAAAGCTCCTCTTTAGAGTGTATTCTCTCTAAGCTCTGAATTACCCTGTAGAAATATATCTGAACTAACAAGCAAAAGTTAAATAGACAAAATGTCTAAATAAGGGGGTTATACTGTGTTTCTGATTCGTATAATTTTGGTCCATCACTAGGTTAGTGGCTAAGGGGTTTCACCAAAGAGATGGCATTGATTTTAATGAGATATTTGCCCATGTTGTCAAGTATAAAACACTGAGATTGCTTATTTCTATGACTGCTGTCTTTGATTGGCATATTGAACAAATGGATGTTAAAACTACATTTTTACATGGTGATTTGCTTGAAATAATTAGCATGTGTCAACCTGAAGGTTTTGTTGATAAAACTAAATCAGATCATGTCTGTTTGCTTAGAAAGTCTATCTATGGATTAAAACAATTACCTAGGCAGTGGAATAAGAAATTTGACAGTTGCATGCATGACTTAGGATTTGTGAGAAGCAAGTATGATACATGCCTTTATCTGAAAAGAGTGAAAAATAATGCCCCATTGTTTGTGCTGCTGTATGTTGATGATTTGCTGCTGATCAGTTCCTCAATGCATGACATAAAACTGACTAAGTCTGGTTTGTAAAAACATTTTGACATGAAAGACTTAGGAATTGCTCAAAAGATCTTAGGGGTAAAAATAACAAGGGATAGAACAAATGGTGTTATCTGTTTGTCTCAGTCTGAATATTTTGCTAAGGTGTTAGACAAGTTTGCAATTGTGAATATTAAGTCTAATGTTATACCCTTAGGTTTGGGAACCTTGTATTTTCTAAGGAAGATTGTCCTAAAACTGAGCAAGAAAGGAAAAATATGATGAATGTACCCTATGATGTTGTTGTTGGTTCTATTATGTATGGAATGATATGTACTAGGCCTGTTCTTATTTTCTCTATTAGTGTTCTTAATAGATACATGTCTGACCTAGGCACAAAGCATTGGGAAGCCATGAAGTATTTGTTAAGATACATGTTAGGGACTAGGACTAGTGTATGGAAACCATGAACCAAGGGCTGGAATTGTAGGATATGTAGATTCTGATTATGCCAGCAATATGGACAATAGGAAGTCCACCACAGCTTTCTATTTCACTTGGAATGGGAACTGTGTGTCTTGGAAGAGTCAGCTTCAGCCCATGGTAGCTTTATCATCCACAGAAGCAGAGTAAATAGCTGCCACAGAGGCAGCAAAGGAAGCCATTTGGTTGAGTGGGATAGTGAAGGAAATCAGTGGGGTTAGTGAGTCTCCTAGGATATTTATGGATAGTCAAAGTACCTTATGTTTGTGTAGGGATCCAGTGTATCATGAGAGGTCTAAGCACATAGTTGTGAGAATGCATTTCATTAGAGACCTAGTGGAGACCCAAACCATAAGAGTAGACAAGATCCTTAAAGAGAAAAACCCAGCTGACTTTGGAACTAAAATTGTACTTGCTAACAAGTTTGTTTTCTGCAGGGAAAGCCTACACATTGATGAGGTTGGATGAAGCTCCAAGTCTGAGCTGTTTGGAGCCTTAAATGGCTGTGTTTGACCTTTTCTTCAACATGTCAGATGTATCTGTTTCTCTTCTTATTAATTCATTCGTTTCTTTCACAACTAGTCTTAGAAGGGCATTTGTTATGTTTGGGTTAATCCCAGTTGTGATATAAATGATTATGAGGACCATGTTTAGTGTTTATTTCCAATCATATGTTGATTTAAGTTTGCAGGAAAAGTTCTGGTTTTATGTCTCTGTTGCTTCAGTCAATTTTGTGCTGAGAAGCACAAAACGGTGACGTTCTGTGCAAGCGGGAGATTTTGAGTTTGAAATATTAGTAGAGAGATGACGTTTTCAGCAAAGGCGCGAGAGTCCGTTTATTGGAACGTCAGCATTTCGACGAAGCGCGGAAGTTTGTTATGATCGAAGACGACATCGTTTGGCAAATAACGAACTCAGACTCAGCTCCACTATACTGCATCGTTTTGAAGCCTGCTGAAGCTCAGGATATAAGCCAGCTCAATTTGGTAATTAGGGCACCGAATCCTCTTCTACTCTCGGAATTCAAATTGAGCGATTCTTCGAGACGAAATCAACGAGCGAGTAAGGCTGACCGGTGATCGACGAGTGTGGGTGAACTCCGGCGTGGCTCCACTGCAAGGACTACTAGGCGAACGTGCGGGTTGACTGCTGTGGACACTTCGGCAAAGCTGGGACAAGTTTGGGCGCGGTTGAGGCCGATTCTAATCAGGAAAGTCCTTCGAACCGGTTGCTTGGATTAGTGTTTAATTGCTTGCTTAATTGCTTGTTGTTTGGACTGGATAAACTGTTGTTTTTTATTTGGTTTTTGGCTTGAGTCAAGCCATTGTTTGTAAACCTAACATTTGATCCCAATATTAATAAAGAAAAAGTTTAACTAAGCATTTATCATTGTAATCGATCTGTACACTAGTTCCTTTCATGTTTACTGGAATGCAGTGAATTGTACAATATCTTCGAGGCACTTCCAGTTTACAACTTTATTTTGGAGTGACAATCCTATTTTAATTGACTATAAAGATTCGGATATGACTAGGGATATTGATTCAGGAAAATCCACCACCATGATACCAGATTAGCTTTGCAGCGGGAGCAATAAGCTAGCAATCTAGATTGAAAAAATATATTCCTTTGTCGACAACATAAACTGAGTTTTCGCAGCTACAAAAGCATACAAGGAGTTGTTATGGATGAAAAAGTTTTTACAAGAACTTGGTTTCATTCAGAAAAGTATGCGTTACTCTGTGATAGTCAAAGTGCGATTCATCTTGGCAGAATCAAAAACTAACTTTAAAAAGATTTCTAGAATTACTAGGGCATAATCTTCAAAATCAGTCAAAACATTGGGCTTAGCACAAGATGCCTCCTTAGTGGTTCCGTCTCCGGTGAGGGATACACATTGTGTGTGGTAGAGAGGTAGAAGTCTTGCACGATTTTTTAGTGGAAAGTTTCCTATTCTCCTTTGGTTTTTACTCTTCCTAACTTGGAAGTGATTTCCACGTAAATCTTTGTGTCTAGTTTATTTTATTTCGTTACTAGTCATGTATTGCATCCACACGATCGAAAGCGAGCTGGGAATCATTCCGCACTATCGAGGATTCCCTAACAGATGAATGGGTGCAATGACTGGTAACATATCAATACATAACGCAATAATCTTATCATCTAGTACATAAATAGATCTTCGAAGCTCTATCATGGTATCTTGACCGGATCACAAAATCGTTGATACATACATCCACATCTGAAACACATTTCAAGTCTGACACCTTTAATTATCATGGATCCGCACACATCTATTCTGAAATCATTAGTACATTACTTGACATGTGAAGCACATGTCACACGAGACACCTTACCATTACAAGACACAATGTTAGATTTGTGGCATGTAGTTTGGCAAAACTTAGTGTAGTTCTTCAAGACTGGAAGAGACAACTGTCCTGGAACAAGTTAAAGCAGATGGAATGTTTCCTAATTCAGATTAGGAAACACAGTCAACCGTTGGAGATCAAGGCAGTTGCATATGGAAGGACAGAAGTTGGAAGTTACCTATTTTAGATTAGGAAACTTGTTTCAATCGACGTAGCATAACTTAGACGCAACAGATATATCCTAGAGTGGATTTGGCAAGTCGGTGCTTGATGAATATCGAAGATATCTAAAGAGTCGGTTGAAAGATGCTTGCGCTTGAAGATAACTTAGCAAAGAAGATAATCAAAGGTTTCGTAAACGGAGTTGAAGATTTTTGAAGGATTATCTACAAAAAGATATGCGCAAGGATTTAGGAAAGATTTCCTAAAAGATTAGGAAAAGTTTCCTAAAGATATAGGCAGTTAAGATTAGGAATCCTACTCGATTTAGGGTTTCTACCGCGCTATATAATTAAGGCTAATGCTTCGATATTAGTCAGCACTTACGAAGAAATTATACACGCTCATACTCACTGAAGGGAGGAGGAGGCAAACGGCCGGTGAACTAATCGTCACTGATTACTCACGGTGCTCGGATTCAGTCTGTTCTAGTGCTCGGCAGACTAATCGTTGAACAACATTGACGCTACACGCACTGGTATTCTTTTGCGCATTCAGAAGAAAGCGATGATTGATGAGCCGTATTTATACGACTCATCGAGTCAACAAAACCCACCAAAAACGACACTTGATCCTATGAACTTTTACTTGTTAGTGTCGTTTTGTATTTCAGGCATTTTGGGAGCCTAAAAAGGAATCGGGCTTAAAAGATGGCATCTAAGGCCAAAATCACCACAAGGCATTATTAGCCCACACTCAAGTTCCAAGCCCAAACATAGCCCACTTGCAAAATCTTGATGATTCTAGAAGCATCTCATCATTTGGCTCCTGCCAATCCATTTTAGCTACTTCCAGAGCAAGAGTGCCTTGATGATTCTAGAAGCATCTCATCATTGGCTCATGCCAATCCATTTTGGCTACTTCCAGAGCAAGAGTGGTGGCCAAGTTAGAGAAAACCCTAATCCATTTCCTATAAATGAGACCTCTTGGCCTAGGGTTTAGACATCATCCATAGTCCGAAATTGTTATTGCTTGGAGCTTCTCTCTCTTGTTCTTCTCTTTGGCAATAGAAAGCAATCTTTTACTTTTCTATTTTTATTTTCAAGCAATTCCTTTCCTCTACATTTCTCTCATGGCTATTGTATTCCTTCTCATGAATACTAGTAGCTAAATCCTCCATTCGGTTTAGGGATTCATATATTGTGGCAATGTTTTGAGACCATTTTCTTAATGCTATCTTGTGTTCTTTATGGTGTAAGTGCTTGGAATGGCCTTACTTTGGGTTATATCTTGGAATGGAGTAACCACACTTATGGACACAAGATTAGATCATTAGAGGTCGATGATGAACAAGCCACAATAATATTGTCAACACATTTTGAGATTCTTGTACTTAATGCTAGTTTACATTTCACTAGTCCTTGTGCTTATTCCCATAGATCAAATGCGAGACTAAGTGGAAGTTTTGCCACAAAGCTTAGTTGAGCAAATGATCCTTATCATAGCATTTACCGGATGCCTTGCAGCAATGGTAGATAGTACACATAGATTGAGCGACACCTTTGCCGGATTGTTCGATTTAGGAAAGGACTAGACTAGAAGGTCTAACATCTTGCCATGTGAGGTTGTGGCGTATCACCTTTGCCGGGATACTTAGGTGTCACCTTTGTCGGGACACCACACGCCATCTTGGTGGGTTAAGGGCGTGGAGTACCACCTTTGTCGGGGTACCTTGGGTTGTCACCTTTGCCGGGACAACCACACTCCATGAAATGTGGAATAGATCATTAGATATCCATGATGAATGTGTAACAATAAATACCTAGACCGAATACTTCTTTTTTTTGTTTACCCTTCGCTCATTTACTTTTTGCACTTACTTTCAAACCCCCAATTGTCTTTACTTTCTTTTCCTTATTTGCTTCCAAGAACAACAAGTAACCTCACCAACTCCCTTGGGTTCGACCCCTACTTGCCGCTTTACAAATCCATAGTAAGCCAAGAGTAGAGGAAATTATAAATGTAAATTTGAGAGGTCACGACGACGGCCTGTCAATGATTCTCATGGAGGATCATATTGGTGGAATCAGAGGAGAGGCTCAGATCTAGGGGGTGACCTAGTTGGCGATTGCTAGAGTGTCCGAGGCTCAGATTATTTAAGAGGGATTCTGTAAACGTAAGATCAAATACTCGCAATACTCATTATTAGTGAATTGCTATCCACCGGGCTAAGGAGACTGCCCCCAGACGTAGGCTCGTTAATGCCGAACTAGGTAACAACTTTGTGTGTCATTTACTTTCCGCACTGCATTTATTTTTGCATAAGTTGTTCTAGTATTTGTTCTGCACTCGACCAGAACAACATCTCAACTACTACGGGAAGATTTCAATTGGTATCAGAGCAAACACTCAACACACAGAGTGAGATCTAGAAGTTGTTGGAGATGGATTTAAGAGAAGGGCAGAACATCACGCGACCGCCGCTGTTGGAAGGAAACAAGTACGAATATTGGAGAGTGCGAATGAAGGCATTCCTAAAGTCACAGGATGAATTAGTTTGGGAAGCTATTGAAAACGGGTGGACACATCCAGTGATTACCGAAGCTGGCAAAGTTAGCCTTCTTGCTAAAGACAAGTTGACCGAGATACATAAGAATGGTGAAGCCGCAAACTCCAAAGCAATGAATGCCATATTTTCAGGAGTTGATGGAAAGAATTTCAAGATGATTTCAACCTGTGAGATTGCAAAGAAGGCATGGGACATATTGCAAACCGCACATGAAGGTACGACCAAGGTCAAAATATCTAGAATGGAGATGGTCACGTCAAACTTCGAAAATCTAAGAATGCATGAGGATGAGACCATAACTGACTTCAACACAAGGGTTCTCGATATCTCTAATGAATCGTTTGCACTTGGAGAACCCATGACTGAAGAGACGCTGGTAAGAAAGGTGGTGAGGTCTCTACCAAAGCGATACATAATGATGGCACTCGCAGTCAAGGAAGCACATGATGTAAAGACGATGAGAATGGATGAACTGATGGGATCTCTTCAGACTCATGAGATGGATATGAATGAAGAACAACAACTCATGATGGTTAAAAGCATCGGTCTGAAAGCTGAAGTCTATGTTGTTCAAGACAAGGCATGGGAGATGTTTGAACAACAGTATTCCATGTATGCTAAAAACTTTGGAAAGTTTATGAGAAGGCAGTACAATAAAAGGACTGATCCAGGTCAGTCATCTAACTCGAGATTCCAGAAGGATGGTAAATTTCAAAAGGGGAACCAATCTAGAGACTCCAACCATGACAACAAAGGCAAGGGAATCCAATACAGAGAATGTGAAGGTAATGGACACATTCCGGCCGAGTGTATCAACACACAGAAGAAGAAACATGCATATGCTGTCAGCTGGAGTGACAATTAATCCGATCAGGAAGGTGAGACTAATAACTTTGTGGCCCTTGCGAGCTATGTCAACCAGGATGAAGCAAAGTCAAAGACATCTTCCGACGATCAGACACAGTACTCAAGTTGCGGTGATGATGAAGAAATAACGGATGAGGAGTTTGCTAACAAGTACAAGGAGTTGTTCCAGGTATGGCTTAATGAAGTTGAGCGGAACAAAGCACACCGCAACAACCTAGTAGAGTTGAAGGAAGAAAAGGAAAAACTATGGGAAGAAGCCGCTGTCCTTGTAGCTCAGAAGGTGGAACATCAACAGACAATCACTGACCTTCAAGCTCAGCTGATTAAAGCAAAAGGTGAACAAGCTGAACTTGTTGCACCGAAGGCTGAACTACTGACGGTTATCTCATCTCTAAAGGTTCAGATTGAAAAGAGTCAAGACGAATATCTAGAAATCATTGTCGATCTAAAGAAGGAGAATGCTGCTTTAAAATGTTAAGAGGTAATTCTTCTTAATACTGTGGATGCCTTGAAAATTGTGATTGAGACAGACAAAGAAATTTATGTTGAGACACTAGAAGAACTAAACAACCTGAAGAAATCTGTCAAGATGCTCAATTCTGGGACTAAAATCTAAACGACATACTGGGAGCTCAGAGAATAACTAGCGGTTGCAAAGGGCTAGGGTTTTCTGGTGCCTCTGGATACGAAAAGACAACGTTTGTGAAGGCTGGGCCATGACCACACACATTGTGCTAGCTGAACATCATCCATGAAGGAAAGCAACCCGGTATCCCTCAAGAAAGCAAGATAGACTAAGGTGCTTTTACTGCAGGCGAGTGGGACAAATCAAGCCAAGATGCCCAGAATTCCATAAGTTTCTCAGAAAGATGGATCAGGTGCCGAAACCTCACGTGAAGCAAGTCTGGAGAATTAATTAAAAGAGTGAAGTCTGTCATGTTGCATTTAGCTCAACCAGTCATCTGGAGAAGGAAAGATGGTACTTTGACAGTGATTGTTCTAGACATATGACTGGCAATCCTGAGTTCCTGGCCAATGTGGAGAAGTTCAAAGGCAAATCTGTGACGTTTGGAGATGGAGTAGAAGGCAGAGTTCTCGGAAGAGGAACATTGAAGGTCCCAGGCCTACCTAGATTGAAGAAAGTTCTTCTTGTTAAAGGACTTCAGGCTAATCTAATCAGGATAAGCCAGTTGTGTGACGGAGAGCATCGTGTCCAGTTCACACAGGATACGTGTGTTGTGCAGAACAACAAGAATGAACCAGTCTTCACTGGAAGGAGAGCCTCGAACAACTGCTACTTGCTGAATCTTGGTTGACCCACTGCTAAAACAACATGCATGCTGAGTAAAACTGAAGGCTTGCAGACTCGAGGTACACAAGTTAATTCTCAAGAATCGGCTGGTTTTACATATTTTCTATCCACTATCAAGCCTACACATCTCAAGGGGGCCATAAGAACGCTCAAGTTCCGTCCTGATCGTGGGAAGGCTCTGAAAGCATGGTATGATTGTCTCAACCATGGCTATGTTCGAGGGGGGGGGGGGTAGACACGAAGAAGAGGAAGCAACCTTTCGTCAAACACGCAAGATCAGACGCTGGAGTTTGTTGCACCCAGATGTTGTGGAGGAAGTTGATGCTGAAAGAATACATGGTAGAACAAGATGTGTTTAAGTAGCGAGCAGACATATTCACCAAAGCCGTGGACAACCTATAGTTTGAGACACTTAGATCCCCACTGGGTCTGTGTGTCATTAACAACTAAGTTGTTCCAGTATGAGTTAGTCTGCCAGAGCTAGAACGTGATATTTGTTAAGGGCTGACGTGGAAGGAAGGGAGAAAGTCCTCAAGTACTGGGTCAAAAAGAAAAGTTTAGAGTTGTGAAAAGGGTAGTCGTTTTTGAATCTGATGAGGAAGAGTCTGATGAAAAAGATGATGAAGTTGTTGTTACTGAGAAGGTAGCCGCTGATAAGTATAATGAAGAATCCAGCAAAGCTGCTAAGAAGAAGAAAGATACAGACTCTAAAGAAAAAGCCTCAGAGAAGGATGCTGAAAAGTTTGGTGCTGAAGAGGAGGAAGTTAGTCAAGAGAAGAAGAATGAAGCTTCTACTAAGAATACTGATGAGGAAGACCCAGATGAGGATGAAGGTTCTGCTACAGATGAGCAGGCTAAATTTACAAAAGAAGATGTTGAGGTTACAGTTAATGAGGAAGAAGAGCCTTCCCAGAATGAGTCCAACAAAGTAGATGAATCCCTGTAGAGTTTGTTTGATGTTGTTGAGCAATATGTTGAGGAAGAATTCAGTTATAAAGCTTCTAAAGAGAGTAAGATTGATCAACCAGACCAAGCCCATTCTGACAAGGAGATGGATGATCTGAGTGAAGGTTCAACAGATGAATCAATCAAACTGTCCTATCTGGTCAAAGAGATCCAGAAGGATGCACCAGTTAGTAAGGAACAAGTTCCCAAGTCAAAGCCAGCTGCTAAGAGAAAGAAAATAGTAATGAATCAAGATGCTGATGTTAAAGTTCCCACGGTTACTGAAAAGAATGCATCAAAGAATAGGAAGGTATCTACCCCTGAAGAAAATACTGTTGGCAATTTGGCTACTAGATCGAAGAAGGCTACTACACCTGCTGCAACGAAAGCCAAGACAAGTTCTCCTAATGGCAAGGCCAAAGAAAAAGGGAAGAAGGTTCAGTTTGAGTCTAGAGTTGTTGTTGAAGGAGTTTGGTTTGTCTAAGACAAACATGCTAAGAAGTGGGAATTCGTTCAGAAGAGGAAGATTGTGGCCGAAAGGGTGCTGGAGGCTGACAATTATGCTGCCAATGAAATTGTGAGCCTGATCAAGGAGCTGGATTTGTGGCCGTCTGTAACAATGGCCAAACCGTTTGCAGCAAATCTGGTGAGAGAAGTGATTGTGAACTTACCAGAAGGTTTTGCTAATATTGAAAGTGCTTCTTACGGAATGCCAAGTGTGAGAGGTAAGGAGGTCGTCATCACTCTAGAAGGCATAAATGACTACTTTGGTATAGAAGGAGGAGCGTTGAGTATCGGAGAGAATCCCAATTGGCACAAAATTGCTAAGGCACTTACGGGTGGAGTTCGTTCGAAGTGGTACAAGATTACCTTTCCGGTCAAGCATCTATCTACAAAGCACTCCTTACTCCATAGTATTGCAGTTCATAACTGGCTGCCAAATAATCACCACACAACTCTTGGCCGAACGATGGGAGCCGTTCTGAAGACCCTCGGAGCTAGGAAAAAGATTGATCCTAGACGTCTCGTATTCGAATAGATTGCTGGCCACACAACTTCTGTCAAAGTCAATCATCCTATTAGATTTCCTTCGCTGATTCATCAACTTGTGGTGGCACAACATCTAGATATCGTAATAGGCCAGGACAAGTTGACTGGTTTCTCTCCTAAGGTATTTCTTGCAGATCACAGGCACTTTTCTGGTAAGCATATTGACATTCTGATGTCTGTTCAAGACCAGTTCCAGGTTGTGTTCTACCAGAGACTGGAACACCTTAGCAGACAGTATCCGAAGCAGAACAATAGGAGCACACACGATATGATACCCAGTTCGGCTTTGCCTACTCTGGGGGGCTTCCCACACCCTAAAGGGACACAAATCTTTATTATGAGTTTAGAGCTACAAGTGGACTTACGCGTATACAACACCTTGTTTGTAATAGCCTAGCCTCTAACACTCCGTCTCTCGGATTTGCAATCTCGGTTCACCCCGGCTCAACTCGATCCCCTAAGGGTAGGACGAGACTCCCTCCCGACCTAGTCTTGGACCTCTCCCGAAGTCCAGAGCCTTCTCCCAAAGACTGAGGCCTTCTCCCGAACGCGTGACTTGATCACTGTGTGTGTGCGCTTGGTTGTTCTTCAAGAACAGTCTGAACAGCACACTGAACAGACTGCTTCTTCGCTGTTAATTTTCCAGTGGGGAAAAATTCAGCCGGCGTCGCTCTTCTCCTCTAATCTCACGAATGTACTCAAGTATATTTTCTCTCAAGAAAGCGATACTGATGTTGATTCCCTAGCCTTCTATGTATATGCATTGGCAGATCCGAATCAGCCCTAGGAAATCTGTCAAATATTTTAGGAAATATTCCTAAATATTTGCTAGATATATTTCCTTCAATCTTCAAGAAGATCTCTTTCTTTCTCGCCAAGTAATTCCGAATCTTCTTCTAACTGATATGAGAATATCTATTTGAATATTTGATCTTCTATTTATTCGCTGGCCGACTTCAACCGAACAGATCTTCAATCGTCCAGATTAGGAAACATCTTATCTTCAGATCTGCTGTATGTGAGTTCCAGTAGTCGGTTGAACAGTTCTTGAACTCCTGCTTGAACACTCTGAAGACGTTTTGCCAAAACCCATGCCACATAGGAACAACAATCTCCCCTTGACATTTTTGGCAAAACCATATAGACTTCAGAGATCATTTTCCCCTTTTTGCCACAAAATAGGCAAGGAGGGTTCAAATCGACCAGCTTGGTCTCCTCGGCATCTGGAATCTTGTCAACTCCCCCTCGAACATAGCCAGGGTCAGTGACAAATACTGTGAGTCTTTCGAACCATAGTGTCTCAGTAGCTGTTCGACCGCGGGTCAGCAAATAACAGGTTTTTGTTGATCTGGTTTCCTACATTAGAGATTCTCGGCCCAGGTTCTCTTTTTGCTTCACTCTCCATTCTCGTGTCATTCTTGGAGTAGTTTTCTGCTGCAACTTTCTACGCACAACCATGAACTCGTGACACCTTGGCTTGATGTGCCCCTTCTTGTGATAGTACCAACAGGTTCTTGAGTCTCTTCTCCATTCTCCGTTGGAACTCATCATGTTGGCCAGAGGGTACCTGTTCATCTCTCTGTTCACCGGTTGTTCAGCTTTGACAAACTTAATCTTTCCTGAACTACTCCCATCAGTGTAGCCAATGCCTCTACGTCATCCACTCATTCTTTAGGACTTCAGAATCGTATCTAGGTCTTTTGACCCAGAGTTTAGCATCTTCACTGATTTCCTGAACTGATTCAGCTTGTCCAGTACTATCGCGTGGTAGTCCTTCTCCATCTCAATTTGTAATTTCAAGGACTTGACTTCGTCTAAAAGACATATCTCTCTTTGGCTCATGGCAGCATGTCTTTTCTTCAGTTCTTCCATGTTTCTAGCGTGCATGTCTTTGTCTTTCTCCATCTGCATCTTTAACGACGAGATAACATCAAGGAGTTCTACCTTTTCTTCAATCAGGACATCAACTCTCTCCCTTAGCTTTTCCGTCTCATCCTTCATGCTTGTCACGTTGAAGTTAAGTCTATTATTCAGATCTACCACTTCCTCGCACTTCTCATTTAGAGCCTTGTAGTTTTCGAAGACACATTCATCTGTGACTTCATCATCATCACTGCTGCTGGAGTGGTCAGCAAACTGTTCAAACATCATTCTGGTACAAGTGCTGTCAAGCTCTTCACCTCTACGATCAGTTGCGCTGGTGAATGCAACAAGGTTGTTCGAGTCATCCTCCTCCGAGTCGTTGTTGCTCCGGTTAATAGAATAAGCCTTCTTCTTCAGTGTGTTGGCGCATTCAGCTTGAATGTGACCATAGCCTCTGCATTCTCGACACTGGATTACTTTGCCTTTATCACCCTTGAACACGTTGTTGTTCTCTCCAGCCCCGTTTCTCTTCTGAGAGTTTTCTCCTCTTTGACTCTACGAGTTAGACGTGGATTGTTGTTCCCTATTGTATCCTCGTCTATTCAGCCTTTTCACAATCCTTTCAAGGTATTTGGCTATTATGGCGAGCTGTTCAGACTCGTCCTTGACGTTGTTCCACTCTTCAGTTACATCAGCCTTAGTGCAACACATTCTACTGTCCTTCTTTGAAAATCATCTGGAAAATTGATCTCATATGTCCTTAGTGACCCCATGAGCTCGTCAAGCTTCATCTCGATTATGTCTTGCATTTCCTCAATGGCAGTCACCTTCATAGGAAATCTTTGGGGCAAGGATCTCAAGACTTTTCTAGCCAGTCTCTCTTCCTTGATAGGTTTTCACAGTGTCGCGGCTTCATTAGCGAGTTCTATGACTCTAGTGTTGAACTCAGCAATTGTCTCAGCATCTGCATCCATGAGTTCCTCACTTTGTCCATTCCTTCATAAGCTGTTCTCAAAATATCCCGTGCTTCTTTGGCAACTTCACAGTTAGCAATCAGTTTGAACACATTCTCATCCACGGCTAAAAATATAGTGTTCATAGCTATTGAGTTCCCGACAACAGTCTTGTCATCAGCCTTAGTCCAACGCTCTTCAAGTTTCGGCACCACTTGTCCCTCACCATTCATCATTGTCGGAGGGGTCCATCCAATCAGTACAGCTTTCTATGCCCTTTCGTCAAGAGTTTTTAGGAAAGCCTTCATTCTAGTTTCCCAGTAGCTATAGTTTGGCCCTTCTAGCAGTGGTGGTCCGCTGGAGTACTGACCTTCCTTCATACTCATCTTGAACAGAAATCGGATCTCACTCTGTGTGTCGAGTGCCTGCTCTGATACCAATTGAAATTCTGATGTCTGTTCAAGACCAGTTCCAGGTTGTGTTCTACCAGAGACTGGAACACCTTAGCAGACAGTATCCGAAACAGAACAATAGGAGCACACACGATATGATACCCAGTTCAGCTTCGCCTACTCTAGGGGGCTTCCCACACCCTAAAGGGACACAAATATTTATTACGAGTTTAGCGCTACAAGTGGACTTACGCTTACACAACACCTTGTTTGTAATATCCTAGCCTCTAACACTCCGTCTCTCGGATTTGCAATCTCAGTTCACCGCGTCTCACCTCGATCCCCTATGGGTAGGACGAGACTCCCTCCCGACCTAGTCTTGGACCTCTCCCGATGTCCAGAGCCTTCTCCCGAAGACTGACGCCTTCTCCCGAACGCGTGACTTGATCACTGTGTGTGTGCGTTTGGTTGTTCTTCAAGAACAGTCTGAACATCACACTGAACAGACTACTTCTTCCCCGTTGATTTTCCAGTGGGGAAAAACTCAGCCGGTCGTCGTTCTTCTCCTCCAATCTCACGAATGTACTCAAGTGTATTTTCTCTCAGTAAAGCGATACTGATGTCGAGGCCCTAGCCTTCTATTTATATGCATTGGCGGATCCGAATCAGTCCTAGGAAATCTGTCAAATATTTTAGGAAATATTCCTAAATATTTGCTAGATATATTTCCTCCAATCTTCAAGAAGATCTCTTACTTTCTCGGCAAGTCATTCTGAATCTTCTTCTAACTGATATGAGAATAAACATTTGAATATTTGATCTTCTATTTAATCACTGGCCGACTTCAACCGAACAGATCTTCGATCGTCCAGATTAAGAAACGTCTTATCTTCAGATCTGCTGTATGCGAGTTCCAGTAGTCGATTGAACAGTTCTTGAACTCCTGCTTGAACACTCTGAAGACGTTTTGCCAAAACCCATGCCACATAGGAATAACACATATTGTTGATCTGGACCTAGATGCATCTGTCAAGCCAAAGAAGAAGTTGTCTGAGACAACACTGGAAGAACTTAGTGCTCATGTTTTGTCTGCCACTCGAAGAAAAATTATCACACATCTTGAAGAAGAGCTTGCTGATGCGAATGAGAGGATTGTGTTGTACATGGCAAGGAAGAAAAAGATCACTAAGCTTTTGGTGGGACTTTGCTATCCCGATGAAGAGGAAGATGTCGACTCAGTTGATGACGAAGCAAGTGAGGAGTCCGACTACTGACCATGGTGATGATTTCTGCTCTCCACTACAAACAATTTTATCTTTTTGTTGAACTCTAGTTCTAATTGTCGAACAATTGCTACTGTTTTTGTACTCCCTTGTCAATTTGTGGCAAAAATGGGGAGTAGTTTTCGGAGTTTGAAAGCTCCTTAAAAGATATGTGCTAGATGGTAGACATATTTTTGGAGTTCGAAATCTCCTTAAAAGATTCGTTGAGCTTGAAACTTTTCCAGAGTTTGAAATCTCTTTCAAAAATTCGCTTGGTAGGTATCTTAATTCGTAGCACAGCTTGGAAGTTTGAAACCTCCTTCAAAGATTCAACTGTAATAGTAGTACAGGTAGATTACAGGTAGTAGTTTTTCCAAAATGCCAAGGGGGAGATTGTTAGATTTGTGGCAGGTAGTTTGGCAAAACTTAATGTAGTTGTTCGAGCAATTGTTCAAGACTGGAAGAGACAACTGTCCTGGAACAAGTTGAAGAAGATGGAATGTTTCCTAATTCAGATTAGGAAATACAGTCGACCGTTGGAGATCAAGGTGGTTGCATATGGAAGGACAGAAGTTGGAAGTTTCCTATTTTAGATTAGGAAACTTGTTTCAACCGACGTAGCACAACTTAGACGCAGCAGATATATCCTAGAGTGGATTTGGCAAGTCGGTGCTTGATGATATCGAAGATATCTAAAGAGTCGGTTGAAAGATGCTTGCGCTTGAAGATAAATTGGCAAAGAAGATAATCAAAGGTTTCTTAAACGGAGTTGAAGATTTTTGAAGGATTATCTACAAGAAGATATGCGCAAGGATTTAGGAAAGATTTCCTATAAGATTAGGAAAAGTTTCCTAAAGAAATAGGCGGTTAAGATTAGGAATCCTACTCGATTTAGGGTTTCTACTGCGTTATACAAGTAAGGCTAATGCTTCGGTATTAGTCAGCACTTACAGGGAAATTATACACGCTCATACTCACTGAAGGGAGGAGGAGGCAAACGACCGGTGAACTAATCGTCACTGGTTACTCACGGCGCTCGGATTCAGTCTGTTTTAGTGCTCGACAGACTGATCGTAGAACAACATTGACGCTACACGCACTGGTGTTCTTTTGCGCATTCGAAAGAAGGCGCTGATTCTCTTGGAGGATCATATTGGTGGAATCAGAGGAGAGGCTCAGATCTAGGAGGAGAACTAGTTGGCGATTGCTAGAGTGTCCGAGGCTCAGGTTGTTCAAGAGGGATTCTGTAAACGTAAGATCATGTACTCGTAATACTCATTATTAGTAAATTGCTATCCACCGGGCTAAGGAAACTGCCCCCCCCCCCCCAAACGTAGGCTCGTTAACGCCGAACTGGGTAACAACTTAGCGTATCGTTTACTTTCCGTATTGCATTTATTTTTGCATAAGTTGTTCTAGTATTTGTTCTGCACTCGACCAGAACAATATCTCAACTACTACGGGAAGATTTCACACAACATGTCCATCATAACAGCTGAATAACACTTCAACAGATGAGGAAAACATATTCACATACAAGACGGTAAGAGGAAGGCACCCATGAGGAATGGAGGAAGCAACCACGCACGAGGTAGGGCGAGGAATAGGAAAAGAAATAGGAAAAAATAATTCACTCAAAATCATGAAAAAATTGCAAAGTTGAACTTTTATTGAGATCTGTGCTATAATTCATCTGATCCGAAACTTTAAGTACTCTACCAAGCATATATGCCTCCAAGTCTCATGGGCAGAGAATTTTATAAAATCAACAATAACAAAAAAAGAACGAGTTTTTTTTTATTCAATAAAAAAAAAGAGTTGAAACCAGACATTTTAATGGCATTGTGTACTAAAACTAATACATGGAGCCAACCAGTATGAGTTGAAACTATTTGGATAAAAATGGGTCTCAAACTTGTGCTTCTAAAAGTTCTATCCATCCAAAACTATGAACACTTAACATAACCTTTAGCCTCTCCTACCGCCTTTAACTCGCTTCTGCCACTCTATGTGCCTCCTCGCCAATCTATACTTTCTTCTTATATTACTCAGTTTTTGTGACTGTTGCACAATGAGACCGGCCGTGGAGGGGCTTTCACTCAAAACAACATCATACCCGTCTCTGAAATTATCCATTCCGGGAGCCAAAAGCTGCCAGAACATGCTTCCTACTGCCGCGCCTTCACTAGTGGCTGACAAATAAATCGCTGAGTAGACCAAGTTATAAACTTGATCTCTCTTTTCCGTCGTGAACCCGGGACTCTTCCACGATTTGCCAAATTCAGCAATCACAAGAGGTTTCTTGAAAATAGTGTCGGCATCTTCGGTGTGATTTTTCATCCAGTCCTTCAAGAATGTCAACTGCTCTTCGTCCGTCGAGCCAGGAATCCTGACGACCAACGAAATCACTAAACATTAGCAAAATGTTTCATGTAAAAACCGGCATGTCAGAAAAACATAGTAGTAAAAATAACTGACCATTGGTCTGGGTAAGAGTGGATTGTTGCAAAATCAATTTCATTGATCAGATTGTTTGCAATGAAATCTGTCCCTATTTGAAAATTTGGTGCATCATGAAGCTTCTCTGGAGTTGATGGTCCATAGAACCCTTCCAAACCGATTTCCAACAAATGGTTTGAATCAATTGATTTCAGGTAAGAAGACATCTCAGCTATCCAACTCTGCCAAAATATGGATTTTTGTGGATCATTTTAATACCTTTCTGATGGAAACAAATTTGGAGGAATACAAAATTTTGTAGTTTTTGTCATTTATTTTCGTATCATTTTATCTTCCCTAAAATTTTCCAAGATCGAAACGGAGCATAAATCTGCGCGGTCTGGAACAAAAAGGGGAACTCACTTGTAAGGTTTTGCCAGAAAGATCTGAACTGCATCTAGGCTCATTAATAAGCTCCCATGACATTATAGTCGGGTCATCCTTATAAGCAACTCCAGTTATGTTGTTCACCCTTGTCAGCACCGTCTACATTTTCACCAAACATTTCAACAATAATCAAAATCCAAACTTTCAAGTCATTAAAAGAGGTACTGAAGGAGCAGCTGCTGCTGTTTGTGCTTATTTTTGAGCAGTTGTTGCTATCTCAGTTGCTCTTTTGGTAGACACCCAATTCGTTAAAGATTGAGTTTGAAGGTGTTTGATATATATTACCTTGATGTGATTCTTGTAGAATTGTTTAACAACTTCATTTGAATAAAAATCATCCTCAGATGAAATATTTACTCCTCTGCTTCTTGCCCAGTCCACATACTGTTTCCTCCCACCATAATCATTATAATTGTTCACCAAGCTCATCACAAGCCTAATCCCATACTTGCTCGCTTCAGCTACCACAAAATCCAACCCCTGCACACAACAACAAAAACATAAATATGAGAACAAATTTCATCGTGACATACCATACAAAAGCAATTGAAAATTGAAACTGAGAGCAAACCTGAAACACATTTTCATTATACTGTCCAGGAGAAGTCTGTAAAGAATAAGGACTGGGGCCATCACTGAAAGCCCAAGTTCTGGCCAATGTGAGGCCAAACTGTTTCGCTAGCTCGAAAGACGATGTGACTTTGGATCTCTGGCTGAGATCAGATGCCACAGTCATGAGCCAATATGCATTGAAACCATTAGCGTAATAAGGATCTTCATCCAACATAAACATGAGACCATCCACTTTGATGAACCCTTTAGTACCATTGTCTTGTGCTTGGTTCACATGGACTGTGCAAAATATCAGCAACATCATGTGACACAACTTCCATTGAAAATGACCACAAAACTTCATCATCTTCTTCTTCTTCTTCTTCTTTTTTTTTTGCTGTTTTCTTTTTCTTTCTGAAGGTTGGTGGCTGAGAAAGATAAACAGGCAGTGAATTTATACTAAAACAGTGTGGTGCTGGTTGAGCTACTCTGGTCCAATTTTTTCAACATATTTTATTTGGTCAATTAATATAATCCATTTTAGAGATGTTACTATATTTATATTCATTAAATATAGAAAAAAATCAACTAAGTAATAATCGTTACAAATCTTTAAATTAAGAATAGTACATTTTAATTTACCTTTATTTGATGATGGGTTTACAGCAGACATATACATTTATTACATAATATTTTTCGAATACATTTATATATATTTTCAACACCATTTGAAGCAGAGCCACCTAAATCTCAGCTTATCCTTTTTTTAATGCAAATTCGTTTATTGAAAGAAAAGGAAAAATAAAACAAAATACAAAAGATCAAGACCAAACGGAGTCGGTGTCTTTCTTTTTAGGACAGGATCGAACGGAAGAGCGGGACCCTTTTTTTTGGTGACGGGATTTTTGCATAATGGGTATGATTGGCCTCATGGATGGATCAACATAGTCGCCCTGCTCACATAACTCGTTTTCGTGATCATCACAACCTCTATCAACTTCCTCAATAGGAATACCCGAACCTTCCTGTTGGACTTGTCTAGTTTCATTAACAAGATCATACATGGCTTGAAAAATAAGTATATCATCCTTGCTTCTTGTCCTACAATGCATGTAGATGGCTCTCAGCTTATCCTTAACTCTTGAGAGAGATTTTGTTTTGTTCATTTCATATAATTATATGTTATGATCAGATATGTGACACTACAAATTTTTGGGATTTTACCGTCTTCAAATTCCGTCAGTAAAACGTCAACTGACACGCTGACGGAAAATAATCCGTTATAATTCCATCAAAATTCCGTCACCCAAATAATATTCGTTAAATTTCTGTCACAATTTCGTGCACAAAAATTCCGTCTCCACAATTGAGGTGGAACACTGACGGAATTCTTTACACGGAATGTTGAGGAAAAATAAAGGGAAATATTGGGAGCATTAATTTCGTTTCATTTCCGGTTAAATTCCATCATTTATATTACCGTTAGTATTCCCCTTATATTCCGTCATCATAGAATTTCAGCTAATATTCCCACTTTATTCCGTTGCAAAATTGTAATATTCGTTTCACTTACCTAAGTTTATTGACGGTTGAATATTTACAAAATTTCGTAATTATTACAACACATTTCCGTCAACAAAAACGGAAATGTGATGGAAGAACAACGAAATTTTGTGAGGTCCACAAAATTTTTATGAAAAGTGCTGTCACAAAATTTTGTGAGGTCCACAAATTATTACAACGCTTTTTATGAAAAGTGATGTCGTAAATATTGTTAACAGCGCTTAAATAGAAGGCGCTGTGGAAAATCACAAATAAGACAGCGCTTAGATAGAAAGCGCTGTTTTATTAAATTAGTTTTAGTTATATTTAAAAAAAATCCCGCTCTATTCTGTAATATTTAGTTTTATTTATATTTAAAAATAAATTACATCACATTTCCGTCAACGTGGACGGAAAAATGATGGAACAATGACGGAAATTAATTGACGATGATACTTAGTGACAAAAAAATTAAAAAATTATGTAACTACTTTTAACAGCGCTTATAATAGAAGTGATGTCTTATATCTACTTTCGATAGCATTTGGCTACAAGCGTTGTCTAAAGTCCACTTAAGACAACGCGTGTTTGGTAACAAGCGCTGTCTTAAGTGGACTTTAGACAGCGCTTGTAGCCAAACGTTGTCGAAAGTAGATATAAGACAGCACTTCTATTATAAGCGTTGTTAAAGGTAACTACATAATTTTTTAATTTTTTTATCACTAAGTAGATATAAGACAACGCTTGTAGCCAAACATGCGCTGTCTAAAGTCTAATTTAGACAGCGCCTGTTGCCAAACGCTGTCTTAACTGAACTCTAATAATCCCCACACCTCTATATAATCAACATGTTTCTCAAATTTAGGGCGAAGTGAGTTACCATGGTGGTATGGAGCTCCCCCGGTGCTTGTAGGCGGCCCGGGTTTAAGTCCCTATCTAGCCAAAGAGCAGATACTACTTTCAAGAGCTTAAAGCTTAATAAAAAAACATGTTTCTCAAATTTACAACACCCACCGAAAACCCTTTCCATTTTTTTCAAGTTCCTCCGTCTTCGCCTTAACAAAAAAATTTCTCCATATTTGCACCATATTCTTACTCCGTCTATACCATCACTTCCTACTCTTCAACGGATTCCAAATCTTCATATTCTGCTTTGAAGAGGATGAATCTCCCATCAAGTAAAGAAAAAGAGGGACAAGATCAGGAGTATAGGCGATCAATTTTGAACTGTTGATTTCTCTACTTGTGTTTTTGATTGTCCATCAATTTTCGTTAACTACTAGATTTATTTTATGTGCGTGTTCTGATAACAATGAATGAATAAGGGCTAGTAATATTTAAAATTATTGTCTTTAAAATTATTACATTGTCTGTAACATATTTCCAATAATATATATTTGCAAATAATATTTAACCTTTGTAATGTAATTAATAAAAATAATTCCGGAAATGTGCGGGAAAAATATTTGACCATTTTAATACAATTAATAAAAATAATTCCGGAAATGTGCGGGAAAAATATTTGACCATTTTAATGCAAAATTTAAAAATTCCGGAAATGTGCGGGAAAAATATTTGACCATTGTAATGCAAAATTTAACGCAATTACATTGATGACGGAAGAAATGATGGAAATAATTGATGACGGAAACTAATGGGAATAGTGAGGGAAAATAATTGGTGACGGAATACAGAGGGAATTATGTTGGAAATTATACATGTCGGACTTTTGTGGGTAAATAGACGGAAATTTATATGGGAAAATTGACGAACGTGTGACGGAGTTTTGCGTCACGGAAGTTAGACGGAATGTATACGGAAATTTGACGGAAAACGATGACGAAATTTTGCCGGAATCAAGTTTCCGTCGGGAAAAACGCCGTCATCGGGGTTCTTGACGGAATTTTGCCGAAATTTCTCCGTTTTCTGTCACTTGTCCGTCACTTTTTAACTGACTGAATTTTTCCAAAAATTTGTAGTGTGAATACTCTCTAATATTTAAAATTAGGTAATTTTTAGTAGTTTTTTTCTGGAAGAATGGAAAGTTTATTGGAACAAACTCATCATCGAAATCTTATATTCTTTTTTCTTTTCTTTTTTGATGAAAGGGCATCGAAATCTTATCTTAATTACTGTTAATTACTCCCTAGCCACAAAATACTAGATTTTAACCTAGTCGCAAATTACAATTCCGTGTTTTTTTTTTGTAAGTCCCAATTTATGTATAGTTGAGCATGAACTTCTAAGTTTACAACTAGACTAGAATTTAAAGTGTAGTTTGCAATTTGCATAACATACTGTTAAACGAGGCATCTATTGTCATTATCGAAGGTCACATTTCACAATAAACTTCTAATTTTCCTATAAATACCTTAATGCATGTCCTTTGTATAAAAATGTGCTTTAATTTCTATGGTAGTAACTGTTCAATATTGCCAACAGAGTGGTGGTCTAGTGGTATGAACATCTGACTGAACTTATAAAGTTAAGGGTTCTAGCCACACCATGACATATTTACGGTATGAATATGTGGTTGTTTAATGTTTTACATTAAATGTAAACATAATTACTTGGTTAGGAAATCTTTTTAATTTTGTAATAGTAATTAAGGTCTAAAATTAGATCCTAGCTACCGATGTGGACTGAATCTTTTCCAAATAGAGGGTAAATATTTTTACTATTTCGTTAAAAGTCAATAGTAATTTAGAGTCCATTTTCATAATAATAAAATTGTTCTCATTCAGCTGAAGAAAAAAATGCAAAATAAATAAATGTGACAATGTGTATTACTATGATATGGATTTTATTCTATTTATTTGCCGTCCTAAGTAGTAAGTACGAAGGTTTGCATTTAGTTGTGATTATAGGATGTGATTAAATTAGGTATGGAGTAGGTCACAAGAAGATGAATGATGATGAGTAGCTCTGTCACACGTGATTTGGAGCATGTTGTGATATCACGGGACACGGTTTCACTCTTCAAATTGAAGCACAAATTCCAAAGGAAATATTTCTATTAAAATTGGTTTTTATATAAAAAATATTTTACCCACATGCATCATCCCCCAATTATTTTTATGAATTTTGCTTATAGAATGGGCTCGGTGTTGGAAACCGTGAGAATCTCAGAAAATGTTAGGAGATGTGATCTCACAAATGTTTGATTTGAGACTTGAATTAAGTTTTTAACAAAACTAAAAAGGAAAGAAAAAGAGACTCGGTATAAGTGGATCAGGGCCAGTTAAGGTTAATACTGGCTCAGGGCCCGCGTGAGGTTGTAGTGAAAGTGAAGTCATAATAATAAACTATGAAGATTGATTTCAAATTTGTTACGGGTCAAATATTGTGAGTGTCAAAATGAACGTCGTTTTAATTAAAATATTTAAAATTTACAGTATTTATTGTACTGAACATATCTTTTTTCCACGAACCAACACCATCGGCTTCTGCACAGGTGATCAGTAACCATTTGAAAATCCAGGTCCAAAAATAAAAGCTGTGCAAATTAAATGACTTCAAAACTATGGGAGAGTGAAGTGATGTAGGCCACTAGACATTTTGGTATACCTTTTCTCACTTTCACTAATGTGTAGTTGCAGAATGGGAGACTCAAAAATTAAAATGGTAAAGAAAAGTAAAACCACAAAGTCCCAACTGTGAGGACGTTCCCAAATGTCATGAGCGCAGTTACTGACGCACGCTTCTTAGAATGTTGTCGAGTATTTTGTGGAGTAAATATAACCAAGCTCAAGTTTTAGGGACCCCACCCATCCTGACCGGGTCTCCCTTCCCTATCATATTCGTGAAACGATTTTATTATATCCATCCGGCCCTGATCTAGTTACCAAAGAAGACATCCTAAGAACATATTATGAATTTGATTATCTATGGCCCAAAATATAGACTTTGATAGGGATAAAAGGTAAAACTGAAGCCAACAGGATGATGACCTGTTGATTGAGATATTGATTCAGATTTCGCATTCGATTCTGTATCATTTGTAATGAACTCATTAATCAAAAAAAAAGAAAAAGAAAATAGGTATAACCAATAAAAATTTCGTCTTCATTTTACTTGTTTGTGGTTAAACTCGTTCTTTTATGGGGTAGATAGGTCTAGAGAAAGAGCATGGGGGGTAAGTAAGAATGTCGTATATGTGCGTAGAGGTCGGTGCGGTGGTTAGTCACACATGTAAAATAATGTTGTTTCATTATTGTTATGTGTGCCCATTTCAATATGCACTAATAACCGATAAACCGTCAAGTGGGAGACAGAACTGCACGTGAAGATGGCTGCAATCAACGGACTAAGGCTGTATCCTAACTTTGTGGCTAGCCCGTTTAGGGCTGCCAGTGCCACGGCCGCTTGCCCGCACTCTGCACTCATCAATATGTGTTGCTTTCATTCGACTTGTGTTGCTGCTTTGTTTCTCATCTAAATTTTGTCCCAGATATCATGTTTTTTTAGAAAAATGATCTATTAGGTAACGAGTATAGGTTTCCAATCTTTGTTTGGTATATTTATGTGTAACACACTTGACTCAATTATTTTTCATCTTGAAATATGTGAACGTCAAGTTTGATAAGCATACATCAATAGGTTGGTGACCTTTTGTAGCATGTTTTGTTACTTTTGTAATTCCTCATGTCTCGAGTTCGATTCCCGATCTTGTGCATTTGTGCCTATGTGTAGTGATAGTCTGATGTATAGATGGATTGACATGAAAGACATGTGTTTCAATTAATAGGAAACGTCACGAGCCCAAGACGCTTTTGAAAGATGGGGTAGAAAAGAAACTCAATTTCGGATTTTGAGTATATTGAAAAATTTTCCTATAAAATACGCCTTAATAAATCAGATTTTCAATGATATTATAAACCACCAATCAAATAGTTTCATGCATTTCAAACAAAATGTAGCAGAAGATTTTAAATCATGAAAACCACTAATACATGATTAGGTTTTCAAGATGGTACTATTATGATAAATCTTCGACCTTGCTCATCCCCAACTAGTCGTTTAGTAATAACATCAGAAAATATAGACATGGAGATATGAGTTCAACACTCGTACTGATATAACTAACATAAACACAAATGTAACCGGATCGCGAATGTCATGAAAATAAACCATAAAGAATTTCAACGTACTATAAACAAAAACAAAATTTTATAATGCATGAGAACAATTTTTTTTGATGGGAAAAGGCATAGTGCCTAACAAACAACAAAGCAAAAGGGAGAACAGACCTAACAAACTGACAGCCCAAGCGAACCTACCCAATACAACTGTTTGCTCTAGCACACTAAGCTACCATCGATTGAAACTGACACCAATAACCTACTCCAGACAAACTACAACAGCCTCAGAGGGATTGCACAAAACACTACACAAAACATAAACATGAATACAAAACCTATCCAAGACCCACCAAACAGACTAAAAAGACTCGATAGAATTCTCCCCCTTCGTGGAAAGCTTCCATGCGAAACTGGCTCCAACAGAAGAAGTGGCTCGTCAGCCAACTTCAAAGAAACAATCAAGCTCTGGCCAAAACTTCCATAGAGTAACCCGTCATTTCTGGATCCTGCTACTCCAGTCGTCTGCATTCGATTTACTCTTGCCAAGGCAAACACACCAGCTCTAGAAAACACATAATAGAGAACTAAAAGCTAGGAAATACAATCTAGCTGGGAGCAACACAGTCAATAAAAATACTCCGAAATAATAACAATCGGCTACTCAACTTCGCCTCACGCCCATGGAAGTGAGCGTACCCCTCGGAAAGTAAGCAACGAGCGACAAACCCAAAATAACCCCAAGAGCAGGATGAAAAGTAAAATATAAAACTCTCATAAGCATTCTGCTTAGAGAGAAATAGTAGCGTAAAAGAAACAAGTCAAATACAAATATAAACACAAAAAGATGACTACTCCACAGTCCCATCCATCCCGCCCAACCAACACCAACACGGCACCGCGAGCTCACCTACACCTACACCACTCCCGAGGCCCACATCTGAGTCGACTATCCTCCACAAAATCAACAAGCTTAACGATAGTGCCTGTATGAGCAGAAGAGACATGAATCAATCCAAATCAACTAAAAGCGCAGCAGGAGAAGGAGGAGAATGAAGATGCAGTGGGTTGGTGGTAGGTAGGTCACTTCTCGTTACCGATCAGAAATTCGACCGATCAACGTTAGCGAAGTTAGCTCAGAAATATCTGAGAAGTGAGAGCTCTATACTGTAGCACGTTAGAGAGAAGTCTAAAGACAATCTGGCTTTATTCTTAAACAAAGGGCTGAACTGCATATGCATGAGAACAGATTAAAAGTTTATACAATACAATAGGGAACAAATTACCATGTCTTACCATAAGTGCTTTCGGCAAACAACAATACCATACTCCACCCTATACAATTTTGTCTCTCTTAAAGAATTTGACGCCAAACTTAACTTTGAAATAGCAATTCTGATCAACAAACTGTCAATGGCATAACTATGCAGAACACGTATGAAAATCATCCGCTTTTATATTGCCGTAGGCAGAATACTCCAATCCAATGACAGAGCAAAAGTATCAAGAGATCAGCCAAAATTGCCTGAAAAGGCTTCTCTAGGACTAAGAGCATAGAACATCTGAAACTACTGTCATAAAATTATTTAGGATCTAGCTATGCCTTACCAGCAAGAAAGAACTATAACTCTTAACTCCTTTTCCTATCATGTACATAAATTAACAGGTATCAATCTATTTCGCCCATTTCTTATGTTCAAAGTAGAGAGTGCATTTCACCGCTCATCTCGATCAAACCTGTTCCAAGCATCCTGAAAATACAGGAAGAAAAAAAAACTTGATATAAGAAGGCAGCACCAGATAAATTATTCAATAGTCGGTAGAGATTTTGATAAAATAGGCTCGATGTACTCTCTTCTACGATATGAAAACAAAATGCAAGTTCACCAGAAAGGGAAAGATCTTGCACTTAATTTAATGTTGAACTGATTTGTTATCGATTTATGTTGTAAGCCTGTTATACAAGCAAAAAGAAGAGACAACAATAGACGCTCTTTTTGGCTAATTGTTCTAGGGAACCGAACTCATACGGCCATTTGTTTCTCATTTCTAGTATATTAACTAACTTCATAAATTTGCATCTCAGACCACCAACACTTATTTACAGCTTAACAGGTGTAAAACAGCAAAAGAAAACGGTTACCATACCTTTAGAAGATCAAAAACTTTTTCACAGATGTACTTCTGCTTAATAGTAGCACCTCGTTGCTGCAGCTTATCAGGATGCACAAAGAGAGTAGCTTTCCGGTAAGCCTTCTTTACAGCATCAGCAGTCACAATGTCTGTCAGATGAATTGGCTGCCAGCCGCTATCAGGCCCAAGTATCTGTGGCCAAAAAAAATAAATAAATGTCTCTACTAACAGTGGACAGCTTCATTTAGCAATCGTCATCAACTTAATATTCACTCGTGCATATGTTCAAGTGTATATAAGCCACAACTAATTCAATCTAGTTTATTTATGCAGTTGTGAATATAGCTATAATGGACATTATCTATTCTTTTAAAATATATTTTCCATAGCTAAGTACAAGTTCAAGGGAGAACGCTACACCTGACAGTAGTTTCATTCTGCGCAAGGAGCTGTCTAAGCCAAAAAAAAATGCTACAAAAAGCTGAAAGCTACATCTTATAGGCGAAGAGTAGAGTTTCAGTTTTTAGAACATACATATTGTAGGGTGGACAGTAAGGCGCGCAAGTTTCCAGTCTTTCCGCGTGACCATCTTTTCACATCGGCATCCAGAACTTCAGCCAGTTTCTGCATAAGAATTAGGACCAGAGATATGAAAAATGCATGCCTCCATAGCCATACGGATGCAAGAACTCCTAAATGCACAACTTACATTCCGTTCAGCTTGCTCCCTCTGGACAAGTAAATCACGCATATTCTTCTCTTCAAGTGCTTTAGCCTAGAAAGAATCAAAACAGTACATAATTATCTGACTACTAGTTACTAATATGTTAAGAAAACCCAATGAGCAATGGAGATGTAGACATACCGCTCTTTCAGCTATTCGCTGATGTCTTTCATTTCTAGCTTTAAACCTTAGTGCTGATTCACTTGGCTTGTCATCGTCAAGTCTATCCTTGGAGGATGAACCTAGATTGTGATGGCAAATAATATTTATGATTTGATACATGTCGTAAACTCTTTGATCAATACATGAAAGCGCTACTGGCAGTGAAAGAAACATACCATATTGATCACTGGAACCACCGGCCAATCTTGAACTATTGCTTTGAGATACCTGATCCTGTATCACATAGTGGGATTATAAACAATGAAAATATGAATAAATGTACACTTATACATGGGTTTCGATTCATACATAAAGCAAACGACTAACCTTTCTGGACATCGCCTTTTCCAAGGCCCGTTGCCTCGCCTCCACGGTTGCTCTTTCAACAGCAGCACGTTCAAGTTCAGCCTTCCGTTTAGCCTCTAGAGAGTTCTTCTCAGCTGCCAGCTTGGTCTCTGACGATGTTTTCTGAGACCGTTCTTGACCATTTGCACTAACTTTCTGATGAGCATCTGAATGAGCGCTCTCCGTGGCACCTCTTTCTCGAGATTCTGCATTACCTCTCTCCAAGGCAATTCTTTGTCGAGCCTCTGCATTAGCTCTTTCCTTGGCAGCTCTTTCACGAGCATCAGCAAATGCTCTCTCACGGGCTTCACGAATTGCTCTTTCAACAGCTATTCTTTCTATTTTCATCAAATTTTTGAGAACCTCCTGGTCTGGTATCACTTTCTTCTGCATGCCTTCTGGTGCTCTCTCCTCCATCCTTGGTGGTTTATCATAATTTATTTTTGCCTTCCCTGTGACTTGACTCATGTTAATTTCATCAGCCACTTCCTTGGTCATTGCTTTCTCTTTTCGCAACAAACCTACCTCAGGTGTTTCATCTTGTTCATTGCTTTTTCCCTTCAAATCTTCACCAAAAATCCACTTCCAACTACAAGCTTGTTCAATCTTGTCAGGGCCAGTTTCAACCTGATCTTCCTTTTGTTCGATTTTTAGCGACAATGTAACATCAGGTACTTCGATGTCTGGAACTGATTTAGAGTCTTCCCTGCTGTAGCTCGTGTCTTGCTGCTCACTGTCTGCGCAACTTTTATCTGACAAATCATCCAAAGCATGCGTCTCCAGTTCATCTTCAGATGTATTTTCATCAGTAGTGTCATCATGTGTATTCTTTGATCCATTTTGTTGCAATACTTTCTTCAACATTTGGGTATTTTTTGCATCATCAACTAGCGGCTCCAATCCGCTAACCGTTTCACTCCCAACTTGACAGCATTCATTTACATCTGAAGGCAGAATGTTTCTATCCAGACTTATTTCTTTCTTCAATTCACCTGCTCCATAAATTGGTGCCATTTCAGTCCAGCCGTCCGAACCTGAACTAGAAAGAATCTCCTCAGATTGAGACTCCACATCGTTTGGATTGTAGTTCAGTTCACATGTTTCTTTACCACTGCATCCTTTATCATCTTCTTGATGTCTGCACGAACAAAATGGCAACGTACTACTATTCTGTACCTCCTCAGTTATCACTGGTGTAGAAGGCAACTCTCCGCCGTTACAAGTGCTGCTCCCATTTACCTCAAATGGCTCAGAATACGAAGCTTCTTCCCTAGTCTCTTTATTTTCACTTCTTAGACCCGCAAAGTTCATAGCTTGAATATCATTATGTTGCCTTGGACTCTCCACAAGTTCGACAGGCCCCATTAAATTCAAATCCTTTTCTACTCCCTGTCCTAATGTGTCCTTGAGAGTGACCTCTTCCTTTGCCACCAGTTCCACCGGTTCTATGTCTTCATCTTGCTTACTATTATATAATTTTTTCCAAAGCATTCCAAGGGTTCTCTTAATCTCGTCTTTCACATTGATGTCTTCCAGCCCCTTCGTACACTCTTCCCGTCCAACAGCTTTCTCCTCATCCACAGTTGTCTCTTGCTGACTAGAATTCTCGTTTGATTGCTCCTCATGTTCATCTTCAACTTCATCAACAAATTTGATCTCACGCATCCGTTCTCGTGCCATATCCTCCTTCGAGTTATCACTGCTTAGTCCAGAAGATGCACCTTTATCTGAAACAACTACTTCATTCGCAAAAGGTTTATTTTGTACCTCATCACGTTGAATGATTTCCTCAGAGAACTTACAATGATCAGTCAAATTAACCCCCATCCCCATTTCCTCTTCTGATGCAGATTTTGTTACAAATTCCTCATGTTCCAAATTTTCTTGGACTGCTTCAGAGCATAGTATTGGGACAACAAACACTTCTTTCTGAATTTTCCATTTCTTACGCTCAGGCTTCTCTCCGGATTGTGCAACCCTATCTATATCATGCTCTACATTTTCTTCATTATCTTCCACAACTTCATCTCCCAATACCGGGAGTTCAAAAGTCTCCTTGGGGATTTCCCATTTCTTTCTCTCATGCTTGTCCATTTGTCTTTCCACTTCAAAACCATCTGGCTCCAGTGTATTTTGGATATCAGATACCCCAGTTTTCAACTCTGGAAGCTCAAATGTTTCCTTGGGTATTTCCCATTTCTTTCTTTCATGCCTCTCCACAGGTTGAATCAAGTTCTCGCTGGACGGTTCAAACTCAGTGGAGTCTTCATTAATACCGGTATCTGAAACAGGCTCACTAAATTGAATTTCAGCTTCCATTTCAAGATTCACATCTTCAGAATACAATGGAGTTGATTGTAATTCGATTGCATCTTCCTGTCCTGCAGCATCCACAGTGACCTGATCATTTTCAAAACTTTTGACATTCATAGTTTCATGACCTTCTCCAATGACTGCGGCTTCTACACCAGCAACATCATGCAACTCTTCACTTTCTGTTCTGGCCTCAAGATTGCAGAAAGTTGCGGCACCCGCTTCTTGTTTTTCGTGTTCACAAGTCCACGGCGTTGATCTGGATGAATCTGTACTGTAATCCTCTGTGAGAACACCTGTGCTGATTAGTTCAACGTCTGAGCTTTCAGAGGGTGAAGATCCATGGTAAACTCTGGATCCAGATTCAGCTTGTACTCCTGCAACACTCTCCAACTCTTCTATATCAAGGGTTGTTTGTTCATATATGCAGAACTTTGCCTCCCCCATTGCTGCTTTTTCATGGTCAGGATCAGGCGAACTCACTCTGGATTCGCAGGTTGTGTCCACTGCAATCTCCTCGACCATCATATTATCATTTGAGTTGTCCACGCAAGGAGCTAAGTCATCCTTGAAGATAATGATAGGCTCTGGTATCACCATATTTTGCTCTGTCATACCCTCTCTCCCATGTGTCTCAACTCTAGGATCCTCATGTGTGCTATTAAGACATGGGGCCACACCATCTTCCAAGGTAATTTTTACTTCAGGTGACACAATATTCAGAATAGGCACATCTCCAGTTACATGAGTTTCCTCAGCTATCAGATTCTCATCTGAGTTGTTGAAATATGGCACGGTCCTTTCTTCTGAGGTAAATTTATCCTCGCGTGTCACCATATTCTGCATTGACGTATCCTCACTTTCGTCAAACTCTTCGACTATTGGATCCTCGTTTGAATAGTTGAAAATTGGTGCTGTCCCTTCTTCTGAGGTAGCCTTTGCCTCATGTGCCATCATATTCTGAAGTAGCACACCCTCACTTTGATCAGTCTCTTCAACTATTGGATCTTCGTTTGAGTAGTTGAAAATTGGTGCTGTCCTTTCTTCTGTCATAACCTCTGCATCATGTATCACAATATTCTGGAATAGTATATCCTCACTTTCATCTGTCTCTTCAACTACTGGACTCTCATTTAAGTTGTTGAAGCATAGACCAAAGCCATCCTCTGTCACAATAGTTACTGTAGATACCACCATGTTCTCCACATCTTCTATTTCATCGAGTTGATTTTGGGCAGAATAATTTGGATCCTCATACTTGCTGATTTCTTCATCAGAATCCGAGGAGCCCAAATAATCTTTGGCGCTTACATAATCTAGCGACTCAGTATCCTCGCAGTCAGACACCTGATCATGTGTATCCATCTTTGATTCTGTCACATTTTCTTCTTCCATGGATATCAAGGCTTCTTCTGGGTTGTCAGAACAAGGAATGAAGAGGCCTTCATTTTCACCTTTTATGGCTTGAGAATCAGAATCCTCGCAGTCAGACACATGATACTGTGGATCCAGATTTGATTCTGTCACATTTTCTTCTTCTAGGGATAAAACCTCCTCTGAGTTGTCAGAACAAGGAATACACAGACCTTCACTTTCACCCCTTATGGCTTGCGAATCAGTATCCTCGCAGTCAGACACCTGATCATGTCGATTCAGCTGTGATTCTGTCACATTTTCTTCTTCAGGGGATATCAAGACTTCCTCCGAGTTGTCTGAACAAGGGATACAAAGGCCTTCACTTTCACCTTTCATGGCTCCATGATGGTTAGTATGAACCACCGTATGTCCAGTTCCAGTTGCGGACACTACATCCTCTTTTGATTCAAAGTTGTTTGCTGAACGCCCAACCTTAAACTGTCCAAAAGCGTCATCGAAACTTCGAATCATAAAACCATGATAACTATTTTTCATAGTCTCTTGAGTCTTTCTTTCTGCCTCAGTGATTTTCAGGACAGTATTCGATTCATAAAAGTTGTTAAGTAAAGCTTCATGGCCTGCTGAGCTTGCTGGCACTTCAGAGTCTCTAGCCTGCCCAGAATCTACGTCCATGCTCTGCATTGTGGTATCTACTGTTCTGTGTACCAACTTTTTGTCCACTTTGCTGCTACAAACTGCTAGCTTCTCTTTTGAGGTGTTGACACTCGGTGTTGCATGATGTATGGTTGGCACAACTTCTATTTCTTTCCTTAAAGAGCTTTCCACATCCTTAATTTGATTGAGTTTATCGGACGCACCAAATTCTGATCCTCGGAGATTTACTTCTTTATCTACACTATCTGCTGGGGCCATGTTGGTAGGTGAAATAGTAGACCATGGAGCAGTGTAATCTCTCCTAGCAGCACTCGCGCTGCAACTATTTTCATTTACCGTCTCCTCCAGTTCAAAGAATTTTGGATTCTCTTTGATATTTGACTTATGCACCTCCATTACTACCTTTCCTAGTCCAGACTTCTTTGCCATTACATGATTCATAAAACCCTTGACACCGTTTGACTCTTTTGCAATATTGATCCAAGCTTGCGCTTCTCTTAAGGCCTTCTTTAGAGCCGCCGCTGAGACAGCAGCCTCTGAATTTTTATCTATTTCATCGTCAGAGGAACTGGGAGAATGGTTATCTTTGACACTTGAATAGGTACTTTTGGACTCTGAAACCTTTGATGTTGTAGTTTTTTTCATGGCAGGACCAACATGACCAGCTTCTTTAGACTTGACAGTATTGGTCGGAGGCTCATTAGAACCTCGATAGGTGCTTTTTGGAACTGAGTCACTGCCAGACGAAGTGTTTAGTTTACCAAACGACTTGGAGCTTTCTTGAGGCCTGACATTACTTGCATCATCAACCAGAGAATTGCTTATGAAGGGCTCTCTTAAACCATTTACAGTCTGGAATTTGACATCTTGTTGTGAATAGCTATAATTGTCATCTTTGGCATTCTCACCGGCATTACTGTTACGTGCATCAGAGTTCCCTGTCAGCACTTCCAGGGTAGCGCAGCCACCACTATGGTCATGAGTGAGACCAGACGACGAGACAACCTTGGAGCTTGATGCATTATGCGTAGCCACACTTTCATCCAAGACAAAATCTCTTATAAAGGGCTTTTCCGGGCCATGCACATTCTGAACTTTGGCGCCCTCTTCACTAGCATTACTTCTGTACATGCCATGTTTCAAGCCTGCCTGTTCTTTGGAGGTAGAAACGGGACTGCCCAGCTGCGGAATGGCATTAGAGGCAGTGGTCGCTTCAGAGATTGGCACTTTGGACCTGATTATATTGGTTTCCATCTGCGCATCACTAGAAATGGACTTGTCTGAACCATCTCCATTTCTAGATCCCACGTCAAATACTATGAATCCATCAGCAGCATGTTTGGATAGTTCACCAGAACTGACCTTCCTGGAGTGTCTTCCCACTGGTGCCTCCTCACTGTACTGCTTGAAGTCATTCGTTGTTGCACCTGCTATGCTAACACTGGCTTTCTTCAGAGGAACAATTCCATCAAATGCATGTGTAGACACTGGTACTTCAGATCTTTTTGCTTGGCCATTTGTTTCCTCAGTCTCACCTTTCCCTCCCCGAGTAAACTTATTAGAAGACATACTATGCTTCTTCTCGCGTAAAGATTTGCTAGTCAGCTTTTGACTCTCTTCTGCAGCTGTTGAAGGATCTGATCCTCTCAAATGAGTATGTGAGCCATTTTTTTGCCTGCACATCAGAAGAGTATATAGTTTTATATTGTTTGGCCACATTTCACCGAGAAATGATAGACTAAAAAGATCTTCATGATGCAAGAGTACTCCTCTTTATGTGACATAAAAATATATGATTCAAAAGGTAAGCAATGACTTCCTAATTTGAGAACCAAATTTAGAACATGATAAATATATACATATGGGTAAAAGTGGAAAATTAAGACAACTTTATCAACAAAAAAAACTACAAAACATGTACATCTAAGTTCTTTCATCGTATACTCAATGGAGGTGATAGATTTACTTCAACAAATGATGTAAATGGGATCATGATTAATCAGTGACTCAACGTCAACAGTATCTAACAAAACGTTCAATAAGGAAAACACATCAACATAGTAATCAATCAATATAACTCATCACTAAAGCATTTGCGAAAGCAAAAGGCATGCCAAGGAGACCAACCTAGTGATCTTTCGGCATTCAACACTACCACTACCAGACCGTTGAACGACATACAGTTAAATGCCTGTTCAACGAACTCCTTCATCTGGCTATTCTTCATTTATCAAACAAAAGATACACTAAATATTCATTTTATTGTCAACTGTTAAATACCCTCACAACGAAATATAGCTTCGATTCAAAAGTTTTAAAAAGTACTCTTTTACCGGTTTTTATCCTTCACGTATCATATTCATTCTTGTTCTTCCGAAAGAGTACAGTATCAAACAACATCAACAATCAGCATCCAGTTACAGCTAATGAAGACAAGGTGTAAACCCCAAAAATGTACCAGGAAAGGCATGTTGACCAACTTCAATGTCAACCCAGAAAACAGACCAAACCAATTGACAAATTTAAACCACAAATGTAAACAAATAAGCGGCCGTATGAAATGGATAGACAAGAACATATACCTAACTCCATCACCACCAACACCAAATACCTCCTCATAACTGGAACCAATCTTACCCTCACCCAATCCCCCAAATACATTCCCGTAATCCACCTCATAGCTCCTAATCTCATCCCCAAAACCCTCCCTTCTGTCAAACTCATCAAGCTCCAGAACCGGAATCGAAGAGGGCTGGGAGCAATTAAAAATCTCAGCATAATCCTTAACCCCAGGCGTGAACGCAGCAGGAGCCCTCATTTTGGGCCGCGAGACAAACACATCATCGTATGGCCCTTTGTTCCCGAATCCAAAAACACTTGATAAATTCTTCGTTAAACCTCGCTGATTCCTGTGCGGCGGACGCGAACAATCAGCCATCGCGGATCAGTCTAGTCGCTACGACCTGCAGCACAAAACACTCAGCGACTAGCAGCGACGAAATTAAATGACAGAAAATGTATGTATGTAGGGTTTACGCGGTTTTACCGTCTTCTCGATCAGCGACCGGCCGCCATTGAACGAAAATGAGGAATCGAGTCTTCGTGATCGGTCTGCGTGTCGGTTAGAAGAAATGAATTTGTCTGTGCAAGCCGAGCCGCGGATGTGAGGATGAATCGAACTCTGCGGAGTCGGATTTTTGAGAGACGTTGGGGAGAGGGAGAGCGAATAGGAGAGGAGGAAGCAGTGAAAAAGTGAAAGCTGTAGACAGTGAGAGATGAGAGAGAAGTGTGCGGCATTTTGAACCATCGCGACTCGCACGTGTGGACTGTCATTTGGAGCGTGCGAGTAAGGGTAGCTATGTCAATGCCTTTGTGGGTTTTTTTTTCTCTTTTTTTTAAACTTTAAAATTTTTTTTAACTTTTTTTATAAGTATCAATTCAATTAGGCCAATGACCCAATTCCAATCATTCGATTTAGGATGATTAGTGCCTAACATGGCTGAGTAATCAAAAGAAATTAGTTGTCTTTTGGCACGATATAATCATCATTTCTCACTATGAAGTATGAACTCCATAATACCTTTTAATTTGTTGTATTTGCAAATAGTTTTTTTTAATTATGGGTTTACATCTCATATAATTCAATTACTATACGAATACACGAGTATGATGTATTTGCAAATGGTTAGTCAATCATTGTCACAATAAATTCACATTGAATTCTCTATTGTTTCTTGGATATATAAGTTCATATATAAAATGTCCTTCTAAACTATAACGTTAAGATATTTACACATATTTAATTTTTACAGAAAATTTGAATCCGGCCACAAAAAATTGACACAATTCAAATTTTGCAGTTGAGATGTATAGAAACTTCAAGAAGAAAAAAGTATAAACAATAAAGAAAAAAAATAAAAAAAAAGTATAAACGTACTGGACTATCACCTGATTTCAAATTAGATACTGAACTTTTTTAATGTAATAATTTTTGTATCAATTTGCATGTATTTTTTTCGAATTCTTTTTCTAATTAAACCTGATCAGTACAAGGGTAGGTCCTCAAACGCCAGGAGCTAGTTATAAATCACAGCCCCTTAAAAGCATCGAAGGGCAATTAGGCGAAGGAAACAAAGATTCCGGGCGAGATGCAATGACAGTAATCAAGGTATAGATTGCATCATGCTGGTGCAGTAGGAAGCATAGGCCTAAACACCTGACTATAAAAATCAAAGGAGGACGGTCGAAAATTTATGAACTCGTTTACTTGGTTAACTTTATTTGGTCACATTTAATTGTATTATGGTTAGTGTGATGATTAATATGATGGAGGCAAATGTTACAAAATTGAAAATTATAAATGTCCGATTCCTGATTTTTCATAAAGAATCATTGTATACCCTTTTTCATGTTATTTTTCACCATATTTCTAATTTTCCGTAAAGAATCATTGTGTACCCATTTTCATGTTATTTTTTCACCATATTTCTAAAATTGAAAATGAGCGTTAAAGTATTTATAACCAGACAATTTTTATTAAAAGAAAAAGAGAAGGACTGCTTTAATAAGTAAACATAATCTAAAGCATGACTTTGTTTTTAACTTCAAATCCAATAAGAGATTATAATTAGAGGGCTAAGTGATATACTAGGAGGTGATTAGGCCATAGGAGGTTTAGCTTTACTAATCATACTGTATACAGTAATGTTGTGAGGAAGGATACAAAAATGGAGATTGTTGAATAGTACAAGACCATGCAAATGCATGATTCCATCATGTCTACATCAATATGTTTTTTTATGAAGCTTTTGTTTCTGAGTGGGTATCAACTTGATGATGACTTGATCATCATTTTTGTTTATAAAGGCATTTTTTTTCCTTTGATTTTTGTATGGATTAGATTACAAACTTTTTATTTTAAATTGTGGTAGGTGGTTGTTGTTTTATGGTTGGTTTATCTCAGCAATTTTTTTTCTAGTTAAACTTTGATGGTGATGGTAGATTGTAGAAAGTAGAATCATGTAATATTATTAATACAGAACGTATCCACTTGTATTGAGTCATCAATTAAAAAAATTCTTAAAAGAATTATGGAGTACGGTTATTATTTAATGTATTTAATTTGACTAATATACATCATTCAATCTCCTTTGATTTTTCTATCTACTTACAAGCTGTCATCAATTCATCTAAAAACTACCGTACAAATATCAATGAATCATCATTGCTCCAGAAGAGAAACAAGAATCAAACTAGGATCACTTTGTAGGGTTTACTTTTTTTTAAGGAAAGGCGGAGAAGAGGTCTAAAAACATCCGCACCTATTGAGCACTTCCTCAAATGGAGAAGGTGTTCAATCACACCTCCTAGATAATGAATACCTCTTTGAACTATAATTTATGCACCAGTTTGAAAGTTGAACACCTCCTTACACTATTAATAATATTATTATTTTTTATTTTATAATAAATTAATCAACATTTCCGATCACATTTTTCTAAAGATTTTTTTCGAAATTTTTGAAATTATTTCCGTTATAAATTAATTTAGATCGTTGATCTTCAGTTGGTTGAGATGAACGGATCCGATTAACGGACCGTTATATTATTCCCGTTAAGAATAAGATTGAACCATAATTATACCAAAGTCAAAACTGGTCAACTGTATATGTATAATTAAAATAAAAAATATATGAACAGTTGGGCCAAAAAAGCCCAATAGCCAATAAGCCCATTGCAAACCCTAGTATTTTCTCTTTCTCGAGCGTGCTCCAGCAGTTGCTTCTCTCACGCATTTGCTCGTCTCCGCTGCACAACTTCCTCTTCAAGCAGTTGCGCCACGTCAACTCGCACCTCCTCCAATTGCCTACCGGGGTAGATGCTCTAAGGGTGGAAGAAGAGATAAGTTGGAATTTTTTTTGATGTATTGGCCTCTCCAATGCAGAATATACAATTACATATGATGGAATAAGAAACAAAGAGGTAAGAATTGAAGAGATATATCCAAAGAATTCAATACTATACATTAAATTCTAACACTTCCCCTCAAGTTGGAGCATGCAGATTAAGAATGCCCAACTTGGAAGATAAGTATGTGAACTGTGCCACCGCAAGAACCTTGGTGAAGATATCAACGGGCTGCTGAGACGTGGAGATATGAGACATGACAACTGTGCCATCCAAGACAAGTTCGCAAACATAGTGACAATCTCTCTATATGCTTAGTCCGTTCATGGAAGACGGGATTAGCATAGATGTCCAGAGATGCTTGACTATCGCAGAAGAGTTTCATGATCAACCCCAAGATAAAGGAGAAGAGAACGAAGCCGGACAATATACCAGCATGTTGCTGCCATGGAGCGATACTCGGCCTCGGCTGAAGACCGTGAGACGATCTGTTGTTTCTTTATTTTCCATGAGATAGGAGAGCGACCGAGCACAATAAAATAACATGATACAAACCGATGTGTGAGAGAACATGTAGCCCAAATAGAGTCACAAAATGCAGTAAGAGGCAGAGAGATGTCTCTAGATAGGTGTAGTCCTTGGCCCGGGTGGCCTTTGATGAAGCGAAGAACCCGCAAGGCAGCCAGCCAGTGCTCCTCCTTAGGTTGTTTCATAAACTGTGAGAGAGTGTGAACAATAAAACAAAGACCGGGTCGAGTAAACGTTAAATAGACTAGACGACCGACAAGGTGACGGTAACACTCGGGTATGAATAGAGTTACCATGCCGACTGAGAGTGAAAAGAGAAGAATTGGCCTTACTCAGATGAAAGTCATAGATTCGCAATGCTGTGGTTAGCTTGGAAAACCAGTTGCGCGGAGCTTGACGCAAAACATAGAGAGACTTTTGAAGTTTGCATACTTGGCCAGAAGATGCATGTGCGTAGCCTGGAGGTGGAATCATGTATACCGTCTCATCAAGATCACCGTGTACAAATCATTATGTAGATCCATTTGATATAACACCCAATCACGATTGGTCGTAACTAAGAGAAAAACACAGACTGTGGCCATCTTGCGACAGGTGCGAATGTTTTGGTAAAATCAACACCCTCAACTTGGCGGTTGCCGAGGATGACCAAGTGCGCCTTATAACGTTCGATGTTACCATCAGACTTATACTTGATGCGGTATACCCACTTGCAGCCAATCGGTTTCTTATCAGAAGGAAGTACGCAAATGGTCCAGGTCTGATTACGCTCAAGAGCGTCTAATTCAGAGCGCATGGTGGTGCGCCAATGCTCGTGTTGCATAGCCTCATGAACTGAGAGAGGCTCATCAATCGCAGTAATAGCTGCTGAAATTTTAGAATGTGATGATGAAAGCTTGTCAGAAGATACATAAGATGCAATTAGACCTGCAAAAATTTGGGTTTGGTCAGGTTATTTGTCATTTTATAGCTGCTGAAATTTTGGAATGTGTCCAAGTCCGGCCAAATAAATATACGGACCGGGTTGGGCTCGCCCATCGGGCTATTATACTTGTCCAAGCCCATTTCGATGACAGAGCAAGCGGGTCGGTCCGGTTGGGCTGACATGGTTTTGTGCAGGTCAAGATGCAATGGGATGGGGAGTCCTTGATCGCAAGGAGGACGATGATGTTGATGAAGGTGTGGGTACTGACGGGGGGGGGGGGGTCTGCAACTTGAATTGTATGCCAAATGTAGTCACGAAGCAAAATAGATGGTTGCTTAGAGTGGTCACTACGACGATCTGAGGCAGATGTGCCATAGTTAGGGACATGTTCGCTGACACCGGAAGCACAGGTTGCGTAGCAGATGGTAAAGCGATGATGCTCCCCCTGTCATTAGTCACATCGGACGTAGAGGAGAGAACAAGCGGACCATCATAGGTTACCGAATTTGGCAGTGAATGTGGAGTCTCCGACGGAGGTGTAGGTGAAACAAAAGGGGATAATGTCTCGTAGGATACCACATCACGGGAGAAGAAGGTATGGCCGGTATCAAGGTCTTACAGACGCCAATATCATTTACCGGACAGATAACTATGAAAGACGCACTTATAACTGCGAGCTTCGAATTTGTCGGATAAACGAGGTAAGCGGGAAGCAAAGCATAAGCACCCAAAAACCTTTATATGCTTTAACGTAGGCAGACTTCCAAAAAGAAGCTCGAAAGGAGTACGGTTGTTAAGTAAAGGCGATGGGGTCCGATTGATCAAGTAGCAAGCTGTCTGAACACACTCGCCCCAAAACTATATCGGAAGGGACGCTTAAAAATGCAGGGCACGAGACACGTTGAGAATGTGGCGATATGCTTGCCTTCAACACTGTCATTCTGCTGCGGGGATAGATACAAGATGTCTCAAATAAGATCCCTTGCTCATCAAAGAAGATGCGCAAGGAGATGAATTCTGCTCCATTGTCAGAGCGAACACACTGAAGACGAGTGTGAAATTGTGTATTGACCATAGCCAAAAAATTCTTTAGTAAGGGTGCAGTTTCAGACTTGGATTGCATCAAAAATACCATGTGGCGCGAGAAAAATCATCAAGAATTGTTAAGAAGTAAGATGCACCAGTAATAAAGAGAACACTGTATGGTCCCCAAAAATCACAATGAATCAAACTGAAAGCCGCATCTGCTTTGTGAGAACTCAAAGGAAAACTACTACGAGTTTCCTTTACCTTAAAACAAATTTCACAAGGACTGGTCTTATCGAGAATAGTAGTAGAGCTATCTGATTCTGCCAGACTAGATAAAACTAAATGTGAAGGATGACCAATTCGTTAATGCCACAAGGTGGAGGAATCAACCGGTGAAGCAGAGCAACTAGAGGCTTAGAAGTCCTACGACTGTAGACAATAGACCTAGCCTTGTTGTTTACCCACGCCAATCACCGTCCTCGAAGTGCAATCTTGTATAACACATTTGTTAGCGTAATAACGCATTTAGAATCAATAGCAAGCTGAGCAGCAGAAATAAGGTTACAACCTATTAGCGGAATATATAAAATATGATCAGTACGAGAGGATGACAGATTGATGGAGCCCTGCTGAAGAGCTGTAGCACGACCATTTAACAAATCCTTGTACCCGGTCATATGAAAAGAAGCTTTAGTGTCAAATATCCATGATATAGGCTTACTAGAAGCAGGATCAGTGGACCTTGGTTTGACGTTGAGAGAATTAAACATTTGCATGACAATGTTCCATTGATATGCTGAGATAGACATACTTATAGCAACATGAACTTGTGTGGTGAGGCTGCTGCTTGTGGTAGATGACGACGGTTGTTGATGAGCAGCATTAGCGATGCTAGAACTACGGCTGCGACCTCTGCTAGCCCCTTGTGACGGAGCCGAACCAGATGCCAAGGACCCGTGTTGTTGGTTATTGTCGCGACCAGTGTGGCAAAAGACGAGACCCTCTGGAAAGCTATGAAGGCGATAACACTTGCTTATATCATGACCAGGACGGCCACAGTGAGTGCATGAGGGGCAATTAGACGGGCGCTGCTCCAAATTATGTTGAACAGACAAGGTCATGGAGTCGCTCTTAAACTCTCGATCCTTGACAACAAGCTAGTGCCGTTCTTCTTGAACAGCAAGAGAGTAAACCCTATGAAGGCCTGACAAAAGTTCTTAAGCAATAAAATTTCTTTATTATTGCTTAGTGCCCGCCTTGCTGCGGATGTTCTGAACTATCAATGCTTTTTAAATTATGGGTACTATCAAAATAATAATAATTTATATGTAAGAGAAAGGATTGTAAAAAGTACAAACCAATGACAACCCTTGATTTGGTCATTTGAACGGATGTGATTAAATTTTGTCATATGGTTAATTTCTCGGTGACGAATTATAAAATATTCTTCACGAACTATGTCGTACCTTTGGTTTCTCGGCGACGAATTATAACCTAATTTTGACAAACTTTGCATTTTACATCAAAAATATACTATGTACCTGATGTTTACACTCTATAAGTAAAATAAAAATAAATTGATAAATTTTTAATGAGCCACATATTGAAGTTTTTTATGAACTTTGTTACTCAATCCAATGAAGCCAAGCTAAAGAAAGCCTATCAAATTGTAATATAGTTTATTGATCTCTTTTTTCATCAATTTTTTTGATAATTAGATACAACAACTCAGAACATTACAATGCATATTACTAAAGCTTTATCATCTAGTACGCACATATATATTGATCTTTTTAAAGCTCTAGCAAGACATCTTGACCGGATTCGAAATCATATGGTACATCTCTACTTTTGAAGCGATGGTCATGTTCGGCACCTTTACCATGGATCCGAACACCTACCCCATCGGTACATTCTTCGATACTTGGAGCTCAGGCCAACTCAGACACCTTTACCGTTGTAAGACACCTCCACGAGGAAGGAAGAACAAATCCACGCGCGAGGCGGGAAGAGGAATGCATCCACGAGGGATGTATGAAGTATCCACGCACGAGGCGGGACGAGGAAGGAATCCACGAGGGATGTAGGAAGCATCCACACGCGAGGTGGGACGAGGAAGAGGGAAAGGAAGAAAATTTCACAAAATTGTGAGGAAAATTAGTGACACTAGGATTCACTAAGAGTTCACCTAGAATCTAAATGGTTGTGACAGAAGTGATTCGACAACAAATAATTAGAACGAAAATAAGAACGACACAAGAATTTAACGTGGTTCACCAATAATGTGTTGGCTACGTTCACGAGCAATAAGAGGCAGCTTGTATTCAGATTGGAGAGTATACTGCGATACATTGATGTAGTCTGAATTACACCGGCAGTAGCCAAACACAGACTGATATATTAAAATAGTATGTTATGAGCCTATATTTATAGCGCTCAAGGCTACCTGCACTAACTAGGAAACCTACTTAAACCGATTAGGAAATCCTTAATTGATCTATATTTGGTTACATAATTATCTCCAAATATACTTCTAATCCCAATGTAATTAGGAATATCTATGCCAATAGATAACTTCCTAAACTAACTGGATTTCCTAATCAAATAAGAAACCCTACATAATTAGGATTCAAGGCATCCTAACAAATCTCTACCTTGACTTGAATCCCCAAACAATACGCGTAACTGATGAGTCATATTTATACGACTCGTCGAACTAAGTAATCCCATTTATTTCGACACTTTAATATGCAAACATTTACTTTTTTAGTATGGATTTGCATTTCAGGTGTTTCAGAAGTTGTAGGAGGAAACACGCATAAAAGACGGCATTTCATGCCAAAAACACCACAGTGGCAGATCAGACCTTTAGAGGTTCGACGGAGTTCTAGGAATTGACCACTAATCCAAAAACTATGAGCTACATGTTAATGCGTAGCTGACTTAATTCTCTACAACTCCCTAGTTCAGACCGAGAGCATCTGAGGTCATTTGGATGATCTAATTGAGAGTCGAAGTCAGAACTGCTGCGCAAAAAGAGGAAAACCAAGTCAGCGGGGACCGTGCCCAATGAAGACATTAACGCAGTGCTAACGTCAGTGCTGGACACGGTAGTACCGATAACGTCAACGCTGGGCACGGCCGTAACATCTTCCTTGGGCGCGGCAATGACATCATCAACGTACTTAATGACGTCAGCAATTCCGAGAATTGGCAATTTGTGCCTAAAAATAGATTTTGAAACCCTAAAACTTATAAATTAAGGTTTTGGAGAAGGGTTTCCATAATTCTACATCAAGTCCTACTTTTGAAGACGGCTCTGGAGGAGAACGTGAAGTTTTCGACAAGAGAAGAGATTTTTCTACTACTTTTCATTATGAATACTTTTTGTTTTCTTTCAATGAATATGTGTAACTAATTTCTTATTTCAGTTTAGGGTTCCGTTCATTTTGATTAGACATGCACAAATATGGGCCAACCCGACCGGACCGACCTGCTCGCCCGGTCAATATAGCGGGCTTGGACAAGCACATTAGCTCGACGGACCAAGCCCGATCCGGTTCGTATTTTTATAGGGCCGGACTAGGACACATATTTTGGCCCGAATCGGGCTAATTGGTCCGCCCATTACCCGCTACAAATTAGATACTAATGTTTATTATTATTTATTTTTAAAAAAATAAACAGAGCTGCGCCTCAAACCCCTCAATTTTTATTATTTTTAATTTTAAAAAAGTATGTTTGGCAATGAATCAGTGTAATGAATATTTGGGGTATGCATCAATGTGGTGAATATTATGATACATCATCGAAAATGTATTGTTGTAGTGCATGAAAATTATAGTATTTTTATTTAAGTTTAAAGAAAAATTAAAATGTATGAATACATATTTGTAGCGGGTTGGCCCGATGGGTAACCCGACGGTAAATAGGGCGGGCTTGGACAATATTTTAAGCCCGAATTGACCGGGGGGTTTAGCCCGACCCGACTGTATGTGTTATCAAATTTAGAAAAGCCCGGCCCGAACCCGAGTTTGTGTAGGTCTAATTGTGATTACGTTTTAAGACTCTTTTGTTAATGCAATTTCATGTTTTACTAGTTCTTGTTTTTCATCCCTTGAATTGAATTATTAGATTAAGTGGAAACTTTGCATAAAGATTAGTTTAACAGTCAATTCTTACTGTTAACATCTACTGGATACTTTGTCGTAAAGGTAGATAGTAACACCTAACCTTAATAATACCTTTATGTCAAATTATTGTGTTTAGGAAAGAACTGGAAGTCTAACACCTTTGTCGGGTTAGATTGTAGTGTATCACCTTTGTCGGAATACTTAGGGTTGTTACCTTTGTCGGAATAACCACACTTAGAAACTTGGAATTTGATCATTAGTTGTCTTTGATAAACGTGTCACAATAGAAGCTCTAAGCTGAATTTCTTCCCTGATTGAAATTTCTTTGTGTTTTTCTCTTTTGCACTCACACTGCAAAACTTCCCCACTCTTTTTCTTTAATTGTCTACAGATACAACTTCAACAAACCAGCTCTCTTGTGTTCCACCGTGCTTACCAGTTTCTACTAGTTGCAGGAGATTATTAATTTAAGTTTGACGCGTCAGACGACGCGCGTCAGTAACAAATACATCACCAGATGTACTTGGATTCTTCCTGCCACCAATTGTGCACTATGCCAAGTGACGGTTAAGCAACGTCACTCCTCCAAATGCATTACGCCTAGTGCCCGATGAGCACCGCCTTTGCTCCAGATGCACTACGTCGAGTGCCAGATGAGCACCGCCTATGCTCCAGATGCACTACGCCTAATGCCAGATAAGGAATGCATATACTCCATTTGCACTACATAGTGCCTCCACCTTCATCAGCAACCTCAGTGATGATGTCATCAGCTAAACATAGTATGAACATTGAATGAGCCTTCTCCTCTAGGCTATTCACCTCTTCGTGATCTGTGTCTGCTTTCTTCATCTCAAATAGTGATGCACTTTATATCTCCAGCCCTGCTCACATCTTGATCTGCTATAATACAAAAATATTCCTCCCGGTAAATTTGTCGATCTTCACGTTCATGGCAGCCATCTTTGATGTCGAAATCAAAATCCTAGCAACAGTGAAAAATCCCAGCTCTTGATACTAATTTAACGTGATACCAATTTAATCCTACCAGCAGCGGAAAAACCCATCTTTGTGACATAAGTGATTCGACAACAAATAATTAAAACGAAAATAAGAACGACACAAGAATTTAACGTGGTTCACCAACAATGTGTTGGCTACGTCCACGGGCAAGAAGAGGCCGTTTGTATTCAGATATGTGAGTATACTGAGATACAGTGATGTAGTCTGAATTACACCGGCCGTAGCCGAACATAGACTGACATACTAAAACAGTATGTTATGAGCCTATATTTATAGCGCTCAAGGCTACCTGAACTAACTAGGAAACCTACCCAAATCGATTAGGAAATCCTTAATAGATATATATTTGGTTACATAATTATCTACAAATATATATCTAATCCTAATCTAATTAGTAATATCTAAACCAATAGATAACTTCCTAAACTAACTGGATTTCCTAATCAAATAAGAAACCCTACATAATTAAGATTCAAGGCATCCTAACATAAATCTATCATATTTAAGTGATGGGATTCACTCAGAGTTCATCGGGTCTTTTGTTGATCAACCACAACTCATCAATTTGTTTTAGATTTACCACCCGAATTGAATTTTTTTACAATTCTAATCGCAGTTTAGAAACGATGATAGTTTGAGACTGTCAATTTATTACTAGCAAAAAAGTGTCAATTTGTTTTGCAGTATACATATGTACAAGTGTGAGTATCTTATTTAACAAGGTAAATTACAAAAAAGGGGAAATGACAAAGAGGGGATATGAACTACCACCCATTGATAAATCACGGCCTGAACTATAAAAATTGACAATTAAGGGCAATCTCAAAATATTTTGATCCATATATAACACTTAATTGATGGAATATCACTTCATCAATTAACAAAGTTAACTAAACGAATGAATTGAAAACACTTTCTTGCCCTTAATTGTGAAATTGAGGATCAAAATATTTTGAAATTTTCCTTGATTGTCAATTTTCATAGTTCGTACCGTGATTTGTCAATGAGTGATAGTTCATACCCTCTCTTTGTCATTTTCCCAAAAATATTACTTAGAACTATCGTGGGATTTGGTATGCGGTATTGGACTATTTCAATTTTCACTTTAGTTACTTTTAGTTCAAATTATACACATTCTATTCTAATGATAGAGTAAAGATCACATGAGAAGTGTATGTTACGGTGAGAAATGAGAACTAATCTCATCCATTCATATTTTGTAATCAATGACTATGATTAAATAGAATTAAATATATTATTCGTATCTTTTCAAAAGATTATGCATTAAATACATTATTCGTAGTAAATGAAAAGCTACGAATAATGTATTTAATTCTTATTAATCGTAGTCATTGATTACAAATATGAATGGATGAGATTAGTTCTCATTTCTCACCGTAACATACACTTCTCACCGGAACCGAACTCTCTAATGATAATATCACCAAACATGATAAAATAAATTTGACCCAATTAAAGTTAAACATATAACCAAATTAGGGAAAAAGATTCGATATTGCGCAGTCAAATGTTGTGAGCACAAAAAAGACTTTAAAATTTGGATATATAAGTTAAATAAAATTGAAAGGTACTTAACTATAATTTCAATCATAGTCAACTCCAAAGTTGGAGTTGACTAATAGAGTTAACTCCAAAGTTGGAGTTGACTAATAGAGTTAACTTTATCCGTTAATTTTAACGGAAATTCTGATTTTGCCATCTAATTGAAAAAAATTGATAGCACGTTTACGCACTAACTTGAAAACAGTGTGATCGTTCATGACCATTTTAACATTCTTCCTTCAAAAAATTATTATCTTAATAAAACAATTTCAGTTAGGGAGGTAGGTAGAGGTACTATCTAACTTTAAATATGCACTCTTTTTAAGAGAAATAAATATGAAGGATTTGTTTCTATTTTCAGCTGGTCTTGTTTTACTACTGTTCACTGATTTGACTGAAATGTTTATCATGGTGTCTGGTTTTCCATATGAAAGCATATCAAGTTCGGATGAACGGTTATCATCTTTCACTACAAATAAATCCGATAAGGAAAAATGAACCTGGCTTAAATGGACGTGATTGAATTTGACAGAGAACGTCAAACTCAATCTCAGCTCGAATGAACTGTTAACGTGGTCTGTTTGTCAAGGTTCAGGTGTTGGTGTTGGCTACAATGCCTCATATTCCGAGTGCAATTCCTGCCAACTGCACCAAGTTTTTTTATTGGATGGAGATAGTGTAGTTCTGATACATCGCTAAAGTTTAAACTCTAATCTTTGAATGAAAATCGATATGAGAGAAATATACCTCAATTGATAAGAAGTGTACTAAATAATACATATATGTACTGATTATGTCTCGAATTGTTATGCACCCATCGGTCGTAAATAAATCTGAGCTCGAAGAAACCTAACTGTTTTTCAGACATTAGTTTGGTCTGATCCAATATTTCAAGTAGCAATTTAATATGTGTCAATTTTGGAATTGTATTCATTTATTGTATTTGTAGATGGTGGTTCAAGTGAGGTAGCTTTCTTGCTCCTATAAATTTGACATGTGCTGCCAATTAAGTTAGAAAATGAGACTTCTTATCTTTTATGTCTTGAGAATTTAGCTAGTGAATGTTCAACTATAGTTTGAATAGTCTTTAGGGAAAATGACAAAGAGAGGATATGAACTATCACTCATTGACAAATTATGGTCCGAACTATGAAAATTGACAATTAAGAACAATTTCAAAATATTTTAATCCCTATAGAACACTTAATTGATGGAATATCACTTTGTCAATTAACAAAGTTAACTAAACGAATGAATTGAAAAAACCTTCTTGCCCTTAATTGTGAAATTGAGGATTAAAATATTTTGAAATTGCCCTTAATTGTCAATTTTCATAGTTTATACCATAATTGTCGATGGGTGGTAGTTCATACCTCATATTTGTCATTTTCCCTAGTTTTAACACCTAAATTGTGTGTTCAAGTTGATCAACTTGTGCCAACACGATGATGGTTGAATTGGTAGAATATTTGCCTTGCAATAGCATGGTCGAGGGTTCGAACCCCACCGTGACATTTTTTTCCACAGTTTTGTGGAGGGGTTCTTTTCCTCTTGCCTATGCGTAGATGCGTTGTTCCTCCCTCGTGGAGGTGTTCTTCGTCCCGCTTCGGTGTGGACGTGTTGTTCCTCCTTTGTGGAGGTATTGTTCATCCCTTAAGGAGGTGTGGTGCCCTTCAAATCCGCAGATGTTGCTTGTTCGATCATGGAGTTTCAAGATAGAGGTGTCTTATGACTTGTGCTTCAGCGTGGACGATTCAAGTATCAATCCGGATTGGTGCCTTTGTGGTCGTGCTCCAAAGTTTAGTGATTGTACCCGAGTGAAAAGTGTTCATGTAATATATACAAAATGTATTCGTGTAGTACTTAATTTGTATGAGTGATATAACCCCAATCAAAACAAACAAAATGTTAATCAACTTGCGTCGCCATCAAAAAAATCATTGACAACTTTGTATAAAAGTGATGTTCAACGGTTTCTTCAAAAACCGATGCATAATCTTCAAAAAAATGGCAGATTTGGCTTTACAAAAGCTCAAATCCACTTGAAATTAAACATCAATAATAAACCCTGCTGTTCTAACTTTTAAATACAATACAGATTACATGCTAAACATCATTTCATTGAATTTGCAATACAATATCATTCATACACATATACATGGTACACTTTGGTACAAATACACCACAAAACATCACATAACAAATGTTGTCCAAGTTAATGTCCTATACCGCAAAATGAGCGGTCACATAGTCATGTAGGTAGCAGGCGATTTCATCCCGAACTTCAAGAATCTTGTCGACATCGTATGACTCTACTCCATTAGGAAAACAATACTACAAACAAACAAGAGAAGTAAGTCAACAATTAAAGAGTGAAAACGATTAAGCCTTAATAAGCTTAATCAACGACTAACGTCTAAAAAGCTAAATCAACAATTCAAGAGTGAAAACAAGAGAACTAAATCAACAATCAACAAGTAAACAGTTAAATGAATAACATATGTATATATATCTCTAAAAAGTTCACTTGGTTAATGTCTTCAACCTCCGCACCATTATTGGCCCGTACAAATGCTATAATGTCCCGAATAAATTGAAGGACATAATAACCACAAAAATGGCTAGGTGGTTGTCTTGGACACTGCACGATATCAAGAATCGCAGTTAACATACTTTGTAAATGAAACAAAATATTTAATAACAATTGTCTAAATTGTGAATACCAAAACTTTCTTCCACTTACTTTACGTGTACTCCTTGGTACACATCCTTGGTAGTATCGATCTAATCCCCTAAAACAAACACAATAATGTAATTATTAGTGACTTTCCAAGACAAGTTATAAGATAAAAGTAATTTCCAAACTTACATATCCACCAACTCTTTTGCATCAGCGTTTATATCCTTCTCTTCTGTTGAAGAATCAAGCCAAATAACTTTATGTAGTCTCGGAAAGATGACGCATAACATCCAGTACCACCGAAAAACCCACTAACTTAAAAACAAATATGTTCAGAACAGAATTTGACAACTTATAAAGTAAGTGATGAACTCACATTATGTGATCAACATAAGAGAGAAAGTAGCAAAAAACTTGGTCTTTGTCTGGCATATTCAATCTTCCCACGAACGTCGCCAATCTCTCGGTTTTCTCTACGGTTGGGGTCATTAATGACGGAATAAAAAAACCAAACTTGATATCCGAACGAATCATCTAATCGTGTAAATGACTACAAAGTAAAAACTTGTGTTAGTTAGACTAATTGCAAAAAAATGATTAAAGATATAAATATTACCATATATATATAACTCAGATGTTGCGTTCCCCAATGCTTTAAACTTTAATAAGTCCGTGACTTCCTCGTCACACAAGTAGATATCGTAGTCGTCACCAAGTACCTCAGCTTTGGCTTGTACTACAATCACGTCTATACTCAAAGTCTTCCACACATCATGTAGAAGTCTACAGTCCACGGACATTTCATCTACGAAATCATCGCCAGTAAGTGGCAAAGTCGGGTATAAGTGTATGTCATATGCTTGCATGTTAAATTTCTGTGAAGCTTAAATATTTTATTTTATTTGTAGTATAACACAATGAAGCAAATGAAGTTATAATCTTTGATGATCTCACCCTTTTATCGACAACGACCAAGTCTTTCAGCCAAGCCACGTGATGGTAAACTGCTTGTCCAACATTCGAGAGCTTTGGATGGGCTGTTGGCAATGCTGCACCTTGACCTCGTAAAAGCTCCTTATCGATCTTCACCTTCACGTTGTCTTCGGGTATTGCTCGAAAGTTAACAAACCGGCCATTTATGACTCGACCGATAGCCACAAGCTGTTTATCACCTTCAAGTTGCCCCTCGATGTATAATAGGCTCTTCAGGCCACCCTGCTAGTAGAAGTAATAATTTGTAAACAAACACAAAAAGTAATACATACATTTAACCAACATAAATAATAAATTTAATAATCGTAAATGTACCTCTGGTATGTTCTTCCACGGGTCTGGATCAATGGGACAGTGATAGCTGCAGTGATCGGACGCATCTCTCCGAATATTACTTGAACTGGGTGTGCCACCCGAGGAGGTGGAGATTGGTAATCCAACCCTCCACAGAATGTGTGACCCAACTCCTCGGGTGCGTCCTTTGGGCTCGGGCGTCCCAATCTCCTCGGTTAGTAGGTCATGTCGTCGATTTTGAGACGAGAACTGTCCTTGAGAGGATCTTTCCACTAACTCATCCTATATAAAACAATCATTAAATACTAAAAGTTAGCGTATGATATTAACTATTGAAACTGTCATAAGAAATAACTTACAATCTTTGTTGCCACTCGCTGGGATGCCTCGGTGACGTACTCGTCATTCTTCATTTTCCGTCCCCTCTTCCACATCTCATGTTTCTCTATAGTGACAGAAGACTGCACCTCTTCAAATGCGCCCTGCGCAAATAACTCGGCTATCTTCTCAGTTGTCAATTTATCTTCAAGTTTTCTGTAGCCTCCTCGACCAAGTATGTGCGCATATACATTCTTCTTAACAAGCTCTTTGTTAGTCTCTCTTAACTTCAGAGCATTTTCAGAGAGCCTCTGCTCCTTAAATATCCTCCAGGTCTCTTTGTCAATATACTTATACTCAACCAAGGGATCTTCATATGCTTTGGCACCGTGGAACGTTCCACGGCTTTCCAGACCGATTTATCCTGAGATTTCAGGAACGCCTTCATTCGCACCCTCTAGTATCCATATTTGTTTCCTTCCAGCAGCGGTGGGCGTGAGATATTCTATCCTTCCCTTAAATCCACCTCAACAGCTCGGATCTCACTCTCTGTGTTGAGTGTTTACTCTGATACCAATTTAAATCTTCCCGTGTATGTTGAGATGTTGTTCTGGATGTGGACTAGAACAAGTTTTGCAGAATATTAAGTTTAACTAACTTATGTGCAGTGCGAAAAATAAAGACAGGTAATATGGTTACCCAGTTCGGCGTTAACGAGCCTACGTCTGAGGGGCTTTATCCTTAACCCGATGGAAAACAATTCACTAATGTCGAGTTTGGAGTACAGGAGCTTACGTTTACAGAATCCCTCTTAAACTACCGGAGCCTCTAACACTCTAGTAATTGCTAACTAGGCTCTCCCCTAGATCAGAGCCTCGCCTCCAATTCCACAAGATGATCCTCCACGAAGATCAGCGCCTTCCGCAGAATGCGCAGCAACAGCAACAGTCGTGTATCTTCAGTTGTTCTGTAATCAGTCTGCCGAGCACTAGAACAGACTAATTCTGAGCGATGTGAGCTTATTAGAGTAATAAGTTCACCAGCCGAAGACCTCCACCTCCCGATCTGAATATATGCATGAGTAATATCACCGTGAGTGCTAAGAGAAACGAATGTCTCAGCCCTCATTATATAGGGGCGGAAGAAATCCTAGAAGACTAAGGTTTTCAATCTTCAACCGCCTATCTCTTTATGAAATCTTTCCTAAATCCATGCCCTTACTTGTTGTAGATAATCTTCAATAATTATCTTTAATCTTCAATTTCGGTCTTCGATTATCTCTTTCCAAAAGATCTACATGCGCATATATTTCCTAAGATCTCTCAACCGACTTTTAGATATGCATCTTATATTTGAGTCCATCGACTTCAATATCTGCATTATATCTTCAATGTGTAACAACACCGATTTGCCTAAACTGGATTAGGAAACATCTGCTGCTCCATTGTTCCACGTCGGTTGTCTCTCTCTGGCCTTGAACTCTTCCTTGTACAATAGCTTGAACAACTACACAGAGTTTTTATAAAAACCTATGCCACTAAAAACTAACAAAATATTTAGCGCTTTATTAATATGAGTGATCCAAAACGTCCGGATTGTGGTTCTTACAAGACGAGGTCTTCAAGCGTCAGGGACTACTTATAAAACCTAGCCCCTTAAAAAAGTCGAACGGACCAAGAAGGTGCAACCTCAGCCTGACAAGTACCCCAAATAAAACATCCTTGTCAATGACATACGACCTCAGCACACCACACGGGACTTCTTTGGTACACATGCCAACCAGCAAATGAGCCATAACTTCTATATAAATAAGATTAAGCGCCCTGGCATGACTGGTCATCATCTCGCATGCAGAGGGATTCATGAGACACAACACACCATATAAGACACAACTAAAGGTCCCTCTAGCTAAAACAACCACCGTCATAGGGAAAAACACAAACAACATGATATCATACATAGATAGGCACACTAGGCACACTAGGCACCTAGACACAACAAGGACAAGCTCAGATATTAAGTGGAAGATGACGTCTCTTATGTCTCGAGAATTTAGTTAGTGAATGTGTGTTCAAGTTGATCAAGTGGATAGCCCTGGTGGCACTCTCTTGCGTGTCAACAAAGATTCATGGTTCAAGTCCTCGTGCTAACACCTAATATTAACATTAACAGATACTAATTTGACTGTAATCCCCCTTTCAAAAAAAAGTTAATCAACTTGTGACAACACGGTGGTGGTTGAGTTGGTAGAATATTTGTCTTGCAATAGCAATGTCAAGGGTTCAAACCCCACCGTGACATTTTTTCCACAATTTTGTGGAGGGGTTCTTTTCCTCTCGCCTACACGTGGACGTGTTGTTCCTCCTTCGTAGAGGTGTTGTCCGTCCCTTGTGGACGTGTGTTGCTTGTTCGATCATGGAGTTTCAAGATAGAGGTTCTTATGGCCTGTGCTTTAGCGTGGACGATTCAAATATCAATCCCGGACTGGTGCCTTCGTGGCCGTGCTCCAAAGTTTAGTGATCGTACCTGAGTGAAAACTACTCATTTAATATATACAAAATATATTCGTGTAGTACTTTGCTTGTATGAAATGATGTAACCCCAATCAAAACAAAAAAAAAGTTAATGAACTTGCGTAGCCATCAAAAAATCATTGACAACTTTGTATAAAAGAGATGTTATTCTAAATTTTGATTAATTGTTATTTTGTAATGGAAAATTTAAACAAAATGATGATAACACGAAACGAAGAAAAGGCAGGTAGAGAGCCCATCATCTGGCAGTTGAGGAAAACGGAAAGAGTCGTGAACTTTCCACTTGACATCGAGGCGAAAGGGTGTGACCAGCTGGTAGGCATGCCCGTCCGGCACTTAAGGCGTCCGGATTCAAGTCCTCATGCTAACTTCTAACTCCTAACATTCTAACTTCCTATCAAAAAAAAACTTTCCACTTAGACGTCCATAGTTAGGTGGATGCCAAATGGGCTAATTCAGACGTAGAGTTGGGCCAAAGTCAGGATTCCAAGATAAATACTCCGGAAATTGTATTTTTTTTTGAAATATTTAGCGCTTTATTAATATGAGTGATCCAAAACGTCCAGATCTCATGCCGTGTTCTTTAGGTGTTGATTCAAACCACATTAAACTAAACTAATACAATCTAAGCTCACCCAAGTTCACTAAAATACATCCAAACTAATCTAAGTTCATCCAATACAACCTAATCCAAACTAAACTCACCTAAGCTAAACTAGTCTCCATTCACGTATTATTTCCATTATATTTATTATAAAATATTTACAGTTTTGTAAATATAATTTTTATTGATAATTATAAAATATATTTTTTTATAATTAAGTGTTATTCAAACTTTTTTTAAAAATTAATTAACAAAATGAAAAATAGTAATTTTTTAATAACTATATTTATAAATGAAACATATATTTAGTTATACCTATTTTATAAAAATACTAATTTGTTTATCAATTTATTATATTATTTTTTATTATAAAATATATAATATTTTAAAATATAATTCTAAGTTTTTTATGATGATTATGAAATATATTTTCTTTTTGGAATCAAATTTTACTTTGAATCTTCTATATATCTATAAAAATTGCTCTAATTATCATTGATTAGTCAATATTTTGACTAGTTATTTACTCCATACGATGAAGGATAACACTTGTTCTCCTGACAAATTGTCATCATTTGATCCTTTTCTCCTAGTGTTTCAGGTAAATCGATGTAATGAGCACTTTGGATTCCATCCGAATAGAAAATCGAAGTTTTTGAGCCAAAGAGAGATATCTCATCCAAGGCAGGAAACACTCGCCTAGGCAGAAGAAGGCTCGCCCGAGCCTGCGCTTACCTATTGAATTTGCCTAATCTTGTTCGCCCGAGATGAAGGAACCCCGCTCGAGCGTAGGCATGACCAATGGAACTGCTGGAATTCGCTCGCCCAAGCTCGGAGATGCCCGGTCGAGCTTTCATCCTTCAATATCACACTGCCAAATTTTGCTCGCCTGAGCTTCGCCACACTCGCTCGGGCCTCGACCACTACTCAAGCCTTAACTTCACGGAGCTCACCCGAGCAAAATCGAGCAGACAAGATTTTTAATTCTTACTATAAATAGAAATTTAGGGATTTCCAAAAATCATTTTTTGATTTTTTGGTCTTTCTCATGCATAAAAGAGAGGCGATCGACAATTATCGAGGGATGAATTGGCTACGCTTGAATTTGAGGAAAAATCCTAACTTAGAGAAGAAGACGGAGCACCATATCACCTATCATCTTTTGGTAATTAACCTAAATATGTGACAGAGATTGAGGATTCAACGAGCTACATTGTATACTTGATTTCCTCGTCCTTAATTTCTATTTCTGCACTATTTTTGGTTAACTTACCATGAATAGTGAGTAGTCTTTCTTATTCCGGGATCCTACGAATCCCGTGCCATGTACCCAACTCTTCGTGTGATCAATTGAACGGTTTTCATTAATGTGATTCGAATATTCAATTTCATTGTGCTTAATTTTATTGTTCTTGCAAGTTTTACATTGAATGGGATGTTGCATGCTAGAACATATTTAGGTTAATTACCAAAACATGAATGGGTCCTAGGTATTAACCAGATCATATGAAATTGATATTAGGTCATGGTAGCGACAATGGTAGTACATGAATTAATAGGAAAGTTGACTTTTGTCTGAAAAACCCTAAGCTTAACTAATCGAGGTCGTTGATAATCCGTGGATGGGCGGCATTCAACGATTGAGATTAATCTAGACAATGATCCGTGGATGGGCGGCTTGTCTAGTGTTATTTTGGTTTATTTGTATATTCGATAGCATGATAAATTTACGTGATATTGTTGCATGATTTGTGGGTTGGCACGGGTGCAGTTTGATCCTGAGATTTTTTTTCAGATCAAGCCAAAACCTTTTTATGTACTGCATTAAATTTCTGCAATTTGTTTCACAAAAAAACCTTTAATCGTTCGGAATAGCTAAATAGGTCACTTGTTAGCTAGTACTCACACACGTTGTTCCTTGGATCGACCCTTGGCTTACCAAGGTTTATAAATTATTTTTGTTACAATTTGACCCCTAAAACATATAACTTGACAACTATAAAGGGTTAAAAATACGCTAGTCAAAATGGCGTCATTGCCGGGGAATAACGCTTAGTGTGATCTTAGATTTATTTAGTGTAGTTTAGACTATTCCCTTTTCTTTTTTGTTGCTCATATCTGACTGCTTTTTCTTGCTACATTCACTCTCCCCTTGGCTTTTTGCACGTACTGCTTAGTACATGCCAAGGAAAACACACTTAGGAGCAAGAAGAAGGTGCGGGCAAACGATCAAAGTGACTCGGGGGATCAACAAACACCTCGGGTAGACAGAGAAGACGTTCCTTTAACCAGGTTACGAGCTCGGCAACTAGCTGAGCTAAGAATGACTCAAACCCGAGCATTGCTACCTGAGCTGGTCCAGGATGACCAGCAGCATCCCGTGCAGCAACTAGTGCGCAAGACTCTTGGAGATTACTCTGCTCCAAGCGTCTCAGGATTTCAGTCCGCCATTGCACCACCTGGTTTAGACAATAACAATTGGGAGATCAAGGCTGGAATCATTCAGATGGTGCAGAACAGTCAATTTTTGGAGAGGATGAATGAAGACCCTCACTAGCACCTTAAGCAGTTCATCCAGATGTGCAACACGGTGAAGACCAATGAGGTTCCTCTCGAATCCTACTACCTGAGGCTATTCCCTTTCTCACTCTCTAACTAGGCTAGTAGGTGGCTAGACAGTCATGCAGAGGGCACCTTCACTACTTCGGGTAGATTGGCTGAAGCTTTTCTACAACAATAGTTCCCACCATCAAAGACATCACATTTCAGGAACAAGATCATATCGTTCCGCTCTATGGATGGTGAGACTCTCTATGAGGCTTAGGAGCGATACAAAGAGTTAATGAGGATGTGCCCCCGCCACAACTTAGAGCTATGACAGATCATGGACACCTTCTATAAGGGAATCGACCAGGGGATGCGTACCTTGATAAATCAAACAGCTAGTGGAGGACTTACTGGGATTCCCCTAGAAGAGACATATGATATCGTAGAGAAAGCAGCTCAAGATTTCCACCTCTAGACAAATAACTAGTCAAGCGCCAATCCACGGATTATCAACCTTCATGGACAAATAACTATAAATGATTATCAAGATAACCATTATTATGAGGACTACTACATAGATATCCATAGTTCTGGACAAATAACTACTCCGGATGGTTAATTACCAAGGTTTATAAATTATTTTTTACTACAATTTGACCCCCAAAGCATATAAGTTGACAACTATAAAGGGTTAAAAATACGCTTGTCAATCATCTATATAGCCTAAAGTTTGTGACGAACTCTCTAAAGTTTATGGAAAAAAGCCTAAAGTTCAGTTCTCAACTTAAACAGTAGTTCTCATTTGATCCGCTCCCTATATATATATATATATTAATTTAAATTCATTTAATAATTTAATTAATTGTTATTCAAACTTTTATAAATATCTCACATTTTTATAATATTATTTATAAACTAGAGCCCACTCAACTAAACTAGTCTCGACTAACCTAATCTAATACAATCTAATCTAAGCTCACCTAACAGTTAACACAAACTAAGATCATCCAACACAATCTAAATTAAACTAAACTCCCAACACCCAAACCCCACCACCTAAAGAACAGGCTTACAAGACGAGATCCTCAAGCGTCGACAACTAATTATAAAATCTAGCCCCAGAAAAACATCGAACGAACCAAGAAGGTGCAACCTCGGCTTGACAAGTACCCCAAATAGAACATCCTTGTCAATGACATACGACCTCAGCACAACACACGGGGCTTCTTTGGTACACATGTGATGGTGCGTATTTATACGATTCATCGAACCAGCTAAACCCACCAAATTAGACATTTGATCATACGAACAAGTGCTTGTTAATACCATTTTGTGTATACAGGCTATTTTGGGGTCTAAAGAGGAAACACGCCTAAAAAGGGAGATTTGAGCCCAAAAAGCACACTAAGCATTTCTGGCCGAGAAGTCGCAACCAGGGCCCGAGGAAAATCATCCAGGACCGAGAGGTCTCGACCAGGGACCGAGAACCCCGGTCGGGGACCAAGAGAGCTCAACCGGGTACCAAGGCCACGCCCAGAAAAGCCAGGCCACGCCCAGGAGCAAGTGCCGAGAAGTACCGAGCCTGCCGAGTTTCGCGTCCGAGAGCCCGCGTTCGAGAAACCAGGGCTGTGCCCAGGCATCACCCAGGCCACGCCTAAGCTGTCTAGCACTGAATTCAAGTTGCCCGGGCAAACGAGCTGATCTGACGAATCCACCTCAAGCAAAGTGATCAAAATGGAAAATAAGATGGACAATGTCGGAAAACCAAGGAGAATGCTCGGACAGATTGGCAGTTGGCCCAATTCCAAAGCAAAGGCCCCGCGCGCATAGGCATCGAAACCAATTCGCTCGACCAAACCATGGAATCTGGCAATTCTAGCTCGGCCAAAGTGTTTTAAATGCCCAATAACTGGGACAATCTCACTTCCCAGACAAAACGCCCGAGTGGAACCTGCTCAAGCCCGGTCAAGGCCAAACTAAGGCAATTCCGGCCGTTTTGAGATTCCGACCATGCTTCGGGCAGAATCTGGCCAAACATCCTTCATGGATCTGTCTTAGAATCTCCTCAACATTCCAAATTCATGGTCCAACAGCCAATGACCACCGGCCAAAATTCCGACCAGATTCCGGCCAACCTCCGACCAAGCTCCGATCAAGCTCAGGGCAAGCACAACCAAGTCCAACCAAGTTCCAACCAAGAACCGAATTCCCAATATTCCGGTTAACTTCTACTATTCATTTCGGTTTGGTTTTGGATTTCGGTTGGCCTCTACTATTCAAGTCGGTTGGTTTATGGATGATACAAAGCAAGATAGTTGGCTTTGGATAAGCCATTGCAAGTGGCAAAGTCGTGGCCTTTGAAGAGGCAAGTGCAAACACAAGTGGATGTGTTCTTATCCTCTTCCAAGCCATGTGGGGTGTCATATGGAAGAGCCAATCAAATGGCTAGCTTTTGGGATATTTCCATGCCACAAACTTAGCCCCCAAGTCTTCCTTTTCCTATAAATAGAGGCATTAGCCTTAGATATCACTTGGACCACATATGTACACATTAGGAAGTTGAGAGCTTATCTCTCTTCTTCACACCTCAATACAAACATCTCTACATTTTTACTTGTTCTTGTTATTTTCCGAATTGCTCTATACTCCTTGCTCTTGTGATCTTTTATTCCTTGTTTTTGTTCTTGATTTGGAGCTCCTCTCCCTTTACTTTCCTTGTTGTTCTCTTTACTTTCTTGTCGATTTGCTTACTTTCCTTGTTCTAGACACGGCTACTTGTATTCCTTGACATGAATACAAGTAGTTAAGGCTATTGTTCTTGTTACAAAAGCTCACGGTTTTCTTTACAAAAAGCTCTCGGTTACATGCTCACGGTTTCCCTTGTTTTCTTTTCGTTTTCCTTTACTTTTATAAGCATGGTGCTTGTATTCCTTGACATGAATACAAGTAGCTAAAGCTTATTTGGTCAAGGGTGTTCATACTTGTGTATGCATCTTAAGACTTGAGCTTAATGCTTCTTTGTGTGTCAACTAGTTTTTGTGCTATACATTCGGTTTGAAAAACAAAGTTAAGTGGATGCTTGAAATGTCAAAGCTTTTCCGAGTGATTCAAACCCTCTTTAAGTTGCTTGGTTAATCGGAAATGAGAGATCAAGTGGCTGCACTTTAGAACTAGAAGTCTATGTCTTGATTTTGGAGTAGATTGTGGCGTAAGTGCTTGAAATGGCCTTACCTTAGGGTTTATATCTTGAAATGGAATAACCCCACACTTATGAACACAAAGTAAGTCTATGATGGAAGTGTCACAATGTGAGGCCCTAGACTGAATATCTTTCGTCCCTACTTATCAGCACTTTACTTTCTGTCATTTACTTTTCAGCACTTTACATTCAGTACTTTACATTTCAGTCTTTACTTTTACGCACTTTACTTTCCGCACTTTTACTTTCATTACAGCAGTTTTCAACATCAATCAAACATAACATTTTGGTACGTATTGCGCTTGAAACACAGCGTGCGACAAACCAAAACGTATGTTGTATGGTTGATATTGAACTCGGTTGTTCTCGCACTTACTTTACGCACTTTACTTTCACGCATTTTAAATTTAGTCATTTACTTTCTGTATAAAAAACCAACAAAAACCCAATCTGTCTTTACTTTCTTTTTCTTTCTTTTTAAAAGAACAACTAATCCACACTGACTCTCTTGGGTTCGACCCCTACTTACCGCTTGCTAATCCAATAGTGAGCCACGAGTAGTGGAACTATAAATGTAAATTTTGCTGCGTTCAACGACGCGCTGTCAACATGCCAACCAGCAAATGAGCCATAACTTCTATATAAATAAGATTAAGCGCCCTGGCATGACTGGTCATCATCTCGCATGCAGACGGATTCATGAGACCCAACACACCATATAAGACACAACTAAAGGTCCCTCTACCTAAAACAACCGCCGCCATAGGGAAAAACACAAACAACATGATATCATACATACATAGGCACACTAGGCACCCAGACACAACAAGGACAAGCTCAGATATTAACATGGATGTCATATCTAACAAGCCATGTAATTACTCCTGAAGGCCCATGATACCATCATACACCATGTGAAAACTCCTACTTCTCGTAACCTCATTCCACGGGATGTTCCCTTCATCTTTAAAATTCTGATATCTGTTCAAGACCAGTTCCAGGTTGTGTTCTATCAGAGACTGGAACACCTTAGCAGATAGTACCGTAAACAAAACAAAATAGGAGCACACACGATATGATACCAAGTTCGGCCTTGCCTACTTTGTGGGGGGTTTCCCACACCCTAAAGGGACACAAATCTTATTACGAGTTTAGAGCTACAAGTGGACTTACGCTTACACAACTCCCGTTTGTAATGGCCTAGCCTCTAACACTCTTCTCTTTGATTTTCGATCTCGGCTCCCCTTGATCCCCTGTGGGTAGGTCCGAGACTCCCTCCCGACCTATGCTATGACCTCTCCCGAAGTCCAGACCCTTCTCCCGAAGCTCAGTGCCTTCTCCCAAAGATAAACGCATTCTCCCGAATGCGTAGCAACAATGGTGGTGTGTGCAGCAGTGTGTTCAACAGGAACAGTCTGATCAGCACACTGAACAAACTGCTTCTTCGTCGCTGGTTTTCTAGTGGGGAAAACTAAGACGGCCGTCGCTCTTCTTCACTCCAATCTCACGTATGCTCTTGTGTGTATTTCTCTCAGAAAAGCAATTCAGATCTTGGACGCCCTAGCACTCTATTTATATGCTTCGGTGGAGTCCAAATCTGTCCCAGATAATCTGTCAAATATTTAGGAAATATTCCTAAATATTTGCTAGATATTATCTCTCCAATCTTTAAGAAGATCTCGATCTTTCTTTCTCACCAAGTAATTCCGAATCTTCTTCTAACTGACGAGAGAATATATATTTGAATATTTGATCTTCTATTTAATCGCTGTCCGACTTCAACTAATCGGATCTTCGATTGTCCAGATTAGGAAACGTCTTTTCTTCAGATCTGTTGTATGCGAGTTCCAGTCGTCGGTTGAACAGTTCTTGACCTTCTGCTTGAACACTCTGAAGACGTTTACCAAAACCCATGCCACATAGGAACAACAATCTCTCCCTTGGCATTTTTGGCAAAACCATATAGTCTTTAGAGATCACTCTCCCCCTTTTTCCACAAAATAGGCAAGGAGGATTCAAATTGACCAGCTTGGTCTCCTCGGCATCTGGAATCTTGTCAACTCCCCCTCGAACATAGCCTGGGTCAGTGACACATACTGTGAGTTTTTGGACCATGGTGTCTCAGCAGCTGTTCGACCGCGGGTCAGTAAATAATAGGTTTTTGTTGATCTTGTTCCCTCCATCCGAGATTCTTGGCTCAGGTTCTCTTTTTGCTTCACTATCCATTCTCGTGTCATTCTTGGAGTAGTTTGCTGCTGCAACTTTCTGTGCACAACCATGAACTCGTGACACCTTGGCTTGATGTGCCCCTTCTTGTGACAGTACCAACAGGTTCTTGAGTCTCTTCTCCATTCTCCGTTGGAACTCATCATGTTGGCCAGAGGGTACCTGCTCATCTCTGTTCACCGGCTGTTCAGCTTTGACAAACTTAATCTTTCCTGAACTACTCCCATCAGTGTAGCCAATGCCTCTACGTCCTCCACTCATTCTTTGGGACTTCAGAATCGTATCTAGGTCTTTTGATCCAGAGTTTAGCATCTTCACTGATTTCTTGAACTGATTCAGCTCGTCCAGTACTGTCGCGTGGTAGTCCTTCTCCTTCTCCATCTCAATTTATAATTTCAAGGACTTGACTTCGTCTAAAAGACATATCTCTCTTTTGCTCATGGCAGCATGACTTTTCTTCAGTTCTTCCATGTCTCTAGCGTGCATGTCTTTGTCTTTCTCCATCTGCATCTTTAACGACGAGATAACATCAAGAAGTTCTACCTTTTCTTCAATCAGGACATCAACTATCCCCCTTACCTTTTCTGTCCCATCCTTCATGCTTGTCACGTTGAAGTTAAGTCTATTATTCAAATCTATCACTTCCTCGCACTTCTCGTATAGAGCCTTGTAGTTTTCAAAGACACATTCATCTGTGACTTCTTCATCATCACTGCTGCTGGAGTGGTCAGCAGACTGTTTAGACATCATTCTGGAACAAGTGTTGTCAAGCTCTTCACCTCTACGATCAGTTACGCTGGTGAATGCAACAAAATTGTTCGAGTCATCCTCCTCCGATTCGTTGTTGCTCCGGTTAATAGTATAAGCCTTCTTCTTCAGTGTGTTGGCGCATTCAGCTTGAATGTGACCATAGCCTCTGCATTCTCGACACTGGATTACTTTTCCTTTATCACCCTTGAACACGTTGTTGTTCTCTCCAGGTCCATTTCTCTTCTGAGAGTTTGCTCCTCTTCGAATATGCGAGTTAGACGTGGATTGATGTTCCTAATTGTATCCTCGTCTATTTAGCCTGTTCAGACTCGTCCTTGACGCTGTTCCACTCTTCAGTTACATCAACCTTCAGTGCAACACATTCTACTATCCTTCTTTGAAAATCATCTAGAAAATTCATCTCATATGTCTTTAGTGACCCCATGAGCTCGTCAAGCTTCATCTCGGTTATGTCTTGCATTTCCTCAATGGTAGTCACCTTCATAGCAAATCTTTGGGGGCAAGGATCTTAGGACTTTGCCAGCCAGTCTCTCTTCCTTGATAGGTTTTCCTAGTGTCGTAGCTTCATTAGCGAGATCTAGGACTCTAGTGTTGAACTCAATAATTGTCTCTTCCTCCTTCATTTTCAAACCCTCGAATTTTGTGGTGAGCATCTGCATCCGTGAGTTCCTTACTTTATCCGTTCCTTCATAAGCTGTTCTCAAAATGTCCCATGCTTCTTTGGCAACTTCATAGTTAGCAATCAGTTTGAACACATTCTCGTCCACGGCTAAAAATATTACATTCATAGCTATTGAGTTCCCGATAGCAGTCTTGTCATCAGCCTTAGTCCAACGCTCTTTAGGTTTCGGCACCACTTGTCCCTCACCATTCATCATTGTCGGAGGGGTCCATCCAATCAGTACAGCTTTCCATACCCTTTTGTCAAGAGTTTTCAGGAATGCCTTCATTCTGGTTTTCCAGTAGCTTTAGTTCGGCCCTTCTAGCAGTGGTGGTCTGCTGGAGTACTGACCTTTCTTCATACTCATCTTGAATAGAAATCGGATCTCACTCTGTGTGTCGAATTTCTGCTCTGATACCAATTGAAATTCTAATATCTGTTCAAGACCAGTTCCAGGTTGTGTTCTATCAGAGACTGGAACACCTTAGCAGATAGTACCGTAAATAGAACAAAATAGGAGCACACACGATATGATACCCAGTTCGGCCTTGCCTACTCTGGGGGCTTCCCACACCCTAAAGGGACACAAATCTTTATTACGAGTTTAGAGCTACAAGTGGACTTACGCTTACACAACTCTCGTTTGTACTGGCCTAGCCTCTAACACTCTTCTCTTTGATTTGTGATCTCGGCTCCCCCTCGATCCCCTGTAGGTAGGTCCGAGACTCCCTCCCGACCTATGCTATCACCTCTCCCGAAGTCCAGAGTCTTTTCCTGAAGCTCAATACCTTCTCCCGAAGACAAACGCGTTCTCCCGAATACGTAGCAAAAATGGTGGTGTGTGCAGTAGTGTGTTCTACAGGAACAGTCTGATCAACACACTGAATAGACTGCTTCTTCGCCGTTGGTTTTCTAGTGGGGAAAACTCAAACGACCGTCGCTCTTTTTCACTCCAATCTCACGTATGCTCTCGTGTGTATTTCTCTCAGAAAAGCGATTCAGATATTGGACGCCCTAGCACTCTATTTATATGCTTCGGTGGAGTCCAAATCTGTCCCAGATAATCTGTCAAATATTTAGGAAATATTCCTAAATATTTACTAGATATTATCTCTCCAATCTTTAAGAAGATCTCGATCTTTCTTTCTCACCAAGTAATTCCTAATCTTCTTCTAACTGACGAGAGAATATATATTTGAATATTTGATCTTCTATTTAATCGCTGGCCGACTTCAACTAATCGGATCTTTGATCGTCCAGATTAGGAAACGTCTTATCTTCAGATCTGCTGTATGCGAGTTCCAGTCGTCGGTTGAACAGTTCTTGACCTTCTGCTTAAACACTCTGAAGACGTTTTGCCAAAATTCATGCCACATATGAACAACAATCTTCATTATACAACCATCACATGTAAGGACTAGAACCCTCCAGCATTTTAACATCAAAGCCATTATCCCTTGGAATTGTTTTGTATTGTACATTATTTTACTGAATTGAACTGCATTGAAATGAAGCTAAATTAGAAGAACTGAATGATTGAAAGCTCAATAACTAAAGTTTTTTACCTTAACCATAGCTGATATCCATGAATAAGTTTAGAAGATGATTCAGACAAATCATTACAGAGATTGTATAGGGATTAAAACACGGAATGTTCTTGTTTGTTGCTTGTTTGACATGACTTCTATATATGTCCATGTTGAATGAGAAGGAAGTGCTCATGACAAGATTTAAATCGACTAAAAACTCAATCAAAATGTTATTTACATGTATTATATTTTATATGATAATATTATTTCTGAATAACTTAGTGTAATTGGGTATTTGCCATGATGATCAACCTGCTAGAGTTAGAATACATTTCTTATCATACGCGGACATTTTGCCATGATGATCAACCTTATAAAGACAGAAGAATTTCCTATCATACGACGACATTTGGCCATGATGATCAACCTCTATTGAAAGAGCATTTATTATCTTAAAAATTTACTAAAGATAGTTAAAGTCATGCCTCAAGTGTTAGATGAGCGTCAATTAACATAATTACAGCCACTACAAATTTTGGGGAAAACATGCGATAACATGAGGTATCTTACGGTTATCGCAAAGTTGCGTAATGCGATAACTTTACGGTAAAAATGGATATTATCGTAAAATTTCTTAACGTACGAAATTTACGATAACATTCTGCGATAACTCTGTGGGGGTTATCGTAGTGTTATCGCACAGTCTCTGCGATAAAAATACAACAACTATGCGATAACATTATTAATTTAATAATTTATATAGTATATTATATTCTTTTTTAATAATTAAATTTAATAAAATTAAACCGAAATAAAATGCGAAAATATTTGTGCACCAAAAAAATGTATTTCATTTCACAAAATAAGGAATTTGGGTTTCAACCAAAAATATAGACCAGAAAATGTAATACAAATTGAGGAAATCTGAAAACTAATCAAGGCGGAAATGTTTTATCTTCTTCTACGTGATCCCAACGACTCCAGCATTAGCATCATCGATCAAGGCAAATCCGAGCTTGCTGGTCCAGCCCCAAACCACCTCCATCAGAAATACAACAAAGACACTTCAATCCAAATATTAATTAAAATGAAGGGGGCATCAGGTTTCAGGTACCAACATAGGGATGTAAACATCATGCTCTCACAAACCACATGATGTAGTAAGTTAGAATGTAAAATCCTTAACAGCATAAGCCAACATATGTCAATTTTACGCATTATCTAAATTCATATGCACCCAATGTCCATGCATAGCATGAAAAACAAATAAGAGGAAGCTAAGATACTATCCTCATTCTTAAGTTCCCCATATTTAGTAGTTTGAATTTAATAGTCAAATAAATCTCAACAATCCTATCTGCGAGACTAAAATTTGATAATTAAATTACCAGTGTAGTAACCAAAATCCTTCAGCCGGCCCTCAATCTTAGAAATATCAGTCTAGTAACCAAAATCCTTCAGCCAGTCCTCAATCTCAGAAATATCAGCCTGATTACTCTGGGAGTAAAAATTGAAGATGTTCAAATCGAAACGGAAACCAAAATACAATAGCGGCTATCTAAATTCACAATTCAACTAAGTACTATAACCAAGATGTCATATTGGGTAAAAAACACTACAAGAAAAAACATGATCGGTGATGACTTTGAGTCATCGCAAAATGTCAAAAAGTCATCGCATATATATTTATGTGATCGTGTTCAAACTGAAGATGATATGATGATGATGATGATGATGATGATGATGATGATATATATGATGCTATGATGATGATAGTGATGATAAGATGATTATGATATTATGATGATATGATGATGATGATGATATGATGATGATGTCAAAGTTAAGTTAAGTTTCAGTTAAGTTAATATCAGTTAATATTAGTTAATATAATACAATTTCAGTTCAGTTACAGTTAAGATCAGTTAAGTTTCAGTTCAAGTGGATAGACCCTTACTTTGCACAGTTTAATTTGTATGTGTAACGTAAATTCTGAAGAGGATGAAAATGATGATATATAAATGTACTTCAAATTGTACTATATTTAAATGTTATTTGTACGTGTCAATATAAAATATATGTGTTGTAAATTTTTTTTTGATAAATATATGTGTTGTAATTATATGTTTATTTTTTCATGTTATTTTGAACTGAAATTAAATAACTCATACTTAACTTATCTCACGTTACTTCTTTGAAAACTTGACTATGGTACTTACTTTTTAAGTTATAAAATCATATATAATTTTCAACTGTAAAAGTGCTGAATAAAGTGTTGATTTCATATTGAATATTAATTGAACTAAACTTGAACTGAACAAAAAAATCATTCAACTTTTCAGTTTGAAATGCATTACTCTCTTAGTAATTATTTAATATATACCACCATTTTCAAGCATTATTTGAAAAAAGAGTTTAACCCCCTAATAATTGGCCCAATGCTCTACGAATCAGGACAACCACGTGCGGCCATTGACAGATTCAACAGAGACATAGGGAAGTTTGGGGGTGCGAGAAACATCTAATTAATCAGGCTACGGGAACATGTTCAGTTTACACGTGTGATGCTTCTTCTATCTTCTGTGTGTGTGATACACTACCGGTCCGGAACAAATGCCTGGCAGTAAATACTTGATGTATGGATTGAGACAGATGTAGCCTCACTTAGCACTCGGCTACCAACTACCTTAGCACAAATATTATTTTTCCATCCATAAGTTTTTTTGGTTGTCAAAAATCAAAGAACGCAAAAGAAGAAAAAAGAAACATGCTGACTTACCTCATCGCCAAAAACCGTTGATGGTCGTAGCACCACACGGCGGCTCGGCCCAAGTGATTGGATCGTATTCATAATGGTTTACTGGCTCGCAACATGGTTCAATTTTATCCGTAACTGATTTTTATTCTTTAATGAGCATGAAAAATGTGATGAAATTAAATCAAGAAAAAAAAAGAAGCTTTTGAATCTTTCCTCCTCCACTCTTTACATAATAATCAAAATTTCATCCGCAATAAAAATTTGATCAAATGTCTAAAGTGTTGGGGATTGTTTTTTAATATGGCCGCAAGAGAGTCTTCAATTCAGCAATGGTAGTGCAGAAAACTTGGACTGCTTCTTCTTCTTTGTTATAATGAGGATTCAATAAGGAATCGTATGAACTGGATATCACAATCGATCGCGTTGTCACTTTCCGAATTCAATATTTCGATCATGTGTTGTAGTCGAGGGTTGCACGAAACTTGAACGGGGATAATCAATTGGAACAATTTCTATTCTCGACTAAAGAATTAGAAATCAAACTTGAGTTTGAGTGTTTATGGAAATCAAGCAAGGTTTAGATTCAAGGAGTGATTCTCTATGAGAGTAATTGGATTTCTTCGTGCCCTCATACTGTCCACGACCTCCAATATATAGGAGATCAAAAGGGACAAAGAGCAGGTGTGTCTGAACAGAACAGCTGTGTCTGTCAAACGTCGTCGCGTTTCCTTAAGCATTAGCGGGCGCTTAAGGAAAACGCGCCCCTTAATGCTTCTTGAAAACGCGGTCAATTCCAGGAGCGTTTTCCCTTTTCATTATCAGCCGCGTTTCGTTAAGACATTGTCGTAATGTCCAGTCAAAACGCGCCCCACATAATGTCAAGATAAAACGCGATCCGCACTGAGTTTTATACACAAAACTCACTCAACGGAAGTTCCAAACCTTTCATATCATTAGGGTATGCTTGATCGCTCGATAATATAGTGTAAATATTCAATAAGAAATCGAATACTTATGCTAAGTCACGTTAAATCAAAACATTTGTAAAGACTCGGGAAACCCAAGGTCGTACCCAAGAGATAGATGATCAAACTAATTGCGCTAAGGATTAAATCTAGATTGTTTATGGTTTGGGGGGATTTATGCCTCGAAGAGGTCGATAGCAAAGATTTTACTATCCGAATAAAGATTTTATCAACTAAAAAGGGTAAACAATCAATCAAAGATGACTAGGGATTACTTCCCCACCTAGACAATTATCGTGACAATGATTTTGGATGTCAATTATGAATTTGCATGCACATGAGTAGATTATAGCCATGCAACATTCAACCTAAGTTCAACTCGCGCTACAACCTAGAATGAAGAGGTTACACCTCGCATAGGACCTCACACTCGCGCTCTATTGGCCCTATAGAACATACGTTTCTAGTCTCACACTCGCGCTCTATTGACTAGATAAACACATTCTTGTTAAATTCAAGCCAATCTCATTAGAATTTAAGTGTCGCCATGTAACACAAAAGTCCTAATGCCTCTTCATTCATTTCATTAAAGTCATGTTGATCAACGTGAGCTACATCAAACATGAGATTAAGCTAAGTTCCCATTGAGGACATTTCACAAACACCTTATGGGCAACTCTAAACATTTAGTTCAAATGAAGAAGATTCATATGCAAACTCATTCAATATTAACATCCATTGTATTTAAATCGTCACAAACATGTCTAGGGGATCCATAATCCCCAATCAAAGTCACTACTCACTCATGGTGAGATTACAATCAAACACAAATAAAAGAGATGGGTTTAGGAGTCTAGAACAAATTTGATGAATGAAAAGTATGAGAATCCTTGTTGTTGATCTTCTTCTTCACTTAATCACCCTTGAAATTTGTGCTAGATGCTCCTCAAAAATCGTGCCAAAAATCCCCCAAAAAGTCCATTTGAATCAGATCTAAAAGTTTCTATTTATAGCCCAAGTTAGGGTTTCCGGGACTGTAGCAGATTCCAGTCGGCCGACTCAACTGGTAAGAAGGAATTCCAGTCGGCCGACTGGATGAGGGAGAGGCTTCATTAAGTTTTTGATCCGTTGAGTCGGCGGGCTGGATTGGTAGGCATAATTTGAGTCGGCCGACTTGATCAGGGGAAGGCTTCATAAAGCTTCTGAGCAGTTGAGTCGGCGGGCTCAATTGGCTGGCAAGGTTTGAGTCGGCCGACTCAAAGGCTCAGAGCCTTTAGCCTCTCATTCACCACTTCAGTCGGCCGGCTCATATTAAGACCAATATTTGAGCCCGCCGACTGGATCTTCATCCCGGGCACTTTTTGCTCCAAAAGCTCGGTTTTGCTCCAAAATCACTGCTCACTTGTGTTCTTAGCTTAAACGCTGTAATTTGCCTGAAAATGAAACACAAGGCGTCAAATAGCAAGTGAAATTGTGATAAAATGATCAAAACAATAAGCGTGGCGGTTGCCTAAAGTGCATATGTTTTAGTGCCATCAATGCTACCCTAATATATTGTAATATTTATACTGGGTCCGAAAACCCTAAAATTACCAACAATCCTCCCCATTTTAGGATTTCCTTTGTTTTCCATAAAAACTTTGTTTTTAAGTAAGTCACGCATAAATGAAAATGTCGCAACGATTGAATTTTCACTAAGTATAGTTACACATTCAAAATACCCGGAAATCATGGTGCTCGTAACGTTTGAACCAATCGATCCATTTGGGTACCTCAAGATAACACACACATGAGTTACTTCACAAACTCTAAGTTCAACTTGACTCTTGATGGTCCTTGAGTCCTAATCCCTTCGTGAACGTATTGAGATTTAACCCGAATCTCATGAAGCGACCAGAGACTTCACGTTCATATAGGTAGATTCCTTAAGGGTAACACCACCCGATTATGCTTCTATAAACAGCACTTTGTCAAAGGACCTATTAAGAAGAGTCCCTCTTCAACCTATTACTTGTAGGTCATGAACACATACTTGGGGATGCATATTTGTGTTCATCAATCTTCTAGGAATGAGCTTTCCACATTGAATTCAGCTCTAACGCTAGTTAGATGTGAATCTGAATTGGGTGTCTCATGACTAGATGATTATATGGGTTTTAGTCTTATCCCTTTTACCGATTTTGATACCAAATCTCTAGCTAATCCCTTCGTCAAGTGATCTGCTAAATAGTGTTGTGACCTTACAAAATCCACTGATACCACCCCATGCGTAATGAGCTCTCTTACCGCACTATGTCTAACACCTAAGTGTCTTGACTTCCCATTGTATACATGGCTATATGCTTTAGCCAATGTTGCATCGCTATCACAATGAATTGATATGGGTGATATCGGTTTTTCCCATAATGGAATCTCATGTATCAAGTTCTTTAGCCATTCAACTTCCTTTGAAGTGGCGGCTAAAGCAACAAATTCAGATTCCATAGTGGAACTTGAGATGCATGTTTGCTTCTTGGAAGCCCATGAGATGGCACCTCCCCCAAGTAGAAATACCCATCCACTTGTGGAGGAATGATCCTCCTCATTCGAGATCCAACTTGCATCTGAATATCCTTCTATGACCGAAGGAAAATCCGAATATACAAGACCGAGGTTTATAGTCCCCTTAAGATACCTAAGGACCCTATGAATTGCCTGCCAATGTTCATACTAGGGTTACTAGTATATCGACTAAGCTTCCCTACCGCAAATGCGATATCTGGTCTTGTACAAGTCATGGCATACATCAAACTGCCTATGACTTTAGCATACTCCAATTGGGACTGAGGCTTCCCCTTATTAGGATACAAGTGAGTAGAGGAATTATAAGGAGTAGTCAACGGATGACAGTCCATATAATTAAATTTCTTTAACACATTCTCAATGTAATGAGATTGTGTTAAGGCAAGACCTCTTTCAACTTTCTTTATTCTTATCCCAAGGATAACTTCCGCCTCTCCCATGTCCTTCATGGAAAACTTAGATGACAGAAATTCGTTGGTTTGATTTATGCACTTTAAATTGGTGCCAAAAATCAACATGTCATCTACATATAGACAAATGATAACTCCATTCCCTGAGTTGTCAAATTTGCTATATACACATTTATCCGATTGATTCAATATGAATCCATCGGATAATACCACCTCATCAAATTTTTGATGCCATTGCATAGGTGCTTGTTTGAGTCCATATAGTGACTTAACAAGCTTGCATACCTTATGCTCTTGCCCTGACATTATAAAACCTTCCGGTTGTTTCATGTAAATCTCTTCCTCTAAATCACCATTGAGGAAAGCAGTCTTTACATCCATTTGATGTACTAGAAACTTATGAATAGATGCTAAGGCTATCAACAACCTAATAGTTGAAATTCCTTGCAACCGGTGCATAAGTGTAAAAGTAATCCATACCATATTTCTGTCTAAAGCCTTGGATTACCAATCTTGCTTTAAATTTATCAATGGTACCATCTACCTTCATCTTCTTTTTGAAGATCCACTTATTTCCCAATGCTTTATGTCCTGGTGGTAAATCCACCAAAATCCAAGTGTTGTTTCTTATTATAGAGTCCATTTCATCATTTATGGCCTCTTTCCAAAATGATACATCTTGAAATTTCATAGCTTCATCAAATGTTTTGGGATCACTTTCAATAACATGACAGTACATGCATTGCGAGCTAACTTCATCCCTAGTTCCTTCCACTAGGTAGATATGAAAATCATTTCCAAATGATTTTTCTTTTCTTGCTCTCTTACTCCTTCTAATTTCAGAAATTTGGGTGTCATTTGAAACTTGATTTGCACTAGGCGCAACATTCAAATCTTTAGGCATGCTAATTGATGAAAATCTCTTTTCATCAAATATGGCATCTCTTGATTCAATGATTGTATGAATCGATACATGCTTATTAGGTTCTATGACATAAAACCTATACGCCATGGAGTGATGAGCATATCCTATGAATATACATTCAATTCCCTTTTCTCCTAAAGTTTTATGTTTAGGGATAGGTAGTCTTACTATCGCCCTACAACCCCGAACTCGAATATGATTCAAATTTGGTTTCTTGTTATACCAAATTTCATAAGGAGTAACCCTGCCCCTTTTATTAGGAACCCTATTTAATAAATAGCAAGCCGTTAACATGGCTTCTCCCCAAAATCCATCATTTAATCCCGAGTAAGAAAGCATGGCATTTACCATCTCTTTCAATGCTCTATTCTTTCTCTCCGATACACCATTTTGTTGTGGTGTGTAAGGAGCAGTGGTTTCATGAATGATTCCCACACTTTGGAAATAACTAGGATTAAAGTATTCCCCACCTCTATCGGTGGGCAACTTCTTAATAGAAGTTCCCTTTTGAAGTTCAACTTCACTCTTATAAATTTTGAATTTATCAAGAGCTTCATCTTTTGAGTTCAACAAATAGACATAGCAAAATCTAGAACAGTCATCAATATATGTTACTACATATTTCTTGTTTCCTAGAGAAGGTGATGCATGAAAATCACACAAGTCGCTATGTATTAAATCAAGTAAATTGCTTTCTCTTTCAATTTTATGAAATGGTTGTCTAGTAATCTTAGTAAGCATGCATGTTCTACACTTATTAATATTTACATCAAACGAGGGAATTAAATCATGTTTAGACATTTCATGCAATCTTTTATAATGAACATGTCCTAAACGTGCATGCCAAAGTGTAGAGACATCATCATTCAATTTTGTAGTTTTAATGGTAATATCATGCTCACAATTCATATAAACAGAACAAATAACTTTATTTATACTAAGCTTGAACATTCCATTACATAGGTATCCTTTACCAACAAATACACCACCCTTTGATAACACATAGTTATCGGCTTCATACACTTGCCGATAACCTTGTTTATTCAAAACAGTACCCGATACAATATTTTTCTTAATATTAGGTACATACAACACATTCACAAGAACAATATTCTTTCCCGAAGAAAATTCGATTTCTACTTGGCCTATTCCTAGAATAGGGGCGGTCGACTCGTCTCCCATGTGAAGAACTCATCCTTCACTTGTATTGGCAAAGGACTTGAAAATCTCTTTGTCTCTACACACATGTACCGTAGCACCGGAGTCAACCCACCACGAAATCTCATCATCCTGCATAGCAAAAATTTCAGAAAAATTAGAAACATAATCTATATTAGAATATGTACCTAACTTAGTTTCTAAACTTGAAATCAGATTAGTCTGACCTTGAGATTTCTGCTCTTGATTTTTATTACCAACAGCATTACCTTGAGCCTTCTCGCTCTTCCCCTTTCCTACGCGACAGTCTCGCTTGAAGTGCCCTGCCTTCCCGCAAGTCCAACACACGTTTCCTTTTGTAGGATGCTTCTTGTTTGGACCTTTGCTAGCATACTCATTAGGCCGTTTCTTGCCTTCGTTCTTGTTCACCTTTTGAGAACTAGACTCCAATACATTTACCTTAGGTAAATTTGTATCCACTTCCATCGCGTCCTTTTCACGCACACGAAGTTCCTCCTCCATTCGCAATTCCTTTGCGAGGTCCACAAGAGAAATATCTTTCTTCTTGTGCTTCAAGGTACGGCGGAAGTCTTTCCATGCCGGTGGTAATTTGTCAATGATACTTGACACCGAGATGGCTTCATCCATCTTCAGATTTCTTTGAGCAAATTGCCCCAAGATACGTTGTATCTCATGGAACTGTTCCATTACAGGACGAGAGTCCACCATCTTGTAGTTATTGAAATTTCTAACAAGAAATTTCACGCTCGAGGCGTCCTCAGCCATATACTTGGCTTCAAGAGTGTCCCATAACTCTTTTGCAGACTCAACGTTTTGATATAAATCGAAAAGAGGATCGGACATACCATTGAGAATATGTCCTCTAGCGATGTAGTCGTCGTTTTCCCATTTGTTTATATCACGAAAAGCTCCCACGGGTGCGTTCTCTCCAACTTCAGGTGTGGACAGCACGTACACCACCTTCAGATTCGTCAGTAGGAAGTGCATCTTCCTTCTCTAACGCCGGAAATCGGTTCCTTCAAATTTGTCCAACTTCTGGAATTGATGTATCATTTCTCTTACGCTCGCCATTGAGTAGAAAATATTGAATTCATTTGTTGGGGATTGTTTTTTAATATGGCCGCAAGAGAGTCTTCAATTCAGCAATGCTAGTGCAGAAAACTTGGACTGCTTCTTCTTCTTTGTTATAATGAGGATTCACTAAGGAATCGTATGAACTGGATATCACAATCGATCGCGTTGTCGCTTTCCGAATTCAATATTTCGACCCTGTGTTGTAGTCGAGGGTTGCACGAAACTTGAACGGGGATAATCAATTGGAACAATTTCTATTCTCGACTAAAGAATTAGAAATCAAACTCGAGTTTGAGTGTTTATGGAAATCAAGCAAGGTTTAGATTCAAGGAGTGATTCTCTATGAGAGTAATTGGATTTCTTCGTGCCCTCATACTGTCCACGACCTCCAATATATAGGAGATCAAAAGGGACAAAGAGCAAGTGTGTCTGAACAGAACAGCTGTGTCTGTCAAACGTCGCCGCGTTTTCCTTAAGCATTAGCGGGCGCTTTTTCCTTAAGCATTACGCTAATGCTTAAGGAAAACGCGCCCCTTAATGCTTCTTGAAAACGCGGTCAATTCCAGGAGCGTTTTCCCTTTTCATTATCAGCCGCGTTTCGTTAAGACGTTGTCGTAATGTCCAGTCAAAACGCGCCCCACATAATGTCAAGATAAAACGCGATCCGCACTGAGTTTTATACACAAAACTCACTCAACGGAAGTTCCAAACCTTTCATATCATTAGGGTATGCTACCCTAATATATTGTAATATTTATACTGGGTCCAAAAACCCTAAAATTACCAACATAAAGTGTATATTGGAAATTGTATTTATTCGTCAATCTTTCATAACATTACAAATTTACAATGCATACGAAGAGGAAAGCATTGACGAAGGATGTAGGAAGAAAGAAGACGACAAGAAAGAAAATATCACAAAATTATGAGTAAGAATCCGAACCTGGGATTGTAAGAATTCATGACGGACTCATTAATCAACAGACCACCCATGTTGACTTTTGTTAATTAATTGTTGAATAAATATTTGTATTTAATTACTGATTTTTTTTGTATTGTTTATATACCTACTGTGATTCAAAGGTTTCAAATATTTTTAGAAACACATATCGCTTAGAATTGGAATTGAAATGTTGTCACGTGATTCAGCTTTCTAATCCATGCGAATGCGAACTAAATCTTTATCACATTGCGAGTAAAGTCAATCAATTGTCAAGTCAAATTGACAAATTAATGATTTTTTGTTTTGTTTTGAAAGGGGGGACAAATTAATGATATTTAAAATATATAAATTGGGCATTTTTAATATGTGCTCCAATGGTTGATTCGTTTGTCAACGAATTCTGTCAAGTTCAAATCTCAATGACCATGCCAATATTAAAGTTAAGGATTGAGGAATCAATATATTTGATTTGAAGGAATCAATTTGAAATTTTCTGTCCCTCCTTCAATACTTCCCAAAATATAAACGCACTCAAACATGAAAAAAAGAAACAGTCATCAATTATGATTTATGAAACGTCGTTGGTCAATCATTGGCCAAAAAGTTAAAATAAATTCCTCCAATAATAAATACAGCCACTCACAACGCGCCATATATTCCAGAAGTTGCAGCGGGCCATACGCGCGAGTAATCGATCGATCGAGCCACATCCTTTACAACGGATACCATTTTTAAAATTCAATCAATTACATAAAAAATTAAATCCATAAAAAAAACAAAACTCAAACGCTTGATCATTTTGTAACGCCCAGAGGAATCGGGAATGGCGGAAATTGAGATCCGAGCGCAGCGAGTCTTGTCGGGGGAAACTTAGCCGCGGTAGACGAGTTTGAGAACGTGGAGGAAGCATTATACTCGGTAAAGGAGCGCTTACATTGTTGTCGATTTCGGAGCCCGTTTTTGAAACCCTAATTTTTGGTACTATATCAAAGACATTGGAAATCGCCCCGAGAGCGCATTTTTGTTATTAATATCGTGCAACTGTTTCCACTTGTGGCGTGGCTCGATGGAGAAGCGTTTGTGGATCTGAATCTGGTGATTCATTCTTACCATGATTCGAGCGTGTAATTGTTTATTAGCTGGTGTGTTTGTGATTTTTATTTCTCCTTGGAGATTTTAATTTTGTTGATTCAACTGCTGTGTAAGGTAACTGGCGTGCTTGAGGTTGGTGTGTATTTTTGTTGATTCAACTTTTAATGTACCAAGTGTTTTAATTAATTTGCTTCAGACTGGTGATTGGTTTGTTTGTGTCTTCTTTAGTATTTTTGTTTGACTGTTCATGTGAATTTGTATTGCCAGGAATTTGATAGAAGAATTCTTTTTCAAGCTGCAGCGTGTGGCTGACGGGGATGTTTTGAGCTCTTATATTATATGCTACTGTCATCAGCGTGTATTTAGAAAGGTTATTGAAGTGCTACCTGAGTTACTGTCATGGCTTTGAAGAGCATAGTGCGTGAACTGAAGGAGATAAGAGATGGTATAGGAAAGAAAGGTAAAAATGGGACTGAGAGAAGGCATTTCTCTTACCCTGTGGGGAGATCCCACATAGCACCTGAGCATTCTCCGCCTCCAAATGAGTTCACCCAGCAGAGCCGCTGGGCGAACATGCCTCCTGAGTTGCTTGCAGATATTATACAACGGGTTGAGGCAAGAGACACCACTTGGCCAGCCAGGAGGGATGTTGTTGCTTGTGCTTCCGTGTGCAAGTCCTGGAGGGAGTTAACAAAAGAGGTTGTTAGGCTGCCCGAGCACTGTGGGTTGCTCACGTTTCCATCATCATTGAAGCAGGTAACAATTGGGTCTTTATTGCTTGATTTGTGTATGGTTAGTTTGACGATAATAAAATGCCAATGTTCTTGCTATTTTCTTGACAGCCGGGACAGAGGGAGTTTCCCATCCAATGCTTTGTCAAGAGAGAAAGAGCAACGTCGACGTACCTATTGTATTTTGGACTCAGCCCTGGTAAGATATGTTCCTTGATTCGTTTGGTTTGATGCATGCCTTTTTAAATGTTTCTCGACTTTTAGAAGCAATTTGCTATTAGTTTACCAGTAGTGTTGCGGTGAAGTTTGGCCTACACTGTTAAACAAAATCTTTAACTTTCAGTTAGTCATTTTATTTTTTAACCAAGTTCAGCCAATATTGTGAGTCTTATGTATTCATATGTGTGCTGCTTGCCCTCTTTCAACGCAGCTCTAACAGGAGAGTTTAGTAAATTGTTGTTGGCAGCAAGGAAGATCAGAAGAGCAACTGGCACAGAATTTGTAATATCATTAGATAAGGATGACTTTTCTCAAGCCAGCAACATGCATGTCGGAAAATTGAGGTATATGCCCGAGTCCTTAGCTTTCCCTCCCTCACACAGTAACTCATTGATCACTGCTGACCCTGCAAATTTCTTCAGGTCAAATTTCTTTGGTACCAAGTTCACCATTGTTGATCGGCAAGATTCAAATGACCCAGCCTACTGGTCAGATTTTCATCATCATAGAATGTTCCCGAAGCAGGTTTCTCCAATAACATCTGCAAATAATTGTAATGTGGGTACCATAAGCTATGAACTTAATCTCTTAAGAACCCGTGGACCCAGAAGAATGAACTGTGTTATGCACTCAGTACCACTTTCAACCATTCAAGATGGAGGGAGCGCAACTACTACCACTACTTCCACAAACTCCCAAGCTAAGTCATCTACTCATCGACCAAGACCAAGTTCAAAATGTCTGAAGCCAATGGGTCAATGCAGTCCAATATTTAATTATGCACCATCAAAGCTAAGTCGTTGGGTTGAGGAGCCTCTGATATTGAAGAACAAATCTCCCAGATGGCATGAGCAGCTGCAATGTTGGTGTCTGAATTTCAGAGGACGTGTAACTGTTGCGTCCGTGAAGAACTTTCAGCTGGTAGCATCAGTGAAACCTCACCAAAGCTTATCTCCTGTTACACAAGAAAAAGTAATACTACAATTTGGAAAGTTGGGGAAGGACGTCTTCACCATGGACTACCGCTACCCACTGTCTGCATTTCAAGCCTTCGTAATTTGTCTGAGCAGCTTCGACACAAAGCCAGCCTGTGAATGATTCTAACCACTTCAGAAGGTACACCAGAATCCAACATGTGTATGAGCTCTGCTCTTTATCAGCTGTCACCATTGTAATGTAACGCACAACAGTTTCTTAATGCCCAGTTTGGATTATATGAAATTTGTGGTTAATAAATAAAATAGAAGGTTATGAACAAATGATTTAAAAAAGTAAAAATTAAGAGAAATTTATTTCGACTTATTATCATTTTTTAACAATCCAAGCACATGGCCGTATTTCTACAAAAAATTTAATCTGTCAAAATTTTCAAGATTTAAATTAGGTAGTCAGGTTGAGATCTGGTGAGAAGTGACATTAAGGTTGGAAATAAGAATTTATCCTATCCATTCAAATTTGGTATCAACAGCCACGATTATTTGATAATATATACCAAAATCACCCTTATTTTCGGTTTCAGGGTTATTCTCGTCACAAGCACAATTTTTGAAAAACGAATCTTGAAGCTACGGACGACCATTCCACCGAAGACAATGTAAGTGGCGACAATTGAAGACCATTCCGCCGAAGACGAATCTCAGCGAAATCACCCTTTTGCTTCGAAGCTACGGACGACCATTCCGCCGAAGACGAATCGATACAGGACGACCGTAATCGATACAGGACGACTATTCCGCCGAAGACGACGGTCATGGCTCGAAAGACGGCGACCGGAGACGACCATCCGCCAATTCCGCTGAAGATGCCAATTCAAACGTCGGGTGAGTTTTTGTTTCTCGATTTTCATTTTTCGTTTCTCGATTGTTAACAACGCGATTCCGTATCTCGATTAGGGTTTGATGTTGTTCAGAATTGTCGATTTTAGGGTTTGCTTATTTCAATTCAAGTTGTCGGAAATAACAATGCACTTGTCAGAAATAACTGCCTATCATAATCTGTAGCATAACCCAGCAAAATCCGTAGCATAAAGTGGGTTTTGGAAGGAGATGAAACGTTGTCTTGTTGGTTGGTTGTGTATTTTGATTCGTAGCAAAGGGAGTTACAGATAATGGTATCATTTTAGAATCATTATGTCCTTTAATGTTGTTGTTAGCCTCTGTACTAAAAGAAGAGATACTGACGTATAGAAAATAATTCTGGTCTGAGCTCTGTATCTAGAATATTATTTGTGAGACGCTCAACTAGGCTGGATTGAGGGCATGTTAACTCACTTGCCTGGAATTGTCGTAATTAGGATGCTGCTGCACAAGCTAAGGGCATCAGTGACAATGATCTTTAAAAAAAAGATCATCATACGATCTTATTGTTTACAATCTTTTCTCAAAATTTCTTGTTAAAAATGAACAAAAAGAAAGATCGTGTGAATTTTTTTAATTTATTGTTTAATGAGTAGAAAATTTTAAAATCTAAATTTATTGTGTACAAACTATAGCAAAATGGGTCTCTATATATAGAACACGAAAATACGAATATATTGATACATTTTTTATAAATTTTTACTTACTATTTTTTCATTTATAGCTTTTATAAGTTTCAAAATATATAAATTTTATTTGTCAATTAAAAGTTAACACACAGCAAAAATTTAAGCCAATTATAACGTGCCACATGTCACCCAACAATGCCACACCCGATCGTGAATTCGATCGTTCCATAACAAAATTTTACAATATTTTATCGGACAATCGTGCTATTAAGGAGGAAAAGGAAAAAATTGTATCTATAATCTTTTTTTTCAGCACCTATTAAGGATGGCCTAAGCCGGGCTTTTCCTGAATTACCAATTTTAACATTGGTTGATTGGTAAAAGGTCCATGCTCTAGCTGTGTGTTTCTATTTGATTGTAGTGGTTTTCACTTTTTCTGATTGGATTTGTCTAAATTGCAGGAATTCAGCTGGGTTAGCTATACTGTGCACCTTCAAATATGGAAGTTTAGGGATGGATCTTGAAGCTTACAGATACGGTACAGTTTCTAACGATAACACTTCATCATCTATATATTGCTACTTCTATTGGATTGAGTTTTTAGTGCCTTAGCATACCAATAACCAGGGGCGGATCCACGTTCAAGGGAGTGGGGGCATATGCCCCTAGTGATTTTACAAAATAAATCCAAACTTTCCACACTGGATCCAACTCCGATGAAAGCAATAAAATCAGTGAATAAAAATCAATCGTAAGCCGCCATAGTTATCGAAGAGCTTACCGGGAAGGCCGGAGATTCTAATCGCTGCTAGCGCTTCGTCGGCAAGATTTGCAGAAGAAGAATTTTCTTCAATTCAATACGCGTCTACGCGTCTGCGTCGTGCTGGTCCAAATCACAAATTAGCAGTGCATTTTGAGCCAGACCGAGTCAAGAAGTGAAATTGGACCGGTAAATTCAAAATTCGACCGAACCACAAGGTTGTGTGTCACTTGGCTGACGAGTGACGACTACACAAACAGTTGTTGAAATTTTGGTGGCGATGGAAGTCGGAGATTGTGATGGAATCGTGAGTGCGGTGGACTCGGCACTTGTTCGGATTAAATGGAGGATGAGATATGCATCCAAAAGGCGTCTTCATATAGGTTTAATTTTCTGTTAATGCTTTTTTTAGAGTGATTGCTGTTTCATTGTTTATATTTTGATTTATTTTTGAAGCGATTTTATTGGAAATTGAATGATGAGAACTGAAGAGAACAGAAAAAAATAATACCGCTTGGGTCTGTGGTCTTTCTAACTTCTAAGTATCAATTGCCTGTTTTTTTTTGAGCTTCGGAACTGTCATTGAAGGAAAGGACTTTACGTTTGTTGTTATGGATATTTGTAGTTTTGAGGTTTTTGCACTATAACATGCATCAAATATTACAAATGACAATTTTTTTCACATGTTGCCCCTAGTCAAAATAAATTCTGGATCCGCCACTGCCAATAACTGTCATATCATGGGCATTCCAGCTTGCAATGTGACGTGGCTCGGTCTCAGAGGGGATGACCTGTCCCTTATACCAGAAGAATCTTTAATGCCATTGAAACCTCGAGATCTTCTGGTTTTTTTTGATAAGCCAATAGGCTAGGGCTGCAAACGAGACGATGTACTCGTGAACAACTCGTGAGACTACTCGGTCAAAATTCGGTCAAAGCTCGACTCGATTATAAACGAGTCGAACACGATCACGATTTTTAGGCTCGATTATTAAACGAGTCGAACACGAGCACAGTTATACTCGACTCGTTTAAACTCGTGAACAACTCGTTTATATACTCGATTAGAACTCGATTTGTTACTCGATTAATTACTCGTTTATAATTTATATACTTATTTATTTTGCATTCTTTATATCAATATAATTTTTAATTTTAATATGAAACATGTTTTTGGGCTTCATTTTGGCCCAACCCAATAAAAATAGAAATTGAGGCACGTTTAACTTTTGTTAAAGTTTAGGTTACGATTGAATTTAGAAACCCTAATCTGACAGAATACAAGTGCCGCGCCGTGCAAGTCCAACTCTCCACCAAAAGCCGACGAGCTACGACGATAGCAAGCTGCTTGCCTGCTTCGTTCCGCTCGATTTTAAATTTTGAAAAGCAATTAGCCGAGCGACGACAAGCCGAGGAGGTATATTTTCTGAAAATCACCTTTTCATTTGATATTTCGTTACACATTTGTACGATAAAATGTGGGATCCAGGGAAGGCAAGGCTTTTTTCCCTTTTCCTTTATTCTAATATTTGTTTCATTAATTTCAGGTATGATGAATGATTATATTGGGGGAGAAAGTGATGACAATTCGAATGATTCGTCTCGTTCAGCCGAAATCATGGAAACAGGTGCTGAGTCTGTATCCATTCGGGACATGGAAGTAGTAACAAATGGAACGAGCACCCAAGGTCAGGGACAAGTAACTGCCGAAAACAGTGGCTATGGACGAAAACCTCGTCAAAAAAAATCGCAAGTGTGGAATGAGTTTGAGGAATACAAAGAGGGTGATGAAGTGAAAGGTATTCAGTGTAAACATTGCAAGAATGTATTCAAAATGAGCAAATCAGGATCCACTACCCAATATCAACGACATCTAAAAACTTGTCCCAAGCGTTCTGTTATTATAGCTGGACAGCGGCGATTAAATCTGCAAAGAGGTACTCTTGGTTCTAGTAATATCATTAAGCCTTGGAAGTATGACCAATCTCGTATCAGAGAACTCATTTCTCATATGGTGATGGTTCATGAACTTCCAATTACATTCGCTGAGTATGAGTTATTTAACTTGTTGATGAAGGAATCATCTCCTGATTTTCGAAAAATTTCTCGCACTACTCTAAAATCTGATTGCATCACTAGTTATCAGAATGAGAAGAAGAAGCTTACGACTTCGTTAAATTCTGTTAAAAGGGTATCCATTACCACTGATATTTGGCGTTCTGGCCAAAAGATAGAGTATATGGTTGTGACTTGTCATTATGTTTGTGATTGGAAATTACATAAGAAGATGTTGAATTTTTGTTATATTCCACCCCCGCATAACGGACCTGCTGTTTGCGAAGTTTTGAATCAATGCTTGATGGATTGGAATTTAACAAACAAGTTGGCAACGGTTACAGCAGACAATGCTTCGTACAATGATGCTGCCGTTAAAAATTTGAAAGAAGTGCTATCATTTCAAAGGAAGCTGCCATTTGATGGTAAATTTTTTCATGTTCGTTGTTGTGCGCACATTGTCAACATTTTAGTTCAAGATGGATTACTAGAGATTGGGGATATTATTCATAACGTTCGTGAAACAGTGAAACACATTGATAAATCATCACAAAGGATTAAAATATTTGGTGACGTTGTTAAGAGTTGGCGTTTGTCGGGTAAGAAATTAATTCTTGATTGTCCTACTCGTTGGAACTCAACATATCAGGAAGAGTTAGAAGACAAATCTAAGTCCAGAGATGCTTACATTCGAGATATGGCAAATAAGATGAAAGCAAAATTTGACAAATACTGGGGAAGTAACAACATTTTGATATCGATTGCTGCGGTCTTGGATCCTCGAAACAAGTTACAGGCCGTTCGAATTCTCTCAAAATCACTTTGTAATTGTGATTTGCAAGCTCATGAATATGTTTCTAAGGTAAGAGACACTTTATATGAGCTTTATAATGAGTATGTAGAACTACATACCAATGTTAATTCAGAGAGCCATGGAGTTGGGAGTCGAGATGATGGGAGTGGCCCTTCGAATGTTACCAACATGGTTGGTAAAGGGATAAGTAGAATGAGACGGAAGCTGGATGATTTAATTAGAGGTTCGGATGCATCTGAATATTCAAAATCTGAACTTGACACATATTTAGAAGATGGAGTAGTTCGTGTCGAGGATGTGGATGGTTATTTTGATCCGTTAGATTGGTGGAAGGGCAACAGTTCGAAGTTTCGAGTTTTATCGAGATTAGCTTGTGATATCCTAGCAATTCCTATAACTTCCGTAGCTTCAGAAGCAGCTTTTAGTGCCGGCGGTCGTGTTATTGATAACTACAGGGCTTCTCTTGGAGTGGATACAGTGCAAATGCTATTATGTGGAGAGGATTGGTTAAGAAGTTATTACAATATTAAGAAGAAAATAAGGGTATGTATGGTTAGAAGGAAATTATTTTAAGTTGTTATTGATTTCATTTTCGACAAGATCTGCATATATCATCTACTAACAATACTTAATATTTATTTCAGAGTACCGAGCAAGAAATGAAGGAAATTCTGTTTTGAGGGATTGACCGAAGTTCTATTTTGTGGCAGCTGGTGCTGCAGTTGTGAAGGTATTGTCTCTTCTTGAGCTTGACAGCTTTTGGTTCATTATTACTTTATCACTTCACTTGGTGAATTTTTCAGTGATAGTGATCTCTGTATTATTGTGTTGTGTGCTTATTTCAGGAACTCTTTAGCACCTCGGCTAGCAAAAGTAGCAAGTGGCAAAGACAAGTTTTCAATTTTCATGTGCAGAAGAAAACTATGAGTTGGCTTATTTTGATACTTTTTGTAATTGTGTGGTACCATACATCATACATTTCAAAATGCCATACTCTCAAAAAAAAAATGCCAGGTTCAATATTTTTGTTTAATATTTTACATTAAACGAGTTCTTATTCGAGTAGCTCGTTTATGAGCTTGATTGGCTCGAGCTCGAAAAATTTTCGAGTCGAGTTCGAGTACTTGAAATTATATACGAGTCGAGTTCGAACACGCAAAACTTAGGCTCGACGAGTTCGAGTTCGAGTTCGAGTATCGTATATTCCTATTCGAGTCGAGTTCGAGCTGTACGATACTCGACTCGACTCGACCCGTTTGCAGCCATACAATAGGCATTACAATAGTAGAAGAAACTGTCACGAGGGCACCTCTCCTAAAAAGGGCACGACCTAAGTTACAGTTCTGGTCGGACCGATCGCAGTGACCGACACTAAATACACGAATTACGTACCGCGTGCCCTTTGAGAACAACAGTAGCCGATCTCCTGAATATAAAACTAAACTCAAACAACACAAACCGAAAATTGGCTGAGGGATAAAGCTCAGACCGGAAGACCGACTGAGAGAGCTCATACCGGAAGACCGACTGAGAGAAAAACTACACTACCTATCTAGACTAAACTAAATTAACCTAACCTAAGCTAGTCTAAACCAAACTAAACTACTATAGTATAACGAGATCTTCTGGTTGCCAAAAGCTTGACATCATCAAAAACCATACAGGTAAGTAAAAATACAAAAAACAAAAAAAAGGAATAATTTTTAAACTACCAATTCTCGATTCCTATATATCTGTGTAGACAAACACAACAACTGCAAAATGCCCTTAACTTACAACTTGAGAGGTCAGCCTAAATTTTCATTGTAATGAGGGTTTGCTTCTCGTTTCCAGGATGAATTCAAACAAGAGTTGGCTCTAATTTTGCTTCAGAGTGGAAAATGTTGTCGTGGAAACTGCAACTGCAAAGCATGCCTGCGTGGAGTCCCACCCCGAAAAGTAGAGTGTTATCTCCTTGTGCAAAGATGTTTATCACACAAGATTTTGTTATCCGTATGATGTAATTATAATCCGTAGAATTGTAAGCATAATCCGTAGCTGAGGTATATAATCCGTATAGGATCATAATTCGTATCATTGTAATTATAATCCGTAGAATTCTCAGCAAAATCCGTAGCAATATAATCATAATCCGTACTATTGTAAGCATTACACTATGATTTGTAAGCATAATCCGTAGCAATGTACGCATAATCCGTAGCAATGTACGCATAATCCGTAGCAATATACGCATAATCTGTATTCTGTAGCAATGTACGCATAATCCGTAGTAAAGTACTCATGCATTTCCGAAAATCAGGTGATACAAAAACATAAAGAACAATGACCAGTTTTTTTAGTACAAGAACATCTCAGCTCATTGTTTCTCACATCTCAGCTCAACTAGCAAAATGATACACAAATTTTTCAGATTTCTAAGAGTAAATATATATATGATACACAAATTGTGTACACCATTTCACTCCCACTTCTTTGCATCATCTACCTTGTTCCCATCGTCCTTGCTTTCTTGTTTAGGGGCAACCAGAAATTCCTTGATCTGCTTGTATATCTGTTTAGGCTTCTGTACATTCACCGCATGGCCAGCTCTTTTAATGATCACCAGTTGCGATTTCTCGTCCAAATGCCTGTTATGTAAACCAAAATAGATAAAGCAATTCAAAATCCTATTACCACAAGTTTGCAAGGAAGTAACAAATGGCTATGACAAAATAAGCACGCCAGCTACTATCACAGCTTCATAATTTTATATTCTATTTCATAAAGGACAGTTAAGATTTAAGAAGCAAGCAAACATATGACCGGTTCAAAGACTCGGATCTAATAAATACCGGCCACATACAAAAGAGTTCATTTAGTACAAGAACATATACCATTTTAAGTTCATGACCATCAAAACCAATTCAGAGAAAATTCCATAAAAAAAAACTCAACAGGGATAAAAAAACATGGGAATAACAGCAAAATCAGTGCCTTAAAAGGTAGACTTGCATTGATAAAGTCATTAAGAAAACATGAGGGCACTTTCCTCATTGGCTTGTAAAACAAAACCTTCAACAACTCCTTCAATTTCTTCGCCATACAGAAACTGATTTCTCAAATTACCAAGTCTGATTCAGACTTAATAAACCTCCCCATACAGAAACTGATTTCTCATAATAAATAAAATTCCTAAAATAAAAAGCTTACAATTTTTGAGCTACTATTGGGAGTCAAACTCAACCCTTGCGGCTGCTCCTCCGCCACGTAAATTGACTTGACGGCAAAGGCCAGCCTCTGGGCGCGTCTTCTCCGTCCAAAGAGCACAAAATCCGATACGCTTTTGGATGAAGAGAGGGATGTAACGTCGCGCTTGGCGGTCGAGAATACACTTTGCAGATTCAAACTCGCCATACCAAACAACAATCGAGTCGAAACAGAGCGGGTCAGTGGAACCGAATATGACGCGACTGAATGTTACAAGATGACCTCGACATCCATGAGCGAGTGATGAATTCGACGGACGATTAGGTCGTCGTCTTCGCAATTAAACGGATACGCAGTTTTTGAGATTTTTGTGGGACTAAATTACCCCTACAACCGTGAATTAGGTTATTTTGATAAATATTTTGTGTCTAATCGTGGTCGTTGATTAAGCAAAATTAATGGACTAAATAAATTCGTATTTCTCACAAAAATAGCAACTTCTCACCTGATCTTTTTCCTAGGTGGGTAGTCAATGCTAATTAAAACCAATAATATATGAATAAATTAAAACACACATATATAATTAAAAAAAAAGGGAAAATGAAAAAGAGTTATGAACTATCACTCATTGAGAAATTACGGTCTGAACTATAAAAATTGACAATTAAGAGCAATTTGAAATTATTTGAATCCTCTTCACAATTAAAGGGAGAAAGGTTTTTTCAATTCATTTGTTTATTTAACTTTGTTTATTGATGGAGTGATATTACGTCAATTATATATAATATGAGAATTAAAATATTTAAAAATTATCTTTAATTAATAATTTTCATAATTCGAATCCTGATTTGTGAATGGTGATAGTTAATACACTCCTTCCCATTTTCACAAAAACAATTCAGCATAATACAGGGGCAAAGACGTAATTTGAAACATAAACCTTCATAAAGCCCTGACCTAATTCCCCATCCCAAGCGATCCATGGCCGTTCTAGCAAAGACAACTCACAACGCTGCAGCTGCAATGGAAAACAAAGAAGTCAAACGGAGCAGAAAAAGGCCAAACAAGGCGTCACTTGAAACCAAGTCTGAAGAAGATGACTCGAATGTCGAGCTTATCAACTCCTCGAACAACAAGAAGAAAAAGAGACAAGCGACGACTAAGCACGTCCCCAAGCAACACGAGGTTGTTACAGACATAGTAAACGAAGCTGAAGACCAGATTCACAACGAGCCTGATTCCATCACCACGCAAGAGGTCAATTCGTTAACTGATTTATAATTTGAAATTTTCTTCTCTTGCGCCAAAATTTGTTCTTGTGAATTTAACGCGGAATGAATTTATTCATGTTTGGAAATTTTGATTATACCACTTGCATAATATTAGCCTTGTTCATATTGAATTGATGATGTACCAATCTGTATACTCTTGCTTGTATTGTTGAGAATCATGTTTATGTTGCATTGCTGAATTACATGGGGAAAAAAACTGACTGTACTATGGCGCTTGTAGGGTGGTGTTGAAGGTGTAAAACATGGTTACTGTATCGTGCCTAGTGCAAAAAGGTTCCTTCTTCTGCATTCATTTTTGAAAAGGAACCTGTCGAAGAAAGTTGTGGTCATCTGCTCATCTTGGCAGGCTGCCAAGTTTTATACTGACCTTCTTAAGCATTTGAAGATTGATAGTGTTTATTTCCATGGCAAGATGGACAAGGAGAAAAGCAATTCGCCCATTTCCAAATTTAGCAAGGCGGATAGTGGCATATTGTTCACTGATTTCCCTGTTGAAGGTCTCGAATTTTCAGACGTGGTAGGTTTTTTCTTCTGGTTGGATAATATAAAGTTTCTGGGAAGCTGCAGTTCTGTCTTCTGTGTCCATTTTGACTTCGTTCGTATATTACCATGTCATTATAATTGATAGTGGAGGCTCATTCTTAATTTTTTTTTTTAGCATTTTGCTCTCAAATCAGCACCTTATGCTTATAGCATTAACATAGCAAATACTGGAATTTGGTATCCTATATTGGCTTATGATGATTGAAATTATCACTGTACTTTAAAATCCACATTTCATCTTAATTTATGTGCACTCTGTTACTTGTAGGACTGGTGTGTGCAATATGATCCGCCAGATATCCCACAGGTTTAAAATTTCCCATCAAGACTTTTTTTTATTTGCCTTATAATTATCAAATTTATATAATTGTTTTGAAATATGTCCTGCTTCAGGGTTGGACAGGTTCCAAAGGGAATATACTGACTTTCCTTACTCCGAACGAGCTTCAATATCTTAATCATCTCCAGGTTAGTCAGTGAAGCACAAACCTTTCGAATCTGTAGGAAACTCATAAAGACTGATGAGTGTTATGTTTGACTTTTTTGACAGGATGCAAAAGTGCAAGCTGTTAAGTATGAATTTGAGAGTAAGAAATTGTCTAAAGGGGAGCCGCAGCTGGTACTCTAAATCTAAAATACCAAAAGACTTATGTAAATGTTATGAATTCAGGACCATTGTGTAAACTCATTTGGAGGTTCAACGATGCAGGAGAAACTGGTGTCAAAGAATCACCATCTATACACATCAGCAGTTAAGGCTTATAGGTCTTACATAATAGCTTATCATCAGCGATCGATGAAGGATGTCTTTAATGTTGATCATCTAGATTTACTGGTACGTTTTTTGATCCTAGTTCACATTCCCTGTATGTATTTTCATTGAATGGGGGAAGTTGACATTTTGGTATGAAAACACTTATAAAAAAAAGAACATATCTGCACTTATAAAAAAAAGAACCTATCTGGGGTCATAAACAAACATAAGTATCAATGACTTGAAACATTACAACATAAGAGTAACTTATTTTTATGTTGGTCAATTCCAATAGGCTGTCGTTGCGTCATTCTGTTTTTCAAATCCCCCAAAAATACACTTGGATTGATTTTCACCTATGGAAGGGCATCCATGACTTTATCTAAGGTATGTACATCCATGACTTTTTTGTCTGCATATCTTATCGTTAAACATACCTACTCCCGTTTATTGTTCTGCAATCTTTTTTCCTCAACAACTTATAAGAATTAGACCCGTTCAAAATCTCACACGCTTTTATCATCCCCATTTAGGAAGGACAATGAAGAAGTGTGGAGAGACTAGAGAGCATGAATGTAAAAAATCAGAAGGCCCATATTGGCAGAAGGCAGTGCTGCCAACTCAACGCTTTACTTATCATTTGCCAAGCATATCACTTAAGATACTTATCAGTAAATCCTCCATGTTGTGTCCACGCTGAAATCATTTTTGACTTTTGAGATTTTTGCCCCAGACAGCAGTTTTTGTAATAGTTTATGGACTGCTTAATTAGTTCTATTTACCAGGTTCAGTCACTGAAAAAATGGCCTCATGAGAAAATCACTGGATTAGGGAACAAACCATGAATTTCTGGGAACATATGTATTATGTCCTCTCATTACCAAGAATCATATCGACTTTGCACGAGATTCTAGTGCCATCTCCGTGCCTGTTAGACCATTAGTAAAAACAGCCGTTGGAGACAAAGTAGGACAACACATAATGTTGGTAATTTAAGGGTTTTGAGCTTAGCTATACGCTTAAAACTATTGGGACAATGAGTTTCAAATGAAACAAGACGAAATCGAACAATTTCGGTTTGGGAAACAGAGAGGACCGCGCCTGGCATTGACATTATAGCCGTGCCACATTCTGTGTTGACATTAACATAATGTCAACACAAGACGTGGCTACCAAATGTCTGAAGTGGGCGCGCGGCACGCAGCTGTTCGGCCGGAAGATGCGTCTCTTGCTCTTACCTGATTATGTCACTATAAATACCAGTCGAACTCTTCATGGAAAGGGTTGAGAAAATCAATTGCGATTGTTTTATACATAAACTCATTCTTTGATTATCAAATCCACCTCAAACCTTAAGCCCTGCTATATTTTCTTCTGCCTAGAAATATATAGTGTTTTCTATAGGATTATCCCACTTCGTGTTTCTTGTAACCCAGGCAAAGTATAGGGTGGAAATATCGATTTCGGAAAGCGATTACGCGATCCTATTAGATATCCAACCGACCCTTTTACTGCTATCGAAGTTTTACTGACTTTTTGAAAGATATCAAGAATGAAGACGAAGCTGTCATCGTCGCCCTACTGTCTTCTGATGACCTATTTGGAGGAGAAGACGACCCGGGAACTACAAACGAAATCGATATTCTTCTATCGATGGGGAGCTTATGTGAGATGAGACGGAAAGTTGTGAAGTTACAGGAGCAAAGAAGTCCCAGAAAATAGACGTCGGCTGAACAAGGATTATGTTTCAAGTAAATCTGTTTTAGATAAATTACTTGTTTAACTCGATTTGTTTTATGATGCAGAAACAAAGTGGTTTGAAAAATAGATTGTGGCTGTGGAAATCGATACCCTGTAGCCGCTCCCTCGCAGTTTCCATAATTGACGGTCATCACGCAATTTAATGAGAAATTTTTTTGGAAATATACTTGTTTTTGCAGAATGATTTGCAGCATTGGCTTATGAAGTTGCAGACGAATTGTGGCCTGATGCTTCTCAGACACATAGCCGCTAGAGGCAATAGAAGGGTTTGATTAATTTAAATTTGATTTTGAGTAATAAATTTGTCTAATTGTGTTTTGTGGGCAGGAGATTGCTGTACGAGTTTGGTCGGCATTCATGGATGTGAGACGACTATCAATTTCATTGATTAAGAATCAAACCCTGAATTGGTGAAAACCTATTTGGTTTGAGGCGCATCTGTTCACTCAACAAAGGCACGGATCGGCGCGACGATGAAGCAGTTGCTGCCGGCAAGCTCATTCTGATGTCTGCTAGTGTGACGAGTAACGCTTGGCTGTGGCTGGTGTCAATACATCAAAATTGTGAGATGCGGATGCGGATCGACAATCGAAATGATGGAATGAGAATGAACTAACAACAACTAAACTATGACAAACAGATTTACCCTGGTTCGGGGACTTCCTCCCCTACTCCAGCACCAAGAATGAGGACGTTTTATTGAGCTTTTTGGAATCAATCGAATACACAGAATACAATCCAGAGACTAATACGAAGCTATTACAACCGATCAATTGATCAATTTCTACTCGACGCGAAAAGCCCCAATTCTGTATTCTCTCAAGAACCCTAATTTTTCCAGAAGACTGAGATATTCAAACCCAGGCGCGGATCTCTGTTTTATATCCGTTGGGATAAAACGATGTCGGTTACTGCCAACTGTAAACCAAACGAAACCGTTTCAATTTCAGTTGCAACTGAAAGAAACGCACAGCTGTACATGAAACGATGCCGTTCCACTTGGCATCGAGTGTCCGAGTGCCCGCCCGAGTATCCGATCGAGTGTCCGCTCGAGTGTCCGAGCTGAGCTCGAGTAGCCGGTCGAGCGTCCGAGAGAAACAGCCCGGGTAGCCGATCGAGCGCCCGACCTGCTGCAGCTTCAAACGCAATTCCAATTCCAACTTCCCTGATCCATTAATCCCAACTTCCACAAGCTCAAATAATTCCAACAGCTATTTAAGATCAATATTACAATCTCCACCTTGATCTTAGAATAGCTTTAAAGTCCTTCCTCATCTTGGCTGCCCTGCAAACTAGTTAACTCCAATTTGGAGCAAATCCAAGCAAAGCTTGAATTTCTCCCAAGTAACTGCCTTTGTTAACATGTCTGCAGGATTGTTCTCAGTTGAGATCTTCTCAATGCCTACTTCCCCTGATTCCACAATATCCCTGACAAAGTGCATCCTTATGTCGATGTGTTTAGACCTCTCATGGAAGACTTGGTGTTTAGATAGGTGAACAGCTCCTTGGTTATCACAGAATACCTTGACTCTCTTTTGTTCAAATCCCAGTTCTCCCAGTAAGCCTTTTAACCACAATGCTTCCTTAACTGCCTCAGTAATTGCAATATATTCTGCTTCAGTCGTGGACAAGGCCACAACTGGTTGTAAGGTTGCTTTCCAACTAACTGCAGTCCCAAACACTGTAAAAACTATACCAGATTGAGATTTCCTTGTATCTATGCTTGCAGCATAATCAGAGTCACAGTATCCCACAATCATATCTGTTTCTGTCCCAGCTCCACCTTGATCTGCTCCACCATATTTCAGACCAATTTCAGTGCTTCCTTTTAGATACCTTAGGATCCATTTCACAGCAGCCCAATGATCCTTTCCTGGGTTTGCCATGAACCTACTTACCAAGCTGACTGAGTGAGCTAGGTCTGGTCTAGTACACACCATTGCATACATTAGAGACCCAACTGCACTAGAGTAAGGGACTTCCTGCATATAACTGATATCTTTCTCAGACTGAGGACTCTGGTCCTTATGAAATCTAAAATGCTGAGCAATAGGAGTCAAAACTGACTTTGCATTTCCCATTCCAAATTTTGTAAGAACCTTTTCAATATAGCCCTGCTGGCTTAAGAACAAAGTGCCCTGCTGCATATTCCTCAATATTTGCATACCAAGAATTTTCTTTGCAGGTCCGAGATCCTTCATTTCAAAATCTAAACTGAGCTGCTCCTTCAATCTCTTTATCTGATTGAAATTTCTGCTTGCTATCAACATGTCATCAACATATAGGAGTAAATAAACCCTTTCATTCTGATTTTCCTCTTTGCTCACATATATGCACCAGTCATAAGCTGATCTCAGGTACCCTTGTTTGATCATAAATTCATCAAACCTTCTATACCACTGCCTTGGAGACTGTTTCAGACCATATAAAGATTTCTTGAGTAAACAGACTTTTTCTTCTTTGTTTCCAATCACAAATCCATCTGGTTGTCTCATATATATAGTCTCATCCAATTTTCCATGAAGAAATGCAGTCTTCACATCTAACTGTTCCAGATATAATCCAAACTTTGCAACAATAGCTAATATAACTCTGATGGACCTGTGCTTGACCACTGGACTGAATATTTCTGTGAAGTCTACACCTTCTTTCTGTGTGAACCCCTTGGCCACAAGCCTGGCTTTAAGCCTTGGTTTCTCCACACCAGGTATTCCCTCCTTCCTTTTAAATATCCACTTGCTTCCAACTAGCCTTTGCCCTTTTGGTCTATCCACAAGTTCCCAAGTATTATTCTTCAGTAGAGAATCCATTTCCTCATTCATAGCATTTATCCACAAGTCTTTATCAGTTGAATGAACAGCCTGCTGATATGAAACTGGTTCCTCATCTGCAATTTCTGCTGCAGTATTGAATGCAAAGGCAACCATGTTGTCCATCCCAAACCTTGCAACAGGCCTGATGGTCCTTCTTTGCCTATCCCTTGTAAGCATATAATTGGTGAGGTCTTCTTGATTACCAGCTTGTTCATCTTCTTGTGCTTCATTACTGCTATCAGAATTTCTGGCATTCTCAACTTGTTGTTGCTCAGTAATAGTCTCTTTAATTTTACTGGATGGCTCCACCTCAATGTGGACTTTATCACTTTCATCAGAATTCTTGTTTGACTGATCAGAATTTTCACTTTTGTCTTTGTAAGGAAAAATGGCCTCATTGAACACAACATCTCTGCTAATTATTGACTTCTTCCCAATGTTTTCTAGGCACCACAGTTTGTATCCTTTTACTCCATCAGGATATCCCAGAAATAAACACTTTAAGGCCCTTGAATCCAACTTGTCCTGTCTGATGTGAGCATAAGCTGCACATCCAAATACTTTCAATCTGTTGTAATCTTCTGGATGATCACTCCACATCTGCATTGGTGTTTTGAACTCTATGGCAGAGGAAGGGCATCTGTTGATCAGATAACATGCTGTAGTCGCTGCCTCAGCCCAAAAAACTTTAGGTAATCCAGACTGAATGAGCATACATCTCACCCTCTCCAAAATTGTTCTATTGTACCTCTCAGCAAGTCCATTTTGCTGAGGGGTACCTGCCACTGTATGATGCTTAGAAATCCCAGCTTCCTTACACACATTTATAAACTCAGTTGACAAATATTCAAGCCCATTATCTGTTCTCATCCTCTTGATCTTCTTACCTGTCTGGTTTTCAACTAAAGCTTTCCATTCTTTAAACACAGTTAGAACATCACTTTTCAACTTCAATATATATATCCATACCCTTCTAGTATAATCATCAATAAAAGTCACAAAATACCTCCTACCAGCATGTGAAGGAACTCTAGAAGGACCCCAAAGGTCTGAATGTATATATTCAAGCTTATCAGTGGTTCTATGTATGCCTTTGCTAAAACTAACTCTGTTAGATTTACCAAGTATACAGTTTTCACAAAACTTCAGTTTACCAAGGCATTCATCACCAAGACAACCATGTTCATGCAATTTCTTAAGGCCAAGTTCACTAACATGTCCTAACCTTAAGTGCCATAAATTCATTTTATCATGCATTTTCTCAGTAGCATTTGAGACTGACCCTGTCACAGTGTTTCCAAGCAAAACATATACACCATTTGATCTCTTACCCTTTAACACAACTAAGGATCCCATGGTAATTTTCATTATGCCCTTTTCAGCTTTAAACACATATCCAAGTTTATCTAAAGTGCCTAAGGAGATTAAATTCCTTTTAAGATCAGGAACATACCTGACATCATGGAGGACTGCTTCTTGGCCATCAGCAGTCTTGAGCTTTACTGATCCAGCTCCTTGCATCCTGCATGCTTTGTCATTACCCAGCAGCACCATGCCTCCATCCAACTTCTTGAAATCATGCATCCAAGCCTTGTTGGGAGTCATGTGATAAGAGCAGCCACTGTCAAGGATCCAGTGACTCCCATCTGCAGCGTTTGTGGCTACAAGGACATCAGCACTTTCATAGCCCTCTTCTGCCTCTTCCACCACTGCTGCCTCAGCCTTATCACCTCCTTTACCACCATCTTGCTTTTTTCTCTCAGGACAATCCCTTCTAAAATGACCCTCTTTATGACATAAAAAACATTTCAGCTTCTTTAAGTTTGGAGTCTGTTGTCCACCTTGCTGAAATTTTTGCTTGAAGTTGCCTTTTGATCCCTTCTTGTTGTAGCTCTTCTTATCAAATTTCCTTTGGACTGACAGACCTTCTGCAGCACCCTTTGATGAACCAGCATCCATTTGTTTTGACTTGAGGGCAGTGAGAACCTCTTCAAAGGTCAAGGATTCCCTTGCATATTTCATTGTCTCAACAAATGAACTATAAGAACTAGGTAGAGCATTTAGCAGCATGATGGCTTGATCCTCATCATCCACTTTTACTTCTATATTCTCTAAATCCAGAATGATTTTTGAAAACTCATCTAGTTGTTCATCAAGGTCTTTATCTTCACTAATCTTGAACCCAAAAAGTTTACCTTTCAAGTAGATTTTGCTGGTCAGTGTCTTTGTCATGTAGAGTGACTCAAGCTTCAACCATACCTTTGCTGCAGTCTTCTCCTTGGACACCTCTCGCAGGACTTTGTCACTGAGATGAAGAATAATGGTGCTATAGGCCAATTCTTGGGCTTCCTCTTTCTCGTCTTGGGTCATCGTCGCAGGGAAGTCCTTCTCGCCGTCCAGGGCCTTCACGACCTTCATCTGAACTAGGATTGCCCTCATACGCTGACGCCATAAGCCGAAGTCGCCATGGCCATCAAACCGGTTCAGCTCTATCTTCATTGGACCCATCACTCCGATCTTCAAAGCTCTTGATACCAATTGTGAGATGCGGATGCGGATCGACAATCGAAATGATGGAATGAGAATGAACTAACAACAACTAAACTATGACAAACAGATTTACCCTGGTTCGGGGACTTCCTCCCCTACTCCAGCACCAAGAATGAGGACGTTTTATTGAGCTTTTTGGAATCAATCAATGAACAGAATAAAATCCAGAGACTAATACGAAGCTATTACAACCGATCAATTGATCAATTTCTACTCGACGCGAAAAGCCCCAATTCTGTATTCTCTCAAGAACCCTAATTTTTCCAGAAGACTGAGATATTCAAACCCAGGCGCGGATCTCTGTTTTATATCCGTTGGGATAAAACGATGTCGGTTACTGCCAACTGTAAACCAAACGAAACCGTTTCAATTTCAGTTGCAACTGAAAGAAACGCACAGCTGTACATGAAACGATGCCGTTCCACTTGGCATCGAGTGTCCGAGTGCCCGCCCGAGTATCCGATCGAGTGTCCGCTCGAGTGTCCGAGCTGAGCTCGAGTAGCCGGTCGAGCGTCCGAGAGAAACAGCCCGGGTAGCCGATCGAGCGCCCGACCTGCTGCAGCTTCAAACGCAATTCCAATTCCAACTTCCCTGATCCATTAATCCCAACTTCCACAAGCTCAAATAATTCCAACAGCTATTTAAGATCAATATTACAAAAATTGTTGCTGCCAATTATGAATCAAAAAATATGATTCTGTCGGTGATGACATTCAGACCTCGTACATGTTTTAGCAGGCTGTAATCAGAAAGTTTCACAAATTCCAATTCATGTGAGTGTTGTGCTCCAAGGCATGAAGTTGCGCCAAGAGATGGATTTAGCAACTGTGTGCAGTCACCGAGCATGTTTGACATTGTCAAAACGGCCATTGGGCTTGCTGAAAAGATGGAGACTAAACATAACATCTTCTCGGATTGATGATGAATCGAAGCCTACTGGGTCAGGCAGGACCGCGACAATTGCAAAGGCATCCACGGAGAAGGTGTTGACATTTGATGGGAAATTTGGCTGAGAAGACGCGGCTAAAATGGAGATGGGATATTCAGATAGAGTGATCTACAGTGACCAATCATGGCCATGTCGGCATATCTTCATGCATATGAATATGATGGTTTCAAAACGAATGGCTTGGAGTTGAGTCACCTCAGCTGCGCTGTTGCCGCACTCTACTTACGGTGAATGACGCATATGGCTACCTACCATGGTGGAATGTTCTACCAGAGGCACGAGACTATTGCTGCAGTAGCTGGGATTGTTTGTGTTTCTATGAAACGCTATGGCAAGTACGGAGAGTTGTTTTAGCTTGGTGATGATGCTGTTGAGGAAGCGAAGCCAGGTTAGGCTGTTCTCAGCCGTCCGGGCAGCCGATCGGGCTACCAACCGGGCAGCCGATCGTGCATCCGAGTAGCCGATCGTTTTCCTTTGTTTTTGTTGATACTTAGGGGGTCGTTTTGTATTTTTTCCTTTTCTTTTCTGTTATATCTGTCTCTGGCGCGTGCTTGTAACATTTATCAAAAAATCAATAAAAATTAGTTTAGGTCAATTTGAGCTCCGGCGATCTTCGTCTGCTTCTCCGATTGATCTTGTGCTTTTGGTTGATTGTTCGCTTACCAATTTCTACATGGTATCAGAGCAATGGTGATGATCCGGTACGTTTCTGATCTCGCAATTCAGCTGTAGTTGTTGCTATCGTTGTTGTTTTAGTCTGTTGCGATCGTTGTTGCGATCGTTGTTTGCGATCGTTGTTTGCGATCGTTGTTGCGATCGGCGTTGCTTTTGTTCTGTTTCGTGTTTGCGGTGTTCGTGATCTCTGGTGTTCGTGATCTCTGGTGTGTTGTGCGATCATGACTTCATCCTCGTCGATGTCCTCAACTGCGAATACAAGTACGCCTGTTACTACTGGTGTTACTACTGGTGTTGTGAATCTGGCGGATGATCCGTTGTTTGTTAATAGCAATGAAAATGTTGCTGTTTCGTTGGTTACGCAACCGTTGATTGGCGATCAGAATTACCTTAACTGGCGGAAGTCCATGGAGATGGCGCTAGGGATTAAGATGAAGCTTGGCTTCGTCCGTGGTGAATTTCCTAGGCCAACTGATGCCTATCAAGGTGCGCGATGGGATAAGTGCAACAATGTGGTCCTCTCTTGGATCATTAACTCTGTTTCTCCGGAAATTGGTTGTTCCCTGATTCATTCCAGTAATTGTATGCACGCTTGGGAGGATCTGCAAGAGCGTTTCTCTGGCTCAAATGATTTCACAATCTTCTCCATTCAGCAGGAGATAGCTATGCTGATGCAGGAGGATAAAAGTATAGCACAATACTATAACAAGTTGGTGCAGCTTTGGGGTGATGAAGATGCTCTAACTGAAGAGACATCTTGTGAACTTGGCTCTCGCTGCAAGGCTAGAAAATGTTCTAATGATAGGAAGCTGAGGGATAGAAGGATGAAGTTTCTTATGGGACTCAATGAAGTGTATACTACTTCAAGGTCTAATATTCTTCAAATGAAGCCCTCTCCTTCTCTTAAAGAATGCTACAAGCAGTTGATCCAAGATGAGACTCAGAGGAAATCAAAGAAAGCAGCCATATCTGAGATGTCAGCTCTTTATGCTAGTCATTCTTACAATGGTGGAGGTTCTCAGTCCTCCACAACTAGTCCAGGCAGCAGTCAGCCTTCAGGTGGCAGCAATGCTAACTCTAGACAGTCTGGGAGACCTTCATTCCAGAATAGAAATAGGAGGTCCTTGTTCTGTACTCATTGTCAGTTGCCTGGTCATGTCAAAGAAACTTGCTACAAGCTGCATGGGTATCCACCTGGATACAAAACCAGTAACACCAAAGGAGGTGGTTCTATCAACAACAGAAATACTAGGTCTGCTGCTAACAATGTTGTTGCTGAAAACTCTCATGCAGGAAATGATGATAAAGATCACAACACCAACTGTGAAGCTTCCACTGTTCAGCTCAGCTCCCTACAGATCACTCAAGATCAACTTGCCAAACTGATGATGTTTTTGGGAGGAAATGGAGCCAACACAACTGATCATATAGCAGGTATCACCTGCCTCTCATCTATAACAGTTGATAAGAATACTTGGGTAATAGACAGTGGAGCTACTGATCATATAACTCCTCATGCTCATCTTCTTACTGATCTTGTCACTCTTAAGGAGCCTTATAGTGTTCTCATGCCTAATGGGGCTAGGGTTATGGTAACTCACACTGGTACTTGTGTCCTCAGCACTCTTATCAAGTTATCTGGTGTTCTTCTAGTTCCCAATGTCAAGTTCAACTTGATTTCTGTTGCCAAACTTGTGGAAGATTCCAAGTTAGTGGTTGAATTTTCTGAATATGGATGTTCTATACAGGACCAAGCAAAACAGATTTTGCAAGGGACTGGTGACCTTGTTGAGGGGCTATATCACTTCAAGTCTGTTGGAGCTGCAGGGTGTCTGGCTGTTGATAAAGTTTCTCAAGCAAGCACTTGGCATTACAGGCTGGGGCATGTTCCATTCAATAAGCTTCCTGGCACATTAAAACATTGTTTTCCTGAATTCAGTTGTAAGACTACTAATATGCATTGTCATATTTGTCCTCAAGCCAAACAAACAAGGCTTCCTTTTCCTACCAGTTTCACCATTAGTCAATCTTTGTTTGAGTTGATACATGTTGATATTTGGGGCCCTTATAAAGTACCAACTGTTTCTGGTGCAAGGTATTTCCTCACCATAGTTGAAGATATGTCCAGAGTTACATGGACTTATTTGATGAAACACAAGAGTGAGACTGCTGATCATCTGATCAGTTTTTACATGATGATTCACACTCAGTTCAAGTGTTCTATTAAGGCTATCAGGTCTGACAATGGGGCTGAATTTCTCAGTCACAAAATGGTTACCTTTCTACAAAGTCAAGGTTGTGTTCAACAAACTACTTGTACTTACAGTCCTCAACAGAATGGCATTGTGGAAAGGAAACATAGACACCTGCTTGAGGTTGCTAGATCTCTTAAGTTTCAATCCAAAGTGCCTGACTTCTTGTGGGGAGATTGTGTGCTTACTGCCACATATATCATTAATAGGCTTCCTTCCTCAGTTCTTCAGGGTCTCACTCCATTTGAAGTCCTGCTCAAGAGGAAACCTGACTACACTCATATGAGAGTGTTTGGTTGTTTGTGCTACATGACAAACATTACTCCTGGAAAGTCCAAATTTGACAGCAGAGCTATTCCTTGTATCTTTCTAGGATATGCCTTTAATCAAAAAGGGTATAAAGTGTTTGATCTTGCCAATCAGGTTACATATGTTTCAAGGGATGTTAAGTTTGTTGAGGATATATTCCCCTGTGCTGAAAATCTGAACAAGTCTCCAGATGGTACTGTTCATTTGCCTTCTGAAAACACTGTTCCTCTACCCCAATGCACTACTGGTGATTCTTATGTTCCCATTCAACTTCAAGACATATCTTCTGTTGCTCATCAAGTTGCTCCTACTGATTCCAGTTCTTCAGTTATAAATCATGATCAAACTGTCACTTCAGGAATTCCTGCTCCCGTTGCTCCTAGAAGGTCTACAAGGGTTCCTGTTCCCAACAGAAATTTGAGAGACTATGTGTGCAATACAGTTACAACTTCTACAGCTGAGTATCCTATTCACAAATATGTGGACTACTCAGGCTGTTCTCCTACTCAACAACATTATGCTATGCAAATTTTGTCTGATGAGGAACCTACCAGCTACACTAAGGCTTCCAAAGATCCTAAGTGGAATGAGGCAATGTTGGCTGAGTTAAATGCTCTTCACACCAACAATACTTGGGAAATTACTGATTTACCACCAGGAAAGAATCCAGTTGGTTCCAAATGGATCTACAGGGTCAAGAGAAATTCAGATGGTACAATCCAAAGATACAAGGCAAGGCTTGTGGCAAGAGGATTTACTCAGATGGAAGGCTTGGATTATCATGAAACATTTGCACCTGTGGTGAAAATGAACACCATTAGAACCTTACTAGCAGTTGCAGTCTCCAAGAACTGGCCATTGTTTCAGTTGGATGTAGACAATGCTTTCCTCCATGGCCAACTTGATGAAGAAGTATACATGTCTTTGCCACCTGGTTTCTATAAAGCTGAGAAGGCTCAAGGCAAGGTGTGCAAGTTGCTCAAAAGCTTGTATGGCCTCAAACAAGCTCCAAGGCAATGGTACTCTAGGTTCAGTGATGCTCTCATCAGTTTTGGCTTTACTCATAGCCAGAATGATCATTCCTTGTTCACTTACAAGAAGGCAGGTGTTTTCTTGGCCTTACTTGTCTATGTGGATGATGTGATTATCACAGGTACATCCTCTGATCTTATTGCCAAGGTTAAGGCTTTTATCCATGATCTATTCAGAATCAAGGATCTAGGACAACTCAGGTATTTTCTTGGTTTTGAGGTTTCCAGATCCTCTGATGGTCTTTTCTTGAACCAAAGAAAGTATGCCTTGGAACTTATTTCTGAAGCAGGTTTATTGGCCTGTAAGCCCTATACAACTCCCATGGAATCAAATCACAAGCTGGGTCTATCTGATGCTTCAGTCCTTCTTGATCCAAGTCCTTATAGGAGATTAGTTGGGCAACTTATCTACCTTACTCATACAAGACCAGACTTGGCTTACTCTGTTCATATCCTTAGCCAATTTATGAACAAACCGACTGAAGATCATCTAAAAGCTGCTCATAGAGTCCTGAGATATATCAAGATGGCACCTGCTAAGGGTCTGTTTTATCCCAGTGGAAAGCCTCTTCAGCTCTCAGCCTACTGTGATGCAGACTGGGGAGCTTGTCCCTTGACCAGAAGATCTGTTACTGGCTATGCTGTTACTCTTGGTGATGCGCTTATCTCTTGGAAAACCAAAAAGCAAGCAACAGTGTCCAGATCTTCAGCTGAAGCTGAGTATCGAGCCATGGCACACACATGCTGTGAAATCTCTTGGCTTGTCAGGATTCTTGCTGATTTTCAGGTTATTGTTTCAGCTCCAGTTCCTCTTCATTGTGATAATAGGGCTGCTATGCATATTGCCAAAAATCCTGTGTTCCATGAGCGAACAAAGCACGTGGAGTTAGACTGCCATGTTGTGAGGCAACACTTCTCGTCCGGCTTAATCAGACCTCAATTCGTGCCCTCATCGGAACAGCCAGCTGATCTCCTCACCAAAGCTCTCACAGCTGACAATCTGCATCGTCTATCCAGCAAGCTCAACGTTCTCAACAAACTTCACACGTTGGGCTTGAGGGGGGGGGGGGGGGTTGAGGAAGCGAAGCCAGGTTAGGCTGTTCTCAGCCGTCCGGGCAGCCGATCGGGCTACCAACCTCCGAGTAGCCGATCGTTTTCCTTTGTTTTTGTTGATACTTAGGGGGTCGTTTTGTATTTTTTCCTTTTCTTTTCTGTTATATCTGTCTCTGGCGCGTGCTTGTAACATTTATCAAAAAATCAATAAAAATTAGTTTAGGTCAATTTGAGCTCCGGCGATCTTCGTCTGCTTCTCCGATTGATCTTGTGCTTTTGGTTGATTGTTCGCTTACCAATTTCTACAGATGCTTCCTAATTCTCCGGCAGTTACTTGAAAAGGATGAAACCGTAATTTAATTTCGGGCTGGAGAACAATTTAGTTTTTGCGGATGGGTTCAAAGGCGACTTCATAGTCATTTGACTCGGGCTGCTGCATCAGATTTTAAGGATGAAACACGGCTGTTCATAACACTGTTAAAGGCAAAAGGTATAGGTGGCAAAATGAAAGGATGGACGGATTAAACGGTTCGCGGATTAAATAGATTGAATCCGTTAACATCCATTAGTATTAATGGATTAAACGGATGGATCACTAGCGGTTGACGGATTAGCGGATGAATCCATTTGATCAGTTTCATCCATTACACATCCATTTAACCCTTTTAATTCATTTAGTGCATTTACTCATTTAATCATATGTATCAATGGTAGGATGTATAAAGATTATTCTTTCACGTGTATCATTCTTTGATATGTATAAACACAAATTTATTGAAACTAAAATTTTTAAATTGAGTTATTTCTAAACACACAAGATCAAATTGTCGTATTTTTTTAATTAATTTTAATTCAATTTAGACCTTTGTAACTTTAAAACAGTGTTGGGAGCAAATGAAAAATCTGATGGAAACCAGCTATATATCGTTGCGTAGATAACTCAAAGCTCTACAACTCTCTAGTTTGCACCGAAAGCAAAAAGAGTCCTTTAGAAGGTCGAAACACGAGCCAAAGTCAGATATAAGTGTGTATCACTACGAATTCTGCAGTTGCGCCGACTTTGGCTCGTGTTTCAACCTTTTAAACGACCTTTTTTGTTCTCGATGTAAACTAGAGAGTTGTAAAACTTTGAGTTATCTACGCAACGGCGTATACTTCGTCTCGATCCCATCTTTCATCTGTTCCCGACACCCATTTGAAGCATCAAAGGTCTAATCCGCCGTTAACCGAATTAAATATATTTTTCATACAATAATATTATTATTACATATGCATTTTAATTATTTAATTGAAAAGATAAAATATAAAAATCTGTTTGATGGATTAATGATAAATCTTTTTGATGGATTAATGGTTGCTTAATGGATTAATGGTTTCATCCGTTTAATCCGTTTATTAATGGATTGTTAATGGATTTGCATTGATTCAATCCATTAACTAAATGGATGGATAACGGATGAATTTTTTATGGATGGATAATGGACGGATAATGGATATATTTGCCACCTCTAGCAAAAGGGGCTGATGATTGAATTCTCCAGTCTCTTGGGTGTGAACGGCCATGAGGAGTTTGAGCTCCGGATGTGTTTTGAAACATGGTTTTTAACAGGATGACGTGTGTGGTTGTCCACCACTTATAGTAGGCTGTGATTGAAATTTGAGAAGGAAATGCCAACCATGATTCTCTTTAAGATGCGAATAGAGGATTCACAAGGCGCATCTTCATGAGAGGTTCGATCGTTAAAATTGTTGATTTATTTCTTTACTTGATAAATCTGATGAATAAAGCATGCATGACTTGATATAATCGGGTTGAGTTGCTTATTTATGAGATTTTGTTATACTCGGTAGTAGCATGATTGATGCGTGTTAAATATGAAATGACTAACTAGGAAAGTTTGAGGTATTGGAAATCAATTTGACTTTGATTTGTGTGACAAAATTATCAACATATTGATTTATATTGGATATATAATCATTAGCTGCTTCGGTAGTTCTTGGTTTCAGTTTACTTGCTTTTTACTTAATCAATGGTTTCTTTTCTTGAATGTTAATGCGGTGCTGATTTGTTTAATGAATGTCAATAAGTTTTCAATTAAGTTTAGTTATCTTAATTAAGAGGGTTAATTTTAGACATGCCATGTTTTGAGTTTCGTATTTCACAAATGCCATAGGTTTGAGTTTTATTTCACCCATGCCATACCTTTTATTTTTTTGGTGATGTGTATGCTGACTGGGATAAAAATGGGCCACATGGACCATAAATTTGATGATGTGGCAATGAAGTGGAAAAAAATTAATATAAAAATTCAAAAAATTTATAAAAAAACAATTTCTAATGAAAGGAATATAAATTATTTGATAAATAAAAATTAAACACAAAATGAAAAATATTTATAAATTTTTTAGCAAATTTCCCCTACAATTTTTTTTAAAAGGTAAGACTTCGAAAATACTATATGGTTGAATAAAAAATAGTTTAATCATTTGATGTGAATCTCAAATTTTTTTACATAATACCCTTATATTGTTCAAACTAGATAGGAACAATAATTAATATTTTCTTTATTTGTAGGGGAAATTTGCATAATGACCTGGATAAAAATTAATAAACTAAAATAAAAATTTAAAACTCAAAAAATTTATAAAAATATAATTTTTAATAAAAATGAATATAAATTATTTGATAAATAAAAATTAGAAACTTTACAAAATTTTAAACACAAAATGAAAATATTTTTCATTTTTTTTGTAAATTTCCCCTACAAATAAATTTTAATTTGGACATATTCCTTTTTAAACATCAAATTTAAACATATTCTTTTTTATTAAAAATTGTATTTTTATAATTTTTTTGAGTTTTTGAATTTTTGAATTTTTATAATTTCTAATTTTCCATTCCATTCCACTTTATTAATTTTTATAAAAATTTCTAATTTTATTTATCAAATAATTTATATTCCTTTTATTAAAAATTGTTTTTTATAAATTTTTTGAATTTTTATATTAATTTTTTTTCACTTCATTGCCACATCATCACATTTATGATCCATGTAGCCCATTTTTATCCCAATTAGCATACACATCACCAAAAAAAATGAAAGGTATGGCATGAGCGAAATAAAACTTAAACCTATGGCATTTGTGAAATACGAAACTCAAAACATGGCATGCCTAAAATTAACCCTAATTAAGATTGATTCATGTTTAATCAGTTGGTGAATGTATGCTCAAGTATGCTCAATTTGATCATGTATATCTTAGGCTGATATCATGTCATGTATGTTTTGTGTTATGAATCGTACATGTGTTGATGGTTTCGACCAGAATAAAAATAGAAGGATTTTTCTGATGTGTAACTCTGGTAAATATGGTTGCAAGTTTATCATGTCAATAAACTTGATTGGTGGAGTTGCGGCTTGAAGTGTCACTGGGTTTGTGATTATTTCAGTAATCTGGTTTGAAATATTCATTAAGGGTTCATGTTAGTGAAGAACACCTTGATATATGTATTTGTTGAATACTGTACTTGAAAGGGTGTGGTTTAGCATGTCAGAAAACTGTGTATTAAATCAAATGCAAGTTTTGGTTTGAGATTCTGATTATGATTTCTCATATATGATTTTCATATTAAATCTAGAACATCACATGTATTTGTATAACTCTTTGTTCACGTGTTACTTGGTTTATGCTTGCATATCATGGTTAATTTGTTGATTGCATCTGTAACCTTTGGTGTAAATTTCAAAGGTAGTTTTTGAAATGAGAACACTTTGATTTTCAAGTTGAGAACTTGGTGTAAGTGTTATTCTCTTTGATTATTCACAATCCTTGCAATGAAGTTTATAAGGACAGTACTCTTGATAAATTTGGATTTATAAGAGTGAACTTGAAAGTTGAAAGAGAATTTTAATCAAAGTGTTGATTTATGTTATGATATATGCAAGATCTGACATCGCATTTGCGGTAGGTAAAGCTTAGCCAATATACTAGTAATCTTAGTATGCAACATTGACAAGCGGTTAGTAGGGTACTTAGGTACCTTAAGAGAACAATGAGTCTTGGTCTTGTATGTTCAGATTTTGCTTCGGTGCATAGAAGGATTTTCGGATGCAAGTTGTATTATAAATAAGAAGGATTATTCCTCTACAAGTGGATGGGTATTCCTACTTGGGGGAGGTGCCATTTTATGGGCATCAAAGAAACTTACTTGCATCACTAGTTTCAACAATGGAATATGAATTTGTCGCTCTAGTCGCCGGTGCTTCGAAAGAAGCAGAATGGTTAAAGAACATGAAACTCGAAATTCCGTTGTGGGAAGACCAATATCGTTACATTGTGACAGCGCTGGAACATTGGCTAAAGTATATAGCCATGTATACAATGTGAAGTCTAGACACTTAGATGTTAGACTTAGTGCAGTAAGAGAGCTCATTACGCATGTGGGGATATCTGTAGATTTTGTTAGGTTATAACAAAAGGTAAGCTAATCACTTGACGAAGGATTAGCTAGAGATTTACTTTCCGAGTCGGTAAAGGGGATGAGACTAAAACCCATATAATCATCCAGTTGTGGGACACCCAATTCACATCTAACTAGCGTTAGAGCTAAATTCAATGCGGAAAGCCCATTCCTAGAAGATTGATGAACATAAATATGCATCCCCAAGTATATGTTCAGGACCTACAAGTGTTAGGTTGAAGATGAACTCTTCTTAATAGATTCTTTGAAAAAGTGCCAAGTGTAGGAGCACAATCGGGCGGTGTGACCCACTAGAGAATCTACCTATATAAACGTGAAGTTTCTGGTCGCTTCATGAGACATCGGGTTTAATCTCAATACGTTTATGAATGGATAGGGACTCAAGGGCCATTAAGAGTCAAGTTGGCTTAACGGTTTGTAAAGTAACACATGCGTGTGTCACCGTCAAGTACCCAAATGGATTGATTGGTTCAAACGTTTACGAGCACCAAATTTTTTGGGTATTTTGTATGCGTGGCTACACTACATGGAAATTCAATCGTTTACGACATTTCCGTTTATGCGTATTTTGCTTGAAAACAAAGGTGCTTTGTAGATCAAAGCGAAACCCTTAAATGGGGGGGGGGGGATTGTTGGTAATTTAAGGGTTTTGAGCTTAGCTATACGCTTAAAACCATTGGGACAATGAGTTCCAAATGAAACAAGTCGAAACAAGACAACATCGAGCAATTTTGGTTTGGGAAATAAAGAGGACCGCGCCTGGCATTGACATTATAGTCGTGTCGCGTTCTGTGTTGACATTAACATAATATCAACACAAGACGCGGCGACCTAATGTTTGAAGTGGGCGCGCGGCACGCGGCTGTTCGGCCAGAAGATGCGTCTCTTGCTCGTACCTGATTATGTCACTATAAATACTAGTCGAACTCTTCATGGAAAGGGTTGAGAAAATCAATTGCGATTGTTCTATACATCTACTCATTATTTGATTCTCAAATCCACCTCAAACCCTAAGCCCTGCTATATTTTCTTCTGCCTAGAAATATAGTGTTTTCTATAGGATTATCTCACTTAGTGTTTCCTGTAACCCAGACAAAGTATAGGGTGAAAAGATCGATTTCGGAAAGCAATTACGTGATCCTATTAGATATCCAAGCGACCCTTTTACTACTATCGAAGTTTTACGGACTTTTCGGAAGATAACAAGAACGAAGACGAAGCTGCCATCGTCGCCCTACTATCTTCTGCTGACCTATTTGGAGGAGAAGACGGCCCGGGAACTACACATAACACTCGCACAATTCGGCTAGGTCACGGACACAAGCATCTCTAACTCTTGCACATTTTAACTTTTCATTAAAGAACCTCAAACTGTTAAAGTCCCCGCCCTAAACCCGAGACCCAGCCACCTTCAACATGGCATTAGGGATGCACTCCCACAAATTGCCCCACTCACTCTGAGTATTAAAGGCATAAACAAAACCGGCATGAACTTTTTACTGCACCTTTCGACTTCGCAGATGATCACTTGATCACACAAACAAAATATTCACACACAAAATGTCAGGATTCCAAAATTCTATTCCTACCCCACTGATCATTCCCAAATGTAAATTGCTTCCAATTGTCCTCAGGCATCATCTCTTTCCGACCTCTGTACACTTGCCAACTCTGATTCTTGCCTCCAAACAACAAACAATCCAATGCCAAACTTGCTTAGCAACTACCTTACCTCTTCTTGCTTAGAAGGGTGATTAATCGCTCTAACATTTCAACTAGCTAGTCATTTGAGACGAGTCAGGAGTGCTCCTTTCCTCTTAGAGCGCCAGATCAACTTAATTAAGCCAATATACACCTCGACTTCACTAAAAGCATCACCACCAATGACAATTTCAATCATAAAAGATGACTAAAATTGGGTGACCAAGAAAATCACGACTACATTAATAACCTTTTGAGTCGCCAAACATGACCAAACACAAAATTAGTCATCCCGTGACCAATTTGGTCATGAGATTGGGACCCACACAAATATGAATGCACCAATAGAAACTTGACACCCGCCAGATTAATAAAAATTAATCTTATACTTGTAACGATTTTATCTTACAAATTACAACGTCAAAAAATACAAAAAATAGCATTGATTATATTATTTTGAGATCTATAAAATGATATGCATATTATTATATATTTTTAAAAATTTAGAAGTCTATAAATAAGATCCTATTGTAGACACTACTTTCAATCTTTCTTTTTTGTTTCAACCATACTTGCATGTAGCGAAGTCCAAATCTTCAAGGAAAAATGTCTCATAATATTACAATTGAAATAGAGAGTGAGGTGGGAGATGATGAAGTTATGGAAGATAATTATGTTTCTGAGTCTGTCAACTTTTCCACAAAAGAGTCAATTCTTTCACCTCCGATGGCGCATAATTTCTCACAAGAGCCATTCGATTTGGATGAATACTTGGCTACAAGGATTGCAATACGCAATCGAATAACTCATATCTCTCTTAAGTCAAATTTAATTGAGTATATTTGGCAACGATATAGAAATAATAATCAAGAATAGGCCCATGTAACAAAATTTATGCGTATAATTTTCTAAAATAATGTAAATAATATTTCTCAATTTATTTAGTTATTTGGTGGCCTTGGTTTAATTGTTTACCCAAATATTAATTATGTATTCGTAGATTTTAAAGAAATATATCAGTAGGTAAAAAAGTATATGAGAAAATGATGATGAACTTTTTGGTCATTAGTGGGATGCATATAATCAAAAAGGTCATGAGACATGACAATAATTGTGAAGATGAAAGAGAAAGTGATAGAGAGAGAGAGGGATGACCAACTTTTTTTGGTCATTGGTGTAAATGGTCTAACTTTCCCACTTTGCCTTTATTTCTCTTTTTATCTTTCATCTACATTTCTATGAACTATCCATCAGATTCAATATAATTATTGGACACCTCTAAGCTTTCTTACGCCCAAAATTTTGAACTTGTGCAACCTCCACCATTTGAATTAGGGCCCTTAATTTCAGCCTCAGTGCCGACTTCTTCCCAAGCATAGTTTCAGGGACTGTAATTTCCTGCGAAGAGTCACAATCTTTCATATGTTTTCACCAATCAAAGACTTTTGCACTCTTTGCTAACTTCTTTTCACTGTCTCTGAAGCACCTCGATTTATCACTTCCTCCACTTCATCTGTCTCGATGATTACTCTTTCAGCCTCGTCGCCTTTCTCTTCCACTCTAAACTGCGGGAAGGGGCATCGGTTTACCAGGAGACTAAAACTCTAACAATGAAAGGCACCCATTCATACTCAATTTGCTGAATGAAAGACGTTCCTCTCGAACCTTTGATGCTAACCTCCTTTTTTAAGGACCCTAGGATATGATAGTTTTTTAGAACTCGCACCATCTATCCTAATAGGCTTCCCAACTGTGCATACGAGCATACTAAGAATTACCTCACTACGCATATGGAGGTTTAGCCTGAAAACTTCACTCAAACTGGCAATGCAACAACAATTTTCAATTCATAATTCACATACGGCGACCCGATTTAAGAACCAAGGGTCTACACATGAGTTCAAGTTGACAACTTTATCGAATGCCGAAGGGGATAAGGTAGATAATTTTGATCTATATGACCGACGTTTAAAGGATCATGAACAATGTGCGAGAGTTCATAGCGTCTCAAGTTATGCAAGTTGAGACTGACTAGGAACCCCAAATCTAGTAGAATATGAAGAATTTATTTGTTATGTTTCAAAATATTTTTAACTCATATTAAAAATCTCAGTTATAAGGTTACATTATCTGATTTATTTATTTATTTTAAGTTTGAATTTTTTTTACTTATATTTATTTTACCTAAAATTAATTTAATTTCAAAATTATACAAATGTATTTAGTACTATGGAAACAAAAGGGAAAATTACAAAAAAAACTATATGGACTACCACACCATTTCAAATTGCGACCTGGACTATTTCCTTTTTCAATTCAGTATATTTGGACACTAAATTGTACACAATCAACTAAAGACGTTAATCAATTATTATTATTATTTAATCAAAATTATTTAATATAACTGTGAACATAGAATATATGTACATATATCTAGTTTATCCGTATAGTAACTCAGTCATGAATTTAATAAAAAGGGCCCTTTTAACTCAGTGGTAGAGTAACGGACTGCCCTAATGTAATAAAAACGTTTCTATTCACGATTCAATCACATTACAATACGAATTTCTCCTCACTCATGTTCTAAAAAAAATTATATTTTGCCTATCGAGTGACATGATCCGTGGGTACAGATCGTCATCGTCTCTCGTCGATCCCTGAAACTATTTCTTCATTTTTCCAGGAAGACAATGAGCATTAGCAGCGGAAGGAGAGACGCATCCAGGCGATGACACGGGAGAGGAAAAGTCATAAAGAGCTAGATTGGATATGAACAGATGAATTCTTTCTTAGCGTTACTTCTTGTAGGGCAGTTATGCTTGCGAGATTTGTGAAGCTCGTACTTACAGTTGCAGTGGTACGACCTCTAGTCGATCACGTCGTCGCAGCCAGTGAGGCATCCGTCCATCAGATACGTGAAGAATTCTCTTAAAGCCGCCATTGCCAGAATCAAATCGATTTGAAATCGGAAGTGGAGTGATGGGGAAGATCTGATCGAGCGAGCGAGCATGCTTTCATGAAGAGTCTTGAGAAGAAGCGAGCTGCGGTGTGATTGTAATTTGATTGAATCGTGAAGGAAAAGTTTATATTACATTAGGGCAGTGTGTTCACAGTTAGATTAAAATAATTTTAATTAAAGAATAATAATTGTAAACGGTATTCATTAACGATTTTAGTTTATTGTGTGGAATTTGGTCCAAAAAGGCAATAGTTTATTGTGTTCAATTTAGTCTAAAAATACTAAATTAAAAATTAAAATAGTTTAGATCACAATTTAAAATAGTGTAATAGTCCAAGTAATTTTTTATAATTATCCCAAAAACAAAATTTATCCTACTTATATCATAGGAAAATGTACTCGGTCGAACCAATGGGGAAATTACGAAAATGGTCTCGGTGGCGTGCGTCTTGGACCCTATATTTACTTCTCAACTCACATTCGCGTCATTCTCACCCACACCGCACTCTGAACACAACACAATTTCATCTCGTAGGGTTTACTTTTGCCTCTGTCGCACTCTCTCTCTCTTTCTCTCGATCTCAATGGCTGACCTTAACGCTTCCGATTCTCGCCACGTCCTCTCTCCGGTCACGCAGCCTCCGCCGCCGCCGATCTCTAAAGGTATTGCCGCTATTGTCGAGGGGATTGGTAGTAGCTAGTCCGGTTCCCTCTGTCGATTTCGATTCTGCATTTTTCGATGCGGATTGGGGTTTATCGGTTGATTTCTCTGGTGGTGATGGTTCTGAGTGAGGCTGAGTTAGGGGTTTGAGGTTTATTTGATGTATTCGGCGTCGGTTGAGAGGTGTGTGTGACGGCAGTATTGTGTGTGGCTGCGTGTTAGGGATTTTGGTAATTGCACTTTGCGGAGTTTCTTTAGATGTGGTTCTGGGGAAATGTGTTATCTTTCTACATGATGCGAGTTTAATTTCTTTTTTATTAGACTTAAGTTTCTATGCCGTGCTGGTGGTTTTGGTTATTTTGGGAGAGAGTGAAATGGTTAGCATGTCTATCTTTTTTTATTGGTGTGAAAGGTGTGGCTTTGCACCATCAACATAGTTGATATTTACTCTGGCTGGTATCAAATTTTACTATTGTTAGTTGTTAAGTGATACATTTATGTCTCTGACTCCTTATAGTTACCTTCATGCTTCTAGTCCATCTTATTACTGATAATTTTCTGAAAATTTTATAATATGCCATCATCCATATTCATCACAATCGTATTTAGAATTGACTCTGTACTAAAAAAATAAAAAACCAGGACTCCATAATATATATCCGGATGCAAAGTGCGATAACAGCAATAGTAAGTGCATATGTAGACATTCATGCAAGGGGCGTGCCATCTAGCATTAATGTTCTAATTTGCTTACCATAAAACTTAGTTTGTGACAAGGTTGAAGTTAGCATCTTTGATACATACTTGTTTGTGATGGGCTATTCCATACATCACAGATACCCAAGGGTCTGAAAATTCCATTCCACTTTCACCTCAATGGTTGCTACCAAAGATAGGGGAGAGTAAGCATGAATCTGGAAATGAGGTTTGTTGTCATTCATTATTCATTAAGCTATTTAGAATAGCCTTTGAATTTTGGTTAACTTGAGTAAAAACGTTAGTTTGGTTACTTTCGCCAGTCATTACATCATTCTATCTACAGGGTGAGTATTCTGGTTTCGCCCCCAACAATGCCAAACACTTGGATATCTTGAAACCGTCCAGGAGCATTGAAGAGGTTGCCGATTCCACCAAGAAGAAAGATATTTTCAGGCCAAGTTTGCTGGATCAGGAAACCGGCAGGCTTGACCGTTGGCGAGATGAAGAAAGGGATACCAACTCATCTGTCCGCAGAGATCGTTGGAGAGATGGAGACAAAGAGCCTAGTGAGAATCGCAGCACTGATAGATGGACTGATAAACTAGCCTCCAAACACCATGGAGAAACACAGCGTCCTACACCGGATAGGTGGGGTGATTCAAGTAATAAGGACTCTGGCTATGAGCGCCGTGAAAGCAAGTGGACTAACAGATGGGGGCCTAGTGATAAGGACAAGGATGTTTTGCATGAAAAGTCACAAGAATTTGGGAGGGTGTCTGATATGGTGTATGAAACAGGCTTACCGAATCAGAGTACTCAAAGGAACGATGACAAAGAAGGGGATTTTTATCGACCATGGAGATCCAACTCATCCCTGAGCAGAGGAAGGGGAGACTCTCCTCAGACTCTGACACCTAGCAAAGGTTCTGCTTTCTCATATGGTAGAGGGCGTGGTGAAAATCACCCCCCACCCTTCAGTCATACCCATGGACGACCAAACATGTCAACTCCTGGTAAAATTGTCGGCGCAGCCTCTCGGTCATCCAAACTTGTCTTGGAAAAGGCGGAAAACATCCACTTAGAATCTTCTGTTTCTAGATACAGCAGAGCCAAGTTGGTTGATGTATACAGAACTATGGATAAACAGTCTAGCTGGGAACTGCTGGATGGTTTTGTTGAAGTGCCCTCTTTGACGCAAGCAGAGTTATCTGAGCCTTTAGGGCTTTCAGCCCCTTCTCCCGAGGAAGCGGTAATGTTTTCTACGTAACACATGATTCATTATTTATACCTCATTGATACTTATATTCTCATCTCCTTCTTGTTTAGGCAATTTTGATTGGAATTGACAAAGGAGACATATTGAGCAGCGGTGCCCCTGTAAACAATAAAGAAGGACATGCAGAGCGACATTCTAGTGAATTTTCTCAATCTAGACGGCCTAAATTTGGTATATCTTCCAAATAAATAAGAGTGTATATTTCCTTTGTTTGTTTGAATGGGCACTTGTTAAATACTTAAATCTAATTTTCCTTAAGCAGGGAGCAGAGAGGACTTGCCTCATGCCATTGATGGCAGCATAAATGATGGTGCAAATGATTTAAAAAGTGGCTACTCAAATCACCTCGAGGCGGACATGCTTGACAAACAGGCACGTCATTCTTCGGCTCAGCGCACTTATCAAAATGTTATGCCAACACCTGAAGGTATAACTAAATATGCAGTATTCTGTTTACGCCCACTCATATATAGTTTCTTGATTAAGAAACTTTTTTGAAGCACCCGAAACTTCAATGGCTGATCAGTTTTGGCATTCATCTATTTCCCTTATAGAGTAACGTGGTCCATTGGACAATGTTGCGAGTCGGTCCTTGTTAATGGTATTTCAGAGGATATTAATGTGGAAAGTTAGTATTGTGTTATTAAAGTTGGAAGTCTTGACTGCATAATATAATGATTTTAGTGGTCAGATTTATAAAGAGTGGCTCGTTCTCTAGTCAAATTTATCTGATTGAGACTGGGCATTATAATTTTTGTGAGAAGAAAATGTCACAGCAGTGTAGTACTTGTGTGCCTGCGTCTTTGAGAATATTGCCCGGAGGGTGGATAAATAACTATTGTCTTAGCCATTTGTGCCATGAAACAGCTATATATTTTTTCTGATTAGGAAGTGATTTTGGCAATTCGGATGATAGATGCATGTCGTATGATGTTTGTTGTTTGTTGATGCCTCTTCATCTGTCTAATGTTTGTTGATGCATGTCGTATGATGTGCTGGTCATTTCTTCATTTGTGCTAGAAGACAGTACTCCTCCTCGCAAGTCTAGAGAGTCATTTGCCAACAGGGAATTGGGAGTACAAAGAGGTACTTATGTCCCACCGGGCAGCTCATGGCGAAGCCCGTCACTTATGGAACATGCTCGTTCACCCTCATTGGGAGTTCGAGATGTGTCTGATGATAGACAGTCAAGCAATCATGACTTTGTCCAATCTCAACATCCGAAGGAATCCAGTGACGGTCACGAAAATGGTTCAGCATATAAGATGTACCATAAAAGTGAACCAAAGTGGCATATTGGGGGCCGCTCTGTTGCTGAAACTCAGTCTTCAGTATTTTTAGACAGAGAAAATGAATCAAGGAAGCTTCCATCTCCATCACCAGAGGATTTGGTGCTTTTGTACAAAGACCCTCAGGGTAATATCCAAGGCCCTTTCACTGGGAGTGATATTATTGGATGGTATGATGCTGGATATTTCGGCATAGATCTACAAGTGCGCTTAGCAGCTGCTTCAAAAGACCAGCCGTTTTCGTTACTTGGTGATGTGATGCCCCATCTAAGGTCCAAGGCTCGGCCTCCTCCAGGTTTCAATGTGCCAAAGCAAAGCGACCCCATAAATGCACCCAGTAGGTTGAGTTACAGTAATTCTGGAAAACTTATCTTGAGTTCAAGCGAGATCGACCCTCTGAAGAATGATTTGAGACCAATGCGTGGCTTGTCAACTGACGTTGACAGTAGATTTTTAGAGTCTCTGATGACTGGTATGTTATCAATTTACTTCAGAATAATGTTAATTTCTTGATTTATCCTTGCCCTCTTTTTTATTTTTAGAACTCAAGCCATTTTCATCTTCTCTTCCTTCACTATATTAAGTTGCCTCTGGACTTGCAGGTCCACAGGGGTATTTTGGAAATAATTTGAGTAGTGTTTCACCTGTTGGAGTAGACAATGCTGACCTATATCTCATGGCAAAGAAAAGGGCTCTTGAGCAGAAAAGATCCTGGACTGGAAGGGATCCCGTACCTATGATTGCAAAACCTGAGATGGGTCCAGAGACTGCATCTGTCCATCCAATGCTACAGTCTATTGACAATATTCACCCCACCCCACCATCTCAAAACAGTGAGCTACTCGCTATGCTACAGGGTGTATCTGAAAGATCATCATCGGGCTTTAACAGTGCAGCTAGCGGTTGGTCCAATTTTCCTGTGCAAAGTGGTCCTGTCTTGGACAATTTGAGCGTATCTCATGGTCAGAATATGCATCAGGCATCTGCATTCAGCATTCAACAGCAAATGCTGCAAGCTCAGAATAATTCCTCCCTGATGAATTTACTTTCTCAGTCAAATCATTCTGGTGTTTTGAAGCCTGAAAACATATCTTCTGCAATGCCCCAGGATTCACAAACATCAAACATGCTGCAACAGCAATATCTCAATTACTTGCATGCTCAGACACCTGTTCCGTTGCAGCAACTTTCCCTGTTGGACAAGCTACTACTTCTTCAACAACAGCAGCAGTCGGAGCAGCAGCAGCAGTTACTTAGGCAGCAGAATATGCTTGATCAGACCCTGCCAGAAAGCCTTCCTCACCAGCACCCTGGAGGGCCATCTTATGGACAGATGCAAGCGAATGCAATACTAGGTGGAGAAATTGATCAACTTCAGAATCGTTTAGCAGCAGAACATTTAAATGCTGGCATGCAGAGACCTGCTCTCGGTACCCAGACTGACAAGGTGATTCCGCATGTTCCGCGAGAAGCCAGTATGTTAAATTCACATTTTCTGGATGAAGCCCGTAAGTTAAATTTACCGACTCCACAAGACGTTATTAAGTTGAATTCACCAAATCCACAGGAAAGCAGCAAGTTAAGCTTGCAGAGTCCACAAGAAATCAAGAAGCTAGATCCACAAGTTGCCACGGACCCGAAGGTCCTGGTGGATGTCAATATGAGTTCTGAAGCATCCTTACGACTCCCTCACCAGTTTTCAAAAGATCCAACTAATCCAAAGACTGACTTGTATGAGAATATTGGTGAGTTACATAGGGATGAAACTGCTTATGGGTCTACATCATTGGACAGCAGTGCTCCTATTAGCCTGGAGCCATCCAAAACTACTGCGAAAACATTTGCTTTACCAACTGAATCTAGAAAACAATCTCGTTCACCTGCAAAATTAGTTGAGGCATCTGGCTTTGTTTCAGTGTCGCTACAAGCTAATGACATGTCAAAAGTTAGTGGCTCCAGTGATAAGCATCCTACTGAAGTTTCGAATGAGAGGATAATGGAGAGGGCTCAAAGCATCGAGGAGCCAAACAAAGTGAAAGAAGTTAAAAATGTTGAAACGCATGAGGTGAAGAAAGGTGCTGAAAAGAAATCTAGGAAGCAAAAGGCTTCCAAGTCAACTGAACAAGGGAAAGGAGCTTCTAAAACCACATTGCCGCCAAATAAATTATCTGACACAGAAGGAACGACTATCCATGTTTCTGAAGGAGACGTTTTGTCTACTGGAGATGATGCAACATATTTGCAAAACCATCCAGGACTTGGGATGTCGTCTGATAAGAAAGCTAAACAAGCATTTTCAGGTTATGCAGACTTGTTAAAAGATAGTGATGGATCCATTGTGATGAATGATGACAAAAAAGCAGGAGGATTTCCATCACAAAATACTCAATCAATTTCAGGGAACCGTGCTTGGAAGCCTGCTCCTGGTTTCAAGCCAAAATCATTACTGGAAATACAACAGGAAGAACAGAGAAAGGCACAAGCAGAAGTGCAAACTGCTGCAGTAGCTTCATCTTCCAACTCGACAACCTTGTCGACTCCTTGGGCTGGGGTGCTTTCCAATGCAGATACCAAGACCTCCAAAGGAAACTTTTTGGATATGGGAAGTAAAGAGGTGATTTCTGAAAGAGCTTTGAATCTGAATAGCAGCAAAAGCCAATTGCATGATCTGTTGGCTGATGAAGTCAATGCCAAGTCGAATGATACAGGAATGCAGCATGACTACCAAAAATTCACATTGCCCGAGCCGTCTGCACCTGATAACTCAGAATCTACAGATGATGTTGACTTCATACAAGCCAAGGACACTAAGAAGGGTCGCAAGAGGTCAGGGAAGACTAAAGGTGCTAGTTCAAAGGTGATTTCTGTTTCTCCTGATGCATCTATTGGGTCAAGTCCCATTGAGAAGATAAAGAGTTCTCGTCAAGTACATCAGGAGAAAGAAATACTGCCTGCGGTGCCTTCTGGACCATCTTTAGGAGATTTCGTTGTTTGGAAAGGAGAGTCGGCTAACATTTCCCCTTCGCAAGCACCAGCATGGTCAACTGACTCTGGAAAGGTACAACCAATGTCGTTGAGGGACATTCTCAAGGAGCAGAAGAAAAAGACACCTACATTTCCAACTTCCCAAAAACCACTGCCAGTCCAGCCCACCGCTCATGGGATATTTCCATCAGGGTCTCTTGGAGCACCATCTATTTCTAAAGTTCCTGCACCCACTCAAGTTACTTCTTTATCAAATCATTCAAAGCATAGTGGAGATGATGATCTGTTCTGGGGTCCTATTGATTCATCAAAGCTGGAAGCTAAACAGTAAGTATTTTTCTCTAGACATTCTTTCTTATTTAAGATTTCATGTTATGAACTACATTAATGTGTTGAGAATATTAGTTGTATCACTAATGCCTCCTGATGTTCTTTATGCACCAGTGTATGTAGTCTTGCTTGTCATCCATCTTTTACTGGCATTGTTCTGTCGTTCTTTTTGTCGTGTTAGATATTGTTCTTTGAAATGATGCAGAAAAGTTTATTGCTGGCATATATAAGTACATTGCTTGTTTGCTGTGACCAGGTCCGATTTCCCTCAGCTGGCCAATCACAGCTCTCATAGTATCAAAAGTAGCACTTCGCTTAAAGGAAGCATTGGAGGCGTGTCAAAACAGAAGTCTGTGGCTGGAAAAACTTTGAACTATTCCCTCTCATCTTCCCCACAGTCAAGTCTTAAAGGAAGAAAAGATACCATGAGCAAACAATCTGGTGAGTAATGTAAACTGTTGTACTTTTAGATTGATGTTAGTTCTTAGTTGTACATGTCTGAGCTCATATGACTCTTTACTTCTTTCAGAGGCCATGGACTTCCGAGATTGGTGCCAGGCGGAATCTGTTAGGCTCCTTGGGACAAAAGGTATTACACAGCTATGACTATTCGTTGTATATTTTATCTATGCAAAATAGTGTGGCATGTTTTGGAACAAACTATATAGCCATCTTTAGCGTCACATTTATGTCCCAGTTTATTGGAGTGTGCTAAATCTCCCTCCATCACGTTAGGACAACAATCTCCCACCTGTAAAATGGTTTTGAAAAGGTCTTTTAGTAAATTTTTGAATCAGATTTATTAAACTGGCTGCTGACTTAAAATATACATGTAGCTTGTCATTTATACAAATACATGCTCACATTACTTGTCTTTTATTTTAGACACAAGCTTTTTGGAATTTTGCCTGAAGCAAACCCGATCCGAAGCAAAGATTCTTCTGGTGGAGAACCTTGGGTCTTACGATCCAAATCATGAGTTTATTGATAAATTCCTCAACTATAAAGAGCTTTTACCAGCAGACGTGCTGGACATAGCCTTACAAAGCGAGAATGATTGGAAAAGTAGTAGCGTGCAATCCTCTTTTAGCGCAGCACGCATAGTGGAATCTACACCAGATCCCTCCATCAAGGGTGGAGGTAAGAAAAAGAGTAAGAAGGGGAAGAAGGTCAGTCCATCTGTTTTAGGATTCAATGTTGTCAGCAATCGGATCATGATGGGGGAGATTCAGACTGCGGAGGACTAATTTGTTGACCTGTGTATATGACCCTCTTTTATTTTGGCTGGCCCCATACACAGAGCAGTACTCTAGAGTCTGCTGCTCAATCGATTTTGTTAAGTAGTAGTATCAACAGCAGCACATTTTGTCCAGTTTATTTTGGTGGTGCAGACTTTTATTTATGTTGAACACCGTGACCGATGCTTTTGTCTCTTCTCAGCTAACGGTTTTCTGTATGTAACTGTCTTTCATGATGGTCAGTTTAACCAGCATATGAGCTTTTATACATTTATTACAACTAATTGAATGCAATTTCTAAAGAACTAAAATTACAATCTGAGATGTCCCATTTGTACCGACTGGATATGCAGTTTGTCAGTACAATTCGGCATGTAGCTATTCGCTTTGTAACGTAGAATGTATCATCAATTCGCTTTGTAACGAAGAATGTATCATCAACTATCCATTAAACACGTGCCCACTGCGCCCTCCTCCTAGGGTTTCCAAGGTAACTTGCGGCGCCGATTCAGAAGCGTAGGGCGGATGACGATCGGGAAGACAATAGCGACGGAAGCCAACAAAGGCAAAGAGGCTGATGCCATCAAAGGCAAAGAGGCTGAGGTCGTTGGAGCGCGGAAAGGAGTAAACAGTTCTGGGCGGCTAGGGTAAATCGGAACAGGGAGAGGGGGTGGCGCTCCTTCACCTTCCTCAAGAGCAAGGCGCTGATCGAGTTGTAATTCTAGCGGAGGAGTGGAGAGCTGCGACCAGTAAGTTTGACCATGCCCTGGTTGGATTTGTTTTCGGATCGAAACCCTATCTGGGCCGGATACGGGGGGTTGCTAGGGTCAAATGGGGCGACGAAGGTGCGGTTAAGGTTTCTCAACTTAACGAGGGGATTTTCCTCTTCAAGTTTGCTTCGGAGGAGAAGAAGGCGGAGGTTATGTGCAGCGGCCCGTGGACATTTGACAACCGTCCACTGATTCTGAAACCATGGTCGGAGCAGGAGGACTATACCTGTGGAAGTATTGATGCACTTCCTGTTTGGATTCGTTTGCCCAGAATGAGTGCTCACCTAGCCGACACCATCATTCTGAGTAGGCTCTGCTCCAGACTGGGAAAACCAATTTGCACAGATGGTGTGACGGCTGATGGATCAAGCTATAATTACGCCAGAGTATGTGTCGAAATATACGCTGACCAGAAGTTTATGGACTACATTGAGTATGAGGATCCGAGTGGCAACTGTTATGTTCAGTCGGTTGTGTACGAATGGAAAATTCCGAGGTGTACAAACTGTTGCAACTTTGGTCACTTGACAGACAAATGCCCGGAACCTAATCTGGAATTGATGCTAGAAGGGTTGAGGGATAAAGAGAAGAAAGATAGGGAATATATGGACAACAGAGTCTTCTGTGAAGATGAGATTAAAGGTGAGGAAGAGAGTGCAAAGATGAAGGAGCACAAGATGATGATATCGAGCCAGTGGAATCTACGTGTGTCCTTGAAACTCAGGTGAGGGCTTCTCACAAGGGTGATGAGGCCACAAGGAAGGAAGATAATGCAGACTTCATTCCAGTCCTGTCCAAAAGTGCGCAAAAGAGAGCTCGCAAAAAGGAAAAACGTGTCTCGAAGAGTGGAGAAAGCAGTGATTCAGGGGAAACTGTGAGTAGCACGGGTACTAGCCAAATGAAAAAGGAGGCTGGGAGAATCAGGAGAAATGAAAACAGAGTCAAGAAGGTGCAGAGTAGAAGGAGGGAGGTAAGTTCCAAGAAAATATCTCTTAATGTTTAAGATCGCCGCTTGGAATGTTAGAGGGATTAATAATCCCTATAAGAAATCTGAAGTTGTTGGTTGGATCAAGAAAAACAAGTTAGACGTGGTGGCATTGTTAGAAGTTAAATTACACGAGAGTAAATGGGTAGAGGCGCTGCTAAGTGTAGGCCTGATGATTCGTGGGAGGAGGAATTTAGTTCTACTGATGGCGGTTGGGCTCGCATTATGCTCTTGTGGAATGAAGTTACTACCAAGATCAGTAATTTAGTGAAGAACTTCTACTTTATGTCATGTGTAGTAGAAGCGGAGAACAAGAGGTTTGGTCTTGTAGTTGTGTATGCTAGCAACAATCAATTAGATATAAAGCAGATGTGGATTGATATTGAGAAGGCTGGGGAGAAGTTCAATATGGGATGGATATGCTTGGGTGATTTTAATTGTGTGAAGGATCAAAAAGAAAAATTGAATGGCAAGAGGGTTAGAGAGTCAGACACTCTGGATTTTAGAAACTTCCTGGCGAGGTCCAGCCTGCAGAATCTCCCAGCCTCGGGGTATCATTTTTCTTGGAGTAATAATCATGTAAACAGTGAGGATCGGATCTTGTGCAAGTTGGATAGGGCTCTAGGTAATGATCTTTGGTTTGAGGAGATGGAAGGAACTCATGCCATGTTCCTTCCTCCGGGAATCTCTGATCACAGTCCGGTTATTGTTCATTGGGGTGAAGAGAAAAGATTCATCAGAAATTTTAGATATTGTAATTTCTGGGAACTGCTGGATGATTATGATGAAGCTATTCGTAGTACTTGGAATAATGGGGAGGTGTGTAGGAATTTGTTTATGATTCAAACAAAGTTGCAGAGTATGAAAAAGATGTTAACGCAGAATTTTGTGGGACGAACTAGAGGCATGGATAAGAGGGTGAATATTGCTAGAGATGCGCTTTTGGATGCCCAAAGCAAGTCTGAGAATAACCCTACTGACAGGGAGCTCTGTGCGATAGAAAGGAGACTGGCCTGGGAATTCCGGAAGCTGAAATACAACCAGTTCTTGTTCAACAAGCAAAGGACCAATGCTCAATGGATTAAAGAAGGAGATGCTAACACAAAGTTCTTCCATAGTCTTTTAGAGAGTAGAAGAAGGAGGAATAGCGTCAATCATATTACCCTTCAAGATGGTTCTATTTCTATAGATATTGACACTATAAAGCATAAATTCTCAGTCTATTTCAGGGAGTTGCTGAGGCAATCCAAAGAGTGCTGTCATGTTGATGCAGATGTGGTGGCGCAAGGCCCAGTTGTCACAGGAGAGCAGTGCAGATCCCTGGTTAGAGCTGTGAATAACAAGGAGATCTAGACTGTTCTTAATTGTATGGGTGGTGATAAAGCTCCTGACCCGGATGGATTTTCCGTTAGCTTTTTCAAGAGAAACTGGCATACTATTGGGAAGGAGCTGTGCAATGGGGTTAGGCATTGTCTCCGGTACAATGCCATGCCCAAGGGAGTGAATGCTGCATATATTGTTCTGATCCCGAAGAGCAGCCAGGCTTCTAAGCTGGAGAATTATAGACCTATTTCCTGCTGTAACATTACTTACAAAATTGTTTCTTCTCTTTTGGCAGGAAGGCTCAAGGAAGTTTTATCTCATATTATTAATCCGGCTCAAAGAGCTTTTATCAAAGATCGCTCCATTGTGGATAATATTTGCCTTGCTCAGCAGCTATTCCATGGTTATGGCAGAAGGAATATTAGCGAAAGGTTGGCTTGGAAGATCGATTTGAGGAAAGCCTATGATACTATTGACTGGAAGTTTCTTATATCGATGCTTCGTCTTCTGAAGTTTCCATGTAAGTTCATAGCCTGGATGGAGATGTGTTTACAAACCACTAGTTACTCTATCATGATCAATGGTGAAATGAATGATTACTTCGAAGGTAAGAGGGGCATTAGGCAAGGTGACCCTTTATCACCGTTCTTATTCACAATTGCCATGGAGTGTTTATCCAGAATGCTGCAAAGGTTAAATAAGGCTGAAGGTTTCTATTATCACCCCAAATGTCACCGCATCAAGCTGTCTCATATAATATTTGCAGATGATCTTATAGTGTTTAGCAGTGGGAGGCAGTCAGCTATTAGTGCTATCAAGAATGTGGTGTCGCAGTTCCTTAATTGCTCCGATTTAGCTATTAACTTCCAGAAAAGCCATCTCTTTCTGGGAGGAATGAATGCGGACAAAGCTGAGTGGGTTGAAGAGGTTATGGGAACTAGAGCATCGCCTCTCCCGGTCCGTTACCTAGGCCTCCCCCTTACGGCGAGAAGTTTAAGTAGGAAGGATTACGAAGTTTTGATTGAGAAGATCACTGCTAGATTGGAGTGCTGGAGTAACAGGTATCTGTCTCGAGCAGGCAGGAGAGTTTTGGTGGCTTCAGTGCTACAAGCAATGGCTTTTTTCTGGGCTCGGATCTGCGTACTTCCTAAGACAGTCATTCATGCTGTCAATGCCATCTGTGCCAGATTCTTGTGGAAGGGTAATTGCGACAAGAAAGGTGGGCACTTAGTGAAGTGGAATGAGGTGTGCAAGAGCAAGGAGGAAGGGGGCTTGGGTCTGAAGAACATTGAGAGAATGAACCTTGCCATGGTGACCAATCAAATCTGGTGGAAGTGCTTGGGGAGGTCTAGTTTATGGACTGATTGGCTTGATAAATATTAGAGCAAAGGTAAACACTGGTGGGAAGAGGAGGTGAAGGCTAGTAGCTCCTGGGTCCTTAAGCGTCATACGCAGTGCAAGGATGTTGGATTATGGTGTGTTTCCATTGCTAACAATTCTGCGAGATGGAGAGGATTTGGAGAAGGCTTTGGCGTGAAGGACATTTACAACATGCTTTCTGAACACAATGAGTCGGTTGATTGGTTCAAGCTGGTTTGGAACGTCTTCAACGCTCCAAGGGACTCCCTCAATGCGTGGCTTGCGGTCCAAGACAAGCTGCTGACCAGAGACAGACTGAGCCACTGGGGTATCCAAATCTCTAAATCCTGTGCGATGTGTCAGATAGAGAACGAAAGCCGGGATCACCTGTTCTTTGAATGCAGATTCACTCAAGAAGTGTGGACTAAAGTGATGGCCTTCTTGCAGATTGTTCCGGCCTTTAACAGATGGGAATTTTTGATCCCTTGGTTCAAGGGGATGCCTCAAATGAGATTGAAAACGAAGATGGCTGCTGCAGCGATCACTAGGCTGATGAATGGTATTTACCTAATGCTGACATGGATTGGTTGAGGGAGTTGGGATTCATTGATTAATTGGTAGTTTTTAGGTCTAGTGTGCTTTGTTTTGGTTTGTATTTGGGTGTTTTGGCTGTGCGCCTCGTTTTTCAGGGGTCGGGTATTGTTTTTTGGTTTGGTCTGGTGGCTGTTTTGAGTTAGCTTGTACATTCTTTTTTGTCTAATGATATCATCATGCATTAAAAAAACTATCCATTAAACAATTATCTTATCTCCTCTACTTCTGTCCTCTTCCAATTAATCTTCATCCCGTCGGATTCCGACAATACACCCGCCACAACTATTCAGACCCATCGCAAAGAATAAAATACTGATCTCGGCCTCTGCTTAACCACCATTCAACCTTTTTCTAGGATGGAAATCAACGGCATCTCAGTCGAAACCTCTGACCTAGGGTGTGATTTGAAATCAAGCCAAATTCTAGATAACTTTTCTATTTTAATTTTTTTTAAATAATAATTGTAAACACTGTAAATTAACGGTGTTGCAATTTAGTCTAAAAATAGCTAAACTGAAAAATTGAAATAGTCCACGTATCGATAGTTCATGTAATTGTTTTGTAATTTTCCCTAAATTTTATTTATCAATCCTTTATGGAGGTTATGACAAAGAAATATCATGACTTTTGCCTTGTTTTGATTCCTTATTTTACAATATCTTAAAGATACATGGCATTAAGGCGTATTTTACGAATCTACGCCTAATAATCATTGTCAAAGAGTATTAAACTCAAGTTTTGTAACATTTTACATAGTAACTATGGGTTAAGATCAGGTGCAAACATGATTTTTGGTGCAAATACAAAATTCGTAAAAATGACATATAATTCGTCGCCGAAAAACAAAAATTACGACATAGTTCGTCAATTATCCATATAATTCGTCACCGAGAAAATGCACCAAAATAAGGGATTTAATCTTATCCGTTCAAATCACTAAATCAAGGGTAGTATTTTCTTGGTATTTTTTACCACAAAAAGGTTGTTTGCACCTGATCCTTTTCAACTATATATGATAAAGACATGAATTAGTTTTCAAAATAAAATGAGATAAAACTAAGTAATTAATTTCAAAAATAAAATGAAATGAAATAATGAATTAAATCACATATAAATTATGCATGACATAGAACATGACCATATAAAAATAGATATGATATTTTTTTTTACTTATAAAACTAAGCATGACAATGTTTTTACTTTTTAGAGAAAAATATTTTCAAACATATAAAATTAAAGAATGAGAATGTTTGAAAAAAACATGATTAGATGAAATATACATGCTATAACATAAAATAAATTGATTCAAAATATATTAACATAAAGGAATTGATTCAAAATATGCATGTTAAACATAAAAGAATGATAAGCGGTATTGAAATTTTTCCAAAAATGAACCCAATGTTGTCATCATCGCATCATGTAAAGAATAAATGGGAAGAAGATTTTGAGTCACTATCTTGAGCAATTCATGCTGATAAAGTGTTGTGAAAATGTGTGTATAAGAGAATTCAAATGAAGTTTTAAAAAAAATTAATTCCACTATGATGGGCACATCCAGAGGGTTTGAACTGTTAACCTCTTGATCATTTGAACAACACTATGACTACTCGCATCATGTAAAGAATAAATGGGAAGTAGATTTTGAATCACTATCTTGAGCAATTCATGCTGGTAACGTGTTGTGAAAATATGTGTGTATAAGAGAGATCAAATGAAGTTTAAAAAAAATTAATTCCACTATGATGGGCACATCCAGAGGGTTTGAACTGTTAACCTCTTGATCATTTGAATAACACTATGACTGCTAGATCACTACCCTATTTGCAATTCAAATGGAGATCAAGAACATATAAGATAGAAATATGTAGAGAGGAATTAGTTTGCTTGACAGATATAAAATCTTTTACAAATGATTTCTTTATATATGACTAGTAGTACGAGTACCCATAAAAAAAATATATGACAAGTAGTAGATAAATAGAGAAGCGCGCTTGGTGAGACCCCTCAAAAATTCAAGAATTAGAAAAGATTAACAATAAATATAGGTATAAATGACACAATATTAATTAGACATACATTGGACACTTGAGACACATCATTACACACTGAGAAAAGGATAAAAGTCTAACACTTAATAATGATATTTCTAACGCCTTTCACTTTCTTGTATTCCTTAAGCCAAACAGCTCATTTTTAATGATAAACCTCCAAGTCCAAGCTTTCCACAAATTACAGTAACGAAGCGTCGTATCCTTCGCTATTAGCGAAAAAAACAATACTGCTTTACAACCGTCCGTTAACAATCTTACTGTTAGTTTTTAGTGGTATAGGTTTTGGCAAAACACTGTGAAGTTATTCAAGCTGTTGTACAAGGAAGAGTTCAAGACCAGAGAGAGACAACCGACGTGGAACAATACTGAAGAAGAAGAAGTTTGCTCATCCATATTAGGCAAGTCGGTGCTACTGAACAACAAAGATGATGCAGATCTCGAAGTCGGTTGACGAAAATATATGGATGCATATCTAAAATTCGGTTGAGAGATTTTAGGGAATACTTGTGCTTGAAGATTACTTGGCGAAGAAGATAATCAAAGAAGTTTCTTAAACGGAGTTGAAGATATATTGAAGATTATCTACATGATAGATACACAAGGATTTAAGAAAAATTTCCTAAAGTTCATAGGCAGTTGGACTTGCTGAACAATTCAGATTTGGAATCGTCCACCCCTATATAACGAGGGCTGATATATTCGAACTTCTTAGCACTCACGGAGATATTACTCACGCATATTCACTGAAGGGAGGTGGAGGCAAACGGCCGGCGATATTATCAGTGACTGTTGGAGAAGGAGGCAAAGTTGTTCTAGTCACAGAAGACAAGTGGACTGAGGCGCAGAAGAATGCTGAAGCCGCAAACTCCAAGGCAATGAATGCTATATTCTCAGCAGTTGATGGGAAGAACTTCAAGATCATTTCAACCTGTGAAATTGCGAAGACAGCTTGGAACATATTGCAAACGGCTCACAAAGGTACGAAAAAGTCAAAATATCCAGAATAGAGATGGTCACGTCAAAATTTGAAAGTTTAAGAATGAAGGAGGACGAGATCATAGCTGACTTCAACACAAGGGTACTTGACATCTCTAATAAATCGTTTGAACTTGGAGATGAGAAAAATGCTAAGGTCACTACCAAAGCGATATGTCATAAAGGCACTCGCAGTCAAGGAAGCCCAAGATATCATGACTATGAGGCTGGATGAACTGATGGGATCTCTACAGACTCATGAGATGGAGATGAATGAAGAAGAACAACACATGAAGGTTAGAAGTGTTGGTTTAAAATCTGAATTAACTACTGTTCCATGCAATATAGACGAATTATCGGAACAACAGTATGCTATGTTTGCAAAGAATTTTGGGAAAATCATGAGAAGGACAAACAAGAAAGGTTCGGATCCAGGTCAGTCATCTAGCTCAAGATTCCAGAAGGATGAAAAATTTCAAAAGAAGAATAGATCTAGAGATTTCAATCACGACAACAAAGGCAAGGGGATCCAATGCAGAGAATGTGAAGGCTTTGGACATATTCAGGTAGAACGTGTTAATAAAAGCTATGGGAAGAGGCTGATACTCTAGTAGCTCAGAAGGTGGAACATCAACAGATAATCACTGATCTTAAAACTCAGTTGATTGAAGTAAAAGATGAACGAGCTAAACTTGCTGCACATAAGGCAGAACTACTTGAGGTGGTGTCATCACTGAAAATTCAGATTGAAAAAAGTCAAGGCGAACATCCAGGAATCATTGATGATCTAAAGAAGAAGAATGTTGCTCTAAAACGAGGAGAGGTAAATCTTCTTAATATTGTGGATGCCTTGAAATGTGAGACTGAGACAGACAAACTTGTTCATAAGGAGACCTTGGAAGACCTGAACAATCTTAAGCAGTCTGTCAAGATGCTCAATTCTGGAACAAAAAATCTAGACTCAATTCTAGGAGCTCAAAGGATTGGTGGCGGTTACAAAGGACTAGGGTTCACTGGTTCATCTGGCTCCAGAAAGACAACCTTTGTAAAAGCTGAGACACGATCTTACAATGTTCCAGCTGAACTTCACTCGCGAAGAAGAACAACATGGTATCCCCCAAGAAGGCAAGACAGACGAATGTGCTTTTTCTGTAACCGAGTGGGACACATCAAACCAAGATGTTTGGAATTCCACAAGTTTCTCAGAAAGATGGATTAAGTGCCGACCACGGGTGAAGCAAGTCTGGAGAATTAAGCAAAGAAGTGAGGTATGCCATGTTGCTTTCAGATGGTACTTCGACAGTGGTTGTTCTCGACACATGACTGACAATCCTGAGTTTTTGACCAATGTAGAGGAGTTCAAAGGAAAGTCAAATGTGACGTTCGGAGATGGAGTAGAAGGTAGAGTGTGCTTTGAAGAGGAACTCTGAATGTTCAAGGCTTACCCAGATTGAAAGAATATCTTGTTGTCGAAGGATTGCATGCGAATCTAATCAGCATAAGCCAGTTGCGCGACGGAGAGCATCATGTCCAGTTCACGCAAGATGAGTGTGTTGTGCTGAATAACAAGAATGAACCCGTCCTCACTGGAAGAAGATCCTCGAACAACTGATACTTGCTGAATCTTGGTCGACCCACTGCTAAAACAACATGCTTGTTGAGCAAAACTGAAGAGATGAATCTGTGGCATCAGCGGATGGGACATCTGAATCTAAGGACACTAAAGAAGGTTGTCACTAATGATCTAGTCCGTGGTATCCCTAAAGTATAAGGTGACCTGAGTATTATCTACGGAGATTGCCAGATTGGAAAGTAGATCAAAATCCCTCATAAAGGCACCACTCAGATCAACACGAGGAGACCTCTGGATTTGTCACACACAGATCTGATGGGGCATATGCAAGTGGAAAGCTATTCTGGAAAGCGGTACGTGCTAGTATGTGTTAAAGATTTCTCATGCTTCACTTGGTCAAGCTTCTTACGAGACAAATCAGATGATGTTCAAGCATTTGTCCAGCTATGCATCCGACCGGAGCGAGAAAGAGAAGATAAAGGAGAACGCTTACTAGCTGTATGAAGCAACCATGGAAAGGAATTTGAGAACAATGATCTTGCTGAATTCTACACACAAAGAGGAATAGCTCATCATTTTGCATCCCCAATCACGCCACCGCAGAATGGAGTTGTCGAATGAAATAATAGAACTATTCAGAAGATGGCTCGGGTGATGATCCATGCAAAGCAAGTACCATTGAAGTTTTGGGCTGAAGCTATGAATATAGCGTGCTATGTCATAAACAGAGTGATGATTCAGACCAGAACTGAAAAGACTTACTATGAGTTGTGGAAAGGAAAGAAGCCGACGGTGAAGTACTTTCATATCTTTGGAAGTCAATGCTACATTCTTAGAGATCGAGAATATCAATAGAAGCTGGACCCTAAGAGTGATGAAGGGATCTTCCTGGGATACTCTACTAATAGTTAGGGGTTGGCAATGGGCAGGGTAAGGGAACCCTTATCCTAATGGGCAGGGTACGGGTGGGCTTTAGTCAAATTTTTGGTACCCTATAAATAGTACGGGTAGGGTAAGTGTAGGGCCTGGAAATTTACAAGGACCCTATGGGTGACCCGCGGGCAGGGTAACCATCGGGTTGATAGGGTCGGGCAGGGTCTACCCTACGGGCTAGGGTAAGGGTACACATTTTTTAAGGTCATGTATGAAGAGAGAAATGTATAGAGAGAAGTTGTACTTGTTTCTCATTTAATTTATTTTGATGTTTACAAATTATCCCTTTATATAGGGGTACATGGACATATGGAGACACATAGAAATCAATGTAAAAAATAAATCTAAGATTTTATGGGTACATGAAAGACTAAGAGACTTAGCTATGTGAAAGGCTAAAGATCATTCAACATAAATCACAATATTCATAACAGTTCGCACATTCAAAAGAACATGCCCTACTTTTTTTTGTTTTCTTTTTACTGATTAGACAATACGACTTTACAGAAATGCCCATCATCTCTGCCTTTCTTACATTTAATTTAAATTATTATCTCCTTCCACTTCCCTCTCCCTAGGGGTCGGCAATAGGCAGGGTAAGGGTTACCCTTACCCGAATGGGCAGAGTATGGGTGGGCTTTAGTCAAATTTTGGTACCCTATGAATAGTACGGGCAGGGTAAGGGTAGGGTCTGGAAATTTACAAGGACCATATGGGCGACCCGCGGGTAGGGTAACCACCGGGTTGATAGGGTCAGGCGGTGTCTACCCTACGGGCTAGGGTAAGGGTACACATATTTTAAGGTCATGATTATGATATTTGAAGGAGTTGGTCAGTTGGGTTAAATTATTTTTTAAAATGAGTAAAATTTAGGGTAAGAGGGAATGGTGAGAGTGTCGGGCATGAGGGTCAATAATAGGGCAGGGTAGAAGGGTATAATTTTTTTATTTCATTGACCCTTACCCTACCTTAGGGTTAGTGGGCAGGGTAGATACCAGGTAACTCTTAGGGTCGGGTAGGATCCGGGTCGGGTCAAATTAGGGTCACCCTATGAGCATTTGGACCCTAAGGTAAAATGATGACCCCTACTAATAGTCGCGCATACCGAGTCTACAACAAGCGCTCTTGAGTCATTATGGAATCTGTCAACGTTGTCATGAAAGATGTTGTGCCAGAATTGCCTGGAACAAGTCAATCTGATGATGAAGATGTTGCAGCTAACCTGGCACAACTTACTGCTCCCGCTACAAATCCAAAAGTTGTCCCGAACAAGACATCAGAACATCTTGCTGAAGAAGATGACCAGATAGATGAAGAAGCTGAATCCGACACTCCTCCAGCTCTCTCTCGGGTTCTTCAACCATCCAGGACTATTGAGAAGAATCATCCCATTACAGAAATGATTGGTGAACCAACCAAAGGCATGAAGACTCGAGGTAAACAAGTGAATTTTCGTGAATTGGCTGGCTTAAATTGCTTCTTGTCCCATATGGAGCCCAAGAACATCAAAGAGGCTATCAATGACGAATCCTGGGTGGTGGCTATGCAAGAAGAACTTGGTGAGTTTCAACGGTGTCTGGGATCTTGTTCCACGACTTGATGGTGTGATTCTGATTGGAACAAAGTGGATCTTTAAGAACAAGTCTGACGAACAAGGGAACATCACCGGAAACAAGGCGAGGCTTGTTGCTCACGGCTATACTCAAATTATAAAGGAGTAGATTTTGATGAGACCTTTGCCCTGGTTGCCCGTCTAGAAGCCATATGATTACTATAAGCTCTTGCTTGTCATCTGAAGTTCAAGCTGTTCCAGATAGACGTCAAGAGTGCCTTTCTGAATAGGCTGCTGAATGAAGAAGTGTATGTGGCACAACCTAAGGGATTCGAAGACCCTCACCATCCTACACATGTGTATCGGCTGAAGAAAGCGCTTTATGGTCTCAAGCAGGCGCCCAGAGCATGGTACGAGCGGCTTACTGAATTCTTTATTAACCATGGCTATGTGCGAGTGGGAGTAGACAAGATGCTTTTCGTCAAACACACATGGTCAGACTTTATCATTGCTTAAATTTTTGTGGATGACATTGTGTTCAGGTCTAGCAATCAGAAGATGGTGGACAAGTTCGTAGATCAAATGCAGAGTGAGTTCAAGATGAGCATGGTAGGAGAAATGTGTTACTTCCATGGTTTACAAGTAAAACAGAAGGTGGACGGTATCTTCATATCCCAGAGCAAATATGCAAGGAACTTAATCAAGAAGTTTGATCTGGAGAAGACAGCACATAAGATAACTCCCACTGCAACTCATGTGAAGATCACTAAGGATGAAGCTGGTACAAGTGTGGATCAAACCTTGTACATGAGTATGATTGGGAGCCTACTATACCTGACGACCAATAGACCAGACATTGCCCATGTCGTTGGAGTCTGTTCCAGTATCAAGCTAATCCCAAGGAGAGCCACCTGATGAATGTGAAGAGAATTATCAAATATGTCCGTGGAACAGCAGACTATGGATTGTGGTACACCAAGGATACTAATTCTTGGTAGGTAGGCTATTGTGATGCAGATTGTGGGCTGGGAATGCTGAGGATCGTAAGAGCACATCTAGAGCATGCTTCTTTCTAGGAAACAACCTGGTGTCATGGTTCAACAAGAAGCAGAACAGCATATCAACGGCTGAAGCAGAATACATCACCGCTGGAAGTTGTTGCACGCAGATGTTGTGGATGAAACAGATGATGGAAGAATATGGAGTGGAACAAGATGTGATGACACTCTACCGTGACAACATGAGCGCAATCAACATATCCAAGAATCCTTTTCAGCATTGTAGAACAAAGAATATCTATATTAGATACCACTTCATTCGAGGGCTAGTGGTGGAGAAGGTAATTACACTGAAGCACGTATCCACTGAGAAGCAGCTAATAGACATCTTCACTAAAGCCTTAGACAACCTACAGTTCGAGACACTTAGATCCTCACTGGATCTGTGTGTCATTGACAACTAAGTTGTTCCAGTACAAGTTGGTCAGCTGGAGCTTAAATGAGTTATCTTAAGGGCTGACGTGGAAGGAAGGTAGAAGATTTCAAATACTAGTGCGAGAAGAAACGACTGGACTACCAAAGATATTCAAATAATTTTTAAACGGCTTGAAGTGACGTGGCAACGTGTGGAGATTCGACAAGATATTTGACATGCCAAAGATAGATTGTGTTTCTAATTTCAAATTAGCCTTCAAATCAATTGTTCCTGCCTTGTTCTTTCTCTCTCGACGAAACCCTAGACGAACCTTGAATAAATTGAACAATGGTGGACACTATGAAGAACAAGGTGGCAAAGGCGATGACGGTTGAAGCAACATCGAAACCAGTTGGTGAACCAAAGATTGTCAAAGATAACCCTATATCGGTGAGCGACAAGGCAACAATTAGGGGAGAGCAAAATTCTGTAAATTACCGTTTACCGAATCGAATTTACCGTTACTGAATTGATTCGGTTCGGTAAATCAGTAAAATGGTAAATCGATAAATTTACCAAAGGTAAAACGGTAAAAATAAGTCGGTAAATGGAATAGGTTTTGAAATTGGTAAATTTACCGTTTTACCAAAAAATATAAATAAATATGTATATATATTATATATTATAAATTAAAAAACATATTTATATATATATATATATATATTAAAAATCAGAATATATATTTATAAGATTTAAAATATATATTAAAAAATTATAAATTTCGGTAAACTCAGTAAATTTGGTAAATTTACCAAAATTTATCGATTTACCGTTTTACCGAAATATCGGTAAATTGGTAAAACGGTAACGGTAAACGGAATAGAATTTTACAAATCGTAAACGGTAAAACGGTAATTTACCGTTTGCTCTCCCCTAGCAATAATAGGAAAACCAAAATCTACCGTTGTAGAAAAGGTGTCTGTCCCGGAGAAACCTAAAGCAACTATGGCGGAAGGCGATTGTTCAGAGAAAACAATAACAGGGAAATCTGGAAAGGATACGCCGTATGAAAATCTGGCAAAGGAGAAACTTGGTTCTAAAATTGTTCCTACTCAAAACCCTAAGAAGTCGACTACTTCAAAGCCTACTTCGGTCAAGGAACTTGCAAAGAAGACAACACAAGAGGTAATCTCTAACATTACTAAATCTATTAATGCGAGTAGTCCTAGTGTGCATGGTGTGTCTATGGAGGGTTCGAAGGTGGTTGAAGAAAAGCCAAAGGTTGTGGCTACGGTGCAGGGGGGAGAGTTCTCCTGTGGTGAAGGGTGCAAGGGTGAAGATGGTTGCTCATAAGAAAACACCTGTAAAAGAGAAGTTTAGGGTTATGAAACGTAGGGTAGTGGTTTCTGAATCTAATGATGATGTGAATGATGAAGTTTTTTGGAGAAAAAGGTGATGAGGATCATGAGTCTACTGATGTAATTAAGGAATCAGACCCTAAACCAGAAGAAGATCAAGTTAAGTCAACGGATGAGTCAGAAGTTAATCCTGATGTAGAGGAGGAAGCTGAGGCTCCTGAGGAAAGTGTTGCTGGTGACCCTAAAGCAATGGAAGAAGACGTTGAGGTGTCAAACAATGAGGGAGAAGAGCATTCTCGAGATGAGTCCAACAAGGAAGTTGATTCTCTATAAGAGCTCTATGATGCAATAGAAGATTATGTAGAACAAGAGAGGTGTTCTAAAGATGCTACTATAGACAAGGACGCTAGTCAGGAAAACAAATCAATTAAAGAAGTTGAAATGAATGAGCGAGTTTCTACTCCAGAAGAAGAAACATATAAATCATCTGAGAAAGTGGATGATGTGCCAGAGGAAGTTCCAGTTGGTAAGGAACAGGTTGGCAAGACAAAGCCACCTCCTAAGTCCAAGAAATATGTGGTGAAACAAGTTGCTGATTGAAAAGCTTCACCAGCAGTAGAGAAGACCGTGTCAAGGAAAAGGAAGACTACTGTACCGTCCCAAACCATTAAAGAAGAGCCTGTTAAGACTGTGCCCGCTGCTCAAAAGAAGTTTGTTGCTCCTGCAACTAAGAAACCTAGGATAAGTACTGATGTGAACAAAGCCTAGAAGGGTAAGAATGTTCAATTTGACTCAAAAGTTGTTGTTAAAGGAGTCTGGTTTGTTTCAGACGAGCACGCTAAAAATTGGGAAGCTGTACAGCGGAAGAAGATTGTAGCCGAGAGGGTTTTAGAGGCAGATGAGTATGCTACCAAGGAGATTGTGAGTTTGCTGAAAGAACTTGATCGGTGGTCGTCTTTGACAATGGTCAAACCGTTTGTGGCTAGAATTGTGAGAGAGGTGATCGTCAACTTACTAAAGGACTTTGCTGATCTTGAAAAAGATAACTATTGCAAGGTGAGAGTACGAGAAAGAGAAGTAAACATTACCCCCGGAGTAATCAACGATTACTATAGAATGGAGAGTAGATAAGTGTGCCTTAAGGAACCAAACTGGCACAAAGTTGGTGAAGCTATAACCGCTGGAGTTCGCACGAGGTGGAACAAGATGACCATGCCTAAGAAAGACCTGTCATCGAAGCACTCATAGTTTCACAGCATTGTTGTGCACAACTGGTTGCCCAGCAATCATCGTACGACTCTGGGACATGCCATGGGGGCATTGCTGAAGACATTGGGATGTAAAGAGAAGATATATCTGGGTCAACTCGTCTTGGACCAGATTGCGTCGCATGCGAACTTAGTTAAAATCAATCATCATATAGGGTTCCTATCGCTGATCTTTGAACTTGTTCGTGCTCAACATCCAGATGTCATAACAAGGCAGGGCAAGTTGACCGGTGCTCCTAAGGTATTTCTTGCCGATCAGCACTTCTCTGGAAAGCATACTATGGATCTGGACCAGGATGCGCCTGTCAAGCCTAAGAAGAAGTTCTCTGAACAATCTCTTGGAGATCTAAGTGCTCAAGTTCCTTTTGCCACACGATGAAAAATTATCACACTTCTTGAAGAGGAACTGGCAGATGTTAATGAAAGGATTGGTTTGCTCATGGCAAGGAGGAAGAAGATCACAAAGCTATTGGTGACCCTTCGCTATCCCGAGGAAGAGGAAGATGTTGACTCAGCTGGTGATGACGACTCTAAGGACTGGGACTATTAATTCCATGGTGATGATTTCTTGATCTCTACTACAAACAATTATGATATTTTACTATGTTTTTGCTGAACTCAGGTTTTATTGTTAAACAATTGCTACTGTTTTTGGAACTCCCTTGTTAATTTGTGGCAAAAAGGGGGAGTGAATTTTGGAGTTTGAAAGCTCCTTAAAAGATTCATATGTGCTAGATGTTAGACATATTTTGGAGTTTGAAAGCTCCTTAAAAGATTTGCATGTGTTTAAAAATTTTGGAGTTTGAAACCTCCTCAAATATTCGTATGGTAGCACAGCTTAGGAGTTTGAAATCTCCTCAAAGATTCATCTGTATAAGTAGTACAGGTAGCACATGTAGTTAGTTTTGCCAAAAATGCCAAGGGGGAGATTGTTAGTTTTTAGTGGCATACGTTTTGGCAAAACAATGTGAAGTTGTTCAAGTTGTTGTAAAAAGAAGAGTTCAAGACCAGAGAGAGACAGCCGACGTGGAACAACACTGAAGCAGCAGAAGTTTCCTAATCCATATTAGGCAAGTCGGTGCTACTGAACAACAAAGATATGATGCAAATCTCGAAGTCGGTTGATGAAAATATATGGATGCATATATAAAATTCGGTTGAGAGATTTTAGGGAATACTTGTGCTTGAAGATTACTTGGCGAAGAAGATAATCAAAGAAGTTTCTTAAACGGAGTTGAAGATATATTAAAGATTATCTACATGATAGATGCGCAAGGATTTAGGAAAGATTTCCTAAAGTTCATAGGCGGTTGGACTTGCTGAACAAGTCAGATTTGGAATCTTCCACCCCTATATAATGAGGGCTGATGCATTCGAACTTCTCATCACTCACATAGATATTACTCACGCATATTCACTGAAGGGAGGTGGAGGCAAATGATCGACGATATTATCATTTAGATAAGATCACGGCGCTAGGAATTAGTCTGTACTAGTGCTCCGTAGACTAGTTGCAGAACAACTTGATGATACACACAGTGTTAGTGCTACCGCGCATTCTGCGGAAAGCGCTGATCTTCGTGGAGGATCATGTGGTGGAATCGGAGGCGAGACTCTGATCTAGGGGAAGACCTAGTTAGCAATTACTAGAGTGTTAGAGGCTCCGGCAGTTTAAGAGGGATTCTGTAAACGTAAGCTCATGTACTCTAAACTCAATATTAGTGAATTGCTTTCCACCGGATTAAGGAGACAGCCCCCAGACGTAGGGCTCGTTAACGCCGAACTGGGTAACAACTTTACGTGTCGTTTATTTTCCGCACTGCACTTAATTTACACAAATTGTTCTACATATTGTTCTAAACTCGATTAGAACAGCATCTCAACATACACGGGAAGATTTCACTTTCCAATCCAACGGTTCATTTTCTTTCGCCCATTTCATCCAATAATACATTGACACGATGATAGATAACTGAACCACATTGGTAGGATTAAATTCACCAGTTTCCGAAGCTGGAAATTTGAGCCCGTAGATCGGACAATCATTCCACTTCCTTTTCAGCGACCTGACTCGTTTGGTTTCGATCTGGCCATCTGACGGAGGATCAGTTAATGAAGGTCAGTCAGCTAAATTAATTATTTGCAAAAATTGTTGTTGCTGTTTTGTTACGAGTTTGATCTGCGTTGGAAACCATAACTACTGAATTGGTGTCTGATGATTAATCAGGCTGCTTAGATTTAGCTATTGGAACTTTATAGATGCTTGGATTGGTTAAAATAAACTTAGTATGTGCTCAAAATTGGTGAAACTCGAAAGTATTTAAGGAGCTACAGTTTTTGTTTTCATGGTTAGATGGACCTTATTGATTGAACATTCATATGTGTTGAGGAATCTTACTGCAGGAGTAGTCCGAGTGGTGCTATGATTTGATCTGATTTAAAATTTTGATAACTGGAAATTTGTAATTTGGTTTTGAAATGATAATTTCGAGTTATTCTGGATAGGTTAGTTTGGTTTGACTTTGAGATGTCGAGTGGATTTGGGGACTTAGCTCATGAGCCGCCTGAATATCCATTCTCGAGTAGTGGCGGCAGCAGTGGAGATGCTGGTGATTTTGAGTGCAACATCTGCTTTGATTTGGCGCAAGACCCAATTGTGACTCTATGCGGGCATCTTTTCTGTTGGCCTTGCCTGTACAAGTGGCTAACATTCCACTCGAGCTCGAAGGGGTGTCCTGTTTGTAAGGCCATTGTTGAGGAGGATAAGCTTGTCCCTTTATACGGCCGTGGAAAGAACTCAAGGGATCCTAGAGTTAATACATTTCAAGATGCAAACATTCCTAGACGTCCTTTAGGACAGAGACCCGAAACAGCCCCTACAAATAACTCAAATTTTCCACATGGCTTCCCCGGTGGATTGGGCGGAGGGGGATTTGCACCCATGGGATCATCAGCTAGGTTTGGTAACTTTACACTTTCCACTGCATTTGGTGGTCTTTTCCCATCGTTATTTAACGTTAATGTACATGGATTTCCTGCTGCGTCCATGTATGGACATGCCTCAGGCTTCTCCCACGGCCATGGCCATGGGCATTACTCTGACATGTTCTACAGAAGCCATGGACATGGGTATTCATGGAGTCAAAGCTCTAGGCAGGACACTTCTTTAAAGATGCTGCTTTTCTTCGTCTTGTTCTGTGTCTTTGTTGCTGTCATTGGGTTATAGAATTTTTAAGTGTCCTAAAATGCCACTGTGAGATTTAAATGGTTGACATGGTGGAGGCCATAAGAAACTCCATTACAATTCTCTAAACAGTAAGTGTGACTGGTATAACATGTAATATGTTGTACTCCAGTTACAATGTATTGCAAGTCTTATATAGTACATTGTTTGTGTGATTTTCTGAACAACAGAGTGTAATATTCATGACATAATACTACTAAAAAGCTAGTTCAAATATACTCACTGCTTTGTATTGTATAGTACATTGCTTGTGTGATTTCCGAACAATAGAGTTTGACATAATGGGAGTTGGGACAAATGCAAGGTAACTTAGCATGATGGTTTGTGTGAATTTGAAGCCTAGTTCAGTACAAATTCTGACATTCGCAGAAAATGTTTCTGGACAAGTTTGAGAGTTTTGTGCAGCGGGTTATCCTACTGAAGGCGTCTACTCCGTTCCGTATCAGTTATGAGAGAGATACGCTAGCGTCCCTGTAATTACTCACACAAGCAGGCGTTATCAGATAGGTATAACTATTGTTCCTGTCATTGCGCTTCCTTGTTCGTAAACAAAAACAACTAGAAAGATCCATGTCTAACTGTAAAAATGGGTCTGCAGTAGATTATTGACAAGCTATGTGCCCGATTCTCTTGGTCATTGACTGACATTTGGAAAGAAATGCACCCCCTGGTCCATGTTACATACATTTCATTTTAGTTTTTACTACACTACTTGGTCATTTTATAACTAATACCTATCAGCAACAGGCCTGGAAGGGAAAAGCCTCATAAGGAATGTCAGCAGTGACCAAAGACACAAAACACCCAGTGCCTGGAAAGTCACCACCATCGACAGTAACGCTCCGCTTTTTTCTAACATTTTAGGAGTCACCGACGCATCCTTCATAGAGAACATTAACTTCTCAATAAAGTGAAGTGCCTTGGTCAACTGATATATTCGGTAAACCTGTATGGAGAAACCAAATACATCAACATGAAGGCCAGAGGAGGAGGGTATAATGGATTCTGAGAAGGAGATGATGGTCACGTACCTCAAAGATTATTGGGACTATAGGCCAACTAGAGGATCCTCGGGATTCAAGAGTTAGCTCAAACACATACTGAGCTAAACAGCCGAGTAAAAAGGGGGCCACTGCAACTGCAGCTGGTGGGCCGAGGGCTGGCCAAGTCACGTAGACGATAAAAATAGGAGCTATCACCTTGAAACCCATTGTAAAAAATGCAGATGACAAGTACCCTTTAAGACCTGTGATGAGGCCCCACCTCTTCGCACTGAATTGCAAATACGGCTTCTGAACACGATCTGTCACCAATAGAAATGCAGCAAGGCCAGCATAAAAGGCAACCTCAGATGACAAAGATGCCACGATTTCTGCAAATAGTTAACAAAACAAAGCTGTTTAAATGAAAGTAATAACTGATAACAAAAATCTAACAGCGCTAAACTGATCCAGGACATAAGGAATTTCACCTACAACAACACATAGATGTAAACACAGGAGTCGAAGGTTCCAAAACCAAAATAATTTATCTACCAAAGGTTAATGAATCAGTCAATATATAAGGGATTCGGTAATAATCAATGAAGAACATTTCATCTTTTGCACAAAGCAAAGCTCTACCAGTTGGCACACTTGTACATATCTAGGTCATTGTGAATCCTACTAATTGCAAGTTGTTTCCTGCTGATTTTATCATCATAAGCATTAGGCAACATATTCCATTTCAAGCTTGTAAATTACATTACACATTGTCCAAAAAACTCAACTATAATCTCAACATGTAAATTTTTGAATAAGGAAAGAAACGCATACCAGCAAGTATTTCATTTCTAAAATAGGCATCAATGAAGTTGGCAATCAGAAACTGAGGAAGCACCAAGGAAGCTATGAACGCCACTGGCCCCAAAACCCATAAACGCGATCCGGTTCCTTCTTTGAAGGGCGCGGATTCCAATCTACTCTCTTCCACCATCTGATGAGTCAAACCGTGAAAAGAAACAGAGCCTGATTTACCACGAAACGGCTCCACCTCGTCGAGGGTATCGGATGGGTAATTGAATGCTGATTTGTCCAAGGGCTTGGGACTGGAACTGGAAGCGCATTTGATACGTCGGAGTTTTGAGCACTGTGCAAAAGTACGATATACGAGTGATGTGGATTGGTGAGTGTGAGGAAGTGGGAATGGTGTTCTGCGAGGGGGAGATGGAGATGAGCATAATGGCGACCGCAACGCCATCATCAGTTTTCGTGGAAGCTTCGAGGCGAGCTGGGTTTAGGGTTTATGAGGAGGAGGACTCTGCAATTGAAATTGATATACTGATCCTAATAAATGATTTTTTAAAAGTCCGACCCTATGTTGGATCCTAAAATTAAGGGCCAACCCAGATTGCCGATTCGGTCTTCAAAGCCCTTGCAATACTCAGCCATAAAGGCGACTTTACGCTTGATATTTTGAGATAAGTCCGGTCCAACCCTAATTTTTTTCAAAAGCCCTCTCAAAACTTCATTTTGTTGAACCTTACGCCTTTTCATTAAGTTCAGGACTGACCCTGCCCAAAAACAGCAACTAGGAGACGACCTCGACACTAACACACCCATCTGTCCAACATAAGACAAAAATACACCAATAAAACGAAGAACAAATACCTTATCAAGTCTACAAAATAAATTGGACAAAGTCTATTCGACAGCTTCCTGGAACAGGCTCCACACTAAATTTAGCGACTAGGCAAGCCTCCCTCAACCAGCAGCAGGCATGAGCATTTTTTAAAGGAAAGAATCCACCCCTGCCGATTGTGTAGATTTTTTTTGGGATTGTGTAGAACCTTGACGGATAAAGGAGGACTTCAAATAGAACTGATGCAAATTATAAATTCTCTCTCTTCCTCTGTTAATCGAAAGAGTATTTTCTTCTAAGTGAAAGCTTAGGAGTACCTTTCGCTTTGTCATCGCTTAAGTCTTTCAGGAGTTCAGTGAGATAGTGCATTTGAAGCTGGTCACTCTGTGGCATGGATCGAGAGAGGCTGGAGGAGGCAGTAGACTCCATAACGGACAGGCTTGATGGTAAGCTAATAGTATCCCTTGAAGACAATGACTGGAGAAGGATATCGGAGGAAGGTAAATGGACAATATCGTTGTAAAGCTGGCGAATGGAATGCCCTTCAATATCAAAGGCCTAGCTAATGTCTTGACGAACATTTGGAACATGGAGAACAGAGTCAGCTTTGCGGAGTTAGCAAACAACATGGCGCTGGCAAAATTTAAAACGGAAGGAGATATGAAGAAGATCCGAGACGGCAGATCATGGCTGTGTATGGATTCCTTTATCATTATGCAAATAGTGCCATGGGCGGATCCACATTGAAGCTAATGGGGGCAGCTGCCCCCACTCATTTTTTTTCAATTTCTCAATTTTAATAGGATAATTGGCTTAATGCATTAATAATTTTAACATTTGCCCCCAATAATTTTTATACCATGCCCCCAATAATCCAAGAATAAATTTAAATTTATTATAATACTCTTAATTATGTAAAAATTTTACTTAGTTTCAGTCCACTTTCAGCCGAGTTCAATATAGATTAAAACTCACTTAAAAGAAAAATCAAATTTTATTAACAATAACTCGTTTTTCACCCGTATCAAATCCTGCATAGGCGAATTTGACAAAAAAAAATCTTCGAAAAGCTTCATTGCGACAAAAGCACTTCTGAAGAATTTTTTTGCCTCCGGTCAAAAAAAATGCTGGATCCGCCACTGAATAGTGCTCGGATCTTGAGCCAGAGGAATTCAAAATGGATCGGCTTGGAGTGTGGGCACAAATGCATAACCTTCCGGTGGGAGTAGTAATGGACGACAAGGAGTGTGGCGAGAAGCTAGCAGGGAATATAGGAAGGTTTATTAAAGTGAGCCAATCAAAATCGAAAGGAGCCAGAAAGATGTTCATACGAGTTAGAGTGGAGATAGATATTGATAAGTCGTTAGTCACGGGGTTCTTCCTCAGACGCCTGAATAGAGACCCGCTCTGGGTGACTGTGAAATACGAGAGGTTGCCGGAGAACTGTGCCAAGTGTGGAAGACTAAGTCATGAAACGGAAAAATGCAAACAAGGGGTAGCACCAAGGCAGGATCAAGAGTATAGGGCAGATGGGGAAAGTGGAGGAAATCAGATAACTCTGAATTTGAGAAGTGTAGAGAATGATGAGCATATGGAGAATGGGGAGAGGAGGAACTCTGACGGTGGCCGGATTTGGAAGGAGGGGCTCATAGCAGTAGGTTCCAACAAGGAACTGGAATGTTCAGTGATCTCAAAGGCTGAGGGCAAGCAGACGGCAGGCGAGGGGCTCGAGTTCGACGTACAAGACAAGGGAGCGGTTATGTCAGTAACCTCGAAATCTGTAAAGGAGGGAACGGTGAAAGACGGGACAGAGAGGGCTGTACGAGGATCTGCAGGATTCGGCATAGGAAAAAACAAAAAGGTGGCAGAAAGAAAAGACGAAGAGCTGGTTGATGCAAAATGGATGGACTTGGACAACAATGTGGGCTAGAACTTTCAACCGTTAGGCCGAGAGTTGGCAGATGGACTTGTCACGTGGGATCAAGAATGGCAGGCTTTTGTGAGATCAAAGAAATGAAAGGAAGGGCAGACAAGAACGAACGAACGAAAGAAAGAGAGGAGATTGCAAAATTGAAATTGGGTAAGGTGAGATTTCATCCCTATCACGCGAGGCGGAGTACCGAAGAAGACGATGGCAACAAAATTGGGAAGTTCTCTGAGCAAATTCAAGCGGCGGGGTCTGCGGAACAGCCCTGTCGACAACCATGAAGGCCATAGTTTGGAACTGTCGTGGCTTAGGGGGTGTTGCGACAGTTCGGAGTCTTGCCAATTTGGCGAGAGTCAATAACCCTCAGTGGATTGGTCTGGTAGAAACGAAAGCTAGGAGGGGAAGATTGGAGCATGTTCAGAGGGACTTAGGGCTTCAGAATGGGTTTGGAGTCGACAGTAGAGGAAAGGCTGGTGGGTTGGCTTTGTGGTGGACATGAGAAATAACAATTGCAATTAAGAGCTTTTCGGATCACCATATTGATGCTTTGGTTGAAGGAGAGGAGCCCTTTAGAATCACTCTTTTCTATGGCCATCCAATAACTAGCAGAAGAGGAGAATCGTGGAGCTTGTTGAGGAGGCTTAAGGCTGTCTCGGACCTCCCTTGGTTCATTGCAGAAGACTTTAATGAAGTTTTGTTTGGCTGGGAGGTGAGGGGCAAAAGGCTGCGAGGCAAATGACAGATGACAAGTTTTAGAGAGGTACTGCAAGACTGCGATATGATGGATCTAAGCTATAAGGGATCCCATTTCACGTACTCTAACAGGAGAAAGGGAGTATGGGAGACTAAGGCGAGATTGGATCGAGCTCTAGCTAATCAGGGGTGGAGAGATTTATTTCCAGATGCGGAGATTTGGCATGGAGTTACTGTGTTTCAGATCATGCGTCGTTACTAATAAAAGGAAAAGAGAGAAGGGATGGAGAAGGTTAAAAATGTTCAGATTTGAACCTATGTGGATCAAGCACGAAAATTATAAAGAGGCGGTAAGATCCTGTTGGGAATCATCAGTAGCAAACAATGTTCCATTATCGAGCTGTTTAAGGGGATGTGCAGGGTACAAAGAACTTCGGGCAAGTTAAAACAAAAATTACCCAGGTGAAGGAGGAGTTGGCCAAAGTCAAGGAGATGGTTAGAACAGAAGAAGCAATAGTCAGAGAAGCGGAATTGAGTTCAGAGCTAGATGAATGGCTGCTGCGAGAAGATTTATTCTGGAAATACAGATTAAGGGCAGACTGGTTAAAAGAAGGACACAAAAATACAAAGTTCTTTCATCTTAAGGCTTCCCAAAGACGAAGGATTAATAGAATTAAAAGGTTGAAGAACAGCAGGGGAGAATGGACCACAGATGAGGCATACCTTTGTGATGTGGTAATTAGACACTTCGAAGGCATCTATAGTTCTAGTAGACCAGACTCGAATGGGCAGGTGTTAAGAAGTTTGGAAATTATTCCGAACAGAATTACCCAGGAAATGCAATCTCACCTTAATGCTTGCTTCTCGGAGGTGGAAATTCAAGATGCAGTTTTCCAAATGTGCCCTACGAAACCACCGGGTTAAGATGGTTTCTCTGCAATATTTTTTCAGAAGAGCTGGAGTCTTGTGAAGGAGCGTGTAGTCAGCAATGCGATGAAAATGTTGAGCGAAGGCAGGCTGGAAGATGGGGTTAATAAAAGACACTGATTACCTTAGTGCCTAAGAGGGAGAACCCAGAAAAGATGGAAGAGTATCGTCCAATTAGTTTATGCAATGTGCTAGTGAAGATGGTAACCAAAGTGCTCGCTAATAGGCTGAAGACCATTCTCCCAGACATCATCTCAGAAAGTCAAAGTGCCTTCATTCCAGGTAGATTAATCAAGGACAATATCCTTGCTGCTCATGAGTATTACATTATATTAAAACTAGAAGTAGACAGAAGATGGGATACTTTGCATTAAAGTTAGACATGAGCAAAGCGTATGAGAGGGTGGAATGGAATTTTCTTAAAGGTATGATGAGGAGATTAGGTTTCAATGAAGGTTGGATAAATTGCGTAATGAGCTATGTTAGGCCAGTGTCTTATGTAGTAAGGGTAAATGAGCTCATTACAAATGAGTTTTGGCCGAAAAGAGGGATTAGGCAAGGAGATCCATTATCTCCTTACCTTTTCCTTATTTGCTCAGAGTGGCTCACAACAAAGTTGAAAATGATGCAAGATTCGAAGAAGCTGAAGGGAGTCAAAATCTACAGAGGAGCTCCAGAAGTTACGCATCTTTTATTTACGGATGACAGTGTCTTTTTCTTAAAGGCTGAGGTGGGCAACGCTACAAACGTGGTGGAAGTGCTAAAGGACTATGAGCTAGTTTCGGGGCAGGTTATAAATTTTGACAAGTCTGAAATATGCTTCAGTAAGAATGTTCTAGCAGAAGTTAGAGGAAGTATTTGCAGCATTTTGGGAGTGAAGCAAGTGGAGAAAATTTCAAAGTATCTTGGTCTGCCAGTTATGTTCAGTAACAATAGATCAGAGCTGTTCAAATTTATTATCGAAAGGATATGGAGCAAAGTCCAAGGTTGGAAAGAGAAAACGCTATCAATGGTTGGAAAGGAAATCCTGGTGAAAGCAGTGATTCAGGCAATCCCAGTGTATGCGATGTCGTGTTTCAAAATTCCAGATTTGCTGATTAAAAGGATTTCCAGTATTGTCAACAAATTTTGGTGGAGTAATAGCAAGGAAGGAAAAGGAATACACTGGTGCAAGTTTGAAAAAATGTGCAAGGACAAAGCTGTAGGTGGTCTGGGTTTCAGAGATCTTTCCTTATTGAATGATGTTTTGCTAGCAAAGCAAGTTAAGAGAATTCTAGACAGACCATAGAGCTTCGTGAGCAGACTTTTAAAGGCCAAATATTTCAAGGCTTCAAGTGTGTTTGACAGTCACTTGGACCCTAGACCTTCGTTGGCCTGGAGGAGTATCTGGAATGCAGTAAGGATAATTTCTCAATGGATTATTTTTAGCGAAGAAGATAGCAAACCAGTCAGGGTGTTAGAAAGGAACGGTGTATTCTCTCTGAAACCAGCATACATGAGGTTAAAGGAGGTCGAGGAGCAGAAGGTTGCAGAGGAGGTGGGTGAGCAATCGGATAAAAGGAAGATGCAACTCTTTTGGAAGATGCTATGGAGGCTAAAGGTGCAACCAAAGGTCAAGATTTTCGCTTGGAGGCTCTTTTATGAGTATCTTCCCTCAGCAAGTAATCTGGTGAAAAGGAATTGTAAAGTGCAGGAGAGGTGCCAGACTTGTGGATTTCGCAACGAAACAACTACTCATTCGATCAATCATCCATCTTTGGTGACTGTTTTTATCAGCTTAACTGTCAAATTTCATCTTTAAGTAAACATGAAAGTTGTAGAGCATTCAATTAGATTTCTATACATATATGGATCATCTTCAACGGATACCGAATGACGCCTCTACGGGCTTTAGAAGATTGGCTCGGACCCCTCAATTTTGGCAACTTTCAATTAATCATCTATCTTTTGTCGTTATTGTTATCGGTTTAACCTCCGAATTTCATCTTGATCAGTTAAACATGAAAGTTATAGAACATTCAACTAGCTTTTGATTCATATGTAGATCATCTTCAATGGACATCGGGATGACACATTTATGAGCTTCAGAAGGTTGGTTGATCATTAGCGGATCTTGTTGTTTGAAAAAAAATCGCCGGATCATTAGCGGATCTTTTTTTGCCGTATCCGACTTATATCATTGTTGTTCGAAATTTTATTTTTGGAACTCCCCTCGGACGAAGCTCTGAATCCGCCACTGCCTCCAACGAAACAACAATACTATCAAATAGAACCCCTCCCGTTTTCAACTGTATCATTTGCCCCATCACAGCCTCTCTTCATGGGTCTTTTTTTGCATCTGAGAGTAGAGGTGGCAAAATGGATCGATGGATGGATTCATGGATAAATTAAACGGTTCGCGAATTAAATGGATTTAATCCGTTAAGATCCATTAGTGTTAATGGATTAAACGGATGGATCACTAACGGTTGGCGGATTAGCGGATGAATCCATTTGATCCATTATATCAATATAACCATTTTAATCCATTTACTCATTTAATCCATTTATTTTAAATGTGTATCAAAACTTTTTATGAATGGTACGATGTATAAAGATCATTCTTTCACATGTGTCGTTCTTTGATATGTATAAACACAAATTTACTGAAACTAAACAATTTAAATTGAGTTACTGATAATATCAAATTGTCGTATTTTTCTAATTAATTTTAATCAATTTAGACATTTGCTGCTTTAAAACATTGCTTGGAGCAAATGAAAAATCCGATGGAAACAAGCTATATATCGTTGCGTAGATAACTCAAAGCTCTACAACTCTCTAGTTTGCACCGAAAGCAGAATGTGTCATTTAGAAGGTCGAAACACGAGCCAGAGTCATATATAAGTGTGTATCGCTACGAAATCTGCAGTTGCGCCGACTTTAGCTCGTGTTTCAACCTTTTAAACAACCTTTTCTGCTCTCGATGTAAACTAGAGAGTTGTAAAGCTTTGAGTTAGCTACGCAACGACGTATACCTCGATCCGATCTTTCATCTGTTCCCAGCACTCATTTGAAACATCAAAGGTCTAATCTGCCGTTAACAGTGTTATTTTCTTGAACCCTCACAAATGTTATATATTCTTTAATACGTCCGTTTAATTTTTCATACAAACCAACCAAAAAAATATGTATTTTAATAATTTAATTGAAAAGATAAAATATAAAAATCTGTTTGATGGACTAATGATAAATCTTTTTGATGGATTAATAATTGCTTAAAGAAATAATGGTTACTTTTAATCCGTTTATTAATGGATTGTTAATGGATTTGGATTGATTCAATCCATTAACTAAATGGATGGATAACGGATGAATTTTCATGGATGGATAATGGACGGATAATAAATAAATTTGCCACCTCGAGCCCATCATAATTAATTGATAAGTAAATTATCACTTAATTAAATAACACCTCCCCCCGCCCCCATCACATCCAGTGCTGCGCAGCTAAATGCTGCCAGCAGCGGAACGACAGCGTTTTATGCTTCCCCAAAGTTTTAGCAAATATGATCACGTGACTTTTTCTCTGATTCATTTCACAAACTCTATTCAGCTATTCCCAATCTCTTAACTTTCTTTTCAATATTAGCTTGAAAACATATCGGGCTTGCGAGATGCAACCTGACCAGAGACAATCCGAACAAGATCGAGAGATTGACTCGCTTACAGAATCTCACCATGTCGATTCAAGCTCTAACATGAAAAGCTTGAAGCAAGTGGAGTTGTAATCGAACTCGCTAACGTGAGTGTTTCAGCAACAATAAGTCATAAAGCCGCAAATTAATTTTTGCATCGAAACCTTCATCTTATTTCTCCGATCACTGACAACCTTCTTCTTATACTCTCTCATTTACGCATCGAAATTCATGCTCAGTTCCAACCCCAGCCCTAAAACCAATTCCTGTTACACAACCATCTCAACCAGAATCTACAAAAAAAAGATCACGAAGTTAAACAGAAAAACAGAGTATGTAGAACTCGGAGGGAATTTCTGGGAAGATTGGGCGTGATTTAGGATGGTTGATGGTGGGACTCCTCTCGTATACCATTATTGTACTTTTTTTGTGAGGCCTGGAAGAGACTGTAAGCTTTTATTTGTGCAGGTCAAAAAGCTGCAGCAGTTTGCCTTGGTTTGGTTTTAACTTTTAAGTTAAGTTTTATGAGAGAAGGTCACGTGATCGGAGTGAAATTATATTTTTTTAAAAGAAAACGTTGTCGTTTGCAATTGGCTGCATTCGGCAGCGCAGCACCCGATCTGCATCCCATTTTTGTTATTATTCACGTGCATAAATTAATAAAGTCAACATAGTTGGCGGACGAGCCATCGGATTGGGCAAAGTTCCAACCAGTTTCGATTCCCGTGTATAAAGGGTGATCACATAGTTGTCCCGGTTGTTATCCATTAAGATTAAGGCCTTAAATTTTTTTAGTAAAAAACATTTTTAACTCACAATCACATACACACTAATCCATTGTTTTTGTTTATTTTTCTCGACAACACATACACGGATACATGTACATGTGATCAAATTTATCAGCATTGACAAAGCGCTAAAAATGAGGATAATAATAGTAGTAGTGGTGAGCAGACGATGCAGCTAAATAATCTCATCTCGGAAACCCACGCAAACTAGTCTCTTTACTTCCCCATGAATTTATTAACCGGACAAAAAGCTGCACACATCAAAGAGGAAAAAAAAACAACAATAGAAAACACGTTTTCTAAAAGCTGCCAAACAAAAAGGAGTCTTGCTGCCGGTGGGCAACAAAACATGTACCGTCCGGAAAGGCCCAGCCACCACTGATCTAGCAGGCCTCCAACACATGGTTTGATGGAAAATGAGTGTTTGGACGGAGGTGCGTGGAGTCCATTTTCATCTTAAAATAAAACCAATCAACAACATATGGTGTTTAATACATGCACCAACTCACTAATTAATTGTGAGGTTACCCCACATACATAGCCTTCCCTCCCTCCATCCCCTTTTATTTAATTTTGACACAACAGTCAGTCCAGCAAAAGTAAAACGCTACACAATAACCAGTTGCCATTTTTGTAAAATACTACTATAAAATGGTGGGGAAAAAATGCAAAATTTAATTGTAAAGCAAGGATATTCAAAAAAAAACCTGAACATAAAACACAAGTTATATAATATCATTGTTATAGATTGATTTTCACTTAGTTATAGCCTTACTCTATTCATTAACTCTATTTATGTGTAACTATATTCTCAAACAGGTCACTAAAACACAACAAAACCATATTCTAGTGTATTTTCTTTATCTTAAGATGAGGTGAGGTTGGCCTATTGGGGATGAACATAAGGTGGGGATCTCTTTATTGTGTCCTGGTTTATTTAAGCAGACCTTTTGTTTTGTTTCATTTAATTTATTAAAAGACACAGACTTTTCATATTTTTAATTCCTATCCACAAATCCAAATTCCCAAGAAGAAGAAAAAAAAACACCACATGGGATTTGTTTCATTAAATTGCGTACCTGATTTTCATAATTGATACCTCCTTTGTCTTCCCCCTCCGCTCCCACTATGCTCTCCATCCCTCTCTTTCTGGGTCTATATATGCCACCTACTCGGCATTTCAGACACTTAACGGTTCAGCTTCAATCCCTGAAAGCAGAAACCATCCCTGCTACACACACTTTATTCATTCCAAAGTCCAAGTTTAAAGATATGGCGACTTTACATACTCCCATCAAGTCTCAGTTCCAACCCAGTCCGCAAAGCAAAGTGTGCATTCAGAATACTGCATCCAGGAGGAGCCTTAAATTTGCCACAGGAAGGCGGTTTTATACACAAGCTTCTATAACCCAACCACCATCAATATCAGTCGCTCAATCTGAGCCCACCACAGAAGAACCAGCTGCCAGGCTACCAATCAGGACCATCCCAGGTGACTATGGCCTCCCCATTCTCGGCCCGATCAAGGACAGACAAGGCTACTTCTACACCGAAGGGGGACGAGATGCATTTTTCAGCTCTAAAGTCCTCAAACACAACTCCACAGTCTTCAGAGCCAACATGCCACCAGGACCATTCATCTCGAAGGACTCCAGAGTCATCTTCCTACTAGACGGCAAGAGCTTTCCGGTCTTGTTTGACAATTCCAAAGTGGAGAAAAAAGATCTCTTCACAGGCACCTACATGCCTTCCGTCGAACTCACTGGCGGCTACCGCATGCTCTCCTACATGGACCCGGAAGAGCCCAACCATGCTAAGCTCAAACAATTAATCTTCCAGCTTCTCAAATCCAGCCGCGACAGGATCATCCCTGAGTTCCACACCAGCTTCACCAACTTGTTCGATGAGCTCGAAACTAGTTTAGCCACTAAAGGCAAAGCCAGCTTCCAGGAAGCCAACGATCAAGCCTCCTTCAACTTCCTAGCAAGATCTCTTTACGGAGTGAATCCAGCCGACACCAAGCTCGGCCTCGACGGTCCCAAAATTGTCCAAAAATGGGTTCTGTTCCAGCTAGGTCCCGTCCTAACCCTAGGGCTCCCGAAACTGATCGAAGAGCTCACCATCCACTCCTTTCGCCTCCCGCCGAAGCTCATCAAATCAGACTATCAGAGACTTTACGATTTCTTCTACGAATCTGCAACTCCGATTCTGGATTCGGCCGCTGAGAATGGAATATCCAGAGAAGAAGCCTGCCACAATCTTGTGTTCGCCACATGCTTTAACTCGTTCGGCGGAATGAAGATCTTCTTCCCTAACATGCTCAAATGGATCGGCCGCGCCGGACAGCACCTCCACACAAAGTTAGCCACCGAGATCCGCTCCGCTGTCAGATCCAACAACAACCAGGTCACCATGGCCGCAATCGAGCGCATGCCGCTCCTCAAATCCACCGTCTACGAATGCCTCCGCATCGAGCCGCCGGTGCCGCTCCAGTACGGTAAAGCGAAACGCGATTTGATCATCGAGAGCCACGACAGCGCGTTCGAGGTGAAAAAAGGAGAGATGATGTTCGGATACCAGCCGTTCGCGTCGAGGGATCCGAAATTTTTCGAACAGGCGGAGGATTTTGTAGCGGAACGGTTCATCGGCGACGGTGAGAAGCTTCTGGAACACGTGCTGTGGTCGAACGGTCCGGAGACGGGGACGCCGACGCTGTCGAACAAGCAGTGCGCCGGGAAGGACTTCGTGGTGCTGATGTCGAGGCTGTTGCTGGTGGAGTTGTTTTTGAGATACGATTCGTTTGAGATTCAGGCAGAGAAGTCGGCGCTGGGTGCCGCCATTACTGTGACGTCACTGAAGAAAGCATCCTTCTGAAACTGAGTTGCGGGGCTAATTTGAATATAATGAGAACATTGGGGATGTTTTTAAAATATATGGCATATTTGTTTTATATCATTTTATTAGGGAAAATTTTCTAAATTGCTTTCCTTTTCAATTGCACTCAATTTTCAGATTGATTTTCTAATTTACACTAGTTTTCTAAGATGTTGTTCGGGACGGCGTCTTAACATTAAGACGGCTCCCAGTAACATCGTCTTAAGCTGCGTGACATTATTAATGAGTCAGCAGGCTGATGTGGATTGTTTGAATTAATTTTTTTATTTGGACGCCGTTCCAATCAACGGCCTAGTTTGATCGAAGTTTCGAGCCCTAATTTTTCTCTTCCTCGAACTGCTCCATCCCAAAATCGAATCCGCTCTATGCTCTGTCCGCGCACTACTCTGGACTGCTCCATCGCCATCTCTGACTCGTCTGTCCATCGTTCGACTCTGCTCCATCTCCGCCGGACTGCTCTGCTCCATTGCTTGTCTGTCCTCCACCATCTCCAGTAAGCTCCATGACACAATCTTACATTACAAGTAGTGTTGTATTTTGGTGTTGTGTAAGAAAATCAGTGTGAGCTCTTGGTGTTTGTTTGGTTGTTTTTTGTTTGTTGATATAAGCTCTTGGTGTTTGTTGAAAATCAATGTGGTGTTTTGTTTCATGTTGTTTTTAGTTGGTTCATTGTTTGTAGTTGTTTTCTCGATGTAATTTTCAACTATACATGTCTCGGCTAAGTTTTTGTTTTATCCTATCTTTTTAGCAATGTTATTTGCCCAAGTCATTCATGTATTTTAAAATGGATTGTTGATGGTTTTATGTTACATGTTATCATGTAATTTTTTATTCATCACTTATGTTTGATGGGCTTATGTAATTTGGTGTACCGGTGATGGAGTGCGCAGGTTTTATATGTTTCAGTGGTTTTTTTTTGCAGGTTTATTAGGATTTAAAGTGAAACAGTATTGACCTGCCCATAATTCAGGCTAAAACGCTGTCCACGACAACCTCTTGATCTGAAACCAACAAGCCATTGTTGTGGACAGCGACTTAACACTTGGGGTAATATTCAGGACGCCGTTAGTAGCAGCGACTTAGTCCTGTGATAACACAAGCCACAAAACAAACCCAATGAGATTGAAATCTATTAAAACGCTTCTAGTGACAACGTCTTAATAATAAGACACTATGGCGGATAGCGGCTTAGTCTTGCGAAAAGACAATGCTTCTGACCTGCCACTGAGTATGCATTAAGTCGGTCGGCTGAGTATAAGTCGATGTCCAGCGGATAGCGGCTACTGCTCTTTGGCAATATTATGCCACATAACTGATATTTAGGGCGCGAAAGACCACTCAGCTTAAGACGATATTGCTGGGAGCGTCTTAATGTTAAGACTCCGTTCGGAAAAGCGTCTTAGAAAACTAGTGTAAATTGAGAAATCAATCTAGAGATTGAGTAAAATTGGAAAGCAATCTCTATTTTTTAGCATTTTGGAAAATATTCCTTTTATTAGCTGCTATTGAAAATAAAACAAATTCTCAATAATAAGATTCCATGTCGCTGTATCCCAGGCATTTCCCAGCAGATCACAATTGTAACGGTTTATTATACAAAAAGAAAGAGCAATTTGTAAATAAATGTATCATGAAACTCATGGAATATTAAAGAAATAAATCAAATTTTTGATCAATTAATTTTTTGCTTTCCACAAATCGAATTTATAATTTAATACGAACAAAGTTAAACTTTTAAAATATTTTCTACGGTTCGTTATATTATTCAACTAATTATCTACTTAATGAATCATCTCATTCATCAGTTGTATATGAATCAGAGAATAATTTGATGTGTGTGATAATTATTTACTTATTTAGTTATTTGAAGTCTTTGAATTGGGAATTCTTCTGCCAACAAGGTGGTGGATGAATTGGTTGAGCACTTGCCTTGCAATATTTTTTTTGAAACATTATTTTATTCGATTAAAAAATATGCAAAAAAAAAGGATTAAGACCAAACATAGTTCGGATATTTCTCCTTAGGACAGGAACGAGTTGAAGCTCGAATCACGTTCACAGTCGCATTGAAAGAGATCTTACGGGGCCGGTGATTCTTGTATTGCCAGGAGCGCTATGAAACGTTGTGAATGTATTGACCTCCTCATTGAAAGTGTTCTCTGTGTGAGATTTGGATAAGGCTTTCAGCTTTAAGTCTACCTCCTTCTGGGAGTCACACTTGAGCACTTTAGTCGATATATTTGTACCTGACGCAGCTAAATCGCGGGATGTCTCTTCAAGGGCTTGACCTTGGTTTCTTATTATGGACACTGATGTCTTGTGCACTTGCCTTGCAATATGTAAAGTTTGTGTTCAAACCCCAATGTGACACTTTTCCTTCCACAATTTTGCGGAATTTTCCTAGTCCCACCTATGGTGCGGACTCTTCGTACGTCCTCGTCCCTTGTGGACATTTACAGGTACTACCCTCTCGCGAGGTGTGCTTAAACAGCGCTAAGGTCATTCCGTCTTTCCATGGAGGTGTTTGTCGGTTTGTGAGGTTTAAAGTTAGAGGTGCTGAGATGGCATGCGTCGGGTGGTGCCCTTTACTTGGCATTGCTTCAAATATGCTAGAAATATATATGTACCCAATAAATATCTTGTATGCGATGTATTCCTTAATATGTCATATATGAGATATAAACCCACTATAAAAAAGAAGGGAAAAGTACACATTGGTGCCCCGAACTACCGACATTTTCCAATTGAAGGTCCAAACTATCAATTATTTCAATCATAGACAAAGTAAAAAATAATTTGACGAATTTTTGAATACAAGGCACCATAGCTTTACCGTGATTAAATTGTGAACTTAATCATGTGAACCCCATTAATAACGACTCAATAAAAATGTCTATGGGTGTTAAAGAAGTAAGATCGATTAAATGTGTTAAGTGTTTATGATGAGATCATTGGGTTATTTTCAACTATGTTCACATGATTGAGTTTGCAATTTAATTACGGTGTAGCTATGATGCTTTGTGTTCGAAAATTCATCAATTTATTTTTTATTTTGCCCTTGATTGGAAAAATTGATAGTTTGGACCTTCAGTTAGAAAAGACCAGTAATTCGAGGCACCATTTTTCCCTAAAAATTGAGCTATTCTACTCAATTGCATACCTTGTAGTATAGTTTACCAGCAAATAGGAGGGTGGTGTATATACACATAAGGGCATCCTTAATAGCACAACCTTTTAAAGATTATGCGTCCGATCTTTTATTTTACTCCCTTAATAGTTCGGTCTTGCTCGGCCGTCCATGAACGATCATGAATTTTGGGTATGGGACGATTGAACTCACGGCCGATCGTCACCAAAAAAAGCTTGCCACGTGTCATTTGTTGATTGAACCATACAAATCATATTATCATTTGTTAGATAAAACATAAAATCAAAACTTATTAAGACTATAATTGAAAAAATAGAAAGCAAAATTTTATAAAAAAATTACCAATAATTTTTTTTCTAGCTTTAAAAATAGAGACCCATTTTGCTATATATTTAGGTACAATAAATATATTTTTTGAAATATTCTAAGTACTAAAAAAATCCAAATTTATTAATAATATGTGAACAATAATTCAATTCTTAGATAATAGTAGATGTTATCATGTATTAAAATTAAGGGAGAAAAGTTTATGATCTTTTTTTTGTTTGTTCATTGTTTTTTTGATATGGGATACAAGTTGTACAAGATATCTCACAATGATACAATCTAGTACATTTATATCTACTAAAGCACAAGACAATGCGGTGTCTAATCCCATTTTTGTCCGCTTTATGAAGCATATCTTCAAAGGTCACAGAGCTTTGATCTGCTTTGTTGCTTCCGCACGGACGAATCCTTCTACACTCCTGCGAAGGGAGAACAATCATCCATCATCTACACTCCTGCGAAGGGAGAAAAATTGTCCTCGGGGCCTTGCTTTGCTCAATACCAACAAGTCCTCACACCTCTTGCTAGCTGGGGACAAGGGGATTTTACACTTTAATTAGGTGAAAATGGTGCATTGTGAGAGTTGAACTCACAACCTCTTGGTTACAAAGCCAAAGAGATCGCCAACTCAACTATCAATCCACATACTTATTTGTTTGTTCATTGTTTAAGCGGAGTAGTTGCGAAAAGATTGTAGGAACATAAGATTGTATAATGATCTTTTTTTTAAAGATCATTGTAAATGATGGCCTAAGGATTCAACTTTCCGGGTATGGATTTTTAAAAGACTTTCATTTTTTCTATTGTTCTGTTACATTCAGTTTTAATTTTATGAATAATTCATATATAATTTTTTTTTGATAGTGGGTTTACAAGTTTTACAAGATCATTATATTTCTTAATGTAATCATATCATCTAATACATTTTGTCTAACTGAAGCACAAGCCATGCGGCGTCTCAACCCATCCACTTTGAAGCATATCTTCTAGCATTTGACATGCTCATGTAAGAAGTCTTCTCCAGTATCTCCTGCGAAAGGGAGGAATAACAAGACCTCAAGTCCATCTCCAACATTTCCTGCAAAGGGGAGGAATAACAAGCCCTCAAGTATTTGAAGCATATCTTCTAGCATTTGACCTGCTCATGAAAGAAGACATCTCCAGTAATCAGTACCTCCTGCGAAAGGGAGGAATAACAAGCCCGGGGATGATGCATTGTGGAGTTGAACTCCCAACTTCTTAGATTTATTAGCCAACTCAACTACCACCCCACATGCAATTCTCATATAAATTATGTAAACAGTTATGCTTACTTGATTGTTTTTAGTGTATCTTTTAACAATGGTTTATATACAAATTCGTAGAGCATCCCCCAAAAACTCCTGTCTAAATCAAAATATGTCCATTGCCATCGCCCGTAATTGCTATCCGTTCTTGAAAATCAACACTCTTGTCCGCCGTTTGTCGACTGTCATTCGTCCCTGACCGTCATCTATCGACTGCTATCAAAGTTGTCCATTCGACGAGTCGGCATTGCCCATTCCGATAAGCTCCATCAAATCGTTACTAAGTCACCGGTGATTGATGTACATTGTTTGATCGTCCTATGTAGAATACTCGGTTATGATTGATTTATGTTTATTTAGCAATTTGATATCGACTCATTTTTTTGTGTGAAACAAAAGTAACACTAGGCTTAAGAGATTCTTGTCAATAGCGGCTTAAACAATACTTTAATGTAAATGACTAGAATGAAAAACAAATTGAGAAATTGAGTAGCAAACAAAACATATTGGTCAAGTGAGCAATTTAGATAATTTTCCCATTATTTCTCACTAGTCCCTATACTGGACAGATGGCTCTGACTTTAAACTGATAGCTGGGTTTTTTTTGATGGTGTTAGTTTAAGTTAGTAGGAATGATACGACCCGGCTTCACCCCTACCGAATCGGCTTTATGGGCACCCCCGTATCAGGCCTGCAGGCCATACATCCCAACCCAACAGTGGCCTGTTCCATTCATGGGACGCTGGCCGCATCGGCCCAAGCCCATGAAAATGGAACATTAATCCTGCAGGATGTTGGTAGTGGGACTTGAACACAAGACACCCACCACCCTTTAACAAGTGTTTTAGTGTTCACTTGTCACCAATTGAGCTGCAGCCCAATTGGTGACAAGTGAACACTAAAACACTTGTTAAAGGGTGGTGGGTGTCTTGTGTTCAAGTCCCACTACCAACATCCTGCAGGATTAATGTTCCATTTCCACAGCGTCCCATGAATGGAACAGGCCACTGTTGGGTTGGGATGTATGGCCTGCAGGCCTGATACGGGGGTGCCCATAAAGCCGATTCGGTAGGGGTGAAGCCGAACCGTATCAAGGAACTTGAACCTGGGCTTCTTTAACTGAACCATTTGCTTGCGTCCTAACATATACCTAGGTATTAAAGAAGTGATTACTGGGCCAGGGACGGGCCCATTCAGAACAAGCTCGGCTAAACCGAAGTGGCATTTTCGTAATTTAGTCAACAAAGGTTGAGGTTTTGTGATCTTGTTCATCTCTCTCATTCATCTTCTTCGTAGCTAAAGCTGTCTGTCTGGATCCGGTGAGATTACGATGACCCTTTTCCACTTTTTCAACTGCGCAATATTGACGTTCGGACCTCACGCTGTGTACTACTCAGCTACGCCTTTGTAAGTCCTTTTCTAGTGTACCGATTTGTTAGTCAATGTAGCTTTGTTTTCAATTTTCACTGCATAAGTTAGACCTACGCTGTGTTGGTCCGGTAGAAGCGAGATTAATGGAATTTGTTAGTCTGTCTTATTAATGTGATAACTGTTTTGTGGTGCTTTTTTTGGAGTTCATTTTGTGGTGTAAAGATGGAGTTCATTTTGTGGTGTGATTAGAGATTGATTTGTGGTTGGTGGAGTTTTGATTTACAATTCGAGGTCAGTCTGAAGCGGTAGACGTCAAATTAGGGATGTAAATGTAATGATAGTGCTGAAGCCGAACTATTTATTTTTGGTTTGTTTGCTAAAAAGCGTATGGTTTTGTCTCTAACGATTTCTTAGGAAAAGACGCACTGATTGGTATTAACACGGATAATGTATGTTGCAGATCGGAGTACGATACCCTTGGGACGTCCATTAAAACTGCTGTTGTTTATATCGTGACAGCTCTTGTTAAGGTTAGTGATGGTTTCATATGACTGGGAGCCAAATCTCTGGCTTGCTTATTAGTAATATGTTTTGTTGGTGTCCTTAACAGCTTGTTTGCTTAGCGACCTTCCTTAATGTCTCAGAGAATGACACGTTTGACCCATATCAGGTATTGGTAACCCTTTTTTTACTAGTTTATGGGATATGAAATGAAGGCTACTTTCTTTACAAATCAATTTAAACTTTTAACAACTATGAACAGCAACAGCCGCATATCAGACATTCATATGAGCTTGTATAGCTTTTTAATTGATCTTATAGTGACCGAGTAGTAGGTATTTAACAGCTTTTTCTTGACACTTGATGCTCACAGGACCGCAGTTAAGGCTTATGTATGTCTTTTACAACCGGGTTATAACTGTACAAAATGCTTTACTAACATATCTTAGGAGTTATATTGTGGAATGAAGTATAGTTGTAAATGTGAAACTGTGATAGTCCTAGTCACTATTTTATTTGTCAATCTCAGGAATTGTTGAAAGCAGTGATCGGTTTCATTGATGTTGCTGGACTTTACTTTGCGCTAACTCAACTAACACACCGAAACATATCTCAGAATCATAAATTTCAAGCTGTCGGACTTGGTAAGTTTTCTCTTCGTGCATTCAGTTGGCATTCATGGTATTGAATCGATGCAATGTCTGCCTTTTTCCTATTAATTGGCCAAGTTGAAAGAAAGAATACGTCTAATTTTAAAATTATCATTTTCCTTTTATTTAAAAACTAAGTATTCCGTAATCACAAATAAGTTCCCTGTGTTATTTGGCCGATTTGCACATCTTGATCTGAATATTTGAAATATTGAATAAACACTGAGAATAATTCAGAATAAATTTTTGCCCATATTGAACAAAATTATAATTCAAACTATATTGAGAGGTCACATTCTTGTTTTACTGGTAAATGTTATGACACTTAATGGTGCATTGGTGCTGCATTTGGCTGGGGCAACAGTGTATTGGAGTTGTTCATGTTTAATCTTGAAACTTCCACTACCTCACGAGTTGTTTACATACAGTTGGTATAGTGAATTTCTTAAGAGCTAATCTCATGTAGAACGTTCGCAATTTTATGAATCATGGCATAATTTCATTTGTCGAACATTTGTATCCTGAAGAATGGGCACCATCTTTATCTTGATCATTTGCATGTTCAGTTGCCTTTGCCTGTGTCCATATTTTTATATAAATGGTTCCTATAGGCCTCAAGGTTTGGATGTTTTTACAGGATGGGCATTTGCAGATTCCGTTCTGCATAGACTATTGCCTCTATGGGTTGGTGCTAGAGGACTTGAATTCACATGGGATCACATCATGCAAGGTCTTGAAGCAAATGCCAATCTGGTATGATTACTTTCCGGAGATCACATTTTCATAAGTCGTCATTCTAGTAGTACCTGTATCAGTTGAGTTACGATGGTCATGCTCTACCACTTCTAAATCCATAATTTTTTAGCAAATCATCTGGTTGAGTTTTTCATTTTATATTTGCAGGTTTTCAGCTTATCCCTTGCCGCACTGGGATCTTTGATATGGCTTAGGAAAAACAAACCCAAGGCTCTGATTCCCATAATCTATGCATGTGCAGGGATTGTTGCTACCATGCCTTCTATCACCAGGTACATGTTGACAACTTTGAAGCCCTATTCCGCGTCTCACAATTGCTGAATCTCTCTCGTTGATGCCATCTTTATTGGAATCATCCAGCATATGCAATTTACATTAACAATCAAGTTCCGTACTTAAACTTAAGACATCCACTGAAATTCAGTTTTTGTTACCATCATGGAAACCTTGTTTTTTCTGCCAGTACTTAGATTGTTTTTTTAATCTATTTTACAGCTATCTTAGACGAGGTCTTGGATGGCCCATCCCAAAAATTGTTACCTTCGAGCTATCGACCTCCTTTGTGCTTGCTTTCATCAGTTGGCAACTCTTTGCAGCATGTCAGAGACCATCCACTTAAAACATGGTAGTTGAAATAATCCTTCTGCCTTCCGATCGCTCAACTAGCTTTCAATGCTTCAGTGAAAGTTCTAGCTAGAAAGCTCAGTTCCATTGATGTTATGTAAAACATTTTCATCTACCTTTTTCGATTTAGTATCCAAGGTTTGATAAACATCAAAGCTCATGAATCAGTGGATCGCGTTTCTTTTTATAGACATCCTTTTAGCTCTTTCTCTGCATGAGACATTTTTGTATCTGCCTGTGATAAAAACTAACAGTGATTCATACTTTCCAAATAGTGATGATATTAACAATCCACGATAAATTTTTCTCAATCCTGCTAGTGTTCAGTCTACCTCCGATTATCAGATTATCTCAGATATGCCCGTCCAGACTGAAGTGTTAGATTATTTTTATATAATTTAATGTTGGGATCTTAATGTAAATATTATATGATGTGTATGCGATCATTATTTATAAATCACATATTAAAGTGATATACAAGTGATTTTAGAGTATAATTAAAGTTATGATCATAGAATTATGATATGCATACGTACCTGTTTGATAATAATATTTTTTTTAAGGGGAAGACCTCGTAATTATCAGAAAGTATGGCGGTTATGTACAACGCTATATTAAATGGTAGTAGTCCCCGGTCTTAAGTGGTATCTCAATTTACTTTCTCTCTCAAAAGTTCACTGGGGAAAGGGTATTGTGGAAAGACTGGAAGATCTACTGTCAGTGACAACCAGAAGAGTTCAAAGTCATCAAAGTAGATTTGATCGTCTACTGTAATTTTCTTGTGTGCTTGATTAACATGGATTTGGGGTATTAAAATTGTGGGTATATGAAATTTGTTATAACATGAAGCTTTTCATTAGCAATATGCATCTAAATATAAATATTCATCTTCTCAGCATCGTGCGAAGAAATTTCTTCATCACAAAACCACATTACATAGGGACTGAAGATAAATAACAGATTCTGGCAAAAGCATAATCTGCAAAGACCCTTATGTTCTCTAACATGACAAGTCTGCCAATGCTATCAAGGGAGGCATTGCAAATGACGGTGGATCATTTGCGAAAAGTGGGTAAACAGATGACCCATGCAATCTTTCTGAGTGGCCAACTCCGTATGCCATCTGTTTGAGGTTCTGATGTGTTATTTATCCTCTACAGTAATAGTTACATTAGCATTTCTTGTAGAATTTCCTATAACTTTTTGTGAGTGGGTGCGAGAATCGAGGAGGAAGTTCTATGAGGGGAAGTGCTACTCCTCCTCACGGGGGAGCATTTCTCATACAACATCCTACAATATAATATAAACTTTTTGTGCTTATTTACGAGAATCGAGGAGGAAGTTCTCAAAATGGGCACCGGTGTATATGCTCTTAAACTTCCTGGCTAAAGTACAGTTGTTATGAACCAGAATGATTATCAAACTTCAGTTCAGATGAAACTTTTCTTGCAGCTAGCCTTACTAGGAGGAGAGCGAGCAATGTTGGCCATGTCCTTGTTGGACAAAGTAGCTTCTCTATCCAGGCATTGACTAAAATGTAGAAACTGTGTTTCAAGTCTAAAAACCTCTTCTTCCAACACAGCTACTTCTGCAAGCAACTCCAGTGTCTATAATAAAGAAGAAAGATCCGGATAAACAAATCCCTCAATTCATGTGATGAAGTGAAATATGACTTACAAAAGTAGGCAAATAGGATGGAAGACGAGGCAGAGATCCGAGAGGCCTGTTGAATGCTCTTTTCAGAGCTCTACGAACATTCTCTTCATGTTTCAGCTTCCTTTTTAACCTCTCAACCTACACTACACACCAAATGCTTCAAAATAATATCTCTAGGCTAGGTAAAATCAACAATGATATTAAATATGAAAACACCATAATTAATCAATCTTGTGTTACCTCCTGCTGTAATGCAATCTGCCTCTCCTTCCCTGCTAGCCAATTCAGCACTGGTTTTGTATTCGGCGTCTTGGTGTATCCCTGCCTCTCAGCTTTCTCCTTCATGACAAAACACACACACACAATAGAAATCGGAAATTTGGAAAGCAGTGAATATCAGGAACTGGACAGATGAGGGTGTGACAGTTTCCTTCGATCAGTCAGGCGTAAGAACAAATACCTTCGTCGGATCTCGATTGTGCATCATCTTCAATAATCCGAATATAAAAAATCGAATCAATTCGGGATTGGGAAACGCGAGCTCTTCAGAATTGAATCGTCGAAATCAGAAAGAAGACAAGGTTTTCCAGAACCTGAATCCGAGCTGATTTGGCGGGAAAGTTCGAATATCAACAACAACAAAAAGCGAAACACAACGCTACGTTGAAAAAAATAAAATAAAAAAGCTTCAAGGCATCAATCTCTGAGAGCGAGCGTAGACTATGGAAACGCTAGCTAGTCTGAAGTGCATGAACTGCAAAAAAAAAAAAGAGAGAGAGACAACAGCAGCAGCAGCTTTATTACGAGGAAGACGAGGAGCAGTTATCTTGCGCACTTTAGGAAACTTCACGCGACTCTAGCTCCGGCTCCTTTGCACGTACATCACGTATGCCTAATTTAAACCGCTCACTTGTCGAACTTTGTAATTACAAATAGAGCCCCCTCGACTTGTGTTTAATTACACATGAAATACGTTCTTCTATGCATGAAATATGTAGATGGGGGGAGAGACACATTTGGTAGCGATAAGACCACTGATGTTTTCTCCATCGTCTTTAAGTGTCGGTGTGAGTGCACGTTTACTGTAATTACATACCAGCTGGCCTTTGTGTTAAGAGTGATGTTTACTTAAAATTAATTATTTATTAAACACATACCCAGCCCCAGGCAATTTCAATATCGGTGCTCCACAGCTAAATACATAAATGATTTGATTTTTTTTTATTTTTTAAAAGTTACTCGAAACACAGTGACTCCGACTTGTTTTGTAACGATGTCATTTTCGTTATCACTTAATTTGATTGCGAACGTCGTGAACAGAAGTAAGAAATCATCATCCGAATGAGTTTAGAAATTGTCAATTTCTTGTTTATCGTAGTAGAATTTAATTTATATAAAAGAAAAAAAATGCCCGTGTTAAGAATCAAACTCTTTGTTCAAATCCCGACAATAAATCTGTCAAACTCTTTAACGGCATCAATCTGGAACTCCGATGGAAATAAGGTAGAATATGAAAGTAAAATCGCCAAAATACCAAGTACCTTTCGAGTCAGCTCAGCAACCGCACTGATGGAAAACATTGCGAGGTGGACTGAGACAACTCACAAATGAAAAACATTGTGAGGTGGAAGAATTCAACTAGCTAAAGCCTAAAGCCTAAAGCCTAAAGCTTAGCTTTCAAGAAACCAAATCTATCAACTAGTGGAACTTGAGTTGAATGAGATGGTCCAAAAGCCACAAGGAGTGGCATTATGTTGGTTGACACCTTTCCAGCAGACTGATAGCTAAGTTTGAGCCGAGCCAACCATGTCTTTCTGATGATCTATTGCGATGGTTAGTATTGGCTCCATGAAAAACTCTAGTACCTTTCAGTAGTCTAAATGGATAGCGATGACAAACTGTATCCTTAATTTTAACAGTCGCCAGAGTTCTACTCCCTTGAAAGGCATCAATAGATGGATCAAAAGATAATGGTACCATCACCACCATAAACAGGACAATACTAGTTTGTATACGTGTACCTACGTATGCGGATACAGAACTTCAAATAATCAAAATGATGCATCAAAGGATCCTATTTTATATCCCAGCTATCAAGCACTGCTAGTTTGTGCGTCGAATAGAAACAGCTATATTGCATGTTTAGCAGCTGTGAGCTTTAAGTGTTTGGGATGCTGATTCCAAAGAGAAACATTTCCACAAAACAAGTTGCAACTGGTGTACTTAAAGTCTAAAGAATGGTCATCCCCAGTTTTGCTTGCCACTAAATATATAAGTACATGCCTGGGATTCATCTCAAGTTCCTCTCGAAAGAGGAACTGTTGGCTAGATACATTTACATATTTACCAATTTGGAACGCAGAACATGTACAATGGAGCTAATGAAACATGCTAGATACAGCTCACAGTTATCAAGTTTCACTTAGAAACCTAACTTTAACTTGAAAGTGAGAATTTGCACTTACTATTCTTTATCTTCATACTGTCACCCTTATGCTCAAGCGGAGGTAGAATGCAATAATCATTTCAGCGTGCAACAAGTCACAAGAGAGCAATTTCATGTTCTCTTAAGGCTTCCAAGATGCTATCTACCCACCTGCCAAATTTTGATGCATGTCAAGCAGTTGCTTAAACAGAAAAAAGGAACTATTTCAAACCACTTGGGGGGCACTCAATACACACACTAAATCGATGTTTATATAACTATGCGGAGTTGCCCACACCTGATATTGTAGACTGAGCATGGGGGTTTGGTTGCACAACTAGACAAACAAAGGCTCATGTTCCCATTGAGCTTCAAAGAATTTTAGCTTCACCATGACTCAAGTGTATCTTCATATAGTAAGGTACTACTTTTCTTAGAAATATCATAATCAGTTAGCATTATATCATGTGGACATTACCCTTCAATACCAGGGCTAGATGGGTAATATACATTTCTTAAGCCAAGTCTTTTAGCAGCCGATGCAGATGTCTCGCCGATACAAGCAACAGCGTACTGCCAATCCATTGAGTCGGGAAGGAGGTTTATCCAGGCCCTGTCACAAGAAATATTAATTACATGTATATTCAGAATTAAACTAGGCTTTCCTAGACATGACAATAAATGCAGATGGCAAATTTTGAGATAAATCATGGTGATTATCTAAGCAAACATATTCACAGAGGCTAAAGAAAAACGTACTTAATGGCGGACGGTGAAGCTATAGCGACAACTGGGGAACAAAGAGCTTGTTGTAGGACTGTTTGGTCGACATGGGAGACAGGTATCTGCAACATGGTTTATATCAAAACGCATACATGCTTTTTTCTGAGTGTAAATCTTATTATCATCGACATCTCATAAATTGCAGTACTTTTAGCAGTAAGATTAGTCTAATAATAGTTGGATTGATTCACCAGCAATCGATAATTGACCAACGAACATATGGGAAAATTGCCCCTAAAATTGAAAGACTAGCACATTTGGGCTGGTGAAACAAATAAATAATAGGAAATATTAGCTAAAGACTTAGTTTACATAGCTTTAACAACTGTGCATTAGTGCAAATGTATAGACAAAGAGTACCGTTGTGTAAGTATTCAGTCTCGTAACCTCAAACCCACGTCCACGGAGACCATCCTCTGCAACAGATAGCACTTAACTTCAGTCCCAACAATTTGTTTCCATTAAAATAAAGTACTAAAGCAGTAAGGTCCAAAATTCATTTATTCATATAGATTGACAATATCACTTTGACATGGAGTGGTTTTACTCTAGAATATGATGCACACATGTTTCCTATAGTCCATCTGTTAATATACATGAAAGAAAACATCTATTGACAAATAAGAACAACATGCAACTTTTCCCTTTCATCATTGTCATCTGGCCTTGGCCTTGGCCTGAGTTGGGGGCCACTCAGATAGCCTTGCTATGAAGTTCCCCGTCACAATAATTTATAATTATTCTCATTCTCACTCAAATTTTCATATCATCTTCTTTCACATCTTTATCTGGTGAAAATTATTTTGCTTCTAATCATTATCTACAATTCTATTCTTCCAACTGGGATTTTCATGGGTCTAAAATTTATATTAATATGATATCATTGCTAAACAGAACAGAGACTAAATTATAGGAAGTGTCTTTGGTATGGTACACAGCTGAGCATCCTAAAACATAAGGAGCTTACCAATTTCATTGCTAGCTTTTACAGAAGCAGGATATAAGACTCTGCATCTTTTATGTCCAAGATTCGGAAGCTCAGATGCTAAAACTTTACCGGTTGCTGAAAGACAATGGCATCTATATGAGCATAGACATATCAAACTAGAAACTCGTTAGTGAACTCATAACCCGTACACCATTACTAATACAGGACATATAAACCAGCAATGGAATGATAAAAGAGAAGGGCTGGCCATGTAATGCATGCTGAAGATGAAGAACACACACACCTTTAGATGGTGTAAATGCAATCTCTAGTTGTTGGCTGTTCGACTGCAATACTTCATTGAAGACGCTTTCAGTACCAGAACCAACTACACCAACTCTTAGGTGTGGCCTCCCAGCAGATCTAATGATTAAGCAAATAAGCTTTATTAATATTTGATTTAGAGCAGCAGATCCATGAAATGAAGCATTTCAAATTTGTTAGTGTTGGTTGTTTAGTGGCTGTTTACCTTTTTTTTCCTTTTCTGAATACAAGCGCCTTTTATTCACACAAAAAAGGGATGTATAATGTCTTAGAAATTTTTCTTCCTCTCATGTAATTACTAAATCATTTCCCTCTCAGCACACACTTACAAGTTACATATATCAATATCATTATGTGCAGAAAACATTTAGACCATAAGTGATTGCAATATATTCCAATCATTCCGCAAGATAACCAGTTCTATTTGAATGATTGAAGCAAGAGGAAGATGCATTTTACAAACTAGGCATAAAAAAGTCATGTTTAACATACATAGGACAATAAAATGCTTACTTCCAGGCATCGATAAACACCGAGCCCGCTTCAGGAGAAGTGATGATGATCCAGTCAAATGCCTTAGTTCCCTCTGTCAAATAGGGCCGGGACAGACGATGAACATACATACCAACTTCTGAAACAAAAAAAATAAAGCAGAAAATAACAGTCCAAAATATACCACTCAAGACTGAAGGAAGCGCATCTAAATCAGGCCCCGGCTTATGGTCAATGAGTGGGAGTTCCAGACAGTCAATGCCATGTGTAGACTGACGATATCAAAACAAAAAACACCAACATTATTTACAAATATATGTACTTAGAAGTCTCAATGGAACATCACCCTCTTAGCCGTTTAATATGTAAATTGCAAACTTTCTTAGCAGTAAGATAGTCTGGTATACGCACTCCGAGAAATAGAAAATACACTACGATTGTAAATCAACAAAGTGTCAAGACCTCTGACAACATTTTTCCTAATCGAAATTTTCCATATGACAAAGAAAGGAATCACGTAATCAAATTATGACCTAAATGCGATGACATAAGATAGATTAAACGAAAACATGGAATGACGAATATCGAAATCCGGAAATGGCAAAAAGTGAAAAATGGAGGAAAAGCAACGAGTCGTACCAGAGAAGTGATAAGCTTGGCATTCTTTCCACGCTCTCTGGTGACGACGACTTTGGGCGAAGAAGCGGAAGCTCGAGGTATAAGATAGGATGAAAAGACGAGTCGGCTAGGTTGAACGGAGGAGGGAAACGCAGCGAGGGGAGAGAGATGCGCCATTGGGTTGGGCGACGTGTTGATCGGAGAGAAACGAAAACGAGAGGTAGGTAGGTGCTGTGTTGGTAGACCCGACCGCACGCCGGGCTTGGACAAGCACAACAGTACCATGGATAAGCCCGGTCCGGAGTGTATGCCTATTAGGGGTCGGACTTGCCTACCGCGATGAAAAGTTCGCCCAGGGTGTGCATTTGGTAATTTATCAATTCAAATTTTTTATTTCGATTATCGAACGAATTTATCGGTTTACCGATATTTCGATAAATTCGGTAAATTGACGGAATTTACTGAATTGTTTTTTTGATAATTTTTTTTCCTAATTTTGAAATCATATAATAATTAATCATCTAATAACAAAAAAACAAAAAGATAATTCAAAATTTTTTTTAAAAGGAGAAGGACCCGAAGGATTTCCCCCAGTGAATAAACGGGCGGCCTGCATCTCTGAGTACCCAAGTGAAACCACCCCGTAAGGTGACAGGCAGACCATAGCACGGGAAAGTTTTTATCCCTAAGTGTTTAGAGGGGAATCAAACCCGAGACTCGGAAGTCCTTTCGCGTTAACCCGCCCTCCCACCTGCTAGGCCATCCCTTTCGGGACGATAATTCAAAATTTTGATCTACACAATTGAATCTCAAAAGTTTTCAAAATTTGCGGATTAAAATTTGAAGTTTAAACAAATAATTCATTTAATTTTTTTTATTTTTAATAAATATTATTATTTTTAATAATAAAAAAGTTCTTATTCGGTAAATTATCAATTTACCGAACCGAATTGATTCGGTTTGATAAATTAATTCAGTAAAATCGAAATTTACCGAATAGTACTATGCCCTTCCGAATTAAACCCCAATTTATATTATAATTTTAACTTTAAAAAGAACAAAGTAAACACTAATCTAATTTGAAACTTTCAAACTCTCTGCAACATCGCTCCACTATAAAAGCTCTCTTCTTCGTTCTTAAAAGTTAAACATGTTTTATATATTCAATTTGTGCCTTTGTTGACTATGAGGCGCCAGTTTCAGATTTCCACATTGAAATTTGATTAAATATAACTATAGTTTTCAATTTTCATAGCTTTTATGCTAGTTGATTTTTCAATATATCTATTGAATTTAAAGTTCAAAGTGTTTGAAATCTGAATATGCTCATGAAAAGTTCAAATGATTTTACTTTACCAATAGAATCAAGTTTATTAATATCGCAGGGATTGTTTTTTAATTTTTATAGTGTGTGGATACAATCATTCGGAACATTACAATGTATATGAACTTTAGCATCTAGTACATATAATTATATTGATCTCCGAAGCTCTTAGCAAAACATCTTGATCGGATTCGGAAGCATCTGATACATCTCTCCACTTTTGAAGCGCAGACCACGTTCGTCACATTTACCATGAATTCGCACACATATAGGGGTGGGCACGGTGTGATTTGGTGCGGTTTAAGAGTAAAGCCGCAACCGCACCACATTAATTGGTTTGTAAATTTTTAAACCGAGCATTAGAAAAGTTAAAACCAAATATGTACCGCACCACTTTATTTGGTGCGGTGCTGTTTGGTTTAAAAACCGATTTTTAAAGTTTACGAAAAAAGTCTAAGTTGCACAATAGAGACTAGAATAGAGGATTATCAAATCCCTAAAAAAATACATATTTTATATTTGGCTCTACATATTTGCACAGTTTATATAAGGGTGAAAGCTAAAATAAAAATAATATATAGATTAAAAAAATCCTGCTTTCACCCTTATATAAATTGTGCAAATATGTAGAGCCAAATATAAAATATGTATTTTTTGCTTTCGTTTATACGTTTTTTTATGTCTGATTCCACACTATAGTCTAAAAAATCCTAAATCCAATAGAAGACTAGAATAGAGGATTATGCACCGCACCACTTTATTTGGAAGTAACCTAGAATATAGGATTATCAAATCCCTAAACAACAACATCTACATAAGAGCCAATCAAAATCCAATTAATTTTTGAACTAAAATACTTACGGATTCCATCATTCAAGAACGAAGATAAGACCAAATTGATAACGATCGAGAGTCTCGTGGCTTGGCCGCTTGGGAAGACGAAGACATGTTGTACCGAAGAACGAACAACGGAACGAGCAACGACCGCAATCATTTATTTTATTACGACTTAGTTTTAAATTAGGCTTGCGCTTAAAGTATTTTTTTGTAATAACTTTAAATTTCTAATTATATAATTATTTATTTATAAATGCGGTGCGGTGTGGTTTAAAGCGGGTGGTTTGAGATATGAAACCGCTTCCGCACCGCACATTTGCGGTGTGGTGTGTGCGGTTTTTGCACACCCCTTGACACATCCACCCAAATCATCGGCACATCTTTGACACTTGGAGCTCATGCCACATTGGGCACCTTTACCAAATAGCACCTCCATGAGGGAGGAAGAACACACCACGCGCGAGGTGTGAAGAGTAAGTCATCCACGCGCGAGGAGGGAAGAGGAAGGCATCCGCGAGGAATGATTGAAGCATCCACGCGTGAGGCGGGACGAGGAAGAGAGAAAGGAAAAAGAAGGAAGAAAATTATGAGAAAATTAGTGGCCCCAGAACTCGAACCCATGTCGTAAGGATCCAACCATCTTAAGTTGGACTCCTTAACCAACAGACCACTACCGCTGTTGGCGACATGAATTGTTAATCACCATCACCAGCTGAGTGAATATGATTCTTCATGTGAATTGATTTGAGTAATTCCACATGTCACAATTGAAATATTTCTATGTTTATTTCCTTGTAAATGCAAAGTTATGAACAAATAATTCTTATTTTTATTCAAGTTATACATGAAAATTAAAAATTTATCGATATATATATATATTTGTAACGGATTGGCCCGACGGGTAACTCGGTCAGATAAATACGGTGGGCTTCGACAAGATTTTGAGCCCAAATCGAACATGCGGATTTAACTCGACCCGATTATATGAGTTATAAAATAATAAAAAGCTCGACCCGAACCCAGCCCAAATCCATTTATTATTATTATTTTTGAATAAAGGCGTTGGTATTCAAAAAAGGTGAATTTGAAAAACAGCCACTAGACAACCACACTAACAGCTACTCCCAACTGAACAAAACAAAAACTGCTTTAACCACAGCCTAATTGGCACCAGCTAAAACACCGAAAAAACAAACTGGATAACCTGTTACAAAAACCAAAACCTGCTACACAAACAAACCAAGGCACCATCACAAAAACAACCAGAACAACTAAACGTTTAGACTTATATTTTCCTCAATACACCATTTGTAATTTGTACTCACTGTTTTGTTGTTCCTAATTAGATTTAGCTTTATGTTGATAAGCCTCCAAATGCAGTTCCTCAGCTCTCCGAAGATATAGTGTCTTCAACAAAGATGCGCTGGTTCCTCGCTCGCCATGATTCATAAATTGATGCATTAATAATGAAGTAGCATAACGTCTTCTCTGCACTACTCCTTCAGCATCTTCTTTGCAGCCACTCATGCAGATTTACCCAAGAACTCCATCTCACTTCAATGCCCATAATTTCCAAGTAAGATTGAAGGATTTTAAAGCAGCAAGTCAAGCTGTGCGAGCGCACAAGTCAAGCCATGCGGGCGCATGCCCGAGCATTCTTCTCGTGTGGCCGAGTGGACCTCCGAGCGCGGGTCCGAGCGCTTGCCCGGGCGGACCTCCGAGCGCATGCCCCTCCAGCCGATCGCATGGCCGATCGGGCACCCGTCCGTGCGTCCGAGCGGCTGTTGCTCTCGTTGCTGTTTCTCCTCGTCGCTGTTGCTCCTGGAGTTCGTTGCTAAAGATCCGAAGGCCGTTGCTGATGAGCTGGAGTGTGTTATGAGCCGTTAGAGATCAACGAATGATTGTGCGACACGTCAGCTCAATCCGTGGTGTGAGTTTGTTTCAAATCAGACGGTCGAGATTAGACGAGATGGACGGCTGTGATTGCATCTGGGCAGATTAGTATTTAAGTTGTGTTTCGATCAGTTAGGGTTAATCTTTGCGAAGAAACACAAATCAAGTTCAGTCGAAGTCCAGGAGAGATTCGTTCAAGAAATTGATTGAGGGCTTTCAGTCGCAAGAGGATTCCGCATCATTTGGCGTTCGATCAAGGCTGGTGAATCGGTCCACAGAGAGATCGCAGTTCGTAGCTTTGGTGTTCTTCATTGTAACCCAGATTTTGTATTCCGGCGACTTAAGGTCGATTCCGACGTTCTTCATAGTGAAACCGGCAGAGCCAGTGAGCTCAAGTGGAGTACCTTCTCACCTAGAGGGGAACCACTATAAATCTGGTGTGTCACTTTACTTTCCGCAAATTATCAATTCTCTAATTGAATTTAGGGTTTGATAATTGAACAACAACAATATAATTGGATTAAGATTTAGTCCTGAATTACAACAGTGGTATCAGAGGCGATTTGATTGATTCTTGGCTATTGTTGTTGTTGATTCTGCGAATTCTTGTTGAATTTGATACTTGGCTTTTCTGTTTTTGCTTTCGAGGTAAAAATGGTGCAAGCAAGAATAGAGATTGCTCCTTATGATGGGAAAGGTGACTTTCAAGTCTGGTGCCTCAAGATGAAGGCTGTGTTGTCCCAGCATAAGGTATTGGTTGCCCTAGAAGAGGAAACCACTAAGTGGTCTGAAGATGAGAAGAAGAGGAAGTCTGATATAGAGGTTGAAGCATACAACTTGATCATACTGAGCCTTGGGGACAGTATCATCAGAAAGGTATGTGATTGTAAAACTCCTCTTGCAATGTGGAAAAAGTTAGAAACATTGCATGCTAATCAGATTGCTCCTAACTTGTCATATGTGAAAGCATCTATGTTTGCTTTTAAGATGAATGCTGCTAGAACTATAGATGAAAATCTTGATGAGTTCTTGAAAATGTCTTTGATGCTTAGAGATACACCACATGCTCTTGATGAGACTAGTCTTGTGATGATTTTGATGAATGCTATACCTGAGTCTTATCATGTGGTGAAAGATGCTTTCCAATATACTGGTGATGTGCCTTCTTATGATAGATTTTGCACTGCTTTGAAAACCAGGGAGTTAGAACTTAAAAGTCAAAAATCTAAATCTGCTTCTGGTTTGTTTGTTAAGTCTAACAAGTCTTCTTTTGGGAATAACAAACATAAGTTCAAGCCTAAGTCTAAGTCTGATGGGAATGATAATAACTCAAATGATAACAGTTCTAAACAAGGTCAGTCCTCACAAACTAAGTGTTATCATTGTGGAAAGGTTGGTCATTTAAGGAAAAATTGTTATAAATGGTTAGCTAAGTCTAAGACCAATGGGAACTCTGAAACTAACTTAGCCTTGACGTCTGATAAGGCCAGTTCATCATCTGAGGTTCTAACTGTCACCAGTGGGGATCTCAATGATGAATGGGTTTTGGATTCAGGCTGTTCTTTTCATATGTGCCCCAACAAAAATTGGTTCAAAGACTTGGCTCACACTGCCAGTGAAAATGTGTACATGGGAAATAACAATGTGTGTAAAGTCATGGGAATGGGTAGCATAAACCTGAAATTAACTAATGGAAAATTAGTAACCTTAACTAAGGTAAGATATGTCCCTGGCTTGAGAAGAAACTTGATTTCCCTTGGTGCTCTTGATGACTCTGGTTGTTCTTATAATGCTAAGAATGGTGTGCTTGCTGTGTGTAAAAATGATAGGCAAGTATTAACTGGAAATAAGACTGGCAGCGTGTATATTCTTGATGGTTCATACCATGGTGGAACTAAGGAAGCTTGCCCTGCTGTTTGTGAAGATGCAACTGTAAGGTGGCATCTTAGACTAGGTCACATGAGCCAAAAGGGGCTTGAGTGCCTGAATAAGCAGGGGATCCTTGCTGAAAAGGTCACTCAATTACCCTTTTGTGAGCCTTGTGTCCTGGCCAAACAGCACAGGCTGAAGTTCACCATTGGAGTTCACTCAAGCAAGACAATCTTAGAGTATTTACATGCTGATTTGTGGGGACCAGAGTCTAATGAAACTCATGGTGGAAATAAGTATTTTCTGAGCATTGTAGATGATTACTCTAGGAGAGTTTGGACCTTCCTGTTAAAAACAAAAGATGAAGCTTTCACTAAGTTTAAGGACTGGAAATTGTTAGAAGAAAATCAGACTGGGAAAAAGGTTAAGGCATTAAGAACTGATAATGGTTTGGAATTCTGCAATGCTGAGTTTGATAATTTCTGTATTGATCATGGTATTTTGAGACATAAGACTGTTAGACTAACTCCTCAACAAAATGGAGTGGCTGAAAGAATGAATAGAACATTGCTTGATAAACTGAGATGCTTGTTGTTCACTTCTGGTTTACCTAAGTCTTTTTGGGGTGAAGCTCTTTATACTGCTACTTATCTTGTTAATAGAAGTCCTAATAGGATGCTTGACTTTAAATGTCCTATGGAAATGTGGAATGGCAAGAAACCTGATTTGAATGAACTGAAATTTTTTGGATGTGCTGCTTATGCTCATACTAGGGAGGGAAAATTAGATCCTAGATCAACCAAGTGTATTTTCTTAGGTTATCAAAGATCAATGGGAACTAAGGGCTATAGATTGTGGGATATGAATGCTAGGGGAATTAAAATACTGATTAGTAGAGATGTTATTTTTGATGAGAACACTTTCCCATATAAGAATAACATGGTAACCAACTCTGATAGTTCCCCTGCACCACCATCTGATAGAACTTTATTTGACATAGATCCTCCTATAGACAATGAGCAGCCAGATCAGGTAGAAAACCATGTAGAACAAGATGAACCCCAACTAGAACCGGGCAATGACCAGAATGAACATAATGATCATAATGAACAAGCTGAGAACTTAGATCAGGTGGAGGAGCATGAGATAGCTACCCAAGATGTGTTAGCAAATTGGCAACTTGCCAGAGATAGGCCTAGAAGAGTGCCTAGAGCTCCCACTAGATATTCAGAAGCTGATCTAGTATCCACTGCCCTAATAGCTGCTAAGGAAATTAAAAATGAACCTGATACTTACCAGGTAGCCATTGAGGGCAGGGATAGTGAGAAATGGAAAACTGCTATGCTTGATGAGATGGAGTCTCATAAGACTAACCAAACTTGGGTTCTGGTCAAAAAGCCAGAACACCACAAACTGGTTGATTGCAGGTGGCTGTTCAGGATCAAGGATGAGGATCCACCAAGGTACAAAGCAAGGTTGGTTGCTAAGGGATTTACCCAAAAGGAAGGTATTGATTACCATGAAATTTTTGCTCCAGTTGTTAAGTTTAAGACCATTAGAATCATGCTTGCATTGGTTGCTATTAATGACTTAGAACTTGAACAACTTGATGTTAAAACTGCTTTCCTTCATGGAGAGTTAGATGAGCAAATATATATGAAACAACCTCCTGGATTTGTTGATAAAAAGTACCCTGAACATGCTTGCTATCTGAAAAAATCTTTGTATGGTTTGAAACAAAGTCCCAGACTTTGGTATAAAAGATTTGACTCTTATGTGCTGAAACTTGGTTATGTGAGAAGTAATTTTGATCCATGCTTTTATTATGCATCTGTGGATGAGTGCCCTGTTTATATGCTGTTATATGTGGATGATATATTGTTGATAAGCAAGTCTGTTGATAAGGTGAATGTGTTGAAATCACAGTTGAGTTCAGAATTTGACATGAAGGATTTAGGAAAAGCTAAGAAAATATTGGGCATGGTTATTGATAGAGATAGGAGTAAATGCTTTCTAAAATTACATCAAAGGCCTTACTTAGAGAAAATAGTATCTAAGTTTAGTAGTCTTGATTGTAAACCTGTTCAAGTTCCATTAGCTCCTCACTTTATCTTGTCCAAATCACAAAGTCCTAAATCTGATGTTGAATTTGCTAAAATGGAACAAGTGCCTTATGCTAATGCTATAGGATCAGTCATGTATGCCATGATTAGTTCTAGACCTGACTTGTCTTATGCCATATCACTGTTAAGTAGATTTATGTCAAATCCTGGACATGAACATTGGTTGGCTTTGAAACATGTATTTGCATATATCAGGAGTACATTGGATGTTGGTTTGTGCTATAAGAAAAGGCAGGATGAATTTAAATTAACTGGATATGTTGATGCTGACTTTGGTGGTGATAGAGACACTAGAAAATCTACAACTGCTATATATTATACTCTTGGTGATTGCTGTGTTTCTTGGAAGGCTCAACTTCAGTCTATAGTCACTATTTCTTCTACTGAATCTGAATACATTGCTTTGTGTGATGCTGTGAAAGAGGCTATGTGGTTACAGGGCATGCTTAGTGAAGCTAAGTTGTTTAATGGGACTGCTGTGATTAAATGTGATAGTCAGTCTGCCATTTGTTTAAGTAAAAATCCTGTTTACCATGAAAGGTCTAAACACATTGATATTAAGTATCACTTTGTTAGAGATAAAGTAGAGAATGGTGATGTTGTGATTGAGAAAGTAGGAACTGAGTCTAATCCTGCTGATATGGGCACCAAAATTGTCACTTACACCAAGTTCAAGCTTTGCTTGAAACTTTTGCATTTGGAGTGATTTGTTTTGCAGGAATGAGCAATGAATGGGTTCTGTTGGTTTTCACTATGTAAGGATTGTTTGGGATCAAGTTGAAGGCCTAAAGTGGTTTAAAGGAATAGCTGCTTTAGGTGGAGGATTGAAGGATTTTAAAGCAGCAAGTCAAGCTGTGCGAGCGCACAAGTCAAGCCATGCGGGCGCATGCCCGAGCATTCTTCTCGTGTGGCCTAGTGGACCTCCGAGCGCGGGTCCGAGCGCTTGCCCGGGCGGACCTCCGAGCGCATGCCCCTCCAGCCGATCGCATGGCCGATCGGGCACCCGTCCGTGCGTCCGAGCGGCTGTTGCTCTCGTTGCTGTTTCTCCTCGTCGCTGTTGCTCCTGGAGTTCGTTGCTAAAGATCCGAAGGCCGTTGCTGATGAGCTGGAGTGTGTTATGAGCCGTTAGAGATCAACGAATGATTGTGCGACACGTCAGCTCAATCCGTGGCGCGAGTTTGTTTCAAATCAGACGGTCGAGATTAGACGAGATGGACGGCTGTGATTGCATCTGGGCAGATTAGTATTTAAGTTGTGTTTCGATCAGTTAGGGTTAATCTTTGCGAAGAAACACAAATCAAGTTCAGTCGAAGTCCAGGAGAGATTCGTTCAAGAAATTGATTGAGGGCTTTCAGTCGCAAGAGGATTCCGCATCATTTGGCGTTCGATCAAGGCTGGTGAATCGGTCCACAGAGAGATCGCAGTTCGTAGCTTTGGTGTTCTTCATTGTAACCCAGATTTTGTATTCCGGCGACTTAAGGTCGATTCCGACGTTCTTCATAGTGAAACCGGCAGAGCCAGTGAGCTCAAGTGGAGTACCTTCTCACCTAGAGGGGAACCACTATAAATCTGGTGTGTCACTTTACTTTCCGCAAATTATCAATTCTCTAATTGAATTTAGGGTTTGATAATTGAACAACAACAATATAATTGGATTAAGATTTAGTCCTGAATTACAACAGATCCGATAAGTTTAAGTGTCGAGCAATTAAAGAAAATGTGCTCCCCACTCTCCACTTCACTGTTACACCAAGATCAAGATATTTCTCCTTGATAATCACCTCTGAGTCTCTCTTTTGTAGGAAGCTTGTTCAAAACCGCTAACCAAGCGCGGAAACTATGCTTAGGGATTGATAGTTTGTTCCATATTAGCTTAGCTCACTCTTTACTATTACCATGATTAACAAGCAAGTTGTAGCTGACTTTGATAGTGAAGGGCCATTTGTTATCCTTCCACATCAAGGATAGATCGTCATCCAACACATAAACACATTTTCTAGCTTCTACCAACAACCTCAAATTTTTTTAAGGACCAACGTTTGATGATTTTTTCGTCTTTCACCCAAAAAGACTGATTCTTGAAAAAATAGTTACTCATCCACTTAATCCACATAGAATCCTTCTTTAAGCTTAGATCCCAAATTTGGCCTAAAAGAAGAGTTATATTATACTGCCACATGTTCTCACACCCAGTCCACCATTCTCTTTAGGTTGACAAACAACCTTCCAAGACACAAGGTTTCTCTTTCCAGTAATCCTCCCTGACCAAAGAAAATTTCTACATATCGCTGTGATTTTCTTTAACACAGACTTTGGGAAAACAAAGACTCTCATCTAGTACGAACAAATTGTGCTAAGGACATGTTTTACCAACACCAATCTCGTAGCGTACGACAGACACTTGGCTGCGATTTGATTTTACTGGTCATTTTGTCAATAACAGAATTATAAGCTGCTCCTCTAATGCTAGTACCATATAAAGGAACTCCCAAATACATAAATGGAAGCTTACCTTGATGTGGAATTCCACAACACTAGCCATGATATTCATCTCAACTTCACTGCAGCCTCCAAAATAAATGGCTGATTTCTGAATACTCACCTTGGGGCCCGAAAATCAAGGTTGTCAGAATCGAGTTTTTACCTTGACTCATTTTGTCTAGGTAGAATCGGAACGTAAAATTGAATCGTAAAATCGCCGAATTTATTTTTTATTAAAATAATATTAAATATTAAATATATTTTTTAAACACTATAAAAATATAAATGAATCAAATTTCAACTTTATAATTTAATTATAAGGATAAACATGTTAAAGATTCTTAACAATCAATTATTTTTTTAAAATGACTTTTATATAATTTTATCAATTTTTTTTTCATATTTTGATGATTTTACCCGATTTCCCGATTCTACCCGATTTTACTGGAGTAAAATCGTGCTACAGTCCGATTTTACCCCAAAACAATTTTACATGCGATTTGACTCGAAATGTACATCTAGAAACGAAAAATCGTACGATTTCACGATTTAAATCACGATTTTGACAACCTTGCCGAAAACTCATAAAATAGAGTTATAGCTTCTTTAATCTTCACCAACGATTCCACATTAGCTTTAGAAAAAATTATTACATCATCCGCAAATATCAGGTGTGTAAGAATGATTCTAGAACACTTTGGATGAAATTTAAACCCTTTTGAATCTTCAGTTTTCCCAGAATTCTGATAAAGACTTCCATCACCAACGTAAATAAATAAGGAGAAATAGAATCCCCTGGCGGAGACCTCTACTACTGCCAAAATATCCTTCCATCCCCCATTGATGAGGACTGAAAACTTTGCAGAGGAGATACACACCATGATCCATTTTATAAACGTCATAGGAAAGCCAAAAAGCTCCATTTTTATGCAGGTCTATATGTTTGTTTTACCAAACCAACCCTCCTCAATCTTCAACCACACGTCCACGGTCAACACATGACACTATTGACACACCACACCATATGGATTAGTGACTATAATTAGACTTTGTCATCAACCTTTGTTCAATTTCGATTTTCTAATGAACATATGTTAAATAAATACCTTGTATTTATTTACAGGAGATGCTTTCCTCCTTTTGCAGAAGGTGTTTGAGATGGCTTCGCCTTCACCACGATGCTAGAGAAGGCTTCGACCGTGAACAGGTCAATTGCTCGAAGATTTGCTTCAAGAGTGGATGAGACAAGACGCCGCATGAAAAAGTCTTGTACAATATGTAAAAATCCCCATAAAAAATACCTTGTAAGAGCAGCGCTCAAGCAAATTTCACATTTGAAAAATGCATCACCAAATTATTACGGATGTGACAAATGTCACATGCTCATATTCAAACTTGCATATAATGTACAATCAAAGTCATATCTCACGTGCAAATTTAAAGATGCATCATGAGCCAACCCTCATATGTTGGTTGACTCATTTTTTTCCCAATTTTTTTGTATATATTGATTGAATATAGGGTTAATTGCAAAAATATAGCCTGGACTACCGACCGATTTCAAATTGGGTACCAGACTTTTTTAATTTTCAATTTAATGATTTCTGCATCAACTTGCATAAATTTTGTTTACGAATTCGATGTATTTTTGAGGAATTAAGGTCGAAAACTTATGAATTTGGTTTTATGGTAAACACATTTGGTCAACTGTATTTTTATAATGGTTGGCGATTTGATCAATATGATTGAAACTTGTGTGAATTGATACAAAAATCACTAAATTGAAAATTGAAAAAGTCCGGTACCTATTTGTTTATGGGCTGACAAAAAAAGCTCAAATAATATTAATTAAAATAGGTTAAAAGTAAAAAAAGAAATACTAATAGTCCAAAAATTGCATATTAAATTCTCATTTATTAAAATAAATATAAACATTATCATTAAAAATATTTTTTTATTTTCACAAGGCCCAATTTTTATTTTGTCCAATGGTCCATGAAATGTCATGACGTTCCTATCATCTAATAGTGAGATTTGAATTCTTAAATTCTCAAATTTTAAAGAATTCTCAACCGAATATAGGAAAACTATCAAATAAAAATAGCCAAATCATATGAAAATTATAAATCTATTTCATTCACCGAATACTGGATTCGATTAGTCATAGCATTTACATGGCTTCTGATGTGGTGGCAGGCATGCCTTTCTACACGATTTGGAGTTGGGGAGTGTTCTACTGAGAATCTAGAGTGCTGCTGCTATTGGCTGATTCTGATAGTTTACATGCTCGATGAACTGTGAATTTATCAACTAGTCTAACAGTGTTGGTTGGATCCTGTTGAGAAATAGCTGCTTTCCATTTACTAGGGACTTTCACAGTGTGGCTGGGTTGCTGAGCATCTCCATCCCATTTCGGGTCCAGCTTCCACTCTTTCGGAACCTGCAAAACAAATGTTGATACATTCAATAAAGACAGCTCTCAAACATTTCAAAAGCAGTTACTATGTTCAATGAGAATTCCGGTATGTGAACTACCTTGTCGACTGCCAATGTGAATACATCAAGATCCCCATCTCTATTGATGTGGAATCTAGTAAATGACTTGTAATTTGCTATCCTTAGGGAAGAGAAAGCTTCATCAAAGTGCAAGTGAAGCCAGTTAATGCAGATGTATAGGTAACTTCCAAACACCAACGACACTACAGGGGTTGAAAAAACCCAGAAGTAAAGAAAGACACATGCATAGTACATGGCTGCGCCTCCTCGAGAAAGAGACTCCATCCCGTTTTTACAAATGTTATTTCTGGTTACCGCCATGACCTGATCATGTCCAGAAAATTTTGAATTTATGAACCCCACAAAAAAGAAAAGAAACCATACCTTTGGCTGTTAATATACAAAGTTTTATACCTCAGGGACATCAAATGCAGACATGAGGTACTTGATACAAGCTGGGTAAAGGCCAAACGTCCATTCTTCCATTCGCTTTCTGAGGCCAGTTGGGTCTGGAAAATGCTCGCTTTCCACAGTCTGGTACCATTGGTATAGTGTATGATAGCCTGAATTAGAAAATTGAAACAAACAGCCTTACATGGAAAGGACGGAATTAGTTGAATATCAAAAGCTTAAACACTATAAACAATAGGTGGCTGAGGAACCATAAACTATAAATAGTATAACGAACAATTTCCTTTTTAAAGTACATTCTTGCCAAGCTAAGCGCCACTCATTTGTTTGTATTGTATAATGTTCATGCTAACACAGATGAAAACGAACAACTCCTTCCAAGGTATTAAGTAGCGACTATAGTAATCTTTGTAAATAAATAGAAATGAATCATTACGAGACCTGAAAAACGCACCTGAAGTTGCTAAAAGTTTATGCCTGATGCATGTTTCAATTCCCAGTTCCAACAAAAGCATCAAAATTAATGCAGATGCTAGATGGGCAGAAACATGGAGAAATCCGATAAACACTTGTTTCTTACGCGAAGTTCTGGAAGGAACAAAGGAGACAGCTGCCAAGAATAGTAGTAACACACCTCCCAAGGACACAAAAGAGTGTTCTAAAATGTATACAAATGAGTTCCACACTGCATCAAAGAAAGCATTCATATGGCCGGAAATCGAATCATCGCGCAATATATGATCAAGCTTGCACTGTTGAAGGAAACATAACACATCAAGTTCCCACTGCAGTAAGAAAGAGGATGCAGGGCCCAAAATGAAGGTAGCAGAAGTTATAGCTATACCATACAACTCATTAATATACCTGAGGGAACAGTGAAAAGACCAAAGCGAAATATATTATGCCACCAATGAAATCAAACTGCCAGTTTTTCTTGCGGAACTTCAGGATATTTCCCAGAGCAATCTGTATTAAACTCCAAGTTGTTATTGTCCCAGAACTGAATCAACATGGATATAAATCTACATATGGTCATAAATGGCTAATAATGAAGTACCCTGCTAGAATCTTCAAAAGATGGATATGCAGCTTTGCAATCATATGAGCTTTCATAGAATTTTTGGAAGTTACCAAAAACGTGAGTAGGATGCAAAAATGCTCCACCACAACCATTCACAAGCAGATGTTGAACATGCGCTGGCTTGTCATGTGATGAAGATGAATGGCGCATATAGTGGTGCAAATCTCCAGCCATTCTTATTTTACACCTTCCCTTCAGATAATCCCGGATAAGATGTCCAATATTCTTACCTGTAGTGGAATCCCAATACCAGTCAAGTAGCCATCCTGGCTCATGTGTCATAATGATGACCGAGTCGTTCTCTCCTATCTGTACCAACCAGGTGTCAGAGAAATGTTAACAGCGGCATGCAATAGTACACAATACCTACGAGGCAAGGCAAACATATATTTGTGCAACTAACAATGAAGTTGATATACCAAAAAATCTGTAATATACTATAGGTCTATACCACATAGTCTGTTACTCTTCGATACAATTAAACAAGAATGCATATATCAAGAGTGATAATGCACTAAGAAATCACAACAAAGAAGTGCAAAATGGGACTAGGTATAGTATCCTTGGCTACTTGGTTTACCTACACACCAGAAACGTTTTTTTTTACTTCGAGAAGTTTAGTTTCATGAAAAATCACCTTTTTGAACTGGCATTATCCCTACCCCTTAATTCTAACTCATATCTCTTGCCTCTATTATAACAACCCATAATCACATAGAGCAGTAGGATATGGATGAAAGGTAAAATAACAACAGCTGATTTACAAGAAAATATGTGTATGTATGAAAATTGAAAAGTACACTAAAACCTGCATACTGTATTATTGGTCCAATCACACCCAACGGGTCGCTTCAGTCATTAGGTGCACATGCATGCTAGAATAACGCTTTTAAGGATGAAAATCCCAGGAATATTCAGTGATTCCAAGCGGCATTCACACAAGACGGCTTCACTAATTTCAATTCCAAATAACTGCAGCTAGTTGCAATTATTTTATGCCACTAACAACCACATGATCAACTAAAGATTCAAAACAAAAGAAGAGAGACATGCCTTGTTTGCTGAAAGTTCACAGAAGAACTTAAATTGGTACACATCAATATCACCGTGAAGAGCTAGATCGAGACCAAAAATCCACCATCCCTTAGGTAGCTGCAAAGCAAAATAACTCTTTCTTTGAGGCATAAACCAGCCACCCAACCAGCTTTTATGACAGATGTATCGCATGAACGTATGAAGACCATCGAACCAATCTACAAGCAAACCAGACAAGATAAAAGAAGAACGAATATCTGGATATTGAAATTAAGAACGAATATCTGGATATTGAAACTAAGTGTGTCGTCACAGGCAGGCGCATCAGTAACTTCTAAGCATAGTTGCAACCTTAAAACTCAAGTAATATACCAGCTTAAAGTTTATTACAGGCAATGCACACACTCAAGTCAAGAAAAACAATTGATTTCTAACCATGATTTCCTGGGATAACAAAACACTGTGGCCCATCATATTGCTTTAGCTCGGATACTCCAAAAGGTAACTCAGACTTGTTTACAGCTATATGCTCTTTCTTGTAGCAGTGTGGCGGCTGCATCGCATACTCAAATGGACGAAAAAAACGTTTCTCATATGTATATTCTGACGGATTAGGGTACCTGTATGACCACAACAAAATATAAAACCAGCGGTGACTAATGAGGGCTGTAGGATTCCTATAAAAAGGTCTGATATTAAGAGTGAGTTGGGGCAAGGAAGGCATGGTTTGGTTACATCATACTAATCATTAAACCGCTAAGCAATACCGTAAGTCATTACAAAGCAACATGTATTGCATGCAGTATACTGAGCTGGTGATTTATAATAACAATATTAATACATTTATTAGTGATAATAATAAGCCCAAAATGTAGATAGTATATTCATTAAGGAAAACAAATATTTCATATTTATAAAGTCAGTGCCAAAAGAGTAACAAATGGGGGTGATTTGGCAAACTTACGCAAGATCCCCTCCAATAAGTAATAAGTCAGCACGTGGTAGGAAACAAGCTGAATCACAGTCCCAGATGTTAATCGAAGGCTGAGCAAGCAACTTAGCCACTGCATATGAAGAGTTACCACCATCACCGGTATCAGCCATAAAATCAAACCACAGTTCATCCTTTTCACAAAGTTGATCATACAAAAGATCAGGTTGCTCTCCTTCTTGCACTCTGGTCATCGCTGCCTAACAGTAGACAAAAGAAACAATATAGGAATTGTAGAGGCGACTAGAAGGACACTGATTCAAGACGGAACTTGACATTTAACAAAGTATTGACAGAAGATCGGAAATACCTGCATCATGCGCATGTCAAAGCGGCCAACAAACAGAGTAACTGATACCAAGAGATCAAAGACTGTCTTGAACAAATCAGCTGAGGTACTGGCTCGACCAGGATCAAACAGGAACAATAATTCATGAGACTACATGAGATTACGATGCGACCTCAAAAGACAAATGAATCTGAAATTCATATACATTTAACAGATACATACCCTGTATCAAAAAAAAAACAGATACATACCCTGAATACCAAGGAACCATATCCAAGAAATCGGGCTTCATTTGCTTCTTCTTTAATTTTTCGTATTCCTCAACTGAGACTGGGTGCGAAAGAGCCCACCTAAGGATCATTAGAAAACGTTAAGTTGTAGTCCCTCATTTTTACAGGATTTATATAGCTATGTAAAATAAAATTTACAGCTTAAACAGACTAAAGTGTCTTAGTTAAAAGTGAAAATTTCTTATTCTTTTTTTTCCCTTCCTAGTCAACCTGATCAACGGGTGAAGAGAAAATGAATGAATTTTCAGTCCAAAGACAACCCAAAAGTGGGTTCGAATCCAACACTCACCCTGTGGACCTTTCAATGACATAATTAGCCATATAAATGCCAATGAATGTGGCCCATAAGGAATATATTGGTGAAATCTCATTAGAGGATACTGGACATGGGCCGTCGCAAGCAAGCTGAGAAAAAAAAGAGGTTCAGAATCAATATGACAAAATCACAATACATAAGTTATCATACTCATACCAACTATCATAGTTACCTTACCTCTCCATATATAACCCATTTTGATAGAAAGGGGTAATCACTGGCGGAACCAACAGGAGCAAACCAGGACGAACAAACCTGATCTTTCAACTCATTCATACGAATGAATTTACCTAGCCAAGTATTTCTGTTTTCTGTTTTCCAAAACGAAAACCAGCTTGAATTTTTTCGCTCGAAGTGTCTGTCTCTTAGAACAGCACGATTTCCACAATGACTATAGAAGACACAGCACGCAATACTCAACACCTGCAAAACAATAAGCCAGTTATAGGGTTTTGTTAATTTCAAATGAAGAAACATGGACTGGGGTTAGTGTAGGGCAAAAAAAAAATCATAGGCAGAACGTACCGCACAATTTTGAAGGATGGTTAGAATCTCTGGTCTCTTTCCAGCTACTCTTGCAACAAGTCCAATGTACCAAAGTCCATAAAATATTACGTGAAAGGTGAGAATAAAAAATATAGATGATACATATATGCTAAAAAACAATGAGAGATTCATCCTCATATCAACTCCCATAGATTGAAAACTTGGAAGGTGATAGAGAGCCGCAACTAAAATCCAGGCTACATACCTACAAAAGCATGACAGGTTTCATACCCATAGGAATGTGCTTGTAATGCAACAAAGTGGAAGTATGAGAAGAATGGGACAACCAGTATGCTCACCACCGACTGAAGTTTGAATAACTTGGTTTAATGGTCTTCCCAATGAAAGGAGATGAGAAGAAGTAGAAGAACCCAAGTAGACATGCATACATAGACCACCATTTGACATTATTATCCAACTTATGTATCAATGTATGCATGTTATCTGTTGAGATGAAAAAAAGGCACCCCACTATCACCGCAATGACAGCATGACGTGAATGCTCGTGTGGATAAGGGTATCTGTGGGCCAGAATCGTCCTGACTTTATCGATTTTGAAAGACACTAGTCGCCCAGAAGGCTTCCTTTCAAGCCCCATTTTATGGACACCCCAGATAGAGGGCCTGAGTAATCAATATTGCCTGGAAACTAATAACCCCTGAGGGACTCCCACGGGAAGTAGATATTCCTGGTCACAAAAGGAAACACGCAAATGGATGAGGAAACTGAATTAAATTCATTTCCAATATGGATACCACAGCAGCACATTGAATGAGACACTGAATAGAAGTTACATCCTGGAACATGTCAACAATAGCAACAACAGAAAGCCAGATATAACCTTATTAAACATTCCAACCAAGTACATACAGATACACTACAGTTTCCTTCCAAGCAAACCTTAAAAATGAAGAAAATACAACCTGATTCAATGTTCACGATTCAGATTATCAGCATATTTCAACTAACCTAAAATCCTATGAACTGAATCCGAAAAGCAGAAGCGAAATGACAAACCAGGTGCTCAAAACCCTAACTCCGAAGCCTCCCCAATTCCAAATCCCACCGAATCAAACACACCACCAGCAACCAAATCCAGAAACTCACACGCGCCTTCCGTATTAAAACACCCACGGATTGTACAACATACTTATTACGGTCGCCCACGCCCGACAACCAAAATCAAATTTCCACCAACCACAAAATTCAGCCTCGATACCAACGCACGCACGCGCAATAAAATCTAGTCCGTCTACCAAATCAAACCAAAAAATTCAGAAATTAATAAATGACGACTTACCTCGATGAAGGTGGACGAATGTGAAGAGAAGAGTGCGGTACTGTGAAACTTGCATGAGAAGGAGAAGCAGAAAACTGATAAATGCTATAGTAGTATTAAAAAGCAGTCGCATCCTCAGCATCTGAAAATGGCTGCGACGAATCCAATAACGGCATATTCGCTCCCCCCCGAAGCATCTTCCACCAACACCAATCGCATCATCAACACTTTCAGCGGAGAATCTGTAAATTAAATTTGCTTGGATTTATTTTTTCCTCAAATGGATTTGATCAGTGAGTGGAAAACATTGTAGCTTTATCCAATCGGCGAACGAACGAGCAAAGCGATTCCGATGATGATCATTACGCTTCTTCTTCTTCTTCTTCTTTTTTCACTCCAACACGCTGACATTTTTCTTTTTGAACCAGCTACTGCCTGAGAGAATCGGTGACGATCGGAAGATAATCGACGACCGAGAAATCGATAAACGAGATCGGAGACGAGTGAATCACCGAACGGAATGTTGGGAGAAAGCTTTAGGTTTTCATTGCAATTGAAATTGAAAATTACAGACTGAATTTGTCAAGAGGGAAAGAATATATGAGGCGACTAGCACGACACCGTTTTACCATCCAACGCAGTGCAACACGCAGATGGAAAACGACGCCGTCCCAGTAGCGGCCTTTCCCTTTCAAATACAAACCTGCAACAGACTTTACATTACAAATGAAAAACCCAGCAATAAAACTCCCAACACTCAATATCCCCCCTCAAGCTGCGGAGTGCAAAAAATTGGACACTCCCAGCTTGGAACAAAGATAATGAAGCTGCTCACTTGCCAACGCGTTCGTGAAGATATCTGCCGGCTGTTCATTGGTCGGAATATGAACCGGAGTAATGAACTTAGAATTGACATGTGCCCGAACAAGGTGACAGTCCAATTCGACGTGCTTTGTGCGCTCATGAAACACAGGATTGTGCGCAATGTGGAGAGCAGCTTTGTTGTCACAGTGGAGGAGAATAGGATGCAGAACAGAAACACCCATGTCTTTGATCAACCTGGCTAGCCAAACCAGTTCACAACACACTGCTGCCATAGATCTATACTCTGATTCAGCAGACGAGCGAGATACCACCGGCTGCTTCTTTGTTTTCCATGAAATAATACAAGGACCAAGTTTCACACAATGGCCTGTGATGGATCTTCGTGTCAAGGGACAAGCTGCCCAATCAGCATCACAAAAAGCTTGCAAGACAAGATCAGACTTTGCTGGAAAGAAAATGCCCTGAGCAGGGGCTCTTTTTATGTACCTGAGTAATCTCAAAGCTGCTGTTAGATGATCTTGATTAGGATTTTGCATGAACTGACTTAATATATGTACTGGATAAGCTAGATCTGGCCGAGTAATGGTCATGTAAATCAACTTCCCAACCAATCTTCTATAATGTAGAGAATCTTCCAGGATAGGAGCTTTAGAAAGGCTCAAATTATGTTTCAAGTGCATTGGTGTTGTTGCTGGTTTGCAATCAATGAGATTGTATTCCTCCAAAAGTTCCAGGGCATATTTCCTTTGGTTTAAAAATATCCCATCTGAAGATCTGGCAATTTCCAGTCCCAAAAAATATTTCAGTGGGCCTAAGTCTTTAATTCGGAACTTCTGATGAATGAATTGTTTTACCTCCTGAATGAGCAGATCTGAATTTCCAGTGATGATCACATCATCAACATATACTAATAAGATCAAGAACACAGTGCCTCTGGTAAGTGTAAACAATGAGTAGTCATTTAAACTGGGAACAAAGCCAAATTCCACCAAGGATGTGCTGAACTTAGCAAACCATTGCCTGCTGGCCTGTTTCAGTCCATAAATGCTCTTGATTAATTTGCAAACTTTCCCAGCATTTTTGGCTTGCTTGTAAAAACCAGGAGGAAGTTTCATGTACACCTCCTCATCAAGAGTACCATGCAAAAAGGCATTATCTACATCTAACTGATGAAGAGGCCACCCTCTAGCAGAAGATATTGCTAAAAGACACCTTACCGTAGTCATTTTTGCAACTGGTGCGAAAGTGTCATGGAAATCCAACCCTTCCACTTGTGTGAAGCCCCTTGCCACAAGTCTGGCCTTGTACCTTTCAACTGTGCCATCAGACAAGTATTTGATTTTGTATATCCATTTACAATCAACTAATGTTTTTCCTGCAGGTAAATCAGCTAGAACCCAAGTTTTGTTGGTCTCAAGTGCCAATATTTCTTTGTCCATGGCTGTCACCCAGTTAGGATCTTTGCTAGCTTGTGTGAAACAAGTAGGCTCTTTGATGCTGGATATTTTTAGAGCAAAAGCGCTGTGGTGAGGAGCACACCTTTCATATGTCAGAAACAAATTCATCGTGTGAGGAGAAGTTTTCACTACATTGTTGCAGTCATAATCTTTGGTCCAGACAGGTGGTTTACATGTTCTTGTGGATTTTCTCAGAGTTTCTGTATGCTGAAAACTGGGTCTGAGGTTAGGACCCATCTGAGTTGCTGTAGGAATTTCTTCAGTACTAGAAGTTACCATAGTTATACCATTATCCTGAAAATCTGCTATATCAGTCTCAAAAAATTCTGTGTCAACTGGATTTGTGACCTCAATAAAATCTGGATCATCTCTTGAGAGAACATCTGCAAGTAAATCTTCATCATTAAAGGCTAAATCCTCTGGAGCAAAAATTAACTCATTTTGTACATGGCTGGGAGTTGCTCTGGAACTGGATGAATTGTTCTTATAAGGAAATACAGTTTCCTTGAATACAACATGTCTACTCACCAAAAATTGATGTGTGGACAAACAGAAGAGTTTGTACCCCTTTTGGCCAACTGGATATCCCAAAAAAATGCACTCCACTGCTCTAGGATCAAATTTGTCTCTTGAACCAGAATTTGTGCTTGCATAGCATAAACATCCAAACACCTTTAAATGAGACAGATCAGGTTTTTCTCCGAATAACATTTCCCAAGGACATTTTCCTTGTAAAACTGGTGTTGGAAGTCTATTTATGATATGTGTAGCTGTCAAAATGCTATCTCCCCAAAACTGTTTTGGTAGATTTGCCTCAAACATAAGTGCTCTAGCCACTTCTAGTAAATGCCTATGCTTTCTTTCTGCCAATCCATTTTGCTGTGGGGTATATGGGCAACTACTTTGATGAATGCATCCTTTAGTTTTCAAAAATAAATTGAGTTTGTTGCAAAAAAACTCCCCACCATTGTCAGACCTCAAAATCTGCACTGACTTCCCAAACTGTGTGTAAACTAGCTGGAAAAACTCAATAAGTATGTCTGCTGTTTCTGACTTATTCTGCATCAAAAAAGTCCACACAGCTCTAGTGTAATCATCTACTACTGTTAGAAAATATTGGTGACCCAATTGGGTAGGCACATGGAATGGTCCCCAAACATCACTGTGTATTAACTGGAAAGGAGCAGTAGTAGTATGCTTGCTTACAGGAAAAGATAACTTGGTTTGCTTAGCCAAAGGACAAGTAGAACAATTGTATTTGGACTTATTACAAATTATACTTGGCTTCTGATTTTCCAATAACTGTTTCAAGACATCTAAGGGAGCATGGCCCAATCTGTTATGCCAAATCTCCATCTCCTGATGAGGCTTTTCAACTGAAATGTTATTAGCAGCATCAGCTTGATTCATCTGCTTTACTTGCTGAATGCTGTAAAGAGCTCCCACTGGATTACCAGTCTCCAAAATGATCTTGGTTTGATGGTCCTGAATAACACATTTATCATCAGTGAATATAACCTTGCACTGCAATTCTTTCACAAGCCTATACACCGAAATCAAGTTTACTTTGAATTCTGGCACCAACAGTACATCATGCAGAATTACTCCATTTTTCAGATAGCAATCTCCCTTATTTCTGATCTCAAAGCACTCACCATTAGGTAAGGTGACCCTATGAGCATCCTTTAAGACATGAATATTCTGTAATAACTTTTTATCATAGGTAAAGTGACTTGTAGCACCACTATCTAACAACCAATCACCATTAACCATAAATTCAGGTTTGGAGTTTGCTATACCTGCCATGTGACTTTGAACGCTGCTGGCCATATGATTCTGAACATTATTCTTGTCAGTTGTAGTATTTGCTTTGATCATAGCTAGTAGTTGTTCCATTTGCTCACTGGTAAATTGTTTTACAGCACTATCACCTCCATTCCCATCAGAATTCACAGTAGCAACAGAATTTGCTAAGTGTTTCCCTGCACTATTGTTGTTAGCATTGAAGTTGGTATTTCTTCCATCAGTTCTTCCCATTCTGTAATTTTGTGGATAACCAATCAATTTGTAACAGTTCTCTTTCAAATGACCTGTCATCTGACAGTGGCTGCAGAATAATCTAGATCTACCTCTGCCAGCACCAAAACCTCCTCTGCCAACATCTCTTCCCCTGGTCTGACCATTGTAATGTCTTGCTTGTCCATTTGGACCATTATTCACCTGGCTGTTGTTTGCCTGATCAGCCTGAGCTGTCAAAGCTGAACCCTCAACTTTGCCAATTTGCCTTGCCTTCCTTGAGGCTTTTTCTGACAAAGCCAGTCCATACACTGTGCTGAATTTTGGTACTTCACTCAATGCAAAAACATGAGTCCTCACTGAAGCATACTCATCATTCAGTCCCATCAAGAACTTAATCACCCTGTCACTTTTACATTCTTCATCGGCTTGTTTGCATCTAGCGCAGTTATTAGCACTCACACACTTAGCATCCTTCAGTGCATCTAATTCCTGCCATAACGATTCTAATTTCCTCTTGTACATAGCTACTGACAAATCACCCTGCACTAGGTTCCCAAGTTCCCTTTGCAACTCAGATTTCCTGGCCAAATTGGTCCCTGCATAGCTGGACTCAAGTATCTCCCAAGCCGTCATAACATCCTTAGCATGTAATATTTCTTCCACTATCTTTTCCGATACAGAACATATTAACCAAGACATTACCACATCATTACACCTTTGCCATTTTGCGGCCATATAAGTATCATCCGGTTTTGGATATTTGCCTTGTATGAACGATAACTTCGATCTACCAGACAGAGCTATTTCCATCTGTCTTTTCCAACCGGCAAAGTTTTCTTGACCTAGCAGCACTTTGCTTACAATTGAGTTTCCAGTCAACTCATTGTTGTTAACGAAATACGGATCTTCTCCAGCGCCTATAGCACCGTACTGATTCAAAACAACTGGACTACCAGTAATCGGACCCAAGCCCGAGCCAGATTCACTCATATTCACAATGAACGAAACAATCCGAATCAACACAAGTAAAATGAGAACAGAACGAAGAACAACGCACCTGGATCAGCGCTGCTTTGATACCATGAGAATCGGTGACGATCGGAAGATAATCGACGACCGAGAAATCGATAAACGAGATCGGAGACGAGTGAATCACCGAACGGAATGTTGGGAGAAAGCTTTAGGTTTTCATTGCAATTGAAATTGAAAATTACAGACTGAATTTGTCAAGAGGGAAAGAATATATGAGGCGACTAGCACGACACCGTTTTACCATCCAACGCAGTGCAACACGCAGATGGAAAACGACGCCGTCCCAGTAGCGGCCTTTCCCTTTCAAATACAAACCTGCAACAGACTTTACATTACAAATGAAAAACCCAGCAATAAAACTCCCAACACTCAATAGAGGCTTGACTCGGGTTTGTACTTTCGGTTGATCGGGTTCACCCACCCACCCGAAGCATTTCGGCCAAATCAATATCCATATATTCGTTACTGGTCGTTACTGGTCGTTACTGGTCCCTTGTTTGTTTTAAATAAATCGTGATAAAAGTCATGAAAGTTACAGATACAGAACGGTATCGTTTGGGGGAACAATTTTTGAGAATTGCAGTATAAAAATGGGGCATGTAGAGATGTTAGCTAAATACAACTTTTTCTACTCTTGTACTGATTGATCAACTAAATATGTGAGAGCCTGAACTGGTTTATTACAGAATTAGAATGTGATGGTCTCCGATCCGAGACACACCAAAGGCGCGGGCAGCTGATGAGTTCCAGTTGTCTCCACTCTGTTAGATTGTGTAGGACGTATGTATCTCAGTAGCTTGAATGTAGAAATTTCTCGTATGATGTTCCATTCAAGGTTTTCTTGATGTCTTCCCAGTTAGCGACATGGTTTGATAATGGGCCGGTGTGGATCTTGACCTGACGGCTCTTGAGATCTCTGTACGGCAATTTTAGGAACTTCTGGACATCTATAAGTTTCTGCTTGATTATAGATATGCACATTATCAGCCGAAGTTATAGCAGATAGTTTGTGAAGGAAAGCATGTGTGTAGTTTAGGGAGCTGCTTACAGTTCGATTCTTGATGAGATCTTCATAGTAAAGAACTATCTGCTTTGTGCCGTTGAGATAGCTTATTGCTTTAGCACTGTCTTCCTCAACTTGCTTAAAATCCTGTAGCAGCGACTTTATGGGGATTGTGGGTTTATAATTTGCTAATATTTGGGCCTGCAGTCAGATTGTAATTCAGTGTAATACTCATTTTTGTGAGGCTGAGGCTATTCCGAAGAAATGTATGTTATGGCTGTCCAGCATACCTCAACAGGGGAGTGGACGTGGGATTTGTGAGTTCCATTCAATAACTTAGCTTTACTGTCGTAGGAATTTGCAAGAACAGATATCATTCTGCGAAGTAAATTTCTTCGAAAAAGGAAAATTGTCGAAATGCCATTTTTGTTGAAGTACTCTGCAATTTCATTGTGATGCTTCATGAAACCCTGCGAGATATTGTAATTTAAAGGTTTATAAAACAGAACAGTAAGTCAAATTTAATTTCAACGAACTGGTTTTTCTATACAAGAAGTCGGACAATCAGTCTGCGAACCTGATTGAGCATCCATTTAAAGCCAACTGCAGCTGAGCACTCATTCTTGGAAGCACTAGTAAACCAATCGAGATTGTAAACTTTATCCATAGTCTCCAAAATTGTTGAAATATTGCTCCTTCTTTCCGCAACTGAGAAAATCTCTCCATTTGAGCTCACGTTGGTATGATTATTCAACAATGTCTCAAACCATCCACTCCCCGACCTCTGCATTGACAATATGACAAAGTACCTAACTGGATTACACGCACATTCATTCCTGCAAACCACACCAAACACCCGTCACTCAATTATACCACCATAACTTCAATAACCATATAGTTGACTGCGGAAAGCCAAACCATCGAGTAACTTACCTGCTAAATGTTTTGGGCTTGGGGTAATGAAGATATCTAAATTCTGATTCCTTCACGCCAGTTATGTTAGGGCAGGTCTGGTCCTTAATATTCACATTCAGAAACCTATCTGTAGAGTTGTCACCAGTGTTGCTTTGTTTAACCGAAATTGAGCAGATGTAAACCCCACAAACCATCACAAACAATATAACCACAGTCCTCAATATCAGTGGAGATTTCTTGGGCGACTTTATCACCAATGTATCCTGAAGATCAATATAACCCAAATGTCAGCAAAAAAAAAGAATAATCAACACAAATGATTTGCCTTTCTAGTCCCCCCAATCCCCAATTCTACACAAATGCATAATATTTCTAAAAGGGCATATGTGGAAAATGATGATCTAAGAACCCATATCAGCAATCAGACAAGTATCATGTACATTGGATGATGTTTTAACTAAGGATTGGAAGACAATTGATGATAAATGAGTAAGGACAAACCTGTGGCAACCCTCTAAAACCCTCCATAAGGATGAAGGAGGTGGTGGAGAGTGGAGAGGGGTAGAGAGGTGAATGAAAGCATAAAAAGTCAGAGATGAATCTGGGCTTTAGGTGTAGTTCCATTCAAAGAGAAAAATCAGGCGAAGGACATGGTCAGACCTAAGGTGTCATACAGCTGATGAAAGCATGAAATCAGACAAAATGAAAAGAACACATCACACACTAATTCCCCATTAGCTACAGCTACTTCTCATCGACAAAATCAGCCCAAATAATGAAATAAATGTCTAAAAATAGAATGCAGATGTAAAAAACTCGTTCAGGCATAAAATCAAACACCTTGTGGATGAAGCATATGTTCTCCTCTGCCATCTTCTTCTCCAAAACATCTGAAGCTAAAACGAAGGAATATGACAACCTCATCTTTTTTCAGCAGAAGCAGCAGCAGTAGCAGTAGCGATAGCGTTAAAGTGGGGAAGAGTTACTGGTAGCCAGCTAGGGGTTCTCGATTAGAGGAAGAATGAGAGAGAGAAAAGGTTGCAACTTTTTGGATGGGGTTGTGGAGGTGGTTCAGAAAAAGGAGGCTTTTAACTCGTGAAAGAATCATGGCAAGCCAGTAGTAGTACTTACACCATTGCACGCTCCTTCCTTCTCTCTCTTTCTCCTTGTAAAGCTTCACCTTTTGAATAATTAAATTGAGAAAAAAGCTCGGCGTTGATGAAGCGGGGTCAGAACTCAGAAGGGTGATGGGTCATCAGAGAAAGAAACAACAAATGGCAGAGGAAGATGGGAGAGACTTGGTCCGGTTGGATTTGTATAAAGATGTTAATAAAATAAAAATATGTATGAAATTGATCAACTCAGGGAGAAGGAGAGGGAGAAGGGGGGAGAGAAGACGCGTCAGCGGAGTTTGAAAGTTTGAGTTGAATTTGGTATTTGAAATTGGAGGTGGGGGCGGCCATGAAAGACACAGATATTGATAAGCAGAACTTTAATGGTGGTTAAGGGTTGGAATTAAGCACATAAATTGTTGTAAATAATAAAGTCAAAGGCTCAAAACATGGTTGATTTGGTCGTATGGAATTGATGTTGATGGGTTTCATGTTTTATTAACCTGATTCACTTTTAAAGAATGGGAATGAATCATGTAGATGTATGATAAAGGGGAGGTGTTGACGAGTTGAGTTTTCGACTCATTAATGACCATTTTTTACTATAGCTTTGAGTCGTTTCCGACTTTATTTGATGTCAGTTGACCATTGCCTTTCACATTTCAAGTACAAACTGATACCCCAGTGAATTCAATACCTCAATATCAAGATTGCATGAAAAATTAAAAATTCGGCGCAAAACAAGGAGTTTCGGGCAAAACAGGGCAGATTGACCTATCCTACTTATTTTGCATGCTCAGGGCGCATATGGTGTCCGAATTGGTTGATCTATAGCTTGTTGGAAAGCTAACTCAAAGTGTTACAACTCTCTAGTTTATGCCAAGACCAAATTCGGACTCTAAGACAACTAAAAAGTCCCAGTCGGTCGACTGGAATAAAACTTCAAAAGCTGTCCAGATTTTACACAACCAGTCGACTGACTGGGCATCAAGCCTTCACCAGTCGACCGACTGGACCTGCTACAGTGCCGAATTTTCTACCCGAGCCTATAAATAGAAAGAATGGTTTTTGACCTAGGGAGGTGGTTTTTAGAGAGAAAAAGTGTGAGAAAAAGGGTAAAGAAGGCTCACCATCATCAAAGGATTGCTTGGGAGAGAAGGGAGAAGATCAAGGAAGGAATCTAGAGCTTGCTCAACGTCTCCAACTTGGGTTTTCTCTACTCATCTTTTCTCCCTCTTGTTGTTTTGAAATGAAAACATGTAACATGATGATGTGTGAGTAGTTCTTGTGTTTTGAGGGTGCTACGACCCTCCTTGGTACTCTTTGATCACAAATATACATTTATATTCATATGGATGATTGTTGATTTCATTTTCTCTTGTGTTATGAATGTTATGCACTCTAGGTGTTTGTTAAAATGCCTAAGTGAAAACTTAGACTAAAATTTGAACCTATGCCTTGGAAAAGCTAGGGGATAGTTGTAGGATGGAGAAAATGATCATATCTTAAGCATGAAAGTGAGCCTTAGGATATGATGCTTGATTAGGATTGAATGTTTAATTCATTGGAGTTGGTCAATTAGCAAATCATCAATTAATCCCGTCAAATTCATGTTCACTATGCTCTTTATACATGTCATACTACTAAGTGTTTGATGAAATGCCTAAGTAACATGTTGAATTTTAAAACTAAACCTAAGAATTGAACGACCTTAGGGATAGTTTGGATGTAGTGAATATGATCATTTCTACGGATATGAAGTGAACTAGTCTTCCATGCCTATTTCATTTATTACATTGAGAGATGTTCCAAGGATAATAAAGGTTATAGAGTGAATCAACATCTCGATCGAGTGAGGTTCTAATTAAGAAGGTTTGGCTAGGAATAGATTCACACGAACAGTGGTCTACCTTAGTCTAAACTAGGTTCCAAACTATTTGACTACCATGAGATGTTTGAATATTGTGTATGTGATCATCGGGAAATGCTAAGGAGGGGAGTAACCCCTCAAAACTCCCTTTTATCTATCTTCTATCTCTAATTACTCGCCATTTAGGATTTAGACACACTCTTATACATTTTTGGTTTAGAATAGCTGAACGGAAACACAATCTCACATAGTGCTTGTGCTTGGCTTACTCCTTTGGGTTCGACCCGGTACTTTACCGGTCATTATAAATGTTTTGACCTACTACATTCGGTCCTCTCTTAATTGATAATATTTTAGAGGCTAAAAAGAATTAGTTCGTCAAATGGCATGAAGGACGCAAGTTCTATGACGACACCCACATCACCAAACGAATCCCTTGGAAGGGATGAAAACTCACAGCAAGTGGACTAGACTATCTATCAAGGAATGATAGGTTCACTACTCTATCTCACTGCTAATAGACATGATATCATGTATAGTGTGTCTGCTTGTGTGCTCGTTTTTAGGCGGATCCAAGGAGACTCACCTCAAGGCGATAAAGCGGGTCCTTCGATCCCTAAAAGGGACGGACAATCTTTGCTTATGGTATCCCAGGAATGCTGATCTCAGAGTAGCTGGATACACGGATGTAGACTTCACAGGGAACAAATTTGACAGGAAATCCACATCAGGGTTGGCTCAATTCCTAGGATCATGTCTTTTTTCTGGGCCTCCAAGAAACAAAACTCGATAGCCTTGTCAACTGCAGAGGGTGAATATATCGCAGCCGAATCGTGTTGTGCCCAACTATTATGGCTCAAACAACAACTAAGTATTATGGTATCTTATTTGACTCTGTTCTTATCTTGTGTGATAATACTAGTACCATAAATATATTCAAGAACCCTGTGCAACACCCTATGACGAAACACATAGAATTAAAGCATCACTTCCTACGAGATTGTGTTGAAAAAGGAATGGTAAGCATGGAATTCAACATAACAGATGATCAAATTACTGACATATTCACCAAGGCTCTTAATAGGGAACCCTTTGATAAGCTGCGCATGGATTTAGGTATGACTTCCCTCAACTAACTCTGTATCCCTTGTAAGACCCCCAATGACTGGTGAGAGAAAATTAACCTGTAAGTATGTACTTCAATATACAAAGTTGCTAGATCAGTCCACCTCATTTATGTCTTTTATCTAAACTTTCACATGTGAACATACCCTGCATTATTTGGCTAACTACATGACTTACGACTCACTGACACAGATTGCGAGAATTTTATTTAGGCCCAAAAGAGCTTCCTGATAATCGATCCCTTATTACAAGCCTAACAGATAATCAATCCCTTATTGCAAGCCTTCCTGATGGAAGGTATTTACAGCTATCAGTAGCCCTGTTATGGTGGAACTGTCCTATGACCCCTTTGATACAATCCTATTACGGGATTTGCTCCCCATAAGGTATCATTATCATTATTTTATTCATTAAGGTTATGTGTGTTTTCTTTTCGGATGTGATGCTTCTTATTTACCACTTGGGTATATCCACCACATCACTCCAAACCTTGATGGACGGCGGGAACAATTGAAGGGAAAATCATTGGGCAAAAAATGGTAATCGGTAGTGGCATTGGGACTGGTGAGAGCGAAAAGATGTCAACAGTCATTGATAGTACTGATGAGGTGATGGTTTGGGATGTTTGCGTGATTCAAGGAACAAATATATGAAAATCAATTCAAAAGTTTGAGATCTTAGAAATACATCGAATTCGGCAAGGAAATCTCAAACGTCGTTTTTGGTAAGTGCACCGATCTTTATATAAAGGAACTCATCTGGACCAAGACTTCTCACTCCCTCTCTAAAAAATCCCTAAGTATTTGCCTCCCCAAAAATCTCCAAGCTTCCAGATGACTTTCTTCAACCCGAGTGCTGCTGTCGGACTCAATTTCTCAGATAGATCAGACGACGAGATAGAAGTCCCACCTATGGACAGATAGGGATCGATGCTCCTGCACCAGCAGCCGATTCGACGGAGATGGTGGGTCATGTCCAGGAAGAGGCGCATGCACCTGTAGACCCTCTGATAGTCATGGTGGTATTCCATGCCACCGCTCCCACTTCCCAAACTGAGCCAGAGGTAGTACAAGTGCCAGATGATTCTCTGACAATGGACAAATCAGTACGAAAAATGGCCAAGGAATCAACAATGGCCAAAAGGAGAATGGGACTCTTTCCTAGGCTAGCAAGGAGCCTCGACCTGACTATGTGGAAGACAACGAGCCTAGATCCAAGAAGGTAAGACCCACTCCATCCAAGGTCAAGAAAGAGGCAAGAAAGAACCCTGAAGGAGATGGGCATGCTGAGACGGAGGAATGGGAAGCTGAGCTTGGGTTCCGTAAGATCGTGAAGGAGTTGATAATGGATCCCTCCTTCCTCCTGGAGAATGGATTGGATGAATTGAGCTTCAATTGCAGCTCAGCAGTGGGGAAATGTTTCGTCACGGAGGGAACAGTGGACAAAGATTTGATAATGGAATTCTATTTCCACTTTTCCCTGGAGCGCAAGAGGTGTGCATTGATTGGTAAGTATGTGATCAGTTATGAAGAACACCAATTTTCAAGTATATGGAGCTTATCTCCTTTCTCAAAGTGCCGCACGAGGGATTTGCCGTGTATTCCAAGGTGTGGCCCCAGGATGCCAATCATGGAGAAATCATGAGAAGGGTTAGCGAACACCAAAATGGAGTTGACAAGACTTCCTTCATGGGAATCGTCCACCGTCTCCTTCATGCTCACATGGCCACTAACATAACGCCACGAGGTCAGAAGAAGTCCACCATCCTCGTCCAAGATTTCATCTTATTAGACAAACTCCTGAGCCGTGAGCCAATCTCCCTTCCTAAGATAATCATGTTGCATATGGAGCACTCATGCCAGGGCAGTGGACACTCGCTTCCCTATCCGGGTATTGTCAAGAAAATTCTGGAATGTCAGGAGAAATACCAAGTAGGAGAGGCTGAGATGCAGTACACAAGGAGACTGGAGGAGAATAATTTACTGAAGATGCATTTTAACTTTGATGGTTCAGATCCCCTACGATTGGCACTTAAGAGGTGAGTGAGAGTGAATCTGAAGAGTCAGAGGACACGATCCCCAGAGAGGAAGGCAAACTCAGTACTATTCAGCAGGAACTGGCTCGACTCAGTGATATGGTGAAAGTATTGGTTTCACAAGTCCTGAACATCACCTCGGAGCTCTATACCCTAAAAGTCATGATCCTGAAACTTTCTGCTCCTGAGTTACCTCCTCCCACCAGTGGTGGGTCCTCCTCTGCTCCTCGTGATCTGACCCCTCCTTAATTCCCCAGCTTGTGATTCCCTGTTTTTTACTATGAATTTTTTGTGTCTCTCAATTTCATTGTCAGTGGTCTGCGTCGGGTCTTTAATCAATGCTTGCTTTGTTTTTGTTTCTTGTGTTTCTGATGAACATAATGTTGTACTTTATTTATGCTCCATATTTAGTCATTTTCGATCATCTTCTATATTTATATGAGCTCTCACTTTATGTTTTAATGTTTTTCTAGTGAAAAATGACTCTAAGGAAAAACAAAGTGTTTTGTGGAAATTTGGGCGAAAACAAGGCAAAAGTAGGTGGATTGATATCCCTACTTTCCGTGCACGCTCAGCTCTCATACGGTGTCCAAATATATTGATCTTTAGCTTGTTGGAAAGCTTAAAGAAAGAGCTACAACTTTTTAGTTTGGAACAAGAGGGGATCCAGGCGTTAAAGAGGCCAAAACTTGAGCCAAAGTCTGCAGTACAAAACGCACATGTGTCACCTGTGTCATGATCTGTCAACAATATGTGACACTGCATCCTCTCTGGATTCACTCGTGTCACCTATTAGGTGACACAATCGACACAAATAGGTGACACATGCCTGACGGGCCAAAAGCAAAATTTGGGCTAGGTTTTTGGAAAAAAAGAAAAAAAAGAAGAGTTAAATTAAACAAAAAGAGCAACAAGAGCAGTCGGAATTATGGACCAACACTCATACGCACCTATTCATTTCTATTCCACACACTTGGAGACGACGGAAAAGAGATAAGGGGGCACAAAAACGTGAGGATTTTGATCGGATCAAAGATTGAGCTTAAAGGGATTATCGACATCAATTTGAAGGGTGTAGTCATTCCTTTTTCTCTTTGTAATTTTCGTTTCAAACAAACCTGATTTGTATTTCCATGACGATGGATAGTGAGTAGTGACCCATATTTTGGGGTCCTACTAATCTTATTCGACTATGAATCGTTTAATATATTAACAGATGCATGATTTGGATTGGTTTACATGATTTGTGTTTAATTTGCGCTTAAAACCTAGCGATGCATACTAGGTGTTTGAGATAATGCCTAAGTGATTTGCTTTGAGACGTTAAGCCAATAGCGCCGAAAGGGTGAGGCTAAACGTCCGACTATTAAGTAAAATACACGTTACGAACTCGGTGACTACGAGAGTAGCCCAAGTTTGTAACGGGAAAGGGTCATTCTACGACAAGGACTCCCCATGTTTACGCAACGAAAGTTGATAAACATCAACGAGTTACTTGATTTGAACCAATAGCGCCGAAAGGGTGAGGTTCGTAGTTTAAGGTACAATTCCAATTCGAACCAATAGCGTCGAAAGGGTGAGGTTCTTACTTGGATTGTGCGGCTAGTTTACAATCAATATAGGCAAATCCTTACATGCTAGTTAATAAACTCGATTCTAATGTTGGGTAAGTGAAGTAGTTCCCCGAAATACTTCTCGAATTTCGTTAAATCCTTTTCTTACTTTTCTTACATATTTAGATTGATTAGATTCTTAAACCACAACAATCTCTCGTTTGGGACTAGAATAAATAGAAGCATAACCTTACATAGTGCGCAAGTTTACAATTGCTCCCTTGGACGACTCGGTATTTACCGATTTTATAAATTATTTTTGACACTCAAAATAATACCACGTTAGTTTCTCAACGACTTTATGATTTGGCTGACTAGTCTCTATGTATAATTGAGATCTTACTCTACTTGTTGAGTTTTTTTTATGATGCCAAAAGGGGAAAGAACAGGACATGCGTATTCTGAGGGGGGAACAACAACTTTGACCATAACTCAGTCTATCCGAGGGAATCCAACGTAAGGTGCTAAGGGAATAGCCGACATGCAATGACTTTGTTCCTGCAAAGGAAACAAACTTGGTAATTATGCATGTGCATGACGTGAGGGGGAACTAACGTGAGAGTAAGATCACTGAATATTCTTTAAACATGACATTGATTGCTGAGAAACTAGCATAAAGATTGTTACGTGTATGTGGTTCTATGCATCTCTTATCTCTTGTGAAGAAGATGTTTGTCATCATCAAAAAGGGGGAAATTGTTGGAATAAGTTTTGATATGACAAACATCTTGCTAATGAACTACTTAAGTGTGCAGGATTACGGATTTGTCCCATGAAGGGATTAGCACCCTGCGGCCTGCGCGGTTACCCTGAATGTAACGATGGCTTGGAATATAGCTGGAAGTCGAGAATATCGATGGAGATATTTTCGAGAGATCTTATGCTCCAAAGATCTGGGAGATCCGAGTGAAATATCCGCAGGATATTCACGTATATTGGATTGGATTATTCGCTATAAGTTAGGAAATGATAGAAGTTTTGCTAGAGATTTAGCCCTACTAATTAGGGATACCAGATTCGGCGGTTAACCAATCATATCGGTATGGTACGATCTGATTGGAGAGTGGACGAGATGTTTATGAGAATATCTTTTACACGTGATGATCTTGGCTCGAGTTCAGCAACAAGATCGAGATTTTTGATCTCAAAAAATCTAGGGTTTACCTAACTGGAGTGCGCATTATATAAGAAGGATATGACTAACCTTCAAACCTGCGGTTCAGCATTGGAGATCATTGGCTTCGAAGTTTGAGAGAATCAACTACGAGAGCAGTTCGCGTGATTAAGGCGAAGTCGGAATCGGAAGATCAGACGAGTACCTTGGTGGGAGCGGACGTGCGACCTGAGCCAGAAGTAAAGTAATCTCTTGTGGTGCGGGACAACGAGTATAGATCGTGAATTGATCAGTTGCGTTTATCAAGTACGGCGATACACCACTTTGTGTGGTTGGGTGAGTGATCTACACTAGTTGTAACCGAAAATACATTAATACAAGAGGTTACTTTGAAATCCTTCTAGTGGTGAGCGCTCTACACTAGTTGTAACCGAAAACACATTAATAAAAGAGGTTACTTTGAAATCCTTCTAGTCTACTGGAAGATAGTGATTTTTCTCAGATACTACATTAAGTATTTGAGTTTCCATTATAAATAATCATGTCATATTACTTATTACTCTGCATTAAGTTTCCGCTAAATCACACTTACTAAATGATTTTAACACCGTAGTTGTTGGGTATGCATGAGATTTAAGAATGAATATGAACTGCGTAATGATCTAGCAACGTGAATGGAGCGCAGCGCAGGCCTGCGGAATGCAGTGCAAAGCTTCGTGCAGTCCATGAACTTTGGGTTTCATCATTGTTGTGTTGTTCCTTATCTATAAAAAAAATCATTGTTGTGTTGTTAGGCAAAAAGTATTTAATTAACAATTTGGATTAAACAATTGTGTTATTATCATTGTTGTGTTGTTAGGCAAAAAGTATTTAATTAACGATTTGGATTAAACAATTGTGTTATTCCTTGCTACAAGGTAATGCCATTCTCAATACTTCGACATGTTTTGAATCGCTAACCCATTCCTTTTTGTTTTGTTGATTGTAGCTCACCCATTCCTTTAACAAGTTTCAATCTGCATCCAAGGGTCTCAAATGCAAACAAAAAAAAAATCCAATTTAACCAAAATTAGAATTTGATTTTCTCATTTAAGCACTTCTCTAAATTCGTTTTCCAAAATAGACACATTCCCTTAAGCTGGCAACGAAGCCTAAGATATAAAGCGTCGTAGGCGACATCGCCTTATGCCTAGTGTAGTTTTTGAATCGATACAGTGTTGACTCACGAGCTTATGTGACAATTTTTTTAGGCGTTGTAATTCAACGGCGCCAAAGACATAAAGCGTTGTCGGCGACAGCGCCTTATGCCTAGTATAGTTTTTGAATTGATATAATACTGAGTCACGAAATTATGTGGCAATTTTTTAGGCGCTATTACTATTTTAGGCGACGTGTAAACTGTGAATTTGTTAAAATAAAGAGAAAGCAAAATCTTCCTGGTATGGTTCTGCTCCTAATTTCTTCGATGTGTTGCACAATTCGAGTCGTCTCGAAACTACCTTTCCTAATTGGGTCTCTCCCTTCTTCTTTTTCGTTCGATGATTGTTTCTGATTTCGTCATTGTTCGAGTGATCTTGTCGATATGATTGCTCCCGATTTCATCAATTCGTCATTATTCAAGTGATCGGTTGGTGTCTAGCGTCTAATCGTGTCAGTGGCTGGTTGATTTTTTTGAGAGGCTAGCCTAAAATAGAGGAGAACAACGCCTAAAAAATTACCACATAATTTCGTGACTCAACATTATATCGATCATGAAATTAGGCATTAGGCGTCGTTGACAACAACGTTTTAAGCCTTAAGCGCCGTTGAAATGTATCTGTTTTGGAAAACGAATTTGGAAATTGGTTACATAGGAAAATCAGATTTTGGCTAAATTGGAAATTATTTTCTCTCAAATGACTATAAATTCCAATTTCCAAGATGACTTCTTCTAGTTGTATTTTTGGATTTGTGAGATGTAGAAGAAGTGCACCGTTCATTCACATTATGACCATCTGTCCCATGTATGGGAAGTATTTTGGTACTTCATTTAATGAACTGTATTCTGTTCCTTACATTAAGATATGTCTGATGGAACTTGGGAGCGTTCAGTTGAAGAATAATTTTTAAAATTTCGAGAATTTGAGAATTAAATTTCATCAATTAAATTATGATTCATATTTAAATCTGCATGTGACACATATTCAAAAAAATAAAGTTAAATTTGACTTTAAATTTGCATTAAATACAACTTTGAGTATCACAATAACTTGATAATGCATTTTCAAATAATAAAAGTCGAGTTCTCACGTTTTCGGGAAAAAAAATCTCAATTGAACGATTCATGTCTGATATCACATAAAACTTAAAAATGTAAATATTCATGTCTGATATCACATAAAACAAAGCTCGTTTGGTATTTGGGCCAATTGGATTCAGCCCAATTGCTTCACGAGGTGCTCTAATTGCATCCTAATATTAATATTTATAATAAAAAAAACTAGAAAACGAAGTAGTCGGATGATTCGCGAATTAACCAGAGAAGTCTCCATTGTTACCGATCAAAAATTCGGACGGAGCTTTAGATAAAAAAAAGGGAAAAGTACAAACTTTTTCTTCTATTATTTTGTATATATGAGAATACAAGAAACTCACATATATATATACTCTTTCATCACACGTCCAAACTAAATTAATTAGGAAATATTTCCTAAAATTCAGTTGAGTGAAGATAATGTTACCTAAATCCTATAGATATATATATCTCGTAGAAATAATAGGAAACAACCGAATATTTATCTTTTGCATTATATTCAACACTAACAATTCTGTTTTTTCATCAGCTATATTATATGGGAAGTGCAGACCCCTAGCACAACTGTAAAAAGTAGTACGTAGTTCTTAGCCTGCAATTGATTACTTTACTTTGCATCTATTGCTACGACATTGTATCAGAATCTTGTTGAACAAAGCTGGAATTTGCTTATGGTTGTTGATTTTCTTCTATTTGAATTATTAAAATTTGATGTACTAATTTTATGATGGTTTGAATTCTAATGTTAATAAGCACACAGTGAACACTTGATTATGACAAAATCTTCGCGTTCTATACTTATTTTTCTGCACCTTATTTTGCAAGGCAGGTTGTAGACCAGTTAGATGCAATGCAAGTACCTTTCATTTTGATGCGGAATTATACTGATGCGATATGTCATGAACAGAGGTTTAAGTTCAATTTCTGGTACATTTGATGTACTTGATCAGTTTTGTGAGCGGCTCAAATCTAACGTGAACAACAACTCCAAGGAAGGCTGAAGTATAACATTTGCTGCAAACTAAAACATGCTTCTTTCTCTTGTTGTTTGTGTAGAATCTCGCGATCAGAGTCGCCGGAGGTGACGACGGCGAACAACAAGCTTGATCGGAGAAGCGGAGAAAGCAAAAACGAATTTGGGGAAAAACTGAATTGATTATCATTGAGCTCGAAATTCTGTTTAACAGAATTTCAAGTTTGAGTAATTGCAATCAAGTCCTCCAGCTATACCCGATTACAAACTAATGAAACAGATATTACAATTACACCCCGTAACTACTCAATTTAACAAAAGGTTAATTAGGATGAAATTAGGGCACGCATCCGATCCCAAATCGACTAGTCCGATCCCAAATCATTCGGCATCAATAGCAGCTTCATTCATGTCGCTGACTCCAATACCCCATCGCAAGCTCAAAGTGTGGAGATAGTTCGAAACATTGAGCTTGGAGCATAATTGAGTGAGTACCTCCCAGGCAATGGCTTAGTAAACAAGTTTGCGAGTTGAGCTGATGTCTGCACATACTGGGGAGCTAAGAAGCCGGAGGAAACATGTTGGCGGACAATGTGACATCCAACTCAACGTGTTTGGTTCGTTCGTGAAAGACAGGATTTCTGACAATGTGAAGGGCGGTATTATTATCACAATGCAGTGGAATTGGCAGCAAAGTCGGAACCTGGAAATCTTTCAGAAGTCTGGTAAGCCAAACGAGTTCACACGATGTTTGTGCCATAGCACGATACTCTGCTTTAGCTGAAGAGCGGCTAACAACTGTCTGCTTCTTTGTTTTCCAGGATATAAGACAATTGCCAAGTAGGATGCTATAGCCAGTTACCGATCTCCTGGTGATGGGGCAGGCACCCCAGTCTGCGTCACAATATGCCCTGAGGAGAAGTTTCTAATTAGCTGGATAGAACAAGCCTTGAGCAGGTGCCAGCTTCAGGTATTTAAGAACTTTATGGGTTGCCTTCATGTGGTCTTCCCTTGGTTGATGCATAAACTGACTTAACACATGAACTGAGAATGCCAAGTCTGGTCTAGTTACTGTCAAGTATATCAGTTGACCTACAAGTCTGCAGTATTTTGTAGGGTCATCAAGAATCAGAGAGGTAGACAGGGCCTGTTTGTGCTTTGTATCCGTAGGAAGGGATGAAGGTTTGCAACCAAGTAAGCTGATGAGTCGTATTTATACGACTCGTCGAGTCAACTAATTCCATCTATTTCGACACTTTTATATACGAACAGTTACTTTTTAGTATGGTTTTGCATTTCAGGTGTTCGGAAGCTCTAGGAGGAAACATGCATAAAAGACGGCATTTTATGCCGAAAATATCACAATGGCAGATCAGACCTTTTAACGTTCGGCGGAGCGCTCGCAATGGACCATTGATCATAAAAATATGAGCCGCATGCCGTTGCGTAGGTGACTCGATTCCCTACAACTCTCTAGTTCACACCGAGAGCATCCGAGGTCATTTGGAGGGTCAAAATCAGAGCCAAAGTCAAAATAGATGCGCAGAATGGATGAGCAGTCTCAGAGAGGATCGCGGACACTGTTCACTTTATGAACAGTACCCGCGGACGCTAATATGAACAGTACCCGCGGCCCTAAAATGTGCATGGTCCGCGGAGATGACGTCAGCGATGCGTTTTGATGACGTCAGCGAGTCCGAGAATTGGAAATTTCAGCCCAAAACAGACTTGGAAACCCTTTGTCTTGCTATAAATAAGATATTTTGGGTTAGGGTTTTCATCATCCATCATTCGAGACGGCTCTGGAAGAGAAGACGAATCTTTTGACGAGAGAAGCGATTTTTATACTTTTCATCATGCATTGTGTTTCAATCATGTGTAGCTAAATTTCTCTATTCGGTTTAGGGTTTAGTATATTGTGACGATGTTTTGAGACTCTTTTCACTTAATGCTATTTTATGTTCTACTAGTTCTTGTGCATATTTATCCCGGACTGAATTGTGGAGCTATGTGGAGACTTGCAATGGTAAAGCTTAGCCGAGCAATTCAGCTCCTTATTTTGCTGCTTGTTTGATACTGAAACGTTAGGACAAGTAGTTGCACTTAATCTAGCATAACCTGAAACGGAGTGTTAGGTTTACTAGAACTAGAAGTCTATAACCTGAAACGGAGTAGATTGTGGTGTAAGTGCTTGAAACGGCCTTACTTTAGGTTATAACCTGAATCGGAGTAACCACACTTAAGAAAAGCCCTAGACCGAATGTTTTCTCATATTGAATCACAACCTTTTTTTTACTCGCACCTTTAACAATCTGCTGTCTTTCTTTTCAGCCACAAAACAACAAGTAACCTCACCAGCTCCCTTGGGTTCGACCCTTGCTTGCCACTACACTAGTTTCTCGCAAGGAAAATATAAATTTAAATTTGCAGGTCAAATGACGCCTGTCATAAGCCAACACTTTGAATGAGCTCTAGAGCATACTTGCGCTGTTTCAAGAATAAGCCAATTGGTGAGCGAGCCACTTCAATGCCAAGAAAGAATATCAAGGTACCCAAGTCTTTAATTTTGAACTTGGAATCAATAAAATGCTTTACTTGATCAATGAGTGTCTGAGAAGTGACTGTGAGTATAATGTCATCAACGTAGACTAGGAGAGCAATGTAGCTGTGACCCCTGTGCAGAGTGAATAGGGAGTAGTCATTCAGGCCTGGTGTAAAGCCATAACTGATGAGAGCTTCACTGAACTTGCTGAACCACTGCCGTGAGGCTTGCTTTAAGCCATATAGACTCTTGTTTAATCTGCAAACTCTCCCTTTAGCCTTGTCAGACTTATAGAAGTGTCAAACTTTCTTACACTATACCCCACCCGATTAAGAATGGAGTATTTCTGCACAGCAAGTATGTCATCCTCTTTTTTCAAAAAAGTAGCACCCTTTTGAAGTGACGGGGAGTGAGGATGGTGCACCATCACATTCTCATCGAATGGCCGAAATGTTTCCCATGCATGCCGAGATATCAGAAAAACCCGGATGATCCCAGACGATGCGATCTTGAAATATTTTGGCATCTGGATTTCGGTTGAGTATTCTCCAATCCTCCATCTCAGCACGATCATACTCGTCTATTATTGGATTATCCAATGTTGCCAATGTGGACATATACACGGAATCATCATTCATGTTAGTTGTAGAATGATAAGAACAATAAGAGAGATGATTGAATTGTGTGTTTAAAATGATGAAACTGAGGTCAAATTTATAGTACAATGATATCGATTTCCCAGGAATCGAGAATATATAATACCGGTTACCCGGGAACTGATACTCTTCTGGTTTTGTTTTTACATCAACCATGTATCAATGTTATTTGCGAAATGAAGGTATTTTGGAAAAATAACGATGTGAATTTGAATACATTATATTAAAAAGATGAACTAAAAATAACATTGATAGTTTAACTCGAGTATGTAGTTGAACAAACACGTTTGTTGACACCAACTTCGTAACATCACGGAAACCGGTTTCCTGGGGAACCGATATCATTTAAATTGAAATATGCAAGCCATTGTAGGGTAGTTGATCTCACATGACTGGAATCGAATACATACAATGGCCACGATTTCAGTACTTATGAGAACAACTACCCTACAAAGGCTACGATTTTTAATTTCAATGATGTCGGTACACCAAAAACTGGTATCTTTTATCCGGACAAGAAGAGAGATGATTGAAATGTATGTTTAAAATGATGAAACTAAGATAAATGATTGAATTGTGTGTTTAAAATGAGGAAAGTCAGGCTAAATATATAATACAAGGATACCGGGAACATCGTAATACTGGAGTCCTGCGAACTGGGAACAGTTAATCTCGGCTTCACTAAAATCGGTACTCTTCTCGTCTAGTCAATTTCCAACCGGATCCGTCGTGTCTGAAAAGCCTGTTCCAGGGGACAGTTTTTTTGGAGAGGATACCGGTTTCCCCCAAACCGGTATCTTTAGAGTTTAGTCACATGATGTGACTCACATCACAACTGCGTCCATGATGCCCCGATCAGGTCTGAAAAGCTTGTTCGCTTAATCCCGGTTTCCCTAGAACCAGTATTCCAGTTGGATGCCATGCTGGCAGTGATGGGGTTCGGTTGGTCCACGTAGGCCTAAATCGGACCACAACATGATTTTTTTTATTAATTCAGGTTCCCAGGAAACCGATATTATTAAAAATCGTTATAATCGGTTTTTCTCTTATCAGGATTATAAAAAATGAAGAATGCCGATTCCCGGAGAACCGTCATTAACTAAAATGGGGCATTCCAAATATTTGAGTTTGGCGATGCAAATGGGATATTTGAGTTTCAAACGGGCTAAATTAGATTTAAAAAAAACCCCTTTTTCTTATGACCAAAAGTCATCGGACATGCTCTTAAAAGCGTACATAATATCAATTTAGGCTCTGTTCTTTTGCACTTCAATACAGTTTTATTAAGTTCAGTTAAGTTAAATTAAGTTCAATACAGTTCAATAAAGTTCAGTACAGTTAAATTAAGTTCGATACAGTTTAATAAAGTTCAGTACAGTTAAATTAAGTTCAATACAGTTTAATAAAGTTCAGTACAGTTAAATTAAGTTCAATACAGTTTAATAAAGTTCAGTACAATTCAATACAATTTAATGAAGTTCAGTACAGTTAAATATACTTAAATTAATTTAAGTTAAAAAATGTAATATAATTTTTTTCAAGTCAATCCAGTTTTTTATAGTTTGCAACCTATTATTCAAAATTTTAATTTATTTTTAATTTTTTAAATAATTTTTAGAAAAGCATAAGACATATATGATCTAACGATTTTTCAAGTTTGTGTCCACACCTCTTCGAAAACTATTGCATCCGTTTTAAAATGGAAGTAAACTTTGTTGCACTTGATATGAATTTAAAGAACATGTGAAAATAAACATATGAATACAATATATTTTTTACATGAGAACGTGCAATGACATTCAATAATTTTACATATCATCATCTTCATCCATGTTCATTTCCACTACATCATCTGGATAATCCTCAATAATTTGAAACGCTATCATGTCGCGTACTTGATTCATCTTCTATTTTCGCTGTTGATCAAATAAATTTGAATCTGCTCTTCCCAGCACGATCTCATTAGCTAAAATGGGTATTGAAAAATTATGCATGCGAATGAAGTTGTGCATAGTAAATGTAGCTGTAATTATAACACTTTGGCTCATCAGATACTTGAGGCAAGACTTTGAGTATCTTCCACGATTTCTTTAAGATGTCAAATACTCTTTCAATGGTTGTTCGTAAAGATGAGTGTCGATAGTTGAATTTTTCATATACTCCGATAGGTTGATCACCGTTACGAAACGTTGACATATGATATCGAACTCTTTTATCTTTATAAGGTGCCAGATAACCAATTGTATTTGGATAGCCAGAGCCAACCAAATAATGACAATTTATCGATGAAAACATAGTGACAATTTTTTATTTCATAATAATTTACCTTAAAATAAGGTGAATACAAGCTGTTGTTCAGTATCTTCGGAGGTACTTCTTCCAAAGATGTATAAGGGCTTCACGCAATTTTTTAGCTGTATAATTTTAAAAAAATGAAAAAAAATAAATATATATTTATCAGTTTGAAAAAATGATGAAACTTTTTTGAGCAAGTTAATTAATGAATTATATAATTTTATCTTTTTGAAAAAATGATGACAAATACACATATATAAATATACTATACATATATATAATTTTTCAATTTCAGTAAATTAAGTTCAATAAAGTTAAATTAAATTTGATACAGTAAATTAAGTTCAGTACAATTCAGCAAAGTTAAATAAAATTCGATACAGTTAAATTAAGTTCAGTATAGTTTAATAAAGTTCAATACAGTTCAATTAAGTTCAGTACAGTTTAATTAAGTTCAGTACAATAAAATTCCAGTTAAATTAAGTTCAAAAGAACAGCACATTAACATCATTTTGTACTATTTTTTGGCCAATGGGATTCCATTCATTTAGCCCATAAGGCTTCACGAGTTGATAAATGCAGCCCGATCATAAACAAAAATAAAAGGAAAAGGAAAAGGAAATAGACGGATGATTCGCGATTTAACCAGAAACGTCTCCAAGAGTTCAACGAAGTCCTGATCGTGAATTCTCTGGATACTACCAGAGCGTCCTATTCCTTCTATAAATACTCTTCCTTCCAAGTTTCAATGATCATCGAGAATTAAGAAAAGCATTCGAGATACAAGTTGTGACCTAATAGCCTTCATACAGCAATCGCCCTTAATCAGCAGCAATATGTCGATCATTCCAAGCGTCTTCGGTGGCCGACGAAGCAGCGTCTTCGATCCATTCTCTCTCGACGTCTGGGATCCGTTCAAGGACATGTCCAAGGAGGCTTCGGCTATAGTGAATGCGCGAGTGGACTGGAAGGAAACTCCGGAGGCTCATGTATTCAAAGCCGATCTTCCAGGACTGAAGAAGGAGGAAGTGAAAGTGGAGGTTGAAGATGGGAGAGTACTCCAGATCAGCGGAGAGAGGAGCAAGGAGAGCGAAGAGAAGAATGATAAGTGGCACCGTATCGAGCGCAGCAGCGGTAAGTTCGTGAGGCGTTTCCAGCTTCCGGAGAATGCTAAAATGGAGGAAGTCAAGGCATCCATAGAGAACGGTGTTCTGACTGTTACAGTTCCAAAGGAGCAAGTGAAGAAGCCTGAAGTTAAAGCCATTGAAATCTCTGGTTGATTTTTCTCAATCTCCGGTCACCATCATATATATGTTTGTGTTTTTCTACTGTCCAGATATGCTTCATCTGTTTGTAATAAAATCATTTCGAGCGAACTAAATAAATTTTGTTGTTTTAAATTGCTGATTACTCCATAAAAAAAAGGTTTGGCTGGACCGTAGGCTGGCTGAGGGGTGGATCCCTGGTGGTCGGCATGTTTTTTTAGTTGTAGCTGTTGGACGTCTGTTATCTGAAAATAAATTTATTTCATGCGGATCTAACAATAATAAACCGTTTCAGCAGTGATGTTAATTAACCAACATGCATATATAAATCTGAACATGCATATATGAATCTGAACATGCATATATGAATCTGAACGAATACAGTTATCAGAATCTGATACAAACAAACAGATATTAAAAGGACAGCAAACCGAGTTGGTGATTCAGTCACGTCGTTGACGCTGTCCTTAAAGCTGATTTGCCTCCCGTGCTGGATTTGACGGCAAAAAGCTTCCCAGGATAAAAGAACCTCAGCAAGCGCGTTGAGCACTGTAGCCTTGCTGATCGAACCTATTCGATCTTCTGCTATCACAGATCGGAAAAAACAAGAGACGAGATGTGTAGGAGTGTTGTATTGTGTGTGTTTTGAACTGAAGCGCAGGCTTCTTTATATAGTCGAGAGGAGAAACCGTTTTGCTGCTGGCTTTTTGGAAAAGATATGAACTGTCTTGTTTATCCGAACGCAACAGTCCAAGTTCTTATCTCGAAAAATCAGCAACCGCCTCCAACAGCTTTGACTGACTCAGTCTCGCTGAAGACTTGCTCTTGTTCGGTTTAATTATGCAAAACCGAAATTAGAATAACCAAAAACGAACCGAGCAACCCGCTGAGAAAATTGACGGCATTCACCCGGATGATGTGGGCGCGCACAAGACAGGCCAAATTCGACGTCGTCGACCGGATGATTTCGCCCCCCCCCCTGCGCACGCCCGCGAAGGCATTTTGGAAGAGTTTCTTTTAACAACTTAACAAGCTTGTTATGGAAATCATATATGAACAAACATTGTTCCCATTTGGCCTCCAATGTGGGATATAAGACTTTCACACAAGTGAAATCCAACCCATATCAATCCCTACCAAGGTCAAGTTCCATGGTTTTTGGCACTACTTTGAGCATCAATTACTCATTCGATTTAGCTTCGTTTTTGGCGATTCAATACTTGATTTCATACCTCACACGTCAAGGTATTTTAATCTAATTTTGTCAACAAGATTGGAGGTGTTCTCCACGCTCAATTTTAGGTCTCAAATGTGGCGCACCACCATTTTCTTCAACCCACTACAAACACATTTTCCAACAATCCCCCACATGAAGAAAATCGAGTGGTGAAATCAAATAAAACAATAATCCTCGATAATCAACTCGACACGAAGTGGTGATAGCTTCTACGGATAATATCTGCACAGGATAGGTAGGTTACCCCTTTGAACCTTCCATTGAGATAACATGATCTCTTTACTGACTATTCAGTAGACTTGATGTCTTTGAACTGTTCGTCTTATACTGTAAACGAAATCAAGTTTCCACAGATATTATCCTGATCTTATTCAGTTCTTACTGGTGGGCTCATTTTGGTCGTGATACCCCTTTCCTGGTTCTGCAAGAGTTTCTAAAGAATTAAGCCCTTTGAATTCTCCTTTGAAGCGACCCCACTTCTCTCTCACATAGGTGATTCTTTCTTAAAGTAATCCTGCATTACCCATTTGAATCTCACTATTCAAATTACTAGAATCATTAAAAGCTTCGAGCTTAGCCTCGTGCAGGAGTCACTGTTTTATCTGGGAATAGGATTGGGGTGTTACCCCCCACAGTGACCTCACACAGTCTTAGCAGGTAGGTTGTCCCTTTGAACCAAGTTCTTGGGATCTCCAGTCATCATGGTAGGGTTTTCCTTTGCCTCAACTTTTATAGCCCAAGGGCTTAAGCCTATGCTTTGATGTTAGCAATCAAAAGGCTTTAGTCCCATTCCCTTAGTTGTCTTCTCTACTTGGTCCCTATTTAACCCTTTGGTTAACGGATCCGATATATTTTCTTTGGACCTCACGTAGTCAATGCTTATGACTCCGGATGAGAGAAGTTGTCTTATGGTATTGTGTCTTCGACGTATGTGCCTAGACTTACCATTATACATGACATTCTGTGCCCTACCAATTGTTGATTGATTATCGCAATACACACATATTGGTGGCACAGGGTTTTTCCAACCAGGAATATCCTCTACAAAATTCCTTAACCACTCTGCTTCTTCGCCGCATTTATCTAATGCCACGAACTCAGCTTCCATCGTGGATCTGGTTATTAGAGTTTGTTTCGAGGATTTCCATGACACGGCTGCACCTCCCAAAGTGAATACATATCCACTAGTGGCCTTTGAGTCTTGTATATCAGATATCCAGCTTGCATCAGTGTAACCTTCAATGACTTCCGGATATCTGGTATAATGTAGACCGTAATCACGAGTAAATCGTAGATACTTCAGTACTCTCACGATGGCTTTCCAGTGTTCATAACCTGGGTTACTCGTATATCTTGCAAGCCTACTCACACAATAAGCAATATCAGGTCTAGTACAATTCATCAAGTACATTAGACTGCCTATTACTTTTGAGTATTCCACTTGAGAGATACTCTCCCCTTTGTTTTTAGACAGATGGTGGTTCATATCTATAGGAGTTTTATAAACTCCTACACTATCTTTCCCAAATTTGTCTAAAATCTTATCAACGTAGTGTGCTTGGCTTAAGACAAATCCATCTGCCGTCCTTGTGATTTTAATCCCTAAAATTACATCGGCCAGACCTAAGTCTTTCATATCAAACCTTGAGTTTAACATGGACTTAGTAGATTTAACCATTTCTTCATTGTTTCCCACAATGAGAATATCATCGACGTATAAGCACAAAAGCACATACCCGTGTTCAGTGTTTTTGCTATATACACATTTGTCACACTCGTTGATTTTGAATCCATTTGACAATATCACTTTGTCAAATTTCTCATGCCACTGTTTTGGTGCCTGTTTCAGACCATAGAGAGACTTAACAAGTTTACAGACTTTTCTCTCTTGTCCTGGCGCTTTACAACCCTCAGGTTGTTCCATATATATCTCTTCTTCAAGATCTCCATTCAAGAAGGCAGTCTTCACATCCATTTGATGAATTTCTAAATTGCGCAGAGCTGCAATTGCAATTATCATCCTTATAGATGTGATCCTTGTCACAGGTGAGAATGTATCAAAGTAGTCTAGACCTTCCTTTTGTCTATATCCTTTGATCACAAGTCTAGCTTTGTACTTTTCAACAGTACCATCAACTTTCATTTTCTTAGTAAAAATCCACTTTGAATCAAGTGGCTTACATCCCGGAGGAAGATTAACTAACTCCCAAGTATGATTTTGCATAATGGAGTCTAGTTCACTTTTTATGGCTTCTTTCCATATAGGGCCATCAACAGAGCTTATAGCTTCATTATATGTAGGAGGTCCCGCCTCAACCATAAAGGTTACAAAATCAGGTCCAAACGAATTTTCAACCCTTGCTCTTTTGCTTCTTCTTGGTTCCTCCCCATTTGTATCATCCTCGGATACTTCTTCTTGTTGGTGATACATTTCAGTAGTATCTTCACCTATCTCATAAGGTGAACTCGCTGGTTTTTCCTTATAAGGAAATATATGTTCAAAGAACGAAGCATTCTTAGACTCTATAATTGTGTTCTTGTGTATATCAGGGTTTTTAGACTCATACACAATGAACCTATACGCATTACTATTATGCGAATAGCCTATAAAGACACAATCAACTGTCTTTGGTCCTATCTTCATTCTTTTAGGACCGGGAGCCATTACTTTGGCTAAGCATCCCCACACTCGCAAGTGTTTGTAAGCAGGTTTTCTCCCTTTAAATAATTCATAGGGAGATTTCTCCTTCCTTTTTCGGGGTATTCGATTTAGCAGATAGTTAGCCGACAAAACGGCCTCCCCCCACATTGACTGGGGTAACCCTGAACTAAGCAACATCGCATTCATCATTTCTTTGATAGTGCGATTCTTACGTTCAGCTACACCGTTCGATTGAGGAGAATAAGGTGGTGTAACCTCATGTATGATTCCAGTTTGTGCACACAGTGCCCCAAATGGTTCTACATATTCACCACCACGATCACTTCGTAGCCTTTTAATCTTTTTATTTAGTTGGTTTTCCACTTCCAACTTATACATGGCAAATTTCTCTACTGCTTCATCCTTGCTCTTTAGCAAGTATATTGAACAATATTTTGTACTGTCATCTATGAAAGTCACAAAATATTTATTTCCACCTCTTGTTGGCATGAATTTCAAGTCACATAGATCACTATGTATTAAGTCAAGGGGTTCAGTGTCTCTTTCAACACTATGAAATGATGTTCTTGTTAGTTTTGCTTCAACACAAATTTCACACTTGTGTTCGGAATCAAATTGAAATTTTGGTATACAGTCCAATTTCATTAGATTCCTTATCGAGTCATAATTCACATGACCTAATCTACCATGCCATAAATTAGATGACTCAAGCAAGTAAGCGGAAGAATTTTTATTGATAGAATTGATAGCAATTACATTGAGTTTCCACATTCCATCCTTCACGTAACCACGTCCCACATACATGCCGTTCTTTGAAAGAACGACCTTCTGGGACTCAAACACCATCTTAAAACCATGACTCGTAAGTAAGGTTCCAGACACTAAATTCTTCCTGACATCAGGCACATATGAAACATTGGTCAGTTTCAGCTCCTTGCCCGACGTCATCTTCAACATCACACTTCCTTTTCCCTTGACTTCTGAGGTGGCCAAGTTGCCCATGTACACCTTCTCTCCATTTTCAGTCAACTTCAGCTCAGAGAAGGCATTCTTGTCAGAGCAGATGTGGTGGGTTGCTCCAGTATCCAGCCACCACTCCTTGGGGTTGGAATCCACCAGACTCAGCTGAGAAATCACAGCCACTAGTTGCTCTTCATCTCCCTCGGCGACATTCGCCTTCTTCTTCTTTGGAGCTCTACAATCAGCAGATCGGTGACCCTCTTTGTCACAATTGAAGCACTTTCCAGCAAACTTCGGCTGTGCTTTCTTCTTGATAACCCTACTCTTGGGTCCAAGCTTGTTTAAGGGCTTCTTCCCTTTAGAGCTAGCACCATGCTCCACTATGTTAGCCCTTTCTGAAGGCAGCTTTGTCCTCTTATCAGAGAGTCGATTGTCCTCTTCATTCTTGAGGCGAATCACCAGGTCTTCCATAGACATTTCCTTCCGCTTGTGCTTAAGGTAATTCTTGAAGTCCTTCCACCCTGAAGGCAGCTTCTCAATTACTGCAGCAACCTGGAATGGTTCATTCACTACCATTCCTTCAGCGTTCATCTCATGCATGATCAACTGCAAGTCATGCACTTGACTGGTCACAGTCTTCGAATCCACCATTGAGAATTCGAGGAAGCGTCCCACCAGGTACTTCTTGGAGCCAGCATTCTCTGTTCGGTACTTCCGATCAAGCGCCACCCAAAGGTCCTTAGCTGAACTTTTGGATTTGTACACCTTGTACAACACGTCATTAAGACAGTTCATCACATAATTGCGACAAAGATACTCAGCATCTTTCCATGCATTGTATGCAAAGAGCACTTGATTGTCCGCCTCACCCTCAGCCACCGTAGGTGTCTCCTCGGTCAGATACCGGGACAACCCTAATTGGGAGAGGTAGAAATGCATCTTAGGCTGCCATGTAGTGAAGTTCAACCCAGTGAACTTCTCAGGCCTTTCAGCTGCCATAACTGCAGCAGGCACTTGTGCCACCATAGCATTTGGAACTGGACCCGCAGGTCCATTCCCGGCCGGAGCCATCAGTGGGGTAGTCGCAGCCGACTCAGCAGCATCCTGGTGATGTTGGACACCTTCCATGTCCACAGATTGAACATTGTTTTGTCCTTGTTCAGAATTCATTGCTACAACAGAGACAGATCTGTTAGTATGAAATATTTTTCAGATAATAACGAAGCAGAAATCAGCTTTAAGAATGTTGGACGTCTGTTATCTGAAAATAAATTTATTTCATGCGGATCTAACAATAATAAACCGTTTCAGCAGTGATGTTAATTAACCAACATGCATATATAAATCTGAACATGCATATATGAATCTGAACATGCATATATGAATCTGAACGAATACAGTTATCAGAATCTGATACAAACAAACAGATATTAAAAGGACAGCAAACCGAGTTGGTGATTCAGTCACGTCGTTGACGCTGTCCTTAAAGCTGATTTGCCTCCCGTGCTGGATTTGACGGCAAAAAGCTTCCCAGGATAAAAGAACCTCAGCAAGCGCGTTGAGCACTGTAGCCTTGCTGATCGAACCTATTCGATCTTCTGCTATCACAGATCGGAAAAAACAAGAGACGAGATGTGTAGGAGTGTTGTATTGTGTGTGTTTTGAACTGAAGCGCAGGCTTCTTTATATAGTCGAGAGGAGAAACCGTTTTGCTGCTGGCTTTTTGGAAAAGATATGAACTGTCTTGTTTATCCGAACGCAACAGTCCAAGTTCTTATCTCGAAAAATCAGCAACCGCCTCCAACAGCTTTGACTGACTCAGTCTCGCTGAAGACTTGCTCTTGTTCGGTTTAATTATGCAAAACCGAAATTAGAATAACCAAAAACGAACCGAGCAACCCGCTGAGAAAATTGACGGCATTCACCCGGATGATGTGGGCGCGCACAAGACAGGCCAAATTCGACGTCGTCGACCGGATGATTTCCCCCCCCCCCCCCCTGCGCACGCCCGCGAAGGCATTTTGGAAGAGTTTCTTTTAACAACTTAACAAGCTTGTTATGGAAATCATATATGAACAAACATTGTTCCCATTTGGCCTCCAATGTGGGATATAAGACTTTCACACAAGTGAAATCCAACCCATATCAATCCCTACCAAGGTCAAGTTCCATGGTTTTTGGCACTACTTTGAGCATCAATTACTCATTCGATTTAGCTTCGTTTTTGGCGATTCAATACTTGATTTCATACCTCACACGTCAAGGTATTTTAATCTAATTTTGTCAACAAGATTGGAGGTGTTCTCCACGCTCAATTTTAGGTCTCAAATGTGGCGCACCACCATTTTCTTCAACCCACTACAAACACATTTTCCAACAGTAGCTTAGTTTAGTTTGCTTAGTTTTTTGTTCCTGTGTAGTCGGTTCGGCTACAGTTGCCTATCAGTTTTTGGCTGATTGTCCTTTCGGTCGTTTTTGGACCGTCTACTTTGGCAGTCTATGGCTGCTCTTCTTGATTGTCCTGTTAGGATCGTTCTGTAAAAGGGTACGATCGCGCGTATGTGGGACCTGGGTCCTTTTCGGTCGAGCACTACGGTCGGTCGGCCTTGCAGCTGAGCTGTTGAGTCGTACCCTTTTCCTTGACTTTGTGTCCCTCTGGGGCATGGTTATGTAGCCTCTTCGGCTTTCCACATGAATCGAAAAAAAAAAATTTGGAACTTTAATATCTATGCCTTGAATCATGACTACTACTACTTCCCCTAGCGATGTTGAATGTGTAATTCCCCAGTTATGATGTATTTGGCACTGGTCAGATATATGATCCATGCTTGAGATGCTAACCACTAACAATCAAATGAGAAAAGAGAAGTGGAATTTAATTTATGAAAAAAAAATACAAATGCCTAGCAGATTCCCAGTAATTTGTTGTCAATTGCAAAGCAAGAAGCAACATGGTCGACCTTTTATTCCTAAGACTACTCACATTGGTTTCAACTATCAACATCCATTTTTTCACTCCACATCATCTTCTCTCTCTTCCACCTAATAATTCAATACTCTTTCAACTTTTAAACTCTACAATGGTTCAACACCCTACTCCACCACTTATATTTCACCTTTTTATTTATATTTATATTTTTGTTTAAATAATTTTGATAGTTAAAAGGGTTATTGTTGGGATCCATTTCGTGCTAAAAATAAGAGTTTATGGAAAGTAGTTGTAAAATTATGGTAAAAGAGACGTTTTTTTCTGTGTCCAAATCACATGAACCAAGTCTGTATTTATAGAGCAAAAAAAATTATGATTTTTCGTATAAAAATTTAAATATTTAAAAATTATTAATTATGAAATAATTGACTTTAAATAATTATGATATAATAAAAATGACTAACCAGTAAGAAACTGCCAAGTGGCATACATACCCCCACCCACTTTAAGTTTCAACCTGTTGAAACAATTCAACAAAATTGAATCTTACTAGGATTCAACAGATGATTCAACAGGTCATTGAAACAATTCAACAGTTTAATTTTTTTTTCAACACCCCATTATAGGTAGTCTAAGGGCCCGTTCTATAGGGGTTGGATTTGGGGTGTTGGAAGATTAGATTAGATTAGATTGTGTTGGGTGAGATTAGAGTGTGTTGGATGAGATTGTGGTGTGTTGGGTGAGATTGGGGTGTATTGGATTAGATTGTATTAGATTAGGTGAGTGGAGAGTAGATTAAGTGAGTGGGTCCTACATTAAAAATAATATTATAAAAATGTTAGATAGTTAGATTATGTGAGCGGAGGGTAGTTTAAGTGAGTGGGTCCTAGTTTATAAATAATATTATAAAAATATTATATATATGTGAGTGGAGAGTAGATTAGGTGAGTAGAGATTAAATTAGATTAGGTTGTGTTGGGTGAGATTGGGGTGTGTTGAGTGAGATTGGATGAGATTGGATCGGATTGACCCAATCCCTATAGAACAGGCTCTAAGACAACGTTTTTTCAATCGGTAGCAACATAGCGAATGCTCAAACTCTGTGTTTTGTAATTTATTGGGCCGTACCGAATGCTCATTTATAGTTTCCAATTAAGCCCAATGAATCATCTGTTGGGCTGGGCTGGGCAGATTATGCACTAAACTGAAAATAGAAAAAGTTAAATACTACGGTCTCTTCAAATCAAGCATTTTATATTTTCAACGAACAATTTTTCCTCCACTGTCTTGTTACAAAAGAAATCTTCAGTTGGTGAGAAATTTCGAGAGCAGAAAATGGATCGGTTGCAGAGGATGTTCGCCGGAGCTGGATCGCTTGGACATCCGCCTTCAGATTCTCCGACATTGGATTCATCGGAGCAAGTCTACATCTCGTCACTGGCCCTTCTCAAGATGCTCAAACACGGTAATTTTTGAATTAGGGCTTTGATTATTTGATTTTGGAGTTTGAAGTTTCGAATTGTAGGGAGAGCTGGAGTTCCTATGGAGGTTATGGGACTGATGCTTGGGGAGTTTGTGGATGAGTATACGGTTCGTGTCGTTGATGTTTTCGCCATGCCCCAAAGTGGTACTGGAGTCAGTGTGGAGGCTGTTGATCATGTTTTCCAGACTAATATGCTTGACATGCTTAAGCAAACTGGAAGGTATTTCATTTTCTTTACTTTCAAAACTTCAATTTTTGTTGTTCCATTTGATTTGTAATTTTCACTACTTGGGCTGAGAAGTACAGCTTAGAGAATCTTGAACAAATCTTTCGTGAGGGCTTATAAAGATGATTGCTAATATGCCATATGATTTACTTGCAGCACTATTTGCTAGATCATATTGTTGACCGACCATGACTTAATTTATATCAAAATTGATTTCATTGTTTACATGTGCATTTACGCATACAGTGCCTATTTGAGATACTTGAATGTAACTTTATGACCAATGTGTCAACCCATTGCCCATGGTGTATGAGTTTGTTGCTAAGACTGTTATTACTGTTGTGCTACAGACCAGAGATGGTGGTTGGGTGGTACCATTCTCATCCTGGATTTGGATGCTGGCTCTCTGGGGTGGATATAAATACTCAGCAGGTTGTACTATTTAACTGCTGTAGATATGCATTAGATTCACTTCGATAGAGTTGACCTTCATTTAACATATTTAGATGCGTTTAAAAAATAATGAACTACGACGCAGTTGCAGCCTCGTGATCTTTTTTCGGGTCAATAATTGAATGATGTTAGATGTGCTGACATTTACTTCCTAATGCCCAGAGTTTTGAAGCTTTGAACCAACGAGCAGTGGCTGTGGTGGTTGATCCAATTCAGAGTGTCAAGGGAAAGGTAGTAATTGATGCATTCCGTTTGATCAATCCTCAGACGATGATGCTCGGGCAAGAGCCACGCCAGACAACATCCAATGTTGGTCACCTGAATAAGCCATCCATTCAAGTGAGTTAATTGGTCATGTATACCTTTATTGGATATGTTGTATATGAATCTAGAATAGATGTCTGACTTTTTTTTCCTGTCCCATACGTTAATCATTTGTCCAGGCTTTGATCCATGGGCTAAACAGGCATTACTACTCCATTGCTATTAACTACAGGAAAAATGAGCTTGAGGAGAAAATGCTGCTCAACCTTCATAAGAAGAAATGGACTGACGGGTTGACACTACGTCCTTTTGATACACATTCCAAAACCAATGAACAAACTGCCCAGGTGTGTTACGGCATCACAAACTTATATGAATTAAATTGTCATTGGTTTATCGCTTATCCCTCTTTCAGGTGACTTGACATAATGCTCTCAATTGTGCAGGCAATGTTGAGTTTGGCAGTTAAATATAATAAGGCAGTTCAGGAAGAGGATGAATTGTCTCCAGAGAAGCTAGCCATTGCAAATGTTGGAAGACAAGATGCGAAAAAGCATTTGGAAGAACATGTTTCGAACTTGATGTCCTCCAACATCATTCAGACCTTGGGGACCATGTTGGACACAGTTGTATTCTGAGTTCATAGCCTTTGAGCTATGCAAAATGCAACACAATTGCTTGTAATATGTCCAAGTTACTTGTTTCTTAATTGGTTCGGTTGGCTGAGTTATTTTTATCAGATGAAAAGCTTTGCAGACTGATTGTTAATGTGCCAAAGATGTTGCTTGCTGGCAACTGAATTGCTGTTGTATGTCATCATAGAAATTTCAACATTCTCTACAGTTTTCTACACTTGTTATCATTTTCTGTTTTTGATATAATGAAAAAGGTATACAAAGGCCAGAAAAACCAACAGCAAGACAAACGACCAATAATTAAAGGGACAATACATCTATTTAAGAAAAGTATTTCGTAAGTGCAGCAGTGGTAGAGGCAGGTTTCCAGTGTTTCGGGGTAGCTTGAGTGAGCTGGTCTGCAGGGGCAGAGGAGACAACAATGCCATTTTTGGTTTCTCTGCTTTGCTCTCTTTGCTCCGGTCAGATGAGTCACTAGTGCGTTCTTCGTCGGTGTGGTTCTTCCCTGAGTGGTTGTTTGTTGAGGCGGTTCTTTTGAGTGGTTTCTGGGGAAGAACCCTAGTTGGTTGATTAGTGCTTCGTTAATGTTTGTGTTTCAGGGTCGATATATTGAGCCTCGGGGCCTTTGTGTTTTTTTTTGAAGCCTTTTGGACTTTTATGAATCAAAAAAAAGGAAAGTATTCCGTGCAATAACCTTGACATCCAGCAAGTCAATCCATGCCAAATAGGTCATCATACTGAATATGAATTCACTTTTGAGATACAGTCCAATTTCATTGAAATTAAACTTCGGTTCGTTTTTGTTATGTTTGGCGGGAAAACTGGGGATTAGGGTATACGCGAGTCTTGTAGAGGATACAGAGTCATTCTTCTGTTTCATTATCGGCTTCTGCTGAATCGGAGCCGCCATGTCTGATAACGATATTGAAGATGACGAGGAGTTCGGATTCTCGAGAAATTACTTTCTAGCGAAGGAGTTAGGAGGTTCGAGTAAGAAATCCGCGAATAAGTTGTCGGACATCGACGTTGTCGATGAGCAGGTGAGATTGACGGTTTTCATTTTGAGTGCAGCCGTCTATTTCATGAGCAATTATATTGATTTTTCGCGTTTGTTTTTAGGAGCTGCGTGCGGCGGCGGCGGAGATTGAAGTGAAGCATGAGAAAGAGATTAAGAGACTGATGGATGAGTACAGGAGTTCGTACTCTTATTGGTTATTCGAGCTGAGGTTTGTGATGCTGAGTGGTTTATTGATTGAATTTGGCGATGTTGGAAGGACTGTTGAGTTGGTAATATTTCAGTTTTTGGAATGTGCAGGTGTGGTTTTGGCCTATTGATGTATGGATTTGGGTCCAAGAAGGAGCTGCTTGAAGATTTTGCTTCAACTGCTTTGGTTGACTATTCTGTGTTTGTGATTAATGGGTATCTTCAGACCATCAATATAAAACAGGTATTAGACTCTTATAATATAATTGCAGACATTTGTTGTATTCATGTTGTTAGGAGACTTTAGAAATTAGTACCCTAAAATTATGGGACATCTAGTGGAGTCGAAATTTGCATCACATGTGGTTTCACATTCCTGGTTTAACATTTATTATACTACAATTGATTAACAATTTTTTGGTTAAATCATGATTATAATTTGATTTTGCTCGACTTCAATGACAATCAATTCAACTGGCTTAGGCTGTGGTAGCACTGGCTGAACTTTTGTCGGAGCAACTTAAAGGCAAAAGGAAAACTCCATCAGGGAACCTGACTAAAGCTCATCAACCATTTAGTGTGCGGACTATGGACGATCTACTTGCTTTTCTGAATGGAACTAATATGGAGGAAAAAGATGATTTTATATGTGTTCTTATCCACAATATTGATGGACCGGGATTACGCGACTCTGAAACTCAGCAATATCTTGCACGAATTGCTTCTTGTGCACATATACGCATGGTTGCATCCATAGACCACGTAAATGCACCTCTATGTGAGTGTGTTTCGTAACTGGAAGATTTTGGGTTCCATTGCTGATTGCAGTTTCCTTTCCTTGTTCTTATTTGTTGATATATAGTCTATAATTTTGATTGGGCATTTAGAATTTCGATTAGGTGTAGATATTATAAATATACTTCATAGTGGTTCAGTGTATGTGCACTTTCTTGTTTGGAGTGACATGCCACTCAGCTGTATTGAGTGTATCAAGTTGGGAATGGTGTGAGTATTGATGTGTTGCCATGTCATCCCTAGTCATCTATGATTTTTGAGATTAACAACATTGTATGGGTGTTTGATTGTAGTGTGGGACAAGAAGATGGTTCACACACAATTCAATTGGTGCTGGTATCATGTGCCGACATATTCTCCCTACAAAGTTGAAGGGATGTTTTTCCCTATGATACTTGCTCACGGTGGTACAGCACAAACCACCAAAACTGCAGCTTTGGTCTTGCAAAGTTTGACACCAAATGCCCAAAGTGTATTTAAAGTTCTTGCAGAACACCAATTGGCTCACCCTGACGAAGAAGGCAAGCAATCTTTATTGACTTTGAATATTTTCCTTCTGAATTTCAGGTCTCAGAATTAACTAATGACTTTGTGTGCATTTATTCTAGGAATGCCTGTGAATGATTTATACACAACTTGTCGAGAGCAATTCTTAGTAACTAGCCAAGTTACGCTGAACTCCCATTTAACAGAATTCAAAGATCACGAGCTGGTCAAAACCAGGAGGCATTCTGATGGACAGGACTGCTTGCACATTCCTCTCGCAGCTGATGCACTTAAAAAACTCATACATGATATTTTGATTAGTTAGTCTTGTCCAGAAGGGGATCTTGAGAGGGAATTGAAATGACTGATGATGTTCTATTATAATCAGCATGGGTATTATCAATTTTGTAATGATTATCATGCAATATTTCCATTTCTGTTTCCTCATATTTCGATCTTTATTAAATATAAGGATTTCATTTTCTGTCTAAATCGGTGATCGTTGTCATATGATTTTAATGTAATCCCATGTGTCTAGGACTAGCCAATTTACTATTATGGAAGACAAGTGGTAAATGTTTCATTGGAGTTATTTTTGGATCATTGTTTTTTATTGACTGCATAATTGGCTGCTGCTTCTTCTGAAGCTGGGAGAAGATAATGAACATTGTGGAAACTCAAATGCAAGATACGGACAGACATGTCACTATTATTAAGCCTGTGACTGAAGTGGTAAGACTGTCTTTCAGCTTCAAGTGTCTATGCCTGTTTACTTATGTAACTGATCTGTTTTAGTTGGTAACTGTAATGGAAAGGCAAGTCATTACAATTATAGTGATAACTAGTATCACCTTTCGTGTTTTATAATTTCTTCATCATTGATGTGTAACTGTTCTAAATTTTTATCTGGAGTATCACCGTGAAGTTACTTGTTATCTAGAACACATTGATTGTGCTTCAAACGCTTAAAAATTAAAGGTCGTCTTTCTTATGTACAAAGTGCAGAGCAACTCTAATGGATGATATTTATCTTTGCACAGGCCTTACTTCAGGCTCCCGTCTCTGCAACTCTCTTGTGGGTTGTAGGCAGTCATTAGTAGGAAATCATTTCAGGTAAAGGTATGATTGCTTCCGTTTCTAGGCAGTCATTAATAGGAAATCATTTCAAGAACATATAAGGATGCACTTCAATTATTCTTAGTCACTGAACCTGTTACATTACAACTTACAAGACAGAATCAAGCTTGAGGTTGAACTTGGGTCTTCCCTTGTGTGGGACTCTAGTGTAGCTTCAGCTTGCAGACCACTCGGTTTTAACTACTAAGTAGTACAGTAAGTTGATGGGTTCTTTTACTGCCCCAAACTTCCTAAATACTGAAATGAAAGCAGACATTCTTCGATATGGACACAAGAAGCAAGCATGATTTGCTGCTCTTGGACACAGTTATAATATAGTAGCTTCCTACTTGATGCTATAACCCAGCTGCATAATGTAACGCACAAGCCCATTGAGCTCTCCGCCTTCAACATAGCCGCTCTTGTCTTTGTCAGCAAACTTCATGGCCAAGCGGGTCCTGAACCCTGGAAAGCGAGAGCCAAACTCTTGGAATGCACTTTTTAGCTCATCTTTGCTGAGTACCTGGTCGCCATTGCGGTCATATTGCATCATAAGTCTTTTAAGCATCTCCTCACTTGGCTTTGTTGGTATTGTCTTGTCTGTCCTACCCATAGTGTTTGAAGATGTTCTTACGTCTTTTGGGCTAGTTTACATCTTCAGAAGCTGCTGCTTTCTCTTTTTATACAGATTTGAAGCTCATAAATGCTGGAGAGATTTAGCTTGCTTGTTACTCATTGCACAGGAGGCATCTTATCAGATTTTCTGGCATATGGAATCTATTGACGAAGAAAAGTGATGGTGCTTGTTGAATGGGTCAGTGAGGTGAGAAAAGAAATCCAGAGGAAGTTCTTTCCTATCTCTCAGCAAAGAGCTTCATTGTGAAGATTGAAAAGGTAGAAACAGTTGCTGAATACTAAGCAACGGATGAGGTTCTTTGGATATCGAATACTTCTTAATGTTGGAAGTTTAAACTCCAGTTTCTCACAAAAAAAGGAGCTGAGAATCTAATCATGCAACACAGCACTATCAATTTATCGAACTGTTCGTAGGTCAGAATCCAAGCAACATATGACTTGGAGCAAAGTTTCTCTATATTTTAACTCCTTTTGACACTCAAAACTCTTAAATGTATCGCTTGAAATTCAAATATCCAGAATATCTCATTTGAGTTAATACAGGTTCCTCAATATGCGTTTTTTAGAAATCGGTATTAGTAAAATTTGCTAATATGGTTCATTTGGGATCAATGTGGACCAAAGGAACAAGATCTAAACTAATCTAAGAGCACCGGTTTCTTAATGAAACCGGTAGCCGAAGAACCGATATCATCTGATGAAAAAAATAATATTGCCAGTTTTGCAGCCTTTTGGAAAGTTGCTGGAGGTCGCGAGTGGGGAAGAATCGTAGCTTGTAATGTTTGTTTGGTATTTTGGGGCCGGGAGTAGTGTTTTTTTAGGTGAATTTCAGATTGAGGGTTGTGAGGTTATGAGTGGTTTGTTGAGAAGGTGAAGCAGTGGGTTGCAGACGTGTAGAAGAAGTTAGGGCTTTTGTTTAGATTTGTTGGAGTTTTGGGGTTATTTTTTCTTTGGTGATGATGTGTCATTAAGATGATACCAGTTCTTCGGCTATTGGTATTGTTAAGATATATAATCCCAGTTGTGTATTGAGTTTATATTGGGACCATGTTTAATGTTTATTTCCAGTCCATACGTTCAGTTGAGTTTGTGATGAGTCGAGTTTTCGACTCATTTATGGCCATTCTTCACTATAGTTTTGAATCGTTTCCGACGTTATTTTAATGTCATTTGACCTCTATCTCTACATTTCAGGTAGAAAACAAGTTTCCCCCATGGTCAAGGCCTAAATATCAAGATTGGTTGAAAAATAGAAGTTTCGGCGTAAAATTGGGAGTTTCGGGGCAATACCGAGCATATTTGACCTTTGCGACTTGTTATGGACGCTCAGGGAGCATGCGGTGTCTGATTTGGCTGATCTTTAGCTTGTTTGAAAGGTATTTAAAAGGGCTACAACTCTCTAGTTGACGCCAAGACCAAATTCGGACGGAAAGACCACCAAAAGAGCCTGGGAAGTGACAGTTGGTCAGCTGAAATCAGCCAGCCGACCGGCTACGGAAAGTTTCAGAGAACCCTGTCCGAGAGCAACTCCTAGCCGACCGGCTGGAGCCAAGGCAAAGCCCAGCCGATCGGCTCAACTGCTACAACAGAAATTTTTGCCCGAATCTATAAATAGAAAGTAAGGGTTTTGGACCAAGTGTGGAGGTTTTTGGGGAGAAGAAGATTGGAAAAGAGGCTCATCCAAGGTCATCAATCAACAATCCAACCAAGGAGAAGAAGAAGACAAAAAAAGGGAGTTCAAGGATTCCAAATCCTCCTTCCTTTACTCTTTTCCTGTTCTCTTTGTGTTGTCATTAAACCCTACTCACACCATGTTGTCTTACATGATGTGTGAGTAGTGGATCTTGTGTTTTGAGGGTCTTATGACTCTCCTTGGTACTCTTTGATCACATATATACATTGATATTCATATGGATGATTGTTGATTTCATTTTCTCTTGTGTTATGAATGCTATGCACTCTAGGTGTTTGATAAAATGCCTAAGTGACATTGGACTAAAACTTGAACCTAGGACTTGGAAACCCTTGGGGACAGTTCTAGGATGGAGAAAATGATCTATATCTTGAATCATGTAAGTGAACCTTAGGATATGGATGCTTGACTAAGGGTTGAATGTTTGATTTATTAGAGTTACTCATTGAGCGAATCATCAATTAATCCCATCTAAAGGTGTCAAATTCATGTTCTCTATGAACTTCATATATGACATGCTACTAAGTGTTTGATAAAATGCCTAATTTGAATAATAGAGAATGTGATCTTATCCAATGTATGCATTTGTTGTTAACTAGTCCCCGAGTTCATTGTAGTTATTACCTTAAGAAGACATTCCAAAGATAATGGTGCTATGAAATGAACCAATATTCTCGAGTGAGTGAGGTTCGAGCTATAAGAGAGCATGACTAAGACTAGATTAACATAAATATTAGTCTACCTTAGTCTAAGTTAGGTTTTCCACAATGCATGGGTAGGAAGTGAACTAGGAGTCGAGTTCATGGTATTTATTGCCATGGAATGAACCGAGAGGTTCGAGCTATAAGAGAGTTTGGCTAGGAATAGATTCAAGTGACAATTAGTCTATCCTAATCTAAACTAGGTTCAATACTATTTGACTACCATGAAATGTTTGAATATCGTGTATGTGATCATTGAGAAAATGCCAAGGAGGAGAGTAACCCCTCAAAACACCTCTTACTTAACGTTTATCCCCAATTACTAACCACATAGGATATAGATATATACACTCTTTTATACATTTTGTTTAGAATAGCCGAACGGAAACACGATCTTAAATAGTGCATGTGCTTGGCTTGCTCGTCTTGGTTCGACCCGGTACTTTACCGGTTAATATAAATGTTTTGACTACATTTGATCCTCTCTTCATTGATACTATTTAGAGGTGAAAAAGAATAGTACGTCAAAATGGCGCCGTTGCCGGGGAGTTCAATAGCTAGGTTGTCCCTAGGAAGAATCATTTAGTACTCCGACTATTCCATGTGTTTCTTTATTTGCTTTGTTACTTGTGATTCTTGAGCTTATTCACTACTCTTACTTGTCTTAATTGCTCTCCTCTTGTAGGGAAATCTCGTTTATGCCACCAAAGACAAAGAAGCTCACGCAAATTGTGGATAGAGATTTGAATCAACCGATAAGAGAATTAGTTAACCCATATCCTACAAGAAGTAAAACAACCAAGGACAAAGGAAATACCTCGAACGCTCAAGAAATCACTCATCAAATCACTCATCAAGCCATGGGAGATAGAGATGGACTTCCTCCTCCTCCCCCACCTCCCGCTCGACTATCACAAGGCCCTCAAGCTAGAAGGGTTCTTAAGGACTATGCCACTCCTACGGCTTATGGATACCGTTCCCCAATCCTTGTACCGATGGTGGATAACCGAGACTTCGATTTGAAGACCTCAACAATCCAAATGGTCCAATCCAACCAATTCGTGGGGAGAGACAATGAGGACCCAAACTCTCATTTGACCACATTCCTTGAAGTGTGTGCCACTTTCAAGATAAATGGCTTCTCCGAAGATGCAAAGCTTTTGAGGTTATTCCCTTTCTCCCTCACGGGGAAAGCAAGAGATTGGTTAAGAAGCCAAACCTCGGATAGTTTCACCACTTGGGAGGAGCTCGCCGTAGCATTTCTCAACAAGTATTTTCCTCCTTCCAAGATGGCGTTCTATAGAAATCAAATTACAAACTTTGCACAAATGGATGGGGAAACTCTCTATGAAGCTTGGGAGAGATATAAAGAGTACCAAAGGCTTTGCCCCCATCACAACCTCGACGATCTCCTCGTCTACCACACCTTCTATCACGGTGTTGATGGTGCCTCGCGGCTTGCACTTGACACCGCCTCGGGAGGAGCTATAATGGATCTTGAACCACATGAAGGATATGCGGTGATAGAGAAGATCACAAAGAACTACTTCATGTGGGGAAGTGAAAGAGGGAACCCAAGAAGGAGACATGAGAGGCATGAAGTGAAGGCGGTTAGCACAAGTGACTATGATGCTTTGAGGAAGGACTTTGAGAACCTCTCGGATGAAGTCTTCAAGTTGAAATACCCGGAAAAAGAACCTTCAACAAATCAAGGTTGTGATATTTGTGAGGTCTATGAGCACGAGACAAATTCTTGTCCCTTGGTTCAAAGAGATGGGCATAGACATGGTTATGAAGAAGCAAATTTTGTGGGAGGAAATCAAGGAAGAGAGTATGGAGCTAGTACCACTCAAGGGCAAAATTCTCAAGCTAATTACATTACACCAAAATTCTCCTCAGGATGGAGGAATCATCCTAATTTCTCCTACAAGACCACGAATCCCACTCGTCCCGACTTTGGAGCTACACCTCCCGGATTTGGTCCTAAGCCTACTCAAGCTAACCAAGCCTTCCCACCAAAGAACCAATTCCAACCTAGAAATCAATATCAAAGTCAAGGACCGACTTTGCTTCAAAGGAACCAAAACCAAGGGCAACAATACCAAACTCAAGTTGAAGCCCCTCCACAACCTTCTAATGAACTCTTCGGTGTTGAGGCAATGTTTGCAAAACTCTTAGCAAATCAAAATGAGATGAGGCAAGAGTTGAATGAGGTTAAGCAATCAAATCAAAGGTTGGAAACTCACAATAAGATGCTCAAGAACCAAATAGCTCAACAAGCCGAATCATCTACAATGGCATAAGGGAAATTGCCGGCTAGACCCGAGCAAGGGCAAAGAGAGCATTGTAATGCGGTGACTTTGAGAAGTGGTAAGGAGCTAGAGGATGAACAACCGAAAAAGAAGAAAGTCTCTTTCAATCTTGGAGGCCAAACTAGTGCCGAAATTGAAGAGTTAGATGAAGAGGTCCCTAACCCTCAAGCTCAAAAGGAAAAAGTGGTGGAAAAAGAGAAAGACGAACCAAGGGCATACACTCCTCCTATCCCTTTTCCACAAAGGCTAAAGAAGAAGAGCAACGACAAGCAATTCTCCAAGTTTGCCGAAATGATGAGGAAGCTTTATGTTACAATGCCCTTCACCGAGGTAATCACTCAAGCTTTATGTTGCCGAAATGATGAGGAAGCTCCATCTTATGCAAGATTTTTAAAAGATGTTATTACTTGCAGGAGAATAATCAAGGACGTTGACACGGTGTCCCTCAATGGAGAATGTAGTGCCATACTCCAACCGCGCATGCCACCAAAGCTTGAGGATCCCGGTAGCTTCTCCATCTCATGCTATATTAATGATGTTAAAATTGAGCGTGCTATGTGTGATTTGGGTGCTAGCATATCGTAGATGCCTTATTCTTTGTGTAAGAAATTAAATATGAGTGAGCTTAAACCAACTCAAATGATTCTAAGGCTCGCGGACCGCTCCTCAAGATTCCCTAAGGGAGTTCTTAAGGATGTCCCGATTAGAGTAGGGAATTTCTATATTCTGGGGGATTTTGTGGTGTTAGAGATGGAAGAGGACAATGAAATTCCCATTCTTTTGGGAAGGCCTTTCCTCTACACCGCGGGGGCTATATTTGATACTACTAAGGGGTCAATCACCATGAGAGTAGGAGATGAAGAAGTAGAGTTTAATCTAGAAAAAGCACAAAGAGGTCCTATGTCTACCATGAGTTGTAATTATCTAGACCTCGTTGATACTTATGAAATGTATGATGTGCCTAACTTGCTTATGAGTGATATTGACCTTGATAATGAGCTACCCGAGCTTGCCGATTGTTGGGCTATCTTGGAGGACGAAGGTGAAGAGGGTACTAAAAGCGACAAAGGTAAGGAGTCTTGTTCGGTAGAGTTAAAAGCTCTACCAAGAAGCCTAAGGTATGAGTTCCTAGACCCAAATTCTACTTTGCCTATAATTGTGAATGCCTCCTTGGATGAGAATAAAACTTTGAAATTGCTTGATGTGATTAGAGAGCACCAAGGTGCCATTGGATATTCTATTGATGATTTGAAGGGGATAAGTCCTAGTTTGTGCATGCATAGAATTAATTTGGAAGATGATAGCTTGCCATCTAGAGAACATGCTAGGAGACTTAATCCCATTGTTGGCGAAGTAGTTAAGAAGGAAATCTTGAAAATGCTTATACATGTGGTGCCCAAAAAGGGGGGCACGACGGTGGTTAAAAATGATAAAAATGAGTTAATACCGACTAGAACCGTAACCGGTTGGCGAATGTGCATTGATTTCTAAAAACTCAACCAAGCCACTAAGAAAGATCACTTTCCACTTCCTTTTATTAATCAAATGTTGGAAAGACTAGCCAAGCATGACTACTTTTGCTATCTTGATGGGTATAGTGGATTTTTCCAAATCCCTATTCATCCACAAGATCAAGAAAAAACTACCTTTACTTGTCCCTATGGAACATTTGCTTATCGGCGAATGCCCTTTGAACTTTGTAATGCACCGGGCACATTTCAAAGATGCATGATGGCTATATTTTCAGAATTTATTGAGGAAATTATGGAAGTGTTTATGGATGATTTTTTCGTTTATGGTTCCTCTTTTGATGATTGCTTGGCCAATTTGGCAAAAGTCTTAAAAAGATGTATTGAGACGAACCTTGTTCTAAATTGGGAAAAATGTCATTTTATGGTGCAGGAAGACATAGTGCTTGGACATTTGGTCTCAAAAAGAGGGATTGAGGTGGATAAAGCTAAAGTGGAAGTTATTGAAAAATTGCCACCCCCAAAGGATGTTAGAGGAATAAGGAGCTTTCTTGGCCATGCCGGTTTTTATAGAAGATTTATTAAGGATTTCTCAAAGATTGCAAGGCCTTTAACAAATTTATTGTGCAATGATATCAAATTCCGGTTTGATGAAGAATGCTTGGTGGCTTTTGAGAAGTTGAAGAAAGCATTGGTCTCGGCTCCTATTATTCAACCTCCAAATTGGGATTTGCCCTTTGAGCTCATGTGCGATGCAAGCGATTATGCTATTGGAGCGGTTCTTGGACAAAGGGTGGACAAGAAACTTCACGTCATCCACTACACAAGCAAGGTTCTAAATCAATTGAACTACTCTACAACCGAAAAAGAACTCCTTGCCATAGTGTATGCCTTCGACAAGTTTCGTTCATACCTTGTGGGATCAAAGACTATAGTATTCACCGACTACGCGGCAATCAAATACCTCTTGTCAAAGAAAGACTCTAAGCCAAGGTTGATAAGATGGATCCTCTTGCTCCAAGAATTTGATATTGAGATCAAAGATAAGAAGGGAGTAGAAAATGTGGTCGCCGATCACCTATCTAGGCTTGAAGGAAATGAGGAACTCGAAGAAGACACTAGCCCCGTAGATGACTCTTTCATCGGAGAGCAACTTATGAGAGTAGACGCGGAAGCCCTACCATGGTATGCGGACTTGGTAAATTTCATGGTTTGTGGGATCATTCCTCACGACATGAACCACCATCAAAGGAGGAAGTTCCTATCCGAGATAAAGAGATATTATTGGGATGAGCCCTTCTTATATAGGCTATGCACGGATGGATTGTATAGGACTTATGTCACCGAAGAAGAAATGAGGGATATCCTATACCATTGCCACTCTTCCCAATATGGAGGACATGGTAGTGGAGCAAAAATGGCGTCAAAAGTCCTACAAAGTGGATTCTATTGGCCTACTCTCTTCAGTGATGCATATGAATTCGTCAAGGCTTGCGACCAATGCCAAAGGACGGGAAATATCTCTAAGAGGCATGAAATGCCCCAACAAAGCATTCTTCCGGTTGAAATATTCGATGTTTGGGGCATAGATTATATGGGTCCCTTCCCGTCCTCATATGGAAATCAATATATATTGGTCGCGGTTGACTATGTCTCCAAATGGGTAGAGGCCGTCGCCTCCCCTACTTGTGATGCTAAGGTGGTCACCAAGCTATTCAAGAAGATTATTTTTCCGAGGGTGGGAGTTCCAAGGACCGTCATTAGCGATGGCGGTTCACACTTTAAGGAAAAACATTTTGAAGCCTTGCTCCGTAAGTATGGGGTAAGCCACAAGGTGGCAACGCCATATCACCCGCAAACTAGTGGGCAAGTGGAAATCTCAAATCAGGAAATCAAGGCCATTCTAGAAAAGACTATGGGAAGATCGAGGAAAGATTGGTCATCGAAGCTAGATGACGCATTATGGGCCTATCGTACCGCCTTCAAGACCCCCATTGGATGTCCCCCTATCGCCTCATATATGGGAAACCATGCCATTTGCCGGTTGAATTGGAATATAAGGCAATGTGGGCAATTAAATTCTTGAACATGGACATACAAACAGCGGGAGAAAATAGAGTCCTTCAACTCCACGAGTTAGAAGAAATAAGGAACGAAGCTTATGAGAGTGCTAGAATTTACAAGGAGAAGACGAAGAAATGGCATGACAAGAGAATCTTTCGTCGTGAATTCAAAAAGGGAGAGAAGGTCTTACTCTTCAACTCTAGGCTCAAACTATTCCCAGGAAAATTAAGGAGCCGATGGAGTGGCCCTTTCACTGTTCACAAGCCTCACAAAGATGGCCATGTAGAAGTACTCAACAATGACGGAACCATCTTTACGGCCAATGGACAAAGGCTCAAGCACTATAGAGAACAAGTTCGGGATGAGCGCAATGCAACTTATACTTTGACCGACCCATGAAGGAGCTACAATCCGCTTGAGGAGGGATCCTAGCAAAGGACTCCTCAAGTGTGTTTCTTGAGAAAAGATTCGGCTCAGTCTTTGCCAAGACGTTAAACTAGGCCCTTGCGGGAGGTCACCCGGTTTGTGAGTTGTCCATCTATGCAAAAATCTTCATTTCTTAAGTGCTTGGCATGTATGCATTGAACTTTGATTGTGGGCATGGTTGGTGTGGAATTGTGCTTGTATGAAATATCTTGTTGATGGTGGTGTTTTAAGTGTGGAGTGTTGATAAGTTGAGTTTTCGACTTATTAATACCCGATTCTCACTATAGTTGTGGTTCGTTTCCGACGATAATTAGATGTTATTTGATCTCTTTTCGTACGTTTTAGGTACAAAATAAGATATCTCAGTGTCAAAGCCAAAATACAAAAACTCGAGAAAAATCGAAGAATTAAAGGCAGAAGTGGACTGAATGTGATCTCAGCCGACCGGCTGGGAATTACCCCATCGCCAGCCGACCGGCTTGATGGAAGAAGCAGACTCAATGGCGAAGAACACATTCTCAGCCGACCGGCTGGCTAGAGTTCTCAGAAGGTCCCTCTTCCAAGAATATTCTCAGCCGAGCGGCTCAAACTGACCAGCCGACCGGCTGGCCAAGCATCTCAGAAGTAGGCTGCATTCACCCTGCTCCAGCCGACCGGCTGGACTCTGACGGCCATTCTCAGCCGAACGGCTGAACCTGTTTCAGCAGAAGATTTTTACCCGAGGCTATAAATAGAAAGTGGTAAGTTTGACCTAGGCACTGGGCTTCTTTGGGAGATTTTACAAGGAAAAGTGATAAAATCAAGGGCATCCATCATCATCCAATCAAGGAGGATTGAAGATCAAGGGAGTTCACTAGGATTAATCATCCTATTCTATTCCTCTTCTCTTCTCTTTAGATTGTGTAGAAACCCTACTCACACCATGTTGTCTTACATGATGTGTGAGTAGAGTCCCCTTGTGTTTTGAGGGTGTTATCACCCTCTTTGGTACTCAACGATCATTGTATACACATTCACATGCAAATTTATGAAGTTTGATTTCATTTTACTATGCTCTTCATTTTAGACATGTTGCTAAGTGTTTGACAAAATGCCTAAGTGACATGTTTGTGTTAGAACTATGATCTAAGTATCGAGAGAGCTTAGTGATGGTTTGGATATAGTAAAAATGAACTCATCAAACATTTATGAGAGTAAATGCATGGGTGAGAGGTTAACTAAGACTTCATGCATATAGCATTTATTACCTTGGGAGATGTTCCAAGGATAATAAGTGCTATATAGTGAATCAATATCCTTAATTAGTGAGATTCTACATAAGAAGGCTTGACTAGGATTAGACTTGCATGATAGTTTGTCTAATTTTAGCCTAAGCTAGGTGTTAAACCTATCAACCTCTTAAATGATTAAATTCTTGTATACATGATCGTTGGGAAATTGCCAAGGAGGGGAGTAACCCCTCGAAACTCTCTTTAATTGAATTAAAATCCCCTAAAAACCATTTCATTACTTGTTTCATTATTGATAATCATTCCCATAATTGAACTGAAGGAATAGCCGAGTAGAAAACTTGATTCTCTAGCGTATAACCACGTTTGCTCCCTTGGGTTCGACACCGGTCTTACCGGTCAAAATATAAATTGTTTTTGACTACATGCTAAAAACCACAACGTCAAAATGGTTATTTGTGATGCGGATCAAAATTCCAAATATTGAGAATGGGGATCACGGAAATATCAGAGAATATTTGGAGTAAAAGCCTGCAGCTTTCTCGCAGGAACTGGCCCCAGCCGACCGGCTGATGGGTAACCAAATTCCCAGCCGACCGGCTCGCGTCACTCTCAGAACGCCTCCTCTGTTCGACCTATCCAGCCGACCGGCTGAACACCCCTTAACTGAAACCCTTCATCCCCTCATTTCTCATTTCGATTTCAACCCGACCGACCTCAAGCCTCTGCCGATCCCGACCCCAATCCGACCAAACCTTCCACCCGCATCACTGTCGGCTCGCCATTACCACACCTACCACCCCCAGCCGACCGCTCACTAGCCCCACCTCCGTTTTCGATCGGGAAACTTCACTTCGTCCGATCTCCTCATCCGGTCGTCAAAACACCCCATTCCTTGCCCCAATCTGCTTGAAATCCTCCCGCCTACAAAACCCATCTATCAATTTCATCCGACGAGCCCTCTGGAAAACCCCTTAAAATCGACCCTAAAACCCCTTCAGCCGACCGGCTGAACTTTGTCCCTCAGCCCAGCCGACTGGCTCGATCACAACTCAGTGCAATTCCTCCACTTAAAATCATGCCTCAAGCTAGCTCATCCTCCAAATCCAAAGCAAAAGGCAAGGGGATTGCCCATGAGCCTCCTAGAGACATTTCCATGGAGGAGCGATACGTAAGTGATGAGGATGACCTACGTCTCATCGCCCGCAAAAGGAAGCAACTTAGGGATTCACTGAGGGATCCCAGCTTGGACGAGGAATTGGATTCCCCTCCCCCATCTCCCAGGCCCCACCCAAAAAAAGAGCAAGGTTGCAAAACCACAGAAGAAGAGGACTCCGGCGCCTCCCATTGCACGAGCACCATCACCCTCACCTCCAGCATCTCCCACCACCGCACTTGCCCTATTTGTACCGGGTGATGGTTCATTATAGGGTCCCCTACCTCTTCCAACCCCCTACCCCTTCGACGAGCCTCTCGCGTTCGAAGATGAGAGGCATAGGAAGCGTCATGGTATTATTACGATGAAGAAGAAGAAGGCCATGGCGACTCTATACCCGGACATGGAGCTTCTACGAGGCATCGACCTTGTGGTCGCCGATGAGGTACATTCCCGACTTAGTCACAGTGGATTAAACTTTTTATTTAATGAAGATCCGGGATGTTACCAAAGGGTGGTGGAGGAAATTGTGTGCTCTTTTGATTGGGTGAAGGATGAGGAAGGGCAGTTTTATTGGAAATTCAGATTAGGGGGAAGGGATTTCAGGATTAAGGAGAATATGATTCGAGAATGGTTAGGTTTTCCTCCCGATGGTGGAGATGGGCCTAGTTTTAATGAGCACGAGCGTACTCGGTTATGGAAGCAAATTTCTGGGCGAGACGAGTGGTTTGTGGCATCCTTTAACTCCTCTGCCATTACCACACCGGTGTGGAAGGTCATTCACCACCTCATTGCCATAGGGGTGAATGCTAGGAAGGGTGGGGCTCGATCCTTGTCCATCCCGGACATGAGGATCGTGATGGTCATCAATCATGGGGATGTCATCGACTGGTTGGCTGTCTAAGCCGTTAGCTTTGAGAGTGTTGTTAAGGATACCTCGTGGAATTTGGCCTTGGGAGGCGGATCTTTGATTACATTGCTCGCCATGAAGTGTAACTTCACTTTTGACCACGAGGGATGCCCCAAGGCATCCAAGAGGGTCCTGGACTTGCGCACCATGAAATATATGCACCTTCTGAAGGCGGACGGAAAGACGTGGGAAACCGACACAAAACCTCACAAGAGGGAGCTCCGGATCAGTATAGCACATCGGAGGTAAGCGTTTAAGGATCGGAACCCCCTCTACTGCCTAGCCAACCTCACCCCATCCCCTCCTTCCTCTCCTAGGGCACCTCCTATTCCAGACGACGAGCATGAGGCACCCATGGATGAGGAGCTGTTACCCGAGGATCCTGCCGTGGTGAGTCCTCCTCCCACCGCTGATGATTCGACCGAGTGGAGAGAGAGAGTCTCCTTCGACATTGCTGACTTGACCAGCGGAGTGGCAGACTTGAGGAGTGGCTTGACTCGCCTAGAGGACTTTATTAGGGAGTCAGACGCGAGGGCTCGCCAGTAGTGGGAGTGGCTCCGGTCCACAGTCTTATCCTTGGTCAGAGGTTCCGATGGCCCAGTAGCTTCTCCAGTCACCCCAGAGTTCTCCTTACCTCGTGGCGCCTCCCCTTGCCTGCCACGCCAGTTTCTAGAGTCGGGGAGGCGGGCTCACCACTCACTGAAGGCACGGCGGAGCGGGTTAGCTCTATTCAGGAGGAGAGTCAACTACTCACTGGTGCCACGATACCGAATGAGAGCTCCGCTAGAGAGGAAGGTGTTGGAGACTCAGCTAGACAGATCAGTCCAGGAGGCGATGAGGCTACATCTTGAGCTTGCATTGCATTTTGTTTTTCCTTTTGTCTATGCTTTGCTGCTTTCTTGCTTAGATCATGTACTTGGATGTTAAGTCGCCTTTTGGCACAATTTTGGATGATGTATGCCATTTTGAGTGCTTATACTCTTGACTTGCCTTTGGTTGCATGTTACATATTCCATGATATTGAAGGTGTTTACCATTTATGTTGATCACTTCACAGGATATACATCTACATATTGTTATCATGTTCCACATTCACCTTCCTTGTCTACAATTGCAACCAAAAGGATATTTCTCACTCCCAAGAGTTATTGATGAGGACACACTAGCCTCACCTCGTTGGTCATCTACTATTACAAGTAATCCTATACAACTACAAGCTGATGCATCGACGAAAGAAGCTTTCAAAGGTCCAATGACTAGGAACCGAGCAAAACAAATTCAACATGAGGTGAATTCACTCCTAGTTGATTGTTATACTACAATTGATGAGAACTTTATGCTGCCTAAATCTAGTGTGCTTTTATTACTCAGATTCTCAAAAGTGGATGGACATAAAGAAGGGACACTTATGGAGGACTCATGCACGAAGAACAAAGGGAGAAGTCTAACATCATTTAGTGCAAGAAAGAAAGCAATAAAGGACCAGAATTGATGCTTTTCCCTTAGCACATCAAACCAAGCACAAATTGAAAGCATGGCTATTAATAGTATTGCACAAAGATCAATCATGGGCACTTATGGCTGAACAAGGATCAAAGGAGAATGCACAAGACTCCATGGTGGCTGCTCATTGCTCAAAAGAGGCTACTCAAGATCCTATGGTGGCTGCACAAGTCCACAACACATGCATTTACTTTCATTTCTTAGTATTAATCCTCATCTACATGTATTTTGAAAACACATTCAGATTTTGAAAATTTTATTCATCAACATTTCAGATTTAGCTATTGCTACATCTTTTTTCAAGAGAGAGTTCTCTACCCCCTTGCTCTTGTAGTTTCCTTGTGAGATTGCATAAGCGGTCGTTCGACGGCAACCAAATTGTGCTTCCAACCTCGTGCGTGGTTGTGTGGTTTGGAAACTTAGAGTGTGGTTAGGCAATTACTTGTTGCAGGTCATTGCACAAGCAGTGGTTGGCTTCAAGAGTCGTCGGGTTGCACTACCTATCCTCCTCCATCAAATCCTACATCGTGAAGTCCCGCTTCCGCCCCGTATCATTTGGTAATCAGAGCCATTGTTACATTGGTACCATCTATCCCTTTGTAGTTTTGTTGATTTCAATTCTGTAAAAAAAACAGCAAAAAAAAGCAAAAAAAAGCAAAAAAAAGCAAAAAAAAGCAAAAAAAAAGCAAAAAAAGCAAAAAAAAGCAAAAAAAAGCAAAAAAAAGCAAAAAAAAGCAAAAAAAAGCAAAAAAAAGCAAAAAAAAGAAAAAAAAGAAAAAAAAGAAAAAAAAAGCAAAAAAAAGCAAAAAAAAAGCAAAAAAAAAGCAAAAAAAAAGTTGCTGAATTTGTAGGGATTTCATCTAGTCTATTGAGTAGTGCATCCAAAATCAGCCATTGTTTGTGTGATTCTCGACTTGTATGCGCTTGATTGTTCACTCTTTTGGACCAACCATCATCACCGAAGTAAAACACAAATCTGCACTCACTTGGAATCTTCACGAGCTTCGGTTGGTAAGAGAAAGTGAGGTTTGAGGTTTTTTTTTCTTTCATACACATTTATCTTTAGTATAGAGTTTTCCACAGCTAATCATGGCAGGTGATGGAGATGAATATGAAATTGATGGCGCTGAACAACTCAATCAGCCCATCACACGTCTCCATTTCAATGCTTTACGTGATCATCTTCGTCAAGAGTTTCGGGCAAGCATTGAGTCATTGGAGGAAAAGCAAGATAGAATATCTGAGGATCTTCAACAACTTATGGGTAATGTTAATCAACAACTAACCCAAAATCTTGCTGCTATGCAAGTTAATATAGTTGCTCAAGTTGTTCGAGAACTACGACAAGCCACGGGAGATGCAAGTGTGCATGGCGATGAGACTGAGAGGACTAATGGAGAGGTTGCTGCACCAATTGCTCAAGGAGGGCGAAACCATGTCGCCAACAACACAAACAACGTAGTTGCTGGTCGTGGGAATAATTTTAGAGATGCTCCATTCAATGGACGAGGACGAGGTCGTGGAAGAGGTAATATGAACCATGGTTACATTGATGATGAATTTGACAATGAGGATCGTGACATGTTTAGAAATGCTGGATTCCGTCAACGTGGAAACTTTGTTCCTGATGAGGAAAGGTTTGGTAAGCTGAAATTTACTATGCCAAAGTTTGAAGGAGGATCTGATCCAGAAGCTTATCTTACATGGGAGTTGAAGGTTGATAAGATTTTCCGCATGCATAACTATTCCGAAGAGAAGAAGCTTGCCATGGCTTCATTGGAGTTTGAAGACTATGCGCTTATATGGTGGGAACAAGTCCAGGGACAACGAGAAGAAGGAGAAGGATTCCCTATTGCTACTTGGGCAGAAATGAAGCGTGAGATGAGGGCGAGATTCATTCCAAGACACTATAGAAGAGACATCTTTGACAAGCTTCAAAACTTGAGGCAAGGTAAACAATCTGTTGAGGAGTACCACAAGGAGATGGAGAAGGCTATTATACGTGCCGATATACAAGAAGATGAGGAGCAGTCCATGGCTCGATTCTTGTATGGGTTGAACACAAGTGTGAAACGGATTGTTGAGCTACAACCTTACCGAAATGTCATAGAGTTGGTGCATCTTGCTTCAAAGGCTGAACGACAATTGCAAGATGACTCAAAGCTGAACAAATCAACCTCATTCACTACTCGGACTACAACAAGTGGAAGTAAGTTTGTACCGCAATTTAATGTTGGTCGAGGCATCACCACTAACTCTGTAGGTGGCAATCGTTCCAACACTCGTAGTGGTGGAACTGAAACTTCAAGGGAGAAAGGCAAATCAGCGTCATCTAGTTCATCTTCCATTGGATCCACATCCAAGAGTAGAGACATTGAGTGTTTCAAGTGTAAGGGACGTGGTCATATGATCAAAGACTGCCCAAACAACCGTACTATGCTCGTCACTGAGGAAGGAGAGTATGAATCAGCAAGTGATTTGGAAGACGAAGTTGCTAATGATACTCTTGATGATGAAGAACACAATTATTGTGATTATGAGCAAGGTGCCTCACTTGTTGTTACCAAGGTGCTCAGCGTGCAAGTGAAAGATTCAGAGAATTGTCAACGGCACAACCTTTTCCAAACAAGAGCAAAAGTTCAAGACAAAGTTGTGAAGGTAATAATTGATGGAGGAAGTTGCCAAAACCTTGCAAGTAAAGAGATGTGTGAAAAGCTTGAGCTGAAGTTGCTGCCACATCCTCACCCATACCATGTGCAATGGTTAAGTGATTGCGGAGAAATGAAGATTACACACAAGGTAAAAGTTCAGTTTAAGATTGGCGATTATATTGACACGGTTGAGTGTGATGTTCTACCCATGAAGGTGTGTCATTTACTATTGGGAAGGCCGTGGCAATATGATGTTTCAGCGCAACATTGTGGACGCACAAACCATTACACAATCAAGTGGAAAGGCAAGGATTTGGTGCTTCGACCTATGACACCTCAACAAATTATGACTGATTATATGCAAAAAGCCAGCGAGGGAAACAAAGTGAGTGTGAGAGTTGGAGAGAAAAAACATACGAGTGGAAACCACAAAACAGTGAGTGAGTGTCCCAAAACAAACACGAGAGAGAAACAGAAAAGTGAGGGAGAGAATTTCGTCATGCTAGCCACCAAATCTGAGTTGAGAGATGTGAGGAATAACACCAGTCAAGTGATCTTTGTGCTGATGTACAAAGACACATTGGTATCGACTAATGACTTGACATCTCTTCCTAGTGCCTTTTCTCGTGTTTTGCAGGATTACAAGGATGTCTTTCCAGAGGAGGTTCCAGCGGGTTTACCTCCATTGCGTGGCATTGAACATCAAATTGATCTCATTCCAGGAGCTTCACTTCCAAACCGACCACCATACCGCACAAATCCCGAAGAGACAAAGGAGATACAAAGGCAGGTACAAGAACTTTTAAATAAAGGTTATGTACGTGAAAGTTTAAGTCCTTGTGCTATCCCTGTTATTTTAGTTCCTAAGAAGGATGGTTCTTGGCGTATGTGTGTTGATTGTAGGGCCATAAACAATATTACTGTTCGATATCGTCATCCTATTCCTAGGTTAGATGATATGCTTGATGAACTTAGTGGCTCTATGATATTCTCTAAGGTTGATTTGCGTAGTGGATATCATCAAATTCGGATGAAAGAGGGAGATGAATGGAAAACGGCATTCAAAACAAAATTTGGATTGTATGAGTGGTTAGTCATGCCGTTTGGATTAACTAATGCACCTAGTACTTTCATGAGGTTAATGAATCATGTCTTGAGAGCTTACATTGGGAGATTTGTTGTTGTTTACTTTGATGACATCTTGATATACAGCAAGTCTATAGATGAGCATATTGATCATATCAAACTTGTGTTAGATGTTCTTAGGAGGGAACAGTTATATGCTAACATGGACAAGTGCTCATTTTGCACGAAGAAGGTTGTTTTTCTTGGCTATGTCGTTTCAGGGCAAGGAATTGAGGTTGACGAATCAAAAGTTGAGGCAATCAAGAATTGGCCTACTCCTCTCAATATGAGTCAAGTAAGAAGTTTTCATGGTCTTGCTAGTTTCTATAGAAGGTTTGTTAAGGATTTTAGTACCATTGCTGCCCCATTGAATGAGTTAACAAAGAAGGGTGTTGTTTTCAAATGGGATGTGCCTCAAGAAAATGCTTTCAAAGAGCTTAAGAAACGATTAACGGAGTCACCGGTGCTTGTTCTTCCTGATTTTAACAAAACTTTTGAAATAGAGTGTGATGCTAGTGGAATAGGTATTGGTGGTGTCTTAATGCAAGAAAGCAAATCGATAGCATATTTTAGTGAGAAATTGGGCGGTGCAAAGTTGAACTATTCAGTTTATGATAAGGAATTGTATGCTTTAGTTCGTGTGCTTGAAACTTGGCAACATTACTTATGGACTAAGGAGTTTGTCATTCATTCTGATCATGAAGCATTGAAACATCTTAAGGGTCAAGCTAAGCTCAATAGGAGGCATGCTAAATGGGTAGAATTCATTGAGACTTTCCCATATGTTGTGAGATATAAGAAGGGTAAAGAAAACATGGTTGCTGATGCTCTATCTCGTAGACATGTTTTGTTGAACCAATTAGAGGTAAAAGTGCTTGGACTTGAAAGTTTGAAAGCTTTGTATGTTGCTGATCCTTACTTTTCAGAACCATATGAAAGATGTCAATATGGAAAAGGATGGGATAAGTATCATATGCATGATGGATTTCTTTTTAGAGCTAACAAACTTTGTGTTCCTGATTGTTCGGTTAGGCTTTTGTTATTGCAAGAATCACATGCAGGTGGTTTAATGGGTCATTTTGGCCGGGAGAAGACTTATGAGATGCTTGCTGATCATTTTTATTGGCCAAAGATGAGGAAGGATGTTGAAAGATTCGTGCAGCGATGCATTACATGTCACAAAGCTAAGTCAAAACTTAACCCTCACGGTTTATATACTCCTCTACCAGTTCCTAGTGTTCCTTGGGAAGATATTAGTATGGATTTTGTGTTAGGACTACCTAAAACTAAGAGGGGAAGGGATTCAGTTTTTGTTGTTGTTGATAGATTCTCGAAGATGGCACATTTCATTCCATGTCATAAGAGCGATGATGCTTCACATGTGGCTGATTTATTTTTCAGGGAGGTTGTGCGTCTGCATGGAGTACCAAGGATGATCGTATCTGATCGTGATGTGAAGTTTATGAGCTACTTTTGGAAGACATTATGGGGAAAGCTTGGGACCAAGCTATTGTTTTCAACTACTTGTCACCCACAAACTGATAGCCAAACGGAGGTGGTAAACCGTACCCTTTCAACGTTACTAAGGACTATGATCAAGAAGAACCTAAGGGAATGGGAAGAGTGCTTGCCGCACATCGAGTTCGCTTACAATAGGGCAGTTCACTCTACCACAAGCATGTGCCCATTTGAGGTGGTTTATGGATTCAAACCCATTTCACCACTCGACTTGCTGCCACTTCCATTGCAAGAACGAAGTAATATGGAGGCCTCAAAGCGTGCTGCATATGTGAGAAGGATTCACGAGAAGACTAAGGAGCAGATTGAGAAAAAGGTAAAGTATTACGCACACAAGGCTAACAAGAACCGAAAGAAGGTAACGTTTGAACCCGGAGATCTAGTTTGGATACATCTACGTAAAGAACGTTTTCCGGAGAAACGCAAGTCCAAACTCATGCCTCGTGCGGATGGACCATTCAAAGTGTTAGCAAAAATAAATGACAATGCCTACAAGATTGAACTTCCAGAAGACTATGCGGTGAGTCCCACTTTCAACGTGGCTGACTTGTCGCCTTACTTGGGTGAAGAAGAATCAGAGTTGAGGACGACTCTTTTTGAAGAGGGGGAGGATGATGAGGACACACTAGCCTCACCTCGTCGGTCATCTACTATTACAAGTAATCCTATACAACTACAAGCTGATGCATCGACAAAAGAAGCTTTCAAAGGTCCAATGACTAGGAACCGAGCAAAACAAATTCAACATGAGGTGAATTCACTCCTAGTTGATTGTTATACTACAATTGATGAGAACTTTATGCTGCCTAAATCTAGTGTGCTTTTATTACTCAGATTCTCAAAAGTGGATGGACATAAAGAAGGGACACTTATGGAGGACTCATGCACGAAGAACAAAGGGAGAAGTCTAACATCATTTAGTGCAAGAAAGAAAGCAATAAAGGACCAGAATTGATGCTTTTCCCTTAGCACATCAAACCAAGCACAAATTGAAAGCATGGCTATTAATAGTATTGCACAAAGATCAATCATGGGCACTTATGGCTGAACAAGGATCAAAGGAGAATGCACAAGACTCCATGGTGGCTGCTCATTGCTCAAAAGAGGCTACTCAAGATCCCATGGTGGCTGCACAAGTCCACAACACATGCATTTACTTTCATTTCTTAGTATTAATCCTCATCTACATGTATTTTGAAAACACATTCAGATTTTGAAAATTTTATTCATCAACATTTCAGATTTAGCTATTGCTACATCTTTTTTCAAGAGAGAGTTCTCTACCCCCTTGCTATTGTAGTTTCCTTGTGAGATTGCATAAGCGGTCGTTCGACGGCAACCAAATTGTGCTTCCAACTTCGTGCGTGGTTGTGTGGTTTGGAAACTTAGAGTGTGGTTAGGCAATTACTTGTTGCAGGTCATTGCACAAGCAGTGGTTGGCTTCAAGAGTCGTCGGGTTGCACTACCTATCCTCCTCCATCAAATCCTACATCGTGAAGTCCCGCTTCCGCCTCGTATCAGTTATGTTACCGGCTCTACAAATGAGGGGAGTTCCTATGCGCCTTTGCCTTTATTTCATCGTTCTTTGCGCTTAGGGACTAAGCTTGAATTAAGTGTGGAGTGGTTTGATGCGCATAGTTCACATGTTTGCATGCCATGCATATCATTTTTAGATGGACACTTGCATCCTTTGCACCTTATCCCTACATAAGAGTGTTTTTAACCGCATAGGCTTGTGACTATTGATTCTTAATTCCTATAAATCACATCTAGCCTATTTATCACATATATCGTATTCTTGAGAACCAATATCATTGCTATCTCTCGTCTATCCAATTCTCTAAGTATTTTCGTTGAAATACTTTGAATCAAGTTATAGCAAGCACCTTTTAAAAATCTTCGTGGAAAAACTTAGACCCTTTGAATGCTCCTTGGTGACTTGAGTTATCTAACACGGTGCCTTGTTCATGTTTGATTCCCGCACATTCCGTACACTTTTTGAACATTTTGTCAAGTTTTAAGTGTGGAGTCAAAAGAGGGCGAAAAATAGGCCCAAAAAAATATGTTGCGGTCAAAGAGGGCAAAGCCCCGTCTAAAAACTTTCTCAATGATCACGAGAAGTTTTGCTACAAAACATACAAGTGCCGGGGTTAGGAAGAAAAGTTCCCCCTCGAAAGCATTTGTAGGCCAAAGGCCGTTTCAAAAAGAAAATAAGAAGCACTTAAAACTTGACTCTATGTTCTCTTCCATTCTTCACTTGCGCGGGATCCATCATTTGCATTGTGTGCTAGTTGGAGTGACTCTTGGATGACCCATGTGTTTGCACGGGCGTTATCATTTGGCCTATGCATGTTTATTGAGGACTCTAATGTCGAACTCCTCTTCCCTTATGGATTACGGCTTAAGCGCCTAAAACTTGGGAATGAGTTCCATGTCGCAAACCCATGGACTAGCCCTAGCTAGCATAGGTGAGTGATTGACAACCTTTGTACAAACTAAAAGCCTTGCTTTTGTCGTATTGCCTTGAAAATGAGTAGACTTTTGGATGAGACGATTGATAGCCCTAGTATTGACAATCTTGAATGCACAACCTCATCCGTACTTAAATGGTTCAAAAGTTCTTTTGATGATATTGTGTTGGTAGCCCTAGTTTGGGGTGAGGGATTGGTTTTGAGAAATCCTAGCCTAGGTTGAACACTCTTGATTTCATTCTAATGGGAAAGGTGCATATGGGATTTGTGAGTATTCCCTTTTCTGAAAACTCTCACGAGACTATAACTCGTCCACTAGGGTAGCCTAGGGGTTTAAAGGCTTAATGCATATGCTAAATGCATTCGTAACGCCTACGAAAAGGAGCTAGTTAGATTGTACATACTTGTCATTTTCCTTTCAATAACATGTTTAGAAATAACGATCAAGACCTTGTGAAATCTAGTGAGGCAAATAGACGAAAAACATAGCACCACTAGCATTTCGAAATTTGCATGACCTTGACATATTCTCATACTTTGTTCGGGACGAACAAAACTTAAGTGTGGAGTGTTGATGAGTCGAGTTTTCGACTCATTTATGGCCATTCTTCACTATAGTTTTGAATCGTTTCCGGCGTTATTTTGATATCATTTGACCTCTATCTCTACATTTCAGGTATAAAACAAGTTTCCCCCATGGTCAAGGCCTAAATATCAAGATTGGTTGAAAAATAGAAGTTTCGGCGCAAAATTGGGAGTTCCGGGGCAATACCGAGCATATTTGACCTTTGCGACTTTTTATGGACGCCAAGGGAGCATGCGGTGTCCGATTTGGCTGATCTTTAGCTTGTTGGAAAGGTATTTCAAAGGGCTACAACTCTCTAGTTGACGCCAAGACAAAATGCGGAAGGAAAGGCCACCAAAAGAGCCTGGGAAGTGCCAGCCGGTCGGCTGAAATCAGCCAGCCGACAGGCTACGGAAAGTTTCAGAGAACCCCATCCGAGAGCAACTCCCAGCCGACCGGCTGGAGCACAGGGAAAGCCCAGCCGACCGGCTCAACTGCTACAACAGAAATTTTTGCCCGAATCTATAAATAGAAAGCAAGGGTTTTGGACCAAGTGTGGAGGTTTTTGTGGAGAAAAAGATTGGAAAAGAGGCTCATCCAAGGTCATCAATCAACAATCCAACCAAGGAGAAGAAGAAGACACAAAAGGGAGTTCAAGGATTCCAAATCCTCCTTCCTTTACTCTTTTCCTATTCTCTTTGTGTTGTCATTAAACCCTACTCACACCATGTTGTCTTACATGATGTGTGAGTAGTGGATCTTGTGTTTTGAGGGTCTTATGACTCTCCTTGATACTCTTTGATTACATATATACATTGATATTCATATGGATGATTGTTGATTTCATTTTCACTTGTGTTATGAATGCTATGCACTCTAGGTGTTTGATAAAATGCCTAAGTGACAATTTGGACTAAAACTTGAACCTAGGACTTGGAAACCCTTGGGGACAGTTCTAGGATGGAGAAAATGATCTATATCTTGAATCATGTAAGTGAACCTTAGGATATGGATGCTTGACTAAGGGTTGAATGTTTGATTTATTAGAGTTAGTCATTGAGCGAATCATCAATTAATCACATCTAATGGTGTCAAATTCATGTTCTCTATGCACTTCATATATGACATGCTACTAAGTGTTTGATAAAATGCCTAGTTTGAATAATAGAGAATGTGATCTTATCCAATGTATGCATTTGTTGTTAACTAGTCACCGAGTTCATAATAGTTATTACCTTAGGAAGACATTCCAAAGATAATGGTGCTATGGAATGAACCAATATTCTCGAGTGAGTGAGGTTCGAGCTATAAGAGAGCTTGGCTAAGACTAGATTAACATAAACATTAGTCTACCTTAGTCTAAGTTAGGTTTTCCACAATGCATGGGTAGGAAGTGAACTAGGAGTCGAGTTCATGGTATTTATTGCCATGGAATGAACCGAGAGGTTCGAGCAATAAGAGAGTTTGGCTAGGAATAGATTCAAGTGATAATTAGTCTATCCTAATCTAAACTAGGTTCAATACTATTTGACTACCATGAAATGTTTGAATATAGTGTATGTGATCATTGAGAAAATGCCAAGGAGGGGAGTAACCCTTCAAAACGCCTCTTACTTAACGTTTATCCCCAATTACTAACCACATAGGATTTAGATATATACACTCTTTTATACATTTTGTTTAGAATAGCCGAACGGAAACACGATCTTAAATAGTGCATGTGCTTGGCTTGATCCTCTTGGTTCGACCCGGTATTTTACCGGTTAATATAAATGTTTTGACTACATTCGATCCTCTCTTCATTGATACTATTTAGAGGTGAAAAAGAATAGTTCGTCAGTTTACAGGAAATTTCTGGGTTAAGTCCTTAAGCCATATGCATGTTTTGAGCTGAATGGCTCAAAACGGCGTCACTTAAAGCAAGCGAGAACTTTGGCATTTGAAGTCCGCTTGATGCAGCGTCATTTCAGTTGAGGCGGGAGTCCAGCGTTTAATGGAACAAAGCCGTTTTGAAGAAGCACGGAAGTTCGTTATGATGAGGACGACAGCGTTTGGAGTGTAACGGTCTTGAGCCAGTGACGTCGTTTTGTTCCCAGCTGCAACTCGAGTTAAAAGCCAGCTGATTTGGGGATTAGGGCACCGTTCTAAAATCCAATTCTCCCATCTGCGATCGAGCATCTACGAAGTACGACCGAGAAATTGAGGAGTGCGCGAAGCCTGCTAGTGACTAACGAGCGTGGGAGTGCGGTGCGGCGACATGATTCCAAGTGTTGAGGATCAAACGTGGCACTTCCCTTGCGAGCAACTCAGATTGGCTGATGAAATCAAAGTGCGAGTTGGTCATCAATTCTTTCCAGGAAAGTTCCCTAACCGGTTACTTGGATTGGTGATTCATACATACTGTTGTTTGATTCATTTGGACTGGATTATTTGTTGTATTTGTTTGGTTCTTTGGCTTGAGTCAAGCCTTGTTTGTATAACCTAAACATTTGATCCCCCAATTAATAAGAATAAGGTTTAACTAAGCTTAAATCTTTGTAATCGATCTCTACAACATGGTATCAGAGCCAAATCGTGTGATCTTGAGTCATCTTGATCAGCATTTGTGCTTCATTATCTTTTCTTGTTAACCCTTGGACTTGATTTCTCTTTTGGGATGGTTGATGCCATGAAAAAGCCCTTCGATGGGACCTCTGACTTCAGTATGTGGAAGATGAGGATGAAGGCAATATTGGTTAAGAAAAAATACTATGGGGATGTGACTGAGGAATGGATTATTCCTACCTCTGATCATCATAAAATAGACATGAAAGAATTAGCCTATTCTGAGATCATGATGAGACTAGTTGATGATGTAGCTAGGAAAGTAATGCATCATACTGAACCTAAAACATTGTGGGATGAACTAGAAAAACTGTATTTGGTTAAATCTCTCCCCAATCGGATCTCTTTGCAAACTAAGCTCTTCACTTTCAAGATGGATGTGTACATTAGCTTGCAAGAGAACCTTGACATCTTCTTAAAATTAACTCAGGATTTGAAAAAGTGTAAGGATGAAATCAAAGATGAACACCTCTGTGTCATTCTTCTTAATTCACTTCCATCACAGTTTGACACCCTTAGGGATGTTATTCAGTATGGAAGTAAAGAGCTAACAGTCACCAAGATCCTTGAAGCTGTTACTCAAAAGAATGAAAGTCTAAAAGTTTTTAAGGCTAAAAATGGTGTTAAAACTGAAGTAAAATCTGAGGTAATGATGTTTAAGGAAAGAACAAGTTTAAACCAAAGAATAAGAACTACAATGGATCTCAGAATAACAGTGATTCTCAAAATAAGAAATCCTTTGACAAGTCTTCACAATCTTCACAAAATAACAACAATTTTCAAAGAAATACCCCTGTTAAGTGTAACTATTGTGGCAAGCTTGGCCACTATGCTAGCTCTTGTTATAAAAGAATTGAAGATAAAAAGAACAAATGGAATAAAGATAACCAACAATCTGAATAGTCTAATATTTCTGAAAAGGATCCCCAATATCACATAGAGTTGCTTCTCATGTCTGTTGGGCATGAGAGTGACTCTTGGATCCTTGATTCTAGCTGCACCATGCATGCCATACCATACAAGCATCTCTTCAGTTCTCTGAAGCTTTGTGAAGGTGGGGAGGTCATGCTAGGTGACCACACATCATTGAGAATTAAGGGAATTGGTTCAGTCCCCTTAAGGATTTTTTATGGTGTTGTGAGAACTCTCCAAAATGTGAGGTGGGTGCCCCATCTGAGGAGAAGCTTAATGTCAGAATCTGCCCTTAATAAACTTGGATGCATAATAACACCCTTTAAGGGATTTAGAGAAGTAATAAGGGATGACAGAGTTGTGATTAAAAGCATTGAGAAGGGAGGTCTCTACCATGTGATCTCTTCTTCTGAAATCAACCTCTCTAATGAACATAAAACTCTGTTAGCCACCAAAATGTGGCATTCAAGGCTTGGTCATATAGGGAATAAAGGACGGCATTATCTGTTGAAATCTGGTTTGATTGATTGTAAACCTATTGATCTGAAATTCTGTGAAACTTGTGTTTTTGGTAAAAAAATCAGCTCATCCTTTTGGCAAATCCTCCTTTGTTGTTAAAAACCCTTTGGAGTATGTTCACTCTGACTGATGGGGACCTGCTTAGGTCACTACAATAGGAGGCATATCATACTTCTTGTCTATTATAGATCAATACTCTAGAAAAGTATGGGTCAATCTTTTGAAAACCAAGGATGAGGCTTTTGAAAACTTTAAGAATTGGAAGATCATGGTTGAGAGTCAAACTGAACTTAAGGTTAAATGCTTAAGAACAGATAGTGGGTTGGAATTTTGTAACAAGGTCTTTAATGAATTTTGCACAAAGAATGGGATTAGGAGACACTTGACTGTGCCTGGTACTCCTCAGCAGAATGGGACTGCTGAGAGAATGAACAAGACCCTTTTAGAAAAAGCTAGATGCATGATGATTAGTGCTGGAGTTAAACCAACTCTTTGGGGAGAAGCTGTGGTTACATCTGCCTATCTAATAAATAGATGTCCCTCCTCAGCCATAAACTTCAAAACTCTTCAGGAGCTTTGGACTGGGAAACCTCCAAACCTCTCCCACCTCAGGCCCTTTGGCTGCACTACTTATGCCAAAGTGTCTGATGGTAAACTCCAGCCTAGGGCTGCTAAATGCATTATGCTTGGGTATCTTGAAGGTGTTAAAGGTTATAAATTGTTAATGATACAACCAGGAGGGTACAAAGTCATTGTGTCTTGTTCTGTGACATTTGATGAACTGAATTTCCACTTTAAGTCTAAACTAAACCATGTTGTTGAGTCTCATGGCACACCTGAAGGTGTGACCTGTTTTATTCCCTCGGGATTTAATCTGAATCAGGGAAATGGTGATGATCATCAAGGGGATGCAGCAACTGAGATGGGACAGTCACTGGATTTAAGTGATAGAATGCAGGAAGTCACAAATGAGGGAAGTAAATCCCCATCTGGTTCAGGTAATGAGCTACCTCACCAATTAGGTGGGGGAGCTAGCACTGTAAGTCCTTCTCACTCAAACTCAGCTCTAAATTCTATGGACACTAGTGATCAAAATGCTGCTATAGGATCATCTGATTTAGGCATCAATGCTTCTTCTGCTGCTATACCTGACTTGCCAAATCTACCTGATGATTTGTATATTGATCATAGTGTGAATGTGCCTGAAAATGTGCATGAAAATGTTGATGAAATGCCTAATAATTCTGAGTCCCCTGTGCATGAAACTGAGCCTAGTATTGATAACTATCAATTGACTAGAGACAGGGAACGTAGTACTAGAATTCCTAATAGAAAATATAAGGCCAACATTGCTGAGTATGATGAGAAACATGATGATAAGTGATGTAATATTGTTGAGTTTGCTCTAATAGCTACTGAAAAAATTAAATATGTAATACCTGATACATATAAGCAAGCCTTGTCTAGTGATGAATCTGAAAAATGGAAAAAAGCTATGATAGAAGAAATCCAATCCATGCATGATAACAATACTTGGAAACTTGTACCTAGGCCTGCTAATGTTAAACCTTTGGCATGTAAATGGATATATAGAATAAAAGAAGGTAACTCACCTAATGATCCACCAAGGTTTAAGGCTAGGTTAGTGGCTAAGGGGTTTCACCAAAGAGAGGGCATTGATTTTAATGAGATATTTGCTCCTGTTGTCAAGTATAAAACACTGGGATTGCTTATTGCTATGAATGCTGTCTTTGATTGGCATATTGAACAAATGGATGTGAAAACATCATTTTTACATGGTGATTTGCTTGAACCAATCCATATGTGTCAACCTGAAGGTTTTGTTGATAAAACCAAACCAGATCATGTCTGTTTGCTTAGAAAATCAATCTATGGATTGAAACAATCACCTAGGCACTGGAATAAGAAATTTGTCAGTTGCATGCTTGACTTAGGATTTGTGAGAAGCAAGTATGATACATGCCTTTATCTGAAAAGAGTGAAGAATAATGCCCCATTGTTTGTGCTGCTATATGTTGATGATTTGATGAATGATCAGTTCCTCTATGCATGACATAAAACTGACTAAGTCTGGTTTGCAAAAACACTTTGATATGAAAGACTTGGGAATTGCTCAAAAGATCTTATGGGTAAAAATAACTAGAGACAGAACAAATGGAGTAATCTGTTTGTCTCAGTCTGAATATTTTGCTAAGGTGTTAGACAAATTTGCTATTGTGAATGTTAAGTCTAATGCTATACCCTTAGGAGGGCATCTTGTTTTTTCTAAGGAAGATTGTCCTAAAACCGAGCAAGAAAAAAATATGATGAATGTACCTTATGATGTTGTTGTTGGTTCTGTTATGTATGGAATGATATGCACTAGGCCTGATCTTGCTTTCTCTATTAGTGTTCTTAGTAGATACATGTCTGACCCATGCACAAAGCACTGAGAAGCCATGAAGTATTTGTTAAGATACCTGTTAGGGACTAAGGGATTAGGATTAGTCTATAGAAACCATGAAACAAAAGCTGGGATTATAGGCTATGTAGATTCAGATTATGCAAGCAATAGGGACAATAGGAAGTCCACCGCAGCTTTCTATTTCACTTGGAATGGAAACTGTGTTCTTGGAAGAGTCAGCTTCAGCCCATAGTATCCTTATCATCCACAGAAGCATAGTATATAGCTGCCCAGAAGCAGCAAAGGAAGCCATTTGGTTGAGTGGGATAGTGAAGAAAATCAGTGGGATTAGTGAGTCTCCTACGATATTTATGGATAGTCAAAGTGCCTTATGTTTGTGTAGGGATCCCGTGTATCATGAGAGGTCTAAGCATATAGATGTGAGAATGCATTTCATCAGAGACCTAGTGGAGACCCAAACCATAAGAGTAGACAAAATCCTTGGAGAGAAAAACCCAGCTGACTTTGGAACTGAAATTGTACCTGCTAACAAGTTTGTTTTCTATAGGGAAAGCCTGCACATTGATGAGATTGGATGAAGCTCCAAGTCTGAGCTGCTTGAAGCCTTCAATGGCTATGTTAAACCTTCTCTTTGAGGTTAGATGTATCTGTATTCATTTTGCTTATTCATTTACACAACTAGTCGTAGGAGGGCATTTATTAAGATATATAATCTCAGCTGTGTATTGAGTTTATATTGGGACCATGTTTAGTGTTTATTTCCTGTCCATACGTTTAGTTGAGTTTGCAGGAAATTTCTAGGTTAAGTCCTTAAGCCATATGCATGTTTTGAGCTGAATGGCTCAAAACGGCGTCACTTAAAGCAAGCGGGAACTTTGGCATTTGAAGTCCGCTTGATGCTGCGTCATTTCAGTTGAGGCGGGAGTCCAGCGTTTAATGGAACGAAGCCATTTTGAAGAAGGGCGGAAGTTCGTTATGATGAGGACGACAGCGTTTGGAGTGTAACGGTCTTGCGCCAGCGACGTCGTTTTGTTCCCTGTTGCAACTCGAGTTAAAAGCCAGCTGATTTGGGGATTAGGGCACCATTCCAAAATCCAATTCTCCCATCTGCGATCGAGCGTCTACGAAGTGCGACCGAGAAATTGAGGAGTGCGCGAAGCCTGCTGGTGACTGACGAGCGTGGGAGTGCGGTGCGGCGACTTGATTCCAAGTGTTGAGGATCAAACGTGCCTGGCGCTTCCCTTGCGAGCAACTCAGATTGGCTGATGAAATCAAAGTGCGAGTTGGTCATCAATTATTTCCAGGAAAGTTCCTTAACCGGTTACTTGGATTGGTGATTCATACATGCTGTTGTTTGATTCATTTGGACTGGATTATTTGTTGTATTTGTTTGGTTCTTTGGCTTGAGTCAAGCCTTGTTTGTTTAACCTAAACATTTGGTCCCCAATTAATAAGAATAAGGTTTAACTAAGCATAAATCTTTGTAATCGATCTCTACAGGTATCATTAAGATATCGGTTCCCTCAAAACTGGCATTTGACTTGTACGTCAGATTGGCTTGGATCTTGTTCCAGTTGGTCCACATAGGTCCCAAATGAGTTTTATCAGCAAATTTCACTAATATCGGTTCTTGAAAAACCGGTATTCTAAAAAACGCATATTGAGGAACCGGTATTAACTCAAATGGGATATTCTGTATATTTGAGTTTCAAACAATATATTTGAGAGATTTGAGTTTCTTAAGGGGTAGAATGTAGAGAAACTCCTTGTAGCATCTAAAGTCATTATCCTCAAATGTGATATGTTCAGGATGCTTACAGCTGACAGCTGAGTTTGCGTATATCAGATATTTTTTAAGCTTGAAGCCTGGTAAGTTATATGAAGCTGAGGTCTGATTAATAAGGGAAACTTTCGTTGACAAACTTACAGGACTTTCTTCAACACATTGGTCTTACGTCTGCCAAAAAACATGAGTAACCGTGGGAAGATGGACCTTTTCTTTCTCTTCACAATCGTCAAGTCTGGAAATGAGTCATATTCCACACTGCCTTGATCCACCCAAGCAGATTTTGTGCTCGGGGTGTGGTGGAGGGGCTCAGTTGCTACAACCTTACCACTTTTCCGGGCATCCTTCCTCTGCTTGATGCTCCTTGGGCTGTAAACTGGATGTATCACTGATTCAATTGTAACACAGGCAGACTCACTAGCTTTTCGTCTCAGCACATTCCTAGTTCTCCAAGCTCTCAATTCCTGTTCCAAGCTGAGCTTATCACTCATGGCTCTTTCAGACTTTTTAGTGGCTGTGGCGTAGGCTTCTTTCTTAGCAGTAAATTCTTGATTGACTTCTTTGAGTTTTTGCAGACTTGTGGACTCGGATTTCTTTGTTTCCTCAAGTTGGATGAATGCAGCTATTATCCTCATCTTGGCTTTCTCTTCAGCTTCCTGAGCCCGCTTGCCGAGTGCTTGATATTCTTCTAATGAAATGGCAACCACATTAGCTGAATCAACATCATGTGCCGTATGGGATGTTTCAGTTTCTTGTAGTGCGTCGATTGCTGCTAGTGCAAGTTTCTCAGAAGCCTTGGTGGCTTCAATCTCCTTTTTAGCGGCATCCAATCTGCTCTCAGATGTGCAAGCTTCTGCCTTGACTTGTTCAGCCTCATCTCTCACCCTTCGCAACTCTTCCTCAACTGCTTGTTTATAGGACTTGGCGTGATCAGCCTCCTCTGCAACTTGCTGCAACTTATTGGGCAGATCCACCAGTTTCTCTCTGGCTTCTTTCTTTCTCATCTCAACCAAACCTATCTCTGAATTGATCATGCTTAGCTCAGCTTCAAGAGATTGAACACTGACCATGGCGATCCCTCCCTGTTTCTTTATCGCAGCCAGTCCCTTCTTTTCTTTCTCAATCTCAGATTGCAGTGATGAGGCAGCCATCTTCAAGAAACTGACCTCAGCGGTAGCCTTCTCAACTCTAAGCTTCACCATTTCAAGTTCTTTTTCAAGTTCCATCTTGGAATTCTCCACTTCTGTTTTTGAATGAGCAACGTCGTCGACATTTTCTTGCTTCATTTTGGATTTGATAGAAGATGCTAGCTCAGTTTTCAGGCTAGATACCAATGCAGAAGCAGAATCAAGCTTCGACTTCAGGTCCTTAGCTAAAAGATACTCCTGGTTAAGCTTCTCCACCTCGGCCTCAACCTGTTTCATTTCACTCTCCCAGCTGCTCGTATGTTGCTCAGATGCAACGATGGATGTGATACTCTGATCCTCAGCATCTCTAAACTCAGCCTGAGCAGCATCCAATTCCAAGGACTCCCTCGCCGCGCCAAGTTCAGCAGTTAGTTCTATTACCGTCTTCTCCGCTTCCAGTTCTTCCTTGAGAAATTTCAGCTCAGTAAGGGCAGCCTCATGTTGCGCTACAATGGCTTCAACCTCCTGCTTAGCTGCTGCTGCATCAGACTCATCAGCAGTAACTTGATGCACATCGTCCGGCTGTAGTTCAGCAATCTCAGTGGTTTTTCTTTGTTCTTGGATTTGTAAACTCCACGAGCTAAGCTGCATCTCCAACTCATCAATCTGTTTCATTGTCCTCTCCAGCTCGGTCAAAACTTCCACTTTCGCATCTTCAGCCGCTTGAGACATCTTCCTGCACTCCAGAATCGCTTCCTGGGTCTTCTCGAGTTCTTGGTCAATATGTCTGCATCTCTGGTTATACAATGAACTGATTTAAAGCAAAAAAAAATGTGATGAAAAAGACTCGGTTTGATATTGAAGAAAGGAAAAGAAAGGCCACCTCCAGAGCCTGAACTTTATGCGTTTTCCAGTCCACAATTCCTCCAAATTTGCTCACTGCATCTTTGACAGATTCGATAGGTGCTGCAGTATCAACAACCACCCTGCTACTATCTATACTGTTGGACCTGTTGGGCAACTCTACGTTCCGCCGTTGCAGTCCTGTGGGAGAATCTGCAGCACCTGATTTAGCAGATTCAGGGTATTCAATGACACTCAAAGCCTTCACTTTAGGCAGAGAGACCTCATCCGACCACAAGATGTTTGGCTCAGATTTTGAACCTGTTAGGGAGCTACAACGAATATTTTCGTCAACACGTGAACTATTGACACTGTCAGCTGAATTTTGAAAACTGATTTCCTCGCGTTTATCAGACACCTCCTCTGGAGGTAGTTCAGTAAAAGAATCTCGGGCGCCATTGACTGTTCCAGCACCAGTTGGGTCAGAGAATTTTGCACTAGAATTATTAAAGTCTGCGGCGGATGCAGAAGATTCTGCAGTAGGCATATCTTCCAAGTCCCCCATTCTGCTCTAAGGACTTGGGGTTCAAAGTCTGGAATTCAATAATAAAGTGTGTCTCAGCTAAAAGAATGAAAAACACCCTACCAGTGAACAAGCACCATCATATAAATAATCCGAAGCTTGCTGAAAACTTGCAGGTTAAATATAATTCATAAAAAAAAACACAGAATCCAAGGATTGGATTGAAATTTGAATATCTTCAACAAGAATGGCAGTGGCACAAATATGAAGTCAAGAGCCTTGGAAAGCCTTTCCTGAAACTTGAAACTTGGAGCTCTGGAGGACAAGGACAATCCCTCTGATAATAGTAGCTTTGAAAAATCACTTAAGAAAAAATATTAAAGCTCACAACCCTCTTCAATCCCTCAAATTGAAACAATCAAAAAAATGCCCACTTACCTGAAACCCAAAACCCAGATCAGAAATTTCCAAAAGCAGTCAACTTGAAGGTAAAATGCCCCAATTTCAACATGAAGGGTCGATCATCAGCTAGCACAATAATGTTTTTAGAGGAAAAAAATTGAGGCGTTGTGAGAAGAGCCAGGAGGACGAGGACATACATACCCTTAAACACCTGGAACCGGAACAGTGTCATCCTCGAAATGTGGTCACCAAAATACACAACAGCAGCGGTCTTTCAGGGGAGTCGGAATTTACAAGGGGGTCTAAAATTGGGGAGAGAGCTGATGTGCTGTTCTGTGTTTCCACGTGCACGGATGGCTCATTTGGATCCTTAGCCTTATATATCCTTTTTGAGGAAAGGTGAAGAAGACTTTGAAAAAAGCAAATTAAAGCATGCTGGACTGTTTATATGATTTTTTTTTGGATAGGATATGATTAATTTTTGAACATTGTATGTTTTGTGATCATTGTCTAGAATGTTTGGAGGTACAAACTATTAGACGATTAGTACAAAATTGGCAGAAACAATGTACAAGTAAAAAGTGGGAACGATGTATATAGACAGATTAACAAAATGTAATTCATATTCCTATCAAATAACAATGAATACGAAACTGAAATGATACGATAAAACCAGAGTTGTGGTTGAGGCGCGTTAGACGCTTTCCTTAGCATTATTGCTCTCTCACTGAGTGCTTGGAATCTTGAGCAACTGCCTCCCAGGATACAACAACCGTCAAGAGTGAAACATGACACCATTTGTTTCCACTTGCGAACTGATTTTGTGCCTTCCACTATCACCTTGACACACGCAAAGTAACACTCAAATAGAAGGAAAACATGCCGGCATAAAACCCTCATGAGAGGATGTTGGAAGTGTATTTGTGTGACTGATTTTCTCTTCTTCTTCTTTTTTTCAATAAGCTACTATGCTCATCTTTTTATAGAGAACATTAGCTTTTGTAACGGTCCAATTCATAAAGATGTCATCATGACTACCTTTATAAGCAAAGTCATCAAAACCATACTTATAATTTTTAATTGCCAAAAAACCTTTGGCTTGACCAACTATTTAACACAATATTATGTGTATCATCAAAGACCATTACACCATCAAATTAAATAAATTTAATTTGACAGCAAATAGTGTTCACTACTATTTTCTTCACACAATTATACTTATTTTCCAACAATCTCCCACATGAAGAAAATCGAGTGGTGAAAATCAAAATCAAACTCGACTCAACATGGTGATAGTTTCTGCAGTCTATATCTGCATAGGATAGGTAGGCAACGCCCTTGAACCTTCCCTCGAAAGATATGCCTTGTTTACTGACTATTCAGTAGACGCATTGTCCTTGAACTGTTAGTCGTATAATGCAAACGAAGTACATATCCCCACATATATATTCCTGACAAAATTTCAGTTCTCATGGTTGGGCTCGTTGCGGCCATGAAACCCCTGCCTGGTTCTGTGAGATTTATCCAAGAATTAAGCACCATTAATTCTCTTAAGAAGCGGCCCCACTTCTTCTCACGTAGGTGATTCTTTCACATCGCTTAGGCGCATAGCACTCTAAGTGATTATTCAAGTAGTCCCGCACTACTTGTCGGAATCTCAGCCATCCGATTTCTCCCAGAATCATTAAGAGCTTTTAGGCTCAACCTCGTGCGGGAGTCACTGTTTAGTAAGGAATGAGATATGGTTATTAACCTCTCGAAAAGGAAGTCAACCCCCCACAGTGACCACACTCAGTCTCAGCAATTAGGTTGTCCCTTTTGAACCAAGTTATTGGGATCTACAGTCATCATGGTTGCGTTTTCCTTTGCTCCGACTATTTTTCCCAAGGGCTTAAGCCTATGTTTTGATATCAACAATCAAAGGCTTCAGTCCCATTTCTTTAGATGACTTCTCTACTTGGTCCTTACTTAACCATTTGGTTAGCGGATCTGCAGTTTCTCTTTGAACCTCACATAGTCAATTTCATTGACTCGTGCGGAGAGAAGTTGTCCAATGATATTGTGTCTAAGACATATATGTCTAGACATACCATTATACATTTCACTTTGTGCCCTACCAATCAAAGATTGGTTATCGCAATATAGACATATTGTCGGCACAGGTTGTGTCAAACGAGGAATATCATCCACGAAAGTAGTCAACCACTCAGCTTTTCCATTACATTTATCTAATGTAACGAACTCAGCCTCCAAATTGGATTTGGTTATCACAATTTGTTTAGAGGATTTCCAAGGCACATTCGCACATCTCATATAGCCACTCGTAGCCTTGGAATGTTATATACCTTATATCCAACTTATGTCAGTGAAACCCTCAATGACCTCAGGATACCTGACATAGTGTAGATGATAATCACGAGTAAATCGTAGGTACTTAAGTCCTCTCACGATAGCCTTCTATTGTGCATTTCATGGATTACTCGTGAATCTCACCAGTCTATTCACAGTGTAAGCAATGATATGTCTAGTACAACTCATCAAGTACATTAGACATCCTATCACTGTAGCATATCCAACTTGGAAGAGGCATTCACCTTTATTCTTAGACATGTGTTGATTCATATCAACGAGAATTCTGGACTGTCCTGGACTGTCTTCTCCAAATTTGTCCAAGAATTTGTCAACGTAGTCTGATTTACTTACAACAGGTTTATCCGACCTCCGTGTAATTTTGACGCCTTAAATTACATCGGCCAGCCTCAAAGCTTTCATCTCAAACTTGGAATTTAATAAGACTTTGGTGGACTTTTTCATATTCTCATTACTTCATCAAAATGAAGACACAAAATCACGTAGCCATTTGACATCATTACGTTGTCAAATGTCACTACTTTGGCACTTACTTCAGGCGATAGCAAATTTCACAAACCTTTTTCTCTAGCCCATCAACAATAGAATCTTCATGTTGTTCGATATAAATCTCTTCCTCAAGTTGTCCATTGAGGAAGGTTGTCTTTGCATCCATCTGGCGGTTTTTCAGATCGCACAAAGCAGCGATAACCACTACCATCCTTGATGTTATTCTCGTCACCAGAGAATAGATATCAAAGTAGTAAAGATCTTTCTTTATCTATACTCTGTTACTACAAGTCTCGTCTTGTATTTCACTGTAGATCCATCTACATTCATCTTTTTCTTAAAGATCCACTTCAAGCCAAGTGATTTACTTTTAAGAGGAAGGTCAACCAACTCCCAATGTTGGTTTAGAAGGATGTAGTCTATCTCACTCCTTATGGCTTCTTTCCAAAAGGGACCCTTCACTAAACTGACTACCTATTTATATGTTTGAGGTTCAGTCTCAAACATGTAGGTTAGAAAATCAGGTCCATGTGATTTCACTATCTTTCCTCGCTTATTTTGTCTCGATTTTTCCGAATCGATCTCATGTTAGGTTCTTCTTCATTCTCTTATTTATGAGGTAATTTTAGTATCCCCTCATAATTGAGAAGAACTCAACATACCTTCCTTATTCTTATAAGGAACTACCTTCTCAAAGACCGACGCGTTCTTTGATTCCACTATGGTATACTTGTGTATATTTGAATCTTTCAATTAGTACACAAGGAATCTATACACATGACTATTTTGCGCATAACCATGAAATCATAGTCAATGATTTCTGGTCCTATCCTCATTCTCTTAGGACCAGGGGTCATTACCTTAACTAGGTACCCCCACACTCGCAAGTATTTGTAAGAAAACATCGTTCCCTTAAATAACTCACTGCGAGTTATCTTATTGAAAGAATAATTTACTGATAAGATAACCTCCCCCACATTCCTTATGTTAATCTAGAGTTTACCAGCATTTCATTCACCATCTCTTTCCAAATGCACATTTTCATACCTGATTTTGAGTCACATGGAACCAACGTAAATTTGGCCAATCACATATGGACCAATCTGATTAATCATATTCATATAAAACAAACATGATTAATTCCAAAAAAAATCGATAGCACTAGAGAACAGGAAAGACACACAACAGCTAAATCAAATAACTAACATCTAACAACACAGGGACATAAAACTTATCACATAAAACCGCAGTCCAAACACAATTAGCGAAGGCGTCCGCTGAAAGTGATCGTCACACCTGAGAAATCTCCAAAGCCGAGCAATACCAAAGCGGTCAAACTGAAGAAGTAGCTCAACATCCACATCAAGATGGCATTGAACCTCCGGCCGCATTTCCTTGAAAACGAAACTGGGCTGGTGTTCGTAATAGGTACCAGCACCCTTGTAATAGGCAGCACCAGTAGCCTCAGTGCCATCAACGGAAAAAGAGGAAAGCAGCAACAAAACTGCACGAATTTAACAAACAACCCGAAAACGGCTTGCAAAGAAAAACTCAGCAAGGGCTGAGGCAAGCAAAGGCCACTGCTGGCCTTCCCTCCGGCGTTTCTCCCCTCCCTCGCCCATCCTCATGGTCTCAGAACCGCAGGGCCAATCGCCAACTTTTCTTCAGTTGATTTTCACACAAAGTTAGCCTGAGGCGATCCAAGAAACATTAAGAAGAAGCCCTGAAGAAGCTGCATCAGCAACCAACGTCTGATTCTTCTCTTCTTCTTTGATATTTTCTCAGTGAGTGTAATAGATCTGTTGAATTTTATAGTCAACTTGGTCAGTGCAATTTCTAATCACTTTGATATATAAACATATAAATTAGCACTGAAAAAAATCTCTCTCTGGATTTCAAATCGAGTGTTCTATTTCTCTTTCTTTTTTTTGATGGAACAAGGCAAGTATAGAACAGGACAGAACAACAGATATGACGAAAATACAACAACTAGAAAAGGACAACCATTAACCACAGAAAACATGACAGCGAGATCCGTGTAAGGTAGAACGCCCCTTCAGCTGTTGAACCATCTACACACACGCGAGTCCAAATTCGTATCCCGCCACGATGGCCAAACAGGCGAAGATCAGCAACCTTCAAACGTCCACTGAAGTCCCAGCCACATTTCTATAAAGATTCCGGCAACTAAGGCCTTGAAAGAAAGTCAACCGCGCCTTTTCCATCATGCGCTTGAACCGAGCCTCAGATGCTGAAGCTCGGACCCAGGACATATGCATAACCTCCGTTCCAACGGAGGAGAACAAGGAAGTTCCGGCCAAACTCGGCACGGAAAGGAAACACCGGACAGAGCCGGCCAGGAAAAGGAAAAGGAAGCTAAAAAGGAAGGGAAAGTTAACAACACACAAGTATGAACACCAAAAAAATGTACAACCCACCCCCAACCAAACCCCATCCACCACCGAAAACCACCAAAGGACCCCCACAACCCCCCTAAATCCAGGCCAAGCGACCACCTTCGAGAGCCGCAGATGGACAAGCGACCTAGGGCTAGTTGGAAAGGAGCGAGAGAAGCCATGAAAGGTCCCGGCAGCGAAAGGGCTGGCCGAGGAAGAGAGAAAGCAAGAAACAAAGTTAGGTTTGAGAAGCTTTTGGAAGGCGCTGGAGAGAAGTAGTTTTCTATTTCTCTTCACCATATATTTCAGGTGAGTCACAAAAGACATAGAAGCTTCGACAACAAGACCATGTTCTAGGTTCAGTTCGTTCTCGTCTCTTTTTTTCTTCTAGTAACTGTTCTGATTGATCTTCTCATCACTTTTTCCAATCAGATCTAGATCTGTCTATAAACATTGAGCTAATGCTTTAAGATTGTTAGACGATTTGTACAAAATTGGCAGAAACAATGCACAAGTAAAAAGTGGGAACGATGTATATAGACAGATTAATAAAATGTAATTCATATTCCTATCAAATAATAACGAATACGAAACTGAAATGAACGATCAAATTAGAGTTGTGGTTGAGGCGCGTTAGACGCTTTCCTTAAAGCATTATTGTTCTCCCACTGGGTGCTTGAAATCTTGAGCAACTGCCTCCTAGGATACAACAACCGTCAAGTGTGAAACATGACACCATTTGTTTCCACTTGCGAACTGATTTTGTGCCTTTCACTATCACCTTGACACACGCAAAGTAACACTCAAATAGAAAGAAAACATGCTGACATAAAACCCTCATGAGAGGACGTTGGAAGTGTATTTGTGTGACTGAATTTCTCTTCTTCTTCTTTTTTTCAATAAGCTACTATACTCATCTTTTTGTAGAGAACATTAGCTTTTGTAACGGTCCAATTCATAAAGATGTCATCATGACTACCTTTATAAGCAAAGTCATCAAAACCATACTTATAATTTTTAATTGTCAAGAAACCTTTGGCTTGACCAATTATTTAATACAATATTATGTGTATCATTAAAGACCATTATACCATCAAATTAAATAAATTTAATTTGACACCAAATAGTATTCACCACTATTTTCTTCACACATTTATATTTATTTTCTAACACAAACCAGAATTTTGGCTGCTGGACATCTTTCAGGTGGGTTGGTTGAATTACCACCATTGTGTTACAACTAGGCGAGTGTAAGGGCTCTCGATGACAGTACATTATAAAGGTCAAAATCAAGCTCCGGCTGGAGGAAGAAGCTGAGTCCGAGGTGAGCCTGTTCGGATCAGTGGTGTCTTAGATTTTATGTTGGTAAATAGATTGAGGGATCAATTTGTCACAAGGAAAATATTCGTATTAATTTTCATATCTAACAAAATAAATTGGGATTTCCTTATCAATAACAGGCAATTGATAAACCAAAACATTCAATCACATACACATGCTTTAGAGGCAATTGGACATCATTTTTAAATAATGTGCTACTGTCAGTCATATTTATCTATTCTACTAAAATATCCTGATTGTAGTTGTAGCTACATTGCTAGGGCTAGAAGCTGCATCACCAACTGGTTGGTCCTAGTCTCTATGATCTATTGCTTGTTATATTTCTCATGGGAGAATGGATAGAAATGAATTGGTAAGTAAATGTAACCTATATGAACCATGACTGGTAGTTGGCACTCATGAGCTGAATAGAAATATTTTTTTCCCATTTAATGCCAATGATTTGGAGTTATCTCATCTCCTTGGGATCTACTGCAGTATTAAAATCTTTGACAGGTACAACCTGGAAGAGAGAACATAATATGAGATAAGACTAGATAACACACACTATAATGCATATGAGAAAAGAGAATAAACATATTTTGAGTATGCTTTGAAATGGTGAATATAACGAACTTGATCATTGTCTGCATTGCTGGTTGTCTCTGTCTTTTTTCGCTTTGCTCGCCTCACGCTACTTGATTTCATGACTTCGTCGTTGTTGTCAAAGTTCTGACCCGACATCTCTGCAAAGAAGGCATATAAATTTAAATGAAGACCCACACACTGGTTTCTCGATTCTAAATCAAGCAACTCAAAAAAAAAAGTGGGGAAAAGGGTGGAGCAGACAAATGCAGTATGTGCAGAAAGAAAGTTTTTTCAATGGTTCTCCCCTTTTAAGATCATTTAATTTATTACAGAAAATGAACAGAAGTCCCACATTGGATAATAATCCGTTCAAGCAAAAATATCATAATACAGCAAGAATTCACATACAAATTTAAGAAAATGAGCAGAAATGATAAGAACAAGCTAAAAACTAGAAGCAAATAAGACATAAGCCCTCAACTTTCAGGGAAATGTAATTTAAAAAGCTACCTGTATTGCTGTCAACTGAATCTTGCCGGCAGAAAACTGATGTGGTAGTCGCCAACTGCTTCGAGTTTCTATCCGATCGAAAAGATGATTTCATCTTATATTCAATTTCCTGTATAGGATTCAAATCGATCTCTTGAGAAATCATTGCTTTGGTGCGTCTGAAGTGTCTAATCCATGGATTTGCCAGAAGAGAACGAGACTCACTTGCCGCCTCCAATTTATTGCCATATTTATATAAACCAACATTTTTCCAAGATCCATCTCTAAGAGTCTTGAACTGAAATAAAAATCAATAACTATTGAGCAACATAACTAATTATCAATCATCAGCCAAGCTCGCAATATAATAAACAAGAAAAAAAAACCTGCTCGGATGGTTCTTTCTCCAAGCCGTACTTCTGTGTTTGACCTTTAAGCAAACCCATGGAGCAATGCAGCTCTTTGACAAATGATGCTTCCATTGACTTGAGATACAAACTGTGTTTCTCGTTGGTCCATTCCTTCGGCATCGAATCTAAAGCTGAGTAGCCCTGAGAGATACAACAGCCACAGCCAGGCTATAGCCTTATCAGAAACACAATCAAATAACATACCAAAAAAAGCGCTAAATATGTGAATCAGATAATCAACATTAACAATCAACAAGTCCTTCAACAGAACTTTCATCTTCTTCACAATCCTCAAAACTAAACATTTCATTCAGAAACCGCTAAATCTACCGGATCAAAAAAAAAATCACCATAAGAAGGATCTACAATTCCACTAAAATTTATCAAAACCAGAAATTCATTGACCATAATTTCAAAGCAAATCCATAACAACACCTACAAATGAAAAACAAGTCCGAACGAGAAAAAGCAACAACTGACCAGATCCGACGACGTCGCTCCTCCCTGATCGTCAACCGTCTCATCCGAATCAACAGTAATCTCCGACAAATCGGACCTGGATTCAATTTCATCATCTCTCATCCTCATCAAACTCTCCATTTACAACGTCAATCGCTCCACAGCTTTGACCTAAAACACAGCTATAATAATAATTGAGAAAAAAAATCTCCGACGAAGATATTTTTTCGGTTTCTACTTTCAAATCTCTAACCGTTGAAACAAGCTAAAGTAGAAAAAGATGACGTAGTTGTCCTAGTTGTCACTGCTTTTTTCCACGTGGCATATTGACACGTTCCCCGGACAGATATTTTCCGTAGTTGGAGGATCGAGATATTTTTTTCAGATGGAAGTATCTTAAAAGTTGGCGGCGCAGTTTAATGCGGTTTGTGCAAATCATTGATATCGTGCGCGCACTGTCTGGATGCAGCATTTGAGTGGATAACGTGCGCTCAGGCTTATCCGGTTGTACTTATTTTATGACAACTTGGTTGATGGTTTTGGCTTTGCCATGGTTGGATAGGTTTTTTTATGGTTTTTTTTGTTGAGATTTTTGTGATAGTTGGCTGGAAAATATAAAAAAAATTGAAGATCTTTTTGAGGTTTTTTTTTCGATGAGAACACATTTTTGAGTTCAATATGTATTTTTTATGAAATGAGGTATAACCATACATAATATATGCGATCGCTTTTATCATCTATTACATAGTATATATTTATATTAATTTTCAAGATCTTCAAGGCATCTCGATCAGATTCTGAAATTTTTGATACATATATTCGCATCTTGAAGTACAGACCATGTCCGAGATCAATCTCAATAAATCATAAGAAAATTGATAATTTAAGACTCGAACCCGAAATATAAAAATTCATAATGAACTCCTGGCAAGTTAAATATGTATTTGATGAGGAGATTTTTTTGGAAGGCGACATGAGCCTGCATTCAGTGGATGGAGACAGACACGAGGAAGGTTCTTGAATTGTGTAGCTTGGCGACAAAGAAAAGAAGATAACTGGTTCTTTAGGATATGTTTATACAGGAGAGAAGATAGATCAAATGAATTCTTTATTAGTATGCACAACTGATTTTTTTTTGATGGTGTATGGACAACTGATTTAAAGACTCAAAAAAGTATAATATTTTTATTTTTTATTGATAGGTTATAATTTATATAAGATCATTGAAATTTATAAATTTTGGATAAATCATCGAACACACTTATCACAAACAACTAAAGCACAAGTCATCCATGACACACTCGACTAGACCATCGCAACTCTTCAAGTAGATCTTCAACAACATGGCTTACGCACCCGCGGGCTAGGAAAGGTCCACACATAAAGTGGGACAAAGAAAATTCTAATTATGCTACTCAGGGGAATTGAACCCTTGACCTAGTTCACCAACTCAACTATCACCATTTTCACAAGTCTAATATTTTTGTTTATTAGTTAAAAGATAAACAAATATAAACTATTTTTTACTTAAAATTAAAAAGTGTTAGGATTCGGATCAAAATCAAATCACAGTTATAAATAAAACTAAAACCCAATAAAATATTGCCACGTGTATATTTTGACCAATTGTAATTCGGGGTGCTTTTTGTAAATAAAAAAATTAAAACAGACTTATTTAAAAATACATAACAAATGCGAGGGTATAATCGTCCTAAAAATTGCTACATTAATAGTTTTAAGTTTGATCATTGCTGTTTAAGTCTGATCATTCCTAGAGTAATAGTTGTAAGTCTGATCATTGTAGTTTTAAGTCTGATCATTGCTACAATAATAGTTTTAAGTCTGATCATTGATGTTTTAAGTCTGATCATTGCTACAATAATAGTTTTAAGTCTGATCATTGATGTTTTGAGTCTGATCATTGCTGTTTTAAGTCTGATCATTGTTGTTTTAAGTCTGATCATTGTAATTTTAAGTCTGATCATTGTAGTTTTAAGTCTGTTCATTTTAGTTTTAAGTCTGATCATTATTGTTTTAAGTCGGATCATTGTAGTTTTAAGTCTGATCATTATAGTTTTAAGTCTGATCATTGTAGTTTTAAGTCTGATCATTACTAGAATAATAGTTTTAAGTATGATCATTGTAGTTTTAAGTCTGATCATTGCTGTTTTAAGTCTGATCATTGCTACAATAATAGTTTTAATTCTGATCATTGCTACAATAATAGTTTTAAGTCTGTTCATTTTAGTTTTAAGTTTGATATTTGATGTTTTAAGTCTCATCATTGATGTTTTAAGTCTGATTATTAAGTCTGATAATTCCAAGTTAAGTATGATCACTGCTGTTTAAGTCTGATCATTGATGTTTAAGTCTGATCATTGCTGTTTATGTCTGATCATTGTTATTTAAGTCTGATCATTGCTGTTTTAATGTAAGTCTTATCATTATTTTTTAAGTCTGATCATTTCGAGATATGTGAAATGACCATAATGCCCCTTCGTGTTATATCCGAGATTTTGACAAAATTGGACACGTGTCATCTTGAAATCCGATTTTTAGTTTTCATTTACAAATATGGTTTGTACCTGAACCGCACCCAAAGTGTTAAATCATAAATCTGTTTTGAAAATTTGTTTTCAATATTTGGATCAAGAGTGCGATTCAGGTACCAACCGACTTGTATACAAAAACTACAAACCACATTTCGAGCTGACACGTGTCCCATATAGTCGAAATCGCGAACAAACACACAGAGGGGTATTATAGTCATTCCACATATCCTAATAATTTTATTTTCAAATTAGTCCGCGAGTTGTTAATGATCAGACTTAAACTTGGAATTGATCAGACTTAAAAAACATCAATGATCAGACTTAAACAACAATGATCAGACTTAACAACAATATTCAGACTTAAAACAACAAATGATCAGACTTAAAAAACAATGATCAGACTTAACCCAATAATGATCAGACTTAAAAAACAATGATTAGATTTAAAGCAGTAATAATCAGACTTAAATCAGTAATGATCAGACTTAAAAAACAATGATCAGACTTAAACCAGTAATGATCAGACTTAAAAAATAATGATCAGACTTAAAAACAATGATCAGACTTAAAAAACAATAATCAGACTTAAAACTATAATGATCAGACTTAAAACTATAATATGATCATACTTAAAACTATAATGATCAGACTTAAAATTATAATGATCAGACTTAAAACAGTAATGATCAGACTTAAAATTACAATGATCAGACTTAAAACTACAATGATCACCCTTAAAACTATAATGATCAGACTTAAAACTATAATGATCAGACTTAAAATAACAATGATCAGACTTAAAATAGTAATGATCATACTTAAACTATAATGATCAGACTTAAAACTATAATGATCAGACTTAAAAATATTATTGTAGCAATGATCAGACTTAAAACTACAATGATCAGTCTTAAAACTACAATGATCAGACTTAAAACAGTAATGATCAGACTTAAAACTACTATGATCAAACTTAAAACTACAATGATCAGACTTAAAAATATTATTGTAGCAATGATGACGCGCGTCGTCTGACGTGTCAAACTTAAATTTATAATTTTTCCTACTATGAGCTTGTAAAGCGGCAAAGGGGGGTCGAACCATAGAGAGCTGGTGAGGTCAAGTGTTCTGTAAACAAAGTAATTGGGGTTTGTGTGAGTAATTGTCGACAGGTGCAAGAGAAATAAAACGAAGGGAATTCAATCAGAGAAAGCATTCGGTCTAGGGTTTCTATTGTGACTTTGTTTATCATCGACTTCTAATTATCTAATTTCATGTTCCTAAGTGTGGTTACTCCGTTCCAGGTTATAGACTTCTAGTTCTAGTAAACCTAATACTCCGTTCCAGGTTATATCAGGTTAAGTGCAACTACTTGTTCTAACGGTCTAGTATCAAACAAGCAGCAAATAGAGGGGCTGAATTTCTCGGCTAAGTTTTACCGTTCCAAGTATCCGCTTAGCTTCGCAATTTAGTCCGGGATAAATAAGCACAAGAACTAGTAGAACATAAAATAGCATTAAGCAAAGAGTCTCAAAACTTCGTCATAATATATTTAACCCTAAACCGATTAGAAGGTTTAGCTACTCATGTCCATGGAAATAACAAAACAATAATAATGAAAGCGAAAGGAATTCTTCTTTATGTCGTCGGCCGAACTTGATGTCCGAGATGATTGCTAGGATGCCGAATGAGATATGAAACCCTAGACCAAGAGGTCTTATTTATAGTGGAAAAACTTGGGTTTCCCAATCCGTATTTGGGCTGGATCCAAATCTTGTTCCGTTCCCAAATCTGTTTTTGGCAAAAACGAATTTTGGAAACATGTCCAAATCTCTTCAACCGACTTGCTGATGTCATCAAACGGCCTGCTGACATCATCATCTCGTCGACTGGGCGCGTTTGTAGGAGACATTAGAGGCGCGTTTGGCAGCAACATTAGCGTTAACGCTAATGTCTCTTGCGGACGCGATCGGTACTGAGTTCGGTCCCTTCTTCTGCACGCCAGTTCCGACTTCAATTCTGGATTTGACCTTTTATATGACCTCGGATGCTCTTGGTGTAAACTAGAGAGTTGTAGGGAGTTTAGTCACCTTTGCAATGGCATGTGGCTCGTAATTTTATGATCAGCGGTCCATTCCCAGCACTCCGTCGACTGTCCAAAGGTCTGATCTGCCATTGCGATGTTTTTGGCACAAAATGCCATCTTTTATTCATCCTAGAGCTTTCGAAACACCTGAAATGCAAAACAACACTAAAAAGTAATTGTTCGCATAAAAAATGTCGAAATAGATGGGATTAATTGATTCAACGAGTCGTATAATTAAAACTACAATGATCAAACTTAAAACAGTAATGATCACACTTAAGTTATTACTGTAGCAAAATGATCAGACTTAAGCTATTACTGTAGCAAAATTGTCAGACTTAAGCATTACTGTAGCAAAATGATCAGACTTAAACTGTTACTGTAGCAAATTTTAGGACGATTATACCCTCGCGTCTATTATGTATTTATAAATACATCCGTTTTAATTTTTGTTATTTACAAAAAATGCCCTAAATTCCGATTGGTCGAAATATACACGTGGTAAAATTTAATTGGATTTGTCATTTTTATTTATAAATGTGGTTAGTATTTGATCCGTTTCCTTTGGATCATTTAATTTAAAGATATTAAGTCGGATCCATGAATTCAACAAATGCTAACCTCTCTTATAGATTATAGAACGTGGGCTCTCAATTACATCCACCAATATTTGGTGAAGATTTGAATCTCATTTTTCATATTTAGATTTATTTTTAGGAAAAGTATAAAAAGTGGTACCGAATTACATCCAATTACCAAATATTTATCTGAACTATGAAATTTACCAAAATGGATGCGACTGTACATTATTTTTCCAAAATAGGGTAAAAGCTAAAAACTTTAACGGAATCTATAAACACCGCTAACGACTTTATAACTCAGTCAAACCTTTACCCTTAAAAAATTTTTTTTTCAATAAACAAATTATAAATAATTCAAATAATAAAAAATCAGTCATAATAAATCAATCTGCATCAGACCAATTATGAACCAAAGCCACACTTAAGTTTTGATCCCCAACCAACCTTATCACCACATATTGCAAGATCTTGTGTTCAAATCTTACCGTGACACTTCCCTCTCACGGACTCCTCCTACGTCTTTTGTGGATGTTTTTCCTCTTCCTCTTTTCTTTCATCTTCCTCGTCCTTTGTGTTCCTAGTCCCACCTATGGTGCGGACTCTTCCTACATCCTTTGTGGATGTTTTCCTCTTCTTCTTTTCTTTCCTCTTCCTCATCCTTTGTGGATGTTTGTAGGTACTTCCCTCTCGCGGAGGCTTTGCTAAAGTCCTTCCATGGAGGTATTTGTTGATTCGTGGATTTCGAAGTTAGAGGAGTCAATATGGCATGCGCTTCATCGAGTGTCTCAAGTTCAAATTCGGGTGGTGCCCTTTACGTGTCTGTGCTCAAATATACTAGAAATATACTTATACCCGAAAAATATCTTATATGTGATGTATTACTTGAGATGTAAACACACTATAAATAAATAAAAAACCAACCTCATTACCGCAATCTTCATCTTTGCCGACCACTACTATTGGCGGTATACGGCGAAGCCTCGCGGCGTAGCAGTCCGGCAAGTCACCTGAATGATCAGCGTATGCAGATTTCATGCAGAAGGTGAAGACGCCATTTATCGTCAGGCGCAAAGAAATGCATTTGGTGTTTTAGCTAAACGTAGTTGTTTTGGTTTGGGGTCAATGTGTAATTAATGTGCTGGGCAGTCTTGTTATTGTATTAACTGTGGGGTCCAAGTGTATTTGTATGTAACTATAAAACGCAACGTGAGTTGCGTATCAATGCATTCGGAAATTTCCCAAAAACACCGCCTCCCGCCTTCACCTCCGTTCTTTGTTTACGGAGCTCCGATCATCTCTGATCGAGCTGTTTCGTATCAGTTTCTTCATGGTATCGTAGCAGAATCATTGATCCTGTTGCTTCTTGAAAGATTTTCTGAATTTGATTGAGGTTTGCTGTGGTAATTTTGGTGGTGAAATGGCTAGGGTTGCAAATCCTGATGTGATTCCTGAAGCTGTTATAGCTGTGGCTTCGGCTGTGACGGATGATCTTTACTCCTTCAACAACAACGATATCACTAGATCATCGATCGTAAGTGAAGTGTTGGTTGGAAGGCAGAATTTCATTTCTTGGGAAAAATCCATGGAGATTGCGCTCTCGGTTTGCTCCAAACTTGAGTTTGTTTTAGGTGAGTGTCCCAAACCTGTTGATTGTGTTTTACGTTCTAAGTGGAAAAGGTGCAATGATGTTATTATGAGTTGGTTGTTAAACACAGTTTCTAAGAAAGTTGTGAGTCATATTCTTCATGCAAAAGATGTTGCCCATGCTTGGCGCATCCTTCACACTAGATATGCAGGATCTAATGTTTCAAGGAAGTTTTATTTGAAAAATGAAGTAAGCAATATTAAACAAGGTGAAATGGATATTGCAAGTTTCTTTGAAAAGTTGAATGCTTATTGGAAAGAGCTTGATGCTATGAGTAAACTTGTTGGATGTGATGAATATAGTGAGTGCTCAAACTGTAGAATCAGTGTTAAGGAGAAAGAGGATGACAAAGTTATTGAGTTTCTTATGGGCTTAAATGAAGAGTATGCTCATATAAGGACTCATATTCTTGCTCTAAGAGAATTGCCTAGTCTAGATGTGGTGTATGATAAGGCTCTCAATGATGAAAGTCAGCAGAAGTAACCAAATACATTCTTGTTTAGGCCTCTGCTCTATATAGTAATCAGGAAGATTCCAATGGTTATTCCAAGGGACATATGAGAAATGCTCAGGGAAAACCAAGAGGGAAATTGTACTATACTCACTGTCAAATGAGTGGCCACACCAAGGAGTTTTGTTACAAACTTAATGGTTATCCTCTTGGTCACAAACTGTACAAAGGAAACACAAGGAACAGTGGAAGAAACTCCAGTGACAGTTAGGCTGCTAACATGGTCACTAGAGAAGAGAGTGATGAGCCTAATAATCAGGAAGTGTCAAGGAACAAGTCTGACCAAGTTCCTCAGTTGAGCAGCTCTCAGATCAACCAGATCATTGCCCTATTGAAAAAAAATGAAAGTGAAGGAGGAGCTGATACTCATCACATGGCAGGTATATGTCTCCTCTCCACTAAGATAAATGGCGGGGTCAGTAGAATGGGTCATAGATAGTGGAGCTACTGACCATTTCACTTGCAATCTTGATCTACTATTTGATGTTCACAAGGTAGCTAGTACTTGTAATGTTCTACTTCCAAATGGAGAACTTAGTCAAGTTGAGTTAGCTGGTAAGTAATGTTCTACTTACTGGATCATCACCTTGTGATATTGTGTTCTCTAAGGGAACTTGTGTGATTCATGACCATGCCCACAAGACCAGCTTGGGGACTGGTAAACTGTTGAAAGGGCCATACTATCTGGAAGGCATCAACTCTGCTAACAAGTCCATATGTACAGCTACCATCAAGCATGTATCTCCAGCAGGCTGGCATAGAAGACTGGGTCACTTACCTCTAAATAAGCTGTAGAAGATTTTGAGTCCTATGGAAACCAATGTAAAATTTACAGACTGTAATTTTCATTGTTCCATCTGCCATATGGCTAAAAAATCAAGGCTGTCATTTCCTGTTAGTCAACACAAATCTATTGAGATTTTTGAACTCATTCATGCTGATGTTTGAGGTCCTTATGCTACTAGTACCATGTCTGGTTGCAAATATTTCCTGACTTTGGTGAATGATTCCAGTTGCCGCAGATGAGCAAGTTCCTCTGGTTAGAAGATCTAACAGACCACATCAACCACATGTGTGGCAGGGTGACTATGTCTGCAACAACAGCGGCAAGGTCAAAAAATCTCCTCATTCTATTCAAAAGTTTTTAAGCAACTCTCATTGTTCTCCTACACATGTTGCCTTCTCTGTTGCTTTTGCTAACCTCAAGGAACCCAAAACTTACACACAAGCCTGCAAAAGTGTCCAATGGTGTGAAGTAATGGATAAAGAAATTGCAGCATTACAAGTTAACAACACATGGATCATTACTGATCCTCCTCCTAATCAGCCCATCACAGACTGCAAATGGATTTATAGAATCAAACTCAAGTTTGATGGTTCCATAGAGAGATACAAGGCTAGATTAGTTGCAAAGGGCTTTACACAAATTGAAGGAGTTGATTACAATGAAACATTTGCTCTAGTTGCTAAGATGACAAGTGTGAGGTGCCTTCTAACTGTTGCTCCTATCAGGTCCTGACCCATATTTCAACTTGATGTGGATAATGCATTTTTTCATGGCAACTTGGATGAAGAGGTCTACATGCATCTACCACCAGGGTACTTCAAAACTGAGAGATCAGCTGGCAAGGTGTGCAAACTGACTAAGAGCTTATATGGCTTGAAGCAAGCACCACGCCAATGGTTCTCTAAGTTCACTAAGGCATTACTTTAATGTGGATTTCATCTAAGTCTGAATGACTACTCCTTGTTCACTCTTCAGGTTGGAAATGACTTCATTATCCTACTTGTTTATGTGGATGATGTTCTTCTTACATGTACATCCCTTCAGTTGATCAACAGCATCATGGCTTTTATTCATGACAAGTTCAGAATTAAGGACTTGGGCACTTTAAAATACTTATTGGGACTGGAAGTTGCCAGAAATGAGAGTGGTATTTTTCTTCATCAAAAGAAGTATGCAGTTGATCTTCTTAGTGATTATGACATGTTGGACTGCAAACCATCTAAAACTCTTCTTCCTATCAAACATCAAATGAGTCTGTCCGCTGCAGCTGTGATTGAAGATCCTATCATCTACAGAAAACTTATAGGGAAGCTCATATATCTGACCATTACAAGACCAGACCTTTCTCATTCTATTCATATTCTCAGTCAATAAATGCAGGCTCCTACATCAGACCATCTCAAGGCAGCTAACAGACTTCTAAGGTACATTAAGAAGGCACCGGCGCAAGGCTTATTCTTCTCAGCCACTTCCAAGCTCGAGTTATCTGCTTATTATGATGCTGATTGGGCAGCCTGCCCAAAGACTCGACGCTCCACCACTGGATTCTATGTTCTTATTGGTGACTCTCTAGTCTCTTGGAAGACCAAGAAGCAGGCCATCGTATCCAGGTCCGCAGCTGAGTCCGAGTATCGTGCCATGGTAGCTGTGTGTTCTGAGATCTTATGGCTGAGTCGACTTCTTTCTAATATGAAAGCTGCTATTCCGATGCATGTTTCTCTCTACTGTGACAACCAGGTGGCTATTCACACTACATAGAATCCAGTCTTTCATGAGAGGATGAAGCATATCAAACTTGATTGTCATTTCGTGCGCCATCATATCGGCACCAAGACCCTTCAGGCTGTTTATTTTCCCATAGAGGAGCAACCTGCCGACTTATTCACCACGCAGCTTCCATCTGAGCATCTTAATCGCCTCCTGTCCAAGCTGGGAGTTTTGAACTTCTTGCACTCTCCAGCTTGAGGGGGGTATTGGCTGTTTACGACGAAGCCTCTCGGCGGAGCAGTCCGGCAAGTCACCTGAATGATCAGCGTATGCAGATTTCATGCAGAAGGTGACGACGCCGTTTATCGTCAGGCGTGAAGAATTGCATTTGGTGTTTTAGCTAAATGTAGTCGTTTAGGTTTGGGGTCAATGTGTAATTAAGGTGCAGGGCAGTCTTGTTATTGTATTAACTGTGGGAGTCCAAGTGTATTTGTCTGTAACTATAAAACGCAACGTGAGTTGCATATCAATGCATTTGGAAATTTCCCAAAAACACCACCTCCCGCCTTCGTCTCTGTTCTTCGTTTCTGAAGCTCCGATCATCTCTGATCGAGCTGTTTCGTATCAGTTTCTTCAACTACGCCTTTTATTTTGAACAAGTAATGCAATCCGCACACAGAAGTTCAGTTGCATCAGTCGAACTGAAGCAGCAAACATCTCACTTTCATTTTGATTAAGTCTAGCACCAAAGTAAAAAAGCAACAGTAAAAAGCCAGAATCGTTGTTGACAGCCACCAAAGACATAAATTTTCCTTTTCTGGATCGCAGAGACCGGTAAAAAGCATCCACTTCTGAAACGCTCTTCCAATTCACTCGCCATCTCCTCATCTCATTCTTTCTTTATTTCCTGCTGCATTTAATAGGAACCACTCAAAGGGGCCAAAGGCCTTGTTGCGCAAAGCAGAAGTTCCATGGGTGTGACACAAGGGCCCCGGACAAATACTCACTAGGTTGCGCATAATGAGGGTGTGGGAACAGTAAACATTCAAAGTACGTGCCACAGAAGCATTGCCGTCTACCCTCGGCAAGGTCAATCTGGGCACCACATTGGTCGGGAGATGTTCCCACTTCCCTGACGAGCCCATGGGAGGGCGAAACCAGTGAGTATCGAATGAAGGAAAAGTTAGATTCCTAACATATAATGATAGGAACGCCCTCTTGGCCCCGGCAGACCCGACAGGTGCATCAGATGGAAACGCCGAAGAGCCCAATGGACAAGGCCCCGACAGGGCCCTGCGCGCAAAGATGGGGCACCCTTCAAGAATCCTTGAGGCAAAGTACTTATCTGGGAATTCTATCTCGACAGTTAGTCTTAGAATGTCAAATAACCTTAGGAGGGAGAATATCCGAAGGAACGCACGACGAAGCCATCTGGGGGCCCGAAGGACTAGGGCCATGGACGAGGGCCAAGGCGAGGATGACAAAGGCACGGCCAAGGACCAGGACTCGTGGGGCAACGGTCATATTATCTCACCATTGAATGCACAAGATCCTCAAAGAGCCGTTGGGAGCAGCTGGCCGTTGGAAAGGAGCCGTTGGAAGGAGATGTTACTCTTTGACTCATTAGTCAAAGAGTAACGGCTAAGGCATTTATGGGGCAACGGCTAGTAATATTTTCCTTTCAACGTCCATAAGGCAATCACTATATATAGAGGAGCAAGGAGCAGCATTCGAGCATCAAAGTTTTCCAACCAAGAGTTCACTCTTTGATCTTTACCCTTTGTTGGGGGTAGTACCCCTTCGGTAATAGGGTATCCTCCTTTGTAGTGATTTTCATTGTACTTTGTCTTACAATTCAATAAAGCAAAGCAATTTGCCCTTCTAAAGTTTTCTGTCGAGTTACATTTCCTCAATTCACACTTTCATTCGAGCCTTTTGGCTATTTCTCATTTCACTATGCAAAATCGGGAATCTGCCAAGGCCCTAGCCGGCAGATTCCTATCAGCATTCTATCACCGCCTTTTCCTCTATAAGGTTTTATCGGCGGGATTAGAGCAAACGCTTCGCCTCCTGGAGAACGCAGTCTTGGCGGAGAAGCGTGGGGATTTAGGTTGAGGGATCAAAACATTATGTTTGGCTTTGGTTCCTAAAATGAACCAGTTGGTCTGATGCAGATTGATTCATCGGGCCTGATTTTCATTATTTTAATTAATTTTAATTTGTTTATTAGAAGAAAAAAAGATCGAAAAGTAAAGGTTTAACGGAATTATGAAGTCGTTAACGATATTTATAAATTCCGTTAGATTCTTTAGCTTTTATTCCATTTTAGAAAAACTACGTATTGTTCGCACCCATTTTTGCAAGTTTCATAGTTCGGACAAGAAGTTAGAAATAAGTGGTAGTTCGGTACCTTTTTTGTACTTTTCTTTTTAATTTGAAAGGATTTTTTACTTTTTGGATTTTAATTAGATAAAAGAGTTGCTCTACATGCTTTTTAAATAGAAACTTAATTTAACAGTTTTGAACTTTTAGATAATTTGATTTAAATATGCTTTTTGGATACTTTTTTCTTGCAGCATCCTTTGCTCCGTCTGCAGCTTTCTTTGGATCAGATGGTTCATCCTTACATCTTGTCCTATTATGTCCAACTTTCCCACAGTTTGAACATTTCATTTTGATGCTGCCTCTTCTTTGGATCAGATGGTTCATCAACCTATCGTATTCTCTTTTTTCTTGGTCTTACTGGCTGCTTTCTGAAAAGCGGAGGTAAGACAATAGCACCTTCAACTTGAGGCCATTCTGTTGGTCCAGGCATAGGATTAATAGAAGCTTCATATGCCTTGATGAATTTCTCCTTCTTAAGGCTCTAATGCACATAATGGTCAGGCTCGCCATTTATATGAAATATTGCAGCGCATGCGTGTACACATGGAATGTCGGTTAAATCCCATAAATTACAATCACATGTATATGACTCTAAGTCAACGTCCATCCCATATGTTACCTGCAACCTGAAAACCCATACCTCTTCCATTCCAGCTAACTTGTAAATGTAAAGAATTTTTTTTGTGCTCATCCAGCTTCCTTAGAATCCTTGGCATGATTTCATGTCCATAATTTATCATTCCGGAATATTTTTCCTAGAACCTTTTCATCAAAAGCAATCTAATAGTTTCCAAATAAGAAATAATGGGCAGTTCTCGTGCATCTTTGATGTAGGCAATAAAGCATTATGAGATATTACATCATAAGGTATCACTCCTTGAGAAAAACTACAAAGCATGCCTAGGCCACAATTTTGGATCAAATGTTGTCATATACGAGTGAACAGCAGCGTCTAAAATCTTTAATACTTCCATTTTTTTATTAAATTAGCCCTTTGTTGTCGCCATGGCAGCAGCCCACATAGCATCTTTAAGCTCTTTCTCCTTAAATTTCTTTTTCAAATTTGCATAAATGTGCCTTACACATGACCTGTGCTCGCCCGTGGGTATAATACCCTTTAACGCCTCTCGCAAGCCCTTCACAATTAACATATATATATATATGATTAAGTGAGAACTAGGAACAAATCAAATAATAACATTATAAGTCGTCAAAATTCGAGCCGAAAAATAAAAAGACGACATAATTCGTCACACATAAAAAACCCAAAAAAATCAAGATTTAATCTCATCCATTCAATCACAAGATCAAGGGCTATGATTAGTTTGTATTTTGTACCAAAATATCAACTTTGTACCTGCTCCTTTTCCGTTATCATATACTTATTCCAAATGAAAAAACAAGCTAAAAACAAATGAACCAAATTATTATGACTTTCTATTCTAGGCCTTATAAACTGTGAAACAGATTGATCATTAACTAAAAGACAATTTCCAAGGAAGAATAACTGCATCCCATCAAAAAAGAAAAAAGGCACAGTTAAATGTGAAATTTTCAAGCATCGTAACTCCAGCAGTAATCAACTTGCCTTAAAACACCATACAATAGTTAACATGCACATCTATGCTATTATGTGTAAACAAGTACATCAAAATATAATAATCGTAATGTATTGTTTACCTTTTGTTGATCTGAAATGAAACACCAACTATGTTGCACGGGAATACCAATATCATTGATTAAATTTTGTAAGAACCATGTCCATGTTTCTTTACTTTCAGCCTCACACACAGCCCAAGCGATCGGGAACATATTCTCATTTGCATCTCGATCAACGGCCGAATGAATCTGCCCCTTATTGTGTCCCTTTAAGTGACATGAGTCTAAACTTATAATAGGTCTACATCTACATCCCGTTAAAAATCCTCTTTTACATGCATCAAGACATATATAAATCCTTTGAAAATGAGGTCCATCAGTTTTTAACAAGAATATTGCCTCAGTAGCTTGAATTGCTCACTAACTGACCCATCAATAATCTTTAGAGCATTTTGTCTAGTTCGGAAACACTTCATTCGAGATACATTGACCTCAAGATCAGCCTTCACATGTTTAAGAAATGCTTGAGCTTCTCATTTAGGATTATTTCTAAAATCTTCCAAATAATGTTTCGTTAGAAATTGGACACTAACCTTTGAATTTTCAAATCTTCGCGGACAACCTTTATCTTTATGAGGAACCCAAGTCTTGATTATGAAACTTCTACTTCCATTTCCATCATTAAACCAGGAGGCTAGAACTCTCCATGGACAATGAGCAGTTTTACAATGAGCAGAAACTTTTACCTTGTTGTTAGATACATAATAAAAATCGAAACCTTCATAAGAGCGTAGTACCACCTTAAAGCCTTATTGAAGACATGCTTGTTTCTGAATTGAATCCCCTTATCCAATACAATCTCTTTGCAGAAGCCTGTCTTCTCATTAAAATAAGGGTATTTGTTTTGAGGTGTGCATTGGTCGTCGCTTGATTCACTTGCAGTGAGCAATTCATCTGATTCAGCTGAAAATTCAGATTCATCTCTATTCATGGTTTCAACTCCAAGAATACCCAAATCACGTGGTGAGTGTTAAACATGTTTTTTTTACTTTCTCAGTATCTTCATCATCACAAAATAAATTCTCACTATCAAGATTGTATTCTGTATCAGAAAAGTCTGTTAACTCATCACTTGAAGCTTCAACTTTATCATCCTCACTTGAATCTTCCGAAACTTGATGTATTCTTTTAGGTTCCATCTGGCTTTGTTCAACATGTTGCTCTAAGAAATCACAGATACTGGTTCTTTGTTCCGACACATCCTCCAGCAATCGTTCATCCAACCATTTTTATGGCGTCTCTCCGGGAGATATCGAAATGTTGTTCTCTGCAGAAGTTACCGATCTTGGTCGCCCAGAAATACTCATCGCTAAAAAAATTGGCTCTTCCTCCGTCGCTTCACTCTGGCCACAAACTAAGTTTTGTCCGTCGCTTCCTTCTTGGCGGATGCAGTTACGGCGTCCAAGCCGAAACCTCCCATTCCCATTTACCAGCTGCGATTTGAAATAAACCCTAAGGACTCTTTTATTATTTTTTTATAATAATAAATGTAAATGGATTAATTAACACTGTTACTTTATTTATTTTTTTGCAATTTAGTCCAAAAACACTAAAATGAAAATTGTAATAGTCCAGGCCGCGATTTGAAACGATGTGGTAGTCCAGATAGACTTTTTGTAATTAACCCTTTCTAAAATGAGAGGTTTAGTTCAATTTCGATCTTTTTTTTCTTTTTGTTCGATGAAAACTATGAGAGATGGGTCGAGCTTCTAAATTTTTTATCGGACTTAAATACGAATTATGGAATGGATCATGGTACGGTTTACGGGAAAGGTAAAGCGAGCCCAATTAGGTCAAAGATACAAAAACTGAACATCACAAAAGTTATTAAATTAAAATTTGAAAAAGTCTAGTAACTAATTTGAAATGAAGTCATAGTTCAATTAATATTTCTGTAATTTACCCCGGATATTGCATCAAAAATTAAACTTATAGTCAAACCAACATGAAACTAGGTTTACTTGTAAGTGTTTTGAATCTAATTTTTTGGTGGAAAATTTTCCAAATTGCATACAAATCAACATTCAATTCTAATTTTACACAATCTGCAGATTGGTTTCCTAATTTACACTAGTTTTCTAAGACGCCGTTGGCAACGGCGTCTTAACATTAAGACGCTCCTGCCAACAGCGGCTTAAGCCTCGTGGCATTTTTGCACCAAAATATGTGAGTCAGCAGCTGATGTGGGTCGTTTAAATCTATTTTTTATTAAAACGCCGTCCTTAACAGCGGCTTAAGTTTCGAGCCCTAATTTTTCTCTTCATCGTTCTATTAGAACGCTCCTACCAATAGCGTTTTAAGGTAAGACGTTGTCCCCAACAGCGTCTTACGCTTGTTTGGTAATATTATGGCACATGACTGCATATTTTGGCGCAAAAATGAGCCACTGTTGGCAGGAGCGTCTTAATACTAAGACGCCGTTGCTAACGGCGTCTTAGAAAACTAGTGTAAATTGGTAAACCAATCTGCAAATTGTGTAAAATTGGAACTCAAATTCTAAATTTGAGTAAATAGGGAAATTAATGTTTTTTTGGTGACCATTTCAAAACTCGGTCGTCATTGGCTCATTGCCATTACTCAAAAAAAATCTTTGTATCCGCCACTAATAATCGTATAAATCTTTGATATTGAATCAAATAGTTTTTTTATAAAATAATTTCTATTATAAATATAAAGGAATGGACAACTCCGAACTCAAGCCATGCATTCAGTGTATTTGAACCGTCGACCTCTTAATCATTTGACCACGACTATTATCGCTATATCACAACCCTATGCATAAATCAAATAGTAACACGTAAATACAGTATCACAATCTGAAGAAAAAAAGGGGAAAATACAAAAACATAATCTGAACTATCACCTCATTTCAAATCAAGTACCGAACTATCAAAAATTTCAATATAAGAACTGAACAATCATCTCATTACAAATCAAGTATTCTAAACTATCAATAGTTTCAATCAAGGTACCAAACTATCAAACTCGAATTACCCAAATGCACCATTCGAAAATCAAATAACCAGATTACCCCATTTTTAACAATCCCGATTCCTGAGGCACTGGTACTCTTCATTTTTTATAATCACAGTTCCTCTCCTACCGGGAATGTACAAAAATGAAGACGTAGATCGATTTTGGGCCTACGTGGACCAACCGGACCCCTTTCGTGCCAGCATGGCATCCAGCTGGAGTACAGGTTTGCGCGACATCGGGATTATTCGAACAGGCTTTTCAGACCTGGTCGGGCATCACGGACTCAGTTAGGATGTGACTAAATTAAAAGGATACCGGTTTGGGGGAAACCGATACCTTCTGCAACAAAAGATTCCAACGAACAGGCTTTTCTAGGATGACGGACCCGGTTAGGAATTGACTAGATGAGAAAGTCTCGATTCCCGGGCCACCGGTATTACAATGATCCCGGTTCCTAAGAAACCGATACTATAATGATCCCGATTCTAAGGAAACCGGTATCATTCAACTATAAAACTGACCTCAGTTTCTTCATTTTCAATGCAGAATTCAATCATCTCTCTTCAATTCAATCATCTCTCTTATTGTTCTTACCATTCTATGTCTAACATGAATGATGATTCTGATGACGTGTATATGACCACATTGGCAACATTGGATAATCCAATAATAGACAAGTATGACCAAGATGAGATGGAGGAATTGGAGAATGTTGCTGCTGAAAATCCCGATGCTGAAATAGTTCAAGATCGGATCGTCTGGCATCATCCCGATGCTGAAATAGTTCAAGATCTGATCGTCTGGGATCGTCTGCTGAAAATCCCGATGCTGAAATAGTTCACTGATATCTCGACGTGGAAAACATATCGACCATTCGACGAGAATGTGAGGGTCCACCATCCTCACTCCCCGGATCTTCAAAAGGGTACTAGTTTTTTGGAAAAAAGAGGATGACATACTTGATGTGCAGAAATATACAATTCTTAATCGGTTAGAGTATAGGGTAAGAAAGTCTGACACTACTAAAATGGTTTTAGAATGTCGAAAGGGTGAAGAAGTATGTCTCTGGCGCCTTCGACTGGTGGTGATGCAACGAACAAGTTACTGGACGGTCCGCAAGTACGGAGGGGACCACATATGCCATAACAACAGCATCCTACAAAGTAACATCCACTTGACTACACATTTCATAGCGAGGGAGATGTGAAATGCGATGAATGAAAACAAAAGGTTCTCCACCGGACAGATACAAAATTTAATTCAGCGAGATTATGGGTATGAACTAAGGTACTGGAAGGCATGTAAAGCACAATAGAAAGCGCTGGTCAACGTGTTCGGCAAATGGGACGAATCATTTAATAGACTGCCACATTTGATGCAGGCTTTACAGGATTCTAGCCCCAATAATTTTGTTAAGTGGGATGTCACTCCACACGATGATGGTATCATGCAGGTAAATCGTATTTTTTTTGTCTTTTTCCGAATGCATCCTTGCATTCAACCACTGTCGTCCCTTAATATCTATTGATGGCACGCACATGTACGGGAAGTATAATGCAAAATTGTTGGTTGCAATCGGGTTAGACGCGAACAACCACGTACTGCCCTTAGGCTTTGCGCTTGTGGAGAGCGAGAACACTTCCAGCTGGAAGTGGTTTATGTCTTGTATCCGGGAAGGACGGGAGGCAGGAGCCTAAGGCATATTGGCTGCCATGCGTGAACCTGAATGGCAGGAGCCTAAGGCATGCCATCGTGTATGCATTCGGCATGTGCAAAGCAACTTCATGACGAAGGTAAAATATGAGGTTTTGAAAGCTAAACTTGGCGATGTGGCATATGAGAAGAAGGAGTTCAAGTTCAAGGAGAAGTTTGCAGAGCTCTTGCAACTATTGCATGATAAGCCACTTGCTCGCAAATGCTTGGAAGATATGGATGTAGAACTATGGACACAGGCGTTCGACCAAGGTGGATTTCGATGGGGCTCAATGACTACAAATGCTTCAGATTGTTTCAACAAAATTCTGAAGAATGGTCATGATTTGCAAGTTTCTTCACTGGTTATATACACGTTTAAGCAGACATCTGCTTATTTCATGAAGTGTTACCAGAGCACTATTTCCTCCAAAAATTCGTGAAAGATTGGCAGAACTACGGGCTAGGGCAGGCTACCACATAGTGACACTGTACAATCCAGTAAGCCGTGTTTTTGATGTACTGACCAGAAAGAAGCATAACACGTATAGGGTCTGTTTGCATACACGAACATGTTCGTGTGCGAAGTGGACATTGTTCAAGTACCCTTGTTCTCATGCCATGACAGCTTGCAAATACACCCGAGTTGAATACTCAGATTGTGTCACCATAGAATATACGCTCGAAGAGTACTACCGGATCTGGAGTTATTTTTTCAACGCCTTACTTCACGAGGATTTTTGGAGAGATTATGATGGACCTTTCTATGTTCCGAATCCAAGATATAAACATACGAAAGCTGACAGACCCCCAATCATACGAAGGCGTAACGAGAATTACCAGCGACATCGACATTTAGGGGTATCCAGCAGCCAAGTAGCATCTTCATCAACTCCGACCCCACAAATTCAACGATGCACAAACTGCCACGAAGTGGGTCACAACAAACATGCTTGTCCGACTCGATACCAGAATTAAGCCATTTATGTTGTTTGTATTTCATCTTTCCTTCAAGTTGAAGTCATTTTCTATTAATTAAAAATCTCAGTTCAAACTAGTATTCAACTATTCAAGTTCACAAAAGCATCCATCACATGACAAAATATGATAACACAAGCGTCATTCTTCTGATCCATGACCACCTCCCCCTCTGCCTCTGCGTGGCCTCTTGCCCATGCCCATGTTAGGTACATAAGAAAATCGTGACTCCCGACATTCGCGCTCGCTTCTTCGCACTGGCTGTGAAGAGCTAGATGGTCGGTAATGATCATCCATCTGCTCTTCAGCATGTGTATCATCATAAGCCTCCTCTCCTCTGCTATAATCATCAACTGCATCGCCTGAATTAACATATTAAATTAGCACTTTCCCATCATTCAAATAAATTAAGTGTGTACACAAAGTACCTGCATCGAGTGTAATAGTCTGTGGATCAACACCCGTAATAATGGGATCCGTAAGCTTCTCCACTTACGTATACGCGTCGTGGAAGATTTTATGAGATCCACTCCGTGAATAATCATCCGTGGAGTTGGGGAAGTACGCGCTGACATCACGTGTACAAATGACGTAACCACGTATCTACAAAATACATTCAATTTTTAGTCAATGAACCGATAACTGTCTCTTATTCATAAATAATTAAACAACTAATGAAAACTTACATTGTCGGGTATCATATGAGAATCTGGACGATAAGCATGACTAGGTCGTGTCTACTGCACATCGTCGTCCCCAACCTCTTCCATCTCATCGTCAATCCTCGGCTGACATAAACGACGAGTGTGCCTGGCATACCACAGATAATACTGTGAAGTGGGTAGGTTGATCTCATCACCCGGGTGCGCCATATCCCCATCAGCAATCTCTCATATCGAGTGAACCACAATGCAATGTACCTGCCATAGACGACAGCCCAATCTCTATTCTTCTTCCTATCCATTCTGTGGCATTGGTCCGAACTTCCAATTGGGTTTGGCGGGACATACTGTTTGAAACCGTACTATCTCGCAACACGTGCTGGATGATGCCACTCAATAATATTGAGGCAGATAAGAGGCACATCAGCTCTCCAAGTGATTTCTAGACCCTCGAGACAAGTCGGGTTCAGCCACTTAAACAAGGTCTCGGCATAAGGTCTCCATATGAAATCTTTCGGTAGCATTTTCTGTATCGCATCATGACACCGCATCCAGTGGCGGTACGACGACTGTAACTCTAACCTTAGGCACACCGATATGAGATAGTCTCTCCCAGGACCACAACTGAGTAATCAAGGGCGCCCCGGCCAACTGACTGTGTCCGATCTTGCATGCACTACACATGTTACTGTACAGACACGCCAACACAGCACTTCCCAACTATAATTTCTAACCCTATCCAGATCCTCTAGCAAGGGAAGAAAGTAGAGCGGGATTAGACCATTACAAATCCGAGTTCGGGCCGGGCTATTTTATATTTTTCAACCCATAGAGTCGGGCCGGGCTAAACTCGTTTGATCAATTCGGGCTCAAACTATTGTCCAAGCCCGCCCAATGCACCGGACCGGCTTACCCATCGGGCCAACCCATTACAATTATGTAATGTTATATTTTAATTTTTGTACTCATCTTGTATAAAAATATTGTAATTTAAGATCCTGTTCTTCTCCTCAAATGCATCTATAAGATAAAACATATCACATCTTGTCTAGAAAAAAACACAGCAACTATTAAAACGATTCATAAATCATAAGAACAGAAATACATTTAAAAAGAACCTGCCAATGACATATTCTCAAACCAAATCCAATCCAGAGTATCATCAACAACACAAAAGACAAGCCTAATTAAGCAAATCAAAATTCAGGTATGTTGAATATTTTTTAGAGTAACTTAAAATAGTACACCAAACACGATCATAGGATTATTCACTTGTCCAACTAAACACAGTGTCTTCTTTTTCAATCGTTGTTGTGAACACTCTCCCTCATGTGCATGTTTCATGCAATTAAACCAATAAATAAAAATACAAATGAGAAAGCATGCATATCACATTTGCACAACATAATGTTTCATCATCATTGAGTGTATGAAGCAAAAACAGAATTAAAATTTGTGACGGGCTACCGAGCGGGCTTTTAAGTCCGGTCAGGTTTAGATATGAGTCCAAATCCAGCCCTAATATAAATGCGGACCGGATCGGGCTGGACCATCGGGCTAATATGTTTGTCCAAGCCCATTTTAGTAACAGGGCGAGCGGGTCGGTCCGGTCGGGCTGGCCCAAATTTGTACAGGTCTAAGCGGGATCATCTTACTGCTCTTGTCACAGAACAAGGTTGATCCTATCAGATAAAGGAGATACGCGCAAGCGTATTTCTTCAACGTCTCCTCATCTGCATCAGCAGGAATCTGCGCCAAATGGTTCGTAACCCAACTTCTCTTCGCATTAGCGTGCTATTTATCGAAGCAATCAGGGTACACTCCCAGCAATCTCACAGAAAACTCCTCAAAATCAACTGCGACTTGCCCGTCACGGGCTCTCCATATATAGGCGGTCCAGTAAAAAGTGACACGTCATGTGACGTGATTGTCGCCTCACCATTATTAAAATGAAATGTGTGAGTTTCTGGCCTCCACCTCTCAACCACAGCTGTCAATAACGACGGATCAGCCTTCACATCGCACACCTGGGTCCATGGATAAAATCCAGAAGCTACCCCATAATGGCGTATGCGAGCATCAATGGGCAAGGCACCCCCTTTATGAACCTTAAGGGGTACGTTGGCCTTCCCTTTCGGATCCAACTGTGAAATAACAATATAATTAAACATTAGTAATATATTAAATTATGAATGATAATTAACATAATTTGACATACTAACCTGTGTGTTCCGTTTGGCATGCTCCGTTATTTATTCCACTATGTCCGTTCGGCCCTCGCTTTCTCTCTCGGTCGCTTTCCTCCCCTGCTGTCCTCCTCCCCTGCTTTTTCCTTCTCTTCTTCCCGGTCGAGTTTTGGCGTCGAGTCATTCTCTCCTTCGCTTCTGGGGCGGGTCTGGTGGCACTGGTGGATGGATTTTGCGTTGGGGATGGTGCAGGGGAGTTGTGTGGAGGATGGGGCAGTGGGAGTTTGAGGCGGCGGTTTGGGATGTTGGGTGGTTGGTTGGTGCGGTTGGGTGTAGGTGCTGGTGGTGCTGAGCGTTCTATGGTGGTGTTAGCGGGTTTTTGGTGGTAGGCCTTGATGTTGTAACCTTGGGCTGGGAGGTGATAGACGCGTTGCCGATGATCGTTTTGATATGTTTGTATAGGTTTTTTCGTTTTGTATAGGTTTGTATTTGTTTTGATATCTTTGTTTTCTTGTTTTTTCATTTTACTTGGCTACACTCGTTGCATTAGTAGCTTTCTATTTTTTGGTGGTTCCGTCGCTTCCCTTAGTCTGAGGCGAAATGGAGCATTTCACTGCTCCCGGCTACTTACCCTAGCTTTCAAGTCCTCTTTGACGATGTTTGTGGAGTTCAAGTGGCGTGCCACCCTTGATAGGAAGTCGGTTCGTGATGATCACTTGTGTAGCATGGTTAAGTGTTCAAGGAAATCTGGCCAGAACTTCATTGTCTCTTCTTCTGTTTGGCTGATGAGTCGTAGTTGTACGACTATTTTATATGTTAAAACCCCATTTCTTAGTGTTACATGTATATTATTTCACTACCTGTGTGTAGTTTTCGTTCTCAGGTACACTCGAAGACCATGGAAGGAATACCGTCTAAAAGGAGCCCATTTGAAGATGTTTGGCGCGGAAAGGAATGAAGTCCGAAGCACTTTGGAATTTTCGTCAGTGCAAACCGCGGAGGGCTTAAGGATTCTTGGCGCGGACGTCTGAACAATTACCAATATTCAAGAGACGTCCGCGGACAGCAAATACAGGAGACGTCCGCGGGGACATCTGGCAAGTCGAATTTCTTAATTTCGTTTTGGCAATTTTGGGAAGTATAAAAGGAGAACAAGACGAGCCAAACCCTAGGCGACCAGACCTCGAATTTCAGAAGAGAAAAGAGACACGGATTCAAGTGTTAGAGTTGAGCTGCAGCTTGGTGAAGAAGTCATCATTAGTAATTTCGTTTCATTACATTCAAACAACTTGATGATGTATTCCATTACGATGAGTAGCTAAACTCATATGTGTACGCTAGAACTCGACATTGTGATGTTTTGACTTGAGACCTATATTTATCTTTATGTTTTGCGTTATATTATTCTGCATGTTTATGGAATTGATGTGCTAGCATAAGTGGAACCCTAGCGGGGGAGCTTCTGTTAGTTCGTTGATTTCGATTGTCACAGTTTACTAACAACCTAGCGGGGATAGTAAACTAGGATACGAGTAATATACCACTAGGATTGACACCCTAGGTCAACTTGTAGTGCAACCTAGCGGGGAGCTATAAGTTGTAAAACATTAGAAATCAAAATGGTTAGGTTAATGATTTAGTCTTGCATCACAGTCGAGAGTTCTAGTCTGCACTGTTCTTTAATATTTGATACTTGGATTTGTGTGACGATTGCTCTAGCGATCATTCTTGCTTACTTGCGTTATTTAATTGTTTGCATTCAAAACCCCCCATTGTTACGTTTTTACTTAGTGAAACAGGTTCTCATACCGATCTCCGTGGATTCGACCCGACTTACCACTTGCTAGTCGAAATTATAAATGTTTTTGCACAGGTACAACGACACCTGTCAAAATGGCGCCGTTGTCGGGGATTGGTAACGAAGAATCTCACTAAGTATTTCTTTCTTTTAGCTTTATTTTATTGTCTTTTTATTTTTTGTCACTTGATTATTTTTCTGTTTAAGTAACCATGTCACAAAGAAGTGTTGAACGTGATGGTGAAGAGCGAGGAAGTGTACTATGATTAAGATAATTACGACGATTACGAGGACGAGCTGGATCGACAATACCTCGGTGGAGGAAATCAATATGGACAGTTAGCTAGGCGTCGGGATTTGGGACGCACTATGAGGGGAGTATGTGCGCCGTATATTGATGAGGCACCTTGGTGCATTAGGATGGATGAGGACGCAGAAGACATCGAGATAAAGAGTGGGGTGATACACCACTTGCCCAAGTTTGGAGGAATGCCCGATGAGAATCTCCTAAGGCACTTGAAGGAATTTCATGGAATTAGCATGTCCATGAAAGCTGCATCGGTTCCGGAGAATATTTTTAAATTAAAGACATTTCCTTTTTCTTTAGAAAGTCAAGCTAAATCTTGGTTAATGTCTTTACCTGCAGGTTCGATTACTTCATGTGATCAATTGCAAAGAAAGTTCATGGACAAATACTACTCCCATTCGAAGGCGGCTCAAACAAGAAAGGAGCTCCCTATGCTTAGACAAGGACGCGCAGAAACGTTGTTCGACTACTTGGAGAGGTTTAGGCATTTGGAAGAGAGTTGTCCGAATCATGGAATCCCACAAAGGATGCTGCTTGAATACTTTATGGATGGGATGATTCTCATGGAAAGAAGAATGCTAGACGCCTCAGCCCAAGGGTCTATCCTGGACATGTACCCCGAGGAGATATGGGAGTTGATTGAGAAAGTTGCCGAGAGCACAAGGTATTTAGAAGAAACTTATAAACCTGCACCTATTGCTAATGTAAATGTACATTCTGAATTGCAGGAACTGAAGGATATGATGGCTAAGATGATGATGCAACAACCACAAAGAAATCAACAAGTGGAGTGTAAGGTAAACAAGTCCACTTTTAATTCGATAAATAATGATAACGCTGTTTTTCAGGAGAGAACAGAAGACGTGAATATAGTGGACTACATAAACAAGGGAGATTTTCCACCAAGGAGATATGATGGATATCAAGGCAACAACAAATGGCAGCCAAGGCAAAACGATGGTGGTTGGCAAAGGAACAACAATTACGATGCGGGGCAATCCTCGTACCCACAGAAGCAGCCATACAAACCACCACAGATCAGACAAGGAGATGAGGACCCGATCAAGGAATTCAGGGATGAAGTGAGAGGGATGTTCAAAGAACTCACTCAAAAGATAGGGCACCATACTGGAGACATTAACGAGCTAAAGAGACAAGTGTCTCAAATTGCCAGCGCCATTTACGAACAACGAGAAGACAAAGGGAAGCTGCCTTCACAAACGATCCCCAATCCAAGGCAAAATGTCAGTGTGATCGTGATAAAGGATGAAGAGGAGATGAAGGCTGAAGAAAAAGAAGAAAAAGAGCAAAATTTGGATGCTACCTCAATGCAGAACGCGGACGTCTCCACAATTAAAGTGCGGACGCCTGATGAATTATTGCAAAATCAAGAGACGTCCGCGGATAAAAATCATGAGACGTGCGCAGAATTCCAAGTAAGTGATTTCCAGATTTTGAATTCTAACCTTTTTGCGCCACTACCATTTCCCATGCAGGTTATTGAGCGTCACGAAGCTGTAAACGATGAAATTAGACAGACGGGGTATGAGGACACGAAAATCAACGCACAAATGCAAGAATTGGAGCAAGGGAAACAAGGAGCGTTAACCACTCGAACTAGAGACCCAGGTGCCTTCACGGTAACCTGTGGCATTGGTAACACGCTTATTCCCCACTGTTTGATTGACTTGGGTGCGTCTATTAACGTGATGCCTTATGATTTATACTGTTCATTGAAACTTGGACCGGTAAAACCGATCAAGTTAACTATTGAGTTAGGCAACAAGTCATGTGTTCATCCCTATGGTTTACTTGAGAATTTAACCTTGAATGTTGGTGAAGTTGTTGTGCCTGCAGATTTTTATGTCTTGCAGATGGAGGACACCCAGACTAAGGAGTCACCAACACTCATTCTAGGACGACCTATCTTGTTTGCGATGAAGGCGGAGATTGATGTCGCTGAGGGTATTATAAAGCTGAAATATGGTGGCAAGGTGGCTGAGTTTCGTGTCTTTGAGGATGACCACCAGCCTTGTGCGGGAAAACCACCTGAGATAGCAGGTAAAACTTGTTTTAATATTACAACTGCTGAATCGTTGCGTGTGATTCAGGGTGTCAATGAGCAGCTGAAGGTAACAAAGAAAACGCGCCCACCAGATAAGAAGCGAGTAAAGAAACAGAAGTGTGGGGTGGATGCGCAAAAGTGGTGGACACTGATGGACCATAATTGTATGAAACATAAATGCAGTTAAACCCACCAAATTAGACTGTTTGTCTATCTAACTTCTACGTGTTAGTCCCGATATATTTTTGCAGGGCATTTTAGAGACTGAAGTGAAAACACGCTAAGGAGAGGATTTTATGCTGAAAAGATAACAAGAGTCAATCCAAGGTCAAGATCATATGCCGACTGAAGAAATATCAAGGATCCTGACATTGAATTGACCATAACAAATTAATCAGAAGAATCAGGAGTAGAGTCAAGATAGCCCGGGGAAGAAACACATTGACAGTTTTGTGAAAAGACTTCACAAAACTGTACGAAACTCACATATGGGCAAGGATGACCGGCCACTTGATGAAGTGGTGGCCAAGGGAGGAGCTCCTCCCCCTTGGGCCACCGGCAACCGGCGGCTATGGGAGGAGTGACCGGCGGCTTCACTATTCCTCCACATGTCACCTCCTCCTCCTCCTCCCTTCTCCTCCCTTGGATCAAATGCACATGTCCACCATCTCCACCACCCATCTCCTCCCCTTTTGGCTATAAAAGGAGGGCTCCTCCTCCTCATTTCAACACACCTCAATCTCAATTTCACTTCTCTCTCTAGAAGTTGTAATATTTGTAATGTTGTAATTTCGCTTTGGAAATAAAGGAAAGCTCCCTTGGCGCTTCGGTTGTAAGTAATTCTTAGTATTTATTCAACTGTTTTATTTCCTTAGTTATAATGTTTAGCGCGATAAATAGTAGCTAAACTTGTAGTTCGGTCTAAGGGGCGCACTTGTATTATAAAATGTTTTAGACTATTAACTTAGTGTCTAGTCTAAGTATTCAAAACTTATTCTATGTGCCATATATTAAGTCAGAACGTCTAAGGTAGAGTGGATGCTTGGAATGGCAAAACTCTACAGCGGGGTTCGTAAACTTGTACGGATAAGTGGATGTTTGGAATGGCAAAGCTTATCTGAGAAGTTTGACTCATCTTAAACACCATTTGGTTGATCGGGAATGATTGATCAAATGGATGCACATAGGCTAATATAACCGGGAATGGAGTATTAGTCTAAATAGAATAAGTGTTCTACGTCCTTGGAATAGGCTAGACAGTGTACACAAATCGAGTGCTTGGAATGGCCTTGATACACCGTTTGAATACTTAGGAGAGTCACTAAAGGTCAATGATAAACAGGATATAATACAAGTCCCCTGAAACCGAACATTTCTCTTTAATTATAAACTGTAATTTACTTTCCAGTATTAAAATCAACCAACCAACCAATCAATCAATCAAAATAGCTGGTAGCTTAAAAACCAACCAACCGACCTTAAGCACGCTCCCACGCTGCGTAATCCCCCCGAAGAACAATTATTCCCCTAGTTCCCTTGGGTTCGACCCCTACTTACCAAGTACTACCTAGTAGTATAGTTGCGAGTAGCGGACTATTATAAATTTATTTGCACAAATCGCTTTGACGACGAGCGGTTCTGTCAAATTGGCGCCGTTGCCGGGGAACTAGTCATCGGATAACTGTTCTTCCCTCCCCTTTTTCTTTTCTGTTCATCTCTCTATGACACTACCCGTTACGCATGCATGGACAACGCGATTTCTGCCCTGTTCGGAGGAACGGAGGGAGAAGACCCTGTACAGCACTGTCGAAACTTCCACCAAGTCTGCCACAACATCAAACCTGAAAACGAAGTGTTAGAAGAGTTTAAGCTGAAATGCTTCAAATTCTCTCTAACCGACTTCGCCACAATCTGGTACTACACATCCACCGCTAGCAGTGCAGAACGTTACGTAGATCTCTGCGTTCCGTTCCTGAAGGAATTCTCCCCTCCTTCCTTACGCCAAGAAACCCGCGAGAAGATCCTGAACCTTCAACAATCCCGGGATGAGACTTTGGACGAATAATACATAAAATTCGATGCCATCGTCTCAAGCTGCCCGCACCATGGATTTACGAAGAAAATTCTTCTCCAAAAATTTCTTCGTGGGATGAGGTCCGAAGAGCTGGGAAGAGTCAACGAAGCTATGAGAAGGTCTGCCGCAAACCTCACCATTGCAGACATGTGGTACCTTATAATCGGCCTGGCCGCTGCCACAAGACGAGTACCCCAAACTGACGAGGAAATGCAGACAGAAGAAGCTGACCCTGAGGCTGATGAAGAAGAAACCACCGAACCATCGGAAGAGACTCCTGAACCGTCTGAAGAATCAGACATGGAAAGCACCGGAAGCAACGAAGTAGGAGTCCAGAACATCACTGACGAGCTGCCCAAGCCATACCCGACTATCATTACCCAGGCAGCTGAAACTATCTACAATCAGTTCTTCATGAACCAACATAACGAGGCAGAACCAAGCCTCATGAGGCCTTCCCGACTTTTCCCCTTAATTAATGAGCAAGTCGCCGCGAACTATGCGATCAATGAAGAAGCTCAAAGGAGAATGGGAAAAGCACCTCTGCAGAATGACCCCTCGATGGAGCATTGCTATGCCGCAACAGGACTAGGTAGTCCCAAATACAAAAACTTCAAAAGGCTAGTAGTGAAAGGTCCATCACCCCCTCTGGGGTATTGGAAGGAAAAAATCTCGAAACAAAGGAGTCCTGACCAGAACACAACATCCGGCAAGAAGTCAGGAAGAAGCAACACTGGATCGGTGGCAAAGTACGACCTCAGCCACCCATGGGACCCAAACCAGTAAACCACAAACGAGGTATCGTCGACCCAACGACGTTAAACAAGTGCACTGGTCGGGAGGTAACCCAACACTATCTTACTTTTCCGCACTTTAATTTCTGTCTTTTAAATTCAGTATTTAGTTTTAAGCTTGCATGACTTTTGAACTAAGGCACGCCTTCGTTCAAAAGTGTGGGGTGAGATCCACCTCTGTACATAAATAACATGCGGCTGTTTTTCTTTTTTAATAAGTACCTTTTTGAAAATATGAACTTAAGAATGTGAAAAAGATAAATCATAATTCATGCATTAACCTTGTGAAAATTCAAACTGTTTAAAAACTTAGAATGTAACTTTCCATTTGTCCTTTGTGCTGAGATAACTAGGGATGTGGAGTTGATATAAACTGCCCTAGAGAGGCTTGGCAAGCAATCAAAGGATCAGATCAAACTATATGGTTTTCGAAGTCAGTGGAGGCTGCACTTCGGGTTTCAGTGAAGATTGAAGTCATCTCCGCCATGCAATGCAAAAGGCGAGGACGGGAATCAGACCGTCCTATCTCCGGTCAAAGTAGCCGAGAAAATAGATGAGCGACCCTCATCTTGACCCGCGTGAAAACGACAGTCAAAGTAGCCGAGAAAATAGATGAGCGACCCTCACCTTGACCCGCGCGAAAACGGCAAAAACGAGAAGAGCGGGGAGGTATTTCCATAGGCTTGCGGGCGATGATTGGACCTCCCAAAAAAAGGCTCGAGAAAATGGACTTGCAAAACCATAAAAAGGCGAAAAGCTCGAAGAAGCAAATTAAGAGGCCTAAGGCCCAAAAATGTGAAGGTTTTAACCGAACAAAAGTGAAGTACTCAAAGCGTCAAATCAAAGGCCAAATGCCGACTCACTACAAAAGCAGTCCCTTGCCAAAAGAAAATCAAAGTACTCAAACCACTGAAACCTGAACCGAATCATGTGCTAGAGAAAGCTACCAGAAAAACCATATAGTACGAGACGATCCCAAGATTGCAGTCCAGGAGCCTAAAAAGGGCTATCTCCCGAGACATCCAATATAATTTGCATCTCAGCACGGAGGTACAAGTATTAAGTTTCTTCTATTTATTTACGCAGTTTAATTTGGTAATAAGTAAGCAATGCATGAATTAGGATAGATTGAGTACCACAGTCTAATTTTCATATTCCAAAGCGAAACATAGAACTTACGCCCTTTAATAGCATTGTTCGGGACGAACAACTAAAAGTGTGGGGTGATCTGATGGACCATAATTGTATGAAACATAAATGCAGTTAAACCCACCAAATTAGACTGTTTGTCTATCTAACTTCTACGTGTTAGTCCCGATATATTTTTGCAGGGCATTTTAGAGACTGAAGTGAAAACACGCTAAGGAGAGGATTTTATGCTGAAAAGATAACAAGAGTCAATCCAAGGTCAAGATCATATGCCGACTGAAGAAATATCAAGGATCCTGACGTTGAATTGACCATAACAAATTAATCAGAAGAATCAGGAGTGGAGTCAAGACAGCCCGGGGAAGAAACACATTGACAGTTTTGTGAAAAGACTTCACAAAACTGTACAAAACTCACATATGGGCAAGGATGACCGGCCACTTGATGAAGTGGTGGCCAAGGGAGGAGCTCCTCCCCCTTGGGCCACCGGCAACCGGCGGCTATGGGAGGAGTGACCGGCGGCTTCACTATTCCTCCACATGTCACCTCCTCCTCCTCCTCCCTTCTCCTCCCTTGGATCAAATGCACATGTCCACCATCTCCACCACCCATCTCCTCCCCTTTTGGCTATAAAAGGAGGCCTCCTCCTCCTCATTTCAACACACCTCAATCTCAATTTCACTTCTCTCTCTAGAAGTTGTAATATTTGTAATGTTGTAATTTCACTTTGGAAATAAAGGAAAGCTCCCTTGGCGCTTCAACGGTTGTAAGTAATTCTTAGTATTTATTCAACTGTTTTATTTCCTTAGTTATAATGTTTAGCGCGATAAATAGTAGCTAAACTTGTAGTTCGGTCTAAGGGGCGCACTTGTATTATAAAATGTTTTAGACTATTAACTTAGTGTCTAGTCTAAGTATTCAAAAATTATTCTATGTGCCATATATTAAGTCAGAACGTCTAAGGTAGAGTGGATGCTTGGAATGGCAAAACTCTACAGCGGGGTTCGTAAACTTGTACGGATAAGTGGATGCTTGGAATGGCAAAGCTTATCTGAGAAGTTTGACTCATCTTAAACACCATTTGGTTGATCGGGAATGATTGATCAAATGGATGCACATAGGCTAATATAACCGGGAATGGAGTATTAGTCTAAATAGAATAAGTGTTCTACGTCCTTGGAATAGGCTAGACAGTGTACGCAAATCGAGTGCTTGGAATGGCCTTGATACACCGTTTGAATACTTAGGAGAGTCACAAGGTCAATGATAAACAGGATATAATACAAGTCCCCTGAAACCGAACATTTCTCTTTAATTATAAACTGTAATTTACTTTCCAGTATTAAAATCAACCAACCAACCAATCAATCAATCAAAATAGCTGGTAGCTTAAAAACCAACCAACCGACCTTAAACACGCTCCCACGCTGCGTAATCCCCCCGAAGAACAATTATTCCCCTAGTTCCCTTGGGTTCGACCCCTACTTACCAAGTACTACCTAGTAGTATAGTTGCGAGTAGCGGACTATTATAAATTTATTTGCACAAATCGCTTTGACGACGAGCGGTTCTGTCAGACACCTAAGGAAAAGAATTGGAGATCGAAGCCACCTGATATCGGGCAGAGCACTGAGGAACGATTAACTTGTGGACTTGCTGAGGAGAGGAGCACGCTGATCAGTTATGTGGCGTAATGAACTGATGATGCACTGCTATGCTTTTCTGATATGTCAAAATCTTACTTCCAGCTTTTTATGACTATTGTGCTCATTTGACTAAAAATGCGAAATTTAAAATAATTTTCGATGCTTTGTTCTTTCGAGTTGTGATATGCAGGGATGTGGAGTTGACAGAAATGTCCTAGAAAGATACGGCAAATTGCAAGAAGTTCTGAGTTTTTGGTTCTGATGATTGAGAAAAGCGGTGGAGGTTGACGCTTCACTAGCCTAATCCTGAGAATCTGCTCCACCACTGCGGTACTTATGCGGTTAGGTGAGACGGGAGAACATCACACCGTCCAATCTCTAGTCCGAGTAGCCGGGAAAACAGACGAGCGACCCTCGGCTTGACTCGCGTCAAAAGGACGAGGATGAGAAAGAGCAGAAGGCGCAAATGATTATGTGGACAAGAAACGAATTCAAAAGCCGAAGGCAACCCATCAAGTAGAAAAAAAACAAAGAAGAAAAAAATCAGAAATCTGATTTTTTTTCAAGCAAAAAAAATGTGTCGTTTATCAAGGTCCGACTCAATGGTATGAAAGCAGTGAATTAATAACGTGTCAGAGAAAGTCGCCGACTCAATCTAAAGACCAAAACTCAGAAAAGAATGCAATGTCCGTGGTACCTATAAAGGACTATCTCCCAAACATCCAAGGTCATTTGAATTGCAACTCGCGAGGTAACAAGTATCGAAAAATCTATCTTTACTTGCATTGTTAGAATCTTAAGCATGATAAGATTAATTGCTGTATTTGAGATTGAGATGTAAGGATTAGCATGACTAGTACATTGTAATTCATTCTATGGCTTTGTTCTTTGTTCGGGACGAACAAGTTCAAGTGGGGGGTAGTTTGATGAGTAGTAGTTGTACGACTATTTTATATGTTAAAACCACGTTTCTTAGTGTTACATGTATATTATTTCACTACCTGTGTGTAGTTTTCGTTCTCAGGTACACTCGGAGACCATGGAAGGAATACCGGCTAAAAGGAGCCCATTTGAAGATGTTTGGCGCGGAAAGGAATGAAGTTCGAAGCACTTTGGAATTTTCGTCAGTGCAAACCGCGGAGGTCTTAAGGATTCTTGGCACGGACGTCTGAACAATTACCAATATTCAAGAGACGTCCGCGGACAGCAAATACAGGAGACGTCCGCGGGGACATCTGGCAAGTCGAATTTCTTAATTTCGTTTTGGCAATTTCGGGAAGTATAAAAGGAGAACAAGACGAGCCAAACCCTAGGCGACCAGACCTCGAATTTCAGAAGAGAAAAGAGACATGGATTCAAGTGTTAGAGTTGAGCTGCAGCTTGGTGAAGAAGTCATCATTAGTAATTTCGTTTCATTACATTCAAACAACTTGATGATGTATTCCATTACGATGAGTAGCTAAACTCATATGTGTACGCTAGAACTCGACATTGTGATGTTTTGACTTGAGACCTATATTTATCTTTATGTTTTGCGTTATATTATTCTGCATGTTTATGGAATTGATGTGCTAGCATAAGTGGAACCCTAGCGGGGGAGCTTCTGTTAGTTCGTTGATTCCGATTGTCACAGTTTACTAGCAACCTAGCGGGGATAGTAAACTAGGTTACGAGTAATATACAACTAGGATTGACACCCTAGGACAACTTGTAGTGCAACCTAGCGGGGAGCTATAAGTTGTAAAACATTAGAAATCAAAACGATTAGGTTAATGATTTAGTCTTGCATCACAGTAGAGAGTTCTAGTCTGCACTGTTCTTTAATATTTGATACTTGGATTTGTGTGACGATTGCTCTAGCGATCATTCTTGCTTACTTGCATTATTTAATTGTTTGCATTCAAAACCCCCTATTGTTGTTTTTACTTAGTGAAACAGGTTCTCATACCGATCTATGTGGATTCGACCCGACTTACCACTTGCTAGTCGGAATTATAAATGTTTTTGCACAGGTACAACGACACCTGTCATTGGCCAGTTTGGCATGACTAGATCCTTTGAGCTCCTACTGTGCGAAGATCACTGAGCAGCAGATGGTTTTATTAGCTTTGCGTGGATTAGTTTTAATGTTTGTATGCTCTGTTCCAGTATTTTTAGTCGGTTGTTCTGCTAGTGTTGTTTTTTTCCTGTTTATCAGGTCCTTGTATGCCAATTTCTTCCTATGTAACTATCAAAAAAACATGTGTGTTCCAAATCGCCTCGGTACGATGAGTACCATACTGACTGAGGACTGAGCTGTCAATCGAACCAGGATGAATTATGTCATCCGCATCCATATTCGGATACAATATAGCTTGCAATGGTCTCTGTGAAGATGATGGTCTTTGTGAGTCCATATCTACATCATAAAAATCAAAATTTCATAAATATTTCAACAATTCAATATTATAAAAATTCAATATGAACACAACTTCAACAATTACACCATTTAATCACCAATTTCATCAATAACCAAATTCGACGATTAACAATCAAAATCGACTATTAAAATCAACAATTCAATCAAATTCGACTATTCAAATCAACAATTAACAATCAAAAACAACAATTAACAATCAAAAAACAACACTTAACAATCAAAATCAACAATTAACAAAACCTTATTCTTCTGAAACCCTAACCTATATTGACAACTAAGAATAACCTTCAAATTAACAACTAACAATACAATTCACGTCATTACCGATTTATGGCGAACCGAGATCAACTGCGACGGGCGGCGAGGCAGATCGGTGGTCGACGGAGTCGGAGTCGGCGGTCAGCGGAGTCGGCGGCGTCGAAGTCAGAGTCGGCGGAAGTTTTGCAGAGCTCGGATTGAATGAGGGAGAAGAGAAGAAACCCTGGACTTTTAATTTCAAAGTTCCTGAATCCCCTTGTACCGGTATTGACGTGTATGCCACTTCAACTCGTTTTGGTCCACGTAGGCCCAAAATTGAGCCACATCTTCATTTTGTACCCGGTATGAGAGAAACCGGGATTATAAAAAAATGAAGAGTCTCGGTTCCTTAGGAATCGAGATTGTTAAAAATAGGGTAAACTGGTTATTTGAGTTTCAACTGGTGCAATTGGATAATTCGAGTTTGGAATTGGGTTAGTTTGGTGAGAAACTCAAACTATCAACAGTATCAATCAAGGTACCGAACTATCAATTCTTTTCAATTCAAGTACCAAAACGTAAAATTATTATTATTAATTTAACATTTGAATATTAAGGATACAAAAAAAATAGTCCTACAATATTAATTATATAATAACTATTCAATTAAAAAATTCTTTTTATTGATATAAAAATCTTTACTAAATTAAAAAAAAAATTATTCGTTAAATTCAAATTTGAATTGAAACACGCCAACCAAAATTACACGCACATAAATTTTTATTAAAATTATTATTTTTTGATAATTTATTAAAATTATTAAACATAGAAAATTTGGTCATTGGAAAATATTTATAATTTATATGGTCATTATGTAAGTTTTATTACTCAATTGATAAAATTAAAGATAAATAATTCAATTAGTTATTTATTCGGGTTAAAGTTTAATATTTTACTTAATTAAATCTGATAGTGGTCTATTGGTTAAAGAGTCCGCCTTAAGATGGTTGAAGCCTTACGCCCTGTGTTCGAGTCCTGGGGCCACCAATTTTCCCATAATTTTTTTCCTTCCTTTTCATTTCCCTCTTCCTCGTACCGCCTCGCGCGTGGATGCTTCCTTCATCCATCGCGGATGCCTTCCTCGTCCCGCCTCGCGCGTGGATTCTTCCTACATCCCTCGTGAATGCCTTCCTCTTCCCGCCTCGCTCGTGATGTGTTCTTCCTCCCTCTTGGAGATGTTATTCGGTAAAGGTGTCCAAGGTGACCTGAGCTCCAAGTGTCAAAGATGTACGAATGATTTGGGTGGATGTATGCGGATTCACGATAAAGGTGTCCAAGGTGACATAAGCTCCATGTGTCAAAGATGTACCGATGATTTGGGTGGATGTGTGCGGATTCATGGTAAAGTTCTGAACGTGGTATGTGCTTCAGAAGTGGAGAGATCAGAGATGTACCAGATACTTGCGAATCTGATCTAGATGTCTTGCTAAGAGCTTCGGATATCAATATATATGCATATGTACTATATGATACAGCTCATATGCATTGTAATGTTTCGAATTGTTGTACCCACCCACTATAAAAAAAAAGTTAAATATTAAGAGCATAAATATGATTTTTGATTAGTGGGTACTTGAATTGAAAAGAATTGGTAGTTCGACACTTGAACTGAAACTTTTGATAGTTCCGTACTTGATTCGAAATGATGTGTTAGTTCAGGTACTTAAATTGAAAATTTTGATTGTTCGGTACTTGATTTGAAATGAGGTGATATTTCAGATAATATTTTTATACTTTTTCCGGAAAAAAATACCTCTAGATTTTCCAAGAACCAAAGGCTATATACATAGTTATTAAACTCGGGCTGAATCGGTCGGTTCGATCGGTTGGATCGGGAACCGGTCACCGGACCGATTTGGTTTGGTTTTATCATCGGACCGGTATGCGATTGACCCGGTCAAGACCCGGTTGACCCAATTTTTTATTAAAATCGTGATTTGATCGGTTCGATTTGGTCTGGAAAATTATTTATTTAAATTTGACTTAGACAAGACTCAAACCCAACCCCTCTTAATAGTTATTCTCTTTCCTTCCACTAGGATAAAGATGATTGTTGTTTTATTATTTGTTTCAATAATGTATATTCATTTATCAAATCTATAAACTTTATTACTTATTGTTATTATCAATTTAACTAGAAATTCAATTAGTCTTAGAAATTCCTTATTGTTGTGACTTACAAATTAAGACTAAAATTGTTATTGTTGTTCTATTAATTATTTGTACTTTATTAAAATCTAAATTTGTTGTGGTATGTTGTTGTAATCGGGTCGTAAACATGTAATATTTATTCAAGTCATAAATATGTTAAATTATAATATCATATATAAGTATTTTATTTTTATTTTTTAATTTGTACGGTTCAACCCAGTTAAACCACTGACCTTTTGACCCAGTGACTTGACCAAATCGATTTACGGGTCGATTTTAATAACACTGACTATATAAAGATTCTTTTCTTTATAGGGCCACAACAAGGCTAAAGAAAGAAACAAAACAAGAGGACTTGTACTTGGTACTGGAGTTGTTGCTTTAAAATCATATTCAAGAATGTGTTCGGATAAGAAGCCTAATTAAGTTGAAACATGGGAATCACGGCGATGTACTATAGGGCAATAGGCGGCCTATATGGGACATAAGGGAACTCTAGAAAATAGGTAAAGGTATATAACAAAACTATATGGAAGTTAATTGGGCCTCAGCTAATTTTGTATAAACACTTTGGGCTTGACTTCGAACAATGCATGAAATTTTTTGTTTTCATAAACGTCCTGAATAAGAAAGCTCGATGCGTTCGCTTCGTTCGGCATTCACAAGTAGGGGTGTAAACGAGTCGAGCTGAGTATCAGGTTGTTCGTGTTCGGCTCATTTAAAATTTGACGAGTCGAGTTCGAGCCAAGATTTTCGAGCATTAAAAATATGTGTTTGAGCTCGGCTCATTTAATTTTTCACGAGTTCGAGCCGAGCTCGAGCTTTATACGAATATTTTTATTAAATTAATTTAATACAATAATTTATTGTTAACGAGCTTTAATCGAGCTTTTTATGAGTATTTAACGAGCTTCAATCGAACTTTCTTTAAAAAATATTTAAAAATATATAAAATTATCTTAATCGAGCTCATAACGAGCTTCAAACAATGTAAGTAAGTTTTAATCGAGTATTTAAACGAGTTTATAAAAACGAGCTGTTCGCGAACATAAACGAGCCGAGCACTAATTGGCACGTACTCGGCTAGTTTAATAAACGAGCCTGAAAGTTATGCTCGTACTCGGCTCGTTTAAGATCGATCCAAGTTTTAACCAAGTTTTGACCGAGCTTGTTCAAGAGCAGCTCGCGAGTGTATCAGCTCAAAGTTGCTGAAATTTTCAGATGGAAAGTGCATCAATGGTTTGATAAGAAAATACTACTCACTCAATTCGGTTTGTCATTCATTCCAATTTCCAACACATCTCAATCGCTCTCCCTTCTCTCTTATCTTACTGTTCATCATCCTCTCAACCGACATCAAACCCTAACTTCCAGTTCCGTTGCTCCTCTCCTTTTCTTCCTTCCGCCCTGTTGCGGGCTGGCCTCCCCATTTTCCCTGTTACCGCTGTCGGTCCGGAGCTCGGCTTCGGGCTGATAGGGTTAGGTTGGTGGGGTGGGGATGGGTTGTGGTCTGCGGGGTGGAGGTGTGGGAGGGGAGGGGAGGATAAATAGTTTTTGTGTACAGTTTTCACTGGTGCTGCTGCAGCTTCGTCGGGTTGCTGGTGGGATTTTGCGACGGCGTTGGCGGTTGCTGTGTGGGTCGGGGACGGACTGTGGCGGCTGCCGCTGTTTGGCTGGGTAGCTTGGAGCTCTCGTCGGCGGCGTGGTCGCTGTTTTAACCGGTTCGACCAGGTTTTGTACATATTTGTGTGTTTTAACGTTGTAGTTTAGTTTTAGTTTTCTAGTTTAGTCCCTCTAAGTGTTTGTTGTCACTTATGAGGGTTGTACCTCTCAGCCGATTAGGTCTGAACTGTTGTTGGTTTAGTTTTTAGGTTTCAGGAGTTAGACTCCTATTTTTATCGAAGGGCACGGCGGTGTTTCATTTGGTTATGTAGTGTTGGCCACTGCGGTCGATCGGCCAGCTTGTTTGTCGTGCCCTTCTTGGACATGATGTCTTTTGTGGACAGCTCGTTTGTTTGTAGCCGTGTTGGCATTTGTTTCTAATAAAAAATAATAATAATAAAATTCGGTTTGTCATGATCTAGCTTCTTCAAAAATGACTCATCGATTTGACTGAAAGAATTCGTCCCGATCTATCATGATTGGTTTGTAGTGACCTGAACCAACTTGAATCGGTCTCAACTCCGTCGGCCTAAAACTACCGACCTTGTCCAATATCAAACTAAAGTACAATTAACAAACAAGTTACTGTTAGTATCCGTTAGAGCAAACAAGTTCACATACAATTTGATTTGGTTGAGTGGTTTGAGATACTTTGATCTCATTGCCCTCGAAGAACCAACCCTTATCTTGTAAATAAAATAAACTTTGTAGCAATAAAGTCAATTTAAGTACTAGATTATTGAAGACTTGGTGACTTTAGTTGAAATAATCTCACAGCATCACATGTGGCTTTGAACATAAGATAAACCTAAACATTTACATTATCCTTAACACATCAGCATCGCTTTACTTCCCCATATTTGACAAAACCACATAACTGATTATGAAAAAGATGCTTATTTTGCAAGTTATTCACATAAAGATAATGACTACATGACGCCGCACATCCCGCCCAAATGAAAACCACAAAAGTCTTTATGTTAATTGACCGCTGGTGCTTATTTACGGACACTTATATAAAAAGAATTCGATTTATTTTAAATGATAATCATATTTTTAAATGATAATTTCTGAACAATAAATATATAATATATTCAAATGTATAGTGAAATATCGGATTAATAATAAATGACAGTTAATGAAAATAAAATTAATATATATTAATTTATTGTTCATCAAAATGTTTTATTATTTATCAGATTAAGAAATGATTCGGTGCAAAGGACATATTTTTGGAAAAAAAAATAAAAATTGATCACAACCATTGATTTGGTCATTTGGACGGATGAGATTAAATATCGTATTAAATCCCGTTAATAGTTAATTTCTCGATGACGAATTATGTCGTACTTTAATTTCTCAGCGACGAATTATAACTCAGTTTTGACGAACTTTACATTATAAATTATGTTTTGTACTCGATCTAATTCTCACCTGACCCTCATCCTATAGGCTATATTTGTATATACAAAAAATAAAGGTTTATGTTTTTTTAGTGTGGGTTTACATGCAACATTTCTAGAAAGACAACACATATATAATATGTTTTGGGTACACATATATTTCTAGTCCGTTTGAAACACAGTCAATCCACACCATATGTGGAATTAAGAAAATTCACAAAATTGTGAAAGAAAAATATGACGGTGGGATTTGAACCCTTAACGTTGCAATGCAAGAGTTATACCAACTCAACCACCATCTTATTGACAATATTTATATTTTTAAATTACATTTTTTGTTCCTGAAATAAGAGAACTTGCTAAACCGACCACCACCACATTACTCTAATGAGAAATGGGCCAAATGGGCGACATAAAATTGATTATTTTTACAACCCTAAGCTACATAATGTAACATCCACATATTGATTATTTTGGTTTCTTATTGATTGATTGAGTCTCTTACTGGAATGATTCTGTTTAACTAGATATTTCAGGATATCATTGTCTTTGGATTTGATATCTCGATCTTACCCAAATAAGAAGTGACATTGAAATGAATATGAATCTAATTAATTCATGGTCATTAACAAATTAAAACTATAATGAAAAGTGCACAAATATATTTATATCTTAGTCCTTTTACAAAAAAAAATCTCAATAAATTCCAACACATAATTATTATATCCACAGTTCCATAAAATTCGGAAAATAAGAAAACTCTGCTAAATTCGATCCCAAATGATTAAACAAGCACCAAAGGTGATCCAGATGTGACAAAAGATGCATTGATCTTGTAACATTATCTTATTATTTGTCGCCGTCCAAATATCTTATCTCAAATTAAAAAGTACACTCAATCTCATCCGTCCATTTCTTGCTAACTGTACGGTTGAGATGATGACGAAATAATGGGCCTGGGTCAGAGACCCTGCAGCTTCAATATGATTGGCCCACGTTGGTTGACTAAATTGACCAGCATTCTATTCAATGCACCGAAGCCGTAATTGATAAGTAAATTATAGTGGTTGGAAAGGCGGGGGATTAGATTAGGGCTCCAAAATCGACGACACTTGGCGACCTTCTGCTTCCTGCAAATGGCGACCATTATGAGTTTGAGCGACTATCAGAACCGGGGAATTCGTGCACGGACGTTGGCATTAGCAAACAGGTAGTGATAAATTAGTGAGTTTTTGTCAGTTGGTTTGTCGTTTTTGTTGACGAGAGGGTTTGTTGTTCGGTATTGTGGTTTACGTGGAGCGGATTTGATCATTTTAGTAGATAACTTGTGTTTAAGGATGGGGACGGATTTGAATTTTGGCGCGTTTGGGGGAAGAGGAGGAGGAGGAGGAGGTAGTGGGCCGATGGGGCGGCAGAGCTCGATTTTCTCGTTGACATTGGATGAGTTGCAGAACAGTGTGGGAGGGAGTATTGGGAAGGATTTTGGATCGATGAATATGGATGAGTTGTTGAAGAATATATGGAGCGCGGAGGAGATGCAGACTATGGCAACTTCTTGTGGTAGTGCAGCGGTGCATAATGGCGTTGGAGGTGGTTTGCAGAAGCAGGGATCGTTGACGCTTCCGAGGACTTTGAGTCAGAAGACTGTTGATGAGATTTGGAAAGACGTGCATGGTGGTGGAAATGATGGAAGTGGGTGTTCTGGGCTTGTGTTGCAGCAGAAGCAGCAAACATTGAAGGAGATTACTCTGGAGGAATTTTTGGTTAAAGCTGGTGTGGTTAGAGAAGATGTTAATGTTAATAATCTCCAGGCTTTGGCTACTAGTAATAATAATAATAATAATAACAATGGAGGACCATTTTATTCCGAGTTTCAGAATGCTAGTAAAAACAACTCTAATACTGGTCATGGTGTTGGGTTTCCATCTTTAGCTCAAGGTTTGGGAGTGGGACTAAGCAGTCAGTTACCAGGTGCTGGGAATCAGATTCATGTTCAAGCACCAATTTTACCATTAAATGTGAATGGAGCTAGATCATCTCAGCAGTCTCTGTTGTCACCTCGATCTCATCAAAAGCCACAGTTATTCCCCAAGCAACCGGATCCTCCTGGTTACGCAGGCCAGATGAACAGTGGATCTCAGTTGGCTAGTCCAAGAGTGAGGGGTGGTCTTGTTGGAATGTCTGTGCATAACAATATGGTTCAGGGTTCTGGGTTGGGGATGGTCGGGTTAGGCGGCACTCCAATGAATATTGTGAATGAATCTTCTCCCAGTCAGTTGTCATCAGATGGTGCTGGGAAATTTAACGGGGATTTAACATCAGTGTCACCGGTTCCATATGTGTTCAGTGGAGGCATTAGAGGGAGGAGGGCCAATGGTGCACTGGAGAAAGTGGTGGAGAGGAGGCAAAGAAGAATGATCAAGAATAGGGAGTCAGCTGCACGATCCAGAGCTCGTAAGCAGGTGAATTACTTGACAATCTGTTCCAGTCAAATGGTGTCATACTTGAGAAATTTTCTTGCGTACATGTGAAAATGTAGTTTAACATACTCGCTGTAAACCTAGCATCAATTGAAACATCCTAAAACCAGCTTAAGCAATGTTGATGATAGTGTCGGCAACTTTAACTAACTAATTGCTTTGCTGCTGATTGCTTCTGCTACAATCATGCTCATACTTGCTGGGGAATGATTATAACGTCCCATTTAATTTACCATAATCAACGGGTATTAGATTGATATTATGCTTCTTCATCGTTAGATAAAGAGCTTTCACATTCGTTACTTCACTGAAATTTTCTAGTATGCTCCATCACTTGAATCTGCATGGCAAGTTGATTTTTCTTGCAATAATAGATCTGTGAAGTGTGTGAACTTGTCTAGCATGCATTTTGCTTATAGCTCATACCTTTTGCGGCATAAACTGGCTGATATGAAGCATATGTTTTGCTAACATTGTATTCAAAGGTTTAAAAGGATTTTACTTTGATGTGTCCTGCATCTGACTATTAACTTTCTACTAGGCATACACTATGGAGTTGGAAGCGGAGGTTGCCAAATTAAAAGCTGAGAACCAAGAATTGCAGCGGAAGCAGGTTAGTTTACTTGTCTGTCACGCAAAAGAGACGCCCGTATTTGTCTATTAATTTGAAAATCAATTTTATGTTCTCTTCTATGACAGGAAGAGATTATGAAGCTTCAAGAAAATCAGGTAATTGAGATGCGCAATTCTTTTGCCCAGCCCAGCAACTAAATTGTTCCCAATAGCAAAACCAAACTTTTAACAACCTCTCTAACATAATAATTTCTTACATTTATCTTTTAGTGTAGCATGAATCAGATTGTGAACTTAATGTTTGTGATTCTGCAGGTAATGGAGACCATGCCTCCAGGACCAAAGAGGCAACGCCTCCGCAGAGCTCAATCTAGTCCTTGGTAAAGGACTCCGGTCTCCAGCTCCCCTTTGAAAGTCATCAGTTTCCCAGATAGTGCGTATATACTATCCTATACATACACAGAGTGAGAGACCTAAAAGCATCCTATCTTGTGTAGATAAGTGATGTGTGAAGTTATATGTACACCAGAGAGTATTATTGCTTGTTAATTGTTATGTATATTATTACACACCTCCATATGTTGTTTGTCTTTGTTCTCTCGCATTTGAATTGAACATTCCACAACGTTCTGGTTGTGAAAATGAAACAGTAAAACACTGCTCTGGTATTGTCACTGTCGGCTTCAATTCAAACTCCCAGCCTCATGTTAGGTTTGAATTCCCACCTGACATGATCCAGTAGTCAAACAAAAACATAATCATGCCACATGCATCGAAAGCAGTACAGTAGTATCCAACAAGCACTCCCACTCCTCTGTCCTCCCTCTATTTTTCAAACATTTCAACCTCCATTTATTTCATTATAAGTATCGGTTATTAATAATTACTGTATAATTAAAATATGGGTGAGTTTCTTTTCTGTTGTAAACCCTTTTATTTTCTTATACTCCTACTAAACAATCTGAACATAACATTTAAATATTTGTGTATCTACGTAATTTCTTTAATTTGAAAGCATTAATTTAAGAACTGCTAAAACTAAAAGCCGACAGCTTTCTGTCTTACGTACGCGGTCTGAGACTTCGAGCGACTTTTTGTTTTCTAATTTTTAAATTTAAATAAATTTGTGCAATAATTACTGCACGTTATTCTCCTTGTCTTTCTCGAGCTGCGTTTCTTCAGCTCACAACTCCATTCGTTTTCACTCCATCTCGCCTTCTCGGCGCAATGCCGGATGTTTTTGCTTTCCCTGAATCGAACGAAGTGAGTCTGGGATCCACACCTCGCGATGCCAGTCCCGATTCCCTCATCTACGCCTTCGATTCCTCCAACATCAGCCTCTTCTCTTCCTCCGCTTCCGCCAGCGCCGATAGATCCTCCTCCTCTTTCGCCTCCGACTTTCATGAACGCGAGCCTCCGCTCTATCAGGTCCTTCCCTCACCTCATCCGCTCCTTATTTCTAAGCATTTTGTTGCATTGTTAACCATGTCTGAATTTACTGATTTGCTTCCTTGTCGTACCAGTTTTTTTAGCTTGATTTAGGGTTTTGAAGATTCTAAAATGTATGTATGAACTTTTAATTATAATTAGTCCCAATGATTTGAGGAAATCAGTTTGGAGACTCTGATTTCGGGGTTAATTTATTTGTTTTTGATCTGCAGAATGGTAGAGTTCCAGATCCAGATCCAAGGAAGTTTCGCGGAGTACCAAAAAACAGTTTCATTATCAGTACAAAAGAAGATCAAAGTGAATGTGAGGGTTTAGTATAGTGCTCTGATGATAGAGTGTTAGCTTTGAGATGGATTAAATGAAATAATCTCCAACATTTTTAATAATTTGTCAATTTTGGAATTAGGTTTGCAAAGAGGGGATATCCGAGCTGCAGTAGAAGATGATAACTCTGCCATTGCGGTTGAATCAGGGAGATGTTCACTTTCTTTGGCTGTTAAAGGTGAGACTGAGAGTAGATGTTGTCCATATGCATTTGATGCTAGGTGGCTATTAGTTTGCAATCCATGCTAAAGGAATTGTTTTTACTCAGAGTGTCAAAAGGGGCGATCTGACTCGCTGACCAAGGTGTCAGATCGTCATAGGCCGGCTTCATTAGATCTGAATAATAATAATGTGAACGCCAGTTCACCAAGATTGGGAGTGATCAAGCACAGCCCGATTGCAAATCATCTTTCGAGTGCGTTTCCGAGTCCTGGAACACCTAACTACCGACATCCTAGTTGGGGTCTGCACAAAGGTTGGAGCTCTGAACGAGTGCCCCTCCCTCAAAATGGGAACAGGAGACAAGTGGGTGGTGCTCTTTTTCCCCTCAACAATGAAAGGACACTTCCTTCTAAATGGGAAGATGCTGAGAGGTGGATTTTCAGTCCCGTAACAACTGACATTGGTTTTCAAAAATCCGTTCCTCTGCCTCAGAGGCGTCCGAAGTCCAAGAGTGGTCCTCTTGGCCCTTCTGGAGTTGCTTATTATTCATCATATTCTCCTGCTGTTCACATGTTTGACGGAATGCAAGCGGGTAATCTTCTAACTGGATCACCATTTTCTGTAAGTGGTGATAGTCCAATAACAGGTTATGAATGTAACTTGGGATGTCCTGATGACAATGACCCTGGCATTGCCCGTTCAGTTAGTATACACGGGTGCACAGCTGAATTGTTGAATCGATTATCCTTGCCTCATTCTCCAAGGATAGGTATTTATCGATCCCGGCTCCACATGTTAGGTTACATTACTGTATGTGTCTCTGTAGCTGACTAATTCGTTGGTCTATAGCAGATGACTATCTAAATTAGGTTGTATGGTTCATCCATTATCATTCTCTAAAACATTGTTCTCATATATCGGTTTTTGCTTTTTGGGTGTCATACAGATGGGAAGCTTGACGGTGTTAAGGATTCAGCCACTGACATTTCTCATGCTGTTTCGAGGAGGAATATGGCAACACAGATGAGTCCTGATGGCAGCCCATGCTCATCTACCAGGAGGAGACACTCAAATTCTTCTGCTTTGTCCGTTGTAGAGATGCACAATGGTGATTCTCCAAGATTGGATGTGAGGGATGTTAAAGTAGATGAAAGAGTTACAATGACAAGATGGTGTAGGAAAAACAAATCTCGCCTTAGTGGAGGCTCAGAAAATGTTGATGATTGGACAAGGAAGGCTGCGGAAGCTCATTCTACAGCTTGGGAAGTATCCGATGCAGCTAAGAGCCTTTCAAAGTGAGTACTTAATTTTGCTTTTCATTACCCCCTTTCGATTCTTTATGGAATCCAGAAAGTACACCGTTCAGTTTTAACTAGACGATGAAATTTGATCATGTATGAGAAACAAACCATTTTAACCCTTGAACTTCTAATCATATGGTCAGCATTGTGTGATATAAGTTCTGCATGACATGATGACACTGCAATAGTCAGCATTGTGTGAAAGTTGATCATGTCTGCGAAACAAATCATTTTAATGACTGATCACATGTCTGTTTCTTGAATGTTGAAACATTTTTTTCCGTTGCCAGGGTTAGAAGAGAGGAAGCGAGAATCGCTGCATGGGAAAATCTACAGAAGGCAAAAGCTGAAGCAGCCATAAGAAAGTTGGAGGTCTATTCCTACATTATAAAAACTTCATCCCTCCTCATGTCTTGTTTTTCTTTTCCTGATTGCTATCTAACTGGGCCTTGGCCCTTGGTTTTGCTATTATATAGGTTTAACTTTACATGTTTCTTGCATATGAAGATACCACATTTGTCCCTGATATACAAAATGTGTGCTATTATTGATATTAATTTGATGCATAGATATATTGAAAGTTTTTCATATCCTTGAGATAACAAAGACGGTGATAAACAGCAGCTTTCATTTGGTTTATTTTTCTCTAAAGGTGCATTTTGCGTAAACCATGACCTTCTAAAACTATGAAGACGCTGCGCTGTCTTGTGTTTGTGTATTTCAGATGAAGTTAGAGAAGAAGAGATCTTCAGCCACTGACAAGATTATGAACAAGCTGGGACTGGCTCAGAAAAAAGGACAAGAAATGAGGAGAGCCGTGCTTGCCAACCAGGCTCAACAGGTCTCCAATTCTTCAGACCGGACAATCTCAGTACGCTCAACTCGGACCATGAACTCTTTGAGTAGCTGTTTTACTTGTCGTGTTTTTTAATGCATATAAAATAAAACGTAGCTATGAAATTCCCATGGGTTTTCTGCACAAATCTGTTTGTAGTCATTTGAGGGTTATTACGAAATTATTGCTGTGAAAGTCTGTAAGATATTAAAATGAAGTTAATTTGGTAAACAATTTTTTTACAGTTCATGTAAAAACTCTAACAATTGGATATTAATGATTTACCCAAATTGGTTATAAATAATAATATAAATTTGCTACACAAGTATGAAAAGAACAAAGAAAAATGGAAAGGTCATTTTGGTATAAAAAAAAGTAGGGGGGAGAAACCAGTGTTGTATTTTCAGCAGGCAGCATGCCACGCGCCTGACTTTTGAACAAATCAAAGCCGTAACTAAATACATTAGATATTATTATAGCATATCCTGGATCTATCTTCATCGACACGCACACTTGCATCTGTCAGACACAGACTGAGACATAATATCCTCAGAAGCACTATAATGAAAACATATCCTCACATTATCATCTCTCTTCCTCTCACATAATGTCTGCTTGCTGTGATCTCCCCGTCATACAGAAATTCTTTTGGTATAATTTGATGACTGATTGGGGAGTTTGGAGACTACGTACATGAACGTTCCACAAGAACAGCAATACTGGATTTTGTCACAAGAGGTGGAACCTTATTCATAGATGATGTAGGGTCGGTAAACGGTCCTAGTCTTATCGGGTCGGGTTGAGTAGGGCTCTTGGTGAGCTCTAGACTCTAGCCCTTTATACATTAGGATCGGGTCGGCCCCTAAACAAATTTATCGATCCTAAAGTCGTTATTGGTCTTTCATTTCATAAGGCTTTTCGGGGTAGGACCGGGCTCGGGCTTATTTCGCCCCTAAATGGATGACTAATTAATCGATAAATAACTCTTTAAACGCAAATGCTACTAGTTTGGACGTGTGCGATTTGATGGATGTGAAAAACACATTCTTTTTATATCAAAAACTTCTTTACATCAACGAATATGCAATTTTAAATCAGACTCGTATTTCGGGCCGAGCCTAATAATCGAAGTCTTAGCCAACCCTAAGCCCTTCGGATCGGGCCATAATAAGGCATGCGTAGGGCTAGGGTCGGACTAGGCCGCCTAGGGCTCATTTTGGCCTTAGGCCAAATGCTAAGGCCTAAGATAATGTCCCTCACATATAGCATCTGCACCCATTCAGCTCGAGGAGGTGCTTGGCCAGCACATTCTCGAATATCAGGAGGTGCTCGATACGTAATTTATGCATGCAGCAGTTCACAATTCGAGCACCTCATTGCACTATTTATCAAATAAAAATAAATCATATTATAATTTTTAAAAATTGAATTATCATACGAAAATATTTATTTCATGTTGTATAGAAATTTGAATTTAAATTCGAAATACATAAATAAAAGAAAGTTCAATTTGAACTATTTTTCTTAAACCGAACATTTAAGCCATTAAATTACACTCAATTTTGGTTAAAATTGACCCCAAACCCAATAGAAAGCCTACCAAAATCCATCACTTTTTGTGCATCACGTGAAACCCTACCAGTACCAACTAACCACCCAGTAGTTGATGCCGGACGTCCTCGCCTAGCACGCCATCTAGCAACTCCTCTCATCCCAGCACCTCCTCGCTTCCGTTGCATCCGAAATTATTGTAACAGCTTCTCCACATCGACGCCAATACGACCGCACCTCCTCCAAAACCCAAACCGGTACAGATGCCCTTATAAATGTCGTCGATCCCTTTAGATTCCTAGATTGAGTAGGGTCGTGTTGGTTTGTTGGATCGTTAATTTTGTGAATAAGTTCATTTTGTTTTGATAAATTAACTAAATTATTTCCAAAGTGGTGTTGGATCGTTACTATATATATCACTGACATTTTTTTAAGTTCATTTCAGTTTATGTGTCTTTTTTTATAGTATTTTTAAACTACTATAAAAAAAGGAACATACACAAGCTTTAAAGACCCATAAACCTCCAAACCAGCTTTAAAAGGTATAACCTATGGAATGACACCAATTACAATCTTTCAATGTGATTTTTATACTATCTAAAGTCCTTATTTTCATCCTTAGACCCCAAAGAATTGTCCTCATATCACTGTTGATAGAGGGAGCGACGCCTTTGAAAATTTGAGCATTCCCTAGCCCTCCAAACTTCTTATGTTGCCATTGATATAGCTGCTGTTACCATTCTAGTCTTTAGTGCCTTCTGATTTAACTTATTAAATCATGGAATAAGGAGGTGCCAAGACGTAGGATTCCTGCGCACCTGAAGAAACTGCAAAGCTTGCTGCAGGATCTGTTTCGCAAACTGACAAACAAAAAACAGATGATCTCTAGTTTCCACTGCACCTTTGCATAATAAACACAAGCTATACATGTTAATAACCCTATTCCATTTTGACTTCTGATAAGAATACTTTTTTTTATGATTGCAAAACTTTTATTTCCTTGTCACGAGAGGAACTTAAAGAACATGAGAAGAGAAGAATGTAGAGAGAAATTGTATTGCTTCTTGTTTATATGGATTATATATGATGGCACGTATTTATACGACTCATCGAAACAGTTAAACCCACCAAATTAAACGTTTTATCTTAACAACTTTCACTTGTTAGTCCCATGTTTTCTCTACAGGCTATTTTGGGGTTTAGGGAAGAAACAAGCTTAAAAAAGGGAGATTTATGCTAAAAAATGGATTACAAGTGGTTTGTGCGAGCGCATGGCCCCAGCAGAGAAGGACCAGGCCCCAGCCGAGCCTCCAAGGTCCAATTTCAAGTTGTCCGGGCCAAACATCAAATCTGACAATTCCGCCTCGACCAAAATGTTCCAAATGACAAATAAGGTGGAGAATGTCGAGATACCAAGGGCAACGCTCGAGCCAATTAGCAGTTAGCCCAATTCCAAGCAAAAGCCCCGCGCGCTGATGAACCAAGACTGAGTTGCTCGAGCAAACAAACTCATCTTCACAATCCACCTCGACCAAAGTGATTAAAATGGAAAATAAGGTGGACATTGTCGAAGAACCAAGAAGAATGCTCGAGCAGATTGACAGATGGTCCACAGCCCATTCCAAAGGTCCCGCGCGCATAAGGACCAAAATCAAGTTGCTCGACCAAACCTTCGAATCTGGGAAATCTGGCTCGACCAAAGTGTTTTAAATGCCCAATAATTCGGTGAATATCACTTCCCAGACAAAACGCACGAGTGGAATCAGCTCAAGCCCATTCAAAGCCAAACTAGGGCAATTTCGGGCCATTTGGGAGCTCCCTGCTCAAGGAGCAGCTGTCCTTTGGAAGTACCCTGCTCAAGGAGCAGCTAGCCTATTGAAACACACTCCTCAAAGGCTGCAAGCTCCTTGAGAGCACCATGCTTGAATGGCGGCTAACTTAAGGGAGAAGGATCCCTTATCAAGTCCACACATTGGCACCTCCTAGCTTGATTTCGGCTAGCCAATGGGGAGCTTCTCCTCTCACAAAACAGCCGCCCATCCATGCCTATAAATACAAGGCCATGACTTGAGAATCAAATGTCCTTCCCTTTGTGCTTTTGGTTCGTCCTTGGGAGAGACTTGTAGTTAGAAGATACTTAATCCTAGTGTGTTTCATGTTACAAACCTCTCTAGAAATCAATACACAATCCATGTTATACACTTTGTTCTTGAAGATCCCAAGTTTGTTCTTGATTCCGAAGCTTTGATCTTGTTACTTTCAACGTCTTTCTACTCTTTCTTGTATTTACTTTCAAAAGCTTTGTTCTTACTTTCGTTGTCTTTCAACTCCTCTACTCATTCTTGTTTCATTTACATTTACGCAATCTTTACTTTTCAAGCAAGGTTGCTTGTATTCCTTGACATGAATACAAGCGGCTAAGGCTCATATTCGGTATAGGGTTTTCATCCTTGTGCCGACTTCTTGAGACTATGTTTTAATTGCCTTTTACATTCCCTAGTCTTTGAGTCCATTTCAAGGGTCGTTCGGCAAGGCTAAGTGGATGTTTTGTCACAAAGCTTAGCCGAGCTGAATGATTCCTATAGTCAATATTTACTGGATGCTTTGCGGCAAAGGTAGATAGTGACAACCTAGTTTGGGCAACACCTTTGTCGGGTTGTTCGATCTAGGAGGACTAGAAGCTCTTAACATGTCAAGCTTGTTATGGTTATCACCTTTGTCGGGGTACTTGGGTTGTCACCTTTGTCGGGACAACCACATAACACTCTTGACAAGTTAAGGGTGTGGTTACCACCTTTGTCGGGGTATTTGGATTATCACCTTTGTCGGGATAATCACACATGGAATTGTAAAAGAGATCGTTTGAAGTCTATGATGGAAGTATCACAAGTTTGAGACCCTAGACTGAATATCTCTCGCACAAAGTTACTTTCCCTTTACTTTTCTTGCACATTTACTTTCAGTCTTATATCAACTGCTTTACTTTCGTAAGACTTGTCCTTCAAGCACCTTTATTTTCAGTACTTTACTTTTCAGTACTTTACTTTTCAGTACTTTACTTTCCAGCACTTTACTTTCCAGCACATTTACTTTCAGTCAAGTCTTGGTCCTTCAAGCACCTTTACTTTTCAGTCATTTACTTTCAGTACTTTCATTTCAGCACTAAAAACAACCAAAAACTCCAATTGTCTTTACTTTATTTTTTTGCTTTCATAAGAACAACTGTTTACTACCTTAACTCCCTTGGGTTCGACCCCTACTTACCGTTTGCTACCTGTAGTGAGCCACTAGAGTAGTGGAAAATATAAATGTAAATTTGCAGGTCACAACGACAGCCTGCCAAATTTTGGCGCCGTTGCCGGGGAGTTAACTGGTGATTCGAATAGTTGTTTTTGTTTTAAGATTTTTTCTTGTAACATGTCTCACGCAGGAAGTAGAGTTGGCGACAATAGCCACAATGAAGAAGTCGAGCAGGTTGTCCAAGACAGAGAAGGAGCGTTTCCACAACACAACGAGCAGGGCCCGATGGGCCAGAATGGAGAGATCCGGGGGGCTATCCCGGGACAATTTCAACAACAACCAATCCAACCACAACCGTACCAGCAGTACCCACAATATCCAAATCCACAATATCCACCCCCATATCAACAATACCCACCACCTCCATATCCACAGTATCCACAACCGCCCTACCCACAATATCCACCACAATACCCACCACTTCCATACCTTCCACAACAACCATACCCACCACCTCAGAGACCTCCACGCCAGCCAGTAGTTAGAGATGATGATGAGGAGAACGAAAATGAAGGACCTACAATGGGCGAGCTCTCGGTCCCAAACTTCAAGGACCAGTCATGGTGCATCTACGAAGGACCAGACCTCGCTGCTATAACAGTCAACACCTCAGTCATTCATCATCTGCCCAAGTTCTCTGGAACCAAGGGAGAGTCAGCCACATCTCACCTGACACGCTATCACGGGATATGCTTGAACCTAAAGCCATACGGAGTCGACGTCGATGACTTCAAACTGAAGGCATTCTACTTCTCACTTACAGACGCTGCTACAGATTGGTTCTTATCCTTGCCCTCTGGTAGTATACACACATGGGAGCAGATGCAGAGGCAGTTCGTCAGTAAGTACTATCCAGCAGGGCGTGCAATGCAAGTCCGAAGACAGTTGCAAGAGCTCAAGCAAGGCCCAAACGAGAACATGTACGAGTACGTGGAAAAATTCAATGCCTTGGAGAAGAGCTGCTGCAACCTTGAGCTCCCAGAGAAATTAGTCGTCGAGTATATGCTAGATGGACTTCGCAGACTGGATAAGAAACTACTAGAGGCCTCAGCTGGAGGCAACCTCATGAACCTGACCCCAGCCAGAGTCCGACAGAAGATACAAGAAGTGGCAGAAAGTGAGCGGTTCCAGGATGAATCTACGAGAGAGGACGAGTATGCCCGAACAAGAAACGTGTCAAAAGTTGAACCCTCAGTCAGTGCCATGGCCGAACAGATCAAGGAGCTTAAGGACATGATGCAGCATGTGATCAGGAGACAACCAGTCCACACTAAGCCATGCGGTTTTTGCGCAGCAACAGATCACAAAACAGACGAGTGCCCGACCATCCTAGAAGACGACCAGGTTGAGCTCAATGCAGTAGGCAACTATCAGAACTATGGGAACAGACCAGGGCCAGTCCAACAATATGGCGCAGCCACGACTAATCAAGGAGTCAACGGGCAGCCCTGGAGGAGTCAACAGCATCAGGCCCAGAGAGAACCAGCACGACAGGGTGCGCCTCAGCAGACCCAGCAGCCATACCGGCACCCTCATCATCAGTATCAGCAAAATGCGTCAGGACAGTACCAGCAGAGAGGTCCAAACAATAATCAGCCAAGCCCGAGCAATCACGGCTCCAACAAACCTCTCGAAGAGATAGTAAAGGAGCTAGAAGCAGCCGTAAACCAGGATCGAGCCACGACCAAGGGGGATATTGCTGAATTGAAGAAACAAGTGTCCCAGCTTAATACGACAGTCTCAGACCTCGCAGCCAATCTGAACGCTGGACGACTTCCCTCGCAGACCATTCAGAATCTAAAGGGGAATGTGAGTGCAGTGACTTTGAGAAGTGGACGAGGGGCATCAGGACCATCAAAGGATGAGAACCAGCAAGAACCCGAGGATGAGGCTACCGAGCCCGGTACCTTCACCCAGGACGAGCCTGGACCAGACCTGATTCCATCAGCAGAGGCCTCTCGGCCAGACCCGGATCCTATCACTGAAAATTCTAACGTCCAGGTACCCTTGCCTTTTCCTGTGCAGATTCGAGCTCCGAAGAAGTATGTGATGGACAAGGAAGTGTGGGAGCTATTCAGCAAGGTGGAAATCAACATCCCACTCCTTGAGGCCATCAAGCAGATCCCGAGGTACTCCAAGTTTCTGAAGGAGTTGTGCACAAACAGACGACGAGGAACCCAGCCCGACCAGGAGCTCATGAGCAGGAATGTTTCAGCAGTGATTCAACGCAAGGTGCCACCAAAATGCGGTGATCCAGGCACATACACCATTCCCTGCACGATTGGTAACATTAGGATAGACAATTGCATGCTTGATCTTGGTGCTTCTATTAATGTTCTACCATATTCGATATACTCCTGTTTGCGCATTGGTCCTCTAGAACCTACAGGTCTCACCATACAGCTGGCGGACAGGTCATGCAAGCAGCCCGAGGGCAAGATTGAGGATGTGCTAGTACAGGTGGGAGAGCTAGTATTCCCAGCCGACTTCTATGTGCTCAAGATGGAGAACTGCGGCCCAACAGACCATGCACCGATTCTACTCGGCCGACCGTTCCTCAAGACGTCAAAGATGAAGATAGATTGCGATAGTGGGACACTGTCCATGGAAGTTGAAGGGGAGGTATTCAGTTTCGACATCTTCAGGACCATGAAACATCCCACGGAGTACGAGGCGGTCCATGCCTTAGACACCTTGGACGACCTAGTCCAGGAGGTACATTCAGAGAGAAGGACCGACCCGCTAGAGCAAGTCATCGAGGAGGCAGTGTATTCGCCTGAGGACTCATACGAGCATACAGAGGCCATCATGGATGCCCTAGATCAGCTAGAGATCGCCCAGCCACTCACACCGAGGTATGAGGTTAATGCAATTCGTTTATTTAAATCACAAGTGTGTTTGCCTTCAGTTGTGCAGGCACCTACAGTTGAATTGAAGCCTCTACCTGGTCACTTGAAGTATGCATTCTTAGGGGAGAACAACACGCTACCAGTCATCATCAAGAACGGCCTAGAGGCGGATCAGGAGAGGCGGTTGATTGGAGTGCTGACCGAGCACAAACTAGCCATCGGATGGACACTAGCCGACATCAAGGGAATCAGCCCGGCAGTTTGTATGCATCGGATCTTGCTAGATGATGGATCTAAGCCCTCGAGGGAGCCTCAACGCAGATTGAATCCTATTATGATGGAGGTGGTCCAGAAGGAGATTCAAAAGCTGTTGGATGCAGATGTGATCTACCCGATCTCAGACAGTCAGTGGGTGAGTCCGGTACACGTTGTACCGAAGAAGACAGGGATAACAGTGGAAAAGAACGCCGAAGGCGAGATGGTCACGACACGAGTCAAGAATGGATGGCGCATGTGCATAGACTACAGGAAGCTGAACGCAGTTACGCGCAAGGATCATTTTCCTCTTCCATTCATTGATCAGATGCTCGACCGCTTGGCAGGTAAGCCTTATTTTTGCTTTCTAGATGGATTTTCAGGCTATAATCAGATTCCCATAGCACCCGAGGATCAGGACAAGACGACCTTTACATGTCCATTCGGTACGTTTGCTTTTCGCCGGATGTCCTTTGGCTTGTGTAACGCACCCGGCACTTTTCAGCGGGTCGTTACTAGCATATTTTCTGACATGATAGGTTCATTCATAGAGGTGTTCATGGATGATTTTACTGTGCACGGTGACACTTTTGATGCCTGCTTAGATAATTTGAGTACAGTTTTAGCACGTTGTGTTTCTATGAATTTGGTACTCAATTATGAAAAGTGTCACTTTATGGTTACGCATGGAGTAGTACTCGGTCACATTGTCTCACATGAGGGTATAGAGGTAGACAAGGCTAAGATAGATTTGATTGTTACTCTGCCATATCCCTCTACAGTCCGTGACATTAAGTCGTTTCTAGGGCATGCTGGTTTCTATCGTAGATTCATAAAGGATTTCTCTAAAAAGGCGCTGCCTTTATCTAACCTCTTGCAGAAAGATGTTCCTTTTGAGTTTACAGATCAGTGCAGGGCAGCATTTGACGAGCTGAAAGAGGCCCTCACCAGCACGCCCATCATTAGAGCTCCGGACTGGGCGCAGCCCTTTGAGATTATGTGTGACGCGAGTAATTATGCTGTAGGAGCAGTTCTTGGTCAGAAGGTGGACAAGAAGCCCGTGGTGATCTACTACGCTTCGAGGACACTGGACGTGGCCCAGAAGAACTATTCGACCACAGAGAAGGAGCTGCTAGCCGTGGTCTTTGCCTTGGAGAAATTCAGGTCTTATTTGCTATGTACTAAAGTTATTGTCTATTCTGACCATGCAGCTATTAGGTACTTGATGAAGAAGAAGGAGGCAAAGCCGAGGCTCATTAGGTGATCCTGCTCCTACAGGAGTTTGACGTGGAGATCAGGGACAAAAAGGGCATAGAGAACACAGTAGCCGATCACTTGAGCCGCCTTGTCCGAGAGGAGGATGCCGGGCAGATTACCGAGACGTTTCCAGATGAGCACTTGTATGCTATTTCGGGTAAGATGCCATGGTTCGCTCCCCTAGTGAACTACCTGGTAGGAGGTAAGTTCCCGCCCTCATATTCTAGGGCACAGTGTTTGAAATTGAAGCATGATGCTAAATACTATGTGTGGGATGATCCGTACTTGTGGAAAATAGGTGTAGATCAGATTCTTAGACGGTGCATCCCCGATGATGAGATTGCTTCAGTTATTAGCTTTTGCCATGAGTTAGCATGTGGTGGCCATTTCGGCCCTAGGAGGACGGCTAGGAAGATTTTAGATAGTGGTTTCTTTTGGCCACATGTTTTTAGAGATGCCTACAACCATTGTAAGAGATGTGATAAATGCCAGCGTGTAGGTAATATTTCGGCCAGACAGGAGATGCCACAGGTCCCCATACTAGTGAATGATGTGTTTGACATTTGGGGGATAGATTTTATGGGTCCTTTTCCTGTTTCATGTGGCTACTCTTATATCTTAGTTGCAGTTGACTATGTGTCCAAGTGGGTAGAAGCCAAGGCCACTAGGTGTGATGATGCTAAAACTGTCATAGACTTTTTGCGCACTAACATTTTTTGCAGGTACGGAGTACCTAAGGCCATTATCAGCGATCAGGGAACACACTTCTGCAACCGAATGATGGCATCCACACTGAAGCACTACCATGTTCACCACCGAACTTCCACTGCATATCACCCCCAGACGAATGGGCAAGCGGAGATCTCCAACCGCGAAATTAAGGGAATTCTGGAAAAGATGGTAAGCACGACCAGGAAAGATTGGAGCCAGCGGTTAGATGAGGCACTTTGGGCATACAGGACAGCCTACAAGACACCGATAGGCACCTCGCCTTTTCGGTTGGTCTATGGGAAGGCGTGTCACTTACCAGTCGAGCTAGAGCACAAGGCTTATTGGGCACTGAAGAAGTGCAACCCAGACTTACAGGCAGCCGGGTTCGACAGGAAATTAGAGTTGTGCGAGCTTGAGGAGCTGCGCCTCGAGGCTTATGAGAGCCAAACAGACTACAAGGCGCGGACCAAGCTCTATCACGACAAATTTATACTCAGGCGCACGTTTGAAGTCGGACATAAGGTGCTCTTGTTCTCATCTCGGTTACGACTCATGCCCGGGAAGTTGAGGTCCAGATGGACAGGACCTTACACGATCACTCATGTTTACAATCACGGGGCACTGGAGTTGAAGAACCCAAAGGATGGCCATCGGTTCAAGGTCAATGGACAGAGAGTTAAGCACTACCAGGGTGAGGTTGACACCACCACTGATGAGATTGACCTTGCCGAGCCTCCTGACACATAGAGGAGGTACTGTCGAGCCAACGACGTTAAAAAAGTGCACTGGTTGGGAGGTAACCCAACACTATCTTACTTTCAGTCATTTAATTTCTGTCATTTAATTTTCAGTTTTTAAGTAATTTTCACCCCTTTTGTCTCTTTTTGTGTAAATGCTTGCTTAAAACAGCTTTTGAACTAAGTCGTGCCGCGAGGCACAGCCTTGTTCAAAAGTGTGGGGTGAAAATTAACTTTGCATATAGTAGTTAGCATGTTTTCATTAGTTTTTACCTTTTTGAACATTTTGAATATGAGCTTCATGATGTGAAATAGATGGACCCGACTTCATACATGTCCTTGTGAGATATAAACTGTGCTTAAACTTTAGAATTTAACTTTTTATTTGTCTTCTCGTGCCAAGATAAAAAGGGATGTGGAGTTGATAGAAAAGGTCCTAGAGAGGTCTGAAAAGCACTCAAAGGACCGGGTCTCACTATATGGTTATCTGAAGTCAGTGGAGGTTAGAACTTCGGGTTTCAATTGAGTTTTGAGTGGACTCCGCCATGCAAACCATGCAAGAGCGGGACGGGAATCAAACCGTCCTACCTCTAGTTCAAGTAGCCGGGAAAATATACGGGCGACCCTCGTATTGACTCGCGCAAAAGAACAAAGATGAGAGAGAGCGGGGAGGTATTTCCATATGCTTTAGGGCGATGATTGGACCTCCCAAGAGACAAACAAATGGTCTAGCAAGTCACAAAGAAGAAAAGCTCGAAGAAGCAAATCAATGGCCCAAAAAGCCAGTTATGTGAAGGTTTTAACCAAGAAAACAAAAGTGAAATTCTCCAACTCCAAATCAAAAGCCAAAAGGCAAAAGTCACTTCAAAAGCCATCTGTCTCAAAAAGAAATCAAAGAGCTCGAAGCGTTGAAACCCGAATCGAATCATGTACTAAAGAAAGCTACGGAAGATAACCATATAGCCCGAGCTTGGTCCGAAGAGTGCGTACAAGAACCTAAAAAGGACTATCTCCCACTCATCCAAATTGGTTTGTATCATGGCTCGGAGGTACAAATATTAAGTTATCTTCTAAATTTTAAACACACTTTATTTTGACATCAAGTGATGCATGAATAGGAAAAGTCTAAACTAGCAATCTAACCGTTTGTTTTGTGTCTTTTACCTAAGATTGTTCGGGACGAACAAGGATAAGTGTGGGGTGATTTGATGGCACGTATTTATACGACTCATCGAAACAGTTAAACCCACCAAATTAAACGTTTTATCTTAACAACTTTCACTTGTTAGTCCCATGTTTTCTCTACAGGCTATTTTGGGGTTTAGGGAAGAAACAAGCTTAAAAAAGGGAGATTTATGCTAAAAAATGGATTACAAGTGGTTTGTGCGAGCGCATGGCCCCAGCAGAGAAGGACCAGGCCCCAGCCGAGCCTCCAAGGTCCAATTTCAAGTTGTCCGGGCCAAACATCAAATCTGACAATTCCGCCTCGACCAAAATGTTCCAAATGACAAATAAGGTGGAGAATGTCGAGATACCAAGGGCAACGCTCGAGCCAATTAGCAGTTAGCCCAATTCCAAGCAAAAGCCCCGCGCGCTGATGAACCAAGACTGAGTTGCTCGAGCAAACAAACTCATCTTCACAATCCACCTCGACCAAAGTGATTAAAATGGAAAATAAGGTGGACATTGTCGAGGAACCAAGAAGAATGCTCGAGCAGATTGACAGATGGTCCACAGCCCATTCCAAAGGTCCCGCGCGCATAAGGACCAAAATCAAGTTGCTCGACCAAACCTTCGAATCTGGGAAATCTGGCTCGACCAAAGTGTTTTAAATGCCCAATAATTCGGTGAATATCACTTCCCAGACAAAACGCACGAGTGGAATCAGCTCAAGCCCATTCAAAGCCAAACTAGGGCAATTTCGGGCCATTTGGGAGCTCCCTGCTCAAGGAGCAGCTAGCCTATTGAAACACACTCCTCAAAGGCTGCAAGCTCCTTGAGAGCACCATGCTTGAATGGCGGCTAACTTAAGGGAGAAGGATCCCTTATCAAGTCCACACATTGGCACCTCCTAGCTTGATTTCGGCTAGCCAATGGGGAGCTTCTCCTCTCACAAAACAGCCGCCCATCCATGCCTATAAATACAAGGCCATGACTTGAGAATCAAATGTCCTTCCCTTTGTGCTTTGGGTTCGTCCTTGGGAGAGACTTGTAGTTAGAAGATACTTAATCCTAGTGTGTTTCATGTTACAAACCTCTCTAGAAATCAATACACAATCCATGTTATACACTTTGTTCTTGAAGATCCCAAGTTTGTTCTTGATTCCGAAGCTTTGATCTTGTTACTTTCAACGTCTTTCTACTCTTTCTTGTATTTACTTTCAAAAGCTTTGTTCTTACTTTCGTTGTCTTTCAACTCCTCTACTCATTCTTGTTTCATTTACATTTACGCAATCTTTACTTTTCAAGCAAGGTTGCTTGTATTCCTTGACATGAATACAAGCGGCTAAGGCTCATATTCGGTATAGGGTTTTCATCCTTGTGCCGACTTCTTGAGACTATGTTTTAATTGCCTTTTACATTCCCTAGTCTTTGAGTCCATTTCAAGGGTCGTTCGGCAAGGCTAAGTGGATGTTTTGTCACAAAGCTTAGCCGAGCTGAATGATTCCTATAGTCAATATTTACTGGATGCTTTGCGGCAAAGGTAGATAGTGACAACCTAGTTTGGGCAACACCTTTGTCGGGTTGTTCGATCTAGGAGGACTAGAAGCTCTTAACATGTCAAGCTTGTTATGGTTATCACCTTTGTCGGGGTACTTGGGTTGTCACCTTTGTCGGGACAACCACATAACACTCTTGACAAGTTAAGGGTGTGGTTACCACCTTTGTCGGGGTATTTGGATTATCACCTTTGTCGGGATAATCACACATGGAATTGTAAAAGAGATCGTTTGAAGTCTATGATGGAAGTATCACAAGTTTGAGACCCTAGACTGAATATCTCTCGCACAAAGTTACTTTCCCTTTACTTTTCTTGCACATTTACTTTCAGTCTTATATCAACTGCTTTACTTTCGTAAGACTTGTCCTTCAAGCACCTTTATTTTCAGTACTTTACTTTTCAGTACTTTACTTTTCAGTACTTTACTTTCCAGCACTTTACTTTCCAGCACATTTACTTTCAGTCAAGTCTTGGTCCTTCAAGCACCTTTACTTTTCAGTCATTTACTTTCAGTACTTTCATTTCAGCACTAAAAACAACCAAAAACTCCAATTGTCTTTACTTTATTTTTTTGCTTTCATAAGAACAACTGTTTACTACCTTAACTCCCTTGGGTTCGACCCCTACTTACCGTTTGCTACCTGTAGTGAGCCACTAGAGTAGTGGAAAATATAAATGTAAATTTGCAGGTCACAACGACAGCCTGCCAATATATGACCTCTGTTTTTGAGTTTACATGAAGACAGATCGAAACACATAATAAAACAACACTTTAGTACATAAAAGCCTTTAGACAACGTTTATTTGGATCATATTACACAACGCTTCCTCGAGCGATGTCTATTCGATCGATGTCTTATGTTGAGACTTTTTGACAACGCTTCACGTTTAAGTGATGTCTAAAGTCTCGACATAAGACAACGCTTATATGGGGAAAAGCGCTATCTTATTTCGGCACTTAAGACATCGCTTAAGCATGCAGCGCTGTCTTAAGTGACACATTCAATGGCGCTTCATGTTCAAGCGTTGTCTTAAGTGACACATTCGACGGCACTTCATGTTCAAACGCTGTCTTAAGTGACACATTCGATGGCGCTTCATGTTCAAGCGCTGTCTTAAGTGACACATTCGACATCGCTTCATGTTCAAACGCTGTCTTAAGTGACACATTCGACAACGCTGCATGTTCAAGCGTTGTCTATAAGTTCGACAACAGGTTTCCTAGAATCCATACAATTTCCCCTGCACAATCAAAACCAAAACCAAATACATTTTCTAATTTGAACCACAATAGCATTTATGAACAAAAAATTACATTTATTTGCTCAACATTACAACACATTTGAATTCATACATGTCCAAATGTTTTGATACTTGACACGTTTTAGTCTCACAACAACATTCAAGCAAATGATACAAAATGTTTATATCGGATGATATACTTGCCGCACGTAAGTAATCAACACAGTTGCAAAGTCATCCATCATATCATCTAGCACATTGTTATCATAGGGTTGTCGTCCTCTAAGGAAACACTGAACAAAATTTCAAAGTTAGAACGTTTATGGACACGCCAAATTGGTATTGATCAATCAAGTCTCGGAATATACTTACTTGTCTGATGTCGTCCTCAAGCGATCCATTGGTAGCTTGAACGAACTTGCTCATGTCGCGAACGTATTGCAAGGCATAGTAGCCACACACTTCACTCTTGAAGAGTTATTTTGGGCACTGAAAATGGAATTGAGTTATAATCACACAAAATATGTTGACTATGAAAGATTAAATTTCAAAACAATTCTAATTTATTATTTCAATACCATCATAGTCTTCCACTCTATTTGCGAATGATGAATGTTGAAGTGCAGACTCATGCTCCTACAACATTAAGGTAATATCAGCAAGTTGTAGCATGTGTAGTAATGCTAAATAAAAGTGGACTAGAATAGTTCTTAATTGTTCACAAAATTCGTTGCATCAGGTAACGGTTGTTTACCCTGAGGATCAAGCCAAAGAATTACTCGCTTTGTAGGGAAAATCACCGTGCATACGCCATACTTTGCAATTGGGATTGATACCGCTTAACAATAGGTGGTTTACCAATTCACCGACTTTAACTTTTTTATTATCCAACAACGCATGCACGGACAGTGAACATATTCGGACTCATTGCGTTCGGCAAATAACCTCGCGAAACTACAAAAAATATGAATTCCTTGCATGTATTCATCTGTTAGACGGTTAGCTGACATCCATGCTCGGTCCATTGTCATCAAACTATATGTATAATGTTGATTAAGAATATGAATATATTGCAACCTATGTTTATATTGGACAAAAGAAAAGTAAAAGCAAAATTAGCATGTATATTTATTTTTCAAGCAAGTATATCGGACAAGTCTTGTACATACAATTTGCATTAAATTTGTTCATAAAACAACAATTGCAAGGATGAAACACAAACTATATCGAGCAACAACATATGGACATCCACTACACAATACCACCAAATTAACAAGAACATTATAAGACATATATCAAAATTATACACAAGTAGAAACATAAACAATTAAATGACACATTTTTTATCGTTCGAACCCAAACGTTAAATAATGGCACAAGTAACTTACATAGGTCAAGGAGAAGATATCTTAGAAGACAGTGGTGAACCGTTGGCGCTTGAATGCCTCTTCTGAGCTATGTTCACGAAACAAAAAAACATTGACCAACGAGAATGAAGTCATGGCGATGAACTTGGCAAGGAAAATAAATAAATAAATCAAGCTAAAAACAACAATAAATTAAACGATGCAAGCTGAGTACGAAGCTGGGTAACTCCTAAATCAATTTTTACCACATACCTCTTTATGCAATCTCTGTTTGGACGATGAGATGGAATTAGATTAGGACGAGAGGTGGAGCGGGAGCAAGAACTGGATTCGCTGGAAAACAACAATAAATTGAACCCTAAATTGACAACGAGAACGAATCAAGGAGAACACCACTAGAACGAATCAGCGAGAATGATGAGAACCCTAAATTGAACAATGACGAAAACAAATCGACATATGACAAGCGTATTTTTAACACTTTATAGTTGTCAAGTTATGTGTTTTAGGGGTCAAGTTGCTGTCAAAAATAATTTATAAACCTCGGTAAGCCAAATATCGATCCAAGGAACAGACGCGTGTGTGTACTAGTATGCAAGTAATGTGTTCAGCTACTCCTATAGGAAAAAGGTTTGAGTACTTACTAATTCCTAAGTGACACTGAAATTAGGAAACGTTTGATTCAATCCGAGAAATAATTCCAAGATCAAACTGCATCCGTGCCTGCTATACAATTCATGTGATAATGTCATGTAACCCAAATATGCTATCAAATATGGAAATAAACCAAAACAACCTTAGACAAGCCGCTCATCCACGGATCATTGTCTAAACTAACCTAGATTGTTGAACGCCGCCCATCCACGGATTATCAACAATTTCGATTTATTGAGCCTAGGGTTTCCAAATACTAACTATTTAACTACGTACTTGTTATACCATCGTCGCGGATGCGCGCGCGTTGTACTTACAGATACCTACGTAGTACCAGCGTTGCTACCGTAGTTTAGCGAATCTTGATCTTTCTTGAGCTCTTAATCATACTCCTTCTTCAATCTAGGTCAGAGACCAACTAAACCTGTCCAAATCGTCTCACGCACACCCTAGTGAAACTCATTGTGTAATTTAGGGGCTGTTTGATTGAGCTTAAATTTATGTTATGTTAATTTAATTTATGTTAATTTGTGTTAATTTATGTTATATTATGTTAATTTATGTTAATTTGTGTTAATTTATGTTGTGTTAAATTTGTGTTGATTTATGTTATGTTAATCATGTCATCATCATCATCAACATCATCATCATCATCATGGCATCATCTCACCACCACCACCACCACCATCATCATCATCATCATCATCATCATCATCATCATCATCATCATGTCATCATGTCATCATCATCCCATCATCATGTCATCACCATCATCATATTACTATTCACCATCATCATATTACTATTCATCATCATCATATTACTATTCATCACCATCATGATCATTGTATTACTGTTCATCATTACTATTCATCATCATGATCACCATATTACTATTCATCAATATATTACTGTTCATCATTACTATTCATCACCATATTACTATTCATCATTACTATTGATCACCATATTACTATTCATCATTACTATTCATCATCATAATCACCATATTACTATTCATCACCATATTACTGTTCACCATATTACTATTCATCATCATCATGTCACCATCATCATCATATTACTATTCATCATCATCACATGTCATCATCAGTATATTACTATTCATCATCATCGTATTACTATTCATCACCGTGATGATGATGATGTTGATGATGCATGATGCATGAAGATGATGATGATGATGACATGATGGTGATGATGATGACATCATGATGATGATGATATGATGGTGGTGGTAATTTATGTTATGTTAATTTAATTTATGTTATGTTATGTTAATTTATGTTATGTTATATTAATTTATGTTAATTTGTGTTATGTTGATTTATATAATACAAATTTAAACTCCAGAAAACAGCCCTTCGTAAGTACTGGTAGTAAATTGAAAAGGATCAATTTTTATTAAAAAAAACCCCAGTTATCCTTGTAGACTGGCTAAGACGTTAAGTGATTAAAAGAATTAAGATCAGCGCGGCACGGAGTTCGTTGTTCATGTTGCCCTACTGGCTACCACCAATCATGTCTCTCGTTACCACATCTGCAGACAGGTCTCTCTCCCACTTTCGTCTCTCTTTCCTATTTTGGATGTTTCGTTTCGTTTCGTTTGATTGTTTCTGTTTTCAGTAAACCTAGTGCTTTTAAAAATAGTTCATGTTCTTCAAGGATATTATCTTTTTGACTTTTTGTTGTTTCTGGCAACTGGGCAACCTTTATCCAACTTGCTTACAAACTGTTCGATGAAAGTCCTCAATCACTGAGAGGTGTGATTTTTTTTGCTTAATTGGTTGCCTTGAAAGTTATAACTGTTCGATACATAAATGGTTTGAACGTGAGACTTGGGAATGGGAATCTGGGGTTTCCATTCATTTATTTTCTTGAAAATTAGGAGGGTACATTTGAGAACAATTAGTGATGAAAGACTAGCAGAATGGAAATAAAAAGAGGTTTAAAATCCTCTTTGCAATGAATAATAATACAGGAGATGATGCGCACCTGTGAGAGAGAGGTGGATCAGAGTCATTGTCTTGTTTGATCAAGCATTTCCGAATCGTTGCACACTCTGGGGAACAGCGGCTGTTTGGCAGACTTTCCCCATTGTTATGTAACTCCCATTGTTGATCAGGTGATTGGATGGAAATGTTACTGGGAACCCCATTGCTCCACTGGAACTGTTGGTAATATTATTACCTTGAGTTCTTTCTAGGGATTGTACTTGGGTCTTGAGAAACTTCACGTAATGAATTGCTTCGTCTAGCATAGAAGCAGTGTCCATCTTGGTTCCGCCAGGGACTAGTCTTTGTAGTATCCTTATCCTTTCACTTATCCTCTCCCTTCTATGTCGAGCTGCAACACTTTGTGGGTCTTTTGATATCTTCACGTTCCTTCTTTTTACTGGTTTCACTGATTCTGGATCTATCTGGATTGGCTGCATTGCTGCTATTCTGAATATCATCTCCCTCATGGCTGCCATGGAGTTACGTTTCTGAGCTTGTGTGGCAAAGGGGTTGCCTTCATCATCCCCTGATGATGCTCTCCATTTCTGGCCATTTCCATTGTTTGATAAGAAGTGGGGTGCAATTGGGTTTCCATTAAGGTTGCTGAACGATAAGGTTGATGATACAGGAGTACCGCTTGGCTGACTGCTACCTAAGTATTGTGAGGGCATGTTAGCCCGGTTATTGTTGGTGCAGCCTCTACTGGCAGAAGAATTAGCACTTACCCCATTAGTGCTGCTGAACAATCCCATCGAGGGTGAGAGCCCAGAGTTGTGATATGCGTGGTTATCGTTATATGCAGAAAAGTACTCAGTTGGAATCCTGTCCATCTGCAACATCATCATCATGTCCATCTGCTCATCTTCTGTCGTCACAGACTTCAAGCAGTGTTCTCCATCCATGGCTTCAGTATGTTGAAGTATGGTCCAAAACTGATTGGTGAATTGAAGAGCAGATGCAGATGCACATGCACAGAGGGATGGGAAGTAGAGCGTAAGATATGATGGTGTAGAAGTTGGGAGTTTTATCAGAAGGTCCTGCAGATGTAAATGGACAAGGGCATATATAGAAGAAGAGAAAGCAAAATATTAAATAAAAAAGAGAAGAAAAAAAAGAAAGAGAATAAACTACACTGTAGTGATATTGGGAACAGACCATCAATGTCTTTCAGCAGCTGATAAAACCTTAAGGCCATGAGTATATATATAAACAAATATATCATAAGATACAAGTTGATATATATTAAAAACCAAAACTCTTTCTTCATTTCCTTTCCTACTTTATATTATCCCAAAATTTGGTGAATGTTTTCTTTCTTGATTTATCAATTATCTTACTTTCCCATATGGCCTTGGGGGAGAACTTGTTTTTCTTATCTTCAGTCTGAAGCAATAAACCTTTTTTGCTGGCAGGGTGTGAATACAAACTGCTAGATATGTGTATGGTATGAAAATGATTGATTGATTCTTTGATCATTTGAAGGCAAAAACTGCTGAAAATCCTTAAGCATGCTCACTCTGTTTTTATTCCAGGCCATCCAAATTTATGCAATATTTTGGTTAAATGGTGGACTATATATTGTCTTAGTTATTTGACGCACTTTATGTAATGTTAGAGCATGTGCTGCATATTGTGTTGTACTTTCTCTTTGATATGTTGATCTTTGCTGACTTCTTCTGGAAGGTCAGCAGTTTGATTCTGACAGTTTGATTCCCGATAAGTATGTCATATAGCATATTGGTTTGGTTTGAGGTAGCTGGAAACTTTGAACTTGGTTATTGATTGTGTGTAGTATAAGAACTAAAGACACTAAGAAAACTACATACACTAAATGTAGGAGTAGGTGATACAGATTTTTACAGAATATGAATTAGAATTACTATAAAAAAGATATACAGACTGAGTGGAAGTTTGTGTTAATGGAGCTTCATGTACTCATATAATACTGTGTACTGACTTTATTTTGTTTATTTTTCTGGGAATTAGAACCCCACGATCACATGAAAAATGTCAGGTTTTGGAACTTTCAATGCAAATAAGAACGATACAATGGAAAATATATTTTACAGGCCATGCCGGATTACTACTGGTCCCAATTAAGGTGGAGGGGGAGCTGCAGCTGCTGGAAAGACAGACAATTTTTGGCGAGGCCCCAGTAACTGTAAGTTAACTTTCAGTTATTAATTACTGTAAAACATTATTCTCTGGTTTTCTGGTAGTCATATATGAACTGCCCCAGTTGCATGCAATAATTCAAAACGCATTTCAAGGTGGGATTAGATTAATATGAAATATGATTCTTGAATCAGATAACTGTCTCTTCTTGTTTTCGTCCTCTGCATATTTTCTCAGAGCTAGAAATTTGATCAATAAACATGACATCGTTCTGTGTTCTGTTAAACTACAAGATCAGGAATAGATTATGAGTGGAGTTGGATATTTCGAGCTAAGAAGGACATGGTTTCAATTTTCAGTTTTGATGGGTGGGGTTTGACGATTTATTAATTTGGTTTAGAAATGACAAATTCATAGATCTTTTTCCATATAAATGTTCCTTTCATTTATGAGCTGATTGTAATATTTGGGAACACCAAATACTACGACAATCGAGCTGGTTGTGTAGAAGATGTATGAAGATAATAGGATAGGATACATTCGGCGTCCCTTACTGAGGTGCATGCATATGTACATTCTTTTGAATTAAATTTCATTAGAAAAATAAAATATCACAACTTTCTCAAACATCTTCTCTTCTAGAAAATTCTAAACACTCAAACATAGTGTGAATTTAGTTGTTATCAGAAATGAGGATTGAAGTCAGTTTGTTTAGATGGGCGGTGGAATGAGTTCAATCAACTCGGTGTTCATATAGGCTATAGAGTGTAGTCGAGATAATTAAACCATCTGCAGAACCTGATTGCTGATTCAATAAAAAACTTAAATGTTAAGTGAAACTGCAGTGGAACTAGGGAAGCCTCTTATAATAGTAAAACTACTTTATTATGACAAACTTAACGACAGATACGCCTTTTAGCACCTAATAATGGAATATTAATTTCTAATCACTCTCTTCAATAGGTCTTTAGGAATTCTGTATATAATATTCTCAGATTTAGGTCTGTCCCAATAATGAAGCCTCATTTTTCTTTACATAAAATCATAAAGAGTGCAAGCTTGCCTTGCATCACTAGTTGCTGCTTCTGCTGCAGCACCATCTGCAGGCATGAGAGGAAGAAAAAAAAGCATGTGCTGCTGCCTCCTGCACTTAGTTTCTTTTTTATAATTTTCACTGCATTCCTGCTTTCATTTTCCTCCCTGGGATTGTTGAACTCACCAGCTTCCTTGTATCTGCAATTATTCATATACTAAATAATTAAAGTAAGAAATTTGGCTATATTAATTTATGATTATTAGATACTTTTGTATATTATTGTAAGCTGTAGAATATAATGTAAAATGAATTTAGAAGATGAAGAATGAATAAAGTGTGGTTGGCTGAGCATGTTGTTCTCTGCCACAGCAGAAGATAGGAGATGAGAGGAGGTTCTTACTGAATAAATTAATTCAATCCTAATCCTAACAGACACTCTGTTTGGGAAGTAGTCTCTGCATTATCCTTGATCATAGCAGTGTCAGTTGAAATTGACACAGAGTCGACGACAGTCCTCAAACATGGTTTATTACTGGAGAAATATGGTTATAGGAACCGGATTAAAACAATCAACAAATAGATAGAGGAAAAATTGAGTCATAATTGGATGATAATTTAGTTGGGGCGAATCCGGGAAGTAGCACTAAGATTATGAAGTCATGCCTCATTTTGATAGAATTGAATTCAGTGGAAGGAAGGCCTAGAAAACAATAGAGAATTATTAACATGATTCTGACATACAGCGTAGTACTAGATAACTACTACGTATTATATGCAAACAATATATAGCTTGTTGAACATTGATTGTCTTCAGCTGTCTGCTTCTTACAGATATTGTTGGCAATACATGAGTGAATTGTTCTTGTCAACACTCAATATCAGTTACCAATGGTGTTGCTGCAATTGGAAATTGCATCATCTGGAAACTAAAGTTATGTTGAGGGAGCCATTTATGTTAACCCATTGACCAGCTTTGTCAAGTGGCGCCTGGCTAGCTGTTCCCAGGATTGCTGCTATTCAAGTGCAGAGTTTCTTCTCTCTCTGTGTCCTTCATTGAAAGAAACATACTGAGTCTGTGCAAATCTTTTACATTTGTAAGTCGCAAAAATGTGATTCAAAATCTACCTTGGACTGGGAGGAGAAGTTGAAGGATGTGTAGTGAGCCTCGGATGTTCTATCAAAACCAAATGCTATGTCTGAATTAGGAATGTTGCTCAATGTGGGCTGAACTGGCTGGTTCGAAGAGTTCCTGTGATTCGAAATTTCAAAGGAAGGTTGAACTGATGGTTCTTGGTTTAAGGGAAAAGCGACTGGACTGGTGGTATTCATCATATCACTACCCCCACCATAACTGGTTCCTTCATGAGGCAGATGTTTTGGTTGGGTTACCCCTGGCATGCATAACGGATGCAAGCTCACTCCATTTCTCATCGATAACATCTGTGACAACAAAAGCAGAAATGGAAAATCAATAAATGCATCCTGGTCATTTGCTTGCGTGAAGTCTTGTCTTAGGTGATAACATGAAAAGGAATCATAAATACTTCATACATTATCACACCAAAGCATATTTAACAAATCAAACTTCTACCATGACATTATTCTACGTAGTATCAATGACCATAATATTCATATTTTCCATGCACTTATTTAATTATCATGTTGTTTTGGATACAATAAGCACCCTAGCACAAATCGATATTCATAGGTTAAGTGGTCTTTGGAGCAATAACTATAAGCATTTCATAGTATCAGTAGCATACGAGCATGTTTAGTTTCCCCATTTGATACTCGTTGTTCTTCATGGTAAACTAATTTATGTTCATGTACGTAAAACATGTGCAAACTTGAAGGTCTCTCGAGTATTTAATTCACATGAGCACCAATTTCAACTCGTGCTAGCATGCTTATAAATTATGATGACTAGCACACATGATTTCATAATCCAGAGTTTGAAATTTGAAGCACATACATGTCATCAACCGTCACATGAAGAAACAATTGGTTACTGTCAAAATAACAGTTAGTGTCTGGAAGAAGAGTTGTGCATCAAACAAATCTAAAGATAATACAACAGCATTGAGGCAGATCAACACGTGGGGAGGAAAAGAAAAGGGAGCATCTACAGAGCAGCCAAAATTTTGCAACTATCTTTTTTCTTGTTGCACAATACATATAAGGCAACTTCAAGTAGCTCAACTATGCTAAGTTATGGGGAGTACTAGTGACCACCATAACAGTTGACAGCTATCTCATATGAAATCAAAACATATGAAATTCGTGATAACAAACATGTTCAAAGCAATCAGCATTGTTGACTTTCAATGCAATCCAATGGACGTTCAAAGATGAAGTGATAAAAAAAACTCAAATGAGAACATATATTATTACTTTGTTTCTCTATAAGAGCTCAAGACCTACCTGCACCTGTAGCTGAAGCTGCTTGAGGTATTCAATAGCTTCATCCAGCATCGATGCTTTGTCACTCTGTAGAATTCAGAATAACACACCGATGAACACCCAATTCACCGGTCCAGACAAAATTGGCAAACAAGGTACCTTATTCGAATTTGGAATGAGTTTCTGCAAGGCTTTCAGCTTCTCGTTTATCCTGCTCCTTCTCCTCTGTCAACAAAATAATTCAGAAGAATCACTAATCAAACCCTACCCACACATCACAACCACCAACTTCAAAACAAAACAAAAATCTGAAATCAAAATGTAACCTTCTCCGATAAATTATGAACCTCAGCAGCTCTGCTCCTTTTTGATGAAGATCTAGACTTCACTGGATTGCTACGCACTTCAGACGCTCCAGCACCGTTCTGATCGTAGTTCAGACAAAAAACAAAAACAAAAGTTTCTTCAGATAGACAGTCACAGTGTTAATTTTGTTCCAAAAATCAGAATAAAAAAAAGACTAGAATGTAATCACCTCATTATCAAATCTGAACTCATTCGAACCATTCTCCAACCGAAACTCCCTATCCGCCTGATCCTCAATCGACAGACCATCTACAAACGAAAATCCCTTTCTGCTCACGTCATCTACTCCCGTCGCGAAATAGCCTCCCGGTTGTGCAAAATTGATCCCCGACGACGGCGCAATGAAAGACGACGGTCCAATTCCCATCCGCGTCACTCCATCCCTCCCTACACCGACTGAATTCTGTAAATCTATGGAAATCTGCAATCCTTCCGGTACGGATGCGAACGAAGACGACGCGTGCTTGCCTCTGTAAGGCATGCAACTGGAGGAGGCTGTGGAAGGATGGAGAAACTGCTGAAGAAAGGAAGATAGGTCTTCCGATTCTAGCGGGAGCGATGCGGAAGATGAAGATGGCGTCGGAGAACACGCATTTGAACCGTACAGATCTGCCATTGCTGATACAGCATAAAGCAGTCGAAATGTCAAAAATTATCTACTGTAAAATCTCAGCCGGAGATCCGAGCATTTCACCGTCGCCGTCGCCGACGTCGTCGTCTTCTTCTTCTTCTTCTCTCTGGATTTCGATTTCAGCTTTTGTGTGTAAAGTGAGGGTTTAAAAGGTTTAAGCAGAGATTTTGTAAGCGAAATTCCACCCTTCCCTCCCGCCTTAATCCTGATTATTAATCTGACCCTGATATTTTAGTTATTTATAATCTCGACGCTATAGTTTTTCTAATTACGATTGAGGGGTTAAAAGTTAAATCCATTGGGAGTTGTTTTGTACTGCATCATTTGGCATTGAATGGTCTTTCAGAAGGTGAAGGACATGTAGTAAGAAGAGGCCGAGGGTGGGCTGGATTGTTTCATAGGGACTTGAACCTTGTGATTGTGAGGTCATATTCCAACCTACTACGTACCCTTTAAAATATTGTAACAGAATGACAACTTCGTCTCAATATAGTTTTCTACGTACCAAGTAATTCTGACCTTTTTGAGTTTTCAATATGCAACTAAAGACATTCTCATAACACCAACACCAACACCATGAGCAATTGTTGTTTGTTAGGAGGATGTGTTGCGATAAGATCTAATGTCATTACTACATCTTAAATTCAGAACGAGAGTGACAATAATATTTTATCTTGCATGCATACCTCTTCCTTACGGTAACTGTTACACATGTTCTAAGAAAACATTTAAAAAGAATCGAGCAACTTCGATCCATTTTATATCATTCAATTTGAGAGGCAGTGATAAATAACAAATTATTTAGCAGAAAAGTAAAGATCTGTTGAACTCCGATCTCTTTCGCCCCATAAATTATAAATACACATCCTTATGAACACGCATCCAAAATTCAAATTTGTAACGTGATCATTTACAAAATTCAATTAGAATCTTTTTGATGCAAACTAAATAATAGAATTTGATAGAATTTGGAATTGAGATGAACTGAGATTGGGATAATAAGAATTTGAGTTAGGAAAATAGATGAATTAGAACTTGAGGCGAGGAAGAGTAGACTAAGATGAAGAATAGATGTTTTTGTTAATTCATTGACAATGTCGTCATTGTTTGAACTTAAAATAAAAACTCACCCATGATGATCACTACTCCTACAAGTTCTACACGTTACTAACCTACGTACAACTCCATCTACCGAAACAACTCCACGCTATTCTTTTCCTAACACTTTGACAAATTCTTTCTACTAAATAGCAAGCCAAAGCTCATACTGCTTCTTCTTCTTCTTGCACGTGTCCCCCACTTTTCCATAAGTCTTGTTTGGGTTTTGGTGATCGTAACACTTTCACATTAATACTGTGTGTGTGTGACACTACGATCTTTAGAATGCAACTCCGCAAGTAACAACCGTGATGTTGTTAAAATCTTCACATGCTCAAATCGATTGTGTTTGTGTAACTAACCAAAACGTGAGCAAGCGCCTACTCTATTAAGCATTGAAAATTAACACATGTTGTGATTTAAATTCTCATCTCATCTCATCTTTGATGACAAAGATAAACTATATTGAGTATTGATATCTCCCTTTCTTTAGAAAAATGATTGGGGGTCGCGATGTCATATCTGATAAATACGGGCTGCTTATGTAATATAGTGAAAGTTGATTGACTGAAATATATATATATATATATATATATATATATATAAATAAAAAAAGTAAAAAGTTGAAGTGGTTGGGTGGGAAAAAGTCAGAAATCTGTTGGCTGGCATGGTGTGGGGGCCCAGCATTATTTATCCAATGAGGGAGACGTAAAAGGGTATAAATTGAATAGGCGTAGCGTAGCGTAGCCCAACGACACGAAACATGTCGAGAATTTATTACTTACAAAAAGCGTAAAAAAGAAAAGAAAAACAAAACAAAAAAGTGGGTGCCATTCCCTAGGACGAGAATCCGTAGGAAATACTCTAAAAAATTAAAGTCACTTTATTTTAGGTCAGTAGGGTGTGAGAAACATGCATCTGTTTTATTTTTGTCAATTTTACTGCTTCTGATTCAATAATCAATACGTACGTACTACATTTATAAATATAAAAAAATCGTTTATTCTTCATATTCTACTCGAACACATCCAATGTTTAATTCTTGTAATTTCTTTTCTTGCAACATATGATACTCTGCAAATAATATATTATTTGTAAAAGAGTGCGGTTCAGGTACAAATCGATTTATATATAAAAATTACAAATCGAATTTTAAGCTGACACGTGTCCCATTTAGTCGAAATCCCGAACAAACATACGGAGAGGTATTATAGTCATTCCAAACGAAGGGATATAAATCGAATAATGTTATTTTCAATTTAGTCCACGAGTTGTTAATGATCAGACTTAAACTTGGAAATGATCAAACTTAAAAAACAGCAATGATCAGACCTAAAAATAATGATCAGACTTAAACCAGTAATGATCAGACTTAAAAAACAATGATCAGACTTAAACAGTTAATGATCAGGCTTAAAAAACAATGATCAGACTTAGATTGATAATGATCGGACTTAAAACAGTAATGATCAGACTTAAAAAAACAATGATCAGACTTAAACAGTTAATGATCATACTTAAATAGTTAATGATCATACTTAAAATTGATAATGATCAGACTTAAAATTGACAATGATCAGACTTAAAATTGATAATGATCAGACTTAGAATTGATAATGATCAGACTTAAAGATGGTAATGATCAGACTTAAAATGGTTATGATCAGACTTAAAATGGTTATGATCAGACTTAAAATTGATAATGATCAGACTTAAAGATGGTAATGATCAGACTTAAAATTGGTAATGATCAGACTCAAAGATGGTAATGATCAAACTATAAATTGATAATGACCAGACTTAAAAATGGTAAATGATCAAACTTAAAATTGATTATAATCAGACTTAGAATTGATAATGATCAGACTTAAAATTGATAATGATCAGACTTAAAATTGACAATGATCAGACTTAAAAATAGACAATGATCAGACTTAATATTGATAATGATCAGACTTAAAATTGACAATGATCAAACTTAAAATTGATAATGATTAGCCTTAAAATTGACAATGATCAGACTTAAAAATAGACAATGATCAGACTTAATATTGTAAATGTTCAGACCTAAAATTGAGATTGATCAGACTTAAAGAGAGTGATCAGACTTAAAATTCATAAGTAAAAGACTACAAATTGAGAATGATCACACTTAAAGAGAGAATGATCAGACTTAAAACTGGTAACTAAAAGACTACAAATTGAGAATGATCAGACTTAAAGAGAGAATGATCACACTTAAAACTGGTAACTAAACGACTACAAATTGAGAATGATCAGACTTAAAGAGGGAATTATCAGACTTAAAATTGATAACTAAAAGACTACAAATTGAGAATGATCAGACTTAAAGAGAGAATGATCAGACTTAAAACTGGTAACTAAAATACTACAAATTGAGAATGATCAGACTTAAAAATTGTAGCAAATTTTACTGTAGCAAAAGTCAAATTTTACTGTAGCAAAGTCAAATTTTATTCAAAATGATCAGACTTAACGCATGCTGATCAGACTTAAAAACGTACTGTAGCGAAAGTCGAATTTTACTGTAGCAAAAGTAAAATTTTATTCAAAATGATTAGACTTAACGTATGTTGATCAGACTTAAAAACGTACAGTAGCAAAAGTCGAATTTTACTGTAGCAAATTTGAGGACGATTATACCCCTTCTATCTTTTATGTATTTTTAAATAAGTCCGCGTGTGTTTTTTTTATTTAAAAAACGAACCCAAATGATATGAATTTTGATTGGTCGATTTTTACAAGTGTCATTTTTTTTTATGTGTTTGTAGTTTTTATTTATAATTTTGGTTTGTATTTGATCCAATTCCTTTGTAAAAAATATAAATTAATAACAGTTCTTAATTTGATCATTTGAACGGATAAGATTAAATTCCATCATATGGTTAATTTTTCGGCGGCAAATTATAAAATACTTTTGACAAACTATGTCGTACTTTTGGTTTTTCGACGACTAATTATAATCCAGTTTTGACGAATTTTATATTTTGCACCAAAATTATGCTTTACATGATCTTTCCTCTCAATAACATAATATTTCAATTTAAGGAGATCCTAGTTACATAAAATTATAATATATAAAAATGAGTACTAAACATTAAAAGAATAAAAAATATGCAAATTAATATTTAGGAATAATAGATTCAGATATGATACAGTAAAGCTTTCTTTCTTCTTAATACGTACATAATTATGTATCCTATATTTATTAGACCCCAAAAAGCTTCAATATTTAGGTCCAAAGGAACAACAAGAAGTTGTTAATGATGGAGAGAACGCAAAGGAATTCCTATTACTTTGAGTAGTCGCTTTTGTAAGCAATCTACTAGTTTTAGGTTCCACATTTTAAGTACCTTGACCATAACTTACTTATCCGACAACAAGATAAGATAATATGATATCACCAGCTCTTCATGATCTCATTCCAAGTTGCATAGTTGACAACAATGGTATAAGTAATAACACCTTCCCCTACGCAAAAGAATTCATACCATACACATTGCCCCTATTCAAGTCATGACTACGGCTGAGCATTGTTCGGTAAATTCCGAATTTATCGATTTAATTTACCGAACCGACTCAATTCGGTTCGGTAAATTCGGTAAACGGTAAATTTGGTAATTTACCGATCGGTAAATCGGTAAATTTTTGTCGGTAATCGGAATAGATTTTCTAATTCGGTAATTTACCGATTTACTGAATAAGAATTTTTTATTATTAAAAAATAAATTTTTTTTAAATGAATTATTTGTTTAAACTTCAAATTTTAATAAATTTTAACCCACAATTTTTGAAAACTTTTGTGATTTAATTGTGTATATCAAAATTATGAATTATCTTTGTGGTTTTTTTGTTATTAGAGGATTATTTATTATGTTTTAATAATTTTAAAATTACTCTCGGTAAAATTCGGTAAATTCGGTTAATTCCGACAATTTACCGAATTTACCATTTTACCGAAAGTCGGTAAAATAAAATATTTGGATCGGTAAATTCGATAACGGTAAATTTGGTAACGGTAATTTCGGTAATTTACCGTCTTCACTCTTCACACCCCTAGTCATGACATACATTTGTCTGATTGAATGGACTTTCGTTATATTAACGAAAATGCGATATATGTCTGCAAGACTATCCGAGAACTGTATAACGATGATGACATAGCATAATGTAGTATGCGAAGTAGAAGGCCGGCCTAGGATGTGTTCCTCCAAGGCGCGTTAAATGTACAAATGTGGGTGGAGGGAAGTGGCTCAGTTCACTTTGATGAAGAGGCCGCGGCTTTGCAGACGGGGCATAGATTTTTTAGCACCAGCCATTGCTTGATGCAGTTGGTGTGGTATTCATGTCCGCAGTCGAGAGCTCCCAGGTCCTCTCCTTCTGCATATTCCTCCTACCAAGACGGTCATGTTGGAAACAGGCTCAGCTACGTGGTAATATTGATGTTTGTGAAATATTAAAAACTGATATTTTTAGAAAATCGTTACCTGACATATGGGACATGGCTCAGGATTTGGCTTGTTGGATTCGACAGTGGATGTGTACTTATTATGTTTCAGGCATTTCATTATTGCTTCTTCACTCAAGCCAGTTTTCACATCGCCAATGCGCTCTCCCAGCTCAAGGAGTTCCTGCACTCACAACAAATGTGATACACGCGACTAACAAACAGATGGGGAAGAAGAAGAAAATATACTTAAAGTCACAGCAGCCAGTTTCTACCTCGTAGCTCATATTATCGACATCGAGCCGCATATCCCTGTGCTGGTCATGAATGCTACCCAAGGCAGAAAGCAAAGACTGCCTGACATTGACACCATCCTAAACATATAAATAAACAGAGATCAGATGTTGTATTTGACCTTGAATCATTTCAGTTGCAAGGAAATCCAGATATCATGTCATCAGAGGTTCGCAAAGGACATCATTTATACCAAGAAGTAACGTTTTTCATAAATAAATAAATAAAAAGTCCAATTTATCCTGTTAAATACTTCATCACATCACCAGTGATTCACAGCTCTCAGTGTCAAAATTAATATCTTAAGCTTAGAACCATTTAACTAGGGAACGGAACAAGAATCTAGTAACTTAAAAATCTAACCTCAAGTGGTTGAATATCCATGCCACTGCGGTATATAGCAAGAATGTGCCTCGCCTGCGAGGGTCAAACTAATAGTATGAAGTCACATGATCACTTCAACCAAGGCTAAATGGCAAATCATGCATATACATTGAAACTATCTAATGCCCCAAGTAACCCCGGACATTTTCAAATTTAGTCACACGCGATGGCGTGTTCCTGAAGGAGTGAGAGGGATATCATTTCCTTTGAAATAGGAAAGAAAGCTTGTTCCTTCCTAATGTCCCTAAGGCTGCACTTAAATCGATCATAGTAACAAAGCAAATGTAACCCTATAAGGGGCACATATAATTTACCACCTCTTCTCAACCATTTCTCATTGAAACCTCAGATTCAGCAAATGTGTAAAAGTACCGATTCATCTAATCTAATCTAATCTAATCTCATTTCCTTTTATTTTTGTTTCACTAGAGTCTACTTTCTCAGCACAACACATTAACCAATTAACTTAAAGACGTTAATGTGGAAAATATGGCATGATAATCAAAAGAGAGGACCCGCTGTGAGTTGAAGGAATGCCAGAAAGAAGGCATAGTGATGGAGAGCGTATGAAATGATTATTAGAGATGGTTAAAAATGATTGGGAACTCACCTGAGAAAGAACCCTCTGCCTAGTTTCAGTATCAAATGGATAGGTTGTAGAATTGGGACCGGTGGTTCCAGTATTGGAACGATTGCGTCCAGATGTCTGTAATAATGTTGCTCTTTGTTCTGCCCTAGATTGCAAACTTATACCCTGACCAGGATTAGAGGCTCCCTGTGAGGAATCAACAGCAAGCAATGCCTGCCTGATTTGCTCCGATCTACGTCGACGATTGTCAGTACTAGCGAGAATAGGCGCAGGTTGGGGAAGACTTGGTAATGGATTTGAAAGCGAGCCACGAGCAATATTCTCAGGGATAACTGCATTCCGTCTATAATTTCTTGATCTAACCGGTGGTGCAATTACAGGAAGCTGTAACCTCTGTGGGGAATTCCTTGACCCCATGTCTTCTATTTGGATAATTCCCGTAACGGAGGTAGAACCTGAGGAGGTCCTTGGTATAATGGTTGATGCATTACGGTGCCTGGTCAACTGAACACTTTGTTGTGGTGTCACAGGGTAATGGACTGACATTGAACGGTTCTGAACGTTTGAACATTCTCGAACTGCTTGTGGTGGCGGTAGAAGTAACCGTGGACGATGAATTACCGGATGGTTATTATGTCTGATAGCCGTGCTAGATGAAACAGAATTAGCAGATACAGAATCGTGCAGGGATGTGCTTGTTCTTATCTGAACATTTTCTTGCATGTTTTGAGCTCTTCCTGCTGTCCCAAATTCAGAAGGATTATCAAATAACGAACTCCTTGAAGGATGTACAGCTTCAGAACTCAAAGTCCCTGAAGAACTCAAAGTCCCTGACGAGCCAGGACCACATATATTTGCAGAAGTCGGTGTTGCCTGCAAGCCACTGCAACTAGAAATGTGAACATATCTTTTACTTGCACTAGCTGAAGACTCATCACGACTTCCCTCGGGGGATTTTCTTTTCAAAGATGAATGACTAGTCACTGCTGTCAACTCTGGTCTATTGTCGTTATCTTCTCTAAAAAGGCCACCGGTTCGAAAAAGATCCATCGAAGGATAGGCATATGAACTAGCATGCTCAGTACTCGTTAGTCCTGAAGACGTCAAATTTGTAAGGGAGTCCCTCGTGCCATTTTCACTTGTGGGATTTCGCACAACTACCGGCCTAATTAAGTTATGATTGCTTCCGTGTGTGCTGCTTTCATTACTATTGCCCCGATAAGTTCCAAGGATAGGCGGGCATGGCCGATTGTTCGAACCTGTACCTACTCCAGCATTAACGTTTGAAGATATCCATCCATTCGGTATTGGTTGATCAATGTAATCACTTCCAGTTTTCATATTACTAGAACTCGACTGACCTAGATTCAATCTTTCAGCATTCCATCCGGGTTGACCAACAGTGCTGTGATGAGAAGCACCTGTATCATTAGTTATTGGAATAAAGTCAGGCAACTGCTGCATTAGAGGATTTTGCTCATGATGCCACCATAATGGGCTATTTGAAATGGGACGACTTGACATAAATCGCCCTTCAAATTCCAAGACTTCAGGCAAATGACCAGTAGCACCTCGTTGTCCTTGCATAGCGTCAGTTTTGAGAAGTCCTATTACTTCTTCATGCTTCTGCATAAATCTCCGAAAATATATATACAGCTGACCTGAAAACATGATAAAACTTATCACACGTAGGAACGAATATTGCTCAAAATGAAAATCCTTGGATATATAATTAAACACTGGATATGTGTCAACACTGGAAACAGGCCAAAATAGAACAAAATACATGGGATATATTCATGAGTGGAAACGAAAGGAGCCAAGTTGTCTCGCCATGTTTAAAAAAAATGCCAACAGATCAAGAGCCTCTGCAAACCACGACACAACACTTTGGTTCAAAATTTGATTTAATTTCTCTAAAACATTGCTGAGAAATTAATAGAGTATTAACATACAAACAAATAAAGATTTCACCACATGTAAAATTGTAAATCAATCTAAGAAGATGCAACTCAGTCCAGTTACTAGACAACAATGTCTTTCATCTGCTAAAATTACATGTTCGAAGGTTGAGCGATAGGACAGATCAGCACAAGACCTACATCATTAACAAGCCAACAAATTCATCACATAAACCATTAGCCTACTATTACTACAAAATTTAGAAAAATCCAACATGCATTTAGCAGATAACCACTTCAAGATTCAACAAAATTGAACTGGGGAGCCCAGAATCAATCACATCATCAAGGCAACAATCACCAAATTCAACAGTATACTCCACCAAAGGGGCAACAAAAACAAAAAACCCAACTTTTCATTCCCAACTATCAAATGCCAAGAAACCCAAACATGATCGGCAAGAGTCGACATATTGAAAAAAAAATTAAACAAACGCAGATGAATCAGAATTCGAAAACTGAATGGAAAAATTGCGTACCCTGTGAACCTGAGGAGTGCTGAGATGATTAGTGAAACGGAGGTATATGATAAAGGAGCCCTATTTGGAGAAGGAATGTAAATAAGTGAGAAAGAAATTTGTATATATATATATATAGTTAAGATGGAGAGAACGGAAGGTCAGGTTTTTAATGTTTGAAGTTTTTAATGTTTGTTTTTTCCGATTATTATTATATGATTTGGTTTTAGTAGTTTGAGTTTATCACAAATTTCCAAAGACAACATTAATCAATAAAGAAAACAACTACAATAATTAAAATTTGAGTATTCAAATCTCAATTCAATTCGCGAAAAGGGGTTTGGTCGAGTGGTTTGAACTCTTGACATATTTGTCAAGAAGTCAATGGTTCGATTCAAGTATCAAATCCGGGTTGATGCCGTGCGTGGCCTGTGCTCCAAAAAGTCAAGTCTTCGTATGTACCGGATTGAGTTCTCATGCAATATGTATTAAGATGTATTCGTATGATAATTGATATGTATGAAATGTAATAAATCACTATCAAAATAAAATCTCAATTCAATTCATGTAAGGAAATTACTGAAAAGGAATTTTTTTATATATATATAGGAAAGTGATATTGTCCTTATTTCTTTTTTTTATATGAGAATATTGTCCTTATTTCTTATTAAAGAATTTGTGTGTGACAGTCTTTCTTAACATTCTATGTTTTGTTTTGTTTTGTTAGTTTTTCATAATTTATTTTCTTAAGGCATGTGAATTTTTTTTGATGCAATCATCAAATATTTGTTTATTAATAGATTCCTGAATTAAAATAGACATTACAGACTTGCAAAACATTTAAACGTTTCTGATATGGTCTTGTGGCATAAGAAAAAGTATATATTGTTGTTTTGTATCGTCGGCTCTTTTTAAATTACAATGCATCAAAATTTTAATCAAAATAAAAAAAAATTGATAATGCGTTTTACATCTCATACATATCAATCAACATACGAATACATTTTATACATATTGCATGAGAACTTTTTTTTGGAGCACATGTTATGCACGGCACCACCCGAATTTGATACTTTAATTGTGTCCATTGAAGCACATCCACGCGCACATGGAAGGAATATAGACGAGGTAGCAGCGCCTTCCTGTGGGATACAATACGTCTACGAGAGACGAATACAGCTACGCGATGAAGGAACAACACGTCCACGTCTCACGAAAGTGAGGAGAAATATGATACTCAGTGGGGAGTCGAACCATTGACCTCTTGACAATTTTTAAGTGTTCAAGCCACTCGACAAACACCTCTTTCACAATTTTTTTTAAAATAAATTTCCGAACGTCAAACATTACAATAACATCATTATTAAATTGCTTTAATCATGTATGCATAACCCAACAATTTCATCCTAAACTCTAAACTTACTAAATTTGTTTTTTTGTTGATGTTTACTAAATTTTTGGTTCGTCTCTAACAACCCGTATATATGTTTTGAATTATTTTCAATGGAATTCTTGGTTGAGTAAACAATTTAATTATAGTATAATTAAGGTATAATTTATTTTTTATTATGGAAAATAAAAAGGTAATTGGAGAAGGTAATCGGATAAGGACGAAAGTGGAATATAGGAATTTCTTTTTACGCATCAAGAAAGCAACCTCTCCACAAAATTGTGAAAAAGAAAATGACACGGTAATGTTTGAATTCTTGATCTTACTATTATAAGAGTGTTCTTACCAATTCAACAACCGCATTGTTGGCAGGAATACATAAAATTGAACAGATCAATTTGTGCCTTTGATTAGTAAAATGTTTAAAATGAATGGGTCGGGCCAGGTATTGATTCTGAAATCTTCCCATGGTAAATGAGATGTTGTTCTGGTCGGGTGCAGAACAATATCTAGAACAACTTATGCGAAATATAATTGTAGTGCGGAAAATAAAGGACACGCAAAGTTGTTACCCAGTTCGGCGTTAACGAGCCTACGTCTGGGGGCAGACCCCTGCCCAGTGGATAGCAATTCACTATTGATGAGTTTGAGTACAGGATCTTACGTTTACAGAATCCCTCTTAAACTACCTGAGCCTCGGCCACTCTAGCAATTGCACTCTAGGTCTCCCCCTAGATCTTTGCTCCCGCTCCGTATCCACCAGTGAGATTCTCCGTGAGAATCAGCGCCTTCTCCCGAATGTGCAGGTTGAACAATTGTGCTTGAGCCTTCAGCTTGTTCCACGATCAATCTGCTGAGCACCAGTGCAGATTGAGTCCGAGCGCCTTTGAGTAACCAGTGACGGTTAACTCTCCAGCCGAGCGTCGTTAATAACCAGTTACGATTAGTTCACCGCCGTAAGCCTCCTCCTCCTTTCATTGAGTGTGAGCGTGATTGTTTATCTCCGTGAGTGCTTCTAATAACCGAGTATTAGCACTCCTTATATAGAGCGGTCGAAACCCTAGAGTGATTAGGGTTTTCGAGATTAAACCGCCTATATCTATTAGGAAATCTTTCCTAATCTTTTGCGCATATCTTTGTAGATAATCTTCCAAAATACATCTTCAATCTTGAATAGGCAATCTTCGATTATCTTCATAGCTAAGATAGCTTTATGCGCAAGCAACTCCTAACTGACTTTGTGATATCTTTGATATGCATATGCACCGACTTGCCAAATCTGATCTCGGAAATATCCTCAGGCGAAGTTGTGCTACGTCGGCTGAGACAAGTTTCCAAATCTGAATTTTGGAAACTTCCATCTTCTGTCCACTGATGTGCAACCGCCTTGATCTTCCAACGGTCGGCTAGGTTTCCTAAACTGAATTAGAAAACACTTCTTCTGCTTCAACTTGTTCCAGGGACAGTTGTCTCACCTAGTCTAGAACATCAGCTAGAACAACTATTCTAAGTTTGGCCAAACTACATGCCATAAAACTAACAATCTCCCTCTTGATATTTTTTGGCAAAACTATCTACTGTAAACTACCTGCACTACTATTACAGTTGAATCTTTGAGGAGATTTCAAACTCCCTAGCTGTGCTACTTACTAAGCTACCAACCGAATCTTTGAGGAGATTTCAAACTCCGAACAAAATTAAGCGCACAAAGAATCTTTTAAAGAGGGTTCAAACTCCGAACAAGACAACCAAAAAAAATGCACAGCTGAATCTTTTAAGGAGCTTTCAAACTCCGATTTTACTCCCCCTTTTTGCCACAAAAAGACAAGTTAAGAGATGGCGACACCGAATATTATCGAAACTTTAAGACGCTCGCCCTTCCTGCTAGGTCAACCTTTTATACATATGACAAGCGAGCTCGTGTTGACCACTTTGTGCTGGAACAACTTAGTTGTCGATAACACACAGACCAAGTGAGGATCTCAGTGTTTCGAATTGCAGGTTGTCTAAGGCTTTTGTGAAGATGTCCGCCAGCTGCTTTTCGGTAGATACATGGGTCAGGGTGATTACCTTTTTATCTTCTATCTCTCGAATGAAATGATGCCTGATGTCGATATGCTTTGTTCTAGAGTGTTGCACTGGATTCTTGGATATGTTGATAGCACTCATGTTGTCACAGTAGAGAGTCATCACATCTTGTTTTACTCCGTATTCTTCTAGCATCTGTTTCATCCATAACATTTGGGTACACGAACTTCCGGCAGCAATATATTCTGCTTCAGCCGTGGATAGAGATATACTGTTCTGCTTCTTACTGAACCAAGACACCAGGTGGTTTCCAAGAAAGAAACATCCTCCAGACGTACTTTTACGATCCTCTGCATTCCCAGCCCAATCTGCATCGCAATACCCTACTAAGTAGGAATTAGTGTCCTTAGTATACCACAGCCCATAATCGGCTGTTCCACAAATATATCTGATAATTATCTTCACATTCATTAGGTGACTCTCCTTGGGATTAGCTTGATATCTGGCACATACTCCAACTGCATGAGCAATGTCTGGTCTACTGGTTGTTAAGTATAACAGGCTCCCAATCATACTTCGGTACATAGTTTGATCTACCTTTGCACCAGCTTCATCCTTTGTAATCTTAACGTGATTTGCAGCATGGGTTCTTTTGTGTGTTGCTTTTTCGAGATCAAACTTCTTGATCAGGTTCCTAGCATACTTGCTTTGAGAAATAAAGATGTCATCCGCCTTCTGTTTGACTTGAAGACCAAGAAAGTAAGACATCTCTCCCACCATGATCATCTGGAATTCGTTCTGCATTTGTTGGACGAATTTATCGATCAGCTTCTGGTTGCTTGAGCCGAAGACAATATCATCAACATAAATTTGAGCAATGATAAAATCTGATCATGTGTGTCTCACAAACAACATCTTGTCCACTCCCCCGCGCACATAGCTGTGATTGATTAGGAATTCAGTGAGCCGCTCGTACCATGCTCTGGGCGCCTGTTTGAGACCATAGAGAGCCTTCTTCAATCGATACACAGAATCGGGATGATGAGGGTCTTCAAAACCCTTTGGTTGAGCCACATATACTTCTTCATTTAGTAGCCCATTCAAGAATGCACTTTTGACATCCATCTGGAACAATTTGAACTTAAGATGACATGCTAGAGCAAGAAGTAGACGAATGGCTTCTAAGCGAGCAACTGGAGCAAAGGTTTCATCAAAGTCTATACCCTCAATCTGAGTGTAGCCTTGAGCCACAAGACGAGCCTTATTTCTGGTTATGTTTCCGTGTTCATCCGACTTGTTCTTGAAAATCAGCTTTGTCCCAATAACGTTAACACCATCCGGTCGTGGAACAAGATCCCAGACATCATTTCGCTAGAATTCTCCGAGTTCTTCTTGCATGGCGACAACCCAGTATTCATCATTGATGACTTCTTTGATGTTTTTGGGCTCAATAGTAGATATGAAACACGTAAAACCAGCTAATTGACGAAAGTTAACTTGTTTACCTCTGGTTTGTACGCCATCCGTGGGATCACCAATCACTTCACTGACAGGATGATATTTTTCAACAGCTCTTGAAGGCTGAAGGATACGAGGAGAAGCAGGGGGTGTTGGATCAGTTCCTGTGTCAACATCCTCATGTGATTGATGGTCATACGTCTCTGGATGCTTTGGATCTTTATCTGTGGCGATCTCCTTGTCAGGAGAATTGACTGCAGGTTGTTCTGGATGAGGTGGGACATCATCATCATCTCCAGAATTTGTCTCAGGAGTCTCTGGCACAACATCTTGCACGACAACATTGATAGATTCCATGACGACTCCAGTGCGTTTGTTGTAGACCCGGAAAGCCCTGCTGTTGGTAGAATATCCCAGAAAGATCCCTTCATCACTTTTAGGGTCCAGCTTTTGCTGATACTCACGATCTCTGAGAATGTAGCACTGGCTTCCGAAGATATGGAAGTACTTGACCGTGGGTTTTTTGCCTTTCCACATCTCGTAGCAAGTCTTTTCAGTGCCGGATCGAATCATCACTCTGTTTATGACATAGCAAGCTGTGTTCATAGCCTCTGCCAAAAACTTTAAGGGAACCTTCTTTGCATGAAGCATAACTGACAACACTGCCTTGTCGCGAGGCAATGTGTACAAAATTAATTTATAAGTCCGCTACTCGTGACTTTACTATTGGGTAATAAAGCGGTAAGTAGGGGTCGAACCCAAGGGAATTGGTGGAATGGTTGTTCTTTGAGGAATTTGTACAGAAAATACGTGCGATTGGGGTTGGTTGTGGTTTTAGTACTAAAAGTAATACTGAAAGTAAAGAAAGTAAATACTGAACTGAAAGTAAATACTGAAAAGTAAATTGCTGGAACAGTCGAGTTCAATATCAACCAAGCAACATACTTTTGGCACTGGCCGCACGCTATATTTCAAGCGCAATGTGTGCCAAAGTTATGTTGGATTGATGTTGAACAAGTCTGTAGTAAGCGTACGGAAATGTAAAGACTGAAAAGTAAAGTGCGGAAAGTAAATGACTGAAAAGTAAAGTGCGGAAAGTAAATTGCTGGAACAGTCGAATTCAATATCGACTAATCAACATACTTTTGGTATGGACTGATATTGAAAGGGTCTGTAATAAGCGATAGAAAGTAAATTACTGAAAGTAAATTGCTGGAAAGTAAATGTGCGGAAATTAAAGTACTGAAAGTAAATGACTAAAAATAAGCAGTTGATGATGAGACTGAAAGTAAAGTGACAGGTGATGTTTTAATCAAAGGAAAGATTCGGTTTTAGGGGCCTTGTATCATAGTCCGTTTATCATTGACCTCTAATGATCATACTAAGTGTTCAAAGATGTATCAAGGCTATTTCTAGCACTTGACTTGCCACACCGTCTAGTCCTTTTCAAGACATAGAACTCTTGTTCTAGTTGGGCTAATTCCTCCTTTCGAAGTATCTTAGCTTACGTGCATCCATTTGATCAATCATTTCCGATCAACCAAATGGTGTTTAAAAGAGGTTGAACTCCACAGATAAGCTGTGCTCTTTCGAGCCTCCACTTATCCACAGAAGTTCACGAACCCATGGAAGAGCTTTGGTCTTTCGAGCCTCCACTCAACCAATAGCGTTCTGACCTAATATATGGCACATAGAACAAGTTGAACACAAAGAGGCACTAAGAGAAGGGTCTAAAACATTTTATGATACAAGCACACCCCTTCAACCAAATGAAGGGTTTAGCTACGAATATCCATAGGGGTGGATATCATAGCTAAGTGCTTAGAAAAGTAAAGGTTTTCGAAAGACAAAAAGTAAAGGATTTTGGAAAGTAAAACTCAAAAACAACAAGAGTACTCAAGAACCAACAAGAGTACTCAAGAACAAGTAAAATAAAGACAAGGAAAGTAAAGTGTGCTGCTGGAAAGTAAGAGCTTGAAGCTCAAGAACAAGTGAACAAAGCTTGGAAATCAAGAACAAAATGTGTTTGCATTGAAAGTGAAGAGAAAGAGAGTTAAGCTCTCTTCTCTCTAAGGTAACATGGGATTTCAAACAAAAGACTAAGGACATTGAACAAAGGAGAGGGAATGTGGTATTTATAGGCAAGGGGAGAAGAGGAGAGCAAAACACATGGCAAATGAGGAGAGGAGGAGAGCCAAAGCCGCCGGTCATGAGGTGGCATCATCTCCTCAAAGCCGCCGGCCATGAGGTGGAGGTGTGAGTGGGTTGTGATATTTTCCTCCAAAAGCCATCGGTTCCCTCACAACTCCGGTTAGAGCTTGGTTGCTTCTTGGTTGTAATCAAAAGACAATGCACAAGCCTTGCACATGGGTGGCTAGACTTTGCATTGACTTGAGTTCTTGATCTTTGTTGAGGTTTGGAACAAGTCATTGGGACATGTTTGAGTGATTCCACGTTGGGTTCATGAAGGTTGTAAAGCCAGAATTTGGTCGTGGCCTGGAATGACTTGTAATCCAATTTTAGCTTTAAGAACTCTTTTTTAGCTCGTTTCATCTCTAATCCTCGAAATAGCCTGTAGAACAAAAGTGGAACTAACAAGTAAACGTTGTTAAGCCAAAGCGTCTAATTTGGTGGGTTTAACTGTCTTGATGAATCATATAAATATGGTCCATCAATAACCCGCGTCATCTCTTGTATGGTTTGATTCTTCCTTTCAACGACTCCATTCTGTTGTGGAGTGATTGGGGAAGCAAATTGTTGAGTTATCCCCTTTTTCGAGCAGAAGTCAGCAAGAGCAGCATTCTCAAATTGCTTTCCATGATCACTTCGTACTTGCACAATGTGTTCATTCTTGTCCTCTCTTTCACACTCCAGACGGGTGCATAATTGGACGAAAGCCTGAACCGCCTCGGACTTCTCCCACAGGAAGCAGGACCAAGTGAATCTGGAGATGTCATCAACACAGACAAGGATGTACCTCTTCCCAGAGTAACTTTCCACTTGCATAGGTCCCATTAGGTCGATGTGAAGTAGCTTCAGGGGCCTATGAGTGTTGATCTGAGTGGTGCTCTTGTGAGGGACTTTGATTTGTTTTCCGATTTGACAGTCTCCGCAAACAATGCTTAGTTCTCCTTGAACTTTGGGGATTCCACGAACAAGACCATCGGTGGCAATTTTCTGTAGAGTCCTTAGATTCACGTGACCCATCCGCTGGTGCCATAAGTTCATCTCGTCAGTTTTGCTTAGAAGGCACGTAGTATCGCCATTGGGTTTACCTAAGTTCATCTCGTCAGTTTTGCTTAGAAAGCACGAAGTGTCACCATTGGGTTTACCTAGATTCAGAAGATAACAGTTGTTGGAAGATCTTCGTCCAGTTAGGACTGGTTCGTTGTCCTTGTTTAGTACCACACACTCATCTTGTGTGAATTGAACATGGTGCTCTCCATCGCACAACTGACTAATGCTAATCAGATTTGCCTGTAAACCTTTGACCAAATAAACTTCTTTTAACCTGGGCAGTCCTTGAACATTTAATATTCCTTTCCCAAGGACTCTTCCTTCAACTCCATCACCGAACGTCACATTTGAACGCCCTTTGTGTTCTTCAATGTTGGTCAAGAACTCTGAATTCCCTGTCATGTGTCTTGAGCATCCACTATCAAAGTACCACTTTTCTTTCTTTAGATGACTGGTAGAGCTGAATGCAATGAAGCAAGTCTCACTTCTTTGCTTGACTTTCCAAACTTGCTTAACTCGTGGTTTCTGAGCATGCTTCATCTTCCTGAGAGACATGTGGAATTCATGACACCTTGATTTGATGTCCAACTTGATTGCAGAAGAAACATCATCGCCGGTCATGTTGTCTTGGGGGATACCGAGTTGTTCTCCTTTGCGAGCGATCGTAGGCTGGAACAACTGGTGGTCGAGTCTTGCCAACCAATTTTCTTTGCGAGAAATCATTAGTAGACATATCACGTGGTCGAGACTCACCAAGGGTGTTTCTTCGTGGGCGATAATCAGCTGGAGCAGGTTGCGATTTTAAAGTGGCTTTGATAAAGATTGATTCACCAGAGCACTGTTCGCCAGAGAATCCGAGGCCCTTGCGGCCGCCCCCAATCCTTTGTGCTCCCAGAATAGAGTCTAAGTCTTTTGTTCCAGAATTCAGCATTTTGACAGATTTCATCAACTTGTTCAATTACTCCGTTGTTTCTTGATGAGCGAGATTCTCTGTCTTAATCTCACATTTTAGGGCATCCACAATGTTGATGAGATTTACCTCCCTTCGTTTTAGGGCATCATTATCTCGCTTTAGATCATCCACGAGCTCTGGATGTTCTCCCTTCTCCCTTTCATTCTAAATTTTCAAGGATGAAATGACTGCAAGTAGTTCTACCTTTTGAGATATGAGCTCAGCACGATCCTTCTTTGCTTCAATTAACTGGGCTTTAAGACCAGTGATTATCTGAAGATGTTCCAGTTTCACAGCATCCGCTGTTCTGAGCGTTTCTTCCAGATTTTCAACTGACTTCTGAAGTTTTTTGTTTCGCTTGACTTCTACTAACCATTGCTGGTATAATTCTTTGTAGTTATTGGCAATCCCCTCATCAGTAATTTCATCATTGTCACTGCAGGTGGAATGAAGGTTATGATCTACAGGTAGGTCATCCTTCTCTTCTTTGTAGGATTGGTCTTCTGCTGGAACAGCACTGCAAGATAGTGCAACAAAATTGTTGGTTTCCCCTTCTGAGTCACTGTCACTCCAGTTGACGGTATAGGAGTTTTGCTTCTTCTGCATATTGATACATTCTGCCCGAATGTGTCCATAGCCTCCGCATTCTCTGCATTGAATCCCTTTGCCTTTGTTGTTAAGATCGGAGTCTCCAGATTGGTTCCTCTTATTTGCTCTATCATTCTTCAGGAACCTTGAGTTAGATGGCTGATCGGACTCAGTCCCTTTACCGTACTGCTTCCTCATAAACTTCCCAAAGTTTTTGGCAAACATGGCATACTGTTGTTCTGACGCTTCATCTGTCTTGTCTTTAACAACTTCAGCCTTCAGACCGACACTAGTGGCCTTCGTAAGTCGGTCTTCTTCATTCATGTCCATCTCATGGGTCTGTAGAGATCCCATCAGTTCATCCAGTCTCATGTTTTTCACATCATTGGCTTCTTTGACGGCAAGAGCTTTCATGGCGAACCGCTTTGTAAGAGATCTCAACACTTTTCTTACTAGTGTTTCTTCGGTCATTGGTTCTCCAAGGGCGAATGCTTCGTTAGAGATATCGAGAATCTGAGTATTGAAGTCAGCAATGGTCTCATCCTCCTGCATTCTTAGATTTTCGAATTTTGATGTGACCGTCTCCATTCTAGAAACTTTAACTTTGGTTGTACCTTCATGAGCAGTTCGAAGAATGTCCCAAGCCTTCTTAGAAATTTCACAGGTAGAAATCATCTTAAAATTTTTTCCATCAACTCCCGAGAATATGGCATTCATTGCTTTAGAGTTTGCCGCTTCGGTGTTCCTATGAGCCTCAGTCCACTTGTTTTTAGCAAGAAGGTTGACTTTACCCTCTTCATCTGTAGCCACCGGGTGCGTCCATCCTTGTTCAACCGCTTCCCAAACTGATTCATCTTGAGACTTTAGAAACGCCTTCATTCTAACTCTCCAGTAGCCATATTTGTTTCCTTCAAGCAAGGAAGGTCGCGTGATATGCTGCCCTTCTCTCAAATCCATTTCACCCACCTTCGGATCTTACTCTGTATGTTGAGTACCTGCTCTGATACCAATTGAAATCTTCCCGTGGTAGATGAGATGTTGTTCTGGTCGAGTGCAGAACAATATCTCGAACAACTTATGCGAAATATAATTGTAGTGCGGAAAATAAAGGACACGCAAAGTTGTTACCCAGTTCGGCGTTAACGAGCCTACGTCTGGGGGCAGTCCCCTGCCTGGTGGATAGCAATTCACTATTGATGAGTTTGAGTACAGGATCTTACGTTTACAGAATCCCTCTTAAACTACCTGAGCCTCGGCCACTCTAGCAATTGCACTCTAGGTCTCCCCCTAGATCTTTGCTCCCGCTCCGTATCCACCAGTGAGATTCTCCGTGAGAATCAGCGCCTTCTCCCGAATGTGCAGGTTGAACAATTGTGCTTGAGCCTTCAGCTTGTTCCACGATCAATCTGCTGAGCACCAGTGCAGATTGAGTCCGAGCGCCTTTGAGTAACCAGTGACGGTTAACTCTCCAGCCGAGCGTCGTTAATAACCAGTTACGATTAGTTCACCGCCGTAAGCCTCCTCCTCCCTTCATTGAGTGTGAGCGTGATTGTTTATCTCCGTGAGTGCTTCTAATAACCGAGTATTAGCACTCCTTATATAGAGCGGTCGAAACCCTAGAGTGATTAGGGTTTTCGAGATTAAACCGCCTATATCTATTAGGAAATCTTTCCTAATCTTTTGCGCATATCTTTGTAGATAATCTTCCAAAATACATCTTCAATCTTGAATAGGCAATCTTCGATTATCTTCATAGCTAAGATAGCTTTATGCGCAAGCAACTCCTAACTGACTTTGTGATATCTTTGATATGCATATGCACCGACTTGCCAAATCTGATCTCGGAAATATCCTCAGGCGAAGTTGTGCTACGTCGGCTGAGACAAGTTTCCAAATCTGAATTTTGGAAACTTCCATCTTCTGTCCACTGATGTGCAACCGCCTTGATCTTCTAACGGTCGGCTAGGTTTCCTAAACTGAATTAGGAAACACTTCTTCTGCTTCAACTTGTTCCAGGGATAGTTGTCTCACCTAGTCTAGAACATCAGCTAGAACAACTATTCTAAGTTTTGCCAAAGTACATGCCATAAAACTAACAGATTCGGTTTTGTGGACTTATGAACTTAATTTGTGGCCCATTGTTTTTTACAAAAAGATTGAATAATAGAAAATTTAGATTCAACAATAAATTAAGTTTTGTGGCACATCGTTGGAAGCATAGTTATTAAAACTGGACCGGACCGGCCAGTTTACAATTGATCCGGTTAAAACCCGGTTGACTCGTTGGATTGACCTGGTAAATCCAATTTTTCATTAAAATTGTGATTTGATCGGTTCAATCGGTTTGATTTGGTCTGAAAAAGTATTTATTTATTTATTTTGACTTGACAAGACTCGAACCTAGTTTTCCTCTATACTTATCCCTCTCCTTCCACCAAGCTAAACATGATTCTTGTTTTATTATTTGTTTCAATAATGTATATTCATTTATCAAAGCTATAAAATTTATTACTTATTATCAATTTAGCTAGAAATTCAATTAGTCTTAAAAATTTCGTTGTATTATTGATTTGTACTTTATTAAATTCTAAATTTGTTATGGTATGTTGTTTTAATCAGATCATAAACATTGTAATATTTATTCAAGTCATAAATATGTTTAATTATAGGAAAAGGATCCGGTGCAAAGTTAATAATTTGGTACAAAATACAAACTAATCATAGCCCTTGATCTTGTGATTTGAATGGATTAGATTAAATTTTGATTTTTCGGTATTTTTCTTGGTGACGAATTATAAAATGAAACTGACGAACTATGTCGTCTTTTCATTTTTCGGCTCGTCTTTTTCATTTTTCGGCTCGAAAAGTGACGAACTATAAAATAATTTTGACGAACTATAAAATAAACTGACGAATTATAAAATAATTTTGATGAATTTTGTATTTTGTACCAAAATTTGACTTTGTACCTTATCTTGACCTTAATTATAATATCATATATCAGTTTTTTATTTTTATTTTTTAATATGTGCAGTTCAAACTGGTTCAACCCGGTTGAACCACTGACCCATTGACCCAGTAACTTAACCGATGCTATCCACGGGTCGGTTTTAATAACACTGGTTGGAAGGTATTGATTCGGTTTTGTGGACTTATGAACCATCAGCACTATCATCATCATCAATAAATAATATACTTATATATTCAACAATAAGTACTTAATAAAAAAAATTATATTTTTTGACTGATGTCAAAGTTAAGTTAAGTTAAATTTCAGTTAAGTTAATTTCAATTGGTATCAATTACTTTCAGTCAAGTTCAATTAATATAAATTAATTTCCGTTAAATTACAATTAAGTTAAGTTTCATTTCTCCTATCAAAAAAAAAAGTTAAGTTTCATTTCAAATGGACTGGGCCTAAGAAAAACTCAAAAGTTAAGTCGATAGATGAAAAGCACAATAAAAGAAAAGTCGGTAGATGAAAAGGTCTGGTTACATATGAATATGATACATAGATTTTGAAGGATGTATTTTGATCTGACTATAACTCAGGTCACCTTAAATGGTTTAGACTCACTATCTTCCACAAACACACTCTCCTTAATCTCCTGTATCATCTTCAACACTTGCCACATTGTAGGTCGTTGCTCAGGCGAAGCCATGCTACAAGCTATAGCAACCTCAACCAGCATCACTAAGCAATTGTCATCCTCCCCGCCATTCTCCGCCCTAGTCGATCTCACCCAGTTCAGTAACTCATCAGGCATTAGATACGGATGCTTAGATGGGAGCTTTCCCGTCAGCAACTCCAGCAACAGGACGCCAAATGAGTACACGTCCGATTTGGATGTGGGTTCCTGGTTGGTTTTCCGAACTTCTGGGGCTTTGTAGCCTATTGAGTTAATGTCATCTTCGGTTAATGTATTGGGTGCTGCCAGGACGACTAGGGCGTAGTCGGTGAGACAGGCTTCAAAGTCTTGACCTAGGAGGACATTGGAAGACTTGATGTTTCCGTGGACTAATCTCCAAGCTTGATGTATGTAGGAGAGTCCTTGCGCAACATCCTCAGCTAGTTTCAAACATGAAGTCCAGTGAAGCGGCTTGGCCCTCGTTGATTTTGATCCTGCTAACCCAAATAATAATCAGACATGTATAGTGATATATGATATCCAATGCAGTGCAGCAATCTTGCAATAAAAGCCAAGTGCAGAACTTACCGTGAATAAGGGAGAAAAGACTCCCATTCGGCTGATAATCATAAATGAGAAGCCGCTCATCCTGAGCCAGCAAGTAAGCCCTCAGTGGCACCAAATTGGGATGCCGCAGACCTCCAACGGACTCCAGCTGCCTTTCCAACATCTCCTTATTAGTCCCAGCCGTCTTACTCGCATCCAATCTCTTCACAGTCAATATCAACCGATTATCAAGCACAGCCTTATAAGTAGTACCCATTGTTCCTCTCCCCAACATCTCCGCTGAAGCAGTCATCAGCTGATCCATAGTGTACAAATGCGCCTCTCCTGCACAAAAAACTAAATTTCCACTCTTCCCAGCTTTCATTCCCTGGACTTTCTTCACCTTTTCCTCCAGCTCATTCTTGGCCTCGATCTTGATCAATGCAGCTGCATTTTCCGCAGCATTTGAGTCAGCAGCGATCTCCTGCGTAAATGACTTCCTCCTATTGTTTCTCATTTTCTTTCTCAAAGCAACTGCTAGACAAATTATGAACCCTAACAGAGCAATCAATCCAATAACAAATCCGATCTCTAAAGCAGCTCGCTTGTGAATGCTTCTCGGAGATGGACCGATCAGCTCAACACCGCGAACCTGTGCGTTCTGTCCAAGCGAATTAAGGGGCGGCGGAGATGGCTCCGACGCCGGTTGGACCGGCTTGAAGAACGGCGCGCTTGGATGACATTCCTTGCTTATAATCTCCCCGCATAAATTAGGGTTTCCTGAAAACGAACCAACACCAAAATCCAAAAGCGTCGGCGTCAGCGGAATCGCGCCGGATAGGTGGTTTCGGGAGACGTTGAAGATCTGCAACCCGGTCTGATTCAGCGGCGGAATGGATCCGTTGAAGAAATTAACGTCCAGCCGAAGCGAGTATAGGCGGTCAAGGGAAGTCAACCAGGAAGGAATCTCTCCTCGAAGTTCGTTGCAGGACAAATCGATAGTGCGGATGCGGTGGAGAGTTGATAACGAAGGCGGAAAGGTTCCGTTAAAGCGATTGTGGTCGAGGAAGAGGGCCTTGAGGTTGACCAATGTTGATAAGTCGGGGATGGAGCCAGTGAGAGAATTGTTCTGCAAGCTGAGGACTCGGAGCTGGTCAAGCTTGGTCAACGTATGAGCCGCGAAGGAGCCACCGAGGTGGATGTTTTGAAGAATGAAGCGAATGACGCGGCCGCCGACACAGTGAACGCCGCGCCATTTGCAGAAGTGGGCGGCGGTGGTGGTTGAGTAGCCGAGGCTGGAGGTCAAGTCGGTTTGGGCTTGGAAGGCGAGTAGGGCGGAGGCGTCTGGTGGTATGGCGGGTCGGGTCGGAGTGGCTGAAACGGGTATGGTTGCTGTTGCAGTTAAAGTGAGCAGCACAATTTTGATAATTTTAACCAGAAGCAGACCCAGACCCAGACCCACCTGCATTTTTCAAGGGTTGGTTTTTCAGATGGAGGAAGTGGGCATTGTTGATGAGATGGAGGTGGAGACGGATTAGGGTTTTGGGAGGAGGCTGGAGAGTTAGGACAAGGCACGAGTGACCCGAGGAGACAGCAGGGGGGAGTGACGAATGGGAGAGACAAAGGTCAGTTAAGATCACGTGAATGAAAGTAAAAAGTATTGACTCTGTTCTGTCTGTGGCTCTCAGAATCAGTATAAGTGTAAAATTTTATATAAAATAAAATCCATAAAATAAAACCTGATGGTGCCATTTTTGGGTCCTCCACCTAGCTACGGTACTATCAGTTGGCATGTCATCAAAATGGAGTTTTTTTTCTTCTTTTTTTCGAGTTTCAACATATCCAAATTGATCCAAATAAATTTGATAATTCAGTTTTGATCGTTTTTAATAAAATTGGATCTTAGGATTCGGTTTTATGTGCAAACGAGAGGGCGTGCAAATGAAAGAACTCCACGTCTTCTCGTTTGCACATAAAACCGGATCCTCAGGATCCGAATTTGTGAAAAACGCACAAACCGAAGTATGTGAATCCGATTTTATTAAAAACATGCCAAAACTGAAATGACAAACTCAAATGGATCATTTAAGATATGTTGAAACTGAAATGTGTCATTTTGAAGAAAAAAAACTCATCGAAAGGATGGTTTGTTGTTTTCCGGGTTCCGTTTTCAGTTGATTTCGTCGGCCTAAAACCAACTAGTTAGTTTCCAACAATGAGAGACAGGTAAATAGCCATGGTAAGTAGTCAGTTACATAGCCAAAATTGTATTATCAAGTAAATAGCCTTGCTAATCAAAAAAAAAGAAAAAAAAGTAAATAGCCTTGTTCCAATAATAAAAAAGAGAAGTAAATAGCCTTGTCTCATTAATTATAAATTTGAGAGAGTACTCACATTAGCTAACTGCATTCATTTACAAAGATCCTTTGCACATCAAAAGAACTTACGACAAGGCAATATCTAATCTGCTTCGAAGCTGTCCTGCTATGAAGGTGTTAAGCCTCTACAATAGTATGAACATCTAGAAATAAAGAATAACCAAAAAATTACTAAACAAGTGCTGGGTGCTGCATGCTGCTGCCCTCATCAATCATCCAACCTTCTAAGTGCACGACTGCAACCACAGATAGATGGATGGATGGTTGATGCGCTAGTTGATGCACTTAGTAACTTATCACGCAATACCATCAAAGTATGAATCTGGGATCTCCGGGACACAAGTCAACAACGCGACAGATTTGAACTGCACCATAGTTGCCAGCATTAATTCTATTAAAGATATTTTAGAGAGGGTATATGATTCACAGAGGAAAATATAACCTACCTTGTGTTGATTGTACTTTTCTCTAATGGCCACCAAAGATCCTCCTGCTCTAGACATTTGCAAGTCTTGCACAATGTGTACACATGTTTTTAACTCTGATGGTCTATAGCCTGTGTTTTCTTGCAGCTTGGCGCACTATAAAAATTGATTTTATCAATGCCCAGTTGTTACGAAAATTACACAAAAGAACTTCCAAATTTTGTAGTTACCCAAGGGTGTGCCGTTGGCCAAATGGTGAATTTTGCTAGGAATATCACAGATGCAGCAACAAGAGAAGGAAGGAACTTCACGCAGCCGTAGTCTAATAAGCTTAACTCAGCCAGATAGTATACAAGAAATTCAAACTGCAGATTGGGTGCCTGAGACATAACAGAACAACTTTTTAAATATTGCAAGGTATGGACAATCTGAAGCCAGATGTCTTGATTGCAAATGATATAAAATGAGGTAATTCACTGCATGGGAAGCAATACCGTAAACTTTGCTTGAACTACCCTAGTGAAAATCCTACAAAACCAATAACAACAGAGAGCAGCACCGGAATATGTTAGTTTACAAACACAAGTACCCATAATTTTGAAATCTGCTTATGGAAGGAACAAAATCGTTATGACAAATAAATCCTGACCTCAGAAAAGTCACTACTGTGGGCCGGCTCATCTCAAATTTAAGCAATCTCAACACACCAGCCTCCATCATCGCCACTTGTTGCCTAGAGTATGTATTGTCTGTTATATAACAAAAGTCGTCTACATTTGGAGGGCTGATCTCTTCAAACTTTCTACAAACAGGCCGAATTTCATTCCACTAATCGCAAAACACACAATCATAGCATGCGACAAAATTAACTCAACTATCTAAGAGTACTTACGAAGCAACCAGCATTGACGCAACACCCACAAGCTGCAGTTGATCTCTACTGATAGCATTGAGCGAGAAGAATCTATCAACATAGGAAACTGCAAGGTAGAGTGTGTCGGGAAGTAACTTATATTCCTCTGATACCTCCACAAGCCAGTCCACCAGTATCCCTCTCATTTTAGCATTCAAATCTTTCTGAATTTTCTCCAGATAATCTGGCGAAGCCTGATTTCCTTGATGCCTCTAAATTGCAAAAACTAAAAGTCACTTCACAAGTTCACATCTTAACTAGAAAATCCCGGAGCCCTAACAATTTTTTTTTTGTGTGGTAAAAACAAAGTACCAAAAGTCAATCCCAATTGCATAACTGGATTTCACAAATAAGAGACCAAAGCATGTAAATCAGAGATTCAAAATCAAAACCCTAACCTCCATATCCTTCAAATAATCATAAATGTCTGATACATAAGCAACACACATCCGCGGATCATCTCTTTTCTCACCACCACCTCTCCCTCTTTGATTCGATCCACTAACCCCATCTTCTTCTCCCACCTCCAAAATTAGGGCTTTTTTCACCCCCTTTCTCGCCTTCCCCTTATTCAACTTCGCCTCCACCCCCACTCTCCGCTCCCCAAGTAAGTTTGACAAGTTGGATATCTCCCCCAACGCAACTCTTTTCTTTCCATGCGGCGCACTCTCCACTCCCACTCCCACCCCCACCGCCGCCCTCCGCTTCATCCCCCGTGTGATCCGAATGCAGTTCTCCTTGTCCGCCATCGCCGCCAGACCTTACGAAATCTGATGGATCGAGGGCAAGATGGTCCTTCTGTTGACGGTCCAAGTGATGGAGAGATTCGTACACTTTTAGGCGAAGTAAAAGTGGAGGGAACGTGAGAGCGAAAATGAAATTCAGCAAACCGCCATGTTTCGGGAGGTTTGCGTTTTTAATAATAGTTTTTTTTATATATTGAGGTTTCGAGCGATTCGGATCCTCTGCAACGAACTAAAGTGTTGCAGTTATAAAACGTATCGTTTTCTTTATATGTTAGTTTGAATTTATATTAGAACGACGTCGCGTTTATCGAAGCGACATTGTTTTATCTATTGTAATATTTAGTTGTGCTGTACCGAATTGTTTTCCCAATTTTCCGTTAAGGGATAACTTAATTTGTTTTTAAAATATTTTAATTATTGGGCATAATTTGCGGCTTTTAGTTATTCATTAATCGTCGTCTTTAAGCACGTTATTATGCAAATGCAATGATGGAGACACACATGTCACTCATGAATTTTCTTTACTTGTGTTAGATTTTTGAATCCCAAATTGAGTTGTTTAATCTTTTTTTCTTTACAAGTTGTGAATTGTGATATATTTTTTTGAGATGAAAATATACCTTTATTTAATACTTCCTCAGTCCCTCAATGTTTGTCCAAAAGGACAATCGACATGCTAATTAAGCAAAATAAATAAAGGACGGTGAGAGAAGGAGAAAGATGATGTGAGTGTATGTGGAGGTGAGTCCGCATACGAATTATTACTTTTTTATGATTGAAAGTACAATTTTTTAAATAAAAATAATTTTTTTGGTAAAAAATAGATGATTGTTTTGATTATTGGATTGTATATAAAAGGAAAGTAGACAAACATTAGGAGACGCCCAAAAAGGAATGTGGACAAACAAACAGGGACAGAGGGAGTAGTTAATATATTTTGGAACTCGAAATCATTGTGATGTGGAATTAATAATTTTCAAGATAAACGGTTGCCTAGTATGTCTATGCACCATTTATGCACTGTCTAGGCGACTTTATGATCAATACGTTCTGATTACTTCAAACTAGTCGCCGACTGAGCAAACCTTGTTGCGTTTAGGCTGATTCTTGTGTGTTTAGTCGAAGGCGTGACTTTGATTCAGTCAATTGAAAGTGCCAAAGATTGTGTTGGTGTCCTTTTGTCGATTATATTGTGGGCGGCTGTTTTTGGCTGTTAGGATTTTTTTGGGAAGATAGTGAATACTGAATAGTGAAACAATGAACAATGAACAGGTTTGGATGGTGATGGTGATGATGGTGGTGACGATGATGGTGTTGGTGATGACTTAACATAAGATAATTTAAATTATCAGGAAATTAACTTAATTGATCTGATTTTTTTTGATATTCTTAATTAAAGAGAATTTAACTGTCAAAAAATATAAATTAAAAAGTACAAGACTTTATCATTAAAAAAAGGACATGACTTCTTTCTTTTTTTTATGAGCAATGGAACTTTAATCTCATCTAAAGAGAATTTAACTAACAATATCACTATCGGAATTTATTGTTGCACTGTTCTAATACATTTCACATGTCGGATATGTAATAGTCAATTTCTCATAATCCAAAAAAAAAAATCAATTATCTTATGACCAAATTCTCATTTGGTCATCTCGTAAGTCATAACCACATGTATTCTCAGTATTTAAAAAGTCATGATAATGGTACGTTTTGTTGAGTTACCACTTACCTCCCATGACAATCATAGTGAATTGGTGATAGATGCTCTTATGCCATCAAGGTTAAGCATCAAATTTAAGAGTAATACGGTATCTAATTCAAAATCAAGCGATAGTTCAGATAATACTTTTATAATTTAACTAACATACATATCAGATCACATGACACGCTTAAACAAATATTATCATCAAACTCACAAATTATTCGACTTGTGTACAACCGGTATGGTAGTAGTACACATTATTCAAATTAGAGAATATATGATTTGAAGCATAGCAAAGCTTTAGAGTTCAAAGCCTAAAGCAGTCAAGTACAGAGCTCAATTCTGCCGGTTTCTCATACAAACATTTGACATACTCGTCAACTGAGACATCTCTGTATCTAAGAGGATTTTCATCAGATATCAACTTCTTAATAGGCCCAAATACCTGCTTATCATCCCCTCGATCGTAGTGTGTTCTGAATAAAGCCGCTACCGAGACTCTACTTTCTTTCGGGGCCACCACTCTGTGTGTTACACTCTTGAACTTGTCATTAGTTATCAGCTGCAATGCAAGTCAGGTTTTGTTACGGATAAACAATGACTTGTGATTGTTATATCGATCATTGTATATGAATGTAACATATATCATTTGATATTCGATGTATATTCTTTTGTAACAAAAAAAAAGAAGAAGAAGCATAAATGCAAGTTAGGAAGCTTGCCTGCATTAGATATCCCATGTTGATAGTGAGGGATCCAGCCACAGGGGGAACATCAAGCCACTTGCCGTTGCGAAGCAGCTGAAGGCCTTTGACTTGGTCTTGGAGAAGCACGGTCAAGAAACCACTATCAGCATGGCTGCTAGCTCCTAGAGTCAATTCCGGTTGAGGGCATGGTGGGTAGTAATTTCCAAGAATGCAAAGCCTTTCTGCGCATCCCATTTCTTCCAGATGTGTGTTTTTAAGCCCAAGCGCGCCACTCAACAGCTCGAACAATGTCAATCCCAATTTCCTCACTTCATTTGTGTACTCAATGAATGACTGCCTAATTGTGTTTTTTTTTTCACAAAGTTTAAATTCAGTTACATCAAATCCTAGCATCAATTCTTATCAAAAAAAAAAAATCCCGACTCAAACTGACTTCAAAATCATTGTTAGACATATACATAAATTTTTCTTGATTGTTATCTAAAAATTGTTGATAATATATATTCGTAGTATGTGTTGTAAATAAAAATTGATTGACCGACACAGATTGTTTTAGTCGTAACAAAAGTATACCTGCAAATTGCGGGAAGATCGTATATGGGAAGATGAGGAGCCACAAGGCACGACAAAGTGTCCCTCCAATCGAGAGGCCGTCCTGAAAAAATATTATAATTGGAGCTAAATGCAACTCTTTTCGCCGAATCCCTCGAGTAAAAAACTTTCTTAATCTCATCATCCTGCTCATGAAATCCCTTAGCACCAGCAATCACCTCATCCAAAAGACTCTGCTTGATCCCATGATTCACAACTCGAAATATACTCCAGCTCTCGGCCGCATCCTTAACTTGTTGCACAATGTTGTCGCGCAATGCTAATTTATTCGCATGATGAAGTCCTCCCTGCAAGTCAATTATTGGAATAGTAGAGGAAGTTGTGCTAATTATAAGTTGTGTGGTTTTAGGATGGATGAAGATGCTGGGAATTGTTGGTAGGCGCGAATCCGCAATTCCTTTCACACCCAACTTTGAGTCCTCAAAGGCTTTCAGCTGGCTAGCTTGATCGTAATGTTGTTGCTCTGCGTTAGCTGGCCGATGATTTTTTGTGATTGTGGTTGCCATGGCGCTTCTGGATGTTCAGTTAAACAGTACGAATTTAAAACAGAGCTTCAAATGAATAAGTGGAGCGCATAATCTTTGATAGGGTCATGCAGATCTACACACAACGAAGAAGGCATCGGTGTGTGGACCCTAGTAAATGCAATAATTGAATTTGGTGATGTATCATGTGGTCGTTACCGGACTGCTGGATCCAGATTCACAGCAGCATAGTAAAATGTTATGAGTGCGGATTAAACGGCCTAGTATTTTTTATGGCGACATATTGCCACTGCTACTCACTACTCTGATTTATATCCGATGCATGCATGCTAAACATAATCAATCAAAAACAACATGGTTTTCGAAACTATGTACTTTCTTTAATCTAATCTCCCAAATTAAATTAATAATTGAATTTTTTTCGAAACTATTTTATCAAAACTACATACTTTCATAATTAATATAACCTCTCAAATTAAATTAATAATTGAATTTTTTCGAAACTATTTTATCAAAACTACATACTTTCATTAATATAACTCATAAATTAATAATTGAATCTTTTTCAAAACTACGTAATTTTGCATCAAAACTATGTCGTTTTATCTTAAATTACATAAACTACCACATTTCTTCAATTAATTATTTTTAGCTTAGCTACATAGCATCTCACTCCTTATTCCATTGTGTCCATCTCCGCCCTAACAAAAAAAACATTGCATCAAGCCACAATCACATCCCCATTTTTTCCCGATTAAAAACACGCCACGAAGGCTACAACAACCGGACTAATCGCTTAAGAAGGCACAACGACAAACTGACCTATACTAAAAGCCGATACTCATTTCACAGATAAACGCTCAACATGCCTAGCAAGAAGTCCGGGAGTACTCGACCTGTACAACGGCACAAAACAACAACACCGGTTTTACCCGGCCTAACCTACACCACCGCCGAGGAGGTCTCGCTGGGAAGAACCCCTCCGGCGCCATATCCATAACCAGCCCGAGAACGAGCTGTCAACATCCAAAACACAGCACCAAAAAAGCCCCGCGAGACACCCCACTCCTCGCGCCCCTCCCTCCTTCAGATTTGACCATGACGAACCCGGAGAAGCACAAAAGAGTGGAAGAGCCGCGGGCGCCCGCCGCCCTGGTCCTCACCGGAAAAACCGCCGGTCAAAATCGAAGCCGAAGTCGCCACCCTTCGCTTTCTCTAGAAGCTTCAAGAGAGAGAAAGAGCCCCTAAACGTAATGAAATTGATCACATCCCCCCATTTTGGTCGCATTTATATTTTGTTTTTGGTGGTACTATTTTTTTATATAATCATTATCTCATTCCCATGTTACACGCGTTTGGTGGTACTCTAATGCGTAAATGTGGAAGAAAAAAACAACTGGTGCGCTATCATTTTATTTACGAGTTAAAATTAATAAAAGGTGAAAATATTTTTATTTTCAAGAAAAAAATGTAAAGGACGATTAGATAATATGGCTCGATCTTTATACCATCGCTCTACACACATCAAGATTTGAATCGTGACTTTGAACAATAATGACCACTGATTTTCAGTGGCGGATTCAAGATTTTTTCTCACTGAAGGCGACATGTAAAAAGTAAGGAGAATTATTGTAATTGCTCTCTTCGAGTATTCAGTTTCATAAAGCGCCTTATCACAACTTCGTTACTAACCGTATAAAATAAAACTTTTTCAATATAACAAATGAAACAATCATACAAAACAATAATCTGCCATGCAGTTGCGTAAAAGCTTGTTTTCACAATTTTCATTGAAGAAAAATATCTCTCAACAATTGCAATGATCACGAGTAGTGTCAAGACTAGTTTCAAGAGTAGAAAGACCAAAGGATATGCACGATACTTTTACGTATTCACCATGCATTACTCTAGCAAGAGAACCAAGGTCTTTCAAATTTGAAAATCTTTCATCTTCTCGAACATTATCAATATAAAGGCGAAATTGATGCTCCATAGCATTTTGATCTCAAAAAGCAAAGGCGTCCGGATAGTTTTTTGTCAATCTCATCAACTTCAAATGATCAAAGTGTTGAAGTAAATCAAACAGACTCAAAGAAGAGCCATACAAATGAGCAACTCAGAGTTAACATCATTAAAACAATTGTTAATTAAACTATTCCAACACTATATAAAAATAGTCCACTTGAAGATGTTACAAATTAGCTATCTCGAATTTTCGTCTGGATCTTCGTGCATCAACAAACTCTTCCTCTAAATTTCGGATCTGAATATCATACTTGTCACAAAATGTGATAATACTTCTTGCATAAGAGAATTCCACTTATGATCACTAAATGTTTGCAACTGTCGTTTAGTTTACGTAACCATCGACATTGCATTCAGAATACATTGATATTTCCTTTGAAGACTCACTGATGAAGACTTTGTAAGACCTAGAATAAAGTAGCATTAATTGCAAATAAAATACAAAATCAGATGATTGGAAATACTTGTGAAGACCATTTGCTTGACGCCTTTTTCATACTGTCGAAGTCGTCTTCTTCAATATATTCTAGCACTTCTAACACTATTGAAAATAATTTTACCAAACACAAAAGTGTTCTATAATGAGAACCCCATCGTGTGTTTTTCCAGGTCTGTGCAAAGTAGGTTCCTGATTTACTCCACTTCATGTTCTTATATCACAATTTAAAGTAGCCTCTTTTAGTTGTCCTTGATATTTGTCGTGAATCATATCTCTTATTTTGCAAGATGCTCCAACAACATTCAATAGAAGAGATAATTTATAAAAAAATCACCCACTTTTTTATAAAGAAAGCTAGACGGAGCCAACTTTATTTTATTAAGCTGAGTGCAAAACGCCTGCACACCGTGGCTAATACAACAAGGCAGGCGACTTTGCCTGTAACTCAAGGGAGCCCTCAAGTGTGCCGACAAGTTATAAAACCTTGTCTAACAACACCGAATAGACTTGAAGAACCATAAAACACAAAGAAATAAACTAGATTAAAGAATGTCATTGTAATCTGAAAAACACCAATGGTGAAGCGGATCAGGGTGATCACAAGATGACCCAGCACAATAAAACTTAGCACAATTTGCATCGAGCTCGAGGGTGCTCCTAACCTAGCGAGAAAGAGGGGAAGCATTAGAGAAAACCACTGGCCCTGTGTGCATGGCAGCAAGGCAAGTAGCGACATTATTTTGCAAGGGAAAGATTTTTCGACAAAGGTGTTTTGCCTGTCCTATAGACTCACGAAAGCATTGAGGGAGCTTCCATGGAATCGGTTGGATTGAAGGATTGGTAACAACATTCATTCTGGGATGGGAACTTTGGACGAAGGAGAGCCTAAGCCTTTGACGAGAGGCTACATCGAGACCTTTGTGCAGCAGACTGAGCAGCTCATACGTGTCATTTGTGATATCAATAGGTGAGACACATGCCAACACTAGTTGTCCGTCATTTCTTTGAAACAAGACACTTCCGGACAACACATCTATCCATTTACAAAAACCAACACTACAAGAAAATGTGTTATAAGCTACGAATTAAATCCAACGGAATATATTTTGTTGATAAAATGCATAAAACCTTCAAAAAATTGTTGGAAATAAATCCGTTGAAAATAAATCCGTTGAAAATTTATGAATTATAAGCGACTAATTAAATCCAACAAAATATGGTGTTGATAATATATAAAACCTTCGAATTTTCGTTGAAAATAAATCCGTCGAGATTTATATGTTATAAGCTACAAATTAAATTCAACGGAAAATATGTTATTGATAATACATACATAAAACCTTCAAAATTTGGTTGGAAACAAATCTATTGAGATATACGTGTTGTAAACTACAAATTAAATTTGACGAAAAATATTTTCATTTACAAAACTACTTCACCAAAGACCATCTGAAAAAATGTTCATTTACAAAAAATAATCACACAAAATAAAAAGTGTAATAAAATTTTTACAATTGTCACTTGTTATTAGTTAGTATGATGACCAAAATCAAATCGATTTGTCATACAATTAAATAAACTGAACTGTAGATTAATTAAAGTTGTGACAAAAATGAAAGAAGAATTTGACGCATATGGTAGTATTTGAGCTCGTATAATTTAGTAAAAAAAAATCAACAACTTTTTTTTTGCATTGGGTGAATATGATTATTATTTTGATTAAATTTTAATAAGTAAGTTATTATCTGGTTCAAAAAAAGTTATTATCTAGTTATTATATTAGTTTAGTGATTCATAAATAAGGTATATATACATAAATAAACATAAGATGACAAGATAACTCTTGTAGCCTAGTGGTTAGATGAATGTGTTATGATTGAGAGGGCTAGGGTTCAATTCCTAGCAAGGATGGATCGAGTGTGGAGGGCTTCCGGCGAGGAGGAGGTGGGCCGGCGGTTGGAGGCTTTGCGCTAGGTGGCGGCGTCCGGCGATGATGAGGTGTTCTGGCGAGGGAGGTCCAGCAGGTGTTTCGGCGAGTGGCCGGCACGTTGTCCGGCGAGGAGGAGGTGGCTCGGCCGGTGTTCCGGCGAGGGTATAACAGTAAATACATTTATTACTTACCACCTTTAAAAGCAACGGAATATTTTTGTCCTAAGTAATGAAAATGGTATAATAGAAAATATATTCAATTGCTACAATCTTAAAATCAACGGATTATGCGTTGATTTTCTTGATTTTTTATTCTTTTAATTAGATATAATCAACAGAAATATCCGTTGTAAATGACGTTAAAATCGACGGATATGATAAAATCGACAGCCTTATAACCATTGACTTTCCAAAGGAATAATCTGTCAACTTTAATAGCATTTCTTACGGAAAAAGTGTAAAAGCAACGGAATCGACTGTTGATAATAAACGTTTTTCTTGTAGTGCAATGTTCATAGTCAAGTCTATGTAATCAAGCTCCCATGTTCGCCACGTGCACATCATAGTAGAGGTAGACGGGGTACATCTTAGAGAACAGATAGTGATCAAGTTAGCAAAGAAGGGCACACATTGATAAGGGATAAGACTAATTAGTGAAGGCACCCAATGCAAAATGGCTTGACGGATATCAACCTTCTTACCTTCAAAGACGAGGGCATTTCGAGCCTTCTTACCGTAAATAATCACCCACTTCAAATTTTTTGTTGTTGAAATTCCAACAACAAGTTGTAACTGATGAGCGAAACAATGAACATAATAAGCTGAACTATTTTCTTATGAAATTAAGGCTCTTAATTCATTGAACTAGCCTTTCATATTGCTTGATCCATCATAACCTTATCCTCTTACACTTTTCAAACTCAATCCATTTTAACTAAATAATGTATCAATAGCAATTTTAAGGCTGACTGACGATGTATCTTTCACACGAATAACACCAATAAACCTCTCTTTAACAATCCTTGATTTATCAGCGAAACACAGAATCACAGCCATTTGCTCCTTGCAACTAATAAAAATGAACTAAAAAAAATTAAACTTGTTATGAATATTGTGATATATGTTGGATGACCTTTAGCCCTTCACATGGTCATGTCCCTTAGCCTTTCATGTACCCCATAAACTTTGCTTTATTTCTAACATTGATTTCTAGTGTCTCCATATGTCCATGTACCCCTATATAAAGGGATCATTTGTAAAGATCAAAAGCAATACGAAATACTCTTCCTCTCGACAGTTTCTACTCATGCTCATGTTCATCTTCTATCTTTAAATTTCTTCTCCATACTCACCTATTTCATCTTCTATCTACGAATTCCAAGGTATGGATACACCATCTTCTCTTCTTCCTCCTTTTTCATTGTGATGCGATGATGACAACATTGATTCCTCTTCGGTGAAATCTCAAAACCGTCTAACATTTGGAAAATCAATTCCTTCTATGATCTTGTTTATAACATGTATATTTTATTTAATCATGTTCTTATAAATTATTCACATGCCTAATTTTTTATGTTGAAAGATGATTTTATCTTATGTTCCTAACATTTTTATTTTCTTGCTATATGTCATGTGGCTAATGTTCTAGTTCATAATTGTTTCATTTCATTGCTTGAAATCAATTCATATTATATTTATCATATATTATTATGTAATGTCAATGGAGCTCGAGTTCAACACTTTTGAGCGTGGCAATGATTATTCGGCGTTGATTCTTGATATTGAAATCCGCCTAAGTGCCATGTATCTCTAAGATACTACAAAAGAAGGAAATAAAGCACTTGTTAAAAAAAAGGATGGCTAAAGCCATGACATCCTTCGGCATCATCTCCATGAGAGATTGTATATGAAAATTTGAGAATCAATGATCCCTCTCTCCTTTGAAAGGATTTGAAGAGATGTACGACCACATAAACGCAATAATATAAAACTCTCTTTGCTTTAGATACACACTTGCATTTGCAAGATTATAAAAGTGTACGCGAGTATAATTTCGCAATGTTATGAATCACTTCACAACTGAAGTTATGCGATAAAAATATCCATGATAAAATGATGAAGAAAAAATATCACCGGAGTCATACTTGTCGTACTTCTGAACACCTTGATTTTTATCAAGCTTCTATGAAAGAAAAATGTGTCCAAATAAATTTTACGAAACAAGTGATTATCCTACGGATATCACCCATTAGGACCTACATGAATCTCATCCATTTGGATGTTAGAAATTATATTTATAAAGAGGTCAATGGAGAATTTGACAAATTAATCAGTGATGGGAAGACGACATAAAAGATGATGCCTTACTTATTAAATTTAAGCATTTATGTTTAAGTATTTTTATATTTTATGTTTTATGCTTTGTTTACACTTCTCGTTAAAGTATTTCTAATTTTATTTATTTATTTGTCTTTGAAGAGATATGGATAACCGTCTCTCAATTACGTAAACGATGATGGCAAAACTCTATGTTTGGCGGATATTGCAACAACACATACGATTCTGAGAGATAGAATCTATTTTTCGCATCTCAGATTAGCTAAAGCTAATATCAATACAATATCTGGTGCATCAAGTCTTATTGAAGGCTATGGAAAAGCCCATATAGTGTTACCTAATGGTACATAATTTACTATATATGATGCAATGTTTTCAACCAGATAAAAAAGAAACCTATTGAGTTTCAAAGATATACGGCAAAACCAAAATGGTTATCATGTTGAGACAACAAATGAAAATGACGTTGTATTTATGTATCACGTCAATGGTCTCAGGAATGAAAAAAGTGATAGAAAAACTTCCACCATACAATTCTAGATTATATTATACTTTCATAAATCCAGTTGAATAATAAATGATGAAGAACCAGAATTTAATAGACCCGAAAAACTTTCTAATATGGCATGATCGATTAGGCTATCCGGGTTCAATAATGATGCGTAGAATCTTTGAAAATTCACATGGACATTCATTAAAGAGTAAAAACATTCTCTTGTCCAAAGATCTCTCATGTGTCGCTTGTTTTCAAGGAAAACTGATTACAAGACCATCTCCACTGAAAGTTCAGACTGAATGTCCAACATTTTTAGAACGGATTCAAGGAGATATATGTGGACCTATTTCCCCATCAAGCGGGTGACGAACTAATTCTTTTTCACCTCTAGAATAGTATCAATGAAGAAAGGATCGAATGTAGTAGGTCAAAACAATTTATAAAGACCGGTAAAGTACCGGGTCGAACCCAAGGGAGCAAGCCAAGCACATACACTATGTAAGACCGTGTTTCCGTCCGGCTATTCTAAATCAAAAATGTATGGGAGTATGTCTAAATCCTAAATGGCGAGTAATTAAGGATAAAAGATAGATAGGAGGTGTTTCGAGGGGTTACTCCCCTCCTTGGACATTTCTCGATGATCACATACACGATATTCAAACATTTCATGGTAGTCAAATAGTTCAGAACCTTCTTAGCTCGAACCTCACTCAATTCGAGGATATCGGTTCATTCCATTGTCATTTCAATACTTTATGGTACTTATTTATGCCTCGACCCATTGGTCGCATGTTTGTTTATTATCCACTCGTAATAAGGCATTTGCAAGATTGCTTGCTCATATTATCTGATTACGCTCAATTTCCATATCATACAATTAAGACAACCGCATGGATAATGCAGGAGAATTTACATCTCAGTCTTTTAATGACTATTGTATGTCAACTGGAATTATAATTGAACATCCGGTTGCTCATGTTCATACTCAAAAAGTCTAACAGAATCTTTTATCAAGAGACTAAAATTGATAGCTAGACAATTACTTATGCGATCAAAATTGCCAAGTTCTGATTGGGGACATGCAATTTTGCATGCTGCATCAGTAATTCATATAAGGCCAACTGCAAATAATTAATATTCTCACTTGCAATTTGTTAGTGACCAAGAACCATATATCTCTCATTTAAGAGTTTTTGGGTGTGCAATTTATGTTCCAATATTTCCGCCCAACGTACTAAAATGGGACTCCAAAGAAGATTGAGAATTTACGTGGGATTTGAATCTCCAGCAATTATTAAATTTTCTGAACCTATTACAGGTGACATATTTACGGCACGATTTGCCGACTGTCAGTTTGATGAGACAAATTTCCCTGCATTAGGGGGAGATAAAATAAAGTCTGAAAAAGACAAGACATGTCTTAGAATGCAGAGTCATTGTCCCATTTTGATTCTTGTACAAATCAATGTGAACTAGAAGTTCAAAAGATTATCCACTTGCAAAAGGTTGCAAATACATTGCCAAGCATTTACGAAAGTTAAGATAGTGACAATGTCACATATACCACTGATGGACCATAATTGTATGAATCATAAACACAGTTAAACCTACCAAATTAGACTCTTTGTCTATTTAACTTTTTCTTGTTAGTTCCGATATTTATCCACAGGGTATTTTGAAGTCTAGAGAGAATACAAGATAAGGAGGAGTTTTAAAGCTGAAAATGGATTACAAGACACTCGAGGCAACAATCAGATTCCGACTGTACAACTTTCATGGAACCAACTTGGAATCACTCAAATATGCTAGAAAAGTCGGCGGTTGGACAAGAACGCAATGCAAAGGCACCGAGCTCGGTAAAGGCCAAACAAGGGCAATTTCAGCCGATTTGCGATTTCGACCATGTTCGGGGCAGAATTTGGCTTAACTTCCTTCTTGAGATCATCTTAGAATGACATTTTCATTCAGAATACACTCTCCAAAATCCAAGAAGCTCCGGTCAGATTCCGGTCAAACCGATGGCTTTTTGGAGACAAATATCTCTTCCACAAGCTTCCACAAGCTTCTCCTCCTTGATGACTCATGGGGGGCGGCTAGAAGAGATGGTGAGTCACCTCCGATGGCTTTTTGAAGCTCCTCCCATTTTATGCCAAGTGGCTTCTCCTCCTCCACATCTCTTCATCCCCTTAGCCTATAAATAGAGCTTCCTCTTCACTTGTAAATCATCCCAAAATGTGGAGAGCTCCTCTCTCTACAAATTCCAAAAATCACAAATCACTTATCTCTCTAGATTGAGAGCACAATCATGTAATCACTTTACTTTGTAATCGAAGCTTTAGCACTTTCAACGGTTTTTGTAAGTACTCTCTTTTTTACTTTACTGTCTTTTCAATTCAGCAACTTTACTTTCCTGTCTTTACTTTCGAAAACTTTACTTTACTGTCTTTCAAAAACCTTTACTTTTCAACGCACTTAACTATGATGTCCTGTTCCATGAATAGTCGTAGCTAAACCCTTCATTCGGTTGAAGGGGTGTACTTGTATCATACAATGTTTTAGACCCTTCGCTTAGTGCCTCTCTGTGTTCAAAACTTGTTCTATGTGCCACATATTAGGTTAGAAATTCCAAGGTTGAGTGGATGCTTTAATGGGCAAAACTCTTCCGTGGGGTTCGTGAACATACTCGGGTAAGTGGATGCTTTAACGGGCAAAGCTTATCTGAGGAGTTCGACCTCTTTTAAAAACCATTTGGTTGATCGTAACCGAAGATCAAATGGATGTACATAAGGCTAAGATACTTCGAAAGGAGGAAGTAGTCTAAATAGAACAAGTGTTCTAAACGATGTTGCAAGTCTTGTGCTAGAAATAGCCTCGATTCATCTTTGAACACTTAGTATGATCATTAGAGGTCAATGATAAACAGAATATGATACAAGGCCCCTAAAACCAAATCTTTCCTTTAATTGTGATATCACTGTTCCTTTACTTTTAGTTCTCAAAGCACACTCAAACCCAACCCCAATTGCATTTTAATTTATGTGTAAGCTTCATTAAAGAACAACTAATCCACACTGACTCTCTTGGGTTCGACCCCTACTTACCACTTGCTACTCAGTAGTGAAGTCGCGAGTAGCGGACTTTTAAATTTATTTGTACATTTGCTCTGACGACAAGCATCTGTCAAATTGGCGCCGTTGTCGGGGAGTTGTGAATCGGAATAGTTGTTCTATTTTCTATTTTCTTTTTTGTTTTATCATGCAATTCACTAAGTCTTACTACTACGGAATGGAGCCTTGGAACAGTGAAGAGTTTTCCCCACCACCCTTCGAACTTGAAGTCCGCGAGAAGATCAACAACATAAAGCAATCCCGGGACGAAACTTTGGACGAGTACTTATGGTACTTCGATTCCCTTGTAACGAGCTGCCCGCACCATGGATTCACCAACCACGATCTACTTCAAAGGTTTCTCAACGGGATGATGCCATATGAGTGGAATTGGCTTAATGACGCGGCAGGAGGCTCGGTAAATAACTTAAACATGGATGATCCGTGGAAATTGATAAACGATTTGGCCGCGAGGTCAAGAGAAGATCAGGCCATGCGGCGCGAATAACTGGACAACACGATGCACCGAATCAGGGCCGAAACCGAATTATGGGCGGCAGAAAACGAGCTGGCATCTAGCAACCAGCAACTGGCCAACACAATAAACCAAAACCAGGCCGAAGCCGAGAAATCTTGGGCAGAGACAAAGGCGCTTATAAAAAAATGTGCAAATCAGGTCAATGAGATGCTCAATGCGAAGCCAAGGGTCATCAAAGAAGAGCTTAAAATAGAGCCCACCGAGCCACTCGAGGACGAGGAGGAAGAATTGGCAGCTAGCATCCAGCAAATGGGTGCCCCAATACACCAAGACGAGGTCGAAAATGTGGAATTCTGGGTGGCTACACAACTGATCTGGGACCGCATTGCCAAACTGCCCAAATCAATTTCGGTCCTAACTGAAGAGTTGCCCGAGACATATCCAGACCTCAGTACCGAACTGCCCAAAATAGACCCGGACCTCAGTATGATTGCCCCCGGAGACCATATGAATGACGAGGATGAGGACCCATGGTTTCCTGAAGAAGAGCTCCATTCAGATTATCCCTGGGAGTTAGAAGAAGAACTGCCCAAATCAGGCCCGGTCCTTATCACCAATCCATCCGAGGAAATCACAGTCCTAACTGCCGAGCCAACAGAAATCCCGAACCTCACTGCCGAATCGGCCGAAGAAATCAAGCCAGGCCCGCTCCTTGCGCTCGGAGCACCCGAGGAAGTCCCAGACCTCATTACCGAACTTTCCGAGAAAGACCTGGTCCTCACTGTCGGAGCACCTGAAACAGACCCAGTCCTCATGGTCGAAGTGCCTCAACTTAACCCTTCGTGTTTTATGCCGATCATAGCCACCGAAGATCATATAATCAATATTGATGAGGTGCAAGGGGAGTTAGAGGAGGAGCATGAGCCAAAAAAGCCGACAAAGGAACTCTCACTCGCCACAAGCCAAGGAAAACTGCCTGAAAACTCACTCGTTCCAAGACAACCATCCATCACTGCCATAATGAAGAGGATTGGCAGAGGTGCATGCTTAATGTCGCCTACATTTAATGGCACAAAACCAAACTTCCAAACTCGCAAAGGTGCCATTTATTCAAACATGAAGAAGCGGCAAAGACATGGGCCGAAAGAATGGAAACCCGTAAGGAGTAACAAGCAAGCACGACTCATTGGACCAACAGTTATGGTCAATGAAGCCTCACCCTCTCGAATCAAAAGAGCTGCCGAGAAGAAGTTCGACCTCAAGCACCCATGGGATCCCTACTTATGATCCAGGAATGAGGTATCGTCGAGCTAACGACGTTAAACAAATGCACTGGTCGGGAGGTAACCCGACATCTATCTTACTTTCAGTCATTTAATTTCAGTCATTTAGTTTTTTGCCCTAAATCATTCTCACCTTTCCTATATATATTTGCTTGCATGACTTTTGAACTAATCCGTGCTGTGAGGCACACCTTCGTTCAAAAGTGTGGGGTGAGAAAAATATTAGCTTTTTGAAAATATGAACTTGAGAATGTGAAAACGATAGATCTAAATTCATGCATTTACCTTGTGAAAATTCAACTGTTTAAAAACTTAGAATGTAACTTCTCATTTGTCCCTTTGTGCTGAGATATACAGGGGATGTGGAGTTGACATAAACTGCCCTAGAGAGGCTTGGCAAGCACTCGAAGGATCGAATCTAACTATATGGTTTTCGAAGTCAGTGGAGGCTGCACTTCAGGTTTCAGTGAAGATTGAAGTCATCTCCGCCATGCAGCGTTTATGTAGAAAAAAGGCGGGACGTGAATCAAACCGTCCTATCTCTAGTCAAAGTAGCCGGGAAAATAAATGAGAGACCCTCATTTTGACTCGCGCGAAACGGCAAGGATGAGAAAGAGCGGGGAGGTATTTCCATATGCTTGCGAGCGACGATTGGACCTCCCAAAAAGGCTTGAGAAAATGGACTAGCAAGCCACAAAAAGGCAAAAGCTCAAAGAAGCAAATCAAGAGGCCAAAGGCCCAAAATTGTGAAGGTTTTAACCGAACAAAAGTGAAGTACTCAAAGAGTCAAATCAAAAGCCAAAGGCCGATTCACTACAAAAAAGCTGTCCCTCGCCAAAAAGAAAATCAAAAAGGCTCAACTCATCTGTGAAACCCGAACCGAATCATGTGCTAGAGAAAGCTACAAGGAAACCATATAGTGCGAGACGGTCCCGAGAATGCAGTCCAGGAGCCTAAAAAGGGCTATCTCCCGAAACATCCGAATTAATTTGCATCTCGGCACGGAGGTATAAGTATCAAGTTTCTTCTAAGTATTTACACGGTTTAGTTTGGTAATAAGTAAGTAATGCATGAATTAGGATAAATCTAGTCACACAGTCTCACTTTCATATTTTAATAGTTTACTTAGATTGTGTTCCGCCCTTAAAAAGCATTGTTCGGGACGAACAACTAAAAGTGTGGGGTGATCTGATGGACCATAATTGTATGAATCATAAAAACAATTAAACCCACCAAATTAGACTCTTTGTCTATTTAACTTTTGCTTGTTAGTTCCGATATTTATCCACAGGGTATTTTGAAGTCTAGAGAGAATACAAGCTAAGGAGGAGTTTTAAAGCTGAAAATGGTTTACAAGACACTCGAGGCAACAATCAGATTCTGACTGTACAACTTTCATGGAACCAACTTGGAATCACTCAAATATGATAGAAAAGTTGGCGGTTGGACAAGAACGCAATGCAAAGGCACCGAGCCCGGTAAAGGCCAAACAAGGGCAATTTCAGCCAATTTGCGATTTCGACCATGTTCGGGGCAGAATTTGGCTTAACTTCCTTCTTGAGATCATCTTAGAATGACATTTTCATTCAGAATACACTCTCCAAAATCCAAGAAGCTCCGGTCAGATTCCGGTCAAACCGATGGCTTTTTGGAGACAAATATCTCTTCCACAAGCTTCCACAAGCTTCTCCTCCTTGATGACTCATGGGGGGCGGCTAGAAGAGATGGTGAGTCACCTCCGATGGATTTTTGAAGCTCCTCCCATTTTATGCCAAGTGGCTTCTCCTCCTCCACATCTCTTCATCCCCTTAGCCTATAAATAGAGCTTCCTCTTCACTTGTAAATCATCCCAAAATGTGGAGGGCTCCGCTCTCTACAAATTCCAAAAATCACAAATCACTTATCTCTCTAGATTGAGAGCACAATCATGTAATCACTTTACTTTGGAATCGAAGCTTTAGCACTTTCAACGGTTTTTGTAAGTACTCTCTTTTTTACTTTACTGTCTTTTCAATTCAGCAACTTTACTTTCCTGTCTTTACTTTCGAAAACTTTACTTTACTGTCTTTCAAAAACCTTTACTTTTCAACGCACTTAACTATGATGTCCTGTTCCATGAATAGTCGTAGCTAAACCCTTCATTCGGTTGAAGGGGTGTACTTGTATCATACAATATTTTAGACCCTTCGCTTAGTGCCTCTCTGTGTTCAAAACTTGTTCTATGTGCCACATATTAGGTTAGAACTTCCAAGGTTGAGTGGATGCTTTAACGGGCAAAACTCTTCCGTGTGGTTCGTGAACATACTCGGGTAAGTGGATGCTTTAACGGGCAAAGCTTATCTGAGGAGTTCGACCTCTTTAAAAAACCATTTGGTTGATCGTAACTGAAGATCAAATGGATGCACATAAGGCTAAGATACTTCGAAAGGAGGAATTAGTCTAAATAGAACAAGTGTTCTAAACGATGTTGCAAGTCTTGTGCTAGAAATAGCCTCGATTCATCTTTGAACACTTAGTATGATCATTAGAGATTAATGATAAACAGAATATGATACAAGGCCCCTAAAACCGAATCTTTCCTTTAATTGTGATATCACTGTTCCTTTACTTTTAGTTCTCAAAGCACACTCAAACCCAACCCCAATCGCATTTTAATTTATGTGTAAGCCTCATTAAAGAACAACTAATCCACACTGACTCTCTTGGGTTCGATCCCTACTTACCACTTGCTACTCAGTAGTGAAGTCGCGACGAGTAGCAGACTTATAAATTTATTTGTACATTTGCTCTGACGACAAGCATCTGTCAACCACCTATCAATGCTCCTTGCTAAACCAATCTTCCTGATGAAGATAGTACAAGTAAACTAGCAAGTGAGTCTAAAACACGATGAACGTGTGGTAGACCAATTGGATCCAAGGATAAAAATTCAAGAAAAAGAAAGGTTCATGCATCTATCACTATTCCAAAGGAAATAGATGTGATACATGAAGAAACATCTGCAAAAGACAATGAGATGCCTGGAAATGTTAACAATGAAGAAATTTCGATCAATTATGTAATTTCAGGGAAAATGTGGAATAAAGACGAAATCATAGTGGATAATATATTTTTATATTCTATAGTTCTAGATATTATAGAGGAAAATGAGGACAATGAGTCAGGATCGGTTAATAAATGCCGACGAAGAAATGATTGGCCAAAATGGAAAAGTGCCATCGAGGCATAATTAATTCACTTGAAAAATGCCAAGTCTTTGGGAAAATTTCCCTAACACCCGAGAATGTCAAATGTGTTGGTTATAAATGGATATTTACGCGCAAACAAAATGAGAAAAATGAAATTGTAAGATATAAAGCACGACTTTTAGCAAAAGGCTTCTCGCAAAGATCATGAAGATACATATTCACCGGTCATGGATACAATAACATTCAGATTTCTATTGAGTTTGACAGTCTTGGAAGGAATCCAAATGCATTTAATAGATGTCTTGATAGCCTACTTATATGGGTCACTTGATAATGGCATTTATATTAAAATTCCCCAAGGATTAAAACTACCGGAAGCATGTAGCTCAAAACCACGGGAAATGTACTCAATAAAACTACAAAGATCATTATATGGATTAAAACAGTCCGGTCGAATATGGTATAATCGTCTAAGTAAATATCTTATGAAAGATGGGTACATCAACAATGCAATTTGTCCATGTGTTCTTATTAGAAGGACAAAAACTGGATTTTGTATTATCGCGGTTTATGTTGATGATTTAAATATAATTGGGACCCCTGATGAACTCACTGAGACGAATGCATATTTAAAAGGTGAATTTGAAATAAAAGATTTGTGAAAAACAAAATTCTGCCTCTGCCTACAAATTGAGCATTTATCAAAGGACATTTTTGTTCATTAGTCCTCATATACTGAAAGGATCCTCAAACAATTTAATATGGATAAATCATATCCTGTGAGTTCACTTATGGTTGTTTGATCACTTAAATTGGACAAAAGATCCATTTCGTCCTCGAGAAAAGGATGTAGAACTACTTGGTCCTGAAGTATCATATCTTAGTGCTATTAGAGCACTAATGTATCTTGCTAATTATACACGACCGATTTTGCATTTTTGGTTAACTTACTAGCAAGATATAGTTCTTCTCCAACTCGAAAACATTGGGCTGACGTTAAGCAAATTTTAAGATATCTTCGAGTAACAACTGATATGAGCTTATTTTATTCAAAAGACAAACATACCCTTACAATCACTTCTTCTAATCATGCTGAAATATTAGCACTTCATGAAGCAAGTCGTGAATGTGTGTAGTTGTGGTCTTTAATCCATCATATTAGAGGATCATGTGATCTTTCAGGCAACAAAGAAATCCCTACTGTCATAATTGAGGATAATGATGCTTGTATAGTGCAAATTAAAAATGGTTATATAAAGGGAGATAGAACGAAGCACATCTCTTCAAAGTTCTTCTTTACACATGAACTTCATAAGAATAGAGAGATTGATATTTGTCAGATTCGTTCTTGTGGCAGTTTAGCCGATTTATTTACAAAGGCACTTCCCACAACTCCCTTTGAGAAATTGGTCTATAAAATGCGAAAGCTTATAGATTTATGTTAAAGGCCACATTGAGGGGGAGAATACACGTTACACTCTTTTCCTTATTTTAGGTTTTATCCCTCGGGGGTTTTCTAAATAAGGTTTTTAATGAGGTAACATTTATGCGTAATTTACAATTATGTACTCTTTTTCCTTCACTAGGTTTTTTCCCACAGGGTTTTACTAGTAAGGTTTTAATGAGACATAATATGTATACGAGTCATCCAAAGGGGGAGTGTTATGAATTTTGTCATTTATGTTGGATGACATTTAATTTAGCCCTTCACATGACCATGTCCCTTAGCCTTTCTTGTACCCCATAAATTCTTAGCTTTATTTTTTACATTTAAGTCTTTCCATATGTCCATGTACCCCTATATAAAGGGATCATTTGTAAAGATCAAAAGCAATAAGAAATATTCTTCCTCTCTACATTTTATACTCATGTCATGTTCTACTTTTAAATTTCTTCTCCATACTCACATATTTCACAACAAAACTCAATTTTAAAAAATTATTTTAACTGTATTTAATTATTTTAAATATATAGAAATTTATTAAATCTAAGGAATTTTATTAATTGTAATAAATTTAGTTAACTTATTAAATCTAAAAATCTAAAAACATGAAATTTAAACTCAACTGAACAGACCTTAATAATATTACTCTAAACTTTGGTCATCAGACCAGTGACGGAGCTACATGGGGACTTAACTTGGGTCTAGCCCAAGTAGAATTTTGTTCAAATTTTTTTTATATGCAATTTCCATGTGTAATGTAATTAAAAAAAATTGATTTTCCTTTCTGGCCCAAGTAATTTACATATAATCTGAATTTTTTTATTTTATATTAGCCCTGCATTATTTTGATTTCTGGGCTCCCTGCATCAGACGCACCAATTTGGACCCAAAAAAATGCATCACTTTCTCGCTCGAGGGAGGCGGTCATAGTCAGGGGCCTCAGGGGGCACTTGGCATCAAAAAAACGTGGCAGATACTAGATAGTGCCTGAAACATGCATGGGCCAGTGCGAAGATTCACAATATTAAAGGATGAGTCATGAAAGTGGCCTTACACCTCATGTTTCCAATTACTCTGTCTTGTCCATAAACCATTTTAAGTTTTCCATGAGTTTACTCCACCACATCTATCCACCGCCATTGGATTATATTCCACTACATATGTGCCTCTTTCCGTATGTTTTGACCTTTATAATGAAAGTTACACGCATAGAGAAATTCAATTTATTTCATTTGAACACATGTCACCAATCCATTTCAATTATAGTGATCAACAACGTCTACGCATTAATGACAATTAACATCCTCTAAAAACTCTTTCGTAACAAAACATTTTTAAAACACAATCCTGAATTGTTATGCATATTAGTTTGTCTTGGTGTTTCACACATGGACTCCACCATGCCTAATTACTCCACTTATCCGTATAGTTTTAGACCTTTTTCTAAAAGAATATCCGGTGGCACGCATCGAATCATGAAAGGATGTTGTTTTTACAATTGTGTGTAAATTGTTGGGTTGCACTAAATATTAATACGTACCATATATATATAGAGTGCGGTTCCGTTACAAACGGACTTATATATAAAACCTACAAATCATATTTCGAGCTAACACGTGTCTCATTTAGTCGAAATACAGAACAAACATACGGAGGAGTATTATATTCATTCCACATATCCTAATATTTTTATTTTCAATTTAGTCCTCGCGTTGTTAATGATCACACTTAAACTTGGAAATGATCAGACTTAAACAACAATGATCAGACTTAAAACAATAAATGATCAGACTTAAAAGAACAGTGATCAGACTTAACCCAGTAATGATCAGACTTAAAAAACTATGATCAGACTTAAACGAGTAATGATCAGACTTAAACGAGTAATGATCAGACTTAAAACAGTAATGATCAGACTTAAACCAGTAATGATCAGACTTAAAAAAACAATGATCAGACTTAAAACAGTAATGATCAGACTTAAAACAATAATGATCAGACTTAAACCAGTAATGATCAGACTTAAAAAACAATGATCAGACTTAAACGAGTAATGATCAGACTTAAACGAGTAATGATCAGACTTAAAACAGTAATGATCAGACTTAAAAAACAATGATCAGACATAAACCAGTATTGATCAGACTTAAAAAACAATGATCAGACTTAAACAGACAATGATCAGACTTAAACAGGTAATGATCAGACTTAAACCAGTAATGATCAGACTTAAAAAATAACGATCAGACTTAAACAGTTAATGATCAGACTTAAAAAACAATGATCAAACTTAATTAGTAATGATCAAACTTAAATTTGATGTTTCTGCACCTGTGTCAGAATTTGATAAAAGCCTAGTGGTTTTTGGGTGGAAACGGCATTCTGAGCAAAACTAATTGCGTTGCTATGAGCTCGACATTTGTAAGGCAAATTCCTTCATCTGGAGGGTCAAATTCGCGTTTTACTCTTCTGATTTAAGTCTAATCATTATTGTTTAAGTCTGATCATTGTCTGTTTAAGTGTGATCATTACTGGTTTAAGTCTGATCATTGTTTTTTAAGTCTGATCATTGATGGTTTAAGTCTGATCATTGTTTTTTTAACCCTGATCATTATTTTTTAAGTCGGATCATTGTTTTTTAAGTCTGATCATTGTTTTTTTAAGTCTGGTCATTACTGGTTTAAGTCTGATCATTAATTTTTTTAAGTCTGATCATTATTATTTTTAAGTTTGATCATTGTTTTTTTAAGTCTGATCATTATTTTTTTAAGTCTGATCATTATTATTTTTAAGTCTGATCATTGTTTTTTAAGTCTGATCATTGTTTTTTAAGTATGATCATTGTTTTTTAAGTCTGATCATTACTGGTTTAAGTCTGATCATTATTTTTTAAGTCTGATCATTGTTTTTTAAAGTCTGATCATTATTTTTTAAAGTCTGATCATTATTTTTTTAAGTCTGATCATTGTTTTTTAGTATGATCATTACTGGTTTAAGTCTGATCATTGTTTTTTTTAAGTCTGATCATTACTGATTTAAGTCTGATCATTGTTATTTTAAGTATTGTTTTTTTAAGTCTGATCATTGTTTTTTTGTAAGTCTGATCATTGTTTTTGTAAGTCTCTGATCATTGTTTTAGGACGATTATACACCTCATATCTTTTATGTATTTTTAAATAAGTCTACATTAATATTTTTTATTTACAAAAAGAACCCCGAACGAGATGAATTCTGATTGGTCGATATTTACACATGGCAATATTTTTATGGGTTTGTAGTTTTTATTTATAACGTGGTTTGTATTTGATCCGTTTCCATATATATACACTGTAACACATAACACTCTAAGCAACCATAACATTTGAGCGCGCCCCTATATATATATATAAGAGAGCTCAAATGAGGTAGGGCAAATGAGAATGAGGCAGTGAGACACGATCTCGACCGTCCATCTAACCCCCCGTGTATCTGAGGCGCGCTACGTGTCCATATGTAAAATCCACTACTTTTGCAGGGGTTGAGATGTGTGACTGAGATTGAAGTAATACATAACACTCTAAGAAGTGGGTAACATTTGAGCGCTTATATATATATATGGTCGCGCTCAAATGGTACCCCTTCTTAGAGTGTTATCTTGTTACTCGAATCTGATTTGTTGAATGTGTAGGAATAGTGTAGGAATAGTATTTGCTTTTTACTTTTTGCTTTTGTTAGATTTTTAGTAGTGGGACACGTGGCGCGCCCACAAAGCACGGGGTGGGGGGGGGGGGGGGTGGGGGTGGATGTGTGGCTGAGATTGGAGTAAGAAGTAACATGCTAAGAGGGGGATAACATTTGAGCGCAACTATATATATATTTATATATATAGGAGCGCTCAAATGTTACCCCCTCCTTAGAGTGTTATGTGTTACTTCAATCTCAGTCACACATCCAAACCCCCGTACTTTGTGGGTGCACCACGTGTCCCACTACCAAAATCCTACACTATTCAAAAAGCAAATACTATTCCTGCACTATTCTTGCACATTCAATCTATCAGATTCAAGATAACACATAACGCTCTAAGAGCTTATAACATTTGAGCGCTTCCCTTTATATATATATATATACAAGGGCGCGCTCAAATGTGAACTCTTCTTAGGCTAAGAACATATGAACCGATCTAAGCCTTTGGATCATGTTGATCCAACACTCCATATATATATAGGGGAGCACTCGGTTGAGGCAGAGTTGCTAGAATGAGGCAGTGAGGCAGCACGTGAGCCACTCATTGTGATGACGTGGCATTGGAAAAGTATTTATTAGTGGAAATTATTGAAGGGGTAATTTGGGGATGGAAAGAGAGTAGTGGGTTGTAATTATGAAGAAAGAGAGTATGTGGATTGTTATTAATTAATGAAGAAAGAGAGTATGTGTGTTTAATTAAAGTTATTTTAATGATGAAAGAGTGTATGAGATTATTATATAATATAATAATGATATTTTTTTACGAATTTTTTTTAACAAGGGTGTAATGCCATATGAAATAAGGGTGTAATGTCATATGAAATAAGGGTGTAATGTCATATGAAATAAGGGTGTAATGCCATATGAAATAAGGGTGTAATGCCATATGAAATAAGGGTGCAATGCCATATGAAATAAGTGTGTAATGTCATATGAAATAAGGGTGTAATGTCATATGAAATAAGGGTGTAATGCCATATGAAATAAGGGTGTAATGTCATATGAAATAAGGGTGTAATGTCATATGAAATAAGGGTGTAATGCCATATGAAATAAGGGTGTAATGTCATATGAAATAAGGGTGCAATGCCATATGAAATAAAGGTGTAATGTAATATGAAATAAGGGTGTAATGCCATATGAAATAAGAGTGTAATGTCATATGAAATAAGGGTGCATTTAAAAATAATGGATTTGAGTATGAGAGAGAAAGATGTTAGGTGAGAGAAACAATTAATAAATGAATTAATTATGAAAGATGTGATGTAAGGAGAGAGATGATAATTGGTTAAAGACTTAAATGCCCTTATGTAATATATAGTAATTGATTATTGGGTTTAGAAAATCAAAAGTAAGTGGGACACGTGTCACAATGAGGTGAGTTTGACGGCTGAGGTAAGTGGATGAGATCGTGCCTCACTGCCTCATTCTTATTTTGGCTGCCTCATTTGAACGCTCCTATATATATATATATTGTTATAGGGTGGCGTGTATGATGTTTTTTTAACATTTTAATATATATAGTGATGAGTAAATATCAAGTACAATTGTGCAAAATGTAAAGTTCGTAAAATTTGAATTATAATTCACCACCGAGAAACCAAAAGTATGACATAATTCGTCTCGAATAATTTATCATTCGTGACCGAAAAATTAAGCATAAACGAGATTTAATATCATCCGTCCAAATGACAAAATGACCAAATGAAGAGCTATGATTGGTTTTTATTTTTTATAAAATATGTCATTTGCACCGGATCCTTTTTCATATAGTGATAGCCATGTTATCTAATATATATGTCGATATTCAAAGCTCTATCAACATATATTATCGAGAACTCGAAATTATTGATACATGTATTCATATGTGAAGCACACGCCAAGTCCAACGCATGTAGAATCATTTTCTTCATCTTTTTATAAGAGCCGATCATGTTGTAAATGTTCATGCATTTAAATTCGGTCATTTTTCACAAATTTATAATTATTTACAAATGATATACAAATAATTAATTAATTTTTTCTGGGTAAAATTAGGTACAAAGTTGATTTTTGGTATGAAATACAAAGTTCTTCAAAATCATTTTATAATTCGTCTGTTTCATTTTATAATTCGTTACTTTTCGAGCGAAAAATGAAAAAGACGACATAGTTCGTCATCAAAGAAAATGCACCAAAAATCAGGATTTAATCTCATCCATTCAAATCACATGATCAAGGGCTATGATTAGTTTGTATTTTGTACCAAAAAATCAACTTTGTGTGATCCTTTTACTTTTTTTTTGATATGAGATCTCAATCGGGTACATATGAGACTTGACTTTTTAGTGCTCAGGCCACACACGTCACCAAACCGGATTTGATACTTGAATTGCGTCCACTGAAGAAAGGAAAAGACGAGGCAACAACACCTACAACACGTCCACAATGATCGAATTACACATTTTTCGCACAAGTAGTCAAGAGTTCAAGCCAATGGATCAAACCCTTTTTCATACAAATAAATAATGAAAACAGATCAAATACAAACTAAATTTATAAATAAAAACTAAAAACCCAATAAAATATTGGCACGCGTCTATTTCGACCAATCGAAATTCGAGACGCTTTTTGTAAATAAAAATTAAAACGGACATATTTAAAAATACATAACAGATGCGAGGGTATAATCGTCCTAAAAATTGCTACAGTAATAGTTTAAGTCTGATCATTTCTGTTTTAAGGCTGACTGATCATTGCTACAGTAATAGTTTAAGTACGATCATTGTATGTTTAAGTCTGATCATACCTTTTTCAAGTCTAATCATTGTATTTTTTAAGTTTGACCATTCCTGTTTTAAGTCTGATCATTGCTACAGTAATAGTTAAGTCTGATCATTGTATTTTTTAAGTCTGATCATTCCTTTTTTAAGTCTGATCATTGTATTTTTAAGTCTGATCATTCCTATTTTAAGTCTGATCATTGCTACAGTAATAGTTTAAGTCTGATCGTTCCTTTTTAAGGATGATCATTCCTTTTTTAAGTCTGATCATTGTATTTTTTAAGTCTGATTATTCCTGTTTTAAGTCTGATCATTGCTACAGTAATAGTTTAAGTCTAATCATTGTATGTTTAAGTCTGATCATTCTTTTTTTAAGTCTGATCATTGTATTTTTTTAAAGTCTGATCATTGTATTTTTTAAGTCTGATCATTCTTGTTTTAAGTCTGATCATTGGTACAGTAATAGTTTAAGTCTAATCATTCCTTTTTTAAGTCTGATCATTGTATTTTTTAAGTCTGATCATTCCCGTTTTAAGTCTGATCATTGCTACAGTAATAGTTTAAGTCTGATCATTGTATGTTTAAGTCTGATCATTCCTTTTTTAAATCTGATCATTGTATTTTTTTTAAGTCTGATCATTCCTGTTTGAAGTCTGATCATTGCTACAGTATAGTTTAAGTCTGATCATTGTATGTTTAAGTCTGAGCATTCTTTTTTTAAGTCTGATCATTGTATTTTTTAAGTCTGTTCATTCCTGTTTTAAGTGTGATCATTGCTACAATAATAGTTTAAGTCTGTCATTCTTTTTTTATGTATGATTGTTTAAGTCTGATCATTTCATGTTTTAAGTCTGATCATACCGAAATATGTGAAATGACCATAATAGTTAATACCTCTCCGAATTATATCCGAAATTTTGACAAATTTAAACATGCGTCAGCTTGAAATTTGATTTATAATTTTTTTATATATAAGAGTGGTTTGTAGCACTCATAAATAATTAATTAAAACAAAGGAAGAAGGAGACGACCCTTCAATTTTTTTTACCCGTCATCTAAATTGAAGTTGGGTCTTCAACTCTTGACGCAAGAAAAATCTCCGCCGATTGAGTTGGCCGGGATTCATGAAGGATTCGCCGTCGAAGACGATGGCAAAGCCTGAAGAAGATGAGAAGCAAGAGCGAGCATCAATCAATGTCGACATCATCAACGAAGAATCCAATCGGTTATTATCATCACCGTCGTCATCGTCATCGGGTCCAGACGATGACGAGGAGGTCGCCTTCGAATCGCGTGAGAAAATCTCGATCGTCAGTTTCGAAACCGAGGAAGCCTGCGATTCAGCTCCTCCGTTCTCGTGGCGAAAGCTATGGCTCTTCACGGGGCCGGGGTTCCTGATGAGCATAGCGTTCCTCGATCCGGGGAATCTGGAGGGAGATCTCCAGGCTGGGGCGATTGCTGGATACTCTTTGTTGTGGTTATTGATGTGGGCGACGGCGATGGGGCTGCTGATTCAGCTGTTGTCCGCTAGGGTTGGGGTGGTCACGGGGAGGCATTTGGCTGAGCTTTGTAGGGAGGAGTATCCGAGTTGGGCGAGGTACTTGTTGTGGTGCATGGCCGAGCTGGCCTTGATCGGGGCCGATATACAGGAGGTGATTGGGAGTGCCATTGCTATTCAGATTTTGAGTAATGGAGTTTTGCCTCTTTGGGCTGGGGTAGTGATTACTGCTTCCGACTGGTGAGTGATGTCTCGTTTAGATAATCTATTTTTTACGTTTATCAATTTCATTCATTTGAGTTTATTTATGTTCTTTAGGATTCATGGGCATTACAAAGTTTCCATTGCTTAACACCTATAACTGAAAATAGGTTAGTTTACAACTTTTTAGGCTCCTACATGAGAAGCTATCTGTTGAAATGCATCATGACAGCTAAGGTATTCAATGAGTAGAACTTTTAGATTTGGGGTTCTTGATATATTTGTTGAAGCATTTATACATTACAGCTACAAGGGAACATGTTATCATGATGTTAACTAGGGCCCCTTATTTGTTTCTTGGATCAAACAGTTTCATCTTTTTGTTTCTTGAGAATTATGGAGTGAGGAAACTTGAAGCTGTATTTGCAGTTCTGATTGGGACCATGGGGCTGTCATTTGCTTGGATGTTTGCAGATGCCAAACCGAACATGAGGGGACTTGTGATAGGTGAGAAAACCTGGGAGTTCTTTATTATTTTTTTATGTGGTGTATGTTTATATTTTCACATATCTGATTGCAGATGATTTTGGATTTTCCTGATAGGTGTTCTGGTACCAAAACTGAGTTCAAGAACCATTAGGCAGGCTGTGGGAGTTGTGGGCTGTGTTATTATGCCGCACAATGTATTTCTGCATTCTGCATTAGTGCAATCCAGAAAGGTTGACCACAGCAAGAATGGTCGGGTTCAAGAAGCAATCAACTATTACACGATTGAGTCATCGGTTGCTCTCCTAGTCTCATTCATTATAAATTTGTTTGTGACAACCGTATTCGCTAAGGGTTTCTATGGTACCAAGCTAGCAGAGGGTATCGGCCTGGTGAATGCAGGGCAATATCTTGAAGAGAAGTATGGAGGAGGATTCCTACCCATCCTCTACATATGGGGTATTGGACTATTGGCTGCTGGACAGAGTAGCACCATCACTGGCACATATGCTGGGCAATTCATCATGGGAGGTTTTCTTAACCTCCGTTTAAAGAAATGGATGCGAGCATTGATTACTCGAAGTTTTGCGATTGTGCCAACCATGATCGTGGCACTTATATTCAACACATCTGAAGGTTCCTTAGATGTCTTAAATGAGTGGCTGAATGTGCTTCAGTCGATGCAAATACCTTTTGCCCTAATACCATTACTTACATTAGTGGCCAAGGAGCAGGTGATGGGTGTGTTCAAAATCAGCAATACCCTTGAGGTTTGTTTGTTTTACACACTTCTCTATAGTTGATGTATTTTATTTGGATTTGCAGTTTGCACATACTGATCCTAGGATCGTAATATAATATACAACCTAAAACATGCAGTTTCTTAGATTTCTGTACTACTATGGCTGGTACGGACCCTAGCAGCAAATGTTATTTATGTGGCAGAATCACGGTTGATTAATGAACCCATAAAAAGATTTGACGGGCACAGTCTGATCAACATGATTAGGGATCGAAGTTTTGTAATTATTTTGTTTCCAGCGTCCGTAGCATCTTGCTGAAACATGTGTGTTTTATAGCTTGCCCCATAATGTTAGTGACAACTTGCTGTTAGTGCTTTTTGGTGGCTGTATGTGTGGTTTGTACCCTTTTACACTAGCAAATGTTTCATTTTATATAAATCTGCCATTCAGCACTCTTAACCCAAGCTCTTTTAATGTTGGATGCATCAGAGAGTAGCTTGGACGGTGGCTGGCTTGGTGATGGTGATCAATGCTTATTTGTTACTGGATTTCTTCATGTCCGAAGTAAATGGATTATTATTTGGTGTTGTGGTTTGCTTCGGTGTAGCTGCATATGTATCGTTCATCATCTATCTTGTTTCCCATAGTGGAGCTTTACAACCTCTTGGTAGCTTCATAGTGTCAAAAAGCTTCTCATAGATCTAGATTGGCAACAGAACCAAAACACACCACAACCTAAAACAGCACTACAACATGGTGTTCATTCGGGAATGTTGTATTATCATTTATCAGATTAATGCAGTTTATACTGACCTCCTACCCGCACAGCTGATGACCAGAGCACTACTGTATAGAATTTTCATCAAGGTTTTCCAGCGCTTGTAAAATTTCGAAATAGGTACTACATCAAATATGAAAATTAATTTGTTTTGATTTTAGGAAACTGTCTTGTATTGATATAAGGATCAAAATGTACATTGCAAGATTGAGAATTGTGTTATAGTTTCTTGACTGGTTGGCAGCCTGGTTAGAAATGGGACGTGACAGCAGCCTCATTTCACAAGCCATCTACCAGTCTCACCATCCTTATTGGGTTCAAAGTACAAGGAAACCATCTACCAGTTTCTTGACCACTGTGGTCATGACTCATGATATCCATCCTCAACTGCTCACCCAACCAGTATCTATGGTGTTTTGCACCTGAACATCAACAAGCTGCCCTTCCTAGTTGACAATCAGATATGCGTTGCAGCCTTAAATTAGTAAAGCCATATAAATACATCACTCCAGCTTGCCTAGGAAGGAGAGTATCGAGGCGTTTAAGAGACAATGGCTGGCTCAAAAGTTGTCTACACGATATCACAAATCGCTCAGCACAAGTCAAAGCAGGATTGCTGGCTTGTCGTCAACGGCAGAGTAACATCTCTTCTCCTGCTCCATCTGCCTGGCACTCATAAATGAATGCATTATTTAATTTAATTGTGACATTGTTGCGTAGGTTCTGAACGTGACGAAGTTTTTGGAGGCACACCCAGGGGGAGACGACGTGTTGTTGGAAGTGGCAGGGAAAGATGCTACAAAGGAATTCAAAGATGTTGGGCACACCGAGGCAGCTCAGTTACTTCTATCCAAATACCAAATTGGCAGCCTCCAGGGTTATTCGGTCCAAGATGATACTGCTGTGGTGGTGACTGAAGTCGTGAAGAGCACAAAAGATATGCCTGCTTTTGTTGTTAAGGAAGAGGGATGGCGCGCTGAGCTTCCTGCTTTTCTTGAGTTTGCAGTCCCTCTGATGGCCGCTGCGTTCTTTTTTGGTTATTCATACCTCAACAGGTTAGCGGCGTTGGCTTCTTAGGATGCACTTGGAAACTATCTATTCATCAGTCTATCTCTTTTAGGGTGCCTGACGCATAATTTTACTCTATTGGGTGATCTTTTGCATCCAGGAATAAAGGGTAACCTGAAATATATTTTCAATACATGTCAATTAGCTTGGAAACAAGCTTCAGCAATCTCATCTAACTCTTAAAATGCAATATGTCCAAAATCCAATACAGCACTGGTTGCTGATCCATTTCATCTCAACAATAGCCTCCGTTTGGATCATAGAAAATGTAGTATAAAGATAAGAATGCGGTTCAAGTAAAAATCACTATTATATATGAAAACTAAAAATCGGATTTCAAAATGACTCATGTCCAATTTCGGAAAATTTTCCAATTTAGCCTAAATCCAAATTTAATTTCCCCGTTTGGCCAATTTCCAAATTGGTTTTCCAAATTTGCCACATTCCCTTAGGCGTTGTTGCCAACGGTGCCTAAGACATAAAGCGCCGTTGACAACTGCGCTTTAATCTTAGCGTCATTTTTTACACGATATAATGCTGAGTCATGGGCTTATGTGGCAATTTGTTTTAGGCGCTGTTAGTAACAGCGCCTGTTGAGATATTTTCTCTTCAGGTAATCGTGAGTGAGAGAAAATTGAGGAGAAAATATCTCTAACGGCGCCTAAAAAAATTGGCACATAAGCCCTGACTCAGTATTATATCGTGTAAAAAACGATGCTCGGATTAAAGCGATGTTGTCAACTGCGCTTTATGTCTTAGGCACCGTTGGCAACAACGCCTAAGGGAATGTGGCCATTGGAAAACCAATTTGGAAATTGGCCAAACGGGGAAATTAAATTTGGATTTAGGCTAAATTGGAAATTAATTCCCAATTTCATCTAAATCTCGGATATAACACGGAGGGGCATAATAGTCTTTCCACATATCTCGGATTTCAAATCAGACTTAAATTGGAATGATCAGACTTAACTTAGAATCATCAGACTTAACTTGGAATGATCAGACTTAACTTAGAATGATCAGACTTAACTTGAAATGATCAGACTTAACTTTGAATGATCAGACTTAACTTGGAATGATTAGACTTAACATGATCAGACGTAAAATGACCAGACTTGAAATGATCAGACTTAATTTGGAATGATCACACTTAACTTGGAATGATCAGACTTAACTTGAAATGATCAGACTTAACCTTGGAATGATCATACTTAACTTGGAATGATCAGACTTAACTTGGTAATGATCAGGCTTAACTTGGTAATGATCAGACTTAATTTGGTAATGATCAGACTTAAATTGATAATGTCAAACTTAAAAACATAGACTCAATATTGTCCGGACTTAAATTGGTAATGATCAGACTTAGCATGTTAATGATCAGACTTAAATGAGTAATGTCCATACTTAAATTAGTAATGTCCAGACTTGAAAACACACTTAAATTAATATCCAGACATAAATTAGTAATGTCAGACTTAAAAACACACTTAAATTGATATCCAGACTTAAATTGGAATGATCAGACTTAAAAACATACTTACACAACAATATCCAGGCTTAACATATGCATCTGTTAAGTCTGGATAATTTTTAGGACATTTATACCCTCGCATCTGTTATGTATTTTTAAATAAGTTCGTTTTAATTGTTTTTATTTACAAAAGCGCCTCGAATTATGATTGCGAATGATACACATGATAATATTTAATTGAATTTTTAGTTTTTATATATAATCCGAAATCTATAGATAATGTGATTGAAAATAAACAAGAAAGTCATTTTTCCAGATTTTTTTTGAATTTTCTTATAAGTTTGGTTTCATCCCACAATCTTTCCATGAATGGAAGCACTTCAGTCATGACCTCATTTTGATTTTAGTGAATCCAAATGCCAATAATGATGAAATGAGGTGGAAATCATTGCCGGCGGCACACAACAACAAAATCCCAAACTGGTCACTAACAATCACCCGGATTACTCATATAAAATCTAAACCATTTTTATGTTAGATAAGCAGAAATCAAATACTTTCAATCAAGAACCAAAATGACTTATTCTCATTAGATGATTATGGCTGATTATAAAAAGCCATTTGATTACATAGAATTCAAAAGATCAAAACTACTTGATGGAAAGTTATGACCTAAATAATATAGGTCCATTATTATAACACGTTACTAGATAAAATTAAATGGACTTCAATACTAATAATTAATTTGACTCCTTCAGCAATAATCCAACAAACCGTCCCTTAAGCTATGGGACACAAGTTAGCTTAAACATTTACTTTCTGAATTCCAAGTTGACTACGAAACTTTTCAAATGTTTTAGCTTGCAAAGGCTTGATCATTATGTCAGAAACTTGTTGATTCGAATTACAGAACTCCATTATGATCGTACCATTTTGGACCAACTCCCTCAAGAAGTGAAAATACACATTGTTAGTTTATATATATGGCATGTAGTTTGGCAAAACTTAGTATAGTTGTTCTAGCTGTTGTTCAAGTCTGGAAGAGACAACTGTCCTAGAACAAGTTGAAGCAGAAGAAGTGTTTTCCAAATTCAGATTTGGAAACACAGTCGACCGTTGGAAGCTTAAGGCAGTTGCAGGTGCATGGACAGAAGTTGGAAGTTTCCAAATTCAGATTTGGAAACTTGTCTCAGCCGACCTAGCACAACTCTGACGCAGCAGTGAATATCTGGGAACGGATTTGGCAAGTCGGTGCTAAGCTTGATATCGAAGTTATCAACAAGTCGGTTGAGAGATTGATGAAGTTTCCTATTTCAGATTAGGAAACTTGTTCCAACCGACGTGGCACAAGTTAGACACAGCAGCAGTTTCCTAAAACAGATTAGGACGTTGAAGATATGTTGCAAGTCGGTTGAGAGATTGCTTGCGCTTGAAGTTAACTTATCAAAGAAGATAATCAAAGGTTTCTTAAACAGAGTTGAAGATATTTGAAGGATTATCTACAAGAAGATATGCGCAAGAATTTAGGAAAGATTTCCTAAAAGATTAGGAAAGGTTTCCTAAAGATATAGGCGGTTCAGATTAGGAATCCTATTCGATTTAGGGTTTCTACCGCCCTATATAAACAGAGCTGAGGTTCACAATTCTGGATCGATCATTAAGCTAAACGCAGATACACACTCAGAGAGGAGAGAGATCGGTCGGCCTTGAGTTCATTATTCCGGTGAACTCACGGCGGTGCTGTCCAGTTGTTCCAGGTTGCTGTTTCAGCGGTTGAACGAATTGCAGAATTCAGCACTGTTGGAGAAAGTATTCACGCTGATATTCATAGAAGGGTTGGAGGAGGTCATCGGTGTTAAGTTCATTATTCTGGTGAACTGTAACACGCACGGATTCAGTCTGTTCTGGTGCTCGGCAGACTGTTCGTAGAACAACTTGACGATACACGCACTGTTGCTGTTACTGCGCATTCGGGAGAAGGCACTGGTTCTCACGGAGAATCATATTGGTGGATACGGAGCGGGAGCAAAGATCTAGGGGGAGACCTAGAGTGCAATTGCTAGAGTGTCCGAGGCTCAGGTAGTTTAAAGGGATTCTGTAAACGGTAATTCCTGTACTCGCAATACTCAACATTAGTGAATTGCTATCCACCGGGCTGAGTCAGCCCCCCAGACGTAGGCTCGTTAACGCCGAACTGGGTAACAACTTTGCGTGTCGTTTATTTTCCGCACTGCATTTATTATTTGCATAAGTTGTTCTAGATATTGTTCTGCACCCGACCAGAACAACATCTCATCTACCAAGGGAAGATTTCACACATCTATATAACGGCTGCGCCCATGCATCACACTGTTTTTAGACAACTTAATAGTCGAAGTGTTGTCACAAAACACTATAGGGTTCCTTTGTCATGTGTGCAACCTAGCTTCTCAGTAATTCTTCGTAGCCACACAGCTTGACTTGTACATCCGGCCGCTGCAACAAACTCAGCCTCAGTTGTTGATAATGTGACAATTGGTTGTTTTTTGGACAACCAAGATACAACCTCTTCTCCAATCATAAAGACCTAGCCCGAAGTGTGCTATTCCGATCATCTAAATCCACAGCATAATCACTATTAGTGAAACCAACTAGTCCTTCCTCACTTTTCTTGTAGAAAATTCCGTAATCTTGTGTACCCTTTGAGATATCATATAATGTGTTTAGCTGCTCCCAAGTGTAGTTCATGCAGTAGGTTTGCTCATAAACCTATTAACAAGGCTTACAATGTACATTATATTAGGGCAAGTCGTGGTGAGGTACATTAAGCTCTCCACAATTTGTATGTACTTTGTCTCACAGCCACTCCACCTTCATCTTTACGCAAATTAGAGCCAGGTACCATTGGTATTTGCACTGCTTGAAAATCAATCATACCAAACCTTTTAAGTATCTCTCACGCGTACCTCTTTTGATAAATGAAGTTCCCAACAGCCTTTTGATGAAGTACTTCTAATCCAAGAAAGTATTGCATGAGCCCAAGGTCTGTCATTTTAAAAGTGCTATTCATAGAGGATTTGAACTTGTTTAACATCACTTTACAATCACCGGTGTATACCAAGTCGTCAACATAGACACTCACAATAAGAAGATTGCGTGCATTCTTCTTCACAAATAATGTTAGCTCATTGACACCTTTCAAAACCTTCATCAGTATAGTACCTTTCAAGCCTACTAAACCAAGCACGTGGAGCTTGTTTCAGTCTATAGAGAGCCTTATGTAGTTTGTAGACTTTTCTCTCCGAATCTTTGCATTCAAAACCTCTAGGTTGCTCCACATATACATCTTCTTCAAGCTCACCGTGAAGAAATCTAATTGGAACATTTGCCAACTTCCTTGAGCTGCCAATGCCATGATAGTTTGTATAGTTTGAATCCTTGCCACCGGAGCATAAACCTTTACCTAATCAACACCATATCTTTATGCGAATATCCTTTGGCTACTAATCTAGCCTTATACTTTTGTAACTCACCATTTGCGTCATACTTAGTCTTGTAAATCCATTTACTCCTACCACTTTTGCACCCTTTGGTGGATTGACAAGATTCCAAGTGTTTTTTTTTCTCTCTTACAGCTTCATCAAAGCTCACAGGATCAGTGATAACAATCATGGCAATATGAGATTCAGTAACATTATCTTTTAGCCACATTGGAGGTTTGGTCGCTCTTTTACCTCTCCCATACAACTCAAAAGTAGCATTATCATCTATTGGTAGGTTCTCAACTTCTTCGACTTCCCTCCCTTGATGTGAAAAAACATCAGATACTTCTTCTTTCTTCTATGTTTTCATTAGGAATATCCAAATTGTCATCTTGTTATTTTGCATCCATTGACGTGTCATCACCTTCTCCCAATCTAAAGGCATTACTATTTCTGCAACATTTGTATCATCCCACTTCCCATGTCGATCCTTCTTCAAATAAAACGTCCCTACTGATTATGACTTTCTTTGCAGTAGGATCAAACAACTTGTAGGCCTTTGATTCGTCACTAAATCCCAAAAGTATGCATTCAACACATCTATTGTCAAGCTTGGTCATGCGTGCCTTAGGCACATAGGCATAACAAATGCACCCAAATACTCGAAAATTTTGCACCTAAGGTGTCATTCCAGTCCACGCTTCTTCTGGCGTGACCTCTTTGAATGCGGCATTTGGGAACCTATTAAGCACATAGTTGCTCTACTTGGCTGCTTCGGCCCCAAAAATACTTAGGCACCTTCTTTTCTGAAAGCATAGCTCTTACCATATTAAGAATAGTTCGACTTCTACGCTCAGCGACACTGTTTTGTTTAGGCGTATATCAAGTGGTGAGCTGCCGTTTTACTCCATTCTCATTACCAATATCGTTTAAACTCAGTTGAGCTAAACTCCCCACCACGATCTGTCCGCATTCACTTGACACAATGGCCAGTCTTTTTTTCCTACCATTTTCAAGGAGCACTTAAAGTAGTAAAAAGCTTCTGATTTCTCTGTTAACAAATGAATCCATGACTTCCTGCTATATAGTCATCAGTAAGACATAAAATATATCTCTTACCACATATTGATTTTGGACTTGCAAATATTGGAGTGTATAAGCTCCAAAACTTGTTGTGCTCGACATGAACCTTTCTATGGAAAACTACTCCGATGATGCTTTCCAATGATGCAATCTGAAATCTTCCCCTTGTAGTTGAGATGTTGTTCTAGTCAAAGTATAGAACAATATCTAGAACAACCTATGAAAAAAGAGTGCAGTGCGGAAATAAACAACACGCAAAATTGTTACCCAGTTCGGCGTTAATGAGCCTACGTCTAGGGGGCTGTCTCCTTAGCCCGGTGGATAGCAATTCACTAATAATGAGTATTGCGAGTACACATGAGCTTACGTTTAAAGAATCCCTCTTAAACTACCGGAGCCTCTAATACTCTAGTAATTGGCAACTAGGCCTCCCCCTAGATCTGAGCCTCGCCTCTGATTCCACCAGTATGATCCTCCGAGAGAATCAGCGCTTTCCACAGAATGCGCAGTAAGAGCAACAGTGCGTGTAGCGTCAAGTTGTTCTACGATCAGTCTGCCGAGCACAAGAACTGACTGAATCCGAGCGTCGTGATCTTATCGGAATGATAATATCGCCGGCCGTTTGCCTCCACCTCCCTTTAGTGTTATGAGCATGAGTAATATCTCCGCGAGTGCTGATTGAAACGAATGCATCAGCCCTCCTTATTTAGTGCGGTAGAAACCCTAAAGTATCTAGGTTTCCTATCTTCAATCGCCTATCTCTTTAGGAAATCTTTCCTAAATCTTTTAGGAAACATTCCTAAATTCTTGCGCATCTCTCTTGTAGATAATCTTCAATATATATTCAACTCCGTTTAAGAAACTTCTTCGATTATCTTCTTCGCTAAGTTATCTTCAAGCGCAAGTCTTCCAATAATCTCTCAACCGACTTCTTAGATATGCTTCCATATATTTGTGTCAACCGCCATCAATATCTGAACCATCTTCAATATTCAACAGCACCGAGTTGCCTAATATGAATTAGGAAACCTCGACTGTTGTTCCACGTCGGTTGTCTCTCTCTGGTCTTGAACTCTCACTGTACAATAGCTTGAACAACTACACAGAGATTTGCAAAACTACATGCCATAAGATCTAACAATCTCCCCCTTGGCATTTTTGGTAAAACTATTACCTGTATTCTACATGTACTACTATTACAGTTGAATCTTTGAAGGAGGTTTCAAACTCCCAAGCTGTTCTAAGAGTCAATAGCTACCGAATGAAAATTTGAGGAGGTTTCAAACTCCAAAAATTTCAAGCACATATGAATCTTTTATGGAGCTTTCGAACTCCAAAATATGTCTAACATCTAGCACAAACGAATCTTTTAAGGAGGTTTCAAACTCCAAATTTACTTCCCTTTTTGCCACAAATCAACAAGGGAGTGAAAAAAAGTAGCAATTGTTCAACAATAATACCAGAGTTCAGCAAAAAACATAGTAGAACATCATAATTGTTTGTAAAGAGAGAGAGAGAGCAGGGATCATCACCATGGAATTAATAGTCTCAGTCCTCAGAGTCTTCATCATTAGTTGAGTCATCATCTTCCTCTTCCTTGGGATAACGAAGGGTCACCAACAGCTTTGTGATCTGTTTGTTCCTTGCCATGAGAGACACAATCCTCTCGTTAGCATATGCTAGTTCCTCTTCAAGATGTGTGATAATTTTTCTTCGAGTGGCATAAGGAACATGAGCACTTAATTCTCCAAGGAAATGTTCAGACAACTTCCTCTTCGGCTTGACAGGCGCATCCTGATCTAGATCCATGGTATGCTTTCCAGAGAAGTGCTTGTGAACAGCAAGAAATACCTTAGGAGCGTTTGTCAACTTGTCTTGGCTTGTCAAAACATCTGGATGTTGAACACAAACAAGTTCAAAGATCAACGATGGGAACCCAATATGATGATTAACTTTCATTGAGTCCGCATGCGAAGAAATTTGGTCAAAGACAAGTTAACCTAGATCTATCTTCTCTTGACATCCCAATGTCTTTAGCAATGCCTCCATGACACGACCCAGTGTCGTGCGGTGATTGTTGGGCATCCAATTATGCACAACAATACTATGAAGCAATGATTGCTTTGATGACAAGTCTGTCTTGGGCAAAGTCATTTTGTTCCACCTCTTTCGAACTCCAGCTGTGATCACTTCTGCTATCGTGTGCCATTTTTGCTCACCAACGATCATCTCTTGCCCCTCGACTCCATAGTAGTCATTGATGACGCCAAGAGTAATATTTACTTCCTTCCCTCTTATGCTCACCTTTCCATATGCCTCACTTTCACCATCAGCAAACTCGTCTGGAAGATTTGCAACAACTTCTCGCTGCAAATGGTTTGGCCATAGTCACAGATGACCACAAATCCAGTTCCTTGATCAGACTGACTATCTCCTTGGCTACATACTTATCAGCCTCCAGCACGCATTCAGCAACAATCTTCCTCTTTTGCACTACTTTCCATTTTTCTGCATTTGTCTTTGACACAAACCAAACTCTTCTTACGACAACTCCAGTCTCAAAATGAACTTTCTTCCCCTTTTCTTTAGCCATCCCCGCAACAGAACTTTTTTTTGCTTTCTTGGTAGCAGGTGGTGCAGTCTTCTTTTGACTAGTAGCTTCATTCTCAACAAGCTTCTCTGCAGGAGCAGAAGCAGGAACCTTCCTCTTCTTTGACACATTTTTTAGCAACGGTGGGAGCTTCCTCAAGAGCAACTTGATTCGGTACTGCTTCCTTTGTCTTAGCAGGTGAGTTTGACTTGCTTTCATGTCCCTTACCAATTGGAACATCCTTCTGAATTTTATTGACACATTTCTGACAACTTGATTGAACCATCATTTGAACCTTCACTCAGCTCCTCCATCTCTAAGTCTTTATGAGTTTTGTCTGTTCGATGGACTCCCTTTTCTTGAGCAGCAACTCTAGCTGGCCTCTCTTCATCTACATATTGTTCAATAACATCAAACAGCTCTTGTAGAGATTCATATACCTTATTCGACTCATTCTGCGAATGCTCTTCTTCATCATTGTTTGACACCTCAACATCTTCTTTTGTAGATTTAGCCATGCTCTTATCAGGAGACTCAACCTGCTCCTCTGCAATATACCCTTCATCTTCTTCTGGTTCTTCCTCATCAGAACTTTCAGTAGAAGCCTCACTCTGCTTCTTGAGGAGTCGAAATTTCGACTCGTTAATACCCATTTTCACTATAGCTTTAGTTCGTTTCCGACGATAATATGATGTCATTTGATCCCCTTTTCGTGCGTTTCAGGTACAAAACAAGATGTCTCAGTGTCAAAAACCGAAATATGGAAACTCGGTGAAAATCGAAGACTAGAGCAAAAAGTGAGCAGAAGTAGTCTCCAGTCGGTCGACTGGGGAGATCCCCGTGTGCCAGTCGGTGGACTGACGAGTGCTCCAGAAGGTCCTGCAACCCATGTTTCCACAGTCGGTCGACTGAGACTTTCAGTCGGTCGACTGGGGGGGCCACTCCATGAAGGGCATGCAAACCACGTAACCTCAATCGGTCGACTGGGTATCTCCCCTGTGTGCCAGTCGGTCGACTAGGGAAGGCTTCAAGAGGATCAAAATCTACGTTTCCGCAGTAGGTCGACTGGACCCTTCAGTCGGTCGATTGGGAAACTGCTTCTCAAACAGCCGTTTCCTCCCCCAGTCGGTCGACTGGGCCGCAAGCACAACGCCAATCGATCGACTGGGACCGCTACAGTACCAGATTTTCCTTCGGCCCATGTCTTTGCCGCTTCTTCATGTATGAACGGTCGGCAGTGATGCAAGTTTGGAAGTTCAGCATCTTGCCATTAAATGTAGGCGACATCAAGCTTGCTCCCTTTCTAACCCTCTTCTTTGTGGCAGAGATGATTGGCCGTCCTTGGTCCTTACACTTTTTAGAAGGTTCTTCTTGGCTTGTGACGAGTGGGAGCTCCTTTGTTGGCTGTTTTGGCTCATGCTTCTCCTCTAACTCGCCTAGCACTACATCATCATTAATCACATCATCTCTGGTGGCCATGATCTACATAAAACATGAAGGGTTAGGCTGGGGCTTCTTGGCCATAAGGACCGGGACTGATTTGGGCAGTTCGGCATTGATATCCATTGTAAGCTCTTCCTCGGGCAGATTGGTAATGAGGACCGGGACTTCTGTTGGCTCGGCAGTGAGGACTGTGTTAGACTCGGCTGGTTCGGCAATGAGGTCTGGGAGCAACGTGATTTCCTCGGGTAGATTGGTAATGTGGACCGGGTCTGAATTGGGCAGTTTTTCTTCAAACTCATAGGGGTAATCTAAGTGGAGCTCTTCATCAGGCAACCATGGGTCCTCATCCTCGTCATTTATATGGTCTCCGGGGGCAATCACACAGAGGTCCGGGTCTGATTTGGGTGGTTCTTCTTTGGCCATACGAGAGTCCTCATTCTTTGCCGGCTCCGTGGGCTCTTCCTTGATGACCCTTGGCTTAAGCATCTCATTGATCAGTTATGCCATTTCTTTTTGAGCCGCCTCAACTATTGCCCATGATTTATCGACTTCGGCCTGGTTTTGGTGCATCGAGGCACTCAATTGCTGTATGTCTGCGGCCAACTGCTGGGTGCTAGCTGCCAGCTCCATGGGCTACATTGTAAGCTCTTCCTTTTTGACCCTTGCAGCTTCGTTTTCTGCCGCCCATGATTCGGTTTCGACCCTGATTTGGTGCACCATGTTGGCCAGTTCTTCGAGCCGCATGGCCTGATCTTGTTTTGCGCTTCTTGCCATATCTTCTATTAAGTTCCATAGATCATCCATGCTTAAGTTATCCACCGAGCCTCCCGCCACATCATTAAGCCTATTCAACTCTTGTGGCATCATTCCACCGAGAAACCTTTGAAAAAGATCGAAGTTGGTGAATCCATGGTGCGGGCAGCTCGTCACAATGGAGTCAAAGTATGCCAAGTACTCGTCCAAAGTTTCGTCCCGGGATTGCTCTATGTTGTTGATCTTCTCGCGGACTTCACGTTCGAAGGATGGTGGGGAAAACTCCTCATAGTACCAAGGCTCGCTTTCATAGTACAACGACATGGCAAACTGCAAAATAAAAGAAAAACAAATAGAATAACTATTCCGATTTCACGACTCCCCGGCAACGGCGCCAATTTGATAGAGCCTTGTCGTGAGGCAATGTGCAAAATTAATTTATAAGTCCGCTACTCGTGACTTCACTATTGGGTAGTAAAGCGGTAAGTAGGGGTCGAACCCAAGGGAGTTAGTGTGGAATGGTTGTTCTTTAAAAAGAAAGAAAAAGAAAGTAAATACAGATTGGGTTTTTTGGTTTTTTTAGACAGAAAGTAAATTGCGTAAAAGTAACGGTACTGAAAGTAAAGTGCGAGAAATTAAAATGCTGAAAGTAAAGACTGAAAGTAAGTGCTGAAAAGTAAATTGCTGGAACAGTCGAGTTCAATATCAACCAAACAACATACTTTTGGTTTGTCGCACGCTGTATTTCAAGCGCAATCCGTACCAAATGTATGTTGGATTGATATTAAAAGCGTCTATAGTAAGCGGAAAGTAAAGACTGAAAGTAAATGTGCGGAAAGTAAATGACTGAAAAGTAAACTGCGGAAAGTAAATTGCTGGAACAGTCGAGTTCAATATCAACTGAACAACATACTTTTGGTTTGTCGCACGCAGTATTTCAAGCGCAATCCGTACCAAATGTATGTTGGATTGATATTGAAAGCGTCTGTAGTAAGCGGAAAATAAAGACTGAAAGTAAATGTGCTGAAAAGTAAAGTACTAAAAGTAAAGTGCGTAAAGTAAAGTGCGTAAAAGTAAAGACAGAAATTACGGTGCTGAAAAGTAAAGTACTGAAAGTAAATAGTTGATATTGAGACAGAAAGTAGAATGAAGAGTTGGTGTTTTATCAAAGGAAAGGATTCGGTTTTTAGGGGCCTTGTATCATAGTTCCGTTCATCATTGACCTCTAATGATCATACTACGTGTTCAAAGATGTGATAAGGCCATTTCCAGCACTAGTCACACCGTCTAGTCCTTTTCAAGACATATAACACTTGTTCTAGTTAGGCTAATTCCTCCTTTCGAAGTATCTTAGCCCATGTGCATCCACCTGATCAATCATTTTCGATCAACCAAGTGGTGTTTAAAAGAGGTTGAACTCCACGGAAAAGCTTTGCTCTTTCGAGCCTCCACTTAACCGTGTATGTTCACGAACTCCATGGAAAAGCTTTGCTCTTTCAAGCCTCCACTCAACCATGTATGGTCTAACCTATTATATGGCACATAGAACAAACTTGAACACAATAGAAGCACTAAGAAAAGGGTCTCAAAAATGGTTTTATGATACAAGCACACCCTTCAACCGAATATAAGCCTTAGCTACTTGTATTCATGTCAAGGAATACAAGTAGCCGTGCTTACAAAAGTAAAGAAAACCGAAAAGAAATCAAGGAAACCAAAACTTGACAAGGAAAACAAAGGAGAGCCGTGGCTCTAACATGAAAAGTAAAGTGACTGTGACCTTTTTGTAACCAAAAAACAATAGCTTTAACTACTTGTATTCATGTCAAGGAATACAAGTAGTTTTGGCTAGAACAAGGAAAACAAGTGACAATGAAAACCGACAAGAAAGTAAAGGAAAACAACACGAAAGTAAAGGGAGAGGAGCTCCAAATCAAGTGCTTGCTGGAAAGTAAAGAGCTTGGAGCTCAAGAACAAGTGCTAGAAAGTAAAGGAGACCACAAGAACAAAGAATAAAATGTGTTTGTATTGAAAGTGAAGAGAAGAGAGTTAAGCTCCCTTCTCTCTAAGAACTTGTGGAATTCGAAACTTGGACTAAGGACTACATGAGGCAAGTCCTCTATTTATAGGCTAAGGAAACTTGGGAGCTAAGTTTAGATGTGAAAATATCCCAAAAGCAAAGGCATTTGATTGGTTCTTCTAAAAGCCATCACTTGGGATATTTCAAGCCAAAGCCACCACTTGCTCTTATCTCTTCCATGAGCCACGAATTGGTCTTGGTTGAAGCCAAAGGGCAACCTCTTGACTTGGTTGAGGCTTGGGCAAGTCACTTGGACTTGGTTGAGGCTTAGTTTCTTCCCAAAGGTCAACCGAAGTGAATAGTAAGGCCAACCGGGAAATAAGTAGTTTGGATTTAGTTGGACTTCGTCGGAATGTGGCCGGAGCGAGAAATGACCGGAGCATGTGATCGCTCGTAAATATAGTGTAAATATTCAAATAAGAATTCAAATACTTATGCTAAGTCACGTTAAATCAAAACATTTGTAAAGACTCGGGAAACCCAAGGTCGTACCCAAGAGATAGGTGATTAAACTAATAGTGCTAAAGATCAAGCTAGAATGTCTAAGGTGGTGGGGGGGTTTATGCCTCGAAAGAGGTTGATAGCAATGATTTACTATCCCAAAAGAGAGATTCTAGCAAAGAAACGAATAGACGATCAATCAAAGAAGACTAGGGATTACTTCCCCACCTAGACAATTATAGTGATGATGATGTTAGATGTCAATTATGAATTTGCATGCACTTGAATAGAATTTAGCCATGTAACATTTCCCCTAAGTTCCACTCGCGCTACAACCTAGGATAAAGAGGTTACACCTCGCATAGGACCTCACACTCGCGCTCTATTGGCCCTATAGAACATGCATTTCTAATCTCACACTCGCGCTCTATTGATTAGATAAACATGTTCTTGTTAAACTCAAGCTATTCTCGTTAGAATTTAAGTGTCGCCATGTAACACAAAAGTCCTAATGCCTCTCCATTCATTTCATTAAATTCATGTTGATCAACGTGAGCTACATCAAACATGAAATTAAGCTAAGTTCCCATTGAGGACATTTCACAAACACCTTATGGGCAACTCTAATCATGTAGTTCAAATGAAGAGAATTCATGTGCAAACTCATTCAATATTGACATCAATGGTATTTACATCATCACAATATGTCTAGGGGATCCATAATCCCCAATCAATGTCACTACTCACTCATAGTGAGTTTACAAACAAAAGCAATCATAAGAGTGCAAACAATCATGAAAAGAGTAGAGTTTAGAATTCAAATCCAATATGAAGCTTCAATAGAACTAGATGATCCAATATCCTTGTTGTTGATTGCTCCGAAATCCCAGCAAAACGCCCTTGAAAATCCCCCACGAAAATCCCCCCAAAATCGTCCCCTTTTGATCACTTTCTATTTATAGCAGAAATTAGGGTTTCCGGTACTGTAGCAGGTCTGAACCGCGCGGCACAACCATGAAGAAGGAATTTGTGCCGCGCGGCACAACATGTGGGGAGATCCTCCGAAGTCTCTGAGAAGTTGAGCCGTGCGGCACAAATCATTGAGGAGTTTGTGCCGCGCGGCACGAGCAGGGGAGGAAATCCTTGGACGCTCTGAGCATTTGAACCGTGCGGCACAATTCATTGAGGATTTTGTGCCGCGCGGCACAAAACCTCAGAGGCTTCATTTTTCTGATCTTCACTTCAACCGCGCGGCACAATCCAAGACCACCATTTGTGCCGCGCGGCACAATAGCTCCTTGTGCACTTTTCGCTCCAAAAGTTCGGTTTTGCTCCAAAATCACTGCTCACTTGTGTTCTTAGCTTAAACGCTGCAATTTGCCTGAAAATGAACCACAAAGCGTCAACTAGCAAGTGAAATCGTGATAAAACGAACGAAACAATAAGCATAGAGGTCGCCTAAAATGCGTATATTTTAGCTCTATCAGCATGGTGGTGAGGATATGAGCTTGATCGGAGCATCACCGGAGGTTGGCAGGAGTTCGCCGGAATATGGCCGGAATATGGTCGAAGCTTCTTGGATTTTGGAGAGTGTATTCTGAACGACAAAGTCATTCTAAGATGATCTCAAGAAGGAAGTTTGGCCAGATTCTGCTCGGAACATGGTCGAAATCACAAAACGGCCAAAATTGCCCTAGTTTAGCCTTGATCGGGCTTGAGCTGGTTCCACTCGGGCATTTTGTCCGAGTTATTGGGCATTTAAAACACTTTGGTTGAGCCAGATTTGCCAGATTCCATGGTTTGGTCGAGCGACTTGGTTTCGGTGTCTATGCGCGCGGGGCCTTTGCTTTGGAATTGGGCCAACTGCCAATCTGCCTGAGCATTCTCCTTGGTTTTCCGATACTGTCCACCTTATTTTCCATTTTGATCACTTTGCTTGAGGTGGATTCGTCAGATCAGCTCGTTTTCCTGGGCAACTTGAATTCAGTGCTAGACATCTCGGGCGTGGCCTGGGCGGGGACCTGGTTTCTCGGACGCGGGCCTTGGACAGGATCTCGGGCGGGGAACTGGTTTTCTTCGGTACTGGTTCTCGGTCAGGGACCTGAGGTTCTCGGACACGGGCCTCGGCACTTCTCGGTTGCGGGCCTGGGTACCCAGTTGAGCTCTCGGTCCTCGACTGGGGTCCTCGGTGCTCGGGTGAGCTTCTTCGGACCCGGCTGGAATTTCTTCGGTCCCCGGTTGAGACTTCTCGGGCCTGGCTGGATTTGCTCGGGTCATGGTTGAATTTCCTCGGGCCCTGGTTGCGACTTCTCGGCCAGAAATGCTTGGTGTGCTTTTTGGTCACAAATCTCCCTTTTTAAGCGTGTTTCCTCTTTAGACTCCAAAATAGCCTATATACACAAAATGGCATTAACAAGCACTTGTTCGTATGACCAAATGTCTAATTTGGTGGGTTTAGTAGTACTTGATGAATCGTATAAATACGTCCCATCAAATACCCCCACACTTAATCTTGTTCGTCACGAACAAGTCTAGTCAAAAGAGGAACGACAACACCCTAAGTCTTAGATGTGAATGTGAGATGCAAAACTAGACTTCACCTTAGCATGCATAGCTTACTTGCTTCCAAACGAAATCATGCTCACATATGAAAGTAACTAGATACTTGTACCTTTGAGCCGTGATGCAAATTAATTCGGATGATTGGGAGAAAGCCACTTTTAGGCCCTTGAACTGCACTCTTGGATCCGATCTTACTATATGGTTATGTTACTTGCTTCTTCTAGCACGTGATTGATTCAAGCAACTTGGGTTGAGCTCTTTTTCTTTGTTTGTGTGGTTGGACAACTTTTGTAGTGATTTGGCCTTTGGCCTTTGATTTGACTCTTTGAGTACTTCACTTTTGCTTCGGTTTGGTTTCACCATGTTGGCTGATTTCTTTCTTTGAGCTTTGCTCCTTTGATGAGATTTGCATGTCCATTTTTCTTCACTTTTGGGAGGTCCAATCATCGCCCGAGAGCATATGGAAATGCCTCCCCGCTCTTTCTCATCGTAGTCGTTTCGGCGCGGGTCAAGTTGAGGGTCGCTCACCTCTTTTTCCGGCTACTCAGACTAGAGATAGGACGGTTTGATTCCCGTCCCGCCTCTTGCATAGACGCTGCATGGCGGAGTCCACTCTTCACCAAGAAGCCCGAAGTTCTAGCCTCCACAATCTTCACATAACCATAAAGTAAGGATCTGGTCCCTTAAGTGCTTGTCAAGCCTCTCTAGGGCATTTCTTTCAACTCCACATCCTACATTATCTCAGCACACAAGGACAAGTAGGAAGTTAAATTACACATGTTTTTACACAACTAAGTTTTCAAAAGGAAATGCATGAATCGGATCTATCTATTTTCACATCATGAAAGTGTATATTTTCAAAAAGTAACATGCTGATTATTATGTGCAACTACTAGTATGTACAAGACTACTCAATCACCCCCACACTTTTGAACGAAGCCGTTCCTCTCGGAACGACTTAGTTCAAAACACAAAAAACAAGTTAACAAGAGAAAGGAAATGACAAAGGGGCGAGTATGAAAAGAAATGACATAAACATAAAAACTGTAACAAATGAAGAAAAAATGCCGGGTTACCTCCCGGAAAGTGCCTTTGTTTAAGTCGTTGGCTCGACGGTACCTCACTCATGGATCATAAGTTGGGATTCCATGGGTGTTTGAGGTCGAACTTCTTCTCGGTTGCTCTTTTGCTCCGCCCAAAGAACGCATGGAGTGATGTGTTCGGTTCGGTTCTCCATAGGTCCAGCAGGTTTTCTTTTACATGCATCCGAGAAGGTGAGGCTCCCTTGACCATAGCTGCTGGTCCATCGAGCCGTGCTCTCTTTCTTCTCTTTCCGGGTTTCCAATCCTTCGGCCCATGTCTTTGCCGCTTCTTCATGTATGAACGGTCGGCACCTTTGCAAGTTTGGAAGTTTAGCATCTTGCCATTAAATGTAGGCGACATCAAGCTTGCTCCCTTTCTAACCCTCTTCTTTGTGGCAGAGATGATTGGCCGTCCTTGGTCCTTAAACTTTTTAGGAGGCTCTTCTTGGCTTGTGACGAGTGGGAGCTCCTTTGTTGGCTATTTTGGCTCATGCTTCTCCTCTAACTTGCCTAGCACTACATCATCAATAATCACATCATCTCTGGTGGCCATGATCTGCATAAAACATGAAGGGTTAGGCTGGGGCTTCTCGGCCATAAGGACCGAGACTGATTTGGGAAGTTCGGCATTGAGGTCCATTGTAAGCTCTTCCTCGGGCAGATTGGTAATGAGGACCGGGACTTCTGTTGGCTCGGCAGTGAGGACTGTGTTAGACTCGGCTGGTTCGGCAATGAGGTCTGGGACCGGCGTGATTTCCTCGAGTAGATTGGTAATGTGGACCGGGCTTGAATTGGGCAGTTTTTCTTCTAACTCCCAGGGGTAATCTGAGTGGAGCTCTTCTTCAGGCAACCATGGGTCCTCATCCTCGTCATTTATATGGTCTCCGAGGGCAATCACACAGAGGTCCGGGTCTGATTTGGGTAGTTCTTCTTTGGCCATACGAGAGTCCTCATTCTTTGCCGGCTCCGTGGGCTCTTCCTTGATGACCCTTGGCTTAAGCATCTCATTGATCAGATATGCCATTTCTTTTTTAGCCGCCTCAACTATTGCCTATGATTTCTCAGCTTCAGCCTGGTTTTGGTGCATCGAGGAACTCAATTGCTGTATGTCTGCGGCCAACTGCTGGGTGCTAGCTGCCAGCTCCATGGGCTCCATTGTAAGCTCTTCCTTGCTGACCCTTGCAGCTTCGTTTTCTGCCGCCCATGATTCGGTTTTGGCCCTAATTTGGTGCACCATGTTGGCCAGTTCTTCGAGCCGCATGGCCTGATCTTGTTTCGTGCTTCTTGCCATATCTTCTATTAAGTTACATAGATCATACATGCTTAAGTTATCCACCGAGCCTCCCGCCACATCATTAAGCCTATTCCACTCTTGTGGCATCATTACACCGAGAAACCTTTGAAGGAGATCAAAGTTGGTGAATCCATGGTGCGGGCAGCTCGTCACAATGGAGTCAAAGTACGCCAAGTACTCGTCTAAAGTTTCATCCCGGATTGCTCTATGTTGTTGATCTTCTCGCGGACTTCAAGTTCGAAGGATGGTGGGGAAAACTCCTCATAGTACCAAGGCTCGCTTTCATAGTACAACGACATGGCAAACTGCAAAATAAAAGAAAAAAAAATAGAACAACTATTCCGATTTCACGACTCACTAGCAACGGCGCCAATTTGACAGACCCTTGTCGTGAGGCAATGTGCAAAATTAATTTATAAGTCCGCTACTCGTGACTTCACTATTGGGTAGTAAAGCGGTAAGTAGGGGTCGAACCCAAGGGAGTCAGTGTGGAATTGTTGTTCTTTAAAAAGAAAGAAAAATAAAGTAAATACAGATTGGGTTTTATGGTTTTTTAGATAGAAAGTAAATTGCGTAAAAGTAATGGGACTGAAAGTAAAGTGCGAGAAATTAAAGTGCTGAAAGTAAAGACTTAAAGTAAGTGCTGAAAAGTAAATTGCTGGAACAGTCGAGTTCAATATCAACCAAACAACATACTTTTGGTTTGTCGCACGCTGTATTTCAAGCGCAATCCGTACCAAATGTATGTTGGATTGATATTGAAAGCGTCTGTAGTAAGCGGAAAGTAAAGACTAAAAGTAAATGTGCGGAAAGTAAATGACTGAAAAGTAAAGTGCGGAAAGTAAATTGCTGGAACAGTCGAGTTCAATATCAACTGAACAACATACTTTTGGTTTGTCGCACGATGTATTTCAAGCGCAATCCATACCAAATGTATGTTGGATTGATATTAAAAGTGTCTGTAGTAAGCGGAAAGTAAAGACTGAATGTAAATGTGCTGAAAAGTAAAGTACTAAAAGTAAAGTGCGTAAAATAAAGTGCGTAAAGTAAAGTGCGTAAAAGTAAAGACAGAAATTAAAGTGCTGAAAAGTAAAGTACTGAAAGTAAACAGTTGATATTGAGACTGAAAGTAGAATGAAGAGTTGGTGTTTTATCAAAGGAAAGGATTCGGTTTTTAGGGGCCTTGTATCATAGTTCCGTTCATCATTGACCTCTAATGATCATACTGCGTGTTCAAAGATGTGATAAGGCCATTTCCAGCACTAGTCACACCGTCTAGTCCTTTTTAAGACATAGAACACTTGTTCTAGTTAGGCTAATTCCTCCTTTCAAAGTATCTTCGCCCATGTGCATCCACCTGATCAATCATTTCCGATCAACCAAGTGGTGTTTAAAAGAGGTTGAGCTCCACGGAAAAGCTTTGCTCTTTCGAGCCTCCACTTAACCGTGTATGTTCACGAACTCCATGGAAAAGCTTTGCTCTTTCGAGCCTCCACTCAACCATGTATGTTCTAACCTAGTATATGGCACATAGAACAAACTTGAACACAATAGAAGCACTAAGAAAAGGGTCTAAAATGGTTTTATGATACAAGCACACCCTTCAACCGAATATAAGCCTTAGCTACTTGTATTTATGTCAAGGAATACAAGTAGCCGTGCTTACAAAAGTAAAGAAAACCGAAAAGAAAACAAGGAAACCGAAACTTGACAAGGAAAACAAAGGAGAGCCGTGGCTCTAACAAAAAAAGTAAAGTGACTGTGAGATTTTTGTAACCAAAAAACAATAGCTTTAACTACTTGTATTCATGTCAAGGAATACAAGTAGTTTTGGCTAGAACAAGGAAAACAAGTGACAATGAAAACCGAAAAGAAAGTAAAGGAAAACAACACGAAAGTAAAGGGAGAGGAGCTCCAAATCAAGTGCTTGCTGGAAAGTAAAGAGCTTGGAGCTCAAGAACAAGTGCTTGAAAGTAAAGGAGATCACAAGAACAAAGCAAGAACAAAGAACAAAATGTGTTTGTATTTAAAGTGAAGAGAAGAGAGTTAAGCTCCCTTCTCTCTAAGAACTTGTGGAATTCGAAACTTGGACTAAGGACTACATGAGGCAAGTCCTCTATTTATAGGCTAAGGAAACTTGGGAGCTAAGTTTAGATGTGAAAATATCCCAAAAGCAAAGGCATTTGATTGGTTCTTCTAAAAGCCATCACTTGGGATATTTCAAGCCAAAGCCACCACTTGCTCTTATCTCTTCCATGAGCCACGAATTGGTCTTGGTTGAAGCCAAAGGGAAACCACTTGACTTGGTTGAGGCTTGGGCAAGTCACTTGGACTTGGTTGAGGCTTAGTTTCTTCCCAAAGGTCAACCGAAGTGAATAGTAAGGCCAACCGGGAAATAAGTAGTTTGGATTTAGTTGGACTTCGCCGGAATGTGGCCGTAGCAAGAAATGACCGGAGCATGGTGGTGAGGATATGAGCTTGATCGGAGCATCACCGGAGGTTGGCCGGAGTTCGCCGGAATATGGCCGAAATCTGGCCGGAGCTTTGGTCAGAGCTTCTTGATTTTTAGAGAGTGTATTCTGAACGACAAAGTCATTCTACGATGATCTCAAGAAGGAAGTTTGGCCAGATTCTGCTCGGAACATGGTCGAAATCACAAAACGGCCGAAATTGCCCTAGTTTGGCCTTGATCGGGCTTGAGCTGGTTCCACTCGGGCATTTTGTCTGGGAAGTGAGATTGTCTGAGTTATTGGGCATTTAAAACACTTTGGTTGAGCCAGATTTGCCAGATTCCATGGTTTGGTCGAGCGACTTGGTTTCGGTGTCTATGCGCGCGGGGCCTTTGCTTTGGCATTGGGCCAACTGCCAATCTGCCCAAGCATTCTCCTTGGTTTTCCGACATTGTCCACCTTATTTTACATTTTGATCACTTTGCTCGAGGTGGATTCGTCAGATCAGCTCATTTTCCCGGGCAACTTGAATTCAGTGCTAGACAGCTCGGGCGTGGCCTGGGCGATGCCTGGGCGGGGACCTGGTTTCTCGGACGTGGGCCTTGAACAAGGTCTCGGGCAGGGACCTGGTTTTCTTCGGTACTAGTTCTCGGTCAGGGACCTGATGTTCTCGGACGTGGGCGTCGACACCTCTCGGTTGCGGGCCTGGGTACCCGGTTGAGCTCTCTCGGTCCTCGACTGGGGTCCTCGGCGCTCGGGTGAGCTTCTTCGGACCCGGCTGGAATTTCTTCGATCCCCGGTTGAGACTTCTCGGGCCTGGCTGGATTTGCTCGGGTCATGGTTGAATTTCCTCGGGCCCTGGTTGCGACTTCTCGGCCAGAAATGCTTGGTGTGCTTTTTGGTCACAAATCTACCTTTTTAAGCGTGTTTCCTCTTTAGACTCCAAAATAGCCTATATACACAAAATGGCATTAACAAGAACTTGTTCGTATAACCAAATGTCTAATTTGGTGGGTTTAGTAGTACTTGATGAATCGTATAAATACGTCCCATCACATGTTTAGAAATAATGATCGAGACCTTGTGGAATCTACTGAGGCAAATGCACGAAAAACATAGCACCACTAGCATTCCGCCATTTGCACTTCCTTGACATATTTGCATACCTTGTTCGGGACGAACAAAGCTTAAGTGTGGAGTGTTGATGAGTCGAAATTTTGACTCGTTAATACCCATTTTCACTATAGCTTTAGTTTATTTCCGACAATAATATGATGTCATTTGATCCCCTTTTGATGTGTTTCAGGTACAAAACAAGATGTCTCAGTGTCAAAAACCGAAATACGGAAACTCGGTGAAAATCGAAGACTAGACCAAAAAGTGAGCAAAAGTAGTCTCCAGTCGGTCGACTGGGGAGCTCCCCCTGTGCCAGTCGATCGACTGACGAGTGCTCCAGAAGGTCCTGCAACCCATGTTTCCACAGTCGGTCGACTGAGACTTTCAGTCGGTCGACTGGGGGGGCACTCCATGAAGGGCATGCAAACCACGTAACCTCAGTCGGTCGACTAGGTATCTCCCCTGTGTGCCAGTCGGTCGACTGGGGAAGGCTTCAGGAGGCTCAAAATCTACGTTTCCGCAGTCGATCAACTGGGAAACTGCTTCTCAAACAGCCGTTTCCTCCCCCAGTCGATCGACTGGGCCGCAAGCACAACGCCAGTCGGTCGACTGGGACTGCTACAGTACCAGATTTTCAGCGAGGCTATAAATAGAAAGTGGTAAGTTTGACCTAGGGATCTGTGATCTTGGGGGAAAAAGACAAGGAAAAGCGGTCAAATCAAGGTCATCCATCATCATCCAATCAAGGAGGATTGAAGATCAAGGGATTTTACTAGGATTAATCATCCTACTCTATTCCCCTTCTCTTCTCTTAGATTGTTTTAGAAACCCTACTCACATCATGTTGTCTTACATGATGTGTGAGTAGTCTCCTTTTGTTTTGAGGATTTACAACCCTCTTTGGTACTCAATGATCATGTATACACATTTTATTTGCAATATATGGAGTTGATTTCATTTTTACTATGCTCTTCATTTTAGATATGTTGCTAAGTGTTTGACAAAATGCCTAAGTGACATGTTGGTGTTAGAACTATGATCTAAGCATTGAAAGAGCTTAGTGATGGTTTTGATGTAGTAAAAATGAACTCATCAAATATTTATGAGAGTAATGCATGGGTGAGAGGTTAACTAAGTCTTCATGCATATAGCATTTATTACCTCGGGAGATGTTCCAAGGATAATAAGTGTTATATAGTGAATCAATATCTTTAAGTAGTGAGATTTTACATAGGAAAGCTTGATTAGAATTAGACTTGCATGATAGTACGTCTAATCTTAGTCTAAGCTAGGTTTTAATCCTATCAACTTCTTGAATGATTAAACTCTTGTATACGTGATCGTTGGGAAATTGCCAAGGAGGGGAGTAACCCCTCGAAACTCTCTTTAATTGAATTGAACCCCCTAAGAACCATTTCATTACTTGCTTTATTATTGATAACCATTCTCAACATTGAATTTGAGGGAATATCCGAGTAGAAAACTTGATTCTCTAGCGCATAATTCGTTTGCTTCCTTGGGTTCGACACTGGTCTTACCGGTCAAGATATAAATTATGTTTGACTAATTGCATTGCTAAAAATTACAACTGTCAAAATGGCGCCGTTGCCGGGGATGGGGGAGGTGAATACTTATTTCTGGAAATTTGTGCTGGGAGGTCGAAATTTTAAAATCAGAGAGAGTGTGATCAGGGAGTGGCTAGGATTCCCGCATCATGATGCGTCGCCCCGGAAATTCACTGAGCACTATCAGAGCCGATTTTGGAAGAGGATTTCTAAGCGGAATGAGTGGTTTTTATCGTCGTATAATTCTTCGGCCATTACAGATCCGGTTTGGAAGATTATACACCACGTCATTGCCATTGGGATAAATACTAGGACGGCGAAGGCTAGATCGTTTACCCTCCCGGACATGGAGTTGATGCTAGCTATGGATCATGGGGAGGCCATTGATTGGCTAGCCATACTTGCCAACCAGTTTGAGACTATTGTGAAGGAGGGCACGAGGAACCGGGGTTTGGGAGGAGGTTCCTTGACCACTATGATAGCTTTAAGGTGTAACTTCACCTTTGGCTACGAGGGATGTCCCGCGCCATCCAAGAGCGTGCTTGACATGGATACTATGAAGCACATGCACATCATTAAGAGAGATGGTAAGACTTGGGAGAAGGACATGAAGCCTCATCAGGAAGAGCTTGTGACCGGTGCCACTACGAAGAGGAGGATGTTCAAGCAGCAGAACCACCTCTACTATCTAGCCAACCTCACCCCATCACCTCCTTCCTCACCTCCCCCACCCCCGCCGGCAGATGTGCATGAGGCACACATTGATGAGGAGCTTCCCCCAGTGGAGCCTGTCGTTGAGATTCCCCACCCCGCCATAGAGGACTCCGCTGAGTGGAGAGAGAGTCTCCTCCGACATTGCTGACTTGACGAGTAGAGTGGCAGACTTGAGGAGTGGCTTGACTCTCCTAGAGGACTTCGTTAGAGCATCTGATGCGAGAAATCGCCAGGAGTGGGAGTGGCTCCGGTCCGCAGTACTATCCATTGCCAGAGGCTCCGGCGGTCCAGTAGCTCATCCAGTTGATCCAGCTTTTTCTGCTCCTCGTGGTGCCTCCCCATTGCCTACCACGCCAGCTTCTAGAGCCAGGGAGGAGGGCACACCACTCAGGGAGAGTTCCATTAGAGAGGAGAGCGCACGATACACTGGTGCCACAATTGAGCGGGAGGATTCCATCAGAGAGGAGGAAGTTGGAGATTCGGTTAGGCAGATCACTTCAGGAGGCGATGAGGTTACATCTTGATCTCGTATTGCATGTTGTTCTTACTTGAGTCCATGCTTCTTCTTGCTTTACACATGTATCTTTTCTTTGACTTGTTGCATTGGATGATAGTTTTGGATGTTAAGTCGCCTTTTGGCGCAATTTTGGATGATGTATGCCATTTTGGTGATATTTCCCTTACTTGCCTTTGGTTGTATGCTACATTTTCTATGATATTGAAAGTGTTTACCATTTATATTGTTCACTCTACAGGATATACATTTACATATTCTTATCACGTCCAAATTCACCTTCATTGTTACATTTGCAACCAAAAGGTTATTTCTAACTCCCAAGGGTTATATCACCGGCGCTACAAACGAGGGGAGTTTCCTTTGCGCCTTTACCTTTATTTTATCATTCTTTGCGCTTAGGGACTAAGCTTGAATTAAGTGTGGAGTGGTTCGATGCGCATAGTTCACATGTTTGCATGCCATGCATATCATTTCTAGATGGACACTTGCATCTTTTGCACCTTATCCCTACATGAGAGTGTTTTTAACCATATAGGCTTGTGACTATCGATTCTTAATTCCTATAAATCACATCTAGCCTATTTGCCACATTTATTGGATCTTGAACTTAGAACCGACCTAGTCCATTGAATGTGTATTCTTGAAAGCCAATATCATTGCTATCTTTCGTTTATCCAATTCTCTAAATATTTTTGTTGAAATACCTTGGATCAAGTTATAGCAAGCACCTTTTAAAATCCTCGTGAAAAACTTAGACCATTTGAATGCTCCTTGGTGACTTGAGTTCTCTAACATGGTGCCTTGCTCATGTTTGATTCCCGCACATCCCATACACTTTTTGAACATATTGTCAAGTTTTAAGTGTAGAGTCAAAAACAAAAGAGGGCGAAAAAAAGGCCCCAAAAAAAATTTATTTTGCTCCAAAATATACAAATGCCGGGGGTTAGGAAGGTAAGTTCCCCCTTGAAAGCATTTGTAAGCCAAAGGCCTTCTAAAAAAAGAGAAAATAAGGAGCACTTAAAACTTGACTTATGTTCCTCCATCATCCTTCATTTGTGCGGGAGTCATCAGTTGCATTGTGTACTTGTTAGAATGACTTTAGGACGACCCATGTGCTTGCACGGGAGCTATCATTTGGTCTATGCATGTTTATTGAGAACTCTAGTGTCGAACTCCTCTTCCCTTATGGATTACGGCTTAAGCGCCTAAAACTTGGGAATGAGTTCCATGTCGCAAACCCATGGACTAGCCCTAGCTAGCATAGGTGAGCGATTGACAATTTTTGTGAAAACTAAAAACTTCACATCTATTGTATAGCCTTGAAAATGAATAGACTTTTGGATGAGACGATTGATAGCTCTAGTATTGATGACCTCTAATCCACAACCTCAAAGGTTCTCAAAGTGGTTCAAAAGTTCTTTTGATGATATTGTGATGGTAGTTCAAGCGTGGGGTGAGAAATTTGTTTTGAGAAATCATAGCCTTGGTTGAACACTCTTAAATTCACTCTCATGGGATAGATGCATTTGGGATTTGTGAGCATTCCCTTTTCTGAAAACTCTCACGAGACTATAACTCGTCCACTAGGGTAGCCTGGGGGTTTAAAGGCTTAATGCATACGCTAAATGCATTCGTAACGCCTACAAAAAAGAGCTAGTTAGATTGTACATACTTGTCATTTTTCTTTCAATAGCATGTTTAGAAATAATGATCGAGACCTTGTGGAATCTAGTGAGGCAAATGCACGAAAAACATAGCACCACTAGCATTCCGCCATTTGCACTTCCTTGACATATTTGCATACCTTGTTCGGGACTAACAAAGCTTAAGTGTGGAGTGTTGATGATTCGAAATTTCGACTTGTTAATACCCATTTTCACTATAGCTTTAGTTCATTTCCGACGATAATATGATGTCATTTGATCCCCTTTTCGTGCGTTTTAGGTACAAAACAAGATGTCTCAGTGTCAAAAACCGAAATACGGAAACTCGGTGAAAATCGAAGACTAGAGCAAAAAGTGAGCAGAAGTAGTCTCCAGTCGGTCGACTGGGGAGCTCCCCCTGTGACAGTCGATCGACTGACGAGTGCTCCAGAAGGTCCTGCAACCCATATTTCCATAGTCGGTCGACTGAGACTTTCAGTCGGTCGACTGAGACTTTCAGTCGGTCGACTGGGGGGCACTCCATGAAGGGCATGCAAACCACGTAACCTCAGTCGGTCGACTGGGTATCTCCCATGTGTGCCAGTCGGTCGACTGGGGATGGCTTCAGGAGGCTCAAAATCTACGTTTCCGCAGTCGGTCGACTGGACCCCTCAGTCGGTCAACTGGGAAACTGCTTCTCAAACAGCCGTTTCCTCCCCCAGTCGGTCGACTAGGCCGTAAGCATAACGCCAGTCGGTCGACTGGGACTGCTACAGTACCGGATTTTTAGCGAGGCTACCGTCCTCGTGGGTTTTGAAGCAGTCGGCTCCTTAGGGTTTTGATCTGGAACATATTTGGGAATCTGCTTTTCTTTTGCCAGGACGGTAGTTTTCGTCTCCTTCACTGGATTTTCAGACAAAGTCTTCTCAGGAACTGACGCCTTCTTCGCCACTGTAGCTTTAGATTTCTCCAAGATAGACACCTTCTCTATGGCAGTAGATTTTGATTTTGCTATTGCTGCTTTGTCGCTCACCGGTTTAGGGTTTCTTTTGATAATCTGTCTTTTCAACTTCCTCAAATGCTGTTTCAGTTGTCGCTACTTTAGGCACCTTGTTCTTCCTCGTGTCCACCATTATTAAACTTCTTCAAGCTTCATCTAGGGTTTTGTCGGGAGAGGAAGAACGAGACATGGATAGTTAATTTGAAGTTAATTTGATTTTGGAAACTTAACCTGTTTTGGCACGCCATATATCTTCTCGAATCTCCACATACCGCCACGTCACTTCAATCCGTTTAAAAATATTTGAAAATCTTTGGTAGTCCAATCGTTTCTTCTCGCACCAGTATTTGAAATCTTCTGCCTGCCTTCCACCTCAGCCCTTAAAATATCTCGTTCTAGCTCCGGCTGACCAACTTGTACTGGAACAACTTAGTGGTTAATGACACACAGATCCAGTGAGGATCTAAGTGTCTCGAACTGAAGGTTGTCCAAGCCTTTTGTGAAGATGCATGCTGGCTGCTCTCGAATACAGTGATGCATGATGTCGATATGCTTTGTTATGGAGTGTTGAACAAGATTCTTGGATATAGTTATTGTGCTCATGTTGTCACAGTAGAGTTTCATCACATCTTGTTTTACTCCGTATTCTTCCAGCATCTGCTTCATCCACAACATCTGGGTGCAACATCTTCCAGCTTCTGACCTTGCGTGTTTGACGAAAAGCTACGCATTGTCAACTCCCCCTCGAACATAGCCATGGTTGAGACGTTCATACCATGCTCTGGGAGCTTTCTTGAGTCTATACACATGGTCAAGACCCAGTAGTAGACGTGTAGCCACCTTGATATTTTTGGGCTTGACAGTGGACATAAAATATGTAAAACTAGCCGATTCTCAAGTTTACTTCTTTACCTAGAGTCTTCATGCCTTCAGTTTTGCTTAACATGTATGTTGTTTCACATGTGGGTCGACCAAGATTCAGTAAGTAACAGTTGTTCGAGGCTCTTCTTCCTGTGAGAACTGGTTCATTCTTGATGTTCAACACAACACACTCTTCCTGCGTGAACTGGACTTGATGCTCTCCGTCACACAATTGGCTTATGCTGATTAGATTTGTCTGCAGTTCTTTGACAAGAAGGACTTCTTTCAATCTGGGTAGGCCTGGCACATTCAGAGTTCCTCTTTCAAGCACTCTGCCTTTTACCCCATCTCTAAAGTCACAGATTTTCTGATGTTCCCTTGAGTGTCATGTATTTGGCAAAACGTCTTTAGACAGTTCGAGCAGGAGTTCAGGGGGAGTTCGAACACATCCTGGCACTCATGAACATCATGGAGCAGACGCAAGGATGTTTTCCAGAAGGTTCTAAAGATCGAAGATCTTTTCGAACTGAAGTCGGCCAACGAAGATATCAAGCTTCAGATATTCAAACGAATATCTTTGCATCCATTTTAAGAAGAAGGGCTGACTTGGCGTGGAAGGAATATCAAGATCTTCCCAGAGATTGGTTAAAGATATACTCCTAAATATTTGATGAGGATATCTGGAGCAGATTTAGAGTTTGCCCATGCATATAAATAAGAAGCTAGGGCGTCCATAATCTGTATCGCTTCCTGAGAGAAAGAAAAACACGAGAGCATTCGTGAGATTGGAGAAGGAGCGACGGCCGGCTAAGTACTCCGCACCAGAATATCAACGGCAAAGAAGCAGTTTGTTCAGGGTGCTGTCCAGACTGTTCTTGAAGAACTACCTAGCTTACACACACAGTTATCAAGACACGTCTTTGAGAGAAGGCGACTGGGCTTCTGGGAGGTCCAAGACTAGGTCGAGAGGGAAGTCTCATCCTTCCCATAGGGGATCGAGGTGAGCTGCTGTGAACCGAGATTGCAAATTTGAGAGACGAAGTGTTAGAAGCTAGGCTATTACAAACAAGGTGTTGTGTAAGTCCACGAATAGCTCTAAACTCGTAATAAGATTTGTGTCCCTTTTAGGGTGTGGGAAACCCCCAGAGTAGGCAAAGCCAAACTGGGTATCATTCTGTGTGTGCTCCTATTTTTGTCCCAGTCACGGTACTATCTGCTAAGGTGTTCCAGTATCTAGTGGAACACATCCTGGAACTGGTCTAGAACAGATAATAGAAATTCAAATGGTATCAGAGCAAACACTCGACACACTGAGTGGGATCCTAGAACTGTTCAAGATGACTCCAAAGGAAGGACAAAGCACAACCAGAGATAACGAAGATATTTCGCTAAGGACAGAGGTGTCTGGAGTATTGGCTGAGACTGACTGCACCTCCTATCAACTGACTATGATGGCTCGGAAGTTTGGCAGAATGGCTTGAAAGCTCGACAAACATAGACCTGAGCAAGGACTGTCACACTCGAGCAAGTTTCATGACTGGAAGACAGACACGAAGACCTGCAGAAACAAAAACGTCTGTATGGTTGCCTTCAGCTCATCAAGTCACATGGAGAAAGATCGCTGGTACTTTGATAATGGATGCTCCGCCCATATGACAGGTGACTCCAAGTTTCTTACACATATTCGACCTGTCATAAAGAAGCAGTTTGTCACGTTCGATGATGGAGGAAAGGGTCAGGTGATCTGCTGTGGGACATTAAAGGTTCAGGATCTTCCTGTACTCAAGGACACCCTCCTAGTTGAAGGACTGAAGATGAATCTAATCAGTATAAGTCAATTATGCGACGGTGGACACCATGTCAAATTCACTTACAACTCGTGTCAAGTTTTAGATAAGGAAGGAGGCACTCTGATGAAAGGCAGCAGGGCAGCCAACAACTGTTACCTCATTGGTTCTGCTGGAACAGTTGCTACATCAGCTTGTGTGTCAAGTCAGCCAGATGAAATGGCACTTTGGCACAGATGCTTGGGTCACCTAAATCTCAAGACTTTGAGAAAGCTCTGCTCAACTGGTCTCATTCGAGGAATGCCAAATGTAAAAGGAGATTTAGACGTAACATGTGGAGAATGTCAAATCGGGAAACAGACAAAGGCATCTCATCTGAACATCTCACAAATCAGCACCAACAGACCGTTGGAACTGATCCATATAGAGCTGATGGGCCCAATGCAAGTAGAGAGCTATGGTGGCAAGAAATATGTCCTGGTATGTGTGGAAGACTTCACCAGATATACTTGGACTAGGTTCCTTCGGGACAAGACTGAAGCTGCTCAACAATTCATTGAACTTGCTACCTTGGTCCAACAAGAGAGGGAGGACAAAGGAGAAAGACTGGTGTCTATCAGGAGTGATAATGGGACATAATTTAAGAATAGCACCATGGCAACTTACTGTGCAGAACATGGGATTGCTCATCCATTCGCATCTGCAATCACACCTCAGCAGAATGGAGTTGTGGAATGGAAAAATCATACCATTCAGGAGATGGCACGCGTGATGATTCATGCCAAGAAGATTCCCCTGAAGTTCTGGTCAGAAGCCATGCATACGGTGTGTCACATCATAAATTGTGTGACGATACGCACTGGAACGGAGAAGACCTGCTATGAACTTTGGAAAGGAAAGAAGCCCACTGTCAAGTACTTCCACATTTTTGGGAGTGAATGCTACATCCTGAATGATTATGAGTACCGACAGAAGCTGGATCCGAAGAGTGATGAGGGATTCTTTCTAGGATATTCATCAAATAGTTGAGCATACCGGGTGTTCAACAAGCGCACAGGCTCAGTCATGGAGTCTATCAATGTCAAAGTCAAGGATTAAGTAATTGAGATGGGTGTCTCAGACGATGCTGACGACATTTCTGGCACAGTACCTGAGCCACAACCATCGTCTCAGCAGACTGAAAATGGACCGACAGGCGAAGCGCCAACTACTGACAATCTCCCTGAAATTTCCTCATCAGACGAAGCCGATAATGACAACACTCAAGAGATTTTGCCGCCTTACAACCCTCTCGACGAATTGCCAGGGACCACCCAATCTCGGAGGTCATTGGAGCACCAAGTGACGGAGTAAGAACTCGCGGGATGCAGACCAACTTCAGAGAACTTACTGCCTGCTCATGTTTCCTGTCTACCATAGAACCGAAAAACGTAAAGGAAGCACTTCGTGATGAATATTGGGTCCTTGCCATGCAGGAGGAACTGGAAGAATTTGCTCGCAATGATGTATGGGACTTAGTTCAAAGACCTGATGGTGTAAACGTCATCAACACTAAATGGATTTTCAAGAACAAGTCAGATGCATCAGGGAACATCACAAGGAACAAAGCTCGCCTAGTGGCACAAGGATATACGCAGATAGAAGGAATCGACTTTGATGAGACCTTTGCCCATGTTGCTCGTCTTGAAGCCATTCGGTTGCTTCTTGCTCTGGCATGTCACTTGAAATTTCGGCTGTTCCAGATGGATGTCAAAAGTGCTTTCCTGAACAGCTTTCTGAATGAGGAAGTATACGTGGCTCAGCCGAAAGGATGTGAGGGCCCGCATCATCCAGCATCTATATACCGCCTGAAGAAAGCTCTGTACAGACTCAAACAGGCACCCAGAGCATGGTATGAGCGTCTCACCGTGTTCCTCGTCGACCATGGATATGTGCGAGGGGAGTAGACAAGACTCTATTCGTAAAACACACAAGGTCAGATTTCATTATCGCACAAATCTATGTTGACGATATTGTGTTTGGGTCCAACACCCAGAAGCTGGTGGATCAGTTTGTGGAACAGATGCAGAAGGAGTTCAAGATGAGCATGGTTGGTGAGATGAACTACTTTCTGGGACTCCAGGTGATTCAGAAGGATGATGGCATCTTCATCTCACAGAGCAAGTATGCCAAGAATCTGATAAAGAAATTTGATCTTGAGAAGGCAAGTCACAAATGAACCCCGGCTGCTACGCATCTAAAAATCACTAAAGACGATGCTGAAACAAAGGTCGCTCAGACGCTGTATAGGAGTACGATTGGAAGCCTTTTGTATTTGACAGCCAGCAGACCAGATATAGCGTATGCAGTAGGAGTCTGTGCAAGGTACCAGGCGGATCCGAAAGAAAGTCATCTTCTGCAAGTAAAGAGAATCATAAAATACATGTGCGGAACTGTCGACTTTGGAATCTGGTACACCAAGGACACCAACCCACATCTGATTGGCTTCTGCGATGCTGACTGGGTAGGAAACGCTGAAGATCGGAAGAGCACGTTTGGAGCATGCTTCTTCTTGGGAAATAACTTGGTTTCTTGGTTCAGTAAAAAGCAAAATAGCATCTCGCTCTCTACGGCCGAAGCAGAGTATATCGCTACAGGAAGTTGCTGCACTCAACTGCTATGGATGAAGCAAATGCTGTCTGAATACGGAGTGAAACAGAAGGAGATGACCCTGTACTGTGACAATATGAGCGCAATCAGCATATCGAAGAACCCAGTACAGCACTCCAGGATGAAGCACATAGACATCAGGCATCACTTCATTAGAGAGCTGGTTGAACAGAAGATAGTGACCCTAAAGCATGTGACAACAAACAAGCAATTGGCTGATATCTTCACCAAACCCCTAGATGCCGCACAGTTTGAAACACTCAGATCCTCCTTGGGTCTGTGTGTTATCAAGAACTAAGTGTTCCAGGTAGTGGTCAGTCAAAATTGGAACTCCAGCAGATCAGTTGGACTGGCCACCTAAGAAAGGAAGCTGGAACAGAATGTGCATTTCAAGAGGACGAATATTTTTTTAAATATTTTTTGGAGATATTTTCGTGCCGTTATGAGGAAAGTGCTGATTTTCCAAAGATGGTCATTGGGAAGTTGAAAAGGCCGTGTGCGTGTTGAAAATCAAATTCTTTCATCTGCTGCTACTTCGCTCTTGCTTCCAAAACCCTAGCTCAGCCGACCCTCACGAAAATCCTCCAAAGCTTCTTCTTCTCAGCAACAATGGTTAACACCGGGAAATCTTCCAAGACAGTTGACGGAGCCCACCGCACTGTCGTTAAGGTGCGATGTTCTCTGTGCAAAAACAAATTTATATCTCCGATACTCGCGACTTAACTATTTTGGGTAGTCAGTGGTAAGTTCGGGTCGAACCCAAGGGAGTCAGGTGAATAGTTGTTCTTTCGAAAAGGGGGGAATTAAATTAAGCAGTTGGGGGGTTGGTTTTGGTTTTAGTACTGAAAAGTAAAGTGCGAGTCTTGACAGAAAATAAACAGTTGATATGGTACTGAAAGTAAAGTAACAGTTGATATTACAATTAAAGGAAAGTATTCGGTTTTAGGGGCCTTGTATCATAGTCTGTTTATCATTGACCTCTAATGATCATACTATGTGTTCAAAAGTGTATCAAGGCCATTTCAAGCACTCGACTTGCCACACTGTCTAGCCCATTTCAAGGTCATAGAGCACTTTGTTCTATTTAGACTAGCACCCCATTTCAAGGTATACTAGCCTATGTGCATCCATTTGATCAATCATTTCCGATCAATCCAAATGGTGTTTTAAAGAGGTTGAACTCCTCAGATAAGCTTTGCCATTTCAAGCATCCACTTACCCGAGTATGTTTAGGAACCCCACGGAAGAGTTTTTCCATTTCAAGCATCCACTCAACCTTGGAAGTTCTAACCTAATATGTGGCACATAGAACAAGTTTTGAACACATAGAGGCACTAAGAGTAGGGTCTAAAACATTGTATGGTACAAGTACACCCCTTCAACCGAATGAAGGGTTTAGCTAGGAATATCCTTAGAGGTGGATACCATAGCTAAGTACTTGGAAAAGTAAAGGTTTTGAAAGACAGAAAGTAAAGTTTTCGAAAGTAAAGATAGGAAAGTAAAGTACTTTGAAAGACATTAAAGTAAAGAAAAGAGTACTTACAAAAACTGATAAGAGTGCTCAAGATCCAACTTTGATTCCAAAGGAAAGTGTTTACATGATTGTGCCCATAAAAGCTAGAGAGATAAGTCACTTGAGGACTTGTGATGTTGGAATGAGATGGGATGATTTACAAAGGCAATGAAGGGCTCTATTTATAGGCCATGAAGAGGAGATGGATGTGGAGGAGAAGCCACCACATGTCACAAGATGGGAGGAGGAGCTCAAAGCCATCGGGTGATGTCACCTCTCCCTTAGCCGCCGGCCACATGGAGGAGAAGGAGTGGCTTGTGGCTTTAGCCGCCGGCCACATGGAGGAAGGAGAGTGAGTTTGAGTTTTGTGAGTCTCATCCCAAAAAGCCATCGGTCCTTTCAGCTCCGGACTGACTCTGGTTGCTCTTTGGTTGGACTAGTTTTGAGTGATTCCAAGTGAGGTTCTTGAAAGTCAGAAATTGGTCGTGACCTGGAATGACTCGTAATTCATTTTCAGCTTTAAAACTCCTCCTTAGCCTGTATTCTCTCAAGACTTCAAAATACCCTGTAGATAAATATCGGAACTAACAAGCAAAAGTTAAATAGACAAAGAGTCTAATTTGGTGGGTTTAACTGTGTTTATGATTCATACAATTATGGTCCATCAACAGTCATCAAGATTTCATCGGAATCAAAGAAGATGGACAAGAAATGGTCCGATGCTCTGGCGGCAAAGTCTCATATTCCAAAACTGACTACGTCGAAGTTGCCGATGAAGAAAAAGGCGTCGCCTTTGGTTGCTGAATCTACAGCATTACCTAGTACCAATATTTTAGAAGAAGGAGCAGTTTATACAAATCCTAGAGTTGGGATAATGGAGAGAAAAGGTACAGAACCTGCTGCAAAGCAGAAGGAAGTGGCTTCGCAACCTGTGGAGAAAAATCCTAAACAATCCGGTGCTAGTTCAACACCAATAAGTGTTGTTCCTCCACCGATCATTCCCCACTCTGAGGTAACTTCAAACCCTCAAGCTCTGGTTGATTTTTCAGTTTCTGTGAAAGATTCTATTATTGGTAATAAGGAGGTTGAAAAGAGAGTTGAAGCTGTGAATGAGAAGGGTGGTGAAGCCAGTAGGGCTGTTGATTGTATGGAGGTTGTTGATTATGTGAAAGGCGGGGAACCCAGTTTGCATGTGTCTAAAGTAGCTGGTTCTAAAGTCGGGAGGGAGAAAATTCTTGCTTCTGGTTATGTGCGCCCTTCCGGGTTTAGACGAAAGCTTGTTTGTCGTAGAAGAATGTCTCCAAGAAAGTGTTTGTCTAAGATAAGTGACGTGAGTGGACGAGTCAAGCTATTTCAATCTTGGAGCCTGAACAGTTTCTTGAGTCTTCAGATAAGAGGAAGGTGATCATTGATAAAGATTCTGAAGATGGTTCAGAAGAAAAATTCAAGAATTCAGGTGGTGAACATCTCACAAAGAAAGGAGATGCTGTGGCCAAGGAGTCAGATCCTTTCGAGAAGGATGATGAACTAGTTGGTCTCTACAAAGACATTGATGATGTCATAGAGGATTTGCAGAAGGAGGCTGATCCTGTTCCTGCTATGCCAATGCCAGTTAAGTCTGCACATGCTCAGGAAGTAGGGTTTGAAGATCCCTCACCTGCCAACAGTTCAGAAGGAGGAGAGGAGGCAAGTGATCCAGAAGAAATTGCATCAGGTTGTTATGACACTGCTGTGACAGCCCTATCTCAAGAGAACTCAGTTTTGGAGGCGGAGTCAGTTGAAAAGATAGTTCCAGTCAATGTGCAAGGCAGAGGTGAGGGTGATGATCTTGTGGAGGATGCCCGTGTAGCGGTTTATCCCCCAGCCTTTTCTAATACAGAGATGGAGGATGGTGCTCAGCATATCCTCGCGTCAGACTCCCCTTCTAAGGATGCTCAAGACTTTGTTTCACTAGCTGAGATCAAGAAGGCAAAGAAGGACAAAAGAAAAAGGAAGGTTCAGTTTGGAGGGCCTGTTAAGGATCCTGCCTTAAATGTTGATGCAAGCCAGGATGCAGGGGAGCCATTGCTTCCAAAAAGAGGAAACTTGGAGGTCAGCAGATCTGAGAAGTTGTGAAGTCCCATCTCCTCGTTATGAAGCCGCTTCACCGGGCTTGTCAAGAAGGGAATATGGTTTGCAAATCAAGATGCTGCGAGAAAGTGGAAGTTTGTGCTGCAAAGTGGAAGGTTCAGTTTGGAGGGCCTGAAAGGATCCTTGAAGAGAAGAGCTATAATGGGAAGGAGGTCATTCATGTCCTAAAGCGGACATGCTTGATTGGAACCTTGACCAAGTGCAAGCCGTACAATGAGCAACTGGTGCGCGAAGCAATTGCCAATCTTCCTCCTCAGTTTGGGGAAAATGGGGACAAGGACTATGGCGTTGTGTTTGTTCGAGGAAGAAGAATCGAAATCGACCCAGATCTCATCTGCAAGTACTTTCAGATGGATGACCCAGAGATAGATGAAGAGGAAGAAGACTATGATAAGATTGTGGATACTTTAACTGCTGGGTCTTTCCCTTGGTGGCCTGAGACTGTCGTTCCTACGGCTCACCTTTCAACATTCTACTCGATGATGTTCTTCATACCAGTGTTCAACTGGAAACCTTCATCTCACCGCTCCACGGTCAGCCGAGAGGTGTCCCAACTGATCTACCAGATTGGGAACAAGATGTTGTTCAATCTAGGGAGAGTCATGTTCAAACAGATTGCTGACCATGCTACTTCAAAGCTCCAGAATTGAAGACTCCTCATGATCGTCTCTTAAAGGCTCTACAAAAATTCATCGTGGATCATAAACTCTTCAAGGGTCGCCATACGAATGACCTCCAAGGCTCGGGACAGAAAAGGAAAGACATCCTAGAATCGTCAGGGAGAGGAGCCTCCAAGGGATTGACTTGGACTAGGCAAGACTCACTCCTGAAGGAACTGGAGATCATCCTCACCATTGACAAAGAACAACAACATGTATCCACAACTTGGTGCGTATGCTTCGCTACCCCAGTGATGATGAAGCCGAAGATGATGTGGAAACTGTTAGCGCCTCGGATGACCTCTCTCAGCATAAAGGTCCTTGAATTCAAACTCTCTAAACTCTGTTTTAATTAAACTTTCGTATTGCTTGTGCTTGTTCTGTCACAGTTTAATTTGCTGTTCGAATTAGATTGGACCCCTTGCCAGTTTGTGGCAAAAAGGGGGGAGTATTTTGAGGTGACCTATGTTTGTTCCCTCAAGTATGTCTAAAGTCTAGATAGTTAGATAGATCTAATCATCTAGTAGATTTGGTTTTGCCAAAATGCCAAGGGGGAGATTGATGTTCCGTTGAGTGGCATGTATTTGGCAAAACGTCTTTAGACAGTTCGAGCAGGAGTTCAGGGAGAGTTCAAACACATCCTGGCACTTATGAACAGCGTGGAGCAGATGCAATGATGTTTTCCTGAAGGTTCTAAAGATCGAAGATCTTTTCGAACTGAAGTCGGCCAACGAAGATATTGAGTTTCAGATATTCAAACGAATATCTTCGCATCCGTTTTAAGAAGAAGGGCTGACTTGGCGTGGAAGGAATATCAAGATCTTCCCAAAGATTGGTTAAAGATATACATCGAATATTTAGGAATATTTCCTAAATATTTGATGAGGATATCTGGAGCAAATTTGGAGTTCGCCCATGCATATAAATAAGAAGCTAGGGCGTCCATAATCTGCATCGCTTCCTGAGAGAAAGAAAAACACGAGAGCATTCGTGAGATTGGAGAAGGAGCGACAGCCGGCTGAGTACTCCGCACCGCAATATCAACGGCGAAGAAGCAGTCTGTTCAGGGTGCTGTCTAGACTGTTCTTGAAGAACTACCTAGCATACACACACAGTTATCAAGACACGTCTTTGAGAGAAGGCGATTGGGCTTCTGGGGGTCCAAGACTAGGTCGAGAGGGAAGTCTCATCCTACCCATAGGGGATCGAGGTGAGCTGCTGTGAACCGAGATTGCAAATTCGAGAGACAAAGTGTTAGAGGCTAGGCTATTACAAACAAGGTGTTGTGTAAGTGTAAGTCCACGAATAGCTCTAAACTCGTAATAAGATTTGTGTCCCTTTTAGGGTGTGGAAAACCCCCCAGAGTAGGCAAAGCCGAACTGGGTATCATTCTGTGTGTGCTCCTGTTTTTGTCCTAGTCACGGTACTATCTGCTAAGGTGTTCCAGTATCTAGTGGAACACATCCTGGAATTGGTCTTGAACAGACAACAGAAATTCACTCTCAGACCGACTTAGTGATGTAGTAATCCGGTTGTAATCGCACCGCAAGTGATCTTCCACTTCTGGCTCCGATTGCTCACTGGCTCCCTCCGAAGTACGCTCTTGATCCTTCGACTCAAGGCTCCTTCAAAACAGCGATCTCCATTTGTTCTTACTTCTGTAATTACGCAGTCAAGGATTCCCGTTCGAGCACACCACCAAAAGGCAGCCGTAGCACCCTTTATATAGTAGTACATCGAACCGGGTAGCCCTATATTTTCATGAAGAAAATCTCTCTATCTTGCACGACAAGTTCGAGCATGATCTCCCAGCTGATTCATCCATCGCATAATGTCTTCATCAGCCTTCCAACTAGATCGTCCCATTTCGATCTAATTGGATATGGGATTGAGATAAAGTTTCCTAAAATCTCTCACGCAATATTCTGATATCAAGGCCAATTCCAAATCTCTTTACAAGCATCTAAAACTGATCTTGGGCAATCTTCCAACATCTCAATGCTATTTTTTTATAAAAAAATTAAATTCCACTAAGCAAGGAATGGACAAGCCCCAAACTCATACCGGTGCATTCAGGGGATTTGAACCGTCAACCTCTTGATCATTCGACCAAGACTATGACCGCTAGACCACTACCCAGATGCCCAACATCTCAATGCTAGAACCGATCTTGGGAGCGAAGATCCACCGAGAATATTTATGAAAATATTATCGTCCTCAATCCGAGGTAATGCTACTTCTCAGAGATCAATGCAATGCCTTGCACACTCAAGTAGCCGTTACTTCTAGAGTATCTGTCCTTAAGCCTGCGCACTCAAGTAACATATCAGCAGGATGTTTGTCCATCAAAACACACTGGGGTATACGTCCTTCAGACGTATGAGTACTCCAAGGATATCATATTCCAACAATTTCCCCCTTTTTGATGATGACAAACATCCTCTTCACAAGAGATAATAATAGCATGAAACACATGTATATATTAACCTCTACACAGTTTTGTAAGCTAACGAATCTTTGATGAGGGAGATTTCAAACTCCCACCTAGTCTAACCAAGCGACACATTCTCAGTTAATCTCAAAAAAACATTCAAGCTAATGAATCTTTGATGAGGGAGTTTTCATACTCCCAGGTTACCTTTAGCCTATGCAGTTCCCCCTCACATGTGCAACATAGTCCCCCCCTCACACGTAGCCTATTCCTGTGCATGCAACTGGGATCACAGTTCACTGAATATTATTCATTCGACACCTGTCAATTTACTCTTTTAATCAGCCTTGTGATGGGCGTTGATCTCATCCCCCCTCAGAGTATGCATTCTCTCATCTTCCCCTTTTGGCATCATCAAAAATCTCAAGTGGTATTGGTAGAGCAATAATGAGCAAGTCCGTAGTGCAGTTCAATCATCAAACCATCAGAGTATGCAGGAGTACAAAGACCCCCTTTGATTAAATGACAGCATAACAAAACGAGTAGAGAACATAAAGAATGAAAAAGACAAAAAAAGACATAGAAAAAATAGGGGGATTGATGAGCTAGGGATTTGGTTGCTTGGGGGAGTCGGCGGGAGCACTCTCGGAGGGCGCAGTACTCGCAGGAACTTGAGTAGCAGGAGTGATCAGAGCCTCTACTGCGCTCTTCACCTGCAGCAGTTGCGACATCATGATGCTCACCATATCCTTGATGAGCCCAACCTACTCCTTCAGATGGCTAACTTCCTTTTCAAGGTCCTTGCGACCAACCATCTCCTTCAGAACCACCAGCTCCCTCTAAAGGTCCTTCAATTTCAGACCAGAATCGGGTACAAACTCCTCAGTACTCTCTGAATCCCCCACGCTCACATTATCAATGCCACCACCAGCACCAACATCAACATTTCCTAAAGGGATCTTAACCCAACCACCGCCATCCTTGCGCATAAAGCGCATTCGCTTCAAATTGCTCAAATCAAGCGTGCAGAAGTATGCAATCTCGTCATCTACCTTACCATAAACTTTCTGGAAAGTCATGATTTTCTTCAGTTGACTAGGGTAAGGGAGGGAGTGCTTGTCACCTTTGCAAACATGCGTGAGATGCTTCATAACCATCCGCGGGAGAGTGATTTTTTCCATCTTCAGGAGCTTATCAACGAGCACACAATCCTGGATGAAGAGAATAGAGCGATTCTGAATGCGGGGAATAACATTACTGATGATGTAGGCGTATATCAGCTTGTTAACCAGGCCCATTACTCCGTTGGTGACATCCTTGGGTGGTGGGTTAGGGTTCTCACTCACCCATTTACCAACTCTAGGGGCACGACATCCTGTGGCCAGCTCCCCTTATAATACCCATCAAAACTGTCATGAGGCACCCCGAGGATGAAGCTGAGGTCGAGACTAGACAACTGGAAGTCCCGACCATGTAGCCTATAGCGAGCAGTTAGAGCGTTTCCCTCATCGACTACCTTTAGAGACTGGAAGAACTCTTTTAGCAAGCCCTCGCTTACCCCTTCATCAGTAGTGAACACCGAGCCCCAACCTTGAGCCGCAATCACATCACTCACTTCCCTTAGCCTATTTTGCTCCAAAAATTCTAGATCCATGATGAATTCTTTCACCACATGCCTGACCACACGTCCCTTGCCCTTCTTCTCCTTCGGAGCGGTTTTCTTGGCACGAGAGGAAGGTGCCTTGGCTTTCTTTACCTTTGGGGGAGTGAATTCGCAGGATGGTGCCATAGAGTCCTTAACAACTCTAGCATGGCTATGAACCCGGGAGGCGATGCTTGCTCCTTTCTTGAGGGGTGTGGTGGTCTCAGCGGAGCTGACTTCCATTGGATCTTTAGTCGAAGCTGGGGTACTTGCTCCATCAAAGAGTACAACGGCGGTAGGGGAGACGTCCGTGGGCTCATCGAAGAGTGAATCCTCAAAGGCGGTGGCAATAGGGGAGTTGGTGGAAGATGTCATGGATCTGATAGCAAAGGGGTTCTTGAAAAGAATTGAGAGCTTTTAGGGTTTGAGAGATGTGATATTCACGGTACACACTGCTCCTTATTTATAGATGGTCTTCGTTTATTCACCCAAATTTGAGTTTCCATATATGAGACCCTCGAGATACCGATGCAGATTATTCGGATGAATATTTCCAAATTTTAAAATTCAAATATTTGATCAATCCCCTCTGATACACTCCATCATTATCATTGATGCCTTGCTCGAGAATTCAACCATACGCAGACAGTGTCAGCACTCTCTCTCTCTCTCTCTCCTCATGAGTACCGCTCGTCTTCCAATCCCACTAACTCAACAATGTTTCCCGCCCAGTAGCATTCTCTCCAAAAGCTCTTGCCGCTTATCAAAGAAGGGATGTAATGCAGTAGGGTTACCCAAATAGTATGAAGGTGCATCACACAAGACAAAACACAAAGAAAATATGCAATGGGCACATACGAAAATATTTAGAGAGACGACACAGTACCTCACAAGGATCACTTCCTGTATAGTATGTATCAAAGGGCTCATATGAGTGATACCCTTATGAGGAGGTTTAGGGACATCTGTAGATGTCTTCCATCACTTGAGCTTGTATTGAGGGATCAAAACATCAGGAAGACTCTCTTTGGTCAGAAAGAAACCTTCGCATTCCTCTTGTTTAAGCGACTCATAAGTTACACAATCAATTAACTAGAGGGGTGCAAATTCACGAGTATACTCTTAGGTGAGAATGCACGTACTAACACAACTAGATCACACAATTATGCTCAGCATACGTTTAAGACTTTCTCACCAATCTTTGAGGGCTTTATGAGGATGCGGTTTTAGTTGAGGGAAATCATCCCCAGCTCCATACGGAGCTTTTCAAAGGGTTCCATGTTTAGCGTCTTAGTGAATATGTCGGCAATCTGGTCCTCTGTCTTGCAAAATTCCATGCACACCATACCCTTCTCTACACAATCTCTTAAGAAGTGATGTTTAATTTTTATATGCTTCGTCCTAGAGTGTTGTACTGGATTTTTAGAGATATTTATGGCCCTAGTATTATCACAGAGTATAGGTACGGAATAAAAATTAATACCGTAATCACTTAGCTGTTGTTTGAGCCACAATAGCTGCGAGCAGCAGGCTGCAGCTGCAATGTACTCTGCCTCTGCCGTGGATAGTGCCACTGAGTTTTGTTTCTTTGAGGCCCAAGACACTAGACACGATCCCATGAACTGCCATGCCTGATGTGGATTTCATGTCCGTTCTATCCCCGGGAAAGTCAGCATCGGTGTATTTGACCAGACGAAGATCAGCATTCTGTGGGTACCATAAGCACAGGGTATCAGTACCCTTGAGGTACCGCAGAATCTGTTTTACTACTTTGCGGTTGTCTCCCTAGGGTTAGCTTAAAAATGGGTACATAGACACACACTATACATGATGTCAGGTCTACTAGCAGTAAGGTAAAGGAGGGATTTGATCAGTCGAGTTTCCGACTCATTTATGGTCATTCTTCACTATAGTTTTGGGTCGTTTCTGACATTATTTTGATGTCATTTGACCTCTATCTCTACATTTCAGGTAGAAACAAGTATCTCCCAAGGTCGAAGCCCAAATACGAAAACTCGGGGTAAAACCGAAGATCTATAGCAAAATAGGGTAGATTGACCTTTCCGTCTTATTTTGCATGCTTAGATCGCATACGGTGTCTGAATTGGTTGATCTTTATCTTGTTGGAAAGCTACTTCAAAGGCCTACAACTTTCTAGTTGACTCCAAGACCAAATTCAGACGTTAAGACTACGAAAAACCCAGGGCAGTGTCAGACGGTCGGCTGAAATCAGTCAGCCGACCGGTAGAAATCAGCCGAAGGAGGCTTGCCACGGCCATAGCCAGACGACCAACTGAAAGTCCAGCTGACCGGCTGAACTCTTCTGCTTCAGAAATTCCCACCGAGCCTATAAATAGAAAGAGGGCTTTTGACCTATATGTGTGGAGGTTTTTGGGGAAAAGAAGATTGAAAAAGAGGCTCAACCAAGGTCATCAATCATCAAAAGATCCAACTAAGGAGAAGAAGAGAAGACCAAATGGAGTTCAAGGATTGATAATACGCCTTCCTCTACATCTTTTCCTATTCTACTTGTTGTGTGTTATAAACCCTACTCACACCATGTTGTCTTACATGATGTGTGAGTAGTGATATTGTGTTTTGAGGGTCTTATGACTCTCCTTGATACTCTTTGATCACAAATATACATTGATATTCATATGGATGATTGTTGATTTCATTTTCTCTTGTGTTATGAATGTTATGCACTCTAGGTGTTTGTTAAAATGCCTAAGTGACAACTTGGACTAAAACTTGGACTTAGGACTTGGAAACCCTAGGGAATAGTTCTAGGATGGAGAAAATGATCTATATCTCAAATCATGCAAATGAACCTTAGGATATGGATGATTGCCTAAGGATTGAATGTTTAATTCATTGGAGATAGTCATTGAGCGAATCATCAATTAATCTCATCTAATGGTGTCAATTTCAAGTTCTCTATGCTCTTTATACATGTCATGCTACTAAGTGTTTGATAAAATGCCTAAGTAACATGTTGAATCTCAAAACTAGACCTAAGAATCTAACGACCTTAGGAATGCTTTGGATAATAGAGAATATGATCCTATCTAGTGTATTACGGGAAGTAAACACGTGCATTTGTTGATAACTAGTCCCCGAGTTCAGAGTATTTATTACCTTAGGAAGACATTTCAAGGATAATAGTGCTATGGAATGAACCAATTACCTCGATAGAGTGAGGTTCGAGCTATAAGAGAGTTTGGCTAAGATTAGACTCACATGAACATTGGTCTATCTTAGTCTAAGCTAGGTTTTCTACAATGCATGGGTAGGAAGTGAACTAGTGCGTATGTTCATTGTATTTATCTCCCAACCATAGGATGATAATGCAATGGAATGAACCGATATCCTCAAATTGAGTGAGGTTCGAGCTAAGAAGGTTCTAAACTATTTGACTACCCTGAAATGTTTGAATATCGTGTATGTGATCATTGGGAAATGCCAAGGAGGGGGGAGTAACCCCTCAAAACACCTCCTATCTATCTTTTATCCCTAATTACTCGCCACATAGGATTTAGAATATACTCACCCCTTTATACATTTTTGGTTTAGAATAGCCGAACGGAAACACGATCTTACATAGTGCATGTGCTTGGCTTGCTCCTTTGGGTTCGACCCGGTCTTACCGGTCATTATAAATTGTTTTAACCTACTACATTCGATCCTCTCTTAATTGATACTATTGTAGAGGCTAAAAAGAATTAGTTCGTCAAATCATTCCTCTGCATAGCGTTTGCTATACTTTCGAAGAGCTCTCATCCTTTCTGAGTGAGTCATTTGGGGAGATTGGTGTGGCCATGGTACTTGAATCCTTCATCCCGAATTTTGCTAGCATCTCTCGTAGATACTTTTGTTGGTGGATTCTGGTACCATCCTTCTCCTATGCTACTTGAAGTCCTAGAAAGAACTATAGTTCCCCAACCATGCTCATTTCAAACTCGCTTTCCATGAGTTTAGTGAATTTCCTGACAAGGGACTCGTTAGAGGAACCAAATATAATATCATCAGCATATACTTGTACTACGAGCATGTCCTTTCCTTCCTTGAGTAGAAATAAGTCGTGTCCACCTGTCCTCGTAAATATCCATGGGATAAGAGTAATTGAGATAGTCTATCATACCAGGCTCATAAAGCCTGCTTTAGGCCACAGAGTGCCTTGTCCAGGACATATACATGGTTAGGGTGCATCGTGTCCACAAAGCCAGGGGTCTGGGCGACGTATACCTCCTCCTTGAGTACTCTGTTCAGAAATGTTATTTTTATGTCCATCTGTTATAGTTTGAATCCGTGGTACGCTGAGTATGCAATCAACAACCTGATTGCCTCCAACCGTGCTACAGGGGCGAATGTTTCATCGTAGTCTATTCCCTCTTGCTGGTTGTACCCCTTTACTACTAACTGAGCATTATTCCTTACCATATCCCCTTTATCATCCAGTTTATTTTTGAAAACCCACTTGGTTCCAATAATTGTTTTTTCAGCTGGACGTGGAACTAGTCTCCATACTTTGTTCCTTTCGAATTGATGCAGTTCTTCATGCATGGCTTTCATCTAGTCTGGTTCCTTTAAGGCTTCTTCAACGTTCCTGGGCTCAATGAGACAAACAAAAGCAGTGTGAGCATAACTATTAATTGATGTAAATGTACCCTGATTGTCTTGTGCAGTGTCAATGGTTTTGTAGCAGTGATAGTCCTGCTGCCCCACGGGTCTGGAGTGACTCCTAGAGCTATGTCTAGTTGGACCCATATCATCATGTTGCTGGTCCTCTTCTTGTGCATCCAGCTCTTCAGCAGTTTCCAGTGCCTCCCGTCCATGATCAACAGGAGTAGGGATGGCAATAATAGGACAAGTGTTTTGTTCGCCTGAGGGTCTCACTAGGGGATCATGTCCTTTAGGATCAGTGTGGGAATGTTGAGTACCTTTCCTCCCTTCACTTAGATTGAAGTCATCATTTTGTCCAAAGGGAGGCTCTCCATCATCTCGACTTATCTTGCTTGCCGTTGATCCTTCATCAAACACAACATGGATGCTTTCCGCTATTTTCCTGCTATGTCGAATGTATACCTTATATGCCCTGCTGTGGGTTGAGTAACCCACGAAAACACCCTCCTCACTTCTTGCATCAAATTTTATGATGTTCGATTTTCCATTGTTGTGGATGTAACACTTGCATCCAAAGACTCTAAAGTGAGAGACATTAGGCTTTCTTCCTCTCAGTAGCTCATATGGGGTCTTGTTCATGATGGGTCTGAGGTAGGCTCTATTTAGAATATGGCATGAAGTATTGAGAGCCTCTCCCCAGAAGCTTCCCGTAAGGCCACTAGCTAGTAACAACGTCCTTGTCATATCTTCTAGGGTTCTGTTCTTCCTTTCTATGCCCCAATTCTGTTGAGGTGTCCTAGGTGCGGAGAAGTCGTGATTGATTCTCATAGTCCTGCACAAGCATAATAATTGTGAGTTATCAAATTATGTGCCATGGTCAGTACACATACTTAACAGGGATAAGTTTAACTTTCTCTCCACAACCCTCATCCAGATATCAAATTCTACAAACACTTCATCTTTGGAGGTAATAAAGATAGTCCAGGTATATCTTGAATAATCATCAACAATTATGAAAACATAGCGATTACCTCCGAGGGATCTGGTCCTCATAGGTCCACACAAGTCCATATGAATTAACTCGAGAGGTCGGGTGGAACTTACCTCAGTTTTGGACTTGAAATATGACCTAACCTGCTTACCTTTTACACAAGCATCCTTATGAGTTTTCCGGTGGGAGCAGTGTTTTCTGGGATGTCCTTTCTGGTTGCAGTACCTACATTTTATTGCCGGTGTGCCATACTTGGCTCGATTCCTCTCCTCTTTATGTTTCTTGCATGTGCAATCTATGTGAAGATGTCCAGCCTGTCCACAGTGCCAGCACACTTTGTGATGTTTGAGATCCACATACTTGCTTCGTTGTGGTGGAGGGATAGAGTTCTTGGTCTTTATGGAGTCGAAGTCAATGTGAGATGGCTTTGTGTTGTTGACCTGTTTTAGCCATAATGTGTAAGCCTTCTTTCCATTGAAGGGTATAGTTGTTTCGATATTGAGATGCGACTTCTCTCCGTATTGACACTGACATTTAGCTGGTTCACTTACTTTCTTGGCTGTCTTCTTCTTATCTGATGTCATATCGGTACTTTCCAATTCGTATCCTAGTCCTTGTTTAGCCACAAACCTTCTTGGAAAGTCTTCCCTGATTTCCTTAAGCTTCTTTTCTTTGGTCTCCTTAATCTGGGTTTATTTATCATTCTCTTTAGTGACCTTGATATCTTCCATTTCAGATTGCAGCTTGGCATTCTCAAATTCTAATATCGATACATTTTCCTCTAGTTCTGTGAGCTTATCAGCACTGGGGATAGTTTCCTCAGTTTGACATTTTGACAGGTCCCTTTCTAGGGAGCGGATCCTTTTCTGCAACTTGTGCTCAGTTTTACACAGCTCTTCTTCAAGTCTCATGGCTTTCTCTGTCCACTGATTCCCATGTTCCTCAAGACCAGCAATTTGTTCCTCTTGCTCTTCTAAGTTTGCACTCAGTTCTTCGTTCCTCTCAGTCAGCTTCTTTAGTATGGCCAATACATGTTTATTACAGATGTCAGATAGACTTGTAATAGTATTTGGATTCATTACCTCATCATTTGCCATTATGCACACTGTGTCACTTGGGTCTTCTCCTTCGCTTTCTCCTTCTGATTCGCCCCAAGTTGCAAGCATGGCCTTAGTGCTCTTTTGGGCAGGAGGTTGTCCTGCTATTTTGTTGAAACAGTCTTTGGCCATGTGTCCCTTTTTTTGACAGTAGTAGCAAATCACTTCCTTTGGTGACTTCTTCCCTTTGAAGGATCCCATCCCTCCAACACCTGCCATTCTTAGAGCTCTAGTTACTAGTCTCGTCTGTTTTAGGCAGGAGGCTAGCCTTAGTGCAGTGTCCTCATCCACTATCTCATCTGTTTCATCCGTCTGGGCGAGCTCAAATGCCTTCTCAACCTTTAGTGTCAGGGACTGATCCTTCTCAGGAGCACGTCTGGCGGCTTTACTTTGTTGGATACCGTCATTACTCTGAAGTCTAGCAACAAGCTCTTTGAGGCTTATGTCTTTGATATCCTTTTGGGCTTGAAGCGCTAAGGTCACAGCATTCCACTTTTGGTTCAGTGATTGAAGAAAGTGGTGAGTGACTTTCCATTCGTCAATCTCTTTTCCGAGAAACTCTAGTTGGCCGACAAGACTTTGGAATCGTGAGTGGAAATCTTCAAAAGTCTCATTCTTCCCTTGCATGGCGTTGTCATAATCCTTCATTGCAGCCAAGATTCGGTTCTTTTTCACGTCTTCACTTCCGGAGTATAGCCTCTTTAATGCGTCCCATATTTCTCTAGCAGTCTTGTAACGGAGCATTTTTTCAAGTCACCTGGACCGAGTGCAGAGTGCAAGACCTTTTTTGCTCTGCTATTCTTCTCTAGCACTTTGTAGTCATTGTCATCATAATCGTCTTGCTTCTTCTCTAACATCATGGGATCTAGTATAGGTATCGGTCCCTGCTTGATTACATTCCATAGTTTTTCATCCAGGGAGCATATGTGTGACTCAAACTACTCCGCCCACCAATTGTACTCTCCAGGATTTAGTTGCGGAGGCTTCCAGAAGGAATCGTTAATTGTTGCCATCTTTCCTACAAGTCTAACTAAGAATTTAGAGACCGGGCTCTGATACCAATTGTTAGGATCGTTAGTTAGCTGTACTTGCAAAGTACTGATGCGCGTCAAGTATGTATGCAGCGAATATAAGTAAAAAGCGTAAGAGTAAGTACGAGACAGCAATATATAGTGGAAACCCAGATACTCAAAGGAAGTATCCGGGAAAAACCACTACCTTCTAGTTTCCTAGAAGGATTTTGAAACAATCACTTGTATAGATGTTGTTCGATTACAAGGATTATACTCTCACCTAAACCACACTCAGTGGTGTTCCGTCCTTCTCTCAGACCGACTTAGTGATGTAGTAATCCGGTTGTAATCGCACCGCAAGTGATCTTTCACTTCTGGCTCTGATCGCTCAATGGCTCCCTCCGAAGTACGCTCTTGATCCTTTGACTCAAAGCTCCTTCTCAAAACAGCAATCTCTGGTCGTTCTTACTTCTGTAATTACGCATCCAAGAATTCCGTTCGAGCACACCACCGAAAGGCAGCCGTATCACCCTTTATGTAGTAGTACATCGAACCGGGTAGCCCTAGATTTCCATAGAGAAACTCTCTCTATCTTGCATGACAAGTTCGAGCAAGATCTCCTAGCTGATTCATCCATCCCATAATGTCTTCATCAGCCTTCCAATTAGATCGTCCCATTTCGATCTAATTGGATATGCAATTGAGATAAAGTTTCCTAAAATCTCTCACGCAATATTTTTATATCAAGGCCAGTTCCAAATCTCGTTACAAGGATCTAAAACTGATCATGGGCAATCTTCCAACATCTCAATGCTATTTTTTTATAAAAAAATTAAATTCCACTAAGCAAGGAATGGACAAGCCCCAAACTCATACCGGTGCATTCAGGGGATTTGAACCGTCAACCTCTTGATCATTCGACCAAGACTATGACCGCTAGACCACTACCCAGATGCCCAACATCTCAATGCTAGAACCGATCTTGGGAGCGAAGATCCACCGAGAATATTTATGAAAATATTCTCGTCCTCAATCCGAGGTAATGCTACTTCTCAGAGATCAATGCAATGCCTTGCACACTCAAGTAGCCGTTACTTCCAGAGTACCTGTACTTAAGCCTGCGCACTCAAGTAACATATTAGCAGGATATTTGTCCATCAAAACACACTGCGGTGTCATATTCCAACAAGTTTGATATCAATAAATCAGAACGTGACACGGGTTTACGTCCACAAATATGGAAGTATCCCATTGATAAGTGCGACGAGATTCAAAGGGCTTATATAAGCTTTGGTCCTTATCATCCCATACTTGACAAGTATCCAAAATCAGATAAATAATCTCGCAGCTTTCATTCATCTTGGTATAACCGTTTTGCATCGTGGTTAGAGTACTCTAAGGAAGCAGATGCTATATTATGCCTGCCATGTTTTTTATTCCAAAAAAGGGATGGACCATAAGGTTCCAATGCGTTTACCGTTGACGGATTTCGGACACGGAATAATGTATTTTGCCTGCCATGTTTTTTAGTGTAGTAGAACTTTTTTTACAATATTAATTTTTTTAGATATCCAACTTACTTTCGACTGTCACCTCCTATCTTATTGATGGGTCCGCCCCTGGTTACTGAAAAATTATGACCTAAATAATAAGGGTCCATTATTATAAGACGTTGCTAGATAAAACTAAATGGACTCCAATACCAGCAATTAATTTGACTCCTTGACTCTTTCGGCAATAATCCAACATTTTGCATCGAGTTTCAATCACATATTGCAATTAAATTTTTCATACCCAAAATTAGAAAACCCTATACACACATTGTGAATCAAAATTAGCCTAGTAAAGAAATGAAATCCTTAGTTCACATTTTTTTTATAAGGGTGGGTACAACATGAATCATACTATTCAATACATTTTATCGACTTCTGAAGCAGGAACGGTCTCAGGAATTGAGGTAGGGGGTGACAAACAAAAATAGCCTATATTATTGAAAAAATTGAACATGGTTCTGAAAAAAAAAATTAGTACAATATAAAAAAGTACTATTTTCATATTACGAAATCATCTATTATCGAATCCGTGCTAAAAGTTTCGACTAATTTTTGTCAATGTTGAAAATCAATCAATCCGATAAAAAATCATCTTTCATTTTGTTACGATTTAGATTGAAACTAATATAAAAGCTCTTTAAACCTTCTGACACTTTCCAATGGGACACTTAGCTATTTGTTGACGTGAACCCGAGCCACTTTCTAACTTGTTGATATCAAAATTACTATTAACTCTTCACAATAAATGACTATCTCGCTCTAATTCTCAAATAACTTTTCTTTTGAATATTGAATTAATAGTTAACGTTTCATCGAGGTGCGGGGTGTAGGCGAGTTGGTGGCCAGCCCCCATAAATCCTCACCCGCGTGGGATCGAGTCCTCACTGCTTCCTAATTTCTAATTCTAACTCTAACAACTAACCCTTGTATCAAAAAAAAATAGTTAACGTTTCATCTAAAAAGTAAACAACACAAAAATTATAAACATCATGTAATTGGATCAAATAGAAACTTATATATCTGCACAAAACGTTAATATGAGTTTCCAATTTATATGTGAGCTGTTTTATACACTTACAAAATTAACAATGTTTGATTATTTAATATAATTTATACTTATATATTCAAATATAACTTGATGAATTAAGCTATCTAATTAAGTTTAAATTTAAGAATTATTTTAATTACTTTTTGAAAATATTAAACTTAATATATGATAAAACATTTTTTTTAAAGTTGGGGGCGACTCTTGTCACCCCAACTCTCAAGTGATTCCATTCCTGTTCTGAAGCAAAGGCCACGTCGGCTACTTCTACCAACAACACTTCCAGGCACGAGGAATTATGACAAAATTGATGACTCTAGGATTCGAATGCGAAATTTAAAGATCGAAGATGGACCCCTTAACTAATAGACAACCTACCAACATTTTTTATCAAAAAAAACCCGCTGGCAAGTGTTAAACGACCAACTGGGCCCAAATTCAGCTGGGCTGTCTAATTCTAAAGCCTAATTGGACGAGACGGGCTCAAATCATCGCAAACGTATTAAATGCCGTCGGTCAACATTCAACGACCCATTGCTAATTATATTCATGGGCTGTGGGGGCCCACCTTAGTGTAATCCAGCAGCAGAAACAATTATTTTCATCTCAAATCTCGGTCACGTGACGAATTTACCAAATCCGATAAACACGAAGAATATTAATCGCAATATTGAATAAAATAAATTAAAAAAGGGGAAGAAAAGAAACAAAGGTTTGTGGCACATATTCGTCTACGTTCGCTTTAGGTTTTCCCGATCCATCGCTCTATTTCTCTCTCTACATCTCCAGCCATGGGAGGAGGAAACGCCCAGAAATCGAAGACGGCTCGCGAGAGGAACTTGGAGAAGCAGAAGAACGCTTCCAAAGGTAATTCATCTTTCCTGATTTAGGGTTTCGGGCTCTTTTTTAGCATCTGTGTAGTCTGATAATTTTGGATCTGTGTGCAGGGAGTCAGCTTGAAGCCAACAAGAAGGCGATGAACATTCAGGTCTATTATTTTTATTTAGTTTTGTAATTTGCAAAATTTTCTTTTAATATCTGTTTTGTGCGTTCATGAGAAGATTGAATATACTGTGAATTTTTGTTTGGTTTTTTTATTTTGCGGTGCCTTAGGAATTTTAAGGGCTTTATTATTGTCTTAATGGATACAGTTGCTGCAAACCTAGGAATTGCTTTTAAGCCTAATCCCTTTTTTATTTGCCTTGAGTTGCTGATCTCACCTGATCAGTTTGTATTGGCCGTTTTCTTCTGGAGGATTATCAAACTTGGTGAATGTATTTTTTTTTAGTGCATTTCTCTCAAAGATCGCCTTTTTTATTGCATAAATTTGCCTTGAGTTGCTGATCTCACCTGATCAGTTTGTATTGGCCGTTTTAGACTGGAGGATTATCAAACTTGGTGAATGTATTTGTTTTAGTGCATTTCTCTCAAAGATCACCTATTGTGTAATCAGTCCATGTTTGTTTTGTATAGATCAAAACTATCTTGCACATATCTGATTCAAATTTGTCGTGAATGCAGTGCAAAGTGTGTATGCAGACATTCATTTGCACCACATCAGAGGTGAAGTGCAGGGAGCATGCAGAAGCCAAGCACCCAAAGTCGGATGTCTCCGCATGCTTTCCCCATCTTCAGAAATAAATGAGTGGCGTTCAATTTGATACTGAGTCATGGTTGTTAACTTTGGTGTGAAAGGCACAGTTGAACTGAGAATGTACTACTGTGGTCTATGGAGCAATTTCGTATGTTAATATTACCTGAATCTATGTGTGCGGCTTTTCATATTCTTATGTATTTCCGTTATGCTTAGTTATCTGTTGCAAGATCATTGTTTGCACTGTATGTGGAACTAGGAAAAAACAACTATTTATCTCAAAGAGCCCCAGCATGTTCAGTAGAGCTGTCAGCAAAGTGCACTTTGTTGTACAAGCTATATACTAACTAGAGGAGTTTTGGCCATCTTGGGTTCACTTTGTAAAACCGCAATTACATCTTTCACCATGATTTTTCTGTCCACCTTAGTTGGAGCTACTCTTGGCCGTTTCATTCCAAGTTTTCCAGCAGAGCCTGAGAAGACCAACTAGGATGTATATGTAATGTCTTCAGAGAGGAAGCCGACACATCAGCCCTATAATTAACTACACTGTATCTTATCACAGATCTGCTTACCATGTGTGGCGCCACTAGTAGAACTACCGGTTGGTTGAGAACTTGTTACAGAATCCGATGCACATGCACCTTCAAGCTTCTCCCGGGGCTGCTCAGCCATTAGCTGCCATTTTGTCAGCATGTCATCTCCCACCTACTGCAGCTCGAGCAGCTACATTTGCTGCTGTTGTTCTCATCTTACAAATTTCTTCGATGTTTGCCTATGAAGGACAAATACCAAATTGTACAAGATCCAATCGGTTCAACAAGAAAAATATTGCAAACGGCATTTTTGATATACCTTGCTTGCTTTCCTTATGCCTTCTTTCTCTTTCTCGCCGTCAGTTGCAGGGTTACTCTCAGGCTTGAGACAAGTAAATAAATGTCAGAATAAGATCTACGTCTACCTCCTCGTAATAGTATATGCTCATGTGGTGACCCTTACCTCAATGAGGTTCCACATTTTCTCACTTTCAGTCTTTTTCTTTTCCAATTCTTCCCTACACTTTCTGTTCATCAGCAGTATTTGTTGGCGAACAACTGAAGTTATGGTGGTCTGGTGTTTTTGTTTCATGATATCAATCCTCTGCAAACAAAAAAAATCATTACATGCTTAGGAAACATAGTGCACTAATCAGAACAAACTAACATGAGACCAACCTGTTTCGACACCCGAATTAAATTCCTTATCAGTCCTCGCATTCTTTCCTCCACACACTACCATAAAAGTTACATATGAAACACGTTAGAGACGGGAAAAAGGGAAAGAAAAAAGTGGTTAAGCAACAAAGTAAATACAAATAATAACATGTTTCTCACCAGTGACAAGCATTGCTCGACATCGTTACTTATGCTCCTTACACCACACTTAAGCACTACCAGGCAGAAGAGAAAATCCCTCTTGATATAAGATTTTCATTCTCATACATGTGAGGCCTAGATATTACAGGTGAAGGTTATAGAGAACTAACTGATTCCTTCCAATTTCTTCTGAAGAGGAACTCTTTGCAAAATCAACCTAGCTTCTTCTTCCTGCACAACTCTTCGAGATGTCTCTGAAACCCGACTTTCTTCCTTGGAACCAGAGAATAAATTTTTTTCCTCTTCCTGAAAGAAAATATATATACAAGTATGCAATTTACATTCATCATAATACAAAATTTTGCCATAATTTTCCGAGGAAGACTAACATACCCTCACGTCGACACCACTAATAGCAGTGACATCATTCAGTTGCTCAATAGTTCGCTTTAGAAAGCCCCCTGAGACCTTTCGCTTCTTACTGTACAATATCCAGCACATGGAACTCAAAAGGTTCAAGGAAGACAGATTTCATCAGAACCCTGGAAAAAAAAGGCATTTCAGAATTCACCTTGATAATGGTTGCGATAACGTTTCAAGTGGCTTCTTCTGTCCAATAAATGTTTTGTTCAGTACACCTCTTTCAATATTTCCAGATAGTTGTACCGCAGGCATTCGACGGTTTGACTGTGATCAATAGGACAATATCTCAGTGTCCTGTTCCACTGTCACCAAAGGTAACAAGTGCAAAATGTAATGACTTCAGATTTAGATTTTTAGAAAACAATTTGCACCATCTGAGAGACCTGGTGTACTGACAAAGCGGGTGTAACAAAATAAGCTGGAAACCTAGATGCTCGAAAACCTATCATTCCAGCTTCTTTATCTAAAGCATCTTGTTTTGATCCTCCAGGCACGGTTCCCAAATTAAAACTACCACTAGACATGTTACATGTTGTAATTGACTGGGGTCTCTGTTGCTGTTCGGTACCCAGATCTTTCGGCTCCTGCTGTAAACTTGTAGATGTTGAATGATCACTGGTTGTTTCTGATTCCAAGGGAGATGACTGATGCTGCACAACAGTCATGTGTGGAGAAGAGTCAGCATGCATTCTGTTTGCATCAGTAACTGGATATGCACGATCAAACTTGGTTGTTCCTATGCCACTAGCTGGCTGATTTGAATTAGTATTTTGGTTAAATGATGCTGGGCTCACCAATGGATGACATTGTGGTTCGACAGACATTGATGAAGTGTTGCTAACTCCAGAATGTTGGTTGATATTTCCACTTGAAGATCCATATCTGGGAAACAATCCAGAGTGCAAATGTTGTTTCTGCTGTTTTGTATGCCTTTGCGGTCTAGTAAACCAGTACTGCTCCCTTTCTTGACTAAAAGGATTCAAACTGGATGACACCATCTGATCTTGTTGCATCCCATGGGGGTCTTGTTGGTGTTCATGTTGAACCTTTTGAGAGATAGCCTTCTCTTGTTGATGTTCATGTTGACCCTTATTAGTGGCTCCTTGGGAGTTCCTTACCTTCACCTGACATGGTATAAACTTGATTCAGCTGAGCATCACAACCACTGAAACAAAAACAACTGATACATACATATTTTTTCCTTTTCCAGATTAGAGTGGACAAGTTATATCATCAAAATAAAATGAAATAAAATCAGCAGGTGGACTGACAGGCATGCACCAACTATAAGAGTTCCTCCTTCAAGGAATCAACTTAAAAAAAACTGAAGGCTATGCCAAAAAGCTACTAAAATAAACTGGCTGAATTGTATATTCAGCTTTAGACCTATTTGTTAGTATCCCCTTTTTTCAAAGGTGTGTAAACCCCAAAACCGGGAACATGATGAAAACAGTAGACGATATGAATAGTGTTTCACAGGTCAAAAAAACAATACACGACAACGATTAAAATAAAAGATCTGGGTAGGGGTACACAGTAACGACATAACCCTTGCCAACATCCATACTTGTACAACTAATAAAAAGAGTTCCCTAAAAGTCCTTGACGTACCTTCAGTCTCAATATAAAATATTAAACATGTACAGGCTGCAAGAAAGAGAAGTGAGTACGTTTTATGCATTGCCATTGCTTTTGCCACTTATGCCAAAAAGAGTTACCTATTTGTCCATTATTCGAACACTTACACTCAATATTGTTACCCCAAATTACACAGCACTAAGATCAATTACTTCCACATTAACAGCTGCATTACAAGAATCTCAAACTAAGAAGAATCAAATAATGGGCCGTGATGGGAAGCATGAAGAGGATCCACAATACCAATCCAAGCCTTTGTGGTTCTTAAAAGTTAAAATAATTCACCTATCCCGAGCCTGACGAATATAGTATGAAGGGAAGATGAAACATCATAACTAATAATAAACTGAGCTATACTTACTTGAGCTAGCCTTTTCGAAAAAGCCGTCTTCAACATTTGATCATCAACAATACATCTCATCAGCCTTATAAATGCAATTTTGGGAATTTCATTTTTCTAAGAAACATCCGCGTGATTAGATCAGTATGCGACGTAGGTGGCATTCAGCGTCAAACAAAAAGAAACAAACAGTTTAATGAGTGAGTGTTCTAACCTTCAGTTTCACATATAAAGAATTAAGTCCCGTGGCACTCTCTTTATCAAGCTGAGGAGTTATTAATGGGAGCAACAGGGCAAATGGTACTTGTGTACCCTCATTCACTGCATCGCTTCCCTGTTCTAAAATAGTTGCTTCTTGGGTCATGTGTTGCCTTACTGGAAGTTGAACTTCTCGTTCACTATTCAGAGTGATACATGATTCTTGCACAAGGTTGGCATTATTTTCAGGAATCAGAAGCTGACTTGGTTTAGAACACTGAAGCGTGCTTTGTTCTATAGCATCTGCTTGTTTTAGCTGAAAAGGTGATCGATCGACTTCCTGAGTGCATGAAGCATCTACTTTGTGTTGCTGATTGTCAGAACCAGGCAAGGATTGCTTCTGCTCGCTAGACACATGATCTTCTCGTGTAAAACTACTTTTTTCAAGCTGACTCTGCTGATTTGGATTTCCATGCGGGTTTGAAATTGGCCACTGCTGACTATGGTTCATTCCTTGAGACATCACTGCAATTACAAAAAAAAAATTGCATATTTGATTCAATCATAGTTTTTTTTTTCATGCTATGTAAACGCTTTAATCCCAAATTTTGTGACTAATTCGTCATTGCAGAATGATTATTAATTAGCAAGGAGATCAAAAGGAGTATTATGCTCGTTCACGAAAGAGATGAATATGTAGATGAGCTTCTATTAATGAAATCATATCGTTACTTGCGCCTGCGGGTTCGGAGGCTGATGAATTCCCTTCGGTTACATCTCTTTTTAGTGCAGCTGTAAGTGCATCCACATCAGCTTTGCTAAAATGCATTTTCTCATCCTGCCAATAAAAATTCAAACATTACCAAAAGTGAAACCAATTTTTAACTCACAATGACACCCTAACCAATCTTTCAAGTGAAGATTGTTACAAAGCAATCTTTTCACAACCACGCTACTCACATACGGAACACTTATCAAAACAGAAGTCGAGGAAGAAAGATCACAGAATTGATGCTGAGTACATACCTCATCTTCCTCGAGAAGCTTCATGATGTGATCCATCTTTCCTACTAGTAAAACACACTCTCAATTTCTAGGGTTTAATATTTGATTCCCAAGGACAAAGAAACCGTCAAAAAAGCACGTCAAGATTCTTATTCTCTCTCAGAATCTCAATTTCCACCTCTCCTCATTCATTTCCCACTCCCCTACCTCCCAATTTCACTCTCTGCCATCTCTATCTGCGCCAATTTCGCCGATGACCTTCAGAATGCAAAACGGCACTGAAATCAAGAAGAAATCTACCGAGTAAACTTCCGCCGGCAGCAACCTCCAGTTAACACCGAGCGAGTCCGACGCCTGGAGATCAATAAGAAATGCCAAACAGTTTTGGCTCGAAAGTAGCGATTGGAGTCTGCCTTTGATTTTTTATACTCTACTTCAAACAACCTAATTTGAAACGTCAATTAATGAACCAGCGAGTAGTTAACTCGGTTAAGTTGCATTTGGTTCAATTTTGTTTCTGATTAGACCAACTTCTGCAGAGAGCATGGCCTCGACGAGCTTTGCAGTTAAGAAGAAGAAGATGATGATATTGAGAGGATGCGTAGCGACCAGCAAGGAAGAGCTTCGTACATTTCCAAGATAAATTTGAATGGTAGAGATACTCGAAAGTTTATATGTGAAGAGCATATGGAGTTAGATTAGGAATCAGATATAATGATTTAAAAATTATATATTTAAATCTAAACCAATTGAATCAATATGCATTTTCGTTTGTGCATCTGATATGATATATTTGTGCAAATTTAATTTAATTTCTGGGACATAAAAAAAAATTCATTCGAGTACTTGTCAAGATTCACATATATGGATGAACAAAATGGATAAATCATTCAGTGTTGCATCGTTTTATACCAATCACCTTGGTATAGTGGAATTTTCTTTTAAGATCCTTTAGTCGAATTTGCCATCCACACTTTTAATGGTTATGATTGAGCTTGACTCATTTTTCTCTCTTTGGATAATGACTATACTAGAAATCCCATCAAGTTCATAAGCAGCATAATTTCTAAATGGTATTTATAATATCTCAAATATGATTCGTCCGAACATATTCACGATACAATGTTTCGATCAAATAAAAACTACATTTAAATATAAGGGAAATGACAAAGAATGAGTATGAACTACTACATATTGACAAACCACGGTCCAAACTATAGAAAATGACAATTAAGGGGCAATTTTGAAATCTTTTATTTCGCATATAAAAGTTAACTGGCATATAAAAAATAGGGCATCAATTATGTTTGAAATTGTCCCTTAGTTGTTAACTATGTGTTGAAATTGTCACTTAATTGTTATATGTCGATTAAGATTTTAAAATTGCCCCTTCATTGTCATTTTATATAGTTCTGACCGTGATTTGTCAATATGTGATAGTTCATAGCCCCTTTTTGTCATTTTCTCTAAATATAAAAACTATAAACCAAATAAGTCTAAGCATTATGTTAAGTCTGATCATTACCAAATAAATCTGAACATTATCAAAATAAGTCTGAACATTATGTTAAGTTTGAACTTTTACTTTGTTAAGTTAGCATTATCAAATATGTTTGAACATTATGTTAAATTTGAACATTATCTATGAAACAATAATCATGTGATTCACATTTGACGTCCACAACTAGTGATTCTCCAATATGCTAAAATGTCGCTGTCCATAAATTTTTTTCAGTGTCTATTAGGATTAGATATTCCACTATACCAACTGATCAAGCGTGCTTATATTATCACATCCGAGTCGGACCATGTCAATAATGACAATGTTTATTTTGGTCATCATTTTGTACAAAAGTTCATCATAACTAATGTTTAAAAATTAAAATGCATACGGAAATAATAAATGCTCGGTTTGTCTTTTGTAATTCAAAAAGAGAAGAAAAAATTGAAATTTTGTTAGACAAATCACTTTCGAAAATCTTACAAAATCCTTATCCAGACACGTGTGTAAAAAAATGTGGAGGTATGTCACCCTACATTCAGTATACAAGTCAACCTTTCCCTATCACGGTCAACAACACAATCTATCCAGCAGGCATCATCACACTTCATATCTCATATTATTTATAATATTTAATTGAAATTCTGCAAAAACCTTAATCATTTATCTTACGACATACTTCCAAAATTCTCATTTGTGATGTGGGGTAATATTGAGACCATAGTTACTAAATCCAGACCGAATCGATCGGTTCAATCGGTTGAATCAGGAATCGATTCAGTTTAGTTATCGGACCGTTATGCAAATGATTCGGTCAAGATCCGATTGACCCAATTTTTTTATTAAAACGGTAATTTGATCGGGTTCGATTCAATCGGTTCGATTTAGTCTGAAAAATTATTTATTTAATTTTGACTTGGACAATATTCGAACCCAACCCCTACTTAATAGTTATTCTATTTCCTTTCACTAAGTTAAAGATTATTGTTGTTTTATTATTTGTTTCAATAATGTATATTCATTTATCAAATCTATAAAATTTATTACTTATTGTTATTATCAATTTAACTGGAAATTCAATTAGTCTTAGAAATCCCTTATTGTTGTGACTTGTAAATTAAGACTAAAATTGTTATTATTGTTCAATTATTATTGCAGTATTGATTTGTACTTTATCAAATTCTAAATTTGTTATGGTATGTTGTTGTAATCGGATCATAAACATGTAATATTTATTCAAGTCATAAATATGTTAAATTATAATATTATATATACGTACTTTATTTTTATTTTTTTAATATGTGCGGGTCAATCCGGATCAACCCGATTGAACCACTGACCCAGTGACTTGACCGGGTCGATCCACGGGTCGGTTTTAATAACACTGATTGAAACTATCACCGCCTTAAAAAAATATCGATTCTCATGCTAAATATTACTCACTTCAGTTCACTTTTATTTTTCAGCGTCCCCTAATATTTGTCAACTTTCTTTCTCAACCATTCATCTTTAAGTTGGTGATCTGTGTCCTTAAAACCCTAAATTCTTATTGATTGATATAATTTTAAATTGTAAACTTAATTGTACTTCAACATTAATAAATGCACTTTGTGCCATTTCTTTTCTCCTTAATTAATTTACCAGTTATATTTTTGGATAAATATTAAGAGACGGAGGGAATATAAAAATTAAAATATTCGGGGGCCTGTTCAAAGAACATAAACACAGATTCCCCTTCCAAAAAAGAAAAAAAAAACTTAATAAGTAAAAGTTTGAATCAGAAATAACCTAAAAAAAATGAATTTAGTTAAATTCAACATAAAAAAATATATACTCTTTAGATGCCTGTCACCCATCTAAACCCACATCCTGTCACACTAGCCTTCCCTGAGTAGCAACTGTACTATATATATCACCAAAACCACACGCCACTATTTCATTTTCCATTTTCCCTATTTTCTTTCTCCTCAAAATAAATACAGTAATAGCGTAGAGAATATAAATAAAATAAAAATAAAAACAGAAACAGAAACAGAAAGCCTCTTAGTTACCTCCGGAGGCTAGCGCAGCGATGGGCAACAACCTTCTAGAAGCTCTGAACGTCCGCGACATCAACTCAAGCAGTAGGAAGGTGCTGGTCTTGGCTCACGGCTTCGGCACCGACCAGTCCGCCTGGCAACGGATCCTCCCGTACTTCACTCCCACCCACCGCGTCATCCTCTACGACCTCGTCTGCGCCGGTAGCGTCAATCCCGACTACTTTGACTTTAACCGCTACACTACTTTGGATGCATACGTCGACGACCTCGTCAACATCCTCACCGCCTTGCACGTCGATCGATGCGTCTTCGTCGGCCACTCCGTCTCCGCTATGATAGCCATCCTCGCCTCCATCCGCCGCCCCGATCTCTTCTCCAAACTCGTCCTCATCGGCGCCTCCCCGAGGTCTGAATTCGCTTTCGTTTTTCCTCCCAATTTCATTTTTACTAGGGATTTTGACCGCCGTTGACTTTAAGCATGTTTTTAGGTTTTTGAACGACAAGGATTACCACGGAGGGTTCGAGATGGAGGAGATAGAGAAGGTGTTCATAGCGATGGAGGCGAACTACGAGGCGTGGGTGAACGGCTTTGCGCCGCTAGCGGTGGGGGCGGACGTGCCAGCGGCGGTGAGGGAGTTCAGCAGGACGCTGTTCAACATGCGGCCGGATATTTCTCTGTTCGTGTCGAGGACGGTGTTCAACAGCGACTTGAGAGGGATTCTAGGGCTGGTGAGGGTGCCGTGCTGCATCATACAGACGGCCAAGGACGTGTCGGTGCCGCTTGCGGTGGCTAACTATTTGAAGGATCACTTAGGCGGGAAGAACACGGTGGAGATTTTGAACACGGAGGGACACTTGCCGCATCTTAGCGCCCCGGCACTGCTCGCGCAGGTGCTGCGTAAAGCCTTGTCGCGGTGATCAATGGGTCCCACTTGAAGTGAATAAGCGGTTAGACGTGGCGAGTAGGGATTGGATGATGATCTACAATTGTTTTGTTTTTAGGTTGAGTAAGTGGATAAAGACACTGAACGTGCGAGGCACGGGATGGTTGGTGGACTGACTTTTCATGTGCTGCTTTTGTTTTTTGATTATTATTATAGATGGGGGGAGATGTGTGCCAACCAAAGTATTGTGTGGTCGTTCAGAGTGCAGCAGTAAATTGGCTTTCAAAGTTTTGGGCGAGCACAATTTTTGATGTCGTTTTATACATGGTAACAAAATACTGTGCTGCACTAATCTTATTTAGAATATTCATCCAATCCAGACAAAAACAAAAAGAAGAGATACTTTATAATTTAAAAAAAAAAAAGAAGGAAAAAATGAAAGAAAGGAAAAGAGTAGAATGAGTTTCAGTTGGTGGGGTACTTCGGATTGGATTTGCAAGAGAATACGTGAAGGGTAGATGTCATACAGCTACACCATCTAACTAGTTTGTGGTCCAATAAGCAGAGAAGGAATCTGATGATTCGTGTGCTCTATTCGTGGTCCAGATTCATAAGGATAAGTACGACAAGAAAAGAAAAAGAGCCTAAAAATTGGCAGTCTTCAATTTTTGATGGGGCAGGCAGGCAGGCAATTGGGGGAGCTCATGGCTGAATGCTTGTACTAATTTAGTCAGTGAGTCTGGAAGATGGAAGATCTCTTAGCCAATAAGTCATGAGATTAGTGTCTGGTCAATATCTCTTAGCTTGAAATGCCTACATGGGTTTAGTGCCTCCACAGAATATAAATATTTGTATAATTACCTTGTTGGTGAAAAAACCTTATGTACATGCATTTTAACAAACTGAACAGCTACTATGAGCTTCCACATGATGACCTGACAGCTGAAAATGATTGAACGCGCCATTAGTCACTCCAGTTATCCTGATCCTGTAAAGGATACCGTCTTCTTCCACCCCCTTCAGCCTGCATGTCCATCTAACAAATAAAAATAATGATTGTCAGAAAATCAGAAGTTTCAAGTGTTATGAGGTTGCAGTCGAGACATGCCAATGCAGAAGGTGCTCTTCGGCTGCAAAATGAGTGTGCAAATGGCATACCAAGTTATCAGATGTAAAGCTAGGAGGGGACCACACCAGAATTTGTCGATCATTACCGCCTGTATATAGTTCCTGCATTTAAAGCAGGGAATCCAGTTGAGTGAGATTGGAGCAACAGCTCAAAAGAATCCCAAGTAAATTAACAGTTCAAGTATGTTCAAACCTGATCGTGAAAATTGAAGCAGCAACAGTTCACAGACTCATAGTGACCACGGAATGTCTTGAATGTCCTTCCAGACCAAAAATCAAATGCCTGAAGCATGCATAAGATTTTAAGTGAGGTTCAAATAGCACATTTGTGTGACCTTCTCCTGTTAAAGATGGATTACCAATTGCTAAAGTATTTCGCAAGTCAAAGTAGAAGAGTACCTTCACAGAGTTCATGCATGGAACATACACGAGAGAGGAATCTTGGGTGACTGCTAACTGCGTAGGCTTAGTGCCCTGTAGACGTGCAGTTTCATAATTCACCAAGGTGTTCCGGCCAGATTCTATGTCCCACAGCCGTAATCTTGAATCAGAACCTGCAAACACAAGAGCAGCCTCAGTAGGTTTGATGAGCACATATACTCCAATGCATACAATCAAATGAATGCACTGTTTATTGCAAAAAATCACCACTTCAGCCTTCTGACGAACATCAGTAAATAATTCATGGAAATGTCAACATCAATGATTTGAAATAAGTTTCTGGCCAATTTGGTTCCTCATTTACCCCACTTTGAAATTTAGCTGTGGGTGCATCCTTTTTAAGAGGCGCTGTTGACACCAGCACGTTTAGCCAAAGCGCTGTAGTGAAGAGCATTTTTCTTTTAATCAGCCCTTGCTTGGCAGATTGATTGGTGAATACAGTTTGGTTGAAAATTGACTTGACGCCGCGTAAGTGCTAAATGGGGAGAAGCATTGTTTTCAACACCGCTTTGAAGCGCTGTTGTTAACAGCATTTTTTTTAAAAGATGGGCGAATCCGCAATATAATTCAAAAACATGGTAAATGTGTAATCAAAATGGCCAAATAGGGTATGTTTGAAAATTTTCAAAAAACTGATAGATTAGAATGATTTCCTTAGGATAAAGCATTGGTCCAATTGCTATCTTAAGCATTTTGCATTTGATGTAAGTAAACGTCTATCTAAGCTACTACAGTGGTTATGTGGTGAACTTCCTTAAGTCATCCAGATCTTACTGATGACATTTGGCAAATTCTCCACCTGACATGCAGCTTTTTTTTGTAAACACTGAGCTACATGATTCTGTAACATATGACTGGATTTAAAGAGATTCATAATGATACCTGCACTCAGAAGGTACATGCCATCCTCGGTGACTTTTAGACCAGTTACTGCACCATAATGAGCAGTGGCATGATCTTGCGTCGACAACAAGCCTGGATGAAGTCGCTGCTTCCTGGCACCAGTCGTTTGGCTTCGATTTCTGTTGGTAGACTGCTTGGAGATAGATTTTGATTTTACTGGTCTAGCATTTGCAGTATGACTACTTGGAGATGATTTGGAAGACAGACCCTGATGAAAAGACAGTACTGGTGAAAATCTCATCTTTCTAAGCTGCTAAAAGGACATCGTCTGGTCATGGTTATTTTTCCAGAGTTTATTATACTGCACATTGAAAAGTTAGAAAAAGGAATGGTAAAACCAATATAGGAACTGTTATATTTTGCTTAACTTGTCGATACGAATATTCGAAGAACCATCAGCTAATTTTAAGTGTTGCCATCAAACTGTATGATACAGTGAAAACTGAAATGAACCTGGCTCTGTACAAGTGTAAGAGAAAGTAACCTTTTCAGACACACATCGCCGTAGGACGGGCGGACGTCTCCCTAGTTGAGACTGGGATTGGTCGAGAACTTGAAAGCTTCCAGCGCGCCTTATATCCCAAAAACGTATTGCACCATCACAGCCTCCTGTCATCAAAACCCACTCACTTGACATTGACCATTCAATGCTCATGACACCATCTGTGAAAAGAAGAAAATTAGTACTCTGATAGGGTAAAGAGATTTAAAATAGTGCCAAAATTTCAACTATTTACCTCGATGGCCAGACAACATATGAGTAAACGCACCCGAAGAAATATCGCAAAGGCGAACCTGAACATCTTCAGTTCCAGCAGCAAGAAGCATGTGAGAATTTGCCAAAGGGGACATCGCAGTCTTATATACTTTGCCAGGCATGTTGAAATTCATAACCACCTAGAAGAGTTTGGTCAGTAGTAAAATGAAGTGTAAATTGTCCATTACCAAGAAACATGTTGGTGATACAAAACATAAGGGAAGTCAGATACATACTTGAGTTGTGTTCGTATCCCACACATTGATAAGATGATCATATGAGCCGGTGATAAATAAACCAGTGTCGATTGGATACCATATGGCTGACGATATAGCATACTGGTGCCCACTTTCATGCTGCTTATCAACAGTAAATATGGACTTGTGTCTCGCGATCAGACCCCCTCCCTCGTGATCAGTAGCACCTTGAACATCAAATACAGCAACTGATGCATCTGCAGCACCAGATAGCAAGTAACGTCCCTCGGCTAGATCCACCTAATGAAAACCGTATCAGTCAAATAAATCAAACAAAGGGATACAAATCAAGAATATGTATGCATTCGCCATTCAGTAGAAATAAGCATACTAAACCAGGACATATACTCAAAAGTCTTGGTCCTTTGACCATCCAATTCTTACTGCATATAAATATGTAATGTACACTCAAACAAGAAGCAATTTTTCCAACTGGATACCAGAAAAATTTCCATGTCAGAGTCAGTCGGGTCTTAGAAGTGCTAACAAGCAAAAAATCAATAAACATCACCTTCAAATCCACAAGCCAGAATTTACAGTAAAGTGCAATCCACCAACATAAATTCCAATCTGAAATGTTATGCTCGCATGTTAAGCTACAAAATTGAGTTATCTTACTTGACTCCAAAGCTAAAAAAATATTTCATGTTTAAGGATGTAACCGACGTTATCATTGCAGAACTTCTGATAACTTCGATAAAGAAAAATAAATCCAATTCGAAATTAGGCGTCACAAGGAAAACAACTAAAACCTCAAATCAGCCTTGTAAACTAGAGCATCGAAAGAGAAGAACCTGGAGGGAATTAATGGCTCCTTTGTGCGGAGAAACGAATTCCTTGTGATTGGAAAGATCGATGGAGGCAACACGAGTGGATTTGAAGCGACTGGCGAAGGAATTAGGGCGGAGTGTGCCCGATTCTCTATCTGCAATATACTTCCACATTGTCCTCGCATCTTCTTCCTAACGAAATCCTCCGAAGCTCCTCCCCGCTCGCTCTCCGCCGCCAAATCAACTTCTGATTTCACTTTCACGCCGTTATCTCTGAATTCTCGACGATGACGATCGATCCAGACTCAGCCCTCGCCTCACTCTCAGATATTTTTATGGAGAAAAATTGAAAATGAATTATTTACCAGACTTTAAATTAGAAGGTCTGGGCCGGATATTCACATGGGCTGTCGCTCTTGCCCTTATGGAAAAAATTATTTATTTTATATCTTGATTTATGTTTAGTTACCACTGCGTGTTTAATTGGGGGTTGAAAAATGAATTAAATAATTGAATATGTTTAATGGTGGTGTTCAGTGTTGTGAAAACCGAACCGGATCGGCCGATTCGATCGGTTGGATCGGGAACCGGTCCGGTGACCAGTCCGGTTATGTAATTGGATCGGTTATGCACTAATTCGGTCAAGACCCGGTCGGTTGAACCGGTTGACCCGGTGGGTTGACCCGGTTGACCCAATTTTTCATTAAAACGTGATTTGATCGGTTCAATCGGTTCGATTTGGTTTGAAATAATATATATTTAATTTGACTTGGACAAGACTCGAACCTAGTCTTCCTCTATAATTATCCCCTCTCCTTCCACCAAGCTAAACATGATTCTTGTTTTATTATTTGTTTCAATAATGTATATTCATTTATCAAATCTATAAAATATATTACTTACTATCAATTTAGCTAGAAATTCAATTATTCTTAGAAATTCCTTATTATTGTGACTTACAAATTAAGACTAAAATTGTTATTATTGTATTATTGATTTGTACTTTAGTAAATTCTAAATTTGTTATAGTATGTTATTGTAATCAGATCATAAACATGTAATATTTATTCAAGTCATAAATATGTTAAATTATAATATCATATATAAGTATATTATTTTATTATTTTTAATTCGTGCGGGTCAAACCGGTTCGACCCGGTTGAACCACTGATCCATCGACCCAGTGACTTGACCGGTTCGATGACCGGTCCGGTTTTAATAACACTGGTGGTGTTGATTTGAGGTGTATTAAATTGTATTGAAGATATTAAACATGTTGAAAACAATCTGTGAAGGGGACAAGACTGCCACGCGACAGCATCTCATTGAAGCTGATATTGGTTGCTGCCACTTGTTGCGATGTGATTGACTGCTGTGTTTTTATTTTTATTTTATCTCATCCTAATTATTTTGGGTCAATTATTTCATATTTTTATTTTTTTTAAAACAAAATTCATCATTTTTGTACTCTATAAATAGAGACTTGTTTCATTTGATTTGGACACAGAAAAAAAACGTCTTTTTCCTATAATTATTCTATTATCCTTCAATAAACTCTTCTTTTTAATTTTTCAACATTTTCTTAGTGAAATGAATCCTATCCTAACAATAACCATTTCAACACCCAAAATTCTTATAATTATTTTAATTTAATTATAATCAATAATTGTTATTATTATGTAATCACAAAAACAAAAATATAAAAGTAAATAAGAATATGAAATAAAAGTGGTGAGGTAGTATTAGGGTGATTAGTTGGAAGGGTGTTGAATTTTACGGAGTATTAAACAAAATCATTGTAGAGTGTAAAAATTGAATGATTGTTTAATTATTAGATGGAAGAGAAAAAAAATGATGTGGAGTGTTGAAAAGTTAAAAAGTAAGGTATTGAATGGGTGAATTATTGTAGATAGTCTAATATCATTATTCTAAGTTTGAGGAAGAATCAGAACAAAAGTAATTTTTTTGATTTTTCGACTACTTATTATAATCTAGTTTTTGACTAATTCTATATTTCCACCAAAATATGTTTTGTACCTAACCCTTACTCTTTCTTCTTATTATTCTTCCATTTCTATCCTGAATCCCCCAGTTAAAGCTTCAAATTTTTAGCTTTATTTGTAGAATCATAAAATCTCTTTTATCAGACATATGAAACGTTTCCAAACTTAAGAATTTATGAAGCATTTGTATATTCTTATATACAGCTGGATTTTGTTGACAAAACCTCTGAGCCACTCAAAACATGACCTGACCAAGGGCTGCTGTCTTACATTCCCATTGACAACTTCCCGGACATCACTAAAAAACTACAAAGAACTAAATCCACTCAACCAAATGTCAACCTGAAGAAAATAAACTAACCAAGGCGAAAAGGTCAACCAAAGAGATCATCTCAGGCGACAATATCAGCAGTTGCAGCTCTCCTTGGCTGATACATATCTTTTGACGTCGTTTTCTTATTATTGAAGATCGGCTTAGTTGCAGACTCCTTCCTTGACCCGAACGTTGTGAGCTTTGTTGATGGAAGTAGGTACCATCCGACAGTGACCCAAATCACCGTCGCGGATCTTCCAAACATTGTCAAAAGTATCAGAATCAGAATCACAACTCCAAGCAGACATAACAACGGCCTTCGTCTTAACACATCCGTGTAATAAGACGAGCCCATCAACCTCTCCCATTTTTTCATTCCCTTGTCACTGATCATTTGTGTCTTGTGTACCACAGTGGCTGGAAAAGAAGGCTTTGCATTTTTGTATTTGTCAACCTTAGCCAATGTCTTCTCTATGTCTTGTAATTTGTCCTTTTTATCGATTTTTTGATTCTTGTTTTTCAACTTTAGAATGATGGGCTTGCAATCATCTGATCCGGAGAAATTGAACCAGACATACAAGTCATCAGACTCCCCAATCTGTGCGTAGATCCTCCGCCGCTTTTCCTTAAGATCATCCACCAATGAAGAAAACTTGTCCAGCCCTCGCGTCGCGTAAGGATTCTTTCTCTTCTTCACTTCTCCTCCTCCTCCTCCGCCCCTGCTGCATAATTTGCTGCTGCACTTGCTCGAGTTCTTCGCCTTTTTACTTGAGCATAAATCAAGCTCACTGTCTAAGTTATGAAAGCCGCCGCTGCCGCAGATTAAGGGTCTCAGCATCTTGTCGAAAACTAGGCTTTGGTTTTGATCTTGGGAACTTGTGATTGGTATTGGAATGTTGTTACAACAGTTGGTTTTATTTATAAGGAGGTGTTTTGTGGTGAGGACAGACAATTTGATGAATAGTCAAATGGAGATTTGAAAAGAAAAGGGTTTTTATTTAATAATGAGATGGAAGTTTCTGAGTAGTGATTGACTTTTTTTTGGAGGAGTTAGCAGTTTGATTTCATTCTTTTTGTTTAATGAGTTTTAATTGGATTGGTATTTGAATTGGTCATATGAAATTACTTGCGCTCATTCGACACTAATTATTGTATTAATCTATTTGACAAAATTGGGTATGGAGTTAAAATTTTTTTACCTAGTTTCGAGAAATAATCATAGATTTTATAATAATAATTCAAACATATGTAATTTATAATTTCATTATTTAGAATCAAATTAATTCACTACTTAAATGTAAATAAGACTTGAATCCAGAAGAATTGTTCAACCGGACCATCAATCTAAATAGGGGTGGCAAAATAGATGAACGGATGGGTTAATGGATGGATGAAACGGTTAGCGGATTAAACGGATCCAATCCATTAAAACCATTAGTGTTAATGGATTAAATGGACGGATCACTAATGGTTGATGGATTAACGGATAAATCTATTTAACCCATTTAGTTCATTTTCTCATTTAAATATTTTAGTTCTTAATTGATATTAAGAAATTTAAATTGAGTTATTTCTAAACATACAAATCACTCGCAAAAAGTAATTGTAAGACATGTAAAATGAATCATTTGATTCCCAAAAACATCTTCGACGAGTAAGTCTATAACTGCCGAATCTGAAAATAAATTAAAATAAAATTAGATTATTTTTTTAGTAATAAAATAGGCTGCATCCAAACCTACAAATTTACAATATGCATCCAGCAATGTATTATAACTCACCAAATCAGGCAGTAAACCGAGTCTTATCCCGCCAATCAAATCACTTCCGCCTGCTCAATATTCTGCAATACGAAGCAATATGAAGACAATAAGAAGAAAACAGTGACAATAAGACAAAATTAGGGAGCTGCTTCGGCGATTTGGAAGAGAGGGAGTGAAAGAGTGACAGTGAGACGAAATTAGATACTGAAAGAAGACAATAAGACGAAAAGAAGGAGATAGACGTAGAAAAGAATGCGAAATTGGGGATTTTTTATATAGAAAAATAGATATTTTATTAATTAATGGATCATTAACGGATCATTAATGTATTAATGGATCAAACCATGTCATCCGTTTACTAATGAATTGTTAATAGATATGGATTAATTCAATCCATTAACTAAATGGATGGATAACAGATGAATTTTCGCGAATGGTTACTGGACGGATAACGGTTGATGGATAATTTTGACAGGTCTAAATCTAAAGACTTTTGTAGCGGTATACCGGTACCAGATGTTGTTGTCGGGGTACCGCTGCACATACTTAAAGAATACTTTTGATTATTTTGGTTCAAGCCTTCAAGGTGACTTCGAGTCATGTGGGCATCAAGTTTATGATTTTAAAAAATAAAAAGTTGGATTGAGCTGCCTTGAGCATCAAGGAGATCTATTATAAAAAAAAGAGGAGAAGAGGATTGATTAATGCATTTGGTAAATAGTGTGACTGTAGCAATGATGTGGTGATGGAGTACGAGTATCTTTCATACGTTTTTAACACCTGAGATCGCATCAGACACAAATACGTATATATAAATTTTTTTTGTTTGATAGATCAAAGGTGTACAATGATCAGGGAACAGACCCACATATGAAAATAAACAATAATATTGAAAAATGTAGCCAACAAACACAGAAAACATGGTAACGTAATCCGTGTAAGCATGTCATCCATCAGCTGCTGAAAAATCTTCATAGATGAGGAGCTTCAAGAACCAAAGTACGCCAAGGTGGCCAAACAGACGAAGCAGCTCGAAGACCGACTTCTAAGCACCAATCAAACGCCGGCCACATTTCTTCAAAGAAATCCAGCAAGACAGACAGGAGCCTGCCACTCCAGCTGGAAACCGCCAACCTCCAATCCGGGACAGGAGCGAACACCCATAAAGAGCGTTGCCATCACAGGTGACCACAAGAAAAGGAAACACCAACAAAATAACACCGAAACATATCAACAACACAACAACCACAAGGCCAAAAGACTTGCAACACAACACTCAGACCTAGCTGAGGCACAATAAGCTCTAACTCGAATTCAGAGCAATGAAAAAGGATATACACAAAAAGTATATACAACCCGCCGTTTGCCACCCCTCCGACCCCTCCAAACCGCCAACCACCCACCCTCACTGCACCATGCCGCCACGCCGCCATACTCCTACCACCCCGCACATCGGAAAAAGGAGAGGAGATAGAGGTGGGAATATGAGGCCATGAGGAGGGGTGGTGGGGAAGGAATTTAAGATTGCTGGCGCTGGGTTTGTTGGAGGAGAGAAGGAAGAGAAGTGGAGCCGAGCCGAGAATAAATACGTATATATAAATTGATCACCTTAGTTATTGTATATTCAAAATTTTAGAAAAAAAAATTTGTAGAGAATTATTACCTTTTACAATCTTGTTAAGCCTTTTTTTGTCGTGCAGACGATGCAGCAATGAAAATGATCACAGTATTCAACAGTCTTGCTAAGAAACTAAAGCTCATGTGATATTGTGATAACTGATATGTTGGTGATCACAAAAAGTCATGAGAAAAATTTACTTGTAATCTAGAAGTTTTCTTATTTTTGATTTCAGAGTTGGAATGCTGATAAGATGAGCTAACAATTACAAAACTACTGCTCCAATCAAAGCATGGGTTGAATCTGCTCTAGTTTCTGCCATGTGAGTTAGGGGTCTCCATTTGGCCTTATGGGCTCAAAAAAAGCCTAATGGGGTCTCATGGTCCGCAGGCTTTAAGCCTAGCTCAGCTTAAGTTCAGGCCTCGAGATCCGCAGGCCTTAAGTTTAACGGGCCGGGTAAGAGCTTAATGTTTTTGGCCCGGTCCTACCTATAGGCCCGGCCTATCATGATCCACATTGGAAAGCCTTATTAAGCCTACTAAAAATATAGTGAAATCCTACCAAAAACAAAAGAGATGTTACATTTTATTTCTATAAATGGACTTTTCTTGATGTTTGAATGTTTGAGAATGATGTTGATGATATTAATGTTCCAAACAAAGAAGATTTGTGGATTCCAAGGTTATTTTGGGTGCTGAGTTTTTTTGATAAACTTGGTTTCTTATGAAGTTTACTTTTGATCTTTTTGCTATTAGCTAGTGTGTATCCGCCGTATAAGTTATTCATAAACATGAAACATTATATTTATTATTGTCATACAAGATTAACTAGTACGACCTAGTGATGTATAAGACCCAGCCCGGCCTAGCCCACAAGCCTACCGATAACAAGATCCATAGGCTGCTTAAGGCTAAAAAAATATGGTTAGGCTTGGCCCGGCCTAGCCCATTTATATTTGAAGTATAGGCTAAGGTTTGACTAAGCCCAGCCCAAGCCCATTTTTTGGCCCGGCCTATTGGAGACCCCTAGCCCTAATGTGAGTGATGTTGTTCTGATCTGAATACCGAGAGGCTTCTAAGCAAAGGGCTCGGTTTAATGTCCAATCTTTGCTGCCTGATATTATTTTTATGCATCTCTTCTGTGGAAAGTATTCAAAAGGATAGATCAAACTCTGATTCTTGAAATTTAATGCCAGAAAAAGAAGGCACACAATAATTTGACTAGCAATTCACTAAACCAACTCTGAAATTCAAAATGACAGTACAAAATTTCAGAACCTCCAACGATTCTTCAACACCAATGAAGTGAAATTTTCTCTCTATTTGTATTGCACATCCAAATGAAAACAACATTGTCCCTGAAATGCTTTGGCAATATTTCAAATTGAACTGCTCTCTGACTGCTCTGCTTGATTTCCACTACATTTTAACTTAAGCTTTCATGTAAGTCAAGATTCGACGAGTCAAAACTGGTTGAGGTTTCTGCTATCTGCTTAGCTCTTGTACATCTGGTAGATATTTCTGCTTTCATCTGACTAAGGCGCAGGTTCACGATGCCTTTTGTCATGTAATTAGGTGCCATATATGTGTCTGTGCACTGGAGGGGCGTCAAAGGATTTAACAACCTGTATCCAGGGTTTGTCGACAACAAACATAGAATTGTCTGGAAGGTGTCCGACGAATAATACTGGATCTTTAAAAGGGGAAAAGTTTGATTTAAAGTCTATGACTTCAGGCTCTAACTCAAACTCTTTCCACTTGCGCTTCAATTTCCCTATAATAGATGATTGGTGCAACTTCCTGAAGGCTGAATCCAAAGAGTTTACAAATTCATAATTATCCACTCCTGCGGCTGAGTTTCCGACGTCAATTAAACACATTGCCCTACATCAAGAAATGCACACAGAATAAAGGACATAAGGACAGGAAACTGAATATTAAACAAGGGTTCATCATAATCTAAAAGACTAAAATCAAACCAACCTGGCACTGTAGACAATGGCAGATGAGCTTGAGGAAGGAAAGGCGAGACCAATAACCTCTCCTGGTTGCTCCTGGAATCCTCTTGGCAAAACAAATTGGCTAGCCAACTGTTTCAAATCCACATTGATAATGTAAACTTCGTTTGATGATGTGGTCACTGCAAGCATTTTACTGTTTGTAGGCATAAAACCACCAGCGGTAACTGACGAACCACATAATCTCGAGACAAACCAATGCTGTCTGCTACCACATAATAAAAATCAAACGATGCATGTCAAGACATGGTGATCAAATGAACATTATCCTTAACAAAGGTCTAGTTTAACATATGATAGTTGGTGTGGAAATGGAACAAAAGATGCACAGTCAGAAAGATATTCACCTTTGAGTCTCCAGATTGAAAATATAAATATCTCCAAAGCAGTTCACTGAAGCTAACCAAACCCCATTCAAGCTGATTAACAGTTTAGTGATGGGTGGTTCACTAGGGGGAAGATTGTCAGCAGTCTCTTGATGCCGAGGTGTAAAGGTGTGCACTATCATGGATTTATTAATATCCACCACCTGTAACAGAACCGTAAATCAAAATCAAAATTTCTATTCAATGCAGCCAATTTTTACTTTATGCTCTGTTTATTTGGAATTAATATATAGCATAAAACAGAACTTACATAGATTTTCTTATCACGCCCTGCAATAATCAAATGCGATGTGTTGGGTGTGAATGCCAGTGTATGAGCATAAGGTAGAGCTTTTGGAAGTTTTTTTCTCTGAATAGCCCAAGCATTTTTCCGATCACAGACCAATTCTAGCAAGGCAACTTTTTGGTGATCAGAGAATGCGATGAACTTTCCAGAACATGAGATGGCGCTGCAAATGATCTTCTGACTGGGTTTGCACTTAACTTGACCAGTTATGTTCATGGTTACAGCACCCCAAGAGGTACAAGAGCCATTATCAGAGGTTGGGATATTTGTTTTACTAACTCGGAAGATATCTAATTGTTTAGACGACTGGGTTAATAGCAAAGTTTGATTGAAAACTGTATCCGGAACCAACTGAATGGACACTCTCTGAGGGGCTGGGCATATATCATGTGGGGCGAACTTGGTGAAATCATTGGCTGGGTAGGCTAAGAGTCTGGTATCATCTCCTGCTGATATGAGCATAGGAACTCCCTTATCAGCCCATTTGTGATAACTAAACAAGTCTACTGGCTTCCTTTTAGAACGAATTCTTTTATGTTTCTCGATAGCAAAATCTGCCAAAGGTGAGATCATGAGGGAAATATGGCAGCGGAAGCAAATGAGTGCAAGAGAGAAAGAGTTATAGTCACTGTATAATATTTGCACTGTAATGCATCAAATATACCTTCTCGAGTTATAGGCACAACGACAGTCAAGGCCTTTACATCATGTGTATGTGTCCTTACAGAGTGAACATAATTCCACTTGGTAGATACAGAAGATCCATCAGCATCATCTTTCTTTGAACGCTTGAAAAGAATAATCTAAAAAATACAAATCATGAAATAAAATACTTTCCCAGGCACAGTAGCTGGCAACTAACCAAGAACAACATTCACTTCTCGAAACGGAAACATACAACTGCAACTGAATCAACAAGGTGATTATAAATAGATACTTTACTTACCTGTCCATCAGAACCTGCTGAAAACACTCTGTCATGGCTTGGGGCTGCGGCAAGAACACTGGCATCACCTTGGTGAAGGGAATGTTTTTGAAGAAGGGTTCCATGACTCGAGTCCCAAAACTGTATACTTCCAGAACTATCGGCACTAACCACCGAACCATTCCTGCAATTAGTACGGACATCGCATTTGAGCTATCTTCTCAATTAATATACAATACTAACTGATGCTTGACAAACATCAGGTACAGATAAAACCAACTCAGCAGTTGAATCATAAAAGCATATTATGTACCTCAAAGCGAGCAAAGACCATATACAAATATCAGATCCGCTAGCCACACTGCCATGGCCAAGATTTATCCTGTAAATCTCGTGAGAGGATTTAGCATCCCAGCATCTTATATACCTGTGAGATGTTAATACACACCGGATCAAATAAAACATATATTCTGAACCAATTACAGGAAATGATTACACAGATATCTCCATTTCAAATCTTTGGTCGAATAGTAAATACCCGTCACTGCTCCCTGTATAAATGGAGCCACCATCTGGACTCCATGTCACACTTAGAGTACGGCCTGCAATCAGTAATACGTGAAACAGTTATAACTACCCAAATGATGCAAACAAACTAACCAAAATGGTGCACAGTGCACACATAGCAAACAAATCAGATTCCAGGGAGCGGATATCTCACCACTGACCCTAGGTAACGATTTCCTGTAAACTAATCTATCAGATTCAGTGACATTATACATTCTCACACATCCATCATCACTAGCAAGTGCAACAACAGGATCCTCATCCAATGATTCTTCTCGATGACCATATGTATCATCCTCATCTTCACTATCAGTAGAGTTATGATCTCTTGTACCATTGGCATCCCCGTTGACATGGCCATTTATATACCCATTTGAAGATTGCGTTATTGGAGAAACAGCCATCTGCCATATTGATACTCCTACTGATTCCAATACAGCCTACATCAAAATCAGTGGCATTATAAATCAACACAGTGCATAGTAAAAATTAACTGAGCTAGAAAAAAATTAGCCCTCAGCGTATTACTAAATGCAGACCTTTTGCTTCAAGTTGAAGAGATCCCACTCATAAACCGCCCCATCAATGCTGGACGATAGCAACCGTTCAGCACGCCCTCGCTGTGAATTCGAGCGACACCACACGAGAGACGAAACTCTTGACTTGGAATCTCCGTGCACAGTCTACACATCAAGCAAACGTGGTCACATTAAAAGCTCAAATCGAGGCTCAAACTTGCAATAGTTATACACACGCAAACAGGCGTGACCGAAGTCAGTGAATGCGCATATTGAACCATTACCAGCTGACAGTGCCAGTTGATGGAGCCAGGAGACACTACCCAAATCTCAAGAGACCCGTCTTCGCGTGCGGCGGCGACTTGTGAGTCGTCGACGCTAGTCGCTAGGGCTACAACCGGTGACGGCTTCCACTCTACGGCGCTCGTTTTGTAGCCTTTATTCATGTTGAGGATTCAAATTTGGGTGAAACCGATGAGAGAAATTGAGTTAGAGATTGGAAGTCGAGAGGAGAAGCGACGAGGACGAAGACGCAACAGCAATGAGAATCGTTAAGGTCTTTCTAGGGTTTAGGAAAACAAGATGACCGCCTCGGTCCAACCGTCTTTTGATTTCGAAATAATCTGCTTTACCACATTCGGTTGAACCGAATCGGCCCGCTTTAAAAATTACTGCAATTGGTTCAATTCCTACGTCATCTAGGACTCACTCTTCCGCCAATCGCTCATCATCTTCGTCTTCCTCCGTCAGCATCGCCGCTCGCAAGTTCAGTTAGCCTCTCTTTATCTATCTCCCAGCTAACCACATTATTTACCTGTCGCGTATCCAAGAGCAACGTAGATTCTATTTGTAGGCCTACGAATATCGTGGATTTAGATTGGTCACTGTTAATCGATTGAAGTTATCTGAGTTTTTTTTTATTTTTGTCCTGTTTTGAAACTCAAATCTCCATTTTATCTTATTTTAAACTCAAATATCGATTTTGTCCTGTTTTTTAATAAAATCAGTTTGGGAACCCGATTTAGCTCATTGTCGATAAAAACCGATTTGGAAGAATCCGATTTGCTGACTGTTCACCTACATATCATTATTTGGTCCTATATGAAGAAATGCAATTCTGACCACGTGAAAACGGGCGGGAAACCAATCTCATTTAAATGAAACAGGTTCATCGAAACCGGTTTCACTTCCAAATCATGAGAAACAAAGTTCATGGTAGCTGAATGTGTTCTCACATTCTATCGTCTCTCCTTCGGGTGCGCAGGTAATAATTTCATCCACCCTCAGAATCATTTCAGCATCCTCTGTTGCGGAGAGCAACACCGCTTGCTTTACTTTGAATGCTTCTGATATCCCAAGTTCTGCCATGTCACCAACCTGAAACGGAACATAACAATTCATTATGATTCAAACTAGCTAGTGCAAACAAATACTTTGCAATAATGATCTCAAATGGGTACTTACAGTTCCGGTAATAACATCAATTCCAGCATTACTTTCTTCCTTATGATGCTCTGCACGCAGCTTAGCAACCAAATTTGCACTGTCTAATCCTACATTGTCAGCAATTGTAGTTGGGATGGCCAGAAGAGCGCGTGAGAAAGCTTCTATGTGGCATGAGACTTTTTCCCTGGGGTTTTTCTACTAGCTCATCGACTTCCTTTGCCATCACCATCTCAGGACATCCGCCTCCAAGCAAAACCCTACTGTCATTGACTGTTTGAGATAGCACGCACAAAGCATCGTGCAGAGACCGTTCAGCCTCATCAAGTACATGAAAGCTGCAAATAATGCACAAGTTTAAGTCTTTAGTTTCTTTTTTGGTTTGATCTTCGGTAAGTAAAAAGTAAACGGGGAGAGAAATTGTATCAGAAGTACATATAGGAAAGACATCAGTTTATACCTTGCACCCAGGGACGAATCCAGGATTTGAAAGCTATCCGAGCTAAAATTTTTTTTTGAGAACTGAGAAGTTCATATATGCGGAACCACATTTTATTGTTACAACAATGGATGATTCACTTTGGCAATGAATTTCTGAACTCATTCCAAAAACATTGCCACTTTATCTTTCAAACTAGTCTTTTTCTTCACCAGTGGAGCTAATTCGTCCACAATATGTTTCTGACTCTGATTTTGGACAGGTCTATCTAAAGGCATGTCATCATTGTTTAGGGTTTTCTTGCTCTCTTCCACAGGTTTCCTAAGCAGAGGACCTAACAGCAAATTCAGCATGTCTTGAGCAGGATCCCCTGTTCTGCTGATGTTGCTGAAAATATTATTATTTTCCACTGGCTCACTTGAAGTTGGTGAAATAGATTTCGCATAAGTAGCAGTTGAAGAGCATTCAGTCGGAGGAATTGTTGGAATTGAAGATGCAGGCTCATCAGAAGAAGTATCTGCAGCTGAACGTTTCTCTTCTGACCCAAATTCTCTAATTCGTTGGAATTGTTGATCTGTATGGCTATCAGCGTTCACATACTCTTGAGCAATGCCAATCAAGTCTTCCATAAGTAGTTCTCTCCCGCTATCTGTACAAGATGATGCCGCCTCAATCGGTGTTAGCTTGTTAACATTTCCTTTTTTCTTCTTTTGAGGAGCAGATATCTGAATAAATTTCTCATTACCAATACTGTGCCAATCAGAAGCATTGGCTGAATTGTTTTTTCTCTTTCTTTTTATTGAGTCACATTTTACTAGAATACAAGAGTCATCAGCATTGGCTTCTTCATCCTCGTGCAGAGGTCCCTTCTGAATTCTTTTAGATCTTCTTTTTAACTTAGGTGAGCAAATTCCTCCTCTGAGCCATGAGCGTCTTCATCCTCGTCTAAGTTTTTGTTCACAACTTTTCGAGACCTCGTTTTCAACTTGGGTGCGCAAACCTCCTCTGAAACGAGCATTTCTTTATCCTCATCGGAACATTTCTTCACAATTTTTGAGATCTTTTTTGCACCTCAGGTAGGGTAATTTCAGAGTCAAGCGCAGCATGATTGATAGATCCAACTCTATCATCCTTATTTTCCTCTCTGACTTGGTTGCACATAGATCCAATTCTTACGGCAATATGATTCTTTGGCTCATGAGCTCCAACACTATCCATCACCTATCCTGCTTACAATGTTATTCACTTCTAAAATCTTCTTTCCTCTCCTTCATTTGTTAGCTTTCGCCTAATCAAGCACCCAAGCTGACAAGCAAAGCACAATGTAATTAGTAATTACGAATAAAGAATCCATAAATACTAACTAATTAATTTTGGAATAGCACTTCCAGAGCCAAGTAATTGGAAATGCTATTGCAATAAGAATAGACATTGTCAACTCACGAAGCATGTATAAAAAGAAACATACTTCCATAAAAGAAGGTCTAAAACTCATACTAACCAAAACACCATACCTTACAAACTCAAATTTGAATCTGAATTAAAATTGTTCAAAATAGCCTAACCATCATGCCTCAAAACTTAAAGAATAGCTTCAATTCTCCCACTCAACACACCATTCGTACAACATATCTCCAACTATGCTACTTCCTCCAATCACCATTAGAATCTCCAAATAAAATGCTAGTAAAAATCATTCAAGCTTAATAGATTTACAGAAATTCAAAGCCCTAAAACTCCCATCAAATCAGAAACAAACAAAAAATCACAATGTTATTTATTTCGAATCTAAAGAAAAGAATTTGAGATTGTCGCAAACTTGACATGAGCTCAAACCCTGATTGATGGTTCAAATCCATCAAAGCAAACCCTAGAAAACACACAAACAAGTAACAAAGAAGACAACTTTACCAGTCAAAGATTCATCAAACAAGCTGCAACCTTTTTCTCACCGGCGAAGTTAAGCTGTTCTTCTTTTGCCTTCACTGTCGCTCATCTCATCTGGTGAGATCGGAGGTGAAGAGAACTGCTACCGGTGAAAGCGTAAAAAAAAATTGGGCTAAATTCTTACCCGGGCTGCAGCCCGAGCAGCCCACTAGCTGGGTTCGCCTCTGCTTGCACCCCTCAAAACTATGGTGCATGCTTGTCCCATCGCTACCCCAGAGAAGTGTATCAACTTCTCCTCACCGATCATGATTTCCTCAATGAGTTTGCAGTAGCCTAACTTCACACTCTGGATTGTCAAAAGTTGATGCAATTTCAGTTTCTCATGATTTGGAAGTGAAACCGGTTCCCGCCCCGGTTTGTCACGTGACCATAATTGCATTCTTTTGGGTCTACGTAGGACCAAATAATATCACACAGGTGCACAGTCAGTAAACCGGTTTCTCCCAAATCGGTTTCGTTGAAAATCAACCAAATTGGTTTTTATCGAAAATGAGCCAAACCGGGTTCCCCAAACCGGTTTTATTAAAAACAAGGAAAAATCGATATTTGAGTTTAAAACAGGGCAAAATCGAGATTTGAGTTTCAAAACAGGACAAAAAAACTCAAATTATCTGCAGCAAGCTCCACGCATTTAGTTTGTATCCTAGAGTCTGATTTTATTTGAATTGATATTGACATGCCTTGAAATTGTGGGGATTTGTGCCTTAGGGCATGTTCACTAGTCAAAAACGAGGAGGTGCCACTGCGCAGTATTCTAGAAAATGGCCGCCTAGACCGCCTAGGCGGCAATTTTCTTGAACCTGTTCAGTTTTTATCAAAACGGACCAATTAATCGGGTACCGGAAGAATCTGTGTTGGGTTGGTGTTATTTGCGGTCAAATCGTCGAAAAAACGAGTGATTTAAGATGAAAAGCTCACCGACATCAATGGAGCTATGCGACTGTGTAGTTGGCGGCTGTTTTAGGATTTGATAATAAGAGATGATGAACAGTATGTTCTATTTACTTTAATATTATTTTTAATACAAAAATGAGTGCTCATCTAAATATTAGGCTGACCCAATGTATGTAATAGCCCATTATGAATGTACCATAAAAATACCATAAACATAACATTATATTGTATCTTCCTTGTATTGTTTAAGTTTAAAATTCAACAATCCTTTTCAAAAAAAAAAATTCTATAATCAAAACTTATTTTTGGGGACAATATATCAAACTGATCCTTTCAAGTATTAATTTCAAATTATAATCATATTAATACAATACTATACAATAAGTTAATATATATATATATTTAAAAATAATACAAAATTGTAAAATTGATTAATCCCCGTCTAGGCTCCGATTAATCCTTGGAGACCCTCGTCCGCCCGATGCCCACCAAGCGTTTTCTTGAACACTGGCTACTGGTGATGTGGCGCCCATTTGGCGCAGCTGCTATGCCATGAAGAGTGCAGCGGTTAGGAGCAGCTCCTGGGAAAGCAGCACGTGTTGCAAGGTGTGCTCGTCTAGCACGTCTGGGAGGAGCTGTTGAACGCATTATTGGAGCTGATTTAGGTTGATATGGATGGTTTATAGGATTTAATTTTGATGGTTTAATGATTTAGGCTGATTGGTCAATTTTTTTTAAAGAAAATTGGCAAAATATTTTAAACTTTCCAAACTTATTCTAATTCAGTATATACATACCTTAATTACATGTTTTTCATAATTGTGTTGTAATACAATGGGGAAGAAACAAGAGATGATAGAAATGTGTGTGAGAATTGTATTCTTCTTCTTTACATAGACACCTTATTCTTCTTCTTTACATAGACACCTATTTATAGGATTACATGAGACTAATGAAAGGACATGACCATTTAACATGAATAATGGAGTGATCTAAATGAGTCTAACCAAATGTTAGACAACCAAAGGTTGAGTGTGCATTCATATTGCCATAATATCATAACACTCCCCCCTTGAATGTACACTCCTTATTCTGTGAACTACCTCGCTAAAATCTTGACCTGAAAAAACCCAAAAGGGATAAAAACCAAGTAAAGGAAAAAGAGTACAGTTATAAAACTCCCCCTCAAACTGACAAGTCCTTCAGACTGCATGTCCCGATGTCATTTACAAGTTTCTTTAAAACTCGTGTCGGTAATGACTTAGTGAACAAGTCTGCCAACTTTTTACTGGATTGTATTTGGCAAACGTTGATCTCCCTTCCACTTGAAGCTCGTGAGTGGAGAAGAATTTAGGAGATATCTGCTTTGTTCTATCAACTTTAATGTATCCCTCTTTGATTTTGGCAATGCAAGCTGCATTATCCTCATTTATTACTGTCGGGCTTTGTTTACCTGATACTAATCCACAAGAGGTTTTGACTTGGTTGATAAATGATCTAAGCCAAACACATTCTTGTCCAGCTTTGTATAGTGCAATCAGTTCTGCATGGTTTGATGTGGCTACTAAGGTCTGTTTTGTTGAACGCCATGAAATGACAGTTCCTCCATACATGAATAAGTACCCCGTTTGTGAGATAGCTTTGTGTGGGTCAGACAAATAACCCGCATCAGCATAACCAACCAATTCACCATTTTGTACTCCGTTTGTTCCTTTGAAAAATAAGCCCATATCACTTGTTCCACGTAAATAACGTAGGATGTGCTTAACACCACTCCAGTGTCTTTTAGTGGGCGATGAACTATGTCTTGCAAGTAAATTAACTGCAAAATATATATCTGGTCGGGTATTATTGGCAAGGTACATTAAAGCCCAAATTGCACTAAGATCAGGTACTTTCGGACCTAAATTCTCTTCATCGTCTGACCGGATCCTTTTCGATGTTGAGTGATCTTACTACCATCGACGTACTTAATGGATGTGCTTTATCCATATTAAAACGCTTTAGAACCTTCTCTGTATAATTTGATTGATGGATAAAGATTCTATTATCTTTATGTTTGAACTGCATGCGGAGACAATACTTGGTAGTTCCTAGATCTTTCATCTCGAATTCCCTTTTCAAATAATTTACTGCCAATTGGATCTCTTCTGGAGTTCCAATTATATTTAAATCATCAACGTACACATCTATGATTACAAAACCCAATTCTGTACGTTTTATAAAAACACATGGGCATATTTGGTTATTAATAAACCCTTGCGCTAGTAAATATTCGTTGAGGCAATTATACCACATCCGACTAGATTATTTCACCCCATACAATGACCTTTTCAATTTGATGGAGTACATATGACGAGATTTCACTTTCAATGCTTCAAGCAATTTTAATCCTTTTGGGATCTTCATGTATATATCTCTATCTAATAACCCATATATGTATGCAGTTATCACATCCATGAGTTGCATTTTGAGTCGTTCAACAACGTCAAAGCAACCAGAAACCTTAGAGTTGTTGCATCCACTATAGGTGAATACGTTTCCAAATAGTCCACTCCAGGTTTCTGTGTAAAATCTTGTGCAACCAGTCTAGCTTTGTATCTTACAACTTCATTATGCTCGTTACGTTTTCGTACGAACACCCACTTATAGCCAACTGGTTTTACACCTTCGGGTGTTGGAGCTACATGTCCGAAAACACCACGTTTATTCAAAGAGTTCAACTCTGCTTGAATTGCTTATTTCCAGCTCTCCCAATCATTTCGATGTCGACATTCATTAATTGTCTAGGGATCATTGTCATCTTCTCCAATGACTTGTAAGGAAACTAAATAAGCAAAGATATCGTTGTGATCTACATCATCTCGAAACCAACTCACACCAGTGTTGGCATAGTTAATTGATATTTCAAAATTATAATCAATATCTTTGTCTTTATTCTCAAATTCCTTAGCTAAAGGCTCTTCGAGAGTCCTTGCTTCATTAATGTTCGTATTTACCATCTCGACATCCGTTTTACATCTTGTGTGTTCTTTCCTCTTCCGGGGAACTGTATCCTTAGACCCTAATGATCTCCCACGCTTCTGATGTATTTGAGAATCACTTGCAATGTTTTTGTTTTGAGTTACTACAGGAATCTCCAGACGAGCTGGTGCATTTTCAGCAGGTATATGTGACTTCGTCACTTTCTTGGCATCAGTAAACACATCTGGTAGCATATTCGCTACATTTTGCAAGTGTAATATCAGTTAAACTTCAAGTTCACCTTTATTTGATCTCGGATCTTAGAACGATATGAAAGGTGTATTCCACACAACCTCCTTATTAATCTCCTTTTCTTCTCCCCCTAAAGTTGGGAATGTTGATTCATCAAAAAGACAATCAGAATATCGAGCTCGAAATACATCGCCAGTTAATGGCTCTAGATATTTGATAATTGATGGGGAATCAAACCCCACATATATTCCCAACCTCCTTTGTGGGCCCATTTTGGTTCGTTGTGGGAGAGAAATAGGGACATACACCGCACAACCAAAAAATTTCAAATATGAGATATCAGGCTCTCTTCCAGAGATAAGTTGCAGTGGAGAATACTTATTATGAGCAGTTGGTCGAAGTCTAATTAAAGCCCCTGCATGCAAAATTGCATGTCCCCAAGTAGAGGATGGTAATTTCGACTTCATTAACAATGGCCTTGCTATTAATTGCAATCGCTTTATCAACGACTATGCTAGGCCATTTTGTGTATGAACATGAGCTACTGGATGTTCAACCACTATGACAATTGATGTACGATAATCATTGAAAGACTTTGATGTAAATTCTCCTACATTATCTAGTCTGATTCTTTTGATCGGTTGATCAGGATAATGACCATTTAACTTGATTATTTGGGCTAAAAGCCTTGCAAAAGCAACATTTCACGTTGAGAGTAGGCTTACATGTGACCATCGTGTTGAAGCATCTATCAACAACATAAAATATCTAAATGGTCCACACGGCGATGCTATTGGTCCACATATGTCACCTTGAATTCCTTCAAGAAACATAAGATATTTCGCGTTTACTTTTGTTACAGACGGCCTTGTTATAAGTTTGCCAAGTGAACAAGCCATGCATGTAGGGTCACCCCTTGGGAGGATCTTCAGATCCTTAAGTGGGTCTCTATGTGAAATCTCAATGATTCTCCGGATCATTGATTCACCAGGATGACCGAGTCTATCATGCCACAAAGAAAATAATTCTTTATCAACTAACTTCAGGTTAGTGACTTTATACACTTCAATGGGTAGATTTTTGTGCCATATAAACCAGATGCATGTGCTCTCATTTTCTCTAAGACTTGCCTCTGGCCGGTCGAATAAGATATACGAAGTAGGTACTGAATACCATCTTCACACATGGTTTTAACGTAAAAAGTTACTTCTTCGAATATCTTTGAAACTGAGGAAATTCCTTTGAGATTCACTAGAATACAATGCATCTTTAATGTTTATTCTTGTTCCTTCAAGTAACAAGATAGAAGCTCTTCCGGAGTCTTCAATAATATTACGGAGATGTATTAACATTGGTTTTTTGTCATGTTCAAGTTTAAGGAAAAACATCGGGTTTTTCATTATAGCATGAGTAGTGGCACCGTGAACGAGACATAGCTCCCCACCATTGATATTTCAGTTGAAAAACAATATATACTACTACTGGAGTACAAGATTGATTCATTCTATAAAGAAATATAAAAATATATATGATCAATTGAAATATAATTTAACTCATAACAAATTCATAATAAATAAAATTATTTCAGTTACAGAGATTAAATCTAAGGCATTACAACCGAATTCAAAAAGTAACTATGAACGGGAAAAACAATCATGTTTCATGTACTACTGCGGGAATACAATGTTAATAACATGAGAGACGAATAATCTTTTCTCCAATTTATCTTCGTCTTCATTAGTCTCTACACATAGTCTCAGGATTGAAACAATACAATATAGTTCAAAATTATAATCTGAGACCTAATTAAAAACTCATATCCTCAAGTGCATCCATTTATATATTGCATGAGGTACAATGACCGTCCTATGATAATTGAAATAATCATTTAGGCTCTGACAGAGTATGAGGGGTCATTGGTTGTGAAGTTTTGAGCTTTGGGTTCTCGTGAAGATGATGACGAAGTAAGCACAATCCTGCTGGAATGCGCTGGAGTTTTTATTTACAGTATCTCTCAAGTTATGCTTGATAAATATGGTTCAAGCATTAATTTACCCATTATAAGATAGTTTCTTCAGGAAATATTAGGGCATTGAACTTTAAAGACTTCCGAGGTAGACACGTATAGAATAGTTAAAGTATGAAATTAAATCACTAAGTATTGATCATACACATCCAACATATTTGATGAGAAAATTCATGGATTTATGACTTACAACGGGAAGATCTTATAATCATCTACTTCGGGAGAGATATGATCTAAGTAAAAATAATTTCTTTGACAATTTCACTTAGTTCAAAAGAAAATGGTACATTATTCTCTTCTATATTTTACACATATTCATCCTCTTCGGGGGATGATTTTAATTAAATCATTAGGACAACTAGATATATATGATGTGTGCTTATTCTCTTCAGGGGATTAAGTGTGTATGATGTATATGAATCCGCTACAGGGGATTAAATATATTAAATATAAATATGAATAAAAATATACAGTTATAAAGGTAAATAAATAGATGAATTTAAGAATGTGCATAAATAACAACAATAACATAAATAAATAAAATAGAACTTTATCACTTACAATAGGATGTGATTTTATCTAGATTATAATTATCTACTTCAGGAGATGATATAATCACACTACAAAATATATGCTTGATGTTTTATCACTTACAACAAGAAGTGAATGTTACTCTCTTCAAGGAGTGAAATGAAACATCCACTTCGGGGATGAAGATAAAGAAGGATAATAATATACATGTATCCGCTTTGGGTGATATATGTATATGACTCCACTTCGAGGGAATCAAATACATGTACTATACATGTATCCACTTCAGGTGATACATGTATATGATTCTACTTCATAAAAGAAAGAAAAAATATATTATATATGTATCTACTTCAGGTGATACATGTATATGATTCCAACTTCGGGGAATAAAATAAAACATAAACTATACATGTATCCACTTCAAGTGATACATGTATATGATTCCACTTCGGGGGAATAAAATAAAATATAAACTATACATGTATCCATTTCAAGTGATACATGTATATGATTCCACTTCGGGGGAATAAAATAAAATATAAACTATACATGTATCCACTTCAAGTGATACTTGTAAATGATTCTACTTCGGGGGAATCAAAATCATATACTACACATTCATACATCATGTGAATATAGAACCAATTACATGAATGCGAATATTGAGTTTTCGAATGCTAGGCTATTTTGAGATTCTCTACAAAGAGGACTCAAGGTTGCCATCATTGCATTGTGAACAAGAATAGAAGAGAGGATTAGAGAGAGATAATCACTACCTTTGAGCAACTCGTGCTGATAACGTGTTGTAATACAATGCGGAAGAAACAAGAGATGATAGAAATGTGTATGAGAATTGTATTCTTCTTCTTTACATAGACACCTATTTATAGGATTACATGAGACTAATGAAAGGACATGACCATTTAACATGAATAATGGAGTGATCTAAATGAGTCTAACCAAAGGTTGTGTGTGCATTCATAATGCCATAATATCATAACAAATTGGTATATATTAGTCTAATTTTTCAATTACCATCCAAAACCAACTCTACTAATTAATCACTTACGTTAAAATTTTATTTTATTTTTTTCTTTGACTTTTACTTAACTTATGTTCCAATTTTAATCACTTATGTCCAGATAAATTAGTCATAATAATTTCAAAATTTTGTAATATAATTTATTTTTAAAATAAATTTTTTTATTAGATAAACAGTGCAAGTAGGTGCTACCGCTGCATAAACTGTTCGAATAGCACCTCCTATTCGCTGAGAATGTGATTCTCGAAGAGGTGCTAAAAAAATAGCAGCTCCTCAACGGGTGCATATGCTCTTAGGGTTTAGTAGTGAATCTCTTGGGATTAATTTGTTGTTGATGAGCAGGGGTTTGGGGTTAAATTGAATGTGAATTAATGAGGAAGGGATCGTAAATGTCTAGGAAGAGGAGGAGGAATCGACTTCTGTTGCTTGCTGCCTTTGTATGTCTGGTTATGGGGTTAGGAAATGGCATATGTGCTTATGAAGGTATTGAATGCTTTGGTATGTGTGATGGAGTTGGTGGTGGATTTGGCTGAGGCTGTTGGAGTTGCTTCGAGAGAGTTGAAAGAGTTTATGTAGTCTGATTCGTTTGACCTGGCTAACAGTTTATAGCAGACTGTTAGAGCATATGCTCCATCGGTTTTGATAATGACAAACATTCTGCTGATGGGTTACTCGAGTGTGCAGGTTGGAAAACATGTACCCGAGAAGTAACACTTCCCTCTGCATCTATGATGGAGGGCGAGAATGTCGGATACGGCAGTCTTGAAGATCTTCAAGTTCCCGAAGATCTGTGTCCAGCTGGATGTGGCGTGGATGAAGTTTGAATCTCAGATTTGGCTATCATACAAGTTAGGCAACCGCCATAAAAGAAAGATCACAAAAGATATGGAGCTTGTTTGAATAAGAGATTCGGTCGATAATTAAGGAATAAATATTCGATGTATCCAACATGAATATTATGGGATATTCCTGTTGAGGATTTGTTGAGAATAGAATGAGATATTCGCAGCAAATATGGAAAGATATTCAAGATATCTTTGGAAGATATTATCCTTGAATATCTAGGGTTTCCTTGTGGGAAAGGCGATTATAAATTGGAAGCTACAGCCTCCATTCAAAGTGTTCGTTCTGAGGGTTTACTGGAGCTACAGTTTCTAATCAAACTGAAGTTGGAGATTGCTGAAGGAAGGTCGACTCAGCCGAGACGCATCTGTGAGGGAATGAACATAGCAATCGAGACCAGTGGGAGAAAGCGACTTGTATTAACATTGCGGACAATAATAGAGTTAACTATAACTAAGGTTCGTCTGAAAGGAAGGCATTACACCCTGGACAATGGAGTTATATTACCTCTTTATAATCAACATCTAATAATACAAGGAGCTGTTCTGAAAATCCTTCTAGTTACGCTAGAAGGTAGTGGTTTTTCTTCAGTACTTAATTTAGTACTGGAGTTTTCACTATAAGTCATTGTGTTCTTTACATTTCATCTGTTTTAAGTTTTATTACGATGCATACTAGACACCTCGCTAGGAACGTTACTTGCTTGGTAGCTACCCACGGTCCATCAATTGGTATCAGAGCCCGACTCTAGATTTGTGTTAGCTTTGCTGGTGAAATGACGTCAATGAATGACTCCTTTTGGAAGCCTCTGGTTCTGAAGGCAGGAGAGTACGAATGGTGGGCAGAACAGTTTGAAGCACACACGTGCTCCCTAGACGGGCAACTGTGGCAGATCATTGAGAAAGGTCCTCTCAAGATTGTAAACACAGTAGATCCCACTAAGGAAAAGGATAGAGCCAACTGTACTGATGCTGATTACAAAATTCTGGAGAAGAATAGCAGAGCAAAGAAAGTTCTGCACCAGGCCCTAGGACCAAATGATCTAAAGAAGTTGCTGCACTATAAGACATCCAAAGACATATGGGATGCCCTTAGGAGACTCTACTCTGGAAATGGTGATCAGAAAAAGAACCGCATACTTGCAGCCATGAAGGAGTATGACAATGCCAAACAAGGAAAGGATGAATCACTTGAAGACTTTCATTCCAGATTTCAGAGCTATGTAGGTCAAATGCAATTTCTAGGGGAACAGCTCCCTGAGTGGAAAGTCACTCATCGCTTTCTCCAAGGTCTCAGTCGTAAATATGACGTGTTCTCAGTGGCACTCCAAGCCCAGAGCGACATCAAGACAATGGCTCTAGAAGAGCTGGTTGCCAAATTACAAAGCAATGAGATCATTCAACTAAGTAGGACATAGAACAAAGAATCGAAGAAGATGAAGTCCATTGCTCTCAAAGTTCAACGTGCAATCAATCTGGCACAAAATGATGAAGAAGGAGACACGGATGATGAAATGACAGCACTACTAACTAGAGCTATCAGAATGGCTAACACTGCAGGGAAACGTTCCTTCCGAGGAATGTCGTTGAACAAAGAGATAGTGTGCTACCACTGCCTAAAGAAGGGACATATGGCTAAGAATAGCTTCAGTAAGAAGGCAGGAGAACCACCAACACAGAAGAGCGTGAAGGCTATGATAGAAGCATGGGGAGAATCAGATGAAGACAGTGAGGACGATTAAAAAATACTGGAGCTATATGCATTATGGCCACCTCCGAGGTAATTGACACTGACTTATTTGATTCTCTTTCAGGTAAAACTAATGATCATTTGATAGCATGCATCAAGGTACTGGTAAAGAAGAATACTTATCTCAATAAGGAACTGCTTGACTTGGACGAGAGAAGCATATCTATAGAGGATAATGGAAACCTCTGGACAGAAAAGGCCATGAAACTTGAGGATAAAGAAAAGGCAAAATCTTCAGGAATTGATTTCGCTGCAAGAATCGCAAACAACTCAACCCCCGGGGCTGAGCAAGTACGTAGACCTAAAACATCACAGAGTCTGCTGGCACTGTGGAAAAGCTGGTCATTTACAGGCTGACTGCACCAAGAGACACACCCTTGACCTGAAAGTCAAAAACCAATATGGATCCCCTGATAAACAAAAGAAGCAGTGCTGGGCATGCAGACAATATGGTCACTATATGAAAGCATGTCCCTATACCAGGAAGGAAGGAGATGGGTTGAAAATAGCTCCTGGTGTGGGAACTGTTCCCATCCAGGGAACTATGCAAGAAGTTCAATCTACAAAATCTGTCAGCAAGTCAAGTAGATCCAAATTTGTCTGGGTCCGTAAAAACTGATTTCTTTCCTTCTTACAGGTCGAAGAGAAGAGCAGCCCTTGATATATAGACAGCGCATGCACAGGGCACATGACCGAAAATAGAAAATGATTTGAAACTCTTTGACATCACTCAGGAAGGACAAAATTTGACGCCCGTCATCTGACGCGTCAAATTTAATATTTATATTTTCCTGCTAAAAGCTAGTAAAGCGGGAAGCAGGGTCGAACCCAAGAGAGCTGGTTGTTGAATTTGTATCTGAAAACAATTTAAGAAATGGGGGGTTTTAAGCAGTTGTGAGTGCAAAAGAGGAAATAGCAAAAATATTCCAATCAGAGAGAATATTCAGCTTAGGGTTTCTATTGTGACATATTTATCATCGACTGCTATATATCTAATTTCATGTTTCTAAGTGTGGTCATTCCGACAAAGGTAACAACCCTAAGTATCCCGACAAAGGTGATACACCACAATCTAACCCGACAAAGGTGTTAGACTTCTAGTTCTTTCCTAAACTTAATAATCCGACAAAGGTATTATTTAGCCTAGGTGTTACGATCTACCTTTACGACAAAGTTTCCAGTAGATATTAACGATAAGAATTAATTGCTCAATTAAGCTTTGCGACAAAGCTTCCACTTAATCTAACAAGTGAATTCATGTGATGAAGCAAGAACTAGTAAAACATAAAATAGCATTAAGAACGAAGTCTCAAAACATGTGTCACATGAACGAAACCCTAAACTGAATAAAGAGTTTAGCTACACATGATGGGAATAAAACACATAATGAAAGGTAGAAAAATCTCGTCTCTCGTCGAAAGCTTTGCCTTCTCCTCCAGAGCCGTCTTCTGAATGATGGAATTGTGAGATGTTGGAAACCTTAACCCAAAGATCTCACTTATAGCAAAAAATAGGGTTTCCAAGTCTGTTTTGGGCTCAATTTCCAAGGTTCGGCCTTGCTGACATCATCAAAACACGTTGATGATGTCATCAGGCACTTTCGGCCTTGACCTTATCGGGCGCTTTCGGCCTTGACGTTATTGGTACTGGTCGCGTTCATCTTTGACGTTATCGGTATTGCTAATGTCTCCTTCGAACGCGATCCACACTGAGTCTGAGATTCTCATTCTGCACGCCAGTTCTGACTTCAACTCTGGATTTGACCTTCTATATGACCTCGGATGCTCTCGGTGTGAACTATAGAGTTGTAGGAAATCGAGTCACATACGCAACGACATGTGGCTCGTATTTTTCAGATCAACGGTCAATTCCCAGAACTCCGTCAAACGTCCGGAGGTCTGATCTGCCATTGTGATGCTTTTGGCATGAAATGCCGTCTTTTTTGCGCGTTTCCTCATAGAGCTTCCGAAACATCTAAAATGCAAAACCATACTAAAAAGTAACTGTTCTCATATAAAAGTGTCGAAATAAATAGGATTAATTGATTCGACGAGTCGTATAAATACGACTCATCAAAGTTCAATCTACAAAATCTGTCAGCAAGTCAAGTAGATCCAAATTTGTCTGGGTCCGTAAAAACTGATTTCTTTCCTTCTTACAGGTCGAAGAGAAGAGCAGCCCTTGATATATAGACAGCTCATGCTCAGGGCACATGACCGGAAACGGAAAATGATTTGAAACTCTTTGACATCACTCAGGAAGGTCAGTCACATTCGGGAACAAAAGCACAGGCAAAACTTTTAGGCTCGGAAAGGTAAAGATCTCTAAAAATATCCACATCAGCAACGTGGGCTTAGTACACGGGTTGAGCTTTGATGTAATCATCGTCTCTCAATTGTGCCAAAATGGTAAGAACATGGTTACTTTTACTTTTGACGAATGCTTTATGGAAGATATAAGTACAGGTAAAGTTCTTCTGAAAGGAAAGGGGGAGAGCAGAGTGTACAAAGTGGATCCATCCTTTGTCCCTGATAGGGAACTCTGTCTGACCTCCCATTCCAATGAGTCAGAACTGTGGCACAGACGCTTCAGCCACGCAAGCCTCAGACTTTTGTCAAAGTTGCACCGACTTGAGCTGGTGAATGGACTACCAAGTGTGGAAGATAGTCTGAGCAACCTCTGTGATGTATGCACCAAAGAGAAACATGTTAGGTCATCATTCAAAGCTAAAAATGTGGTAAGTACCACCCGTCCTCTGGAACTCATTCACATGGATCTATGCGGTGCTATGCGCATGAGTAGTCGGGGAGGTAACCGTTATATATTTGTGATTGTTGATGATTACTCCAGATTTACATGGACTATTTTCTTGAGTATTAAAGATGAGGTGTTTGCAGAATTTGAGGTCTGGCTGAAACAGGTTGAAAGACAGTTGTCACTGTCCCTGGCAGGTATACGTACTGACCATGGAACAGAATTTGAAAACTCATTATTTCTTGATCTATGCAGGAACAGAGGCATCAGACACAACTTCTCTGCTCCAAGGACACCTCAACAAAACGGAATTGTGGAACGGAAGAATAGAACACTTGAGGACTGATGAGTCGTATTTATACGACTCGTCGAGTCAATTGATCTCATTAATTTCGACACTTTTATATGCGAACAATTACTTTTTAGTATGGTTTTGTATCTCAGGTGTTTCGGAAGCTTTAAGAGGAAACGCGCATCAAAGATGGCATTTTGACAGTTTCAGATTAGACCTTTGGACAGTCGACGGAGTGCTGGGAATGGACCGCTGATCAGAAAAATACGAGCCACATGCCATTGCAAAGGTGACTCAATTCCCTACAACTCTCTAGTTTACACCAAGAGCATCCGAGGACATACAAAAGGTCAAATCCCGAGTCGAAGTCGGAACAAGCGCGCAGAAGCAGAATCAGACTCAGTGTGGATCGCGTCCGAAGAAGACGTTAGCAATAACATTAACGTAAGGGCCGAACGCGACCGATAACGTCTCTACCGAACGTGACAATTATGTCATCAATGCGTTTTGATGACATCAGCAAGGTCGAAACTTGGAAATTTAGCCAAAAAACAGATTTGGAAACCCTACTTTTTGCTATAAATAAGATGTTTGGGTTAGAGTTTCCATCATCTCATATTCTACGAAGACCAAGACGGCTCTGGAGGAGGCGGAAGCTTTCGACGAGAGAGAAGAATTTTCTACTTTCACTACGTGTTTTATTTCAATCATGTGTAGCTAAATTCCTAATTCAGTTTAGGGTTTCGCATATTGTGACTTATGTTTTGAGATTCTATTCTTAATGCGGTTTTATGTTTCTCTAGTTCTTGTGCTTATTCCATGAATTAATTTGTGAGGTTAAGTGGAAGCTTTGTCGCAAAGCTTAATCAAACAATTAATTCTTATCGTTAATATCTACTGGAAACTTTGTCGTAAAGGTAGATCGTAACACCTAGATAAAATAATACCTTTGTCGGATTATTGTATTTAGGAAAGAACTAGAAATCTAACTCTTGGTCGGGTTAGATGTGTTGTATCACCTTTGTCGGGATACTTTAGGAATTACCTTTGTCGGAATTCCACACTAAGAAACAAAGATTTGATCATTAGATATCTATGATAAACATGTCACAATAAAAACCCTAAGCTGAATGTTCTCTCGTATTGGAAGTCTTCTGTTTTTTAAACTTGTGCACTCTTTATCGCTCACAACCCCCTTTCTTTTCTTGTTTTTAGTGACAGCTTCAACAACACCAGCTCCCTTGGGTTCGACCCCTACTCACCGCTTTGCTAGTCAATTGTAGGGAAATTATAAATATTAAATTTGACGCGTCAGACGACGCGCGTTAAGGACATGACGCATACGCTTCTGATCGGCAGTGGATTGCCAAGAAACTTTTGGGGTGGGCACTCAATGCTGCTTGTCATGTTCTCAACAGAGGATATCTGAGACCTATTCTGAACAAGACACCTTACGAGTTTATTCGAGGGCGAAAACCAAGCGTGGCTCACTTCAGAGTGTTCGGATGTAAGTGCTATATCCACAACAATGGGAAAACAAACCTCGACAAGCTATATCCGAGGAGCGATGATGGAGTATTCTTCGACTATTCAGAATATAACCGAGCATACAAGGTGTACAACCGACAACAAAGGAAGATTGAGGAGAGTATTCACGTAGTCTTCGACGAGGAGGTCATGGCAGGTGATGTAATAATAGAAGCAGACTCTCCTCCCATCACGCGAGATGATGAGTTCAGCATGGTTGATAAGGACCGAGTCGAGACCCCAGAAGGTCAGGAACCAGATACAGACCTCTCAGAGGGAACGTTACCCACCACAGAACCAATCACTAAACAGGATGATCAACCACCAGAAGTGCAAATCGAAGGCGACACTGACCAAAGGGATGAAGATGTAACAAATCCTGCCCAAGTGATCGGCGAACCCTCACGCTAAAGTAGACGAGATGCGGGTCCCCCTGGATGGATGAGAGACTATGTGTGTCACACTTTAGTGGGTGGAGTCATGGGGGAACAGGGGACTTTCGATAGTCATGATAGGCATGCCTTCACCGCCTTTGTGTGCCTCTCGATCAGAACCCAAAAACATCCAAGAAGCACTGAAATATCCAAACTGGGTAAGTGCCATGTAGGAGGAGATACACCAGTTTGAGAGAAACAAAGTATGGCGACTGGTACGTCGCCCAGATGGACGGACCATCATTGGCACCAAATGGGTTTTCAAAAACAAGTTAGACGACAAGGGACAAGTGGTCAGAAATAAAGCTCGTCTGGTGGTCAAGGGATATAATCAGCAGGAAGGAATTGACTATGATGAGACGTTCGCCCATGTTGCCAGGTTAGAAGCAATTCATTTATTAATCGCTTATTCTGCTTACCATGGCTTTAAATTGCTGCAAATGGATGTCAAGACTGCCTTCCTAAATGGAGTACTTAAGGAGGAAGTGTACGTGGCACAAACACCAGGTTTCAAGGATACTACACACCCTGATCACGTGTACATTCTCGACAAAGCCCTTTATGGGCTGAAACAGGCGCCATGTGCCTGGTATGAGAGACTGTCCCAGTTTCTTCTAAGACACAGATACGTGTGGGGTGAGATAGATAAAATGTTATTTCTTCTTAGAGAAGAGAACCACACCCTCGTGGTACATGTACATGTTGATGATATTATTTGTGTTCCACTAACGATACCCTTGTCAGGAAGTTCACAAAGCTCATGGAAAGTGAGTTCGAGATGAGCATGGTTGGTGAGCTCAAGTTCTTTCTCGGACTCCAAGTAGTACAAGAGAGCACTGGGACCAGAATCCACCAGCAAAAGTATCTTAGGGAGATGGTTAGTAAGTTCGGGATGAAAAACTCAAGTGTTATGACTACACCAATCTCTCCGAATGACTCACTAGGGAAGGATGATATCTCATCACAGATTGATCAAACACTCTATCGAGGAATGATAGGCTCACTTATGTACCTTACGGCAAGTAGACCTGATATCATGTACAGTGTTTATTTGTGTGCTCGATTTCAGGCAGATCCGAGGGAAACACACCTGAAAGTAGTGAAAAGAATCCTCAGGTACCTGAAGGGTACGGATACCCTATGCCTTTGGTATCCATGGAATGGGATCTCAGACAGGTGGGGTACACGGATGAGATTTTGCAGGTAGCAAGGTAGATCGCAAGTCTACTTCTAGTATGGCACAACTCTTCGGCACTTGCCTAGTGTCGTGGGAATCAAAGAAATAGAACTTTGTTGCTCTCTCGACGGGCGAAGCAAAATATATTGCTGCAGCCGCATGCTGCTCTCAACTACTGTGGCTAAAACAATAGCTAAGTGATTATGGTATTTCATTTGATTCAGTCCCTATTCTGTGTGATAACACAAGTGCAATAAATATCTCTAAGAATCCTGTACAGCACTCTAGGATGAAACATATCGAGTTAAGCATCATTTTCTCTGTGATTGTGTCGAGAAAGGGCTGGTGACAGTTGAGTTCTGTAGATCAAAAGAGCAAGTCGCAGACATATTCACCAAGGCGCTAAACAGAGAACCTTACGAGAGACCTCACATGGAGCTGGGTATGACCTCCCTTGAAAGGTAAGTGTCCCCTCAGACTCCCCCGATGACTGGCTAGAATAGTTCATATGTGAATATGTGCATTTATGCATAAAGCTTAGTTAGTCACGTCTGCAAGTGACAGACACTGCCTTGTCGTGAGGCAATGTTGCACAAATAAATTTATAAGACCGCACTCATGACTTAACTATTTTTTAGGTAGTACGTGGTAAGTACGGGTCGAACCCAAGGGAATTAGGGGGATAGGTTGTTCCTTTAAAACTATACTAGCGATGGACGTGTTTTACGTTGATTGAGCTTTTAGCGTGATTAACTAAGCTATGTTTTTGGTTTTTTGGTTTTTTGTGCGGAAAGTAAATTACAGAAATTAAATGATTAATTACAAGGAGGGACTTACAGTGGATGATGCGTGATTGTTGATTCCTCCGGTATATGAGTGGTTGATGGTTGCGGTTGATTGAGACAGTTATACTAGGAAAGTAAATACAGGGGGGGTTTGATTGAAAGAAAGTATTCGGTTTCAGGTACTCTTGTATTATAACATGTATATAATAAACCGTTAGTAACTTTTCTAAGTATTCAAAGATGAATCGAGGCCCTTTCGTAGCGCAAGACTTGCAACATCGTTTAAAGCAACCCTTGTTCTACTTCAGACTAATTCCTCCTTTCGAAGTATCTTAGCCTTCTGTGCATCCACCTGATCTCACAATTACGATTGACCAAGTGGTGTTTTAGATAAGTCGAACTCCTCAGATAAGCTTTGCCCTTTCGTAGCATCCACTTACCCGAGTATGTTCACGAACCCCACGGAAGAGTTTTGCCCTTTCGTAGCATCCACTCAACCATGGAAATTCTGACTATAAATGGCACATAGAACAAGTTTTGAATACAAAGAAATGAAACTAAAAGATATTACAACATTATATAATACAAGAAAATACCTTCCACCGAATGAAGAGTTTAGCTACGCCTATCCATGGAAGAGTAGCGCATAGCAAAGTATCGTAACTTTATTGATCAAAACCAAACTTTATAAAGTATTACAAATCTAGAGAGATAAGTTGTGAAATGTGGTGGTGATGATTTGTGAAGAGGTGAAGCTCTCTATTTATAAGGAGGAGGAGGAGGCAATGGAGGGTGGTGATGGCTCCATGTGGTTTGAGATCAAGGGAGGTGGAGGAGGAAGTGAGGTTGTGGAGGGGAATAGCTCCACTTGTCACCACCTTATGGTGGCACAAGAAGCCGCCGGTTATGGGTGGTTTATGGGGAGGAGTTTGTGGCTTTGCAACCTTCCACACAAGTCTTCAAGTCATCCCATGAGGAAAAATGAGAAAGCCACCCCATGAGTCATCCATTTCACAAAAGCCACCGGTCATCCTTGCCCATGGATGAGATTTTGACGGTTTTGTACAGTCTTTACAAAACTATCATTCCAATTTTGCTCCGGTCTGACTTTGATTGCTCCTCGGTTGGATTTAATTTGAGTAATCCTTGGTCAGAATCTTGAGATTTCTTCGTTCAGCGTCTGATATTGACCTCGGACTGACTCTTGTTATCTTTTCAGCGTAAAATCCTCTCTTTAGCGTGTTTTCTCTCTAGACTCCAAAATGCCCTGCAAATGCATTTCGGTACTAACAACCAGAAGTTAAATAGACAAACAGTCTAATTTGGTGGGTTTTACTGTGTTTATGATTCGTGTAATTATGGTCCATCATATAACCCCACACTTTTAGTTGTTCGCCCCGAACAATGCTTTTAAAGGTGGCACTTTATGCAAGTTTGGTTTTTAAAATATGAAAAATTAGACTGTGATACTAGACTTATCCTAATTCATGCATCACTACTTATTACTAAATTGAACCGTATAAATACGTAGGAGTAATTTGATACTTGTACCTCCGTGCCGAGATGCAAATTATATTGGATGTCTCGGGAGATAGCTCTTTTCAGGTCCAGGCTGGCATCCTCGGGATTGTCTCGCACTATATGGTTTTCTTGTAGCTTTCTCTAGCACGTGATTCGATTCGGGTTTCTGCGAGTTGAGCCTTTTTGATTTCTTTCTTTTTGGCGATGGACTGCTTTTTGTAGTGAATTGGTCTTTGGCTTTTGGCCTTGGATTTGAATTTTGAGAACTTCACTTTTTTGTCGGTTAAAACCTTCACAATATTGGGCTCTAGGCCTCTTGATTTGCTTCTTCGAGCTTTTGCTTCTTTGTGATTGCAAGTCCATTTTTTTCGCCTTTTTGGGAGGTCCAATCATCGCCCGCGAGCATATGGAAATACCTCCCCGCTCCTCTCGTCTTCGTCGTTTTGCGCGGGTCAAGATGAGGGTCGCTCATCTATTTTCTCGGCTATTTTGACTAGAGAGAGGACGGTCTGATTCCCGTCCTCGCCTTTGCATAGATGCTTCCTGGCGGAGTTGACTTCAATTATTCACTGAAACCTGAAGTGCAGCCTCCACTGACTTCGAAAACCATATAGTTTGATTCGATCCTTCGAATGCTTGCCAAGTCCTTCGAGGGCATTTCTATCAACTCCACATCCCTGGTTATCTTAGCACAAAGGGACAAATGAAAAATTACATCCTAAGTTTTTAGACAGTTGAATTTTCACAAGGTTAATGCATGAATTATGACTTATCTTTTTCACATTCTTAAGTTCATAATTTCAAAAAGATACTAAAAAAAAAAGAAAAACATGCAGTTGGTTCTCACCCCACACTTTTGAACGAAGGCAAGCCTTAGTTCAAAAGTCATGCAATATATACAGGAGAAGGAAATGACATTAAGGAAAAAGAAGAACAGAGCTCCCTTTAAGGTGTCGAGTGAACGACATGGCACGAGGCTGGATAATCGAGGGAGTTCAGCTGGGGCCTCGAACTCTCAGCGCAGGCCCGGTAAATTTACGGAAGCTGCCTGGCTGATCCGGTCTTGCTCCAAAAACTTTATTCCTACATGTAAGACATTCCTTCTAGACAAAAAGTGGGTGAGAGCGCTTATTGAAAATTAAAATGACAGAAAGTAAGATAGTGTCGGGTTACCTCCCGACCAGTGCACTTGTTTAACGTCGTTGGCTCGACAGTACCTCATTCTGGATCATTGGTTGGGATCCCATGGGTGGCTCAGGTCAAACTTCGCCACCGTTCTAGTGTTGCTTCTTCCTGACTTCTTGCCGGATGTTGTGTTCGGGTCAGGACTCCATTGTTTGGGTGGTTTTGCCTTCCTATTCTCCCAAGTAGGTGAGGATCTTTCGACCATAGCCACTGGTCTATTGAGCCGAGCTCTTGTGTTTCTCCATCCGGGCTTCCATTCCACCGGGCCATGTCTTGGTCTCTTCTTTGTGTATGCACGGTTGGCATCCGGGTTGTGTTCTTCGCTAGCCCTCTTCTTTGCGGTAGAGGTGAATGGCCGTTTTAGCACGAGCGAGTTTTCAGGGCTGCTTGGTTGGCTCGTGGCGAGGGAGTGTTTCATTGTTGGCTTTTCTGGCTCCAACTCGCCTTGCACCTCATCATTGATTACTTCATCTTCAGGGGCTGAGATCCGCATACAAACCGAGGGGACAAATTGGGGGACTTCTACCACAAGGGCCAGGTCTTTCTTGGATAGATTGAAAATAAGGACTGGGCCTGGCTTGATTTCCTCGTCCGCTTCGGTAGTGAGTTCCCATGAAGACTCTTCTTCAGTTATCCATGCATCCTCATCCTCTGTCAGCTTTGTGGGCTCCAATGTTGGTTCCTTTAGAGCCGCCTCCACGTCCATTACTGCCCTTATACTGATGTCTCCTTCCAGGTTTGCTGCGGGCAAGCTTGCAATGGGTGTGATGCCGGGCTCGTTCTGTACTGAGTCCACTTTCATCGTTGGTGCCTTATCTTCAGTTTGGTGCATTGGCCCTCGTTTTGTGCTCTCGGCCAAATCATCAATGAGGCCCCAGGCTTCCTTTTCGCTTAATTCCATTATTGACCCTCCTGCGGCAGTATCTAACAAGCAAAGCTCCGGAAGTCTCATCCCAGTAAGAAACGTCCGAAGAAGATATGAATATGCGAATCCGTGGTGCGGGCAGCTCGCCACAATGGAATCGAAGTACGCCAAGTACTCGTCCAAAGTTTCATCCCGGGATTGCTCAAGGTTGATGATCTTCTTACGGACTTCAAGTTCGAAGGGTGGTGGGGAAAACTCCTCATAGTACCAAGGCTTGCTTCCGTAGTACGACGACATGGTGATTTATGTATAACAGAAAAAAGAACAACTATCCATTTGCTAATTCCCCGGCAACGGCGCCAATTTGACAGACACTGCCTTGTCGTGAGGCAATGTTGCACAAATAAATTTATAAGACCGCACTCATGACTTAACTATTTTTTAGGTAGTACGTGGTAAGTACGGGTCGAACCCAAGGGAATTAGGGGGATAGGTTGTTCCTTTAAAACTATACTAGCGATGGACGTGTTTTACGTTGATTGAGCTTTTAGCGTGATTAACTAAGCTACTTTTTTTGGTTTTTTGGTTTTTTGTGCGGAAAGTAAATTACAGAAATTAAATGATTAATTACAAAGAGGGACTTACAGTGGATGATGCGTGATTGTTGATTCCTCCGGTATATGAGTGGTTGATGGTTGCGGTTGATTGAGACAGTTATACTAGGAAAGTAAATACAGGGGGGGGGGGTTTGATTGAAAGAAAGTATTCGGTTTCAGGTACTCTTGTATTATAACATGTATATAATAAACCGTTAGTAACTTTTCTAAGTATTCAAAGATGAATCGAGGCCCTTTCGTAGCGCAGGACTTGCAACATCGTTTAAAGCAACCCTTGTTCTACTTCAGACTAATTCCTCCTTTCGAAGTATCTTAGCCTTCTGTGCATCCACCTGATCTCACAGTTACGATTGACCAAGTGGTGTTTTAGATAAGTCGAACTCCTCAGATAAGCTTTGCCCTTTCGTAGCATCCACTTACCCGAGTATGTTCACGAACCCCACGGAAGAGTTTTGCCCTTTCGTAGCATCCACTCAACCATGGAAATTCTGACTATAAATGGCACATAGAACAAGTTTTGAATACAAAGAAATGAAACTAAAAGATATTACAACATTATATAATACAAGAAAATACCTTCCACCGAATGAAGAGTTTAGCTACGCCTATCCATGGAAGAGTAGCGCATAGCAAAGTATCGTAACTTTATTGATCAAAACCAAACTTTACAAAGTATTACAAATCTAGAGAGATAAGTTGTGAAATGTGGTGGTGATGATTTGTGAAGAGGTGAAGCTCTCTATTTATAAGGAGGAGGAGGAGGCAATGGAGGGTGGTGATGGCTCCATGTGGTTTGAGATCAAGGGTGGTGGAGGAGGAAGTGAGGTTGTGGAGGGGAAGAGCTCCACTTGTCACCACCTTATGGTGGCACAAGAAGCCGCCGGTTATGGGTGGTTTATGGGGAGGAGTTTGTGGCTTTGCAACCTTCCACACAAGTCTTCAAGTCATCCCATGAGGAAAAATGAGAAAGCCACCCCATGAGTCATCCATTTCACAAAAGCCACCGGTCATCCTTGCCCATGGATGAGATTTTGACGGTTTTGTACAGTCTTTACAAAACTATCATTCCAATTTTGCTCCGGTCTGACTTTGATTGCTCCTCGGTTGGATTTAATTTGAGTAATCCTTGGTCAGAATCTTGAGATTTCTTCGTTCAGCGTCTGATATTGACCTCGGACTGACTCTTGTTATCTTTTCTGCGTAAAATCCTCTCTTTAGCGTGTTTTCTCTCTAGACTCCAAAATGCCCCGCAAATGCATTTCGGTACTAACAACCAGAAGTTAAATAGACAAACAGTCTAATTTGGTGGGTTTTACTGTGTTTATGATTCGTGTAATTATGGTCCATCAGCAAGTCTAAAACATCTTTGGATGACTGTCATTGGTGGTCTAGAGTATGTAGGTATGTCTCACTTTCATGATTGGAATGGTATTTCTTTTTGGCCCAAGAGACACTTCCGGATATTTGATCCCTCATTACAAGCCTAAAATGAAGGAAGAGTTCTCAGACTATCCCTAGCCTACTCAGGTGTCACGCTCCCATGACCCCTTTGAACTCTCATTTTTCAGGAAAACGCACGCCTAAGGTAACAGTATCCACCATATATTTATTTAATTTCCGTGTGATGTATTTTCTGTCATTTGGACCTTTTCACCGCATCATACCACCCCTTTGCGATGGCCACATGCACCTAGGTGGAAACATCTCTTGGCGGGAAAATTGGGTGAGATATTGGTAACTTTACTCGGCGGGAAATTCGACATTGATGTGTGACTAATGGGGTGACATGTTACAGTACTCATGACAGAGCATTCATGACGAGTATCCTTTAGTGAGATTTGGGATACATGGAATGTGATATATGGGGATAATCTTGCCGTGTATCAAGACACATCATGGGTTGTTTCTCCCCATGTCTCGGTTAATGGAAAGCCTCATATGGAAAATGAATCAGAAGATATCTTATTACCAAATCAATTGCATCTACATCGAATATATGAAGAGTTGTTTTGGAAAGAGAAAGTTGAGGGGTATAAAAGAGAAGCAGTTGATTCAGTTTTACTTAACCAAGAAGCAAATCTAAAACCCAAAATCACCTAAGGATCTCTCTCCTCCTCTCAGCAAAATGGCCGCCCAAGCAGCTCATCTCCAATCCCCGCCATCATGCCTGCTACCTCAGGGGACACTACTGTTCTGGTAAACGAAGAAGGCTACCCTGTGTCCTCCCCCATGGCTGAGATCGACCCACATACGGCCATGGTTGTGTATGTTCTGCCTGCGGAACGGATGGAGGGAGAATCTCTACTACGCTCACCCACACCCACCGCCCCAGCTCGAGCGACTCCTGAGCCCCTGACCACTCCGAGGAAGTCCCCCTCACCGAGTGACTCCTCCAAGTCAGTCTTAGCTAGGGTGGAAAGATCGCCTCCTATCGCCATGGAAATTAGTTCAACGGAGCGCTCCTATGCCGACACCACCTCACTTCGTTGGACCAGATCTCAGGCGACCAAACAAAACTCCGCATATGTCCCTGAGTCCTTGGCCGAGTCTCCTCCGTTTGCAAAGCACCCAGATAATCTATTCCCCGTCCTACAAAATCGGCCAAGAAAAGAGGGCCTATAAAGATTACTGAAGAGGAGGACGAGGCTAAGAACATGGATACTCGTCCTGTGGTCAAGGAGTGCATATTGGAGATGAAGTTCTTGGAGGAGAACCTCCTGACAAAGGTGCTCGAGATCCTGACACTTCAAGGGTGGACGAATCTGTTCCAGGGAGGTGTGGAGGTTTCTGCTTCAGCGATGCGAGAATTCTATACAAATTTCAAGATGATAGATGAACAATACGCCTTGGTAGGCCACTATGAGTACGGAGGAAAGGCCTATCGATTCTTCAGTGTGGAGCTGAGTTGCTGGATGAAGGTTGCGCATGAAGGGTATGATACGTATGCGAAGGGGCACTGGCCACATGACGTGAGACCTCGAGAAATCATTTAGAAGATCACAGAGGACGAGGACGCTCCTGACAGCAACTGGACCACTGTGGGCATGGGTCTTGGGGGGGAAAGTAATGCATAGCTACATCATCAATAAAATTACCCCGCATGCACAAAAGAGGAACACTTTGTTTATCCAAGATTTTCTGCTACTAGACAAGCTGCTAACAATGGAGCGCATCAACCTACCCCGGGTGATCATCCAGCACATGGCCCATGTACCCGCACTGTCCATTCATGGTCTTCCCTACCCGAGCATTGTGAAGCTTATCCTCCAGAATCACCACCTTTGGGAGGAATCTGAGGGGGATACGGAATACATTCGAGACCTAAATGAGGGCAACCTGCAGAGGATACAGTTTGAGAAAGGAGAAGATGGTCGCTGGATCAAGAAAGCAGCTCCACCACCTGTAGCAAGGGCAGTGGATGTTCCTTCAGACAGCGATGCCATGTCTGATCCCTCTCAGGCATAAGTCATGAGGGAACTGTAACAAATGAAGGAAATGCTGGAGACTATGATGTCTCAGCTTCTCAGGCTCCAGGCCACTGTTGTAGAGATATACGCCAGTGCTGTGCAGCCCCCTCCTCCGCCAGGAAATAGTTCCATCTAAATGCAGTGGCCAAACCCCCTTCTTCCAAATCCAGCCACATTATCCAATTTTTTTCTTTTTGGTTACTGTTCCTATCATTGTGATCTGCCCTTCCAAGTCTTAATCCAACGACTATTTTTCTTAATGTTTGAAAAAAGCTATTGTGGCTTCTATTTTCTTTATCATCATGCACTAACTTCACTTGTTGAGCTTTTTGATGATGCCAAAATGGGGAAGATGAGTACGACATTGATCTGAGGGGGAACATTACTTCAGTGATATGCGTTGTCGATCTGAGGGGGAACTTTCACGCTGATGGTAATACTATGTGCAAAACTTATATGTTCAACCGTACTCATATTCACATCGCTTACCAGTAGGATGTGGGAGTTTGAAATCTCCCTGATCAAAGATTCATTGGCTTACACTTATTACTATATGTTGTGCGGATGGGAGTTCGAAATCTCCCTGATCAAAGATTCGTTAACTGTTGCATCGTTGAGTTTAATATTTCCATATGCTAGTTGCTTATATTATCTCTCGTAAAGAGGATGTTTGTCATCATCAAAAAGGGGGAATTTGTTAGAGCATGTGCTCCACCAGTTTTGATAATGACAAACATTCTGCTGATGGGTTACTCAAGTGTGCAGGTTGGAATACATGTACCCGAGAAGTAACACTTCCCTCTGCATCTATGATGGAGGGCGATAATGTCGGATATGGCAGTCTTGAAGATCTTCAAGTTCCCGAAGATCTGTGTCCAGCTGGATGTGGCGTGGATGGAGTTGGAATCTCAGAATTGGCTATCCTACAAGTTAGGCAACCGCCATAAAGGAAAGATAACAAAAGTTATGGAGCTTGTTTGAATAAGAGATTCGGTCGATATTTAAGGAATATATATTCGACGTATCTAACATAAATATAATGTGATATTCCTGTTGAGGATTTGTTGAGAATAGAATGGGATATTCACAGCAAATATGGAAAGTTATTCAAGATATCTTCGGAAGATATTATCCTTGAATATCTAGGGTTTCCTTGTGGGAAAGGCACTTATAAATTGGAAGCTACGACCTCCATTCAAAGTGTTCATTCTGAGGGTTTACTAGAGTTATAGTTTCTAATCAAACTGAAGTTGGAGATTGCTGAAGGAAGGTCGACTCAGCCGAGACGCACCTGTGAGGGAACGGACTCAGCAATCGAGACCAGTGGGAGAAAGCGAATAGAGGTAACTATAACTAAGGTTCTTCTGAAAGGAAGGCGTTACACCCTGGACAATGGTAGGGTTATATTACCTCTTTGTAATAACATCTAATAATACAAGGAGCTGTTCTGAAAATCCTTCTAGTTACGCTAGAAGGTAGTGGTTTTTCTTCAGTACTTAATTTAGTACTGGAATTTCACTATAAGTCAATGTGTTCTTTACATTTCATCTGTGTTAAGTTTTATTCCGCTGCATACTAGACACCTCGCAAGGAACGCTACTTGCTTGGTGATGAGTCGTAGTTGTACGACTATTTTCTGTGTTAAACCCCCATCTCTTAGTGTTTGCCTGTATATTATTTCACTACATGTGTGTAGTTTTGGTTCTCAGGTGCATTCGGAGACCATGGAAAGAATATCGGCTAAGGGGAGCCTGTTAGAAGATGTTTTGCGTCGAAGAAATGAAGTCCGAAGTACTTGAAGTTTGAGTCCGTGCAAACCGCTTAGGCCTGAAGGATTAAATGCGCTTAGGTCTACTGAGTTTCAATAATTGTTCAGACCTCCACAGAATTAAATAAAGAGACGTTCGTGGGTCCAGCTGGCAGTCGAATTTCATTATTTTTGATTTGCAATCTCGAGAGAAAACATACAGAATTCGAGGAGACAGAAGAGAGGCGGTTGGCTCTCGACTTAAGTAAGGAAAAATCAGAAAAGAGAAAAGGTTCAGAGTAGAAGTTCCGAGTAGAGGATTGGAGAAGAGAACTCTAGGAGTAGGGTTCCAATTGAAGAAGCTTGAGCGTGGATTCGTTGCTGGATTCAAGTATTGGAGTTGAGCTGCAGCTTGGGGAGAATTCATCATTAGTAATTTCGTTTCATTCCATTCAAAAACTTGATGATGTATTCCCTTACGATGAGTAGCTAAACTCATGTGTAGGCTAGAACTCGACATTGTGATGTTTTGACTTGAGAACTATATTGATTTCTGTGTTTTGTGTCATATTACTATGCATTGTTTATGGAGTTGATTTTGCTAACATGAGTGGAACCCTAGCGGGGGAGCTTTTGTTTGTTTGTTTATTCCGATTGTCAAGTTTACTAGCAACCTAGCGGGGATAGCAAACTAGGAGGCGAGTAATATACCACTAGGATTAAACACCCTAGGACAACTTGTTTAAATCTTCATGCAACTCTAGCGAGTTAGGGTCTTGATTATCACTAGCGTGAGATTAAGTACTAGAACAAGAGCGGGGAGTATAACCTTAGCGGGGGAGCTCTAAGTTGTAGAACATTAGAAATCAAAATGGATTTGTCAATGATTTGGTCTTGCATCACAGTCGAAGGTCCTAGCTTGCACTACTCTTTGATATTATATACTTGAATTTGTGTGACGATTGCTCTCTTGATAAGTGATCATTGTTGCTTGCTTTTGGTTTTTTATTTACTTGTTGAAATTTCCAACCCCATTGTCACTCTCGTACTTAGTGAACAGATTCTTATATCGATCTCTGTGGATACGACCGACTTACCACTTGCTAGTCGGAATCATAAATATTATTTTTGACGGGTACAACGACGCCTGTCAAATTTTGGCGTCGTTGCCCGGGATCGGTAACGAAGAATCTCACTAAGTATTTCTCTCTTTTAGTTTTATTTTTATGTCTTTTATTTTGTCACTTGATTATTTTCTGTTTAAGTAGCAATGTCACAGAGAAGTATTGAACGTGATCATGAAGAGCGAAGTAGTGTACTAGGAGATAACATGCAAGAATAGAGGCAAGGACTGCCCGCTGTTAATCAAAGAGTACCACCCCCCCAAAAATCAGCGATTCGTGAATGAGTATGCTAGACCTCGTGTAGCTAGACACGAGGATTACGAGGATGAGTTGGATCGAGAATACCTCGGTGGAGTAAACTAATATGGACAGTTAGCTAGGCGTCGGGATTTGGAACGCACTATGAGAGGAGTTTGTGCGCCGTATATTGATGAGGCACCATGGTGAATTAGGTTGGATGAGGACGCAGAAGATATCGAGATAAAGGGTGGGGTGATACACCACTTGCCCAAGTTTGGAGGAATGCCAGATGAGAACCCCCTAAGGCACTTGAAGGAATTTCATGGAGTTTGCATGTCCATGAAATCGGCATCAGTTCCGGAAAATATTTTTAAATTAAAGGCATTCCCTTTTTCTTTAGTAAGTCAAGCTAAATCTTGGTTAATGTCTTTGCCTTCAGGTTCGATTATTTAATGGGATCAAATGCAAAGAAAGTTCATGGACAAGTACTACTCCCATTCGAAGGCGGCTCAAACAAGAAAGGTAGACAAGGACGTGGAGAAACGTTGTTCGATTATTTGGAGAGGTTTAGGAAATCGGAAGAGAGTTGTCCGAATCATGGAATCCCACAAAGGATGTTGCTTGAATACTTCATGGATGGGATGATTCTAATGGAAAGAAGAATGCTAGATGCCTCCGCTCAAGGGTCTATCCTTGACATGTACCCCGAGGAGATATGGGAGTTGATTGAGAGAGTTGCCGAGAGCACAAGGTATTTAGAAGAAACACATAAACCTGCACCAGTTGCTAACGTTAATGTACATTCTGAATTGCAAGAACTGAAGAATATGATGGCTCAAATAGTGACGCAACAACCACAAAGCAATCAACAAGTGGAGTGTAAGGTAAACAAGTCCACTTTTAATTCAATGAATAATGATAACGCTGTTTTTCAGGAAAGAACAGAGGACGTGAATATAGTGGGCTACATGAACAAGGGAGATTTGCCACCAAGGAGGTATGATGGATACCAAGGCAACAACAAATGGAAACCTAGGCAAAATGATGGTGGTTGGCAAAGGAACAACAATTGCGATGTGGGGCAATCCTCGTACCCACAAAAGTAGCCGTACAAACCACCACACATCAGACAAGAGACGAGGATCCGATCAAGGAATTGAGAGAGGAAATGAGAGGCATGTTCAAGGAACTCACTCAAAAGATGGGCCAACAAGCTGGAGATGTTAACGAGCTAAAGAAGCAAGTGTCTCAAATCACCAGCGCCGTTTACGAAAAGCGAGAAGACAAAGGGAAGCTGCCGTCGCAAACGATCCCCAATCCAAGGCAAAATGTGATTGTGATGAAGGATGAAGAGGATGAAGGCTGAAGGAAAGAAAAAGGAGCAAAATTTGGATTCAACATCAGTGAATCGGGGGGACGTCTCACCAATTAAATCGTGGACGCCTCAACAATTACAAAATGAAGAGACCGCCGCGGAGGATAATCAAGAGATGTGCGCGGAATTCCCAGTAAGCAATTTCCAGATTTTGAATTCTAACCCTCTTGCACCATCGCCATTTCCCATGCAGGTTATTGAGCGTCACGAAGCTATAAACAATGAGATTCAATGGAAGGGGTATGAGGACACGAGAACCAACGCACAAATGCAAGAATTGGAGCGAGAGCAACAAGGAGCATTGACCAATCAAACTAGAGACCCAGGTGCCTTCACGGTGACCTGTGGCATTGGTAACACGCTTATTCCCCACTGTTTGATTGATTTGGGAGCGTCTATTAATGTGATGCCTTATGACCTATACTGTTCATTGAAACTTGGACCGGTGAAATCGGCCAAGTTAACTATTGAGTTAGGCAACAAGTCATGTGTTCATCCATATGGTTTGCTTGAGAATTTAACCTTGAATGTTGGAGAAGTTGTTGTGCCTGTAGATTTTTATGTCTTGCAGATGGAAGACACCCAGACTAAGGAGTCGCCAACACTCATTCTAGGACGACTTACCTTGTTTGCGACGAAGGCAAAGATTGATGTCGCTGAGGGTATTATAATGCTCAAATATGGTGGCAAGATGGCTGAGTTTCGTGTCTTTGAGAATGACCACCAGCCTTGTGCGGGGAAACCACCTAAGATAGCTGGTAAAACTTGTTTTAATAATATAACTGCTGAATCGTTGCGTTTGATTCAGGGTGTCAGTGAGCAGCTGAAGGTAACAAGGAAAACACGCCCACCAGATGAAAAGCAAGTAAAGAAATGAAAGTGTGGGGTGGGTGCGCAAAAGTGGTGGACACCTACAGAAAAGAACTGGAGATCGAAGCCACCTGATGGCGGGCGGAGCATTGAGAAATGATTAACTTGTAGAAGTGCTGAGGAGAGGAGCACGCTGAGTGGTAAGTTTGACTTGGAGCAGCCTTGGGATCCTAACTTGTGATCCCGTAGAGGTAACGTCCAGCCGAGGACATAAAACAAAGGCGCTTACCGGGAGGCAACCCAATGTGTTTTTACTTTACACATGTTAGGAGTAGATTAATTAGTGGAATTGGTACCCTGATAGTGCGCCCCGAGTGCATTTTTTGGTGGTTTCAGGTGATTGAATGAAGAAAGGAATTCAACATCAGTGGATTGGGCACACGTCTGAACAATTAAATCGCGGACGCCTATACAATTATGCTAAATCATAAGACCTCCGTGGAATTAAATGATGAAGACGTCTGCGGTACATCACAGAGTTAAAATTGGGCTCGTTTTCCTTTTAGGGGAGTACCAGTTCCTCCATTGTTGTTCTATTTATTGCTTTTATTTTTATTTGAGTCTGTTTTGTTTGTCCATCTTATCTCTTGAGTTGTACCGTGAGGACACAGGTCAATTTAAGTGTGGGGTGGGATGTTATAGAGTCAGTCGTGTGTCATGTCTGTTTTGAATTATTATGTCTCATGTTTTGTGTCTTGATGAACTCGTGATGAACTGATGATGCACTGCTATGCTTTTCTCCTTTGTCGAAATCTTATTTCCAGCTTCGTATGACTATTGTGCTCATTTGACTAAAAATACAAAATTTCAAAAATTTCGATGCTTTGTTCTTGTGAGTTGTGATATGCAGGGATGTGGAGTTGACAGAAATGTCCTAGAAAGGTACGGCAAGTTGCAAGAAGTTCTGAGTTTTGGTTCTGATGATTGAAAAAAGCGGTGGAGGTTGACGCTTCACTAGCCTAATCCTGAGAGTAGCTCCGTCACCGAGTTATACAAGTCTGTTCATGCGTTCGCAGTGGTGGCGGGATAGAGAAAACAAACTGTCCATCTCTAGTCGGAGTAGCTGGGAATGAGTGGGTAACCCCTACCTTCCCTCATGCAGAAAGGACGAGGATGAGAAAAGAGCAAGACGCACTCCTATGCTGTTATCCGGAGGCTATGATTGGAGTGGTTCAAGGGCGCAAATCATTATGTGGATAAGAAACAAATTCAAAAGCCGAAGGCAAACCATCAAGTAAGAAGAAAATCAAAATCTGATTGATTCAAGCAAGATGTGTCGTTTATCAAAGTCCATACAACTTAAGGAATTCAAGACTCAACGGTATGAAAGCGGTGAATTAATCATGTGTCAGAGAAAGCCGCCGACTCAATCAAAAGACCAGAACTCAGAAAAGAATGCAGTGTCCGTGGTACCTATAGGGGACTATCTCCCAATCATCCAAGGTCATTTGGATTTCAACTCGCGAGGTAACAAGTATCAAAAAATCTATCTATACTCGCATTGTTAGAATCTTAAGCATGATAAGATTATTGGCTGGATTTGGGATTGAGATGTAAGGATTGGCATGACTAGTACGTTGTTAATTCTTTTTATGGCTTTGCTCTTGTTCGGGACGAACAAGTTCAAGTGTGGGGTAGTTTGATGAGTCGTAGTTGTACAACTATTTTCTATGTTAAAACCCCGTCTCTTAGTGTTTGCATGTATATTATTTCACTACCTGTGTGTAGTTTTCGTTCTCAGGTGCATTTGGAGACCATGGAAGGAATATCGGCTAAGGGGAGCCTGTTAGAAGATGTTTTGCGTCGAAGAAATGAAGTCCGAAGTGCTTGAAGTTTGAGTCAGTACAAACCACTTAGGCCTGAAGGATTAAATGCGCTTAGGTCTACTGAGTTTCAATAATTGTTCAGACCTCCGCGGAATTAAATAAAGAGACGTCCGTAGGTCCAGCTGGCAGTCAAATTTCATTATTTTTGATTTGCAATCTCGAGAGAAAACATACAGAATTCGAGGAGACAAAAGAGAGGCGGTTGGCTCTTGACTTAAGGAAGGAAAAATCAGAAAAGAGAAAAGGTTCGGAGTAGAAGTTCCGAGTAGAGGATTGGAGAAGAGAACTCTAGGAGTAGGGTTCCAATTGAAGAAGCTTGAGCGTGGATTCGTTGCTGGATTCAAGTATTGGAGTTGAGCTGCAGCTTGGGGAGAATTCATCATTAGTAATTTCGTTTCATTCCATTCAAAAACTTGATGATGTATTCCCTTACGATGAGTAGCTAAACTCATATGTGTAGGCTAGAACTCGACATTGTGATGTTTTGACTTGAGACCTATATTGATTTCTGTGTTTTGTGTCATATTACTATGCATTATCGCTAGCGTGAGTGGAACCCTAGCGGGGGAGCTTTTGTTTGTTTATTTATTCCGATTGTCAAGTTTACTAGCACCTTAGCGGAGATAGCAAACTAGGACACGAGTAATATACCACTAGGATTAAACACCCTAGGACAACTTGTTTAAATCTTCATGCAACTCTAGCGAGTTAGGGTCTTGATTATCGCTAGCGTGAGATTAAGTACTAGAACAAGAGCGGGGAGTATAACCTTAGCGGGGGAGCTCTAAGTTGTAGAACATTAGAAATCCAAATGGATTTGTCAATGATTTGGTCTTGCATCACAATAGAAGGTCCTAGCTTGCACTACTCTTTGATATTATATACTTGAATTTGTGTGACGATTGCTCTCTTGATAAGTGATCATTGTTGCTTGCTTTTGGTTTTTTATTTACTTGTTGAAATTTCCAACCCCATTGTCACTCTCGTACTTAGTGAACAGATTCTTATATCGATCTCTGTGGATACGACCCGACTTACCACTTGCTAGTCGGAATCATAAATATTATTTTTGACGGGTACAACGACGCCTGTCACTTGGTAGCTAACCACGATCCATCACAGACTGTGAAGATTGCATAAGTAACAAGGTTTTTCCAAAGGCTTTGACCGCGGGGCCTTTGAGAGGATATCAGACTTGCCAATAAAAGGAGGAACACAGAAATGTAAGCATGACAAAATGTTACATTATTTTGTATAATCTAATATATTAGATCATAATGTAATTAAGTTGAGATATGAATGCTACCATTAGTTATAAGTCAATAATAAAGTGATCTATTATATGTTTGAATTTAGAGTATTTATATATTAATGTGATAATGAGATATTAATTTATGTGTAATATCAGTTCATAATTACGCTTCTTTTGAGGGGAATGATTCGTAATTATGAAAACTTACAGCAGTTATGGACACTGCTATAAGATAGATAGTGGTCCTCCACTACGGTAGAACTGAAGTCAACAATCGACTATGGAATCAGGTCAGAGTAATTTAGTGCTTTATTAACACGAGTTTGTGTATAACGATTCTGGAGTATATGAAATTTATCTAACAATTGGTATCATTCGCCCCATAGTTTCGTATACATTGAGCAGAAATCTGATATGTTTATTGTGAAAATTAAATAAATATATCTGGCCCGCCTACTTTGTGTGTTCTTCATTCCCGCTGCATAAACTCAATCCGGTGTCGAACGAATTCAGAGCGTATTGCGAACTTGTGAAAACCGCCTGCACCTGTTCTGTAACCGTCGATGATGCGAGACGAATAACGCACCAAGGATTTACGGAGGATATAAGGGGAAATTACAAAGTAACTGATAGAAAAGAGTGAAATTAGTAGAAAAGAGTGAAATTAGGGTTGGGAAGTAGAAGAATGGAGATGGGAGAGGAGAAGATAGAAGATAAGGAGTTTGGTTATTTCATTGCTTGAGTAATCTCTTGGTTACAATCAGTCTTATACATCTCAAGTTATACCAAAATACAAGCAGCTCCCCTAAGTTTATTAATATTCCATTGCGCAACATTCCTCCCTTCTTGAATTTGACCTTGTCCTCAAGGTCAGCTACCTTCGGTGGCTTTGGTTATGAAAATATGCAAAATTTGTTGACGAAACACACTTGAAATGCGAGATCAACCAAGCTGAAACCAAGAATGAAGAATGCAGTTTCAAATTGACCCACCGCATATTCATCCCCCATGTTAACCCTCATTAAGAGGGAATGCTCCATTGCCATGTTACTTGGCACCTTAGAGCCATCTGTAATTGTAGCAACAAGCTTCTTTGGATTTGACACAGCTCTAATCAAATAGTACAGTTCGTTCCTCATCGTAAAAGCAGCAACATCAACAACATATATGTCTAATATAGGTGCTAGTGAGTCCTGTCTCCTGTGGAAACTGCCCTTTGCCTATCACCACCACCTCCAACTTTAATTTAATGAAAGCTCTTTTCAATATGATAACACCAAGAACACTCATCTGACAAAAAGTTTCTGAGCTTCTTATATGCCTTTAAAGTCATATATTGAATCCTGGACTGATTCTCCATTCCTCAACTTCAGGGCAGGCCCGGCTCAATCCTGAAGCCACTGAAGCGGTGGCTTCAGGCCCCAAAATCTGCATTTTTTTATTAGTAAAAATAAATGTAAAAAATATTATTTTTATTAAAAAAGGCCCCAGTTTTATAAAAAAAGGCCCTAATTATATAAAAAAAGGCCCCAATTTTATAAAAAAAGCCCCAATTTTATAAAAAAAAAAAGCCCTGTTTTTATGAAAAAAGCCCCAATTTTATAAAAAAAGACCCCATTTTCATGAAAAAAAGTTGATGTGTTTTGAAAGACGGGTTTAAGAGGCCTAAAAAAAATTTCGCTTCAGGCCTCACAATGGCTTGAGACGGCCATGCTTCAGGGCACACTCAAGTTACTCTGCATCAACTCCATTAGGATGATCAATTTCGTACTCATGGACTCGCTCTAATTCTTCTCGTGTCAAACCACAATAAAAGGAATCATGATTCACCACCAACAAGGAGAAAGAAAAATTCCATGACATTCTTCCCAATACAACAGCATTTCCCTGGTCTGTGCAACCGACATTAAAGAGAGAGATCAAAAAGTCGAACTCAAGAAATCCAAAAAATCTTCAGACACCTTTGCTGCCAGTCCAAGTAGTAGATTAACCTGGTGTTCATATTTATAGGATCGACCATAAATGATATCATCAAGGACAGTAGCTGACTCAATACTCAACCTCTTGTCAAGAAGAATTGTTTGATTTGGCCGATTAATTCCATCTGTATCACTATAGGTGACTTTCACATTCCCACCATGCCTCATAGTTGGCAGTTGTGTTGATACATCCTCCAAATGTTTCCGTGATAGCTTCATTTTCAGTGACACCTCCAAAGAAATCATCCAAAGTTTGGCTTCCGGTTGTGATGTGCAAAACAACTTGCCTTTTGAGCAATGTATCATTTCCGGTAATATAACCATAATCAACCACTAGCTTTCCAGCAGCTTCACAACCCTTTTCAACTTCGCTCTCAAATCTTAAGACACCATCAACCGAAATCTATTTATAAAACCAAGAGAAACATCTTTTGTACATTGAAACGCTTAGCCACAAGCTAATTGAAGAGCATGAGAGACAACATATATGATAAGAATCTGGTGAATCCTCAATTATCATCATAAAAATATTTGCACAGATCCTTATTGTTGTCCAAACTAGTGTCTCCTGCCTTTGGATCAAAGGAAGCTCTAATCCCAATATTTTGAGCAATAAAATATGTGACAGCCACCACTCATCAAATATGAAGACAATGAATGCCACACATTGTTTGGTTCACAGTAGGACACATCACGTAAAACAACATCATCAGGAGGTTTGGCTGGAGGTTTCAAAAATCCGACCTTCAATATTAGTGGCCGAATGTAGCTCAACAGCTAATTGTACCCTTGTGCAGAGTAAAACCAGCAACCATGTAGACAATGCTAAGTTAGCCTGTCACCTTTTAATGATTTAGAAAATATCCACATACATATGAAATGGAAGCTAACATATCCAGAAATTTCCAATTTGGCCAAAACACATCATCTAACCTCCAAGCTAGTTTGTATTCATTTCCCACTCTCAGATGAGAAATTGCAGCGGTGTTCCATTCTGGTGATATGAGCTCAAACAAAATTAGATTTGCCTTAAGAACACCAAGTGACACAGTAAGTATGACATTGTTTGTAACAAAGTTACTTCCAACTTCAACAGTCACCAACATTGAAGCAGATCCATAGCATAATTTTGTTACCTTTTGATTCAACCTTACATCAATGTTTTTTGCCAAAACCATTATTTCAGCATAGTAACCTTGCACCATCACTGGCTTCAACATCACCTGGATAATTTCAGCATGATCCCCAAATTTTACAACAATCTGGCCAACACTTAACATATGTGAATCTAATCCTGCAAATTATTCAGACAAACTGTCCACACCTTTATTTAGCTCAGCCACATCGTCATCTAATATGTCAATCGTCAAATCATTTTCGAGAGGTAACGAAGGAGGTTTCCGGTTAGGTAATGAGTAACTCAGCATCTCATACTTATTCAATGTCGCCGATAGCGAATTATATGTCACTGTATCCATTTTAACTCTAATAACAACAGCTACATACCATTCATTGTCATACCTATGACTCTTTCCTTTGTCATACACATAATTTCCATCAACAAACTTGACATATGGAAACCATTGAATGCCCTTAATCCCTTTCCGCAACTGTAGCCGACAAAGTAAAGATGATTCTACTTCATTGAAATCATTCATATTCCTTAGCAAGACACCAGAGGCGAATCCAGGATTTGAAAGTTACCAGGGCTTGACGCAAAAAAAATTTTGGGCGTGAACCTGTTACCAAGTCCACCAGCAATATAACTGGGCGTGAACCTATTACCAAGAAGATGAAGCACATTAAAAAGGCTTAGGATAGCCTAGCCCCTGACTTTGCAGAATATATATCCGAGTGGAAAAAAATACTTTGCATTATAAATTTTACAAATAAGCAAATCAGGAAATAGCCTAGTAGCTTGTTTGACTAAACTGGGTATCATTTGTGCAGTTGAAAACTTGAAACTTAATCTCCCTTCTAAATTTGATTTACATAGTTCAGTCTTGCTTATCCAGGTAATATTTCTTTTATTTTTGGCATCGTTACACCAATATATGGAGACAATGTAAAAATAAATTATCACAAGAGGTAAGAGGCAGTTTAAAACAAGTCATGTCATAAATAAGTATAGACTGAAAAACTGATTTTATTAAAATCTCCTTACCTGCTGATGACAAGAGTTTCTCTCCTTTCGGTCATTAACCTTCTTCCATATCCTGTTTTTAATAAAGCTGAACAGTTTTATTTTGATCTTGCTAAAACAGATAGGAAGCCCCAAATATTGATAACATTACAAAACTTAATTCACTTCCCTAAAATCCAAAACAAAATCAACGCTCATTGCTTATCAAACTCAAGTGCATGGTAGCTCAATATCCATACCAAAAAGACAACACCATAAAACTTCATAATCCAAATTATCACTTGATGGAAATCAATACCAGCAAAAAGTCAAACAACAACAAAAACATCACAAAGCAAAGCAGACGAAACATATCAAACACAGCTCCTCAACTCTCCAACGCCACCACCTCCCCTGTCACAGCTGCCTCATCTTCCACCGCTGCCGCCTCCACCAGCGTCCACTCCTCCGGCGTCCACTCCTCCGGCAACGCAGGCAGCTTCGGATACACAGTCGGCTTAAGCTGCATCATTCATCAACACCCAAAAGTATAAATACTACCTTCAACAAGTCATTCAACCATATAACAAACATCAAACTAAATTTAAACTTCACCATCCAAATGCTCACATAACATTGATAACATTACAAAAAAAACAGCAATAGATAGCGGAAAACAACTCAACAAACAAAGGCTTTTTTTCTTGGAACACAAAGGTTACAAACAAACCAAAGAAACAAATAGTGAAAAATAACTCAACAAACAACAACACCAAAAAAACTAACCAGCTAGTATCAGAAAAAAAACTAACCAGCAAAAATTCTACCTCAGCTTGTCCCACCGGCCACCAGTACTCATCATTCATCAATTCATCATCGAAGGCAAGGCAATCAAGCAAAACCATTACAAAAACACAACATACACACTAACACACTGATAGTCTGATACACAAGTATCGTCAGTCGTCACTCACCTCTAGGCTCCAACTCCTTCAATCATTCGACATTCAAATTTCGATTTCAATTTCGAGCTCTGTGATGCGCCTCTGCCGAAATCTGGAACTGGAAGACTGGACAAACTGCCAGATGTTGTTCTCCAGCGACTGCGGCGATGAAGATTGGGAGTTGGGAGTTGGGATGGCTCTCGCACGATTGCTCGGACATCGTCGCTACTCGCTTGCGGCTTCTCCCCAAATCGCAATGGCATTCCTCTGCGATCCGCAGTGAAAACTTAAAAAATCGCGGCTTCTCCCCAAATCGCGATGATGTGGACATCGATACAAGCTTAGCTGGATCCGAAGAAGGAGCTGCCCACATAGCAACCATGGAACGAACACCAAGAACAAGGTCAGGAACAAGACGTGTGAGAGAGCAGTTTATCAAGTCCATGAAAAGCCTCCTCACTAAAGAAATCCAAGAGGACGTGCAAGAACTACACAAGACTCATACAACACCATTATTGCCGGTTCTTCAAGGAAATAAGGAATTTGCTTTGTTCATCATTTCAAGACAAGATCACGCTGCCTAAATAATCAAGGCCCAAAGAAATCACTAAATGGGTATGTGCTCCATTTGTGCTCTTTTTCCCTTGTCCAAGTTTTGTCCCAATGGGTTTTCTTGGTAAGGTTTTTAATGAGGCAAATGGTTCACATTATCATCGGCCCATTTAGTTGACCTTCCTCAAGCCCAGCAACATTTTGAATTCGAACTAAGGAGTTCAAGAGTCACCAAGTTGTTTTCTATTTATCTTCCTTTGTATCTCATTTTCGAAAGTAACCTTTGATGAACTAAAATGAGATTTCTCTCTTGCTTTCTTCTGTGAATGAAGTAGCCATCTTCTAATCTTCTTGTGAGTGATTCCTTGAAGTTAGAGTATATCAGACTTATCATAGATCCTTTCCACAGATCTGTGTGGCGTCTCTCGATCCACCCATCCATCCATTTCATCTCTTTGAACCTGTTGAGAGTGACCTTAGTCTAGCAACAGCTTCACCATCGAATTCACTTCAATACATCATCCCTTCATTTGAATCTGTTGAGAGTGACCTTAGTCCAGCAACCGTTTCTCCATCGATCTATCCTCTTTGGCTCCAACTCGTTTGGTTCCTATATCATCTGGTATCAGAAGCCTAAACGCTCCTAATCTGGTTTATCTATCCCTTTTGTTTCATTTCGTTTTGTTGTTGCTGTTTTCGTAGATCCTAAGAAAAACCTATAAAAATTTCGTTTTGTTCTTTTGTTGCATGTGTTTTGTTAGATCTGCCCTAGATCTATTCTGTTTGCATCATAATCAACTAGATCTAAGTGTTGTTAACCACCTGCCCACGAATTTTCATCCTTGTTTTCAAGCTATCTTTTCAACTTCCTTTGCATTTGATCTATTGTTGTTGAGTGTGAGACATGAATTTTGTGACTATGGGAGAACCAGGAGACGTGAACATAGCTCAGATGCTTGCTTCTATTCAAACTCAACTCCGAACTATGGGAGAACGCATAACTAGCATAGAACAACCACCACCAGCACGCAGAGGTCCCATTAGAAATGTGAATCCACCAAGAGCAAATCAAGAGGAGGAGGATCTTGATGAATCTGATGATGATCCACCAGATCCTGATCCGAGGCCAAGGAGACAACACAACCGTGACAGAGGTAGAGAAGATGATTTGAGGCACGAACACAGAGATATCAAACTTGTAGCTCCAACTTTTGCTGGAAAAGTTAATCCCGATGCTTACCTTGATTGGGAAAGACGTATGGAGTACATCTTTGAGCATTACAACTATTCTGATCAAAGAAAGGTGTCTCTAGCTGCTGCTCAACTTACTGAAAATGCCTTAGCATGGTGGGACAGAGATGTGTCTGAGAGAAGAAGGCATAGACATGGACAGATTACTACTTGGGAAGACATGAGGTTTAGTATGAGGAAGAGATACGTTCCTGCATACTACTACAGAGAATTGCAAAAGAAATTCAGGAAGCTTACTCAAGGAGCCAAATCTGTAGAAGAGTACTTTGATGAGTTTGAAACACTTCGAAACAGGTTGGAGTGTGAAGATTCTGATGAGACTTTGATGGCACAGTTCCTAGATGGTCTTCATGATCGTATTGCTAGAAAAGTGGAGAGGTAGACTTACCATGATTTAGACGAGCTGCTGCACTTAGCTACTCAGGCCGAGCAACACATTAAGAGGAAGACTCTCTTAACTAGCCGTAGAAAGTCTGCTTGGAATCAGCAACCTCAGAAAATGTTAAACAAAGGAAATTCTATTGAAGTGGATTCCAGATTCAAGAAATTTGCACCAGAAACGTCTAAGAATGACAAACCAGAGCCTAGTAAGTTCCCTGCTCAAAGAACTAGAGATATAACTTATTTTAAATGTCAGGGGAAAGGACATTATGCAAGGGACTGCCCAAATCAGAGAGTAATGATTCTAAAAGCTAATGGAGAGTATGAGTCTCAAGATGAAGAGGAGAACGAGCCAGAAGAGTCTGAAGAAGATGTTGTGGATTATGCTGACACCGGAGAACTTCTAGTTACAAGGAGAGCACTCAGCGTTCTCTTTGAACCAGAAACTATTCAAAGAGAGAACATCTTCCACTCTCGTTGCACAATCAATTCCAAGGTATGTAGCTTAATCATTGATGGTGGTTCTTGCACTAACGTGGCTAGCAAGTATTTGGTTGATAAGCTAGGTATCCAGAAGACAAAGCACCCTAGACCATATTGACTTAAGTGGTTGAATGATGATACTGAGCTCAAGATCACCGAGCAAGTTACTATACCATTCAGCATTGGCAAGTATGCGGACCAAGTTGTGTGTGACGTGGTTCTATGCAAGCTGGACATCTGCTCTTAGGTCGTCCATGGCAGTTCGATAAGGAAGCACTACACAATGGCCGTACAAACTACTATACGTTTGTGCACAACAACAAGAAGCACAATCTCGCACCATTAACCCCAACTGAAGTGCATGAGATGCAACAGGCTATGTCCAAAGGAAACAAGCTAAGTAAAACCATCCTTTATGTAACACCTAATACTGTTTTTAAATCACGAGAACAGGTGCTACTAATGGTCTTCAAAGAAGCGTTGTTTTCAGGTCAAGAAAAACAAGACTTACCAGCTGCTGTTCTAGAGCTTCTTGACAAGTTCACTGATGTGTTTCCGGAAGAGATTCCACCAGGATTGCCACCCATAAGAGGAATCGAACATCAAATCGATCTAGTCCCTGGTGCACCATTGCCTAACCGAGCTGCTTATAGAGTGAATCCAGAAGAAGCAAAGGAGCTGGAAAAGCAAGTTCAAGATCTGATGTCTAAAGGCTACATCCGAGAAAGCTTAAGTCCTTGTGTTGTTCCTGTGCTTCTAGTGCCTAAGAAAGATGGGACATGGAGAATGTGTGTGGACTGCAGGGCAATCAACAATATCACTGTCAAATATAGACATCCCATTCCCAGACTTGATGACATGCTAGATGAGCTCAATGGAGCAACAATCTTCTCAAAAATTGATCTAAGAAGTGGATATCATCAGGTGAGAATGAAAGAAGGAGACGAGTGGAAAACGGCGTTTAAAACTAAACAAGGTTTGTATGAATGGCTGGTTATGCCATTTGGACTCACAAACGCGCCAAGTACATTCATGAGACTCATGAACCATATCTTAAGGCCATACATCTGTAAGTTCGTAGTAGTCTATTTTGATGATATCTTGATTTATAGTACCTGTCTTGAAGATCATTTGCAACATCTAGAACAGGTTCTAAATGCGCTTCGGCTAGAAAACCTTTATGCAAACCTAACAAAGTGTACCTTCTGCACTGATCAAGTTGTGTTTCTAGGATTTGTTGTAAGTTCACAGGGTTTGAAAGTCGATGAAGAAAAGATAAAGGCGATACAGGACTGGCCAACTCCAACTACGATTGAACATGTGAGGAGTTTCCATGGACTGGCTAGCTTCTACAGGAGATTCGTGAAAGATTTCAGTACTGTTGCTGCACCTCTCACTTCAGTAATCAAAAAGAATGTGGAATTCAAATGGGGTCCAGCACAAGAGGAGGCATTCAACAAACTCAAAGACAGCCGCACACATGCGCCTGTTTTGGTACTTCCTAATTTTGAGAAAACTTTTGAGATTGAATGTGATGCTTCTGGTACAGGCATAGGAGCTGTCCTAACTCAAGGAGGGAAACCAGTAGCATACTTCAGTGAAAAACTCAGTGGAGCTTCCCTCAATTACCAAATTTACGATAAGGAGCTCTATGCTTTGGTAAGATTTCTTGAAACTTGGCAACATTATCTACTGTCCAAAGAGTTTGTTATTCATACAGATCATGAGACGCTCAAGCATCTAAGAGGACAAACTACACTGAAGAAGAGACATGCTAAGTGTCTTGAGTTCGTAGAAACTTTTCCTTACGTGATCAAGTATAAGAAAGGGAAGGAGAACATTGTAGCTGATGCATTATCAAGGAGACACGCCCTAATCAGTACAATGGAGGCTAAGATCATGGGTTTTGAGCATATCAAGAGCTCATACGGAACTGACCCTGATTTTCAAGAAATCTTCAAAGAAACAAGCAAGGCTGCTCGTGGAGCATTGTATCAGATCGTGACACGAAGTTCCTAAGCCATTTCTGGAAAACTTTGTGGGGAAAGTTGGGAACCAAACTGCTTTTCTCAACCACTTGTCACCCCCAAACAGATGGCCAAACTGAGGTAGTAAACCGTACTCTATCTACCTTGCTGAGAGCAATGGTTGGTAAGAATCTAAGGAACTGGTTATCATGCTTGCCTTTCATTGAATTTGCTTATAATCATGCTAAGCATTCTGGTACTAAATTTTCTCCTTTTGAGATTGTTTATGGATTTAACCCTGAAACCTTAATAGATCTTATCTCTTTGCCCCAAGCTGTTTACTCTAGTGAAGGAGAAACCAGAGCAGATTTTGTGAAGAAAGCTTCATCAAAAGGTCAAAAATAATCTGGAAGAGAAGACTGAGAAGTATTAACAACAAGCTAATAAGCACCACAAGGAGGTCACATTTGAACCAGGAGATTGGGTTTGGTTACACATGAGGCATGAGAGGTTTCCAGACAAGAGAAAGTCAAAGCTTGCACCAAGAGGAGATGGACCCTTTCAAGTGCTAGAAAAGATCAACGATAACGCTTACAAGCTTGATCTGCTAGGTGAGTTCACTATATCTCACACCTTCAATGTTACTGATCTAGCTCCTTTTCATGCAGATTTACCTGTTCTGAGGTCAGAACCTTCTCAAGAGGGAGGAGATGATATGGACATCGATACAAGCTCAGCTGGATCCGAAGAAGGAGCTGCCCACTAGCAACCATGGAACGAACACCAAGAACAAAGTCAGGAACAAGACGTGTGAGAGAGCAGTTTATCAAGTCCATGAAAAGCCTCCTCACTAAAGAAATCCAAGAGGACGTGCAAGAACTACACAAGACTCATGCAACACTGATGGACCACATTTATATGATTCATCAAGACAGTTAAAACCCACCAAATTAGACGCTTTGTCTTAACAACTTTTACTTGTTAGTTTCACTTTTGTTCTACAGGCTATTTCGAGGATTAGAGATGAAACGAGCTAAAAAGGAGTTCTTAAAGCTAAAAATGGATTACAAGTCATTCCAGGCCACGACCAGATTCCGGCTTTACAACCTTCATGAACCCAACGTGGAATCACTCAAACATGTCCCAATGACTTGTTCCAAACCTCAACAAAGATCAAGAACTCAAGTGAATGCCAAGTCTAGCCACCCATGTGCAAGGCTTGTGCCTTGTCTTTTGATTGCAACCAAGAAGCAACCATGATGCAACCAAGGTCTAACCGGAGATTGTGGGGGAAACGATGGCTTTTGAGAAACAAATATCACAACCCACTCACTTCCTCCTCCACCTCAAGGCCGGCGGCTTTGCTTGGGATGATGCCACATGGCCGGCGGCTTTGGGAGGAGCTCCTCTCCCTTTGCCATGTGGTTGGACCTCCTCCTCCCCCTTGCCTATAAATACAACATCCCCTCTTCTTTGTTCAATGTTCCATAGTCCTAGTTTGAGTCCCATGTTCCATATTCTCTAGTCCTTGTAGAAAATCTCTCTAGATTTTAGGCACAATCCTTGTAAACACTTTACTTTGATATTGAAAGCTCCAAGTTTGTTCTATAGTACTCTTGTTGGTTCTTGAGTACTCTTGTTGTTCTTGAGTTTACTCCTGTTGGTTCTTGAGTATTCTCCTCTTTACTTTCTTGTCTTTCAAAACCGAAACCCTCTTTGTTATTTTCCTTGTCTTTGATTTCAAAACCATTTACTTTTAAGCACTTAGCTATGATATCCTCTTCCATGGATAATCGTAGATAAACCCTTCATTCGGTTGAAGGGGAGTGCTTGTATCATAAAACGTTTTAGACCCTTTTCTTAGTGCTTCTATTGTGTTCAAAACTTGTTCTATGTGCCATATAATAGGTTAGAACACTATTGGTTGAGTGGAGGCTCGAAAGAGCAAAGCTCTTCCATGGGGTTCGTGAACATACATGGTTAAGTGGTGGCTCGAAAGAGCACAGCTTTTCTGTGGAGTTCAACTTCTTTTAAACACCATTTGGTTGATCGGAAATGATTGATCAAATGGATGCACATAAGCTAAGATACTTCGAAAGGAGGAATTAGCCCAAATAGAACAAGTGTTCTATGTCTTGAAAAGGACTAAACGATGTGGCAAGTCGAGTGCTAGAAATGGTCTTGATACATCTTTGAACACTTAGAACGATCATTAGAGGTCGATGATGAACGGACTATGATACAAGGCCCCTAAAACCAAATCCTTCCATTAATCAATTCACAGCCTGTCACCTTACTTTCAGTCCTATCATCAACTGTTTACTTTCAGTACATTTACTTTCAGTACTTTACTTGTCGCACATTTACTTTTCAGTCATTTACTTTCAGTACGCTTACTACATACGCTTTCAATATTAACCCAATATATCTTTGGTACGCATTACGCTTATAGCGTGCGGCCAGTACCAAAAGTATATTGATCAGTTGATATTGAATTCGACTGTTCCAGCAATTTACTTTACGCACTTTACTTTTACGCCCTTATTTTCAACACTTTATTTTCCGCACTTACTTTTCAGTATTTACTTTACGCACTTTATTTCCAGTCATTTACTTTTCAGTAATTTACTTTTCAGTACTAAAACCACAATCAACCTCAATCGCACTTACATTTCTGTACAAATTCCTCAAAGAACAACTATCCACTAATTCCCTTGGGTTCGACCCCTACTTACCGCTTTACTATCCAATAGTGAAGTCTCAAGTAGTGGACTTATAAATTAACTTTTGCACATTTGCTCTAACGACGAGCATCTGTCAAACACCATTCTTACCGGTTCTTCAAGGAAATAAGGAATTTGCTTTGTTCATCATTTCAAGACAAGATCACGCTGCCTAAATAATCAAGGCCCAAAGAAATCACTAAATGGGTATTTGCTCCATTTGTGCTCTTTTTCCCTTGTCCAAGTTTTGTCCCAATGGGTTTTCTTGGTAAGGTTTTTAATGAGGCAAATGGTTCACATTATCATCGGCCCATTTAGTTGATCTTCCTCAAGCCCAGCAACATTTTGAATTCGAACTAAGGAGTTCAAGAGTCACCAAGTTGTTTTCTATTTATCTTCTTTTGTATCTCATTTTCGAAAGTAACCTTTGATGAACTAAAATGAGATTTCTCTCTTGCTTTCTTCTGTGAATGAAGTAGCCGTCTTCTAATCTTCTTGTGAGCGATTCCTTGAAGTTAGAGTGTATCAGACTTATCATAGATCCTTTCCACAGATCTGTGTGGCGTCTCTCGATCCACCCATCCATCCATTTCATCTCTTTGAACCTGTTGAGAGTGATCTTAGTCCAGCAACAGCTTCACCATCGAATTCACTTCAATACATCATCCCTTCATTTAAATCTGTTGAGAGTGACCTTAGTCCAGCAACCGTTTCTCCATCGATCTATCTTCTTTGGCTCCAACTCGTTTGGTTCCTATATCACAAACGGCCAGATGTTGTTCTCCAGTGACTGCGGTGGTGAAGATTGGGAGTTGGGAGTTGGGACGGCTCTCGCACGATCGCTCGGAAGTCGTCGCTACTCGCTTGCGGCTTCTCCCCAAATCGCAACGGCATTCCTCCGCAGTCCGCAGTGAAAACTTAAAAAAATATTGGGCCAAATTCTACCCGGGCTGCAGCCCGAGCAGCCCATCTACTGCATTCGTCCCTGGTCCTCGGTTTCCGACATATCCGACTTCATCTCTCAATGAAAGCACCAATTGATGCGGGACGAATAACGCACCAAGGATTTGCGGATGATATAAGGGGAAGTTACTAAGTAATCGATAGAAAAGAGTGAAATTAGGGTTGGGAATTAGAAGAATGGAGATGTGAGAGGAGAAGATAGAAGAGAAGGAGTTTGATTATTTCATTGCTCGAGTAATCTATTGGTTACAACTCAGTCTTATATATTTCAAGTTATATCAAAATAAAAACAACTCCCTTAAGTTTATTAATATTCCATTGCATAACAGTCGAGTAATCGCTGTGAACTACTACTATTTACCGGAGAGTTCCGTCCAGCTCTACTCGATGGCTCATCTAGATTCACAAGGATGAACTGCTCCTCTCCCGGCTTCGCAGGCTTGGCTGCGCGAATTCAACCGATAATCTGTCCGATGTTGTAGATCGACTGCAGATGGATCTCGAATCCCGTATCTCTCCTGATATCTCCCGGTCTCTCCTTCAATCGTTCGGATAGATTCGGTTTTCTGCTGTAGTTGCTTGGTTTCGTCCGTGTTTGGCATCTCGTCCGGAATGTTGCGGCTGATGTTGGCGTTGATAGGATGCCAGTAGAGGATGTCGATTTGTTGCGATGAAATTGCAGACGTGAAAATTAGTTGCGTTGTTGATTTAGCTTGCGAAGAATCGGTCATCTGGGAAGTTGTTGTGTCGCATTCCGTCTCGGCTCGACAATTTGCTGACTTCGCTGCGTTGCTGAAGAAGTCCGATTCTGTGGCGATAAAGTCGCGAGATGAAATTAAAAAAAAGATTGCCGACGATGGGATGAAATTGCGTCGGATAATTTTGTTTTATTTTGGATGCGTAGCTTCTCGGTCAAAAGAATGGCGTTAAACTTGGGAAAATTTTATTTAAAAATAAATTTGTTTGTTAGTGGGTCAGTGGAGAGCATCGAAATGCAAAATTTTATTCCATTTACCGTTACCGTTTTACCAATTTATCGATATTTTGGTAAAACGATAAATCGGTAAATTTACCGAGTTTACCGAAATTTATTATTTTTATAGTTTTTTAAATATATATTATAAATCTTATAAATATTTATGTTGCTTTTTAATATATATATATAAATATTTTTTAAAAAAATTTCTTTATAATATAATATATGTATATATTTTTTAATATTTTTCGGTAAAACGGTAAATTTACCGATTTCAAAATTTATTCCGTTTACCAACTTATTTTTACCGTTGATAAATTTACCGATTTACCGAACCGAATAATTCAATTCGGTAAACGATAATTTACCGAATTTTGCTCTCCTCTATTAGTGGCTGCAGGAAAAGAAAGTGTTGAAACCCTAATGGGCTTGACTTTTCTTTTTTAAATTGTGGGTTTTGTTTTTTCATATATCACAAAACCCAAAATCATTGTTGAGTTAAAGAATTGAACCGGTTGCGGTTCAGTTCGGATCAAACTAGTTGAGTTCAATTGGAACTGATTAGGTTTGGTCCAATACGTGAATTGGTTCAATGTGGTTTAGTTTTGTAATTTGGTCCAATTGAAATAATTCAATTAAAGTGATTGTTATGCGGTTCAATTCAAATCTCGGTTCAGTTACACTTATATAATTAAATCAGAGTTGATTTAATTAAAGGTGATGTGTATTATTGAAAATTAAAGGTACATACATAATTACATATAAGACATATGTTTTCATTTTTTAGGCCACACTTAGAGTTTATTAATTAAAGCATAAATGTCACAAAAGTGACATCTTATGCGTAAGTTAATACATGACGGGTGTTTGATCGAAATATGTATGTAATTTACATGGATAATTAATTGATCCTAAGGATAATTATTATCTAATGTAATTACATACATATCTTCGTTCAAAAAAAATTTACATACATATCTGTGGTAATGACACGTGATGATTGTAAGGATGAACTTGGTGTGAATAATTAGTACATCCAAATATGACTATTTATTTGACACCGTTTAATCAGTGGCGGATCCAGAAATATTTTTGACCGGGGGCAGGGGCGGACACAACTTTGTCCAGGGTGACACATGTCACCCCCGAATTGGTCAAAAAAAATTTTTTACTAATTTTTTAATACGTATATAAATAAATTAGTTTAAAAATATATAGTTAAGGTTGAAAAACCTTGGCCGCGCAGCCCAACACAACACCTAAGTTAAAAACAAATTAAGTTGAAAAGTCGCAGATGCGCAGCACCCTTAGTCCCTCACACGTCGTCGACTCGCAGACTCTGAATGCTAATTCAAATGAAAATCACTTCATCACCGGTCTAGTAAATTATTGAAATTATGTCTCTTTATGATTTTGAAGGTTGCTTTTGTAATTAGGGTTTCGTTGTAAAGAATTGGGTTCACACGCGTGTACCTCGGTGAGACTTGCAACAATCAAATTCCGACTCTTTCAGTTTCAATAGCTACTGATGAACGCTCTATTTCAAGAATGAATAAAGTAAAAAGTGCATTTCGCAACAAGATTGAAGATGATTTCTTATCAGATTGCTTGGTTGTCACCAAAGACATAACTAACATATTTAGCACGGATTCAATATTAGATATGATTCTCGTGATATGGAAACAAGACATTCTTTATTTTAGTGTAATAAGACCTTTGTAAAAACATTAATTTTTTTAAAATCATACGATCTATTTTCGACTGTCACCTTCTACCTCTAATGTTAGGTCCGTCTCTGACTAGGGACGAATTAATAAGCTTACATAACATATTGACTTAAGAGTTTGAAACTTTATTCTAATTTCAGTTGTGATATTATTTGTTTGGTTATAAAGTTATAAATTAGATTTATATTGATTGGTTATAAGACCAGACAAATATATTAAGGATAAACATAACTTAAAATTAGTTTCTAAATTAATGATTTATGAGTTAAGATTAAAATTCAGTGGGGGCAAAGATTAAAATTTAGTGGGGGCATACATTAAATTAAGTATACATTAAAATAAATTTTGAAAATTTGAGTGGGGGCAGCTGCCCCCATATGAATTGCTGTGGATCCGCCCATGCCGTTTATCATCATTGTTTGATTATTACAATAAGATTAAGTACCACTTACAATTAATAGTACTATCAAAAGATTTGATAGTAATATTGTACCGAATATCTTGATATGTCATATTTATCTATATATATATGCATTATGTGAGCTTGAAAACTGAATTATATTTTGTTATTTTCTGTTTACATGTTTGCCAGTTCAGTTGCTGCCAACATCAACAATGGTACTATGCTTAATGGGACAAACTTTACGGTCTGTCTTTTCTGGCGACGATGATCGAGATCCGAGCGAAACCGAGTAGATCCATCCGCACCTCCTGGTGAGCGATATGATTCCACATGTGATGATGAGCACTCACGACGAGCCAATCGACCTAAATCAGATTTCCAGCCAAGCGATATGGTTCCACATGTGAAGATTGCATAAGTAACAAGGTTTTTCCAAGGGCTTTGACCGTGGGGCTTTTGACACTACGCCATTTTACACCATATACGACTGACATTGCGTATGTCGTATATGCGTATGTCGCATAAGCCCACCTACACGACAGTGTTTGCTATGTCGTTTCAGATGGTGTCGTGTAAGAATACTTACCCGACAACATTTAAAACGACATAGCAACGCGTGTCGCATATGACTGTCGTGTAGGTGTACATACGCGACATACGCTAAAGCGGCACATCGAATGATGTCCCTTAAGAAGACATGTTTGAATTTTTTGACACCGTACTTTTTGAATAATAAAGCCAACGAGGGACATTTACTGTGTCGTACATTTGTTCGGTCAACCACTTTTCACTTATACGACTGTATAAGACAATGACTGTCGTGTAAGATAATTACATTTAATGAACAAAATCAGATCTCCTCTTCATCTCTTCCCATTAGCTGCTGAACAAAATATTCTCAGCACATTCTCATCTCAGAATAGTAAAGTTTCTCGTTCCCATTTTGTTTTTAATCTTCCATTTTGTTGTAGTTTATATGTATATGTTGTTTATACCCATAAATAAAGTGTAAAATGGTGTAGTGGAACTCATGAAGTTTGTTAATCTAATTTTTTTTGATAATGGATATAATTAACAAAAGTGTTCTCCCCCTAAAAGTGTGTTTGACATTTATGAAAAAAACTTTTTTACAAAAAATGAAGAAACGTTTCATATATTTTTTTTATAAGACACGTTTCATATTAAAAGCCAAGTAAAAAGCCTTAGGTTTTTTTTGATAAGAGAAAGCCTTCGATTTCTGAAACAAAGCTATAGTGTTACTGAAAGGACACGCATTATTACTAACTTAAAAAAACAAAAACAAAAAACTAAGCCCAAATTTCCTTAGGGTTTCATCGCTTCACTTCCTTCTCCTTGCGCAGCCGAAAAACTCTCCATCCTCTCTCCTTCGTTTTTCCTTTCGTCTCTCGAATTCACTTCACCACCGTTCGTCTCTCGAATTCACCACCATGGTTTTACACCGACACCTCAGCCGATTTCGTTTACCTCTCTCAATTTTAGGTTTTGATTTCGATTACACCATGTTTGTTGTCGATTTCACCATGTTCGATATCTTTCTCTTCTGCGTTTCTTCGATTTCGTTGTCGGAGGACAACCATCTTCGACCTGGTGACCCAGATCGGGGACGACATCAAAAACAACCAGATCCAATTTGGAGGAGTTGAGGAACGACACGACGACGAATGGTATGGCTACACTGCCCAGTTTGGATTCCGTCCACGTTCACAGGTTTGATTTTGTTGGTTTTGTTGAAATTTAATTTCATTACTTTCAGATCTTGAAATTTAACTTCTTTAACACCAGTTATGTTTATTGTGTGCAAAATTTGTGCTTTGCTGTTTTTGGTTTCAGGATGTTAAGTGCCAAGGCTGCTTGCTGATTGATCGTTGTAAGATGGGAATTTGATGTTTCGTATGAGATGGAAAGACATGAAGTTATCATTTCAGTATGCGACTCTTCTTCATTTAAACACATTTTGATAATCCCTTTTTGCTGATTTAGTGTTTTAGGGTTTGGTGGCATACTAAGTGTTGATTTTTGTGGCATTGCAGTCTGAGATTGATTCGGTGAGGCACCGTCATCATCATGTTAAGTTCAAGCTTTCACAAAGTTTTCAGAATTTTGGTGTATGAACCTACTTATTAAACAATTTATTTTGTATTGAACTGCTATGTGACCATGTTTTGAGTCATTTACTTGTCTTTTGTTGTATGTTTATTCTCGAATTTTACTGTTGGTCTCATGGTATTTAATCAATTTGATTATATGCTATGGAATGCTATTATGTTTGAAAATGGTATTGAGTTGGTGATTTTCGATTGGTTTGTTGTTTTTATCTTTATTTGAATTTGTTCTGAAGTTAAAAATGTTTGTCGTTCTTATGTTAGTTTGAATTTTTGTGTGAAGGAAAAATTGAATGAAAAGGTTCATAAAGCGCGGAACAAGAGAGGATCATTTACCCATGGGGGCTCAAATCGACATAATTGAGGAGGTGGTTCAAGTGTGAGTGCTCAAGTTCAAGCGGCCAAATAGAATAGTTATTGTTGTTGTTGGAAGTAATGCATCGGATGGGAACAAATTTTGTTCATGTGCTATTTATTTAGAGATCATTGTGAATTCTGTTGTTCTCTCTTGCTACAATAATGATAGAATATAAGATTTTGTGAAGAATGTTCTCTTTTCAAATAAAAATTTCATATTTTTTAGTAATGTCGCGTATGTATTTAGCTACAATCAAATAAATGTCCCGTAATCAAGAAAATTTAGTCACGCAAGCAACAACTTACACGACAGTCAATTGACATAAAAGACATGACGAATCGACTGTCCCTTAAGTTACCTCTTATACGACAGTTCCTCTCTACGACTGTCGTATAAGACATATACGACGCAGGTTACGCGACGCAGCATTTACGACACAATACATGTCTTATAAGACTTATGCGACGTCTTTTGTCTCTTAAGCGACTAAAATGGGCATGTCGTATAAAGTGTAAAATGGCGTAGTGTGAGAGGATATTATCATACTGGAGGAACACGGAAATGTAAGCATGACAAAATTTCACTGGCGGAATCATGCATAAAATGATGTCAAAGTCTGGGACTGGTTTTGTCTCTGCTGTTGTGGGGAGATTTGCTAGACACTTGGGTTTTGGGTCTTTACTCAAACGAAAGCACAGGCCACAGCACATATTGGTCAATGGAGCGGTTGGAATCAATTGTGGGGCGAACAGATTTGTTTGTAGTGATCAACATTGAGAAGTATTGGCTATTCGAACTCTTTGTGAGCACATAATTTGGAGTGTACCTTGGCAAGACAATGGACCTGAACGTCTATGATAACTTATGCAAGTCAACGAATAACCCATGTCACCAGCAAGATACAGGAGAGAGACATTAGTCTCTGCTTTTAATGGGGATGTTGAAACACCTGCCAGGACATCTCATATATTATTGAATGCTTCAAGCTCGTATCCCTAACCTATTTCGAGATCTTTCTGTATGCTTTCTGACTAGTATGATGATCACAACTTTAATTTGCAAAATATGATTGTTTTGTGCAGTAATTATCATCCAACAAATTGCAAACCAAATTTCATGATGCTGAACACAAGTGTGGTTTGATAGGCAGGGTGGTAACTCCAACATTAGCTGGAAGGATGACTTCCGAGTCAGTCGGAACCATTATATTGTTGATTTTACACTACGGCGTGTATCAGATGGCATAAAAAAAATGCATTGATTTAGTTCATTATGAGGTATTTGGTTTGGCAGGGGACGAGAAGCTCTTCGATACTTTACTGTCATTGTTCCTGCATGATAAGTGTGAATCATGGTTTTTTGTATGGCACCAGAGGCCCTTTCCAAGTTTCTGGCATGATGAAACTGTCTTCTTATGTGTCTTTCTACCCAGTTCAACCTATTAGCAATTCTTATGTACTGTTGCCAATGTCTCCATTAACTATATAGTTTTTAAAAAAAAAATATGAATACTCTCTCCATTGTTTATTTGTTTCTCAAACATTGGCCTCCTTATATTATCATGTTTTACATAAATAGTCTAAAACTAAAATAGGATATCATGGTAGCAGAAAAGACAGACCTTCTTTTGTGAGGTAAAAATTGGGGCGTGCACTAATGAGAAAACACTGATAGTGTAGTGTAGTGTGCATGTGCGTGTGTGAATGCCTTAATCATAAAAATGCATACCTCACTTGGGAGCTGTAAAAAGCTGGGTAATAAAGTCTTAACTATCTCCTACCTTACCTTGATGCTTAAACTGTATGCAGGTTCACTGTTAATGAGAACCACCCATGATTTTGAACTGTATCTTCAGAATTCAGCAGTTTTGTCTGCCCACAGGCTTCCAAACCGGTTGCTGGTAAGGTTTCATGTGTATTGTATCACAGTATTATTACATATTAATAGTTGAAGATTCTGGATGTTGGTATGTGAATTGACAAGCAGCTTTTGTAGTTATCTGATGCACTCGGTTATTTGGATATATCATATTAGGTTTATAGTACTTTAAGTCAACCTGGTTGGTTTAGTGAGAAAAGAACCTCATAAAAGGTTGACTAATCCTATCTCAACCCAACCCCACTGCAATACAGTTGACTGATCCACTGACGGGTCCAATTTTTGGTCCATTATTGATCAAAAGATGTCATTATTCACCATGGCCCTTTTTTTGGTTCTGAAACATATCCATTCCATTCATTGACTGCTTGTCTCGACTCTCTTGGTCCATTATATCAGCGCATTGCATAAGATTTGGCTGATCTAGATCCACCTATGCTTTCGCCTTCCATCATCATCAGACACCACACTGATGCTGTTTCGATATTATGTATCATTGACTTCTAAAAAGTGCAGTGTGTCGCATCATTTGCAGTTGTGTTCTTCATAATCGCCTGTCTTTGTAATTAATCATATAAATATCTCAACCATCCTACTTTTCGCATATGGTTAGAAGTTCATGCATTCAATGTTCAGATTGTTAGACTTTAGTTTGTACTGAAGTAGCCTGGCTTTGTTAGGTACTGGATCAACTTTCCGTATTCAATTCTGAATCTGATTTTTGATTATCCATTTCATATGTAGCCAAATATATGACGACGTGAAAGATAGATCAACGATTCAACGTGAAAGGCATATTAATTAAACTGTGCAGGAAACAAAACACAACTGGAAATATATGTAGGTGACTGTATATATCTGTATACAATACTTGCATGGTACCTTTTATCTTAACCATATAGACTGCTCTCGCTCCTAAAAACCATATTGACTATTAATTTTTACATGTAGAAAGAAATAGTATTCTAGAATTTCTGTAAAACACTATGATCTGATGGCTTTTTTTTTTCAGGGCTTATGTGGCGGGAGTGGCTGAGTGTAGATATAGTCAGTGTGGGCATTTAAAGTTGTCTTCTCCAAGCACGCCTCGACTCCCAGTCCCTCGCATCCCACGTCCTCCTGCACTCATTCAAGCATATGAGGTCACATCGGAGAAAATGAATTCACCAGTTAGAAAGCTTTAATTACATAGTTCCTGGAAAAGATCATCATTTTCTTCACTTACCACGTTCCTTGGTACGTCATACGTTGGATTGGGCCGAGCTGCAGAAGTGAGCATAAAAGAGACGAGGAGGGTTGTTGCAATGAAGATGATGAGTGGCGATAGCTTTGACATGTTTGATTTAGTATTTTGGTGTGATGAAGAACAGAGAAGCAATGCTTCTGCTTATATAGGAGGGATGGAGAAAAGGTATTTAACATGAACGGTGCAGATTGCTCTTTTCAGGAATTCGCAATCTGACGGCTGAGAGTTCACCGTGTATCCATGAAGAAAAACTATATATTTAATTCAGCAAAAAGAACATTTAATGCAAATTCTAGGTTGATTATTAAATTAATCACACACTAAACTATATATATTTTATAGAGTAAGGATCCGTTAATTTTTTTGGTACAAAATATAAATTAATTATAGCCCTTGATCTTGTGATTTGAATGGATGAGATTAAATCTTGATTTTTTGGTATGAAACTGACGAACTATGTCATTTTTTCATTTTTCGGCTCGAAGAGTGACGAACTATAAAATAATTTTGACGAACTATAAAAGAAACTGACAAATTATAAAATGATTTTCACAAATTTTGTATTTTGTACCAAAATTTAACTTTGTAACTGATATTGCCCCATATTTTATATAATACTTATTTAGAATAAATATCACATGAGAAGTGTCATCTTTCATGAGAAATGAGAAGTGTTAATGACCATTCGATTAATAATCTAATGGCTGCTAATCAACACTAACTTATTCGCACAATCTCGTTTTAATTACGATTAAAGGATAATTTAGTAATAAGTTTAAACCCAATCTCATCAAACACTCCGACGTTCACCGTCAACGCCGATCTTGCCACGATCGGATTAATTCACCTTCGTCATCGCCCATGAAAATTGCATCGTCATCACCTTCGTCATTGCCGTCTACGCCAAACTGTGACAATTCGTCAACATCAGTCGACCTGAGTTTAGTCCATAGATGAACAGTAATCGGGGTTGCCGCGCGCCCAAGATTTACATTAACTTGTTAATGTCTTCTTTGGACGCGGCTCACTTGATGAGAGCGTGGAGCGCGCGGATCAATGTGTAAATGCTACGAATAATCCTTTATAAAGCTACGCATTATCTTTTGAAAAGCTACGAATTTTGTATGTAATTAATACGAATTATAATGAGTAGCATAATATTTGCCGTAATTGAATAAAAGTACGTAGCATAATATTCGTAGTAACTGAATCAATATACGTAGCATAATCGTAGCAATTGAATCAAAATACGTAGCAATTACATACAATATTCGTAGTATATTATTCGTAGCTTTTACCTACAATATTCGTAGCTTTTTAAGTGAGCCGCGCCTAAAGAAGACATTAACGCCGCACTCAACGAAGACATTAACAAGTTAATGTCTACTTTGGGCGCGTCTCACTTAAAATGAGCGTGGGGCACGCGTCACCTTCATCTTCCCCATGGAAATCGGATCGGATTGGTTTTTTCTCCGGCAGCGTCTGAGAAAATTGCCGAATCAGTTGCGCTCGTCGTCTTTGTTCCCGGCGCCGAAACTCCGACTCAGTCGAATCGGTTTCCACAAGTGATCCGTCGGAGAAGGAATCGAAGTCTTGCCGGCCAATGCGATTAATTTGGGGTTAATTAGACTAATTTACCCTTTATGACTAATTAAACATTGAGATAATTACGAATTTAAATAAAATCTGTTTAATGCTAGCCATTGATTAACAAATATGAATGAATGAGATTAGTTCTCATTTCTCACCAAAATGACACTTTTCACAGGAACCGAACTCTACTTATTTAATGTTAAAATATTTTTTCAACTAAAATCAAATAGCTTATTTATTCATTTTATTTAAATATACAAGTAGACCGGTAATTTACTCAAAGTTCTATTCTGTTTATCAAATTTTGTTTTTCGTTTTATAGTTCGGTAAATTACAAAATTATTGATTTATCGAACCAAAATACTATGAATGGTAAATCCAATTCGATAATTTACTAAAAACTCTTTGTTTTGTGAGTACAATTAAATGTCATTTGTATGAAATATTCGTGATTTGTGAAATAATAGTGATAAGAAACAATCAAGTCATAACAGAGACCTACTAGAGTTGTCAATTCAAAATCCTTGCATAATTGTTCATCACCTACAGTATATTAAGAACATAAAACGATAAAAACAACGGCCAGGAAAGTCAATCACACGGACACTAATCTAAATAAATTCCTTTCGTATCCGCAATCCGTGAATGTTTGTTTCTTTTCGCAATTTCGTAAAAGTCGGAACATCACTTGGCTCTGTTTGATAGAGCTGAAAAAAACTTTATTTAACTTTATTTAATTTAATTTAATTTTACTGAACTTTATTTAACTTTATTTAACTTTATTTAACTTTACTTAACTTTATTTAACTTTACTGAACTTAAAAAAAATAATTTTTTTTGAATAAAGGTGTTTAATTTAAGTTTGTAATCATATTGAACTACAAAATTAAAATTTGAAAAATTTAATTTAATTTTATTTAACTTAACTTAACTTTATTTAACTTTATTTAACTTAACTTAACTTTATTTAACTTTATTTAACTTAAAAACATGAAATTTAAGCTCTACAGAACAGGGCCTAGTGGAAATGTGAAGTGATGAAGTCCATGTCTCCACCGAAATGACACTCTTCATATTCCTAATCACTTTGACATCGTTTGGTTTTCGAAAGTTTTTGGGATGGGAAATAAAGTTTGAAACGAAATGGTATTTTATGTTTGCCTTGTCATGAAAAAATGTAGGCAAAATTAAAAAATTCAGTACAAACTCTTGCATATCATTTTCCGTATGAAATGAGTATACCATTTTTTTTATTCCATTTTATTTTCACCGGATTATTTCTAATCCAAACGGAGGGTTAGAGTGTTAGACACCAATTTAATCTAGTGGCACATTATTAACATCCCATACCGTAAAATAGAAGGTTTTTGGAATGAAAAGAAAATTAAGAGTAAAATATAATTCCGTGTGTTGATTTGTCAAGAATTATGCAAACAAATTAAAAAGATTTAATCTATAATCAAAAAAAGATTTAATCTGAATCTTCCATGTCATTAAATTGTTTTCCTATTTATTATCCATTCCGTTTTGTTTCCATCATAGTTTTCATGTTTCAAACGGAAAGTAAACATTGATATGTTGAATCAATTAAACATGTAGTTCGAAATTGAAATGTTGAGAACACCATTTGATCACAAATGTCCAAATGATAGAAATGTAAAGAGACATGTAGTGACCAACGTTATATAACTTGGCAATATGTTGGTTCAATGAATCAAAATTAACTTAAAACAACACAAAAAATGCTCCCCGTCCCCCCATACTATGTGGTTCATAGTGAAAAGAGGCGTTCGTAAGTCAATAAAGTAGTTTGGAAAAAGGAAAGTTTGAGCAAAAGCAAAAAATTAAAAATGACAAGGTCAAGTCAGATTGTCAGATCACACAAATCACACAAAAAACACATCTGCTGCATTAATGGTTGATGTTTTTTAACATATCAAAAACTATATTTCCTTCTTCTTCTTCTTCTTTTGTCTCCATTCCATTAATATAAATTTATTATTATGTTTTAAAGGATATATTAATATTTGTACACAATTTTAAGTATAGTATACGTCAAATTTTCAATATATCGTTTACATCAAAGAAGAAAACCGTATAGTGCCAACGTCGAGGTTTTGTCAACATGTAGGATATATTATTATATAGGGAAAAATATGTATTGATGTCTTGAATTATCGTCGATTTCCAATTAAAGATTTAAACTATTGATTTTTCTAATGAGAGGACAAATTCAAAAAAATATAACCATTTTAGTAATTGAATCTAACGGCGTTAAATCAGCATTAATTAGCTCCATTTAATCTTACGTTTAATCTTGATTCAATTGCAATTAATAAATCAATGGATGGAACACCACCAGGGGAAGCTTGATTTCGAATGCTCTTCTCATACTTTAAAATTGATTTCGAGAATTTGGAGGCTTGTCAAGCCAATAAAGCATACGCCTTCTGCAGCTTTTCCACCACTAACCGATTTCATTGCCCCGATCTATTCGAGCGAGATGTCAACTTTCATCAAATTGATAGTGGACTGCAGAACATACCGAATGCGGTTGAGTTGTTCGAATGAGCGGTGGTGTCAGAAGCTAATTCAAAATTAACCGATTATTCATCAGTGTTTTGAGGTCTGAGAAAGGACCTACGGAATTTTCCATCAAAACACCATGGTTTCTGGTGTTTTTCAATTAGGGTTGCTTGAGGAAAAAATAGTGTTTATCGCACAAATTCTGGCAGGCGGGCGATGCATGAATGACATTCAGGAGTCCGCTGCTCCACTTCACACCAGAGGCGAAGTGGAGCAGCGGACTCCTGTTTATTCATGTTTATTTTTCTTGTCTGCACTGTTCCCAGCTGGTTAACTTGTCCCAGTTTTAAGACATCGGTTCACCATCGTCTTTGTAATTCACAATTTTAATAAAAAAAATCAAAAAAAATAAAATAATAGTGTTAATAGATTGATTAATTGCAATTGAACCAAGATTAAATGGAAGATTAAAGGGAGTTAAACCCTGAATTAACGCTGTTAGATTCAATTACTAAAATGATTATATTTTTTTGAATTTGCCCCCTCATTGAAAAAATTAATAGTTCCGACCTTCAATTGGAAACCGATGGTAGTTCAAGACACCATTACGTACTTTTCCCTATTATATATTGTCTTTAATAGCTTAGTAAGTATACAATTCGCTTTTTATCAATTTATAATAAGTTATTATATATTATCTTTAGTAATAGTCATATCTTACATTACTACATAACAACTATAGAGTTGCGGACGCCGATCGAAACTTGAAATGATGAATCAAAACAAAACATGAACGAATGTCACAAAGATTTATCATGGTTCGGCCAACTTATATCCTTTGATGAGACGACATCGTGAGGAGAAAGGGAATCTTTCCAGACAATGTCCTTCCATTTAGGCGAGTATCCAATAACTAAAACGCAAAGCTGAAGGCTCGGACGACGTCGTCTAGTTCAGATACCAATAACAGACTTAACTGTCTTTCCCTCCTTTATGCCCTTCACTGATCAAACACAATATACCGCTGAAATCCACATTCCACAAGCTCAATAAAATAACCCAGCAATTCAACATCAAAATTACAATCTCCACCTTGATATTAGAATAGCTATGTTTGTCCTTCCTCATTTGGCTTCCCTGCAGACTAGTTATCACAGACTTGGATTAAATCCAAGCATATCTTGAATTTCTCCCAAGTTACTACTTTTGTCAACATATCTGCAAGATTATTCTCAGTTGAGATTTTTCAATGCCCACTTCCCTTTATTCCACAATATCCCTAACAAAGTGCATCCTTATGTCTATGTGTTTAGACCTCTCATGGAAGAGTTGGTGTTTAGATAGGTGAACTGCTCCCTGATTATCACCGAATACCTTGACCCTCTTTTGCTCCCAGTTCTCCCAGCAAGCCTTTTAGCCAAAATGCTTCTTTGACTGCTTCAGTGATAGCAATATATTCTGCTTCAGTTGTTGACAGTGCTACAACTGGTTGAAGTGCTGCTTTCCGACTGATTGATGTCACAAACACTGTGAAGACTATACTAGACTGTGATTTCCTTGTATCAATGCTTGCTGCATAGTCTGAGTCACAGAATCCTGCAATCATATCTGAGTCATCATCAGCTCCACCTTGATCTGCTCCACCATATTTTAGTCTCTTTCCAGTGCTTCCCCTTAGATACCTTAGGATCCATTTCACAGCAGCCCAGTGTTCCTTCCCTAGATTTGCCATGAATATACTTACCACACTAACTGAGTGAGCTAAGTCTGGCCTGGTGCAAACCATTGCATACATTAATGAACCCACATCACTAGAATATGGAATAGCCTGCATATACTTAATGTCTTTCTCAGACTGAGGATTTTGATCCTTATGAAGTCTGAAATGCTGATCAATAGGTGTCAATACTGTCTTGGCATTTCCCATTCCAAATTTTGTTAGAACTTTCTCTATGTATCCCTGCTGACTTAAGAACAAAGTACATTGCTCTCTATTCCTTAATTTTTGCATACCAAGGATTTTCTTTGCAGGTCCAAGGTCCTTCATTTCAAAACTTGAACTGAGCTGCCCTTTAAACCTCTTTATCTGGTTTGTATTTTTACTTGCTATCAACATATCATCCACATATAAGAGTAAATAAACTCTATCATTCTGACTTTCCTCTTTGCTTACATATATGCACCAGTCATATGCAGATCTCAAATATCCCTGTTTGATCATAAATTCATCAAACCTTCTATACCACTGTCTTGATGACTGTTTTAGGCCATATAGAGATTTCTTGAGCAGACATACCTTCTCATCTTTGTTACCAATCACAAACCCATCAGGCTGCCTCATATATATAGTCTCATCCAATCTTCCATGTAGAAATGTAGTCTCCACATCTAACTGCTCTAGGCGTAAGTCAACCTTTGCAACAATTGCTAGGATTACCCTGATAGACCTGTGCTTGACCACTGGACTGAATATTTCTGTGAAGTCTATACCTTCTCTCTGTGTGAAACCCTATGCCACAAGCCTGGCTTTCAGCCTTGGTTTCTCCACACCAGGTATTTCCTCCGTCCTCTTAAAAATCCACTTGCTTCCAACTAGACTTTGCCCCATTGGTCTAACTACTAATTTCTATGTTTCATTCTTTATTAGAGATTCCATTTCCTCATGCATTGCACTAATCCACAAGTCTTTATCAGCTGAATGAACATCTTCATAATATGACACTTCTTCCTCATCAGTACTTTCAGCTGTAGTATTAAAAGCAATGGTAACCATATTATTCATACCCAATCTCACACTTGGTCTGATGGCTCTCCTTTGTCTATCCCTGGTAAGCATATAATTGCTAAGATCATCTTGGTTACCTGTTTGTTCTTCTCCTTGGGATTCATCACTGCTGGAGGACTCTCTAATAATCTTAGTTTGTTGCTCAGTTACTTCTCCTTAACCTTTCCCAGGTAACTCCACCTCAATCAGCACGTTATCACTTTCATCAGACTTGTTCTTCTACTAATCAGTATTTTCACTCTTGTCTTTGTAAGGGAAAATGGCCTCATTGAAAACCACATCTCTGCTGATAATGGACTTCTTCCTAATGTTTTCTAGACACCACAATTTGTGGTCCTTTACTCTATCAGGATATCCCAGAAAAATACACTTTAAGGCCCTTGAATCCAGCTTATCTTGTCTGATGTGAGCATAGGATGCACATCCAAATACTTTGAGTCTGTTGTAGTCTTCTGGTTGATCACTCCACATCTGCATTGGTGTCTTGAAATCTATAGCTGAAGATGGACATCTATTGATAAGATAACAGGCTGTATTTACTACCCCAGCCCAGAAAACCTTTTGTAGACCTACCTGAATAAGCATACACCCTTTCAAGAATTGTCCTGTTGTACCTCTCAACAAGTCCATTTTGCTGATGGGTACCAGCCACTGTATGATGTTTGGAGATCCCAGACTCTTTACACAAATTTATGAACTCAGTTGATAAATATTCAAGACCATTGTCTGTTCTCATTCTCTTGATCTTCTTACCTGTCTAGTTTTCAACTAAAGCTTTCCACTCTTTAAACACATTTAGTACATCAGATTTCAACTTCAAAATATATACCCATACCCTTCTAGTATAATCATCAATAAAGGTTACAAAGTATCTCCTACCAGGATATGAAGGAACTCTAGAAGGACCCCATAAGTCCGAGTGTATATATTCAAGTTTATCATTAGTTCTATGTATCCCTTTGTTAAAACTAACCTTGTTAGATTTACCAAGTATACAGTTTTCACAAAACTTTAGCTTACACAGACATTCATATCCTAAGCAACCATTTTCATGCAATTTCTTAAGGCCAAGTTCACTAACATGTCCTAACCTTAAATGCCATAAATTCCACCTTATCGTCATTTTATCAGTTGCATTTGAGACTGACCCAACCACAGTGTTTCCAAGCAAGACATATACACCATTTGATCTCTTACCTTTCATAACAACCAAGGATCCTATGGAAATTTTCATTATGCCATTTTCAGCTTTAAACACATACACAAGCTTGTCTAGTGTGCCTAAGGAGATTAGGTTCCTTTTAAGATCAGAACATACCTGACATCATGGAGGACTGCTTCTTGGCCATCAGCAGTCTTGAGCTTCACTGTCCCAGCTCCTTGCATGCTTTGTTATTTCCAAGCAGCACCATGCCCCCATCATGTTCCTTCCAAGCATTGTTTAGTGTCATATGCTAAGAACAATCACTGTCTAATATCCAGTGATTCCCATCAGCAGCATTTGTGGCAACAAGAACATCAGCACTCTCATAGCCCTCTTCCACCACAGATGCCTCAGCCTTATCTCCTCTTTTCCCACCATTCAATTTCTTCCTCTCAGGGTAGTCCCTTCTAAAATGACCTTCTTTATGGCAGAAAAAACATTTCAGCTTCTTTGAATTAAGAGACTATTGTCCACCCTGGTGATATTTTTGCTTAGTATTGCCTTTTGATGCCTTCTTGTGGTAATTCTTCTTATCAAACTTCCTTTGAACAGACAGACCTTCAGCAGCACCGTTGATGAACCAACATCAATTTGTTTGGACTTGAGGGCAGTTAACACCTCTTCAAAAGTCAAGGATTCCCTTGCATATTTCATAGTCTCAACAAATGAATTGTAAGAACGCTAGGAAGAGCATTTAGCAACATAATAGCTTGATCTTCATCATCCACTATTACTTCAATATTCTCCAAGTCCAAAATAATTTTTGAAAACTCATCCAGCTGTTCATCAAGATCTCTATCTTCACTAATCATGAAACTGAAAAGTTTACCTTTCAAGTAGAATTTGTTGGTTAGTGTCTTCGTCATGTAGATGGATTTAAGCTTCAACAGCACTTTAGTTGCAGTCTTCTCCTTGGAAACCTCTCGAAGCACTTTATCACTCAAGTGAAGAATCAAAGTGCTATAGGCCAATTCCCGGGGTGATGAGTCGTATTTATACGACCCGTCGAATCAACTGATCCCGTTTATTTCGACACTTTATTATGCAAACATTTACTTTTTAGTATGGTTTTGCATCTCAGGTATTTCGTAAGCTCTAGGAGGAAACGCGCATAAAAGACGGCATTCCATGCCAAAAACATCACAATGACAGATTAGACCTTTGGACGCTCGACGAAGTGCTAAGAACAAACCGCTAAGCAGAAAAATACGAGCTACAGGTCATTGCGTATCTGACTCGATTTCCTACAACTCTCTAGTTCACATCGAGAGCAGTCGAAGTCATTTAAAAGGTCAAATCCAGAGTCGAAGTGAGAACTGCACGCAGAAAAGAGGAATCAGGCTCAGTGTGGACCGCGCCACATGTAGACATTAGCGTTAGCGCTAATGTCTGAAGGAAACGCGGTGAGCCACGAGATGCTGACGCCAACAACGCGTTTGATGATGTCAGCGAGCCGAGATTTGATAATTCTAGCCCAAAGATAGATTTGGAAACCCAGTTTATTATAAATAAGAAGCTTGAGTTAGGGTTTTCAATTATCTCATCTCATAATCCTACGAAGACTGAGAGAGCTCTGGAGAAGACAAAGAACGCGAAGCTTTCGGCGATACAGAGATTTTCTACTTCTTTTTCATCAAAAATATTTGTGTTTATTTCCATGCCGATGAGTAGCTAAATTTCCATTTCAGTTTAAGGTTTCAAACATTGTGACAACGTTTTTGAGACTTTATTCTTAATGCATTTTCTCGTTTCTCTAGTTCTTGTGCTCAATTTTAAGGATTGAATTGTGAAGCTAAGTGGATACTTGTCATGGTAAAACTTAGCCGAACAATTCAGCTACTTTCGTTAATACTTGTTTGATACTTACCCGTAAAGACAGTTAGTAACACCTAGATTCGATAACACCTTTCCCGGACTTTTGAATTTAAGAGAACTAGATTGTGGTGTATTACTGACAGATGCACAGTCGTCGTGTGCAAAAGCAAAAGATAAATTTATAAGTCCGCTACTCGTGACTTCACTATTGGGTAGCAAAGCGGTAAGTAGGGGTCGAACCTAAAGGAATTAGTGGACAGTTGTTCTTTAAGGGATTTGTACAAAAATGTAAGTGCGATTGGGGTTGGTTTTGGTTTTAGTACTGAAAGTAAATGACTGAAAATAAAGTGCTGAAAGTAAAGTGCTGGAAAGTAAAGGACTGAAAGTAAAGTGCAGAAAGTAAATGACTGAAAAGTAAAGTGCGGAAAGTAAATTACGTAAAGTAAATACTGAAAGTAAAGTGCTGGAACAGTCGAGTTCAATGTCAACCACAAACACACCTTTGGCACTGGCCGCACGCTATATTTAAAGCGCAATGCGTGCCAACGTTATGTTGGATTGACGTTGAACAAGTCTGTAGTAAGCGTACGGAAATGTAAAGTGCTGAAAATAAAGTGTGTAAAAGTAAATTGCTGGAACAGCCGAATTCAATATCAACTGATCAATATACTTTTGGTACTGGCCGCACGCTATAAACGTAATGCGTACCAAAGATATATTGGGTTAATATTGAAAGCGTCTGTAGTAAGCGTACTGAAATGTAAAGACTGAAAGTAAATGTGCAGAAAGTAAAGTACTGAAAGTAAATGTGCGGAAAAGTAAGTGTTAGGTGCTGAAAGTAAAGTTAGTTGCGGAAAGTAAAGTACTGAAAGTAAATGTTAGTTACTGAAAGTAAAGCAGTTGATATTGAGACTGAAAGTAAAGTGACAGGTTGTGTTCCGATTAATGGAAAGATTCGGTTTTAGGGGCCTTGTATCATTGTCCGTTCATCATCGACCTCTAATGATCGTTCTAAGTGTTCAAAGATGTATCAAGGCCATTTCTAGCACTCGACTTGCCACACCGTCTAGTCTTTTTCAAGACATAGAACACTTATTCTATATAGGCTAATTCCTCCTTTCGAAGTATCTTAGCCCATGTGCATCCACTTGATCAGTCATTTCCGATCAACCAAGTGGTGTTTTAAAGAGGTTGAACTCTATGGAAAAGCTTTGCTCTTTCGAGCCTCCACTTAACCACGTATGTTCACGAACCCCATGGAAGAGTTTTGCTCTTTCGAGCCTCCACTCAACCAATAGTGTTCTAACCTAGTATAAGGCACATAGAACAAGTTTGAACATAATAGAAGCGTTAAGGAAAGGGTCTAAAACGTTTGCATGATACAAGCACACCCCTTCAACCGAATGAAGGGATTAGCTACGAATATCCATAGAGGTGGATACCATAGCTAAGTGCTTGGAAAAGTAAAGGTTTTGGTTTTGAAAACAAAGACAAGAAAGTAAGGTTTTGGATAGTAAAACTCAAGAACAAACTTCAGCACTCAATAACCAACAAGAGTACTCAAGATTCAAAGCAAAATAAAGACAAGAAAGTAAAAGAGGGCTCACGGTTTTGGATAAAGAAAATGAAGAACAAACTCAAACTTCACTCAAGAACTCTCAAGAACACTGAAGAACAAGAGAGAAGGTAGAGCTTTTGATATCAAAACACAAGTGTTTACAAGGACTTGTGGTATGGATTTTAGAGAGATTCTCTACCTAAGTTACAAGTGATGTTGATTCAAGGAGGGGAAGCCTCCTTTTATAGCCAAATGTGGCGGTTGGAGGAGTGAGTGGAATGAGATATTTCCTCCTCCAACCGCCTCTAGTCCTCCCATAAGTCCGGTTGGCCTTGGTTGCTCTTTGGTTGCTCTTCGGTTGGAGTTTCGATGAGCCAAAGGGTGCACTTGCCTTGCACATGGGTGGCTAGAACATGGGATGTGCCAAAGGGCAAATACATGAGCTTGGTTGATGCTTGGGCAAGTTTGGTTGAGGTATGGTTTCAAACCAAAAGACAAACTGATGTGAATAGTATAACCTAACCGGGAATTAAGTAGTTTGGTTGGACTTCGCCGGAGTTTGACCGGAGTTGGGCTAAAATGACCGGAGCAAGGTGGTGGTTGGATTTGGCTTGATCGGAGCATCGCCGGAAGTTGATTGGACCATGGCCGGAATTTTGGCCGGAGCTGCCGAAATTTTGGCCGGCGGTCCTTGGCTCTTGGAATGCTGATTTGGATTGCTGATGCAATTCTAAGCCTAATGGTCAAAGTCGTTTTGCCGGAATCTGCTCAAGGCCTCGCCGGACCTGGTTGGAAGTTTTGGTCGGGCGCAGGCCTCGGGCGCGGACCCGGTTTTCTCGGTTGCGGGCCTCGGGGGCTCTCGGCGCGGGTCTCGGCACGGGTCTCGGCGCTCTCGGCACTTGGGTCTCGGCGCTCTCGGCACGGGCGCTCGGTGCTCTCGGCACGGGTGCTCGGCGCTGGTTCTTGGGCGTTCCTGGGACCCGTCTCGGCTCTCTAGGCACTCGGCCCGGTACTCTCGGCAGGGACCTGCGGTCCTCAGTATGGGCTCCCGGGTGCATCCGGCATTTCCAGGACGCGGCCCGATATTTCTCGGTCCCGGCTGGGCTCTTCGGTCCTCGACTTGACTTGTAATCCATTTTTGGTTTAAGAACCCTCTTTTTAGCTCGTTTCTTCTCTAAACCTCAAAATAGCCTGTATAACAAAAGTGGAACTAATAAGTAAACGTTGTTAAGACAAAGTGTCTAATTTGGTGGGTTTAACTATCTTAATGAATGATATAAATATGGTCCATCAGATCACCCCACACTTATACTTGTTCGTCCCGAACAATGCTATTCGAGAGAGAAACACAAAATCCAAGTAATAAGCTCTAAATAGGAAAGTGAGAATGTGGGACTAGATTTATCCTATCCAAGCAATACTTACTTGTTACCAAACTAAATCGTGTAAATACTTAGAAGAAACTAGATACTTGTACCTTCGAGCCGAGATGCAAATTAATTCGGATGATTCGGGAGATAGCCCTTTTCAGGCTCCTGGACTGCATTCTCGGGACCGACTCGCACTATATGGTTAACTTGTAGCTTTTTCTAGCACGTGACTTGGTTCGGGTTTCAATGATCTGAGCTCTTTGATTTCCTTTTGATGAGGGACAGCTTTTGAAGTGATTTGGTCTTTGGCCTTCAATTTTGAATTGGAGTTTCTTCACTTTTGTTTCGGTTAAAACCTTCACATTTTTGGCCTTTGGCCTTTGATTTGCTTCTTTGAGCTTTGCTTCTTTGTGATTTGCTTGTCCATTTTCTCAACCTTTTGGGAGGTCCAATCATCGCCCGAGAGCATATGGAAATACCTCCCCACTCTTTCTCATCCTCGCCGTTTTGCGCGGGTCAAGATGAGGGTCGTTCATCTATTTTCTCGGCTACTAGGACTAGAGATAGGACGGTTTGATTCCCGTCCTGCCTCTTGCATAAACGCTGCACGGCGGAGATGACTCTAATTTCTAATGAAACCCGAGGTGCAGCCTCCACTGACTTCGTAAACCATATAGCGAAATCCGATCCTTCGAGTGCTTGCCAAGCCTCTTGACAGAGCACAGTCGTCGTGTGCTAAGGCAAGAATAAATTTATAGTCCGCTACTCGTGACCTTACTACTGGGTAGCAAGTGGTAAGTAAGGGTCGAACCCAAGGGAATTAGGGGGATAAGTTATTCTTTGAGGGAATCGTGCAACGAGGGAGCGTGTTTTAGGTTGATTGAGGTTTTAGTGCGGAAAAGTAAGTGATTGGTTGGTTGGTTTTGGTTTTTAGTGCGGAAAAGTAAATGATTGGTTGGTTGGTTTTGGTTTTTAGTGCGGAAAAGTAAATGATTGGTTGGTTGGTTTTGGTTTTTAGTGCGGAAAAGTAAATGACAGAAAAGTAAAGTACTGAAAATAAAAGTAGAAGACTTACAACGGGTGATGCGTGATTGGCAAGTCCTCCGGAAGGTGAGCAGTTGATAGAGCAGTTTATACTAAGAAAGTAAATGCAGGTGGTGTTTGAATCTAAGGAAAGATTCGGTTTCAGGGGCCTTGTATCATAATCCGTTTATCATTGACCGCTAATGACCATACTAAGTGTTCAAAAGTGAATCGAGGCTATTCCTAGCACAAGACTTGCCACACCGACTAGTCTTTTGCAAGACGTAGTACTCTTGTCTAATATGTGCATCCATTTGACCATCATTCCTGATAAATCAAATGGTTTTTGGAAGAGGTTGATCTCCACAAATAAGATGTGCTCTTCCGAGCCTCCACTTATCCACGGAGGTCGCGAGTTCATGATAGAGCTTTGCTCTTCCGAGCATCCACTCTACCAATGAAGTTCTGACCTAATATAAGGCACTTAGAACAAGTTGAGCACAAAGAGGCATTAAGAAAAGGGTCTAAAACATTTTATGACACAAATACACCCCTTCAACCGAATGAAGGGTTTAGCTACGATTATCCATGGAAGAGGATTGATGGACCAAAATTATACGAATCAGAAACACAGTATAACCCCCTTATTTAGACATTTTGTCTATTTAACTTTTGCTTGTTAGTTCAGATATATTTTTACAGGGTAATTCAGAGCTTAGAGAGAATACACTCTAAAGAGGAGCTTTTTAAGCAGAAAAGATGTTACGAGTCAATCCAAGGTCAAGATCATATGCCGGCTGAAGAAATATCAAGGATCCTGACGTTGAAGCACTCGTAATAAATTAATCAGAAGAATCAGGAGAGGAATCAAGACAGCCCGGGGAAGAAACACATTGACAGTTTTGTGAAAAGACTGCACAAAACTGTATAAAATCACACATTGGGCAAGGTGACCGGCCACTTGGGCAAGAGGTGGCCAAAGCCATCCCTCCTCCTCCTTCCACCACCGGCAACCGGCGGCTCCTCCTCCCTTGACCGGCGGCTTTTTGCTCCTCCACATGTCTCCTCCTCCTTCCTCCTCTTCTCCTCCCTTGGATCAAAAGACATGTGGTGGCTCCTCCACCCTCCATTCTCCACCTCCATGGATGGCCTCCACATGCATCCATCTCCACCACCCATCTCCACCCTCCCATGGCTATAAAAGGAGGAGCTCCTCCTCATTTGAAATCATCCCTCACTTGTAAAAAACACTTCTCTCTCTAAGTTATGTATTTGTAAAGTTTGGCTTTGGAAATAAAGGCTCCCTTGGCGCTTCAACGGTTGTAAGTAATTCTTAGTATTTATTCAACTGTTTTATTTCCTTAGTTATAATGTTTAGCGTGATGAATAGTAGCTAAACTAGTAGTTCGGTAGAAGGGGCACACTTGTATTATAAAATGTTTTAAGACTATTAACTTAGTGTCTAGTCTTAGTATTCAAAACTTGTTCTATGTGCCATATATCAAGTCAGAGTTTCCAAGGTTGAGTGGAAGCTGTCACAAGCAAAGCTCTGCCGTGGAAATTCGTGATCATACTCGGTAAGTGGAAGCTGTCACAAGCAAAACTTACCGAGGAGTTCGACTTATCTAAAACACCACTTGGTCAAAAACGTAACTGGGAGATCAAGTGGATGCACTTACAGCTAAGATACTTCGAAAGGAGGAATTAGTTTTGCTTAGAACAAGTGTTGCTTTAAACGATGTTGCAAGTCTTGCTCTACGAAAGGGCCTCGATTCATCTTTGAATACTTAGATAATTCACTAAAGGTCAATGATAAACAGGATATAATACAAGGCCCCTGAAACCGAACATTTCTCTTTAATTATAAACTGTAATTTACTTTCCAGTATTAAAACCAACCAACCAACCAATCAATCAATCAATCACTTAGCTGGTAGCTTTAAAACCAACCAACCGACCTAAAACACGCTCTCTCGCTGGACAACCCCCTCAAAGAACATCTATTCCCCTGATTCCCTTGGGTTCGACCCCTACTTACCAAGTACTACCCAGTAGTATAGTTGCGAGTAGCGGACTATTATAAATTTATTCTTGACGTTTGCACATAACGACTGTGCATCCATCAAGGATATCATAGTTAAGTATTTGAAAAGTAAAGGTTTTGTAAGACAGGAAAAGTAAAGGCTTTGAAAGTAAAGACAAGGAAAGTAAAGTTTTTGAAAGTAAAGACAAGGAAAGTAAAATTGCAGTTTTGAAAGACAGGAAAGTAAAAGCTTTGAAAGTAAAAGACAGTAAAGGAAAGGGGTGAGTACTTCAAGAACCGACAAGAGTACTCGAGAATAAAGAAAAGCTTGAGTACTCAAGAACCGACAAGAGTACTCAAGACCGAATTATAATAATCAAGAACCAACAGGAGTATTATATATTGAAAACCAAACTTACAAATGCCAAACTTTCTAGAGAGATAAGTGTTTATGGATTGTGGGATGATTTCAAGTGAAGGGGAGAGGCTCTATTTATAGCCATGGAGGATGGAGGAGAAGATGACACTTGGCACAAGATGATTGGAGGAGCAAGGATGTGGAGGAGGAGGGGACAAGTGGCAAGCTCCCATGGTGAGCTCAAAACCGCCGGTGGCTTTGTGAGGGAGAGGAGGAGCCTCCCATGTGGAGGAGAAGGAGAGGTGTGAGTGCTTTGAGATCTTTTCCTCCCAAAAAGCCATCGGTTGGATCCTAACTCCAAGTTACCCTTTAGTTGCCTCTTCGGTTGCCCTTCGGTTGGATTTGTTTTGAGTAATTCAATGTCAGGATCTTGAGATTTCTGCATTCAGCGTCTGATCGTGACCTTGGACTGACTCGTAATATCTTTTCAGCGTAAAATCCTCTCCTTAGCATGTATTCTCTCTAGAGTCCAAAATACCCTGTAGAAATATATCGGAACTAACAAGCAAAAGTTAAATAGACAAAAGGTCTAATTTAATGGGTTTAACTGTGTTTATGATTCGTATAATTATGGTCCATCAGATCACCCCACACTTTTAGTTGTTCGTCCCGAACAATGCTATTAAAGGGCGGCACATTAAGTTTGGTTTTAAAATATGAAAATTAGACTGTGGGACTCGATTTATCCTAATTCATGCATTACTTACTTATTACCAAATTGAACTGTGTAAATAAATAGAAGAAACTTGATACGTGTACCTTCGTGCTGAGATGCAAATTATTCTGGATGTTTCGGGAGATAGCCCTTTTTAGGCTCCTGGACTACAATCTTGGAATCGTCTCGCACTATATGGTTTCTTTGTAGCTTTCTCTAGCACGTGATTCGGTTCGGGTTTCAATGGTTTGGTCTTTGATTTTCTTTTGGCGAGGGACATCTTTTGTAGTGAATCGGCCTTTGGCCTTTGATTTGACTCTTTGAGTACTTCACTTTTTGTTCGGTTAAAACCTTCACAATTTTGGGCCTTTGGCCTCTTGATTTGCTTCTTCGAGCTTTTGCCTTTTTGTGGCTTGCTAGTCCATTTTCTCAAGCCTTTTTGGGTGGTCCAATCATCGCCTGCAAGCCTATGGAAATACCTCCCCGCTCCTCTCATCCTTGCCGTTTTGCGCGGGTCAAGATGAGGGTCGCTCATCTATTTTCTCGGCTACTTTGACTAGAGATAGGACGGTCTGATTCCCGTCCTCGCCTTTTTTTCTTTTTGCATAAACACTGCATGGCGGAGATGACTTCAATCTTCACTGAAACCCGAAGTGCAGCCTCCACTGACTTCAAAAACCATATAGTTAGATTCGATCCTTCGATTGCTTGCCAAGCCTCTCTAGGGCAGTTTATGTCAACTCCACATCCCTAGTTTATCTCAGCACAAAGGGACAAATGAGAAGTTACGTTCTAAGTTTTTAGACAGTTGAATTTTCACAAGGTAAATGCATGAATTTTAGATCTATCTTTTTCACATTCTCAAGTTCATATTTTCAAAAAGATAATATTAAAAAAGAGAAAAGAAAAACATGTTATGTACACAGGTGGTTCTCACCCCCACACTTTTGAACGAAGGCGTGCCTTTCAGCAAGACTTAGTTCAAAAGCCATGCAAGCAGATGTTATATGAGAAGGAAATGACATTAAGGAAAAGGGAAGAACAGAACTCCCTTTAAAGTGTCGAGTGAACGACATGGCATCAGGCTGGATAATCGAGGGAGTTTGACTGGGGCCTTGAACTCTCAGCGCAGGCCCGGTAACTCACGGAAGCTGCCTGGCTGATCCAGTCTTGCTCCTAAAATCGATTCCTGAATAGTCATTTCTTCTATGCACCAAGTGGGTGAGAGCGACTTATTGGAAAAAAAACTAAAATGACAGAAAATAAATGACAGAAAGTAAGATAGGTGTCGGGTTACCTCCCGACCAGTGCCTTTATTTAACGTCGTTTGCTCCACAGTACCTCGTTCCTGGATCACTGGTTTGGATCCCATGGGTGGCTCAGGTCATATTTCTTTATTGTGCCGACCTTGATTCTGGCTGTGACTCTTCCTGAGTTTTTGGCTGATGACGGGCTTGGGTCCAGTTCCCATGGTTCTGATGGTTTCTCCTTCCAACGTCTCTGAGAAGGCGAGGGACCTTTCACTATTAGTTTCTTGAACTGGGTTTTCTTCTGTTTAGGGCTGCCTTGTCCAGTTATGGCGAAAACATGCTCCATTGAGGAGTGGTTCTGCTCATGCCCTTTTCCCATTCTCCTTTCAGCCTCTTCAGGGATCACATAGTTTTTGGTGGTGTTTTGGACTTCTTCCATTGCTGACACGGCATTCAGTTCCCATGAGGGTTTTTCCTCGTTGCTCCCGATACTTTCTATATCCCAGTCTTCTGATGGCTCGGAAGTCTCTTCTGATGGCTCGGAAGTTTCTTCTGATGGCTCGGGAGTTTCTTCTTCGTCTGTCTCTGGACCAGCTTCTTCTATCTGCATTCCTCTGTCAGCTTGGGGTATTCATTTTGTTGCTGCGGCCAGGTCATTTATAACATCCCATATTTGAGTCAGGGATAAGTGCATGGCTGATCCTCCCACTGCGTCATTGATCCTTGAGAACTCATCTGCCCTCATCCCACAAAGGAATTTTTGAAGAAGAAACACCTCCGTGAATCCATGGTGCGGGCAGCTTGAGATGATGGTGTCATAGTTCGTGTAGTATTCGTCCAAAGTCTCATCCCGGGATTGTTGAAGGCACATGATCTTCTCATGGGTTTGTTGTCGTAAGGATGGAGGGGAGAATTCTTTCAAGAATGGAACGCTGAGGTCCACAAAATGTACTGCACTACTAGCAGTTGATGTGTAATACCAGATTGTCGCAAAATCAGTTAGAGAGAATTTGAAGCATTTAAGCTTAAATTCCTCTAACATTTCATTTTCAGGTTTTATGTGGCAGCAAACGTGGTGAAAGTTTCGGCAGTGTTGTACTGGGTCTTCTCCATCCGTACCTCCGAACAGGGGAAGATGTCTTGTTGCACATGCATACGTATTGGGTAGCGTCATGAGGACATGAGAAGGGGAGGGAAAGAACAACTTATCCGACGGCTAATTCACCGGCAACGGTGCCAATTTTGACAGAGCACAGTCGTCGTGTGCTAAGGCAAGAATAAATTTATAGTCCGCTACTCGTGACCTTACTACTGGGTAGCAAGTGGTAAGTAGGAGTCGAACCCAAGGGAATTAGGGGGATAAGTTATTCTTTGAGGGAATCGTGCAGCGAGGGAGCGTGTTTTAGGTTGATTGAGGTTTTAGTGCGGAAAAGTAAGTGATTGGTTGGTTGGTTTTGGTTTTTAGTGCAGAAAAGTAAATGATTGGTTGGTTGGTTTTGGTTTTTAGTGCGGAAAAGTAAATGATTGGTTGGTTGGTTTTGGTTTTTAGTGCGGAAAAGTCAATGACAGAAAAGTAAAGTACTGAAAATAAAAGTAGAAGACTTACAGCGGGTGATGCGTGATTGGCAAGTCCTCCGGAAGGTGAGCAGTTGATAGAGCAGTTTATACTAAGAAAGTAAATGCAGGTGGTGTTTGAATCTAAGGAAAGATTCGGTTTCAGGGGCCTTGTATCATAATCCGTTTATCATTGACCGCTGACGGGAGCGTCGGTTGCACTGTCGTTAGGGTGCAATGCGTCTCGTACAAATAAATTTATAATGTCCACTACTCGCGACTTAACTACTGGGTAGTAAGGGCAAGTAGGGGTCGAACCCAAGGGAATTAGGGGGATAGATTGTTCGTTACGGCTTACACGGTGCGTGATTTTAGGTCGAGTGTGGACTTACTGCTAATTACTAAACTACTGTTTTTGGGTTTTTTTGTGCGGAAAGTAAATACAGAAAATAAATACTGAAATTAAATACAGAAAATAAAGGAGTTGAGGGTTAGAAGACTTACAGTGGGTGATGCGTGATTGTTGATTCCTCTGGTATGTGAGTGGTTGGTGGTTGTGTTTGATTGAGCAGTTATACTAGGAAATTAAATACAGGGGGTGTTTGCAATTGAAAGAGCGTATTCGGTTTCAGGTATTCTTGTATTATCACATGTTTATTAGTTTAGTAAATCTTCTAAGTATTCAAACGATGAATCGAGGCTAGCGATAGCTCAAGACTTGCAACATCGGCTAAATCACACTTGTTCTATTTAGACTAGCGCCAGTACCAGTTAGGTACGCTAGTCTATGTGCATCCACCTGCTCTCCTGTTACGGTTTCCCATAATGGTTTTTTAAATATAGTCGACCTCTTTCAGATAGCTTTGTCTGTTACGACCTCCCCTATCCGGGTGTGATCACGAATATCTTAAGGAAGAACTTACGAAGTTGGACCCCTAATGGTCACATTCCCAAAATCGTTCACTCTACCTTAGAGACATTCTGACTTTTATATGGCACATAGAACAAGTATTGAATACTAAGAAAATAAACTAAGCTAATTAAACATTAAATAATATAAGATTATACCTTCCGCCGAATGAGGAGTTTAGCCTCGCCTGTCCATGGAGGAGGGCGCCTAGCCAAATATCGTAACTTTATTGATCCAAACCAACTTACAAAATATTACAAAATGTAGAGAGATAAGTGATTGTGTATGGAATGGTTTTTTGGATGATAAAATGAGGAGGGGTGAGCCTCCTTTTATAGGAGAAATGGGAGGAAATGGAGGGCTAGGATTCATTTGATCCAAGGGTGGAGAATGAGGCATGGATGAGCCAAGGAGGCGCCGCCACTTGGCGGCGGAGGAGTGGTGGAGGAGCAGCCGCCGGTGGGTAGTTGTGGTGGAGGAGCAAATGGTGGTGGAAGCCACCTCCCAAGCAAGTCATCAAGTCATCCAAGGAGGAGAGAGGAGGAACATGTGGTGGAGGAGCCACCACATGGCGGCGGCTCATTGGGCGGAGGAGAGCCGGTCATCCATGGAGGAGGAGGGAGGAGCCTCCGGTGGTGGGTGGTGGTTTTGGGGTGGTTTTCCTCTTTGGCCACCTCTTCTCCAAGTCACAAGTCATCTTGCCCATATGTGAGTTTTGTACAGTTTTGCACTGTCTTTTCACAAAACTGTCAGTGTAATTTGGCACTGGATTGACTTGATTCCATCTCTGCACAATTTGTGATGAGTGATTCATCGTCAGGATCCTTGATATTTCTTCAGTCGGCATATGATCTTGACCTTGAATCGACTCCTTATATCTTTTCTGTGCTAAAAGCCTCTCCTTAACGTGTTTTCACTTTAATCTCTAAAATGCCCTGTGGAAATATATCGGGACTAACAAGTGGATGTTAGACAGACAAACAGTCTAACTTGGGGGGTTTATCTGTGTTTTTGATTCGTATAATTGTGGTCCATCAAATCACCCCCCACTTTTAGTTGTTCGTCCCGAACAATGCTTTATATGGGCGTCACTATGTAAGTTGGTTTGAAGTATGAAATTAAGTTTGCGGTACTCGATTTCTCCTAATTCATGCATTACTACTTATAGCCAATTTAAACTATAAAAATAATTAGAAGTAACTTGATACGTGTACCTTCGTGCCGAGATGCGAATTATTCCGGATGTTTCGGGAGATAGCCCTTTTTAGGCTCTTGGACTACACCCTCGGGACCGTCTCGCACTATATGGTTTTCTTGTAGCTTTCTCTAGCACGTGATTCGATTCGGGTTTCAGTGAGTTGAGCCTTTTTGATTTTCTTTTTTCTACTTTGGCGAGGGACTAGCTTTTTTTGTAGTGATTCTGCCTCTGTCTTTTTGAGTGCTTCACTTTTGCTCGGTTAAAACCTTCACAATTTTTTGGGCCTTAGGCCTCTTTTGATTTTCTTCTTTGAGTTTTTTGCTCCTTTGTGACTTGCTAGTCCATTTTGTCAGCCTTCTTGGGAGGTCCAATCATCGCCCGCAAGCCTATGGAAATACCTCCCCTCTCCTCTCGTCTTCGTCGTTTCGCGCGGGTCAAGATGAGGGTCGCTCATTTATTTTCTCGGCTATTTTGACTAGAGAGAGGACGGTCTGATTCCCGTCCTCGCCTTTGCATAGATGCTTCCTGGTGGAGTTTGACTCAATTGTTCACTGAAAATCCGAAGTGCAGCCTCCACTGACTTCGAAAACCATATAGTTTGATTTGATCCTTTAAGTGCTTGCCAAGCCTCTCTAGGGCAATTTCTATCAACTCCACATCCCTAGGTTATCTCAACACAAAGGGACAAATGAAAAGTTACATTCTAAGTTTTTAAACAGTTTGCCTTTTCATAAGGTTGATGCATGAATCATGATCTATCTTTTTCACATTCTTAAGTTCATACTTTCAAAAAGATACCTTTTTTTTTTAAAGAAAAAACATGCATTGGTTCTCACCCCCCCACTTTTGAACGAAGGCAAGCCTTAGTTCAAAAGTCATGCAAATATATATAGGAGAAGGAAATGACTTTAGGAAAAAAGAAGAGCAGAACTCCCTTTAAGGTGTCGAGTGAACGACATGGCATGAGGCTGGATAATCGAGGGAGTTCGGCTGGGGCCTTAAACTCTCAGCGCAGGCCCGGTAAATTCACGGAAGCTGCCTGGCTGATCTGATCCTTGCTCTGAAACTTAATTCCTACATGTAAGACATTTCTTCTGGACAAAAAGATGGGTGAGGGCGCTTATTGAAAATTAAAATGACAGAAAGTAAGATAGTGTCGGGTTACCTCCCGACTAGTGCACTTGTTTAACGTCGTTGGCTCGACAGTACCTCGTTCTGGATCATTGGTTGGGATCCCATGGGTGGCTTAGGTCGAATTTCTTGATTCCACCGACCTTGATTCTTGCGGTGAGTCTTCCTGATTTTTGAGCAGATGACTGGTTGGGGTCCCGTTCCCCTTGTACTGGTGGTGCCTCCTTCCAACGTCTCAGGGAAGGTGAGGGACCTTTTACTACCAACTTCTTGAACCGGGTTTTCTGGTGTTCAGGGCTGGCTTGTCCGGTTATGGCGTAACAATGCTCTATTGGAGAATTATTCTGCATAGGCCCTTTTCCCATCCTCTTTTCAGCCTCTTCTTTGATCACATGGTTTTCAGCGATTTGCCTATTGATCGAGGGGAAAAGTCGGGAAGCTTGCATCTTAAGGCTCGATTCTGCCTCGTCGTGTTTGTTTGTGATGCTAGCTGGGTATGGTTCTGGCAGCATGTTAGCGGTATTCTGGACTTTTTCTATTGCTGACACCTCATTGTTACTCCCGATACTTTCTATGTCTGACTCTTCAGATGGTTCAGGAGTTACTTCTGACGGCTCGGTAGTTTCTTCGTGATCAGCCTCAGGGTCAGCTTCTTCTGTTTGCATTTCTTCGTCAGTTTGGGATGTTCGTTCTGTGACTGCAGCCAGGCCAATTATAAGGTTCCACATGCTCGCAATGGTGAAGTTCTCGGCTGATCTTCTCATTGCTTCGTTTACTCTTCCCAGCTCTTCGGATCTCATCCCACGAAGAAATTTTTGGAGAAGAACTTTCTTTGAGAATCCATGGTGCGGGCAGCTTGAGACGATGGCATCGTAGTTCATGTAGTATTCGTCCAAGGTCTCATCCCGGGATTGTTGAAGGTTCAGGATTTTCTCGCGGGTTTCTCGGCGTAAGGATGGTGGGGAGAATTCTCTTAGGAATGGTGCGCAGATGTCCACGAAACGTGCTGCACTACTAGCGGGTGATGTGTAATACCAAATTGTTGCGAAATCCGTTAGAGAGAATTTAAAGCATTTAAGCTTAAATTCCTCTAACGTTTCATTCTCAGGTTTTATGTGGCAGCAAACGTAGTGAAAGCTTCGACAGTGTAGTACTGGATCTTCTGCATCCGTTCCTTTGAACAGTGGAAGGTGCCGTGTTGTCCATGCATACGAGGGTGGTTGAGTCATGAGGTCATGTGAGGTGAAGAACAACTATCCGATGGCTAATTCCCCGGCAACGGCGCCAATTTGACGGGAGCGTCGGTTGCACTGTCGTTAGGGTGCAATGCGTCTCGTACAAATAAATTTATAATGTCCACTACTCGCGACTTAACTACTGGGTAGTAAGGGTAAGTAGGGGTCGAACCCAAGGGAATTAGGGGGATAGATTGTTCGTTACGGCTTACACGGTGCGTGATTTTAGGTCGAGTGTGGACTTACTGCTAATTACTAAACTACTGTTTTTGGGTTTTTTTGTGCGGAAAGTAAATACAGAAAATAAATACTGAAATTAAATACAGAAAATAAAGGAGTTGAGGGTTAGAAGACTTACAGTGGGTGATGCGTGATTGTTGATTCCTCCGGTATGTGAGTGGTTGGTGGTTGTGTTTGATTGAGCAGTTATACTAGGAAATTAAATACAGGGGGTGTTTGCAATTGAAAGAGCGTATTCGGTTTCAGGTATTCTTGTATTATCACATGTTTATTAGTTTAGTAAATCTTCTAAGTATTCAAACGATGAATCGAGGCTAGCGATAGCTCAAGACTTGCAACATCGGCTAAATCACACTTGTTCTATTTAGACTAGCGCCAGTACCAGTTAGGTACGCTAGTCTATGTGCATCCACCTGCTCTCCTGTTACGGTTTCCCATAATGGTTTTTTAAATATAGTCGACCTCTTTCAGATAGCTTTGTCTGTTACGACCTCCCCTATCCGGGTGTGATCACGAATATCTTAAGGAAGAACTTACGAAGTTGGACCCCTAATGGTCACATTCCCAAAATCGTTCACTCTACCTTAGAGACATTCTGACTTTTATATGGCACATAGAACAAGTATTGAATACTAAGAAAATAAACTAAGCTAATTAAACATTAAATAATACAAGATTATACCTTCCGCCGAATGAGGAGTTTAGCCTCGCCTGTCCATGGAGGAGGGCGCCTAGCCAAATATCGTAACTTTATTGATCCAAACCAACTTACAAAATATTACAAAATGTAGAGAGATAAGTGATTGTGTATGGAATGGTTTTTTGGATGATAAAATGAGGAGGGGTGAGCCTCCTTTTATAGGAGAAATGGGAGGAAATGGAGGGCTAGGATTCATTTGATCCAAGGGTGGAGAATGAGGCATGGATGAGCCAAGGAGGCGCCGCCACTTGGCGGCGGAGGAGTGGTGGAGGAGCAGCCGCCGGTGGGTGGTTGTGGTGGAGGAGCAAATGGTGGTGGAAGCCACCTCCCAAGCAAGTCATCAAGTCATCCAAGGAGGAGAGAGGAGGAACATGTGGTGGAGGAGCCACCACATGGCGGCGGCTCATTGGGCGGAGGAGAGCCGGTCATCCATGGAGGAGGAGGGAGGAGCCGCTGGTGGTGGGTGGTGGTTTTGGGGTGGTTTTCCTCTTTGGCCACCTCTTCTCCAAGTCACAAGTCATCTTGCCCATATGTGAGTTTTGTACAGTTTTGCACTGTCTTTTCACAAAACTGTCAGTGTAATTTGGCACTGGATTGACTTGATTCCATCTCTGCACAATTTGTGATGAGTGATTCATCGTCAGGATCCTTGATATTTCTTCAGTCGGCATATGATCTTGACCTTGAATCGACTCCTTATATCTTTTCTGTGCTAAAAGCCTCTCCTTAACGTGTTTTCACTTTAATCTCTAAAATGCCCTGTGGAAATATATCGGGACTAACAAGTGGATGTTAGACAGACAAACAGTCTAACTTGGGGGGTTTATCTGTGTTTTTGATTCGTATAATTGTGGTCCATCAACCGCTAATGACCATACTAAGTGTTCAAAAGTGAATCGAGGCTATTCCTAGCACAAGACTTGCCACACCGACTAGTCTTTTGCAAGACGTAGTACTCTTGTCTAATATGTGCATCCATTTGACCATCATTCCTGATAAATCAAATGGTTTTTGGAAGAGGTTGATCTCCACAAATAAGCTGTGCTCTTCCGAGCCTCCACTTATCCACGGAGGTCGTGAGTTCATGATAGAGCTTTGCTCTTCCGAGCATCCACTCTACCAATGAAGTTCTGACCTAATATTAGGCACTTAGAACAAGTTGAGCACAAAGAGGCATTAAGAAAAGGGTCTAAAACATTTTATGACACAAATACACCCCTTCAACCGAATGAAGGGTTTAGCTACGATTATCCATGGAAGAGGATATCATAGTTAAGTATTTGAAAAGTAAAGGTTTTGTAAGACAGGAAAAGTAAAGGCTTTGAAAGTAAAGACAAGGAAAGTAAAGTTTTTGAAAGTAAAGACAAGGAAAGTAAAATTGCAGTTTTGAAAGACAGGAAAGTAAAAGCTTTGAAAGTAAAAGACAGTAAAGGAAAGGGGTGAGTACTTCAAGAACCGACAAGAGTACTCGAGAATAAAGAAAAGCTTGAGTACTCAAGAACCGACAAGAGTACTCAAGACCAAACTATAATACTCAAGAACCAACAGGAGTATTATATATTGAAAACCAAACTTACAAATACCAAACTTTCTAGAGAGAGAAGTGTTTATGGATTGTGGGATGATTTCAAGTGAAGGGGAGAGGCTCTATTTATAGCCATGGAGGATGGAGGAGAAGATGACACTTGGCACAAGATGATTGGAGGAGCAAGGATGTGGAGGAGGAGGGGACAAGTGGCAAGCTCCCATGGTGAGCTCAAAGCCGCCGACGGCTTTGTGAGGGAGAGGAGGAGCCGCCCATGTGGAGGAGAAGGAGAGGTGTGAGTGCTTTGAGATCTTTTCCTCCCAAAAAGCCATCGGTTGGATCCTAACTCCCAGTTGCCTTTTAGTTGCCTCTTCGGTTGCCCTTCGGTTGGATTTGTTTTGAGTAATTCAATGTCAGGATCTTGAGATTTCTGCATTCAGCGTCTGATCGTGACTTTGGACTGACTCGTAATATCTTTTCAGCGTAAAATCCTCTCCTTAGCGTGTATTCTCTCTAGAGTCCAAAATACCCTGTAGAAATATATCGGAACTAACAAGCAAAAGTTAAATAGACAAAAGGTCTAATTTAGTGGGTTTAACTTTGTTTATGATTCGTATAATTATGGTCCATCACCTCTCTAGGGCATTTTATATCAACTCCACATCCCCTGTATATCTCAGCACAAAGGGACAATTAAGAAGTTACATCCTCAAGTTTTTATACAGTTGAGATTTCACAAGGTAAATGCTTGAATTTAGATCTATCTTTTTCACATTCTCAAGTTCTTATTTTCAAAAAGATAATATTAAGGGAAAAGGAAAAAGAAAGCATGTTAAACTAATTATGTGCAAAGGCAGTTCTCACCCCACACTTTTGAACGAAGGCGTGCCTTTACGCATGACTTAGTTCAAAAGCCGATTGCAAGCAAATATTTACAAGAGAAGGAAATGATATAAGGAAAAGGGAAGAACTGAACTCCCTTTACGGTGTCATTGCATGTCGAGGACATGCAAGCAAATGACATGGCTTGGAGCGGAATAATCGAGGGAGTTCGGGTTGGGGCCTTGAACTCTTGGCGCTCCCCAAAGCTGAATCCTATACAAGTAGTCATTCCTTCTATACAAAAATGGGTGAGAGCGACTGACAAGGTAAAAACTAAATGACAGAAATTAAAATGACTGAAAATAAGATAGATGTCGGGTTACCTCTCGACCAGTGCCTTTGTTTAACGTCGTTGGCTCGACGATTGGGGATCACAAGTTTGGATCCCATGGGCGGTTCAGGTCGAACTTTGCTACGGCTCCTGCATTGATTCTTGCCTTGACTTTCCCCGAGTTCTTGTGGGATGATGAGCTCGGGTCAGGACTCCATTGTTCCGGTGGTTTTTCCTTCCAACACCTCTGAGAAGGCGAGGGACCCTTAACCACAGTCGCTGGTCTTTTGAGTCGGGCTCCTTTGTGTTTATGGCTGCTTTGTCTAGTGTTGGCGAGAAAATGTTCCATCAAGGAGTCGTTCTGCTCAGGCCCTTCCTCCATCCTTCTTTCATGCTCTCCACTGATCACATAGTTTTCTGCGATTTGCATATTGGTCAAAGGGAAAAGTTGCGAGGCTTCCATTATAAGGGCTGGTTCCATATTGGTCAGCTCATCCATGAGGACCTGTTCTTGGTTGGTTTCTTCAGCTGCTTCGGTGATGAAGGCAGGGTTTGTTTTGGGCAGCTCGCTAGTGGCGACCTGAACTTCCTTTTTTGCCGGCTCGGTAGTGAGCTCCCATGAGGCTTCTTCTTCGTCCTTCACTAAATTGGTTTCCGGCTCTAGGTCTTCTGATGGTTCGGGGGTGATCTCCCACGAAGGTTCCTCCTCTGTGCTTCCTGTTTCTGATTCGTCCCTCATGGCCTCAGCAATGTCTTCCCTACTCCTCTCTAGATTAGCTTCCACCATCTGTGCTCTATGATCAGCTTGGTGCCTTGGCCTTCGTTTTGTAGCTTCGGCCAAGTCATCTATGAGATTCCACATTTCAGTCATGGTCAAATGTATGGCCGATCCTCCCACTGCATCATTAATCCTTGATTGCTGAACTGCCCTCATTCCACAAAGAAATTTTTGAAGAAGGAACACTTCCGTGAATCCATGGTGCGGGCAGCACGAAACAACTATATCAAAGTATGTATAATACTCATCCAGTGTCTCGTCCCGGGATTGTTGAAGGCAGATGATCTTCTCGCGGGTGTCATGTCGTAAGGATGGCGGGGAGAATTCTTTTAGGAATTGGGCACGAAGATCCACATAATAGCCTGCACAACTAGCAGTTGATGAGTAATACCAGATTACAGCAAAGTCAGTTAGAGAGTGTTTAAAACATTCCAGTTTAAACCCTTCTATCGTTTCATTTTCAGGTTTCATGTGTCTGCAAATGGCGTTAAAATGTTGGCAATGTATTACAGGGTCCTCTCCGATGGTACCTCCAAACTGGGGGAGATACCGAATCATCCATGCATACATAGTGGAAAATGAAATAAAAATAAAAAATGAAAAGAAAAGAACAACTAGTCTGATAGCTAATTCCTCGGTAACGGCGCCAATTTTTGACGGATGCACAGTCGTCGTGTGCAAAAGCAAAAGATAAATCTATAAGTCCGCTACTCGTGACTTCACTATTGGGTAGCAAAGCGGTAAGTAGGGGTCAAACCCAAGGGAATTAGTGGACAGTTGTTCTTTAAGGGATTTGTACAAAAATGTAAGTGCGATTGGGGTTAGTTGTGGTTTTAGTACTGAAAGTAAATTGCTGGAAAGTAAATGACTGAAAATAAAGTGCTGAAAGTAAAGTGCTGGAAAGTAAAGGACTGAAAGTAAAGTGCGGAAAGTAAATGACTGAAAAGTAAAGTGCGGAAAGTAAATGACTGAAAAGTAAAGTGCGGAAAGTAAATTGCGTAAAGTAAATACTGAAAGTAAAGTGCTGGAACAGTCGAGTTCAATGTCAACCACAAACACACCTTTGGCACTGGCCGCACGCTATATTTCAAGCGTGATGCGTGCCAACGTTATGTTGGATTGACGTTGAACAAGTCTGTAGTAAGCGTACGGAAATGTAAAGTGCTGAAAATAAAGTGCATAAAAGTAAATTGCTGGAACAGTCGAATTCAATATCAACTGATCAATATACTTTTGGTACTAGCCGCACGCTATAAGCGTAATGCGTACCAAAGATATATTGGGTTAATATTGAAAGCGTCTGTAGTAAGCGTACTGAAATGTAAAGACTGAAAGTAAATGTGCAGAAAGTAAAGTACTGAAAGTAAATGTGCGGAAAAGTAAATGTTAGGTGCTGAAAGTAAAGTTAGTTGCGGAAAGTAAAGTACTAAAAGTAAATGTTAGTTACTGAAAGTAAAGCAGTTGATATTGAGACTGAAAGTAAAGTGACAGGTTGTGTTCCGATTAATGGAAAGATTTGGTTTTAGGGGCCTTGTATCATTGTCCGTTCATCATCGACCTCTAATGATCGTTCTAAGTGTTCAAAGATGTATCAAGGCCATTTCTAGCACTTGACTTGCCACACCGTCTAGTCCTTTTCAAGACATAGAATACTTGTTCTATATAGGCTAATTCCTCCTTTCGAAGTATCTTAGCCCATGTGCATCCACTTGATCAGTCATTTCCGATCAACCAAGTGGTGTTTTAAAGAGGTTGAACTCTATGGAAAAGCTTTGCTCTTTCGAGCCTCCACTTAACCACGTATGTTCACGAACCCCATGGAAGAGTTTTGCTCTTTCGAGCCTCCACTCAACCAATAGTGTCCTAACCTAGTATAAGGCACATAGAACAAGTTTGAACATAATAGAAGCGTTAAGAAAAGGGTCTAAAATGTTTGCATGATACAAGCACACCCCTTCAACCGAATGAAGGGTTTAGCTACGAATATCCATAGAGGTGGATACCATAGCTAAGTGCTTGGAAAAGTAAAGGTTTTGGTTTTGAAAACAAAGACAAGAAAGTAAGGTTTTGGAAAGTAAAACCCAAGAACAAACTTGAGCACTCAAGAACCAACAAGAGTACTCAAGATTCAAAGCAAAATAAAGACAAGAAAGTAAAAGAGGGCTCACGGTTTTGGACAAAGAAAATGAAGAACAAACTCAAACTTCACTCAAGAACTCTCAAGAACAAGAGAGAAGGTAGAGCTTTTGATATCAAAACACAAGTGTTTACAAGGATTTGTGGTATGGATTTTAGAGAGATTCTCTACCTAAGTTACAAGTGATGTTGATTCAAGGAGGGGAAGCCTCCTTTTATAGCCAAATGTGGTGGTTGGAGGAGTGAGTGGAATGAGATATTTCCTCCTCCAACCGCCTCTAGTCCTCTCATAAGTCCGGTTGGCCTTGGTTGCTCTTTGGTTGCTCTTCGGTTGGAGTTTGGATGAGCCAAAGGGTGCACTTGCCTTGCACATGGGTGGCTAGAACATGGGATGTGCCAAAGGGCAACTACATGAGCTTGGTTGAGGCTTGGGAAAGTTTGGTTGAGGTATGGTTTCAAACTAAAAGACAAACTGATGTGAATAGTATAACCTAACCGGGAATTAAGTAGTTTGGTTGGACTTCGCTGGAGTTTGACCGGAGTTGGGCTAAAATGACCGGAGCAAGGTGGTGGTTGGATTTGGCTTGATCGGAGCATCGCCGGAAGTTGATTGGACCATGGCCGGAATTTTGGCCGGAGCTGCCGAAATTTTGGCCGGCGGTCCTTGGCTCTTGGAATGCTGATTTGGATTGCTGATGGAATTCTAAGCCTAATGGTCGAAGTCGTTTTGCTGGAATCTGTTCAGGGCCTCGCCGGGCCTGGTTGGAAGTTCTGGTCGGACGCAGGCCTCGGGCGCGGACCCGGTTTTCTCGGTTGCGGGCCTCGGGGGCTCTCGGCGTGGGTCTCGGCACGGGTCTCGGCGCTCTCGGCACTTGGGTCTCGGCGCTCTCGGCACGGGCGCTCGGTGCTCTCGGCACGGGCGCTCGGTGCTCTCGGCACGGGCGCTCGGCGCTGGTTCTCGGACGTTCCTGGGACGCGTCCCGGCTCTCTCGGCACTCGACCCGGCTCTCTCGGCACTCAGCTCGGTACTCTCGGCAGGGACCTGCGGTCCTCGGTATGGGCTCCCGGGCGCGTCCGACATTTCTAGGACGCGGCCCGATATTTCTCGGCCCCGGCTGGGCTCTTCGGTCCTCGACTTGACTTGTAATCCATTTTTGGTTTAAGAACCCTCTTTTTAGCTCGTTTCTTCTCTAAACCTCAAAATAGCCTGTATAACAAAAGTGGAACTAACAAGTAAACGTTGTTAAGACAAAGTGTCTAATTTGATGGGTTTAACTATCTTAATGAATCATATAAATATGGTCCATCAATTACCTTTCCCGGAATACTTTGGGTTATAACCTAAACTAGAGTAACCACACTTAGAAACTTGAGATTTGATTATTAGCAGTCAATGACAAACGTGTCACAATAGAAACCCTAAGCTGAATGCTTTCTCTGATTGAAATCTTCGTTGTTCTTTTCTCTCGCGCTTTTACAATACTTGCTCACAAACCCCCCCCCCCTTTTTTATTTGTTTACAGTTACAACTTCAACAACTAGCTCTCTAGGGTTCGACCCTACTTGCCGCTTTACTAGTTCATAGTAGGAGATTATAAATTTAAGTTTGACGCGTCAGACGACGCGCGTCACTGGGCTTCCTCATTCTCTTCTTGGGTCATCGTCTCCGCAAAATCCTTTTCACCATCCAGTGCATTTATCACCTTCATCTGAACCAGGATTGCCCGCATACGCTAACGCCATAATCCGAAGTCACCATGGCCATCAAATCTGTCAAGCTCTATCTTCATCGAACCCATCACTTCAATCTGTGGGCTCTGATACCAATTGTAGAGTTGCGGACGCCAATCAAAACTTGAAATGATGAATCAAAACAAAACACGAACGAATGACACAAAGATTTACCCTGATTCGGGACCCTGTGTCCCTACTCTAGCACCAAAATGAGGACGTTTATTAAGCTTTCAAAACAATTAATACAGTACAATGAATCTGAGGACTAATGCGACGCTAATACAATTGAACAATGTGAACAATTTTGTCAGAATTGCAAAGCCCTAATTCTCGATCTCAAGAACCCTAAATCGATTTTGTAGAGAATTCTAGTATCTGTCCCATGCGTATCAGCCAGCTTATATCCTTTGATGAGACGATGTCGTGAGGGGAAAGGGATCTTTCCAGACGATGTCGTTCCATTTAGGCTAGTATCCAATAACTAAAACGCAAAGCTGAAGGCTCGGACGACGTCGTCTAGCCCAGAGTCAAGATACCAATAACAGATTAACTATCTTTCCCTCCTTTATGCCCTGCACTGATCAAACTGATTATATACCACTGAAATCCACATTCCACAAGCTCCATAAAATAACCCAGCAATTCAAGATCAAATTTACAATCTCCATTGTTTTATTGTCAATAATACAAGTTTGCTCTATTTTTAAGATGCACCACCACCAATAATTTGCTTCCGCGTAAAATACATATTTTGTTTTTCTTTTCTGGTCGAATTTGTGTATTATTTATACTATTTTCTTCAAGTCATCTATGTATATCGTCAATCGTGTCGTCATCACCCACTGAGTCGACATTCGCAGTTTTCATTCAAAGTTCACATTCACAATTCCCAATTTTATTCCAACTGGTAATTCCCAGTTCACAATCTTGAGCATGCCTCCTTCTCGACAGCATATGACCTCTTATTTTCAGTTCGGGTGCCTTCTTCTCTTCAGTTTAGACACCTTCTTCTCTTCAGTTTAGACACCTTCTTCTCGTTAGCAGAAGACATCTTCAACTCTCGCTTTGCAAATATCTTCCTCTCTCGCCTTCTTTTATTTATTAACACGTTCGCAGAAAACATTTGTAAGTAAGGTTTCACAAATTTCGGCAGTCTTCTTTGAGAAAAAGACTTGATTGGTAGTCACAACATAAGTTCTATAATTCCACACTTAAGTTGTTTGTCATCATTGGTTCTTTGAATAGATAAGAGATAGTATTAGATAGTAATATTTAGTAATATTATTATATTCAGTCAGTGTAGATTAATCTTTTAGCCTATTATTTGTTGACTATTATTTATTCGGTCAACATATCTATGTATTTTTATCGGGAAAAAAACATATCTATTTACTAAAGTGTTTTTTATATAAATATTGCATTTGCTAGAAATTGAACCCTAGCAAATGCAATATTTATATAAAAAAACACTTCAGTACATTAGGGAAAAGATAAATGTCATCGATTGATGTGGAGCAATTATATGGAGCATTTCAAGATTGTTCTTGAGACTGCCATATAGTTGAGAGTCTGTGCATAAGTGCATTGATAAAATTCCAGTTCTTAACAGTTTAGTGTTTTACATGATCGGGAAATCTCGATGATAAAATGGTTGAAGATCGTCACGGCTCTATTGATCTAATGTGGTGCGCTATCACTATTTTGTCACGTGTTCATTTTTTAAAGAGGAAAATTCTAATTGTTGTTCAATACTTCAATGATTGCGCATTAGCTAAAGTTTCTTTTTATTGTAGTTGACGTACTCATATTTTTGTCTTCAAGCTTAAGTATGTATATAATTTAGATGGTATAATTCTTAAGGTATGCTGGTCAACAATGTTTTAGGTTCAGTTCGATTCTCGGTGACTGCACTAATTTTTTTATTGGCTTCTGTTTCTTTTGTCTGACTCATATGCCTTCTGCTGTGACATCATGGAGGTGGTGTGCCGTCTCGACTTAATGGTGATAGTAGTGGGGGTAGATCCAGAAATATAGATAGGGAGTGACAACTGACAAACGAAAATGCATTACAGAACTAAATAAATTAGTGTTCTCCATTATGCAAATGATTGATTTGTTTTGGAATTTTAGTAGTTTTTTTAAGAATGAGTTGTCATTTTCATCTTTAAAAAAATTAGAAAAATTAAAGATTAGACATATTGTAAATGACTCGAAAATCACTTACAATTTGAACGTATTTGGGTCCTAGCCCTAAATCTCACTATCCACATCATCAAAAATTTAAACAACATGAAACCTAATTCTAAAAAACCACACAGATGGATCCAAAACACCGACTGCAATTCATAACAAAATATCATGAACTAAGTAAAAAAACAAGAAAATAACATGAATAGATTAGAGGGACGGACAGGTAATTATTTACATAACAATTTTATATCATTAATTACACTCTATAAACTTTAGATTAAGTATAATGAGAAAGGATCAGATGCAAAACTCATATTCTTGTAAAAAATACAAAATAATCACATCCCTTGATTTTATGAGTTTGATGGATGAGATTAATTGAAAATTAATATGTATAAAATCAAATTGATATTAGAGTAGGGGTAAATATGGTATAAATCTCTCTCTCCTCCTCTCAATGAAACAAATTCAGATCTGAAATCTCCATTGACATTGCTCAAAGCATGGGTAGTAATTTCAGGAACCAACTGTTCCATCATCGAGGCACCACCACCAGTCTGCTTATCGAGCACCATAGACCCGCCACCACCACCTCTGTCGTGCACAGTGCCACTTCCAGAACCGTTTAACAAAGATTCACAACTGGTCATGGAATCTGAAGCGGAGTTTTCAAAAATTCTTCGTTTTCGGCTGGCGGCGTCGGAATAGAGTGATCTCGGGAGTAATTGTAATGCGAAGAGGGAATATATGATGATGATGAAGGTGAAGGATAGGGATATGAGGAAACCGTTTAACAAAGATTCACAACTGGTCATGGAATGTGAAGCGGAGTTTTCAAAAATTCTTCGTTTTCGGATGTCGACGGCGGAATAGAGTGATCTCGGGAGTAATTGTAATGTGAAGAGGGAATAGATGCAGATGATGAAGGTGAAGGATAGGGCTATGCTGAAAATCATGGAAAATCATGAAGAATTCTTAACGAATTATAAACCAATTTAGACGAATTATGTCATAGTTCGTCAAAAGTGGCATGATAATTTATAGTTCGTCATCTGCAATTTATAGTTCGTTAGACGAATTATGTTATAGTTCGTCCGAATTGGACTATATTCGTCAAGATTTCGACGAATTATAGTGCACTTTTGATGAATTATGACATAATTCATCACATTTGGACTATAATTCGTCAACAATTCGGCAGTATCATTGATAGTTAGGCATGATAATTTATAGTTCGTCATCTGCAATTTATAGTTCGTTATCCAATTTTTGGACGAATTTATGTTATAGTTCGTCCAAATTGGACTATATTCGTCAAGATTTCGACGAATTATAGTGCAATTTTGATGAATTATGACATAATTCATCACATTTGGACTATAATTCGTCAACAATTCGGAAGTATCATCGATAGTTAGGCATGATAATTTATAGTTCGTCATCTGCAATTTATAGTTCGTTATCCAATTTTTGGACGAATTTATGTTATAGTTCGTCCAAATTGGACAAATTCGTCAAGATTTCGACGAATTATAGTGCAATTTTGATGAATTATGACATAATTCATCACATTTGGACTATAATTCGTCAACAATTCGGCAGTATCATCGATAGTTAGGCATGATAATTTATAGTTCGTCATCTGCAATTTATAGTTCGTTATGACCATTAGTTCGGAATCGTTTTCGATTTCTTCTGCGTTTCTCTTTGTCGATTTCTTCTGCGTTTTGATTTCTGCGTTTCTTCTTCGTTTTCAATTTCGATTTTGATTTCGATTAGTTCGATTTCGATTTTGATTTGATCAGTTCGTTTTCGATCGATTTCGATTAGTTCGTTTTCGATCGCGATTTTGTAGATGATGATGAACAGTATGAACAGTAATGAACAGTATGAACAGTAGCGAATAGTGACGAACAGTAATGAACAGTACGAACAGTAATGAACAGTAATGAGAGAGAAATAAAAAAAATCATGTCTATTTTACCCTTTTTGCAAGTTAAATCCAGTTTCCTTTTTTTTAATTCTAATTATCCTAGCCTTTGGATTGTTTAATTGAATGGATAGGATTTGTTTGTATTTTGCACCAGATCTGGGCTTTGCACCAGATCTGGCCTCTAAGTATAATATATATAATAAAATTTCAAAAACATTTGGGGTGACCAGTGTCGCGTCAAATACATACTGGTCCCGCCCTTGGATAGTAGAATTTTGGAGTTATGCGCTGCGAACATTGATACATCGATAAAGTATGATCTCATTGGATGGGAAGAAGAGTGTGATACTACGGGCACAACTAGCTTGTTATGGAAGTGACACATGTCACCCTCATGTTTTGTCAAAAAGTTGTTTTATATATTGATCTTAATTAAAGATTTATACAATGATAATTAATTTGATACTTATTTATATCTAGTAGAATATTGTCAAAAAAATTACTATTTTTGTCATCTCTCTTGGCTCTTAGTAGGGATGCACAAAATTGACCCGGACCGGACCGGATCCGGGTCGGTCCACGGGTCGTATATTTTGAGATTTTCGGTTTTCGGTCGGTCCCGATCTGGACCGGATTAGACCGGATTTTTATATTTTTTATATTTTTTATTTTCTAACCCTAAATTACGGTCGGTCCCGGTCCGGTTCCGGTCCGGTCCGAGTTTCGGTCCAAGCTTTCACACAAATTCCGGTCCCGGTCCGGTTCTCGATCCATATATATCCGGTCCGGTCCGGTCCACGGTCCAAAATTTTCGAAAATTCTGGTCCACCGGTCCGGATCAGATCGTAAATTTCGGTCCGATTCGATCCGGACCGGATGTGCATCCCTAGCTCTTAGGCAGTCAGCAAACAATTGTCCATCCCTTACATTATGGGTTAATCTTGTTTTTTTATTTTTTACTTTTTAGATGAAAACGCCAAGTATGTATTAAATGGTTAAAAGGAAAACTATTAACAATTCCGAATAAACATGTCATTTGCATAGTGAAGAAATTATTTTATAGTGTATATTCATGTATCACCCTTTATGAAAATTTCTGGATCCGCTCCTGACTGATAGAATTATCTCCTGATTGATAGAAATACATGCGCTTCAATTGATAAAAATTTACTAAATAGTGCTTATATTTACTGATTGTATACCGATTTGTACAGGGGCGGATCTACTTAGGCACTAATGGGGGCATCTGCCCCCCATTAATTTTTTTCAAAGTTTGTCTATTACTTATTAATTAATGTGATAATTTCAATAATTATGGTGTTTTGCCCCGGTAAATTAATTGGTTTGCCCCCAGTGTCCAAACATAACTTTGTTTAAATATATTAGTTTATCCATTTAGAAAAGAAATCTAATTTGATGTTATAATTTAGCTTAAATATTTGGTTAGACATATATAAAACCTAATTAATATCTTGATAATTTTGTCATAAAATAAATATATTTGCAGTAAGATATAAATTTGTTAGCCAAGTTAACATATATTTATTTACAAACAGGGTTAGTTTGACCTTAGTACATTACTTTAAAAGAGAAATTTTTTGCACCATTCAAAAAAATTCCTGGATCGGCCACTGGGTTTGTAATTCACCGATCAAAAAAAGTAAATAATTCTTAACATAAGGCATGTTTCAAAGTTGACTCGTTGGATGTCTTTAAGGCCATATCGATTGATTCTGGCTCGGGAGAGTGGTGTGACGCTTGGTTAGAGGCAGGGGTGGACTTCCTCAGAAGCAACGCAGGCTGGTCAGTTTCGCTAGTGGGGAGAGATGGCAACGTGCTGGCGGATCGGGTGGCTGTTAAAGCTAAAATTGAAGAGTGGAGCTGGCTTTCTCTTGATGCCATACCTCGCTGTGTTGCAGTTGGCAGTTGATGTTTTTTCCTTTTGGCTTGCTGTGCTGTTGGTGTTTTGTCTTGCGGTGTAAGTTTGCTCATCAAAAAAAAAATATGGATAAGACTAAAAGTAAGAACCGGGCGGCCCAATTAGCGAACTCCTTCGAATTCAACTTTTACGTATAATTCTCAGTTATGTTAAGCTGCCAATAATCGTTTCCTTGTCGCTTTCTGCAAGGTAAAAGTAAGAACCCTAATTATTATTATTATTTTTGCAAAGTTTGAAGCTGCATCTTCCGCTCACTTCCAACAAGTCCTCACTTTCGATTTTAAGGAAAATCCTTCACCAGGTTTGCGAGACAGATGGGTGGCTGTCCTTATGCCGATCAAGCTGATTTAGGGTTTCCGCATAACTCAAACAAGAGCGTTATTAAATCAAGTTCAGCCATGACCACAGATCCATTTTCGGACACTTGTCTTGTTGATTTTGCCTCTGAAAAACGACTCTCAGATAACCTTGCTGAAAGGGTGTGTGTGTAACTACGCTATGATAGCAGTTCATAAAAAAATTAATTATTTTACATATATTTGATGATTTCCCTGTCCAGGTTAGAGGAGAAAAAATCAGTGGGCCCATTAAGCTTCTTCATGAACTTGTTGTGGGGTGTAATAAGGTAGATAATTTTACTTTAATGGCTGCTGTAAACACTTAAGCTGCGCGATATCATGCTGATATGTTATTTATTCTTATTTTACTAGGTTACCGGCGAGGCAGCAATGCTTGATGAAATTATCGATTATGTGCAGTCTCTGCAATATCAGGTTGAGGTATGTAAGTCATAACTTTAAATGTCCAAATACCCGTTTTACTGATTTCTATGTTAGTTGATAGCAAGCCTCTTCAGTATTCTACCGATTAATTCATGGAGTTACCAAATCTGGTCACTAATTTAAGTATTTTTGTAAGTGTTTCAAATTTAAAGCATTTTTGAACAAAAAGAAACCTGGCACACAATGCTAAATATTCTGCCCCTTGGATAAGCATCACTGTATTTGAATGCTCAACCATTCATGTTATTCTCTGTCAATGACGTTGGTCACTGTCAATCCAGAGTCCAGACTTCAAAATCGAAAATGAAAAGATTTGATCAATATAAATAAGCACGGAACATGTCTTATACACTGAATAACATACATAGCTTAGATGGTACTGATAACTTGACTGGATTGAACTAGTACTGTCACTTTGTTGACAAAAAGAAATGTGGCTTACATTTAGTGTTTGTTCTGTTACTTAAATATGCATCACTTTCTTGGAATGCTCAAACATTCTTGTCATTCAGCATTGTCTGACAATGAAACAGGCCGCTGCCAATCCAGAATTGAATTTTCAGCAGTTTCTGCAGTTTTTTTCATCTGATTATGACTTAAATTTACAGCATAACAACATGTCCGAGGGGAGTCTTGATCAATCCAGCGAGCAAGGGGATAAGGAACAAAACCTATATACAAGTTTACAAAACAAGCAATCTGGTGAACACACTAAAGTTAGTTCCCAAACAGAAGACGACACTGAGGATACCTATATCAATGTGAGGGCCAGACGAGGCCAAGCCACTGATAGACGCAAACATAACCTCGTCGAAAGGGTGTGTATATGCTAGCAGTTCAAAGTTTATTTTATTCTATTTTCATGTGCTAATTTGATGCTTTTTATATGTCCATGTCCAGGTCCAGGTTACAAGAGAAAAAATCAACGAGCGTATTCTTCATGAACTTGTTCCAGGGTATAATGAGGTAGACCACTAGACATTAATGGCATGCCCCAAACACTTGCACTGTGAGTTGGCATGTTGATATGTTGTTGATTTTTAATCTTATAGATTGCCTGCAAGGCAGTAATATTTGACGAAGTTATCAATTCCATGCAATCCCTGCAACATCAGGTCGAGGTATGTTGATTTACAACATTAAATGTCCACATACACGTGTTTTACTGATTCTTATGTAAGTTGATAACAAGCTTCTTCAATACTTCTAACTCTTGAAGTAACGAAATCAGACCACGAATTTTGATTATTTTCAATAAGAAAGAAATATGAAACTCAGGACACAAGGCAATATGGCACACATTGCTTAATATTCCGCCCCTTGGAAAGCTCAACCATTCTTGTTGTTAGAGATATATCAGGATACATCAGTGTATTTGATTGTTATCCGATGTATATATGTGTATTACCCATACTTATAATTATTATTCATGTGACGTATATTAAGAACTGATTCACCTAATATCGGTATGGATACAAGTTGCTATTCATTACATTTATTGTCCCGCAGTTTCTGACAATGAAGTTGGCCGGTGCCAATCAAGAATTGAACATCGACAAAGAACAGATTGTATCAAAAGATGTAAGCACTGAACACTTTGTACATTGCATCACAAATATAGCTGGTACTGACTGAACTGTCGTCACTTTTTTAGCCTTGTTCATGAGACTAATCATAGCATCCCATCCCTTACTATATCATATGGATTGGGAAAGGGTAGCAGCCAATCATGTGCATTTGAAAGAAATCTGGCCTGTCTAAGACTGCTAAATTTTCTATCCCTTGGATTTGAATCATTCATTGTATTGGAATGTAAACCATTCTTGTTATTCTGCAGTTTCTGACAAACATTTTGGCCACTGTAAATATAGAATTTAATGCTTCTGCAATTTCTCTTACTTTTCACCTGAATGTGATTTTAATTTCTTTTCAAGATGGCTGAGAAAGAACGAACGAGGGACATGTCCGAGGGGAGTCTTGATCGACCCTGCGAGCAAGATATTACGGAACAACATCAAAGTAGAGATCTACAAAACATGCAATACAGTAAACAAACTGAAGGCAGTTCCCAAACTGAAGATGACACTAAGGACACCTACATTGCGAGGGCTAGACGAGGTCAAGCCACAGATAGCCAAAGCCTTGCAGAAAGGGTTTGTGCAAATACTCAGTAACTAACTATGCCTTAAGTTCAAAGATTTTGTTTGTTTTCATATACCGATTTGATGATTTCTTTCACCAGGTTAGAAAAGAAAAAATCAGCGAGTGCATGAAGATGCTTCATGAACTTGTTCTAGGATGTGATAAGGTAGACATAGAAGAGATGCTATCAAAAGGCGTAAGCACTGGATATATGTTTGACACTGCAACTTCATCACATTCATATCTGGTACTGACTATACTGAACTGATGTCACTAAAACTTGTCTTGACATTCACGATCCAGAACCAGATTCTGCGTTCGCAAGGCGACATGCAGGACATACCAAATTCTGCTGCACAGTATCACCACATGCCTCAGGTAATCAACGCAGTATCACCACACCGTGTTTTTCTTTAGCAACTTATATTTCCTAAAAAGAAAAATTGTATTTCATTCTGCAATCATGCTTATTTAAATATGTGAGAGGTTAGACTTTAATCTTTTTCGTTTACAATATGATTACATCATTCTTACAAATTTGCTCATTGGGTGACTCCAATTTCTTCTCTTATTAAAAGCCTGCATATGCCTTTTTCATTCATATATTAAGCCATCGATGAAGAGATTACAATTTGAGGACCACTTCTAGTGCATTGCCAAGAAGAAACATAATCTTAAGTGACGTACATTATTGCATCTTTGAAGGTCCATCTGAAGGAAAATGACACTTCAGAGGTTGAACATCTTAAGAAACAGCTAGAACATGCCAATGTGGAGAAAGCGGAAATACAGGTTTGCTTTCTTAGTCTCATACTGAATATTTATGATGTCTTTCAAATTATCTTGCGTTCTTTTCTTTCCATATTTGGACATTTGTTAACATGAAACTATCTGCCGAGGTGATTCTTATGTGTTTCTGACGAGTATCCATTATCTATTGATGCCTTAATTCAGAATGTACCTGAGTTTATTATACAGCTTCGGCTTATGAATGTGGAGCCTAAGGTTGGCTTTATTAATCTAAAAATGATGGATTGACATGATGCACAGAGAAACCATACAGAACAGGTTTCACCGACTGCTCGGTTGTTAAAGGAGATCAGAGATCTTCGAGAAGAGGCAAAATTAATTCGTGAAAATCCTGAAAGGCTGTGTGAATCAGTGGCAACATGCAAAGATATGGACAAGGATGTCATGTTGGCATTGCAGGTGAATCATTGTTAACTGTATTTGCATGCCCTATCTACTTAATAATATGGAGCCCAAGGTTAGCTTTGTTTATGTTAATACGATGGATTGACATGATGCACAGAGAAACCACGCAGAACAGGTGTCGCTGAACACTCAGTTGTTGAAGGAGATTAAAGATCTTCGAGAAGAGGCAATATTAATTCATGAAGTTCCTAAAAGGTTGCGTGAATCAGTGGCAACATGTAAAGATATATACAAGGATGTCATGTTGGCGTTGGAGGTGAATAATTTTTAAGTGTTTTCTGCATGCCCCATGTTCTTCAGAAAGGTTTATGAAAAAAACTGAATTGTATTTTTATTCGTTCCAACTCAGCCTTTGTGTGCCAGCATCGACTCACCAACTGCTAAAGTGGTATCGTGCACAAGTGAGGTTGGAGAAAGCCTTTTCTCAGCTCTAGAAACTCACTTGTCTGTGGCTATACAGGGAAGTGAAATTTCTGGTGAAAATTATTATTCTGGTCAGGAAAAATTAAAGTCACTCGGTGAGAGGTTGCGCCAGACAGCTACTTCCTTGGCTGTAACAATAGGAGAAGATATGAAGGTAGCTTCAATTAACCCCTTTCATAACGATTATTAAGTTCAGAAGAGTGCCTTGTACAAAAAATTGAGCAAATTGAAACTTGTTCAATAATGTTTAGCATTAGCACTAGGGGTCGGCAATGGGCCGGGTCGGCAATGGGCCGGGTCGGCAATGGGCCGGGTCGGCAATGGGCCGGGTCGGGTAGACCCGACCTTGATACGGGCAGGGCTGGGCAGGGCTTTAGTTAATTATTGACGCCCAGTAAGATTGAACGGGCCGGGTCGGGCAGGGCATTCAAGTATTTTGCAGCCCAATGGGCGACTTAGGGCAGGGTAAAAATGGGATCAGTCGGGTAAGGGTCGGGCCTACCCGAATTTTTAGGGTCGGGTCGGGTCAAATTTTTTTGTCATATGTTTTTTTGTTGAATAAAATGAGATTTATTCAATGATACAAAAACAAAAAACAGGCCCTGTATAAATATGCTTAGAGTCAGCATTAGCAACACAAAAACATTACATCAAGGCTGAGTTACTCAGCCATTAGCAAAAACAAAACATTACATCATGGCTGAGATGCTCAGGATTAGAAACACCAAAATATAGCCATAATATAGCCAGAGTAATTCTTCAGCATCGGCAAATCAGCAGCTCAGCAACTCATCATCCGCAAATCAGCAGTTTAATCTGTACATAATCAACATAAGAGAATGAGAGTTGGCATTTTTACACTAAACAACACAATTCTACACCATGTCACAGCAACTGCAAAAACATTACACATTACACAGTTTAGAAAAGCAGGCTGAGACAGTGAAATAAAACTCAATTAATAACACACTAGGCTGAAGTGCTGAACTAAAAGCCTGCATTTGAATCTCAACAGTCTTAATTCCTCCTCATCTCCCCTCCCACCTAATAATCTACCGCAAGGTCAAGCTTACAAGAAAGATCAGTTTCACAGTAAGTCTAGACTTCAAATCGGAATGGAATTTTATAAACAAATGAACAGAGAAGATACCAACCTCACAGGTCGACTGTAACGGACAAATGACGAGTCGATTGAGTTTCTGAGGCATCGTAATTAGGGTGTAAACGGCTAGTCGGCGGGAGATGAGATGTGAGTTGCGAGGCATCGTAATTAGTAGGAGTCAACGGCTAGTCGGCGGGAGATGAGATGCGAGAGAGAGAGTCGGCGGAAAATATCGAAAGTCGATTGTGTTCCTGACTTGCGAGAGATGCGAGAGAGAGATGCGGGCATGCGGCGGAATGGCGATAAGAAATTAGGGTTTTGATTTTAGTTTCTGGGTCAGTCTGGGTCGGGTACAGGTCTGGGTCGGGTAGGGCATTAATGGGCCGGGTAAAAGGGTCGGGTCGGGTTTCATATTAAGAGACCCATACCCTGCCCAAGGGTAAACGGGTCAGGGCATATCGGGTACCTCTTCGGGTCGGATCAAATTTTGGGCAGGGTCAAAAACGGATCGGGCCGGGTCAAATTTCAGGGTCGGGTCAAATGTTGACTCCTAATTAGCACACATCCTTCTAAAAAAACTGAGCCAAAATTTTGAAATTTTTATTTATATACATATCTTAAAGAAGATAGAGTTTTGTGTTTGCTAGACATTTTTGGTTTCTAATTTAGAAAATTTTATGACCCAGTGTGCTGTCCAGTTTAGCTGTCGGAAAGATGAATTAGCCACTGAAGTAAACAAAAGAGGGGCAGATGGTATCTCTATGGTTCCTTCTGATGAAGAATGTCTGGGCAATGATGATCTCATGCTGACGAAATTAAATCAACATGTAGATGTTGAGGTTCTTCGGAAGTATGGAAAATTACATAATGTGATCAAAGATCTCAAGCATGTGAAACTAGATGGATCTGTAGCTGCCCAGAGGGCTGCCTTAGTCAGCGCTATCCGCCACTTGACCTCTAAATAAACTCGAGAACTCTCTTGTGAACTCTCAACAGACATATTTAATGTATTAGAAAACTAAATTCTGATACTATTTTCAGAAGCAAGTGTTTTGAGATTTCATGTTTGCCACAGCAGTGAGCATATAGGAACTCATTCTTGGATAGGGTCAGTGGTTAATGGTGGTTGTGTGTTGGTCTGTTCTATCTCACTATCAACATATATAAACTCAACTTTTCTGGGCGTGGACATAATCTCTTTAAAAGCACATAAAAATATGAGTATAGTGGCTATTGTTGCATATAGTCAATATGAAAAGGGGATTTATGGGTCTGCTGAGTTCTTATGTCTCTATATACAACATCTTCCTCGCCAAGAATGTTAGTTACATCAAGTTAGGAACTGGTTACTTCTCAATATGTGAAAAGACCGCATAGTTGCTATAAAAGAAAATTATCGACCATATGTGAGATTACATCCTTGCCTTTTCCAAAAATATAGAGATTTTTAACCTGGAGAAATAACGGCACAGCCTGTGTCATTTTTGTGACAGTAACCCAGATGAAATAAAGATATAGTGAACAAAAATGGTACAACGTGATATCTAACACATTTGATAATAGAGTGAAGAAAGAGTTACTTGAATGGTATTGTGTGCGAGAATTCTTTGCGAAATGCCATTAAACTTTACATCAACGCGTTCCCAGCTCAGCTTTGTCAAGCCTCTGATCATTTCTTCTGAACAAGGAAAACAAGCGCATTTAGGAGAGAATCCAAAAAGAACGCACTTTTGATAGACAAGCAGACAAGTTAAACCTTCCATGTTAGCTGTCTTCGGCTGTATAGCGTTACTGGTATCTACTGGAATCATTTCATTGGCACTAGGTGGCTTAGCCATTTCTATGTGCACTATGTGCCGATATTTTGGGTTCCTAGACAGTTGTTGGCGCTGGAAGAAGAATACTATCAGATACACCACAAATATAAATGTAATTCCATTACAGCTTTGTAAATGTGGTGGCAATATTACCTCAGGAAGTTCATTTGACCGTCTTATTGAAGAAGTGCGCCATCCCACAACATCTAGAAAGATGCCAAAGTCTTGATTTAGTTATTGTATACAAGTAATGGCTAAGTCATAGTAGTACAACTGTTTTCACGACTTACTGTCCGAACGTATATTTGCATAGAGAACACGTCTCTTGAAGCACGTCAAAGCAGAACTGCACAAAATGAAGTGCAAGGAAATAGATGAGTTGGTCACATAAATGATTTAATTTCTGTTAACTTTGGCTAGACTATTAGGTCTCACATAAATTTCAGATCTTCGCAGTCATTCACCATCTGGACAAGAAGAGGAGGCTTTCCGTCAGTTTTGTCAGTCAAAAACAAATGTCTCCCTGTCCTACCCAATATCCCAGAAGCAGCTGACGCGGCTTTCTCCACTGCATACGACCCACAGAACATCGGCACCTGAAGAAGTAAATATTCAATCACACTTGCAGTATCATACGACAATGAAAGTGACAAGCGTAGCCAGTGTTAACAGCTTATGCCACATCAAAAAATAAACTGAGATCTCTAAATCTTAAAATTGATAAAGACCACAGAAGCTGTCGTAGATTTGTGAATGCTAACGAACTTATCCTTATTTTAGAGCTTCCCATTTCATAAATAAGCGAGACCAACAATACCTGCTTATGTCCTCTACATCCAAGATGCGGAGTTGCAAACGTCATGAAACTCATAGGTTCGAGTCCAGCAATCCGATCTCCATGCAATGCTGGGCTTGCATCTTCAGATTCATTTACTACAGAATCTGAAGGAGCTTGAGAAGACGTGGTCGTCTGTGGCTCATAGAGCCTGGCAATAGCATATCTACAAATGAGCCCTCCTAATGAATGTCCAACAAATGAGATCTTCTGCAGATTCGGGTGTCGCTTAATGACTGCCAATACCTAAATGAAACAGAAAAACAACATTATCGTTTAGCATACATATCCAACAATAAATAATAAAGCCTCATCTAATAAATACCGTTTCACATATCCCTTAAATTAAACCGTTCTATCAAAAACTATGCTGAAAATAGAGACCTTAAGAAAAGTTCACAACAGATCAAAACGTGACTCTCAATTGAACTTGCCATAACTAGATCAACTATACAAACATCAAACTTACTCTCACCTCCTTTGCTAACCGCTCTCCCATAACATCCACACCATCAAATGTCAAATGTGTATGATTCCTCTTACTACCTGCAAAAACAAAAAGATGCCGATAAAAAGTTAAACCAGCAATTTCTTTAGGTTTCAAAAAGAGAAGAATCAAGAACCCAAAGCAACACTCACAATGCACGATCACGTCCTGAGGATAAGCCTTCACAAGCTGCTTAGCAGCATATCTCCAATCAGAAGCACTGATCCAAAATAACAACAAAAACACACACACACACACTTCAATACAAATCAATCAAACACATTCAATAATCAATATCCCTAAAACCAATGACAGACCTTCCGATGATCCCATTAGCCATCACAATCAGATGAGTCGGCTTCCGACCTCCAACACACTCCGCCGCAACCTCCAAACTCCCATCTTCCCGATCAGTCTCCGTCACAAAGCAGCCAAGTTTCACCATATACGACGACGTCTTCTTCTTCTTCCTCCTCTTCCTACTATCCCCACCAATATCTCCTCTATTCAAATCCGACGACTCCATTAAAAAAAAGGATCGAGCAAGCACGACTTCAAGAAACGGAGATCAGTCAGTCAAGGAGTGTGTGTTCACCAAGTCCTCGACTTTTCGAACTGTTCGAGAAGCTTGGCTGCTTTCCAGAAGAGGGTCTTTTTCTCTCTGCTCGTTCGCGATGAAGGTGGACCCCGCCGACTCATTCCGCCATGGAAGGAAGAAGTCGGTATTGGGTAGGTAAGAAATTTAATTACGGAAAGTAATTTTCCAATTGTGCCATCGGATGCGCTTGAAAACACACCATTTTGAGGGTAGTATTGTCAGGTCAACTAAAGTCAATATCTTGACGGTGAGAGACTGAGAGTGCAGTCTAATTATTTCAAGGGTTAATTACAAAAAAGTTATCTGGACTACCATGTCGTTTCAAATCGCAATCTAGACTATTCCGATTTTCATTTTAGTATTTTTGGATTAAATTGCAAAAAAATAAAGTAACGGTTTTTGTCAAATTATTTTGTAAACAGGTGGTTTGGCTTGTTAGACAATATTAAATTAGATGTGACATTTGTTTTTAAATAAAATAATAATAAATGTGACATTTATTTTTTTACAATTTAGTCCAAAAACACTAAAATGAAAATTGGAATAGCCCAGGTCGCGATTTGAAACGACGTGTTAGTCCATGTAGCCTTTTTGTAATTAACCCTTATTTCAATATCATAAATTCCTCATATATCATACTATCAGACAAAAAAGAAAAGATCACATGAGAAGTGTATCTGTTGGTGAGAAATGAGAACTAATTTCATCCATTTATTTTATAATCTAATGGTCATTAATTAATAGGCATATTTCCGCACAATCGTCATTTTTAATTAGAATTAAGGGTGAATTAGTAATTAGCTTAAACTTAATTGTTAATCAATCGGCGTTCGGCTGACACGATCGGGATGATAACCTTCATCATCGCCCATGGAAATCACATCCCACTGCTCGGAATCACATTGCCTGTGTAAATTAGTCAACAACATTCGACGTTTTGAGTTTTTGGGGAAGATGAACAGTAACGAACTTGCCGCGCGTCCTGCCTTTACATTAGGGCCGCGCCCAGCGTTTACATTAACTTGTTAATGTCTACGTTGGGCGTGGCTAACTTAATGTAAAGGCAGGACGCACGGATGACTGTGCAAATGGTACGAAGAATCTTTTGAAAAGCTACGAATTATGTATATAATTACTACGAATTATCCTTTGAAAAGGTGTGAATTATCATTTAATCTGACCAAAACACGATTGCTACCAATTATCCTTTGAAAAGGTACAAATTATCATTTGAAAAGGTACCAAAATAGAATACTACAAATTTTGTATGTAATTACTACAAATTATAAATTATAATTCGTAGCTTTTCAAATGATTATTCGTAGCATCTCAACTGACCGTGCCCAAACTAGACATTAACGTCGCGCCCAATGTAAGCATTAACTGGTTAATGTCTACTTTGGGCGCGGAGAACGTAATGTTAACGTGGGGCGCGCGGTGCCTTCATCTTCCCAGGGAAATAGGATCGGACTGGTTTTTTCATCGGCAGCGTAGCTATTTCAATTGGGAGTCGTCGCTGAGTCCCCGAGCCGCCGTTCACGTCGCCGAGTCGTTGCTGTTCACGTTGATTAGCGAGATTCCGATATTGCCCTTGATAACGCTAAAATATATGCATTTTAGGCGACCTCTATGCCTATTGTTTCGATTGTTCTATTACGATTTCACTTGCTATTCGATGCTTTGTGGTTCTTTTCAGGCAAATTACAGAGTTTAAGCTGAAAACACAAGTTGGCAGTGATTTTGGAGCAAAACTGAGAATTTTGGAGCAAGGAAACACAAATTGAAAGTCGGAGCGCAAACTTCTCAAAGCATGCGCTCGCATGAATCAAAGTGTGCGCTCGCATGCACGCCTACTTCATCGCTTTGCCAACCTTCGCAATATTCATGCATTCGCACAATCCATTTCATGCGAACGCACAAACCGGACCCGACGCATAAGAATCCCTTGCGCTCGCATTCTTTCAACTTCCCAGTCCGCAGGAGACCATGCAAACGCATGGCCGAAAGCATGCGAACGCATGCCGTCGTGGATGTTATAAAACCCAGATTTTTTTGGGTTTTAGAGAGACTTTTTTTGCACTGATTTTGAGGAGCCGCCAGCACGAACCCCTAGGAGAGAAGCACTGATTTCGAGGTTGATTGAGTGAAGAAGAAGACCAACAACAAAGATCCTCCATTACCCTTGAATCTCCATATTGGTTTTGAAGTTCTAAACTCTACTTTTCATATGGGTGTTTCCATCCTTGTTATTGATTTTGTTTGTAAACTCACTATGAGTGAGTAGGTGAGTAGTGACCTTGGTTGGGGATTATGGATCCCCTAGACATGTTTGTGACGTTGTGAATACAATGGATGCTAATGTTGAATGAGTTTGCACATGAATCTTTTCATTTGAACTTAATGTTTAGAGTTGCCCATAAGGTGTTTGTGACATGTCCTCAATGGGAACTTTGCTTGATCTCATGTTTGATGTAGCTCATGTTGATCGTCATGACTTCAATGAACTAAATGAAGAAGCATTAGAGCTTTTGAGTTAGTTAGATAACTCTATAACCTAATGAGAATGGCTTGAACTTAACAAGAACATGTTTATCTAGTCAATAGAGCGCGAGTGTGAGGCTAGACATTCATGTTCTATAGTGCCAATAGAGCGCGAGTGTGAGGTGCTATGCGAGATGTAACCTCTTTGTACTAAGTTGTAGCGCGAGTTGAACTTAGTATAAATGTTGCATGAGCTAAATTCTACACATGTGCATGTGAATTCATCATTGGTATCTAATTTCATTGTCACAATAATTGTCTAGGTGGAGAAGTGATCCCTAGTAATCTTTTAATTGAAAGTAAACCACCGTTTAGTAAGTTTTAATCTCACTTTTGGATTGAAAATTCCCCCCAAACCTTAGACATCGTAATCACATTGTTAGCACTATTAGTTTAATCACCTATCTTTTGGGTTCGACCTCGGTGCACCCGAGTCATTACAAATGTTTTGATTGACGTGACTTAACATAAGTGTTTGGATTCTTATTCAAATATTTTAGCTATATTTACAACCGATCAAATGGCGCCGTTGCCGGGGATAGGTTAATTAACTAGGTGCTAATAGATTGTTTAGTTTGTCTATTCTTGTGAATATTTTTCTTTTTCCTATACTTGTATATTCTTCATTTTTCTCTCATATCCCTTACTAACTTTGTTAATCTTGTTTTGCGAGGATGGATCACTATAACCAACAAGTCATGCACAATGGAGATTATTATGAAGAGGATCAACCAAATGCCCATTGTGAAGACTATTGGATGAACAACCAAAACCAACAAATCTTTTCTAATGAGGGATACTATCAAGAGGAGGAGCAACCATATTGGAATTACCAAGAGCATGGCTATCAAAATAGAAATTATAATTTGAATGGGGATGACCAAGAAGAAGAGCAACCAAACGCCTATTGGGAAAACTCTTGGCATCCACCACATACCTACACTCCCAATTGGGATGATAGCCCATGTTTTGAAGTTGAAGACTCCTACCCTCCATACCCTCAACCTCCTCAACCTTCAAGTGAGCCCTCCAATATTGGAGCCATGTTTGCCACATTCCTTGAAAACCAAGAGAAGATGGACGCTCAATTGAAAATATTGGAGGCTCAAAACCATGAGTTAAAAAGCAAATTGGCTCAATTGATGGAGATGGATGCTCAACACCAAGTTTTGGAAAGCGAATTAGGGCAACAAGCAATGGAAAATGAAAACTTGGATGAGGAAGAGGAGGTATCCAAAGAAGAAGTTCATGAATCTAATGCCTCAAAGGAAGAATGGGATCAAGAAAGGGAGGATGGATTTTGGAGAGTCGACACCGTAACTCATTACAACCAAAGGGATGGTGAATCTTGTAACGAAGAAGAGATGGAATGCAAAAGTGATGTTCCCTTGTGTGGCATGTGTTTGGCAAAACGTTGTTAGACAGTTCGAGCAGGAGTTCAGGGGGAGTTCGAACATATCCTAGTACTCCTGTACAGCGTGATCAAGACGCAAAGGATATTTTCTGGAAGATATTGGGAACGAAGATTTCGTCAAGTTAAAGATGGCGTGCGACTTATTTGAACAAGATATTCGAATGAATATTCACAAGTGAAGATGGCGTGACTTGCTTGGGAAAGAAGACGATTTTGTATAGTCTTCCAAGGATTTGTGAAAGATATGCATCAAATATTCAGGAGTATCTCCCGAAATATTTGATGGGATTATCTTATGCGAATTAGGGTTTCGTCCGAGCATATAAATACAATGCAAAGGCAACCCTAATTCCCATCGCTTTCAAGATAAAAAATACACGAAGAAATCCTATCGATTGGAAAAGAAGAAAGCGACGGCCTTTATGTTTTCCCCACTGGAAAAACATCGGTGTGAGCTCAGTCTGATACGTGCCATTCAGACTGACCAGAGGTGATCAAGTTCAGAGCACAAACAGAACGACCAGCTTTCAAGTGAAAGCGACCGAGCTTCAGGAAAGGTTCGAGTACGTTCGGACAGAAGGTCTGGACGAAGGGGATCAAGGGGAGTTGCGACGAACCTTGGTTGCAAATCTGAGAGACGGAGTAGTAGAGGCTAGGCAATTACAAGGTGTAAGTGTAAGTCCACTGAAAAGCTCTATACTCGTAATAAAGATTTGTTGTCCCTTTTCCGGGTGTGGGAAACCCCCCAGAGTAGGCGTCGCCGAACTGGGTTATCAATCTGTGCGTACTCGTATTTTATGGTTCTGTTCGTACTTGTTGTGGAACTGTGGTAGAAAGAGTTCAAGGTCTGTCCAAACACAACCTAGAACACTTGCTTGAACAGGGGATATAATTTCAATTGGTATCAAAGCAAACACTCGACACACTGAGTGGGATCCTGAACTGTTCAAGATGACCCTGAAAGAAGGACAAAGCATCACCAGACCTCCGTTGCTCGAAGGCTCGAACTATGCCACCTGGAAGCCCGTGATGAGATCATTTCTGAAATCTCTAGACGAAAAGGCTTGGAGAGCAGTGATGAGAGGTTGGACTGAACCCATGATGAACAATCTCACTGGAGAACCGGTTCCGAAACCAGAAGCTCTGTGGACAGAAGAGGAGGACAAAGCATCTATGGGAAATTCAAAGGCTATGAATGCGATCTTTTCTGCAGTAGATGAGAATGTCATGAAACTGATTATCAACTGTGAAGTAGCCAAGGAAGCTTGGGATATCCTCCAAACTGCCTTTGAAGGAACAGACAAGGTTCGTAATTCTCGGATGCAGGCTGTTACCACCAAGTTCGAAGAGATGAAAATGAAGGAAAGTGAAACTATCGCTGAGTACAACACCCGAGTTCTGGAACTGTCCAACGAGGCGTCTGCTCTAGGGAAACCTATCGATGAAGAAAGGTTGGCCAGTAAAGTCCTGAGATCACTACCTCCAAGATTTGCAATGAAGGTCACAGCCATTGAGGAAATGCACGACATCTCAAAGCTAAAGCTGGACGAATTGATAGGTTCTCTCAGAACTTACGAGATCAATCATGACTTCCAACCCGGAGATGTGAAGGGAATCGCCCTCAAAGCAGACATGACAGAAGACAAACTGGACGGTGGGTGCACCACTGAGCAACTGGCTTTGATGGCTCAGAATTTTGGCAGAATGGTAAGAAAAATCAATAGACGTGGTCCAGAACAAGGTCAGTCTTCATCAGCTGGTTTCAGAAACTGGAAATCCGGGAGATCAAGGTCAAGTGATATAAGGCAAGACACCTCTGATAAAGGTAGGGAAGAGATTCAGTGCCATGAATCCAAAGGCTTCGGCCATATTGCCTCACAATGTGCCAATACCCTCATGAAGAAGAAGGCAATGGTCGCCAGCTTCAGCGACAGTGAGTCAGATGAAGAAAAAGGTGAAACCACCAACTTTGTGGCCTTTACCACTACTCTGGGAGAATGTAGCAGCACCGGTGCAACAGTTCCATCACAGGCGGAACTCCCCGCTGAAGACCTCTCAGACAGTGATGATGAAGAACTCACACAGGAGTCTCTCGCTCAGACATACAAAGATCTGTATGAGAAGTGGCTGCAACTGATCAAAATCAACAAGAAGCTGAATGACACAATTGTAAGCGTCACTATTGAAAAGGAAAAGGTCTGGCAGGAGGCTGAGATTCTGCTCACACAGAAGGTTGAGCTCGAAGGCACAGTAGATTCACTAAATACGCGACTAGCTGAGATGAAACAGGAAAGGATGTGTCTCCTTGCTCAGAAAACAGAGCTCTTAGGAACTGTCTCCGCACTGAAAGTTGAAATGGAGAAGGACCGCGACACTCATCCTGTAGGCATGGCGGGTCTACGAAAAACTATCACAGATCTGAAGCGCAAAGAGGTGTTCCAACTGAGGAGGGTAGAACAGCTGGAACTTCAGCTAGAGTCTGAAAGGATGGATCGGACAGACACTGAGAAGGAACTCAACCACCTCAAACAGTCAGTGAGGATGTTGAACTCTGGCTCAGAAAATTTAGATGAAATCCTCAACGCTCAAAGGATGGAGGCAGGACGTAGAGGATTGGGGTTCGTGGGAAAAAGGAGTTCAAAGGACACTATGTGTGTTAAAGTTAAATCTGTGTCTGAACAGTTGCCTGAACAGAAGGTGAGAAAGCACCCTAGACAGAAAGTGGATCTGTCCCAAGACAAGTCCAGGACTACTTACCTCAGTTCAAATCAGAAGAAAGACTTGCTAACATGTTGGTACTGCTACCAGATAGGACACATCAGACGGCAGTGTCGACTGTTTCTTGCTGAACGTCGAGGACACCAACAGCAACAGATCCAACCTCGACAGAAACAAGTTTGGATTCCGAAGGAACGACATACAGTATGCATGGTAGCATGCTGCTCATCAGGAGATACAGTGCAAGCCAGTTGGTTCTTCGATAGTGGATGCTCTGCACACATGACACGTAACTCTGAATATCTCTCTCATATTAGACCTGTTGAGCAGATGCGGGTTGTCACCTTCGCGGATGGTCGGAAGAGTCAGGTGATCGGCTGTGGAACATTGAAGGTTCCGGATCTCCCTGCACTCGAGGACACTCTCCTGTTTGAAGGTCTGACTATGAATCTCATTAGCATCAGTTAACTGTGTGACAATGGACACTATGTGTCATTCTCTCGTGACTCATGCCTCGTTCTTAACGAGAATGGTGATTCCGTAATGAAAGGGAGAAGAAGGGCCAATGACTGTTACACCATCAGAATGGGAAACGAGAAGCTAAGGTCTACTCTCAACTGTGTTCAAGCCAAACATCGAGTTCTGCGAGGGGGAGTGAAAAAAAACTATACAATAGAAGGATCGCACAAATCGATTTTGGCGACTGTACCAGGCGACTGCTGGATCAAAAGGTGTCACAGTTACAGCGAGAGTTTGAACAGAAGATCACATAGTTGCAGAAGGAGTTCGAACTGCTTGCACAGATGAATGCCAGTTCACCAGAAAAGAAATTGAATGAGATTCCTCGATTTGGAACTCCCAGATACTCCTTGGGTCTGCGTGGGTTCATGAACTGAGTGTTCCAGGCAGTGGTCAGTCAAAGGCGAATCCCCAGCTACAACAGTAGGACTGACCACCTAAGAAGGGAGCTGGAACAGATGGGAAAGTTCTTATGATCAAATATTTTTTCCGAAAGATTCGAATTACGCCGTTTTATTTGGAAAGCGACTGGCGTATATTGAGAAGACGAAAAGGCAGGAGGATATTTTATTTTCAAATCTCAACTGTTGAGCGTGTCTTCTCTTCTCGTCTCTGAAACCCTAGATTGGAAGTCTCTCACTCTCGACTGCTCCGAAATCGACGATGGTGAACACAAGGAAGTCAGCAAAATCCAGTGCTATATTCGAGGAGAAAAGGAAAGCATGCAAATCTCAAAGGCGATGACATCGAAATCAAAGATGCCAAAATCCAAGGCTGCGAAGATGAAAAAGGCATCGCCTTTACACGAGATGTCTGCCGAGGAGATAACTGCTGAAACTTCTCAGACAGTCACAGCGGTTTCTACCCCTCAAGCGTGTCCACAATCGGAGGTAAATCCCGTCTTTCCTTCGGTTTCTGCAGTCGTTGAAGAATCTGTGGTTGTTGATGAAACTATTATGGGAGTTAAGAATGTTGGGAGTTTGGGTGCTGAAGCTAGGAGGGCTGTTAGTGATGAAGAAGTCGGTAGGGCTGAGATTTGTGTTGACAAGGACAAGATTGTGGTTGGTGAAAAGGGTGATGAAGTTTCTAAATCTGTTGAAGAAACGGAACCCAGAATGTCAGTGCCAAGAAAGTCTGGTGTTTCAGACGTTTGGAAGGCAAAGATTCAAGCTTCCGGGTACGTTCGCCCAGGAGGTTTTCAAAGAAAGAAGGTGTCTCGTCGAGCGGCCTCTCCCAGACAATGCCTAGCCAGGATCTGTTCTATCAGAGGGAGGGTCCCTGATACTTCTAATGAGGAAAGGAAGAGTATGAGGAATCTGGGTATGAAGGATGCACCTGTTGATAACTTGATTGAGGAGATTGGAGTCTCAGAAGGTGAAGTTGCTGAGACTGTGAGTAAAGGACCAGATTCATCTGTGAAGAGTGTTGGGGAGATTGATGCTGTTGCAGAAGAGCCTGAGACTGCTGAAGGGGATGAAGACCTGGAGGATATGCTCAAAGACATAGATGATTTTGTTGAGAATCTACCAAAGGAAGTCCCCGGTGTTCCAGCTGAAGAGGAGTTAATTGATACTCCAGAGAATGTTGTGAGTAAGGAGACGACAACTGTTCCAGATGCTGTTCAGGACAGTCACCATGGTTCTCAGATGGATATTGATGACTCTCAGAAGGCTGATGTTGAAGCAGTTCCTCAGATGGGGGATGATGAGGATTTGGTTCCTCTTGTGAAGTTAAAGAAGATGTCAAAAGGGAAGGAAAAGGAAAAAGTGGCCTTTGCGAAGTCTACAAAGGATTCTGCCCAGAAGGGTGCTGATGTACGCAGTGGTGCAGGGGGAGCTGGTTCCTCCAAGAAAAGGAAGCGTGTCGCTCCAATGCCTATTTCAGAAGACGCTGGGGGATGTGAAGTCCCAGGCCCTGATGCTGAGACTGTCCCAGTTGGCTTGGTTAAGAAGGGTGTATGGTTTGTTAACAAAGATGCTGCAAGAAAGTGGCCATGCATCCAGAAGAGGAAAATCATACTTGAAAGATTGCTAGATGAGTCCCGGTATAAGGGAAAGGAGGTGGTTAAGGTTCTGAAAGAATCGGATCTGTTTTGGACGCTGGCTAGGTGCAAACCCTATAGTGAACAGCTTGTGCGTGAGGCAATGGCGAACTTGCCCCCTCACTTTGGGGTAGTTGGAGATCCTGAGTATGGAGTCTTCTTTGTTAGAGGGAGGAGAATTAAGATTGATCCGGAGCTAATCAATGTGTATTTCTCGATGGATGACCCGGCTGTTGACGAGGAGGAGGCAAATTTTGAGAAGATTGTGAGTACCATCACTGCGGGCTCTGTCAGGTGGAGACCTGAATCAGTTGTGCACACAGCAGACTTATCAACGTTTTATTCCATGCTGTTCTTCATTGCTGTCTTCAACTGGAGACCTTCTACACATCGATCAACAGTCAATAAGGACGTGGCTCAACTGCTGTATCAGATAGGGAACAAGCGGAAATTCAATTTGGGAAGAGTCATGTTCAAACAGATTGCTGAACATGCTACGTCAAAGAGGACTCTTCACCAGATCTGCTTCCCATCACTGATTCATGAGTTGATTGTTTATCATGCCCCTGCTTTGATGTCCTCCATTGATCAGCTCTCAAAGTCTCCCAGCAAGTTTGTCATAGACCACAAGCTATTTAAAGGGCGTCATATTAATGATCTCAAGGAGGAGACCTCGAAGGGCAAAGATATTGCCGAGCCATCAAGGCGAGGAGGAGCAAGGTTGGCCCGTGATGAAAGGAACAGACTTCTCTTGGACCTGCATGACATCATTGAAGCGGACAAGGAGCAGTGCAAGCGTATCAACAAGCTCGCTCGTGCCCTCAGCTTTCCAAGTGACGATGAAGCCGATGATACAGTCTCTGAGGAGGGCACCGATGATGGTTCGTCTTCATGAAGGTCTCCTAATAACTTTTTCTCTGAACTCAGACCGTATTTAAAACTCTAGTTATTGTGTGCTTGTTCTGGCACTTATTTGCTTTGCTGTTCGAACTCGATCGGCCCCTTGCCAGTTTGTGGCAAAAAGGGGGAGTATTTTGAGGTGGTGACAATTTTTGTTCCCTTAAGGTTTCCTATTGTCTAGATAGTTAGATAGATCTAGTGATTTGGTTTTGCCAAAATGCCAAGGGGGAGATTGATGTTCCCTTGTGTGGCATGTGTTTGGCAAAACGTTGTTAGACTGTTCGAGCAGGAGTTCAGGGGGAGTTCGAACATATCCTAGTACTCCTGTACAGCGTGATCAAGACGCAAAGGATATTTTCCGGAAGATATTGGGAATGAAGATTTCGTCAAGTTAAAGATGGCGTGCGACTTATTTGAACAAGATATTCGAATGAATATTCACAAGTGAAGATGGCGTGACTTGCTTGGGAAAGAAGATGACTTCGTATATTCTTCCAAGGATTTGTGAAAGATATGCATCAAATATTCAGGAGTATCTCCTGAAATATTTGATGGGATTATCTTATGCGAATTAGGGTTTCGTCCGAGCATATAAATACAATGCAAAGGCAACCCTAATTCCCATCGCTTTCAAGATCAAAAATACACGAAGAAATCCTATCGATTGGAAAAGAAGAAAGCGACGGCCTTTGTGTTTTCCCCACTGGAAAAACATCGGTGTGAGCTCAGTCTGATACGTGCCATTCAGACTGACCAGAGGTGATCAAGTTCAGAGCACAAACAGAACGACCAGCTTTCAAGTGAAAGCGACCGAGCTTCAGGAAAGGTTCGAGTACGTTCGGACAGAAGGTCTGGACGAAGGGGATCAAGGGGAGTTGCGACGAACCTTGGTTGCAAATTTGAGAGACGGAGTAGTAGAGGCTAGGCAATTACAAGGTGTAAGTGTAAGTCCACTGAAAAGCTCTATACTCGTAATAAAGATTTGTTGTCCCTTTTCCGGGTGTGGGAAACCCCCCAGAGTAGGCGTAGCCGAACTGGGTTATCAATCTGTGCGTACACGTGTTTTATGGTTCTGTTCGTACTTGTTGTGGAACTGTGGTAGAAAGAGTTCAAGGTCTGTCCAAACACAACCTAGAACACTTGCTTGAACAGGGGATATAATTTCAAAAAGTGAAGCATCCTTCACCACTAGCACATCTCAAGATCATTTAGATGAGAACACACAAGAGCTCGACGTCTATTTGACGCTCTCCGATGAGGAATTCTTCAATGATGATGCCTCTTACATAGAGGAAATACCTTTTATTGATGAAGAAGAACTCCCTCCTCCTGCTATGAGTGAGCTTGAATGTGAACCCGAACTTCTTGATGAGGATAAGATAGAGGAAGAGCATATAGAGGTTGAAAGTCTTCAAGGGTATAGAGACTTTGTTGAGGTTTTTATGGAAGAAACTAAGGAACCATCCCGCACTCAAGAAGACAAGGGTTTAGAGAGGGATATTGAGGAGTGGGCACCCGTGGACGTCGTTGAAAAACTCAAGGAGGGGATGCCCATCATTCTCAAGACAAATTTTGAAGACCCTTTCTTCATTATGAAGTCTCGAGACAAGTTTTGGAGCTTCTTGCCATACTTTCAAAGATTATTTGAAAAAAGCTTCCATGGCCCCTTAATTTATAAGGGATTTTCATACTTGAAGGGGTCATGCTCCCAAAGGGAAGTCCATTGTAGGCTTGATGGGAGGAAATTCAAATGGGATTTGTAGGTGGTTTGACACAATCAAGTCCAAGGCCCCGCTTGAGGAGGGATCTTAGCAAAAGACTCCTCAAGTGTGCTTCTTATCTCCTAAGAGGAGAATCGGCTCCGTCTTAGCCAAGACGTTAAACTAGGCTTGTGAGTGTTTTCTCTCCTGATCTTTAAGTATATCTATTTTGATTGGATTTCTATTTGTTTCGTGCAAGAATTTGAGGATATGAACTATGCATGTGTGAATGCCTATATTTGATGATTTCTTAACATGCGCTTGGTTAACTTGATGCCTTGATAGGACATAAGTGTGGGGTCTTGAATTTTTGTGCATGAGTGTTGGTGAACGATTTGAGATTGGCTTAGAAATTTTTGCCCGGAACTCCATGCGTTTGCATAATTTCATTCATGCGTTCGCACAGTTAGCCTTTTTCTTCATTTCATTGAGCTCGCATAGAATCCATGCGCTCGCACAAAAATTCCATGCGACTGTCCAGATCCATGCATTCGCATAACCTTGTTCATGCGTTCGCATGCCAAGCCTTCTTTCTCAATTTTTCCAAACTTGCATAGTCCCATGCGCTCGCATGAAAAATCAATGCCACTGCCTTCATTCCTGCGTTCGCACAAGCCAATCCGTGCGTTCGCACAAGCCTAAGTGTGGGGTCCCTATGTTTTGACTACACGAGATGTTTGTGCTTGCTTGACGTGCTTTCATGTTTGGAATCGTATCAACTTGTATGTTTAAGGGAAAACATTCACACTACTGCGCAATTCATCCAAAAATTTCGAATTATTAATGAAAACAAAAAGTCTAGGCAAGGCTACATTTTCGAAAAATTTCATCCCTAATTCAACTAGTCGTGCATGATTTCACTTGATCGATCCTTTAGATGACTAATGGATTGGATTCATGACTTTCATTCTTGAGGATCAAAGCATCTACTAGCACTTCTTTATCTTTTATTCTACGCTTTTTCTCGTTGAGACTAGAGAGTTGATCTTTGAAAGCATGAAATCGAAAAAACCAATTTAAAAACCTTGCATGCCATGATTACCTTTAGGTGACCTTAGTGACCTTGCTTGTCTTGTGGAATTGTCTTGTTGGTTTGTCATGCTCCATTTTCAACACTTAGCCCTTTGTCAAAGTTCTAAGTGTGGGGTCAAAAGAGGGCAAGAAAGGAAAAAAAAGAGGTTATTCAAAAAAAAAGAAGAGAAAAAGAAGAGAAAAAAAAATTGTGTAATAAGCTCCAAGTTCCTTCCTTATGATTGAACACCTTTAGGAAGTGAGCTTAAAGAATTGTGTGCTAAGCGCCGAGGGTTAGGAAGGTAAGTTCCCCCTCGAAAGTGCTTAGTACGGCCAAAGGCCATGCTCCCCCTTAAAGTTGCACTTAGACTTGATAATCGGCTATTCCACCATTCTCTAGCATGAAAACTAATGAGACAATTGAAGCTTACTAGCAAGAATTCACTAAGGGACGAACCTCGTATTCTTTTATACTTAGGCATGACATGATGTGCAAGTGTATATAAAAGCTTTAATGTTGGAACTCCTCTTCTCTTATGATTAAGTGACCTTTGCGTCCTAAGCTTGAGAATGAGTTCAAGGTCACAAGCCAATGTACTAGCCTCCTTGCTAGCATTGGTGAGTGATCCAAAAAGACTTCTTTGCGACTATTAGATCGTTATCTTGAAATCTTTGATATAGAAAACGACTAGAATCCTTGATTAAAGGTTTGGTAGTCTTTGCTTTGATTTGCTTGAATGTCATTATTCATGAATTTTCATAAGGATTTGAAGAGGTTTCATGTAGTGATTGAAATGCACATATCTAGTTGAATACATTATGAACTTCATGGAAAACACCTTGCCTAGTACTTTGGCATTTGTGAACTTAAAACGCCTAATTGGATGATTGTTCTTTTTGTGGGATTTGTGAGTATTCCCTTGTCTGAAAACTCTCAGGAGACTACAACTCCTCCACAAGGGTAGCCTAGGGGTTTAAAGACTTGGTGCATTCGCTAAATGCACTCGTGTTACCTACGAAAGTGGTTAGTTAAAGGTAGATTTGTTTCTTAATGTTTTTAGTTAGTCTTCGTGACCATATGGAGTTTTTCTTTGAACTGAATGATGAAATGCATTATTGTTGTTGATCTCTATGATTAGTTTGCTCGGGACAATCAAACATTAAGTGTGGGGTGATTTGATAACGCTAAAATATATGCATTTTAGGCGACCTCTATGCCTATTGTTTCGATTGTTCTATTACGATTTCACTTGCTATTCGATGCTTTGTGGTTCTTTTCAGGCAAATTACAGAGTTTAAGCTGAGAACACAAGTTGGCAGTGAATTTGGAGCAAAACTGAGCATTTTGGAGCAAGGAAACACAAATTGAAAGTCAGAGCACAAACTTCTCAAAGCATGCGCTCGCATGAATCAAAGTGTGCGTTCGCATGCACGCCTACTTCATCGCTTTGCCAACCTTCGCAACATTTATGCGTTTGCACAATCCATTTCATGCGAACGCACAAACCGGACCCGACGCATAAGAATCCCTTGCGCTCGCATTCTTTCAACTTCCCAGTCCGCAGGAGACCATGCGAACGCATGGCCGAAAGCATGCGAACGCATGCCGTCGCGGATGTTATAAAACCCAGATTTTTTTGGGTTCTAGAGAGACTTTTTTTGCACTGATTTTGAGGAGCCACCAGCACAAACCCCTAGGAGAGAAGCACTGATTTCGAGGTTGATTGAGTGAAGAAGAAGACCAACAACAAAGATCCTCCATTACTCTTGAATCTTCATATTGGTTTTGAAGTTCTAAACTCTACTTTTCATATGGGTGTTTCCATCCTTGTTATTGATTTTGTTTGTAAACTCACTATGAGTGAGTAGTGACCTTGGTTGGGGATTATGGATCCCCTAGACATGTTTGTGACGTTGTGAATACAATGGATGCTAATGTTGAATGAGTTTGCACATGAATCTTCTTCATTTGAACTTAATGTTTAGAGTTGCCCATAAGGTGTTTGTGACATGTCCTCAATGGGAACTTTGCTTGATCTCATGTTTGATGTAGCTCACGTTGATCATCATGACTTCAATGAACTAAATGAAGAAGCATTAGAGCTTTTGAGTTAGTTAGATAACTTTATAACCTAATGAGAATGGCTAGAACTTAACAAGAACATGTTTATCTAGTCAATAGAGCGCGAGTGTGAGGCTAGACATTCATGTTCTATAGTGCCAATAGAGCGCGAGTGTGAGGTGCTATGCGAGATGTAACCTCTTTGTACTAAGTTGTAGCGCGAGTTGAACTTAGTATAAATGTTGCATGAGCTAAATTCTACACATGTGCATGTGAATTCATCATTGGTATCTAATTTCATTGTCACAATAATTGTCTAGGTGGAGAAGTGATCCCTAGTCATCTTTTAATTGAAAGTAAACCACCGTTTAGTAAGTTTTAATCTCACTTTTGGATTGAAAATTCCCCCCAAACCTTAGACATCCTAATCACATTGTTAGCACTATTAGTTTAATCACCTATCTTTTGGGTTCGACCTCGGTTCACCCGAGTCATTACAAATGTTTTGATTGCCGTGACTTAGTATAAGTGTTTGGATTCTTATTCGAATATTTTAGCTATATTTACAACCGATCAGCCCTTAAACATAATATTAGCAAGATTTAAATGACGAGATTAGAGGAATAACGGGATTAATATGGGCTATCGATCTGATTAATTGCATGGTCCAGATTAGTTCTCATTTCTCACCGTAAATGGACTTCTCACGGGAATCGGACTCTCAGACAAAATTTAATCTCACTCCTAAAAAGTAATGTTATTAAAATCAAATCGGGGATCGAACCGGTCAAGTTACTGGGTCAATAAGTCAGTGGTTCAGCCGGGTCGAATCGGTTTGACCCACACAAATTAAAAAATAAAAATAAAATACTTTTATATGATATTATAATTTAACATATTTATGACTTGAATTAATATTACATGTTTATGATCTTATTACAATAACATACCATAACAAATTTAGAATTGAATAAAGTAAAAATCAATAATACAACAATAACAATTTTAGTCTTAATTTGTAACTCACAACAATAAGGGATTTCTAAGACTAATTGAATTTCTAACTAAATTGATAGTAAGTAATAAATTTTATAGATTTGATAAATTAATATACATTATTGAAACAAATAATAAAACAAGAATCATGTTTAGCTTGGTGGAAGGAGAGGGGATAATTATAGAGGAAGACTAGGTTCGAGTCTTGTCCAAGTTAAAATAAATATATATTTCAGACCAATCGAATCGATTGAACCGATCAAATCACGTTTTAATGAAAAATTGGGTCAACCGGGTCGAATGTAAACCGATCGAATTACAAAACTGAACCGGTCACCGGACCGATTCCCGGTCCAACCGGTCGAACCGACTGGTCTGGTCCAGTTTTAATAACTATGCTAAAAAGCACTCTAATTTTATGTATACGAAATCGTCTTGAGCGCCCCATAAATAATCGTCTTGAGCGGAGAACTCAAAAAAAATCGTCTTGAGCGGTAACTTCATTTATTGAGAGAGAGGTGGTCGGCAATGGGCAACATAAGGTAATCTTTATTTTAATGGGTAGAGTAAGGTTATTTTTTCTTGATTCTATGGAATAATGTAGGACAGAGTAAGAACATAGTAGTTCAATTTTTCTAAACCAATATGAATTAAAATGGTAGGGTATGATATGATAGGACAAGGTAGGAAGGCATGGTCGGATGATAGGGTAGGAGGACAGGGTAATGTGACCCCTACCAGTAACGGATCCAGGATTTATTCTTATCGGGGGCGGCATGCAAAACGTTCATGTATTCCGACGTTCATGTACTCCGCTATACAATAGTCAAAGCTTAGTGAGACTAAACTCAAGTAGAAGTGTTATATTCTTCAAGGCTGTCAAACCGACATCAACCAAGAGGTCCAAGAATTCAGTTTGTAATTCCTTCAACAAACTTGACATGATAAGAAATAATCATAACTCTCAAATCATCAAACACCATGTAAAACTACATTTCTGTCAAGACACACATAGGCAAATCATCAAACACCTTGTAAGCAACACAAAAATACATGAATCACACCTCTGGTTTACCTACCTACACTCAAACCGAATCAGACATTCAAAACCTAATCCATCCATACACAATTACAATATACACAACAAAAATCACTACAATATGAAAATATTCCGATTTATAGATCTGTGATTTCGAATAATTGTAGAAGAAACGAAAAGCAAATAGGGGTTGATGTCGATATCCAGCGCCGCGCCTCTCTCCCTCGCGCCTCTGCTTTTCCAATCTATGTGTTGTTTTGTTTAAAACTTCTCTGTCGTTTTGTTTTTTCAGTGTGTGTTGTTTCTTATTTATGATTTAATATAAATTGTTAGTGTAGTGGGGTAAATTAAAAACACAGTGGGGGCAAATTGAAAATATCAGTGGGGCATGTTTGAAAATAATACTAAAACTAGGGCTATTTTCATAAAATCACTGGAGGCAGTTGCCCCCCTCCCATACATGTAGATCCGCCCCTAACTCCTACCCCGCCTAGGGTAAGAGGGCGGGGTACATATAGGGTAAAAGACGGGACGAATAGGGTAAGGGTCGGGTCAGGGTAACCCTATATGGGCATTTCGACCCTAGGGTCAAATGTTGAATCCTAAAGTCGTATACGCGATGACCAATCAGTAATGCACGTCAACTGTGGATTCACATCGAGAGTAATCGATCAAAACGTCTTTATTTAATTTTTTTTGATTGTGGGTTAATGTCGACATATCAAGGAACACGTCGCATACATTAGAACACTAACTCTTAGTAGAACTTATTCATTCGTTGAAGTACAGGTCATCTGACACCTCTGACTTTGAAACCCACAGGTCGACACACACCCCTCCATGATAGGACCTTGACGTCTTAAGCACACCTCCGCGAGAGGGTAGACCATGTCACCTGCAAATGTTCATAAGGGACGGAGGAATAAGGGAAGAGGAAGTGAATTGAATGAGGAAAATATTCGCAAAGAACGGAGGAATACCATACGTGAGATTAGAAAAATTCCACATAAATTGTGGAAAGGAAAGTGACACATGAGGTTTGAACCCTTAACCTTATATTTACAAGGTAATATTCTACCAACTCAACCACCATCTTTAAAATAAGGGAAAAGTACAAAAGGGAGGTATGAACTACCACCTTTTACAAATCATTGTCCAAACTATAATAATTTTCAAATGACAGTCAATTTTGAAGTTTTGGACTTAATTGAAAATATGATTTTTACACTTGACATCAAACCACAAATTAAATTATGAATTTGATTCAATCTAAATTTCTAAATATATTTCGGTTCGACAAACCAAATGAATAAGCAAATAGGGTTTTGCAATTCTACCGCCACGCCTCGTCTCATTCTCCATCCCCACTGCTCACTACTACAGAAGAGGGATTATGCATCGGTTTTCGAGGGCCTTATGCATCGGTTTTGATCCGATGTGTAAGCGAGCGATGCGTAAGGGTCGGACCTTATGCATCGGTTTTAGTCTAAACCGATGCATAAGGTCCGACCCTTACGCATCGGTTTGTTGGAATAACCGATGCATAATGTCTACCCTTATGCATCGGTTTAGACCCAACCGATGCATAAGGGTAGATATTATGCATCGGTTTTAGTCCAAATCGATGCATAATGGCCTAAATTTTTTTAGCAGATTTGGCTTATATTAGCTCAAATCTACCCTGAAATTTTTACAAACATCGATCAATGACGGAGCGCACCACACCGTCGTTAATGTGCGATGGCTCTGTGCAAAAATAAATTTATAAGTCCGCTACTCGTTACTCTACTATTGGGAAGTAAAGCGGTAAGTAGGGGTCGAACCCAAGGGAATTAGTGGATAGTTGTTCTTTCGAAAACGGAAAATAAGACAGTTGGGGGTTGGTTGTGATTTTAGTACTGAAAAGTAAGTGGGTTGGTTGTGATTTTAGTACTGAAAAGTAAATGACTGAAAGTAAAGAAAGTAAATACGGGACTGAAAGTAAACACTGAAAAGTAAAGTGCTTGAAGGACAAGACTTGCTGAAAGTCAGTGCGTAAAAGTAAAGTGCTTGAAGGACAAGACTTGCGGAAAGTAAATGCTTGAAGGACAAGACTTGCTGAAAGTAAATGCTTGAAGGACAAGACTTGCGGAAAGTAAGCAGTTGATATGAGACTGAAAGTAAAGTGACAGGTGATGTTTTAATTAAAGGAAAGGATTCAGTTTTAGGGGTCTTGTATCATAAATCTGTTTATCATTGACCTCTAATGATCATACTAAGTGTTCAAAGATGTATCAAGGCTATTTCTAGCACATGACTTGCCACATCGTTTAGAACACTTGTTCTATTTGGGCTAATTCCTCCTTTCGAAGTATCTTAGCTTATGTGCATCCATTTGATCAATCATTTCCGATCAACCAAATGGTGTTTTAAAGAGGTTGAATTCCACAGATAAGCTGTGCTCTTTCGAGCCTCCACTTATCCACAGAAGTTCATGAACCCATGGAAGAGCGTTGCTCTTTCGAGCCTCCACTCAACCAATAGCGTTCTGACATAATATATGGCACATAGAACAAGTTTTGAACACAAAGAGGCACTAAGAGAAGGGTCTAAAACATTGTATGATACAAGCACACCCCTTCAACCGAATGAAGGGTTTAGCTACGAATATCCATAGAGGTGGATATCATAGCTAAGTGCTTAGTAAAGTAAAGGTTTTGAAAGACAGGAAAGTAAAGGTTTTTGGAAATCAAGACAAGGAAAGTAAAGGGGAGAATACTCAAGAACCAACAGGAGTAAACTCAAGAACAACGAAAAGTGAAGGAAATGCTTGAGTACTTCAAGAACCGACAAGAGTACTCAAGAACAAACTTGGAGCTTCAATATCAAAGTGGTGTGTTTACATGGATTGTGCCCAAACTCTAGAGAGATAAGTAACAAGTGACTATGGACTTGTGGTGTGTGATGGATTGAGGATGATTTACAAAGGAGAAGGAGCTTGGTATTTATAGGCAAGGAGGAGGAGAGGGAGGCCAACACATGGCAAGAGGGGAGTGGAGGAGAGCATAGCCGCCGGCCATGAGGTGGCTTTCCAAAAGCCGTAGGCCATGTGTCATCTCCACAAGGGAGCCGCCGGTGGTGAGGTGGAGGTGGGGTGGGTGTGAGTGGAATGAGATCTTTTCCTCCCAAAAGCCATCGGTTCCCATATGACTCCGGTTGCCCTTTGGTTGCTCTTTGGTTGCTTCTTAGTTGACATCAAAAGGTGAGTAACTTAGACTTGGCATTTCACTTGTGTTCTTGATCTTTGTTGGAATAAGTCATTGGGACTTAGTTGTGGCTTGATCGGAGTATTGTCGGAGTATGGCCAGTTCTGACTTGTAATCCACTTTTAGCGTTAAGAACTCCATTTTAGCTCGTTTCATCTTTACTCCTTGAAATAGCATGTAGAACAAAAGTGAAACTAACAAGTAAAAGTTGTCAAGATAAAGCGTCTAATTTGGTGGGTTTAACTATCTTAACGAATCATATAAATATGGTCCATCAGATCACCCCACACTTTTAGTTGTTCGTCCCGAACAATGCTATTTAAGAGATGCACACACAATCCAAGTAAAAACTTCAAATAGGAAATTGAGAATATGGAACTAGATTTATCCTATTCATGCATTACTTACTTATTACCAAACTAAACTGTGTAAATACTTAGAAGAAACATGATACTTGTACCTTCGAGCTGAGATGTAATTTAATTTGGATGTTTCGGGAGATAGCCCTTTTTAGGCTCCTGGACTGCATTCTCTGGACCGACTCGCACTATATGGTTAACTTGTCGCTTTCTCTAGCACATGATTCGGTTCGAGTTTCAATGAGTTGAGCACTTTGATTTCCTTTTGGTGAGGGACAGCTTCTGAAGTGAATTGGCCTTTGGCCTTTGATGTTGAATTGGAGTTTCTTCACTTCTATTTCAGTTAAAACCTTCACAATTTTGGCTTTCGGCCTTTGATTAGCTTATTCGAGCTTTTGCTTCTATGTGACTTGCTTGTCCATTTTCTCAACCTTTCTTTGGGAGGTCCAATCATCGCCCGAGAGCATATGGAAATACCTCCCCGCTCTTTCTCATCCTCGCCGTTTCGCGCGGGTCAAGATGAGGGTCGCTCATCTATTTTCCCGGCTACTCTGACTAGAGATAGGACGGTTTGATTCCCGTCCCACCTCTTTGCATAAACGCTGCACGACGGAGATGACTCTGATCTTCTTTGAAACCCGAAGTGCAGCCTCCACAGACTTCGTAAACCATATAGTGAAATCCAGTCTTTCGAGTGCTTGCCAAGCCTCTCTAGGGCATTTTATGTCAACTCCACATCCCCTGTATATCTCAGCACAAAGGGACAAATGAGAAGTTACATCCTAAGTTTTTATACAGTTGAGATTTCACAAGGTAAAAAATGCATGAATTTAGATCTATCTTTTTCACATTCTCAAGTTCATATTTTCAAAAAGATAATATTAAGGGAAAAGGAAAAGAAAAAGCATGTTAACTAACTATGTACAAAGGCAGTTTCTCACCCCACACTTTTGAACGAAGGCGTGCCTCACAGCACGACTTAGTTCAAAAGTTATGCTAGCAAATATATACAAGAAAAGGAAATGACATTAAGGAAAAGGGAAGAACTGAACTCCCTTTACAGTGTCGTTACATGTCGAGGACATGCGAGCGAACGACATGGCTCGAAGCTGGATAATCGAGGGAGTTTGGCTGGGGCCTTGAACTCTCGGCGCAGGCCCGGTATTTCTCAGAAGCTGCCTGGCTGATCTGATCTTGCTCCAAAATCCGATTCCTACATGTTAGACATTCCTTCTATACAAAATGGGTGAGAGCGACTGACAAGGTAAGAACTAAATGACAGAAAATAAATGACTGAAAATAAGACAAGTGTCGGGTTACCTCCCGACTAGTGCATTTGTTTAACGTCGTTAGCTCGACAGTACCTCATTCCTGGATCATAAGGTGGGATCCCATGGATGGCTCAGGTCGTAGTGTTGTGGAGCGCCTACTTTCATTCTTGCCTTGACTTTCCCCGATTTCTTGTGAGATGATGTGCTCGGGTCAGGACTCCTTTGTTTCGGTGGTTTTTCTTTCCATTGTCTCTGAGAAGGCAAGGGACCTTTGACCATAGCTGCTGGTCTTTTGAGTCGGGCTCTATTGTGTTTAGGGCTACCTTGTCTAGTTGTGGCGAGAAACTGCTCCATCAGGGAGTCGTTCTGATTAGACCCTTCTTCCATCCTTCTTTCAGGCTCTCCATTGATCACATAGTTTTCTGCAATTTGCATATTGATCAGCGGGAAAAGTTACGAGGCTTCCATTATAAGCGCCGGATCCATATTGGCCAGACTGTCCGTGAGGAACTGGTCTTGATTGATTTCTTCGGCTGCTTCGGTGGTGAGGGTTGAGTATGTTGCGGGTTGCTCGCTAGTGGCGTTCTGGGCTTCCTCTTCGGCCTGCTCAGGAGTGAATTCTAATGAAGACTTTTCTTCATCCTCCTCTAAATCGGTTTCCGGCTCTGGGTCTTCTGATGGATCGGGGGTGATTTCCCATATAGGTTCCTCCTCTGTGCTTCCTGTTTCTGACTCGTCCCTCATGGTCTCTACAAATTCTTCCCTACTCCTTTCTAGATTAGCTTCTACCATCTGCGTTCTATGATTAGCTTGGTGCCTTGGCCTTCGTTTTGTAGCTTCGGCCAAGTCATCTATGAGATTCCACATGTCGATCAGGGATAAGTGCATAGCAGATCCTCCCACCGCATCGTTAATCCTTGATTGCTCATCTGCCCTCATTCCACAAAGAAATTTTTGAAGAAGGAATACTTCTGTGAATCCATGGTGCGGGCAGCGCGAAACAACTGTATCGTAGTACGTATAATACTCGTCCTGTGTCTCGTCCCGGGATTGTTGAAGGCAGATGATCTTCTCACGGGTGTCATGTCGTAAGGATGGCGGGGAAAATTCTTTTAGGAATTGGGCACGAAGATCCACATAATAATCTGCACAACTAGCAGTTGATGCGTAATACCATACTGTCGCAAAGTTAGTTAAAGAGTGTTCAAAACATTTCATTTGAAAATTCTCTAACGTTTCATTTTCAGGTTTCATGTAGCGGCATATATGGTGGAAATGTTGGCAGTGTATTACAGGGTCTTCTCCGGTGGTACCTCCAAACTGAGGAAGATGTTGAGTCATCCATGCATACATAGTGGACAGTGCAATGAAATGAAAATGAGAAGGGAAAGAAAAAGAACAACTAATCAGATAGCTAATTCCCCGGCAACGGCGCCAATTTTGACGGAGCGCACCACACTGTCGTTAATGTGCAATGGCTCTGTGCAAAAATAAATTTATAAGTCCGCTACTCGTTACTCTACTATTGGGTAGTAAAGCGGTAAGTAGGGGTCGAACCCAATGGAATTAGTGGATAGTTGTTCTTTCGAAAATGGAAAATAAGACAGTTGGGGGTTGGTTGTGATTTTAGTACTGAAAAGTAAGTGGGTTGGTTGTGATTTTAGTACTGAAAATTAAATGACTGAAAGTAAAGAAAGTAAATACGGGACTGAAAGTAAATACTGAAAAGTAAAGTGCCTGAAGGACAAGACTTGCTGAAAGTAAGTGCGTAAAAGTAAAGTGCTTGAATGACAAGACTTGCGGAAAGTAAATGCTTGAAGGACAAGACTTGCTGAAAGTAAATGCTTGAAGGACAAGACTTGCGGAAAGTAAGCAGTTGATATGGGACTGAAAGTAAAGTGACAGGTGATGTTTTAATTAAAGGAAAGGATTCAGTTTTAGGGGTCTTGTATCATAAATCTGTTTATCATTGACCTCTAATGATCATACTAAGTGTTCAAAGATGTATCAAGGCTATTTCTAGCACATGACTTGCCACATCGTTTAGAACACTTGTTCTATTTGGGCTAATTCCTCCTTTCGAAGTATCTTAGCTTATGTGCATCCATTTGATCAATCATTTCCGATCAACCAAATGGTGTTTTAAAGAGGTTGAATTCCACAGATAAGCTGTGCTCTTTCGAGCCTCCACTTATCCACGGAAGTTGACAAACCCATGGAAGAGCTTTTCTCTTTCGAGCCTCCTGATGGACCAAAATTATACGAATCAGAAACACAGTATAACCCCCTTATTTAGACATTTTGTCTATTTAACTTTTGCTTGTTAGTTCAGATATATTTTTACAGGGTAATTCAGAGCTTAGAGAGAATACACTCTAAAGAGGAGCTTTTTAAGCAGAAAAGATGTTACGAGTCAATCCAAGGTCAAGATCATATGCCGACTGAAGAAATATCAAGGATCCTGACGTTGAAGCACTCGTAATAAATTAATCAGAAGAATCAGGAGAGGAATCAAGACAGCCCGGGGAAGAAACACATTGATAGTTTTGTGAAAAGACTGCACAAAACTGTATAAAATCACACATTGGGCAAGGTGACCGGCCACTTGGGCAAGAGGTGGCCAAAGCCACCCCTCCTCCTCCTCCACCACCGGCAACCGGCGGCTCTCCTCCACCATGACCGGCGGCTCTCCTCCTCCTCCACATGTCTCCTCCTCCTTCCTCCTCCTCCTCTCCTTCCTCCATGTGTGGCCATCTCCTCCATCCATTTTTTCCTCCAATCACCATGCAACACTTGCCTCCATCTCCTCCTCCTCCCATGGCTATAAAAGGAGGAGCTCCTCCTCATTTGAAATCATCCCTCACTTGTAAAATTCACTTCTCTCTCTAAGTTATGTATATGTAAGTTTGGCTTTGGAAATAAAGGATAGCTCCCTTGGCGCTTCGACGGTTGTAAGTAATTCTTAGTATTTATTCAACTGTTTTATTTCCTTAGTTATAATGTTTAGCGCGATGAATAGTAGCTAAACTAGTAGTTCGGTAGAAGGGGCGCACTTGTATTATAAAATGTTTTAAGACTATTAACTTAGTGTCTAGTCTTAGTATTCAAAACTTGTTCTATGTGCCATATATCAAGTCAGAGTTTCCAAGGTTGAGTGGAAGCTGTCACAAGCAAAGCTCTGCCGTGGAAATTCGTGATCATACTCGGTAAGTGGAAGCTGTCACAAGCAAAACTTATCGAGGAGTTCGACTTATCTAAAACACCACTTGGTCAATAACGTAACTGGGAGATCAAGTGGATGCACTTACAGCTAAGATACTTCGAAAGAAGGAATTAGTTTTTCTTAGAACAAGTGTTGCTTTAAACGATGTTGCAAGTCTTGCGCTACGAAAGGGCCTCGATTCATCTTAGAATACTTAGATAATTCACTAAAGGTCAATGATAAATAGGATATAATACAAGGCCCCTGAAACCGAACATTTCTCTTTAATTATAAACTGTAATTTACTTTCCAGTATTAAAACCAACCAACCAACCAATCAATCAATCAATCACTTAGCTGGTAGCTTTAAAACCAACCAACCGACCTAAAACACGCTCTCTCGCTGGACAACCCCCTCAAAGAACATCTATTCCCCTGATTCCCTTGGGTTCGACCCCTACTTACCAAGTACTACCCAGTAGTATAGTTGCGAGTAGCGGACTTTTATAAATTTATTCTTGACGTTTGCACATAACGACTGTGCATCCATCACCTCCACTCAACCAATAGCGTTCTGACATAATATATGGCACATAGAACAAGTTTTGAACACAAAGAGGCACTAAGAGAAGGGTCTAAAACATTGTATGATACAAGCACACCCCTTCAACCGAATGAAGGGTTTAGCTACGAATATCCATAGAGGTGGATATCATAGCTAAGTGCTTAGTAAAGTAAAGGTTTTGAAAGACAGGAAAGTAAAGGTTTTTGGAAATCAAGACAAGGAAAGTAAAGGGGAGAATACTCAAGAACCAACAGGAGTAAACTCAAGAATAACGAAAAGTAAAGGAAATGCTTGAGTACTTCAAGAACCGACAAGAGTACTCAAGAACAAACTTGGAGCTTCAATATCAAAGTGGTGTGTTTACATGGATTGTGCCCAAACTCTAGAGAGATAAGTAACAAGTGACTATGGACTTGTGGTGTGTGATGGATTGAGGATGATTTACAAAGGAGAAGGAGCTTGGTATTTATAGGCAAGGAGGAGGAGAGGGAGGCCAACACATGGCAAGAGGGGAGTGGAGGAGAGCATAGCCGCCGGCCATGAGGTGGCTTTCCAAAAGCCGCCGGCCATGTGTCATCTCCACAAGGGAGCCGCCGGTGGTGAGGTGGAGGAGGGGTGAGTGTGAGTGGAATGAGATCTTTTCCTCCCAAAAGCCATCGGTTCCCATATGACTCCAGTTGCCCTTTGGTTGCTCTTTGGTTGCTTCTTAGTTGACATCAAAAGGTGAGGAACTTAGACTTGGCATTTCACTTGTGTTCTTGATCTTTGTTGGAATAAGTCATTGGGACTTAGTTGTGGCTTGATCGGATTATTGTCGGAGTATGGCCAGTGCTGACTTGTAATCCACTTTTAGCGTTAAGAACTCCATTTTAGCTCGTTTCATCTTTACTCCTTGAAATAGCATGTAGAACAAAAGTGAAACTAACAAGTAAAAGTTGTCAAGATAAAGCGTCTAATTTGGTGGGTTTAACTGTCTTAACGAATCATATAAATATGGTCCATCAATCAATTACAAATACCATGCTGTTCAATTACAAATGCACTGTTGCTCAACAACATCGACATACATTCATTTCAAAGATCAAATAGAATATACAAGTACACATCTTTCTTTCCATACAACAATGCCAACACAAAAGTTAATATTCGAATACAAACAACAAACCTAAGATTCTTGTCCTAAAATGACTGGGTAACGATCGCTTATATAGTTATACAAGTAGGCGGCAGTCATTTCTCTTACTTCATCGATCTTCGAGTCTTCGTATGTTTCACTTCCATTAGGAAAACACTAGAAACAATGAAAAGCAAGATAAAAGTAAGTCAATACATAAAAGTTCCAATTAGTTCAAACCAAACCAAAGTCAACGACAACTTAGAGAATAATACAAGTCTAAAAGATTACTTGCTAAGATCATCAATCTCCGCTCCGTTATTAGCACGTACAAACTGGATTATATCTCGAATAAAATTCATAACATAATAACCGCATAAGTGACCCGGCGGTTGTTGTGGACACTGCACACGATCAATAATTTCTTATCACACACTATATTAATGCTAAAACTATTAAAAAGATAGTAGATATGAGACTTCGTACCTTAACTATCTTCCAACGAACACTTTGTGTATTTCTCGGTATACATCCTTGATAGTATCGGTACAATCCCCTAAAATGAATAGCATTACATAATTAGTGATTGTTAACATACAAGTTACAAGATAAAAGTGAGTCTAAAACTTACGTGTCCACCAAATCCTTTGCATCAGAGTTTATTCCTTTATCACCTATATTTGGATCCAGCCAATGCGCTACATGTTGTTTAGGGAAGATGGCACATAACATCCAATGCCACCTAACAAAAACAAACTAAATTTAAAATAAATGAATTCAAAAATAGATATAAAACATAATCATTAAATAATGAACTTACTTTACATGATCCACGTAAGGCAGGAAGTAACAAAAATTACGATCTCGGTTAGGCATACTCAACCTTGCCACAAACGTCATCAATCTCTCATCTATGTTGATTGTTGGCGTCATGATGGAAGGATTGAAGAAACCAAACTTTATATCCCAACCCATCATCTCGTTGTTCAAAGAACTACAAATTAAAACTTGTGTGTTAGAGTTAGATCATGCATTAGAACAAATGATTATCAGAAATAATTGTGAACATTACCATATATATAATTCACTAGCAAAGTTCCCCAATGCTGCCGTCTTGTATAGTTCATTTAGGTCAGTTGTGTTCACAGCGATACCATAGTCATCACCGAACACACTCTGGTCGACGTCCACTATAAGCATAAATCTATTCAACCGTATCCACACCTCATTTAAAAGTCGACAATACAAGGGCAAACACTCTATGGATTCATCGTCGGTAATTGGCAAATAAAGACAGATAATGTTGTCATATTCCTACATGTTGAAGTTGATTAATGATATGAAATGAGACTTTTTTTTGTAAAGTATAATAGAAAATGCAAATGAACTTGTATTGTTCGATTATCTCACCCTATTACCGACAACGACCAAGTCTTCAGGCCATGCTACATGGTGAGACTCTGCATCAATAACAATCTTAAGATTCGCATGGGGTATTGGCAATTTCGCTGTTCGAATGAGTACTTTTTCAACTTTCACCTATATATAAAGAACAAATGTTTAGGGTTAGAATAACATACGAATAAGAATGCGACATCTATAAAGAAGCTATAAGGACTGCGAGAGGACATCACCTTCAATGTAAGTTTTGGCATTTGTCGATAATTAATAAAATGACCTGTCATGACTCGACCAATGGCCACTTGCTCTCGATCACCTTCGACTGTCCCATGGATGAATAATACACATTTCAGGCCACCCTGTTATCACGAACAATTGATGTTACATACGTTCCGAACAACTAAACGAATTTGTCACAAAAAAGAAAACAAAACATTCTAAACGTACCGCAGGTATGTTCATCATCGGGTCTACATCGACGTGACAGTGACGACCGAGGCGATCAGGCATATCTACATGAGAAGTATTGGAACTCGGTGTCGTCCTAGAAGATGTGGATTTAGGGAACCCAATCTTCCACGGAACGTGTGTACCTACTCCTCTGGTACGTCCAGGATACTCAGGCGTCCCAATCGCCTCAGTCAGTATATCATGTCGACCATGTGGTGAAAAAGATCCTTGACTAGATTTTTCTACTAATTGATCCTATTATCAAGAAATTAGTACCAAAGATTAGTGTACGGAAAAAGTTAAACTGCTGAAAAAAGTTAAATACTAACAATATTTTCAGCCACTAGCCGAACTCTAGGGGTGACGAACTCTTTATTCTTCCTGAGGCGTGCCCTCTTCCACACCTCATATCTCTCTACAGTGATAGAAGGTGTCGCTCCCTCTTCAATTACGCCATGCGCAATTAAATCGGCCAACTTCTCGTTTATTAGCACCTCCTTTACTTTTCTATACCCTCCTCGGCCCATGATGTGCGCATATTCATTCTTAGCCGCTAGAGCCTTATTCTGAGCAGATAGCTTCCTCGCATCTTCACCGAGTCTATGCTTTACAAATTTCTTCCACTGCGCAGAATCAATGTATTTATACTCCTTCGTGGGATTGTCGTCCTTCTTTTTACCGAATATATAGTCTGTAGCGAGTCTCGATTTGAAGTTTCTCCACGCACTAGATGCATATTTGACCTCTTGCTCTTTGTATCTTTCTGGTCCAACAAACACTTCCTAAAAAAACAAGTTATAATTAGTACAATCAATGTTGCTAACACTATAATAATGGAATTATATAATATATTACCGTTGCTTTGTTCCACATAAGATCCTTAAGCTTTGAAGGCACCTTCCTCCAATCAGGGAAGTGACGGGCGTCATCGTACCCGTCAAAAATAATATTTCTTTATCTCCGACTAGCAAGTGGTAAGTCCGGTCGTATCCACAGAGATCGGTGTGAGAATCTGTTTCACTAAGTAAGAACGTAACAATGGGGGGAGGTAAATCTCGAACAAGTCAAATAAAAAACGCAAGTAGCAAGTAACAACGATCAAATATCAAAGAGAAATGCAAGCTAGAACTTTCGATTGTGATGCAAGACTAAATCATTAACCCAACCGTTTTGATTTCTAATATTCTACAACTTATACCCGCTAGGTTGAGCTACAAGTTGTCCTAGGGTGTCAATCCTAGTGGTATATTACTCGTATCCTAGTTTACTATCCCCGCTAGGTTGCTAGTAAACTGTGATAATTGAAATCAACACACAAACAAAAGCTCCCCCGCTAGGGTTCCACTCATGCTAGCATATCAAATCCATAAACAATGCATAGTAATATAGCGCAAAACATAGAAATTCAATATGAGTCTCAAATCAAAGCATCACAATATCAAGTTCTAGCCTACACAAATGAGTTTAGCTACTCATGGTAATAGAATACATAATCAAGTTTATAATGAAATGAAATGAAAATACTATTGTCGAATAATCCACCAAGCTTTCTTCAATTCTGAGCCACTGATCAATCTTTCCTTCTTTTTCAATCCTGTCGAACACTTGTTCTTTTCTGTCTCTTCCAAACTCACGGCCAAAAGAAAGACTCAGCCGCCCAACCTCAATTCCACTGACCAAGCTCCTTTCCAAACCTTCCAACCAGCCGTGTGTCACAAAACCACTCAATATCCCACACAATAATCACGGCCAAAAGACAAGGCCTGACAATTCTCCCTTTTCTTTTCACGGAAAAAAGCCACGGCAAAAATAAAAGACAATTCCTTTCTTTTCAAACGTGTGTTTTTAAACCACACAATAAATCTCACGGCCAAAAGACTTTTCCAAACCTCTTTAACTTCCCAAAAACCACACTTGTCTTTTTTTAAATCAAGAGCTAGCCAATTCATTTGTTGTCCCTTCGAAATCTTCATTTCTCCTTTCCAGAATGGCTCCTCGAATTCTCTTCTTTCTTCCCCGAGAATGGCTCTTCGAAAACAGTCTGTTTCATCTCGAGAAAATGCAAATTTGATTTTAGGAATTTTGACAGCTGGCATTCCGCGCGGACGTCTCCTTCATTTATGAACCGCGAAGGTCTTAACATTTATCGTAATTCAGAAGACCTCCGCGCCTTTAATCCTAGAGCCCTCCGTGGAGAATTGACTTCAAACTTCAATCATTTCGGTCTTTATTTCTTTCGACCCCAAACATCTTCAAATGGGCTCCCTTTAGCCGATATTCCTTCCATGGTCTCCGAATGCACCTGAGAATGAAAACTACACACAGGTTGTGAAATAATATACAGGCAATCACTAAGAGATAGGGTTTTAACATATAAAATAGTCGTACAATTATGACTTATCAGGAAGTTGATCGGAATTCCAGTACAGACCACAGCGCCTAGGTAACTCCTCCAGTTGTCACCAATCTTTCCCAAGGGATATCCTGTGTCGTTAAATTCGACTGTCATCTTGGTGCCAGCATCCCTATGTCTCCTAATCAAATCTAGCATTAACGATGGACCCCTCTTAGTTTTCTTGGTGGGCGTGCACTGTTCCACATGGAAGTCTTCATCGCCTCTACTACTACTTTGTGCCATTATCCCTGAAATATCACAAAAATGTTAGTTTAATAGAAATGTAATTACAAATGCATAGACAACAATAAAAATAATAAAATGACAAGTGATGAAAATCAGTGATAAAGTAACATACACCGTACACATAAGTTAAGTTTGTTTATCAATCCATATTCCTTCGTCGTGATCTTCTCTTAATTGTATTTCGTCATCAATTTCAATTTCGACGCTTTCCATAGGTATGCAATCTTCAGTGAGGTCTTCAGATGCGCCACTTGTAGCATCATTGGTTACTTGTTGTTTACCATGGAGGACAACAAATAGATTTTTGTCTGAAGGGTCCTTGACGTAAAATACTTTGTCTTGCTTGTTCGGCCATAATGAAGGGCTCATCTTTATATCCCTCCCTGCAAAAATCAACAAACGTCATTCCAAACTCATCGGTTCGAACCGCGGAGTGATTAACCCATTTACATTTAAAAACCGGTACTTGTAGTTTAACATAATCCAACTCCCATATTTCTTCGATAACCCCAAAATAATTGAGAGGAGCAGATATTTGATTTCAATCTCTAGCGCTAGAAATGTGAGTGGTTTCAGCAACAAGTGTGACACCACTATTTTGCACAACGCTGCGTTCGTCTTGATCTTTTGTGTGAAAACAAAATCCGTTAATGTCAAAACTTCTCCACATGTATACACTTGGTCTCGGACTTGCCATAAGCCACTTCACTAAGTCATCATCAGACTCTTCTTCTGAGTTCCCTTTATTACTTAAAGCTGCATCAGTTTTAAGCCATTTACAAAATGACCGACGGTGTTCTCTTTGCACCCATATTTCATTTTTCCCCCAGTGTGCACTCCTCACTATGTTTAAGTGCTCATCGATGAAAGGCGTCATCTCAGGTATATGTTGCAATACGTAAAACTGGGCTTTTGATAACTCATCCACGGATTTAACTATTTGTTTCGATCCACTTGATCCCTTTCCTTGAAATCGATCAAAATGACGTGGCCTTGGAATCCCAATTGCAGTGGTATTTCCCAAAAAGTTAGTGCAAAATTCAACCACCTCTTCAGTTATGTATCCTTCCACTATACATCCTTCAGGACGATGCCTATTTCTCACGTAGCTTTTTAAAATTTTCATGTACCTCTCAAAAGGGTACATCCATCTCATATACACTGGTCCAAGAATTCAAACCTCACGCACCAAATGAACAGTTAGATGAACCATTATATCAAAAAATGATGGTGGGAAGAACATCTCAAGTTGGCATAATGTAATCAGTACTTGCTCTTGTAATCTATCAAGCTCTGTTGGATCAACAACCTTAGCACATAAAGAGCTAAAAATCACGCAAAGTCTTTGTATAACGGCTCTCACTTTTGGAGGCAATATACCTCTAATTGCAATAGGCAAGAGCTGTTGAATTAAAGTGTGATAGTCATGAGATTTTAATCCATTCAATCGCAGATCCTTTATCGAAACCAAACTGGCAATATTTGAAGAGAAGCCATACGGAACTTTAACTCCTTTAAGACATTCACAAAATCTTGATTTCTTACTCTTAGAAAGAGTGGTGCATGATGGAGGCAGATATGTACGTTGCCCTCGGGTTTCTGGTGCTAGTTTAGTATGAATGTTCATATCTAGCATATCCAGTCTCGCTTTAACTCCATCCTTCGTTTTCCCAGGAATGTTTGATAGTGTGCCGATCAGACTATCACATATATTCTTTTCCACATGCATCACATCAACACAGTGTCTAATGTCAAGTGTATGCCAATATGGGAGATCAAAAAATATAGATCGCTTCTTCCATGGAGCACTTTCGGTGCGTGCACTAGGTTTTCCAAATTGATTTGTAATATTTCAAATTTTCTCAAGTATTTCATAACCTGAAGATGGTTGAGGTTCTATTGCGTGTTCGGTCTCACCGTTGAATGCAACTTTCTTTCGCCTGTAAGGATGATACCTCGGTAAGAAATGCCGGTGCCCCATGTAAATCATTTTACGACAATTCTTTAGATAACGTGAATGTGTCGCTTCCCCGCATATTGGACAAGCTTTGTAACCTTTGATACTGTACCCGGACAAGTTACCATAAGCAGGGAAGTCATTGATGGTACACATCAGCATTTCACGTATATTGAAATATTCTTGCCTAGATGCATCAAATGTCTGTACTCCTTCATTCCATAAAAGCTTCAGATAATCTATCAAGGGAGCCAAGTATACATCTATGTCATTTCCAGGCTGCCTAGGACCTGATATCAACAAAGAAAGCATCATATATCTACGCTTCATGGTTAGTCTAGGAGGTAGGTTGTATATCACCAATATCACATGCCATGTACTATGTTGACTAGTGAGATTTCCATGTGGATTCACCCCATCAGTAGACAAGCCAAGGCATAAATTCCTACACTCTGATCCAAATTCTGAGAATAAGTTGTCTGCTTTGGCCCATTGCAATGAATCGGTCGCATGACGCATTTTGCTATCAATGACACGTTTCTCGGCATGCCATTGCATATTATCTTAATCTTTTGGGTCAGCAAATAATCATTGAAACCGGGGAATCGGTGGAAGATACCTGATAGACCATAATTATACGAATCAAAAACACAGTTAAACCCACTAAATTAGACTGTTTGTCTATTTAACTTTTGCTTGTTAGTTTCGATATTTATCTATAGGGTATTTTGGACTCTAGAGAGAAAACACGCTAAGGAGAGGCTTTTACGCTGAAAAGATATTACGAGTCATTCCAAGGTCAAAACCTGATGCCGACAGCAGAAATATCAAGTTTCTGACATTGAATCACTCAAATCAAATCCAACCGAGGAGCAACCAAAGTCAGTCCGAAGAGAAATTGGACTGATAGTTTTGTGAAAAGACTGCACAAAACTCACAAAACTCACTCTTCTCCCATGGTGACCGGCGGCTTTGGGAGGAAAGGATGACTCATGGGTGGCCTTCTTCCCCCCTTCTCCTCCATGACCGGCGGCTTGTGCTAGGAGGTGACCAAAGCCACCTCTCCTCCTCCCTTGCAACCGGAAACCGGCGGCTCCTCCTCCACCTTGGGATTTGTGCCAAGTGTCCTCCTCCTTCACCACATCTTCTCCTCCCTTTTGGCTATAAATACAAGCCATTCCCCTCTCATTTGAAACATCCCACAATCCATATTTCACTTCTCTCTCTAAGTTTGGCATTTGTAAGTTTGGTTTTCAATATATAATACTCCTGTTGGTTCTTGAGTATTATAGTTCGGTCTTGAGTACTCCTGTCGGTTCTTGAGTACTCAAGCTTTTCTTTATTCTCGAGTACTCTTGTCGGTTCTTGAAGTACTCACCCCTTTCCTTTACTTACTGTCTTTCAAAAACCGTAAGTACTTAGCTATGGTATCCACCTCTATGGATATTCGTAGCTAAACTCTTCATTCGGTTGAAGGGGTGTACTTGTATTATAAAATGTTTTAGACTATTTTAGTGTTTTTTCTCTGTATTCAAAACTTGTTCTATGTGCCATATATTAGGTCAGAACTTCCAAGGTTGAGTGGATTCTTGAAATGGCAAAGCTCTTCCGTGGAAGTTCGTGAACATACTCGGGTAAGTGGATGCTTGAAATGGCAAAGCTTATCTGAGGAGTTCGATCTCTCTCAAACACCATTTGGATACATCGTAAAAGATTGTCCAATGGATGCACATAGGCTAGTATACCTTGAAATGGGGTGCTAGTCTAAGTAGAACAAGGGCTCTACGTTTTTTGCAAAAGATTAGACAGTGTTGCAAGTCGAGTGCTTGAAATGGCCTTGATTCACTTTCGAACACTTTTGCAAAAGACTAGATAGTGTGGTAAATCGAGCGCTTGAAATGGCATTGATGCACGTTTGAATACTTAGAACGATTACTAAAATGATAAAACAGGCTATGATGCAAGGCCCCCGAAACTGAATGCTTTCCTTAAATTACAAAACCCCCCTGTATTTACTTTCCTAGTATAACTGCCTTAATCAACTGCACTCACCATCCGGAGGACTCGCAAATCACGCATCACCCACTGTAAGTCTTTCTTTTTATTTTTCAGTATTTATTTTTCTGTAATTTACTTTCCGCACTAAAAACCAAAACAACCAAAAAAAAGTCACTTAGTTATAACCGCTAAAATCCCAATCAACCCTAAAACACGCTCCCTCGCTGTACAAATCCCTCAAAGAATGACTATCCCCCTAATTTCCTTGGGTTCGACCCCTACTTACCACTTGCTACCCAGTAGTAAGGTCACGAGTAGCGGAATATAAATTTGCTTTTGCAAATAGAACACCGCACCTTAACGACAGTGCGGTGGGCTCCGTCAAAACTGGCGCCGTTGCCAGGTAATTAGTTAATTAATCGGATAAAGTTCTTTAAATCGATACTCGCTTCGAAGCAACCATGTCTCGCGAAGGAAGCTACCATGATTACCAGGATGACGAAGAAATAAACCTGTACGATCGAAATGATGAGGTGCCACTACCATTTGTGGACGATCCGGAACAACTCATCAGAAACAGAAGAGCTCGTGATAGGGAGGCCATGCAAAGATACCAATGGTACAATAACAACAACAACTACGCTCAGAGAGAAATACAACAATACGCCCCTAAACCAGCTCAATCATTCTACCGACCTCCCTATAAGCAGTACAACCAAAACTCTCCACCGGCTAGCCAATATCAACATAAGGCTCCAAATCAATACCAGGCGGGCCCGAGTAATCAGCAAGGACCAAACAAGTGGCTGGAAGACATAATAAAGAAGCTCTCAGGAACTGTGCAGCAATTGTCAGGCTCTGTACAACAGTTGAGTACTATTGTGCACCGATACCAGGCAAAAACTGATGGGGCAATTTCAGAATTAACCAAGCAAATGTCTCAGCTAGCTACCTCAATGACCGCCCTTACTAATGAGCCCAGCAGACTTCCTTCACAAACCATCCAAGACCCAAAGAGGAATATTAACGTAATAACAATGTCAGAATTGAAGGAGGCACTGGAAGAAGCTGCACGACCCTCACAACCAAGGAAAGAAGAATTCGGTGGTATGATTGGGGAAGACGAAACACGAACACTCGGAGAACTGAGAGCCATGGAAATACTCAAAGAAGCACAAACTGCAGCCCTACTTAAAAAACAACAACGAGAATCAGCAGCTATGGTCAAAGGACCCTCACCTTCTTAGAAACATTGGAAGGAGACACCACCTGAACAAGGGGAACAGGACCCAAGCACATCATCTCACAAGAAATCGGGGAAAGACAAGGCCAAAATCAACTCAGGAACAGTGGCAAAATTCGACCCGAGCCACCCATGGGATCCAAACCAGTGATCCAGGAATGAGGTACTGTCGAGCCAACGACGTTAAACAAAGGCACTGGTCGGGAGGTAACCCGACACCTATCTTACTTTCAGTACTTTTATTTTCTGTCATTTAGTTTTTTCCAATAAATTGCTCTCACCCACTTGGTGCATAGAAGAAATGACTATTCAGGAATCGTTTATGGGTGCAACATTAAGCCAGCCAGGCCTACGCTAAGAGTTCAAGGCCCCAGCCGAACTCCCTTGATTATCCAGCCTCATGCCATGTCGTTCACTCGACACTTTAAAGGGAGTTCTGTTCTTTCCTTTTCCTTAAATGTCATTCTCTTCTCGTATAACATCTGCTTGCATGGCTTTTGAACTAAGTCTTGCTGAAAGGCACGCCTTCGTTCAAAAGTGTGGGGTGAGAACCACCTGTGTACATAAAAATGTTTTCTTTCCTTTAATATTATCTTTTTGAAAATATGAACTTAAGAATGTGAAAAAGATAGATCATAATTCATGCATTAACCTTGTGAAAATTCAACTGTTTAAAAACTTAGAATGTAACTTCTCATTTGTCCCTTTGTGCTGAGATAAACTAGGGATGTGGAGTTGATATAAACTGCCATAGAGAGGCTTGGCAAGCACTCGAAGGATCGAATCAAACTATATGGTTTTCGAAGTCGGTGGAGGCTGCACTTCGGGTTTCAGTGAAGATTGAAGTCATCTCCGCCATGCAGTGTTTATGCAAAAAGAAAAAAGGCGAGGACGGGAATCAGACCGTCCTATCTCTAGTCAAAGTAGCCGAGAAAATAGATGAGCGACCCTCATCTTGACCCGCGCGAAACGGCAAGGATGAGAGGAGCGGGGAGGTATTTCCATATGCTCGCGGGCGACGATTGGACCTCCCAAAAAGGCTTGAGAAAATGGACTAGAAAGCCACAAAAAGGCAAAAGCTCGAAGAAGCAAATCAAGAGGCCAAAGGCCCAAAATTGTGAAGGTTTTAACCGAACAAAAAGTGAAGTACTCAAAGAGTCAAATCGAAGGCCAAAGGCCGATTCACCACAAAAAGCTGTCCCTCTCCAAAAGAAAATCAAAAACCAAACCATTGAAACCTGAACCGAATCACGTGCTAGAGAAAGCTACAAGGAAACCATATAATGCGAGATGGTCCCGAGAATGCAGTCCAGGAGCCTAAAAAGGGCTATCTCCCGAAATATCCAGAATAATTTGCATCTCAGCACGGAGGTACAAGTATCAAGTTTCTTCTATTTATTTACACAGTTCAATTTGGTAATAAGTAAGCAATGCATGAATTAGGATAAATCTAGTCCCACAGTCTTACTTTCATATTTTAAAAGCTTACTTAGTGCCGCCCTTTAATAGCATTGTTCGGGACGAACAACTAAAAGTGTGGGGTGATCTGATGGACCATAATTATACGAATCAAAAACACAGTTAAACCCACTAAATTAGACAGTTTGTCTATTTAACTTTTGCTTGTTAGTTCCGATATTTATCTACAGGGTATTTTGGACTCTAGAGAGAAAACACGCTAAGGAGAGGCTTTTACGCTGAAAAGTTATTACGAGTCATTCCAAGGTCAAAACCTGATGCCGACTGAAGAAATATCAAGTTTCTGACATTGACTCACTCAAATCAAATCCAACCGAGGAGCAACCAAAGTCAGTCCGGAGCGAAATTGGACTGATAGTTTTGTGAAAAGACTGCACAAAACTCACAAAACTCACTCTTCTCCCATGGTGACCGGCGGCTTTGGGAGGAAAGGATGACTCATGGGTGGCCTTCTTCCCCCCTTCTCCTCCATGACCGGCGGCTTGTGCTAGGAGGTGACCAAAGCCACCTCTCCTCCTCCCTTGCAACCAGAAACCGGCGGCTCCTCCTCCACCTTGGGATTTGTGCCAAGTGTCCTCCTCCTTCACCACATCTTCTCCTCCCTTTTGGCTATAAATACAAGCCATTCCCCTCTCATTTGAAACATCCCACAATCCATATTTCACTTCTCTCTCTAAGTTTGGCATTTGTAAGTTTGGTTTTCAATATATAATACTCATGTTGGTTCTTGAGTATTATAGGTCGGTCTTGAGTACTCCTGTCGGTTCTTGAGTACTCAAGCTTTTCTTTATTCTCGAGTACTCTTGTCGGTTCTTGAAGTACTCACCCCTTTCCTTTACTTACTGTCTTTCAAAAACCGTAAGTACTTAGCTATGGTATCCACCTCTATGGATATTCGTAGCTAAACTCTTCATTCGGTTGAAGGGGTGTACTTGTATTATAAAATGTTTTAGACTATTTTAGTGTTTTTTATCTGTATTCAAAACTTGTTCTATATGCCATATATTAGGTCAGAACTTCCAAGGTTGAGTGGATGCTTTAAATGGCAAAGCTCTTCCGTGGAAGTTCGTGAACATACTCGGGTAAGTGGATGCTTGAAATGGCAAAGCTTATCTGAGGAGTTCGATCTCTCTAAAACACCATTTGGATACATCGGAAAAGATTGTCCAATGGATGCACATAGGCTAGTATACCTTGAAATGGGGTGCTAGTCTAAGTAGAACAAGGGCTCTATGTTTTTTGCAAAAGATTAGACAGTGTTGCAAGTCGAGTGCTTGAAATGGCCTTGATTCACTTTCGAACACTTTTGCAAAAGACTAGACAGTGTGGCAAATCGAGCGCTTGAAATGGCCTTAATGCACGTTTTAATACTTAAAAGGATTACTAAAATGATAAAATAGGCTATGATGCAAGGCCCCCGAAACCGAATGCTTTCCTTAAATTACAAAACCCCCCCTGTATTTACTTTCCTAGTATACCTGCCTTAATCAACTGCACTCACCATCCGGAGGACTCGCAAATCACGCATCACCCACTGTAAGTCTTTCTTTTTATTTTTCAATATTTATTTTTCTGTAATTTACTTTCCGCACTAAAAATCAAAACAACCAAAAAAAAGTCACTTAGTTATAAACGCTAAAATCCCAATCAACCCTAAAACACGCTCCCTCGCTGTACAAATCCCTCAAAGAACGACTATCCCCCTAATTCCCTTGGGTTCGACCCCTACTTACCACTTGCTACCCAGTAGTAAGGTCACGAGTAGCGGAATATAAATTTGCTTTTGCACAGAGAACACCGCACCTTAACGACAGTGCGGTGGGCTTCGTCAATACCACAATACTTTGGCCGTAGTGCCTTTTGAGGTATCTGTCCATCCTTTGTTCAACCTGTAGCGAGAAGATTTGCACACCGGACATTCAGTCAAATCCTTATGAGCATTACAATACAATATACAATCATTGGGACAAGCATGTATCTTCTTGTACTCGATTCCCATGGGACACATTACCTTTTTAGCTTCGTAAGTACGGTTAGGTAAAGTGTTTCCATCGGGAAGCATATCTTTCACCAACGATAACACTTCAGTGAAACTCTTATCACTCCATCCATTTTTAGCTTTCAAATTGAATAACTTCAAAGTTGCAGATAACCTTGTCAGTGGTAATTCAGAGTCATTTCTCAATGATTCCACCACTTGTGGTCTAGAATCAAACTCACCGGCAACGTTGTTAATCATATCAATTAAATTGTCCTCCTCCCAATCATCATTATCTTCAGGCAAACTTTCTACGGGTTGAGGTTCAACGTCTTGTGGTTCAGCCCGTAGAAAAAAAGGTGTTTATGCAACTCCTCCACTTTGACCTTTATCTTATTGAAACACGCCTTACACGGACAGAAGACACTTTCGAGTGCATTTTTTAATGCATACGCCGATGCAAATTCACAGAAATCCATTATCCCCTTTTCATACTCATCACTTAACCTATTACCGGACATCCACTTTCTACTCATCATAAATCCACTACATGAAGCATGTAAATAATATTATTATATGAAAGAGAAACCTAACCAACATTTTCATGTTCAAAAAATAAACTTAGTTAAAATTAAAGAATACCATAAAAATACCTAGTGTGAAATCGAGAGGAGAAATGTAGTAGTAGGTTGAGGAATGCAATGAGCGTTGAGGAATGCAATGAGCAAAGGCGGAAGAATACTGGATTTGAAAACACAAATTAAGAAAGAATTGACAAGCATAAATCATGAAACATGAACAAAGAACTAAACATATAAATACCTTATGTGATGTTGCTCGGAGAATCAAATAAGCTATTTGACTGATATGCGATGGTCGAGAGTACGATTCAAGACCTAAACCAACAAAATAATTAAACCAACAAAGAAAATTACAACAAGTAATTGCATTTCGATTACGCAATGAGTAAACCCTAATAAATCCATCAACAATACATACCTTTGAGTGTTGCTGGAGGACTGTCGAGTGAGTGAAGAGTGTTGCTGGACAACTGGCGGATGACGAAAGGCGAGCGAAGGGCGGCAATGAAGGACTGGCGACGGAAGGCGAGCTCGACGACTGGCGAGCGAAGAAGGACGACGGCGAGACAGAGCGGGGTCGACGGAAGGCGCGCACAGATACGTTTCAAAATCCAGTAAAAATCGATTTCGGAGCAGGATGAAAACTGGAGAAGTAAAAACAAAATTAGGTTATATTCACCCTTATGCATCGGTTTCTTTGAACCGATGCATAAGGTCCAACTTTATGCATCGGTTTCTTTGAACCGATGCATAATATCAGCCTTATGCATCGGTTTCTTTAAAACCGATGCGAAATGGGTGTGATTATGCAGCGGTTTTAAGTAAATCGATGCATAAGGCCAGAACCGATGCATATTCCCCCTCCTATAGTAGTGGCTCCATCCTCGTGGCCGAGGAAGCTGAATCTCTAAAAACAGAGATCGAAAAGCTATCCCCATCAATTAGGTTGGCAATGTAAGTGTTGTTCCGTTCATTGGTTTATAAATCCGTATTTTAACATATTTGAATCTCAAACCCTTAAGCTCCAGTTCACTTTTTCAATTTCTTTGGGTTTTGGTTTTGAAATCTGTCATGTTTGAATTGATTTTGTGATAAAGTTCTTTCAAAAAAAATAAACAAAATGGCTCAACCAAACAACTAAAACTAGACAATTGGCCGACTTAGTTCCGATTAGGTAGTTTCTCTAGTCAATCTGGTATGGTGTTTTTTTACTGATGAATCACATTAATATATTTACATTCTTTAAGTATTTTATTTAAGTCTCGATTAGTCAATGTAGTGTGTGTTGATTCGATTTTTATAATTCAGTTTGTTAACTAATGATTTTATATGATTTATAGATTAGAAGTCGTGCAAACAAGATAGCTCAAATGAGTATATTATTAGATAAAAGATACCATGATTCAGAGCAGAATGAGTATATTATTGTATTCTATATTGATATATTTTTAAGCGTTTATCAGTTCAAAGATAACTTGACTGATGTTTGATTCTTGTTTTTTTAGTTAACATATGAATTTAGCATTGATCAGTATTGAGATATTGATTCTTGTTTGATTTTGGACTAAATGTTTGCTTGTCAAATATTGTGACAACTTTGTTCAGATTAGCTTGATACATTTAAACTATTTCGAGTGTCAATTAGGCCGCGCATCCTTTAGACGTGTTTTAAGTTTTGGATTATACACTATGCCCATATAATTTGAAGCTGGGCAGACTTGCAATGTCTTTTCTTATGTTCGTATGCCATGTAATGAGCTCGGTGTTGTACTTCGGTAATTGGAATGTTCCTAGTGTCAAAAAAAAGTTAATGATATGTATTATGTTGTATAACCGTGTAGGTTTCCACTCAATGACAACAGAACAAAGAATGCCAGCATTCTTACAAATATTTCCCAGTCTCAAGACTTTTGCTATGGGAGTTTGCTCAGCTACGAGTGGCTATTGTTGCTCAGCAGTTATAAGGGTTTGACTAGTTCAAAAAGTAAGAGAGACGTGGGATGTATGCAAATATTTTTGATCACCCTAAAGAGGGAAAAAACAAAAAAGATTGTAGCATGAATCAGAAAAGAAAAAGGTTGAACGATGATCTAATTTTTATTTTTAAAGATCATTAGGAAGAGTGTGGATCAAATGAGAAATGCTATATATGGTGATAAATGAGAAAAAATAACAATCGTTCGATTGATCATCCCATTGCCTTGATTTAACCAATTAATTTGCATTTATTTTCGTCTAAATAAGGTTATTAGGGTAGTATGGTAATCACACTTAATTTTAGATCCCATGTATCCGGAATCAATTCGTATATGTTCTTAGATTCTATTTTTCGGAATCAATTCGTATTTTTCAATTCGCAATCACATCTTCAAGTCGCTTTTGATTTTCTTCCGTTTCTGGAAAATAATTTAATTGTGTATACGAATTTTGATTAACTTAAAATGAATTGTATTGTACTTCAAATAAAACATCACAAACAAACAGTGCTACGAATGTTATGTGCAAGGCTACGAATTTTATATACAAGACTATCAATTTTGATTTAAGAACTACGAATGTTATATACAAGACTACCAATTTTATGAGTACAGTAGTTATATACAAGGCTACGAATGTTATATACAAGACTACCAATTTTAATACAAGAACTACGAATGTTATATACAAGTTTACCAATTTTGTTCTAAATTACCAATGTTTTAATCAATTTTAATACAAGAACTAAGAATGTTATAACAACATAAATTATTGATGATGATATGGTTGCTCATGATTAAGGTAAACAAATGTATTCATTTGAATTTCTCTATCAAACTTGTTGTTAGACTGATCAAAGGCAGTAAAAGTAATTTTAGTTTTATCGAGCAGCCAGTTGTTGGCTTTTCAAGCCATGTGTACCAATGTATTTATAATATGCAAAATGGTAGGCTGTTGATAGTCTTTGAAACAAATTATTGATGCTTTGGATTAATCTGTTGCCACTGAGGTCTTTATACAAATTTTTTTTTTAACAAATTCAGTTACTCAGCAAATGGCAAGATGCCAAGGATCACGCTTTGAAGCTGGTTAAAACCGAAGTCTGGTGTTATGTCACGATTCGATTAACTCCGAGGATTAATTAGCCCTAACTCAATTTCGATAAATCAACAAACCAAAATCAAAACAGGACACCAAGACTTTTTACTAGGTTTGGGGGCTGCCCTAATCCTGGGAGCCTCGGGGGGGAATGCTCAGCCCTTTTTCGCTATAAACGATGTTCAGTTACAAGCCCTAATGCGCAAATCAAACCACAAATGATACTAGCTACCCAAACCCAATACAGGAATAGAAGGAGTAGAAGAACGGAGAGATTCGGCCCCCTCTAGGCAACGCCGACGGTCCGTCGCGACGCAAGTCTTCTTCTGGCAGCTTCAATTGCACAGAGAGAAAACAATGGTAGAAAGAAGGGACATTATGAAATCATTCCTAGTTGGTGAAGTTCATGTGCTTGTAGCAGCTGGGATACTGGGAAGGGGATTGGATCTGCTTACTATCCGTCAAGTAATTGTGTTCGACGTCCCTAATTCGACAAAAGAGTACATCCACCAGATTGGAAGGGCGTCAAGAATGGGAGAGGAAGGTTCTGCTTACGTCTTCGTCAATGAAGAGATCAGTAAAAATATTTTCCCAGAACTAACTAAAATCTTGAAGTCATCTGGTGCTGTAATTCCAAGAGAGCTTGCTTGCTCTCCAAATGCATCAAGTTCCTTTTCAACAAGAAGCCAAGGGCCAAAGAAAAGAAAATATGGACGATAAATTACACTACACCATTTTATATGCTACGGCGCAAACTTTGAAAAGTGTCGCAAAAGACTTGTCACATTAGCATGTTTATACTACATGACTTTGACACGTTTGTCGCAATTACATGTATATGCGACAACAGTTTATGGCACACGGAGAAAATGTCTCATAAACACTTTATTGCGACAAATATTTTTGCGTCAAAATCGTAATGTCTTATAATCTTCATGAAGCGACAATGTTAAACGCGACTTTTAAATTACGTCGCTTTTACTCCTTTACCTGACTCTGTATAAGCGACAACCTGAAAAAATGTCTCTTAAGATTGTTGACGCGACATTATTATAAGCGACATGTGAAGTAAGTCCCTTTTAACCTTTAACGCGACTAAGTTTATGGGACAACTCGAATTTTGTCACTTAATACTGAAAAGTAAAGCGATATGTCAGCTGATTGCATGACTCACCTGTTTTGTTTGAAATTGACTCGGGCATTGAAGGGGGGTCGACCCACCGTTTGTGTTTTAAACGACATTTATTGCAAAAAATGTCGCGTAAACGTCAGAAAGTAAATGCAAAACAAAATGCAAGTATAGAAGCAGGAGTCGGGTACAGTACTAATTCTCAGCAACCTGCGACACAGTTAATGTTCAGCAGCACAACCATTTTTTTGCCAGATTATTCCTGCAGCTCCAAGAGTACATTTGCGCTCTAAGTTTTGGCCAGATTTGCAAGTGGAAGAGAAGAGGCACACGGTTTTGAAGGTTAAATACTTTCATTTTGCATGCCATTTATTTGTAAATTTTGTTAAGTGTTTGGTCAGATTTATATTTAAGCTTTCTGTTTGATGCTATAAGAGGCACGCGGTTTTCAGTCAAATTCATCATCAGCAGCTAGCTTTAATTACTTCTTGATCACATGTGTGTTGGATGATGATGGCTGATATGGACGGTGAAAATGGAAGAAGCAGGGGATTGATGAGTTGATTATTTTTGGCTGTTGGACAAGTATATTATTTAAGTTTAAATATTACTCACAATGTTAACTCTTTTGTATATTCTGTTTCCAATTTGTAGGATATCATGGACAAGAGTTGGATGTATTTGTCGGACAAATGTGATCCAAGATTTACTCAAGGGATTATGGCTTTCATAGACTTTGTCAAACAACGCAAACCTTTTAGTACTACGCATAAATGTCCATGTAGGCGTTGTAGGTTGCACCATGAGAAGTTATCTTTGGATGAAATCCAAACACATTTGTTTCGGAATGGTATAATGCAAGAGTACACAACTTGGACCTCTCATGGGGAAGAACAGTGTTCATCATCATTATACGCAGAACGACTTCAACATGTTATGGAAAAGAGTCGTGCGACGACGGTTGATGAAGAAAGTGATGCTTATTACATGGATCCTACAATAGAGATGCTTAACGACGCTTTTCCCATTTTTCCAGATCCACATGATGAGGACCTTGAAAATGAGTATTTGGGTAAGGATGCATATGATAAGTACCAAAGGCTTTTAGCGGAAGCACAAACTCCCATCTATGTTGGGAGTGACAAGACTGTTTTGGAGACGATTTTAAGTGCGATGAAAGTTAAAGTTGATAATGGATGGTCCGACAAGAGCTTCAATTTGAGGATCACTCGAGAACTCCTTCCGAATCCAAATAATTATCCTGGTTCTTATCGTGAGGTAAAGACACTTTTGAAGAATATGGGTATGGGATATGAGGTCATTCACGCATGTGAATATGGTTGTGTTCTTTACTATAAAGATTTTAAAAACCTAGAGCAGTGTACGGTGTGTCATGAATCTCGATACGTAAATGGAGATGATGATAGCAAGATTCCATGAAAAGTGGTACGATACTTTCCTTTGGCTCCAAGATTACAACGCCTTTATATGTCACCTCATATAGCTAAGGGGATGAGATGGCATGGGGCAAGAAAAGTGAAAAAAAGGTCTCATTAGACATCCTGCAGATAGCGAAGCATGGAAAGAGTTTGATATAAACTTTCCTGATTTTGCCCAAGACGTTAGAAATGTGCGTCTAGGATTGGCTACAGATGGTTTCAGTCCCTTCGGAGCAGCGGCTCTTTCTCATAGCACTTGGCCAATTGTATTGATGCCTTACAATTTGCCACCTTCATTGTGCATGAAGAAGGAATTCAACATGCTAGCTATGTTGATTTCGGGTCCGAAATCCCTGGGAAAGTGCTTGAATGTGTTCATGCCAATCAACATATTAGATGAATTGAATATGTTGTGGAACACCGGAGCAGTGACATTCGATCGACATAATAGATCTTCATTCAACATGAAAGCTGCGGTCATGTTGACAATTAGTGACTTTCCGGGTTTGGGAATGTTGGGAGGACTAAAGTCTAAAGGATACAAAGCTTGTCCTTTGTGTTTGGATGAGATTGATTCCCAACATTTAGCGGGGATAATGTGCTACCAAGGCCATCACAGATGG